>OZ024818.1:10514856-15514856 GCA_964017055.1 Chloromyia formosa | reverse complement strand
AACCCAGGTAGATGAAGTTGTTCACGAACTCGATGTTGAGGTCCCCCACGTTGATGCTCGGTTGTGCAGGCGTCCTTGTCACCGATTGCATCATTATTTTAGTTTTACCCTCGTTAATACGTAATCCAACTTCCTTTGCAGCGGTATCGAGCGTATGCAGAAGTTCTTCTGCGTCAGCCAATCTTCGGGACATGATGTTGATGTCGTCGGCGTACGCTGCTAATTGTGTCGACTTGATGAGCAGCGTCTTGCTGTTGTCCATATTCATGGCCCGAATAACGTATTCCAGTGTTAGGTTGAAGAGCGTCGGTGCCAGTCCATCGCCCTGTTTCAAACCAGTGCGTGTTTCAAATAGATCAGTAAGTCTATTCTGGATCCTGACTTGTGAGACGGAGTTGGTCATCGTCATCTTTGTCAGTCGCACTAATTTTGCTGGTATACCAAATTGCAGCATGATGTTGTACAGTACTCCACGATCGATACTGTCGTATGCCTGCTTGAAGTCGACAAAGATTTGGTATACGTTTACGTTGTATTCCCAGCACCTCTGGAGTATCAGTTTGACTGAGAAGAGCTGATCGGTTGTGGAGCGACCAGGTCTGAAACCGCTTTGATATTCGCCAATGACTCGTTCTGCGTACGGTTTTATTCTATTTTCCAGAATTTTCGTCAAAATTTTATAGGACGTACAAACTAGTGAGATGCCCCTGTAATTCTCACACCGCAATTTATCTCCCTTTTTATGGATTGGACAGATGATGCTTCTGCGCCAATCGTCTGGGATCTCCTCGTTCTCCCATACTCGCAGGAGTAATTGATGTATGGCATCAACTAGACTCGTTCCACCGAATCTTAGCAGTTCAGCTGGGATCTCGTCAGCGCCCGGCGCTTTATTTCGTTTTAGTGACCGCAACGCGAGATCAACTTCCTCTACTGTCGGGGGTTGAATGGGTGGGCCTAGATCAACAATATCATCGAGAGCTTCCTGTGTGGGGATGTTAGATGGTCGGTTTAGAAGCTCTTCAAAATAAGAGGCCCATCGTTTGTTAATACCATCGGTGTCGCTGATGATGTTTCCATCCTTGTCCTTACAAAGGCTAGTCCTGGGTTGGTAGCCGTTCTTAATTGTATTTACTAGTTTGTACGCTTGTCTGGTGTTCCTATTAGCTAAGTGTTCGTTTATGTTCAGCAACTGCTCGTCAAAGTATTTACGTTTCTTACGTCTAATTATTCTATTCGATATTCGCCGTAGCTCGTCATATTTTTCTCTTCTGGCTCTGGTTCCTCGTTGAATCCATTGTCTGTAGGCCTCGTTTTTCGCGTCAAGTGAATTTTTGCATTCTTCGTCGAACCAGTCATTTCGCGCTCGCCGGGCTTTATATCCCACGACCTTCTCTGCGACATCCTTGATGGTACCCTTGAGTTCTTCCCAGAACCCATGGACGCCTGTGTTGCTGATGTTGTGTAGCATAGGAGATAGTTTTTCCTCAAGGGCGGTAGTATACGCCACCGCTGTAGCATCACTCAAGAGCTTATCAACCGCAAAGATTTTGGGAGGGCTGATTCTTGACTGGTGCACTGAGGAAATTCTACATCTGTAGGTCGTCTTCACCAAGTGATGATCTGAGTCGCAGTTTGCTCCTCGTAATCAGCGAATCAAAAAATTAACTACTAGTTTCTTTCAGCAAGATTGAACGTAAATTTTCGATAAAAAACTAATACCTAATAAATCAAATACCTGTAGACTTATCATTGACCTTCTTTTGTTTCAAAACCTGTGTATATACCCAGTAGGCCTTTCCTACTCATAGCCACCAATCGCAGATGCCGCGCCGTGCTCCATTATCATCGCGAAACACGTCCACACGATCATCATTAAACTGTAATCGCTTTAACGCTCGTCGACAACGAACGTCGCTGAGTCGCGTCAAGCACAATCAACTTTAATGGGGTCAATTTTTCGACCCTACCGACGACCTTCGTCAAAAAGAGATCTGTGAGCATTGTCCAACAAAAATAAGGCGCTTTCAGGTCGAAATTCAAATTAAAAGTTTCAATGTTGAATAAATCGTCATCGCTTCGTTCAATGCTAACATCAAAGAGCAAAACTGATCCGTGCTCTACTTCGATAAAAAAACACACACTTTTGTTTCTTCCGTTTTCGCACATTGTTTGCAAGTTTCCCAATGAACCCGGAACTCTTATACGTTACTAATTAATTGAAATGCTTTTATGTAGTTAAGTAATTTATGTAGCGAAACTATTACTCGTATAATAGTTCAGAGAAAGAATCCTATATTAAAATCCGTACATACAATTACATACTTGTAAAAATTGAAACACACATATCCGCACTACATCCGAGTCTTAATACGGTCTTCACACGATGACCGAATTGCGCAATGGAAAACAATGGGCTTGTCCACACATTTTCGCGTTGACAGCAGATTAAGTCCAATTGATTTTGTTCAAAGTTGAAACACACACATGCGATCCCGTATCGACACCGCACCGTGTTTGACAAATATAGTAGTAAAATTAATTGCACTCGGTGCGGAAATAATAACGAAATAAGAAGTCCATGTGAGCCTACTTTTATTTTACAGGCATGTACAGGGTGTTAAGACCGAAGCACACATCACCGCACCCACCCCGAGCCGTAGCACGAACATCGTACGGGGAACGATTTGCATAATGGAAAAGAACGTGCAGCTTTTGCATTGTATTTACAATTCGTTCACCGAATGACGATCATGCTTAGGGTCCGGCTTGGTGCGGTGATGTGTGTATCGACCCACAGCACATCCTATCATGTAAAATAAAGAGTATAAAATAGACAAAAATGTAAAAATCGCCATCATTCGATAGTCGATTTTGATTTCATACCTTAAACTTGAAATGTTGTACATATAACTGCCCTAAAGTAGCTTTTGTTTCGAAAATCTGTGCAAATCGAAACGGTACAGATCCTAAGAAAAAAAAAAAGAAAAAACCAATTAAATTCATTAATACAAAAATCTGCAAGAAACAAGGAAAAATCCCAGCAAATGAATAAAACTAACCCAAAGAAAAGCCCAAATATACAGAAAAACCACTGCTTGGTTATCGTTGAAAAACTAGGCTAAACTACGTTAGATATTCTCAGATTGTTGCATTCAATGACCCTTTCGAAACTGAAGTCGACTGAAATTGGTTCCGTGGATAATTCTCCGATACACACAGAGTGAATCAAATCGTAATCGCGAAGCCTTATTGCGCACACGAGTTGAATCGTATATGCTACACATGGTACGATCACCACCAGCATCATCAATAACCGAAACATATTTAACATCCATGACAAATGATCTTGACTAGGGCTACTGTTTTTCATCAGTCAACTTTTTAACTGACTGTATGAAGCCCGCGCAAAATATTCCACTTCATTCACAATATTGACGGTGAGGTAGAAGAGTGGATCATCAATGGATGATTCATACTTATCTGGGGTGATGATGGATCAGTAGGTAATGTTGGGATCTTTTTCCATTTCGTTGTAGTTATATGAATGCAGGGGTTAAGTTCAAGGATTTTCTTCCGGTTGTATTTGAAACTTAATTCAGGCATACCCGTTGAGTACAATTGTCTGGTGTGCTCTGACCTTTAACCTCATAGTCATGCTTATCTAAAACCTCTTTGGCAATCTCATAAAACAAAACGACTTTGCGAAACATTAGTAAATATACAGAATGGAATCCAGGCTCAATCGTGCAGAGGTCTAACATCTTAAACTAGTAGAAATACACATGCAGAATTTGATTCTGATCATGCTGAGTTCTACTGTATGATCATCAGTTCATAACTCTTAAACGCAGCAGGGAGTCTGCTTCTGTCGGAACGGATTTCTTGCCATACGGTAGCTGCACTCACATTCTATTCATTCTATTCGGTCGCACCCTGAGCTCTCAGCTGGACTATGATGTATCTTCCTGCTTCCAAATTGGATCACAAAATTACAATTGATCTGCACGTGAGATCATAATGATCATTTCGATGATTGGTGATCGGAAATGTATTTTATGAATCCCATTGTGCCGCTCGTAGGCCTGTTCGTGTCATTAAATGAGGTGAAACAAAACGTGTTCTGCAGATCTATAAATCCTCCAACATCGGAGCTGTCAGTGAATCTTTTTGCAGTAGCGAAACCGATCGACACATTGTGAATAAAGTTCTTCTTGGCGTAATAAAGTTAATAAAAAAAGAAAGAACTGAGACAATGAAGGCACTGTCTGCGGATTGAGGAATGCTTAATTAAATGCGATGATTCAGGAGAGTCTTGATTTAGTTGTTGCCTGGTCAACCGGGGTGTCGGATTTGTAGCATTGCACCTTTTGATTCAATTCCGAGGGGATGATCTATCATTCATCTGAATGCTGTGATGATCTGACAAATGATTTCACTGCTTAATAGCGAGGGTCTAGGTCTATATAGGCGTAGATTGGGATCTTGTGAAAACACAGATATGGTAGCGCTCATATTGATGCGATGTTGAAATCATAAGATCATACTACGAATTGATGATAATGATGATAGGATAGGATGATTATGTTCCTTATGGGCTCATCTCGATCGTTGCATGCCACAAACAGATCATTGTTTAAATTTTCTTGTACATTTGACGTTAATTGTTCCATGGATGAGAAAGGGAAGAAAAGACCTCTACTAGGCTCGTCTCGTGTAGTGTTGAGGGTCAAATGAATGATTTGTTTTTGTACGAGTACATTGATCAATGATTGTTGGTTGATTCTGTTTCACACAAGACTTATGAATGAAGCATAGTGTTCTTCGTAGGCCATATATCGCCTACGAGTATGTATTTTGTACGTATCCGCGATCGTCGTCACCATTTTCAGAGGTCGTATATAAAATGGGTATGCCATGTTCAATTCCGGATGTTCTTTTCGACAAATTTCAAACAAATGCCCATACTGTATTGTGAAGAAATTCATTTCCAAAGACCGCACAAATTATTATTGATCATTAAGTCTATTAAATCGTTATTTTACACCCATGTACGTATGATGTCTTTTTTTTGTGTTAAAGCATTGTTTTGTCGTCGAGTGAATTATCTTGTACAATGGTCGGGGTTTTTTCTGTTTAGATTTTTAGATATATTTTCAATTTATCCATTTTTTTTGCTCATGCTCACGAGAAAAAAAAACCTTATTATTTCTTCTTTCAAGGCGACCACAAAACGAAAAGAAGCACCACGCGTACTTGAATCCATCATTCATTCCACCACATTCTATTCTGTTGCTCGTGTCTCTCAGGGGGAGTTCATTGTTTGTAACTTTATTGGTTAATAACTATACAGACAGCATCAAAGTGCCTTCAGTACTTTATCGATTATGATTTTTGTTCCTTGTGTGGTTTTTGGATGCAGAGGTGATGATAGATTTTTGGTAATTTTCGCGAGCAATTATTCAGAAGCTGTATTGGAAGGAGGCAATGATTCAGCTAGAATTGTGAATAGACCAGTAGCAATTGTGCAATTGTTTTGTGCGGCACTATAGCGATTGAGAAAAATTACAGGGAAATGCGGGAGAAAACCACACATTAAATTTGACTTTCTGATTTTTCAATAATTTTCGATGTTGTTGTAGTTGCAAGAGGTCCGGTTGGTCTGTGGTCATCGTAAGTGGGGAATTTGTTAGTTTTTGAGTGTGTGACATTATTTGATAGATGCAGACGTTTGTCTTTGGTATGACCTGAAAGTGGTCCATCATGTGTGCATTTTTTAACATTGAAGGAGTCTTCGCCCTTCGAGCAAAAGGAGCCGATCTCTCCACCACAGTCTGTGTGAAACGTATATGTTGAACTCTCTCAGCAAATTTCATGCATGGATGCTCGCAGGCTGGGGTATTATCTGTTCTCCTGTGGAGTATCGTAGTCGACAGTCTGATGGGGAAACTATCCTCGATGAAGTTTTCCACACAGGGTTACGCGGGCGACCTGGTAATTATGGTTAGGGCAAATATGAGGAAGGTCTGTTCGATATTGTTCAAGGCGCGCTACGAGTATTTCAAGTATGCCGCCATAGTGCAATTCAATAGAAAAAGATAACTTAGGACAACCAGGTGCCCCCTCCTTACAGCTGCCCTATAAAACTGGTGTCAAATATCAAGTTGTCCTCGACCTAGACAGAACAGCTTAGAGTAGAGTGACCAGGTGCTTGACAGGGGAAACCGGGACGCCTAACACTGGGCTCACAGCGGCCAAACCACTTGATCTGAAACTGTCAGATGCATATAAATGTGACGTTTTTGTATAGGAAATCTGCTAGATTAGTGGTTTCGCCCTTAGTATGAATCTTATAAAATCTCTATGCACCACAGTCATCTTCCTATATTAATGTAATATATATTATTCATAATAAAGCCATCCTTCCGGCCTCCACTTGCACCACTACCAGCAGCAAATCTAAGCGTCAATCTACTCCGATCCAAAGTAATTCAATTAAAAATTTTCATAATGAAAAACTCAGTATAGAATTAAAATTCCAATAAAGTGAACATTTAAGATCATATCAGTAATACAGGCATGTAATTCGTACACGTCTAAAAGATACTGGAGCCTCTCAACTAATGACTTGCATGATTTTCGCCTGAAACTTTTCAGTCATGAGGACATGGGGAGAACTCAACTCACGTTCGACATTTAAGGGATTGTCATCAGATCTGAACGCAGCTCGCGTTTTTTTTAAGGGGTGGTGTTGGTGTTGTTTTACACAACACAAGACGCCATTATAACAATGAGATCTGATCAAAAGTCATTAGAAACGAGAATTTATTGCAAACTGGTGGCGGCACAATGCACAATACCTCCTCCACTTCGGGGGCCTTCAAATACACTTTGAGTCATGAAACATGGCGTTCAAATGTGAAACATGACAATGGAATAGAAAAGCAACAATTGTTGTCCACGTGAGTCATATTTCACATCATGAAACGAAAATGTTATATATATACCTATATTCACCAGGCTGTCCAGACGGGGGATGGGATTCGAATAATTTTTATAATACAAGTGTGTTGCCTCATGTAATCGAAGGGTTCGAGGGTAAATTTTACACCAGCGGAATTTAATTCCCTAATTAATCTTGCCAGTGTCTAGATGGGAGGATTTTAATGAGCCGACCGAACATATTCATGCTACACGAAACAAATTGTAATATGAGCAATCTGGTACTAATTAATTCCAATTGGGGCGTTTAACCCTTATAATGTTCATTTTCGCAAACTAGTTTTCGCTATATGTAGTTCTATATGGAATGGGACGATGAAGTATGTTCATTGACACTATTTGATGAATGTTGAGTTTGATGGGGATTCGAAATTGTATAATTCATTTGGACTATAGATACATTTATTTTATTTGGGTCTAAAATAATTATCATCAAATTCGATGCTACTATAAAGTAAGGTTAGGTTATGGTAGAAAATTAGGTGTTCAATATTAGCCGCTTTCTATTCACAGACTGGTTTTAAGCCAGGTCTCGTACGGGATTCAATCGGATTAAAGTTGATAGTAAATTGGTGGAACGTCAACTTATTTCGCCTCTATCTAAATGTACCCGTATGCTGAGTCCACAATCCGACCACATGATGTTGATGTATGGTGGCTGTTTAAGTTCGCTCGGTGCAAATTGGTGTCGTTCTTTTCACTCGTGTTCCGTGCGACCGAAATCCAAACAAAACGAACGCGGCTAATAATAACAGACATATCTGCTAATTGCTAATTATTATTAAAGAACACGAAGACACTTTTCTGGGTAAACGGCACATCGCAAAGTCTAGCGTTAATAGCCATAGCAGTACAAATGCTAATTTAGCTGCCAACTTGCTCTTTACTTAGAATACACCCAAAGCATGAGTATGTTGCTTTAACTACTATCTTAACAAACTGCTAATTCGAAAACTGTTGAACTGGCAAGCTTTTAACGAACGATACATGCAGGTGTTGAGTGTATTAATTATACTGCTAATCAGTACCTGTTATTTGCTAACGTTAACAACGACACGATGAAGTTGACCATCATACCCGTTAGCTAGGTCCCCCCAGAACAACATTTGAATAGACCCAATGAGTTGAGGTGTGGTATACCCTTTTTCTCTATATCTCTATGGTTACGGGGCTCACTGAATGGAAGTAGAAGCTTTATGGTGGCCTCATCGATTGTCCCCAATGACGAATCACACTATCGACGTCATGTGTCTTATTTTCGTATGGTAATATTTGATCATAGTTTAACGGAGCGACTTATATCAAGTCTTTTAAATTAGCTTTGCCATTTGTCGATTTTAAATTGCCTTTTGCGAGGTAATAGTTCCCGTGGTGATTTTTACCTATAATTTCTTCAAATAAATGGTGGACTTTTATATAAGCTTCGGTCGTTGAGCTCACTCTACTATGCATTTGCCCTAACCTCTTGTGGGGCATAGCGCGTCAACTGTTCCATGTGGCCCAGTTGACATTTCGTTGGCATAAACTGGTTTCGGAGAATGTGTGCATGCTTTAAAGTGCATTTCTGCTTTAGGTTGTGAGAGCCTGGAACCCACACGAGAAAGAGAATTCTCCTATTCTCCGCGAAAGAGGAATGTTCCTTTCATCTCTCCATTATTCACCTTCTTCCTGCTGTAATATATTCCGTTATCTCCCGATTTGCACGCAAAGTTGATCTAGATCAGGTCTCCCGATTTGTTTTTTGTCTTTGCATAAAATCCATCTGTCTGTAGTAGTATCTTAAATTGTACGCAAGGGCCAACCAAGTTAACATCTGTCTGTTCCCACGGTCCGAAAATCAATCATGGACCGACGATGATCGTACTACAATTTCTAGTCAAAGAAAAACTAATGGATAAAATGGAGCAACGATCGCTCTTAATTCTTGCCGAGGTGTACCTCTTTTTGTGTTTTCTTCTTGCTTGTTCTTTATTTTATTTTATTGTGTGCTTGGAACAAGCTATCAAAATTTGACTGACGATCGGCCACCGCCTCTTCGTGTGTATGGATGTGAAACCGAACCGAGAAACTATACACTACAAGTTAAGCTGAACTGAAGGGTTTTTGAAAATCTGAAACCCATTCGAAAAGTACTGAAGACAATCTTTTGGTTTTTGCGAGCTACACTGCTGCACTGGTACGATGAAGAGAAAAACAGCCCATCGACCGGTATCGTCGTCTAAGCGCCGACGCATTTTTACAAGAATTTCGGCTGGGTACCAACCTCTTTTTTAGTCGGATTATTCATTGTCTTATTTTGTATAGTTTAGAGTAAAGTGTCCGGATGTTGGGTTTCGCATTCAATATTTCTTCGCTGATTTTTTGGGGCCGCTGTGAAATAAATCGGAAGAAGCACGGCTTTGAAAAGCTTACATTGGCTTAGTGTACGGCGAGGTTATTTGGAATCATTTCTAACAAAGCATAATGACATAATGCAGTTTTTCAAAACTCAGAAAACTCGGAATCGATAGCAATTTTATGCTAAAAATGATTTCTACAATTTTTTGGTCTTTCAGCCTAGATATCTTGATAGTGCAGTTAACGGTTGACTTAGAACTAATCAAGTCCATCCCAATTTAAATTCGTTTGTTTTTTAGCCTGAATCCCTTCGACTAACTCCATGATTCAGGCTTAAGCCAGCAATTAACATTTCATATTGCATAAAATTATCCTGGGAGGAATGATATAGAACTTCATACAAACAGAACTCCTTTCAGCCGGGTTAGTGTCATTAAGATCCAAATACAAATATGGACTAGTACGTAGACTTTTTACCAAGTTGACCAAGATAAGCCACCCATCCCTTTAAAATTTCCCAAAAGATCAGAATGCATTTGAATTGCATTCACCGCATTATTGGGGATCTCCCATCAAAAATGATCTTCAATACTCTTTCCTTTCTTTTCCCCACGGATCGGATCGATTTGCTGCCTACAAAGGCAGTGCTCGACCTTTCAATAAGATGAATCTCCATTCCTTTGCCTTAAATAACTCCATACCCATACGCTTAAATGCAGCGATTTAGTCTGGCTCTTCATAGGAACTTCAGTGCTATCTCGACTTATCGACTTAAGGACCAAAAAAGAAAGCATTCTGCTTGCCTTCTGGCTTGATTTCCGAACACAATTTTTGTGATATCGGTGAGTCCGACCGACGACTCAACTCAATTTCCAGACGAACTTTTCAGAAGGAAATGTTTGTCTTGATCCGCATAACGTACGTATGCGTACAGATCGACTGCTCAAAGATACTTTGCACTTAATATAAAAAAAAAAGAATTAATAAATTGTATTTTTTCGAGTTGGTCCCTTTTACGCTGACTATCGGTTTGTTTTTGTGCTTTAGTATTTTATGAATGCGAAAACAATGCAAATTCGACGACCTTCGATTTTTGCATTCACCAACATACACAGCGAAGGAGAGAAGGTGTGTTCCGTGGATGATGGCGCGATGATGACGATGGGGCTATGGTTGCCTGCTTGCTTGTGGGATATTTTGTACAGTGACGTTACTATCTTGGTAACTATCTGAAAATCGCGGTTAAACTGTGTTTAGAACAAATTGAAAAACTGGTTTTGTTGATGTTGTCGATTAACAAATGATAAGTTTCATGAAATATGGCTCTTTTATGCCAGCACTAACTACGTATTAAAGTACGTAAATTGCAGGTCATAATTTGATACAAGTGGCGGGTTTTTGAGGCTACTGTATTAGGACGAAGACTATGGGCGAAATGAGTGTTGTGCTGGCTTGGAAAGGTAGGGTCGATATAGGCTGCAAGCGGAGGTTTTGGTAAGCCAGCGCGTTTGAGTTGAATGACATCAAATTGAAGTAATTTTTGACAAGACTTTCGAAGAGAATATGTTTTAGGTGTGTCTATTATAATACATATTGCTATACGGACATAACATTTGTATACATATAACATTTATATTTTAATTTTTTGGGTTCGTGGAAGTAACTTCCCTATTCTTATACTCCACACCACAGGGGTGTAAGAATACGCCACAGCCTTTCCTAGTTTGTCGTAGAAGGCGACTAAATAGCAAGATATATGTATGCCAGCAACATGCATCATTCAAAACCAGTTATATACTAACGGAAGGTTAGCTAGGGCTCTTATGACTAAATTAATAGATTACAAAGAGAAAAGGGCTGCGGCCACCACCGATTGTACTATAGTCCTAGGTTTCATAGCAGGTCTAAACCTGTCAATCAAGTTTGATCGCCCCAATGAATTTGCTTCGAAGGGTAAGCCGAATCGAAGCAATGTCATTTGCTTCAGGGAAGGCGATGCCAAGGTATACTTGGCGACGTTAGGCCAATGCTTCACGTTTACCAAGAATGTGCAGTGACGTTTCTTCATCGCCTGCGCAGAAACGGCATCTCGCGTTCGTTACCGTACCCATTAATTTAATGTGAACTCTTAGGCAAGAATGTCTAGTACGGTTAATTTTTAGTGGTTCTTATGATCTGTTACGCGAGTCACCTGAGATTAACATCTTGGCTTGTCACAGGGCGATACTCCGATTGGACGGTGGCTTCAGTGTGGTCCCAGTCTCTGATGTATGATATTTACAAACGTAACTTGGCGGAATCCCGCAAAAGGGCTCAGGTCCTCAAAAGAGTGTGTCCGAGGCCATCCTGGCTAGTTTGTCTGCCTGTTAATTCTTAGGAACTCCGACGTGGCCAGGAACCCAGTTTTAAATTACCCTATTTAAGGAACCAACTTTTTGTAAGGTGTTCTGGCAGTTACGCACTAACTTGGATGTGACAGACTAGTTGCTTAGCGCCATGATGGCTGTGAGTAAATATAGATATATGTATTCTTACTTAAGTATATGGCCTCCAGCCTTAGTTCCGCACACGCTTCGATGACATGTACTTCAGCCTGGAATACAGTGGGGAAGTCGCCCAAAAGTATAGAAATTCCCTGGTTCGGCCCATCCATGAACCACTTGTTGGTATCTGGAAGGAGAGTGCAATATTCCTCCGATCAGTTCTCCTTGCTCCAGATTTCATTGGTGAATAGCAAGTTACACGATGGTTCTTTCATCAGGTGTTCCGATGGAATGCGGGTTATGTAGTTCTTACTAAGCTAACTTCCCTGTTGTCGATTCAGCTTATGGTGGTCATCGCAAGCCAGCAGCCCAAAGATTGTCACTTTTGCTCGTGCTTTCACTGTAAATGCAGTGTTGGAAGGTTGAGGAGTACCTCTAGCGCCGCAAATTTGGAGGAGTCAATGTCCCTGTTTGAGATGGGACAAACAAGTCTCTGAATTTTTCCTACGGTAAATCCGCCAGCTTCCATCATACAACTGCACCATATTCTAGCATGGGTTTTCCGGTCGCATTGCCACAAGATGATAGAGGCTCTGGTTCCCACTTCCTACATACTGTCTGCATATCCACAGAACTTTAGTGGCTTCGTCTGATACTACGCTCAGATGCTCTGACCATAGTAGTTTTTTTCTATCAAGAATGACCCCAGGTACTTTGCATTGTCTACCATGGGCTTAGGTAAATTGTACGTGAAGGGGCATCTGATTTGTATGATGTTTCTTTTCATTGTAAATTGGACTTTGACTGCTTTAGAAAGGAAAACTCGTAGGTCATTTGCGATGCACATTGAAGTATGCCTGATAATACCTCCTCCAAATTGCCCCTAACCGTGATCATCAGATCATTGGCGTATCTGCGCTTGAAGAAGCCCAGTGATGTAAGTTTCCAATGCAATCTGTCCACGATTATACATTACAAGAGTGGCGATGGGACATCTTCTTGTGGCCAACCACGAGTAACACTAGCCGGTAGGGAACCATCTCTAATCGTAGTAATGACCCTTCTTGATGAAAGCATTTGTCCCATCCATTTCACGGTGGTGTCATCCGCTCCCTTGACCCTTAACGGGCTTTCGATGGCAATAAACGAAGTATTATCAAAGGCACCTTCAATATCGAAAAAGGTACACAAAGCAGTATCTTTCGCCTCAATCGCCAAGTCAATCTCACTCACCAGGTGGTGTAGAGCGGTCTCGATGGAATTTCTTGATTGGTAGGCAAACTGGCTATCATCAGTTTGGCGTATATGTTTGTCGAGTATTTTTTTATTGCTTTCATCATGACTTATCATAAACTGTAGGATTTGACCTTTAGGATTAGCGATTGCCCGTTTTAGGGATGAGGACTACGTTCGCTAGACTGTACCCCAGTTCGAAGCTACAGCTGAATATATCCGTGAAGTATGGAGACAGTTGTAGTCCGGATGGCGCAAATGTTAGCATGTTCGCCTTCTATGCGCTGGGCCCCGGTTCGATTCGTACTGAATGCGGTAGTCTTCGATAAAAAAAAAGGAATTTACGTGTCGGACTATGAACCCGCTCAGCTGTTAAATGAGTACCTGGTTGTGGTAAATAACTTGGTTGAGCTGATCATACACCTCTACACAAAACACATCGTCACGATCAAGTAAATGAGACTCATCTGGATGCCTTGGTCCAAAATTGGACTGTTGCCACAGTTATTTATTTTATTGGGTCAGTGATTCTTGCTATCTTTTGATTCCATTAGTACTAGAAGATTTTAATAGGCTATTATATATAAGGGGTCGATGACTCATTTGACTTTATCGTAGGTAAAGAAGATTTTGCAGCTCTCCAGGCAGATAGACGCGCCCTGTGTGCCTTCTTCCCTAGGATCACGCAACCCCGGAAGTGTCTACTCAGAAGTAGTTTACTAGTATCCTCGGCCTGAGCCGCTATTCCTCCGTCCGTTCTTTTAAGAATAATAATCAGATCAGTGTCCTTTTTAGCTAAAATTCGTACAAGACTTGGACAAAGAACATCTTTTGGCAGACCTGATCTTGTTGTTATATTCGTAAAGTCAGGTTCGATATGGCTCCCGCCAACCAATTCTTTTTACTCTGTTGAAAAGCCTTCTGGTAGTTTTCCTTCAACCTTTAAGACGCACATTATTGTACATCTCTTTGATGTCCCAAAATCGAGTTGAATCCACCATTCGTATTTTACTTTTTTTTTCATTCCGAAAAAAAAACCAACCCAACCGAAGAAAATTCTGGGTCAAGATCAGTGCGAATTACCATTATATTCACTTGTTAATTTTATGCAGATCTGACTGGCTGCATAGAATGGACTTTGAAGCTCAATGGAGTGACCTCTAAAAGCATAATGTACCATATTCGCACGTTCAGGCACTATAGTCGCCTATTATAGGTACGTACTCGTAAATCCATCTACTACCACCGCACTCTTTTTTCCTACTATCTCCCCTTTTAGAAAACAAACAGAATACGGAATACATATAGATATGGTGGAAAAGTGTATTATTTAATTTTTCGCGTGGGTTTTTTCTTTGCTTCTGTCCACCTTCCCATCTCCCCTCGATGGGAAATTTACATATAAATGCCCATTTGTTGTTCTATACAAAAGTTCCGACCACACGGCAACCAGAGGCAGAAAACAAAAAGAGATCTAAATTTCAATAACTTACTGCAAGTCATTGCAGTTTGCATGCTACTCGTTTTAGCTAGTTCGTCTGTCTATTTTTTCCACATAGGTCGATTATTCTGAAAGTGATAGATGACGGACGAAAAACAATTAAATTTTCCCATCGTTTGTTGGCCTGGACTTCTACAGATTTATGCGAAAAGAATAGATCGCGTTCTGAGAAAATATTTGTGCAATTTGTTTCAGACGTTCATTATGCCTGAATCGAGACTCGATAAACACATCCAGTCCGGATATCACTTCAAACCTTATTCATACATCTACCCCTCCTCCCCCATTGACTCCTACTGCAACACACTTGTCGTTACAAGAATTTCAGAAAAAAAAACCTTCAACTTCAACCCTCTTAACCCATTACCATTATGAATTTTTAACAAACAAAATTATAGAAAATTGAACAGTTGTTCTTCGAATACATGTGAGAAGGATTGCTCGCTTGCTTCCTTGGAACCGAAAAAGGTCTTTCTCATCAATGGCGTTCCGCGTGGTCTATTTTATTCTATTCTTTCGCTTCAATCCTTTCTGTCGCTGTTTTTTCGACTCGGACGTCTGGCATTTCGTAGGAGGCTTTCGATACTATAGCCTAACAAA
This sequence comes from Chloromyia formosa, assembly GCA_964017055.1. Taxonomy (NCBI): domain Eukaryota; kingdom Metazoa; phylum Arthropoda; class Insecta; order Diptera; family Stratiomyidae; genus Chloromyia; species Chloromyia formosa. The sequence goes on along the minus strand of OZ024818.1, from coordinate 15,499,700 downwards.
ATCCACTCTTTTGTAAATTTTTCCGAGGATATTAGCAACAGTCGTAGCGAGTATGGTAACAGTAAAAGCGAACTAAAAAAACGGACAGTAGAATATGACCGGGAAAATACGTCATGTGTTTAATATTTAAAATGCACCTACCGTGCAAGTTGAAAAGTCCAACTTGGTCAAAATTGTACTGAAAACTATCCGTATTCAGCCATCCATCCATCGCATCGGTTCGTCTGTCCAGTAGTACGTTTTGTCCGTCATAACTACGATATAAGATTAGGTTTGGGGCTGTCTTGAGTGAATGTTGGTATGTTTCACTCCGAAAACCTGGCAACATTATTTATGTCACAAATCGAATAGACGGCATTGCTACACATATGTTGTACCTGCGTACAAACAATGTATCGTATACATTGTTTGTGTAATTCCATGGGGGGTTTGAGTATTTAGACCCAATTTTATGCTAAATTATTCAAGCGAATCTTCGTGTCATATGCAAGACGTAGCTACATGTATGTATATTTTATTGTACTAGTAAAGCTAAAATCATTACTACGACTTGAACTTACATCCTCTGATTTGGTTGGCTTCTTGATTCGGTTACGGATTTACGGTTAAGGTATATGTTAAGTTTAAAAAATTCGACCCAGGTGGATGCGAGCGGGCTTGGATTTTGATGAGTTGAAGGCCAGGTGTATCAAATTTTTTTTTTGCTATATTAGGGGTAAGATTTATCCATCACGGTATTTCCACTGGCACTGAGTATTGAAGAGTGCAGATCTGTGCCAGAATATCTCCCCGAAATGTTTTTAGAACTTACCATAGACCATAAGCTACTTGGAGAATATCTTAAGCCTAAGACTGTTTTGGATCCTACATCAGTGAAAATTTACAGTAGGAAAGAGTCGCTTAAGCCTACAAATATTCATTCAATATCAATATGGGGTGGGTGTGGTTAGATCAACTCAATGAAACTGAAATGGATAATCAAAATATCCACAAGGTACAAAAATCGAGACCTTTTATCAGGCTAAGGTTAAGGTTATCTACCTTAAAGTTACCTCAACATTTTTTATTCTACGTCAATAAAAATTAGCAGGGGAAAATCTTCGAAATTTGGGCTAAAAGGCTTAAATATATTCGGCGCCCAATGCGGAATCAGTGTGATTTTATCTAGTGAACAATCGGATAGGTGCGTGGTATCGTTTGTCAAGAGACAAGAACCGAAATCTTTTTAGACCTTACCTTAAGAATATTTTATGATTTTTTAAATGTGGCGTGCTGTTCATTTAGGAAGGAGATTTCGCGCCCCTTAATAATGACACCGTCTTTAAATACTCACTCTGCGTATATATTAGAACCGGATCTGTTGCTAAGTGCGAATCATGTATAGTGATGATACATATCAATTATGACATGATAGGTGCCTGAATAAATGTCACTGCTTCCCCGATGGATCAAGGCAACACCTAATGATCGTAAATCCGATCTGGGATTTCCCAGAGTGAATTTCTGTGGGTTTGTACCCAAGTCGATTCTCGCTTCAGGTAGAGTTTGGGCGATAAATCATTTGGAATAATTTCCCCAAAGTTGTATAAAATTTTTCTCAAATGTTTGTGAACTATTGCTAGAATTTGAGATTTTTTTTTTCCTTATAGAAAATCTCAAATTCATACCAAATATTTGGGCCGATTTTTAGGGTGATTGATTCTGGGGTGATAATTTATTTACTATTTGCCTTAACCTCTTTGTGGAGTTGATTAATTGACATTTCGTTAATGGAGCTGCTTCTTGTAAGCTCGTTTCGATGTTCAATCGATTCGTATTTCTGTTCGCTTTGAATAGGTAAGAAGTTGGCGTGGACACTAGTTCATCGACGCGTCATACTCGATTGTTTGCAGGTTTGATCCTAATCATTATTTTCAGCCCATTTTTCGAAACTCAGATTTTCGGAGGACAGATTGTTAAACCATGCATTGTCGTCGTCGACCTATCGCAGGTAGTAAGCTAGTTCGCGACACACGAGCTGTTCTGTCGCGCGGTGTATATCTGTTTTGAAGGCTTGCGGCTAAAACTCCTCGGCCACAAGGTACAGCCACAAGATAACTACACTATTATACTAAGCCGGACAATGTAACACTAACTGATCTTTCAATAGATGCTGAAGCAGAACATAAGGACGTGACGTGGTCACTTGATCGAGGCAATTCGGGGAAAACGATCCACACGGCTAAGGTCAGGTCGGACAAGCCACGATTATGATAATATTCTTTCGAGCTAAAATAGTATTTCAGGGTGACGCATTTTCTGGTTTAAAAACCTATTCTAAAAATTAAAGTTAATATAAGGTTTCCATTGGCAACCCCCCTTAAGGGCAGCTTGTTGAATATGAATCCGAAAAGACTGTGATTCTTATTAGTGCCGGGGCTTCACTGAATAGAACTCATCTCCCGTGTCTCCAAATAAGGTTTGCGATATTTTCAATTTGGGCGCAGACGCACATTTCGCTGTTCTTGTAAATATTTTTTAATGGAACCAAAGGCCTATTCCCTATACGCTAAAAAATTCTCTTGACGCTTTTTTACTTGAAATGAATTGCTAATTTCAGTTTTCTTTGGTTCAATTTATTCAGCAATGTTATTTGGCATCTAAATGAATCGAAGCTAGCGATATGCTTCTTGCCCAGCGGTGCTATATACGGTACAAAAAAATTCGCCAAGTTGGAACAGGGGAGCCATAAGTAAGGAGTAAATAGGGGTATGAGGGTTTTATAAGTGATTATTACCTTTATCTTTCTGGACAACCCCACGGGTTCTTGGATGTTGAAATTGACATAGGCCTTTCTACTTATTTCGCAAACATGAGGATTGTTAAAGAACACTCCGAAATATTTCAGTTAGGCTATTATGTGTTGCTTACAATAGCTTTCCGTGCTCCTTTTACCAAAGATCTTGATCCGGAATGACTGAAAATGGTCCGGAAAAGGCAGACTAATATAGATGCCTCAATTTTGGATTACACCCACTCTTACGAACGGCCTGGCTGCCGCTCGTGAGTTGATATTAGCCATTCAGATATGAGTATTGTATGCATATTGAATTATTCCCGCTTCTGGGAGGTTTGGATGTCCGCCTGAGAAGTATGATATTGTACATCGCATGTCCGGTAAATCGTCAAACTGCGACTATAATACTTCAGTGGGCAGGGTATGTACAACGAATGGAAGATAACCGCATGCCTAGACGAATATTGAAAGGATGCATCTATGGAGCAAAGCTCCGAGGAAAACCGAGAGTTCGATGGAGAGATTCAGTAAAGATACTAACGCCAATAAACTGCTGGGTTTCCGAAATTGGAGGACGTAGTCGCTTAACCGAGATGCATAATTGGGGGACAATGATCCATACGGCCAAAGCCCAACGTCGAGCTGTAGCGCCACAATAATGATGATATCCGGTAATTAAACCTTGTGATTGTGCGACTTCGAACTTTCTGTTTAAAATGAAATTAATAGCCATTCTATCTACTGATGACGAAAAACTCTAATTAATCCGTTTGAAGAACATGAATTTTGGCCATGCAATGAGAAGCCTTTTTGAGATCTAGAGTGCAACTCGCCAGTTAGGCTTACTGCTCACAGGCACAGAGTGCAAACTGGCCAGTGTGTAACAGCCCTAGAATTATTATGCCGAAATATATTTAATTTTTATTTAATATTTTGATCTGCAAATTATCCCTCTCTATTAAGGTATTAGTAACCGATTGAGTTATTGAGGGACAGTTCAGCTCAATTTGGATCTTGGTATGCCTGTCGACCTGTCGTCATTGGCTGTGTGGCTAAAGTTATAACCAAACCTATTTATTAGTTGATAGTAGGTGCCACTTTTTAGTCACATTGTTAACAAGGCATTTTCGTGACTTTTTTCAGATCAGATTGAGTTTCGACATTGTTTTATGTGTTTTTTTTATATAGGTATATATATAAATTTTCTCTCAGGCAAACTCGACTATGACATTTTCGGCATGGCTGCAAAAGCAGTCTTTAATTTTCTTAGCTCAACGCTACTGTCCCATGATGATTAGAAAAAAAAGGCTAAAGAGAACAATAGCCAGCCACTGTATCTAGAACTCCCATATTATATAAAAGCAGTCATACTATACTAGCATTGAAACTATGAAAATTTGTGTTGTCAACCTTTCGTCATGCATCCGTTCTCACGTTCTCATCGTTCCTCGTTCATAAACAAACATTGTGTATGTATGTATATGACAACAAGACAATGGAAGAAATCAACGATGACAATAATGAAAATCCATGTAAAAGAAAAGAAAAATCAAATTGTACCTTGCATACAGAAGAAACTCTTGACAATATTCAACAAACTACTACTCCAATGATGATCATAAACTCGGTAGACAAAAATCATGATTGTATGACTCTGACTTTGGTTTATAATTTGTCCTGTACCCCATGCACGCCTGTGAGATCTGCCTACCAACATACATTTTATTTTTACCTTTATATTTCAAACCGATGATTGTTATACACGATATATTGTTTTTGCTTGTTGTTTTTTTCTATCTATTTTTAATGTTTTTATTGTGTTTGCTGTCACACTAAACTGCACGCAAATGTCACGAAAACAAAAGACAAGAAAGCATGGATCCGGGGGAGCTGCTGACACAGTGGAAAAAAATAGACCCTAAGCTTGGATGACTGTCAAGGTAGTCCTACTAATTGTGTGTCAAATGACAATAATGATTTTCACCAAAAATGTTAGAAACCAAGTTTTTCCAACCTTCATTGTCGTCGCCCCATAGTCATTCATGATGATGATTCGTCCGAAAAAAGATTGGATGCTTTTTTGAACGAGTTTTTCCTGGAGAGTGACTATATTGTTGTCGAACTTGTTGCAGCATTGTATTGTCGCAACGTAATGTTTATTGTCAGTTTTTGGTATTTCTTGTAAAAAAGAAAACTCACAAAAAAAACTTAAAAAAAAAATATTTCCCTAAGCAACAAGTGTATCTCATTTTTATATTTCAATGATTTTCTCCGTAGTAGCTTTAGTGCGGTCGTGGCCACCGCTTGAAAGCCGTCAATTTTTCCATGTAGGTGACCGACAACCATCAAAACTCACGGAACTATGAAAAATATCTATTTTGTAATAAAACAGAGCAAAGAAAAAAAAAACGCATGAATAAAATACATGCTACGATTAAATGTGAAAATTCATGTCACAGTTAGGTGCACGTCAAAGACAACAAATTGGACAATTTACTACCGAAATAATAAGTTTTTGTTGTTGTTTTTTCAACTTGTATCTTTTTTTTTGTCAAAAAACCACGTTCTAAATACCTTTCATCAAAAATAAAAATAAGAGCAACAGCATACACAGGCATCATGAACCTGAACCCCTTTTCGAATCTCATGTTTGATTGTCACTTTTTCGCCCCAGGTTTAACGAAATTTTTTGACGCTGGAGTGTTGCATTAATCATTGGCGCGATTTAAAGCCGTGCCGTTGTCGCCGTAGCTTGTCTGGTCGACAAATCAGATAAAATCATCTAGTGCTGCTACTGCTGATGATGACTATGATAATAGATACTATCTCATGACCTGGTGGAGAATTTTTTTTTCGGGAAATTTCATGGTTTGCTAACTTTTACGATTTCATTGGTACCTCATAATTCATATCGGTGACTGCGACTAGTTAGAGTTATAGCCAAGTTTGTAAGTTTGAAAAGTTATGAGGTGACATTCGATTTATGATAAATTAATAAATTGTTTTTATGAAGAACAATGGCGAGTTGTATGGATGGCTTCCCTCATTTTGGAGGGTTGTGGTATCAAACGGACCGATGCTGATGTGGGTTTTATGATTTCAAAGGCAATGTAATTGCTTGTTTACGACTAATGCCTAGACGGTAGTTCTATAGAGAGGTCAGTGATATTTTCTCTTTAAAAAAAATTCAGGAACAGACAAAATGTTGAAAAAAAATTAAGTGCCATTATTTTAGATCGTGATAAGTTATCGTTACTCAAAATACGACTGACTCAATATTTTTAGACGCCATCCGGTCTATTTTTCCTTTTTTAATGTTTAAAACTATGCCCGAACACTAGCCAAGTTTTTTGTACAGTACAACAAAACATGGATTATCTTTGATTTCATTTGATAGACTCACATGAATGCTCATTAACCATATAAAAAAAAAATCGACCTTTAAATAACTAACCAATCTATCTACAGAGTGGGTAAGGCGTCTGAAATAACAATAACTTTTTTTTTTATTTAAACTTTAATACAACAAAATAGACATATTCTAGATGTGTTTAGACTATGTTCGAAAGATGATGTCTTTGAGATGACGTCCGTTGCTTGTTTCGCAAAGACGAGCCCTTTCTACCGTGTGCTCCATTACTTTCTTTAATATCGCTGGCTGCGGAGTTCTGATTTCCGCTGTGATATTTTGCTTCAATTGCTGAATCGACCTAGGTTTATTAACATACCCCCTTTCTATTAAATATTTTCACAAAAAAAGTCCAGAGCCGTTAAGTGTGGGGATCGAGGAGGCCAGTTGATGGAAGATGATCTCCTCGAAATTATTCTTGTGCCGAAAAGTTCTGTTAAATTTCAATTGTGCATTCAGCTGTATGGCAAAGGGGCTCGGGCCTGCTCAAACTACATGTTAGATCGATTCTGTACAAAAGGACGTACCAAGCTGTTGAGCATATCTCGAGGTCGTTCTCCATTTACTCTAAGGGCTTGACCGTTCAACCAGTTCGTTGACGGTCACTTGCGGATCCCTGTTCATGTAAACGTCGGACTATACTGCGAATCGTTGTTTGCGAGGCAAATTCTCGTACCCGAAGTTACGACGATATTCGCGCTGCCTACGAATAACCGAGCTATTGTTTCGTCTATAAATTTGTGCTATTCAAAATAGCACAAACAAGAAAAAAATAGCCGCGTTTTTATGATCATGTAAAAAAAATGAGATGACCTAAACTCACCGAACCTTGATCTACGTGCAGATCAAGTGATCTCGCTCCAGTATGCATGAACTACTCACTGTATCCACTTTCCTTTGTCGCGCTCGGTGGCCGTGATCGTTCGGTCACCGCTCTACGATACTAATCTAGACCTCGGAAATCAAATCTCGGTGCGGTCAAAAAACTGCCTGTGAGTACTAATAGAACTCTCACAGTGCTCCGAGCTTGTCAGTATAAAGACGGTGCGGATAGGAGGTGTATGCTAGCAACTGCACTTCTGAAAAGTAGATCTGCTATTCAAACGTCAACAAGGCATAGAAATGCTACAGATGTTGACGCGCCCATGCCCCTGAAGGGGTCAAGACAATTAGAGAGAGAGAGAGATCCACTTTCCTGCCAATGGTATTAGTTAATACCAGTTCATTCAAATCTAGGACAAAAACAATATTATTCGTAAAACGGTAAAGTTTGTTTAGTCCGTGATATAATGAGGATTAGTAAACCTGTCAAGTCTGTTTACATATAAAAGTAATTTAAATTCGGCCGCCAAACCCTTAGGCCTATGCGTGTGGCTTTTTTTTTATTTTATTTAAACAATTCATCATGAACGTCTGTACAAGAATGTCAACTTCCAAGACCAATCCTCTAATATTTGTCAGCCCAGTAACCCAGAACTGTGTCTTCTAATCAATAAAAGTTCACAATAAATGCGGCTGCGATGATAAAATTCATCTCAAGCAACTCGTCTTCAAATTCTGCGCTCAGTCGGACAGAAACGTGATCACTGCTTGGTCACCGAACCATGGTAAACTGCTAAAACGACTTAAAATTTAGCCAAAAATAAAACACTGCATATCCGCGATTATAAAGGTGTATCACACCGAATAAAACACATCATCTCCCTTGAGAGAGGGCGGGCGAAAATCAAAGAAAAAACATCTGAAAATCTCAACCGCAACTTGTCTTCGAAAAAAAACTACCTTAATAACTTTTTTGGTAGGTTCTCGTACGTATCGTACGATCATTCGGTTTTATCATTCTTATTATTTTATTCGTCGTTGGTATGAGAATATTCATGAACAACGTGCATATAATGCACTCGTGGTTGTGACAGTCTAAGGAGTATTTTTTTTCATATTTTTTTTAAACTCCACGCCCCCTCGAGAAGCACGATTCTGTTGAGATACTGTTACGAACAATATCTGGATGTGCACGTATGATGTGCAACTGAATGTTTATTTTCGCTAGTACTCTGAAGGCTCCAAAAAGAAGGACCTAAAAGACCCTATGGCTGAGGATCTGGATGTTAGTATCAGATAAACCTACTCAGTCTGGTACCACGTGTGCTCGAGCCGTGTATGAAAACAGTTGAATCGATTTCATCGGGTGATGGTACTTAATGCGGGAATTTCATTGCCGGCAGAAGCAAAGCAGTAGCAGCAGCATCGTCTGCGTCTTGGGTAAGTGAGCTCGCACCTAGGAAATTTTCGTACAAATCTTAAGCTTTTTGTTACAAAAATTTCCTAGGTGCGAGCTTGGTGCAAGAAAGCACACTTACCCCAGACAGAGGCGATGTTGCTGCTGCCGCCGCTGTTTTGTTTCTGCCGGCAATTAAATTTCATCATTAGAAACTTTCTGAGGCCCAGTGATGCCAACAGACAATCGGAGAATCCACTGATACATAGTTCTAAAATCGCTACTGTATTGGCAAAAACTGAATATGATGGCGCGGAGGAGTATCTTAGTTGACGCGTTATACCAGACCAGGGGTTAATGCAAATCAATAGTAGTTTTACCGTTTCTGATTGGAAATTATAAATCAAATCTCCGGTCTTTGTTCAAATTGATTCCGAGATTTCGCTCAGGCGACCATATCATGAAAGGAGTTCCAGCGCATCACCTAGCAGCCCAGGTTAAAAAAAACTCTCCCGAATAGATCTCGGTTCCGACATCTAACCCCTGAACTCAACGCGCCGCGCCGTATCATGCCAAGTACTTACCGCCACCATTTTGCCTGAACAAACTTTGATTATAGCCATATTGCAATAATAAAACAATAATTATTACTATTATCGCGTAGTGCATATCGCTCCTTGTGCTGCAACGGAGCTTCAGCCCATGATGAACTGCATTGGACCCCTATATGCATTTGGTTGCGCCATCATATGAGTGACTATCGTACATTATACGGTAGTGCGGGGCCTCAGGAGCATGTAAGCCACACGTATATTATTACCACCTTGTTGTAAGACCTTGCCGTAAAGACCTTATAGTTGGTACTTAATATGTTTAACATTTTGCTACTGCTCTTGAGAGGATAGCACGCGGTACGCTAAAACGGCGAAGAATTCACTACTCGTATGTAGTTCGTCTTGATCATAGCCGTATGATATGCCGAAGATATGTAGATGTTGCAGCGTATGATGGCACATCTGATGGGCATATCTTGTAAATTTGCAATAAATACCCGAGATACAGCACGCATATGCCTATGCATTTGGCCCGATTTGGAAAGTCCTGGGACTCTTGGACTTGGAGCCCGCTGTCGTCCTCCTTGTAATGCAGTTTTTCTTGGTTTGTTTGTACATCACCATCATCTTCGGCATCATCTCCCCCATCCTCAACGTCGTTGTGGTCATCACGCGTCTCAAAAAAAAAAAAATCTTTCAACGTTCTTCAGCTTCATTTGATTGGGATCATATTAGTGAATGACGTTTTAATAGTCAGTTACTAGGTACGGTCTGATTTGTCTGTTTTTTTTTCTTCGTGGCTTTGCAATTTCAACTTCCATCTTCTATGTTGCAAAACCGGACTGGACAGTTCAGATTGACCGGAGGACCCGCGAGTACGGATATCATTGCAAATATGTACTTTCATTTTGCATTAATAGAATTTTTGAGGTGTTGTTTGACCGTTCATGTGCTGTTGTTTTTTTTATCTTTTGCATCCTCAATTTACGCGATGCAAACCAAACATGAATGGTTGGTTCCGTGCACATACTGCTGGTAGATATCTGTGCGAAGCATTTCTGTAAAAATGGCAACATAACACACGGTCCAATGTAGAGGAGAAATAATTGATAAATCAAGTAATGTCAGAATGGTAATGGTAGTGCCATGAAAATAAATTCAACCGGAGAGTGATGTAGAAAGTTGGAATTTCATAGTTTGCAAATTTAGGTGAAATGTAAAGGAGGCTCGTGGAAGCACTTGAAGATTGTATGTGCTTTCGTGACAGAATTTAGAGGAAAATATTTCTATGTTTATCTAAGTCTCTAGTACCAGTTCCGCTGAAAATTTTATAAAGTTTTTCGGTAGTGGAAATGACTGATTCCCATTTCGATGGGTTTTTCTTCCCCGATTTACACCCACAACCATAAAAATCCAATACCATCTCCCACTTGAGCTGTCATTTGTTCCATCCACCAATTCAAAAGCATGGAGTTACTCCACCACAACACCTCATTCGCATCCATGTGAATCATTTGTCAATAATCTGGTGGTGATTTCTTGCTATAAAGGGAGTCATGTCACCTGTATACAATATTGACGTCTTCTCTGAAGGCTGTTTATTCAACATAAATTGAATTATGCTCACGCCAACCCAATTTGTCTTTCCCCATTTCCATACATGAGCCACAATGCACTCGTCATTATTATAGTGATAAGTTGATGAAAGAACCTGAAACGGTGCATGGAACATCTGCGCAGCTTTGGTTCTTCTTGAACATCACGAAAACAATTTAGAATGAAATTTATTGTGTTTTTGCTGACGTCAAGATGTTGCGGTTCCTGGAAATTTGCATACGACGTAAAGTGGTTGTTATACGTATTGATGCAGTTGAGAGAAGGGATGATACAATGTCAGAGAGATGAGATGGTATTATTAAACAACTTCTGAGCTTGTAATTAATATTGGAATTGTCAAAAAAAAAAAAATAGAAATAGCCGATAAGTGAAAGAAGGATCGACCGACCACAAGTGTGTATGAAGATGGCACATTCATCGAAACAATTCCACCCGATTTTACTGCTTTTCTCGCGAATCTTTTCATTTAGTCACAGAAACAATACCTACTACTCAATTGAAATAAAAGGATTAATTTTCGAAAGCGTATTTTCATAATCAATATCGTCATCATTGTGACTCAACAGTCTAACGTCGGGCCTTAGTCATGAGGATCTTTATCCTCCAATTGTCTCAATCCAATCCAGTGACCGCGTCCTCCAATTTCGGAAGCCCGACAGTTGTTCGACGTCCGCATCTACTGAGTCTTCAAAACGAGCCTCGAGCCTGCTCTTCGACTTGCTTAGCTGATAGGTTGTATCAGTACTTTCTAAAGCATGCTACTGTGGTCCATTCGTTGCACATGCCCTGCCCATTGCAGTACTTGTCTTTGCATATTTTTGTTCCCCTAGAATATTGCAACTATATTATCACAGTACCCGTTGTGAATATTTATAATAATAGTTATGTCATTTTTTCATTTCAGGTAAGCACACAAGTTTTATGCATTGGATACAGTCAACAGGTATTTAAACTGAACTTTGTCAGTCAGCTATTATATTAAGATTTCCACTCTGATCCTTGGGTGTAACTATAGCATTTACGAGCCTCAATAACGCTTGTTCAAATCAAGTAACCGTTGCTTATAATTAACGGTTGTTCAAATCAAATGAACACTTTTTCAAAACAATTTGAAACTTTCCTAATCCAATCAACGATTTTTCAAACCGTTTAACGCCTTTTCAAATTAAATTAACGTTTTTTGCAAACTATTTAAAATTATAGGAAACTTTTATTAATCTATAAATAACGGTGAACTAGAAAAGTTCCAAAATTGTCAAGGGGGAATTTTTTTTATTTTAATATTTTTTTTTGTTCAAAACATGTTAAAACATATCGAAAAGTCATTACTTGGATTTGAAATAGCATTTAATTATTATGAAATTTTTTTGATTTTATTTGGTCTAGCGTTAAGTTGTTAAACTTGTTTCTAAGTGTTCGAATGATGAACCAAACACTTTTCGCTTGGCTATAAAGACGAGTATTTTCTTTTAGCCGTAAAAGTTATTAAAAATATTGTTTAGTACTTATGAATTCTTTGACGCGGTCACCGATCTGCAAAGTTGCCTGCGGGTACTAATATAACTCCCACTGCGCTCCGAGCTTATCAGTAAAGACGGAGCGGATAGGAGCTACATGGTAACAACTACACGTCCGCAAAGTAAATATGCTATCGAAACATCAGCAAGGCATAGGAATGCTAGAGATATTGACACGCCCATGCTCCTGGAGGGACAAATAACGATAATAACAACAATAATCCTGGATATATAGTTAGAATGTCGAGAGATCCCGTGTTATACTTAACTTAGGTGTATTAGTTGCGAATGTGGCATTTTCAGAGGGTCGTATTAAATACGGGAGCAAAATTTTTCAAGCCAATTCCCTGATTTTCGCAACTATATTAACCCGAAGCTGGGCTATACGAGATCCTTCGACCGTCGACGTAGTTTCAATGAAGAAATATTTTTTATAGTCTCCAGCCAATTAAAACTGTCTAGGGAAAAATTCGAGAAAGTTAAAAAAAAAAGAAAAACAAATATTTACAAATCGAACAAATAGGGGAAAAATACATAAATTGCTGTGTATAAAAGTACCAGTACGTGAAGTACGAGTATCTTACTTATCTTAGACCATTCGCGGTAAGTTTGTACTGCGTAAAGTGAAAATTCAAAAGGCAGATTCAGACTAGATTAGGGAATCCGATTCCTTAGCTATCAGCCTTAATCCTCCTTTAAGTTTTCGTGTCCTTTCTGAACACCATTTCACCTTAATTTGCAAAAAAAAATAATCAAATTGACTGAGAATAGACATCGCATATTAGTAAAAAATTTAACGAAATCGAATTTTTTATTTATTGTAAAGTAAAATACAATCATACGTAAAAACTGTCACATATAAATTTTATATGTCTATGCTAGGAAAATGAGATTTGTCATGTTATGTTAAATACAAAATGATATAAACCATTCTTCAGAATGAATAGAAAACTTCGTTTGCCACTGTTATTTAAAAAAAAACTAATATCACCTTTATAAAAACACCCTGTATAAAAAAAGAAACAAAAAAGGAATATGTCCAAAAACTGATTATTTTGGTATACTCGTATAATCCCCTATCGGCTAACCAACCAAATTTGCTTAAAGGTTCTTATTCACGAGACGCGTAGATCCGTCGGGCGCGTCAAATCTATTATACCCGCCCCATGTAAACAGCGAACGGGTTTGCGATTATGCGTAACTTGTTAGCTGGAGACGGGTCCCGACGGGTACTCAGCCGCCATTTATGAATCGATGAATCCAACAACACATGAAAAAATTTAATTTCATGACTCGCACATATGCTGTCGAATCGTAAACGCACCTCGTGTAAACACAACGACGTCTGAATTATTTTCGCGTCAGTCAAATTTGCTTCGATACCCGTTTCTGACGTTTCGTCCATGTAAACCCGACTTACGAGTGAAGACTATTCGCGTTAACGCGACTCAGGTAAAAATCACACGATCGTGTATACGCGCCCCATGTATCAGAACCTTAAATCTGACGAAAAATGTAAATCGTGGTACATTTACTCAAAACAATCCGTCCAACTTGAAGCGTATCTCGATTAATCTCATGAATTACAAATGAGCGTCTAAAACAAATAGCAACTTATCGTTTTACAAATTTCGAATTTGTGATCTTTGAAATTTGCCGAATTTTGCATTTTTAAGTTATAATTTATGGAGGAAAATCGAAATTAAGATTGTCCGCACAGCAGGGTGCGAAATTTGGGTTATTTTTGGGTTTGATGAGTGATTTTTAGGCGGTTTACCTAAATATCTAGATACTTTTTGAACCGTGAAGATATTTTTTTTTCTTGTTTTAATTTGATTATAAAAGATTAATTTTATTCCATGTTATGGTTTGGTAGATTAGACTCTTGGTTTTTTTTTGTTTTTGTTAGATGAACAATAGATGTTCATGTGTAGAGATCTGACATAATTTTGATGGACTTGTGTTGAAGTTTATTAATCGAACAGCTGACCTTGACCTCTTGTCGCAAAGGTGATTCAGTGGATAGTATAGGCGCGTTCTTTTGTAATGCGGTGCAGGTTACTTCGGCTTAAAAACACGCAATTGCAACAATGTTTTAACCTGAAATATCCTGAATATCTCTATGGGTTAATAAACCTTTACTGGATAGATATATCAGATGTGACGCATCGCTAAAAGGCGATTTTATTATTGAAAATGAAAAATTAAATTAAATAAATTAAATTACAATATATTTTTGATATTAAGTTTATTAATAAACATGTAGATGTTTTCCCGAATATATTCCATATTTTAATCTCATCTTCCTTCATTCCACTTCGAAATTTATGTTTCAATTAATAGTGGTGAAAAACTAAATTGACGCTAGGACCAATGATGCAATGGACCATATTTGATACTTAGGACCGTTTTCTCAATGTCTATTTAAAGTTTATCCTATAGATAAATGCTAACCGCCATCTAGCTTCCACTAAAAATTGTATGGGATGCTTTGAATATATAGCCATGGAATGAGCTTGTCCTATATGTTTCCATAGAAACAGTGGCTCCAAAATCTGGGTACTAAGTCGACATGTGGTCGACAGTCAGCTAACTCAGTAGACCGTTTGGAAATTATGAAATTTAAATATTGACAAAAATTGACGTTTGTTTATGCACAATTCGACAGCGCGGTCAACATTATGTCAATACCGAAACGCCAACTGAGTAGGCTGACTGTCGATAATCTGACAAGAACGGACTTTTATTCATGCACAATTCGACAGAACAGTCAACATATGTCAATATCAAACAACAACCGAGTAGGCTGACTGTCGACTTATTCGCCAAATGTTGGAGCCAGAAACATACAATATAAGCTCATTCCATGGCTCTATGTTCTAAGATGGGATGATAATTCCAATAACTGATACGGGCTGCTGAGATTTTGACAGCTAGAACATTTTGCATTTGCACATTCAAATGAGACAATTGAGCTAGTCACAAAGAACAGAGTTCTGGAAATTTATTCGGTGGAAGAGGATTTGAAACCAACTCAGAGGCAAATTATTGCTGAGAAACAGTACTGACGTTGAATAGAATAGAACAGAACAGGCGGTAGAATTCCGCCAAGAAAATAAGATGATTTTTTTTCAGCTTTGGCTGATATTTCTACTACATTATCATATAATATTTTGAGCGTAGTATACGTTAAGATTTAATTTAGTGTCCCGGATAGATAGCTGGCAGTTTAACCAGACATTGAGAAAACGATCCTTAAGCTTAGCCGGCTAGTTAACCCGGGACGTTCGTTTGCACGGCGCTAACCCTTTACTCGAATTAAACTGGACTGGAGTACAAAAGAACGCGCCCTATATATAGTGCAGTCAGAGTCAACAGATTTTTTTATGATCAAAAGTGGAAAGAAGTGATGTCTTTAGAATTTTGCTTGTGGAAGCCAGCAAAAACAGGGATTAGACATATAATGGATCTCTCCTTGTTGATAAATAACATAAAACACTTAAAAACAAGCAAATTAATTTCAACAAACTGAATTTATGATAAATCCATATATTTTCAAGGTTTATTTGGTCTTCCACTCTTTGTCTCTGTGACACACTTTTATTCAAGCGCATTACACCCGATGAATATACGAGTAATATTATTTATGATTGTCAATGGAGGATTTCCACAGCGAAGTGTATTCGTACACACCGATATATCGACCTGCCTACAGATTACTCCACTCCACTGGTACTAGATGCAGTATGCAATGTTATGGACCTTGTCACTACTCCACACATATTGCGCCGTATATTGAAGCAATTGCTAGCGGAACAGAGTAAATAAAAACAAAGCAAAACGAGAAAGATCCTAGGAAAAAAATAATCATTGCAATAAAACGATCACAATCATGATCGCAAATTCAGTGGAAAATGTGTCGGCATTCATAACACAAAAAATACAATAAAAATAAAAAATAGAGACGCCAAATAGCGGCAAAGCTAAGCCGGCGTTCGTCATATATTCAGACCTGACGTCTGACTTTACATATAACATACCTGATGTCTAACCAGCTAGCCTAGCTAGAAGCTAAATAATATAAGATAAACCAAAGATACATATTAATGAGAAATGCAACAAAATACAAAAAAAAAACCCAGTCGGAAAACTGAAGAAAAATATAGTGGCGGAAAATAGCATGACAGCGGCTAGCTTCAATATAGCACTTGACTGTTTTTTAAATATCCAAAGTACGTACTAGAACTAGATAGATAGGTGGCTTAGTGTGGTATGAAAAATGTTTCGCCTGTCTTGTTAGACAGATGCATGCTAGCAGCTACATTCTCAGTGTAATTCTAAGGTATTCCAATTTTATTCGACTGTCATTGGGATTTTTTGTTTGACGCAATCGTATCTATAAATCTAATTATACGGATAAAATACATTTATATGATGACCATCGAGATTAGTTATGCAATGTTGGCTATTGCATAAAGTAGTGAATGAATTATGCCATGGGGGAAGTCACTTGAAAGAAAAATCACAACAGATGACAACCGGCTTGTGGAAACTGTATAGTGCAAAAGGATCCCGGTGACCGGTAGCTCAGTGCATAGAGACATCAGTTTCATGTCTGACTACCGGCGTTTCGGGCTCAAGTTCCGTCCACGACACGTCGTTCGTGGCCATGGATGTTTGTGTTGTTTGACTTGTCGCAGGTAGGCGGCTAAATGGGGGAGCAGGGGTGCATGCTGGTAACTGCATTCTCCGAAACTAGTTTATGCCAACATCAACTGGGCCACATGTTAGGGTTAGGGCTATTGAGTTTTAGCACTTCATTGTAGACTTAACCATGCTAAAAATTCTTATTTGATTTTATATTATTTTTATTATAGGACCCACTAGCACCGCGACCAAGAGGGAGGTGTATAGAAAATTTGTTAGTTTTTAATCACTAAACTCGCGAACGATTTTTGTGGTCTGGTATTCAAGTAAGTGTTTTATTAAAAAGTCCTTATAGACCGCAAAAAAATTCGATAAAAACTAGAATGAACAAAACAAGTAAAGTTTGTAAATACATATCTTATTTTTTATTAAATTATGCATTTCGGTTTCAAAACTATGGTGTAACCATCATCAGCGAACGCTTGATGAGCCGATAATTTAATAAAAAATAAGATATTTACAAAAAAAGTTTACGTGTTTTGTTCATTCTATTTTTTATCGAATTTTTTTGCGGTCTGTAAGGACTTTTTAATAAAACACTTGCTTGAAGGGAGGTGTATTGTGCTATAGCCCACAGTTCCTGCGCAGCTTTAAGGCTGCGAATGCCCCGTGAAGAGGCCGCTAATTATTCTAATCCTGTTCCCACTCAGACTCAGCAGTTCTAGGGTGGACCGGCCTGGTATGAACAGCTTAGATTGTCTCAGCCCAAGGAAATTATCACAGTGTCTAGTCGCTCCTGTTGCCTAATATGGTTCTTAATCCTTCATAGGGGATATCATAAAAAGGCTGTGGGCTAATGAACGGGGCTGCAGATGCTTTCCTAGCACAGCCGGCATCTTTGCCCAAGATACCGACATAACCAGGGACTCAGTATATGCTAACTTTATTAAAGGAACTGAGTGGAGACTGATTTAGACATCAATAAAGGCTTATTGAGAGCCTTAATAGCAGCTTGACTGTCTGTGAAGATGGCAATGGTTCTTCTACGGTAGCAAGCTTCAATGCATGCATTGGCACAAGTCCAAATTGCTTGAATTTCACTTTGGAAAACCGTTGGGTACTTATCCATGGGAATGAACAATCTTGTAGAAGGGCTTGCAACTCCTGCGCCCGTTTTCTCCAGATTTCTATAAAAAAAAAGAAAATAACACACACAAAAATGGAAATGATAAACAGAAGTATAAACTTGTGCGCATTGCATTGCAGATCGACTGCGCTCGTGGACACTCATTTTGGAACTTCTACTCGCTAAATATTGGCGACTTTTAACTATTTTCGCGTCCTATTCAAAAAAATAAGACCAATGCAATTAGACATATACAGGATATTCCTCTTCGAAATGTCTCCGCTTCTTAAAACCATTTCTTAATTCATAGTGCGCTTCATTTGTGGGAAAGCAACACCAGAATTGGTGAGTTATTTTCAGCCATTCCACGACATCTTCTATGTGATGTGGTTCCCTTTTTTCAGCCATTTATGACATTAACCAGATGACCGATGCATGGCTATGTTAAGCCTACATAATTGAAAGTTTACATTAAAAAATAGCCGAAAATATTCGGCACCCAATGTGGGGTCGGTGTGATTTGATAATGAAAACGTGTTGAAAAGAGGTTGAGGTTCAGAACGCCTGAAAATATTCGACGTTCAATGTGTTATAGATATGATTTTATCTAGTCAATAAAACTAATCAAATCGGCGCATGCTAATGTTATTCAGAGTACACAAAAATCGAATTCGTTTTGGACCGTACCTCTGGGCTACCTTAATCAACCTTAACATTAGATTTTGTTTAATGTTTATCCTACAGATAAACGTGAACCGCCACGCATCCTCCATTTAAAATTTAAATCGGATGATAATTCCAAGCAGCTAATGCGGGCTGCTGAGGTTAGATTAATTTATCTACCGTAAGGTTTGCTCATGGCTTTTTTATCCTACGTAAGTGAAAGTTTACAGTTGAAAAAGATGGAAAAACTTCAATATATTCAGCGCCCAGTATGTGTGATTGTATCTAGGTAGTAAAACCGGAATGGACAATAGAATGGTTGCATAATTCCGTAGCATAATTCCGTAGACAAAAACGAAATGAAACCTATCAAGTCCTTACCTTAAGGATATAACCACAAATTTCCTGATGGGATTGTTGGTGACATTCTCCGAGCATTTCATCAACTATCGTTCTTAATGAGTACTTCGAAGATATATTGAAATTCGTCAGCTCACTTATTGATGTTTAGTTTGATATTTTTTATTTTCTTCTAACACTGGTCACACACTGTCGAACACGAACATGGTACAATTCGACCGGTTTTCTTCAGATTTGTGTGAAATGCGTGTATGGCTTGAACTATTCGGAGGACACTTGTACCATGTTGTGTGAGTGTGAGGGCTCCACGGTCATACAAAATTTTGCACAAATTTTTGAACAAAAATTTGTCCAGTGTGAGGCACATTCACATATAATTAGAAATGAAGTGAATAAAATAGAAAAAGTGGTCTGTTTCATCCCATGTTTTTCGTTTTTAAAGGGGGTCTTGATATTTTCTGAGAAAAAGGGTGATAATAGTATATTTCTACAGTTTCAATCATCGCACTCCTGTTCACTTGAAAATAGTTCCAGCTCAGAAATACTGATGTCAAACGATAAACAACACCATATGCAACCATAAAAAGTTGCAAAAATTGCGTTACGTATTCATACACACTCTTAAGAACGTATCATTAAATATTTTTCTAAAAAACTGCACCAAAATAACGACTTTTTGAATAAAAAAAATGTTGCTAGTAAAAAAAATGTTACCATTAAATTCGTCACGATTTTCATCATACAAATTTCACCATAAAATTCATTACCTTTTGCAGATTTTTTTAGGGACGTGTTGTAAAAAAGCTTTATTGATAATTTTTATTTCGATTTATTAAAAATTTAGGGAATTCGCTTGAAAAAAAAAATTAAAAAAATCATTAATTGAGCAGAACTTTCCTTAAAAGTCATTTAACACAAATTGAATTGAACTCACTAATATAATAGTAGTGTCCATATATATTTTAGATAAAGATATTCATAAAATAATTTCATAAGGTGATGTATACGAGTACATGTGGGTATAAGGCTCAAATCTAACTGTGGCCATGAATAATTTCTCTAGCATATAGTTCGTTCCTTGTCTTGCTACTTCCACTGATAGATCTCAGGACGAGACGAGGCCAGTCCCTAGGCGTTTGCGTCTCATAGAAAACTCTGGAACAGTCTGTATTCAATCAACTCAACTGTATGGGGGGCTCGTGACAAAGGCTTCTCCTATTTCTAGTCTTAATCAAGTTTTAAGAATAGAATATATATATTTGAAATTTTTCTTTTATTTAGATTCATTTGAATTTTGAGTTACGATTTTCATAGTTCCCAACAGCATACTTTTATTTTATAAGTTCTAAATCAAAGTTTACACGCAACAAATTCCACGCGACTACCTATATATGCATTCACCAAACAATTTTTTAATTGACTTTTGCTAACAAGTTGGCCTATGTCTTACCACTAACATAAATCTCTCTAAGGGATAGTGGCATATTGCTGCGGCAGAGCTGCATACACCACGTAAATGTAAATACAACAAAAAAGTATAAAAAGGCCCCGTAGTGAAGTTTCGCTAACGACCCAACTTAGAAAATTGAAATTTAAACATATTCTCCCATTATTGTGTAGATTGTATTTCAAAGCTGCTGTTTAAGTTGCGTGCATTGTGTAATGTGTACGATGCGGTTGTTTTGCGAGTGATTTCACAAATGTTTTTAACAAAACTACAATTGCATTTCATTTCCGTGCTGTTGAGGTGGCTTGGGAATTATTACCTGTTTTTCCCTTGTCGGCGCGGGCTAGTTTCGGGATACTAGTTGTTTATAGTGTAACCATTAAAAATACTTAAAACTTACTGGCCGACATTCCGACATTCTTCTCTACATGCAAAATGATCGGGCATATATCAAAGGTCTTGTGGTATCTACTACTACTACTCGTACGTACAGACTTTGTACCTTTGAAGAACTAAGTTCAGGTATATCCGTACTAACAATAAAATACATATTTCCATTTCATAAAACAAAGTCCATGCTTAGCCGGGAATTTTCTAAAAGGGTTATGCGTAATATTCTTGCAGCACTTCAAACTTACTTTCAGATTATCACATATTATAAAATAGATATGTTGTCGAAGCAAGAGTTTTGCACATGCACACACAAAATGCTATTTATGGTGATGAATTGCCATTGATTTGTATCTAAATATCTTTAAAGTTTGGATGTAACACTGTTGCAATTTGTTAATTTTCCAAAGATTTGTAACAATTTTATGGCGCCGGACCGTATGTGATGGGATATCACATGAGCCTGTGTTCTATAGTTTGTGGTGGGTATCTGTAAAATCCCAGGATGTACTGGTATTCATGAGTACGGCATAACTCATGGCGTATATGGAAGAACCAGAAAGATTTGTAACTTCGATTGCTATTACTTTACAATATGAATAGCATTTTATGGATGTTATACTCTAACATTACTTTTGACGTGATAACGCCTTTGAGGAGTATGTCAAAAAAGCTCGGGACGGAAGTAGGAATGCTTTAAAGTCCGTTTGGGATCGCAGCGTCCCTGTAATCAATTTTCATTTGAAAGGTAATTGCATATTCCAAACAAGCTCTATCCTAAATCCCATCCATCAAAAATAAACTGGGTTGCCGCTGCTGTACCCATAGTGGGTGTTCTCTAGTTGTATTCTGAAGGGGCTCTGCATTAGTTTTTAACTAATGCAGAGCCCGCGGGGCGAGGGGAGCCCAGGCAAAATGCAGTTGATTCACAATATTTTCTCGTATGTGTTCGGAAGATTTATTATAAATAATTAATGTGCAGAAGAATTTTTGCAGCGGCGGCAATCCATCTGGGATCTCATAAGCTTTTGTGAGTTAGCTACAAACCGCATTGATGACAGCGGCGCAACAATCGTCAAATATCCAGCAGCTGCCTAGTTCCGCTTGGACGACAGGGCACCGACCGACAACTGCCAATGCGTGCACCGATAGTGGCGAGTAGAGCTAATTGACATGGTCGCCAGATGCCCCTAGCAAGCGGAGCGAGCTGTCTCTGTTTGTATTACGAGCGTTGATGCTATAGAAGTGCGGAGCACGCGTAGCGAGTGAAGCCCACACAAGATACTGTTCATTCACAATATTCTCTCGTATGAGTTTGAACGATTGGAACATTCCTGTTTCGCGAATATTAGGAGAATTCCCTCTATTAAATTTAGAGAGAATTTTCCTTCATTGCGGCATTTCCGCTAGAAGTAGTCCATTTCCGTTTGAAGTGGTAGGAACCTAGAACCCACGCGGGGGGATTTGTAGGTCCTAAAGCAGAAATTTTTTGGTTTTTGTGAAAGTTCTCTCTAATCAAATAGAGAGAATTCTCCTAATTTTTCCGAAACAGGAATGTTCCGAACGATTTATTTTATTATAAATAACTATAGTGACGATGACAACCCATTACTCATTTGTCCTAACCCCTAGTAGGGCATAGCGCGTCAACTATTCCAAGTAGCTTAGCCGACATTTCGTTGCACCTCCTGCTCCCATTTAGCCGCCTCTGCGATCAGTCAGGAGATGTCGCTTATTGCTACGCCCCGCACCACAGGCAGAAGACAACACAATCATCCATGGTCACGGACGCCGTGGACGGGACGACCGTAGTCAGACATGAGATTGACACCTCTAGGCACTGAGCTATTGGTCGCCCTATGGGGGTTTCCTACGCTTTTGTATATTAGCTGCAAACTGCATCGATGATAGGGGCGCAGTAAACGCCAACTATTCAGTAGCCGCCGAGTTCCGCTTGGATGACGGCGCAGCAATCGGCAACTAGTGCAGTGAATTTAGCAAATTGTCAACTACCAAGTAGCCGCGCCGCCGGGAAATTGTTAAATTGTCGTTTGTATATTTTTGCAACAGCGAAACAATGGTAATTTGAATGAAAGTTATCATAAATTTGATGATATGCTAAATTAATTACAGCATTGAATTTAACAGAAATTTAAGTTATTGTCGCGTCGGTAGATTCCTGAATTTACTGCTCGGACACCGTGGTTGACAGTCATTGAATCCTTTGCTGCCGTACTCACAGGGTGAAACATCTTATCTGTTGCGCCTTTTCCTTTACACCGGAAGAGACCCTTCACCCTTTGAAGTTCTTCGTTCAAATAGTGCGAGCCCCTTACTTCAGTCAAATGGACAGTCACTTCAGTCAAATGGACAAACATTTACTCTTGATTCTATCAACGAATCTCATATCTGACATTGCTTAGCATTGTGTTCCAATAAATGAAATATTATTGTATCGCATCAATGCTATTCCGGAGGTGAGCATACATACGTTGAGTGCGTGTTACGCAAGAGCTACCAACCGAAAAATATGCCGTTCGATGTCAGTTATAAAGTAAATGACAGCAAGGGGGACCCCATTTGAATGAGTTCTATTTTTTATCTTTTTGCATTTTGTCAAATGTGTTTTTTGATTTTAATATGTGATCATTCAATGTTTTGTCCCACACTAGGGCAACTATATCAATCATAGAGAAGTTGTAGACAGAGTATCCGTTTATACTATCTTTGTTTTCGGAATGTGGAAAATCATTTTTACAAAATAACGACAGGATCCAGTTTTTTGTTTTTCATTTTCCTCATTTACTAACTCTTCAATCGTTCATCATTTTGATAATGAACTCGATTTAATCCCAGCAGTATGTCGAACTCAAACTCAAGCCAAATCCATACGTTTTTGTTTTCAAACGAGTGTTTTCATAAAAACAAGTACTAAATAATCTTAAAAGCTTTAAGGTGATATTGTATTTCTTTTTAACGCTGGATTCCATCTATCTCTTACTGGCCCAGATAGTATGTTTAAATAAATACTACTTGACGCACCGCACCTTTAATGAATAATTATCCAATCCAAATATTGCAAACATATTCAGAATGTAATGATTCCAGTAGCCAGGTCAAACAATGAAGGCAGTAGCCGAGGTCTATCAATCTACGATGTGTGAACTTTCCATTTTCATCGACAGTATGATTGCCATCATTTATGAAAGGTTGAACTGGTGAAATCTTTCTTCATAACATTGCGTACTACTGAAGACTGACAGACAACCAATCGAATCAGTAATTAATCAAATGTAGATTGATTAATCAATGTATACATAGTCCATCATAAGTCAGGCGTGTTTTCAGGTCGCTTTTTTTCTCTGGATAGGATCATTGCATTCGTTCCAGACCGTGTCGTGTGAACTTCGAGTCAGTTTGTGTGAGTCCAAACGAGACCTATGATGTCGTAAAAGCACCCAGGATTGAATTCATATTTCGTACTAACTGTCTGTCTAATTGACCCCTATCGTCTACCTCTATCATCCGTTGGCCCACATTATCTAACCAGTCAGTCTATCGAACTTTCCCAAAACAATACAAGCGACTACTTGAAACTTGACTTCTGCATCGTCTTTATCTTCTTCTTCTTATTTTTTTCCCTGAACTTCGAATATGTAATATGGAATCCGGTAATCAGGCAAGGTCTTTTCAGCCAACAAAGTCATCAATCATCCAAAGTGTTGTAAAGTCTGTCCGCAAAGATATTTCACTAGCATGTTGCACGTTTCAGCCCGAAAGATACATAGTACCAGTCCATCTAATAGTGTATTCAGCACGAGAATCTTTCCAGCTATATCTGTGTAGGATGAATAAATTTGTTAGACAAGTTTGTAGACAAATATAAATGTACTGGTGTTGCATCTCAGGAGGATTTCCGGAATGGATGGACCCAGTCAGTGTTTTATTGTCAGTATTGCACGACGACGCGACGTTCTGCTAGTAGTAGGTGGTGGGCTGACAGGATATAATAGGTCAAAGGGTGATCAAAACAATATTTTACAGACAACAAGGAGGCAAAAAACAGCAGATACTTAGTATGTGCAGCATTGAGAAAAAAATCTGAAATAAAACAGAATAATTAATGAATGTCAAAAGATGTAATGTTGTAGCTTATGAGGTCAGCACCATGTCATGTTTACAAGTATTGTTGCTTGTAAGGAGAATATGTCCAGTGACGTGGTAACAAGCAATTTATGGATATTTTGACAGGTATTATGCGATTTTTCAAGTTTTTCTTTTTTAGTTTTTAGCGGAGGGTCTGGTTTTTTTTTGTAACAAAAATTTTAATTAATTTTGCGATTGATTCCGGGTAGTTGTCTGGGTTTCTTGACGAGTCATTGATTTATCTCACAATAGAGTGTGTTCGAAGAAAAGGGGATTAGTGTGTAAGGTATATTGTTTTGGATGCAGGCTTGGATTGCAGACGATGCAGGGCTTTTACATTTATATATCTTCATGGTATTCGATATTGACACGTTCGGTGGTCGTGAAGTTTCGATCATCACTCCACGATATTGCATTTAGAGAACATGAGTTCGATCCCCGGCGCTTTATGGAGAACTGCATGTGGGTATTATAAGAACTCCTACAGCGTTCTAGGTTCGTCAGTAAA
The DNA here is from genome assembly GCA_964017055.1 of Chloromyia formosa. Lineage (NCBI taxonomy): Eukaryota > Metazoa > Arthropoda > Insecta > Diptera > Stratiomyidae > Chloromyia > Chloromyia formosa. The sequence goes on along the minus strand of OZ024818.1, from coordinate 15,474,322 downwards.
AGACGGCTCGGATAGCAACTGTACCATCCGAAATTTACCTGCTATCGAAATGTCAAAAAGGCATAGTAATGCAAAAGATATTGTAGCGCCCATGCCCCTGGAGGAGTCAGGCAATTAACAACAATGGCATATTGGACTCAGTGATGCTAAAAAATGGGCTTTTTAAGTGACAGCTGCCCGAACAGGAAGACAGTAGAATGGTACAGGAACTAGTCGGTGTTAAGGCGAAAACTTGGACAAGCCAAATTCCATAGCAGATAATAAGTAACGAATTCACAGACCTCTAGTTCATACTAGTAGTACAGCTCGTTCCGTTTACGAGTACCTTCTCCGTGCCATTGGTTGTTACCGCGAGTGGCTCCAACTATTCGTTGCATCTGCAGGACTATCCTTTCGAAGGCGTCTACCATCTTCTCAGATAATTAGACGAGGTGTCATGTTTCGCATCCGTGTCACACACAGCACATACTTGATTACTGTTTTGTGGACTTGGAAGCTCTACCCGCATACACGGGATACTGCTTATTACCTTAACCTCTCCAAAATTCTAAGAACTAGGTAGAAAGGTAGAAAATAAAGGAAAGTTTTGGTGGAGTTTTGACTTTTGGTAACTTTATGTTTTTGGGGTAGCTTAGCTATGGACATGAATCTAAGGTTTTCCATCAAACATTTTTCCGGGATATATGCTGCAAACTTGCAAATCTGAACGAGAAGAGGGGCTTCGGGTGGTTGAAGCAACAGCAAGATTGCAAGTATGTATGCTTAATAACTTCCTGTAATAGCTTCCATAAACTCTTCCATGGAGAAATGACACTCGCCATCGCTGAGTTGATGAGTTGATTATCTATTTGAATATCCGAGATGTTCGGTCCTGCTATATACGAGACTTGGATGAACCCGGAGTTCAATGCCTGATCCCAACACTCCTGACATATTTTCAGCGACCCGTTCGTTGCTCTGCTTTCCTGTCCCTCTGACTTTCCTATGACTAATATAGGCTCAATCGAACGGGTATGTTAAACACTTCAGTCAAATTAATATTAATATTAATTCAGGGCCCGGTAATAAACGTGGTCCAAAGTTGAAATAACGCTTAGTGCTGGTGGAAGAACCTCCATTATAAATTTGGATCGGAGTGGGGAATTATTTTAATCAGAAATTGTGCTATAACTATTGCCTTTTGGTTTAATTTGCCTTGTCTAATACAGGCCATCCGAAATGGGCGTTATGAAAATAGTCGTTACTCGCAATCCTAACTACTTCTACTTAATTTTTCAATTAGGTCCTGTTTGCAATTGTCTCACACTACCCATGGTATCTTCAGTGATTACTCAAACATACGAATATTCTGTCTTTCCTTTCTCATTGCCATTTGTAATGCGTACCTGAATACATCTCGTTAAAATTCTTGTAATTCAATGTACGATCAAGGTCACATTCTCGCAATACATGAAGGTGACTAAATAGAATAATACACACAAGACTCACATGATCATTATATATGCAAAAATGCACATACAAGTATGTAATTCACATACATATGCACATTCGTCATATTTGTCATTTTTTTCCATAGAGTTTTATCAAGTTCAGAGAGCTAGTGGGAAACTTGAATTGAAACTATGGCTAAGCTGTCTCTGAATGACTGACGGACTAAGTCGATTCCATCACAAGCACCTGTTTCGTCCATATTTATTGTGAATTTTGTGCAAATACCCCCCGATGACAGAGTGAACATATAGTCTGGTGTGAACCTGAATCGAACCATTATAGTGCCCCCTGTTGATGGACTCAACTACAGCTGTATCCGCATGAATGTCAGCTACGCTGTTTGTAATAAAAACTGATCACATAAACTGTATCAACCTGTTTGTAAAATAGGATATCCAGATGATATCCAGTTCATCTTATAAATATGCACACAATAATGTTGTCCAATGGGATTTTTTTAGATGCACACGATATTGCTGCGATCATAATATGGTTTTAATCGAACGATAGGATCGTCTTGATCGATAATAGTTGATACCAGGAGTAGTAGTAGAAGGTATTTGTGGTTCTTGACGAAGTTTGTGACGGTGTATAGTATCTACTAGTCTGCCGATCTCCGGATTGCTGCACTACATGATTGTAATGATTTTGTTTTTATATTGTCCGCTAATACCGGCCGACTGACAGATGAAAGACACCTATGACTCATTGAAGTGCAAGAGATGCTTGTTGCACAATACTGGAATATATTTGAAACGAATTGCGGCTGAATGTTTTGTAAGACGCTCCGCAGGAAAACGTCGCGAATTAAAATGCCTTGTCTTATGCAACAGAATTGTCTCGAGCTAATAAAAAATGACTCGAATCCAAGAGTTTCTTCAATTCACTCTCATCGTAGCGCGACATGGTGATGATCTGCACTGGACGAATCGTGATAAAAGTTGTATGTATGGGTTTTTACAGAGTAGAATAAGCACATGCGTCAAACTAGCAACGGTGCTCCTGATAATTCTCGATGGACAGCTGGTGCAAGAAACTTGTCCTGTAAGTCACTTTCCAGGTTGAAATATTCGGAATTCGCTGCAGGCAATGTAGTTTACATTTGTAGTTAAGGCCTATCATACAATTCCTCTGCTTCATAAGTGGGCCAGGCCATATGCCTTAGTGTTTACCCCGAAAAAAACGAAGCTTGTGCTATTTACAAGGAAGAGTATAATCCCCAATTGGAGCCTCCTATCTCAGAGGGTCGGGACAGACCTTCACTGACGTTGCGAATTTTCGGGGCCTGGTATTGAAAGGAAACTTAACTGGAGATTGAACATTCCGGAAAGTGCCAACATAGTATGGTGGCTCTACTTATGCAGGAATACTATAGGTAAGTCATGGGGTGTGCAGTGTAGGGTGCTGCACAAGCTCTATGTATCGGTCTTGCATCATATACTCTTGTATGGCGATGTTGTACGGTGGAATGCCCTTCTTTCGGAGGCCATTCACGACGTCCGTCGGGCCCTGGCCGCCTGGATCATCGTTCTCCAATTATTTTGGTTAAGTGACTTACAATTTCGGACGAGCAGAAGTTGTTCGTTGTCCTTATCTACTGAGCCTTTTCAACGAGCTCTTGGTCTTCCGCGCAGCCTTGCTCCGTCGACACCTCTTGCGAATAGGCAAGATCCTATCTCCCCTATAAAGTTGTGGTTAGTATCAAACTGGCGCCTACATTCCCTAAAAAGGTTCCTTTACCGTAGTTTCACCGGCTAACTTCTGTTCAAACTGACCATATAGGAGACACTTTTGATGCATACGGCTGTTACCTGTTGGTGCCACCACTCGGTCTGCACAGGTCTAGGGCATACACGTTTCGGACTCGGGACCAAACGGAAGCTTCAGTTTCGTTCATGTTAGTTTTGTGACGATTACCCAAGAGATAATTCGTAGAGCGTTCATATCATCAGCTCTTCACCGACAGATGAACTTTAACATGGTAAGTTGGACTCACCGACTACGACTTGAACCTTTCTGTATAGCAATTCTCAATTTTAATTGACACAGTCACGGGAATGTTTCATTATACGATGCATTATAAATCACATCTGACTTTTAGCACCTGTCCGCCGTATCAAATAACCATGCAAGCCTCATTCATACTGTGCTTTATGTTATCATATACACAATCCCAGCATTCTGAAAAGATCAGCCGATTAAACACCCCCAACACAATACGAAGGACATTTCAGTCGTCCGAGAACAATGAGGGGAAGTCGCAAATACAAAATCTTTAACAATATTGTCAATGTAGTATCTCCATCTCTACTGCACGCGAAAAAAATCTACAATATCATTCAAGCGAGTCGCTCGGTACAGAGCTAAGTATCTATGCAATATGAAAAGATAAAAAACATAAAAAGATAAAAAAAAAATTGTTTAGAAAAAAAAAATAATGTAAAAAATTAAAAATTCATGGTTGACGGATTACGTAACACGGCATGGAGCGCAAAAAGCAAGTTTTCATTTTTCTTTCGTTTATAGTTACCATTGAAAATTGCCTATCTGGCTCGTCTAACTATTGTTGATGTGCTTGTTGAATATCTGTACTAGATATATAGTATATGCGTGGAGGATGTGTCTCTCTATGTAACTATAAATGTCGTTTGAACACATATCTTTCCACCTTTTTTCGGTCTCTATTCTAGTTAGTGCTCCAGCTGCGAGCCTCCTATTGTTAGAGTCATTGTTGCGGGCGAGTATGTTGCGCATGGAAGCCTAAACATACACACTGGCGAATATTTTTTAATCATCACGCATAGCAAAAAAAAAAAAACCACAAAAAGGAAAATTTTAAAAATAAAAAGAATCACCGATGAAACAAAAAGTGCATGCAACTAGCATAAGTTATGCGTTACGTACGTTACGTATACAATGTATAGGCTGCCTGTACATGATTACGTTACGCTACACGTTACTGATCATTATCAGATCATATTGTGAATGATGACTGATTGCCGACTTACTCTTGAACTCTATTGTGTGTACTTGTGTCATTGATGCAGTTCCGATTTGAAGTTGATGGTGGTAAATTGATTTGTACGATGTACGAATCCACGGAAGCATTGGGCTGTCAATTGGAATTCATCAAAGTCAGGATTTTATAATAAAGCAATCAGAAGATCGGCAATTGAACTGTGTACAGACTCGTTGTTGTTGAAAATCTTCAGTGGTTTCGGGGATCGGCATCGAAAACTCTCCCCTATGATCGGCTTTTTGCACGTGAACTCGTCTCTATCATTTCTAACTGAAGACTTGAAATTCTAAAGGACCCTTTTGAATTCCAAGTCAAGCATAAAAATTTTTTTTTACGAATTATTGGGTATAATGATCTCCAAGTTGGCCAATACAAACAAGGATTTAGGTCCAATTCTTGGAGTTGTAATTTTCTACGGAGCTTTCAAGATAAAAGAAGTTTTAACCCCAATGCTTATTTACTTTGGTTCTAAGTACCATGTTCCATATTTCGCTACCACGACCACGACCAACTGTATTTCTACACCATCACGTCTTCAGGCTTCCAATTCAATCAATCCAACCACTTTTAGCTCGAAATTATTGTGTTTATTTTTTTTATCTATGGTTGGTTGGTTTAGGTGGCGGTGGAGCTCCCAAAAGGGGAATACCCAATTTTACCTATTTAATAGGTGCAAAAACAATGAAGCGAAATAACGTATTTTACAAGGGACTTCTATAAAAACTATTATGCCCGAACCAGAACGAACGCAGAATGCAACAGTGGTTGCGAAATGTCAAATCAGAAAGCACGCATTTCCCATACGCAGCCTAGATTGAACGCAGCGGTAGCGAAAGCAGATCTGCATGTTGTTGTAGTTGCTGCTGCCGCTGCTGCTGCCGCTGCTGCTGCTGCTGCTTTCTGCGTTCATTTTGGCTCCGGCATTAATTTCCCACGACGGTCGAGACACTTGGTACTTAGACCCCGTTTTGACTTTCAAATCTTCAATTATGTTTATCCATGCGATTATCATCAACGTACAACTTCTTAGCAGGAAGATGGATGAAAGGCGATCATAGCGCAAAGCTTAGCTGAAGTCGATAAAAATACATACGAGAAAAAGACACATTGGGCGCCACTAATCAACCCAACCTCCATACTTCGCCGACCTTACTCCCTGCGAATTTTTCCTGTTGAAGCGATTAAATCAAATTTTCCACGGAGAAACAGAAACACGTCGCCTTCAAATAGAAATATGTAACTCAGAAACAAATCCATAAAAAGCAGTTACACTGAAGATTTTGAAAATTGCAGTGCTGCCAATCGCCCGTCGCTACGACGATCCATCAGTATATAATTAAAAATGAACCGTTATTTTTTGAACAGACCGTGTATACGAGTTTCCCACATTGGGCGTCGTTTTCTTTTATGGAAGACATAAAATAATAGGAATCCTGCTTCGAAAAAATTGCCAAAGCTCCCTAAATATAAACAACTTTTAGACTGTGGAGAATGAGGAGAAAATATGATAATTATCGTACTGTTCAATAGCTTGCTTGAAATTTTATTGAACAATATTTACGAACTTTAAAAACAATAATCACTTCCATTTTTCATATGTAATGGTCGTACACTCATTAACACAAATTTATATTTTCACAAAAAACCATTCCTATCAAAAAAGATGGCATGGAATTGATTAAGTCTTCTTATAAAATTAAAACTGTCATTGTGAGAGGGCAACTCTTCTTATAGAACAAAAACTCTGATTGTGTGAGGGCTTCTTATAAAGCTGAAAGTCTCCCTATGAGAGTTAATAATTCTACGTTTAATTTGGTGTTAACCGGTCATTCGCGCTGCTTATAGTAACCAATATTTTGCATCGTTAGAACCTATCACTAGTGGACTTATCTGCCTCGATCAGTGGTGACATCGAGCGAATATATTTTGTATCGCGAGGTATATAATTGTAGAATTATTTAGGTGGCGGATCTTTTATGCCTGCTTGAGACAGTGGCCAATCCATGGCAATTCGAACCCATTGCCAGTGTGAAGATGGGCGAATTGCGTTTACTGGCCAATGTCGGGTAACCGACAGAACAATGTGACACCGGATGGCCGTAAGTGGTTTGGATATGCATTTTTCACGCAATGGCTCAGCGCGTCTCTCAATTGAAAATCAGCTATTCAAAGTTGTTGTTGGCTGCTACGCAAAAATTTTTTTACTTAAACTCATATAATACTACTTTGCCTTAACCCCTAGCGGGGCATAACGCGTCAACTACTCCTGCGCGCCATCGTACTCTGTTCTGGGCAATGGGGCGCAACTCCCCAAAAGACTTACCCAGTACCTGACACTCCTTTGCCACAGATCGACGCCATGTGATTCGAGGACCCCCTCTTGGTCGGCCTTGGTTGGAAATGGGGTTCCATTTCATGGCATGCATAGCAATGCAGTTATCACTCTTCCGCAATGTGTGACCTATCCACTGCCATTTTCGCCTGCGTATCAATTCGTCGATTGGCATCTGACCCGTACGCCGACTTAGCTCTTCATTTGATATTGTTTCGGGCCAGAAAATTCTTAAAATTCGACGAAGACATGAGTTGACGAAAACTTGCAGCTTTCTGGTAACTCCTACGGAAACTTTCCATGTACTGCTCCCATACAAAAGCACTGATAGTACCAGGGAGCGAAACAGGCCCAGCTTGGTTTTAATGCTGAGATAACTGCCCTGCCAGATTTTGGACAGCATGCCGTATGCGCGTTTAGCCTGGTTGATACGACGAGCGATGTCCTGCTCCGTACCACCATTTTCGGCAACAATGCTACCCAGGTAGACGAAGTTGTCCACCTTCTCCACAGGCTGCCCATTAATATTGATGGCAACAGGTGTCGGATTTCTTTTTCGCAACGGCGGGCTAAGAACCTTGGTCTTGTTGGTATTAATCTTTAGCCCAACCTTGCTTGCCTCCCTCTCGAGATTTAACGCCATTGCGGACAGATCCATGATTTTGTGGGAGAGTAGGCATATGTCGTCAGCGTAGTCCAGATGTTGTAGATAAGATGTCAAAGTCCACTGAATTCCTCTGTCGAGTCCGGATAGGGCTGCATGCAACACATCGCCGATCACTATGAGGAATAGGATCGGTGAGAGGATGCACCCCTGCCGAACTCCACTGCGAATCTCAAAGTCCCCCGACACCTTACCTTTATGCAGAACGCGACATTTCGCGCCGTCATAGGTTGCCTTAATAATAGCCACAAGCTTCTCAGGGATGCCTCTCCTGCGCAAGGCCGCTTATATAGAATCCCGGTTCACACTATCGAAAGCCTTTTCGAAATCGATGAAAAGCAAGTGAAGCGGAGAATCGTATTCAGCGCATTGCTCGATGATGATTCGCAAGGTGTTAATGTGATCGACACAGGAGAATCCGGATCGAAAGCCAGCCTGCTCTTCATCAATTGTGCTTTCTAAGTGGGCCTTTAGTCTTTCCAGGACGATTTTAGCTATTATCTTGGCAACGGCAGAAAGCACACAAATGCCTCTCCAATTATTACAGTCTGTGAGGCTACCCTTCTTTGGAAGTTTGATGATCAAACCTTCCTTCCACTCAGTGGGAAAGGTCTCTGTACTCTACGCTTTATCAACAAGTGGGTGCAGCAAATCGGCAGTTACGCTTGGCGCTGCTTGATAAAGTTCGGCAGGGATGCCGTCAAGTCCGGCGGCCTTTCCTCGTTTTAGTGCAATAATTGCAGTGACTATTTCCTCTTTAGTCGGGGCAGTGGACCGTATACGCACATTTTGATGGTTAGCTAAATTATCTATATGAGGGGGAACTTCACCAGAGGTTACACGGTTCAAGACCGCGGCGAAGTGTTCTTTCCATCGCCTCATTTGATCTTCTTCTAAGATAAGTAGCTTTCCATCACTATCTTTCACCGGATGTTGGCAGGAGTTACGACCACCTGTAAACTCCTTGATGACACCGTATACGGCGTTTAAGTTGTTACTTCTAGCGGATTCTTCTGCTGACGCTAAAAGAGAATTGGCGTAAACTCTTTTATCGCGTCGCACACTACGCTGAACTTCTCGAGCTTTCTGACGGTAAAGGAGTTCGATGCTGCTTCGATTGTCGTCTGCTGCTGCAGCCAAACGAACTTTCAGCTCCTTTCTTTTAACAATCCGCTGCCATGAAGCGTCGGACATCCAGGGCTTATTCCGGCAATCCGAGTTTGGGCCAAGGATGGTATTTGCGCTATCAATGTACGCATTTTTTATGGCATCCCAGTTTTCGTGTATGTCACTATCTGGGTGACTAGTTATCTCAGCCGCTTTTTGCGCAAGATGGTCATTATATTGTTGTAAGACAGCTGGATTTTTTAGTCGAGCTGTGTTGAATTTGCGGGGCCTGGATCTTTCGTCGCTGGGGCGGCGCACGGCTGCAATACGCAATCGAACATTAGCGATCATAAGATAATGGTCTCTTCCCATCCCAATATCGGCACCCTTCTTGTTTCGCACGTCCAGGAGGCAACTCTTGAATCTTTTACTAATGGCAAAGTGGTCGATCTGATTTTGTGTTCTGCGCCGATCAACAGAGGACCAACTGATTTTGTGGTGGTCCTTATGCTCAAACATAGTACCACCGATGAAGAGACTGTGAAAGTTGCAGAACTCTACAAATCTTTCACCGTTGTCATTACGATCACCAAGACCGTGTCTCCCCATCACATGTCTGAGCCCATAGTTATCAGCGCCAACTTTCGCATTCAAATCACCCATAACCATTATAATGTCACCTTTAGGTGTTCTGCTCTGAACGGCGTTTAGTTCTTCGTAGAAGGAGTCTTTTGCCAAGACATTGTCGGGTTCAGTAGGGGCATAACATTGTATTATTGAGATGTTCCTCATTTTGGTCCGGAACCTGGCGGTCAAGACCCTGTCAGAGACCGGTTCCCAGGATAAGAGACAGTTTCGCGCGGCTCTGGTTAAAAGGAGCCCCACACCTGACTCACGACGACTACCGGTAGCTTTACCGGAGTACAACATTACAGTGCTGCCCGTTGGAGAGATGAATTCTCCGCTGTTCCACCATCTTATCTCACTAACTCCTAAGATATTTAATTTGTACCTCAGAAATTCACTCTCTAATTGAAGAAATCGTTCGTTCTGGGGACCTTCTGATCCATTGTCCAGGAGAGTACGCACATTCCAGAATCCAATCTTTGTCATTGTACGATAGCTAAAAGTCGTAACCGTTGAGTCAGTCCTTATCCGAGGCATAGTTGACGTTTCGTTAGCATATAAAGATTTCGGATAGTGCAAGTTGCTGGCATACACATCCTGTCCTTTGATTGTCGGTTTTAACGACAGGCCCTCAAAGGGAAAGGCCGTGGTATTTTTTTTCACACCCCACACCACAGGGGTACCTCAACCAAATCATCGCACCGCCATCACTGGCGGCTTGACGTTGGTTGGCAATGGTCTGTGACCACTGCCGTTCCAGATATAATGCTCATATAATGCTCTTATTATAAGAATCGTAAGAGTTAATCTATTGTTGGAACATTTTTATGAGAGTGTAAATCTTCAAGAGTGAAACTTTCATAAAAACAAGGCTCGACCATAGCACACGATGACAAGATATGATCTTGTTTCTTGTAACCAGAATAAAATTCTTCTACAGTAAAACTCTCACAATAATTGTGCTGTGGGAGCTAATTTAAATCTTGTTACAAGACTTACGTTATGAGAGTAGCGGGGGGGTCTTACTAGAGTCTTATGAAAGTTTTTTTTTCAGTCCACAGTTGGGGTATACCGATCGACGATACACGTATACTGATCATTGTGCTGGTCTCTCAGGCCAGATCGCTCGCCGTGATTTGAAAAGGGATTCTCGGCACCCTTGCTGCCGTTCTGTTAGGCAGCTGTTACAGCCTTACAGCATTACAGCCTGTTTCACGGAGCCCTAAAACCCACTGAATGCTCAACTATCGTTTCAACTAAAAGCTTCATCCTATAGGATCAACCAGTTCATCACACTTGATCTTCTAATTTCATTAAACCAAAAATCATGTCCACTTTCCAATCACCTCGTCACCATAGCTAACTGGATCTATCTATCTACCTATCCATCTATACATACATATCTATAAATAGGAAATGCAACTCATATCAGCATCTTTAACACGATCAACTGAATTGGAAACGAGGATCTGTCCATTTGATTTGATCACTCGCATTTGCACACTTGTGAAACAAGATTCCTAGTCCTAGATAAGTTTTGCCCACTGACCGGTGTCCACTGCTGTATGTCGTCCGCGGTCTAGTCTCCGGGGATCATGTTATCTTAAGCGCCACAGAACTGCATCTAAGTGTGTCTTAACTAAATCTGGATGTTCATGTATGATAGCTGTTGCTGTTTAACTACTATCGCCTTATCAAGTCATGTATGTCTAAAGTTTATACAGTTATCATTTAGATTAGTTAGAAGATACTTTTGTATCGTGTACGTAAGTAATCTAAGCTAACGTCTAGAATTCCGATTACTAATAAGTCAAATCTATTGGAGGATGTGTATCACAACGGATTTGCATAGTACTCGTATAGTTAAAGGTACGTTTGTTGCCGATGATGAGGAGGACGATGATGGTTATGTTATTGATACATCGTCTTAACATCGCTTTCGTATGTACACATATGCTCGTATATGTAGCTGAAAAGATACCAAGATCTCGTTTGAGCACCATGCCAGGATTAATAAAGAGCATTAAGAGTGGAAAGCGTCGGTGTTTACCGTATCGGAAATTATCATTTATGACGAGATATTTGCATTGGCGTATACATTTATCATTTCAACATCTTAATGAAAATTTCTTCTCACGTTTACGAGATTCGAACATGTAGCTGTAGTCATTCATTTATGTACATGCATATGGCGGCCTCGTATTTGCATCGCAACACATTCGTCCAGCCTATTTTGAAAATTTCACTATCTAGGACCATGTTATGCATAGATTTGATTTGTGTGGAACACGGTTGCATAAAAAAGTATTGAGCTGAAATACTATCAGTCCTGTACACTTGACTATACAATACGGAATGTACCTGAACCTAAATTCGATTACAGCTACAATCTAAACATCTAGGTCTGATATCTCTACACTCTGATCAAGACGGTCTGACAAATCCAATCCAAACTTCATCGACGAATGTGAACTGGACACAGATCCATTGCAATGTCTGTACGGTTGTATCTGATCGACCAGCTCTGTAATGGAATTGACAGAATAAGTAGATCAAAATTACAATATAAATTAAAGGTTACTTTATTGACACTCTAAGCTATTTACCTGGTATTTTATTACGTTTTGATTTCTGTGGCAGGTGTGATATATGTAATGTAGCAGTTGGACGAAAAAAAGAGGTGTTTTGCGGGAATTTATTATAGCAGGGGGCGATGTAACAGGTGGCGGAGACCATGAACAATCTACAATTCAATTTTTGAAATCCATTCGTGGCAAACGTAATATGTATCGTATGCCAACCCACTACCTTGCTGCCGTCATTCGTAGCCGCTTTAGGGCGAAAAATCTGCAGTGTTGAAAATTTTATCCGAACGGATTCATATTAATCTCGTACGCGAAGTTTTTAATTAAAACCCTGATTTTATGTAATCGACTGATGTGAATGAGATCGCGAGAGGCTGTTTAAAACTATTGGCCTGATTTCAGTGTACTTATAAATTCAGTATCGAGTCGGTGATGACGGATGAGTGTTACGTGTTAGACACTCCTACTCTGCATATCGATATAGTTAATCTAGAGCGGACTATTGCATAAGGCAGGATTTTCTCGACCGAGCTCCTTGCGGACATTGCTGGTCTTACTAGACACATCATCAAAGCCGTAAGTTACAAATTTCAGAAACTATCACTCAACAAAGTAAACATTTAATATGTATTGGATGCGGGTAGACTAGGTGTGGAAATTAGTCAGATGCGAGAACATTTCCAGAGATCAACTTGCTCGATCATCGGGTGATCTTTGGAGAGGATTTTCTACACCTCCGGTTCCCCCTTAAATCTTAACGGCCACTTTACACATCCATTACATAACACAACAGGGGGGCAAAGACCTTTTCCATAGTCCTCTGCGTGGGCGCCCCCTGGTAACGGCAGTGTATCAATTCGCTGACGGCCAATGTCTTAGCGATAAGACAGTTTGGAAAAGGCAGATAGCTGTAGCCTGAATGGCTGACGAACACCTAAGCGTCTCAGGACTAGTAGGATGGAATGACTTGCGTAGTTGGACCTGCTACATAGCTGTGTGGGCTCCAGCACGTTTATTAAACCATCTGAAGCAGCTATCTCCGAGGCCATCCCCTGAATGGGGTTAAGCGACGTGCTGACAACTCGTCCTTGTAAAAACCACTCCATGTCAAGAAACCTGGAACAAAAGCCTCGGATTGGACGGATCAACAACGACGACCACGCAAACGAATAAAGGATTATTCTTTCGGATCCTGGAATGTACGCTCCCTGAACAAACCGGGGGCCGAGAAGGCCCTCCTTCAACAGGTCGAAAAGTTCAAACTGAGCATTACTGCAGTCCAGGGAACAAATTGGCTTGGCGGCGAGTTTAATGACAAGAAATCGCACACAATTTTTACAAGTGGCAAACCATCGGGCCGCAAGGAGTTTGGAGTAGCATTTATAGTGGACAATCACCTCAAACCGCATATTACTGACTTCAAACCCATAAATGAACGGCTGTGTGCGATTCGCATCAAGACTCGATTCTTCAATCTCTGGCTCATCAATGTGCATGCCCCCACTGAAGTTAAAGAAGACGCAGTAAAAGACGAGTTCTACGCCCGCCTTGAAACTCTCTTCGACTCACTTCCAACAAACGACGTCAAATTGCTGCTGGGAGACTTTAACGCGAAAGTCGGGAATGAAAGTTGGCATCGGGAGACCTCTGGAGGCCACAGCCTCCATGAAGAATGTAACGATAACGGCCAGCGACTTATAGACTTCGCCTGCAGCAGGAATCTAGTCGTAAGCTCTACGTGTTTCCCGCATCGACGCATTCACAAGCAGACCTGGAAGTCTCCAGACGCACATACCGTCAACCAAATTGACCACGTCCTCATTTGCAGGAGATGGGCGTCTAGTGTCATGGATGTCCGCTCCTATCGAGGATCAAACTGCGACTCAGATCATCACTTGGTGAAGACGACCTACAGATGTAGAATTTCCTCAGTGCACCAGTCAAGAATCAGCCCTCCCAAAATCTTTGCGGTTGATAAGCTCTTGAGTGATGCTACAGCGGTGGCGTATACTACCGCCCTTGACGAAAAACTATCACCTATGCTACACAACATCAGCAACACAGGCGTCCATGGGTTCTGGGAAGAACTCAAGGGTACCATCAAGGATGTCGCAGAGAAGGTCGTGGGATATAAAGCCCGGCGAGCGCGAAATGACTGGTTCGACGAAGAATGCAAAAATTCACTTGACGCGAAAAACGAGGCCTACAGACAATGGATTCAACGAGGAACCAGAGCCAGAAGAGAAAAATATGACGAGCTACGGCGAATATCGAATAGAATAATTAGACGTAAGAAACGTAAATACTTTGACGAGCAGTTGCTGAACATAAACGAAAACTTAGCTAATAGGAACACCAGACAAGCGTACAAACTAGTAAATACAATTAAGAACGGCTACCAACCCAGGACTAGCCTTTGTAAGGACAAGGATGGAAACATCATCAGCGACACCGATGGTATTAACAAACGATGGGCCTCTTATTTTGAAGAGCTTCTAAACCGACCATCTAACATCCCCACACAGGAAGCTCTCGACGATATTGTTGATCTAGGCCCACCCATTCAACCCCCGACAGTAGAGGAAGTTGATCTCGCGTTGCGGTCACTAAAACGAAATAAAGCGCCGGGCGCTGACGAGATTCCAGCTGAATTGCTAAGATTCGGTGGAACGAGTCTAGTTGATGCCATACATCAATTACTCCTGCGAGTATGGGAGAACGAGGAGATCCCAGACGATTGGCGCAGAAGCATCATCTGTCCAATTCATAAAAAGGGAGATAAACTGCGGTGTGAGAATTACAGGGGCATCTCACTAGTTTGTACGTCCTATAAAATTTTGACGAAAATTCTGGAAAATAGAATAAAACCGTACGCAGAACGAGTCATTGGCGAATATCAAAGCGGTTTCAGACCTGGTCGCTCCACAACCGATCAGCTCTTCTCAGTCAAACTGATACTCCAGAGGTGCTGGGAATACAACGTAAACGTATACCAAATCTTTGTCGACTTCAAGCAGGCATACGACAGTATCGATCGTGGAGTACTGTACAACATCATGCTGCAATTTGGTATACCAGCAAAATTAGTGCGACTGACAAAGATGACGATGACCAACTCCGTCTCACAAGTCAGGATCCAGAATAGACTTACTGATCTATTTGAAACACGCACTGGTTTGAAACAGGGCGATGGACTGGCACCGACGCTCTTCAACCTAGCACTGGAATACGTTATTCGGGCCATGAATATGGACAACAGCAAGACGCTACTCATCAAGTCGACACAATTAGCAGCGTACGCCGACGACATCAACATCATGTCCCGAAGATTGGCTGACGCAGAAGAACTTCTGCATACGCTCGATACCGCTGCAAAGGAAGTTGGATTACGTATTAACGAGGGTAAAACTAAAATAATGATGCAATCGGTGACAAGGACACCTGCACAACCGAGCATCAACCCTCAACATCGAGTTCGTGAACAACTTCATCTACCTGGGTTGCAACCTGTCAAGGGACGCCAACGAAACTGACGAAATCAAGCGACGGATACAGTTAGCTAATAAGACTTTTTTCTCGGTTCTCCCCATAATGAAATCGAAACATGTGCACAGAAACACGAAGCTCCGCGTGTACAAAACCATTATGCGACCAGTGCTATGCTATGGCTGCGAAGCATGGACCCTAACTCAAGCCTCCGAAAACATGCTAGACACTTTCGAACGTAAGGTTCTACGGCGAATTTTGGGGGCTGTTTGTGATCGAGATGGATGGCGCATCCGGTACAACCATGAGTTGTATGAAATGTACGATGAGCTGCAAGTCTCGAAAATCGTCAAACTACAACGACTTCAATGGGCAGGGCATGTACAAAGAATGGACGATGATCGCATGCCTAAGAGAGTAATGAATGCAGAACGAGTCGACGGAGCGAGACTGCGAGGACGACCGAGATCTCGTTGGGAGAGCTCAGTAGGTGTGGACGCCGCGCAGCTGCTGGGCTCCCAAAATTGGAGGACGCGGTCACGTGACCGAGATAATTGGAGGACAATGATCCAGGCGGCCAAGGCCCGACGTCGGGCTGTCGCGCCACGATGATGATGATGACATAACACAACAAATTCAGATGTAGTTCGGTTTTCCACCTAGCCGAAACCTCCCTAAGACGCCTTTCATAATCGCATCTCAATATGTCATAACATTTCACGGAAACCTGATACGGAAGTTGATTTTTCTGCTGCCGGATTATCAGCAACGCTGCGCCGGCCGTCGAGCCATCTACATTTTTAATCCAATAATCAAGGTGTCTAACTGAACCTAACAGAAAAAAAACGATGACTTGATCCATTCTTAATCTATCAATCAACGTTTCCCTGGACACTACCATCTTCGTATCTTGGAAGAAACACGGAATACTCGTATTTGTATAATTAAATCCAAAATTGTATCTAGATCAAGATCAATTTCACTTATTCCCGATGATGTTGATGCTGCTGCTATCAACGAGATCTGTATAATATCAAAGTTATTCAATTCACACGACTATTGTACCATGTATGATCAGATCATCATATCTACTATCTATATCTGCGTTATGATTGCGAATCATCATAGTTATTAAGTCGCTACACGTTTCACATATTACTGCCTTGGTTTTTTCTTAAACCTTCCCATATGAATCGCATAACCTTTCTTCTTCACCACTCCGTATCTTGTAGGTTGAATCTTGTATATTGGTATCATGAGTCAATCGGTAATGATAAATATGACAAGTCGACTTATTACAGGCAATAAGTTGTCGTGAAAAAGAGGAAATCATACAAATTGTAACGTATCTACGTATCTTCCGGAGGTAAGCCGTAGGTTTAGGTTGAATTTTGAAACCAGTACGTTGGTGAATGAAAAATTATAGTAGTGAGATTCTTGGATATGATAAATATATAAATGCGAGTGTATGCTTGGAGGAAGTTTTAGCAATGAAGGAATTCTTGCAATTTGAATCGAAGAGTCCTAAGACAGGCTTGCGAAATTGATCATTTATGAAACCTTTTGTATTTCAAACTGAAAAAGTATAAAGTTATCCCGCGCTGCTGATAGCCAGTTTGTTTCTACTTTTAAATACCGTCATGGTTCATGACCCGACTGGTTTTCCTTTCTTCCTCAAAATTAGGTCCCTTATCTGCATAATTGCATGCATCACTTCTCATCGCTACAAGCACTGAAAAAAGAGACCCTAGTCGTCACAAAAGTGTTATAACTGATGGCCAACCCTAGACGGCGGTTAAAAGAGCCCAAGCAGTGGAGATAGTATGCCAATAAAATTCCGATAAATTATGATATTGTAATTTCAATTAAATTAAATTACAAAACAATCGAAAGTTTACCCTTTTGCGATGATCGGGTCGGGTGAGTTAATAAATGAAAATAAAATCATCAGTTGATTGATTGATGCCGCCGTTTGAAGCGGCGGGCCACTAGTAGAAAAAAAAACTGAAACACAGGGAGCACACATTGTATCGAATTCAGATAAGTGGTTTGTAGTCGTAGAGAGCATCTGCTTGGATGTGTATGAGGAACCGAAACATTGAATTGACCTGAAAATTAATTTAAAGTTGACAAGCATTATAGTTAGGGGTTATTGTTGGATTATTGGGAATGGTTTGGGAGTTGTATGGACAACATCTATTGATAGAGCTTTTGTTAATGGTTGTTAATTGGAAAGTGATGTTGCGCATTTGACTGTTGTTTTCGGTTACCCGAAAATTGGCACGTGTGACGTGTTCGCGTGTTTTCTGTTAACGGGTTGCGCCTTTGCTTTTTTCAGCAAGGACGCAACTCCATCTGTTTGACGGATGCATCTGCTTTTTAAATTGTTAAAGCCAAGTAGAACTGGCGAGTTCAAATGCCCTACAGTTGTCAGCGAAACCACTGTAACTCAGAGTTCAGGATAAAAAATGTCAAAGAAATCATTCATCTCCGTAAAAGTTGAGCGGCATTTCGCCACGGTTTTTGGCGTAGTCAGACCCAGTTCGAGGGGTTTAATTACAGCTTGGCTATCGTTAAAAATTATTATATCTCCAGCTAATACCGCGTGACATCTCATAGCCACATCAAAGCTTCGGTAATCGTCGTATCCTCCATCTAAAGAACACTGCGGTATCCAGGAAGACTAAAGAAAAGCTCATGTCAAATCCATCAGAAAACACTAAACTATTGGCCCTAGTCCCTCCTCCTTTTTGAATCGATATGTGTAAATTTTAACTAAATTGGGCAGCCAAAATCATCTGCATTCAATGCCAGGAAACAGGTTGTTGAGATTGTGTGCGTCAGCCTCCTTTCAAATTGACAGCTTACGCTAGCTCCAATGACCATGTTCCGATTGCCTCCGATTACACTGCGACACGAATATGATGCTTTGCCAAATTGAAATTGTGCAACCATGTACATTGGTTATTGTTTCATCACAACCAAAAATGACATTCTCGAAACTCTGATTTGATTCTTGTATCCAGTTTCCGCATATTGCACTTCACTTTCACATAATTGAGCAGATGGAGAGATAGCACCTCACATTTCGGGGTGCTCCTGCTCAAAAGTCTACGTTCCGA
This sequence comes from Chloromyia formosa, assembly GCA_964017055.1. Classification (NCBI taxonomy): domain Eukaryota; kingdom Metazoa; phylum Arthropoda; class Insecta; order Diptera; family Stratiomyidae; genus Chloromyia; species Chloromyia formosa. Next base: position 15,455,889 of record OZ024818.1, on the reverse strand, counting down.
CGATGCAACTATTTAAGTATGTTTAACCAGAGATGTGAGCGCCAGGTTAATGAGTTTGTGGAGGGAATCGTCAACACGCAGACCAGAAAGTGCACGTGTGATAGCTTTAGGCTTAACATTGTTGAAGGCCCCTTCGATATCAAGGTAAACAACCATAGTGTAATCTTTATTGTTCAAACAGTTTTTATACTGCGCCCTAGTCAAACCCCCTGCCAACAACAAAATCTGTGTCAATGACAAAACAGAAAAAGATTGTTATTCGCAGGGACTAGTGATCTAAAAATTGGTGAACATGACATGGGAAAATCAGCATTAAAGTGACGTGGCCTAGTGGCGCTAAGGATTGGAGCCTCTATCTTTTACCTTTCGTTTCCTTTGAAACAAATATAACAGACCAGTAAAACTAAGTGTGTCCGCCTCATTCAAACACATAGCAAAGCAATATCAGTTAAAGGTTACATAAAGCCAATACCCAAGACAGTCTTAAAGTCAGCATTTAAGGAGCCAACGCTAATGACATTTCTCCCCGCAAAGGCACGGTCACAACAAGAAAACTCTGTAACTGCCAAGTAGCCATCGTTGACAGGCAATTCATAATCCGATTCCCAGCACACCTTTATCCAATGGAGACACTGCTTTAAAATGTTGTGAAGTACACCTACTGACTAATTGTTTTGAAATTGTCGGGCACGATCTTTATATCTTGAAAATTCTCGACTGGACTCCTAGAACGGTGTGAGGATCACTTAGGAATTGGCCTTTCGAGTCGTCCTCACAGACTTATGAGAACCAAAACGAAAAAAAGACGCAGCGCCACAGTCCAAACCAAGACTGCGCTGTGCAGCATAAAAACAAAACCTAAGCTCCTCAATAGCCAGTAGCTATAAAAGGGCGTATAAATCCTTTTTGGTTACGTTCTATACTGGGCATGTGTATGAATGAAAAATTGCTTTTTTCCTCAAGACTTAACTTTTGCATAATTTTTCATTAATGCATCAGACTACAATATCTAGTCATAGCAGCGAGGCTAACCGACGAATACAGTATTGAGGAGGCTACCGCGACTAAGATGAATTGGAAAACACACATCTAAAAAAAAGCAAAGATACGTTTGCTGCATAATATCTTCGGAAAATGGCTAGAAAAATTCCAGAAACAATGTTGGCATTCTAAGTGAACTGACTGTAACTCAATCTTAGGAAAACTTTTTTTATGGCGGAGAGTTGGTGGAAAAAAACCCGAAGCGACGGATAGTGACAGTGGATGTGACGTGTGATGATCGGATGATCGTGTAAAATGAAATATTCGCAAAAATGGTTGGCGTTGTTGTTGTGAGAAAATCTTAAGAATAATAAAGTGCAGATAAATTGTTACAAGGTCTAAGAGTCACTAGCATGTATACAGCGATAGATGGGCGATTGAAATCGGTTGGAAGTAGTTTAGCTACTTAAAATTATGGTTGCCATATATCGCCTTCTACAATCGTCAGTCACTGATGAACATGCAGCCATTCTTATTCGTTTTAAATTTGTTATCTAGTTATCTAAGTTATCCTACGAGAACTCAAGGGTTCGCACACTAAGAGATGCAATGTTTTTTTAAGATATACAACCCATAGTGTGGATGACACCACCCACGGTTAGCACTTTCGCCTTCTGTTCACTGGGCCACTTGTTTGCTCCTACTGAAGGTAGTAGTCTTTTCGATAAAAGGGGTTTCATGTGTCGAACTAAGAGCCCACTCAGCTGTTAGTATGCTTTTGGGGTAAATAACTCGGCTGAGCGTGCCGCTGATCACACACCTCTGGGTACACCATCGCGATCTAGTAAATAAGATGATGCTAACTTATCTCGAGGTCTTAATCCTAATTGGGCTGTTGCGCTAGTTTTTTTTTGTAACAGATATTATTTAAAGCGCATCTTAAATATTCAGATGGTTGACACCTGTCGACCAGTTTATACAATATATATTTTGGACAAAAAGTTCCCTATTCTTCAGATTTGGCTTGGTGTGACCTTTTCTTAACCTCAAAAGCAAAAATGGCGATGCGGGGAAGGTAATTTACCCATTTAACTCAATACGAGGTGTCTAAAGGAGCCGACTTCATAATCGTGTGAAAGACCCTTCGCTCGAGTTTTTCTTGAATGCGCTCAAATATCATGACTTGAGTATTCGCATTAGTTTCTAACTAGATTATTGAAACATATTAGAAATTGGCTTGATAAAGCTGTTCTTAAAAAAACCATTAGGTTCAAAGCTTTTCGCTCTGTCTCGACACCCAGAAGGCTCCTCTACAGTTTTGTCAAAAAAAAAATTAAGTATAAGCCTGAAGTCCCGTGCAAATAGAACACACTACAGACACAATATCAAATCAAACCACGCGTGGGTCGTTTTGTGTTTCACTGTTGGCCTTGTATCACCGCACTTTGGACCTAACCCCCGATTAGCCCACTCAGTCGCCATCCATGCGTGCGGAGGTTTGTCGGGCGGTTTTGTTACCCTGTGGGCCAGTTGTTTGTTTTGTTTGCAACAATTGAAATTCATTTTTTTGTTTATGTTCCGTGACAGCGATGGAACTGGGGCCCTAGCATATAATTCGATTCGAATCGAATTGCTTTCGATAGGAGGAAAATGGTACCCTGTAACTCGAAAACGAATTTCTCCATTTCAATAATCATCTTATATTCAATGCGAAATTTTCCATTCGAAGCGAATACTCGATGATTTTTGAAATTGAGAAATTGGTTTTTGAGCTACAGGGTATCATTTTCTTCCTTTCGAAAGCAATTCGACTCGATTCGAATTACATGATAGATCCCCTGGTCTCTGCTTAGACGAAATATTATCCTGAAAACATCGTCAGGAATATCTTTACACTTCTAGTTCGCCATGGGTATACTTCTATGATGTAAATACATACTCATTTAGCCTCAGATTCAGATTCAAGATCAAGGAGCAGCCATGATGCGTGTGCATCCATGGTATGAAAACGTTCAATATGCATTGTCAGAACCAGACGTGGGTCGTTCTGAGTTGGCCGTGGCTTGTGCGTGTGCTGGGCGCAATATGCGGCACGCTTTAAAGACCTATAATAGTAAGGATCAACTATAACAAGTATAAAACACTTCTTCCAATGAATTGCTTTGTTCAAACTACTAAAATTTTTCATTTGGCGTAAATATCAGTATTTTTTCGAAGACCTGCATTCCTTCAAGGCCTTTAATCCAGGACTCTCCGATTCCCAGCACTCCTAGAAATTCATCCCAAGCCGAACCTCACAGTACACCCGGTTCGATATCAATCCACACGACTGTAAATCCACTCCGCTACAACCATCCACAAAATTTTTGCAACATTTTGTTTTGCAATTGAGCGATTGCAGCGCTTGGGCTGTAGTACTGATATACCTACTACCTTCACTGTTGAAGAGATTACTTATTCGACTGTCGAGTAACAAATGCCGCCTTCTGTCATGACGTGTGCGTCAATTTGAAATGTATACACTACACACTGACTCTCGGAAGAGTCAAGTTTTCATGTCTGGGATGCTGTATCTGCCTGCGGTCGTTTTTCAGTTTTCATATTATATATACTGACATCGTCATGACGGCCGTCCTCGTGGCATGAAATATTCATAAAATTGTGTACGTACGTATTTCAAAATTGTTGCACACTGACGTTTTATTTTTCGCCTCGAAACTTTTTCAACATTTTCGCCTTCGACTCGCAACAGCAGCGTAGCTCAACATGACGAGCGTATCGTGTCGGTCGGTCGGGCTTTAACGCGGCTAGACTTAAGCCCGGCTCGAGAGATAACATACCTAGGACACACAAATGGTAGTAGCAATATGGATAAGATAACGTATATTTATTACCACTAGCAACATTCAACAACAATAACCACTTGGGTCCAAGAAGCCTGAATCTGCGAGGAAAATACACTTTCAAGATCTGCTCTATACACCGTTTTGCAGCCTTCAGTCATTTTCTTTGTTTTATTATAATACAGACTCTATAGGTTTCGGAAAGACGGTTACAGATGAAGCAGAGCGAACCGTATATACCATACCCAGGTTGAATAGACGTGGTAGTACATGTAATTATGGTGGAAAGCAGAAGCAAGAAAATGTTTTGTTTTTGATCCGAGTGCATTAAGAAAAAGGCTTTAATGAGGTGTTACTAACTACCGATAGATACAATGAGGGATACTTTCGACAAGAAATACTTGCAGCGGAAGTGGGAAAAATAATTTGCTAAAGTCCAGATAAAAAACTGGCCAAATTTTTAGATTTAATCACTTCCGGAACATGGTGTGTGGTCTTGCCGAGGGTCGTTGGTTGTGGGTCTTTGTAGTTGGAAAATGGCGAGCTGATCAAGGCAGATCTCTGCCAGATCAAGCTATCCCTGAAGCCCCATGTAAATCTAAATTTTGTAGTTTTTTACCGGCTAAAAAAATGCTCCGCCCGACTTCTAATACGACATCGACATGCGCTCGATATCCAGTGTAAATTAATGGTAATTCATACATTGGTCGGCTCGACCTCAACTCCGATGCTCCTCGACCTTTGTACGACATCGACATGCTCTTGACATGTTCTCGGTAAAATCATGCAATAGAAATGTCGAGCGTAGCGCGGATGACAAGCGAAGAATAATTTGAAATGAAGTCTGTTGTTATGTAGGGCACCAGATAGAAAATCTAATGTACTATATGATATGCATTTTTTGAATGATATGGAGTGCATTGGTTTTCTGCGCGAATGTTACGTGTTCCACAAAACAGTCATTGCGATGATGATGAATTAATATTAATGGCAATGGGATGACAGGTAGATGATAGTGTTTGGGTGAGGATTCCAGTGTGATGATGGTTCGTTGATGGTAACATGTGCATACATCCAGGAAGCCCCTAAGCGAGATCGTTATCCATTTGCAGTTTCACCGATTCGATGTCGATGCCGAGCGGAGGGCGACTCGTCGAGAAGCAGAGAAGGAGTGGAGATGAGTCGAGTACTGAGTCGAGAGAGCTGTTGAGATCGATGGCGAGTTGATGTTCGTGGAGTGAGTCTCACACTCTCGGCTACAGCAGCCACATTCTCGTCTGTGCGCGCCGTACGACGACGGGGACCATGAGTGTTGTCCACTAGCATGCCAGTCTCAAGACCTTTTTGCACAAACTTGCTGTACGCAGGCGCGGTGGGTGCTTCATTTCGGCCAAAACTTCTTTTCAAAAAATGCACTGTTTGGGCTACACAGCACTCATTTTGGAAATAAGTTTTCAATATTTCCCAACGTTATTCAAGTGTAAAGCGACTCATTTCGTTCTGCGGAGGTATGATACTGACTTTCTGTCAAGATTTCGAGCGGGAAACAGCTTTCACTGTCAAAATAACCTATTATTTAAAAAGAAATATTGATCTAACGAAGAATTAGACTTTTGTGGATCACATTTGAGGAAACACAAAACTTATTCTATAACTATTATTTCTATGGACATCTCACTAATTTTAAATTAAAGCTAATTCAATTATAAACGAATTCATTCTTTATCATTTTAATCGTGGGACAAGTATTATTTCCGATATTTAGCAAAACACATCACAAAAATTAAGACTTTCCCCCACTTTGGGGGGAAAAAGGAATCGACATTATTATTTCGAAAACTACGGTAAAGTGGTAATTTCTTAAGATTGATATCCATAGAGTTATAAGCAAAAACCTTAAAACAATCCCTCTACCCCCTATCAGTTCACCCCAACCATTTCTAGTATGATATACTGTAGTTAGGTTACCGGGGTATATATCGAAATAACGCTGTGGATGAATTTGGACAGCGATGCCAGAAGAATTGCAAGATAACGGTCTACAAAAAAGGGAAGAGCACAGGGAAGGTCTTCCTGAATTGGAGAATTAGTGATTCCTGATACTATTCTCCTGGATAAACCTGAACTTAGGCAACTTGTACGTCACCTATCGGACCATAGGCTTGCAAAATGTCACCTTAACAAGATGGGTCTGCCCTGAGGAGATACAGTGTCGTCTTTGTGTGGAAAATGTTGAAATAACTAAATATCTTTTGTACAGATGTCCAGTGGTTGTCACGCCAAGGAAAAAAAATCCTGCAACAGGGTGCCGAGAACGCTGTAAATTGTTGGGTTAGTGGAAGGTCTGCTATCATCATATAGGGGCCATGTTAAAACCTATCTATGGTCCAAAATTTTTATGATTCACGCTGGTAACTACACTGATCTATCTATATTTGTAAAAGTGAATGTGCTCTGCATAGAATAACGTGAACATTTGCCGTTTATGTAGTTTAAATTATGGAAAGTCCAATTGAAAATGAAATGGCTGCCCAAAAAACACTTACCAAAGATCATTTTTTTCTAAAGATTCAAAGTTATTCCCCTAAAACTTGATACTTTCTTTTGCCAGATATGGGAATTCTCGTCACATTGACCATCTGGAAAGACAAATCCGGACAGTGCTTGCATGTATGCCCCCGTAAAAAGTATCTGCAGTTTCTAAAATGTCACCTGAATAATAAACAATTAATTACAAATTACATATTCAATTAATTATTCAATTCATGTAAGGATCTGTCTATCAAAACTCAGTGAATTGTCCACAAATGCTCTCATTTTTTCCCAAGCAGTTTTCCATATACGCATTCTGTGATCGTAGTGCTTCTGTATCTGTGTGTTGAAGATTTTTTTTGTCAAGTTGCTTTTAGCAGAGCAGCGAATCTAGCAACTTCACCCAAAAGAAATAGTTTCAGTTTGCAGATCAACCTGTCAACATCAAGATCAAGACGACACTCGTTAATAAGAAAAACCTGCCACAATCACCACATGACCATATGCCACGTTGAAATGTGCTCTGCAAAGAATCTTCCCAATCTTTATTTTTTGTGACACAGTCATCACAGCCTTAAACATCATAGTGGTACCTACTAGTATCTGTATCTTTCAGCCCAAGAACATTGGGATATGATTCAGTGTAACTCCTCTTCTTCGTATATGGACATGTGATCGCTTATGGAGATGACTCGTTTCACTCTTCTACGAGCGTTTTTGAGCCTCCTCTCCGAAAGCCATTTATTGGAATGATGAAAATGATCAAAACTTTCAATCGAAACAAAATGTTTGTGTGTATCTTTGAGAGATAAAATGAAAGGAATAGTAGAAATATTTCAATGTACGAATATGTAGTATCAAAAAATTGGATTCCACTCTTGCAGTATGTGGAGTAGCCGAAAGGCGACGCGATCAATATTGTCCACAGGAGCGGCAGAATACAATGAAAATTCCATGGATTCCGCAAGGTTACATAGTCGAAAGTTCGAAACGGATCGATGGCGGTGATGAGTATCTTGACATATAGTATTATTGGGGAGTGATTTGTGGTATTTTTGGTTAACCCTAGAGGTTGAGGTGTTTGTAGTCGAAGACCTCTTTCAAAGTTTCATTGCTTATCAGTTCTGAAGTTATATAAGGTCGGAAGGATCCACAAATCACCGTATATCTATGGCGCTAAGACTAGTTACAACTAGACACCTGACCTGACACTCTGGTTATTTGAGTATATAGTGAAGTAAAAAGTCTACCCGATGTTCCAGGTCGCACCTCTCTTGCTGGTAAAAGGTCAAATTGCCTGAAGGGTTTATATCTCGCGCTGGGATACGAAACCGTAAAGGGAATAAATGTTAGCGTTCTGCGTCCAACTGGGATGGTAACGATGACATTTCTCGACGTAAATACAACAATACCCGTGTTTCGTTGCTGACGGAATAAAACAACTTGTGAATAACAGTTCACGAACAACATTGCTCCGATAATTCTGGATATTAGGATCGCTACAGTCAATGTAGTTTCCTTAGAGAGTTGTCAGGTCATACGGTTTATGTTATTTCCTATGAATAAAAGTTTGGTTTTGTGTGATTACATAGAAAAAAAAATGGCCCACAACAATCACTCAACCAAGGAAACTCTCTATTGCCCTGTTCTGTATCGTTTCTTTCCTACTTCGCGCGAAGCGGAGGCGCCTGATGAGACGTGCGTCACACTAGCGGTCGAAACGGTTGAGCACAATATTTTGGGATTATCCCGAATACATTTCGCATTTGTAATCTCTCCAGACTTCTATGCTTAAAATTTTTGTAAATTTCCGTTGATATCTTTTGAAGAATGCGTTAAGATACATTTACTGAGATAGCCTAAGACTGCGCCATTAAGTTGATTTTTGGAAGACATAAGCTTGAGCATCAGTAAAAAAGGATCGGGCATGCTTATTTTGACTAACATATCTACAGGTGGCTTTGTTTGTGACCGTTTGAATACTGACATGGGTCATAAGAGAACGTTACAATAGGCGTGATTTTTTTTGAACATCTTTCACTTGCTTTTGCACAGTTGCTTGTCACATGAACAGAAACGAATGAATTCTGAAAGCAACTGTCAAAACAAGACGACATTTAAAAATTTTACCTGGATAACTCGATCGGTTTTTTTGCACCAAGAGTTACCCTGCCCTAGTCGAGTTACTGACCCAGCAAGAAGACACTGTGGCCATAAGAGTTCTATTGTGCCGTTAGTCCATTAAGTCAAAAGACCGTTCACCTTTCTAAAAAAGGACAGTAAGTCTTTAGCAGGAATTAACCTGAAGTCTGCCATGCTGATAGTAGCTTGTCCGAGGAGTGACATCCTATAACGCTCGATGGCGGTTTATTCGTACAAGATGTGTTTGGTCGTTTCCACTTCCTCCAGAGAGAGAACCGAGATTCAGTCTCGCTGGATAGACCCATCTTGTTCAGGTGATATCTCACCAGGTGATGGCCAGATAAATATCCCGCTAGAAGCCTCAGAAGAGTTCCACTCATTTGACCCTTGTGAATGGAGGGCATTATCAGCTCTTTTGATTGACGTAGTCCTGGAAGGTTATTCCAGTACTAGTAATGTAAAAGTGCAGTCCAGTCTGTGATCCGCAATTTGGCCTTGGCGAGCTCAACCACAGTAAGGCTCAGGTCCATGAAAGCGACAGGCTGATCCGCAGCCTCGTTTCCTTCAATGCCTCGGTGGTCTGGCACCCAACACATGAAGGCTCGGGGTTTGGTTGCCATACTCTGCCCTAACCCGTTATTTAAAAAAAATATAAGTTCCAATCATTGTAAATAGTAACAAAAAAAAACTCAAAACGGTTATTTCGGTCAATTCTGTGTTTCAGTGACGAATTTTCACCAATCGGTCCCAAACGAACAGGCCGGTAGCTTAGTGCGTTTAGGCTTCAGTCTTATATCTCATCATACCGGTTATTCACGGATTTCAATCCCGTGTTGTGGCCATGAATGTTTGTGCTGTCTTCCCTCCGTGGCGGGGCGTAACAGTAAGTCACAACCATTCCCGACTTGTCGAAGGTTTTCGGCTAAATGGGCAGGAGGTGCATGATAGCAACATGCATCGTCCGAGAACAGTATATGTTAACAAAGCGTCTTCTAACCCTCATGGGAATAACTGACGCGTTATTCCTCAGTAGGCGCTAAGGCAAATTACCAAGTCCCAAACGAAGTACATATATATATTAGGTCTACAAGCGATATACAGGATTAGCTAGTAGTAGTAGGCCCCCCAAAGTTAGTAGGTCCATTTCTTGCAACTTTCTTGCGGATTTTCTATCAACAACACTTCTTGATGATGGTTAACATGGTTCTGATTAAATAACCGGCGAATCAACTTGGAATAAATTATCTAGTGCTCCCTTTGTTCGGAAAAGCCCTCATTTGATACATATGCACAAAATGTTCCATTCGGTCACTGATATTTTTAATGCCCGAATGAATCTGTTCGCAAAGACAAACAGCGTGCAATTTAAGTCGGCTCAAGATCAAAAGATACAAAAACATTTTCTCCGAGATTTTTCATTGCAATTTTCACGCTGAAATCATGCATTTTTACGTCGTAGGTACAGACAAGTAAAAAGTACGTACGTCAACTAAACCCACGTACAACTAAAAAGCCTGTTGGTTTACTATAGTGTGAAATGCGCGATTTGAGTGACTTTTCCCCAACATGGAATTCTCGGAGACATTTTTTTCCACGTTTCGTTGCTATGACTTCAAAGTGCAATGGAAAAGATACTTTTTAAGGCCTATAGCTGGGTTACACGGTGTGAATCTTCGGATCTTGGTAGAACTAACTAGGCATGTTTCGGTCGGCGTTATTGTTATGTACTATGACTATGTGTTACAATTATTTCGGTTTGTTTTTGATCGGTTTCTATTAAGAGATTTTTGAAATTGTGAATTCTGCGGCATAAAGAAAGAGGTCGTATTCGTCGTAGGCTATAGTGAATGGAAAAATTTACTAGCATAAAACAATAAAGGGAAAGGTCGTTAGTGAGAAAAGCCTGTTTGTGTTTGTTGGGACAATAAATTCAATGAATTGAATTGCAGTTTGTGTTTTATAGACAATTGGTGGTAATTGGCAATTATGTTGCGTGTTTTGGCTATTTCAGTGATAACTGGGCCTTAATAGCCCCCATATACGATGTAATCCGTCGTCAGATCGATCTGACGATATTGTGATCGTCAGATCGATCGCACAGTGTATGTGACTATCGTTGACAATTTTCTTGACAGCTCCATATAATTTTGATCGTCAGATATTTTGTGGCGATCGTCAGATCGATCTGGCGATGGATCGCACCGTCTATGGCAGGTCTAACATGGACATAAAAATGCAGTGGGATCTTTTAGAAGAAGACATCTTATTCCACGGCATTTAGTAAACATTCTCTGAGTTGCTATTCTGAACTTTTTTTGTTCCTACAATATGTCATAAAATGGCCTTTCTGGGCCTTAATCAAATTACAACTTCTGGCGAAGTTGGTTGGCTCATTTTAGTTATATTTTATAAGCTTTAGACATACGACAGCAGTATGTAGACTTGACAAGATAGTGGTCAGACTCACAGTTTACCCCTCTAAGTGTACGTACGTCGACGATGCCCATCTTCATTGGATAACTATCATTTTGGTTTGGAAAAAATATAAATTTCACTTGAAAAAAAAAATAAGTACTTTGACACATTTTCGAAATCAGTTCATATTTTTCTACTTCAAATTCATAATTTATTCAAATTAATTTTATATTTTTTCAAGTTAATTTTAGAATTTTTCAAATCAAATTCCTATTATTATTATCGAACAAGAATTACCAAACATGGTTTTTCTACTATGAATTCGTCGCAAAAAATTATGAATTTGACTTGAAAAATAATTATTTGGACCGGTAAAAATAATGAATTTTACTATGGAAAACAAAATTAAATTGAGTTTAAAAATTATAAATTTCACTTGAGAAAATTATGAATTTTCCTCGGAAATATGATAATTTGCATAAAAAATGGTATACGTAATTTCTAAATATAGTATTTTACATAAGTGACATTATGCCCGCTGCTACAACAGTCACGAAGACTTTTATCCAGGAACTCATCATGATTGATTGATAACTTCATCATAACATGGTTGACAGTGATCAACATTTTTTCATGCCTCTGTCTCCGCTCCAAATCATAGCTAGTTCGACAGCCGGCATATTCTCTATTTCTTTTATTCTTTCCTTAATTTTAGCCAGTCATCTATCTTAAAATACAATCAATGTCATTCGTCAAATTTAATCAGTTCCCATCATTTTTGTTCCATTACAGGTGAAAATATGGTTCCAAAATCGACGATCGAAATACAAGAAAATGATGAAAGCCGCCCAAAGCACCCCAGTTGGTAGTGGTATGCCATTAGGTGGACCTAATCCTGGTTCACATAGTCCAAGTCATACAATGCACAACAGTAAGTATTTGCTCGCTATATTTCATAATATAAATAGATATTAAATTCTTTTCGCAATAAATAATTTTAAAACAATTCAACGTACCACCACGTATACGCTTAACAAGTCACAAAAAGGAAAAACGTGTTAAATCAAACAATAAAGCTTCTAATATACGTGATGCGTCAATCCGTCGGACGCGTTAAATATATGATACCCGTCCCGTGTTTAAAGCTAACGGGTTTACGAAAACGCGTAACTTATTAGCTGACGACGGGTCTCGACAGATACTCATCCGCCGTTGATGAGTCGATGAATCAGGAACACATGGACAAAGATGATTTCAGTACTCGAATCGTAAACGCACCTCATGTAAACACGACGTGTGCATTATTTCCACGTCAGTAAAATTAGTTTCGATACCCGTTTCTGACGTTTCATCAGCGCGCAAACCCGACTTACGCGACTCGGGTAAAAATCACGCGATCGCGTACATGCGTCCTGTATATTAGCACCTTAAACATTGCATAAGACGCGTTCATGTTGTAACATAGCGGAGGGGAATACATATAATCAATTACAACTGACACTAATCAGTTGATAATTAATTTTGTAACAAAAGTGGTAACAACTTTTTTTCTTAATTGTTGGCTGCAAGTTACAGTATTTGTAACAGATCAGACCCTTTTTTATATTCTCTGTACATGATTGTCGGGATTAATTGCGCTACTATATCTTTTTTAATTAATCGAGTGATGCATATTCATGATATGATTGTTTAGTCTAAATACGTGGCTAATTTACAATACAATGTGATTCAAATAACCTAAGATGTAATTGATCTGAAGATAACGAAAGTATATTGTCGTGCGATTTTAAAAGAGTCGCTAGAAATGTGAAATTTAGTGCACTAGTTCGGGTGAGAGGAACTAGTTGTTAATTGATATAATTTAAAGTCTTTAAAGACATAAAGACAATATTTCATTTGCGAGATTTCGCCAAACTGTAAACTGACAATTTTGTGTTGTAATAACCCTGTCGGAATTACATAGTTCGTTTAGTTATGTCAAATGTATATTTTTTCCTTCTCTTCGCCTCTCTTTTCCTTTAAAATTTTATACGACGCACTACTCCTATAGTTTCATGTTGAAATTGCAAGGCGCGTTCTTTTGCGAATCTTAACCTATACAGGTTAGTGAATAACACACACTAAAACAACAACAAGGTAATTAGACCGAAATAAAAAAAAATATATATATGGCAAATAACCGTCCAATCAGGACAGATTCTTTACCCTTCCAGGTTGCATGAAGCCCCAGATGGAGGTCTGCTTCAGTAAGGCCCAAGTCGTAGTCGGCCACGCCTCTCAACCCATCCAGATGTTGGGGAATTTCAAATAATTTTTGCGCTAGAAATTCCAAGGACAGGATGGGTTGAGAGGCGCGACCCACAACACCTTGGGCCTTACCGAAGCCGACCTCAACCTGAGGCTTCATGCCGCCTGGAAGGGAAAAGATCTGCCCTGATTGGACAGTTATTTCCCTTAAATATTTTTTCCTTCGACCCAAGTGCCTTGGTCTATAGATTGGCTGTTGCAGCCCTTAGTCACTGCACGGGACCTTTTTTTATACCCTAGACTTTTAGTATAGGGTATATTGTTTTTGTCACGACGGAAATATGTAACACCTTAAAGGAGGCTCCGGAGGTATAGCAATGTATATATATAAATGATCAGGGTCACCTCCTGATTCGATTAAGCCATGTCTGTCTGTCTGTCCGTTCGCACGATAACTTTCGATAGAATGAAGCTAGAGCCTTGAAATTTTGGTCAAATGTTGGTAGTGTAATCTAGTTGGATGGTATTGAAAATGGGCATGATCAAGCCAAGAGAACGCCTACCTCCCCTACATATGTAAAATACATAAATGGATCTGTAACTCCCGACTAAATAAATATGAAAAGCTCTAGCTTTGGTAGATTACTCGTGAGGGTAATCTTATAAACTCCTGGGAAAATAAAATCGATCAGTTGAAAACCAACGGTAATTTTCTTACAAAGAGCCCCGTACTACCCTACTTTTCGGGTTTTTTGTCTATAACTCTTGAACCAATTGACGTAGACGCCTGATTTTTGGCATGTAACCCTGGGGTGAGAAGATGCTTGAGTTCTAGTAAGTTGGGCATAATCGGATCAAAGGAACGCCTACCTCCCCTACAAATTTAAAAAAATTCAATATTCCTTTAATTACGATAACTTTCGATAGAATGACAGTAGCGAGTTGAAAATTTGACAAAATGTTGTTAGTAGGATCTACTTGGTTGGCATTGAAAATGGGTAAGATCCGACTCAAGCAACCCCTACCTCCCCTACAAATGAAACTTCAAATAACCGATAACTTTTGATAGAATGATACTACCGAGTTAAAAATTTGGTAGAATGTTGCTAGTAAGACCTACGTAGTTGGTGTTGAATATGGGCAAGATCCAACCCAAGGAACCCCCACCTCCCCTACATATGAAACTTCAAATAAGCGATAACTTTTCATGGAATGAAGCCAGTGACTTGAAATTTTGGTCAAATGTTCGAAGTGAGATTGAGTTAGTTGGCATTAAAGCTGGGTAAAATCCGACCAACGAAACCCCTACTTCCCCTACAAACGAAACTTTAAATAAGCGATAACTTTCGAAAGAGTGAAGTTAGAGACTTGAAATTTTGTTTAAATGGTTGTAGGGTGATCTAATTGGTTGGTGGCAATGATGAGCAAGATCCGACCTAAGGAACCCTTACCTCCTCTACAAGTGAAACTTCTAATAAGCAATACCTTCCGATGGAATGAAGCTAGCGACTTGAAAAATTCGACAAATATTGTAGAATGGGTTAGTTAGTTAATTTATTTTGAGAATGGTCAAGATCCTAATGAATGAGTGCCAACCTCTCCTTTGAACTGGCCATATAGGAGACCCATTCTTAATGCATATGGTCGTTGCCAATTGGTACTTTTGGTATCTCCACTAGGTCTGTAGAAGTCTAGGGTATATACGCTTCGGACTCCGGGCCGAAGCAAAGCTTCGGCCTGGTTTATATTTGGTTTTGGGAGTTTGGTGTATAGACATTACTTTGCTGTCTCTGAGTCTGTATTTTTTGTTGGCCTTTTAACGTAACTTACTTTCACTTTTGATTGTTGTAATCGGGCAGACGTGTGAAATTTCTTTTGATAATTGTGAAGGCTAATGTCACTACTCCCGACAGCCGAGCTGGTCTGCCAGCGCTCGTCGGCAGCGGGTTATTGGAGAGGGTTTGAGTTTCGGCACCACTTCCTATTGCTCGTCCACCGACAACACCATCACATTGAGGTCACGCGGATTTAACATGGAATCAGATGGAGGTGTTGATATGATCAGTTGGTGAGTTCGGGATCCTATAAGCAGCCGAACGTCTGAAATCAGCCCTATCCTACATTATACTTGATAGAGAAATAAAAAAGTATATACTCCTATTGTAGTGAGCTGGGTTGACACCCGGACATTATCCCCAATTTGTCGCTAGCCGAAACGTCGGGCTTAGCATTACCAGGGCATTTAACACAAATACCAATCAAATTGGGTAAAAAGCAACGGACTCTTATTTTTTTCCCGTTCAAGCCTCTTTTTTGTGTAAACTTTAAGGAATAATGGTTCAGTTGCGTTAAAGTCGACATCATTTTGATCAAATTTACAAAAAAAAATGTCCGTTCATGCCTCATCATTTTGACCAAATTTTAAAAATGTGAGCAACAACCATCCATTATCGCGCTCGGTGGCCGTGGCCCTTCGGTCACCGCTCTTGACCCGATCCAAAAAATGCCTGTGAATATTTATATAATTCTCACAGTGCTCCGAGCTTGTCAGTATAAAGACGGCTCGGATGGGAGGTGTATGCTAGCAACTGCACTTCCGAAAAGTAGATACGCATTGAAATGCTAGAGATGTTGACGCGTCCATGCCCCTGGAAGGGCTAAGACAATTAACAAACAAAACAGTGATTTGGCAATCGCGTTCATAGGTATAGTTGACACGTTCAGAATAGTGTCAACGTAGGTAGTCAAAGTGCTTTACCAGAATGTACTTCGAACGTGTCAACACAGCTTTAGGGCAAACAACATGTTTCATTTGTTATAGAATTAAAAGAGTAAAAACAACTTATTTAGTTCCCTTGTGGTTGCATGTTAAGGAATAAATAAATAAATAAATGTAATGAATAAGTTTTTTGATTTATTTATATAACTTTTAGTCTCCTATTTGGAAAAAGTAAAATTCAGCCCCAAACCTATATATCGTATTCAACCAAATATTTTCTTCTCTTTCCAGGTGGCAATGGTGGTGGTTCCAATAGTGGGTCACCGTCACATTTTCTACCTCCCGGACATAGTCCCACACCATCAAGTACGCCCGTATCCGAATTATCACCTGGTAAGTATCTAAATTTCAATCACAACCACCTCCACTCCTTCCCCATTGTTCCAAATTTTTTAAATTCCAAAATAGTTGACCCTTTAAATTGTTTATTTTTAATATGAGTATCCAATAAAAAAAAGTAGACAAAAAAGATACAAAAATATTTGTTTATTGACTTTTTTGCGAACACAAAGAACAAAAAAAGAATCTCAAAAACATCTATCTGTGTATGTTTTTTTTTATTAATCCCGTTTTTTCGTTCTATCTTTCTTTTTTCCCTCGGGTTTAATTTTAGAATTTCCATCAACAGGTTTAAGCCCTCCAGCTCAAGTACCGTGGGAACAAAAACCCCATTGGGTGGATCATAAGCCACCACATATGGCACCACAACCACCTCATCCACCGCCTCAACCAACACATCATGCATCGCAGATGGGCAGTTATATGCCGCAGTATTGGTATCAACCTGAAACAAATCCGTCGTTATTAACGTAGGTAATTTTTTTTTTATTATTTTATTTTA
This sequence comes from Chloromyia formosa, assembly GCA_964017055.1. NCBI lineage: Eukaryota > Metazoa > Arthropoda > Insecta > Diptera > Stratiomyidae > Chloromyia > Chloromyia formosa. The sequence continues at coordinate 15,439,109 of OZ024818.1, read as the reverse complement.
ATTTGATTGTGGTAGTTATTGGTGAATGTTTTAGTGGGCTAAGTTAGGTTAGGTTGGGTGGCAGCCTGACGGCTCCGCATAGACCGCTTGGGTCCATATCGATTCCACGTGATTCCGATGCCATTATACATTCCGGTGTTAGTCGTTACCAAAAGATCTTTGTTAAGCCTGAAGCATGCAGACTCATTAGTAAAGCTCCAAAGACTTCTTAAGCTTAGACAAGCAATTCCATCTAGATCTTTGAAAAAGTAAGCTCCAGGCATTCTGGCGAACGACAGTCACACAAAAGGTGCCTTAGAATTTCCTTTGTATTTGGTAGCTTGCAATTACTGCATCCACTACCAGTGATCAGTTTCAATCTGTATGTTAATCTGCGTGTTCACCTAACAAGCAGTGCCCCGTTAGTACACCCACTAGTAGTGTACACTATCGTCTGGGTAGTTTCAAGAGGCTGTTAGTATTCTTCCCGTCATAAGAATTCCAGAATATTGTCGTTATTCTAGAGTCGTTGGTATTTTGCCAGTTTTCTTTGGCTAGCTCATATATTCTAACGTCCAGTCTCTTCTTGCATGTCTTTATTGGCATTGGCAGTTCTTCAGCTTTTGCTCCGTCGAGGCTAACCGCTTGTTTAGTTAGTCCATCCGCGATTTCGGAACCTAGAACCCCGCTGTGACCTGGAACTTTTCAAAGGTTTTTTGGATACTCGATGTAAGCACCTGGAGAGGTCGAGGCAATTAACAACATGTTAGTCCATTCGATAAACGTGGCCTGCCTACGGAGTCATTTGCCACGTGTCGGACGAACTATCCTTATCTAACCACATGCACATTAGGTTTCAGTATCAAAAACACTGGCGAGACATATCCCGCAGTCAACGAACTGGACAAGCAACCCAACAGCTCTTCATGAGAAATTAACTATCATCAATAGGACGATCTCGAACTGCAAAGCTTGGATAGCCTTACTACTAATGTTACCAATGCCATTGCTCATACGATGAGAGTTACCCTCTCAAGGCAACCAAAGAAAGTAGGTGGAATCCTGATCTCTCGCCTAAAGATATTATACCTACCAGGAAACTCTTCATCAAAGTAAAAAGAACTGCCGGGTAGCATGACTACCGTAAATCGCTCTCAGAATACAACAAGAAGATCAGTACTGCAAAAAGAAACACGAGGTTTTCCGAAAATGTTGACAACACGATCAAAGTTCCGAGACTGCGTTGTGTTTTGCCTAGAAAGGGCAATGATCAGATAAGCATGCAAGGAAGCAGTTGTTAACACTACCACAGGACAAATGTCAAAGCAACCGGTAAACTAAGTTTTAAAATTCAAGGGGCCCTGTGCCACCAGCTATCGGGGGAATATACAAAGTTGCACCGTTTGACAAGAAAGCGGCAGGAACTATCTTCACGGAGGATAAGGTCAAGTGAACTATTGGATCTTTCGATGCTTTCAGTTTGCAGGCATTGATGGAATATTCTCTGCATTTTTCCAGAAACGACACATTGAGTCCTCATCTCTTGAGTGTATTTAGAGGTAGGTTTGCATTGGAATGTATTCCTTAAAAATTGAGAGATCCTTCAGTCTTACCTCGTTTATATTGAAATCTATGAAGACGATCTCGGATGAGCATATTCGACAGACTGAAGAAATCATCAACATGAAAAACAGTTTGTCTACTAAGCAGGAGCACCTAAAGAGTCGGTGACGGAAATGGAGGCGACAATGGTGGTTAATGAATATGGTATGGTATGGTATAATGATTAAGGTCACCAAATGGTGTCTTCGGGGAAGGCGTCGGAAGTTTGCCAAAGTGACCGTGAAGGTCCGTCGGCACTATAAGCGAATGCTCCACAGTGAGCTGATCGGCGGCATTTGCTTGTTCCAACTCCGTTCGGGAGATATGCCCGCTCGTTGCTCCAGCCATCACATAGATAACATACGAGTATATCATGTGCCTTGGGGGTAGATGAAACAACAAGGATGAAGTTGGGTCCCATCGACCCAGAAAATCTAAGCAAAAGTGGTAAAAGTGCAGGCAATGGCCGTCGACTGTCTCATGCCACACGTCCGGCGTCTGGTGTCCCTTGGTCTCTATACCCAAAAGACGGAAAAGCCTACCAATGAGATTCTGTGGCCAGCAAAATGTCGGAGCCTCCCATAGCGGACCAAGAGATGAGGCCTTTACTTTATCTCATAACAACCTGAAAAGGAGGATAGTGGGGTGTCAAAGAAAAAGCGGGGGGTTTCAGATTAAACCGACACAATCTTGTTTATTCAAGTAAAGGTGAATGTATTGGTGGTAGCGTGCGGAAGAATGAAACAAAATTTAGCCAATATAATTCAAGAAAAAGGTAAAACAATCATCAAATAAATGCTATAAACCATAAATAATATAAAAAAAAACTCATCCGATGATTTGGACCGCCGCGCCGTGTGGAGAAAGGAAAGCTGCACAATTCAAACCTAAGATACAGAACACCGCTACCACTTATATAAAAACAAAACAAAATATTCAGCATGGGCCCGTTTTCTCAATGTCTGGTTAACGCTCTCTCAATTGCCCTAACCCCTTGTGGGGTATAGTGCGTCAACTGTTCCATGTGGCCCAGTTGACGTTACGACGGCATAAATTGGTTTCGGCGAATGCAGTTGCCAGCATGCACCTCCTGCACATCCATGGACATGAACGTCGTCGTGGACGGGATTCGAACCCGAAAAGCCGGAAGTCGAACATGAGACTGATGCCTCAACACACTGCGCTACAGAGTGTCTGTACTACTTAAATATTTACAAAAAAAAAAAGTAGGAAGATTTTTACTCAGTTATAGAATGAACACCGATAATGTTTGCAATTTTTATTTTTGTTTGTTAGACAATGCATTGGATAAAACTACTGACTGCATTCAGAGTGCGTACCTTATGGTAACATGGGAGTTATTTTATCGCAATGGGATAAGTCAATCAAAAGTTATTTAATTTATTTAGCGGGAAATAGATCCGGAGCGTGCATGGGCTAATAGTTATTAAAAGTTTCTCCTGGATTAGAACCAATATGTCAGAGAAATTTAAAAAAAACTTCTTTTTCTTAAGAAACAGAGCACAAGAGCACGTGTGGATCGCAATTATACTATGTCCACACTGGGCCAGAAGCAAAGCAAAGTTAAAATCCGTATCGGATAATCTGTAAAATCCCTTAGTTTAATAGAATAAAAACGAGTTAAGCGATCATCACACCGACGCGGAAAAAAATCGCACGGTGAATCCGCGGCGGAAATTTCAGAAAATCTGACCGTCTGGCGTCTTACGAGGATGCGCCACGAATTTCTGTCACGAATTCGCTGCAGGCGATCTTTTTTCGCGTAGGTGTCATGATCACTTTATGTAAGCAACTCTGTCATAGAAAATATTATGCTATTTATAAAATTATTGATACACTAAATTATAATTAATTAATTCCTTTTTGTTTTAATTCTATCATTACAGGGTATGGCCGGCCGTTTAACATCCAACCGATCCTATAGATAAAGTTTACATTTAACTATTTGTTTAGTGACATTCCTCTTAATTTGTTGTTAGGTTTCTTGTAATATATTTTATTAAATTTAACATATTTTGCAAAATAAAATAAAAAATCTATAAATATCTATATATACACACAAACACGCAAAATGTAAAGTATTAAATATAAACTATAAATAAATCATGAAAAAAATAAAGAACAAAGTTTTTAAATAAATGATAGTAATGATAGAAGACAACGTATGTTTAATTAGGATAAAAAATAAAACAAAATAAAATAAAAATGAAAGTAAAATTATTAAGCTCGTAGCGCCTCCTAATTACTACAGTTTAATCTTTCGATAAACAATGAACAAAAATACAAAATAAATTCAATTCATTCGAACCAGCCGTTGATCGGACTAAGTTTTTCAATTTATTTGTTAAATAGCTTTAAGAAGGAATTTTAAATATCCTGTGTCTAAATCGACGGAAATGATACGAATTTAATTTTATTATATCAAACACTTTTTTGTTTATGTAAAGAGAAATATAACAAAAATGGTATCAATCGAGCAGATCTCATTTGTTTTTTTTTTTTTTTTGTTAATTAACTCTTACAGATTAGAAAATCCATTTTATTAACAAAGGCTGCGATAACGTCTTTTTTTTTAACAAAAAAAAAAACAACAACATCAAAACCGATTTCAGTGAATTAAATAGTATGCATTTTTTCATATCGTCCTCCCCCTCCCCCCTTCCAAAGAGTGATAAAAAAAATATTAACAAAATTTCAAGTCGAAAATGAGATAATGCTGTAGATAATTAATTAATTAATACATACATAATACTTTTGTGTGCAATATTTCGATTGATAAATAGATTTTTTTTTCGCCAAAAATATAAAATTTACAAAGACCGTCAAAAAATAGACGAAATTCTGTTAATTTTAAATTAATCGTGAAGTTCAACAATGTAGTTTACAACATGTCTCAATTAAGTTTAGCGCCAACCCAATTTTCATACTAAAATTGAGCATCAGTTCCATTTTATCTTGAAATACGTTTTTCCTTTTCATAACTTCCGTGTACCAGCCGCTGTAGAGTAAAGTCCTAACTAAATAATTATACCACCCAGAAACAATAGAATTTCTGTTTAGATTTTTTTCGGTTAAATTAGGCAACATTTTTCCAACATTTTTGGTATAAAATCAAACTGTCCCAGATGGCCGAAATTTTATTCAGATTTTAAAACATAAAACCTACGCTCTAAGTTGTAAAAAGAAATAAAATAGAAAACAAGACACAAGGGAGTAAAAAAAAAATATTAAAAAAACAAGATTGAAAAATTAATCGAATCAATAACTCTAATTTTAATGTAGTCTAGATTGAAATGAAGACAAATCGAAAGATGAAAATGGTTTTAACAGAACTATTTAAAAAAAAAAACGTTGAAACTAAATTAATTTTCCTTTGCGATATTAGTAATATGTTGTAAATTGCATATTATATAAGTATGAATAGACAAAGAATTTACTATGGCTTACTTAAAACAGAGAAGAATCAATAAAAAAAAACACAAATAAATTTCTAAAAGCATTATAATTTTTTTGTAAAGAACCCTCAAGGCACAATTTAACACATTCCAATGAAAGAAAAAAGAAACAAACAATTTTTACCTATGATCTGCAAGTGATTTTAAATCTAAGTTTAACTTTACAAAAAATAAAAAAAAAATAAAAATGATTTAAATTAAAAAGTGAAATTGTTTTTCTATGTTTTTGTTATATACATACTTTTTCTATTTTCACATTCGTAGTAGAGTTGGTAGGAATAACGGTGCGCGTGTGAGAATGAGTGGCCGCAAGGAAAAGTGATCCTTTGTACTATACGTTTTATTTGTTTTATGGGATAAAGTTGGACAAAACAAACACAAACATTAGAAATTTGAACAATTTTCACTCGCTATTATCGGAATATCTAAAATGGTTCTCATGACTTTCACACTCAAAGTAGATAACGTAATATGTATGAAAGCTGACAGTACGAATGGTAAATGTTGTTTATGAAATAAATTTAAATTTTCTGATATAAAGTGAGCGAAAATTAAAAATAAACAAAAAATAAATAAATAAAAAAGATCAAGCAGACAACTAAGTTAAGTAAGTGAATATTAAGGAAAAGAAAATAATATGTAATAAGAAACATTTTTATTGTAAATTAATTTAATCTTATTTTTTAAAAATAAAAATCAACCGAAGAGTAAATGGAAAAAATGAAAATAGTTGGAAGTTTCATTTTCACCTTGACCCCGTGTTGTGTACGTATTACGATAGAATATGTTGAGTTTCTTTTGCGGCTTAAATTATCGCTTGAACTTAGGAAAAAACAGAACAAAAAGCAAATTATGAATTTTAAATGGAACGGCAAAAAACGCTAACGAATTTTGGATAATTGAACACTTAGAATGTTCAGTAAGCTTTCAAAATTGGTAAGATGCACAGTCCAACAACCCTTGCTAGAAATCTGCGGAATTAATTCAACCATCATTATGATGGAAATTAAATTTACGAGGGCAGTTCAAATATGATCGAGACAAACGCTCTGACACATTTATTTATTATCGAAAATATTTACAAAAATTTACAGTTTTTCTAGGTAATTCCCCTAACTAGTTACACATTTTTGCCACCTCTCCGGAAGTTTTTTTATGCCGGTATCAAAGAATTCCTTGGGCAACTTGGACAGCCATGTGCGCACGAACTCCTCTACCTCGTCGTCGGTGTTGAATCTTTGACCTCCGAGGGCTTCTTTCAGTGGTTCAAACATGTGGTAGTCGTAGGGTGATAAATCCGGATTGTAGGAAGATTTTCTAGTACCTCCCATCCCAATTCTGATATTGTATCTAGTGTGAGACGCGCGGTATGAGGGCGCGCGTTATCCTGGAAAAGAGTAGCACTTCGCGCTGGAATGCTCCTCCGTTTCGAGCGATAAGCGGGTTTCACGTGTGTTTTCAGAAAGTTAGAGTAGTATGCAGTATTGATGGAACGTTGTGTGCGCAGGAAGTCAACGTACAGCACTCCCTGCCGGTCCCAGAATACAGTACACATAACCTTACCCGCGGTCCTGGTTGTCTTCGCTTTGACTGGCGCCCCTTCCTCCTTCTTCCCCCACTCCTTAGTGTACCCATGTCTCGTCTGTAGTGAAGATTCGCGTCAAAAAACCGTCCCCCTCCGTCTCGTATCGCGTCAGCAAGGGGCGACAAACTTCCAACCGCCTGAATTTTTGCTCGAAGTTCAACAGTTTGGGAACCCATCGCGCCGTTGTTTTGCGATATTGAAGGTGTTCGTGGATGATAGACTCTACACTACCAATACTAATGCCGACTTCAGCCGAAATGTTTCGAACATTCATCCTACGGTCCTCCAAAATGAGTTGTTCTACGCGGCGAATGTTGTCTGGTGTGATGCTGGTTCGCGGTCGACGATCATGCAGCTCATTCTCGACGGTTTCGCGGCCATCTTTGAACGCTTTGACCCATTTAAACACAGCAGACACGCGTGAATCGTGCGTTTGCGACGAAAACTATGCCACCTTCAAAACATACAGGCGCGCCATCTACAGCGTTTGTCTCGATCATATTTGAACCGTCCTCGTATCTTGCATATGTTGCGGTCTGCCTTTAAGAGAGCAAGTTTGGCTAGTTACAATACAATATATTTGTAAGAGTGGATTTTTAATAGGCTTACAATCCATTAATTAAAATACTATGGGCCGTTTTCTCAATGTCAAGTTAAATCTTATCCTGTAGATAAACGCTAAACGCGCACTCATCTTCCGGTTAAGAATTTATGGGACAATAATTCCAAACAGCTGATACAGGCTACTGAGATTTTGACAGCTAGAACTGTTTATGTTTGCACATTCAAATGAGATAATTAAACTGGTCACAAGTAACAGAGTTCAGGATATTCATTCGAAGGAAACGGATCTGAAACCAACTCAGCCGCAAAATAATGCTGAGAGGTGGCACAGGCGTAGAATAGAATTGAACAGGTGGCAGAATTTCGCCAAGAAAATCAGCTGACTTGCTACTGCATTAACTGCGCTGTGGACTGCAATATCATATTGTGAGCGTTGCATGCGGTAAGGTTAAATTTAGTGTCCCGAATAGCTAACTCTCAGTTTAACCAGACATTGGGAAAACGGGCCTATGACTATTAGCAATAGTAAACACATTGGGCGCGTTCAAACAAAGCACCTGGTCTGGATACGAAAACAAATAAAATCGTCACACCCCATATTATGATCAAGTCCAAGATCAGCAAAATTCCTTAGATTGTCGCATATAGATTCACGTCACAAGATTAAAGCTAAATTAAAAAAAAAATCATTTGTCTGCAATATGAGACAAACGCATACCGCGAATAATTAGGGGCGGCAAAGTATAAATTCGAAATTGCAGTAATTTGTCAAACTCGTGACTGCATTACGGGGCCAATGTCATTGCAACGAACATTTAGTGACGGTTTCGTTTTATGTGTTCTTTGTGTCAATCCGTCCTCCGCTCCCTTTAAGTAGACCCACCAGCCGTTCATACACACCCTCTTGTGTTTAGTTACCTATTCATATTATGGTGTTATTTTCCGTTTTTATTAATTCAATCTTTTTTAAAGATTACTATTTTGTAGTTGATATTAACAATGGCAATCTTACGGGCGGATACAAAAGGTATCTCGGACATGTGATGAAGTGTGCCGAGCATATGCTCAAAGAAATTTGAAACCATTCATTACACAACGAAAAAAGGATTTCAAGACAGGAAGTTCAATGTAAAATGAATAGACGAGGAAAATGTCGAGTTCAAATAGTCTTTCTTGCAATTTTATGCACGGTTAATATAATACGTAACAAATATTTGGTTGGCTTCGCTTTTATGATAAACATTGCTACAGATTTAAGGTTCTTCACATTAATAGGAACAGTAAACTCCATCCATTTGCTTTGAGTGTCCAGCGAACTAAAGCCTAGCTACGGTAGAACAACGAATTTTGAGGAATTTGTTTCGTCGTCATTCAGATGTTCATTTCATAATTTAAAGATTTAAATTAGAATAATTGTAAGTTATGTCCTTTTCTATAATCTATGTATTATCCAAAGGAACACTGTATTCGCAATTTGTTTATTAGTTTCAAACGAATCAGCTGCTAAAGGCGGGGCTGATTCGTTTGAAACTATGCGCTGACGGTACATTTAAACAGAAATTCATTATGAAAGGGTGCGAAATCTCTAGTTTAACTAAGCAATACGTCACAAAACGAAAACGACTACGTTATTTTCCTGAATGCTCACTTAAACCCATTTACTGTGAAAGAGTCAACATCCAGCCACTTTCTTGGATTGAGCCTTCCTCCGTTTTCGGCCAAGATGCCGAAGACTCCTGAATCTGGTTTCGTACACCAACAGATCACTCGTCAGTTGCTACCTTCGATCTGCTGGGGTAAGTAGCACGACTCTTTTACAATGAATTGACTTACCAGAGCATTAAGAAAAATAACGTACAGCCCTGACGAGTGATCTGTCAGTGTAGGAAACTAGATTCGGGGGTTTTCGGTGTCTTGGCTGCAAACGGAAGAAGACTCAATCAACTACTCCTGCGCGCCATCGTACCTCTGTTCTGGGCAATGGGGCACAACTCCCCAAACGACTTACCCAGCGCCTTACACTCTTTTGCCACAGATCGACGCCATCTTATTTTAGGACCCCCTCTTGGTTGGCCTTCGTTGGAAATAGGCTTCATTCATAGCAATGCAGTTATCGATCTTCCGCAATGTGTGACCTTTCCACTGCCATTTGCGCCTGCGTATCAGTTCGTCGATTGGTATCTGACAAGCACGCCGACTTAGGTCTTCATTTGATATTGTTTCGGGCCAGAAATTCTTAGAATTCGACGAAGACATGAGTTGACGAAAACTTGCAGCTTTCTGGCAACTCGTGCGGAAACGTTTTATGTACTGCTCCCATACAAAAGCACATAGACAGTAACAGGGAGTGAAACAGGTCCAGGTACAGCTTGGTATTGATGTTTAGATAACTGCGCTGCCAGATTTTGGACAGTATGCTGTATGCACATTTAGCCTGGTTGATACGACGAGCGATGTCCTGCTCCGTACCACCATTTTCGGCGACAATGCTACCCAGGTAGATGAAGTTGGCCATCCTCTCCTCAGGCTGCCCATTAATATTGATGGCAATCGGTGTAGAACCTTTGTCTTGTTGGTATTAATCTTTAGCCCAACCCTATTTTGATAGCAATAGCACCATCCAAAAATATGCTATCGGAACGTCAACATAGTAGTGCAAGAGATGTTGACGCGCCTATGCCCCTGAAGGGGTTAAGACAATTAACATCAACAACATATTAAAATCTAACGAGCGATTTTCTATTAGTTGTACAGGGTATTAAAGTAGTAGTTAAAGCAGGAACTGCCAACTATTATATTTATTAACTTCCAGGAATAAAAAGAAAACGTTAGGTCTCCCGCAATCAATTGTGGCTTCTGTATCCACTATCACTAATCTAATTCGAGAAAAATTATAGCAACATTTACTCAACTGCTACCTTATGTTCCATGCCATAGACAACATTTCTTGCAATGTCTTTTGTTTGGAGATCCGACTTTCTGGAAAGATTGATTGTAAGACAGCGGGAGACTTTTAATTCCCTCACATGGGTATGAAGTGCCGCCGAAATAGTTTTTGTATTTTGTAAAACGCCAAGAATGAAGGAAGAGTGTGGTCCAGTAGCACAGTCTTTGAAGTCTTTCCCCCGGGAGTGTTTAATATAGAGGAGAAGTAAACGTGTTGGGATAAGTTTTGTGGAATGATGGAGATAACTCTGACCTTCAAAATCCATTGACGTTGTAATGCGAACGTGTTCAACTCCTTCTGTAAAAACCTACACGATGACAAGGGAGACTGAACCTCTAAGTCCTCCGATTCATGCAATCCGTTCTTCCGGTTCTTTTGCATTTATTGATACGTTTTCATCCGAATGTATCCGCCTCTCCTTTGCAGCATGCATTCAATTACCACTCCGCCAAGTACTGAGCGATTGCGAATAGAAGAATTCTCATCTTGGACTCGCCCCGGTCCATTGTTCTGCACGACGGGTAGTTTGCAGCACAATCAAAATCTCCGTGTTGTAGGTTCGCGCTTTAATACCCACTCACCGATGTGATTGCTACCATTACTCCTCAGGTAGTCCTTGGATCATCTGGATCGGATTTACCGCTAAATGCGCTATCGAACGTTTGTGGCGCGGCTCTTTTTATGTTCACGTATCGTATAGTACGTACACCCGTGGGACACTGTATCTTCAGAGCGTTTGTTGTTCACTTCTTGTTATGTCATAGATGAAATGTACACATGTAACATTATCATAATGTTTAATGGATTTTTCGATTTTTTCAGAGTACATTGGACAACCGCACGGTGACATTAAAGAGGGCAATGCAACCATATGAGATTGAATTTTGAGTGTTTGACGTGATGCGATTAAGACCCTTTTGCAAAGTAGAAATACTGTTTGTGTTTTGTGTTGGGAGATTATCATTGAAGTGAATACTCGCCAGAAACTGCTTAAAGGAGCGCAAGGAGAATTTTTTTAAACATTTTACAGGAAGTACATTGTATGCTGTCCCCTTTCCTTGAGATTGTTTACTATGTGCCATTGGAAACCTTCAGATCGTAGAGCAAGTGCATACGAATATGTAGTCCTAACCAGGAAAAGGCCTGTACTTGCATTTCGTCTCGATGGAGATAACAATGTTGTTGACGTGATATCTCCTGTGAGGTATCCCCTGAACAGCCGCAGGTGCGTTCTACCCAAGCAGCTAACTTCTTTGTGACGGTAGGAGTTAATAAGATTTTCGCATTGCCTGAAAGAAATGGTCCTGTCGAATTTCATGGATGAGCGCTTTTTAATGAGTTCATCTGTAGCTTCGTTGCCATCGTTGCTTCTAAAGCCCAAGAACAAGGGTCGGTTATCATCAATGCTTATTGTCAAATTCTCATCAGCAGATATTACTCACAAGCAAGCAAATGATGACGCTGAAATCTTGATGTTTTTGTTGTTCTAGCAACGAGTCGAATTTAAATATGTGTGTGTATGCGTTAGGGATCACCAGCGGCCTCTTTTCCTTCAATATCGACGTCAAGGAAAAATGCGGCTTCGATTGGGGCCTCCCATAAAGTTCTACGTGCTAGTGCTGTGGGAGCTGCCGGGTAGTTAAAGAAGTGGTAAATATCGTGGGGGTACAGTTACAATCTGGATACGCATTTGGAACATCGCTATCAATCCGGGACAAGTACGAGTTTAGCCGGGAGCACCCACCAGAACGGAGTTGTGCCAGTGTGGTTCTTGTTGGTCTTGGCAAACTATCCTCACTAGGTGAGAGGGTTGGTGGTCCTGCATTAAGTACTGGGCTGTTCTTTAGTTCCGCAATCGATCTTTGAACCTCCTCCGTGTGTAAGGAAGCAATGGCTGCCTTGTAGGTTGCGTCGTCAAATGGTTCCCATTTCGTTTGAGGTACATTAGATAATATTTGATGTTGGTGGCGATGTCTTGTCCATAAGATTACTGCTAGGGCGATCATGGCGGTACTCGTAGCAGCCCACAAGATAACAGCCTGTCACGGTGCGGAGAGTAGCATTTTGACTTGACTGAATATTTCTCCAGTGTGTGTCCGCTCAGGTTCAGGGTCCCCGTGGGTGCCGCATAGTTAGCCATCGGTCTTCGAATGGATTTGTAAGTAACCAGTAAGGTTTCCTTGTCCTTTCCCCAAGTACTGCCGGCAAGCGCCTTGAGAACCTCGTTATGAGTTCTTATGGTGTTGCAGAAAATTAAAAAATTAAAGCTATTTGAAATTTCTATGAAAAAAGGTCCGCAACACTTTTCCTGTGTCTTCAGTGGTCTTCGAGATAATCTCACCTGGAAAAGAATATTTTTCGAGCTTCATGCTTTTAGTTTTGCAATATTTCCACAGACGTTCAGTGTATCTCATATTGAAGCTAATTGAGTTACATACAAACGTATTTCAACTTCCTTCCTTTTTTCAAAATTCTCCAGGAAGCTAGTATTTTATTTCATTTATTTAAGTTTTTTTCGTTTTTGTAATATAATGTCTCACAAACGCCATTTAACAAAATTGAAACTTTAGAAATTAATTCAAGTAAACACTCAGTTACTCTCTCGAGCCTAAATTGGTCTAAGAACTTTCTTTCACTTCGGAAGTTACATCTGTATTGTTCGAATACAATCGTTCAAAAAGAGATCTACGCTCGGGCCGGCGGGTCGCATGCGATTTTTTTCTCTGTAAGCGGGTTGCGGCGGTAGAAAGATTGAGAGCCCCTGCACTAGATTAAGGCAGTTTACTCGCAGTATTCTCCTGTTTCTTTCTCGCTCAACATCGATATCAAGTAAAGTTCTTTGTGTATACTAAAAACTGTCGTTTCTGTTTCATATATAATGACAGCAACACTCATCTAAACACGAAGTGCATTAAATGGATTTGCAATTACCGGAACAGATTTCTTCATTCAAAAAACATCCACTCATAACAGCATACTCATAACTGATGGATTTCATTTATGAGTTGTGTGTATGACCACTTGATATATTTAACAGAATGTACTTAGCTCCTCCCGCGAATTACCGAATGAATTTCTATTAGAACATTACGAATTACCTATAAACATATCCATTCAGCATAAATTTCATTCCAGATCTGCATCTTATTCTCACGTATACGTATACGTTTATGCGAGCTGCTTGAGCACTCGAGATTTCTAGGACGGTGCCGGAAAACGTACTTGGTTTCCATTCACCACAAAAACTTCACTTCATAATGTATGCAAGCAGTTGAAGGACCTCTTCTAAATTTCTTCCTATTTCCATCATCATATGAATAGAGTTTTCGCGCATTGTATGAAAAAACAAGAAAAGTAGAAAAGGGAAGGACGTTTATTGTAGGACGAAGTGATACACTTGTGACATAATGAAACTCCTTTTTACATTTGCAACCAGACATTGTTTCGCTGCAGATTAAGTGAGTTTTTGAGAGAATGCACAAGGATTTGTGTGTTACAGTTGAAAAGTCGGTAAAAGAATGTGTGTGTATACTCACATGATTTTTTCACTCAAATGTGATGGAGTATTATACACGTACTGGGTATAGGTTCATGCATACATCGTATCTGCAAAATACAATGTTAGAGGTTATCAAGGCTTCACAGGCCTCGTTTATACCGCGAAACTATCTTCCAGTATTAACTAATTGGAGCTAACTCACGACGATGTAATCATTTAGCATTAGCTAATTTTAGCTCCACTTGCTATGCAGTACTGGACTGAAAAGTTGGGACTAGATGGTGGGGAGGACCGAGAAGAAAGTCTTTTTTTGCTAGCTGTATCCGTCGCTTGATTTTATCAGTTTCGGTGGCGTCCTTTGACAGGTTATTACCTAGGTTAGTGAAGTCGTCTCCAAATTCGAAGGTGAGGTCCCCGAAGTTGATATTCGGTTGTTTAGGGGGGCAAAAACTCCTCTTCCATAGTCCTCCGCGTGGGCGCCCCCTGGAACGGCAGTGGTCACAGACCATTGCCAACCAACGTCAAGCCGCCAGTAATGGCGGTGCGATGATTTGGTTGAGGTACCCCTGTGGTGTGGGGTGTGAAAAAAAAAACCACGGCCTTTCCCTTTGAGGGCCTGTCGTTAAAACCGACAATCAAAGGACAGGATGTGTATGCCAGCAACTTGCACTATCCGAAATCTTTATATGCTAACGAAACGTCAACTATGCCTCGGATAAGGACTGACTCAACGGTTACGACTTTTAGCTATCGTACAATGACAAAGATTGGATTCTGGAATGTGCGTACTCTCCTGGACAATGGATCAGAAGGTCCCCAGAACGCACGATTTCTTCAATTAGAGAGTGAATTTCTGAGGTACAAATTAAATATCTTAGGAGTTAGTGAGATAAGATGGTGGAACAGCGGAGAATTCATCTCTCCAACGGGCAGCACTGTAATGTTGTACACCGGTAAAGCTACCGGTAGTCGTCGTGAGTCAGGTGTGGGGCTCCTTTTAACCAGAGCCGCGCGAAACTGTCTCTTATCCTGGGAACCGGTCTCTGACAGGGTCTTGACCGCCAGGTTCCGGACCAAAATGAGGAACATCTCAATAATACAATGTTATGCCCCTACTGAACCCGACAATGTCTTGGCAAAAGACTCCTTCTACGAAGAACTAAACGCCGTTCAGAGCAGAACACCTAAAGGTGACATTATAATGGTTATGGGTGATTTGAATGCGAAAGTTGGCGCTGATAACCATGGGCTCAGACATGTGATGGGGAGACACGGTCTTGGTGATCGTAATGACAACGGTGAAAGATTTGTGGAGTTCTGCAACTTTCACAGTCTCTTCATCGGTGGTACTATGTTTGAGCATAAGGACCACCACAAAATCAGTTGGTCCTCTGTTGATCGGCGCAGAACACAAAATCAGATCGACCATTTTGCCATTAGTAAAAGATTCAAGAGTTGCCTCCTGGACGTGCGAAACAAGAAGGGTGCCGATATTGGGATGGGAAGAGACCATTATCTTATGATCGCTAATGTTCGATTGCGTATTGCAGCCGTGCGCCGCCCCGGCGACGAAAGATCCAGGCCCCGCAAATTCAACACCGCTCGACTAAAAAATCCAGCTGTCTTACAACAATATAATGACCATCTTGCGCAAAAAGCGGCTGAGATAACTAGTCACCCAGATAGTGACATAAACGAAAACTGGGATGCCAAAAAAAATGCGTACATTGATAGCGCAAATACCATCCTTGGCCCAAACCCGGATTGCCGGAATAAGCCCTGGATGTCCGACGCTTCATGGCAGCGGATTGTTGAAAGAAAGGATTTGAAAGTTCGTTTAGCTGCAGCATCAGACGACAATCGAAGCAGCATCGAACTCCTTTACCGTCAGAAAGGTCGAGAAGTTCAGCGTAGTGTGCGACGCGATAAAAGAGTTTATGCCAATTCTCTTTTAGCGTCAGCAGAAGAAGCCGCAAGAAGTTACAACTTAAACGCCGTATACGGTGTCATCAAGGAGTTTACAGGTGGTCGTAACTCCTGCCAACATCCGGTGAAAGATAGTGATGGAAAGCTACTTATCTTGGAAGAAGATCAAATGAGGCGGTGGAAAGAACACTCCGCCGCGGTCTTGAACCGTGTAACCTCTGGTGAAGTTCCCCCTCATATAGATAATTTAGCTAACCACCAAAATGTGCGTATACGGTCCACTGCCCCGACTAAAGAGGAAATAGTCACTGCAATTATTGCACTAAAACGAGGAAAGGCCGCCGGACTTGACGGCATCCCTGCCGAACTTTATCAAGCAGCGCCAAGCGTAACTGCCGATTTGCTGCACCCACTTGTTGATAAAGCGTGGAATACAGAGACCTTTCCCACTGAGTGGACGGAAGGTTTGATCATCAAACTTCCAAAGAAGGGTAGCCTCACAGACTGTAATAATTGGAGAGGCATTTGTGTGCTTCTTACCGTTGCCAAGATAATAGCTAAAATCGTCTTGGAAAGACTAAAGGCCCACTTAGAAAGCACAATTGATGAAGAGCAGGCTGGCTTTCGATCCGGATTCTCCTGTGTCGATCACATTAACACCTTGCGAATCATCATCGAGCAATGCGCTGAATACGATTCTCCGCTTCACTTGCTTTTCATCGATTTCGAAAAGGCTTTCGATAGTGTGAACCGGGATTCTATATGGGCGGCCTTGCGCAGGAGAGGCATCCCTGAGAAGCTTGTGGCTATTATTAAGGCAACCTATGACGGCGCGAAATGTCGCATTCTGCATAAAGGTAAGGTGTCGGAGGACTTTGAGATTCGCAGTGGAGTTCGGCAGGGGTGCATCCTCTCACCGATCCTATTCCTCATTGTGATCGGCGATGTGTTGCATGCAGCCCTATCCGGACTCGACAGAGGAATTCAATGGACTTTGACATCTTATCTACAACATCTTGACTACGCTGACGACATATGCCTACTCTCCCACAAAATCATGGATCTGTCCGCAATGGCGTTAGATCTCGAGAGGGAGGCAAGCAAGGTTGGGCTAAAGATTAATACCAACAAGACCAAGGTTCTTAGCCCGCCGTTGCGAAAAAGAAATCCGACACCTATTGCCATCAATATTAATGGGCAGTCTGTGGAGAAGGTGGACAACTTCGTCTACCTGGGTAGCATTGTTGCCGAAAATGGTGGTACGGAGCAGGACATCGCTCGTCGTATCAACCAGGCTAAACGCGCATACGGCATGCTGTCCAAAATCTGGCAGGGCAGTTATCTCAGCATTAAAACCAAGCTGGGCCTGTTTCGCTCCCTGGTACTATCAGTGCTTTTGTATGGGAGCAGTACATGGAAAGTTTCCGTAGGAGTTACCAGAAAGCTACAAGTTATCGTCAACTCATGTCTTCGTCGAATTTTAAGAATTTTGTGGCCCGAAACAATATCAAATGAAGAGCTAAGTCGGCGTACGGGTCAGATGCCAATCGACGAATTGATACGCAGGCGAAAATGGCAGTGGATAGGTCACACATTGCGGAAGAGTGATAACTGCATTGCTATGCATGCCATGAAATGGAACCCCATTTCCAACCAAGGCCGACCAAGAGGGGGTCCTCGAATCACATGGCGTCGATCTGTGGCAAAGGAGTGTCAGGTACTGGGTAAGTCTTTTGGGGAGTTGCGCCCCATTGCCCAGAACAGAGTACGATGGCGCGCAGGAGTAGTTGACGCGCTATGCCCCGCTAGGGGTTAAGGCAAAGTAGTAAGATTACGTAGAAGTTCTTCTGCGGCGGTCCATGATGTTGATGTCGTCTGCATACACTATCAATTGTGTCGACTTGAAAAGCAGTATACCACTACTGTCCGCATTCATTACCCGGATGGCGTGTTCAAGTTCCAGGTTGAAGGGTGTCGGCGCGAGTCCATTGCCCAGTTTCAATCCAGTACGTGTCTCAAAAAGATCAGTCAGCCTGTTTTGGATCCTGACTTGAGAGACGGAGTTGGTCATCGTCATATTTGTTAGTCGCTTTAGTTTTACTGATATACCAAATTGCTGCATGTTATTATACGGCCTCGGGGAGAGCTGGTTCAGGAGGATAACGTGCAGTTGTCCACACAACTATGCTGCAATTCTGACAACTTGATTTCTGCCACCCTAATGACCTATGAGACGCTTAGATGAAACTTGGACAATCAGGCTACAGTTATGCTTCCCTCCTCCTTGTAAAACTATGGATTGGGACAGGCTTCGGCGGATTTGAAATCGGACCACGACAAATGCCTGGAGAAACGAACTTAGAAAAGACTTAGGCGAAAACTCTGATTTGAACCTAACAGAAAATACCGCTAGTCCAGTCGATAACCGGAGTTGCTGCCACCGCGTCGTTGTTGTCGTCGCCAGAGGAAGCTATGTACATACCAAATTCGGTTAAGATCGGACCACGGGAAGTGCCCGGATGAACGAACCACATTAATTGGACTATACGCCCGTCTGATGGGTGATTAAATGCGTGGTCTAACGGCTGGTCGGTTTAATATCTCACAACCCCTTAAGATAGCTTAAGATTGCGTTAGGATAGTCTTAAGGTAGTTTTAAATAGTTCCGGTTTTTATGTCTTATGACTAACGGAATAACCACGATGGGCGCTGAATTTTTAATTTTTTTTTTCACGACCATTTGTCGTTTATTTTCTAATAAAATTTTTTACTGAACTATTAAAGAAAGCAGGGTAGCTTTAGGTAGTCATGCAACAGTCATTATCAGCCGTGCATCATGTATACAATAGTTGAAAAAGGAAGCCATGCAACAGAAAAAATGTGGTGAAAGAAAGTGGCTTCGTTATTTTGGACGGATTACGGATGACTGATGATGGATGGTAAAGCTTTTTCGCAAATGACTGGTCGGGCTGTTGCGACGGTAAGTACATTCGCCTTCTGTTCACTGAGCCCCTGGTTTGATTCCTACTGAAGGCAATACTCTTTTCGATGAAAGTCGATTTATGTGTCGTTCTATGAGCTCACACAACTGTTAAATGATTGAGTGCGTTGCTGATCACACACTTCTAAGTACACCGTCATAACCGTGAAAATGAGATTATGCTAACTCATCTTGAGGCCTTGGTCCATTATAGCGCAGTGTGTTGAGATATCAGTCTCATGTTTGACTACCGACGTTTCGGGTTCGAATTCCGTCCACGACGACGTTCGTGGCCATGGATGTGCAGGAGGTGCATGCTGGCAACTGTATTCTCCGAAATCAGTTTTTGCCGTCGAAACGTCAACTGCGCCACATGGAACAGTTGACGCGCTACGCCCCACAAGGGGTTAGGGCAATTGAGAGAGAGACCTGTTGTTTTTTTCGCAAATGCAAAGGATAATGAACTAGTTGTCGATTTTAAGAAAAACGGGAAATCTTGTATCTATAGTACTATAGATTAGATAGATACGTATCTAATATGCAATTTTGAAGACTATACGAAAATGTAACGAGTGATTTCCTATTAGTTGAACAGGGGCCAAAATAGTTAAGGCAGGCACTGCTTATCAACTAGGTCTGAAGTATCGATTAAGAATAAAGATCACAACCATCCGTCTATACAAACATATCCCTTAAAAAATACACCTTAGAATTTGCTCTTTATTTATGTGTATATCACATGCACCAAGACGCGACAAGAATGAATTCAAATCTTATAAATCATTCCATACACAGTAACACAGATGCTCCACTTTGATAATCTTCCGATCGTATCAGTCAGCCAAATAGTTTTTGTTTTTATTTGTCGCTTTTATGCAAAAAGCAATTCAGTGGCACATATCCGGCGAATATTTCCAAATGAATATTATTGGAATGAAGGCACATAATAAAAAGTTTTTTGATAAATTCCGTCAAGTATCCGCCAACGTACAGTCATCGTCGTCTTACCATCGCTAGCAAACTTGTCTCCTCGGCCAAATGAAATGTCCGTCTTGAAGATCGAAGACCTGTGCTACAATGTCAACTATTTCGGGCAGGATTTTTCAGTGCCTGAACAGAATCAAAGAAACTTTCTGCTCACAACTGATCCGTCCGAGACTGTGTGCAGTGAAAAGTTGGCTACACCAGGAATGGACTAGAGCCTGGGAATAAAAACCGTTTGGTCGTATAATGTTGAAAGTTATGCTCTACCGAAATACGCAGATATTGGAGCAAAAGCGACCAGAGAAATAGCAACATGTTCCAGTTAAATAAAAGCAATCCAAGATTGGTCCGATGATGGTGGAAAGAAGCACAACAGTCAACAGCACCGGTGACAAGATGGAACATTAGCCTGTGCGGAATCCAAAGGAATTCCATCAAAAGAATTGTCCCGGGAATTTTCGAGCTCACTATATAAGACAATGTGGGGAGAAGGCCGCGTCGATGATGCTCTCTGCCTGCTGACTCTGCCTTTTTCAAATCAACATTTCATCGAGCTTTTAGCTCTTGTTGGCATCGATTGCGTATCCGCAGGTCATTGTCACCCTGTCCTGCGGAAGACAAATGTTCCATTGTTGTTGCGACAAAGCGCGGGATGCAAGCGCGCGCGGCCTCTTTAAGGTCGCATTCCAAATTTGTAGAAATCGATTTGTTGTTGTGTCCGTGGACTGGAGCATCTGTACACGGTCATGTTGTGCTGAGAAGAAGTCTTCAAGATGCCCCGATACATAAATAACTGTGTAGTTGAGAAATTTTCATTTTCGCCAAACAGATTCACGATGGAAATGTAAATAAGGGTTGCAATATTCGTAAATATCTCAGAGTTCAAGGAACTGGAAAGCATCAGTTATGTAACAAGTCGATCCTAACATACTGTAGTTAACTTTTAGTCAACTTGATACCCAGCATGTAATCCCACAAGTTAGACTGGATTGGTTTACCAATTCATTCACTTCCCTATATTTTTCGTAGATCCACACCTACCGAGCGATCTACAAAATCCATAGGGTTGATTGCGTAGTTTACACGTTTCCAGGATCCAGGCATAAGACATCATAACATAAATTCATAAAATAGCTTCACCCAATTGCATATATGTACGATCAGCGGCGAATTTCTTGAAATCATCCCAAACGCCAACACTGGTCCGGCAAAACAACATCGTCCAACAAGATGTGAACTGGAGCTATTTGCACTACGCCCGTTTGTCTTTGTCAACGTTTCGGAATTGTTTCGTCAAATTGGGAGAACCTGCAAAAGTTTACATATCTTTCTTGAATGCCTCACTGTTTATTCGATGTGCTAGTTTAGATTTGTACACCATATCAACTTACGTACTCGTATACTGGTCAGGAAGCAGGAGGCGCGGGAGCGACCGCATAGCATCTGATCTTGGAAAAGGTTCACTCAAGCAACTCGGCGAATTGAAACTCTCGTACAAGGACTGATCGAATGGATGTCTTGAATGCAACCAGGATGATCGTTGTGATCATTCAGGTGTTGATTTAATGAGCAAAAACATTTTTACGATAATTTATAGATCGAATGCTGAACTTGTGACTAAACGTTTTTTGTGTCCAACGTCCAATGGATATTTCGCTAATTATGGCATGAAAAAGGCTTAATATGGTCCGATGAGTGATGGCACGAGCCATCTTAAAGAATGCCAATTGGGACCCGCGGACAGAAGATGATTTTGGCCTGAGCATGTGGGTATGCTTAATGGTTACAGCTGTAAACAGTGCGTCTTTAGCTCATTTCGAAAGGTGATAGTGATAGTATAGGCAACTAGTCAAACGTAGACGGATCACAAAGTCAATTAGCTAATGAAGTAGGCAGTAAAATATAGTCCTGGGGTTATGTTCTTGGATTGTTGAAGTATGGATGTAATGACTAATGACTAGTACGCTTTTTGAAATAAAAGCACATTTCTAAAAGAAAACCTACTCATTTGAAAAAAAATGTCCTTGAAATTAGGTTCGCTTAGGTGCAAATGCTGTTGTATAAGATACAACAAACATTTACCGCATTTGGGTCCGTTGTGATACCACTGGGGGACTCCTCACTATACCATCCTATTTATTGGACCAGGCAGATCCGATAATGAATCGATGAAAATTACCAACATCAGCATTAGCAGGATCATCCGAAGTCTCCTTGCATGCTCCCTTAGTATGCAATGTGATGACTTCCACTAAAGCTCTGATGTGCTGCCTATTTAGCGACAAAAGTTTAGCGGATCGCTTAGGATCCAATGTGGGCTATATTGGCTTTGTCGAAAGGCATATTTTGCCATTTAGCCATCTTGAGTTACTCCTGCTAATCGCTTCTTACTTAAGAGCTAGTTTACAAGCAGCGACAGGCATATGGATATGACTGCTATAGTGCGTCTTGCACTCTGCATACCGATCTCATCTCAACATCCCACTCCCCTTCCAGATACCATCAAGTGGTTCACGGATGGATCAAAGACTGCTATAGTGCGCCCAACCACTATATTTACTGGGGCGACCCGTAGCTCAGTGCGCAGAGGCGTCAGTCTCATGCCTGACCAGGGTCGTTACGGGTTCAAGTCCCGTCCACAGCGTTTCTGGCCATGGATGTATGTGTTGTCTTCCCCCGGTAGTGCGAGGCGTAATAATAACCCACAGTATCTAGCGACTTGTCGCAGGAAGGCGACTAAATGGAAGCAGGAGGTGCACGCTGGCAACGTGCATTGTTCAAAACTTGTTTACGACAATGAAACATCGGCTAAGCCACATGTAATTTTGACCCGCAATACCCCTAGGGGTTAAGGCAATTGAGTAACTAACCACTGTGTTCCAGGCAAAAGTACATACATACATACAGGCATGTGGAGCTACGCCTTTAGGCCGAATACTTGAGCAAGAATATAGCTATATTTACTGACAGTCAGTCAGCCCTTATGGCGCTGAGCAACTGGTCTATCACCTCCAAAGTGGTCCGTAATTGCCAGAACGCACTTCAATAAGTTAGTTCCTCAAAAAGGGTAATTTTATACAGGGATCTTTGCGACTTCAGCATTTCAGGGAACGAAAAGGTTGACGAAATGTGCCAGGATAGCCTTGGACACGCCTGTTTCTGGACCAGAGCACTTTTGCGGAATTCCGCCATATCCCGTAACTAAAACTATCCACACAAAAATGATCAGCATTAAGCCATCAATTCCACTGTCCCTGGTTTCGTTTATTTTGTTTTTTAGGTTTTAGACCTGGCCTGGTCGAGCTGCTTCCTCAATACATTTAAGGCGGCTCCAGAAGAGTACAATTCATCGTGTGGCCGAAATCCGGAGCAGTGAAAAAGTTGGGTTAATGCTAATCATTTTTGTGATTGTGGATAGCTAAACTTACCACTTTCTTTCATTCTTAATAAAGGTAGTTATGCGCTTAAGTGATTAATCAGAAAGAGTATCCTTTAAATACTGCTGGATTTTATATTCTATGTACTTCGGTACTGAATCCAGACAGCAACTTTAATCTTTCTATGGTATGGGTCACTGAAGACTGTGCAACATACTTCTGCATGATCAGAACCACTTATTGCTTCTAGAGCAAGATACAATTCGTTTTGAAGTGCACTCGGCCCCAAACGCATAGAACATCAACGTGGGGAATGGCGACATATTAAAAACGCATTCTTAGCTTAGGAAGAGCGACAAGCGGGACATGCCAAACAAAAAGATCTCAAATTAACTAAATTAAAATAAATACGTTGCATCAATTACTTCCATTTAAGATTAAATGTTGCGACTTCTTCACGGTCCATTTATGCGCCTCGGCGGTGGTAGTACCGTCTGTGACGTGGACACAATTTTATGACGTGCTGTAGCAACAGTTCTCCCAGCCTTACAACACATCTGCCGCACATCTTCTGGGGAAGACACAGCGTCGACATCATTGTCAATTCCTTATGGACACATATATTGTTTGAACATTCAACTGGACAATAGAACCAACTGGCAATCACATTTGTTAAGAGTAGTTTGATGATTTGTGTGATGTCTTACTCCAAGATGGGGTGAGGATTAATAATAATTATAACAATTTAATTTTTTATTTATTTTCCACAGTTCTTATTGTTGTGTTCTTTTATTCGCTCGATTAAGTGGTAGACTCTTGCCAGATTTGAGAACAATTCAAATCTATTGTGTGAGCTGTCTGCTCGTGATGGAGGTCCAAGACGTTACGATTGCGGATGAGAAGTTTGTTGGCTGGTCTGCCTATCAGGCAGCGTTTAACATGCAAAGTGTAATTTGATTTGTGGCCAGCAAATTTATTTGACCGATTGCCCTGGGTTTGACCTCCAATCAAAACAATCAACGACTATCTGTTGGCTGTTGCTATCAAATGTTATTAGCAAGGAGTTCTGGCCTGTGGTGTGGATGCCGGATTACGGATTGCTTTCAATTAGAGAATCAAGGATATCTGTGTTACGCACAGAAAACATAGTTGTCAGTAAGAAATTTTATTTTGTGAGGAAGGATTTAATCAATTGGCACATCGAGGCAACATGTACAAGTAATAGAGATTTATTGATTTTAAAATAATTTAAAAAAATGCAGATACCCTCTCGAGATTGCTTCCGTGTTGTTATCATACAATACAATCATCAAACCAAAATCATAATCTTTGTAAATTTGTTACGATAAAACAAATTACAACAGAGTAGTTTTGAATACCATTAACTCATTCGTTTTTTTCTCTGGTTCAATTTTTATAATGTGAAACCCTCATTGTTATAATTAATTTTATCGTAACCAATTTGCAAGATTATGGTTTTGGCTTGGTATGAGTATCAAAACATAAATATTCCAGTGCTACAAATGAGTACACTCGTAATAGCAGTACACAGTAGAAGAGAGAGGGATGTAGCTTAGTCCCTCCGATATTTGCAAGTTTTGATACGATACCAATAAACTTTTAGCTGTCAATAAAAGTTATAGGTTGAGAACATTTGGAATAACCAAACACTTGAGTTGGAAACAAAGGACGAAGAAAAGGATGTGAATCAACAAATTGTACTGTTTGGTAGTTTGCTCTACCAAGGGTTAAGGCACATGTGTAAAAGATTACATCATCCATCTGGCCCCTTATCAATCGGCCTCTATACAACGGAAATCCTGATTCCTTTACTATATTGAACGACGCCTAAACTATCTGCGTTAGTCAATATATTTTCGTGTCATATCACACACCTACAAAGATGTCAGTTCATTTTGTCCTTTGTAAGATTTTTATGAATGGGTATAACCAGGATTTTAAGACACGGTAGCCGTGAAGTCTCGACTCGGTCACCACTCCATGATGCTCTATCTCGAGAGCATGGGTTCGATCCCCGGCGCGTCAATCAAAACTTCCTGTTGGCATAATTTGAACTCCCACAGCGCTCCAAGCTCGTTAGTGAAAGTCGGCTCGGATAGAAGATGCATGCTAGCAACAGTAACATCCAAAATCTATATGTTGTCGAAATATCAACAAGGTATAGTAATGCAAGAGATGTTGACGCGCCCAGACCCCTGGAGGGGGGCAATGAACACACATAATCAGAATTTTTTTGAAAGGATTTCTTTCCTTGAAAAATAGTGAAAAGCCTGTGTACAATAGTAGGACTTTAGAGGAAAACATCAAGTAGCTCGCCAGTTATGGTACATGCGAGGCGTAGTAAGATATAAATAAAAATAAATAAAAACTGTGTATTTTGAAACCTGAACTTATATCAAAAAAACGGTGTGTCTGGAGCACCGTTGGAAGTTGGTCAAATGAATCCGTATTGTATAATACTTTTCCTCGTTCTGGATAAAAGCTCACCTACACCAATTGCCCTCCAGCAAGAGAAGTGCATTTTCATCTCGTTTCTACCATTATGTCTGTTTTCCTGTCGGGAACCACTTTGCAATCAGCGACGCGAAAACATGAAATGTTGCGCAACATTTCAATTGACAAAGCGAACGGAAGACGGAAAGCACTGTTCCTCTGAGCGCACATTTTCAATGAATTGCTTAGAAAATTAAAGTACGAGTAGATACCACCAAGGGTAGTATGGTAAAATAGTATACGTACTTCTATAGGTAGCATATCCCGACATGAGGAATCGTTGTCGCGGATGGCAAAAGGTATGGCAAAGCAACGCACCCATTGTTCTTTGGCTCGGAGTTCGGACCCAAAGATGTAACGTAAGAAGTCCCGGAAATCTTAAAAAACTGCTACCACACCTCCTAACTCAACTTGCACGCTCTCTTGCCCAAAAGAAAATTCAATTCACAGAATATGAAGCAAGCAAAGGGAAGAAAACGTCTTATTCTCGTCTTACAGCTCCATTGTATACGAGTACCTACAAAATGTGCGCAATGAGAAAATAAAACAACAACAATATAACATTGGGCGCACTTTTTTTTTAGCAAGTAGTATTAAAAAATGCTTCAGGAGGGATGAATTTATGGAGAGGAGGTGTACACCTATGCCAGGTGAACAATAGCGGACAGTTTCCGATGTTATGCATTGTATTGCGTAAATTCAGATTCAGATGGGATACGTGTGCCACGGGTGTTCCTTTTCCTTGGCAAAAGCATAGTCTGATTTGAAGACTAATCGAGCCGGTATTTATTCGGAGGGAATTGGGTTACGTCGATTAAAACTGATACGTCTATTAGAAAGTTGTTAAAATGCGGGTTATTTCGAATGATAAAGATTGATGAAATTGACAAAGTAGTTCAACCAGCTTGAAATTTATGAACCTGAAACGTTCTAAGCAGATACATACTTCACATATTTGTTGATGTTTATACATTTGCAGCTCGAAATCACGAAATCCCAGTGATTCTATGCTGAAATGCTTTCACTCACACCTTTACAACTGAAATTCATCATAAGATCAGTCATGATTTTCTCATTCTATAGCTTTTACAAAATATGTTTGCTACTCGATGGAAGTTTTCACCCAAAGTTTAAAAAAGTTGAAATTTCCTCTGCTTATCATCAGCAATAGTTTCAGAATTCCCGAAGGGGTGTGTCGATAGTTCTAGGCTTTTAATGACTCTTTTTATACCCTAGACTTATAGTATAGGGTATATTGTTTTTGTCACGACGGAAATATGTAACACCTTAAAGGAGTCTCCGGAGGTATAGCAATGTGTATATATAAATGATCAGGGTCACCTCCTGATTCGATTTAGCCATGTCTGTCTGTCTGTCTGTCTGTCTGTCCGTCTGTCTGTCTGTCTGTCTGTCCGTCTGTCTGCCCGTTCGCACGATAACTTTCGATAGAATGAAGCTAGAGCCTTGAAATTTTGGCCAAATGTTGGAAGTGTGATCTAGTTGGATGGTATTGAAAATGGGCATGATCAGGCCAAGAGAACGCCTACCTCCCCTACATATGTAAAATAATTAAATGTATCTATAACTACCGATTAAAGAAACATGAAAAGCTCTAGCTTTGGTAGATTACTCATGAGGGTAATCTCATACTCTCCTGGGAAAATAAAACTGATAAGTTGAAAACTAACGGTGATTTTCTTACAAAGAACCCCGTACTACCCTACTTTTCAGGTTTTTTGTCTATAACTCCTGAACCAATTGACGTAGACACCTGATTTTTGGCGTGTAACTTTGAAGTGAGAAGCTGCTTAAGATTATGTAAGTTGGGCATAATCAGATCAAAGGAACGCCTACCTCCCCTACAAATTTCCAAAAATTAAATATTCCTTTAATTACGATAACTTTCGAAAAAATTATACCAGCAAGTTGAAAATTTGAAAGGATGTTGCTAATAAAACCTACTTTGCTGGTATTGAAAATGGCCAAGATCCGACTCAAGGAACCCCCACCTCCCCTACAAATGAAACTTCAAATAAGCGATAACTTTTGATAGAATGAAGCCAGCAACTTGAAATTTTGGTAAAATGTTGAAAGTGAGATTGAGCTAGTTGGCATTAAAGATGGGTAAGATCCGAGCTAAGGAACCCCTACCTCCCCTAGAAATGAAACTTAAAATAAGCGATAACTTACGACAAAATAGAGCTAGCGACTTGAAATTTTGGTCAAATGTTTGTAGTATGATCCAGTCGACTAATATTGAAAATACGTAAATTCCGACCATCGAAACCCCTACTTCCCCTACCAAAGAAACTTCAAATAAGCGATAACTTTCGATAGAATGAAGCTAGAGACTTGAAATTTTTTTTAAATGTTTGTAGGGGGATCTAATTGGTTGATGGAAATGCTGGCCAAGATCCGACTCAAGGAACCCCTACCTCCCCTACAAGTGAAACTTCAAATAAGCGTTAATTTTCGATAGAATGAAGCTAGCGACTTGAAAAATTGGATAAATATTCGTAGAATGGGTTAGTTAATTGATTTTGAGAATGGTCAAGATCCCACTGAATGAGTGCCAACCTCCCCTATGAACTGGCCATATAAGAGACCCACTTTTAATGCATATGGTCGTTGCCAATTGGGACTTTTGGTATCACCACTAGGTCTGTACAAGTCTAGGGTATATACGCTTCGGACTCCGGGCCGAAGCTTCGTATTAAAATACATATGTGGGTGCCAACTTCAAGCGCACCCTTTTATTATAAAGTAGTTCCAATGCTTAAGATAGATGAAAGAGTTCTGTAAAAAAAAATTAAATTAAGTAGATGTAATCTGACGATACTGGGCGACCGGTAGCGCAGTGTGTTGAGGCATCAGTCTCATGTTTGACTTCTGGCGTTTCAGGTTCGAATCCCGTCCACGACGACGATCGTGGCCATGGATGTGGGAGGAGGTGTATGCTGACAACTGCATTCTCCGAAATCAGTTTAACCCAACGAAACGTCAACTTGGCCACATGGAGCAGTTGAGGCAATTAAGAGAGAGAGATTTTCCTCGAAAGTGACGCCAAAGGGATGGGAATCTGGAAAAATTTTATATTCTCTTTATGACACTACATAACTCATCGGAATTTTCAAAATCTTCATAAATTTCGATAGCACCATATAAACGACTTCAAGGCAAGCCCCGAGCTGTTTTTTGCTGATGTCCTTCATCGCCCACCCACCCACCCAAAAGAGACGTCATAACTATGCAAATTTGAAAAATTATAATGTACTCGATTTGACACTACAGAACTCATCGGAGTTCTCAAAATCTTCATAAGTCTCAATAAGCCTAGATGAATGACTTCAAACAGGGCCGGTAAAAGGCTAATGCGAAGCTGGCGGTCGCCTATGGCACCGACTCCGAAAGGGCGTCAAATATTACGCCAAGAGGAAAGTCGGGTAAAGTCAATCTAGTCAATCTAGAGTTGAATATAATTCCAATTAGTTAAATATTTTGGGATTCATCCGATTGAATGTGATTCTTACAGTTCAAATTAACACGTTCGAATGATTCAATTTCAAATCCTGGGCTTCATTCTCTAGTGAGATAGTGACTTACCGACAGGCCTGGCTCTACCATATGTGCGGACTGTGCATCTGAACATAATGTAATTACGTAGGAGCCCGATATCTCCAATCTAATTAAATAAAAGTTACATTTAAAAAATCAAAGGTGTCCTTGATATAGGTTTGAAAAAGTTTTTTTTTTTCTTGTGACTAACGACAGCGCGTACCTGTCCCATTGTTCATTTCAGAATCAATGACTAGATAAAATCACCTGACCCTACATTGGGTGTCCAATATTTTCGAGCTTCCGCGATTATTTTCCGACTATTTTCAATGGTAAATTTTCACTACTTCGCTTTTGGTTTTTGCGCCTTTGGACTAACGGTACTGGCCTCATAGTCGACTGCCCGTTTTGCCTTTATTAACTAGATAAAATCACTCCGATCCCACGTTGGGCGCTGGGTACTTCTGTTTCGGTATTTTTTTTCGACAATTTTTTGGTGTAAAATGTCACTAATGTCAACAAAAACCTTAACGTGGTTTTAACGAACATTAGACTAGTTTGTCTTAAGCCCTTGTTATATAAGTAGATAGATTCGCATATTTATGCTGTTCACAACAAATACAAACCTTAGTGACATCTGAGGCTAAAGATGTGGTAAGCCAATTGGTTGGATGTCAACTTGTTTGTTTCGCGCCCAGCTAAATATATACTGAGTCCGCAATTCGCCTCTACGACGGTGAAACATCTGTATGGTGGCTGTTTAAGTTGGCAGATCCGTGGCGTTCTTTTCGGTCTGAGACCGAAATCCATTGAAACGGCTATTGTGATATTTCTCATTTTGGCGCGTAGTCTGGCGGTCAAGATTCTATCGGAAACCGAATCCATAGATAGGAGACAGTTTCGTGCGGCTCTGCTAAAGAGTCCAGTCCTTTGTTAGTCGGTTTATATGGTATTCCGGCAAAGGGGAAGGTCGTCTGTATCGTCTCTCACCATTAATTTGCAGACTGAGTTGGTTCTAAATCCTCTTCCATCGAATGAATTTCCGGAACTCTATTCTTTATTACCAGTTTGCTGTGAAAATGTCAGCAGCCAGTATCAGCCGTTTGAAATTATCACCCGGTAAATGTTTAACTGGAGGATAGGCGATGTTTAGCGTTTATCTAAAACTTTAATCAGACATTGAGAAATCGGTCCTATGAAACATGTAGAGTATACAAAATCCCAAGTTCTCGGTCCTTCACAGTCGCCCTGCATACAGGTTTCACAAAAAATTATTCCATTTAACCACTGAATGTGATAAAAATGCGAATTGTCTGTCTTGTGTTGGACCATTGCCTTGATAGGAATCCGAGCGTTAGAGGCAAAGAATGTCAC
The DNA here is from genome assembly GCA_964017055.1 of Chloromyia formosa. Classification (NCBI taxonomy): domain Eukaryota; kingdom Metazoa; phylum Arthropoda; class Insecta; order Diptera; family Stratiomyidae; genus Chloromyia; species Chloromyia formosa. Next base: position 15,408,747 of record OZ024818.1, on the reverse strand, counting down.
GAATCTGCACCCAAGTCATGGGAAAGTATGAAAGAACTATATACAAGCACTTAATAGATACAAATTTATTCAACAAATTCAGGTATGAGTTTGATGGATAAGGCAACGATCCTCTCCGCACAGCATAGTATGTTGCGGCGATACTCTGGCTGACTCTGCCGATTGCCTTAGTCATAAATTCTGCACTTTGGCCATACCGAAAAGGACATGATTGTACAACTAAAGTGCGATATTGATTTATGGACGCAATCTTTTGACATTTTATTTATAATGCTCGCTTGATTTCTTGCCACGACTATGGATGGTGTGATGTAAGCCGTAATCGAACCGTGTGTTGTCTTTGACAATGAAGGCAACAAACAGGATACCATGGGATTATCATGTCACATTTCATTTTAATTTTTCCCAATGGCAAACAAGTTGTGGTTGTGGTGCATGCTGGACATTTTTTCCACATAAATGTGTTTATTATGTGCATATGTCGAATGATTTCTATGATCAAGCTTTTATTACTTCCTTTACATAAAAGGCTCCATGCCTACGCAGTATAAATCTTTCAGATGAGCTAGTCATAACACCTGCCATTTATGGCGACTGACATGCATTGGGAATGTCAAACATGCCCGACATACTCGGCCGATTTATGCATTAGTTTCTCACTTCCACGGATACGAGTAGAGTGTTATGTTGTATGGAAACAGAATCAATTTCTGTGAACATTTTTGCGACAAGGTTTCACCATTGAACCCTGTTTCACTGCTTTTTGTCACGAATCGCATCAAATAACAGTCAAGTAACCATCATCCGATTCGACCAATTCCTTATCTAAAATGCCACTAAGTGGCTCAATTTGTCCCAGGGGTCGAACAAGTAATGGTTATTCATACCATTACAATAGTGTTCTCAATATGGGCTGATAATCCTCCAAATAATACATTTAATCCTCTTAATACCATGGATTTATTTTTCGATATTTTCAACAGACAGTTGATGTATCTTTTATGGGTTGTAAGGTGCTGCGATGAGTATGTAAACTTCAATTACAAAAGATTGTCATGAAAATGGGTGGATCTGAAATATGCATTTTTGAATGGACACATTGTGTTGAGCGCTATTTGCACAGCATGGATAGGATATGTCTGATAAAATGGATACTCTACTTTGTGTCCTTTCAAGTAGCGAAGATATAAAAATGCGTACATTATCATAAAACATGTTTGCAAACAATTGTTTAAAACATAGCAGGTAGCATTTATGGGAATATGAATGGTGTTTTGAAATATAGGAGCCATTTGTTTCGGACAAGAGAATGTAAGTATCCATAGTCAGTTTTTACCCCAGGCATAAGACTTTCTAGATATAAATCTCGGTACCACAAAAATGTTCTATGGAGTTTTGTTTGGACTAGTTAAAAGTCCCCGGGCCTACGAGGTGTGGGAAAGAGAGAGACAGAGAGGGGGGGGGGGGGCAAAAGAAGGTATCATTTTTCAGTTTTTCGCATATATCTCGAAAGTCATTCACCGTCGAAAAAGGGCATTATTAAAGGGCTTAACAGCTTTGCCGTTGATGCTGCCTTTCTAGTGAGCTACCAATTACCAGGAAGGTCTCGTATTCTAAAAAACTGAGTAGTAGATTATTTCATCAGCTCGGCGGTAGATATTTTTAATGTCATTGCGAACCTCAAAGCAATCACTTTTCTTAGATCAAATTGCGCAGAAGATACAAACAAGTGTCCAGAGACTCTGGGGCAACCGGTAGCTCAGTGCGCAGAGGCGTCAGTCTCACGGCTGAGTACGGTTGTTATGGGTTCAAATCCCGTCCACGGCGTTCGTGGCGATGGATGTTTGCTTTATCTCCCCCTGCAGTGCCGGACATAATAATAAGCCACAACATCCCCCGAACTGTCGCAGGTTGGCGGCTAAATGGGAGCAGGAGGTGCATGCTGGCAACGTGCATCGGAAGAAACTATAGTAAATCCACATGGAATAGTTGACGCGCAATGCTCCATTAGGAGTCAGGGTAGGACAAATGAGTAAGTGTCCAGAAAACAGTTAGTCTAGGCTAGAAAGTCCGAAAGAGATTGATTAGGAAAAAAATTGTAGTTTTGAAATTTTGCATAATTTTTGGGGACAATGTGTCCGGAAGTGCAAGGGAGAGGTGGTTATAAGCCAAAGGGGCAGTTTTTCTTGATTATCTTGAAAACTAAGGACTCTACAAAAAAATGTCCCAAGGCCAAATGAAAGTACATAAAATTTCCTATAAAATGAAATATCATACTTTTGGCTATAAAATGGTATATTATACTCTAGACCATAAAATAAAATAGGATAAACCGATTTCTTCACAAGGGAAACTGCACGATAACTCCCGATAAAGTACAGTTTGCGACATCAAAATTTTGTCAAATGTTTCGATTGGATTCTAGTTAGTTGATACCGAAAATAGGTACAATCTGACCAAAGGTACGCCTACCTTCCCTACAGAAATTATTCTTATTCAAACATGCCAATAACGTCCCAACGAATATAAGTAGGCAGGTCGAATCCGAGTAGATGACTGCGTAGGACCTCACTATAAATTTTTGTAAAAATTGATTCAATCAGATGAAATCCAAAGCCAATTTCCATCCAAGGTGCCCCAAACTTTTTAGATTTTTTTAGTCTATTCATCAAACGAAAAACCGGTGTAGTTTTAAAATTTGGCACAATCTATGTGGAGAGTCCTCTGAATATATGCTCCAAAGTCCCCGTTAATAAAGAATCCGGAAGTGTAGGGAAAAAAAGGCCAAAATCAATTTTGAAGTTTTTTTTCAATATTTACATTCAAGGACCACCTTGTATGGAAAGTAGCTTTGGTTTTCATCCGATTGGACCAATTTTCACAGAAGAGTATAGCAAGGTCCTAAGCCGTCTTCCATCTGAATTTATTCTGCCTACTTTAATTCGGTGGGAAGTTATATGCATGTTTGAAAAAATAATATTTGCAGGGGAAGTAGGCGTATTTGTAGTCAGATCGTGCCTATTTGTAGTACCAACCAAACTATTGAAGATCTCAATCGGAGCATTTGACAAGATTTTCATGTCGCTAACTGTATCGTATCGTACCGTTTTCCTTGTGTGGAAATCAATATACCCTATACTATTTTATGGTCTAGATTATAATATACCATTTTATAATCGAGGGTGTGATATACGATTTTGTAGGAAATTTAATGTATTTGATTCAGCCCTGGGACATTTTTTCTAGAGTTCTTGGTTTTCAAGATAATCAAGAAAACTGGTCAAAGGGACTTTTGACCTCTCTCCCCTGCACTTCCGGACCTTCTATTATGGGGGACTTTTGAACACACATTTAGGGAACCGTCTTCAGCAATTGTGTCAAATTTCAAAACTGCACGATTTTTTTCCTAGTTATCGTTCCTAGCCTGGGCTAAAAAGGAACTACATATTGCATGTTTTTGAAATGGTTCGAGCTAACCATGTTGCTTAAAGTCTTACAAATTTATTAATGATTTAACAGGATTATGTTAACCTCTTAGCTATATTCCCTATTAATCCCAGCCGGTCACATAATATCGTAGTTCTAACGCCTTACATATACTACTCAAAATTCCCATCGAGTCAGTCATATGGTTATGTATACATATTTTTGTATAACAATAACCACGGCCGACAAACAACCGACACCTAAGAGCGTTTATAATTGAATTTGTACGGCTCCAGGTCGCTTTATTCTTTGCATTTTTTTGTAACTTCTCTCAATTTTTTTTTTCTTTCATAACTCCTCATACTGACCACAGTACAAGAAACCAACAAATCACACCCGAACATGTAATTAACCAGAAGCAAAAGTCGATTTATCTGTTCCTCTAATTTAACCACTCACCACAAGACGCATGAAAGCCATCATGCCATCAACCATCGAAAACCATCAGCCACCAGGTTTTTCTTTCTTACCAATTTTCAAATCGATGATAGATCGAAGACCTTGGCGGCAATCTCATACATCATCCATAAGACATTCAATCGTACTGAACCATAAATACATACACTTTTCTTTAAGACACAAGATGATGATGACGCGACTATGGCGAAGACGAGATAGTCTCTTGGCGCTGACGATTATGATGAGAACTATATGAAAGTCTTCAAAAGTTTTGGAAGAATAGTGGCTCCATTGTCTGTTTGTGGTCAATTACGCCATTTGAATAAAAGTTCATAATTAATGATGAATGTGTGTGATTTGTGGTTTACTCTGAGACCCTCGTTCTATTGGAATGTCGGAGGAAACGGCTGAAAATTGAAAACAATTGAAGACGACATCGAAAAGAAAGTGAAGGGAAAGATAAAACAGAATCATCTTCACTTTACTCTTTAGAGGGCAATATAAGCTTAAATACCGAGTCTCATCTTTGAACAAAAAAAAATGTTTTCAGATAGGATTCAGTATCTAATTTAAATTTATTTTCTTCCTCAAAATGCAAAAGACTAATTGAACAGATCCCCTAGTTTATGGAAAACTCTTCTTTGGCGAGTTGTTCTTTCTCATCGATGAGTTAGAATAAAATGAATAAGAAATGTATGTAAGAGTAAGAGGCTAAAGTTTGCGCTCTGTAGGGAAAGTTCGGCAACAACTTTACAGTGGCTCCTTAATGGAAGGTCATGCATTTTGTAAAAAAAAGATTCAATGAAAATACCTCAAAATTTTTGTATGTGAACGGGACTGGGGGCATTTTGCAAAAGTAAAATCTCCGGAAGAGCCAAGAGAGCAGCAGTGTTCCTCGTGGAGGAAAGCGCATCGGTAGTCGCAGAAAACAATATAGGCAATTGACAGCTTTTCGCGACACAAGTCTCCGGGTTTCGGCTGTGTAATTCCAGTTATGCTTCAGCAACTGCGAGATGTGGTTACTCCTTGGCTAGTGGTCGTCTTCAGAATCTGCATAGCACTGAACCACGTCCCCATGTTGGGCGTCGAATATGATGAAGCTCTATCGACCAATTTTCGACTCTTTTCCACTGCAAATTTTAGCCTGATGGTAAGGTGCAGAAAGGTTTCGATTTTTGTGACATGTGAATGACAGTTCCACGCACCAATACTTTGATGGCCCATTTCAATTTCATTGTCTTAATAAAATCACACCCACCCCACATTGGACCCAAATACTTGCAGGCTTTATCGATCATTTCCTACTGTAAATTTCCATTGATTTAGGGTCGAAAACAGCCTGAACTTAAGATATCCTTATAGCAGCTTATGCCTTATGGTAATATCTAAAAAGATATCGGTTTTTGTGTCTTGTAACTGATAGTATTACTTCCACTTAAGCATTTAGATTTTAGTTAAAAAGCAGTATTTAGGATTTGCCAATTTGTTTGTTAATTTTGGTGTCAACCAAAAACTGCGTAGTAAGAAAAAAATATTTGGCTCCTTTTGACACGAGGTGCTGGATAATGCAATTTTTCTATCCATTTAGTGAATTAATACTTCTGGAATACACTGTTTGATTAGCGTTTAGAAAATAATATATTTGGCCTACAACTTAATAATGAGACTTTTTTTAGAGATGGTAACACCGATAAACCAATGGTAGTCCATCTTTGACATACATACCATTTGAAGTTTGTATTCATAAGCTGTCAATGTCAGTATAAACATTTCGTGTTGATTGTTGACAACGTATTTTACCGGACCATGGAAAGTTTCGAAAATTCACGAAAAAAACAACATTTGCGGGAAGTTTTACTTGGACATTATTTTGCTAAGAAGACTGCAGCTCAGAGTCATAAATTGCTCGTGGAAGTTTACGGTGACGATGCTTTTTCGCGTGCACAGTGTTTTCGGTGGTTTCATCGGTTCAAAAATGATAATTTCGACATTACCGACGAAGAGCGACCTGGCCAGCCAAAAAAGTTTGAAGACGAAGAATTGACGAAATTACTCGAAGAAGATTCGTGCCAAACTCAAAAAGAGTTGGCAATTTCATTGGAAGTGACTCAGCAAGCCATATCGAAGCGGTTAAAATCACTGGGAATGATCCAAAAGCAAGGCCACTGGGTTCCGTACGAGTTGAAGCCAAGAGATGTTGAGAGGCGCTTTTGCATGTGCGAACAACTGCTTCAAAGGCAAAGACGGAAGGGTTTTTTGCATCGTATTGTGACCGGCGATGAAAAGTGGATTCATTATGATAACCCAAAGCGAAAGAAATCATGGGGACCGCCCGGGCACCAATCAACATCGACCGCGAAGCCAAATATTCATGGTTCCAAGCTTATGCTCTGCATTTGGTGGGACCAGATCGGTGTTCTTTATTATGAGCTGCTAAAACCGAATGAAACCATTGACGGGCAGCGCTATCGACTGCAATTGATGCGTTTGAGTCGAGCATTGCGTGAAAAACGGCAACAATTTGCTGAAAGGCACGACAAAATAATTCTTCAGCATGACAATGCTCGCCCTCATGTTGCGCAAGTCGTGAAAACGTACCTGGAAACAACCAAATGGGAAGTGCTACCCCACCCGCCGTATAGCCCTGACATTGCTCCATCCGATTACTATTTGTTCGCTTCGATGACTCATGCGTTGGCTGATCAGCACTTCACTTCATATGAGGATACTAAGAACTGGCTCGATTCATGGATAGCCTCGAAACCCCAAGATTTTTTTCGCGACGGAATTCGTAGACTTCCCGAAAGATGGGAGAAAGTTATCGCTGCTGATGGCCAATATTTTGAATAATTTAGTTATATGAATAAATCTATGAATAAATATATATTATTATATTTACTTGGTGTATCTATTTCGGAGCTGGTGTAAAAGTCGAAATGGATACAAAAAATACATTAGCAGAATCGAAAAAACTCAGAAGTTATTAATATAGTGCGTGGTGGAAATATTTAAATCACTTTAGCTCTATTCCCCTTCCGAAAAATGTATCGGCATATCAGTGAGTCGATAGTTTAATGCGTGGAGGCGTCCGTCAGTTCGATGAATTCGTTCTGTTTCATTGGTTGTTGTCCGAGCTTCTTGTCAGTTTGATTAAAAATTGCATTATTAACCTATCCATATGGTTATTCACTATTTTATGGAAAATATTTAATCCATCCGGGATATTTTTAAATTTGCATGAAAAATATTATCCGCACAAAAGGTATTTTATAAAAAAAAAAAAATCGTCATAATGGCTCACCGAATCGATGAATTTCGTTAGGTCATTGTTGACTGTGCGATCAATTTCTAGTTTTAAAATCAATCTTTTTTATAACAAAAACAGTTTTTTTGTTCGAAAGACCTGTGCCGGTTATATGGAGATAAATGCAAATTTTGGTGGTACTTTCTACAAATGAAGAGTGGACTAAGCGTCGACATTAAGAAGTGCAGACATTTCGAAGCAGAATAGCCTACACATGCCTAATACGCATTTACAGTGACTAATCAATTCACTTATAATTTGGCGGTATTGATCCCCTAAGCCCCAACTTATCTACGCCACTGTAAATCCGGCTTATCACACGTTTTTTGAGACAATTAAGACATTTCCTTCTCATTCGACTTCAGCAGCTCAAAAAACATATTTCTACTTAATTCTTAGACTACCGGTGCCCACCTTCAAGTCCAGTTCTGCTTAAAATACTACGAGCCTACATACGGTACGGTTTATTAAGACTATGAACTAGTTATGATTTGATTAATTGAGCCATCGAAATGGGGGTTAGGTACAAAATGCACGTGTTCAAAATCCACCAATCAAAATCCATAAATCAAAATTCATCGATTCAAAATCCAACAGTTCAAAATCCACCTAGTTTATTCTGATGATGCACACACGGTGACTTTTTAGTCCCTAATGCTCGGTTCACATTATTCCAGTAACCAATCCAGTCCACAAATCCAGTCCAGCCGGACTACTGGACTGGAATCATGTAGACGATATGATCCAGTCCAGCACTGGACTGGATTGCTGGACTGGATTACTGGACTAGAATAATGTGAACCGGGCATGAAACAGAAATGAACTCAGAACTCGAATTCAAGGAATTTCCGCTTTAGGAACTAAAAATTAACCGTATGAGGGTTGTACTGGTAATTTTCCACACAAAAATTATTGATTTTGAGTTGGTGGATTGAGAACTGGTGAATTTTGAACTGGTGGATTTTCAATTAGCAGATTTCTTTTGTGGACTTTGAATCGGTGGAATTTGATTTTAGTGGATTTTGTACCTAACCCGGAAACGGGTGAGGAGAGGGAGGAGGGAAAGGTAAGGACCTTTGAAGTAGTCTCCGATCGCTCCGTGTTGTCAATCTCAGTTGACCGCTCTGGAACGTTCGCATCGCTCGCCCTGAGTATAACATAACCTCGAGCCGCTCTAGCGTATACTGTTCAAAGACATTTTCCAGCTCACTCCTAGATGCTCTCTACAAAATTAGAAAGGTCCAGGTGTTTCAACTCAACCTGAGGAATTTTAGAGACTTTTCGTTTGCAGGGTTGTTACATGCTGATGACTTTCCGCGGCAATAACTATGAGAGTTTGGAAAATTTAAAGTCAATTTGTTCAAATTGAAATATGAAAACTTACAAAAGCCATATCCGAAGTGACAAATAGACCGATAAGTAACTACAATACGAAAAAAGAGATGCTAAAATCAAGTTTTTTCATGTTTAGTCTTATATATAAAAAAATATACTTGGCGGGTCTTCTCACCTTTGTCGTTTTTGATTTATTATACATTTACCATAAATATACGAGTATAAATGGGAGTATCAATCAGTAACACTTATGTTTAAGTCGGCTACTTCAGAAACGTAATTCACAAACGACTGTAACATATTCATTTCAAAACATTGCACCTCATCGTATCAAATCGACACCAAAATCAATTCATTCGACTCATTCAAATTGTTTCTATTGATTTCTCTTCCGAAAGAATTAAATCAGAGAGAAAAAGCGCAACCAGGAACAATTCGATTTGATCATAGGTATCGATGCCCTTTTCTACGCCACCTTCATCCGTCTTCATCTACAAAGAAACCAGCCGCCTTTTTAAGCCTTTCAATTCGCTATTAGTGTAAAAATCGAATTGTTCGCGGTTCGAGCTCCACACAATTCATCCATAGTTCCACAAACAATGAGATTCGAGTGGTGCAATTGAGAGAAAAACAACAGGAGCCGGAATGGCTTCTGTGCTGAATGAAGACCATACCGTGACCAGATGGATGATGTCCGATGATGATGATGATGGCGAATGAAGAAACGGAAATCTGAGCATGTTAACAGCGAGACAAATTGAATTATCGATCGACTCAGAATATGATTAATTGATCGAAATTCGATTACAGAATAGTATACCTGGTGCAACCAGATTTTTCATTCTTCATGTGAATTCGATACACTGTTAATATGACAGGTTCAATCTTTTTTTTTCTGGGTCGATATAAGCATATAGTTCTGTACTCGCATCTGTGAAGTCGAATGGAGTTGCTCCTTTATGGAATCAATGAATATCTGGATTTGGAATGAAAGTTTTTCTGTATTTCTGTAAGCCGTCATCTCCTATTATTTCGGCCGGTTCCGATTGCTTTGTCTGTTATCAAGTTTTAAATACCTAAATAATTATCATCTTTTGGCAGATTGTAAGTAGAGTGCTTTTGTGCGAATGATCCATAAGGTCTATTTTGTTAAATTCATAAATGTGAAGATCAAGTCAAAGTCTGATGATCAAAGTTGACTATGTCAAATAAAACAAGCTAACCTTCGGCTAGCTTGCCGAGGGTATGATACCTTTCACGCTTCGCGTGAATATCATACCTTCGTTGCGACATATGGTACATTTTTGCCACTTTGAAATAAGTAGTAAAACTTGTTCCGATTTCACTGTTCCTATGAGGGGTATATGAATTAGTGGGCCGATTTCAACCGAATTTAGGGACGTGGTTTGGCAGTCAATATGATTGAATAATATGAAATTTAGTGAAGATATCTTCAAAAATGAACAAGTTTTTCTAACAAAAATTTGCTTTTGGAACGGTCGTTCCTATGACAGCTATACGATAGAGTCGTCCGATTCCAACAAAATTCGGAAATGTAATTTAACTAAAAATACTACTGATTAGTGTGAAATTTGAAAAAGATAGTTTTAGAAATAAAAACAATTTTCTAACAAAAACAAGCTTTTGGAACGGTCGTTCCCATGACAGCTATATGATAGAGTAGTCCAATTTCAACCAAATTCAGAAATACGATTTGGTTAAAGATAGTATTGATTAGTGTGAAATTTGAAAAAGCTATCTTTAGAAATAAAAAAGTTTTTGTCACAAAGACGGATTTTTGGACCGGTCGTTCAGATGGGAAATGTCTTAATAATAAATATTTATTATTTTAAAGTTCGAAGTTCAAATAATACAAGTAATTATACATATAATAATTATTGATTTTAACAAAATTTACCCAACCCCAGGTTTCGTGAAGGTCGCTTAAAATCTACTGCTGACGACAAAAATGTTGATCGAAGGCCAAGACTAACGATTGATAGCCGTTGATGTAGGCTCGAATGCTATCGCGGTATCACGAATCTCCCAAGATAACGTGGGATACACCAATGAGTATCACGAATTTTGACTGACACCCAAAAAGAGGCATGTATGAGTTTTGTCCCACATTTTCTTAAAAGATTTTAATGAGGAGAAGTGTAACAAAATTTACATGAAAAAATGGAAAATGGGGATCTGCAGCGATACATCACAATAATGTCCCAGCTCATAATACTAAAATGACAAGCAACTTTAATGCGCTTTCTGGCGTTTAAAAAAATACCCAAGAACCCCGAGTAATTTTTCGTTCTTCCCAAAGATTTAGAAAAATTTGAGGTGAAAATTTTTTAATAGCATTTAGGACATCAAATCTTAAACTTAGGAAACTGCAAAAAGTGAATTTTTAGAACGACTTCGAAAAATAGATTTACGGGCTGAAAAATGAAACGGGATGGAATTAATGTTAAAAACATAATAAATATGAAAACGTTTTTCTATTATGTTTTATAAAAGAGCTTTTGTTCGTTAGCCCCTTCGTAGATATGAAAAGAAAGACATAACTAATCAAATGATTCAATTGAAAAAATAATATCTTGTCCTATTCCTTAAAAAAAAATCTCCTCATAATTGAAAATGATCACTGTCGTGTTGATATAGAGACTTTTCATTCCGCTTTTTGGAACAATAAAATGCCATAAATCCACTCGTGATATGGCGTGGTTTAATGCGTCACAACACCATAAGAAATAGCAATATTTGGTTATAACAAAAATGTCTTTATCTTCGCCGTCCTTTGGTATGAAGCAATTTGAAGAGTTTTAGATAGTTATTTACACACAAAGTGCAGTATATCTAAAAAAAAATCTGTGCAACTTTGAAAAGAAGTCAAAATTCGTATTGCATATCGTGGGGCATGTAAAAGTTAATTTTAAACCGGGTTTGCTAGAAACGATCTTTAATTTGACCGAGAATGCTGTTTAAACTTGGGGCTCTGTCCCTGCAGGTATTAATCTTCCTTAAGTCATAGATAGTTGTTGCATCTTGCTGGATGAATTCTTGCAAGTATAACCAATTAGGCTATACCCTTTCTTTAATAGTTTATCTAGGCAGTCTATTCAGTAATTTCTATGAATAAATGAGGAAACGCTCCCCAATAACCGTGACCAGTTGACCCCAATTTCCATTAAATCCTCAAAGCCTTATCTTATCAATCACATAAACTATGCGGATACGTTCATACATCTTGGCATGGATTATGCATAGATACGCGCTCCGTGAATTGATTATTTTAATTCGTGGGTCGAATAGTCGAGCGATGCGAAGTGCATGTTATCTGTACATGTGAGTGTTTGGCCTTTGATGTGTACCAACGATCATCCCGATTGAGTTGTTTTACACTGAAACTGTGCGTACTCTAGAAGAACTTCGTCGTCAAGTATGTACTTTAAACATGAGTGTCCCATATATGCCTATCCAACTTGTCGCATGAAGGCAGCACGCACTCTCTTAATTCACTGAAATAAACCTCCTAAAGCGGGGCTGCGCTGGTTCAAATATTCACGAAGTGCGACCGCATGACTCGAACAAACTATAAGTAAGTTAAGTGTTTAAGAGGAAGAGTGAATTAAGTTCAATTTGAGTCAATCACTGCAGCCACTTGCTCATACACGCTACATATGCATATGGGACATCGCAATGAATCCGAAAAGTGCGGGAGTGTGGCAACTCAGCAACGACTGAGTGCAGATATTTTTGATAGTGATGCTTAGAAAATCTGGTCAACAGACAGTGGTAACGATGTAAGGATGATCGTATCATTTCAAGAAGGTCTAATCAGGTGCAAAGGGTCAAAAGGTATCTCTCTTATCCCATGTCGAGATCGTCTTGATCACTGTCAAGTCGACCGAGGTTGCATCATTTGTATAGTGGTTACTTCGAAGAAGCCACAACTCGTTCGAATCTCCACCAGCATAATGGTGGACTATCGTCATTGCACCATACTGTAATCATTCATGTTTCCTATCAGCACAAGATACACGTTAAACATTGCAAACATTGTATCTGAAACCAACGACAGATACATGTAGCCAATTTACGAGGTGACACAAGTAATGTTTGTGATGTGGGCCTTAAAATTTAAAGAGCTTGGGACATTTAATAGTTCCGAATGACGGTCAAAATTGTGTCTGATGAACAAAAGTACACTTTTTATATTGCCTTTGGGTTTGACCATGTTTTTTGCCAAGGTCATGACACATATTAAAAGCTCATTAGATAAACCGAGTACTGGTACATAGGCTGCAAGGTGTAGCTCGTGGTGGTGGCGAAGGTAACATCGCATCGCTAGCAAAAGACGACGAATTGGCGAATTTGCATTTACGTAACCTAATGACCATTAGGTTGATAGATAATACGAGTATGTAGTTATGCAGTAGCCAGTAGTGGACACACTTAATACGTATACATTTTGGGAAGATTTTTTTCGTATCGTCAGAAGATTCTTCGCCTCAAGGTGAAGTTGATTTGATGAAAATCGGGAATTGCCTCATGATAATTGTCCATATACGTCGAGGTATTGTGTTGTTTTTTTGGGAAAAATTACATCAATTACCATTGTCGTTTTGAGGCAGTAATTAGGCTCATGTAATGGAGCTGAACATGTTCGTGGAATATTCTTGAGAATGTCATCACACGGTCAGTAATGAAAACAATACTTTTGGATGTATTATTTATTTATAATCTTGAAATAACATTGTCGTGAAGTTATTTTTTTTTAGTAATTTTCGACAATACAAAAATAAAGAATATATGAATAGTCCTTCTATTCTTACTCTTATTAAGCCTTTGCGATACTCAGCAGCAAGCTGTAGTGAATTATGAAGAATAAACAGAAATCGATGAAACTATCGGATGTGTAGATTAAAATCAGTGTGGTTCTCAAGATGTTAAGAGGCCCACGTTGGATGCCAAATATAATAAGTTGTTGGGGCTGTGAAGAAAATACTGGAAAACCACCAGATAAGTATTGGGACATATACTGCTGCCTACGAAAGTTCTGAGTCTAGTTATACAGGGTGGGTTTATGACGAGTGAATAGACCACTTTGTAGTTTATCTAGATTTATCTAATTAGTAAATTATAAACCGTAATTACCCAATCCTGGTTGAAGTTTGGCTGGCATATTTCCGGCGTGATATTTGTTTACTTCAAGTCAGTGGACTGCTTCATAATCAAACATCCTTTTGTGGCACATTTGAGGTATTTTCAGCACTTTCATCTTCACAATTTCTCTTTTACACCTCGTGTGATCGATCATAAATGTAGCTCAACAGTCCGACATCGGGCCTGTTCTTTTGGATTGTTTCGGTCCAACGCGGGCGTCCCCTAATCTCGACGAGCCTACCCGCCGATAGTTCGGTCTTCCACTCAAAATTTTCCCAATTCAGAATCGGCTCAGGCATTCTGTTGTCGTCCATGTGTTGTATGTGATTTGCCCGTTGTCATCATAGTGTGATGATTGTATAAGCCTAGAGGCTTTCCCATTCATTTCGATCACAAACTGCTGTGAATATTCGTCAAAAGATCTCCCTTTCGAAATTATTTAGCATTTAGTTTTAGTTTTTTGAGGCTTAGGCCATGAATCGAGAAAAATGAAGTGGCGTAGATAGGGGGGGGGGGGGGGGGGGGGTGATAAAGGGGATGAATTCCCTAATCCTCATGAGTTCTTATCATCATCATCGAGTCGCGCGACAGTCCGACTTCATATTTTTGTTAAGAATAATTAACTCCCCGAAGGGAGCCCAAATCGCGTTCGCTGGTTTCGATCGCTGATGAAACCTTCGAGGAGTTAATTATTCTTAACAAACATATGAATAGTGTACTCCCACTCTGGACAGAGTAGGGCGACGGCATGCTAAGTGCCATGTAAGTTGCATGGCGTCGATGGCTGTCGCCTGGCAAAAAAACTTGGTTTATAATTTTTAGCTTCAATCAACAAAAATATCAAAGAACTTCCTGATGAATTAGTTGATGATACTAATCGAGGATTTCATCACCCACTCGTTTTCGATGAGTGATTCGAAAATAAAGTTACTCGTTGGAATACGATTTGATACTTATTTAGAGTAGAGGGTTGATTTTCATTTAGAGATGAAGGGTTCAAATCGAGCACCGAGCGGATATCGAGAGAAAAGTAGTGCAGATGTAAAATTCACTCTCTCCGAAAAAAGATACCGACGCCGCTGGCTATTCGTTCTCCACGGCGCACAGTGCAGCGAATGTATGGAGAAAGTGGTCAAAGACCAATATCTTAAGAACGATTCAACCGATTTATATTAAATTTGGCATAAGTATTGAGCTATGCAATATTCCTAAACTGTATTAATTTCGGTGCGACTTATTCACGGATTTTTGAGATAAGGTGAAGAGTAATTTTTTGCCGATTTTTATGAGGCTGACGCTAAAAAAATCGTAATTTGAAACCGGTAATAAAATAATTATTACAAAATTTACCATGAATTTGACGGAAGCTATGGGTATTTAATCACAAACATTTCTTGTTGATCTGGTTAGTTTGGATATAACAAGGATGACACCTCTAAAGGACCACAACAAGCTTCTTGCGAAATAATACCTGGTGATTTGTCACCGAAGGGAGCACCCCAACACCGACCTCATGGACAAGACGCCGCCACCAAGAGAATATACGCCCAGAAGTACAAAAGGGTTCCCTTTGACAACAACGCATACAGGTCAGCCATCGCAGCAATACACCACGAGGAGGTACAAGCATTAATCGCGGGACTAGGTCCAAATCAAGTTCTCTCGACACAACCACCAGCCATTTCTTCCGATGAGAGAATACTTCCGAGAGCGGCGAGGACGACATTTGCCCAACTTCGGTCGGGCTGGTGTTCGCGTCTTAACTCCTACCTATCTCGCATTGACCGGGATGTCATGAACACATGCCCCGCCTGCAATGGTACACCTCACGATGTGGATCACATTTTCGATTGCCCAGCTGCACCCACACACCTGACCGCCAGGTCGCTGCGGGAGAACCCCGTAGAGGCAGCTATCTTCCTGTCGCTTAACACCGAGGAAGTCGATGAACAACACAACATGTAACACACTCACACAACGAATTTCTGACCATTGCTACAACAACAACAACAACGGGGAGGATTTGTTTGGCAATATTGAAGCTCCTACGTATTACATTAAAAAAAAATTTCATGCGTCATTGCCCTTAACCTTAACCAGGAGGTTATCTTAAACACCACCAATATTTTATGGGAAAACTAAAAATACCATTTCTAGATAAAGTCACAAAAAAAATTTCCAATGCTGAGAGAGAAACCTCAGATGTCAGAAGGGTCCCAGCACATTTCCCTACCACTCCCTGGATTAGAAGGCGCGCTTAATTATTTTCTTCAAATCCCCTAGCTTGGCTAAAATTGCTACAAAATTACACCTCATTTAACTGTCTATAACTAAAGACGCATCCTTTCAATATTTTCAATCGGATGCGATCTCTATAGATGGGTCCTGTCTGGAATAAGCTCTATAACTTTAATTATGATAATAAGATCCAGAACAGGAAACACTAGTTATCAAACATTCTTCTTTAATCATGTCGGAATCAATCCAACCAGACGGTATGTTAGACGCTTATCCGTACATGTTTGACCCAAATCTCCGCCTTAAGCATGTTTTGCAGTTATGATAATTATGTATAATAATAATTTAATAAGTTTAATGGATGAAAGGATGCAGCAATAAATTGGCAATATTTATAGTATTTTTTTTCACTTTAGTGGAAAGGATATTGTTGATAGGGAGTACAAATTATAAGAAAAATGGATGCGATTAAAACGATTCATCCAATAAGTGTTTTAAACACAATTGTTAAATAATTAAACTCTTACCATATGTTGTACAAAACTGACACCCAACTTTCTAAGCAGCACTAGTTGTGTTTAACTTAATGATTAACAAATTAATATATATACGTACATACGAGTATAGTATATAAGAAACGTCTATCACTCGTACCTACTCATGAAATTTGCAAATTCCTTTTCACTACAGCGATAGAAATATTATTCTCCTAGGCACTTCTTTGTGAGAAAGGGCAAAGTTTTCCAACCACACAAGAAAAAAAAGTAATTCAAGTGGTTGATAAAGTCTGCACGATATCCATATCATATGCTAACTTCACATTCTTATTCTACTCAGACAGAGTGCAGTACTACAATTAATTTGTCGCCAACGACGACTTCAACAGTATGGCGGAAAGAATACGAAGCAATTCTAATAAAAGTTCATGTTAAAGTTTCGACAAGCCATCGACAAGGGTTGAAATGAAGACACGAATAGTTCATCCTTTTTTTTCTTTTTGTTATTGCTTTTTGCTTTCAAATTCCTTGAAAATTGACTATGAACGTAGACTGCTTATGTATAGAATCTTTAATGTTTTATGTATAGAAATGCTGTCCACAGTTAGGCAGTATGTAATATATGTATTGGTATATAAGCAGGCTACAGTGTGTGATGCAAATTAAAGATACTGTGGACATGAATTAGATTTTGTAGTTTTATCCCTTTACTGCAAAAAACAGGAGCAGGGCGTTTGAGCTTACCGTACAAAAGTCACGCAACGCCGATGTAGAAGTGTCCTACATGACAGAACTTAAAGAGCATCTCGACGAAAGCGCCCATCCTGAGCCAGAGCAGACAGTCGAACAAATGTGGCAAGACAATAAGAAGGGAAAAATCCGCTGTTATTTTAGCACACCAACAGCGGAGACATAGAAACAACTGGTTCGTTGAGGAAAGCCAGGATTTGATTACAACGAAAAACCAAGATAATCGACTATTTGTGGGAAAAGACTAACATAAGCCAGAGAAGACAATTATCGCGGACTTAAACGATTTGCGAAGAAATTGCATCGACGAAAACAACGTAAACACTTTCAAAATGAACCCGGCAACATTGCAGTCGGAAGACCTTTCAATCCCGGACGATCCTGATAGAGGACGGATACCCACTACACCAACATTTGACGAGGTGAAACCAAATACAATACAATGCTTGGAATCAATCAAATTCCCGCAGTGCTTCCAAAAAAAAATAGGACCTGATGAGTAGATCTGTTGATGGTACGAAACCAGAGGCCTAGGTCCCATTACATTCAGACCCGATGAGAACGCGAGGGCATCTACAGCGTTCGCTAATCATTCCATGCTTATCACCCCATTTTTTTCATTATTCCCCAGTTTTGCCTCCCATGTTCGTGTTGTCTTCCCCATGCTTATGAATTTGTATCAATACGTAAAGGACAGGGGTAACAAGCGGCGAAACCCACGCCCACGTCTCCCGAACTGATCTACAGCATGAACAGGCCGCTTAGTTCGTTGAGGGGCCTTTTTCTTCGCCAGATGGTACGGCCCGACCTTCACGGTCATTAAGCTACCTTAGGCTGCGTCCCCACGGGCATCTTGGAATGCCCACCAAACCGTCCATTACATATACTTACTGTGTACGTCCTACAAAATATTGATAAAAATTATCGAACAACGACTAAAAGTATATACAGACAAAATTATTATTATTATGATTTCTTGCGAGCCTAGAAAACTGAAGATTAATCCCATCTTAATGTAAGGATCTAAAGATTTATAGAGATTAGGTCCTAGGTTTATCCAAATGAACAAACAAGCTAGAAAAAAGATAATTGTAGGCTTCACGAGAAAAAATTTTAAAAATTAATTTAATCCAAGATATGCATAATTTAATTAAAAATCATTTATATCAAACCGCAATTACCCGGTATTCCATAGCTATGTTCTTCTTACAACGCAAACTGTGTGCATATACTCATAGTCCCTTCAACTGCACCCAGAACACCTTTCTGGCAGCGGTCAGGTGGGTGTACATAATACTGGCCATGCTGTGTGTAATTCCCTCATCCCATGTTCACCTCATGTTCGAGTTGTGCATGAACGTCCTCTCCCATCCATCATTCACATTTTCTAATCAGAAACTGCGCAAGACCTCAACCGAACCTTTTCTTATCGGAGGAACCATTCCTCCACACGGCTGGGCATAGAAGGTACGGGACATGCGTGGTAGCACCAGGTAAATCGCGCCGATACAACCAAGAAAAGTGGCTGGAATCTGGAAAGGTAGTCAATGGTCGAAGACCAAAGTTCCAATTGGAACCAATCCATACAACATCGTCATGGAATCGAGTTGGTGTCTATTTCTGGTGGACTATCTATCCATCTGCGTTGGAAGTGGAAGGACAGGTTCCTGCTGTGAAGAGGTGGTGGCACAATAAAGTCGATGGTGGACTTCTTGTACTCACACTCAAAACGTAGTGAAGGCGACAAGTTTGTTTTGCTCGTGGTTGAAATGAAATCAGTCGCCACGCCCGAATTGGCGTCGGTGCATTGCGCCATTTTGAATTGAAAAGATGTTCTTTGGTGAGGTACGTCAGGTATGTATATTAAAGGGAGAAGTCTTACCATTCCGAGTCATCGCGACGCACAGTGTTTTGAAAACTCGAGGAGAACATATTATTACTGACACATTATGGTGATTATGGAGATATGTATGCAATGCATATTAGATAATATGCGAACGAATGATATGTTAATAAGAATGTTAATTATTTAAGGTAAGTTCTCTTTTTAGTATACGATACGAGTGATGTGATTTATGAGGACACGATTTGGTCAAGGACTAGACTATTTGCAAAGTACATATAATTAGAATTGGACGCGCGGAAGGAAAACACACGGCTGTTTTGTTTTATTGTATGAAGAACATACTGAGGTCTGTTACTTAAGTATTAAAGTATCGAGTTCTAAATTTGGACTACTACTAATTGCCAATAACCTCTCCAGTCGCCAAGGGCGCGTAAAAATCTCAATCATTGTCTTGTTGACGTTTCGCTGGCATTAATATTATGGATAGTGCAGTTGCTACCATAGGTACACTTCCTGTAGCCGGTTTTTTACTGACAAACTTGGAACATTGTGGGAGTTCTGATAGTACCCACAGGTAGTTTTTTATTTTATTAACACGCCGAAATATGAACCCCTAACCTTCAAGCATCGTAGAGTGGCGACCTCATGTTTACCGAGCGCCACACATGGTAATTAATTCGATTGACGACATTTCGAATGTTTGGCAATTCACTATATTTTTATACGGATATGCAACACAATTTTATTTTTGTGATAATAATAGGAGTAATAAAAATCGTAGTGAAGACAAAATAATTATGTTTCATATAAAACATAATAATTATGTATCTATAAAAGCCATAACACTTAAATTCAAAATCGGATTTAATTGTCAACCAAAGTCATTTATTTATTGAAATAAATAATTTTTGAAGTCCAAATTAGCCTTGTAAAGCAATCCCGTACGTAGGATTTTTTCTGGGTTATATTTTCCAAAACTGGGTCAGATGCCCATAAGCCAAAAGAAAAAAGGCGCTTTCTTTTGTTCTCCAGTGCAGGTTAATTCGGCTTAACAACACGCAATTACAACAATGCGTTAACCCGAGTGCACCTGAAATTTTTTAGGACTATGAATTGAACTAGAAGCATAAATCAAACTTGCACTCAATGTGGCGTGTGTAGGGAAAAACCCTTTATACTGCTCTTTATAATAATTTAACTAGCAACTATCTTAAAAGGTTTAAAATAGTGTGCTTATACTTCAAACCTTGGCTTAGTTCTTAAATAAAGTACAAATTCACCGCTCAACGGAGCTGCATATGCCCTGAAAATGCTAGCTTTATGCCAGCTAACTCGCATTTAAAGCACCCTTCACTTAGTCTGAAAACATTTTCTCGAACTTAGAATTGAATTTTACGCTACAAGAAGCAAATACCCAATTGGCGTACAACTTGGGATCATGTCATATTGTTAATTGTGCTCTTTCTCGTCGCATTGTCCTACTCCCTCATCATCTCAAACACGGCACTCAATTTTAGATAAGAAATCTTAGTTACAAAAGAAACGGAAGAAGTGTTAGAGAACCAGATTCTTTGAAAAGGGTGCGGACTGAGTTCAGTCCTTAAGTATGGTGCATCATTTCCCACACCATTATATAAAGCAACAGTCCTATTTCAATATCAGAGAAACAATAGACCACGTCTGATTCCAATTGAAGGTTCTATGGTCCTTAAATGATTGATTGATTGAAATGATTACTTTTGTTACATAAATAATAGAAGTAATTAAACGTTCTCTTGGGATAAAAAAAAATTTGTTAATAGTGCTGTAAACAAAACTGTGAACAAATATTTTAAATATTCGAATTTTTCTAAAATATACCTTGGGCTATTTTTCAAAAATCATCCCGGAGCAACATCTATTTTACGTCTAACAAATGGACATACTACGAGCGAAGGGATCTTATCTATCTAATTGTCCATCAAAAATAATTGATTTCTTTTCAATTCGGGATCAATAAATGTACTGGAATAAGTCTATGCGCTTGTCGTCAAATTTTTCCTGTTAATTATATGTATATAGGCAGACATTTTTTTTAGGAAGGATTATTTTTCTAGGGGGGGGGGGGGTCTAGAATTTTATTGGAACTACCCATTTAGCGGGAATTTATCCGAATTAAGGGATGCAAAAGTGTCGGCGCACCCGGGATTTTCACTATGGTGCCAGATGACATTGACACCGATTTCAACTCTTTTAATAACAGGCTGCAGTATGGCAAACGACTTCTCCTCGTAAACAAATCGAGAAATTTCGCGGATATTTCCTTACAACATGTGCCCTTTTAAGCCACTTTTCACCAAATGCTGATTTGTACAGTTTTATTTCGTAACAGATGGGTACATAATTTTATAGCGGGCTCTCATAATAATAGATATTTGCTATAAAGTCTGAAATAATCTGTTGAGTGGAAGAAAGACAAAACTATTGAATATAGTAAATGAAACCGGAATATAGAGGGCTACGCCCGCAATTCGAGGGTTTTGTAGCAAGCGCTTATTTTGGCATGTAAATACTGGCTCCCTGTTCTTCTTGGTACCCCTCAGCTGAATAAAAACACCATAATTAAATGTTTTACCCATGATATAGTATCTTACATGCCAATTCACAAAAAGACTGCATCTGTCACCTCTCAAAGTAATAGTTTTAATACGAGAAGCTGAAGATAGATATGTATGTATACGAGATAAACTTTCCCACTCTTCGAGATGCTTAACCATTCATATTAAGACGACATTGCAAATTGCAAACTTGTGTAACGGCTTCGAAATTCAGGGCGGCTGGGACAAATTACGGTCTAATATTTTTTCCTCCTCCACTGTTCCCCTTTCTACAAATCTCAAGAAAATGCCAAAAATGGAATGTACTCAACATTACCTTTCTCACGACACCCCACTTGGCTATACCAGTGGATAAAAAAAATTTACCTTAATTTCGCCTCTATGTGGACCCCCCCCCCCCCCTTAAAGTTGGCCAATTACAACACAACGCTATCTCCAGCAAATTATAGCATTTCTACACATTCTCGCCGAATTATGTGTGCAGCTTCAGCCGTTCGTAAGATATTCTATGAACAGACGGACAGACAGGTATTTGACCGATTTTGTGAGATTTAAGACACAAAACCATAAAAAAAATTAACTGTGTGAATAGTTATTGTTAGGATCACCAATCACCAATCTTCATCCTTCCAAAGTTGGTTCATTAAATAACTGCAATTCGCACTACGAAAAACAACATGTAAGTAGTACACGCATATCTATGTGTGAGGCCGGTAGGTGTATTTTTTGTATGGATAGTGTCAAAACGCAAAACTTTAAGTCAATGTGCTATTATTAAATATCATGTCATTGTAATGAAACTTAGAGGTATTATTGCCTATGATGTTGGTTATCATCAGCCATCAATATTTTTGACCTAGGGTGTGCTTGAGGGGTGCAGGGGTGTGCTAACTGCAACTATAGAAATGTACTATTATTAACCTTTTTGGATGAGATTTAAAAATTATATTATTTTCGGTTTTCTATGCTAGTGAAATGCCGCTTTTCTGTAAATTTTCATATGTCTAGCTATAACGGTCTCGAAATGCAAGGGGGGGGGGGGACAAACTCGCATATTTTCCCCTCTCCCTCTTTTCCCCTTTCTTCAAATTTGAAAAAAATTGCAGAAATAGAATGTACTCAACGGTACCTTTCTTACGATACCCCACTTACCTACACCAAACGAAAAAAAAATTTCGACCTTCATTTCCCCTCTATGGCGACCCCCCCTTAAAGTTGACCTATTACGACGCATCGCTTTCTCCAGAGAATTATAGTATTTCTACATATGTATTTCCACCAAATTTCATGCATGTAGCTTCAGCGGTTCGTGAGATATTTCATGGACAGACGGACAGACAGACGGACAGACGGACAGACGGACGCATGACCGATTTCATAAGGGTTTTGTTTTTATACAAAACCCTAAAAAAAGTAAAACATTTTTTTTAACCTGTTTTTAGACCAGGGCTCAAATAGTTTAAATAAATTTTTTTTTTTGGAAATATTTTAAACAATTTAAATTTTTAATCCTAGCGTGAAACAAAACTAAAAAAAAAACAGAAGCAAAAAACAATAAATTCAATTATATTCGTCAGTGACGCAGCTGGGATTTTGATTCGGAGGCGTCTGCAATTGATACCTGAAATGTCGATAAGGGCAGCGCGTCATATTATTAAAAATTAGGAGCATAGTGTAAATTGATAACAAAGCGGTATAATAGTCCACGACCCTGGGTCGAAAAAATAGTATTCTACATTAGAGTGCGTAATGAACCACCCGCAATGGAGCATAACTTCCTAGTGCTGCCTCCACTGGCAGATCGATGGAAGCACTTGATGAGTAATGATCTGTCGATGGTACGAAACCAGAGGCCGAGGGTCCCATTACACCCGGAACCCGATGCAAGAGCGAGGTTATCTGCGCCGTCCGCCAACTGTTTCACCCTTGTCGACTCATTTTTTATTAGTCCCCAACGAAAACCACGCCCACGTCTCTCGAACTGAGCTACAGTAAGCATAGGTCGCCTTTTTTTGCGTCAGATGGCACGGCCCGACCCGCCTGAAAGGCCGTTTTTACAATATTTTTGTGGAAAAAGGAGAACAGAATTATTGAGTCGGAAAGTTTCGTCCGTAATACTCGTATAAACTGAATATAATTGAATCTGAAAATCGTATACGTTTGGGTTGAAAACCAATAACGCTTGAAACTCAAGACTCACATATCTTTTTAAAATATTGCTAACCTTCCAGGAATCCATTGTCATCGAACTTGAGAACGTCCAGTACAACTCTCACCAAATACTGGAGACCTTTTGAACATGGACTGCAGACTACACCCCATGGAAGTCATGAAACTAGATCCGGTCATAATATTTCCATGTAAATGTGCCAAGATTATACGTTCCGCAAACAGAATTAGCATCGAATAGTCGCATACCCCTGTGCTTATCAAGTACAACTGAAACGTGTATACTTGTATTTCAAGACGAATCGATTCAACCTGCAAATGCAAGATGCCAAGAACATACAAAGGCTACTACTGCTAGTACATAGAGTATGGCAAATATAAAGGAGCCTTCTAACCCATATGCAAGTAAAGGTGTACGAGTATGTTCTAATTATGGGAGGATTCTATTTACTCCTGTCATGCAAGAACATCTCAAAGTGAAGGGTTCTACGAAATGAATCGAAGAACATATTAAGGGTATCTGGAGCCAAAGTTGGAGGATGTTGCAGAGTGTTAAGAAATCACGACCGTTTCAGTAATATGAAGCAGACCGAAGTTTCGCCTTAGCTCCGAAGTACGAAGCGTGAATACCCTAGACCGAGTGCAGAGCTAGTGATGATATCAAAACTATGAAATTGCAACGGCAATGTGTGTGTTTGCTCTCTGTCAGTCTGTACAAGAGTAACCGCTGGTTTTTCTTGAAACGCACAAAAGTGAAGTTTTACTTCCAAACTATCGAGAAAAAACACCACATGCTTTGCAATACTCGTATATATTGCAATAAGTATATACAGAGTCTCCGTTAAAGTCTTCTAAACGAGGCAGAGCGGCTACGGTACCCATTTACATTGGCTGCGTTCCTGCAAACGAATCAGGTTTTGACATTTCTCAAATTCTCCTCCGGTAAAATTTGTACGGATAACTGTCATGAAAATGTTCCCCTCCGGATCTGAGAAGTATTCTGATTCGAAGGGGAACATTTTCATGATAGTTGTCCGTACAAATTTTACCGAAGGGAAAAGCTTATAGAGGAGATTTCGAGAAATGTCGAAACCTGATTCGTTGGCAGGAACCCAGCCATTGCAGCTTCGCCGCGGTATCTCGCGTCTGGTTTGAATGCTAGCATACACCGCAATGTAAATATGTTCCGGTTGGAGCGCTACTCCGATCACGCTTGTTTGGGAGTCCTTTAAGATTTTACTCATTTTGGTTGTGACAAAAAAAATATACCCAATACGTTTGCAAGGTCTAGGGTGTAAACATACGACTGGGCAGATTTACAGTATCAGTAATGATTTTCACGAGCAATTATTAGTGTTTTGAACCTATTAAGTATTTTATTCAACATTACCCCCCTTAACACCACATTTAAAACCTAGAAAAAATACGGAGGTTACTATATATAAATGATCTTTCGTGCCGTCAATTATTTATGTATGCAAATTTTGCATTCGTTTAGAAATGCATAATGCTATGAAAATAAAATAAAAACCCATTCACAGACTTATACATACCTCGTACTATGCTATGATCCATGTGAAACATTCACAAAAAAATGCATAAATTCAATAGCAACAAAAGTGCTACTCAAGAAAATCGTGGAGAATATTAGCCGTAAAGTTTATGGCGGCGAAAATCTTGAAATCATGTTAAACATCGCGAAAAGAAAAAGATGCAATGGCTGTAGAATTCGCACTGTTTGGCTTTTAGATATTGAAGGGATTTGGATTTAATTTGTCATGTTGTTTTTGATGCCTGAGGAAATTGAAATCGTTCGTGTCCATGGCACAATAGTTTGCCAGTTCGCTGACGATTGGCGTTTCGTGTAAAGGCCATTAACAAAACATGATTGGCATAGAGTTTTTATGTCACCCGGAGATTTCAATACGTTTACGAGTCGTGCTTATTTGAAAAATACGCAAACGTGCTACTGCTTTTTATGGACTTCAATCAGACTATAAATGGCTCATTTTAGTGTCACCACACACTGTCGAACTCGAACTCGATCTCAAACATGGTACAAGTGGACCGGTTTTCTTTACGTTTACGTTTTTCAAAGGACATTTGTCCCAGGTTCGTGCTCGAGTTCGAGTTCGACAGTGTACAGATAAAAAATATTATAAATAACAACAATGGCTAAATAATTTAGATATTATAGAATATGTAAGATTATAACATTCAAATGAATACTGGAAACATATATATGCAAGAATTTTCAGCGTCGTAGCGTATTTACTCCTGCAATTGATACATCTGTAGTTAGCATCGCTTATGGAACTACAATATTAAAAATAATGCATACATAGTATTAACCCTTATACCAACAACCAGTTGTCTGGAGATATTACCGAATCTACGCATGTCGGACTAGAGCACTACTTAATATCTGTTCTTATGGCCAGAAATATGTTAAAATGGGCTGCAAAGAATATAGTCGAAAGCGAGTTTTAAGCTCAAATCGAGTAATAATCGAGAAGTTCTCTTTAACTTCTTCTTCGTCTGGTAATAAACAAAAATCTAAGATTTTTCCAATTAAAAAAAAGAAAATTCTTTGAACGCTCTCATGGCCGAACACTATCTGGACCAACAATTTTGTCCGGTTATGGGGAGTGTCTGCTTAAGGGGGGAAACCACATTAGGAGGCTCATTTTCACTGATTTTTTTTTATTTTTTTTTTAGTGCGAAGAATTAACTAGAATTCAATCAAATTTTGACATCATTTGATTCATATTTCGAGCGACTTATTTGAATTTTTTTGAATAATTTAAGCAAAAAAAAAAGTTACGCACTGATGTCCACTGGACACTGGCACTGGATGCCGTAACTAGAGTTCTTTAATTGCGGGACGTGTAGCGATTCCAATTTTTATTCGAAATCAAAAAGGTTTTAATTTGACATTATTAACATATTTTCTAAGAATATGAACCTCAATGCAAGTGAAAATTATGGAAATTAAAAATTTTGCAGGTGTGGGGAAAAATACTTCAATTTTCACCTTTTTTTCACTAATTATGCAACAAAAAGCACCCTTAAAAATATGATTTCATATCAAATATCTGTTCATATTCTTCGTAATTTTATAAAGAATTATACTTTCAATTTTCATAGTGATCGGTTCATTACTTTTTGAGTTAGACTTCCCGCAAATATGAAAATGGTCATTTTGAGAAAAACGCGTTTGACAAACTGAAGATAACCAAAATAATCCCTTTTGTTGATGCTTCTAGTACCTTCTATACCGTTATTTGAAAACAAAGATGCAAAAGTGGGGTTCCGCTACAAGGCTACGTAAGTACATAAAGCGACTACTTGAGGTAGTGCCCCGCCCTACCACCTAGAGTGCGCTAGAGCCTTAGACTATACCCAATGAACGCTCGGTTTTATGCTCATAAAATGTTAACGAATGCGATTTTCGCTTTGAAATTTTGGCAGCGTTTTCTTGGATTGTTAAGCTAATAGTTTATGCAATAAAAAAATTGGATTTTTTTAACCTGCTAATTTGGTTTCCCCCCTTAAAAAAACCATATCATTTCCTTTAAAGCAAACTTCCAACTTTAGAACGTTGGAAAGTTTCAGAATTTTTGGATGCTAATTGCAAAACCACCGAGTTGTCCGGCTATTGGAGGTTTAGTCAAAAATATAACTGAAAAAAAGCGTGTCCGTATCCGGGTATGGGGGCGTCTGGTGAAGGGAGCCTAATTTGCTTGAAACACGCAATAAGGTTTGGAAATTAAAAATTTGTATATTTATAACAGCTGTCCGGTTATGGACAACAATATACTCGTATTACAGAGGTAACGATGGTGTATGATCTATGCAGCTAAGTGATGCTAAAGGGGCTTTTGGTAGTACCTGATCATGTTGATACCAGTTTACAAGAGAAGACCTAGCAAATCCTGCATGGTACCTCCTTCAGAACGAAAGGGGCCATCCGAAGTAATCCATATGGATATGTTTTCAACCGAAAGTATCCATCGGAGAATAAACGAAATAAGCCATTTATGGAAAATACCGGTTTCAAATCGAAATAACGAATGCGAAAAAAGTAGCCATGCAGTGTCCAGAGCGAGGGAAGCGAGCGTTCGTGTTTGTGCGATAGTGAGGGTTGCGACCTCTTAAGTGCGGAGCGAGCGTAGCGAGCGGAGCCCACACAAGGGACTGTAGATTCACAACCCGCAGTATCGCACAAAGTATGCATGGACAATTTCGGTTTCGAACGAGATAGGCCAGCTCCGTCCCTAAGGGGTGATATACATCCGTTTCGTCCTAGCCTATCTGCATCTAGCATTTTTTTTGTCTATGTACAATTTTGTTTTTGAGTCAAAATACGGTATGCGAAGGAAGGCGAAAATAGCCATAGACATACTCACTTTCGTTTTTAAACGAAATTGAACTTTAAATGCGAATCAATAGTGACCAAGCATGGCTACTTTCAGATTCAGCCGAAATTGTTCATCAATGGCTAATTTCCAAATGGCTTATTTTATGGTGTTCTTCAAAACATGCCTGGACATCACCGACGTTATATTGTTCGGATCCAGATGTGCAACAGATATTGTATAATCAACGAATTTAGATCACTGGCGACTCGTACGAGTTCAGCCCAGCAATGACTGTACAACGTGACACATCCGAACATCTCATGAAGAATGCCCAATAAATAAACAAATAAAGGAATATTACTTTAATATCACCATGTATATCAAATCATTTAATACATAATCATAATCATAATCTTGAACACTAGGGACAGTAGAGAAATAAGAAATTGTACATATTCATAATGGAGTCACTTAAATTAAAAAGTTCTTGCATAAATGATTAGCATATTTTGTCTGAATTATTAACTATGTATTATATTTTACTTATCGAATGAATTAATGAAGCAAATAACACAATATTCAATATCAGAGCCCCTGTAATAAGGCAATGCATTACACAGTAAATTAAATAAATAATTGAAAGTAAAGCCAGACTAGGTGACTAAATCATTATGTAAATTTAAAAGTGTAGTAAGCAAGACTGCCACATATTTTAGCAATTAAATGTGTTATGATCTTAATTTTATGTTGAATTTGTTAATTTAATTTTCAAAATACATGTAATTAACAAAGAATTCACTTTTCGTATCGAAATCATGGCGTGACCCTCCAAATACTACTAAATATTCGATTTAAAAAAATTTATCGACCGTCAAATCAGGATGTTATAAAAAACTATTTTATGTATTTCTCCTGAAAATTACAGACTTTAACGAAAACATTGCGAAAACGAGTTCAACTTTTGTAAAACATCGGAAAATCGCTACTCCACCGCAACTCACCACAGCTCCACAAACTACAAATTAAGCGCGATCTCCTGGCGATTGCTTAGCTTGGCCTCTTGTTGTACTTGAATTGCTGGCTGACCCCCAACGATCTCAAACAATTCACGTAATGTATAATTAACAGAATAAAAACGTACTTTTTGTATATGCCGCGCCGCGCTTAATAGTAACTGGAGTAGTCGCGGCACAGTGATAAGCGGGCAATAGCTCATGGCTCATATAACAGAACTCAACATTAGATAATGCAAATATGCATTAAAAAATCAACAGGTAACGCCCATCAGGCCAGCAATTTTTTCCTCTCGCGGGGAAAAAATTACCGTGAGACCGGCGAAAGATGGTGTTTCGGCTACCATCTTTTTATCTATCATCTTTTTTTCTCTCTCTGTATAGTAAGCACCGACAGAAACACTTTACAGTACATTTAACTGAACGCTTTAAAATTTTACCGCCAAATGCGATTGTGTAAGATGGTCGATGATGCCATGGTGAGCTTGCAGGGAGTTAGTTGATTTCAAATTTCTATTTTTTTCACTGTATTTCGTCTATTTTTTTTCTAGAAAATTGTTTAATTGCAATGCATCAATGTGTGTTGTGCAAATATCAAAACGGATTTTGGCTATGTGAACACGTGTAGAGAAACTATGGATAGATTTAGCCTAAATTTTCGAAAAAGTCGGATATGTGGATTAGGGAGTGCTTACAATCGACTTACTACTATACCCAGTTTGCTTAGTCATTGGCGGTTCGGTGAAATGTCTTCGGGAAGACTGCAGACGCGGTTCTCACGATCCGGGAATAATAAAATGAGAGTGATGATAGTGTTTGCATTTTGAAATCAATTCCATCTTTGCGTAGATCGTAAATTTGAAAATTATGGAAATTGATGTAGTTTGCTAAAGCTAGTTCACAGCTAAGTTTGGTATTAGTACTTTTTTGATGGAAAATAACATCATCGCCAAAATCCGAGTAATAAACTGAACCAGAAGTGTGGGGCTAAGAATTGGGGCCGCCGTTTTTTTTCTGTAATTTCCTTAGTTCTTTTCCATCCTGCCCCAAGAATATTCAAAATCGGACTATCGTTTATGGCTTAATTTACATTGGCCGCATGAACCGCATCATGCGCTCGCGCCACAACCATCTACTCTGTCTTAATTCTACGTTATTTTTATTCTAAAGGAAGGATGGTTTTGAAGTATTTTAATATTTTAAATATATTTGTATATCTTTTACAACATTTACTCAAATTTAATTCTATAAGAAACGAAAGATTTATAAAAATACGTTCTATGACGAAACATCGTCTAAATGAAACATCGGTAATTAAAACCACAATATCACCATCGGTACTACAGTATGGTGTTTACGGTCGCCCAAGGAAGCTACGCACCAAATTTTTCTTTTAGGTTCATTCTGTCCATTATGTCTTTTTTGTCCCTTGTATCCTTTAAGCACTGTTTTGTCTAGTAAATTGATTTCATATATTATCAATCATCACCCCGATTCCGAAAGTGCATGAGTAATTGCCTCCGGATCAACAAGATTAAAGTTTCTCTACACGGTTAAAAATTTTGGTGTTAAATTAATAAGATTTCCGTATGCATATAGATCCATAAATATTTCGGATAAAAATAATAAGATCGGATATTATAAATGGTATAGGAAACTCTTATAACTTCCATAAGACGTGTTTGTTAAGTTTTTATCGACAAAACACTTGTTAAATTTATACGATAGAAGTATAAAATATGGCAATCATACAGTTTTATACATTTTTATTACTAAATTTATACGATAATATATATCAGAAAAAAAGGATAATCTTTTAACAGTCTATTCCACCACTGACTTCCATATTTTCTGAACTTTCCCCTAATGTTCTCTTCAAAGGACAAGTGCTTGCGACGTGCCTTCGCAGAATCCATAATCTGAATTTTTTTTTTATTTTTCTACGGAGAATTGAACCGCGGTCCATTTCATCCAAGTGCATTATAGAATAGTGCCCGTACCACTTCGGCTACCTAGAGTAATTCGAAAACTACGAATCTTGAGTACAAAACCTACAACGGTGAATACCAATTTGGTATAACTTTTATATCAAAATGGGATATATACTTGAATGAACGCGCGAATTTAATAACATTTTAAGATACCTTTAATAACAATTTGTTATGCCAAGAAAAACTATCCAAATCTATTAAGATTCTAATAAAAAAAATTAGATAGCTTCTTTTGCATACTATATTTCACATAAATTGAATAAGAAATTTATATACAACGTTTTATTACTATATGTTTTTTCTATGAATCATACTGTCAAATTATAAAAGCGACGATATATATTATGTTCCTTATGAAAACTGTAAATAAATGGTATCAAAATTTGAATTATATTAATTTTGTATATAATTTATATAATATATGTTATCAAAAGCTTTCATAAAGTGAAAACATATAATATGTATACAAGACATGATATACATACACGTTATACTAGAATTGGTATACTAAATAATACCAAAATTTCTAACCGTGTAGATATCTAGAAAAGTAACCATAGTATACTCTATAAAATACAGGGATTTTCCGAAGTGAGCAATGATAGGATGTAGCGCTTATTCAGTATCTACCAATCAACCCCTACAATATGCATACTATGAGGATGAGAGTAATTGTACTGTTTTTAATAGGTGAAAATCAATTAATCTCCCCAGCATCTTTAGAAGGACGACGTATAGACTACTTGGTCTTAAATCTCCCTGCCTTGGGAATTATGACCATGTTTTCCTCCGTCAATATTTCGGGTATATAGGTGCAAACCTGTTTTGAAGATGGTTTCAAGCTAAGGGGCAAGAAGACCCATGTATGTTGTATGTCTGCCGGAATGATACCCGGTTCAGTAGATTCCGAAGCAGGATATTGCCCAGAACAGATCTTTTTCCTTCGAAATGATAGAATCAGAGTCGCACACGTAGCCATTCCGCTTTCTTGTGTGTGAGTATAATGAGTGATGACAGATTAACTATCAGGAAAGTGCGTGTCTAGTAAGATTCCCAGAGTCTTTCGCTAGAAGCTGTCCAGGACCTATTATGCTTCAAAATAAAACTATAGGTATAGAGCCGTTTGTCGATTGGATTTTCCGCAGGAGGGTACGCTCGACCGTGTTGGAAAAAGATCCTCCATGAACTTCCTTTGGCTTTCCTTAGCTCTTCTTTGTCATCACATTGTCTATTATGCGAGAACCAATAAGTTTTTATCCTGGAAGTCTTGGCTACACCTTTCTCCTACGGCAATAAAACTGCCAACTCACCGGTAGAATTTCTAAATTATTGCATCATATTTTTCCAGCACATTCCGTCAGTCTTGCAATTCTACAACCTCACACTTTGTCCATCTCATTGTGATTACTCACGTACCTCATCCCTTAAAGACAAGTCGTCTTCCGGCCACGACGATATACCTGATACTTTACTTCAAAAAACCCATAAAGTAATTTCTCTTCCACTTGCCATAATTTTTATTAAGAGCCTTCAAGAAGGTGTATTCCTATTTGCTAAAAAAAAGCCGTAACCATGACCTGGAAAACAATGCTTAAGTTAGGAAGACAGAAAGAGAGATTTAAGCTAAACCTATCACAGAAAACTTCGACTTGTAATCTTTCATTTGTCTCTCCATAGGTTTCTATATTAAATTAGGCAACAAAAATGGGTTCTCCTCTCACTGATAGCGTGATTTTATTAGAGTGACAAAATGTCAAGTGCGTATTTGAATATTTGGGTTCTTCAGAATAGTAGCGCGTCCAGAGCCTTAAGTAAGCAACTGAGCAGTGTAATGGAATCGAATGATCGTATTTGTGCCCATCTATTCACCACCGCACGATTGGTGATTACAATTTAATACCCTTACTTGATGTATTTATTTCAACGGTGGTGTAAAATACAATATTGGCAACCAAAAATACATAACCAGAAACGTGGTGTAAATATTTGTACCGACAAATTAGCGTGTTGAGGCTGGTCCAAAGTATTCATTCTTCGATTCCAGGGTTAAAATACAGCTGTAGCATCGGTTGTTGTTCAAGTTTCTTTTTTTGAAATTTGAATAAAAATTCAATTAAATTAAAATTTCATATTCACCGTATTGATAATTTATTTTCAACGCTTTGATAGATAATATTTAATCCATTCGGGATATTTTAAAAATCACCTATAGGTGTAAAAATATTATCCGCAAAAAAGGAGTTTTATTTGCACAAAAAAACATTATCAGGCACACTGAATTGGTGAATTTTTCCTAGGTACTTTTACTGTGTAAAGTTCAGCTACCAACTCACCATGTTGATTGAATGAAAATCATCAAAATTCTAAAAATAAACAATTTACCTTTCCCTGAAAATATTGACCGTAAGCATCACTCATAACCATAACTATAACCTTTTCAAGGAATTACATCTTATATGATGTAACTAAGCCACCGGCAACTGATACCTTCCTTCATACATGGTTAGCTCAAGCACAGGCAAAAAAGGAAAACGAAACAAGTCCAAGATGTGGCTCATTATCCATTATGCGCTCATACCTGCCATTGATCCTGATCCCGAGAAAATTTAACGACATTTTCGAATCAACGTGACATATAATTTCGCTGATGTTTACTGCGGCGTCAACCATGTCATTAATGGTCATTAAGTGTGTGATCGTCTTTTTTTCTTTTTCTTCTTGTAACTCGCGTAGAGTTGTGCGGCATCAGGTTTGTTCGTTCCTTTAACACGGGTTCTTACCTTGCTCTACAAACACACAATTCGTTTCGCCATAGAAATGCCACAAATTTAATGAATTTCTTTGATGTCCACCGAATATCCGTTCCAAGACGGAAGGATACATACGTGAAGGTATGTACAATCTACAGTGGAATGTGTTCGTTTGGGAGAGAAATGGGTGCATTCAGATGATGTGGGTCTAGATAAATGAAGGCTTCTTCGTTAGTACATAATATTTCCAAAATTTAACACAGGATTCGATTGGATTCGAAAATATTATGTATGTGAATGTTCCGGATTTGAGTCAAATTGTAAAAAAAAAGTATTCCACTGTCCATGAAAACAATGTCCCTTCATAAACCTATAACTAATCACCACGCATTCTCGCGATTGACACAAATGGCTATTTCGGGCACAGCCACCAGACTCCCAAGAGTAAATCGAACGGACACGAAGACAGCAAGAAAAACACTTTACTCTCCCGAATTAGGACCTCCGCACTGTATTATTAGAAAATATTGATGACTCGGATATTTTATTGACTTGTGCCGCTTATTACAGGCCGTTAAAATAGAATGGAAAAAATTAGCAGATGTTTTGACATAAATATGATAAATGAATACAGCTGGTCAATTCCTGAAATGTTTCCACCATGTTTTCAGTCAATTCCCCACATACATGTATCCTAATAATATTGTCCGGTAATTATCTAACTTTCTGCTAGTGGTCAAAAATAAAGAAATATTCGTATATCGGCTGTGTGACACGTATAATAGGAATAGGTAATTTGGAAGGCATGTAATATGACAATATTTGGGAATGTTTGGTGTGGGTGTAGCCACACCCACTCGTACGAGTATACATATTTGTTGATGGACAGAAAATATGTACTTATGCCAATGTATCTTCCCTTCCCTGTAATTCAGGGAAAGTCTGAAAAGAAGAAATAAAAATTGTTATATTCCCAGGTGTCAGTAAGTTTGTTCGAAAATTGGAACGTATGACATACTGTTAGAAAGCACTCAAACAATTTCGATTGAAGAAGAGTTGTTTCAAATTACTGACCTTATTCACTGTGCGATGGAAGGTAAGGTCGCTTCATATTTATTTTGGATAGTTGTATTTTTTTGGGGCAGGACGCAACCCTCTTGACAGGACTCTTCATAAAGGAAAATTAAGTATTTCTTTCGTCGTGTACAAAAGATAGAATATTATACTAACCTCTCAGCTTAAAGTAGGTGGTGTCCAACCCTCGTTTCAAATGTTTTTTCCGGTTTCCGACCTTCGGACATCGCCAAAAGTCATTGTCGTCAGTTGATGATTATGCTAAAGCTTTCATACACCTCTTTTGTTTCGTTTGATTTGAAAATGAGCTACCTGATTTCAACCAATGTTGCCATAAAACAAGAAAACACCAGAAAAAAAAAATAAGTTTTAAATCAATTTAATGATTTTGAGTTTCATTTGTATATACGAGGTTCGTACAAAAACTAAGTTTTCCACTTATTAAAAAAAAACGAAACTACAGGCAATGTCAAAAAATTCTTTTATTTTCAAATTCCTCAATTCTAAAACTATGTATTTTCCAACATAATTATCATCTTTTCTATCCACTTTTATCACCCTGGCAATAACTTTTTTAGTCCGGCCTCATAGTTTACTACTGTCATCTCCTACAAAAATCGGTCTACTTCCGCCTTGAGTTCGTCGTAATTGCTGAAGTACTGTCAGCCCTGGTGGTTTTCAACTTCGGGAACAGGTGGTAATCGCTTGAAGTAAGGTCCGGGGAGTTTGCTGGTTGAGAAAAAACGTCCCAATTGAATTGACCAGGCAACTCAATCGTCTTTCTTGCGACGTGAGAGCGCGCGTTATCGTGGAGCAGATAGGACTTATTTTGACAACATTCCGCGTAGCGCCGCTTGGATAGCTGTTCTCAAATGCTTCAAAACTTCACAATACCTGTCAACATTGATAGTCTTTCGCCTAGAGCAAAACACCCCTTATTCCAAACAACTGTGGCCATTACCTTGCCTTGAACAACTTTTTTTTTGTGTGGAGGTGGCCTTATTTTCTATCAAACTGTACTTTACTGCTTTGGTCATATGGTGTACCCACGTCGCGTCTTCAGTCACTGTATGGCCAAAAATGGCATCTCCCTCCTCCTGATGCATTTCTAAACAATTTTGAGCCGATTCAATACGATTTGTGTTGTTATCAGGGATCAGCAACCCGGAAACCCAACGTGCGCGCACTTTGGTCATCCCAACTTTTCACTAAGGATGTTAGCAACCGACATTCGAATAATTTCGATGTAAGGAGGTAGTATATTGTCAAGGGTGATGCGCCTATCCCGTTAAACGATCTCCAAAACATACTTTACTGCTTCCCCCTCGGTCGCACTTGAAGGACGCCCCGCGCCCGGGTTTAATCAAAGACGTTTTGACGGCCCTCGGCCACACACCCAGACCATTTTCGCACCGTGCCGTATACAGAATCAATCTCCTGGTGAATTTCAGTTGCGTTTTTGCCTTTAGCGTATAGAAAACCGGATCACCGAACGCAGCTCAACGTTTGCGTAAGAGGCAACGGGGGCCTCCATGCATGTTGCAGAGCTACTGACGCCCAGCTATTTGGCGGGAGACAAAATAAACGACGCACAGTGGAGCATTTGTACCAAAAACCTCGCCAAAATTATTTGATTCAATTTATTATGTGGAAATACATAAAAAAGTAATTTAAAGTATTTTTAAAATGTATTTTATAATAAAATGGAAAAAAAAAATTAAATTTAAATAAAAGTTATAATTAAATATTAGTCATCGAAATCTGAATAGTTGCTTTCATCATCCTGTACTTCGTCGCTTTCATCATTCTCTTCTTCGTCGCTTCCATCATCCTCCAATTCGTTGCTAATTTCGTTCCGTGTACATTGTGCTTCAGGAAGCAGAGGGCTTATGGTCTCAGATGAAAATAGCTTACTTCCCGTGCGTGATTGTAGTATACTGCTGCTTAAATCGGAAGTCAATAAAAGCCTGTTCAATGTAATCAGGTTACTGCAAAAAGACGCTAAATTACATTTTTCTAGTTTTGAAATTGGGCGACCGGTAGCGCTGTGTGTTGAGGCATCAGTCTCATGTTTGACTACTGGCGTTTCGGGTTCGAATCCCGTCCACGACAACGTTCGTGGCCATGGATATGCAGGAGGTGCGCGCTGGCAACTGCATTCTCTGAAACCAATTTATGCCAACGAAACCGAAACCATTCCGATTGAGTAGCGAAATACGAACGTTTTTTAATGGCGGCATAAAAAGGATATTTTTTCAGGGTATTTGAATGAAGCCGCTCAATCGGTATTGAGTCATCTGGTTACTCAGTCTCTGTGGACAGATTTTTTAGCAGCGTAAAATTTATTGTTAACAATAAAAGTTTAAGGGCTGTTTTCTCAATGTTTAGTTAAATCTTATCCTTTAGATAAACGCTAAATCGCAATTTAGTGTCCCGGATAGCTAACTGGCAGTTAAACCAGACGTTCAGAAAACGGGCCAGGCGGCCAAGGCCCGACGTCGGGCTGTCGCGCCACGATGATGATGATTCAACACATGTTCTCTCTTTATATTTGTATCGATTTCGGATTTTTACTATAAAGATATCACAGCTCTACTTCTAGTATCACTTTGACTTTGTAGAATAAGTTTTTGTCTACGGCAGCAATTCGGGATGCTGCTTCTGCTGTTCCCAAACCCTGCATACGGAATATCCACTAAAAGGCCCATTTCATCCCTGAATGCTCTTTGTATTTGGTCTTCTTTCTTTTTCGTAATCTTTTTTCTTCATCTGATCTGGCTTGACAAATACACCAAATACTTTTTATTCTCAAATTCCCGAATCATTAAGCTTGAAGAAAATAAAACACAGGAAATTTGAGAACAAAAAGTAAGTATTTGATCCCGTTACAAGGCTTGAACCGCAGACGATCGCATTTCGAGTAGCAAAAAATGCCCAGTGAGTTACCGAGCTAAGCTACAGACGCATACTAAGCGGGTGTGCAGAAAGGAATCAAGTGTCACAAAAATTCCAATTTCACTGAAAATAATTTGCACCTGTACTTTGCAAGAACGTTGAATACATAAAGTCTCTTCAACTTCCTCCAAATACACAATCGCAAAGAAGAGATGTCCAGTAAAAATTACAACCTGATTTCAGCACATATTTCACCTCCAATTTTGGGAGCCCAGCAGCTGCGCGGCGTCCACACCTACTGAGCTCTCCCAACGAGATCTCGGTCGTCCTCGCAGTCTCGCTCCGTCGACTCGTTCTGCATTCATTACTCTCTTAGGCATGCGATCATCGTCCATTCTTTGTACATGCCCTGCCCATTGAAGTCGTTGTAGTTTGACGATTTTCGAGACTTGCAGCTCATCGTACATTTCATACAACTCATGGTTGTACCGGATGCGCCATCCATCTCGATCGCAAACAGCCCCGAAAATTCGCCGTAGAACCTTACGTTCGAAAGTGTCTAGCATGTTTTCGGAGGCTTGAGTTAGGGTCCATGCTTCGCAGCCATAGCATAGCACTGGTCGTATAATGGTTTTGTACACGCGGAGCTTCGTGTTTCTGTGCACATGTTTCGATTTCATTATGGGGAGAACCGAGAGAAAAAACGCCTTAGATGGAGAGTGGTTTTTTATTTCGCGTTTATTTGCCGAAAAGACAGTTCGGAATTTCGTAGCTCTTGAAGTGATTTCTTTAATAATTTTGGCCACTTCTATTTTTCCATCAACATGTTAACTCGTTTAGCAGCATAGATTAACACTTCAGTAGAGATCTGATCTCTCAAATCTTTAGTTTTCCTTCGCTTGGTTCGTTCACTTTATTCGCCAAAGTCCTTAGTCGATTGTCCTGGCTTCTCGGAAATCCAATTGACAAATTAATTAAATATATAAGGCCATTGTTATTTTTTGTAGGAAACGTTCTCATTTCGGTTAAAGTCGGACTTGAAATGACTGAGGATGTTTTTTATTTGGCCAAGTTCACTATCTGAACAGGGGGCGACCAGTAGCGCAGTGTGTTGAGGCATCAGTCTTCTGTTTGACTACCTTCGTTTTGGGTTCGGATCCTTTGCCTAATATATTTAAATAATGCAATTTACACTAGCTGCCTGACAGCACACCTTCTTCATTACATTTGATGCGTAATTTCCTTCACAGTCGCTTAGAACCTGTCAGCTTTTCTTATAAACATAATTTTATGATGTAAGCTCTTACAATAATCATATTCATTTATGTGTGCATCCTATATGAAGAATATAAAAGTGAGTTTAAAATACCGACAATATGTCTGCTCTGCACTCAAAGTTGGGGATTATACTCGTAGCTACAAATGAAATTAGACGAAGACTGCTTACTTAAAAAGCCCTCCACTTTCTATTTGCTATCCTTGACTTATAATGAAGGTTTATCGTTTTTAATGCAAAATAAAGAAGATGATTTTACCTGATTCACCATCATCAAATCATCCTCAAACCAAAGACACGAATTCCCCCATAAAATCGTGCAAACTTCATTTGAACGAAGCCACGAAGCGCATGTCCTCTCCTCAATCCCCATTACTATGTATGTAGTCAACTGACGAAAATCAACCCAATCCAGAACTTGCGATTGTGCATTTGCTCGCGAAAAAAAAAATGGAGTTACAAAAGGAAGAGATCCTACCGTACAGGACGACGTCTTCGTGTAGGAAACTCTTTTGACTGAAACTTTTCATTATGGTGCCTCAGACGATGTAAATAATTTCCATAATATTGCAATGAACTTGCTGATATCGCCGTACTCTTGGCTTCGTCATTGGTCCCGGTCATATCGTTTTCATTCTGAAAGGAAGGAACACCAGTACGACTTAGCCAAGAGGGTTATCCTCCTGTACAGCAAAAGATTTATGGCGCTTTGCTGCTTCGACCACAAAACGAAGTAAATAATAAAAATGGCTAAGTAACCTGAGGTGGTTGGCGATGATGTTATCAGTTCAGTTCAGCTCACGTTCTTCGTTACGTTCGTTCAGGTTTATTTTGAATACATTAAAACGGGGGAAAAGATGGTATCAGTCATAAGACGTTCAGAGTCGATGAGAAATTTTACGAAATTCGCCATTTTGATTTCAGCAGACTTTTTTAACTGGCTGGAAATAAGGATCAAGGAAATGGCTATTTCACTTTTTTTTGTGTCGACTACTCCTCATGGAAATCATTTAGAAATGGTTGGAGTTGTAATTTTTTGCAGATAGGAGATAAAGGATCAAATTTCAACATGAAATAGTACGCCAATTTAATGCATTCAGGGATTAACAATAATTTACTCTCCATTTTTAAATGGTACTAAATTGGAAATGCTTATTCGTTATGTGCATCCACCCCATTACCTGATTGCATCTGTTCCAAATTAAAATCAGGCTAGTTGTTTTGTATTTCAGTATGAAATTTTCCATGTATCCTATAAAAATTATCGAGTTTTTATCATCACACCGTGCCTACATGTTATACTCTTGATTTTCAGTGATTTCGCGTCGCACGTACATACCTCGATATCAGCAAGGCTGTGATGATTTCACGAGGAAAAAAACTCAATTAAATCGATGCCAATGATTGGCTCCCGTCAAAGTTCAATTAAGTTATGAGTATCGGGCTCCGGTTTGTAGGACCACAGCGGGACCTGTGCGGTTCGGTTCAAAACATTAACGAACGAGTTATTTGAACTGGTTCATGGCAAGGAAACTCTTTGCAACAGCAACCGGTTGATTGTGGCCTACAAGTGCCTCATTGGTGTACAGAGCTGAATCTACGGACAGCGCGGGTTATCATTATGTGTCAAAGTTTTCTAATCAACGTTGCAATTATCCGTGCCAAATTATAGTGCTGACGTTCGATTTGCTGCCGTACCGTGCTGTACGCGTTCCGACCTTAAAACTCGGTCTCCAACAAACTGCTGTGGTGCTTTTTTGTTCCTCTGATTTGCTATCTGCGAATATACCAAATGCACCCAGCCTGCATTCTTTTAAATGCACTATGCAGAATGCAGTGCATTGCTGCAGAGATACGTTGCCCGTATAGTATGGCGTAGCTATTGATCAACTCAGCTATTTTGCCTACTACATATCGATTCTGCAAGCTCCGAGGAAATGATGGTGTTTATCCACGAAACTAGTTCAGTTCTCTCGATAATAGCATGCTTTGGTATCCGATTGATTTTCACATGTTTTCCAGGAAAGCAGAGCGCGTATGTGATGTAGCGTGTTGATGGCGAACGGGTCAACAGATTAAATGGGTGCATCTTTGCACTATAGTCGTAGATGTACGAAAACATTAATTAGCGTAGATAAAAGTTTCCCCAGTGAATACATTTTTATGTTCTTCGGATACGCCTTTCGTCACAGGGTCGGCGAATGGGTTGTTGAATGTCTTGTCTTGAGATCTCAACAAACGAATTTTCTCGTGTTGAATTCCACACTCTAGAAATTTCAAGCCTAAGAATTTGATCTGTATTTTCATGTCTTAGCCCTGATGCATATTGCTCCCTACCCACGCACAGCCCACGGACAACTTAGAACGGCCCCACGCCCAGAGTGGTTCAGTTAACAAATATTGAAGCCCCTGTCTAATTCACAAAAAGGGAGATAAACTGCAGTGTGAGAATTACAGGGGTATGTCACTAGTCTGTGCGTCCTTCAAAATTTCGACGAAAATTCTGGAAAATAGAATATAACTGTACGCAGAGGGAATCCAGGCGATTTTTAGACCTGGTCGCTCCACAACCTTTACGGTCAAACCGATACTCCAGAAGTGCTGGGAATACAACGTAAACGTATACCAAATCTTTGTCGACTTCAAGTAGGCATACGACAGTATCGATCGTGGAGTACTGTACAACATCATGCTGCAATTTGGTATACCGTCAAAATTAGTGCGACTGACAAAGATGACGATGACCAACTCCGTCTCACAAGTCAGGATCCAGAATAGACTTACTGATCTATTTGAAACACGCACTTGTCTGAAACAGGGCGATGGACTGGCACCGACGCTCTTCAACCTAGCATTGGTATACGCTATCCGGGCTATGAATATGGACAACAGCAAGACGCTACTCATCAAGTCGATAAAATTAGCAGCGTACGCCGACGACATCAACATCATGTCCCGAAGATTGGCTGACGCAGAAGAACTTCTGCATACGCTCGATACTGCAAAAGAAGTTGGACTACGTATCAACGGGGGTAACACTAAAATAATGATGCAATCGACGACAATGACACCTGCACAACCGATCATCAATGTGGGGGACCTCAACATCGAGTTCGATGAAAACGACTTCATATACCTGGGTTGCAGCCTGTCAAGGGACGCCAACGAAACTGACGAAATCAAGCGATGGATACAGCTAGCTAATAAGACTTTTTTTTCTCGGCTTTCTCCATATTGAAATCGAAGCATGTGCACAGAAATATGAAGCTCC
This sequence comes from Chloromyia formosa, assembly GCA_964017055.1. Classification (NCBI taxonomy): domain Eukaryota; kingdom Metazoa; phylum Arthropoda; class Insecta; order Diptera; family Stratiomyidae; genus Chloromyia; species Chloromyia formosa. The sequence continues at coordinate 15,366,332 of OZ024818.1, read as the reverse complement.
GCGTGTACAAAACCATCATACGACCAATGCTATGCCATTGCTGCAAAACATGAACCCTAACTCAGGTCTCCGAAAAAATGCTATAGACACATTCGAATGCAAGGTTCTGCGGCAAATTTTCGGGGCTCTTTTCGATCGAGATGGATGGTGCATTCGGTACCACCATGAGTTGTATGAACTACGATGAGCTGGAAGTTTCGAAAATCGTCAAACTACAACGACTTCAATGGGCAGGATATGTACAACGAATGGACGATGGACTTGGGCTAATGTCAAGGGCAGCTTTTACTTGTTTATTGCCTAACCGTAACGTTAAGCAACTTAACTTGAGCCGAAATAGGATCAGAATTATCTGTGGATTTCGCACAGGTCACTCCCGTCTTGTAGTTTACCGTGTATCAGACGCAAGTTGCCTTGAGGTCGGCAACGAAACTCCAGAACATGTCCTCTGTGAATGCGAAGCTCTTGTTCGCCATCGTTCAGAATATTTCGGAATTGCCTACTCTATGGCCGAGGATATAGCCTCGGTTTCAATTATTTCCGGCCATCTCAGTCGAAAGGAGCAGGTAGGATCAACAGATTCAGTTGTCCTCTCCACGCTCAGGACATAGCACAATAGACTGATTGTCGCCATTTTAAAAACGAAACGAAGCTTCGGAAAACTGGCTTAAATTCTAGACTGACAATGTGCAATCTCGTTAGTTTTAAATTGATTGACTTAGTCCACATTATTCATAATAAAGAATAAAATTGAACGTACGTATTCCAATCCAGCTAAATGAATATTTTAGTTCAATATCCCATGTGTACCAGTATACAATACATTAGTCACCTTCGACTAATAATATCCTATATCACACTAATTCCACATATGCGTACACATATCCTCTGGCAGGCGTACATAATTTTCTCGACCCAAACTATAATTGACAAAACAAATTAATTTATTCGCCGTAACGAGTTGTGACCTATTGTTGGACATCTCCAATCAATCGCTTGCTTTGATGTTCTTGGGTGACATGTCAATGAAAGCAGGCTTTGTGTTGCCATTTTCGATGACGTGGATAAGGATTCCGAATTATGGTATTGTCGGAGGTAAGAAGCGAAAATTAATGTAACTAGAATGAAGTCACGGTTTTTCGTCCTTGAGTAAACATCCGAAAAGTGTGTGTAATCTTCCTCATCTACTTCGTAGTGTTGATTTCGTTCTTTTAAATCCTAGCTCAAATAATACAACAAATCGGTAGCCCTGTTCTTCTTGTGCGCACCTAGACCGACTGTTCAATCAATAAAAATGAAAGCAATCATGAATTACAGCCGCCATTGGATATTGACGCTGAATGAATTTATTTTTGATTTTTCTATCAGCATTGCATTGTTGATCTGCAGGTAAGAATCGAATTAGTCATGATTGCCTGCAAGAAATTTTACTGTCATTGAGTGACATGTTCTCCACCTGGAGCAATTTAGCCGTATGCGGTTTGCTCTAAGGAATTACATACGACTGTGGACTAGACCCTACCGGACAAAGATAAGATAATACTTGTAGGTCGATCCATTGTAGGTTGGCGTTTAGATTGCAGCCATTAAGGTTATTACGACAAGCGTCTAGCACCTGTATAAGGTACTTAGAATTTTCCAATAATTCCGCAGGCGGCAAAATTATATCACGTCAGGTTATTTATCATTCAATCGCTAATTTCATTTTAACTCAAATGGAGAATCCCAAGGCAATAGCTGGTTACTGTCAATGATTAGGGAGATGATTGTGATTTGAGGCAGACTTTAGTTTGGTGGCACATCACTTGGAGCACTTGACCCCGCCATGAGCATGAGCGTGCCAACATCGCTACCATAGGTATGCCTTGTTGATGTTTCGATAGCACAGCACATAGATTTCGGAAAGTGCTCGGAGCACTTAGGGTTATTTATATTTTGGCCTATTTGTCTATCCTCTTTTTCGATTAGACTAAACTTGTCTTATTCTACTACAATATAAAAAGCGCGACGAAAAAACAAGAATGAGTTCTTTGGCAAAGGTTATTATTTTCCTTGGAACTATTGTTTTTTTTTTTAAATACCTACAGATCAAAAATACCTTTTTCGGGAAGACAAATGGCATTAGTTGACGTCACCGACACAGAGACAACAAGCAAAAGCTTCAAATTGAAAATGCCTAATATCTACCAGAAATAATGGTTTGATTTCATTATCTCCTACATCTGAACTCTCTGTCTCCATACTAAATTACTACCTATACAAAGAATCAGAGAAAGTCCAATAGATTCAACTATGGACTTGGAATTAGAGTTTTTGTTCCTTTTGTCGTCAAATTTATAGTTCACCTGAAACTTCCACCCTCGTTCACCCACAACGTTTTCATGCAAATAATTTCTCCAAAGATTTTATCATCGGCTGATTAAATCCATCAAAATATTTTTGTTAAACCATTCAACAATGAAATTCGTCACGCACTCCAGAATTGACATTCCTTTTATTAGCACAAAATTCGGAAGGGTAGTCCGACCATAGGCCAACACCACATATTGCTCGTATATATCCAACACGCGTAGATTTTGCGAAATCAGCCGCTTTGATTCCATTCATGCCCATCGATTCGTGGTGATTCTGATTAGTTCGCTGTCGGGAATTTCGACCCGAAAATCGTATGGTGGCTGAGATTTGAAGTGAGCCTGATTTGAACGACAACGCGCCACCCCTCCTTCAGGGATAGGACATGGCCTTTGACACGAGCACGGCATTACATGATTAGACCTCATTGTGTCCTTTCATCGTTCCCGCTATATCGCTCTCAATTGAATTTATGGCAATTTTTTTCGGTTGGTTTATCTGGATCTCATTGATGTTAATATTACACGAAGAACCCTCGAATTGGCCCTCGCTCACACTTCATCAGTGAACTTATTCCGTGTGTGAATTCTATGGATGAGTGCGTTGACATTCGCATGGTCGACATCGTCAAGAAGTTGTTCAAATGTTACTTTAACATTGTAAATGTTGAAGGGACTCGTCTTTTGACTTGACCATATTGCGACTGTTGATATAGGCTCGAGCGCATTCCACTTGACTTCAGATGGCATAGAAGTAGAGAAGACTCGCCGATTCCCACGGTAATTCCTTAGAGGCGTGGTAGTTTGATATCGAAGACAATTCCATGATCTGTTTTTTTTCTGGGATCGCCTTTTAGATGTTTCAAATTGTCGTAGTCGTTGGTTCTCAATGAAATCTTATTTATTGCTATCTTTTTGCATTCTTGCTATTAATGCTGAATTAAATGTGCAATAATTGGCATTGTAAATACAAATAGGTATGTATACGTAGATATGGGTCAGGTTATTTGTGGGAACTATCAAGAATTTCCGGTTATTTGTTGTGGAAAAAAATCAAAAGAAAGGGCCAAAAGTGTAATGGATGAATAAATACATAGAGTGAACTTAATGTGAGTACAGGGACTAGGAAAAATTGTGTCAGATACTCGAAAATAACAAAAAAAAGGGCATAAATTATTTTTCTTACCCTATGATCCATTTTCATTTTTTAACAAGAGAAAAGTTAGATTGAGATTTAAAACGGTGCCATATTTCACAGGCTTGTAAGTTACCTCACCGTAGCCATCTAGGCGTAAAACTAGATCTTCGAGATTATCAATTTAGTCGCCAGTCCTTCCAGCAACATTAATATGGCACATATAATCTCCTGTCGAACCCCCTCCCCCCTCCATTGTCTTTTCTAAGTGTTGCTTTAAAGGTGTGTTTTGATAGGCGCTTCTGAGCGACGATCGTTCGCGATTGTGGACAAAAAAAAACGATCATAATGAAGCACTATTTAATAGCTGTAGTTGTACGACTGTACTTCCTTATAAAAAACATACGAATAGTATTCCTTTACAATAGTTTTTTTTTCACAGTCGCAAACGCAAGTCGCTCAGTCGCGGCCTAGCAAAATGCACAAGGCTTCCGCAGGCATTGCCGGCAGTAACATTGCACAAACGTGAGTTCATATTTAACTCGTTTACAATCACACAATTGGCAATTAATTTTTCGCTTTCCATGGCACTTGAGTTTGTAGGCAAAAAAAAATTGCATTTCATAAAGGTACAACAAACTATTCTCTAATTTTTATGACACGAATTTTTAATGTAAGGGTAAAGTATTAGCTGAGATCAAGCACTTAAGCATTTATTTAAGAGTTCTAGCTTAGCAGCGGTTCTAGTGCTAAATAGTCAGCGTAGTGCTGAGCTGCATTTTAAAGCCGTCGATTAAAATGCAGCCAAGCTGCAACAAAATCATCACAAGAATAATCAGCCCAGAATAAAAATGAAGAATGACCCAATTTCGGGATGATTCTTCACATGGAATTTTTACCCTGAAATGAGACAAACATTTGCCTCAAAAGTGCGACCAAATTTTTGGGCCAATTTTGCATAGGAAATTACATAGTTAGATACCCAAATGGAAAATAGCCCCAAAACTGAATCTTTTAAAATAAGTTCAAATTTAAGATACAATAGTGATCTAATGTCACATCATGTTTTATTTCAGAGTTGATTTCTGCTGTAAATAGTGCCTCAAGCGGATTTTCCAGAATGGATTCCCGTAACTTCATAAAATCTAAAGCGGACATCCAGCCTGAGGTTCCCCAGAGTGAACTTTTGCTTTAAGCAGTAAGAACATAATAATTGTTTCAAATTGTTGTTGTTCATATTAATCAACCTACCTATACACTGCTCGTACCCGACGTGTTCTCTGAAGTCTTAAGATTCTAGCACACGCGACGCGTAAGCCCGTCGGGTGCATCAAATCTACGATACCCGTTCCGTGTAAGCAAACTGGTTTACGACAACGCGTAACTTTTTAGCTATCGACGAGTACCGTCAGGTACTTATCTGCCATTGATAAGTCGATGAATTCAACGACAAACACGCGAAAAAAATACTCGCACATATGCTGTTGAACAATAAATGCACCTCGTGTAAACACAACGACGGGTGCATTATTTCTGCGTCAGTAAAATTCGATTCGATACTCGTTTCTGACGTTTCGTCGGCGTAAGCTCATGTATAAACCCTACTCTCATTTACGCGACTCAGGTAAAAATTACGCTATCGCGTATATACGACCGGTAGCGCAGTGTGTTGAGGCATCAGTCTCATGTTTGACTACCGGCGTTTCGGGTTCGAATCCCGTCCACGACAACGTTCGTGGCCATGGATGTGCAGGAGGTGCATGCTGGCAACTGCATTCTCTGAAACCAATTTATGCCAACGAAACGTCAACTGGGCCAGATGGAACAGTTGACGCGCTATGCCCCACAAGGGGTTAGGGCAATTGAGTATACACGCCCCGTGCATCAGAAGCTTTAAGCTTTTACTTTTTTCTTAAAATAATTTAAATTCGTAAATAGTAAAAGTACATATTGTAAACATACATTGTACATAACTCGAATAGATATACGAGTACATACATACATACAGTAAATACAACACGGCACAATTAATTGAAAAGGGACAATTTTTTACTTGAAACATAAAACTTCCCCCATGTTGCACGACATTTTCGCCTGTAGCCCTTAGTGCCAGCCCCCTTACACAGCTACCATAAAATCGTCCTGCTATCCAGCTTTTATTTCGCCTAAGAACAAATGTTACTGCAATTAGAGGCTATTGGCGGTCAGTCAAGAGGAAAATCTTTAATCTGTGAGGGTGGTTGAACACAGAACACCACAACAGCTACATTGTACATACTTACACAATTCCATAGACAGTGACTTCTTTAATTGCGTTCACTTTTCATTTCACAATGTTCAGGATACTGAGGATAGGATACAAGGATACATAGTACATACATATAGCAGGATGCTTTCCATACGAATGCTTTTTTTTTTGTCAGAAAATTTTAAAATGCCGGAAGTTGAAGTCTTTTAGAACTTTTAGCAACCGCTTTTATTATTTTATATTACAGAAAAGATGTTTTCTAAATCAACAAAAGGAACATTTATGTAGCCTCCGCTTTATCTGTAATCAACACATTCAGTAGCACATTAAAATGTAGCGTGAATAAGGTGAATCGATTATTTTTTGTATTTTGGGCTTCTGAATCATCGATTCGTGGCTATTAGCCCACCCAAACCAAATGATGGAAGTCACAAAGAACACTGAGAAAAGACAAAAGTCAAAAACGCAATCTTAGTTAGCAACTTTAGCAACAAATTTCCGATTCAGATGCGGACTTGTTCTTTTGAACAGTCACGGCGGGAAGTGCACATCATTTTAATTAATTGCAAATATTGTCCAAGACGCTATTATTTATAATGACGATGCAATTATTGGTTTTACCAATTTTATTATTATCAAATAAGTAAATATCATTATGGGCTTATTTTGGTGGTATGGTAAGGTAGTTCCTTGTTGTAAGAGGCGTGTGCATGCGCCATGCGGATATGGTCAGGTATGCAGACATTGGATTTTTTTTTTCTGATCGATAAATGAAATGTAAATTATGGATAATGTGCATGCATATAAAACAGTAGATGGGATCCGGTATTTTAGGTGCGTTCAGTACGCTGATGCCCAGTCTATGATCCAGGCAGATCCAGTCTAGTCACCAAGTATTTTTCCCGAAACAGATTGTGAGTATACTGGATATTGTCCGGTGTTTGTAGTTTGTTCTAAAATAATAGACGGCGTAACCTGTCCAAAACTAAAACTTTTCTATTTTGTATGGAGAAACATATATTTCGAGAGCCACTTACTCTCTTCATCAGTATACAATGGTTGTCGAGAGACAAAGTAATCCAATAGTTTCATTCGCCACCAACGTATTAAACTACGGTTCGGCCTGGTATTGTGTCGAGCGGAAAGAAATGCAACGAAAAACGCATTATAGAAATCCATTTCGCTGCAGTGAAATAAATTCTGTTGTTCGCCATTAGTCGTCGCTTTGAGATGCCAGCTATGATGACTCGACATTAGACATTTAAATTATATTACATGAAAATATCGTTTTCCGCCAATATAGGATCCACAATCAGATAACATACATTGTTTACTAAATATCAGAAGGTAAAACTTTTCGCTCTTGTTCGAAGGGTACTGCAGATTGTACAGTTACGAAATGGAATTCGCCACAAAACAGTGCCATCTATTGGATACTAGTAATGTCATCCTATTCCGCTTATGATCACAGTATCATAGTGAGAAACGAAATTTTTCATTTTGTATGGTATTTGACATTTCGTTTCGTATCGCGGCAATACTAGGCATGAGTACGTATACGTCACCAGCAGAGCAGCATGGGTAAAACGTACATTAATATGACTTAGCCTCATAAAAATAATAGTATCTATCATGGTGAGAACCTGGAGCTTAAACAGAATCTTAAATGCATTTTGACCACTATTTAACTTTTGAAACAATAATCCTTTAAAATGAGTTTTCGTACCAGAATTCCATACGTACAAACAATTCAGCAGGTTGTGTAAGGACTTTCGTCCCAAGTACACTTGACACATTTCCTTACTTTAGCGAAGAGCCTTTTATGTATCGAAACAATAGGCTGGTATCCACCGACTTCCATAAATGCATCCTGAAGCTGAATTGTGAATACCAACAAGAGCAAGTATGCAATTCAGAGTATTACCCATGTTTTCAACATTTTAAAGTATTTTTTGAATCTGTTTAATTTTATTTTTTTTTTTGCTGAAAGAAACTGTTTCTATTGCCATTTTTGTTGTTCCTAGCTCTTGTATCCTTGAACGTCGTATTTTTTGGATTCATTGCTATGGTGAATTGCGGTGTGGTATGTATACGCTTGACGTGCGCCCTCCCAAAGAGATTTTAGCCAAACAATAAAAGTCTCGCAATTATATGCAATTAGGGGAAACGGTTTCACTCATTGTCTTTTTGAAAACGCGCTGTGGTAGAACGGGAGTACGAAGTACTAGTAATACACGAGAGTACTCTTGAAAGTATTCATTGTTTGTGTCATTTCTTTTGAACCAAATGGGATTGTGAGCACGGCTAGGACTACGACTGCCTATGTAGAGGCAGCTCAAAAGTCGTAGCCGAAGCGAAATATGTCCTGTTAGTATAATAGAAAGAACAAAATGATATATGTATAATGTTCTTGTAAGGGATGTTAGAAATTTTGAAGAAATATTAAATCCGCTCTACGATACTAATCTAGAGTTCGGAGTTCAAATCTCGGTGCGATCAAAACACTGCCAGTGAGTACTAATAGAACTCTCACAGTGCTCCGAGCTTGTCAGTATAAAGACGGCGCGTATAGGAGGTGCATGCTAGCTGCACTTCCGAAAAAGTAGATATGCTATCGAAACGTCAATAAGGCATAGAAATTCTGGAGATGTTGACGCTCCCATGCCAAGTCAAGTCGAAATTAACATATATAATCAGTATAGTATATGCAACATACCATGACCTTGTCCTGGGTAGCAAAAACATCGTTGCTTTGCAGGCTGCACTGACCAAGTGGTGTAGGATACTGGAGGATCATGGACTGAGGGTTAGCATACCAAACGCCGAGTGTCTTTGCTGTCCTTTATCTGATCCAGAGAGACCGATACCAGATATCAACATTAAACGAGAGCAGCTGAAGTCTTGTACAAGGTTCAACTACCTGGGCTCGATGGTCAACAAGGAAGCTACCTGCGATGACGACATCAAACATTACATCAGTGTCGGTTGGATGAAGTGGCGAGCAATTGATCACTGAAAAGCTCGAAGATCGTCGTATGGATTGGTATTGCCATGTTCTTAGGCGTCCGTATGAGAACCCAGTCATGAAGGCACCATCAATGAATGTTCCATTGGCTGGATCCAAACCCCCAGGCAGACGAAAACACACACAGCAAATCTTTTTTCCAGTAAAGTTCAACTAGAGAAAATCTAGTGAAAATTTCCTGCTGATAATCTAGTGAAAAATGTCGTATACCCATAAATCTAGTGAAAATACCTAGAAATACAGTTCGTGCTCAAAAATCTAGTGAAAATAACTAGAAGTACAGTTTGTCTTGCCAATTCGACTGTTTTTCTAGTGCTCACCACTTTGTTTCTAGGAAAAAAAGTTTTGCACCTAGAAAGCTAGATAAATTCACTGTTAAAGCGGCGACGAAGCAAGCCAGGCATCATTATTGTTTTTGCGTTTGGAGGCAGAAGTTCGTAAGGTGAAAAGTGAACTGTTTGTTTTCTCAAAACACGCCGTCATATTCGCGCTCGGTGGCCATGTTCGTTCGGTCACCGCCCTACAATTTAGAGAATGGAGGTTCGATCCTCGATATGAACAAAAAAACTGCCTGTGGGTACTAATAGAACTCCCACTGTGCCCCGAGCTTGTCAGTATAAAGACATGCTAGCAACTGCTCGTTTGAAAAGTAGATATGCTATCGAAACGACAGCAACAACATGTTGACGCGCCCATGCCTCTGGAGGGGTCAAGACAATTAACAACATTTTGAAAGCAACCTATCAAAATTACCCCAATAACTTGGCTTCGAATAAAATGTTAGTTGCGGCCTTTCTGCATTAGAGCGACAACATATACATAAGGTACCACTGCCTACTCAGTTCCGTTTACTAGATTACCAGTGTATTTCCTTCCGAGATTTTTGTCAAAACAACTGAAATACTAGTAAATAGAACTAGATTCTCAACGAGCTTCTGATAGAAAATCACTAAGAAGTTTTCCTGATATTCTAGTGGTTACTTAATCACTAGATCTTTACTAGAATATCTAGGAGCTAAATTCTAGTTGTGTTTAACTAGAATCTAGTTGAAAAAATTTACTGTGCACGTGGATCGATCAGATGAAGAAGCAACACCAACGCATTAATCTCGGCGATGATCCAGGACCGAGCTGCCTGCAGAAAGAAACTGAAATTATACGGCCAAAATGGGCGAAGTGCCAACACCACAGCAAGGAAGAAGAAGAGTGTGGTCGTGAAAACTGTAAACATTTTTGAACAAAAATTTGCATTCAGAAATTTGTACAAAATTGTTGGGCATATGTATATTTGGTGAAACACACATAACTCGAAACGTCAACAAGGCATAAAAATGCTAGAGATGTTGACGCGCCCATGCCCCTGGAGGAGTCAAGACAATTAACAATACACCGAAGAAGAGGAAATACTCTGTTCCATTGGAAAGGCCGTTAATCCGAGGACCGGTTGATTTGAGGCTGGTTAAGAGGGTTTCTACTGTATAAGTATGAATGAATTTTAAAGCCGAAAATACGGATAGGTTCACCCGTATTTCCAGAACTTCTATTGTTGATAAAAATATATTTTTTTTTTTAGAAACTAGGGAGAAAATTTAAAAAAGAAATTATGTGAAGTTAAATCTTTAAGATAAGCGAAATCTTAATCTTTATTACTCTAGTTTTTCGGTTTTTGTTTGAAAGATGATTTAATGAACTTTATAAATTAATTTCTTAAGTTTGAATGTTAAAAATGTAATTGAACTCTGTATGCTAACTAAAATATATTGTTCGGAGCTTCTAGCGGAACCAAAATTATTATTGTGCAACTGAATAGAACATTGAAAAGTAACACAAAATCTACCATCATGTACATATTCGTTATAGAAAAAAAAAACACAATTCATGGCTTCACCACACCTTGAAATAGGCGGTAACTGAGCACAAAGCAAAAAATAACAACTCAACAAACATCATGCACCACAACACCATTCATAACACGCAAATTTCCACTGGTATCTAATTAAAAGGTAGCGAATATCCTAGCGCGATCATGTCATCTTAGAAAAGTCGGCAAGTAGTATAATTACCGAGTAGTACTCGCACAGAAAAAAAGAGGTTGTAATTGTAGTTAAGAGTAGTACGTATGTTTTCTTGCCGCCTTTCCAGTTTGGTATATTACTCATTGAATAATGTATGAAAATGAGCCATTGCAGGTGATGAGCCATGCAGATTTCAGTATGACAAATAATGCAGTCATGCAATTGGTAACCAAGCAATTGATTTGTGCACAAGATTTGTAAACATGAATAATCACAAAACATTCAGATTTTGTTATACAAAACACATGGAAACATCACCGTCTTGTGTGTCTGCTACTTAATCAACAGAGTTTAAAATATTCAATCTTACAGATGGGATTAAAAATTTAGCTTAACGGACGTGAAATCCTGTGCACAGCTCTGATTGAGTATGAAAACACTTGTTCCATATTTATTTCAACATTGATTAGAATGTTGTAAATGAAAGACACCCTACGTGAGTGGGTGACTCATAGTTTTTCATGTTCATAATTTCATACCTCTTTTCGATACGCCGTGCGTTCTTCCGTTTCAAAAGACGCATGCCCCTGGACTACCTAAAGTTGAATAAGTGTGGACATTTCCTCAGTGTGCTCTCCAGGAAGATCTAAATTCACCATTGGTCAATTCTACGCAAATCGTGCACAGATATGAAACGGATTTTCTTAAGGAGAAACTACAATACATATAAAACGTACATATTCAACTCGTAACTGAAAAACCAGCTTCAGATTTTTGCCCACACAATTAAATGCTCTCTTGAAATCGATGAAGCAGGTAGACTTTGTTAGGGTCATGCTTTTCATCGACTGAAGCTTTAGTCTCTCTATTTCAAGGAGTTGACTACGAATATAACAGAGGGCGATCAATTGTATATTTCTTTTTCTGGTTCAAATGAAACCAAAGAAAACAAAAACCCTACTAGTCACTACTCGTATATAAGTAATCTACGACTCAAATTCTTCATCAGCATTATCGTCTGAGTTATTACACTAATAAACACACTGTTCTGACACATAAACAAAGCGCCTACTAAAGGCTCGAATCCTTCGATTGTAAACTTTATCAAGTGATTTCATAGTTTTTAACTAACAAAGTCATTATTTCTAGTTAAAAAATTTTCAGCATAGTTCAGCGCGTACCATCAATCGCCATTCGCCTTTACCATTTCTTTGATTTGACGCGACCGGGCCTTGAGTCCTTGTCTTCGTAATCAGTAATTCGCCGTGGACGGGATTCTCGCGGATCGAACTGTCAGCTAATAAAAAAAATTTGCCAATCCAATAAATTGTTTTGTAATACGGTGAAATGCGCGTAATCCATCAGCCGGTTCATCCATAGGCTTCTCAACCAGAAGAAGGATGCCTTCCACGGTTTTGTTCGATTCAGTTCTGTGGCCGGATGGCAGCGTAGCGTACCAATGTACTCTCAAACGTATACGTACTAACTTTTGCATCAAGTCTTGTGCTGGGAATTTTCTTGTTAATCGAGCAAAGGCAGCCAGTAAGACAAGTGCATATTGGAGCTCTCGTCTTCAATTCGGAATCGGAACGCTTACACTGAGTCCGCTGGTGCATTCCCGTTCCGAGAGTGGGTTTTTCTTCGTCTTTGTCGCGCTTTTCGCCACCGCAAAAAGCCAATGCACCGAACTATGAACCACGTAATGATTTGGCATTGTACGGAGTACTATACGCGTCGTCGCTTTGGCGGCAAAACTTGAAAGAAATCGTCAACAATCCGCAATATGAGGAGAATGCACGCCGAATGCACGAATGCAGTGCAACCAACGTCTATTTCTGCAATGCACATGGCTCGCTTGTATTTGTTGCATGCTAAAATGCTGCAAATGCAACAGCACGAATTCGCGCACTTTCCAGTCCGCGATTACTTTTAAATTTACAATCGAAAGAGTTCGCTATGTGTAGCTTCCATTTGTAGCTTTCGTTGGACAAGCCATGGTATATGGTTTGTAATGATATAAATTCATAGGCACACCATACGAGATTTGGCAAAATGTTGAGATTTTCCCAAACACTACTAGATTTTCCATATATCTCAAAGATTTCGAAATGTAGATTTTGGACGAGATTTCAAACAAATCTCGTCTCAACTCTTGCTCATTTCGTCCCAATCGTGAGATACGTGGGGAACCTCCATCCGAGCCATTTTTTTACTGACAGGCTCGAAACGCTGTGTTCTCGTAATACTCACAGGTAGTTTTTATTGACGCACCGAGGATTGAACCTACGTTTCCCTAGATGTAGAATCATAGAGTGGCGACCGAAAATTCAGGCTACCGAACGCTTCCCCATGCATTATCCGAAATCTGTCATTTGCAAACGAAATATCTACTATGCTTCTTAGGAGTAGCTGGCGTGCTATGCCCCACAAAATAGTGGCCCTTTTGGAAATGTCTGTACATCTAGAAATCTATCCTTGGTTAATTGTCCTGTGACGCCTTCTTTTAACTGGGCTTTTAATGAACCATATTCTGGTCTGGTTGTGCTGCTTCCACCGGCAAATCGAAGGCAGCACCTGATGAGCAGCTATCTGTCGGTGGTACGAAACCAGAGGCTGAGGGTCCTATTATACCTGGACCCCTATGCGAGCGTGAGTGTATCTGATCCGTTCCCGTCCTTATCGGGAATATTTTTAACTCCCATGTTTGTGCTGTCTTCCCCAGGCCTATGATGAATTTTTATTAATATGTAAAAGACAGAAGCCCCGTTCACACGGGTATCTTTTGACGCCCACCAAACCATCCGTTATAGCCTTTCCTGTCGAAGAGTACAGGATCATTCCTTGTCGATGAGCTACCTACATTTTTTCGCGGTTTCTGTTTGTCGGAGTCATTTTACAGGCGTAACAACCTGTAAACGTAATTTCCTATCTCTCTTAGAAAATAAGCAGGGTGAAGACGTGTCACGAAATTAGACTTGTTAAAAGGAAAAATAATTTAAAGTCAGTGCCGCCAGCAGAAAGATGAAAACAAAAACGATCAAGGAATCCGGATTGGATATTAGGAGTAAACTCCCGACAGTGGTAGTTCCAAAGGGTATCCCTGTCAACTGTTGATGCCTACGTTGGGGGATAGGTGAGGGAAATGAAAGGGTATGTATGTAGATAGGATAAGAGCTAAAAGAAACACAAATGGCCGAAGCTGTAACGCCCAGGTTATCTGACCAAGGACAGAAATCAATCCTTACGGGAAATTATTGGGCCCCACTTTGGGCGCCATTTGATAACTTTTGATGTTGAGTCCTAAGTTTGGTTCGTGAAGCACAAATCTTAGCCTTAATAGTATTTTATTACGATCCCGAAATGCAAGGGAGGTAGGACATCCTTTTCCCTCGTTTTCCCCTGTCTTCAAAGTTAAAAAAAAGGAATATACTAGGCGTAAAACCCCCACCCCCTGAATGTTGGCCTATTACGACTCACCTCTCTTGGGCATTATAATATTTCTACACATTCCTACCAAATTTCATGTGTGTAGTTGCAGCGGTTCGTAAGATTTTCTATGAACCGAGAGACGGACAAACATTTGACCGATTGTCTTTGATATAATAAGTTTTTTTTTCTTGCATCTCCAATATCTTGTGATAATGATTGACGCAAAATTTACATTTAATCTCAAGTAGGTCTGTGTGAAAGCAATGAAGACAAGCGATGTCCAAAAAAGCCTCATCAAGAGATAAGAGGAATTACCATATTAACCCTACTATTCAGGGCCGTTTGGGATACTGCTATCACCAACTGCATCGTAATTCAGCCAATAGTACATACAAGTGCATTACATATTGCTTAAAAAGAAAATCAATAATTCAATAATATCCTATATCAATTCCAAATGCGATTCTATATACGAGTACACCCATACATAATATACATATATCCTTCCTCCAGTCATGGCATTAGTAACCCTGTCCACTCAATCCATTAACGAAAATTTCTTCTCGGAAAATTATCATGACCCAAACCGGAAGTTGCGGTTGCCTACTTAACCATCTGTCTATGTATAAAAATCACTCGAATAGGACACGAAAACATGGTAAAAATGCCAAATGAATCCGGGGTTGATCACCCTATAATTTAACCACCACCAACGGAATATGACGTCTAGTGAGTGGTTAAAACAAAAGCCTAGTTCATTGTATCGGTTTTCTTTTCGCTGCGTTGCGGATAAGTGAAAAAAAAAATGTATATTTATATATGATACATGCAGGACTTGAGGAAGAAGCGGTCCGGATGGGAAAAAGGACAACCAATAAAGCAACCCCTAACCTTCAATTTAATAACCGCCCAGCCGAGAAGATGATTGCCAGGACAGGGGTCATTTCGAGGTCTTTCCATGATGCGAGTACCTATATAGAATTGGATTCAGTTTTTCCCCTCGCCGCTGCGCGATCTTTCGACCAATTATGTATATCCAATAGTTCAGACATGGGATGGATAAGATAGCCGTTGAGTTGAAATGGTGAATGGTTGCAGTCTATTCGATCGAATCTATCTGATCTGATCCGTTGTTGTCTGCGGCCAATTATCTTCCGAACAGTCAGATCGTGACTATTTTCTCGATTTAAAGCTAGTCGAGTTGAACTAGGTACGATGTGTACAATGGGATGTGTAATGCGGGAAATACATGATATCAAATTGATTAACTGATTTGTGCTATTTGGACTGTTTGTGTCTTTTTTTAAAGGGCCCAATGATTGATCTTCGAATTGTGTTGTGAGATCCAAAAAAAATATTTATTATTGATAAAGGAAAAGTCCTTTATCCAAACAGTTAACAAATACAGATATCGCTATAGGAGGACTAACTACTTTTGGAGAATCGATACAGATCAGTACTCGTATACTTCACTCTACCTTCGAAAAAGGGAAATATAAGATGGTTTCGCAAACACAATCCTCACTTTTCATTTCTATCATGTCTTGACTACCCCTATCTTATAAAACCAAAGGCATGAGTATATCGATCGAAGTTCGGACGGCTTAAAGTGGCGATCATAACTACTAGGGAACACGCCTAATTTCGGCGAAACAACAATCGCTCAAACGTTCAATCATCAGTCGAAAGAACTATAATTTACCTTCTATTGCCTAACCAAATGCATCTTGTCCTCGTACTCTTCTACCGATATACTCGTGCGGTGCAGTTTGCTTGTCTGTCCGAGTCAAGGTGGCACATTCGACTATTGACAGATTAATAGCGTTGTCGTGAAGATTTGTTGAAAATCACCAACACGATTTGTAACGGAGTGACAAGGTTTAAATTCACTTAAATTTTTGCCTGGAAGTATATGGAGTATGTATTTGCATACTCATATGTTAGGTATCTCAAAGATCAATTTGCATGAATTCGTTTTTTTTCTTCGAGCGTTTGAAACCATTTGTTCGTGATACAAAAATAAAAAAAAAAAACATAAATATCCTTGATTTTAAAGACTGTTACCAATATTAGTACTTGGAAACTGCATACTATCAGTAATTTATGGACACGTCGAAAAGGAAAAATCCAAGATTCCTTTACTTTGAATTTTAATCTGTTTTTGATAGTGATAAAAACGTGTGACCACTTTTTATCCTAATTTCTGAACTTCGAGCAGTAACAGGCTTTTTAATTCAATATAGATCTTGACTGAAAGCACTAAATAGGCCGTCAAGCAAGGAAAAACAGATGATCTGCACAGGTTAATATTTTAACTTGAGATGATTTTAACTAACTATTGCACTCTACTCGTGCAAGAAGGCCGTAGGTGAAAACTGGAGTTTACAGCCGAAAGCGGTACTTTGGATATACACAACTGTTGTACGTCCTATATTATTGTACGCAGTCAGTGTGTTGTGAACAGCACTCAGAGTAGTGCAGTGTAGTGTGTAGTGTAGTAGTAGTCTGCTTGGGGAGGTTCAAAGGCTAGCTTTGTCGGCCGCAACGGGGGCTTTTAGAACCTCTACGTCAACCGTTGGATATTCTTGGCGAACAACTGGCGGCAAACACTGGTCTGTGCCTTCGCAAGGCGAACCAGCGGCGTGCGCAGAGTGCGGGACACTCTACTATACTGAACAACCTGGATTTCCCCAGAGAGACGGACTACGGACTACCCCAAAATATCAGTTTGGCAGAAACGTCACTAGTCTGATTCCGTCGAGGACGACTGATTCCATGGTCATCTATACAGATGGCTCTAGGACCGACTGCCGCTCAGCCCTCGCAGGAATGGGTGGCTTCTTCAATATTACCCTTTGTTGGATCCCGAGCTATCGTGGTTTTGCGGATAACTGCAAGGTGGATGAACTGGCTAAGGAGAACTGGGGCGGTTGACGAAAGACGTAATGACATTATAATGTCATTCACTATGTGTAAATTGATAATAAAGACCGCTGCTGTGGACAGGGCTAATATAAGATAGCTCAGCGGCAGCACATGAAACACAACGAGGATGATTTGGCCGATATTTGAACCCAGCCACGCTTCCATATTATTGTCGCTGAACAGAAAGCACATTGGCAATGTAACCTCTATGGTTAACACAGGGTACTGCCCAATCGAGGAGTTTGCCTGAAGGCTCCATATTCCTCACCACGACTTCAGCAGGAGTTGTGGAGATGTAGATGATGAGGAGAGCGTTCTCCACTTTCTCTGTCACTGTCAGGTCTTGGCTGGCAGCTGTCCGACAAGGGAGAAGAAGGAAATTTCTGGACTGCCGGGTTTTCGATCTGGGTGACCTTAAGAATATGACCGCCAGAAGGCTCAATTGTTACATCTCCAGCACAGACTGGTTTGTTACGTATGTTCCAACGGGGCTGATTTGTGGTGGTACCACAATGCACCCAATGGTAGTCTAAGTGTGTTGTGAAGTATCATGGCAGCTCCCTAACCTAACCAAACACTGAACATTTAGTAATTTGTTTCTAAATGCTTTGGGTACACTTTGTTTGAAATGGTATTTACTTTCGTAATTTAACGTACAACTTGACGCCGCTAGTGCAAAAAATCTCTCGAAGTTGAAATCGATATCTCAACCTTCTATCAAGTGCATGAAATTTCACGTTCACTTTCTGCGGAATTTCGCAAACGAATAGATGTATAAAAGCAACTAGGTACCCAATTAATTAAATACTGGCAAATATGTTTACAACAGGTTTTTTTATACCCTGGCAATTGCAATTCACTCATTCATACTTTAATTTGGACATTTTGTAAACCAACGTAATCTGTTTGAGAATATTTAAATAATTAAATACAGGAAAAATGTTTCCCCAAGCTACTCGTATACGAATCTTTAAAAAAAAATACATTGAATACCTTACGACTAGCCTACAACATGGTATTCAATGTCACTTTATGTCCCTTTATGTGGTGGGTATAAACTATACATAATAAGTTTTGGACAGCCTAAAAAGGCAAAAGTCTTGAGTGTCAGATCATAGTAGATTTCCGGCTTTCAGACAGAAAACCATAATGTAGTGCCTAAGCGGAAATCCACTTGAAGAGGTGGGCTTGGCTTCTGCTATATGCAATAAGAATCTTTCCTGTATAACAACATATTTATAATTATGTATCTAAACAGCTTGATTCGAGAACATTTAAGGTTAACAGATTTTCGCGTTTCCCAAATATTATTTTGTGAGCCTTCTCTTCTCCCACCCCTTTCCCCTCTCGTCGAAATTCTGGGTCCGCTACTGACGACGCACAGTGGTCAAAAATGGGGGATATTTGAGGTTCAGAATGACAAAACTGTTTTTTTATTATGTTTGTTGTTTTACCTCTAATTCGATCCACGAAAATTGAAAGTACCAAGATTTTTTGTTGGACCTACATATTTCGGGCTACGTACCCATCATCAAACAACAAACATCATAAGAATATCGATTCCGGCAACAACAAAAAGCTTCAAAATGTAAAACTGTTTTCGTTAAATATGTTCAATCTTGCTGAATGTTACTATCCGTGAGTTGTTGGGGTCGCTGATTGCAAATCTAAAATCGACATTGTAAAAAAACAAAATGACGACTCAAGAGCGGCAACACTGTTTTCCATAAATACATTCAATCGCTAGCCCGTTGCGATAGTGCGACTTGTATAAGTGAAAAGGTGATGTGAGGATGAAAGGAAGGCGAAAATCCAAATTTTTTTGCTTATAAATAAGTTCGTGCGTTAGAGTTTTCTATTAAACCAAAATATCTTCAATTTCCGATCCAATCTGCCATTTTTTTTTTCAAAAACTCTTTTCTTCATTTGAATAAAAACTAATTCAGACTGTATCTGTTCGAAATCCTTCAAAACAAATTTTTCAACTCCAACTCATCTAAAAATACCTTAATTAGCACAACATGACAATGATTTCGCTACAGAAGCTACAAAGGCGGTATACTTTATATCTTTCGTTGAAAATCTTTTGTCAGAGGGAGGGATCCCTGTTGAATCCTGTTGAATAGAAGCTTAATCGGCTCAAATAGCAAACGAGCTGTTCTACATTTGAACTATGGGTGGGTCGGTCGATTGATGTATCTTCTTAAGGGAGCGTACGGTAACACGGTAGGTGGCCAACAAAGTAACTACATTCTACACTAATTGACCAACAATGCTGTGTCTACTGAACAGAATAATTCATGCACGTGCCGATATCATGTGAATTCGTCAATCTACATGGGTTTCTGTTCAAAGGATTAAGAAAATTGAGTCCAATTTTAATAACGTCCAATTTCAAGTTTTGAACAAACAAAAATATTTTGTTAAAAGTCGAATAGCTGTGTTAGATGAGACGTAAACATTACGTTCGAAAATTAAAAATATCTTACAGATAATATTGTTGCAATTTTATAAGCTGTAGTAGGAATGAAAAGTGTGATAACTAATGGCAATAGTGGTCAGGACGGTTCTATTATGTGCTGAATATCAATTTGAAGTGAACATCAATATGTAAGCACGCGGAATTTCCTGCCTAAATTAAGGCCTAAAGGTAAGGTCGGAAAAGATTTCGCTAGGAATGTTTTATAATTAACGGCACCACGTGTCCATTCAATAGCCTGTTTAGGTTTTATTGATTATTTAAATGGAATCACACTGACCCCACATTGGGTGCTAAAAATTTTCGGAGTATTTCGATCATTTTTCGAGTATTTTCTACTGTAAGCTTTCATTGATTAAATCACAAAAACCAAACTGAACCCACATTGGGCGCCCAATATTTTCAGGCTATTTCGGCCATTATTCACAACTTCCGTTAACATAGGATACAAAACAAAGCTTTAAAAGTATTGTAGATTGGGTGTATTGAACTGATGAGTTATTCTTTATTAGTTGAACAGGGCGCCAGTATAGTTACGGCCGAACCTGTTAGTGGCATTCATAAAGGGTGACATCAAAGAGGGACAGCTCCGAATATCCTAATCGCTACATGTGTCTATAGAAACACATTTCAAGAAATAACAAACCAGTCTGACTACTATCTTATTATGGAAAATACTCATCAGAATAATCTAGTAAATAGATTGAGTGGGTAAAGTTTTTTTATAGGGATACGCGGGTTAGTAGTCCTATATATATCAAGACAGTATTTATCAGTGACGTGCACTCGTAGTAAGCAATTCCAAACTGCTTGACTTACCGAAATAAGCAATTCAATAATAAACTTTGCTTACACCAATACACATATCATCATTTCAGTCAATGTTTTAATTTAAGCTGAAGAATACATATTATCATTCAAATATTCCTTTACACATTCAAATTCTGATCCGCGCCTTCATTTGGTTAAAAAACATTCGTTCAATTACTTTAGATAATATTCAAACCTCCCACATTTTGCACACCATAGACACCAAACTTAGAATAGGAAAATGTGCCTAGATCTTTAGATGCATGTACCATGTGTGCATCCAAATACTAGAGACATGTTGATTCCAGAAAATGGGAATCTTGGATTTCGGTAGTACATTGGGCAACGATTTTTTTTTGTTTTGTTCGCAAATTTATATGAGACAAGTCAAGCACTGGCGCGACTGCTTTTGTGTGTGGGATAAAGCCCAATGATGCTTGTTAATGAAATGTTGCCAATGCAGGGAATGTTTATGGGAATTTGATTTTTCCAGTAGAGCTTTTGTTTTTGTTATGTAATGGATTTTCCGTTGCAATTTAAAAGAGGAAATCAGTGCAATCGGGTGATTTTGATTAAATTGTGATTTGAAGTTTTTTTGACCGTTTGTAGTGATTTAATTGATTTGATTTGTGATAAAAGTGGTAAGTTTTCTTTTCGCATTATGTCGGAGTATTGCTGCGTGACGGATTTCGTACTAAAAGCGGGATTTTCAACTCTTTCCTTTGCCAAGAAAAGAGAAATTATAGAATCGGATAGACCGAAGCCAGATCTTAGTTTAGAGTTTAAATTAAAAAATATTACGCGAAAATTCCATATCGAAACGTATGAAAAGTACATTTGGTTAACGGGAAGCTGTAAATTAAATAAGTTATTTTGCTGGCCGTGTCTTTTGTTCACGAATGAAAAATCTGTTTGGAATAAAGCTGGATTTAGTGATTTGAATAATTTTACGGGCTCAGCAGCAAAGCATTCAAGTTCCGAAAAACATCTTCAGTCGTTAATTAAATTAGATAATTTTGGTTCTCAGCGTATAGAGTTTATGCTTAGTAACCAGGTGGCAATATCTGTTAGTTTGCATAATGAAAAAGTTGAGCGTAATCGTAATATTTTGAAACGTTTAATCGATACTGTAATTTTTTTGGCAAAACAGGAGCTTCCTTTTCGCGGAAATAATGAAGACTCTTCTTCAAATAATCGTGGTAATTTTATCGAAACCGTAAATTTCTTGAGTTTGTACGATCCGATAATTGAGTCCCACATAGATTCTATAAAAGCAAATGCAGCGTTTTCGGGTTTGTCTAATAGAATCCAAAACGATCTTGTTTCCCCTATAGCTAATGTGGTTCGAAATAAAATCAATTTGGAAATAAAGGAGGCTCCATTTGTAGCTGTAATGGTCGACGAAACGCCAGATGTTAGCGGTCGGGAACAATTAACGATGATTTTTAGATATACAATATCAAATGAGATTGAAGAAAGATTTATCGGATTTTTGGATGTAAGCGCTAATCGTACAGCTACAGCAATAAGCTCTCACATTTTAAAACAATTGCAAAATTTTAATATCGATAAGAAATTAATTGCACAATGTTACGATGGCGCAGCAGTAATGAGTTCTCAAATTCGTGGAGTTCAGACTTTAATTCGGGAAAAACATAAATCGGCAATTTTCGTTCCATGTTACGCTCATTCACTAAATCTAGTATTGTCTAAAGCAGTTGAGTTTATTCCGGAAATTAAATTATTTTTCGCGCACATCAATAAAATCGCATCATTTTTTAATACATCCACTAAAAGGTCGGACCTTTTTGCAAATATAGTAAATCGTCGTTTACCATCGGTTTCCAAAACGCGTTGGCATTATCATTCGCGTATTATTAACGTTATATTTGAACATAAGCATGAAATTTGTACAGTTTTTGAGACAATTTCGAATGGTTCTCAACACTGGGATGGCGATTCCTTGACTTTTTCCGATATATACTTACAAAAATTCGCAGAGTCAGATTTTCAATTACATCTGTTAATTTTTTCTGAAATTTTTTCGAAAACTGATATATTATTTAATATTATTCAGAGCAAAGTGGTAAACATTTCATATGCAAGCCAAAAAATTATTGAATTTGAAAATTGGCTTGAAAATGACTTTTCTAAAAAGTTTGATAATTTCTTTTCGACAGTTACAGCAGAATATCAGCCACCACGTAAGAAATGTAGAAATGCGATAGATCCTTTACAAAATTTACTGCGGATATTTCGGGAGATTATAGATGTTATTCTCGGGCAAATTCGAGATCGATTCCATTCGTTTAAGGATCTTTCATTTTTAGAGTTGCTTGAACCGAATTATTTTTCTAAATTCAAGTCAAATTTTCCCGATAAAAATTTTGACTCACTTATTGAATATCACGGTCAATTTTTCGACAGAATAAAGTTGAAAAATGAGCTAAAAGTTATTTATTCTTCAGATGAGTTTAAAAACGCGAATCCTAGTAAGATTCTCGATTATTTTCAAAAACGGCCTTATGTCGCAAACGGTTTTAAGCAAGTTCATATTTTAGCAAAATTATTAACGTCAATTCCAGTCACAGTGGCAACTGCGGAAAGGTCATTTTCAACACTAAAGCGCGTTCACACATTTTTGAGAAATCGCCAATCCCAAGAACGACTTTCGGATCTTGCTTTAATTGCGGTTGAAAAGGATCTTCTTATACAAATGCGAAGAGAAAACGATTTTTTTGATAATGTGATTAAAGAGTTTTTACTTAAAGAACGGCGCATAGATTTGGAATACAAATAAATGGCAACGGCGAAAGAATATTTATTTATTTCAAATACCCCTGAATTTTTCTTAGTCTTAATTAACATAATATTTATTTATCATTTTTTTTATTAGTAATATTTTATTTATTTATTTTTTTTTTGTATTCCGAATATATGTGCCAATATTTTATTTATATCTTTCCTGATTTCTTTAAGGCTTAAAGCCGCTTGGTATAAATGTTTTTGTGACCATATTCTATTATACAGTCCATTTTTGTTTATGCTAAATTGGCTTTAGGGCGCCCAACTGCTTGACTATGAAAAATTTCCACTGCACGTCACTGGTATTTATACAGAAAACCTGTTTACACCATAAATCCTGCGAAGTTGCTATGCCAAGTGGCCGGATCCGTATATAAACGGATTCAGAATTCTCGGTCTATAGGATCATGCATTGTGCATTGAAATGAGCATGTAGCGATGGAAGATCGATCAGTAGCTACGGAGGACTGCCATAAGGTAGGTCTATTAAAGGCTCCTAATCGTGAATATTCAGCCTCTCGCATACACCCGGCTGAGCTCAGAACGAAGAAAATAGCGCCCATGAGCACCGCTGAGTTTAAGAATTTTTATATAGAAATCGTCGAGAATTCATTCTATTAAGGCTGAATTTCTCGAATTTGAATACGAGAAATCATATAAGCCCATTGCATAAGGACTAAAGAGAGTGGGAGTGGGAACAGACCCCCATAATTCTCCTATCTACGTCACTGTACACTACTGATCAATCGACTTAAATTGAATTGCTTTGAACCAATCCATTATTTAACCAAAATAAGTCACTTATAGTTAAAATGTTTACCTTTGAATTAACTTCAGTGTGACAAGTTTATTTCTCGTCTTCACGTGCTCCCTATAAATCACCACCGATTTCCTTCCCATTTAATTCGAGCCCACTGACATAGTACTCGTATGTAGGTGCACACTACGCTCATTACTATTAATTGGTCACTTTTCAAGTTCATCGTAGCTATTTGATCCGAAAAGCATAAGATGTGAATGAACGTGAGTACTATTTTTCTTTTTTTTTTTGCTTCTCTCCAATTTACAATAAATTACAGAAATTATTCAATCAAATATTGATACGACCTAATAATTGGAGCAATTGGGCAAATGAATAACAACAAAACTTCGGACACTGCGCAACATAACAACAAACAGTCAAGTGGCCGTAATGACGCCATCGAGGAGCCATCTTTGTTTTCGCTTTTCATTCAGGTAATTCCCGAGAAAAAAGCACGTGGTAATCCAATGGCGACAATGGTGTCCTCCATGTATAGCCATTTGACTTTATTGTAAAGATTGCAGCCTGATCGAGCTAGTAAATATGACAATGAATTGAAAGTAATTGGCGCAAACCAAAATAAATAAAAGAACAGGAATGGACGATTTCTGAAATCGAGTTAATTGGATGTGGGGCAGGTGAAATGGGGAGGAAAAATAGCTCTTTTCGGTATAGGTGGAGTCATCTCGCGGAGAATAGAAATCTATCCGCGGTAATGCAGGGCGATGAGGTTTGAGCCCATGGTGTTGCATTTTGATTCATATTTGCATTAAAACATTCGTCGTCGGTCTGTTATGTTTCATAAATTTAAGTATACATATATACTTGCATATGGTATGAATCGTATAATTATTAAAATCGAGTTTTTCGTTTCAATATCAATGCTAGTTGTATTAAAGTAAGCCTTCATGGTATTAGTGGAAATCAATGTTTTATTGGCAATGGTAGAAGAAAGAAATCCGAAAGACTATCAATATTTCTTGTACGTTTCTTATTGTTATGGAGGATATTAACAGGGCCGTTGAAAGGAGGGGCGGCAGGGGTGAAATGCCCCGGGCCCGTGATTTTAGAGGGGCCCGGAAATTTGTAAAAAAAAAGCGTATCAAACTTTTGTCAAGATTAGAAGAAGAATAATTCTTCTGAATACATACAAAAACCGACAGTTTCGATAGAGGCTCGAACATTGAACATTATGAAAACTTTGATACATGTTCTTATACAACAATTTTCCATCTCGAGCTACCACAACTGTCGTCTTCAGAAGATAATTGAGTCGAAAGCGAAAGCCTAGCTGAGTACTTAAAATATAAAAAAAGTAGAGATGTAAGGGATATTGTTTAGGGAACGAGGATGAGGATATGGATGAAAAATTGTTTGAGTTCGAGGGTGCGGATGGAGATGAGGATATTTGATAATGAAAAGATGTGGATACGAATGAGGATGAGGATGGAGAGGAGACATAATATGTTAGTTTGTTTTTATATGTAAAATATTAGCTGTGAAGCATAGCAGTAGATTTACTGCTAGTACGATAAAAATATGTATCCAGTAAAACGCTAGAGCTAGAAAAAATTAACGGAATGTAATTTTTTCTTTGTTTTTTTTTTATATGGAATTGGTCGGAGAATCCGAAACTCATTTTGCCACAAAAAATATTGATTGGAAGAATCCGAAAAGGACGGAAAAAACAAAGGGAATAATGAGTACTTTCCATTTGTGGTATTTTTCCCCCAATTTGAACCCGCTACGACGGAGCGAGGGACAAAATAGGCGCAAAAAGTGCTGTAAAATGGATTTCATTACAATATATGTAATATCGTTAAACGATTGGGAACATTACAGGTTTACGATTTTGAACAGAATTCTCTCTATTGCATTTAGAGAGAATTTTCACTACAGTCAAGGAATGTCCGCTTTAGGAGGTGCAAATCACCCAAGTGTGTGTAACGGACGGTTTGGTGGGCATCCGAAGATGCCCGTGGGGACGGAGCCTAAGGTAGCTTAATTTACCGTGGAGGTCGGGCTGTGCCATCTGGCGAAGAAAAAGGCTCCTCAACGAGCTAAGCAGAGGCCTATGCTTGCTGTAGCTCAGTTCGGAAGACGTGGGCGGGGTTTTCGCCGCTCGTTGCCCCTGTCCTTTACGTATTAACAAAAATGCATAGGCCTGGGGCTGGGGAAGACAACACAAACAAGGGAGGTAAAAATGGGGAATAAAAAAACGAGGCGATAAGAATGGAATGGTTGGCAGATGGCTCCCTTGCCCTCGCGCTCGTATTGGGGTGCAGGTGTAATGGGACCCTCAGCCTCTGGTTTCGTACCACCGACAGATCCTTACTCATCAGGTGCTGCTTCGATCTGCTGGTGGGAGCAGCACAACCAGACCAGAATATGGTTCATTACATATTTTCTAGGTTCTTACCATCTAAAGCGAAAATGCATTTCAAAGCCGCACTCAAGGAATTTTGTAAATTCTCTCTAAATGCAATAGAAAGAATTCTCTTAAAAATTTTAAATCCGTACTAACTTGTAATAACTATAACTATACATAACTAATGTTATGTTCACATATGTATACTTCATTTCCATGATTCTACTTCATTTAGAAAACTCACCACTAATATTTGAATAGGTGACGAAACTCTAAATCGTCGAAATGAAGTATATGTGAACAAAATATAGCTCAAACATATGAATTCCCAACTACAAGCTACAGGCTACGCCTTAGGCGTGTTGTTTTTTTTCAACAGTCGACCAGGACAGGGCAGGATAAATCCACAGAGTTACACTAACAACTTGAGTGGTTGTAAGTGAAACTAAATGCTTCCTTAAGAATGATTTGGAAACTATTATATATTAAAGGACATCATTTCCACTTTTCCATAAGAAAAGTAGTATCTATTTTAATAGATTAGTACACTGAAAGAAAAAGCAATTGCCAATTCAACGTGATTTCAATGTTATTTTAACAGTTTACAAAAATCATGTTCAATCAACTAGAAACATATTGGATTTATGACTTTGTTAATTTAACATTGAAGTCAAATTTGAAATAACGTTGCTATTTAATTTTTTGAACGTGAAAAAACATGTCATATGTTGTTGTTGGTAACGTTGAAATATCATGCATGCTACGCTAGTCTCGGGGGTAGAGGTGCCTACCCTTGCCTGAGCCGTAAGTGTGACTTTGACTGGCCCTGATGCTTCTAGTCCATTTCCGTTCCGATCGCCATGGATGATTCTGCACCTGTCGATTAGCAATGCGTCATTTTGATATAGTCATTGATAGTATCTTACGATTTTGATATTAGTAGATTTACTACTACGTAACTACTAAAAAATGCTTATATTTTTTCTTATGACACTATACATATAATTTGCAATTTTTACTTTTTCTTATAATCTTAATCTTAAAACATAATTTTTTTTTATTCGGCTGATCACACTGATCTATTAAAAAAAGAGACAGGAAATTATTTTGTATCACGGTTACGAACAATTATTGAGATACGTATTCAGTATTTTAGAAAACTTCAACGGCAAATAATAAGTCCATCAACATCAAATGAAATTCACCTTTTTCGAACTACATTAATACTACATTTTATTGTTTTTATTAAAATTTTCCAAAATAGAAAATATTTAATATTGCCAACGCAAACTTTACAGAAAATAAAATATCTTGTTCACTACACCTTCTATGTACGGTTCGATTCGTACTGAATGCGGTAGTCTTCGATAAAAAATGGGGTTTACGTGTCGGACTATGAGCCCAGTCAGCTGTTAAATGAGTACCCATTTGGAGTAAATAACTCGGCTGAGCGTGTCGCTGATCACACATCTCTGCGTACCGTCGCGATCTAGTAAATGAGAGTTGGCATCAACTCATCTCCAGGCCTTGGTCCGAAAAATTGGACTGTTGCACCAGTTATTTTATTTATGCTATAACGTACTATGCGCTTCAGAAACTCATATCCTTTTCTGGGAATTTTACAAAACAATATATTCGAGTATTCATATCATTGAGCTTGTAATCCATTTCAAGTCTCAAAGGAAAAAAAAAAACAAAAATAAAGACGACTGTATAGACGTGGAATCTCGTGATAAAAAGATGGCCGTCTGACTGGGATGCTTTAGGGTGGATTGCGTGGTACATGCAAAACTGACATCTTGAAAGAGGGAAAATGCACAACCTTAAAAAAAAAAGTAAACAGAAATACGAAATCGTATACGCGTACTATAGTCGCAGCCAAAAGCCTCAGACACAGACCATCCTGTTTTTCGAGTCAAAAGAAAATTACAGGCCATGCAAAGCCGAAACGAATGATTCAAGAATTTTACTCGTTTTGTGGTGGAGCTTCATCAGATACACGTTCGTATAGTCTATACATTTTTTTTTTGTTATTTATTTTCCTTTTTATGTCTTTTTTTTATAACATTTCTTCTGCTTCTCCGAACTAAAAGTACAACATGCAAGCCTTATGGTTCAAATCCTAGCAACGGCAATGGAAAAGATGGTCTGCTGCTCATTCGTTAGATACTTCTTGTTGCTTCATATTGCCTGAAAGAAGTCTACAGTCCAGGATGGTTTTTATTCCTTTTCTTTGCAAGGCTCCGAGTATGTACGTGGTCGTGCAAGTATTCTTCCGGCAAAAGATGTTTTTTTTTTTTGTACGTAAGGAACGTATTATAAATATGTATGCTGGAATGGCATACCGAAAAGGCTTTTTGAACTACTGCTTCGTGATTTGCATTAAGATACATTGTATGAGTGTAGGTGAAAAACTCGCACTTATAAGATGGATAATAAGTCATGCATAAAATGCACCGGGTAACAAGACTGGTAATCGGAGGTATTGCAGAAATTTTGCCATAAGGTCTACTATAGGTATTTATGGTGAGTCTGATAAATTGAATAGATGGAAAAATATGCACTTTTCACTTCACTTTATTGAATGTAATATTTATACAAGATGTCGCCAGCTGGCTTCGATAGCGGTCAACGCTCGTTTCATCTAGCGTTTGGTGGGCTCACCATTTTGACAATTTTAGAAATTTTTCGCAGGGTCACTATCCCCAAGGTATTGGTTTTGGAAGCGTATGTTAACAGCGAATTAACAATATGTTAACAGAGCTTTGACAGTATGTTAATAGAATTATTATAGTTAATTAACAGTCCACACTATGTTAACAGTTAATTAACATTATGTTAGCAGTCCATTAGCAAACTGTTGTGAAGTGTGAAGTAGTAGCGCAATAAAATTTACAATGCATTCATAGTTTCAATGAATCCGAATTAAAATTATACATTTTAGGTTATATAGGGTATCCCGTAACGACCGCACACGAACAGTGCCACAACATTATTCATGCAATCATGTAGGAAAACGGGATCTTTTCCTTGATTGGTACATTTATACTCTCAGCTATTATTTTGGACTTCGATTAAAAATCTATCCCACAAAAATCAGAAAGAACGTTTTTGAGTTGTACATCTGTAAATTACAATTTTTTGTTTCTATTTTTTTCAAATCTTTCCTTTTATTCTTTTTCTTTGCATTTTCGGATACATAAATTATAAAATAGTTTTACTAGCTGCGAGAGCTCGTTTCGCTCGCTCTCTGTTGCGGTTTAGATAATATAAGCGATCTGTATGTACAATCGCTTATACTATCTAAACACATTCATCTTTGTAGATAAAGAAGAAGATAGATGAACGGGAGGCTAATGCCGGAACCAAATTTAACGCAGAAAGCAGCAGCAACAACAGGCAGATCTGCTTTCGCCGATACCTCTGCCGCTGCGTTCAATATAGGTGGCTTAAAGGAAACGCATACTTTCTAACTTGACATTTGGTTGCTGCTGCTGCTTTTCTGTTGCTTTCTGCGTTCAATCTGGTTCTGGCATAAATCTCACAATTAAAACAGTGAAGATTTGCTGAAACCAAATAAAAAATGCTGCAAAACAAAATACAAAAATTTACAAAATTTACAGTTGCCTCAAAACGATTTTTTTAAGTTGATCAATGCATTACAAGTTGCCTTTAGTTTATAAGCCACAAACTCGTACCCCTGCACATTTAACCAAACTTGGTTGCATGCTAGTCCAACTCCATATACACCACATCCACCACATTTCTAGGCCTATTGTTGCACGATTCCGCCTGACACCCAATCATTATTCTATCGATCACCTTTCAGGTTTCCAATTGATCTCGCATTAGACATCACCCTAAAAAGTGCCCCTTCAGGCTACCATTATATTACCGAGTACATACATATAATCTTAGTCCCGACACTAGATCCAGTATTCCGCGTTTTGTGTTGTTCTCGCGAAAAAGGAGTAGAAATTTCCAACAATAAGTCACGAGATGTGATGCATGGTAATTGACGGTTGCCGCATAAGATAAAGTCGTGATCACGAAGATATTTATGAGTCGTGCAAATGGTGTCCTTGTCATCCGTACGGAATTGGAAAAGAAAATCTTTGTGTAAAGCTTAAAGATTGATTGCACTTTAATGCAATTGAATTGGGTGATTCACTTCATCAAACGGTAGTTGTAAAATATCTAATCTGCAAATAGTTAGTTCATCTAATTAACATTTGATCCGATTTATCTAACACCATATTTTCAGCGAATTAAATGCTGCAGATCAAATTTTCAAGAGCTAGCAGAAGTGTTCAGTGCCGTTTCGTTGAACCAACTGATCAGCATTGCCAACTCGTTTTTCGTTAAGTAGATTTTTTTCAAAAAAAAAAAGTAAGTGGGCAAGCGAAAAGGTAAGTGTATAAATGAATAACCTTTTTTAATAATCCGGTTTAGATACTAATAAATGTACTCGTATATTAGAAAAAAATTGTACTTTTCTATTAATACGTATAAATTTTATAATATTAAATAAAAAAATGTAAAAACAACATGTTTGACGTGGGAAAATTAAAAGATTTCATATAAAATTGCAAAGTTACGAAAGTGTAATCACATAACGACAAAACGCCTCTACTGGGTGTCCCACTTCGACCGAAAAAGATCTTCCCCACGCTCAAATGAAATTCCAAGCAAAAACTCACAGTTTTAAAATAACCGACTTCACATTATTATAAACGCGATGACTTAAAAAAGACTGCACCTAGAACATTGCAATAAACTAACAATTCCAGCAATTTTTGTTGATTTCATTTATTATTTCCGACGTTTCGCCCTTGCCTTAAGGCATTTTCAGGGGTTTCTACAATTGAGATACATTTAACATTACATAGTTACTTATTTTAAATAGTTTACATTTTTCTTTTTAAGCTTACATGTTATTTTATTTGTGTATACACTATTGGTAAGATTAATAAATTATTTTATGTTGACACTATTTATCAGTAGAACTTTTTGCATCATTGTTTGTGATCTGTCTAATAAAAATTTAGTGCAGTTTCTCTAACCAGTTTGTAGTTCTCTGTATTATGTTTAAATGTGTAGGTACATTTGTGTATTTGTATTTATGAAGTATATTGTTCATTATGTTATTGTATTGGTTCATTCTGAACTCTATCTCACTCTTCTTTTCCGGTTCAGCCGCAAATATAAATAAGCACTAAGGCTATATTCGCGAAAAAAAAACATGTTCCATATATGCAAACGAATGTGAAAATGTTAAAATATTAAATACAAAATGGTGAGAGTTGGCAACGCTACAACTGACTCAGTTTAGCGGAGTGGTCACCTGGCAACTCTAATAAGCCAGGGGAGGCTGGCAAATGGGCCCAAATCGGAGGCCTAATGCGAGCTGCGCTAGCAGCAACCCCTTTACCCGATTAAAAATAAGTGGCGCAACAGGCCAATTTTGGACCAAGACCTTGCGCCATCATCCGAACTACTACTACTACCCTCTTACCTAACCTAACTTAAATTTATCTATATTCTCTTCAAGCGCCAGAACACAGGTCATAGTGTATTGTTGATATTGCTTAGGGGAATATGATCTGATAGCAGTGACGTGCAGTGGAATTTTTTAATAGTCAAGCAGTTGGGCGCCCTAAAGCCAATTTAGCATAAACAAAAATAGACTCTATAATAGAATATGGACAGTCACAAAAACATTTATACCAAGCGGCTTTAAGCCTTAAAGAAGAAATCAGGAAAGATATAAATAAAATATTGGCACATATATTCGGAATACAAAAAAAAAATAAATAAATAAAATATTACTAATAAAAAAAATGATAAATAAATATTATGTTAATTAAGACTAAGAAAAATTCAGGGGTATTTGAAATAAATAAATATTTTTTCGCCATTGCCATTTATTTGTATTCCAAATCTATGCGCCGTTCTTTAAGTAAAAACTCTTTAATCACATTATCAAAAAAATCGTTTTCTCTTCGCATTTGTATAAGAAGATCCTTTTCAACCGCAATTAAAGCAAGATCCGAAAGTCGTTCTTGGGATTGGCGATTTCTCAAAAATGTGTGAACGCGCTTTAGTGTTGAAAATGACCTTTCCGCAGTTGCCACTGTGACTGGAGTTGACGTTAATAATTTTGCTAAAATATGAACTTGCTTAAAACCGTTTGCGACATAAGGCCGTTTTTGAAAATAATCGAGAATTTTACTAGGATTCGCGTTTTTAAACTCATCTGAAGAATAAATAACTTTTAGCTCATTTTTCAACTTTATTCTGTCGAAAAATTGACCGTGATATTCAATAAGTGAGTCAAAATTTTTATCGGGAAAATTTGACTTGAATTTAGAAAAATAATTCGGTTCAAGCAACTCTAAAAATGAAAGATCTTTAAACAAATGGAAACGATCTCGAATTTGCCCGAGAATAACATCTATAATCTCCCGAAATATCCGCCGTAAATTTTGTAAAGGATCTATCGCATTTCTACATTTCTTACGTGGTGGCTGATATTCTGCTGTAACTGTCGAATAGAAATTATCAAACTTTTTAGAAAAGTCATTTTCAAGCCAATTTTCAAATTCAATAATTTTTTGGCTTGCATATGAAATGTTTACCACTTTGCTCTGAATAATATTAAATAATATATCAGTTTTCGAAAAAATTTCAGAAAAAATTAACAGATATAATTGAAAATCTGACTCTGCGAATTTTTGTAAGTATATATCGGAAAAAGTCAAGGAATCGCCATCCCAGTGTTGAGAACCATTCGAAATTGTCTCAAAAACTGTACAAATTTCATGCTTATGTTCAAATATAACGTTAATAATACGCGAATGATAATGCCAACGCGTTTTGGAAACCGATGGTAAACGACGATTTACTATATTTGCAAAAAGGTCCGACCTTTTAGTGGATGTATTAAAAAATGATGCGATTTTATTGATGTGCGCGAAAAATAATTTAATTTCCGGAATAAACTCAACTGCTTCAGACAATACTAGATTTAGTGAATGAGCGTAACATGGAACGAAAATTACCGATTTATGTTTTTCCCGAATTAAAGTCTGAACTCCACGAATTTGAGAGCTCATTACTGCTGCGCCATCGTAACATTGTGCAATTAATTTCTTATCGATATTAAAATTTTGCAATTGTTTTAAAATGTGAGAGCTTATTGCTGTAGCTGTACGATTAGCGCTTACATCCAAAAATCCGATAAATCTTTCTTCAATCTCATTTGATATTGTATATCTAAAAATCATCGTTAATTGTTCCCGACCGCTAACATCTGGCGTTTCGTCGACCATTACAGCTACAAATGGAGCCTCCTTTATTTCCAAATTGATTTTATTTCGAACCACATTAGCTATAGCGGAAACAAGATCGTTTTGGATTCTATTAGACAAACCCGAAAACGCTGCATTTGCTTTTATAGAATCTATGTGGGACTCAATTATCGGATCGTACAAACTCAAGAAATTTACGGTTTCGATAAAATTACCACGATTATTTGAAGAAGAGTCTTCATTATTTCCGCGAAAAGGAAGCTCCTGTTTTGCCAAAAAAAATTACAGTATCCATTAAACGTTTCAAAATATTACGATTACGCTCAACTTTTTCATTATGCAAACTAACAGATATTGCCACCTGGTTACTAAGCATAAACTCTATACGCTGAGAACCAAAATTATCTAATTTAATTAACGACTGAAGATGTTTTTCGGAACTTGAATGCTTTGCTGCTGAGCCCGTAAAATTATTCAAATCACTAAATCCAGCTTTATTCCAAACAGATTTTTCATTCGTGAACAAAAGACACGGCCAGCAAAATAACTTATTTAATTTACAGCTTCCCGTTAACCAAATGTACTTTTCATACATTTCGATATGGAATTTTCGCGTAATATTTTTTAATTTAAACTCTAAACTAAGATCTGGCTTCGGTCTATCCGATTCTATAATTTCTCTTTTCTTGGCAAAGGAAAGAGTTGAAAATCCCGCTTTTAGTACGAAATCCGTCGCGCAGCAATACTCCGACATAATGCGAAAAGAAAACTTACCACTTTTATCACAAATCAAATCAATTAAATCACTACAAACGGTCAAAAAAACTTCAAATCACAATTTAATCAAAATCACCCGATTGCACTGATTTAATCTTTTAAATTGCAACGGAAAATCCATTACATAACAAAAACAAAAGCTCTACTGGAAAAATCAAATTCCCATAAACATTCCCTGCATTGGCAACATTTCATTAACAAGCATCATTGGGCTTTATCCCACACACAAAAGCAGTCGCGCCAGTGTTTGACTTGTCTCATATAAATTTGCGAACAAAACAAAAAAAAATCGTTGCCCAATGTACTACCGAAATCCAAGATTCCCATTTTCTGGAATCAACATGTCTCTAGTATTTGGATGCACACATGGTGCATGCATCTAAAGATTTAGGCACATTTTCCTATTCTAAGTTTGGTGTCTATGGTGTGCAAAATGTGGGAGGTTTGAATATTATCTAAAGTAATTGAACGAATGTTTTTTAACCAAAAGAAGGCGCGGATCAGAATTTGAATGTGTAAAGGAATATTTGAATGATAATATGTATTCTTCAGCTTAAAGAAAAACATTGGCTGAAATGATGATATGTGTATTGGTGTAAGCAAAGTTTATTATTGAATTGTTTATTTCGGTAAGTCGAGCAGTTTGGAATTGCTTACTACGAGTGCACGTCACTGTCTGATAGAGTTAAGTAAGATCACTGAATTCATTCAAAGATTTGGGATGGAACTTCAGCAACAGCAGTTAATGTTGCAAACCAAATAACCGATAATTCAAATTCAGATAAATTTTTAAAAACACTCTTTACTTGTTTATTTTTGACCAAAATGTAATCATGATGATGTGAGTTACTTTTTTGTCGATGACTTTATGCTAACGAAACCTTAATTTAGCCACATGAGCATAGTTGACGCACTAGCACTACACCCTAATAGGAATTAGGGCAAATGGCCCTAGGAGGAAACTAGTTTGCAGCTCGAGTTTCAAATATGTTGCGTCATGTGCGTAAGGCCTTAGGCCCGGGGCATATTGCTTCCAACCGTTCCCAACCCACGCACAAGCCACATGGTATTGTTGTTGTAGCAAGTATCAAAATCGCATTTTACAACAAGGATATTATGTGGGTTGTGCGTGGGTTGGGAGTAATATGCCCTGGGCCTTATAGTGGCTATCGGGATGTTTGCCCTAACATAAATGAATCTCCTTCACAAGATTTCTAAGTAGCTGATTCTGGAATTAACATAAAATCATATTTAAGCCAGATTGTATTCCAGAAAATGGCCATCTATTAACTTCTCCCATTCAACCTCAAGCACCAATCCGCTATTACAAACTTATCTCCGTTGATATTCTTATGGCTTCTTTCATATCATTTCCATACTGTATGCTTCACACATATCTCAACTTCCAAGATACAATTTTATTTATCCGCCCACACATGCGCGCTATAAAACATGTTGCCATACATTCTGGTTCGGCTTTCAGTCTCTGGTTTGGATTGGGGATTGGTAAACCAGTCACCTATCGAGTTATCTTTAGAGTGTGCTTCGGCTGGCATATGTTGTGATATGTGAAAGGCGTGGGAGCAATATTCAACCATATTCGTTTGTTCATTCGTCAATATTCAGACTAGCCATATACGTGAATGCAAAGATAAAGATACACACAAGCAGGTGATGCAGAAGCGGATACTCCAGACCTGTGCAGTTCTAGTGGTAATACCAAAACTACAAATTCACAATGACCATATGCATTAAAAGTGTGTTTCGTGATAAATTTCTACAGTAGTTTTCTGATGGCTACGATGTTGCGGGGAGATAGCCGTCACTTTGAGTCGAATGAACTGTTTTTACCACAAGGAAACACATGTCTCATTTGAAGTCCACTTGCCAAAACTCAGCTCTCTCTCTCTATGTTCAAGAGTTATTGGCAAAAGCTTGAGAACTAGGGTAGTAGGGGCAATTTGTACAGATAGTACACTTGTTTTTTGCAACCGATCTCATTTTTATAGGAGAGTTTAACTAAGGAGTGATCTAACCCAATGAGAGGTTTCTACGTTCACCCATTCGGAACCTGGACTACCATTAATAGGAAAGGTAGTCGTTATTTTGTTCGGATATTAGGGGGATTCACGCTCCCTGTCGTAAATGTCGTATACTTCGTATTCGTCGTAAACTTTTGTCGCACTCCCGAAAAGTAAATATGCTATCGAAACGTCAACAAGACATAGAAACGCTAGTGATGTTGACGCGCCCATGCCCCTGGAGGGGTTAAGGCAATTAACATTCCCCAGAGTAAAATGATAGATGTTTACAAGTTTACGACAAATACGACGTTTACGGCGTGAGCATGGATCCCCCTATTGCCTATTCTCAATTTCAACTAACTAACCCATACTATAAACATTTGCCCAGAAGACAGACAGACAAACGGACGAACAGACATTACTAAATCGATTCAGAAAGTGACACTAATCATTTCCATATATGTATATTGCTACACCTACGGAGCCTCCTTTAAGATGTTACAAATTTTCGCCGTGACAAAAGCAATATATCCTATATTTTTACAAGGTCTAGGGTATCAAAAATACAATTCAGGGGCCTCCTGAAACCGTTTCATGATTGGATTGCTTATGGAGTATTTATTGGTTGGGTTTGCGACCGCGAATATGTCGTCTATTGGAAATATGGCGGCATATTAAGGCTGCACCGAACATGCATGTGGCGGTCGTGCCGTGTTTCTACGGATAGTACCAAAACTATCGGGGACAAACCAAATAGGTATGACTTTTCTACCGGTTTTTCCCAAGTCACCCCAATTTTATTGCAACCATTGCAGTAGAGTGACAGGCATATTTCCTTGTTATGTGGTATCATGCAATGTATGGATAAGGACACCTATGTAAACCTACAACCCCTCATCTGTTCAGTCCTGGTTCAGTGTCTTGCGGTGATGGTGACCACAACCGTCTGGTTCGACCGTCTGGTTCGACCGCCAGGTTACATCACAATCACAATCGCATTAAGTATAGATGCCCTCTTCCGTGACATGTGGGTCATGTAATGTGTTATTCCGATTGAACGAACCAATACCATTTGCCATTCATTTCGATGTTTTATTTACATCTTCTTCCATTAATTATTTGTTTGTCCTATTCGTTTGGGAACACCTTCTATTCTGGTCAATGTTGTGTGGTAAGACGGAACAGGAAGCTCGTTTCGCTTGGAAAGTCGATGTCATAAAGCGCAGATTTACGGATCACAGGATGGATTTAATTGTAAACTTAAAATATTGTTAATAATGCGAATGTGTTTAAATCCTTTAGAGATTGGTAATCTAAATCTAATCTACAAATCAAAGAAAACATTTCTTTTACCTTCAATGCATGTCTCTATAAATAGAAGGCATTTTACCTAATATAAAAGCACATAACTCATTTCACCGTCCGATGTACGAGTGGAATCTTTATTTAGGGTGGAAAATGGCATTTGTATGGTAAATTTTTTATGATGTGACGTAGCAGGTTGGACATTTTGAGTTGGAAATCGTTGTTATTTGCTTATATTATATTGAATATCAATTGAAGTACGTATTAATTTTGTTGAATAAATACATACTTTCATTTCAATTATTTTACCTGCATGAAGGACTCATAAGAGACATCTTGCAGTAATTTCTAGGGAAACAACACACAATTCACTTTATTCGATAGGTTTTAAAGGATAAGTATATGTTTAATGTTCCCTTCAACTTCAACCTAAGATAGTTAAAGCTATAATAACTGAAATAACTGTGATATGTATCATACCTTTGGCAAGCTAGTTGACATGACGGTATTTTCTTTTTTTAACACTGTTTTTTTTCAATAAAACTATTTTACCCTAAAAAAAATAAGAAAAAATGGAAACTGTAGAAAAATTACAAGAATATTAACGTAATTAGTTTGAGCGAGAAACCCCGTCGTAATACAACACCACCTTATATCACTAGAATAAGAATAGGCTCATTTAGCTTCACTAACTAACACTCTTCATACTACATAATTTTTTAACTTTAGTAGGGATGCCCATAGGCGGTACGGGCGGCCTATGGACATCCCTATAAACTTAAAAAAAAGTATGTAGGTATCTATTGTACAAATTTAATAGCATATTCCTCGCAGAATGAGTATTTTTCCCGATATTTAGCTAGATTTGTCAGAAAGACGAAAATTTCACAAAAATAAATTCAATATTTGATGAGCCGTTCTAGTTCTAGACGCAAGCGAATTTATACCTGACCTTAGAAAATTTAATTTTCTTAAAAGGTAGACACTACTTTATCAATATTATGAATATTTTGGAAGATGTTGTGGAAAAAAGGAAAAAAGTGTATAAAAAAGATTGTCAGGAGAGAAGAAAATTTAATTTAATTTTGTGTGTGTAATAAAAATAAGAGAGTAAAGTCGCCATCTTAAAGCAAAGTCCAGCCAGCAGCCAAAAAAGTAGCTGCATGGGGCATCGAAGCGGAATCGGTCTCAGGACGAGACTGAGCACGCTGCTGCCAACCGGAATAAAGTTACGGATAAGACAGCGAAGATTTCCATGAGCCGACAAGCGACGACTACTAGGCCCTTTAGCGAAGTCGCGAAATATCATCTATCATAACTGTCGCTCTTCTGGATGAGCTTACCATGGATGGTAAACTTGCGGCAGGTGCCTGAGCCAAAGTTGAATTGAAGCTGTTGGAAATTGTGATGGATCACCTGCTAGTGGTCGAGGGAGGACCCTTGCTATGCTTTGACTGTAGTACAATCATTCACGAATTCCGGGTTATCAGGTGTGAGGATTAGTCCTCGCTTGCATTTCTAATAAATAGCATCGCCACCGTTGACGACAGCAGAAGGCTCTTGTAGTGCCTCCGGTCATATAATTCGGCTATACGTATGGAGGGCTGGGAGATCTTGAAGGTTGAGGTACCCCATATCAGTAGCCTAACCATCCTCCTGCTTATCAACGGGAATCGATAGAGAAGGCGGGTACTAGGCTTCGTTTTGGCATTAAGAACGCCAGAGTAAACGTGTTCCTTCCATCGGCGGAGGTAGTAGATCCCGTTCAATATGCAAATGAGGAGGAAGAAGAAGAAAACACCGTATTGCCAGATGAAGAGACGGTGGATGGGTCCGATGCTGAGGTTCGTGCAGATTAATCTAAACCGAGCCAGGTGTGCCTCGGATAATCTGAAAATTCTCCTAAGGGAAGAGAATATCGATATTGGACTCATCCAAGAACCATGGACCAAGGACATTAAGTTTAGGGGCCCTGACAATGAAGACCATGACTTATTTTACACCAGCAGCGACCAGGTAAGACCCAGAAGCTGTTGTTTTTTTCAATCCAGGAAATACATTAAAGCTTTTATGTGTCCTGATCTTAGTTCAGTTGACCTCACCGTGGTAAAAGTGGAAACAGCAAATGGATGAGCTGTCTAAATTTCTTTTAACTACATGGTTCACGTCCACTCATCACACATCGATAAGTTGCTTCTACTAACCAAACAGGTGGCAGGGAAGAAATCTAGCTTGCTTGTAGGAGGAGACGCCAAAACTAGATATACCCTGTGGCTGTGGGCAGCTCCATGATAAACGAAAGAAGTGAGTCACTTTACAAATATCTTCTCGACAATAACCTAACAGTGTACAATAGAGGTAATACACCAACCTTCACCTTCCCAATTAGAAAGTACATTCTAGCAACAACACTATCCAAAAAATATGCACAATCGAAACGTCAGCAAGGCATAGCTATGCGAGAGATATTGGCTCGCGTATGCTCTTGGAGGGGGCAACGCAATTAAAAACAACATCTTCCCAAGTACAGACGCAGTTTTCAGGGATTTGAAGAGGTTCTAGATACCCTGATTAAAAAAAAAATCATATTCCCAAGAACTTCAGAAATGGACATATCAAAAAACTGCGGAAATCACAAAAACATCCGTATTTTTGCCA
This sequence comes from Chloromyia formosa, assembly GCA_964017055.1. Lineage (NCBI taxonomy): Eukaryota > Metazoa > Arthropoda > Insecta > Diptera > Stratiomyidae > Chloromyia > Chloromyia formosa. Next base: position 15,325,866 of record OZ024818.1, on the reverse strand, counting down.
ATACCTAGCGGAGCGCAGCATGATATTTCTATTGGAAGAATCCTTGGCTGCTATATTTGGCAGATATACCACTCTTCAAATGATGTTATCTCGAAAATTATTTCAGATACCAAAAAAGGTAACCTGAAAGTTTTAATGAATTTCTTTGTGTTCTTAGAGCTTTTTTCGATACGGTTAACCGTTTTCAAAATATTGCCAAAAAATAGTTTTTTGTTGATTTCGAAGTTTTTGCCGATGGTTATCTCGAAAACTATTTCAGATACGTTAGAGACGCCGGAGCCGAGGGTTAACCGAGGCAGCTGCCCTTCTAATACTTTCTTAGGAAAGGCAAGTATTACATTATACCCCTCCAAAATTATTGTCCTACTAATAAATTATTTGTATTATATTATTTTATATTTCTTTGCATTAAGAACATTTTCGATAAAGTTAATGCGATGCGATACTTTATTCTTTAGTTCAAGGACATTTTTAAAAGAATATTTAGCACATGTTATATCAAGTAAAATTAAACCCCTCCAAAGGGACACTTGTCCCCACGAATAATTTTGAAATGTCCTGGCAGTTTTTGAATTTTTGGAAGACTTTGAAAAACGCCGACCCCACCTTACTAATAACGCAATAGCTTTCGGCTTTCGGGAACCCATTGGGGCTCCGCAGTTGAGGAGTGGTCACCTTCTGACATTACGGACCCTGGGAAACGGGTCTGAAGCAGCAGCTTCAGTGTTTTTTCTGAACCTTCAGTATATGAACGTCCTGGTTTATTTAAGCGATGCAGAGGTGTGCTAAGTGTAGCTATAGAAAAATTCATAATATTAATTTTCTATATCCTATTCTTATCTAGAGAAGATATCGAAATTCCATTATTTCAATTCTCTATGCTAGTCGGAAGTCACCTTCCTGAAAGTTTTTATATTTCGAAGTGTAACCGCCCTAAAATGTAAGGGGGGTAGGACAAATTGTGATCCCATATTTCCCCCTCCGTTCCCCTTTCTACAAAGTTATAGAAAAAAAATGGAATGTACTCGGCGTTACCTTCCTCACGACACCCCACTTGCATATACCAGGCAATAAAAAAAAATTGAACTTTCTTTCTTTGATTTTAGGAAAAGAACCACCAATATAGGCGAATCTATCTACATATAAAAGGCACAGGTGGCTGATGTAGCAGCAGAAACTTTTTGGAACTTACTTTAAGGGTACCTTAATACGGCCTCAATTTACTTTAAGGCTACGTCAATGTTACATTAAAACTACCTCATGGTTGCCTTCAGGCTTTTTTATCCTCCATCATTGAAAATTTACTGTAGAAATTGTGAAAAATGGGCAAAAAGTCCGAAAATATTCGGCGCCCAATGTGGTGTCAGGGTGATTTTATCTGGTTAATAAATCTGAAATTAGCTATCAAATAGACGTACGGAGAAGTTCGTTGCAAGCCAATATATCAAGCATTTTTGACTTTACTTTAAGGATACCTTATGGTCTTAAGTAATGTATGCTTCAATTTATTAGGCAGGAAATTTCGTGCGATAATAATAATACCCTGTTCAAAGGCACAGTCTGCGCCTACGTGTTACATACTGTCGTATCTACTTGCTGCATATGGAAAATTATTTGTTTGTTCCAGAAATGGTATTTCAGCTAGTAAACTATAGGTTAGTTCCATCGATAAAGACACTTACCTATAGTCAGCTCGTAAAATCGTCAAGACCAAAGGCTTGAATCTCTCAATTTGTCGTCAATATAATTACCCTTTTCTTTCGAAATGCCGAAATATTCAAATCATGATTATTTCACTAACCTATAATTTGAACAGAATTATCCATCTCCCAAGGGCATCAATTTCAACCAATTAAAACGTTCTAAAATTTCAAGCTCGCCATCAATTCGCAGATACATAACATGGCACATTTGAAAATCCTTTTTACCCATAAATCACAAATCAACGAAAAATTAATGTTTTAGTAACAAGGAAAACACACGACGTTTTAGGCATTCTGTGCTCTTACTAAATTCTGGCATGGAGCAGTCCATTAATCACATACAATTCTTGATCTTGTTGGAAGTGCACGTAAGGCTAGGAATTTGCAGACATTCAAAATGTGCGCCATTCTTTCAAACCAACTTTGCCAAAAGCCTATACATATGTACGTTTACTACTCGTATAGGCATAGCATAATGCTATCCGATACTCTTCTAAGGATTGCTCATTTGAAGCTCGTCTTACAAATGGATACAGTCGTTGTAGTAAATCGCAGTGCTCTTTATCATTTTATATAACAAATGATCGCGTTTCGGGTTGCAAAGGGCGCATTGAGACCCAACCACACAATTTTCTTGCCAGGAACCCATGAAGACAAGTTGAGGACTATATGAATGTACACAGTGGTTGTGGTATGGCTGAACTTAGACCTGCAAAACGACCACCTCCATATTCTTTTTAGTTCGTTTGCTTTTACGGCGATAATATTATTGGTGATGCAGGATTGCTATATTGTATGTAAGGCACAAAAGGCTAGACAGTACCATTAAATCTTTAACTATAGTGTGTCAGCGATCACGTTATAATCTACACAGCGTCTTGGAGAATATGGCGGTCGTGATCCATGGTGTTGCGGCAAGGTGTATCTGGAACATAATCCAGCCTGTTCGGATTTCATGTATATACCTATACATATTTATATATTGCTTCACACGAATGCAGATATACGTATTTACATTTTGGCACATCCATCTCTTTGTTCGAAACCTATCATTATCAGCCCGCCTGGACAGTCCATGTCAAACTGTTAAAACTCAAGGAGTGTAGCGATATTGCAATATCCAATGCATTGCATTGGTTACAGTTTATTTGTTGAGAATATTATGGTGAGTTTGGCTAAAATTTATCCGTCTTTCCTGATGTGAAAACGGTCATTTTAGCTTCGTTTCAGTCCGAAAGGAGGTTGGCTTCTAGACTACTATTTCAGTTTCAGTCAGATGGTCAATTTTTTCTGTGTCTAAATCAGGGGCTGGCAAGCTCATGCCCACCTCTGATTTTTATCCGGTCCACGAGTTAACACAATACCACTCTTACATAACGACTGACAACAATTCTGTCGCTGGAAATCCTGCTACTATACATTGGAGACTTAATTAGTACAATCACGTTAAGTAAGTTAAAAGAAAAGTCACGTGGAACATTGAATTCTTCAAAAATTAGGACAATATACTACAAATACAAATAAACTTCAAGTGTGTGGTTAATTGAGATTGTCGTCAGTTCGGACCACATCGGCCACGTATCTTCAGGATGCCAGCTGTCCAAAGCCTCTCGGATTGGTTTTTGTTTAAAATAGATCAGGCCACGGATTTTTTGACAACTGTAAACTCAGGACTACTTCAGCCAGGATGCGTTAGTGGTACCTCGAAATTTTGTCCCGCATTCATAGATTTCCAATTAAACCGTGGGCTCCTTTACGCGCCAGAGCCCTTTCGTACCCTAAGCTGGTTGGAGAATGATCTGCCACCAAAAATCAAATTAACTGGACTGCCCATTCAAGTCTGTGGCAAAGAAAATAATTAAATAAAAATAAATAACTGGCGCAACAGTCCAATTTGAACCATGGCCTCGAGATGAGTTAGCACCATCTCATTTTCTAGATCGTGACGGTCTTGTGCCGAGGTGTGTGATCAGCAACTCGCTCAACCGACTTATTTACCCCATAAATGGGTACTCATTTAACAGCTGAGTGGGCTCATAGTCCGACACGTAAATCCCCCTGTTTTTTATGGAAAACTACCGCATTCAGTAGGAATCGAACCGGGGCCCAGTGCGTAGAAGGCGAATGTGCTAACCGTTGCGCCATCCGGACTACAAAGGAAATAATTAGTCCTTTTAATTTTAGAAGCAACAACCATATGGGTACCGCTGTTTTGAAAGAAAGATGCAAGACCTGATGAGTGCTTTTATTCGTACGAAACCACTAAGACTGGAGAAATTAAATAGGAGAATTTGAGAATAATTCCCTTTTTTGGGGGTTGAAACTCAAACAAAAAACTCCAACATCACCCCATTGTTCTTTGTACAGAGGAGTTTGGACAAAAGACCCTTATTAAGAATTCCAAATAGCGTCACTAAAAATACTAATGATAGCATTGAATAACGCAGTCCTCCTAAAAAAAAACCCTCTCCATATCCAATAAAATGCCAATCGGATCGGTAGATTACTAGACGTAGACTTGGTTCATCCAATGAACTTTACAAAAAATGTTAAGAGTTTGAAAATACACAAACTACATACAATATTTTTGAGTCCCATTAAAAATGCCCTTGTGACAATCCTTCAAGACAATAATTCCACTGCACAGTCTTCCTTACCATTATGAAAACCTCCATTCAAACTTGTGCACTTCCTTCGACAATTCATTAAAAAAAATTCCAATTCCTATATTACCATATTCTCTGGGTAATTTCAAACAAATGCAATCCATTCCGATGAATTGCGTGACATGAAAGTCCGTCCCTGTCCAAACATCATATGTGTACCCATATGTCCATGTATACGTAAAGAACTTGTGAGTTCTATTCACGAGTAAATACAAGAAATGCTGTGCCCATTTCACTATATAAATGATAATAACACGTTACTATCTTTTCCAGACGAATTACGAGCGTTGTTTGTTCTAAAACTGACTTACGCGGATATCTATCTCTCTAGCCTGTCGGCCGTCTCTACGAATGACGAACATCGAACGTACGTAGGTCCGTGCACAAATAGAACGCCTGTGTATGAAAGGTTGTTTTTTTTTTCGGGGGGAATTTATGAAAACGGGAAGGAAGTGGGCGAGTCCCGGTGAAAATGGATCTAATGAATCAGTTTTATTAGACAAGTTATTTGCTAAGCAATAAAAATGATCGATTTTGAAGGCACGGAATATTTTGTAGTTTTAGGTACATGAAAAATTGCATTGTTGGTTTTTGGCTGTAAAAAATTATGATTTGAATTTGAAAGCGTATATACCCCAGACCTGTGCACCTAGTGGTGACACCAAAAACGAATATGCAACAGTCATATGCATGGGAATTGTGTTTCCTATATGGTCGGTTTGAGCAGAAGTTAGCCGATGGAGCTACGATGAAACAACATTTGTAGGGAAGGTGGGCGCTATTTGAAACGAGTGAGATCTTTTTTACCACAACTTCACAGGGGAGATAGGATCTTGCCCATTCCCAAAATCAACTAACCCACACCACAACCATCTGACGAAAATTTCAAGTCGCTGGCTCCATTCTATGGAAGTTACTGTTCATTCCAGATAACATTCGGAGGGGAGGTAGGCGTTCTTTTGGCCCGACCATGCCCATTTTCAATAGGAACCAATTGGACTCTTTTACAAACATTTAGTGAAAAGTTCAAAGTGTTAGCTTTATTCTATCGAACTTTATCGCCTATTCGAAGTATCATTTGTAGGGGAAGTAGGGGCTGTTTTTTGATCTTGCCTATTTTTAACATCAATTAACTAGATCTACTACCAAATTTTCAACTCGCTGGTTTCATTCTTTCGAAACCTTTCGTAGCTAAATTAATACTTCATTTGTAGGGGAGGTAGGCTTTCCTTTGGTCTGATTATGTCAATCTTACTAAACCTGAAGCAGCTTCTCATCTGAAGTTTACATGCCAAAAATCGGGTCTCTACGTCATTTGGTTCAAGAATTGTAGACAAAATACGTGAAAAGTAGGGTAGTACGGGGCTCTCTATAAAAAAAAAGTACCGTTACTTTTCAACTGATCGATCTTATTTTTACGAGAGAGTATGAAATAACACTCTCGAGCCTTCTACCAAAGTTAGAGCTTTTCACGTTTTTTAAATCGGGAGTTATAGATATATATAATTATTTTGCATTTATAGTAAGTAGTAGTTCTCTAGCCGGATATTGTCCATATTCTATACTAACCAACTCGATCAAACTAGGAACATTAGACCAAAATTTCAAGTCTTTAGCTTCATTTTATCGAAAGTTATCGTACGGGCAGAGAGTCATGACTTGGTCGAATCAGAAAGTGACCCTGATAATTTCTATAATACGTTGCTATACCTCCCAAGCCTCCTTTAAGGCTTTAAATATTTTCGTTGTGACAAAAAAATATATTCTATACTTTATAAAGTCTAGGGTATAAAAACGCTATGCAAGATGAATATACACGATCAGAATTAAGATAGGATTTTGAACTCAGAGTCAATTCAGAAGTTGAGAAAGTTCAGGTACGCTGCGCCTGGGTCACTACCGTTTCTTCTGTGACTTTGCTTTTAGTACAATGTTTTGTCTCTTCGATTGCATCTGCATAGCCTATCCAGAAGAGGATATATGTGTCTTAGCTCCACTAGTCATCATTGCGCCATTGCGGCATAATATACCGATGTCGGGCCTTCACGCCTGGATTGTTATCCAGCAAGGAGTTTAAGTTTGAGCGTCCGTATCTACTTAGTCTTTCTCTTTTCCTTAAATTCCACTGTTCAATAAAACAAACAGAATTCATTAACTAATCCAGTCACCTAATTGTAAAATCCTCCTACCAGTTTCCCCAATTGCAAGATATACTACACGAATTTCAGCGTGCCGAATTTCACCTTTTGATAAGGGCGAAATCGATAGAGACCACTTTTTGCACGATACATACCACACACGTTGGTCGATAGGCCTATACATCAACATCTGCCATCAAAACAGCACGCAATCGTCGAATTGTGTCCGCATATACTGATCCCAACAATTATGAGGTCAATTAGCCACCACCTTCGAGAGCCTTGAACTGGATCACGCTATTCAATACCATCGTATCTCAATATCTCTGCACGTTTACCTGTGCGGACGCAATTATCCATCTCTAGCCATTGTGTGCTATTCTTGACAAGTGTACCTGAATACCACCCGGAACAACTGACGGCACGACCGGGCCGGGCTTGTGGAACTTTTCCTGTCCGCAGATTGTGAGAATGGTGGAAATATCTCTCGATGACTTCTGGTCCACATACAAACTTTGAAAATCAACAGTTCTTCCGTTCATGTCGTGGCCGTCATTAAACCGATGACGACGCGACGTTATCACGCAAAGGTTTCACGACATTTAACATCCGCAATTTTCAAAATATTCCCGCCATCGAAAAAGCAGGTTATGAGAGCTCACTGGTGGAATATGTGGTGACTTCCAATGGAGCGCATTACGAGAAAGGCAGGACGTTTAAAACTAATTACGTTCCGTTCAATGTTAAGCTTAGGTATGTATTTCGTTGTAAAGCTCGGTAAGGCACATGTAGGTATATCTAAGTATTGACCACTGCGAAGATGTACATAAATATCTATTACCACTTAGAAAAGGAAGCTTCCTTTTCTTTCATTACAAGGTAGCATAGAAGTCATTAAAGTTAAAGTAATGCATCCGAACCGCATGGACCACAGTACCAAAGATGATTTAGTTGCAGTCACTTAACACATCACGACACGACTTTTGTGGCCACGAAGCAAAGACAAAAAGGTGACTAGCGCTCTGTAATTATCTTTTCCAGGTACGACGCGACACGGTGAAAATGTCCGAGTACAAGATGCTGTGTGTGTCCCAAATCATAAAAAAACTCACACGATAGCGCGGCAATATCATGCACGGATAATTCAAAGACATCGGGAATTTAAGATACACTAATCTCGCAGAGGGTTTTATGAATGAAATTGACACAGACAAACGTAGATACATCCGTTTTTACATGCAACACAGCCGTCATCAGAAATGGCCTTTGCGTTGAAAAGCAGACCAGCGGACCAGGAGAACTGGGAAATTACTACTCCGGTGCATTTTCAAATCTCTAATTTGGGGTTTGGCCGGACGCTCTCTTTATGTATTACCTGTCCGTCGTCGTAGTCCGTCTGGTAAGCAAGCATACTGAACCGCCTCCCTGCCGCTCGACAAATGGACATACATTCTAATTATCCGGGGATGAATTATTGAAATTAATTGCTCTGCAATTAGAGGTGGCGGAGGAGTATAGTTATAGTTGAATGACCACGATCGGTTTTCATTCATAAATGTCAGATTGGATAGAGTTAGGGGGTCGGTCAGTGTACGACTCATTTATGACACTTTCACAAATTCGAAAAATTTTAATTGAACGGCACTTGTCATAAACAATGTTTTTGAAATTAACACCTTGAGATGAGAGTATCTGGTATAAGGTGCGGAAGGGAATTGTACTTGGCACACGTTAAACTTGAACTTGATCTATTAAGTATGCAAGGTATGTAGATTAATTCAAGAATCTTTTTCCTTGGAAACGTGAAGACTAAGAGTCGAGCGTCAGGTTGATTTACTGGAGAGATCGCAGGTAGGATTCCTGCCATGAACATATGCAAACAGTTTCTCCTCCAGTCGACGCAGTCGTGAATGATTACATTAATTTGATAAAAATGAGAAAGGTGGATCGTTCGTCATATCATGTCAATTACAATCGTCCTGTAAAGACGGTCTCAGAATTGAAGTGGTCTACTACACTTAATCGTGTCCCATATTCGGAATCGGAATGAAAAGGGAAATACTTTACTTTTTATCAATATTAAAATACACCATAAAAGTTATTTTTAAAATATATTTTATAAAAGATATTTTAAGAGAACTTTTATTGTGTAAAAAGCCGCCTAAGAAAAGATTTGAACAGTTGTATCTTAGAAGTAACGGTGAGTTTCGAAACCGGAAAATTTCATATGTTTTATATGAAATTTTGTGTAGTTTCAGAAAGTGAGGTAAAATCTTTGATTAAATGATTGGGAGAGTGGGAAATTTTGACTTTGTTCGGACGAAAATTCAATCTTTTTGACACAATTCATAAGACCCTTTCCAAAGCTCCTCGAACAAATTTTCGTTTGGCTCTTTCCATTTGAACTACATTCCCAAATTAGAGTTTTAAACATCGGGTGAAGAAAATTTGCCAGCAAGTATTTGTCATTTTGTTTGAAGGCAAAGCGCTTTTTTAGGTCAGCTTTTAGTTCAAATCTCATGGTCAATATATTAGGTGCGCTAAACGGAGTCTCTTCAGTTCCCATTTATTTCGTTAATGTGATAACACGTGGAATGACTTCAAAATACCACAGTTGCCGCGGCTGCCGTTGAAAAATTTCTGTCTTTCTAAAAAAAAGACAAATATTTTGACAAAAAAAAAATATGAACACCTTTACTGACTTTCGAGGTGGAAGTGTGATAGACCCACATCAGGTTAATGCCTTGTTCACATCGGCGCAAATGAGATGATTTCTTCGGGTGAGCTCGAAAATCACCGGAGAACGTTCACACTGCACTGCACTGTGATTTAACAAAAAGAACCTTCACTAACTTCAAAGTTTGTATCTGTTTTTGCTGAAAAAATCAGCCAAACTAGATTCCTGCTCGATGGTGGCTATCCGATCAGACTTTTTTTCTCCATAATTTTACAATACAATTTAGTAAAAAACATGCTTCTCAAGCGTAAACTGTTGTGACGGCGACTGGCATTTCCAAGCTATTCATTCAGCACATTTTTGAAGTGATTTTGGTCTTGATTTTGTACAAATCACGGAAAACGAGATGATTTCGATCTGTCAGATCGTATGGAAAACGAGATGATTTGGGAGGTGATTTCGCATGAAATCACGAAAGTGGACCGAAATCACGTGATTTGGCTTAGTCTGAACATCTTATAAGGATGAGGCATCAATTAGTCTTCGATCCATCTCACCTCTCTCATCTGCCCCCAGAATACGTACATAGATGATAATACGTGGTGATAATGCATACGGGCTTAGAAAGAATGACCCCGTTCAATGGCTGGAATCGTGATTTTGGGCGTCTGGGTTGCGCATATGGTGTCTGGAACATACAAGTATTGGCATTGCTTACAGTTTCCTCTCCACAAAAGGCTGAGTCAATTCATCATAGAGATCGAACATAATATTTATATTTCTACTGCAGTCAGCAAATGCCCTCTTAGCACATTCCTTAAAGTAAAACGTTTTTAGACCTTGATATCCAATCCGAACGAATCTGGTTGCATAAAAATACATCCATACTCGCATTTTATGAAACAGACCTTGCTCCTCTATTTCATTTTCACTGGTTTTCAAATTCGAAACTACATTTGAATTTTTGCATCTAATTCGATTTCATAATGCAGAAAACTGCATAACGTTTCATGAATAATGGATATTCGTATCAAGTTTTGCATGTTGATAAGAAGAGCTGCATAGAAATTTGCTAGAAAATGGCCTAGTGTCATATTTCAAGTTCTCTAAGTCCCACTGCAACGTATCTTTACTCCAAGGAGACTCCATTGTTAGATATACCAGTATACGACTAGTTAGCATATTGCGGCAATGAGAACAAATTCATGAGTTTAGCATTTATCAAAATGTACATACTGGTAGTCCTCTTTGAATCCATAAGGAGTTCATGGTTCCATACGTTGCACACTAATATGCAAACGATAGGTTCCAGGAACTTGGATATGGATCCCCAGTCCAACTGCCGAATATCCATCGGATTCAAGCACGGAACCAAATATTCTAAATATTTCCATGGACGACTAATTAGTAAACTGTCTGTATAATAATTTATTGGTTCAATCAATTCAGGATCGCTTCTTTAGTCGAAACGTATGCAGGATGTTACGCTTCTTGGTCAACGCCGATAAATCGAAGGCTCTCTCAATCAACGCACTCGCTCGGAATCGATGTCCATCAATCAATCGCGTCTCAACTAGGCGGGAGTACTCGTCAGAATTTTGATTCAGATTCGATGATTTATTGCAAATTGGAGATTTTAATCGACGAATCTTGAGATGCGAGGAACTGCTCCGCACTAGCGCTCGTCTGCCTTTCGCCATATTCACAAGGCATGATTCTTAATAGAATTTTCCCAGATAATTTAGTCATGGTTCCATCACGTTGCTCTTATTTTCCCAGCGTGTTATCATGTCAGAAAGGCTAACATTCGAGCTCAAGTCTCAAGCTGATCAATGAGTGATCTTCGGGGTATAGAATTTTCAGATCACTCCTCCTCCAGCCGATCTGGACCAGGTGGAAAGTAAAGTGATCTTTAGAATTATAGGGAAATTACAGTCATTTACTCAATTTGATAATTGTTTAATAGATTATTGATTGTTAATGATGATCACACATAAGTGTGTGAGCAGAAGGGCAAGCGCGTGATCACGGTGGTTAAACCAGGCAGTGTGATAAAACTCAGGGATCACAATACTTCGTAGCAAAGTGAATTGTTGTAATATGTCGATTCTGCGGACGTTTTGGCGTAGTTTGTATTATGATTGGTGGGGTGAAGAAGGTGAAGGAAAATGTGGGTAAACGGTGTGCTGAAATGAGGTATACACAAAGTACGGACGTGAGCACGTGTCTACAAAGTTTATGTGAACCTCATGATATGGATCGCACGGAATGGCACGTTGAACACAATAAATAATCATAAATGCCCCGGTATTATGGACATTAAGTAATTTTAAGTCTTCGTTTTGCTATTTGGCACTTTTACTCTGAAATAACAAGTGTAATTTTTATTTACGTGTGAATATTTTCTAAACGACAGGAAAATTATAGCAGAGAGTATCGGATCAATTAAGGCATCCACGAAGTTCACACAGTGTTTTTATGGTAATTTTATGGAATTTTTATATCATTCGTTGGGTGCTAAGTTGAAAATGAGATGGTTGTTGAACGATTATGATCTAGTCTAGTTATAGAAAACCTCTCCTAACTTTGCACTGAATGTATTTTGTACGGTAATGTAACGCAGTTAGGGTACGAAAATGTATGAGTGTATCCCTTCTAGGATGCGATATTAGCATTGCCGTTTCGCGTACTTTATGTTCTATTTTGAATAACCAACTTTTTTCTCCCCTCTTCTCCCCTCTTCTCCTTTCCACTTTTGTACGACCCACTACTCCTGTAGTTTTGGAATGAAACTGCTTGCATCATTGTCGCATGAGCATTAATTGAGCTAGAAAAAAAAGATTCCAAAGCTCCATTGAAAACAAAAAACAAAAACCTTTTCGATGTTCCCAGAAAACTATCAGTTGAAATAAGGGATGATACTTTTTAAAATCTAATTTCGATGATATAGGGCCATATTACATATCTGTTAATTTGATACGTGTCAGTTAACTGATTTTAATATCACATTGTTGAAGATGTTTGAATATGTGATTTCAGCAATGATATGAAGGACAAAAAACTCTCCAATGATTTGATGTTCACTGGTAGACTATTAAAAAAGTGCACTGCCTGCGTAACAGGATTCGCTCTTAAGCTCTCGGTTCTTGGAATTGGAAGAGAGAAGTAATCTGCAGTTCGCACAGGCCATGATCTTGGTCTATCCTGCGTAGTGTGACGTTGGTTTTTATTAAATTCATCTTAATTTTCTAGATAAATTTCCCTCTCCATTAAAATCAATTGCCGAGTAGATGGTGAGTTGGTTGTACTATATACCGTATGTGTTGACGTCCGAGAAGGAATATGATGGATAATATTGATGGCTTTCGTCATCATGCGACTAATTCTATCAATGTTGCACTGCGACGTCCTATGTGTGTACATGTTATGAACATCCTGTTACTTAATTCATAAAGTGCCATTGCTAACTAATGAATGCAGGTCTATGTATATACTCCATCGCCCCTTTAACAATTGCTATAGTTCAGAAGCACAATTTAATTGTATACATTCAATAACCGCCAAGGTCGTTACACAATGAAAAGAGTTGAATAAAAATAGTTTAAATTCAAAAAATCCACGATGATATTTTAGAGAATTCTGTGAAATTGCCAACATTTTTCTAGAACCGCTACACAAAGCACGCAATCATCGCCGTATATGCTACCCAATTAGGGCGTCGTTCACCATCAATTATAAGGTTTTGCCCTAAAGGCCACTGAATTTACTGAAACTCCTTTTTCCATTCCTTATAAGTAGATCCATATATATATATTGTATATATGTATATATAACTTATAAAAAAGTGGTCAGTCTTTGTCTTAACATTTTTAGACATTTTAGTGATTTAGGTAACGTGACGGGCCGCCAATAGTTTGATTCATTCATGAGCCACACATTACAGTCTGTGGCAGCTAAAATTCTCTTATATTAAAATATTGATCTTTATACGAATATGCTTTTTGGTAATTCTGATGTAGTGGAAAATGCTATTGAATGTTTTCTTTTCATTGGGGGCCATTTGCCCAATTTTCGATTAAAATTTATCTTAACAATAAACTCCCATTAAATACAATTTAAATTTCTTACTGTCTGACTTGAATTATTCATCGGATAAACTCTAATAGGCCCCTCGTATCTCAGACTTACAGAAATTTGCACATACTTTTGTACAAAGATCACTGTGGCTTATAGGCATCTCAGACTAGTAATTTGCACATATTTTTTTACAATTATCACTGTGGCTTAGAACTTTGTCAGTGGTTTGGAAATTTGCTTGACCATGAACGGGTGAGTGCGATTTGTAATGAACGGTTTGGTAGGCACCTGAAGAAACCCGTGGAGATGGAGCCTAAGGTAGCATAATGACCCTGAAGGTCGGGCCGTGCCACCTGACGAAGAAGAAAGATCACAACGAGATTGGCAGCCTATGCTTGCTGGAGCTTAGTTCGGGAGATGTGGGCGGGGTCTTTACCGCTCGTTTCCCCTGTCTTTATGTATTAATAAAAATGCATTGGCCTTGGGTAGACAACACAACAGGTGAAATAAACATGAGGAATAACAAAAAAAATGGGACGATAAGGGTGGAATATTTGGCGGACGGCTTAGATGCCCTCGCGCTCGATTTGAGGTCTGAGTATAATGGGACCCTCGGCCTCTGGTTTCGTACCACGGGCAGATCTTTACTCATGAGGTGCTGCCTTCAAACTGTCGGTGGAGGCAGCACTGCCAGACCAGAATATGGTTCATTACATATTGCCCTTATGTGGAATTTCATTCGCAAAAATGTGAAATAGTTGATGAAAGTTTTAAGTGTCCGCAAATATTTTCAAAGCTATTTGAAAATTTTTGCTGTTGCTAAGTTGGCGGGTTAGATATTTGCTTCCGCAAATTTTTGTACGAGAGAAGCTTTTATATTTTTGTTCAAAAATTTGTCTAGTGTGAGGGGCCTATAACCGTCTCCTATCCTCCGATTTATCTTGTTTCCAAAACAAAACCCAACCTCTGATTTCCGATTGAAATTTTAAAAATCTAACCCACTCAAAATTAACTCTCATTTTTAGTCACCAACTATTCGCATACGAGTATTAGTTGAAACCGAAACTTACAAGAAAAAATAAAATACATATTTAACACGAACAGTATTTTCTAGCAAGTTACCTCTCGCAACCAATTCATCCCTGCGGGCATTTTCGGGTTTCTTTTTAAGATTTCTACTGTTCTTATTTAGCGGATGTATGAATCTTTCGTTTGAAACTACCCTCGGGGTAAGTCTCGTGTTTGTTGTGTCTTTTTTTTCTACGTCTTCCGATACTCTACAAAACAAAAAGGAGGTTTCACGTCGCAGGTTTAGCGCGAGTCTGGAGTGATGGCAAAAAATTTATACAATAAAATAAAAAAAAGACGGTGCGGATCAATTAGAGGAACCTTCTGTAGACGTACATACGTAAGGAAAACGATAGATTTATAACGAAAAAGCGTATAATGTAAGTACGTCCGATATGGAATCATCATTGAAATGCAATCAATCAAACGTACAAGAATAAAAGTTAATAATAGGTAGTTGTGCGCTAAGATTGATGGATTGTGTACAAGGTCAATTGAATTGCTTGTGTGGCATGGTATTTTAGTGTACAAGTCACTATTTAAACGTGGCAAAAGTATTAAGTAATTTCGAATTCTATTTCGAAGTTTATGACCGTTATTGTGTCAAGCGTTTAAGATGGAGTTCGGATAATGTTCAATATTTATCTAATGTGTGTAAGTTGATGTGTGCTTTTAGGATAATGCCCACGCAAGCTTATAATATATGTCCATCCTCCAGGCGATCCCTTGACGGATGGGGAGCTTTTCTTATTCTTTCCACTATTCGGCCTATGCTGCTATGGCCCACTCATATACCAAGGATTTAAAACTGTGACAGAAATCAAAGTAAGAAGTATCTAGAAATAAACTGTTCCGGACTACATGCATAGTTCGTAGTAAATATTCTATTCAATTAACTTTATTTCATTTTCTAAACCCTCGATTCCATTAAGCGAGTTTATCAGCGACAAGTCGGCGAATTTACAAGCTGCTATTAAACTTGGCCCATGTAATCATGTTCAAGAGTCGACTACATTGGGTGTGTTTACTAGTAAATTCGCCGACTTGTAGCTAGTAAACTCGCTTAATGGAATCGAGGCTTAAAGGGAAATAATGTCAATTGACACTTCACCATTGATATTATTTCAAATTAGTCGAAATTACCGAATGCCGATATTTTCATCAGTCGAGATATTTTGGAGTCGAGATTTTCTCAAGTGGAGATTTTGAAATATTTTTCCACTAAAAATAATCAACTTTGTTAATCGAGATTTTTTTTCCCCCACAATACTCGTATATTATGAAAAGTGAATGTGACATTCTGTTCAAAGAATGTATAAGATTTCGGAACTGCCCAATACATATGGTAATCGCTATAATATTCAGAATACTGTCGATAATTATTCCGACCATTGTCAGGATGTCTTTCAGTGGCCAAGAATAAAAAGCAATAGTTAAGAGGTGAGAATTTGCAATACCAATTTAATGATAGTCTATACTGCTATCACCGTTGATAAATATTTACAAGGAAGATGCATAAAAAGTACAATCCAAGATGCAAAGTCGTTACATAAGTATGTAAATGCCTGGCAGTTATTGTCACTGTTGCACTGCAGCCAAGCCGAATAGCAATAGTTTGTTTTAATAATCACTTAACTAGCGATTGGAAAAACTAAACCAGAAAACAACACCGACGGCAAACAATACACGTTTTCCCATGTGATAGAAAGAAAAGATGCTTGATACTTGGAAAATCACTTGAGAAAATGCTGAATATACTTACAGGTATGTAAGTCAGTTACGAGAAACACGACATGCAATATGTATTTATGTATACGGATAGCCTTTGGAATTGCAGATTGAAGGCTACAGATTATAAATGCAAATCAGCAATAGCGTAGAGTCCATTTTGCCCTTGGCAACACTTTGTATTATGCATTCACTTTTTGAAAAAAAAGTAACATTCGACATGTTACATGATTGTTGTAGTCGACGATGTTTTAAGTTTACAAGTTGTTGGAATGAATTTCGTAGATTGTAATTTATTTGGTGTAAGATCAATAAAAATGAATTTGATCAGTTTAAAACAAATTATAGTTAACTAGGAGCCCTGGCGGTCTTTTTTATTGGATAGGTAAGAATAATTGTTTTAATCGTCCTTCGTCACGTTAAATATATGTATATTAGTTTATATTTTGCCAGGATTAAATTGAGTGATATCCGCGAATACATGTTGCAATTAAATATGGCAGGAGTCATGTAATAATTCCTTAGTTAAGTCCGTAAATGTTTTTGATGTGTAAACATCTTTTAGCACGGTACGGTGTAAAACCGTAGAATCTGTGGATTGCGTAAACAGCACTAGTGTGTGTGAATTCTCAATTTGTATCCAGTGCTTCATTTTATGTACACTACATAGCGTGCACAAGAAACAACTCCCGTCAGAAGCTGCATAGCTGAGCAGGTAGCGCACCCGGGCTAATAATCATATGGTCCGAGTTCAAGTTCCCGTCGTGGCGAACTTTTGCATTTATTTTATTTATTTTTCTCTCTTTTTTTTTAACAAAGACAATTTTCTGGCTTTTGCATAAACAAAAATGAATAATGCAATTTTAGTTATGGCCAAGTAAAATTGAATTTGTTACGGTTTAAGGTCAATTTTAAGTTCTTTTATTTTCATTTTCCCACAATGGTCTCAACCAACCATCGCCCATCGGGGAAATCATAATATGTATACGCGGTGGCCTTTTGTATATATACAGGGGCGGATTGGGGGCTAAAAGGTTTCCGGGCCTTGAGAAAAAGGGCCCCTAACGACAACATTCCTTATGATTCAGTAGTAATAAGTCATACAGAAATTTCTCGATAGACATTTTTATTGATTTATTTTTTATTAATAACCATTTAGAGAAACAGACATTACAGACTAACAGCTGGAGCACAATGTGTAGTCGTAGATTGTAGTGCGAATTCCGTTGTACTGCAACTATAAGCTACAGCTCACATTATGTTCCAGCCTTAATACTGATATTTATGCAGCGAACTTTACGAATTGATATTTTGTTTATAAGGCCAAGCGCACATTGGATCGCGTTGCGTGTAGCGTTCAGGTGTTTTCTGTCAAACGGATTGAAATTCTACGTTGAGGGCAAAAATGCAACTTTGTCAATTTGACAAATACTCGGGTATTATCGTATCAGCAAACTGGGTAGGTATAAAATGGTCAACTGCACAATGTAACATGCATGGCCCCAAAACAACCCTGTTTTTAAAAGCTTTCCGTCAAAGAAAAACTCTTCAACTGCAATACGGATTGATATGTACATAATGTGTCTCATGTTTGACTATCGGCGTTTCAGGTTCGAATCCCGTCCACGACGGCGTTCGTGGCCATGGATGTGCAGGAGGTGCATGCTGGCAACTGCATTCTCCGAAACCAGTTTATGCAGACAAAACGACAACTGGGCCACATGGAACAGTTGAGTAACATATCAGTCGGATAATGTTGACAGACAACCAACCCCAAAGTCATCGATCCAACATGAACTGGCTATCATTGAGAAATCACCTGTCCAAAAGTCATCGATCGAACATGAACCGGCTAAGTCATCACCGATTGCTAAACTCACCTACTACGGTATTACCGCCGACTTAGCAGATATCGACAATAAATTGTAAACCTAAAGAATGATGAGTGGCCGTTACACACTGATTGATTTCGAATAAAGATCTGATTTCATTTCTGTTAATAACGCTGTTGTGCATTATTTTATTCGCGCTACGCCCCACAAGGGGTTAGGGAAATTGAAAAAGAGATACATCTTCGGGCTTCATATATCTTGGCGCCCCATATATCTTAGGAACCCAGATAGAAACTCAATATTTGAAAACGCTAGTATATATACATTCTCGCCGCGGTCAAGGCAAGAGACTTGCTTTGAAATATGTACGAGTATGTCAACCATTTTACAAGAATGTTTTCTTTTACTAGGACGAAAAGCACTACAGGTTCGCGCTCGGTGGCCGTAATCGTTCGGTCACCGCTCTACGAAACTAATCTAGAGCTCGGAGATCAAATCTCGGCGCGATCAAAAACTGCCTGTGAGTACTAATAGAATTCTCACAGTGCTCCGGGCTTGTCAGTATAAAGACGGCGCGGATAGGAGTTCCATGCTAGCAACTGCACTTCCGAAAAGTAGATATGCTACTGAAACGTCAACAAGGCATAGAAATCCTAGAGATGTTGACGCGCCCATACCCCTGGAGGGGTCAAGGCAATTAGAGAGAGACTGGAATAGCCTCATTCAGAAGTTAACGAGCGTTACCGGTGCACGGATATTCTGTTTCCAGCCATATTACGTAGAGTACGCATATTGCGGAAACCAATCTTTGCCATTAAACGATAGCTAGAAGCCATAACCGAATATAAATTATAATATTACTTGATGAATGTTTAAAATAAAATAAACTCGCTGAAGAAAGAGCTGTTCCAGGCAGGCTTCAAACCAGCGATTCCTCGATCGATAAAATCTGGTTCCTGTTTCACAAAATTTGACAAGTTGACAATTGTCAAGAAATGACAAAGTAATCGAATTTTTCTTCGGAAAATAATACAAATTCACACAGTATTTTCAATTTGAAGTCGTTTCATAACGCGGTGGGATGTTTACACATAGACCTCGAGTTTATAAAGACTACCTCTAATTTCATTTTTTTTATTCCCTACAATGTGCTCTACAAGATTTAAGTCTGGGGTTGCGTAGGTCACTCCAGACGATCAAACCAATCGTCAGCAAAAAATGAAGATAGGTCACTTCAAAAGTTGACTAAGTATATTTTAATCTAATAACTGAATAACTTCTTCAATTCCAATCCTTAACAAAAACATAAACATTATTAACTGTTTACTACCACACACATCTTATTACACTCTTTTTCTATTCTGACTGCTTTCAATTTCACTAAAAGAATAATTCTAGTAATTTGTCTGCCTAATAATTAGCCATTACATGACTTTCAACACTCCCAACGCAATAGTAATCATAATCAGCATCGTAAAAAAATGACACATTTTCATCACATTGACTTACTGCCCCACTTTTTTTTAACCACTCTCCAAATATAATATTATCAAAATTTGTTAAAAACATGCATTTTTCAAGGATCTCATCAGACCTAATTTTCTCAAATTCTGGCCTATGTTATGTACTCCTTTAAGAACGAGATTTTTCCATGGGCTAAGATTAGTCTTTCATGTTGTTGGGGATGATGATGATGGCTTCGAATCATTTGTTGATGTTGTTATACTCGTAGTTTTCAACTCTTCTGTTTTCCCGTCTCTAGAATTTCGGGCTAAATTTTGAAGAATATAATTATGATAAGTGCTCGAGCTGGTCGAACATGAAACGAAGTCGGACGTGACTTAAGATGCTAACATGATTTTTTAAAATATTTCCGAACAGAAAGCGCCACTACGTTCAACAACAATCGTCGGTAACATGTTGCATGTAATCAAACTTTATGTCTGCTGAATTAAAAAGTGCATCATTTTTGTTCTTTTGTCTGGTGTTATTAGCGGCAGGGTGGATGCTAAGTTTCATATTTTGAATGTGGAGCGAAGGTGTGGTGGCGACTTTGAAGGTTTTCTGTTACCCGCATATATAGGTAATTATGAAAATTTAAAAATATTTTAATTGAGATATTTGCAACAGTGTCCTTAGTTGGTATATCATTCAATGATCTTTTGAAAAATGGAAACATTTGAAATTGTTTATCCTTCTCAATCATCCTGTAACTGCCTTGAAAATTTTCAATATGCTAGACGCTGATCTCATTTAAGAAGACAGCAGGAAAGACCCTAATTAGCATCATTAAAAAGTCAGTTAATGATGGTTTTCCTCAAAAACAAAATATCGCATGTATAGTTTTATTCCGAATCCAGACAAAATCTGTGCATCACCTTCGTTTTTAACTGAATTTTGAAAAAAAAAAAAAACAGATCATTAACTGAATTTTGAAATAAAATCTGTCATTCTACTCTCCCTCGATAACGAGTTTCGAACTCGGGGTTGGTTTTCTTTCCGTTTCATTACTACATGATTCGTTTGCCATCAATATTTAATTTTTATAGCGCCACTTATACCTATACAAGTAAAATCCGTAAAATTTTTTAGCCACTATCACTGTCGAACGGGAAACGCAAACCGAGCGAAACTTGTCCACTTGATGTACTTCCATGGGGAATCGGCTGCTATTGCTAATCAGCAATATCCATTCAACGGCTAAACAGTTACAGCTAATTAAGATTTTTGACTTTTTTTTTCGCTTTCGATGACCCAGGCTTTATATAGCTGATCTCGTTCTATTGCGACTTACCATCAAAGGTTCCAGATGGTTCGAGCCTCTGCTAGTGCTCGTTCTATTATTGTGACTTATCATCGATGATTCGACGACTGTTCACAGCTCTCGAACCAATCCTTACCAATTCATCCGCTATCTCGTTGCCTACAACGCCACTGTTGCCTAGCACCCAAAACGACAGCCTCTCTGCATACGTTTACAGTTCTCGCAGTGGATCTGTTTGACACTGACTCAGAATGGTCATTCTACTGTCGACGCAAATCGTCGCCATCATTTTTGAAGTAACTTGAATGGACTCTACCGCCATGCATATAGCATGTGATTTCGACTGGAATACGGTCGCATGGTTCGCCGGTTCGAACCACTGGCTCAGGCCCAGATCCGCCGAGTAGGCGGCTGAGCCTACTCCAGAGCCAGTCTTTTAACCATCCGTATAAATCAGGACGGCATCGTTATTGATGGCTTCTCGGCTCTCCCAGTCTCTCCATGTAGGGAACTTCACTTCGAAGTTCCTTTCGAGGTATGTTTGTTTAGTCATGTGATTTGTGTCATCAAGATCGAGGCCGTATTTTTTCTGATATGTTGTGAGAATACAAGAGTGACCTTCTCGATTTGAATCGTGCCGCATGCCTGAACTTTACGCGCGTATTGCTGCCAAGCATGCGCTTCTGCAGATTAACTGGTCCAAGCGCATAAGTCCCAGGATCATTTCCAGCCCAGCAGTTGGGGTGGTTCTCTGGGCACCTGTAATCTTTACGCAGACCAATCGCTGCAATCTCATTAGTTCCTTGACATTGGCTTTACACCATACGACTGCTGCATATGCAAGTGTAGGTCTCACTACACATGGACTATAAATGTGTATAGGCCGTCTGAGGTCTGAAACCCCATGCGAACGAAACGCAAAGAAGGCTACGCGGGTCTTACCAATT
The DNA here is from genome assembly GCA_964017055.1 of Chloromyia formosa. NCBI lineage: Eukaryota > Metazoa > Arthropoda > Insecta > Diptera > Stratiomyidae > Chloromyia > Chloromyia formosa. The sequence goes on along the minus strand of OZ024818.1, from coordinate 15,304,266 downwards.
CTGTGCTTCGGCAGCTATATAATGAAAATATTTTTTAAGCAAAATACAACTATAACGGAAGAAGCTAGCAAAGGGAAACTTAATTGGTGGCCGATAGTAAGGACTAAGCTTCTATACTCAATTGCCCTAATCCCTTATGGGGCATAGCGCGTCAACTGTTCCATGTGGCCCAGTTGACTTTCCGTTGGCATAAACTGGTTTCGGAGAGCATGCATGCACCTCCTGCACATCCATGGCCACGAACGTCGTCGTGGAAGGGATTCGAACCCGAAACGCCGGTAGTCAAACATGAGACTCATGCCTCAACACACTTCGCTACCGGTCGCCCCAAATATACCAATAAATACCTCTATAGTGGAAGAAGCTAGCTGATCGAAACCTATCTAATTGGTGGACATTAATAGGAACTTGGTTCCTATTTAATTTAATTTAGAAAAAAGTGGGAGCTGTATCATAAAAAAATGTTTAAGCGAAAAATGCTATAACGAAAAAGCTAGTTGGACGAAACTCAAGGGGTCCGGTTGAGTTTCAGCAAAATCCACGAGACAGTTTAGGAGTTACAGTTATATAAGTGTCACCACCCACTGTCGATCTCGAACTCGAATTTGAACACGAACCTGGTACAAATGTCCTCTGACACACTTCACATACATGTGAAGAAAACCGGCCCACTTGTACCAGATTCGTGTTCCAGTTCGAGTTCGAGATCGACAATGGGTGGTGACACTAACAGCAAAAAGTTGTCAGCAAAATATCTCCTGGAAGCAAAGATCTAGCTACGCGAAAACAATCTAGTTGATGGAGCTTAAGATGAAGCTAGAGATAAATTCACGTAAAACGTAATTTTAAAATATATCTTAGGTAAAAGGGCTGCTATGTTGCATCACATCACACTTTGACCACTTATGGGTCGATTGTGGTACCACCAATATCGTTTCATTTAATTAAAAACCTAGATCCCGAAGCAGGCTGTACTGGCAATGTATCGATTAAGATGCACCACACGCACATCCTTGAGGTCCTCAAGTCACAGTAAAACCATGAGCCCAGAAATTCCCTCTCCCTGCTGGCCAGAGCTGGACAATGACAGAGAAAATGTAAAACGCTCTCCTCTTCATTCGCATTCTCACAACTCCGTCGGTAGTCATTATGAGGAAGACGAACCCTCTTTGCGAGCTCCGCGTTGAGACAGTGCCCTGTGAAAGCCCCTACCACCCTACCAATGGGCTTGCTGTTCAGTGACAGCAATATGACAGAGCGGCTGGAATCGTATCTCTGCCAAATAATCCTCGTCGTTTGCAGCCGTTGTGCCATTTAGTGCTCTGCCCAGCGCAGCAGAAACGGAATTTTGGTTTTCTTTTTTGTACCGGCACTGTTGTTAATAGTCGAAATTAAGATAAAATGACCATGATCAGAAATTGGAATGATAACATTAAAAACGAACATAGACTTTCTACTTAACGCAAAAAAATACCATTCCGACGGGGACGTTAACTGGGTTAACTTGAAAGCCGTCGGCATGAGCAACATCTGTGTCAAAAGTATGCTTATTGTTATTTTAACATGTATATCCCTACATCCGCTAATTACTATCGCCACATTTACAAGCGCTTCTCATTAAGCGCATCTTGCTTATCTGAAACCAGACATTATTTGGTAGCTGCAATATCTTTTATCTTGGCAATAAATGCGTTTGAGACTACTCCTCCTCGTGCTGAGACCAACATTTAAAAGTAAAGTCCCTCTTGAGTTCGCTTAACTCTTTTTCATGCTGAATTTCATAAAACCACCCCAGGATAAATCGCCTCATCTTCACAACCCCGACGATGATCTTAATGAATATTAAAAAATCTTCAAGGAACCTCTTTAAAAAGTTAAGACTTACCTTTCGGGGAAACATAGAAAGAAATATATATTTCATATCGTTGGTGAAAAGAACACGAAAAGATAACATTTTGCAGGATCCGCGAAAAAATAAAGACAGATATAACTGACATATATGTACATGATAAGTAAGTGAAAACGAAATAAGGATTTTCAAGATTCAACCACAAGATACAATATTTTTTCACCTTCAAAAACGTCTTGTTATGAAGGATTTGTGGAGTCAAAAAAAGTAAGAGTGCGTCCAAAGTGAAGATTTGTTTCAAAAAAACTACTGGACTTACACGCCAGGCTGGAGACATAAAATCCCGTCGGCTATATAAGGCAGAATCGGCTTCCACTTGGAGAATGGCCGACCACCGTCGGATTATTTTTGTTTCATTGAAATGAAGCGTTTTACATTTTGTATTTGCTGTTTGGCTTTTTCTGACACGGACCCTAGGTATAATTGTTGGGAAGGGTTACCAAAGGCTCTGAATTTCGAGCGGTTTCATCGTAATGATTTCAGGTGATAACAAGTAAACTTGAGAAAGGTACATTGAATGGAATGGAAAAATTACTATTCTTTAAATTTGATCAAATATTTTTATTTTCATTTAGCTTCGTATATCCAAAAAGAGCTAATATTTTCTAGGCGGTTTCGGAAGCTTATCTACGGTAAATTCTACTTAATTTAAAGTATTTTCGATTTAGGTAATTCATTCAGAGTTCATGAATTCAATAAATTTTTAATTTTTGCATTTAATAAAATTTTACTCCAAAAAGGTAACTTTTCAATGTTTGTATTGCTTACAGAAAAGCAACAGAAGGCCCAATGTCTATGGCAAAAAAGGTAGATTTCTAGCCACAGGCTATAATCGTCATCGTCATAAGGTGGTAAAAGAATTCTGTTTTTTATATCTTCCTCACTTTTCAAAATGCGAACGTTTCATATCATACATATGCACAAAAAAGAAACATATTTCGCCGACGGACATAGGACAGACAGACAGACGAACCAAACAGAGATTATCACGAACATGTACACCACATATCGTAATACAGTTTCCTCTTATTCCTTGTCTGTATTGCATGTTATTCTTTTTTATATATATTTTGCCTCTTATCTGTTATCTTTTTTTTATAAAATTTTAATTATAGGGCAAATACACCGAAAAGTATGAGTTGACTAGCGCCAAACCATACCTGTCGTCTATCTATGAATGATGATCTTCGCTTTTCCATCTTTTACGGGCACAATGTTTTCATTTGACCACATTTTCGAATTTAGGTGTTGCATGTTATCGTTGTTAGATTTTTCGTATTTAGTGATTGGAAAATGTGTGGTCAGCGGAAAAGCAATAAGTTCACTGTACACTTTACCAGCGCCATATGATTGAATGGACGAAGGAATATCCTTTTATCTGATCTTCCGGGCTGCAATTATATGAAACGGAAATGAAAAGATATATATATATATATTTGATGGTCGATGAGATTTCTTGTTTTGGGTTAGAAGGTTGGTTGGTGATCATGATCACTAAATTATGAATGGATTTGATTGTAATTATGAATAGGTACGGGTATTTAGTAAATGGGCTGTAAAATAGATAATGAGTATGAGATTTAAGTGTCAGGTAAATAAATATAATGAGTTGATTATTCAAATGATGCTATTGCTAATGTAATTTAACCGAACAAAAATGTCAATTTGGAAATCTCAACGCTGTTTAGTTGGGACAGTAAGCGACAAATATGGACGCTACCTTGCAAAATACGATAAAGAGATGTCGTTTGGCACAAATTTTTGTGGGACCCACACCTTGAATTCAAGAGATGAAGCTATTTGGACACCGCGGGAGAGCGGTAGTGCTGGTGGAAAACCGGGAAATTTTAGGCCTTTTTTGGAACATTCCTGTTTTGCAGAAATTATGAGAATTCTTTCTATTCAATTAGAGAGAAGTTTCACAAAACTCGTGACATTTACGCTTTAGAACCTGCAAATCCTCCCGCATGGAAACCTCCACCTAAAGTGGGAAGGAACTACCTAAAGCGGAGATCCCGCAATTAAGGAATTTTAAAAAATTTCCCTAAATGCAATAGAGAAAATTCTCCTAATATTCACGAATTCAGGAATGTTCTTTTTGTTCAATATTTACCCTGTAACTTCTAAACGGTGCGCTGGATTTAAAAATATGATAGGATATAAATTAAAGAACATCGAATTCTACGTCCAATACACTACCAATCTTCGATTTCGGCTCAGTATAGTCAAAAACGATAGTCAAAACCTTCACTGTTTGAGGCTTAGGAGAAAAATTATACTTTCTCACTTTTCAAGCTCACATATTTTTTCTCTTTTAAACGGATACCCCAAATGCAATGGATGAATTTTGAGTGTAACGTGCCTAATATTTTGCGAAACGGACCATTTTTTTAGTACAGTAGCGACCAAAATTGCAGAAATGCCTTTTTGAAATTTTAGCCTTAATAGCTCTGTCTCGACAAGTGTAATATTACGTTTACATTAAACGCTGATTACTTCATCTGCACCTGCTAATTTAAACTGCAACTGTCAAATACATACAATTTTAAACCCACCACACCCAGATTAAGCCGTAGATGAAGTAATCTGGCTATAGTGTACATGTAATATAACAGCCAGAAGTTTCGCTTTAGTCTGTAACGGACGGTCTGGTGGGCATCCGGAGATGCCCTTGTGGGGACGGAGCCTTAGGTAGCATAATGACCGTGAAGGTCGGGCCGTGCCATCTGGCGAAGCAAAAAGGCCCCTCAACGAGCTAAGCAGCGGCCTATGCTTGCTGTAGCTCAGTTCGGGAGATGTGGGCGAGGTTTTCGCCGCTCGTTGCCCCTGTCCTTTACGTATTAACAAAAATGCATAGGCCTGGGGAAGACAACACAAACGGGGGAGGTAAAAATAGGGAATAAAAAAAAAATAGTCGATAAGGATGGAATGGTTGGCGGACGCAGACGCCCACGCAGTCGCACCTGGGTCCAGGTGCAATAGGACCCTCGGCATCATGTTTCGTACCACCAACAGGTCACTACTCATCAGGTGCTGTCTCGATCTGCCGGTGGGAGCAGCACTACCAGACCATAATACGGTTCATTACAGGTGGTTCATTACAAGTCTCAGTTTATGGGTATATTAGGTAATTAAAACTTTTTTTTTAGAAAGTCTTTGCTTGATACGCTGGCTTGATAATTTGAAGCGTAGTGACGTGAGAACTGCGTGTTTAGCTAGTGCAGACAAATTTACATTTAATGTCTTCTTCGTGTCATTTTTATGTTGGCTAACACGTGCTCTTAATTATTGGATAGTTTCACCAATGTAAGTTTTATCGCAATCGGAGCAGTCTATTTTGTAAACAACACCGGATCTTTCTTCTTTTGGAATTTGAGTTTTCAGATTGGTGTACATGTTGTCTGTAAATTTGTCTGTGTAATCAAAATGGGATTAAAATGATTCATCTTATATGTTCACGTATACTACGCTGTTGTCTATTCACAACATTTATTTTTAATTATTTGAAATTTTTAGGTAATTGACATCAAGAGAATTGATATTATTGTTTTGACATAAAATTTGTTTAAGTCTCTGTTCGTAAAACTTCAAAAGAACTAAGGTATATTTCTGATCGTAGTTCATCTATTAACATCATATTTTAATAAGTTGCAATGTATTATGTTTATAGAACCCTGAAGATGGGCATATGCCCGAAATATATCGGTTAAACAAAAAAAATCGTTCAACTTTCGTTTTCGTGAATCGCCCTGGAGGTGAAACAAAATCGCAACAAGTTCCTACTTGATCAGGCGAAGCATATTGGTCCGCGTCTTTAACCAATAATGCGTTTTAATTTGAGTGGATTTCTCACTCCTCTTGCTTGGGCTTAAGGGTGCGCAACCCTCAGTTATACCGTCCGAGAACGCTCAATGCGCTCGATCAATACTCCACAGCGGTAAGCCCACAGTTAGTCAAGGTACGAACCACCATGCCCGGTTAAATAGGAATATACCAATTAAATTAGTGCGTCATAAATCTTTGCGAAACTAACAAGATTAAATTCCATATCTACAAATCGAGACTAAAGCGAAACTTCAAGCTAAGGCTAAAATTTCAAAAAAGGCATTAATCTTGGCGATTAAGGGAGAACAAGGAAACGGATGGTGTGCATGGGTTTCGGGATTTTCAAATCTATCTAGATGTAGGGCTATGGTGTGCATATATAGTATAATAGGCGTGTTTTTTGTACTGCATACAACATACCCTAGTTGTTTGTGTAATGTGTGTAAGTTAACCCGGATAGCCCCCAATTAACCTGCACCGCAGTACAAAAAAACACGCCTAATAATATGTATATGCACAACAGATCCTAAATCTTGATAGATTTGCAAACCCATGCACACCATCCGTTCTTCTTAAGTTGACAGTCGTGCTGTACGTGTAATTTTTTTTTTCACTAGAGCATACGCGTAGAATGTTGTGAAATGTGAAAAGCATATCCAGCAAGATTTCAGCATGACTTGTTTTAAATCTCGGTCTAAAGCTAGAATAATAAATGTATGGTAAATCTTGGAGATTTAAGAGTAGATTTGCTTAAATCTTGAGATTTATCCAAATCTCCTGTATGCACAAAGGACATACGATTAAATAAGATTAAAGTTTCCCTCCTCTCACGCCTCCATTTGCAATACTTTCCGATAAATAAGGTGCAGTAATGCGGACCAATTGGAAGGTTTCGAAAAACATAAAATCGCCCACATATACACGAATATGTACAATATGTTCCAGGTAAGATGAATTCCTTCTGACTCCATAAACTCGCAACCGACAAATCATGTTGCAAAGAAAAAATAAAAGCGTTCGTAAATAAAATGAAACTTAGAACGAAACTTGAACATAATAAAAAATGAAGTATTGGGGCTATAAAGGGCCCACACCGCATCTCTGCAATAAAGTACACATTCATGTACATGTATATGTAACTACCGATATCTCCTAGTTATGCAATATATGCAGCATTATATGAAACTTAGGTGTATACCATATCTACACTGGCAAATATTCATATTTTCTTTTTTGGTTATTGCATGGTGGAGAGACCACCATAAAAAATGCACCATCAAAGTCAAAAGTTCCCGTGGAGCAGTTGCCTATTGAAATTGAACGAAAGACAATGTATTGCACGAAAAAAAACAGACATCATGTATGTTTACTTCTTTTGGAATATAGGGTGATTTATAAAAAAAATAGTACTATGTAGTATGTACATACTTCTGGGACAAAAGAACTCTTCTATAGTCCTCCTCATGAGCGCCCTCTGGAACGGCTAACCAAGCCATCCAAGCTTGGCAGTTCAAAACATTTGCTAGAGGCACATAACGATGATCATCCTGAATGGCCAATAACACCACTGCGTCTCAGGAAGTAGGCCAACGGTGGAGTTGCAACACAGTTGTGAGCAGAACAGCAACACGTCACACCCAGCCGAAAGATCATCCATAGATCGCGCGAACAGAAACGCAATTGGAGAGCTACCTCTGCGCTATATAAAAATGAAACCGGAATATAGAGGGCTACGCCCGCAATTCGAGGGTTTTGTAGCAAGCGCTTATTTTGGCATGTAAATACTGGCTCCCTGCTCTTCATGGCACCCCTCAGCTGAATAAAAACACCATAATTAAATGTTTTACCCATGATATAGTATCTTACATGCCAATTCACAAAAAGACTACATCTGTCACCTCTCAAAGTAATAGTTTTAATACGAGAAGCTGTAGATAGATATGTATGTATACGAGATAAACTGTCCCACTCTTCGAGATGCTTAACCATTCATATTAAGACGACATTGCAAATTGCAAACTTGTGTAACGGCTTCGAAATTCAGGGCGGCTGGGACAAATTACGGTCTAATATTTTTTCCTCCTCCACTGTTCCCCTTTCTACAAATCTCAAGAAAATGCCAAAAATGGAATGTACTCAACATTACCTTTCTCACGACACCCCACTTGGCTATACCAGTGGATAAAAAAAATTGACCTTAATTTCGCCTCTATGTGGACCCCCCCTCCCCCCCATATTAAAGTTGGCCAATTACAACACAACGCTATCTCCAGCAAATTATAGCATTTCGACACATTCTCGCCGAACTATGTGTGCAGCTTCAGCCGTTCGTAAGATATTCTATGAACAGACGGACAGACAGGTATTTGACCGATTTTGTAAGATTTAAGACACAAAACCCTAAAAAAATCAACTGTGTGAATAGTTATTGTTAGGATCACCAATCACCAATCTTCACCCTTCCAAAGTTGGCTCATTAAATAACTGCAATTCGCACTACGAAAAACAACATGCAAGTAGTACACGCATATCTAAGCGTGAGGCCGGTAGGTGTGTTTTTTGTATGGATAGTGTCAAAATGCATAACTTTAAGTCAATGTACTATTATTAAATATCATGTCATTGTTATGAAACTTAGAGATATTATTGCCTATGATGTTGGTTATCATCAGCCATCAATATTTTTGACCTAGGGTGTGATTGAGGGGTGCAGGGATGTGCTAACTGCAACTATAGAAATGTACTATTATTAACCTTTTTGGATGAGATTTAAAAATTCTATTATTTTCGGTTTTCTATGCTAGTAAAATGCCGCTTTTCTGTAAATTTTCATATGTCTAGCTATAACGGTCTCCAAATGCAAGGGGGGGGGGACAAACTCGGACAACATATTTTCCCCTCTCCCTCTTTTCCCCTTTCTTCAAATTTGAAAAAAATTCCAGAAATGGAATGTACTCAACGGTACCTTTCTTACGATACCCCACTTGCCTATACCAAACGAAAAAAAAATTTCGACCTTCATTTCCCCTCTATGGCGACCCCCCCCTTAAAGTTGACCTATTACGACGCATCGCTTTCTCCAGAGAATTATAGTATTTCTACATATGTATTTGCACCAAATTTCATGCATGTAGCTTCAGCGGTTCGTGAGATATTTCATGGACAGACGGACAGACAGACGGACAGACGGACAGACGGACGCATGACCGATTTCATAAGGGTTTTGTTTTTATACAAAACCCTAAAAAGGCTCCCGGCGACTCATAGGACACCTAAGGAAGCAACCCTTACCCTAATATTGGGTATGTAGGCTTATAAACCTCGTACCTGAAGTCAATTTACATACCACGGACTGATTCACCGGCAACGACTTTCGGGTACAAACAACAACAACAACGTTGACTAAGGATGCACGCTGATCTTTAATCGATTGTATAATGAACCATTTTATGGTCTAGTAGTGCTGCTCCCACCGGCAGATCGAAGCAGCACCTGATGAGTAGTGATCTGTTGGTGGTACGAAACCAGAGGCCGAGGGTCCCATAACACCTGGACCCAGGTGCGACCGCGTGGGCGTCTGATCCGTCCGCTAACCATTCCATCCTTATCGACTATTTTGTTTTATTCCCCATTTTTACCTCCCCTGTTTGTGTTGTCTCCCCAGGCCTATGAATTTTTGTTAATACGTAGAGGACAGGGGCAAAGAGCGGCGAAAACCCCGCCCACATCTCCCGAACTGAGCTACAGCAAGCATAGGCCGCTGCTTAGCTCGTTGAGGGGCCTTTTTCTTCGCCAGATGACACGGCCCGACCTTCACGGTCACTATGCTACCTAGGCTCCGTCCCCACGGGCATCTTCGGATGCCCACCAAACCGTCCGTTACAATTGGAAGCCTATTTCCATACCATATCATTACAGCCAGATTCAAATTCAGGTTAAGAAACATTACCATAATTCAGTGCTAAACCCCGACTGAACCAGCAGATCAATCGGCTAAGGATGCCTTCTACCACCGACTTGGTGTCACCTTCGACAAAGCTTCTAAAGGTGGCATAAAAATGATTATGGGTGATCTCAATGATAAAGTTGGGTATGACAACATAGGCTTGGAACACCTATGGGGCAATCATGGTTTAAGCAACAGGAACAAAAATGCACAGATGTTCGTGGAGTTTTGCATCTTTCCTCAACTCGTCATCGGCGGTACCTCATTTGAGAGAGAGGGTGCCGCAATAGGCAAGTCATGGAGTGTTTCCCGTTTTCAATTATGCCACCTCGTCTATTCATTTACCATTATTTTGTGTTGTTTTACCTAGACCGAAACGATCGTTGCATTACGTTACGTTTCGCAAAATTTATTCAAACCCCCAGCCAAAAGACATATCTATGTATGTCAAAAAAGCAGATAAAATCTATTAATACTATTGTGTCCAAATTTAACTTTAAGTTGTTACATTGACTCACAAAAACATTCATAAAACACACAATTTTTCAATTTTTGATGGAAACTTTAAAATGGTTTATTTCTGCTATCCAAAATTAAATTAAAATAGTTCTGATTTCCTTTATAACTTTAACGGAATCATGAGGCATTGCGACTCACCCTATATCCTATCAATTGAAACGATTTAACGATTTCACCGACGACGAAGCCACAACCTCAACCTGCCAGAAAATGAAAACCTTTTGCCAAGATAGGTTCTTGCCGGGAACATACGTTCTTCTTGTATGGCCACATGCACAGGTACATAACGAACTTAACGTTATTAGCTCTCTGTACATATTTGTGACGGAAACCATTCTACGAGTATTTACATCGACATTGCAAGAAGTTAAAGCCAAGGAAGACTTCGAGTCGAGCCAACCTTCTTCAACATACTCGTAGGATAGAACGGTTGTGTTGTGAACGTCCACGCAATTCGAATGCAAACAGAGGAAAAGGCTGCGGTAACAAATGAGGCCACATCGCGTGTTTGCGGTTTGCCGGAGTTTTTCATTTTCAGGAAACGGCCTAGACCATAGATTGGATATAGGCTGTTGCCTTCATAGCCGAAATGTACATATTGCCTTCACATGCACTCACTATATGTTTCTGGAAAGTGCAGGGACAGACATTGTGAGGATGAGGGCATCGAATTGCTAACACGACATGGTCCCTTCGACTTCCGAGTAGAAGAAGAATCAGAAAAAGTACGAATAGATATCTGTTTAATGGACGAATATCTATAGGTACATAATATTGCGCCAAGTTTCCACAGATCTTATAGTCATGGGCTATTCAGTGCTCCTTGTTTCGAAGACTAATTCTTCGAATCTATGAAAATACAACTAAACTTCTTGATGAAATGTACTATATCTGATAAAGCATCACATTTTCTTTCGCAAAATCGTTTCATCCTATTCTACGTAAAATAAAAAAACAGAAAAGGAACCTTGAATTCGAAATAAATTGCCTTGGAATCAATCAAATTTTGCAAAAATCGAATACCATCACGTATCAATCTTACAACTCGACGGCCATAAGTCAATAATTTAGAATTTCTGCGAAAAAGGACAGAATGGCCGCCGGGGATGGGATCAGACTTCAACCTGAGAATAGTGTTAGTAGACCTCTATAAATCAGGTGGTAGGTACATGTTACATGATATCATATTTGAAGAATTCGGTGGACTACATAATCGTATTTTAAGGAAAATTACTCGATCGAGGGTGCAAAGAACAGCAATTAGAGTTTAGTGATCGGTTTCAAAGGAGTGTAGATATTTGGACGCTGTATTGACAGTGATGTATGGTTATTATGGCAAAAGCTTATACTAGTTGATTTTGGCATTTAGTAAAATCAAATAAATGCATCATACAATAATAAGTAAAAATTTAGTTGAAATGTCGCTAGAACAGCTGGAGTATTGAGGGCTGAGGTGCGAGGAGAGTTTCGTAGTGTAACTTTGGAAAATGGCGACAAGTTTTACCTACACATTTGCTGAATGCCGATCAAAAGCAAATGCGCAAACGTTTTTCGCAGCAATCTTTGCACCGATTCAATCGGGATCCGACCGATTTTGTGCGGCGATTTGTCACCATGGATGAGACTTGAGTCCACCACTACACGCCGGAAACGAAACAGCAGTCGAAGCAGTGGGTGGAAGCCGGTGGTTCACCGTCAAAGAAAGCTAAGTGGATCGCATTTGCCGGAAAGGTCATGGCCAGCGTGTTTTGGGATGCGAAAGGGATCCTGTTAATTGATTACTATGAAAATCTTTGCGGTTGATAAGCTCTTGAGTGATGCTACAGCGGTGGCGTATACTACCGCCCTTGAGGAAAAACTATCACCTATGCTACACAACATCAGCAACACAGGCGTCCATGGGTTCTGGGAAGAACTCAAGGGTACCATCAAGGATGTCGCAGAGAAGGTCGTGGGATATAAAGCCCGGCGAGCGCGAAATGACTGTTTCGACGAAGAATGCAAAAATTCACTTGACGCGAAAAACGAGGCCTACAGACAATGGATTCAACGAGGAACCAGAGCCAGAAGAGAAAAATATGACGAGCTACGGCGAATATCGAATAGAATAATTAGACGTAAGAAACGTAAATACTTTGACGAGCAGTTGCTGAACATAAACGAAAACTTAGCTAATAGGAACACCAGACAAGCGTACAAACTAGTAAATACAATCAAGAACGGCTACCAACCCAGGACTAGCCTTTGTAAGGACAAGGATGGAAACATCATCAGCGACACCGATGGTATTAACAAGCGATGGGCCTCTTATTTTGAAGAGCTTCTAAACCGACCATCTAACATCCCCACACAGGAAGCTCTCGACGATATTGTTGATCTAGGCCCACCCATTCAACCCCCGACAGTAGAGGAAGTTGATCTTGCGTTGCGGTCACTAAAACGAAATAAAGCGCCGGGCGCTGACGAGATCCCAGCTGAACTGCTAAGATTCGGTGGAACGAGTCTAGTTGATGCCATACATCAATTACTCCTCCGAGTATGGGAGAACGAGGAGATCCCAGACGATTGGCGCAGAAGCATCATCTGTCCAATCCATAAAAAGGGAGATAAATTGCGGTGTGAGAATTACAGGAGCATCTCACTAGTTTGTACGTCCTATAAAATTTTGACGAAAATTCTGGAAAATAGAATAAAACCGTACGCAGAACGAGTCATTGGCGAATATCAAAGCGGTTTCAGACCTGGTCGCTCCACAACCGATCAGCTCTTCTCAGTCAAACTGATACTCCAGAGGTGCTGGGAATACAACGTAAACGTATACCAAATCTTGGTCGACTTCAAGCAGGCATACGACAGTATCGATCGTGGAGTACTGTACAACATCATGCTGCAATTTGGTATACCAGCAAAATTAGTGCGACTGACAAAGATGACGATGACCAACTCCGTCTCACAAGTCAGGATTCAGAATAGACTTACTGATCTATTTGAAACACGCACTGGTTTGAAACAGGGCGATGGACCGGCACCGACGCTCTTCAACCTAGCACTGGAATACGTTATTCGGGCCATGAATATGGACAACAGCAAGACGCTGCTCATCAAGTCGACACAATTAGCAGCGTACGCCGACGACATCAACATCATGTCCCGAAGATTGGCTGACGCAGAAGAACTTCTGCATACGCTCGATACCGCTGCAAAGGAAGTTGGATTACGTATTAACGAGGGTAAAACTAAAATTATGATGCAATCGGTGACAAGGACACCTGCACAACCGAGCATCAATGTGGGGGACCTCAACATCGAGTTCGTGAACAACTTCATTTACCTGGGTTGCAACCTGTCAAGGGACGCCAACGAAACTGACGAAATCAAGCGACGGATACAGTTAGCTAATAAGACTTTTTTCTCGGTTCTCCCCATAATAAAATCGAAGCATGTGCACAGAAACACGAAACTCCGCGTATACAAAACCATTATACGACCAGTGCTATGCTATGGCTGCGAAGCATGGACCCTAACTCAAGCCTCCGAAAACATGCTAGACACTTTTGAACGTAAGGTTCTACGGCGAATTTTCGGGGCTGTTTGCGATCGAGATGGATGGCGCATCCGGTACAACCATGAGTTGTATGAAATGTACGATGAGCTGCAAGTCTCGAAAATCGTCAAACTACAACGACTTCAATGGGCAGGGCATGTACAAAGAATGGACGATGATCGCATGCCTAAGAGAGTAATGAATGCAGAACGAGTCGACGGAGCGAGACTGCGAGGACGACCGAGATCTCGTTGGGAGAGCTCAGTAGGTGTGGACGCCGCGCAGCTGCTGGGCTCCCAAAATTGGAGGACGCGGTCACGTGACCGAGATAATTGGAGGACAATGATCCAGGCGGCCAAGGCCCGACGTCGGGCTGTCGCGCCACGATGATGATGATGATGAGACTTGACTCCACCACTACACGCCGGAAACGAAACAGCAGTCGAAGCAGTGGGTGGAAGCCGGTGGTTCACCGTCAAAGAAAGCTAAGTCGATCGCATTTGCCGGAAAGGTCATGGCCAGCGTGTTTTGGGATGCGAAAGGGATCCCGTTAATTGATTACCATGAAAAAGGCAGAACAATAAAAGGCGAATATTACTTCTTGACCAGTTGGATGCCAAAATTCGCGAGAAGAGGCCTGGCTTTCACCAGGACAATGCACCTGTACACAAGTGTGCATTGGCGATGGGAAAACTGCGGGATTTGGGGTACGATTTGCTCGACCATCCCCCTATTCTCCTGATTTGGCACCCTCAGACTTCCATCTATTCCACAAACTTGAAGAAATTTGTTTCTGGGAAGCGCTTCGCATCCAATGAAGCAGTTTAAAGGGCCGTGGATGAATATTTTCACAGCCTTCCAGACTCTCACCTACGGGAAGGAATACTGATGTTGCAGAATCGCTGGAATATGTGTGTGAAGTCAAAGGAGATTATGTAGAAAATAAAATCATTTTTTTAACTGAACATCGCAGTCTTTCATTGTCAGGCCGAGAACTTTTCACCTTACCCTCGAACATAGACCATCTAATGCATCGTCTCTATATATTTCGACAACATAAAACACATCGTGTAAATGTTCGTCAACGTAAGATTATGAAGTTTAATGTGGTCAGTCCCTAAAGCGTCGAATATTAAACAATCCTCAATTAAACGGAGGAAATCTCTTGAATGGAAGATTTGCTTCCATTCTTATGAAATTCCTTCGCTATAGAAGATAGGGTTGAAGATGCATTAATTAAATTGATAATATCTAGTGCTAGTCTATGGGTTTCATACACAGGATGAAAAGCATTCAATTGACTAGCACCGATTTAAAAATCACGAAACATACATTTGGGGAAGGGCTTCATTAAAGTATCATTGCCGAAGCAACTTGTAAGATCATTTTACCATTCACTGCTTCTATCACCCAACGACAAACAGTTATCAGTCAAGACTTGTCGGCTTGTTCCGTTGTCAGTTGGTTTGGTTTTCTCCCCTATTTTTTGTAGATGGAATATGGGGTTCCTGGCAACATTCCTCTCTAGACTCGACTATTCGCACTATCCCAAAAACAACGATTTATCACTTTGTTCAAAACCCCAATGTCACGCACAATTCTCATTAATAACCTTAAAAAATACATGAATTTGTCGCAAAAATACGGGTATTTGACTTTTCTTAAAGAAATTATGAAATTGCCTCGAAAATACATTTGCTTCGAAAATCGTTTATGGTAGAGATAGACGGATGGACGGATAGCCCTAATTAACACACTTCTGTCACCCACATCCGGCAAACTTTTGGGAGGCAGAATTGGTTTTTCGAAAAATGAACATCAATACCTTTGATTTGACACCTTATTGAGCGGAAAATTCGATGAAGGTAGTTGGTCGATCGCAAACAGGACCTTTGCGCTTTTCTGCCAGGATGTTGCGGCAAGTTTGGATAAGACAGTACCGAATATATCGAATATTCGGACGCCCAGCTCAGTCCTCTACACTATTATACATTTTTGTCGTACGACCCGTTTTTTAACTTTTTTGCAATTCGTTAAAAGGCATTTCCGGCAGTATAGCCATTCCGTTATTACACATATCAATTCTATAAGCTAATTACCGTGCGTAGAAAAAACGCAATGGGAGTACTAAAATCGCTCCCGTCTCCCTAACTAACAGAACTTTGCGGGTCTAATAATATAATTCTCAGTATAAGTTACTATAAATTATATTATTAGACCCCCTATTTTCAATTAAAACTAATTATCTTAATGCAAAACGATTTTATGCTACACCCATTTAAAAGGTAGCTTTTTCTTTTACCATGTCCTAAGCGATTATACAATAGAAGCCAGCCAAAAAGATTAATGAATTCGTTAACTTTGTGCTAGCAACACTAATAAGCCTTCTCTTAACAGCTATGGTGTGCTTTTAAAATATTCGTAGTTCGCGTTTAAATTGCAATATCAATGTTAACATCGGTCGGTTTATCGAGCTCCAATTAATTAAGTCACCTCATACATCACGAAAGTGTTAAAAAAAATTATTAAGCAAAATATCACATAATTGAAATAATTACATGAAGTGTGGCAGTTGATCGGGCGATTAACTGATTTATTTGAGTATGTTTTATGTTGCGATGCACGCTTAGCTATTTCTTATTTTATGCAATTAACCATTAATTGTTTCGTGAAACGTAAATGGCTTCATAGGGAATCCCTTTAGTGTTTGTATAACGAAAAAATCCAGTACACGCTCTGACTTTTGATTTGGAATTTTTATTTTTATTAAATATCCGTAAAACTTGTAATGGTCACTATTTTTGAAAACTTTGCGGTCGCCAATCATTCGGCGTCAACTTCAAGCTGGATGAATGACTGGTGGACGGACGTCAATAAGAGAATTGCGAGTCAGGCCCAAACCAGAGTGAACGCATAATGCAGCAGTAGCGGCAGCAGCAACAACAACAACAGGTGGATATGTCATCGTCGCTGTGTTATCGGAGCCCTTTTTTTAATATTATCCTTCTAACTCCTAAACAATGCCTCGGGTCGAAAAAAAATTGTAAGAGTAAATTCAAAAGCGTTGAATTCTGCGTCCAATGCACTGCTTAAAGTTGAAATTCGGTTCAGTAGCGTAGTCAAAATCGATAGTTAAAAACGACAATTTTCGAGGCTTCGGATAAAGATAATGAAAATAAAAATAACACTTTATTACTTTTCAACCTCACAGATTTTTGGAATGGATGATCCAAATGGAAAAGCTTGTTTGTAAAAGTTGAAGATAATTTGATTGCAAGCCTAACGTGGGTTATATTTATGCGATTTATGCCTTAAAAGCTCTATCTCGGTAAATATAACAGCTTGAAATTTTATTTTAGTCTCAAATTATAGATAAATTACTCTAGTTTAAAATAGTTTTGCAAGGTTTCTTGTAGGAACAATTTAGAATTAGAAGATACTAAAAAGAAACTGGACAAACCAATGTGTGCTTTTTCAACATGGTGGTGGCGTCCGCAGTGTTGGGGGAAAGAAAACTCAAATTTTTAAACAATGTTCCAACTCAAACAATATATCAAAAATCAAATCTACCCTAATTAAAGCAGCCAGTGTTATAACAATTTGACTGACCAAAGTAATTTAACCTTTCTTTGCAAAATAAACGACTTTTTTTTAATAAAAACGTAATAACCCAAAAACTATACCAGGTGGTATACTGTCGCGTACATACACTGTACTAAGCTCTATCATAGTGTCGAACCAGCGATGACAAGTACCAACTGATTCTCGACCCATCTAGAGTCTTCGTTGACTAGTGGAAGCCCGAGTCTAGAACCATCTCGAAGCAGAGATCCGGTATAAAAGGCGGATGTTACCAGCAACAGCAAGTAGTAATACTCGAGACATAGTCGCAGTTGGATCGTCATAAAGTATCCGCTCGGAAGCGGAAAGGAGAATAATCGTTATCCACCGTTAACGAATAGTTCGAGCTAGTTTGACGTTGGTTGTTAGTTACGCGTATGTAGCTCGTTTAGTAAATAAAATGTGTGTGGTTTTCAGTCGAAGTGTTTCATTATTCAGCACAAGAATATCAAACGAACCCGGCTGCGGTCAGAGGAAACATTACAATATTTTAGTAAAGACTGAATCGCAGGTAATATCCTACCCTCAAAATAGAAAATAGCCCGTAGAAAAACTACGCACTGCTGCCGAATAGTGATGGGCATAATGACTCTTTTCACTGTGCCAGCACATAAGCTCTGACTCTTTTCAATAAGTCGTTCAAAAAGAGTTATGCAAAGAGTCTGAAACTTGGTTAAGAACATATTCAATAAAAGTCGTGGTCATAGTCAAGTGCAAATGTCGTACTGCCGTGGCGAAAAACAACAATCCCTGTCAGTTGACAGTTCGATTTAAACGGTTTCGAGTGAATGAGTTGCCGCCTTCTTTCTATCCTAGGTATTAATTTAGTAACTTCGATTGTGTTTTCTTGGACGATTCTTCTTTTACAGTTTCTATCTCTCTCTCAATTGCCCTAACCCTTTGTGGGCATAGCGCGTCAACTGTTCCATGTGGCCCAGTTGACGTTTCAACGGTATAAACTGGTTTTGGTGAATGCAGCTGCCAGCATGCACTTCCTGTACATCCATGGCCACGAACGTCGTCGTGGACGGGATTCGAACCCGAAACGCCGGTAGTCAAACATAAGACTGATGCCTCAACACACGGCGCTACTGGTCGCCCAGTTTACAGTTTCTATAGTGTTACTTAATTTGTCGATTCCAATTGACTTCCAGTTGCTCCCGCCGTCAATGTGGCCACAGCGGTTTCGGGGTAAGTGTTGTCATTTTCTTTATTGTCTAGTATAATTAAAATATTTTTCCTTTTTTAAAATTAGTTTTTCCCATATATTTTGGTTCTTATTGTTGTAGATATAGTGTAAACACCCCCGAACTAATCATTGTGAACTGTACAAAAGTGTAAACCTGGGATTAAATTATTGTGAATGATGAAATAGAATTTCGTCACTTGTCAAATAGAATTTCGTCACTTGTACCAAGAACCGCTTAGTGTATGGACGCGCATTTTTATCGAAATAAAGTTTGCTTTGTGTATCGTATACCTTTCTGTTTTTCTTTGTAAACGGATACGTCCTTAAAGTGTTTAAGACATAATCTGGCGACCGTGACAGGACGGCAGAATCCGTGAAAATCAGAATCGAAATATTTTCGGTGAGGTGACAAGTCAACAAGATGGAGGCGGCTAAGAAACGTCGGCAGGTGGCGAGGTCGGCTTTTACAAAGTTATTAAAGACGGTGATCGCGAAACTTGATAGTTCATGCTCCTTGGAGGAAAAAACGTGGGCGTTCCAAACGTTGGAGCATAAAATGGAGGAGCTAGAAGCGGCGCAAAAGGATTACGCTACTGTTGTGTTTGACTCAGAGTTGTCGGAGGCGGAGATCGAGCAGGATTTGTCTCGTGATGACGAATATTTCGTGGAATTTTTGAAGGCGCGGGCCAAGATGGCAAGCTTTACGAAGCCTGAGGCCTGGCACACTCCTCGTATGTCACCAGTCGCCACCCGAAAAATTCTGAAATTGCCGTGTATTGAGTTGCCGAAATTGAGTGGCCACGTGAAAGAATGGCTTCCATTTTGGAGCCAATTCAAGAAAATTCACGACGACGACGCGCTCGCAAAAGAGGACAAGTTTCAGTACTTGCTACAAGCGACAGTGCCTGGGTCGAGGGCTAAAGAGGTTATTACGAGTTTTCCACCGACAGCAGAAAACTATGACAAAGCGGTGGAGAGTTTAAAGAATCGGTTTGGTCGCGACGATGTGGTTGTGGAGTTCTACGTCCGGGAGCTTCTCGGGCTCGTTTTACAAAACGCTACGAAAGGAGAGCGGAAATTGTCCATCACGCCCCTGTATGACAAGATCGAGCTGAACATACGAGCTTTAGACTCGTTAGGTGTAACTTCAGATAAGTGTGCCGCTATGTTGTACCCGCTGGTGGAATCTTCCCTGCCCGAGGAGACTCTGCGTGCCTGGCAGCGAATGGGATCGCGAGATAATGCGGAGACGGGCGACCGTCTTACAAAATTGCTAGAATTTCTGCGTAGGGAAGTGGAAGGAGAGGAAAGAATTGGAATGGCCATGACGGGATTCGGCATTGTTACAGAAGGCGACAAGAAAAAAGGTAAATTTTTGAGTAAAGATGTTCCGAGCGCTAGTGCTCTTTTGATAAATAAAAATGACAGTTGTATTTTTTGTAAAAAAGACCATTTAAGTGAGAAATGTGAGGTAGCAAAGAAAATTGATCTCGAGAAACGCAAACAAATTGTAAAAAAGGAAAAAGCGTGCTACTATTGTCTCAGACGGGGTCATTTTGCAAAAACGTGTAAATTAAATATAAATTGCGATTGGTGTTCGAAACGCCATTTACTTTTATTGTGTCCGAATTTTCCGAGAAACGAAAATGTCAAAAGCGAGAATCCGAGCGAACATAATCTTGCCGCGTATTCCGATTCCCCTCAGGTATACCTGCAAACGTTACGTGTTAAACTTTTTAATAAATCGCGAGAGAAGATTGTTAGAGTAGTATTGGATTCCGCGTCGCAACGGTCGTATATCCGTGATAAGGTGGCTAAAGAGTTGGAGTATACTCCTCTAGGTACGCAAGAATTGTCACATTCTCTGTTTGGTGGCATTAAAACGAGAGTGGAAAAACACGAGACTTTTAAAGTAAGACTTAGAAGTTTAGACAATACGTATTGTTGCAATTTCTCCGTTTTGAACCAAGATCAAATTTGTGGTTCAATTCCCAGTGTTCAGGCTGCTAGTTGGGTGTCCAAATTAAGGAAGGATGGTATCTATCTAACAGACGTCGGTAGCGAAGGCGGTGAGATTGACCTTTTAATTGGAGCCGATGTAGTGGGTAAATTGTGGACTGGGAAGAAATATGATCTCCAGAACGGACTAACCGCGTTTGAGACGTTTTTGGGTTGGACGGTTATGGGGAAATTGCATGGGCATGTTGATCATGCGACACTCGTTACCACCATGTTTGTTCAGGAGGCCAACGAGACAGATTTGTGGCGCTTAGACGTCATGGGTATCACGGATCCAGCCGAATGTTCGGACAAGAAGGACAAAGAAGAACGTGCTCGGGAACATTTGTTGAGTACAGCGGTCCGAAGTGCCGACAATCGATTTGTGGTAATGTTGCCTTGGGTGGAGAATCATGCTCCCTTGCTTCACAATAGAGATGTAGCGTATGGAAGGTTAGTCAAGAGTATTGAAAAGCTCAAAAGACAAGGTCTTTTTGAGAAATATGACAACATATTTAGGGAATGGTTGTCTGAGGGAATAATTGAGCGGGTCGCAAATGGCGAGTCTGACGGGAATTGTCATTATTTACCTCACCGGCCGATTGTCAAAACGCATGGTACGACAAAAATAAGACCAGTGTTCGATGCGTCAGCCTGTACAAAGGGCTATCCATCCTTAAATCAGTGTCTGGAAAAAGGGCCAAATCTGATAGAGCTAATACCATCTTGTTTAAATAGATTTAGAGAGCACCTCATTGGAGTAGTAGCAGACATTAAAAAGGCCTTTCTGCAGATAGCAATAAGTGAACGTGATAGAGATTATCTGCGGTTTCTGTGGATCGAGCAAGATCAAGTAATAGTTTTCAGACACTGCCGTGTGGTTTTTGGCCTCACTTGTAGTCCGTTTTTGTTGGGAGCGATCATCGAGTTGCTTTTATCTAGCGTTGAGAAACAAGGAGAGATGGAAAAGACAGTCGAGAAGTTGAAAACCTCGTTTTATGTCGATAATTGCATTGCCAGCGTAGATTCTGAAAGAGAAAAAGAGATTTTCATCAGGGAATCTACGGAAATTATGGCCAGAGGGGGTTTTGATCTTCGTGGATGGGAAAGTACGGGAGATTCCCGGGGAAAAGACGAAACTCTTGTGCTAGGTCTTTTGTGGAATAAAGGGAAAGATACGTTAGCCATTAATCCGGACATTTTGAGATTAGATATCCCAGGAAAAATTACAAAGAGAGCGATCTTGTCTGCGACCCACAAAGTATTTGATCCAATAGGATTCACGAGCCCTACGTCTTTGCAGCCCAAACTGCTTGTTAAAGAATTATGGAAAGAAAAAGTTGAATGGGATGAGCCGATTGAGGAAAAACAAAGGGAATGTTTTTTAGGATGGCTACGCGACTTAGATGGTTTAAAGCGAATCGAAATTCCCCGAAGTCTGGGTATTGGCAATATAACACTACATGCTTTTGGGGATGCTAGTAAACTAGCATATGCAGCGGTAGTTTTTGCAAGGATTGAGTATGAGGGAGTTGTCAATGTTCAACTGTTAAGTGCTAGATCGAGGGTTTCTCCGGATGGAACCACTAGTAATAGACTTGAATTAATGGCCGCTTGTATTGCAAGCAGGTTAATGAAAGCAGTGACAGAATCCTTAAGTCGTCCAGTTCTCAAACATGTATATTGGACTGACAACTCAACCGTCTTAGCCTGGATAAAGAGAGATATGCAATGGGGAACATTTGTATGGAATCGGGTAAGGGAAATTCGAGATATAAGTAAGCTAGGGGAATGGCGTTTTGTACCTGGCGAAGTGAATCCTGCCGATTTACCCTCGCGAGGATGTACCCCTACTCAGCTAGTGGAATCAGAATGGTGGTCGGGGCCTAGTTGGCTTTACAAAACAGAGGAAGAATGGCCAACCATGATTCAGGAAGCAAATGAAGATGAAGTTAGAATCGAACTTAAGAAAACGGTTGCTATGAATATAGTCACGTCGAAATCAGAGTTTAAGGCCAGTGAATATTTCTCATCAATGACTAAGGTTATTCGTTTCATGGCCTGGGTAAGAAGGTTTTTGAATGCTCGCAGGAAAATAATAGATGATAGATGCAAGGGACGACAAGGTCGAAGCAACCAAGTTTGTGTATACTCATCCAGAGAAGAAAGGCTAGAGTTAAAGCTTTCTTTAGAAGAAATACGTTCGGCTGAGGTTACATTGTTTAAATTCCTTCAAGAAAAGATATTTTTCTCTGCAGGCACAGACAAGCTTTCTTCATTTAAGACAGTCTTAAATGATAACGGTTTATATGTATTGAAAACGAAAATCTTTAATCGGCCGGATAGCTTTAATTTTCTTTGTCCCGTCCTATTAGACAATAATAATGATATTATATATCTTTTGGTGAGAGAGACTCATGAAAATTTGGGACACGTTGGGGCTCAGCTGATCATGAGTAACTTGAGAGAGAAATTTTGGATTATTTCTATTCGCAAAATAATCAAAACAGTCATATCTGATTGCGTTATTTGTCAAAGACAAAAGGCTAAACATATGGAATGTGATCAACCCCCACTACCCGTAAACCGTGTTCGAGACGCAGCGGTTTTCGAAGTCGTTGGAGTGGATTTTGCTGGTCCACTATTTTTTAAAGGGGGGGAGAAGGGTTGGATATGCATATTTACTTGCGCCGTATATAGAGCTGTGCATTTGGAACTCGCGTCATCCTTGTCCACTAATGGATTTATAGAATGCCTTCGTAGGTTTGCAGCAAGGCGTGGACGGCCAAGAATTATATATAGCGACAATGGGACAAATTTCACCGGTGCTAGTAAAGCCTTCAGTAATGCAGATTGGGCTAAAATTCAAAGATATAGTTCAGCGGAGAGAATTGAATGGAGATTCAATCCACCATCTGCACCTTGGTGGGGTGGCTGGTGGGAAAGATTAATTGGTGTTCTCAAGACGATTTTACGGAAAGTTCTCGGAAAAACTTGTCTCAGTTATGAGGGTCTCATGACAGTGCTTTGTTCGGCGGAGGCAATTATTAATGCTAGACCTCTGACATATGTATCGGAGGATACAGAGGATTTGAAGCCACTATCGCCGTCGATGTTTTTGCAGGAAATTAACGAAATAGGTATGCCTGATTGCGATATGATGTGTCATTCGAAATTAAATAAAAAATTGAGATATAAATATAAAATTCTTCAGAATTTGCGCGAACGTTTTCGTATCGAATATTTAAGTCAGTTAGTTTTAAAACCCGGTAAAAAAGAAACTAGAGTCTTAAAGATCGGAGATATTGTTTTGGTCGGTGACGATAAAAGAAAAAGAATTGATTGGCCACTTGCGCGCATTGTTGAAGTAATACCTGGTCGAGATGGTACCGCGCGAGTATTTGTTCTGAAATCTAAAAACGGTTTGTTTCGAAGACCAATCCAGAGAATATATCCGCTAGAAATAGCTCAAAATAAAATAGACATAAGAACAGACTTGTGTGAAAAATTGACTTCTGTTACGAGAGACAAGGCGAGGTGCCACTGCATCCCGTGCAACCATGAGGCGAGGCGCAACATAGATGCACGTATATACACGGCGTGTGTGTATCTGGCGTACGTGACTGCTGGCGAGTAGCGGACTATGCCAACGGGCGATGAGACACTTGTTCTCTGGCGGTTGTTGCAGGCGGTTCGAGTGCGAGTTGTTATTCACTTTTGGCGGATTATTAATAAAAGGCGAATGTAAAGGGCGGAATATAATTGGCGAACAATAAAGGCGGATAATCCAAATCAAGTGTTTGTGTTTTAGTAAATTTGTGGTAACAAATCAGAAGTGGGATTAGAAATCCATGTGCGGGAAAATAAAAGTACAGTTAGGCGATTTGTGGTGACTAAGCGAAGTGTTGTTGTTGGCGCAACACAATTGCGATTTTGTGGCAGTGGCGAAACATTGTGAATCGGCGGCGGGCGTGTAAGACAGATTAGTGGCGAGTGTGCGAGACGGATTTGTGGCGAACTTTTGTGGTTGGTGACGGACTTTATTGAGTGAGGAGGAAAATGGCGGGCGTGGAGGAGGATGTAGAGTATGACAGTGACGAAACGTTAAAAAATACCAGTGGTGGCGAAACCGAATTGGCGGGTGTGAGTGGCGATGATGGAGCGGATGTGAGTGTGAGCGCGGCGGGCGCAAGTGCGAGCGAGACGGCGGTCGGTAGTTCGGGAGGGCGATTGGCGGTGGGCGAAGAAACCGAGGCGATCGTGAAACGACTAATGGCGAGCGGGTTGGCGGACCAAATCCGTGAAACCATCGAAAAGCAAACGGCGATTGTTTTCGATGAGTTGGCGAGCGGATCATCGGGATCCAGAGCAACAGTGGCGGCGGGGCGATTGCCAGAGGCGGGGTCACGGATGATGGTAAGCGGCGACATCATCGATCCGTTTGACCCAGACGATCCCGAATGTAGCGCTATCCAGTGGGTAGCAAGAATAGATCAGCTGGCGAAAGTCCATGGATGGACAGAGGAGGCGAAGACTGTTATCATGCAGCAGAAGTTGTCAAAGGCGGCCAAGAAGTGGTTTAATCGTCTAGATGACTACGACTTGACATGGGCGGAATGGAAGGCGAAATTGATCGGGGCGTTCCCAATTAGGCGAGATTTTGCGGCGATGTTGGAGGAATTAGTGGCGAGGCGTAAGCAGGCGGGCGAAACAATGACGGCATATTATAGGGCGAAGCTCGAGTTGTGTGCGAGATGTGGCATAGGCGGCGGAAATGCAGTCTCGTGCATAATTCGTGGGCTGCCGGAGGAGTTGCGGGCGAACGCGTACTCCGCAAAATGCAGTTCACCGGAAGAATTGTATAACCGGTTATTGGGAAGCCTTGACGCATATCCAGGCGAAATGGCGAGAGTTCAACGAAGTTCAATAATGGCGCGCGCAGGCGATAGGCGTGTAATGGCGGGAACGAGAGGCGAGCATCGGGCGAATTTGGCGGAACAGGCAGTAAGGTGCTATAACTGCCAAAGGCGTGATGGCCATATGAGCCGTGATTGTCCTTATCCTAGGCAGGATAGGTGCATCAAATGTGGCGTATCTGGACATAAGGCGAGCGAATGTCAAAATGCAAGGGCGTATACAGGCGAAAGATACCAGGTGAGATTAGTTAGTACTAATATTGAAGAAATGTATATAAGGCGAGGAATTTTGGCGGACGGGCGTTGTGTGGACGTATATATTGACACAGGGAGTGTGTGCAATATTGTGTGCCTGAAAGTTGGTAGGCATATAGGATATGAGATACAACGGGTACCGGTGGTTTTTCAAGGTTTTGCTGGCGGAATAAGTTTCTCTTTGGGGGTGGCGAATTTTGTACTTACTATCGATGGCGTTGAACTGATAATTGAGGCGGAAGTGACTCAGTGTGATTTGGGTCCTATTGAAGTTATTCTTGGACAGCCGGGAATAAATGCTTCAGGTGTGGTGCTAATAGTACAAGGCGGACAGGCGAAATTAATAAAAACGGATCAGACGTTGCTTTTGTCACAAATGATGGGCGATTTGGAAATTGAGGAAAATAGAGTTCAGGTGTTGTTGGGCGAAGACATAAATATACCGGCGGGGCATTCAGTATTGGCGACTATTGAAATAGTGGGCGGGCATTTTGGGAAAAATATTACTATGGCGGCTAAATTTATGAATTATGGAAAGGAAATGGTGGCGATACCAGCCGGAGTGTTCAAATGTGGCGAACTGAACACAGTGGTTTTATCCAACTTATCAAGAGGCGCGGTGAGTTGGGTAAAAGGAAGATTCTTAGGGCGGGCGGAATATCTGAATGATGACTCAGTGAAAACTGTGAGGATTGTGAAGTCTCAGGAGATTGATGTTGGCGAATTAGGCGACACAGACAGACAAAAATTGAACAACTTATTGGCAAAAAGGGCGAACTGTTTCTCAACTGGCGATGAAGATTTGGGCGTAACAGATTTGTGTCAGATGGAGATTAGGCTGAATTCTGATCGGTCTGTATATTATAGGCCTTATCGTTTGTCCTATACTGAACGGGCGTTGGTGCGTGAGCGAATTGAAAGTCTATTGGCGGGTGGCGTCATCCGGGAATCAAATTCAGAATTTGCGAGCCCTGTATTGTTGGTTCCAAAGAAAAATAACGAGGTGCGACTGTGTGTCGATTATAGGGCGTTGAATGCGATCACGGTGAAAGATCGATATCCATTACCTTTGATCACGGATCAAATAGATAGACTGGCGAATAAAAGGCGATATACTACCCTAGATTTGGCGCAGGGGTATCATCAGCTTCGTATGCATCCTGATTCTATTGAGAAAACGGCGTTTATTACACCAGATGGGCAGTATGAGTATCTTCGAGTACCTTTTGGATTGGCGAATTCTCCGGCGGTTTTTCAGCGTATGATTAATAAAATGTTGGGCGACTTACGACATAGAGATGTTTTGGCGTATATGGATGATCTGTTGATTCCATCCGAAGATATAGAGTCTGGACTGGCGTTGCTAGACACAGTTTTGGCGTTAATTGAGGAGGCGGGTCTCAAATTAAAATTGAGTAAGTGCTCATTTTTGAAGGAGCAAATTGATTATCTTGGATATGAAGTAGGCGTAGATGGCGTACGACCGGGAACAAGGAAAATAGAGGCGGTTCTGAAATTCCCAGTCCCAACGAATGTACATGGCGTGCGACAATTTCTCGGATTGGCGAGTTATTTCCGAAAATTTATAAAAGGGTTTTCACTCTTGGCGAAACCGTTAAGTGATTTAACTAAGAAAGAGGTGATATGGCGTTGGGGTGATGGCGAACAAGAGGCGTTTGACAAATTGAAGGGTTTATTATCTGGGCGACCTATATTGGCGATATATAATGGCGAATTGAGCACAGAACTACATACTGATGCTAGTAAATTTGGTATAGGCGGAATCTTGCTTCAAAAACAAGAAACAGGTGAAATGAAACCGGTGTCATATTTTAGTAGAACTACAAGTATACAAGAACAGAAGTACCATAGCTATGATTTAGAGACATTGGCGGTCGTTGAATCAATTAGACATTATAGGGTATACTTGGTGGGCGTACATTTCAAAGTGGTGACTGATTGTTCGGCGGTAAGGGCGACTTTGCTTAAACGAGATTTGGTGCCTCGTATAGCAAGATGGTGGCTGGCGATACAGGAATATGACATGGAAATTGAATACAGACCAGGCGATAAAATGAGACATGTAGACGCACTAAGTAGGAATCCAGTTATGATGATAGGAATGGGGGAGGCAGATTGGTTTTTAACAGTTCAGTTGCAAGATCCTTGTACTCAGGAAATTGTGGCCGCGTTAACTACTGATACTGCCAATACAGATGTTAGGAAAAGCTATCGACTAAAGAATGGGCGTTTATATAGGATAACATTGAACGGCGATAAATTGTATGTTCCGAGAATGGCGAGGTTCAATTTGGCGAAGAAACATCATGATGACATAGGTCATCCAGGATTTGAAAGGTGTATGAAACTTATTGGCGAAACATATTGGTTTCCTAAAATGAGGCGTTTTATTATGAAGTATGTGAAATCTTGTCTGCAATGTTCATTTGCAAAGGCGAATTATGGTAAAGGCGAAGGCGTTTTACATCCCATTGAGAGGCGACCTATTCCAATGGACACGGTGCATATTGATCATGTAGGGCCTTTTATGAAAAGTAGTTCAGGATATTCTTATTTACTCATGATGGTGGATGGGTTTACAAAATTTGTATGGGCGAAACCTACTAAGTCGTTGCGATCTAACGAGACTATTGACAATCTTAGAGGCGTATTTGCTGAATTTGGGTATCCTCGTCACATTGTGAGTGACCGAGGTTTGGCGTTTACTAGTAGGCTGTTTAAAGACTTTCTGGCGGAGAAAGGGATTAGACACTCACTTAATGCTATTGCTACTCCAAGGGCGAATGGTCAGGTAGAAAGACAGAATCGAACCATAATTGAGGCGTTGGCGGCTAGTGCAACAGATGAAAGCAAATGGGACAAGTGTTTGCCTGAGGTGGTGTGGGGCATTAATAACACTGTCAATGCGACTACACGGTTTTCTCCAGCTCAATTAATGTTTTCTCATAAGTTAGGCACTATGAGTGATTTGACTGCGAATAATGGCGCCACTGGAGTACAGGCGAAGGCGGAGTCGCGGGTGAAGGCGGAGGCGAGGTCTAATGGTCCGGGCGAGGCGATTTGTCATATTGAAAAGGCGGAAAGTGATCACTATAATCAGAAGGCGTTGGGCGATAGGTGTAAAGACAGTACTGCAAGGCGATTGGCGAATAATGGTGATACTAGTGTCGATGCAGCTGAATTGGTGGGTGACGACTCATGCAATTTTGGGCACATGGCTAGTTCTGGTGTTGATGCAGCTGGGTCTCAGGATGACGGTTCTGACGATCTTGGGCACATAACCAGAGAGTTGTCTTCGTATAAATTAGGTAAATCAGTTGATTCTAGGCGGACTGATGATGAGTTAAAGGTGCAATTGGGCGATAGGCGAAAAAGGGCGTATGCAAATATTAATAAGACCGCACAGCAAATGAAGGCGAGATATGACAAAAGGCGAAAGGTTGCAACCGAGTATAAGAAAGGCGATTTGGTGTTATGGCGACAGGCGGCTACAAATGTTATTGAGAGTGGTGTGAATAGGAAGTTAGGAAATAAATTTGATGGGCCCTATAGGATTAATCGAAACTTAGGAAATGATAGGTATCAGATAGAGGCGATTAAAGGCGTAAGAGGCTATAAACGTTTCAAGGCGGTAGTAGCGGTGGATGCATTAAGGCGATATGTGAGTGCTAATCAAGGCGAAGTGGCGTCTGAGGATGATGAGGCGAATGATGAAGTATCGCGGTTAGATTTGATTGATTTATTGGAGGGTAATGAAGAGTAACTTGGCGATTGGCGATTGTATGGTGAAACGAAAGTTTGGTGTAACTATGGCGATCGATAAATGGCGTATAAGGTGATTTTAAGGCGGATAAGGTAATTTCAAGGCGATTGGCAACTGCAAGTTGGCTAAAAGATAAAACAATTGATAATTGGCGAAATGGGTGTTTCATGGCGATTGATAATTAATGGGCTAAATGAATTTATGATGATGTGAGAATGACAGACTAGGTGAATTCATGGCGACTGGTGATTGGCGAATAGAGTTAAAGCAGAACAATTGGTAATTGGTGACAGAGTATGGGAATTTCTAGCGATTGGCGAACTGGGTGATTTTATGAAGATCAATAATTGGCGGATCAAGTAAATTTACGGTACTTAGTTATTGGTGAAGTAGGAGATCTCATAGTAGTAGGTAATTGGCGTATTAGGTGAACTCACGGCAAATGATTATTGGCGGATTGAATGAAAATTGATAATTGGCGAATAGAAGAATTTATGGCGATTGGTGATTGGGTGATTTTATGTAAAACTGATAATTGGCGAATAGGAGAATTTATGGCGATTGAAAACTGGTGAATTAAATGGAAGTTGATAATTGGCGGATTATGCGAATCTGTGGCGATGACGACTGGCGAATTGGGTGACTTTATGTAAATTGATAATTGGCGGACTATGTGAATTTACGGCGATTGGTTATTGGCGAAGTGGGTGTGTTCATGGCGACTGATGGTTGGCACGCTTGGTGTGTTGTTTATGGCGATTAAAAAAAAAAAAAAGAAAGAATATGGCA
This sequence comes from Chloromyia formosa, assembly GCA_964017055.1. Taxonomy (NCBI): domain Eukaryota; kingdom Metazoa; phylum Arthropoda; class Insecta; order Diptera; family Stratiomyidae; genus Chloromyia; species Chloromyia formosa. The sequence continues at coordinate 15,273,971 of OZ024818.1, read as the reverse complement.
TTTGGCGAATTGAGTGATCAAGCTATTGGGCGAGGTGGGCGTAGCATTGACAATCAATAAGGGCGTATCATTGAGGCGATTTATGTTGAATTTGGCGAATTAATTAACTATAGGCGTTGTAGAATTTTGGCGAATTGGGCGAAGTTAGGCAAATAACTCAGTGGCACAATAATTAATGAGGACATTAAATTTTTCAGGAAGGCCGAATGTTACGAGAGACAAGGCGAGGTGCCACTGCATCCCGTGCAACCATGAGGCGAGGCGCAACATAGATGCACGTATATACACGGCGTGTGTGTATCTGGCGTACGTGACTGCTGGCGAGTAGCGGACTATGCCAACGGGCGATGAGACACTTGTTCTCTGGCGGTTGTTGCAGGCGGTTCGAGTGCGAGTTGTTATTCACTTTTGGCGGATTATTAATAAAAGGCGAATGTAAAGGGCGGAATATAATTGGCGAACAATAAAGGCGGATAATCCAAATCAAGTGTTTGTGTTTTAGTAAATTTGTGGTAACACTTCTTTAAAAAATAACGGAAAGATAAATAATGAAAGTAATAGGGTTAGTTCCGAAGAAATAAATGAGGGAAATGACCGTCTGAAAAATAAATATCATGATACGCGAATTTTGAATGCGGACAAGAAAATTGTAACCACGAGAAGTGGAAGGGCTATTGGAAAACCCAGCCGCTATGAAGATTAATGTAAGAAAAAAAAAAAGGAAACAAACTGTAACTTGGTATGATCTTATATTTGGATAGAGAATAATTTTAAATTGATTCAACTCCGACTTTCCAATAAAGATTAAATTTTTGAAAGTATGTTAAGTTTTTATGTAAAATATAACAAGTAAATTCTGAATTTTTTAAGCCGGATGTCGAAAATTACGTTTAAATGTATTGTCAACTCTTTAAAAGGTGGGAGGATGTTGTAGATATAGTGTAAACACCCCCGAACTAATCATTGTGAACTGTACAAAAGTGTAAACCTGGGATTAAATTATTGTGAATGATGAAATAGAATTTCGTCACTTGTCAAATAGAATTTCGTCACTTGTACCAAGAACCGCTTAGTGTATGGACGCGCATTTTTATCGAAATAAAGTTTGCTTTGTGTATCGTATACCTTTCTGTTTTTCTTTGTAAACGGATACGTCCTTAAAGTGTTTAAGACACTTATATTACATATTTATATTTCTTAAATTAGATTAACTAAAATAAAATTCAAGGAATGAAACAAAAATTGCATTGTTTCATTTCTTGCATTTATTTGCATCAATCATTTGATCTGAGTTACGTTTTGTGGCACGGAATTTTGCTTATTGAATCGCCAAAAGATAAAAATAATTGTGGCCACGTTTAGACTGTGGAACAAAAAGGCGATTTAACTAAATAATCATCTTAGTGTTAGTACTTGTTGGTGGATTGTTTATACCGACCATACGAAGAGGTACTTCTTCTTCTTCTTTCTCCGTTGACAGCGCAGATAAATTTTACAGATATAAATTATACGACAGAAAAAGACTTTTTCCTGCCCGTGATCACGTACTGCTTTCCTGAAATTGCAAACAAAGCAAACGCCGAACAAAAAAAAAAACAACTAAGGAAACGTCAACCACCAAGTCAACATTAGCGATGACAGCGACATAGTCCCAATTTTTTTGTCCAGTTCCGCATCGCAAGTAGAAATAAGCCAAGTCCAAAACTAACTAAATCGATACGTTTATATCGTCGAGAGTTAGATCGATTTAGTTAGATCTCGAAGATAGTCCCGCGGTCTAAACGTAGTGTGTGAAACCTGGTGTCTCCTTTAAGGAACTTCCCGAACTCCCCTTTAAAGTTGGTGACGATATGAGGTGAAAGACCTTATCTCTTGTTCCGCTTTGGGAGACCCGGATTCTTGTCGGCCATGGGGCGACCGGTAACGCAGTGTGTTGAGGCATCAGTCTCATGTTTGTCTACCGGCGTTTCGGGTTCGAATCCCGTCCACGACGACGTTCGTGGCCATAGATGTGCAGGAGGTGCATGCTGGCAACTGCATTCTCCGAAACCAGTTTATGCCGTTGAAACGTCAACTGGGCCACATGAAACAGTTGACGCGCTATGCCCCACAAGGGGTTAGGGCAATTAAGAGAGATGGGGTCACTTTGGTTGGGTTTTATGTATTTGGGTGTAGAGGCCAAGGATCGATACCATCTGGCCCTGGAGCGTGTAGCTTAAGCCGGTCGATGGCCATTTCCTGCATTTTATTTACTTAGTTTTCCTAGGTGGTGGGACCTAATTTCAACCTTTGGTGAAATTTTTGTTTTTTATTTAATTTTTTTTATTTTTAATATTTTTTATTTTTTTTTTCGTGATTTATACTGAATATTTGGTATGTAGGAGGCATGGAAAATTGAAATATTCGCAAATTCCCTTGCGTGGGCTCGGCTCGCTGCCCTCTCGCTCCACGGGCAAGGAATCGCGGCTCTCAGTATCGCACAAACAAGAATGCTCGCTTCGCTGGCTCTGCGTGTAACAGCGTAGCGTTTTGATCAGTTATAAACATACCAAACATTCAGTATAAATCATTTAAACAAAAAAAGGAAAAGGAAGATCTGCTTTCGCCGCTGTCGCTGCCGCTGCGTCCAATCTGGGTGGCTTAAGAAAAACCACCGCCATCTTTACTCTCAGGCCGGAGTGTCAAAGTAATGACGTCATGACAAGCAGTGAACCATATTTAAACAAAGTGAAGAACGCGTGCAGTCGACCTCTTGAAATCTGGCGATTTTCGTGCGTAAAAGTGATTTTAGTGTCGCGATTTTAAGTGCAATTGAAAGTAGTGCTTGTCACTGATATTTTAAAGTGAAAAAAAACGCAAGGTGCCGCGAACTTCCGACCAAAATGAACTGCTCGAAAGTGCGCGAGACATGAGTGTGGTTATGAAAGTGCGACACGGAAAATTTCGCATTTTTCGTTCATTTTCCGCCAATTTGGCTAGTGTGATTGGTGCAGCACTACCATGGGACGAATCCTTGGACCGGTGAGTTCAGCGGAAACTCCCGGAAGTGTTCCAAAAAGTGAATTCAAAGTGGTTGTCAAATGGCAACATTACAGGTGATTTCTGGCCTTTTCATCGGAATTCAAAGGGTAAGTATACGTTTTTTGTTGTGCTAAAATTTTAGTGGAATTATGCGCCCCAAAATACGGGTCTTGCACGCGTTGTTGACGAGCCAGACGTTAGTTTCACTGCAGCTAACAGGACTAGATGCCTGGCGGTGAAACTTTCGTCCGGTCCGTCAACATCGTCGTCAAAATCCGCATTTTGGTGCGCATCAATCCACTAAAATTTTACCACAACAAAAAACGTATAATTACCCTATGAATTCCGATGAAAAGGCCGGAAATCACCTGTAATGTTGTCATTTGACAATCACTTTGAATTCACTTTTTGGGGCACTTCCGGGAGTTTCCGCTAAACTCGGCGGCCCGAGGATTCGTCCCAGGGCAGTGGTTCACCATTTACACTAGCCGAATTGCCGGAAAATCCGAAATTTCCCGTGTCGCACTTTCCTAACCTCGCACTTTTCAATATACGATTTCACTCGATATTTCCCGGCACTTCACGTTTTTTTCACTTTCACACGGCACTGATAGCCACTTCTTTTATCTACACATGAAATTCCGACACTAAACTTACTTTTACGCACAAATATCGCGAAATTCTACCGGGCGACCGCACGTTATAACACTTGGTTGACTGCTTGTCGTGTTTTTAGTGCTTTGACAATCAGCTGACACTCTGGCCTGAGAGTAAAGATGGCAGTGGAAAAACGCATGCTTTCTCACTTGGCATCTGGCCGCCGCTGCTGCTGCTTTTCTACTGCTTTCTGCGTGCAATCTGGTTCGGGCCTTATTAGGGTGACGCGAGCGACGAGTGATAAAAAATTCCAGTGAAAAGTGATTTTTTCACGCCGAGCCCCGAAAACTGAAAATATCCCCAACCGGCCCTTATCCGATTTAATTTCATGCATTGTAAAACTGTTGCATAAACACCTTGGCAGCCGCCAACACGTAAAAACATTTTCTTCGTGGCTATTTACCACTGACATCACAAAACATAAACAAGATTTAGCTCCGTTAAGTTCGGATTCCTTCCCCAATTCCATTTCAATTCCCCGGAACACCCGCCCGATCCGGGTAAAGGAGCTGCCAAAGAATTGCTTCGTTTCTCTCGGGTAATTTCATTTCCTACTACCTCTCATTTCTCTACATCTGGCTAAATTATGTCGAGACAAAGTGCCATCTCCTCGTCAATAAATAAACCTTCAATACGAAGACATTACCCAGCCCTGCAGCAATCCAACCAGCCCAACTTGAGATTGTGTAAAAATTGTGTAACCCACTGTGGGTCTGAACGTCAGTCAAACGTCAAACAAAATAAGTCATCGGACGTCTGCGAATCTGTGTTTTGATCGTGTTGCGGTAATTCGTGTAATTGACTTATTTTCACCAGTCGGCCTGCAGTCGGGGGGATCGATTTTCCTTCGGAACAGGTGTCTGCAAGAGTCCATTCATCGAAAAGTGGAAAATCATCACCGAAAAGGTTTGTTGCACGACGACGACTTTGGAAGTCAGAACCTTCATCGCCCGGAGTTCTGTGTCCCATTCGTGTTTGTGTGGAAACAAAGAGGAGCGGATACGTGTGTTTGGAAAAATTCCTTCACACTCATTTCGTGTGGACGAGAACGCCGTTTTATTGTTTGGTAATTGACGAACCCGCACAATTTGGGTCCCTACTATTCAAGCGGAGCGGTACATTAGCTTAAATCGTTGCGAGCCACTCAAAATGAAGAGAACCCTTCGATTGTGCTCTTACGCCGCAATTGTTTTGTTCTGGATCACATTCGCTGCCTTGGGGTTTGTGACAAGAATTGCACTCATTTGAACGGTCGTGGAAGCACTCACGGTTCATCGTATCGGGAGTAGTGTAGTTGCTGTTGGGCAGAGAGAGGAAAGGAAGCGGTGGCGGACTAATTGAATTCTTCGGAGTCCTTTTTAAGTTTTTTTTTACTAACCAAACGTAGCCCCGTAGTAGTTGGAAACAATCCCATTAACAATATTTCATAGTAGCGGACGAGGGTGAGTTACGATTCGGGGAATGTTGACGGTAATTTTCATGCATGTTTCAGTTTATTTCGTTTTTGGTTCACTCTGGCTTCTCGCTTTTGATTTGTTGCATCGCAATCTCACGATAAACTTTCAATGTCGCTCTTGCTGCTTTGATATAGGTCACAGGACTTCCTTGAATATGATTTAAGACGAAAGCCCATTGATCAAATGTGACTAATGCCCTTCTTATCATAATTGACGCTTATCTCTAGTGAACTGACGGTTTAGCTGCATTTATCGATACCGGTTCGTTCAGTTACTATACACAGTAACAATGCGTTTTGGAAACTGAATTATTATATGTTGGCTGCTTGCTTGGTCCAATTTTTCCACAGGCATCGGTTTCAATACGTAATTCACACAGACATGTTGCAAAAATACACATTTATGCTTTGACGGATGCTCCTACGACAGCCAGTTCTATGCAACGGAACGACCCGTTGTCAAATGGCAACGGCCAAGAGCTGCCAAAACCCCTTCAAGGAAGAAGGAAGGGACGTGTATGTGTCATACTCTATTTTTGTTTGGTCGTTGAACTGAGCCTCGGTCCATTGATCTGCTTGCGTTTGCAATAAGACATTGCACACAAATGCCATCTCAATAAAATGTAATTACTGTAACGAGTGGTGTCAATTACCGCTCCGGACTTAATAGCTATAGACAGTGGAATCCGACATTTACAGCTGGTCTTTGAAAAACAGAGGGCAACATTCATCTATCTCGACGGGCACTTGTAATGAACCATATTCTGGTCTGGTTGTGCTGCTTCCACCGGCAGATCGATGGCCTCACCTGATGAGTGATGATCTGTCGGTGGTACGAAACCAGAGGCCGAGGGTCCCATTACATACCCCGATGCGAGCGCGAGGGCAACTGAGCCGTCCGCCAACCATTCCATCCTTATCGCCTCATTTCTTTAATTCCCCATTTTTCTTCTCCCCTGTTTGTGTTGTCGTCCCCAGCCCTATGAATTTTATTAATATGTAAAGGACAGGGGCAATGAGCGGCGAAAACCCCGCTCACGTCTCCCGAACTGAGGTACAGCAAGCATAGGCAGCTGCGTAACTCATTGAGGGGGCTTTTTCTTCGCCAAATGGCACGACCCGACTTTCACGGTCATTATGATACGTAAGGCTCCGTCCGTATTTGGATGCCCACCAAATCGTCAATTAAATATTTGGCGCCCAACGTGGGGCCCATTTCCGGTACAGTATAGGACTGAAAATGATCTTGTCAGGTTCCGTTTTGGTCCTTTTACCGATTTTTTGTCTCCACAAGCACATTAAGACTACTTGCTCTAAGTCTAAGGACTTAGCCACTGTTGCGAACCACTGTTGACTTCACGTATTTTTCCTTCCTGTGCTTTCCTCTGTAGCTCCCCCATCCTTCCTATAGAGTAGTTTTTCCTTTTAGATTCAGTTTAACAAGGCAGTCCTGGCTAACTCTCTTCGTGATTGAGTACTCTCCACTAGCGCCTGTAGTTTTTGCGGTGGTGCGGATGTATCGTGGGCCATGTAGCCTGGGGCAACTTTCATCGATCCTTTGTCTCCGTCGTTCGTACTTCTGTTGTTGTCAAGGAGGACTCTCAGGTTGTTTTTTGCCATTACGACCGTTCGCTTCCTGTCCTCCTTCTGAGTGCATAGAACGTTGTGGCTGTTCGTCGAGAGTCCTTTGAAGTATTCCTCTCCAGAAAACCAGAGTTCGTAGATGAGCGCTACATCGTAGTAGTCTTCCTGCAGTGCAAGTGCTGACGCAGAACTTTGGAGCGGAGGTTTATCTGAAGCACCCGTACCATGTTGCATAGTTTGCATTCTCTTGCCCGTTGTCATTAACATAGTATCAGCTTCAGGCTCGCTTTGCTCCTCACTTGTCAGCATAACTGACAGCCGCCAAGGTCAAGGTATCTATGCCTAGATCCTTTTCCACTTCATTGGCTTCTAGAGTGTTGTCATTGCCGTCCATGGAATTGCGCTTTTTCAGCTTCAGGAAAACACTTCCTAGGCCCCACGCCATCTTCCCATATCTGGAGCATAGCAAGTCCTCTGTCTCTTTTTGTTAATTTGCAGGATTAGGGTCTGCTTACCATCGGTCGGTTGCTCGTTGGACGCAGGACTATCCAATCCGCCGTAGGAATTTCCGAGTTTTGTCGATGTAGTAGTCTAAGCGAAGTGTGAGTCGGTAAGATCTTTGGCAATACTATCTTCGCTTTAGGTACTGTCGGGATCTGATCCCTATCGACAATTTCAAGTTGAGCTCCCGCCCATAGATCACATAGCGTCGCCACTGTGTCCTTGCACCATTGAAGCGTCGCCTCGTCCTTGCAATTTGTGATCTTAACATCACTAAACTATCGCGCTCCGTTAAATGATGGCATCAGAATCCATTTTCGTGATTAGCTTTTCGAACAGTGTTGTCTTTACAAGCTGCCACCTCTCCGGGCTTAATTTGCCTAGGTGTTCGCTTCTATCGATCAGTGCCACTATTAGGTGCTACATCGTTTATGCTACCTCTAGTTCTTGCAGCTTTTCTTGGTTTTTTTTTGGCAAGATTAGGCGCTTTTGTCCTTGTCCGTTTGTTCGCTGGACTTGAGGGCGGTCATCTCGCCGCATGGTCTTCTGCCGCTGAACATTGCCGCTTACTTGTGGAGGGTTGTGATTCTTCTTCTGACCGCTGATTCTTAATTGCCAGCTTGTTTAGCTCGTTCTCTTCAATCTTGTAGAAGAACTTCGGGTCGTCACTTGCGAAGTGCTTTCTTCCGACGTTTCCTCGGCCCATACTAGCCTTTCAGACTCTTTCGGAGTCAGGTGCATTTTGGTGCCGAGTTCTGCTTTCAGCCTGACGGCAGTCTTATAGTGGTTGAGGTGCCTAAGTTCCTCCTTAGTCGGCTTGGGTCTTACGGTCGTACGACGTTCAGCACCCTTACCTGACGGAGGAGCATTAAGCAGTATGTAGATCCTCTTCCGCTGGGATTAAGTGAGTATCGTGACCCTGTTTCGTGCGATCTAGGTCGAGCTCGGTAACCAGGGGGTTTGCTGCAATAGTTCTTTGCAGTTTAAATTTTGAACCAGTAGCATGACCGTCGTAGCCGCCTGGTTTCATCCCTGACTCGACTGTTTCTGTATGGCTGATGTCGATTAAGGAGGTGCGAGAACCTCCCGAGCCCTCGCCGGTAGTCGCAGCCATGCCTCCTACCGACACTTGGGTAGATATCCTTTCCGTAAAAGATTGGGCGTTCTTTATAGTTTACCGGCCCTGAAAAGATCTAACACCCTCAAACATAGTCATAGTCATAGCTATAAAAGAGCGTGTCGGGAACTATAGGGTTTTTCATTAAGAGCGACCCATTTTGTTTTTTCAATTAAAAGACTTGTGGGTTAATTATGGAAATGATTTTTATTTCAAATGAAAGTACAATCGATATCATTAATTATGGAATACGATATTGTTCAAATGTCCGCCGCGGAAGCCCTGGCACGAGTGAATACACTGGACCCAATTTTCCACAACTCGAGCACACAAATCGGCCGAAATACCAAGAATTTCGCATTCAATGTTGGCCTGCAGCTCTTCTAATGTTGCTGGCTTATTGGCATATACCAGCGATTTAATGTAACCCCAAAGAAAAAGTCCGAAGGGGTTAAATCGCACGAACGAGGCGGCCATTCGCGAGGACCGTTGCGTGAGATAACTCGCTCGCCGAACTTGGTCTTCAATAATTCGATTGTGTCGTACGCTGTATGGCACGTTGCGTCGTCCTGTTGGAACCACGCGTCGTCCAAGTCTATAGCGTCGAGTTGGTCCCAAAAATACTCCGATATCATGGCCGTTGACGGTTGTTGGCGCGCCGTTTTGATCAAAAAAGAAAAATGGGCCAATGGCGCCGCCGGCATGAAAACCGCACCAAACAGTTAATTTTTTCGGATAAAGTTGTTTACTCGTGCATCACTTCAGGCTGCTCACCCGGCCAAATGCGGCAATTTTGCTTGTTGACAATAATATCGAGCCAGAAGTGAGCTTCATCCGAATTAACCTAAGCGCGCGCAATGTAGTTGCGGTAGAACGTGAACTTTGATAAAAAAAGTTGAATAATTTGCAAACGTTGTTGAAGCGCGTATCTCTCCATGATTAAATGGCATAAACTGACCTTTCAGAATGTGAAAAAATTGCGAAGCCAACTTCACTCCCATTCGAGAAATGTCAAAAATAAAATGCGTCGTCCCTATTGAAAAACCCTAGGAACATGCTAGACACATTTGGACGTAAGGTTCTACGGCGAATTTTCAGGGCTGTTTGCGATCGAGATGAATGGCGCATCCGGTACAACCATGAGTTGTATGAACTGTACGATGAGCTGGAAGTTTCAAAAATCGTCAAACTACAACGACTTCAATGGGCAGGGCATGTACAGCGAATGGACGATGATCGCATGCCAAAGAGAGTAATGAATGCAGAACGAGTCGACGGAGCGAGACTGCCTAGACGACCGAGATCTCGTTGGGAGAGCTCAGTATATGTGGACGCCGAACAGCTACTGGGCTTCCAAGATTGGAGGACGCGGTCACGACCGAGATAATCGGAGGACAACGATCCAGGCCAAAGCCCGACGTCGGGCTGTCGCGCCACGATGATGATGATGGTTGAAAAACCTTATATTATTGTTAGGGTGTATTATACACAGCGGTCGTACGTCCTATACTACTGCACGGAATTAGTGTGTGGTGAACGGCACTCCGAGTAGCGGCCTATTGTAACCTACTGAGTAAGGTACAAAGGCTAGCGGCGCTGGCTATAACGGGGGCCTTTAGAACAACTCCGTCAGCCGGATTGGACATGGTGCTCGGCTTGCTACCTCTGGATATTTGCGGCGGCTAACACGGCTTTACGCTCAAAACTGGCCAGTAGCGCACGTTGAGTTGTGGACACTCGACTATACTGGGCAACATAGATCTCCCTGCGGAGACTGATTATACTTGTGCAAAATACGTTTTTGGCCGGAACCATACCAGCTTGATTCCGTCGAGGGATCTATGGGGTGCTAATTAACACGCTCATGACCATCGACTCCATGGGCATTTACACGCTCATGACCATCGACTCCATGGGCATTTACACGGATGGCTCTAGGACCGACGGCGGAGTTGGGGCTGGTATCTATTCGGAGGAATTGGGAATTAACTTGTCATTACGTCTTCCCGACTTCTGTAGTGTCCTGCAGGCGGAGGTTTCGGCAATCCTGGAAGCTCTGACATGGCTGGGAAATCATGTTGTGACCACGAGAGACGTTACTATTTACACGGACAGTCAGGCTGCAATTCGATCACTTGAATCCGTCCTGACCACATCGAAAACCATCGCGAACTGTCGTTTAGCCCTCAGGGAGATGGATGATTTCTTCAACATTACGCTCTGCTGGATACCGAGCCACTGTGGCTTACCAGGCAACCGCGAGGCGGATGAGCTGGCTCGGGAGGGGACAACCGGAGTTATTGAGGGGGACCGTGTAAACATCAAAATGCCTGCCTCATCGTGCAAACTTGTCATCAAGGCCACCGCGGTTGACAGGGCGAACATGAGATGGTCAAACGGCGATACGTGCCAAACAACGAAGTCGATTTGGCCGAAACTTGACCCTAGTCGCTCCGCCACACTGCTTTCACTGAACAGGAAACACATTGGCAGAGTCGTGGGGGTTATTACGGGGCACTGTCCTACAGGAGAGCTTGCTTGGACGCTTCGTATTCCTCACAATGACTTTTGCAGGAGCTGTGATGACGTGGATGAGGAGGAGAGCGTTCTCCATCTTCTTTGTCATTGTCCGGCCCTGGCCGCGAGGCGGAGGTAATTTCTGTGTTCCTGGTTTTTTCGGGAACTGGAGGACATAAAAGATATGAGTGTATTGCAGCTCAATCGCTATATTGCTAGCACAGGCTGGTTTGTTGCCTAGGTTTAAGTAGGTGACTTTGGCGGTATCACAACGGACCCAAAGGTGGTCCAAGTGTGCTGTGCGGTAGCATGGCAGCCCCTTTACCTAACCTTAACCCTAGGGTGTATTTGTGCCTGCAAGGATCAGCCTAGCACCTCTGGTCGGCAAGCCCTTTGAGATGTCGTTTCCCAGTTATCACCACGGAGGGGGTGGAGGATTCTTCTTCAGATCAAGATTGTCGCCTCGAACTTTAGCGTCAACATTGCCTTTCATTGTTATGGTCGAATTTGTAATAAAGGGATGAGTTTTATTGTTTTTTTTTTCTGATTATTTATACCGAAACACTATGCTTGCCACTGAATTAATCGATCAAGATCCAATTGAATTATCAAATGGCAAATAAAATTTAATGTTATTTTAATGTAAATATGTACTATCATTTACAAAGTTCTTCCAATTCCTGCAACTGTAATATTGTAGTGAAAACATTTTTTTTCTGTTTTAATATAATTCTCCATTGGCTCCATTGATTAACATTGTAGAACAATAAATCAATCATATCATTGTTATCAAACAATTCACTCATTTGACTGGTACATATTGGCCTAGTAAACTACTATTCATCGTCATTTTATTTAGTTCTTGCTACTGCATCGTATTTATCATATTTAATACATTGTATAGTTAACTTTAATTTCATTCTGTTAGTTGTTACATTTCTGTTCTATTTGTGTAATATTCATTGTCGATTTTTTGGCTAATGCGTACATCCACTTTCCAACCACCAACTAATATATAAATTTCATTTAACTGTATTATTTTTTTAGGCACATAACAATCGGCGTCATTCAACAGTTAAAATAATATTAAGCGAAAATAAAAAGTTCGAACCAATAAAATTACAAAATTCTGTACCACAAACAATTCAACTAGCATCGATTTGCGAAGAGTTGCATTTAATGCAAGCATGTAAATGCCATAAATAAACGAAAACACAGTAATGAGAAATAATGACGAGATAAGAGTCGCGGCCCAATCCATCTTCGAAAATATCAGCACAATGTCGGTGCGAAGTCAACCGGTGACTTTAGACATGGGTAAGAAGACAAGATTGATACGATCACTAAATTCATATTCATCTCACTATCGACACAAATATCGTGTCAGCAGTATTTGTGCATAAAATGTTAATTGTTATGATTCAATTGTTGCATTTCTGATTATCCGCACACAGCGCGATCGCATTCCATTAATTTAATCACAGAAGAATTCTTGGGCGGCTATATGCAAGATGGACGAATGTCGGTCGTACGACGATTTTTCTGCTTGTTTGTGGCCTTTGATATGTTTTTCATCTCTTTGCTATGGATTATTTGCGTTATGGTAAGATTTTAAATATATTTTTTTATGGAACTATAAAATCGTTATTTAAATTTCTCCTCCAGGTCTCCGGCGATAACATCTACAACGCCCTCAAAACGCAAGTGCTTCACTATTCGATAGGCACCTCGCTTTTTGACATAGTCGTAGTGGCTATATTTCGTTTTCTTATTTTAGTTTTATTCTATGCGATTATATACATAAATCACTGGATAATTATTGCGGTATGCGAATTGATTTTTTAAATTTTCATTTTTTTGTATTAATGTCATTTGAATTTCAGCTATGTACGTCCGGATCATGTCTGTTCCTCATTTCAAAAGTTTTCATGTATGATGTAAGTACACGGTCATTGTCCAGCCGGCCAAGGCCCGACGTCGGGCTGTCGCGCCACGATGATGATGATGATGACACGGTCATCGTACAAATTACTTTTTGTTATTTAAAATTTTTATTATAATTATTTCAGTGGTCAGTGACGACTCAGCCCGTTTTTCAAGTGGTTCTTATTCTTGTATCCTTCGTTTTGTCATGGGGCGAGGCGTGGTTTTTGGATTGTCGTGTAATACCGCAGGAACGACATGCTACCAGATATTTTCAGGGTAAGTTTGGTTACTGGCTATTTGTAATTTCTCCTCGCTTGAAATGATTATATGTTTTTCGCTTTCGGATTCGTTCCGATCATTCGCACCTGGATTGGGCCCCCAAAAAGGGAAATTTCAGAGCGACATCTCCCGATTGCTTCCTTGTTAGTTTTTTGTTTTACTTCGGCAAAGTCTACTACGGTCAACCTACCCAGGCTTTAGTATTAGGCGCTCCGCTTAAAATTCCACTTCGACTCGAACTCTGCTCGACATTGGAGTGCTCTCGATATTCAATGTAAACGAATGAAAGTCCGCACACTAGTTTGACGGCCAGTGTGTGCGACATGTGATATGTGATGTGACAACGATGCCAGAGGGGTTACTATAGCTCGACAACTTGATGCATCAGACTTTTGTCCACTCAATGACGACACGCCTACTCGTATTGCTGGAACCGTCCGATATCTCAATTGCCAGCGCCGGACTCATCAACAATATACAAAAGGAAGCAGTCCTGACGGTGTCCTCGGATCATCTACCAATCCTCATAAAGCTGAATAGACCATCCAGCTTTCAGTATGCTGATCACCGCACGATCATTAATCACAACAAAGCTGACTGGGATGGCTTCAAAACCTTCACCAATGCGGCTTTTGCTGACTTATTGTACCAACTCTTGCTGACGTGCGCGTGGCCGACCGGAATGTAAAACGCATTCTACAGGAAGCGGCTGGTCGCATACCCAAGATTCGGCCAAATTTTCCTACTTCAGCATCCAGAATGGCAGACGAATGAGACCGAATACGCTGCACAAACTCGGATGACCCTCGCATCAAGGAATTAAACATTGATATTTTTAATCAAATAGCAGTTCACAGGAGAAGGAAGTGGAACTCTCACCTTTAAAATTGCAATCTAACAACTAGCGTTAATAAGCTCTGGTCGACGGGCATGTTGCAATCCAGTTCGGCAACACCACGGTCAATGATCCTAATAAATGCGCAAACAGCTTCAACGAATAGTTTATCGAACATCCGCCACCTGATAGACTTAAGCGCATCATCACCAGGAGCATTCGCAACCGTTCAGTTGACCAGGCACTCCAATTTTCATCCGAAGAAGTTGCCACAGCTATTAAAAGGGCAAAGAGTTCCAAGGCCCTCAGACCAGATGGTATTACGATGGTCATGCATAAACACCTTGATACGCCTGCAATTGACTATTTAACGACCACGATTAATCTCTCCATCTCATCGTTTATCATCCCCGATTTTTGGAAGAAGGGAAGGGTGCTCCCTATTCTAAAACCAGGGAAGAAACCAACGCAAGGCGAATCATACCGTCCCATTACTGTCTCCTGTAGCCAAGACTCCTGAAGCACTACTCCACCCTATAATTGCGACCCACATACAATTAGCCGATCATCAACATGTCTTTAGAAGAATTCACAGCACAACCACGGCTTTGGACGCCATCACAGCAAGAATACACAATGGGTGGTATGCATAAAGTGAGTCGAGTCTAGTAAAGCTGAGTTGACAGAATTCCACTCAATTTTCACTATGGAGCGGAGAGTAGTTTTATGCATACAACTTTTTCACTCGATTCACCGAACATAGCAGACTCAGGAATGTCCTCAATAGACTTCACTCTTGAGTATATCCTCATTATTATGCATACCACCCAAGGCCTCAATCAAGCACGTCCATGTCAACCAAACATTCTAGTGGCTTTAGGTCAAAGGCATTCGACACTGTCAGCCACTCGTTTCTCCTGTTTGACAACTGCGGTACATCTCTTCCGTCAGGAATAATTAAATGGATCGCAAATTAAATTGCCGGAAGACCTACACGGAGCTTAGAAATGGGAGATCTAAACTAAGGAAAATTAAAGAGGGTGTCCCCTAAAGAGGAGTCTTATCTCCCACTCTGTTTAATCTATATATGTCAGGACTTCCGAGGCCACCTGACGGACTCGAAATCGTCAGTTACGCTGATGACTGTTCGATTTTGGCAACTGGCAATGACATCACCCAAATGTGCGAGCAGATAAATGAATATCTTGAAGAGCTCAACAACTTCATCAGCAAGAATCTTACTCTGTCAACGCCGAAGTCTTCTGCTAGTCTTTTTACTACCTGGACCAAGGAAGTGAGGCTACAACTGGATATTGCGGTAGATGGTCAAACTATTTCCACAATCAACCACCCAAAAATTCTCGGTGTCACCCTTGACAGCATGGCCACCTCCTCGGCTCATGCGTCAACCATTTGTGACAGGATGAGAAGCAGGAACAAAGTCCTCAAAGCGTTAGCTGGCAGTTCCTGGGGGAAAGAAAGGGAGACCCTACTCGCGACATACAAATGCATCGGGAGATCTGTGGCCAATTATGCGGCTCCCATATGCTCAGACAATTTATGCGACACTAAATGGAGAAACATACAGACCTGTCAGAACACTGTTCTTAGAACTGTCACAGGCTGCCTCTTGATGTCGGCACAGGACCATCTGCATCAAGAGACCAAAATGATGCCCTTAAAAATCCCAGCACTCTTCTCATCAAGCAGTATCTAGTTGGCTGTTATCGGAATGACCATCCCAACTCAGACCTGATGGACAAAACCCCACCGCCGTGCCACGTTAGACGCAACATGAGGGATCGCGAAAGGGAAGTCGAAAGGTTTAAAAGAGTTCCCTTCGATAACACCAGCTATAAGTCGGCCATCACCACGCTGTACAGTGAAGAAGTGCTTTCTTCGGTCGCGGAACTGAAACCGAACAAGGTATTGAATGCGCAACCACCTGCCATATCTCCAGACGAAGCCCGGCTCCCAAGAGCAACCAGAACCACGTTAGCACAACTCCGCGTCTGAATTCATACCTATCCCGCATCGACAGTGAAGTCCAAAACTCCTGCCTAGCATGTGGCCTCGCTCCACACGACGTTGAGCACATCTTTAATTGTCCAGCAGCCCCCACGCGCTTAACTCCTATTGCGTTATGGGAGAACCCCCTCGAGGCAGCTGCTTTTCTACACCTGGACACAGAGGATACTAATATGGATAGTCAGAATTTTTGACACACATCTTTATCTGAGTTCGAAGCGCCGTTACAACAACAACTTCGAAGCGGGCCTTTCTGTATATGCCTAACATGTATTTTTAAGGACAAAGCTAGAATGTTACGAGCCATTTTCTATTAGTTGAACACGTCGCCAAAATTTAAGGCTGTCAATACACCGACGATAATTAGTACCAAGCAAAAACGCACTCTCACAACTGCTTTTCTCCAACTTTTCTCCAAGCGGCGTCGATATTAGTATGAAGCGAAACCGGTTGAACAAAAGTGGCGCTTGAAAAGTCACAACCGTTTTTTTTTTTCAAAATCCATTCAGAGCAGATCAGGTTAGGACCACACAATTACACTAACAATTTGATCTGAGCTGCTCTGGATAAAACGCCAGTGCAAGAATGCTGCTCCGTTAAGTAGTCTGCGTTTTGAAATGCAGGCGTGCAGCTGTCGAAGTTTTCGAACAGTTTACAGTTTGGGAAGCACATCAAGTTCATTTCTTGTCAATAAAATGTTCGTTTTGTGTAATCTTTTGGAATAGTAAACCTACAAAATAATTTTCCTGCCTAAAGGAAATTTGTCCGATGGTATATGTACTAAGGATTTAAGTTTTCTCTTAAAATTTGAGTTCACATTTGAATTCTAACTAAACCAAGACACACTTCCAGCAAAGACATGCCCCTTTTTCGTTTTCGTTACCCTAATTTGCTCTCGATCGTTTTTTTTTACCGCTTAACCTGCTCTACTCTGCTCTGTACGAACAACGCAGCTAACAAATAGACTTGGGTAGTAGCATGGTCACAATAACTTGTAAATTCCTCACTGATTATGAATTCGGAGTCAACCCAAAAACATTGACATCCATTTGGATGCAATCTGTCTCTTCGATGAAGGGGACGATGAACCATTTGAATTTGAGCCAGTTGCCATCTCTCTAACGGCTTTGACAATGCAGTCCCACATCTTGACTCGACAGTCCCCTATCAGCAAGTGTCATCTCAGCAGTATCAGCGTAAGCGAGCTGGACCATAAAATCTGATCGATGCCATGAGATCTAGGACGTCACATTGGTTGGCCTAAACTGGGAATGGGGTTTCATTCCATAGCACTTATCGCTCTTCCGCAATGTATGACATATGTATCTATTGCAATTTTCGTCTGCATATTGGCATCTGTCGCGCACGCCGATTCGCCACTTCATTTGATATTGTTTCGGACCATAAAATTTCGAAAATTAGACGAAGATGATTTGGCAAGAGTTAACAGCTTTCTGACATTTACGGAGACTTCATGTGCTGCTCCCATTCAACATCGCAGACAGCAGCAGTAAGCGAAACAGACCCAACCGGTTGATACGATGAGTGATGTCCTTCTTCGTACCGCCATCATTGGGAACAATGCTACCTAGGTAGACGAATTCATCTAATTTCTAGACTAGCCATTGATACTAATGGAACGAGTTGAATTTTGTCTTCATCCTCGCAGCGGTAGGCTAGGCGTCTTGGACTTGTTGGTGTTAATCTTTAGGCCAACCGTACTCGCTCTCAAGATCTAAGACCATTCCGCTTAGATCCATTATTTTGTGGTGATGTTGCTACAAAGATTACACCCTCTGTCCTCTGCTGCTCGATTCATCAGATTATATATTTTCCTCGGAGTAATAGTATCAAGAATGACAAATGATCTTATCTCGTTAGCCATGAAACTATTTATCGCTTAAAAAGCGATAAGCGTTAAGTTGAGCAACATCGACCCTGTGCGCTTCACTAGATAATTTTGGATAACGATTCGATCTTTTAAGAGCTAACTAGTTCATATCAATGACACCAAATATCAAACAAAGATTCTTATCTCGTTACCCGTCTCCGGTGTCTTTTTCTATCATTTTTGTTGTTTCATTTACATTAATGCAATCACTGATTTTATTTCCATCTCTCTATTTCCAGCGATTACAGGCCAAGTAACAGAACGCTCGCCACTCATTGCACCATTGCTTCAACAAGCCACCAGTAGCGGGTACGATGCTGGGTCAAACTTCTATTCACCCTACGAATCCGATCATAACAGCGAAGACGAAAGTGAACAGGTAAGAATGCATTTTTTGCTATTAAAATACTTATCCGTCAAAATCGAAACTGCTCACTCACGACAACCACCGCGTAAAGACATCATCGAAATCGATTAAATTACATAACAATTATTAAGATCTAGTCTAATCAGTCGATTGCCGGCTGTTAATTAACTCTCCTAAGGCGACTCATAAAATCAATTTTAAAGTCAATTGATTCTGTCGGTTTGTTCTCTTCATATGAAATTCAAATAGTAATCCACGCTTGTCGACGAGATTCGTATTATCACGGTTCGAATCTCTACACCAAAATTTCCAATTCAAATAGGGTTGGGCTTTGGAAAATATAACACCAGTGTGCTTTACGTCCTCGCAAAGGATTCATGGATTACATCCGAAATTTATTCTTTCGTAAGAATAATATTAGACATGATCGTCGTATTTATTTCGAGGTGAGAAGTTTATATAAATCGAACTATCATTGGTTGGCGTTCAGTCGATACGGAATTCGGAGAGTGTCTAGTTTTTAGGATTGTAAGGGATCAAGTGAACAGAGTGTAACTTTGATGAGTGGAGTAACGTTTTAAAATTTCATTTTTAATTTCAAAATATTTACTAAATGTGAAAGATTTGTGTTAATTGGTGGCACCTGTTTCTCTTTCAGGATGACGAGTATCGCAAAATGGGCATCGAATGTGTTCGAAAAGCATACGAACTGCTTGAATCAAGCAACTGGAAAGTGGAGAAAGTGACATCGAAAGGCGACACAATAAGGAGTACAACTAGAGAAAAATTAGGAAAAATCTATAGGTTAACAGTATGTATTTGCCCTTGTTTTATTTTGAACACATAAGTTGATTTTATTGAACGCCAAATCGATAGCTGGCGCTTGTGCCCGAGGTGGTGCGGTTATGACTCCGATTCTCAGCCTGATAACTTTTTGTAGGCTGTTCTGTGGCGTTTAACGGGCTCACAAGCCGTCCCCAACTTTGATGATAATTGTTTATTGTTGTAGTAGCAACGCTTCTGGCGTTGAAGGGATTTGGCAACTCTAGGCCGTTGTTGATGTAACTAGTCGATCCGGCTGCTGCACGAACGTAATTGTCGATAATTGTTAAAAATACTACAATTAGAAATATTGGAACATTCCTAGTTGACCATGCGACACATAGTGCTTCGCGTTTTTGGCCAATAGAGGGTTTTAAATTGAGACGATTTCGCACTCCCCTTGCATGGGCTACGCTCGCTATGCAAGCTTCGCGGCTTAAGGAGTTGCAACCTTAAGTATACCGCCCTAGAACGCTCGCTCTATACGCTATAGCGATAAAGCCACTATTAGCCAAGGCGCGAACCAGCATACATCGCCCGGTAAAATAGGAATATACCGAAATATTTATACCCACAAATATATAAACGCTAAACTGTATCCTTTTCAGGCTAGAATCAAATATCCAGCCAAACTGCTACTCGAAGAATTGTTCTACAAAATCGAAGATGTTCCCAAATGGAATCCGACCCTGTTGGAATCCAAAATAGTTCGTGTGAGTAGCATGAAACGATGAAAGCAATTTCATTCAGTTTACGCCCCAATCAACTAATCAAATTGAAAATTTCAGAAAGTCAACACACATTGCGACATTTCGTACCAAGCGACCGTTGGTGGTGGCGGCGGCATGGTAAAACCTCGCGATTTTGTCAATTTACGATGTTGGCGTTGTTGCAAAAATGGCGAAGTAATTGAATACAGTGACAATGAAGAGGACGAGCCAGAAGCTGAGAACACCGACTTCGAAGGATCATGTACGGGAAGTGTGTCAACTGTATCAGAAGAAGATTTTCTAGAACAGCACGAGAGCAGATCGGTTGATTCGTTTAAAAAGTCACAAAGTGAGGCGGGCATTGAAAGTAAGCTGCAGCACGGTGGCGCTGCTCAATCGGCCTATACGTCGCTCAGTAAGAGTTTAGGTGCTAAAGATTTTGGCGTGGTCACGAATGATCCACCACCGTTAGATGACGATAATTTTGTCGATGCTAGCGATAAGATAGATAACGATAATTCGAGTAGTGTGGTGAACAGAGAGACGCCTAGCATTGATAAGGTTTATGTGAGTGCGGCTTGTAGCATTAACTATCCGGGAGTGCCACCGTGTAGTAAATATACGCGGTAATATTTCACATTCATTTGAATAGTATAAAGAAAATAAAATGGTTAATTACTTTTTGTTTTCAGAGGTGAAAATCTTGTTTCGTGTTGGGCGATGCGAGAAGTTGCAAATAAGCCTGATTCTTGCATTTTCGAGTGGCTCCTATGCCTGGATCTTAAAGGATATATTCCAAGATATGTGCTAGACACTGTAAGTATATTTTCATATTCAACTAGTAAAACTGTTCGGTATATACGAGGTTAAGGTGAAAAGTTCTCGGCCTGACAATGAAAGACTGCGATTTTCAGTTAAAAATGATTTTATTTTTCTACATAATCCCCCTTGATTTCAACACACTTGGTCCAGCGTTTTTGCAACATCAGTATTCCTTCCCAGAAGTGAAAGTCTGGAAGACTGTGGAAATATTCATCTACGGCCCTCTTAACTTCTTCATTGGATGCGAAGCGCTTCCTAGAAACAAATTTCTTCAAGTTTGGGAACAGATGGAAGTCTGAGGGTGCCAAATAAGGAGAATAAGGGGGATAGTCGAGCAAATCGTTCCCGTAATTTTCCCATCGCCAACGTACACTTGTGTACAGGTGCGTTGTCCTGGTGAAAGATGATTTTTTTCTTCGAGCCAGGCATCTTCTCGCGAATTTTGGCATCCAGCTGGTCAAGAAGTTTGGAGTAATATTCGCCTGTTATTGTTCTGCCTTTTTCAAGGTAATCAATTAAAAGGATCCCAAAACACGCTGGCCATGACCTTTCTGGTAGATGCGATCGACTTCGCTTTCTTTCACCGGCTTCCACCCTTCCTCTGGCAGCCGGTTCTACGCACCGGAGCGACCCGTGTTACCTGGAACAACCTCGTCACACGGTCAAGAGCTGCCACAACCCCTTCGATGCAAGAAGGAAGATCTATGTGTGTGTCACACAATTTGACTGTCTATTTTTTCTGGAAATTGGGAGCAACACATGTCGGTGCTATTGCTCTAAGTACTTCTTCAACGCGCCGGAATCTAGCTCAACCCAGGTCCAAATCCAGGTCATTGGATCTGCTGCGTCTGTCACAGAACGCTGCATCGCAACGCTACCACAGTAAGATGTACATCCTGCAACAACTGGTGTCACCTTAAAAATTGTTCCGGGCTGAAACACCACCGACAATGGAATTCCTCTTTCACTGCGAATCAATGTAGATTCAGAAGACAATAAGCATCAACGTCATCGCAAACACCTAACGTACCACCACCTGTTAGTGTGAACATAAGTTCCCAGCCGTCCCCTTCGACTCCAGTGAACCACATTACCAACAGAATTCCATTGCAACACAACCTGATGCCCTCATCAGCTGTGGCGAATTTCAACATCGTATCAATTATGCAACTTAACTGCAATGGGTTACAGCGAAAAATTGCAGAATTATTGGACTTCATGGATAGACACCGCGTCATGATTGGTGCTATACAGGAGACGAAGCTTAACACCAATTCGTCCCTCAACTCCTATGGCAATTACAACATCATTAGAAAGGATAGAGTGCCCGATGCTGGTGGTGAAATTGCAATTCTAATCCATCATTCAGCACCATATCGTGAAATCGACGTCACAGTCACCGACAACATCTTGGAGGCACAGGCCATTGCCATTCAGTTGGGCAATATCGATATTGAAATCTACAACATCTATGTATATTCCACCTGTATTCAGTTCTCCCTCCGGATACAGTGTCAATATCACACCACTGCTAGCTGGCCAATATCGTGTCCTATTTGGTGACTTCAACGCCCATTACGAATTGTGGCACTCTAACCTCGACAATGATGCCAGAGAGGTTACCATATCTGAACAACTTGACGCGTCAAACTTCTGTCTACTTAACGACAACACACCCACTCGTATTGCTGGAACATGTTCCAGCTCGCCCGATATTTCAATTGCCAGCGCCGGACTTATCAATGATGCTCAACGGGAACCAGTCCTGACGTTATCCTCGGATCACCTGCCAATCCTTATAAAATTGGACAAACCGTCGAATACTCAGTCTGCTGATCACACTTCTAACGAAGCAGTATCTGGTTGGCTGTTATCGGAGTGACCATCCTAACTCTAACCTTATAGATAGAAGCCCACCGCCACGTCATGTAAGACGTAATATGAGGGACCACGAGCGGGAGATCCAAAGGTTTAAAAGAGTTCCCTTCGATAACGCTAGCTACAGATCGACCATCACAACACTGCATAGTGAAGAAGTGCTATCCTAAATCGCGGATATGACACCAAACAGGGTACTAAATCCGCAACCAGAGAGAGAGCTCCTGTCCAGCCTGTGCCCTCACTCCACACGATGTTGAGCACATCTTTAGCTGTCCTGCAGCTCCCACGCGCCTAACACCTACTGCGCTATGGGATAATCCTATTGAGGCAGCTGCGTTTCTACACCTGGACGTTGAAGAAAACATGGACAACCAAGCTTTATGACACACCCATTCAGCGCGTCGCTACTACAACAACCCACTACTTCGCTGCTGTTTTGTTTCTGACGTGTATTGGTGGACCTAAGTATCATCCATGGTGACAAATCGCTGCACAAAATCGGTCGGATCCCGATTGAATCGGTGCAAAGATTACTGCGAAAATCGTTTGCGCATTTGCTTTTGATCGGCATTCAGCACATGCGGCGCCCATCATGCACAGAGCTTTCGCATCTCTAATTCTTTATGCACTATGTTTCGCACCCTTACTGGGGATATACCGGAGGCGACCAGTAGCTTAGTGCGAAGCATCAGTCTGATGCATACCCGTTAGTCACGGGTTCGAGTCCTGTCCACGACGTGCCCTTTCTGTTGTCGGCGTAAAAATAAGCCACAACCCTTCCCGAGGTATGTGGCTAAATGGGCAGGAGGTACATGGCAGCAACATGCATCGTCCGAAACTAGTTCATGCTAACGAGACGTCAACTAAGCCATATGGAAATAGTTGACGCTCTATGCCACACTAGGGGTTAGGGCAAATAGTAATAATTCTGAGGGTAGCCACCGCTGAAGCCGCGGAGTTTGTGTAGCGAGCGAAACCCACGCAATGGGAATGCGAAATCATCTCAATTTAAACTCCCTATTAGCTTGAGACGCAAACTAGTTGGGAGTGGTCTATGTATCGCCCGGGCAACTAGGAACAGGAATGTTGCAACTTTTCGGTATATTCCTATTTAATCGGGCGACGCATTGTGGTTCGCGCCTTGGCTAATAGTGGCTTTACCGCTGCAGCGTATAGAGCGGGCGTTCTACGACGGTATAATGAGGGTAGCAAACCCCTCAGCTCAAAGTGCGAAATCGCCTCAATTAAAAACCCACTATTGGTCAAAGACCCGAACCACTATGCGTCGCGCGGCCAACTATGAATTTTCTAATTTTCTAACGATTACCATTTAATTCATTTTCTTTCCTTTTTCAGGCCTATACAACTCTCATGCAAGACTATATGACTTACTTACGCAAATATTGTACGGAATTGCGGCATAAGCGTAAAAAAGTGCCTACTCGTATTAGTAGTTAAATGATTAAACCTTTCTATTGTAATAGTTTCTATTAAATAATATAAATTTATAAAATATACATACATAACTTAGGGAATACAAAAATAATGACAATTGTACAATTGGTGAACAAAATTACAAAAAAAAAGAGCTAATCATGTGCTGAACCGCCGTTCATAATTCATTTTCCTTTCATTGTTTTTCATGTTCTTTAAAAAGTTTCCGGAAAGAGGAAAACCCAATATAATTTTATTACTACAATAAAAAAGCAACATATTATGCTATATACTCGTACACAATTCAATACCAAAATGTTTACTTTCTAATAGTTCTAGTTCTTGAATTTATTTATTAGTACAATCGTATGGAGAGTCTTCGGTTTGCTAATTCGATCACTACATTTTTGTTTTCTTGATTTTATAATTTAGTTTCCAAAGAGAAAAGCATAGGTATTTTTAAAGGTCTCATTGACACGTCCGATTTGTTAAAATGTAGCTTCAATACACAGTTATTGTGCTAAGTTAACACAAATGTGATTTTTTTATACAAATATTAAATTTATAATATATACATATACATACATTTGTATTTAGATTGTCTTATGTAAATATGATTGATGGCTTTTTGACGAATCCAGTAAATATGTCTTTTTATTAGTACATACATTTTTTTTACATCCCTAGTAAACCGGGCGACGCATAGTGGTTTTTGACCTATAGTGGGTTTTAAATTTAGATTATTTCGCACACCCCTTAAGGCGAACATACACCATCCGGAATTCCGGACAGGCCGTTTATTTCAATAGGCGAATGTATTAATGTACAACTTTGCCTCCGCCGTTTTCTGACAGACGGCTGTGTCGGAAAACGGCGGAAGCAAAGTTGTACACCTAATACATTCGTCTATTGAAATAAACGGCCTCTCCGGCGGCCTGTCCGGAATTCCGGATGGTGTATGTTCGCCTTCACTTGGACTCCGGTCTGCATGTTAGATGTTGCTACCTTGAGTATACCGCTAACTTTGCTCGCTCTAAATATTGAAGAGGTAAAGCCACTATTGGCCAATGCGCGAACAACGATGCGTCGCCCAGTGAAATAGGAATATTCCGAATATTCCATTATTTCTATTTCCATATTTTCAAGTAGAATTCATATGCTACAAATTACCCGTTGATAGTTGTTCGATCAACAACTTAGGAAACCATTTTTTTACGTAATTCTTTTTTAGCTGTTTACACTTTTACCCAGCGATTTTTCAGCACTTTAACCCCTCCAAGTATGTTTAGGTATTATATACTTGGAGGCGTTCGCTGCATGTTAAAAAAAAACTCAATACGGCTGAAATGACTTCGTTATCGATGAACATATTTTTTCCTTCGAACAAAATTTTAACCTTTGAAACTACGGTATACATTCCTATTTAACCGAGCGACGTATCGTGGTTCGCGCCCTGGCTAATAGTTGTTTTACCGCTGTAGCGTATCCCCGGAATTAAACTGTGCGCGAAATACGTCCACAAGCAACGCCATCTAGATATGCAGGCCTGCGCTCAGCTGATCGTGTACGTCATTAATTAATTCGGCAAGGCAGTGACTGCACACGACGATGTCCTCGGCACGACATATAGGTATGTATGTTTACAATTGGAATTGCGTCAGACGGCATTTTAGTCCTCTAAAAACACACTTTCTGGACACTTGCAGCAATTGGGTCGAAGCCGCAGCCCCGGGGATCAGTCGGAAAGTATCGTGGAACAGTTCACACTTGACAAAATACATCTTTTGACCGCACGACACACTTTCATCATTCATACATTCAACTCCGCGCGAAGTGAAAAATCATGTCCACAAGTAGTTGGGAGTTTATTAATTAAGTCTGAACTTTAGTTATACATATTCTAAGACCCGAAACCCAGGGGGGGGGGGGGGGGGGGGGGGTAGGTGGAGGGATTAATCCCCCTATCTACGCCACTGTTCGTCGCACCTGCCAAGAGGGACGATATGATACGGGCCAAAAGGAGGTTCATAGTCTTGTTACTTCAATTACGAGTGTGCTTTATGAAACCGTCTTCAAATAAACGGATGTATCAAGTATTGGCATTTTGTATCAAGCCTAATCGCCGCGTCGTCGCCGTTTCCGAGTTCAACAATCAAATACAAACATTTCTTCGAATCTTCTTTGCCCTAACCGCTTAGCAACATTCGGTTGCTACAACAAAATTTTCCGCCTGTAACCAAAACAAATTCCATGGTTAGTTACCAAATTGTCAAGTGTATGAGCTTCTTTCATCCAGTAAAAACAAAAAAGGAAAAGAAATCAAAGTTATTAGTATAAATATGAGTGAACTACTATCACGAGAAAAGGAATTTCTCAAACTAAACGAGGAACTTAATGTTAAAACCAAAGTTCTTCTCGAAAAGCCCGTTCCAACTAAAGAAAATCGCACAGTAAATTTGAACAATGTTTCGCGGCTGTCGAATACGGACAATTCTTCGGAGGATTCAGTCCCTCAGGTGCCCAATAAATTGGGTAAACCGCCAATAAAACCGCGAATTGTGATTAATAAAGCCAGCACAGTTCCACGTAATAATCGCTATACCGCGTTCGTTACGGAGCTAAATCCATCAGCTCGAAGCACCCCCAAAAAAGGGAACGCAACTTTCCGTGTAATCAAAGAAAACCAGCTATTGAATAACTTAAACGAAATAGAACTGGAAAATCAATCAATCGGAAGTGAATCATTTTCAATATATGAAATTTACAAGAATGAGAATTTTGAAAAAGTTCCTTCTATAGATGTGAACAGTGTTCGTTCAGAAGTAAGCACAGTGAGTGAGGAAGCTTCGTCGAATTCTATCGGCCGTGCTGCGAGTAAAAGCAGGGCGTCTTCAAACAGCAAAAGGTCAACATCTCGGCAATCTACAGTATCGAATGTATCTAGTGAAGTTGTCCCGAAGAAGAACCTTAGCTCGGAAGGACTAGTAAAGCAAGTTAATTCCATTAAAAAAACAACAACATGTTTTTAATTTTCATTTCCTTAGATTCCTCAAGTCAAAAGTGTCCATACTTGAAACCGAACTCGAAGCCAGCACTCAAGAGCTCACCAAAAGATCCAAAGAACTGGAGCGTGCCCTCGAAGTACAAAAACGAACGGAAACGCAACGTGATCAGGCGTACTCGAAAAACAATCACCTAACCGGTCAGTTGAGCAAGTTAGACGCTAGACTTGCTGAAGTCGAGGGAACGTTGAAGGATCGTGAAGCAGAATTTCTGGTTACAGGACGAGACATGGAATCCTTGAAGCGTGAAATGCGCCTTCTCACGCAAACCAATGCCAATCTCGAGAAGCGACTCTATCGTTCCAACGAGGAATTGGAAAATATGAAAAATACATTAACATCGGTCAAGGAAGCAGAGCGCGAATTGCAGGAGGCTGTTAGGAAGGAGAAAAATGACCATGAGCGACAAACAAAAATGTTGAAAAAACAGCGGACTGAATTGTTGAATGCCTATAAAAAGCAGTTGTATCTGTTGGACAATTTAAAAAGACAGACCATTTGTCTGGAGCAAGCGCGGCTGATATCGTTTGCAGAGAAAGAGTTTACAAAAGTACTGGACTGGAATGCTAAAAATTAAATTTTTAGAAATAAACTATTGCTCTTTTAAGGATAATACGACAATTAAATGTTTGCTTCCCAATCTAACCAATTCCGATTCACACAAGTTGAAGGTCCTAAACAAAAGTCATAGAAAAGAGAACAAACCACCAATGAATGAATCATTCTTAAAAATTGACAAACCCATTTTTATGCAGTACAAATCATTTTATTTGTTTATATTTATATTTTCGCATTCACAACATTATGCTTTGCATTAACATTTATTTCTGGGTCTCGCATTTTTTTGCATATATAAATCGTAAGCCATTACAAGGATTAAGTCGAATAGTTGCCACATTTAACACAAAAACATGATTCCTTGAAGATCAGTCCGTTCCGCCTTATTTTTTGTCTTGTGGAAGCCAGGATTGGCATGCTTCTAGAGCAATCTCACACATAGCAGATATTGCTTTTCCATTAGGATCGTATTCTGTTAAGGAAGAATTCACATGATTTCAAATATAGATTGCAGATACAAAAACGGTTTAACTACAGAACTCACCAACACTATTCCGTTTGCCGAAAATACTGCCATTGAAAGGTGGCTTCCGGTACGTAGCCTGCGATTCAACAGCAAAGGCCATGATGAATAAAAGTCCGAAGAATGCGATAACTACTCCATTTTTGAAAGTCATTTTGGCCTTAAATACACTGGACTGTGGTTTCACTTGGAACCAATAAAGACACTTTGTTTGCGGATAGAACGCTTCGAAAGAACTGTTTGTTATGGACTACTTGCTGCTCCCTTTTATATGGTAGTTCTTTTACGGCTAAATGTCGCGCATCCTTTAGCTCAAAATGGAAGTACTATGTACGAGTATGTATGAAAACAATGGCTACAGAGATTATGGCGAAGTAATTCGATTATTAGTCTTTTTCTATTTTTAATTTCCCCAGGCAGATATTGCGGCTTAAGTGTTTCGTTTAGGTGGAAAAATGTGATTTCAGTGGGGTTGTATGAGGGTAGGACAGACATTGCCGTAGGGAGTTTTTTGCAATCAGTAGTAATTGGTTGGTAATAATTTAATAAAAAAAATTATAGACATGTATTTGTGTTGTTGGCAACACGGGCTTCGATAACGAAATTGTTTAAAACGGGATTCTATTGACAAACTATAAAATGGGGAATACTGTACGGCAACAGCCCACATACAGAATGACTGGCTTTTTTTAAGAATTTTTTTTTATATATATATTTTATTTTTATTGCGTAATCAACAATATTGTCCCATGTGCCAGTTTCCACTTGAAGTAGATTTTCTTTCATATACTGTATCGCTCTGATACTACTTTTCGGCTGCTGATATGTTGGGGCTTATTTCTATATCCTTTTGCTCTCCAATAGTCCCAAATAAATAAGTCAGTTTCCATCAAATCAATAAATAATCTCGCTTCAATAATAATTTCTCGCGCATGAGCGAGCGACCGGTAGTTCAATGCGTAGAGGCATCAGTTTCATGTCTGACCACCGGCGTTTCGGGTTCGAGTCCC
The DNA here is from genome assembly GCA_964017055.1 of Chloromyia formosa. Taxonomy (NCBI): domain Eukaryota; kingdom Metazoa; phylum Arthropoda; class Insecta; order Diptera; family Stratiomyidae; genus Chloromyia; species Chloromyia formosa. Next base: position 15,244,970 of record OZ024818.1, on the reverse strand, counting down.
GTTCACGACGACGTTCGTGGCCATGGATGTTTGTTTGCCTTCTTCTGTGGTGCGGGGCGTAATACAATATAAGCCACGGCGCGGCATCTCCAAACTTGTCGTAGGTGGGCGGCTAAATGCGGGAGCAGGAGGTACATGCTGGCACCTGCATTCTACGACTGGGCCACATGGAACAGTTGACGCGCTATGCCCCACAAGGGGTTAGAACAATTGAGTATATGCAGTAGCTTTAGCTTCATCTTTTTGAACCACATCTATTCGGCTAACCATACCAGCACTACTCAGTCAATCACTTTTTTCGTGGATATAAGATATGTGTAGACATTGGCATGCCCATTTGGTTCGCTTATGTACCTTTTTTGAATTACTCGCCCTCGATAAAAAGATTTTCATAGACCACTCGCGACGTGCTGTGAGGGTATTATAAGGGGCGTTCTTTTGCTTTTCTTAACCTGTACAGGTTAGTGAAATAACACGCAATACAACAACAATGCTAAACTATATAGGTTAGCGCTTAACCCAGTAATTTATCGAGGGCCGATACTGACCTGGATAGCGCACAAGTAAAGCTTTTATTTAGGACGCTTCAAGCGGCTGCGGTGTTTTCACCTCAACTAAATTCAATGTCCGGATGGCGCAACGGTTAGCACGTTCGCCTTCAACGCACTGGGCCCCGGTTCGATTCCGGGGATTTACGTGTCGGACTATGAGCCCACTCAGCTGTTAAATGAGTACCCATTATGGGGTAAATAACTCGGTTGAGCGTGTTGCTGATCACATACCTCTGCACAAAAAAACCGTCACGATCTAGAAAATGAGATGGTGCTAACTCATCTCGAGGCCGTGGTTCAAATTGGACTGTTGCGCCAGTTATTTATTTTTTAAATTCAATGGGATTCCACATTTTATCCAATCGGGAAAGTGATTTTTGTCGAAATATTAGGAAACTATGGTCTACAACTTAATAATGAGACTTTTTTTAGAGATGGCAACACCGATAAACCAATGGTAGTCCATCTTTGACATACATACCATTTGAAGTTTGTATTCATAAGCTGTCAATGTCAGTATAAACATTTCGTGTTGATTGTTGACAACGTATTTTACCGGACCATGGAAAGTTTCGAAAATTCACGAAAAAAACAACATTTGCGGGAAGTTTTATTTTGCTAAGAAGACTGCAGCTCAGAGTCATAAATTGCTCGTGGAAGTTTACGGTGACGATGCTTTTTCGCGTGCACAGTGTTTTCGGTGGTTTCATCGGTTCAAAAATGATAATTTCGACATTACCGACGAAGAGCGACCTGCCAGCCAAAAAAGTTTGAAGACGAAGAATTGACGAAATTACTCGAAGAAGATTCGTGCCAAACTCAAAAAGAGTTGGCAATTTCGTTGGAAGTTAGTTATATGAATAAATCTATGAATAAATGCCCAAAATTCCAAAAAAAGTCTCATTATTAAGTTGTAGACCTACTTGGAATCAATTAGTTTCTTCTATCACAATTGCATTTGATAGGTTCAATGCTTGCTTTTGATGGAAGAGAATGAAGTTTGTTTTTAATATTTTTCAAAGAGTGGAATTATGCTATCACTTAAAATCCAAACTTTATCTGAGACAAAATCCATTTCATGTCAAATACAAAACATGTTTTTACCCTGTAGAGGTCAGATACATCGTCTTTTTTGCACAAAATCTCGGGGTAACTACCCTTGACCTGGATAGCTGCAAGACAACGCGCCTTATATCGTTGCAAGTTACGCTTAACTCAATTCAATTTCAGGTGCAGATTGTATGTAAATTATGATTGAATATACGAGAAACGAACGAAATTTTCAATTGAGATTATAGAATAATTTAATAAAATTTATTGTAATAATTTCAATTCACATATGTACATGTTTTCCCATTTTCATAGCAAGATAACTTATGTATTTCTGTCTCGGACACTTCCTTAGTTGTTTGTAAGCCATTTTCATCGACACAGTAACAAACGCCAGAGCGGCATTGAATCTAAAAAAAATATTGTAAAATTGTTATATTAATGTGTATTTCATAGTACAACTAAATTTACCACTTTGAAATTTCCATTAGGGCAGCATTCAGGCTTAATTGCAGTCTCGTCTCTTGATAACATTTCTTCAGTCCTGGCGCACACTGGAAATTCCCATTGCTCAAATTAAATTTAAATTGGAATAAATATGGAATGAAATCAAATCAGTATTTCCTTACAACAATTCATATTCTTGCCCGACTTTTTTGGCACGACATAGTTTCCTAATTCACGGCCGTATTTATCAACACAAAACTTGTGAGTACTATTCGATTGCACTGGTGGATACCATCCGTCCGGCTGGCACATTTGTCTTTTAAAATTAATGACAGTGTAGCCTTCCGCCTCCGAACTTTGAATTTCCCGAATGTGTTCGTGTTGTATTAATTCACAGTTGTGCAGATATGTCCAACTTCGATGAATGGTTTTGTTATCTATGGGCTTAAGCAATTAATGTTTCTCTTAAGCTTTTTTTTATTGGTTCACTTACAGCACGGCAAATTCCTAAATCCAACTTCTGTAACATTGAACGTATCCGAATCGGAAAATCCCAAATATCGATCAACACACATGCACATATCGCCCATACATTGCATAGGATCGTAGGATCCATCTTCAAGGCATCGGGCAGTCACAACCGGGAATCGTGATGGAAGCAATTTTGAAAGTTTTTTATTGAGACGAGAACACTCACATTTCATTGTCAATTCGGTATAGAGGGAATGCGTAGATTCTCCAAATATTCGAGTACCATCTTCTTCGTCAACGCAAAAACAGCTTAAATTAAAAAGTGTACAATTATACAAAAAAAAAAGATTTTAAAACATTATTAGCCTAAAATTTGTCTCTACTGATTTTTGGACGAAAAATACTCGGTCCTGTAAACTATCCCCCAATGAGCTTTCCCCCCAAAAACATATGAATTATCCCCCAAAAGTTTTGTATGGGATTCGGGTGATGGTTCGCAAAACTCCCGCCAAAATTCGATTTTGGTTTGGGGGAAAGTTACATATGAACGATAACCACAAAATGCATAAACCCCCAAATTTGTAAATTTTTGGGGGATTGTTCATCTCCTTGAAGATATGTTCTTACCCGCCGGAACCTGGAACAATGGCTACGCTCGCTCCGAACGTAACGTTTTTAAGTGTGAACTTATTGTCAGGAAGTTTGTACTGTCTAAAGTGGATATCCACTCTTTTCTTCAAAATCGGTCGCGCTGCATCTAACCACAGTAAGAAAAAGCTCTTTTTGAGTAGTTTGGTTCGATGCAACCATTGAGCTGTATCGAACATAAGGATGAACACAAAGGATTTCTTACAACTGAGTGGCTCAAACCTTGTAACATATAATCACGTAGCAAAGATCATTCGGTAGCTTTCTGCATCGGTTGTGTCAAATATCTAGTTTTGTTGAACAGTATAATTTGCCCACTTCACTTACGTTTGTCCCGGATTGCATTGAATGGGTAAATAATTTCCATCCCCATTGCATTTAGGTCTTTTCATAAACGTTCCTGTCTGATTTTCCTCTTGCTTTCGATCGAACTCTATTCGGTCTTTAAAGCACGCAGTATCAGTCACTTGAAAAAAAATACGCAAAAGAAATACAATTTTTGGATATTTTGAAACCCAATTTGTGACCACCACTTACTGGGTTTACATCGATAGTCGCCATCATTTCCGTCTGGTGTGCAATAAAGACCAGGACCACAAACATAAAGGGGTGGTGCTGTATCCGCTGTCCCAACTGTGCAGTACTCTCCTTCTCCTAGCATTTACCATATTACGTATTGCTAAACATCAAATCATTTTTCAAGGGAAATCTCTTACCGATATTCTCCAAACAAATATCGCAACAGTTGCAAGGCTCCGATGACGGGAAAAGTTCGCCATTATGCGTTTCATTCTGAATTTGACAACCAATAGACAGCACTGGACATCCTCTTTGCTCGCGGTAGGACTTAAAAAAAATACAAGTAGCTATATATAAGAAAAAAAAAAAAGTTTTCACTCACTTGACAATACTGATCAGAACAAAATTCATTAGCGTAAATACTCGTATGTTTTAAATGTAATATTAGAACTAAAATCTCAACTATGAAACTTATTCGGCGCATCTTGTCTGTACAAAAAACGTATGAATCATGAAACAAATCTTATAATTGTCAATTATTGTCATTTGTTATTAGTATAGTGCCGATAAAGAAAAATATCTTGTGCCTTTATCAATCGACACGTTTTTTTGTATTCCCGTTGGTGTAGTGCAGGTTGAAGCCACGCAATCGTTCTCAGCGTATGATTTATCATACATCAAATATTTTCTTCTTTGCGGTCATGTTGTTTAGTGACAAAATAGTCCAGGCTATGAACGAAAAATTGGAAAAAAAAATCCTGTAGTATTGAAATTTTTCACAATTGTTAGGAACAGTCCCTGAATATGTGCTCCAAAGTCCCCGATGATAGGGGAATTCCGAAAGTGTAGGGGAGAGGGGGTCGAAGGTCCTTTTTTTCAGTTTTGATAATTTTTTAAAGTAAAGATTCTACAAAAAAAAATGTCCCAAGCCCGAATCAAATCACATAAAATATCCTACAAAAAGACATATAATCTAAGACCATTAAGTGGTATACTATACTGTATACTAGAGCATTGGCCTCATCACCTCAATTCAGACGACGCCCGTATCTCCTAGATTTCATGTCTGAAAGCGTGCTTGTGTCAACACCAAAGGATTCAAATCAATTAAATTCGTTTTCAATTCCACATTTTCTCGACACACTCCCCATAGACGTTGTCACGTCAAAATAAATGACGGCACTTTGGCACATAAGAAGTGGATCTGGAGCAGTTTCTGCACTACACGGAAGTACAAAACAATGCGGCTAAGAGCTCGTGCACACAGCAAACTTGTTAGTTCGCAGAAAAACTAAGGGCCATTTTCTCAATGTCTGGTTAAATCTTATCCTGTAGATAAACGCTAACCGGTACTCATCTTCCGGTTAAGAATTTATCGGAAAATAATTCCAAACGTACTTACGTACATACGTACGTATGATACGTACTGCTGAGATTTTGACAGCTAGAACTCTGTTCCTTATGACCAGTTTAATTGTCTTATTTGAATGTGCAAACGTAAACACATTCAAATAAGACAATTAAACTGGTCATAAGGAACAGAGTTCTGGATATTCATTCGAAGGAAATGGATCTGAAACAACTCAGCTGCTGAGAGGTGGCACAGACGTAGAATAGAATTGAACAGATGGCAGAATTCCGCTAAGAAAATCAGCTGACTTTCTACTGCATGAGCTACGCTGTGGACTGCATTATCATATTTTGAGCGTTGCATGTGCTAAGGTTAAATTTAGTGTCCCGGATAGCTAACTGGCAGTTTAACCGGACATTGAGAAAACGGGCCTTATAGTTTAGTCAGTTCAGTCGCTGTGTGCGCGGTCTCATAAACCACCGTGTGTTATATTTTTCTGACTAAACTATTTAGTTTTTATGCGACCTGAAAAGTTTGACGTGTGCGCGGGCTCTAATAGATATAAAAAATTCTCAAACGAGAAATGTTCAATCTTATCAGTTTAATTTATGATGAAGATAAGAATGAATAGCAAGTTCAGCAAGTTTTGTACGAGTGTGGTTACTTATGATTTATTACTACGTGATAAGTATCTGCCATCTAGAAATATTCGAAAATATAAATATTTGAATTTATTGAAAGTTTACGAACTTATATTAAAATAATTTTTCAAATACATTTCAGGATATTAAAAATTCTCTTGTATGAGTTTATAACAAGGTCACGAGTAACAGGAAACATTTTAAAAGCACTTGACTGTCGTACCGTCAGGGATAAAGGAAGTCGATAACTCGATTAGTGATTTACCAAAAGCATCCCCTATATTCTCAAATAACAGAAAAGCCCACTACGGTGATATGAAGATTGTTAAAGCGGGATTCGGTAATACAATAAGTTAGAGGGTGGTTGAGGCAGAAAACATTATGAGAATTTGTGTAATATTACGTAGTCTAATAAGATGTGAAACACAGCATGTTTTACAACATGTCAACGAAAAAAATCGAATGAAGACCCCGCATCTACGAGCTATCTCCCTAAAAATAGATGACATATATAAAAAAAAAAGAAAAATTGAGTCATTTTTTACAAATGAGTTTTGGGGGATAGATTATATAAAATATCCCCCAACGTTTTGGGACCTTTTTTGAGGAAGATTTGGCATTTGTTTTTGTTCCAGGAGTATAGGCGTGCCAACATCTCTTGCATAGCTATATCAACAAGGGACTTTTCGATAGCATATTTTTCGGAAGGTGCAGCTGCAACTATGCATTTCTTATCCGAGCCGTCTCTTACTGACAAGCTCGGAACGCTGTGAGAGTTCTAGTAGTACACAGAGGTAGTTTTTATTGGCGCGCCGAGGATTGAGCCTATGTTTCTCTAGATATAAAATCGTAGAGTGGGGACCGAGAACTCACGGCTACCGAGCCTTATATTACGTTTACACTATCCCCAGATTACTTCATCTGCTGCCTAATCTGGGTTTGGTGAGTTTAAAATTGTATGTATTTGACAGCTCCAGATTAAATCAGCCGGCGCAGATGAAGTAATCTGGGGATAGTGTAAACGTAATATTACCGTATGTAAGAACATTTATACATAGAATGTCTCATAATTTTCAATGCAAGCAGTAAATGCGAGCAGTGTTTTTATGTCCGCAGTCGTAGAGGCCAATGCCAAGGTCGCACAGTATAATTGTAACAGTTTTTAGAGTGGCAAACTTCTGGATGGTCATTTAAGAACGCTCTGCAGCTTTTACATAGAAACCAGAAGGCTTTTTGGCATGTTACTATGAGCTAACAATATTATACAGTAAACTTGAAGGCTCACTCCATTTCCAGGCTTCTCCATGTGTTACATGTGGTTTCGCTGGAAGATGGTGCCGTTTACTGACCTAGGTTGGTTAGTATAAATCGTGGCTGAGGCAAACCTTACCAGAGCCCAATTAGCGCAAAAACTGCCGCTTTGAAGCCACAAATTTGAAAATTTGTTATTGGCTGATAGTCGCAAAATACAGGGGATGCTGCCTAGATCTAACCGGAGAAGTTAATGAAGTAAAGCAATCCCCAATCTTCACCCCCGACACATCCCCCAGGTTGTCAAGAAAGGCCTTGCCCAATGTACGATGTCTGGTCCTAGCAAGGCCTGGGCATTCGCATAGGAAGTGAGTGAGAGTTACTTTCTCATCCTCATTACAAAAACTTCGGCAATTAAGTTTGTTTCATTTTTGAATAACGAGTAGACGTTCGATCTATTTTCGTACTTCAATGGAGGAGGTCGATGACCGCCGTGGTCGTTCCACCCCGCTAGCCCGGACAGCTCAGTTGGTTTGCAGTTCGCGTCACTGGTGGTCATTGGAGAGAGTTTTTCTGATCCTTTTGTGTCCTCAGGCCTTCACGGCCGTTCAGTAGAATGCGATTTTCGGTATTTTTATCATAATATTTTTTTAATTATTTAGAATTGTTTACTTGGTAATTTTCAAATACCTGTAATTATTATTGTTGCTACTAGATTTAAAAGCGATATTATAATTGCCATGCACTCATTTTAAAATTGTTGTGGTGGTAATTTTCAAGAAAGAAACTGAATACATCGTGCAGTCATATGAGAACATCGGTATAGATCGCAACTTCCTCTTTGATAATTGCGAAGATGTTTAAATTTATTCTGTATTCTGTAATACAAATATTATACGTATTAATTTGTCAAACCATTGCCGCTTCACAAAGGGTAATGTGTTGCTTTAAATATTTTAATTTTTAGATGTCTACCTCATTATTATATAATATTTTTTTTGCAGAAAGTCTACAACGTGGAATTTGCAACATACCGAATAGATCAAATTAATAAATATGTTTTGGGAAATATTACATTTTTCAATAGAACACAAGTGGAACTGTATTTAGATGTACAAACGGACATAATAAACCCTACGTGGACAACGGGCCTTTCGGTATGGAGACCGCGATCTAATGAAAAATCCGTAACACTAATGAATTCCACAAACCGACTTTGTAATATTCTTCGTTTGGCCAAAAGGAATCCTTTTATGGAAGCGTTTGTAAAGTGGGCAAAAACAGGAACTAATTTAACATTAACATGTCCTTTGCTGGCTGGTCGTTATTTCATGCGATTCAATGTGGCCATTATGAACAGATTTATACCAGTGCGCCTTTTTTTCCAACCAAACAGCATCTTAAAGTCAAATAGTATTTTGTACGATCAAGTACCAATGGAAAATTTTACACGCTGTGTTAGTATTCATGCACAATTTATTGTAAATGTTAAATAAAATTAAGTTGAAATGCTTTATTAAATTTAAATTTAGGAACAAATGAGCGGGCGTCGCATAATTGTTCGCGTCTTTGATCAATAGAGAGTTTTAAATTCAGGTGATTTCGCACTCTCGTTGAGTGGGCTCCACTCAACTACGCGGACTCCGCGGCTTAAGGGATGGTAATTCTCAGTAGACCGCCTGAGAAGGCTCACTTCGCTCTCTATGTACGCTATCGTAAAACCACAATTAGCGAAAGACGATGCGCCGCCCGACGAAATAGGAATATGTATATCAAAATGTTTTATGTTTAGATCTCAGTAATTGGGCCTGAGCAATACCGATTTTGCTTGTGTAGGAAAAATGACGAACAGCTTATGCACACTACAGGAGATTTGAAAAAATTCAAACCCAAATCTACTAGATTTACCATACATTTATTAATATTTTCAAATCTAGATTTAAAAGGAGAATCCAGTATTTTCCACTAAATTTGTATTTCGCCGGAATGTATGCAATTTATTTTCAGTGAATTATCCAGGAACAGTAAGGAGAAGGAAGGTTCATTTGACAGTTGTTTGTCATAAAATTTGGGAATACACATGTACATGAAACGTGAATATATATATGTATATATATGTTGCCATGTAACTTGTCTGTAATGTTTGGACAGTTTTCTCATTTTCTTAAATATATTTGGGCCTTCGTGCCTGTTCGTTAGATAGTGTAGTTGATGCAGGTCCATTTTCCTGAACGGGACATTGTTTTATTGGCATCTCAGTATTAAGACCAAGCTGCGCCTGTTTCGATCCCGGTGTACTGCTTGTGGTGTTGTATGGAACCAGGACATGGAAAGTTTCCGTAAGTGTTTCCAGCAAGCTGCATATTTTCGCCAACTTATGTCTTCATCGAATTTTAACAGTTTCCTGGCACGAAACAATATCAAATGAAAAGCTGAGTCGTCACACGGGTCACACATTGCGAAAGGGTGTTAACTGCATTGCTGGACATACCATGAAATGGAACCCCATTCTTAATGAAGGCCGTCCAGTGGGCATTCTAGAAATTCGTGGCGCCGATCTGTGGCCGACGAGTGAAGTTGGGGTAGATGCATCCGATTGCCTAGAACAGAGTACGATGGAGTGCAGAAGTAGTTGATGCAAGAGATTATAAAATTAGGATAATGTCATATAACGCGATTTAATCAGAAGAAATCAATATTTGTGAAATGCGGAAATTCGAGGACAATTAGAAAGACGGAGAGACAGAGAGAGCTAAACAAAATTTATTAAATAATTCAAGTTAAAAAGTAAACAAATTATTTTATTTTTCCATTAAAATATCAGCTGAGATCCAGTGTTCAAAGCATTTGTTTTTTTAGGTTAAGTAGTTTTTCAGCTAATCGATTTTCGGTATTATGCGATTTTCGGTATTTTTATCATAATATTTTTTATTATTTAGTATTGTTTACTTGGTAATTTTAAGATACCTATAATTATTATTGTTGCTGCTAGATAGCAAGCTGTTGGATATTATAATTGCCATGCACTGATTTTAAAATTTTTTGATGGTAATTTTCAAGAAAGAAACTAAATACATCGTGCAGTCATGTGAGAACATCAGTATAAATCGCAACTTCCTCTTTGATAATTGCGAATATGTTTAACTACATTCTGTATTCTGTAATACAAATATTATACGCATTTACTTACCAAACCATTGCCGCTTCACAAAGAGTAATGTGTTGCTCTAAATATTTTAATCCTTAGACGTCTACCTCATTATTATATAATATTTTTTTTGCAGAAAGTCTACAACGTGGAATTTGCAACATACCGAATCGATCAAAATAATAAATATGTGTTGGCAAATATAACAGTTTTCAATAGAACACAAGTGGAAGTGTATGCAGATGTACGAACGGACATAATAAACCCTACGTGGACAATGGGCCTTTCGGTATGGAGACCGCGACCTAATGAAAAATCCGTAACACTAATGAATTCCACAAACCGACTTTGTAATATTCTTCGTTTGGTCAAAAGGAATCCTTTTATGGAATCATTTGTAAAGTGGATAAAAACAGGAACTAATTTAACACTAACATGTCCTTTACCGGCTGGTCGTTATTTCATTCGATTCAATGTGGCCAATATGAACAGGTTTATACCAGTACGCCTTTTTTTCCAACCAAATAGCATCTTAAAGTCAGATAGTATTTTGTACGATCAAGTACCAACGGGAAATTTTACACGCTGTGTTAGTATTCATTCACAATTTATTGTAAATGTTCAATAAAATTAAATTGAAATGCTTTATTTTATTAAAAAAAAAAATATGTTGAGATCTCTGTAATTGGGCCAGTATAATGTCGAGTTGACTAGTAATTGTTGAGTATAGAAATACTGAGGGTAATTTAATAATTTATAGTAATACCATAAAACAACATGACACCACTTATTTTTTAATGTAGTGAGGTTCTCACAGGTCCGCCGGGAGGCCACGTTGGCCAAGTCTGAAGCTTTGGGCCCGGGCCTTAAGGGGGCCTGGAATGACCCCGATTTTTTCGATTCAGAAACAAACCACTTGAATCGTTCAGCTCTACAAATTTCGCAAAATTAGTGAGATTCGTTATTCCGTAATCGAACTATTGAAGCTTATGAGACAAAGATTGAAGCGTGCGGTACCATAATTGCCTAGACGGCACCTGTTTGTTATACAGGTTGTTGCGCAAGGACCACATAAACGCTATGCTAAACGATTTCTCGTGTTATTCTGAGAAAAAAATAATAATATTCTTAACCCTTTAGCTGCTACTGACATTTATATTTTTGGTTGTAAATCATATTACTAAAAACCCAGGAGCTCAGAAACCACAAAAGCTAGTATATCCAAATAAAAACTTAATCGTTCCTAATACTTTGCTGTAACTGCTAAAATTTATCCTGGTTAATGATCAATTTATCAAAATTTTTTTCCACAATTTTCGCATGCATAAGATATTAGTTTTACATATTTCAAAAATTGAATTATTGAATTATTTAGGCCTACAACTGCCAAAAATTAGCGTGGAATGATCTCTGAACAATTTGATCATTAAAAAAAGTGGAATTCAGTTTTTGGGATAAAACTAGCACCTTATGGATGCGAAAATCTAGAAAAATAATTTAATGCCCGGTTCACATTATTCCAGTCCAGTAATCCAGTCCAGCAATCCAGTCCAGTGCTGGACTGGATCATATCGTCTACATGATTCCAGTCCAGTAGTCCGGCGAGTGTGTTGTTGATTCGGTAACTATAGTGACAATGATTTCTGGGCGAGCTGGAATGAAAAAGTAGACCGACAATCCAGTCACTGGATTGGATTGCTGTCCAGTGTCGGTTCACATTATTCAAGTAGCAATCCAGCGCTGGACTGGATTACTGGACTGGATTGGTTACTGGAATAATGTGAACCGGGCATAAAGCAAAAATTTGAAAAATCAATGCAACGATTTTTTTTTTCACGGAGCTACAACTATAGTTATTTATTTCTTTGATTTTTACGCAACAAGTTTTAAATAATCATCATCATCGTGGCGCGACGGCCCGACGTCGGGCCTTGGCCGCCTGGATCATTGTCCTCCAATTATCTCGGTCACGTGACCGCGTCCTCCAATTTTGGGAGCCCAGCAGCTGCGCGGCGTCCACACCTACTGAGCTCTCCCAACGAGATCTCGGTCGTCCTCGCAGTCTCGCTCCGTCGACTCGTTCTGCATTCATTACTCTCTTAGGCATGCGATCATCGTCCATTCTTTGTACATGCCCTGCCCATTGAAGTCGTTGTAGTTTGACGATTTTCGAGACTTGCAGCTCATCGTACATTTCATACAACTCATGGTTGTACCGGATGCGCCATCCATCTCGATCGCAAACAGCCCCGAAAATTCGCCGTAGAACCTTACGTTCGAAAGTGTCTAGCATGTTTTCGGAGGCTTGAGTTAGGGTCCATGCTTCGCAGCCATAGCATAGCACTGGTCGTATAATGGTTTTGTACACGCGGAGCTTCGTGTTTCTGTGCACATGTTTCGATTTCATTATGGGGAGAACCGAGAAAAAAGTCTTATTAGCTAACTGTATCCGTCGCTTGATTTCGTCAGTTTCGTTGGCGTCTCTTGACAGGTTGCAACCCAGGTAGATGAAGTTGTTCACGAACTCGATGTTGAGGTCCCCCACGTTGATGCTCGGTTGTGCAGGTGTCCTTGTCACCGATTGCATCATTATTTTAGTTTTACCCTCGTTAATACGTAATCCAACTTCCTTTGCAGCGGTATCGAGCGTATGCAGAAGTTCTTCTGCGTCAGCCAATCTTCGGGACATGATGTTGATGTCGTCGGCGTACGCTGCTAATTGTGTCGACTTGATGAGCAGCGTCTTGCTGTTGTCCATATTCATGGCCCGAATAACGTATTCCAGTGCTAGGTTGAAGAGCGTCGGTGCCAGTCCATCGCCCTGTTTCAAACCAGTGCGTGTTTCAAATAGATCAGTAAGTCTATTCTGGATCCTGACTTGTGAGACGGAGTTGGTCATCGTCATCTTTGTCAGTCGCACTAATTTTGCTGGTATACCAAATTGCAGCATGATGTTGTACAGTACTCCACGATCGATACTGTCGTATGCCTGCTTGAAGTCGACAAAGATTTGGTATACGTTTACGTTGTATTCCCAGCACCTCTGGAGTATCAGTTTGACTGAGAAGAGCTGATCGGTTGTGGAGCGACCAGGTCTGAAACCGCTTTGATATTCGCCAATGACTCGTTCTGCGTACGGTTTTATTCTATTTTCCAGAATTTTCGTCAAAATTTTATAGGACGTACAAACTAGTGAGATGCCCCTGTAATTCTCACACCGCAATTTATCTCCCTTTTTATGGATTGGACAGATGATGCTTCTGCGCCAATCGTCTGGGATCTCCTCGTTCTCCCATACTCGCAGGAGTAATTGATGTATGGCATCAACTAGACTCGTTCCACCGAATCTTAGCAGTTCAGCTGGGATCTCGTCAGCGCCCGGCGCTTTATTTCGTTTTAGTGACCGCAACGCGAGATCAACTTCCTCTACTGTCGGGGGTTGAATGGGTGGGCCTAGATCAACAATATCATCGAGAGCTTCCTGTGTGGGGATGTTAGATGGTCGGTTTAGAAGCTCTTCAAAATAAGAGGCCCATCGTTTGTTAATACCATCGGTGTCGCTGATGATGTTTCCATCCTTGTCCTTACAAAGGCTAGTCCTGGGTTGGTAGCCGTTCTTAATTGTATTTACTAGTTTGTACGCTTGTCTGGTGTTCCTATTAGCTAAGTGTTCGTTTATGTTCAGCAACTGCTCGTCAAAGTATTTACGTTTCTTACGTCTAATTATTCTATTCGATATTCGCCGTAGCTCGTCATATTTTTCTCTTCTGGCTCTGGTTCCTCGTTGAATCCATTGTCTGTAGGCCTCGTTTTTCGCGTCAAGTGAATTTTTGCATTCTTCGTCGAACCAGTCATTTCGCGCTCGCCGGGCTTTATATCCCACGACCTTCTCTGCGACATCCTTGATGGTACCCTTGAGTTCTTCCCAGAACCCATGGACGCCTGTGTTGCTGATGTTGTGTAGGATAGGTGATAGTTTTTCCTCAAGGGCGGTAGTATACGCCACCGCTGTAGCATCACTCATAATATATAAATATATAATAAAATTAAGTATTAGTTTCGATTAAAATTTCATCTAACCTTTCTAGCTTGCGTGGTTTTGAAGATATTTCGTTTTTAATAATGACAGATCGACGTATTAATCGACTTTCCAACTCAGAAAAAGGCGTGTTTTCTCACATTTAACCGACTGTAACTTCCATAAATCACTAAATTAGGACGAAATGATGTTAACAGGATTTTATCAGAATGAAATAGAGAATTAATTTTTGAAACAGGACTAGTACATAATGTGCATAAAAATTCGAAAAAATAGCTGATGAACAAAAAAAAAAAATAAAAAATTCTGACTTTACAGAGCTATAACTATTAAACCATTTTTCGGATTTTTACAGGAAAAATTTTAGCAGTTAGGGGAAAGTATTAGCTACGTATGAGTTTATTCTAGCTTCCGTGGTTTTTAAGTTACTGGGCTTTTAGTAATATGAGATCGACAATTTAGAAAAAAATAACACAAAAAGTAACGATAGTCTTCGGCAACTTTGGCCTGGGAAGAGCCCGCATTACGTATCACTTTCTGGCGTAAACAAACCGCAATGTACCGTTAATCCAGTAGAAAATAAAGAAAACCCGCCACCGGGCAGTGTTTGTGCCACCCAAGGATGCTACATACCAAATTTGGTTGCGATCGGACCACGGGAAGTGCGCGGACAAACAAACAAACCAACACACGAACAAACGAACGCACAGCATTCATCAGACTATATACCCGTCCATATTACATGAATATATGAGACGGGTCAAAAAGCAAATGCGCGTAGCAGCTAAATGGTTAACAAATTGAAAAAAAAAAATTAAAAAATTTGTAATTAATATTTTGTGCTCGGAACAACATGGGGAATCATTTGGCTTAGCGTTTATGCGGTTCTTACGGAACACCCGTAGCTGAAAGGGTTGAGTCGAGATCCTAGTTCAGCTATTGATAAATACGTGCCTCAAAGACCCCCGGACCACCCTTCAGTTTGGATGGTATTCCATACTTCCGGTAGGTGGGGGGGGGGGGGGGGGCGGGGCGGGTAGATCCTAGACTTGGGGCCCAGGTTGGCTCTTGGCGGTTCTGGGTCCTCGTGTTTCGTTTCGTTTCGAATGCGAGATACAATTTAATATTTGCAGACCAAGCCGCACAGCATGTATGACTTGCATACAAGTCATTGCTTGGCAATTTCGCCTGTGGTGTGAGGCCAATGAAAATAAGCCACAGCCTTTCCCAGCTTGTCGTACAAGGCGACTAAATGGACAGGGTGTGTATGCCAGCAGAATGCATCATCCGAAACCTGTTATACTACCTAATGTTGGCGAAACGTCAACTATGCCTCTTAAAGATAATTTCTTTATGCCTTTCAGGAGTATTTACCGCGCTTTGCCCCACAAGTGGTTAAGTCAAATCATCATCATATGTGACGCAATATATCTCAATGCTTGATCTGCTTTCTCCGCACATTTTAGGTGAACAACTGACAGCAAACTTGGCCATACGTGTTCGGGAGACCAGTCGCTGGTTCACTTTGAGTGAACCTCCATATCGCGATATCGGTAAACTGCACATTACCAACATTCTGTTTTGGAAAAATCTATGCATGCTGGATCCCACCCCGATGCCTATGAGTGTTCCGCCAGCACTACCAACCTCAACGGTGTGGGCGCCAAAGTGTACTCCGAGGAGTTCTATCTAAATTATTTGTTTCAACTTCCAAGTTACTGCAACGTTTTCCAGGTGGAGGTCTGTACGATAAAAGAAGCTGCAGACCAGTAGATTTGGACTAAGCTGAACTTCAGCCGTTCTGCTAAACTGCTATCGATGACAAAACACCAGATCAGAGTGATGGTTTTAGTTGTTAAAGGTCATTACGTCATCGACGAGCACATCAGGCAGCTATGAATTTCATATAATGACTTCTGTAGGAGCTGCGGAGATGTGGACGAACAGGAGAGCACCCTTCTGCTCTGCAACTGTCCGGCACTGGCAAATAGACGGAGGTCTTCTATTGGAAAACCTTTTCCCGACCATATGGGGAACTAAAGGATGTGGATGTCGGTCAGCTTTACCGGTTTGCGGTTAGCGCCGAATGACTTGACAGAACATAAGTACTGGATACAATTTGGTTACCATAATGGACTTATCTCTGGTCTGAGTGTGCTGTGGTAACACGGTAGCCCCTTCTCTAACCTAATTTATCGACTGGTCATTATTTCATGCAATTCAGCACGGTCAGTAAGAACAGATTTTTACCAGTGCACCTTGTTCGCCAACCAAATAGCAGATATTATGTATTATTATACATACATATAAGTTCAACATTCGTAACCCAAGCAGCACAATCAGTCACGGTCGAACTGAATTGTAAACAAGGTTGTATAATACAATTTTCATATTAAAAAGCCTTAATGACGTGGTATAAACGTTTAGCAAATTGTTAATTTAACGTTTTTGCCTGGTTAGAAATATGACTTTTTGAAAAAGAAAATTGTCACATTTCAGCTCCTTGATTTTTCACCGTCATCGTGGCACAACAGCCCGGCGTCGGGCTCTCGCCGCCTGGATTGTTGTCCACCAATTGTTTCGGTCACGTCTCCAATATTTCAAGCCCAGTAGCCCTCCCAACGAACTCTCGATCTTCTAGCCTCGCTTAACCCCTTTCAGGGGGTGGCTTCGGAGATAGTTGCGTGAGATGGTTTAATAAACGTGCAGAACTCCACACAACTATGTTGCAGGTCCAACTACACAAATCATCCCATCCTACTAAACCTGAGACGCAGTCAGCCATTGATCCATTCAGGCAACAACCATCTGGCTTTTTTTTAAACTGTCGTATCGCTAAGACTTAGCCGTCAGCGGTTTGACCCACTGCCGTTACCAGGGGTCGCCCAAGTGAAGGACTATTGAAAAGGTCTATTTCCCACAGTACTCGTATAATTGCAACAATTTTGGAAATAGCGTACTCCTTCATGATTATTCAAGGACGCTCTGCAGCTTCTCCATAGAGACCAGAAGAGTTTTGGGGATATTACCGTGAGCCAACAATATTTTGCAGCGAACTGGCTAACTCTATTTTCAGGCTTCTCCATGTGTGCCTGTGGTTTTGCTGAAAAATGGTGTAGTTCACTGACCAACCTATGATTATTTGTGATGTGTCAATTCGGTTGCCTTTCAGTAACTATGTACACGACTAGGTAACACGCGCATCGCGCCGGCCTCTCCAGGCACCCTTACGAAGCTACCTATATTATAAAAGAGGTCATGGTGCGCCTTTGCTTTTCTTTTGTTGATCTTTAGTTGGTTTGACTTAATACAATTCAACCCTAGAGTACAAACGGCGGCACGAAATAGTTTTTCACGATATTTGTTGATCTCTTTTGGATATCAAAGTGAGTGTTCGTGCCAACTCAGTTGAGCCCTGTATGGAGTTTATCAGTTAATGGAAGTCGTAATACGCAATTCTATCGCTGAGATATAGGCTTTCGACTAGCCTGGCAGGCGACCGTTAGTGGTATATTTTTTTTCGGACCATTTTTGTTATTTGATAGTTGACGTGAATCTCGAAATTCGTCAAACTACAACGACTTCAATGGGCAGGGCATGCACAAAGAATGGACGATGATCGCATGCCTAAGAGAGTAATGAATGCAGAACGAGTCGACGGAGCGAGACTGCGAGGACGACCGAGATCTCGTTGGGAGAGCTCAGTAGGTGTGGACGCCGCGCAGCTACTGGGCTTCCAAAATTGGAGGACGCGGTCACGTGACCGAGATAATTGGAGGACAATGATCCAGGCGGCCAAGGCCCGACGTCGGGCTGTTGTGCCACGATGGTGATGATGACGTGAATGCCTTCAAATTCATGTACTCATTTAACAATGTACAACTTTTTTGAGCTAATATATATTTTTATTCAATTTTGTAAATTAGTGTTTGGAAAGTGACGTGATCCTTCTGAATGCGATTTACGTTACGTTGGTAGAATAAAATATGCTATATTTTATTTTTGTTATAATAAAGCTGAAAAGTTCAAACCATTGTTTTATAATTTTTTTGTTTTAAACTAGGAAAAAGTTACTTTGTTACACAGGCTGCCTTACAGCGTTACGTTAGGTTAAAGGGCTGCCATGAATAACCACGGCACACATAGACTGCATCGGAGACTGTTGTGATACCCAACAGGATGTGTTGTCCTGACCCTGCAAGTCACCTAGACCGGCACACTATTCAGGCCGGGACGTTCACAGAGAAGGTGGGATGTACATTATGTACAGGGACTCCCACGCGCATCGGGTTTACTCGAGATTTAATAATTTTTTTTTTCTGTAACGGCAAGCGAATCTGTGACACTCTAAGTCCCCGCGCAGAGATAAATATGAAGCTCGGGTAACTCTTGTCACTACTGAGAAGGTTTTGACACTAAGGTGTCCCGGACGGTCTGAACCACCATTCCTCGACCTTCGTTTTCACAACAAGTTCAATAGCCGGTTACAAAGTAAAGCCTTGAATTCCAGCCAACTAAGTGCCGACCGCGACGTCAGACTGTCGAGCCAAATTGATGGCCGGAATGTCCAGTATTTTTCTAAACTATTGTAAAATTTCGCGGAAATTTGCAATATGTCGAAATTCGATGACAATTAGAGAGAGACAAGGAGCAAAACTACGTATATATTTGTTAAAAACGTTACGGAACTAGCATGTAAATAAATTATTTTATTTTTCCATTATAATATCAGCTGAGTTGCAGTGTTCAATGCATTTATTTTTTAACTTAAGTAGTTTTCCAGCTAATCGGTTTTCGGTAGTATGAAATTTTCGGTATTTTTATGATAATATTTTAGTTATTTATTGCTTAGAATATCATTTCCAGATACCTGTAATTACTATTGTTGCTGCTATATTCAAAAGCGATCGGCTATTAGCTGGATATTATAATTGCCATGCACTCATTTTAAAATTATTTTAGTGGTAATTTTAAAGAAAAAAACTGAGTACATCGTGCAGTCATCTGAGAACATCAGTATAAATCGCAACGTCCTCTTTAATAATTGCGAAGATGTTTAAATTCATTCTGTATTCTGCAGTACAAATATTATACGTAGTTATTTGCCTAACAACTGCCATTTCACAAAGGGTAACGTGTTGCTCTAAATATTTAAATACTTAGACGTCTATCGCGTTATTATATTATTATTTTCTTTGCAGAGAGTCTACAACGTAGAATTTGCAACACACCGAATCGATCAAAATAATAAATATGTATTGGCGAATCTTACGGTTTTCACTAGGACCCAAGCGGAAATATATGTAGATATACAAACGGACATAATCAACCCTTCGTGGACAGTGGACCTTTCAGTATGGAGATCGCGACCGAATGAAAAATCAGTACCACTAATTAATTCCACAAACCGGTTTTGTGATATTCTCCGTTTGTCCAAAAGGAATCCTTTTATGGAAGCGTTTGTAAAGTGGGTAAAAACAGGAACTAATTTCACATTAACATGTCCTTTACCGGCTGGTCGTTATTTCATGCGATTCAATGCGGCCAATATGAACAGGTTTAGGCCAGTGCGCTTTTTTTTCCAACCAAATAGCATCTTAAAAGCAAATAATGTTTTGTACGATCAAGTACCAATGGGAAATTTTACACACTGTGTTAGTTTCCACTCACAATTTACTGTAAATGTTCAATAAAATCAAGTTGAAATGGTTTATTAAAAAAAAAATGAAAAATTATGGATATCTTTGTAATTGGGCCAAAGTAATGTCGCGTTTATTAGTTATTGTTGAGAATAGCAATACTAAGTGTAATGAACCACCTGTAATGAACCATATTATGGTCTGGTAGTGCTGCTCCCACCGGCAGATCGAAGCAACAGCTGATGAGTAGTGATCTGTTGGTGGTACGAAACCAGAGGCCGAGGGTCCCATTACACCCGGACCCAGATTCGTCCGCGTGGGCGTCTGATCCGTCCACCAACCATTCCATCCTTATCGACTATTTTCTTTTATTCCCCATTTTACCTCCCCTGTTTGTGTTGTCTTCCCCAGGCCTATGAATTTTTGTTAATACGTAAATTACTCCGTCCCCACGGACATCTTCGGATGCCCACCAGACCGTCCATTACATATTTGGCGCCCAAGGTGGTTAATTACATAAGGGTAATTTGAAAGCTGCTTACTCTTGACTGGTGATACCACAGAAATACATGACACCATTCATTTTTTATTGTCATGAAGTCCTCATGTTCGTTTCGGGTGCCAGATATATTTCAATATTCGCAAACGAAGCAGCACAATCAAGTCATACAAGTTATTGCTTGGCAATTTCTCCCTGTGGTGTGGGGCGCAAGAATAAGTCACAGCCTTTCCCGGCTTGTCGTAGAAGGTGGCAAATGGATGGATGGATGAACCTGTTTTATGCTAGCGAAACGTTAACTATGCCTGTTAAAGATAATTTCTTTTTGCCTCTTAGGAGTAGTTATCGCGCTATGTTCCACAAGGGCAAATCATCGTGATATGTGGCACATTATATCTTAATGATTGGTCTGATTTCTCTGCACATTCTGGGTGAACATATGACAGCAAACTCAGCCATAATTATTCTGGCGACCAGTTGCAGGTTCACTTTGTGTGAACCTCTATATCTCGATATCGGTAAACTACACTCTACCTACATACTGTTTTGGAAAAGAAATATGCAAGTCGGATCGCACCCCGTGGCCCATGGAAGTTGGCAGCACTACCAACCTCTCTATGGATATTTACGGACGGATCCAAAGCCGCACTTGTTCTTTCTTTTTACGAATTTGGAGGCCCCTGTTGTACCTTCTTCCATATCGGTCATCATCGCGAACCGAACGCATTCGGTACAACCATGAGCTGTATGAACAGTAGCATGAGCTGAAATTTTTGAGAATCGCTATACTACATCGACTTCAATGGGCATGCTCATCAAAAGGACAGTAGCGAATGGCTGCGAGGAACACCGAGAGCTCGTTGAGAAGACTGAGTATATGCAGGCGCCAAATAACTGCTGGGCGTCTGAAATTTGAGAACGCGATCACTTGGCCGAGATAATTGGAGGACAATGATCTAGAATTCTAGACGGTCAAGGCCAGACATAGGGCTGCTGCGCCATAATAATGATGCCGGTTAGTATATCGATCGGTGGCACTCTGAGGTTCGGGTTAAGTACGAACTTCAAAATGTCTTCTGTTGACGGCTTGCGTATTACTGATAAAAACCGCTTTCGATTCACCGGATCTCAGACCATTTTCATACAAAACGACAGATCGGTTTCAGGCCTAGTATGGGATCTCATCGGATCAAAGTTGAAAGACAATTGGGTAAACGTCAACTTATTTCGCCACTATATAAATGTATATACTGAATCAGCAAATCGGCCCCACGACGGCGAAGCATCTGCATGGTGGTTGTTTAAGTTCGCTAAGCATTGATCCGTGTCGTTCTTTTCACCGTGTTCGGTCTGACACCGAAATACAAGTGAAATGAAAGTGGCTAAAAATATCATCCTTGTCCCTACATAATGATGGCTTTTGCACTAAACCCGCTTTCCATAACTTTAACTTGCTTGTAAGCTTCTGGAATCTTGATTTTCTTGAGATTTCATGCATAATTTTTAGTTTTCCATCGAAATATTTTCTTTTGTTTCGTTATATGATGTTGATTGCATCTTTTCGTAGTTGTTCGTAGTTTTCTCGTTTTGTTTTCGTCCCTATAACCATGAACTGTTTATAGGCTTTGTCTTATTTCTCACTATTTCTACAAATTCATCGTCAAACCAGTATTTTTTCTTGCATACCCTACCACTTATTGTGCGACTGAATTCAATTTGTTCTTGATCACATTCCACGTCTAGTGGATGAATTTTATTTTAGGGATTTTAACTATTGGGTGGAGTTGATTCTCAAGCGTCTATACCTACTCCTCTGGCAATGCGGGTGTCTGCAGTTTCTTGATGTCAAATTTTCCGAAGGGGCTGTCTTTTGTTAGGTACTTATTAGACACCCATGTTTACCTCTAGGTGGTGATCAGAATAGAAATTTGCTTCTACTACTAAATTAGTATAAAAAACTCCCAATTCAGTATTATATAATACATTAACTCTATCAAATTTAAACATTATATTTTGAGGACCACTGGTAGTTTCCGAATTTCTGATTAGAAAACAGTTGAAGTCTTAAGTTGATGAATTTTTCAACCCAGTGTCTTTCACCAACAACATATGACGTTCTCTTCAACAACCTCTCAACATTTTTCTCAGCACAGTGGCCATCTTACTTTTTTCACCTGAGATCTGAAGTGTTCGGAGTCAAGCAATATTTTGCGATTGTATTGTCAATATCTGCCTTTGTGTTGAGTATCTGTTACACTGGCGAAATGCTCACCGGCAATTTCTTGCCCATTACCTCATCTGGTCTCGTTGTGTCACATTCAAGTGTGGGAGAGTCTTATGCGGATCTCTTGCACCTATGTCAGCGGGTACAATTCTAATTTTGGTGCGATATACCATTATGCAGCATACAATCATACCGAAGTGCGTGTTGCGTATAACATTGATCTGTCTACACACAGTCGACCTCCTACGAATTATGTGACTTAAGTCAGTCAAATTAGATGGTAATAGATCAGGTGGTAGCATATGCATGCGATGTTCGCTGAACTTCTACTATTGCTGATGATGATGATAAAATTGATGAAGGCCGCATTTTTTGTCGATACCGCTAGAAAACGAAGAAGGAAAACGCAAGTCCGATTCGTATTAAAAAAAAAAAACAAATCAACTGGTTAAATATCAATTGATATGCTCATTAAACTGATTGAGGAAATAAATAATAACTGCAATGGTCGATTTGAATTAATGGGGAAATAATAGAAATTGTTTTTCAACCGAGCAATGTGTTTTTTTTCTCAGTCTCATTTTCATTTGAAGCGAATCGGTGGTAATTCAAAGGTGTGAACGATTGGCATGGAATACTTCCGATGAGCTCATCCTAGAATATGGAGCGGATTCACCATATTCTGTCGATCTGCAAAAAAAATGGCAACCTTTTAGTTTCCGGGGCCCCGGCTGGGGAAACCACTTTTCACTCGGATTTTTGTCACCTTTCACTCGCGGCACTCCAAAAGTCAAGAATTTGCAAATTTTTTTTTTATTTAACATTTTTTTTCATAGTTTATACTGAATGTTTGGTATATTGGAGGCATGGAAAATTGAAATATTCGCAAATCCCCTTGCGTGGGCTCCGCTCACTCCGCGCTTAAGGGACCGCAACCCTCGGTATCGCTCAAACATGAACGCTCGCTTCGCTCGTTCTGCGTGCAACAGCGTTTTGATCAGTTTTAAACACACCAAACACTCAGTATAAATCATTAGAACAAAAGAATAAGGAAAAATAAAAAAAAATAAAAAATTAAGATTAAAAATTAAAAAAATTAAAAAAAAATTAAAAATTAATTTGAGAGTCTTAGGGTGGGTGACGCGAGTTATAAATGACAAAAAATCCGAGTGAAAAATTATTTTTTCACCCCGGGCCACTGAAACTAAAAATATCCCGAAAATTGAAATGATTCATCGTAAAAATTATTAGGAAAAAGGAATTTCATTCACTGATCCCGTCACCAAAGAAAATAAATGGGTAAGATTTCCGATGTCGGAACGAAAACTCTGTTATAACGTTTCAACGCGTAGTCGGATCAAGCAGAAACTCTACTCTCAGGAGGCAATTAGGCTTAAACTTAATAAAAGATCCCCGATGGATTAAGGTAGCTCCTGACGAGTATAATCCATCGTGTGGACGAAACCAGTGGACAGTTTGGGTAATTGGCCTAGTGCTGAAAAAAAATTTTTAGTGGATGTGGATAGCCGAACTAAGTCATCATGGCTTAGCTCGGCAATGACCCACTCCACTTGAATTATTCTTAATAAAAGATCCCCTCACACTAGCCGAGAAAAGCCGAGTAGTTGTGCCAAATTAGAAAACTACACGATTAATTTTTCCTGTTTTTTTCGCTCCTAGCCTGGACTATATGGCCAGAGACTCAGCACAGGACAATGTTAGCACGCACGAGTAGCTACCCAATTCAGAGAGGGATGCTCGACAATTATCCACCGTTTTAGATGTTCTCAGGATTTATTCCAGCGATCTGATTGCAGCCTGGCTGTCCGTATAGATAGTAACGTCTCTAGCAGTTTTGTATGACATGTCGTCCTAAAAAGGTCAGAGCTTCCGAAATCGCCGTGACCTCCGGCAGGAAAACACTGCAGTGAACCAGTAGACGGAAAGTCAGCCTCAAATTTAACCTGTCGCAATTAACGCCCGCTTCTAACCCTCCGTCTGTCTAGGATCCGCCCGTATAAATGCCAGAGAGAGAGAGTTAGCAAGTGAAAACTCGTCTTTCTTTAATTGATTCCAATTTGGGATGACGGATGTGAAGTTCTTGTCGAATAGATGTTTTGAGTCCAATAGTCAGTTTTTGCAGGAATATCTGGACAATTAAAAATCGATGAGTGGCCATAGGCAGGCGAGATCCACAGTCCGGTTTCACCAAGGAGTATGGCAGTGATTGCAGCAGTTTGTTCGCCCATGATATCTAGAGGGAGCAGGTTAAGCAGCACGTCCAAGCAAGTAGACGAAATTGACCCCAATGCTCCGCTTATGAGGACGCAGGCTAGTCTTTGGGCTTTACTAAGCAGGTTATAATAGGCTGATATTTGAAGGGCTTGCCACCAAACCACAATACCATGAATAAATAACATTTAACAACATTTGGTTGCAGGCCCCAGCTTTTACCTATAGCTCTTCTACAGGAGTACGTAGCAAAAGTAAGTAGCCGTTTTCACACGTTCCTGGATATCGGGCTTCCAATCCCACTTTTTGTCGAGAATGAGCCGAAGAAATTACGCTATTTTCGAGAAAACTAAACTAAACCTTCCCAACGGTAGGGCACGACACAAAGTACCTTGTACCTCCTAGTAAAAAGAACAAGTTCTTTCTTGCTCGGATTAACATTTATGCCACAGGAATTTGCTCGATTTGCAAGAGCGGTCAGTTAACCACTAAATTCCAAAGAAGGGGATAAAACGCCGCTCTGCGGAGTGCTCATAATAACTCGTCTTTGTTCCGATCATGAGCCTAGGCTAATATGATCAACCATCGATGTCAATAAAAGATTGACAAGTTCGCAGAGTGACTTGCTCACATGCAGCCCAGAAAGCGAAAAAAAACAAGCAATTATATTTTATAGTTTAAAGTCAAAAACACCTTATTGACTTTGCTATTATATTGTATTATATATTATTATATTATATTATATATAATAGCATTTGCTATTATATTATATAACTATATAATAGCAAAGTCAATAAGGTGTCTTTCATATTAAATTATAAAATTCATGGACTTTGCGGTAAAATATATACATATATTTTTCTTTTAACATAAAGCTCGCTAAACGTTATTTGTTAAAACATTTTTTTATAGAATAACATGAATGATGAATAGCGTGGTTAAGTCTGTCTCCAATTGAACTAGGACATATTTTGTACTTTTATGATAAAAATAGACCGTTAAAGAGATTTCTGTTTTTCAAGCTGAATTTTTTTAAGGAAGATAATACACGCACTTTTATCAATTCAACTAAACATATTAAAGCAACTATAACACACACATAAATTGCTTTATTATTGTAAAAAAAGAAACAAAAACTTTAGGGATCTGACGAATTTTACAAATTAGAATTATGTTATTAACACAGCTCAATAGATCAACATTTGACCAAGTCAATATCTATCTAGAAATAATTAAAGATTGAGTTACTGGCTTAAGTCTTTCGTTTCAAAATTCTTCTCCAAGGAAAAATGCAATTCTACTTCAAATCTAATGCGTGATATTACCATTTTTGACGGAATTTCTAAATTTTCACTCAATTTCGATTCCACTTTTAAAAAATTTCAAGTTTACATTTCACAACCAGTTGATTCAAATGATACTAATTATCCAAAATAAACTCTCTGGTAACTACTTTTCGGCATTGGTAGTTCCATTAACCACACTGGAGCTATTTCACCTCTCTTGCAAATTAATTATACCATTTTCCTTTATAATACACCGGATGCAAAAATTATTGCATATTTACAACAACTGGCATGAAAATGCCAATTCAAATGAAATATTCATTTCCACGAATTGTTAAATGGAAGAATCTGAAACAAACAAAGTGTGAAGTGTATGATTATGAGTGCACACACACTCGTACCTATGGTATTTTAAGGTTCTTGTACGAGTATACCCACACAAACCTTAAAATGTGCACAGTGTGTAACGCACACTTTAATGCCAATATTAATTTAATAATTTTTCATTTCGGTGGCTCATATGTGTACAAGGCATAAAGAAGATGTTGAAGCAGAAAATAATAAGATAGAAAAAAATCACAGAGGTTGATCCGAACGACGCGATATATGTAGGTAAAGACCGACAAAACAGAAAGCATAAAAAAAAACAACAATTTTCAAGTATGTATATGGTGTATTGAAATTTCGCATTGAAGATACCGAATAACCACATACTACTCTAATGTACACGTCCACTTGGAAGGTCCGTGAAACTTCCAAGTCAAATCATTAAGAAGTTTAAGGGCCATTTTCTCAATGTCTAGTTAAATCTTATCCTGTAGATAAATGCTAAACGGCACTCATCTTCCGGTTAAGAATTTATCGGACAATAATTCCAAACAGCTGATACGGACCGCTGAGACTTTGACAGCTAGAACTGTTTACGTTTGCACATTCAAATGAGACAATTAAACTGGTCACAAGGAACAGAGTTCTGGATATTCATTCGAAGGAAACGGATCCGGAACCAATTCAGCCGCAAAATAATGCTGAGAGGTGGCACAGACGTAGAATAGAATTGAACAGGTGGCGGAATTTCGCCAAGAAAATCAGCTGACTTTCTACTGCATTAGCTGTGCCGCGGACTGCACTATCATATCTTGAGCGTTGCATGCGCTAAGGTTAAATTTAGTGTCCCGGATAGCTAACTGGCAGTTTAACCAGACATTGAGAAAACGGGCCTAAGAAAAGACAGCAACAAATTGTAGGATCGCCAAAGATTTCAATTGAAATATTCATTTAAAGTCGAAGTAAATCTGCATGAACATACCAGATCATACATATAGTAGGTATGCCATATTTGGTCTTACTAAGTATAGACGGCTGATGGCGATTTTTCGATATTAAACGTGTGGGCTGTTCGCTAGCGTCCTTGAACTCTTATAATTCAAGTTTGTAGAGTACAAATGGCAGCATGATACTTACATTTAATATCTCTTTTTTATTGATGCTGCTTAGATAATTAATGACGAGAATAAAAGCGCCGAATTATTGTTTTCCTGAAGATTTGTTTTGAACAATTTGATTCTGTACGTCTTTTTTCGGTGTATGCTCGATGACTTGTCAAAATCTGTACTGGGCAGATAATCATATATAGGATGTCGTGGTCGTCAGCTTTATCAAGGTTGCAAATGCTCATGTCTTCTTCTATATATGGATTAGTTTATATACAAGATGTTGGTACTTCAATGGATAATGAAATAAATACGCAAGAAGTTGAGTAAAATTTAAGAATCGAACAAGCTATCAGATGGATGCAGGTTGGTTTCAGTTAAATGAACGGCAAATTTGAATTTGATTATGAAATAAATCGAAAATCAAGAGATAATATTTTTAATATTTCTATCTATATAAGTAAATAATTGGCTGTGCTAACTAACGAATCAAGGCTTCGAGATGAGCGAGATTATGATACTGTTCGAGAAGGTGTGAGATTAGCAATATGTTTAAGAGAGTTTATCCCAATCTGGAGTTGAGTACTGATTTACAATAAAGAAAAAAATTACAGTCTCTAATCTCGGATGGACTAAGTCTATGATCCCGATGGCTAACTGATGTCACCATTTTGTTAAATAATGACGGTTATCGTCACTCAATAGAGTGATCGTTTTGTATGGCTGGTATTGCAGGTTAGGTCGTATAGTTAGATATATACGTCCTTTACCTCCATGAAATAATGGCAAAATAATTTATAAAAATGGCGGCATGCGTAAGGATTAAGACAGATTATGCCAGTTGCAGTGGGCCTCTTGACGAGGTTCACAAATTTGGCTCTTAACTCTGAAAATTTGCTTACTCAGGAGACTTTAAAAATGGTCAATCCAAAATTAACTCCACCGTTCGTAAGATATTTTTATTTGAGGATATGTTAATTGCCTTGACTCCTTCAGGAGCATGGGCGCGTCAACATCTCTAGCATTTCTATGCCTTGTTGACATTTCGATAGCATATCTATGATACTTTTTCGTAAGTGCAGTTGCTAGCATGGACCTCCTATCTGCACCGTCTTTATACTGATAAGCTCGGAGCACTGTGAGAGTTCTATTAGTACCCACAGGCAGTTTATGGTCGCGCCGAAATTTGAACTCCAAGCTCTAGATTAGTATTGTAAAGGGGTGACCGAACGAACACGGCCACCGAGCGCGACAAATGTAGACTTAAAATAAGTATGTTTGAAAATCATCGGTCTGGGTATTAATTTTTCATTTTTTAAGATCCTTAAGGTACTTTGCTTTTTAGGATTAATAATTTCCAACAGCTACCTTTAAGTTATCAACTAATCTAAATTGGCTTAAACAATTTCTCAAATATTTATTTATTCTTCGAAGGAACATCTAATTCAAGATAAAAGTCCCGTCATGTATCCAAGGCGCCATGTTCGTATGCATCCATTATTATCGCCGTCCGTATCTATCAATTCTGTCTGCAACAACATTAATCAATTTACAATAAGAAAAATATTCTGAAATGTCTTCTCTGTTTCTTTTTTTAAATAATAGTTCCATTTATTATCTACACGTAATATTCTCATTGGCTAATAGCGAAATCTCCCCGCAAAGCTGTATCTTTTTAGCAATGTGTATAGAAATGTCCATAAATACGGATACGTATGCTTTTGAGGAGGCTGCATTGCAACTAGATCGCATTGCATTATTGCCGGCGGTGATTAAGAAGAATGCATACAATGCGTGTGTGCCACGGTGCTGAGCTAAGGTTGATGGCGATGTTAGTGCAATTTCTATAAATAACCATTTCATACTCATATTATGAGATAAAATGCCATGCCATGTCATGCACACAACGTTTGTGTCAGGTTTTTAACTGACTTATATGTTTTTTTTTTACTAATGTACGCTTATGTAGTATTTATTTAACTTGCCTGGAAATCTAAGAACTAAAAATAATAATAAAGAATACAAATACATAACAGGGGTGTTTCACAGATATTTTTCGCCTTCTTCGTCACCTTGAATAACTATTTCTCCTCCAGCATTGTTTTTCGTTCAAGATGTCCTACATTTTTAAGGTAGGATATAAAATATTTCAAGTTAGGACTGTCTGAACTTTTTATATTATTTAATATAGAAAATTATATCAATAATTTGTTCTGTTTTTTTTTTAATTGAGCTGATTTTACCTTACGCTAATTAAAAGAGGATTTTTTTCCAACTTCAAAGTGAATGTAAATAAAATTTCCCAAATGGACTTAGTCCTGTTCTTGCTATAAGCCCTTCAAATCTAAAACAAAAGACTTAAGCCAGTAGCTATATGTAATCAATTTTCTTGCAATGTGCAAGTGCGAATTATTTCTCAGTGAAATTGCAGTGAAATTGGAACTTTTGTGACAGATTACATTAGCTCGGAAAAGCAGCGAGCAATTTCTGCTACTCTAGACACGGTCGTTTCAAGCCCTTCAGGGGCACAAAAATATTTTTCATTCTCAAAATCCCTCTAATCAGTTTCTCCAAGCTCAGTGATTCCGTACGGATATAAACACTCATCAGGTCTTGCGTCTTTGCAGCTATCCGTGTGCAAGATGACCAGGAACGACCTGGAAAGTGTGATAATTCTGTTAGTACGAGCCGTGAAGGTGTAGAATGTTTCGACGAACAAGAAATCTTACAGTGAGAGCTTTTTTCATATCTTTTCTTTTCATCGTCTTTTCAGCCGAATTGGGACATCTTTGAAATATTTTAAGGTTCAATCTGTAATTTTTTGCAATATTCTTTCTTTGATAAAAAGTCACGGAAATTATTCTTTCTAAGGTCGGTTATAAAAACACTCGCATTCATTTATTTTAGAATTATGACTTACACCCCAAGAATTCCATAGAATAGCTCGAATCAATCCAACCTTAAACTAAAATCTGAAAATCATTTACGATGACTCATAATATCCGCCAAGATAGCGTTGATATCTGCAATTCACTTCGCGACAAAAAAAACGCTTATGTCTCAGATTGACTTAACGATTATACCCACTTTTTTGTTTGAAAATATACAAACATATTTTTCTATGCCATCTGAAGTCATATCTGTATTGTTGCTACTTTTATATTAACGACAATACATTGTATTTTGAATTACATATTTATATTGTGTGTGTCGTTTTGTCTTTGCTTGGCTTTTGGCTCGACGCCTTTTTTCCTCTTGGACAGCAATGACTTAACTCGGCGACAAATAAATAAAAATAAAACATTTTGTTACTTTTTTGATCGGGTCGTCTCAAGGTATTCTTGTCTCAAAATGAACAAAACTGGTTGTTACGCGGCGGTGACGGTATCCGCCAACCTAAAGTCCATGCACGATTAAAAAGATTAACAGATATACCTATTACCATAACATTTATTGAGTTTCGCGCTCACACGGTGCGCGGCGCTCTCTTAGATCGAGTGTGTTAAAAGCCGTATTGTGTACGGATACATGTATACATCATTGAAAAAGGAAGTTAATAAGGTGTATTGGAATACAGTCGGCGCTGAAATACTGTTGATGTATAGATTTTGTTTTGTTGAGTAATTGATAGCAAGTGAAAGGTGCCTGTGCATGAAAATATAAAGAGGGTAAGGTTACAGCGATTTCTTTTTCAGTATTCATTTATAAAAAAATGTCTTAAATTTATGGAACAGAAACAAAAAGGAGCATCTTACAATTGCTTAAACTTGTTTTTATAATTTATTATCTGTATAAAAGTTTCCGGCTGCATTCAAATTTGTTTGTTGTGGGTCTAAAGAAATGATTTAAGCCGGTAACTTTTTTTTTAATCGAAAAAAAAAACACATGTGGATTTTGTTGGGATATAATTCGTAACACTTGATCACTATTAACTGGTTTTCTCTTGACTGTAAATTGCATGGGGTCAAATATGGGATCATTTGGGACGATGACAGCCGATGAATAACACTTGACAGTCGGGAACTGGATCCGCGCTCAAAGGAAGAAAGCACGAGCATGGGCTATTGGCTAGGTGTCATAGTATACATTGTTAAAAGGGTGGGTGAACGAGTACCAAAAATGTTGATTCATGCCATCTCTATCAAAACAGTTTTTATTCTCTAAAATTAGTAGTTTCGGTACGCTCGGGTACAGTGAAGTCTCGATCGCCACCATATGTGGTTTGTCTAGAGAGCATGGGTTCAATCCCCGGCGCATCAACAAAATCTTCCTGTGGGCATAACTGGAACTCCAAGGTCGTCAGTAAACGATGGCTCGGATGGGAAGTGCATGCTAGCAACTGTGCCATCCGAAATCAATATGCCATTGAAACGTCACCAAGGTACAGTAATGCAAAAGATTTGAACAAAGTGAGTAGTTTGCTTCTGAGGGTACATATGAACAAATGAAATCGAACCGTTTGTTGCTGATCTGATTACGCCTTTCTTATCATGCGGGGTACAAATTGTGGAGGTGCCTGATTAGTTCGAAATCAGAACAGATTATTGGGACTTTCATTCTTCAAAAGTTTACATTGAAAAAAACACGAAAACACAAAATTGTTACTCACTCACAACTTGTCGCGGTTCCCAATAAGTTATCCATAACACCTGTTCATATTTCAACGTTGACTGTTCACCTGCTCTCCGCCGAATAGTTAAGATACTTCAAAGGCATCTATAGAAGCGCAACAGTTGTTGTCGACTTGACTCTCCAACACACCGACTTAACATGTATCTCTTGTGCGCCGTCATCTGAAGTCGGTGTGTTTTGTTGTCGTGGTTGGTCGAATGATATTCTTGTCGGTGTTGTTGTTGTTGTTACTGCTGCTATTTGCTTCTGTGGTTTCTGCACAGTTTTAAAATAAACCTGACTTAAGTCACTTTTCTCAATGCTCGGCAGGTTTGTCTCTCTGCTCGCTCGACTTGAAATTTCAGTAGTATCTGCCGATCTGTTGGAGTCAGACTGTAAAAGACTGTTTGGAGGAGTCGTTGTCGTTGGTTGTGTCGTATTCAGTTTTATATCGTGCGCGTAATATCTATACAACATCCGTTCCCAATGAGCAATAGGTAGTGTGTTTTGTTGTGTCCTCTTCCCAATATTTTTCTTTCCTTCGGCCACTGTGCAATTTTTAACATCTGATATTCGCCATGCCGTTTTATTGATAATAATCCTTCGGATAATAAGACTCGTAGCAAGTGTCTTGAGAAAAATATAATAAAATCTTAAAAGATGCACGTAGTGTTCGGAGTACATTTCGCTGTAATAGAAAGATAATGTTGAAGGCTATTTCGTGTCCACTGCTGCCTTGTCGTCGTCGTCGTGCCGATTTTTTTGCAATTCGTTTGAAATTTTAACGAGGAGATTGTGTTTTGTTGGTTAGCTCTTGGCTCTTTTTTGTGGGTCTCATTCGACTTTTATCTGCTCGAAAGCACGACGCAAGATAACAGCACAAGAGAGTGTATTGCAGCAACAATAATGCGAAATGTGAATGCCGAGAATGTTTTATAGATAATTCAAAATTTTAGTGTGCGGTTTTTATTAAAATTCAAATTTATGTATACGTAATATCTGAGTCCGTAACACGTAAAATTGCAACGAAAGGTTAAATTAAACGTATTAATATAATTTTGTCAATTGTGAACCCAAGTGCCCCCCCAAGCAAACGAATGTGAATCTGATGCTGTGTAATGATGTTTTAATTGCACCACTAAGTTGAAGACGAAAGCAACCAACACTGCGAGAAAATTTCGGTTGTTTAATAAAATCCAAATGTCTTTTCTCTGTATGGTTTAACCTAAAAAATATGATTTGACAGAAATTTGATAATGTCTTGTTTCACCGAGGAATATAAAAAATCTAATCTAATCAATCTAATGTTGTTGATATCTAGTTGAAAGTGTTTTTCTGGTTACAGTTTTGGTTCGTTTTTTCTAGCGACTCTACAGCATTACTGTGATATTTGCGGATATAGTCTAAGGATTAAAATTCATTACTAGAACGGGAGAATATAATTAAAGGTAAGTTTGTTGATGGCGGTTTTTAGAAGATTGTGGTTTAGGTATGAAAAATGCATGATACCGGCAATCATGCATTAATCACTATTATTTGTATCAGATAAAAAAACGCGGTGTAAAATAACACCGACATTCGTATATGAAAATTTAGTAATTAATGCGAAGTCTAAAATCTGATACACTTTTTGGGTGTAATTATCCCATCCATACATTCTACTAAATTTTAACACCTATTCAGTTGAATTGAATACGAAAAAAAACACCGAACGGAGAACTATTTGGATACAAATCCAAGCATGATTCGTAAATAAACATGCTCATTTCATGATTTATAGGAATTTTTGTGTAACACCATTCTTTGGGCCGGTAGCTGGTACGTTGAGGCGTCAGCCTGTTGTATTGGCGCTTCTGGATATGGGTTCAAATTTCACTAAACCTAAAAAATAAAAATAATGAGAAGTTCTCCGTCTGTATCGTGTGAACCCTAACCTTATAAATTTTCTGGCGACAGTCATGGGAGGGTGGCAGACAATCTTATCATTTCCATCGACCAAAGGCAATGTACTCTCTGAACCGATCCATATTCGGGGACGCATATTTCAAGGGGATTCTCTAAGTCCTCTCTGGTTTAGTATGGCACTGAATACCCTTTCGAGACTCTTGAACAATGCCAGAGGGTGCGGTTTTGCAATTAAGCATGGCATATTGGCTAAGCACTTGATGTATCTGGACGATATCAAGTTATATTCTGGTTGAGATAGCCACCTCAAAGGTCTGCTGTGGATTACGGAAATTTTTGGCTGTGATGTTCGGATGCAGTTCGGATTAGACAAATATCAAATTTGACCCATTCGCAAAGGGGTCCAAGAACCGCACTCCGGCTACAGCATCAATGATGTTCATATCAATTTCTTCAAGGTGCCCATGGTCACGTAACTGATCTGAGGGAGGAGCCGATGGTAGAGTTTATGCGCAGATTAAAACTGGTGCTGAAAACAAATCTATCGGGAAAAAATAAAATATGTGCCATAAATATCTACGTCATGCCTTCACTGAGGTATTCGTTTGGTGATTTGAAGTCTATCCACCGTCGGGTACGTGTAAATACGTCAAAATACCGAAGGCATCATCCCAAGTCTGCAGTGGAGAGGACGGTCTTGACTCGGAATATTGGAAGGAGAAGCGTTGCTGACATTGCAAAATAACACCATAAGTAAGTCGACTCGCTGCGTACCTATTTTTTGACAACGCAGCTGCGAGTCGTTTTCATGAAGCTGTCTGTGGAGCGGACAATAGTTTGGCTCCACTTTGCCTAAGTGATCGATCCTTTAACCCATTGAGTTTGGTGAAATCAGACCACAAGAAATCTAGCGAATGGAAGGCGAAGACAATGCATGGCAAACATGTTAATTGCCTTTGCTAGCCATTGGTTGATCTTTCTTTTCTCCTTTCTAACAAATTGCTAAAAACGGGATATCTATTTGCCGAAACGGAGAGATTTATGTGTACTATTCAGGAAGGCGCGGTCGCCACTCGTGTTTACAGGAAACTTATAATTAAGCAACGAGTGGATGACGACCGGTGCAGAATATGGTTTTCTTTGCCAGAGATATTGGACATTGTATCTGGCCGTACTGTAATGGCACCGGTGAAGTACACAGAAAAGCACAATGCGGTATGAAAGGTTGTTCACCAGCATCTTGCGCACAAACATGACCACAAGCTGTGCTTGATAACACTGCCTTCACGTTATATTAATTGATTTGATAACCGATCACCCTGTAGCTCACAACATGCCCGACGTTCCTATTGTCGACAAAACAGGTCGTTCGGCTTATATAATCGATTCTGCTATTGCCCCATTATAATAACATCGAGAAAAAGAAGGCGGAGAAGATGAACAACTACGATGCACTGGCTCGGCACACATGCGCCATTGTATGAGAAGTGCTTGGTAACCTCCGTCAATGTACGAATTTCACACCAGGATGAGGGCTAAACATCAGCCCAGAAATCATAACAGCCCAACAGCTTGGCACTTGCGAGTGCTCCGGTATCTATTGCCGAGAGTGTGGTAGCATAAAATAACCATAATACTTTTTAAGGATAAAATAATTCCATTTCTCCCATGTATGCAACAGCACTAAATGGGGGTACTGTCCTATATCCTTGGCCTAAACCTTTTTTTTAATCTTATTGGAGCTGCAAGAACTTACACATATTTCAAAAGGCTTTTTTATTAACATTTTTTACCGGAGTACTGATTACACCTAGAAAGGCTGGACTCAATGGCACAGAGATTCAGTGTTTTGTGTACACCGGATGACTGTGTAGTTTTCTGCAGACACGCACAACCAAGGGATATATATATGAGTCTAATTTTAGCCGCATATAATTATGCAAATCTTATTCAGAAAATATATTCTTTTGGCTGCTCAGCACAGAAAACCATAGCTTTGCAGTACGCATACACTAAAGCCAAACTACCTAATTTGAACGCTGTTTAGACATTCTAAAATCTGACGATTTAGATTAAGTAGTATTTTTTTTATAACCTGGCCTTAGGTATTCATAATTCTACTATTCCACTATGGGTGTTGCACTTATTAGGAATGAACACTAAATGACAAAAAAGTCACTAAACATTATGCTCAAAAATTAGGCCACATACCATATACATATACAGTTTATGAATAATACGAGTATAACAAATTATATTCTAAAAAAAAATTAAAAAAAAAACTAAACCAGAAAAAACGCCAATATCTGCGAGTGCTAATCGTTTTTATTCGAATAGATTAATGCTTTCGAATGTTTCAACAATTTGCATACATAATCAGTCTGTGTCTGTAACCGATTGACTGTATCTATTTGTGGGAAAATTACGATTTTATGGTGGCTCATAATTTTTTTTTTAATTTGATCGATTGTATGATTGAAATATACGAAGCAGAAAAATAAAAGGTCTTTTCAAATTGCATGATTTGCAACTGGCACCATTTTTTGTCCCATAAATATGGGATGTTTCTACACAACATCCGTATGTAGATTCTTAGTTTAGATCCTAAACTTAGATCTCAGGTTTTGTCACAAATGTTATTCCTTGTTTATTTATTTATGGAATTGTTTAAATTTCATTTACGTGGAAACATATTTTTTCAAGTAGCCCCATAAAAATTATATATATATAGGTATATTATTTGTAAATGTTGATTAAATGGAATAGTAACAGTAGCAAGTACTTGAGTTAGATCCCTGAATGATTCAGATTAGATTCAGATTTTACTAATTCCATTCATTCGTTCTTATTAGGATTCATTATTTGGTTTGGCAGAATGCGTATTTTTTTACACAAAGCTGCTACTTTGTATGTACGAGTACCTCTCAAAATTCTTTAGATCATTGGCCATCAAAAGTAATTATAAACTTTTTGTAAGATCCCGACCCCGTTTCATAATACATTTTTTTCTTTTATCCTTTCGAATTTCCAAGTGCCTATCAAAATAGTCAAAAAATAATCCAATAAAACCATTGACCCTTCCAGTTTATTGACTTTCGTATGAAAAGCCACCAAAAAAACACCGCCAAACTACCTTCGCATCTCACTCCTCAGTTCATGGCTGTTCTCGAGTACCCACATACCCAGTCTACGGATTGGACCCTCAACTAATATCAATATGTCACTTAATTCAGCGCCTCCTCCACATATTGACAAATTTGCAATCTTGCCAAGTGCTCTGTTGTTGTTTTTGATGTTATTGTCGGCGTCAACTTGGCGTTTTTTGTTCTCGTTGTGTTTGTGCGCACACTTCATTGACTCTTGGTATTCAAATAACTCCAAGCATTATAATAAGTAGTCACAATTTGTGGTGAAACAAAAACGCGCGACTATGAATATAAAAAAAAGCAGTGGAACAAGGAGCATTATATGCCGTCATCGAATGGCGAACTCTTAGTTAATCCACCCACA
The DNA here is from genome assembly GCA_964017055.1 of Chloromyia formosa. Classification (NCBI taxonomy): domain Eukaryota; kingdom Metazoa; phylum Arthropoda; class Insecta; order Diptera; family Stratiomyidae; genus Chloromyia; species Chloromyia formosa. The sequence continues at coordinate 15,207,515 of OZ024818.1, read as the reverse complement.
ATAATTTCAACCGCCCAAGGTCGAAACTCTTATTCCAATTTCAATCTCAGGTAATTCTTGAAGCATTTTACCCGCATAAAGGTGCTCAACCACAACACTTAGAGCAAATTGCTGACTTTGGTGCTAGAAAACTGTGCAAATTCTTCTTGATATTGTAGTATGGAGTTGGGTCGATAGATACTTCTGATGAAATTAAATTTCAATATCAAAATTGAATTGTTTTGAATTTGAATTGCATGATCAGAAGAAAGTGAACTTTTTGAATAAATCATCTCATGTTGTCGTCTGGCCGAGCTACCGTTTGATTCAGGGAAAAGTGAATGGATTCTAGGGCTCAGATACGTGAATCCAAATTAATGTTATCAATATTGTTCAGTTGGCAATAACATACATATATGTATGTATAAGTGTTTTTAATATTATTCTTACATAACAATCTAACAGATTTATAACCAGACCCCTAACCTCTCTAGAATATGCCATTTTTTTTCTATCGCGGAGTACACCTACAATCTACATTACATTGACAAATAAGCTACAATAAAACTGGTCATAAAACTGGAACCCAGTCTCGGCACAATTGAGTTCAGAGTTTATCGAGTAGCCGCGGTTGAACAAAATACAACTTTTACTTTCAACCACTACCGTAAATATTCGTATACCTAATTTATGCTTTTACGTACGTACATAAGTATCTATTTATCTTCAGTCGTTAATATACTCGTAGACTGGATTATGGGCGAACGACGTAATGCCAGGATTTTTTTTTAACTAAATGAAAAGGTTGAATTTGACCAAAAATGGTACCTGGTGCGTTATTAATAATTTATAGGAAACCGAATATGGGGAAAAGATTATATAAGTTTGGGACTGATAGAGACATATCACCATAGTCTTCATATAAGTATTTTTAGGATTGCCAGGTGAGCTTTTGGCTTTGAGGTAGGACTTATTATTAACCAATAAGCAAAATACCTCAACTGAAATAAACGTATTATGGGTTTTATTATTACCTCAGGATCAGCGCCTGCAAATGGTGTGTTTGATGTATTATGACCCCAATACATGAAATTTTGCCGGTATTGAATTCAACACACACTTTCTTGGGCCCCCTTCGGGGAATTTATATCAACTGCACTTAAACCAAATTGACTGATTATGGGTTCACGAACTGGCCCAATAGCCCTAGCGAAAAAAAAGTCGACATCTTAAGGCAGGCAAATATTTGTCCACTTGCACCATGTTTGAGTTCGTGGTCGACAGTGTGTGGCCGGGGTAATATTTCAAATGGCCATTATAGCTCGGACTAATTTCACACTGGTTTTCATGACTTGGCCCGGGAGATTGATAGCTTTTAAGTTAAAGTTTTCCTTCGTTGTGAGCCTTATCTATGCACAAGTTTCAATGACACAATTCTCAATGACCGAAGAAACATTCCTTCCCTTCCCTATCATAGCTAAATAATGCTTAATTGTTTTGCACGAAGTAGTCGAGTACGATACTATTAATAGTGATATTTGTGCCTAAAGTATTGGAGGAGCGTTTTTCTTCTAAACTTCAAAAATGTCGTTTTCTACTATCTACATATTTTGACTATACTGCTGAACCGAATTCCAACTTTGAACAGTATATTAGACGCAGAATTTAACGGTCTTTAATTTCATAATCTTTTGATAGGAGGCACCGCTGGAAGTTATAAAGAAAATATTAGAAAAGGGCTCTAATTTCTTGGATTTTCGCCTCTCAAAGCTTAAGCTCACTTTCTGCGACCGTGCAAACTCAGTTGCCATGTCCTTAGGTCCTATATAAGGGATTAAAATGGTTTCCAGGTCTTTTCCTAATATCATACCAACAAAATTTGGTTTCGGCTACTTGAGATTTTTTCCTCTCTCCTTTTCTGCTGAAACAGTCGTGCCAAAATCACTCAAACATTTCATTTTTACTGACTACTCTAACATTGCTCCTGATTTTCTTCATAGAAAAGGGACACTCTGCTTCGTTAGAGAGACTAAACTTGTTGACGTAGTATTTTAATCAATGCCCGGTAACTTTCAAGAGGGTAGCTTCCAAGAATTCCCAATTGAACGCTACCCACTCATGAAACGTTTAAGGGCCTGACTAGTTTCTTCGTTATTCGCTGTTCAGATGGCCTCTTATTTACCATGCATACCTTTTCTTCTCAAACCTTCGGGCTGAGGCCAAGTCAATGTCAAACTAAGCTTCCATCCTGGAAAAAACAAATAGGAAATCTCATCCGCTTGGCAAGTCCATCGGCAGTTTCCCATTCATCAATGCTGTTATAGAGAACCTTTAATATTGGCAAATCACTCCCCGGTATATTCCCATTTCACCGAGCGAGCCGTCGTGGTTCACAGCTTGGCTTTTAGTAGTTTTATCTCTGTAACGTATAAATCAAGTGTTCTTGGGTTGCAACCCCTTATACGTTGGAGGTCGTGTAGCGAGCAGAGCTCACACAAGGCGAGTTCGAAATCATCTCAATTAAATACCGACTATTAGTCAAAGTTGCAAGCCACCATGGGTTACCCGGTTAACTGGTTAGGCTGATAAAAATTGCACGAATGAATTTTTATTAATTTTTTTGAAGGACCAGTGAGTAAGCCACTCTCTCTGATAACAAGCCATAATAGAAATAAATATTTTGCTATTACTATTTACTAGATAGATAGATAGATATACAGATTCGAGCTACTTTCCCAGCAGGAAGGCACTGCGACCATAAAGATCTATTGTGCCGTAGCTCATTAATCCAAAAGACCGTCCACCCTTTTAATAAAGGGCAGTAAGTCTTTAGCAGGAATCAACCTGAATTCTGCAGTGCTGATAGTAGCTTGCCCGAGGAGTGACATCCTAAAACGCGTGATGGCGGGACATTCGTACAAAATGTGCTTGGTCGTTTCCACGTCCTCCAGACAAAGACGGCATTCAGTCTCACTTGACAGACCCATCTTGTTCAGGTGATATCTGACCAAGTGATGGCCAGATAAGTACCCCACTAGGAGTCTTAGGTGGGTTCTACTCATTCGAGTAGTACCCTTGTGACTGAACGGCATTATCAGCTCCTTTGATTGACGAAGCCCTGGAAGGTTATTCCAGTACTGTTGACGCAATCGTGCAAACCAATCTGTGATCCGCAGTTTGGCCGAGGCCAGTCCAAAGCCACAGTAAGGCTCAGGTCCATGAAAACGACTGGATGATCCTTGTCTAGCAAGTTCATCCGCAGCCCCGTTCCCCTCAATGCCCTGGTGGCCAGGCACCCAACACAAGAAGACTCGGTTATTGGTTGCCAACAGTTGAAGGAGATTAACTATTTACTAACTAAATATTTAATTTTTTCTTATTTTCAATTTTTTTTTATTAACTTATACCCTCCAAGGAAAAAAAAGCAATTGTCACGGTGGTTACAAGCATGCGTTCTGGATTGGTTACGCAACTGCACTTACGTATCACTTCTCTACGTGCTTGCATGTTGGCTTTCAATGACAACAATATGATAATATAGCCACAAAAAAAAAAACATATAAACATCATCACAGTGATGATATCTATTAATTAGAAAATGTTATACTCGTACACCGACCATTTAGTTGTTTATGCTGCACTTGACTTCATTACCGAAGGTTTAAGTTAATTTATTATTTGTTCAAGACCTCTGGTTGATGTCATACTTACCACGGGACGTGATTAAAATTGCAATAACTATCTAGAAAAAAGGAAGGAAAGATTCCACTTGTGAATGATCGAGTGATACGACGACAAAGTCCTAAGTTTTATCCATTTATGGTGATGGCTTTTCCGGCTGGAAATGAAAATATAATCGCTTGGTGATAGTGTTTAGATGCATTTGCATTCAGACAATATGTACAGAGTCGAACAACGGTTTCAATCAAGTGGATATCACTTCGAGTTGATTTGAAGTAAAGGAAATTGACAAATGACTCACCAGCTACTCACGAGTATTTTTATTTAGTCTTTCAAAGGGCACCTACACTGTATTTTAATCAGTAGACTTCAAGATATTTCATTGATTAACTTAAATTGTTAAAATAAATCGCGACTGGTAGAATCGTTTGCGGTTTTCTTTCAATCACGTTTTCCAAGTATCGGTTAAGAGCATGCTCATATAAAGTTACTAGCTAGAGTCTTTCGTTTTATGAATTTATGCCACTTAGGTTTACAATAACTTTAGAGATGTACGTATTAGTACATGTGCGAAATAAATTGCCACTTAAATGAAAAAAAAAACATAACTTTTGATTAGATACCGACTTCATAAAATTCTTACAGTTTTAAGGTGTCTTTGTCGGCACTCAAATGTTGCTTTTTATATGTTTTTTTTTTTGCGTAGTCTGCAATGTAATTCTTAGATAGATGCGCACACACAGAAGTTAAAGATCAATTGCTATACGTACTTTTGAATTCAGAGCATGTTAGGAATTTGTTATGAAGCATGTCTGCACACTGTCAGAAACTATTTAGTTCGAAATTCTCTTATTTTCGCTTCTGGCAATTTTTTTTTTATTCATAATGGTACCCATTAAAATTTATTTCAAAATTGCCTTCCACACCGTTAATTGATCTCTACTCAAAAATTAAATTACACGCCTGTAATTTGAAAACATTATTCAACAATAATAAGGCAATAAATCAAAACAATTTTCAACTAAAATATAATTGAAATCGATTATAATTGCTTGACGAAAGCCGATCAAATACAACACATAAGATGAAAAACACAATCCGCACAATTAATCCATCGGATTTGGCTCAAAATTATATACACAATCACACAAAAATCTCTCCGAGTAACTAGATATTGACCCGGTTTAAGAGTGACCTTTAAACACCATTAGGTATTATTACTATAACAATGTTGTATTGATACCTTCACCACACCCACCTGTTGTTCGCTTGATTCGTTATTTTTCCTTCTTTTTCGAATATGTATGTTACATACTTTTCATCAATTCAGCCGCGATGAAAACATCTGATTATCACACACGCATATACACCTGAATAAATCTTAAACCGCAACAATTATTCGATATCTGTAGATCGTTTTGTTGTATTCTACTGCATGCTAGCATCTCACCTTATTCTGATACTATAAAGAGCTGACCTATATAATTTACATCACAGCTTGTTGAATGTGTTCAATGAAAAAAAATGTAGCTCACATATGGTTGAGAGAAATGGTTAGATGAAATAAGAGAAACAATTTCACAAAAAAAAAAAAATATAAAAAAACGCACGGCTTTCTCATGCAATAATTTCGAATTCATTGGATTGTTGAATAAAATATGAATAAAATATGCAATAATTGTTGAAAAATGAGGGAATGTGGGTAAATTGCATTTATGATCTTGATACCATCTCGCAACGAATTACACTAGAAAGTTGTGTTAGGTGTAAGAATGGATTCTTATGCGAAATATGACCTGTTTACATGAATTTAGGAACCCAATCTGCTTGGGTTAGAACTTTAGTGAATGGGTGCGAAATTTGTACAATAGAATTCAACCTTTCTTCTTATTAATATACTATATTTTGAAATGTACTACACCATGAACGAATTTTTGGCAAAAAATTGTTTGGTCGTTTCCACTTCCTCCAGACAGAAATGGCATTCAATCTCGCTGCACAGACGCATCTCTTTCAGTTGGTATCTAAACCAGGTGATGGCCAGATAAGGAACCCACGAGAAGTCTTAGATGAGTTCTACTCAGTTGGATAGTACCCTGGTGAATGAAGGGCAGTATCGCCTCCTTAATTGACGTAGCGCTGGCATGTTATTCCAGTACTGACAGCGCGAGAGTGAAGACCAGTCTGTGATCAGCAGTGTGGCTGAGGCCAGCCCAACGCTACAGTAAGGCACTGGATGATTCCATCCTCGTTCCTTCAATGTCCTAGTAGCCTCGCACCCAATACAATAAGACTCGGGTTTGGTTGCCAACAGTTGGAGCAGTTTGTAATACTCCTTGACCAGTTTCAAAAAGACGTTTTATGATGTGAGCGCCCTTATAGCTGCTTAGCTGTCTGAGTAGATAGTAATGTGTGCGCCGCAAAGTCCCCTTTCAAGATTACCCTGACACAGACCTCAATGTCGTGGATCTCAGCTGAAAAACGCTGGGCGAGACTCCCATTTGATCGAAATGCTAGTGTTGGGTCCAAAAACACCTATACCGACACTCTGTTCTGTTTTAGACCCATCGGTACACCACTTAATAAATCTGGCGTCTGGACAGGGAGTGCCATTTTCCCATTCGGTGCGGTTTGGGATGAGGGCTAAATATTTTCTGCGAAGCAAACCTCCGCGATCATGTAATCTGATCTCAACCAGATCTGCACGTCAGAAATTTGATTCAGAATGCTCACATGCCCGCTACGTGCTTCGGAAGTTAAATGAATTCTGAGAGCATTTAGAGCTGCTGATTCTTGAATAAATATATGCGGTGGAGTAGGTCGAATGATCGCCTCCACGCCAGGCGTTGAACAAGCACACCTAGCAGTGATGCCAAGGCAAGCAACAGGCAAGGCGTTGAAGCTTACTGCGCTTCACTCAAACCGAAGATTGCTGAGTTTTCAGCCACCACACAACCGCTACGTACTTCACCATTGGACGCACCAGCAACGTTTATGCTACTGTAATATAAACAATTAAGTTTCCCCCCAAATACTACAAGCTTTATTTATTAAATAGCAGACAATTGTTATGCTCGTCAAATACTATGGTTACTAATTATTTGAATTGTCCATTATAAATTTTAGGGTATTCGATGTAGCAAACTGGGCACATACTTTTTTTTCGCGTTTTCCTTATGATATGCTTCGGTGAGGAATCAGCATGTAAAGGAAACTACATCATAATATAAAATATGGTTCAAAAAGCTAAAGATGATGGTGATGATGATAATGACATCGTCAACATAACACGCCCAGAATTTTGGCAATATAACTCGCTTCTCCTCGCTCTCTCTCTCTCGATGGTACTAATAAAAATCACACTGATCAGTGGTGAAAGAGAGTTGCCCATGGATGTCAAAAAGCTATTTCGTTTCATTGTCAGTTCCGGCTGGTTCAATGATTAATCTTTATCTATGCAGGTTAGTACGAGTAGATACCTTGGGTATCAAAAAGGACCCATTTGTGGTCTAAGTGAGCTGTGACGATTCATGGCAGCCCCTCTAACCTAACTTAACCTATGCCTGCCGTGGTATTTTAAATTTGAATGTGAAGTAATTGTCGATCATGTACAACGCCGCGAGTTTAGCGTAAGTCGGATTCGCTTTTTTCATCCTCGGATTTATCAACCACCGCCATCAGCCAGTCATCTAAGTTAAACTACTTTGGCACCCCATGACAATCATAATTTTTTGTGATTTCGGAAACTGCTTATTTTTCGATCATTCTCTGAAGATGTCTTTGTTGTAATAGGCCGTCATTCTTCCTATTTACTACTTGGATGTTGGCGAGTTTGAATCGGCTATAATTTTCGTTTCCGCGTTTGTCGATTTTGATTTGCACTCTGACTCTTAGCAGCGTTGGATTGGACATACGAAGTTCCGCGATGATATTTCTCCTATCTTTGAGTGCATTTGCCACTAGTTTTGTTGAACCTGGAAGCGGATTCGTCCTCACCCCTAAGAAATTACCGTTATCTAGCTTTGATTAATTGTTGTTTCAACTGTTGATTAGTATAGAGATAGCTGATTCTGATGACACTGCGTATTAAGAGTCCACTGTGTTTTATGAACTCAGCCGAAACAAACACCTCTGTAAACTTAAAATTGGTGCGATACTGTCAGGATATTCACCAAGCTGTCGCCTGCTCAAGCAAACTAACACTTTATTGGATTTTTGGACATTCTGGCATCGAAAGCAACGAGCAGATTGCTAGTCAGCCCTTCGTCGTCTCTATTATCAGACATACTCGTATTTTAAGAAAACAAATTAGTTGAAGAATTTTCGTCCAACGAAAAAATGGATGAAATCCTACACATAATTTAGACGGATAAGAAAGTGGTAGTTTTATGTTTTGACATGGGAAAAAAAAATATCTAACTGAAACTGATACCCCCCCCCCCCCTTCCACTAAACGGACATGATTGTCTAAAAAGGTAATGCAAAGCAGTGTTCATATATCTTCAACTACAGTATAAATACTACTTCCAAATGCTCTAGCTGCCCGCTAACCCCATTTCACGGAAAGATAGACTTGCGAAGGAACATAGAATACTAATTATCCAATAGTGCATAAAATACATACATACGTCCAGATCGTAAGATAAAATTTGTTACGTAAACGACAGTACGATGTAACCCAATTCATATTAAGCCCGGAGACTATCTGAAAAAGATAAAAACATGATGATTTATGTCATACTATCAGAGAGAACAATAGCTCGAGCGTAATTCAACCAATCGCAAAAATTACGCAATCCCGACTGCGCCATAGGTGGTAACACTGCAAATATAGTATTTCACTACAACAAATTCTACGTAATAGAGTGTTCTCTAGACTGGAACTAAGAACAGCTGTGGAAGGTCAAAAGGGACAAAAAGTTTGCATGAATAGGGTATCTAGCAAGGACATTTGTATTTTAATATTTTTCTAAAAAACAGCTTGCCGTTTATTACCCTAACCAATGAAAATGCCAACATTCTTAGAACATATTGGTTCGCGTCTTTCGCCAATAGTGGGTTTTAAAATGAAATTGATTGGGCACTTTCCTTTCTTGGGCTTCGCTTGCTATGCGAGCTCCGCAACTTACACCTAACTCAGGCAAGCAAATTTTTAAACAAAATTTTTTAGATCATGTGTTAGTGCGAAATGAATCGACATGGTATGGGTGTTCACGCTTTGTAAGTACACAAATTTGCTAGTCTGTGGTAGGTTTTAAGGCTATTCTCAGTATACCGCTCTAGGGTAGCACAATATACCTTCGGGTGGCAGAATTTTGTGGCCCAATCCCTCTATCTAATACGGCTCTAGAACCCTCGCTTTTCGGTAAAACTACTATTGGCCGAGACGGAAACCACGATGCGTCGCTCAGTGGAATAGAAATTCATATATGTTCCAAAAACAGGATTTACAGTTCGATAATAATCTCTCGCTATACGTTCTGTTAGAGATTAGAGTTGCTACAATTACTATCTGTATCAAATTGGAGTAAGTCCCCTGGGTGGTTATGTCACAGAGTAGACACATTTATCATCATCTGGCAAAAAAAAGATCCTAATTATTCTGACAAGATAAGCTCGGATTGAAACCTGTGTCATTAGTTATTAAATATTTGGTTGCAAAATGATAACAATCAAAGTTGAAAATCAGACTCAGTCATAATTTCCATTAAAATCCGATCATCATCGATTCAATTTGTTAATTTGCAATCGCCTTCAATATAATTTTTTTTTTTGGCAATTTATATTAATTTCCGCCTCCTCGTATTGAACCAAATATGCAGTCGAATTGAAAGTGATTTCCATTTCGTTGAGCCTTAAATAGGCTCAATATGAAAGTGATTTTTTGAAGTCATATTGCACCATTCACCAATCTCCCAACGTTTCATAAGATATCAATTGATTCTACTCTACTGATGTGTGCCGACCATAAACATCTTATTCATATCGCTGGCAACATTTCGAGATTGCAACCTCCAATTGTCCATAATGCATTGTTGAAAGTGAAGGGCATTCAACCGCTCTCGGTGATCCAAAATGGGCACTCGCAATGACTAAAACAATTCTTCATACCCACATATGAACATGGTAGGGGGTCGCAATAAAAATGCAAATTGTATATTATTCAAGCCTCAGTGGTCATCTTCAAGAATACGAATATAACTATGAATGTACATATATGTGGAAATATATTGGCAATAGCATCTTGCAGTCGCCCCAGAGTAGATCTTCTCCTTCTCCACAAGGAAATCATCACCATCGACCAGATCGAAATGATAATAAAGCCATAATAGCATACTATATTCATACTGAGCGGTATCTAAGTATCTCTAATCCACCTATGCATGCGTAGAGTTCACAACTGTAACTATAAATGGCATAAGATAGAGATTGAAATTTTATAGGTACGAGTATATATTTGTATTATATGTTCTCCAGGTATTTACATATGTAGAAATAGAATAATATCTGCAATAAAGAAAAATAAAAAAAAGTAATTTCTATATACATATCTGCATGCTCATTGAGTAGGACTAATGGCAAGGCGGTATCCTATTGCAACGTGTCGCTTCAAGATGAAATGATATAAAATAATATGCAAACAGGTTGGCAAGCTGGATGGCACACGATACTAGTGTAAGCAGAATATTCGTATTTGCAACTAGGAAATTCGACGAACCATGTCGGACATACTCATACATTTTATATTTATTGCATGCGTTCGCATGGAATTCTAGCGGCTAGGAAGGGACGAGAAATAATAAGAATATCTAGTCTCACTTTTTAACCTATGACTCTTTCGTGGATAATAACTATTGAATGTTGAAGAAACTCGTAAATATAAATCATTTAAAATAGCCTTGCATTTTTATTATCATTTCAATACTTTTTACATTTCGATGTTCTTGCTAAAGTCACTGAATCTTGGCTGTCATGGCCGGAGGAACCATATTAAGTCAGATGGTTCAGATTCTTTCTCGAACCACAGATGCTTGAATTGTGAAAATATGACTATATAAATGGAAGATTGTGTATCGCATCAGTGCAATTCAAAAATCACCAGGCGCGAGGTCACTTTTATATTTCTTTCATTTTTTGAATAACTCATTAATGGGTTGAGTTATTAAGTTAAGAGTTACCTCGCCTTCACCGTCACACTGCGGTAGATCGATGGGTAGAGCGTCGATTTACCAATTCGATTCGAGAGCCACGAACATATTCGGAAAGTTGCTTTTCTCGCCAGAATAGAATTGACTTAACTGCAAATCATTAATTTAAAAAATAATAATAATAATTGCAATGGAGAAAGGCGGTATGAACGTGACACTACGCATTCACCTCCCAATAAGCATTATTCAGTAAAAATGGGAAATGGGAATAAAGTTCTTAACTTCACTTCGTACCCTAAATTCTACTTCGGAACGGAAATGGCATTTACTGCCAATGTAAAAAGTGCTATTTCTTAATAAGTTGTTTTTTACTTATATCACTACACTCTCAGCCCCGTATATGTGAGAACTTCTTCAGTTTTGTATAGATAATTCAAATGAACACAGAAAAAGGCCACAATTCATGAACACAACACCATGGTGAACTCATTCTTTGTTGCGTAGGGTTAAACTGGCCTCGGGTGAGTTTTTGGTGAGTTTCCTCGCGAAAGAGTTGCGCGAGTGGTTTCGCTAAATCTAAACGCACCTTAAAAAAAGAAAAAGACACCAGAAACGAATTTCTCCTTATCGTTTTCATTTCGACACCCCACACCTGGCCACAATCGAAGTGACCTCAATTCTCCCTCCCCGATGCGGATATTAACGAAATTGCAGCAAATTTTTAAATCCTCACCAAACTTCATGTTTGGTATACATCCAGGTCGAGTGCGTAATGTTTCGTGATAAGAAAAAACTAAAGGTACTGTCGTCGATGTTTTCCTCGCGTGTAAATAAACTAAGAGAAGAAGCCAGTCTTAAATCAACCAAATCAACATCAAATACATAAATGCATTTCCGAATTAAATATATAAATTTCCAGACCAAGTGAATAAATTTCAGAATTCAATTTAATAAATTACCGGATCAAATATATAGTCTTTCAATTCTCGCAAATTGTACAGGGGAAATACAGACAACAAAAGGAAAATTTCATCGATTCCGGAAATTACAACCACTTTCGTTGAAAATTTCACCAATCTTTGTCATATGAAATCTTTTACACTTGATGGAATTAATTCATCTGGGTCAATCTGTCTTCGACAACCATTTTAATCGCCGACATACGAGTACATAATTATTCAATGATGCTATTTAGAGCTCGCGCAGACGGCAAACTCTTTAGTTCGCAGAAAAACTAAATAGTTTAGTCAGAAAAATAGAACACACCGTGGTTTATGAGACCGTGCACACAATGATAAATAAATAGTTTAGTCTGATGTGTGCGGGGTCTCATAAACAACAGTGTGTTCTGACTAAACTACTTAGTTTTTCTGCGAACTAAAAAGTTTGCTGTATGCGCGAACTCTTAGCAGTATGGCGAAACTCGTTGTTAGTACGGGTTTGTCGAATTTATTAAGTTATCCAAAAAAAATTTTTTATTAAATATTTTGTTTCCAGGAGTAAGAGAAGACTAATAGTAAAATGTGTAATTCTACTAAGGTCACGATAATTTAATAATAGATATATGTATATTGTACTTAGATAACTAATATAATACACCACTTTATTCCATCATTACAAAATCGAAGGTCGATCACTTTCGCATCTTTTCAAGTATATATTATGATAGCAACCGACTGAAAATATTAAACTTTTAATTTTTTCTTAGTAAAATGGCTGCGTTCATTACACATGACGTTTGACCAACTGTTAAGAGTTTGTTCGGTGAATTCTTTCTACTGAGTTTTTGATGGACACAACATGCTGCGTTATTTCCTCCATTACAAAAATTTCTTCGCTGCTTGGGACTATCATATGCTGACTGTAGAAATGACAGTCGCACTGTCGTGTTTGTACGATTTTTTGTCGGTAATCAATTTTTAACAATTAAATTTGACAATTGATTGATGACTAGACGCGACTGTTGCTCATAACACAAGAAGCCGCTGCAATGCTGCTTCGGTACTGCTGGCACAGCACGTTTGCGATTCCGCTTTGATTTATGAACTCCACCATTGACAATTGATGGATGACTAGATGCGACTGCAATTCAAAATAAAGTAACTACAAAGCTGCTTCGACACTGCCATCGCAGCATGTTGGGAGACCGCTCTCTATCATGAACTTAGCCAATGTCCAAAATCGTGAACCACATACTGTCACTCAATTTCATTTACATATACATAGCTGCACGCGTAAAAGGCAGTCCAAAGCCGAAGATGAGTTCACACACTCAAGGCAAATTTATAGATAATCCTACATATTATGAATTACCATAATATCTATAAGTGAGGATTATCGGATTATTAGCTAAATTTGCCTGTTACAAAATTGGATAATTTTGCAATAAATGCAAAAATGTCGATGGACCTTGATGTAGGCATGGTTGCTTGAGTTCACAAAAGGTAATCCATATATGTTTTGCAATTACTAAACTTTCTTCTTAGATAACCTTCCCAAGAAATCTCTATGGTCATTATATTCAAAATTGACCAAGATGGAAGTGTGAATGCGTTCCATATGGGTAAATTGCAAGATTTTTTGTTACTGGGAAATTTGTGTGATGACCAGCCCTCCAAAGCGGAATTAATTATCGATGAAGTGTGAATTTTGTGAAGTATACATATACATATGTGCCATTTACAGAAATATTGATGTCATTCTGGATAGTTGTGTAAAATATGTACAAAAAGAGGGCAAGTATTTAGTTTCAGTGTGTTCCTAGTTCCAGATATTTTTCGTATTATTAGCGGAATCCCTAAAGGGAAGAAACTTAAGTTTCTTTTAAAATATTTTCCGCCGTCTCAACGATATGCGGGTTAACGTGGTACTTTTGGTCTGGCCCCAATTCTAGTTATTTTTGTATTATTAACAAAATCCCAAAATACACGAAACTGGAGACCTTTTTAAAAAAATTATCTGCTCTACTTTTCGATAGCTTATATTTTTCCGATGGTGCAGTTGCTAGCATGCACTTCTTATCTTATACTGACAAGTTCGGAGGGCTGAAAGAGTTCTAGTAGCTCACAGGCAGTTTTTAATAAATGCGCTGAGGATTGAGCCTCTTGATGTAACATCGTAGAGCGGTGACCGTGACCACACGGCTACCGAGCACGTCAAAAAAAAAGTGGTTGACTTAAGTCCAATTTCGTGGCACGGTGTCGAATTAAGATTGATGAATTGTTTTGAACTCTTTCTTGGACAGCAGCAATGTTTTCAATTGATCTTCTCGTAGAGCCGCAAAACATCACTTGTTGCAACACATATGATGGCATTTCATGCATACAGTATAAATTTGTTAAGTAGACTAAACTTAATTTAGTTGCAGTCGCGGGTTACTTTTGAATCAGTCTACTAAGGTTAGGGCTAGGTTGCTTTGGAGTATGGTTGCCAGGTATTGATCAAAGAAATTTCTCATTCTTGTTCGGGAAATTCCCCATAATGACGTTTGTTTTTTTTTTAATTCCCTATTTTTACTTTGATCTAATTTGGAAAAAATACGTATTTTGCTTCAAAACCCTTCTTTTACTATTTGAGATGATTAACAGGTGATACGGAGCAATGCTCTGACACAAACGTAGAAATTTTATGTTTGGCAATTTTCCTTTTCGTTTAAATCGTTGGTTTTATGAACGTATTTGAACGAGTCTAAAGCAAATTTTTGAACAAACATTTTAAAATTGAGTTATTGATGCACACTTATGAAGCGTTAATATCCATGGCACGGTGATTTTTTCGCACTAACACTGTATCTAAACATTTTTGTTTAAGAATTTTTACAAAAATTTGCTAGTATGAGGTTTGCTTAAGTGCCTCTTACTATTCAAATGCTTTCTCAAATAGTTTTCAGTGCTTTTGGGCTGCATTTGCAAAATTTGCGCTGAGCTTCCCTTTGTCTGCTGCGTTCCCCTGCTTGATGCTTAATTCCAAGGCAGTACCGCATAATTCGTAACTCAGCAAGTCACGAGCAAAGGTCAACCATGCCAGGTGCCCAGCCATCCAATAACTCTAGTCGGAAATCGGCAAGCACCTTAAGTGCCAGTGAACATAAGCGTCGTTTCCGCATTGTGGCAAAAAAAAATCTTAATTTATTTTTATTAATCAATATTGTACAAATTGTATCAATGAAGGAATAAAGTTTATTTGAATTCCTTAATTTTAATGTATTATACTGGTATACAAATAAGATCGAAGTTAGTTTATACCAAGTTTTTATGGATGTTAAAATACGGGAGTCCCCAAAGACTACGGCGGACACATAAAATCATTTGTGTCTATGGAATTCGAATTTAATGCTAAAGGTGAAATAATGGAATTATCAATCGTTGTTAAAATTGATTCTTAAAGCGGTTGTTGGAATTGTTGTTGGAATTTATATTAATCTTCATGGAATACGCGATACTGCGGGATACAGATGTTGTCATCAAAAAAAAATCCTCATAACTGGTTTTTCCCAAAATTTCGCGGGGCTTTGAAATTTTACCCGTTTTGGGGACAAAATTTTCAAACCCGCAACCTTGCTTCGGAGTCTTGTAATTAATTTCCCAAGTAATACAAGAAAATTTAAATTAAAACATAAATAAAAAAAATACATACCAGGAATGCATGACCATTAGACTGGGGCGAGGGAGGAAGGAGTGCGTGGTCCATGGTGAACCACAAGGACGACTACCATTGATCTATTCTGGTGTTGCCCTAAACCTGATAGCTGCACTTGATCTGGTGATCCAGCCAGCTCTTTTCAATGAAACGACTGAGGTTTCCAGGTTTTTTACAGAAGTGATTGTCTTAGGTTATAGGGAAATATTTGGTCCGGAGGCAAACAAATACACATCCATTAAGAGCGGGCTTAGTTTGGGTCACGACACAACTATATGGGCTTTCACTCTAGTCATACAATTTTATTACAAACACAAATGACTCCGAAAATCCGAAACAATATTTATGTTTACTAACACTTTGACCCGCCTTGAACTTCCAAAAAAACCGAACATGAACTCAACTCAGACGTCAAGTGCATTTTTATCCAATTCATTATCAATTTCAATATCATGTCTTTAATGAAGCCCCCTACCGAGTAAACCACCATTTGCAATTTTACACTTGTTTCCAATCATCTTCATTACAATATTCAACGAAAAAAAAAAAACAGATACCAAAGACACAGCACTGCACAATCATATGGGTTAATTCATCAATCATGCATTGTGTATTCGGAAGAAGATGATACCTATCAGCAATTTGCAATAAAATGTCAGAAAATAATAGAAACATTGAAAAAAAGAATCATAGAGGCTTGATTGAATCTTTATCTTTGGGTGGGTGGGGTTTTTTGTTTGCGAACAATTTAGGCACGCAGAATATTTTTCGATGCTTTCTTTTAAAAGACAAACGGCATGCTGTGCCGTTTATATTTTTGGTGAGATCTCTATTGTTGTCAGGTGTATCAGGCGGTAAAGTCCATACGTACGCTGCAGGAAGATGTCGGAATGAGGATGAATGAACCTTACAATATAAATATGAATTTTAGATACTATAGCAAACTGTTATTTGTAAGAACACGCCTACAATGATGATATTGATGGAATTGGTTAATATAACTGCTTTTCATTGTCAAGGTTCTTGCAGGTCAGACAAAAATGTAATAAAAAATTGTATGTTTTTATACGTACATGTTTAGGAAACCCGAAGTGCCCTTCTTTAGTTCACTGACTTTTGTGTTTTCTCAATGACTGATTAAACTGCCAGTTAACTATCCGGGACACTGAATTATACCTTAGTTTATGTAACGCTCAAAATATGGTAATGCAGTAGAAAGCTCAATCAGCCGGATCCCAAAAAAATATCTGACGATCGAAAAAAATCGTCAACGATAGTCACATGCACTTTGCGATCGATCTGACGACGGATTGCATCGTATATGGGAGCTATTACACAAACAGAATTGTTCTGGATTGTGGTAGATGAGCAGTTGGTGCAAAAATGGAGCCCGGTAGTTATATAAACTAGAAAAGCGGACTGAGCTACCACCTTCGAATACATTAAAATTTTATATTTAAGCAAATTAACATTTCGTAAGTCAATGTTCACACAGCATTAAATTATTGATTTAAAGTTTGACAAGGGTACCTATTATAATTAACCCAATTTTGCCAGTAACGGAGTATTTATTAATAATGATTGGCATATCTAAAAGCTTACAGATTTTGATAAAATTAAAAAATATATATATTATACAGGCATACGAATGCAAACTATCCTAGAAAACTGAAAGCACGGCATAGTCTAATCTAAAACACCCAAAACACGTTAATTCAACTACAGTAACAGTTCCAATTTTGGAACATCTCCGGTTCGCTGCATTCTACATACAGCTAATAACACGCACTACCTGCCACATAGCAATTTGCATACCTCACAGCCCATAGTAACACAATTCTGTTAAGATCCTATGTTTTTCTTCCCAGCCTCTAGTAACTCGAAAAACTTATAACAAATTGCCCTAGTCCCCTCATTATAGATTCATCTTCTTCACCTGTTATTTATAAACAACAACAACAAAAAACTCACTGGCATCTACTATAATTTCTGGGCCCATTTCTTTATGTTATCCACCTCTGGCCTCGTTTCGATGTACGAGTATACAGAGAAACATGTTGGCACCAACTTTTAATGTCGGTTACGCAAGATCAACTGTTTCTCGTCAAAATCCAATTAAGATTATGATTCCGCCCAATCTAACGCGAATGATGAAAAAATCTTTAAAAAAAAACTTCAAAATTTGGAATGTATACTGTACTCTGCGACCCATAACTGCACTTGGAGTTTTGCGGGCTAGTAAATAGACCCATGTATACCTCAATGAGAAATTAGTAACCGACGAGGGTGAAGGAATTAATATTTATGCTGTGCCGTGCACGCTTTATGGACAGCGTCCAAAAAATATGGGAAAACTATCTTTTAGACAAGTACCGATAAATAGCTATCTCGGGAGATCACGGTTGCTTAGTCTGCTGGAAGAGTGTGGATGAAGTTGAACTTGGGAAATGGGCAGGTTCTTAAACTATATTAATGAAGTGTCAAAGTTTCTGGATCAAATTTATGTTGTAAAATTTTGAGGAATTTGATTCGAAAATGTAAAAGCTTGCCAATATCTGGAATGTATTAAGTCGAACAATTTTCATCAGAAATTCACCGGTATTGTTTTTTAAATTGGGATTCAGTATAATGTAATTCATTCAGTTTGCAGACGCTCATCTACTTTACAACCAGAAAAATATCAGTTTTTATGTAAACCATTTTTCGCACATAGACTTTACATATTTGCACAGCTGCCTCCCTAAACCTTCATATGAGTACCGTCAAGCCAATACCATGGCAAAAACTTGCACACATTTTTTTTTAACAAATCCAGGCAAGATTAATGAGAGTTTACGGTGCACAAAAGAACGATACACTTGCTACACAAACCTCTTCAATTAAATCAATCATATATTACACTGTTCTTTTTAAACCGTTGAACCGTTCACTTTTCAAGATACAGACAAGAAGTCTTCGCCGTTTTTCACCAATAATGTATTTATGGTTTAGATTGCAGATATTTTTCATTCTTAGCGATAATTATTTCAGTTTGTACGTTGCCTCTTCGAGATTTGGTAATTTCTAGGGAAACTTTGGAAAGAATAGAATTGATTAATAAAAGTTTTGATTTTTTTTGGATACATCTACCGCGTATAGGAATTCAGCAGTATCTGCAATTCGTCATACCATATCGTAGTGATCCAATGAAATTCGATATGCAGAATAAAGGTTACTCGCAAAAGTCTTTTGATTTATGCAACGGCTTTCAATCTGGGGAGTGACCATAAAAACCGACAACGTTATTGAAAAAGTTTAGTGAACTTTTGGTATCCAGACGTTGTTCTTAATAGGTGGCAAAATGCAGTTAGATATCTTCTTTTGTATTTTGGAAATGAGAAAATTGGCTAATTCCATAGACGGATAAAGCGAATTGATATGCCTAGGGGATTTCCTTATTATTGTTTGTTTGTTGAAATTAGCATAAGCGTAGTAAGAAGTTTTGAATAAAAATTAACGAAAATTGTATATTGATAATCTTCACAAAATTAGCTGGATTGTCTGTCGTTCTCCGAAATGAGGAATATCGATGTGTTCCTGGTGACTAAGACACGATGACTCGAATTTGCATATTATTCCATTTTAGTCAGAAGACACTATTCATATTTGTTTCCAGATATTCAATTTAAACTACACTATATGCAAATTAGTTGGGAGTAGGAGCTCCTTACAATACAGTTCAAAGTATTTTTAAGACCGTACCAAGCAATGTGTGTTATATGTAAAAAACAAAACAGAATTTAATCGTGAGAAATATTTTAAGTAAGATTATGCACTGATTGTATCATAAATGGGATAGAATTATGATATTGCAGTCATGCATATGAATATTTTAATTTTTTTTATTACTCTTCGAGAGCTTTTGATTTGAGTTCAATCAACTGTCAATGGCTGCTACCAAACTCAAAATTGGAATAAATTCTGGAACTATCGCTTCCAGCTGCCTTGAGTAGGGCGGGGATATACTAGCATTTAATAGGATGGTATCAAATTATATGTTACTCTATATCTAGATATTACTAATTGACGATATTGCATGAAAATGGGATTGTTATTGTAATTGAAGTAACGTATTTTGCTGTCTTGCTTTCAGTTTCTTAGGGCAGTTTGCATTCGATTACCAGTATTGGTTTTATTTATTTATATCGGTAAGTTCACAAAGCACTTGCTCCCTTATTCAGGGAGGGGGAAAAACAAGGAAACTGAACATGTATAACGTATATGAATGAATCAAAAATTATCTTATTATAACATTTGATAACTAAAAATAAAAACAAAATTACGCAACTTTAATGTTCAATGTCGTAGGAACTCGTCACGGTCACGGTCGATAATATGCGTCACTGGGAAAAAATCTTGGATGGGATTGACCTAAATCCTGAAACTGAACGCAAATGCGTGTCGGAGTAATTAAAGGGTGTGAGTGTGGTAGCTCTACTGGTTGCAACTATGTATCCGGAAATCAAACCGTTTCATGAAAGATTTGATTTTATAGAATGACTCAGATATTGGGATACTGAGCCATTTTTTATCATCGTCATTATTTTGAGCAAACAGTGTTGAGCACTGGTTCCTCATTCGCTGATACTGCTTTTTTCTTATTAACTCCAGGATTGTGTCTATCTTGTATCCGTTTTTCAATGCTGTGTCGAGGATAAATTCGTTTTCCTTTTCGAAACCGGTTGTAGTTAAAGGATACGTAAAAAGTCGATGCACCATCGAATTATATGCGGCCATTTTTTGTAATGTTGTATGTGCTGATGTTGCATGTATGGTTCTTTGGGTAGCTGTGGTTTTCCGATAGATCTCAAACTCAAGCTTCCCGCAGTTGTTCGTCATCCGTAAGTCGAGGAACGGTATTGAGCCCGCATCCTCCTTCTCCACCGTGAACTGGATCTTCGGGTGTATTTTATTGATCTCGCTTAGAATATAGTCTACCTGATCTTTTCAAACTATGGCAAATATGGCCAAAATCAAATCATTTATGAAACGGTTTGATTTCCGGACAGTTGCAACCAGTAGAGCTACCACACTCAAAAATAGACTGGGGAACGAAAAGGACCCTTTAGTATCATTCGAAAAAAGTGGAATTTACCAAATCAACTGTAGCGATTGCGATAAATGCTATTTTGGCGGCTCATTAGAACACGTTTCTTTGAGCACAACAAGGAAGTGGCAAGCGGACGAACGCGTGGCCTACACACGGTGTGATCGGCAGTAGCGACACACATACTCGAACAAGGACATAATGTGGAAGAACAACACCTGCAGCTACTACGGTACGTTGATCGCATTCAAACTCTTGATGCCTTGAGCTTACAAATATTACGACAAGATAAGAACCAGCTGATGAATACCAACGAGGGTAACTGTGCATCAAGGCTTATTAAGTATGTTGCCAATAGAGGGAAAACATAATCTTCCTCTACCTAAATTGTAATTATATCGTAATAATTTCTACCTGTGACATAATGTTGGATATTCCAGTACCATCGTTAAAGTCGCATATTAAATGTGTCATTGTTATTTTCAGATAATTTTTATTATTTAAATAAGTGTATTCTTTGACAATGATTTAGTAGCTAAGTACTGATGATGGGAGTATGTCACTCCCCGAAATAGGTATCTACAGATACTAAATAAAATTTTGTAGTAGAAGAAGCTATCTGTCCTTTCAATAAATCAGAGTATATCTTCTGGGACGATTATTGATCATTGCCGGGTTATAAGTTAGGGGGTCCAAAACTTCTAGCAAAAATGATCCGGAAGAAGTCTAGTACTTAAGTAGAATTATTTATGCTCATTTCTCAACCACCTTATGATATTCCTAGCGGCTGATTGCTCTGAGCAGCGATATCCTCCCCAAGAATAATTTACCCTCCGTTCAATACGAATCTTTCAGAAAACGAAAACTTTTTAATTTCAAATAGCTTTTAACACAAAACTGTTCAAAATTTTAAAACGTTCTCCTGAAAAATGACGAAATAAGACATATGTTGTTTCGCTTTTTGACCACAGAATTATTTTTCCAAGTCATCATTTTCATTACTTAAAACGACGTAAAAATTCAATGGATGAGTTAGGATTTTCAGTATTTAGAAACATCAAAGAAACTCGTACATAAGAAAAAATAATATGGTTGCTGATTTCATTCAACAATTAAAATACATACAGTAAAGTACGCTGCCTGGTTATTAAATAGATTGTTTACTAGCAAAACCTAATCATCTAAAATGTTTTTTTTTTCTACTAAAGCAAAGTATTTTACTCGTATAATTTCTGTTAAAACAAAATTTATGTGCGTCAAGTTAATTACAAAATGCATCATAAACATTAAATTATCTTTGAAAGATGATGAGTATGACTTTTCTTAAATTTTGCTTAAAAAATCTATCTATTTATTTTATGTTTTCTCTGAAAATTAAAAAAAAAACCCACAATAAAACATGTCAGTAACTCACGTTTGCCTTAACTCTACCAAATTTGAAGTCATGTCAAGTCTGTTTTCAGCTCAGGGGTAGTAGTATAGTAGATACTCGTATATGCTAGCGCGGCTTGCGGTTGTAGTAAAGCTGTTAACATTGATGTCACTCTCGATTTGTCGAAAATCCTTGTATTATATAAGAAAACGTCATCATACTCGTCTCAGCTTATATAGAGTGTGGTGCGAGCCGACGACAAAGCAAAACACTAAAATAGCAAACATGCTTTGTAGAGTGCCATATGTTTTGTATTGAATGCTATTCAGCAAGATCACCTGCTAAATGGCACAATACTACGTGGCCATTTTGTTTTTCGGAGGTCATCCAGAATGAGCGTTAACTTGACATGATATGGAACAAACATAAAAAAGTATATTTTGTATTGTACACAAATAAATACATTTTTTTATTTTCAACTGGATGAGTTGTGAAGATAATATCCTAACTACACCATCTACTAAGTATTCATGAGATATTTCTACATATAATGCATAGATACGAAAATACATAGATAAAACCATGGTTTGTTTCATGCTATTACCGTGATGTACACACTTGAAGATTGGTCGTTAGAAATACATAGTTGTGGTCGTTAGCTATGTTGTCAATTTTACATTGATTTTCCAGTAATTCGATGCGACCAGTAAATTAATCGACGCTTCATTAGATGGACAGTGTTTCTTTATCGGTAGAAAGATACACTGGCAATCTCGACGTAGGTGGTTTGGTGAGTTATCGTAATTTCAGTATGGTGAATTAATTGGATAAGTAGACAAACGAACCATCTGTTTTTTCATTATTTGGTTTTATTTAGTTAGGTAATGTGGGTGTTGTATCTTAAGGCATTCAACAGAAATTAATAACAGGCGCGGAGACCATATCTTTACATAGTTTTCGAGCTTTGAAAAATTTAAACAATGTATCGTCAATATGATACGATGTTGAGGGCTGTGATCTCTTAAGCGCGGAGCAAGCGTAACGCGCGGAGTCCACACGAGAGACTGTTGATTCACAATAGACTCATGTGTGGGCAATAATACAACAAAGAATTATGGAACATTCCTGTTTCGTGAATATTAGGATAATTCTCTCTATTGCATTTAGGCAGAATTTTTAAAATTCCTTAATTGCGGGATTTTCACTTTAGGTAGTACAGTACAGGGCTAAAGAGGTCTAAATTTTGATGCAGTTGCTCCCCCTAGGTTTACTCTTTATTCAGCGGCATCAACAAGAACCAATAAAATCGCCTAAATTCCGCAAAAGAGTCTCTATCCTTCCAGCGTTAAAACCATTACTTCCGTAGACAATACAGTCTATTGAAATTCATTTTCACGCTTACTAGGTCAACAAGCTGTAATGCTGATGATCGGACATTATCGGCTTGAATAACAATTAACTAACTTTATTCGCTTCTTGGATACAAAGTGCAAACCATCAACTAAAAACATATGATTGAAATAAAACGCTTTCAGTCTAATTTAATATTCATTGCAATTAACTGAACGGAAAGAATAATGGAACACAACCAATAGCATGCATGCTTTTAATTGAAGGTGGGCAAAAAAAGTCGTACGTACTGGTATAGGTGTTAGGTGTACTTATATTGTACAAGATTCTACAACACCTATGTAGATCTAGTGCTCGCACTATTATATGCATGTCCATGAAAATGGTAAACATAAACTAAAACATTCATACTACAGCTACAGCAATATAAGGTCCAACGCGTACGGACGTTTAACGGTCGGAATATATGCGAGTATCTTAAAATAGCAGTACACGTATCTATGATGTAATAAACGATGTGTGGATGAAATGTTAATTATGCAAATTAAATACAGCATTATTTAATAATTGTGTGTTTTTTTATTTCGCTTGGCGTCGTTTTTATCACAAAGAGGTCCATGTGTGAAACTGCTGTACTTTTTTCTTCTTCTCGTCTCCGCAGGCACTTTATTATGCACATAGTAGGTACATGAACATGAAACATGAACATACAAAGTAGTGTAAATTTCCGATCAGCGGAATTTCGGGATAAAAATTTACGTAAGCTTTGTAAATATGTGAACAGTATGGACCATTCATGGACGTTATGAAACTGAACAAGACTATCCAGCAGCGCCTGTATGGCGTTTAACAACTGAAGCTATTAAAATCCATCCATCATTTGCTATATCGGGAAAAAGTATGGTAATATTTGACTGGCATCAATGAGTTTGTGCAAAATTGCAATAGACTTTTGAAAGTGCTAATTTTATTCAGTCTATTTAAGTGTAATAATGGGACTGCAGTGAACTAAACTTTCCTTATTTGACGGGGAACTTCGTCGTGTGAGGTGAAGATTTTCGAAAGCGATTACCTTTGCCTTTCAGCAGGAGACTTATAGCAGAAAAAGAAGACGGAGGATTCTGCAGATGGCATTTAGACACGTGCGTGAATAACAAGGATATAAATATTCGTTTTCGAGTCTTTCATATCGAAAGAAGTCTGAAGGTTGCCACACACGCACATGTAAACTTGGAAAGCATGCATTATTAACATTTTTGTACACAGGTAAAAAACGCTGTACGCAATAACACCAGCAAGATACGACAAGTTTTTTAGTAACCTAACAATGTTTTTTCTACATCCGTTTATACAAAGTCTAATATCTGATATAATTCATTTGGGTGTAATTAGTTCATCACTGGTCGCGGTCTCAAAACAACGAAATCAGTAACATATTCAACTTCTCATTAAGGTCTAGGTTTGTGGATAATTTTTTTCTTAGAAACGGCTATGATCCATCAGTTGCCAGCTTTCAAGTTTCTGTCAAACTGAGCAGCTAACAGATGACGACTTTCGAATTGAATTTGTTCTCTGCGAATACTGCGACTTCCACAAATTTACAAAAAAAAGATTTCTAACACACAGTTTTCACATGACAGCAACTGAAAACTGACGACCGCATAACTAAAGAACACCACATCAATTGAAACATATCCGCAGGTAATCAGTTGTGAGGTATCAGATTTGTTGGGAACATGGTTCGCCAATTGACCGGAA
The DNA here is from genome assembly GCA_964017055.1 of Chloromyia formosa. Lineage (NCBI taxonomy): Eukaryota > Metazoa > Arthropoda > Insecta > Diptera > Stratiomyidae > Chloromyia > Chloromyia formosa. Next base: position 15,182,503 of record OZ024818.1, on the reverse strand, counting down.
AAAAATATATAATATATTATATAAATATATCCTGAACGGAAAATCGTCTGCGCCAATATTTTTAATGGATATTTGATTTTGTACATAGAACTCTTTCTGATATCATCTTGAAGGGTACATGATGCCTATAAATGTTCCATCAATTATTGGTGGTCCGGTCCGCATTTCGATAACCTTCTTTCTTTCTAGATCGACGGTTAATTTTGGCATAATTTTTTTGTCGGGTCTTCAGTAGAGTTATAGCCACATCGAATCTTTTGAAAACTACCTTGTGCAGTGATTTAAAAATAGTCGCCCAACACACCCTTTATAAAACAGCGGTTGTAGAGAAATTTTATTTTGACTGCGAAATTTAATTTGATTTTTCTAGAAGGTTAACTGCACACACAGCGAATACAACAATCCTATGGTCTTGATCAATTGCTAGCTAATTTGATATAGTGATAATTACAACGTGTCCATATGCTTTTTCTCACAGGTGCATGAACAATTTTCGTTAGGTTCAACTTGTAATTTTTTTCTTTTTGTTAAAAAAAATATCTAAAATCTCTTGTTATTGGAACTATCAGCTTTTAACATTTTTATAATTCAAAGTGTATCCCATTGACACTTCTTCTCCGAAAAAAAAAAATAATTATAATCAAAGTCACTTGCTACAAAGCAGCAGTCCGAGAAACTCTTAAACGACTCTTGACCCAATCATTTTATTTTGAAAAACCGTTTCTGTCTTCTTTTTTTTTCATGCCTCTTTTTATAAGCAATAACAATCAACTTACAAATATTTATGAAACAAAAATGGATATAGACAAAGCGTAGGTGAACTTGTCATCGTCATACATGTGTAACGTCCCTGGCTACTTTGAAAATTAAGATTCAAGGTTCATCATTGCATATATGGAAGATTTTTAATGGCAATTTACACCTTACTTGTGGGTGATTGCTACTAACATTTCAATTTATGGAAACGCCTACGGGCCAAAGAGAATGAGTAAAGAAGATGGCTGATTAAAATAAGTTAATTTTTTGGTAGACAAGCAGAGTGGGTTTTTTTACTGGCGATGTGTGATTCGTAATGTTTCTTGGTTTTAATTTCTTTTTTTTTTTAAATTTACAATGTACACATATTTGTCTGCAATTTGTAAATCAATCAGCATTAAAATATTTGAAATGATACAACAGAAAATCCCGAACCCAATGATATTGGATGTAAATACAGGGTAAATTAAAAGAATGGGGACTTTTGAAATTGACACGCATCCCACTGTGGGGAAGTGAGTTTGTGACCACGATACGATTTTCAACCATATCTTATCATTATCACATTGGTCGGAAAATTATCAGTTAAGCGCGGAGACAATATTTAATTCAATATTCAACAGAAAGAATTCCTCTTTGGTTTGGTAGTGTAAGCAGTTTAAATCCGTTAGAATCATATCCCATGATTACTAAATATTCGTGATTCGACTCCTGGACGTAAACTATATTTAAGCACTTCATATATTTTTAATATTCCCGATTTTCAAAAAAAAAGGGACTGATAGCGATAGCTCCTTCATCGCTTAGTGAATTTTTTTTTAATTTTTACTTTTTTTTATATTATTTTTATTAAATCCAACGATTCTCAGAGAATCAAAGTCAGTTGTTTTGTTTCCTAACTTACCAGTTTAAATAAAAATGGGTCAGATTACGCTCACCAAATATTTCGAAAAGTTTTTGTCCCTTGCAAGAATGGCGTCGCCGAAATTTCTAAGCGAAATTGGCATTCGTTTAGATTATATTAGCATTGAACAGAGCGCCCATCGGGTATAGTCTACAGGCTCGAGCGCACTCTAGGGAGTAAGGCGGAGGTCTACCTCAGGTAGTCGCTTTATGTACTTACATAACCTTGTAGCGGAACCCCACTTTTGCATCTTTGTTTTCAAATAACAGTATAGAAGGTAGCGTCAAAAAAACGGATTATTTCGGTTTTATTCTCTTTTCCAAACGCGTTTTTCTCAAAATGACTTTTTTTACGTTTGCGGGTCTTCTAAATTAAAAAAATAATAAACCGATCATTATGAAAATTGAAAGTTTGGTTATTTTTTAATAATAATGTAAAACTAAAACCTATTTGATTACGGATAAAAATTGGAATCGCTGCGCGTCCAGCAATTGGAGAACACTATAGTTACGGCCTTCAGCGGAAGTCAGTGCGTAACTTTGTTATTTTTGTCTCAAATTATTCAAATATATTCACATAATTTACTAAAAGCCAGTAAATTCAAATGAAGTTCACTAGCTGACTAGCAAGGGGTTGAGCTTGTGTGAGATAATTTAAAAACCGGGCTACTTCATTTGCTATTTGCTGCCCAATGTAATCGACCTTTATTATTAATTTTGCCTGTCTCTCATCATGGTTTTTTTGATGTATAGTACAAGTTTTACGATTTTCATTTTTCTTCTTTGACATCACTGGATATGACATACCCCAGCCATCGAAAATATGCTACTATTACTAAACTATTTTATATACACCCGGTAGATCTGTTACTCAGTAACTTTTTATTTTTCTTTTTCCTTCCGATTGGCACTACTTCATTGGTTCGATTCGGATATTATATTCAATACACGCCTCTAGAGAGCAGTAGGTATGAAGTAAGAGTATCGTACTTCATACCTACTGCACTTTAGAGCGAATCGGATGAAAATGACAAGATGAAAAAAAGTTGTACTTTCATTCATTCTGAAATAAGATTAAAGTTAGGTTCGAGTGGCTTCTCGAACCAAAACCTACACACATGTGGAACCATCTCCATTTTATTGTGAATTTGTTATAAATGCTTGAATGACAACTATTTCACTGGAGAGGATTAACAATTATCAATCTCTCTATTATTTATTCCAATTTAAACCAGCACACGATTATTGTTAAAAGCAATTTCAATTCGTACAACAAAACTTACTTCTAATTAATTTGCTTTCTTAATTGCTATTCTTGTATCAAGTCCTAGTTTTTTTCGTTGATTAAATTTATAATAAATTGGCATTTTATGCTAATAGCTTAAAATTTATAGTGATCCCAACTGTATCTTCAAGTTCTTCTCTACTGTTCCTCAGTTTCGTTCTATAGTTGCAAACACTCATTCTGTTACGGAATTGGACATTAACTTTTCGCATAACACCTATATGTGTGTTTCCGTTTTCACCCTATATGTTTAGATATTGAGATACGGATTATGACTGGTCATAATAAATTGGACCAGCAAAAATTCGGCCACAAAAATATATCATCTGTCTAACTGAACTGCTCTTGATCCAAATCTCTTCAATTAATCTTAATCAAGTCAGGTCTTAAGTATTACAGTTAATTACATACTATGTGAGGTTTTCTCTAAACTCAAATTTCAAAGTAGAAGAAGTGCATTGAATCAGTTTCAGTGGACATTCCATTATCCAAAATGGATCATTTCTTCTCAAAATATAAAAAGCCTGGGACTAATGATTCAAATTTCAATTGAGTCAATGAAGAATTGTATTTATTCGGAATATGACCCATTTTCCACGGCTGATCCATTGAGAAAAAAAAATACTTCTTTGATTCGCAAAAAAAAAAAAAAAGAAATTGCACATTGTTCGAATGCTAATATTTGCGGAGATGGTCGGAAATGCAACAGTTTACTTCAAATTTTCCAACATGTTCTAATTAATTCTTCCAATTAATTCTTCTTTGTATTCAATATTCTTCTCTAAAAGGAAAGATACACGAATTGCGAATAGAAAGAATGGTTTTATTTATTGAATGTCGTCTAGTCATAAGGAAGCCAGGCTAGAATAATTTTATACATCGGCTTTTCAATACTAAAATTAGCCCAGCATGCAATCTGATAAATGGTGAATACTAACAAGATGTGAGTGGATCATGTAACACAAATTTACACCTGAGTTGTGTGTCTTTTAGGTGTATTTGTGTTCAGTATGTGCTATATCTATATGTGGGCAGTGTAATATTCAAATATCATGCTTACGATTTCTGATCACGTCCGACCAGCTTAAATACATAGAACACTTTGATCATAAACTGTGAGAACCGGACAATGCAAATAGTGTGGTATACTCGAACTCGTTTACAACACATGCCTGTTCGGTGAGACTTAGATACATTCTTTACAAGATCTGCTTGAGTACTGATCAGTTGCTCTAAACGTAAATTAATACAAACTCAGAAGTAACGGTAAGGAATTAACTAGAGAATAATCAGAGTAAATAAAAGTTTATGTGGAGTACTTTTTACATTGTTGACTAGTCACGAGCCTGGGATTGGGTGTGAGCTTGAAAATGTGGACACCTTCGATATTAGCCATGTTCGACTCATTCGGAGAAGATCAATGTTCATAGATAACTGCTGACTATCCTTTGATCCAAGACTCGTATGGGATCAATGAATCAGAGCTGAAAGTGATTTGGTTTCTCGGCAATTCGCCCCTAAACCTTTCTAAACTGAGCCGGCAACTGGCTGGCTCTAAAATGGCTTACATACGAAACATATTTCTTCTCAACTCGTAACATTTTATTACAAATAAATTTATTTTATCTAAATCCAAATACATCTGTCGGGAGACATAAGATTGCATAGGAAACGTTATTCCAACTTAATTGGTATGTTGCTGGCATACTCAACAGAGCAGTTACTGTGTCAACAACATTCTATAGTCAGTGCCATTTTCTCGCATTGCCAAATTCTTCAGCGCCTGACCAATACACTCAAAATCTTTTCCAAAAATCTTTATAACACTTGAATACCGCTAACTATTTAACGATTCAAACTATACAGCTACTATCGTGTGCGACTATAATACATATATCTTTTTCTCAAGAAATCTATGATTAACGCCACTTTTACTATAATCGCCACTATCGACAATCTTGACTATGGGACCAAGAGAACGTTTCCATTTTTATGGCAGACAATGATAAGGAAGCACGGAAAAAGATGAGAAAAAAGAGCTTCTTTGAATGCTAACGGAATTACAGCGCTAGGACGTCAAAATCGGAGAAGAATGGCTTAAACACGCGCCAAAAGACAAGAAACATGGCAGATAAGCCTGCGGGATGGATGGTGAGGTATTCGAACAATCTTAGCTTCGCAGTACATTTGCTGTTCTAGCACACTTTACACTTACCTATCCATTTCGCACTGTTTCGCGAAAGGTTCTTAAGGTTATCCGCCATCATCTGCATCATCAACATCATCTTTGCACAAATCGTGTGCTAAGAAAACAAGGCGACGAAGAATGTTTTCTTATTTATTATTCAAAACATATATCAACAATAGAATGATTATTGTGTGTAGTTCATGTTACTGTTTGTTACGATATTTTTTTTTTTCTTAAATCGTTTATCTTTTTGTACTCGTACGTACCTACTTCTGCAGTGCTTAGCGTTTTCCCGAGTTTTGATCTATTGTTATATGAAAAGATGGAAAAAAAGAAATGTTCTGCATAGTCTGGAAGCGACTTCGAGTTGAAGGTTTTCTTGCTGAGTCTTCGGTTCTGTCAGTGCCAATATGTTGTATGTTATTCATACAACGATCGTGCCAGAATACGGAAGCAATTTTCACTGTTACATTTATTTGTATCGTATCCGCCTTTTCTGTGAACGCACTTTGGTACTGCGATTACTTAATAAAAGAAGTTTTATTGTGGGTTTTATCGCCAATATGCAATGAAGGCCTAAAAAAGGATCTTATTAAAATTTATCACTAGTCTGTTTCCAAACAGTACTCTTTGCTTTCAGGATATTCTTTACAAAAAGTTTCCAAAAAGTTAAGTTGTAGTGAAGAAAGGCTATTATTTTCTTCATAAACTCGTTTACTCTTTATATAAACTTCGGAAAGAAAGTGGAAACCCCGAACACCAAATTTCGCAACTAAACTAACAGCCACAAGTTTCAGCCAGTGGTTCACATATTTCCATATATGTATGTATGTACGAGTATTCTCGTACATACCTAGGCTGGAGCCTCGATTCCCCTTAGATTCAGGCTAGATACATCTCAGAGTAAAAGAATCTATTTATTTGACTATGTACTGCTACACAACGGTACTGTCACTGGAACTTCATGACTTAACATTGCATTGTCCATAGTCTATGCTCTCGTTTTTTTCGTGATACTCCTTTTTTCCACCGAGTGCTCCATTTGGACGAATTTGCACACAGTATGCTTTATGGAAATAGATTTCGTGGTTGACCCTTAACTGGATCCGCTTTATCTTGGGAGTTAAATCTTCTTGAGAAAACAACAGCGCCCGAGGTACGAACGTGCATAAATTGAATATCGTTATTGAGGCAAACTGGAGCTGTAGAACTAATTAAGAAACATATTGAAGACGAGATGTTGGAGAATTTAGAGATGGGAGCATGCACTAATTAGCTTTCATTGTTGATTCCATAATCAATTCTTGATTGTTTTATGCAAAAAAAATCTTTTGTTTCATGCTCGCGCGTTTTAAGGTGATTTGTCTAATTACAAGTCGGTTGGTTAATTATACAAGGAAGTATTTTTCTTCTTTCACTTTGGATGTCTCATAATGATGTGAAATGTTGTGGGAAAATAACAGATTCATATTTGTTTATATTTGTAAAATGTAATGAGAGTTTTGTGGATGAGTATTAACCCGTTAGGTGATGTTTTACACCAGTTGGTTTCCGAGTCATGAAGAAGAGTCCTCGATTTGAATGTTTTCCCAGCTCACCACAAACAACTATGCGGCCACACTTTCATTTTCTATTTTCTTACCTTGGGTGAAGTGAAAAGCGTATAGGTATGCAGCTATTTTTTATGAATATAGAACTCCTTCGAGAACCACAACCAAACGCGCAAAAAATTAACTATTTTTTCAATTAGCCAGGAATACCCAAGAAAAGCTAGTATTAAATAAGGAAAGTATTTTTATCATTTTGGTACTTACTAATGTGATAATAATAATTGGATATTACATAGTTGAAAAAGATATATTTCGAAGAAAATATGTATTTGGAGACTTTCTATATATGGATAAAGTTATATATGATGTATTGTGATCGAAACCACATCTTGTTTGTTTTTTTTGAGGAATCACTAGCTGATCCAACTTATCATAATGCAAATCGATTTCTTGTTCTTTACTTGAATGACCCTTCAGACAGCAAGATTGCTCTTTGATTTAAGTTATCAAAGTAATGCAATTCTCTTTTGATCCAGATTGCCTTACGCTTTCCGGTGTAGTTGCCATGCATTTTGTACGCACATGTCTGCAATCACTTAAACAGCTGAGCAACAGTTCAATTGAAGCTTTTATTGTATTTCATTAACTTCAATATTAGGTTTTTTCTTTTTTTAGTTGTGCATAATTATTAGTCTCCTTCAACATAAGGCTCATAACTTCTTCATCAAAAAACCTTGTAAATAGCTCTATAGGAGATCTTGAATTTTCAGCATTACAAGAAAGTCTGTACAAAATGTTGGCACATGATGATGATGGCGGATCCTCTTTCACACACATGCACTGGTATTGCTTAGCTTTTTTCTCTTGAAATTTTTTTTTTTATTTCTTTTGTTCTAGGGATGCCAAGGAGCTGAGACGTACATTATCGTCTGATGAATAGTCAGAATCATCTTTCGTCTAAAAACTAATTTCAGCCATTGGCCGTAATTGTGAGCCCGGTAGGTGATCTATTGTGAGTACATCCTCGTCTCCAGAGTCTTCATTCATTATTTTATTAGTAGTAATGTATGGTGGAAAAATAGTGATATCATCTACATTTTATGTGATATCCTTGTCGTCATCCAATATCGCAAGCACTTGCTCAAAAGAAAATCCTGTAAAATAAAAATGTTCAATAATAGATACCTATCTTCATAATGTCCGAAATACGGATTGGATTCTCACGGTGTACTAATAGAATCCATATGGAAATATGTATCAAAATACTATATAATAATAAACTACTAGTGTAATGATTTACAATGTATTGAACTGTTATCTTTCAATTATACTTTCTTTTACTTGTTCATTCGATAGAACTTGGAATGGGTTCTGCAAAGCAGAAATCCAATCCGAGTGCAGCTTCAAATTATTTCCTTTTTAAGCGAAGCCTCTATGCGCGTTTTCGGTGTTCCTAAATACACTTGATTATAGGCCTAAATCCAAAGTCATTAAATATTATAGGGTTGATTTAGATTTAAAATAAATGAGTGCATTTTCCAGCGCACTCGTAAAAAACGAGCATTTAAATAGCTTCCGAAATAGCCCCTACTAGTGATGGAGGGCATTTTATGTATTGGCCCCAGCAAAGTATCTTTTCTCTAAAAGGCGTATTTAACTTCGTATTGCGAGATATTCTTTCTCTATAATTGTCAACAGTTAATTGTTAATTGCCTGGCCCGTCCAGGGGCATGGGCACGTCAACGTCTCTTACATTTCTATGCCTTGTTGATGTTTTCATAGCATATCTTTTTTCGGACGTGTAGTTGCTAGCATGCACCTCCTATCCGTGCTGTCTGACAAGCTCGGAGCGCAGTGGCAGGCAGGCAGTTTTCGTTCGCGCCGAGGAACGAACCTCCATTCTCTAGCTAGATCGTAAAGCGGTGACCGAACGAATACGGCCACTGAGCGCATCATATATTATAAATAACTAAATAAATATTCTCAATATTTGTGAGTTATGCTAAACTTAAAAATTGAATAGTAAATTTTGACTATCCAGCTTTTGTTTTAATAAAACCATTTATTATTAAATTTTTAAATAAAACCAGCGAATAGCAATTAAATTAATTCTCTAAACTTAATTAATTCAAAAAACAATTCTTTTTATTTTCAGTAAAATGGCGTCACATCGTGTATATTATATTCTACAATTATTCGTAAGTATTTTCTTTTACTCCGATCAAATTTGTAATTTGAGTTATTTCAAAATATGTAGTTTTTGCCAAGCCTCCCAGTATCCGTATTGTATTACAATAAAAATCAACCAAAATACTGTCCAGCGATATTCATTTGAATTATTTATTTAACATAAACCCCCACTGACACAATAGTCAGTGGTAATATTATTTAAACCTCAATGAAGGTCCATATAAGTTGAGAAAGTATGCGTCCTTTTAACCTATTCAAGGATGATGAAAATGTAGCTTTTACTTCTTACAACAATTTCAAATTATCGACTGTGTTTATTCACGCATAAGCGTATATGCAAGTTGCTAAGAATAGAGTGGAGTGGGTCATTGTTAGTCTAAGTCAAAATGACTCAACCTCACTATCAACTAACTCACAAAAACTGAATTGGCTACTATACTAGCTGATTATTTTTGTGTGATAGTGGATAGCGAGGGACTCCACTTCTTAATTTCAAACTCTAACAAATTTCTTGTACTCGTAAAATTTTTATAAATTTAAAATATTGTACAATTATCGTAACTCTGACTAAAAATCAGAACTGCGTGCGGCACATTGGTAAAAAACGTACTTCAGCTGGGCAAAATTAAAAAAAAAAATCGTAGTAGATTTGGGCAATTCATGTCGTGACATGAATTTGCAGTGGAGTACCTATAAAAATGGATCGAAATGTAGGGGTCAAATTACCCGACCTTAACGGTTATCATGTAACATTGTTCAGCAAACATATTATTTTTTTACTGATGAATATTCACGTTACGGTATCCTGCTTTTTAATGATATTTCATAGAATAGGAAGAAATTAAATTTATTATCGCTACTGTCGTTTAAAAAGTACGCTCTGGTATGTAGTATTAGTAGCCACGTTGTAAAGATTTTGTCGCAAATTTAGATTTTTCAAGGGCAGTCACTTTTCTTGAACTAAAGTGAATCTGAAATGAAGGTCACACGTTATAAAACCTATTAGTTGGCGGTATTATCGAGGCTAAATCATCGTGGCATAACTGTGCACAATAATTTTTCGTATTAATTTCTTAATAGCCATAGTTCACTAGAAAAATTCTGCTCAAAATATGCAATTCCTACAATTTTGATTTTCTTTTCCTATTTTTTAAATTACGTTCAGGACGGATGGTACTAGAAGTCCTTACAAATATAAAATGAGCAGTAGGCAGAATTTCGAAAAAATAATAATTAAAAATTACTTTTCTTTTCGCATACCTATATACGAAAACGATCAACACTTCCAAAAACAACCGCATAAGACAAAACGAAAACTTATAAAATAAAAATGTGTTTGCTAGTTTTTCCGGATCAAAAACAGTTTTCGAATTTTATACAAATTAATCAAATTTTTATTTTTGTCATTTTTAAAAAATGATCTCAATACGAGCATTTCATTTAAATTTGAGCAAAGCAATATTTTCTAAAGTAAGAATAAAAATGACTTATGTCTACGTGAAAGAACTGATATAAAAGAACTGACATAAATACCAAATAATATATAGCTTCCACTTAAACGACCTACTTGGGTTAAAGTTGGAGAACATCTTTTCCTGACCAGTTTAAAATAAACGCGTAAATTGCAAGAGAAAATATTGCGTGCAATTATCAACAAAAACCAGGACGATAGTGTGCCAGAATGCTTCGATATCTTGTTCAAGCATCATTTGCTTATATCAGTCGATAAAAAAATTTGACCTTAGATTTCGCCTCTATGTGGACCCCCCCCCCTGTTCCTTCCACCCGGTAAAGTTGGCCAATTAAGACACAGCGCCCCCAACCAATCTTTACCCTTTAAAAGGCGCCCTTAGGATGTCGTCTACTCCATTCCCCAGAGGTATGTCAATATAATGCAACTGATACTACTCACCTGTCGATATAAATTTGTCTCTATCGAAAAAGTTACTAGCATGAATTAGCGGTATCTCGAAGATACATTTTTACTACACTTTATAGTACTAGCCTACATCCACAGGCCAGAAATGTGTACACGCATGCACGCACCTTGGATACGATTGAATCTAATCCTATTTACATTTTATTTGAATACGTGAGGTTGTCACGCTAGAAAATCAAGTTTCGAACTAATTTGAATGAAAATTACATTTGCGAATATCGTTTAGTGGTATAACTTCTTTTGAAACCTTCTTTTAGTTGATTTTTTGCTTTTTTTTTTAGAAATCTCTTTCGACGATATTATTTGATTGTATCTTTAGAAATGTTCCAACACAAGTTCGAAAATTGATAATAAACAAACACCCAAAGAAACTTAGGTAGCTGCTGTCGTATTGTAGGAGAATTCTATGAAAGATACATAATCTTATAACTCTCTGATGTCACCTTAACAATAGAGCTTCGAATCTGATCTAACTGTTCAGTATTGTGTCTTGAAAATGTAGGAAACCAGTTCATCGCGCAAATTTTATCTTGAATCTGAAAATTGATTCCCAGTAATGGAGTACATAAGCATAAATAGGTATATTTATTGCAGCTTATATTGTACATATTTGATTTGAAGCAATAATATCCCACATAAAGTAATGAGAAGGAAGTGACTATTTTATGAGCATTCTGCGACACCTAAATCCAGATACAAAGCTGGGAGAACTGGTTCGTCCAGTCGATCTTTGCAAGATACTCGTATAGGTACTTTAATGTCTCTTTATGATTTTTTTTCCATATAATTAACGGATAAAAAGATATTCGGTTAATACGAATTCGCAGAGTTAAACCCGATGCATAATAAATAATTTCATTGTATTGCTGTCATGCGACATATTTTATAATAGATCTTAGCGGCAGCTTAAATTTTCGACAGAGTTAAAGACTATATGAATGTACGAGTAAGGTTATCTATTGGTGGATATATTAATCAGCCAAGTTCAATGCCAAACCTCTTGAAGTTTCCGCTGTTAAAATACAAACGTTAGTTCAAAGCAAATAAGCATACAAATGAGTAGGCAAGGTTTTCGTGAAATCGTCCACTTGTTTTATTTCAATTTTGAAAGCCGACTAAGTTACATGGCAGTTTATTAAAGTTTAAAAATGAAAATACAAGATCATATTACATGCTGCTGCTTAGAAGACCTTGTCTGGTGATTTTGGGACATCCTGTAGCGATATCCATTTAGATGGCTATACAACTGATGGAGGGTTAGGCGGTAAATGACAGCTTAAGCTTGTAATTCCTCTCCCAGACCACTGTAGTGAAAGTGACGGGGTTTTTGGTTACTTTTTTAAACTTACTTTGTTATTGTGGACTAGGATAGATTCTATCCGCTCTTCTTACTTACTGGATGCTTGCCACTCGACACTACCTTGTTGGCGAACATCCCAATAGACTTCGGCTTCCCTTCAATGATTTCTACAGAGGCTGAGGAGGCATAAACGTGGGGGAAAACAGTTCCAATCTTCTTTGCTCCAATTCGATTTTATCAAGAAAAGTTTATTTTGTGTGCCTTTCACGAGGTAGGGAATATATTATGTACATTAATATTGTCATGAAGTTTGGAACACACAGAAGGAAGCATCCCCGACTATATACAGCATAATACATCAAAACAAACCTCCGGTAAAGGACACCACTCGGTAAGGGACAAATCTGCATGTAATGACTGCAGGTATTCATAATTAATGTACTTGAAACATCTCTTTAAGGGGCACTCTAAATAAAGGACTACTCTCCCTAGATTGGTCAGAAAGTTGGTTTTCAAAACCTCTTAGTTAAGGACAAGATACAAGATAGATCTCAATTCGTTTTTTTCAACGAAATATGCATGGAACGAGGTGCATTTTCTATCCACTTCCAAATGCCTATAAAATGAACCGCGCCGGCGCCGGACGGTTTTTAGCATATAGAAAATCATTGTTGGTTCTAAAAAAACAGTGGCGCGAAAGATGAATTCTAAAAATTTAAAGAGAGGTCTCGTGACGACTAATAGCTTTCAGCATAGGCAAATCATTGTCGGCATAATGAAAATTGCCTGGAATGACGAATTGTATTTTTTTAAAGAAGATTTCGGGTTTTGACGATCAAACAAATCATAGGGTAAAAATTGGCGCGAATGACGAATTCTTAAAATGAAGAATCCATGAAATGGTCCTCCCGAGTAGATGGTTGGCTTTCAGCATAAGCGCATCATTAAGCTCCACACACACGACAACCATTTTCCTCGCGTGCTACCATCGAATTACGTCAAAATCAAAGAATGTGTTAAAAAAAGAATCTCTTCATTTCCACTGTCCTGTTGATTTTGACCTGGTTCGATGATGGCTTGGGACCAAAATGGTTATTGTGTATAACGACTTATGGGTCGATAGAAAGTTGTGCGAGAAGTGAATTTAACGAAAAGTTCGTGAGTGGGCTCACACGGAACCTGGAACTTAAATTAAACTGAATTGAAAGGAAAATTTTGTTTTTTTTTTATTCAGTTTAATTTCTCCTTGAATTTTAGTTCCCTCTCAGTTTAGTTTGAAGCAAAGGATCTCAGTTTAGCTTGAATATTAATTATAGCAACATGGCTCCAACCCGGCAAGGATTGATTGCAAAGGGAAAACAAAATGCTCTTGATACAGTTCGGACATTAGGCGATAAAATAATTGCTTAATTATTATTGAAGACTACCATTAAACCATTTAAAAGTTAAGTTTAATGAAGCTGTGCTGCAAATCAATCAAATTCTCACGCTCGCGCTCATACTCAAAGCGACATTTTAATTGTGTCTGGGCGATTTTTGGCCCCTTGGTCTGGCTGCTTACAAAAAGTCTTGAAATATTTCCGTAAGTATCACATATAAAGACTATTAGTAAAATTAAAAAAAAAATTTTGCGAGTTTTAAAGCGTCTGGCGGAAATAACCGCCGTCGGGAAGTGTCTGGCAGTGTTGATTATTAACTTTTGACAATATTCTGTAAAACATACGTAAAAATCAGCACTCAGAATTTAAGAAAAGTTAATAATTTTTTCACGTACCTTTGGCATCTGGTAGCTGTAAATTGGCCGTCGGCCCAAGCTAACAGGTATGCATATGTTCAAAGTACATACTAACACTACTCAATCCCACACATTTTGTTAACGTTTTGCCCTCCAAATTTTCTACGAAAAATACGAGTGCCCAGCAGGCAAACCATTAGCTCAGCTGTAGTCATCAGGATGTTCAGAAAATTCCCAAAACCATCATTGGCCAACATCCAGTTGATCGGAATTACACTAAACAAAATCGTATCCAATGAATGGTATCTTTCTATTCGCTGTAAGAAAAAAAACACCATTTCCTGTCTCGTACCACACCAAGTTTCTTGAACCGATCCATTATTTGCAATTATTCACAATCAACTCTTTCCAACCAGGAAGATGTGCTCATTTATCAACGCCATTGGACACCAATTGGCCATCATTAATAAGCCATAGACAAGCGATATATCTACGAGTATTACAAATATACGAGTAATTTTCGTGAATCCAGCATAATCATCACTTCACAGAAACATGAATCCTCCAAATACGAGTACCCAAACACAATCAGGCTCCTTATTACATGTATTAAAAAAAAGAGTCTGGACGAAAACATTAAAATTGTTTACATTCTTCGCCAATATCTTGAATATGCAATGTCTAGATACTTTAACCATTAATGTTGTTGAAAATTCAAGATTCGATCGACCAGAGTCTACAATCTTTGCCGGATGGATGCTCTAACTATAAGAGTAAGGCATGTTCTGTTACGCTGTATTCGTTCAAAATAATAAGAGGCAAAGCATTTTTTTTTGCTATCGTCTTATATAATTTCCTCAAGATTAAATCAGTTTGCATAGAGATCGAAAAAGACTGAAGCTATTTCAGTGGGTTTTCCCCTATCTTTGCGGACAATAAGGTAGTAATGAAGATGGACCAATAGTCAATATGTCAGGCATGAAGATTCAATTATTTCTTGTTGATCTTTTCGTAAGATCGTTAGACCTTCGGGTTTTGTTAGGAGTTGTTTTTTTTTTTCTTCAGAGAAACCATTTTGAAAGGAAAATCCAAGTGGAATGGTGATTAGATCTAGGCTCTATTCCTATAGGTATTTGTGATTGGTGTCCAACACTAAAATTACTTGTTTATTAAGTCATCAAATAAAACGAGTGTAAAGATCGCGTCGAATTGGATCTTTCGTTACTAGACTCATCACATGATAAATAGATAATTTCCAGAATTGCCAGAAATTGATCAGTAATTGGGTGTCCAGTTTGGAGGGAAACGCAGTGAAAGTTTGAAATGAAATTGAAGGCTTCGCCTGTTTGGTGATAGCTTTGGTTGATAACGAAGTTTCTTTGAGCTCCTGAATGATCTTGAGGTGTTTACAGGGGTTATTAGGTATAATTCCAGTACAGCAATCAACCCTGCCGTCATCCCTGACATCAGAGTTGTTATCCATCCTAACATCAGACTTGCAATCAATCCTGCCATCAGGCCTGCTACCAAAACTACCATCAGGCTTACCTTCAATCCTGCCATCAGGCCGCTGTCAGATAAAGCTAAGGCTATTGATATGAAGCAATCTACATATATTATATTGATAATACTTTTCACAGTACATAATCGTAACGTAACATACGTGCAGAACATACAACTGAACTCGATTAGTCGAATTATAAATCGCAATCCCACTCCAAAGCTTATGGTGAACGGATAACCGGCCTGTTGGTAGGCCTGACGGCAGGATTAACAGCAGGTCTAATGACAGCATTGATAGGCAGACCTGACGGCAAGATTTATAGCAGGTCTGACGGCGGGATTTATGGCAGGCCATACGGTGAGATTGAAAGCTGGCCTAATTTTCTTATCTCTGGAGATATATTTACCAAATTTCACATAAATCGATCATAGTTACCGCCAAACTACATTCCTAAATTTGGGTAAAGTCGGCTCACTATTTCATTTACCACTCATGGGAACAATGGAATCAGAGCACGTTTTTCTGCTATTTCGAAAGTGGTAAATGCAGAATGGTTGATCAATTGTCATCGTGGCAACAACTGATATGGTGGATAGCACAACTTGACAAGGTTTTCGCGATGGCTTTGTTTGGAAATGCAAACAATTCTTTACAAATTTCTTTTATTTTGGGAAGAAAATAAATAAATATATTTGCGAAAAATATTCCAAAAACTAAACGTAGCGGTCGCGCGTCCAAAAATATAGTTGATTATATGGTGGGTGAAAAGGCCGAGGGTCCAATAATACCCGGACTCAGCTACGTGCGCGAGAGTATCTGGGCCACCCAACCCTTACCGCCTCTTTTTTTTATTCCCCATTTTTTCTGCCCATTTGTGTGTGTTGTCTTCCCCAGACCTATGAGTGTTTATTAATACGTAAAGGACAGGGACAACGAGCGGCGAAAACATCACCCACGTCTCCCGAACTGAGCTACAGCTAACCTAGGCCGCTTCTGAGCGCATTGAAGTGCCCGTTTTCGACAGTGGGCACTGCAAAATCCTCACAGTCAGGGTAACATTAGACTCCGTCCGCAGGGGCATCTTCGGTTGACCATTACACAAGTTACGTTTTTATTCAAACGATTTAAACGAAAAGTGACCGTTCGCGACAATCCTCTTCTTAGGACTCATAGTGATAATCGTATTTTCGTTTTTCGAATGAAGCAGGATTCATGCTTCTGAATTGTCGCCATTTTCATCATTTTCATCAGCATTATTGCGCTATAGCCTGACGTCGGGCATCGTCCTCATACATCGTGCAAAATAGTTCTCAATAGGACAATTGCTACAAATCAAAGAAAGCGATTCCACTCTTTCATATACTACGGAGGTTACTCGCTTAAGTTCTTTGTTTTTAGTCGTGTACCATTTCACGAAATATTTTAGAGAGCAAGTTTTTCTATTAAAGTTCGAGTACATTTTCTACATTACACACCTGTCTATAGATATTGAAGTCAGTTGGCATTCAAATTTGCGTGGTACAAACAAGGTCAGTAAATTAATTACCGCAAATGCAGCAATTTTGCACTTTATTCGAACTTTTTAAACAAAAGCGCAACAGTCCATAAAGTCAAGCACACAATGAACATACCAGCGTCTTAATCATTTCTTTCAATATTTGAATACCAATGAAATGTTAAAACTTGAAATAAGATGTCTATATTATTCGACAATCGTAAAACCCTAACAATTGTTCGGTTGAATCTGTTAAGGTCATCTACCAAATCTACGTGAAATATGATGGATGAGGACAACTGAAGTTACTACAACAGCTTTTCGCCTGCATCCTAATCACTTTTGTGAATTTTTTCAAAACGTCCGCAGTCAATTGTTAAAATCTGGACTAAGCCATAGTAACATACTTTTACCATTGGGTCATTAATCACTAAATCGAGGTTCACAGATATATTGAATGTAGCATCCAAGATGCCCTCGACGTTAACCGAATATCTGAAAAACTTGATCTTATTCAGAATGATGTGCTCTCAGAACGGAAAGTATCTCAACAAAGTACGAGTATCGCTGGCTGGCATAGCAAACGTAGTTTGCACAATTTACATTATTTTCAGACAAATAGAATTCCACTCTTTAAACGAGACTTCTTTCAAGCGTAAAATTCAGTTAGTAGGTTAGATTTTAAGTATCTATTTGACGACGACGTTTTGCAAAACGTACCTGAGAATAGAGTGACCAAAACCTTAAAAGCTTATCCTATTAACGCCGATTGTATTCAATGATCAATGCCATTGGCGATTAACGTTTAGGCAAGAGTTTTGCGTAAACATTCAGTGCAGCCTAATGATGCTGAGCTGTAGTAATGTTTGACAATGAATTATTTGGATACAGTTGTAAGTAGAGTATTTTGAGATTTGGTTCAGTAGAGCAAAGATTTGGTTTAAAAAGGGTACTATAATAGATAGTTGGATGAATGCGTGTCTGCCACACACTCTCTTCTTGTTTAATACAGACTAGTGTGGCACCCGGACTATCGCCCAATCAACTCTTTAAGAAACCCATCGAAATGCGATTTCACTGTCATACTATTTCTTCCTCACACTATCTCCCTTTCTTTAAAACTTAACTACTTAAAATCTTTTGAAAATTGATTATCCAAAATCCAAGAGTGTAGCGTACATATTTGAAAAGTGTGTAACAAATCAACTAACCGATTTCGCTCTTGTGACCTGTGTTGCTTAAAGTCATCAAGGCTACCTAGCACGCAATTAATCCACTTACAATAGCAAGTGCTATAGAAATATGTAGACATTTTGAATACAGTTTGTTATTGCATATCATCTCTCGTTTGCCACTGAATCTGAAATCTTTTTATACATTTTTAGATAGGCAAGGTGTTGCGAACTACAATTGGTCATTTGGGTCGGGCAAGAAATATGCATTTAGCATCGTTTTCAATGGGAATGAGATGAGACGCATCTAATTAAGTACTGCCTTTAGCCTGCTTTCCATGGTGGTTGGGTTGCGACGGTTTTTTTCTGGATTTTTAAGTTAACGACTCTTTGGATGGCCGTTATGTGGAGGAAGGTTTTTAAAATATGTACTTCCGAGAAATATTCACATTGTATCTTGAACCAAAAAATCGTCATGGTTAATCTGGAACGTGAATATTGGGATAGATTGCCCACTGATATTGAGAACGTTTGAGAAAGTATCCACAATTAAACGAAGTTTTTAGAGACCTTTGTGAATTATTTCGTCAAATAGACCAAGGAAAATTGATGAGTGACCTAGCCGGATTTTGCTTTCAATGGCATAGATGCAGAATGCTCGCAAATCCGTAAGTGAAAACTGGGATAAGGTCCAGAAGTGAATATTGGATCATGGATAATTAGTAAAGTAGGCATCTTGGCGATAGGCAAGCGATCCGCTGAAGTTCACCTTCAGATACGCTTGGAAGTAACCGACTTACAGGGTGAGATCCCACCAAGGATAACTAGATGGATAAATAAAACGTTTCCAACAAGATATAAGAAAGTCGACTATGAAAGCAATAGAGAGGAGCTTATGGCTTTCACTCAACACATCTTTGTCCAGAAAACAAAACGAACATTGTGATGAACAGTATGCACGGCACTAGAAGGAGTTGGTCGGCGACGTTGACTCCCTTGAAGGTCCGATAGGGAAAAAGCCAAAAGCAAATGCTTTTGCTTAGGAGCAACACGAGCTTACTGTAGATCAGGTCACGAGGTCGGGACAGAAAATAAGTGTTGCTAAACTTTCCACTTTGGGCGCTTGTATAAACCACCATTCTTGGGTTAATACACAAGTTTTCGACGAGTGGCCTGTGACTAAAGTAAGCCTTGGGGCGGCTTCCAGATGGTTACTATTAGGTTTTCTTTGATTTCAGGAGTTAGTGTCTTAAGTCTTTTGTTTTGCAAAGTTTTTTTTTTGTTGAGACACTTTAAAAAGGAAGGGAGATAGAGGGAGAGAAGACAATATATTTGATTCTTGGCATTTTTACTAGTTTGAGCTGAGCTAAGCTATCAGTGAGATACCAAGTTGTTATGTTGAATGGAAACAGGTTACAAAAAAAGCAATTTGCATGTGAATTGATTCGGACTTTGCAAGAAACTTAATTTTCATAGTTCCTAGAATAGTTGTTATGAGATCGTTGTCATAAACAAAACAAAGCTTCAACCAAAACTTCCCCACCTCGTCGACAGCATAATTGCATACACTTATCCATTTATCAATTTCAAAGTTCCATTCGACTAATTCCGACATTTGTATTATGATTGGCCACCTCCATTAAAGAAAAACAAAATTGTTCTTAGTCAGTCACAAATCATGATACTTACCCTGTTGCCCCCAAATATGATCCATATCACGACTTGTATCGTTTTTCATTCAGCTCGTATACAAAAAGGTCAACGATTAGGAATGATAATCATCACGTTTACTATATTGGCTATTAACTAGAAACTGTCGTGTACCGTTTCATTTCTAGGACGTATATCTTTTTCAATGTTGAGAAAAATACCAAACCAAAGCAATCTGGCAAATGATAAGACAACACCGAACAGAAAAGCCACGATGGACTTGGCAACAAAACGCGGCTAGAACACAAAAACTAATTTCTATCTTGAGATGATTGAAACCAGTTTCATACTTGACCTGGAGCTTTGAAACGTCGTGAGCTTAACTCGACACGACTCGGTGTATCTTTTTTAGCCATTTTTTCGAATTCCACTCTAGTCAAAATGCAACTCATAATAAGATAACGGGTTTTGACCAAAAGTATCTGTTTACTGGTAGGAGATTTTTATTGTATTTTTACTGATTCTGGGTGGTTTCCTTTTTACCTACATATCTTTTTAGACAAATTAATGACTAATTTTCTGTCTTTCCATTTATATTTACAGACAATCGCCGTACTTGCGTATGGTGCCCAAATTCCACAGTCAACAAGTAAGTATAACCGATTAATAACACTAGCTAATTTGAATACCTACGTGGGGCAGATTGATGGGCTAGAAGTGGTGGTAATTGGCTTTTACCAAAATTGATTCATTTAATCACCGTCGAATATTCTACTGGAAGACTGCTACTTTTGCTCGTTAAATTCCCCCAGTCATATTCATGTGTACTAATTAATGAAACACAATTTGAAATTACGAAAATTAAATAAGAGTTCGCAGTTTTACTGATTTGTTTACGCGAAATAAAAACGGATTCTTTCAATTATTTATTAAACATTTTCAATTTGTTGATCTGAAATTTGCCAAAAGTGGGACAAATTTTGTGTTTTATCTCCGAGCCCGTTAATATTTTTGTATCTTCGCGGAATTGGGTCAACATAAGTCTAACGACGACAGACTTGCGTGTTTCACATTAGGCCGCTTTCTCTTTTTATTCATTGAGACAAAACTATGAACAGCACAAGTAGGTTGGAT
Organism: Chloromyia formosa; assembly: GCA_964017055.1. Classification (NCBI taxonomy): domain Eukaryota; kingdom Metazoa; phylum Arthropoda; class Insecta; order Diptera; family Stratiomyidae; genus Chloromyia; species Chloromyia formosa. The sequence continues at coordinate 15,161,702 of OZ024818.1, read as the reverse complement.
GGATGAAGGTTCTGTGTCAGATAATTGCATCTATTCTTGTCTTGTTAGCAGCATCATGAAATTCAAAAATTCAGCTGATTGCTTCTAACGAAGAGCGTTATGTTTAAAGTGGAACCGGAAGCATGGAAGCATGTTTTGACTGTTCATTGAGACTATATAAATGTGTAAGACGATTACGAAGTGAAATTCTATTACGGTCGTAATCAACAGACGACATTCATATTTTCAGAGAAGAATGGTTGGTTAAGTAGGACTGATTTGTATTTGTTCAGATTTTGGGAAATTGGTTAATTAGATCATATCTATAGTGGAAATTGTTTAACAAAAACAAGAAGTCTATTGTGTCTAATGAGAGCAAATTGCGATTTAGTTTAAAGCAAGGAATTAGAGTACGTAGTTCAGGAACTATGAAATTCGATTCATTGAGTATAATTGAAGTAGTTCTCGGATGTGTAGTGAAATTAGATATTTTATTGTGCGTGTTTGTACATACGAGTATATTTTGAATGTCTCAAAAAATTTCGTTCTCTACTACATATCGTACTAATTATTCGCAATTTAAATATGTCGACTAAATTTGCCTAGCATAGATATGCACTGCATCCAAAAGCCTGAAATCTAATAAACTTAATTAAATGCGCCTTCTTCCATTAATCAGTTGGCACTTTTCATTCATTCAACATGATAAAACCTCTGGTACTACTTTTCGGAAATTGAACATTCATTCAGTATACTTAATCAAAACTTTTCTTACTCGTTCATTGTTTAATGTTCCTTCATGTCATTTTTGAACAATTTCAAACTACAACTGTTATATAACTGACTTTCGAAGTCTTTTGAATCTTTCAAAAACACATTTTTGCTGACTACTATAGTAACTTTTTGGAGCAAAATGATAGCCTGCAGGTATTCATCGGCATGGCTTATGACCAAAGCGGGACTGATGTTGAGAAGTTATCAATGTGAAATTTTCACTTATCATCCGGGGAGAATCTTTGCTTCATAATATTTCAAATAGCCATATTAATTCAGTGGGTATCTGTATGTTGATGTATTTATTGTTTACACAGTGTTAATTGTTGGGCGGAATGGAAATCATTCTTCGTAAAATGTATTAAGCAAGAGGGTTGTGTAACGGTGGCCGCATTTCAATCAATATTGACCTATTGTTGACGATTGGTGGATAAATATTTTGGTTTTGATCTGCCTGCTATTATGTTTGGGGGCTTTGAATGAATGGTAGATTAAATTAGGAATTTAGCCGGCTGAATGGATATTTGAAATTAAATAATTTTAGCGATTACAAGTCGGTTTGTATTACAAATTTAATTAATCGTATATGTTTGGTAATTTTAGTCTAATCTCAAAATAATAATTTTTCGGCATTCCACGGCTGATGACTACATAGCATTGATGTTGATGTGGTAGATGTTAACAGCAAATATTGTAATTAGTGGCCTTAATATATTTCCTAAACGGACATCACACTAACAAAATTTTATACATATTTGTGTACAAAAATTCGTACGACACATCGTGGCTTACGTCTGGGTTTATAGTGATTTTCCCGCGAGTGAAGCGAGCGTTCTAGGTCATTTTATTGCGTTGCAATCCCTGAATTCGTGGAGTCCGCGCTGTGTTGTTGTAATAATACGCACAGGCAGTTTTGATTGACGCGCCGGGAATCGAACCCATGTTTTCACATCATCGTGGTGACCGATTTTGCACCTTCTGTGCGATATGGACCATACGCTGCAAAATTTTGCCTAGACTCTTTTCGAAGTCTCCTTAACAAAATGTTTGAATGAATGGCAAATGGCTCGCGACCACCATGCAGCTACATTGACTCATAGATCATACGGATAAAAATTCTCCTCCTTTTTTAGCTCATTTGTCCTGCATATTATGATGGTATTTTCACTCAAAAATATATTGTGCAGCAATTTTGCCAACGTTTTGTTTTTGTGATTCGACAAAAAATTTACAAAAATATGGCCACCCCCTCTTTTACAACATTTTTAAGAATAAACCGTCTATTTTCAAAATTTCAAATGATACCACCCTGTAGAAAGTAAAAATTGATTTGTTTACTACTCCTAAGAGGCCTAGTTGACATTTCATTAACATACATCAGATTCCGGAAGATGCATGTTGCTAGTATACACATCACTTTGATCTGGTTACTTCAAATTAGAGAAAAAAATATCAGAAATGGAATATGCTGGGTATATTGATATGAAGCCTCACATGTCTTAGCTGTTAAAAAAACAATCGCATTCAAAAAAGCTAAGATAGCAAAATTCAAAATTGAATACCAGCTAATAAAATAGCATTTCTTCGTCTCGATATTGGAAGTGGCCTGCGATCAATCACAGCGTCATAGCCGCCAAAAATGCTTAGAAGTTGCGATTATCCGCCATGACAATGACATTAACACTGATTTCACAGAGTGAGTCCATGAGCCGGTGAGTCCACAATGCTTTTAGCGTTTTCCACTCCAATGAAGCTTACTTTGCTTATAAGTGGAATTTTTAAGCTGACCGATTTTGAAAGCATTGATCGAATTCACTAAAACCTACCTGACATTATTAAATTTTTGTACAAATTTTTAAACAAAAATTTAAAGCTCTGGTGTGTGCGAAAATATTAACCGTAAACACCTCTATTTTGGTCCAATGTTTTCGCACAAACGCCAAAGCTTTAAGTTTTTGATCAAAAATTTGTGCAAAACTTTGTCTAATGTTAAGTTCCTATGTCGCGAATGAACAAATTGGCGCAAAAGAAAATTTCATTATTTCTGTTGATGGACTCATCGACCGATGTCTTTCATGGTCTCAAAAGGCCCTAAAATTTTTTTTTCCACAGTGCATCGATATTCGCTCATCTTCATAAAAAAATACTCGAATACATCTATGACGATGGAGTTGGGTAGTTAGTTTAAATTGTAATTGTTTCAATTTAGTCGGTCAACTGCGAAATACGAGTATTGCTGCCAAAAGCGATACTAATAGCAAGAAGAAACATGTGCATGTTTCTAGGTAATAAATAATTGAAGGAAAAGACTGTTGATACCAGGCTTTTCTACATTCATGATTTTTAAGATTCGATAATATTACCAACCAACTATATGTTCTAATTTTGGTCGTCCACTTGATCCCCGCTCTGCATGGTTCGAAGTATTTTTACCCTGCGAAACTTTAACTCTTTGAGACCCATCAGCATCACAAAAGATTAAAAAGCATTCAGGCAATAGTCATGCAAGTTTTTAATTAAACCTTCCCGATCCAACCCATTAGCATGTACTATGTGCCAATTGTGATCTTCGGTTAAACTTTTAAAGCCACCTTCTTTCCCTGTCGTCCACAAAAACGAAAAGTTGATACGTGAAAAAGCCGATAGCTCTTTAACTTTCCTGTCATTCACTCTATGTTCTGTCCATTAACCCTAACTACAATAAATATTTGAAAAAAGCTGGATAGTGACTATTATCCAACATAATACCTAACTACAATGGTCTTAAGACGTCTTAGGCAAAGACTCGGTGTGGATGTATGAAATCTCACCCTGTCAACCATCATCACCATCGTGGCGCTACAACCAGACTTTGGATTTTGACCGCCTGGATCCTCCAATTATCTCGGTCAAGTGACCGCATCCTCCTATTTCGGAAATTCAGCAATTGATCGGCGTCAGCATCTACTGAGTCTGCCCAACGATCACTAGGTCTTCCTGGTAGTCCAGCTCCGCTGATGCGTCCCTTCAAATATTTTCTTTGGCCAGTCATAATGGTCTTAAAAGTGAGCAGGTAGATAAGTAAGTTTTTTCAAAAATTTGATTGAACGGACGTATTTTCTGTACTTTCCGTGTAACTCCGGTCAGACACTGTCGAACCTGAACTCGAACTCGATTTCGAGCATGGTACAAGTGCGCTCAGAAATGCTCGAGACACATAGACTTCACACAAATCTAAAGAATAGGTCCACTTGTATTGTACCATGTTCTAGTTCGTGTTGGACAGAGTGTGGCCGGAATAAGAGTGAAACAGTTGGATGTAGTTAATTATTAACTATAACAAACCAGCGATGAGAGATGAAATAGAGTGATGTAAAATAAGTTTTAGTTTTGAAATCAATATTCGTAAAAATAAAGTATGAAGATTTAGAGCAATTTGTGGATGGAATTCTTATGTTTCTACTACACAAAATAATAAGTAAATATAAATTCAAATTATGAATAGTCCTGTCTTAAGATCAATTTAACAAGCACAGCATGTCCATTAATATTTGACGATATTTTAAGGAATCATAACCAAATTAAACGAAGAGCCTGAAGACTCCATAATGACTATTATAGTTATAGCTATTCTACCTTTACAATCTGCAGACTACACTGAAATTCCACGGTCATCGTGGAACGCACAAAGAGGAGCCCTAATGCAGATTCATGAAATGGCATTGAATGAAAAATATCATACAAATTGCTGCATTCCATCTTACAAGATTCTTCGTTTTTCGCTAACTACGGTTTGTTAAGAGCTTATAATATTTTCTCCCCGAGCCATCTACACTTGTAAGGTTCTGATTCTTCGTCAAAATATCTGTAATCATCCGTAAAATCTTCAGATGCTTTTCGCGTATTTGCCCGTATCTTACGGCATTATACTTAGTGTCTTGCAAAGACGACGACGGACGGTTTGGAGCATACGGGACCAAGCCATAAAGATAGGCCTGCCACGAATGTCGACTAGGGTGATTGCTAAGATAAGTTCGTTGCACTTTGACAATGCACTTTTGCAATGCAATCGTATGCGGATACGAGATGCAGCCATAGTTGATACTGTGCTTATAGCAGACGAGGCATAGATACGAGGAAAAGTTGCAGATAGATTCTATCAACATTTCGCTCTCAACACAAGTCATGAGTGAAAAATGGAGACTGAGCTGAGGAGGTAATGAAATAGTGGAAATTAAAGTTTCATTTCCTGAAAATGGATGGACAATTTTAAGGGAGCCTATTCATGGGTGAACATTTAACGGTGATATGAATGTCAGCGTCTATTCGTTTCTTCTATCAAAGTAATATTGGGCCCTATAGTAAGTAAGACCTCTGGAACAAGGCATAGCATTTTAAGGAACCTCTTCAAATCAGATTATTTGGCATCCCATTTCTAAAAATACTACATTTTTACTACATTTTGAGCGAGAACTTACCTCAAGTGTGGCTAACAACAATATCGTGACAGGTGATCGTGAATGATTAATAGACATAATAGAAACGGTTGATGCATTGTATCTCTGGACCTAATTTTTATAATAAAAAATATACATTTAGCATTATTATCTATATTTATTGGCAAATCAGTATTTGGTATTTACGCAAACTTATCTCCATATAACGAAAAATTATCACGTCTGTGGGACACTTAATCATCCCACAGCAGAAACTGCAAGCCGAAAGCATTCTTTTCAGCCGACTCCAATCAATGCCATTACCAAGATTCGACTTTAAAGAAATGTCAGCCATGACGCTTAAATAAGTTCTTCCATGTTAGAAGATAAGCACGTAAAAGAAAAATGGTAAATCATATAGCCTCCTGTAGATGATTTCGATACTGAATAGATACAACTACAGGCATTATACCAAAACATTATAACCATGCAAAACGTATGCCAAGAAGCCATCACTTCGTCGTCTTTTAATCTGCTGTTGCATCCAGAGGGCACGTATCTGCATTCATACGGTTGGTAGTGCATATATGTACATAGATGCAGTTAACTGTATACAAGGTAATGACTTTTGTCTTATTATAATTATAAGAACAATTTGTTTGTTGCATTCATGACTTCCTTATGGTCATATGTAGTATGGAATACGTAGCTCGGTGCAGGCATACTAATGAAAAGTTGCATTTTCTCATTAATTACAAGAATTCTGATGAGAGAAAACTGGAAATGTCATGCAGGTTAATAGGCATGTTTTTGCTAGAGGTCATGGTAAAGTTTACCGATAAAATTTATTAGTAATGTCAGAAGTCATGATTCGCAAGGTGGATTGTGTGCGAAAATTTTGGAACATTCCTGTTTCGCGAATATTAGGAGAATTCTCTCTATTTAAAATTCCTTAATTGCGGGATTTCCGCTTCAGGTGGTAAGAACCTAGAACCCATGCGGAAGTATTTATAGGTCCTAAAGCGGAAATTTCACGAGTTTTATGAAAGTTCTCTGTAATCGAATAGAGAGAATTCTCATAATTGGGGCGACTTCGATACCTGAGGCGCCAAATTTTAATGATGGGTTTCAATCAAATTTGGTCTGAAATGAACGAGTCTGAAGTCCTTTTTGCGCGAACTCATAACCGTTTGGGAGATATTTACCTTGAAAATTGGAACTTTTGAATGAGAAAATCCAATGCCGTTTTAGGTAGTTACAAACCTACCATGATATATCACCATTTATTTTTTTATATTTTCAGGGCACTCGTATTTTAGATTTAGCGCGAATGAACGGCTGGTAAAATGTGACGCCTCAGATATTGAAGTCGTGCCGATGAATCTTTTTTAAAATAGTTTTGAAATCACCTCATGCGATTTTAAAACAGGCTCCAAAGTTATGCTTATACTAATCAGAATGTGAGATCTGAGTCCTGATTTTGAATTGGGATTTTCATTCGAAGTTTGCTTTTTATCAAGATGCAGTTTTCATTGGAAAACTGCATTTTAATCATCGGGAATGAAACTCCAAAGTTATTCAATTTAAGCTGAAGAACAAAATTGAAAAAAAAATATAAATCACAAAAGGAAAAACGCAAATCAGAATCATTTCCAGCAACCACGAAAAAAAAAATCAAGTACATACATTTCGAATTGAGTTCAAAAACCTCCTTCAAAAAACCAACAGTCATTGTCCTCTGAAAGCAAAATTTGCCATCATTGTTTGCAATTCCAAGCACGCCCCAGCAGGACTATGAACTCTGGAGAGATTCATTTTTTATTCCCATATACTCTGTACCCAAATTATTTTCAAGTTTCATTATTGCAGATCTTGTACAAAATCTCTAATCACGCCCTCTTCCAACCACAAGGCTAAAGTGTCGGGGCGATTATATTATCGCTGCCATCATCACATGAAACACTTGGAAAGTGATGTAATTTCGTGTAATGACTATTAGAATTTTCGCTGAAGATTGAGAAACACCCACAACAGGTTCTATTAAAATGCAATAAAGTCGAGAAAATGAATGGTTAAGCGTTTAAAAGATACACGCGTCTACGTCTGTTCTTTTCATATTTTCCGTTTCATGATCCGTCCATTCTGGAATGCGTGTCTACCTTTTGGGATCATTTCGGGGATCGAATCATCTTCAATTATTCGTTCTGAAACCGGCCTGGAATATCATCATCATTCCTTGCTAGCATTTATACAGATCGAATCTGACGAGATCAGAGGCAACTTCAAATAGAAAATGTGCTCGTAGACATGCCAAAGGCAATGGCGCTTTGAATATCTCTATATATCAATCTAAAAAAAATTTCAATTCATGTCTAATTCCATGATTTATATACGGCGTGTATCTTAATTACAGGACATTAGCTTGAATGAGTAGTCGCTTAAAGATGCGCGATCATATTCAACGATGGCTAATCTGTTCAAATCAAATAGATGATGACGACTAACACTTAAAGCGTTTTTGGGTATGAACGATATTATTGCCGAATAAAAAAAATACATAGAAACATAAAGTGGAACAAATGATGAGCATCGGCTCGTGATTATGCCTCATTGGCCATCCTTTAGGTAGTAATAGGGTAAAATGATGTGAAAATAGTTAACGACTGACACACCGAACGGAAAAGGGAATGGTATTTAGAAATGAAGACATCAAAAATTCGAATTAATGTATGTTGAGCAATGAGTTTACGAAATTTATGACGAAAGCACAAATTGTACAATAAAATAATATTATGCTTAAGATGAAGAAAATAAATCAAGTTAAAGTTATGCTGCAATACGCATTTAAACAAAAAAACAGTAAACTATTAACAACTTGTTCTTTTCTTGAATTAACCAAGGCAAGAGTTGATAATAATTTTACTTTTCATTCTGCATGAAATCTATCGTACTATATTCGATTAACAAATCATTTTAGGCCAGGCTAGAAACTTGGCGACCGGTAGCGCAATGTGTTGAGGGAGGCATCAGTCTCGTGTTTGACTACCGGCGTTTCGGCAACGAAGCTGCCATACCAAAAGCTGCCATATATTTTTGTCAGTGTGAACACCATGCCATATGTATGGCAGCAAATACATATATGGCAGCTTGCCATATAGTCTGCCCGAGCCTTTAGTTTTGAAAGTAATCAGGGAAAATGGTGGCCGTGGTCGTTTGGTCACCGCTCTACGATACTCGTAGTAATCTAGAGCTCGGAGTTCAAATCTCGGCGCTGTGCCTGTGAGTACTAACAGAACTCTCACAGTGCTCCGAGCTTGCCAAGGCGGCGCGGACAGAAGGTGCATGCTAGCAACTGCACTTCCGAAAAGTAGATAGGCTACCGAAACATCAACAAGGCGTAGCAATGCTAACGATGTTGGCGCGCCCATGCCCCTGGAGGGGTCAAGGCCATGAACATCATCGGGAACTTTTGAGCACATATTCAGGGGACTGTCTCCAGCAATTGTGCCAAATTTCAAAACTACACGATTTTTTTTCGAGTCAAGCTTTTTCAGACTTCCTTGCCTGGATTATATTTTCACTATTCTATTTAGCGTAGGCAAAAAAAAAAACATTTTTTTTTTCAATACAATCAAAATGTTTTCATTTAATATATTCCGATAAAAGTAGAAAGTTATCTCAAATAATCTCCAAATCCCCATTTGGGGATTATGTACGAGTATTTGGGGCTTTTGTGTTTGGGGATTATTTATTTGAGGATTTTATTTTTGTGGATTCTGTTTTTGGGAATTTTGTTAAGTGGATTTTGGAATGAGGTTTTTGTTACTGGGGATTTCGTTTCCAACCCGTTGCACTTCATATTTATCAGGACTAAACAAAAAACAAATCAAGAACCAGGACGCCAGAAAAACCGATCATCAACGTCGGGGACCTCAGCTTTGAATTTTTAGACGAGTTCATATTGGGTAGTAACCTGTCAAAGGGCGCCAATGGAACTGACGAAATCAAGCGACGGATACTGCTAGCAAATAAGACTTTCTTCTCATTGTCAGTCCTTCCAATAATGAAATCGCAGCATGTGCACAGAAATACTAAGCTCCGCATATACAAAAGCATCATACGACCTGTGCTATGCTATGGCTGAGAAACCTGGACGCTTAGCCAAGCTTCCAAAAACATGATAAATACATTTAAACTTAAGGTCCTTCGGCGAATTTTCGGATCAATTTGCGACCGAAATGGATAGCGCATACGGTACAACCATGAGCTGTACGAAATGTACGATGAGCTGAGAGCTTCGAGAATCGTTGATCTACAACGCCTACAATGGGCAGAACATATACAGCTAATAGACGATCAATGCATGCCTAAGAAAATATTCAATGGACAACGCGTCAACGGATCAAGGCAGCAAGGAAGACGGAAAGCTCGTTGGAAATTTTCAATAGTTGAGGCGCCAAACAACTGCTGGGTGTCCAAAATTGGTCGACAAGGTCACATGAGCGAGATAATTGGAGGACGGCGATCCAGGCGGCCAGGGCCTGACGTCCGCACGATGATGATGACTACCACAATTTTGTCTCTTGTGTAAACGTAGCTTAAATAATCCACTGGCTCGACCACCTAAACGTTTCACATGCTACTCTTTTGCCGGTAGGCCGATAATATGATTAAAATATGTTACCACGATCTGACCATAATAAAACTAACATTTAATTTTGGAAAGGAACATATTTTGTTAAAAACATACATATTAGTATGTAAACATTCTCGGAAAACTCAATTGTATGAACAAAATTAATGATATTTGAAATCGTTTACATTTGACAGCAACCCCGAAACTGGAAAAAAAATTTATTATTCATTAACAACTAATATTTCTTAAATATATTCAGATACTGAAACCCAGTTCCCTTTCAAATTTCTTTGATTTATTTATTGGTTGCTTTTTTTTTGGCACTTACAGAATGAAAGGAGTCAATATAATTCAAGTACTTTCAAATAAATCCACTGAAGCATTATGAAATTGTAAATAATTGCAAAATGTTGATTTGCACTCTTCGAATTCACTTCACCCGGGTCCAACAGATACCCGATTGAACCCATAAAGTACTCTATGTCTAGAAATACAAATTAGCTTCAGTTGAGATTGCATACCACATACAATTTGAACGCAAAGAAGCATATACGCAAAGATTTTGATTTACACCATTTATGCGGAAAAATCATCATTCATACAAAATTTACAAACAATAGACCTTATGTAGCTTGTCCGTATAAAAATATTAGCAATCTAAAATTTAAATCTTCACGCCATTTTGTCGGTACAGAAAATTTTCAGCGATGAAGCTCAATGTTTTGAAATCATTTCGACAGCGTCGCGACGCTGATTCGTCCTCCTTGGACGAAAATATTTTTCCATTTTTTGCGATTTGAAGTCACTTAAGCAAATTACCCAGTTAGTACAAGTACAAATTGTACAGATTTTCTCCTGAGGTATCCGTGAAAGATAGATTTATAGATAATCGTATGCATGTGTCGTAGATAATCACCATAAGCTTTCTGCAGGTAAGACAGCGAAGAAGAGTCATCTTATTATCCGTAGTTATTCAATAAAGTAATTTGATGAGTCATGGAAATTTATCTGGAATGGTGTGCGCATTTTTTTTCTGCTTGATTGGCTAGTTATCTAATGATTGTAAATTAGATGTTCTTTAAGCACTCATGGCCCATCATTTATTCATCCAAGTTCATGTCGTTCATATGTCTGACTATTCTATTGAACAATAATGTCGGCAGATTTTTGCAAATTCATTCTAAAATCACAAATCACATAGTTTTCTTAGCCATTTGATTTCATAATAAACAACATATCCAAAACATACACGTTTTTATCTTTTGTCATAAAAATCTGCCAAGTTTGATATCGTCACGATTCATCCGATAAAATGATAGTTATGAAAACCGAAATTTTTAGGTGGTAGGAAATATTTAGGCGAAATTCAAGACAAGAACTCGTAACCACTGCTGAAATATAAGTCGAGATACACAGCATCAAATAGACGGATTCACATTCAGTCACTCCGATTGCGACACGATCGACTCGGTCCGCATTAAGACTTATGCCAGCAAATGCTGAAAATGTCGCATTGACCGGGGGACACCATCATTCCAATTTTTTTTCTCTTACTTGATAGGGGAGTGCAGTATGAATGCGTCTTTCAGCATGCACGTGCAATTTTTGCAAATATTGTGTACATAAGATAAAACAAAAAGCAAAAGAGACGTTATTAAGTGCACCCCTACATTGAATTGAGATTGTCAAGGTGAGAATTGGCTATTAATAAGCTCAAGTTTCACAGTAAACAAATTGCGATTACGCGTAGAGTTAGATTAGATATGCATTGATTTCAATCAATCTTCAAATAGACATACATATATGTATTTGAAATTATAATAATAAAACGAATTCAAGATTATGAACCAAAAAGAAAATATTGTTCAAAACCAACCGGTCATATGAATTCTATATCCGCTACAAACCAAGTCCCTGGCATAGGCAGCCATAAATTTTTTTGAGATTCGATTTCGCTCTGTGAGCATTAGCTTCAACAGTCAAATCAAGACTTAAGGTTTCTCATTCAATTTGCCTATGATTGCTCATTACACTCTGAATTATGGATCTTTTTTACCAAATATATGATTATAAGACTGGAGGGGTTAACATATTCGGATTTGAAGATAAATCGGATTTTAATTATTATAGTATTTTGTAGTATCAAACAAACAATTCTTGTGTGTGAATTGAAATATGCTTGGCTATTTTGCGTATCGGAGTCGGAGCTGAAAATGTCGTTAGTCTGTACTTCGCCTTAGACTTCACGAAATATTAAACTTGGTTGTCAATTTTTTGTCAAGCCGCTGACAGATTTACACGAAACCACATATAATAATTATGATGATGCCATAACCTACGTCCACGTTCTTTCCATCTTATGTATATTCATGGGTCAATTATACGAATTCGAAACGAATCATACCTAAGATTGTGACCTTCAGGAAATTTTTTAAAGATCATGCGATCCTAAGTAGTGTCACGGAATTCTAAAGTCGGAAGTCAAATGACTACCATTCAGGTGAAGTAATCACTGCTTTGACTAGTTTAGTATTTTTTCTCGACTTGTTAAAATACTTGGTGTGTTGTGTTGATATACTTGGTATGTTAACAAGTCATCTTGATCGTCTTCTTAATACACCAAATGTATGTATATTTATTTAGGAATACTTGTCCATAGCAAATCGACAGTCTTCTTATTATAGATATGTATTTAGATAGCTATAGAAAATCTAATGAAGATTCACAACCCGATATCATGTTTGCTTTTTGAGCGACCTTCAGCAATCAAGTTGTTTCCATGTTTTTCATTCTTTCCATGTATGACTTCATAAGTGCTAGCATACTGAAGTGTGTTCAGATGCAATCATTATGATGAGTAGTTATCTTCTATTATTAAATTGTGAGTACATAAAGAAAATTTGAAAAAAAAGGCGGTTTTGATGATACACCGAAAAGCTCATTATCCACCTGAATGGTAGGTAGTGTGCAAAAAAAAACCAAGAGAGAAGAAGTTTGGGTAACCATTCTCGCGGAAGAATTCCAGGAAAGTCATGTTGAGGTTAGAACTTTTTCTGGTGTCGTCGGTTTAATGAGGGTGTTTATATAAGCTACAATTGAATGATTATCCTTTTCACTTTCGAAATGTGATTTTGCACAATAACACGACTCTTTTGACAGAAATAGGAATGTATAAATTACGTTGTTCTTTTTTTTTATTCACCTTAATATATCTATATTTAGTTGGACCAATGGGGACCGAGAAAATGAGGCAAATAAAAAGCCTTATTCTTCGAAGAAAGCGGTGTTAACATTACGAAATCTACATTAATTTGCTAGCGTAGAACAATTATAGAGGTGCATAATAGGGTGACGCGCTCAGTAGCCGTGAGTTTTCGGTCGCCACTCTGTGATTCTACATCTAGAGAAATATAGGTTCAATCCTCAATGGCGTGTCAAATAAAAACTGCTTGTGGGCACTACTAGAGCTCCCACAGCGCTCCGAGCATGTTATTGTGATAAAAAAAAAACGGCTTGGATAAGAGTTGCATGCCAGCAACTGCACCATCCGAAAAATATCCTATCGAAACGTCAACAAGGCCAAGCTATGTAAGAGATTATGATGCGCCCACGCTACTTTAGAGGTCAAGGCAATTAACATATTAGGGTGATCACTGATCAGAAACAGACGACGCTGGTTTGAAGACTTGGCGAAATTCTCCAAATCAATTTCAATGGTAGGACCAATCCCATTAAAAAAGATTGGTTTCTTATATCATTCTTTAAACATTCTATTAAAAAAATGCCACGTTTCGAAAATTTGACACTTTTGAGAAGTTTCTTAAACCACGATATAAGAAAGATATAAGAAAATCGCAGAAAGCGGAACCGACATTACTCTCTTATAAATGTATACCTTAAATATGTGGAAAGATAGTATACAACACATAGTGATTTTTGTAAGTTGTTTGGCAAATCGCAAAAAAAAAAAAATATTTGAAAACTCGCTGAACAATATATTTTTGAGTGAAAATGTGATCATTATGTGCAAGACAAGTGAGCAAATTTATAAAATTTAGATTTTTTTAATTTCTCCTCGATTTCTATTTTCCAGACGGTTTTTGAAAATCGTCAATCAAATTTGACAGAAATAGAGCTACCTCCTTTTTACAGCAAACCGCTGGTTATTCATAATTGCTCCAGGAATGTTTTCCAAACGTTGATCCGCTTGATCTGTTCGTCGCTGCCCAGGAACCAAATTTGCAAATAACTTTTTGTTTTGGTCGAGGAGTAGAAGAAGTGAGCCCACTTAATAGTATATCCCTGCACTTTAAACGTTGGCATGAATCTAATCCCGTTAATAACTCAGTTTGCACCAAACGATGCCATTTGGAAGCAAGCTTTGTTCTTTTGTACTTCCCGTTACGGTTTGATGTGTGATCTCGTCCAAAATATTTTAAAAGTGCTTCTGGTGGCTCCATAATTGGGGGCAGTTTGACTTTTTTTGTTTCTTTTTCAGATTTGAAAGCGTTGCAGTATATGCACATTTTTCTCTCTCTGGATCCTGTGAACCCCATAGGGCATTAACCATGCCAACTTTTCATCTCGTCCTGTTCGCCGCCATCGCCTGGGTTTTTGGTCACTGGTGTCCCTATACATCCTAGCGACCCGGAAACTATTAATTCGACACAAATCTTGGTCATTTTGGAATTTTTTTTCACGGTTACTTAGCCGTGGGGGTAGGTGTGTGGAATTTTGTAAATGCCACCAATCATCTCAGTGACCCCGAAAAACATGGCTTTGACAATAATCTCGGACATTTTGGTGATTTTTTTTTTGATTCTCACTCATCCCCATGTGGAGGTCGGAATTAACGTGGCTCAAATTCTCGGATTTTCACCCGACAAAAGGTAAACTTATTTCCAATAAGACCCCCAAATTAACTCAATTTTACTGACCCACAAGAATAGGGTCAAACTCACAGTTTTCAAAGTCAAATAAATGAATACTGGCACTTTCGTTGCTGCTTAAGTCTAAGTTTAGCAAATCATCACAAGGGTGACGAGTGGCTCAAAATACAATCTGCAAAATGACCGAGGATTGTGTCAAATCCAAAGGATTCGGAGACACTGATTGGTTTGTCTAAATGCAATTCCTGTTTTTTATACAATACATTTTCAGCACTTTTATAGGTTGATCCCTATCTATTGTCCATCCAAAAATATAAAAATGAAAATGAGTCTGTCTGTGTTGAATAGGCGGTGGTTTTTGTTATAAGCAAATACAGTACAGATAAACAACGGGTTAATTGTCAATGAGGCGAAAAACTCGGCAAAGTCGAGTACTTCGGCTAGTATCGTAAACTTTTAGCGAAATTCCGTAAAATACTGTAGAACGTTAATCACATCGATTCTCAAATGTAGCTTTAGAATCCACTTCCGCTTTAAGTGGTAAGAGCTTCTGTAGTTCTTCGGACAGAAATTCGAAAGCCTACGACATATATGTACATACATATCGATAGATATTGTAAAAAACATGAAAAATAAGTAAAGTGAATCAATGAAATTGGAACTTATGTGACACTTGGTTTCATTCTGCATACCACCTAAGTATGCGCCTATAGCTTAGCTCGGCAACTCACCGAGCATTTTTTGCTACTCGAAACACGGTCGTTTGAGGTTCAAGTCTCTCTGCCGGACTAATATTTTTTTTTCTCAAATCCTTCTTCTTTCTTTCATGCCACTCTGCAGCTTCGCGTTGCTCTGCCTGTGGTGTTGGCATTTCGCCCATTTTGGCGGTATAATCTCAGCTTCCTTCTGCAGGCAGCTCAGTCGCCGAGATTAATGCGTTGTTGTTGCTTCTTCATCTGATCGATCCATGTGTGTTGATAATAGTTGACGTGACCAGTTATGGAATTAACAAGAAATCTATTTCTTCTGTCATTCAATCAGTCACGGTTTCCTGGGTTGGTTAGGTTTTTTTTTGTAGGACATATAAATTAATATCGGATCAATCTGAAATAATGCAAAATTCAGATTGACGTGTAAATAAGTTGTCTTTCACAATTATATACCGAACACAATAAAAGTATTGATTATCTAAAAATTGCTTCACATTATTGTAACAATTCATACCTATTTTAAATTTCCTTAATGTTGGTTTGATCCGCCCCACTTAACTAAAGTAATTATTTTTAGTTAATCAGTCTTAATGATTTCTTTTCCAAATATTCTTCTCATTGCAGAATTCTCCTCGTCGTCATCTTCGTCATCGTCATCAAAGTCCACAACACCTGAACCAACAGTACGAATACAATGTTTATCCGGTTCAATGTTAATAACAATCAAAGATGCGCCGCCAAGTCATGAAGATGGTCTTTTCAGCGGCATGATTTATCCGAAAGGATTATCGAAAAATTCCACATGTCTGACCGAATACCGGTAAGTATTTATTTGTACGTTAGTAAATGCATAGCAAGCAAAAATAACCGCCAGATAAAAAAAAATAAATAACAAAAACCACAAAAAAAATTATCAAAAATCATCCGAAACGTATCTTTTTATCTGCCAATGAAGATGTTTTACCGCAAAATTTTTGCAATATCTGCTTTTTCGATAATATTCTTTTAACGTTTCATTATTCGTTATTTGTAGCCTACGGCATTTTATGATTTTAGCGTCATTCCTTCGGAATTTTAATGCATTTTGTTGGTTTTTTCTTCTCTTAACTTTCATGTGTACTCGAATAACTCGAATGCTACTTTGATCATGTAGTGACCACGACGGACCTTTACGCTATAAACTTCCTCTGCGTAGCTGCAATACGATGCCACAAGAAACGGTAAGTTGAATAGAGTATTGTTCAGTAGTATTGTCGAATTGATTTATTAATCTTTTACGTGACTTTCATAATAAGGTTGATTAGAGTTCGAGTTTAAGTTGAATGGATTCCAATAAGTTAGATATTGTTGTAGATTACGGTTAGAGTACGAGGCCTAACTGGTATTGAACGGAAGACAGAGTTATGTCAATTACAAAATTTCGTGTTTGTCTGCTTATCATTTGGAAATGAGCGCTAAGCCAAGATTGACCCTTGGGTGTGTTCCATTTTATTTGGATAAATGAATTATAATGATTGGTTTGCCCAATCAATTATAAATTCTCAGGAATTAAAATTTAAAAAAAAAATACAAATTTCAAAGATCGTTTCCTTTCTTCTGAGGCGACCGGTCGCTCAGTGCGTAGAGGCGCCAGTCTCATGTCTTACTACGATCGTTACGGTTTCAAGTCCCGTCCACGATGCTTGCGGCGTTGGATGTTTGTGTTACCTCCCCCAGTGGGTCGCAGATTGGTGGCTAAATGAGAGTAGGAGGTGGGCATGACTTCGATATCCGAGGTGCCAAATTTAATTGGCGGCTCATTCACGCTACATCTAAAATGTAAGTGGCTTGAAAATATAAAAAATTAAATGATGATGTGTCATGGTAGGTTTACAACTACTCAAAGCGGAAATTTATTTTATATACAATTCTAGCACTGGATTTTCCTATTCAAAAGTTTCAAATTTAAAGGTAAATTTCTCCAAAACGGCAATGAGTTTGCAAAAAAGGACTTCAGATTCGTTAATTTCAGACCAAATTTGGTTGAAACTCATCATTAAAATTTGGCTCCTCAGATATCGAAGTCGCTGCAGAAGATGCATGCTTACAACGTTGAATGTGCGAAATTGGTTTATGCCAACGAAACGTCATCGAAGCCACATAGAATAGTTGACACCTAGGGGTTAGTGTAAAGAATGATTATTCGAATATTTTCATATTTTAATTATAATTAAAGCCCGATTATGTATTTGATTGCGTTTACCTAATGTATTATCCTTTAGAAAAAAGTGTTCATATTTACTTAAGAATTATGCTAAAATATAGACGGCTACAAATCAAATTAAACCGATGCCATCCGCATTGAAAAATCATTAGAAAAACTGGATAAGGGGAATTGAGTAGTAACATTGAATACAAACCTAAACCAATGCAGAGTTCCGTTTGGCACATAATCCCCCATCCCCCCTCCCTCTTCAATTACGCAACACAATGAACATTGCATTTCTTACAAGACAGCGACCACCCACTGATGGGCCAGTAACTGAACATGTGTATCTCAAAAGCCATATAAATTCGCTTATGTCGGTCATTCATACCAAACTGCGGTAGTGCCACCAGGTGACTTGACACCGTACAATCTCATACGAGGACATTGAAAAATGAACCGCACCGTAGTCAAGTCATTCACCCAACCACTCAATCTCCCATAGAGTTGAGTACCATTCCCTATTAGTTTCTTTTTCGCCGGAGAATCCATTCTAGACCAAACTAAAACTAGATTCTGCATTCTGTCCACACATATGCCACATTTTGAGTAGCTCGACTGTTCGGCGTCGCGTCAATCGCCACCACAAAAACACATTGAAGTCGGACAAAACCCGTCGACTACCAGTTCAACATTCTCTCATGGCATTGTCCGTCAATTTGGAGCGATTAGAGTCATTGGCCATTGCCGAGTGGAATCTCGGTAAAATATGTCAGGACTATTTATGAAAGTATCTTGACAGGCGTCCCACAAAAAAAAACTTAGAAGTCAAACTTTCAATTAGATATTGGCGGCTTAAGATTAAAGTGATTAATCAAAGAATTCATCACAGCCAGAGTAGTTCACGTTTCGCAAGATATGTTCGAGTTGGCGATCGCGGCACGACGCGACGGGATCACTTAGGGTCTTCGCATCGTTCAGAGCTTGAAACGTGATTAATCTTATTTTTTTTCTATCTACCCCGCCAGAACTGGCCGACGGAACTTAATTGCAGATCGGCAGTAGCCCCTATGATCGCGTTGTTCCCGTTAGAATTACTTTCTAATTGCAATAACCCTTTTTTCTCTATCAATACGATCCCCGTGTTAAATGATGGGCAGACGGTACCGTAATTGTATAGGCAAGTGATGCCTCAATTAACCATCAACCTGTTGCTGGCTTAGACGATTAAAGAGAACAGTAAAACGTTTTTTTTTTGTATCTGGGCTTTGATGGATACACACACCTTTCACCTTTGCGAAGATTCGCACACGTACGGATATATGTGGTCCACATATAGATTGGAATTTAAGTGCAGTATCAATAATAAAGCCGAGCGGAGCCATAGATACAGAAAAAAAAGCGTTCGTACACACAATGACCTTGTACGCCGCCCATTCGATATATCGCGCATCGATGAATATGGATCACATATGTATGGTTGGGTCCTAGAGTGCGATATAATGCGATCGAGTTAATGTTAATAGCAACGCCAGATACACAGGTTTAATTCCCACACATATATGACCGCACATTAGCCTGATATGGAATGTAATGTACATCATGTCCATTTCGATGTGAATTTTTAATGAAAATTCAAACGTGAATTCAATATCAATATGTGATGGTTAGAATACTGCCAATGATGCTGAGAAGAAAAATGGATTGTTGTCGCAAGTCATTACATCCTTGTAATGAAGTAATTATGTTTAAGATAGCGACTATAAAGGTGGCGAGGTATGGCGGAAAACAAGTCTTGAACATTAACATCGACCAAAACGAAAGACTTCGATGCGTCGCTAAAGCGAGAAACTTTTTTTTTAAGGGAGAGGAAAAAAAACCAAAACTTTTACGAGTACATACTCCAAAAATCATTTTGGGCACAAGATTGTTATAAAATCCCAACTTGAACTAAAATTGATCTAAAATATTCATAACAATTTTGATTAATGAATTAAAAGGATATGAGATGATCCACTGGGGCGTGTATATCCCTGGCAGGTAGAAGATTAAAGTTAAGACTGGGAGAAAGGTTGCATGCAAGTAGGAGGTAATCGCCAACGTTTCACTTAAACTCCATAATTTTCTTAAAAAAATTAATCGTAATTCATTTCAATACTATTGTATAAAAGCATTTTGTCTGAATTATAGTATCAAATACACAAACACCATCACTTTGTAGTTCCATTAACATGCATCAAACTATATCCGTTATTTTATTTATCAGATAAAAAAAAACCGGACTTAATCTCTTCTTTATCTTATTTTATACGTTCAATATCTTGAGTGGCAATGTCATTAAATTGCTTTTGCAATAGAGGCTCCATGCAAAAATCCTACGCATTTTGTGATATATGAGTCGAGTTCATTCGCCATTAACCAAATATGGTTTCCAGATGATATTAATTTAATGCTTTTATGGTTTCAACTTGAATCGGGTTTATTATTCATCTTATTTTATCCATTACTAGCCAGTTGACAGTCTCTCCTTTTGAAGTTGATGGCAGATTTGAAGATCAAACTAAAAAATAATCGCTTGATATTTTAGAGACACCTACATACTCGTATTACAGAGATGATGCAGTTTATGTCTATTTTATTTTTGAATAATATTATGACTCGGCTAATGGGCTTATAACGTTAATATGAACGTGATTGGATACGTGTGCTTGGCTTCTGCCGACAAATTGTGGGTAATTAAGTTTCTTAATGGATTTTGGAGGTCATGGGGGATCATGAAAAGAACTAGGATTTCAAGAAATGTGTGATGGGAAAGCTACTAGCATCTGGATTGTTTTCATAAAATTATCTCGACTGAGACTGCTCTCCTTTCTTTGGTAGCAGAAATTAAGTCAGCAATCACAGGCAAGGAGACTGCCGTATGGACCTTTATCGACATAGAAGGAGCTTTGACAATAAACCCTTCTCTTCCACCAACTGCACCTTTCCCAGCAGGCTATAGTAAGTCTCCGTACTCAGAGAAAGAGAGCCAATACTGGAATGGATCTATGTATCTGTGTCACGTCCCAACTTTTGGTTACAGGACCCAGCTATACTCTGTTACTTGAGTAGAGTGCGTTAGTTGCCTTATTTGCCCTCTCCTGTATATTCTGCCTCCATGATAATTTTTTATCCAGAGTAAGTCCCAGATATTTCACGTTGTCAGCAACTACTAGGCTCGTCCCATGTAACACAGGAGACTCAAATGGAGGTATACTATACTTTTTTGCGAAGAGAACAAGCATCGTATTGTTCGGATTAATATTTACCCGACAGTGATCAGCCCAAGTTGTTAGTAGTGAAAGGGCATTCTGTAATACATTAAAAATACCAGGAAATTTGCCTGATATGGCGATATCAATGTCATCAGCATAACCACATACCATGCAGCCTAGCCCTTCGGGGTCCAAAAACAGTCGATTGACAGCTAAGTTCCAGATAAAGGGACAGAACATTTCACCTTGAGGGATGCCCCTACAAATAGAGTTGATAGTCTAGCGCGCCTCTGCTATGATCCCTCGAATTGATAGAGACGATTGTCAAATTTATCTCAGAACAGGCTGAGTGAGCGGACTTACTGCTAATCTGCGGAATAATTTACAGCTGGAAAGCGTGTACCTTATATTTATATACGGATTTTCCTTATTGTTTTAAGCATAAAGATGAAGGATGATTGAGTGTCAATATGATTAAATCTCACCGTTGTTTTTGCTGTCTATTTTTTATGGAATAAAATGCATCCTCTGTAATCTCCATGAATTATAGCCAGAATGAAAGTTACATCTTAAAATTTGCACTATATAGAAGATATGGGATCAGAATTCGTTATTCTTCCTGCAGAAGGGCGGCAAATGTTCCATCTGTTTGTTACCAAAAGACACTTTCCCATTTTTTCTAGCGAATACATTTTGTTAAATATGCTTTTAACTATTATGTTGTTATATTATCTTTCCCTCTAATACGAAGCCATCATCAATACAACACCATTTCTCCTAGATCATCCTATAAAATGACAAATCATTGCCACGTTCTTCCAAAAAACCCATAAAGACCACCACAATACATCAATTAACCATTGTTACAATTTGTCGTGGCTAATTGTCACCATTCAATCCCCAACGAGCAAATGACAAAAAAAAGGTATCTCTTCTAGTCACTTCATCGAACTCTTTCAATTTGGCCTTTGTTTGGCTGAGTTCGTTTCCTGCCAGTCAAAAGTTCAACATGTAAATCTTACAATGGCGGCTTTTCAAGAGATTCTCACCGTTTCGGTGTTGACCATTCCACTTGAAAAGACTATCAGTCCGTCGTGTCGCGTCGTCGTTGCGGTTGCCTTCAAAAGACCTTTTCTTCTTGACTCGCTATTTGATGCTTGTTTATAATCGAGCAACCATAAGAAAAATAAATATTACAATAAAAGTACAGAATGTCACTTGCTTGACTGCAGGTCAAAGAAATGATTTTTTTTTCTGTCGGCATCTATTCTTCGTGGAAAGATAAAAAATGAGGAAAAAGTTGACGACAAAAAAAGACATTGAATAATATTTACCTTTCATAATGGTCCAACCACTATCCCATATGTTTGCTATTCCACTCCGTCTAGTATCGTTATACCTTTTGAAATTGAAGATGCGAGAATCTTATTCTTATTCATCTGTCAGTACGATGAATCTGTTCGGTGCGGTTTTGTTTTTCCCATCCCATGTCGGGCACTTTATTTGCTTTGATTTTCTCAGTCACTTTTTTTTCTCCAAGCTTATTTCAAGCATGTTTGAATTAAAGAGCCGTGCGTCAAGGACATTGTATAGTCATCGCATTGATACGATATACCTCTATACTGAAACTGGTTTACCTGGTTTATTCCAAGTAAGCGAGATACATACAAAAAAAAGATGGCAAATGCGGACGATGA
This sequence comes from Chloromyia formosa, assembly GCA_964017055.1. Taxonomy (NCBI): domain Eukaryota; kingdom Metazoa; phylum Arthropoda; class Insecta; order Diptera; family Stratiomyidae; genus Chloromyia; species Chloromyia formosa. The sequence continues at coordinate 15,139,163 of OZ024818.1, read as the reverse complement.
TGAAATCATTTTTTTCGCAAGTTGATGGTTAAAGTATGGATGAACCTGTTTTCCGTTGACTGTCTGGCAATTTTGGGATATTAATAGTATAGAAAAGGGCGTCCATTAGGAACTCCCGATGTTTACTGATGCAGATAACCTTGCTCAAGGTTTCAAGAGAGTCACCCACACGCAAATCAAGTCTGACTCATTTTTTATCTATGTGACAAATTGTTCACTGCTGTACAGACCATCTAAAAATTTAGACTGGGAAATGCTGTCTTGCCATCCTTGAATAGCCCACGACAATTCCTGGTGCTACTTGCAAGAAAGTACATACATATTCCACATTTTCCAATCATCAAGCTATTTTTATGATTTAAAGTCTGCATGCGATTTAACGCAAACTGCATTTTGATAGGGTCTAGTAAACTTGTCTTTGTATCTAGAGAAAAATTGCGTTGGATTTTGAAACACATTCCGTTGATAAACCTAGTGCGGAAAAAGCTGTATTTGCATTCACCCAATGCCGCAGATGGTTTATTGGCTTGGTCCAAGAAGTCCGTGACGACCACTCATGTACTGATCTGGTTTATAAACCTTCTTTACATATTTCATTGGTCGTTTTTGGTAATAATGCGAATGGCTCCATAAGTTGATAAGTCGAATCTAGGTGAAAATAAGAAGATATTGAAAGTGAAAATAGTGGATTGATACTCGAACGAATCATTTCAGTTGCTAGAGTTTAGGATACATTTGTTTCGCCCGTGTAGTTCAGTTCAGGTTTACAACACACGATTAAAACAATTAACATTAACTTAAAGAAAATAGAATATGACAATGAATAGATATGGCGATAGATGACTTATGATACCATAAGAGGAAATCGTTTGCAGCGAAATTTATTTTTCACGCTACCTATGAGTGCAAATTGCTCATACGAGTATCTCACACCGGAAATCATTTAAAATCTTCTTCCATATCCCCCAAGGACTTCGATACTCTGACCTGTGTACATTGCCAGATTCATTTAAAGTATTTTGCCATTAAACAATTTATCCGCAATTGAGATTCCATCGAGTATAGTACGAGTACTTCTCACTCAAAAAAAATCCTCACCTCAGACCTTCATTTTGAGTTTTGACCACTATCAACAAGTCCGCTACTGCTTCTCGTTAAGATCACTTCAGAATGTGGAAATTCGTCATCCATCGTTAAAATGTAATCGAATATTTCTTGTAGTGCCCCTGAACATAAAACTGCAGATCTGCCACTACAATCTTGTAATTATTGAGTAATAGTATCATTTAATTGGCGTATACTGTGGTACTTCGTCGTCATCTTGATACATGATGAGACTGTGTGAATCTTATGCGCGACATACGATCAACGAAAGCGAAAGTTTTGCACGCTTTGTCAATAAGTCAATAACAGCATTCGAACGGAGCAATGACTTTATTGTTGGGCCTTTTGTTAATATTTGCCGTAACCTTAGATACAGCATGATGAAGCTGTGATGACGGGTGATAATCACGGTGATGACGAAGTTGAATTATTGTATCTTTAAGCTTCGAAAATGTGCATGTCGAATTGTGGTTAGTTGTGTGCTTGATCAACTTCCCATCTTCAAGACGACCACTCCACAACATGAACATTTCCAGCGTACGAATCAAGCCATGACGTCTGGCCAATTTCACTCAATTGTATAATATCACCCTTTGCATTTGGTTCAATCGCCGGTGACTCTGCAACAATATCCTTTCTTGGGGCCCCGTCAAATCAGCAACTTTCATTGTCATTTCCCATGTACGTGCGAAAATAAATAGGTAAGTGTTGGCGGATAGCAACGAAAAGTTCATACTGACGGTTTCGTCATTTTTTCGCAGTCACTTGTTGCCCCCTCGATCCGAAAGGTCCAACAATGACGAAGATGTGGCCAAACTCTTGCATATTTCCATTTTTTCCTTACAGTGGGTATTTTGTAAGACGAGTTGTTCGAGTTGATCGCAAATATGATGGACTATCATTTTTGGTCATTAAGTTTGCCGTTGCTTTTATTTTATGCTGTTGTGTTTATCTTAAAGTTCAACAAAAGGTATGACGTGAATTGGAGAAAGTTACATGACCACTATAATGCGACACGGGTAACTATTGTGGTTGTTTGTTGTTGGCACGTTCAAAATGACATATTGGTTAATGTGTTTTGTGATTTTATGAGGGCTCTGTGTGACTATGAGCCAGATAGAAATGAAAGATATTTCGTACTGTACAGGCAAAGAATGGGTTGGGTTAAAAAAATTATAATCAGCCGGAGTGTTGTGTAATAGTTCGATTCAGTTAAAGAGGATTGTATGATGTAATGTAGGTATATTTAAAGAATTCAATGAAAAATGACCATTAAATTAATAAGGTGCGATTTGTAATTTATTATTGGAAGAATTTATAGAGAGATTAAATAAATAAGTTGTCTGGAAAGACATTTCACTTCTTTTTTACGAGGGCTTAAATCGTTTAAAGCAATCTTTTGAATTAACGGGAATCAACGGGGCGACCGGTAGCGCAGTGTGTTGAGGCATCAGACTCATGTTTGACTACCGGCGTTTCGGGTTCGAATCCCGTCCACGACGTGGCCATGGATGTGCAGGAGATGCATGCTGGCAACTGCATTCTCCGAAACCAGTTTATGCCGAGAAACGTCAACTGGGCCACATGGAACAGTTGACGCGCTATGCCCCACAAGGGGTTAGGGCAATTGAGAGAGAGAATCGAACGTGTCCGTCGGAATATGAACGAAATAAGCCAGGCATGGACTTTCAAATTGAAATAAGGCGTGCGGAAAAAAGACGCAAATAGCCATGCAGTGTTCATGGTAGAAATGTCAAATTGACAATAATATGGGTTGTCGTCCTTGCATCCAGAGCTTGCGTTCATGTTTGTGCGCTGCGCGAGCGTAGCAAGCGGATCCTACCCAAGAGATTGTTGCATCCAGAGTGATCGAAGCGGACGTTTTGTTTGTGCGATACTGAGGGTTGTGACCCATTAACGCGGAGCGATCGTAGCGAGCGAAGTCCACACAAGAGACTGTTGATTGGCAATCCTCACTATCGCGCAAAATGTGCGTGGAATATTTCGGTTTGGAATGAGCTGCGCTCGTGCCGCACCTAAGGGGTTGAGACCCCCAGTATATAACCCTATCGCTCGCTTAACTCACTCTGTATATAACAGCATTCTTTTCCTCCTAGCAATAATTTTGTTTGTCTATGCGAAATTTCGGTTTCAAACCGAAATAAAGTATGCGATGGAAAGTGAAAATAACCATCTACTCATTTTCATTTTTAAACGAAATTGAACATTGTGTCTGAAACGATATTTCCATGCATGGCCACTTTCAGTTTCAGCCGAAATTGTACATTAATGGTTAATTTACAAATGGTTTATTTCATGGTGCAATCGACAACATATTAATGATTATACAGACTGTCCCGCTTCAAATGGTAAATACTTCAATTGTATGTAGTTAGTACCGATAATAATTAATGTAAAATTGATACCAAATTGGACACTTTGTCGTTAACCGTTACAGAGTTATATCAGCTCTGTAAATTGTGTCAAGAAGCTTAATTTGCCGAACAAAATCTAAATTTCCCACTCTCGACACCATTTAATTTGTGAAACGCCACGGGCCCATGATTTTAATGCGGAAATTTGAAACATGAAAAGAAGCAAATTGATCAGTTTTGTGAAAAAATTAAGCTCGTTGTAGAACTTAAGCCCGGCAGATCGGAAGATCGACTCTCTCATCCAGCTACAGCAAATATCTTCAGAGGTCAATTGAGCAAATTTCAAAGCCCTCCTTGAAAATTCTTAAAATTCACCAACTACTTGGCTGATAACGTTCCAATGAGTTTATCAATTACTTCCATAGAGTATTTCAGCAGCTACGCCCTGATAAATTCGCCACTGATAAACATCCTCAGTGGACATGCGTATCTTTCCATCGAGTGCGGGTAATTTAACAAAGGTACATAAGCGATGCAAGTGGGCATGTGTATGTCAAAAATTACATGATATTGAAGATATACATATATAGTATGTTGCTTATTTTTCCACGTAGTCGCCTTCCCATTCTATGCAGGTTTTAAATCGTGGTACAAGTTTTTCAATTCCCTGCTCATAGAACTCTCTCGGCATCTCCTTCGTTCATTTCAAGACCTCTTGTTTCACCTCCTAATAGGTTGAACATTTTTTTCCACCCATGTGAGTCTTCAGGAAGGTGAAAAGATCGATTTTGAAATTTCTTTAAGATTTGAACAGTTGTGTGTTCGAAGTTACGGTGAATTTTGCAACCGAGGAAATGTTGTTTCATATAAAATTTCATATAAATTCAGAAAGTGAGGTCAAATATCGGTTTAAATGGCAAATTTTGATTTTGTTCGGCAAGTCAAGCTTTTTGATAAAAATCTACAAAAAATATTATAACTCCGTAACGGTTAAAGACAGAATGTCTATTTTGGTGTCAGTTTTCCACAAATCAACGGCGCTATCTACCATTAAAGTATTTACTATTTGATGGGGGATACTCTGTATGATGAGGCAACCCCGCTTGAATAAAACCTTTTGAACTTCTGCCGTATAAAAAGAAAAAAACACATTTTTACCTTCAACTCCAGACATAACATCACAGTTGAATGCACTTTCCTCAGTATCTTCTCCATATATTCTACCACCTCTTCTATAAAACCCATAGCAAGTCCAATGAAGCTTAGTATCTTCAATTATATGCTTGTCTAACACTCTTCCATCCTAAAAAGGAAATGCTAATTAATTTTCGCCTTTTTGTACATTTATCATGGCTTTATTACCATATGGCCCAGTTGAACTCTATGCAAGTATCTTTCGGAAGAACTATGACCAACTACTCGTATTCGAAGTCAACAAAATAATTCTAATGATTCATTTGCCCGTACCTCATACATGCCTGGAGTATTTTGGTTTTCTTCAGACATTGACTCGCGCTATGCTTGTTTAGTATGAAGAATTTGCAAAAGATTTATTGCAGCTATCAAAATCGTAGTATGGAGAAAAAGAGTTGAATGGCCTGGTTATTGTAATTAATAGTCGGGAGTGGTACCGTCTTGTTGTTGAATGTAAATTTATATTAATAGGTATTTGATTTGATTATCCGTGATGAGTAATAATTCAAGTAAGGCTTTAGGTGAACTCAGGTCCCTTTTTCGCTATGGCTGCTCCAGACCATTTGGATGGGAAAGATATAGTATATGCTATTTTGAATAACTGGATACGGTACTTGCTGGCCCGGATTATTTAAATGAGCATCCTTTAAAATCGTTCATGGCGAAATAGCTTAATTCAGAGGCTCATTCTGGGCAATTGTAACCTAATTGCTATTTCAATTGCTGAGACTCTTTTACAACAATAGCCGCATGGGATTATTGAGGGAGGCTCTTTCGATCTGTCGGGTAAGCAGCCTGACCAGGCTAGAAAATGGTTCATTACAATTCATGTTATCCATTTTAGGCCACAAGAAGTTACTTATCAGCGATCTGTATTGCACGCTGCTTACGGCTATGGCAATGCCAGTTTCGTTTTGGAAGAAGTACCGACTGATGATTTCGCCAAACCAACATCCGCACCAAACAGTGACTTTTTCGGGATGCATTTGGTACTGTTGTAACCTTTCACTTCTCGCGCAAACTAAATATATTTGAAATGTTTGTAGTGTTCCCTCACAATCACGTCCAAATTGAGTTCATAAGCGTTTGAGTAAGTTAAAATAAAAATATATTACTGGCGCAACAGTCCAATCTGAGCCATGGCCTCCAGATGAGTTATCATCATCTCATTTTCTAGATCATGACGGTGTGTCTTGTGCAGAAGTGTGTGATCAGCAACACGCTCAACTGAGTTATTTACACCATAAATGGGTACTGGGTGGGGTAGGTGGGTGCTGAGTGGACTCATAGTCCAACACATGAATCCCAAAACTACTGGAAGCAGTAGGAATCGAATAGTTTAGTAAACTTATTGTTAGTTTAGTTTAAAGTTTTATCGTCATAAAATTGAAAAGCGTAAAATATGGTGTGACGCAAGGTGGGAGAAGAGAAGGTCTAGAGTTTGTGACGATGTGAGACAAGGGGAAGGGAAAGGATCAAAAATTTATTGTTATACCAATCTCTCTATCTGGATACCCTCAATGCAACTCTGCAACTAACTATTGCAGGAATAGAATTAGCTGGCCGTAAAATTAAGATTTCGTTTTAAATTCGTATTGTTTTGCAACATCACGTCAAAGAATTTTGAAGAGTCCTAAACATGTTGCTCAGGGTTATGCACGACCATCATATAAAAGTACAGTACCCAACATTGTGTTGAACTCGATGAAGCTGTTGCTAAACTATAAATGAATTAGTTAGAGTTGTGGCCAGAGTAGTAAGCGCAAACGGTTAGTAATCTCCAATCCACCATACACATTTGGGCTAATTTCATTTCTCGTGTTCTAATCAAAAACTCGAAACAAGTATGTATGAAACCAGTAATAATCCCATGTCCAAATTACCATTATCCAAAACGATCCGCCCAAGAGACTTTCTTAATTAAATAGACCCTCACAAATCTTCCCATACACCTTTCAACAACCATCTTAATATTTCAATAGGGGAATAATCAATCAAAATAAATCTTAACGACAATTTAATTTGCGAATAATTTCTCCGTAAGCTGCTAATCATCTTTTCATTTGCGCAGCCCACGCGTGATGCAATGCAAAGATGAAAATAAAAAATAATTATTTATTATCAAACTTCAATAGGTTCAAGTTTAAGACGTTGACAAATATTAGTATTATTATCCAGTGAGACTATTCAATAATTTTCAATAGACCGTTTTTTTCCGTATCTCTACTTGTACCGGTTTGCCTTTGTTGTATTGACATTTTTTGTTGTTCATTGAATTACCAATTCAATCTTTCTTCGTTTTTCACGTATGTGACCTACTACTGCAAAATTGTTGACTGACTGACAGGTTTTTGGTCAATTCGTGCAAAACTCGATTACGTAATTTCGTGACCAAATTGTGAATTTGGTGACATGAATATTGGATTTGATAATGTTTGATGAGAATTTGGTGATGGAAATTTGAATGAAACCGATTACTACTGACTGAATCGGGGTGGGTATATTGTTCGCTAGTTTACATGTGCATGCGTATCTGTAATATGTGATGTGAAATGTAAAAGGTAAAAATTATAAAACAAGTAAATAGACATCCTTTTATTGTTTTTTAAATATATATATAATAAATATACCTATATAATGTCCACAGATGGCACTTTTAACTCCCTTCCGGGGGGGGGGGGACGGTAGCGCAGTGTGTTAAGGCATCAGTCTCATGTTTGACTACCGGCGTTTCGGGTTAGAATCCCGTCCACGACGACGTTCGTGGCCATGGATGTGCAAGAGGTGCATGCTGGCAACTGCATTCTCTGAAACAAATTTATGCCAACGAAACGTCAACTGGGCCACATGGAACAGTTGACGCACTATGCCCCACAAGGGGTTAGGGCAATTGAGTACTTCACTTCCCATTCTTCCTCTAATATTGTATCAAAGCAAAGTAAATTACAAGGCTGAAACTACAAGAAGATATCAGAAACATTTGGATGTATCGAATAAGAAACGGCCCCGCACTTTTAATTGTGCTTTACTCCGAAATGAGAATATTGACTAAAGATAAAGGCTACTTCAATTCTATTTTTTTAAGTTCAAATACCCAATAAAATAAATTTTAAAGTAAAAATCATAAAAATTCTCTTCAAAAAACAAAAGACTTGGATGCATCGACTATGAAAGTAACCTTGAATCGAATTTATGTTTTGCTCTGTGACGAAAATGTTAATTTTATTTTTATTTTTCAAATTAATAATAAATAGTTTATCTAGAAATGATAATGATTCATCCAGTTTACAACGAAATCATCTTTTGCACAAGCCTTATCAGTATTTTCCTTATTGCAAAGGAGTTGAAGAAATGGAAATAATAAATAATTACTTAAACGTCCTAAAATACGGATCAGAAGACAAAACTATTTGATATTCTCTATGCGAATTCATTGGGCAATCATTAACTTAACAAGAAATATGAGTTAAACAGAATTAAAAAATGTTCAATAACTCACGATCCTTGCGACAGTAAAACCGATTCATGTTGTTGAATGCCAAATACAGTTTATGGGTTTTTGCGCATTTTTCGTGAACGTTTCATAATCATTTTTTGTTGGAATACCAATGTGTATCCATCAAAAAAGTGCATTTTCATTTCATCGTAACAATACTACGAAATATTTATCTACATACGAGTATATGCGCTTGAATAATTTTTGTGCATGCGGTAAGCCCATTACCATTCATTTCTTCGAAACATGCATTGTCATATGCAATCGGTCAACGAAGATACATACTCGTACATAGTTGCAGCCGTAACTCTACAAATTCTTAAACTAATTGATCGAGCCATCAACCATTCTTGGGCCACTGACTGAAGCACCTCATTTTGTCGTGATATGGAAACGATTACTCAGAGTTGTAAAATCATAGCCGGTGGCAGTAGCGGCAAAATCAGTAACTCAGGTTTAAAATACGTGATTAGTTTTTTTAATCAGATAATCTCACCCAACATACAAAATATCCACAAATTTCCTTCGTATCATACTTTGTGTTCTCTTCATTTGATTTTTTTTCTTGGGGTATTGAAGATGATATGCCACACACCGATGGAATGAACTGATAGGTGAGCTGCCAACGATCGAAATAGATCTTCTTATGTATGCATGGTATGCTATCTTTAACAACGGAAGCTAAAAGGTGCATACCACCAGATACAAATGCATGGAGTTATAATGGAAATTTTAGTAGGCTTGATTATTAGAGTGCCCCAAGAAGATGCATGGGAGCTATGTTCGAGAACACGATTTGATGCATTTTTCACAAGAGTTGAAAATGTTCAAAGGAAAATATAATATGGTGCGTGAGAAAGTTTGAAGATGTTAACATTACAAGTTTTTTAAGGCCTTTTACTTAGCATCATATCTGCCTCTTAGTTGTGCATGTTGTTGTTAATTGCATTGACCCCTCCAGGTATATGGGCGCGTCAACATTTCTATGCCTTGTTGACGTTTCAATAGCATATCTACTTTTCGGAAGCGCAGTTGCTAGCATGCACCTCCTACCCGAGCCGTCTTTATACTGACAAGCAAGGAGGACTGTGAGAGTTCTATTAGTACCCACAGGCACTTTTTGTCACGCCGAGATTTGAACTCCGAGCTCTAGATTAGTATCGTAGAGCGATGACGGAACGAATACGGCCACCGAGCGCATTACACTGTTAGAAAGTTTGGTATGCGTGGTATAAACGCATTCATTTTCAATATAGAATTTAGTAAATTTCGATGAATTTATCAGGTTTAAGTAAATTTCTTATTTAAATCATATCATCGTTTGGATAAGTTAGTAAAATCAATCTTAGCACCTGCATCATCCGAAAAATATAATAAAGCAAAGCTATTCAAGAGATGTTCACGTGCCTATGTCCCTGGATGGATCAAGGCAATTAACAACAACGATCTTATATGAAGCTGGGAAGTGACTATTATAATGAACCACCTGTAATGAACCACCTGTAATAAACCATATGGTCTGGTAGTGCTGCTCCCACCGGCAGATCGAAGCAACACCTGATGAGTAGTGATCTGTTGGTGGTACGAAACCAGAGGCCGAGGGTCCCATTACAGCCGGACCCAGGTGCGACGGCGTGGGCGTCTGATCCGTCCGCCAACCATTCCATCCTTATCGACTGTTTTTTTTTATTCCAAATTTTTACCTCCCCTGTTTGTGTAATCTTCCCCAGGCCTATGAATTTTTGTTAATACGTGAAGGACAGGGGCAACGAGCGGCGAAAACCCCGCCCACATCTCCCGAACTGAGCTACAGCAAGCATATTTCATTCTAGTGCTGATAAAAACTAACTGACCCACGCTTTACCGACCATACTCCTTCTAGGTCTTGGAAATCTCCTTACAACCGCTGGACAGTCGCAATAAAGGTACCTTAAAGTTTACTCTGCGTTTGGTAGCTTGAAGCTCCTGCATATGTATACTCCCAGTGATCAGTTTTAATCTATGGGCGCATTCCTTTAACAAGCAGTACCCCGTTAGTACACCCAGTAGTAGTGCGCACTGTCGTCTGGGTAGTTCCAAGAGGCTTTAAGTCTTCCCTCTATTACAGGAGTTTCAGAATATGCCCGAATTGAGGACACATCTTTCAATTATGTCTGCTACTTTTGCTCTGCCAGCTTAAGAAAGGTCTGCAAATAATTATTTTAAAAGACCCGGAATATTATCAATCACCAACTACAATATTGCTAGCGTTGTCTCAAATCAAAATAAATTTGGAACGCTTCAAAGCTTTAGTTTAGTCTAGATGGCGCAACGGTTAGCCTTAGCACATTCGCTCACTGCGTCCCTGGTTCAACTCCCACAAAAGGCGACTTACGTGTCATACAATCAGCTCACTCAGCTGTTAAATGAATACTCCTTTGGAGTAAATAACACCAAACACACACGTAGGCGACAATTCTCACTTATCTCCGTTTTCTTACTTATCTCGAGTTAATCGAAATTAACTTCTCACTCTAGCGAGATAAGTGAGAAATAATACTGAAGACACACGACGGAGTTAATTCTCACTTATTTCCGTTTTCTCACTTATCTCGAGTTAATTGACATTAGCTTCTCACTCTAGCGAGATAAGTGAAAAAATGGATGTCGATTAGCTCGAAATACAATGAAAGTGTGTTTTGGTTAAGCGGAAAAGCTTTTGTGGAACGCTGTGGATTTTACATTGAACAGCTGCTTAGAAAATATTGAGCCCGAGTTTATAATTGGGTGTTTTGGTGAATGCCTGACGAGTAACAGCACAGGATTTTTTAGATTTACACTTAAGATAATTGCGTTTAAGCACATGTGTCACTATAGAAAGTTCACTCAACAGCTTTAATTTTAATGTATGTACTTTAACTGCTATGGTCTGCCTTGGACAATAGTCGGCTAAGTGTGTTGCAGATCACACACCTCTATGTGCACTGGCACGATCTAGTAAATGAGATGATGCTTCGAGATGCTTTAGTCCTAATTGGGCTGTTGCGTCAGTTATTTATTTTATTCCAAAATCTTTTTCTTGATTTCTTATGATTCGACTTAACTCCAAACTAAGCCTCAACTCCTTTGGTAATACCCTAATTCCAAAACTTGCCACCTTGTTACATGAATTCTAAACGATATTTCATTGCAAGCCAGTTCCTCTCCATAATTAGAATCTTATTAACGATTTAGCATAACACTTCAATTGGAGCTGGTATACTCGTTACAATTTGATACAGAATCATTTGAACGTCTGGTCTTCAATTTTCATTTCATGTGTGTTTTTTTTTATTCTTATACTGTGGGAATTTATTGTTGTATCGATATCTTGAAATATTGAAGACATCCCATACATCCAACACATGCAAACTTTCCATGACCTGAAATGAAGATGCAAAACATAAAAGAAGAATTTTTGTTTGAGAATATCAATGCGTACAATAGGCATACCAGTGTACGAAGAAATGGTAAATCAATGGTCTCAATTGAACTCATAATGGCACTTTTTGTTAACAATTCTCAGTCTGCGTCCGAGTGTCTGTGTTCGCTTTTTCGCGAACTTATATTTGTACGTTTATGAATGATTATTTTCTAGTTACTCGTACATTGACACGTGTCGATTGAATTAGAAAGAGATTGCAATTCGCAAACAACAAAAATTGGCAACAGGGGAACGAGTTTAGGCATATGATTAAATTAGTTTTCGATAATTTATTAATAGCCAAACATCTAGACGGCCGGTAGCTCAGTGCGTTCAGGCGTCAGTCTGATGCTACCGGTCAGCTACGGGCTCGAGTCCCGTCCACGTCGAGGCCATGAATGTTTGAGTTGTCTTCCTCATGTGGTGTGGGGCGTAACAATATGGCAAAACATTTCAGATTTGTCGCAGTTATGTAGCAACATGCATCGTCCGAAACCAGTTTATGCTAACGAAACGTCAACTAGGCCACATGGGAATAGTTGACGCGCTATGTCCCACTAGGGGTTAGGACAAATAGTGTCGTATATAAATATCTCTAAAAAACATGGATATTTACCCTTTAGTTGAAGGAAATATAAATAAAGGGCATTTTATTAATGAACTAAAGTTCAAGAGCAAGGCAGGAGCCACTTATCTATGTAATTTACGTTTCTTAAAGAAATGCATTTCCAAATCATCTTCCGGCTAGCACAATGAAGAAGATAAGAGTCAATGCCACTGCTGTAACTGCAAAAGTCAATAAACAAATCAAAAACAAACAACAAGTAAAAGAACTAAATAACATCACGAAATAAATTATTTCCGTAAAGCCAATTTTCAATAATTAAGATACACCGTAAAGGTGCACTATTGGATAATAGTTTCATACTACTGTAGATTTTTTTATACATCTGTTTTGCTTCTACCACTTGTTTTTAACCGTCGAACTTGAAAATGGCCGGTTAGTGTCGGTGATGTTTTATTTTTTTGAACGAAGGTGGATCTGGCCATTGTAGCTGCCGACAATTGCTCCGTGTTAATTTTCATGTTATTCACATTAGACAAAAATTTAGCAGGTATTCTGAATCGTACATAATATATTTGTTGAACAAATGTTCAAATTCGTAGAGTGAGCTTGAATCAAACAGAAGCTTTTTTTTTTAAACATTTAAATGATGTAGCCATACAGGTTGTATACGCCATGCAAGGTCGAAGAATGATTATCGAGTTTTCTGAATTTCAAGTGGAACTTGATAATCTGGGAGAACTGAGTGTTGGTGTCAGGTGAATTTAAGGGTATGAATGCCACTTGCCTAAATTAGCTGGAAAATTGTTTCGCTAGCAGAACTGCATAAATTAAGTAGAAATGGCAATGTCTATTTCTATTAGTCGGTCATCAAGTTTTTAATGGACAGAATATATTACTCACTCTCATCATAAATTTTAGGATGGTTGTTTTTTTTTTAGAACAGAACCAGTTTGCAAATGATTACTGTTTAAATTTCTGAGTCGTTGGTTGTTGATATGATTGAAAGGGCTGCTCTGTCAAAAAGAGCGCACTTGGACCATCATAGGGTCTATTGTGATACCACCATGGATTGATAATCCATCGACCAAAAATCTACTCATCAAACCGGCCGGAGCTTACAACGAAACGATGTAACTAACCCACACTCATCTTATTCAGGTCATCGGTGAAGTAAAAGGACCCAAAGTGGCCTTCCTACCTCGAGCCAAGACAGGATAGGCGCAGAACACGCAAAAGAAGCTTCCCTCCTCATCCTGATCAGATTCTGCAATAGTCACGCGGGACCCAAAGTTTTCGGGCATGTTCTCCAACAAGGCAATGACCAGTGGTAACCCCACAACATTTCTAATGTGCCTCCCTTCCAAGAACAGTAGCAGTAATTCAGAAGAGTGGTAAGCGTTCAGTGTAGGCCATATCCGCCTGGTTACAAAGCATGTACTGCCAATACTCCAACTACAGTTTGCTCTGTCAGTCATAGCAGCCTTTGAGGCCAGTTTACAAGTTACCAGAGGCATTCCTAAGCTACGGAAACTATCGTTGACCATATTGGTTGTGCCTTCACGAACCAGCTCATCCGCCCTGCTGTTTCCAACAAATCCACTATGACCAGGAATCCAACAATAGGTAATGCTGAAAAAATTTCCCATCTCTAAGATTGAATTGTTACAGTTTACTACTGCCCTCGAGCTTGCCACTGTGGCATCAAGTGATTTAATAGCCGTTTGACTATCAGTATAGATTACAACATCCCTGGCGGTCACAATATTACACCCTAACCACAACAGGGTTTCATAAGCCCGTTTCAGTGACCCGTTTCAGTAACCCGTTTCACGGAGGCGGATGGTCACACCAGCAGCCACCAGCTCGGCAAAAATGTCCAAAGCAATCAAATTTAGCATAGTTTTAAGAGCGGCAATGGGAGTAATTCGAAGAGCTCCCGTGATGGAAACACATGCTAGTCTTTGAAGCTTTTCCAGCAAAATTCTACAAGATGCAATGAAATTTCGCATTGTCAGTGAGCACAAGTCGTGCCCCTTCCATCAATGGTGGCTCAAACGAAGTTACCTTATTTCTGCTAGTAAAAATAATAGTGTTGCTGAAGCATTACCCTATAAACTATTTAAGAATCCTAATTATCGTCGTGTTTGATTGATTTTAGAAGCTTCAGACTCTATCAATGTCTTCAGAGGAATTAATTAAAAATATTAAAGGTTTTTATTTAACAAAAGTTATAGTTCCTGTTAAAATGCAAATATTTATAATTTTAAGAAACCTCATTGACACGACCCCCATTAAATCCAACAAGTAGCAACTCTCAGCGTATTTCATTTCGTGTGTGATATATCCTCAATGTAATCATGGTTTCATGCCTGCATCCATGTGAATAATAAACCAAGACACTCGACTCTCACAAGAAGATGCTTTAATTGGGCAAAAAAATCACCGTTTAATTAACTTGACTGCCCGCTGAACAATTATCCAGCCGCGACTCAGAGCCAGAAAGCCAAACGAAAAAAAGACAGATGGCTTGGCGTGGCATCACAATGGACCTTGACGAAATGGTCAAAACTATTCTATACTAACCAAGAAACAGTTAGAATGATTTTTTAGGTGTTAAATAATGATACTTGGATGAACTAACGAAAACATTTACACCTTTTTTTTCTATTTCGAAAACACCCTACCGCACACATAGACTCATACATCGCTCAGACAATGGCAAAGTGATAGTTAAAGCATAAAGCAATTCAGAATTGAATGTATTAAATTACATTACACGTTTTTTAAGCATTTTTTTTCCTTGTAGTTTGATCCAGAATACTGTTGTTGAGTAATACTGATATTTTTGGTTTTTTCATCATCCTACACCGCTCGCTAGAAAGAAGCAATCATGTGCTACTAAGAAATGTATTTTGCATCACTTGAGAGTTTTTTCTGTAAATAAATTAAAAGGAAGAAGAATACAATTTCCCAAAGAAATTCAGATTGGAGGTGCATGCTAGCAACTGCACAATCCGAAATTTACATGATACCGGAATGTCATATTGCTATGCTCAGGACCGTCGAGAAGAGGAGAGGGGGCGGAACACCCGGGTCTTGATTTCAAAAAAGGCTGGGAAATTCCAAACAAGAAAAAAATGGCTAGTTTCGTAAAAAAAAGAAACGAATCAAACGTTTCTCATGGAGAGAAGAATTCTTTCGAACACTGCAAAAATGACAGTTTTGAGAGGGGCGCGTAAAATGGAGCATGAATATGTCGATACTAAAACATGTGCAACAATTTATTTTTTTATTTCCTATTTTTTGTTTTCAATTTCCCATTTGTCACGGTGGAAGGCTAGGTCCCTAATCGGTCCGGACTCGGCCACTGAAGATATAAGAGCCCGATGTCGGTGCAGACTAGCACATTATGCAAATTGGTAACCCTATGACATGTAAAAAAAAATATTTTGCTCCTAGCTGGAATTAAACCAGCCACCACTACAGCTGTTTTCTTCTAAAGTTAATTGAATAAATATCAAAGATCCCGTTGAGTACTTCGGTGAAAAATGTAATAAAGTAATCTAAGCAGATGACGTCCTGATGAGTTTATCAATTACTTTCGTTAAATATTTCATCAATTACAGCTTGATGACATGCGTATGTCTACAAATATCTTCACATAATTATGCTTCATCTGCTCTTCCTTCGCGAAATAGCGGTCGTGATGGAGGTGATGATGATGGTTATGATTAGCAAGGTATCTTCTACAGGTTGAAACTTTAATTTTAATTTATTCTTATTTGTTGTGAAAATACATGACATAACGAACTATATTTCATATATCACAAGTCCTTGAATTTTTGAATAAAAAAACACGGATTTCGGGTTACTCGCTTAAATCTTTCAATTCAATATAATTGTTGCGTTTCTTTTTAACAGCCAGGCAGAGCACATTTTGAAATACAAGCGGTGCAGTTGTCAAAGCTTTTGGGCAGTTTACAGTTCGGGAAACACATAAAATTAATTTTGTGTCAATAAAATTTAATTATGTGTAATTATTTTATATATTAGTAAATATGCAAAATAATTTTGCTACCTAAAGGAAATTTGTTCGGATGTATCTATACTATAGATTTAAGTTTCCTCTTGAAATTTAAGTTGACGTTTGATTGCTAACTAAACTAAGACACATTCCCAGCAAAGACATACTCCATTGCCCTAACCCCTTGTGGGGCATAGCGCGTCAACTGTTTCATTTGGCCCATTGACGTTTCGTTGGCATAAACTGGTTTCGGAGAATGCAGTTGCCAGCATGCACCTCCTGCACATCCATGGCCACGAACGTTGTCGTGGACGGAATTCGAACCCGAAACGCCGGTAGTCAAACATGAGACTGAGGCCTCAACACACTGCGCCGCGCCGGTCGCCCCAAGTAACAAAGACATGCCCCGTTTTCATCTTCGCTACTCTGATCTCCTCTGTAACGTTTTTTTGCTGCTTGTCTTGCTCTACTCTGCTCTGTACAAAAAGTAAACAAAAAAAATAATAAATTCTCAAGACTTCAATTCAAGATGTTGAATGTGGTGGGCGTCTCTTATAAGTTTGCAATACTCAAAAGCGTGAATCTTTCATGAACTCTGCTCTTAAATATTTACGTTTTTTAACCCAAATCGAAATGACTATAGTCACACCACAAGTTCATTGACCATGTTAATTGCTCAAATTGAATTAAACTTTTAAACTTTTTTTTTATAATTCCATTATAAGTTCTCTTATTTCTTATTCACATCTAACGAAAATGTTGATACAAAATTTGCAGCCATATAAAGATTTTAAGAGTGGAGTTTGGTGAAAGTATCTACATAATTTTTTAAGCTTCTCTGCTAAATAAAATATTTACGGCAAGTCATGCAATATGCCCCCATTTAGAGTTTGAACTTTCAACAAAAAATGCGTAAAGTTTTAATATTACCTTCTCACTGTTTTATAACATTAATACATCATCATCTATCAAAGATCATATGCCAATCAAATGAATTTACAAAGCCAAACATATGGTTTTGGTATAAATGGTTACTGTAGAGCAAGTAGATACTATGATACTAGAGAACTGACCCTAATATCCGTTGACTACCATACTATAAATATTTTAGAGACTGCAAACATAAATGTATAACCGCATTAAAGAGGATCAAATTGGAGTGCACGAGCCCCTGGTTCGAATCCTACTGAAAGCAGTTGTGTGGGTGGTTGAGTGTATTGCTGATATGTGATAACTAGAGACCGGATTATATGCAAATGCATAACTTCATATGCATTTGCATATATAGGTATTGGCTGTTTTTAGAGGTTTTAGCATATTTCATTGAAAATCCATTAATTTTGCATATTTTTAGGGAAATTGCTACGAGTCTTCTCATGATTTATCCAAATCTCATGTAGTGTGCAAGGGACATTTTATGTTTATAAGCAAACACTGTGAAAACAGAGTGAAAGCTATGCTATGATGCTTGTGCTGATATTTTGATCGTAAACCCTCAGCGAAGAGAAACGTGCTCATGGAGCTTCCCCTACCCATGAGCTTAAGTGTCACCATACACTGTCGAACACGAACCTAGTACAAGTGGACCGGTTTTCTTCAAACCTATGTGAAGTGTATGTGTGTGTCAGAGGACATTTGTACCAGGTTCGTGCTCGAGTTCGACAGTGTATGGTGACACTAAGATCGCATTCGTAATTGTCCGGTGATTTTCTACCTAATAAAACCCATTCATAACACACGGAAAAATGAAGCCAATACAGCATTTGAAAATTCTTCTACATCATCAGAACATCGCTGCCATAAGTACTCATTTTTCCCCACATACCCGAGTGTATCAAAAAACTTGAAACTCGAGGCTTGCAGTTGAATGGATCTATTCTGCTGATTGAAAAAGTTCGTAAAATACACTCTGAATTGCCAGATATATTCCCAGACAAACTTAAAAAAAAAAGTTTGAAAACTTTCTAAACAACAACCCAGGCTTCGAGTGTCTGTGCCAGATTAATAGTTTTATTAATGGTACAGGTAGAACTTTGCCTGAGACAATATCTGCCAATACAGCACCCATGTTTAAGTATTGCCCTGTGACATCGGTGGACGTAGAACGATCTTTCTCAAATTACAAAACTATTTTAAATGATAGAAGACATAATCTTACAACTGAACACAGAACAATATATTATAGTAAACTTCTATAAAAACAACAGACTGCTAAAACCATTAAATTTGTGACTTTTCGTTCCTTTGTTTCTTAATAAAAACATAATTACCCAATTTTTATCTTTTATTTTATGTTGCATATTTTCACATTTTACTTGCATATTTTAAGCATTTTACATGCATATTTGCATGCATATTTCAGCCTTTTTATGTTGCATATTATCCGGTCTCTAGTGATAACACAGCTCCAAGTACACTGTCATGATCTAGTAAATGAAATAATATACTAACTTATATCAAGGCATTGCGTTGGTTCATTGATTTGTGTGTTGCGCTGGATATCTCGTATGGCTGGGCTTCCAGCTTTCAGAATGATTCCTGTTTTTGCTGTTACGCATTTGCCCTAGCCCCTAGTGGGGCACAGCGCGTCAACTATTCCACACGGTTTAACTGACGTTTTGTTGGCATAAACCAGTTTCGGACGATGTCCGTTGCCAGCATGCACCCCCTTCTCCCATTTAGCCTGCGACAAGTCGGGAGATGCTGTAGCTTATTATTACACCACAGAGGGAAGACAACACAAACATCCATGGCCAAAAACGCCGTGAACGGGACTTGAACCCGTAACGTCCGTAGTCAAACATGAGACTGACGCCTCTACGCACTAAGCTACCGGTCGCCCCAATTATTGTGCCTTCAAATAGATGATTTTTTTCCTCCTCTCCTCCTGACACCTCCCTTCCACTTGTTAAGCGCCCTATGCACAGTTAGTTCGTTTTATTCAACTCGACGTTTATGATCATACGTGATAAAAAAACATTACCCGGAAAGAACTCGTTTCAACGTTATGCCTCATTAGCTTTTTCAGCGCATGCATTCAGTTCAATTTCGATAAAAAAAAATATTAGGTACCATATAGTGCGAAATTCCGTTGATCGTATTGCTACAGTACTTCCTAGTCCCAGTTCCTCGGTCGTTGTTGGTATAAGGGATGGCACCTTTACCGAAGGGTAATGTACAAAAATCAGCATGATCGTCACCGGTAAAATGAGCAATTAAAACGCAAATTTTCATGGAATCGTTTTCATATAAATATGCTGATTTTATTCCTAATAGAAGTATAGGGGGAAGAGAGGATATAAAGAAGCAGTGAGGCTAGAAAAGTGGGGGGGGGGGGTGGAGAAGGAGGAAAAAATGAAGAAGGGAAAAAATAAAAACATGTAGGCTTGGAGCAAGGGACAAGGAATGGAATATTTGATGACATAGGAACGACCGGTCCAATAATTCGCCTTTGTGAGAACATTTTTTTAATTCTAAAGAAATTATTTTCAGATTTTACACTACTCAATAGTATCTTTAGTCAAATCATATTCCCGAATTTGCTTGAAATTGGACTACTCTATCATATAACTGTCATAGGAACGACCGTTCCAAAAGCAAGTTTTTGTTACAAAACATTTTTATTTCTGAAGGTATCTTTACCAAATTTCATATTATTCAATCATATTGACAGCCAAACTATGTTCCTAAATTTGGTTAAAATCGGCCAGCTATTGCACATACCTCTCATAGGAACAGTGAAATCGGAACAAGTTTTACTAGTAATTTCAAATGCACCATAAGTCACAACGAAGGTATGATACCCTTCACGCGAAGCGTGAAAGTTACCATACATTCGGCAAGCTAGCCGAAATTTTTTATTGAAATTAACCTTTTTTGTATAGTTGGATATTCGGTATCCGAAAAGCGAAAAGATACCGGATACTATTGTAAAAAAAATGGGGAAATAGGCCGGAGAGTAACCATTCCCATATCTTAAATTTCCATTGTTATGTTACGAGTATAATACTATTGCAATGTTAAGATTTTTTTTTTTTCGGGATAAATATATAGAGTTAGGTTGATCGTGATTAATTCTTCTATCTCTTTGCATTTACATCGTCACAAAATTACTTTCTTTTTGTGTTTTCAAAACCATAGAGTGTCCATTTAAAATATTAGGGTTTTTAAAATTTATTCGAATTTTTTTTAACACGTTAAATGCATCTGCGATAGTGTTAAACATCATAAATGTGCTAACAATATTACAAAACCCAAAGGTGCGGTCCTATTGATTTGCTTGCGCTACTTACTGCTTATTCGACTTGTTAGCATAACACCATTTTTTATGTATAGTACATTGGTTGTGTACTCTTGCGTCAAGTAAATGTACACACTGTCATGTTATGTTAATTTGTAAACCACAAAAAAAGTGGAATGAACATGCTACATCCTCTAAAATCTTCTGTACTTAAAAAGGTCTTTTTGAACAGAAAATGTGACTATAAATAATTGCTGTAATTTGTCATCAATAAGCCTACGCGGGACATAATATAATCAGTCAGATTCCGAATGTATCTCATGTATCTTTCAATTTAAGATTATATTCAAATCATTTTTTTTTTTGTCGGAGTTATCTGATCCACAAGAATGAAGTAATGAACGAGAAGAATTGTTAGATATAATATGGTCTTATCTATAGGTACAAGTATACGATTATGTACTCTCATTTCTTCTGCACAAAATGTTTGTCATTTGATGAATTGATTTAATTCGGGCAACGACTTTTTCTTATGCGAATATGAGAAAATACCACCGAAAATGTTTACATCATCAAATCACAGACAATCAAAGAAGTAAAAATTCCAAGAAAGGTCAACTCAAATTAAACCAGAGAATTGCTTCTAACATAAGCCAGGCTTAATATTTTATTTTTATATAATACATGTTACGTTTTCCGCTTGTAAGGCGAAATAGCGATAATCTTGTTTTTCATAAATGGTATCATCAACCTGAGTGTTTGAAAAGAAAAGACATGCAACTAAAAAATTAACATGAAACCAAACATTTTTGTCAGTCGGATTACACTCCTAAAGGGTGTCCCAAGATTTGAATTTTGCGCCAAAGACAGCGTGATAGCTGACAGTTCAGGGTTATTTAAAATGGAGCACTACACTAGAGAACAACGCATTTTCATGGTTGAGCAATATTTTAAAAATAATGAAGGTTTAGTGGCTAAAATTCGCAATTTTCGTACAAAATATGGTCAAAATAGTGATTTAACTTCATCAACCGTGAAGAGATTAATTCAAAAATTCAGGGAGACTGGATCAATTAGCGATCTTAGACACTCTGGCCGTCCTTCAACAAGTCATTCAACACAAAACATCGGAATCGAAGCTGTTCGTGAGAGTGTGGCTGAGAGTCCGGGAACATCAATTCGGCACCGTAGTCAAGAATTGGACATTGAAAGAAGCTCACTGCAGCGTATTCTCAGGAAAGGTTTGCATCTTCACTTCACTTCAACTGCACTTTGTATGGAACAAAGTGCAATTGACTCAGTAACTGAAGTCTTTTGACCACGCACAGGGAAGGCTCGTTAAACGAATTACGGAGCAACAACAATTGGAAGCTGATTTTTCAAACAGGGTCATTTTCAGCGATGATGCTCATTTTCATCTTGACAGCTTTGTTAATCGTCAAAATTGTTGAATTTAGGGTTCAGAAAATTCACGAGTGATTGCTGAGAAACAAATGCATCCCCAAAGTCTCACTGTTCGATGCGGATTTTGAGCTGTAGGCATCATCCGACCATTCTTCTTTAAAAATGTCAATGGTCGGTCATTAATAGTTAATGATGCTCACTATTGTGATATGATAATCCAGTTTCTTGTCCCTTAACTGCAAGATATGGATACGGACGACATGTGGTTTCAACAAGACGGTGCCGCATGCCATTCAACCCGAAAAACAATTTAATTACTGCATGAGTCATTTCATGGTCGTGTAATTTCCCGTTTTGGTCATCAGAATTGGCCGCCCAGATCATGCGATTTAACGCCATTTTTTGCTTTGAGGCTTTTTGAAGGCTAAGGTTTATGCCAACACGCCCACAACTTGGAGGAAATTGTTGAAAATTGTTTATGCAAATCGGTCATGGAAAATTTCGACAAAAGAGTGCGTATGTGCCAGCAAAGCCGTGGAGATCATTTACCCGGAATACTATTCCATGCCTAACCCTATACTCTATATATTTTACAGAAGCACAAGAACTCCCATATGTAGTGCAAAAATTTGTTAGAAATATTGCCAATGTGGGATCCTATTAGAAAATGATCTTAGTACCAAGAGTGTTTGCCTAAATTACTCTCATGATACTTGAACGCCTAGCGAGTTCGAACTAGTTACTATTTACCGCACAACACTTGTTATGTGTCGTAACAGAAGGACCTATAAAACTATAGCGGTTTCAATGCCCAGCTAATTTGTTTGTTTGAAGAAAATATGAAAAAAATAGCACAATTACATTGCTACTATAATATACTCGCACTCGCGTCTGAGGGGTCATCTTAATACCATGCGTACCTACCTATATATTGTGCAAGATGCTAGCTGCCGCTTATGCGAGGCTAATAATGCAACTTCAGAGCACATCCTTTGTGAGTGCGAAGGACTTACGGAATGACGCACGGACTGCTTCGGCATAACATTTCCTTTGGGCGAGGACATCTCCTCTATTAAACCTGGCCAGATCAGTCAATTTATCGAGAAAAATCGACTAAATCATACGATCTAGTTTTCTTGATAGAATGGGCTTCAGCACAATAGACCCATGGTCGCAGTGCTTGTGGTTTCAACATGATCCACGGCTCTCCCCCTCCCCTTATCTATAATATACTATTGTATTTTATACTTATATACTATTTTAGCTATGCAAGTTGTTTTTCATGAATTTCCGAAATAAGCTGGAAAAAGAAGTTTCGAAAAGTAATATTTTGACAAAATCGGGCCCCCTCTCAAGATTTGGGCCCGGGGGGAATCACCCGCCTCCAATCAGGCCTGGTTACGAGTCTATCAATGAAAATCGTTTAAGTCGAAAATTCACCTTTTTTTAATTAAAAAAATGCATATTGCATTAAAGCACTTAATTCTCCAATGCAGCCTTGGCGGGTGTTATTAATGAATTATTTTGAATGAGAAATTAATCAAAATTTCGTTTTTATCTGTTTTTGTTTTTTATTATTATTTTATATCATATCTGCTAATATTACTTGAGGAACGTTGGGAAGAGCTATGCGTAGTTTTCCGAAGAGAGCACAATTGCATAAAAATTTAAATTATTGTCTTCCATTTCTCATTCAAAATAATTTATTATTAACACCCACCAAGGCTAGTGTAAAATTAAGTTCGTACTTTAATGCAATACAAAATGTTTAATAAAAAAAATTGTGATTTAGTCCTGGGGAAGACAACACAAACAAGGGAGGTAAAAATGGGGAATAAAAAAAATTGTCGATAAGGATGGAATGGTTGGCGGACGGATCAGACGGACCACGCTGTCGAATCTGGGTCCGGGTGTAATGGGACCCTCGGCCTCTGGTTTCGTACCACCAACAGATCACTACTCATCAGGTGTTGCTTCGATATGCCGGTGGGAGCAGCACTACCAGACCATAATATGGTTCATTACAGGTGGTTCATTACAAAATGTTCCTGAATATTTTCTGCCCGATATTCCATGGAGAATCACGTGGTTGTGCGTTTATACGTCAATTTCCGAACACCCTGTATAGATGAAAAAGAGTTTCAGACGATAGCACATTATGAAGCATCTACCTTTAGCTGTAATGATTACGACTGATTTTGCATACCCTCTGCAAGTTAGAGATATTGTTCTCTAATGTGGTTAGGTTGGAACCAAGGTGTCAGTGGTTTGAACCTGGTCGGGGCATTTTCAATTCGAAAAAAAGACAATGAAAGTCAAGGTAGAACGAATCATGATACTGCCCATATCATCTACACACCGTAAAATGGAATTAGAAATGACTGCTCGACCACACTTCGAAATTCGAACTCTATTTGCCGAATTGGGATGTGCCGACTATACTTTTCTAGTTCACACGTACCATATTATGTGGTTAGAATTTGACACATTCAAATGAGAGCTTAAAGGGTTTCCTAAGTACTATTCAGCTCGGACTCAAAACTTATTATCTGCCTCTTGATTGATGGTATTGCGATCGAACTTTAAGTGACAATATATATGTATGCAGCTAATTTTGTTTAATGTAACTCTTGGGGAATGCAAATGATCGGTTCCTATTGCTAATGTCTCCTGTCGCATTTTCACAATACAACACTGTTTCGTGTTCAAACTACTAGTTCTAGACAAACAACAATTAGTATTTCTCCATGAGATCCAGTTAATTTTCAAGCAAAACACCCACACCTACGTTCCGCCACCATATTCTTTCAAGTGATAAACGAGGAAACAAATTACATAGTCGCCAAGCCCACTTCCTATACACCATTTTAGTGATACTTCTTCGACTTGAAGCACGTTAACTCGAAACTACGATAAGTACTTTTTCTTTTAGTTCTGAATTTGCAAGACTCATTTGCATAGTGATCTTTACAAATACAGACCAAAGAGGTCATTTAACCATAGTCTCCTTGACAGTACCTCTCTTCAGTTTTGGGCATATGACCATTCAGACAGTATTCGCCTCCACCACTGCTAATAAAAATCGGTATTCCCGGTATAGGATAGTGTCTCCGGCTAGATGACATGCACATGATATCACGCATTTTACAGTTTAGTCTTGAATTATTTGACGATCGAATGATTTGACTGCGTGATTCATTCTACCATTCTAGCACGATTTATCTTCAAATTGAAAGAAGTCATTAATCTTGTTCTTTTATTCTTGGTATCTATGACGGATGGTTGTAACCGAATAATGGGTCTCGTTGGTTAGCCTTTGTGAGTTTAGATTCATGTGTAGGGGAAGTAAGTCGCAGATTTATCGATAAAAATCACTTAAGGTCACGAATCTTTCTATCCATCATGGCGATAATAAATCAGCACGTAAATCACCGTCTCCCGAAAATAGGTTACTTGAGAGGCAACTCGAAAGGTTCAACTATGCCCTGAGGGACTTTCGTTCATCCACACCAGTTAGATTCAACTTAGTTTTTATACAATAATATCTAATTGAAAACATGTGAACTTTTTTGTGTCGTTGATTTAAGGTCAACTCATATTTAATTCGTTTTTGCATTCTGTTCCAGGATGACGGGGGTATTGAATTCTTCAATACGATTGTCCTTCAGCCACACTTGAAATTAGTCACTGATCTGGGACGTGGCTATCACGTACGTTGTCGCTATCAAAGTCGTGAAGCTGCAACGCACCAACAGCAACAACAACAGGAATCGGCTACGAACTGGGCTGAACGTCCACAGCCCTATCGAAGTGGTGATGCAAACGATGCGATCGAAGTAAGCGATCGTCGCGACTATGGTCGATCTTTGGATTTAACCGAAACGAAACTAACCACATCCCAAAAGGACGGTCTCGTTCCCAATGGCGATGTTCCAATGCCAGGATGTCATATGAAAATCTACACAGGCGATAAGATTGCTGAGAACGTGAAGATTGGTGATCCGTTGACAATTGTTGTGAATATTGATGAACAGGATACGTATGGATTGCATGTGACTGATTGTTTGGTGAGAGACGGTTTGGCGTGGGGCGAACAGAAGTTGATCAACGTTGAAGGGTGAGACATTATTCGATCATTATGCTGAATGAGTCCAGGACGACTTGTTCCTTTCGGAGTCAAAAACTAACAATTTTTTTTCAGATGCCCATTGGACAATGAAATCATGGGACCGTTTGACTATTCCGACGATCGTATGGCGGCATCTGTAACATTCCCAGCTCACAAATTCCCCTACACGGCATCCGTCTACTATCAGTGCAACGTAAGGTTGTGCGCACTCCAAGATCCTGATTGTCAGAAGGTAAGTTTGGTTAGGCAAAAATGTTTCAGGATTCATCGTTTGGCGTAGTTAGTTAGTCTTAATTAATGTTGGCTACATTGTCAATTTTAGGCACCAAAATGTGGATCAAGCAAACGTCCTAAACGGGAGGCCGATGTCAAAGATGAGGATAGTGAAGGACTTCCGGCCACTATTGAAGTCTATTCGGGATTGTATGTGAATGAGAATGCAGACGTTTCAGAAAGCGATGAAGATTCCGTCTTTAAAGAGAAGGTAAATATCAACCAATCAACCAAATATCAGTGTTTCCAGATCAATGGCTAGAATTGGAAGACGTATTGAATTCTGATAATTAAAATGTTCAGATAACATTTGTATTGAGTCGATGTGTATAGAGTCGACTCATCAAAAGAGAGGTCAGCGGTTCAAACCTGGCTCCGGTTATGTTTTAAAGTTCTGCTTTTCACCGGCTTTCAGTGAACTCAACTGCGAAAACGTACAGAGTTTTAGTAATAAATCAACGAAAATAAAACTCGCTGACCGCTCGTTCATCTGCGTTGTAATTTCACTCGGCAACGTCTGCGCCCTCGCTGACTGTTCGCCATCCGTCCAGCTGTGCACTACCGCAGCGTCCTCGAGCTGTGTGCTGCATATGCCCCAGGATGTTTGTCCGTTGAAAACTGGTACCATCAGGTTTTCGCTCCGGTTCGCTCCTCAATCCTTCGACCCCCTCGGTAACCGTATCGACCCTACCATCCATTTTGGCGTCCACCTGCATGACGTCGTGTTCGAACTTCTTAGAGGTTTAGCATTGCCTCTCGTCCAGCAATCTCGATATTTCCGCCGGCTGATTCTGCAACTGCTCGTAATGCTCCACTTGTCGCTTGAATTGCTCGTTAAGTTGCTTGGATCGCTCGTTAAGTTGCCTGGACATCGACAGTAGCAGCTGCATGACAAGGCTGAAACCGGCTCTCGATCCGTTGAAATTTTTCGTCGATTCGTCCTTATCCGGAAAATTGATCGTGTGGAGACCCTGTCCGCCGGCTTTTATCACTTCCTCTAAACGAGCACACAGCGCGAACGAATTTCCCGTCGGTAACGAATTCGGTTTTGCTAGTTCGTGTTTTAACTCCGCGGCCGTTAATTCCGAAATAATACGCGGCATTTTAGTTCGTTATTCACTTCACAAGTTCAAAACAATCGTGCAAATTTTAAGCGCGTAATATGTTCCAGCACTTCACTACAAAGTTTCTCAAACATACAATCGCGCAACTTCCCGGCGCTTCTTTTTAAAGTTTCTTTACACTTCTCGCGCTTATTTGCACCACCGTAAATATCCCGCACGACTTTCACGAAATAAACAATCGCGCAAGTTTTATCGTCCTAGAACTTCCCGGCGCTTCACTTTTCAAACGAAACGTTCACTACACGCACGCGAATATCCCACTTCTGACACTAATTGTAATGTTTTCTGACCGAAGCCGGGTTCGTTATTCTTATGCTGAATAATGAAACACTTTGATTGAAAAACACACACACTTTACTAAACGAACTTCACACGCGTAACTAGCAACCATCGTCAAACTATGTCTAACTATTCGTTACCGGCGGATAACAATAACGACTGTACTACTTTCCGGTTCCGCTTCCGAGCGGATACTCTACGACGATCGACTTCCGACTGAGTCTCGACTATTACTACTTCTTGCTGTTGCTGGTGACACCTGGATTTATATAGCTGCTAAACCCATGTATCCACTAGTTAGCGAAGATTCTAGATGGTTCGGTGCTCATTATCTTTGTCATCGATGGTTCGAGCTATGATAGAGCTTAGTACAGTCTGTGCCATAAAAGAGACGTACTCCGTACATAGGTATATGTACAACAGTATTTTATACTAGGGCGCCGAAGTTTTACTTGGACATAGGCGCCAAAATCTCTAGCTACACCTCTGGTCACAGGCTGTTTTTTTATTTTAATAACGCGCTGGGGAAATAAACCCTTATCTCTAGACTCAATCATCGTAGAGTGGCAATCGAAACCTCATGCGACTTCCGAGCGCATCTTATTAGGTATGTATTACACCTGGTACTTGTTAATAATAGCTTACATAAATTTCCTTGTGCAAGAGAGCCTAGCGTTGATATTGTGATAAAAACCGGGGTGCTGGATTTTATTTGAAGTGATTGGTATCGAGGGTAGTAAAAGTTCCATTAAGTTACGGGACAGTATCTATAGAGATCAAATTCGACTCTGTCTGACGATAGTTTTATTTGCAAAGCATGTGTGATTTGTGCTAACAGTTATTCATCTTTACACGTCGACACCGGACTCTGCAACTCGACACCATCATTATTCTAAGGCCCTAACCAGATTGAACACAGAATGCAGCAGCAGCGGCAGAAGCAACAACAACAACAGGTAGATCTGTCATCGCCGCTGTGTCGTCGCGACAGATCCACGTGTTGTTGTTGTTGCTTCTGCCGCTGCTGCTGCATTCTGCGTTCAATCTGGTTAGGGCCTAATATTTAATTATTTTAATTTCCAATTTTAACATATTTCCTTTATCTCTTATTTCAGACCC
This sequence comes from Chloromyia formosa, assembly GCA_964017055.1. NCBI lineage: Eukaryota > Metazoa > Arthropoda > Insecta > Diptera > Stratiomyidae > Chloromyia > Chloromyia formosa. Next base: position 15,110,392 of record OZ024818.1, on the reverse strand, counting down.
CAGACGATGCCCTCTGCATATCACAGCGAACATTTGCAATCGCAATTGCCATAGCCGGTCTTATTCTTATGTTAGCCGTTGTAGCTGCCGTCCTGTGCATAATGGCACGAAGACGTGGCAAGACTGTTTCAAATTCAGGCAGTTCAATATATAGTGGACCCTATACAAATACAGCCTTTTCACATAGTAGCTAGATTTAACAAACGAAACTATTCAAAGCCAGACACAAACCCACTAAAACACCTCTACGTTTACCTAAACAAGAATCAATGACACAAAATGTAGTTTTGTGTTAAATTTGCCTATTTTAGAACCAGTAAAAAGGCAATTTACTTTCTAATTACTGCCCACTTAATGTGATTTTGCAAATCTGCCAAGTCAGATAAAAACAAAAATAGAAATTCTCAATGAAACAATTAAAAAATATTTGGTGCAAATATTCGTCAGAAATCAAATCGAAATGTTTATGATGTACACATTCTACACGTGTAGGGCCAATGCTTTAAAGTATTTTCCAAAACAAAATTAAATTTAAAAGATAAAGTTGTCAGGAGTTTCAACAACAGATACATTGCTTGAAAAGCAGTTTCGTCAACATAAGCGGAGTTGAAATCCATGAATGAGAATATCAGCTACTATTACTATATTACTCTACTATAACGTATTTTATATATAAAAAGTATATAATTAGTAAGTCATTGTATATTAAAATTAACTTTAATATCTAATCATAATATTTTTCAAGATAATATTAGGCAATAAGCGCATTGCCTACTAATATCGCAGAGATTCGAGTCTGTACTTTGAATGAACATGGAATCGGGGGTTCACATTTTGTCTTTTTTATTTAAATTTATATTGCAAATTCAATCCGTTTAGTGCCATCATACTTATTGTATTTGAATTTTTTATTTATTTATTAAGTTTTAATTATTTTTGGCTTTAATGTTTATATTTTGTTATTTTTTCTTATGTTTTAACTTGTCAAGAATACACACACCCCCCAAAATACGCTTTATTCATTGCAAAGAAAGGACTACACGCATCTCTGATAACAATTCCTATTCAAACTAATTTTAAATATAATACACAGATAATCACAACACTTTTTTTCATATTTGAATGAGGTTCATTTTTTTTATCAGATCGGGACATGTTCAGCAAAGATACTATTGTTGAACTAAAATCCAATTTTGGTGTAAAAAGGCATCTTTTTGTAAACACACAAACAAGCAGCAACAATTTGCGGAGCAGAAATTGAATTTCTGCTTGCGCAATTTTATGGTGGTGGGTCGTCCTCTGTGCTCTTTATGGACAAACAAATTTCAACGAATTCGTTTTCAACGGGAGCTCAGCAAACAAGTTTATCCTATTTTCTTTTTCTTATAAAACTCAGTATACAAATAGACACAATACACACAAATACTAGTTATACAACTTGAGACAATTTCGAGACATTGAAAATGTGAAAGAAAAACATTTTTAATTAAGCATTTAAACACTTTATACGAGTACGAATATGTTAGGAAAACACTTAAAAAAGAACATTTGAAACAGTCTTGTCATATAATTTGCTATTATTCGTCAATTAAGTCACTACATATTAACGGACGTATGCTAATTATGGTTAAACACAAAAAAAAACACTAAAAATTCCACTTACATTAAACAAAATGTCAAGTGATTGTGAAAGAAGAAAAAAGATATTCAAAAAATGTACTTATAAATTACTAGTACCTTCCGACGAAGGATATACAATTATGTCTACATACTATTCTTAAAACAAAATGTGTAATTAAACAAATTAATCGTTCACATATGCAGATGTATGGACACATTTTCAACATACACGCATTAACATTTTCACGTTACATTGAAATTTGAATTGCTTCACTGATTTGTTTTCTCGTTCATTATGAGAGAATTGGATATTTTATAAAAATGCACAAAATGCATTTGGACGACACTTAATTGCACTTTCGTTGTAATTATTTATACTACACATTAGTTAGGTAGAGAGCACAACAACAACAAATGAAAATAAATTGAAACAAACAAAAATTTAATTTAGTAAAACAAGTCACTGGAGCTTTTCAAATTAACGTTTACATAAATAATAAACAATTAAAATATACAAATAAAAAAGAAAAACGGAAAAAAAAATTGTAAATGTCAAAATGTTGCAACAGAAAGTTTAAAAATTGTCAGGGAAATTCAGATTCACACAATTCTGGATTTTGTGTTACAATATTTTATCGGGGTAAAAATGTTACAAAAAAAATGCGTAAATGGAGAAAATAAAATATCAAGTCTACTATGAAGAAACATGTGAAACAAAAAAACGAAAAATTATTATATGTTTGAAAAACTGAATAAACAAAATGAGGTGCTTTAAATTGTATAAATCAATAAAAAAAAACTGTGTTTTATTTTAATATTATTATCTATCTGTTGCATGCGTTGGACCACCTGCTTGAAGGTCAGGTGCGGGGGAAGAAAATCCTTATTGCACTGGACAACCAATCGGTGATCAGACGCATGCAGCAGACGAACATAAACTCTAAACTGGTACTAGAGTGTGTCCGGAAGCTCAACACGTGTGCCTCAGAAAATGAGGTTACGCTGATGTGGGTAAACGGACACATAGGTACAACAGGAAATGAGGCGGCGGATGCCCTAGCAAAACAGGGATCTGCGGCAACTTTCATTGGCCCAGAACCCAGAGTTGCTCTGGGGAACGGCATGATTGGAGCGAAGGTTGGGGAGTGGATGGACTCCATGCATCAACAAAGATGGCAGGAGCTAGTCACTTGCAAACAAGCTCAGAATGCAATGACCAGCCCTTTAGGCAGGGAAGCGAGAAAGGTACTCAGTTACAAACGGAGTACCCTAAGCTGGATAACTGCCTTGGTCACAGGGCATGGTAATTTGAAGGCTCATCTGACCAAGATGAAAATCGGAGATGACGTTTGCAGACTATGCCTGGAGGAGGCCGAGACGGCAGCACACATTGTGTGCGAATGTCCAGCACTGGCTAGCACGAGGTTGAGGATCACAGGCAAGCACACGATAAGTGTGGAAGCCATGAGTGAACTCAGCCTTAAACAAATGCTAGCAATAACACGGGACTCAGTGATGAAGAAAGAGGTCGACAACTATCAGTCGACATCTGGAGGCCACTGATGACCGGGAGGGGGTGAAAAGGGACTCCGTTAGTGGTCTGCTTCGGCTATCCCCCAGAATATAATAATAATCTAAAGATCGTTAGGCAAACTTGGCACTTTCGCAATGACTTACCCAACACCATATACTCTTTTGCCATAGATCGATGCCATGTGAATTTAGGACACCCTCATGCTCAGCCATTTCAAGGCATGTAAAACAATGCAATTATCATCCTTCCACAACGTGCCTTTTTCGCCTGCATATCAATTTGTCTATTGGCATCCGACCCGTACGCCGACTTAGCTCTGGATTTCATATTGGCCACGTTTATGCCGTGGAACTAAAAGGCGATTTAAAATAACTAAATCATTTTAGTGCTAGTACTTATTCGTGGTGTGTTTATACCGACCAAACGGAGAAATACTAAATATGAAAGATGTCAGTTGTTCGTTTGTGACTTTGGTTTGGGAAATGTCAAGAGCCAAAAGCTTCCCAATAAAAACGCGTTTATATCGCTACAATCAAAGGATGAAACGAATGCAGAGTTTCAGGAAAGGATAAGGTATTTATATAACATATTAAATACAATTTTCACCAACAACGCCATTAGCGAAGACAGCAACATCATCCAGTTCCAATTTTTCAGTCCAGTTCTGCATCGCAAGTGGAGCTAAAATTAGTACCAAAACTAGCTAATGCGACATGTTTATTTCGTCGTGAGTTAGCATGAATTAATTAATACTCGAAGATAGTTCGGCGGCATAAACAAGGCCATTGTTTCGGGCTAGAAAATTTATAGAATTTGTAACGGACGGTTTGGTGGGCATACGAAGCTGCCCGTGGGGACGGAGCCTAAGGGCGACCACAGAGTGAAAACTGAAGCTGGTTTTTGATTGCGAACACTCAGTGAAGAGAAACATTTACGTGAAACGTGCTCATGGAGCTTTCCCTGCCCATGCTATCGCTAAAGCTCAAGATCGCATTCGTAATTGTCCAGTGATTTCATATATAAAATCCATTCATAAGACACATACAAATTAACGAATACACCGGACAATTACGAATGTAATCTTCTGCAACATGGGGAGGGGAAGCTTCATGAGCACGTTTCATGTGAATGTTTCTCTTCGCAGAGTGTTCACAATCAAAACACCAGCATAAGCATCAGCTTCAGCTTTCACTCTGTGGTCACTAAAGTAGGATAGTGACCGTGAAGGTCGGGCCGTGCCATCTGGCGAAGAATAAGGCCCCTCAATGAGCTATGCTTGCTGTAGCTCAGTTCAGGAGACGTGGGCTGGTTTTTCGACGCTCGTTGCCCCTGTCTTTTACGCATTAATGAAAATTCCTAGGTCTGGGGAAGACCACACAGACATGGGAGGCAAAAATGGGGAATAAAAAAAATTGGGCGATAAGAATGGAATGGTTGGCGAACGGCGCAGATGCCCTCGCGCTTGCATCGGGGCTCAGGTGTAATGGGACCCTCGGCCTCTGGTTTCATACCATCGACAGATCATTACTCATCAAGTGCTGCCTTCGATTTGCCAGTGCAAGCAGCACAACCAGACCAGAATATGGTTCATTGCAAATTCAACGAAGACATGAGTTGACGAAAACTTGCACCTCTCTGGTTACTCTTACGAAAACTTTCCATGTACTGCTCCCATACAAAAGCACAAACAGTACCATACAGTAGTGCCAGAGGTGACACGGTTCAAGACCGCGACGACGTGTTCTTTCAACCGCCTCATTTGATCCTCCTCTAAGATAAATAGCTTTCAATCACTATCCTTCACCGGCTATTAAAAAAACCGCCTATTGTTGCAAAACAGCTGGATTTGGGAAAGTTGCAAACCTCTACAAATCTTCCATCGTTGTCGTTACGATCTCCAAGGCCGTGTCCCCCATCACATGCCTGAGCCCATAGTTATCAGTGGCAACTTTTGCAATCAGATCCCCCATAACCATTATAATGGGCGCTTTTTTTAACAGCAATGCAGTGCAGAGCAGGTTAAGACCACAAATGCACTAACAATTTGATCTGAGCTGCTCTGGATAACACAAAACGAACATTTTATTGACAGGAAATGAACTTTATATGTATGATTCCCAACCTGTAAACTGTTCGAAATCTTCGACATCTGGGCCGCCTGCATTTCAAAACGCAGATTGCTTAACGGAGCAGCGTTCTTGCGCTGACGTTTTATCCAGAGCAGCTCAAATCAAATTGTTAGTGTAATTGTGTGGCCTTAACCTGCTCTGCTCTGTATGGCTGTTGAAAAAAACACGCCTATTGTAATATTCCTGATTTTGGTCCGGAACCCCTCGAACATGATTCTACCGGAGACCGGATCTCAGGATAAGAGACAGTTTCTGCGGCTCTGGTAAAGAGGAGCCCCAGATCTGACCCACGACCACTACCGGTAGCTCTTCCGGAGTACAACATTACAGTGCTACCCGTTGGAGAGATAAATTCTCCGCTGATCCGCCATCTTATCTCACTAACTCCTAAGGCCCTAACCAGATTGAACGCAGCAGCAGCGGCGTTGATAGCAACAGAAACAAAAGGAAGATCTGCTTTCACTGCTGTCGCTGCCGCAGCGTCCAATCTAGGTGGCTTAAGGGAAACGCATGCTTTCTAACTTGACATTTGGTCGCCGCTGCCGGTTTCTGCATTCAATCTGGTTCGGGCCTAAGTTGTTTAATTTATACCGCAGATATTCACTCTCTAATTGAAGAAATCGTGAGTTATGGGGACTTTCTGATCCATTGTCCAGGAACTCTCCTGGACAACGCACATTCCAGAAACTAATATTTGTCATTGTACGATAGCCAAAAGGAGTAACCGTTAAGTCAGTCCTTATCCAGGGCATAGTTGACATTTCCTTAACATATACATAGAAGATTTCGGACAGTGCAAGTTGCTGGCATACATGTACATCCTGTCTTTTGTTTGTCGGTTTCTACGACAGGCCGGCAAAATGAAAAGCCGCAGCATTATTCTTACCCCCCACACCACAGGATGTTTACTTCAAGCAAATCATCGCGCCGTCATTACTAGCGGCCTGACTTGGTTAGCAATGGTCAAAGACCACTACCCTTCCAGGGGCGCCCACCAGGAGGACTATGGAAGACGATTTGTGCTCCCTGTATCTCTATGAGGTCACCACAAACGACCGTCCCGAGCAATTTGTCCTGTGTGGCGGAGGGGGAGGCACGAGCAATTTGCCCACTACTCCACAGTGTATCAAATATCTACTAGCTAACGAACTTTGAAGGTCGATAATAGAAATTACCTTATTCGCCCGTGATCAGTAACTCGGCGGATGAAGCAGTCGATATTTCCGCATCTTTTGTAAAAAAAATGTACAAAATTAATAAAAACCTCGCAATTTTTTGGGCAAAGTAAACATACTTTATTAATTATATACTTATTGTAAAATTTCAAAAACCACCTAACTAGCATCCGCAAACAATCCGCAAACTTAACGTCTATCCGTTTTGCCGGATCCTCGTTTGCCGGAGAACAAATGTTTCGGCATTTTCGTTCCAATAAATCGATCGGCCTCGCCCTTGAGACCCATTTTCGACACTTTCTTCGCGATATCCCGACGCGCCATCATTTGCACCTTCTTCTTCATGGCGACATTCTTCACGCCCAAATTATCACGCGACAAAGCCTTCTTAAGTGGCTTGCCAGTCGCTCGAACAACGGCCGATTGCTCCTTGTCCAATTTCGGTTTCTTAGCCCCGGGTCCGACCTTCACAATCGCCCGTCGCGTGTCGACCATCGTCTTTGTGAAGTTCGCTTCCTCCGTGCCGGACATATCGACACCCAAATTCTCCATCGTCGTGCGCAATTTCGTGACGCTGCGATCGCGAACGCGAGCCTGTTTGTGTCGCGGGATAATCGATTTGTTCTTTCTGTGCGACAGGCGCTTCTCTTCGCGCAACTGGAACCGTTTCTCGCGGATCTGGGCGGCCATTTCACGGATTTCCTTAAGCGTGTCATCGAGCGTCATGTCGGGCACCTTGTAGACGCCAGAGTCCTCGCGTAAGCCTTCCTCACGCTCAAGCTCCTCGAGCTTTTCAAAAATGTCGGGGTCGATGTAGTCGGCAATGTTGTGACCTTCCCAGAATTCGGGGATGGCGTCGTGGCGCTCCTCTTCGGGAATCGTGACGTAGTTCTTTTTGAGGTCCAGCGTGTAGTCGTCGCCGAGCTCTTCTTCGAGTTCCTTTTCCAACTTGCGTTGACGTTCCGCCTTCTCGGCGGCGGCCTGTTTTTTCACCAGCACCGACTCGGGTATGCATGGAGGTCGCTCCTTATTGTCACGCTCTTTGGGCATTGCGACATGGAGCCGATTCAGAATGTTGTCCACCTTCTTGGTGCGCATCTTCTGATCGACTCGGTAGCAGAGTAAACGTTCGCAAGCCTCGATCTTCACTTCCATGACGCCTTCCTCGTTTACCGTGGACATTGGCATTACGGGAATGTCCTTGTCCTCCTGCAGACGAGTGATGATCTCCTTGCGCTCGGGCGTAAGATCGTCAACCTTCAAAATGTCCACCTTGTTCAGGGCCACGATCAGCGGCTTGTTGGTGAACAGTGGCTTGATGCTCTCGAAGAGTTTGGCCTGCTCCACCAGGGAGTAGCCGCACTGCTCGGAGATGTCCATAAAGTAAAGGATGCACGACCGAAGATGAGCCAGTGCGGTGATGGCTTGCATTTCGATGACGTTTCTCGCTTCGAGCGGATGGTCAAGGATTCCGGGCGTGTCGATCACTTGCCAGCGCAAGTATTTGTAGTCGGTGTGGCCGACGAAGAGACTCTTCGTCGTGAAGGCGTACGGTTGCACTTCAACGTCGGCGCGTGTGATTTTGTTGAGGAAACTCGACTTGCCGACGTTGGGGAAGCCGCAGATAATTATGGTCCGCGTGTAGGGATCGATGCTGGGCAGACGCGACAAGTGCTGACGCACCTGTTCCAAATAGGTCAAATTGGCCCCTTGGCGCTTCATGATGGTGGCCATGCGACCCAGGGCGGCCTTTTTCAACTGTTTGCACCGGTACAGGGAATCACCGTACTTGAGCAATCGGACGTAGTCCTTGGCAACACTGAAAACGAAGAGTAGCATGAGAAACGAACTGCCACCAGGACACTTCAAGGAGCCTTACTTGTCAATCAAATGTCTGGCGGTATTCAGCTGACCCAAGGCCAATTTGTAATGGTCCTTGTCGTAGAGGACATTCATCAAGTCCGCGTAGAACGGATGTACGTCGTCCAATTTCGGGAAATCCTGGATGATCTGCGTGAGTCGATCGTGGAAACTTTGCTGTGTAAATTTCACCTTGCGCGTGTAAAAGGCACGAATGCGTGAAATTTTGTAGCCTTTGTGCACAACGGTTGGGGTTTTACGTTGCGTCTTCGACAGCATAATGTCGATGAAGTCCTAAAAGGGAAAATCGGGAACATGGCGTTAGAAATTTCACAATAGAAATTAATTGTAAACAACCCCAAGGCGATGTGAGGTTAGGGCGATTTGAAAATCGGGTTGAAATGAAAGCAAATGAGAATTTCGTACGTACCTTTGCTGGCGGAACCACCATAATTTTTTTGAAGTTGTACAAACTCATTTTGACTGAGTTCTGTTGCTATTTTCACCGGAAAAACTAGAAAATAACAACTCGCGAAAGACACCACAACACCACGCGGCGATGGGTGATACTGGAAGGAACGTGTGTACTTTTGACGTTTAACAGATGATTGTCGGAGTGACGGTTGATTGGAAGGATTTCCAGTTTGAGAGTGCTGTAGTTGCCTTCCGGTGGCAAGTATCGAAAGGATCTATTAATGCTGCTTCTGATGTGGATACTGGCGGCGGAAGTTTGAAAATGTTAAAGTATTCCAAACCGTAATCTCAAATTGTATGGATATGCGAGTTTTAGGATATTTCTGTGGCACTTGTGGATAATGGGTTAAGTTCAATTTCGTTATGTCGTTATGTGTATCACCAGAAACTCAATTTTTTCTCTAGGAACGGTTGACATCTTCGAAGTACACTCTGACAAAGCACGTTGACAACCTACCCTAACGTGCCCTGACGTCATTCTGAACGTGCCCTTTTTCACAGATGGTTCGATGGAATCGGTCGAGGTTCTGCGCGTTCATGTGTGGCGATCTATAGACGGTGATCAACTTTTCACCAAAAATTTCAATGGAAGCGGAGTGTCATCACTAAGTAAATCGGAAAATTCACAGAAAAAAGTGGTTGCAGCGGGAAGCAGTGAGATGTTGGTGGGTTTTATTCAATTTGTGGTGGTTGTACAATGCGCTTTCATGTGAACTCCCTGGAAATGCTAAATCCGGCATTTCTGCATACGGTAATAGCCGCCATACATTATCCGATCCGTCGTCCGATCGATCGGCCGATGGATCGCCACAAAATATCTGCCGATCTCCACTGCACACACAGCGATTTTCGTGCGATGCGATAACGAATGACAATTCAAAAAATAGGTTATGATTCACTCCCAATCCAACCTAGATTAATTTTTGTTAACTATTTGGATGTGTGTGGTATTTTCGTATACCACATATTTGATATTTCAATTGCAGTGCCATTTAAATCATAAGAATCCTTGAAATTTCATAATTTAATAATTTGGTAATTTGACATTCACTTGCGATAATCACATACACTATCCAATCGATCGTCACCGATCGATCGCACGAAAATCGCACAAAAATATCGGCAGATCAAAATTGATCGGCCGATCGGTGCGATTTCCACATACACAGGCCGATATCGATTTCGGGCGACGGATCGGCCGATCGATCGGTGTGTGTATGACACGTTTAAAGTGATAAAAGATGTGACTGTACAACCGCGTTGCAAAATATCCCGTTGATAGATATTCTTACCAAGTTAAACTTGGACATAGTATACTTTGAACGTGTCAACCAGCCTTTGATCTTCCCTTAATAAAAGGGGAGATTATTATTGTTTGTTTGTCGTGTAAAAACATTTACACCACAGGAACGATTGTCGCTGGAATAGGCGATCACATACAGTAAAACCCCGTTCAACCGAACCCGAGGGTGCGGCCCCATTTTAAATAACGAAGTCTTTCACGAGTACCTTTGGGGGGGACAGGGAGGAAAATGAGGTGGTTCGCGATTTCAATATGTTACCACATAACAGTAAAGCCCCGATTAACCGAATCAAGGCGGTGGCGGTGCGGCTTTATTTCGAATAACGAAATTTGGCGTGAGTATATTTGGGAAGGCGAGGATAAAAGTAAGATATTTAGAGACTGCACAATGTTTTTACATACAGTAAAATCCAATTTAAGCCCGACCACACACTGTCGAACTATTCATCTGCAGATATAAAAATGCACTGTATGTTTTTTTGCCTTCAAATAGCTAGACCGATTTTGTAACGGACGGTTTGGTGGGCATCCGAAAATGCCCGTGGGGACGGAGCCTAGGGTACATAGTGACCGTGAATGTCGGGCCGTGCCATCTGGCGAAGAAAAAGGCCCCTCAACGAGCTAAACAGCGGCCTCTAGGCTTGCTGTAGCTCAGTTCGGGAGACGTGGGCGGGGTTTTCGCCGCTCGTTGCAACTGTCCTTTACGTATTAATAAAAATTCATAGGCCTGGGGAAGACAACACAAACATGGGAGGTAAAAATGGGGAATGATAAAAAATGAGGCGATAAGGATGGAATGGTTGGCGGACGGCGCAGATTTCCTCTCGTCCGCATCAGGGTCCATGTGTAATGGGACCCTGCGTCTCTGGTTACGTACCACCGACAGATTATTATATATTCTGGGGGATAGCCGAAGCAGACCACTAACGTTTGGGTCCCTTTTCGCCCCCTCCCGGTCATCAGTGGCTTCCAGATGTCGACTGATAATTGTCGACCTCTTTCTTCATCACTGAGTCCCGTGTTATTGCTAGCATTTGTTTGAAGCTGGCTTCTACACTTATCGTGTGCCTGCCTGTGATCCTCAACCTCGTGCTAGCCAGTGCTGGACATTCGCACACAATGTGTGCTGCCGTCTCGGCCTCCTCCAGGCATAGCCTGTAAACGTCATCTTCGCCGATTTTCATCTTGGCCAGATGAGCCTTAAAATTACCATGCCCTGTGACCAAGGCAGTTATCCAGCTTAGGGTCAGATCCTTATTCATCAGATGCTGACATAGATCTGCCGGTGGAAGCAGAACTACCAAGATATGCTCCATTGCAGGTGGTTCATTACAATTTCCACGAAAATTTCGTAAACATATACGTTATGATTCAGAATAGAATCTAGCCTCCAATCCCGATCCCCACATGGGGGTGAACACGGAAGTAATCTCCAAAATGACCGAGATTAGTATCAAAATATTTGTTGTTGTTGTAGCGATGTTTCAAATACTACTGTATGTTATATACGAGTACATTAGAAATCAGTTTCCACGTTCTCAGTATCAAGACCATGAAATATGGCCTCTTCAAGCGCCCTGGCTGTAGTTGGACAGCTGAATCTGTGGTGAACGTCATGAGGGGAGCCGTCACACGCTGGACAAATATTTTGAACTGAAGGGTTAATACGAGATAAGTACGTCATTAGTTGCGAGTACCAACCGGACCTTAGTTGCGCGAGTGCAGATCTTGTTGCACGTGGTAGATTTACTTCGTTCGACGATATTGTATAGTGGTCATGCTGAAAGTACTGGATTCGGTTTTAAGTTCTCGATTGACTTTTGAACTTCTTCCCTATGGAGCGTGGCGATAGCAGTTCTGTAGGAGGTATCGTTGAATGGTTCCCTCTGAAAACGCTGGGCATCTCTTTCAAGGGCTCGTAGAGAGCGACGTATATTGCGATGGGGTGGTGTTATGTCCATAAGTGTCACCATACACTGTTGAACTCGACTCGAACCTGGTACAAATGAATAGCTCAAGACACACACACACCGGTATACTTGTACCATGTTTGAGACCGAGTTCGACAGTGTATAGTGAAACTAAGGTTGTTGCTCGGGTGGTTGCGACAATAACATCCTGCCAGATATTGCTTCGATAAGAGCTTCTTTTGGGGTCTTAGTGGCATCATGTGGGCCTCTTGGTGTAGGTGATCCTGTAGGGACATCAGAAGGCAGCCTGTCCAGTACGAAGTGCAGCATTTTGAGGGGACTGGACTGGAATTGCAATGTCATCTTAACATGAATGGTTAAACATCTCGAAAAGTAGGACAGTTCATCTCCTATTGGCATCATCATCATCATCATCGTGGCGCGACAGCCCGACGTCGGGCCTTGGCCGCCTGGATCATTGTCCTCCAATTATCTCGGTCACGTGACCGCGTCCTCCAATTTTGGGAGCCCAGCAGCTGCGCGGCGTCCACACCTACTGAACTCTCCCAACGAGATCTCGGTCGTCCTCGCAGTCTCGCTCCGTCGACTCGTTCTGCATTCATTACTCTCTTAGGCATGCGATCATCGTCCATTCTTTGTACATGCCCTGCCCATTGAAGTCGTTGTAGTTTGACGATTTTCGAGACTTGCAGCTCATCGTACATTTCATACAACTCATGGTTGTACCGGATGCGCCATCCATAGCATAGCACTGGTCGTATAATGGTTTTGTACACGCGGAGCTTCGTGTTTCTGTGCACATGTTTCGATTTCATTATGGGGAGAACCGAGAAAAAAGTCTTATTAGCTAACTGTATCCGTCGCTTGATTTCGTCAGTTTCGTTGGCGTCCCTTGACAGGTTGCAACCCAGGTAGATGAAGTTGTTCACGAACTCGATGTTGAGGTCCCCCACGTTGATGCTCGGTTGTGCAGGTGTCCTTGTCACCGATTGCATCATTATTTTAGTTTTACCCTCGTTAATACGTAATCCAACTTCCTTTGCAGCGGTATCGAGCGTATGCAGAAGTTCTTCTGCGTCAGCCAATCTTCGGGACATGATGTTGATGTCGTCGGCGTACGCTGCTAATTGTGTCGACTTGATGAGTAGCGTCTTGCTGTTGTCCATATTCATGGCCCGAATAACGTATTCCAGTGCTAGGTTGAAGAGCGTCGGTGCCAGTCCATCGCCCTGTTTCAAACCAGTGCGTGTTTCAAATAGATCAGTAAGTCTATTCTGGATCCTGACTTGTGAGACGGAGTTGGTCATCGTCATCTTTGTCAGTCGCACTAATTTTGCTGGTATACCAAATTGCAGCATGATGTTGTACAGTACTCCACGATCGATACTGTCGTATGCCTGCTTGAAGTCGACAAAGATTTGGTATACGTTTACATTGTATTCCCAGCACCTCTGGAGTATCAGTTTGACTGAGAAGAGCTGATCGGTTGTGGAGCGACCAGGTCTGAAACCGCTTTGATATTCGCCAATGACTCGTTCTGCGTACGGTTTTATTCTATTTTCCAGAATTTTCGTCAAAATTTTATAGGACGTACAAACTAGTGAGATGCCCCTGTAATTCTCACACCGCAGTTTATCTCCCTTTTTATGAATTGGACAGATGATGCTTCTGCGCCAATCGTCTGGGATCTCCTCGTTCTCCCATACTCGCAGGAGTAATTGATGTATGGCATCAACTAGACTCGTTCCACCGAATCTTAGCAGTTCAGCTGGAATCTCGTCAGCGCCCGGCGCTTTATTTCGTTTTAGTGACCGCAACGCGAGATCAACTTCCTCTACTGTCGGGGGTTGAATGGGTGGGCCTAGATCAACAATATCGTCGAGAGCTTCCTGTGTGGGGATGTTAGATGGTCGGTTTAGAAGCTCTTCAAAATAAGAGGCCCATCGTTTGTTAATACCATCGGTGTCGCTGATGATGTTTCCATCCTTGTCCTTACAAAGGCTAGTCCTGGGTTGGTAGCCGTTCTTAATTGTATTTACTAGTTTGTACGCTTGTCTGGTGTTCCTATTAGCTAAGTTTTCGTTTATGTTCAGCAACTGCTCGTCAAAGTATTTACGTTTCTTACGTCTAATTATTCTATTCGATATTCGCCGTAGCTCGTCATATTTTTCTCTTCTGGCTCTGGTTCCTCGTTGAATCCATTGTCTGTAGGCCTCGTTTTTCGCGTCAAGTGAATTTTTGCATTCTTCGTCGAACCAGTCATTTCGCGCTCGCCGGGCTTTATATCCCACGACCTTCTCTGCGACATCCTTGATGGTACCCTTGAGTTCTTCCCAGAACCCATGGACGCCTGTGTTGCTGATGTTGTGTAGCATTGGTGATAGTTTTTCCTCAAGGGCGGTAGTATACGCCACCGCTGTAGCATCACTCAAGAGCTTATCAACCGCAAAGATTTTGGGAGGGCTGATTCTTGACTGGTGCACTGAGGAAATTCTACATCTGTAGGTCGTCTTCACCAAGTGATGATCTGAGTCGCAGTTTGCTCCTCGATAGGAGCGGACATCCATGACACTAGACGCCCATCTCCTGCAAATGAGGACGTGGTCAATTTGGTTGACGGTATGTGCGTCTGGAGACTTCCAGGTCTGCTTGTGAATGCGTCGATGCGGGAAACACGTAGAGCTTACGACTAGATTCCTGCTGCAGGCGAAGTCGATAAGTCGCTGGCCGTTATCGTTACATTCTTCATGGAGGCTGTGGCCTCCAGAGGTCCCCCGATGCCAACTTTCATTCCCGACTTTCGCGTTAAAGTCTCCCAGCAGCATGGGACACTGAAAAACCCCCGGATTGCGGGCGAAGCCCTCTACTTTCCGGTTTAATTTTTTTGTTTTTGTTTTTTATTGGGTAAAGGCGGCCGAGGTCCATCGCCATCTTGGCCTTGGAGCACATAAATAGCACCTGAGCTGACTGACGCCATGCTTTCACTTTTTCCCAATTTGAACCCCCGTGTAATGTTGTCTCTACCACGAGTCACGAGACTCCTTCAATATGAATGGACAGAAGCAGAGCGGTAAAAAAAAACCCGCCCAATCTCCGAGTCTGGGCTACAGTAGCCATCTCCTGCCGCTGCTTAGCTCGCTGAGGAGCCACTGCCAATCTTGACAACTGTCACTATCGGATCTTTATGGTGACTTGTGTTCCGTCCCCATGGACACATCCGGGTGTCTCCATAGTCCATTGTTTTCTTCATAGAGCGGCGAATAAACTCGCTTCGATAACGCTGCTTTTCTGATACTGAGCCAGCGAGCGTGACTAAAGTGCATGATGTCGTCATGAATCCATTCTACTTCAACTATTGTAAAATTGAGTGGGTTCAGGTCGCGCAACGTTTTAAACACAAATGCAAACAGTTCGACTGATTTTGCTCGTGGACGGTCCGTTCCAGTTTGCGTTTAATCTACCACACATCGGGGAAATTAACCAGAAATTTTTCCTGGTTGATTTCCGTTTAATGGGGGGTAAGGGGTATTAGCGTATTTGACAGTTCTTAGTTGACGTATTGCATGTGACTGTGAGATGGTGTGGATTTTCGTTTTCGGGTTCTTGATTTGTACATGGCGTCTTATGTGCTTATTTACACCGAAGCAACACAAATTTGTGGCGATTTTGCAGTGCTTTTCATTTTTCCTGAAACCGTCGCGAATTTAATTGAAGTTTTGTTTGAAACTCAATAGCGAATCGGCTGTCAGCTGTTTAATACATGACAACTACAAAACAAGTCGTTCGGGTAAAGAGTTTATGGTTGAGTGGAGGGAACATTTTTACCGCAATTAAAACGTTGCAAACGTGAACGCAGGCATTGTAAAATCTCTTGTAAAATCTAAAAAAAAATGAGACTACAACAGGCGAACAGCTGATTTTCGATAGCTGCGACTTGTCGACGATTTTTGTGTCAAATATAATTTCAACTTGAACTTATAAATTATCAATTAATGACGGGCTAACACATAACTAATCTTATCACTTTCTCCAAAGCCATTGCCAAGTAAACAGACTTTCCACTTTTACTTTGCATTATGAATGAATATTTGCCGTGATTGCAAGATACATATTATATCTTGCAATGTAGAATATCTTAAATCTGTATTTATATTTAATTGTTTTGATAACATTCGTTCAACGTAATTCAACATCGACGATGTATCCTTTCATGACAAGGAGATATTTGTTGTATGCATTCGGTATTACAATGCTTCTTCCTCACATTGTCATTGGTAATTGTCGGTACACTTTTTGGGGTCGCAATCATAAAATATTACGATAAAGACGGGTAAATGTTTTGCGCTGTAAAAAAAATGCAGCCAAGGCCTAAGGAATTAATTTGTCTTGATTTGTCTTGGATGTACTTGATATTTGTCGAAATAGCTGTCTTGTATGCGAAAAGCGCATTAAGAATCACAAGGCAATTATTATAAAATAGCTAAGTATTGAAAAGAGAACATAAAAAAGTTTCCGTTCTAATAATTACAAAACACACAAAGTTTTTGTTACATAAGTTTATATATTCGAAATATAAAAAACTCAGTACTTACTCATGTGTATTATAATACAAATGTAAATATAATCAATTTGAGAAATTTTGCAATTTTTAAACAAATATGCTCATTCGCAGTCAATTTTGCACGCACAACGTATGAACTTTTTCTCAAATTACGCAAATTCCAAAGCATCTCAGTTGCAACCATTTGTAGAAAGGAGCTGGCTACTACTTGTAAACAAAAGCTTACAAATTTCATTGCTCTCCACGAAGTATGCATAACTTATGCTGGATACATATCCGCTCTCCCCAGATCTATTTCCCCATGAGCCACAGTGAGTTTCTCATTAGTTGGTGGTAAATGCAAGCACAAAGCTCTGAAATGTTCATCTCGTTAGGAAGTAGCATACTTCGCAATGTCCCGCATCTATAAACATAATGAACTTTTGAACAAAATTGTTACGTGAGCGATCATAGGGGAAGCAATTGATTACCGTTGAATAAAATTGAAAACAAATGATTTCAATTGAGATCATGCAGGTCTGCCCCTGACCCAGGGGATTGTTTCGGCAGCTAGCACCACCCAAATCACAAATTAAACAAAATATGTAACTATTGTAGTATTTCTTTCCAGGCGGCCAAGGCCCGACGTCGGGCTGTCGCGCCACTATGATGATGAGTATTTCTTTCAGATTTTTGCCGCTCAATCGAAAATTTAGGTTGAGATTGAAAAAAAAATCTTTAACGTATTACTCGTATTGAATCGTTCATCCTTTCTATAGAATTTTAACTATTTTCTTTTTTACTTTAAATTCTATTAATCGGGGCCTCATAACACTGAATTCGCCGATACTGTGATCGCCTTATAGGTCGCCACCCATTGACGAGCACAACCACGACCAAACTTCCATCGAACCATCAAATATCATAGGACGTGTGGAAAAAAAAAATCCCCTATTTCCACCGTTCTATGATATTTGATGGTTCGATGGAAGTTTGGTCGTGGTTGTGCTCGTCAATGGGTGGCGACCTTATGGATCGCAATGTATGCGTCATTCGTATCGTCATCAACGTGGCACAACAGCCCGACGTTCGGCCCTGGCCACCTGGGTCAAATGTCCGCGTCCCCCAATCTTGGACGCCCAGCAGTTGTTCGGCGTCCTCAACTACTGAGTCTTTCCAACGAGCTCTCGGTCTTCCTCGCAACCTTGGTCCGTCGACGCATCGTCCATTGAATGTTTTCTTAGGCATACGTTCATCGTCTATTCGTTGTTTATGTCCTGCCCATTGTAGATGTTCTAGTTTGACGATTCTCGAAACATCCAGCTCATCGTACAGTTCATACAGCTCATGGTTGTACTGGTTGCGCCATCCATTTCGGTTGCAAACTGCTTCGAAAATTCGCCGAAAGACCTTACGTTTAAATGTGTATCATCTTTGCGGAGGCTTGAGTAAGTGTGCAGGTTTCGCAGCCATGGCATAGCTCAGGTCGTATGATATGACGGTTTGGTATATGCGGAGCTTAGTATTTCTGTGCACATGGTTCGATTTCATTATTGAAAGGACCGAGAAGAAAGTTTTATTTTGTAGCTGTATCCGTCGCTTGATTTCGTCAGTTTAATTGGCGTTCTTTGACTGGTTACTACACAGGTATATGAAGTCGTCTACGAATTTGATGGTGAGGTTCCCGACGTAGATGTTCTGTTGTTCTGGCGTCCTTGTTGATTGCATCATCAATTTTGATTTGCCCTGGTTAATGGGTACTCCAACTTCTTTGCAGCCGTGTCAAGTTTATTTAGAAGTTCATCTGCGTCGGGTACTTGTTGATTTCGTCAGCGTACGCTATCAACTGCGTCGACTTGGAGAGCAGTGTGCCGCTGTGTTTGGCATTAATTACCCGGATGGTGTGTTCAAGTGCCAGGTTGAAGAGCGTCGGAGCCAGTTCACCGCCTTGCTTCAGTCCTGTACGTGTTTCAAAGAGATCAGTCAGCCTGTTTTGGATCCTGACCTGTGAGACGGAGCTGGTCATCGTCATCTTTGTTAATCGTACTAATTTTACTGGAATACCAAATTGCAGCATGATGTTATACAGTACACCACGATCGATACTGTCGTATGCTTGCTTAAAGTCAACAAAGATTTTGTACACGTCAACGTTGTATTCCCAGCACTTTTCCAGGATTTCCTTGACCGTGAAAAGCTGATCGGCTGTAGATCGGCCAGATCCGAAACCGCCTTTATATTCACCAATGATTCGTTAAGCGTACGGCTTTATTCTATTTTCCGGAATATTCATCAGTATTTTGTAGGACGTACAGACTAGTGAGATACCTCTATAATTCTCACCCCGCAATTTATCTCCCTTTTTGTAGATGAGACAGATGATGCCCCTGCACCAATCTTTTGGGATCACCTCATCCTACAAGATTCGCAGAAGTACATAGTTAGTGTATGCCATTTAATAGGCCCGTTCCACCGGATTTTAGCAGCTCAGCTCAAATCTCGTCAGCTCCCAGCGCTTTATTTGGTTTGAGTGACTGCAGGACTAGATCAACTTCTTTTACTGTCGTTGTTTGTGTTGTATAGTGATGCCATGATCAATAATAACGCCATCCATTGGGCTTCTTGTATGGGGACGTTAGATGTTGAATTCAGTAGCTTAAAATTGGACACCCATCGTTTATTGACGCTATCGGTGTCGCTGGTGGTGTTTCCATCCTTGTCCTTGCAGAGGCTAGTCCTGGGTTGATAGCCGCTCTTAATTGTATTTAGTAGTCTATACCCTTGTTTAGTGTTAGCCACATGGAATAGTTGACACGCTATGCCCCACTAGGGGTTAGGGCAAAATGAAAGAGAGGCCTTGACTCCTTTCCATTGTTTGTTTTCTTCCTCTGCACATCTAATGGAAAGATTGATCATTTCTTCTTTTAGAATTTATTCAATTGGCATCACTTTAGCTCAATTTAAATATCACTACCATTTCACATCAATACAGTGGATGTTTTTACTTTCTGCTAAAATTGTGTTTTGTTTATTTCCCAGTCAAAGAGAAGCATCTACTAAACAACATTAGCCTATTTCATGGCCCGTATCTTAACTAAATTACGCGTTAGCTAGCATTCGTATATGGTGGTCGATGTCTCTTCAGTGCTAAACTACCCCCAGCCCCAATAATTTCCACATTATCACCATAATATTCGAATAACTGGCATACGAGTATACACGCTACACTTTATTTTTAATTTCAAAGTGATAAGGCGAATCATTTCGCTACGGTCTAAACGCACGAAACGTCTATTGATTGGATCGAATTGTTCGCATACGAGTACGGGTATTACGGATGCTGTTTTAAAACCGTCAACACGACATTGTTATATAACCGTGAGTCAAATTTTAGCGAACACGTTGCGTACATTGATGAGATACAGAAACGACGGAAAAAAAATATTTAAAAAAAAATATTATTGGTAGCTTTATAAAAGAATTCGGAAGTGGTGGATACTTGTCAGTTCGCTGTGACTTGTGAGGAAATTCCCAGCTAGATTCGGAGTGTTTAGAAACCGCGAGTGGTGTTTTGTTTTTGAAAACTAACAAACTAGTTACTTTTGTAGTTTTAGTTTTATAGAAGAACAATTTTGTGTATTTAAAAAAAAAAAATATAAATATATAAAAGGAAAAATTGCATAATGGCCAAACATATGCTTTTGAGTGGACTTTTTGTAGTGTGTCTTGTTGGAAGTGTCCTGTGTGGTCCTTTGGAAATATATCAAAGTAAGTTTGATTTTAAGAAATGAAAAGCTTCTAAGCCAAAAACTCGTGGTAATGGGAAAGGAGCAGTGAACTTGTAACCATCAGTATGATCCCTTATATCTACAACATGTTGCCTGGTCTATTCAAAATTTGATTTGATGGCTAGAATACGTATATTTGAAGTCGCCAAATTTGGTTTTGAAACGAGCTCAAAGAATTTCATCGTGAAAGAGTTTTTTTTAGTGCACTTTCCTTTCCTCATTTCAATAAATGCTCATGCAACGCGGATTCATTTTGTAACATACAATAAAATCACTAGTTCACTGAAAAAGAGGAAAAAGAGAAAGGAGGTAAAAAATCAAGGTACTCTCTCTCTCTCCTTTTGCCTAAGTGTATTTGAAATGCTGATTTTTATTCGCAAAATTGAAAAAAGAAGAAAATATAATTCTGGTTTTGTTAATTGCCTTGACCTCTCCAGGGCATGGACGCGCCAACACCTCTTGCATTTCTATGTCTTATTGACGTTTCGATAGCATATTTACTTTTTCGGATGTGCAGTTGCTAACATGCACCCCCTATCCGCGCCGTTGCCAGCATACACCTCCTGCACATCCATGGCCACGAACGTTGTCGTGGACGGGATTCGAACCCGAAACGCCGGTAGTCTAGATCGTAGAGCAGTGGCCGAATGAACACGGAAACCGAGCGCATTTTGAATAAAAAAAAACTAACAAAAAATTAAATTTTTGCTTAATGAAATGACAAAAGTGCATTTTCGATGCAAATTAAAGCGCACAGCATCAGCACATGTCAACAAGCTGATGTGCTAGTGCATTAATTGCGTGGCAATTCAGAAAAAAATTAAGCGATTTTTTTCTCAACTTAGATTTATGTTTTGCAACTTCGAAAAAGTGATGCTACGAGAAACTGTGCGAAAAACGCAATTTTTAAAATTTTTTTTTTGTCCATTAACGGCTAATTTCTAAATAGCTAATTTCATGCTGCCCTAAATCGGCAACATTTCTATGAAAGTCACGTAGTTCGGTGCGGCCAACAAAAAATGGTTCAGTTCGGTAGTGAATGTAGATTGTTTGGCTCTGGAGACCTTTACCCTTGTCGAATATACATATAAGAATTTTCGTTCAAATCGAAAATTTCCCGGCTCGTTTCGCCAACAATCGGAGAAATACGATTGATCACGATTGTGTGAATTCAAACGACAGTGTTATCACCGGGGAATCGTTAGTGAATTCCCTTGCTAAGATATTGTTCGGCCAAGTGTCTTGTTAATGAATCTTTGGTGAAATGATATTTGATTTCCGATTCTTGTAATATATTATAGGTAGCAAGTGTACTGAATCTTTGGTGGTTTACTTGGTATAATGGATTCCTATGCTTCATTTATCAACTCAGTCCAGTGGTTCAGGGCACTTAGTTGCTTGAACTTGTGAGATTGTGGATATTTGTAAGTTTTCGTCCAAAAGAGAACGGCTAGCTTAGCGAACTTGATTCGTTTGTAGAAGAGGTCGCTGATGAAGTTGTAAAAACGACCCGTCATGTTGCGTAATGTTGAAACTTTAAACTAGAACAGTGAGGGACGACCGGTAGCTCAGTGCGTCGAGGTTTCAGTCTCATGTCTGACTGCGGTCGTTACGGGTTCAGGTCCCGTCCACGGTGTTCGTGGCTTGGCCATGGATGTTTGTGTTGTCTCCCCACTGTGGTGTTTACTACGCCCAATATTAAGCTGGCAACGTCTGAAATTGGTTTATGCTAACGAAACGTCAGCTAAGCCACATGGAATAGATTACGTGCTATGCCCCACTGGGGGTTAAGGCAAATGAGTATAAACACATTATGTTTATGTATTATGTAGTTTAAATATATAGTATAATGGGTTTTCATAGTTTCAATACAAAATATTAATAAAGAAATAAAAAATGTCTTTTTTTTTAATAAATAATTTCTGCATTGACTTAGCTTAATTTTCGGCTCAGTCACAGACAATTGTATTGTTTTCATGCCAGGTGTTCGTGCGAATAAAAGATACAAGTGAACAAATATAGTATGTTAAGATATGTCTACTATTTAATTTAATAAGCTTGGTTTCGTGCAAGGTACTGAACGTATTTAAAGCTAGCACTGATTCAGATTCCATTATTAAGAGTATCCCAGAGGTAGTAGACTGAGACTAATGAACAAATGTAGGTCATTAAATGCTAATGACCTGCATGACACTAAGCATAATTCTTCTCATGGTTAACTTTTGGCCACCAAGAAACTAATTGCCCGAGAAAATCACGTACCTAAGTACGTTTTTCTATGGGCAGTTTTTCCACCTAGTGGTTTGCGGTTTTCCTATGTATTTTGTAATTACGCAACAATAAAATACATAGGAAAACCGTCACCTGCTAGCTAGAAAAACCGATCATAGACAACGACACCAACGCGGCATGGCGTTTTAGTGCCTGCTATGCTATGCCATCTGATGCGATGACATTTTTTAGGAGGCTGCACACGATGCGACGCAATGAGTCCGATGGATTCACTCTAGTTGCAAGAACACAAGAGGCGTGTTTTTTAAAATGCACAGCAGAGCAGGTTAACTCCACACAATTACACTATCAATTTGCTCTGAGCTGCTCTGGATAGAAGGTTAAAGTAAGAATGCTGCTCGGTTAGTATTTCCATGTTTTGACATCCAGGCGGAGCAGGTGTCGAAGTTTTTGTGCAGTTTACAGTTTGGAAAGCACATAAAAACGAATTTTATGTGATGTGCTTTCCAAACTGTCAATGATATCTTCGTTTTGTGTAATTATGTATATGGAATAGTAAAAATAAAAAATGATTCTGCTGCCTAAACGAAATTTGTCCGATTGTATCTGAAATTCGAGCTGACGTTTGAATGCTAACTAAACCAAGACACACTCCCAGCAAAGACATGTCACGCTTTCGTCTCCGCTACTCGGATCTGCTCTAAAGCGTTTTTTGCCGCTTATCCAGCTCTACTCTGCGCTGCACGAAAAGACGGCACTTAATAACTTCATTATCATGTAATTTTATTGGACCCTGTCAAATCCAAAACTGCCCTAAATTCCTAAAAATTTGTGTAGTTTTGAAATTTGTCACAATTGACGCTGACAGTCGTCTGAATATATACTCCAAACTTTCCATTGGTATGGGGTCTAAAAGTGCAGAGGAAAAAGGGTCAAAGTTATTTTTTAAGTTTTCCTTGAGTATTTCGATAGAAAAAGGCACCTGGTACTGCGAGTAGCCCTAGTTTTGAGTACATTTAATCTATTTTCATAGAGGAGTATAATATGCGAAGGGACTAAAAAAAGCTCGGTAAGTTGGCCACTTCCTATTAGTTTTTCACAAATTGAAAAATTACCGTCAGTTGCTTTTGATTTCAACATAATAGAAACAAGTTTTCAGAATTATTGAAAAAATGGGGACGAGAAAACATAAAATTTGGGAATTAAGGTCGGTAGAGCAACTACTTGCAACGATTTGCCTTTCACTATGGATTTCGACGGCAGTTGAAAGCAACGGAAATACTCAACGAATGCCAAATTGCCTATGGAGTGAATGTACCATGTCTAAAAACTATTTTCAAGTGGTATCAGCGATTCAAACTGGACACTTTTCTGTGAAGGACAAGTCTCGTGAAGCTCGCCCAAAATGAACTAGCGACGACAAAAATGTTGATCTCGTGAAGTCAAAAATTGACACAGGTCCAATACTAACAGATCAATTGATTGCTGATGATTTAGGCTACATATGGTTGTATCACATGACAACTTGGGATACACCAAGAAATTTACGCGGTGGGTAGCACGAATTTTGATTGATACCCAATGTGTGCGTTTTGCCACCTTTGGAAGCGTACCACCTTCCATAAAATCGTCACAGATGACGATTTGAAATTTGAAATGAATTTGAAACCAACTTAGCCGCAAATTAATGTTGAGAGACGATACAGAGGTAGAATAGAATAGGTGGCAGAATACCGTCAAGAAAATCAGCTGATTTTCTACTGCATCATCATGTTTTACGCTTAGATTTAATTTGTCTCCCGGATAACTGGCAGTTTAACCAGACATTGAGAAGACGGGCTTATGGGTCGTTTTCTAAATATCTGATTAAACTGTCAGTTTGCTATCTGGGACACTAAACTAAACATAAGCGTATGCAACGCTCAAAATATGATAATGCAGTAGAAAAATCAGATGATTTTCTTGGCGGAATTCTGTCGCTTGTTCTATTCCATTCTACGTCTATATCGTCTCTCAGCATTAATGTGCGGCTGAGTTGGGTTTCAAATCCTCTTCCATCGAATGATTTTCTAGAAGTCTGTTCTTTATGACCAATTTAATTGTCTCATTTGAATGTGCAAATGTACAGAGTTCTAGCTGTCAAAATCTTAACAGCCTATATTAGCTGTTTGGAATTATCGTCCGATAAATTTTTACCTGTGGTAAGGTGGTATTTGGCGTTTATCTATAGAATAAACTTTAACAAGACAATAACAAAGCAAGCATGAGAAAGCCCTATTTCTAGTGCTTTTTATGAAAAAGGAACCTAAAAAGGAACGCGTCCTTTCATAAGAGGCGATTGACTTTTCACGCTTTAAAATTTGGAACTGCATTCTAAACCTATATGTATTTCCGAATAGCCCGAAACTTCGGGTCTAATTAATGGATTTCTGGAAAAAAATTTAATGAAAACTTAATGCCATATGCTGTATGCACGATAGATGATTTTGTGACGTGAAAATCTCGTAGACATTTTCACACATGTTTTTAGGACGTATTTATGAACTTTCACATATTTTTTTATCACGCCTCTGTTAATAATTTTCTTTGTATATTTCGCCAGCTATAATGGGTGTTCGAGTCTACGATCTGGATCCAAATTGCGCCATGCTGGGAGGATTATGCGTGAAGTCCGGTGACTGCTTGCAACTCACTGCGAAGAGTGGCCTGTGCCCAACAAATCAGCGCATCGGAGTCGAATGCTGTTACGAACGTATGTATCCTTGAGAATTTAGCTTGGTTTTGTCGAAAATAATTAGACTTAAAATTATTGCGTACAAAGAAGTTTGAATCTATTTTAACAAAAAAAATTTAATGTATAATAGTATTTTAATATTTATTTTATTAAAAAAATGATGTCTCTTAAATTGACAGTCGCTGTAAAAGAGGGGAGCTGCCACTCGTATGGAGGAGAATGCAGCTCATCGAAATGCCCCTCGAAATTGAGACGGCCGAACAATGACTGTGGCAGTGGCGAACATTGTTGTTTGTTGATTTAATCCCGCTCGAAGCAAGTAAAATTTGCGTCTTTACTATTAAAAGTACTTAGTATAGTTGAGTGAACCATTTTATATATATACATATATATATATTTTGTTTTTTTTTTTTGTTATATATATATATTTTTTTTGTTATAATACTTAATTTACATAAGAGAAAAGGAATAGAAAAAATATGCATATCATTAATCCATATTTATTTTAAACAAATAGTTGATATATGGTATGTAATAATATTTGTTAGAATATACTCGTATGTGTCGAATATTATGTGATTAAACTATTTATAAAAGCAAATCATATTTTTTGCATTTAATATTCTTTTCCTTCGAATCATGTAATGCGGGATTTGACCTCTCTTTCTGAAAGTATGTACATAAAATCTATATACGGGGTAACCCGGTTCAGATGGTAAATACCATAATGGTAGACAGTAGCTAGGTGGGGGCGGTAGAACTTACCTAGAAGTATAATACGCAAACACCGCAAATAATCGGCTATTCTATTTGTTAATTGAATATTGAACTTATCTGATCTTCAATACTAATATCACTGCAATCGGGATCAGGATGCGACAGCTCGACAGCATCGTAGTCTAATGCTTCCTTCGTGTCAACAATGACTTCGATCGTTTTGTCCATAATTTCGCCAAATTAGGCAACAAAACTTTCCTTTGGACCGTGATGGACCCGGCATTACCATAGCATAACCCGGACGCACAGAACACAGAAAACACAAACGGGATATTAAATGTAAACAACACTGTCCTGACTGTCATCGTATGTCGGCGATGTGCAATACTAGATTTTGCACAATTTGATCGTGAGTCGAATTACCCTATTTGGACTGAATCTGAATAATAACTGATACTTTACTTTTTTCGTTGTCTGCAGTACAGGTATACGCCGATATACGACAAGGTTACGTTCCAGAAAAAGGCGACTTAACTTGAAACGACTTACAACGAAATATAGGAACATATGTATGTAAACGGACATCTCCTCATTGTGTGACTTCCGCTAAACTCAATTTGATGAGCTAAACCCCAAATTGTCTGTGTCAACGGTGTCGGGGGACTTCGTCAAATTTATTTACTTATTTGCGCATTCAGACAAATTTTTTTTTCCAGAATGTTTCTACTAACTTCCAACGCTCATGAATTTTCTCGACTGCTTTCAGTGCATTGATATCGTGTGCAAAATGAACAGAAATAAGCCCCAAACAATTCAGCAGCTGAAAGGCATTGTTTCAGAGTTATAAAGCCAGTGATATTATTTTTAATTATGCATTAAAATATTTGAAATCTTCGGCAAATATGGGACATTTTGGACCAGTAGTTATTCAACCCCGGGTCCGGATTTTCTCTCCACGGCCCTGCTTGCAGCCATTTACTCGAAGCAACAGCCCTGGGGATTAGTCGCAGAATATGAAGTTTTACTTAGCACACTACCTTTGAAGAGAGAGAATCAGAGGAAATGAAAAAGAGCGAGAGAAACGAAGTAATTCGGCACAAGTGAGGAAGTAGGAAGGGGGATGGAAATTTGACATCTCTTGTGCTTCTATATGGACCGGGCGGGTGTTCCGCGGCAGAGAGACAGACTGGAATGTTATTGTTCCAATAGGAGAAGTAGGAGAGGGGATGACATCTCATGTGCTTCCTGTGCTTTTATATAGACTGCGCGGGTGTTGCACAGTGGAGGGCGTGTGTCTCTCTGTTTACTTTTTACGACTGGAATTGCTTCAAATAGTTTAGTGTTGAGTATATGCGGATTGCTCCTCCATAGATATTCTCTATGCACACTACCCAATACAATTTCATTACGCACATGTTCGTTTTCTCAGATCACTGGATGCTATTTAACTAATAAATAAACACTGGACGCCGAAAACGAAACCAATGAAGAAGAACGAAACGCACAAAAACCGGACTCGCCGCCATCAGTCGCCAACCATTGGATTCTTTTTTAAAGACTCTATGACGAAACAGTTGAAGGCAGTACTGACATCATTCATCACTCAAAATCAGCTGATAGCCGGCCTGTATACTCTAAATGGCAGAGTATCAGCACTATCAATGCATTTTTGATGATACCAAATTGTTCGTTTACGTTGCAAACTGGGTGATTATTTATCTCAGCTGCATTCTGCGCAAGATGGTCATTATTTTCAAGTACAACAGCTGAATCCTTAAATCTGCCGGTGTCAAATTTACGACGCCTGCGCGTCCCATCACTAGAATTAGGCACGGGTGATATACGCAATCGGACCTAAGCGATCATCAGATGGTGGTCTTTAGCCTGTCGATTATCGACGCCCCTCTTATTCCGGATGTCCGGATGTAATGGCAAAGTGGTCGATCTGATTTGCTGTTCCATGTAGGTCAGGATCAACTGATTTGGTGGTAGTCAATATGCTCAAACAAGGTGGCACCGATGAAGAGACGGTGAAAGTTGCAAAATTCTACAAATCTTTCACCGTTTTCGTTGATCATCATTGTCAGAACCTACTTCAGCATTAAGGTCTCCCATTAACATTAGCATGTCACCTTTAGGTGTTTCACTCATGACAGCGTTAAGTTGTTCATATAATGTTTTTTATCCTTAATCTTATCAGGCTCAGTTGGGGCGTAGCATTACACAATTGTAATGTTTCATCATTTTGGTCCGGAACCCGCCGGCCATCGTTCTTCCAGAAGCCGCTTCTCACGTTATGAGGCAACTACGTGAAGCTATGGTTAAAAGGAGTTCTACCCCAGCCTTCCGAGTAGTGCGTGATTTTTGACCGGAGTACAATATTACACTGCCAGTCTCCGTATCTCCAATCATCTAATTTCACTAACTCAACGATATTCAGCTCGTACCGCTGAAACTCCCTCTCTAATTGTGCGTTCTGGGGCCCTTCAGATCCATTATCCAGAAGAGTACGCTCATTCCAAAAACCAACCCTGATAACTAAGTCATGATGAAAACATCAATGCGGTCATTACCCAGGCCTGGATGAAAGGCATCATGAGAATTGTTCTACCCGCGGGAGTAAAGTCAATTATGCATTTATCAAGCATGCTGCTTTTCCGCGAAAAAAAATTGTCGACTGGTGAACGATGGTTTGCCGGGTAGAATCGTGTAACTGGTAAAATTTCACATGTACGCATAACTACTCCTTAAATGTTAATCATATCCGGGAAGACAACAAACTTCTAATTGGAGGATTATCTGTTATCATGGCGAAGAGATACTTCGCCATGATAACAGATAATCCTCATTAATCAGCTTAGTACTAACCCAGCTGTTTTGACCGACGCGCACTTAAGAATTCTGCATATCTTTGCCATCGACATCATCATCATCATCGTGGCGCGACAGCCCGACGTCGGGCCTTGGCCGCCTGGAAAAAATCCGAGGCTTTTGTTCCAGGTTTCTTGACATGGAGTAGTTTTTACAAGGACGAGTTGTCAGCACGTCGCTTAACCCCATTCAGGGGATGGCCTCGGAGATAGCTGCTTCAGATGGTTTAATAAACATGCTGGAGCCCACACAACTATGTAGCAGGTCCAACTACGCAAGTCATTCCATCCTACTAGACCTGAGACGCTTAGGTGTTCGTCAGCCATTCAGGCTACAGCTATCTGCCTTTTCCAAACTGTCTTATCGCTAAGACATTGGCCGTCAGCGAATTGATACACTGCCGTTACCAGGGGGCGCCCACGTGGAGGACTATGGAAAAGGTCTTTGCCATCGACACCTCGACAATAATTACTCCCCTCGAGAGTCCGCCACAACCAAAGACACAATCACAGATGATATGCCATGAGGTGTAATTAAAAAACCATTAGTATATATCATTGTGACTAGCTGTTGGGGGCTATTTTCCACTCTTATCTGAACAGAGTATAGTGTTTTCCTTCATTTTCCAAACACCGCCGGAGAAAACTAACCAAACTAGACACAGATCCAGCCGATTCAAACATCCAACTAGCAAACAACTTTACAATCCGCCGTGGCACTACGTTGCGGCTAGTGCAGGCTAACTTCACCATTGGGCCCATTACTTTTGCAAATATGGAGGATGATCTGATAGTTTGCAAATTAGTGGCTATTCGTACCGGTCACAATTATTATTCGCGTATTATCGCATGACTCCAAGGCTTTTTCGGAGGCCCCATCTCATTTGTTTACGCCCGGACTTCCAAGTGCCATCCTCTCTCCCTATGCTTGATGTGGATGGTGAATGGTCAAATGGACTCTTTTTGCTGTGTTTAGCGATAAAGTTATTTACGAGTTGATTGCAGAAATGAGGTTGAGAGACGAAGATGCGAGGATGGATGATAATGATAGAAAACATCTCGATTTGAAATAAACAGTATCACTTGAAAGATTGTTGTAGTCATTACTATTGGCCCACATTTAAGCTAATGATTCGATCAGATTAAAATAATTTTTTTTTAATTAAGAAATCAAGACGACCATGGATGAAAGTCATGTGTACGACTCGAAATTCTCAAGGTCAGTCTTTATCACAGGCGCTATGGTCAGAGTTTTATTACTTACTGAATAGGATCCAGATAACATTAGCTACGAAGGAAGAACTCATTTTGACACCTACTGCCGTTAACGGAAACTCACCAATAAAAAATAGAATGACCTGAGTGGTTAAATTTAACTAACTTCAATGGCATATACGTTCCCGTAAACATCGCCGGAATATTTAATACACTTAGAACGAAAACAAAGACAACACGTATATTTCTAGCATTGCATGAAACTTGATTAATTAGGCAATGGAAAATATGTAGGTTCTGCTTTATGAAATGTAAATTACATCTTAAGTCATATCTTTTATCTCGGGAACAGTCTGCAGGGCTCAGTTATATCCTTTTTCCTTTCGGTTCCTGGAATTAGTCAAAATTGTATACATTCACTCACAACCAACCCTTCCGCCAGCGCCCATCATCCGAATCCTTTCGCTCGTATATAGGCGAATACTAACGTGGAGCTGGAAGAAAAGTCTCTTTTCAAACAAAACGTATACATAAACGATATTGTGTGTATAAATTCTTCAGCATGATATGAAAACTGAAAATTTCATAACGTTCTATTCAAATATCTGCTCTCGAAAAATACCTTGGAGCATTTAAGGCTTTTCTATACTCGTTTCGTTACTTACTAACATTGCTCTCCGGTTTTTCTTCTACTACGACTATACTTCTACGAACCTCCCATCGCCCCTTTTTCGCTGGCGGCTATCCCATCCGAAACGTACGAAGAAGGAGTGAGTGACTCGTCGTAACCCGTCATTGATACTCAAGAGTTGGGCACTAGCACATTTGATAGCAACAGCCAGAAGATTTGGCAATATATGTACCTGCAACAAACCCGGTTAGCATGCAGCCAGGCTGGCTGTCATGTGATTTCTGAATTTAAAACCCAGGATGAGAGAAGATACGCTCGAAGCATTGAAGAGCTACAACAATTCATCCCAAGAAATGTATTGCTCTATGTGATATTCTACATTTCGTATACAGATACTCGTTTTGTGCATAGAGATGTGGAGTGGATCTATTTCCAGCACGAGTAGAATAGAGACTAGGCTCACCTCAGCAATTCAGGAGATAAAGAAAGGATGAAATACCACCAAGTATGTATATTACCACACATTTGGAATCTCTGACAATTGGAGTGATAATTTTTCAATGGTAATAAGCGGAAGTGTGATAGAACTTATTCTATTCACTAGAAGGTACGAGATACCCCCTACCTCACTACCAGTTCTGGGAGGAACCAAATTGGTATTCGCTGATACGGCTTAATTCCTCGGAGTTGTTTTTGGTAAAAAGTTAGGCTGGAGACCTAATGTACAAGAGCGTGTGAAGAAGGCCACCGTTGTTCTTTACGCTTGTAAAAAAGGAATTGGCAGTAGTTGTGGCCTTCAACCTAAAGTCTACTGGCTCTACGTAGCTACGCCCTTTTCTTTTGCTTGGTATTATCGTCTGGTTTAATCCCTTAGGACGGCCGAATAAGGTCTAAAGACTAGCCTGCTTGCCCGTGAGCTCTAAGAACTACTCCTTCTACTGCTTTGGACATTATGCTTCACTGGTTCTTGTCGGGTACTGGCCATAGTCGGTGGTTTTAACGATTCGTTTTCGGGAAGAATTTTGTTAGCATGATCCCCAAACGCTGTCAGTGGATTGACGTCGAGTTTTCGTCGACGGGCTTTTTTAGGCATCTATACGGATGGCTCCAGGACTGACGGCGGGGTGGGAGCGGACGTTTACTCCGACCGACTTAACATATGCCCATCCTTTCGTCTCCCCGATCATTGTAGTGCCTTCCAGGCGGAGGTTGCTGCGATTTTTGAGGCTCTAACCTACCTGAGGCAGCACGATGAAGCCCCCGAAGATATTATAGTCTATACTGATAGCCAAGCAGCAAAACTCTGTCTAGAATCCGCCTGTTGACATCTAAGATAGTTACTGAGTGCCGTTCGCCCCTCAGCGAAGGGGGACGGGTGGAGCACCAAAACTAATATGATCGTCAAAAAACTCCTGAACACAAACCGCAACTAGGGCGCATCCACAAAATATTTGTTTTTTTTTTTTTTCAGGGGCCACCGCACTGAATATTATATTGCATTTTTAGGGAGGAATCACGAAACGGCGACCGAGGTAGTTTAATAGCTGTTCACGCACCCGAACTTTCAAATTCTGCAACGTGATTTCATATTTGTTAGAAAATACAAACCGCAACAGAACATTCGTTTTCGCAGCTGCCTGTCCCGCATGCGTAGCCCACAGCATATTGCGGATTATATTCCGCACCTTGGAAAACATACCTTAGGAATTATCTGTAGCAGATTATGGTGGTTGTGTTGAAAACGTGATGACGACTCGTTTTCAACACAACCACCATTTTTTATGGTTTCCTAGGGCGAGATGATGAGACTTGTGGGTTGTACTATATATTGCGTCCTGGCCTCCAATTGCTGATATCATGGCTTAGTTTTTTTCAATCTATTTATTTTCGACGCTATCCGAACTGCTTAACGGATAACATTTTTATTTAACTCTATGCCTTCAGTATTTCAGATCTTGTCCATATGACATTTATTTCCTCGGAAAGTTTTTCTCTCGAAATCGTGTTCCAGTACGGATTGCTTCGAAGAATCCCTCTACATATTTTTTCGATGACTTTATGAGGAAACAACACAAGAACCTGGTTGCAAGACAAAGTCAACTGCTTTCCTCCTAATGTACTTGTACTTGTACCTTCCAAAATTTCCAATTCCCCGAAACCACATCCGCACCTTATTCTTCCTCCCAATGAACCAAAGTAGAACTTCGACATACACATTCACCCATCTTATTCATTCACCAGCATCATACAAAAACTTCCTTGAGGTCATACGAATTGCCCGCGGGTGGCTTCATGGCGTATATTCCAGACAAATAATTCCCTACTTTTTTCGCCCTCAAGGTTAACGCAAATTGCAAAATGGAAGAGTTACTTGGCTTCCTTCAGGATCTCCGTTTTTTCTCTGCCTTCCGCTTCAGTCGGCCCCCGCATATACAAACACATACATACACTTTATCCGAACTCTTTTCATCTTTATCCGACCGTAGGATATGAAGTAGTACCCAACGTTGAGAAAGGACGAATACAGAAGGCGGCATGGCAGGGTTGAATCCAAGTTAGCTCGAAGCGTGGAAAACGTTGACTTGGATGGGACTTTCTTTTTGTGATGCTCCCGGTGGTGGTGGTTGCTGTTGTTGTTTTGTTTGTCCCTCCTTAGGATTTCTGCGAATGCGAGAAAATTTTGCTGCTCGACTTTCAAGTCAACATAAAGCGTGTATATACGTGTGCATAAATTTCCCATTTTCGGTGTCGACTGCTTCGACTTACAGGAGCAAGTGAAAGTCAGTTAAATATTCGAAAACACAATAACACATTGTTGATAAATAAGACTATATGAATGGGTGTGTATGTGTGTGTATACGAGAGCAAATTGAAGTTGACTTTTTATTGTAGATTTATCAGTGACTGCAGTGGGCGAAGGATATACTCCTGGGGTTATAGTAGAGGTATGGAAACATTAGGCTTCCTAATTTAATGAGTAGCGGTAGGAAAAAAATGCTGGACTTACGGACTGGCGAATTTGCCAAAGTTAGGTTAGTTAAGAAGGTTGCCGCTAGTGCAGTTCGCACTAGGCCTCCGATTTGGGCCCATTTGCTACCCTCCGCTGGCCAATTAGAGCTGCTAGGTGACCACTCCGCTAAATTGAATCAGCTGATTCAACGGGACAACACTTGCCACCTCTGTTAGCTCTTGAAAGCTGTAAGCACCTAAGATGTTGAGGCATTTCCAATTTAGAGCTGAACACTCACACAAAGTATGTGCGATAATGACCTAGCATGCACCTCCTATCCAAGCCATCCTTTACTAACGAGCTTGGAATACTGTGGGAATTCCAATAATACCCGCAGGTGTTTTTTTTTTGTTAACTCACCGGGGATTGAACCCCTGAATCTCTAGATGCAGCATTGTAGAGTGGCAGTCAAGACCTCACAGCTACCGGGCGCGTTAATAATAATAAAAAACTCCAGGCTCAAATTTCAAAATTTAAAGGTTGAACTAATTTCAATCGTAAATTTTCGACTCATACTAAAATAACCTACATTTCTCAATTTAATACCTACTACTCGTATCTTTCAAGCTTACCATCTACGCAGATTTTCCACCGATTTTCTTTGTCCGTTGTATTTGCTTACTTCCGATAATTGCCAATCAAAAGGCATTTAAAACAGTGTCTAATCCTGCACGCTCTTTCATTGACATGGATTGAGTTCGCCTCGAGCTATTTGTGCCAAACTCTCTTCGCCGTCGCGCAAACGTAACGATAGGGTGTATTAGCATTCCTTAAACGTCGTATTGACGATACCAATAATCCATCCTTTGGCACATTGAAAAGTATTCAGTTGAAATTAGAAGCGAAATTAGTTGCCAATGTATATTGAGTATATTGACTAGCTGCAAGCGATATCGCGGCATCCGGCATTATGGCGAGATAATTGCTGCCAATATCTCGACGCGAGTTTAGTATCTCTTCTGTTAATCAACGCGATGTGCCTTTTGCTCGTAATAATGTCCATCTGTCATACGTAGATGCCAAGTTCCTATATTTTTGCTTGAGGATAGGCGTAATTACAGGATTGTTTGATGGCTAATCGATTCGATTTTTGATATGTGGAACTATTATGGTTTCTATGTAATAATGATAATGAGGGAAGTTAATTTGGATAACAATTTTATTTAATTACACTGTTTCACACCAAATGTGATCGCACAAAAATATTTTATGATGCCACATGAGCAAAGTACATTCAGCAAAATTATCAACTCAACAGAATCTTCGTAAAATATGAAATTTTTTTGGAGAGAAAGTTCGAATCAAAAATATTCTAACAGTAGCTGCGTTCCATAAATCAAGGGACTGATTCTGGTTCTGGATTCTAATAAGGATCCAATGAGTGACAGAAATGTAAAATGTTGTTCATCATCCATGAGTAAGAGAGAAAGTCGCGGTATCTTATTACCCCGATTTATGTCGACCTTTAGTGCCAGTGCACACGAGCATCAAGAGTAAACGAGAAGGGACATACAGGCGAGCTAATACCTCATCTCTTCATTTTCGCTATGGGAGGTACCGTCATTTTAGAACAATCGAATAGACTCGCTGGTACCGTTAGTCACGAGACATAAGAACCGAAACCTTTTTAAACCTTACCTTAAGGGTTACTTATGATTTTTTAAATGTAGCGTATTATTCAATTAGGAAAGACATTTCGCAGCCCTTCAAAATGGCACTCTCTTTAACTATACAGTCTGCGTATATACATAGTAGAGCAGGGCTTACTGCTAAGTGCTATGTGGTGATGACACATATTATCATTTACATGATAAGTGCGTGAATGAATATCATTGCTTCCCCGATAGATCAAGACGGCACCTGATGAGTTAATCCATCTTATGGCCGAAACATGGGACCAAGGATTGGATGGCGCTTATGCCAAATAAAATGCTGGATTAGCTCATCCATAGGGAGCAGCTTGGATTAGCCATTGACCCATTCCAATCAATTCAATTTTCAACGCTCGAATATACAAGGTTAGTATCAATAATTTTTTAGTAGAAGTAGTAAATTTATCGACGTTTTTAAAGCTTCAGTCATCAAAAATATTATCAACCAACTATCTAATGAGTTTGTTGATGACACTCGTCAAATATTTTAGCAGCTAGTTGTTCTCATTTAGTGATTCGAACATTATATTCGAAAATATCATCAGCTAACTCATTGGTAGACGGTTTTGATATTTACCCAATTTTCATCTAAAAGGACAGTGGTAGGTAGGTCTTTGCGCTGATTTTCATTGAAAATGTGAGGGACTGAAATTCTGCCCGAGAAATTTTAGTGCCGGCAACATTGAAAGCTATCTACGCTACTGTCACATCTACAAAAAGTGAGCTGTCACAAGCATATTATGCTGGCGCGTTCGCTTTTAGCGCCACCGGACCTTTAGTATCCAGGGCTTATTTACTGGAGTGGTCATTTTACCATGTAAAGCTTAACGATTTAGAATTCACTATTCGCTTAATCCCTTCGGCAACTCCATCCCTAATCGAATCAACCTTGAACTCACTAAGTCAAAGCATCGGTATTGTTTGCTCTCTTAAACGTGCCATACACACACTGATCGATCGGCCGATCCGTCGCCCGAAATCAATATCGGCCGACGGATCGGCCTGTGTATGTGGAAATCGCACCGATCGGCCGATCAATTTTGATCTGCCGATATTTTAGTGCGATTTTCCTGCGATCCGTCGGTGACGATCGATTGGATAGTGTATGTGATTATCGCAAGTGAATGTCAAATTACCAAATTATTAAATGATGAAATTTGAAGGATTCTAATGATTTAAATGGCATTGCAATTGAAGTATCAAATATGTGTACGAAAATACCACACAAATCCAAATAGTTAAAAAAAATGAATCTAGGTTGCATTGGGAGTGAATCATAACCTATTTTTTTGACTTGTCATTCGTTATCGCATCGCACGAAAATCGTCCAGTGTGTGTGCAGTGCAGATCGGCAGATATTTTGTGGCGATCCATCGGCCGATCGATCGGGCGACGGATCGGATCGGATAATGTACGGCGGCTATTAGACAACATACTCATTTTTCCCAACCCCTCATTGGGCATAGTGCGTCAACTATTCCAATTGGCTTAGCTGACGTTTCGTTGGTATAAACCAGTTTCGGACGATGCACATTGCCAGCATGCACCTCCTGGTACAAATGACACCTATGCAAGACTCCTACATATAAGTGTATATTATAATTTTTTGACGAAAACTTTAATACTTCAATCTATGCCATACAATTTCCTAAGTCACGCTCGTTAATAAACAGTTTTGTTTTTATATTTCCATAAAAAATGATAAAATAAAAAAAAAACATATCATCATCAACAAAACCGTGTTGACTTGATGGCATTCATAGCAACATTCATTTCAGCAAATGTCAGCAAATAAAAATATTAATTAAATTCATGAAGAGGTTGGATATGAGCCTGGCAAGGGAAGAAAATCAACACTGAAATTGACAACTTCGCCAAAGAGACACATTCTGTATTTTCATTTCACTACGTAAGTACGGGCGTTACGAGTATGTATGTGTGTGTTCGTGTTGTTGGAAATCAAAGTTCCCAGAAAAATTCTAGCCCGGGGGTGGTCTAAGCTCCACTCAAATATGACGACGGGCATACAATCTTCTGATGCTTCCCGGGTTTCGTGCAAGGACAGTAAAATCGAAAAAAAAAATGAAATACGAAAGAAAACTGAAAACAAGTCAAAAAATAAGATATAAAGAAACATAACGTATTTAAATACAAATCTCTTGCGCAATATTAAAACTTCATAACGTCTATTCAAATATATGCTCTCAAATAATACCTTGGAGCATTTCAAGCTTTTCCATCATCTTGCCCGTACAACGCAATGTATGTGTAGTGTAGTATGCACAAGTCGAGTGTGTATATCTTTGGCCTGCTAGTACCAGCACTTTTACCGAAGCATTCGGGATTATCGCTCGTAGCCAGTCCTGTTCCGACAGAATCCTGGATTCAGAACGGAGCCGTGTATGTTTCTCTCTCGGTGGTATGTCTTCAGCGATGGCAAACGAAATGCTTGCCAGAGCACGGTGTCAGTGTTCACGAACGACTTTCTGGATGCACATATTTCGAGTCCTTGTAGTAGTCCTTCTTCTTGCTTGCAGCGACTTTGGCATTCTCCAGCCTCCTCTTTTGCAAAGCTCTCGCTTTCGATGCTGCAAGTTACTCGACATCATTGTGTAGATATGAAGGGATCCATTTCAGATGTTATTCGAAAATTAAAGCAAACTTGGGTGAACTTGGAAAATATTTGAAAGTGACACTAACTTGATTTGCTGGTAATTTATTTTTATATTTTTGGGGCCGCCGGTACCGGCCGGTAGCTCAGTGCGTTGAGGCATAGTCTGATTGCTCATGCTACCGGTCAGCTACGGGTTGGAATCCCGTCCACGTCGTAGCCATGGATGTTTGTCTTGTCTTCTCCCTGTCGTGTGGGGCCAGCGTTGCCAATTCAAATTAAGCAAACCCCAAAATTTCAAGTCAAATTGCCCAAATTTGAGGAGATTAAAGTCCCGATTCCCCACGAATTCCGCACATAGTTATCTAAAAAAAAAACAAGTTTTAATAAAAATCAATATTATTTATTCTTATTTGGTTATTGTCTTTTGCCATATCTTGTTGTTGCTTATATTTTGAAATTTAATTCATCAAAATTAAATTTCAAACTACCCCCTTATTTGTTAATCCCTTCTCAGATAGCCATTAAAGATTTTAGTATCAGTATCTGTATGTAGGCGATTTCGAGTCTTTTTTTTTTTTGAATTTGTTTTCTATGGATGGATTTGCAAATGGCAACACATTCTAGGCGCGTTCTTTTGCTATTCTTAACCTGTATAGGTTAGTGAAATAATACGCAATACAACAACAATGCTACCCTATATAGGTTAGCGGATAACGAAGTAATTTATCGAGGGCCGATCCTGACCTGGATAGCGTACAAGTAAACCTTTTATTTAGGACGCATCTAGAGGTTGCTAGAAGAAGTTCGTATTTTTACCTCAGTTCACCTGAATTGGATTCAATAAAATTCCACATTTTCGTCAATTGGAAAAGTGATTTTTATCGAAATATTAGGAAAGTACTACAATTAGTTTCTTCTAATATATCACAGTTGCATTCGACAGGTTCAAAGCGTGCTCTGGATGTAATAGGATGAAGTTTGTGTTTAATATTTTTCCAAGAGTGAGATTATGCCACAAAATCCAAACTTTATCTGAAACAGAATCCATTTCATTTAAAATACATGATTTTGCCCTGTATGGGTCAGATACATTGTTTTTTTTTTTTTTTTTTGCACAAAAGCTCGGGTTAACTACCCTTGATCTGGATACTGCAAAAGAACGCCTGCAATAAGCAGACATCATGCCAAGCAAAATCCCGCATAGTATGAGCTTGCCACTCGTCATCCCATTTTCGTATTATCACAAATTTTAAGCACTGGAAATCGCTTCAGCAGAGGCATCAATGAGTGGCCTCTGAAGTTATCAAGCAACTTCTGCTCAAGTTAACATGATCAAGTGATCACTGAGCAAGAATTACTTCTGCTAACCGCTCACGCTCGTCTTTTTTTTCTCATATAATGTGTGTGACAACGAGAGTGGCGTTCAGCAGGCGCAGGTTGCATAACTGAGGGGTTGCGGAACCGCTCACCAGTAGTGTGTGACTTTGGGTAACTTCTGAACCCACCCAATGGTTTAATTTTGAATTCTTTACCCTCTGATGGATTAAAGATACATATATGTAGTTGAAAAAAAGAAGGATCTAAATGATCTAAAATCAAATCTCCTAGTAATGTGCGATGTTAATTCAACATAAAAATCTAGGAATGTTTTATAGAAATCTGTAATAAAATATCTGAACGGCGTACTTTTTGTAGCGTTCACTCTAATCTTCTTTAAGCCCACGAGTCGTGTTGTGTTTATGAATTCAGCGTTTAAAATATCATGAAAGGTGTTGAAATATTTTATTTCCAGGTAGTTGGCATTAATACCCGTAAATGGTAAAATTTTAAAGTCCCTGCATTTTCCCCGCATCCCACAAAATCCCCAATCCGCTTAAGACTGCCCGCAGTTTGGGCAATTCCCCACAAATTGACAACCTTGTGTGGGGCATACCAATAACACAACATTTCCCGACTTGTCCTAGTTATGCGGCTAAATGGGCAGGAGGTACATGCTAGCAACATGCGTCCGAAAGCAGTTTACACAAACGAAACGTCAACTAACCCACATGGGAATATATAGTTGAAGCGCTATGCCTTACTAGGGTAAATAATAAATAGTAATAGTATAGTCATAGTATGATTTTTATGACCTGTAATGTTAAATTATGGCTGCGAAACCTCGACCCTAACTAAAGCCTTCGAAAACATGCGTTGAAAAAAGTTTCTTCGATGAATATCCGAAGCCGTTAGCGATCGAAATGGATGCCGCATCCGGTACAACCATGAGCTAATCGAACAATGAACGTTACCATCATGCTCCTCCTGCCCCCATTTGGCCGCCTACCTAGGGCAAGTCGGGAGATATTGTGGCTTATTATTAGGCCCCGCACCACAGGGGAGAACAACACAAACATCCATGTCCCTGAAGGCGGTGGACGGGACTTGAACCCGTAACGACCGTAGTCAGACATAAGACTGACGCCTCTATGCACTGAGCCACCGGTTGTTTTGCTTTCATTCTGCATACAAACCTTAGTATGCGTCTGAGGCTTAATAAGATCTTCAGATACGAGTGAATATGAATTCTAATAGCACTGCAGATAGCAATGTTAGCGCCACGAAATCCCTGAATTTCACCTTATTTTGCCTCAATGGCATGGTTGTAGGATTAATATTCGCTGGGTCAGAAGTCCATAGCCATTGAAATCCCAGTGCTAAGTTCTACGACTCCACCACAGACTCTCTGTTAGGTTTTTACCAATGATAAAACTAGGATCTGGACAGGGATTTTCATTTTCTCAGTCCGTCCTGTACTATTATTCCAATTTAGTCTACAATGAAGCAAATAAATTGATTTAAACTTCACTCAAACAAATTACGTTCTGATAATAAAAAAATCGTTTTTTAAACTATTTGTAAAAATTCAATTTGTCCATGTAAAAAACAATATTATTTCGCGGGCCTGATAAAACCCAGAGGCGACCCGGATTTGCCCTGCGTGCCGGAGTTTGCCGACCCCTGCTTTAGATAAAGCATCGTAGAGTGGTGACCGAGACTTCAGGGCTACCGAGTGCGACGTAGGTTAGGTATGGTAATATATATAATATAAATGATAAGGGTCACCTCTTGATTCCATTTAGTCATGACAATCTGCCTGTCTTCCGCCTATCTGTCCGTCTGCCCATCTATTCGTCTGTCTGTCCGTTCGCACGATATCTTTCGAAATTGAAATTTTGGTCAGAAGTTCATAGTATTCGTTTTTTCTAATGAAGCTTGAGGTGCCTCCAATGTGCTGAATTCAGAGTATTTTTGACGTCCAATAACAATGACTTTCGAACAGTCAATACCTTGCGAAGTCATTAGAGCGCGGTCATTGAAAACCATACCGTTGGGACGCCAGGATTTATTTTCAGCAACTATCTAGGAGAGTAGGTTGAAGTTTATCTGCTCGAGGTTTTTTCCCCGAGTTTTGCTCAAGATAGGAACTATTGGAAACCTTATGTTTACTGTTACTTTGCATTAAGCTTTCACCATACATATTTGCACCCAAAAGACAAAGAGTTGTAATAAATCGAAACAAACACAAATTTTTCTGACTACAATCCTTCACTCAACTTCACCCCCATTTTACCCTATTTCTCACACTATGAACTTTCATATAAAGTGGCCTCCTTCGCCATAGATGAAGGAGACCATCAAAGTGGCCGCAAGCGTTTATGGATGGAATACCCTGGGGTAGGTCTGTATCCTCAGACATATAATTCATCGTATTCACCTTGAGGCCAAACACAAATTGGAAAATATAAGAACTGGCTTCGTTTTCCTTCATTCAAGTTCTGGTTTTGCATTGTTGGTAACTTCATTCCCATTTTGCCTTTGCCACAGCTCTGTGGCAGTTGTGTTTTGTATCGTCGTTAAGATATATACGATACGAATGGGCTGGCTGGCTGGCAAGGATGTGGCCTGTGGCATGAGGTGGTTGGAAGGACAGGGTTTCGGGGTGGCATGGCAGTTCTATATCTTGATCGCTTGCGGGCATTTTAAAGAATTAAGTGCAACAATTCTCCACTCTTATAGTATTAACCCGGCGGCATAACGCACACGAGTTTGTCTCCTTAGTGGATATAACGTTTGGAAGTTTTCGAATTGCTTACATAGGAAGCCCGAAAATTTGCCAGAATGTATTTTTAACGTCTCCTTTTTTTCATTTTGAAAATGTCCTTGTGGTAAGTAGCCGGAAGCAAGTAGAAGTTAATTAGACACAGGTGTATGTACAAGATATCGTTGAGATGTCAATACCCACACCTAGCTCAAAAATTGCGAAATTCAATTACAATGTGGTCAGAATATAAACCAAGTTTCGAACTTCGTACTAAATCACATTTACAAATTGCAATGCAATTAATTTTATCCAAAGTTGCAAAATTAAGTCATAATCATGAAAGCGCACACCACGTGGGCGATCCGATTTCCAAATGGCGCTAAAAACTGGTGTTAAATAGTCAAATGTCCCAAGGGCGTTTTTAGTGTGTACGCGCTGCAATTTCAATTTTAAACTATTACACGGCGCTGGGTATCAGGTAAACACATGTACCAATTAAAGGGAAAAACTGTCATCTTCGTCGTGCCCACACACTCATTTGTACGAAGACTTTCGAAATCGCGTTCCTGTTCCATTTCAAGAAATATGCCCCAAAGGGATGACGTTGCTTCGTACTGTATACCCAAAAATATGTATTATACTCGCACATACTTTTACATATATCTGGTTTGGCAGTCGCACGCCTTGAAACGTATACGACAATCCGCTCGACATGGTTACAAATGAGCTTAAAGGTAAAATGCATCATGATGAATTCGATTAGATTAAAATGCCATTAGTATGCATTTTCCGTTCTCATTTTTCAAAGAAGTATCGCGAGTTCGAGAATATAGTTTTAGCCCACTTTTAGCCTAGTCATTAAGTGTTTATGGGAACTGTTCTAAAAAAAATTGTGGTGTAGTTTTTTTTTCATTTATATTTTTTTTCGGTGCTGATTACAAATCTGATTTCTGCCCCAACAAGTTTTTTGTAAAATTTGAGTTATAGCCAAAAACACACCTCCGTTCTTGCTAACATTTCACCACGGTAAAATTTAAGCCTTCACTTTGCTCAAACCCTCACCTTTTTGCAGTCCATCCGGACTAACTTTCCCGAACTTCTCATTCACCAAAAGGGTTCATTGTTTAAGGAAATTTTTGCATCTGATTGTGATTGATAGACAGTACTCCCGTTTAACGGATACTGCCGTCAACTTTCATAAATTTTGTTATTAAGGGCACGCATATGAAATGTTCAGTGAAGGACCGCACACTTTAATAATAAGACTATACCCCTTCCGGCGATCTTAAGAGTGAAGCTATAGAGGTGGTTCCGTCAATTCAATAATGGCGGAAAGTTTACAAGAAATTTTCTCGAAACCTTCATATCCAAACG
This sequence comes from Chloromyia formosa, assembly GCA_964017055.1. Classification (NCBI taxonomy): domain Eukaryota; kingdom Metazoa; phylum Arthropoda; class Insecta; order Diptera; family Stratiomyidae; genus Chloromyia; species Chloromyia formosa. The sequence goes on along the minus strand of OZ024818.1, from coordinate 15,066,905 downwards.
CCTCTCAACAAACAAAGTTTTTGACACTTTGGAAGGAAAATTGATGGAACAACCAAAACTTCTGGCGTTGAAAGTCGATAAGGAAAACGTCTCGGTTGAAATTTCATGGAGTATGTACTCGTATAGTTTCAGCATGAATAAATTATCAAAAGATATTGGAAAACAACAGAGAAAATTTTCAAGAAATTTTTCATCACACCCTAAAATATTTTTATACAACTATTTCCTTAAGCCGAACATACACCATCCGGAATTCCTGTCCGGAAAAACTGATCAGGCCCGGCCTTGAGGAATTCCGGATCTTGTATGGTCGTTTCAGGCCGCCTTCAGGCGGCCGGATTGGCCTTTCAGGCGGCCGAAAGGAAAATCGTTCCCGCCAGGCCTCCACCACACACGTTCCGGAATTTTTCTCCGGAAAAACTGATGACGGCTGGCCTTGAGGAATTCCGGATCGTCAATGGCATGTGGAGGTCGCCTTGAGCCGGATGAATAATTGGAAATCGATCTTATCGCCATAGAATGAAAGTATCTATCTATTGCATTGAATTGTATGGCATTTTACTTTCTATAGTCAAGCTTCAGATACATTCGTCTATTGAAATAAACTCCAGTGAAAATTCATTCTACTCATGCGGCCGGACAGTTCAGTTCAATTCAGAACTGTCCGGCCACGTGTTGCAGATATTAGGTGTACAAATGTGCTTCCGCCGATTTCCGACAGACGGCTGTGACGGAAAACGGCGGAAGCAAGGTTGTACACATAATGCATCCGTCTATTGAAATAAACTGCAGTGAAAATTCATTCTAGTCACGCGGCCGGACAGTTCGCTTTGAGGCTGCCGGACAGGTTGCCGGACAGGTCGCCTGACAGGCCTTTGAGGGGGCCGGATGGATAATTGCAAACCGATCTTATCGCCATAGAATGAAAGTATCTAAATATTGCATGGAATTGTACGGCATTTCACTTTCCATAGCAACGCTTCAGATACATTCGTCTATTGAAATAAACTGCACTGAAAATTCATTCATTCATTGAGGCGGCCGGATAGGCCGTCTCAAGGCGAACTGTCCGGCCGCATGAGTAGAATGAATTTTCACTGGAGTTTATTTCAATAGACGAATGTATCGGAAGCTTGGCTATGGAAAGTAAAATGCCGTACAATTCAATGCAATAGATAGATACTTTCATTCTATGGCGATAAGATCGATTTGTAATTATTCATCCTGCCTGTCCGAGGCAGCCATACACGATCCGGAATTCCTCAAGGCCGGGCCTGATCAGTTTTTCCGGAAGGAATTCCGGATGGTGTATGGTGTATTCTATATTCAGGCAAACCGGAAGGCCTGGCCTCATCAGTTTTTCCGGACAGGAATTCCGGATGGTGTATGTTGGGCTTTAGTAGTAGAAGTTTTGATTTAGGCGAAATTCAGGCTAACAACATTTTCAGCTCCGACTCCGACACGCAAAATAGCCATGCCGCTATCGCGACGACTCAATATCTATAGGCCTAACTGGAATGGTCATATGATTCCTTAAGAATTGTTTGTTTGGTAAATAATAATAAGTAAAATCTGATTTATTTCTAATGCGACATTTTCAGCATTTGCTTGTAAAATTTCACTTGCGGACCGAGTCGATTGTGTCGCAATCCGAGCGACTGAATGTGAATCCGCCCATTTGATGCTGTGTATCTCGATTTGTAGATGCTGAGTTGTTGCGACTGCTTGTCGCCCAGTCCAGTTTGTATTTCGCCTTAAGCGGTTATTCGGCTTTCGAGTTTGTCGGTCAAAAGTCTTCATGGAGTAATTTTTTTAAGTATTCTTTACTTTTGCATGATACGGAATTGCAATCGAACCGAACCTTTCGATACGAATCGAATTACAAGATTGGGCCCCTGGTTCTGCAGGATCAGACAATGGCTGCCAATGGCGTTTACTATATATCGTGGAACTAAAATTAAATCGTTTTAGTGTTAGTACGTATACTTGTTCGTAGTATGTTTATACCAACCATACGGTCAGGTTCTAATTATGACAGATGTCAGTTGTTGGTTTGTGACTTTGGTTTGGAAAATGTCAAGAGGCAGTAACCTCCTAATAAAAGCGCGTTTATACATTGGGCCACACTCCCTCAAATCAGTATGTATACCTCTTCGTATCAAAAAAGCGGTCAGGATCCATGGTCAATCTATGTTGCGTCTGTTGAACAGAATACTTATTACTATTTCCTTGACCAGCAACTTTCTTTATTTCAGAACCCTCTCAAAACAAAATCAGCTAATTTACATGAAATTATTTCGTAGTCACATACACACAATTCTCTTAGGGCCCCATTTTGAAACACTTTTTAATATAATCCCTGACCCATGAAAGAGCCAACCACGAATTTCATTGTACTCCATATCCACACTCAATCATTAATGCTATCGATTTGGAAGATCTTTTCATGAAAGTGCACATAAAACGATGCCCGCTGAAAAATTGCCAAAAGGATTTCATGTTTTTTTCGTTCTCGTTGCTCTTCTCGTTACCGCCATCGCCGCCATGGCTGCATTTGGTTGTTGTTACTGTTGTTAATTTACAGATAAGCTGTACTCTGTGTATGGATATTCCCAGTAAAACCTACTCCAACCCATATTACATTTTCGTATTTCGAAACCGACATTCTCATATACATACATTAACTATCCGAAGGGGATACTGCTCTACATACCCATGCTCTTGTGGCAGGAACGTTACTGTTCTCTTTTTTTTTTGGCTCGTTTCTTTGACTTTGCTCCACCAATTTATCCTGAAGCCTTCTCCCCGGAAGCTACCAAGATTTATTATGTTCCAGACATAAATATCATTACGAGCATGACCTGGAGCCGTATGCATAAATTGTGAATATCTTTCTCCTAGTGCTCCCTCGAAATGAGGCATAGCTACGCTCTTTTTTATCTTCGATTACAAGAGGGTTCCAATCATCTGAATACCCGAGTATGCCCTGTAAAATTTCAAAATTCAATATAATGTATGTCGAATTGTGCTCGAGGAGCCGACTAGCGAAGGCCAAAGAAACTGACCGCTTCGAGACAATCTATATATGGAATTTCCGTCCAAGGTCCGAGACTCGGACTACTAATGGGAAGGAGGAATTGTGTCCGAATACTGACTGAAATTGAACTATAAGGCCGGTAAATGTTTTGCTTGAGCAAAGAACTGAACCAATATGATGTTAGTTTAGCAATAAAAGAGCCTGAAGGTGTCGTTTTCTAGAGTTTGAGTATCGGACAAAAGAACAATCATCAAAAACAGATGATGGAACCTTTTGTTGAGACAACTACAAAATACTGCATGTTGGGTCACTCAGGAATCCAAGGGGAGTAAGTAAATGTATGGTACTTTATATTGCGTTATTATCAATCGGTTGTGGTCTTATCCATTTCGAAGGGATTTTGAAACATTTCATTTCACTGGGAAAGACTGCTCATTTAACCGCAAAGGAATCCTATGAATTGTTTTAAAATATTCGTATCTGGAAGATAGTTTGAATTGTTGAAATGTGTGTACATATATCTTTATAAATGAATTGAGTTCCAGTGTCAATCTGAGACGGAGATAATCAGGATTCGTTCTTCGAAAGATGGTTCTCAATTAGGAATCTGCCAACTGGACTGCGAAACGAGATGGGCAGAATTTGGGCACAGCAACATCCTGTTATTCTTAGCTGGAGAAGTGCATGACATGCAAACCTGAAGATTTTTAGCGATGGCTCAAAAATGGCTTAAGTTCAGAACTTCAGCCTGTACCCAGAGTGAAACCAAGACAACCAAACTTCCAATGACTTGGTTGGTATTCACCAGACATTTGAGGGCCTGGAAGCACTCGTTTACTAGAACACGTTTACTATCGGCGGGCCGGATAAAAATCAGAGGCGAGCCGGATTTGGCCCGCGGGCTGGAGTTTGCCGACCCCTAGTTTAGAGCATGAACGTTCAATCCGTGGCGGGAACAAAAATTGTTTTTTGGGGTACAGTTTTGGTACTTTCCTTTAATTTTTCACCAACAGCTGCGTTGTTGAGTAGCGAGATTGCATTTAAACCAATGTAAACTTGTAAACCGCGGCAGCTGTCACTGCTTACCTTTGCAGACAGCGATGTGCCGCTGCTGAAACCGCTTGTGAATCGCCTTCTAAATGCAGCCTAAGTCAACGAAAATGTCCCTGTATTTATTATTTCTAACGACAATTGAATTGTCGCTATTTGTGGTATTTTAAATTTGATGTCTCAATATTAGGATATTCTGAGTTTTTAATCTTTTATATTATTTGTCTCGCTTATTACTTTTGTACTTTAAATTTCATATCACATATCAGTCAAGTTTGTCTAAAAAATTCTAAAAGGCTTGTTACGCCCCATCATTCTACAGTTCATCACCTTCTGAATCATTATAAAAGCTGATAATATACATATGTTATTACAGTACATATCAGCTTTGATTATGATTAACCCTTCATACTCATCAAAAAGCCACGTCCACCACGGACCTTGGGAATTTTCTAGATTTGGAGTTGTGATCAATTGAATGGCAATGTCATAAGATTGTCTATTTATTAAAGAAAATTTTGCTAGAAAAGAAATTGTTTACAAACAACCTAATAAGCATCAAGGCCACTTTTTAAAGAAACCCGCAGTACGTATCGCTGTTTCAATTGACCCAATTGAACTTTGAGCTATTTTTGTGAACACATTTTTGTTGTACCCCAGTGTATAAATATTTAAGTTATCATTACGTTGAAAGTCAAGTTCAAAGTAAGTATGGCAGTGGAACATTTTGTCAAAAAGATGTTCAATTACGTTTAATAAATTAATTGATAAGAATTGAATTTGCATTAGTATGTCGTGAGCGAGACCATTTTAAGGTTGTAGTGATTAATGCTAAACGCACTCGTTGGCTGTGTTCATTCGGTCACCGCTCTGTGATTTAGAGAATGGAGATTAGATTCTCGGCGCGGACGAAAACTGTCTGTGGGTAGTAACAGAACTCCCACCGCGCTCCGAGCTTGAGTGTTAGTTGAGGTTAGCCTCAACCGGGGACGGAGATCGAGGCTGGTCGTTCAACCACGCCGTGACACCCAAGTGCCAATATCTCCTCAGAAATGAGCTAGAGTGGCACGTGCTCGACATTAGCCATTATTGTGGACGGGGTTTTTGCTGGCCAAACTGCCTGGTTATTGCTACAAAAACAAGAACAAAATCCACGCGTCTGCCTGAGTGCTTAGACACCACGGAAGTCCCTCAAAGGATATATGACAAAAAAATAATAATATAAAATATCACGAAATTCCTTAACGTCCCTGCCACTAGCACGGGAGCCCCGTGATATCGAGTATAAAGGCGGCGCGAATAGGTGCATGCTAGCAACAGTACGTCCAAAAAGTACATATGCTATCGAAACGTCAACAAGGCATGGAAATGCTAAAGATGTTGACGCGCCCATGCCCAGGAAGAGTTAAAGCAATTAACACTCACAGAAGCCTAAATGTTTTCCAATAACGGGTCGGATGGAACTCGATTCATATTCCGCAAAACTGTGACTCGTAATGGGCACGATATTATTTTCTCTGTACCTCGGAATCGGTGCAACTCGACATTTTTCTCGCTTAAGGAGCCTTCTACAAGAACAAACACACCGAGCCGTCATCACACAGAAGCCATCACTCAAACATCGTCGCCTAGCTATCGATCTTCATTCATCATCGCCTCAATGAACACACTACGTTCGCGCCGAACGCTCAACTGAGCAATTTACATATAACAATTAAGCTTAGAAAAAAACGTCTACGTTTGGAAATGCAAGCTCTACATTGTCATCCACAATAATTTTACATAAATCAAATCAATCAATTGCACAGTGGAGGGCGTGTGTCTCTCTGTTTACTTTTTAATAGCTCGTATGTGGTGGAATAACGTCCAGAATTTACTCAATTGCTCTAACCACTTGTGGGGCATAGCGCGTCAACTGTTCCATGTGGCCCAGTTGACTTTTCGTTGACATAAACTGGTTTCGGAGAATGCTGTTGCCAGCATACACCTCCTGCACATCCATGGCCATGAACGTCGTCGTGGACGGGATTCGAACCCGAAACGCCAGTAGTCAAACATGAAACTGATGCCTCAATACACTGCGCTACCGGTCGCCCCGCCCAGAATTTAGTGTACAGTAAATGGTGGTCATCTCCTTCTATATATCTCCGTGCTGAAAACCTATCAAAAAATTCCTTGTATATTTCTCCCCTTCTTTTTATCTCAGTTTGAAGTTAGTCAATAATGGGGTAAAACGTCGTCACGCAAAATTTATCCCTGGCGGGTACATGCACTTCTAGAACTTCACTATCATTGGGTATTTTTTTCTGGTGTATTTTGATGTTTGAGTTGCCCTTAAATCCACTACCGCCAGCATTTCTTTAGCAGCGGCTACATATTTTTCAACTTCCGACTTTGAGACGACCTTCACTCGCTACGCTCCTTCCGCGCTAAAGCATAGTACTAAGATCGACTTTTCGTGCGAATCTCATATAAAAACTGTCAAAAGTTGCATTGAGTGGGTTCAGGTCGCGCAACGTTTTAAACGCAAATGCAAACAGTTCGACTGATTTTGCTCGTGGACGGTCCGTTCCAGTTTGCGTTTAATCTACCACACATCGGGGAAATTAACCAGAAATTTTTCCTGGTTGATTTCCGTTCAATGGGGGGTAAGGGGTATTGGCGTATTTGACAGTTCTTAGTTGACGTATTGCATGTGACTGTGAGATGGTGTGGATTTTCGTTTTCGGGTTCTTGATTTGTACATGGCGTCTTATGTGCTTATTTACACCGAAGCAACACAAATTTGTGGCGATTTTGCAGTGCTTTTCATTTTTCCTGAAACCGTCGCGAATTTAATTGAAGTTTTGTTTGAAACTCAATAGCGAATCGGCTGTCAGCTGTTTAATAAAATACATGACAACTACAAAACCGTCGCGAATTTAGTTGAAGTTTTGTTTGAAATTCAATAGCGAATCGGCTATCAGGTGTTTAATACATGACAACTGCAAAACAAGTTCGGGTAAAGAGTTTATGGTTGAGTAGAGGGAAAATTTTTACCGCAATTACAACGTTGCAAACGTGAACGCAGGCAATACTAACATATTTCATTCGAAGAAAAAATTCTCCACATCAATGCCTGCGTTCACGTTCCGCAACGTTGTAATTGCGGTAAGGATTTTCCCTCCACCCAACCATAAACTCTTAACCCGAACGACTTGTTTTGCAGTTGTCATGTATTAAACACCTGATAGCCGATTCGCTATTGAATTTCAAACAAAACTTCAACTAAATTCGCGACGGTTTCAGGAAAAATGAACAACACTGCAAAATCGCCACAAATTTGTGTTGCTCCGGTGTAAATAAGCACACAAGACGCCATGTAAAAATCAAGAAACCGAAAACGAAAATCCACACCATCTGGCAGTCATATGCAATACGTCCACTAACAACTGTCAAATACGCTAATACCCCTTACCCCCCGGTTGACCGGAAATTAACCAGGAAAAATTTCTGGTTAATTTCCCCGATGTGTGGTAGATCAAACGCAAACTGAAACGGACCGTCCACGAGCAAAATCAGTCGAACTGTTTGCAATTGCGTTTAAAACGTTGCGGGACCTGAACCCACCTATTGTATTGTATGTAGCCGGTGTATTCACAAAACAGGTGTGTGACGATTGTGACAGGGAGCAGTCGCTCCGTGTGACATGGAGGGGAGATGTCGCTACGTAGCTGCTCAATGTTTTGTGAATGAGCCCATAATGTTGACCGCGCAGTCGAATTGTGCATAAACAAACGTCAATTATTGTCAATATTTAAATTTCATAATTACTAAACGGTCTACTGAGTTAGCTGACTGTCGACTTAGTACCCAGATTTTGGAGCCACTGTTTCTATGGAGACATACAGGACAAGCTCATTCCATGGCTATATATTCAAAGAACAACCTTCAGGAAATAGACTAAGAACGCTCGCTACGCTCACTCCAGTGCCAACAGTTACAATTTGCAATATTACTAATACGGGAATTTAACTCAATGGGTCCGCGCTATTAAAGCGGAAAAGTACCTGGTGTGTACTATACCCACCATCAAGTATATTTCCGCTTTAGGTAATACGAACATAGCGTGTTGTATCATGGAGTATAATTTTTGGGGTGATGTTTCATAAATTTTTGGGGGGAGGAGGACGAGGAGGGATAATTCATCTGGAATGTAGCCCCAAATTTGGGGAGAAAATTCATCTTTTCTGGGGTGTTCTTTCATTTTTTATTGGGGTGATATGTCACGATGACATAACCCTAAAAATGGGGTATACCCCCCCAACGTGACCAAATATTTTTTATTCTCAATTTCCCTCTGTTTTCATTTTTGTCCAAGCATAGTGGTTTCGGCGATGTGTTGCATGCAGCCCTATCCGGACTCGACAGAGGAATTCAATGGACTTTGACATCTTATCTACAACATCTTGACTACGCTGACGACATATGCCTACTCTCCCACAAAATCATGGATCTGTCCGCAATGGCGTTAGATCTCGAGAGGGCGGCAAGCAAGGTTGGGCTAAAGATTAATACCAACAAGACCAAGGTTCTTAGCCCGCCGTTGCGAAAAAGAAATCCGACACCTATTGCCATCAATATTAATGGGCAGCCTGTGGAGAAGGTGGACAACTTCGTCTACCTGGGTAGCATTGTTGCCGAAAATGGGGGTACGGAGCAGGACATCGCTCGTCGTATCAACCAGGCTAAACGCGCATACGGCATGCTGTCCAAAATCTGGCAGGGCAGTTATCTCAGCATCAAGACCAAGCTGGGCCTGTTTCGCTCCCTGGTACTATCAGTGCTTTTGTATGGGAGCAGTACATGGAAAGTTTCCGTAGGAGTTATCAGAAAGCTGCAAGTTTTCGTCAACTCATGTCTTCGTCGAATTCTAAGAATTTTCTGGCCCGAAACAATATCAAATGAAGAGCTAAGTCGGCGTACGGGTCAGATGCCAATCGACGAATTGATACGCAGGCGAAAATGGCAGTGGATAGGTCACACATTGCGGAAGAGTGATAACTGCATTGCTTTGCATGCCATGAAATGGAACCCCATTTCCAACCAAGGCCGACCAAGAGGGGGTCCTCGAATCACATGGCGTCGATCTGTGGCAAAGGAGTGTCAGGTACTGGGTAAGTCTTTTGGGGAGTTGCGCCCCATTGCCCAGAACAGAGTACGATGGCGCGCAGGAGTAGTTGACGCGCTATGCCCCGCTAGGGGTTAAGGCAAAGTAGTATAGTGGTTTCGTACGGATAGAAGCACTCATGGGGTCTTGCATCTTTGCAGCTAACCGCGTGCAAGACAACCACGAAAGTTTGAGAATTCTGTTAGGATAAGCTGTGAAGGCGTGATTTTTACTGAAAACTCGATCCGCAGACGACCGTGTTTCGACTAGCTAAAAATGCCAGCTGTGTTACCGAGGTAAGCTACAGACGGAAACTAAGTTGGTGCGCAGAATGAAACCAAGAGTCACACAAAAATTACAAAAGAACGATGTTCGAATGATAACTCACAAAAACACACATGAAATCGAATTATCATTCGATTGGGAATGTTAATTCGTATGCATCGTGTGTCAAAAGTATATGGGGAGCGACATACTGCGGGTTGCTAAGCAAAGTCCAAAAACTAGTCAGTATGCTCATTACTGGAGCCTCGAGAGCCACTCCATCTGCTGCCGTGGATATGTTGCCCAACCTGCTGCCGCAAAATGTGGTCACCCGCCTTCGAGAATCAGGTCACTGGTTCTCTTCAGCCACTGGCGACTCTGCAACTCTGAACAATCTGAATATCCCTGAGGGGACCGGATATTTTTCCCCTAGACCTATATTCGAAAAGAAGAACAAAGATTGAATATTTATTGCAAATAATAATCACATTCAATAAAGTATGCAAATGTGACAAATGGGAACAAGGATGCTCTTTAATATCAGTCTGATTGTATCGTCAAAGGATACGTCAACGACCGATGCTTTCACCTACACACCTTTGTATTTTATAGATATTTTCGTATAAATTCATGAAGATACATGGCGTACATATAATTACGGGCTGAACTAAATCCCGAATCCAATAACAGCAACAACAACGTCGCCCAGGACAGTGCTATTGTTGTTGTGTAGCGTAGTGGTAGTGGTAAAATATTCGTTTCGTTTGAAACCCTACGCAAAATGTGAAAAACCTGGCTCCCGGCAATTTATGGAAATGATTTTGCGACAGAAAATTAACACCTCCAGGTATTTAAAATGCCATTAAAAAATTTGTATTGGAGAGCATTAATGAAAAATGGATTCGATGGATATATGTCGGGTCGTGTCGCGACACTATTATGTGTAATCGAACGTATTTAACGAGCTTTTATATATAAACTTGTTTATTCGTATGTAGGAGTAATGCAGAAGCAAACAGTATAAAAGTTGCGCTGCAGGAAAATTTAACAAATAAAATAAATAAATATATACATATATATATATTTGTACTTCCATTCAATAAAACGTGAATTGAAAAAAAAGTCAAAGGATTCGAGCCATTGACCCCATTTGACTTAAAATGGAATACCTCTCCCCTTATTTGTAGTAGTTTGCCAGTAATGCCCTTAGAAAGCACCGGTTACTGTTGGTGGGGGGGGGGGGGGCTCAATGGGTACTAATCGAATCCTCAGTAATTTTTTTATTTTTTATTTTGCCTTTGATAAAAAGAATATCGACAGTATCACTTTAGTATGGCACAACGGATGATAGCGGTCAATGTTGTTTCTTAAAAAATTCAATCAAAATCGTTTGATTTTAATTTCCAGTCCGCCCTAATTCCCGGAAAAATAATTATATTCTGATAATTCCCATAAGGCACACAAAATCTGAAAAAAAAAAGTGGAAGTACACAAAGGTTCAACATTCGTAATTTATTTTAGGCAAACTTAGAAAAAAAGGATAAACCAAAAATGTTAATTTTTTTCTGTAAATTATCAGGACCAATCTAAATCCGTCAAAGTATTCCACAAATTCGTAGATTTTGGTTTGGAAGCCTGCGGTAATTCTTTTCTAATATCTTCCTTTTCACTGTTTACACTCCGAATTTCTTCTCTGGTAGGTCTGAGCCTTTCTCATTTTTTCTTCGTTTGGCCGTCATCGCCATCATAGTCGTCATCATGACGCTACATTATGTTGGTGTGTCGGTTTGCGTTTAGTCCTGAATACAAAAAAAAATCATTATTTCAATCATCGCATCGAGCCGAGTCCGGGGTATAGCCATGGAAATTGTTAACCCTTCTGCTTTTCAGGACGAATGTGAGAATGAACGTAGAATGAAATGAATTGAAAAACCATCACGCTTCAGGCAAAGCTGCAAGCTATGCAGCCTTCTACCTCGTCTATATAAAAGGATCAGCTCTGCGGCTGATGGAAATTATGGAATAAAAAAATGGATGTACTGTGAGTGATGAACGCAAACAGCCTGAATTTTTCACTTCAAATCATTTTGTGGTATTGGATCAAATAAACATAGTCTTTTGGATGCCCGGGAACAATCTTTTCGAGGAAAATCACTTCAGTTTTCGTCCTTTCTTCTCAACGTATTTTTTCGGTATGGTCAAAACTTGAGTTATTAGCATTGAAGCTCATTCATATGGTGGTATTATACTCGTATATTTGCTTTAACGATTTCGAAATGTCGTAGGATGTAATTAATAGTAAGACTGTGGAATATTATTGCCATACATGAATTTTATGCCATAAATCTGAAATTTTAGTTTCCGTAATGTTCAGGGATAATTCAGTTTTTCGATGTCTAGTGGTTCTACACTTGAAGTTAGTAGCATGCATACACATGAGCTGTTCAGAAATAAAAACTTTACGCTAGATTTGTCTTGTTGGGTATGGATAATTGACTTTTCTGGCGGTTTATTTTGGTGATCAGGTGTCAAATATTGGTTTATTTAATGTTTTGTTAGATGCCACACATGGACTGTTACAGTCAGTCATTTGTGTTACCTCAGGGGACTTATCACCCGACTGTTCTTATCATCAGACCATTCAGAAGTTGGATAAGACGATGGAGTTTGCCAACACCGCAGCGTGCTTCCGAACAATGCTATAACATATCTGATGTTTCGCCTTTTCAGTGATAACAGTTTAACGGGATGACCGGAATTCAATCTGGCACACAGCGGCTTTTTTGAGAGGTATACGTTGCCATTTTTGATAATTGCTAAAGGCATTACAGCTAGCTAGCAAGCGAGCAGCGGTAGATATATAAATATTCCGACGAATTTGTTCAGCTTCGCTAAACGTGCCCTACCTGGCGAGCTCCTCTGCTCTGCAGCTACCACCTACTTCGGTGACCCGGAATCCATCACAAGAGAATGCTAAAAAATCGGCGATCTCCGAAACACAATGATAACTGCAATTCTCAATCAGATTTTTTCTTTTGACGAACTTGAGCTCGTCGTCACTCTGCGAAGCTGCATCTGGAGAACATGGGTTCGATCCTCGGCGCATTAATAAAGAAACAGTTCCTGTGGGTTGTATTACTACTTCCACAGAACTCTAAGCTTTTCAGTAGAAGACGGCTCGGATAGGATGTGCATGCTAGCAACTACACTACCCAAAATCTACATTCTATCTCATGTTGTTTTTTTATATTATACTATACCTGTTTTATTACTCCGTCATTATCAAAATAAATGTGTTTTCCCCATCTGTGCTACACAAATTTAGTTCCCACAAACCTAAAGTCTACCGGAAAATACTCTATAATCGTGTGGCCTTTACATCACTTTTTCGTTATGAATGGCTTATACGAGTACAGCACTTTTTCGTTGAACAAAACGGTCGTCTTATTTTCGTCAAATTTTCAACTGCCTACTATGTATGGTAAAATGAAGCTCTAACTCAGTTTAATTTTCTTTTCTAAACTGATGGACTTATTTATGAGTGATTTATATTTTTAATTAATACTTTTTTTAGATGTCCAATATACACCACTTTAACTTGAACCCATCCATATGTATAAAGACACTTCTGTCTACAGGTCATCGAAAAACCAATGGGTACATCTCCTGAATGGGTGACAATGGATTTAGCCTAATAACTTCATTCATCAGGACAGTTAAGTATCAATTCTTAGTTCTGCATAGAATTTCATTTTAGCTCACTGTTTTTATGGACTTATTTTACGTAATTAACATAGTAGTGTTCTGATACATATTGCATCCAGTACATGGGATGCATGGATTGTAAAAAAAAATGTATTTGACAAAAATCGCGAAAAGTTTTCATATGAATTCGTCCTTACCACTGCAAGTGTCAAAAATAATACCCCAAAAGCCAGGGCACTAGCCCTACTGGGTACAGTGTTTCAGCTAGTATCTATCTACGTACTCGTATTTATGCAAGTTCCAATGGAAATTTTGCCTATAGCTATTGTGCACTCGTAAAAGCTTAATAACGCGCTGTTTATCCTGGAATTTGCGTTATTTATTGCCTCCCGCTGGACTACCACCAAGCTGAAGGATACTCGGCAACGACTCTATAAATATATTCTGCAAATATCAACTCTCACATTACGAAGCCCATACAAGTAGCTACAAGCTATTTAGTACATACAGAACAGATACTGCGACTGACTGTGTTGGTGTACGGAGCAAAATGTTCAAACAAATGCAATCCAAACACATTTAATGTTGCATTTTACAAAATTAGCTTTGCTTTTCGCGTCGTATTGTATTCGCTGGATTCGAACTGGACCCATTAATTAAACCGTATTGTAGGGAATCTACTTTTCGCATAGCAAAAGGCGAATGGAGTAAAACAGCCAAATGGCTATGGCATAAGGATAATATTATCTGTGACATTAGAAGTCAGTCGCTTTGAATATATAGGTAAGTAGTTAAGTTAATGGGATTAGATAAATTTGTAATATCGATCTCGATACTTTTAGAATTTATTCATTTTAGAATAATTTTGAGAAAGTAATTTACCATTTAAATACAGTAAAACCTTGTTATAAGGAACTACAAGGGACCTGATAAAAGGCAGTTAACGAAGTTCGAAATATCCGAATTAAAAAAATAACAACGCAAAACGTACACAAGTACAATACATAAATGTCGTTACCTCGATATACAAATGTGGTAAATAACATTCACCATAATTTCCAGAGAGTATTTTTAACATTAAAGCGTATATTTAAAAATTAGAATACTTTTTAATTTGAAACACCAGACAAGACAAATAAAGCTCTTAGATGACAATAATACAAAAAGTATAACAGGCTGAGAAGGCTCAAAATACCGCTTAAACCAACTTTTAGCAAATGCCACTTAACAGAAAGAGTATGGTAAAAACAAAATGTTTTTCAAAGTCAGAATTTACAGAGCCCGAAAATAGTGGTTCAAACAAGCGGCCGAAATTGAAAGTTTAAAAATAAATAACTGGCGCAACAGTCCAATTTGAACCATGGCCTCGAGATGAGTTAGCATCACCTCATTTTCTAGATCGTGACGCTCTTGTGCAGAGGTGTGTGATCAGCGACACGCTCAACCGAGTTATTTACCCCATAAATGGGTACTCATTCAACAGCTGAGTGGGCTCATAGTCCGACACGTAAATCCCCTTATTTATCGAAAACTACCGTATTCAGTAGGAATCGAACCGGTGCCCAGTGCGTAGAAGGCGAACGTGCTAACCGTTGCGCCATCCGGACTACTAAATTGAAAACTTACCAAAACTTTTATTTTTAATTCACCTTTATGTTTTTCTGGGGTGCTGAACACGACACGAATTCGGGGTTTGCAAACAACAAATCGGCTGGGAAACTTTTTTGTTTACAAAAGCAACGTTTTTTGCTAACCTTTACGCGATTATGTTAAAATAACTATATTTATTTTTAGGAAAAAAACAGTCCAAAGCGTATATACCCTAGACTTGTACAGACCTAGCGGTGATACCAAAAGTACCAATTGGCAACGACCATATGCATTAAAAGTGAGTTTCCTATATGGCCAGTTTATAGGGGAGGTTGGCACTTATTCATGAGGATCTTGGCCATTCTAAAAATCAATTGACTAACCCATTCTGCAAATAAAATATTTGTCGAATTTTTCAAGTCGCTAGCTTCATTCTATCGAAAGTCATTGCTTGTTTGAAGTCTCACTTGTAGGGGAGGTAGAGGCTCCTTGGACTGGATCTTGCCCATCATTGCCACCAACCAATTAGTTTACCCTAGACAAAATTAAAAAAAATGAAACCGGAATATAGAGGGCTACGCCCGCAATTCGAGGGTTTTGTAGCAAGCGCTTATTTTGGCATGTAAATACTGGCTCCCTGCTCTTCTTGGTACCCCTCAGCTGAATAAAAACACCATAATTAAATGTTTTACCCATGATATAGTATCTTACATGCCAATTCACAAAAAGACTACATCTCACCTCTCAAAGTAATAGTTTTAATACGAGAAGCTGTAGATAGATATGTATGTATGTATACGAGATAAACTGTCCCACTCTTCGAGATGCTTAACCATTCATATTAAGACGACATTGCAAATTGCAAACTTGTGTAACGGCTTCGAAATTCAGGGCGGCTGGGACAAATTACGGTCTAATATTTTTTCCTCCTCCACTGTTCCTCTTTCTACAAATCTCAAGAAAATGCCAAAAATGGAATGTACTCAACATTACCTTTCTCACGACACCCCACTTGGATATACCAGTGGATAAAAAAAATTGACCTTAATTTCGCCTCTATGTGGACCCCCCTCCCCCCCCCCCCATATTAAAGTTGGCCAATTACAACACAAGGCTATCTCCAGCAAATTATTGCATTTCGACACATTCTCGCCGAACTATGTGTGCAGCTTCAGCCGTTCGTAAGATATTCTATGATCAGACGGACAGACAGGTATTTGACCGATTTTGTAAGATTTAAGACACAAAACCCTAAAAAAATTAACTGTGTGAATAGTTATTATTAGGATCACCAATCACCAATCTTCACCCTTCCAAAGTTGGTTCATTAAATAACTGCAATTCGCACTACGAAAAACAACATGCAAGTAGTACACGCATATCTATGTGTGAGGCCGGTAGGTGTGTTTTTTGTATGGATAGTGTCAAAATGCATAACTTTAAGTCAATGTACTATTATTAAATATCATGTCATTGTTATGAAACTTAGAGATATTATTGCCTATGATGTTGGTTATCATCAGCCATCAATATTTTTGACCTAGGGTGTGATTGAGGGGTGCAGGGGTGTGCTAACTGCAACTATAGAAATGTACTATTATTAACCTTTTTGGATGAGATTTAAAAATTCTATTATTTTCGGTTTTCTATGCTAATAAAATGCCGCTTTTCTGTAAATTTTCATATGTCTAGCTACAACGGTCTCGAAATGCAAGGGGGGGGGGGGGGAACAAACTCGGACAACATATTTTCCCCTCTCCCTCTTTTCCCCTTTCTTCAAATTTGAAAAAAATTCCAGAAATGGAATGTACTCAACGGTACCTTTCTTACGATACCCCACTTGCCTATACCAAACGAAAAAAAATTTCGACCTTCATTTCCCCTCTATGGCGACCCCCCCTTAAAGTTGACCTATTACGACGCATCGCTTTCTCCAGAGAATTATAGTATTTCTACGTATTTCCACCAAATTTCATGCATGTAGCTTCAGCGGTTCGTGAGATATTTCATGGACAGAGGGACAGACAGACGGACGCATGACCGATTTCATAAGGGTTTTGTTTTTATACAAAACCCTAAAAATCAGGTCTCTACCTTCACTCTATCGAAAGTTATCGCTTATCTGAAGTTTCATTGATAGGGGAAGTAGGGGTTTCGTTTTTCGGATTTTACGTATTTTCAATATTAGCCAACTGGATCCTACTTCAAACATTTGACCAAAATTTCAAGTCGCTACCTTTATTTTGTCGTAAATTATCGCTTATTTTAAATTTCATTTCTAGGGGAGGTAGGGGTTCCTTAGGTTGGATGTAACCCATCTTTAATACCAACTAACTCAATCTCACTTTAAACATTTGACCAAAATTCCAAGTCGCTGGCTTCATTCTATCAAAAGTTATCTCTTATTTGAAGTTTCATTTGTAGGGGAGGTAGGGGTTCCTTGGGTCGGATCTTGCCCATTTCCAATGCCAAATAACTAGATTTTACTACCAACGTTCTGCCAAATTTTTAACTCGCTAGTGTTGTCCTATCGAAAGTTATCGTAATTAAAGTAATATTTAATTTTTTCAATTTTGTAGGGTAGGTAGGCGTTCCTTTGATCTGATTATGCCCAACTTACCAAAAGCCAAGCAACTTCTTACTTCAGGGTTACATGCCAAAAACCAGATGTCTACGTCAATTGGTTCAAGAGTTATAGACAAAAAACCTGAAAAGTAGGGTAGTACGGGGTTCTTTGTGATAAAATTACCGTTAGTTTTCACCTAATCGATTTTATTTTGTCAGGGAAGTGTAAGATTACCCCTACGAGCAATCTACCAAAGCTAGAGCTTTTCATGTTTATTTAATCGGGAGTTTTAAATACATTTAATTACTTTACATATGTAGGGGAGGTAGGCGTTCTCTTGGCCCGATCATGCCCATTTTCAATACCAACCAACTAGATCATACTTCCAACATCTGACCAAAATTTCAAGACTTTAGCTTCATTCTATCGAAAGTTATCGTGCGAACGGACAGACAGACAGACAGCTGTCTGTCTGTCCGTCTGTCATGGCTAAATCGAATCAGGAGGTGACCCTGATCATTTATATATATACATTGCTATACCTCCGGAGCCTCCTTTAAGGTGTTACATATTTCCGTCGTGTCAAAAACAATATACCCTATACTAAAAGTCTAGGGTATAAAAAATGTTTTTTTTTTTATTACATTCGGGGTGCTAAATCCGAATCCGCGGTTTTCAATGAAAATTTCGACCAAGGGACCATTTAGATCAAAATACTCTAATGAAATTTCTTTATCCCATGAAGACAGGATCAGTAAGCCGTCGGCACTGAGTGAGGGCAACCGAGTTCGGGAGACAAGCGGCGTGAGTTGCTGAGGAGAATATTCCATTCATTATTTTCTCTCCAGGTGCCAAAGCCGGGTCACCTTACGGAAACGAGAAATCAGGGAGGGAAAGCCGAGTACCTGTAGGACCAAATGCCGAAGCATAGCACTTTACTATCAAAGAGGAATGGAACTGGCACTATACAGCGAAGCCGAAGAACTGTGCATTATATTGGTATTACAAGGAAAATATAAGTTTCTTTGGGTTTTCTTTTCTTTTTTTCTCGCCGCTACAGAATGATGGTATCGACTTGGCGTAACGATGATTTATTACGTAGAACGCTTTTATACATTTACGAGTAAGTTAGAGAGAGGCTGTGTGAACGCAACACATATACATACATACATAAGTATTACGTACTTCAAGACAAAAAAGGAAAAAATAATTTTGATTTTATAAAAGATACAATAAATACCGTTCAAGAATACATCTCGCTCCGTCCTCAAGTATGAGGAAGAATAGGCGGCGCCTGCGGAGTACCTTACAAATTCAGGTGGGTAGGGCCTTTGGCCATGAATAACTAACTGCTGCCGTTGAAGAGCCGCTTGGGGCATTAGGAGGCACTTTTAGCGTTGTTGAAGCAACTGTTTACTATTTCGTTCAATGTTGCGGTTGGGAAGCCGCTTGGAGCTTAACTAGGAACTTGTGACCTCGATGCAAAAACTGTCCACTTGTTCGTCCAATGTTACCGTTGAGGACCCGCACACCTTCGGCTGTATCCACGGGTGGATTTAAAACAAAATATATGAAATAACTATTTCCAAATGACGATTCGATCGTTTCTCTTAAAAACTTTTGAAATAAAAAGTATTAAGCACTTTTGGCGACTTTCTTATACCCTCCCTTTCTTTTCTTTCAAAAGTTGTCGCAAGCTCTGTTTATAGGTTAACCGAGGTATGGTACCACCATATGAATATTTATTGGAAAAGAATTTCTCTTAAGTGGTCGGATTGATTCCACAGTTCATCCCACAAAAATCGTATTTCTTTTAAATATTTTTTTTTCTGCCAAGGACACAGAGGTCCGCAATGAACCACCGCCAAGAGAGAAAGCACATGAGGTCACAGATATTCTATGGCGACCGGAAAAGAAAAAAAAATCCATCGAGAGGAAAATCAGGAAAAAGCAAAAAAAAATCCCTGTGTAAACTATCCCCAAACAAGATCCACACGGGAATGAACAAGATCGTTTTGGAACGCAAGTTGGTACATATGTATATGGAAACGGTTAAACTTGTCGCAGTGGCAGATTCTCGCTGGCAGTTCCCGGTTATTATTAGGTGGACGTGAATATTGGAGGTATTTTTAATTATTGTTTTCTGTACTTGTGCAAAAAGAAACTCAATGAGGTTGAACGTTTGGCTGAGATGAAAAGCCAACGAAGGTAGAAGAAGGCCGAGCAAGAGATTATCGAAGACTTCGAAACGCAAGCGCCTCAAATTTTCAGCCCAGCGACATGTCGAGGAAGAGCTAGACAAGCGAAAGGGAGAAATCAACATGGACGTGAAACGGCCCGTTGAGGTGACGAAGAAGCAAATGCCGTTAGAAAAGTGACGAGGAGGTAAGTTGTTTTTAAAATAGTAATAAGATTTGTGCAACAGTGTTGTGAGTATCCAGTATCTACAGCTTTGGCACTTGTCCGTTCTCGAATTTGCCGGACTGTGAACACAAATCAGTTCGATGATTCGAATATTCAACAGCATTACAATGTCGAAATTACATTTTCCGGTTTCGTTTTGACTGAGTATTTTTTTGACTTTTTTTTTGGTTTTTGCTTAATATCTACTAAAGTATACATCCTAGAAAAAAGATACTCTCACCTTTTTATACCCTAGACTTATAGTATAGGGTATATTGTTTTTGTCACGACGGAAATATGTAACACCTTAAAGGAGGCTCCGGAGGTATAGCAATGTATATATATAAATTATCAGGCTCACCTCCTGATTCGATTTAGCCATGTCTGTCTCTCCGTTCGCACGATAACTTTCGATAGAATGAAGCTAGAGCCTTGAAATTTTGGTCAGATGTTGGAAGTATGATCTAGTTGGTTGGTATTGAAAATGGCCATGATCAGGTCAAGAGAACGCCTACCTCCCCTACATATGTAAAATACTTAAATGTATCCATAACTCCCGATTAAATAAACATGAAAAGCTCTAGCTTTGGTAGATTGCTCGTGAGGGTGATCTTATACTCTGTTGGAAAAATAAAATCGATCAGTTGAAAACTAACGGCAATTTTCTTACAAAGAGCCCCGTACTACCCTACTTTTCAGGTTTTTTGTCCATAACTCTTGAACCAATTGACGTAGACATCTGATTTTTGGTATGTAACCCTGAAGTAAAAAGCTGCTTGAGTTTTAGTAAGTTGGGCATAATCAGATCAAAGGAACGCCCACCTCCCCTACAAAATTTAAAAAATTAAATATTACCTTAATTACGATAACTTTTGATAGAATGACACTAGCGAGTTGAAAATTTGGCAGAACGTTGGTATTAACATCCTGTTAGTTGGTATTGGAAATGAGCAAGATCCGACCTAAGGAACCCCTACCTCCCCTACAAATGAAACTTCAAATAAGCGATAACTTTTGAGAGAATGAAGCCAGCGACTTGAAATTTTGGTCGAATGTTTGAAGTGAGATTGAGTTAGTTGGCATTAAGGATGGATTAGATCAGACCTAAGGAACCCCTACCTCCCCTAGAAATGAAATTTTTAATAAGCTATAACTTACGATAAAATAAAGCTAGCGACTTGAAATTTTGGTCAAATATTTGTAGTAGGATCCAGCTGGCTAATACTGAAAATACGTAAAATCTGACCAATGAAACCCCTGCTTCCCCTACAAATGAAACTTCAAATAAGCCATAACTTTCGATAGAGTAAAGCTAAACACCTGACATCTTTTTATTTAATGTTCGTAGGGTGATCTAATTGGTTGGTGGCTATGATGGGCAAGATCTGATCCAGGGAACTTCTATCACCCCTACAAGTGAGACTTCAAATAAGCAATAACTTTCGATAGAATGAAGCTAGCGACTTAAAATTCGACAAATATTTGTAGAATGGGTTAGTTAATTGATTTTGAGAATGGTCAAGATCCTCCTGAATGAGTGCCAACCTCCCCTATAAACTGGCCAAATAGAAAACTCACTTTTAATGCGTATGATCGTTGCCAATTGGTACTTTTGGTATCACCACTAGGTCTGTACAAGTCTAGGGTATATACGCTTCGGACTGGTTTTTAACTATTGTTGATTAAATTCGCTAAATTTTCATACTAAAACAAGCTAGCCGAAGGTATGATAAGCTTCACTTTACCCTTGTTTTGTGGTACATTTGCCACTTTGAAATTAGTAGTAAAACTTGTTCCGATTTCACTGTTCCTATAAGAGTATGAAGTAGTGGGCCGATTTCAACTAAATTAAGGATCGTGGCTTAGCAGTCAATATGATTGAATAATATGCAATTTTGTAAAGATATCTTCAGAAATGAAAAAGGTTTTCTGACAAAAACTTGCTTTTGGAACTGTTGTTCCTATGACAGCTATATGATAGAGTAGTCCCATTCGGGAATGTGATTTCACTAAAAATACTATTGATTTGTGTGAAATTTGAAAACGATATATTTAGAAATAAAAAAGTTTTTCTCTCAAAGACGAATTTTTGGGACCGGTCGTTCCTATGGCAGCTATATGACGTAGTGGTCCGATTCCGTTGGTTCCGACATATATGTATACAGCGTGCAATAGAAAGAAGGCTTTGTATAAAATTTCAGCTCGATAGCTTTAAAACTGAGGGACTAGTTTGCATAGAAACAGACAGACGGACAAAGCTTAATCGACTCGTCTCATCATATTGACCAAGAATATATATAGTTTATATGGTCGGAGATCCTTCTGTGCGTTGCAAACTTCATGACAAAGTTAATATACCCTATCACATCCGTGGAGAGTATAATGAGCTTTGTATGGTTAGAAGTATCCGAATAAAAGCTCTTAAAAAATGGGAAATATTTTCCTTTAATGTCTGAAGAATGGTCGTTTTAGTGAGGCTTTTTGCCAATATCGAGGAAAGTGGTCGTCCCACGAGAAAAATGATACAGACCAAATTTGCTGATAATTCAATTATGTATCTGTAATTCGAGACAAGTGTGCCCGTCAGTTAATTAGTAACTTAGAAAATGGCAGCGCAGAATTGGCAAAACATTGGATTTCGTGGCGCATCCGGTCCAACCGTGGGCTGTACGAATTGTACGACGAACTCCCAAGTTTCGAGAATCGTCAAACTACAACGACTTCAATGAGCTTGTACAAAGAATGGACGACAACCGCAGGTCTACGAAAATAGAGCTCGTTGGGAAGACTCAGGAGATGTTGACGCCGAACAACTGCTGGGCTTTCCAAATTGGAGGATGCGGTCACTTGACCGCGATAGTTCTCAATTGTTTCGGAGAATGCAGTTGCCAGCATGCACCTCCTGCGCATCCATGGCCACGAACGTCGTCGTGGACGGGATTCGAACCCGAAACGCCGGTAGTCAAGACGGCCAAAGTCCAACGTTGAGTTGTAGCGCCACGATAATGATGAAAATTTGCGGAGAATGTAATGCTTCGTTCACACGTGAACGCTGAGCCAAACATAGGACATTGAAAAATTGCATTGAAAAGCACCAACAACAAAAAATACCTTTCTGTTCTTACATGGCCAACATGAATTCACGAGCATTTGAGTCGTTCCCAGAAGAGATGGGAACGAGTTGAATGCTTTTCAATGTTCAACGTTTTGCTCAGAACTAAGCATTACATTCTTTGCAAATTTTCATCATTATCGTCAACGGGTCTTACTGTATAGTGTTAATTTCTATAATTTCAGTTATTACTCGCCTGCGCTTCCTTGTTTTAACCTGAGAATTAAATAACACCACTTAAGTTGGCAGACAATCGATTTTTTTTCTTTTTTTTTATCGTCATAATTTATTTGTTGTATTTAGTGACAATTAAGTACAGCTTTGCCACTTTGAAAAAATTCGTGATTTTTGCGAATCAAAGTTATGCACGTTAGCCGACTTAAGACTTAAGTTGGCGAGCCAAGTGTGCGTTCATGTTTGTGCGATGCTGAGGGCTGCGATCCTTTAAGGGTGGAGCCCACACCAGAGAATGTTGATTCACCATATTATGGATAGTCATGTGCATAACTTCGATTCGCGAAAAACACGACTTCCGAGTATTTTTTCGGAGTGAAAAGCTGCAATAAATTAACACTAAATACACTAAGTAAATTATGACAAAGAGAAAAAAAAATATTAAAATCGCTTGTCTGCCAGCTGACCGTAACTTTAAAAAAGTCCATTTATTTCTTTTGACTGTAATTTTTAGTGGTCTATTTCATGGTAGGAAAGTTATATTTCTTCCGCATAGCCAAACGCGTAAATCACCAAATCCCATAACCAAAAAGGAGATTGCATGCATGTATCTTCCGATTATCGAGTGTTATAACTACATATAGATATTCCTGCCAATAAATCAAAAGGATGTAGCTCCAATTCACTTATATTCCAATGAATCAACACCCCCATGTTATTCTGCACCACTTTATAGTAACGCTTTTAAATGCTCCATATATTTCAAAGAATCTGGATGATGGAGGCTGGCCGAAGTATTTCCCCCATACGAAATTGTAAAGTTTTCCATTATGAAATGCAAATTACTCCTTTTACAGGTATATTTTGAACAGCGTTTTAATTTATCTGTTCCGTGGTGATGAAAAAAATAGTTTATGGCCATTGGCACAATTCATTAGCAAAGTATGGTCATACATATGAATGAATGTTGATTGCCCTTAATACTTTGGATTAAGAAACCCATTCCCTATAAGTTCAGCTGACGATATTGCTACGGGAAAACTGATTTTAATCACTTACAAAATGTGTATATCTACAGGGAAAGTTATAAGAGCATGTAAGATAAACTGACGAGAATCTTGTGGGAAAAGTGACGATAATCTGTCAAAAAACTGCCGATAATCTCAAGTGCTAATAAGAAGAAAAATGGCGATATCGTTACAGGGAAACTTAACATATTCGGTTATAAGTTTATCTTGAGCATTTCCTTTAGGAATGTTGTCAGTTTTTCCGACATTCCTACATTCTTGTTAGCACTTGAAGTTACAGACAATTTCTTCTGCAAATGGATAGGCTCCTACTTGAGGATAAGCTTTTCGATCTAAGTTTGTTAATTCTTCGTATGCCTTACTTCTCTGGTTCGACTTAAAGTTCTTGTTTCAACATTTTTCCTTGACCAAGTTGTCAGGGGGCAAATGACCTTTCCATAGGCCTCGTTGTGGGCACCCCGTAACCAAGCTAACCAAGTTTTGCAAAGCAAAGCATTTTGTTGAGGCAATAAGATAGCTGTAGCCTAACGGGCTGAGTTACAGCTAAGCGTCTCAGATCATTAGATTAGCATTAATTATGATACCTAGTCAGACTTGCAACATAGTTTTATGAACGTTAGCTATCGTCGAGGCTACTCCTAAAACGAGTTTAGCGATGGGCCGACATCTTTTTACTGCATGTCTGGAAATCTGGATAAAAGCCTCGAATTGGATTGATCAACAACGACGACCACGCAAACGTTTAACGGATTATTCTTTCGGATCTTGGAATGTACGCTCCCTGAACAAACCGGCGGCCGAGGGAAAATTGCCTCGAGACGAGCTTAACGACCGCCTGGAGACATTGTTCGATTCACTTCCAACAAACCACGTCAAAGTACTTCTGGGAGATTTCATCGCAAAAGTTGGAAACGAAAGCTGGTAACCGGGAAACCAACAGGAGGGCACTGTCTCCACGAGGAATCCAGTGATAACGGTCAACGACTAATCGACTCGTATCCAGTAGAAACCTTGCTGTAAGCTCAATTTTCTTTCCGTACCGACGTATTCATTCTCCAGATACATGCACCATCAACCATCAGTGCACGAGAATCAGCACCCCTGAAAAAAAAAAAATGCGGTCGACAAATCCTTGCGCGGTGCAACGGCGCAGGCCCTTGAGGAAAAACTAACGCGTATGCTACATAACACTGGCAACACAGGCGTTTGATGAAGAGTAACAAAATACTATCAACGAAACGAAACGACCGATACAGCTAGCGAATTAGGCTTTTTCTCGGTCCCAAATAATGA
Organism: Chloromyia formosa; assembly: GCA_964017055.1. NCBI lineage: Eukaryota > Metazoa > Arthropoda > Insecta > Diptera > Stratiomyidae > Chloromyia > Chloromyia formosa. Next base: position 15,041,534 of record OZ024818.1, on the reverse strand, counting down.
AATCGAAGTATGTGCAAATAAATACGAAGCTGTGCATGTACAAAACTATTTTATCATACGACTTGTGCTATGCTATGGCTGCGAAACCTAATTAAAGCTTCCGAAAACGCGATAAACACATTCGAAATTTGAATGAAAGGTCCTTCTGCGAATTTTCGGAGTAGTTTGCAACCGAAATGGTTGGCACATCCGGTGCAACCATGAGCTTTGCGAACTGTACGTTGAGCTGGAGGTTTCAAGAATCGACAAACTAGGACGACTTCAATGGACAAGGCATGTTCAAAGTATGGAAGATAACCGCATGCCTAAACGAATATTTAAAGGACGCGTCAACGAAGCGAGTCTGCGAGGAAGATCGAGCGCTTCTTTGGAAGCAACAATAGATCCAAAATTGTAGGACGCGATAACTTGACCGAGATAATTATAGGACAATTATGCAAACAGCCAAAACCCGACGTCGGGCTGTAGCGTCACTTGATGATGGAATTGTCTCTTGCCTCGACCGGAATGGATTAAAATCGAAACGACTCTTCTCTCTATATTCTTGGATTTTTATTTGAATTTTTAAGAAACACTGCTATGAACTTGAAATCAAAATTAACTCCAAAAAAATAACAAATATTTTCATTCGTCAAATTTTGGTTATATGTTCGTTTTCGAGTAGCTTTCTAGTCTTCCAGGAGGCATACCTTTCGGGATTCCTCTACTATTGCACTTATTCGAGGAAGAAATTGGGGGATAGCTACTGCAGCCCCTGTGCCATAATTGATTTGGCTGTACAATCTTTGCTATTGGTCTACTACACGTATTTCTCCAAAGATTTATCGAATGTCCCTCCGCTCAAAGGCATTTAAAAGTAAATTAACTGAATTAGGTGTCCGAAAATGCAAGATGAGAAATCAAGCCATGTTTCCTTTTCCTTATATCCAAAACGTCCGGTGAATATACACAAATTTAGCAGTTGGATATGGTAAAGATTTGATTTCATTTTTGAGTCATTTCTTCCTGTTAACAATCCGAATTCATTACGAAACTATACATATACACGCAGACATTTAACTAATCTATTGAAATTCTCCTTGAAGCTTTTCAAATAGACTAAAATAACATCTTCATAGGACGTATTAAGCCAAATCAAGATTAGAACATTATAAAAGACCTCGAGCTATTTGTATGTAGACGTATCTAATTGACTCAACATCAACAAAGGATGACTTTCGTGACTGTGAAAGATAACGTAAACAAATTCAATCTGGAATTTGTAAGAAAGGAGAAGAACGCCGAGCTCCCAAGGGTGTACTCGTGATTTATAATATTTTTTGATCGGACAATTTTTTTAAAGGAATTATCCGGCCAAATGGTTGCAAAGATTACAAGTTAGTTACAAGGAATAGAGAATGAAAAAAGGACCAAAAAACTCTGAGCTGAAAATGACACGGGTGTTTTTTTTTTTTTTTTGTTAAACGGGAAATGATCCACAAAATTTACCAATTCGTACCATTTAAAAATAATAATAAATTGCAAAGCTATTTAAGAGTGTGGAGTAATTTGTCTCATACTCATAGCCAAGTCATAGTTTCGATTTTTTTCTTTGCCCAGAATTTGATATATGTATAATTATCGTATTCAGCGGTGTGGTCCTTATTCGCAATCTGCCACTGGAGTTTTAATTCTTCCATAAAATCTAGCGGAAGTCAGCATTAATGGAATTTGTCCGAAATAATTCAGCAAATCCCAGTCATTGCTATTTGATTCTTATTTCCACATAGTTTTCCAAACCCACCTATTTCATTCCCTCAGTATCTCTGGCCTTGTGCCATTCTCCTTGGCCAATCGACAAACACGTTTTACGAAATGTGGCATGAATAGATGTCCTGCGGACAATCAAGTTGTCCATTTACAAAAACCCTTTTGGTTAAATGAATAATTTTTCATTGAAATTTTCTTGTTTTTTGTGCCCCACACAACCCATATATGCAAATTACGATATGGCTCGGCCGATCAGAATCAACATAATCGGCGCTCTCGATGTTTTTCTTATCACACTTTTGAGATAAGCGGAAGATATTAAGCACGGACACTAGCGTTACTTGCTTTGGCTGAAGGGGATTTTCGGGTGATTGTAAAAGAACGTACCACAGTACACTGTGCAGAATTTACTCATATATAGCTGGCGTTACACCTACACTATAGTATGCCCAGAGGTCTTTACTGCCTTTAAATGGGTGAAATGCATGTTTACTGCATGGTAGGCTCATTACTTTTCCGATAAAAAGTCCATTTAAAATATGAAAGTCTTGTAGTCATTTAATGTTAAACAGTGTATGCTCGGAGGATCGAAATATGTAACAGTAATATTTACGTGAAGTAGAGTCTTAATTATCTGCGAATGCGATTCATATATGGGATCGGAGCCAACATGATTATGATGACAGAACGCCCATAGTATGATATTTACATTGATTTAAAGGTAATTTGGCATCGTAGAAAAAAAACGTTGTTATGCCGCTGCGGTTGCAATAGCTTAGAAGACTATCCCAATTAGGCACTATCTCTAGAGCGGACCAGGGGAGGATAAGGAGAATACATTTCCAAAATGCAAAAAAAGAAATACTTTAAATGTTTCCAATCCAGGTGGGTTGTAATTTTAATGATTGCTCCTTAGGCCGAGCTTAGAAGCCGCGGCAGCACCTGCGGTTTATAAATGGAACAAACCGTTAAACAAACCGCGGCGACAGCCTCCGCGGGAGCCGCCGTGGCTTGTTGAGCGGCGAGATTGCATTTAAATTCAATGTAAATTTGTAAACCGCGGCGGTTGTCGCAATTTAGATAAAATCGCCCTTATAGCATATGCGCACCAGACACCTAAATCTTGATTGATTTGCAAATCCCGAACCCCTTGCACACCATCCGTTCTTTCTTTCGCAACCAAGATTAAGTTGACAGTTGTGCTTTCACTAGAACGTACCGCGTAAAGTGTGGTGAAATGCGTATATTCAGGCGAAAAAAAAAATTCAACAAGATTTCAGCCGGATTTGTTTTAAACCTCGGTCGAAATTTAGATTAATAAGAGTGTGGTAAATCTTGGAGATTTGGAGTAGATTGACTTAAATCTCAGGGTTTACTCAAATCTCCTGTAAGGTGCAAACGACATTTGATTAAAGCATTCCATACAGTAGTCCCTCGACTTACGTCGGAGTTAGGTTCCGAGAATTTGCGACGTAAGTCGAAAACGACGTTACTCGAGGGTAGAAACAACTTCAGGCGATAAATGTATAAGCTTTCATTTTTTGAATATGAATGTATTGTATTTATTATACCCTAGACTTTTAGTATAGGCATAGGGTATATTGTTTTGTCACGACGGAAATATGTAACACCTTAAAGGAGGCTCCGGAGGTATAGCAATGTATATTTATAAATGATCAGGGTCACTTCCTGATTCGATTTAGCCATGTCTGTCTGTCCGTTCGCACGATAACTTTCGATAGAATGAAGCTAGAGCCTTGAAATTTTGGTCAAATATTGGAAGTATGATCTGATGATTGGTTGGTATTGAAAATGGGCATGATCAGGCCCAGAGAACGCCTACCTCCTCTACATATGTAAAATAAATAAATGTATTTATAACTCCCGATTAAATAAACATCAAAAGTCCTAGCTTTGGTAGATTGCTCGTGAGGGTAATCCTATACTCCCCTGGAAAAATAAAATCGATCAGTTAAAAACTAACGGTAATTTTCTTACAGTAAGTTGGGCATAATCAGATCAAAGGAACGCCTACCTACCCTACAAAATTAAAAAAATTAAATATTACTTTAATTACGATAGCTTTCGATAGAAATAACACTAGTGAGTTGAAAATTTGGCAGAACGTTGGTAGTAAAATTAAGTTTGTTGGCATTGAAAATGGGCAAGATCCGACCCAAGGAACCCCTACCTCCCCTATGAAAATTCAAATAAGCGATAACTGTTGATAGAATGAAGCCAGCGACTTGAAATTTTGGTCAAATGTTTGAAGTGAGATTAAGTTAGTTGGCATTAAAGATGGGTTCGATCCGACCTAAGGCACCCCTTCCTCCCCTAGAAATAAAATTTTAAATAAGCGATAACTTCGACAAAATAAAGCTAGCGACTTGAAATTTTGGTCAAATATTTGTAGTAGGATCCAGTTGGCTAATACTGAAAATACGTTAAATCCGACCAATGAAACCCCTGCTTCCCCTACAAATGAAACTTCCAATAAGTGATAACTTTCAATAGAGTGAAGCTAGAGACCTGACATTTTTTTTTAAATGTTTGTAGGGTGATCTAATTGGTTGGTGGCAAATAAGCGATAACTTTCGAAAAAATTAAGCTAGTGGCTTGAAATTTTGGTAAAATATTTGTACTGGAATCTAGTTGGTTGTTATTAAAAATGCGCAAGGTTCACCAAACGAAACCTTTACCTCCCCTTTAAGTGAGACTTCAAATATGCAATAACTTTCGATAGAATGAAGCTAGCGACTTGAAAAATTCGACAAGTATTTGTAGAATGGGTTAGCTAATTGATTTTTAGAATGACCAAGGTCCTCCTGAATGTGTGCCAACCTCCCCTATAAACTGGCCATATAGGAAACTCACTTTTAATGCATATGGTCGTTGCCAATTGATACTTTTGGTATCACCACTAGGTCTGTACAAGTCTAGGGTATATACGCTTCGGACTCCGGGCCGAAACGAAGCTTCAGCCTGGTTTTTTAATTGACATTTCACTGTTGTCCCCCAACTCAATAGCTTCAATTAATTGGTGAAATGTACGCCGCAAATAATAGGCCTTAAAGGATGCATTAACACCTTGATCCATTCGTTGAAGAATCGCGGCATCATTGTTGAGATTTATGGGATGACTTGGAGCGTTATCTATGATTAGTAACGCTTTATGAGAAAGATTATTGGCTTCCAAATATTTCTTTATTTATATTCTTTATTGTCGGACAGAAATATTTATCGCACCAATCACAAAATATATTAGAAGTAACCCAGGCCTTTTTGTTGGACCTCCAAATAACCGGTAGATTTTCCTTGTACACATTTTTGAAAGCTCTTGAATTTTCTGATTGATAAACAGCAAGAGGTTTCAGTTTCAAATCACCTAATGCATTCCCTCCGAGAAGCAAAGTAATCCTGGATTTTTCTGCCTTAAAGTCAGGAGCTCTTTTTTCTTCAATCGAAAGAAATGTTCTTGAGGACATGCGTTTCTAATACAGACCTGTCTCGTCAACATTAAACACCTCCTGTGCGCAATATCCTCCATTTTCAATAATATCATGTAAAGTGTTTGGAAAGATCTTCGCTGAAAACGGCGACGTAAGTCAAGGGACGGACGACGTAATTTCAAGGGTTTGGACTCAAAGTAATGAACGACGTAAGTCGAAAAAACGTATAACAAGGGAGACGTAAGTCAAGGGATTACTGTACTTCAATCTTTTCTGTTCCGCCAACATTTCACCGAACTTGGCTCTATGTAAATTAGACCTCAACCAAACTGCTAACATATTGCACATTTACTCAGAGTGCATCTTTTACAAATTATATATTTATGAACCAAACACCATGACGATTTTCTAACATCAGCGTCCTGCATAAAAAACGGACCAGTAAGCGTCAATGTACAACCAGAATTACTTCTTCTTACGTATAGCGTACAAGGAAGTGTTTTTCCACCCTACTAACTGATCCTTACGAGTACTTGCACACCTGAAACAACAAGCGACTCGACAAATCTGAAAAATGAGAACGGCAAGAACGAAGACAATCTCGTGAACGTGAACTTTCATTCTTATTGTGGTGCATTGAGTCCTAGCGGCATATCCTGAAGGGAAAAAACTACCCCTGGATTTAAAACGTACAGTGGTGGTTGTGAGTTAGCGGATAGTGTGTATGGATTTTGAGTGGATTTGGGAGATGTTTTTACTTTGTGTGTTTGCAAAGGAAAAGGTTAAGACAATGTCGGCATTGTCGATAGCGCGATTGTATTCCCCCTAGGGGGGTATTGGCATTATTCGCATTGAATTTCTCTCCGTCCGCAAATCTTTTGACTTTTTTTTGTATTTTTTTTTTTTTAAACCGTCTCTTCTTCCGGTTTTGTGAGTACATATTATGTATAAACAAAAACTGATACTGAAAAACTGTACCAAAAAACCGGTACAAAAAAAGGAATCAGACATTCAAGAAGAAATTGTGCTCAAAAACCGGAAAAAATACTGTACTCGAAAAACTGATCCTAAAAAGCCAGAGAAAAAACTGTTCACAACAAAATGGACTTTTGGTGCTGGAATTTAAAAAAAAACTGGTCTTAGCAACATTCGCAAATCGACCGAACGATGATTTCCGAATTATAATTGGTAGAGCAAAAGTAATTCCTCCATTGTGTATGCAATGCCCCTTAACCGACAAATTGTCATTACAAATAAACAATATTTATTCGTAAAGTTTAGGGCCAAGTCGATTTGGCAGTGACAGTTGGTATGATGTTCACATTGATGTGTGTATGTCATAAATCTTATATTGTAGAATACTTCGATTGCGATTGCCCTATAATTATCCACTGGAACAGTGGCTGGAACATGTGATTAGACTTTCTGTTAATTTTAGACCAAAAATTAATTATTAGTCGAATTTGACAGCTGACAGTTCTGACATTTCATTCTTAATTTATGTGGCGGCAGTCATTTTTTTAAATATTCAATCTCGAGTTATTTAATAGGATATTTAGCCCGCGGGTGTATGGTTCTTAAAACACGTTCTTTAGCGGCAATGATTTATTATTAAATAGGGGGAGCACCGCCTAGAAGCTACGATCCAGCTAGAAGGATCCGTCTCTAAATCTCGAAGGTTTCTTAGTCATTAGCTACAACTTTCGCGTCATAGTATACGAAGTTGTCCACTTTTTCGATGGTCTCATAACCTCTGGTATGCTAGAGCTACTTTTCTACGTATTTTTTGTGCCAGCATCGTATTTGGTATGGGTGTATTAATTTGTATACTCGTACAAGCTTCCTTTGCCTATTGATGGAATGCTAGCAGCGTTTTTTTTCACTTCCGTGGTCGATATTGATATGATGTTTATATTATCTGCATACCCTAAAATCAAAACCATGTTCATCGTATCAGATGCCAGCTGTCCTTTTTGTGAGGCCGGCGACGAAACACCGCATCAGTCCCTTTGCGAATGTGATGCTCTTGCCCACCGTCGAACAGAATGCTCCGGCATTGCCTTCCCTGTGGCTGAGGACACATGGACAACTGGCGTTCTCAGTTGATTTATCGAAAAGGCGGGTTCGATCAACTGACATAGTCCGGCTATCTAGGATCACAGAAATAGCTTAATAGACTGATTGTCACAATGCTTGTGGTTTTTTTTGGACCACGGCCCATTTATCATCTAATTTCTAATCTATTACCCTAATATGAATAGTAAAGTTTTACAGTTTTCCCATGTATTTAAAATTAAAACTTAAATTTCAAACGGATTACCTCTGTTCCAACTTCATAATTGCTTAGTGTTCCCATCTCCACTTCTTTTTATCATTGGAATGAAATATATTATCACTTAGCACTGGGTACCAGAGAAGATGCGACCATCAACCATTTCTCCTGAATATTCCATCCACCTACGTAGTTGAAAGATATTCAAATAGCCGTTGGCTTTACTTCAACTCTCGACTATATGCTGTGAGAGTCGCATTATATGGTAACGTTAGCCGAACCAGAAAGTTTTTATGTTTTAGGTCTTCAGGTTCAGTTCAGTTTGCTCTGCATTCTCTTGTCTATTCCATCTATCATTTACATGACCGCAGGCCAACCCTTAAGTGGTCATATTATATTCTAGGTTTTCCTCGAAATCTATTCTTTGTGATGCCTCAGGGTGTTAACTAGCGAGCGATAGAAGAATTTCGTTTTGAAGTATACCGGGGATGCATGTATGTATGAGATACTCTTAGTACAGTGGAGAGTGAAGTTATGTAATCGGTAGATTTTTCTACAAATGATGTTCGTATATTACTATTTTACCGGAGGACGCATGGTGGTTCGCGTTTTGGCTAATAGTGGCTGTAGCGTACAGTTGCTCTACACGCTACAGCCACTATTAGCCAAAACGCGAAGCGAGCGTTCTAGTGTGCTATACTGAGGGTTGGAGCCCTTTAAGCAGCGGAGCTTGCGTAGGGAGCGGAGCCCACTCAAGAGGAGCGCGAAATCATTTCAGTGTAAAACCTACTAATAATCAAAGATGTGATCCTTTGTATTCGTTCGTATTTTCTTCGAAGACCTCTTGCAAAAAATATCAAGCTTGTCAATTCACTTTTGTTGGTTTGCATTTTCAGCTTCCTGAACTGGAGATTTTTTTTACCCTGCTTAAGTAGCTTGGCTGCAAACATTTTTCAAATGCACAATAAAAAAACCAAGTATGTACACATTTGAAAAGGAGTCAGAATGCGGCATACACTGGGCGCTATTTATATTTTAATTTTTTTTTATCTTACTTGGGCATGTTGTTAAGATAATTGAATAAAAAATTTCATCTGTTAGCAATTAGTGCGTCAAAGCGTCCGTCAGGCTGATATCTCGCTGGCTTAGAAAGTTCAGATCTCACCGTAACCATGGATGTTTGTGTTGTCTTCACACTTAGGTATGGGGCGTAAGAGTAAACCACAACCGACGCGAATTTTCGCAAGTATGCCAGCAACTTTGATTGTACGAAACCAGTTTATGCTAACGAAACGTCAACTAAGCCGCATGGGGTTAAAACGCTACGATCCACTAGGGATTATTGCAAATAGTCATAATTTTGGAAGTAACTTAAATTCAACTCAATATTTTCATATTTCCATGACTATTTCATAAAAATTTCCATCATTTCCAGTACCTTAACCAACAGTGTAAAACTAATCTTGGGCTCCGTTTACACGTGAACATTGAACAAAATACGGAACATTCAAACATTGCATTGAAAAGCACCAACAACAAAAGACACCTTTCTATTCTTACATGGGTAACATGAATTCACGAGCATTCGAGTTGTTCCCATCTACCGTGGGAACGACTCAATGCAATTTTTTAATGTTTCGTATTTTACTCAACGCTCTCATGTAAACGAAGCATTAGATTACACCACCACTTATCATTGAGTCGACGTTAGCTTTCTCGTAACCACCCGACAACCAATGTGCCACTTGGAGGAGCATTATGAAATGAATCTGAACTTGAACCAACCAGGTTGGAAAAAATACTCCCCTGGCAATAAAAAAAAGCCATGGTCAAAGTAAACCAATCCTTTGTTCTGCTCATATTTACCTTTGATAGCCCGAGGGCGTCAGAGCATCGCGAAGATTAGGATAGCAAAGAAGTGAGGTCCACAAGGAACAGTACGTCTAGTACACACTCGTACACATGTACAATCAAGAAATGAAGGACCAAATAAAAAACAATAATAGAACCGAGGCAGTAACATTTTTTTTTTTTTTTTTTTTCAAAATGAAAAAGATTCAGTTATGCAAATGGATGTGTAGAAGTAGGGCTCCTTATGAAGGGCTTTTCTCATAAGGTAACTGCTGAAGAGTTGTACGGGTCGTCTACAGACTCTCTTTTGCATATATTGTAGGATCTTGCGCATAATTGAATGTAGTGTCGAATGATTCGACTGAAGTTTCGCCAGGCGGAAAAGAACTTAAAGGATTTGAAGTGATGAAGTCGTTTTGAAGGGCAAATTGAAAATGCATGGCGGGAATTACGTTATGCCAATTTATCATCTTTAATGCCATGAAAGGAAGAGAGTATCATTTACATGATAGAAATAAATAGAAGTAATGAAGCTAAAGTGTTGGTATATTCCTATTTCACTGGGTGACGTATCGTGGCTCGCGCCTTGGCTAATAGTGAGTTTACCGCTGTGGGAAATAGAGCGAGCGCGGCGAGCGGCGGTATACTGAGAGTTGCAACCCCTTAAGCCGCTGCAGTTGCGAGAAAAATCCACTCAAATTAAAACCCACTATTGGTCAAAGATGCGAAGCACTGCCCTTCGCCCTGTCAAGTTGTCAGCTCATCTCCCTATTTTACTGCAATGACCATGTCAAAGGTGTCCCATCAGACTGTTCTTAATTCGGACCTATGGTTCTGAATCGGACATTGTCATCTCCATGAAGCGGACTAAATTTGCGCGGATTCCAAAGTGTTGCATGATCTCATATGGTTGGTTGGTAAAGGTTGCGGCAGAACCGATGTAATGGGCAACGGGCCTCTTCGGACGTAGGGACGGAGCCTAAGGTTTCATAATGACCGTGAGGGTCGGGCGGTGTCATCTGGCGAAGAAAAAAAGCCCCTCATAGAGCTAAGCAGCGGCCTGTGCTTGCTGTAGCTCAGTTCGGAAGACGTGGGCGGGGTTGTCGCCGCTCGTTGCCCCTGTCCGTACGTACATATTAAAAGGAATTCATAGGCCTGGGATAGACAACACAAACAGGGGAGGCAACAATGGGAACAAAGGGGGCGATAAGGATGGAATGGTTGGCGGGCGGCTCAGTTGCCCTGGTACTTGCATCGGGGTCCAGGTACAATGGGACCCTCGGTCTCTGATTTCGTACCACCGATAGATCCCTACTAATCAGGTGCTGCCTTCGATCTGCCGGTGGTAGGCGGCACGACCAGACCAGAATACGGTTCATTACACCCCCAAAAATAAAATAACCACCCAACTAGCGCTGATGTGTGCCGTTTTGATGCCAGAAGCCTTGTAAGAGGAAATTTTCTGAAATAAACTCTGTCTATCGGGTTAACCAAGGCACTTCCTCCGTGGGATCTGTCAAAGGCAGAGCCCAGCCGCGCTAGTTGATCGGGCTTCTCATTTCCTGCTATACAACTGTGACACAGAACGCAGAGGAGTGTAGCTTTGCGACAAGCAGCCTGAGTGTTCAGCTCTTGACGGTATTCGTTCACTATTTTTGATAATATTGTCACCACCTCTAAGGTAATTATGGCGGCTTGGCTATTCGTGAAAATTTTGATATTCCTTGTGGCAACGTGTTGCCTCTCACCATACGGCAGGCCTCCCTAATTGCCAGCACTTCGCCTAAAATACACTAGCAACATCCGGGAGGCGGAACGACTTCGAGACTGCGAGGTTTTCCGAAGGTTTACCACAAGGCATTTTCAAACTATCGGTGAAAATGCTCAAGTCATATCTCGATAACACATCTTCGTCACACCATTCCACTCTGGATGGATGTTAATTGCTTGGACCCCTCCATGGCATGCTGTCCAAAATTTGGCAGAGGAGTTATCTCAGCATCAAGACCAAGATGGGCCTGTTTCGCTCTCTGGTATTGTCTGTCTGTCGGGTTAACCGAGGCACTTCCTCCGTGGGATCTGTGAAAGGCAGAGCCCAGCCGCGCCAGTTAATCGGGCTTCTCATTTCCTGCTATACAACTGTGGGCCTGTTTCGCTCCCTGGTACTGTCTGTGCTTTTGTATGGGAGCAGTGCATGGAAAGTTTTCGTAAGAGTTACCAAAAAGCTGCAACTTTTTGTCAACTCATATCTTCGTTGAATTCTACAAATTTTTTGGCCCAAAGCAATTTTAAATGAAGAGCTAGTCGGGGTATGGGTCAGATGCCAATCGACGAATCGATACGCAGGTGAAAATGGAAGTGGATAGGTCACACATTGCGGAAGGATGCCATGAAATGGAACCCCATCTCCAACCAAGGCCGACCATGAGGGGGTGCTAAAATCACATGGCGTCGATCTGTGGCAAAAGAGTGTAAGGCGCTGGGTAGGTCATTCGGGGAGTTGTCCAGAACAGAGTACGATGAGCCGCAAGAGTGGTTGACGCGCTATGCCCCACTAGGGATGAGGCAGGGTAGTATTCCTTTTCGGGGACCCTGAATGGATGAATGGTGGCACTGACAACATCCTCCCGCCTAAGTGATCGTGAGAAAATGTCTAAAATGATTTCAAGATTTTCGACGAATTATAATCCACATGCACCTAAATATTATGTAATGATTTAACGAAAAATTCACTATAGAAACATTATTTTTTATTGCAGCATGAAACTAAGTTCGAAAAATAAAAAAAACATAAAATAATACTGGAGTAACTGCTGCGAAAATCACTTAATGTTTATGAGCATGATCATGAGCATGGTCGTGCGAATGCTCATGTGAGTGATCGTGTCCGTGATTCTTCTCTTCCTTTGGTTTCTCTGTTGTCTTGATCGGCTCTACTTTGGCATGATGTTCCGTGCTAACTTCTTTGGGAGCTTCCTTCTTTTCCTCCTTCTTTTCCTCCTTATTTTCCTCCTTATTTTCCTCCTTCTTCTCTTCTTTAGCAGGATTATAAGGCACACCCGGATGCACGATATGGTCAGTCTTCACCTCCTCGGATGATCCTTTATGATCGGCATGATGATGAGCACAGGCAATAACTACCAAACACAACAATACCACAACCGATTTCATGATGTCCGAACTTTGGTACTATCGTTATACACAGATCGTTAGAATATTCTGATGGCGACTGATCTGCCATACCTCAACCGGCTACCTTTTTATACTTTAGTTGACCGTTCGTGTTGTTAATTCTGTGCATATGCATTTAAGTGGAAGTTGGTCACCTTTGATTGTCATTCACACCAAAAAGTACCTTTCTGAACGATTAGAACACGTTCTCGTAATATTGTAGATCGTTAATTGCAACGACATTGCGCTGAAATTCCCTGGAAATAAGGAAAATATAAAGAAATGAAAAGAACATGACAGAAAAAAGAGGTAGAAAAGATTCATGTTTATGTTGATTCAGTTATTGAACGATTTCGATTTAAATTCATCAACATGAAACGCAGGTGATCTGGCGAGGTAAAGCTGATTTTAGAGATGTATCTAATTCTCTAGGTAAATATATGAGATTGTTTGCATTAGTGATTTGCATTTGAATTGTATCTTATACTATGGATCGTATCTTTTGACATGTTGGAATGAATCAAGTCGCTGTTGCAGCTGATATACAAAATCGCGCATTGAAATCTGACAAGTGGTAAATATTTCTGAGCAACCTTTCTTCTATCGGAATAAAAAGCCTCATTATAAGGGTTGACATACGTGACTGCAGAAGTATAAATGACACAAAAAGAGCTATGTTCATCGGGTCTTGAGTTGCCTCCGGGCACATTGTGTCCTTTTGGTCTTTTGGGTCCGTTAAATCCTATAAATATGTGTCTTATGTCCAGATGATTGGTACAATCAACCCGACCCAGAAATTACCGATATTTGTTAGGTTTGGTTTCTGTTTCAATTCATGCGCAACAAGGTGCTCTTTCCTTAATCAAAGCACTTAAAATGCCATCAACATTGCATCTATTGCATTCACCTTACCACCCCAATTATATGATACCCATCTTGCCTAGATACCACTTCATTACCAAGAAGGTCCTGACGCGCACCTGCTCCAGCATGAAAACGTCACCGGGTGATACTCAGAATTACCCAAGGAAATTATGTATCAAATTTGGTTGTTGTCAGACCACAGGAAATGCCTGGAGCAACGAAATTAGAAAAGACTTGGGAGGGAGACTCTCAGTTAAAAACAACAGAATATATCGTTAGTCCAGTCGATAACCGAAATTTCTGTCAACGGGTCAGATCACCCAAGGAAGCCACATATCAAATTCGGTTAAGATCGGACCACAGGTAGTGCCCGGACACATCCACAAACAAACAAAGGCAGAACGTGCATCGGACTATATGCACGTTCATTATATTTTTATATGGGACCAGCCAAAAATGTATGTTATGTATTTTATTTAACTTTTTTTTTTAAAGTGACTGGGATTCTCACTAATTTTTTCGCCGGTCATTAAATATTAAAATTAAAAAAGAAAAATATCGCACAGTTAAATTATTGATTCATTCAGACTGCCTTGTTTGCATAATTATTTATTGTCTTATTCTATACAGAATAAAACGTTTTACTCTTTCAACTGTATTATAATTGCCGACTCAGATACCGTCACTGCTTTTGCATCATATCTTTCTACCAATTTTTTTTTATCTTTAGCTAAAGATTTAATAGGTACGCTGTTCTCGTTATAAACCACATCAACTTAAAATGTACACATCGAGAATGCGGCGTACTCGTAGTTTTAATGCGTCAACTTTCATTGACAGTGATTTTTTAAGGACAGATGTAATGTGGTTTTTACACAGGAGACCACGCGATTAGTTGTGCGACCAGCGATGACCGCGCAACCAACAACGGTCGCGTAGCTGGTTATGGGGTCCTGGCTGATCCCATAGCTGGTGACATAGCTGGAAGCGTGGTCGTGATTAGTAGCACAACTGGTCGCATAGCTGACCGTATAGCTGGTTGCATAGCTTGTCGCACAGCAAGCCTTGCAGCTGATTGATCTCGGGTCTAAAATGCACTTTAGATACATGCAATGCTTTGTTACTTTTGTATATGAACTTCCCCATAGTTTCCTTCACATTTGCGGAAAGATGTAAGGTCTTTTCGGTAAAATGAACATGATTTAAGACGATATTCATTTTTAAGGTAAATATTTATTACGTCAGAAGATCGACCAGAGGTCAACTGTGTTTTAAATCTGTACAACCTGTCTAATTATCATATCTGGTTATATTGTAAGATTGCACTTCAATGATTCTGTAGAAGGAAAAAAGTCAAGAGCTTCAAGAACACGTCTTCAATATTGGATGGGGTCGCGCTTTTTTTATTACACTCATTTACAGAATTAATTTCTGTTATTTTTTGCTTGTGACGTAAATTCTGATGGTTCTTAGAAAAATTTAAAAAATGTTCAGCGGTACTAATAGTCCAATGAATAGAGTGGATATTCCCTGCAAAAGGTGCGGTAGTATAGGTCGATGGGCTTATAAAAGTCTTCGTCATCCTTGGAAAACCCACCGAAAATTGCCACTTTTTCCAGTTTTTCGCCTACAACTCCTTCCCAGCACATTTTTGAACAAACTATCTGCAGCACAGTTTTGTAAAGGCCAAATTTCTTATAAACAAAATACAATCTATTTTTTCTACTGTCAATATTGGGTTCTGGCCGTTACAACGGCTGCAAAAAAAACCGTAAATCGTCAGGTCACATTTCAAATTTTCTCCAAGGATCAAAATATAATACTCAAAAAGTCCATAAATAACCATGTGTACATTTCCGACGAAATAGTTACACAGTCAATTCCTTTGGAAAATTTTCTTGCTTCCAATAACTCTACATTTTCCCAATAGCCAGCACACAATCCTCAATTTTATTCACTTGGGTTATACGTACTCGTTCTCGTAGATATGCAAATATTCATTCACTCGTACATTAAATTCTGCAAAGTTACCAATAACATTTAACTTTCAATTGTAATTCAGATTGGCCCCGAGCAATGTCGGAATTCATTTTCAGATATGGGCTTCGAAGGATAAGTTGGAGTTCGACATGTATCAATGGACGGCTGTATACAAGGAGTAAAGTCCAACTGAACTCTTCACCAAATGTTAAACATTCGACAGGCAAAATGAAAAACTTTTGCTCATTTCCCATTTGAGACCCGAGATCCCCGTAATAATGTACATTTGGTGTTGTAAGAGAGTTTATGGTATGGACAAAGCCAAAGTGTCCTCCGGGATAATTTATAGTAGTCAGTAGTCACTACACTGTGAAAAGTATACGTACCTAGAATGCATATCGAGTCCTGGTGCAATGTTACGTCCAAAAGACTTTAAGCACTTTTCATTGTCCCAAATGTTATGGTTCGTGTTCAACATAGCATTAATAAGTAGTCTAAATAAGGAATGACGTCTGGGAAAACGTTTGAATCCTTTGTAAATATATTCGTGTGTATGTTGTGGGAGAGAAAGAGTGTGAAATTCACTAGGTAAGTAGTTTGTACTTGGCTGGGAAAAAATCAACTGAATTAATTTTATTCTCCGGGTTAGTTACATTCAGGAAGAATGGAATTCACGTTAGGTATCTCTCATACAAATATTTCATTTCGCTACCTATATCGAGTCCTACTATCCGTATCATCTTGGCGATCGCTTATTTTTTTTTTTTATTTTAGGATTGACGATCACGATCGGCATTCTCCTATAGATTCGTCCCTCCATTTTTTTTAATGTGTAAACACCTTATCGCTCAGTACGGGGTAAAACTATAAAAGCTGCGGAATGCGTAAACATTCTTTATGTATTCCGTGCTTAAGTTGCTTAACTGCATCGGTAGCGAGGTGGACTATAGAACATACCCGGTGCGGTCCCGGGATTTAATTCCCGTTGTGTCGTGCGTTTCTTTTTCTTTTCTGTTTTAACATGAAAATGTAATTTAGAAAGCGACGTGGTTCTAAAACGTGCCATACACACACCGATCGATCGGCCGATCCGTCGCCCGATATCGATATCGGCCGATGGATCGGCCTATGTATGCGCTTATCGTTGACGATTTTTTTTGACAGTTCCGTATAATTTTTCATCAGTTGACATTTTGTGGCGATCCATCGGCCGATCAATCGGGCGACGGATCGGATAATGGGCGCGGTCCTGGAAGCCTTCTGATATGGATCTGACTTTTCTGTTTTCTCCTCTATGTGCTTCCCCCTCCAGTAAATTTAGTACAGACAACTGTCAATTTTTGGATCTGAGAAATATTCCCACAGACGGCATACACGGCCGTCTTGTCAAAAGAGATCTGTCAAGTTTTTAATTTCAAAATGGAAAATTTAGTTATTGCGGAATTATTGGATGATTTCGGTGATATCCAAATTGTAAATAGTGTGCAAAACATACTAAATATAGTGCGCGTTGCCATGGATAACAACATGACAAACGATTGGAGTTTGTTGGACGGGATTGAGCGCGAAAACCGACCCAGAAATGCAAACTATTTCGAACAAACAGTTCCCCGATACGGCGACTTCCTATTCAAGGAGCGGGTTTGTAGGCTAAAGGCGCAGCAAACTACCACTAAACACTTCACAACATATTCTGCACGCTGGCTAACGGATGACTGGCTATGTTGCTTTGGTGACAGAGGCGCCAGTGACATCTGAGAACTGTCAAAATTGCTGATTTTAGAAATTGACCGGAAAAATATTCAGATCCAGAGGGGAAATTGTCAGATCCAAAAGCGACAGTTGTCTGTACTAAATTTACCGGAGGGGAAAGCAAACGGAGGAGAATTTGAGAATTGTCAAAACCTGATCCGCTCGCAAGAACGCAGCCAATGTATGGCGGCTATAAAGGAGATTCGCTAGCATGTACGAGAAAGTGACATTCGATTTAAAATATCTGTAGGGTAGAGTAGTGGGGTATGTAGTTGATGTTGTGTAGTATGTTTGAGGGGTATTGTGGAGGGAAGGGTGATGAAAATAGATATAAAGTTAAATGTGTGATATGCATTCTGTGTATGATCATTGTGCGTGATCGTTGCTATAATGATGGTTGAGTAATGATGGCCAGGGGATGTTGGCTGGATGTTGATTGCTTACTATCATGAGGCGAATGCACTAAACTACTGTTGATGGTATTTTATATCCTTTGGTGAGGCTGAAATTCCACATTCTCCGCAATTAAGTGATATTTAGCCAAGATGGGTACCATATGACTGCCAGTGGTGAGGCGAATGCTCGTTTTTTTTTCATTTTGATGCATTTGGTCAGTTTCTTGCCATTTCTCTCTAAAACAGAACGGGTAGTGTAGATCAATTGATCGGGAGTAGGTCTACCAATCAAAGCATCTTTGGTTCGAATTCTTCCTCGAGCGACTTTTTTCAACGTGCCATTTTTTTTCAAAATACATATTCATGAACTAATATTATTGTTATGACACGAGTATTTGGATATCGTTTTATTTTAAAAGTTGGTTTCTGGAATATGCGTCCTCTCAAAGAAAATGGGCCAGGACGTGCCCGGATTGAAATATATAATATGACCGTAAACAGAAAACGATGCCACGTAGGAATAATTAGCAAAATAATAATATTCACACAATATTTCCAGTTGAGCGTCGATTCATAGTGCGATGTGATATTTAAACATAGACCTCGAGTTCAGAAAAACTAACTCGGATATCATTTTAATTTTCAACTTAGATTCAGCACTTGCACTTTTTTTTTTAGGTATCTTGTAAGTCGCATGTTATTTTATATAAGATACATACATGTGCCCACGACTTCCTTTTTCCCCATTTCGCTCTGCCACTGTCAGCACCGGTAATCTACATATACTACTGCGTTGATGTGGGTACATTGATGCTTCTCAACAATATATCCCTAGTCTCTGGCACTACCTAAGCCTATCAAAGCTGATGGTGTACAAACAAAAATTAAAGCTGTTCAACCTAATTGTGGTTTACCAACGGGCTTACCAAATGGGACAGGCAGTTGATTCTGAAATCACCAAACGCCAGAATCTCAACTGCTTTGGGTGTCTTTCCCAGCATCTTCCAAGCTGAGTCTATGCTATTGAGACCTGCATCAGGGAAGTTCTGCCGCATTATTTTCTTGGCCCGCGCATTGCAATTGCAGATAGTAAAGTGCTTTCATCTCAAATGCTCCCGTCAAAGTTGGCGAAAGGTTCTCTAGAGATCTCTCATTGTTTTGTTACCGCCAAATGAGTTTCTCTACATTGAGTACCGTATTTTCAAAGTATTAACGGTAGCGAGGCAGCAGACAAACCCGTTTGAAAAGTCTGATCACCGCGGTGCTACGGTCAGGATCATTACTGTGGTCTCGGTTGCGGGCTTGCAACACCCTGTTGCACTGGTTATGGAATTGTCAACTAATAAAAGGCTGAAACTCTGGAACAAAATCTTCCACCACTGTAAAAATCGAGCGGATTGATTAATCCCTTCAGACTACACGATGACAGCCGTTTGAATAGGGTCGACTTTAGACTAATCGTGGAATACCTTTCTGAGCACCACTGGGTGAGATAGCACATCCACAACAAGAGTGTAACGAGACAGAGTATCGGCTAAGCCAGGAGGACATCGAGACCACTAAATACCTCCTCTGTGAATGCCCAGCGGTTGCTCGGTCTTGGAAATTTATTCTTGAAGAGACTATCATGAACGCCCATATCATAACGAGCACCCCCTATAAATGCTATGGCACAATATATCATGTACGGTCGCAGTGCCCACCGGACAACTTAGCGTAAGTAATACTGAAGCATTCTCCAAATTGTTTCCCAAATGCTTTCGGCTTTTCCCAAATGCCTTCGGCTTTTCTCAAATGTTTCAGACTTTTCCCAAATGCTTTAGATTCGGTTCTTATTAGGTGAATCCTATGGAACCATGGGTCAGGATCAAGAATAGAAAGTTTCGCAAAGAAGTTTGCACCTTTTTCGCTGTCTCTCGCGTGACATTACAGTTTAAATTTTTCATATGCGGGCGCTGCATTTGCTACGAAATTCCAAGTGTTTTTAACGAAAAATTTAAAACTACTTTTTTATTTCGATTTTGATGAAATTTCGAGGCCTGGAATTTGATAACATGGGGACGATCGATGTCTGAGAGATGATATTTTGAAAAACTTCGCCATCTCGATTTCCAACCCGTAAAAGCAATCCTCAGTTTTTCTAACAGTTTTACTACGATCTTGAAGAAATTTTTAAGACTGTACTTTCAGAAAAAGAAGTACTGTATACATGAGACATGGATAAATCACTTCATCCCCCTCCCCATAAAACAAAACTTCACCTAAATTTTAGCAGATTTCTTTTAAGGCTGTGCTAAAAGCCCCACTCAATTCTTCAACCATTATTTTAATTCCCAAAAATAATGAAACTCGTCTATTCGGAATGCAATTATTTGTTACCATTTATGCCATTGCAGACCAAATCATCAATTCACATTTTGTCTATTTCATTTTACCGCACGTACAGTTCACAGTATCTCATAATAAATGTACAGTGACAATAAAAAAGGCGCTTTTATGTTATGCACCATACTTCTGGTGATTTTTTGTAAAACATTACCTTGTGGCTAGCTTTCGTGCGGATATTTACTTGTACATTTTATTCCCCAAACAAAGGGCGGTAAAATTTATCCAAAACCATAGGGAAGTCCCAGATGGAATGCTAGGAATCGGTTTGGTTATTCCTAGTGTCGGGAAATTGACATTTAAACGCACTGGCACGTAATTCTTCATGCAATATCCAGCGAAAAATATTATGGAATATTTTTTCGAATTTTTAACCTTTTAGCTGCTACAGGCATTTATATATATATATATATATATCAGTGACGTGCAGTGGAAATTTTTCATAGTCAAGCAGTTGGGCGCCCTAAAGCCAATTTAGCATAAACAAAAATGGACTGTATAATAGAATATGGACAGTCACAAAAACATTTATACCAAGCGGCTTTAAGCCTTAAAGAAGAAATCAGGAAAGATATAAATAAAATATTGGCACATATATTCGGAATACAAAAAAAAAATAAAATATTACTAATAAAAAAAATGATAAATAAATATTATGTTAATTAAGACTAAGAAAAATTCAGGGGTATTTGAAATAAATAAATATTCTTTCGCCATTGCCATTTATTTGTATTCCAAATCTATGCGCCGTTCTTTAAGTAAAAACTCTTTAATCACATTATCAAAAAAATCGTTTTCTCTTCGCATTTGTATAAGAAGATCCTTTTCAACCGCAATTAAAGCAAGATCCGAAAGTCGTTCTTGGGATTGGCGATTTCTCAAAAATGTGTGAACGCG
The DNA here is from genome assembly GCA_964017055.1 of Chloromyia formosa. Lineage (NCBI taxonomy): Eukaryota > Metazoa > Arthropoda > Insecta > Diptera > Stratiomyidae > Chloromyia > Chloromyia formosa. The sequence continues at coordinate 15,020,769 of OZ024818.1, read as the reverse complement.
CTTTAGTGTTGAAAATGACCTTTCCGCAGTTGCCACTGTGACTGGAATTGACGTTAATAATTTTGCTAAAATATGAACTTGCTTAAAACCGTTTGCGACATAAGGCCGTTTTTGAAAATAATCGAGAATTTTACTAGGATTCGCGTTTTTAAACTCATCTGAAGAATAAATAACTTTTAGCTCATTTTTCAACTTTATTCTGTCGAAAAATTGACCGTGATATTCAATAAGTGAGTCAAAATTTGTATCGGGAAAATTTGACTTGAATTTAGAAAAATAATTCGGTTCAAGCAACTCTAAAAATGAAAGATCTTTAAACGAATGGAATCGATCTCGAATTTGCCCGAGAATAACATCTATAATCTCCCGAAATATCCGCCGTAAATTTTGTAAAGGATCTATCGCATTTCTACATTTCTTACGTGGTGGCTGATATTCTGCTGTAACTGTCGAATAGAAATTATCAAACTTTTTAGAAAAGTCATTTTCAAGCCAATTTTCAAATTCAATAATTTTTTGGCTTGCATATGAAATGTTTACCACTTTGCTCTCAATAATATTAAATAATATATCAGTTTTCGAAAAAATTTCAGAAAAAATTAACAGATATAATTGAAAATCTGACTCTGCGAATTTTTGTAAGTATATATCGGAAAAAGTCAAGGAATCGCCATCCCAGTGTTGAGAACCATTCGAAATTGTCTCAAAAACTGTACAAATTTCATGCTTATGTTCAAATATACCGTAATAATACGCGAATGATAATGCCAACGCGTTTTGGAAGCCGATGGTAAACGACGATTTACTATATTTGCAAAAAGGTCCGACCTTTTAGTGGATGTATTAAAAAATGATGCGATTTTATTGATGTGCGCGAAAAATAATTTAATTTCCGGAATAAACTCAACTGCTTTAGACAATACTAGATTTAGTGAATGAGCGTAACATGGAACGAAAATTACCGATTTATGTTTTTCCCGAATTAAAGTCTGAACTCCACGAATTTGAGAACTCATTACTGCTGCGCCATCGTAACATTGTGCAATTAATTTCTTATCGATATTAAAATTTTGCAATTGTTTTAAAATGTGAGAGCTTATTGCTGTAGCTGTACGATTAGCGCTTACATCCAAAAATCCGATAAATCTTTCTTCAATCTCATTTGATATTGTATATCTAAAAATCATCGTTAATTGTTCCCGACCGCTAACATCTGGCGTTTCGTCGACCATTACAGCTACAAATGGAGCCTCCTTTATTTCCAAATTGATTTTATTTCGAACCACATTAGCTATAGCGGAAACAAGATCGTTTTGGATTCTATTAGACAAACCCGAAAACGCTGCATTTGCTTTTATAGAATCTATGTGGGACTCAATTATCGGATCGTACAAACTCAAGAAATTTACGGTTTCGATAAAATTACCACGATTATTTGAAGAAGAGTCTTCATTATTTCCGCGAAAAGGAAGCTCCTGTTTTGCCAAAAAAATTACAGTATCGATTAAACGTTTCAAAATATTACGATTACGCTCAACTTTTTCATTATGCAAACTAACAGATATTGCCACCTGGTTACTAAGCATAAACTCTATACGCTGAGAACCAAAATTATCTAATTTAATTAACGACTGAAGATGTTTTTCGGAACTTGAATGCTTTGCTGCTGAGCCCGTAAAATTATTCAAATCACTAAATCCAGCTTTATTCCAAACAGATTTTTCATTCGTGAACAAAAGACACGGCCAGCAAAATAACTTATTTAATTTACAGCTTCCCGTTAACCAAATGTACTTTTCATACGTTTCGATATGGAATTTTCGCGTAATATTTTTTAATTTAAACTCTAAACTAAGATCTGGCTTCGGTCTATCCGATTCTATAATTTCTCTTTTCTTGGCAAAGGAAAGAGTTGAAAATCCCGCTTTTAGTACGAAATCCGTCGCGCAGCAATACTCCGACATAATGCGAAAAGAAAACTTACCACTTTTATCACAAATCAAATCAATTAAATCACTACAAACGGTCAAAAAAACTTCAAATCACAATTTAATCAAAATCACCCGATTGCACTGATTTCCTCTTTTAAATTGCAACGGAAAATCCATTACATAACAAAAACAAAAGCTCTACTGGAAAAATCAAATTCCCATAAACATTCCCTGCATTGGCAACATTTCATTAACAAGCATCATTGGGCTTTATCCCACACACAAAAGCAGTCGCGCCAGTGCTTGACTTGTCTCATATAAATTTGCGAACAAAACAAAAAAAAATCGTTGCCCAATGTACTACCGAAATCCAAGATTCCCATTTTCTGGAATCAACATGTCTCTAGTATTTGGATGCACACATGGTACATGCATCTAAAGATCTAGGCACATTTTCCTATTCTAAGTTTCGTGTCTATGGTGTGCAAAATGTGGGAGGTTTGAATATTATCTAAAGTAATTGAACGAATGTTTTTTAACCAAAAGAAGGCGCGGATCAGAATTTGAATGTGTAAAGGAATATTTGAATGATAATATGTATTCTTCAGCTTAAAGAAAAACATTGACTGAAATGATGATATGTGTATTGGTGTAAGCAAAGTTTATTATTGAATTGCTTATTTCGGTAAGTCAAGCAGTTTGGAATTGCTTACTACGAGTGCACGTCACTGATATATATATATATATTTTTTAGAAAAGTCTGCCTCGCATTACTAAAAACACAATATCTGGAAAACTATGCTAGCTAATACGTTGTTCAAAAATATAAAATTTATTTAGGTGGAAATCAGACAAGCGGTTTAATTATAAATTTGCAGCTTCAAAATTTTTGTTTGCTCAGTGAAAATAAATGTTCCAAGCAAACCACCGAAATTTTGCCAAGATGATAGATGCAAGCGAAAATTCTTAGCTTAATTCAAATTTTATAAACCATTGCTTAGTTTTTCATCTCCACTGAACTAACAAGGGAAAAAACATCCCTATTTCACACTGGCTCATGTTACAACCACATTCGCTTATACAAGCAAAAATATTATGTCGACATTCCAATTCGAACACATATAAAACATAAAGAATTCGTGACGCAGTTTGTTTTCATTCGAGTGACTCCCTCGGGGCAGTTTTATGGAAATCATTTTGTGAAATAAATTAACAGCCCTTAGGGATGCATCAGCTAAAATAAAAATGACGTTTATAAATAGAGTGAGAGGTACGACAAGTATGAAATAAAATTAAAACTATGACTGAACGAAACAAAATAATATCAAAAAAATATGTATATGCATACATACGTTTACATACAAGTATAATCCTGAAATAGAACAACTGGTTGATATCTAGGATTTTTATTTCTACCCCAACAATTTCATGTATATGAATAGTTACCGAGTGTACATTGCCAGAAAAATCTAACGTTAATGAGAAATTGTTCATTTGGCTTTTGGCATTGAATTTTTGTGTTTTTAATTCATGCACTTTCGGGGAGATGGGTGTTTGTTGTTGCCTTGGTGCTATAAAATTTGATGAGGCTTGCACACATAAGGGGCATTTTGTTCAACATCCATACAAAGCAGAGCTGATTAAGACCACACAATCACACTAACAATTTTTTCTGAGCTGTTTTAGATAAAACGTCAGTGCAAGAATGCTGCTCCGTTAAGTAGTTTGCGTTTTGAAATGCAGGCGGCGCAGGTGTCGAAGTTTTTGGACAGCTTACAGTTTGGGAATCACATAAAGCTCATTTCCTGCCAACTAAATGTTAGTTTTGAGTAATTATTTGGAATAGTAAACATACGAAATAATTTTGGTGCCTAAAATGAATTTATCCGGATAAGGATTTAAGTTTTCTTTTGAAATTTGAGTTGACATTTGAACTCTAACTAAACCAAAACACACTCCTAGCGAAGACAATGCCTCGTTTTCGTGTCCGCTACCCTAATTTGTACTCGATCATTTTTTGCCGCTTAACCTACTTTACTCTGCTCTATACGAAAAAGCGTAGCCATTGTATATTATGGCTACAGCTTAAATCTCATAACACACATATGGACATGTATTTATGTTCTAAAGAGACGATACAATAATTGTGGTCGGGTCCTGTAGGCAATACATACATATATCAAGAATTTTACATGAATTTTGTATTTTGAGTTGCAAACCAGCCAAAATTAATGTTGTCGGCGGAAAACACTATACGTTGCGCTAATTACTCGCTGGCAACTAATTATTTTAATAAAAAATTTAATTTCAGCATAGTGCAACAATCATCTACCAATATTTTATGAAGCAATTTACCAACAAGTATAAGGTATGGCAATTGAAGCTTTAAAATGTTGGATCATTTCATGAAGCTGAACTTTAATAATCGAATTCTGGAAAAAGGAAATTAACATTAGAATGAAAAAGGTCTTTCTTGCATACATAAATATAGACCCAGTAAATGGTGTCCTATATTGACGGTCGGATTGTTTTTTGGAATATATCGGAACAAATAAATAAATTTCCGAATCAACGTCAACGCCATAAAATTTGCCTTTCACTACTCCTTTCTTCACTTCGGTAGGAGCGTGAACTCTGATAAAGACGAGATTGAAAAATCTTGTTTTAATGCGAATCGCATACATCCTTTAATGATGGGCTTGAGGTAACATGCTCCTTGCGGCGTTTGTTGACTATGAATGTGACCCCAAACTCTTTTTGTGATTTGCCAATTGTAAATGTGCATTAATTTGCAAGGTTGGCGTTGTTGATCCGTCTAATCCATGGATTTGTTTCTAGATTTATTGATACGGAGTAGTTTTACATGGACGAGCTGTCGCCCCCGAGGAAGAAACAAATGAGCCAGTCGTTGGAGAATAAATAATTCGGAAAAAAATTCTGGTAAAACTTTTATTGTCTTCATCACTTCAGATAAGTTCCATCATGATGAGGAGCTTGGAATACTCCTTCCTTCCACCGGAGAGGACAATCGAATCGGCGCATGGTACCATAACCGTATCGGGGGCGACCAGTAGTGCTGTGTGTTGAGGCATCAGTCTCATTTTTGACTACCGGTGTTTCGGGTTCGAATCCCGTTCACAACGACGTTCGTGGCCATAGATGTGCAGGAGGTGCATGCTGGCAACTGCATTCTCCGAAACCAGTTTATGCTGTCGAAACGTCAACTGGGCCACATGGAATAGTTGACGCGCTATGCCCCACAGGGGGTTAGGGCAATTGAGAGCGATGGTACTGTTAGTCATGAGACACAAAACCGAAAATTTTTCAGAAATTACCATAAGGATATCACCACAAACCTTCTGTTGACTTTGTTGATGACTCTCTTCGAGTATTTCATCAATCGTTTTTAATAGATTGAAAAATGTCGTGAGCTAACTCACTGAGTAAGGTCCGAATCCTTCCCCGAACCCGAAATATGCATATAGTGCCGATAGCATATCCCTTTTCCCGCTAAAAGCTATATACCCCACTGACTAGGGCTTAGGGAAAATAGTAGTATGTAGTAGTATACGCAGTTGTGTACGAGTAGGTGGCTTTCATTTTTAATATCGTTTTTTATGAGCTTAGCGCTTAACCCAGTAATTTATCGAAGGCCAATTCTGACCTGGATAGCGCACATGTAAAGCTTTTATTTAGGGCGCATTTACCGGTTGGTAGAAAAAATTCGCTAATTCCACGATAACTCCACTCTATTTTCACCTCAGTTCACCTCAGTTAGTTTCAATGGAATTCCACTTTTTTTCCAATTGGAAAAGTGATTTTTGTCGAAATATTAGGAAACCATAATCGGAATCAATTACTAGCACAGTTGTATTTGATAGGTTCAATGCTCTTGATGTAATAGAATAAAGTTTTTTTTTAATATTTTTCAAAGAGTGGGATTATGCCATCATTTAAAATCCGAACTTTATCTGAAACCAAGATCCATTTCACGTCAAATACATGCTTTTACCCTGTATGGGTCAGATACGTCGTTTTTTTCACAAAAGCTCGAGTTAACTACCCTTGACCTGGATAGCTGCAAAAGAACGCGCCAATTGTTTACTCACTCAAAATTGCAAAAATATTATCTGGTCATGCTTATGCCACCGAAGTTAGGGCTGACATTCACTGCAATTTGAGTCTTGGGCGCATCATCCTTACAAGAGTGGATGTGAGTGATGAAAAATCAACGGTATTATTTGCGGTTCTCGAACAGGGTTGTCTTGATTCAAACTATTGTACTTCATCGAATCAATCTCTTGAAAACTAAACGCAGTGCTGATTATTTTTTGGTGGAAGTGGATAGCTGAGCGAAGTCATTGTTAACTTGGAGACACTCCACCCTCCACAAATTGGGGTTGGCATTCACACCAAAAAAAAGATCCTGCTTCACAGTCGCTATTGGCCATCATAGCTTCTTAATGCACCAAAGGCTGTAAAAAAGGTTACAGTTGTAAGAAAGCAGGAAATGCTTGACAATTTTTTTTATGTTGCAAAGGCCTTTCATGTACAAATGATCCCACTAAACACGATACTACCGATGATAATGTCATGCCGAATGAAAAAGAGAACCTGCCAGATGAAGATGTAAGAAATGAAAACTACTAATTAACCTCTTTTGGAATTTTCAACAGTTTTCGATGCCCTCTAGCGTCCGAGCTAGACATCTGATAAAGAACCTGCTAGACATTATTTGTAGATTTGCTTTCATTATTTTTCTCGAAAAATATTATAGTTTCGAAGTTAGCATTTTTCACGCAGTTTCGTGCGGTTTTCTCGGAAACATGCCGATTCCTGTCGAAAACCCTCAGCCTGTCTTGATAAGTAGCGGGGCTGCCGCTGGTTCCTGTCCTTATCTGCGTGATTTTCTGTCTCCAGCGTTTCACAAATACACTGTTGAGAATATGCCAGTGCACATGTACCACATCTGCAGGTACGTTTTGATTAAACCCGGTCATACACTGTCGAACACGGACTCAGACAGACTGATGCTGCGTCCTATCACCTCAGGTGCGCTGAAACGCTCATAGGTATCAAAGAGATAGGATTGAAAAGGACACGACGCGGCGTCCTAATTGCTTTTGACGCTCATGTGCGCCGTCACTTATAATCGTACATACGAGTATCTGTCATCTAAATATTTCTCACTGCTGAATGCACGATATCTGTTATCATTTATTGTACAAAGATTCTCCGTTAATCACTTTTCAATTACCACAGCCGACCTATGCTCTAAAGTCACGAAACTAAATCTGCATGTTAATTTATGTCATCTTACAACAATGCAAGAGTGTGAAATGACACAAAATTGAATTAAAACACATCTAAGAAAGTTACGAGCTCGTATCATAATTGAATTAGTTGTGAGCATTTTGCATAAATTCTGATGTAATAACCAGGCCGACACACGTTACCTCGGTATCTTTGTACGTCCATTACCTATGTTACAATTTACAGATACTGGTACTTACACTACAGGTTCCCCCGATGCCAAGAGAGAGAGGTTCAGCCTCCACGCGGCCTCAATGTCTCACCAAACAAAACATAAAATAAATCATTTTTGAATTTAACGGCTATATAGCCGAGCTGAGTATAGATGGAGCCCCTCAATGGGGTAGTGGAGGACGCAAGGTGTGTAATATGGCGCCATTTGTCGGTCGACTCGCTTTGTGAATGTTTAATGTCAATTAGCATGTTAACGAAGTATTTTAATGTACATACCACGGTACGGTCACAATACCTTAAAGCCACGACTCGTGTTTATTAGAAGCCTTTTGTGGGAAAGGCTGTCGAGTACCAGAGCACTACGCTATATCCCTGCGGGGTGAATAGGTATCAAAATTACAGTTATTTTGATGTAATATTGTCAGTTTGGGGTTCATTTAAAATATATTGTAATATGAAAATTGCTTAAAGTGGTTGAATTACACTTGTTTTTTTTTTTACTGTGTAGTGTATCTTTGATGTATCACTTAAACCATATTTAAGGCCATTTATTGAGTCTGCAAATGATAAGTTTAATAAAATACCTAGTCCTACAGTTCTGTCACTCACCTGTTTATTGAAAGAATTGTTTTACCTTAAAAAAAAAAACAGTAAAAGAATGAGGTACGTTTTTTTCGTACAGAGCAGAGTAGAGCAGGTTAAGAAAACGGGGCATGTGTTTGCTGGGAGTGTGTCTTGGCTTAGTTAGAATTCAAATGTCAACTCAAGTTTCAAGAGAAAACTTAAATCCTTAGTACATTATACAATCGGACAAATTTCCTTTAGGCAGCAAAATTATTTCGTATGTTTTTACTATTTAATATGATTACACAAAACGAACATTTTATTGACAGGAAATGAACCTTATGTGCCTCCCAAACTGTAAACTGTTCAAAAATTACTATATGGACCGGAATCGGGCAAGTCTTCGGGGGAAATGAAATTGAATTGGGGAATGTGAGTTTGACAGGTTGGTTTGTGACTATATGGACCGAGCGGGTGTTCCGGGGTAGAGGGTGCGTGCTGTTTACTTTTCACCAGACGAAATGACGTGGAATTACTTCAGGGAATTTAGTGTACATAGATTGTGATTATTCTTCCTTTTATCTCTCTCTTTTTAGGGAAGAACTGAAAAGCTATATCAAGGAGGCCGCAGAGAAGCTCGTGGGTAGGTCCGTCGAAAAGGAAAGACAAACGCACCGGCCCGTGATTTTAAATGGGCACGAACATTTGAAACATGTAAAGAAAGAAATCTGTCAGTTTTGTAAAAAAAAACTACAATCCACCCACACGTTCTTGTGAGCATATACAAATAAGACAGTTTCAAAAGAGGCGTGTAACATTGAGCATGAAAATGTCAATACTAATTTTTCATTGCCTACTTTCAGTTTTAAATTTTTCATTCATCTGGGTGCATGACTCGCTTCAGGCTCGACTTCGCCCGATTGCAGACATAGGGTGCGTTCCTAAAAGTATCGTAAATCCGCTACTTATCCATTGTCCCCTCTCCGATTCGTGATTTTTCCGGGAAACGACACGATTCCCTTGCCGCCATGAATATATTTCACACAAACATACGCCACTTAATAAGGGATATTTCCACTTTCAAACACAATTTTCAAATAAAATTACGAGCGAGGACAGACTTTCCGGTCACTATACGCACTTTGAGGCCAACAAACAGTATTTACAAATGGAGTGACAGAACTTGTCAAGAGCGAACTGTCAAAACTCTTGGAATCGTTGAAGGGGTAATCGGATCGGAAAAAATTCGTGATACTTTTGCCCTTCACAAAGATTCTGGTATCGGTGGCTGAAATCGTACCGTTTTCGCAAAGTATCTATGAAACCGTGTCGACGCGCTTCCGACACGGTCCAAAATAGGAACGCAGCCATTGTAGCACTACTGATCTGGAAGCTTTAAAAGCACACATACTACAAAACTTCCTGTGGTAAATAAGATATGGTTTAAAAACATAAAACTATTGCACATACTGCATGGATGCTGGGGAAACTATTATTGTATGCAAATTATTTAATGATATGGTTGAAACTGTCTTATTTATTAGGGATTATTTGGGAGGCAAAATGTGTAGAATAAACCCGAAACAGAGCAGCTGAAAGCCATGGGAACAGTATAGAAATACAGCCAGTGGAAGAAATTCTGCTTTAAGTGCTCCTTTTTACAAAGCTAATGCTAGAGACTGTGATATCGTCTCATTAAGGGAACGAGACCGAGACATTTGTCGTCTAATATAGCAACAAAACTGCATTCAGATTCAGTACATCTCCAAACCATTGACCATGGTGAGACTAATTGGCCGAAAACACTTATCGATCAGGGACTTTCGAGTAGTGGCTAAATGCCTGTAAGTGCAATTGAAATCGTTAATCCGAGTGAACGACAAATCTAAAGCAGAAATGGACTCTGAACACATACTCAAAGAATTTTCACTTTAGGGATCACAAATCTACCATGTGAAGATTTTAGGTTCTTATGTAAGCCAGCAACTTCCATCATCCGAAATCTTCTATATACTTACGAAACGTCAACTGGCGCGCTATGCCTCACTAGGGGTTAAGGCAAAGTAGCAGTGGTACACTGCTTCTGCAGCTGGAAATTTAAAATTGGAATTACGGAAGCGACAAACATAACGATGGTAATTGTAAATTATACGAGTATACAGGGTATCCCATTCATGATGGTAAATATTTAAATGGTAGATAGTATGGCTCATTTGCAGAAAATTAATGTACTTCATGAACCCTCTATCTTTAACCGTTACAGAGTTATAGCATTTTAAAAAAAACTGTTCAAACCCTTGACTAGTCCAACAAATTCTAAATTTTCCAAGCCCCCAATTATTCGATCCAAGATTTGATCTTACTTTCTGAAACTACATAAAATTTCATATAAATAAACTTTTTACCGGCAAAAAAAATAACCATTATTTCAAAGATACAACCGTTCAAACTTTGAAAAAATTGTGAAATCTATTTTTCATTAAAAATCCAAATGATTATTTGTAACGTTACTTTGAACTGACAAATCTGCAAAGCTGACAAAAGTTGCCCCATTATGTTATGTTTCGAACGGTATATAAATATTAGGGACTTAGATTTGAAAATTTGCGAATGTGACGTTTTAAAGGTAAAAAACGTGATTTTCATGTAAAGCAAATCACATGATATGATCAAGATATTTTAATTATGTATGATATTAACAGTGCCAAGTTAATGTGGCAAAAACTTTACATTGGAAATGTTTCTGGAAAATCACGTTTTTTTTACCTTTAAAACGTCACATTCGCAAATTTTGAAATCTAAGTCCCTAATATTTATATACCGTTCGAAACATAACATAATGGGGCAACTTTTGTCAGCTTTGCAGATTTGTCAGTTCAAAGTACCGTTACGAAATAATCATTTGGATTTTTAATGAAAAATAGATTTCACAATTTTTTCAAAGTTTGAACGGTTGTATCTTTGAAATAATGGTTATTTTTTTAACCGGTAAAAAGTTTATTTATATGAAATTTTATGTAGTTTCAGAAAGTAAGATCAAATCTTGGATCAAATAATTGGGGGCTTGGAAAATTTAGAAATTGTTGGAGAAGTCGAGGGCTTGAACAGTTTTTTAAAAAAATGCTATAACTATGTAACGGTTAAAGATAGAGGGTTCATGTAGTACATTAATTTTCTGCAAATGAACCATACTATCTACCATTTAAATATTTACCATCATGAATGGGACACCCTGTATATTGTACATACAGTAAGTCTGGAACTAGGCCCACAAATACTTATAAACACACCCCTTATCTCTTCACTTCTGTGAATTCCCCCGAACCCATAACGATTTCACGATTTATTAGGTGATTACAAGTTATTCAATGACGATAACAACAATAATAATAATTGCAGTCAAATTAATTGCCCGGGAGCTAGTTAGCACCAAAGCAGCATCAATTAATTAAATCTTCCTTTCATTATCTTCACATTGCCATACCACTTTCAATTGTTACCTCCTCTCATCGTGTATAGTATTCCTACATTTTAGTCCATTATTTCACCCCCATTGGAATATATTGAATTCGACCTAATCGAATGGATGTCGAAATTTAATGTTGAAAACTTCGCCAAAGAGAAAACTAACTTTACCAATGTAATTGGCCAGCGGACTTCCATTGTTTGATCCAAGTTCGAGAAAAGTAGGCCGCCTAAAGTGGATATTTTCGGCTACTGGTCAAGGGTAGTTGGAGGAAAGTGGAGGATTCTCTAAAAAATATTTCCTTTAAATTCATATTGGAAGCTAAATTTGTATTGTATTGTATTTATCCAATTCTTATTATCATTGATACGTATGCTAATCAGCATGTTCATCCTTAATATTAAAAAAGTATGCACACTCATTCTTAAATTGAATGAGCCGTCGGCTATGCCACTCTACCGACACTTTCGCTCATTTTATTGAATCGCTCATAAAGAACGATTCTTTTACGTGCTACATATCACTAGCCTGTGGTGTACTCGTCTAATTAGTTGTGATAAATTTATCTCCAAGAAAAACTTCTCAGTCAAATCGGAATTTTTGTGACACTTGATTTCATTCTCCGCATCAACTTAGTATGCGTCTATAGCTTAGCTCGGCAACGCACCGAGCATTTTTTCTTTTTTCTTTTTTAAGCTTATGCTAAAGCTTAGGGGATGATTCCCTTTGATGCGAGAGCCAGCCTTGGTGGAAAGGAAATGAGGGTAGTGGGGCTGGGATGGGTTGAGTTTGAATGAGGTGTAGGGGAAAACAAAAGATGGTAGGTTGTTCCACATTCTACTCAAGACACGGTCGGTTGAGGTTCAAAGCCCTCTGCGGTATAAATATTCTTATCGTTAAATTCCCTGTATTTAATTTCTCCACGATAAGTGTTATTTAAAATCGTTTATTTCATTAGACTCTCTTTGGCGGGTAGCTCCGTTAGTTTATGTCAAGTTATTTCTCCTCCATGCCCCGAATCGGGCCTTAAAAGCAACCCGCTTAGCAAGGTTTAATGAAATTAAGGATTTTAAGCAGGGTTCGACATGAAAAAGAGGCGCGATTATATACATAGCAGTCCTTTTTGCGACTGATGAATTTTTCTTGACGGGGAACTTTTTTCAACAGGGTTGTTTTTGGGAGATTTCTACTACGAGACAGAATTTACAGAAAAACTATCAAATTGTGATAATAAGTGAAATGCTAATACCTGGAATACACTTTGGTCTTAGCTATGCATCATACAAATTACCATGAAGATTGTGTTAATTCCCTAAATATTAATGATATATTACCAGCACCACATTTTCGGCAAAAACAACCTCAGACTGGTGAACCGTGCATACGAATGCGTCTTCCAAAACATTAAAATCATAAAAACTTTTGATTCTCACATTTACAATCAGAAGAAAAAGCCAGCCCGCTGTTTGCAAATAATTTTAAAAGAAAAATTAACGCATACGACAACCATCATCCCTTCATTTCCTTCAGACTCATTCACAGCTTCCTTCGGGGCCTTCTTAATTTATTTTCAGGATTTTAATGAATCCTTTCCAACAGGCAAAGTAAACCATACGCGTTACTTCATAGTATGAGTACATAGACGTATTCGTACCCTAGCCACTGCGTCCTCCTAAATAATCATCACTCTTACCCCATCTATTACCAACAGAAGACATGACGTGAACCAGATTTTGATATTTCTGGCCGTTGAAAGGATGACAAGCTTGTATTGTGGTACCCGCATAATTCAACATCAAATTACGATGATGTTATTCAGAAAAGTTTTCGAAAAGCCTTCGAAAAGTGAAGTTTGCCATTTTGTTCGCATGCATTGATACGAAGTTGAAATTTGTCTAAGGCGCGGGAACAAGCAAGTCTAAGTTTTTCGAGGAGAAGTATAATGACGTCGAAAGGCGGTGTTTAAAAAAAAAGATGCAGGAGCTCGCTTCACATAGATGGCAGTGGAAGCATTGGTCATGGGTTAATATTTTTGAAATTTAATTATTAAAATGATTAAAAATCGTTATCTTCTTTCTGACAATTTATTCTGATTGGAATGTGCTGTAAGTTGCGGCCTCTTTATCTTCTACTGCTTCCAGTTACCAGCCCTCTGAGCAGTAATTGAAAGGGTTTATTATCAAAAGCTTTAAAGATAGTCTATAAAGGGGTTTGAGGAAATTAATCATGAATCATGTTGCCATTCTGGATCCTCCACTTTTTTTTCGCAATTTTGACTTTAGATTCGCAATCAGCGAACTTGAACATCCCCTACTACCAAAAAATTGGTTATTCCATCTAGTCGTTTTTTTAACTATTGCCATTCTTTCTTTTTTTTTTGACTTCAGATTCCCAATCAGCGACCTTAAACATTTCTTCTACTTTTTTCCAGAAGGATTGGCCGTGAATTTCCTTGAATTTTTTTTCATCTTCTTCAACTGAAAATTGTTCTTTTTTTCGATTTTTTTTGCCGTTGTATGTTCGAAATATTTTAAATAAAATGTCAAGAAAAGAATTTCAAAATGTTCACAATTTTAGACGACATCGAGACAAATGGCAAAGAAAATGAACACAACAGGACGCACAATTCTGCTCCAGAAACAATGCATGATGCATTGTTTCACTTATGCGGATGGTGATTCTAGAATTAAGTAATTGCAAGGCGATTAAAAAATCGCAATTGTCAGCAATATATTATATTTTTATTGCCACTGAAGAAGGGAATGTTTCGGTTGCGTCTCCTTAAAATCATGAACCATGATCATGAGCTTACACACATTTAATCACTAGGAATGGATATCAGTCTCGTCGCTGACACCCTTTTTGGGAACGTAATAGAAGCAGGTTTTCAAAATATGCGACCTGGCACCCAACACCAAAAAGACTCCTACAGGTCCACATGATTTTTATGGCTCTGCTGATAGGTAATTAAATTCCATTCAAAGAAATTACCATTTTTATAGAAAAAAATCGTTTGAAATATTTTTACTCGTTCATTTACACGGACTCTTTCTCAAATGATTCGTGTCGAATACAATATTTACTCGTTGGCCGAATTATTTTAAATTCAATGGCCGGTAGGGCGTAGTTTGTTGACCTCTGGGTTAAATGTCAGGAATCCTAAAGACTAAGGCATGTAATGAATATTCTGGTCTGGCTGTACTGCTTCCACTGGCAGATCTATGGCAGCACCTGATAAGTAAGGATCTGTCGGTGCTATGAAACCAGAGGCCGAGGGCCCCATTACGCCTGGACACCGATGCGAGCGCGAGTGAATCTACGCAGTCCGCCAACCACTCCATTCTTATCGCCCTATTTTTCATCATACCCCATTTTTGCTTCCCATGTTTGTTTTGTCTTCCCCAGGCCTATGAATTTTTGATTAATACGTAATGGACAGGGGCAACGATTGGCGAAAACGCCGCCCAAGTCTCCCGATCTGAGCTACAGCAAGCATAGGCCGCTGCTTAGCTCGTTGAGGGACCCTTTTTTTTCTTCGCCAGATGGCACGGTCCGAACTTCACGGTGATTAAGCTATTTTAGGCTCCGTCCCCACGAGCATCATTGGATGCCCACCAAACCGTCCATTACAGGCACCTTTGATATGATACGGAGTCGATAAGCCGACAATCAAATCGATGACCCGAACTCATCAAAGTACAGACTTAAATCAGAGCTTTCACACAGACAAGTCCGTGAGTCGCTCACCCGCTTATGGACTCATCGACTCACCGACCAATGTCCATAGGCTCTAAAGGATATTTTCACACGATCGGCGCTACGAACCCATCAACATCGTTTTTGTGTCATCAATATGAAACAAACAATCCGAAGCTTTTGTTCCAGGTTTCTTGACATGGAGTGGTTTTTACAAGGACGAGTTTTCAGCACGTCGCTTAACCCCATTCAGGGGATGGCCTCGGAGATAGCTGCTTCAGATGGTTTAATAAACGTGCTGGAGCCCACACAACTATGTAGCAGGTCCAACTACGCAAGTCATTCCATACTACTAAACCTGAGACGCTTAGGTGTTCGTCAGCCATTCAGGCTACAGCTATCTGCCTTTTCCAAACTGTCTTATCGCTAAGACATTGGCCGTCAGCGAATTGATACACTGCCGTTACCAGGGGGCGTCCACGCGGAGGACTATGGAAAAGATCTTTGCCCCCCAGGCGGCCAAGGCCCGACGTCGGGCTGTCGCGCCACGATGATGATGATGAATATGAAACAAAAAGTGTTGTTGGACTCGTCAACTGATAACTTTGATACGACAGGCGCCGCGCCCGTTTGACGGGCTCATCTATTTAAACCCATGTTAAATCCATCTGTCATTGATGAATCGATGAGTCCAACAACAAATACAATGCATTGCGCGCCATTCGAGCGATAATGCTAGTCCCGATCGACTAAAAAAGGAAATTAACCCTCCATACCATCTGGAGTATGTGTGACACACCCCAGCTAGGTACTACTACGATTAGGTTTATTGCACGCATTTAAAATGCAATGGGCATAACACATGATATTTAATTTTTTTTTGTTAATTCAAATGGAACTACTCGTAACACGTAAGGAGAAATCGGAGATTATTTCACAATTTTTATAGCTTTTAATTTAAAAATTAACGAAAGCACAGCATTTATCATCTTGCCATCTTATTCAATTTTTGTAATTTTGTTTGTAAAATTTTATGGAGTGCGTCATGCCTTTTGCATTTTCATGAATACCTCCACCTGGTACAAGGAGGATTCTTTTTCAGTTGGTCGGCACTCAAATCATCGGCCAAATTTACTAGCACGAATGCGAAATTGGCGCGAAAGAAAGTTATATAATATGCTTGCTGTTGTCTTCATCGACTCATCACCGGCAGATGGATTTAACTTGGGATCAAATGGATGCGCCAGTAAAACACCGGTCGTGCAAAAGATGCTTTCAGTCGGTGAGTCAATGAGTCTGACTCACGAGCAGACCGTGTGAAAACCTCCATTTAAGTCCATGTTAAATCCATGAGTTGATGACATCATGAGCCCGTGGAACGCCCGTCGTGTGAAAGATGCCTGAGCCTGTACCACGGAATTATACACTACTACGAGTTGTTGTCTCATTTTTAGAAAAACCTACATATAAATATGTGTAAACGCAGAGACTTTAATATCGCAGAGAATTTCTCATAACGTAACGTGGTCGCGTCGGTCTGAGCAGTCTCACAATTAAAGCATAAGCTGACACTGATAAAATCCCTTGTAAACTCCAAGAGTCCAATTCCTCCCTTATTTGATTCATTGGAATAAAATTTAAACAATATGAATCTATTGTCATAGTGATGTATCTGTATCGTTTTCATGAACATTACATTCTTCTTCCTTTCTTATTCTCCACACTAAGTTCATTTGTGAAATAAATAAAAATATATGTATACACTAACGTGCACCAGGTGAACTGAAGTCTCGTCGGTTGAGACATAACTTGGGGTTAAATTCCGATAACATCAACTTTTGTAAAATAAAATGAAACACATTGCAAACAATGCATTGTCAAAGTAGTGTAACAGCTACTAAGTCAATTAACGTTACAAAGAAGATTGATTAAAAATTATTTGCATGGATATTCGGGTTGGGTATGATAGCTCGCCGTACAAATTCCTGATTTTCAAAATTCCGCCCTTCAGAATTTGCAAAAGGCAGATTGGTTGTAGATCGGCCAGTTTCGAAACCGCCTTGATATTCGCCAATGATTCGTTCAGTGTATGACTGTCTTCTATTTTCCAGAATTTTCGTCAGTATTTTGTAGGACGTACAGAGTAGTAAGATGCCTTTGCGATTCTCACATCGCAATTTATCTCCCTTTTTCTAGATAGAACAGATAATGTCCCTGCACCAATCTTCTGAGATCACCTCGTCCTCCTAGATTCGCAGTAGCTGATGTACTGCATAAACCCGTTCCACCAGATTTTAGGAGTTCAGCTGGAATCTCGTCTTCGCCTGGCGCTTTATTCAGTTTTAGTGACTGCAAGGTGAGATCAACTTCATCTAGTTTCTGGGTTTGTGTATTGGGGCCATGATCCATCATATCGTCAACGATTGGGGCTTCTTGTACGGGGACGTGGGATGCGGGTCTAAGAAGCTCCTCGAAATAGGCTGCCCATCGTTTGTTGATGCAATCCGTGTCGCGGATGATGCTTCCATCCTTGGAGAAGGTAGTCCTGGGTTCATGGTCAGGTGAACTTGTTAATGACCTAAATTTCTTACGACTGGAATAGGTAATTTTTACTAATTTTGAATAAACTAACTAAAAATCCATTTTATATGTGTCCTTTTTCTGCTGCTCTGATCTGTTTTGCTCGGTTGCACAAACAAACCCGGCTAATATGGAAGTCGAGCCCCGAAGAACAATCGCTAATATCGAATACGTCGGATTAAATAATACCGCAAATCTAATCCTCTTACAGATTATGACTTAGATGATCAACCCAGCAGCTAGTTTTAGTATTCCAAGAGGTATAGACAAATGGAAAGGACACACACTTATACTCAATTCCGACTGCTAATGCAGACAATGTACTACCAGTCGCTGGCGAATAATGTGTTAACATAAAGTCAGCTAAGTCAACAGGTGCTGCAATGAAATTTAATATTCTCTTTTGAATGCCAGGTAGCGTGTAAATATTGTCGTCAATTTTCATTCGCGTCACTGTAGCCACTATCCATACTGGCAAAGCAGTGCCCGGAAAATCCCTGTAGCTGATTGAGTTCGCGTACGCGCGACCATGAAGCCTGGCTCCATGCACATACACATTGACAACCGTAAACCGTAATTATAATATTTTACGTTGGTCGCCTCGGGTGCCTGAAATGATGGATTTCGAGTCTGAAACATAATATGGCGGCCGCAGGACATGCCGACGGCCAAACAAATGCTGATGAATAAAATTTCACATTATCCCGCTCTTTTTCGCCATCACCATCCAAACAGTCATCCAGCCCAGCACCATTACGCACCACTCCCGATGTCAGATTCCTTCTGGGGATTTGAAAGTCTTTTTCCGTTGTTAGTGGATTTTTGTTGCTGCCGTTAACATGGCGTGCGCGTCTACCCCCTTTACAACCGTCGTTACAAATACTCGTATATCGCAATGCCAGGATTCAACTTATCCAACGTTCAGTTTCAATGTTGTACTTGGGTCTTTTGGCCGCCGGGCACGTGAATATGAAAATAAGGTCTGAGCCCTGTTTGAAAATAGGAACTATGGCGAGATGGAGATGGTGTTGCCAGTGGTTAACTCCTTTGCTGAATTCTTAATGCCGTCGAGATTCAGGATGAATGAACGGTGTGACCAAAAAATCAGCGTGATTGAGCAGGTTAATGATCCACTCCCTCTTTGAATGGTGGTAGGACGGTAGGAGTAAGCCCATGGGATGAAGTTCACTAGCGATGGAATTAAAGAACCCAATTGGCGTTGTGACTTAATTAGGCTGACATACAAACATTTTCAATTTGGCGGGTAGCAGCTAATGATGGGGCATTAGAAGGTGAATTTAAATGAGACCATTGGAAGCTTAACGGCTTTGTACTTGTGTGGAATTTCACGGCTTATAAACTTATAAGTTAGAGTTAGGATCTGATCTAGTATGTCATTTATTCGCATTGGGCCTGTGGGTTGCTGACATAAAATGAATTGCTTCTGGGATAATACCTCAGAGGACATTTCCACCCTATACTGAATGGTGGCCTTACATTCTTGGTAGCGAATTACCTATGTACATATAAATTTTCCAGGAATTGTTGTAATGTTTTTGACTTAGTTGGCCACATATGTAAGGATTGGGGAACGCAAATTTTATCTGCTGATTTTTTTGTGCGATTTTACTGCAATCCGTCGGTCTGATGATCGATTGGGTGGTGTATGTGATTATCGCAATTGAATGTCAAATTTTCAAATTATTCAACTATGAATTTGGGAAATTCTGATGATTTTAAATGGCTCTGCAATGGAGATATCAAATATGTAGCATACGAAAATGCCACACATTTGGAAGTGAATCATAATTGTCATTCGTTATCGCATCGCACGAAAATCGTACAGTGTGTGTGCAGCGGAGATCGTCAGATATTTTGTGGCGATCCATCGTCAGATAGATATGACGACGGATTGTATCGTATATGGCGGCTCTTAAATGGTTTTTGGAAACAAGTACACTCGACATGTATCATATAGATCCCACATTGGGCGTGATATGAAAATCAATCATTCCAGATGGAAACAATCAAAGTAAGAGCCCTTACGATCTGCTGTGTTTTTAGTCATTGAAAACTATTAGCTTACTTCGAAAATTTCTAGATTAATTTTGTTCCATTATTTCGGTATATACTCGTAGTTGGTCAAGCTTGCCGAATATGTATATGAGTGATTTAAAATACAGGTTATCTTATCAACCCAATACTTTTGTAAATAAAGTCTCATACAGGAAGTTCACGCATAACGACAATATGTGTCATTAGAGAAGACCGAAAAATAATCTCACATTTTTCCGATAAATCCACTAAAATCTGACCCGTGTTCATCTTCCGTAATTCAAAGCACGTGCTCTGATTCCAAAGTCTGTCGCGTTCTTTTTGACCTCGTATATACTCGTACACATTAAGATGATTGGCCAAACTATCTGAAGTTTAAGCCAACTATCAAATAAACAATTTGTCATCATAATTCGTAGTAAATAGTAAATTAAATATACTTTAAATTTATTTCTATTTTTCGGAAGTGCGCAAGCTGATAATAATATCAATTCAGAATTTCAAGGTGCCTTAGTAGGCAGAAATGACACGTTTACTACGTTAAATTGCCAAAAAAGCGTGGCGATTGTAAGAATAGAGATGTTCCTGATTTTGCTAAAAAAAATTTCATCCGCATTGCCGTAATAACTGTGAATGAAAATAGAATAAAGAATAAAGTATTGAATGTTCGAGAGAAAATTATGTTTTTCAAATTTAAAAAAATCAAGTTTTAAAAGTAAATACCCGATTTGCAGTAAAGAGCTCTCAAAAGTGCGATGAAAACGTGCATGACCGTGCAGTAAAAGCTGTGCAATCCACGATTTTGCAAAGTTTGAAGTTTTTTTTGGCCTTATCACGTTTTCTGAAATTTTCCTTTTATTCAAAAGTTGAATCTCTATTTTCCTATGATCAAATCGTGCTTACATCATTCCATCCTATTTTCTGGCAGTTGCGGACCTATGAATGAAAATCGTTTAAATCGATTATCGATCGTTGAATCCACCTTTTTTAATTAAAAAACTCAAATTGCCTTAAAGCACTTACTCCAACGCAGTGTTGGCAGGTGTTGGCAGGTGTTAATGATGAATTATTTTGAAAATCTGACTGGAACACTTTTTATCTATTTTTGTATGCTCTTGACTTGCCTCAGCAAGTTTTTCGTTCGGATTAATAGTTGTTAACTAAAAAAAAACTTTAAACCCCTATTGCCCCCCGACGGCGGCGGCCGAGCTCCCGGTGAGGACTTTTAGTAAGATGTACTCCTAACCAACCAAGATTTATGCTAAGTTTCAAATTTTTTTGAATTTTTCCACTCGATTTTCACTCGTCACCTGGGGTATAACTGAATATGGCAATACGGAATCTGAAGAAAATTTTATTAATGGTTACAACTTGCCACTTGTTCAAGGTAAAACAATGAAATTCGCACTCATTTTGTGGACAATTTTATGATCTATAACTTTTTCTTGGGCAACTTTTTTGTCTAATAAATGATAAAAAAGATAAAAGGGAAAGAGCTTGAAAAAAAAACGCAAAATTGTGATGTTTTTGAAAAACAACCGACTTTAAAAAGTATATAAAGAGTTTTTATAAAGAGCGACGCATTTTGTTTTTTTTTTTCAATTAAAAGACTTGTAGGTTAATTATGAAAATGATTTTTATTTCAAATGAAAGTACAATCGATGCCATTAAATTATTTAAAACAGGCGCTGATCTGAAACAGGGCGATGAACTGGCACCGACGCTCTTCAACCTAGCAGTAGAATACGCTATTCGGGCTATGAATATGGACAACAGCAAGACGCTACTCATCAAGTCGACATAATTAGCAGCGTACGCAGACGACATCAACATCATGTCCTGAAGATTGACCGACACACAAGAACTTCCGCATACACCCGATACTGCTGCAAAAGAAACTACTACTACTTTGCTTTAACCCCTAGCGGGGCATAGCGCGTCAACTACTCCTGCGCGCCATCGTACTCTGTTCTGGGCAATGGGGCGCAACTCCCCAAAAGATTTACCCAGTACCTGACACTCCTTTGCCACAGATCGACGCCATGTGATTCGAGGACCCCCTCTTGGTCGGCCTTGGTTGGAAATGGGGTTCCATTTCATGGCATGCAAAGCAATGCAGTTATCACTCTTCCGCAATGTGTGACCTATCCACTGCCATTTTCGCCTGCGTATCAATTCGTCGATTGGCATCTGACCCGTACGCCGACTTAGCTCTTCATTTGATATTGTTTCGGGCCAGAAAATTCTTAAAATTCGACGAAGACATGAGTTGACGAAAACTTGCAGCTTTCTGGTAACTCCTACGGAAACTTTCCATGTACTGCTCCCATACAAAAGCACTGATAGTACCAGGGAGCGAAACAGGCCCAGCTTGGTCTTGATGCTGAGATAACTGCCCTGCCAGATTTTGGACAGCATGCCGTATGCGCGTTTAGCCTGGTTGATACGACGAGCGATGTCCTGCTCCGTACCACCATTTTCGGCAACAATGCTACCCAGGTAGACGAAGTTGTCCACCTTCTCCACAGGCTGCCCATTAATATTGATGGCAATAGGTGTCCGATTTCTTTTTCGCAACGGCGGGCTAAGAACCTTGGTCTTGTTGGTATTAATCTTTAGCCCAACCTTGCTTGCCTCCCTCTCGAGATCTAACGCCATTGCGGACAGATCCATGATTTTGTGGGAGAGTAGGCATATGTCGTCAGCGTAGTCAAGATGTTGTAGATAAGATGTCAAAGTCCATTGAATTCCTCTGTCGAGTCCGGATAGGGCTGCATGCAACACATCGCCGATCACTATGAGGAATAGGATCGGTGAGAGGATGCACCCCTGCCGAACTCCACTGCGAATCTCAAAGTCCCCCGACACCTTACCTTTATGCAGAACGCGACATTTCGCGCCGTCATAGGTTGCCTTAATAATAGCCACAAGCTTCTCAGGGATGCCTCTCCTGCGCAAGGCCGCCCATATAGAATCCCGGTTCACACTATCGAAAGCCTTTTCGAAATCGATGAAAAGGAAGTGAAGCGGAGAATCGTATTCAACGCATTGCTCGATGATGATTCGCAAGGTGTTAATGTGATCGACACAGGAGAATCCGGATCGAAAGCCAGCCTGCTCTTCATCAATTGTGCTTTCTAAGTGGGCCTTTAGTCTTTCCAGGACGATTTTAGCTATTATCTTGGCAACGGCAGGAAGCACACAAATGCCTCTCCAATTATTACAGTCTGCGAGGCTGCCCTTCTTTGGAAGTTTGATGATCAAACCTTCCTTCCACTCAGTGGGAAAGGTCTCTGTATTCCACGCTTTATCAACAAGTGGGTGCAGCAAATCGGCAGTTACGCTTGGCGCTGCTTGATAAAGTTCGGCAGGGATGCCGTCAAGTCCGGCGGCCTTTCCTCGTTTTAGTGCAATAATTGCAGTGACTATTTCCTCTTTAGTCGGGGCAGTGGACCATATACGCACATTTTGATGGTTAGCTAAATTATCTATATGAGGGGGAACTTCACCAGAGGTTACACGGTTCAAGACCGCGGCGAAGTGTTCTTTCCACCGCCTCATTTGATCTTCTTCCAAGATAAGTAGCTTTCCATCACTATCTTTCACCGGATGTTGGCAGGAGTTACGACCACCTGTAAACTCCTTGATGACACCGTATACGGCGCTTAAGTTGTTACTTCTAGCGGCTTCTTCTGCTGACGCTAAAAGAGAATTGGCATAAACTCTTTTATCGCGTCGCACACTACGCTGAACTTCTCGAGCTTTCTGACGGTAAAGGAGTTCGATGCTGCTTCGATTGTCGTCTGATGCTGCAGCCAAACGAACTTTCAGCTCCTTTCTTTCAACAATCCGCTGCCATGAAGCGTCGGACATCCAGGGCTTATTCCGGAAATCCGGGTTTGGGCCAAGGATGGTATTTGCGCTATCAATGTACGCATTTTTTATGGCATCCCAGTTTTCGTTTATGTCACTATCTGGGTGACTAGTTATCTCAGCCGCTTTTTGCGCCAGATGGTCATTATATTGTTGTAAGGCAGCTGGATTTTTTAGTCGAGCGGTGTTGAATTTGCGGGGCCTGGATCTTTCGTCTCTGGGGCAGCGCACGGCTGCAATACGCAATCGAACATTAGCGATCATAAGATAATGGTCTCTTCCCATCCCAATATCGGCACCCTTCTTGTTTCGCACGTCCAGGAGGCAACTCTTGAATCTTTTACTAATGGCAAAATGGTCGATCTGATTTTGTGTTCTGCGCCGATCAACAGAGGACCAACTGATTTTGTGGTGGTCCTTATGCTCAAACATAATACCACCGATGAAGAGACTGTGAAAGTTGCAGAACTCTACAAATCTTTCACCGTTGTCATTACGATCACCAAGACCGTGTCTCCCCATCACATGTCTGAGCCCATAGTTATCAGCGCCAACTTTCGCATTCAAATCACCCATAACCATTACAATGTCACCTTTAGGTGTTCTGCTCTGAACGGCGTTTAGTTCTTCGTAGAAGGAGTCTTTTGCCAAGACATTGTCGGGTTCAGTAGGGGCATAACATTGTATTATTGAGATGTTCCTCATTTTGGTCCGGAACCTGGCGGTCAAGACCCTGTCAGAGACCGGTTCCCAGGATAAGAGACAGTTTCGCGCGGCTCTGGTTAAAAGGAGCCCCACACCTGACTCACGACGACTACCGGTAGCTTTACCGGAGTACAACATTACAGTGCTGCCCGTTGGAGAGATGAATTCTCCGCTGTTCCACCATCTTATCTCACTAACTCCTAAGATATTTAATTTTTACCTCAGAAATTCACTCTCTAATTGAAGAAATCGTGCGTTCTGGGGACCTTCTGATCCATTGTCCAGGAGAGTACGCACATTCCAGAATCCAATCTTTGTCATTGTACGATAGCTAAAAGTCGTAACCGTTGAGTCAGTCCTTATCCGAGGCATAGTTGACGTTTCGTTAGCATATAAAGATTTCTGATAGTGCAAGTTGCTGGCATACACATCCTGTACTTTGATTGTCGGTTTTAACGACAGGCCTTCAAAGGGAAAGGCCGTGGTATTTTTTTTTCACACCCCACACCACAGGGGTACCTCAACCAAATCATCGCACCGCCATCACTGTCGGCTTGACGTTGGTTGGCAATGGTCAGTGACCACTGCCGTTCCAGGGGGCGCCCACGCGGAGGACTATGGAAGAGGAATTTTTGCCCCCCACATCGAGTTCGTGAACTTGGGTTGCAACTTGTCAAGAGACGCTAACGAAACTGACGAAATCAAGCGACGGATACAGTTAGCTAATAAGACTTTTTTCTCGATCCTCCCCATAATGAAATCGAAGCATGTGCAGAGAAACACGAAGCTCCGCGTGTACAAAACCATTATACGCCCAGTGCTATGCTATGGCTGCGAAGCATGGAACCTAACTGAAGCCTCCGGAAACATACTAGACTCATTCGAACGCAAGGTTCTACGGCGAATGGGGCTGTTTGCGATCGATATGGATGGCGCATCCGGTACAACCATGAGTTGTATGAACTGTACGATGAGCTAGAAGTTTCGAAACTTGAATGGGCAGGGCATGTACAACGAATGGATGATGATCGTATGCCGAAGAGAGTAATGAACGCAGAACGAGTTGACGGAGCGAGACCGCTTAGGTGACCGAGATCTCGTTGGGAGAGCTCAGTATATGCGGACGCCGAGCAGCTACTGGGCTTCCAAAATTGGAGAACGCGGTCAAGTGACCAAGATAATTGGAGGACAACGATCCAGTCGCGCCACAATGATGGTGATGAATGTTCTTCCTGGCTTGGCCTGTCATACAACAGTTCAAGTGTAAACTAATGAAGACAAGTTTAGGAGAAATGGTGCTCACATCTAAAATGCTCTGTCGATAAATTATACTACCGGAAATTCATATTTTAAACATAAATTAATTGAATATGTCTGACTTTTGTAAATGCTGCAAATGATGTATTAACGAGAAATGTCACGGAAGAAAATTTTTCAGAACTTACTCTTACGAAAGTATTTTTCGGATCTTAATGCAGCTGTGCCTTAGCACGATGGCGCGTAGGAGTAGATGACGCACTATGCCCCACTAGATGTTAAGGTAAACTTATAGTCCATTTGACAGCATAATTGTGGTGCTTCCGTCGAATCTTCAATTAGCAGTGGGTTAACTACACCGGCGAATAGTTACAATTTGAGTCTCCTATCCGGCCCGCTGAGCCAAAAATTCCAACGATCTGGCCGTTTTCAGAAAAAGTTTACCGATCGCCGGCCTAAGTTATAAAAATATATATAACATCTATAAGCCAGTCCATAGTTTTAAACTCACTTTTCCATACGAATGCCTAGACCATCATCCTTAAGTGTTGCGCATAATACTTCACAATTCAACCTAGGTACGACCTCTTCAATTATCAATTTTACAATCAGACTGCAAAGCAACGAATCGGGTACTATTGGCCATCTTCAATTACATATAAGTACGAATACTCGAATGTAGCTTGAATACTCTAAAGTGTCGTCGTTTGTCGTCACTCTCTTGAGTCCTACTGCTTCACTTCACCGGATTCCGATGGATGTGTAAAAGCAAACTCATCGATTTTCCAATTTTCAGGAAAATTTTCTCATTGTAATTTTCGTGATTTTTGAAAGTAGTAGAACCTCGGGGGTATTATCGAAAGGTTTTCTCGGTTTTCTTTTTGCACTTGCTTCCCGTATCGAAGTCGTCATCTTCGTCATCAGTAGCGCTGATTTCAGCTACCAGTATTACAGCTGTCGTCTCTTATATGGTATGCCATCATCGACATCACTATCATCATCAGCATCACCATCACGAAATGACTTTTCCGCTAGTTAAACTTTGCTAAGCAAATTTTTCGTGTGATTAAATTTTTATCAGGTAATTTCCATTACGTTTCGATACGTGACGGAGGTGAATGATTTGCATAGGAGAGATTATGGAAAAGTGGATGACATGAGGGATATCCCATTTCGATCAGTCATTCTGTTTGTTTTTATATACTCCTACGATCCTCTCAGGTCATATTCCCAAGATCACGAAGCTCTTATTTAGTTTAAATTTACATAATAAGAATGCAACCCTGCGGTGCATACGACGTATGTAAACCATTTGTTTTTATTAAGCTACTCCGATGGCAAGTTGTAGCCCAGATAGGGCTTCACGAAAACTACTGGAGATCTTCATTCATTTTCGATATCAACTATGCCATTTTGGACACTTTGCCTAGGCTTTCTACCAATACTGCAATTCTCCGCAGTCATTCAAATCTCTTTACGAATTCTGAGAAATAAGAAAAAAATCATTTCCTTTTTCTGCACTAAATAAATATTTAAATGGGAAATCATCATAACTGCATTGGGCTTTAATGAAATTTAAGTGCAATCACGAGGAATGAAGCCAACGTCGACGAAAGGACGAATTTAATGAATGAGAAGAAGTTGTTCTTGTCAATGTTTTTCTAGCCAAATTGTCTGTGAGTAATTTGTCGTAGAATTGATTCAGACAATGAAAAAGAAAAGATTTGGAACCACTTTTTTTCTGGTTTTATGGTGAATGGAAGTGCAATTTATTTTCTTCATTTTTATGATTGTTTGGGAGAGTGCCAGAAATTACCAAGAAAAAGAAAAATAACATTGTTTGTGAGTTGTTCTTTAAGTAAAGTGTTGAAAGCAAGTAAGCCAGTTGAATATTAATAGGAAGGAACTGGAAATAGACTATATTAGGCGCGTTCTTTTGCGAATATTTACCTATACGGGTTAGAGGAATAACACCCACTACAATAACTATATTAACCCATAAGGGTTAGCGTTCTATCCTGCTGAGTCATCGAGGTTAAGTGCTGACATGGATGGAGCATAGAGCTGTATTTTCACCCCGTTTAATTTAGGCTACAACTAACGGTTGCTAGAGAAGTTCATTCATTCTTTGTTTCGCCTCATTCTATACAATGCGATTTTAATTGGATTCTCTGGGTGCCAGGCCACCAGGACATTGAGGGGAACGAGGCTGCGGATAAACTTGCTAGACAAGGATCATCCAGTCGTTTTCATGGACCTGAACCTTACTGTGGCTTTGAACGGGCCTCGGCCAAACGGCGGATCACAGATTGGTCTGCACTATTGCGTCAACAGTACTGGAATAACCTTCCAGGGCTTCGTCAATCAAAGGAGCTGATAATGCCCTTCAGTCACAAGGGTACTACTCAAATGAGTAGAACCCACCTAAGACTCCTAGTGGGGGACTTATCTGGCCATCACCTGGTCAGATATCACCTGAACAAGATGGGTCTGTCAAGCGAGACTGAATGCCGTCTTTGTCTGGAGGACGTGGAAACGACCAAGCACATCTTGTGCGAATGTCCCGCCATCGCGCGTTTTAGGATATCACTCCTCGGGCAGGCTACTATCAGCACTGCAGAGTTCAGGTTAATTCCTGCTAAAGACTTACTGCCCTTTATTAGAAGGGTGGACGGTCTTCTGGATTAATGAGCTACGGCACAATAGATCTTTTATGGTCGCAGTGCCTTCCTGCTGGCACAGTAGCTCGACTATTTTATCTTATCTTATCTTAAATTGGTTCAACGTCAACTTGTTTCGCTCCTATCTACTCGTTAATGAGTACTGAGTCCGCAATTCGCACCCACGCGGCGAAGTATATGTATTATGGCTGTTTGAGTTCGCTCGTAGCAGATCCGTGGCGTTCGATTCACTATGGATTTGAGACCGAATGAATCGAAAACGGCTATGAGGAAACCATTCGGAACCAATTAGTTTCTTTTATCACGATTGCATTTGACAGCTTAATGCTTGCTCTTTATGTACATATTTGAATGAAGTTTATTTTTAATATATTTTTTTCAAACTGTTTAGAGATTTGACTATCACTTAGAACCCAAACTTTATCTGAGACAAAATCCATTTTAATCCAAATGCATGTTTCTACCCTATATGGGTAAGCTACATGGATTCGCTTAAACTACTACTCGAATAATTGCAAAAGAACGCCCCTATTGAAGTATCATTACAAAAGAAACAGCATTTTATTTTTCACACAAAAGCTAGCGCCCACAGCAAACTTTTTAGTTCGCAGAAAAACTAAATAGTTTAGTCAGAAAAATAGAACACACGGTATTTTATGAGACCGCGCACACAGCCATTACTAAATGGTTCAGTTTACTGTGTGCGCGGTCTCATAAACCATTCGAACTATGTACTTCCGAAAGATTTATTTTCATTTTATTTAATTTTTTTTATTTCTTAAATAGGTTTCGGGAACATTAGGTACACTTAAAAGGAAGTGAGCTTTCGGCAAAATCTCAGAAAACCCAAAAAGCTTTTTCTCTGAACGTGATAACGTCTTTCAGGAGTATGTCGAGAAAATGTGGGACGGAAATATATGCATATGCTTTCAAATCAGTTTAGAGATCGCGCCCCTTTGGTCAATTTCATTTAGAATTTTATTCCATATTCCAACTAAGCTTTAACAAAAATTCCATGCCTGACGTGAATAAACCATAAGAACAAATAAATGAAACAGGAAAATGGAGGGCTACGCTCGCAATCCGAAGGTTTTGTAGTGTCCCATGCCAATAGGAGGTGAACTGTCCTACTCTTGGAGATGCTTAACCATTCAAATTAAGACGATGTTGAAAATTGCAAGCTTGCGTAAAAAATATTGAAAATAAATTGTTTGAATAATTATAGAAAGTAGAGTCAGCGATCAGCATACCTCTCCCGCCCCCTTTCCCTCCTCTCCCATCAATCTTTATCCTTTTGAAAATGGTTAACTCCAATTCGCTCTACGAAAAACAATATAGAAGAATGTTGTATTCGTAGTACTAGTATGTAATACAAGAGACCTGTTATGTACATTTTTTGTATGGATGGTGTCAAAATGCCAAAATTTAAATGAATATACTATTAAATATTATGTGATTGTAATGAAACTTAAAGATATTATTGCCTACGATGTTGGTTATCATTGGCCATCAATATTTTTGACCTCGGGTGTGCTTAAGGGGTGCAGGGGTGTGCTAATTGCAACTATAGAAATGTACTATTATTAACCTTTTCAAATGAGATCTCAAAATTCTATAATTTTTAGTTTTCTGTGCTAGTAAAATTCTGCTTTTCCGCAAATTTTCATATTTCTAAGTATAACGGTATCGAAATGCAAGGGGGGGGGGCAAACTCGGGTCACTTATTTTCCCCTCTCCCTCTTTTCTCCTTTCTTCAAATTTAAAGAAAATTCCAAAAATGGAATGTACTCCACGGTACCTTTCTTACGATACCCCACTTGTCTATACCAAACGAAGAAAAAATTTCGACCTTCATTTCCCCTCTATGACGACCCTCCTTTAAAGTTGACCTATTACGACGCATCGCTTTCTCCAGCGAATTATAGTAATTTTACACTTTCCTACAAAATTTCATGTTGGACAGACGGACAGACAGACATTTGACCGATTTCATAAGGGTTTTGTTTTTACTACAAAACCCTAAAAAAGTGGGAGACACTGGAATTCAATAAAATCAACGAACACTGCTGTGAGTATTTGCGTGATAAAAGTTAAAAACAAAAATTCAATTTTCTTTCACATTCCATTAATGTAATCCTGTTCGGAATTTTCGTCCGACAAATTTTTAAGTGAAGGATTGGTGCGATTTAGCGTTTGGCGTTTGTATGGGTCACAAAAAGTTTCGCCAATCAATTCCATGTCTCAAAATTCCTGGTCGTCCCCTCAAATCTTTAAAAGTAATTAAAACTGAATTCTTTCAAAAATACTAAGTATTGTAGTTTCATGCCCTGATAGGGTTCCACTGCTCTGTTGACACCTAACCTGAACGGCTTATTAACCTGCAACACCCGGGAGTACAAAAAAAAAGAATTTTATTGTTGTTAGGAGGCTCATTTTCACTTATTTTTTCGGATTTTTTTTTTTTTTGGGTAGGAAGAATTAATTAGAATTCAATCAAATTTTGACATCATTTTATTCATATTTTGAACAACTTTTGTGAATTTTTTTTTAATAATTTAAGCCAAAAATAACAAAGTTACACACTGAAGTCCGCTGAACCTCAATGGGGGTGAAAATAATAGAAATTCAAAATTCTGCTGGTGTTGGAAAAAATCATTTCAATTTTCACCATTTTTGTTCACTAATTTTGCAAATAAAAACACCCTTAAAAATATGATGTCATCCCAAAAGTTGATTAATGTTTTTCGGAATTTTATAAAGAAGCATGCTTTCAATTTTCATAATGACTGGTTCATTACTTTAGAGCACTTCGCCCAAATGTGAAAAATGTAATTTTTTTGGCAGCGTATTCTTGGATTGTTAAGCTAACAATTTATGCAATAAAAAAATAGGATTTTTCGAACCTCCGAACGCGGTTTCCCCCTTATGTTAATTCCAAATTCCAAAATTTTTTATCTGTAATGCTTTTAATTAGACCCAGCGGCAGGATGACAATCCAGTCCAACTACCAAGTGATTTTCGAATTCAACCGATCTCCGAGAAAGAAAATCTCTTAGCCCAGATCCATCAGCAAAGAGAAGTTCTTTATCAAAGGACTTCTCTTGCAAAATGCTACTTCCCCATTCTTCCTGATGAATCCCGCACTAAATACACAGTCCCATTTCGTGCATCATTGCAAATCTCATTCTCTTCGTGAGGTTCGCGTGCTTCTGCGCCATGCCAGATGCCATGGTATACATTTATCTGATATTCAACATTTACTCTGGTTTTGGCTTCCGAACAAGAGTTCCACCTGAACATCCATGAAAGACCAACGTAGTCTTCGGTTCGTGGTCCGTGTGTTTGCACGTTCACCTCTGGTTTCGTGTCGTTTTACACCTGTCTGCTAAGTATCATCTGAAAGTTAGTGACATTGTAGTTCATTGATAGATTATCCACATAACCTTAGTTCATCGAGATACTATTGAATATTATTGAAGAATTGATTGGGTGAACTGAAACGAGTTGAGTGAGAACTTTGTTAGTTTTTGTTTGTGAAGAACCTTGCTATTGTGTTGTCAAGTTTCCGGTTTCGGTGAAAGAAATATGCATTAGTGCGGATTAGTTGGTGTTTATGAAAAAGCATAGTCAACAACTTACGTATGAGTTGGTGCCCGAGGCAAATTGTTATTCAAGCATAAGTGACCGTTTTACTTGAAATCAAGTACGTTATTACTAATTAAGATAAATGTAAGACGTAGTGCATGTAGTCAATTGGGGTGATTATGGTTACCACAGTTGAAAATGTTGTAAATTCGACATCGAGCTCTTTAATATTATTTAGGGCTCTAAACGATTTTAACGGAAGATGCAGCCTTTGGGCATTCATCACTCGCATCTGTATCAGTTGTTCGTAAGATATCCTTTGCATATCAAGTCCTCAGATCCCTTCCTCTTTTATTGGATTAAGGTTTATCCTAACAAAACATGATGTGATGCACCCTCGTTTCACACGATTCCGAACAGTTCAACGACTCCCACCTGCCTGTAATCTTCATACTTTTTGGGAACCCTTCAGGCATCCAGAATCCCATTCACCTTCTCTCTACTCAGCATTAACTTTCCGCCGTCAAATGTGATAGGTGCACGTGTTTGTTGTTGATTCACTTCCGGTTGTTTAGAAACTTGTTGCGCTCTTCGCCTTCAATTTCACGCCAAAGCTTCTCCATGGTGTATCCCTTCTAGTTCTAGCAGAGCACGCGATTCAACGTATGCTCCCCGTTTATGTCATACGCTTGTTTGCCCATTTGTATGAGATAACATGTGTCGCAGATCAGTTTTCTGTTTATTTAGATTGCACTTTACTTCACAGTCAACCACTTTATAATCGACGACACAGAAGTTTGTAGACGTGCTTGCTACCTTGATGCTACACCACCCCCACATTAACCCCAAACGTTTTTGTTGTAGTGGCTGTTATTGTTGTCGTTTGTCTTATGACAGCTGTACTCTGATTTAGTGCCAAGGCGTTTTCAATTAAATTCGATCTCCTGGTTGCTGTTGCATAGTTTTTGCTGAAATTAATATGAACAGGAAGCTCAGGTTTGTAGATTCATATATGGGAGGGTAGGGCCGGCGGAACCGGTAAAACTCGTGTTTTTAATCAAATACTACCCCCACCCCCTCCCCAAAAAGTTTTTGCACTACAAAACATCAACTGGAACTAGACAAAATACCACTTTTTAATTGATTTAAAAAAAAAAAGAAAAAATCCGTTTTTGACCCTCCCTTGAAAACGAGTTTCTCACGGATCGATTGACATCATTCGATTATTTTTAGTGTCCCCCAAAATGTCGTAACGATAACTGTCGAACGGAAGAAGTAAACGAAGTGAAACTTGTCCAGTTGATAGATGTATAACGGCAAAACTTTGTAAGCGAAATAACTCATAAATGGAAAAAAACTAGCTAGGCGATATTGTCGACTTGGTGGACGTTAACAAGCACTAGCCTATTATTGAATTTCAGCAAACAGGTTAAAATTTTAAAGCTATATAACGGTATACTTTTATAAACAAAAAAAAGCCGGGAACGGAAAAAGCTGGCTGGGCGAAATCGTCTAGTTGATGGTCGATAATCAGAACCGATCAGGACTTTTACCTAATTTCAGAAAAATGCATCGAAGCGTTCAAAATTTGCAACTGTAAAACAGCAAAATCTTCATGCTAAGTACCTGTGTAACGGAAGAGACTAGTTGATCGAAACTTTTCTAATTGGTGGGCATTAGTAAGACCTAGGCTCCTATCTAATTTCACCAAAATCCATCAAACGGTTTAAAAGTTACAGCTATACAATAGCAAAATTTTGCATGCAAAATAACTCTATAACAGAAAGAGCTAGTTGGACGAAACTTTTGTAATTGGCGAATACTAGTAAAGAACAGGTTTCGGTGGAGTTTCAGCAAAATCCAAAGAATACTTAAAGAGTTACAGTTAAATAACAGCAAAAAGCTCCAAGCTAAATATCTAGCTACGCGAAATTAATTTAATTCATGGAGCTTATGGACCAATCAAAGAACACTTTGTAGAGTGCATGGGATAGGCGATAATAATTTTTGACTTCAGACTTCTATAGGAGTAGTTAGGAGATAAACATACTAAAAGTCCCCGCCCCTGGGAGGTGAGCTAAATATGGGAGGGGTGGCGGAAGGTCCCATTTTTGGGTTTTTCGATTATATCTCGGAAGATTATATCTCAGAAACGGTGGACTCTAGAAAATAATGTTCTAAGCAAAAATGAAAGCTCATTAAATTTCTTATAAAAATGTTTGCATACATATTTGCGAATTTCTAACGGTTTACGAGATACACCTTATTGAAAGTCGATAATTTATTATTTGCTTCGAGTACCTACCACGATCTTTTCTTAGAAAACTAGTCTGAGACGAAGTTGTAGAGAATTAAATTTCCATCAACTTGATATAACTTTTGCTACTTTATCTTAAGCCAATCAATAGTTATAAAATTTCTAGAATATACGTTCAATTTCGATGTTTCTCTAGCAATGAGTATGTTGATGTTACCATGATGATTAACATGGCGAAAAGGGACCCAAACGTTAGTGGTCTGCTTCGGCTATCCCCCAGAGTATATAATAATAACATGTATTAGCATTTCAGTAGCTTCAACAGTTCACGAGATATTTCATGGACAGACAGCGAGACGGACAAACAGACAGTCGAACAGACGGATGGACGAAAGGACAGACATTGGGGCGATTTTATAAGGGTTTTGATTTTCTGCAAATCTGGCTGGAGCGCCATACCATGAGAGAATACTCATGATCCCCGCTATCTCAATGGAATCAGGGAAGGAAGAACCGCTGGCAAATACCTCAGCTGCACGTTGTATGATTTTGGACTTCTTATACGATGTGACAAAACTCCCTTTACTCTTGCGATATGCTGCGTATGTTGAATCACAGCCTGTGAATGCATGTAAGAATAACAAATGGGCATTGCCCTCCATTTTCAACTCCTGCTGCAGCTGTTGTGAGGAATATACAGTAGTCTTGAGCTTTCCTCTTCCAGGTTTTACCAGCACAATGTCACGATCTGATGGGGTTTTGGCTACCAAGAGAACAATCATGTCGATGTCCGCTCCAATAACAGCTACCGAGTAATTTTGCGATCTGTTTATAGCTGTCTTCACAATATCAACGTCAGAATTACCTGAAGCTTGGAGCATATTTATCTATGCATCATCAGCAGGTTTATCAACTGACTGAAAGTTTGAAAGGAAATCCCTTTGAATGACTGTAATTTCATTTTTCAAACTGATATTGATGTCCACACATCTCCTGAGCCGATATCGTCAACTCTGTTCCGTTGCTTTTGTGCTCTCTGATGTGTCAGTGTACATCAAAAACCACTGTACAACCTCTCCCATCATAATGGGTCCTCAAAAATTTTACGTAGCCATCACAAATGGTTGATACACTTGTCTATGTTGCGAAACAACTTTGTGGACTTGGAAACCCGGTCAAAAACAAATTCAAAGGTAGTTAACGTGCTTATCAACTTCGTTAAAAAATGTGTATAGTGCTGACTCTCTGCACTTCGTCACTCCACATTCGTTAAATAATACCAAGGAGTAGGGATCATATTTGAATTGCATATAATTGTTCAAATCTACGACGCACAAACGTTTGAAATGAACTGAAACTGAAGGTTAAGACCGACGACCGTCCCATCAACTGTACAGACGTTTTAATGATATTATTTAATAATAACTAACTTAACGTTTTCCAAAATTATCGATTTTCATTATTTATATAACTCGAAAACCGTTGGGAGTTCCAGAGATACATATGTATGGAGTAAATTGCATAGGAAATTTAATTAGCTTTAATATTTTGAAAATGACTGTACATTAGAAATTCTAAATGCGGGCCCGGGGTTCAACAACCACTGGCCCATATACAAAATGTCCCATACTTATCGACGATTTTAAATACTTGCAGTATGTGCAGTAGCTTCATCTTTTTGAACCACATCTAATTTACCATAGGAAGTTTTGTAGTAGGTATGCTATGATAGCACCTGTTATTTTTAGTTAATTAGTTGTGTAACGGTGGTTGTATTCTGTGGAAGTTACCCTGCTAATCATAACCATCGTTCATCACGACAATTTTTTTCGAAGTAGGAGCTGAGGAAGCACAATAATGCGAAGATATTTGTAGGCATACACACACCATCAGGCTGTAGTTGATGAGCTATTTAATGAAAATAATTGATAAACTCATCTGGACGTCGTCATCAGCTTAGATGACTTTTTTTTTTAATTTTTACTAGTACTTCAGTGAGAGATCAACGAGATCTTTGATCAATTATCTTCTGAGAAAAACAGCTGTAGTAGTAGGTGGCAGGTACAAGTTCTGCCACGAGCACAAGGTTTTTTTTATGTGTCATAGAGTGAGCAATTTGCATAATGAGCCAGTTTACACTACGACGCACCGAGACCTGGCACTTTTATCTTCACTGACCGAGCCCGAACCGAGTAGGGACCGACCCTTGCACCGTGACGAATGGAAAATTGAAAACGAAAAGTAGGAAATGAAAAATTGTTTTACATGTTGTAGTATCGACATATTCACGCTTAATGTTACGCGCCCCTCTCGAAACTGTCGGTTTTTGTATGTGTTCAGAAAAGTTCTTCTATTTTTGGGGAACGTTTAATTCGTAGCTTTCTTTTTACAAACTCAACGATTTTCTTCTTTTCAATTTTCGATTTTCCGGACTCCTTTAAAATCATAGACCCGGGTCGTTTTGACCCTTCCGCCCCTTCTCGACGGTCCTGCCCACAGGCTGTTTTTATTAACGCGCCGGGAATCGAACACCTATTCTCTAGACAAAGCATCGTAGACTGGTGTTTGTGACCTCACGGCTACCGAGCTTAAGCTAAATAATTTAGCATTCGTGCGAGCGCTGTCTAAACGAATTTTAACTTAGCTAATATGAATATGTATTACCTTATAAAGTCACAATTAAGTTGCAAAATTCGATTCGACTCAATTCGATTCAATCTAACACTGGAGAAAAATGTTCACCTTCCTCGAACCGCCTCCAGTCATTTCCTCATTTCAGTCATTATAATTAAGAAAGAAAACGGAATACATGTACATACCTACATTTTGTTCAATATAATATCGTACATACCATGATTACGTTCTCATCCACACTATCCGAAAAGTTTACAAAGTAAAATACATATTCAGTTTGAGACTTGCACGTCTGAGGTGGGCCACGTTATGGGTAGGAGGGTATGAGCACAATTGAAATTGCTGCCAGGTATGCTTCAGGGCATCTTTCGGGAAAAAAAACGAATACTATAGAGAATATAGTATGTACAAGATATTTTCGAGGCCAAAAATATTTTCATGTACAGGAACGAATATCTCATAGCATTTGCCTTCGGGGTGAACACGTACATAAAATATAGTACAATTGCCGCAAGGCTTATAAGAGCCCGACGGGCCAGAGAGACGAACCTTAAGGTGATTATTGAATGCTCTGGCCTGAATGGAGAAGATTGGATTTCGTTTGGTGAAATGATCGATATCAACAGTGGATGGAGGATATTATTAAAACAGAGGATTATTTTTTGTGGTTTCTGATGTAGCCTGGTCATTAAGTGTATAGGAACTGTTTTAAAACAAATTGTGGTGTAGTTTTGATTTTTTTTCGATTTATGTTTTTCGCGTGCTACTTATAATTTGAGGTTTTTACCCCCAAACGAAGGTTTGTCCCTTTTTCGCCTTTTTCAAAACTACTGAAGATACAGGGAAAGTCGCGTTAGGCTCAATTTACATTGCCGCATGAACCGGATGAGTCGCATGAGCGACCAACAACAAAGTAGATGGTTGTGGCGCGAGAGCATGCGATTCATCTGGTTCATACGGCCAAAGTAAATTAAGCCTTAACCTATCATACTTTCAGCAAGCAATCCGATCACATTGAAACTGCCGAATTTTTTGAGTTAGACAGAGCTGATAATCATGTCTTGATTATCAGCTCTGTCTATGCTGCCAGTTCGGGGGCGCAATATGACGTTTTTTACCGCAATGAATAATGAGGATGTTATGCACTCTGAAGAGTCTGAAGTGCTAACCAACTCGAATTGTATTGTCGAAAGTTTGGCTGGTACCTCTTGAACTATGTGAAAGCTTGATCCTTCTTGACAGAAGCTCTAAATATCGTGGATTATCGTGCATAACGCAAAAAATCACACAAAATAACTCAACCTCACTAGTCGATAGCGAAAATAATCAGCTTTAAGCCATTTTACCGTGTCGTTTGGTTTCGTCCACAGCATGGAGTTTACTCATCAGAAGCTTCCTTAATCCATGAGGCAAGCAGCTTGACCAAGCCAGGTTTGTATTCCCACTTAAATCCGAATACGTCCCTGAGAGCAATGCTTACACTATATATAGTGTACATTACACGACACGAGTGCGAATTATCATCCAGTGAAATGTCCGCCGTGTTTATTCGCGCATAAGCGCATATTCAAGTTGTCTAGCAAACTCGCAAGCCACAAACGCTTTTTAATTTTTAATTAAAACTTACATTGATCTTATGCGCTCAATTAAAACTTGCATTGATCTTATGCGCCCAATTAAGTGTTAAGAATGAATGTCGTTTGACGAAATTAAATTAAATTTGAGCGTAAATAATGACACAAAAAGAGCGATGCAGATACACTTTAATTTTGATTTATTAGCTTTTAAGTTGCTTATGATTTTCTTTGATAAATATTGTCCTTATCCCCCTGATTAATTTACTGAGCAACAGATACAATATCTATTGACCAACACCATCTATTGAGCAACAGATGCAGTGTCCATTATTCAACAGATACTATATGTTTTGATCAGCAATGGATACAGCATCTATTGATCAACAGGTACAGGATCTATTGAGCAACGGATACAGTATTCATTCAACAACAGACACAGTGCTCTATCAGCACCCGATACAGTATCTACATACAAACCAACAATAAAAGCATCTATTGAGAAACAGATACCGAGTCATAGATGAGTATCATACTCATCTCTCCTATATATCACATCATTGCCAAAAATTTTCTTTTTCATCGCCGAAGGATTCAAAATGCATTTAGCAGTAGTTGCTATGATATCCATTTTGCCAATATTTCACTACATTGCTATGAACGTCCTTTTTCCTCACCAAAGGACTCAAAATGCCATCAACGTCAATTTACCGGAATGTCCTGTTTCCGTAACAAAGTATTCAAAATGACTTCAACAGTAGTCTAGTGCATTCGCCTCAACAAACCGTGTCATATGATCTAGATATCGCTTTAATGTCAAATAAGTCCTTTTACCCTGACGCTGGCCTGCATCAGGATCAAAATATCTGATTTGAACACAGCAAAATATACCGTTAGCCCCGTCAATGACCGAATTTGGTGCCGTTCCCAGATCAGTGTAACTCAAGGAACCTATGTACCGAATTTTGTTAAGATCGGAACACGGAAAGTGCTCGGACTTACGCACGAACACACAAACGAACAGCATGGATCCTTGCATAAAAAGACAACCTTTAAAACAGGGAGTAGGTCCATCTAGTCTATTATATGAATACATGGGACGGGCAAAAAATAAAAATACCGCGAGATAGTGTTTCAATTGATATAACTAAAATACAATACCTATAGATAAGATTATCCCACATAGAGAGTCCTTGAACTTTTTCACATTACGAAAAAAAAAAATGAGACATCATTAAATCCTGACATCCACGGCTAATTAAATTCCAAATAAATCTGGACTTTTAGCAATTATTTTGGCTCATCTTTTTCCAGTCACGAAACCAACCAACAACAAATCAAACACGAGTACATATATAAGATGTAAGTAATGTATCTGAAATTTAACCAAAACGACAAGCTACAAGTCAAATAATAATGGACAGTGTCGAACCTCAACACCCAAGCGAAAATGATTTGACCGTAGAAATATCTTATAAATCACGAGAATATCTGCAGGCCATCTGTGTCTTCGCATTTTAAGAATAAATTTATTTCTGAGGCGTGTACGAAGAGCCTTAGGCGAAATCATCGATGCGGTTCGCCTTGCTTTTGCTGTCGCAATAAATGGACACGAACGATGACGACGACACAGCATTACAAACGTGTGTAGTACATATAAAGCAATGTACACACGACATGTTAGTCTCAACGTGACCGTGCAACAATAAAAACAGCAACCACGAAAATGGTTGGGGGAAGAAAAAGTTAATGTAATGTGAAAAATGGAAGACGAAAAATAATAATAAGAACCGCACGGCAAAATAATAACAGGAACAAAATCTTATCCGTCCCAGCTCATTTTTTTCCAGGTATTCTCGCTTTGACCCCGGAGCGAATTCACCCTGCGGGCCAGGTTGTTATATTTCATTTTGATTTAAATTTTTTTTTTCGTTAAATTTTTTTTGTTTGGTATTTCATTCCGGTTCATGACTGGCAATGTGACTCGAGAGGTACACGAGATTGAAATTAAATGTATTTTAGTGTATTATATTTAATGTCTACAGATATTTTTCGCGAGGTCATTTGGCAAAGTGGTTGATACCGTGGATGTTCTTCACAATTGTACTCACTATGTTGTGAAGTCTCAAGAATCCAGACTTCATTCATCCCCAGGGCTGATATATGTGTGTTTAATGTTTTAGGTGTTGAACATTTTACCTGTAGGTAGTTACACTACAATTTTTTATCAATCAAAATTAAAGTGAGAATGTCCTTCGAATATTGAAAAAATCGGACACACTCATAACCGGGCATCATCGGGACCAACAATTTTTGGGGAGTGTCCGCTGAAAAGAACGCCAAAATTTTTTTTTGAATCAACCTTCCAATTTTTTTAAATAATAAAAAACCACAACTGGAACGGTAGTGACATTTGAAATTTTTAATCACATCCTGATCCAAGGGTTAACACTCACTGGTTGTATTTGGGAGCAAAAAGATAATGGTGACTTTGGAAGTTTCAAACTTTTTGGATGCGAACCAGCGATATCTAGAAATAGCAACACTTTCTTATTACGACATCTCATACTCATTTGGTTATTGAATGTCACTAGCCAGGGCCGGCCCTTTAATTTTTGTAAGCATTTAAATTGTGAATTTAAAGGACTTTTTTTAATAAATAAATAAATACATATGTGCAGACTGAGCATTTGAGCAGAGTGTCATTATGTAAGGGCGCAAGATCTCCTGCGCCTAATGAAACAAATATTACATTTTGAAAATTTTACGGTCGCCTTAGGGTTAGATTTAAAAAGGCTCCAGTTTTTTACCGCATGTAACTAACTGCACCGCGTGCTTATTGGATTGCCATTTCGGTTTTAATGACTGGCTAAAATTTGATTGACCCCACATTGAGCGCCGAATATTTTCGGACTTTCCATTTTCGATTATTTTCTATCGTTAATTTTGATTGATATAAGATAAACCAGACCGAAGCTTTTCCACCAGTAGTTCGCTTTCTTGGCATTGAGGCAACATATGCTGTATTAACTGCGACCCCTTTTGTTCTTCATGATCATGACCTTCGATAGTTCTCTTCTGATGTATTTTAAGATTTCGATAAACGCTTCCCCGTCGAATTTCTTAGCAAACAATCTTCGATTCATTGGTAGTGTCCTTGCTTGTGGTGTTCTACTGGTAATGGTAAAGGAAATGGTAGGCTCACACACCATTCCACGGTCGATACCAAAGAGCTACTGACAAATGTGAGGTCGATAATTGAACCTGTGCCTCTTCTTCTAAACGTATTACTACCGCCTGTATTCATAAGGACAATGTCCAGTTGTGAGAAATTTTCTAGGAATACCCATCCTCTAGCGTTTTTAGCTCGGCTTCCGCATACGGTCGCCCACGCAATTAACGTTTCCCGCGATTATTAAGGGGCTATGCGTGCCGGCAGCGGCTTGGAGTAGAAGGGGTTTTCATACGGTAGTGTCTAATTAACCAGATCACTTTTAGCTATTATGTATACATATATACATATATATTTTGG
Source organism: Chloromyia formosa (assembly GCA_964017055.1). Taxonomy (NCBI): domain Eukaryota; kingdom Metazoa; phylum Arthropoda; class Insecta; order Diptera; family Stratiomyidae; genus Chloromyia; species Chloromyia formosa. Next base: position 14,978,892 of record OZ024818.1, on the reverse strand, counting down.
AAAAAATATAGGCTCGTGAATTTGTCATTTTAAAACAAGCATTGGATCGAACACCGACCGGACACGCACCGTCTCGAAACTAATCTGTATTCGATCTTCCGTTTTCCGTTTGCAATTTAACAGCTAATACCTCAACCGCACCGAGGCTATTGCATTCTCTACTTTTCGTTTGCATTTGCAATTTACCACCCATACCACCAATTTTAATTTACCAGATCCATTCAATTTATCCAGATCGCAATGGCACGGCACGGTTTCGACTATCCATTTACCGGTTTCAACTATCCATTTACCACCCAATTGTATTGATTTACGTGACACCTAAAACGCGAGGATCTAGAGTGACGTGCGGTAAAATTTAGTCTGACTTCCAATCAAAAAATATATCCATGTCGAAATTTTTTATTACATCAAAAATAAACTTAATCTTTCGACGTGGAACCCTATCCAGTCGTACGTGTGTTACCTAAATTTCAATCATAATTGCATATATTTACTGCTTTATATTCATCACAATAACCAATTTTAACATTATTAGCTACGAGCTACCAGCATCATAACAACACTCATGTCAGCCCAAGGGTATTTCCCAAAATATATGAACTCCCTCAAAAATGGAATTTTTCATTGAAATTTCATCATTTTGCATTCTTTATTAACAATTTGTCAAAAATAGAAATAATCATTTGTAATTTACAAAACGAAATTTAATTCGACATCAACAGGCGTAAGGACGTGTAACCGTGGAAGGACTCTCCCAGCTCTCTACACCTGGGGCTTCTGCATTGACGAGCACATAAAGAGCTGTTATATTCGGCTAGACATAAACTGAGCGTCAAGACTTCGAAGAACTCGATTTCGCCAAGGACTAAGAGAATCTCTCGGATCTCTTCGATTCCAATGTGCTACCGTCGGAAGGATTCTGCGTGATTTGGAGCGCCATTGTGTACACAAGGGTGTGAGTTTTATGGTGCAAGTAAAAAACGTGCTCGAGCCGTTTGGAGGTTAGTTTCATTGGGAACACGGATCGTCCGGATGCAAGTGAGGTAATTGAAAGATGTCTAGGGATGCGAAGGATTTGTGAACTTATGACGAATAATTACATTTGCAGGACTTCTTTTATATCACTGGACCAAAGGAATTCATTAGTTGTGGAACCAATTTGTGCGAAACGGTAAGTATTTTTTCTATCATTTTTCTTCTCTATTTAGTGGGGTCTTTTGTGCCTCTATCCAGTGAAAATTATAAATATATATAATATAAATAAAATATAATATAAACTGCATAATGACAATTTGTCCAGAGGCTAAGGGAGTCCACCTTATAGTTTATGATACCGCGGTGCCACCTGGCACGAACATTGTACATACCACTACCTTTATTTTAAGAAATTTTGCCAAAGTGGCGCCCCCTGCAGGGGGTTTGTCTATATTTCAGGGGCAATTTCAGTGATTTCGGGACTCCTCCGCAATTTTTCTGCCGATTTTGATGATTTTTGATATGCAGTCATGGATTGGCGTTTAAAACAGTTAGTGACACATATTTTCTGACGCTTCGATTTGCCATTGCCCATTTGCCCATCTATCAGGCGCAGATAATCGTGTAACGACCCTATATCACACTTGTTTAGGTGCCACATCGACTCGGAAGGTCTGATTGGACGGTAGTGAATGCATGGCAGCTATCGCCGGTGACACTCCAATGACAGCCTTCTCCTGGAGACTGGGGTTGGAAGAAGGGCGAACGTGGGGAATGGATCTTAAAGCACCACGTCCGAGAGGGAGGTCTTTTGTGCTATATCGCAGAAGTCTTGTTCAGCTTTACGGTTGGCGATCAAGTTTTCTTCGGCTAACAAAACTGATCACTTGCCTGAGTTCAAGTGAAGCGATCCCGTCTTCATTAGAAAAGGGATCGCTGATGCATTCTAAGCGACGACGGCAAATGGCCTCACACTCGCATAGGATGTGCTGGGAGGTCTTATTATCAGTCTCGCAGAAGCGACGGCTGGCGTCAGAGACAGTGTCCATTTTATGTCGAGGAAATTGCAGCTGTTAAAAAAAGGCACAGGAAAGTGTGAGCCTATGTGCACTTGTCTTTGCTCCACATCGTTTTTTTTTATTTAAAAAAAAAATCTCTGAGACTTGGCGCGATTTGTTGGTTGGTACTAGGAGTATATTATACTAAAAGGCCCCGCTTGTCGGTAGTGAGCTCGCGCGGCGGGAGGTCGTTAAAGTGAGTTCTTTGGTATCTTGTTTCATCTCCCTAACTATTAACTTTACAGAAAAAAAATTCTAAGGCAAAGTTAAAGAACACAAAATAAAAATAAAGAAATAACTGGCGCAACAGTCCAATTTGAACTATGGCCTCGAGATGAGTTAGCATCACCTGATTTGTGTGTGATCAACAACACGCTCAACCGAGTTATTAACCCCATAAATGGGTACTCATTTAACAGCTGAGTGGGCTCATAGTCCGACACGTAAATCCTCATTTTTATCGAAAACTACCGCATTCAGTAGGAATCGAACCGGGGCCCAGTGCGTAGAAAGCGAACGTGCTAACCATTGCGCCATCTGGAATATGAAAGAACACTTAAAAATACATGAAAAATATTAGCCACTTTCGAATCACTGCATTTCGGTCTCAGACCGAAAAGAACGCCACACGGCTCTGCGCCGAGCGAACTTAAACAGCCTCCATACAGATACTTCGCCGTCGTGGAGGTGTATACCGGACTCAGTATACATTTAGATGGAGGCAAAATAAGTTGATGCTCAACAAATTTGCTTTCAACTCTGATCCGATGAGATCCCAAACGACACCAGGATTAAAACCGTCGTTTTGTATGAAAATGATCAGAGATCCGGTGAATCGAAAGCGGCTATTATAACCATTTTTCCGTATCTTAAATAGTTTTCGAGATGCCACTTGAAAAACACTCTTTGCCAATTGCTCGTTTGTTCGCACGTTGTGGAAAAATCATAGGTTTTGTGGTGTATTTCATCAAATAGCGGGGAAAATACTAGTTGCAATGTGGACCTTCCTTTATAGTCGATAAACTGTTCAAATTTTGTCTATAGATTCTCGCTCTCCACACTTTAGAAACAAAACTTTACTTACTGTATGCTGTTCTTCCTCGATATGTTATCTCATCTTCAAAGGAATCAAGTGAACTAAACACCGAAAATCGTAAAATAAAAAAAAACGTTCGTCCTTCATACTCTCGGATTTCCTCTAGCATAGCTCGCAACTAACCATTAAAAACACGACCTTAAATCATACCCGTATCCAGAGAGATTGAGAAGTTAGGGAGACGCTATAATATTTCAAGTCGAGTACATAGTATATATAGTATTATGAAATTCACCACTGCCCTGGGTCCAAATTGACATTTGATTCAATTGGATATGAGACGAGTTGACAGAAATCTGTGTAACGAACGTAAATATACCGAAAGGACGAAAAGTAACTCGAGATGTCCCACGGTAGTAATGGGACCATGACTTCCGAGCATCGAAAGCTTAGCCCAAAACTCTTCGATTCAGTTCGCATACCCGTTTTCGTTTCACGTTACGGAATGTCATGATAAGTACCCGACCCACTATACACCTGAAGTAGAGTGGTCCAATTAAAAAGTTAAGGGAGTAGCATCCCTTCTGCATGGACACGGTCGAACAGACATTTTTTGCCGGCAGCTTTGCTTCTTTTAGATATCTTTACTCTTTTTTTTTCTGTGTGTATGGATGAGAGCGTGAGTGTATATGTTTCAAGCCCGCCGGTTACCATCAGTACGATGAGGAATGACTTTAGAGCGTTCGTTTTCGTTTTGGGTCCAAAAAGGTTCTTCTTTCTTTCAATCTTTTGATAATTGCTTGTTTGTGCTCATCCGATGCCGTTGGGCCTAATTTGGGTAGAAAAACACAAACACTTGTGTTACCCTCGGGGCCGTACTAGCCGCAAGGTGAAAAGGAAAATTTGCTTTTCGTGTTCCCATTCACTTGCCGTCCTTGCGGCCATTTAAGATAACTCTATATGTATACAGAATTCACCTAAGCAGGAGACGAAGAACGATAAGTCAACCATCCTCGATTCATTATGCCCGAGCTCATCCGGTTCTACGGTTTTCATTTCGGTTTCGGTTTGAATGTTGAGAAGTCGACAGTCATGAGAGATGGGAACTGTCTTTTTTTGTGGAATGGTTAAGATACACAGTCGTGGTCAGAATAGCTTGTACAGGTACGGATATAAGGGATTTATGGGAAACGTACCGTCTGATACAAGTTTTGTTAGGTGCCATTAGGGGGGCTTTAAGATCACCGCATACACGATTCCTTTTTCCCAATTCAGGACCACCAGACCATTGTGTCTCACGTTATGATTATTACAGAACACATTAAAGATCTTTTTGTAAATTGCTCGTCGTCGATGGCATATACATATTTTTCTTGAAGCAAAATGCATCATGATGTGTATTACCAACACACTATACAATAACGCTCACGACAATCAATCAAAATGTGGCAACCAAGAAGTTTTCTCACAAAAGATCGAATAGCGGAGACTGGAAGAATGAATATCAAAGCACTTATGATGGAACCTTGTGGTAATAGAATGCACCATGTAGACGAATAGCTTGCAGTTTTTCACCGGAAGGTTGAATCGTGAAAACTTCATCGGATGCCAGTTCTCACACAATTTAATAGTGCGATCATGGAAATTGGTGTCGTCATTTAGGCCGTAATGTTTATATTGTGATTGTTCTCCTGACATCTCCTCAGTCTGAGTAGAAACTATGGGTAGTATATAGCCTTAAAAAAGGATAAGCCTCTAAAATTGTCGTTTTTTCAACTATCGATTCGGACCAGTGCCGGCCTTAACCATTTTAACGCCCTGTTCAATTAATAGAAAATGTCTCGTAACATTCTAGCATAATCCTTGAAAATGCATGATAGATATAATACAGGAAGCTGCGAAATGGAAAGCGCCACCAATGTGAGGTCATTGTGATTTTAGCCGAAATCGAAGCCTTTTTAAATTTTTGACATACATATTCTAATGCATATTTAAGCTTTCCTAAAGTTCGCCACACATGAACGCGTGCACAACCACGGCCGAACTTCCAGCGAACCATCAATTTCAAAGAACGTGCGGAACGAAAATTCATCTCATTCCAACCGTTCTATGATATTGATGGTTCGATAAAAGTTCATGTGTGGCGACTTTTAGGCTGTCTCAAACCTCTTTAACTTTACCGTAAGGCTTTTTTACGTCCTACGCCAGTGAAAATGGTAGAAATTAGTAGAACAATTTTTGAATAGCCCGAAAATAGTCAAAGCACAATTTCGGATCAGTGTGATTTAATCTGGTCGACGAAACTAAAATGGACAATCGAATATCATTAGTCACAACACGTTTAAACCGAAACATGTTTAGACATTAGGTTAAGGCTTTTTTTTGTCCGAAATCAATGAAATTTTACAGTAGAAAATAATCGAACCAGTTCGAAAGCATTCGGCGCCCAATGTGGGGTCAGTGGGATTTTATCCAGTCAGTAAAATCGAAATTGCAATGCAATAAGCGCATGGTGCAGTTAGTTACAAGGCACAAACCCGAAACCATTTTAAATCTTACCTTAAGACTATGGTAGAGCCCAACCGGACTCTGACTATACTACTGATAAACTTAGTTTCAACGATGAGTAATGCATTCGACATATTTGACGCTCTTTAATTTACAATACATCCAATAAAAATTGTCAATTCAAGGCACCGTTTTAAAGTTTATAACGGACGGGTTGGTGGACAATTGAAGATGCCCGTGAGGACGAAGCCTAAGGTAGCATAGCGATCGTGAAGGTCGGGACGGGCCAACTGACGAAGAAAAGGTCCCTCAACGAGCTAAGCAGTGGTCTATGATTTCTGTAGCTCAGTTCGGGAGACGTGGGTGGAGTTTTCTCCGCTCGTTGCCCCTGTCTTTTACGTATTAACAAAAATCCATAGCCCTGGGGAATACAACACAAACAGGGAAAGCAGAAGTAGGGAATATAAAAAAATGGGACGATAAGGATTAAATGGTTGGCGGACGGCTCAGATGCCCTCGCGCTTGCATCGGGTGATTGGACCCTCGGCCTCTGGTTTCGTACCATCGACAGATCACCACTCAGGTGCTACCTTCGATTTGTAGGTGGGAGCGGCTCTACCGGAATATGGGCCAATAAGCGTGTATGCAAAAATTCAGCTTATTTCTTATATTCCGATTTTAAATCCTTATTTCCCTGGACTAAAAATAAGAACTACCATTTTATAATATGGTTGCTGTCTAGTGCTTACTTCTCGTATTACAGTTCATTGATTCGCCAAATCTTTCAGATAACTTCCTTCTGACCAAATTGTTTACCATGAAATTACTGAAATCAACTCCAACTTCGACCTGTAACGAAACATTTTCATAAACACACATGTTTGCCTAATGAAGTGTGAAATCACTTTGTACAATTCGATTCGATGACTCCTTTGAATGAGCGGATTCGAAAACGTGCTATCCTGCGTGTGGAACATTTCAAACATTCAAATTAATGCTGCTGGTGAAATTCCGTCTTCCGCCTGATTAGTTTTGCAGCGATACAACCTTTTATGTGTGGCTATCTCACTAGGCTGCGACTGGAGGATACCCTTTCATTTGCATAACCGTAGATTGCAATGGACTTTCCAAACGGTAGTCGATATTGACTTTTAAGACTCAATACGTGTCGATAAAGAGCGGAAATTTCAAATTCAGATATACATAATTTGCTAAGCATGATTGGACAAAGCGATCTGAATGATTTCGATTCTGTGTTGGACGTTTTGTGTTTAGTTGTTTAAGTTGTCAAAACAGCGATGTCCGTTTGTAAACAAGAAAAAAAATCAAAGTTTTTACATTTCGCTCTCCCAACGAGATCTCGGTCGTCTAGGCAGTCGTCGACTCGTTATGCATGAAGAAGGTGGTAAGCTGCATCTTCTTTGATTTAACTTTCTTCTGGTATTGGCTGAAGAAGCCGCAAGAAGCAACAACTTAAACGCCGTATACAGAATTATCAAAGAGTTTAAAGGTGGTCGTCCTACCAACATCCAGCTAGAAAGCTGCTTATGTTAGGGGAAGATCGAATGAGGAGCCGATGGAATGAACATTTCGTCACTTTCTTGAACGGTGTAACATCTGGTGAAGTTCCCCTTCATGTAGATAATTTAGCTATCCATTAAAATGCGCAGGTTCGGCATCCCGGAAAAACTTGTGGACAACCTACGATGGCGCAAAATTTCGTGTTTTGAATAAAGGTTAGGTGTCGGGAGCTTGTTACAGACGGTTTTGCGCGCATCCAAAGATGGCCGTGGGAACGGAGCCTAAGGTAACATAGTGACCGTGAAGTTCGGGCCCTCCCATCTGGCGAAGAAAAAGGCCCCTCAACGAGCTAAGCAAAGGCCTGTGCTTACTGTAGCTCAGTTCGGCAGACGTGGGCGGGGTTTTCGTTGCTCGTTGCCCCTGTCCTTTACGTATTATTAAAAATCTATAGACCTGGAAATACAACACAAACAGAGCGTAATAAGGATGGAATGGTTAGCGGACGGCTCAGATGCTTTCGTGCTCGCATCGGGGTCCGGGTGTAATGGTACCTTCGGCCTCTGGTGTTATACCACAAACAGACCAGCATTCATCAGGTGCTGCGATCGATCTACCGGAGAAAGCAGCACCACCAGAATGTGGTTTATTGCAGGCTTTGAGATTTGGAGTGAAGTTCGGTATGGAATTCGGTGAACATTAGCCTCTTATCTGCAACATCTTGATTACGCTGATCACATTTGCTTACTCTTCCACAAACTCATGGATGAAACGCGAAGGCTTTAGATGTCGAGAGGGAGGCGAGTACGGTTGGACTAAACATTAACACCAACAAGGCAAAGGTTCCTAGCCCCCCGTTGCGAAAAAGAAATCCTTTTCTTTTGCCATCAATATCAATGGACAGAGTGGGAGTGCAAGCTTTCGTCTTAACATAGATGGGTAAGCATCTCAAGGAGTAAGACGGTTCATCTCCTATTGGTATCGAACACTCCAAAACCCTCGTATTGAACACATATCACTCTACTTTCCGGCTTCATTTTGAATACTCGTAGTTTTCAAAGTTAGAATAAAAATGCTTTTCATCAAAATTTCAGTTCGTTTGAAAGATAAACTTTTATGCACCCTCCTTTGTCTACACGTTTCCTGTAACTGTCAGGACGTTCAATACTGTTACAGGATGTGTGGCGACGATATTCCTCTGCTGAACACCAATATGATTGAATACCAGTAGACCATGGATGCAGAGATTTTCAGTTTTTGTTTTTTTTTTTTCTTTTTCCAGACAAAACCGCCTAATCCTTTTGGTTTTACTACTGAATAGTCTTCCCGAAAAAAGTGAAACAACAACCACAACAAAAATATATGCTTCCACGCTCTATTGGTATATCCAACGAAGGAACAATAAGCCCCTTATTCATACAAAATAGGAAAACTAACACACTTTACACTAACAACATTCTTTCCGATAATTCTCGATGAACAGCAGTCGATGCAAGAAACTTGCTCTAAAGGCGACTTCGCTGCAGGCAATGTATTGTACAATAGTTTGCTCATGTATTGTACTTTAGGACAATTTAGATCAATCATACAATTTATTTTCTATATGAATGATATGTTAATTTCAGTAATAACATAGAATAGCAAACAAACAAGAAGTGATTCTACTATCTAAATAAAATTTATTAGATTCTACTTTCACACGGGAAATATTGATATTTAAGTTTTTTCTTGAAATTTCAGTTTAAATTTGAACGCTAGCTAACTAATGTCTTGTTCACATCGGCGCAAATGACGTGATTTCGACGGATGATTTTGGAAATCACTGAAAAACAATCACATTGCACTGTACGTGATTTCAAACGTCACTTTTCTCGACGTTTTCATCTGATGCGGCTGATAAATTCTCCCCATCGGCACCCTCCACGATGGTGGCTATCAGATCAGAGTTTCCGTCTGCCATAATTTAACAATATGTACTCGTATTAGTCGTATTGTCACTAGCTTTTGTTCGGAGTACAAAATCTTCATTGATTGTAGATACAAGTATTTTGGGAGCAACATGCATATATACGAGTACATTTCACATTTTATTGTTTTATGGCTAACATTTTTCAGGATTTATGTTTCGGATATTGTCGTCACTCCTTTTGGCCTACAATTACACGCTTTCAATTTTTTATTATTTTACGTTCGGTTCAAATTAGTTCCCTTCGTCGGTGTTGAGAGCCCCATTCTTTTCCAATCGTAGGTAAAAGTCCGAAGCGTAGCGTAGACTTGTACAGACCTAGTGGTAATGCTAAAAGTACCAATTGGTAACGACTATATGCATAAAAAGTGAGTTTCCAATATGGTCAGTTTGAACTGTGTCTGGATCCAATGAGAAATTTCATCGGTCGTCCATTCGGATGTTATAACATTTATAGGAGAGGTTGGCGTTCATTCAGTAAGATCTGGCCCAATCAGAAATTCAACCGTCTAAATCCTACTCAAACATTTGACCAAAATTTCAAATCACTAGCTTCATTTTAACGAAAGTTATTGCTTATTTTAAGTTTCATATGTAGGGGAGGTAGGGGGTTCTTTGGTCGGATCTTTCTCATTTTCAGTATCAACTAACTAGATCTTACTGTCGACATCCAACCAAATTTTCAACTCGCTAGCTTTATCCTGTCGAAAGTGATCGTAGTTAAAGTAATATTAAAGTAATATTTCATTTTTTGACATTTTTAGGGGAAGAAGACGTTCCTTTGGCCTGATTAATCCCATCTTACTAAAACTCAGGCAGCTTCTCATCTGAAGTTTTCGTACCAAAGCAAGCAAGTATCAGCTCCCTACGTCAATTGGTTCAAGAGTTATAGACAAAAACCCTGAAAAGTAGGGTAATGCGGGGCTCTTTGTAAGAAAAGTGCCGTTATTTTTCAACTAATCAATCTCATTTTTACAGGAGAGTACAAAATGACCCTTTAGAGTCATCTGCCAAAGTTAGATCTTCGTACGTTTATTCAGTCGGGAGTTTAAGAACATTTAATTATTTTAAATAAGTAGTGGATCCTAGATCCAAATGCGAACATTTGACAAAAATCTCAAGCTTCTAGTTTCATTCTATCGAAAGTTATCGTGCGAACGGACAGACAGACAGACATGGCTAAATCGAATCAGGAGGTGACCCTCATCATTTTTATATACATATACATTGCCATACCTATGTAGCCTCCTTTAAGGTGTTACATACTATATTTTTCGTCGTGACAAAAACAATATACCTTATAAGGTCAAGGGCTCGTCGCAGAGCCATGGCGTTCATGCCTAGTATTGTGTTGGGTGCGAAACAAACGAAATGTTAAATCCCTAACAAAATGAAGTTTCATTTCGTCGACGAAAATTTTTGTTTCGCTCTATGGTGCGCAACATATTTCAGCAAAGCTACTAATAGAGATACTTTTGTAAGGTCGTTCTCCGCTTCGAGATGAATGACCTTTGAATCGAAAAAATTAAAATCGCTTCATATACTTTGTGAGCTCGAATATTTCCTCCCTTTGTCCCTGAAAAAGGAGTGAGATGGAGCTAACGAAAATCAACTACAAGTTGTTTTAAATTTTCTTGCAACTGCCGGAATTACTGAACGTTTATTCTATCCTAGCATTAGTCTCCTAATGATCTTCCTTTTAATTTATGATTTTTTAAATTCGGCTAACTTTTCAAAATACAGCCTACTTCTGATATTAATAATGCATAACAAAAGAGAAAAATTCAAGATTCCCTGTAATTTCTTAATGTAGGTAACGACTTGAAAATTCATTCATAAAACGTCCCAAAGCAATTTCGGTGAAATATGATGAATCGAAAGGACGGAAAATATAAAAACAAAATCAGAAAAGAATCTTATCAGTTTGTACAAGTACATGTAAAGTTAATTTATTCCTTCGTATATAGTACAGTACCTAACTCAAAAAGCTAAGAACAATTATAGCCGTTGGCAAAATGAATGGGTTTCCAATTGAAAACCTGGCGTATTTCTCTCTATCCTTATGAAGAACATATTTACTTATGTTCGAGTATGTGGGCATATCTTGATATTAGGAGTATATTGTATTATGCTCAGTATAGATAGGTAGATCTATTTCTAGAAATACGTTGAAATTCAGTAAAGGAGACCTTCGTGACTTTTTGTGTTGAGATAATCAGGAAATTATATCTTTTATATTTGTAGGTAATATGAATTCCTTGGAAATTATTATAGTTGAATGAAAGGACATCCAATCAAATTGTAAGTGCACTTCCGAAAGCTAAACATAGCGATCGCGCGTCCAAAAATATGGTTCATTACAATTATCTCAACTATCGCGAATTCCCACTGCACGACACTGCGGGCTGGAGAATCAAGCCATCCTCAAGGAACCGGAAGCTAGGAGTTTGAATCATGACTTCGGAAACTTGCATCGGAGCTGCTGAAATCATTAGCGAAATAGAGAGCAGAAGCAGATGAAAGTTTTGTAATTAGTTGATAAGTGTACTGAATAAGGACACAACGAGTTTCCAAAATGCGCATTTAGAGAACAAAAAGAAAGTAACTATCCCGATTTAGGAAAGCCAACCAATTTTTTCAGATTCAGTTCAGACAATTTAAAATATTGAATGTGGGGTTATCAGTGACGTGCAGTGGAAATTTTTCATAGTGAAGCAGTTGGGCGCCCTAAAGCCAATTTAGCATAAACAAAAATGGACTGTATAATAGAATATGGACAGTCACAAAAACATTTATACCAAGCGGCTTTAAGCCTTAAAGAAGAAATCAGGAAAGATATAAATAAAATATTGGCACATATATTCGGAATACAAAAAAAAATAAATAAATAAAATATTACTAATAAAAAAAATGATAAATAAATATTATGTTAATTAAGACTAAGAAAAATTCAGGGGTATTTGAAATAAATAAATATTCTTTCGCCATTGCCATTTATTTGTATTCCAAATCTATGCGCCGTTCTTTAAGTAAAAACTCTTTAATCACATTATCAAAAAAATCGTCTTCTCTTCGCATTTGTATAAGAAGATCCTTTTCAACCGCAATTAAAGCAAGATCCGAAAGTCGTTCTTGGGATTGGCGATTTCTCAAAAATGTGTGAACGCGCTTTAGTGTTGAAAATGACCTTTCCGCAGTTGCCACTGTGACTGGAATTGACGTTAATAATTTTGCTAAAATATGAACTTGCTTAAAACCGTTTGCGACATAAGGCCGTTTTTGAAAATAATCGAGAATCTTACTAGGATTCGCGTTTTTAAACTCATCTGAAGAATAAATAACTTTTAGCTCATTTTTCAACTTTATTCTGTCGAAAAATTGACCGTGATATTCAATAAGTGAGTCAAAATTTTTATCGGGAAAATTTGACTTGAATTTAGAAAAATAATTCGGTTCAAGCAACTCTAAAAATGAAAGATCTTTAAACGAATGGAATCGATCTCGAATTTGCCCGAGAATAACATCTATAATCTCCCGAAATATCCGCCGTAAATTTTGTAAAGGATCTATCGCATTTCTACATTTCTTACGTGGTGGCTGATATTCTGCTGTAACTGTCGAATAGAAATTATCAAACTTTTTAGAAAAGTCATTTTCAAGCCAATTTTCAAATTCAATAATTTTTTGGCTTGCATATGAAATGTTTACCACTTTGCTCTGAATAATATTAAATAATATGTATATCAGTTTTCGAAAAAATTTCAGAAAAAATTAACAGATATAATTGAACATCTGACTCTGCGAATTTTTGTAAGTATATATCGGAAAAAGTCAAGGAATCGCCATCCCAGTGTTGAGAACCATTCGAAATTGTCTCAAAAACTGTACAAATTTCATGCTTATGTTCAAATATAACGTTAATAATACGCGAATGATAATGCCAACGCGTTTTGGAAACCGATGGTAAACGACGATTTACTATATTTGCAAAAAGGTCCGACCTTTTAGTGGATGTATTAAAAAATGATGCGATTTTATTGATGTGCGCGAAAAATAATTTAATTTCCGGAATAAACTCAACTGCTTTAGACAATACTAGATTTAGTGAATGAGCGTAACATGGAACGAAAATTGCCGATTTATGTTTTTCCCGAATTAAAGTCTGAACTCCACGAATTTGAGAACTCATTACTGCTGCGCTATCGTAACATTGTGCAATTAATTTCTTATCGATATTAAAATTTTGCAATTGTTTTAAAATGTGAGAGCTTATTGCTGTAGCTGTACGATTAGCGCTTACATCCAAAAATCCGATAAATCTTTCTTCAATCTCATTTGATATTGTATATCTAAAAATCATCGTTAATTGTTCCCGACCGCTAACAACTGGCGTTTCGTCGACCATTACAGCTACAAATGGAGCCTCCTTTATTTCCAAATTGATTTTATTTCGAACCACATTAGCTATAGCGGAAACAAGATCGTTTTGGATTCTATTAGACAAACCCGAAAACGCTGCATTTGCTTTTATAGAATCTATGTGGGACTCAATTATCGGATCGTACAAACTCAAGAAATTTACGGTTTCGATAAAATTACCACGATTATTTGAAGAAGAGTCTTCATTATTTCCGCGAAAAGGAAGCTCCTGTTTTGCCAAAAAAATTACAGTATCGATTAAACGTTTCAAAATATTACGATTACGCTCAACTTTTTCATTATGTAAACTAACAGATATTGCCACCTGGTTACTAAGCATAAACTCTATACGCTGAGAACCAAAATTATCTAATTTAATTAACGACTGAAGATGTTTTTCGGAACTTGAATGCTTTGCTGCTGAGCCCGTAAAATTATTCAAATCACTAAATCCAGCTTTATTCCAAACAGATTTTTCATTCGTGAACAAAAGACACGGCCAGCAAAATAACTTATTTAATTTACAGCTTCCCGTTAACCAAATGTACTTTTCATACGTTTCGATATGGAATTTTCGCGTAATATTTTTTAATTTAAACTCTAAACTAAGATCTGGCTACCACTTTTATCACAAATCAAATCAATTAAATCACTACAAACGGTAAAAAAAAACTTCAAATCACAATTTAATCAAAATCACCCGATTGCACTGATTTCCTCTTTTAAATTGCAACGGAAAATCCATTACATAACAAAAACAAAAGCTCTACTGGAAAAATCAAATTCCCATAAACATTCCCTGCATTGGCAACATTTCATTAACAAGCATCATTGGGCTTTATCCCACACACAAAAGCAGTCGCGCCAGTGCTTGACTTGTCTCATATAAATTTGCGAACAAAACAAAAAAAAATCGTTGCCCAATGTACTACCGAAATCCAAGATTCCCATTTTCTGGAATCAACATGTCTCTAAATAGTATTTGGATGCACACATGGTACATGCATCTAAAGATCTAGGCACATTTTCCTATTCTAAGTTTGGTGTCTATGGTGTGCAAAATGTGGGAGGTTTGAATATTATCTAAAGTAATTGAACGAATGTTTTTTAACCAAAAGAAGGCGCGGATCAGAATTTGAATGTGTAAAGGAATATTTGAATGATAATATGTATTCTTCAGCTTAAAGAAAAACATTGACTGAAATGATGATATGTGTATTGGTGTAAGCAAAGTTTATTATTGAATTGCTTATTTCGGTAAGTCAAGCAGTTTGGAATTGCTTACTACGAGTGCACGTCACTGGGGGTTATAACATTTTTTATGCATTTTTCGCTTGGGTTGACTGTTTTTAAAATAATAAAAAAAATTGTCTGCGTGTTTTTTTCCTAGAGTCAGCCGAAAGTCCACCTCGCACTTTTGGGGGTTTTAGTATAATGTCCCGAACACCACTTGAAAATAGAAAAAAAGTCCAAAGGGAATTAGAATAAAAACATTATTTTGACTGGGTAACATGGCGACTCCCGAGTTTTAGCCCCATTATAATAACAATATTGAAAACCTTCATTTGACAAAAACAACTACGAGTATTACAAGCAAACATTGAACCCGCATTTGAACAAAAATAATAACAGGCTTTATTTTCATAATTTCAGGAAAAAATGCGATATCGAACGAGACCGCGATAGAGACGCTAAATCAATGGAACCCAGAGATTTATCATCAACAGGACGAATATATAGCAGAAGCGATATTAAATTAAGGTACATATCCTAAAATAAAAACTTAACTATTATTTTGACACTGGCTTAGTTAAGAAAATTCAACAATTTTGTTAACACGTTCTTATTTTTCTTATTCAAATATTTTTAAGGATATTCATAAAATGCTCGTTTTCTACCTCTCACAGTTCATCGCCAACCATTTCACCAACGATCTCAAATTCATCATCACCGACGCCAACGCCGCCGACAACCACCCCCGTTCCATCCGGCGTGGGAGGATCCACACCGGCTGGACCATCATCCGGATCAAATGCATATCTTCACAGTAATCATAAACCAATTACAGGAATACCATGCGTTGCTGCCGCATCCCGATACACTGCTCCGGTGCACATTGATGTTGGCGGAACGATCTATACAAGTTCGTTGGAAACGTTGACCCGATTTCCTGACTCCAAGCTGGCAAGACTTTTCAACGGCTCCATTCCCATCGTCCTGGATTCGTTGAAGCAGCATTATTTTATCGATCGCGATGGTGGAATGTTTCGACACATTTTAAATTTCCTGCGAAATGCGAAGCTACTGATTTCGGACGATTTTCCCGATTTTGATCTACTGCTGGAGGAAGCGCGATATTTTGAGATAGAACGTAAATATTCGAAATTACATTTTTATTCTGGCTACTATATACTCACAACCTTTTTCATTATTTCCAGCAATGATCAAACATCTCGAACAAATGAAAAAGGATCGTGTTCGTAACGGTAATTACCTATCATCCCCGCCCTTCCTAAGTCGCATAAAGTCCAGTCCACGGGCTGGTTCGCAAGAATATATTTACGATGTGGTGGCACTTCACATATCTCCCGATTTGGGCGAAAGGATCATGTTCTCGGCGGAGCGATCACTGCTCGAGGAAATCTTCCCAGAATCGAATCAAGCGGCACAAAACGCTCGTTCGGGAGCGGCATGGAGTCAGACTGATTGGCGACAAGTTATTCGATTTCCGCTGAACGGCTACTGCAAACTGAATTCCATTCAAGTCCTGACGCGACTGCTCAATGCCGGCTTCACTGTTGAGGCCAGCACTGGGGGCGGTGTTGAAGGACAACAATTCTCCGAATATCTACTTATACGAAAAATTCCGATGTGATAGCTAATTTAAAAAAAAAAATTAATTACGATTATCAAAATAATACGAACATTTAGTTCGACAGCGATACTATTGCAAAGGCAAACCTTTTACTATTAAAGGACGACACGAATTTTTGGCTATGGCCGACACGATAAATTTACTCAGAGATGATTATCAATTATTGTATTATTCTGACCATTTGTAAAATAGTTTAAATAGACGAAAGACGAGCGAGAAATGGAATTGCTTTTTTTTGTAGCAGAGGTGATGCAAGGCTCACCGTGGTCCTTCTGATTTGTTAATGATTTTTTCACATAAAAAGGACAATTTTATTTCACGAAAACTAGAACATGTTACAGTTCAAAATTAGTTCTTAATTCTGTATGATTGTAAGATTAGTTTAATATGTGGAGAGAGCATGTTTCTCTGAAAAGAACTGAATTTATTTATATCCTGTAATTTTGTTAAAATGGAAGTATTAAAATATTTGTAATTTAATTTAAGGGTGAATTTTCATTTATATTGTGATTCGAAGACAGAAGCGGTTTACTTTAGTATTTAAAGAAAATAGAGAGCGGAACGAAACGTCGACTTTTAAAATCTTGATTATCAAAGCCGAGATTTTTATATGGAAAGGTATTTCTAAATCTCGATTATAAAATATATCTATTGATGAAAATATCGACAGAAAAAATTTCGATAATTTCGACTAATTTAAAATGAATTCAATGGTGAGGTATCTTAAAAACGACAATGTAAAATAACTTTATCCCCCCTTTGAAAAAGAAATAGTCAATTGTCATTATGCCGCTTTACTCCGCTTTAGTAGTGCGGTCCTATTGTGGAAAATGCTGGCTTTAGCAATATGTTAATTGCCTTGACCCCTCCCGGGGCACGGGCACGTCAACATCTCTATCAATTCTATGCCTTGTTGACGATAGCATATCTACTTTTCGGAATTGCAGTTGCTAGCATGCACCCTCCTATCCGCGCCGTCTTTATTAGTTCCGTAATTTTTCAGCATTTGATAACTTTTTTCTAAGGTTTTTGTAAAGAAACAAAAACTCCTTACATAAATGGCCGAATGTCTGTCACTGACGGTTGGTCCGCAGATTATCTCATAAGCGGCTGAAGCTACATGTATGCAATTTGGTATGTTTGCGATAATTCGTGGCCAAAAAGTTTTTCATTGTAATAGGTCAAATTTAGATTAGATTAGACTGAATTAAATTAGATGAAAATGAACCGTGGCCCAAAGAGGAGCCACAAGATCTGTAGTAGCCGATGTGTAGTAACCGTCTAATCCTCATGAGCGGCAAGAGTACAGAAACGCATGGCTCCCGTTATTGTGTGTCTAATCCTCATGGACCGCAGTAGGACAAAAGCACATGGTTCCCCTTATAGTGTTGTATGTAAGCCTTTGTATTTTCGTGAAAGTGTCTCGACCAGCTGTAGGTGGTCGCTGTTTTACTCCAAAGAGCGGCTTCATATTAAATAATTGACCGAACAATCTGAATCTAGAAAGATGTAGAGGACAATACGAGGCTTGGTTCCATAATTCCTACCTGCCCACAAAGTTGTTGCCCGTTCGGATGTTACCCTAAGTACTTGACGTTGCAGACAGCATATTTTCACTGTGGCGTTGTACAGAGTAGGGCATTTCAGCGCCCTGAGTTTCCTTTTTTTAATGCGTCAGTGACCGATTTCCTTGGGCTGACCCAATGTCTACTAATGCTACTCAATTCTTGAATTACGCGCAACGCTCTCTGCATTATGTCGGGCAGAACTTCTTCAAATTTACTCCTGCCGATAATTACCAGGTGGTCCGCGTATCCTTGTGTTGAAAACCCCGACAAGGATAATCTCCTGATGAGAGTGTCTACATCGATGCTCCAGAGCAGGGGGGAATAGTATAAATCCCTGAGGGCAGCCGCGCGTGACGTTTGCGGTTAGAGTGGTACCTTCGACTTCGATGATGACTCTTCTGGAGGGAGCATTCGTTACAGCCAGACAACGGAGAGGGTTTCGGCACCTTTTTCTTTGAGAGCGCTCTCTCGAAAACACCTTCAATGCCAAGAATCGCGCATAGAGCCGTGCGGCTCACAGCCAAAGCAGCTTCTCCAAATCACCAACAAGGTTGTGTAGAGCGTATTCAGTTATTTATCGGTGTGGTAGGAAAATTGTCTAGAATGAAGCGGATTACTCACAAGGAGCGAACTCCTGATGTGAGCATCAAGAATCTTTTCCATTGTTTCTAACATGAAAAACGTTAGGCTGATTGGCCGATAAGATTTAGGGTCTTCCATATGTAGGTCAGTTGCCCATTTTGGGAATGAATGCAAATTTTACTGACTTTCAAGAGGTGGGACAAGACAAGACAAAGCTGCATCTAAAGATGATTAGTAAGTATAGGAGAAGTGATTGTTGCCTTTTTTGGAAAGGGCTGGTAATATGCCGCATGCCAATTTGAAGGGCTCGAATGTACCAATCGGCCATTTGATTTTTTCATATATGTGAAGATGTTCTGAAGAGTGAAGAGTGTCGAATCTTACTACTTCTTACTTCCTCCTGTTCTTGGTGACATCTGCCTTTATATGTATAGCTGCTAGCTGTTTCGAGATGTACCAGTCTCGGGTTTCCACTACTCAACGAAGGTTCGAGAATCCGCTAGTGCCCATTCAGCTGACACTTGTTATCGATCATTCGAGATCATGACGGAGCTTAGTACAGTGTGTGTTGTAAGAGAGACGTACTTCGTACATACAACAATATTTTATAGTCGAACGTATGATACATCATTTAGTAGGAAATTTTAAATACTTTGAATCCGCCTCGGAAGTTTTTTTTTCATTTCATCCACTTCTTCCCTTTCACCCACCTCCTCTCTCCCCCGCGCTCAACCCTTACACTTCCGGACAGTCTATCATCGGGTACTTTTGAGCTCATATTCAAGGGACTGCTCCCAACAATTGTGCTAAGTTTCAAAACTACACGATTTATTTTTCCTATTTTTCGTTCCTTGCCTGGACTATAAGTACTAGTCATTTGTTGGTAAATTTAGCGTCAACAATGTAATGTACATATCACTAAAAGAATTGCATTATGTATGTATGTACTCGTGTTATGCATGTTCATCGAACTCTACTCTAGGGATGGCGGTTATTGGAAAATCTACCGGTTGTCCGGTTGTTCCGGTTATTTTCGCCATCGGTTTAACCGCTTCGGTTTAACCGACCCAATCTACCGGTTATGGGAAAAACCGGTTATCCGGTTATTTAATAATAATAAGTTAATAATTGTTGACAAGCTTGCGTTATTTTGTAGATCCTTTGGCATACATGTATTTGGGGAGCAACTTATGCCTTCAGTGTAATAGCCGCCATACATTATGCGATCCGTCGCCTGATAAATTGGCCGATGGATCGCTACAAAATATCAGCTGATCAAAATTATATGGAACAGTAAAAAAATCGTCAACAATAGGCGCATACGCAGGCCGATCCATCGGCCGATATTGATATCGGGCGACGGATCGGCCGATCGATCGGTGTGTATGGCACTTTTTAGACTTACAAAGTAAGTAAGAGTTGCACTGAAGAAAAGTTGCTTCCCAGACACATGTATGCCAAAGGGTCTACAAAATAGCGCAAACTCAAAATCTTCCCTTTTCACAAAACAAGCTTTAGGTAAATAGTTGGTACCCAGTCTATACATAAATACTCTTTCGCTAATATGTTGATCCGTTAGTCGGGTCTTTTCATTAGATACCACCCGCATCATTTAAAGTTGATACCAGTCGTTCGGAGGCCACGGAACTTCCGATCAAAGCTAAATATTTTTGAGCAATAAATGACAAACCCGGCATGCAGGCATTGCTCTTCTCCCAAAAATTGAAAGGATCACATCCCCTATGAAGCAACGGCTGCTGAAGATAGAGTTTCAATTCATTTGGAAATGATTCCACTGGAGCGCCCTTGGCTACTTCCTAGTCATGTGATGACCAAAAAGGATTTTAGTTGTTTATGACCTCAACCCTTTGAGGTAAGGGTGGAAGTTTGCCAATATCAGCCAAGTGGTGCTTAACTTCTTGGCTAAAATGATGGCTTGGCTGGCAATAATGGGGCTCAAGCATATTTTTGTTGGTGCAGGTGCATGCCCAATGACTATTAAAAAAAACGGTCCCATTAAATTTGAATCAGAAGGAAAAACGGCTGAATTGTTCTTCTTCTCTGGCGTCGAACGATTTGAAAAAAATAAGTTAGCATTTTCGCATGTCGGTTATTTTTCCCCGGTTATTGGATTTAGAAAGTAGTACCGGTAAAAAACCGGACAAAAATAGTACCGGAGATAACCGGTTATTCGAAATGGGAAATACCGGTTGTCGGAATAACCGGTAGGTATTACCCATCCCTACTCTACTCTACAAAAAATATTTTTCGTATAAACAGACCTTTACGATAGAATCTTATATTTAAACCACCACTTTCCTGTAGTAAAGCCATTTACCATCGGTTTATAGCAGCGAATGCGAGAACCAACTCGTGACGTCATCCGATAGTCGCGGCATCTAGCAGTCGATTTAATTTCTAAAAGTTTTATCTGAGATACATAATCTATTGAAAGCCGTTTCTCGACTGCTAGAATTAATTAATTTCCATCTTTCCATCTACCACAACAAATTATGTAGATACACCATCCCAGATACATTGGCTCTTACAAAGGGTTCCCCGGATAATAATTTTATTCGTAAATTCGATTCAGGATGTTCTTTTCTCAAAATTCAGTTACACGATAAGCAGTACGTCTGATAACGACACAGCGCAGCGTGAGTGCTCTTTGAACCTCCTCCCCATGTCATGTCGTCAGCACAAAACTATTTTCGTTGGTGTTTCTTGTTGTTGCATTTCACTTTAGTAATTTCTTTTGATATGTTTTTCGGGAAATGTGGAAAAGATTATCGCCATAAAGTAGTGGAAATTACAAACAAAAAAGACGGAAAAACAAGAAGATTGAAACATATTGCGAACGCATTCCAAACGGCCGCGTGCTACACAGCACAGTGGAAATTATGGTGATTAGATAAATCATAGTGCAGATAGATTTATGGCGTCTGTGATTATCGGCCAAATTATCCAGTCACATGGAGCTATAGTCCCAATATGCAATCACGAAAGGAAGAATGTGTTTTTTTTTATTTTTGTTTTGGGAAGGTTATCAATAAATTTCCTAGGGCGACTGTGACTGCTTCCGCTTCCGAATGATTTGGATTTAAATCTAATATTCAGTAATGGCTAAGTTCATAACACACAGCGAAGTCACAACATGCTATGGCATCAGTCCACGAAAACTGGCTCGAGGATCTTTTTTGTCACTAAAGACGATGTGGTACAGTCGTCGTCCGTGTATGTCGCTGACGTGTTACACATTCAACGGATGGATGCTCACCAATGCAGAGAACTAACCTGTCTATTTGAGTTTTTTTCTGGTTTGGGAAACAAATGATAATAAATAGGTCCAAAAATAATAGCTACCTCGACTAGCTTCCTCCTTGGCGTCCATACTACTAATGGATGAATTACTACACTGGTTAACAAATCCCTATAGTCAAAGCTTGAATTACCGCCTCTACGTATTCATGTTGAAGCAGAGGCTAGTCTAGCCATAGCAAGGCTGAAAAGCTGCAACATTTGTCTGAATTGAAACTAGATGGCAAGTAAGTGGCATCACGGTTATGTTAGTATGTCATCCGACAGCCATGGAGTTACTATTCAACCATTTCCACCAAACATCCGTATGGTACAAACAAACATGGGCAGAGTTCCATAACTCTCTCCGACCAAATTAAATAAAATGGTTCAAAGAGAGATGAAGGCTCCGGCGCGGGTAATTTTCGCCCAAGTCATAGAATCTTCAGCCATTAGGTAACTTGCCGACTGTATTTTAGGCAGAAATTCACGATATTGAAATTTGTGTACAATTGTAAAAATTGCTGGCTATTTCAACAAACATATCGTGACAGCCAAGAGACCATTAAGACGGACAAGTACAGTACCTCGTTTAAGTCGAAAATTATACGGTCCGGCCAGGATATTTTTCAAAGTGTGGGTTCTTTGAGCAAGCTTACACTCTATTTGATCCATTTGCCACATTAGCATCAAGCACAACAAGATGATCTCTCTAACAGGTCCCCGCCAACTACTTCATCGATTCTGAACCTTTTTTTATGGGCTACCCTACTGCTACATTCTTAAAAGTATCTTAAACCTCTAACCTATATCGGATACTAGAAGCATCGGCCTTATTAATAGAAATAATAAATAAATTGACTATTTTACCGACCTTTTCAATTAATAAGAAATCGCTCATAACACCCTTGAAATATACATTAGACATAACACAGAATTTATTTCTTCGGGAGGTGTGATCAGTTCGATTTATCTAGTAAAGAGGCCGAAATTAGCAAACGAATAAGTTCGTTATACTGTTAGCCACGAGGGGAAAAAAATTAGTTTAAAATTACCTTAAGTCTACCCTTAGCTATTATGGAACTAGCTTACTTAAGGCTTGTTTTTAAAAGTATACCAAAGAAAATTTATGGTAGAAAATATTCGGAAAATGGGCGGAAAACTAAAAAAATTTCGACGTCCAATGTGGGGCCAGTGTTATTTTATCTAGTCAATGAAACCGAAATGGACAATCGAATAAATATTACGGTACTGTTTGCCTCAATCCAAAAAGAACAAAGTCTTTTGAAACCGTAAGATGATCTTAAGGCAAATTTAAGGCTTTTTCTTAAATCTTATACCAGCAGAATTTTAAGATAGAAAGTAGTCGAACGGGTTCAGTGTAATTTTATTTAGTCGAAGAAACTGAAATGGTAAACCGACTAGGCTAAAACCTTTTAGACTTTTTTTTGGCTTTAATGACAGCTGCCGCTTTTGTGAAGCTGACAATGAAACTCCCTAGCTCATACTCTAACAGTGTGAGGCTCTTGCATGGCTTTCCCTATGGCCGAAAAGATGGCCTTGTTTAACCCTGGTCTTCTAAAGCCCGATTCCCATTAGGCGACTTTTGTGGAAAGAAACTAGCCGAGACACAAATAAAAAACAGCAGAAAACAGAACTTTTAGCAGTGTTGAAAACCATTTCAGTCGAGAGACAAAGTATTGTCCCGGTCAATACTTTGTCTCTCGACTGGTAGGTCGTGTGCTTCCGTGTGGTGTTCGGTCGTTCGTTTCACTTTGTACCTATATATGGCGGCGCCCATGTTCCGTGATCTGTCAACAAAAGTTAATGCAATAAATTATCTGAAAATTGTGTCGCGGATGTTTTTATCTGAAGTGATCTGTGTTGTGAGTGTTTTTTCTTTGAACTTTTGTGCGGTGTATTTAATATCGTTTCGAGGAAGTGTCGTCGGTCTCAAACGTGTGTGTGTGTGTTCGTAGTGATGGTTATGTTGTGCGGGCTCGCGAATTAGATGAAAGACTCTTGTTGATACGTGTGAACAACAAGCAATTTATCTCCCATGGGATTTTTGTGTCGCGGCTAGTCTCTTTCCACAAAAATCTCCTAATGGGAACGCGGCTTAGGTAAAAAGTCGGCAAGATCAACAGATCTAAACTGGCTCCCTAGATTTTAAATAATATGCTAGCAACCCAACATTTCTGGTACCCCTGTCTGGACTCTAATATCCTAGCTACGTCACTATAGGTGCGTTCTTTTGTAATTATCCAGGTCGCGTGTAGTTTAGGCGAACTCATTGCACAAAAAACGATTGTATCTGATCCATACAGGGTAGGAACATGCGTTCGATATAGTATAGATTTTCTCTCTACTAAAGGTTTGGATTGTGGATGATTGTTTAATCTCAATGTTTAAAAAAAAAACTTAAAAAAAAAAAATAACTGGCGCAACAGTCGAATTTGAACCATGGCCTCGAGATGAGTTAGCATCACCTCATTTTGTAGATCATGACGGTCTTGTGCAGAGGTGTGTGATCAGCAACACGCTCAACCGAGTTATTTACCTCATAAATGGGTACTCATTTAACAGCTGAGTGTGCTCATAGTCCGACACGTAAATCCCCTTATCCCCTACTACCGCATTCAGTAGGAATCGAACCGGGGCCCAGTGCGTAGAAGGCGAACGTGCTAGCCGTTGCGCCATCCGGACTACAAAAAAAAAAAACTAAAAATAAACCTAATTCTGTTAAATTCAACTGCAAAAAAAGAATATTTATTCCGAAGAGTTCCCTAATATTTCAGCGAAAGCAATTTTTCCAATCAGAAAAATGTCGATTCCATTTGAATTCTATTGCCGTGGAAACGAACGAACTTATTGCGACAACTGCTAGATGTATCCTAAATAAGTGTGAGGACTTATCAGCCATCCAGGTTAGATCTTGCCACCGGAGTAGAACGTTATTAACCCATACAGGTCAGTGTTGTTGCTGCAATGCGTATTATTTCACTAACCTGTATAGGTTAAGATTCGCAAAGGAACGCACCTCATTTAAAGATTAACTATTCCAATTGTAAATAATCGTGGATGACATAAATTAAAGGGTTCACATACACTGCAGCATTTAAAAATTTTTTTTTTCAAATACGACATCACACTAACACTCGTTAGAATATTAAATGCAATTTCAACGAGCCTTGCTTCCAGACATATCCATCATTAAGTCTTCAAATCACAATCAAATGTTTCCGAACAATGCCACGAAAAGCGTGTTTGCTATGAAACCGTCATGTTAACACCCCAACGCAATCCTTCATATTTCAATTACTCCCAGGACTATTTTGCAACGAATTGTTTCATAAATTTTGATGGATATCTGTGCGTGGCTTTTGCATGATATATTCTCGGGTCTACCACACCGCAGTATGAGATCCCGAAACTGATGTTCTCTGTTCTCACTCGGTACCCTTTTGCGTACATGTACGTAGTATAGGTGCTATGCAGAACGTTGGTATAATTCTACCACGAAATTCACCAATTTACCCGCGTATCATCCCACCGATGGCGAGAACGATGAACACATTTCGACCAGCAGAGGCTTAAAATTTATATATCATTGACAACAGCAGAAAACCACACGGAGAATATGAAACTCTGTGCTGACGGCAAAAGAATACAACGAAATCATATTAAAGGATTTAAAAGAGGCGTTGTGGCTACGCTAATGCCTATGTGGTTGTGTTTTACAACTACCCTTCCCCCCAAAAAAGGGATTCCTAAGGATTTTGTAGCGATTAATTCGTTTTTTGATGGAAATTTTTCAATAAAAAATTAAAGGGCGCATAAGGAAGTGACGAAACTCTGCAAAGAAGAATGAATGTTTGTTAGTGTAAGAACATGTCTTGTCTATAGTATGTCTCTGCGAGGGGGTGTCTTCGGTTAGCGTACATTATGTTCGGTACGCCTAAGTTCCTTATCAGCATGGGGAGATGCCGATTTCTGTCCGAAAATGTTCAAAAAGATCTTTTGGCTTGGTTTGTATTAATATTGTTAGATGCTGGGGCTGAATGCATGGGGACTCGGCCCTCAGGTCAGATGTCGTCATTTCTTTTTCAAGTTAAAGTCATTTTTATTGTCTCGCTCATTCTTTTAACATCAGCTCCTTCCCTGAGTTGGCATACACGCACCTGAACGATTTATACTGACTCCGTGTGACCTGTTCTTTCTTCCGAACTGTTTTTCCTTTACCCCGACCTGCATGTCACGAGCTGAGCTGCCTACCAGCAGGTGCAAGTTCAGGAAGAGTCATCTCCGCGTTTCAGCTGTCGAGAACGGAGTTTCATTACAAACTACTCGTATTTACTAAAATGAACCTCTTAATCTCTCAATTATGCGCTTAAGTCACTCAAAATTAGCAATATCAATTTAACAATTATCTAAAACATTGATTAGTCTCCGAATTCGTCAAGTAAACCTAAATTTTTCATCCAGCATTCAGGTGATCCTAATCCTATCCTATGCTTATACAAGCCACCTCTCTAAAATTTACCTAATTTCATTGCAAATTTATACGTCTCGTTGCCATGCCTATCACACTCATCGGGAATTCCTCAAGAAGCACATTCCTTATCCAATAACGTCAACTTACAATTTATTCAACTCACCCGAAAAAGTATGATTGCGTTCGTTTTACGCCCGCCCAGTCTAACACCTTAATTCCTTTTTAAATTCTGCACATTCGCCGACATTGCTGGCATCGTCAATAAGTATTTCGTATTCGGCTAAGAGCGACGCAACGCACAAAAGAAAAGACGGAACCCATTTCGAGACTCTAATCCATCATTACCATTATCAGACATTTTGTCGTCCTCAACGGAAGAAGTATAAGGAAAGAGGTTTTTGGATTTTCTCGTTGGATCCTTTATCCTTATCCGTATCGCTCATCGGCAAAACGGAATATTTATTCCCTTTTCCCGTTTCGGTATCCTGATAAATTCTTGCGTGTCACGTAAGAAATGAACAATGCCGAGCGCGACGAACCAATGCTATATAGAATAGAGCACTGAGGTGAGGGTGGCCTTTTGAAAATTGCTTACTAGTCTAGGGGACAAATTTAAAAAGGTTGCTTTTCGGAATTGGTGTCTTTTTTAAGGGGTTTAAAGTGCGAAATGGAATGAAATGAACTTCAGTATTTGTAATGTCATGGAAATGGGAAAAAAAAGTCGCAAATGATTTGTAGTTTCGGATTCACTAACAGATAGATGATGTACAGAGGTCAGAACAAGGGGAATGGTATAAGCAAAAAATACATAAATAAAACTGACTGTAGTTTCAACCGTGATAATTCAAAAATTCAAGATTGTTTGAAAAGAAAGTGAAACGAACGCTGCCTTTTTTTAAATTTTAAATCTTTTTGAGCGTTATCCAATCACTACTAACTTCATATTAGTTAATGATTGGTGTTGACAGCCGTCAACGGGAGTCACTCCGCCAACGCCGGGTTTTTAAACTTTGGCTCCGTAAAGAAACTTAGGGGTCGCTTGGACGACGGGGTTGTTTCAAAAAGACCGCTGCCGAAACCAGGAAGAAGGGGTTCCGTTCCATTCCGTTACATGCAGGACAGATGTTTGAGACGTCCTGGTCTATGCGGGACAGGTAGGAGTTCAGTCGTGAACACCAGCCTGACCGAAGTTGGGCGAATGTTGTTCTCGTAGCTCTAGGAAGTCTTTCCTTTTTCGGAGATATCATTGGTGGTATGGACGAGAGAACTGGATTCGAATCGACTGATTAACCTCCTCCCGATGTATTTCTGCGATGGCCAACCTATGTGCACCACTATCAAAGGGTACCCTTTTGTACCTCTGGACATCTGTTGCTAGGTCCCTCAGGTCGCGCCTGACATGTCTGGGCGGCGGCGTCTTGTCCATGAGGTTGAAGTTTGGGTGATCACTTCGATAGCAGTCCACCAGGTATTGCTTGGCTAGAAGCTGGTTGTGGTCCCTTAAAGGCATCAAGGTTTCCTGATGTAGATGGTCCTGGGGTGACATCAGGAGACAGCCAGTAACAGTACGGAGAGCGGCGTTTTGGCACGCTTGAATCTTCTTTCACTGTGTGTCACAGAGATTCTGTGACCACTGATCTTCCGATTACTTTATACGTGACCAGTAGAGTTTCTTTGTCCTTGCCCCAGGTACTACCGGCCAGGGCTTTGAGGATCTTATTCCTACTACGCATCCTATCGCACACAGTTGAGGCATGGTGTGATGATACACAAATCGGCTATACACATAGTACAATACATATCTTTTATATCACCATTACTAAAAAAAAATTACCCAAAAAAAAAAGTAATAAACTACTGAAAATCTAGGGTGACGATTAAAGGACATGGCAGTCCAATATCGGTTCAAATCATAAAGCCAGTCTCATAGGACAATGCACATTGGATCGCTAATATAAAAAAGTAGCTGGGAAAATAACCAAAGCTTCACAATAGTCATCATAACATATAGCGGATAGCAAATAAAAAACGAAACGCCATCATCATCATTGTTGTCATATATGGGTAGTCACGATAACGCACATTGTGTGACACATTCCGACATCCAAATGACAGGCGTTTATACATATCCCTGTCCAAGGCATTTTCTGTATTTCCAATCCGCAACTAATCATTCAGACCGCGACATAGCAGTCCGGCTAGCAGGGAATTTACGAGCATATAGCGACCGAAAGATACAATACATTCATTCTCGGGAACAAATTTTGCATATATCCTTTGGAATGATATTTATAGGTTTGGTTAAAGTTCGGTACACAAGAATGGCAAATGATTTTCGATAAGCTGCGGAGAATAATATATATTCTTGTCTATTTTTTTAATTCAGGAATATCACAATCACAAAGGACATCTGGTAGACTGAAGAACAGACAACGCGCACAGTAGACATTTTTGAAAACATAAGAATCGAGTTGAGTGGAGGGGACGGTATAATCCTATTTCACAGGGCGATGCATCGTGGTTCGCCGCATGGCTAATAGTGGGTTTACCACTGTGGGATATAGAGCGAGCACTGTGATCGTTCCGTTAAGCCTCGCTTCGCAACCTAAGCCCACTAAAGGGGAGTGAGAAATCCACTCAAAATACGAGTAAAACCTACTATTTGCCAAAAACGCGAACCACTATGCTTCGCCCGATCGAATATGAAGGCTTCGAGTGGACCACTGCACACTACCATCATATTTTATTCGGTATAAACGCTATTCCACCCTTGGTCCCCTGGTTTCATCCGCACGATGGATCAACTCATTAGGAGAAAGTTTTTCGGATACCAGAACTGGAGAACGCGATGCCTGGACCAAAATGATTGGACCCCTCAGCAAGTAAATACCAAATCATCCGGTACAACAAAAAACAAAGTTTTCCTATGATTGAATTATCCTCTTCCATGCAGTTCGACCGCATCATAATTCAATCAGTGATTGTCCTGATATTAATCAAACATTTTCACCACCGATTTATGGGCTGCTGTTCTATAAACTATAAATTTCCCAAATTGCACAATTCCAATAAATTCAAATTCAACTAACTTCCTTCCTCCATACACTGTACACACTACCCTTAAATCTTACACAGTACGAGCTAGGGCGGTTCAGGCCTATCTGAACCAGCAATAGCACTACCGCTCCATGTCCTACAGTAGCACTCAACGCACTTATTGTTAACTCGTCGTTGTCGAAATGACAAATGATAAATTCTCCGATTGCATTCAAAACCCCCAACCAAACCATTTCAGATGGGGTTGAAGCGGAAGTGTTGAAGGCATCCTCATCAGTTGGAATTGTGTTACTGGGTTACAGTACATCAAGTTCCAATAGTACCCGGTCAGAGCAGTTGGGGTGGCGTCGAAGGCGCGTAGAAATGATTGCCAAAACCAAAAACCACCATTGTGTATTGCCTCAATTTCCAGTCTAGTACAAAGGATAATTGATTGAATGATTTCCGTCTATCGAACTCGCATGGCGGGACGCATAGTCCTGAACGGTTGGTATTTGCAATAGGTATGGCGGATAGACTTTTCGTATTTTATATTCTGGTTTACTTTGTTCATTTTTTGAATAGTCCTAGCCGAGGACATGTAGCGAAGTGTTTGATTTTTTTTAGTGTTCGATGTAGAGATAATTGTAATGGGATTTTTTTTCACAAGCGATTGATCGCCATTTTGAGAGTTGAATGAAAATTTTTTGATGTAAACGTAATTCGTAATTTAAATATCCCAAAACTTTTGTGACTGGAAAAGCCCAAATGCATTCGAGATTTGAGCCACCAAAGTGCTACATGGTAATTCGAAAACAGAAATGAATAATCCACTAAATTAGAGGCGATCGCTTATGGTCGATGAAGCATATAAACCTACCGTGTGGTCGGGGGCAAAAATCCGCTTCCACAGTCCTCCTCGTGGGCGCCGTCTGGAAAAGCAGTGGTCGTTGAACATTGCTAATCAAGTTAAGCCGCCACTAATGGTGGTGCGATAATTTGGTTGAGGTAAACATTCCCCCTGTGGTCTAGGGCGTAAGAATACGAGGGTTGCCTTTTATATTTCGGGATTAGAGAACAAAAACAAATATTAATCATTGAAAATCGCTTTATTGTTTTTCAAAATATTCCCCATGAAGATCTATACACTTTTGCATGCGTTTGAACCAATTGTCAAAGTACTTTTGCCACTCTGATTGAGGTGTCTCCATTCTGAACGCAGCAACCGCTTCTTCAGGTGTTGAAAAACGTTGACCTCTCAGTTTGTTTTTTACGTACGGGAATAAAAAGAAGTCATTCGGTGCCAAGTCAGGACTATACGGCGGATGACCCATCAGATCTATGTTTTGAGTGCTCAAAAATGCAGTTGTTTGAGCTGATGTGTGAGAGCTCGCATTGTCGTGGTGAAGAGTGATCCGTCTTCGGCGGTTGGTTTTCCTGATTTCTTGGAAGACAACTGGCAAACAAATGGTTGTGTACCACTCAGAATTGACTGTTCTGCGTTGTTCTAGTGGTACGGTTGCGACATCTCCAGTTTTTCCGAAAAAGCAGGCGACCATTTGCTTGGAAGTGCTTCGTGCGCGAACAACTTTTGTTGGGTTTGGCTCATCTTGAAACGCCCATACAGTCGACTGCTGTTTACTTTTGAGCTCATACGCGTAAATCCACGATTCATCACCTGTCACGATGTCATAGACGTGTTTCGAAGCACCGCGATCGTATTTTTTGAGCATTTCTTTCGACCAATCGACACGAGCCTTTTTTTGAGCGATTGAGAAATTGTGTGGGATCCAACGCGAACAAATTTTTTTGACAGTCAAATGTTCATGCAATATTGAATGTATGCTGGTCCCACTAATGCCTAAGGTTGTCTCAATCTCACGATAGGTCACATGACGATCTTGCAATATCAGTTCGCGCACAGCATCAATGGTTTCCGGACGACCTTCACCTTTTGGACGACCTTCACGAAATTCGTCTTGGAGTGAACTACGACCTCGATTGAATTCACCATACCATCGATAAACACTGTTCCTCGATGGAGCTTCATCGCCAAGAATTGAATTCAGTTCATCCATGCACTGTTGCTGAGTTAATCCACGTCGAAAGTTGTAAAAAATAATCGCACGAAAATGTTCACGATTGAATTCCATTATTTGGCCGAGATTAATCTTTTAAGTTACTGTAAAAAACACAAATAGCGCTCGTATGTCAAAACGTTCTGAGTACGTATAACCTCAAAAATGTCAAACTTTACGATAGAGCTGTCAGTTGCCAGATTGCAACACTAGGGTTGTCCAATCCCGAAATATAAAAGGCAACCTACGTAATACCACGACCTTTCCTTTTGCCGGCCTGTCGTAGAAACCAATAAAGAAAGGACAGGAGGTGTACACCAGTAGCTTGTACTATCGGAAATCTTCTAGATGCTAACGAAACGTCAACTATGCTTCGGATAAGGACTGACTCTACGGTTACGACTTTTGGCTACCGTACAATGACAAAGATCGGTTTCGGCAATGAGCGCACTCTCCTGGACAATGGGTCAGAAAGTCTCTAGAGCGCTCGATTTTTTCAATTAGAGAGTGTATCTCTGAGGTATAAATTAAACATCTTATGAGCTAGTGAGATATCCGTAAGATGGTAGAACAGTGGAAAATTTATCACTCCAAAGCGTAGTACTGTAATACGGATATTATATTCCCTTAGAGCTACCGGTGGATGTCGTGAGTAAGGTGTGGGGCTCCTCTTAACCATAGCTGCACGAAACTGTCTCCTATCCTGGGATCCGGCCTCCGACAGAATCATAACCACCTGGTTCCGGACCAAAATGAGGAACATCTCAATAATACAATGTTAATGACAATGTGTTGGCGAAGGACTCCTTCTACAAACAACTTAACGCCCTCCAAAGAGGAACATCTAAAGCTGACATTATAATGGTTGTGGGAGATTTGAATGCAAAAGCTGGCGCTGAGAACAATGGGCTCAGACATGTGATGGGGAGACAAGGTCTTGCGGATCGCAACGACAACTGTGACAGATTTGTAGAGTTCTGTAACTTTCACAGTCTCTTCATCGCTGGTACTTTGTTTGAGCATAAGGACAACCACAAAATCAGTTGATCCTCTGCTGATCGGCGCAGAACACAAAATCAGATCGACCACTTTGCCATTACTAAAAGATTCAAAAGTTGCCTTCTGGACGCGCGAAATATGAAAGACGCCGATATTGGGATGGGAAGAAAGCATTATCTTATAATCGCTAATGTCCGATTACGTATTGCAGCCGTGCGCCGTGCGTTCGACTAAAAAATTCAGCTGTCTCACAACAATATAACGACCATTTTGTGCAAAAAGCAGCTGATATAACTACCTATAGTTACCCAAATAGTGACATAAATGAAAACTGGGATACTACATTGACAGCGCGGACACCACCAACTCGGCCTGATGGAATAAGCCCCAGATGTCCGACGCATCATGGCAGAACATTGTTGAAAGGAAGGTGCTGATGGTTCATTTGACTGCATCATCAGACGACAATCGAAGTAGCGCCGAACTCCTTTACCGTCAGAAAACTCAAGAAGTTCAGCGTAGTGTGCGACGCGACAGATGAGAATAAGCGAACTCTCATCTAGCCTCAGCGAAGAAGCCGCAAGAGCAGCAACTTAAAAGCCGTATACGATGTCATCAAGGAGTTTACAGGTTGTCGTAACTCCTGCGAACATCCGTTGAAGGATAGATAGATAGATAGCTACATACCTTAGAGGAAGATCAAATGAGGCCGTGGAAACAACACTTCGCCGCCGTTTTCAATCGTGCAAACTCTGGTGAAGTTCCCCCTCAGATGGATAATATTTACGATACGATCCACTGCCCCGACTAAAGAGGAATTAGTCGCTATAATTATAGCACTTAAACGAAGAAAGGTCACCGGACTCAACGGCATCCCTGCCGAACTTTATTAAGCAGCGCCAAGCATAACTGCCGAGTTGCAGAACCTACTTGTTGATAAAGAATGGAATACAGAGACCAATGAGTAGAAAGAAGGTTTTATCATCAAACTTCTAAAGAAGGGTAAACAAACTGTAATAATTGGAGAGGCATTTGGGTACTTCCTGCCTATGTCGAGATAATAGCTTAAATCGCCCTGGATAGAGTAAAGGCTTACTTAGAAAGTACAATTGATGAAGAGCAGGTTGGCTTTCGATCCGGATTCTCCTGTGCGGTTCACATTTACACCTTGCGAATCATCATCGAGCAATGCGCTGAGTACGATTCTTCGCTTCATTTGCTTTTCATCTATTTCGAGAAGGCTTTAGATATTGTGAACCAGGATTCTATGTGGGCGACCTTGCGTAGGAGAGGCATCCCTAAAAAGCTTGTAGCTACTATTAAGCCAGCCTATGACGGTACGAAATGTCGCGTTCTGGATAAAGGTAAGGTGTCGGGGAGCTTTGAGTTTCACAATGGAGTTCGGCATCCTCTCACTGATCCTATTCCTCGTAGTGATCGGCGATGTGTTGCATGCGGCCCCACCCGGACTAAACAAAGGCATTCAATGGACTACAACATCTTGACAACATATGCCCACTCTCCCACAAAATCATGGATCTGTCCGCAATGGGGTTAGATCTTGAGAGGGAGGCTAAAGATTAACACCAACAAGACCAAGGTTCTTCTTCAAAAATGGCGGTGGATTGGTTGCACATTGCAGAATGATGATAACTGCATCGCTTTACATGCCATGAAATGCAACCCCATTTTCAACCAAGGCCCACCAAAAAGGGTCCTAGCATCACATGGCGTCGATCTATGGCCAAAGAGGGTATGGCGTTGGGTAAGTCGTTTGGAGACTCGCGCCCCATTGCCCAGAACAGAGTACGATGGCGCGCGGGAGTGGTTGACGCCCTATGTCCCACTAGGGGTTAAGGTAAAATAGTGACCTTTCCCTTTAACGAGATGATTGATTTCTATACTCGGATGTTGCGCCCCAGTTTTATTCTTACCAGAGACGATTCTGTCGAGAAAGTCCATTTTGTTGTGACCGCTATAACAACGCTAATATACGAGATGGCATAATAAGTACTCGTTTCAGTATGGCATAAATATATTAAAGTGTATGTCACAGCCAGGTGTCTCGTGGAACCTAATGACGCTTTGTTTATTTTTCATTAGCTAGGATCATGGGTTGACGAAACACATTCAACGTCCACAACTTTTCAAATTTCTGAAAAAAGAATGTCAGAAAATTGAAATTAAATCCACTTCCAATAAGGATATTCTCAGCAAAACCAATCTGTCAAACCACAAATTGTTATTTAATCCAGCATTGGATTTTCCTTTTTCCAATTTTCCATTGAATACACCAAACCTCGAACGCATCAGTTCAATTCGCCCACTTCACAGCCGGGCAATGTCGTTATGTCGTATTCGTTGGTCCGAAACAACACTTCATCCTCCACGTCTCGGGCAAAAGGAACAAAGACACTTAACTGGGACGACAACAACTCCTCCGTCCGGATGGACAACGTAGGACAACAAAGTCTCTCCATTTGAGTTCGACCGAAAAAAAATGAGAAAATCACTTACAAACAGCACACCCGTATCCTGACAGTCTTTTGTTACAATTAAGTGAAATCCGTCATTTTTCTTCGGGGCCTATCATCATTTCCATTCATTCAATCTTTCTCTCTCTCTTGGCGAGAGAATGGAGATGGTGCGGCAACGTTTGCCGAAACGCCCCTATCAATGCTAAGAGTAGAGTTTCTTGTTTTTATGTTGGCCCGAATAAAAACGAGCAGAGAGAGATTCGGCATCGATATTGAGGCATTCAAACAATAGGCCAATACGAAGTGCGACGTTCAGCGCCTCCAGGATCGAAACGGGATCAATCAATCAGTCAGAGTGATGGACTGGATGAATTCAATTTGGATTTAAAAGAAGTGACCAAGAGGATGTGGTGTGGGTAGGGAAAAATTGTTCCATCGGTTGTCAGCAAAAGTCAAATTTACGCACTGAAGAACAGGAGGGAATTGGGATTTGTAGACAATTTAGAGTTACAAAACGTTTTTGCAGGTTGAAAGGAATGGGCATAAACGGAGTTGGTCTATGTAAAGTATTCCCAATGCAGGTGACACACACAATCAATACACCAGAAAAAAAATGACGATTGAAAGCTCTGCATTATACAAACTCATTGTAGTCCTTGGGTCAAAAATTATATTAATGAAACATTCCAATCCTTCGCCATTTCTCTTTAAGTCTGCCGGAGAAGGTTTCACCAATCTTCCATAAGTTAGCCTGCATTTGCCAATGTGCATTGCAGATTTTCAAGGATTCGACCAAATCCTAATCCTTATCAATTCAGCCCGAGCTCGCTCCTAGACGTGCATAAAGTTGTACGTGATGTCCACAAACACGTTGCTAATTTGACCGTGGATAAACTTCACGACAAATACTGGCACAAACATATATCGCGAGGGTCTATACACTATTAAACCTACCGATAATTGGATTAATTGATTTATTGAGACTTGACATTAGGTGCGAATATTCAGGCCTTCCATGTAGTATCCGGACCCAATCAAGTAGGGTTCTGATGAACAATTGAGAATTGAGCGTGTCCTTCAGGAAGTATGAAACGTCTGCAAGCTACCTGCGCCATCAAATCCAAAACCCTACCGCTTGTTCATAATGCTGCTGACTGGCAGCTGCTATGTGGTATGTGATGCTGGCAATTTATTGGACTAATTGCTGAAGAATGACGAGCCAACAGATACTTTCTCGGGTCGGATACACCCTTAGTGCCATACAGTAGACTCAATTAATGCCCCGTTAATGTATGCGTGTGAACCTCGCTCCGGGGTTGCGAGATAATTATAAAGACCAAAATTCAGATCAGAAATGATTGGGATATTAGGAACGGATGGGAAATGGAGGTTTCGGCTGAATGGGCGAATTATTGAATATGAATATCTTAATTCGATTCGGGGAATAATAGATGATGGTGTCCTGGAGAGGGTGAGATCAATTCGTGTGCCACGAATTGAAAGATTATGTAACAATAGATGTAGCTAAATCTTAATTAGTTCATGTACGGATTTGATGCTATATTTAGAGTCAAGCGGGACTACGGCTTGACACTAGTTGCCAATCATGTAGCAATATTCATGGAACCGGATGAATGATTGATTTCTTGATGATGTGTAATTAAAGTGGGCTTTTATCAAATTATTTCTGTTAGTAAGGTGTTAGTGAGCTAGTGTCTCTTTGTAGGCCCTAAAACCACAAGTTTATCTACCTATATATAGGTATGTATTGATATTGTATCATTTTGGAAAGATTTAAGCCCAACAACTGTTAGTCACGTTCTGGAGGACCAGAAGCAGAGAAGAAAGAGATTTAAGGAAATTGAATTGCCCGAGAGAAACGAATCAATTGTTTGGCAGCTTGGTTGCTCTACTATATGTACCGGACGGGTGCTCCGGGGAAATGAAATGGAATTGGGGATGTTAGTTTGACATACATATGTCGGGTGTTCCGGTGTAGAGGGCCCGTGTCTCTCTGTTTACTTTTCACCAGACGGAATGAGGTGGAATCGCTCCAGGGAAAGCGTCAGGCATCGGTTGCCCTCTGTTACACAGTGAGCCATCTAAGTCCGACAATATTCAGCCAAAATTCGACGGGTATTTTGTCCGGCCCGACTGCCTTTCCACGTTTCATCTGCATCATTGCCTTCATCATCTCCTCCATTGAAAAATCATCGATATCACAAGCGCTTGGCTCCTCAGCTTAAAAAGCTTTTCGATGAAATTCTTCATTCAAAATTTCGTCAAAGTACTTACGCATCCTGGTACATACTGTTGAGTCTTCAACCAGCAGCACTCCTTGCGAGTCTTCAACGTATTTTGCGCCGGAATCTCTCGAGCGTTTCTTTTTTTTTGGGCTGCGGCCTTATAAATCCTGGCATTGTCTTTAGGTTTCTCTTGCAGCTTCACCTTCATCATTTCTGACTGTAGATTGGCAACCCTTTCCACCATCACAATACTCGTAATCTCAGTCCAAATCATCTACATTGTCATTGAAATCTCCTCCCGCAGGAGTAGTTGACGCGCTATGCCCTGCTAGGGGTTAAGGCAAAGTAGTAAATCTCCTCTGAAAAACACCAGCTCGGTATCTGGTGCCTTTTGATGCAATGTGTCAACGTCGTTCCAAAATGTCTCTTTTTCATTTTGCTGCAGAGCCGCTTGGGGAACGTAGGCACTTATGACGTTCCACACTTTTCCGCGGATAACCAATTTGATACTCATCAAGCGGTCGCTTATCTTCGAGATACTTCTCCGTTTCATGACGTCCTCCAGTTCTTCGCTCTTTCCCGTCATGGATCCGACATTCAATCTGGCGACCCTCAGCTTTTCTATAGTGCACTTGGACTGCCTCATAGGGATCGCTCAGCTTCGTATCAAAAGTAGTGCCCAGTGGGGTAGTGCTTCTAGCGTGTTCTACCATAAGGCCTTACATCCATTCTTTACACCTATCTGGAGAAAGATGGAGTTGGATGTCACTAGTGTGTAGAAAACGAATTTGTATGGACTCTCCTTTTACATCTGGCGGTCGTCTCCAAACCCGGCAACTCACTCCCACACACACACTGATTTGTGAGAGGTCCTAAGGATGTTGAACGGTGCCGCAGGCTGATCTAGGAGTGTTGTTGTTGCCTGCACGTGCTCGGTCCTTATAGTCGCCTCCTACGATCTAGGTAGGACTCACCAAGGGGTGCATATTTTAAACCCGTTCCTTCACCCCAGATTACACATTTGCTAGGGAAACGTCAGCTAAACTCATGGGATTATATGACGCGCTATGTACCACTAGTGGTTAGCGCAATTAGTAAAATATGAACAGTACCTTCCGAACTCAATGAAGGCCTGAACAATATATTTATTTTCACCTTAAGTGGAAAGGTTCTATCCTGATTGTTAGGGATACTTAAATGTTAGCGACTATTATTTTTGAATACATATTTTTAACACCAAGACGATAATACGAATGCTCTTTATCGGAGAAAACTTTCCGACCCACACTCTACCCATTCCTCAAGTTTCTCAACAATCCGCTATACCAACAACCACATCCGGAAAACTTTTGTTTTGTTTTGTTTGGGGCGTTTTGTTTCGTTTTTTTTTGTCGCATCACATAAGCAACCTTCAACCTTTACTCGATTACATTCAATTAATTCATTTCAATTTTGTTCAGCTATTTTTGTTTCCACCCCCAACAAAACCAACGTCTCAGCCCTTTCTTCTGACATTCTCTTCACGGGTATTGGGAACACATTGATCCATTGTTCATGAGGTGTTGGTTTAAGTGCGGGCACATTACGGGAACCAGAGCAGATGTATGAATTGAAAATTTCACCAAACCATTGAAATGTCTTCACTCTAACCCCAAAGCCCTTATATCATCCCGTTTATACTAGCAGGGGAGAACCCGGTGACTTGAATTGAGAAATCGAGTTGAAAAGTCTTTGGGTGTAATTTAAATATGTATCCCAAAAATAAACTACGAGAAACGAACGAATGCGGTCGACAGACCACGCGATGGGAAAGCTCAAGGATATATGCAAATAAGACATTAAAGGGATAAGTCAAGAACATCGACCGCAAATACACACCAAATAGGTCCTGACAGGATATCGTGTTCCTCGCCGCTCGCACAGGAGCATGTAGTAGTGGAAGTTAGAGCACAACTACCAATTTCATCCATGCTTTATCCTCGACGGGATATTATCCCAATAGACTGGGCTGGATAGGATCGCTTCAAAGGTATACACTCACACAGTACGTATGGCCACTTCCTTGACGTTGTTCGGGTTACACTCCGCATTCGGTGACACAATTTTCTGTAGACCGAATACCAATTCCATAACAAATTCGTTTGGGTTCAAGATACTGTAGATCAGGGACTCATCTTGGCATTTGGTTCGAGGCGTGCGTGTGTCCTTCGACTCAACAAAGCGAGCTACATTGCCTGCAGAATTTCACTCGGTAGCATTTTTTACAACCAACCAAATATAGCCAGCCAACTTATTGTGTAAGTCGCTCTCAAAGTGGAGTAATCCATCTGGAGCTATTCGCATTTTTCGATTACAAATTCATCTATCGTCCTCGAGGGTGGTTTGTCGACCCTAGCACCGTGCTTTCTCTCTCATCGACCTGTTTCCCTTACCGTAAACTAATCAGCACGCGTGCATATTTTGGTGACAGTCATCGTTCTTTTGTTAGCTGGACCTTTAAATGGCGGAGTGATGGTCTTATGACGTTGGTGTGGCTGAAAGGATACGCAAAGAAGAGTCTATCAATTGGACAACCTGATTTGGGGGCTGATTTTACACTCGTTTGTTGAAATATTGTGAATGTTCTGTTGTTCGGTGTAGCTTTAAGGGTTCGTTCGCGGGATACTAAGGGAAAACTCGACAGGGACGCATGTTGGAATCCTTGATAGATCTTTGGAATACGGAAGAAGTGTGTTTTACCACTGGCATTGCACTTGAAGGACCCAGATTGAATGAGAGTAGGCGATCTGGGATAAATTGTGTCCCAATATTGAATTTGATAGATATAAGATGATTCAGTCAGATATATCTTGAGATACACTGCACGACTATTCTTTTATGACCACTGTAAAATTATGATCCTTTGGTGGGTTCACATTTTTCCGCACGATAGAATTTATAGAGCTGTTTCGATTTTCTATGGTTCGATTGCCTCAAATCAAGCAAATAAGTAGAATTCGATTTGATCAACTTGGCGAATTATCAGAGGTATCACCGTATTTGTTTTGATATAAAAATCTTTAGCAAAATGACAGATCTA
This sequence comes from Chloromyia formosa, assembly GCA_964017055.1. Classification (NCBI taxonomy): domain Eukaryota; kingdom Metazoa; phylum Arthropoda; class Insecta; order Diptera; family Stratiomyidae; genus Chloromyia; species Chloromyia formosa. Next base: position 14,938,677 of record OZ024818.1, on the reverse strand, counting down.
GGTTGTGTTAGGTTGGGGAGCAGTCTAATGCTGGACATTCTCGGACGGTCTAAAAGCAGATTTTCCCTGGTCGAAGCCAAAATTTCCCCGGTCACACTATGAATTTCACAAGGAAATTTTTGGCTTCGACCAAGAAAATTTGGATTTGGACCACAAATCAAAACGAAGGTATTATACCTTCGGCTAGCTTGTTTTTTATTCCACTAGTGCGAGACAGGTTTATAAAAATTCTCTTGCCTGAGCACTATGGTCGCCATGATATGCCACCCGTAGTGGAGTAACTGGGCCAAACACCACCTTTGACAACGACAACGTCACCGGCAATATCCCCCAATGGTACAACGGGCCACGTGGGCATTGTCAACCGCGATGGTCTATGATTTTCTTCTTAATGTCGCGACCACTACCCAAGTAAGAACTTATCTCTTTTCTCCCCGGATACCCCACTTATATACTGTTAAGTATTACTTCACGTAGCGGCGTTGGCTAACTAGCGAGGAGATCTTTGCCTTTTATCCTTTCTCTGGAGCTCTTCATGAATGTTTCATGGGATGTGACATGTAACTTCACAATTTCGAGCCAATCGAAACATACGAGTATGTTCCACAAAATTTCCACGACTCACTGCACCTTCCCCAGTTGAACCTCCAGCACACCACGAGTTTTCCTTAATCACGGACAGCTGAGCAATACGTCATTCGGGCTCTCTGCCGCTTCTGAGTCTTAAGGACAATCCGGCGAGTCATACAACTTTAACCTGTGGAGATATTGCTAATACCCACCATGTTTTGTAAGCTCATGTAATGGCTTAGTTCGCCGTGCATTCGGTTCATCCACAGCTCGATTTGCGGAATGAATGCTTACGTCCATTAACCTGTTAACGCTACTGCCCTTTCCTAAGATACTCGTACCTTTTTTTGTTTGTGTGTTCCTCCGAAAAAGTGGCGTTCGCCAAGTTTTCAGATAAGCACTAACTCTTCGAAGGTCAACTTCGCGATAATTATCACCGCGGCTCTGTTGAAAATATTGATGTAGCTTCCGAGCCGATCTGATCTTCAGATTTCCTCTTTCCACAATTGTTAATAAGGACGGCGACTATAACTTAATGGTTATAATTCCCTTGCCGGCTTTAATTTCAGCGTATTCCGGATCTTTAGCAGCAACGACCACTCGTCCGCGAGGCTGACTCCACTATTGGTACTTCTTCGTCCCCGAAATCTCACCTTTATACAGAACGCGACACTTCACGCTATCGTAGGTCGCCTTAATAATGCACTGCAGGATGCCTCTCCTTGGCATAAGGCAGTCCATCTTTCATTCCCTGCTACGAAAGCAAGCAAATCCAAATGAAATTCACCGTCGCCAGCAAATCATCCAAAAGTGTAACCCCAACCAAATACCATACGATAGATTCCTGAACGGATGTATCTTCCCATATAGAAATTCATTCAATGCCAAGGCAAAGGTGTCCTTAAGAGCTCAAAGTGTGACATTGACTGATTTGACCAAGGCTCCTGCAGGGATCGGATCAGCACGAAGCTATCATCCTCTCTACAGTATGCATACATACTCGTACATGTATACGTTCATCGACTGGCAAGCAAATATTCAGAACATGGTCCGTATAAAACGTATCTCTATCCAAGGAAGAAAAATGACCCGGAATGGAATTTGAACAGAATAAAGCAATAGAGCGACTAAAGAATGTCAGGCCGGCGATGATAAAAAGGACGCAACCAACAACGCCAAAAGGAAGGAAGACACCCGTGCAAGTTTTGAAAGGAATGAAAAAAAAAATATATATTCAAAAACGTGGGGTCATTTACGTATTCACAGGTTAATTTGAATAAGGAAAAGGAAGCAAGGAAGCGGGATTCCGAAGTGGCGGCATGAGAAAGTAGCTGAAAACTGTCTGAATAGAATGAAAAGTAGTCGTAGTCGTTGTCTGTTGGATGGTTCGTGTCAGATGCTTGGATCGACAGATAGTCGTGGATTAATGAGATAAATTAAACCGTAAGCGGATTAGTAGTCAAGCCGGTGACTCTCAATGAACACTGTCATGAAGCTGATTTTGTAGTCTGATAATTTAATGGATGACAATTTGGAGAAACTTAAAGAAAGCTGGTACGGAATTTATTTACGACTGGAATGGACGACATCGTCTCCGTGCTTAAAGCGTTATATGCCGGAACTCCAATTAGGATCGTCTCGGCCACATTTTCAGTGCCTACGTGGAGTCCTTTAAATTGTTCAATAGAAGCGGGTTATGTACTCAGGCGAGGACATTTGTCTGGAGTCGCCGTTGACTGTGTGCGGATAACAAAACATCAGAAACCGAAGGAGAATCAGCAACAGACTCCAAGTTTCATAATTGTTCCCAAATTTTTGAGGAATATATCACATTAATATTAATGAAGACTCCAACATATTTTGTAAAAAATTTTTTTTTGTCCATTAAATCTATGATAGAAACAATGTAAGAATAGCTTATGGTATAATGGCTTCTAACGTATATGCGGTAGGTCCTCACTGCCCAAAACGGAAATCCACTGGAGGTTGCGTCCAAAGTGGATTCGCTTTAGGCGGTATGAACGTGCCGTGTTCATGTATATCGTAACAAGAGCCTCGCTTCAAAAAACCCACAACGTGAGTATATGGGACGGGCCAAATGTCAACATGGAATGAAGCACTCACGGCTGCCTATTTCGAAAACCATGTTCACGTTCAGTACGTCCCAAGCCAGTGACCAAACAGATACTGTTTTTTAGTGCCTAAATGGCTAACAACCCGTATCGATCTCATCCCCTCAAAGGAGACAAGATCGAGAGGCTTTTTAGTGCATTTGTCTTGTTCAGTACGTTTTCCAGTTAGTCCTAGTGACTAAATGCCCAAAACCCCTATCCACCTCCTCCCTTTTTGGGGACTAGATCGAAATGTTCACTGAGAATATTTGTCGTTTAAAGTGGCAAGGAAGCCGTATTCACTCTCTCGTATCATATTTATTCATACGTCCCCAACCTGGGGAACTAGCTCAATCTATAAATGAATCCCTTCTTGCACTTACGGTGGATTTGTGGTGCTTGAAATTCTTTGAGTGTGGGCTCACAGTATACATTTCTGCTTCAGGTAGTAAAAACCTAAGAACCACACACGGAGCTTTGTAGTTCCTAAAGCGGAAATTCCTTTAGTGCGGCTTCAGAGCTTATTTCCGCTTTAGGTGGTAAAAACTTGTAATTTTTTCAAGTCTTCAATTCTCACGACAACCATTTGAAACCAATGAACAATGTGTGAAATACCCATAAATGCACGCTCCGACTCTAGACAAAGATGAAACTTTGGAAAAATTCTTTGACTCGCCACTCCAAACGATGTAAAAATACTAATAGGATACTTCAACGTTAAGATCCAAACACCCAGATGTCCGATTTCCATTCAATGAAAGAACCAACAATAACGTCCAACGGCTCTTAGACCTCTAAACCAGCGGAAATTGGAACTGTATAAAAAGGGGAGTCGAAGCAGGCCCTTTATTCAAGTTTTCCGTGAATATTTCGTTTTTGTTTTCTATAATATCGAGAGAAAAATTTTAGAAGAAAATCGTGTAGTTTTGAAAATTGACCCAATTGAGAAGAACAGTAATCTTAATATACTCTCCAAAGTTCCTGTTGATAGGGGTCGGGAAGTGTAGGAAAGTTGAGGCCAAATGCCCTCTCTACTGGTTTTCTTGTAATATTTCGGCTTTTTGTACCCTTCAAGAATGTGATCCGACCATTTAAACTATATAGTTTCTCGGTCAGTATGAAGAGATTGCCCGTCTTTCTAAATGTCTGTCTGTCCATCTGTTTCTATACAACATAGTCGCTCAGTTTTAAAGCTATCGAATTGAAATTAAAGAAAGTAACAATGTCGCAATCTTTGTAGGAATATTTTAAAATCCTTTTGCCTATATAAGAAATTGAAATGTTTTCTCATCCCACGAGAATTACCACTGAACTCCATCAAATTTAACACCAAGTCATAACAATTTCCACAGATCCTATTCCATGTTCAACACAACTAAAATCAACCCATAATCCCACACTTCCAACTAATAAATTAACCTCCTACCGACGACGCTTCAACAATTCGACAGTGCCAGGTCCAACACACAACAGGTCTATTTCGTTTACATGAACGGCATCGAAGTGAATAAATTCGTTCGCAACAGGACTTTATCGCGTTTTAACAACATCCCGTGGCAAATGGTTGCTCAATTTTGTACCAGACCCACCTACGGGCCAGGACACCCCGTTGTCGGGGTATGAATATCCAACGGTCGATTTCTCGATATATTGTATTGACCAATAATTCATTGGTCTGTCCGGCACAAATTTGGATTTTACGGGGCCAAGATAGTTATCGGCTTTCAGGATACATATCTATGCATTTATGTATTTCAGGTGTGCCATTGTCCTGGCGTTGAACACCTGTGCGTGAACGAACGTTAGCCCTTTCATGTTGGGTAAACGTTACCACCAATTTTCAGTGAATTTTGCAGGCTTTCGACGGCTTTTCACCGGCTCAGGCGAGGATATTTGGACATTTGGGCCTGGTCTGCCTACGGTATGTCTGACCGACGCGACGACTACGATGGGATCGTCCAATTTGGGACGACAATGTCACATTAGAGCGAAAAGTTCGTTACACCATGTTACTTCTAATTGGCAACTAATGCATCGAATTGCATCAGAGCTGGGGATGAAATGCAGTTATTAAGGTCGTAACACTTAATTTGAAAGGAATTTGGGATATTTTATGAGGTTGGCCTGATGCTAAAGCTGTTTCAATAAATGAACCCAATGAATCTGTTATTGACTTATTAGAAGATAGTCCTGGAGATCAACATTGATTTGGTGTGGGATGATAATATCAATAGGAATTTTTGACAATTAGGAGAATGCATTTAATGATTGTATACTGCAGCATCGTTGGGAAGATGATTTGGGTAATAATAGGTCCAAACTTTAAGTATATTTTGACATGTTTGAGAACTTATAACAAAATTCTCCCAAAGGCATCATAAAAATCGCGGTAGTCATTCCTTTAATTAATGAAATTGTCCATAAAATAACGAGAATTCCAAGCTAATACTTTGAAACAGTTAAAGCAGTTCACCATCCAAAACACTGCAGGAGTACTTTCTCCATAGGGCTGCATGTCGCTTCTGTCTTAAAAAAAATCCTGCATATCCAAGGATGAGGTGGATTTCCTTTTCTACGCTTATTATGTTGCTATTAAAAACGTCGGATGTTTTCCGCGCTTCCTGGACACTATCATGCTTTGTCCTCGCGTCTCGTGCTCGTGGCGATGATAATATCAACAATATAGCCAGTCACAGCCCCAACGAACAACGGGGCCACCCGCAAAATGCCGGACTGTGTAAAACAGAAAAAAAAAACCGCCTCCGAGTTGGACATTTAATTTTAATGAACTTTCTTTGTTTCGACGGAGTTTTCTTTTATGTATATGTGTTTGTGTGCGTTGTTATCCTGTTCGTTCCACTTTAGGTCTACACAAATTGAATTAGCTTGTAGTCCCACTCGAAACAATAAGAAGCATTTGACTCCTTCAGCACTGGTAACGGTCAGAGTGCCACTGTCGACTGTATAGATTCCTTTCAGCATCCGGGAAGAATTCAACGGGATCATCAAAAGGTGTCCTTGTTTATTGGTTTTTAATCTTTTTTGTTCGTTCTATTTGTCGTACAATAAACGAAAGGTGTTAGAACAAGGGTACAGATAAAAAGGCATGAGATTTTCATTAAATTCCACTTAAACCAATTAAAAAGTTGCTGAAATGGATAGGTCATGCAGCACGAAAAAAAAATAGTGCTTCGGGTGCTTATGTTCGATTGAGAGCGGAGACTGGTAGCGTCTGGTTTTATATTTGGAAAGGAAGAGTAGGATATTCACCTGAATTTTACATTTCGCTGCTCACTAAGCACATAGTGCACCACCAAATATTATGTGAGGGGAGGCCAGTAGCTCAGTGCGTTTAGACGTCAGTCTGATCCGGTTTTCGCGGTTCCGAATCCTTCCGTGGTCATGAATTTTTGTATTGTCCGCCCCTTGTCGTCTCAGGCGTAACAATAAGCCACAACCATTCCCAAAAATGTGGCTAAATGGACAGACTGTGTATACCCGCAATATATTTTACATGGTCCGAACCCAGTCATATCCTAACGAAACTTCAACTAAGCCGCTTAGGAGTAGTTGACTCACGTATGCCCCACTAGGCGTTCGGGCAAATAGTAAATATTATTCTAAATAACGTTTCCTTTGACTATCGACTGAGAATTCGTTGCCCGAGTAGCTCCTCAAACCTTCTTTCCACCTTTTTACAACCCTCCCACTCATTAATAAATCTTAAAATGTCCACTCTATAGTCTCTACCATGGTCATCTCATCCTTAATAGAAATCCACCATTTTAATTTCCAGTAAGTCGACTGGAAACTACGGCTAGTGAGAAAAAGGACATTTTTCTTCGATGAAATTAGTTGCGTAGCTGTGATTTTAATTGAATTGCAGTCTGAGCAGAATGAACGACTAACATACGGTCGGTCCTGTGCCGCTTCGGTTCCATCCTCTATCGTACTTAGCTTCAAGGATTTCGAAGGATTAAGTTCTACTAGTTTTTTTCACTCGCCGCACCGCGCTGCCCGCTCTGCATCACATCTTCTATTTTAACTCAGTTTGACAGAGAAAGAACTAATCAGAAGGACTGTGTCTAGAGCCTAAATTACATGGAAGATCTGTAAGAGATATGTCCGGTTGGATGAATGTAAAGATGTTCGGAAGGAAAAATTTAAAATGTGTACTGCCGACGCCGATGCCGCACAAGCTTACGGGATGTCCTTTGTGAAGTTAATCCGGTGTTGGTCTTAAGTTGCCCTATCAAGGAAATTAGACTCGTTCCGCTATTAAAGACGGAAATAGTCTGTAGGGTTCTAGTTAAAATGTGGTTTGGCTATTGTGTTTGTGGGGAAATGGTTAGCTGCAGGATGCTCAGCACGTACGCTTGATGGTGAATTAAGTTGGGTTCAGATGTGAATTGACGTCACCAGTAGATGGATAAATGTTTTATAGAGCGTCGGAGACGAAATGCATCTTGTTTGGAGAACGAAGGCAAGGAAAATAATTTGCATTTAATTTTTTTCTTATCACAAAGAAAAAATATATTTATTTGTAGCGTAAGCACTTCGGTATTTTCTGGAAGGGATGTTTTTCAACTCCACAGCTTAACATTATACCTAGAGTAAGAAGGGACTACATTTTCTTGAATACATGGAAAAACATGGAATCATGGATATATTTCTGGGACAGAGGAAACAAATTTATTTGCAAATCCCCAAATCCTTATTCCGAATATGGGAAGAAGATGAATTGCGACTCCGCCGAAGCCTGTCCCAAGCCATGGTTGTGAAAGTAAAAGGGAAAGATAGCTGTAACCTGATAGGCTGAGTCACACCTAAGCGTCTCAGGTCAATAGGGTGTTGTGAATAACGTAGTCAGACTGCAGCATAGTTGTGCGAACTCGGGCACGTTGAACTGCCTGAAGCAGCTATCACCTAGCCCAGCCCTGGATAGGGTTTAGAAATGGGCCGCCAACTCATCCGTTTAAAAACTACTCCATGTCAAGGAACCTGGAACAAAAGTCTCGCATTGGACGGATCAACAACGACGACCACGCAACCATTTAACGGATATTCTTTCGAATCCTGGAATGTACATTCCCTGAACAAATCGGGGGCCGTAAGTTCGTCGTTCAACAGGTCGAAAATAACAAACTGAGCATCACTGCAGCCCAGGAAACAAATTGGAAAGGCAGCGAGGTAGACGACAGGAATTCGCACACAATTTTGAATAGCGGCAAACTATCGGGTCACAAGGAGTTTGGAGTTGCATTCATAGTGAGCAAGCAGCTTAAACCGCACATTACTGACTTCAAACCTATTTTATTAATGAAAGGTTGTGTGCGATTCGCATTAAGACTGGTTTTTTCAACCTCTGGCGCATTAACGTGCACGTGGAATAAACCGCGGCAGCAGCCGTCGCGGAAGCCCAGCGGTTTGTTGAGCGGCAAAATTGCATTTAAATTCAATGTAAATTTGTAAACCGCGACGTCTCCCGCGCTGGCTCCCGCAGATTGGATAAACGCGGACTTAGAACTCCCACAGCATTCGAAGCTGCGTGAGCCGCTAAGCGGTCAGGCGACCGGTAGCTGAGTGCGTGAGCCGTTATGCTATGGTTTCCTAGGAAAGCTGTAATGAACCACCTGCAATGGACCACATGGTAGTCCTGCCTTCGCCGGCAGATTTATGGCAGCACCTGATGAGTAAGGATCTGTTGGTGGTACGAAACCAGAGGCCGAGGGTCCCATTACACCTGGACCCCAATACGCGCGCGAGAGCAAGCGAGCCATCTGCCAACCATTCCATCCTTATAACCTCATTTCTTTATTCCCCATTTTTACCTCCCTTGTTTGTGTTGTCTTCCCCAGGCCTATGAATTTTTGTTAATACGTAAAGGACAGGGGCAACGAGCGGCGAAACCCCGCCCAAGTCTCCCGAACTGAGCTACAGCAAGCATAGGCCGTTGCTTAGCTCGTTGAGGAGCCTTTTTCTTCGCCAGATGGCACGGCCCGACCTTCACGGTCATTATGCTACCTAAGGCTCCGTCCCCAGGGGCATCTTCGGATGCCCACCAAACCGTCCGTTACAAAGTGATGCCATCATTTATCGGCCGTCATCGAGGTGGACGTAAAAACACGGCCGTAAAAACGATGACTAAGATGTAAACTTAAAAAGAGGACAACGTTCAGTGATTGTATTGCGGTTAAAAATGGACGACCCAGACAAAGTTTGTTAATATATTTGGAAGATGAGAGGAGTCATCGGAAGACGAAAACTCTCGTTCGCAGGAAAGTGAAATATTGAGAAATCGTGATACAGAGGGTGCATTCCAGATTTTAATATGTCGCCATTTGCACTGTAATGAGGAAAAATTTACGCAATACTTTCGGTTAACACCCGCATTACTTGATTATGTGCTTAATCACATAAAAGATGATCTAACTTCAAAGCCATACAATCGACACAAAAAACCAATTTGCCCCGAAGGGAAGTTAGTTATATTTGTGGGGTAAGTACATAAAAATAAAAAAAATAATGAGATAGTAATTTTAATATGTATTTTATGATAATTACATATCGAAAACAAATTTGACCTTCATCACGGGAAAAAATGCAATTCTCATTTTCTGCTGTGGTTAGAAGTATCCGTATTTCAGAAAAGTGACAGGTGCTCGGTCTTGATGTTGATTTGTTGGTTTGTACAGGCTTATTAGAAGTAATTACAACTGCTTCTGAAACGAATTGAGCTTGTCCATCGCCATTGCATTCTATTGCCCTAAGTGTTGAGATTGGTTTAGTTAGACGAATCTTTTGAAATGCTTCTTAATTCAGCATTCCCAACTGAAGATGCAATTTGCATCTTCAATTTCATTTGTTCGGACCGAGGAAGTTTCTTTATTTTTCCCAGAGTGAAAGAACAGGTCTGTTTCTTCCAATCCACATGTAGGAGTTGATTTTCCATTAGCTATTTGTTTTAGTAGCTGCAACCGTGAGTTTTTTTTTATGCCCTTCACGAACGTTATAGGGTATATCAACTTTGTCATGAAGTTTGCAACGTATAAGGAATCATCTCCGACCATATATAGGGCGACCGGTAGCGCAGTGTGTTGAGTCACCAGTTTTATGTTTGACTACCGGAGTTTCGGGTTCGAATCCCGTCCACGACGACGTTCGTTGCCATGGATGTGCAGGAGGTGCATGCTGGCAATTGCATTCTCCGAAACCAGTTTATGCCAACGAAACGTCAACTGGGTCACATGGAACAGTTGACGCGCTATGCCCCACAAGGGGTTAGGGCAATTGAGTATATAAACTACATATATTCTTGGTCAGTATTATGAGGCGAGTCGGTTAAGCTCTGTCCGTCTGTCTGTCTGGTTCGGTTCTATGCAAACTAGTCTCTAAGTTTTGAAGCTATCGAGCTGAAATTTTGCACAAAGCCTTCTCCCGTTGCATGCTGTATATTTGTCGTAGTAACCAATGGAACTGGTACACTAGGTCGTATAGCTGCCATAGGAACGACTGGTCCAAAAATAAGTTTATGTAAAATAACTTGTATAATATACGAGTATCATCTTATCGAATAAACTCCAATATCTGTTGAATTTCGGGAAAAACGACTTTGCCTTTGAGGAACCCCTATACTCTCCCGTTCAGGTTGAAGATGACATGAAGTAAAGGGCTCATGTCGAGTTCCGTTTGGGAGGTGTCCACATTTTTGCCGGCCGAGGGACCACAATTATTGGGTGTTTTTATTTATATGGGTAAAGAAGGCAAGGGTCTGCAACACCAGAGCCCGGAGCGTGTAAAATGAATCGGTCGACAGCGGCCATTGCCGCCATTCCTTTTTACTAGTTTTTCTGAGTTGTGGGACTTAGTTTCATCCTTCGTTGTGTTCGTCTACCACCAAGGCACATGATGAATGTTATCTGTGTAATGGCTGGGGCAACGAGCGGGTAAAACCACCACCCACATCTCCCGAACTGAGCTGGAACAAACCTATGCCACCGCTCAGCTCGTTGAGGAGCATTCGCTTCTAGCGTCACCGGACCTTAACGGTCAATTTCGGCAAGCTTCCGGCTCCGTCCCCAAGACAAAATAATCACTAGCAAAAATAAAAACATTCTATGGTATTTACAAAGTAGGTTCATACTGCCTAAAGCCGAAATTCCTTTACGACTGTACGAAACTTACTTAAATATTGGGAGTACAAATTAATTCGGTCCTTTTTTTTTGTGGTCAAAAATACATTTATTTCAAAATAAAAGGAATCAAAAGATTAATCATAGTATCGTCCATCGCTAGCTACTACTTTTTCCCACCTCTCAGGAAGTTTTCGAATCCCATCTCGGAAAAATGTCTCGTCTTTTGAGGTGATCCACGTTAGAAGCCAATTTTCGTATTCTGCGAAAGAAGTGAACCGATGACCTGCCAGATCGTGTTGCAGAAGGAGCAATGTCCGGAGAATACGGCGGGTGCGGCAAAATATCCCACTTGAGCGTTTCCAGATATTTTTTCACGACTTTTGCGACATGAGGCTGAGCGTTGTCATGCAGAAAAATAACTTTGTCATGTCTTTGCTTGTATTCCGGTCGTTTTTCTCGTAATATACCTATACAATATATCAAACGAATCAATTGCAGTCTATACCGATCGCCCGTTATGGTATCACCAGGTTGTAGCAGCTCATAGTACACAACACCCTTTTGGTCCCACCAGATATACAACCTGTCCTTCGAACCAATATCCGGCTTTGGTGTTGATGTTGAGGTCGATGGCAACGATCGACCGGGCATAGCGTAGTATTTTTATACCCTAGACTTTTAGTATAGGGTATATTGTTTTTGTCACGACGGAAATATGTAACACCTTAAAGGAGGCTCCGGAGGTATAGCAATGTATATATATAAATGCTCAGTGTCACCTCCTGATTCGATTTAGCCATGTCTGTCTGTCTGTCTGTCTGTCCGTCTATCTGTCTGTCTGTCTGTCTGTCTGTCCGTCTGTCTGTCCGTTCGCACGATAACTTTCGATAAAATGAAGCTAGAGCCTTGAAATTTTGGTCAAATGTTGGAAGTGTGATCTAGTTGGATGGTATTGAAAATGGTCATGATCAGGCCAAGAGAACGCCTACCTCCCCTACATATGTAAAATACATAAATGTATCTATAACTCCCGATTAAAGAAACATGAAAAGCTCTAGCTTTGGTAGATTACTCATGAGGGTAATCTTATACTCTCCTGGGAAAATAAAACTGATAAGTTGAAAACTAACTGTAATTTTCTTACAAAGAACCCCGTACTATCCTACTTTTCAGGTTTTTTGTCTATAACTCCTGAACCAATTGACGTAGACACCTGATTTTTGGCGTGTAACCTTGAAGTGAAAAGCTGCTTAAGATTATGTAAGTTGGGCATAATCAGATCAAAGGAACGCCTACCTCCCCTACAAATTTCCAAAAATTAAATATTACTTTAATTACGATAACTTTCGAAAAAATGATACTAGCAAAATGAAAATTTGAAAGAATGTTGCTACTAAGACCTACTTTGTTGGTATTGAAAATGGGCAAGATCCGACTCAAGAAACCCCCACCTCCCCTACAAATGAAACTTCAAATAAGCGATAACTTTTGATAGAATCAAGCCAGCAACTTGAAATTTTGGTCAAATGTTTGTAGTATGATCCAGTTGGCTAATATTGAGAATACGTAAAATCCGACCAACGAAACCCCTACTTCTCCTACAAATGAAACTTCAAATAAGCGATAACTTTCGATAGAGTGAAGCTTGAGTTAGTTGGCATTAAAGATGGGTAAGATCCGACCTAAGGAACCCCCACCTCCCCTAGAAATGAAACTTAAAATAAGCGATAACTTACGACAAAATAAAGCTAGCGACTTGAAATTTTGGTCAAATGTTTGTAGTATGATCCAGTCGACTAATATTGAAAATACGTAAAATCCGACTCAAGGAACCCCTACCTCCCCTACAAGTGAAACTTCAAATAAGCGTTAATTTTCGATAGAATGAAGCTAGCGACTTGAAAAATTGGATAAATATTTGTAGAATGGGTTAGTTAATTGATTTTGTGAAAGGTCAGGTTGTGCTAGTACTTTGTTGGTATTGAAAATGGGCAAGATCCGACCCAAGGAACCCCCACCTCCCCTACAAATGAAACTTCAAATAAGCGATAACTTTTGATAGAATGAAGCCAGCAACTTGAAATTTTGGTCAAATCTTTGTAGTATGATCCAGTTGGCTAATATTGAGAATACGTAAAATCCGACCAACGAAACCCCTACTTCTCCTACAAATGAAACTTCATATAAGCGATAACTTTCGATAGAGTGAAGCTTGAGACTTGAAATTTTTTTTAAATGTTTGTAGGGGGATCTAATTGGTTGGTGGCAATGATGGGCAAGATCCGACCCAAGGAACCCCTACCTCCCCTACAAGTGAAACTTCAAATAAGCAATAACTTTCGGTAGAATGAAGCTAGCAACTTGAAAACTGCGACAAATATTTGTAGAATGTGTCAGTTAATTGATTTTGAGAATGGTCAAGATCCCACTGAATGAGTGCCAAACTCCCCTATGAACTGGCCATATAGGAGACCCACTTCTAGTACAAATGGTCGTTGCCAATTGGGACTTTTGGTATCACCACTAGGTCTGTACAAGTCTAGGGTATATACGCTTCGGACTCCGGGCCGAAACTTCGCTTCGGAGTTCTTCTTGGGGTTGTCATAGAATATCCATTTTTCATCCCCAGTAACAATTCTATGCAAAAAAACCCTTTCTTTGTTGGCTTTGAATCAGCTGCTCGCAAGTGAAAAATCGATTGACAGATGTCTAACCTCTCTGAAACTACCGACATCAGCTGTTACTAGTAAATATTCGTAACAGCCAGAGCCACCTTTTGAAAACGGACCGAACTAATTTGTACTCCCAATATGTTTATCAGAACTTTTATCTGATTTTTTCTAGATCTAAAATTTTACAAAAAGTATTTGTCCACATACATAAATTGAGCATATTGGGCAGCTTAATTTTACCCTTTCCAGTTTAACTAAAAACTGAAATATTTAAATGAGAAACTTTTTTTCAATTTTGGGATTCGGTGGTCGGGGATTCTGTTTTTGGGAATTATTAATTTGGAGATTATGTATTTGGGGATTTTGTATTCGGGGATTTCGTATTCGGGGATTTTGTGTTTGGGGATTTTGTATTTGAGGATTTTTCCTCATTTGAGGATTTCGTATGGTTCCCTGTGGAATCTACCAATCATTCACTCTACTGAATTATTGCTGAACTCATTTGATTTGCTGGCACAGCGATTCCGTTTTCAGTCAGTCTTAATCCAGCGGATATAGGCGGTCGTGGTACTTACGCTGACATAGGGAGCGAAATATAAATTTAGTTCCCTAGAAAATCATTAGCCAATGTCCATTGCCCTAGACCTAAAGTAATTTTGTCAGGATGAGCTTGTAAATGCAGTAATTAAAATTTTATTATATACAAGTTTAGCCGATTCAAGCTAAGATCCCAACCAAACTCCACCTAATCCAATGCAAAAACTTGCAAATTAATAAACAATTCCACTGCATTTTCTATATTCTCATAAGACCGACTCGTTGAATAAATAGCAGCTTTTTCCTCATCGCTTCAACAAATCGCTTAATCCCGAAACAATTATCTATAAATAATGGAAAACAGTAACAACCACAAAATGTTCAGTACAATTCGTTTTTCCATTCTCATCATCAACTATCCGAGAATTTCAACATTGTTCGCCTCATCATCCCCGCATTGAACCCTAAATCCTGTCCATGTTCTGAAATTTACCATTTCAAAATCCTTTACGAACTTCAGCTTTCGGAAAGAATGCAAAACTACTCGTAACTCGTGTTATTAAAAATGCAATACGGCACACCATTCTACGGCGATGACGTCAGCGAAGGATACGCACTACTCCGACAAGCTTCCCGGCTATAAGTCGTTGGCATCTTCCTGGATATCGCTGGCTATGCAACCCGAATGCAGGCAGCATCGGCTTCCGGCCAAAAGTACAGTGAATGGGGGTGGTAAAGGAGAGTGTTACTGAGTGAGTACACAACTTAATATGAGGATAGCAGCTTCCTAGAAAAACGTCGGGATGAAGGAGGTGCGGGTACTTTACATTTGGTACTCGGACAAGCGACGCTTTATCAGCGAAATAGGAAAAGCCGCCAATTCTCGAAAAGTGGAGCAAGAGGATGTGATTTGCTTCTATCGGATACATATCCTGGAATCGGGAGAATTTTAGTACATACATTCATTCGTCCTGCGCTCTTGAATCACTCCGAATGAAAATCGGGGAATTTGCAGGCACACATATCCGGGGAAAGCTGGCCACGAGTCGGTTACTAATAGAGGGTTGGCGGATGGTTGAAAGGATGAGCGAGGGATGCTAAAGGTTATCAACATGCGTGCATGTGCTTCATCTCTTCTGGCCTGAAGTTGAGCGGAGAGCGAGCATTCGTTACGATCAGAAACGAGTTAACGCTTGACACCGGCAGGTCATTGTGTTGTCCTGTTTTCCGGTATTTTTTATTGGTCCATTTATTTGGAGCGCCAAATATACGCGTGTCTCGTGAATAAGCAGCGTGGACGTCATCTAGCGGTGTTTTTCGGAAATAATTTGCGTAAGCAAAGTTTGTATAGTGGATAGTGTATGCGGTTTTTGTAGTTTCGCGCGAAATCGATGGAAATGCTTAACGAGTTTCGTTATTTGTGAGTGAAAGCAAGGCTAAAAGCCTGATAAGGTATAAGGTGAAGTGGATTGATTGATGAGTAGTGAATTTAGATACGGCTGAATTGTACTTCCGACACCTAAACCTGGTGGTGTTCTTCCCTGAAAAATATATAATAATATCAAAACTCAACGTAACCATTACGAGTGGCCCTGCTAAAATCCTTTTAATGGAAACCAATATATTACTATATTCTGTCAAGAGGAGATTTAGGAGCTTCCAAGTATCGCAATGCAAGATTTCCCGACGTGACTCTTAATAAAATTGGATGGATTTGTTTGGATACAAATACAAAGTGTGCTACGGCTAGGAAATGCGGATCTAACGGCCTGCCAACAAATCCCCAGACCAGCGTATCTACAAGGTATATTTCCATAAATATTTATTTTATATAGAAAGATACACACATGTAATGCGATACCAGTGACGCTCTTTGAAGAGAAGTAGGTCTATAGTTGATGTACGTTACTCGCTACCCCAACAAATCGGTCCTTGGTCATAATGTAGTACTACTACGTTAACCTCTTGACGATATGTTTCACTTTCGTGCCGCATAACTCTCTTTCATTTTACGTTTGAACAGAGTACACACGACGGATATATGTAGGTACGTACGAGTTGTATATAAACGAGGTTCCCGCTGAAACGGCAGTTCGATTACGAAGGGATGCCTGCCGAAGTGAGGAGGGCCTCACAGATACTCTGCATGGCTGCCATGGCGATGCTGGAGAATGTCAATGTACATAGTATAGCTCAAAGGCTCCACCGACCGTCAGCGAACATGCGCTCCTTTCAACTTTAGTACTATACTATCTGAACTCCATACGATATTTTCTACGATATTTCGGAATGATATATGAACATATGCCTGATTTAGACCCTACATTTGCAACACAATATACATTTTGCCGCTAATACAAAGGATATTTCCAACCATATATCTTTACGTCATCTATCCGTGTCCGTACCGTCTGCATGCGGTTTACACTCGACATTTGTACAGAAATATACGTACGTAAAGTAAAGTAACAGATTTCCCGGATATACAATAGTGCTATCCAGATTTTGGCAAGTTTTCTGCCGCTTTTTGCACAACACGCCATTTGTTTTCCCCCCCAAACCGTTAGTGGACTACTAATAGCCGAAATATTAATCATCTTTTGTCGTTCTGCAGAAGGACGACTCAAGGGGGCAGCTCATAAAAGTTCCACACATATACGAGTACGGTTGACTTTACGAATTCCATCAGTATATCAGTATAGTATATAGCCATCATCATCAGCAGGATTTCACAGATAGTTTGTTCGGATGATAGAAAACATTGGAAATATTCTGCGAAGAGCACGTTCCCCAAGTCTTTTACAATTTAATAAATTGCTTTATTAAGTCTGGACCAGAAAAATTGATGAAATGACGCAAAAAAAATACTTTGAAAGTTTTACCCGCAATAATGAAATGTGGCTGGTGATATGGGAGAATCCTTAATGTATCTCGTTTGATGATGAGGGACTGGCGGAATTCTTAAGCATTCTTCGGAAAATGGGACTATTGAGGATAGCAAGCGCAGCATGGAGATATATAGACAGGATCATGAAAAATGAGGCTAATAAATTGGCAAGAGGTAATCGTGTCATGAAAACATTGAAATATATTATTAAAGGAAGAATAGGAATTTTTCAGGACAAAGTGGGGAGCGGGGGAATTTAGCGGATAGAAGGAGTGGAGTGTAGGTTGAAGATGTGGTTAGATCAGAATCCTTTTTGAAGTTGTTAGGAAAAGTCGGTTTCTAGAGGAACCGATCTCAAAAGAGTGAAAAATTGGTTAGAAACCCACTAGAGGTCCTAGATAGATAGATAGATAGAAGATTCGAGCTACTTTCCCAGCAGGAAGGCACCGCGACCATATAGATCTATTGTGCCGTAGCTCATTAATCCAAAAGACCGTCCACCCTTCTAATAAAGGGCAGTAAGTCTTTAGCAGGAATCAACCTGAATACTGCAGTGCTGATAGTAGCCTGCCCGAGGAGTGACATCCTAAAACGCGCGATGGCGGGACATTCGCACAAGATGTGCTTGGTCGTTTCCACGTCCTCCAGACAAAGACGGCATTCAGTCTCGCTTGACAGACCCATCTTGTTCAGGTGATATCTGACCAGGTGATGGCCAGATAAGTACCCCACTAGGAGTCTTAAGTGGGTTCTACTCATTTAAGTAGTACCCTTGTGACTGAAGGGCAATATCAGCTC
Source organism: Chloromyia formosa (assembly GCA_964017055.1). Lineage (NCBI taxonomy): Eukaryota > Metazoa > Arthropoda > Insecta > Diptera > Stratiomyidae > Chloromyia > Chloromyia formosa. Next base: position 14,920,967 of record OZ024818.1, on the reverse strand, counting down.
CTTTGATTGACGAAGCCCTGGAAGGTTATTCCAGTACTGTTGACGCAATCGTGCAAACCAATCTGTGATCCGCTGTTTGGCCGAGGCCACAGTAAGGCTCAGGTCCATGAAAACGACTGGATGATCCTTGTCTAGCAAGTTCGTCCGCAGCCTCGTTTTCCTCAATGCCCTGGTGGCCTGGCACCCAACACAAGAAGACTCGGTTTTTGGTTGCCAACAGTTGAAGGAGATCGTAACACTCCTTCACCGGTTTTGAAGAGACCTTATATGAGGAGAGCGCTTTAATAGCTGCTTGGCGGTCTGAGTAGATAGCAATGTGAGCGCCGCGAAGTCCAGTTTCCAAGATTACCCTGGCGCAGACCTCAATGGCGTGGATCTCGGCCTGAAAAACGCTGGGCGAGACTCCCATTGCGATCGAAATCCTGGTGTTGGGTCCAAAGACACCTGCACCAACACCCTGTTCTGTTTTAGACCCATCGGTGAACCACTTGATACATCTAGGGTCTGGACAGGGTGTGCCATTTACCCATTCAGAGCGGTCAGGGATGAGGGCTGAAAATTTTCTGCCGAAGCAAACCTCCGTGATCATGTAATCTGATCTCAAGCAGATCTGCACGTCAGGAATTTGATTCAGAATGCTCATGTGATCGCTTTCTTCACTACGCGCGTCGGAAGTTAAACGAAGTCTAAGAGCATTTAGAGATGCTGATTCTTGGATGAATATATGCAACGGAGTAAGTCCAATAATCGCCTCCAGGGCTGGCGTAGGACAAGTGCGCATAGCTCCAGTGATGTCAAGGCAGGCAAGGCGTTGAAGCTTATTGCACTTCAGTAAGACAGAAGATTGCTGAGTTTTCGGCCACCACACAAGCGCTGCGTAGGTCACCATAGGCCGCACCAGCATGGTGTATAGCCACTCAATTATCTTTGGGGTGAGCCCCCATGTCCGTCCAAAGAAACTTCTGCAATCCCACATTGTGCGTGTGGCTTTGCCAAGTACATTATCTATGTGAGTATTTCAAGTCTAGAGTTACCCCGAGACATTTAACTTCAGTGGAATAATCTAAGGTCGTGCCGCCTAACGAAATTGGATCCAATGTTATATTTCGTTTTCGTGTGAACGGCACAACGACAGTTTTCTGTGGGTTTACATGTAGATTCGAATTTGCCCCTGACTATGATAGTTAAATAATCCGCGTATCCGATAATAAGATAACCGCGCTCATTAAGCATGGAAATCAGCTAGTCTACGACAAGGGACCACAAAAGGGGTGAAAGAACGCCACCTTGTGGTCAACCCTTTACTGCATTCACGCAAATGGATGTACTGCCTAGAGTTGAGTGAATATCCCGTCCGCGGAGCATGGCATCTATCCATGCAATGGTAGCGGGCGGGATGTCCCTGAGTTCTAGTGCTCTGTAAATGCACTCGTAGCCGGTATTATCGAAAGCCCCCTCAATGTCAAGAAACGCGCACAACGCGATTTCCTGTTCATTGGGGGACTTTTCGATTGTACTGACAAGGCTAGAGGTCCTAAATAGTCAACATGCAAAGTTAAGAGTCAGGAAACTGGTCACTGAAATCACCATGAAAATCCATCCATCAATTTTCAAAATATGCAATATTAAATTAAATTGTCTCCTATATTACACACCTTACATTGGAGTTAAGATGTTTCCATCTCAATTTAGGATTCCCATTCACCAAGAATTTACAACAAAACCAAACTAAGTGATCTAACAATCACTCAATAAATCTACTGATGAGTTCATCAGATTGTAGCTGTATCTGTTGTGGTTTTTGTGGCGTAACTTGGGTTACATGAATGACCCCATCGGCCAGGTGCTTAAGCAATTCCCCATAGCCGTCAAGTCAATATTTTACACGATGGAAATCTATTGACAGTATGACTTTGCATTCCGCAAATTTACATGCTACAATGAGTTCCACTACTGTACAAGTATCTCTATAAGAATACATACGAGTATATTACATGTACTTAGCAGATACGAGTATCTTATGTAGATTGTCGAAGACTACTAATATGCTCTCATATTTTATTGTCTTACTCATGGCGCTGAATAGATGATTGAATATGACCCTGGAATTTATCTAGAATGCAAAAATAGTCTGGATGATTGTGAAGTTTTATAGAAGGCAGCTCGTTAGCTCACAAACATGATTCATTCCAGAATTTATTAAATTTACATTCTTTTCTAAGATGCATAGCGAAAATGGAGATGATTGCCTACGATGAAATGAATGAATGAAATTGGTCGTCATCTTAATGAAAACAAAATGTGATATTAAGTTGCATTTTGAGTCATTTTTAAGGCCGGAAATTCAATTACTTACAGACGAGTTGAATGAGGTTATTTTTGTAATTATGTATTTTAGTTTTAAGCATCATCTAAATTTTCGAAATACCTTTAAGGATCTCCAGTTAAAAGCACGATTTTAGATTTTTAGTATGTCCAACTATCTGGATGCTTCGTTTTTTTTTTATATTTATGCTAAAGCTTAGGGGGTACCCTTTAAGGCGAGAGAGCAGCCATGGCGGGAAGGGAATTAGGGTAGTGGGCTGGGATGAGTTATGGACTGTTATAATCATCCAAAGTAGTATCTCTCTTTCTCTCTCTCAATTGCCCTAACCCCTTGTGGGGCATAGCGCGTCAAATGTTCCATGTGGCCCAGTTGACGTTTCGACGGCATAAACTGGGTTTCGGAAAATGCAGTTGCCAGCATGCACCTCCTGCACGCCGAGCCGATAGTCCAAGATGAGACTGATGCCTCAACACACTGCGCTACCCTTTGCCAGCCGTCGTAGAAACCGACAAACAACGGACAGGATGTGTATGCCAGAAACTTGCACAATCCGAAAACTTCTATGCTAACGAAACATCAACCGTGCCTCGGATAAGGACTGACTCAACGGTTACAACTTTTGGCTATCGTATAATGACAAAGATCAGTTTCTGGAATGTGCGTACTCTCCTGCACAATGGATCAGAAGATCCGCAGAACGCACGATTTTTTCAATTAAAGAGTGAATTACTGTGGTATAAATTAAATATCTTAGGAGTTAATGAGATAACGGGTAGCACTGCAATGTTGTACTCCGGTAGAGTCACCGGTAGTGGTCGTCAGTCACGTATCAAGTCATGTCTTCGTCGAATACTAAAAAATTTCCTGGCCGAAACAATATGGAATTAAGAGCTTAAGCTTAGTAGTAGTGAGTAGTAGTACGGGTCAGATGCGATCGACAAATTGATACTAAGGTGAAACTGGCAGTGGATAGATCACACATTGCAGACGCATGGTGTCGATCTGTGGCGAAAGAGTGTCAGGTACTGGGCAAGTCGTTTGGGAAGTTGCGTCCCATTGCCCAAAACAGAGTACGATGGCGCGCAAGAATGGTTGATGCGCTATGCCCTACTAGCGGTTAAGGTAAAGTAGTAGTATAGATCAATGTCTACGCTAAATAGCCGAAATATTCAAGAAAAATAGAAAAAAAAGTACCTTTAACCGCCTTTATCCTTCACTTCACAAGTTATTCCATTTATCCTATTACACGGGTATGTTCCCATCTGAGTGGAAAGTTGCTAATATACAACCAATACCCAAAAAGGGTGATGCCAGTGATCCCTCGAACTACCGGCCAATTGCACTCGCATCGATCTTGTCAAAAGTTTTTGAACTCTCAATTAATGAATTATTTAGATTCACACCATCTTATAAGCGACCGACAGTACGGACTTCGATCTGCTCGCTCCACTGGGGACTTATTGACATTTCTCACCGAGCGTTGGAATCGCTGTATCCATCAATACGGTGAGGCCAAAATCATTGCTCTAGATATCTCCAAAGCTTTTGACAGAGTTTGGCATTCAGCACTCTTGGCTAAACTTCATGCTTTCGGTCTTGACTCCAAGCTCATCAAATGGATTGAAAGTTTCCTGCATGACCGTTCGATCCAAGTTGTCCTTGACGGAGTCAAATCGAGTCAGTATACCATTAATGCCGGAGTTCCGCAAGGCACTGTCCTATCTCCAACCCTCTTTCTCCTGTTTATCAATGACCTTTTGTGTATAACTTCCAACCCAATACACAGTTTTGCTGATGAAAGTACTCTTGACTGCACGTACTCTTTTAGTACCGTGACTGAATCTCGTAGGAGCACAATATCTACTAATCGGGATCGCATGTATGATTCATCAAATGCGGATATTTCAAAAATCATCGATTGGGGCGAAGCAAACCACGTAGTGTTCAATGCTTCCAAAACCCAAAGCTGTCTTATTACCAATAAAGTATCTGCTCCACACACCTCACAGTACATCCTCGTGGACGGTGTGGGTATTTCTGACTCACCAGCGCTTAATATATTAGGTCTTACCATCTCGAAAAAAGCTTAATTGGACTGACCACATTTTTTCCATTGCAAAAAACGCAATGAAATGCCTGGGCTTCCTGAATAGATGCAAAAAATATTTCACGCCATCTGATTTAGCGCTAATATACAATATATACAATATACTTATTGGTGATGACGATATAACTTCCCGGATTGAACCACTTCAGCACAGACGTGACGTTGGTTGTCTATCACTTTTTTATCGATATTTCAACCGCCGTTGCTCTGCTGAAATAATTAGTTTAATTGCCGATGTTGCATTTCCTATACGCAACACCAGACAGTTAACTCGTGCCCACCATCTTACCATCGAAACTAGTGTCAGTCGAACCGCAAAATTTTATGACTCTTTCGTATGTAGAACAACCCGAATGTGGAACGCTTTACCATCATCTGTTTTCCCCTGCAATTACGACCTGCAGAAATTTAAACAAAATGTTCACCATCATTTAATTTCGTCTAATCCAGCTCAACCCATCCCCTTCCTCTTACCTTAATTTCCCCACCTACCAAAGCTATGCTATTGCATTAAAGGGTATTCCCTAAGCTTTGGTGTTAACATAGAAAAAAAAAGAAAAAAACTTCGAGATCTTTGGAGCATAATTCGGAGGACTATTTACATTAATTGAGTCGAATTTTAAAACTACCAGATTTCTGTTTTCCTACTTTTCATTCGCAGCGTAAACTAGCTGTTAAGTCAACGTTGAAGTAAATTTATTTCTTCTTCAAAAGACCATGTTTTTTTCCTTTAATACGTAACACTCGTAAATTTTCAAATCTAAGGCCCTAAAATACGAGGGCGGTTCAAATATGATTGAGACAAACGCTCTGACACATTTATTTATTATCGAAAATATTTACAAAAATTTACAGTTTTCCTAGGTAATTCCCCTAACTAGTTACACGGAAGTTTTTTGATGCCGGTATTGAAGAATTCCTTGGGCAACTTGGACAGCGCACGAAACTCCTCTACCTCGTCGTCGGTGTTGAATCTTTGACCTCCGAGGGCTTCTTTCAGTGGTCCAAACATGTGGTAGTCGCAGGGTGATAAATCCGGACTGTAGGAGGGGTGTTTTTAGTACCTCCCACCCCAATTCTGATATTGTATCGAGCGTGTGACGCGCGGTATGAGGGCGCGCGAGGTTCAACAGTTTGGGAGCCCATCGCGCCTTTATTTTGCGATATTGTTCGTGGATGATAGATTCTACAATACCAATACTAATGCCGACTTCAGCCGAAATTTTTATAACAATCATACTACGATCCTGCAAAATGAGTTGTTCTACGCGGCGAATGTTGTCTGGTGTGATGCTGGTTCAGTCGACGATCACGCGCCTCATTCTCGACGGTTTCGCGGCCATCTTTGAGCGCTTTGGCCCATTTAAACACAACAGACCTACTCAGGCACTCACTACCGAACTGATTTCGCAAACGTCGAAGAATTTCCGTGTTTTTAACGCCTTCCCACACCAAAAAACGAATGACAATACGTTGCGCAACGGCGGTCGTCACTTGATGTTCACTCATGGTCGTAGCACGCGCGTTCGCGACGAAAAATATGCCACACTATTCGTAAGGGACCCAGCTATCACATACTCAAGCCGCGACCTTCAAAACATACAGGCGCGCCATCTACAGCGTCTGTCTCGACCATATTTGAACCGCCCTCGTAAACCAAAGTTTTAAAAAAATTTGAGACTTTATTCTTTATTCAGTAATGTGGTTTATTAAAATCATGTTGGGAAAAAAATGTCACTAAAATGTTCACCACAGCTCTGGCGGCAGATTTCCATGATTTTGGACGACACTGAGCGGTTCAATTTCATTAATGTGTCGAATAATCTCGTCCGTCAGCTCTTTAATGGTAGTCGGCTTCCTGGCGCGCACATTCTCAAGCAAATTTAAAATTTTTACCGATACTGAGAAAAGACTCAAATGAAATGAGACTGTGTCTCGGCTAAGCGAGTGAAAATTATCCATTAGAGTGAAAATCATATCCCCATAAATGACGCACTCACACCATGTGATCCACCGAACCGGTTCAAGCTGTTCCCCTGTCCGAGTCACAGCATTCACAATTATGTTCTAAAATGCCGGCTTTCCAGTCGGTTATCACCCCTCAAACGTAAACACAATTCGTTTCCCCTGCGTAGGAGCGACTTCCAAGCACACATTTCTCAAAAGAATAAATTAAACCGGTCTTCCCCTCTGACTCCATGAAAACCACGCAGCCACTTGTCTCGCTTCCACCCGCATGCCATTGCCACTGGCTCGTCTCTTTTAGTACACACACACACATCTTAACATACGAGCACCCCTCCGGCTATCATTTAAAATTAAACAACGCATGCAACGCTACCGTGCGCTGAGCGTCGAACCGCGAAGCACCATCCAGATCCAGTATCCAAACCGCATGCGACGCGAACGGTGGAACGAGTGATTTTTCCAGCTCTCGACTTTTTTCAGAACCACGGATGTCAGTTCTGTTTACGCCGGCAAACGTATTTCACGACCGAACCGAACCATTTCAGTGGCAGAGTTTTGTTTACGTTTCGGTTGCATGCGAGCAAACCAAGATAAGTAGTGTGTGGGCATATCGAATCGTGGGACGGTTACTCTTGTTCGTCCGCTGTCGTCGCACTAATGAATGTCTCGTTACCGGTAATGTCTGGTTAGGTGTTTGGCGATTTTAAAGCGTTTTTAAAACTTCGGTCGGTCGGTTTTATATGTTGACCACGGGTTCAAACCGCAATCATCCCGTTCGGGCCAAACATCGAAAGTGTTAAATATTTCTTAGCATAACAGATCAGAACGCACATATTGCGGAGGAGCTCTTGATAACAACCGCCAGTGAACCATAAAGTGTGTTGCACTAGTGCGTGATTCAAACAAGAGCAGTTACAACCCCAATTTGCATTCTTCACATTCGAGTAACCATCACGGACCGGAGTGTGGACCGTGTCGGCCATTCAACGGTCGCCGTTGTCTTGCGTTTAATTTTTTTTTTCGTATTGTTACGTCGTTAACTGCTACCGGTTAGCAGTTTATGGTGAATGAAAAGTTGTAAATTGTTTCTACTATGGAGGCGTTTATGGCCGAACAATTCCGAATCTTCGATTTGTTTAGGGCCGAAATGGATTAGAACCAGTTCGTCAGCATCGTCATCCCTTACTCTTATTTTTTTTTTTAAATAATTTCACCCGAATTGTTTGAGGAAGTGAAACAAAACCAAACGAACAAAACTCTGAATACATACGACCAGGTCCAAAACACCCCTGAATGCATTTAAAATAAACGTTTAACCTAAATTCTGGTCTATTCGTTATTCGAATCATTTGCTGAAAGCAAAATATCTTCGTATCTCTTAAAAAAATAAGTAAATCAAAATCAATCCAAAGAGTGTCACTGGTAATACATACAACAGAAACGATTTTTTATTTTGTTATATAAACAAAAATCATCACAAAATAATCCCACAATTTCAACAAATTGTAAAACAAAACAGAAAATAGAATGAAAATAAAACCAGTTTATATCTGACATTGTGATTTATTTAATTTTTTGTTTGCAGTGATCAGTCGTCACGCCAAAGAGCCAAAAAGTAATTACCTGAAGGAAAAGAAATTCAAATAAAAATTATCTGAACAACCCCAAAACTTGATAAGTTTAATACAAAAAAAATCAGCAAATCGTGGGGGAAGAACACCCCTCAAAAACACGTCAAAGTGATTCTTTGACATTCCTGATTAAAACAAAATAGATATATGAATGTCATTCAGTTCTACCTGAAAAAAAAAAATAAAAAGTGAAAAATAGATATACAAAATAAAATTAATAAAAAGAAAGTGTATTTGTGTGTACAAATTATACCATGTGTTTGATTGTGTGAATAATTGGAGAGAGAAGAAAAAATAAAATAGAATTTCGGAAATTCTTAATGCCAAAAAGGAAGAAAGTTTAAATTCTAACCCAAAAGTGTTTATCTATAAATCTTATGTGTACATAATAGTATTTCATCACAAATTGATGGAATCCAATGTGTTTGTTCTAGTTTATATGTTACCGATATTGTATCTTGATTTATAATATTTGTTTATATAACAAAAAAGTTTGATAGCCTTATTGTTCATTTTTTTTTGTTACTAAAATCTAAAACGTGAAAAATTCAGTGTCCCTAATTAAAAAAAATATTCGGGAATGATTTACGGGGTTTAGTTGATCGTTGTTTTTCGCATTCCTTTTCGTTCACGTTCAGTGAGTGTGCATGTGTGTAAATAAGTCTTGAAATCAATAATAATCCAACAAAATACAAATTCAACGTCAACGTAGTTAAATATTATAGTAGAGTACTCAGCAACATACTACAGAAATCAAAATGGATATACTACCGAGCGGGAATATATTTCATGAACTTCAGGATATCTGCAATACAGGATATTTCTCATCACAAGTTTCAATTGAGGAACAATGGCAACAGGTGACTATTTTGATGGTTTTTATGTTTACGTAGTTTTGTATTTAAGATAAAAAAGAAGTTGTATATGATTCTACAATAATTAGGTGTTGTATCTTTATAAGAGGCGCCTCAATAAACTAAGTTGTCCATTCTTGGGATCTTGTTTGTGATAGTGGTTAGTTTTTAAACGACTTTTTGTTTTTGTTCTCTGAACCAAAAAGGATATACTTGTATAAACCTTACCAGCTGATACAATTGTCCTCAATCAATTCGGTGTTGATCGGTCTACCACAGAAAACTAAATCTGTTTTATACTAAAGATATGCCTAAAATAATCTAAAGGTTCCAAAAAAAAAATTTTCGAGAAATTAAGAAAAAACCTTTTTGAAAAAGTGAAAAAAAAAAACATTTTTGAATAGTAAAACATAATTTAAGTTGTTTTTTTTTAAATAATTTGAAAACCACCGCATTGAACTTACAGGGAAACATTCCGAGGTGTTCGCATCCTATTTATTAGAAGTGGTAATGTTGTCGGGTTACAGCAAAAACAAGCTAACTTACGGTTTCATAGTTTTGAGATACATAATTGAGTTTCAAAGTTTTCAAATCAAATCAAAATTCAGTTAGTGAAGAAAATCTTGCAATGAACTTGAAATAGCGTTCACATCCCATATCACTACTTTTACTCATCGATAGGGAACGGAATAGTTTTGTGAATAAAAAATTATAATACATGATACTACTGTGTGCAAAAATATAACCCGGAATTTTTAATTTAAACTGCGTGGGCATTTCGTTGGGCACAAATCTTTTTATTTTTAAGTTGGTAGGACTGTGACTGCCTTCTTCTTTCTTGCCCTTTCATACCACTCTGCGGCTTCGCGTTGCGCTGCCTGTAGTGTTGGCACTTCACCCATGCTGGCGGTATAATCTCAGCTTCCTTCTGCAGCCAGCACGGTCTTGGATCGTATCATCGCCAAGATTAACGCGTTGTTGTTGCTTCTTCATCTGATCGATCCATGTGTGTTTCCGTCTGCCTCGGCGTTTGGGTCCAGCAAATGGAACATTCATTGATAGTGCTTTCCTGACAGGCTTCTCAGGCGGACGCCTTAGAACGTGGCAATACCAATCCATACGACGATCTTCGAGACTTGTCCGGCATGCAACCGTTCTCCCCACGACGTTGAGCACATCTTCGACTGCCCTGCAACACCAACTCACCTAACACCTATAGCGCTCTGGGAGAACCCCATCGAAGTAGCTGCGTTTCTGCAACTTCCTACGGAGGAAACTGAATCGGACGTGCAGATTTTATGACACACACACAAACACTGACACTAAATTTCTGCATTGCTACAAAAACAACAACGATCTTCGAGCTTTTCAGTGATCGGTTGCTCGACAAATAAGCTGCCTCGGATGCGGGTACTTTTGATATGATCGTTTTTGGTCACACCGGCTGACATCCGTAGAATTTTTATCTCAGTCGCAGTCATTTTACTTTCGTATGTCTTATATATAGTCCAGCATGAGTGCGGGACGAACGACCGTTTTGTACAACTTGCCCTTAAGCTTTCGTGGCATCTTCTTGTCGCAGAAAACTCCAGAGTTTTCTCGCCACTTCATCCAATCGACACTGACGCGATGTTTGATGTCATCATCGCAGGTAGCTTCCTTGTTGACCATCGAGCACAGGTATTTGAACTTTGTACATGACTTTAGCTGCTCACCTTTAATGTAGATATCTGGTATCGGTCTCTCTGGATCTGAGAAAGGACAGCAAAGATACTCAGTCTTTGGTATGCTAATCCTCAGTCCATGATGCTCCAGTATCTTACACCACTTATTCAGTGCAGCCTGCAAAGCAACGATGTCGTCTTTGCTACCCAGGACAATGTCATCGGCGAAGAGAAGGCATATTTCCAGGCCGTCAGAGATGAGTGTTAATAAATAGAGCATGATGATGTTGAAGAGCAAGAGACCCAATACACTTCCTTGGTGAACTCCGACTTTAACCGGAAATTCTTCAGACTTACCAGCAGTGCATCTAACTTTAGTAGTTGCCCCATCATACACGTCTTGTATCATCTTGACATATGCCTCGGGGACCTTAAGTGCTCTTAGGGCCACCCATATCAGATCACGAGGAACTCTGTCGAAGGCTTTTTCCAAATCGATGAACACAAAGTGCAAGTACGTCCGTGCATCACGATGCTTTTCCATCGTACAACGTATGCATTGAATAGCATCGACTGTGCATCGACCCCCCACAAAGCCGCATTGATTGGCTCTTTCAATCGATTGCAGACAACCCGCTCGAAAGTCTTCAGTGTGTGAGATGTTAACTCTTAACTTCATTGCCCTATAGTTGTTGAGCTTGCGTGAGTCACCCTTGTCACCCCATTTAACTCTCTCTCAATTGCCATAACCCCTTGTGGGGCATAGCGCGTCAACTGTTCCATGTGGCCCAGTTGACGTTTCGACGGCATAAACTGGTTTCGGAGAATGCAGTTGCCAGCATGCACCTCCTAAGCCATCTAAGCCTGACATGATTCATCTTCAACCAAAATTCCAAGGGTATCTTGTCCGGTCCTACTGCCTTTCCGCGTTTCGTTTGCAACATTGCCTTTATCACCTCCTCCACTGAAAAATCAGCGATATCAGTGGTGTTTGGCTTCACAGCTTGAAAAGCTTCTCGCGGAAATTCTTCGTTCATTAGTTTGTCAAAGTACTCACGTATTTTGCTACAAATTGCAGTGTCTTCAACCACTAGCACTTGTAATGAACCACCTGTAATGAACCATATTATGGTCTGGTGGTGTTGCTCCCACCGGCAGATCGAAGCAGCACCTGATGAGTAGTGATCTGTTGGTGGTACAGAGGCCGAGGGTCCCATTACGCCTGGACCCTGATGCGAACGCGAGGAAATCTGCGCCATCCGCCAACAATTCCATCCTTATCGCCTCATTTTTTTATCATTCCCCCTTTTTACCTCCCCTGTTTGTGTTGTATTCCCCAGGCCTATGAATTTTTGTTAATATGTAGGACAGGGGCAACGAGCGGCGAAAACCCTGCCTATGTCTCCCGAACTGAGCTACAGCAATCATAGGCCGCTGCTTAGCTCGTTGAGGAGCCTTTTTCTTCGCCAGATGGCAGAGCCCGACCTTCACGGTCAATTAACTTAACTTTATCCTGATCCTTTAACTTAACAATTAACTTTTTTTTTCTGAATAAATTGAAACTAAATACGGGAATTTGCCAAACAATACGATTACCAGCGTCAACGCCTAGTATTTTAAGGGTTTTGAGATGTACCAACCGTAAAAATTCCAACTTCAGAAATCTGTTCACACTGGGTGACATTTAATTAACCATCTTGTCTTGTCAATGTGTTATCTTATTTGGCTGCCCTTCTCACATACTTTGCAAAAAGGTCGCTTACCTGACGTTTCGTTGACATAAGCCACTTGCGGACGATTCACGTTGCCAGCATGCACCGCCTGCTTCCATTTAGCTGCCTACTTGCGACAAGTCGGGAGATGTTGTGGTGGCTTATTATTAGGCCCTGTACCACAGGGGAAGACAACACAAAACATCCATCGCCACGAAAGCCGCGGGTTAGACTTGAACCCGTAACGACCGTAGTCAGACATGAGACTGACGTCTCTACGCACTGAGCTACAGGTCGCCCTCAATACCTGCAAACCTATATTGTTTTACGGTCTAGCGTATAATATATGATTTTATGCTCTAATGTAAAATATGATATATCATTTTGTAGGAAATTTGAATTAGTTTCATCTGTCCGTGGTACTTTTTTTTTGTGGAATTCATAGTTTTCGAAATATTCTAGGAAAAGGATTCTTTGGCCCTCTCTCCCCTATACTTCCGGACCCTTTATCAAAGGGGACTTTGGAGCATACATATATTCAGAGAACTGTCCCCAACAACTGTGCGTAATTTAAAAAAATACACGATTTTTTCCAAATCACGCTTTTGTGACGTTCGTAGCCTGGACTATAAAACAAAACCGCAGGAACAATAGGAGATCGGATTGGACGCAAATCGCAAACATATCTGAAGGAAATCGAAAGCTCTTCAGAATTGAATCGGATGCAAATCACAAACAAATTTCAAATTATATCGGATTTTTACGCTCTTTCGATTTTTAGTCCGGATCGTGCAATGGTTAGCACGTTCGCCTTCTACGCACTGGGCCTCGGTTCGATTCCTACTAAATGCAGTAGTTTTGGATTAAAACAAAGGAATTTAAGTGTCGGACTATGAGCCCACTCAGTTGTTAAATGAATACCCATTTATGTATGGGGTAAATAACTCGGTTGAGGGTGTTGCTGATCAGGATCACACACCTCTGCACAAGACACCGTAACGATCTAGAAATCCCATTAGTGCATTAGTTTTAAGTGTTTTACAAGCCCCTGATGCACTTACGGAGCTTTTGAAATGGTGCAGATGATCGAAACAAATATGGCGATGAAGTTTTATTTACCGTTAAAATTTTAACCATCAGGTGGACACAAATTTTTTTACTTCCGCTTCTATTTACTGGCGATTTGTCTTTAAAAAAATCGTCGAAGAAACTAATAATAAGCATTGAAAATTCTTCATGTGTTTCATATCTCTCGGTCAATCACAGATCGAGAAGTTATTTCGGTAAAGGAATTTTTATTTCTTTATTTTTTTTGGTAATAAAAATTAATTGGAATTTAAGTGAATTGTTTAAAATATGTTCTTTATAACAGAAGTGCGTAGATATTGTTGTTTAGAAATCCTATACTTTGCTGAATGTGGACAATACGGATTAGCAAATCTGATTTTAAAATAGACAACGCTTGAATATTTCGTGCACGGAATCATGTATAGGTATCAATATGGCAATCGAAGCAAAAAAAAATGTTAAATTCGGCACAATTGTTTGTTGGCTCCTACAGTATATCATACTTCCCAATGTCTGGTTAAACTGCCAGTTAGCTATCTGCGACGCGGTCCATCAAAGGCCTAAACGCTAAGCATATGCAACGCTCAAAATATCCAGAATTCTAATTTTCTGCCGCCTGTTATATTCTACGCCTGTAGTACCGTCTCTCAGCGTTATTTTGTGCCTGAGTCGGTTTCAAATCCTCTTCCATCGAATGATGAACTCTCAACAACATGGAATTTGCTTGTATTAGGTGTACAACTTTGCTTCCGCCGTTTTCCGACAGAGGGCTGCATCGGTGAGGGCTGGTCAAAATACGTAGCTCAAAAGTGTCACAAACTTAGTTTGGACGTCTGTGAACGTATCGACATCCCCGCATTGTTAAAAGTTGTTCGCATTTTTAATAAGATTCGCGATTCAAAATGTCTGTTTTCGAGCCAAGTTCTCGTCATTTGCGGGAAGTTTTGCTCTTCTGCTTCTGTTTGAAAAATACTGCAGCTGAGGCTCATCGAATGCTCTCAGATACTTGCGGTGAGGTTGCTCTGAGTGACAGAACATGTCGTGAGTGGTTTCAACGTTTTAAAAGTGGTGATTTCCATGTCGAGGACAAGCATGGTGGTGGGAGAGAAAAAAATTTCAAAGACGACGGAATTGGAAGCACTGCTCGATGAAGATTGGTGCCAAACGCAAGCTGAATCACTGATAGTGACTCAGCAAGCCATCTCGAAACGCCTCAAGGCCATGGGCGTGATTCAGAAACAAGGAAATTGGGTTCCGTACGAGTTAAAACCGAGAGATATTGAACGGCGATTATTTGCATGCGAACAACTGCTTCAAAGGCAGAATCGGAAGGGATTTATACATCGCATCGTAACCGGCGACGAAAAATGGGTCCATTGCGATAATCCCAAGTGCTGAAAGTCATGGGGAATGCCCGGACATGCCTCAACGTGGACGGCAAAACCGAATATTCACGGCGCCAAGGTTATGCTTTGCATTTGGTGGGACCAGCTCGGTGTGATATACTACGAGCTACTAAAAACCGAAAGAACCTATCACAGGAGATCGGTACCGAACGTAATTAAGTCGAGTCGAGCATTAAAGGAAAAACGACCACACGACCAAGAGAGACACGACAAAGTCATCCTCCAGCATGACAATGCTCGGCCACACGTCGCAAAAGTGGTCAAGACATACTTGGCAACCCTGAAATGGGAAATCTTGTCCCACCCGCCGTACTCCCCAGACATCGCTCCTTCCGACTACCATCTGTTTCGTTCCATGGCGCACGACCTGCCGATCAGAATTTTTGTTCGTGCGAGGAAGTCGAGAAATGGATCCAATCATGGATCGCGTCGAAAGACGCCTCCTTTTGGAATCCGAAAATTGCCGGAGAGATGGGCGAAAGTTGTCGCTAGCGATGGACAGTACTTTGAATAATACGTCATACGTAAGTATTGTACTTTTTGACAATTAAGCTTTTAATTCCAGGAAAAAACGGCGGAACCAAAGTTGTACACCCAATATAAAGCTTTTTCGGTTTCGGTCACTAAATGCAGCAGAGCAGTGTTTAAGATAAATCGAAGCAACGACTTACAAAACTTCTGTTACAGCTGGAGCTATTGAAGATAGAGAAGTTATGAATAAGATGAAGAATTTATATTACAGATGTCCATCGTCTGGATACTGTAGGTTCAGTAGATGCAGGTTTTTGAGCTCTACAACTAACGTCTATGGCTCGATTACATTGCCGCATGAACCCGATAAGTCGCATGAGCAAATCACAATGGCTTTCAACAACAAAATAGATGATTGTGGCTCGAGAGCATGCGGTTCAACCGGTTCATGCGGTCAATGTAAATTAAGCATATGAAGACGATATCCAAGAATGAACCGCCATGATTCACTTGGCGATATTCCCCCGATCTGTGACAAGACTCAGTGGAGCAAACCTGACGATGATTCAATATTCATTGAAACAAATTCTCCAGTCTTTCAGGTAGTGGCGTTCTTCATAAACCCACATATAGTATATCAGCTTTTCCAGAGAATCCCACACATATGTACGTGCTTCAAGTCATGCTCATGTAGTTCCCATAAAAAAAATCGTCTTTTGGGTGAAATCTTAATGCATTTTCACATTATTTTAAAATAGCATTGCAAACCTCCACTGAAACCCATCCGCGAAAAATGTAAATACTCGCGGATAAAAAAAATAAATTGTCTTGTAATCATGAAGTGTATATTTTTTTTTCCAGAACCTAGATTTTCTCCTCAAAATTTGTATATTTAAAGAGTGATATTTGTTGGCTTTCCTTCCCGGACGAGTGTAATTTTCTCAAGATTTTCATTGCATATCATGGTCAATTTTACGATAACATTTTGAGTAAGTACACTCTTGTTCGTATAATAATGCTAAACATATTCCATCCGGTAGTAATGTTATTTGTTTACATGAGTCTACTTAGAATTATGATTGCATCTCGAATGGATAATTTTCGTGAGCTCATCAATTACATAATGGGCCAAGGTTGTGGATGTGAAAAATTGCATATTAAATATATTTGTCTGACTTATGCATTAATTACACTGTACTGTACACCATTCATTCGAGGCAAGCTGGTTCTCAGGTCTCATAATAGATTCAAATGTAATGGCTCATAGCAAATCCACTGACGAATTTAATTGAAAATATTTTAGTATGTATATTTGTGGCTTTTTCTAAATTCTGTATAAATTTTAGGAGTAATATGGAATCCATTTATTATCTAATAAACATTTGAAGAAACATATGAATACAATGTAGTTGTAGTTTGGTTTGAGAAATTAGTTACTCTGACAGATACAGGATTTCGGAAACGGCTTACGAGTTACAGTCATGGTATGATCCGCTAATTTTTTGGATCGGACGGGACCTGATCCGGTACGGCATATGACCTAGGTCCGAAAAATAAGTCGACGGATGTACCTTACGTTTGTGAAATGTAAAATTAATTTCAATCATCCAAAAAAGAGTTATCATTCTGGATCTCCTTCTTATTAAAAAAAAACTCAGATTCGCAATCAGCGACCTAAACGATCCCTTACCAGTTTTTTCCAGCAAAATTAAGCGTGCTTAAAAAAAATAGTGCTTCCATTCTGGATCCTCCCACTTTGTTTTCTGCAATTTTGACTTCAGATTCGTGATCAGTGGCCCAAAAGAGCTTCTAGAAATTTTTTTTCTAGCAAGATTGGCCGTATTTTTTTTTATTGAATAAAGGACTGCCGTTCGGGATTTTCTTTTGTTTTTGATTTTTGCCAATTTTGACTTCAGATTCACAACCAGTGACCTAAACGATCGCCTATCACTTTATTTCCAGCAAGATAGGCCGCGCTTTTGTTTTTTTAATTCTTGCCATTCCGGCTCCCTTGTTTAATTGTTTTTGTAGTTTTGACTTCAGCACAATCAGCGACCTAAGAAAACCCATACCAGTTTTTTCCAGCAAAATTGAAAGTAAATTAAAAAAAAATCAAAAAATCTGTAATTTCTCCACATATTAAATCAAAGATGGGTGGTTTTTTCAACATTACGCTCTGCTGGATACCGAGCCATTGTGGCTTCGCAGACAACCGCGTGGCGGATGAGCTGGCTCGGGAGGGGACAACCGGAGTTATTGACGGGGACCGTGTAAACATCAAAATGCCAGCCTCATCGTGCAAACTTGTCATCAAGGCCACCGCGGTTGACAGGACGAACATGAGATGGTTAAACGGCGATACGTGCCAAATAACGAACTCGATTTGGCCGAAACTTGACCCTAGTCACTCCGCCACACTGCTTTCACTGAACAGGAAACACATTGGCAGAGTTGTGGGGGTTATTACGGGGCACTGTCCTATAGGAGAGCTTGCCTAGAGATTTCGTATTCCTCACAATGACTTTTGCAGGAGCTGTGATGACGTTATTCGAATAGTCCCGATTCGAATAACTATCGACTGATAGTTCCGATAGTTATTCGAATAACAATCGACCGATAGTCCCGATAGTTATTCGAATAACAATCGACCGATAGTCCCGATAGTTATTCGAATAACTATCGATAGTAAAAACTATCGAATAACTATCGGGACTATCGGCCGATAGTTATTCGATAGTGCCCATCACTAGCTCAAGTTCCGTCCACAGCATTCGTAGCAATGGCTGTTTGTGTTGTCTTCCTCCTGTGGTGCGGCGGGTAATAATAAGCCCCAACGTATCTCGACTTGTCGCGAGTAGGCGGCTAAATAGGAGGAGAAGGTGCACGTTGGCAACGTGAAATTGGTTTATTCCAATGAAACGTCAGCTAAGCCACATAGAATCGTTGACGCACTATGTCCCACTAGGGGTTAGGGCAAATGAGTATAGATGCATGTAAATCTGAACGAGGGGAAATAAAACAAAAAAATTCTCTGATTTATTTCCCTTATTCATGTTTTACATGCAATCTGCACTTGAAATTGGATTGAGCTGAAAGCAACTTGCAACGTTTAGGGTTTTTCCAGAGTGCACTCACTAATGGGAGGCATGTGCTCCTGTCCTACTGCGGCTCCAGCATATTCATACGTGTATTGAGGCAGAGGTGAAAATTACAGTCGCAAGGCTTAAAGCCTGTATTGCTAAAATCTTTATTTTAGCTTTAAGCTTTCTGAATGTGGAACAAAATAGCTGGCTGCTAACTCTTTATACGTAGCAGACCACCTGATCAGGGAGCTATGCTATGAGCACTACTTCGAGTCAACTGTGTGGGATAGAGAACAGTGGACGAAGACACAGAATTCACACACATCGTTGGAGCCTCACATAACCACACAATAGGCGCGTTTTTTTTTCAAGATCCATATACATAGAGCAGAGCATGTTAAGACCACACAATTACACTAACAATTTAATCTGAGTTACTCTCGATAGAACGTTAGTGCAGGATTTCTACTCTGTTAAATAGTTCCACATTTGAAATGCAGGTGGCGCAGGCGTCGAAATTTTAGAACATTTTACAGTTTAGGAAGCGCATAAAGCTCATTTCATCTCAGTAAAATGTCCGTTTTGTGTAATTATTTGGAATAGTAAACATACAAAATAATTTTGCTGTCTAAAGGAAATTTGTCCGATTGTATACGTACTAAGAATTTAAGTTTTCTCTTGAAATTCTAGCTGTCATTTAAATTCTAACTAAACCAAGACACACTCCCTTAGCAAAGACAAAAACTTACTCCGTTAAATTGCTCTGGATCGTTTTTTTCGTCGCTAACCTGCTCCGCTCTGCTCTGTTCGAAAAAACGCTCCTAATGTATTACGTCCCTGGACACTCTGCAATTGTAGGAAATGAATAAACAAACACACGAGCTTACCAGATGGGCATCTGCTGCCCTCTGCATTAGTCCAAATCGGAAGCAAGAAGCTTTACTATATCTGTTGCCCTCTGTCATTTACCTTTGTCAGTGGTAAAAGATCCGTTCGCCAAAAAGTGGCCAATATAAAAAAGGAAGTATCCCGCGAAAAATCAATTTATTTTCAATAAATATATTACAATTTGCGTAATCAACCATATTAGCTCAGTAAGATTGAAATAGAACACCATTTGCTATCACGAAATCAATTTCATGTAATCCACATACATACTTGTATTAAGGAACATCGGTTGAGCTACAACTGTCTCATCGAGTGATTGATACAATCCATTCCATATCGTTCTGGCTTTTTTCTTTAATTTTTTTTTTCTGTTCGAAAATTCGATTGAATCATCAATCGAGTTTTGAATTCAAGAGCACGTTTTTTTTCTAGGAATTTCGGATGAAATGATAGGAAATGTGCTCTGATTTTTTGAAAGTTGTTGGAAGATGGGTCTAAAATTAGAAAAAAAAAGAAAATAATGTAAGAAAATGAAATCAATAAGAACAATATATTGGATAGGACTATTTACAGTTTTTGACGTTGGTTTTTCTCGATTTTGAGTGTGTGCGTGTGTGTTAATTGCATTGGCCCCCTCAGGGGCATGGGCGCGTCAACGTCTCTAGCATTTCTATGCCTTGTTGACGTTTCAGTAGCATATCTATGATACTTTTCGGAAGTGCAGTTGCTAGCATGCACCTCCTACAAGCGCCGTCTTTATACTGACAAGCCCGGAGCACTGTCAGAGTTCTATTAGTACTCACAGGCAGTTTTTGATCGCGCCGCCGAGATTTGATCTCCGAGCTCTAGATTAGTATCGTAGAGCGGTGACCGAACGATCACGGCCATCGAGCGCGACTAGCCTCCTTTAAGGTGTTACATATTTTCGTCAAGACATAAACAATAGTCGTCAGCATTGCAAAATTTTGTTAGTTCCCTCACGCCGGATCAGTCATAATTCCAACTCCTTGGTCTTTGGTTGACAGAAGAAGAACGGCGTAGTGTACTTACCTGTGGTCCTGGTCATAGTCTAACAACCTAGATTCTAGAAAAAAATGTTGAAGTTTAAAAAACTGAAAGTCAATTCAATCGAGCTGAATGAGTAAGTGAAGACTGAAGAGTTACAGAAGTCGTACCAAAAAGGCAAATTGAAGCCGGAAGAAAAAAAACAAACATGGTACTCATCTATCTAAAATTTCCTCAGTTCTATTTATTTTCTAAATTAGATTTCTTCGGTATAATTAAATTAAAAAAAGTACTCTGTGTCATAACGGCATCCATGTTTACCACAAACAATCAACAAGTAATATTAAATAAAAGAATAATTTCTGTTTATCTGATACTGGAAAGCTCATTTGTTAGTTTCATGGAATTCCCTAGATTGTACTCGGTATCTTATTTTTATACACATAGATGAATGCCGGGCGATATCGAGATAGTATAGTACTCGAATTATTACTGTAACAAAATTCTTTAAATGCAACAAAATATGGGATGATGTGGACTTTTTTTAGGTTCAGATCGCCAGTGCTAACGGGGATTGGTTTACTGAGTGATACCCTCATATCTTAGTATTATTTGTAGTAAAGTACTGTGCGATGTGTAATTCTGTATAATCAAATCGCAGATAAGATCAGTTTAAGGCCTTCCGCACGTGACGCAACACACTAGTTTGCGATGCAACCAGTTTCGAGCGTAGCTGCAACCAGTTTGCAACCTCTGGCTGCCAAAAAATATTCAAAACACAACATTTTTCTACCACCGCGAACGCCACTTAACACATTTTGACAGACTGAACAGCTGACCAAATTTCTTGTGGTCTTCGGGCAACAACAAAATGCATACGCATCTTACGTACTCTTAGTGCACTTTCACACGAAGAGCCGTACGGCTCTCGTCCGCGAGTGAGAACTTTTTCCGCTCCCACCTTCCATTCTTTCACACGAAGAGCCGCACGGCTCTCGCTCGCTAGTGGGAGCGAGGCGCTTAAGGCTGAAATGCAAAGAGTATACTGAAGCTTTCACACCGGGAGCACGAGCCTTTACGTTGTGCGAGTGAGAGCGTCTTACGCGCCTCGCTCCCACTCGCGGGTGCATTTTGCTTGACACACGATCGCCGCTCATTTTTCGTGATTACCGATGAAGCTATAGAGCACGGATCGACGCAGAGTGGTGTCTAGCAAAATGGACCTTTAACATTTTTTTACCAGCGGCAAGTACCAACGCTCTTGCTCTCACTAACATTTTACATACATTTACATACTACAAATGTGTACTATATTATGATTCATGCACTGTTTAGTCATTCGTTTGTTTAAGTATGATATTTCACTCGGTCGCATAAAATCATGCTTATTGTATGTACTCGTATGTTTATTTTTGGTAGATTGCAGGAAGATGTAAATAAGCATGGGCTTCACAAAAAAATTAGCTCAAAAATAAAAACCAAACAAAACCGAAAGAGATATCATGGAAAAGATTAAGAGGGGGCTTCAATTGAATCAAAAATCCAGAAATTCTCAACAGAAACTAATCTGAATAAAAAGCGAGCAGATAACTCTTCAGCTTTGTGTTCATGTTTCACAGCAAGCAGTTGGTTTTTCTTGTTCTGGGAAAGCTGGCATAAAAGTTATCCTATTCGTTTATTTTCAAAATGTTTGGAGAGAATCGGAATGAATAGGCTGAAAATGCCATTTTATCTTTAATTTAGAAAAAAAGAGGGAAAATTAATTTGCCACGTGCTAAATTTTTGTTAAATATTAAGTGTGGACAAATATACTTTTTTTTCGTGATATTTAAATGGAAAAGAAATTTAATTTGTTTAGGCTTTTTAAATTTTATAGAAGAATTTTAAGAATGAAGAAGAGTGATGCCATTGGGTAGATGCCATACACACAGCACACCCCAGCAAAAAATCGAACTTAATGTCGAATCGGTAGGGTAATTAGAATTAACCATCGAAGCTACATGGTAAAAAATATTTGGCTCCTTTCAACACCAGTTGTTGGATAATGCACTTTTTCTGTTCATTCGGTAAACTAATACTAATGGAATGCAACGCACGATAGGTGTTTAAAAAATAATACGTTTAGCTGGTGTAAAAGACAATATGGTCATAAAGAATACATAGCTAAAACCAAAAATTTGTTATTACTATACAGTAGATTTCCGGTTATCCGACCCTCGTTTAAGCGAGCTGTGGTCAGCCTAGGACCGAAATCAGCACGAACGGTAACCTATTGGGCGCAACGTTGGACGCCATTTGATAACTTTTGAGGTTCAGTCCTAAGATTTCTGCTTCACATATGTACACAGTGCTCACAGACTCCGGTAATTTTTTTTTCTTGTAATCCAAGAGATTAAAACAAACTAGTCCGAGCTTCTTTAAAACGATCTTAAAGTTGTTGTTTTTTTCACGCCAGTGACACTTTATAGCAAAGAATAGTCGATAAAGCCCCAAAATGTTCGGCGCCTAATGTGGGGTAAGTGCGATTTTATTATTATTTTTTGAACCCGGTACGGGCAATCGACAAGGTGTTTGGTGCCGTTAGTCAAAAGGCGCAGAAATCAAACGCGTTTAAGACCTTAAAGCTACTTTTAGGTTTTTTTTACCTCACGAAGTAGTGAAAATTTGCCATTGAAAAGTCGCAGAACTTGGCGCGCATTGTAGGGTCAGTGTGATTTTATCTAGAATCCGAAATGGGGCATCGCATCGGGTCGTTCCACGGGGCCGTTAGACATAAGAGAAAAAAAAATATTTTTCTAAAAAACGCCATAGAAGAAGTTTCTTCTTTGTCGAAGTTTTCCACCCCTGTAGATACACTATAAGTAAACACT
Organism: Chloromyia formosa; assembly: GCA_964017055.1. Taxonomy (NCBI): domain Eukaryota; kingdom Metazoa; phylum Arthropoda; class Insecta; order Diptera; family Stratiomyidae; genus Chloromyia; species Chloromyia formosa. The sequence continues at coordinate 14,897,914 of OZ024818.1, read as the reverse complement.
TGTGTTGGGTTTCCTAAGACGGAATGACTCCTTTTTTTTATTGTGTAAAAAAAATTAACCAACTTAGCTTAACTGGATATATGACCGTACCATTATTTTTTGCCAAACACTCGATGGGCGACACAAATTATCGGTTTCGTCTCCGAGCTGAGGTATCAACTCATTAGGCACCGTTTGATCATACCTCTTGCCAGCGGGAGCGGTGTGGCCGGACCAACCGGCCTAATATTGCCTGCTATTGCTATCGCATTTTCGGAACACTTTTTTGAATCAAACTAATTTTTCGGTTCTTCGATCACTACAGTTTAAACCATAAATGAAACCGGAAAATAGTGGGCTACGCCCGCAATCCGAGGGTTTTGTAGTGTCCCATGCCAATAGGAGATGAACTGTCCTACTCTAGGAGATGCTTAACCATTCATGTTAATATTGCGAATTGTAAGTTTGCATAAAAAATATTGAGAATAAATTGTTTGAATAATTATAGAGAATAGAGTCAGCGACCAGCATACCCCCCCCCCCCCCCCCGCTTCCCCTCCTCCCTCTTCTCCTACCAATCATTACCCTTTTGAAAATGGTTAACTCCAATTCGCTCTACGGAAAACAATATGCAAGTATGATGTACTCATAGTACTAGTATGGAGTACAAGAGACCTGTTATGTGCATTTTTTGTATGGATGATATCAAAATGACCAAATCTAAATGAATGTACTACTATTAAATTTTACGTGATTATTACGAAATTTGGAGATATTATTGCACATGGTGTTGATTATCGTCGGCCATCAATATTTTCGACCTCGGATGAGTTTGAGAAATGCAGGGGTGTGCTAACTGTAACTATAGAAATAGACTATTATTAACCTATTTTGAGAAGATATTCAAATTCCATTATTTTTTTGTTTTCTGTGCTAGTTGAAAGCCATCTTCCTGTATGTTTTCATATTTCTAAGTGTAACGGTCTCGAAATGGTTATGGGGGGTGGGACAAATTACAATATGATCTCATGTTTTCCCCTCTGCCTCTTTTCCCCTCTCTTCGAATTTTATGAAGTCGCCAAAAATGGAATGTACTCTGTAGTACCTTTCTCATGATACCCCACTTGCCCATATCAGATGAAAAAAAATGTTGACCTTAATTTCCCCTCTATGGGAACCTCCCCTTAAAGCAGCAACCCACCTACCTCCTTCCTTAAACTTCTCTCCCCTACCACTCCTATACCGCCAATCTCCACCCTTTCAGAAAAGGTTAACTCCAATTCACTTTACGAAAAACAATATTCAAGTATGCAGTACTAGTACGGATATGTAGCCGGTTATGTGCATTTTTTGTATGAATGGCATCAAAATCTCAAAATTTAAATGAATGTACTATTATTAAATATTATGTGATTGTTATGAAACTAGGAGATATTATTGCCTATGGTGTTCGTTATCATTGGCCATCAATATTTTTGAACTCGGGTGCGTGTAAGGGGTGCAGGGGTGTGCTAACTGCAACTATAGAAATGTACTATTATTAACCTTTTCTGATGAAATTTCAAAATTCTAGAAATCTAGGTTTTCTACGCTAGTAAAATGACGCTTTTCTGTAAATTTTCATATTTCTAAGTATAACGGTTTCGAAATGCAAGGGGGGGGGGACAAACTCGGATGACATATTTTCCCCTCTCCCTCTTTTCCCGTTTCTTCAAATTTGAAAAAAATTCCAAAAATGGAATGTACTCGACGGTACCTTTCTTATGATACCCCACTTGCCTGTACCAAACGAAAAAAAAATTTAGACCTTCATTTCCCCTCTATGGGGACCTCCCCTTAAAGTTGACCTATTACAACGATTCGCTTTCTCCGGTGAATTATAGTAATTCTACACATTCCTACAAAATTTCATGTATGTAGCTTCAGCCGTTCGTGAGATATTCCATGGACAGACGGACAGACAGACATTCGACCGATTTCATAAGGGTTTTGTTTTTAATACAAAACCCTAAAAATCAGCTTTAGAGGACACTGGGGAATCTACCTTAGAAGACTAGAGCAACGCAGGTGTCAACCGCAAATTTAACTCATTGCACCCTTATGGATAGTGTTGGAATGTACCCGACGTCCGCTTTGATATGACTCCCACATGCCTACTTCCCATGAAAACCAAATGTCGGTATTTTTTTTGCCCTTCCGATTAACCGGGGTTTCACTGTATTGTGTTTTGACAAGGACACTCGTAGAATAGATACACAGTACATATGTCCATTTAATGAAATACAAATTATGTATATGTACACAAAATACGCTGAAAAGAAATTGTTTTCCGAATCGTCCAGTGATTTAAATTGTAATACATAATTACAAACTTGTCTAAAGCCAGTTTATTCATTCACTAACCTTCTATAATTCCTGCAAAGATACCACAGCCATTGCACAAATTGCATAACTTCTGAGTCATCGTAACGATTATCTCAGCTTACCTACATCTTTTTGTGTCTATTTCCTCACCTCAACATATCCCAAATGACTTGCAAATTCACCTTGAAGTTGTCTTGTATCTTTTTACCCAGATTGTTACCTTTTTTGTTCTTTGCTTCTGCTTTTGCACAAATCACTCGGCAATAATGCATCTGTGCGCGTGCAACTGCTTCTTACCGACTTTACTATGCGCTCACATAACAATCAGCCAAAAGCCAGTCACCGTGCACGACTCTTCTAGTCAAGCCGTACATTAACAATAAGTGTCCAATCAGCGTTCCCGATTGTGTAACAAAACTCATTAAGATTGACTAAGAACATTGATCAGCAAAGGAATAGATACATAAAGTCAATGTAAATGTACAGGAATGTCATAGTGCCATGTACTCGTATACAATACGTTCAGAGTATCGTGATTCGATTGTATCCGCGTACTCGATATACTGCGGTACGGATGCTGATCGGCAAGACGAGAGTACATACCTTGATATCTTGAAGCAATTGAGGAATGCAACTGGTTCTCGAGCCACAGTCATCGTTTCGAGTAAGGTTTCCGATAATGGATAGTGCATAAGGGGACGTTAAAATATCGTTCGTCCTTACTAATCTGTCAAGGAGCGGGTTCTTTTTTTGGAGCTAGGACTCTGGATCTGCTACTGAACCTAGGAACCACGAGCTTCATCTGATTAACGGCCCCGTATCTTCGCAACTCCCATCAGCCTACATCAATAAATTTTAAATAATTGTGTAAAGCTATCCATGGTTGTATTGTTACAAACCCAGTTAAAAACTGCACGGTGTACCCTATTCTATACAGCCAACGGATCAGTGCACAAAGCCGTCAAATCAACTTTACATTGCAATAAATAAAGATAGAATTCCTCAATGACGCTGCAATAAATAAAAATCTGCAAGTAGAGAAGGATGGATGATTGATGAATTACTATAACTGAACATGAATTACTTGTAGGGTGCTTCTATAACGTACGGTACGTCCGCGAATTGTACTGATACAATCGTCATCAAACAGCGGCATCGGTTCCAGTCAGATGCGAACAAAAAGATTGCGTTTCCCCCCGCAGCAAGTAAGAAAAGATCTTCAATCCCACAGCATCAATTAGCTGTTTCCGACTTTAAGGAGATCCAAGCTGACTGGAAATCTTGTGCAGTAGCAAAATCGTATAAAGAGACGACCTGGATAATTTGTATCTCTCCGGCAACGGAAAAAAAGAACCTTAGCAAGTAACGAGCCATGGTCTATAATGTCTGTCTGTCATTAAAGCGCCGAGAGATATCATCTGCACAAACACAATGCGAACAATAATCATTGCAAGTACAATAGTTTAAGTAAAAATGCAAATACTCTAGGCTCTTGATGCCCCCCGCACGTTTGATGTGGCAGACAAAAATGGATGGCGTCGAATGATGATTATGACTCAGGTGCAACGCAAAGATGATTAAATTAAAGTCGGCAAACAAAATTTCGTACCTATTATCCCTAATGATACCACAACAATCATTTTTCCCAAAAGTCTGGAACCGCACCGCGTGCACCGTTTCGGAAAAGTTTGTCTCAGAAATGTCATTACCTGCGCGGGTTCTACTCGCCCTGTGCCATCTTAAGGCATCCCCGCGACGACGACGTCTTTTCTTCTTTTATTTTGACGAAACTGTACTCTTGGCATAAGTTGTAATTAGCCATATTGTAATTAGACGCTAAAGTAAATTGCATACCGGCAATTAGTCATGACCTTAACGAGTCATAGTGTAGCCATACGTCACGTCGCGACGGTATTGATGTCGTTTACCCACGTTACATGGACAAAATGAACCATGCAATTAGATATTGTATTACCATTTGACAGGAGAGAACAGAGAGAGAAAAAAAAAACACAATGAATAACCCCAGAGTTATTACAGAGTTGTATGACAAGGCGTAAGTTGAGTCTGATGGTGTTGAAAATTGATTAAGGGTTGTTTACCCAGGCTAATGAATGGTCAAAATGTTGGTTCTTTGTTCAGGTTTGTTTTGACGGCGGTTTTAAGGTGTTTAGGTCTTTGGGAAATGAGCACGTAGGTATCTTCAGGGATATGTATGCCACTGTATTTGCATCACGTCATTCACATGTACATGGTGCATTGTAGCAACTGCACGTCCGAAAAGTAGATATGCTATCGAAACGTTAACAAGGCATATATGTTAACGCGCCCATGCCCCTGGAGGTGTCAAGACAATTAACGACATTCACATCTACGGATGTGAATGATCGGGTTTTCTTCTCGTTTGCTCGACGGCGTCTTCAAACCTTTAAGATTACTGTCCGAGATTTCCTGGAAAGCGTGAAACGTTCGATGAATTGGTAGGTACTACTATCAACTCTGAGAAGCTAGTGATGCATGTGGCGGTGGATACTCAATTGCCCTAACCCTTTGTGGGGCATAGCGCGTCAACTGTTCCATGTGGCCCAGTTGAGGTTTCGTTGGCATAAATTGGTTTCAGAGAATGCAGTTGCCAGCATGCACCTCCTGCACATCCATGGCCACGAACGTCGTCGTGGACGGGATTCGAACCCGAAACGCTGGTAGTCAAACATGAGACTGATGCCTCAACACACTGCGCTACCGGGCGCCCCCAATAAAAATCACGGATGCTTATATTGGATGGGTATTTCGGTAGGAAAAACTTGAATATCATAGCCCCCGCATGGGTGGTATGGAATAGTATGTACTCGTATGTTTTATATCAATTGTGTAATATTTAACGATAGAACATGCATTATAGTACTACGACGTTAGTACTTTCGATTATTTCGCCCCTCATTCGCGTTATGGTCCCCTTTAATATAACACGCAGCATGCCTATAGTCGGTGAAATAAAATTGAACTCACCTTCTGTCGTCCTTTCACAACCAACCTGTGCGAACCTCGAATAAAGCGTGCAAAACAAATTCCATCTCTTCGGATACTCTTTACCATTCAAACTTCAGCTCACGCACATCCTAGATGCAGATCTTTTTCCTTCCAATACAATAACTTTATATCCTCTCCATTCATTCCTCATAACTGGCAAGTAATTTAATAAGCACAACTCCCCATACATAAATCCTTTTTATTCTGTAACACATAACCTTCGACCAAACATAATTTTCCCTTCATTATGGAGCTTGAAATCTAATAAAAATTGACCGCATTACATAGCTCAGGCTCTGCATACACATATACACACAACCTCCGTCCGCGTCTCTTTGCTCACAAGGAAGAAGGACGACCTTATATTATACGATTATCTTGTATCATAGAAAGCACGCGTTCCAGCAGCCACGCGAACAGATAATAATGAGCATATATTATATCCATCATATCCGTTCATTTATCAAGGCTCCTCTCGACGCTGTATGTCTCATACTTTTCTAACATAAAATGCCAATCTCCCTATGAGTATGTCTGATATCATATTCTTAATGAAATTCTTTGTATCACAATTTGCTTATTTTGTGTACTTATCCTGGCTCGTCTTTCCGTTTATTCTGAAATTGACGAATTATTAAGTAAGAGATGTACAATGTTGTCAAGGACGTCTGAAGGAAGATTATGACGATTATGTATACTGTTATGCTTGAGGAAATTTTAAGTGGTCTTTTGGAATCCTTGGGGTTGTATTGGACATTAATTTAAGGGTTGTAAATAAAAGTTGCATATGACAAGCGTTGAATGGGTCAGACGAGAGTCTTGAAATGGTTTCCGTAAGTCTTCGCATCCTTACAGTTAAATCGGACTGACTTTCAGTTTGCCAAACTCTTCTTGTTCTTGTTCTTCTTTTGTTTTTTCTTCTTCCTTTTCTAAGTTAGTCTACTCTGTTTTATTGAATTGCTGTTAATAAAGGGTTGCTGACACAGTTATTAACTAGGGTGCCAGTAGGTGGGAGCGATGTGACGTCGCGTTGTCAGTCTGATGCGTCAAGTTCCACCGTAGTCATGGTTTTGTGTTGTTTCCCCCTGTAGGGCGGTATACTGAGGATAGCAAATCTCTTAAGCCGCAGAGCTCACGTAGCGAGCTGAGCTCACACAAGATGAGTGGGAAATCATATCATTTGAAAACCCACTATTGCTGGTCAATGACGCGAGCTGCTATGCGTCGCCCGGTCAAATAGGAATGTTCCGAAACGTCAAATAAGCATGATAAGAGTAGTTGATCCGCTAGTGGCAAATAGTTGTAGTAGTGACACAGTTTCTAAGAAGAACTGCTCGGCTTACACGTCAAGGTTCATCAGACAGGATCAAACCCTGTCCTCATCTCCGACGAATCCATATCTGAAATCAATAGCCTTCAACCCCGAATCATGCCAATACACTACCCGGAAGTGTGGACATCTGTCCATCCATTTCTATGAAGTTCTGCTCGATAAACAGATTTCCAATATAAACTGTAATCCAGTAGCTCTGTTGTGTGTGTACTAACCCAGAACTCAGTCGGTTCACCTTTGATATTCCCATTACTACCGATGCGTTTTCTTTGCTTCTTTTTTCCACCCTGACTTCAAAAGAAATCTGATACGTGTTTACTGTCGCAAACGTGTATATGCAGTGGCTCCCTTCAATAAGCAAATACATACTACATCGGTTTTCTGAATGCCCGCGATTGTCATTTCAATACAATACGAAACACCTATAACAACATGCAGATGCACCTTCAAGTCAATCGTGAGAGGTGTCTCCAGCATGTTGGTTATGATATCAAAGGGACTGTGTCGTCTAGTCGTGTCATTTTAGTTGTCCGGTGCAATGACAGAGTACATCAGCAGCGCCTATTTTTACCTATATCGCGAATGTGTCGATGACGACGGAGGATGATGCAAATGAGCAAAAAACCAAAGCTCACATTAACCAGAGTATACGGCACACACGAGTACATCATACATTGCATTGAAGACCCCCACCAAGGTGTTCCGGCACATTGAAATCGCATGGCTCCACTTTTCCCAGACACCTGAGGATCAAAATGGATCAGATTTCTCATTGTTTGTTTGTGTTTTGCTGTTGTTGTCGTCATAGTCACAGTGTTGTGTCACCTGGTCTCCCGTCATCACTTCATTGCCGCGACTATTGATACGATTTGGTGCCAGCAAGCTGATGATGTTTCTCCCCCCGCTCCTCGGTAATGTCGACTCTATTTTTATTACCCACGTCTATTTCAGTATCCGCAATTTGATTTCGGACTGTCTCCAATAATAAAATCATCACGACGACATGAATCCATTTCATTTCCTCTCCATTTATTTTATTGTGTGCTGTGATCATTGCGTAGATACATCAGATATTTAGATATGAGTTGCCAGTTCGTCTTGGGCGATTGGCGCAAGTATTGCGGGTCCTACACCTACATACATCGGCGCTAAGGCTAGTCTCATATTACAATTTCGCAATAGATGTCTTCCTTCAAGATTGAAGATGGGATATGACAGGAATCATTAAGGCACGAAGGAGAAAATATTCCCGTATCGTCTGGTTGGTTGTTGGTTCCCTATTAAGAGTGCGTAATAATACTGCACCCCTGCATCCTGCGTATAGTGTGAAAACATTTACCACCATATTTACTGACTCGTCAAGAAATGATGCTGCACTGCTACTTCTGTCTTGTTTGCCGATGGAACTGTGTGTCATCCGAGAAGTTTGCCTTACGATGCGTGGGAAATTTCAATTTTCTTTTCTGGCCTGACTATATTTCCTGATAGAAAACGTCTTGGCATTTTACGGATGGAAGTCCTCATATTGAGCTGGCCAGGCACTTAGCACAGAATTCGATATATCGACTGTCTGTGAATGACATTTATAGGGAAATCCGATAAAGCCATGTCAGCAGTCTGATAGACGTTTCCGTCTTAATTACATAGCAACAGTTTGGTCGCAGTGTACCGATGTATTCTTCTGCTCAGAAGTAAGACAATCTTGTGAGGAACTTTTGCTCATAATTTTCTACAATAGTACAATTTAAAGTTGAAACCGTTTAGCACAATTAGTCGACAAATTTGCACATATTGACGGCCTTAAACAACACGTCATATGCTTATTATGTATACCTGGCCCGGTTTCTCTCTATGTGTTTCGCGTGTTAGCTCGATAGTCAACGCAATTTTCGTATTGACTTTTGCTAATTAAGTTTTGCGAAACTAATGTTTGGTCAAATTTACTTTTCGATAATTGGAAATTCTTTGGTTATTATTGTCTGACATTCGGTTAGAAGCGATTTGTTTGAATAAGTTGCATAAAATAATGGATCAGCTGAATTTTTCGAAGGATGAAGCGGCTTTCTTAGAGAAGAGTTGAAAATTGTGGGAAATTTTTTTACAGAATATATTGCAGCTTTGTTGTTTCCGACAGGTCCGGTGAAAGGGATAAAATTGGTATTTTCGACCATTTTCGTTTTTTCTTAGCCCGGCCACAGACGTTCGAACATGAACTTCAACTCCAACACGAACTTGGTCCTCTGAATAGCTTAAGGCACACATAAATGCGCGAAGAAAACCGGTAAACTTGTACCATGTTCGTGTTCGAGTTGGAGTTCGACAGTCAGTGGGCGCACTTACACCAAAACGGGACCCTAAGGCCTGACGCATATTGCTCCCAACCCATGACCAACTCAGAACGATCCCACGTCCACGAGAGGTTCTATCACCGCATATTGAAGCCAACACAACTCTGTCGTAATCGCGTCTCTGTCAACGCAGCGTTGACTGCCAACAACAACAACTGGATTTTATTCACCAAAGAAATTAATTTTTTGTTGTCGAACTCCATCTTGTCACGAAATGTAAACAAAATGAGAGGTGCGACGGTGTTCAGAACAAAAGAAAGGACCGACCCATGCACACGAAACTTCCGATGAGGACAAACAATTCCACGTATGCATGACGTCTACGTTGGCTAGCCGTGGGCTAGGTAGAATGCGGTAGTATATGGACAACAGTGAAACACAAAATAAACCACGCGTGGCTTTGATCTGGATTGTGCGTGGGCTGGGATCAATATGCGCTAGGCCTAAAAATTTTAAACTATTGGGAGTAGGACGTTATTCTACAAATTATTTAATTAAATGTCGCCCAGCAAAATGCTGAGGTTGGATTTTAAAAAAGTTTCCAATGCAACGAAACGCTTTGTTAAAATTAAAAAAAACCAGGCCCGGAGTCCGAAGCGTATATACCCTAGACTTGTACAGACTTAGTGCAGATACCAAAAGTACCAATTGGCAACGACCATATGCATTAAGAATGGGTCTCCTATATGGCCAGTTCATAGGAGAGGTTGGCACTCATTCATTAGGATCTTGACCATTCTCAAAATCAATTAACTAACTAACCCATTCTACAATATTTGTCGAATTTTTCAAGTCGATAGCTTCATTCTATCGGAAGGTATTGCTTATTTGAAGTTTCACTTGTAGAGGAGGTAAGGGTTCCTTAGGTCGGATCTTGCTCATCATTGCCACCAACCAATTAGATCACCCTACAACCATTTAAACAAAATTTCAAGTTTCTAACTTCACTCTATCGAAAGTTATCGCTTATTTAAAGTTTCGTTTGTAGGGGAAGTAGGTGTTTCGTTGGTCGGATGTTACCCAGCTTTAATGCCAACTAACTCAATCTCACTTCAAACATTTGACCAAAATTTCAAGTCACTGGCTTCATTCCATCAAAAGTTATCGCTTATTTGAAGTTTCATATGTAGGGGAGGTGGGGGTTTCTTGGGTTGGATCTTGCCCATATTCAACACCAACTACGTAGGTCTTACTAGCAACATTCCACCAAATTTTTAACTCGGTAGTATCATTCTATCAAAAGTTATCGCTTATTTGAAGTTTCATTTGTAGGGGAGGTAGGGGTTGCTTGAGTCGGATCTTACCCATTTTCAATACCAACCAAGTAGATCCTACTAACAACATTTTGTCAAATTTTCAACTCGCTAGTGTCATTCTATCGAAAGTTATCGTAATTAAAGTAATATTGAATTTTTTTAAATTTGTAGGGGAGGTAGGCGTTCCTTTGATCCGATTATGCCCAACTTACTAGAACTTAAGCATCTTCTTACCCCAGGGTTACATGCCAAAAATCAGGCGTCTACGTCAATTGGTTCAAGAGTTATAGACAAAAAACCCGAAAAGTAGGGTAGTACGGGGCTCTTTGTAACAAAATTACCGTTAGTTTTCAACTGATCGATTTTATTTTCCCAGGAGTTTATAAGATTACCCGCACGAGTAATCTACCAAAGCTAGAGCTTTTCATATTTATTTAGTCGGGGGTTACAGATACATTTAAGTATTTTAGATATGTAGGGGAGGTAGGCGTTCTCTTGGCTTGATCATGCCCATTTTCAATACCATCCAACTAGATTACACTACCAACATTTGACCAAAATTTCAAGGCTCTAGCTTCATTCTATCGAAAGTTATCGTGCGAACGGACAGACAGACAGACAGACATGGCTTAATCGAATCAGGAGGTGACCCTGATCATTTATATATATACATTGCTATACCTCCGGAGCCTCCTTTAAGGTGTTACATATTTCCGTCGTGACAAAAACAATATACCCTATACTAAAAGTCTAGGGTATAAAAATCGTTTGACTACTTACTGTCATTAGGATACATCAGCACTATTAGGATAATCTTCCATGACTGCGGCAATCGAAGGAGCTAGTGAGATCCTTCAAATATTCTTCCCACATAAGTAGAACCGACCGGAGGCTGTTTGTGCGCCTACCCTGCCATAGCTGGGTGAGATTTCATATAAACGAGATGGGCTTGTCTAGCGAGACGGAATGTCTTCTTTGTTCAGCGGACGTTGAGATCACATGTCACTTTTTATGCGAATGCCCGGCGATTGCATGGACTAGGTATATGTTTCTTAGGCAGATCGCCACGAGCCCTGCCATTATCAGGAAAACTCTTGCAAATACATACTAGCCTTCGTATGTGTAGTAGAAGTTTTTTTTTACTACAATAAAAGGCTATATATTCAATAGACCTTGTATGGGCGCAGTCCCCACTATTAGAGTCAGTACCGTATCCACAACGGTCACTCCTGGTGTTGCAAGAATGGGACAAAGTAGGAAGCTCTGACGGCTCTCATATCGGATCCGCCCGCTTCAGTCAGGGTAAGGTATCGTAAATTAGACAGGTGTTCTTTGTCCCAGATCTCCTGGAATGGAATCGGGAACACAATGCACTCTCAGAACTCCGACTTGACAGTACTCACCTCGTAAAATGGGTGCATAGCCGCTCCATAGTAACAAGCTAACCAGAATGAATATTAAAGCTATTCACCAATTGGTGTAAGTTGACAACTATGAACCAAACAATACCTCTTGGGTCTTCACCCGTACCTTAATTAAAAACTGGTAAAGATTCATTAGTATCAAGGCAACCAAATCCCTTATATTCTCCCCCTAGATCGTAGCATTAAACCCCCGACATTCGAAAACATTCCTAATCCCTTTTCTCCAACGATAAAAAAAATGCAAATGACAAACGCACTCGCAAAAACTCTGCTTACATCTGATTTTCAACCAACACACAAGGAAAAAACGTATCTTTACCTCAAATTCCCTCATTACAGCATTGTCCGAACACGAAATCCCACCGAAAAGAAATTAAACGCTTCCAGAATTATATCAAAATGAGAAGAAAAAGGTTCATCCTTTTGTGGTTGTTATCATAAGCACCCCTTAAGGTATTATTTCTCCATTTTAAATTCCTCCAAAAAAATAAGCAGACAAAAAAATCCGTCAACTCTCCCCAAAGTTTTCCAGCTATACTGTGGAGATTCTATGCTATGCTTAAGATCTTTTTTTTTTGTTTTTGTTATTTTCGGTGCTCAGTTTTCTGGCTGCCATCCTCTACGGATTGCTCGGGGGGAGAAATCTACAAAAGGACACCCCCGGAAAATAGCCAATCTCCCTATTACTGAAATTCAAATCCGAGAATTTATTCCACCTTCTGCTGGACCTTTTCCGACCCCATTCCAGCCTCGAGAGAAAAACGAAAAATCTTTTTAATTGTTTTTTATACGGCTAAGCCGAAATTTTTCGCTGGCACCTTTTTTTATAGGGAAATACAGATATGGACATATACAGTCCCAGTAGGCGAATTTATATTAAGTGTATACGGACATAATGATAAAATTTTCATCCACTAAGAAAATCAAAAGAAAGCAAAGCAAAGTCCTCGAGAAAAGTGTAAGGAATGGCGGAAAATAGAATTCTAGCACCTGCAATAGCGTCAGGCTTTCCCGAAAAAAAAAACTAGTATTTCGGAGCTCAAGAAACAGCAGACACACAGTCTGCCAAACAAATTAACACAAAAGAAAAGCTGAAAACACGCCAGAAACGACAAACTCCCTCAAGGGACACTGTCGGAATATTCGAGTTTTTCAAAAGCATCCCTCTCACATCCCATCGTTCTGCAGTTATTACGGGGCCGCTTTTGTCCGAATTCTGACTGACTACTGTTTCCTTTCTTGCTCCTTCCCATTCCGCCGTCTTCTTGGCCAGTGCTCAGTGCTCCCCGGGCTAAAATGGATTATTGCGAGAATTAATAAAACGTTTTGTATAATTTGTTTGAAGTGAAAAATTAAATGCCCAAATCATTTTGTGTTTCAGCCAAAAAGAGCGCCGTGGGTTATCGTCGTGTCTGTGGAGAGATTTAAGGTTTCTATGGATGCCACCTTCAAAGCCGTTTGTTGTCTATGACAACTGGGCTGGAGCCGGTCTAAAAATAGAGCCAGGCTAAGGGATCACCGGCACTAACTCCTGATGTCAAGAGATTAATCTTCTTGCTTCTATTTCGGACGTAAGTCACTCGAAAAATGTGTTTTCCTACGCCGATATCACCCCAGGTCTAAAGCGAAATGAAAAGACCCGAACAGCTGTTTGGGAGGGGGATGTTTGTTGTTACCGGCTAGAGCAAAAGACGGACGCCACTACCCGAAAATAATACGTATAAAAAACAAAGGCAAGGATAATTCGGGTCGTATGCCTTCTGATATAAAACAGAGCACAAAACAGGTCGGGTCCATGACGATTGAATCCAGCACTCTTTTGAAAAAGGATATCTGCCGACAACAGGATAGGGTTGATATAGAGACACTTCTTGGTCTTTGGCGAACATCTGGCTCCTTTCGAGATAGAGAATTTGACCTGAAATACTATCAAGTGAAAGAAGTGTAGAGAGAAGGTCGTCTTGGAAAAAACCTTCACCTTTTGCTTTGGCCGTATCTGACAGTTGGACAAGAGCATCATGCTGTGCCCCAGAAGTAATGAAATCGAGTGTCCTCTTGTTTCGGCGAAATTTCGTGGAGATTTGCACAAAATTGAAAAAAATAAAGAAACATCTACACTATATATATATAAAAGAAACGCAGACCAAGAAGTCATTTTTCTGGAAATTGAATTAGATATCTGACAGGATGCGAGGAGGTTTTGTATTTGGGTGTCCCATTTCAAAGGGTTCGTGAACGCGAACTGTTGAAGATGAGATTTATATTGCTTTTGATTATTGTTTTTTTTATAAACAATAGGACATTAAATTTGTATTTCTGTGAGTGTGATTTCTGATTGTTAAATAGACGGACATATTTTATTGACTCAAAGAGTCCTTTGGAGTTTTCAGATCTACTTCTAAATGCTGCTTCATTTTATCTGTAATCTAAAAAGTTAGGCATACGACAAAAAATGTCAACGGTATCATTTTTTAGTTCATATTGCGTCCAGTCGGTCCACTAAGTGTCAAGCTTGAGGAATTCCGTTTTTTATTTATTTTGGCCTAGCGAGATATGACATTCTTTATCTTCAGTCACTGCCACGGGGATCCACGGCATACTTAGACCCGGTGTTGGGTCCATTGTGTTACCACACGGGAGTGTCTTGAACCTGGTACTTGCTACTTAAAACCAGCCGGAACTTTTCATGAATTCACGGAGCCGGCTAATCTCCATATCCGCCAATTCTCCCAGATTTCCATAGACAAATCCACCAAGGTTTGCCCTTCAGCAGATGCGAAATGCTCTCATTCTCCTCCCCGTCCTCGCAGTTACGACATAAGTCAAAGGCGAAGCTGAAGCCAAATTTCCAATGTTTTGTCTATCCGTCGACAAAAGCCTGGTCGTACGTGCAGAGTCCAAACTGCGCCGTACCACAAATGTTACCACCTTCCCATATAGCGTTCGTCCTCCTACTCGTCTCGAGCGTGAGTATAAGTTTACGCGCAGCCATGGGCATTTCAATGCTGTGGTGATCCTGAAGAATTACACCAATTGCCCCTTTCGATCCAGCTTATCTGCTTTTAAGTCCCCGCCAAAGTCTGTATGCCCCGGAATCTAGAGTGATGTGTGATGGATCACTTTATCCCCCAACCTCAGAAGGGCGGATCGATATTCCTCCAAAGTCTTTGATGTATTCTGGAAGGACTCCAGGGACCTTATCGCAGAGATACTGTTCGTGAAGATAATAATATCCGTGGCTGATACGAAATGTCGTCCGAGCCATTTTAGAGCGACAGCGATTGCCGTAACCTCCGCTTGGAGATCACTACAGTGATCTGGGAGGCGTGAGGAGTGGCATATATTTAGCTTGTCAGAATATATACTAAAACCCTCTCCTCTGACACCTTAGGCGCCATCTGTATATACTCGTATGCCTATGGACTCCAGTCGCAGTGTCCCTCGCTCCCGATGAGTTTTTGGAAGTATTAGACTAACATGATTTTACGTAAAGGTGTAATTCGATGGAGTGTAATCAGCGACACTCGGAACACCTGGCTTGTTCAGGATTTCTGAGTGACGGAGGTGCTTGCTGGCAATTGCATTCTCCGAAACTAGTTTATGCTAACGAAATGTCTCCTGGGCCACATGGAGCAGTTGACGAGCTATGCCCCAGAAATGGTTAGGGAAATTAAGTAGTATGATGTTTGAAGCAGTCCATAGCTTGGTTTCCCGAAACCGGGCCGCCATGTCGATATGCCCATATATAAAATAGGTAGCACGAAGGTAGCAGGTATCATTCTTTCAATAATATTTAACATACAATAGTTGAGGAGAGACTAATAGGTCTTAGGTGCTTTGGTTGCACATGTGAGCTTTGACCAGCTTTGGGAATGAAGATCACCTTCTCCTCCGTCCACGAGGGATGTACGAGTACACCAGATCCAGACAGGATTTTGAAAGCGGTAGCAGCCCATAGCGCTACCAAATCCGGCGAATGCTGAAGATATGCGGGAATAATTCCGTCTGGCACCGCGGATTTATACGGACCAAAACTAAAGATGTCCCAGGGAATTTTTCCTTCAAGTAAAACTATACAGTACGAAACGAAATGGGTCGACACAATTTACTACTCAATTGCCCTAACCCCTTGTGGGGCATAGCGCGTCAACTGTTCCATGTGGCCCAGTTGACGTTTCGTTGGCATAAATTTGTTTCAGAGAATGCAGTTGCCAGCATGCACCTCCTGCACATCCATGGCCACGAACGTCGTCGTGGACGGGATTCGAACCCGAAACGCCGGTAGTCAAACATGAGACTGTTGCCTCAACACACTGCGCTACCGGTCGACACAATTTGCGAATTTCCACCTTTCTCCTTTTGCATCCCGGCACGTACAAGAAGTTCATGATAATTTCTAGTGACAAAAAGTTTCCAAAAATAATGACAGTGATTGACAGACTTTGAGCCACGTTCCGCTCGTAGCAAAGAGTCCGTAAAAAATATTCATTTCACCTATTTACTTGTATTTTATTTTGATATTAACATAATCACCTTTATGACTCCATTTTCTTAATGCACCCTCCAATTTTCGCATTATTTTTACTACATCACATTATAATTCATTACGCTCGTACGTAGATTATCTGCAAAATGACAGGCAGAACCTTTTCAGTAAACAGTCCATTAGCTATAAATCCTCTCACCTTACTCCTCTGGCATGGAGACGGTGCACGCAAGGCGGCATCTACAATAAATGAGAGAAAATTATATTTTTATGTTTTAAGCACACAATTAATTTGTTAATTTGCATAGATACTTAAGTGTAGGTAAAAAAAACATTATTAACTGAAAGGTAGAGTGCTGAAAGTTGCAGACCCCCGACTGCATCCATAACGACCCATCGACCTAAAGACGAATTGTTTGTGAAGTTCGCCTGACTGACCAATTGTGCGACTAAAAAGATACATCGCATCGGCTGGAGATACAGCACAAAAGGTGCTATAAATGTAATTACAGGTGTGCAGTGTGTTTCATTCTATTTCGTAGACTGGGAGTCACGTTGAGTTTATGGAAATGCTGTAAATATCTTATGGCTATTGTGTTTTCATAGATACGCCGAATACACCTGAGCAGATACATTCACTTGAAGTTTTGCTACTGACGATGATAAATTGGCATCTTGTCAGTCGTCGCGTGATATTAAGGCATTGGTTTTTTTTTTGTGAATGTTTATTACGAGTATGCATCATGTAGGCGTTCAAATTGTGATGTGATGATTGTGTTGAGAGCTCACACTATTAGTCATATGGGAAATGATATCATTGATAAGAGCGGTTGCTCAATTAGCATAACGAGACGATTGTCGCAGTTAAGGTTATGGGAAGATTGGATCACCCCGATGAGGTAAGCTTGGGGGAATGATTGTTGTAGGTGGATTCGAGTTTGTGTTTACGAGGCTATAATTCAGGACAAAAGTATTCTTCAGCAAATATAGGTTTATTTTTGGAGTGGTCTGTTGTGATATAACTCAAGGGTATGTTTGCATATCTATGGAATTGCGGTCGAGTTTGATCAAGACCACAAATCTGCTCAACTGCCCAAGTTCAAATGAAGCAATCACCTGGGGTAATCCCACCGAATACCTCGCAGTCGCAGAGGATATGTTGTGAAGTCTTAACATCGCCGCCACAGAAGCGAAAATTGGTGTCAGAGACAATACCCATTCTGTGCAGGTGACTCCTCAGGGTAAGGTACCCTGAGAGAAGCCCGTGCATAATTGGCACCCTGCTCCTGCTCAAGCCCAGTAGTAAGTAGTTCCAACGAGCGCTTGCGGGAGATACCTAGTATAAATAGTTTCGATTGTTTGTTTCAGGCTAGGGAAACTATCAGTGGTTTCTGAACGTTCCAGGTATCTTATATGTAGTTTACCTCATAGTGGTACTAGGCCGGTGAAAGGACTTGCAGAAGCTCTACTAGTTAACCCGTTGGCCACAATACTAACATGTCCGAGGACCCAGAAGCACGCGCACAGTTCGCTGCTATATGGAGCTCGTGCGATTATGAGGTGTAACTCGCCGATTTTTTTAACTGACCGTAAGGGTATGTTCTTCGATACCGAACATCAAGCGACAAACCAAAGGAGCCCGGCTTAAAACAAAAGTCGAAATTTCCGAAAGATACACCTTTTTGTAACCGAAACAGTCGTAAGAAGAATTAAAAAAAGCCTTTTCGACACGTACGAAGCACTTTCAAGTGAAATTATATAAACATTACACAAAAAGCGCTTTTCGAAATAGATTTAGGTTAGGCTAGATTAAAGAGCTTCCATGAATAACCATAGCACACGTGGACCGTATCTGGGTCCGTTTTCATACCCAAAGGGAAATTTTTTCCGATTAACTTAAGCCTCGAACCAGCCTGAGCCCAAAACGAAACCTTGAAGCTGGCTGGCATCAACGTCTCTCAAGTTTCCTTAACCTACTCATACTTTCCATGCACGAGAAATCACAGAGAAGGTGAAATGTACTCTCCTCTTATTCCTTGTCTCCATTGCTTCTACGAAAGTTGTTATATGGAAGCCGAAGCTTGCAGTCGTGCTCATCGATTGATGACGCCCATCACCGCATCAATATGACACCCTTCCAGCGACAAATGTTGGATAAGAATCTCCTTCTTGGGTATGACCTCCTGGCCACGGTTTTCCCACCGCCTGCATTGCTAACTTAAGTAGGCCAATAGACCGTTGGTTCGTGAACTGCATCACTTTGATACGGCTTGACGTTGACGCCATCCCCCATCACCAGCTGGTAGTAGTCAAGAAAATTTGAGGCAAGACAGCACTCAACTTCCTTCCAATTTTCAATGAAGATCCTATCCTATGCATCGCTTCTATCCACTATAGCTAACTGCTTCCACTCATTTGATGTGTCTGCATAGGACAGAGCAGATCCACTTGTCGCGACAATCCGCTGTTTTTTAGTGTCCTTTGGTGGCCCAAAAATCGGACCTATCTCTTTTAGAGATGTATAGGTTTCCTCTGAAACACCATTGGTAACGCTAATAGCCCCCACGAGCAAGTTTTTCTACTTTTTGGCCCTACATACTTTCTTCTGAGGTCTTCTCCAAGTACCCGTAGTTGCGGAGTCGAAGAGCGGTTCGTCTTTCTATGAAGCGAGCTTTAGACGAAGCGAGGTATTTACTTCCAAAGCCCTCATCTTCCTGTTGTGATGTTACGTCACAGCTTAGGTCAGGTTTAACCAAAGCCAAGTCTGTCGGTGATCCCTTTGAAGAATTGTCGCTTTTCCGGACCACTACTGGGCGCCTGATGCATGAATCAGAGCGATTCTTTTGCCTCGCCGGCGGCTTTATCGTAGTCCGTTTAGCATGTTTTCCGTCAAGCGAACCAACACCTTTACAACACGAAGGACCCAGTTTTACCAGAGTCCTTCTGGGTTTACCGCCAGTAGAACCGGCACCAGTAGATTTCCTGAGGCGACTTCAATTTCTGACGCGCCAAATTTTAACGATGGGTTTTAAATCAAATTTGGTCTGAAATGAACGAATCCGAACTCCTTCCCCGCGAACTCGTTTCGGAGATATTTAGCTTTAAAGTTGGAACTTTTCTACGGGAAAATCCAATGTATAGAATAAATTTCCGCTTTAGGTAGTTACGTGTGATACATCATCATTTAATTTTTAATATTTACAGGGCACTCGTATTTTATTTTAGATTTAGCGTGAATGAGCCACCGAAAAAAAATTGGCGCCTCAGATATTGGAGTCATGCCATAATCCTAGTGCGGGGTTTACTCAGTGGGAAAAGAGGAACAGGATAACAGTTTATATACAATTGCTCACGTTAAAAGAAGAAGAAAGATCTCAGCCGTCGATTATGTTAGCAATATGTAATCCCAGATTTAGACGGATCTGTTAACAAGGGTAACATTGCTTTCACTTAAGGGTCTGTGTTCTACTTACTACAGCTTACTACAAACAGCACTTCTCCTTCGTTTTATGATATTGAACCATCAGATCTTGCTTCCTTATCCTTTGCATAGCTTAGACCTTAGAGGATCGCTGCGTACAGTACTCAATTGCCCTAACCCCTTGTGGGGCATAGCGCGTCAACTGTTCCATGTGACCCAGTTGACGTTTCGTTGGCATAAATTGGTTTCAGAGAATGCAGTAGCCAGCATGCACCTCCTGTACAGTGCATACGCACAAAGGATGAATTTAAGCTTTTAATGCAGCCAGTAATTTGTTCTATAAGATATCAGTGATTGCCTTTAAGAACACATATCGAAACTAAAGTTAAACATAGAAAAAAACATTGAAATTTGTTATCGAAAAAAAAGAACATCGAACCAAACCATCGATGCTGGAAAAAGATCGCAGATAATACAATTGAAAAATTGGAAGGTAAAAATCTATTTTAGAATATGTTGAAAACATTGACCACAATAAACATCGATCGTAAAACATGGAATATAAATCATCCAAAAAAATAAAACATTGATGGTAACATATTGAAGAGGTTATACTATACATCGATAGTAGGAGACGTCGATAAAATCGACCACAAGACTGATGGTGAAAACATGGAAAATTTATACGATTTAAAATCATCGACCATCGATTCTCATATCTAATCCAAACTTCTAAAATGTTGCCCAAAAAAACAACGCCGATAAAAAAAACCGAAACCATCACACCCGCTTCCGTTTCCATCTTTTTTAATTCTTCTCCAATTAAAACCCTTTCCATGACTATTAACGTATAATAGGGCCTCATTTCGACCTTTATCACAGCATTTACTACCATTCTGTCCAACTGTCTCACAATAAACCGACAATGAAATCATTGTTCAAGTTAGAGCTTTCTTTGCGCTTCAATCGTCACAGCCTAAGATTAAGATGACCTGCTTTCTAGCAACATCAACCATCTGCAATGGCATTTAATTCCAAACGACATTAAATAGCAATTGACGGAGTGAGTGGGTGAACCCACAAACAGAACACAATGAGGGTATGGGAACTTGAAAACAACTAAATTACATTCAATATGTATCTCCATTTGCCGGAAAAAAAATTTAAATCTACAAAATTTGGCCGCATCTTCCATCGCGTCATCTCAAAATGTAACTATCTTTCTTGGTGCACTATACACAAAAATTATACCCCTACAAACCATACATACAGATGAACCATTCTGAAAAAGATGGCCAAGACGTAGTCGGCAATTTATATAATTTTTACGATTGTCATGATGACGAGATTCATGAAAGGGTTTAATTAGCATTTCCACAAGCCTTCTGTCGTCTCTCCCGGAGTCATGAACCCTCTTTCCATCTTTGGTTAATCATCTTCCAGATTCTTTAGCATCTTTCCTGTTGTGGTATACACGAGTCACTTCATCCATTCATTTCACTCTGTTCTTCGGCTTCTCGTAGGCAAACTGTGAGCATAACTTCAGGTGGTCATAATTGCATAGGTGTTTTGAATATGAAATACATCTATGTATGTGCTGCGTTTTCTTTGCCACACTTGTTGTTGCTAACTAACTATAACTGGGGGTCGCACTGTTGCCCCCTATATTACATAGCCTGACATCAACCTGACTATGGATGGTAATGGTATAACGAAGAAGGCAAGAACCACGACGACCGACGATGCGGCCTAATGTCTTTTCTTTGATTGTATACAATCGTTCAAATGACATATATTCAGGTAGGCTCACCTGGATCAGAGCAGCAAGGCAAGGTGAGCTGTGTCTTCTTCTTGTTTGACAACAGCCAACGCTGGAAAGAAGCCGCGTTGTTGTGTTTTTTTCTTTATTCTGGCATTTTTATGGTATATAGTGCACGTGTCACAATGAGTGAAGAAAGGCCATTGCCCGTAACACATAGTCGTAGGTCGCCCTCTGTAAAGAAGAAGTCAACGTCTAATGTTGAAAGTTAATTACTTTAAGGCATCAGCATTGTTTCTTGCAGATCTTATCCAACATTCAGTTGATATATGAACGACGATTATGACAATAAACAGTATAATGGCTCCAATTCAGGATTTCAGTCAATAGGTCTATGTGGTAGTGTCATTGTTGACTACGGGGGAAAACAGGAGGAGTGTGAATTGGAGAAAACCACCTTCAGATTGTGAGGACGCCCACGGAAAGTGAGCATTTTTTGAGGATTTGCAGTGTCAGTTAGAAGATAAAAAGTAGCGTCTAAGAAAAAGTTTTCAATGGGTGCGTTCTCAAAACGAAACAGTATCAACACTGTTGCGCGACTCTCTCACTCACTCACGGGTGCACAACATTTTACATTTCGTTTTGAAAACGCAACAAATAAGAGTTTGTGTAGTTCTCAACAATGTATTACAAAGACAAATTAACAAACGAGTTAACTACTCACTAAAGATTTACATATTTCTGCCGTTTCGATCCTATTTTGCTCAGATTAACGATTACTGAGATAAACATCAGAAATTAGTCGTTGGTAAGTCAACTAGCACTGCGACCGATTGGTCTATTGTACAGTATAGCCCTGTGTCTGTTTACAGGACTGGGCCTGTCGATCGAACTTGATCGTACTTAAAAAGCTGCTTAAATTCTTTAGCTAGAACGGAGAAATTGGCTAAACTTCTGGGAAATCAATCCCAAAACATTCCCTGCGAAAGCGGCCATGGACCTCACATTCGTAAAGAACATGCGAAGTCTCATCGTCGTCCTGGCACAAACGACAAATAGAATCAGATATTATACCTATCGCTGCTAAATAATATCTCATATAACGGCCCAGGTCCATGAAGTGGCGTGGACGAGGCCATGCGGACTTGCTTATCAGCCTGTTCGTTACCAGAAATACATACATACTCTGGCACCTAGTACAACGTTACTTTCTTTGAATAGCCTAATCCTTGCATTACTTTTTGGTAACACCACACAAGTTTTGATTTAAGGGCGCAGTTAGTGAGCGCCTTGTTCCCTGCCTGGCTATCAGAGATGATTGCAGCCCGATAAAGCTCTGGACATGCTTCAATGTCGTGTATTTCTGTTGGAAATCTCCCCGTTGGAGTGATGATACTTTTATTGGGACCCATAATGCCCGCCCCTTGCCGTCTTCAGTCTTAGAGCCGCCTGTGAATCACTTTATTTAGTCGGAAGCAAGTTTTTCGAGCTTCTCCTCCCACTGCTCTCTATCCCAGATGAATGGAAAGTGGGACTGATCGAAGAACAAATTCTTTACCAAGTGGTCCGAAGGCATTCTAGCTTCAAGGCTTTCACTAAGCTAACATTCTTTCTCAGGACTGAGTTTGATGCAGTTGTTACATGCAAAAAACGTTGCAATTGATTGTTTTGCTTCTGCCATAGCATAGATGCGCAGTGGTGGTAAATCCAGCATGACCTCTATCGCCGTGGGGCAGGTACGTCTAATCTTTGTCACAATTTTTCAGACTCTTTATTTTACCATAAGTGTTGTTTCCTGTTTTTCACAAGACCACTGCGCTATATTTTACTACGGGTCTAATTTTATCCTATGAGAACCAGAACACATTAGTGGGACTGGATGTCCACGTTTTACCAACAAATTGTGTACCAATCCACAGTGCCTTAGTGGCCTTTCCAGATAATGTCCTAAAGTGTTCCGACCAAAGAATTTTCTTGTTAAGGATGACACCTGTATAGGTACTTGGTCTTGCTCCCCAAAAGTGCAAGAGAGTTGTACATGATGTGACACCTGATATACAAATCTAAGCTCTCTTTTATTGGTGAATGGCACGACAACAGCCTTGGAAGGATATACTCGGAAGCCGTCGCACCAGCCTTGTACTATACGCGCAATGCTGATTGAAGGCAGGACCTCTTTAAATCTATGCCTCTAACTTTCACCACCAAATCATCTGCGCACCCTTGAATAGGGGATCCTTTTGTGGTAAATTCTCACAAGAAGCTGTCAGCCACGATGTTCCAAATAGGGGATATACATATATCATGCGGGACATAAGCAGTGAGGGTGACGTCTTAAATTTTTCTTAAGACCGGCTTACAGACGACGATTGACGAGAGATAACTATCGTCAATCACCGTCAGTCCTAAATATCGTGACTATTTTCCTCAATTACACACCAGGCGAGATTTTTCGCGCTTTTTCAACATCCCTGATTCAACCTGTATGGTGTGTGGTGGCTTCTCTCAACCATCTCACAACTTTGTGAAAACATCTTTTTTTTCTTGCTTTCTTTCATTATTTCACCGTAAGTAGCCGAGATTTTCACCTGACTGCATAGTATACTCGTAGTAAAGTCTAATGCATCTCGCTACACATTTTCGCCCTGCTTTTTAGTGAGGTGCATGTACCAAATATATACGCGGAAAGTGATGACAACAAGTGCTTAATGCATTGAAAGAATTGCTACTATATGCTAGTAGCTCTGCAACCAGAGCTCTCTGTAACGCCAGCAGCTCGGGCAATTGTATGGCTTTTGTGTTGAAGCGTGGTTACACAGAAAAAAAAACTAAGAAACCTAAAAAAAAATACACTCAG
Organism: Chloromyia formosa; assembly: GCA_964017055.1. NCBI lineage: Eukaryota > Metazoa > Arthropoda > Insecta > Diptera > Stratiomyidae > Chloromyia > Chloromyia formosa. The sequence goes on along the minus strand of OZ024818.1, from coordinate 14,873,657 downwards.
CAAAAGACGACGACAGATATCATTTATGTACTGGAGGGTGAGAGAAGCTTTGAGTTATCTTCTGCTGTGTTTTCTGCCTTAGATTTCTTTGTTTTGTCGCCGTGTGTGTCTGCTAAGTAACATTTCGATGCACACGACATGACCTGAATTGTAAATACGACAAAGCGCGGAACCGCGACATTACTTATTGTGACATAATAGTGATTGTAAGGGAGGTATAAAAAAGGAGCCTGACGTTTTAATGGTGTAACATTAAGGGGAGATGGGTATACATACATATAGTTGGACACGTGGTTTCGAGCTGCGGTATAAGAATTGTGGATACATTTAGACGTTGTCTAGTATAGGATATGCGGCTCCATTATGGGCTTCTGTCGGATTTAGTTGCTTCTCCTGGATTTAGTTGCTTCTCTTCTATCAAGTCACTGATTAGACTCTCTCAACTAAAACACTTATAAGGACGAGAGAATGTCACAACCCAATAAGTCCTTTGCATCTCTTTTAACACTTCACTCTATATAAATTTTTATGCTCAGCAAAACAATTTTGAATCAGAAGAAGAGCAGTGAAAATTAATGCAGCACTTCCCTTTCGATTCCTTCCTTGGAAACTTTCGCATTTCGTCAATTAGGACGTTCTCCCTGCCGCTATAGTTCCTCTGATAAGACTTTTTACGATTTTTTTGATCACGTCACGAATCTGAGCTAGACTCAACTATATTCGGGGTAGTAAAATCGTCAAAATCGAGGCCAAAATGTTCAACCTCCTTTTCGGAAAATTTCTGCAAACTAAGATGAAAAAACTCCCATGCAAATACGCATGATTGTTGTGGTTTCAGGATCATCAACGAGTAACGAAAAATTCAGAAAAAAAATAGGGTTTTTTGTTGAATTTTTCGTTACTCGTTGAAAAAGACTAAAAGCGACAACGTTCGATATACTAATAAAGCTTGTATCAGATTCCGCATAATAAATCTCGGGATTATGCTGATTCCTACACTATTCCGAGAATAAAGTAGACAATTAAAAAAAAAATATAATTTTTTTCGCCGGGAAATGACAGCTTTCGCTGTAAAAAAAGGACCCGAAAGCATACCTCACATGCTAAAAAAAAACGTATCCAAAAACGCAACCGAAAACGAAACACAACAAAAACGGTTGGGAACAAGAAACGCAACCGAAAACAAAACAGTTGCAAAATGGTTGTTGAAAAAATGCAGTTAGATATTGGCAGTCATAAAATCGATAAAATATCTGCATCCGATTGCATTGTTTTCTGAAAAGCTAGAACATTGGCTAAGTTCATAACCCACAGCGGAATCGTAACATGCTGTAGCAGCAGCAGCAATTATTGTCATCAGATACTGGTCCTAGCCAGCGGATAAATTTTTGTGATGAAGAAAATGACATTTTTCACAGCATGTTGCGTCCATCAGAAACTCGGTGGAGAGAATTCATAAAACAAATTTGCAACAGTAGGCCAACCGTTGCGTTGTGTGTTATGAACATAGCTATTGCCTGCATTCAGGAATCATCATCGCTCCCTGAGCGGTCCTTCCCCTCTTGAGCGCTGTGAAGTGCTACTGTCCCAATGTCTGGTGAATGCAATCGCTCCATGGAGCCGTTGCTGAGCGGCTACTTCTCCTTTTGAGCGAAAATTTTCCACGATCCCTTGGCTTGGAGCGTGATACATTTTTGTTTTCACAATTCGCATCACAGATGGTGCGCGCGTCATATGTCATTTGATTGAGTGTTGAGTGTTTGAGTGTTTGACAACACAACATCCTGCGTGTTATTTTACGGGAATTTTGCAGCAAAATTACAATTAAAAGGTGAGTGGTGTTTCAATTAATTGTATATTTGTATAACCCGGCCAAACCAAACAATTTAAACAGACAGCCGTTAGCCGTTTGTTAGACATTTGCCATGTCAGCTGATTGTTTCAAATTCAATATGTAGCCGGTGTATTCACGACGGTTGTGACAGGGAGCAGTCGCTCCGTGTGACATGGAGGGGAGATGTCGCTACGTAGCTGCTCAATGTTTTGTGAATGAGCCCATTATTTCAATCAAAATTTGCATCGCTATTTTTTCATGTCAGTACAAAATTCGACGTTTGACAGTCATTGTTATTGATTCGTCCAGTTGATTTATTTAACGAAATCCCATCGAAAGTTAGAAATTGGGTGATTAGTAACGATTAACGAAACTCAACATTCAACCACAGCAAAATATGTTTTTGCAAATCGCACTAAGAAATGCATGTTAGCGATCAGTTACGAATTTCAGTCCAACCCCTAGACACCACAGCTAAAACTCTCTCTCACTGTTAACCACTGCCTCGACCAAGATATCCGAACAATGAATGGTAATCACTAGATTACATAGAAAGTTCATCACGATCTTTGTCGCTTTTTAAATTGCGATAATTATTGTAAATATCTTTGCAGCTATGTGTAGCTTTTCAATTTCCTCACAACATAACGTATGACAATCGGCTGGACAGTGCCTACTACCGTACTCTAGAAATTAGGGTCACTGCACTCGGAATGCGTATTTTTCACACCTATCTATTTCTAAGTAGTAAATACGAGTAGATAGATACATATACCTACTCTCCCAGCAAACATTTACATTTGCTTGGTTTCAGCGTGTACGCGGTATCTCTGTCGAAGACATTAAGTGCATTTTCTAGCTACTATTTGTTATCACTTACGATTATCACCGTTTACTAGCTCCTTAGTATCAATTGCCTATCTGTGATATTGAAAGATTTCCAATTTAATTAACCAGACTTTTACCGCGCGTACTTGTATGTGTACACTGAAAATGTATCTGGTAGTGCATAGAAGGATCTGGTAGACGCTAGACTGTTATTCTTATTAACTAAAGCAGTGTCTCTTTATGTAAGGAGAAGAGATGTAGATACATATGGAAGCTATTAAATTGTAAACCTTTACTAGTGTCGTTCAAATATTTGTTCAGTCTCTTTTCAAGATGTTACCTGTACAGATACTCTAGGAGATACATAGAACACCGGGCTCTTGTAATTATTCCCTTCTCAATAATTGACACTCGTGACTTCGAAATTTAATACTCTAAAGTGAAAATCCATTTAGTACAACCGAAAAGTCATTTTTTCTAATTAGAATCTACGGTCCATTGCAATCCTCTTACAAACAAGGTTCCGATAAAAATCATCAGACACAATTGATCCCTACTTGTGTTAATTTCTTGTATCTTTTTGGATTGACTTGCACCTTTAAAACCTCCCTCGTTGTCTTAGCCGTCAAACAAAGAGTCGAACCCTTTCAATTGTTCCTGTCCATCCTCGGCAATGCTCCTTCCTTAAATATATTTCAACTTCAATTCGATTCATGCAAAGAAGGAAGGGCGAAACCTGTCGTGGTGTTGTTGCTGCGGATTGTTGCCATCATGGGCGATGTTCTGATTGTACAATATAATTGTTATTGTTGTCATGTTGCTGGGAGTGGGTTATTGCTTTTACCGGTCCTAAAGAAAATCGACAACACGATGCGATTGAAAACTCAACGAGTCAAGTTACCATGGAACGAAGAGTGTGTACAAGTGTAAGGTGAAAGCCGCGCGTATTCTCTACTGGAATGGAACCTGTTTATGTGGCATTAATTCCCTTTCAGAGGTGTAGTAGAGCGGGGGGACAGGAAATCCATTGTAATCGGATCTCGTAGTTCGTAGCCCTTGGGAGCCCTTGCCTTTAATTTATGATACCTCTGCAACGAGTGGACTGTGAATAAAGCCAACAACTTCTAATTGTGTTTTCGCTTCTTTTCAAATGGAAGGGAAAATCCCATTTTCCTTTTTTCCGTTCGAATGCCGACAATGTTGTTGGCCCGGGTGGCCCTTCTCTTCAGTGGTGTTAGATGCATCTGAAAATTCTTGTTTTCGATTGAGAGAAGATAGATACTCATGGTGGAGTGACTTGACTCCGACTCTTGGTGTTTTTAGGATGAAATTTAAATCTGATGGAGGAAGTATTTTATCGCTTTGATGCTAGCACGTAAGCATATCATCGTAAGAGACGGTCTTGGGTTTTAAAATAGGACGTAATGGTTTCTTTTCGTATCCGAATCGATACCATGACCAACATTGACGAGACAGACGTTTTGTGTGACCCTTCTCTCGACAATGGGACTCAGTTCATATCTCATGAAATATTTGATAATGTCTTAAGAGGTTGTCTATAGTAGAATGGGTTTGGAATCTGACGCGAGAGCTCAAAGGGTAACAGAGAAGGCAGTGTGTTTGATAAAGTGTCAAGAGAGTTGAGAGTGTCCCACGCACTTTAAAATGAAATGAAAACGATTACGTATACGAGTATATTCCAATTTGAGAAAAAATGAGGGTTTCACGCATGATGATTCGAGAAGCTTCGAATGCATTGCCTGCCGGTTGGTAACGTATCGCATTATATCAATTTGGTTTGTACGTTCGAAAATTTATTTCAAAACATATTTAAGGGGATTTATAAAAAAAAATGAACACAGTCGACCGCAGAGGTATACCTCTCAGGTATACGTACATATGGCTGGCTATCGCTGGTCTAACGAGTGTATTTTCTCAAAGTTAATTTTAGCAAAATGTTAAAAAATTAGAATATTACGTATTACCTAATGTTCTCATATCTCAGTATAAACTTAAAACGTAAACTATATTTTTTTAACTTTTTAATCACTCCTCACTGTTTCATCTTTCTTCATATTTGGATTTTTTCAATAAATAATTTAACAAATACTCAACTATAACAAATAGGAATAAAAGCGGTCTAAAGTGAATCGTTGGTGCTGTAAGAGAAAATAGTTCTCAAATTATTGTCTGAATCGGTAACTGTTACGCCGGCCATATATGATCCAGCTTACCTCTCCGGAAAAACTGTTAAGCCCTGACCTTCCGGATCATGTATGTGGAAATTGGACAGATCAGTCGGCCGGATGCAAAATCAAAAATCGATCCGGGAAAGCTGATCAGTCCTGGCCTTCACCGCGCACGTTCTGGAATTTTTCTCCGGAAAAACTGATCAGTGCTAGCCTTCCGGTATTTCGGACCGTATATGCACAAATTGTGTGGATTAGTCGACCTGTTCAGTCGGCCTGATACAAAATCAAAAATCGATCCGGAAAATTTGATCAGTCCTGGCGTTCATCACACGTCCCGGAATTCCTCTTTTTTAAATAAGGGTAAATTATCTACAATTTGAGACTAGAACGAAACTTCTAGCTACAATATTATGCTTACCGAGACCGAGATAGAGCTATTAAGGCTAAAATCGATAAATGGACATATTTACATTTTACCTCACTACCACACTAAAAATGGGTCGAATTGAAAAACTATTGTTACGTTAGACTTGAAATCAAATTATCTTCAACTTTCGTTTTCTGGATGTTTCATTTCGACGATCCGTTTCATATATCTATGAGCTTTACAAGTGATAATGTGTAACATTTCTCTTATGCCTAAAAAACTGTCGCTTTTCGACTTTCGAATTGCGGAAGGCCAGGACTGATCAGTTTTTCCGGAGAGGAATACCGGAACGTGTGTGTTGAAGGCCTGGACGGATCAGCTTTTTTCAGACCGATTTTGCATCCTGCCGACTGAACAGGCCAACTGATCCTTCCAATTTGTACATACATACACAGTCCGGAATTCCGAAAGCTCAGGACTGATCCGTTTTTCCGGAGAGGAATTCCGAATCGTCTGTGGTGAAGACAATATTCAGGTTATCCTGAAAGGTAAAACTGATCAGTTTTTCCGGAGAGAGTTTACGAATCGTCTATGGCCGGCTTCAGGGTGGATTTGCACGTTTTCAAGTTTTTATTGCACGTTTTTGTACTTTTTACGGCGCGAAAATCCGGTCTTTAGTTATTACCAACTTCGCAGCATGTTCCTTCTTTGGTATCGGGTACTCCTGCATCGAAAATGCTGGCGGTTTGGCATCGATGCCGGCGTTGTCTTCTGACCTCATTTGAAATGTAGCGGCGATTGCTGTCGTAAGGTTTTTCAACGTCTGGTAGCTCTGACATTTTGATATAATCCCATTTTTGACACCAAAAATTGACACAACGAAGTGGGTGATAAATTCCAATCTTTCTTAAATATATTTTAAGTAAATTTACAGACCCATCTTAACAATCTGAGTACCGGATACAGAAGAAGGAATAAAAATTTTCTGTGAAGTTGGCAATAACTATTTATTTATATCTTTTACACAACAGTAACCGTGGCCCCACGTGGGGCGCCAGTGAGAAAAAAAAACTTGGCAAATCGAAGCGCAGAGCTTTGGAGATAACAGTGCCACGTTGCACAGCAACCTAGTGTGGTGAATCTCTAGGATCCAGAGACTGTATTCGGTTCTAGAATATCTCTTCAGGGGACATACGTGTAAACAGTCGGCTCGTTTCAGCTTAGCTGGTAAAAAAGACCCTGTTAGGTAAACTGTCTATCTAATATACAGAACTAAAGAAATACTGTCAAGTATGCGATCAAGTGTGTAAGATTTAAGCACCTTACAGAAATTATTTGAACATTTTTTGTAACAGGGGCTGAGGGTTTCGGATTGTTAAATTGTTGCATCAGATTCTATTGGTCTGTCAATTTGGACGAGAGAAATATATCTCCCACGCGACAGGGAAAACATCTTTTTTTTATGACAAAAGTAATATACGCTAAGGCCAGGGCCAGTTGGAGACGGAACGTACAATACACAACTTTTTCCTGAAAAAGCGGCAGTGACGAGGGAGCTTTGTATGTTCGACGAACTAATTAAAATTGCACATTTGTATGGAAAGCTTGCTGCCACTGGTTCTTTTTGCTAGAATCTCGTATACCGTACGTGCCATGCGAAACCGACCTAAACCTTCACCAAAAATAACTCGACATCACAAAACCCGGGAATTGCCCATGAGACCCAATTTGGCTACTTGCAACCACCATTGTCGTACAATGTACTAGCCGGCCTGTATAATTAAGATAACAGCGATCTTACGCGATCGTACGATTCCAACGGGTTTGAAAGCGTTCACGCGTCGGATTCGTAAGCCCGATTGGTATTTACACTGTGCGCTTCGTCAGCTAACAAATTACGAGTTGTAGTAAACCCGTCTGCTGTTTACACGGGACGGGTATCATCAATTTGACGCGCCCGACGGGTTTACAGGTCACATGTATTAGAACCCCGATAACGAAAAATCTATATCAGGCATATTGTATGTTGTGGGGGCGACCGGTAGCGCAGTGTGTTGAGGCATCAGTCTCATGTTTAACTACCGGCGTTTCGGGTTCGAATCCCGTCCACGACGACGTACGTGGCCATGGATGTGCAGGAGGTGCATGCTGGCAACTGCATTCTCCGAAATCAGTTTATGCCAACGAAACGCCAACTGGGCCACATGGAACAGTTGACGCGCTATGCCCCACAAGGGGTTAGGGCAATTAAGTATATTGTATAATTAAGTAATTATTATATAGTTGCTCTTTTCCGGATTTTATTGCTCCAATTGAATTGCCAGGATTTCATTTTTTACATGGAGGTGACGCCATTTCATATGCCAAATTTCGGCTGTGAATATAAGTTCTAACTAATTGCTTTATACCGGCATGGCATCCAATGCTTTTGCCGAATTTACAGAATTGATTTTTGATTTTAATTTTTTTCGCGAGGAATTTAATTTATGGCGCCCGCATCGCTATGGAGAGAGATCACTTGTGTTCGTTTATAAGGTACAGACAAACCGCAAGAAGCATGCTAACATAATGATTTTACATTTAGGAAGCCAATAGGGTGAGCGACTCTATAAATTTACCACATACAGTAAAACCCTGTTTAACCGGATCAAAGGGAGCTGCGGCAACAACATTAACTAACTATATTCGGGGAGGCGCGGAAAACAATGAGGTGGTTCGCTACTTGACAGTCTTACCGCGTACAATAAGTAAAACTCCGTTTATCCGAACCAAGCGGGGAGGGGTCATATTTGGGATAATGAAATTTCGGCAAGGAAAAAAAATCGGTGGTGAGACTCGGCTCTTAAAAGTTGAGTTCCTAGAAAACAACTACAATAACTAGCAACCGATTATCAATTTATCATCACTTCAATATAGGCTTAATTAGATTTTTGATACATGTCGTGTTATGAAGTTTTGTAGACTGAACACCATGTCGCTTTATAAAGTGGGGATGCTAGTGTAACGACAGATAGTTAAGTCTGCAATTAATTTTAGATTAGGGAAACTAAATATTTGGGGACTAATTAGCACTTTCATCATACTTCAAAATGTTAATTTGATTTTTGTCGTGTTACAAAGTGGTGATGTTAATGTGATTTCAAGCTACTATTACCATTTCCCTTAGCCCTAGCGGGGCATAGTGCGTCAACTATTCCCATGTGGCTTAGTTGACGTTTCGTTAGCATATACTGGTTTCGGACGATGCATGCTGCTAGCATGTATCTCCCGTCCATACCGCATTCCTGCGACAATTCAGGAAAGGTGGCTTATTGTTTCGCCCATACCACCAGGGGAAAACAACCCAAACATTCATGGCCACGACGCGACGTGGACAGGACTCGATCTCGTGACTAACTATAGTATGCTGAGACATCAGACTGACGCCTCAACGGACTGAGCCACCGGTCGCCCCCTTAAAACAATCAATTCCTAAAATTTGACAGGATCAAGTAATTTCGGCCAACGGCAACTAATTAGCAATTAATTAACACTTCCAGTAAACTAATTTTACATTTAGATCCGGTATAAGAGTAGGAGTGATTCAGTGATGTATGTGGAGATTATGTAATTAGCACCTAATTACGCAATTTGTCTGATATCAATTCTTCGTTGGAAAGGTTCCACCTTAAGGGACACGTTCGATATTTTTCAGTCGGCAATTGAAAGTAGTGGATGCTTATTATTTTGTATTTTTAAAAAGGCATTATGTTACACGCATCCTTCGAGGCACATTTTGCCATCCTTATTGAAATCGAAGCACCACTTGCATACAACAGATGCCTGCGATTCAACATTACTTCAGCACTTGCACTCTATGGAAATATGATCCGCCTGTGCGCTGCGAGCAACGGAGGATTATCGTTAACCCTTTTGGCCTCTATTTTGTTAGCCTTTGTGTAGTGCGTTTCATCTTTATCCGCGACTTAACTTGTTAACTCTTTGCTTCGTCGAGACCCTTCAGCCTTTGGGCTCTTTCAATCATGTGATATCATCTCGATGCGGCTGAGAAGATACGAAACCAACATCGATGACGATAATGCGATGGATGACAACGTCATTGAGGGAAAACTTAGTCGGGTCTTCCTTCATTTCGAGGTAATGCCCTTACTGACTCTCCAGGGCTTGTATTACGTACTAACGTAACATTTCGCCATTTTCGAGTGTGTTTTTGTTGGTTCCACTCCAGAGTCATCTTGTCTTCGTGTCATTTAAGTATCCAGAGGAACAAGTAGAAGAGCTGTGTTGTCATTCTGATAAAGGGAGAGGATGCGACTTGTGGCCTCCCGAGCAGATTGCTACATGGAAGATATGAGGCTTTTGTGGTTTCTTATATTTATGCGATACCATCATCATTATTATCGTCATCATCGTCATCGTAATCTATATGAGGATCTCAGCGTCAGGTTTTTGGTCGATTGTTTGTGTTTGAGGATTTCAGGGGTCTTCTCTTAGCGTTATTGTTTTTCATGATGCATGATGACTATGAGGATGCGGATACTTGGATAGGAGCCGATAAAATGAATGATTGCTCGTTTAGTTATTATCATGCTTTGTCGGCAAACGATTCGAGTCAAGATTTGTTGTTTCGAAGGCTTTTGTTAGCTTTTAAAGACATGACTAGGACGAAGGACGCTTTCGTCGTTTTGGTTTTGTTCGAAGAAGCGAAAATGTCTGCTCCAAGAACTAACTATGGGTCAGAAGTTATAGCCGAACCATAACGAGTAAATGAATTGGATATAAGGACTACGGAAAGGAGCTCAAGTAACAAAGCACTTGGACAGCTTGGACGCTTTTTTGAAAGAAAGTTTTTGTAATTGTCCTTTCTATTTTTTTTAATCAATGAACGAATGCCAACTCTTTCGATAGAACTAGCAAATAATGAATACAGTGATGCAGATCCTTAAACTTCAACCTTTGCCAAACTTTGTTAACCCCTTTCAGCTATACTTGCTCCTCCATTTACCCAAAAATTACGTGCATGACCGGGATGACGACATGCTCTACTTAAAATAGGCTATACATATATTCTATTCTCGGTATCGCTTCAAGTCACATAAATAATTTTATATTTTTTTTTCTGATAGCAAAACAACAGTCCAAACAACACGACTATATCATAAGTCGATAGTACTCACTGAACGTAATGTAATTGGCTAAAAATGCGACTTAAGGTTAATTGCCGGTGATAAGATAAAGACCTGTCGTTAGAAGAATTTAATTCGCTCTTACCTATATGAGTGAGTGTGTAGAAATACTTGATATAGCGTCGACGTAATTAAATGAATCTGACTATAGATACTCGTCTTGGACGAGTAATGATTATATTTAGAACTAAAAAAATCGGCCTAAAATTACGTAATTGGATTACATGCAGGAGGAGGAGCAATCCATCTTGTTGACTATATCGTCACGATGCAGGAGGAAGGTATTATATCTTAAGCTCCTAATTACGGAAATTTGAATTGGTTTCCATTATATTCCGGACCAATCACCAGGCTAATTTTTTCCAAAAATCTGTTTGCGTTTGTTACGAAAGGAGATCGTCGGGCGCACATTTGAGTGCGCCATGCATGCCGGACTGACTGCGTCGTACATGCTGGACGAAGGAAAATCCGTCAACCCTTTTCGGCATAATGTGCAAACACAAATCAGACCTATTCTGACAATGTCTCGCACCGATGTTATACTTAATTCCAAACAATCGTATGATTTTTATCATGTGGTATTCTGTTTTGATTAGGTTCATCTTCTCCAATTCAAAAATCAGAGTACAAACAGAATAAACAGAATGGTAACGTGAAAAAAAAAGAAAAAAATATAAAAACAAATAGCTAATGATAATAAATAAATTAATGACATTTGAATGTTATGTTCCAAGTACTCGCTAATCGCCCCTATAATGCTCAGAGAGAAAAAATAATAATAATTTGTAGATACGAGTACATGCTAACAAAATAGATTATCTCAAAAAATACTGTATTTCTTGAATAAAAAAAATGTTGTATAATAGATTGGCCTTACGAAATACGTGATAGATATGTTTGTTTATTAGCGCGATATGGGGATAGATATTGTATCTTTTTTTTATTTTTTTATTTAATTAAGAATACGTAGAATAGCGAACCTATGAGGTAGATCGTTATCGGGACTGGACGCGCTAGCGTATTTAGAAAAAGAGAAATAAAAATTAAATTTATGTTTAACTTTGATGGTTTTGGGGTGATAGTAGTTGATTTGTTACGAGTATGAATGATTAGAAAAAGAGAGTTGCAGGTGCATGCTAGCAACAGCATCATCCGAAAAGTGTGTGCTATCAAAACGTCAACAAGGCATAGTAATGTAAGAGATTTTTACGCGTCCATGCCCCTGGAGGGGACAAGGCAATTAAAAAAAAACTCTGTGGTATTAGTAGGAATGTAAAGCTTTGGTACCTTAAAAGCAGTAACACAATAGACCTCTCCGCCGCACTCTTATCTAATCATGAAGGATGGGTTTATTTAACGGTAGGGATATATACACTCAGCTGAGCGGAGGCCTATATATTAAGATGGTAAATCAAACATTGCGGAAATCGCCACAAAAACTGAAAATAACCACGAAAACTGAAACTCAGATAGTAACACCTTGTCAACTTAACGAGATATACTCAATTGTTAGCAATCAATTACACGGAAGGTTATATGAATTGTAGTGCTACCAACCGGCCGTTACTACAACGATCCGTCGACATGTAATTAAAAAGTACCATTATATTTTGATCAGACCTCGTACACATTCGCAGCCGAGTCAACTTGCAAATGCGGGAAAAACGTCAATGCGAATATGCGAGGCAGGATTCAGACCCGCGCTAGTGACAGATTTCTTGTGTTCAGACGAATGTCAGTGCTACAGCGGCAAAAATTGCGTGTTTGAATCGGCTCTAATGGTACTAGTTACGTATCTGAAACACCGGCTACTAGTCAACTGTCAAGGGGATGGCAGTGCTCGACTATCGGATGTAGGAGTCCTAGGGCTCTGTCATATAGTAAACAAACAACAAAGTTGTTTGCTTCACACTCGCTATTTCGCTCCAGGATTCTGTATCCTGGGGAATATACTACGCTTCTGCGGGCCTTATGACTCGAGCCTTTCCTACAAAATCCAGTGCATCCACAATAATCCCAACCAATTTTGTCACCTGAACTATTTCAGTTGGAATTTAATTTTAATGGATTTTGATCACCGGGTGATCATGTCATCATGGAAGTTAAAGTGTTAAGTTAAATGAATTCCACAAAATATTAAGAGGATGAAATTGTGTTCTCCAGGATCGCTATCCCATAACAATATAATTTTCAGCTCATTTTCCTTTTTTCAGTCAGGAGAATGTGGTATGATCTCCTGACAGTAGTGAAACCTTTGCACTTTCTCAAAGCATCCTTATTCGCACTGTGCTGTTTTCGTCAACTCCTTGTGGGTCATAGCGAATAAATAACGACAACACGGATCATTCAACGACCGGTAGTGCAGTGTGTTGAGGCATCAGTCTCATGTTTGACTACCGGCGTTTCGGGTTCGAATCCCGTCCACGACAACGTTCGTGGCCATGGATGTGCAGGAGGTGCATGCTGCCAACTGCATTCTCTGAAACCAATTTATGCCAACGAAACGTCAACTGGGCCACATGGAACAGTTGACGCGCTATGCCCCACAAGGGGTTAGGGCAATTGAGTAGTATCATTCAAATTGCTGGCATTCACGGCTCTGCGCACTACTCCCAATAAATTATTTAAAAAAAAAGAAGAAAAAAAACTGACAATAGTCCCCATTTTGGGTGACATACACCTCCCTCCCATGACAAAATACCCCGAGAAAGATGAATTTTCCCAGTACGAAGGTGATATATCATCTTAAACTTGGGGGAGATTTTACGGCTCTGCGAACTATCCCAAATGAATTATGAATTACCCCTTCCCCAAAACATCATGACAAAAACCCCCATTTGGGGGAGGTAGTTCATCGTGCCCCCCTCCCCACCGCCGCCTACAAAAAAGTGCAAAACAACCCCAAAAAAGAGAGATGGCGCATCCCCAAACTCTGGAGGGATATGTCATCATTTCACATGAATTATGTCTCAAAATATTTTTGGGAAAAAATCAATATTTGCAAGTCCCCTTAGGGGCTCCGCACGCTACGCTGGTTTCGCGCTTAACAGCCCTCAATATACGTACAAAAATAAACGCTCGCTTCGCTCACACTGCGTGCGACAGCACTGGTATCTCTTTTCACTGCTTGGATGAGCTTTCGGAGTTGTAAATTTGAACTTCGCAGCTCAAGTTTCGTTGAAAATTAAAAAAAATATATCCTCCCAAATTTAAGAATATCACCCTCCAATCCAATATAATTTATTGGAGGGGATTTGCCATTTTTTGGGAATAATTCGTTGGGAGAATAGTCCGCAAAGCCCGCATATACGAGTACATCCTATTTTTTGCTACGACAAGACTTGAATAATGTGAAATACTCTAACCCAACCCCTCACCCATTGGGGGAAGAGCTTCATCCCACCTAGATACAGTTACAGTCGCATATCATTTGTGGCAAAAGGAAACATTGTTATCAGTTGGACTCCGACATGGAGTCAGGTGATCAGAAGACGATCATGCTATTCACTGTTCTGCCAGAGCTGGTACTGCTAAGCGTTTGCTAAAAAATTTGAACCTTAAGTTGGCTTTTTAAACAATCGCCCCTGGAGCAACCTCCACAAATGAGAAATGAAAATGGCCGAAATTCGCTTAGGATGATTTTCGCCCCAAATCGAGATAAACAATTTCCCTAAAACTTATGAAAAGTGACCCCAAAGACCAAATGAGAAATAGCTAATTGTCGAAGCTAAATTAAGGAAATAGTGGGAGCATTACTTTGGCCTTTGCCGAATAAATATAAATAAATTTTATGAACTTTTCCTCCAAAATTTTGCGAAATGCTACGCCAATTTGCGATAGTTTGTCATAACGAAAAAACGCCCGAACCTCATGTAAAATGTTTCGTGAGATTTCTAATTTTCGCCTTGTGGCGGTTGTTCCTGAGGGGATAGATAATTCATAGAGCCCATCAAGAAGTGTATTAAATAAAAAACGATTTAGTCCTTAGCAAGAATTATGAGCAGTCAATAGATTTCCCCGATAGAGCATAAGGTTCAAAAAGAGTGGAAATTGCAGGATTGATCAAGTTAAAATGAATGTGTACGGAGAGCCTAAGTGAAAATTAGTAAATTTTTTTTTTAATTTTAGGTCGCCTATAGCTTAGATCATAAAGTTCTTGTTACTATTTTAGATACAAACTAACATTTATCGCATCTTTGATATACTTTAGATTAGACTTACTTCTCATAATCGCATATTAATTTTTCTTATTTCTTTTTTTTCTATTTACAGGTATGTCGTCCAGTGAATCACTATTATATTTCCGTAACGTTCGTAAGTTAAATTTATTTTTTTAATTTAGTATCAAATGCCAACAAACCTTTCTGAACGAAAAGGATTAAGTCCTTGGCTACTTTCTTTTCTCGATAGTTTTCGTGGGCGGAATATTTTGGTTTGTATTATTTCGAGCCAGGTCCTAGCCGCCTATACGGTGTCTCGAAACGAGGTTTTTTCTTTCATTCCCACTAAGTGCACCCATCCTAGCACTTATCCTGCAATCTGCTTCGTTCTTCGTTGCACTGGTGTAGTGAGATGTATCTTTATCAACAGGCAGTGTGTCTTTTTATAATACTGTACTACTGTATCTTCTCTAAAATGCCCATTATATTTTTTTATTTTCTTTTCAACTGCATCAGATGAGTAAAATGTTGGGTGTATAGTACACATACTACATACACAGTCTACTTCTCACTCATCCCAGCGAACAATTTGGTGAATGTTCATTGCATGAAACCGATATGAAATCGTTTTCTGAATGCTCATTTCACTTTGGCTTCATAGCGTGAACAGTAAATGAATATCACTATATGCGTGGCAGTTTGTAAAATATTCAAGACCTCCTAATCAGTTTCCTTTCAGTACATGAATAATAACTGAAACTATGTTCTTGCGAGCCAAAATTTACTGTTAACTTCACCGCTATGTTTCAGGGATTTTTCATTTAGGTGGCGAAATTTCAAAGTGTAAAGAATACGTATGTTTTTTTGAGTTTGTTGGCTAGTTTTTGTTGTTTTTTGTTATTTTAAAGTGAAAAAGTGAAAATCAAGTAAGGTAAGCAAATGCAAAATGTATTTCTAATGCCTAAATCATTTATAATTTCATATGAAGTTCTTCAATCGATAAACAAAATCAGCCATTCTATAGGGAAAAACATTCACTACATATTCACAGTAGAATGTTATTTCATAAGATGCCTATTTATTGAGTAAACAATAAAAATAAATAAATAATTTATGTAATGTATGAAGGCTGATGGCCACGCATCCTTTCCACTACAAAATGGCATCTTTTGTTTGTTGATTAATATGAAATTGACACGTTATTTAGTGACTTGTTTTTAATTAAATTGCATAATTTGCTGTTAATGTAATGAGAGGCACGTTAATATATTGTTCGGGAGTGTGTTGTCCACGCCCGGAATATAACTTTTTTGAAAGGGGAAATTATTTCGACTTCAAAGTCTAATTTCATTCCACTATATGTGTATTTTTTTCTATAAACCATTTTTAGCAAAATGTCGAAACAATCGCTGCATTACCATTCAAAGATTAATGCAAAAAACATAATCAACCATATTTATCCAACTGATATTGATAATAATGAAAACAGCATGGAATTCAGCGAAAATGAAGCATCGGAATACGAATTTTATGTTTCCCAAGATGAAATTATGGAAGACATTACCGAAACTGGGTTATCCAAAAATATTGCCTCTTGGGCTACGAAATACATGATTGGTAATGAGGCGATCAAGGAGTTATTAGTAATGCTTAGGAATCATAATGTAGAGGGACTACCGCTAGATGCCCGAACACTAAAATCCACTCCCAAAGAAAATGTTACAATATTAATGGGAGACAGTACTTATGTGCATTACGGGCTTAAAGATTGTTTGACCGACTTTTTGTTGAATAACTCGTACGTTTCGAATAATCTTTCGCTAGATTTTAATATCGATGGTTTGCCCTTATTTAGAAGTTCCCGATATCAAGTATGGCCAATTTTATGCAGTATTGCCAGTACTTCTGAAGTTTTACTAGTAGGTGTATATGGAGGAATGTCGAAGCCGAAAAACTGTGACGAGTATTTACAACCATTCATTACAGAACTTAATGAAATTTTATTAAATGGATTCATATTTCAAAACAAGGGATATACTGTTCATGTGCGATCATTTGTATGTGATGCACCAGCTCGTGCTTTTATACTTCAAGTTAAGAGTCATAGCGGGTTCTTTAGTTGTCCAAAATGTACGCAGAAGGGTGAATATATCAATCATCGAATTATATTTCCTTACGAGAAGAATACCTTAAGATCAAATAATTCTTTTCGGAGTCGGTTGCAACCAGAACATCATAATCAACAGAATACTACAGTATTGGAAAGTCTGCCAATTAATATAATTGATAGCTTCGTCCTTGACTATATGCATGTCGTATGTTTGGGCGTAACCAAAAGCATAGCATCATTGTGGATTAAAAACAAGGTCATAAAATCTAAAATAAGTGAGCAACTTTTAAAAATAAGGGGTCAAATACCTCAAGAGTTCAACCGAAAACCACGAGGCTGCAATGAATTTGACAGATGGAAGGCCACTGAACTCCGACAATTTTTATTGTACACGGGACCATTTATATTATCGAGTATCCTGGAACCTAATTTATACCAACACTTTTTAAAATTGAGTCTAGCAATGAGGATATTGCTTAACGATGAGGACTGTATTCGAAACAATGAATGCGCAAAGAAACTTTTAGAGAGTTTTGTTAAAGACATTCCTGATCTGTACTCTACTGACTTATGTACATTCAACTTTCATTGTTTGACACATCTTCATTCGGACGCTTTAAATCATGGCTCATTACATAACATCAGTGCTTTTAAATATGAAAATTTTTTACAACGCATAAAGCGAAATGTGAAAAGCGGAACAAACGTTCTTAGCCAAATTTACAATAGATGGGTGGAAAGCAGTATCAACAATGAAAGAAAACGTGTGATAAAGTATCCTATTTTTGGAAAGCAGCTCCCAAGTGGAAGTTACGAAAGTATAATGACAGAAAAATATAAACTATCAATAAAAGAACCAGATAATTTTCTACAAATCAATAAAGATGTATTGAAGCTTATTGAAATTAAGAAAGATGAAAGAAACATACTTCTATTGCATGCGCTTCGCGTAGAAAATCTGGAGCCATTTTTTACTTTTCCCGTTAGTTCCGACTACTTTAATATATATCATTGCGTGACTCTTAAATTTAGTAAAGCCACAAGTATAATAACACTAAACGACGTATCTACCAAGTTAATCCATTTGACTGATGCAAACTGCAATTCACATTACTTTTCACCTATAATTCATACACTAGAAAAACAATGTTAAATCCCAGCGATAACGATGAGACCCAAATTGATGCAACATATACAGAACTGCAAAATGTCAACTTCGGTAAGTAAATTGATGTTCTTACTAAAAGCACATATAATATTTATTTGTTTATTTTTTTTTTATTATATTTTTTCAGCACCATCTTCATTGCAAACAGATGAAAATTTTGGGTATAGGGATTTTTTACAAATTAAAGGTAATATTCAAATATAGGGAAAGGGACGATTTACGACATAATGGATTTTATCATAGGTTCTTATCCAGTTACATCAACGCAAAATGCTTCTTCTGGGTCACGAAACTTATTCCGTAATATCGGAACCAATGCAAGAGAAAAAAGGCCTCTAACTGATTCAAATAACGACAGTATTATTAACAGTCAGACTACTAATACAAATAGAGGTGAATAAAATACAATAATAATGGGAAAAATCTGAAAATGACTGTTTCTTCTCTTTTCTAAAAAGATGTACTCCGTGCAATCCAGAATGCAAACGTGCACAACAAGCAATTATTTGAAAGGCTGACGTCCGAAGTATGTGGTTTAAAAGAGGTTGTGAAAAGTCTACAAAATGAAATTAAAGAACTTAGAGCGAATCTCCCTGGGAGTCAGCAGGACAGCGGCAATTTAATTCCTTCCAAGCCTTGGACCACTGTGGAGGAATTAATTTCATTTGAAAAATCCTTAACAGAAGATCGCATAAATAAATTAGTAAGTCGAATGCGTGTTTATATATATAAAGATATATTAGACGTGGCTAATGTTTTATTAATTGTGTTACTTTTATTAATTTCAGAAAGAAGATTTTTGTCGGGTAGGAGGTGATGATGTTCACCAATTTATTAAAAGAAATTTAAGAAAATTGGTCACCGACATGTTAGCCCAAGAATTTTCGTGGACCGGGGCAAACAATAAAACTAGTATTAAAGCTTTTACTTTAATATCGGTTTTGAAACGTAGGATTGAATTATTTTAATTTTTGAAACTATTGTTATAATAATTGGAACTTATGTCTAGGTGCATGTCTATTCAGCATACCTAGTGCAACGGAAGCAACTGTGGAAAGGCATATAAAAAGGCATTTCCAATATGCCAAGGAGCGACTGGTAAAAATAGCAAATTTATTGAATCGACATTATAATTATTTTAATAATAAATTTCTTTATTTCAGAAGGGACAAAAATAAAAAAAAATTAATTATCGTTAAAGATTTCCGAAATGTTTTTTTTTTTTTTTTTTTTTTTTTAATAGAAATGTATTTTTACGAGTAGTGCGGATCGTACTCAATTTGATAAAATGAATAGTTTTATTTACATATTTTTTTTTTACTTACAACTATTACAAACATTATTATAACAAAATATTAATATATATAGTACAACGTGAATTAATAAAAAGTTAACTTTTTGTAAAAATCTGAGACTTTTCACTTAAATTTCAGGACAATTTTTAACAAAAACTCGACGTTTTCCATTGAGTTCGAACTTGACACGGTTCTGACGAGGAAATTTTAAGTGTCTGTGCGGCCCTCCTTGGATACCTTCTTCATTTTTGGTATTTCCACATTATTCCCACTCTATTTTCGAGCTCGATTTTTTTTTATGTTCCTATTTTCTATTTTCCTTATTTTTCATTTCCACAATTTTTGATATTATACGTATATGACCTTTTCCAAGCGGCGGAACATAAATCGCTGCGGGCTACGTTTTTCAAATTCTATATGAAGTATTCGTCGCCGTCGATGTGCGGTTGGATAGGTCATATAGAATGGGAAAAACGTAGCCCGCTCCGGAGTATGGATCGTCGCTTGGAAAACGGCCCTTAACTAAAGTAAATTAAGTATCCCGCATAGAATTCATTATGATTTCAGCTCGTGAATTCCTCTTACTGTCATGAGCTGTGTTCAATATGATTTCAGTAGGTGAATTCCTTCTACTACCATAATCAGTATCCAATAAGATATCATTTGTTGAATTCAGTATGAATTCGCATAGTGAATTCTGTCTGCATTCATACTTTTTGTCCACTTTGGCATCATTTGCTGAACTTATTTTGAAACCACCTTATGGTTTCATTTCGGGGTAAAAATTTTCGAACAAAAGTGAATCCGATGTGAATTCTAACTGAGAGGTAAATGAATGTTTAGTGATTTCATTTTCACTATGTGATTTCATTCTGAGTTCACAATGATTTCCTGATGTTCGCTGGGATGTTGCAATTTATCTGGAGGACTGTCTTGTATGCTGCTTTTTTTTTTCATTTTTCCAGAAGTGCATGAAATGAATGCTTGACCGAGACCGCATACTACACCCGTATGTGTAGTGAATATTAGGGCATTGTCGCACTGCATTTCAATGCAAGAGAGATGAGTACATTCGTATCTTCTCGTCGAGCATAATATCAGAATATCGTGCATATTGCCGGATATCTTGTTCAGTCAAGATCATGACCAAAGCAGACATAAAAGAAGATGATAACAAGAAGACAAAAAAAAATTATATTAAAGCAAAAAAAAAAAAACAAATAATAGAAAGTACACAAATACTTTCCAGTAGCGGATGTACTCCTGTACTGTTTTTTTTTGCATTGAAATGATGAGGACTGTTCTGAGGATATCATATTCAAAATGCATACGTTCTCGTATCTTTAAAATTCTCATTTAGGAAACGAGATGATGAAAATGAAATTTTGAAAAAAAAAAAAAACCAACAAGGTTTAATATCCGATACGCTCTTCGGGATGTAGAAACAGCCACTGTTTGGATAGGATTAAGTTGGATGTGATGTAGAACTTCCGCCAATTGGATATGGAAGACCAACCTATTTTTTCTGTTATGTCGTGTAGTCCCTTCAGTCCTTGGGCCGTATCGGTGGTTAGAGTTGGCTGCGATATCATCTTGCTGATGACTGCGTTAACTAGCAGTCTCTTGTTTTGATAGCGTTCCTTAATTAAGGTCCAGGCCGGTTCGTAGTTTTTGTCACACACTGTCAAATGTTTGACCAGTGCCTCCGCCTCTCCGCTCAGGTTGGTTTTTAAGAACCATAGCTTCTGAGCTTCACCCAAGTTATTTTTATCAATGAGTTGGGTGAAGAGGTCGTGGAACTCCTGCCACGCTAAATAGCTCCCGTCAAATTTCGGCAAGCTAATTCGCGGTAACTGTATGTTTGTCTGCGAGGACTGACCAGATTCCGCTCCCTTCTTCATAAGTTGAAGCTGAACATCTTCGACCCATATTTCCGTGCTGCTGTACATGCTGCCTACATAGTCCGTAGGTATATCGCCTGCTTTCAGGATTTCGAAGTGATGGTCCCTAATTGCCTCCCACTGCTTGCTTATTGCCTGCAACTGAGCCTCCATAAATTCCTTTGGTTGCTCCTCTCCCATCCTTGCTGCTGTTCGTGTCAGATGTTGATTTAACGTCTTCAGCATTATCTCTTCGCAGCCCAGTGACGGCTTTGAGTGTCTGCTCAGAGATCTGCCTGCATTGTCTATGGCTTCCAATTTGCCTTCCGACGCTTCCCGTTCCGTGATCTCCATCAAGCACTCGTTGATTTTTGCCAGAGACTTCTCTACTACGGCCTTGACTGCGGCATAGTAGTTGTTCCTGAAGTATTCGTGCTCTGCGTATTGCTCCGAATGTTGGCTAAGAGCCTTGTTGTTGGTGTCGAATCGCTTCCACTGGTTTTCAAGGTGGTTCTTCTTTTCCTCGTAGTTCCTCCTGTTCCTCCTCTCTGATCCCAGCTTGTTGACGTTCCGCACCGTCTTCTCGATGTCCTCTCCAATGTCCGCTTGATCCTGAAGAATGTCCTCCATTGTAGGCTGCTTCTTGTTCCGTTGTCGAGGGGTCACCAAAATGTAAATGATAAGCTTGGGTTGATCGACTGATACATTATTGTTTATTGTTTCTCTTTTTATACAATCGATCATGCTGATACAATTTGTCAGCATAATCGTCAAAAATACAGAACATATGTAATATGCAATAATGCAATTTCGCAATAGAACAATGTACTTGGATGAACTCAGAATCATCCATAATTGCAAATATGCAACCAGTGCATATTACACAATATGTGGACAATGTACGAGTATGTTGACCAAAGTGCATTGGCCTAAAGTGAAATGCATTTTTCTTGACCTATATTAATTACGATACATATTACTTAACAAAGGCGAACCACCAGAATGAAAGGAATATAATCGAGCTCATTGGTCGCGGTCTTGAAAGCATATTGTTGATGTATTTAGGTCTGGAATCAACTTTTTTGATTTCTCCTCCTATGAAAGTATTCCCCTTTGGATTGAAAAGTATTCTGATCCAGAAATTGACAGTTGATGGCACTTATTTTATCGGGAAATCGAAAAATTCTGTTCCGAATCCGGCTTTCAGGATCGCGACCATTGCTACTATTTTTCATGCAGACATCGTCTTCAAACCCGGCTTTAAATCAAATTCCACTGAAAAAAGTAAGAAAAACATACACATACTCGTATAGGCCTCAAACAAAAGAGTCGCCAGACTAGAAAAAATACGTTGAACTATCTTTTTCCTTTCACAAATACCGTACTATTCGTCTATGGCGGATACTTTTCCTTCCATTCTCTGCCGTGTTATTCTTCCGTCGTAGAATCTGCCGCACACTCGTTTCCAACAACAACAATTTCAGATTCTTTTCATGCTTTTCCTTTTTTACCTCTGATGGCCTCTTTAGTCGCACCATAGAGAATATATACCGGAAAATACAGAGCAAACGGAACGACGATCCAGAGCTATTAAACTGACTGGGAATATTTAGGGCGAATATTCAAATTATTATAATAGTACTCGCTTATCATTGTACTTGCAGCAGTTCTACGGTACGGTATGAATTGTACGTGAACCTAAACTAGCCGAGCATCCCTTATCATTTCACGTATGATATAATATCCTACGTGCTCTCTAATTGCAAAACCACCATTATCTCGTCGTCCTCGTCGGTTTTGTTGGGCCTAAAGTTGGCCAGAGAGACAACGGGGACAGAATGGTAAAACCGTGGTAACCACAGCATGGGCAATGTGCAGAATTGTTAGATATTTATGGCGGGACCGACTGATTTATATGAAACGAATGGAGAGGCAGGTAGTAGACAGTGCAGCGGATTTTATAGAAATTACGTGCCTCACTAAAGTATCTTTGACAAAAGCGACCTGACTCTGGCCGATTTGTGGAGCAATGTTACAACGAAGAATAGAATATCTGAGCAATGAATTCTCGTCCATATAGTTTTTGGAATTTTGCGATTCTATGCGTTTTGAACCGCATCTACTAGAGGTGTATATTGATTGAGTGCATTTCTCCGTATACAAGGACAGGTAGGAATACGATAGTTGTACACATAGGTGCATCTGATTGTGTGCAATCATGAATAAATGAATCGCACCTACGTACTTAGATATATTTCCTCTGCGAATACGAGAAATAATTCCAATATGGGCTATGCCACAAGAGAAGAAGTGTGCCGTCATGCATTACAATATTTTGCATTGTGCAGTGCGGCCTACACCGAATACAAATTTGCGGATACGTTGAATATGGATATTGAGTAGTCCCGATTTGATAGTAGGCGACTCCTGGTAGATTAAATGGGGACGACTTTAGTTTTTTTATTATTATATATTTTGAATCTCAATCGAGCTGATTCACATTGTTTTCATGCATTATAAAATGCTTTTAGTTCCCGTGTACACGGGTGCCGCAAATAATTTTGCGAGCTAAAGCTTCAATAGATGAGCCATGGCAATTTAAAAATGAATTTCCCAGCTGAATCCTCAATAGAAACCATCCGCGCTTACACCTGTACTCCGTTTTCAGTACCGGTTTTTGGTTTTCCGGAGTTTCCCGTTATTCTGAAGACTCGCTGCAGTACCGGTTTTTCAGTATCGTTTTTTTTTTTGGTTTTTTGAGTACCGGGTTTTTCTCGTTTTTTTACACCGTTTTTTTATACCGTTTTTTTGGTACTGTTTTTTTCGGCTTTGTGCGTACCGTTTTTTCTTTTTTTTTAAGTACCGTTTTTTTTAAATGAGCGGCAATGCATAGTATAGTATCCGAAGAACACCAGCCAATGGGCAGTGCTCGTTTTCTTCTTCCGGAACGAAGGATCCAGCGTTTTCCACTACCCAGTACTAGTCTCGGCTTATGAGTAGTTCTTCAAACCATTATAAACCGACTCATGGTAAAAAACACCTGTATTAATAAAACCGGTACCCTAAAAACCCTTATGCGAACCGAAAATAAAAACGGTACTCAAAAAGCCAACATACTACTCGAGTTTGAAGTACCGCCGAAACTAGTACGGCTAATAAACAGGGAGATGGGCTCGCACCCATGTTCTTCAACCTGGTTCTAGAGTATGTCGTCGTCAGAAAATTGAACGAGGTAGACACGAGAAGCTCGTTACTAACAAAATCAGCGCAGTTAGTGGCATATGCAGACGATGTCGGGTAAGGAGGTATTTCAAGAACTGGAGGCAGCCGCTTTCGAAGTCGGATTAAAAGTCAACGAATCGAAAACAAAATGTATGACCCAATCTCGAAGAACGGCGCCTAACAGGCCATGACAATGGGCGAGTTCAACTTCAAGCAAGTGAACGAATTTGTTTACTTGGGCCCCTACTATCAAACGACGATAACGAAAAACATGAGATCCTGTGACGAATCACAGCAGCTAACAAAACGTTTTACGCAGTCCTGCCCATAATGAAGTTGAAACTATCATAGTTCACAAAAGCAACAAGCTGTGCATCTATAGAACAGTAATACGACCTTTGCAGCTCTATGGATGTCAAACGTGGACCCTTACACAGTCGTCAGAAAATTCGATCGATATGTTCGAAAGAAAATCCCGCGGGAGATATTGGGACCAGTCAAGGAAGGGGACGTATGGCAAATCCGATACAACCATAAGTTGTACGAAATGTTTGAGGATCTATGTACCTCGAAATTTGTCAAATTCCGGAAACTGGAATGGGCTGGCCATGCCAAACGAATGCATGATGACCGAAACGTGTGCTAAAGTGTAAACCCGAAGGAAACCGATCGCAAGGGAGACCTCGTGTACGATGTATGAAGCTTCTACGATTTTCGAACTGGAGGATGCGACCGCTTGATCGAGATGGTTGGAGGAACTGGTTCCCGCCCGACGTAGACTAGACTAGACTCAAAAAGCCAGATTAAAACGAAAAGACCCGGTACTCCATATAAACCGGAAAAAACGGTACTTAAAAATCCTGCTCATGATTTAAAAAACGGGTACTCGTCGAGATTAGCGAGGCTGCGAGGAAGACCGAGAGCTCGTTGGAAAGACTCAGTACATGAGGACGCCGAACAACTGCTGGGCCTCAAAAATTGGAGGACGCGGTCACTTGACCGCGAGCTAATTTGAGGACGATGATCCAGGCGGCCAGAGCCCGATGATGATGATGATAGCAATTTCCAACTGGAGGAGGTTACTACATATATGATTTTCGAGCTGAATGTTCACTCTGTATTATTATTTCAATTTACGTAGTAACTACTGATGATGATATACGTTAAATGTTCATTGGTTCGGCTATTGTCATTTACTCCAGTGCGCAGGTACTTAAAATTCGAAGCAGAAATAAAGGCCGCGATTGCTCCATCCATATTGCTGAACCGATCGTCCAGAAATCTGAGTTCTAGAAGGCACCACGCACCACCAAGTTGAACCGTTTGCGACTAACCAAAAACATGTCAATTTCATAGCAACGTGATGATCACATTGGTCGCGTTCTTAAGAATGAACCAATTCGGAAATGCCAGAAATATAAGTAGTTGGGCATTCGTGAGCTGAAGCGAGAGAGAGTGAGAGTCGAGGTCTCTGATCCCGACTTATGTGGAGAGGGGAAATTGGCTGAAACCAAATTTGATTCGTTTCTGCAGACCATAATATCTAAACAAATACATCTCTGTACAATCTGTGAGCGAGAATAGAGAGAATATCGGCTTCTCTGTCTCTTTTTATTTTATACAATTAGTAGGCCGGTTGTCATTCTGCTCTTGTGACTCCTTTGTAAATATTTCGGCATGATATGACCTCAGATAATTTTGTTCAATTAACACTCATTCCATTTATTAAACCGCAATGACTCTATTAGTGTCTACATAATCCGTCCATATTTTATTGAGTCGCTACTTAACTAATTAACTTGAAACCACATTACACACCATATGGTAGTCATCGTATCTCGACGTGGCCCAATACCAACGGCGACTCCTGCTGTCCGAAAACCAACAAGAAGCCTGTCCGCTCGTAAAGCACACGTACCCTGTGTCAAGAATCACTTACCTTTAATGGTGAGACCATTCCGCACCACTGGCATTTAATATATCATTTCGTTCCGATCATATAATGGACATTGAATATTCTGAAAATGTTACGACCCCTACGAAAAACAACAGTCGAGGCACTAGGCACAAACGACTCCAGGAAAGGTGTGTGTGTGTTATGTTCCTAAGTGAAAGATACCCGTACGTCCAAGTGTCCATGGGTCAGATGCATATCACATATTGTATGAAAATATGGCAAAAGGAAGGAAGGAAAGTATGGTCAGTCGTCAGTGGTCAGGAAAGTGCTGTCGGACGTAGTCAATGTTGTCAAGGGCCGGTCCGTTGTGATATGTGACGGATATGAACATGTAGTTGAAAAATCGTCCGAAAGTGACCATTGGTCACAGAACATCTGGAACATCCAATATACCTACCTTGTGTTATGGTGATTTTTTTTTTTTTTAATTGGTAGTCACATGTAAAGACATCATTTAGGATGAGCCCTTTTTATGTTATCATACCCACATCCAGTTCGTCGTCGAAGGACTTATGCAAGTAAATACAGGGAGAAGAATTTCAAAGCGACTTGTAATGATAGACAAGATTGCTCCCGGGTGGCATCGTTTATATAGCCCAGTCACCAGCGAAACTATTGATATCTTTGCCTCTTACGAGGAAAACACTATCTCTTCAAGATACTAAAGGAGTTTCATTATGGAGCTCGAAAGTATGCAGTCACAAAATACGATAAAATTAATTAGAGACGCTAGCAAACGTAGTTGGGCTAATTTTTGTGAGAGCGCCAACACAGCTGCCAGGTTACACCGCGTTTAAGCGAAAAATGAAAGGTGTGGTAAGAGATAAGAGTATCGCACGACACAAGTGTGACTTTAAAAAAATGTTTTTTAAGGCTGCCCGTATACTGGATCGGGTGTTTAAATATTTTATTCTTCACCTCCTTATTCGTGAAAATTGTGAAGATACAACATCATGAGTCCTACAACTCATCTCAGCGACTTCGAAAACTATTGATTTAACACTACCACTGGCGACTTTTTTTTCTTCTAACATTATTACATTAACACTCCAAAATATTCGCCTCATCGTCCCAATTGTATTGCCTAGATTTTACTTCATTTCCAAGAAGGTCCTTTTTGCCTAACCAGGACTCAACATGCCCTCAGAAGAACTCCAAAGCATTCGCCTCATTATCCCGATTCATATGATACCCATATTGCCTAGTTTTCACTCCACTGCCAGACCAAAGGACTGAAAATACCTTCAAAAGTACTCCAGTACCAGTGTATCAGCCTCATCACTTCTACTCAGAAGCTAGCCATGTTGCCTAGATTGCATTACATACACAATACAAATGTACAATGTTAAGTTATTGTATTGCATCAACGCGAGCGCCACACAATGTTCGTGGTGTAAATTGTAAAGTGTAGTTTTCCATTCACTGCCCAACGAGGTGTCGTCGCTATGAAAGTTACACAAAAAAGTCTCAAATTAATTACAATGTCACAAAATGTAGGTTGGAAGTATCACCGAAGATACCAAGACCACTGGTAAATATCTTCCTTATCCGCACTTCAATCTTAAAAGTCACTCGACCCAAATACGCCATATTGAGTAAACCATTCCGACTTCTGAAAACAATCTTCACAGAAAACCAAATCAAATGTAGTTTGCGTTCAATCGGGGAAATAGATTTTTCCTGACTTTTTCCGACTGTTCCCCTGATTTGGAATTTTTTGTACAACTTTTGAGGAACTGATGCGTGCTTCAGGCCGTTTGGATTCATGGTAATTTTGTGCAATCAAGTCAGCACGAATGTGCCATTAAGGTTCGGGGTCTTGCTGCCCTTCGACTTGTCCCAGCGAAAAGTGGCATTAAAAAAACAGTTGACCGGTCGATACGTAGTGGTTCATGCCCTTGGCCAATATAGTGGGTTTTAAATTGAGACGATTTGCACTTGCGAGGGTTTTGCTGAGCAGTAAAGCGACTATTAGCCAAGACCGCGGACCACGATGCGTCACATCACCCGGTGAAATAGGAATACGCCTTTCATTCTAATGGTGCATTCCTCTTTCGCGAAAATAGAGAGAGTTCCTCAATATTGTGCCTAGGCTAGATGTGTCTAGGATGAATTGGGGGTTTGTGTCTAAAAAATAAATTGCAAACTGGGTTGCCGTCATTGTATCCAGAGCGAGCGGAGCGATTTCATGTTTATGCGATACTGAGCAAGGTCGTGCAAGTGCAAGGGCGGCCACCCGATTTGGCATGTATCCTAGACAACCCCATTTATACTAGACACACACCCATTATTTTCTCTCTATATTTGCCTTGCCCGGCCAACTAGGAGTCTACCTGGTTTTGAAAGTCAAATCTTTCCCGTGGTCTGAAGTATTTTTTTTTTAAATTTAACCTACGGGCCATGAAATCGATAACCCTTTGAAGATTATCCTTGTAGATTTTTCTTCACAAGTCCATAAAATTTTCTATTATTGTGGTTGATTATCTCCTAAAATCCATCCCTATCGTATTTTCGCTGCCAGCTTCCTTGTATCACACACATGAATAATCCTCATTCATATTGACGTCCGACCTGTTCCTGTCAGAATTTTACATTCTCATCTCTAAATTTCAAAATGTTCGTCTACTTTTCCCCCAATCTAGTCTGATCTCAGTGCAATTTAAGTTCACATCTCCCACGGGATCGGCTCGTAAATAAACTCCTTAAAGCGGATTTCCCGTTTTACTACACTCAACTCGAAACGCCCGGCACCATAGGTTCAATTTTGGATGAGTGAGAATGTGAAAGGTGGAAGGACGAGATTACTATAAGGATAGAATGACGACTGGCATGTTGACAAATAGATATATAGATGGAAATGTTGAATATAGATTTCCTCGGCCTGTTAAGGAGTTACTATTATTATCGTCCAAATGTGGGATTGGCTGAGTTTTGTTGTTGCTCTCTTTGGAAACACGGTACTACGGTCGCTACGTTACTACGAGTTTTCTGTCTATCTATGTATTCTGTCAGTTGTCATCAAGTACTGTGAGAAGTCAGCTATTTGTTTTTGTTCGGTTTTATACTATTCAATCTCCGTGAAATAGTGAGCTGGCGAGCAACTGCGAAAATAGCACCACGATTTGCATAAAGATGGCATGTTGTTGCTGTTTGTTGCCTTAAACCCTCCAAGGGCCTGGGCGCGTCAACATCTCTTGCATTACTATGCCTTGTTGACGTTTCGATAGCACATTTTTTTTTGAATGGTGAAGTTGTTAGTATGCACCTCATGCATGTGGCAGGCATAGGAAAGGAAAATATAAATGGATTGTCGCTGTGGGAGAAATATCATCAATTTTTTAGCGATATTGTTAAGGATCTTTTCATTTCTGTGGCGGCATTGTGTGTAGCCGTTGCATACAATAAACGCGAAGTGAAGGCACTTGTGGGAAACTTCTTTATTTAAGTATTTAATGGAAGTGCGAATATGGCTGTAGTTTAGAATATTCTGTCAACTACCCGTAGTAGGGAAATGATGACTCTTTAAAGGATTGACTCGTCAAGTAAAACGAGTTGATATCGCTTAAGGTTAGCACCTATAAAGACGGACGGTTTTTAATTGAACGTGGCTATTCAGTATTCGAGTGTGAATGATCCAACTCTCTATCACAAGTTTCCATTCCGTTTTTAATCAGCACATGTAAATATCCCTTTTGTACCCATTTGTAGGAAGAAGCCGACGGTGCATACAAACAAAGGGTTTGAATCCATTGTTTTTTACTGAAAGTTGCAACTGGAAAATTTATCACGTAGGTGATAAACTTGAGGACAAAGCTTTGAAATATTCGCCTTCCGCAGCAATTTATCTCTCTATCGCGTCCCTTCATTACAAGTTCAGGCGGGTCTTTGAAAAATTAATTTTGAATCCCTGGTGCTTCATCCCCAGTGCTATATTGCTGGGTATAACGCCCGTCTGTATGACCGCTGACTATATGAGTGTAGTCTAGTGACGTGTAGCACAGTAACGAGTCGTTCTTTTCTGACTCATTAGAATGAGTGAAAAATTCGGTACAACGACATAGTCTCCGAGTCGTTTAATTTAAGAATGACTCACTGTAAAATAAATACCCAAACTAGCCCCCCGTATAAATACTACGTAACGCATAGACAATCTATGCTCATTCAAAATTTCTCATTACACAAATGTATTACGCCGGCACCACATTATGCATGACTCTCGCCGAGTCCCGAGTCAAGCGAAAAACACGTTGTGCATACCCAAGCACCTTGCGTCTCTCCCGTCCAAAGATTCATCGAGTGAACAAATTTCATCCAATGCAACGAATGCCGAACAAGCACTCGTGGCATCCATATACTGCGGATATTGCGAACAATTACCAAACACCGAGCATTTTGTTCATTCGATGAATCGCTGGCCGGGAGAGATAGATGCAAAGTGCTTGGGTGTGCACAAGGTATTTTCTACTTGGTTCGGGAAGTAAAGGGCATTGGGAGGTCACTGACTCCGAGTCTGGGGTAAAAAAAAACGAACTTCTTTAAAACTACGACTTTTATTGAATATGTTATTAACCAAGTTTTTGGCTCTTCGGATGACTCTTTTTGAACGGCCCTTTTTGAACGAATAAGTGGAAAGAGTCAGACCTTATGTGCCGGCATGGCAAAAAGAGTCATTGTGCCCATCACTAGTCTGGTCGAACTTTGTCTCAACTAGACGGATATACCGATATGTATACGAGTTGTTAGGAGAAATTCAAATACTTAGGGTTTGTTTTGCTAGACACCGCTCTGCGTCGATCGCAGGCGATGGTCAATGCTCGACGATCGTGTGTCTAGCAAAACGCACTTTTAATCATGCCTCTTTAACCGGCCAACGTAATTTTTAGAGTCCTTAGATAGAACTATATATCTAAGGACTCTAAAAATTCTCCCAGGGATAAAGGCAGTTGTTCTCTGAAAATAACGTTGGATAGTTGCAAATGATTGACAGTTGTCGATCAGACCTTGCTTGTTGGCAGGCTTACTTGTTTCAGACCCTGCAAGGTGCAGATTTAAGTTCGGGTGACAAGAGGACTTTTTTACAACATTATGTCTTATTGATTAATTGCAAAAAAAATACGCAAGATCCATTTAAATTAATTTCTGTTGAATGTAGCGGCGATAGTAGCAGCTCATGCTAGAATCCATTCCTCCTTACACAACCGTATATACTGAAAACTTCCAACATCGATCCAATAGTCCATTGTACCAGTTTGCAATAAAGTTAAAGCTGAAACTGCAAACCTTTCTTTTTAACGAAAACTAGTAGAAACAAAATCTGTTGTCTACTCTGCTTCCCCGACAAATAAAGAAAGTCGTGGCAAAATAAACTGCCTGTCGGTAGTCAACAAGGCAAGTCATTCAACTTCAGTCGCTCTCATCCTGCATCCTTGCCGAAGTCGTCGTCGTCATGCTAGGCTCAGTCGTTCTGATACTTTGTCGTCAGTCATAACAAACAAACACAATCCAACAAACAATAGGACCTGAGCGAAAAAAAACAACAACAACAACTTCAATGGCATGTGGTTACCGAGCCTCATACTGGCCGAGGTGGAGTTGCGGCGCGGAAAGGTCACCCCATAATCAGGATAATAGAAAAAATGCGGAGTCAATAGAAGAAACGCTACGACAAGGACATTATTTAGCGGATGGCATTTTTCCTTTTTCTTCCCATTTCATGTTCGGCACTATGCAAGGGCATCCCCATCCCTCCTTGATGGTGGTGCTGGACGACGAGCATTTAGCAAAAGGAGGGCACGGGCACGGTGTGTCTGAGTGGTAACGTCACAGCGACAAATTCGTAAAGTACAATGGAGCAATAGGCCGGAAAGTCCATTACTGTAGGCTGGTTGATGAAAATGGGGAAAAATAGATGGACTGCGCGCCATGATACGGATAACAATAGTGGCAACAACAACCACTACTGCACGTCTGCAAAAGTAATAATGGCGAGAGCGTTTTTTTAGTTCCATGGAATTTTTATTGTGTTAATCGTTTGGATGCCATGGTATGGTGTTGTTGACAAGGAGGGAAGGTCGATGGAAAGGACGCTTAATGGAACCGAGAGACATCAATCAAAGGGAAAATGGGGTAGAACCGAAAAACTTTATGACTTGATTTTTTTCCATGTTGTACGCGACTTGTTTTTTATTGTTGTGTAGGTTCTAAAATGTCCTAATTTTTGAGTGGTAGTTACACTTACACATTTAGTGAAAGCCTACCCTCATTGGGAATCTCCAAAAGCAACATAAAATAATTTCGATTTTAAAAACTTTAGATTTTCCCAGCACGAAATATGTGTATCGCTCTGGAGGGCGCCACATACTATCCGAAAAAACTGACAGTCCCAAACGAACCACCCAGGCCTTCTGTATTTCTTGAGAACGAACTTAACTCCACTATTCAGTTCGCCACATCCCATTCGAAAATCGATTCGGATAAACTTTTGCACTGTTTAGTTGGACGGTCCAATTGGACTAATCAGTTGAACAGGAGGCATTTTTGGTCGAAACAGTTTTGTTCAGCCTGTTGAGTTTTTGCGGATCGTCTGTGGTTGTGTGGCGAAGGGTTTTTTGGCAATCTGGACAACCGGGCTTGTTTCGTTTGGACATTCAGTTTCTGAATCCTTGAGTTGTCGCAGATGTTCATACTGGTTGGCTTGACGTTCATTTTTCTAGTCAAGTTGAAGTTGGTTTTGAACCATCAGTCACCAAATAGACAGGATTAAAATGTCCTATCAGCTAGTCGGCTTAGTGGTCAATTAACCCGCTATCTTCCACTGCTGCTGGCTTCTAAATTTGGAGAACGCATTTGCTGGACCGAGAAAATTAGAGGAAAACATTTCAGATGGCCAAGACCCAAAGTTGGGTTGCGGAGCCATAATTATGATGACTGGTGGAATATTGCCCTGATGGGTATCACACCAGCAGACCGAACTAGCTCTTCCTGTGCGGTTGAAGTCTATGTGATGGAAAAAAAACACTCTTCAGTTCCTTGTATCCCATTTGCATTAACTGATCACTATTTCCTGATGCATATCCTATGATATCGATTGTTCG
Organism: Chloromyia formosa; assembly: GCA_964017055.1. NCBI lineage: Eukaryota > Metazoa > Arthropoda > Insecta > Diptera > Stratiomyidae > Chloromyia > Chloromyia formosa. The sequence continues at coordinate 14,840,364 of OZ024818.1, read as the reverse complement.
TCAGGCGTCAGGTCAAAACTTATGAAAAAAAAAATTATTGTCACAGACAAGTGCCAAAACGTTTCACTATGATCAAACGAAATCAGAACGCACGGACGTTACAGAGTATCCCCAACCCCATGTATCCATCCACCCTTTAAATTTCAAAAATTGCCATACCGCCGGCATTTTTATGAGCTAACTTTCCATTCAACTTCGTAACTAGGCCAGACTAAATCACTAATGTGTCTCATATGCGAATTATAAACGTTGCCTCCTACAAATTGGAGTACGTATATCATTCATTCGCCCATTTATCCCTTCTAATATGACAATCCGCTAGCATGAATACGAAATGTCATGACAATAGCTGCGTTGCCCTAGTTCATGTGGAAATTAGAAAAATGCTAATGTTAATACACATGAAAAGACAATTGTCATAGAGGGATGGCATGAGCGCTCTATCATCATTGTCGTCATCAACATCAAAACATTATCTCATCGTTTTATAGGCGGCTCTTGTCATTTCTGTCTAGTATCTAACTGATTGGAGTTTTGACCGAGATAAGTTTACAAAAAGGGGGTACTTGGATCGCTTATTTTATAATGGTTTAATCTGTAGTGGTCGAATAGAGTAAAAAGAGTTTGCGCCGATTGCATATTTAGTGGATGGGTCCAAAATGGATCAAATGGGTCGCATTAGAAAAAAAAATACTAGAAATGGGATGTACTCTAGGTTTCGTTTGATTAACACCTAACATAGGTATGTTGGGTGATGTCTCGTTAGGAAAAAATGACGAGCATTTTTTTTTGATCCTCCCGCTTAAAATGTATTTTTTAAACAAACTCGTTTCTTGCCTCTACGGTCACTACAGATTAAACCAAAAAAAAATCTGTCATAGTAGAAATATTACTTTATTAATTCTGAAGCCAGCCTGAGCTAGTGACAAAGCGACGAAGGCAACCATTCTACAGCTCCAGGAAGAAATAGGAGCCAAAAATTGATCTGCTGTTAAGGCTGGACAAGCGAATAAGAGGTGCAATCGACATTTCTCCTCACTAATATCTTCACAGCTTCTCAGAAGTCATTGAAAGCAAGACAAAGTTTTCTGATCACACCCACGAGCTGATGTGCTTCGACATTTAGCTATTTATTATCTTGGATGTTAGTAGGACAGATTTCGGGGATCTTATCGCAGCTTGGCTATCCCTCTAGATGGTACTGTTTTTAGAAGCTATGGCGTGATAACCCAAACAGCTAAGAACCTTTAAAATAGCGGCAACTTCCGCCTAGAATACACTGTTTTATCAGGGAAATAGAAGGATAGGCTTATATCAATTCACTGATTCGGAATAGGGATAATACTCACAAAGTTCTTTTCGAACAAAAGTTTAGGGGATGAATCATCTCTAGCGCCGCGATATTCTGGCGGTTTAAAATAGAAGAATGGTCAGTGTTTCCCACTGACCTGTTTCACGAAGGGCGCTGTCAGTACTGGCAGCAAGTTGCTCACAAAAAGCTTCCACATGAAGCGACTAAAACAGAATATCTAAGGCAGTAGATATAGTGATTCTTAGGGCTCAACTAATGAGATGCTGGCTGATCTCTTAACTTTAGTAAGTAAGCTACAGAGAGCCGCCATCCTAAGGGCATTCCACCAAACAATAATACCTTGCATAAATATTGGCCGTACAATATAAACAACTGCGTATATACTCAATGGCCCTAACCCCTTGTGGGGCATAGCGCGTCTACTGTTCCATGTGGCCCAGTTGACGTTTCGTGGGCATAAACTGGTTTCGGAGAATGCAGTTGCCAACATGCACCTCCTGCACATCCATGGCCACGAATGTCGTCGTGGACGGGATTCGAACCCGAAACGCCGGTACTTCTACAGTCACAGTCCATATAGAAATTTACATTGTCCTATACATCTCACTCTATTCTTTGTTTGTAACAGATACATAGTTAAAACCGTTTATTTTATTATATTTATTTAGTTTGTTCTACTTCACATTGTCTTTTGTAGTTAAGTCTACCTAAAGATTATTTTAAATATTGTATACTGAATCAGTGTGCTTCAATAAAAACATTATGCATTAGACATCAATTTAATTTGTACTAATTTGTCAACTGTAACTATTGTTACTTTTTCATATAGTTTTCTCCTTGTCATCAGCGTTAATTGCGAGCATCACCTTCAATTTTTTCGCCCTTTGACCACCATTCTTCATACTACAAACCATATCACTTGCAACTTTCTCGCGTAAGACTTCATCGGCCTGCGATGATATTTCCTCCCACGCAAATTCAATATCACTCGGCTTTGGATCCATACCAGCTACCGCGAATCTTAAGAAATTCTTACCGTGGTGTGTCGCTTGAATCAAGTAAAGCTTCTTACGATTCGTGATGCGATCTAGCAGAAGTCGAGTCAACTCACTATTTTCGTCATTCTTGAAACGAAAGCAAACTAATCCGACATTACGCCGACAGGGCAGCTCAAATCTGCTGTCGTTCAAAACGTATCTCTCAAATTGTTCACTCAAACTGAAATTATGCCGGATATGATCACGAAGCATTTCCGTTCCATATGTTCGTAACGTAATCCAAACTTTCAAAGCGCGAAAACGACGTCCCAATGGAATTTCCCAATGACGGTAGTCCGGGACTTTTGGGTTTTCATCCTCATACTGATGTGTCAAGTAGATTCGATCCACCATAAAACTTTCGACAACCTTTCGGGAGTTCTTCAACCACATCGCCGTACAATCGAAATTCACTTTCATTGCCTTGTGCAGATTGAAGTTGAGCGAGTCGACATGTTCCATTCCACGAAGTAAGTCCTTACATTCTGGCAGGCAAAACACAGCACCGGCATAGGCAGCATCAACGTGCAACCATATGCCATATTTTTGGCATATCGGTCCTAAAGTGGTGAGATCATCAAAGGCACAAGTTCCAGTTGTTCCGCTGGTAGCAATACAAATAATGGGGATTTTTCCAACCGCCAGATCCTCTTCGACGGCTTTCTTCAGCCTGACACCGTCCAGAATGAAATCATCTCCAGTTGGAATGAGTCGAATTGGTACGGCAGCGAAGAGAGCGTTTCTTTCGACACAACTATTGCCTTGATCACTGGAGTAGGCAACAAGACGACCACGAATATCAGCTTCAGATAATCCAGGCTGTTCGTATAAATGCTTACGAACTGCCTGTTCTCTTGCCGATAGAATCGCTACTAGAATGGATTCGGTTGCAGTTCCTTGGATTATGCCGCCACCAGGACCTTCGGCTGAGTTGAGAAAGTGACTGGGCAGGTTTAAGAATTTTGCGAGCCAATCCATTACTATGACTTCAAGTTCAGTGCATGCTGGGCTTGACATCTGAAAGGAAGAAAAATTAATCATTATTAGTGACTTCCATAATAATTTCTGGCAATTTCAATGAGTATAGGCTGAGTGGCGGATCTATAAATCGAGTTCGGGGGAGCTCCGACTCTGTTTTTGTTACCTAGAGAGCTAAGGGTGGATCCACACTTATTAAATTTTCGATCTATTGAAAGTGCAGACACATTCTTTATTGGAAAGAAGCATGCAATGTTGAACGTACAAAACCATGAATGAATATTAGGTTAGATAGCCCTTTGCGGGGCTTACCACAGAATACTTCGACTGCAGTTGGATTTTTTCTGTTACCTCCACGTGACCCGACAAACCAAATCATTGAACTAGACCGAACTTCCAATAAAACGATGGAGTTCGCTACCATCAACATTAGCTAAGTAAGTAATAAGTAATGCATATCTGGAATTCAATACCAAGAAGTAGCAGGTTAAACAGCACGTTCAAAGCAATAGAAAAAATAATTCTCAGAGCACCAAAAAGCACCGCAATCTAATATTTATACCTTTCTCAGAAGCTTCGGTTAGTCTCTGTACTCTGATCAGTCCACCAGACTAGAACAGCTCCAAAGAAATTTCTCCATATTAGCAAAAGGCTCGTCCCATAGAACACTGGCGGTGTGAAGCTGGAATCATCCTATACTTGTGAAGAGAAAAAGCTCCTTTTTGTTTGAATAAGCATTTATAGTTATGAACCTACGGTGTATTCATGCATAGAGTCACAGGTCGACTCCAAAAAACGTAGAATCGTTTTGCCTAATGCGGAAAGGAATTTCAGCGATTGGATTCCCGCTGTAATGTTTGGACTAGTGCAGATGAGCAACCCCATTAATTTCGTGTCCCCGTTAAAAAATCGAAAATATTCTATTCATCAAACAGCTCATCTTTTTAGTACAAATTTTCGTAGCACTTTCGACACTGAGCAATCTCAGATAATTTCTGTTTCATTCTAAAGGCAATAACTACAATATAAAGACCGAATTCATAATGTCTAAAATGAGAACATTTGTACGAACGGCCCTGACAATGAAACCGAACAGATCTAAACTTAGGTATTTGTGGTTGTAGCCAATCTCCTAGAACCTACTCGCTCAATGATTTTGTTGTAGACCCAAAAATTCACATTGAGATTATAAACGATCAATGATTCGTTACACTTGCGGCACAACGTCTCAAGCGCCCCTATACTACAAATTAAATGTTGAATTAAGGAGTTGAGCTCGTCAATTTAAATAGTTTAAAAGTTTTAACAAGTTTGAAAATGGTAACTGGTTGAAATCAAGTTAGAAATGATTTCCTGTATTGATAGGCTAATTTGGAGCTTTTCGCTAGGCTTTAGCATTTAAAGCTGACCGAAACCAGAATAATGAGCCAGAACCCAGTGAAGAATGACCTGATTGATCCCTGGACATTGGAAGACCTTGAAACACTTTTTTACTAGCTTCGATAAGAGCTTGTGAGATGTATATTTGAATAGATACAAATGCTCGTGCCACGAAGACTCTCAATTTGAATTTCCCTGGCTCTCCCTACATGCAATGACATGGATCTAGGACTTAAAACACGCAGGGCAAGAGGACCATAGCCATTTAGAGGAGTCCAATGATCTCAGCCAATTTTTTTCGGTTTTTACCATATGGTACACCTAAGATTTGGGTAGGGATTGCCCATTCCGCCAGGAATCCACTTCACCGAAACCATTTTTTTTTCTCACAGCTTACCTTAAACACACACGAGTACAAAAAAAAAAATAAATCTTACCCAACTGAATCCAATGACGGCAAATGCTGCTGAAAACAGCTCTCCAACAATTGACGGATAGGATGTGGCTGTCGGATAATAGGCATGGAAATTGGGCGATTGCCAGTGCGTAATACCAGGAACTATTACACGTTTGATATCATCCAAAATGGTTTTCCAATCTTCGGATTTCTCGGGAATTTCATCGGGCAGCAGTTCACTTAGATAGCCGGGTGTGACAGACGGTAAGACGTCTCTGTGGCAATTTAAAATGAATCCATAAATTAGTATAATTGTATTATATAGATTTTTTTAATTTTTGTAAAAGGAAAAAGTTTATCTATGTACATTCCTCAGACTGGATATACAACCAGCGCTCCATAGAGGCTATGAATAAAAAAATCACACAAAAAACCATAAATCGATTGCTCCCATATTTGTCTCTTTACTGTCAAACCTGTCCATTACGAATAAACGGGAATCTTTTAGAGCTTTGGTACTATTAAAAAAACGGAAACCGATACTCAGGAAGAGGAAACGAAGGAGAGAGCTTCTAAACGGGCTTCTAAACTTCGTATCAGTATCTGGAGAAGAACATCAGCGGTGTGTTGGGAGCATAGATGTACATTGAACAGGTTGGTAATAGTACTATTCCCACTCCGTACTTCTGGTTATTTTCGAACAAATTCGCGCATGCGCACTGCCACCCATTTGCACGCGGTCGCTATATGTTCGGTAAATGTCGTGACGCCATCAATTTTGACATTTACGAAGCATTTGGCCCCTCGCTCCTCGTGCCCCTCGGCCATATGTTAATGCGTGTTGTGCGTGTTTCACTGCGCAGACGCGAATATGTCAACAATAATTCGATATTTAAATTCCCCTCTGTGCCTATTTCCTATCTGTTCAATGTATACCTATGATTGGAACTGTTGACTGTAGAGTTGTTAAGACCCCGCAGATACGCGAAGCGCTCAGCCAAGGGGCAAGAATAAGAATGGCTGCTGCGAGAATCGCTGAATCAACTGCGAGATCAAATCAAAGGAGAGATTTGGTGATGGCCATTCCAATATGACAGAAATTAAATTACATCGTTCATCCAAACGTTTGAATTGGGAAGATGGAGGAGGCAGGGGGGTGGCACTTCATACGATTTAAGCAAAAGCGCATTGCCAATTGATACGCAAATAATCAAATGAAAGTTGCCTTTAGAGGGATAGGGACGGCAACATTTTAAAAAGCTCTTCAAATTCCAACTGCCTAGTACGTTTCATCGTATGAGTAACATACTTGCTATTCCGCATTACCCCTTCGTGTACTGGTGGAATCCAACACATATGCAACTACTAGGCAGGCACTCTTAATTCGTATAGAGTCCCATTTCTTGTTAGCAATAATCTCTATTCTTTGGAGGAGGTGTGTATATACTGACATGCTTTAAAATTTGAAAAAGAAACGCCCGATCCGAACAATGTGAGATTAGTGAGCTTTAGATGAGAGGGCGAACTCTTTCAGTATCTGATATAATTAATTGGCAACAAATACCGAATAATAAAATATACTTACAAATCACGAATGTTTTCCAAATAATCAGCAACAAAGTCGACAGCAGATTTTCCAAAATCCCGAAATTGGTTTGAATCCATTTTGAACTGTCACTTTTAATATTCCTTTCACACTTTGTATCCGTACAACTGTTCACCGTAATCACGTGCTATTTTCTATTATTTGCTAGTAAAGTAAGAACAGAAAAGACAAACATTAAGTTTGACGTTCTATCTCGAACTGAACTCTTTTTCCTTGGATTTCTTTTATACCTAATTTCAAAAGATTTGCATTCATTATTATTATTATTATTCAAGGTTTTACATAATTGGCGTGCTTTTGACAACAGTCAAGATCAAGAGCAATTTTTGTCCTACTCTGATCTGAACTGTTGAAAAAAACGTGCCTAATACAAATTCAGGTTTTTCTTATGCGTTGACGCAGTTTTTATTTCGAGATACTACCGTTTCCAAAAAATAGTGGTAGGGACGGCTATTACGCGGCAAAAAGGCCCTTTTAAGAATTTAGAAATAATGTAGTGATAATGAAATAATGTATTGATAATGTAATGGGGCGGCCAGGCGATAGTTGGCCGCCAAGAAGGTTAATCACCTTCTTTCGCTCATTCCCATCATCTAATCCAAGAAGAAATCGTCAGGTTGAGCTTCATCTGAAAAGAAGAAAAAGAGTACACAAAGTGTCTTCCACTTTACTAGAGTAAATTAAACTTACTTAGCTGACATCAGTACTATTGGAGTCGTAGTCGGTGACAACAGCTCGCTTCTTGTCACCTTCGTCCGGCCGATGGTTGCTACAACAGGCCCCGTCATTCTATCGACCACTAATAACTATTGCGGAATATACAATATGCTTGGCAATTTCGCGAAACTTGCAGACACGAAATGTCGCACAAAACTCAAACGAAACGTGGTTAAATGTCAAGATAAGCTCGAGTTGACTTGAAGAGCCAGATTTTGAGGATCACTGGAGAATGTGCATCGTGGGAGGAAAGTACGTATATTCAATGCAGGATTTAGTGAGGTTGTCGTCGCCCCTAGGTATTTAGATAGATGTAAGATAGTGGTTAAGAGAGTTTCTAGTGTATCCCGCAAATTAAGCTTTTTTTTCTCCGAACGGCCGACTCAGTAACTTAGAGTTTAGTTTTAAGTGTTTAATCTTAATATAGGAAATGCCGGGTGTATTTATTTGGGTGAAGAGTGCTCCAAGGAATTAGGAGGGTGAACCGCGGTCCGTCGAATCCGCACTTAGCGCGGGTGTGATTTGTGGAAACATCGTAGCATGCACTGTCAATCGGCGGTCTCCACGATCAGTTTCCACGATTGTTTGCACCAACTCATCACAATTGAAAGTTTTCCACTTGTTTTCTCGTCATGAATATTCGTTCTTCCTTCATTAAACTGACGACACCACTTAAACAAGTTCATTCAGTTCATAACACCTTCGCGCACTAAATACAATAGTTTTCATCTGTGCAAAAATTTCAGTCGGCGTTTTTCCTTCCGCGAGAAGGAACCTTATGACAGCGCGCACCTCGCAATTGGCGGGATTCCTCATTGACATATTTCACAGAAACGGACACTACGAGACGAGTTTTGGTTCTAACGAGGGTTGCCGGTGCTCGTCGTGTTCAGGGAAATCCCCACTACCACTCAGTGTTGCCAACTATTCTTCTAATTCTTGTTTTTGGCGTGTAGGTGCCTTCAGTTGGAATGAATAAAGGTTTGAGAATTGAGCGAAGCAAGTAGACCGCCTGACTTATTTCAGAGAAAACCATCAAAACGGTCACCACTCATCGTAGAAAGCTCAACTTAGTCTCAAATTATTCGGTTTTTAGTTGCTGTTGTAGTAGCAACGCCTACTGACGTGGAACGGCTTCGGCAGTCCTTGGCCGTTACTGGTGAACGGATCGCTCCGGTGTGTAGAACCGGCTGCCGTGGGTGGGTAGTCCTTAATAGTTTTGCTTACCAAAAATATTTTGAGAAAGGTGATACGAGTACGGATATACTTGTAATTGTATTCTAGTTCTAATTATACTATATATTACATCAGTTTGATTTTTTTTAAGGCGGGCGGGTCCTTGTTGTGAGGGCTCGTACTCCTCAACTCTTCGTGGATAATTTCCACATTGTCCTCGAGCTCTTCTGTCAGGGTGGGAGGGAATGCAAGCTCGTCGTCATCGCCAGAGCCAAGAGCTCATTTGTGTTGGTTTTACGCTCAGAGTAAATACAAAATTGCCCATCCTCCTTTGGCACAGTTGTCGGGCAGAGTTCTCTAAATATAAGGTTCAGAGTCCCCGTTGATAATGGATTCGGAAGTGTAGGGAAAATGGGATGAAAGGTTCCTTTTCCTATTTTCCCAAAATAGGGGAGGAGTGTGCCTATCTTTCATTCGTTGTCTTGCCTGCAATATACATAAGTATGTAATGTGTGTTGTGCATCATACTGAATAAGCGCACGGTTTACACTGTAAATCATTATTATTGTTCGTCGAATCGCTGTTATCAGCATCGTCATTTTCAGCCTCATCGCAAATATCACCATCGTTGCCATCGTAGTCAACAACGTTGTTGTCGCTACAGTCATTTATCAAAGGAATTGGATACCAACTCATATAGGATCGTTTAGGCTTACAGAATGCTTGATTTTAACATGCACTTATGTGTGTGTAGGCGCAATATTCTGATGAAGTGCCATATAGCACATATGATGGCATTCCTGCACGTCGTTCAACACTCACTATGCAGTGAAACTCCCGGCACATAATCAAAAACCAATATAATGCTCGCTAAAAGTAGTAGTATGGAAGTTGCACCAAGCCACAGTAATAATCGTATAACAAAGAAAATATATTCATTGGCATGTGCTCAATCAGACTACAATAGTCTATTGTCGAATGTAAATGCACCAGTGATTTGTATGGGGAAAATTTTGAAAAAAAAAATGTAGTTTTTGTGGGCTTCGGGGTCTAGGGAATCGATTTTCGAGTGCATTCAGCAGAGAAACATAAACAGCGAACATGATTTCTGCTGTTTTCTCACTTGAGTTGTGATTAAGAATGGCGCTATTCAAAAACATTTTTAATTTAGCGTTATTAATTTGGATTGCACGTTCCTTTTAGCGTCAAATGACTTTTAAGTTACCCGATAAATGTTGGAAAGTTTTTGATGGTGGACGAAATTCAGCTGAGCTAACTCTTAAGCTCACGGATAAATCCTAGCCATGGGCGTTTTCTAGGGATGTTCTTCATAATAGGCGCGTTTTAACAGCCATGCAGAGCAGAGTAGGTTACCACCACACAATTACACTAATAATTTGATCTGAGCTGCTTCGGATAGAAGGTTAGTGCAAGAATTCTACTCCGTTAGTATTTCCACGCAGGTGTCTGCTCCTTAAGAGAAATTTGTCCGATTGTATCTGTACCAAGGATTTAAGTTTCCTCTTGAAATTTGAGTTGACGTTTGAATGCTAAACTAAACCAAAACGCACTCTCAGCAAATACATGCCCCGTTTTCGTTTTTGCGACTCTGCTCTGCTCTACAGTGCGCCACATAATTATAGAGCCACCGCAAGTTTTCCAAGACAATGGACTCCAGTACTTCCCGGACTTTGGATATTGCCACTTTCAAAGAATTTACGTCTTCGTAAGTTTTGTTATTAGCGTAAATCTGGCGTACAATTATTCCCCACAAATTTTCTACTGGGTCGCAGTCTGATGAACGGGCTGGTCAGTCAAGAGCCGTAACTTTGTTTCGCTCGAACCATTTCTTAGTGTCGATGCAGGTGTGTATAGCGGCGCTATCTTGCTGATATCGGTTATTATTTATTCGTTGTACGTGTCCTTCCCATTGAAATTGCCGTAGCTTGACAACTTTTCAAACTTGCAGCTCATCGTAGAGTTCGTACAACACTCATGATTCTACTGGATGCGCCATCCATTTCGATCGCAAACTGCTCCGCAAATTCGCCGATGAACTTTTGGATGAAATGCGTTTCGCATGTTTTCGGATGCTTGAGTTAGGGTTCATGTATCGTAGCCCTAGCATAATACAGGTCGTATGATGGTTTTGTATACGCGGAGCTTCGTATTTCTGTGCACATGCTTCGATTTCATGCCGTCGCTTGACTTTGTCCTTGTCACTGGCGTCCTTTGAGAGGTCTTTCCCGGCTTGTCATAAAAGGCAACTAACTGAACTCTATGTGTATACTAGCAACTTGCACCATCCGAAATACTTCATGCATATTTGTATATTCCAGGTCAAGTACGTCAAATTCCGAAACAAATGGATAACTTTCCAGATGAAATAGAGAACTTTCCTTAACCTTAATTAAAAAAAAAAAACTTTCTGTTGTATGTATGTATGTATTGTATATTCATTTCAAATAAAATTTACGGTTTTGCGAATGAAAATAACTTTAAACTCAAATTTAAATTATGCAAATCAATTTGTAGATGAATAAAAGTAGTTAATAACACATTATTGTAATACATATAACGGTCTCTAATATAGCTGATAGTGATGCAACTGTCCATAAAAAAAGTGGACAAACATTTTGTGCACTTATGGTTTAGTGGAGGTTTGGTCGTATTTGTGCTCGATCGTATGTGACGAGATTTAAATGTTTTTTTTTTTTTTCAATATTTACCCATAATTTATGGCAGTAAATCAGTGATTGTAGTTGGATGCGTAGGAGTGTATTGGAGTATACTCGTATTTCGCATTCAAGTGATAAACTTCATTGACAATTGGAAACCCCCTTATCAACATATCACATGAATTTTGAAAAAAAAAAAAATTACCATATTTAAGGGAACGAAACAAAAGGCAAAAAAAAAAGAAAAAGAAAAACCAGTCACAGAAACAAAGCGATGAATCAATGGACGATCATTTCATTATACATTTTGAATTTTTAATGAGGCCTCCTATAATGTCCATTGATATTCAGTTTTTTATTACCTATACGACTCTACACGATGAAAATCAGTAGATCACGCACATAGTTGATTCGATTTGTGACAAAAATCTATTGAACATTTCAAATCAATTTTTTATTAAACCGTTGAAAGAATACATCCCATAGTAGTAGCGCTAAGCTATGGAATGGGATCTGAAAAACACCGGGAGTTTACAATTGTGGCATTGGTTTTGTAGAGTTTGTTTGTAGCTGAGATTAGCGGCATAGTGCATCAACTATTCCATTTGGCGTAGCTGACGTTTCGTTGTCATAAACCAGTTCTAGCTGTCAAAATCTCAGCGTCTGGTATTAGGAGTTAGGTTTTTGTTTTGGCTAAACTTTCAACCAGAAACCAGGGGTTGTGTTTTGTTTTGAATAAAAGATTAAGCTACATGGAATCGTTGACGCACTTTGACCTACAAATGAGTATAATCAACTTTTTAGTTGTGTGTAGTCCCTTTTGTTTTGGATTCACTAGTAAATTCAACACGAAACCCTAACCTCACAAATGTCAAATTCCAATCAACTCGTTCTTTTATACTTCGCCCACCTCTGATGTCATAAAAATATTAATAGTGCTATTGTTGTAAGCTGACTGTTCAATACCCCAGTCTACACAAAATTCCAATAGACTACAAACGTTAAACTATGTACATACTCGTATTTCAACTCGTTCTACTCGAAAAGTACTTTTGACACTTTTAACGAATTCCACAGAGAATACAGCCTGCTGGCTTATTCTTCTAGTTGAAAATGTCGTATTGTCGTCACCGAATATTTTCCGAGTTTGTCCACTTAATCCATGTGGTAAAATTGATAGGCCTGAAAATATTTGAACAGGTTGTTCAATAGATTTGACGGCTATTAACAATATATAATAACATAGTAGACCTGCAGATACATAGTTGCGTGTATCTTTATGTATATGGCGTGTATACGTATGTAAGACTTGTTGTATGTTGTATGATTGGGAATTGATATATGATATGGAGGATGTAGTGATAGTGTGGACTGGGGACATATTTTTTTTTGTTTTGTTATAATAAAATAACATAAGCCATGAATAAAGGTTCTATTCATCATCACTACGTTGATATGTTGATATTTCAGGCGATGATAAAGACGAATATTAATAGTAGTACATTTAGGATTTATGGATTAAGTTTGTTTGGCCGGTTATAAGGCGGCTATTACACTATAAAAGTTCTTTTACAAATATCTTTGACTCACGATATTTTAAAATGACTTTTATGAATGATATTAGCCGCCTAAGGGGGGAGTTGTGCAAGCTTGTAAGAAAAGTACTTGAAACAAGCTACGTTCATGTCGCAAATATTTCTTCTATAGTGTAATAGCCGCCTAAGCCAGATGGTGTGCGCCGAGTGTCAGAATACCAAGAGTTAAGGGCCAAGTTTATGGGAACTAATATTTCATCAAATGTATAGAGTGACGCTACTGAGAATTGCCATAGGCTAGCCTACCTAGTATACACACAATATATTCTCAACGTGCAGAAATTATGGGAGCCTTTAGGATGAAGCCGGTAGTTCAGTACGTTGTGGCATCAGTCTCATGCTACCGGTTAGCCACGGGGTCGAATCCCATCGTGGTCGTGGATATTTGTGTTGTCTTCCTGTGTAGGGCGTAAAAATAAGCCACAACTTTTCACGACTTGTTACAGGTATGCAGCCAAATGTACAGGAGGTGCATTCTAGCAACATGTGTCATCCGAATTCAGTCTATTCTAACGAAACGTCAACTAAGCCACATGGGACTGTTGGCGCGTTATGCCCCACTAGGGGTTAGGGCAAAGTTTGATATATTCGACTTGAATGAAAGTAATGTCCTATGACGAAGTAAAAAAGACGAATTGAACAGGTTTGCAAAGTTCCAGTTCTTCCTTTAATCATCCGGCTCCTATAAATCACATAAGATATTCTGTAAATATAGGATCACTTGAGATCTATATCTTATCGATATGGATAAATAAGAAACGAAGCTGACGCCATATTCTACTCTTATCTGTGCTTTTTTTTTTCTAAATAAGCGGCATATATATGTAATACCTCGTATATCATATCAAAAAAATACGTGCAGTTGAAAAGATTGAATTTCGTGATAATTAGATTGCAACTTTTCGCAATATGCCCTTTGCCGGTGGCGCTCACTTTTGACTTTTTCGTTCGGAAGAATGCTCTTTCGGTGCTTGCCGAAATAAAATTGTATTGATTCAATTGATACGAGTATCATTGCATTTGCTTTGGAGCGATAATGAAAAGATAAATGCTTATTGAACGACAGTCCATGGTATTTTCTATAAATCGATCATCGTAACTCGTGATTCGAATTTCAAAATATGTTTGGAAGTTATTGGGTCTGTTTCTATTGTATATGGATTTTTTTTTTTCGTATTTTAATTAAAAGGCGCGTTCTTTGGTACTTCCGTGTAGGCCGAGGGTACCGCCGGCCGCCGTGCAAAAAAAAAACAAACGGTCCGGATCAACTACTCGGTTAAGTATAAGAGTACAATGAACCCTTGTATTATATACTCTGGGGGATAGCCGAAGCAGACCACTAACGTTTGGGTCCCTTTTCGCCCCCTCCCGGTCATCAGTGACTTCCAGATGTCGACTGATAATTGTCGACCTCTTTCTTCATCACTGAGTCCCGTGTTATTGCTAGCATTTGTTTGAAGCTGAGTTCACTCATGGCTTCTACACTTATCGTGTGCCTGCCTGTCATCCTCAACCTCGTGCTAGCCAGTGCTGGACATTCGCACACAATGTGTGTGCCGATTTTCATCTTGGCCAGATGAGCCTTAAAATTACCATGCCCTGTGACCAAGGCAGTTATCCAGCTTAGAGTACTCCGTTTATAACTAAGTACCTTTCTCGCTTCCCTGCCTAAAGGGCTGGTCATTGCATTCCGAGCTTGTTTGCAAGTGACTAGCTCCTGCCATCTTTGTTGATGCATGGAGTCCATCCACTTCCCAACCTTCGCTCCAATCATGCCGTTCCCCAGAGCAACTCTGGGTTCTGGGCCAATGAAAGTTGCCGCAGATCCCTGTTTTGGTAGGGCATCCGCCGCCTCATTTCCTGTTGTACCTATGTGTCCTTTTACCCACATCAGCGTAATCTCATTTTCTGAGGCACACGTGTTGAGCTTCCGGACACACTCTAGTACCAGTTTAGAGTTTATGTTCGTCTGCTGCATGCGTCTGATCACCGATTGGTTGTCCAGTGCAATAAGGATTTTCTTCCCCCGCACCTGACCTTCAAGCAAGTGGTCCAACGCATGCAACAAGCCAAGCATCTCTGCCTGGTATACGGACACATACTCTCCTAGACTAAGCGCACATGCTAGGTTTAGCTCTTCAGAGTAAACCCCCGCCCCCGCTTTACCGTCCATTAAAGAGCCATCAGTAAAAATGCTGATGTCATTGTACATACACTCATTATGTATGT
Source organism: Chloromyia formosa (assembly GCA_964017055.1). Classification (NCBI taxonomy): domain Eukaryota; kingdom Metazoa; phylum Arthropoda; class Insecta; order Diptera; family Stratiomyidae; genus Chloromyia; species Chloromyia formosa. Next base: position 14,825,259 of record OZ024818.1, on the reverse strand, counting down.
TTCCATCTGCAATGTGAGTCTTGTGTAGTCTTTCAACTACCCTACGTCTACTCATGCCTTCTACCGGCATTAGAGTCTCCCTGACCTCATCATGAATAATGTCTAGGATGCTCTCATGACCGCTGCTAGTTCCAAAGCGATGCCACATGGCATCCCTTTCCATGCGTATTGCCGAAAGCGCCGCCGTTTTCTTTATAAATAAGTCCAACGGCGGCAGTCCCAGCAATGCCTCCATTGCTCGAGTTGGTGTGGTGCGCATTGCACCACATATGCTTACGCAAGCTATCCTTTGTACCCCATCTAGCTTCTGCTTTGTGGTATTCTGCATGGCTTTTGGCCACCATACCACTGATGCGTAGGCTAGAATAGGTCTTACCATCATTGTGTAAATCCAGTGTGTCGCTTTAGGTGAAATTCCCCACCCACGAGCACACACTCTCTTACATTGATGCAAAATCCTTTTCGCGTTTTGGATCTTTTCATCAACGTGAACATTCCAAGTTAGTTTCGCATCTAAGGTAACTCCTAGATGCTTCACTTCCTTGGACAGCTTGATTTCCGAACCAAAAAGCCGTAAGGGAGTTATCTCTATGTACAATGAACCCTTGGAATCAATTTATTTTTTTTTTTCATCATTTTTGATTGTGTTCTCAAGATTGAAACTATAGAACTTATCCGGAAAAATAAAATTAAAAATGCTCGTAGTTTACTTTGATTTTTGATTTCAAGTTCATTGGTAAACATATAAACTTAATAGTCGAAATAACATTAAACTACGACAATGTTTAATTCTTCATAATACTTAAATTTGCCATTTAGCCGTGCAAGCGACATCTGTTGTGTTCTTCAGTTAAATCCAGGTTAATTTATTGTTGTGATTGCATGTTGCTAACCTGAATTAATTTACTCCGGAGTACAAAAAAAGTGTAGCTTCTTTTTTATTTTTTTAATACCAGCTTTGAAGTATTAATAGTTTAGAAGTATAGTACATACATAAATGCAGCAAATCTTTGAAAACTCGTAGGCATCTGAATCTTGAGCCTTGCAAGCCTCAATTTTTCATATTAGGACATATAATTTTAGTTGTATTTTTGTACTTCTATGGTTTCATTTTTGCTGTTAAAATCGGTTGACGGTATTTGGAAAAAATTAGATTAACAAGTTATTTTGGCTTTGTGGTTGGACATAACGACACGTACAGCTTCTTCCCTAAAAATATGATTCGCGGACAAGTAGCCTTCTCAAAATCTAGCTTAGAATTCTCAAAATCGCACAAAATGCTATAGTCGATTAAGCAGTATACCAGTGAAAACTTTCGCTATGGTATAAGAGATACCCCTCTTTAATTTTCGGGGCGATTTGCGATTTCCTAAAAATAGGAAAAATGATAGTTTCACGAAGTGAGCTTGGAAAGTCTGCTTGTAATCGTAGTTCGATTAAATATTGATTGTATGAGTTCCTTTACCTCAGGAGTGGTGTTTTTCGGATGCTTGTAAGTCGTAATGTATGCCATCTGGGCCGGCGGCTTTGTTGTTCTTTGTTAAACATAGGACGTCGTTAATTTCCTCCCTAGTGACCGCACTAGACTGTATGTGATCCAATTCATCGCATATGAGAATTTCGGACTAGTATCACACTCGAAGAGGATTGATTGGAAATAATTTCTCAGGCTATCTGGGCTGGCATCACAACCCTTGCGAAATCCCACTTCATTTAGTTCTCTTGTTTTTTTCTAGAGCCACTAGAGCCGTATTTTCGCTAGAGCTTAATCCAACTGCGATTTCGGGATAATAGCTTCTCCTCTTTTCAGTGCACACTCGTTACCATGTTTTTTCGCATGCTTGTAAGCTTCTTCTGCCAATATTTTCTTTATCTCTGGCTTGACCTAAGTAGAAGAAACACTTGTTTTCTACATACTTATATCGATGGCAGTTCGCGTCAAACCACGGTAATTTGGCTAACAATCTTGACTTTTGCTTTCCTGCATTGCGGCGGCAGCTTTTCGTATGATTTTTCCAATTCCTTCAATAATTCAAATCAACCATTTCTCACAAGTTCGGCTAGGCTCTCGCCATTTAACTCCCTCTTATTTTTATCCCATCGTAAAGGCGGTACTGCAAAAATCTTATCCTCCATGAACTGTGCTGGTGGTGACATATTGCAAGAAATTATAGGTATAAGCGGTCGATGATTAGAATAAGGCAATTTATCGACTTTTAGGTCCCTGAATAGTTCATTCCACCACATTCCATATACCGCACAATAGTCGATTACAGTACACCCTTTTGGACCCATTAATGCAAATTTGCCTTCGTTGTCCGAGCGTGTGCAGTCATTTCTTAATACCGGGTTGTAGTCTTGGCACAAATCAAGCATTTTTCTGCCTGTCTCATTTATTGTGTCGTCCCTCGATTTACGTTCGAAGTGCAGGAGATATGAACTGAAGTTTTCTGAAGATATGTATTTGTTCTTTGCCTAAGCGTGCTTTTCAATCTTCGGGTAACAGGATATTATTGCTTTCCTCCAGAAGAAGTTGGAGCGTGTTGAAATCTGAGTTCCCACTGTTGCAATTTAGATATATTGGAATGATTCGCAAGTGATTGTATTCTGGGGCCATTTCATTATTATTTCGCAACTATACTCGTCGTAATGAATTCGGCAATTTCTTAAGTCTTTCTTTCTTTCATTTATTAAGCCATAAACTGTTTGATCAACGGTGTGTTCTCCGTTATTAATACCATTATTCTGTTTATTAATAAAATCATTTGTTATTTTATTTGTGTAAGGAAAAAAATCGTTGGTTGTCGAAATGCATTTTGTCAAATCAATGAATATCTGTCGTTCGTGTAATAAAACCTAACATAAAATAATTATAAACATGGACTTGTTGTATTGACAAATATGATCATCATTCAATGAACACAATTTTATAGAGATAATAATAAAACAAATACATACACTGATTAAACTAGAATTTGTTGATAAATGCTGTTTTTGTGATATCATGAACGATATTTTTTTCAGTGCATGTCACAAATCGTAAAATTCTTCTGCTCCCTGGTCGCGTGACGTATTATGTGTACCTTGTTATGAGGAAGTACATTCGTAGTAAGTTCCACCAAAATTTCTTGCATTATCCCTTGATTTCCATGATGGTGTTTGCATGCCATTGAGCATACTAAGTAATTGAGCATATTCACTAATTGAACATAATCAGTAATTAATGACAAAATTCCACGTTCAGTGATTCTTCACCAAAAAAAAAAAGAAAAAAAAAACAAAAACAATTTGCTTTAAGGTGGTTTCAGACGATGGGCTACTTACCGACCCATCAACTCATCGTCATATGAAACAACACTAAATCCTAACCCAGATTTATTTGAATAATAAATTAACTATTCGTTAAATGAGAAACAAAAGAATGCAATTAGCTGTTATTGCTGAAGATTTCGTAAAGCAAAATCTACGTATCAACTCACAAACAACCTTACGTAAGAATGAGTCAACGTTCTAAGTATAACCACGAAACTCTCGGGACTAATGAGTATGCCTGTTTCCCATGAAAAATGTTTCCATACTTCTACGTATGCGATTTAATCACAATAAATTCTACAATCAACACTTAATTCAATATTTACAAGATTTTATATTCCTGATAAAAAAAAATAATAAAAATATGTTAAAAAACAAACAGAACGTGATTAAAATGAAACTTTCTGGAAGTTTTATTTTTTCTTTCTTTCTCCTTGTAAATGTCGCCCTACCGATCGAATTTATTGCAAAACGACCAAGAACGAATTCTGACTGGTCAGAAGAATTCGCAGTGACCTTCAATTCCTTCTTATCAGCCAGTACAAAATTTTTCAATAAATTCAGCACAGAAATACATTGACCGAATACATTTCATAAGTGTATTACCTTTTCGTATTATTGACGAAAAATTGCTTTAGATGGAACATTTCTTTTCATTAGGGCGAAGTAGGCAGGTTTGTCTTGACTGCAGACCATTGGCGCAGAGTATACATTCTGGGTCTGAGTTGGTTTCTAGGGCAATATCGAATGAATGTGGAACATATCGTACAGCTACGAGGAAAAAACTCGCGTTCTTGTTAGCATATTTAATAAAAAGTGCTAACATGAACTGCATAAGTACGCACACTTACTGATATGCACAAATGGATGTATCATACCCTCTTTTTTTCACACCCAGTAAATGTATGTTAGTCACGAAGTAGAGATTAGCTTTCTACGGATTTTTTTTTCTAACTAAGGTACTATTTGCACAACAGCAATGTATTTACCATTGGAGCTTACGCAATGGTTGTAGCGCGATCTGGACAAATTTTGTCGACTATTTGCGTCTATGTAGTTAGATATGACGAGAAAGCTGAATACGTTACGATACTATACATAAGAATCATAAAAAAATAATCAAAATTAAAGATTTTTATCTGAAAATACTTGTGGTGCTATTCCCTAACAGGCGAATATTAATGTATGGGAATTTTATGAGGTAATTTTGAGGTGATATCATGTTAGTTTCTTTAACAGCGTGAAAAAGTCGAAAATGAGATACCACGAACCCCCCTGCAGTGTGGGGCGTACGAATAAGCCAAAGCACTGCCTTCTTAATATCCAGGACGGGCTGCAGAAAACAACTCGCCCGCATACATAAAGATTCTACTTTCGTTGTCCACGTCACTGAGAATATTTGTATGAAGAATAGGCAGTGGTACTACAACTTCAACCGCCTTACATACAAATGCAAACAACACACTTTCTTCGCGCACATATTGTTCTCTCGGATAACCAGATGCAATTTAATTAGTAGATAACCACAAAATTACTGCTGAACGCGGAAAACAAAAATTAAACACGAAACACCGAAACCATAGTCGGCGCCATCAGTCATCAACGTACAAAAAGGCATCTATGACGTCAAGAACGAAGGCAGAAGGCCTGTCTCTTTAGATGGCAGTGGCCACAGCCTTTCTCGGCCTACCTGGATTTGTATGGCGCAGCACAACATGCATCATCCGAAACCTTTGCTTTTTAGAAGTACATAGTTGACTCGCTATGCTTCAAAAAGGGTTGAGAAGCTACTACATATTTTTCCACAACCAACTAATCGATTTGAGCTCATTAAACCCGATGCTTCCAGTTATAAATAATATATGATATTTCAAAGGATACATAATGTATCTAAATGCATTCTCATTTCAAGTGCTATCTTCTTTTCAATTATCACCAGACTGGAAGTAATACTGTGAAATTATATCATTACCCAAATGCAAACTATTCAGAGCATCCTTCGCAAGCGTTGCTCTCTTGGTTGCTTGTGTGTGCCGAAGATCTATTGGGTCTGGTCTGCTTCGAAACCAATATATTTCCGTAACTTTGTAATTTTGTATCTCCATATTTGAATTACTTCCATCCCGTATCTGTGTATCTTTAATCATTGTAATTGTCAGATTGCAAAGGGTAAACCTTGATTGTGCTGTAGTAAAGTACGGCCACTGTATGGCTTGCAACATTGTTGTATATATTTCGTCCCTCGATCCGACTTCCTAAACCGAATAGCAGCAGCAGCATACTTAGTTGTCTCGCAAGATATACTGTGTTCAATGAGACTCAACCACTACCAGCCAAGAGCTGACTTGGTGGTGGCTAATTTTCATAATAGTTAATTGGCTTTATCGTGAAATTTGCATTGTATCTGCTCTGCCTTCTTCCTCTACCGAGAGTGTATTGGAAGAACCATCCTTTGTCGTCGTATTGCTTGCCTGCAGAGCTCTCTATCTGTGGACACTTGACTAAACTATCCTGGCTAATAGTGTTCTTCAAGCAACAATGAATTCCATTGATAATCGCTCGCTGGTTTAGTCTTAATGGATGTAGCTGGCCTGGCTCGTGAAGTACACCAGCCGGAGGATTAGCATAAGCTAATCTTCCGTCTTTGTGTTCGCACAGCTACTATCAACCGCTTGCCTTGACCGAGCAAGTACGAGTACTCAATCAATCTATTCATTCATCGTTTTCTTTTTTTATTGAATGGTGCGGTTCAATATCTATTTGATGCCAAGCGAAAAGCGAGTAAATTATCTGACGTGTTGAGGTTTTTTTTTTAAGATTATAATATGGAAAATCTTCCAGCGGACTTCCTCAAATCAGAAATTATCAATTTTGCACTTATTGCAGCAGTCTGGTACTTGGTTGCTCCAGGCCGAAATGGCATGCAAATATCCAATTAAAAATTCAAAAAGATCTGAGAAAAACTAAAGATGAGATAATAGACATCAAGAGCCTTGACGAGTTATTGTGGGGTCAGTCGATGGTGAATCACTAGAGTGTATACAGTGTACGCTTTCTGTGCGGACCATAACCCATAATCAGACGTCTTTTATTTTCTTATTTCCCGAACATTTTTTGCATATTTTCAAACAAAGTCGGTTGCCGCGTTCAAAGTGCACTTTGACCTGGCAAGAATATATATCATTGTGAATTACCACTTTGCCACATGCAAAACGTCGGATTTAGCATTTCCAGGGAATTCACCCCAAAACGCATTGTAAAGACTACCACAGATTGAGTGGCAAAAAAAGAGTGATGATGTTCATCAGCACTTTAGGCCCGTCCCATGCAAATACTTTTTAATTTTGATCCATTAGCTTTTACGTTGTCCATGATTTTTTTTTTTGAAAAATTGTGTCCTTATTCCCCTTATTAATTTACTGAAAACAAAAGAACAATTATCTATTGACCAACAGATACAGCATCTATTGAGCAACATATGCAGTACTCATTGAGCAGCAGTATCTATTGACCAACAGATACAGGATCTACTGAGCAACCCATTCTACTGACCAACCGATGTAGCATATATTGTGCAACAAATACCTGTCCTTTTTCCTTTACCAAAGGGCTCGAAATATCTTCAGCAGTGGTCCGGTGCATTCGTCTCAACATCCCGAGTCATATGATACCCATCTTGCCTACCACTTTATTGACAAAAATGTCTTTTTTCCTCGCCGAAGGACACAAAATGCCATCAGCAGTGGTCTAATGCATTCGCTTCAACACTTTCAGTCATATGAAAAATTAAACCCATCTTGCCAATATTTCACTTCATTGCCACCTCACCAAAGGACTCAAAATTCCATCATTGTTAACTCACCAGAATGTCCTTTTTCCTTAGAATTCAAAGTGACTTCAACAGTGGTCTAATGCATTCGCCTCAACAAACCGTGTCAGATGATGCTCATCTTGTCTAGATATCACTTCAATGTCGACAAAATCCCTTTATTCTGACGCAAAACAGCAACAGGACCAAAGTATCATCATGTAATATTTATAACAACTCGAGGAAGCTACGTGTCAAATTTCGTTGAAATCAGACTACGGAAAAACCCAGGAAGAGTGATTTTTTAAAAGACTTAGGCGACTAACTCTGGTTTGAAAAGAGCAGAATATACCGTTAGTCCAGTCGATCACCGACATTGCTGCCACCGTTTCGAAAACAAGTTCACTCAAGGATTTCGTCAGTTTCGTTGGCGTCCTTTGACAGGTTGCTACCCAGGTATGCGAAGTCGCTTACGAATTCAATGCTGAGGTCCCCTACGTTGAAGTCGAGGCGTAATAAGCAAGCCTTACTATTTCTTGATAACGTGCTTCCCATCCAAATAATTTGAAACTTTTTAAAGTCACCATTATGTTTTTGCCCCCCCAAATACAACCAGTGTGTGCCAACCCTTGGATCAGGGTGTGATGAAAAATTTTAAATTTGACTACCGATTCAGTTTCGGTCATTTGATTCATTAAAATAAAATTGGAAGGTTGCCTCAAAAAAAATGTTGACGTTCGTTTGAGCGGGCAAAATTGTTTGTCCCGAAAGTGTCCGGTTGTGAAAGCGTACACTGCATTGAAAAAGAAGTGATGGTGGTGGATGGTGGCAGTCACTTGCCGTGATTCAAAAGTCGTCTGCGATGTCTTCAATGAAAAGCTGGAAAATAGTGGAGCGGAGATATGAATCATATTTTTCGATTCGATTGAAAACAATCCGCTCTTGATTGCAAGAATTTGCCATGTGATTGAACTTTTCTATGGGTTATCATAATTTATAAGTCTTTCAATTGATTTTTGATGAAGAAATTGAGAAATTGTGGTTGAAAGATACTTTTCTTTTAAAGTCAGAATGTTACTAAGGGGCTAAAGTTTATTTTTTTTCGATATAAAAGGGACGATGAATGTTAGCTCTTCTAGCGTTTAGAATGGTAATATCTTTGAGTCCTTGACGTTGATGTTTTTTCAATACGTTACTCTGTGGCCGTTTAATCTATCACTTGATGGGGATGGGGGGTCATTTAAAATTAATGAGAATGTTTTCGAACGTAATCTGGTGGACTTAAGTTTTTGTGTATCCAACCTATATATATTCCTGACTAATAAGCGATTGAGGAAACATATTCAGAAATATCTGACATTCTAGAAAATCCAAAGAAAGGATAAGGAGAATTTCTAGATTTGAACTAGTGAAAAAAATCACTCTTGGTTTTCTTGGCTCCAGTTGCTTCTACGAAGATTTTTTATTGATTTCTTTTCTCACTTTTTCCTCCCAGATTAAAAAAATTTTTTAAAACGTTTAAAGGGTTCGATGAGAAACCATCCATCCCATAGGTTTTGGCATGCCTCTCTTCTTATTCGGGAATACGCTCCCATCCATTCTTGTTAGTAGGAGTCCAGAACATTATGCAAATCTAATCTAAATCTAAAATTCTTCTTTTTTTTGGATCTAAATTGAACAAGAATTTTATGAGCAGATTTCATTGTCATACCTTGTAGTTCTGCTTATTTGATTATTTCAGTTCCATTACATTTCGGGGGTAGCTCAGTGCGTTGACACGTTAGCCTGGTGTCTCATCATTCCGGTTTTTCCCGTGTTCGAATCCCGTCGTGACTCTGCATGTTTATGGTATTTTCTTCTCCCCTTTGGTGTGGGTCTTAACAATAAAACACAGCTATTGCAGTTAAAATGGGAAGGTGGTGTATGCTAGCAACATGCATCGGCCGAGACGAGTTGTATGCTAACGAAACGTCAACTAAGCTGTTGAGGAGTAGTTGACGCGCTTATGCCCTAAATGATATTTCATTTCGGGGTAAGGAAATTAAAATTTTTTCTCGCATTTGTCATCTTTTATTTCTTAAAGTCGAGGAAATAGACTAGCCCTGATCCTTCTGTATTTAAAACTATTCTTTTTAGCCTTCTTTCGACTGGCTTTAATTTTTCGTGAACAATTTATTCATCTGGTGCCTCCAGTTTCTCCAGCTAATCGCTCGTTGCAAGTAGCCTGAATTCTTTTTTTTTCTGTTATGTCTGAAAAAATAATAAAAAAAATGGAGTTTTTAAACCCCGGGATGCTCGACAATAAAATGCTGTATTATTTATTCAGCTTATGACAAGATCCAGAGCAATTGAATCCGGCATCGACAACGCTTCTCTTGCTGCAAGTGATCGCCAATGTTGACAATAAGCGCGTTCTTTTGTATATCTGTCGAATGTAGGGTAGGGTAACGATCATGCATTAGTAGTAGCTTGTTGCTTGTGTAATGCGGGTTTTGCCACCAAGCAAAAAATTTCTTACAAAAAAGATTCAACCCTAAAATCAAATGGGCATACTAACTGGATGTCGCTGGTATTTTTTAAATATATTTTTTTATGGTGGATATGCAGGGGACCTACTTAGCATGGGTAAACACGGGGGCTACTTGGTTAGGTATATTGGGGGCCACTGCTGGTAGGTGAAATACTTGCCACCTTGATGGCTTTTTTTTAACTACATCATACAATTGCGTACCGCCTATGCGAGGGCTTAAATTTTAAATTTTCATCTACCGATATACCCTCCCAACGTAGGTATGCGGTCCTTTTACTGCACTGCGTCTAGGTTACTCCTACTCATTGTCGCTATGAATTTTGTATATCGTTGATTCTTACATTGGATTCTTACTGAAGCAGAGATCACTTGATCTGCGCCAGGTCGAATAGCAGATCTCTTGATCTGGCGTAGCTCGATCTGCAGATCATGCACCGAGATCGAGGTTGGTAAACTCACCACACATGGTGGTGAAAATGAAATACAAATTTGAATGTAAGATATCAGTTTAATTTATGGGATTGTTTATTCAATAATATGGCGCGGCGGTCGCTTATACCCTCGGCTTACCGCTACAAATAGCAAACACCATTCAAACCAGTTGTGTATCTGTAACAGTAACAAGTGTGGATGTAAAAATTCTTATCTAAATGGATCTCGGGTTTGATCCCCTGCATCAGTATTATTTTTTTTTTCTTTTTCTTCTTTTTAATTAATATTTTTAGTAATCCTATTGAAAATATATTATTTAATAATAGGCATGCGCCTGTCAGAGCAAGGAAAAGTAGCCATATTTTTATGACCATGGCGAAAAAAAAGATATATGTCAAATGACTAGATCAAGTCGGGCAAGTGAGATCACCTAAACTCACCACATCTTGCCCCAGTGTGAACCCAATGTTAGCTAGTTGTTTCTGCGTCTTTTGAATCGCGTCCCACATGAGATTCGCAGGCTCATTGAGTCTGCCACATAAATATGTATAATAGATTCAATGACTCCCAATGTGAACTAGGCTTTATGTGCCCCTAGTCTTATGCTTATTATACACACAACAGAGTACTAGACACATGAAATCATCAAGCAAGAAGTTGTTCACGATTACCTTAATTTATGTAAAACACCTGAAAACTGGATGACATTTATATGTATCCATGGGCATGTGTGTAGTATGTATCTGATTTTCCGCAGATATGGCTGCTTTGTGAAATGGAAAATCTGAGATCGAAAAATGAAAAATAAAAGAGTCAACGATGTTATAATTAAATTACAAAACGTAAAATTAGCTCAAGCTATAAATTATTCTCATCTGAACGATCGGAAGTGATATCATTTGCACTGTATAAATTGTAAGCGAATTTCTTGGAAGCCGTTGATTGAACCTAATGAATCGCGAACAAGTGTAAATACACGAATGCCAGTGCTGTAGAAAATAATGCCATAAAAACTTATAAACAGCGCAGATATTACGGGGTACGTTTTACGTTTGGTGATTGGACCTGAGACCGTATTGTTATGGATGGAAGGAGGGATGTGATTCATAATTCATTGATGCGACTTTTTGTCCGATTGTATTTGAATGAATGTACTTATTGATTGGTAGTGATTCCAAGAAAATTACTCATAGTATAGTATAGTAATAGTAAACTACGAGCTGTCGGATGTCGGTCATTCATAGGTCACAGCATATATTTAGATACGAACCATATGACTTTGATATGATGTTGAGTATAATATTTGTTATTGCGCCATCTGTGCAACTACAATACAATAATTGATAGTAGACAACAGCGTCTGCTGTTCATGCATACAAAGATACAGAGAAAATGTTAGCGTGAAAAATAGCACATTGCACTAATGACTTTGAGGGTATCTATGAAGGTGGATGATTTTTGTCTTCGTGAAGGTCGATGATGAGGAGGTTTCGAGTTTTTTTCATTCATGCTACCGATATACTGTATCTTGAGCTTTAAATAAACAAAGCAAGGATATTGGGTCTTCTTTGTAGCAAAAAAATAATAATAATAATAATGAAACCGGAATATAGAGGGCTACGCCCGCAATCCGAGGGTTTTGTAGCAAGCGCTTATTTTGGTATATAAATATCGGCTCCTTGCTCTTCTTGACATCACTCAGATGGATAGAAAAAACGTAATTAAAATGTCTTACCCACTTACATTTTACATGCTAATTCATATTACGTGATTGTAACGAAACTTAGAACATATTATTGCTTAAGGTGTTGGTTATCGTTGGCCATCAGTACTTTTGACCTCGAACGTGTTTAAAGCGTGCAAGGGTGTGCTAACTGTAACTATACAAATAAACTATTATTGACCTATTCTGAGAAGATATACAAATTCCACTATTTTTCATTTTATATGTTTTTCGAAACCCACTTCCTGTAAGTTTTCATAATTCTAAGTATAACGGTCTCAAAATGCAGGCAAGGGGGGGTCAAATTACGAACTAATATTTTCTCCTCCCCCACAGTTCCCCTTTCTATAAATTTCGAGAAAATGCGAAAAAATGGAATGTACTCATCATTACTTTTCTCACGACACCTCATTTGCTTATATCAGTCGATAAAAAAATTTGACCTTAATTTAGCCTCTATGTGGACCCCCCCTTCACCCCCTTCCTTCCACCCGGTAAAGTTGGCCAATTAAGACACAGCGCCCCCAACCAGTCTTTACCCTTTAAAAAATGATTAATTAAATAACTGCAATTCGCACTACGAAAAACAACATGAAAGTATAGTAGTACTCACACCTATGAGGCCGGTAGGTGTATTTTTTGTGTGGATAGTGTCAAAATGCCGAACTTTAAATGAATGTACTATTATTAAATATTATGTGATTATAATGAAACTTAGAGATATTATTGCCTATGATGTTGGTTATCATTGGCCATCAATATTTTTGACCTCGGGTACGCGTAAGGGGTGCAGGGCTGTGCTAACTGAAACTATAGAAATGTACTATTATTAACCTTTTCTGATGAAATTTCAAAATTCTAGAAATCTAGGTTTTCTACACTAGTAAAATGGCACTTTTCTGTAAATTTTCATATTTCTAAGTATAACGGTCTCGAAATGCAAGGGGGGGGGGGACAAACTCGGATCACATATTTTCCCCTCTCCCTCTTTTCCCGTTTCTTCAAATTCGAAAAAAAAATCAAAAATGGAATGTACTCGACGGTACCTTTCTTATGATACCCCACTTGCCTGTACCAAACGAAAAAAAAATTTCGACCTTCATTTCCCCTCTATGGGGACTTCCCCTTAAAGTTGACCTATTACGACGATTCGCTTTCTCCGGCGAATTATAGTAATTCTACACATTCCTACAAAATTTCATGTATGTAGCTTCAGCCGTTCGTGAGATATTCCATGGACAGACGGACAGACAGACATTTGACCGATTTCATAAGGGTTTTGTTTTACTACAAAACCCTAAAAATCAATTTAATTGAATTAAACTAGAATTTCATGGTGGAACCCAGAACTTTTTCGACTTATAAAGGAGACCAGAAGGCTGTTTAACAGAGCGAAGCGCTCTGGTGAGTGAGAAACTTATCGAGACGCACTCACCCAATAACAAAACAGGTAGACTACTTCGCGTTCTGGCAAAGAAAAGCACTGATCATGTTAGTACGTTCAAAACAACGGACGGAATCACGAAAATATCTATAGTATCTGGAATACGGCGATAAATAAATACAATAAATACATTTATATAATATTTTACATGACAATATATTACTCATTCCTTGCCCAACTTCAGTGAAACTGAAAAATAATTAAATCCCTGATCATAAATTTTTTCGACGGGAACTTGATCCTCCTTCGATTTGCTACATAGTATGTACATATCTTATGCAACAATCCCCCCATAGAAAGATTTTTGAAAACTAATATTCGTTACAGAACTGGTTATGAAAAATTCATGTGGTTTCTAATACACTTTTTTCTGCTCTCCTTAGAGGTGCGTTTTGCTAGGCATCACTCTGCGTCGATCGCAGGCGACGATGAAAAAGATACAAATAGTGCTCCGTGTTCTATGGGTTGATCGCTAGCCGCGAACAATGTGCAACGATTGTGTGACTACCAAAACACACCTTAAAGCATCACTGGCGCGGCGTGGCGTGTCTTCAAGCTTGTTTTCAAATTCTCTTTGCAGTAATCTAACCCGTTTTTAAGGTCTGAAGCATCTAAGTAACTGCTATACACAAAAGATCCACACATGTTGATATATTCACCTGATGTGTGGGCGTCATGAGTACATCGGGATCTCAAGAGACCATTCCTACCTTTTTAACGGCTTAACTGGCATTTAAAATCGCCGGAGTGACTCTTTCTTTAGGCTTCTTTTTTGATACCATAGTCAGAAAGATACCCCGAGGAGCCCGACTGTGTTTGGCTTGAGGAAATTGTTTCTAATTGATTTGGCTATGAAGATACATAGATTTTTTTTTGTGTGTCGTATTTTTATTTTTTGTTAATTTCTCTTTTGTTTTCTCTACTTACAGGTAAGCTGATTGTGATTACGGCCAATATTGGGATCAAGTTGTGGGTGGTGTTAAGACAACTAACACGAGATGGATGGAGTATGTATAATAATGAAAAGTGCATTGTCACAAAGACAATGGGATTATCAGTTGAATGCCGTTAAAGATGTAAGATTTTTTTTGTGTCTTTTTAAGTAACTCTTTTGTGTTTATTAGCGCTGGTAGGTATTATTGGAGCTTTCTTCAATCACACAAAATATTAAGTAGCTTTTATTCAAATAAAATGTGGATGGTGGCTATGGAGAGCGATGAACTCTCGTGTAGCTGGATTGAATGCTGCCTTGCCTTCGATGATGTTTGACTACCTACCACTAGCATTATAAATTTGTTTCAAATGGATGTTCTGCATTGAATACCTTCAATTGATGCATCTCAAAGATTTGTGGAAGTATCGGGAGTAGTGCCGTCCCTTATAGAACTGATTGCGCTCCCAGCCTCTGATACGTTTTGTGGCGGAATCCCTAAAAAGCTTTCCGATCCATAAAATAACGTTGCCGATTAATTCGGCAGTCTGTTCATTGTCAACAAGGAGGATCCCACTCCCTGAGTCTGCTAGTTATGTACTAGTTTAGATGGTAATGACCGCTCAGTGCGTTGAGGCGTCAGTCTGATGTGTCATACTACCGGTCAGTTACGGGTTCGAGTCCATCCACGTCGCGGGCATGTTTGCGTTGCAGGTGTGCTAAATAGGCAGGAGGTGTATCCTAGCAAGGTCCATCGTCCGAAACCAGTTTATGCTAACGAATCGTCAACTAAGCCACTTGGGAATAGTTGACGCGTTATGCCTCCTAGTTAGGGTAAATAATCTAATGGTGAAAATCGTTACGTTCTTGCCTAGGTATCCGGCCTTCAGGCAATGCTTCAAAAATATTCCACTCACGCCTGGAATATGTATAGTGGAAATTCTGCAGGTAGGTGTCGTCCTTGTTGTTAATTGCCTTGATTCCTACAGGGACATGGCCGCGTCAACATCGCTTGCCTTGTTCACGTTTCGATAGTATATAGATTTCGGATAGTGCAGTTGCCATTGGAGTTCTAATAATACCCACAGGCTGTTTTTATTGGCGCGCCGGTGGGCCAAACCCATGTTCTCTAGATGCAGCATCGTAGAGGTGACCGAGACTTCACGGCTACCGAGCGTGTCCATGTGACTCCACTATAGTAGCGCTAATCTGCCGTAGGTCCATCTGTGAACCACTTGATGGTATCCTGGGGAACAGTAGGAGGTTCCTCCGTCCAGTCCTATCTGCTCCAAATTGCGGTTGTGGGTTGTTTATTGCAAGATAATTATTTTACGAAGTGGTCCAGTGGGTGTGGGGTTTCAAAAGTCAACAGCCTTTCAATTCTGCCGTATAAGATGCCCTAGAAGTGGATGACTAAGCATTGGATATTCCGACTGGTAGTCGACATGGTCTATCGGAGAGTGGGATTATTTGACAATAACGCTTTGTTAATATTGTTGCTGCAAACTGTTGCGAATTAAATTTGGCTTTTCTGATGAAGCAGTTTTAATTAGTTGTTTTAGATTCATCTGCTGCTAGTTGAAATTGAATGCAATTCTAATTAGCTCAAAGTACACGTAAAAGTAGCGGCCGAGGTAGCTCGATGCGTAGAGCGTCGATCTACCAAGCGAGAGGCTCCCGGTTCAATTACTCCGACTAGCACATTAACACAGTTGATTTTCTCGACAGCGCCTCGACTCAACCGTACTTGAGCTCATTTATTTGATACAAATTAATGGAGTAAAGCCGGGACATAAGTGATAGTGACTAGTTGTCATCTTCTCTTCATAGCTATTAAGGTTTTCATTGAATGAATCGATGTTTGTTCCATACGGAATCCTATTTATCATCACTTATCAAGGATATATTTTTCAGGGCTTCATAATGCTTGGAATATAATGCAAAAACACTCGTGTCTCTGGAGGGGTCTTTACCCCGCACTATCCATGTTGTCATTTCCCTACCATCATACATTATAAAAAAAACATTAAAAATTAGAGTGTCATCCCAGCAACTGAAAATTTTCGTCTAAAACTTTTGGAAAATTAACCGCGCGTTAAAATAGGGGTTCTGGTATTTTAATTTTTTTTTATTGACCTTGACGACAGTTTTATGAACTTGACTTATGCTCATATTCACACATCCACTGCCACTTCAGATTCCCTATCAAATCCACTTCTTCGTTATTGGATTTTCCGAAGTAGCAGCCCTTGTCGTTCCCTCCCTCATCAAGTGCTTCCGAACCACTACCGTCATCATCCGTCGTCTTTCCTCGCTATTGTTGTCTGATGTCTCATTCCACACCATTTACCCACTCCAATTAAAAAGCACAATATCCGATCTCACAAGTGCTCAATTATATCTCGAGGACCTTTTTTCGATTCAGTGCTACTAAATTTCAGAACCACACCACCGTGATCGATCCCAGCACGACCCTCTGCTCCGTCCCGTATGGTACATAGAGAACAAACCGCACCGATTCTATGCATGGAAAGAACACAACAAAACTTTCGCCCAGTCTCTCCCATGATATAATAGTTTGCTTCTTTTATATGCAATATTTTTGTTTTTTATTGTTCGTCCACGTTTCGTATCCCTTTCCTTGAAAAAATTTAGTTTTGCTTTCAGATCCAATTTAGTTGTGACTGCTTTTTCACTATGTGCGCCTGGTTAAGCGACGGGATGTGTACGATGTATAGTGTCTGCTATGCTACAATATATCAAGGAGAGGCTCTCAAGTGTGATTGTGGCACACGGTAGTTCGCCAGGACAAAATGCAGAAAAATGAGGAAAAAATCGGATGGTCGGAAAGGGGGAAGCGCTGGTAGTAGTTGCAGGCATTGAGTGACTCGCGCTATGTCGATTGAACAATTAAATGAAACACAATTACTGTCGACATTCAAGAGGCCTTCGCCGCAAATATGGTGGTCCTTCAGTGTTGGGAAAAATTAAAAGCAAATGCAACACGACGGGAGATCCTTTTTTTTCTGTTCATATATTTTTCTATTGATGATGTGGCGCTGCTGAGGGAAGTCCTGCTCGACTTAATCAAAAGGAACGACGAGTGGATAAGGATTGACGTGTGGAGTATAAAAACCCTTATTAGAGAGACGTCTTATATTTTCATGGTAGATTGTATTGAAGAGTACTTTAATACTGGATTGGAGAATAACGATCAAATGCACTTTGACGTAGTTGTGTTCTGGAAAATAAGGGTGCAGTTAAGAGTGAAACAGTTGATGGAGTAATTCTATGCGGTGAAAGAAATTTAATGAAACGTATTTCAGCGAATAGATGAAATATCGAACAGTATACGATTGTGGTTGCACAACACATGGAATGATCGTGCTGGTCCGCAGGAAACACATTACACAATTCACAATATTTTTGCATTTACCGATTACGTTTGGCATGCATGGTAGGTAGGCCTTTAACTTAATGGTGCTTAATTTAAAGTGTTTATCAGGTACTGAGAGGAATAGGCACACAAATGACAAGAGACAACTCCTGTTCTCCTCGGCTCTGCTTTAGCTGACCTGGAAGATGCCTTACAGCTCTCAATTGCGCACGTTTCCTCTTTATCCGATACGAAGGAGGAGGCTGACGTCACTATAGTAAGGGGTGTGTATACAAAGGTTTCTCCATATTAACCTCCACCACTCCAGAGCAGCTTCTACTGACATTTTTCTTCGTCTGGCGAGCAGGAAAAAGACATTGTACTGATTACTGTCATGATCTGTCGCGCTCGGGGGCCGTGATCGTTCGGTCACCGCTCTACGATACTAACTAAAGCTCAGCGATCATATCTCGGCGCGATCAAAAACTGCCTATGAGTACTAATAGAACTCTCACAGTGCTCCGAGCTTGTCAGTATATAGGTAAAGACGGCGCGGATAGGAGGTGCATGCTATCAATTGCACTTCCGAAAAGTTGATACGCTATTGAAACGTCAACAAGGCCTAGATATGCTAGAGATGTTGACGCGCCCATGCCCTAGGAGGGGTCAAGGTAATTAGAGAGGATGTAAGTGCGATTCAGCTCAATTGCTTTGTTGTCAATGCTTTGGAAAGCGCGTTTTTGTCAGTGTAGCGTTCTTGGTGGTATCACAATGGACCCAGAGGTGGTCTTTGTGTGCCGTGGTTAGTGGTGGCAACCATCGCACCTACCTACCTGCCATTCTCCTGGGACCTTACAAACACTTTAAGTCTCTATCCCTCACGACATCAAGTCCAGCATCTAAGATTAACTTTACACCTTGGAACTTCAGGTAAGATACCTATATCGCCATAGAGGGCCAGTGGCATCATTGTTGTGTCGGCCACACGTTTCTCTCGTGAATTGTATTTCTTCTAATCTTTTCAGTAGAACCCGTAGAAAGAAAGTTTTGGACCCACTATGCCGGTCAAGCTTCACTTCCCTTTCATGCTTCTTCCCCATATGGGTCCACAATATGGTTTCTTTTGCGCAGCCACTTCACCTAAACCAGGGCTGTTCAACATACCGCCCGCGGGCCACAATGCAGCCCTCATAGGCTTCCTATCTGGCCCGCGAGCAAGTTGGAATGCGTCGCTCTCCACAAAAGTTATGTAAAATTTTATTTGATTCGTCAAAGTTATAAAAAAAAAACAATAAATTTTGGCCCTTTTAAAAAATTATGCTGGACACCCCTGGCCTAAGCTATACTTGAATCGGATAGTGACAAAAAAACGCACCTAATATTTCAGAAGGCTCCAGATACTACGAAATTCTTTCGTACTCATGTTGTTGGTATAAGGGGTAGCACTGACACTTAAGTGAGACATCGACCTTTGTCCAAATTCATCCTGAAAATTTGCATACAATTTGCTTATACGCTTGATCTGAATAAATTTGTCCGAATCCCAACTATGATATTTTTATGATTTCTAAAACATGATTGCTTCCTTCTGTATATCGCGCGTATCCCACGTGACACTTTCAACAGAGCATGACAAAAACTCTGTCCAAAAATACAATCTCTGGCATCAGTGTCCCTTTTTTTCTATAACAGAGTCCTGAAAAATAAGAAAATTTATTTAAGCGTAAAAGTGTCGATGTCAGCATTCTATCATATTATGCGGCTCAGTAAAAGGACAAAACATAACGCTAGCCTTCAAGTGCGGAATGGCGGAGATAAAGTGGAAAAATGTGACATATGGTAAGGGATATAAATTATGTTTTTGTTTTGGTTTTCATGCCGCACAAAAGTGGTCTTGATTGTGTTGGTGGAAGAAGGGTTTCCAATATATACTTGACTCACCATATAAATTTGTTTCTAAAATTAGAGATTGAGATTCCGATATGATTGTTTATGGATGGAAGAGGCTAATATGAACGTCTCTATGTGAGCGTCTTGTCTTGAGGGCTTATATTAGATGGTGTCTGCTGCCCTTTGACTAAATATGATTTCCCTACTCGTCGCTTCTCAGGTCTGATCTGATCCAATACAAATCATGCAGCACCGCCAATTTGTTTCAACCCGAAAAACTACTTTCATATTGAACTTGAATGTTATATATACACACTATCACCTATTCCTGCTTTTTCTTAAAAAGAAAAAAGAAACGTCATCACATCCGCCAAAAACACCCAGGAAAAAAATCCATCTCGCGAAGAACTGCCAGACATACGGCTCAACTTGGCTACAATTTAATGCCACGCGAGAACAAAATCCTTACAAAAAACTAAAGGCTCACACATTTAGACACCCTCATGAGAATCAGACATATGTCAAGGGGTCTTTTTACTTCAGCACTTCGCTTGACTATAAATTTTCATGAAGGCAAAGAGAAAAGTGTATCCGAAAACGTTAAAAGTACCAGAAAAGATTCGGTGAAAGATGCTGAAGTAAACGAAATGAAAAAAGGAATAAGAATCCTTTTTGATTGATGGCTATGCAAATGGTAATGTGTGAAGAAATGAGACGAGGCACGGCACGACTGGGATCAATTTGGATCTTAGGGCACGGCTGCTTTTTATGGAAACAGTGGTAGCAAGGGTTTGTTTTTGTTTCCCTCGAAGTCCAAAAAAATTCTCGACCGCCAGAAAAACACGTGCCAATTTGTTAATCGTTATCGATAACAGCCTCCAATTACTACATGCAGCAAAAGAGGAGGATGACTGTTGAATTTGAAATTAAGGATGTCAGCGTCAGGGGCTGAACGTATTCATAGATTGGTGAGAGTATCCTTTCTTCGGGCTGAATTTAATATTAATACCCCCAACATCGGTTTGTTGCAGTAGTCATTCATTTTCCCCTGAATATGTTAATGACATTTGCATTGCATCATCTGAATTTCCTTCGGTAGTATTCAGATTTAGGCGATGACTATCTGTAGCAGTTTCCCGCTTATTTCTTTTTTTTTTTAACGAAGTCGTGTGATCACGCTGTCAAAGTGGCGCCTGGATGCCTTAAGAAAGATGCCACGTAGGCAGATTGTACGTGTGCATTCACTCGAAAAGAGGATGAGGCCTCTGTTTAGTGTATGAATCCATCCTGGATGGCGTTAGCTCATAAAATTGTGTGTATATTCTTTGTGCGCGAAATGCATTTGCTATTTTTATCCATTTTACAGAATGTTCAACATACGCGGGCGAATGTTTTCTTTATGTCTATCTCGTTTATGTTTTCTTGGATGTCCGACCATATGGCAGGATTATTTCAGTCTGTTTATTTGCTGAATGGATTTTAGGAGCAGAATGTTGGAAGAGGAAAACCGGAGAGTAGTAGGGTATTACACCCAACTATTTAACTATCAAACATACTTGGAGTGGACGTTATTTCAAAAGAAAATAAAAAACCATTGCTCAAATCTTAAATTACAATGACACTTCATTGGCTATTACAATCGGCGTTACCTGACGCAAGATCTCAGCATAAGACCGAGAAGATATCACTGTAATTTGATCTTTAGCAATAAAAGTTTATGTGGCTTTTGTTAAAAAGAAAAATCATTCTGTCGTTTTTCGTTTCCGACAACCGTTTTAATCTCAACAGTTTTAAATTTTTTTTTGACAACCGTTTTCATCTCAATCGTTTTCCATTGATATTTTTTCGACAACCGTTTTTCGTTGCGATTTTTTAACCGATACGGTTACCGAAATGTTTTTTTTTACCGTTTTCCATAGATTCAATGACAGTTTTCATATCAACCGTCTTCCAATGGTGTTTTTTCGGCAACTGTTTTCATCCCAACTATTTTGGGTTGTGATTTTGATTCTTCGTTGCGATTTATCGACAATCGTTTTTGAACTACCTATATCGTTTGCCGTAACCGAGGGTTTAGCGCTGAAAACCGTTGCAACCGTTCTTTCTTGTTTTTTTTTGCTTCTCTAGAACCTGCACGGCCTTTGGAGGTTGTTTTCTAGATGTATCCCAGCCAATAATTCAGCCTATTCGGTGAGTTGTATTTTGACCTGCGATTTTCCTTCAATTTTATTTTTTGTGCAACTTCTTGAACTATTTCTGTACGAATGAATAAAACGCAAATCGTCTACAAACATCGGATGTTTTTATTTTACCAAGTCAAATATTGGATGACGATATTACATTGCTCTTCTAAAAATAAACATTCGTTCCCAATTTAAAGCACGCATATCGTTAAAACTTCTCTGGTTATTTCAATGCAATACCCATGAATGGAAGTGCCATGGTGTGGACCTAACACTCGCTGTATCAGAAGTTTTCCTTTGACGAAACACACTACCCAAAAAGGCAACAGGACACGAGCGTGGAGCCACAGAACGGACATAATGTAATTGCCTGACACCGCTCTCTACACCCTCTATCGCACACAATATAAGCTATCTTGCGAGTCGCAAGCTGAAAATGCAAACAAGCCCGACCCAAAGGAACCCCTTGCAATTCCCATGACGGTAATTGCATTGAAAGGACAACAGACAAAGTTCCAGACAAAATTCATTGCATGCATACGAATAACGAAGATATATCTCTATCTGAAGGATTGGTTTGCAACGAGAGAGAGAGAGAGAGAGTGAGTGAGTGAGAGAGAGCATTCGTGAATTGTGTGTGCCCGTCCCGTATTCGTGCATGTCGTCCACCAATATTCGGCATTGGCTTTTATCTATGACTTCAAACTACCCTCAGGATATTTTCCGGACAGGGGAGTAACAAATTGCTCGATGGAGCGATCTAATCACCACTTCTTAGTGTTGTACGCTAGTCGAAGCTAGGCATTGAGTTTCACAGAAAGCAAAGCGTCCCCTTTTCGTGTCCTCGAAGACTCGGTTACTGCTGAGAGATGTTGTGGCGTATGGACGACACGGGGTAGAGCGGAAAATGGTAGAGAGTTTTGATGAAGTCCTGGCTAGTGTTATTATGTTTCGGTCAATTGTAATTCATCGTGAAGGGCGAGTGCTTTAACCTGTCTTACGTCGACAAAACTATACTAGGACACCCCCCTGAGATTTGTCATCGCTTTTGTTCAGGACGCACGAGACCGAAGTTTTATTTAGTTCTAAATATAACGAAGTGGGTTCGACCGATGCAATGTATTATTTTGTCAGTGTGTCATTCAATATGACAAATTTAATGATGATAGTGGGGTGTGAGATTGAAGACTTGAAGGGAATTATGGTTGGAGTTGATTTTGGTATTTAGAAAAAATGTAAACAGTTTCCATAAAAGGCCTTAATTTTAAATTCCAAATATTCAGATTTCCGTGGGAGGAAAACACAATAACATGTGGGACTACCATAGTGATGATGAGGCAAAAATTGTGTAACTTAATGAACAATACAGAAAAGCTCAATAGCGTCCCAAACCCACATATCCGATACTCATCCAGTCCTGCTGCGAACACTTTCCAAGCCAATTCCATCATATCGCCACAAAGATTGTCATTTCTATTGAAAATTACATATTTCACTCGCTTGCCGACACAACGGCCAAATTCGATTGCTCACAGTCTTCTCGGCGGGATCAATCAGAAGGACCACAGAGTGATAATGACACACGGAGCACCACGAAACGATAACTCCCGTCTGGGAGATTTCAAACGAAGTTGATTGAGTCTTTTATGGTGACCCCCGCCGGAACAATCGTAAACGATGACGATGCTAAGAAAATCGTCAGAAATCCGTTGGAACTTATCGATAAAGTCGAGAAAAAGGACTTTAAGGATAGCTTTTCATTTCTTGCTGCTGTTTCGGCTCTCGCCACCCTTCTGACGACGTGATGTTATCCCGCTGAGTTGGCTTATTGTTTTCCACCACGCACAAACATCGACCACAGCTGCCCAGGGGGGGTGGGAGAGGGAAAGTTTCTTAATCTCTGTTTGGTTGAAGAAACTCTCGGAAAATCTAAGTAATATATTTTTTTCCCCACCGCCGGTTTTCATATGAAGAGGGCTGAAATCGAATAACTGTTTTGTGGTAAGGGTGGATGTCGGTTAAAATTAATGGATACGTATAGGATGTTTGTAGGCAAGTCTACAACATTTTTATGAAGTTCCCGAAAAGACACATGACTGGGTGAATGACGAAGGATATTTCGTTGCAGAGTTTGAAATGAATTGAAGCTGATTGTAGCATGTGGTTATTTTTTCATCCTCCATCAGAATCAGACTTTTCGGTTGAAACACTCCATCAGGTTTATTTGTGTCACTATCAATTTAGGGGTTTTACACGAGTTTCACCTTAATGAGTTTAGTTCTGATTGATAGTTCTCGGAGGGATGAATTTGCCTTAATTTCGGGCCGGACGAAAGAGAGATGTTTGTCGAAATAATTTGTGACTGTTTGTTGAATTAGACAGATATTGGGATGGAGGGTGCTTATAAAGGGATTAATCTTGCAAAAGTGAGGGTAACTTTCCCGAGTACTATAAGTTTGCACATTTCGTTATTAAATAATAAATTTGTCTGAAAACATATTAAGTGGAATCGTTGTCGTTGTGTCGATCTGTCAAGCGAGAGGTGGCGGATTCTGACCCTTCCAACGAGTTTATTTAAATGGTTACTTTTTTCGCCGGCTGGCGATTGATTCAGCTCCGATGGCTCGGAGCACTTAGGTTCTGACATGGATTCTAATTCCGACGACTTGTATTCAGAGAAATTCGTACTGACAGTTGTTGGTGAAGGAGTCAGCCGCATGGATTTGAAGTAGCGGCTATACCAAATTAACGACGGCGTAAAGGTGCAAACATATGAGGGCTATGGCTGAGGGCCACTCTAGGGAAAAAGCCCGGGAAATAGCCCTCATACGTTCAGGGCCTAAGCCGCCGGTGAAACGGGTACGCTCTGAGGTGAAATCACCACAGGCTAACTTGGCGAATAAATCGAGGACTCGCTAAGCGCCTCGTAAGCCGTTGTATAGCCATGTAACAGCGGGTGTTAAGCTGGGGCTCTGCTCAGCAGATGTAAAAGCTACCTCCCTAATAACCGAGCAAACAAGAGGGTATTATCGAAGTTGTGTTCCACTCACAGGTTGGCTCTTACTGGTCTGTACTAACGCCGTGACAGCTGAATGGGTGCGCAGCAGCTTTGGATATATCAAATACAAATGCGCATTCCCCATTTCACTTGTCGAGGAAAAGGACTTCCCTCGTCTACACATTATACGTGGCCATTTTCGTCGCAGCTCTACGCTCTTCAATGAAAGAGTCATTAGATCAGTTGGAGCTCAAAATCCCCTTCCAACCGAAAATTGGAGGGTCATAAATCGGGGGGTAAATGAGGACTCCATTCACCTCCTCCGGGCAGTGGACAACGCCTCGACAGCGAAATTGCTTACCGCATCATGCACGTCATGCTCAATCTGGGTAAGTGCAAGCGTCCACATGCAGACAGTGCACCTTCCTCCGATAAGCAGGATGCCCGCAAATTTTCTCCACCCGCCGCAGGCGAACCTGGTTCTAAGGTTGCGAAGGACCCAAGACCAAGAACTTTAGGTCCGAGCCAGTGGCCTTCAACCTAAGCCTAAATTGTGACCGAGGTTTAAGTCAGAGTCAATAGTGAGCTTAAGCCCTCGGCGTGAATTTAAAAACACCTCGCTACAACCTAAGAATTTTTGCCTTTTCACTGGTAAAACTTTTTAGAAGAGCCGAATTGTCTACAGTGCGTTGATTTCCCCAGGATTTTGATGTATCATATACTCGTACCGTACGTATACCGGGAAAAGTAGGCTGTAGCCCTCAAAACTTATCCAATTATTCACGAACATAGATTCGTACAGGATCGGGATTAGGTTCAACCTTAAATACTAAGTTCAGTCTCCTGACTCCAGTATACATGTTGCTCAGTTAACGTTTCGTTGGCATAAATTGGTTTCGGAGAATGCACTTGCTAGCATGCAGCTCCTGCACATCCATGGACACGAACGTCGTCGTGGACGGGATCTATCACCGGTTTCGTATTTTCGTGGCGTTTTCGGTACGTGTAAAATTTGAATTCAAAACAAAGATCCAGAGATGTTACAAAATACTTACGAAGTCTTTTTATTTACCATCGAACTTTTATTGCTGTTCATTGAAAACTTGATGGTAACCAAACGATTGCTGGTACAGCTCATAAGTACTCGCATGACATACTACAAAAAAGCAGCTCCATATTCTCTGGAAACCCATTGAGTCTAGTGATATTTCTGAACGATCCGTTTATTTATCCAATTCTCATTCTACAAACGTACATATCATTAAATTGTGTGTACATGATGTGTACATATTTACAGATCTAAATCAACAACAACAACAACAATATCTCCCAAAGTATGCTCGTACACATACTCGGTACGATAACAAAGCGAACCTTGCATGTCAAGAAGCTAGCTTAGCTGGAGTTTAAAAAAAAGCAGGCAGCCGAATAGAAAAAGTCTAAGACCGACATGTTCATCGATAAGTGCTTATTGAACGATTGGTTATTTTTTTTATTATACTCGTATCTTATACCTGCCAGGTAAAAAAAATTAAATATATGTTTGCGCAAACATTTTTATGAATTTCAATGTATAGTATTTCAGCTTGAGAGAATGTGATCGACTGACTGTCACACCTACATTCGAAATTTTTCTGTTGCTGCTCGTTCGAGAACCTTCAAGGTATAAATAGGTGTCTTCTTTCGTTAGAAGAAATATACTTAATGCAGACAATAGGCTTTGTGTGCAAATTGACATGTTTTTCTTTGGAATTTTTGTGGAAGAGTATTTTGTTTTTTTCGATTCAACGGCTAGAATGTCAAAATATAGCTGGAAGTACACCTTTATCCCTGGAAGTCCATTTCATGAGCTGCAGTAGCTTACATTTAGTATATTATTGCAGGTATCGTTTGGTTTCCCCTAAAAACTCGAAGTCTAGTAATCGCCAGATTGAGCATTTCTCTAGCTCAGTATGTTGAGGCGTCAGTCTGACGTTGGAGGTAACAACCGCCATTGCCCGATGAAATATCCAGTCTCCTTCCTGGGTTTGCGTTACCATAACGTAACTCCCAACCCCCGGCTAGCCATTCGTGACCATCCTCATTTTCCTGAACTCAGTAGCATTCGCACCGTTAAATTGTACTTTCCCTTATTTTGTCAAAATGTCAACTACTTGACGTTTCGTTGGTATAAACTGGTTTCGGATGATACATGTTGCTAGCATGCATCTCCTGCCCGTTCAATCGTATACTGCGGCAAAGTGGGAAAAGCTGTGGCTTACTCTTACGCCCTGCCCTGCAGGGGAAGTCAACACAAACAATTATGGCCACGGCAGTATTCGAACCCGGGAAGTCAGTGAGACATCAGACGGGCGCCTCAACGCACTGAGCTACCGATTTCCCGTGTTCTTTACACATAACACTGTATTTGCTAGCCTAGGAGAGAACCTTCTTGATCTCGGATGTGCTTACATGAATCTACCTATAGACACCTGTGCTTGTAACAAATGCTAGCTGTCAATCTTCGAGATTGACAGATCCTTGATCCATCATATTATAGAGGATTAGCTTTCTCTCTAGTTGTTAATTTTTCGTTGTTCGAATTTCGAGCTTAAGTTATCAAGTTTGGTAGCGTTGCGAACGTGCGGTTCACGACTATGTTATTGCTAAGTTTGAAGATATTCATTTGCCATAACCCTTAGTGAGGCATGGCGCGTCAACTATTCCATGTGGCTTAGCTGACGTTTCGTTGGCATAAACCAGTTTTCTGCTCCCATTTAGCCGCCTACCTGCGATAAATCAGGAGATGTTGCGGCATATTATTACGCCCCACACTACAAGGGAAAGACAACACAAACATCCATGGCCACGAACGCCGTGGACGGGATTTGAACCCGTAATGAACGTAGTCAGACATCAGACTGACGCCTCTATGCACTGAGCTACCGGTAGCCTCATCATCATTCGTCGAGAGCTTCGAAATCCACGGATTACAGGTTGCGATTCTGAAAGGCTGGAAATTTTTTCCCTGTGTTTCTATTCAATGTATGAGTGCTACACGTGGCCGTCTGACTTTTGCTCTTCCAGCCACTAGAGTCGTCTAGACTTTCTTAAGCCTCATAAGATTTTTTTAATTTCAAATTGAATTCATCATTGTCATTTCTGCTATCTGCTTGATTAATGACGAATTGCCTGCTATCACATTAAGGCAATTTAAACTCTTAAATGTCACTGCACATAAATATAGTCACATGTGACACAGAGAGCGCGCGGTCGTAAATGCATGCAATCACATATGACAACAATACTCTTGAGAAATCGCATGTTGACATACGTATATGACAGTAATTCAATTGAATTCAACAACACTTCTTTTCCCACGAAAAAAAGATAATAAATAAAGTGGTTAAAGTTACAAGAGTACGACAAACGCCAAGTACCTATCAGAATACAATGAGTTATTGTCATTGTCACGGAACAACTTGAGACGAAATTGCGCGGATGTGCGATGGGAATCGGAGAGAATAGTGAAATTGACGACTTGAAGTTTAATGAAAACTGTTTGGACCCTGATCACGAGTAGCGTGGTTCAAGATGAACTTGTTTCGTGTTTAGCCACTGTAGTTTTTCTACTTGAATCTGTCAACGTGAATAATATTCCCGGTTCTGTTAATAAAATATAGGGCCACCATAATCGTTATCCCGCCAGCGTGCATCTGACGCTCAGAAGCGTATCTAACCAAAAATAGTTTCGTTATTAGAACCATTGGGTTGGTTGGGACCTAGTCATTTGGAGAACCTTCTTCAGCCAGTTTTTATTGACTAAATTTTTTTTTAGAACCGCATGGAACATATTTGAGTTGCGGTAGCTCAGTGCGTTAAGGCGTCAGTCTGATGTTTCGCCGGTTTCGAAGGTTCGAGCCATGCCGTAGCCATAGATGTTTGTGTTTATTCTGACTGTCGTGTGGGGCGTAAGAAGACTTGTCCTAGGTATGCGGCTACATGAGCAGGAGGTGCATGCTAGCAACATGCACCATACGAAATTGGTTTATGCTATCGAAATGTCAACTAGCTCACATAGTTTACGCGCTATGCCCCATTAGGGGCAAATTATTTCTAAGCCAGATCGATAGGTTAATGGCCAAAAACTCAGCTAATATAGAAATCTCTGACAATTGACAGTCTCTGTATTATTATATACATCGTCACCGATGATGATACTTTTCGTGCCAAATAAGACGACAATGACCTGTTACAAAATTCGCTTGAGTCATTACATTCATTACAGGTAGCACACACAGTAGTAAGGTACACTTAACTACGTATGCATGGAGTCAACCATATAGGGAACCGAAAACTCATCAAATTCATGACATGTACGGAATTAGCTGACATTCCAATATACCATCGCACTTCTTCTTCTCTTTTTTTTCGCGTTGTAATGTAAGCAACTGTGAAATTGGAGTTTTCCGACAGACTTTTCTGCTTCTTTTCGGGCCAGGGCGATTTTTTTGTTGTTATTATTTGCCCGTCACTTAACCTGCAATTTGCTCAGGATAAAAATTGAAGTTGAATGATGATGGTGCCAGTGTCGCTTTGCCGAAGAAGTCAAAGTCAAAGTCATTGTATGTATCACCTTTTTGACTATTCTCGAGGCCCCGGCTCCCGAGTCTTGCATATGGTACGTGTTGCAGAGTGTGGAGAAAGTGGTTTGGGAAAATGTACAAACGTGCAAAATGCTTGGGTGAAAAGAGAAACAAAAAATAAAAAATAAATTAGACATGCAATTATGTCGGGGAATAGAACACATTCATCTTATTCTATTGCTCTGGCACGTATACTACGGATACTACACGGTATTTGTAATGCAAACTTGGGTTATTGAACCACGACCCAGTATGCGGTGACCCGAGACTGTCGGTTCTCAATTGTATGTAGCGAATGTAATGAGAGGAAACGTGCATCATCATAGAGCATGATTGATGCTTATTAAGCTCATTCGGTCATACTTGCTGGCGTTGCAGCCAAGTGTCGTACACATTGAGACAATAGTGAATGCAATAGACTCATTTGTTGAATGTGATGAAGTGAAAGTAGCACGGGAATGAGGGTAGTTTATCTCGGGGGGAAATTATGACCCAATTTGGTGACATCGTGACCTGATCTCCCAGCTCTTCGATCCACTGATATTTGAAATCTTGGAGATCTGTCAAGAATATCTCACGTGATTCTAAAAACATCAAATAAAATGAAAATATAAGCTATGTTTTCGTAGTAGAAATGTTGATGCTGCCCTTAATTTTTTGGCGCCCAACGTGGGGTCTGTCTATTGTAAGTTCACTAGTTGCCGATTTGGGCTACACTCTTCAGCTAAATGTTAATGTATAATGAACTCAAAATTGGCCCAGGTTCACATTTTAAAATAAACGGCTTTTGGTTGAAGAGCATGACATGAAAAGCTTTAATTCCTGAGGAAGTAAAATTGTCCCTCCGACCCATTTGACTATTGTTGGCATGATAACATCGTACACTTTCACTTAACCCACTATCTACAGAAAGCCTGTGCCACAAAATTTGACTCACGAGCTTTCTAGAATTTCTAACCCATCCCCAAGCTTCCAATGGACTCGCTGAGCGATCATCGTCGAGCGATTCTAACAGTAATGCTGTGAGGAGCAGTTGCATATGTGGGTTCTTCGTATTTAAAAAAATGTGAGTAAACAAGAGGGTCTGGGGGAATGCGTCAGGGTTGCGTGAGGATAGGTTTAAGTGTATGCGCCGCAAATCATTTTCGGTTAAACCCGGTTTAGTGACGAAACTGGTCATTCGATATTAAAATGTTGTTGTCAGTTTGTGCGTAAAAATATGCACCAATTTAAAACATGATTAAAGCCGCAATATGTGCAACTGGTGTACACTCCAGCAGTCTGCAGCTTACATTCTCTAGATATCATCGAGACAGTTCTTGATGGCGCACCTCTCTTTTTCGCACCCTTTCAAATCCCAGCTACGCATCTACCGGAACGGAAAAATAATGCACTCTTGTCTGTTCGCTGAGACTTTCACACACCTCAAAGCTATTGTTCTTTTGCCCTCGACTTTTCACACCTCACGACAATAACCGCATATCCGTCAACAAATAAACAAAAAGGATCCCCCCATCTGAATCCTTTCGGATCCGCACCCATATCAGTAAAGATTGCACTTAACATTAATTGACATACGACCATAACAGGGTAAAGGATTTAAGAGCGTCGCCGGTATTCAGTGAATATTTTTCAGGCTTTTTTTCACTTGTTGTGCCCTTAATGGCGCTGCTTTGCACTCCTGTCATGTGCGATGATAATTAAAATTTAATGAAAATAACATTTTCACTTTTCCATCCACGCGAAGTGTTGGTGATTTTCAATGAAACATGAAAGAGAGAGAGAGAGCGAAGGAGAGAGAACGGCTTGTAGGCAGGTATTCATCAAGTATAGTGTGTTGAGCAATAAATATAGAGGAAACATACGGGCGAGCGTATGAAGGCTTTTAATTTTACACTTTGTGGCAGCATCTTCCTTTTTCCGTTTTCATTTGTCGTTGATGTGCATCTTTAAGTGCGGAGAGCTCTCTAGTAATTGACATTAAGAGGTTTTCACATGAAGTCAACATTGAAACGATTTTAATGGGGATTAAGAATGGCAGGTGGTGGTTTTCATTGAGATTGGATTAAGGCGAGACGATGCCAAGTAAATAGGAAACATGTAATATATCTGACGTCCCGTGCAATTCACAAGTTTGTTTTTTGACAATTAGAGCTCTTAGGTGTTTTGAAAACTGAATTCCTCCTGTTTTGGCTGTTTGTAGTGAGTCGTTTTACTTCTCCTCAATGACTGCTCTCCGAAAAACTCGCCTATTTTCTGAACTGATTTTTGTTTATGTATGTAACCGAAGAATTCAGAGAGTTCGACAAGCTCTTGAGCCCATCCAAATTGGACGAGTTTTTGTGTGTCTCCTTTCTTTGTATGAATACGCCCATAAGACCCATCACGGGTTTAGTCCGGTGACAAGAGGCATCAACTCATCAGGCGCCCCTACCTGATACCTATTGACAGTTGGAACTGCACGACTTGGATTATCGGCTTGATGATACATCGCCATATATGTTAATTGCCTGGAACCCTCCATTGGTATGAGCGCGTCAACATCTCTAGCAGTTCTTTGCTTTGTTGACATTTCGATAGCATATCTAATTTTCGAAAGTGTAGTTGCTAGCATACACCTTCTATCCGCGCCGTCTTTATACTGACAAGCTCGGAGCACTGTGAGAGTTCTATTAGTATATCTACTTTTCGAAAGTGCAGTTGCTAGCATACACCTTCTATCCGCGCCGTCTTTATACTGACAAGCTCGGAGCACTGTGAGAGTTCTATTAGCACCCGCAGGTAGTTTTTGATCGTGCTGAGATTTGTACTCCGAGCTGTAGATTAGTATCGTAAGCGGTGAGCGCGATAATATATCGCCATATATACTACTTCGTAATTATAACGGGTGTGAATCACAACGAGTACACTCTTTTATTCTTCCAAGAGGCAACTGGGGCTTATCCGAAACTTACGAAAAATTTCTTTTGAGACTCGTTTTGCAATAGATACTTATTTCTTACTACCCAGCTCTCAGATACCAATCCCAAACACAATTCTGCAACTTATGACGAAAGCCACGTTACACATGGCCAATAGCCGACTTTCATCACTACCTGGAAAGGAAACGAATCGTCAAAATACATGTCCCGGAAACACGAAAAAAAAACATTGGAATTTCTATTCTATTTCACAAGTTAGCGCGGAAAACGAGGATGCAAAACGATGATGATGTGAAATCCCTGCGTTCACTCTCCTATTGATTAGTCGAGAAATTTTCTGAAACGAAACCTATCCACGGCTTGGATTACCGAGCTCTTATTCCATCAAGGACTTCCAGTCGGTCGTCTCTTTGCTGCCGCAGAAAAAGTGAGAATGACAGGGTAAACATGTTGTTATACAAGACCTTGAACGACCGTACATGTATTGAAATTAGACGGTACACTTCTCGGTTAACAAAGCTCCTGCCAAATTCTCCACAAATCAGTCCGCGGCGCCACTTAACCCTATCACGAAAACTCTTCAATTATCTCGATTCCGGGGCACAAGTTAGTGTCGTTGTCTGTAACGGACAGAGGTCGAATGAACGTATGGTGCGAAATATACTCATATCTGTAAGTAGATAAAGGACTTGATTTCGGATCACCCCAAGTTAAGGCCAAAAGGGACGATAGCCGTATTATAGAGATTTCCAAAACGAGAAAGCCTTTCTGTTTGTCCTATGTCGATCCAATGCGCAAACACCGAATGGGGTCGTTTAAAGTTAAAGGACGACAGGAAAAGGAAGAAAGTGGATGCTGGTGCTAGTGACTACGGTTCTAGCAGGAAAGGCTAGACTAGAACCGCGTCGATGTCAAGAACGAAAAATTATGGCCGATGGGTTCGAAAAGGTCTGCAGATGATTCCACGAGAGGTTAAAGGTAAGTACACTTTTAACAAGAGCACAACCGTATCAGACGGAATTGTTGTCGGAGTACATGTAGGGATATGGAAATTTGTTAATCGGAGAAAACAAGTCGGTTGTCGGAGTTAGTGTGGTTTTACACTGTTGACTTTCATGTAGATGAAACGGTTTTTGGGTTGGGGGATACCAGGCAGAAACAGTTTGTTGACAAAAGTTGGCCAGCCTTATCTGATACGGATTTGGAATCAAGGATATCTGGTCGGGTTTGTTGTCCGCTCAATCTGATGAAAACAGTGTGATTTGTAGTATCAGATGGCACGTAGTACGTAAGAAGATCTTAAGGGCTTAGGTGTTATGACTAGGCCAAAGAAAAAAAACTACTCACAAATTATAAAAATATACGCTGGCTTAGAAATCCATGTACGTATTTATTAGCTTACCTTATCGCTGGATTTGGGCTCCGAAATAGCCTTCGCCTAAATTCATCGCGGTTTCTAGTTTCGGAGTCAAAGCAGTTTTCCACTTTCTTTGCCCAACGCTCCTGGGGACTGTTCGATGATCTTTCACTTCTTTGCTGGTAATCGGTGTTATTCTACGTTCCCGCTTATTACAGTTTTCCTTACTTAAGGAATCTCAAGACCTCCGGTTCGTTGTACATTTCAAATCGTTTGCTTGGAGACTGAGGCTCAGTGTTACAAAGTCTACAACATTAATTCCTATTGATACCATCTGAATATGACGGAGGGAATGCGAATTTTGCTATGAGCTAAAAACGACAGTCTCATTTCGATCTTAACTGTACCAATGTTACCTACACCTTACTATCCTCCACACTTTCAACTTTCCCTTCTCCCATTGCATCCTCGTTTAATATAACTTCACATTCTGGTGTCGCATGGGCATGGTATCTGTGGCCAGAACGACGAAAATTTACCTTGAACAAATTTGGAGAATGCCCTTTGCCACGGCAGGAGAATACAACAAAAACAGTGTCCTTCGCCAGTTGCAAACCAAACGACGGACGAGTCAGCGGTTTCCATTCGTTGCCAGATAAAGGATGGGAGAAGTCAGCCGTTAAGCCCGGCCATACACTGTCGAACATGAACATGGTGCAAGTGTCCTCCCAATGGCTCAAGACACACACACACATGCACTTGACACAAATCTGAAGATAATTGTCCAATTGTACCTTGTTCATATTTGAGTTCGTGTTGGACCGTGTGTGGTCGGCCTAAAAGAATGAAAGTCCTACTATACGTTCGCATTCGTGAAGGCGGAAACAAAAAGTACTGCAACTGACATGCAAGGATCTAGTGGCATCCTGAAAGTGGATGTTGAATGGATGCCGATGGTCGAGAGGGCTTTCGCGTTTAGGCTCGTGTGCGCGTCCGGTGGAAGTTACCATAATACGAGTTCCAGAAGTGGATTCTTGGAATGGTTAGCGTTGATTTTGAATGTACTCGTACAAGGGGATGAAATAAAATGCCCTTGACAAGATTAGGACAGGGAAGAATTTTAGTTAGTTAGGCGTGGAGTGTTCAAACCGTGGATATGAAAAGAGCTTAGTTTACGATGTGAAAATTGCGGTATTAATTTTTCTAATTTGTTGCCAAAAGGTGACTATTAATTATTTTTATTATTAGTTATTCGACAGTTTTCCGAGACTGTTTGTGGTCCTTGTACCTATGTTTATCTGGGCTTTATCATAAAAC
The DNA here is from genome assembly GCA_964017055.1 of Chloromyia formosa. NCBI lineage: Eukaryota > Metazoa > Arthropoda > Insecta > Diptera > Stratiomyidae > Chloromyia > Chloromyia formosa. The sequence goes on along the minus strand of OZ024818.1, from coordinate 14,790,412 downwards.
GTCGAATAATTTCGTGGAAAAGCATGATATCATCGGTGTATATGGGTCGTCTGTAGAAGTATTCTTCGAAATCAACAAAAATAAACGAAAAGCATTGGCCATTACTTCTGGATTATCTATATAACTCGCAGTGATAACGAAACGTATTAAACTGCGGAAAAGTCAAGTCAATAAAGATAATTTTTTTTCCTGTTGCACCAATTTTTCCGACGATAACCTAGTACAGTGTATATAACATACATTACCGCGATGAGCCGTGCATGATGATGACGATGACTTTGCAATGCTACATGAGCCATATTATGGCTCCGAATTCGATACTTGAGCTCGCTCCACTTGCATGCAAATTCCCCCAGATATTCCCAATGCTGTGCATAAATAGTAGCCAAGATAGCAGCGCGGCGTCTGCAAAAAAAGAAAGATATGAATCGATTTGTAATAAACATTCCTGTAATGTTTATTACAAAATCGAAGCCCGAAGTCTACACCGAGAGAGAGAGAGAGAGACATAGAGCGACGAGATATTTGATTTGAATAGGTCGGCTAAATAAAGGCATCGTCATCGGACTGTCTGCATAGGAAGCTTAATCAGTAAAGCTTATGAACGAACCGGTTAAGTTGAAAATCGATTCAGGCTAAAGACCCACATGATTATGTACTATGTTAAAATGCATAGCAAATTTGCAGAAATCTCGGTTGCTTGAGCCCCGAGACTATGTACTCGTACGGCACGAAATACCTGGTTTACTTCTGCACACTTCTTCTAGGCTCCAAAGGCAAGATACCATATGCAACGTCTTTAAGGTAAATATGCATATAAGCAAGTGTTAGGTCGATTAGGATGCAGTCAGCAGCTTGTTGCTATTATTTTTTCTGAAACGTATTGTAGTTTTGCGTGAATAAGACGTCTCCAGAGAGTGTCAGTTGTAAATGTCGCGTAAACTCTGTGAAAACTCGCATTCTATCAAAGGCATTTTCACGAAAAATTTTGCACAATAATCCAGAATTTGATATAAATTAATATGTACTTCAGAACCAGAGATACAGTTCTTAATCCTTGACGTAAAATTGTCCTTTTTTTATAAAAAATTTACCTCCATTATTTTCTTAATTTAAGGACGAATTAAGGTTTAATTGTCTTAACCCCTCCAATGGGCCATGGGCGCGTCAACATCTCTAGCAATCTCTAGCACTCTGCTTTTTTTTCATTTTATTAACGCACTGGGGAGATGAACCTTGAAAATTTAGATTGAAGCATCGTAAAGTGGTGATCGATATCTTACGGCTACCGAGCGCGTCGGACCGAACATGCAAACTAAAATTTTTGCATATTTTTTTCAAGATTGTAAATTTAGCGCTTTACAAATATGTAAATAAAAAAACGGAAATAAGATCAATGTTTATTACCTCCTTCATCTAGTTCAATTCCTTGTTCAGATTTGCGCAACTTATTCTTCCTTGCTTTTGAGTGCCCTTTATGTGATTTATGACCTTATGACAATTATGTCCTTTATGTCCTTTTATCTTTTACATCCTTTATTTCCTCTATATGCTTTATACATTTGTCTGTGTCACTTATAGACTTGAGCCATTGGCAATTTACCGACTTCGACTATTCGCATTACATTCTATTTTATTCCACAGCGCCATTTATTGAGATCCCCAGCCAAAAGGCATATTCATGTCAAAATCATACTTAGAAAAATCGAAAAGGAACTTGCACCTTGGCATCCATTGTGGCCATATCAAACAAACTATTGGACTATGCTCGAGTCGAATAATTCCTGTCGCATTTGCGACTCAAACCATACGAAGTGTCTGGAACGATAAAAATCAAGCGTGACTAGCATAATTTGCTATTTTTTCCAGAGTGGCAATGTGTTGAGTTCATCCCTTGAGATCGAATTGCAATCGACTCGTAGCGTACAGGGTGAATTCGAGTGGACTCGCTTGCGATCGACCTTAAACAAAAACGACAATCATTCCGCACACAATCGTGAAATACAAAATGCACCTTTACCTATCCAGGCACTGTATCTATAGATAAATGTATCTTACTCATATGGGTGTGCAATAGTGGTAAGTGCATACCGTAGTCCCTCGTGTATTTCATAAGAATTAAGGCATTGCACTGCAATATTTTTGTTCGTGATATGGAAAATGGAATTCGCCATCGATTGAGAATTCACGACTACTGCGAAGGTAGTATGGTATGGCATCGACCGACGTCATCGAGCAGTTTGTAGGAAGCTCGTATTGAACTGGTTTCGTCGATGGCGCTCGAAAAAAAGTGGAAAGAACGATGAATTATGTCAGAGGTTACGGGGCCATTGAATTGGATTGAGACGGTGAGTAAAATATTGTAGAATGTTGTAAAAATGAGTATCTGATGAATGGGTGCCACAGAAATATTTCTAGGAAATATCATCAGGATGAAGAGGATTAATTTAAAAGGTTGTGAATTGGAGTACGTTTAATGAATAAAGGGACTTTCGAAATGGTGTTACTGTATGTGATTTCCGCTAAATCAACCGATGAAGTTTAATTAATATTCGTCGCAATTTAGTTGATTATTTTAATATTCAGATGAAGAATTTTGTGTGCACCTTTGGTTGCTAAATGGAAGTTCTCCAGGAAGAAGTTTAGCAGAATTCGATGAATATCTATTGGCGGCATGTATCCGTATCTACATATATGAATTGGAGAATCTGGTTCGTCTATTAGACTCTCAGCATAATCTTCGCTGTGGGTCTTCCTCGTGCGTTTCTCCAATGATTTATCGGTGGACCCTCCGTCCATAGGATTTTTTTTTAATCATAAACCAGTACGGGTTTTTTTTCCTGTAGTGTGGGATGTAAGAATAACGTCACATCCATTCGCGACTTGTCTTAGAAGGCGACTTAACGAATAGGATGCGTATGCCAGTTAATTGCTTCTTCCGAAATTTATGCCATAGTTCCTATTTATATGGTAACCAAACGTAGACTAGGTCCTAGCAGTAGTTGAAGAGCTGTGCGAATGCCCCCGTATACCCATTCCTTAAGGCTCTGCTCACACGGCGGTGCTCCAATTTCGGATACTCGGCGACTGGAATACGGAGACTTGTAGACTCGAGAATGTAGTCGCCCGTCATCTTCACGCGGCCGCTATTGAAGTTTCGAATTTTCTATCAACACACTCAGTTTTCAGTTTCAGCAAAAACTATTAAGGAGTTCTTCTATCACATTTTTCTCGAATTTTTGCATGCATAATGTATTTTACTTTCCTGTTTCAAAAATTAATTCTCTATTTTCCTGTGGTCAAATCGCTCTAACTTCATCTTGTCCTAATTTCTTATAGTAATTTCTAGCAGTTATAGCCCTTTCAATGAAAACAGGCTATTTTGTGCATTAGAACGTTGGCTTCTTCGCCGATCTTTCATTACTTGAAACGCAGTAACTGGAAAACAGAGATATTGATGTTTTCAGTAACGTCAGATAAGGAATTTACAAAAAAAAACGAAAAAAGACATGTAAATGTCTATAGCAGCTAAAGGGTTAAAAGTTCAAAAAAATGTTCCTTAATATTTAATTTAATTAATTTAATTTTAATTTAATTGCATGGTGAATCCCGTGGCTGTGCCCGTGTGCGATCATTACGGGACACCCTGCATAGCCGCCCCGAAAATTATAAATTTGACACTAATGCGAGTATCTATTTCACACGTACTTACATCAGTGACGTAGCCATAGGAAGGATGCGGGGGGACCGAACACCTCTCGAGTTTTTTTAATTCCGAAGAAACACAGGTACGAAAATGTTCGAATGATTTAATCCACATTAAAAAAAAAAATAAAGGATACTCCCGATAAGTACATGTTTTTTCGTCAGTAAGTGCGTCAACGAGTATAACGTACAGCGTCCAGTCAGAAATTTTCCAATTTGACCTCCAAAGGTGACGATTGGTGTTTTCTCCAGCAGTAAAAGAAAAAGAAACAGTTTCTTGACTTATTTATTGATGTGTAGACATCTTATCGCGTGGGGGGGGGCAAAAACTCCTCTTCCATAGTCCTCCGCGTGGGCGCCCCCTGGAACGGCAGTGGTCGCAGACCATTGCCAACCAACGTCAAGCCGCCAGTGATGGCGGTGCGATGATTTGGTTGAGGTACCCCTGTGGTGTGGGGTGTGAAAAAAAATACCACGGCCTTTCCCTTTGAGGGCCTGTCGTTAAAACCGACAATCAAAGGACAGGATGTGTATGCCAGCAACTTGCACTATCCGAAATCTTTATATGCTAACGAAACGTCATCTATGCCTCGGATAAGGACTGACTCAACGGTTACGACTTTTAGCTATCGTACAATGACAAAGATTGGATTCTGGAATGTGCGTACTCTCCTGGACAATGGATCAGAAGGTCCCCAGAACGCACGATTTCTTCAATTAGAGAGCGAATTTCTGAGGTACAAATTAAATATCTTAGGAGTTAGTGAGATAAGATGGTGGAACAGCGGAGAATTCATCTCTCCAACGGGCAGCACTGTAATGTTGTACTCCGGTAAAGCTACCGGTAGTCGCCGTGAGTCAGGTGTGGGGCTCCTTTTAACCAGAGCCGCGCGAAACTGTCTCTTATCCTGGGAACCGGTCTCTGACAGAGTGTTGACCGCCAGGGTCCGGACCAAAATTAAACATCTCAACAATACAATGTTATGCCCCTACTGAACCCGACAATGTCTTGGCAAAAGACTCCTTCTACGAAGAACTAAACGCCGTTCAGAGCAGAACACCTAAAGGTGACATTATAATGGTTATGGGTGATTTGAATGCGAAAGTTGGCGCTGATAACTATGGGCTCAGACATGTGATGGGGAGACACGGTCTTGGTGATCGTAATGACAACGGTGAAAGATTTGTAGAGTTCTGCAACTTTCACAGTCTCTTCATCGGTGGTACTATGTTTGAGCATAAGGACCACCACAAAATCAGTTGGTCCTCTGTTGATCGGCGCAGAACACAAAATCAGGTCGACCATTTTGCCATTAGTAAAAGATTCAAGAGTTGCCTCCTGGACGTGCGAACCAAGAAGGGTGCCGATATTGGGATGGGAAGAGACCATTATCTTATGATCGCTAATGTTCGATTGCGTATTGCAGCCGTGCGCCGCCCCAGCGACGAAAGATCCAGGCCCCGCAAATTATATAATGACCATCTTGCGCAAAAAGCGGCTGAGATAACTAGTCACCCAAATAGTGACATAAACGAAAACTGGGATGCCATAAAAAATGCGTACATTGATAGCGCAAATACCATCCTTGGCCCAAACCCGGATTGCCGGAATAAACCCTGGATGTCCGACGCTTCATGGCAGCGGATTGTTGAAAGAAAGGAGCTGAAAGTTCGTTTGGCTGCAGCATCAGACGACAATCGAAGCAGCATCGAACTCCTTTACCGTCAGAAAGCTCGAGAAGTTCAGCGTAGTGTGCGACGCGATAAAAGAGTTTATGCCAATTCTCTTTTAGCGTCAGCAGAAGAAGCCGCAAGAAGTAACAGCTTAAACGCCGTATACAGTGTCATCAAGGAGTTTACAGGTGGTCGTAACTCCTACCAGCATCCGGTGAAAGATAGTGATGGAAAGCTACTTATCTTGGAAGAAGATCAAATGAGGCGGTGGAAAGAACACTTCGCCGCGGTCTTGAACCGTGTAACCTCTGGTGAAGTTCCCCCTCATATAGATAATTTAGCTAACCATCAAAATGTGCGTATACGGTCCACTGCCCCGACTAAAGAGGAAATAGTCACTGCAATTATTGCACTAAAACGAGGAAAGGCCGCCGGACTTGACGGCATCCCTGTCGAACTTTATCAAGCAGCGCCAAGCGTAACTGCCGATTTGCTGCACCCACTTGTTGATAAAGCGTGGAATACAGAGACCTTTCCCACTGAGTGGAAGGAAGGTTTGATCATCAAACTTCCAAAGAAGGGTAGCCTCACAGACTGTAATAATTGGAGAGGCATTTGTGTGCTTCCTGCCGTTGCCAAGATAATAGCTAAAATCGTCCTGAAAAGACTAAAGGCCCACTTAGAAAGCACAATTGATGAAGAGCAGGCTGGCTTTCGATCCGGATTCTCCTGTGTCGATCACATTAACACCTTGCGAATCATCATCGAGCAATGCGCTGAATACATTTCTCCGCTTCACTTGCTTTTCATCGATTTCGAAAAGGCTTTCGATAGTGTGAACCGGGATTCTATATGGGCGGCCTTGCGCAGGAGAGGCATCCCTGAGAAGCTTGTGGCTATTATTAAGGCAACCTATGACGGCGCGAAATGTCGCGTTCTGCATAAAGGTAAGGTGTCGGGGGACTTTGAGATTCGCAGTGGAGTTCGGCAGGGGTGCATCCTCTCACCGATCCTATTCCTCATTGTGATCGGCGATGTGTTGCATGCAGCCCTATCCGGACTCGACAGAGGAATTCAATGGACTTTGACATCTTATCTACAACATCTTGACTACGCTGACGACATATGCCTACTCTCCCACAAAATCATGGATCTGTCCGCAATGGCGTTAGATCTCGAGAGGGAGGCAAGCAAGGTTGGGCTAAAGATTAATACCAACAAGACTAAGGTTCTTAGCCCGCCGTTGCGAAAAAGAAATCCGACACCTATTGCCATCAATATTAACGGGCAGCCTGTGGAGAAGGTGGACAACTTCGTCTACCTGGGTAGCATTGTTGCCGAAAATGGTGGTACGGAGCAGGACATCGCTCGTCGTATCAACCAGGCTAAACGCGCATACGGCATGCTGTCCAAAATCTGGCAGAGCAGTTATCTCAGCATCAAGACCAAGCTGGGCCTGTTTCGCTCCCTGGTACTATCAGTGCTTTTGTATGGGAGCAGTACATGGAAAGTTTCCGTAGGAGTTACCAGAAAGCTGCAAGTTTTCGTCAACTCATGTCTTCGTCGAATTTTAAGAATTTTCTGGCCCGAAACAATATCAAATGAAGAGCTAAGTCGGCGTACAATCGACGAATTGATACGCAGGCGAAAATGGCAGTGGATAGGTCACACATTGCGGAAGAGTGATAACTGCATTGCTTTGCATGCCATGAAATGGAACCCCATTTCCAACCAAGGCCGACCAAGAGGGGGTCCTCGAATCACATGGCGTCGATCTGTGGCAAAGGAGTGTCAGGTACTGGGTAAGTCTTTAGGGGAGTTGCGCCCCATTGCCCAGAACAGAGTACGATGGCGCGCAGGAGTAGTTGACGCGCTATGCCCCGCTAGGGGTTAAGGCAAAGTAGTAGTAGACATCTTTTCGCGTGGTGCGCCGTGAAAACGTGGAATTTCTGGAATGCGTAAACAACTTTAGTATGATAACATGTGAATTCCCAATTTTATGTATTCACTTTACGTACACTGCATAGCGTGCACAAGGAATAGTTTCCGTCGGAAGCTGCATAGCCCATCGGGAGCATATCCGGACCAATGAACGTGCGGTCCCGGGTTCCATACCCGCCGTGTCGAACTTTTATTTCAATTTTATTTTTTTAATTAGACCAATTTTTTGGCTTTTACATAAATGAACACTGTAATTTTAATTCTGGTCAGTAATAATTATGGCCATGTAAAAATGGAATTGTTACTGTCTGAGGTCAGTCTTGAATTCTTTTATATTCATTTTCCTATATTGATCCCAGCTAACCCATCGCCCATCGGGTAAATCAAATGTATGCAGTGGCCATTTGTATGTACAACTCTACACTACATTCATTATATGTCTATGATATTTTCGCAGTTTTCCTCAAAAGATTATGACTTTTGGCTATACTCAATTGCCCTAACCCCTTGTGGGGCATAGCGCGTCAAGTGTTCCATGTGGCTCAGTTGACGTTTCGTTGGTATTACAATAACTAGTTTCGGAGAATCCAGTTGCTAGCATGCACCTCCTGTTCCCCCATTTAGCCGGCTACCCGCACAAAAGGGGGAAGACAACACAAACATCCATGGGCACGAACGTTGTCGTGGTCGGGATTCGAACCCGAAATGCCGGTAGTCAGACATGAGACTGGTGCTTCTACGCACTGAGCTACCGGTCGTCCCTTTTGCCTATAGTTTAATGGCAAATATTGGTTTGTGTACTCTCCTAGACAATGGATCAGAAAGTTAAAGTTAAAATGGTTAAATATGATGTATTGCAGGGTCTATCGATCTAGCTTAATCGTATTGATGAAGTTTGTTGTAGGCGAAATCTTCCTGCTCGAGAAAGCTAACACCAAGGCATTGATGTTTCATCGTCACCCTCGCAGAGACGACAGCTACTGTCCTCTACTATGCCTAAAGTCTCAACATGGCTTCTCAGACAAGACTGTCCAATTAGAAGACCACAGATAATTGTAGCGTTAACAATTAGGAACATCCGCCTTAAAGATTCTCAGTCCACTACCAATCTCTGAAGTGTTTTATATTGACACATATAGCCGGATCCCGCAGAAAGGCTCCGGACTGCAGAAGGAAGTCTTATATGCTGTCCTGGCTAGTTCATTAGTCGGTTCATTGCAGATAATGTCGACGCGACCAGCAATCCAGTGTAAATATCCCTTTCGTGAGCAGACCACTCATTAAAGCATGGTCTGGAAACCCTCGGAAACGAAACAGGGTTCTACCTCGCTACTGCCTTGATATAACGACATACTATTTATATTGTAATATAGGTGGTAACACAACGGACCCATAGGTGTGCTGTGATGCATCATGCAGGGCTCAAAATTATGGGAGGCCAACAACAGCATATCCTTCGTGTATTGAATGACGTTAGTTTGCAGGTCAGCTTTCACGAGACAGACCATCTGGTAATGTTGAAACCGAAAACATTGGAAGCAATGACTTAGAAACCATACGCCTCTAGTGACATATCATCTTTTACGTAAGAGTGGTTTCTTTAATGATTATGCGTGTATAGTGTATCGTTTTCTAATTTATCCCAAGTGAACGATGGATCGTACTAGGCACTAGGTACAGTTTAAAAATCAACGATAACTCTTGCTAATAGAATTCCATTGTAGGCTAGATGGGAACCGAATTTCCAATATTTTGTCAAACTCCGCTTGTTCCACTGCCCCAAACTTTCGTTCTATTCCATTCCGCGATATTTAAATTTTCACGCCTCCCCTATTATATTATATCTCGTTAAATTCGCCTAAAATTCTCTAACACAAACTAACTCCCCTGATGAAATAATCTATTCAGTAAATACCAATCAGCTGGATGCTCCCTATCCATACACCAACAACTGAAACTGACCAACAAATTTTCCCGACAAATTGTTAAATGGCTGAGAATGGTCGTTGGTCAAGTCAAATATAAAATACGTATGTTGAGCTTCCTGTTCGTCGTTTGCAAGCGGATTAAACAAATTTTCCGGAAAATTCAATTTACATGTTCTCAACTTTATCCCGAAAACCCACCTAAATCAAATCCTTCATGTAAAGTGCCTTCTGCGCTTGCAGCGCCGAACAATCATGATGGTTGCCGTATACACTTCATGAGAGCGCTGGGTAGGTTTTCGTTGAAGATTAAATATCTATATATATTAAGAACGGACTACGAGTATCTATAGATATTTATGGATATCAGTATCAGTTCGTTTAAGGCAGGTGGATTCGTTCCGTGATCCTTTAAAATGCCAGACCCGTCCCGTACCATGCGGCTCTCACATTCATAAATTCAACACACATTTATAACAAACAACCACAAAATTTTGAGCCACATATAGTCAAACCATATCATGTGTTAAATTTAAACCCTTTCAATTTAACAGAATGGTACATTTTCGTGGTGGAGGGTTGTAATTTTTGGGGAAGACCACAACTGTATTTTCGGGCATTCAGATCCATCGTATAGCTCGTAAATATGTATATAACATGAATAGATATTGAGTTTTCGTTTCGAGCTGAACATTTGCCTACCTACAACAATACTAGAGTTAATCTGGTGTGATGGCTACCAAATGGTTCTTAACATTTCGCCCAGACATAATAGTGGTGCTACAACATTCTGTAGCCCCAAATTATTAACACCAATAGTGTGGGGATGGCGAGATTGGAGAGAAGTGTGAAGCTGTAGCAGGCCAGGCTTTCGAACCTTCAGAACAATTTAATTTGGAATCAACCGCAAAAGCTGCTATTGATAGATAGATAATTTGATGAAAACGATATAGTACTCGTATCTAAAGAATTGTTTGCGGAGCGGAGAGTATGAATACGATGTATATGGACGGACGTGCTTTGTCGGGCTCGCAGCCCTTACATTGTTCGGCAGAAAACCGTTTAGGAGAACCATAATTGGCAATATTACCAATTAATCGCACCACTTTACTCTCTCCCCGGCTTTCGTGTACACAGTGTCGAGTTGGCCACAAATGATGCAGACATTTTGTTAGGTTTTCTTTTCCCAGTCAGCAATGGCCAGGATATGGATGTTGTACACATGGGATAGCTTTTTTTCCGAAGTTGAACTGGTATTAAGTAACCAGAGTCTAGCATTGCAATTCTTACAGAAGTAAATGCTCCCGGGACAGAATCGAAAAATGTAATTACTATATTGAAGACTTATTGTTCGTGATTCAAGCGTCTGAACTCTTATCAAAACTTAGATTCGTCTATAAATTGCACTTAATCGCTTCATGGGTCGACTGCTCTCAGTTTCCAATTATTGTCACTTAGTGGTAAATCTTACTGTGTGTTGTGGACCCTATTAGAACACCCTTAATTTAATAAGGTCGACCCTTTAGTGGGATTACTAATTCAAATTAACGGAGCGTGCATGAAGTTCAATTGAAACTATTCGTCGGTCACTAGTCTAATTAAGACTATCAGTTAGTTGTTGCTACGTCGACTCTCGATGAATTCCAAGGGGCGCATAAATTTTTTCAAATTATTGAGAGTTTAAAGTAATGATAGTTATCGTTACAGAACGTTCCGCTGTTTTTTTTTATAAGCCCCTCCTTCCACAGCCTTCCTTGATTCATGTTTGCTAATTTTAACTAAAATGATGCAATACAACCTGAATTTGAGAAACACGAATAAGAACGGTACTTGAACATAAATGTATCTGCGATCAAAAAATATGTGCTCGTGTGTACATGCTGTATTAAATATTGAAGACAAAATTTTATAATTCAATTTATAGAGAGGTAGGCTCCACTTACTTTAATTTATAAAACGTTCCCAGGCGATTGGCCACTTGTATTTAACGAGTGTACCTAATTGAACAGATCTATGTGCATTTTCTTCAATTTGTCAAGAATTCTTGAAGAGAATTTCAATTTATCGAGATATTCAATTTATTGAGAGTCGACTGTACTAATAAATTTGAAACCTTTCGGAAAGAGGTTTCACCAAGAGGTGCATATGGGGTGCAATTAGTAGGTGTCAATGAGGCGTCACTAATCGGTTGGCGATAAAAAGCCCCTTTCGTTCTGCACGTATTTTCAATCAATTAGTTGTGGATTGGTTACAACCTGACCCGGATTATTTTGGCACTGCGAACTATCCCCCCAATAAACTATTCCCTCGAAAATTGTGTATGGGGTTGGGGTGATTGATCCGATGTAAAAATCATCTTAACTTTGGAGTGGTAATTCGCAAAATTACCCCTAAAATTCGGGTGGCTAACTGACATTAACTGCCGGAGGGTGGTATTTAGTCCTAACCGCTCTTCAGGGCTGTAGATACTGGAGAGAAGGCATCTCAGGAAAGTTGTGGAGATCATTACGGGAAACTGTGTAACTCTGACTACCACAGAAATACTATTGCAGAAGCTATTAGGTCAAGAAGGTTACCGTCCATTACTTGCTCTGCACCTATCCTGCTCTAGCCGGTAGAAGCAAGGACACTCTCACTTTCTCTCTACTTTATGGACTTGAATGACTTGAAAGATTTCAATGCTAGTCAACTACATCGCTTCATTGACAGTTCCAGATGGTTAGACGACTACGATCTCAAGGCGTAGAACTTTTAGTGTATACCAACGGACCAGGGTTGTTAGTGTGCTTTGCCTTTACACGGCCTCTTTAACGGAACCTAACCGAAATATGATATTTATGCAATCGGTCATTTTCTTATCTTAATATTCTGCAGTATCTATTTAAATCTGAAATATATAACAAATCCTCCAGTATTAAAGCAACATCATCCCCATCATCCACACACATTTACGCTTTTACTCAAAGCATTCTAGCTTTTTTCCGTCCCTAATTATCAGCTTATCCTTAATTACATTCAAAACTATTATGCGCTTGTAGCCTCACCCTAGCAATCTCGATCTCTCGTCTTCGTCCCAGGAAGAAGGAAGAATATAAAAAAAGGGTTATCCTTTTAGGTCACACATGAAGTGTGCTGAATCCTATCACTCTTACGGAGTGTTTGTTTGCTCGCTCATTCACATACACGGAGTGGAAAAAATATATATCCAGAAAAGAAGAAAATATCCTTAACGTGTTTTTTTTTGTCGTTGTGATAATAAACTTTTGCGCTAATCCTTTTTATCCTCGTTGGATCCTGTTGTGCTATTTCTGGACATTAATCGTATCTACATAATTTTAACTCTTACCTAATTCGAAAGGCGAATGCAAAAAGGCGTCATGATACATGACATGCTGAGGAGAAGCGACAAGGAACATGGCGGCAGGATTTAAAAATGCCTGTTTTCAAGATGCTCCCGTTATCTTGAAGTTGTCATTAGGCTCTTTACCCGGGGTATGTTTTTGAAGGATATGTGTTTTGCTTTTATCTTTTTCGTTTTTTTTTTAGCGAAATGTATGTGTAGGTTGTGTTGAAGAAGCAACACACGAGTTGGTTTGTTTTGCTCAGGACTGTGTCGGTCTTAGGAGGCCAACAGGATACATGGTTTCTGTGACATTCTGCTTTTACGGGATACTCCTCGTATACTGGCAATGAAATAGTGCGGGAAATAGTTTCTTGCTTTTTTTTAACTTCAGCCTGATGCAGTTTTACTAATTTATATAATTAGGTTTTTCTTCTTAGGATTTTTGCATGTAAATGTATTCACTGAAATATTTTGCAAAAAATAAAAACCCCATAAACTCGAGCTTATGCGTTTCATACTTTTAAGCTTTCATGGCATTTTTGGGCGCAATAAATGCATACGTCTTTTCATCATCATCATCGTGGCGCGACAGCCCGACGTCGGGCCTTGGCCACCTGGATCATTGTCCTCCAATTATCTCGGCCACGTGACCGCGTCCTCCAATTTTGGGAGCCCAGCAGCTGCGCGGCGTCCACACCTACTGAGCTCTCCCAACGAGATCTCGGTCGTCCTCGCAGTCTCGCTCCGTCGACCCGTTCTGCATTCATTACTCTCTTAGGCATGCGGTCATCGTCCATTCTTTGTACATGCCCTGCCCATTGAAGTCGTTGTAGTTTGACGATTTTCGAGACTTGCAGCTCATCGTACATTTCATACAACTCATGGTTGTACCGGATGCGCCATCCATCTCGATCGCAAACAGCCCCGAAAATTCGCCGTAGAACCTTACGTTCGAAAGTGTCTAGCATGTTTTCGGAGGCTTGAGTTAGGGTCCATGCTTCGCAGCCATAGCATAGCACTGGTCGCATAATGGTTTTGTACACGCGGAGCTTCGTGTTTCTGTGCACATGTTTCGATTTCATTATGGGGAGAACCGAGAAAAAAGTCTTATTAGCTAACTGTATCCGTCGCTTGATTTCGTCAGTTTCGTTGGCATCTCTTGACAGGTTGCAACCCAGGTAAATGAAGTTGTTCACGAACTCGATGTTGAGGTCCCCCACATTGATGCTCGGTTGTGCAGGTGTCCTTGTCACCGATTGCATCATTATTTTAGTTTTACCCTCGTTAATACGTAATCCAACTTCCTTTGCAGCGGTATCGAGCGTATGCAGAAGTTCTTCTGCGTCAGCCAATCTTCGGGACATGATGTTGATGTCGTCGGCGTACGCTGCTAATTATGTCGACTTGATGAGTAGCGTCTTGCTGTTGTCCATATTCATGGCCCGAATAACGTATTCCAGTGCTAGGTTGAAGAGCGTCGGTGCCAGTCCATCGCCCTGTTTCAAACCAGTGCATGTTTCAAATAGATCAGTAAGTCTATTCTGGATCCTGACTTGTGAGACGGAGTTGGTCATGGTCATCTTTGTCAGTCGCACTAATTTTGCTGGTATACCAAATTGCAGCATGATGTTGTACAGTACTCCACGATCGATACTGTCGTATGCCTGGTTGAAGTCGACAAAGATTTGGTATACGTTTACGTTGTATTCCCAGCACCTCTGGAGTATCAGTTTGATTGAGAAGAGCTGATCGGTTGTGGAGCGACCAGGTCTGAAACCGCTTTGATATTCGCCAATGACTCGTTCTGCGTACGGTTTTATTCTATTTTCCAGAATTTTCGTCAAAATTTTATAGGACGTACAAACTAGTGAGATGCCCCTGTAATTCTCACACCGCAGTTTATCTCCCTTTTTATGAATTGGACAGATGATGCTTCTGCGCCAATCGTCTGGGATCTCCTCGTTCTCCCATACTCGCAGGAGTAATTGATGTATGGCATCAACTAGACTCGTTCCACCGAATCTTAGCAGTTCAGCTGGAATCTCGTCAGCGCCCGGCGCTTTATTTCGTTTTAGTGACCGCAACGCGAGATCAACTTCCTCTACTATCGGGGGTTGAATGGGTGGGCCTAGATCAACAATATCATCGAGAGCTTCCTGTGTGGGGATGTTAGATGGTCGGTTTAGAAGCTCTTCAAAATAAGAGGCCCATCGTTTGTTAATACCATCGGTGTCGCTGATGATGTTTCCATCCTTGTCCTTACAAAGGCTAGTCCTGGGTTGGTAGCCGTTCTTAATTGTATTTACTAGTTTGTACGCTTGTCTGGTGTTCCTATTAGCTAAGTTTTCGTTTATGTTCAGCAACTGCTCGTCAAAGTATTTACGTTTCTTACGTCTAATTATTCTATTCGATATTCGCCGTAGCTCGTCATATTTTTCTCTTCTGGCTCTGGTTCCTCGTTGAATCCATTGTCTGTAGGCCTCGTTTTTCGCGTCAAGTGAATTTTTGCATTCTTCGTCGAACCAGTCATTTCGCGCTCGCCGGGCTTTATATCCCACGACCTTCTCTGCGACATCCTTGATGGTACCCTTGAGTTCTTCCCAGAACCCATGGACGCCTGTGTTGCTGATGTTGTGTAGCATAGGTGATAGTTTTTCCTCAAGGGCGGTAGTATACGCCACCGCTGTAGCATCACTCAAGAGCTTATCAACCGCAAAGATTTTGGGAGGGCTGATTCTTGACTGGTGCACTGAGGAAATTCTACATCTGTAGGTCGTCTTCACCAAGTGATGATCTGAGTCGCAGTTTGCTCCTCGATAGGAGCGGACATCCATGACACTAGACGCCCATCTCCTGCAAATGAGGACGTGGTCAATTTGGTTGACGGTATGTGCGTCTGGAGACTTCCAGGTCTGCTTGTGAATGCGTCGATGCGGGAAACACGTAGAGCTTACGACTAGATTCCTGCTGCAGGCGAAGTCGATAAGTCGCTGGCCGTTATCGTTACATTCTTCATGGAGGCTGTGGCCTCCAGTGGTCCCCCGATGCCAACTTTCATTCCCGACTTTCGCGTTAAAGTCTCCCAGCAGCAATTTGACGTCGTTTGTTGGAAGTGAGTCGAAGAGAGTTTCAAGGCGGGCGTAGAACTCGTGTTTTACTGCGTCTTCTTTAACTTCAGTGGGGGCATGCACATTGATGAGCCAGAGATTGAAGAATCGAGTCTTGATGCGAATCGCACACAGCCGTTCATTTATGGGTTTGAAGTCAGTAGTATGCGGTTTGAGGTGATTGTTCACTATAAATGCTACTCCAAACTCCTTGCGGCCCGATGGTTTGCCACTTGTAAAAATTGTGTGCGATTTCTTGTCATTAATCTCGCTGCCAAGCCAATTTGTTTCCTGGACTGCAGTAATGCTCAGTTTGTACTTTTCGACCTGTTGAAGGAGGGCCTTCTCGGCCCCCGGTTTGTTCAGGGAGCGTACATTCCAGGATCCGAAAGAATAATCCTTTATTCGTTTGCGTGGTCGTCGTTGTTGATCCGTCCAATCCGAGGCTTTTGTTCCAGGTTTCTTGACATGGAGTGGTTTTTACAAGGACGAGTTGTCAGCACGTCGCTTAACCCCATTCAGGGGATGGCCTCGGAGATAGCTGCTTCAGATGGTTTAGTAAACGTGCTGGAGCCCACATAACTATGTAGCAGGTCCAACTACGCAAGTCATTCCATCCTACTAGACCTGAGACGCTTAGGTGTTCGTCAGCCATTCAGGCTACAGCTATCTGCCTTTTCCAAACTGTCTTATCGCTAAGACATTGGCCGTCAGCGAATTGATACACTGCCGTTACCAGGGGGCGCCCACGCGGAGGACTATGGAAAAGGTCTTTGCCCCCCATACGTCTTTTAGTTCATCAAATTCAACCTATCGTCGATTTCCGACTACGTGAATTGTGCTAATCAAGCTATCAATGAATTTTTCTAACCATCTAAATTTTTAATATATACGTATCTTCTAATTTTTACTAATTGTCAATGATTTATCCACTTTTCAATTGATCATTGCTAACGATCTATGTAACAAACAGCAGCTCCCCGTGCTCGTTTATGTCTGAAGTATTTTATTGATCAAAAGAACAATTTTTAAATTATCAATTCGTTTCAGTGATTTATTCGAACTCGATGCCCTTGTACTCACGATGCTTTTTGGATATACGAGTTCATCGTGTTATATGTTAAATTTTGGATCTTTGAAACTTCATTCCAACAAATCATTTTTGATAGGCTTTCTACATTAAGAGATTACTAATATTTTTTTTCTATTTATTTGCAGGTATGTTTGGTCATTCAAAATGATGTAGATCGAAAATTTCACACACTTGTACCTTATTTATTTATCGTGGTAAGTTTCTATGATATTTGACAGAACTATCATTATTGTACCTCACATCTATGATAAAGTTAATAGTGGCTGATGTACGAGGCATGTCTAGAAAGTAAGAGTACTGTTGAGCTCTCTCGCCGTGGGATTTTTTCCAATAGTTGGCAACACTGAGTGGTAATGGGGATTTCTTTGAACACAACGAGCACTGGCGACCCTCGTTAGTACCAAAACTAGCCTCGTAGTGTCCGTTTTTGTGAAATATGTCAATAAGAAATCCTGCCAAGTGGAAGGTGCGCGCTGTCATAAAGTTCCTTCTCGTAGAAGGAAAAACGCCGACTGAAATTTTTGCACGGATCAAAACTGTTTATGGCGAAGATGTTATGAGCCGAATGAAAGTGCTTAAATGGTGTCGTGGGTTTAGGAGTAGTTGACGCGGTTATGTCCCACTAGGGGTTAGGGTAAAAAGTAACCGTCAAACTGTCAGGCAGGCCGAAAGTCCTCTTAACATTATTCCAGATTGTCCTTTGTGTAAAATTCGATGGACTCAGATTTTCGTTCCAAAATACATTCATCCATCCCAAAGGTTGTCCACGGCATGTTGTCTGCACAATATGGCTCTTTATGGCTATATCCATTACATGCTCAGTTTTTACTGAAGAACCAGCCCAATGTCTCACTTATCCGATGCAGCTACATTGCACGTCTTAATAGTAATTCGAAAGGTATTCATGACATCAAAGGGCACCCCACTTATGGGATTTATTGGTGACTGTATCAGAATGAAGCCCATAGCGCCATAGCTACATAATATGTGACGACTACTGCCGATGATATTATCTATTGTGCGCTCCGACCACTGCCATTTGCATTACTCAATCTTTGGCCTTGCATTGATGAGAATGACAACAGAATAAGAAGTGCTATAAATGCTCATTCTGTGGTAAGCTGGAGCTTTGGCCTTTTTTTGTCCTAGTGCTGCGCCTTGCCAGTTTGTGTTGCATTCCTCAGTCCCCATTCTCCATATCTCTAGCACAGTTTGTTTTTGCACTATTTGCTTTTGAGGCTGCAAACGCTAAGTCGCGGACTTTATGACGTGTGATCTCCCCAGAATGGCTAATTTCAATGGAATGTCTGGTCGGAGCGTAAACAAGTATTTTGTTGTTTCTACGTACTCCTCATATATTTTATCTTTTTACTTTATTTATAATTTTTGTTAATTCTAGAAGCTACAAAGCTGGCATGCATATGCATAGGAATAGCCATGTCTGTTGATGGTTGCAACATGTCGGAATTGTAATTGAATGGTTACTGGAAGTTGGCAATAGTAGTTGTGGAGTTGTGGTACACAGCAGCACCAACCTGAATCACTATCGGGCTAGTTGTGAAATCAGTTAGTGGATTTTATGACTTTTCAGATATGGTTGCAATTATTTTTCAAATCTGGTTGTACTTTGTCACCCTGCGGTGCTGTAAAATTATTATGAAGCTGTTATGCAACCGTGGGAATTTTGTGCCGTTTTCATTATCCCTACATCAGTATCCGTAGATAAGATAATGGCAGGAAGAGTTGCTTGTTCCCATCGGTTTCCTTAATTCAAACAACTTACCTTGGTAACACAAAATTATTCAATATCAATGTGATTAATGAATTCGACAAGCTCTAGTGAAATCCTCGTTGGACTGCTCTATCCAAATGTCTGCATAGGCAATCGATACTGTCAGAACTTCATCCACACTTCTCCTTTTTATTTTAACGACGATATCTTCGTTATCCCGACCATTGGGCCTAGCATTAAATTCATCATCTCTGGGTTGTTAATGGTTCAGAAAATGATATTACAACTAATTGTCACCCGGCGGGTACCCTGACGAGCTGTCCTATATTCAACTATTTCACAACTATATTCATAAGAACCGTCGTCGTCTCAGCCTCAAAATGGCATCCTATTCGGAGATACAAACAAAAGTTGTACGCAAGGCAAAACCCCAAGGGCCATATTCAATCCTGGGCAATGTGTTTTTGTTCCAAGTTCTCGAGGCTCTGTCATGAATTAAAAGACACTTAAAACTGATTAATGATGCCTACAAGAGTAATATACGACGTCGTAAAATGGGGTGACATCCATAAGACCATTTTCGATATGGCTTAAATATGCGGAAAGTCAACTATACCATGGACATTTTTACGAACTAGGAACATATTACATATATCGGCTCGCAGATGAAGCATGGCTCAAAAATGCTTACTGTGTTGGCTGCCAGGATACCATACCATATCGCAATCGCATCCTACGGAAACTGCATTCGGTTTGTAAAAATCCAGATCAGTGTTCGTTCTTCATCGAAATCGTTTCATAAATCATCGTTTATGTAGTTTGGCCGCTTTCTTCCAATCTCCATCTCGAATCTATCCTATTCATCAACGAATCTTCAACAAATGTGCAAAGTGGACATGAAGCATGTAATAAACGAAAATTGTGGGTTGGCAACACTAGACCATTTTATTCTGAATCGAAAGGGAGTGTCACTGTAAAAATGGAGTGAATTACTTTCTTTTCTTAGATTTAAGTAACCAGATACACTCTATATGAGGACATACCATGGCTGGGCGAAATATGTAGTTTGAAGTACTAGCAACACTAGTACCCGATACCAGGACCTGACAGGCAGACGGCTGGTGAAGGACGCATGGGTTGACTATTATTATTACATGCAGCACCAGCGGACAGCAGAAAATAGGGAGAAGGGTTGGTTTGCATGTCTAGACACAATTTATATCAATTGGCGGGTGGGAGGAGAACGACGACGACGACGATTTAAAAGGCTTGTGCACTCTCCAAAATGAGGACTAGATTGACGCTAATATGAATTTAAGTTTCAGGATTTTCTTTTTTTCTTCAGTTAATATGACTATATATTAGTATTCCGGATTTCGATTTAGTGCTTTCGATCTACAAATGAAAAAAAAGTGGCATTCGTTTATGGGTCCTTGTGGACACATGAACGTTTATTATGAAGGCGTAGCCGGGTTGGCTGGTTATGGGAGTGTTTAAAATGTGAAGTCAGTGGCCTGCGGCAATATGGTAAGTGTAGCTGGATTAGTGTAAGATAATTATGAATTCGTCAGTGGTCGGAATCGTCTAGGGGATAGGAAACTTATTTCCAGTAGTAAGTACTCAGGTGAAATACGACAGTTCCATATGGCTGACAGACTAGGTAAGAAAAATACGCGATTTCGGCATTGGATTTCGATGACTAATATCGGCTAGAGTAACCTGAATAAAAGCCTTCCATCCGCCGGTATACCATTGTGACCGGTGTTCTTTGACCCGCCTCATGCATCGGTGCAAGATACAACCGGAGGAGTCTGATGAGTTATGTCTCGTGCCGGTGGACGGAACTACTTTTGGGCCCTTCAGGGGATATATGGTATTCTAAAAAAGAGTTAAGCGGCAAACAGGATAAGAAATATTCAACTGCAATTGAATTAATTGCATTTCCCCGATCAAAGATTCGACAGTGACTTTTAGGGTCTTACGACTGACTTAGTTTCGTAAAAAAAAAAATATTCTCAGAATGTTGACGGGACCGACAGCTTCTCTTGAACCTTGATTATATTACCTTGACCCCTCCAGGGGTATGGACGCGTCAACCTATCTTGCATTTCTAAGTCTTGTTGACGCCCCGATAGCATATCTACTTTTTTGTACGTGCAGTTGTGACGGTCGTTGCGGGCTCAAGTCTCGTCCATGTCGCTCGTGGCCTTGAAAGTTTGTGTTGTCTTCCGCCTGTCGTGCGGGGCGTAATAATAAGTCACATCTACCGACTTGTCGCAAGTAGGCAAGTTAATGGGACCAGCAAGTGCATGCTGGCGACGTACTCAATTGCCCTAACCCTTGTGGGTCATAGCGCGTCAACTGTTCCATGTGGCCCAGTTGACGTTTCGTTAGCATAAATTGGTTTCAGAGAATGCAGTTGCCAGCATTGGCTGATGTTTTAGAAATTTCGATGGAGTTTAATCTTCAGAAGGTCCCTACCGAATGTCGAGTCTTGAATGACGTATACTATGCCCAGTATAGGTTGTCGGCTTGAAAACTGAGTCAATCTCATCAACTCATTTAAATGACTGAGTAGAAGTGGAGATATGAACTCATTCAGAAGTCCTTTTTCCCTAGTTAAGCTAAAGTTTTTTTAGGTGGTCGTCTGAGTTTACTTCAAGCACCAATTTTCCGAAGACAAGTTGCATCGATTAATTGCATCAATTTACAGCCTTTCATCATTCTACTGAAAACATGTACATATGTTCTGCTGGTCTATGAATAATGTGTCTTCTCACCGATTCCACTCACCGCGTTGGCTTTATGGAATAGTGAAAAACCCCAACAGACGGTGAATCAAATCAAGAATAAAATAAATCTTCTCTCTTAAGATTCACTTTTGACTGAGGCGACTACTGAAATACATCGTAAAGTATACGTTTATTTCCATCTCAAAACAATAGGCCTCTTCATTTCTCCATCATAAACATTGAGCGTGGACGGTGCAGATTGTGATTCTTCCATGAACCATAGTCCTATGAATGTACCATCTGATAAATGAATTTTGTATCTACAATTATTATGAGTGTATGATGCGTCTAATCTTCCACTTGGTACAATAGATAGATAGGAGGAATGCGTATTCGTATAATGTATGTTAGCTACAGCTACAAAGCTTACATACGAATCTGCCTGTTTAGTTCCAACCAACAATATATTAAAAAAAAAGTCCAGCTACAAACATTTTATATGGCGATTTTATAATCTATGTATGTTATAAAGAAAGCGTGCGCGCTATCTAAAAATAAAGTTTTAGTCAGACATGAAGCAATTTAACAGCGTGGCCCTGGAAACTATGTGCATACATACTACATATCTCATTGGCGAGAGATATGATGTGTATGGTGGTGAATGAAATAATGTATGCTGACATGAAGCCTGTTTTCTGACGATGATAATATGATGATGCTGATGAGGACCATACTATTGTATATATAATCCCACCAGAATACTTCTGGAGAGTACATCCATATCTCAGATGGTTACCATTATTAAGTGGCAAAAGATATAAAGTAGCCTCAGCTCGGCCTATCCGACCACGCAAAAGCTCGTGCTGTCTTACGCTCAACTACGTACATAATATCCTCGCGAGTGGCTCAAGATATATTACCCTGGCACGAGTGTAATTCACGAAAATTTATAAGTATTGTTCGGGGCACTTAGCATGGATGAACGCTGCGTTTTCACGTAACGAGCCACGCATTCACAGATGATTGAAAAATGTAGTATTTGTGGTTGATGGATTCCATGATTTTATGTAGTGATCCATCAATCACTTTACTATAGCAAAGCAGCAGTCGGTCGTAGAATTTATTGGACGTTTCAAAGCCTGCAGAACTGTTTTTATTGTATTTGTAGAAATGATGTTATCGGGCACGAAAAATACCTGGAGCGATTAGGTGTCGTATAGCGTTTTTTCTTTGAAGTAATTGTAATTGTTTATATACTGCGTTTGGAGTGGAGTGATCGACAAAACTGATTCTGGGTTTTGTCAAACTATTTTAGTATGTATTTGTATGTATGCCAGTGGCCAAAAAGCAAAAATGCGCCTTTTTCTAGCCACAAACCTTGTTAAAATCGGTTGTTGGCATCCTGTAGCATCCCTTGTATGATGCTGTAGGATGCCTAGATCCAACCGGAGGAGTTCAGGAAGTATAGCAGCTCCCCGATCCTCATCTCCGACACATACCCTAGCTTATCAAGAAAGGATTTGCTCAATACACGATGTGTGGCCCTAACAAGACCCGGGCACTCGCAAAGGAAGTGAGTGAGGGTTTCTTTCTTATCCTCATTTCCGCAGCTTCGGCAATGCGGATTGTAGGAGGTGGCAAGCTTTGTTGCGTGTTCCTCGATAGGCAATGCCCGATAATGACCGCTGCACCGTGATCCTGGCGACATCTCTACGTGATCTAAAGCTCAGATGTTTTCCTCCTGTCATAGGAGGGCCATATGTTCCTTGATAGGGTGCAAGTGGACCGATTCTGCATTTGGAATCCAGAACATACAGATAGTAAGAAGTGATCTTGCACTTAACAGCCCTCAGCGGAATTCAAACTGGTTCCGCATGAGAGCGCTCTAGGGCGGCACCCCTTCTGGCCAGCTCGTTGTTGTTGTAGCGATGGTCGGAATTCGGTGTGTTAGTTGGTTACTTGCCTACAATTTGTCGTCATCTCCGGTGTCGAGGAATAGCTGCCAGCTCGTGGGCATTTTCGGTGCCCTCAATGACCAGTAACCCAGAGTAGAGTAATATTGAGCCGTATGCTAAGGCAAGTTAACTATTCCCCACACCACTCGACAAGCTGGGAAGAAGTACTTATCGAGTTCATTGCTTTGATAGCGGCTTGGCTGTCTGACCTAACGGCGATGTTGTGCTTATCTGGTGAGACAGTGACTGGCCTTCATATTTGCGAGCGTTACCACCTGGAAAATACTCGCATTATCCGGGAGGCAGTAACTCTCAGAGATATTCAGTGCGTCAGAAAAGATCCCTGCACCAACGCCGCAGTCCATTTTGACAAAGTGTAACTTGTCAGCTAACAAAGGGGACCGACGGGTACTCATCCGCCTTTGACGAGTTCATAAATTCAACAACAAACACATGGAAAAGGTGATTTCAGTACTGTCACATATGGTGTCGAGTTGTAAACGTACCTCGTGTAAACACAGCGAGGTGTGCATTATTTCCGCGTAAGTAAAATTCGGCTCGATACCTGTGTCTGACGTTTCGTCCGCGTAAATCCGACTTATGTTTACGCGACTCTGGTAAAAATTACGCGATCGCGTATACGCGTCCCGTGTATCAGAAGCTTTAAGCTGAGCTTTCGATGTTGAGTCTGCTGAGTTGCGAGTTGCCATCATTGAAAAAAAAAGTGTATTTGATCAGATGCTTTTGGCTCGGTGGCAGATGTCACGGCTAGACTGGCGACTGGTCGTGGTTTTTGAAGGCAAAGTTCCCTGGTCCTAAATTATCCACATTTGAAAGACGTTAAACAAATGAAGGAGGATTAGAGGGAAAGATTTTTTCATCAAATATATACAGTTATAGTTACTAACGAAAAGTCAACTAAACCTATTACGAGTAGCTGACGTGTTATGACTCAATAGAGGTTAAGGAAAATAGCTACGCTCAAATCGTGGTCAACGAACTCTGAACTTCGTTAAGATGTTCTCAAGAAGAACAAGTCAAAGGCGACAGCCCCGATTACAATAAATATATTCAGAGATGTCGAATAAATGCTGAAATGCAATTGTAAATGATCATGCCACATTGGGCGCCAATTAGAGTACGTATAGTCTTTCGCCTTTCTTTTTTATCCTCTGATTAAATTGCTTTTATATCAGAATCACCACTTGATGACCTTCAAAACTTCTATTGGTACATATGTACATACATATATATCTGTATATGTATATATATAATATCTCTAGCCAGATGGCTCGGTCTCGTAGTCGCATTTCAAAGTATAGTTCTAAAAGATAGTTTTCACGTTTTCGCTATTCCTCTAATATTTAGAAATAAACTTTATCGAATAAACAACAAAATTCTCTTCTCCACTTTATTTTTTAGCACTTCTTTTTTTCCTTATAGACTGCCTCTTGAGTTGTGTTTGTTCGTGCTTCTGTTTATCATCAACAAACATAACAATCTCGAGAACATAATATTCAAAATATCTGAATGGTGTGTTTTCAGATTGGTGGTGGGATATTTCTTTTATTGTCGGCAGTGATTAGTATGTTAATTTATAAAGATAATGTCAAATACATGTATACACACACGCATATGTTGAAATAATTTCTCATCATAATGTTATGTAGCTGCGAGTGATAACATACATTAATTCATCTGGATACCTGGCACATAGCACAAGATATGATTCTCATTTACCCAACCGTATATGATAGCGAACATGTGGAAAGATAGATGCTTTTTAAATATATAGATTAAGTATTTAATGAATTGGCAAATGTGTAAATATTTAATTTGGAATAATTTAAGTGGAAGCTCTGGAGAATATGTAACTTATTGTCATATGGAAGAAGGCGTTAAGCACTGTTGAAGTTTTCAAAGTATGCTGTTCTGTATCGTGTGCACAGTTTCACAAATTCATGCTCATTATTATACACTTCTATGTCGACGTCTGCTGATTTAAGGTCGAAGAAATTAATTCTGATACTAATACAGGGTGTGCCGCAACTACCGCAAACGGGCATTGCCACGTGATTCCCCATGCTATTTCCAGGAAAAAATATTAAGGAACATTACTTCGAATTTTTAACCCTTAAGCTGCTACTGGCATTTAATTTTTTTTAATTGATTATCTCCCGTTACTAAAAACACAAAATTTCAAAAACTACGCTCGCTAGAACACTCAAATAAAATGTCAAATACTCTGCTCTAATATCTAATATTCGGTGAAAATCAGACAAGTGCTTTAATTGTTATAACTCTGCAAAGTCAAAATTTAGATTTTGTTGAAAAAAAAATTTGTTTCCATCATTTTTTTTCCGAATTTTTGCATTTATAATGTACTTGTTCTGTTTCAAAAAATAATTAACGGGTTTACTATGATCAAATCGTGTTAACATCAGTTTCTCCTGATTTCATAATTTCTAGCAGGTACATTCCTTTGAATGTAGGAAAGTAGTTTTTTTTTTGTGGGTTTTAACTCGAATACTACGCAGATCTTACATTACTAAAAACGCAGTAACTGGAAAGCGACACAAACTATCAAATATACACTGAATCTCAGGTAATATCTTGCCCTTACAATTAAAATTAATCCCATAAAATTAAGTTTGTGAAGTTGGCACCGTCACATTATATATTTGAGATTTAAATTGGACATTTCTTTTGACCGTCGTAGGCTCACGTTTGCCCGGGAAAAATTTCCCACACCCTTGCAAAAAAAGGTTATTAACAAAATAATTTTTCTCAAACTGACAAAAGCCACGAAATGTTTGTTCCAAATTGGAATTTTTTTACGCTATCTCATTTGCCCAACGTTAGCTCAGGATTGCTCACCCAAAATTTTCGTTTGCCCACCCCTCCAATTTTTTATTCCAAAAATGACATTTTTTACCCCACTCGGGCGCTACATTTTACATCTCCACCGTTTGGCTCAACAATTGACAATTTGTGGACGCAACCGGGGCAGTTCGTTTTCCCATCGTTTCCCAGTAAAACCTTTGGTATGTAGCTATTTCACTATTAAGGAGCCAAATTAAGGATTTAAGGATTCCCAACCTGAAAAATTTATTTTGTTTGTAACTTTTTTTTGCAAGAGTGAGCAAGCGACAATTTTTCCTTGGCAAAGGTGGGTCTACAATGGGCAAACCAACTGCACAATTTAAATTTAAAAACTCTTATGTGACGGCCAACTGCACAGAGCTCATAAAATTTCTTAATTTGTGGCAGTTGTGGACGTATTGAAGAAATTCATTTAGGTCAAAAATTCACCTTTTTTCATTAAAAATTTCGAATTGCCTTACAGTTACAAATTTTTTACGCTGCAAAGATGCAAGACCTGATGAGTGATTCTATCCGACGAAATCACGCAGCTTGGAGAAATTAAAATACAGGGAGAATACCAAATATTTGTCCCGCTGAGGGACTTGAATCTCAAACGATAGTGTTTCGAGTTGTGAAAAATGCTCGGTGCGTTGTAGAGCTAAGCTACAAGCTTTGCACATTGCAAAAACATTTGATACATGTAGGAATCTGGTCTAGTATGTAGCTTTTTTTCGAAAGCCTGACTTCGAGCTCAATAAACTACCTGAGAACACACCATTTTAATCCAAACTCGAAAGTTTTTAACTTTAAACTATTTTCCTATTTTCTTTTGCTATTTAAAGTACCAGTTATACGAGTACGCCACCTATACCGATATACATATGTACCTATATGTAATGCAACGCAGAATTATCCACAGTGTCAGGCACGTTTCTCACTACATTCGCTGCAATCTTTGAACATGTATCTTTCGAGAATATCTGTCAATCGTTTAGGAAACATACGTGAGCTTATTTTAGTGGGTCAAATGATTAAGAGTATGAGTCGAGTGCATGTAGGTAGATGCATCTTTGCTGTTTCGTCAATTATCATTTGTAAGATGTCGCTTCAAGGTTATATTGTGTTCATAAACCTTTTGCTTTTCTGCGGGTATGTGTAGATGGAACGATTGCGCAATTAGTAGTTGGCTGAGGATTTAAGATGCTAATCGGTGTGAAATAAATACGCAAATTTTCAAGGGAATAATTTAATTGACATGTCGTTTGAATAGAGAAGTGTGCAGGTGGTTGTTCTTGAGGTTGGATTGCCGTATTGCGTAGGGACCATCTTTTCATCAACCATACGAGTACATCGATTTTTCCAAGTGTAAGTAATTTAACACTGAACCCGATCCGTGGTCTAACCACCCAAAATGTTGTGTTCAAAGACATACCATTTATACGGTTTACATCAATTCTAGCCCACCCCATATACTCCGCCTTACACACGCATGCATCCTCGAAACCCAATTTTCTGTTCCCATTTTGTAAAATCCAAATAACCATTCTGACGATGATGACGATGGGTCGTGGGAATTCTTTTAGTTCGTCGACTCCAAAACGAAATATACATACAAATATATGTACTATGTACAATTTGCATTGCATGCATTGACTACGGTGTTAGCTCCCGGGTTTTTCGTCTCAGAGTCCTGGCCCGCTTGCCAGCCATCATAGCCATAGTTGTAGCCAAGTTCGCTTGCCTGCCTTTGAAGGCTCCCCACGGTTGCATTAACTGTCGAATATCAAAAGCCACAATGATCTCCCGTTGAATTCCTCCGGCTACCGCTAGCATATCATTCTCATTCCCGGGTCCTTGTGTGCCAGCCAGCCAGTAAATTTTTTTTTTGACACGTCGTCTGCAGCAACTATGCGAGGGGAGACATCCTGCCAACTAACAGCACCGCTGGTGGCCATAAATAAAAATTTTTGTGTGTGAGCGCAACTTCCGCAAAGTTATGTGTGGATTCCCTTTATACAGTTTTGTTGTCTTTTTTTCTCTGTGTGTGCCAATTGGTCCATGCAGCAGCATCCGTGGCCTAAAGAAAAAGTACCGAGTCCTGTTTTAAAAGCAGGACATCTAGCTGGTAGTTTGAAGGGGCGGGGGGGATAAAAATGGATTGCCAGGATTGCTTTTCTGTGCGTCCAGTCGCCAGCTAGCCAGAACAAAAGGTAGTGTGGACGCTTGTATCGATCGTGGAAAGGGTAATCGATGAACTAGTGACTCATGCAGGATACGAAGCATTCGAACGCTTGATTGCGCATTTCACAACCGAAAACTACTGAACACCGCGGAAGGCAAAAAAAAAACGTTTCTCTCCGGAGTGCTCCTAGTGCTGGTGTTTTTGATGTAGGATCGGGGTTGTAAAGTGTATAACATTGATCAACCCATTTTTCTAACAAAGGGCAGGGGATAACCTTAGTTACTAGAGTTTCGAGTGTGGAGAGTGAATTGTTGTATGTTTTCAACTTGTCGCCGCGGGAATTTGGATCATACTTTTCGAAAGGTAGACTCGTTGTAATTTGTAGCAGACATGGACTAAGGCGGTTTTTTTTGAGTTTCTAAAAAATTTATGGTTGAAATTGTCGTTCAATTGGGGTCTCGTAATATGTGATTTTTTACGGGAGATAAGTTCTGGAGAGGAAGAATATTTTTCAATGAGGTAGAATTCTTCTATTCACCAATTGTTCGATTCGCCACTTTACACGCTTTCAATACTCTTCAAAGTACATTCGTTCTCCTGTATCTGCCTGTATTTCGATTTCTTGTCGCAAACCATGACGTAATTCGTCCTACTCCTGGCAACCATCCCGCATCACCATTTTCCTCGATATTCCCGGATAACAAATAGGAATTTCATTAATTCTTGACAAGCTTTTAATTTCAATTGTTTGACGGTGGCGTTTTGTGGAAAGTTTTACGTTTTACGTTTACGAAACCGAACAACGCATAGCTTGAAACTTTAATGTGGCTCGAACAGTCTACATCTCCGGCATTCTAGCTCGGGCTCTTCCCATTCACCTATTTTAGAGGGTCTCTCCCGATTCTGTCCATTGAGCTTTATCCTTCCATTATGGGGGCTTGTCTTGGACTTTTTCGGGAGTTCGCCAGAGTGCAGTCAAACTTATAGCACGACAGCCTGTCATCCCTACGACCCACGCTACGTTACCTCCCACTTTTAAGAATTCCCCGATAATTTCTATATGCCTTTCGCTTACGATGCTTCTCTTTTTTGTCTGATAGAATTTTAAAGGATCGCACATTTAATTGAACCGATAAAGTTTAATTTAGTTTGAAAAAGGTGGACTGGTGTGGTAGTGCTTTTTACTTGACTACGCTATGCTACCCTATCCTACGACAAGCTCCTCACTCTCTTTTCTTTGCTTTTAAGCCATTTAAATTGTTGTGGCAAGGATGAGATAATTTGTCGATTAACTCTTTTATGGGAGCAGGATATCGAAGCTATTAATTTTGAGGCGTGATTGATTGGCAGTTTGATTTAATCGTCGGGAGTGTGGGGGATGGGTAGAGTGTAGAGAGCATAGCAGGCAATCGTTCGGAAACGATGGAATGACGAGAAAATCGAAAGTGTAGGTTTTAGCGTCGTTCGATGGATGGGAATATTTCAAAGTGCTTCCAGGAATAAGGTATTCTTGAGCGGAGTTATGAAAATCAGATATTAATTGAAGGGACGAGACTATGATGCGTCATGAAAGATTTTTGTTCCATGATAAACTCATTCTTGAAAGTGACGCGAAAATTAGCCTGAATATCCGTTTACAAGTCGACTGTTTTGATTATTTCCAATAGGTTGGAGTTATAAATACTTCGTCTGATAATTTAATTCTCTGAACTTCGTTTAATCTATGTACGAATATATTATGCCAGATTATGATTTACCACAACGGACCTTGTGGTGGTTTAGGTTTACTCCGTATTTCAACTTTGTTGCGCAGCTCTGTTTCGAAATCAGTTCTTCTAAGAATTCGACCGATGAGCCTAACTACAATGGACATATGTCACCTTAAGATTTCTCGATCAATTTTGTTATGATTGACACTGATGCTATCACATCTTGATTGATCTTTTGTGCCAACTATAATGATCTTATGATATTTGGAAATTACAACCAAATTGTGTGAGGAATCTTAAACCGTCATATGACCATTATAAGGTGTTTATCATTAGGGGCGCTTAAACTTTGACAGTGTATAGCGGCTATGTAGTGCAGCTATAGCTGTGAAATTTGAAGGTTTATCCCAGAAACTGAAGGTAAACGTCCCTAGATAGCGTCGAGCATTCGCTGACTGGGCTCTAGAGCAGTTGTGATTGGATCCCGATTTTGGACAAAAAATCATCTCCAGCAACGAGGTCCATTTTCGGAATGGACATGTGAACAATCAAAATCGTCGGTGAGATATTATTCCAGACTGGGGCTATCGGTAGCTCAGTGCGTAGAGGCGTCGCGTCAGTCTCATGTCTGACTACGGTCGTTACGAATTTCAGTCCTGTCCACGGCGTTCGTGGCCATGGATGTTTGTGTTGTCTTCCCCTGTGGCGCGGGGCGTAATAGTAAGCCACAAAATCTCCCAACATGTCGCAGGAAGGCAGCTAAATGGGGACAGAAGCTGCATGCTGGCAACGTGCATCGTCTGAAACTGGTTTATGCCAACGAAACGTCAGCTAAGCCACTTGGAATAGTTGACGGTCTATGTCCCCTTAAAGGAGTTAGGGCAAATAAAAACCCAGAAACTGAAGGTAAACGACCATAGCGTCGAGCATTCGCTGACTGGGCTCTAGATGAGTTGCTAAGTGGATCCCGATTTCGGACGAAAAATTGTCTTCAGTGATGAGGTCCATTTTCGGAATGGCCATGTAAAGAATGAAAATCGTCTGGGAGATAATAATCCACATGAGACCCATCAGCTGCAAATGCATAAAAAAAGTGACTGTTTGGTGTGGATTTTGGGCCGGCGGCGGGGCCATTGGTCGTACTTCCAAGATGAAGCTGGCGCTACCATAACTGACACAGGTGTGAGGTACTGGTCGATGATAGCCAATTTGTGTGGCCTAAATTGGAAGATATGAATCTCAACGGTATTTGGTTCCCACAAGATGGCACTACGTGCCACACGGTGTATGCAACAGTGGATCTTCTGTATGACAAATTCAACGGCAGCAGCGCTTAATAGAAAAATAGTTAGGCTCCATATCTGCTGGGGAAAAGACCAGTGTAAGACCGTAGAAGTAATTCAATTGGCGTGGGCAGCTAGAGGCATCGAGTCTCTAGACATAGACCCACCCTCCACAAGGATCACATCTCAAATGGTAATCCAACGTCCACAGCTCATTTCCAATCTAGATGACTTTTCTCGCTTGCTGCATTGTCCTTTGCCCCCGGCAGACCTTGATCTTATCCACAATTCCCCAAATCATGTATCGAAATTCAAGTGTCAAGCTTTAATTTCCAGTTCATTTAACATATTGTCATCCACTCACACGACATTGTAATCCGCTTAGGAAAGACATGTGTACAACGAAGACAGCGAACCGTACTGTTCCGATATGGTGCGGTCAATCGATAATCCAGCAAAGATGCAATCAGAAATCCCATCAGCTCCCTCTCCGCTATATACCCTGGTACTATTATCATATGGCTTTGGAGGATACAAGTATATATCGTAAATCATATACTTAGACGACATGTTGTAATGCTGTTCATGGATGAGTATGATGATGATGATGATGTTGGACTTTGCATTAGCCAACGATAATCCTTTTTTGTGCTTTGTTGCACTTTTAAAAATCATTCGGGGTACTAATGTGCTCTTATTCAATAGAATCAAATGCCTGTTTTTGGGCCATCCATGGCGAGAGGTGAGGCTGGAGAGCGT
Organism: Chloromyia formosa; assembly: GCA_964017055.1. NCBI lineage: Eukaryota > Metazoa > Arthropoda > Insecta > Diptera > Stratiomyidae > Chloromyia > Chloromyia formosa. The sequence continues at coordinate 14,758,407 of OZ024818.1, read as the reverse complement.
GCAGGGATGCTGGGCTATGATAATAGGGGCAATAGTCAAGTTGATGAGAATGGCTGCGTTTCTGGAAGCGAATCATTAAAAATGTGTGAAAAATGAATCAGGATCCTGATTTATGATACGTCCTCATGACCTTCTGTTCCGGGTCAAACGGTGCTCCTCAAATAATAAAATTGAAACCACAAAGAATCACGTACTATACGTATTTGGTAAATATTTATTTTGAATACTTATCTGATCATCGACTTCGCTCTGGTTCCACAACTGCACGCCACACTGGATTCAAATTTGTTGAAGAGCATCTTCACTTAGAAACAAATAACACCACGTCACTTCGATTGACTTAACAAAACTTACAACGTAAACACAGATAACTTTGACATTTGACATTTGGTTTGTTTATATCGCATAACCGGACTTTTCTGTGTAGAGTTTCGTGATATCAAATCTATCAGCTGATGCTAATTAGAAATTATTGATGTTGTTTTGTTGTTGTTGTGTTCTTTGCATTTGAATATAGTTCAAGGTCAATTTGACATTATAGAGTATCAGTTAACTTTTTGATGGGAATTTTCGCGGGTTTTTGACACTCTTTGTTTAGATGTTCGCCAGTGAACATTGACTCTGGATAATTTGAATTTTCGAATCTTTTGAAGTTATACACCTTCTAATTACAAATTTACAAATTTTCTTTTTTAATCCACTCAATTCGTTGTTGTGATTCTGCTTGGGTTCGACAGCACGGGTATCAACTGTAAACTGTCAAAAGCGCTTATGATCCCTCAAAAGTGATAGTTGTGGGGAACATGTCCAACCGGATCGGAAATGGAGAGGAAAGCGCCCGTAAAGTCAGAAATCGTTTCTCCCAAAAACGCGGCCAATGATGGCGTTCGTCGATCATGGTGGAGCTCAATCGGCCAATGGTGCTTGAAGACATTAGGTAGATTACGTATAAGTAAAGTACCTACTAACTATGGCTTGATTAAGTTATCAATGAGCTCCTAATGAGCGCCTGGATGAAAGTCATCATGTTGATTAGTCTGGCTGCGGGAATTGTTTAACTTACGTAGTTTGTTATCATGTTGTGAAAAGATGCATGACCACTTAATGAACTGATACACGAGTATCATTGACAAGTTCATCAGGCCGTCGTTAATGAAAAATTTGGCTGAGTGTCACTGACAAACTCATCAAGCCGTCATCAGCAAAGTGATCAATATGAAAAAAATATGTGCTCGTCCCAGAACGCGCCTCTTCTCGGTTAAGAGATTAACTCTCTACCCATGGACCACACCTGCATTTTTCTGAATATAATTGGGCAAATATTCAAACCCTCGATGAGTGCTCCAATGAAAAAGAAAAAAAAAAAAATCAGCGAAGTAGCTGATGACTTTTTTCCACCGAAACACTCTTCGAAGGCGAATAATTCAAAATATGAAAATATACATGACAGTTCAAAGGCGAAGCAGACGGTCGCCTAGGGCGCCGACTCCGAAAGGGCGTCAAGGAGGGCGCTAAGGAGAAAGCCTGGTTTGAGAGTGAATTGTGGCAATTTAGAGTTGAATATAATTCCATAAATATTTCGCGATATATGTATACTATTGAATGTGATTTTCGTAGTTAGGATTAACACGCGCGAGCGATTCAATTTCAAATCTTGAGCTTCATTCTCCAGTGAAGCAGTGACTCCCGGCTCTGGCATATGGGCAGACTGTACATCGGAACAGGGTGTCATTATGGATCTCAGGGTGTAACTATGTGTCGAAACTAATTAATTAAACGTTACATTTTAAAAATCCTTAATAGAGGTCTAAACTATTTTTTTTTCTTGCTATCAACGGCAACGCGTACCTGTCCAATTTCCCATTTCAGACTCAATGACCAGATAAAATCACACTCACCCTACATTGGGCGCCCAATATTTTCGAGCTTTTCCGATCATTTTTCGACTATTGCAATGGTCAATTTTCACTGCTTCTGTGATAAAAAACCGTAAGGTAGCTTTAAGTTCTGAAAAGCTTTCGGTTTTTTTCGCTTTTTGACTAACGGTATTGAGTGCTGTACTGTTTCGACTTTATTAACTAGATAAAATTGCATTGATCCCACATTGGGTGGCGGATATTTTGGGGCTTTTTCGGGAATTTTTCCCGACAATTTTTTGTTATAAAGTGTCACTGAAACGCTGTCGGTTTTTTCACTTCATTTTTGACTAACGGTACGCTGCGCCTAGTCAGCTGCCCGTTTTGACTTTATTAACTGGATAAAATTACACTGATCCCACATTGCGCGCCGGATATTTTAGGGCTATTGCGGTAGTTTTTTCGACATTATTTTGTTATAAAGTGTCACTAATGGAAAAAAAAAACTTAAGGAACCTTAGACTAGTTTTGTCTTAACCCCTTGTTAGGTGCGTCAAAAACTCCATTAGTCATCTGTACCGGTTATATGTTAACGAATTCGCCTATTTTGTTGCCGTAGATAACAAATACAAGCCTTAGTGAGGGCTGAAGCCAGGCTCACCATCGCGGACACCTAAATGCCAAAAACCTCCTTGGTAAGTGACAGGTTTGACGCGCGATGAGTAGCTAGCTCGGCTATCCAATCCATTCCAATCAGTCCTCAGCCCTACAACTGATACAGGTTCCTCCTGATTTTGTTTCTTTGCCTGCGCTTTTAGTTAAACTTTGACCGGCCCTGAAGGTATATGAGAGAAATATGTAAGTAGGCATTCAAATACTTTTTCATAATTTGGCTCCCTTCGCTATTATTGCGAAAAAAAACCGATCACATGATGAGCGATGGTTAGCAGGATCCAGGCCTTTTTTGACAGAAAACCTATCCCTATCCCTTTGGATATTTCTGAAAAATAAAATAAAGGGAGTTAGAGAATAAAAAAAAAGTATCTCGTGAGAGGCGCGAACCTGAGACCGACAGTGTTTCGAGTCGCCGCAAAAATGCATGACGCGTTCTTAAGCTAAGCTCTCTCTCTCTCTCAATTGGCCGAACTCCTTGTGGGGCATAGCGCGTCAACTGTTCCATGTGGCCCAGTTGACGTTTCAGCGGCATAAACTGGTTTCGGAGAAAGCAGTTGCCAGCATGCACCTACTGCACATCCATGGCCACGAACGTCATCGTGGACGGGATTCGAACCCGAAACGCCGGTAGTCAAACATGAGACTGATGCCTCAACACACTGCGCTATCGGTCGCCCCAAGCTAAGCTACAGAGTCATATTAAGTTGATATTCAGAATGAAATCAAGTCAACCAAATTCCAATTTTCACTGAAACATAATTCGCACTTTGCAAGAAGCTTGAATATGCGTACATATGTAGTAAAATTGACAGGGACCGAATATCTCCACTTTCCATCCTCTCTCTCTCTCTCTCTCTCCACACCCTCTAGTGAGCTAATAAGTTAATTCAAATGTAGACCCTCCACGGTCGAGTTTTTAATTATGACGCCCTCACGTCATTTTTTTTCATGTCAAATTTATAATTTTTCAAATCAAACTCATAAATTTTCCTTAAAATACTCTCTAAATTTTTTCTATTATGAAATTGACTCAATTAAAGTATAGATTTGTCTCAAAAATTTATGAAATTACTTCAAAAATAAGATATCACCTCAACTCCGTTTTAAGATTGCTATCTATCCTCAAGATACTTCAAGAGCTTCAGATATTTCCAAGACGCCTATTAGCATAACCTGAAATTGTACTTCTTCGCAAACTCCTTGAAACTTTGAATTCCAATCGTATTAATCCCCAATCAACATGCCCTATCTCTATCCGCACTTTTCGTTTAATTTTGCATTATAACCTACACGAATATCAGCGCATAACTTTTTGGACACTTCTCAGCACGCGGTATCTATGAAATTTCAAAAATCAATATAGACGCTATCTATTACCACCACCGCCATTTATGATAGCCAACAGAAATGACATCATCTCACGTTGGACGCTATACTCATACAATTAAAAAAATTGGTGACGCTCATTATGTATTCGACGGAGTCGGACAACAGGTATGAAAATATCGCGCAAAAGAAGTCATAAATTGCGTTCTCTTAGATGGCCCAATGCACAAAATTCCACCTCTTCGTGACGCTTGCCAATGAGATAGCCACATGAAATACATAGCTTATTCAAATTCAAAATTTCGCCAACGGTCGATTTGAGAATTCGTTTTAGTACGAAATTCTTTAGACCCACGTTGTGTTTTTGTTAGTGGTTAGAATGGTGAGGCAACAACGAGCGTGGTGATTAGCATAAGATAGGCATTAACCTATCCCAACAATAGATTTGAGAAAAGACCGGCTTTTTCGTGGCGTTTCTGCCGTACAAATGGCCGGCAGTCAAGGTCACTGTCAGCGTTGGCTGATGGGCTTTTTTCAGCAATGAGCCGTGTACGCTTTAAGTCACATTTACTGTCGGATGGAGGAGGGTTTTAATTGATTGTGTTTTTTTCTCTCTCAGAGGGTAATTGAAGATTAGCTTCTCGAGATATCCGGTCAAATGGTTTTGCCTTGTAATGAATTAATTGCAAAGTTTTCCGGTCACCAAAATTGATTGTTCTAAGTTAGTACGAAGATTTTGTCGAAATTGTGGAACTGTCCTTTAAGTCTTTTATTGTATTGTTGTTAATGTAGTTCGGAATATTAGGAGGTCAAAAGATATAATACATATTGTGAAAATCCTCAAAGTGACAGGAGAGTTTCCTACATCAAAGCGTGGGACCCTAACCGCACTGCTCGGCACAACCGGGCCTTGGGCTAGAATTGAACAAGTTTTCTAATGCTTATTTCAGTTTCGATACATGCAAAAACTCCACAGTCTCATACAGGCAACACAACGTAAACATGATAACTAATCACCGTAAAAGTTATCAAAGATTTATTAAAAATGCGAAACAAGTTCCTTAGTCGAGTTCTCAATCATTTTATCATTTTAATCTTCTTTTGGCTCAAATAAAAAAAAAATCGAAAAGAACAACTTTAAAAATAGCTCAGAAAGAAACATTTTAACGTAAATAACTTGATTGTTTCTTCAGTTTTTTTACTGTCTTTTATACAATGTATCTGAACGAATAAAAAATCAACTCGAGTAAGCCATGCGGTTCGGCCGTTAAAAGCCAAACAACACAAAGTCGCATCTCAGCGATCTGATCAGACTACTTTTTTGTATCTTTCTTTCTCTACTGACATCGTCGTAGTAGTAAACCAGTGAATTGTGTATGAGCTCTCTAGCGAAAATAACAAGATCGGTTTCACCTGAGAATGGCGAGACGCAAAAAGATCTTCCAGAAATCAGCAAAGTTACAGTGAGCAGCGCATTTGTATCGCCTGATTAAATTTGTTTGAATGAGTCAGTTAAATTGAGCCTCGAGGCAGCAATCAACTTTGATCGTATACGGTCATACCAAGTGATTGCAACTGAATCTTTAGACGCAATGAAATCATGACCATATTCGCCACTTTATTAATAATATACGAAAATATCTGTTCAAGTGATTCAAATCGAAGGAGAGATAGAGAGAGAGCTTGAAAAAAAACTCCCAATCACAAGAATCTGGTTTGGATCTATGGTAAATACCTGTTTGTTATTCCAGGCAGCAGATTGGTGCATGCTTTATGGAATTAGCTTGAACGACGCGACGCAGCGTTGTCGTTGTGGTATTATTTGGCGCGCAAATAGTCAACGAATATGGTCATGCCGTGCGGCGGCATGGCATTACGTCATTTGATGATTGTTGTTTATGTTTTAAACGAGATGTTAGGTAATGTGGCGTTTTTGATAGTTATCTGTATAGATGGATTAAGTTATTATGTTTTTCATTGCGGTGGATGCAGTAGATCACAGCTGTGTGTATTTATCAATAAGGAGGGACTATTGTTTTTCAAAAGGCAGTGTTCTGGAAGGAGAAGATCTTTTTAATATTTTCTGCATGCCCGTTTTGACGAAAAATACTGTTTACATTAATCAATTTGCTTAATCCTGAGAAAGTCGAAACGATTTTGATCGCAAATAGCCTGAAAATGGTAGCGCCCTATGTGGGAAATTGGTTTCAAAGTTCCTACTAACACTGATTTGGCCGAAAGTGACTTATTAATTTTGGCGCCCAATGAGGGATATTCGCAAAAAAGGTCAGTGAACTTTTATTTTTTCTCTACCAATACGAAAGAGTATTGTGTGCGTTTCTTCATCGAATCTATCGAAGGTGCCTTTCGAGCCACTGCAGTCTGGCTCAGACTCTGGTGGTCTTCTAGAATCGTCATCATTTGGGTAGGAAACTTTATCCTTTCAATGAATGTCATTCGTGGGTGCCCGCAGGGTGGATTATAATCTCCCCTCCTGTGGTGCATTGAAGTCGACAGTTCGATGTGGAGACTATCTTCCATGACGACCTGGTAATTATGGTCAGACGCAAATTTGAGAATATTCTGTCCGATATTATTCAAGGCGCGCTATGATTAGTTTAAAAACGGTGCGACAACAGCAGCTCACGTGTGAGTCTTACGAAAGCTGTCATAGTGCCATTCACTAGAAAAAGGAAACACGGATACTCAGGTGCCCCCCAGACTCAGGGCCAGGCTTGGGATCAAATTGAACCCTAACTAACTAGGATGGTTGCTAAGCGACAATGTACTTGTCATGCCTTATTAAAATCATTCGATTCAACCACTCCTTTCAATCAGCCATATGAGAGAAAGAATGGTGGGGGTAGGACTACAGCTCTCTCCGAGCCAGCACAATCAAATGGTTCGCAGACGGTTCCAAGTGGGAAGGAGGCTCCAGCGCATTGTTGGTCCTGACCATCGAGCCTTCATACTAATGGGTAAAACGCGGTCCGTGCGCTAAGTGAAAATACACGACATCGAGGTTTGTGCTAGGCTGTGGCAAATTGCTGGCTATTTAAACAGGGACATAACAACATTTACCGACAGTCAGCAGCTATCAAAGCTAAAAACTAGCTTCAATTTTCAGCTTCAAGCTGGTGCTGTCCTGTCAAGAAGTCCTTTGTAATCTAACGAACATACTAACACTTGACTTGTGCCTCCGCAGCCCACTTCTACGGCCTGAACGTTATTTTGCACCACTTTGCTACTGCCCAAACCAAATAAAAGACTGGGAAACCGCGCATCCTACATCTCAAAGGGAGGCTCTTCTGGTCCTGAGACAGACCAAACAATTCATCTCGAGCTACTCACTCACTCCTACCTTGGAATTGCTTGAACAAGAACGGGGTTAGAATAATTTGTCCTTATATATTTTATATGTATATGTCATAGATGCGAAATATAGACTCTCAGCCAGTCATCGGAGAAGATGATAGACACTTTCGAAAGGAGAGTCATTGGAGAGATTGGCGATGGTGACCCAACTGCAGTGGGCTGGGCTCATATTGCGAATGAACGAACTAGTAACACGAAAAGCATTCAAGGTTGGCCTCAGAGGCGAAAGAGCTGGCTGTCGATCAAAGAAGTGTGGCGGCAAACTGCCGGGCTTCCGAAACTGGACAAGACAACGCCGAAACCGAGAAATGATTGATTCGCTAATATATATACAACCCTGTTCAGTATCCGTTGTCTCGACTTTGTTTCCAATTAAATTGGTACAAACGACAGGCGGATTGATTGCAGGAGTTTAGTCCGTTAGCCTTAATAGTTAGCTTAAGTCGAGTTGTTAAGTTTCCCTAAAAAGTGAACTAAATGTCTCCCAAATAGAATAACTGGCCCCAAGTACCATTCACTTATTCCCATTTTGCCTTGTCGTAATCACTGTATTTTACTTTATAGGATTTAATGCCAACTTTTCTGATTGATTGCTGACCATTAAAAATACAAATTCTGATCGATTAGATAATAACTGCCTGTTGACTATTAGTTTTTAGCTTTCACTTCTTAGCACGAATTTAATCCGATTTTTTTCTTATTTTCTTTTCAGGTAACGTAAACGCTTGACTAGCTAATGTGTTGTATGTAAGGTTGCATGTTTTTCTTTCATTGTCGCTTACTGCACCCAATGCTTGGCAGTACAACTAAGTAAGTACAATTGCGTGCAATTAGACGAAGACGAATCGAAAAAACGTTACCCAAATATCCCAACTCAATAAAACCATAGCCAAAATCTTCAACCCTTCCGGTTATGTCGATTCGTTTCAATTCTACCACAACATTTATGAATAATTTATACGTACAAATTATTTTAAATGAAAGCGAACTGTAACACATGTACCCCGTATGTTGAATCAAATCGTTTTTAAAACGATCCCCGGGCGAAAACTTTGCTCCAATTTTCTTGTCGTTTTTTAAGAAAACTTCGTCCCGACCAGGCGAGAGTCAATCGAAACCCACCCACCTTCCTACCACGAAAAGTCACATTCACATAGCTATCCGGCAGAAGAGAACCCTTTTCAAAACGATATCGTAGCAAAATTTGTAACCCTCGGGAGAGTTGGAGATTTTAGGAAAAAAAAATAGTTTTTTTTGTTTGTTTTCTCAATACGTCTCCAATTTTTCCAGCTCACCTCCACGTGTGTATTGCTTCAATAGACACTTTTGATTGGCGACATATGTTTCAGATGCCAGCATCCACATGAGCTGGGAGAAATGGTCAAATTCAAAAAGCGGAAATAAAAAGAGAAAATAGAAAAAAAAAACATTGTTGAGTTTTTAAATTTCCATTCTCCAGAGGTAAGCCGGCCCTGTCACGAAAAAAAAACAGAAGTTTGTGATATCTTTGTATCGTCTAGGACACCTGATGCCATGGGTCTTTTAAAGAAATTGTTCTTGTTCTTCCTTACTGTTGACTGGAGATACTGTGTGTGTGTGGAGCGTCTTTGTGGTAGGAGATAAAACGGCAACAACTCTTTGTATCCCCATAATACTTTTTTGGTTGTTGACTCAAAGATAAAAAAAACCGAAGAAATTTCCGTTTATCCCCAAACGGTGTAGAGTGAAATCGATGAGGGTGCTTGTGGGTTCGAACAAAAAGTCTTCTTTTCATTTCACCTAATCCGAGGAGAAGACGAATTGATGAAAATGAATGTACGCCTGGAGACGCTCCAGGACGAGACATGAAATTTCACGTTCAAAAATCGGGACCAGATGATGATTACGACGGTGACATCGACCACAGCATCCCAGATGAGCCTATCGAAGTAGTGATGGCGAAGGTCATGGTGAAAGCACAGGATATTTTGATTGCCTGATAGCGATATGATAGGGTTATGCGATAGTGTTGTTTGGTCGACAGATGAGAACAATTTGATTTTGGACCCTTGTCATCGATGAAAAGGGAAAGCAAAGCAGGAGATTATCGGACAGTTCGGAAAAGGCATGCAGACATTCTCTGAAATAAAGAAAGTTCCACAAGCTAGGGTCATGATGTCCCGTGGAATTTTATTGAGACGGAAAAAAACGTTTTTTCGGTGTTTGATTTGAATGGACATGCAAATCAATAACAAGTATGCAGAAATGGTGCGCCAAGTTTTTTTTTGTTGTTTTGATGTTAGTGTTGGTTTTAAAATAGTAATTTTCCTGCCGCCAATAGACAAATGGAAAGCGATATTATCACAAATCTATCAGCGTGCCAAAACTTCCTAATTAACTCGTACTCCTATCTTTTGGGGAATATGACTTCCAATTCGTCGCCTGCAAAGTGCACTGTCGCACTCCGAGTGGTTCGCTGTGTTCTTGAATGGATGACTAACGGTCTAGCTCAAAACTATGCCCCCAAAAAATTCGGTCTTATTTAAAAAATTGGAAGGTAATCCTTTTTTGGGCCGTTTTGCTATTTCTTTTAGGGGGGTTTGTCACGATGAACAATCTCCCTAAAAATTGGGTTAATGATATTTTTGGTTGGGAGAGATTATTCATTGGGGGGGTGGATTATTTATTAGGGAGATTATTCAATAGGGGGGGGGGGGGGGGGGGTGGTAATAATTGGTGGATAGTTCGGACCGCAAATTTTTGGCGTGGTTTAAGTGGTCACGGCTTCTGAGTACTTTTTTTTTGCCACTTCGCTTGCAATATTAAAGTAAAAGTAGCTTTCATTTTACTCTGTAGTCGGAATATGGGGTACGATTAATCTAATCAGAATATGGAGTACAAAGTGCTGTTGAACACTTAATTTCAGACGCCCACGTGGTCGCACCTGGGTCCGGGTATAATGGGACCCTCGGCCTCTGGTTTCGTACCACCAACAGATCACTCATCAGGTGCTCCTTCGATGGTGGTTCATTACAAAGACGTCACTTTCTGTCCCGCTCGCGTTACCAAACAAACATAAATATCCGCAAACGTAAATACCGATAGCCAAGCTAGCTATCCAGCGCGCGTCAAACCCGTCACATGCTGAGGAAGTTTTGGCATTTAGGTGTCTGGGACGGTCTATACGGCCATACAGTCTGCTTCCGATCTCGCTAAGGCTCGTACACATAATAATTAAATTAAAAATAAATACAAATTATTACCTGATGCATGACTGCATAATTCTAGTGAGTAAATATCTCAGCTGTTCCTCACAGCAAAGTTCTGATTTTTTTTTTAATCATATCAAATCACCCTGTGTAAGTATACGTGTTCACGAAATTAGCTTCATTACAATTTGTTTAACATTTGGTTAGGCATACACAAACACAATAGTTGTGACTAATTGGAGGGTGCAAAGGGTAGACAAGTCAGAAGTCACGTTGCTATGTAAATTTTGCTTATTGTAAACCTAACGTTATGCAGGTATTGTATTCGTAATACTAATCGAATGATTCATTGAAAATGCATTTGATGTTATTAAGATATGCATCTATACAGGTGACTGTTATTCATCGCTGCACTTCAGTGCATTTATTCATGACTAGATTTTTTGTGGCTAGTAGTGAGTTTTTAAAACGTTCTCTCCAATGGAAAAGTTTCTATTGCGGCATGAGTGATCAGATTAGATTGGCGAATAGGCCGGGCGATCACTCACAGTACTAATGTACACGAGAAACATGCTGTACTGTAGTTCCTAAGGGACTAGGCTCGACGGTCGTGCCAAATAGTATTGACTGATAACTAGCTGCATTAATAGTCTGATCTTCACTTAGACATAATCCACAGTGTGAAGATGGCATTACGCTCACAACCTTAGAATATTCCCTCGGGTTCTAGATTCGTATGACTTGTTTAAGTTCGACACATTTGCAAGGCTTTCGCGTGGACGTGCTAGATTGGTAGATCGATCTCTAACGCCGCCGTTTGGCAGTTACAAATGACCTATGTTATAGTGGGTGAAGCAACTCTCTCATTCAGTGAAATTAATGTTCTTTTGATTGTTAAAATTTCAAATTATTGTAATCAATGAAAATTTGATTTAACCCACGCAGCGTTGTCGATTTCACCAATGACCGGAAGAGTATTTAGATCTGAAAATTCACAGTTGAGGGCACATGTTTAACCGGATCGGAGCTGGAGAGAAAAGCGTCTGGGAGACAAATGTGAAAAATCAGAATCATGATCTCCGATCAGGTGCTGGTTAAAATTGCCTAATCCATGCGACGTCTATGACGTTTAGGACAGCTCCGATCAAAAAAAATTATGCTAGTGTCAAGGCTCTGACTGGCTAGAAACCCCACTAAGCTATCGGCTTACCAAATGGTATTATTTCTAATATTCCGAGACATAATCAAACAAACACGCTTGTACACGAGTATAAATCATTCATGTCATAATAGTTCTCCGTTCGGTGTGTTTTACACGATTTCAAGTCAACTACATGAGTGTTAATATACCATAAAAGGAATTTGTGAAATAATTTCATGAAAACAATGTATCCAATTTTAGACTCCGCAGAGGCAGATACAAAAAAAAAACATTTTTAGGATAATAAAATTCTCTTATGCTCCTGGCGGTGTTATTTCACACCGCGTGGTTTTTTTAACCTTCTAAATCCAGAATACGACGGAGAGATGGGTACCACATGTTTTACTCAGAAAGTTTCCATTACCTTGCTTTTATGAACACCAATCCTTAGCTGGTCCAACCTCGGTTCACTTTTGTCAAGGTTGGTATCTAGCTACTAGGTTCCTATCCACAAAAGCAAACATAATTATAAATTGTTGAAATGGCACGACAATAACCCTAAGTAGCTTCTCTGCAATGCGGCGTTACTGGACAAACATAATAATTTTCATGATAGTTTTTCTGAGGTACATACTAGTTTTTCTGTCGTTCTTGTGCCCATGTACCTTCGTAGGAATAGAACTTTAATCAAATCTGCTTTAATATCTACAAACAATATCTTTTTCGCTCCTATCATCTACAAACGACCTCTAATGAAGGCCTGATTATATTAGCATTTCGACCATACCTAACTAAATTCATTAAACTATTATCTCTCAAAAAATCCATTTAATTTCGGTGAATATGTCGGAAGAAAGGCGGACATCTTGGCACTTATAATTTTCCGCCAAACTTCAAACAAGCCTCGCCTCCATATAACATAAAGTTTCTCTTCTGTTTCCCCCCTCTCGCCGATTTTCGAGATCCTCAACGGGGTCGTATATATATCTATATGGGAATATAATACATATCCGAGTCCTTCTTTCTCGCCTTCATTTTTTTTGGCACTTAATACTTTTCCGAAAACGCAGAAGATTTTTGTTTCTAGTTTGCTCTTACTTTTGTTGGACCGACATTTCTTTCAGTCGACGGTTTTTTCTTTTTTGCACAGGCCTTTCTTTCATTCTCATAATCAATTCTGTGCTGGTTTTTATCCGTGATTCTTTGCGAAAATTTAGTGAATAATGGTCCAAAGTCTTTTCATCTTCTTCATTGGTCCTAATTGCTGCCGAAACGAAGATGTATCTTCGAGCGTGCACGGCTGATATATGTGTATAGAGATGAAATGTTCGGAAGTTGGGTCAACAAAGTACTAGAAAGAAGCGCCGAAGGATTCATTTCCGACTAAGATGAAAATTGTATTTATTTCGGTGAGTTTTTGCGTCCTTGGTAGTATGTTTTGGGGCTCTACTTTTACTCATTAATAATTTATGCCATATGTGTGTTCTAATTTTCGGAAGGGGAGGATAAGGGGCTGGCTGGAGGCAATTTGGGGCTGAGCTATGCGTGTACACGTATGAATTATGAAGGAGTAAATATAATCTGATACAATAACGGCCGCTCACAGAATATACGAGCTAAACAAAAATGAGTGAATCAGATTTTTCGTTACTTCGTGTTTGATCCATTTCGAAATTGTGTTGCACGCGAATCTCCGAATGAGATTATCCTGTGACGGAGAATGGGGTGGATGGAGAAATTTTCGGTGAAGGTGTGGATAGCCATGTACCCAGTATTTGTCGCTAGTACGGCTCACATCGCTTACAACTGCATAATCAAGTAGTTTACGCTCTAAAAGTGTGGAACAAACTAAACTAATCAACTCATGCAGAAAGGACGAGAGTTCTAAAAAAGATTTTAGCCAAATGCTAATTAGCTTTTCTTGCATTAGAAACTAAACTTTGTCCATATAATTAGCCAAACTTCCGAGTCCCTCTAAAGCCAACTTGGTGGCGGTTTAGAACTTTGACGGTTCCTTTGCGGCGGCACATAAACTTTCACTTTATAGGTCAACGTTTGCTGAATTGGCATTCGTATGTTCTCAAAGGTGCATGGTTGTAAATGCAAATTGACAGCAGGACAAAAGCGAGCAAAAACATTCAAATGTAATCAATTCATGGCCGGGACTGCATGTTAGAATTCCGACAAACAATCGGAATCGAGTGCTTGTCAAGCTGCTTCGTTTCAGTTTTCTTTACTTCAACCTGCTTCACGCTCGAAAAAGTTTTTTGAACAATGCTCATCGGATGGTTGAATGCGTTCATTCGACGTAAACGCTTCAATTTGGAATTCTCATGAGTGGGATCGAAGGAAAGGGTGTGCTGGGTCAGACGCGAGATTCTTTCTCCACATGTGTCGGTCCTATTTCTAATGTTTTGTCGGCATTTCGGATTAGGCTGTCATGGGTCATGAGGCTAGGTACATTACTAACTACGCAGATAGATCAGATTCTATGACTGTAGAGCTTTGCTTCGGTTAAAAATTTTCGCTCCTCATCCCTAACCGCTCGAAATGGGATAAGGGCAATCTCTGCCTTGACTTCAGGTGTACTACGTGGTTTACCGATGGGCGAGGGCGGGAGAAACCGAGATTCGTATCAAGCTATGAAACTGGTGCACGAATGTGTGAACCAATTAAGCGCTAATCGGGTTTCTGTATGTTGGGCAACAGGACATCACAGCATAGATGGTATCGAAACTATAGATGAACTCTACACAATTCTTTGGTCCCAATTTCCACTGTAGTCTCGGCTGGGCTGGAGCCAGAGCGCTGGTAAGGGATGAACTGCTAATGAAAGATTGCGACACTGGAATGATCTCCTAGAACCCTCGAAATCCAAGCATGTTAGTAATCTTCGGTAAAGCGGACCTGATGCTGATCATGGGGTACCTTACGGGATACCACTGGGTGAAATATCACCTCAACGAATTGGGTCTTTCGACCGAGATGGAATTTCGGCTATGCTTGGAGGACGTTGAAGCCAACAAACATCGTATCTGGTTGCTCCATTAAATATGGTGGGGCCCTTTTTGGCATTGAATTTCATTTCTGTCTCCATGTAGGTGTACAAATGTTACCTAAAATTTTCCGGGAAATATTTATTTTTCTGTTGTCCTGATTTTGGCCAAGTGCCATATAAAGTCTGCAATTGAAATCGTACACACATTGTATTCACAAAATTTAACCCTCCTCACTTATTCAACTGTTTGTACGAATATCAACGTGAAGCTCATGCTGTAAATATACTCCACATATCCATAGAATTAAAACGGAATGAAATATCAAACTGAAATGTTAGCGAATCTGAAACGATGTAATCTTAGCACAAGATACAGGATTTTGAATTCATCCGGTGCAGAAAACGCTACATATTCGTACACCATTTGGCATATCCCGTAAAATAAGAGGGGGTGACCTATTTCTATATGATTGTCGTCTTAGTGTCTAGCGGGTCGGGCAAAGATTTATTGCAATAGGTTTTGTTAAAAGTTGAAAACACCACAGTACATCAACTCCCGTGGATCCATGATTCGGGAAAGTTCTCATCATTCAGCGGTTATATTTTACTCAGGACTAAAAGTACATTTTGCTGTTGTATTGATTCAGTGCTGCTCTTGTTCTTACTTATCGGCATGATGATTTACGTTTTACAATTTTCGAGACTTGCTATGAAATAATAAGCGTTTCAATAATAAAAAGAACGACCGTGCACTGAAGTTTGAAGCTAAGTTGTAGCCCATGAAGTTCAAACTATCGACAAATTTGTTGCATTACTACTACTATTCATTTGCCCTAACCCCTAGTGGATCATAGCGCGTGAAGTATTCCATGTGACATAGCTGACGTTTCGTTGACTTAAACCAGTTTAGGTTAGGTTAGATTAGGTTAGGTGCAGGGGCTGCCGTGATGCATCACAGCACACTTAGACCAGCATTGCGTCGTTGTGGTACCACCAAAAAATCGCCTCCAAAACGAACCTTCATATAAAAACAGCCTGTGCTAGCGATGTAACTGTTGAGCCTTGTGGCTGTCATCCATTCCTAAGGTCATCCAAATATAGAAGACCCAAAGAGCTCAAAAATTTCCTTCTCCTGCCGGCCAAGGCCGGACAGTGACAGAGAGGGTGGGGAATACTCTCCTCCTCATCTACATCTCCATAACTCCTGCAGAAGTCGTGATGAGGAATAACCCAGTTTCAGACGATGCACGCTGCCAGCATGTACCTCCTGTTCGCATTCAGCCGCCTACCTGCGACAAATTGGGAGATGTTATGGCTTATTAGTACACCCTGCATCACATGGGGAAGAGAGCACAAACATCCAAGACCACGAACGCCGTGGATGTTGACAGCTTATCTATCGAAAGAAGACAGATGAATGAGTAGGGTGCTGTATTGAAGAGTGATTCACAGACTGAAGCTGGGATAGATTTCCTTATACATAACTAACGATAACGGGTCTCTTTTTTCTTTCAAGGGACCTCTGTAGTTGAGCCTCGTCGAAAACTACCCACCGATGATTAGGTTGCCCGATTGTAAACGGTGGTATGTTGGGAGCTTCTGAGATCGCCAAAATCGCGGTCATACTACGGGCCGAAATTTTAGCGACTGCGAAAACCGTACAGATGAAACGGTAAATTAATATTTAATGTCTTTGTCTCTAACTTAGCATCGGTTTTGGAGCCTTCGCGTCGGTCTGGGGGAGAGAGTAAGCTGCTCGCAACATGTGCCTTGGATGAATCAGGCTCACAAAATTCTTGCGAAACACATGCTTAGGGGAGTTATAATCCGTATATGCAGGGAGATCAAGATTATTCAGAATAGCTGAATGATCGGTACTTAGCGCACGCCACTGGCCGGTTTCTTGAAGGCGTGATATTTGGCCTCAACTCTGGCTTTATTTTCATAATTAGACCCAGGAATTTTGCCTTGTTCAAAAACCTCCAGTACCGGATAGGGATGGGCAATATCGTTACTTTTTTAAGGGGGCTGTAGGGGTTTTGTCCTTTTTTAATTTTTAATTTTGTAATTCAATTTTTTCTTCCAAAAATTAGAGTCAATGATTCGACCCGACTCCTTTTATAATGCTAAAGCGCCGTTGACACGCTCCGTTTTAACGAACGTTTTGCCTGAAATGTTGTCATTTCTGTTTGGGGGCCACCGGTAGCTCAGTGTGTTAAGGCGTCAGTCTGATCTCTCATGCTACCGGTCAGCTTCGGGTTCCAATCCCATCCACACCTGTTGTGTAGGACGTTACAATAAGCCACAACATTTCCCGACTGGTCGTAGGTATGCGGCTAAATGGGTAGGAGGTACATACATGCTAGCAACATGTATCGTCCGAAACCAGTTTATGCTAACGAAACGTCAACTAACCCACATGGGAATAGTTGACGTGCTTTGCCCCACTAGGGGATTCGGTAAATAGGCGATACCGGAGGTTCGATCGGAGCTAGACTGTACAGTCTTGTAAAGAGCACAAGTTCCGTTTCGACACGCATATCTAACTAGAATCGATCTATCATTCTGCATCACCTCACTGAGAACGTTCGGATATTTCCCTGAAATAGCGAAGCAGCGAAGGCAACATTGTTAGCATAGGCAAGAATGCTGCAAATCATACACATTTATAATAATCTGATATCAAATAAAAAAGTACTAAAAGATGCAACGACGCTTCCGTTTCGATGAGATAGGAGTGAGTGGTTTTTGATGTATTTTCTGTACGGTTCATGAACAAAAAAAAAAACATTTTTTTTTTTCATTTTTGGAAAATAACCGAAACGCTCAACTCTATTTGTTGCATCCCTATCTACAATATTATAAAGTTGACCATCATACGAAAAATATGGTCGATAGCATCCGTATCAACGGCTCCTATTGGACATCTTTTTCTGACTATCAAGCTTGCCCTTGCTGTGTTCCCTTTTCAACTACTCAAAATACCTTCCATTGTCCCGGTCCCATAAGGAGATCCCACTCGTAACCGGCTAACAACAAAACAAATCGACCAGATAATATCTTTTTTAACCCGTTGTATGTTTATATACGCCCTGATGCTTCAATTTCCTTCGCCTTTTTGCAACTGTCACCTTTACGTCCGTTTCCAGCGAGCGGGTTTTCCGCTCCACTCTATTCTTCATCGTATACAATCCATCTTGATGCAAGAAAATCGTCGCTTTGTTGTGTGCGGCTTTTTCGTCCGCGCTCTTATCGTGTTTCTTTGCCGGTTTTGTCACCAGACCAGATAAAAAAGGATATGCGTAAAATACAAAAGAAAATAAAAAAGCAGAACACACAAAAGTGGTGGGGACCTTTTCTTATATTTTCTATTTGGGTAGAGAATAGTCTGTTGGTTCTGACGACTGCTTGATCCTGGGTTGAGAGTTAAAGCCACGGATGGCACCTAAAGTAAACGAGGGTAAAACATAGAAGATTGTGGATGGGATTAAAAAGATGGAACCAACGCTTTTCGTGGAAATGTTTTGGATGACTTTGGATAGGAAAAGGATATGATGATAGTCCTTTTGGCCTTTTTGAGTGCATGATAACATATGGTGGAAGTGGCAGACGGCAACGACAGTGCAAGCTGGAAAAGCATCACGAACACTGAGAATCCTTGAAAGCCCATTCAATCGTAAAGTGTGAGTTATACTCAACCATCCTTATGCGCTTTCCACTCATAGGGATATATCACGGTTGGCATGTAGTCTAGAGTCTTTTCATACTACGGTTCTGTTCTTTTATTCTGAATGCTCATATCGGTTTACGTCTGTATGCTTCTGCCTATGTGTCCCTTAGTTCGCTTCGGCTTAGCGCTTATTTGCACATGTTGTGAGCGTGTTGCATCTATAGATGCCTGTTTTCCTCTTAACGGAAATGGTGAGCACTTTCCGGGCACTGAGTTTATTATGAAATTAAGGCTGTGTAAAAGGCATCCACTTCGAGTCCTCGGCAAAGTGTGATGGTTGACACCTCTGAAACAAAGATATGGGCATGTCTCCTTACGATGGAATGACAAGACACCTACTCCACTAGTTTGGAATTCGTTTGAAATCCCCGAGAAGAAGAAGCATTTTTTTTCGTTTAAGTGATAAATACGTTGCTCATTTCTCATTCGTTTTGATGTGCAAGTGCCTGCCTGTGGCTGTTGGCTGCTTCTGCTTTTCAGCTCGGATATCAAAGACACTCCTGTAATGTTTCAATAGCGATCCACGACAAAAACCGACAACCATTTTCGCCCCACTCCCTCTCTTCTCTGTTATCCTGAATCCTATCCGCCTTTCTCAGCACGATACCAGGAAACCCATTACCGCACTAACATTGGCGCTATTCACTCTTTAGAAGTGATGCGAGATTTCCCTGCAGTGGCCTGGTGAGTCCTTTTTTTAAATCGTGCGCCACGAGTATTTCATTTCATTCACCTCGTTTTCTTTTTCTCCGGTTGTTCCTGACGACTTTAGACCTGTACGTGAAATAAATTGTTTAAATATTGAGTGGTACGAAGGTGGGACATTGCATGAAAGGATATAGACACCCGAAGGGAGTTGGCTTTGAGCCCTGTTTTGGTATGTAAAGAAAACGAACCGACCGATGACTCGGTAGCCTAAGGCCGAGTACAGAAGCTGCGGGAGCCGTCGCGGTTTAGAAATTTAAATTGATTTTAAATGGAACAAACCGCTCAATAAAACGCGGGGCAGCTGGTGTGGGAGCCTCCGCGGTGCGTTGAGAGGCGAAATTGCATTTAAATTCAATATAAATTTGCAAACTTCCGCGGCTCCGCTGCGGCATTTTCCATAAACTCGGCCTTAAAGTCCACAGTGAGAAAATAGAATCTTCAGTGTGAATAGAACTTTTGATCTGCCAAGTGTCACAATCAGGGGTCGTCCGGGGGTTGTGGATACACAAAATAAGGGAGTGGAAAAAGGAGCGTAAAATTGAATGAGTGTTGAATGTCTTCGGTGGAAATTTCTTGGTTGATTGAGTTAATTTTTGTTGTAGTCATCGTGAATGTGTTTCAGAGGTAAGTATGTAGGAATGAAGGGATTTGGTTGGAGATTTTAAGGGGGTGGAAATAAGCATCGTATTATGTGAGGGCGTTGGGTAACGGTGGCTGGTTACGCGTAGATAATAGTAAATGGCTTACAGTTGGGCACATCTCATATGTTATTCATTGAATTGTATCCTGATTCTGAAATATAAAGACAATGTTTTGGCATGATGCGACTCTGCTAACAATCGCTCATCAACCGGTCACTTTTTGGTTTGCGGAGAAGTAGAAGGGGATGCATGTACACATGCCCACTTCTTTCGTTTATGTTAACCATTGTTGAATTACTTGCCCTCGATGGAAAGACTTATGACCTGCTGCATGCATCTGCTATCGTTGACGAATTTATCAGTTCGTAGCTGATAAAAGACTTGATGAGTGTCTTTGATTAACTCATCAGACCATCAGCTAAGTAGCTGATGACTTTTTTTTAAATTTGTGATCGGTTCTATTTCTTTTCCTACTGAATGCTGTAGTCTTCGATAAAACAGGGGATTTACGTGTCGGACTATCAGCACACTCAGCTGTTAAATGAGTACCCATTTTGGGGTAAATAACTTGGATGAACGTGTTGCTGATCACACACTTCTACACAAAACACACCATCACGATGTAGTAAATGAGATGATGCTAACTCATCTCGAGGCCTTCTCTCTCTCTCAATTGCCCTAACCGCTTGTTGGGGAGAGCGCGTCAACTGTTCCATGTGGCCCAGTTAACGTTTCGACGGCATAAACTGGTTTCGGAGAATGCATTTGCCAGCATGCACCTCCTGCACATCCGTCGTGGACGGGATTCGAACTCGAAATTCCGGTAGTCAAACATGAGACTGATGCCCTCAACACACTGCGCTACCGGTCGCCCGAACTGTTGCGCCAGTTATTTATTCTATTTTTTTATTTAATACCTTTTCCCTACCTATACACTTATATGGCTAAAATTACCGTCTTGGCTTCCTTATTCTTTTCAGCAGGAAGAATTGCGGACTCTTTAAGGTGACATTTTAATTGTTTTCCTGTGTGTAATTTCACTTTCTCTGCTAAAATGAATTTCATAAGTAATTTCACCATTAATTCCTAAACAAATGCGGACCTAAATTATTTGGGCATTTTCCTCAATTTCCACTCAAGTTTGTTTGGAAGGAAAGTGGGTCAGCGAAGCCAGCGACAAAATAAAACCTTAACAAATGTACTTTTCGTATCGCATAATTACATTTATTGTGCGTACATTTAATGCCACTTTCCCTTTCCTATTTGTCCCTGCTCCCTGGAAAATGTACATTTATCCACAATTTTTTTCCTTTCGCGGCACTGTTTTAGCGAAACACCACCCTCTGGGATGATGGGATTGGGAACGCGCTTTAATTTCAATTTTCCAACATAAATTTTCACTTCAGATACACACACACAGCCATGGACTCTCCTAGGGGTGATGGAAATGCGATTGTGGCGGCCATTAAGCAAACCAAAAATGGGAAAAATTATTTGTTGCTCTGTGTAATGGAAAAACAGGACACTGAAGCTTTGAAACAGATATGGTACAATGAGTGGAATTAAGTGGGGGCAAACTTGAATAAATATAAAAATATGAGTCATTAAAATGGACATACATATAAGTGAATGGAACGAAAACGAGGATCGTTTCGCGTGGTTTTCCATTTTTTTTTCCTGAGAAACATGAGAGTGTTCCAATGCAATGCTCCTAGCTAAAAGTCATCTGCGATGAATCCACATAGTCTCCGCTAAGCCGACGTTCGAGATCCCGATGGTTTATGTCAAATGGACGGCTGAACTTTATTTATGACTACCCCAAAAAAAAAAAAAACGTTCAGGCTCACCAGCCTCGTTTGAGTCGTCGTCGTGCCTGACATGCATGACAGTCGCGGTCATATATCTTCAAGTAAATTCCACTTAAATCTGAAAAGAGGATAATGTTGAGAGAGCATGTAAAACTACACACAGCAAGAGTGGTATTATGAGGATATACGACTACATACATTCAGTGGCCAACAAAAGTTCGAGACGACGAATGATGAGATTTAAGGATTCCTAATGCACTAAAAACGACCGAATCCCTATAATGTTCTCCCGAACTTGCGGCTGCTTCCTTCGTTCGGTTCTTCGACGGAGCTCACTAAGCTCTATATACGGAAGAAACAACACATGGATCACAAATCAGCACTAGACTAGTATCCCCCTTTCTAGTCCTTGGTGTTGTCGCCGTTCCCTGACCGAGTAACATAACATGGATGAGAAGATATCTCTCGAAGTGTATCTATCGTTGGCTTTAATCGAATCAAGCATTTCAGCAGTTCTTGGTCCCTCTAAAAATAATTGGCCTTGTGGCTGGTTGGCTTTCTTTCATTTTAGATTTAGATCTCGTTTTCGTAGCTGACTTTAATTTCTTTTGCTTTTGGTGTTGCTTTATTGTTTACACTAGAAGTGTGCCAGAGAGCATGGATGTAAGAAGGAAAAACAGTAGTTCGGAACTTGTGTCTGAAAATTTGTCCAGAATTTAGGAATTTCTTCAGCTCTTATTAAATCTGGTCCAGACGCAGCTTTTTCTTTCTGCGTTTAGTCGTATGGATGACAATGATAAGGCGCCTTAATTTGTCCTGTAACAGCAAGTAACGTGCACCGTACTTGTCTATTCGCCGAATATTAAAAATAGTTCACCTCCGATTTTCCTGAAATTTTAATGTGTTGTTCTCCTGATGATGCTGATCAAGAATATATTTACTTGTTGGGCACGGAATCCATTTCTTCATATAGTGTTTCAATGCTGAAAATGTAAACAAAACACTTGTATTAGACTACTTCGTTCAATGAAAATGACATCATCGCGTAAAGAATTTGCAATTTTCATCGTAAATATTTTGCACCCAGAGCGTCCATGTTTGTGCTATACTGAAGGTTGTGATCCCTTAAGCGCAGAACTACCGTAGCGAGCGAAGCCAATATAAAAGACTATTGGGAATGAATGAATCAATCTCTTGTGTGGGCTCCGCTCGCTCTGCACTTAAAGGATCACAACTCTTAATATCGCATACACATGAACGGTCGCTTCGCTTGCTCTGGGTGCGACGTATTTAGGTTAGGTTAGGTGGCGGCTTTACAGCCTCGCATAGCCCGCTTGGGTCCATAGCGATGCCACAAATTGACAGTGAAGCAAAGGAACTAAGTATTGGGATTAGTTAATATCGTTGGGTCATTGTTGAGTTCGGTTTTCGTCGCGTTCGCGAATTCCGAAAGACTCTTTATACTGAGGTCCGCGACCGCCTTCAAATTGCGGAAGAAGTAGACACCAAGACATTTTTGTCTTGTTGTTGCGAGTGCTGGGCACACGTATTTACCATACGTAAATTTTTGAAGTTTTCCAAACTCAAAGGCTATGAGAATATATGTATGCTTTCCGCACCCAAAATGTATATATATTCTTACTCAGCATGCTGAGCTCAACAACAATACCAAAATGTGAAAGCCATCTTAGGTGAGCACCATCAACTCCACATCGATTTCGATAGACTTTTCAACATTAAAATACTATACGAAAAAATGGTTTCCGCGCCCAATATTTTCTTGATCAGCATGCTGAACTCTACAACTCACTAAAATTTCAAGAAAATCGGAGGTGAATGCACAATTACCGAATATTTTTTTGATTTTCGAGCAGGAAGAAGAATATTGTTGTACTGGCGAAATCCTTAATGAAACCCTAAATTATCGTCAGTACTATTATTAGGAGGTGTTTAAGGTATTCAGGTCTGTAACGTTTGGCTGACCATAATACAAAAAAGTGGCACAGAAACCTTTTCTTTATTGGGAAAAATATTCATATGTCTTTTTTTTTTTTGCTGGGTTTGTTTTCCGTTTCACTTCATGTCCAAGAAAATCCTGTTGTCCCCACCAAGGGACTCCAAATACCTTCTACAGTGCTTCTGTATATTGGTCCTGTTGCCACGCTTTAGAAAACACCCATATTTGATAGGTTTTGCATCCATTTCTATTGTAAGTATTATTTTCGTTATGTGATGGAAGAAACATACTCATACATGCAGACTCCTAGCGAAAGGACATTTAAGTTGCAGTTCAAATTAAGCTAGATAATTCCCCAGTTCATTTGTTTTTAGATTAAATTTGCCTTTGATGTAAATCCTCCTACAGATACACCCAGTTAAGGACCTCTGACCTCACGTTTGACGCAAAATCTTCCACTCCAGCCAGTGTAGTCAACGTATGATTCTCTGTATAACCTTCAGTGTATGTATGTACTAAACATGTACTACAGTGTGGCTTTTATTAGGATTAAGTACACACACATCGGATCGGATAAAAATAGATGGAAAACGTGTTTCGATGGTGGATTTTCCACCAATTCCTCGAGCCTGTGTGGGGGGAGGATTAGATGACCACGAATTGTGTGCGCTTCTGGAAAAGTGGATTATAACATTGGTATTCAATTCTCTATACACACATATTTTCGTTTTTTTCTTCCCTCACATCTGATACTATTTTCATACGTATCAGATACATTTATTTTTCTGCTTGATTTCACTTTTACATTGGCTGGATTTTGTTGATTGCAATTATATTGTATTTTGGGACTTATGTACTTAATTCTCTCACGATTTTTTTTTTGTATCTCATTACACCGCGTACGTTCTTTTCCACAATCAGAGAATTTCATGGGGTTGGAAAAATCTAAAAATATAATTTTTACGATTGTTTTTATGATGTGTACACATATTAAAAGAGAGAGAGGAAAAAAAGAATGTTGTTCCTTCAGGAATTTAAATTGGAGTCCATACGCATTATGTTTAAGCACTCCATCTGAGTATCTGATATAAATGAAGATTCTGTGATATTGATACGCTAGATGTTAGAAGGAATTTGTTAAGTACCGCGCTCACAGCATGACACGGTTACGCATAGATGCGTTTAAGTGTTAGATATATTTGGTGCTAATAATGAACTTAATTCTATGTATACATTCCGCAGATCCTTTCTATACAGGGTGTATCGTTTCTGATGGTAAATACCTTAATGGTAGATAGTAGGGTTTATTTGAGGAAAATCCACATCTGACAGGGACACACTCTCTTTAACCGTTACAGAGTTACAGCATTTGTTTTGTAAATTGTGTCAAAAAATTTGACTTGTCGAGCAACATTCAAATTTTCCACTCCCCCGATCATTTAATCCAAGATTTGACTTCACTTTCTGAAACTATCATACATAAAATTTCATTATAAATGGACTTTTTCCCATTTGCAAAGATCACCGTTACTGTTGAAACTTTAAAGAAATTTCAAAATTGGTTTTTAATCAAGAGAGTGGAAAATTTGGATTTTGTTCGCAAGTCAAATTTTTTGAAAAAAATTTACAAAAAAGCGCTAAAACTCTGTGACTGTTAAAGAAAGAGTATCCATGCCATATGATAATATTCCTCAAATGGGCACCATTAAAGTATTTACCATCAGGAACGGTACATTCTGTATATACTCGTATGTATTGGCTTCCATTTGAATTTCAGCTAGATTGCAGTAGCCAGTAAGTTTGCATCTTACAAATGCGGTCTTCTCTAATAATGACTGAGCTAGTGAAACTAGCAATTTAGCATCAACTGTTTGTAATGTTGCTTATAAGCTGAAATTCAATTCAGTATAGTCAATCTGAATCTGTTGACATGGTCGTTCTGCCAGAAAACAAGCATAGTACTTTTTTTCAGTTAGATGGTTGAATTAAAATATTGTGGATTTGAAAATCATTGAACCCATAACTGGCCACAAACAATAGATTCATGGTAATAGTCTGTATAAGTAGAAATACGTCCCTAATGGATCGCCGCCAAATTTTCGAAGCAAACACACACTTCACCACATCCCCTCCCTATCCCTCCTTTACCTCATTACCCCATTTCCGA
The DNA here is from genome assembly GCA_964017055.1 of Chloromyia formosa. Lineage (NCBI taxonomy): Eukaryota > Metazoa > Arthropoda > Insecta > Diptera > Stratiomyidae > Chloromyia > Chloromyia formosa. Next base: position 14,732,837 of record OZ024818.1, on the reverse strand, counting down.
CCAAAACGAGAAAACGATAAACGTCCCTAGTGGGGCATAGCGCCTCATTCCTGCGCGCAATCATGCTCTGTTTTGGACAATCGGCCGCAACTCCTTTTGTCACAGAACGAGGCTTCGAAATTTTAGGACACACCCTTGGTAGGCCTTGATTGGAAATGGTGTTCCATTTTATGGCATGCAAAGCAAGGCAGTTATCATCCTTCCGCAATGTGTGACCTAGCCACTGCTATTTTCGCTTGCATATCAACTCGTCGATTGGCATCTGACCAACAGAAAGTGCCTGCTAAATGCATGCCTGCGAGTCGCATACCCATAATTCGTCCAAACCTTCCTCCATCAGCAGCTAGATTGGTAGATAAGAGATATCGTATTCGCAGTACTAGTCCAGATGATTCTATGATAGAATCAAGGAACTGGAGCACAGCAGAAGTAAGTGGAATTCTCAGCTTGACTGCTGCAACCTAACAACCGGCGTAAGTAAGCTTTAGTTAACGGTTAGGACCCTTAAAAATCCTACCAAAGAAAAAGGGCAGGTTGCGATTTAATTCGGCAACACTACGGTTAATGATCCTTCCAGATGCGCCAATCACTTCAGTAAGCAGTTTATTGAACATCCGCCACCTGATAGACTCAAGTGTATTGTCACTACGTAGTAGTATCCGTAACCGTGCAATTGAACAGGAATTTCAATTTTCACCTGAAGAAGTTGCCGCAACTATAAAAAGAGCAAATAATTCCAAAGCTCTAGAACCGGACGGTATTTCGATGGTCATGCTAAGCCATCTTGACACGACAGCAGTTTATTATTTATATAACGACCACGATTAGCCTTTTCATCTCGGCGTCATTCATTCCTGAATACTGGAAGAGAGGAAGGACGGGGAAGAAACTAACACTAGGTGAATCTTACCGTCCCATTACTCGTGTCCCTCCTGTCCCCTGTAGCGAAGACGCTGGAAGCCCTACTCCACCCTATTATTTTACGACGCATATTCAACTAGCCGCCCATCAATATGACTTCCGAAAGATGCACATCACCACGACGGCTTTATACAACGTAAATACAACAATACACAACAGCCTTAATCAAGCATATCCATGTCAAAGGACCTTCTGAGTGGCGTTTGACTTGTCGAAGGCGTTTGACACTGTCAGCTACTTGTTGCTTCTATCTAATATCGGCGGTACATCGATTCCGTCGGAATTTATTAAGTGTTTCGCCAACTATCGTGCCGGTAGATAGTGCTACACAGAATTTAGAACTGGGATATCTGAACTAAGGAAATTTAAACTGGGTGTCCCCCAAGGAGGAGTCCTATCTCCCACCCTGTTTAATTTATGCATGTCAAGACTCCCAACACCACCTGACGGACTCCAAATCATCACTTATGCTGACGACTGTTCGATCTTGACATCCGGCAATTATATCACCTAAATATGCGAACAGACGAACGTATATCTCAACGAACTTAACAACGTCTTCGTCGAAAAAACTTAAAGTTTATCAGCTCCGAAGTCCTCCGCTACCTACTTCACCACATGGACCAAAGAAGTGAACCAACAGTTGAATATCACAGTAGATGGGCAAACTATTCCCACCACTAACCATCCAAAAAATCTCGGCGTTACCTTTGAGAGTATGGACCGATGAGGTCCCATGCGTTAACCATTAGTGACTCTCATCTTGTCAGCAGGAACAAGGCCTCAAAGCTTCAGGTGGCAGCTCTTGAGGGTAAAACAAGTAGACCTCACTGGCGACATTGTAAATCTATCGACTTGTGGCCAACTATGGGGCTCCTATCCGATCTGAAACCTGAGCGACACCCAATGGGAAAACATCCAATCCCGTCAAAACGCTCCTCTTCGGACTATGACTGGCTGCCACTTAATGTCGTGATTTGATCACCTACACCAGAAAACCAAAACGTTGTCCTTAAGAAGCCGCAGCACTCTTCTTACTAAGTGGCTGTTTTTAGAATGACCATCCAAACCAATGGACATGACCCCACCGCCACGTCACGTAAGACGCAATATGAGAGACCGCGAGAGGGAAGTCCAAAGATTCAAAGGATTTCCCGTCGATAACGCCAGCTACAAGTCAGCTATCCCAATATTGTACAGAGACGAGGTGCTTTCTTCGATAGCGGATCTCAAACCATGTAGGATAGTTGATGGACAACCACCTACCATATCTTCTGTCGAAATTCGACTACCTAGAACGGTCAAGACTACTTTGGCTCAGCTACGCTCAGGATAGTGCTCACATCGGAATTCGTACCTGTCCCGCATCGACGACAGCATTCAGAACTTCTGTCCAGCTTTTGGCCTCACTCCAGCAGCTCCTACCGCCTAACACTTATCTCACTATGGGAAAACTCTACTGAGGCAGCTGCTTTTCTCCACCTGGGCTTAGAGGAGAACAACAATACCGACACTCAAAATTTATGACACATTCATGTAGCAGAGTTCCGAAACTGCTACTACACCAACAACTACTGCCGTTCTAGGGGGCGCTCCCGAAAAGGACTATGGAAGACGATAGAGGATAGTCCTGATATAATCGTATTTCCCTTGGTTCCATTACCCCTTGGAAATGCATGCTGGCAACGTGCATCGTCCGAAAATGGTTTATGCCAACGAAACGTCAGCTAAGCCACATGAAATAGTTGACGCGCTATGGCCTACTAGGGTTTGAGTATGACCAGGCTCGTAAAGATATTATACTAACTAAATGCATTTTCTATGTAGGCTACAAATAAGCCCTTCAATATGATTTTTTCGGTTTCAAAATGCATGACACATATAGAAACTGCAATAACCTAGACATTTTCGGATACATTTCGATTTTCTTGTTGCCTGTCGATCCCATTCCCAATTCCATATTAAACATTTTGAAATTCAGCTTTAAATCTGACATATTCTTCCCGTTACATACAGACATTAATATTTTACTCCAATCCTCCCGATGCGGATGTATCTCGCTGAATTCGTTTCCCGCGCTTTTTTCTATGATTCATTCGGCATTCTTCAGCAGACATGAAATGTCTCTCATCCCCTGTAACACTATCCCTCTTTCTTTATATTGTGCACGTGCACGATGCATATATGCAATTCGTTTTATTGCAAACGCTTTCACTTGAATGAAATAATTTTAATTATTCGTCTAGACAAGTGAAACGCGAGTGACGAGCTGCAAACTACCGGCGAGCAGTGGAAATGTTGGCTTTTTCTCCCCGGGAGCAGAGGGGTTGCGGGCATCGCATGATAATATTATATGCATACAATATATCTGAAAAAGAGCCAGGAAAAGCGTCTCGTGGATGCAATCCAGAAGATATGTTTCTACTGTCTAGTTGCATCAGATAATAGTATCGGTGTCTAGGCAACGGAAGAGATTTTCCGGCACAAAAGGCGGACGAAGTGGGTTGATATGTAGCCCAGGGGTGGATGGGCTGCATTGGAATTCAACATTGGCCAGAGATGAACGTGAAAATGAATGAAAACTGTAAGTATTTAATATGCGAATTTTAATGGATGTAAAGGATGTTAAGGCGCTTAATAATGAATTTCAGTCTTTAAAAGACATTGGACCAACTGGAGGATACTTGACACTTGTGTGTGCTCAGAATATGAATATGAAAGGGGGTAAGTTATGGGGTTGAAATATTGGCAGCTTAGTAGCCGTATGTCTTTGTAACCAGAACTGGATGGCAGCGAGGAAGTAAACTGCATTTCCTGCGATGAATTTTGAATATTTCATTCTAAAAAGTTGCTTACAGAACAAATTTTCTATACAACAGCTGTCCATAGAGAGTTATCGGAGACAATGTTGTCAGTGTTAACGTGGGTTTATAATTGATGTTGTTGTTGGTGTGGGGCGAGAAGCTGAGATTTTACCGCCGAAATGGGCGAAGTCCCAACACCACAGGCAGAGCAACGCGAAGCCGCAGAGTGGTATGAAAGGGCAAGGAAGAAGAGGTTGGTGTGGGCGTAGGAGTAAGCCAAGACCATAATGGCGCTAGAGGCGCATCAAAAGTAGTAAAACAATACCATCAAAAGCTAAACGCTCTGGTTACCCTTCACAGAGTCATTCTCCTCTGGGTCTCTGGTCACAGGTGTATAGCAGTGACCGTCAATGTGCCACTTAGTGCCACTAAGACGGAAGTAAATAAATTCTATATAAACTTAGCAAACACTAGATTAGGCGCACTAAGGACGTGCGTCACCTCTAGGAAAATATGGCCATCCTATAATACACAAAGAACTAACGGCCTTCTGAATAGGACCCATCCAGAGGTGGCCAGGATTATCTCAGTCACGACGGGTCAATGGCCTGAGGGAGAGCACGCAGCCAGACTTGGTATTCGCTACAACGAGAGAGTACTTTCTTTGTAAATGTCCACCACCAGCACGGCACCGAGCTTTGGGCCATGCCTTTCTCACAGACATAACCGAGATATCCTCTAAGGGTATAGTTGAGATACTTCATTGTCTAAATTTCGCAGAATGGATCTAAGAAAGTGCCCCGGTTAACTCCCTAAACAGACTTAATTTCAGTGGTTGTAGCATCAAAACAGCGCACCCCTTTTGGGGGTTCTGCCGCCACTTTAACCAACCAAGCCACGACATTTCCCGACTATATGGGCAGGAGGTGCATGCTCACAACATGCATCGTCCAAAATCAAATTTATGCAAAGGAAGCGTCAACTAAGCTACATGGGAATTGGCTTGCTATGCTCTACTCCACTAAAGGCTAGCGCAAATAGTATCAATTGCAATGCAAAGAGTATTTTCACTGCCTCCACATATTACCGGCATTTTTCCCGGAGTGTATTTTTGATTTAGGCGGTACGAGCCCGCAGGAAGCCACTCTGGAAGATCTCAATACGGATTCCTGCTTTAAAACTCAAAATTTGCGACGATGCTTCGTGTTGCGGACAACCTGAAATGGCAACATATAAATATAAATAATTACTTTTTTTTTCTTGAAATACTTACCTGTTTATATTTTGCAAAACATTCCAAATTGAAGAGGGTTCATCGTCGAGCGTCTTCCGATCCAATTCGCTCGTCATTTTGCTCTCCTCCTGTCTGGCTGGATCCCTGGCTGAAATAAAACCAAAACACAAAGTATCAAACTCAACAGACGACATTAGGCGGAGCGAGCTACTTATCTAAACGAAAGGTCCGAATTGACTTTCCACGAAGAGCGGATAGTCGACGTCAACGCGAATCCAACGTTGCTATTTATAGTTCTGAGTAAATGTCAATAGGCTTTGAATTTGACACTGTTCCAAAGCCACTGAACCAACATCAGTAAATTGCTCAGTTAAATCTTACACATTTTGTTGATTGATTCTGTAAATATTGTAGTTAAATTGTATTCTGTAAATCCTTCTAATTTTAAGGAGAAAATAACGGGAACCTGCCTGTCTAGTTCGAGCCGTGGTGGGAGCAGCTGCTTAAAAAAGCAAATTCAAATATCTCCGAACGGCTTTATCTTTTGTAAAATTAAGTTAAATAATAAAAGTTGGCGAAATATTAAAAGAAAGATTGTCATCATTAGTGGAATTACGGAATTTACCACGTTTTGGTAAACACTTCGTCTTTTAAAAAGGCGTATGATTGAATTTTCGGAACTATTGCACCAAATTTTACGACTTTTTTTTCAGAAACTTCGAGATCTGTTGCCAACTTCGGATAATAGCTCATAATGAACAACCCCCAAAATATTTAGGGCGATTTTTAATTTTTGTTTTGGGGCGATAGTTCCTGGTCCCTTCATTCGTAGAATAAAAAAAAACTCAATACAAATATGAAACTGCTCTAATGACAAAATACATAAAGTATGATTTTCTTCGTCCAGAAAATCCAAACCGAATCACAGGCAGAACAATAGACCGATTAAGTCCAAGTTTTTCTTAAACTCTTTCTTCTTCTTCTCTTGAATGTTCTTCCCATTTCCGCTAAAGGAAATAGGAAAATATATTAAACTACGATCAGAAATGGCCTCCAAATATTATATTGCTATTGTTCTCGTCCTATTGCCACTTTGCAATGATTTCGATGGCCCGAACGATTCATTTTTTCTCATTTTGTTTCGGCCCCACCCTCATACCCTTTTTGTTTTTCTAGTAATGGCCACCGATGAAATGCGATTTCTTTTTTTCAAAATAGGCTCAGCTGCAAACAATATAAAAGTGGCACTTTGATGAGCCTCTAGAACAAAAAGAAAAAAACGAAGAAATGGGGTCGAATAGTAAAGACTATACATAATATTCGAATGGCTAAAATGAGGGCTGAATAAAAAGGAAATCTTACAGAGATACGGAAAAATTGGGGAATAATATTACAAATGGACGTGTTGATATTATTATGTTGGTCGATTAAACGATATTTGTATTCTACGGATAGGATGTTGCGAACATTGAAATGGTTCGGCTTGTCTATTTATGAAAATAAGGGGGTGGGGGGAAGAAGGTAGACGGCAGGCCCTGAATTGATATTATGTGATTTTTGCAAGAAGACTAGTTAGATTTCATAAAGCTGGCATTATTGTAGTCAGTATTCGAAGGCAATTCTAATTGTCCTTCACGTTCTAAGAAAGAATGGGTGAAAGGTGACGGTTTCATGAAAAAAGATAATGTAGCTGTTTTACGGCCCATACTTACGTTTGGAGTTGTTGTTTGGTGGACTGCTCTGAGTACAGAGGCTATACGTAGCTTGCTGGGAAAGGTGCAATGACTGGCCAACATCGCTATTACTGGAGCTTTTAGGACTCCTTCTGCGGCCTTGAACATGCCGCTTAACCCGCTCCCTCTTGACATCTTTGGCGAACAGATGGCAGCAAGTACGGCCATTCGACGACGTGATAGTGGTCAGTGGATTATTTCAAACTCTGGGTACGCTACTATTCTCAGTAACCCAAATATTCCGGCAACGACTGACTATGCCGCTCCAAAATATGCGCTTGACAAGAACTTTGATACTTGACTGATACCATAACGAAGTTCGTGGGAAAGAAACGTGCTTCCGCTGCATAAGCTATTGGAAATATACCAAAAGTGCTCGAAAACGGACGAGGGAGTAGGCGTTGGAGTGTTTTTGTGATGGGCTTGACCTAAGCCGCTCCTTCAATCTCCATATTTATTGTAGTGTTTTCAGACAGAGATTACGATGATTACAGAAGCCCTAAACTGGTTCAGATGTCACGCAGTATCAGTTAGAGATATAACAATTTTTACAGACAGCCAAGCTGTAATTAAATCTCTCGAACGCCGCCTGATTACGTCAAGGACTGTGGCAAAAACTAGCTCTCTGCTTACGGAAATGAGTGAGTTCTTCACCATTTGCTTATGCTGGATTCCAGAATTGCAAAGCAGACGAACTTTCCAGACAGGGTACAACAAACTTGGCCGGAAAAATTCGTCGGGACATTTACATACCTATCGCTGCTTGCAAACTAGCTATTAAATCCGAAGCGATTATCAAGACCAACTCCAGATGGTTATGTGACAACACATGTCTTTCCACAAAACCGCTGTGGCCCAGATTGGCTTCTAGCCGATCAGCGGCTGTGCGAGTCATCACTGGGCATTACGTTATTGGTGAGCACGTCAGAAGTTTTCGCCTCCCCTACAATGACTTCTGTAGAAGCTGCGGTGACGACGAGGAGAAGTGCGGTTCTTATCTCCTACGCACCTGCTCGGCTTTGTCAAGAAGGAGAAGGGCTTTTGTGGGAGCCCACTTCTTCACTGAATTGAACGAGTCGGCTAATGATATTGGCAAGTTCCATTCCTTCATTTACAGTTCCGGCTGGTTTAATGCTTAGAATGGTCGGGTGATGAATCCGGTGGTAACACAATGGGCTCTGCTGCGGTCCATGTGTGCTGTGGTAAGCACAGTAGCCCTTTAACATAACCTAAACTAAGCCACATGAAAGCAGTTGACGCGCTATGTTCAGGGATTGAAGCTAATAGTACAACTCAATAAAATAATACTTCGAGTGGTCGCATCGTCAGAACGAATCCTGGTTGCTTTGGCAAGTCGAATGGTGAAGCAATTTTTTAAAGGATTTGTGGCAGAATTGTGGGGTTGCTTACATGAAAAACTTAATGATGATAATGACGTAATGACTTAGTGATACAGTCGTCGTCAGTTTTATCGTCATCAAAATAAAATCAAAAATAATTTCAAGCCATTTATCATAAATAACTGGCGTATGGGCCCAAAACGGAACTGGCTCCTCCATATGATGATACGTTCATTTAGTTACTTACATCAGTTTGCAATAAGGTACACATTTTCACACGATTTTGGAATCCTAACGCATAAATCCCTTTTGTAAAAAAAAACGACTGTCGTTAGTGGGGTCGCCGAAACCTTGTGTTTAAAAGGCGAACATTTTAGCTCATATAGGCTACCGAATCCGGCATTAAGTCATGCATACAAAAAAAATTGTAAATCCTTGAAAAATTCTCAGACATCATCTGCTTTTAAACTTATGCAAATTCTGTTCTCCAAATGTCTCGTCATCTTATATAAGCTCTTCCCGCACCCCTCGGACCGAAATGGAAATTAGTTTATAAACCTTTAAATTTCCGAGTCATCCTTTTTCTTGTAGTGTCGCCAATCTTCCCATGAGCATTCGTTTGACTAAAAGGACGACGACTTTTATCTTTTTCTTTAACTTGAAGCATCTGTTTCATTTGAGCTACTTGTTTACAGACGCTTTCATCGTCGTCTTACATATCCTTCATCCACCTACCATCATCATCGTCATCATTATCCTTCCATTTTTTTCTCTCTCTTTGTACAGCTCCCTGCATATTAAACCCGGAATCCCTCTTATTTCAGAAAAAAATGTCACCTTACCATTTTTGCAGCCTTCGCCAGCATATGCATGTGGTAGCGTCAAAGGCCCCCGTGCCGAAATCAGCCAGGCGATGGTAGTGTAGGGAAATCAGTTGAAAATTTTTGTTAACAAATTCAATTTATTCGAATCAAGGAGACGAACGACGACGACAAAAGTAACATACGCTTCTCAAGATAAAGGACCTGTTCCATTCCTCTCGAATGAGAATAATTTCCTTTAAATTGTGAGTGACTACATTGGGGATAATGGTATATGTGCGTAGAACGGTTTTCTATGTTGCTTCCCCGTTTAGGGGGTGTTTTTCGCCGGCCAGAATAAAGTCAGGCAGCAAGAATTGCTCTATACTTCGTCTATCGATTTAAGAGCGGATCGTAGGGGACGCGACATCGGCAAAAGGAAAGTCAAAATCGAGACATGAGGAAATGTCCTTGTTGAGCCCATTTTTCACGCCACTATACGCCATCAAGCTCCCCCTGATGCTTGGCAAAAGTATTCACGGTCTCTATACCATTTGCTGCAACATTTTCTCGAAGCCATAAAAACGAAGTAAGGTGGTGGCCCAGAATGGGCCATAACAGCAATGACGGAGTAAAGTGGTAGTGTAAACATGGATATGCTTAAATCTAAAGTACACATACACGTGAACGTTTGGATTCAAAGGAAAACGACAGGACGACAGCAAATAAGGTTAGCAAGCGCGTGGGATGGAGAATGGGATAAGAGTGCGTGAATAGATGACTGAGTAAAATAAACCGAATTTCCTACCCCCTTAGTGAATAGCATCAACATACTCGTAAAATGGAAAGCTACTACCACTCGCTGATGCACGTAAAATATAGGCTAGTAGGGTGAATATATCGTGGAAGGTTGTAATACACTTTCGCTTGAAATAAAAGCAACCTATTTCAATGGTAATGAATCTTATAAAAGTAGAAGGTGGATTTACTTCCGGCAGAGGCATGGATTAAGGAGACATTTGGTTTTCAGAGACGATCTAATTTCTCTGCATTTGACAAATCTACGCAATGGTTTACCCAAATAGCCAATTACTAAGTTTATTGTCACCAGGGTAGTGCGATTTTTTGTCAATTCAGCGTGGTTTTAAATGAGACATTGCCGATTTGCGCACGTATCAATGAGATGTGGCTATGAAATCCCCCAAACTAAGTAAGGGAGGTGGAATAGTTTATAAAATAGAATGCCGAACTGGGATGGAATATGTTATAGGACTTAATCATAAAAAAAACTGAAGTTGATCAGCACCCAAGCGAACGGCATAGCCAATACTAACATACCATACAAGAAAACTCGTAAACCAACCATAACAAGAATAACACTCCAACTTGAAACAGAACTTGACCTGCAGACAATCAAGCGCACTTAAAAAGAAAAAAAACTTTCCTCCCACTTACTATCCTAAACAAGCAAATAATAAACATAAATTTTATCCATTCAGTCTTACACATTTCCGTAAAGTACCCAAAGTAACCACATTTAAAATTAAGCTTTCGCTTTTTATTCCTTATTCGATAACAGCCCCCAAACAGCAAAACCCACCCTCTTGTTGCACGGTAAAAAGCAGTAATTGGGATTCATTCCTTCGTCCTGGAGAGAAGAAAAAAAAATTCCAAAAGCGACCAAAAGCGTTACTATTTTCTGTTAGAATGTATCCTAATTCATGTTTATGCTTCGGAACGTTGGCTTCTTTCGTCCCTGGCCATCGACACTTCTTGAAATAAAATGCTTCGTTTCCCTTCAAAACTAGGCGAACATACACAACAAAAAATAATCTTCATCGGACCCCATACCGTAGGAATGAGGACAGCAAGCAGGCGGTTAAAGAATTACAGCTGTAACATCTCTCCATCTTTCTGCCGGTTTTTAAAGTAATAGGGTTTGTTAAAAGTAGGTCTAGGATACGACCTGCACATATCGCGTGCCGACCGTTGAGAGGAAGAATAAGGAGCTCTCACGAATGTCATACTAACCTTCGGGAATAGCATTCAAAAAGCACCGAGAAACCCATGGGGGTGGCGGAACATCACACCCTTATAGCTACATCTTTTGTACATGGTATACGGCAATCTAATTCCTTGACTAAATTCACGGTAATGCTCCGTCTTTCAGGAAAAAGGGACCAAGCCACGCCGACCTGGGGTGCAATGATGGAAGCCCCGGAACGAGTTTGTGTGTGGAAATGCGATGCCGTTTTTGGGAAGTAAGCAGGCATAGTATTTTGAATGAAAGCGAGGATGTGTATATAGCATCATCATGCATCCCGAGGGTCATATGTAATAACTGTGACATAAATAACATGGAATTTTCTTGCTAGCGTGGCTTTTCTGTTTGCGTAAAAACAGGGTTCCACATTTTTTTCACTCCTGCTATGCGTCTGCCCATCTCTCGGGTAATTCCCCATGCATCTTATCACACTCCACGTGGTAGGTACATGGGGTGCCTGTATGGTGGAGTGAAACGAGTACAAAAAAAAAAAACCTCAAGATTACTCCTGGCATTCCAAAAGGTTGATTTTATTAGCGTGGCGTAATGCCTCCGTCAAGCAACCCCACGATTCCGTATAAAGGAGAAACTCGATGGTAGCGCTTACCTGGTTTGTATGTCTTTAATTCTTAGCGGAGAACAAGCTGAACTGACTGTAGTACCTTCTCTTCATTACGCTTAATACCTTAGGGCTTACGGTAGCCTAGTTTATATATTTGCTCGTCCTTTTACTTGAGCGCGCGGTATGTTGTATTTTTTATACTCTGACGTTTTGTTTGCATTTTGCAGACTAGTTTTGTTGATTTTCCTTTCATGGGATTTGAAAGGGAACAGCAGAGAGAAAAAGTACACGAAGTAATGGCAAGGTGAATACAACAACAAAGCCGAGGGTATTGTGTCCTGTTTGGATGAAAAATACATGCCAGCAATGGGAAGTTTACAATTAAATTTCACCAAGAGCAGCTTTAATCTGTTTTCTTTATTTTCTTATTTTTTTTTCGGGGAAGAGTGGTTTGTAAACAATTTAAGTTTTAGTCAATGTTTGCCATTGCAAGACTTGACCGAGTTGTAACGGTAGGATAAAATGCCGGAGGCCAAGGTTGTAGGACAATCTGAGCTCAATTTGCATTCATGTAAGTGCTTGTGAGTAGTTTGGTAAAGTCTTTTAGCCCAAATTATATTTTACATTGACAAACTATATATATATATTAATGAGTGTATGGCAAAAAAAACTGACTTGAATGGACTTATGCTAACCATGCAAATTTGGGTGCTAATTCGAAAGTCCACAACGACGAAAATAATGTGTTCATCACAATGAATACCATTCCCACAATGCATAGCATTTCCTGGTCGAATACATAATTTTTCGAGGAAAATGAGTAAATGTTCGGGACAAATAAATAAATTTCCGTATCAAATCGATAAATGTCCGAGTGAAATAAAGAATTTTTCGGATCAAATGAATAAATTTCCGTGACAAATAAGTAGATTGAAACATAAACTTGAGACGTAATTACAATGAGAGCTCTCTACAACAGACAGTAACGGTACGGTACAGTGACGTTGTGCGCTATAGCGAGGTGGACGTATGTGTTGATTCAAAAATTTATTCACACGAAGTACCAGGAGACAGGATGATTCATGAAACCACCAGGACAATGCCGGTCAAGAGGGACATCAAAAGGTGGGGACCAATTTATGCCTATAATCCTTCAAAAATCGTGAAAACACGTCCCTGATTAACTAAAATGACCTCAAACGTACAGTTGGAACCGTGATTTTAATATAAACTATTCGCAAACGATTTGGGTAAGGTTGTCTACTTCTCAGATGTCCTGTAAAATTATCAATATTGACCACACGGCGCCAAAACGCCAAGGAACATTTATCAAGACATTTATCCTTCTTCTCCAGACGATCCATATTAACATTATTCGGTAATGATACTCTTTTTGAAGTGTGGAGAAGAGAAAACCATCGTTTTCTACCCTGTGGACTTCAATCAACATTAGCATATTTGGCGGTAGATCAGTGGCATGAGAAACTTGTAAACTGTTGTTAAGCGATTTTGTGCTTTGTCGTCAATAGCGGCAGTAGCGGTAGGTTTAGTGGGCATGTGACAAGTAGGCAACCTTACCTCAACCGTTTACCAATAGCTTGAGTCGCCATTTTTGTTAGTAAGGCACATGTTTTCATGATTTTGGAAAGCCTATAGTCGCGGAAATTGGTCCGCATTAGCTGATGTACTTTTCTTTTCTATCTTTTCGTGATTTGTATGTGTAAGCTGATCAATAAAATACACTAAATTGATTTTTTTTTTGTTTTAAATGCAATTTAAGTAACCAATCAGGAAAAATAAATTTATTTCTTGCTGTCGAAAGTTTGGCTGTCCGCGACCGTTAAAAGGGTGTTGATGTAGAGGAGGTCTATACGCATTGATTTTCTATACATTTCGTTCGGGGCTTTTCAAAATTGTGCGTAATGAGGGGTGACCACTAGAGAGAGGTGCCCTTTAGCAGAGCTTTCACTGCAGTAGATTTCCAATTAAAATTAAATACACAAAAATTACAAAGCCAGTGAATTGACGAAACAAATTAAACAATTTCCTAATGCATTACAGTATTCAGGGAGACTGAAAGATAGATTTAGCTTAATATAAGCCCAGTAGAGAAAACTCCGACCCCTAATTCTTATAACCGTCTGCATAATATATATTTCTTCCCATTAACTTTAACTGTGTGATTTTATCGGGCCTACAAAATGCTTGTCAAGTGTAAATTTGGTAGATGTGTAGTCACTAGTACTACACTACTAGTGACTACACATCTAGTGTCTAGAACCTGAAGTAAACTGTGATCAGTGGCATACAGTTGGGTGACCGTATTTATAGCCACCTATTTACCAGAAGTGCCAAAAATGTCAAGAAGTAGCTGAAGAAGTAGTCCTCAAACACACGAAAATCAACCCCGGCTAATCTTTCCACCTTTCCTAAAGAATGGGCGAAAGCACTTCACCCTGCGGGGTATCCCTTCTCACAAGTTTTCGTTCAAACGACGCTCGTAGGCAAATGTGCCAACATCAGCACTATACGCAGCATTAAGCAAGTTCGCAAAGAGACCCACCCTCGGGTATCTTTTGAATTCGCCGACATTTTTATAAATCATTTTCGAATATTTTTTTTTTCTATATAGGTACAAAATATTTTGGAGGGGCCCGGGCCCCTATGCCCCCTCCCCCCCCTCCTCTGGATCCGCCACTGCCTATTTGTGAATGAGCTAAGCGTGAATATTTTTGAACAAAAAACGCTCAACTTTAAATGCATGTATTTACAGCACATACTGTGCCATTGATATGAAGCTTTGTAAGCTTGTTGCCTATTGTTACTTTTCTCATAGGTTCATCTCAGGGGGTGGCAGGAGGGTGCCAACTGAAGTCATGTAAATATACATAGATACAACTGTTCACTTTTTCGTTCAGAATATGAAGATCCGTTGTATAGTATTTAACGTTCCATCGCTAATGATGTGTCATCTTTCTGTAAATTTTCATCTCTGTGGCTTAAGCAGTCTCCAAAATTGGATGGGGGACAAACAAAATGCAACCGTTGGACCTTACTACGCTATGGTTACTTCAGATTGAAAAAAATAGAGATGGGATGTGCATCCCACATACCTATATCCGATTAAAAAAAATTCCACTATTATTTTCTCTCTATGGAGGCCCCTCCTTGTTGGTCTTTTATAATGAGTGTTTGAGGTAAATTTCTGTAACAGAGATAGGCTGCAACAAAACATGCGTGTTAATCTGCTCTGCTCTTCATGGCTGTTAAAAAAACGCGCCTAATGATAATTATGCCAGCAGTGAGCAACATGACAAAATGATAAATGTATGATTAGCGTAGCTGAGATACAATACCAAATTTTCTAATCATTCATGATGGTGACGTTTTCTACATTAGCAATTTTTTTATGGCCTTCGATTGCCGATGATTTCAACCCAATTTTGGAGAGACTACTATATTTAAGTAGCAATCATTTTTAAAAGAGATTCTATAAATGCAATGTTTTTCAATATCAGTCTTAAAACACTCTTTTTTTTAAGGGAAATTCGAAATAATTTGGCTTAGATTGGAACGACTTTGAGGAGAATTCTCTGTATTCGATTAGAATTCAAGAAATTTCTGCTTAAGGATCTACACATCCCACCGCGTGGGTTCTAGGCTCTTACTAACTAAACCGGAAATGGACTACCTAAAGTGGAAATGCTGCAATTAAGGATTCTCCCTAAATACATTAGAGAGAATTCTCGAGAACTATGAGGAAGTGAAGATTGAAAGTCAGATTGTTTCAATATCAGCTTGCTCATGGAACTCATTTCCAACCTTTTATTGTTCTTTTGGTCATTCCGAAATTAAAAATGCATTCAGAGTAATAAAAAAGAAGCACCGTAGAGAGTGTACAGAGATAAATGAGCAACACAGTAATTGTGTGGTTCTTCAGTCCCCATAGCCGTTCGAAGCAAAAAATGCATACAGATCCAAGCTTCATGTTCATTGCAATTTAATATCAACGTCATAAACTCCTTTTTACGAGTATAGTTATTAATTTCTCTGTGCTGCTCAGAATGGTCAGCAGAATTGCTACAAACACCACCATAATCATTTTTGTTTTTACCCTCTCAGCACATTTTTTTTTCGTTTACTCTCACTCGTAAGCTTGTGATCCTTTCGGGATGCCACAAATATTCTATTCAACGTGGACGTCCATTCTACCGAAGAAGTAACATGTAGCAACCGAGTTGATAATAGCAGTCAACAACAAAACGGAAGTTGAATGTCTTCATATGCTCATTCTTATTCATATCGTTGTTACCACTGTAATGTCATGAATGATGATGATGTCTCACAATGGGACTGCAACAACATCGATCGGGACGAAGCAGTGGCGAGAGCACGGGGAAGAAGTCGACTTGCACTGGCAACAAGGGGATGTACTTAATTGTTATCATATCCCAACCACGACAAGAAGAAGAAATTATATTTGGTATGCACGCTCAGCAGACAATATAACTATTATGGAAAATGAAAACTAAAAAAAAAATACAAAAAAGAAAATGCAGCAGACTAATAGGAAAACAATTTAAGAATTTACACAAGTGACTAACTTGAGTCTTTTGTTTCCATTATAAATGCAAATGTTTCTTACTTCTTCTTTAATTTGAATTACGCATGTTCGCTTGTGAATGATAAGCAACGAATGATTAATTCAAAAACAGTATACTTGTAAAAGTATAATTACAAGAGGTTGGAATGGAATTCTGATAGCAAGTGGGATGATGATATAATTGTATTAACCTTGGAAAAGATAGGGTGACCATGGAATTTCACGATCTTTTCAAAAGGAAACTGAACCCCCTCCCACACTTGTGAAGATTAATATTATGTATGTATTAGTCGTCTGGTTGAGGAAAATTTTTATCAGTCCACAGAAAATAAGGGTCAAGTGTGAAAACATGCTTCCAATAATGTTGATAATTTTCTTTCGGTTAACAAAGGTTCAAGCTAGGAAACTTCGCTTAGATTAACGCAGTACCCAGGTTTTGTAAATGTTTTCCCTTCTTCGCTATTTTTAGGAAAACGCGGCGTATTCGAATCAGCGAAATGGCATCGGTTAAGGGGGGCTCATATTCACTGATTTTTTAGGATTTTTTTTTGGGTGGGAAGAATTAATTAGAATTCAATTAAATTGACATCATTTTATTTATATTTCGAACAGCTTTTGTGAATTTTTTTGAATAATTTAAGCAAAAAATAACAAAGCTACGCACTGATGTCCGCTGAAGACCGTAATTAGAGTTCTCCAATTGGGGGACGTGTAGTGATTCCAATTTTTATCCGAAATCAATTTACATTATTAACTTATTTTCTAAGAATATGAACCACAATGCAAGTGAAAATAATGGAAATTAAAAATTACTTCAATTTTCACAATTTTTGTTGACTAATTATGCAAAAAAAAACCTTAAAAATATGATATCATCCCAAATGTTGGTTCATGTTTTGTGTAGGTTAGGTTAGGTAGGGTGGCAGCCTAGACGACTCCGCATAGACCGCTGAGGTCCGTAGCGATACCACATATAACAGGTACTTATCCCGTGTCGTTGCTGGCCCCTACCAGAAGATCGTCGTTGAGCTTGAAGGAACCTGACTCGTTGGCGAAGCTTTAGTCTGTGGGCGTGTTCCCCAATCAGGCAGTGGCCCGTTATTATGCCCACTAATAGTGCACACTGACTTCTGGGCACTCCGAAGAGAGAATATTTTCGTTACTCTGGAGTCGTTTGTGTTGAGCCAGTTAGCTATGGCCTTTTGACGCATATTGTCGTCCATTATTTTCTTGCATGTTTGTATTGGCGTCGGCATCTCTTGGGCTGCCCCTTGTTCGAGGATAGCCCCCTGTTTGGCTAGTCCATCCGCTATTTCGTTACCTAGAACCCCGCTATGGCCCGGAACCCACCAGAGTTCCAGGGTCCTAGCTGATCCCAGAGCTTGTAGAGCTGTTAGGCAGTTATGCACTGTCTTCGACTTGATTGTGACGGACTGTAGCGCCTTTAGTGCTGCTTGACTGTCCGAGTGTATGACGATTCCACTCTTTTTCCGGGATGATATTATCACCTCAGCTGCCTTTTGGATCGCAAGCACCTCCGCCTGGAAAATGCTGCACTCATTCGGCAGTCTGTAGGAAAGTTTGCGTGGAAGTTCCAACGAGTAGACTGCTGCTCCAACTCCCGCTTCCATTTTGGAGTCATCAGTGTGGAAGTTCAGCGCCTTTCTGCGTTTATGATCAACTACCGGGATCTGCTCCCTATCGGGTATATTGACCACGAAGTTTCTGTTGAAATCTACTTGTGGTTTCATATAGTCAGTATTAATAGATGACAGCCTAATACTGCGGTGGCCATATGGCCTATCTTTGAAGTGCCCTGCCTCTCTAAGTCTTAGGGCACATTTAGCTGCCTCACTCTTCAGATATAGGCCGATCGGAGGCAGGTTTAGAAGGGTGTTCAGTGAGAGCGAAGATACTGTTCTTAAGGCACCAGTGATCCCTAAGCAACATAGTCTCTGTACCCTCTCCATTTTCTGTAGGATTTTTTTCAGGTTGAGTGCTGTCCACCAGCTCCGTACGTTAGTATCGGTCTTACGACAGCCGTGTATATCCAGTGAGAGTGAGTTATTCTCGGTTTGAGACCCCACTTTTTGCCAAGCATGCCAAAAATTCTAATTGCCATCAGATAAAAATAACATTTACTCACTTTCACGTAAACATCCAAGTTATATTTCGCGAACATGCAATGTTGAAACATTATGAGATGTGCATATATGTGAACGTTTCCTAGTGCATATATTTATTTATAGTAAACACAGGCAACATTGAAGTACACGATCCTCACGAAACACCTCAAATATCACGTTTTTCATTTCGACCATTACACGAGTATTGTACTCGTAGCATGTGAAGATGCTAGTTAGATTGATCGCATCATGCTCAAAATATTCAAATAGTCTGCCAATACAGTTAACATGTGTCGCAACATATGTACGCGATCTACTTAGACGTGCATAGGAAAATAAACATTATGGGAAATGAAACGTTTCTGTCAATATCATAGTGTAACAGCATTCGTCAGTCAGTCAGGCATGACGCGAATGATCCGTGTGTAAACTGTTCTAAATTCCAGTAGTAGGCTCCCAGCTTCCAGAGTCGATATAGACATTTGTTTACTCGATCGTCACAAGTTGATCAACACAATCGTATTGTTGCAAACTTCTGGAAAAAATAAGCATTTTTTTAAGCGATGAGATTGTTTTGGAGATGATGCCAAGGCTGAGTGCTTATTTATAGCACATGGGAAGACTTTGTTGTAATGCAGTGAAAGCAACATTTCTTTTTCAATTTTCGTCATTCATTAAAGAATTATAGTTTAGAACTTTATCGAAATTATCCGATTATTCTGGTCCAATTAAAAAAAATTGAGTTGCTTTTTAACACTTAGTAAGGCATAGTGTCTTAATTACCCTTAGGGTTGTTCTACTATGGTAGTGCTGCTTCCACCGGCAGATCGAAGGCAGCACCTGATGAGTAGTGATATGTCGGTGGTACCAAACCGACCGAGTGACCGATAGTCCCATTACACCCGGACCCCAATGTGAACGCGAGCGCATCTCCGCCGTCCGCCAACCTTATCGCCCCATTTTTTATTATTCTCCATTTTTGCCTCCCATGTTTGTGTTGTCTTCCCCAGGCGATGCATTTTTATTAATACCCAAAGGACAGGAGCAACGAGCGGCGAAAACCCCGCTCACGTCTTCCGAACTGAGCTACAACAAGCATAGGCCGCTACTTAGCTCGCTGAGGGGCCTTTTTCTTCGTCAGATGGCACGGCCCGACCTTCATTATATTTATTTACGCTCCGTTCCCACGGGCATCTTCTCATGCCCACCAAACCGTCCATTATAGGGGATTAGTTAGCATCGTTAGCAAATAACTGGTTTCGAAAAATGCATTCATATCCTGCCCATTTAGCACCGTTTTGCGACAAACTGGGAAAGAATTTGGCTTATTCTTATGCCCACAACAAAGCGCGGAACACAAATCAAACAATTATGACCACGATGGGACTCGAACCTACGGAACCGATGTGGAGAGACATCAGACTGACGTCTCCACGCATTGAGCTACCGCCCCCAAGAAAAACGTAATATTTGATGTTGAAGGCTTGTGGAAAAAAAAAACAGTTTCGTTTCATGCCCCCACGTTGGGCGCTTCTTTGAAATTATACTTTCTACAGCGGAATAGAAGTAAGAAATAAGTATTTTATATCGTCGAATAAAAGAAGAATATCTCTCTTCTTCTTTAATTCGACACTTATTTCGAAATGGTGTCCAACGTGGGGCAAACCTGCTAATAATTAAAAAATCCAGAATGAGCACATACATTTCCTATTGAAAAATTCAAATGGTCCCATAGCTGGATAACTGAAAGGCTGTGAAATGGAACAATGCTTTTCCTTTCCAATAATTTTTTCACGTTTTTCTAGTGTTTCTTTTATACTTATATCAAAGCACCAAGTAGGAATCCCCACTGGGAACCGGTGCAAGTCACCGCGTTGGACGATCTAGAAACACCTGGAGAAGATCAGTTAAGGTCGAGGGTAAGTCAATAGGCAAATCGTGGAGTCAGGTGAAGACGATGGCGGCGAACAGGACGAGGTGGAAAGTCGGCGTGGTTAATGCCCTATGCCCCACAAGGGGTTAACAGGATCCAGAGAGAGAGAGAGAGAGAGAAGTAGGAATTCCTACAAGTTTAAATTAATTTTTGTTTTTCTGACTCGTAGCTTTTAAATTATGTCACAGTTCTTCTATCCCATAGACTGAAGTTCATCAGAAGCATTTTGTCTTGCTTGCTGAGGCAAGGTGCTTCGATAGTACATCGACCAGCAACCATATACTTTTCGCGATCTGTCTTTTGCATACAAATTGCCCAATTAGCAAATCATGTCGCTACGGAACTGAATTCAATGAGTGACGGTCAACCGGCATGTGTACAGTTCGGATTGCGAATAGTATGCTTGTTAGTTTGTTAGATAACAAATTTTCGGACATTTTATTGTTTCACATCTGGTGTACGAACAACGACGCACAACCATGTTTGCATATCTGATATTGCATCTACATACGAGTATACCAAAACCATTTTTTGCGCGATACACACATCTAAATCTATCAGGTATATATGGGAGAGCTCAAGTTCATTTCGAATTTTACTGTCACTGAGATATAGTATACCGTCAGATGTGTTTGCTTCGTTTTTTCGACAACCAGAACAAAAAAATGGCCAAGTCCTTCCTAACTATTACTCAGCACAACGCTCCAGGACTTTCTCATACTTTATGTGCATATATTTGCGACGTAAGCTGCGTATCACATTGGCAAAGGGGTTGTTAGTTTGTTCAGTTTTTTTTAGCGTGGCGGTTGCAGCTCCCTTTGCAACTCTCTACGATTTGAAAAAAAGTACAGTTTTTGGAGCTGTAGTTTCTCGGTTATTTTTGTAGAATGTTTATGGTTATATGCCTGGACAGGCGTAAACGTAAATGAAAACTCTGATATGCAAATTGGCTAACCAACGTCTGGTTCAAACTCACCCCTAGATTCATGTTATGTATAGAATTTTTCTAATTTACCTAAAAGCATATCTGTTACGTCAAATTTAGTACTGAATGTGTAGATTTAATAGGTTTTTTACATACTCGTTGCCGGTGGTGAGAATGTTCAGCTTCATTAAAAGGACATTTTAACACATGAAACGGTGTAGATGGTTGTATAATATTCGCATTTGTTGAAGTATTTGATCAATACTCATGTTAATTAGTTAAATGTTCGCTGAACGTTATATCGTGAATATATGCGCTAATAATGAGCTAAAGTCGATGTTACTGTGAATCTCAGTCTGGTTTTGACTGAGCATCAACAGCTGGATCAGCTGTCCATCTTCCGCCGCGAATCAAATCCAACTTTCCCAATAGCAAACAAAAAAAACCTGTCAACTCCCAATTTTCCGCGCTTTTTTTCTGCCTTCTTCTTTAATGACCATTTTGGGTAGCCCTCAAACGTCGTTTTTTCCCCGACTAGAGGGCAAAGCACATACCACATCTGACGCGCAACCGCCTTATCTAAATGTGTGGAAAATCTAGCACACCCCCTCTTATTTTGAAAAAATAACATGGTGAAAACAAAATATTCACACACAAACAGAAAAATTGGCTAAACGTCGATTGTAGTTTGTTATAGATTCCATGATGATTTTACAGCATACAAATAAGATGTTTACACATCAAAAATCGTCTCAGAATCTACCGCTGCAAGAGCCATTGACCCCAAATTAAAATGAGCCCCAAAGCAAAAATGTTTCCCAAACCTCTACAAAATGTTTGATGTGATTTTTAATAATGAACAATCGCCTTAAAATTGGGCTATATTTTGTGAAATTTTAAAAGAAAGTTTCATAAAGTTTGACACAATAGTTCCAAAAGAAACTATCACCCCAAACCTTTTTTTTTTACAAAAAAAAAACTTTTGCCCTGCCTAAAGCGGAAATCATGTCTAAAAATTTCCAGAGTGGATTCCCGTCGATTTGTCATACCTGAAGTGTAAATCGGCTCTGGGATGTGTGCTCGTTCTGCCTAAAGCGGAAATACCCTTTGGGATCTCCCATCGTGGATTTCAGTGGTAAGTACTGCCTAAAGCGGAAATCTATTCGGGAAATCCTACTCTGGTTAATTTCCGATTTAGCCAGTACCAGTAAATTTGAGGCAATTTTTCGTCTTCCTAAAAAAACATGTGTGGAGCCATACTTCCTAAATTTTGGGGCGTTTGGTAGTCTGTTTTTTGGGGTGAAAATTAACTATTTTCGTTTTGGGGCGATTGTAATTTCTCTCTCTGCGATAGTAATACATTCTAATTCTATTGTGCAATATTATTATCTTGTAGAAACCTGGTTGAAATGAGTTTTTCTTTAAATATTTATCTCCCTCGAAATATGATAATATATTGGCAAAATAATATTTTTCAGTCATTAGCGCTACAATGCGCCTAGAGATTAGAATTTATTGACAACAGAAGCGCGTAGGGCGAATGTAAACTATTTCTCGCAAATTTCGATGTGAACCCGAGGACAATTCCTGATCTTTTAGATGTTCTCCTCGCTGACGAATCAGAACACCGTGAGTTGCATTTGACTGGTTGTTTATACAAATTCAGTGAATAGGAATTAACTTTCTTAATTTTTTCGCTTTTAATTTCATTGAATTTCGTTTCATTCAGGAAGCCTGAATGAAACCATCCCACTTTGGAAAATAGTTGCCTACGGGCAATAAAACTTTTCCAGTTCATGAACTTTGGCCTCATTCATTTTTATATGTTTCTTCCTTCTTTTTAATTTGTGCACAGATTGGACATTCAGTTACGTACGCAAAGACAAAAAATCCGAAAGAACAAAAACAACCATAAAAAGCAAAAGAAAATTAGCCCCAATCTAAAACAACTATGCATGAATACATAAATAAAAAAAGACATAAATATATAGTCGTGAAAATATCTGAATATATATTCTCATAGTCGACTGATATTTTCATGAAAATTTGTGACCCCTAAAATTAGACCTAATTTAAATGAATAAGAGCTACGCACAAAGGGACCGGCAGCGACATCAAGCTCATGAAGTCCTCGCAAGTACAAAATCAGCTTGAATTTACAAATAAAAAGAAAAACAGTACACGGGAGTTAACTTTCCAAAAGCACGGCTCTGCATGGATTGAGGTGGGGGATGGAATAACATCCTTTCGCCGTACATCAAAGTCCCCCCACTCTCTAACAACCATCAACGAAAATGTTCATTTTGAAAACTTTTTCAATACTTAGTCAAATTTTATTACAACTAATACAGAGAATATTTGACAAGGGCAATCAGTTGCAGAGTGCCAGTGGCTTTTCCATCCCTCTTCTCACTTTTCCGTTAAATTCACGACGACCAGTCGCGTAAATGGAGTCAACACGGGGGGTTGGTAAATGGAAAAACAGCAAATTTTCATGCATAAATATTCGATCGGTGGGGAGAGTTTTTGTTACACAGGTGGGGCGAGGGGATGGTGAAAGGATGCGGAAAAGTATCGAGAAAAGGTTTTGGGAGTATTGTAAGAGATTTGATTTTGTGTGGAAAATATCCGGATAGAGTTAAAAGTTTCCGGGCTAAAGAAACACTAGCTCGAATACATTATATAACAGACTAAGTTCTCCCTCAGCCATTCATACGAATACCAAGTGGCTAATTCCATGTTTTTAATTTATTACTTCGTTCAACATCATCTTGAATATTTTATTACTCGAAGAACGAATCTCTTTCAAAAGACTGATAAATCTGAGGCAAATACTTTTACAGGCTTCAACGACCGACCGATGAATAAATAGATAATTCGTTTATGATTTTCAAACAGACTTCATCGATACCTACACCCTCATCACCGCCATTAATATCTTTTCATTTACACTTTGGTTTCCTTTCATTCAGTATTAATTTCTTCATTCATCCCACATCGTGTTTGCCCTCTAAAATTCCACCCGGTATTTTAGAATCGCTCATCATACTCCCGCTGCCATCCAGCTATAATACCACGGGTTTTGTACTTATATTACATCACATTTCTTTCACTTGAAGTATTCATGCCGTCATTTAAACAGAATGAATTCAATTATCTTTGACGAAACTCATTTTGCAATGAAATCTAATTAACGAAACAGAAAAAGAGAGAAAGACGCAAGTATGGGCGTCCTACATCCCCATTTTGCCAATAATATAAGTCAAAAGGGCGGCAAATGCCTCGACAAAGTCGATGCTTGTGGCGGCGAGGGAGCTAACATTAAACAGACTTTCCAACAGGCAGAGTCGTCCTTCTGCTTCGTCCTCCACATTCAAGAGTGGTAAGCTGCAAAACAAAAACCCCGAAAAAGAAGTTAGTTAAATGCTACATAAGGCCCAATGGTATTTTATGAGAAATTATTATTATGTTATGTCTTCAGTTGAAGTTGCTTGGATATTTTGCTACATTGGATAGGTTCAGAAGATGCACACTGATACAGAACTGTTCAATAATTTATTTTGCACCTTTTGAACGAGGTGTGTACCATGACAGCTGTGAAATTTTTGTCTAACCTGTTTCCAAACTTTGCCTTACACAATTTTGGCATGTATGTATGTTTGCAAAAAAAAAGTATATTTTCCCTATACAAAGTGACGACGTGGATATCATCTGTGAACTGTCAAAATCATTGCCATAACATGATCGGCAAATGCAACATGTTCACCTAGGCAGGGGAAATTTACCCCATCGTTCCGGAACGGTTGTGCCTTCTGAACTCATCCATTGTGCTGTGTTTCTTTTGACTTAGTAAAATGGATGATTATGTGGATGTGTTTGGTTTGCTGAAATTTATGGTTCTTGGAAGATTTGACGACGCGTAATGATACGCTTTCGACAGACGGGGGAGGTTTGTCAATTCAACATGAAAATTATTTATTACGTGATGCTGTTACGTGTATTGTAAGAAACCGGTGAATTCAGTCTTCCAATTTGAATACTATTGAGCTTGGAATAATACAACATAATGAGTTCTCGAACCCCATGAAATTTTACTGAACTCTAGAATTCCTTCAGGCATACTACAAGGATGAAATTTCCATTTCCAAATTTCCATATTGTAATTTCCACGGGTGTGAAACGTAAGTCGACTTTGAGGTTGTCTTCATTTCACTTATTTCGATTCAGAAACCTTGCAGCTGTTATTTTATAATAGATAGGATTAGGAAGAAAAAACAATGCCAGCCCTTAATGAGATACAGGCACGACAGAGCTCTGCGAATTATTTCTCTATGAATTACCCCCTGAAACATTTGCCCCCATTTTTAGGAGAATTATATATCCCCTCAAATTAGCAATGAATCCTCCTCCAAATACAATATAACATATCACCCTCCAAACTTTGGGGGATATTGCACGGCTCTGAGAACTATCCCAAAAGGAATAATCCCCCAAAAAATCATGATTTTTTTTTCATTTTTTAGGAGGATATTCCATGGTGACAATACTCCCAAAATAATTTATCGAAACATGACAAGCGTCCGGATGGCGCAACGGTTAGCACGTTCGCCTTCAACGCACTGGGCCCCGGTTCGATTCCGGGGATTTACGTGTCGGACTATGAGCCCACTCAGCTGTTAAATGAGTACCCATTATGGGGTAAATAACTCGGTTGAGCGTATTGCTGATCACATACCTCTGCACAAAAAAAAAAACCGTCACGATCTAGAAAATGAGATGATGCTAACTCATCTCGAGGCCGTGGTTCAAATTGGACTGTTGCGCCAGTTATTTATTTATTTTATGACAAAAAAAAAAAATAAAAATAAAAAATTATCTAAAAGAAAAGAGAATTGTAAAACTTATTTTTTTTTTATATTGAGTGTATGAATATACCAAATATTGAAGGTATGGAAAATTGCAATATTCGAAAGTCCCCTTGCGTAGGCACCGCTCGCTAGGCTCGCTCCGCGCTTAAGTAATCACAGCTCTCGTAACTGACACTTGAGTCATTGAAAACACTTTTTCAAAGAAATGAAGGAAGAATCCTTTTTTTTCATCAGCCAAATTTATGAATTTTTTGGGGTCTTGTGTTATGATGACTTTCCCCCCTAAACTATCGAATTTTTAGGCGAATTCTGCGAATCATCCCGCAAGTTTAGGAGGTATTTGCATATAAAATAACCTCCCTAATCTCGTAAAATTTTTTGGAGGATTTGTTTTTTTTTTTTAGATAATTCGTGGGTGTGGAGGGGGTGATGATTCATCGGCCTGATTTATAATTTTTGGGGTTTTGTGTCATGATAACCTTTCCCCGCGAGCAAACCCGATTTTAAGGGGGAGGAGACCTTGCGAATTATCGAGCCAAATTTTAGGGCAAAGGCGAATCCGGTATTATTGCAAATGACTAACACACAGTTATTCGGCACACTTGCTGCCGTTTTGCCACCAATGTAACGTAATAAGCATTTTTGTGCAGAATTGATGTAATAAATGTCAAATATGGTGTACGTCATTTTGATATCTCATGATTTGTTTTGTTTTCGAATTCGTGGTGAGATAGCCATTGCCGACTTGTCGCAAAAAGTGGCTAAATGGTCAGGGGGTGTAGGCTAGCTAGCAACATCGCCCGAAACCTATGCTAACGAATCGTCAATTTTAATCCGCATTGGAGTAGGTGACGCGCTTATGGGCAAATAGTGAACATAGTGTGACAAATGTGTTTTTATTTAAAAAATTAAAAATGCTTTTCATACAAAAATATTTAGTTATTTACTTTTATTTCATATAAGGCTTATTTCTCTATGTCCGGTTAATTAACGTAACGATATAACCTATAAAAAAAAAATAACTGTCACAACAGTCCAATTTGGACCAGGGCCTCGAGATGAGTTAACATCATCTCATTTTCTAGACCGTGACGGTGTATTTTGTGCAGAGGTGTGTGATCACATCAACAACACGCTCAACCGAGTTATGTACCCCATAAATGGGTACTGATTTAACAGCTGATTGGGTTCGTAATCCGACACGTAAATGCCTTTTTTTTATCGAAAACTATTGGATTCAGTAGGAATCGAACCGGGGCCCAGTGCATATAAGGCAAACGTGCATCCGAACTACTAATATAACCAACCTATCCTCCGGTTAAAATTTAGTGATACAATAAACAGCTGATACTGGCTGTTGCGGTTTGACAGCTAGAACTGTTTACGTTTGCACATTCAAAAGAGAGCGCTGCGATAGACTAATATCCGATTTCCAACCCGATTTTTCAATTAACCGCCAGTTGCGTAGAGTTGTCAACAATCTTCGCCAGGGGTTTAATAATAAGAAATCTATAGGCCTAATTCCATTAGACATCAGAAAAACCTTTTTTTCGGAGAAGAAATTTAGGTCGAATGTTCTTAAATATTTAAATCTTAAACTTGCCTCTTATTTAAACTGACGTTTAAATCACAAATCGAGCAATTTGTTCCTAGACAATCAGCACTCAACTCCGCTCAATATAGCGGTTCATAAACAGTCAAGATCCCGTTGGTCCTTTATGGTTGTCATATTTGGAATAGATGTGCGCCCACTCACAAACGAACACTTCAATTGATCCAAAGCAAGTGTTTAAAATAACCGTTATTAACTACTTTGCCTTAACCCCTAGCGGGGCATAGCGCGTCAACTACTCCTGCGCGCCATCGTACTCTGTTCTGGGCAATGGGGCGCAACTCCCCAAAAGACTTACCCAGTACCTGACACTCCTTTGCCACAGATCGACGCCATGTGATTCGAGGACCCCCTCTTGGTCGGCCTTGGTTGGAAATGGGGTTCCATTTCATGGCATGCATAGCAATGCAGTTATCACTCTTCCGCAATGTGTGACCTATCCACTGCCATTTTCGCCTGCGTATCAATTCGTCGATTGGCATCTGACCCGTACGCCGACTTAGCTCTTCATTTGATATTGTTTCGGGCCAGAAAATTCTTAAAATTCGACGAAGACATGAGTTGACGAAAACTTGCAGCTTTCTGGTAACTCCTACGGAAACTTTCCATGTACTGCTCCCATACAAAAGCACTGATAGTACCAGGGAGCGAAACAGGCCCAGCTTGGTCTTGATGCTGAGATAACTGCTCTGCCAGATTTTGGACAGCATGCCGTATGCGCGTTTAGCCTGGTTGATACGACGAGCGATGTCCTGCTCCGTACCACCATTTTCGGCAACAATGCTACCCAGGTAGACGAAGTTGTCCACCTTCTCCACAGGCTGCCCATTAATATTGATGGCAATAGGTGTCGGATTTCTTTTTCGCAACGGCGGGCTAAGAACCTTGGTCTTGTTGGTATTAATCTTTAGCCCAACCTTGCTTGCCTCCCTCTCGAGATCTAACGCCATTGCGGACAGATCCATGATTTTGTGGGAGAGTAGGCATATGTCGTCAGCGTAGTCAAGATGTTGTAGATAAGATGTCAAAGTCCATTGAATTCCTCTGTCGAGTCCGGATAGGGCTGCATGCAACACATCGCCGATCACAATGAGGAATAGGATCGGTGAGAGGATGCACCCCTGCCGAACTCCACTGCGAATCTCAAAGTCCCCCGACACCTTACCTTTATGCAGAACGCGACATTTCGCGCCGTCATAGGTTGCCTTAATAATAGCCACAAGCTTCTCAGGGATGCCTCTCCTGCGCAAGGCCGCCCATATAGAATCCCGGTTCACACTATCGAAAGCCTTTTCGAAATCGATGAAAAGCAAGTGAAGCGGAGAATCGTATTCGGCGCATTGCTCGATGATGATTCGCAAGGTGTTAATGTGATCGACACAGGAGAATCCGGATCGAAAGCCAGCCTGCTCTTCATCAATTGTGCTTTCTAAGTGGGCCTTTAGTCTTTCCAGGACGATTTTAGCTATTATCTTGGCAACGGCAGGAAGCACACAAATGCCTCTCCAATTATTACAGTCTGTGAGGCTACCCTTCTTTGGAAGTTTGATGATCAAACCTTCCTTCCACTCAGTGGGAAAGGTCTCTGTATTCCACGCTTTATCAACAAGTGGGTGCAGCAAATCGGCAGTTACGCTTGGCGCTGCTTGATAAAGTTCGGCAGGGATGCCGTCAAGTCCGGCGGCCTTTGCTCGTTTTAGTGCAATAATTGCAGTGACTATTTCCTCTTTAGTCGGGGCAGTGGACCGTATACGCACATTTTGATGGTTAGCTAAATTATCTATATGAGGGGGAACTTCACCAGAGGTTACACGGTTCAAGACCGCGGCGAAGTGTTCTTTCCACCGCCTCATTTGATCTTCTTCCAAGATAAGTAGCTTTCCATCACTATCTTTCACCGGATGTTGGCAGGAGTTACGACCACCTGTAAACTCCTTGATGACACCGTATACGGCGTTTAAGTTGTTACTTCTAGCGGCTTCTTCTGCTGACGCTAAAAGAGAATTGGCATAAACTCTTTTATCGCGTCGCACACTACGCTGAACTTCTCGAGCTTTCTGACGGTAAAGGAGTTCGATGCTGCTTCGATTGTCGTCTGATGCTGCAGCCAAACGAACTTTCAGCTCCTTTCTTTCAACAATCCGCTGCCATGAAGCGTCGGACATCCAGGGCTTATTCCGGCAATCCGGGTTTGGGCCAAGGGTGGTATTTGCGCTGTCAATGTACGCATTTTTTATGGCATCCCAGTTTTCGTTTATGTCACTATCTGGGTGACTAGTTATCTCAGCCGCTTTTTGCGCAAGATGGTCATTATATTGTTGTAAGACAGCTGGATTTTTTAATCGAGCGGTGTTGAATTTGCGGGGCCTGGATCTTTCGTCGCTGGGGCGGCGCACGGCTGCAATACGCAATCGAACATTAGCGATCATAAGATAATGGTCTCTTCCCATCCCAATATCGGCACCCTTCTTGTTTCGCACGTCCAGGAGGCAACTCTTGAATCTTTTACTAATGGCAAAATGGTCGATCTGATTTTGTGTTCTGCGCCGATCAACAGAGGACCAACTGATTTCGTGGTGGTCCTTATGCTCAAACATAGTACCACCGATGAAGAGACTGTGAAAGTTGCAGAACTCTACAAATCTTTCACCGTTGTCATTACGATCACCAAGACCGTGTCTCCCCATCACATGTCTGAGCCCATAGTTATCGGCGCCAACTTTCGCATTCAAATCACCCATAACCATTATAATGTCACCTTTAGGTGGTCTGCTCTGAACGGCGTTTAGTTCTTCGTAGAAGGAGTCTTTTGCCAAGACATTGTCGGGTTCAGTAGGGGCATAACATTGTATTATTGAGATGTTCCTCAGTTTGGTCCGGAAACTGGCGGTCAATACCCTGTCAGAGACCGGTTCCCAGGATAAGAGACAGTTTCGCGCGGCTCTGGTTAAAAGGAGCCCCACACCTGCCTCACGACGACTACCGGTAGCTTTACCGGAGTACAACATTACAGTGCTGCCCGTTGGAGAGATGAATTCTCCGCTGTTCCACCATCTTATCTCACTAACTCCTAAGATATTTAATTTGTACCTCAGAAATTCACTCTCTAATTGAAGAAATCGTGCGTTCTGGGGACCTTCTGATCCATTGTCCAGGAGAGTACGCACATTCCAGAATCCAATCTTTGTCATTGTACGATAGCCAAAAGTCGTAACCGTTGAGTCAGTCCTTATCCGAGGCATAGTTGACGTTTCGTTAGCATATAAAGATTTCGGATAGTGCAAGTTGCTGGCATACACATCCTGTCCTTTGATTGTCGGTTTTAACGACAGGCCCTCAAAGGGAAAGGCCGTGGTATTTTTTTCACACCCCACACCACGTTATTAAACCTACCCGTGTTCTTCATCCTCTGATTCGAGCCTAGTTTATAACATCAAATCTGATACTTTCCTCTCTCCTGTCAGTGCAGCCTAAGCAGTTGTTGTTATAAAATGGTGATAGGACTAATTCGTGGCAATGTAAAATAAGTTGAGGCAGAATCTGGAAGAAGTAGTTGAAGGCATTTAAAATGATCTTGAATGTACCTCGACGGCGTAACAGCTCTATGGGTAGAGCGTTGACTTACCAAGCGAGGGGTCGCAGGTTCAATTCTTGCCACGAACATATTCAAATAGTTGCACATTGGTTTGCTAAAAATTAGTGGAATAAACGCATGACGTGCATAATACTAACCATTTCACCTTCTAGTTACTGTATAAAGGGTTTCGTAAATGATGTACTATCACTATCATGTACAGTTCTTAGGCGTAACTTAAACGTACCTCATATTGTGTGAAAGCTTTTGCAAAAAAACGAAATGGATTTCTGTACAAAAGTTTGCTAGTCAATTATAAATTTCGTTAAAAAAAAGTCTTAGAATGAATGAAATGGATTATCCACAAAAAAAATTTAAAACGGATTTTTGCAATAAAATCTTCAGCTGTGTGATGGGTTTAATTCCACTGACACTGGTTCTAGTTTTTCTAGTATTACTAACGGATTCCCCAAATTGACGAAGCTGATTTTTTTTAGAAATTTGCACCGGCTTCCAGGATAAGCGAAAACTAAATTTTTTTATGGGGGATTCAAAAGTACAACTTATCTGATGGAGTACGCGGGTTATCTTGGAGGCCTTTTTAGTTATTTTTTGGCTGCAGGTTCCTTGTATGGCTCTGCGGACGACCCGGGGACCTCGTTTTTCTTATCGACTGGATTAACGGTATATTCTGTTGTGTTCAAACCAGAGATATTCGCCCAAGTCTTTTCAAAGATCGCTCCTTAAGGAATTTCTCGTGGTACGTTTGCAGCCAAATTTGGTACGTAGGTTCTTGGGTGTTTGTCAGAACAAAAGGACTCTTGATCTTGAATTGAAACCGAACCAGGTAGACGTGGGTATTTCCTGAATCGGGGCGATAAGGCCAATTCACTGGAGTACTGTTGAAGGCATTTTCAGTCCTTTGGCCAGGACAAAATAACTTTTTGAACAGGCATGAAATTTAGCTAATCTGATTCGGTGTGATGAGACCAGTGCACTGGAGGCATTATGATTCCTTTGGTCTGGACATAAAAACATAAAGAACGTAAGAGACATACATAGTAGACACAAAGCACATGAATAGCATAATGGATTTAAAATTATTTCAGAAGGTACATTTGTCGCGCATCCGAATATCTATGTATGTATATCTATGCCCGGGTTTTTTTCTGCTCCTCAGAAGCGAAATACCTCACCCTACTCCCTGTGACTAGCGAAACTTCATAACGCCTGACGCTATTCTCTTACAAAATCCATTCCATTATTTAACTGCAACTGTAGGTAATAATAAAAATATTACATACAGTTACATCGCATTGCAATTACAATATTTAAAAAATGTTGAAATATAGTATATCACATTTCGGGGTAAATTGTCCCCACGCGGGCGCCATTTTTCATTTCATCGGTGATAAACTCATGCCGCCACACGGCATTAAAAATTATTCCGCAAATATTTCAAAATTGTAATAATGATATAAGTATCCTGAATTGGAGGACAACGTGTTAACATAATCCTTGTCACAATGAAGCAAATGTTCAGCGAATAAAACACAGTTCGCATTTTTGTTTCATTATCACCAGCCATTTCGAATTCACGAGGAAAGAAAAAATCGAAATGTTTTCCTCGTAATTGGCCAAATTATATAAAGTCCTTTTTCACAGCTCCACACCAGAGAGCGCGTATTACGGCTTAAACTTTAACAACGGGAATTACTCTGGAAATAATAAATGCATAATGAATTCAAATTGATGCATTTTTAAAGGAGCCGTGAATGAAGAGAGGAAGAAAGAAATGATTTTGTGCATTCCGAACGGATGTTGCATGTTCTGATTCTGAAAGCTCAGCTAACGTTATACAATATGCACACCACACGAGATTTGAAAACATCCAGAGATTTTTGCGAAGTCTAATTGATTTACCATACACGCGAAAGATTTACAAATCTAGATTTGAGACGAGATTTGAATTTGTCGCAATCTCGCTGCATTAAGTTGGGCATTGTTATGTTATACTCAGCATAAAAAAAAATATTCTAAGTTACTCAGCCATCAGCTGACAAACCAGTCATCTGAGAAATCAAATCTCCTTCGCCTATGAAAATCTCATGGGGTAGATGGGCTTCGGAACTTGCAAATCTATCTAGATTTGCGAATATGGTGTGCACATTATACCATATAGACACCACATACCCAATTCGAGATAGATGCATACCATGAATTTTTGATTCGTCCGGTGAATGTTTGTCAGCTGATGGCGCGAAATTGCTGTGCTAAATATAAATAGCATTGGGTGGGTTTCTGCGAGTGGATCAGGATTTTAGATTTCTCGAATTCCCCTCCATATGCTTTCCCCTCCGGTAAAATTTGAACAGACAACTGTCATGTTTCGGATACGAAAATGTTTTCCTCCGGATTTAGAATACTTTTCAGATCCGGAGGGGAACATTGTCTGATCCGAAAATTGACAGTTGTCTGTACAAATTTTATCGGAGGGGAAAGCATATTTAGGAAAATTGGAGAAATGTCAAATCCTGATCCGCTCGCAGGAACCATTGAACCCATTGATATTTTATTGCCAATGTAATTCTGCGAGATTTGAGACGAGATTAGTTTCAAATCTTGCTCCAAATATAGATTCGGAAACTTTCAGTCTTGTGTCAAATATCGGGTAGTGTGAATCTGACTTTACGCAAAAAAATTATTTATTAACATACATTCATACACGTAATATGATACTCGTATGCAGGCGTTGTCATTGACAGCATAATAGCCTCACAGTTGATCAATATGAAAATTAATTTCATTAATTTCGAAATAATGCCTGTTTTTGTTCTTGTTATTGTCGAACGTTCTTTATGGACATTTTTTTTACTAAAAATTCAGTGACGGGTTACAATGTTATGTTCGACACTTATTTATGTTATGATCTCATCATTTATGCGTATTTTAAGCTAGCATGATAAGCATGGATAAATTAAAAAATGAGCAATTATTGTTATATGCTGTAATGGGTTTCTTATTATTTGAACTCATGCTGTGTCAATTATTTGCCATCCCACTATGCTGTAAATGAGATCACTTAATTGGAGAATACATTTTGGCAAATGGAAAAATTAGTGGGATATTCTAAATTTTTATATTAATGGTCAGTTTGCCAAATTTTTCAATCGTCGTGTATACATATTATTAGCAATGAGACCCGCTGAGCAATTTAAATTGTTCGTCATTTTTGCAATTAAAGATTAAGCTTTCAGATTTTTTTTTAAATTGGAATTTATACAGAAGGCCAAGGCCATGATGAAAATTAATTTCTGGGGTTATTTCTGAAATTCCTATTAACGACATAACAGGATTTGAAAATGGGTTAATACAAGGACACGTTTCTCTTCTGAGTGGAATTTTAGGAATTTTAACCGAATTAACTTATTCTCAATAAAATGTCTCAGAAAAGGATTTCAAGCAGGATTCCTTGAGTTCTTGTCGGAGCGATATTGGCAATCATTTAACTATTGTCAGGCTGTTGAAAACACATCTGCAGTTTGCCATTGGATTTTCTAGTCGACAGAGCTTTCTGTCATGGAGCGAAAGAAAATTAACGGTGCGTTCGTTTCATCGTGTCTGGGATCACGATTGCATCGAACGCTATGAATTTCAAATGTCAAATATGAAACATTTAAATTGGAACTAATAGGCGCGTTTTTCTTAACAGCCAAAGTATCGCACTCTACTCTACTCTAACACCACACAATTACACTAAAAATTTGATCTGAGCTGCTCTGAATAGAAGGTTAGGGAACACTATGGATTTTGCATTAATTTGAGAATTCTTTCTATTTCATTAGAGCGAATTTTCACAAAACTCCAATTTTCACTTTAGGACATACACATTTCCCTGCGTGGGTTCTAGGTTCTTGCCACCGAAAGCGGATATGGATTACCTAAAGCGGAAATGCCGCAATTAAGGGCTTATCTGTCCGATAAAATTTAAGGGGCAGATAAAGTTCATTTAGCGTTTTCGATCGGATAAACGCTAAACAGACATTGAGAAAATGTAATTGTGCTAACAGGCACTTTATCCCTACGATAAATTTTAACAGGACGTCGAGAAAACCGGCCTTATTATTACATATTTTCAAAACGTAATCTAACCTTTGAATGTACCGCAAAGCCCAAATCTAATTTTTTCCATTTGCATCTTATTCCATTTGTCATCTGTCTAATTAATCCATACTTTTATCTAGATAACAAAAAAATAAAAAGTCATCAGACTGTACAAACCGATTTGTAAAATTAATGGTAGATCATGCTGAAATTGTTTCCATACCTCCATATTAAACTATCAAAGTGATTTATGAGATCAGTTGAGACAATATCTTCACTCAGGTAAAATTCATAATCTTTAAGTATCATTAGTCATGGTCTCATTCGTTGACCTCATCATATGAGGTAGACAAAAAAAATGTATGAGAATTTAAGATCAAAGAAAAATGAACAGATATTTGCATTACTAAAGGTTGAAAAATTAGGGAAATGATTTAGCACGTGCTTATGCTAATTACTGGCATTTGGCTTCGCTGATTAATAAATAATTTCGCATATATAAATTAAAAGTCTCCTTTCTTGCTCCGAAGTCGAAACAGGGGGCCTGGTGTGTAGTAGATCATTTAATTTCCGACCTTTTTGCGGGATGATGGTAATTGGGACTTGGGAGGTGCTCGTCATGCCTTTGCTCAATTGATTACGAGTATCATCAATCCAATATACTCATTCCTATTTCACCGGGCGACGCGTCGTGGTTCGCGTCTTTGCTAATAGTGATTTAACCGCTGCAGTGTATAGAGCGAGCGAAGCTAGGGTGGCAATCCCTTAAGTCCTAGAGCGAGCGGATCAAGGGTAGTACGAAATCATCTCAATTTAAAACCCAGTATTGACCAAAGACGCGAACCGCAATGTGTCCCGCGGTCAACTAGGAATATTCTCAGCATTTCAGTATGCTCGTGCCAGGAATTGTGTCAACCACCTCTCGCTTGATACACCCACGCTCCATCCATCGAGCTCCCGAGTATAACAAAAACAACAAAAGGATTCTTTGTTATGGGTTCTGTTCAAATCCAAGCAGCAATCATAAAGGATTTGTTCACACAGCTTGATAAGAACTCAAATGTTGTCTTTTGTAAGAAATAAGGACAATCGATAAATCTATCGGAAAAGATTTTACTACTATTGAACCTTTAACCCCCTAGTTGGACATACCGCGTCAGCTACTCTGAAGAGGCTTAGTTGACGTTTCATTAGCTTTCAATTGGTTTCGGATAATACTGTAAAAAGACGAGCCATGAGGAGGTCGGAAGCTGAAGGTATGGTCGCTGCCGAGTACGGCGTGGTGCGGCGCGCTGAAAATCCGGAAAGCTAGAACGGATCAGATGAAGGTCAGGACGGATCCGCTTTTCCGGAATTATTTTTGATCGTGGAACCGGCCGGCCCAACAGTTCGATTGAGCATTTCTACCTACACGAAGAAGGTGCCGTTTTTCCGCATGTATCTCTAAAACCGTTTAGCATAACAAAAAAGTTAATAAAGCAAAAATAAAGAGCACTAAATTCTCTATAAGAATGTCCCACATATTTTGTTATTATTGTATGTTTTATAGTTTAAGATATTATATGCTTCTCAAAGACGGAGCCCCACAAGGGGTTAAGGCAATTTAGTAAAGACGGAGTAATTGAAGGGCCATTGGAAGCTGCAATGCTTTTCATGACTGCATTACTTTATATTTCAACACTAGCCTGCTATGGTCCTGGCCAAAACTCTTTTTCAAAATTATTTCTTGTTCAAAGAACCCTTCCATTATAAGGGTAACTTTTAGGACAATGCATACTATACTCCCACAACCTTATTCTGGATGGGAAGCTAAATTGGGTAGCTAAAATTTAGGAACGTGTGTTATATGTCGGTTTGTGTTGTACATAGAATATGTAATGAACCATATTCTCGTCTGGTCGTGCTGCTTCCACCGACAGTTCGAAAGCAGCACCTGAAGAGTAGGTATATGTCGGTGGTACAAAACCAGAGGCCGAGGGTCCCATTATACCTGGACCCCGATGCGAACGAGGGCATCTGTGCTGTCCGCCAACCATTCCATCCTTATCGCCCCATTTTTTTATTCCTTATTTTTTTCCCCTCTCTGTGTTGTCTTCCCTAAGCCTATGAATTTTTATTAATACGTAAAGGACAGGGGCAACGAGCGGCGAAAACCCCGCCCACGTCTCCCGAACTCAGCTACAGCAAGCATAGCCCACTGCTTAGCTCGTTGAGGGGCCTTTTTCTTCGTCGGATGACACGGCCCGACCTACACGGTCATTATTACCTTAGGCGCCGTCCCCATGGGCATCTTCGGAGGCCTACTAAACCGTCCGTTATAAATACCCCATTCAACAATTATACCTGCTTACGAACTCGTTTGGGAAAAATAAAAATAAAAAAAAATTAATCGGATCCTGCATTGAAGTGGAGGTGGGTTGTTCGAAGTCCCAAACTATTTTGAGTTCCTCCGTAAAAGGCTCCAATTCTAATTTTAAACAATTTTCATCGAAATGATCGACGGATTGGTACGCCATTCATAATTTTCTTATGGAAATACTGAAACTCCCTTCGTGGCTGCAGTTTGAATTACATCAAAAATCGCAGCATTGGTCAGCTCTGCGCCCAATGTGGGCGAATCACTAAACATAATATCCTCAGGATTGAACACAAAGATCAAATAAATATCGTTAAACTTAATTTTCGTGTTTGAGTGAATAGTCAGTCAGTCAGCTCCTTCACAATGTCAAGTGTCAACGCATTTCCTGCATGTATACCTATACCCGAACCGTACAAAAAGTGAAAATTTTCTCCATAACAATCGTGTCATTACGCAACAATTTCCCGTCCATCACATGGATGGACTTGGTAGTTTCAAATTCGTATCACATCTATTACATTCTAAATACAGAACAGGCATATTAGTATCTGACTAGATACGCACAGATCCAAACTACCTTCAATAAAGATAAAATTGCGTGGTCAGTAAACTCGCCATAATTAGTCATAGCCATAGAATAGACAATGAAGTGTAATACGGTAGCCATAAGGCCTATCCAACTAATCCATTGAATACCATAACCAGATCCACAATATCTCTGGTGTGCGCACAGTACAGTGTCTGTACACCACACACAAATGTCGTATTTCCGCCAAATTAGCAATAAATTAATCGAAAGCAAAAAGGGGAGAAAGACAATGAGCAAAACTAATCGAAATTAATTTATAGAATGGCGAAAATAAATTAGAATTTTCGAAAGTGAGTAGCAGCTCTTTTTGTCTCCCATCTGTGTTCCATGTCCTCTTTAATCGGCCATGGGCCATCCTTGACGCACTTGTTTATCTGCTAGACAACGAATACAAAAAGAAAGAAACAGGAGGTTTTTGGGTCGAATCGACGGCGATCTGACGGCCGGAAAATGTTTCGGGAAATTGATGAAAAACAGTGAAAAGAAATGAAGCGGAAGCTACTTAGAAGGCAGTAAGCCTGAAACTTGAAGCTTTTCTCGCTCATCGTCATCAGAAGGAAATTTTCATAAGGCCGTTTCTTCCTTTCTACTTTTTTTTTATGAAAATGTGTCAGGTCGTTAGCTTTCCGTTTGAGCCTATAACGAAATCCTGCGAAATTAATGATTTCATGGGATTAGTATGATCTGAAAGGCAAGCTGGAAAAATAGCAGGACATTGTGAGCAATGGGATGCCGTTAACGAAAAAAAACTGGGGGAAGGCGAGATGGATTGCGTAGATAGTAAGTAGGCAATGATGTGGGCACTCACACTTGTTCCAGAGGATGGTCATAAACTTGCTTCGTTTTTTTTTTCGTTTGCCAACAGACTAATGCCTCTAATCTATAGTAAATCCTTTGAGTCGATTTACCTTTAGTTGAGAAAGAAAAATGTTTTTTTTTTCGTCGATGGATCTGGGGAATTTTATTTTTGGGTTGGGCCAGGACATGCTTATGCTTTCCGTCTTCCCCACCACATTGGGCCTGCTGCGACTGGCATGGCGAGCCAGTCTGTCTATCGGATTTTCTTTTGGACTTAATCCCAGCATCGTTTCTAACAAACACCGCACACCGGTGTGGTGCGTATTCATTTATTTAGATCGTAGTGGAATATTAAATTGATGGTCATGTCGACTCGACAGGTTGATATCCAATGCATCTGTATCTATGTATCTTACCTTTCCCGGTTGCTATGTTTGTGTTGGTCGTTTATTTCTATTTAGCAGCACACAGTATGTGGTAAATCTTGAAAGTGATTTGGATTAAGGGGAGTAATATTGAGTAAATATATTCGGGAGAGCCTAAGTTCGGTTCGGTTTGTTGGAAGTTGAACGTTATTTCCGACGACGTGCTGCGAGGAGATAAATGTTGTTAGAATTTTAGGTAATGATAAAGTTTTCATGATGATAGCAATGGGAAGAGTGATAAAATAGACACCTCTCTTAAGCTGGCAGAGCAAAAGTAGCAGACATAACTGAAAGAATGTTGATTGAAAATTGTTAATACCATAATTGAAAGAAGTGTACTAAATTCGGCCCTATTTAGTGCTAATTTGTTTTTGTTGTTATATTTAGTGCTAGTTTCGTACAGTCGAAAAAATATAATTACATCTTTTTCTAAAAAGTTACGGCAGTGTCTGCCAGCTTAAGACTTAAGCTGGCAGAGAATCGAAAAAAATTGATGTTTTTTTTATCAAAAATTGTATTTAGCCTAAGACTTAAGCTGGCAGACACTTCCGTAACTTTCGAAAAAAAAAGTTGAGATCATTTTTTTTTGACTATATGAAATTAGCACTAAATACAAGAAGTAGTTTTTGACTAAATTTTTGTGTTGTTTTTCAGTCGTCTGCGCATGAGCCCCTGTGGTGCGGGGCATAATAATCAGCCACAACATCTCCCGACTTGTTGCAGGTAGGCTAAATGGGAGCTGGAGGTGCATGCTGGCAACGTGCATCGTCCGAAACTGGTTTATGCCAACGAAACACCAGCTAAACCATATGGAATAGTTGACGCGCTATGCCCACTAAGGATTAGATCAAATGAGCCCCATCACTACTAATATTAGGGTTTCAAAATTAAGTAATTTGCTCGGTCCAAGCATGGTATTAATCACGAAAATGGTGCAAATTGACGGATGCCTTCTATTCAATATATTCGTAAATAATAAAACCTTCCGTAATCATCCCCTAATGATTTCTTTTCTTTTTTTCTCGTTACAGGTAATTAATCTGACACCCGTGCTATCATGAAGTTGCTGATATTTGGATCGTTTTCTCGACTACGACAGATTTCCGCATCATCCTCCTAATGTATGTTACGTCCACCAGCATATATGTACAACGAAAGTTGTGCAGACTTCGATTTGATGGATGTTAGTTATCCAAGTTTCCCCTAGCGTTTAAGAGAGAAATTATAGCTATAGAAACGCGATTGATAAAGTTAATCAAAACACAGATACTCTAATTTCAACGTTAGAATGGTAGAAGTGTATTACCACAAATCCTTGGCATGAACACGGTATCTTCGTTAATCGCGCCTTCCATAGTGTGAAGAAAGTCTTCAATTTGGGGTGGGAGAAAAGAGCACCTCGAATGATTTCAAATTAAGTAAACAACCTCCTTATTCATCCCCTTGGGCACAAACTTTAACGTACGACTAAATATGGTACATCGATTTTAGATGATATCGATCAAACATTATTATCCTTCACAATTTGATTGAAGTATCTGTACCTGTCAAAAGTTGTTGAAAACTTTGTTGCGATATTCTAGGTGCGATACCATCCTATTATCGGATAAGAAGCGCAACAGTGGCTTCATGCGACCGCGGGGAGTTTTAGAAAATGACTGTAAACCAGGGAAAGTAGACGGCAACGATATTATAATCATCATC
The DNA here is from genome assembly GCA_964017055.1 of Chloromyia formosa. NCBI lineage: Eukaryota > Metazoa > Arthropoda > Insecta > Diptera > Stratiomyidae > Chloromyia > Chloromyia formosa. The sequence continues at coordinate 14,691,779 of OZ024818.1, read as the reverse complement.
AACAACTAAACTTCCACGGTAGTTGTTATTTAAAGGTAGACACGGGAACATGTATAGAGTCATTATCCCACTCCTTCCCCACTGTTTATGAGTCTTCCTGTTGATTGATAATTTCATGATTTTCTCGTAAATTGAGGCTTGTTCCTGACGAGTGGGGGCGAGCTGTTGATAAGCTTAAGACCGTTTAAATTGCCAAGAGGTTTGCGTTTAATTGAAGGGTGGTTGAAGAGAGCGGACGAAGAAGTAAACGAAAAATACTCATTTGAAGTATAAACCAATTTTCCGGGTGAGGCCAGAATTATTGAATAAGAATGACAAAGATATAAATGGATTATATAGCCCTCGAGCTCAGAAGGGTTTCAAATATCTTCTTATCAAAGCTCAGCATGCTTCCTTCAAACCAATAATCCTGAAAATTCCACTATTAAAAAAATTCGATATTGCAAACCAGATGAAGCCAAATCGAATCCTGAAAAAAAACGACCGGTCTTGTTGCAAACTATCTAAAAACTGAATATAATCGAACATAGTTTGCTGACGCGACGACTCTGCAAGCAACCAAAATCCGTCCATGTCGTTGCCATCGTCTACGTCACTCCGCAGAAGGCGAGGATGACGGGACCAGGATCCAGTCTGAAATTAGATTTAAGGAAATCAACTTGTATATTGAAAGGGATTCCCAAAAAAGACAAAAAACTAGTTCTGTTGATGGTGCTCGGGGATATAATATTCATTCGTTTCCGTCTATTTGCTGTTATCAACACCATAGTCGCGTCGTGTCAGTAGTCGTTCTCATCCTGGTCGAACTTTTTCCTAGTTCTTTTCTAGATAGTGGTCGTATAGTCATCGTTGTCGACGTCCCTACGTCGTCACTCAATGGGAATACCAATTTCGAATTTTTGCTATCGAAAGAAGAAAATACTAATTCGTTCATCAGATTCCTCTTGAGTGCGCATGGTCTCACAAATTGAATTTATCATGAAATTTTCCTTTTTTTTCTCTTCCGTCTCTGTTCTCGTCGTACCGAAATCCTGGCTCAGGATTTTCGACAAGGCTCCTTGAAAACATGAGATCTACTCGTGTTCTTTACGAGGTTTGTACACTGAACGAATGTGTTTTATTGTCAACTGTGTGTATTTTAAATTTTGTATTCTTCGCTATACGGACAATAAGTAGGATAGTCTTGTGAGGTTTAGAAAATTCTGCAAGGCCATTCCTGCCTCTCCATTCAAATTGATTCGGTAAATCTAATTAGGATGACTTTACAAACATTTTCGGATCGGTCCGTTTCTTTAGTAGAGAAATGGTCAATTGGAGGCTTTTAAACGGATTTTCAGCTTTGGAATTCAATGGAAGGCCGTTCTCTCGGATTTTGTTGGATTACTTAGTTTGGTTGTGTGAAAACTGTAGGGCGATTGAGTAGACAATACCGGACTTAAGGGAGTATTACATATTTATAAATAGGCTGAACGAAAGCCTTCTTAAAAATGATACAGTAACTTTTCCTTTAAGCTAGGTACCAACCTCCTTTTTTCGTGCGAAATCTCATACAAAAACTGTCAACAGTTTCGTTCGCACGAAAAAAATTCGATACCTCGGTACTAACGTATTTCACACGAAACCGCATACATAGAAAAAATTCTCCACACCGTTGTGAGCAATTTCCACGCAAAAACAATTTCTTTGTAGTTTTTTTCGTGTGAAAACCGGTCACTACAGTGGTGTGGCTCAGTGTGGGGGAATTCAAGTGTCGTGTAGAGCGCCGCGAATATGTGCTGTGTGCATAGGCGCCAACTATGGGGGCAAGACCCCCCACCCCACCCCTCCATTTTAAATATTGGGGCGGCAACGTATAATAATAAAATATGGTGTTTTTGACAATGGCTGCGTTCCTGCGAGCGGATCAGGGTTTGACAATTCTCAAATTCTCCTGCATTTGCTTTCCCCTCCGGTAAATTTAGTACAGACAACTGTCACTTTTAGATCTGACAATTTCCCCTCTGGATCTGAATATTTTTCCGGTCAATTTCTAAAATCAGCAGTTTTGACAGTTCTCAGATGTCACCGGCGCCTCTGTCACCAAAGCAACATAGCCAGTCATCCGTTAGCCAGCGTGCAGGATGTGTTGCGAAGTGTTTAGTGGTAGTTTGCTGCGCCTTTAGCCTACAAACCTGCTCCTTGAATAGGAAGTCGTCGTATCGGGGAACTGTTTGTTCGAAATAATTTGCATTTCTGGGTCGGTTTTCGCGCTCAATCCCGTCCAACAAACTCCAATCGTTTGTCATGTTGTTATCCATGGCAACGCGCACTATATTTAGTATACTTTGCACACTATTTACAATTTGGATATCACCGAAATCATCCAATAATTCCGCAATAACTAAATTTTCAATTTTGAAATTAAAAACTTGACAGATCTTTTTTGACAAGACGGCCGTGTATACCGTCTGTGGGAATATTTCTCAGATCCAAAAATTGACATTTGTCTGTACTAAATTTACTGGAGGGGGAAGCACATAGAGGAGAAAACAGAAAAGTCAGATCCATATCAGAAGGCTTCCAGGACCGCGCCCAATGTCAAGTGGGCTTACCCCCTGATCAGAACACGGTGCCCGGACAAACGAACTAATGCACTAACGAACAAACGATCAAACGTACAGTATGCGTCGGACTTTATGCCCGTCCATTATATGTTTTGTATGAGACGGGCTTAAAAAAAAACACGGGTACTGAATTAACCATGAGTAGGTTAAGCAGTTTAGGTTTTCCTTCCCTCTCCTTTCTTTTTTTCGACTCGAGATGGATCAAGAGGCGCATCCCAGAATACCAGTGGAGCATTTAACACCTCGCTCTCCAGACACCTGAAAAGAAAAGGATCTGTCCTGATTGGACAGTGAAATTTTTTTCACCTCCCCTTTTGACCTCAGTGCCGTTTTATTTTGTAGTTTGGCTATGTAGTCCTTTTCCTTTTCACGGCAACTTGTCGTTTGTCGGCTTAGGGAGCTTAGACGCGTGGGCGTAACCATGATGTAATATATTTTTCTGGGTAGAGTTGAATTTTTGTTGTTGTCACGGGTATTCTGTCTGCATTGTATTTGATGGAGGAGGCCAACAGCTTCCGTTGAACCCACCCCGCAGCTCCCGGTCACTGAGTTGGTCTGCGAACGCACATTGCTTGCAGTGTTTGGAGAGGGGCTTCTAATATGTACCTTGTTGTACTCCAGCATTCAGGGCCAATGTGTACTACTCATCCTCCGACTCCCATCATTATAAGGTAGGCCCAGAGAGAATTTTTACTTTAGGGTGCGGTTGAGTGGGAGCTTCGACAAACGATAAGAGCAGCGCTGATAGTGAAGCGGTGGAAATGGACTCGTGCTTTTACATAGAGCTGTTTATGTTGGAGTTGCGATAAACGGTTAGAAATAGAGCGTCGCTGAGATCAGTTCTTATCATAGGTTGATAAAAAAGAGAGAGCAAATGGGTTGTTTCGACATAAGCAGCACTATCAGCGCTGCTTTTCTCGTTTGTCGAAGCTTCAACAAAACCGCACCTTTAGGCAGTTTAAACGCGTTGTGAATGCATCGTAACAACAATTCCACCTTGAAAAACTTGAACTCCGCTTTGGGCAATACGAATGTAACGGTTTGATAGTTGTATATTTGAAATAAACGAACCAGTTATCTTCGAAACCATTTTTTGTAAATGAAGGAAATTTCGGGGATAAATTCATCAGCGAAATAAATGGGTTTTTCATCATTGTGATTTTTCAACTCAAACCCAAATCATATTTTTGGGTAATCTTGCGAATTGTCCCCCGAAATTTTAGGGATATTTCATTTGGGGGGGGGGGGGGGGGATATATGACACCTTTCTTTGGAGGATAGTTCGCTGAGCCATTTGGGTGTAATTTCTCATGTGTACTTTTCCCTCAAGTGAAAATAATTTTTTTTGGGGAAAGTTTTACAACTGATCACCCCAATTTTGGGGAGATTTTACATTGTCTAAATGCCCCAAAACAATACCCAAAATTTTTGGTATTATTTTTGCCATTTTTTTGGTTTCTGTATGATTTATTGAACTTTGCTTTTCTTACGATAAAAAGTAAGTATTGTTTGGATGAAAATTCCCGCAACTATTTTTACAGTCAACGTCAGCTCAAATTAAAATTCAAATTGTGATTGCTTTCGAAAAAAAAATTTCATTTGTAGTTTGACAGTATCTTAGTCGTTAAGGCAATAGCTTAAGCTCTATTGTCTCCGGTCTTTAACAATACACCCTTATTGAAAATCATCGATTACCTTAATGACAGTGTCGCTGACCATCAAAAGTATTTCTCTATTATTACCCAGGCATGATTCCATATTTCCTGAACCTTACCCAAACAATCAAACAACACTTTCTACTTTGTTCGCGGGTGTGTTAAAATCGATGTCTTTTCAGTGTCGAGGCGCCTTCTAACTGCCATTTAAGCAACGTATGAATTATTATTGTAATACGTGAATGAAAAGGGCTTTATGTATATGTACGTACTTTGTTCGGAAATGGGGCTGCAAGAACAATGGAGGTACTCCAACTCGCGGTCATTATAGTGGACGGTACCTGCAACCCACGACTCGTGCCATCGGATATGATTATTTGAGGTAAAGGAGGATATGAAAGTCCATAGAGGAAATGAGTTCAGGTTCTTAGTTTTTGGTGAACATTAACTGACTTGTGGGTCAGACAAATCAGATTGTTTTTTTTTCCAAAAGCTAGACATACTCGGGAAACCGGAATCTATGTCTCGCCTATGCCTGACTTCTCTCCATTTCATTATTAAGACGTCTTTGTACGAGTACCAGGCACCTAATCGCTCCTAAAATCCAAACAAATTACAAAGAAAACTTTCATAAACGAACACCTCGAATTACGGAAGTACCCAAATAGGGTTTATTGCTCGAACGACAATATTCAATTGTCAAGATGCTTTCACTGCAACAGAAGCGTACCAAGTCTTTGTTACACCGCAAACGTCAATTATGCACCTTGGCTATAACTCTTTATTTTAATGACAGACAAATTGTCGCGGATGGAGTACCAGCATTTTATGGCTGCTCAACGAATTTCTTGTCAATTTTACGACCATCTTAATTTGATGTCAATCGACGTAGCAGTTACCGAGACCTGTCTCTCCTAAATTAAGCTTGAATCTCTCCCGGAATTTGAAAGAAAACCACCAATATTATTTTTTACGATCTGCACGTTAGGAAAAATTCTTTAAGTGATTTTCTTTTTCAAATACACATAATCTTTTTTTTTACGAAATTACCCCCGTCCGTGTTACTGCCCTTTTCAGGCTGCCATTTTTACGCAGGCTGTTATATAGTGAAAAATCGTTAAAAAAGATGCCATTGCCAATGCGGTTTCTGCAGCTATTAAAGTTACTTTTTTATTGTATTTGATGAAGAGACAAGGACGAATAAAAAAACGGAACGGACGACTATAGGAGGGCACAATCCGCCGCATAATGTGACCTTCTTTTCAAAAGGAATTTTTACGAAGTTCTCTTTTTTATGGGTTTCCCAAGTAGTTAGACGACTAGTCGAGGAATATCGTAGTCGCTATCCGTGTTACTGGACTTTTGCGACTTAATGCATCGCAAATGTTCTTTTTGTTCTTGCGATGATTTTATGGTGATTTCATAAAGTTTATTTGCTTGCTTTTTGTAAAACGAACAAGTGTAGTCGGGGATTGATGGTGTAAAGTGCCGAAAAAAGTCGGGATGGTGGATATAAATTTTAAATAAAATTTTAAATATGTCAGCAAAGTTAGGAGTGTACCAGAATCAACAATTGAAAGCTTTAAAATTAACGACAATTTTAATGTCGCGATTAAAGTCAGGGTGTTTTATTAGGCTCTGAGATTGTCCTATATGAAGTCCAGCATGCGATTATGGCTCTTAGAGGAAGAGGTTGCATTTTTAAGGTTTTTTGACATGGCTTCATGTTGTTGTTGGGTAATTCATATTTTAGGGTTTTTAATGTGAATATTTGTGTTTTCAATAAAATATAGTTCAGCACCCAATGCGGGCCCGTTTTTTTTAACTCTGCATGATTGTATAATGCACTTCACAAAATTTTGGAATCGAAAGCCATCATGGCGATTACGACTCCAGCGAATAAAAAAGCGCCTTCTCCAGCTGAGTAGCGACACGTGCTTGCCGGTAGTTCAGTTAGGTAGTTGTCCATGAACTTTTACTATTAGTTACCCCATGTCGTCAAATAAATTCATGTGCATGGGGAAAATGAAATGAAGCAAAGCGAAGGATTGTCGAAACTACTGCAGGTCTTATGCCTCGTTCCTAGAAAATTCCCCCTTTGATGATAAAGCCAGCCAACCAGCAGTACTGGGCAAGTCATGACGACTAACGAGTACCACCTAAATCATCCTTGTGATAACTGGATTAAAATACTCCTCAGTAGGTTCAAAAACGTGTGGTTTTTTGTTCGCACCTAGGTTCGAACCTCCGTTCTGTTGATCGTAGAGCGGTAACCAAGCGACCATCAAGCGCCGAGGTTCGATCCTCCATTCTCTAGATCGTAGAGCGGTGAACGAACAAACATGGCCACCGAGACCTTCTACATATAAGTCTCGGAGTAGAAATTTGCGCGATCCACCAGGTAGATTTACTTTTGCCTTTAATTATATAGCCGTTAAGATGTGAACCGTATCATTAATGCTCCGACTCATTTCCTGGCTTTTACATGGTAAAGGAGGTAGTATTTTCAAGAGAGTTTCTCTATACTTGACCCAGTTCAGTTTGGGCACAGGTAGTTCGTCGAGACTAAACTGAAGGGGTGGTGATAAGAGCAAGAGTGATCCGCCAATATCCTACAGTTCCGCACAGAGTGATGAATATCTTCTGAAATAAGAGGAATATCCAAGACTTCCCTTAAGCTAGCCAGTGGAAATGTTCCAACGTGGTCGTAAGGCAGATAGCCCGATATCAGCCAGTATCGCCTTTCCCCAAGCTTTAGACTGATGACAACGGAGTCCTTACGACTCCGGGATACGCAACCATTTAACGTTTTCTGCACGAGTAGACATAACGGAGGTTTGCCCTGATCTTTAAAATTTCAGGCTGCATAGTCGGGAGACTCCAACTGGGTCAGTACAGTGCAGAACGCACCATCAGTCAGATCCCAGTGAAATGCTATCGCGATTAGTACTCCTATCAGCAGCCGTAGTAGCATGAGTTGTGGTCCTGGGCCGAGAGGGGACTCTTTCCCTCCCGATTGCCTCGAATTTCGTCCCTAGCCACAGCTCACCAACCTTACTTATCGCGATTTTAAAAAGATCCGCCGAACGCTGATTTGCAAACTTCATTAGTTTGACGCGTCCTTGATAGCAACCGGCATCTTGGCATTTATGATAGGAGCAGCTCCACCATGCTACTCTATAGCTCTGCGGAGCCGTACACTATCTTCTTCCATTTATCAATAGAGGTGCTACCGTCTGCATCGTTAAAACCAACGACTACCAGGTTTATCCATTCTCTCAGAGCAACCGCTTCTTTGCCTCCTTGCGGATTTCTGCGAAGGACTGTTTTTTTTTGCTTGCAGCTTGCTAAGCACTATTACGCAGTAGAAATAATACTCAGAACATAGCCCATTCCAGAGACGCTCTCTCTTCTCCTCAACGGGAATCTTGTCCACAATGTCTTGAGTCCGAATCGCCCGACGTCGTTGCCTTAAACAGGTCTTTGTAGGAGGAAGGTGCTTGCGCTTGCCTTCCAATTGACGTGGCTGCTTGCCATGAGATTACACCGCGTAATTCTGGACCCTGACCTGGCTCGCTCATTTGGGCCAGGCTTATGTAACGTGTGATAAGGATCCTTGCAACGAGGCATTCAAAGAATGAGATGACATCAGGAGGCAGCCTGTTGCTGTACGTAGAGCTGCATTCTGACAGGTCTGAATGTTGTTCCACTGCGTGTCACTCAAGTTGTGACACCAGATGGACGCTGCGTAATTGGCCACAAATCTTTGTATGATACCAGTAAGGCCTCCTTATCCTTACCCCAAAAACGTTCAGCAAGAGCTTTGAGAACTTTGTTTCTGCTTCTCATCTAGTCACAGACCGTTGATACATGCGCAGAAAATGTGGCCATACTATCAAGGGTAATTCCGATGATTTTAGGGTGGCTTACGGTTGGGATAAGATGATCACTTGCTGATATGTTTAACTTTATTCTAATCCCCTTGGTCCATGAGGTGAAAAGTGTAACCCAGGGTCTAGGAGCTGACATGTGCAGATTCTTGATGTCCGATAAAAGTGACGAATGGTTAACTAAAGGCTTTTGATAAGTCAAGAACAACCAGAATCGTCCTTTGGCATGGGCAGCATTGGTTGAGGCCATTACTGATTGGGGTAGTTATGACACCCATTATTGTTATGCTGTGCATTCGTCTGAAGCCGTGTTGATGGTTGGCCAGATTGAAGCGGCTCGCAAGCTTCGGAAAAGTAGCGAGATCCACTAAATATTGCTTTTTTCCCGGGTTTAAGGATAGGAATCACTCTACCTCTTTTTCAAACTTCACGAAATCGTCACGATGGATACATTAAGGATGGACGATAGATACTCCAGGGCAGGTGCATCAAGGTTTTTGAGGATAATCATCGATACTTCGTCAAGACTTAAAGCTTTGTAGCTATTTTGAATTTTCCTAAAAATGTTGGGCTTGTAAATGTCAGGTGGCGGGTGTTTAATAAATGGCCTGTTAAACTGTTCCATGTGGCCCAGTTGACGTTTCGTCGGCATAAACTGGTCCACGGCCACGAATGTTGTCGTGGGCGGGACTCGAACCCGAAACGTCGGTAGTCAAACATGAGACTGATGCCTCAACACACTGCGCTACCGGTCGCCCCCTCTACCCACTCTATCACTTCCAACCAGAAATTACAACAACACCACTTTGTCCAAATTCCAATAAACCAGATATTCAATCACAATAGATAAAATATTGCCACCAACATCATCGGATAATCCCTCCAATTCCACAAAAGCGAAGAAATTTCTCTAACCAAACACGCACCACATTCGTTTGCCCTCATCCCCCATATATTATTTTATTGTACTCGGGATTTTGAAAATGGGTCCTCATACTCTCTAACAAAGAAGCCATTAGATTGAAATTCATTTCTATCTGATATTCGACTAATTGTTTATTCATACATGATTAAATTTTTTCCCTCTTTTGGTGTGTTCGGGTCAGCTGCATTAAATGACAATTTCAGCTCTGCAAAATGAAAAGAAAGCAAACAGGCAAATGAAGGTAAAGCCATTTTTCGGACGGACGCCGGCGTGTATCTCGGCGTGTCACCCTCTTGGCTAGTCCTTTTATTATTTTTGCAAACACCTATTAAGCCTCTTATTGTTATACGGGCTATTTGAATGAGGACTACGGCGGCTATAAGACCTCTTAATAACGCATGTCGTGCTAAAATCGGATAAAATCCTATCAATATATGAGATACAGGGGAAGCATATTATGTAGCAGACTGGTGATGAAGAAGGCAGCTTAGGGAGAAGAAGGAGTACAGTCTGTAAGGAAATTTTCAGGATACTGAAAAAGATCCTTCGTGCGTAATCCATATAGAATCTTTTTGCGCTTTAGCCGGAATTGAACGATTGGAGTGATAAAAAAAATTTACTAATATTGTTCGATAAAAATTTGCGCTCTTGATTTCATCCGTTAACTTCTTCGTTTTCGATTGTGAATCAATTGAAATTATAAATTTTTTGTCGTCGGCCTATTTGTCCATTTGTGATCCACTCAGTTCGATTATATACAGAGTTTCAAAGCCTCCATAACTTCTTCTACGATAGTTCGTCATTATATCGCTCAACCGTCGGTAGCTATGTAGCTAACATTGGCTTAGAAAAATACTATCCCCCGAAAGTCCTTCAAGGGCTCCTCAAACCTCATGTTATTCTTATCAGAGCTCACAAATAAAGTACCTTTTAAAAATGGACAAAATCGCACATTCAATTTTCTTATATTCCCAAAAAATGTACATTCATATCCTTTCCGATGCATATTGAAATATGTACAACAAATTTTTCTGCCACAAGTGTACCCAATTCTCGCATCATACTTTTGCCGATGGTAAACCACGACGTATTGGTTCGAACACAGGCGACATATCCCTTCTGACTCGTGTCTTGTTTTGGTCAGATACATTTGACGACAAAAGGACAACGCAACACAATATAAGGTTTTTGTTGTTGTTTTTCCTGTTACGGCACAAAAGGACTATTATAATATCTCTGCATCCACCCACTGTCCATTTTGGCCCATGTCTATTATTCCCTGGCTCGAGGTGGGCTGTTTTGGTTTGCTGGCTGCGTGCCTTCAGTACAACTCGACCCTCTCCTGTGCTGACTAGTAGTACTCGATTGTAGGCTTATGTTGTCCATTGCAGAGGGTGGAATTTTAATGGGAAAAATACACGTGAAACGTTCCGTACGGAAAATATGAAGAGAGAAAATTATAGTAGGTACGTAAAAACACAAAAATAATGAAGAGTGGCAGCAGGTTTACCGTAATGCGTCAACAGGGGAACCATCTGGACTAGAATATCCTGTTAAGTGCATTTTGCAGGAATAATAATTATAGGGGATAGAGAGGGTGAGGTTTTATTTTTTTACTATATTCCACGAGTAACTGTTTTGCTTTGTTGGCATAGGCACTCCCAACGATGGCTCAGCTGAGTCTGCTGTAGTGTATATTTCTGGTATAGAGGGAAGTGAACAGATAGACCACCATCATCGTCACCAGCTCCCATTAATGTTTTTTTTTCGCTGGGTTTTGCTAAAAAAAATGAAAAAGTCTCATTAAGGGAACTCAAATGTTTCTGGGCATTTTTTCTCTTCCGATTTTTTTTCGCCGTCTGTGCTTCACTAGTCTGTTGGTCTTATGATTAGTGTACAGTACAGTGGGACAAAAGTGTGTTGGGTCAGAAACTCGCCGTCCTGAAACCGACAATCATTTTTGTTGTCATCAAAGAGTGAAGAGGGTGCAACTTGCAGCATATTTGTGAAATGTTTTGCAATTAATGCAGAGATAAGGATGAGGCGTTTTTTTTATAGTTTTTATATTTTAGTTTGGCTGAGCGTATAGTTTGTCGGGGTACAAATTCATGAAACCGAAACAGAAAAGTACTTTTAATGCAGATTACCTATCAAGGGTATAACTGTGCCATAGACTGTTGTTTTGTATATAACACAATGGAAGTCTATTGGGGAAAAGTCATGTATAAAAGTCACATACTGGTCTCTTCTCGTAAAATGACTTGATGCCAAAATTTTACTGTCTGACTCTTAATCTGAGTATGAAGACTGTTCAATCAACATGAAGGCGAGCCTTAACAATTTGACGGATTCGCTGACATTCTCTTTTAAACGGACGCGATTTTCTTGTAAAAACTTCCTCTCTGCCCATAGATATAGGCTGTGGTAGCTGAAGCAGGAGGTCGCAGGTTCAATTCCTGCTGCGAGCACATTCGATCTGTGCCTTTTCTCGTCAGCCATTTGCGAATTAGCACATTGTTTTGGTTGATTTTACAATGAGTAAACCAAAAATGTTTATCGGTACTTTAGATCCGTTCTCATGATACATTTGTTCTCATGTTGTCCATGATTTCCTTTGATAAATTTGTCCCCAAAAAAGTATTTTAAATAGTTCCTAAATGTGCCACTGACATGACTTTGAGTTGACTTGGCTTGGTCCTTTATGTCTGGAGGATTGGTCTCAATATCATGATCCGAAAAGTAGCGTTTTTTGTTAGGATCGGTTTTAAATCATGCCCAGAAGAGTCCTAACAAAAAGGTCTCAAAATGAGCTCAACTGCCCACCAGTGCATTGGTTTCATCATCTTCATTTGGAAAAGAGTCATATTTGCTAGGTTTAGTTGAGATCGGACCACGGATCCGGAGAAATAGTATAGATGACTGTGCTGCACTACCCCCAAACACAGAGGATCCTTGGCGATCCTTCCAACGGTAGACCGAAGCCAATCCGCAGAGAAGACAGGTCACCGCTAAATGGCATGTAGCCAATGTATGCCAACAAGGCAGAGCGAACCCACCTCCGGTGATATGGCGAACTCTAGCAGTTCTTCGGAGGAGTTTGAGGACTGTCTTAGTCACCTCATCACCGAGGCGCCATTCGAGCTGCTCAAGTTTATTGACGACAGCCAGCTTGAGGGGCCTCGCGGCCACATCCCTAAAGGAACGGGTAACTGTCTCCTGTCGCCGGTCTTCTAACTGTGGAGGATTTCTCCTCTGTAGCTGGCGCAGGGTTTCGTTTCGCGGGTTTCCCCTTACGAGTCCGATTTCAACGCTTACTTGGCCGTACTCCTCGCTTTTCGCTGTCTAGCGCGTTGTTTACTCCGTTTCTGGCATTTAGTGGGCCTATCCGTTGGTTCCCTTCCGGCAGTTTGCGGTTCCGAGTTTTCGTAACTGTCCATCCGGTTCACAGCACTGCTAGATGGGACCGCTACGTCCCTTGGACTCACAGTAACCATCAGAGGGGAGCTTTCGTTCACTCCAGGGCCAGTGAACTCTCGTTCATCTGGCCCTGTATCGTTGACTGCGTGATTTTAGAACTCCTCTGGATGGGGTTCTTCCTGTGAGATGTACCGGCTGGAAGTTTGGTTTTTTTTGTCTTGAATTAGATCCATAACTATTATCTTTTTTTTTTTATTCAGGATTGGGATTTCCATTCTCGGACCATAGCCGACGCAATTGCCAGCATTTCGGCTACTCCCTGCATCTGTAGGAATATCGTAACGCCCCTGCCGTCTTTTACTCTGCCGCGAAGCAGAATCCCTCGCGACCTCCCGAAAGTTCTGTAGACTTCTGTTCACGCTACGCTGCACCTGCTACCCTTGATGCAGAGCAATCAAATTCAATTCAGTAACTCTACGGTAAGCGATTCTACACAATAACCTATTTTCAGTAGACACTTTATTGATCACCCGCCACCTGATAGACTCAAACGCAAAATTCGTAGGGCAACCCGAAACCGCTCAATTGAACTTACGCTTGAATTCTCCTCAGTAGAAGTGGCTGCAGCTCTAAAGCCCAAGGACCACACGGTATTACGTATATGGATTACATAGCGGCAACCATCCACCTCTCAATCTCTCCAATAATTCACGGCCTGTTTTTATTATCAATTGATTTTTCTAAGCGTTCTTTTAGTCTTTCCATAATAATTTTATCTATTATTTTGGCCACTGCAGGAAGCACCCAACTACCTCTCCAATTATTTTTTAAGTTTGATGATCAATCCTTCTTTCCACTCGGGGGGGAAAGGTGTCTGTCTTCGACGCTTTACCAACAAGTGTGTGCAACAACTCAGCATTTATATGTTTTCTTCTATTTTCCATAGACATAACGACTTACCATCCTTCGGCTGATATGAGTACTCCATTTTAGGGCCCCCTTTCGATGCTTCGTCCGTCTCTTTATTCATGTTCTCCAAAAAGTTCAAGTAATGTGGATCCGACTCAATAGTCCCCACTTTCGGATTCTTTTTCCGACTCTTATTTCGCGGCAATCCTTGAAATGCGGCAAACTCCACTATAGCCGGATATTCGGCACCTTTGTTATCGACAAAAATGTAGCCATCGAAGCGATCCTTGAACAAAAATATGTCCTGATTCACGAAATTGATGTACGCCCGTGCGGTCGAGTCGTGACCCAGCGACACCAATCGACCGGCACGAAATAGTGATTTTCACGATTGAGAAGCGGCTCGATTTGTTCCAAGAAGATCTCCTCGTTCATGCTGGGCGGCAGGCGACGAATAACAACCTGCAATCAATTAAATAACAGAAATAAGACAATAGAATTCTGTGATCTGCATAGCGGGTTGCCCAAGTGTGGTGATTACCAACCTCCTTCAAAACCTTCGTCTTTTCCCATTTGTGGGATTTATCTCGAGACCGTGAAGGCTTGTCGGAATTCCGTACTTTCTCACTTGTCTCCTCGGTCATTTTGAACGCTCCAATTTATACGTTTGCGATAGTTTTAAGATAACTGTGAACAGCTCGGCATTCTACCCAAATGACAACTCACTGAAATTCTTCCACGATCAGCTGAGCTGAATCGACGTTCAAAGTTGTTTGTTTTCAATTGTGAGTTGAAAGTCTACCGCATTGTTGAAAGCAGCTAATGTGCTCTTTCAATTTGTTGAACGAAAATTGACCAGTTGACCTGTTCTGTTGTCAGCGGTCCTGCGCTAGTCTTTTAGGATAGGTTAAACTTACGTGAACATGAGCGTCGGTCGCGTTTTAAGGAGATCCTTGTTGAAAAAAATGTCCAGATGTTTAGAAACTACTGCTCGTCAGTAGAAACAGACATTAACGTCCAGTAGCGAAGGAGTCTTCGCCAAAGCCTTCGATAAATACACAGCACCTGCAGTTGAAGAGCCCAAGGTGAAACAAACGTTTGCATCCTTGCTAAGCAATTCAAAATTTGTCGATGTAGGTCGCCGGAATTTGAAAATTAAAAGTATCTAACTATTTAGAATTTTTATAGCTCGGTGATGCCAAAGGAAAAGTAGTGACTGGGAAAATATTCTATGTAGTGGATGACGATCATCTGTACATTGACTTCCAAAGTTCCAGTCGTCCGTTAGCCAGCGTCCAGGGAGGACGTGTCGCGAGGTGGCTGCCATTATTTCGCTGCGCAATAGCCTAGTTAGTAACCTATTTGTGCAAGCTAGTTAACAATTCCCGGAGAAATTTGTTGGCGAATTGTCTTATAGTGGAGTGATTGTGCTGCGAATCAGCGCACATTAACGACGTTCTCAACTGGATGTTTTTGGTGGATGGCTCACCACGTGGTTCAGAATCGTCTAGAAGGGCAGGAGTTGCCGATCACATCATAATTGATAAAACAAAATATTAAATATAGCCTTTGCGCTTAATACAACATAGTGACTAACTTAACACAAAATTGTGAAATCATACATAAATAATACAAACCACGTGGCTGACGCCATTTTGTAAATTTAAATTTTTAATATGTTAACACCAATTGGATTTAAACCATTAAAATACACACCTGGCAATACAATCCAAAAAAGGATTAGCCATCGTCCATAATAGGAGCCCCGCCTGTGGACTTCTCTTATACAGAGGTGACATCAGGAACCAAGCTTTATATGGTCACAGGAGAAGCAAGAAGAAGTACATTGACTTCGGATGGAAGTTCCATTGCGTTTGTCCACGGCCTACGAAGAATGGAGGGTAATACGAGGGCGGTTCAAATATGATCGAGACAAATGCTCTGACACATTTATTTATTATCGAAAATATTTACAAAAATTTACAGTTTTTCTAGGTAATTCCCCTCACTAGTTACACATTTTTGCCACCTCTCCGGAAGTTTTCGAAGAATTCCTTGGGCAACTTGAACAGCCATGTGCGCACGAACTCCTCTACCTCGTCGTCGGTGTTGAATCTTTGACCTCCGAGGGCTTCTTTCAGTGGTCCAAACATGTGGTAGTCGCAGGGTGATAAATCCGGCCTGTAGGGGGGCGGGGGGTTATTCTAGTACCTCCCACCCCAATTCTGATATTGTATCGAGCGTGAGACGCGCGGTATGAGGGCGCGCGTTACCCTGGAGAAGAATAGCACTTCGCGCTGGAATGCTCCTCCGTTTCGAGCGATAAGCGGGTTTCACGTGTGTTTTCAGAAGGTTAGAATAGTATGCAGCATTGATGAAACGTTGTGTGCGCAGGAAGTCAACGTACAGCACTCCCCGCCGGTCCCAGAATACAGTACACATAACCTTACACGCGGACCTGGTTGTCTTCGCTTTGACTGGCGGCCCTTCCTCCACTCTTTAGACGACACCTTGCTTTCGGGAGTGTAATAGTGTACCCATGTCTCGTCTGTAGTGAAGATTCACCTCGTATCGCGTCAGCAAGCGGCGACAAACTTCCAACCGCATGAATTTTTGCTCGAAGTTCAACCGTTTGGGAACCCATCGCGCCGTTATTTTACGATATTGAAGGTGTTCGTGGATGATAGACTTTACACTACCAATACTAATGCGACTTCAGCCGAAATGTTTCGAACATTCATCCTACGGTCCTCCAAAATGAGTTGTTCTACGCGGCGAATGTTGTCTGGTGTGATGCTGGTTCGCGGTCGACGGTCATGCGCCTCATTCTCGACGGTTTCGCGGCCATCTTTGAACGCTTTGGTCCATTTAAACACAGCAGACCTACTCAGGGACTCACTACCGAACTGATTTCGCAAACGCCGAAGAATTTCCGTGTTTTTAACGCCTTCCACACCAAAAAACGAATGACAATACGTTGCGCAACGGCGGTCGGTACTTGATGTTCACTCATGGTCGTAGCACGCGCGTGAAACGTGCGTTCGCGTCGAAAACTATACCACACTATACGTAAGGGACCCAACTATCACATACTCGATCCGGGACCTTCAAAACATACAGGCGCGTCATCTACAGCGTTTGTCTCGATCAATATTTGAACCGCTCTCGTAGTCTGCTTTATAGCAAACCCACTTGATTTACTGGTAATGCATTCTGTAATTTCAGTGATTATGTGCGTGGAGCAAGAGTGAGGCTACGTATCAAAGACTTGGAATTGTCTACAAGATTTTTGGGCTCTTCAAAAGATTTAACCATACTGGAGACTGATTGCCAACTTTTGGGGCTCATTGGCGGTCGTGGAAAGAAATAGGAAATAAACCTAGTTTCTGTTGAATAAAAAATCGTGAGTATATGTAATGTATTGTATCACTACTTTTCTTTTGTAAGATATTTGATTGAATCAGACTATTGGATTTGACGAGCAGTTGCTGAACATTAATAATAACCTAGAACTGCAAGCCAACAGACTAGTAAAAACTATTCAGAATGGTTATCAACCCAGGACTAGCATCTGTAAGTACAAGGATGGAAACATCATCAGCGACACTGATTGCATTAGCAAACGATGGACACTTTGAAGAGTTTCTTAATCCTATATCTAACGTTCCCATGCGACGGTGAAAGATTTGTAGAGTTCAGCAACTTTCACAGTCTCTTCATCGGTTGTACTATGTTTGAGCATAAGGGCGACCATAAAAATCAGTTGGTGTTTTGTTGAACGGCGCAGAGCACAAAATCAGGTCGACCACTTTACCATTAGTAAAAGTTCCAAGAATTACCTCCTGGACGTGCGAAATAAGAAGGGCGCCAATATTGGGATAGGAAGAGATCATTATCTTATGATCGCTAATGTTCGACTGAGTGATGCAGTCGTGCGCCGTCCATTCGCCGCAATTTCAACAGCTTATGTGATTAGTAGTGAAAGGGGATTCTGTAAAAACTCACTGAGAACGTGTAATGGGCGGTTTGGTGGGCATCGGAAGATGCCCGTGGGGACGGTGCCTAAAGTAGCATAATGACCGTGAAGGTCGGGCCGTGCCATCTAGCGAATAAAAAGGCCCCTCAACAAGCTAAGCAGCGGCCTATGCTTGCTGTAGCTCAGTTCGGGAGACGTTGGTGGGGTTTCGCCGCTCGTTGCCCCTGTCCTTTACGTATTGACAAAAATTCATAGGCCTGGGGAAGACAACACAAACAAGGGAGGTAAAAATGGGGAATAAAAAAAATAGTCGATAAGGATGGAATGGTTGGCGGACGGATCAGACGCCCACGCGGTCGAATCTGGGTCCGGGTGTAATGGGACCCTCGGCCTCTGGTTTCATACCACCAACAGATCACTACTCATCAGGTGCTGCTTCGATCTGCCGGTGGGAGCAGCACTACCAGACCATAATATGGTTCATTACAGGTGGTTCATTACAAACGCTAGGATTTTTTTTTGATATAGCAATGGCGATATCATCTGGATGGCGCAACGGTTAGCACGTTCGCCTTCTACGATCTGGGCCCCGGTTCGATTTCTACTGAAGTAGTTTTCGATAAAAAAAAGGGGATTTACGTGTCGGACTATGAGCCAACTCAGCTGTTAAATGAGAACCCATTTATGGGGTAAATAACTCGGTTGAGCGTGTTGCTGATCACACACCTCTGCACAAGACCGTCACGATCTAGAAAATGAGATGATGCTAACTCATCTCGAGGCTATGGTTCAAATTGGACTGTTGCGCCAGTTATTTATTCTATTTTTATCATCCGCATGAGCACATATTTTACAACTCAGCCCTTCCACGCTCAAGAGCAGTTCATTGACCGCCAGGTTCCAAAGAAGTGGAGAAAACACCCTGACTCACTTCTCTGCGCTCGGACGATGAGCCCAGACTATGTATAGGTATAGCACTAGTTGTTAACAGCATGGTAACAAGTCTGCAGATCGTATCGTTGATTTGTAGACCAGAGAGTACATCAGTGATGTCATTTTAGGCTCCATGTTTTTGAAGGCACCTTCATGTCGAGAAAAATAATCATGGTGTTCTCTTTAAAGCTCCTTACACTAGCAAAATTATGCACACATTTTTGTTCAAAAATCACTGTGGCTTAGAACTTTGCCAGGGGTTGAGAATTTGCTTGACCGTGAACCCCTCAAAGCTGGGCACAGACAGAATGATTGAGTGCGATTGCCCTCATACGGAGCTTCGTTCGCAAATATGTGAAATTGTCGGCAACAATTTTCAAACCCATAGTTTTCGGTGGCGCTATGGTGTATGGCGGCACTGACAAAACCCACCTCCTCGTCTCCCCTCGCGGCTGAGTGATCGTCAGAAACGTGTCCGACGTGACCGAGATTAGTGTCAAGCCAATAGCTCTGATGTGAATGATGGCATTTCCGAAGCCACCCTCTTCTCCACCCGGGGGTGAATGATAGTACAAAAAAAGCGTCAAACCAATAGTTTTTGAAGTTCGCTGAGATAAATGGTGTCGGTCCCATCTCCCCGGGGTGAGTAATCGTGAAAAAATGTTAGAAACGACTGAAATTATTGTAAAATTGTGAATGGGCCAAAAATTAACGAAGCGAAGCATGATATACTGACCAACTCTCTCGGAAATGAATTGCCCCGATGGCCGACTTCAAAGGGGGATCACTACTTCACTTTATCCCAAGGCCGGTCAAAGGCTAAGGTGTAGCTGGCGGCCGCCTGGGCCGGGAGAGGGCATCAAGAGGAAAGTTTGAAGTGATATTTATCAATATAGAGCTGAATTATAATTTCATTTGGTCTTAAATATTTCGAAATTTGTCCGGTCACAGATAAAATTTACGCGCAAACGATTCACTTTCGAATCTTGGGCTTCATCCTCCAATAAGAGTGATTTATTGACGATAATTAGTACCAAGAAAAACCGCCCGGACAAAAGTGTCCGTTGAATAGTCAACTCTCAAAATCGTTATGCTTCAGGAAAATCTAATCAAAGTCTTAACTATAAAAACGTCTATTACTGATAATAGATAATAACGACCCATAGCTATTCCTAAAGTCCTGGTTAAAAATAACTCATCAGGAGCAGTACGCCCTTTAAGAGACCAAATATACACTGGCCCGTTCTGAGAACTGTCCAAAACTAAATGCATAAAAATAACAAACATTTCGAAGATACAATAATTTACTATAGCAAAATAACGGATCGAATGGCGCCAACTGTAATTGTCGTTCGCCTACTCAGTAATAAAATAACTATTATGAAAAAAAAGAACAACTACAACGCCATTATACCGTAAAAGCTTTGATATTTCTCTTGGACTTCTAAATGAGAACGTGGATAGGGCGTAAAAAAGGGCCACATTTTAGTATGTTTAGTCCTTCAATGTAGTAATTCGGGTGACCTAGTAATGGGAACGTGCTTTTAATATCCAAATAGGATGAATTATGTGGTAGTGGTGGTAGAATGGTCACTAGTAGGTTGACATTTGGGGAATGGTCGTGGATATTGAATTGATTTCCATTCAGTTCATTCCCTTGCCAAAGCGTTTACAGCTGCGTATGATAAATCGCGTTAATTTTTATCACTCGTGGAACATTCGCATAGTGGCATGTTGGCTATGTTGATGAGTTGGATTGAACTTTTAATAAAGTCTTATGAGGGCGATAAGACTTTAACTCTCGAGAGTTTGTTAGTTGTTTGTTAGTCGACGACAGTTGTACAAATACAATGAGTTGCCGATGAAATACTTCTTCGCAAAATTATTTTAATTGGTAAAGGACATGTCCAGGATGGAATCTGCCATTTCATACGGCCTTTCCAGTTGACCGATAAGTCAGGTACACAGAAACAGTACGAGAAAATTGATATTTCCCGTCCATCGGTTGACATTCCGAAAATTTTCGAAAAGGTATTCATTGATAATTACACTATCAGTCAACATGTCCATCAATCCTTCCATTTTACGAAAATAGTCTCATCATCAAATGCAACAAAAGGCGCCCAACAAATGATATCTTTTATCAAACAGATCCAAAACATCCATACGTATCCCATTGATTCTCTCTCATCTATTCAGTGCGGCTTCTTCAAAAAGATACTAGGTGGGTCGTTACATTTGTTGATGCCGTCGATATGCTAAAAGATAAATAGATACGAAAAGAGTGTGAGATGTGCGTAACCTTTCTCAGTATAAAAACCAGCTCGAGAATAATATAGCAGCATCAATCTCCTCTTCATTAGTTTCTTATCCGATTTTTTTTTGTCATACGCAGTTTTGTGGAGACATTTTCCTATCCGGGCGAAAGAATGAAAATGTAGACAAAGGACATGATATCTATCCAAAAAGCTTTCGGGTATCTATCGAAGTTTTTCTTTCTTTTTGCTCAACTCCTTTTGTATTTGTCACTGCTATCGGTATACTATCGGCAAAACTATCTAAAAGGAATGTTTACGCATGTTTGCTTGTATCTAGACATCGTTTGGGACTGTATAAGTCTTCTAGAGTCAATGGTTTTTGATATTGGCCCATTTAGATTTGTTACAATTGACCTCGCTGTCGTTGACATAGATATCCCTTTCTGGGTTTGATGCTTTTCAATTGGCCATGAATGATACGGAGGCCGGGCGGGATGTAGAGAATTGCCAAAATTCATCTAATATACACTCGAGAAAAGGGAAGAAGAACGACACCCTGCCGGCTGAAAAGAGGAAAAGATAATCGGTCGGAGTAGGTTCTTATTGAAGACCTCGATTGACACACAAGCCATAAAATTAGACCACAAAGGCCTTGCCTGATGGACTGGGCTTTGATAAAGGATGTGTTGTGTTCTGACTGAAGGATTGCCTGCCACCTCTGTGAACAGTTGGTGTTCAGATAATGTCTTGTCGAGTCTATGAATTTTTGACTACGAGATCCTTCAGTGACGACAGCTGTATGTAAGGAAACATTTTCTCTGAGCGGGAATGGTCATCTATAAACATTTATTTCAAAGAATAAAAAAAAATCTTATTTCGTGATTGCCCGTACTTGACACTATCTCCAACGGACTAAACTCTACTTTTGGAAACATCCTATCGACCACTTTTCCTTAACAGACTAAAACCGTTTTCAAGATTTCTATCGACCGGTCTATTGTTCGTATCGTAACCGAAGCTGCTGTCAGTTTGGTATTATCCTTTTTTTTTTGTGTATGTGTGCGAACGCCTCGAGGGGCTTTACGAAGAGTTATGCATATCGAAGGTCGTGTTGAGGGCATAATCTTTGGTAGCGACAAAAGCCTGTGATCATATACCGCAAGAAAACTATATATCATTGTGTCACATATGTTGGACTAGACACAAAGAGAAATATCCCTTTTTGAGCCTTGGCATATTCTCGGGCATTTGAAAGAAGCTCCCGTAAGGCTTTTTGAATGGCGTTTTGTTCCTGGGATCTTTTCTAAACGTTATCACTGTCGAATGAATTCATTTTCGATGACAGTATTATCGATGGTTTGCGAATGAATCGAGGGGATGCTTCTGACATTCGGAGAAACTTCTAAATCACATTTACATGTTGGTGAAACTATAGTGGGGCTTTAAGTGTAGTCCCGGAGGATGGGTTTGTTTTTTGTTTTCTAACCGATTCATTTATTTCCATTGTGTGAGAAAACGAACGATATAATGTGTGGTTGATATTGATTTTCCCTATCATCATCATCAGCAACGCTGTTTTAGACCGACCGACGAAGGACATTATCATCATCACAGTCATCGTCCTTGTCATCGTTGTTCCGTTAGGGTCTTCGTCGATTGTGCCGTTTCACCCCTCGTCATCTTGACTTAATACAAAAGGTATTGTGTAAGCTCTTTCGAAATTCTCTGGCTATTAAAAAGCACTTGAAATGGAATTTCCTCCTCTAATCCTATACTCGACGGGCCAATATTCCCCATATCAATTCTGTCAACGTCGTCGTTGTCTCTTGCGCCTTTTGTCTTACCCGTGCCATCAGCATTCGCTCCTCTTGTTGGCATCACCCACCATTTTTGCCATCTGGTTATATCCTTGTGTTATTCAACTGGTTTGGGAGCTGATACCGAGCCCTGTATTTAAGGAGAAGTGATTCGAATTGGATGAGAAGCCTGGATCTTGAACAGTTTCGATTAATTGCTATCTTAGAATTTCTTCAAATACTTGTTCATTTTCCAACATAGCTCCTGCGGATACCTTCTTGTTCGTTATGTTTTTTTTTCTCCTTTTGTTGCTCATTTCACATTTAATTCCGACAAAAGCAAACATACTTTTTTTCGACGAAGTAAAATAACAGGCTAGAAGACACGAAAATGTCATGATCCTGATATGCTGTAGCGTACATGAAAGACAAGCCAGCACCCGAGGCTGTATGCTTTCCAAGACCCCTAACTATATGCTGACAGGAAACGGAAGGAAGCTTCTACTGCCGCCGTTTTTTTTCCTAATGTTAATTTATTTGGTTTCGCTCCTTCGGCATTGTGCTCCTAGAAAACAAAAATGTAAGAATAGTAACGAGGAGAAATAATGTGCCCACAGGATGACTCCTACACTCATTGTATTTTTACTTTTCTTTTTCTCTATAGAAACAGCGTACGAACTCCCTGAATCATCGTTGTTGAAGGGGGCAATTTGGGAAAATGCGTCGACGATCTGTTTTTTTTTTCATTGTTACAAACTAAGGCTCTGTACGCGTGTCTGAATTTAAATTAAGAATTAATTTTGCACAGGATATTGAGATTGTAAAAGTGGAGCGAACGAATAGAGTCTTATTCTCCTTGGAGGCAAAATTACCGAAGATAACATTTGACCTGCTGGGCTTTCATATTTCTTGTTTCCTTCTTTTTGATTTCCTATCGATAAATCACATAAATCAACTTGAAGGGATTGGAGGTCGTTAGAGAAGGATGTGATCATTCTTCTAGTTCCACCGGACATACAGATGGCGGGCACGGAACGGGCTGTTTTTGAATATTTTTTATTCTCTCTGATTTATATAT
The DNA here is from genome assembly GCA_964017055.1 of Chloromyia formosa. Classification (NCBI taxonomy): domain Eukaryota; kingdom Metazoa; phylum Arthropoda; class Insecta; order Diptera; family Stratiomyidae; genus Chloromyia; species Chloromyia formosa. The sequence goes on along the minus strand of OZ024818.1, from coordinate 14,668,339 downwards.
CCCTGAAGGTCTTTCTCTCTCATTTTTTCTCTTAATGAATGGAAGATTCATGTGAATTTGCGTGAATTTTTTGTATCATTTAAAGCGATTTCAGTTGCCACTGAAAAGAAATTTTCCAACCGTCTTTTTTTTTCCTAAAGGTAAAAATTAAAAAATAAAGCGGAAAGTTCCAGGAGAAGCCATCGATCCTAACCATCCTAGGTTGGTCTTGGCATGTTTCTTTCTTTTTCTTTATGGAAAAACTGACAATTTCGTCTGCATCAACTCTTCTGGCACATGACATTTGTCTGCTCTACTGACGTTAGTTATAGTTATCTCCAATTATCTGATCCCATAGTGGGCGCCGATCTGGAAAATTAACAAAGGTAGGAGTAGGATCCACACAATACAGACGGAGAACTTAGATCAGCCCAGAGTGGGCAATACTTTCAAAGGCTTGGGCATATGAGGTGCGCGTGAATCCTTTCGCTAATAATGCAAGTTATAAATTTGTAGAGATTCGGTAAGCTATTGGTTGGCCTCGTTGCAGCCAGATTCCGTACTATTTGCCGTTTGGGCAGGAGGTCAGTAATCCCCGCTATCATGTATGATGGAAGCTCCTAATTGTCTAATTTATTTGCTGTTCAAGCTGTGCGTGAATACTCGGGAACCTGTAACGGATGGTTTGGTGGGCATCCGAAGATGCCCGTGGGGACGGAGCCTAAAGTAGCATAATAACCGTGAAGGTCGGGCCATGCCAGCTGGCGAAGAAAAAGGCCCCTCAACGAGCTAAGCAGCGGCCTATGCTTGCTGTAGCTCAGTTCGGGAGATGTGGGTGGGGTTTTTGCCGCTCGTTGCCCATGTGTTTACGTATTAACAAAAATTCATAGGCCTGGGAAGACAACACAAACAGGGGAGGTAAAAATGGGGAATAAAAAAAAAGTCGATAAGGATGGAATGGTTGGCGGACGGATCAGACGCCCATACGGTCGCACCTGGGTCCGGGTGTAATGGGACCCTCGGCCTCTGGATTCGTACCACCAACAGATCACTACTCATCAGGTGCTGCTTCGATCTGCCGGTGGGAGCAGCACTACCAGACCATAATATGGTTCATTACAGGTGGTTCATTACAAACCTCTTATACTAAAAGTTGTGTACGCTATCAAGACCAGGACTCTTCTAGTTTTTTGACCGCATCTGCGAAGTTGATCACTCTGATACTAGCATAGTGAGTATTTTCGGCCTCGATCCACGCAGCGTGTTGAGAATATTGAACGGAAGTTTCCCATAAACCACTCCAGTACTCAGTTGCGGATTTATAAATCGACTTCGGAGGGGGGCCGACTTTGTTTGTTAATTCCGACAGGAGAGCTAAGGGTATATTCACATTTGATGAACTTTCGGTCTTCAAGAGGTATGCGTCTATTGAAAGCGCGGACATATTCCTTATTGGAGAGAAGCATGCAACGATGAATGTACAAAATAAGGGGAAGTTGTTCTTATCACAGCACCTTTGTATCAGAGTTCGTTCTTTTATCACCAGAGACTCGTCACCCGACAATCCTAATCATTGAATCAGACAGAACTTCATATAAAACGATAGAGTTTGCCACCATTAACATAAGCTTAGTCATCCGGTTCAGTAAAGAAGTGAAATTCAAGAAATGTCTTCCACCTTCTAGTGAAAGTAAGAGCTCGTAAACTTTTTAGTTGAAAAAAAAAAACTAAATAGTTTAGTCCAAAAAAATAGAACACACTCTGCTTTATGATACCCAGCGCACAGCGATAACTAAATAGTTTAGTCGGCTGTGTGCGCGGTGTCATAGACCGCAGTGTGTTCTATTTTTCGGACGAAACTATTTAATTTTTTCCAACTAAAAAGTTTGCCGTCTGCGCGTGCTCTAAGACAGATGAAGAGAAGAGCCTCGTAGCATGCTCGGAAACTATGCAATGCCCAGTGATAACTACTAGCTCTGATGTGTTTCTTTCTTTTAAATATCAAGCATTATGGAGGGATTCCGGGCGCCGAAGGCTCCCCTGCGGATCCGCCACTGCCAGTACTGTCATCGGTCACCGAGAAGTTAATTTCTTGGCCAACTTGAGTTGTCTCAATTAACGATCTGCAAAAGTGTCTGGTTTCTGGAAAATGAAGTGTTCTGGAAACATCTGCAGAGACTTTCCGTATATCGCCGCAAACGATTGTAAACGACTGCTGGTCTCTGCTCTAGTATGTCCAGAGCTTCAACCAGTGGATTTGCGGAAGAGATAGTATATTTCCGAAGTATTTGACCCTGTCTGTTTTTCAATCGCTTTCTCATACTAGGTTCCAGCTATGATTTAGGTCAATTGGGATTTTTCCAGGCGGGATCGTGTTTTTGACTTAGACCGATAGTGGGACTCCATAATGTTTGACCATGTAGCTTGAAAGCCGCAGCTGCACCAGGATATTGATTTGAGAAAGAATATCTGGACCTGAAGATACCAGGTGTATGTAACGGATCAGCTTTTAAATATTCCAAACAGGTCCTCTCAAATTCGTCGTGAAGCTCTGCAGTTACTTTAGCAAAGTGATGTTACAACTGGTAGGAGGTAGAGTGACAATTATGTAGATGGTAAGACACCAAATCTGATTTTAACTCTTGGTTTCGAGTCGCTTCAACCTCGAGTCGAATGCGTTCTTTGATATGTTCTGAAATTAGATTCCTACGCACAATGGGTCGATGCTGCTCTAAGACCCGCTATACTGAAACCTGTGCAAGTTAAGGAAAATACTTGATAAACCTCTGGTGAAGAATGGGACGATGAGATGTTGTTGTCCTTTGCGAGGTTACTATCTCATAGGGATGCATGATGAAATTATGCGTTTCATCTGTCCATTTCATTCGTTATCTACGCGAGCCCGAGGCTGTGGTTACCTGTGATTATACCAGGCGAAACATTAGCCACATGTGAATCAGGGCGTCTTGATGTCCCTGTAGTTGCACCCAACTTGCTATGTTCGGCGATTAGCCTGCTTCTTGTTAGTGGGAGTACGTCCAAATGCGTATTTTCCGCTGCTGACAGCTCGTCTTCTACAAAGGAGACATCTTCGCCGGAGGTCGCGGGTCCCACCGACGCTGCCTTGGGTGCATTGTTTGACTTATAACTTATAGATATCACACAATATTTGACCAAATCAAGAGACTTGGTTTCATGTGGCAGGGTGAATCTAAATTACTTCAAAAGTAGAGCGAGTTCTATTCAGTTCAATCCCCTGTCATGGCACAAAAAGGCGGAGGCTACAGGGCAATGGAATTAATAGACTCTACACTGTAAAACTGGGATGTTAGAAAATTGAAAAGGCAATGTCAAACTCATCAAATGAAGCAGAAAGGCCACAGAAGCATGCCTGAAAAACTGAGCCTAAAATCTGTTTAGCGATGTTCGTTGATTATTTTAAAAACTCCCATCCGGATAATTGCAAACGCACCATTCAATTAATTACTAACAACTTGCCCGGATAAGCGCGCAATTTCTTCCACATAAATCCTGCTCCGGTTTCCAAATTCTGGTGCTTATCTTTTAAGTAAACTGAGCGTCAAATTACCCCCCGTTGTGACGCGTTCTGTTTACACTCTTTTCAAAAATTCTCTTCAGCTTCTACACTCCTAGAAAGTTCCAAGACCGCCGCTTTTACCTCGTCTGCGACACGACGAAACCTCCGACAGATACTTTCGAGGCTTTCAAAGTGTGAAATTTCTATAGCCTTCTAAATGGTTCCTATGAAAATTCAGTATAAGGATATTCGTTATTCGTACCATGAACTAGGATGAGGAGGATTTGGGTCGCGGACAAAGTTATGTATATGTATAGTTCTGTAATACACAACAGCATCAGCAACCCATCGGCTTCGCTCTTTAAAATTAATACAATGAACATTGCAATATCATGGTCCCGTACTTTCAAAGGACTTTTCCTCCGAACAAAACGCGGAAAAAAGAACCCTCCTCCTCCTACAGCCCATCTTCGCGATGCTACCTTGCTGAAGACCAAGAAGGTAAAATTCACAAGGGATTATGCCTATCGTAAGCTTAAAAAAACGACGAAACGAAAACAAACGATGAAGTCAACGGACGATGGGGTTTGGGAATACGAAAAAATTGAATGGAATTTAAAAATGAAAAGGTGTAAGTGGATGTAATTTTCAGGGATTGCGATATGACAATTGTGGCAATGAGACACGACACGACACCATTGCGTTGAATAATGCACGAAAATTGTTGGAATTAAATTGTAAGAATCAGATGTTTTTTGAAAGGATGTCGGGCGTCTCGCAGGAAATGGAAATGTGATTATAAAGTGCGACAATTCGTTAACAATTCAGGAGCAGAGGGTTGATTTGAACGTGCGAGCGAATTGTAATCTTCAAGATGAATAACAAAGGATCCGAGTGTTCATTGTGGCATTTGTCGCCGTGATGGTGGGTCTAACGATTCCCCAGTAAAACTGATAATTGTTTGGGCGAAATAAAAGTTCCTAAAAGTAATTTTGCGATGGTAGCAATTAGGTTGACTGAGAAAGAAGAAAGTGGCGAAGTGTTAGCCTGGCTTCGTCCCAGCCGATGAGGTTTGGGCCTTCCGTTCCCATCCCAATGAAACTCCTCTTCTAAACGTCGACTAGGCTTTCTAGAATGCATCGAAACTACTCTCTCGAGCTGGAAACTGAAAGGAAAGGTGTCTCTAATTCTCCATGGTGTTTTCAATCAATTCATCAAACCACAGAAATCGAAAGTCCTACCCGACATGTCACTGCCATCACATTCTCGCAGTTCATTTGCACTGGAAAATTAGGTCACTGGCTTCAAAGTGGTACTACCTTTCAATTTCCTCAATGCATCCGTTGAATGGCCGGCATCAGAGCAATTCCCAGACCTACATAAATGATGCAAGTGGTCGATACGATAATGTATCGCACATGTGGTCGCCGATGGACAGTTGCAAGTTTTTTTTTGTTTGTTGGCCTCTTTGGCCGGCAACTCTATGGACCTTTTAGCAGGCACATAAAGCGAAAACCATGAAAACCCATGGATGGAATCCAAAGAGGTCTCCACGCTTGACTTTTAATTGCAGCCGCCGGCTATCAATCTCGATTGGACCGCGATGCCTGGATTGATAGCTGAATGGAGAGTATCTCGTTCGATCGTTTGCATCGTCGTGTTGGAAAATGTTTATGACTTTTTATCACTAGTTATCTCCTTAAATGGCACATAATATTCGAAGTGACTGCAGCGGCATGTTCGTGGAACCAACTCTTCACTGGGTTTGATGAGAAGTCGAGCTTGTTATGAAATGTTCAGCATGAGACCTGTGGCTTTTCCGCAAGCTAGAATTGAGCATCGAAAGAAAAACATCGTTGTTCGACATCGAAAAAAGAAAACATCGAACGAAATAATCGACGCACGGTGGGTAAAATGTCGATGGTGAGAAAAATATCGATGGTAAATCGTCGAAAATAAAACGACGATGCGAAACATCGAAGATAAATATCAAGAAATTTTTTCGGTTCAGTGAATACTGACGGCCATGTCAAACCCGTGTTGGCTATAGCCGGCAAAAGTTGTTAAGGGAACATCGAACGAAAGTACAAAATTTATTGTAGTACATAGAAGATATCGAATGTAAAAAAATGGGGGAAGATAGAACCTCGATGGTAAAACGTCGAACTTAAAAAATGTATAGTATAACATCGAAGATTGAACTGTGACGTTTGGATAACGATGATAAAAAATCGAAGGCAGAACATCGATGCTAGAAAACGTCGAAGAAAAGATATCGATGGTAAAACATCGAATAGAGAAAATCAGATGTAGAGCATCGATGATAGAAAAATTCGACCACAAAACAATAGATGGTAAAACATCAAACATCGACACAATACATCGATGTTTTAAAAACATCACCCATGAATGCTCATCCCTATCGCGAGCCAGTAATGTACCGACAATGATTGCATGCAATATTGTAGTAAATCGTAACGTGTATAATAGTAGTTTAGCGATGTTGGATGACTTCACATAGAACCGGGACCGGGGCCTGTGATTGATGGGGGCAAGTTATTTACCCGTTTTCAATGCAACTCATAAATGATTCGTTACCAGACTTTCTTATGCATGTGCATTTTATTGGCTAATCGATTTATATCTGGAGATATTCATGTTGTACGCGAGAATGCAGCAACCCGATTTGTTTGTACGATGCTTGCTTTTCTGGGTATGTTGGACACGGAGAACTTGTGTTGTTTTCGCATGAATAAATTATGTCAGACGTTACGAGTTTTAAATTGTTATTTATATTGGATTTGGAATGAAAACAGTTTTATTGAAAGTGCGGTTGTGAATTTATTGGTAACTTTGGTTAGTTTTTCTCCCTAGAGCAAATGAAATTGTACCAATGTTTTACGTTCTTCAATATGTTGCTCTCGAGGCTGATGAAAAAAGTGTTTTGATATCTTTAATGTCTCGCAGTTTGCTCGCAGCCACAATCGAGTAACTCTTTAATGGGTTTGGGTTATCAGGGCATTGATGGTAACGAAGCTAGGGATGTACTTGCTAGGAAGGCTCGTGCTCGCAATTCAGTGGACCGGATCCCTACTGTGGCCTAGCGTGAGCTTTAGCCAGGACACTTGTTAGGCAATGGTTAGATAACAAAAGACTTCAACATTGGAACGATCTTCCAGGATTGCGACAGTCTAAAAAATTAGTTAATCCATTCAATCTTAACGACACCACTCCTTTGAGTGGGGCGGACTTGAGACTGATTGTGGGTAACCTTTCGAGGTACCACTGGGTGAGATGTCACCACCTTCTATGTAAATGCCCAGTGATTGCTCGGTATAGGAGATTGATTCTTGGAGAGAAAAAAAAACTGTAAACGCAGATATCGTCAAGAGTACCACCACAAAGGACTTACTGGCTTTTATTAGGTTAGTAGAGGTCTTTTGTCCTAATAACAAAGTTATAGCACAATAGATAATTATTCGGCCGCAGTGGCCACCGTACGGGTAACATAGCTTGAAAGAGAAAGAACAAAAAAGGAAGTATATCCGCGAGGTTCTTCTTGTGTAACAGACAGGTTTTGTTACTTCCAGCGTATTGGACCATACGTCTAAGTTAGATCCCATCAATCTGGTTTTCATCTGTTGCGTTCCAAAAATGGATACACTAAACAGCGACTATGGAGGTACTTACTCGTTCTAGCATGGCACTGCACGCCTTAGCTTACCATAGGTCAAGCAAAATTGGGGCCAATTCGCTCCAAGGCCGGATGTATACTAACCGAATATTTAGCAAGGGCTCAGTAGGTTAGTCCGTTGAGGTGTCAGTCTGATGTGTCACATAGGCGTTTCGAGGGTTTAAATCCAGTCGCGGTCATGGTTGTCTGCGTTGTTTTCACCTTTGCTGTAGGGCGTATAAATAAGCGACAGCCTTCTACCGATTTGTCGCCGAATGCGGTTAAATTAGCAGAAGGTGTATGCCAGCAACATTTATCGTACAAAACCAGTTATATCGTATCGAAACGTCAACTAAGCATCTTGTGAGTAGTTGATGCGCTATGTCCCACTAGTGTTTAGTACAAATAGTAGTAAATTAGCAGGAGAAATAAAACCTGCTTTATGCAGAATAGCAAATGGTGCAATTAGACGCTCACAAATGTTAGACCAGGATTTCATCGTCTCCCTCCAATAGGTGATTTTTTTCCTGCATTTCCACTTTCCCCAACCCCGTCGCCTATCACCTCATTTATCGAATGAACATTTATCAAAATAAATTTAGCAAAAAATTGCCAATTTTCTACGCATATTTTCTCATGTTCGTTGGCCATTCGTTACAACAACAACAACGAATATAAAAAAAAGAAATTTAATTTATATCGTTCGTTTTCGGTTACCACCCACTTGTATCCCTGCTTTGGACGATTCCTTCCCTTCAAGTCGGGACACATAATAAATTCTAAAGAAGATGAAAAAATGCGTTACCTTTTAAGCAATAAATCAAATAGAAATCGGAAAAGTGGAAACCGAAAAATTGAGAATTGGCTGGAGGATCTATACTGCTTTGGATAAGTTTTCTCGATATCGGAGTGGAGAGTATACAAAATCGGTTTAAATTAGATTTGATATGTTTAGAAATAAAATTAAGTGCCTGCAGTTATCTATCTCGAATCATTAAGCATCGTCAGCTGTCTTAGTCTCTTCAGACCTTATTTGAAGAACTGGATTGTTTCGTCTATTGCGCCGACTCATCAGGTGCTACATCTACCTTTGTTGATGTGTGTGCTACGATTAATCCCTCCCTGCTAACGAAGTCATGATGAAGACATCAATGCCCTCTTTATGAAGACCTAACGAATTCATGAAGGCGTAGCTGGTGAAATACTTAATGAGTACCATTGACCAGTTCATCAAACTGTAGCCGAGGAAATACTCGATGAAAGCAATTGGGAAGTTCACGTGGTCATAGCTGATGAGTATCATTGACCATGGCCACGTTAAAAAAAAACTGTTTGTGGCAGAACTTGAACCCGCGCGACTTCACGAATATTAGAGCAATTCTCTACCCATTGAGCTACCACAGCTCTCTTCTTTTAAAATAATTAAAGCCCTCTATGAGTGCTTCGATGAAAATGGATAAAAGTCATCAGCGAGTCAGATGATGAGTTTATTAACGAGTCTCATCAAGCATTTCATCAGTTATGGTTTGATGAATTCGTCAATGATTTTCATAAATTATTTCACCAGTTACGGCTTGATAAATTCGTCAATGACTTTCGTCAAGTATTTCACGGCTAATGAAATCGTCAATAACTTTCATCAAGTATATCATTAGTTATGGTCTGATGAATTCGGTAATGAAGCTCATGTACAAGGTCGTAGGTGGTCATGTCTCGTTTTACCGAATGCAAGCAATTCAACAATGGGACATAAGGGAAACAGTGGGCATGTGTACGTCTACAAATACCTTCGGATCATTTTGCTTCCTTGATTCGGTTGACGACTTTTCGACTTCGTGGTACTTTTATTTAAAATGCAATTGTTTTTGTCATCACCATGATTTTTATTTTTCCTTTTTGCTTCCCCTTGTCAACTGGTGACCGATGGTTGACAGGGTACTGCTCTCTGTTCTGTTTTTAAAGTGTAACTTTTATAGCAACACTTCAATGGGCTGCGAATTGACATTTTTTTTTATTCGAGTGCCTTGATTTCTCTCGCTCGAGTAGGTTCGAGTTCACTTGTATTTCAACAATTGCCCTAACCCCTTGTGGGGCATAGCGCGTCAACTGTTCCATGTGGCCCAGTTGACGTTTCGACGGCGTAAACTGGTTTCGGAGAATGCAGTTGCCAGTATGCACCTCTTGCACATCCATGACCACAAACGTCGTCGTGGGCGGGACTCGACCCCGAAACGCCGGTAGTGAAACATGAGACTGATGCCTCAACACACTGCGCTACCGGTCGAGTTCACTTGTATTTGCTACATAATGTCTGTATGTGTAGTAGAATCACTGCGGTATAATGTATGTTCCAAATGGGAGCGATGAAACCAATGCAGTAGAGTTCTGTTGAAAATATTTTGAGTCCCTCGGTAAAGACAAAAGGACCTTCTTTGCGATATAATCCACTAAAACTTTTCACGTAATCTAAATTTGTGGAAACAACTGCCAAAAGTTTGATGTGCTGTAGTCTTAGCGCGCATTGTTCGTTCTAATTTATTTTAATTTTTTTATGCTATAAGCAAACAGTACTCGCTTTACAATTCTAAAACATCCGTTCCGCGGATAATTTTGATTCCGCAAAACTTCCGTAGACTTTTTCTTCTTCATCTCGAGAAAAAAAAAACGAAATTCATAACTTGTTGGCCGGTAACTAAAATCCACCCGACAGATAGTTTTGTGAAATGCGTTTTGCTCTAACTCGGTAAAAACTGTCATAAATCTCAAGAGTTTTTGTTGCTGCGCCCCAATTTGTTTTACTCGTCCTTCCTGTTTATGAAAAAAAATATATGTATATATCCTCCACTACCAAACCATCTTCTCCCTTTTTGCATCATATGCGCTCCATCGGGATGAAATTGCCTGCTCAAGAATGAAGGCTTGGCTTAAAGAGTTGCTTCAAACTAGCGCTAAATTTGTGTTATATAAAATCGTACAATGTTTTCCAGCGTTTTTTGTCTAGTTCGGGTCGATAGATGCCGAATATAAAAATTCGTTCAAAGGATTCCCTGTTTCTGCTCCATCCCTTTTCGGTCGTTTTCTATCCGTTTTTATAGACTTTCACGGATGTCGGCATAAGCCAATATCTAATAGGATTGCCTAGTGTGGACGATAGCGGTAGCATACTACTACATACTACTAAATTGTCATATTCGACGAGGAAGGGATGAAGCGAAAATACCCAAATGGACTGAACGAACGGAAACGAGAGGCAGAGTGTCGGGATCGATATGAAGTATGCGGAGAAAGGACAAAAATCCTATGTTCTGGTTTTGATCTCCGACTTGGCTTTCGGCCAAACATTTGTCCTGTCTCGGATAAGTGTAAAAATAGCGCAAACCAATAGATGAATTGTATATGGCACGGCGGCGAATTGGCACCCCAATTTCGATTAAGTTTATTGGTTGGTCTGTAAATGATTTCTTCTATTTAAGAGCTGGAGTTCAGCGTAGAGTTCCAACTCCTTCGCTGAATTACAATAGTTAACTTGAGTGGTCCAGGGAACTTAAATGGCAGCTTAATCTAAAGTGCAGGAAAAGTATGGATTTTTTTTATGGTCGCTTTTCCCTCAAGCTTCCGCGGACGTTAAATTATTAAATAATAATTTGATAATTTGTTCATCTCAATGAAGTCGGCGCCCAATGTGAGATTATTAGGCGGCGACTTGCTAATCTTCATTTCCACGGGACACGGGCGTAAACGCGTCCGCGTAATTTTTATCCGTTGAGCATGAATGCGACTAGTCTTTACATGAGGATCGGGTTTACGCGTTCGAAGCGAGCCAAACGGATATCGAAGCGTAAATGGCTAACTCGGAAATAATGAACGCGGTGTTTACACGAGTCATGTTTACGAATCGACAGCGAATGTACTGTCAGAAATACTACGTGTTCGGTATCCTTCAGTTTTAAATGGTAAATCTGTGGGCCTTTTCTCCAGGTTTAAAAAAAAACATAGATTTCTGTTAGGTGTAATTAGCATACATTTGCTAATTGGAGAAGACGAGGCCAAGAAACGAAACAGGACAATTTGGGCGAGAGAAATATATCTCTTACGCGACAGGGAAAACATTTTCGAAAAGTTCTAAATATAGCCTTACTAGTGCAAATGTAAAATTGCCGCAAAAAAGTTCGACTCATCAACGGAAAATGAATTTAATACGGGATCAAATAAGTGGTTTTATGTAAAAATCAGCTCTATTGGCATATCTGCAGAGCCTCCTAAGGGGCTATATGTTTTTGTCATGACAAAATAGAACATACACTAAAGCCAGTTGGACACGGAATGCAAACGCGTGCGACAGATGAATTAAAATTGCACATTTATATAGAAAGCTTGCTGACAATGGTTCTTTTTACTAGAATCTCGTATACCGCACGCGCCATGGGAAACTGGCCTAAATCTTCACCAAAAATAACTCGGCATCCAAAATCCAGGGAAAGTCCATGAGCGCATCTTGGCTGCTTGCAACCAGCAGCGATTTTACTCGATCGTGAGATTTCAACGGGTTTGAAAGCGTGCACGTATTGGACTCGTAAACCCGATTGGTATTTACACGAGAAGCGTATTTACGCTTCGATACGTTCCGTTAGCTAACAAGTTACCCGTTATCGTAATACCCGTTTGCTATTTACACGGGATGGGTATCGTAGATTTGACGCTCCCGACGGTGTTGCGCGCCACGTGTATTAGAACCTTAAAGAGGGGGCAGATAGGAGGTGCATGTTAGCAGCTACACATCGGAAAAGTAGATATGCTATCGAAACATCATCAAGGCAAGAGATGTTGACGCACCCATACCTTTGGAAGGGTCAAGGTAAAACTAAGATAATATTGATCATAACGGGGAACTTACAGATTCTTCTTGGGGCTTGAAAAGCCTTGAGCTTACCTTTGATGTCATTTTTACTCGCCATTGAGTCGCTCGAGTACTGAAGAATAATTTCCTGTTATTCGGGTTACGAGCTGAGGGAAAATGTGCTCTTGATTCTGTTGGTGTTAGTAAACGGGAATAATGCATCGAATGTATTGCGTTGATGAGGCGATGGCTGGGATATTGAACTTGGTTAAAAGAACGTTTTTGTATTGTAAATTGTTTCTACCCTACTGGCGAATCAGACTAAAACGACTTGCATGGAATAAGAATCCTTCAGTCCGGTGATGCGGTGATGGATCATTTCCATTTTTTTCACTAAACAGCTAAAAATTGTAACCCCTCCCCTTATATCCTGTCTCCCATTATCGATTTTTAATGAGGGAATACAAAAATAAAAATCTGTACGTCAAAATTTATTTATTTGTTGCGGTTGCTTTTAAAATATTCAATATGCTAAAATTCTTTCTTTTATTTTCTTCCAGGTAAGACATCGCTTACTATAGTTTCATATACAATTGAAGTGGGTTTGTAAAAGGTACATATATTAACAAGAAGAGCTGAGCAGGTTGAGTATACATACTAAAATGAGTAAGGTGAAAAATTTTAATGAATTTTCTATCCTCTTTAGTTTTTGGTTAATGCAGTTCGAGAGTAACTACCAGAATAAAAAATAAATAACTGGCGCAACAGTCCTATTTGAACCATGGCCTCGAGATGAGTTAGCATCATCTCATTTTCTAGATCGTGACGGTATGTATGTGGGCTCATAGTCCGACACGTAAATCCCCTTTTTTATCGAAAACTACCGCATTCAGTAGGAATCGAACCGGGGCCCAGTGCGTAGAAAGCGAACGTGCTAACCGTTGCGCCATCCGGACTTGATGTATAAATTTTTCTCATAATTCCAGTAGCTTACCCCACTAAGATCAAAATTCCAATCATATCCTCAAACTTCTGGTTCCCGCCACCAGCGTAGACATGATATTTCTACGCTCCTCTTGCTTCCAACCAAAACAAAAAAAAAACAAACTCTCATTCCTCATCAATGTAATTCCATATCCTTCCACTATCGACAAATCCGATCAATTTGCCATTCATCATACGGAAACAAATGAATCACGTGCTTCAAATCATCGCCACAGGATTAAAGTTTAGCTCCGCGAAAGAAGTCATAAGTCCTTACGAAGGAAAATATAGCAAAACTGCTAAACTACAATGTCGATTTATGGCAGATGACTAGAGTGGCGGTGACAAATCCTTTCCTGGATTTATGACTTGAATTTTTCGTCCTTTCATTTCGCTTTCTTTCTTTGAATGTGTGAACCGAGTGGAATGGCACGGGTCGAAATTGGCAGAATCATTATTGTCACTACGAGAGGAAGGGTTGAATTTCAAGAGGTATATAAATAAATGACTGCGGAAGAGCTAAGACGGTGAACAGTGTTGCGATTACATAATCTGGTCGATAAATGAATAGATTGGATGGGAAAAATGTCAAATATTGATATTGGGATATTGTTTTTGTTTCAGTTTGAGAGTAGCTTTCTTTTTCTTCAAGTGGTTGGTGGTTAATTTGAAATATTTTCGTTTATAATAAATCGATTTAGTTTGGTTTAAAACCACATAATTATGAATGCCTTTTTGCGGTATACTTTTGCGGTATACGATGGAGTGATATTGTTTGTATCACATTCTTTCCGCTTTTATTTTCATCGATTCTTATCAAATCGATATACATGCTTAGTCGATTGACGAACTGCCTAATAGCAGTGAACATGCTTGAAGTTTTCCATTAACCTTCCACAGTAGTAGCCCACTTTGGCCGCTGTATCCCGAAATGAATAAATTTTTCTAAAAATCTATCCTGAATATAGACAGAGCTGCAATGACTAGGTTAAGTTGGGGGCTGCCACAACAGACCAAAATCAGCTTTGCTTTCGAACATGTTACGCCATTCATCATCCAAGTCGAGTTGGCTTTCCCGACAGCAGCCAACTTCAATTCAGATTTACAGGTAGTGAGAGGCTTAGCAATGTAGCCACTGATCTGCTGAGCATCATCGGTGGCACCCCTGTGAGCCAGCTCGTCAGCTCTTCAATTCCCGGCAAAGCCACTATGGCCAGGTATCCAACACAATGTAATATTGAAATAGCTGCTAATTTTTCTAGGGTACGCTCAACATTCAGCAACGACCTTAGACAGCATCAGCGTAGGCTCAAGTGTTCTAACTGCAGCTTTCCGTGAAAATAGTGATATCGCTTTTGGTTGTTGTGGCAACATCTAACGACATCGCAGCCTCTTTTATCGCGTCAACCTCCGCCTGGAAAACGCTGCAGTAGCTTCGAAGTTAAAACGAGTAGTTTAGATTGAGCTCCTCGGAGTATATTTCGGCGCCCATACCTCCATCCGTCTGTGAAAATTCTCAGAAAGGCTAGTAGTGCTGGCGGATTCCCTAAATCCCATTGAACATAGGATGGGATCAAGCTTGCGTGGTTATTCCCGAAACAGTACATTGGTGGAGTGTAGTATCAGGTCCAGCGGACTCAAAGGGTTCAAAGCTTGGAATCGCCCATAGTGCTTTCTTCCTTGAGATGATTGCACTAAGGTCACCTGAAGCCAAATCATATACCTGCACCCAGGTGCTATGAATAGGCATTGGTGAGCTATCGGGAAAGTGTTTGTCCATTAGAATCTCCAGAGTCTCTTCACTGAAGACCGTCCATAACCCGTCTGTCTTCTGAATAAAGCTTGGCATGGAAGGGCTAGTGATAAAGTTTTGCGAAGTATAGAAGTCTCAGAGGATCCCTCTATGCATTCGCAGAAGAGCTTTCTCGAGCTACGCTTCGCCTTACTAATCTCCTTTGTGTGTACTTTAAGGAGTTCCTTGTAGAGGGCCTAGTCTAATTCCGTTCTTGAAGCTTTCGCCCTATAAAATCCCTTTTTTTCAACTAGCTCTGTAAAGATTCAGCTCCCTGGACTACTTTAGCTTTAGTTTTTTATTCCCCTTAGGTCTACTTAGTGGGCATAATATGGCCGTAGATTGAGATATAGCGTCCGTTAAGGTGATCACCAAATTGTCTAGTTCCTGCTTTCTTTTGGCCCCTACAGGTTGATCCCATATATCAGCAGTGACACTCTTCGCCCACTGGAGCGACGCTTTTTGCTTCTCGGTCAGTTTCTCCTATGGTAAATTCCCTAAGGGCTCGCGAACCCGCATTGCTGTCGTTCGCGACAGCGCGTATTAGAGGGTTGCATGTGGCTTCACTAGTTCCCGCTCCCGCACAGAGTTGCCAGGACCAGGTCTTTCCAGAGCCGAGGCGCTGTTTGGAGTGTTAAAATCGGAATTCTTATTTGGGACATCCCGCACAGGATTGCTCGGGCCAGGTCTTCCCAGAGCCGAGGCGCTGTACAGGATGTTCAAGCTGGAATGACTAAGTATGAGCCATATGTACTGGATCCCACACTGGGTGTCATTTAGCAAATTGCTCTTACTCTAAATTAAAACTTAATATAAAGTATTAAGTGGATACAACTTTTATTTGCCCTAACCTCTAGTGGGGCATAGCGTGTCAACTATTCCAATGTGGCTTAGTTGACGTTTCTTTAGGATGAACTAGTTTCGGACGATGCATCGTTGGTAGCATATACCTCCTGCCCATTTAGACGCATACCTGTGGAAATTCGGGATAGGTTGTGGCTTATTGTTGCGCCCCACACCACAAGCAGGACGACAACACACACATCCATGGCCACGACGGCGTGAACGGGACTCGAACCCTTGACTAGCCGGTATACTGAGAAATCAGATTAACGCCTCAACGCACCGATCTACCGGTCGCCCCATATTTGCAAAAACTCTCCGAAAAAAATGCAAATACAATACAATCGTTTTCCGAAATACTCGACGTGGATAATTCAATCATTCGTCTTTTTTTTCCAATAAGCTTTCAATATTAATTTTTTTTTTATATTTACTCATTTATGATGCATTCGCAGAATCAAATTGCTTGTATTCGAGTTTCGATACAGTCCGTGGGCTCTGCAGTATGTGTGCAATATTTGTGGCAATGATTGAAATGGAATATTTCGACAGGTCACATTCATTGAATATTGAATGTTTTAATGAATTTTTCGAATATAGGTCATGGCATGCAATCCTGGGAAATGTTGAATAAATAGCGTCATTTCACAAAGTGCGATGAAGAGACGGTGTCGACGAATGTTCTCGGCTACGAGAGGCAACAATTTGTTTAATAAGGATCAATGATTTCAGGAGAATATGATCGAATTGTGTTTTCATTTGATTGAACAGAAATTTAGATTGGAAATTTGAACCTTCCTATATCTGAAAACTTGATGTGAAGCAGAAAGTTGAAACTGCCCTTAAACGAATCAAATGTTTCGAAATCGAGACACATTTATTGTTAATTCAACTGTGCCTTTGGCAGAAATTTCAATATCAGCATATACAAATTTCTCGATGACGAAAATGCTATATTGAGGTTTGGAGAACCAATTCGAATGTACAAATGTTTATCCTTTCTACTGGACCGTCTAAACTACATAACTGCATGCGTGGGCTTAAAATTTTCAACGGTGGTTAGTTAGTTAGTTCTCATTGAGTTTTTCTGAATATATTCTTATAATATTACTGCTGAGGCTGGGACACAAATATCTGATTGTTCGCACTGTATTTTCCATTTTTCTGGACAGACAGTAGCAGCTGCTATTGCTAAGGCCTTCGTTTTCATCATATCCAAGAAACCCTACCACTAATTGACCCATTTCCTAACAAAAACATTATCCCCTGGGATCCCATTAAAGGAAAAGCCGAAAAAAGCCTCACACACATACTGAGAATTGAGTCTAAATCAAATGAAGTTGCCTTCACACACTCCCTAGGCTTTATCGATAACGATCCCCCCGATTGTAAGCCAACTGAAAAACGAACTCAATTGACTTTTCGTCCTTTCGTAAGAATCATTGCCGTTGGCACACACACGAGTCTATCATATTACTAGTACATACCTGCCTTCAGCAACCATTCCTTGTTTTCTAGTCATTCGTTCAAAAGGACATAAGGAAAATGGAATCTATTCAATTCCGACCGGTCGTGAACAGGAAAATATCTATAGAAATATGTTAAGTAACATATAGATACGCCACAGTGCCGTGGGACTTAACGATGTTTCCACATGTTGACAAACATATCGACGAAGAAATGCTTGTTTTCATCGCAACTCTATACAATATAGGTGTGTACAGGTCCCCAAAACAGGTACTCGAGAAGGACTCTCGAATGAACAACTTAAATCTGCATGACGTCCGTACTGGGTGGCAAAAGGCTAGATGGTGGTAGTTTGAGGGTGGAAAACTGCGAAACCCAACATTTTGTTTTGGCTACCATATTCACACGCTATACGATGATCGAATATAGACCGGTATGACGAATCTGGTCACCTAATAGGTATGAATGTCCTTTGCAAATTTAGACTGCCGACAGTGCGGTGTGGCGCGGTCGATAGGTCCGATTGAAACAATAATAATCGGAAGGAGAGACCGAACTCGATATCAACTCTCATCTCTAGCTGTGACGATGTCCAGTCCAGGGTAATCGGTTAATCTTATTATGTTGTCAGTAAAAGTGTTTTGCCTATTATTCTTTGACAGTTCCTTTTGGATAGGTTTTTCGTTGCGGAGTTTATTTTTAAGCAGAAGCATGTGCATGTTGTAATATGAGAGGAGAAATGAAATAAGCAAGTGGGTCACGGAAATTCAAGGTTAGAAAGTGATTGACAGGTTCCAGTTGGAAGATGAACTTTGGTGATATTGCATTCAGGATCCTTAACTATTGTCGAGGTTTTCGCTGAGATAATAGATGTATAATTGACTAAATAGTATGTTTTGAAATCTATGCGCTATCGAAACGTCAACTAGGCATTCAGGCGATGTTGACAGGCTCAAACCCCTGGAGGGCTCGAGGCAATTAACATCTACTGGGTCTTCCCAACGACTTTTCGGTTTTCATCGTAGCCTTTCTTTGATGATGCGCTCTTCAATTCGTTCTGCATGCATTGCCCATTGCATTCGTCGTGGTTTGACGATTCTTCATCATCATCATCATCGTGGCGCGACAGCCCGACGTCGGGCCTTGGCCGCCTGGATCGTTGTCCTCCAATTATCTCGGTTACGTGACCGCGTCCTCCAATTTTGGAAGCCCAGTAGCTGCGCGGCGTCTACACATACTGAGGTTTGACGGTTCTTGCTTCTTGAAATCATGGTAGGTTAGGTTAAAGGGTTGCTATGATTGTTCACAGCACACAGACCGCATCAGGGTCCGTTGTGATGCCCAACAGGATAAGTAGTCCCGACCCATTCTAAACTTCGAACCACCCCGAGCTCACAACAAAACGTTGGAGCTGGCCAGCATCGACGTCCTACAAGTCACCCAGGTCGGCATAGTAGTAAACAACAAGAGTAGCCCTCCCAATACTTTCCAGGCCCGGGCATTCACAGAGAAGGTGGAAAGTTCTCTCCTCTACCTCCTCATCCCCACAGCTTAAGTCGTTATACGGAAGCCGAAGCCTACTGGCGTGCTCTCCAATTATACAGTGCCCAGTGATTATTCCCACGACCGTACCAATGTGATGCCTTTTCAGCGACAATAGCTTAGCGGAACGACTCATATCCAACCTTGGCCATATCAGCTTTGTCTTATAACAAGTGGTGACACTTAGCCATCTCGTGTTAGTGATACTTATCGCGGCCTGCATTATGCTATGCTTACATGCATTGAAAGGCATCTCAACATTGCAGAGAATAGTCTTCCAAGGTCCCTCTTCTAGCAAGTTCGTCAGCTCGGCAGTTGCCAACGAAACCACTGTAACTCGGAATCCAGCACAAGATAATATCAAAAATACCACTTATCTCTGTGAGAGATTCGCGGCACTGCAACACTATCCTTGAGGTTATACGTACGGATTCCAGGGCTCTAATCATGGTAAAGTCTATTTCGGTTACAAACTGTTCCGAAAATCCGCCGAAGGACCTTTCTTTCAAATGTCTTTAGCATGTTTTATGTTTTGTATTTACAGAGCTTCTTGTTTCTATGCACATGTTTCGATTTCATAAATGGGAGAACGGAGAAGTGAGTTTTCTTTTTAATCTGTATCAAAGCTGAGCTTGGTCTGCATAAGCATTACGAGTGCCCTGAGAACCACCCCAGTGGCTTGGTTGGAAATGATCCTAGGGCTTATGGCCATTTTGATCTGTTCAGCTGCAGCAGCGCATGTCTAGCTGCAATATGTGCTAAAAGTTCAGGTATGTGGCCCGATTCGAGTTAAGAAGGCCACTCTTGTATTCTGACAACATATCAGAGGCAATTAGGCCTTGATCTTTAGGATACGGATCACATGATCAAACAAACATTCCTCGAAAGGAGCTTTGTAGTGAACTTCCCAACAAGGCGAGACTGAGAGAGCAGGGAAGCTATCAATAAAGCGCCCTGATCTATACAAATAGTTCAAGGACGGATACTGGAGTAGGTTCGGACGAGTACTCAGCGGATCTGGGCCTAAGCCAGTGGTATAGACTGCCGAACCATGCGACCGTATTTCAGTCGAAGTTATATGCTATACGCATGATGATGCAATAAGGATGACGACGATTTGCGTCGACAGTAGGACGGCTATTCTGGCTCTAGCGTCATACAGGTGCTCTTCGAGAGTTTTCAACGTATGCAGAGAGACTGTGGACAGGAAGGCTAAACATATCCCTACTAGGATTATGTGTGTGCCCGGCTACAGTGGTGTCGCAGGCAACGAGAATGCTGATGAACTGTAAAGAAAAGATTCCGGAGCCAAGAACACCCCACTGGCTTCTATGCCACGGTCACTTGCGTGCGATGTCACAATCCAAATAGATGAGGCCATAGGGACTAAACTAAAATCCGAATGGAAAAACGGAACG
The DNA here is from genome assembly GCA_964017055.1 of Chloromyia formosa. Classification (NCBI taxonomy): domain Eukaryota; kingdom Metazoa; phylum Arthropoda; class Insecta; order Diptera; family Stratiomyidae; genus Chloromyia; species Chloromyia formosa. The sequence continues at coordinate 14,648,266 of OZ024818.1, read as the reverse complement.
GATTTCAGAGTAGCCAGAACGTTGTTGTCGTCACCCGATCTGAGCAAGAGCACGATACTGCTAAAAATCAAGAGAAATAGACTGAGGGCGACAGTATGTCTACTCACAGGACACTGCTTTACCGCATCTCACGCGAGTAGATTGGGACTAACCTCCAGCAACTTATGCATATGGAAGAGAACCCCATCGAACGTACCTTTTGTGAGTGTCCAGCCTTAAATTGCAAATGCATCAACATCTTAGGTTCTTACTGCTTTCAAGAGTTAGCCGAGGTGGCCAGCGCCGTTTCTTTGAGTAAGTTTATCCTATTTAACTGTGTGGTCACCTGGTAGCTCTAATTAGCCAGCGGACGGTGGCAAATGGGAATTAATCGGTGGCCTAGTGATTGCTGCGTTAGCGGCAACCCTCTCACCTAGCCTAACCCAAACTGTATCCGTTGCTTGATTTCGTCTATTTCTCGGGCGTTTTTGACAGGTTTAACGCACAGAAAAATATACTGTACAGAAAAAGTCACGTTTACATTTTTAAAGTTCATTCATACGAAAATCAGCTCGAATTTTCCAAGAAACAGTTCATCGAAAATTGGGATTTCTTTTCCCCCAAAAAAGTTAATTTTCTTTTATGTAGAGAAAACATTTGACATGGATAATATTTTTTTTTATGCTATATTATCTCAAAAGCTTTTCGAGATACGGGAAAAAGAGGTTACCACATTTTTTTCGGTAATCTTCAACAGTTTCATCTTGTTTCAGAATAAGGGTTTTTGTTATAGTGTTTGGAAAAATGTGGTTTTTTGAGTATTATTTCTCGAGATTTTGGCTCAAGCTCACTTCATATTTATATTTTTAACGTATAATGTTTCCCGAACACAAGAAAAAAGAAAAGTAAAGAAAAATGGTTCGAGTAAACGCTCTTTTCATTCGACCATGAACGGTTTTTAGGCGGTCGTCGCTCGGTTGACACGACGTCGGTCTATCAAGCGAGAGGTCGCGGGTTTAAACCCAGCCCCAAGCATATTTGCTGCTTTTTCTGGCAGCTACCACTGAGTACATTGATTTTATTAAAATTGATAAATCATAGGGATGATTTATAGCAGACCACTTGATAAGATCATTTTGCGGAGTACCACTTCTCTACAACTAGGTCTAGGGGCTACTTTACATTTTTTGTTACTCTCTCTGCCTATTCACAGTATTTTCACTTCGGAAATCAATTTCATTTGTAGTGGATGATTCAAAAAAAAAAAAAAATGTAATAAAAAAAATCTTATACAACTATCAGTGTCCATTGGACTCTTTTCATTTGCCTCTCGAATCCATTTTAGTACTACTACACAATTTCATTGAAAATATTTTCATCTTTTACTGAAAAAGGCTCTTTCAATATCCGCATTCATCGCTCAGTGCTCTCATCTTTGTTTGTTCAGTTCATTCATTCATTCGGTGCTTCATTCATTCGCGACTATATCGCTGTCATACATTTGAAATGCACGAATTGCTCTACTTTTCCATATCATCTCTACTGGCTCGTTTTCCTTTCAATTTGCACACTCCGAGTTCAAGATTGGCAACGTATTACGATACTCTAGACTAGATGCTTTTTGTTCGCATAGTATGTACTCGTACTCCCGTAGTATCCGATAAAAATTTCCGTGCAGGTGGGAAAGTTGCGTGTAAAAATTCTACAACAGATTTGTCGAAGTTAACATGCGAATCATTTTTATATGGAGAGATGAGAGTACATACACGAGCCAAGAAGAAAAGAAAACCTGTAAAGTGAAGCAATAGAATGCAATCAATGTTTTACCACTTATATCCGATCATACTATACAGCAGGGCTTCCTAAACTTTCTTCATTTGGGATCCCAATTTAGTAGCACTAGAATTTTTCTGCGACTTCAGATAGAAAATACAGAATAAACATACAAAAATGAATATTTTCCCAATACGTAAAATATATAAATAAAAACGAAGCAATTCTTTTCATCGAGAGGTTCTCTTTTTTTTAGAAGCAAGCTCGTTTTTTTTTATTAGTGCAGCGCCTTTTCATTGAGTCAAGCAAATGACCTTTATTGATAGAGTTAGTGTCGCCATACACTGTCGAACTCGAACACGAACCTAGTACAAGTGGACCGGTTTTCTTCACACCTATGTGAAGTGTATGTCAGAGGACATTTGTACCAGGTTCGAGTTCGACAGTGTATGGCGACACTAAGGCTGTATTAAACATGTATAGTTATTCTATTATTTTTATAAGGTTTTTGATTTCTATTAATAGACACACATCTCAAATTAGTATTGTGAAAGAATACGACGTGGATTGACCGAAAGAAATTTTTCAGGGCCCCCAAATTTGGTTTGACGATCCCACTTGGGGTCGCGACGTATAGTTTAAGGAACAGGGTACTGTATATGGTGAATTGCTTATAGAGCGTTCAATGTTGCAGTTGATGTGAATGCAATGAAGCAAAATGGTAGCGTAGGCCGGGGTGAATGGATTTAATTCGGTTGCATTGGTGGATTTCTTCCAATATTGATAAATCTCAATAAAGAAAAAAAATCTCCTTTAAGTGTCTGAGTCAATCCGAGCACTGCAACATTTGTTCTTTGAACATCTTCCACTCAGACCAGGACGACCTCAAACTGCGTACGTACTGGTTGAAGCCGCTAATTAAATCCAAGTTTCGTAAAGGAAAATTAGCCCCTTGCTTTATAAACGTATTTCTGTTCCATTGAACTCCCTGAATGCCTTGCTCTGTGCGCTGCAACTGCCTCAACAATGGATCCCTTTTACCAATTATCCAAGTCTATGGATTATTTAAAAATCCCGCTCTGCGAATTTGCTCCATTTTGTTGCAGTAGAACAAAGCAGGATAAAATATCGCCTTGCTACCTACCAGCATATATCCTTGTAGTGGCTGTTTTCAGCTACTTGTATTTATAGCAGTATCGTCCCGTTGAAATGGTATCCATGTCCATCGCCCTCTGCGGTGTTGGAAAGCGTCGAGCAGGAGTAAACCGAAAAAAAGAACAAACAAAGTTGCATGTATGCCATTCATGCTGCATGCAACCGTTTTGCAATAGATGGGAGGATTGCGCGAGGAGCAACGTGACGGCACACACAACATATACCCATATCGGGTCCATATTGAGAGAGCGGAAAACCACTTTGTCCAAATTGGTATGGGACAAGACAAACAGCCGACAGGTATTAAATCCGAACCGTTGTTAGCTCATTCGAGTGGAATGTTAGCTGTTTGCCTTGAAGAACCTCAACATACCATTTGAAATTTTATTAGAAGCCACTCAGCAAATATGCAATTAACTTTGTACTTGCAGCAAACTATCGGTGGATGGATATGCTATGGGTCTCGGAAGCATATTATGATTCTATTGCACACCGAGTGCAGTTCTTCGTGGTATGGAGGGTGATAATGATCCGTATATCACACACATGAGCCAATCCATGGTGTTTGTATGGAAATTGAAGGCAATAGCTGCCGGCTTTATTTTTTACTTTTTTTCTTTATTGAATTTAAGCGGGGAAAAAATGAATAGAATTGCAGGTGTCGTATATCGACAATTATCAGACGAGAAAATTCAAGTGGTTCATTTCTTGTTCAACGAATCCTTTTTTGAATTAAAATGCGTGCATTTTCATAGAAAACTGGCAGAAGACGTGGGAGATTGTGTGTTATACGGTTTAGGATCAAAGGTGTGAACCGAGATGGCTCCATGTATTATCGCCCGAAAACTAAAATAAACAATCGCCCGAATTTTGGGATGATAGTTCATATGGAATTTGGCCCCAAAACAGACGAACAATAGCCCCAAAATTAAGGCCACAAACTCTTTGTTTAGAAAGACGAAAAATCCTCCCCAAATTTGGTTTTTCCTAAAGAGAAAATCCTACCTGAGATTTTTCGTGCGAAATCTCATACAAAAACTGTCAAAAGTTGCGTTCGCACGGGGAATTTTCGCTCTCTCAGTACTAACATATTTTATTCGAAGAAAAAAGTTTCCACATCATCATGAGCAATTTTCACGCGAAAACAATTACTTTGCTCTTTACTTCGCTTGAAAACCGGTCTTTTGAGTAGGAGGGAAGTTCACGTATCGTGTAGAGCGCCGCATTAATGTGCTGTGTGCAAGTCTACACTATCACTTTTTTTGTGGGGGAGATAAGTGCAACATTTTTGCACGAAGAGGTTAGTACCACCCTTAAAGCCGAAATCCACTCTGGGATGTGTGTTCGTACTGCCTACAGTAGAAATGTCGTTTCTGACGTCCCAGCGTGGAATTCCGTGGGTTAGTACTGCTTAAAGCGGGAATCCCGGAGTGGATTTCCCATTTGATAGTACGAACCCGCAAAAATTCACTCTGGGAAATCTCAGAGAAGATTTCCGCTTTAAGGTTTCTTTTTCTAGATGTGGCTAAGCGATTATCGTTGGCGATTGTGAAAAAAACCGAACATAACGTAGCAATATTCGTATGTATTTTATGTGGATGTACAGCCGTATAAGTGTAGCTGGCTTTCGACGATCCCCTAAATTTTAAAATATACACGAGTTGTGCTCCATTATGGTCGTTCTTCTTTTCCACAGTCGCCAGCGACAGTCGCTCAGCCTCGTCTAGCAAAACAAACCTTTATATAGTACTATACTAGAATTTGGGAAAATTTTTCTTCAATACCTATAAAGCGTCTGAAGCGATAATTCATAAAGTTTTGAAGGCTCTATTCATTTTCGACCCAGGTATTCTAGCCCCTAGACGAAAATAATCAATGACCCAAAATTTTATGAACTTTTGTTCAAAAGCTTTGCTAAATATTGCCCGAAATTTGCGAAAACAGTTTATGATGAACAATCGCCCCAAACGCAGTCGATTCGTTCGATTCATACGGATCAGATAAATTTTCATACAAAACTACTACCGGCCTTTGATCCAGGTTTCGAATCGGATCACATCCGGATCAGAATTGAAAGTGATTGGTTGAACGTCAACTTTTTCTCGGGAATTCGCGCGTATATAAAATACATAGGTATAATTCAATACTGGGTCCGCAATTCGCCCCACGCGGCGAATTATCGGTATGGTGGCTGTTCGAATTTGCTGGTAACTGTTCAGACCGTTCGGTTCATTCTTGAGCTTTGTCCGTTTGTCTCGAACACGGCTAAAATGTTTAAGGCGATCGTTTATTTTCTTTTTGGGGTGATAGTTCCTGAAGCAAATTTGAATTTAAGCTTTCTGGTTAAGGCCTCTATCGATTTCCAAAATAATCTCAGAGGGTGCCTGGCATGCACTCAGAAACTACCATGCAATTGGCGTAATTGGCTAGTAGCAACTGGCCTGGCGTTCCTTAACTTTGTCACAATTAAAAAAGATTGAATAAAATATTTCCATTTTTTTTTACCTTTTGTGAACTGAACTACAATATTTCACTGATGTCGGCATTTCTCACTTTCGCATTTATCTCGGCATAATGTTCGAATCCTCAGCGTCGCGTCTAAAAAACGTGACCATATTCAGTCCTAGCTCGTTACATATTTTGAGTCACACCCATCCGTAAAAAGAGTATTGAAGTCATTTCGTACAACAACTTCCTTTCATCCTCTACCCGATCCGGCTAGCTTCCTATCCTATAAAAGAAGCCAATCGCCTTTGCGCTCGTAAATCAAATATTTAATATGCTCCTTTTTGCTGCTAGTATATTCATCGTCATTTTTGCCCTTCACAGTTAAAGTCTTCGTTGTCGTCGCCCTTATGACGGAATGCTTCAATTTTTTTTCGCCTTTTTAGCGAAACAAAAAACTCCTGAAAAAGCCATGGTTGGAGAATGTGGAAATGCAAGAACCCACAGCGTCTATTTCCTTTTTCATTTGACTACTCGTACTTTCATTGACTTACATTTTTGTAGTTCCGTCTGGAAGCCGACCCAGGTGAAAACTGCAAACGGCTGAAAATGTGTATTCCAAACGAACATGGTTGACTGGTAAAAAATATGCAAAGAACCGAATCGTTAGATGACATGAAAAGGATTCTAACTGGTGATAAGATGTAATTTACGAATATCGGGATATGGTTTTAGCATTACGAGTACATGCGTGTGCTTTCTTCTTTTCTGTTTGTCAAGACTTTTATGGAAATAAGTCACGATGTAATGCCGTTTCCCACTCCTTTTCAGCCCGATGCCATTAGAGCTGATAAAACATACGTGTATTTTCAATTTAGCCGGCAACATTCAGAGTGTTATCCAGATTTATAAGCATTCAATATTAGGACTCGTTAAACCATACTCGTATAGTGAGGAAGGAAAGGCTTTCACAGGACGTGTGCCAAGAGGATTGAGCCAAGTATGCGAATTCTCTCTCGAGACCTAACAGACGTGTAGTAAAAACATTTTATAGCTTTTTCGATAAAGTTGATTCTGTCTCCTGTTCGAGTCCTGCACTATAGTGAAGCTACCCTCCGCGGGCACCTGGTTGATAAAAGGAATAGATAATCGCACAATCATTTTACGCATTTCGCGTGCGTTCATCGTGCACATTAGACCGGTGTGATGTAAATGCAATGTCGTAAATTTCGCTGGAAAACGAAACAGGTGGAGTCTCTGGGGAAAAATTGATCATTTCAAAAAATGCTTTATATAAAGGTTGGAATTTTGCATATCAGCTCGATAATCTGCCATAATTTTCCACTGAGTAGGTTAAGTTATAGGGTGTGCGCTATAATTTGCATACAATAGTATGGTATATGTTGCGAAAGGACGTATACACATAGATTTCATTTTACGATAGTAGTTTAGTGGGTATTTAAAATTCGGGACTAAAAATAAAATGGGGTGGGGTGGTTCATATCTTGCTCATTATCAGTTATGTAATTCAGTTAAATTATCCAAATTTCGGTTCGAAAGACGAAGAATTCCCCAAAGGCTAAATTTTGAAGACATAATCTGTAAGGGTATGGAAGAGTCAGAAAACGAGTTTACGGAGGAGGATGTAAGAAGGACTATTTTCTTTTCATCGGTTATTGGCATGTTGGGTTTGGGGATACTGGAATGCAATTTTAGGTTGTGGTTAGTTCGAGCTGAAAAGAATTACCAGAAATGGAATGTGTTAATCATCCTTTCCTACTTACTACTTTGCCTTAACCCCTAGCGGGGCATAGCGCGTCAACTACTCCTGCGCGCCATCGTACTCTGTTCTGGGCAATGGGGCGCAACTCCCCAAAAGACTTACCCAGTACCTGACACTCCTTTGCCACAGATCGACGCCATGTGATTCGAGGACCCCCTCTTGGTCGGCCTTGGTTGGAAATGGGGTTCCATTTCATGGCATGCATAGCAATGCAGTTATCACTCTTCCGCAATGTGTGACCTATCCACTGCCATTTTCGCCTGCGTATCAATTCGTCGATTGGCATCTGACCCGTACGCCGACTTAGCTCTTCATTTGATATTGTTTCGGGCCAGAAAATTCTTAAAATTCGACGAAGACATGAGTTGACGAAAACTTGCAGCTTTCTGGTAACTCCTACGGAAACTTTCCATGTACTGCTCCCATACAAAAGTACTGATAGTACCAGGGAGCGAAACAGGCCCAGCTTGGTCTTGATGCTGAGATAACTGCCCTGCCAGATTTTGGACAGCATGCCGTATGCACGTTTAGCCTGGTTGATACGACGAGCGATGTCCTGCTCCGTACCACCATTTTCGGCAACAATGCTACCCAGGTAGACGAAGTTGTCCACCTTCTCCACAGGCTGCCCATTAATATTGATGGCAATAGGTGTCGGATTTCTTTTTCGCAACGGCGGGCTAAGAACCTTGGTCTTGTTGGTATTAATCTTTAGCCCAACCTTGCTTGCCTCCCTCTCGAGATCTAACGCCATTGCGGACAGATCCATGATTTTGTGGGAGAGTAGGCATATGTCGTCAGCGTAGTCAAGATGTTGTAGATAAGATGTCAAAGTCCATTGAATTCCTCTGTCGAGTCCGGATAGGGCTGCATGCAACACATCGCCGATCACAATGAGGAATAGGATCGGTGAGAGGATGCACCCCTGCCGAACTCCACTGCGAATCTCAAAGTCCCCCGACACCTTACCTTTATGCAGAACGCGACATTTCGCGCCGTCATAGGTTGCCTTAATAATAGCCACAAGCTTCTCAGGGATGCCTCTCCTGCGCAAGGCCGCCCATATAGAATCCCGGTTCACACTATCGAAAGCCTTTTCGAAATCGATGAAAAGCAAGTGAAGCGGAGAATCGTATTCAGCGCATTGCTCGATGATGATTCGCAAGGTGTTAATGTGATCGACACAGGAGAATCCGGATCGAAAGCCAGCCTGCTCTTCATCAATTGTGCTTTCTAAGTGGGCCTTTAGTCTTTCCAGGACGATTTTAGCTATTATCTTGGCAACGGCAGGAAGCACACAAATGCCTCTCCAATTATTACAGTCTGTGAGGCTACCCTTCTTTGGAAGTTTGATGATCAAACCTTCCTTCCACTCAGTGGGAAAGGTCTCTGTATTCCACGCTTTATCAACAAGTGGGTGCAGCAAATCGGCAGTTACGCTTGGGGCTGCTTGATAAAGTTCGGCAGGGATGCCGTCAAGTCCGGCGGCCTTTCCTCGTTTTAGTGCAATAATTGCAGTGACTATTTCCTCTTTAGTCGGGGCAGTGGACCGTATACGCACATTTTGATGGTTAGCTAGATTATCTATATGAGGGGGAACTTCACCAGAGGTTACACGGTTCAAGACCGCGGCGAAGTGTTCTTTCCACCGCCTCATTTGATCTTCTTCCAAGATAAGTAGCTTTCCATCACTATCTTTCACCGGATGTTGGCAGGAGTTACGACCACCTGTAAACTCCTTGATGACACCGTATACGGCGTTTAAGTTGTTACTTCTAGCGGCTTCTTCTGCTGACGCTAAAAGAGAATTGGCATACACTCTTTTATCGCGTCGCACACTACGCTGAACTTCTCGAGCTTTCTGACGGTAAAGGAGTTCGATGCTGCTTCGATTGTCGTCTGAGGCTGCAGCCAAACGAACTTTCAGCTCCTTTCTTTCAACAATCCGCTGCCATGAAGCGTCGGACATCCAGGGCTTATTCCGGCAATCCGGGTTTGGGCCAAGGATGGTATTTGCGCTATCAATGTACGCATTTTTTATGGCATCCCAGTTTTCGTTTATGTCACTATCTGGGTGACTAGTTATCTCAGCCGCTTTTTGCGCAAGATGGTCATTATATTGTTGTAAGACAGCTGGATTTTTTAGTCGAGCGGTGTTGAATTTGCGGGGCCTGGATCTTTCGTCGCTGGGGCGGCGCACGGCTGCAATACGCAATCGAACATTAGCGATCATAAGATAATGGTCTCTTCCTATCCCAATATCGGCACCCTTCTTGTTTCGCACGTCCAGGAGGCAACTCTTGAATCTTTTACTAATGGCAAAATGGTCGATTTGATTTTGTGTTCTGCGCCGATCAACAGAGGACCAACTGATTTTGTGGTGGTCCTTATGCTCAAACATAGTACCACCGATGAAGAGACTGTGAAAGTTGCAGAACTCCACAAATCTTTCACCGTTGTCATTACGATCACCAAGACCGTGTCTCCCCATCACATGTCTGAGCCCATAGTTATCAGCGCCAACTTTCGCATTCAAATCACCCATAACCATTATAATGTCACCTTTAGGTGTTCTGCTCTGAACGGCGTTTAGTTCTTCGTAGAAGGAGTCTTTTGCCAAGACATTGTCGGGTTCAGTAGGGGCATAACATTGTATTATTGAGATGTTCCTCATTTTGGTCCGGAACCTGGCGGTCAAGACCCTGTCAGAGACCGGTTCCCAGGATAAGAGACAGTTTCGCGCGGCTCTGGTTAAAAGGAGCCCCACACCTGACTCACGGCGACTACCGGTAGCTTTACCGGAGTACAACATTACAGTGCTGCCCGTTGGAGAGATGAATTCTCCGCTGTTCCACCATCTTATCTCACTAACTCCTAAGATATTTAATTTGTACCTCAGAAATTCACTCTCTAATTGAAGAAATCGTGCGTTCTGGGGACCTTCTGATCCATTGTCCAGGAGAGTACGCACATTCCAGAATCCAATCTTTGTCATTGTACGATAGCTAAAAGTCGTAACCATTGAGTCAGTCCTTATCCGAGGCATAGTTGACGTTTCGTTAGCATATAAAGATTTCGGATAGTGCAAGTTGCTGGCATACACATCCTGTCCTTTGATTGTCGGTTTTAACGACAGGCCCTCAAAGGGAAAGGCCGTGGTATTTTTTTTCACACCCCACACCACAGGGGTACCTCAACCAAATCATCGCACCGCCATCACTGGCGGCTTGACGTTGGTTGGCAATGGTCAGTGACCACTGCCGTTCCAGGGGGCGCCCACGTGGAGGACTATGGAAGAGGAGTTTTTGCCCCCCTTTCCTACTTGACATCCAATATTCCTATAAAATAAATAAATAACTTGCGCAAAAGTCCAATTATAACCGAGGCCTCGAGATAAGTTAGCATCACCTCATTTACTAGATAGTGATCAGCAACACGTTCAACCGAGCTATTTACCTCAAATTGGTACTCATTTAACAGCTGGGTGGGCTCATAGTCCCACTAGTAAATCCCCCTTTATCGAAAAGACTACGACCTATTAGGAATCGAACCAGGGGCCCACTGAACAGAAGGTGAACAAGCTAACCGTTCGCCTTCCAGACTGCTGGAATGCCAAAAAATCACCCCTCTTTTCCCCCTTTCCGTAGGCAACATAAGATTCAGCTTGTAAAGTTGTGGAGATTTTTAGGACTTATGCACAAATCGCTTGGATAGAAATATGTAAATCGTTAACGATGGAAGTATATTGTCGATCACGGAAGGAATTTCCGGAACAGACACTGTGACAGTGTAACTATATATTAATATATCAGAAAATTTCGGATGTGACACTAACATGAAACAGACACGGCACTGTAGTGCTTAAAAAGATATATAATCAACCGCCTTATACTGTTCCTTATACGGGACTACTTATAGGTAAAACAACGCACGGCTAACCCGACTTCGTCTGAGTTCAGCATGTGATCGTTCCTATTCAAATCTAAGCCAAGTCATCGTGTTGACCCCAATTCGGCTCGAGAGTAACTCGTAATTTTCCGTACACAGGTGGTATGCCCATAGCCACGAGATCGGTTCTGTCTGGTGAATTACGAAAGGCATATGTACATAATTAATGCTTCTCCTCACGATGACCCAAGCCCGAGGTCTAGTCGCATTGGCGTCACAGATTAGCGAAGCATTGCTTACCCTTAGTCCTTTTATTCGTTTATCTTTTTGCAAACGCAAATACCAAGGTTCTGCCTGGCGAATCTGGCTACTATAACATCCGAGTCTATTTTTTCGGGTTGCAGGCGGATTTGTGGCTGAAGCGCAGTCCCCCTTGGTGTGAGAGTACGAGAGAGTGGAGAAGGTGATTCTTCAGGGCAACTGTGACGATTCGATACATCTACAATACACCAATAAGATTGTCTTATGTGGAAGCTCTGCTGCCATCGGAGTCGTGTCCATCGGGGTACGTTCTGTGGTTGATAAGCCCTCATAAGCAGTTTTCTGGATGCTTATATTAGTCGTTTGAGCATCCTCTGAGGTTCTCCCGCCCGACTGCCAAATATTCGAGGAAAAAATTACTATAGTTGAGACTGAAATTTTTACGTTCAATCTGGGCGAACGATCTGTGGTCTATTGGCAGGCTTATTGTCAGTCCTTTCCACTATTGAGTTATCAGGCGGTCGTTTTGGTGGCCAAGATACAATATCGCATAGGTTGCGTCGCTTTCCGCGCTTCCCGGAAGAAAGACACTCACTATTTTATGGCGGGGGATATTGTTGCTCGTCACTGACAATAGTCAAGCCTCTTTCCAGGGTACAATGGTTTCTGTTATCGCCTTACGCCAGTTAATAGTGGCGTTGTTCTCGTAGCCAGGTTTGAGGCGTATGCTTCTCGATGACTTTATGAGTGCGTTTTGGCCTGTAACGGCAGAAGCATTTTAAATTAAAACGGCGCCCGATGCATGCTCGCGACCAAAATGCTTGTCGTGTATGTCGACCGGCTGCTGGCACTCTTGCTTTACTCATTGGCCCTAACTCCTGGTGAGGCATAGCGCGTCAACTATTCCATGTGGCTTAGCAGTCGTTTCGTTGGCATAAACCAGTTTCGGATAATGCACGTTGCCAGCATGGTCCTTCTATTCTCGCCGCCTACATGCGGGAGATGTGGCTTTTTATTACGCCACGCACACAGGGGGAAGACAACACAAACATCCTTGGCACGAACGCCGTGGACGAGACTTGAACCCGTAACGACCGTAGTCAGACATGAGACTGACGCCTCTACGCACTGAGCTACCGGTCGACCCTTTAGATTTTAGGCCTCATATTCATGTGACACGAACTTGATATAGCGCTAGTTGTCTACCATTCAGTCCTTTTATGAGGGGTCCTTTATTCAACCAGGTTCATCTGGAGGTGAAAGTTTATGCGATCCGTTTTTTGGTCTCGCGGGTGTCTTAGTTGTCTATACATGCTTAGTCGTTGTATCTTTCCAATTCGGCTCGTTAATTTCCGAGAGGTTGAGAGATCCTCAAGGAGTGGAGTGTGTACTTATCTTCTGGTGGTCGCAATGGGTTCTTGGCCGCGATAAATGACACTGGCTTTGAAATGAATGCAGACAACCGCCTTTCAATAACAAATCAATCCATTAAAATGACTCCAACTTGTCGATAACTTTGACCGGTACTTGCAATATAGAGCGCGTATTCGAACCGATTTCAGGTATCATTACGCAAAAACGGCTCTACTACACTTCGTACCCCATGTTCCGATTTGGAACAGAAAGTGTAATATAGTACTTTACTTTGTAATATGGTTTCGAAATTATCTACTAGCAGTGTCCCACATTGGGCGCCCTAGATACAAGCCCAAATTTCACTCTCATTATTGGTAGGCAGACTGAGCATCGATTATCTGAATTAGAAGAATGGCAATAAAACATTTTCATGACCTTGCGATTGCTTGAAGTAAATTTTTAAATGAATTCGCTACGGTCGTGGCATGAAAAATTGAAAAAGTACTTCATGTCTATTGGACAATAATAAGAAACAAATTTCACCTCCAGATCAGGTCATTGTGTTACATCTGCAAAATCAATGAATTTAAATATCAAAGGCAGTTGATGCGGTCGTTTCATGGTGGCCATTGGTCAGATCAATCATTTTTTACGTCTTTGCGGTTTGCGCTGCCGAGGACCGTCATCGTCAGAACTATTGTTCAGAGTGTCAATCAAGTATGACTTCGACCAGCAAATTACTGTTATGCAACAAAATTTTAAAGAGAACTCATAGATTATCGCTATATCTTTAAAATAGTTGACAATGAACATGTAAGTATCCATCCATCTACCAATTGTCGGCATTTTTTCAATTAGTTTCCTTTAATCCCGGCTGAATGGTACACCATTTTATATTGAAAAGCATGTTGCGCTTGATATTGTGATGCAACGTGTACTGTGATAAGTTGTGGTTATATGGAGTGACTTTCGATGCAATTCCATTCTTTGTTTTTTTTTTTAATATCGCTCGTATCTATTCTCACATTCTACAGTTGGGGGAACCGGAACGGATCAGAATTTCTCATTTCTTTCTCAATCATTTCGATGGCAACAACAAAAAAGTTCCGATAGCTCACCATTGTAGGCTTCATCAGTATCATCATTATCATCGGTGACGACGATAGCACCATCATCAACGTCATCGTGAGAATCATCGCCATAATCATTATTATCATCATCAACAGAATACTCATCGTACTATGAATGGTTAGTGAATGTTTGTGAATAGATCTGCCTCGAAGGTTCAAAGACCTGAGCTGAGTACCAACTATGCATATACAAGTACTGTCTACGTATAGGATTGCAGATAAAAGTTTTTTGCCTTCTGATATGAGCCGCTAGCTCAAACCTATCAGAAGGCCAACTTCTGTGTAGTTAGTACAGTAGGAGAACTACTATAAAGGCTCTCCGTTCTCTGATAATAGTGGCGAAAACAGGAAAAAACGTCCTACGTGAAAGCATAGTGAAATTTCCATTGATGGGGATCTTCATAGCTGCTACTATGATATTCTGCTATTTTGAAATGTGTACGTTATGGATATTTCACCGGCAAAATACTACAGTGTTTGCTGACTTGTGAAGTTAGCGGGTACTATGGTGGTTTCTCTTACTACTTACCAAATGTGTCTAGCCTCCGGGGTTATGACATATAAAAAATGAAATTAAGTTTTACCCAGCAGCGGGTAGAATTTTCGTGACCCCTATTTGAATAATATCATGTTGGATTATTCCGAACCGTCCTTTTCAGGGAATACAGAAGATTAGAATTCACTGACTTTTACGCTAGAAACAATGCCAACCATGCAATTGTTCTTTGCTATAGTTTCGCATTGATTACTTGTCGCGTGTCGTTCGTATCGCCCATTATCAACCATGTCTGCCATTTACTCGAGCCTACGAATCACTGCCATCACTGCCACTACATAGTCGTTATCATCTCATTCAGGAGGAATTCTTCAGTTTAATAGGTTCCAGGAGATTCGTCTGTTGAGAGGTTTTTGAAATTGTTATGTTCTGATTGCACTTAACACACACTGAATAGTACGAAAAGGCAGTTGGGAAATGACTATTGCGGAAGTCGTCCTTCAATTGAAGCTCTTCATCTGCCAGGCACACAATGTCGTTGATGGCGATATGGGACATGTCCCCATGTGTAGAGTGTAGACTATTAGTAGTTCCTGTTTGAAATGTACTCGAATGTTCAGACTTTGGGGCGAATTGCAATGATGAGAAAAATATTGACGCTTGGATGATCCTTCGCGCACTTATCGCTTTTCTTTGCTAATGGTTGCATCCTCTTTTTCTTAAGTCTCTTTTGGCGCTTTTATATCTCGAAAGTGTTTTTGCCACAGACAGGAAAATAGCATTGCATAGCAGAGCGTATAGTAAATGAAACTCAATTAAAAGTGCATATGAAGAGATGCTTTTCAGGCAAAGAGGTGGAACATTTTATGAATCATGGCACCTATTTGAAGGTGGTAGCAAGATTGTTATTAGCGGAAGTCAAGTCGTACTTGGTGGAGATCTATTTGCAGCTCTAGCATTATTTGTACTCGTAGGATACTTACTTACTTATCAACCTTTGTGTCCTTCGCGGGGTGTGGCTTCTGCCAGTAGTCTCGGTTCAAACACCGCGTCCTCCAGTTTCTGAATCCAATAAGCTTGTTGCTGTCGTTGTCAACGGAGTCCGCCCATCGCTTCTTCGGTCCACTTGATGGTATTTCACATGTGCCTCTCCCATAAACGCCTTTCTGGGTAATCGTTTTTCACCCATTCGTACCACGTGTCCAGCCATTTGTAAGCTACGTATTTAAACGAATTCGGAGACCTCTGGTTCGTCGTGAATTTCGTACAACTCGCTGGTATACCTTCATTGCCATTGGTCGCCATCACAAACAGCTTTAATGATTCGCCGGAGCATCCTATTTTGGAGGTTGTTGATCAGCTTCTCCTTAGTTTATGTGAGAGTCTATGTCTCACATCCGTGGCACAACGCAGGCCTCATTGTTGTTTTGTAGCCTTCCTGTATTAGTAGCTTGAGTTTAATATAAGGAGCAGCAGGTAGGAGCTTCCTTCTGCAAGTGAGATCCGAAGTTTTATTTCGAAAGGTTCATCGCCATTTCTATGACTGCTGTGTTCGTCCCAATGTTAATGAAGTTGTCCACCCTTTTGATAACGTGGTCGTCTAGCTTCACCTCCGCGCGGTGTGATATTTTTTTTGCGGGATTGGGTGGGCACTTTAGTTTCTTCTTTATAGATGTGTAGATCAATTTCCTTATGGAGTTCAACGCAGTAACCGCTGGCATTGAGAGGATGTTGATTTCATCTGCGTAGCTCACTATTTGAACATTTGTGATTAGCAAGGTCCACGTTGTCTGCACCGGCAGCTTTTGTCGTGCTATGTCGAATATTGGGGGGGGGCTACCCGTGTCAAATGCGTCCGTCAGACTGTTGTTAATTCTGAATTGTGCTGTTGAATTGGATATTATCGTCTCGGTGATCCGGACTAATTTTCCCGGGGCTCAAAAGTAATGCATAATCTTATATAATACAGTCTGGTCGATGCTATCGTATGCCAGTCAAGTCAAGTCATTTGGTGTACATCGGGGTTAAATTCGTAGCATTTGAAGCACCTTCTTTACCGAGATTAGTTGATCGGTGGTAGATTTTCCTGAACCAAAGCCTCTTTGATATTCCCCGATTATCTGTTCAACGTACGGTTTGAGCCGTGTCTTCAAGATTTTTGAAAAGATCTTTCAATAGGTGCAATGTTTTTTTTTTGTAACAGCCATGCTGATCAGAGGTGTGGTTAACACCACACATTTACACTAGCAATTTGATCTAAGCTGCTCTGGATAGAAGGTTAATGCAAGAATGCTGCTCCGTTAGCATTTTCACGTTTTGAAATGCAGGTGGCGTAGGTGTCGAAGTTTTCGGGCAGCTTACAGTTTGGGAAGCACTAAAAAGTAATTTGCTGTCAATAAAATGGTTTGTTTTGTGTAATTATATGGAATAGTAAACATTCAAAATGATTCTGCTGTCTAAGGGAAATTTATCCGATTATATCTCTACTAAGGATTTAAGTTTCCTCTTGAAATTTGAATGCTAAACCAAACCAAGACACACTCCCAGCAAAGTCATGGTCCGTTTCCGTCTTCGCTAATCTAATCTGCTCTAATCTCTTTACAATAGAAATACAGCTAATATGGCTCTGTAGTTTTTACAGTCTAGTTTGTCTGATTTTTGACAAATTATACTTCGGTTTCATTCTTTTGGCATTGTTTCTTCTAGTAAAATGTCTCGAATGAGCGAGTGCATGGCGTTTTCAATGGGTTCTCCGCCTTTTTTGACTAGCTCTGCTGGTATTTCGTCGATATCAGGCGTTTTGTTGTTTTTCAGTGCGTTGATTGCTGATTCGACTGCTTCGAGCATTAGTGGGTCCATTGGGGGTTGATCTGTCGGTTGATAGACGGTGGCGTATTATGACTCAGGTTGAGTAGTTCTTCGAAGTAGGATGTCCGCTTGCGTATCGCTGATGATGGTACCGCCTTTGTCTTTACAAACCGGTTCTGATGGACTTCCATACTTTAAACTGTTCTCGTGTCTTGTTTTATTCAAGATTCTCGTCTATACTTTTGAATTTTCGATCGAAGAGTTTCCATTTGTGTAAATTGCTTGCTTCCTTAGTGGATGTTCACACTGCGTGCGATGCCGAGCCGAGCCGAGCCGGGTCGAGCGATGCGATGTGGTGGGTGTTCACATTGCACGCCGTGCGATGCCGAGCCGAACGATGGCTTGCGATGCAAAGATGATCCGAGCGATGGCTTGCGATGCAAAGATGATCCCGGATGTTCACTGCACGCAGTTATGGAGAGTAGAGACCAATTTAGTTCAAGGAATAGAATCTGTTCGACATCATATCGTTTGTGCTTGACCCAGTAAATTTATTTCTGTTTCAAAACAGTGCTCTAAAAATGGAAGGGCGTCACCATTGGGTGCATCCCATTAATGAAGAAAGGCCCAGTGTTGGTGAATTTCATCATCTCTTCCGCGACCTCAGACGAGAGGTTTCACAAGCGGATTGAGCAGCGGCGCACCGCTGTGTATAAACGCAAAAAGCGGCAGCCGCGGCGCCTTTAGGACGATGAATGTATAAACCGCTCGACTCGCCGTTGCGACCATCGCCGCGGTTTGTGGAGCGGCGAGATTGCATTTGAATTCAGTGTAAGAGCCGGTACACATGGACGTCCAAATGACGCCGGACGCCTCGTCACTTAAGCTCCTCCCTCTTTGATACCTAACTGCATTTCAATTCACATGATGCGATAGGACGCAGCCTCACTCTGTATTATATAAGCCGGGCCACATAATAGCGAACCTGAATTTACAATTTATGTTATTTTTAGTTTTAAATAAACTGTTTTTTGGCCATAACTTCTAAAATATAAGGAATATCGCATTTTTAACACCATTTTCACCCCCCTCACAAACCCCCGTCCGAGCTGAGAGCTCCCTCCCCACCATTTTTTTTCAAAATTAATTGTCAATTGTACAATAGTAGTCACGATCAACGATTAACAATTAATTAATTGGCACTTAAAAGTGATCTTCAAGCGAATGGTTTAAGAAACATCATACAAATCAGACATTGTGACCGTGTCCGTGTTCCGGGTTCGAATGTATGTAGGCCGGCTTATTAAAAATTGATATGCGGACGCGTGAAATGACGCAGATAGGAGCAGAAACCAGCGTCATCCCAGATAGCTATCGCGGCGGCAAAATGCCGCCGATGCGCCGATAGTTATCCGATAGCTATCTGCGGCCATGTGCATCGCTTCATTGCCCGTAATGTATTTCTTCCTATCCGATTGAAAGTGACGCAGCGTCAGACGGCATTTCGACGTCCATGTGCACCGGCACTAAATATGTAAACCGCCGCTTCTGCTCTATGCCTTTATACGCAGCGGTGTCCGCTGCTCAAACCGCTTGTGAAACCACGCGACCTTATTACGGTGGTAATAACCTTTCATTTGAGCCATACTGAATCAAAACCGGAGTCCAAAGCGTATATACCCTAGACTTGTACAGACCTAGTTGTGATACCAAAACTTCCAACTGACAACGGCCATATGCATTAAAAGTGAATTTCCCATATGGTCAGTTTGAGCTGTGGGCGTGGATCCAATGAAAAATTTCATCGTTCATCCATTCGAATTTTGGATATTTACATTTGAACTAACGTTTATAGGGAAGGTTGCCGTTCATTCAATAGGATCTTGCCCATTCTCAAAATCAACTAACAACCTACACTATAAATATTTGTCGCATTTTGCAAGTCGCTAGCATCATTGTATCGAAAGTTATCGCTCATTTGAAGTTTCGTTTGTAGGGGACGTAGAGGTTGCTTGGGACGGAGCTTGGCCATTTCCAATACCAACCAACTAAATCTAAATCCAAATATTTGAACCAAATTTCAAGTCGCTAGCTTCATTCTATCGAAAGTTATCGCTCATTTAAAATTTCATCTGTAGGGGTTCCTTCGGCCCATTTTCAATACCAACCAACTAGATCATGCTACAAACATTTGACCAAAATTTCAAGTTTCTAACTTCATTCTATCGAAAGTTATCGTGCGAACGAACAGACAGACAGACAGATATGGCTAAATCGAATCAGGAGATGACCCTCATAATTTCCATGTATACACTGCCACACCGCCGCGCCTAAAAGTCTAGGGTATAAAAGCAGACATACATGCATTTTTTTCAATGTGATCTTACATCAAATATTACTTTACAGCTCGTACTTGCACCATACTGGCTCCAAAAAGCTTCACATCGCAAAGCATCGCAAAGCCCATAAACTCCATCGCAAAGCCCATTAAATTCCATCGCCAAAAATCAGCAGCCGGTACTCGCACGAAAAAGCAAAGAAGTTTGTGAAAACATCGGGCCATCGCTCGGCTCATCATTGCATCGCGCGCAGTGTGTACACTCAAAGCGTGATTCCATTTAAAATTGAAGACTTTCCATTTTCTTGCTTTAAAAGCTTGCAATCGCATTGCATCGCTCGACCCGGCTCGGCTCGGCATCGCACGCAGTGTGAACATCCACTTAGGTGTTTGTAACTCTATTCTTTGGCACTGGCCACTTGACTTTTCTGTTTCAAACAGTTGAAATATAATTGCTGTTCGTTTCCATCTTTCCGTAGTGTGAGTAAAATAATACAATACCTACAATACATACATAGTAGTCCGGATGGCGCAATGGTTAGCACGTTCGCCTTCTTCGCACTGGGCCCCGGTTCGATTCCTACTGAATGCGGTAGTTTTCGATAAAAAAAGGGGTGTCGGACTATGAGCCCACTCAGCTATTAAATGAGTACCCATTTATGGGGTAAATAACTCGGTTGAGCGTGTTGCTGATCACACACCTCTGTACAAGACCGTCACGATCTAGAAAATGAGATGATGCTAACTCATCTCGAGGCCATGGTCCAAATTGGACTGTTGCGCCAGTTATTTACTTTTACAATACCTACAGTTGTTTCAGCCCCGTGCTGCCTTCTTCAGTGTTAGCCCTTACTTAACTCTGTCTTACGGTCGACGCGGGTTTTTATGCTGTCATACATTGTTTTTTTTTACCTACGACTAACTGATTTGATGAGTGTCGATGCACAATTTCCCTCGTCGTGATTTGAGACTACTTGTTTGTCTTCTTTCAGGGGCGACCGGTAGCGCAGTGTGTTGAGGCATCAGTCTCATGTTTGACTACCCGCGTTTCGGGTTTGAATCCCGTCCACGACGACGTTCGTGGCCATGGATGTGCAGGAGGTGTATGCTGGCAACTGCATTCTCTGAAACCAATTTATGCCAACGAAATGTCAACTGGGTCACATGGAACAGTTGACGCGCTATGCCCCACAAGGGGTTATGGCAATTGAGTATAGGCTCTCGGTTGCGTCAAGTAGTAAATGTTTGCGATGCTGATGTTGTGCCCTTCGCCAAACATGTATTCACACAATCATCGATTTGATATTTCGGAGGTCTTTTTTCGCTTCGAGGATCGCATATATGTGTTCATCCATCCTTGTTGTAATTAGGCGTTTGGTTTTTCCTATGTAGATTTTGTGGCATTCCGGGCAGCTTACCTTGTAAATGCCTTTTTTTTGTTCGTGTTGAGTTTGTCGTTTGGAGTTACCAATTTCACTTGCTTACTGCTTCTATGTTGCGTTTTTTTATGATCTTGCGTACATTACCTGTCACGGCTAAATATGGGATGCCCGTTTTTGATGATTAGTCTGTGTTTGCTTGCTTGTTGAAAAGGGTGGTCATTTGCTCACGTTTCATTCCAAGTTGTTTCTTTTTAAAACCCGGATTATGGTGTCTTTTTTGTATCCATAAACATTAAAAAAAGGGTTTGAAATCGGATTAATCACCCTACGGCTGAATTTCTCGTGGCGATCAATCTGCAGTGGTCAGAAAGTTTTGGACTGACTAGTTACCCGAACACCTCGCACAGTTTTCATAATTTTCGTTTGCACCTCAGAAGAAATAGATAGACAGGATTATACTCGTATTTTGCTTGTGTACTTTTGATCTGAGATGTTGATGGTTGCTATAAATAACATTCGACTTAATTGAAATTCGATATTCATGTGCTGTTATATCAAGATGAGAACACTATTATCTCCTACATAGAGGTGGCAATTTTTTTTCAATTTATCGTTATATTATATCGGACGCCATGTATCGATAAACGATATACATATATCGATTGAAATATATCGACATTCAGTAGAACCTGCTAAGTTAACGAGATTTGTACCACTCTTTAACCTTTGGTGTGGGTTTCATTAAAATACGCCTCTGTATGTTGACCACCAATTTAAATCCAACTCTCTACTTTCCAATCTCTACAAGGTGACAAAAAAAGTAATGTTTGCTGTCATATTGAATGACTTTCGACCATGGATTTGATATTTATTTTACCAAACGCCACCTGGTTTCGCCACTCTCATCGAAACGTTGGAAATTAAGAAAATTTTTCCTTGCGTGCTTCAGTGATGGTGCAAACCGTTCGGTTCGACTTTCTATATAGCCATTTAAAAAATGTTCTTTTTTTTTGAGAGATTATTGTGCGAATATATTTCTTTCGATATTCGATATATCAACATATATACTATATGTCGATATAAATATATCGATATATTTTTGAAATACGAGTATGCATATCGAGTTTGTATGTTGACGTATATCGATTACCGATATATCGTTGTCATCCCTACTCATATTAATTAATACAAATTTCACTGAAGAGATACTGTTGATGGTTTATGTTATCTAGCAGACTTTCTAGCGGCCTCCGTCTTTTTGTTTTTTTTTTTGTTTTCATTCATAAAACTGAATGACTAGGGTGAATTTATTAACGTTATATTTTGTAAGTGCCTGTTTACATTTCAGGACCAACTCCTCCTTAAAAATACATAAATATTTCAACTGTTTTGCCTACCCTTATCGTCTCTTCGTTTTCAAAAGGAAATACTCGACTTCTTTATTAATGGCTGCGTGGGTTACCCTTCTACGATATAATGCAATAAACATACTTCAAATAAGTGTAGAAAATCATAAACAAACATCCTAGAAATAAATGAAAATAAATCAAATCAAAATCATTCGCTCCTTGTTGTTGTTGCGGACTATAGGAAGCTAAGTTTGACCGAAGTGTGTCGAATCACAATCCCCGATTCCACACACAATAACTTCAAGAGGCTGTTGCCAAGGTTTCGGATTTGCGTCTATCCTGACAATAGGAAAAATAAGAAATTAGTTTACTTACAACGAACGTGACTACCGGATGACAGAACGAATCTATTCTGTGAGTATTTGAGAGTATTGGAGGATTGTTTGTTGGAGTAGGTCAAATAAGAGACCTTGGGTCTATTGTCTTGTTTATGACTGCCTGACTTTGAGATAAGGAACGTAGGTGACATTGTCCTTGTTTAAGGATATTGTATTTCATTTGTGCTAGGGTATGATAAGTAGAATATAATAATGGCAAAATGTAAATCAACAATAAGGATTTTCCATTTCGTTGAATAATTAATTACTCTTCATTCGTTTCTCCAATTGTTTAGGGCGGAGTTGGTCCTGATTGATTGTTCTGTTGCTATACGTGGTTCGACCAGAATATTTCCAGGAAAGAAAAAAATATGAAATTATTACGGAATAATGTTAGGTTTGGTAGCAGGGTTTGCCCGAGGGGGCTAGGTCGCGCCGGGCCCACAACATCTGGAGCCCATAAAGAGCCGTTCAACATCTATAGGCTCAACTGACCGGGAGGGGAAAGGGAACTGTCCTGACTGGACGGTTTCCTCTTTAAAAATATCCTGTTGGCCTTGGTGCCACATTTAGTAGATTGGCTGATCCAGCCCCTTGTCCCTGCACGGGACTTTGTTGTTTTTGAATTTTAGGGAGTTTGGTGCGTAAGCACCCCTATTAGATTTTCTCGTTTTTGCTATATGGTTGGTTCATGGCGGGTTGTAGCTTGTTTTATTTTGTTGATCGGGCAGACGTGCATTAATAATATTGTACGACAATGGAGGAGGCCGATGACTGCCGTGAACAACCCACCCCGCTACTCCCAACAGCTGAGTTGGTCTGCCAGCGCACGTCATGGATGGTCATCGGAGATTGGTTTTTTTCGACACTTGGTGTCTTTAGGCCTTCACGGCCATACCAACCCTCGTCCTCCGAGATCCATTGCTACAAATGCTAGTACCTCAAGATGGTTATAAATTACATTCACCAAGAGTTGATTTCCTCAGCCGTATCAGAACAAGACATTCGCAGAGCAGATGGGAAATATTTTCCTCGTCCCCCTCGTCCTCACAGATTCTGCTGTAACCATCGAAGTGAAGCCGAAGGCTCTTAGCATGTTCGCCGATGAGGCAGTGTCCAGTAACGGAGCCAGCCATCACGCTGATCTAGTATTTGATCAGCGACAGTAGTTTAGCAGCTTAGGCCAGATATGCTTGGCATTGTAACATGAAACACCACATCGTTTATAGCGGATATGTTCTACAGCGATCTTCGGAGATCTATTTCCCCATCAGCGACAATGAGTTTCTCATCATTCATCATTTTTTGGGTGGTAAATGCACCTCCTGTACATCCATGGCCACGAACGTCGTCGTGGACGGGATTCGAACCCGAAACGCCGGTAGTCAAACATGAGACTGATGCCTCAACACACCGTGCTACCGGTCGCCCCCAAGCTATCAAAGAGGAAACAATTAATTGCCGTCGAATTAAATTGAAAACAAATGAGTTCAATTGAAGTCAAGTACATCTGTGGCCTAATTCCGTGATCATCCCCGAATTCAATCACTTCCGTCTGTCCGTCGCGTCCAGCCGTCTGCATGTAATTTAGTCGACTTAACTATGAACGAGTACTTTGATAAAAATTAATGGCAAGACGTCCATAAAAATGTAAAAACTGCTATAGAAATTTAGTGCTTTACTACGCTTCTTACTCCATGTTTCGGTTCGAAACGGAAAGGGGAATGCTTCACTTTTTTCCCAATTTTAATAACTCGGAATATATTTTAATAAAAATCTTGTATTTCAACATTCAAGACATCATCAACTTCGTGACGATCGTCTTTCATGCCTTTTTCCTTTTAGAATGGTTGACTAGATACAGGGGGGAGGGGCAATAAAGACCTATTACAAAAGAAAACCACTAAACAATACACAGCCCTTCCTCTGGTCTTTCTGACATATTTTCATACATTATACTTAGAAAACCAACCCTACAAAGCAACCCTGTTTCAAGCTGACGCTTTATTATCTTAGCTTTTTAGAAATTGGTCGTAAAAAAGTACTATCTTTCAAATAACAAAAAAAAAAAAAAAAAAAAAAAATAAATAAATATGAAGACCGCAAAGGATAGATACAGTTTTGTTATAATGTTGTTTGTACTCGTAAATGCGGGTAGGATATCACAAAACCACAACTTAAATTTAAATATTTTGATGAGTACGATGAATAGCCTGAATGTATGATAATAACCCAACGATTACATAAAATCGTAGTCTAAACTGAAATTTATGAGTTTTTCCGAATCACTCTTAGACTCCTGATTATCTTATGTAGGAGCATCTTATTTCGTATTGTTGCTTTATACGAATATATTTGTACATGCGTGTGTGTGTGTGTTTGTGAGAGTATTGCACACCGTTAGAAAAAACGCGGTGTGAAATAACTCCGACAGTCGGATATGACAAGAGTTCGCCAAAACGCAACCACTGAAGCTAGGGCAAACTTGGTCCAATATTAGATAGACAGTCAAACTGGAAAGCTTGGAGCTTGCGAACAACGCTACTATAGCACTCCACTGCTGTAGGAAGGCTTTTGACAAGACATGGGGTCTGAAACCTAAGGCTCTGCATTGGTTTACGTATCAATGCTGCGTTCCATTATGCTGTACCGGGGTAGTGGTGGCTTTCCCTGCGGACTGTAGCACATTGAAATTTGCTAAGTTCTCCGGACTACTCCATCCGCGGCGCTGGATATGATGCTTATCCTGCTTCCGGTGGACATTCTAGGGGCACAAATGGCAATGTATCGGTCGTAAAACAATCTTGATCCTTCCAGATCTAACTCCTTGAACTGGCAGTAGTGTGGATGCTGGAGTCCACTCCGAGGAGCTTGACTTCATTCAGCGTTTATCACGCAGCGACAAAAGAGTCTATGGCTTCGTTGGGCCTTCATATCACCAAAACGAAACCGACAATGGTTTTCGTGAACAGTCAGGCTGCGATTAAACCTCTCGAATCAGGTTGGTGCAAGTCGAAAACCGTAAGTGAGGGCCGGTCGCGCCTTCTTCAACATTGTCCAATGCTGCATTCCAGCCCATAGTGGTTTAGCAGGGTTGACGACCTTGCTAGAGGGGGAACAACTTAAACTTACTTAAGGTCCAGATTGGATATCAGTTGCACCTCAAAACTGCTGTCCTTGTGAATGGTGGGTGTGGGCATTGGACACGCCAGGAGGCTCCCATACAATGATTTTTGCAGGAGCTGTGGAGATGCGGATAAGGAGGAAACTAACTTTCATCTGCTCTGCTAATGCCGGGTGCTAGCAAGCAGGAGAAGGTCAACTCTCGGTAGCTACTTCTTCAATAATCTGAGGAAACTAGCAGAGTTTGATAAAGTGCTTCGTTTCCTGAATAACTAACCTAACCTAGCGTTTAAGTTTGACGGTCATTACTTAACGTTCTTTGGACTAATCTCAATTTTCAAGAATAAATTGAATAAATTCGATATCTCCAATTTATTTTCAAAACAACTCGATACCTCGAAATCTTGATACCTTGAAATTTCGATAACACGAAGTAAAAACTTCTTCCCTTCAAGTTCAAGTTATCGAGTTTCGACTGCATTTTCTCGAAATTTTGGGCGGCTCTTTTTGAACGCCTCTTCTTCCTGGAACTATTCTACGTGGAAAAAGTCAGAGCTTATATGCCGGCACAGTAAAATGAGTCATTGTGTTCACAACTTAAGGGGGCAAACCACATTAGGAGGCTCATTTTCACGGATTTTTTACGATTTTTTTTGGGTGGGAAGAAATAACTAGAATTCAATCGAATTTCGACATCATTTTATTCATATTTCGAACAACTTTTGTGAATTTTTTTTGAATAATTTAAGCCAGAAAAAAAAACAAAGTTGCGCACTGAAATCCGCTGAAGGCCTTAAGCAGAATTCTCCAATCGCGGGACGTGTAGCGATTCCAATTTTTATTCGAAATCAAAAAGGTTTTAATTTTACATTATTAACTTATTTTTTAAGAATATGAACCTCAATGCATGTGAAAATAATGGAAATTAAAAATTTTGCGGGTGTTGGAAGAAATTATTTCAATTTTCACCATTTTTTTCACAAATTATGCAAAAACAGACACCCTTAAAAATATAATATCATCCCAAAAGTTTATTGGTTTATGTCCTTCGTAATTTTATAAAGAATCATACTCTCAATTTTCATAATGATCGGCTCATTACTTTTTGAGTTAGAGTTCCCGCAAATGTGAGAAAAGTCACTTTGAGAAAAACGCGTTTGAAAAACAGAGAATAACCAAAATAATCCCTTTTGTTGATGCTTATAGTACCCCCCATACCGTTATTTGAAAACAAAGATGCAAAAGTGGGGTTCCGCTACAAGGCTACGTAGGTAC
This sequence comes from Chloromyia formosa, assembly GCA_964017055.1. Lineage (NCBI taxonomy): Eukaryota > Metazoa > Arthropoda > Insecta > Diptera > Stratiomyidae > Chloromyia > Chloromyia formosa. The sequence goes on along the minus strand of OZ024818.1, from coordinate 14,621,348 downwards.
ATAAAGCGACTACCTGAGGTAGTGCTCCGCCCTACCCCATAGAGTGCGCTTGAGCCTGTAGACTATACCCGATGAGCGCTCAGTTCTATGGTCATAAAATCTAAACGAATGCGAATTTCGCTTTGAAATTTTGACAGCGTATTCTTGGATTGTTAAGCTAACAATTTAGGCAATAAAAAAATGGATTTTTTGAACCTCCTAATGTGGCTTCCCCCGTTAAAAGATAATCCACTCTTCGGCAGATCTGACCCGGGGATCCGTATGGTGAAAGAAAGTGGAGTGGAGGAGGCGTTCGTTTTTTTTTAAATAACAAATAAAATTAGACAAGCGTATGTACATTATTTGCCGCCCATGTTATTTTTAAGGTTTTTTAGTAGTTTTATTAGTAATTGTAAAACAGACAAAATAGTGCTTCAAAAAAAAAAATCGAAATTTTGACTACGGCCCCACAGAGCCAATCACCGGTTCCACATGATTTCACACCACAATTCAAGCAGTCATCTACGTGAGACCTGTGTCAATTTATTGCTATTTCTTATGGTGCTGTGACGCATGAAACTACTCGTATGACGAGTGGATTCATGGCATTTTATATGCCAAAAAGCGGAAGGAAACCTCTCTATATCAACACCACAGTGATCACCTTACGTGCCATATTAAAGCCACATGCTGTAGTGTTATCTTATCTTGTATTAGTTGACTAGCACGTGATTTAGATGTCCCGCGGCTAATTTTGGAACCCACTAATTCGTAAAAAACTTTCCAATTTGTCTTAATGGGACAAAAGGACGTGAATCGGATTTCAGAGCTTCCAGTTGCGTTAAATCCGATGTGCTTATGGTCACTTCATCCGAAGCCCTCCAGTTCATAACTATTGTAACGAGCTGTGGACGGGACTCGTACCCGAAACGCGGTAGTCCGACTTGAGACTGACCCCGCAACCCACTGCGCCACCGGTCGCCCAATGAGGAAGTCTTGGCACTTAGGCGCCACGCGCGGTCTGCACGACCAGAGCTTGACTACCATCCTCATGTAGGCTTCGGCCTACCAGGCAGAAATGTTGCAAATGGCGCCCAACGTGTGGCCCCATTTGTAACATTTCTGCCCAGCTAGCTCAGCTATCCAGCACGCGCGAACTGGTCACATTTGAGGAATTTTTGGCACTTAGATGTCACGCGCGGTCTGCACGACCAGAGTACGACTTCCGTCCTCATGTAGGCTTCGGCCTACCAGGCAGAAATGTTACACTATCTCCGATAAAACTTTGCTGGTAACAGTGAGATCAAGTACCTCTCTTCTAGCAGCTGTGGCAAATGTGGGCTTGCACCCTTTGTTCAAAACGAGCACTTGTTTGCAGATAAAAAATCAAGTGAAGACGTAGGACTTTTTATCCAATACATACAGTTGAAAATCAAATTGCTAGTTTTTTTTTTAAGAAATAAGTACAGAGTTTAACTTCTACGTTAAATCACTTAGTTGCTTAGTTCAACATTTGATCCTAATGACAGCTGTAAGTAGACCTGTCAAATTTCGAGGTTCTGATCTCATCTCCAGTCTTCACGTTCATAACATACGTGAATCTTGCAAACTCGACCGCTACCCAGCAGCAACAACTCCAGAAGACCATGATGCGAATCTGTCTTCAGTTGCAAATTGAACATGGAAACCGCACTTCCTGAAACTTGAATTTCCACTTTTCCCACTTTTTTCTTGCGTATAGAATCCTTATAGTTAGTGCGGAAACAACCAATTCAAGTTGCATCAAACTCAAAACTTTCGTCTCTCCGCTTCGAAATGACAACAACCGATGGCAACAATACCAGAAGATCCAGACAACGAGATAGGATCCATATCCATCGAAAGATTCAAGTGGTAGAGTGCAAAAGTTTCGGCAAGTTGTTTCGGAACAAACGCTAGCTGCTATGTGGTATTTCGCTGTCGGCTATTTTACATACACGTATGCATGTGCAAGTCCTTTTATTGCCCCATTCAGGCTGAAGCTCTTATGGATCCTTGTAACAGCAGCAGCAGCACCAGTCACATGAAAGAGGTGGCGGATGCATTCATTCATTTCGACCAAAAAAAAAATCCGTTTAGCGAGATAACAAGTTTTTATTTCATTTCGCCATAGCTTTGTTCGCCATTTCGTCCAGACGACAACAAAGCCAATACGAGTACTCGTATATCCGTATGCAAGCGCAGCCACTGTGCTTCAGTTATACCCTTTTCCTTTTTACAAAAGTTTTGCCGCGCGCTATTTTTTTTTCGCCATTTTGATTTTCCAATTTCCACACGAGGGCAACTCGTCTATTGTTTAGTGCATTTTCTTGGGCCTGGAGGGTTGTTTTCGGCGTCCTGGCTGTTTTGCTTTAGAATTTTTACAACTTTTACATGTTCCGGGCACATGGTGGCATGTACAGTTTCCATTTTGAAGGAAGTAGCAAATTTTCCACTTACTTGAGTGTAAGTTTATGGAAGGGCACTTTCTTTTGGAGTCCTCTGTTTTTCCTTTTGGGGTGAAAGAAAAGGGTTGTGAAGGTTCACAACACATTGTTGAAGGTGAGATTGTCGGAAAACGATGCTATGGATCTTGCTGTTGTGACAGATTGGGTTGAAGTGAGGTTTTTGGGTAGTGCGGAAAAAGTTCTACAGCGTTGAGGTGGGTAATTGGTAGTAATCATCTGCTTACGTGAACAGAAATTTCACAAATGGGGGAATAATCGGACAGTTTTTTCTTTGGTAAGACTCTGTCCGGCTATGAAACTTAATTTTTCATTATTGTTAATTATTTATTTTCGATTGGCTTCATGTTATATTGAAGTTTCTTATCCTTTGAGACCTTCCGCTGAACTTTTAACATGGCAAGAAAAAATCCAATTAATTGCACTCAAACGACTACCGTGCACTTTTGAAAAAAAAAAAAAAACTTAATCAATGAGATTGCCTTCGCCAAAACGATGAGTTCCACGAAAAAGGAAAAAAAAAATAGATTAAAGAACGAATGTGTTCCAGTACAGAAACGACTTCCTTGCCAATCGAGAAGAAGCAGCATCCCTCTACTTCCCTATACACGACAAGGTAATGTATTTCGCACTGACCAAGGTAAGAAGACGAGTATGGGGGTGAAACATCTTAAGGACTTCATTGCTCCTTACAGCATCAACCGTTCTTTGTAACGAAGAATGAAATTGTTTTCAAATGTCGCCATTCTTACCTCCTAAACTTCTTTTACTTTTTGTCCAGCCCTCTTGACTGTACTTGTAAATATTTTACTTGGACACATTTTACGACCAACATTCCTGACGTTACTTTGCTCTTTGCCAAAAGGATTTTTTCCCATTACACATGGGGTGTGTCCGTATTGTTTGTTCGTTCTGGTGTTGTTTTTAAAACGTCGTCGTCGTCGTTATGTCGACGACTGCTCTTAGCAATTTTAGTTTTTGTGCCAAAGGGTATTTTTTTATCTGCAGGGAGAGTTTGTCGTTTGATTTGGAACGCTCTTTCCTCTGCAGTAACAGTGTCCAATTCCGTAAAACTACTCGTATACTACTGCTGCACTTACTTCGGTTAACAAATGCGAAATGAACTTTCCACGCTGCCCTCTACGATTTTGTGCTGCTTCAATATTTCATTTTTCCTTATTTTCGGTTTGAAAAAGGAAACGGGAAATTCGTAGAGACTTTATGTGCGTAGTTGCAGTAAGTTTAGATTTAGTAAAGATGTCGTTGCGACAAGTGATTTAGAATGAAATTAGATTTTATGATTCAATGACGACTGCCAGGGAGGACAATATTCATTTTAGTCAACTGCTCAAAGGGAAGCAATAGTACGTCCTGTTTTAATATGAGAAACAAAAATTTTCCTGCCTTTGCGTCTACTCTACACTAACCGCAATATCATTCCAGATTGAAAATTATAGCTACGTTACGTACTTTTATCCAAACAACGCAAACTATTCTATAAGCCAGGCGAAGAGATTTACGGCAATGTTATGGTTGCCGAGAAAGTAACGTAACCAGTAACAGGAGCCAAAGTATTACGGACCTTATTTATGACCTACAGAAGAGGATTTCCTCAGCCCCAGCGACGCTGAAAGTCAGCCGACAGCACACACAGACGCACATACTCGTATCTCTCTCAAAATTCGACAAATATACGAGCGTGAAAATTTGCTAGGAACATGAGGCACCCAGGCGAACCTCACGATTCAATTACATACTTTTACAAATGGTCACAGGATATGAGTGGAAACGTTGTGTGGTTACTGAGGGTTTCTCGGTATCGGGCAGCACTCGAGCCAACTATCTTCAGGATATTCGCGAAATACACCGAAAAATGATACCATGTTATGCATACGGAGCAGGTCGAAATTTCAGCTCTTCCAAGAGAATTTATTGGAATTACAGCACTTAAAGCCAAATAGATACGGGGAGGAGTTAAATGTTCCTTTTTTGCGTGTTACTAGTGGATGTAAACTGGATCATGGCTATTTTGAAAGGATACGGTGCAAGGGATGGTGGTACATTCAGAGTTGCAAAAGTTACGGTAGAAAAGTTGTAAATTTTGGCGTGTGATGCTTGCTTGAGTTCTGCAGCGGAACTTTGGATGTGAATTACGGGCGAGCGATTATTATTAATGTGTTGGTCAGTTCAGGTGTATGTTGTAATGAATGACTTTTCTGATGGTCTATTCGTATTGTCAGTTGTCGAATAATTTTCTTAAAATATTTTTCACATGACAATTCGAATTTTTTTTAAGGGTCGGGTTAGTGGGCATTCAAAGATGCCCGCGGGAACGAAGCCTAAGGTTGCCATAATGACCATGAAGTTTGGGCAGTGCCATCTGGCGAAGAAATAGGCCTTTCAACGAGCTAAGCAGCGGTCTGTCTTGCTGTAGCTCGGCTCGGGAGACGTGGGCGGGGTTGTTGCCGCTCGTTGCATATTTACATACATATTAAAAGGAATTCACAGGTCTAGGATAGACAGCTCAAACAGGGGAAGCAAAAATGAGGAATGAAAAAAAAAATGTCACAAAAAGAGCGATAATGTTCATCGGTACTTTAGGCCCGCCCCATGCAAATACATTTTAATTTTAATCCATTTCTTTTCAAGTTGTGCATGATTTGCTTTGAAAAATGTTGTCCTTATCGTTCCGATTCAGCAGATACCCATATCTACCAGGCGAATACAAGAATGTACTCATTTTCTAACCCAAGGACTCGAAATACCGTCAACACTAGTTTAGTGCATGCATTCAACATGCATTCAACATGCATTCAACATGCATTCAACATGCATTCAACTCAACATCCCCACTCATATGATATGGGGCGACCGGTAGCGCAGTGTGTTGAAGCATCAGTCTCATGTTTGACTACCGGCGTTTCGGGTTCGAATCCCGTCCACGATGACGTTCGTGGCCATGGATGTGCAGGAGTTGCATGCTGGCAACTGTATTATCCGAAACCAGTTTATGCCGTCATTGGCGAATATCAAAGCGGTTTCAGACCTGGTCGCTCCACATGGATGTCCGCTCCTATCGAGGAGCAAACTGCGACTCAGATCATCACTTGGTGAAGACGACCTACAGATGTAGAATTTCCTCATTGCACCAGTCAAGAATCAGCCCTCCCAAAATCTTTGCGGTTGATAAGCTCTTGAGTGATGCTACAGCGGTGGCGTATACTACCGCCCTTGAGGAAGAACTATCACCTATGCTACACAACATCAGCAACACAGGCGTCCATGGGTTCTGGGAAGAACTCAAGGGTACCATCAAGGATGTCGCAGAGAAGGTCGTGGGATATAAAGCCCGGCGAGCGCGAAATGACTGGTTCGACGAAGAATGCAAAAACTCACTTGACGCGAAAAACGAGGCCTACAGACAATGGATTCAACGAGGAACCAGAGCCAGTAGAGAAAAATATGACGAGCTACGGCGAATATCGAATAGAATAATTAGACGTAAGAAACGTAAATACTTTGACGAGCAGTTGCTGAACATAAACGAAAACTTAGCTAATAGGAACACCAGACAAGCGTACAAACTAGTAAATACAATTAAGAACGGCTACCAACCCAGGACCAGCCTTTGTAAGGACAAGGATGGAAACATCATCAGCGACACCGATGGTATTAACAAACGATGGGCCTCTTATTTTGAAGAGCTTCTAAACCGACCATCTAACATCCCCACACAGGAAGCTCTCGATGATATTGTTGATCTAGGCCCACCCATTCAACCCCCGACAGTAGAGGAAGTTGATCTCGCGTTGCGGTCACTAAAACGAAATAAAGCGCCGGGCGCTGACGAGATCCCAGCTGAACTGCTAAGATTCGGTGGAACGAGTCTAGTTGATGCCATACATCAATTACTCCTGCGAGTATGGGAGAACGAGGAGATCCCAGACGATTGGCGCAGAAGCATCATCTGTCCAATTCATAAAAAGGGAGATAAATTACGGTGTGAGAATTACAGGGGCATCTCACTAGTTTGTACGTCCTATAAAATTTTGACGAAAATTCTGGAAAATAGAATAAAACCGTACGCAGAACGAGTCATTGGCGAATATCAAAGCGGTTTCAGACCTGGTCGCTCCACAACCGATCAGCTCTTCTCAGTTAAACTGATACTCCAGAGGTGCTGGGAATACAACGTAAACGTATACCAAATCTTTGTCGACTTCAAGCAGGCATACGACAGTATCGATCGTGGAGTACTGTACAACATCATGCTGCAATTTGGTATACCAGCAAAATTAGTGCGACTGACAAAGATGACGATGACTAACTCCGTCTCACAAGTCAGGATCCAGAATAGACTTACTGATCTATTTGAAACACGCACTCGTTTGAAACAGGGCGATGGACTGGCACCGACGCTCTTCAACCTTGCACTGGAATACGTTATTCGGGCCATGAATATGGACAACAGCAAGACGCTACTCATCAAGTCGACACAATTAGCAGCGTACGCCGACGACATCAACATCATGTCCCGAAGATTGGCTGACGCAGAAGAACTTCTGCATACGCTCGATACCGCTGCAAAGGAAGTTGGATTACGTATTAACGAGGGTAAAACTAAAATAATGATGCAATCGGTGACAAGGACACCTGCACAACCGAGCATCAACGTGGGGGACCTCAACATCGAGTTCGTGAACAACTTCATCTACCTGGGTTGCAACCTGTCAAGGGACGCCAACGAAACTGACGAAATCAAGCGACGGATACAGTTAGCTAATAAGACTTTTTTCTCGGTTCTCCCCATAATGAAATCGAAACATGTGCACAGAAACACGAAGCTCCGCGTGTACAAAACCATTATACAACCAGTGCTATGCTATGGCTGCGAAGCATGGACCCTAACTCAAGCCTCCGAAAACATGCTAGACACTTTCGAACGTAAGGTTCTACGGCGAATTCTCGGGGCTGTTTGCGATCGAGATGGATGGCGCATCCGGTACAACCATGAGTTGTATGAAATGTACGATGAGCTGCAAGTCTCGAAAATCGTCAAACTACAACGACTTCAATGGGCAGAGCATGTACAAAGAATGGACGATGATCGCATGCCTAAGAGAGTAATGAATGCAGAACGAGTCGACGGAGCGAGACTGCGAGGACGACCGAGATCTCGTTGGGAGAGCTCAGTAGGTGTGGACGCCGCGCAGCTGCTGGGCTCCCAAAATTGGAGGACGCGGTCACGTGACCGAGATAATTGGAGGACAATGATCCAGGCGGCCAAGGCCCGACGTCGGGCTGTCGCGCCACGATGATGATGATGATGAGTTTATGCCGTCGAAACATCAACTGGGCCACATGGAACAGTTGACGCGCTATGCCCTACAAGGGGTTAGGGCTAGGGGTTGAGAGAGAGAGATCTTGCCAAAATATCACTTCATTGCCAGGAATGTCCTTTTTTTCTCACCAAATGACTCAAAATACCTTCAAAAGTAGTCAAGTACATTCACCTGAACACCATCAGTCATATGATACCCATCTTCCCTGTATATCACTTTATTGCCGAAAATTTCCTTTTTCCTCTCCGAAGAACTCGAAATCCCATTTCATTCGCCTCAACGCGCATCATTCATATGATACCCATCCTGCCTGTATATCACTTCATTGTCAAGAATGTCCTTTTTCCTTACCAAAGGGCTGAAAATGCCGTCAACGGCTAATTCACCATAATGTCTTTTTTCCTTACCATAGGATTCAAAATAACTTCAACAATAGTTTAGTGCATTCGCCTCAACAAACCATGTCATATGGTACCCATATTCCCCAGATGTCACTTTAATGTTAAGGAGGTCCTTTTATTCTGACGAACACCTGTAGCAAGACCAAAATATCACTGTATATTATTTACAATAACCCAATGAAGATACGTGTCAAATTTCGTTTAAATCGGACTAGGAGGAAAGCCTGGAGGAGTGACTTTTTTAAAAACTTAGACGAGTAGCTCTGGTTTGACCATAATCGAATATACCGTTAGTCCAGTCGGTGACCGAATGAAACCTACATACCAAACTTGGTTAAGATCAGTGCTCGGACTAACGCACATGCGCACAGCATGGATCATTGCATATGCCCGTCCATGATATGAGTATATTGGACGGGCCAAAAAATTGGACGATGAGGAAGGAAGGGTTGACGAACGGCTCAGATGCCCTCGCGCTAGCATCGGAGTCCGGTTGAAATGGGACCCTCGGGCTCTAATTTCGTACTACCGACGGATTATCAGGTGCTGATTTCGATTTTTCGGTGGAAGCAACATGATCAGAATATGGTTCATTACGGAGGAAGCTTCTTCTACGAGGTCTGACATGAATTACACCCAGAGTGTGCTGTTTTAAAAAAAAAAGATGATCAGAGTTCAGAGAATCAGGACGATAGCCGAGGCGCAGCACAGCGAAATTTCTTTAAATGAATTAACCGAGAACAAAAAGGCAACTCAAACATCAACTTCCTGGTGACGATAGAACAACGTTGAGGTGAATTTTGACGAACTGCCACTCAACACACACAACATAATGAGTAGTGGTGGACACAATAAATCCTTTTAACATACTGTGCTAACTCAAAAGGTCTGACGCTCTCCACTGAATGATTAATGGAGTGTGGTCTTTGTATTACACTCTTAAACTGCATATTTAGTGCTGAGTATTTCTGCTGAGTCTTTCGCTCAATATTTTGTTGAGTCGTTCAAATTGAACGACACGATCACGTGCTACTGTGCTTGTTGGACATTTCGCAGATGTCAACGCAGTGATAAAATCGGAAAAGCTTCGACTTTATAGATGCCGGTTTACTGGAAAAACTTACGTTACGGTGCTACATCGTTCTTGCAAAAGCTTCTTCATACATGACTGATTGTCATCCGCATATATGTCGGGGATTCTACAACATTTTTCTTTGTGTGTGAAGGTTTTAGCAATATTCGCTTCAAGATGCTGTTGTTGTTGTTGTGGTAGCGATGCTTCAAATACTGCAATTCTTCTTGCATCGAGGGGGCTTGGAAACTCTTGGCCGTTGAAAAACGGGTCGTTCCGGTACGAAGAACCGGCTGCCGCAGGAACGTCGCTTCAAGATAGATGGGCCTGCTTTTCGGTAAAGGAAATCCCTTTTTTTCAGTTCTTCCTAAATTGTATGTCTTAGTAAAAATATATCCTATTTGATAACCGTATTAGGTCCTACTTTTTCTCCTCGAAACTCATTCATATTCAGTTTAAGTCACAATAATACATCTTCATCTTTACTAAGTAGTAAACAATGAATTCATATTCAATATCCTTTGGGCTTTTCATTTCATACATATATGAGTATGCATGTATACATTTTTGTGTCCCAATCCCCCTTCCGACTTTATGTGTATGCACTGCTTTCACATATACATACATACTCGTATTCGTCCAAATGAATTTAGACAGTATAATATTCAATGAATATTAGATTAGAAGTTATCCTTCATGGTTCGTTTCCATCGTTTAGTTCTTAGTCTTTACAGCTACCCTGACTGGGGGTCGATTGCTTCTCGTATTCATACTAAGAGTGACTGCCACCTCCTGCTAGTTAAGAATTCGGCTATACTTTCTTCTCATATACTCGTACAGAGTCAGATACGATGTTTTGATTTATATCTCATTCATTTCGTCCTCCTATCGTTTCGGAGAAGCTGTACTGGGCTTGGAAATTCAGAACTCCTTCTTCGTGGGCCATATCAGTGTACATAGTCGCAATATTGTATGTTAGTAGACACAGTTAGTGTAGTTTCGTTGAATGAAGTTGGGTGTCTGAATATTTTGACTCAAGATTAATAGGCCCTGAAAAGTTTTCGTACTTAGTCTAAGTTCATGGTAAAAGTATGTATGAATATCAGAAATTTTATAAATGGTCCGGGAAGATAGTGAAGTTTGAAGCAAATAAGAATTGACAGATAGTGGTAAAGTTTTCGGTGATGGAACAACGAATAGGATTTGTAGATAGAATAGTCTGATTTATTTTTCTAAATATATTTTCATTTGCACTTAACCAAGTTAATGTACAAAACGCTACATCAATTTGCCATCAGTTGCTTTTAATGGTAAGGAAATTTTGTTTAAAATCGACCATGTATACACCCATTGATATGACCATGTCGTACTGCCTAAAGTCGAAATTTACTCTGCCGTGCACCTTAAACTGCATTCCCGCTTTAGGTAGTACCAACCTGAACCGGCTTGGCGAACTATCCCCCAAAAATAACTGAATTATACCCCCAAAAATATGGCATGGAATTGGGGTGATTTCACTACTACTACTATTTACCGTAACCTTTGGTGGGGCGTTGCGCGTCAACTATTCCCATGCGGCTTAGTTGACGCTTATTAAGCATAAACTGGTTTCGGATGATGCATGTTGCATGTACCTTCTGTTCACTTAGCCGCATACCTGCGACAAGTTGGGAAAGTTTGCGACTTATTATTACGCCCCACACCAAAGGGGGGAAGACAATACAAGCATCCACAGCCACGACGCGACGCGGCGTGGACGGGACTCGTACCTATAACTGACTTCTGACTGGTAGCATGAGACATCAGACAGGCGCCTAATTGCACTGAGCAGCGTAGCTCACAGAAGAAACTGTTCCAGCTAGAGCGAGCGAAGTCAGCGTTCTTGTGCAAAACTGAGGGTTGGGATCCCTTAAGCAGCACGGAGCGAGCGGAGCCCATACAAAAGAGTGTTGATTTACAATTTTTTTTGTGTATTAGTGATCAGCTTAGCTTTGGCCCTGTCATTCAGTTATGCAATTAAAAACCTCTTATCATAATTTAAGTTAGAGACAAATACACTCAATGGAGGTCTGGTTCACAGAAATACGTTAGGAGGAGTTGATATTGGTGTTTAGGAATACATTAACCGCCCCACATAGTTAAGGGGGGGGGGGATTAATGTGTGCCAACGACAATTACATTTGGAAAAAACATTAAAAAATAAATTATAAATTTAAAACTTGATTTATGTACCTCCCAGACAGTGAAAAGACACTGGTATCGAGGGAATGCAAAAAAAAATGTATTTTTTTTTTTATCAAAAGAAGAAACAAAATTTTAATCAATCGCGATAAGTAAACCATAATATTTGGTGAGTGCAATTGCCTTGGAAATAATCAACTATTGAATTAATTCTGGTTAAGCTGTAAGTAATGTTCAAGTCTCCATTCTTAAGATGTGAGAGTACGAGCAAATAGTATAGAATACACAAGAGTGCTCACTCCATACAACTTTAGCCTCCGCCGGTAGATTTGGATGTATTGATTCTGTTATGTATCTCTCTTGTGTAGTCTAATACTATTTGTCAATACATACAAATCTACGGAGGCGAAAGTTCTATGGAGTGATCACTCTTGTGCAGTCTATACTATTGGGTACGAGTTTCTTGAGTTAAGGCATTAAATATAATTATTGACGATCTAATGATCGATATGATCATTCCATGAAAGCTTCTCATCAATAATAAGCTATATTTATTAAACTCTGTTGATTCCTTGGCGCAAAGGCCTGAGATTGTTCAGGTATAGCAAATATAGTAGGGGGGCCTATCAGATTGTTGGCGACTCGTCTGATGCCAAGTTCATAAAGAACTTTTGATAGGACTGTATGATTTATAGTATCAAATGCTTTACTCAACCCGATAAAAATCGCCGTCACGAATTTAGAATTATCAAGTTCAGAGTTGATAAAATGCATCTGGCACTGGAGTTATATTACTTTCTGCTTAGAAACCATATTGCTGTTTATCAAGCCCAATAGTCTGATTTATAAATCGGATAATTATGGTATTTATCACATTTTCAAATAATTTGCTAAATACGCTTATTAGCGCAATGGGTTTTAAGATATCCATTTTTTAAAACTGGTTTGATTTCGCCAATTTTCAACACATCAGGAAATGTGCCATCGCAAATAATAATAATATTGCATAGGAATGGAGAAATGCCGTCACAAACCAGCTGCACCTTACTGGTTGGGATCCCATCAAACCCACCAGATACGTTACGTAGGCTATTTATGATACCAGCGACTTCCTCTATGTTAGTAGGTTCTAAAAATATTGTTTGTTTAAAATATTGTATTTGAGCATCTTTCAGCATTCGTAGTTGACCTGCTTTGCTGGGTTCTCTCTGTGAGAGATGCGTAAAACATAATATCACAAGCAGAAAATGTGCTATTAGGTTCTCTCCTATGTCCAGAATTTTCAGTTAGTTTATTGTTAATTATTTGCCAAAGTTTTCTGCTATTGCCGAAGGCATTCACTTATTGCATATCTAGAGAGGCTGTCTTAGTTCGTTGGACGAGTATAAGCTGCTTTTTTATTTACTTTCGATCGATGGTTCGAATTTGTATTTTTTATAAGGAATGTTTTCTTTTTGATGTACTCAATTATTTCAGAATTAATGCTTGACTGGTGCCTTGTACGGACGTTCTTCAGTGTAATATCAATTAGATGTTTAAAATCAACAGAATTTTCATTCAAACTGCTTATTTCAACTCTAAGGATTTCTTTGAAAAAATCCTTATCAATTACTTTTATAAAAATAGCTTTCATTCTTTTTTTGAGTAGAGTAACTACTCTAATATTTAAATTTGCAGTTTTGTGATCGAGGCCGGCTTGGTCCGTTAGCTGGAAATTGAAGATATGAGTGGAGGTGTTCATTGAGGATACCACATAGTCGATTAGTGTAGTTGAAGCGGCAGTGACCGTTGTCGTTTCATGATCGTTAATAATATTCATGATGTTCATCGTTAGAATGTCCAGGGGTCTATTCCACGAAACTTTTTAACTCCGAACTTTGCATTTTGCACTTTATTCATTGTGGCGCAACGGACCGTCGTCGAACATTGGCCATCTGGATAGTCTCGCTAGTCGGTCAAATGACCGAGACAATTGGAGGAAAACTATCCAGATGATCAAAGTCCGACGACGAGCCGTTGCACTACAATGATGAAAGTGCAAAATGCAAAGTAGCAAATTTGTTCCGTGGAATAGGCCCCAGGTATTCTATAACTATAGTAGAGTTTGAATCCAAGATATCTAAATTCATATTAGCTCGAATAATTAGATTATTGTACTGGTGGTACAAATCATCTATATATTCGTCAAAGCATGAAAGCTTGTTTCCCTAGCTCTGGGTGCAGCTGCTTCTTGTGTGGGCTCCGCTCACTCCACGTTTATGGGATCACAACTCTGAGTATCGAAATTTTTGAGGCATTGTTCACAATCGATTTTGGGGTCCCTCAAATTTGGGGGAATTTTTTTTTTGCTTAAATGGGGGAATAATTTATAATCAACAATCACCCTAAGAATAAGGCAATTTTTCATCATTTTTAGATGCGAAAGTTCATTGGGCGGATAGTTCGCAGACCCACCTGAACCTACATACAAAAGTTTATGGATTTTGTGGTTACTGATTTCGTAATTGTATTTTATATTCTGTAAGAACTGTCGATTTTGCAAATGTGAATTTTGTTTTTGTTGATTTTGTGATTGTAGTAAAAAAATATATTAAATTGATTCAGATAACTGAATAATTAGATCCTGATACCATAATTTAAACGATTTCACCATTATCATGCCTTTTTCCTATAAATTTCGGCAATGCAATTTCAAAATCCCATAGATGATGATATTTTATTTAACGAATCCCTTATCCAATTTCGTAACTCTCATTAACTCTTCACACACATTATGAGTATCAGTTACCTTGCTCCATGGCTGCAGGAATTGTTGAAATATTTTTTTCTATAAAGTACGAGTATAAAAACTATAACAGTTTAACCAGAGCACAATTAAATTCGACCCGCTTCAATTACGTCGGGGAATTATATTTTCCAAAATTGGACATCATTCCAACATTTTTGCAACACATATACAAATCCGTCCGCGCGTTTTATGGAATTTTAGATAAGGTACGAGTGAAAAATTATTTGTAACTCGTTATGGTATGTGTTTAAATGTTCAATTTTATTGGTAATTTGATACATTCGAGTAAATTCAATTCAGAATAATTGATGTGTTATATGAAACAGATACAGGTACTTGACAGTCCAGATATAGAGTTAAGTGATTGATAAACAGACAAACGTGTTAAGCGCTCGAGGAGTTTTTTTTTTTTTCAAATTTTATTTAAAAATATATTACTGGGGAATTGAGTGGATTGGAGTTTTATTATTGTATTATTTTTTTAATTGGATTCTGGGTGTGAGAGGTTCCTGGAATGTTAAAAGGTTGGCAGTTGTTTAGAGTTTCAACAATGGTGATTGCTTTATTGAATGTATCAGTATAGAGTTATAGTACCTTTTATTCTGAAATTTGAGAGTGAGTAATATTGACTGAACGGGATACACCGAATCCCATTTTATTTAAAATTCAATGTTTGGGCAAAGTCATATACATATAGAGCATATTATCGTCCAATGTTAGCTACTATCTGAATGATGAGATTCGCTTTGTAGCCGGAGAATCTGTGAGGTATCGACATTGGCTATTATCTAGTCTAGACTATGAGATTAGATTTAGCTGTTGACATTGGCCAATAACCAACGTGAATACTTCACAGATTTTCCCCCTGCGAAGCGTATTTATTCGTTAAAATATTTGCCCGCCGAAACACATGCTATTCAATTAACAAAATTCATCTGTTTCAAGTGTCTGAGAATAAAGTGGAGTGGGTTATTGCGATTCCAAGTCACAATTACTCAACCTCGATATCCATTACCACGGAAAAATAAATCAGCTAAAAGACAATTCTACTCTATCGTTTAGTTTCGACCACATAATCTATGGCTCACCGAAAATCCTGTCTGATCGACTCTGGCTCCTTTCGTTGGGAATTCTAAGCCGTATGGCTCCTGGGAGAACTTTATGTTTATATTTCGCTCATATCCAGGTTAAAACACAGTCGAATTCTTCCTTTCAACATTGTTATTTAACTTGAAATTGTTTTAAGCTTAACCAACTAAACGACCATTTCTTTTTCCTCCATTTTCAGACCTGCTACGAGCTTGATCAGTACCTACGCGATGAACCCAAACTACAGTGCTATAAAAACAAATTAAACTCGGATATTGATACATCATGGGATCTCTTTGCCACACCTGCCCGCATCTTGGAGGAGCTCAATATCAAAGAACAAAACCTCGACTCAATATCCACATCATCCCTATCATCATCGTGTTCGGGCGTATCGTGGGACAGTTCGCTGAGCTGTTCGGTTGTTGTGAAAAAAGAGAAAATCGACGAGGACGATGGCGACAATTCCGACAGTTGTGGCGAAAAACCAATGTCCTATAGTCTGCAGATGAACACGAAAAAAGCCATAAAATTACGCTTGCTAGCCACAACGACATCACCGTCATCAACATCATCACTATCCTCGAATATTGACGTCTCACCATCTTCGTTAGGGGGTTTGTCGAGTCATCATCATCGCCAGAAAACCGAACACAATAACAATGTTCTGTTACCAACATTGACGCCACCCTCATCGCCCGAATCGATACGTGCCGCCACTGACACGGCCGAATTGGCAATGATCAATCCGAATGGTATTCTGAGAATTTCATCGAATGGTTCACTGTTAAATGGCCATCATCAGCATCATAATCATCATCATATGTCGGCATCGTCGCCTGCATCGTCGTTGGATCGATTGTCGGCGGGCACGACAGCCGTATCATCAGCAACAACATCACCAGCATCACTAACAAGTTTTCCACGAAGTGCCATTGTAAGGGTGACTACAACAACAGGAACAACGACAAATCTACCCCGTGTTCTAAGTCAGAGCTTAACGACGGCGAATGGTGGCGCACCACGTGATAATTCAGCACAAAATGTACAACAAGTGACAACATGTAAGTATTATTATTATTCTTTTTGTAATTAACTGTCCAGTGTCCATCAACATTTGGCTACCCATTGGGGTCTATCCAGGGTCTACGCTTTATTTCCTTTATATCCTATATGTCCCTTGTCTTCAGGGGATGGGTTTCATCAATTTGTTTCGAAAACACTTATGCTTGCTAGGTTTGGTTTTCACTTCACTTTTTGCCTAGGAAGGTTTTTTTCAATGAACAAAGGACTCAAAACACCTTCAACGCCCATGACTGATTTGACTCATTGGTCTCGTTGCACCGATTCAGAAAGCACCCAACTTGATTAATTGGCTGAAATTCTGCCGAAGACTTACTTCGCTTCTTATGGAACCTTTGGTATAATATCGTGTGAACACCACCTAAAAATTAAAATATGTTGACGCGCCCACTCAAGCCTTGTTGACGTTTCGATGCATATTTACTTTTCGGAAGTGCAGTTGCTAGTATGCACCTCCTATCCGCGCCGTCTTTACTGACAAGTCCGCAGCAATGTGAGAGTTCTCTTAGTATCCACAGGCAGTTTTTGGTCGCGCCGAAATTTGAACTCCGAGCTCGAGATTAGTATTGTAGAGCGGTGACCGAACGACCACGGCCACCGAGCCCGACATCACATACATATTAACAGTTAAAAAAGTTCAAGATAGTGGTATTCAAAGATTGTTCCCAATTTGGTTTATGATAGAAAAGATGTTGCTGAGCATTGCGGCATTTCCAATTTCCGTTGCCTCACAGTTGCTAACATGCACCTCCTATTCGAGCCGTTTTTCACTGACAAGCTCAGAACTCTGTGGGAGTTTTAGACCACAGACCCACAAATTGTTTTTATTGACGAGCCGAGGATTGAAACTATGTTTTTCTAGATGTAGAATCGTAGAACAATTTGTCCGGTAAAGCACGAAAAACAACGAAATCTCATCTGCATTAGTAATACCTTTTATGTTGTTGTTGTAGCGACGTATTCAATAGAACGAAGTTGGGCCAACGTAGTCCTGGTTGTTCTAGGAAGTCGGGATTCATCTGAAGATATAGCGGGTGGTTGTGCATTCATTGTCAGCGCTAAGTTTTGTGTCAGGTCCGGAATCGAAGAAAACACTTCCTCACTATGTCGACTTGTAGCTGGGAA
The DNA here is from genome assembly GCA_964017055.1 of Chloromyia formosa. Lineage (NCBI taxonomy): Eukaryota > Metazoa > Arthropoda > Insecta > Diptera > Stratiomyidae > Chloromyia > Chloromyia formosa. The sequence continues at coordinate 14,603,805 of OZ024818.1, read as the reverse complement.
CTCTTTTGAACCTTTGGCTCTCCCTTTCGCGGTGCCTCATGTTATGTCTTACATGAGGTTTCGGTGGGGTTTTGCCCATGAGGTGACTTCGATAACAGCCAACTACATATATAGTGCTTGGTGGCGTGTTGTGGCTTCTTCAGAGAATCATTCTAGTCTCGTGGTGAAGCTGATCCTGAGACGACATCAGGAGGCAGCTTGTGATAGTCCTAAGAGCTACATTCTGGCAAGTCTGTATATTTTTCCACTGAGTACCTCATAAGTTTTCAGACCAGATAGAACCCACATTGTTGGCCACAGATCTCTCGATAGATTTGTATGTCGCTAGTAGGATCTCCTTGTTTTTCCCCAAGAACTGCCAGCGAGAGCTTTAAGGACTTTGTTCCTGCATCTCATCTTGTCAAAAATGGTTAATGCATGGGCCATGTTGTCAAAGGTGGCATCGAGGATTTTAGGGTGTTTAGTCATGGGAATAGTTTGACCATCTACTGAGATTTCTAGTTGTAGCTTCACTTCTTTGGTTCAGGTAGTAAACAGGGTAGCAGACGAAGACGTGTTCAGCTCGTCAAGATATCCATTTATCTGCTCGCACATTTGGGTGAGGTCGTTCCCGGTTGTCAAAATCGAGCAGTCGTCAGCATAATGACAATGACAATTTTGTGTCCGTCAGGTGGCGTAGGGAGTCCTGACATGTACAGGTTAAACAGGGCGGGAGACAAGACTCCTCCTTGGGGACACCATGTTTAATTCCACTTAGTTTAAATTTCCCAGTTCTAGATTCTGTGTAGGACTGTCTGCCAGCAAGATAGTTGGCAATTCCTTAGGTTATTTGTGACGTAATCGATGTCAGACAGGAGAATAGGGTGTCTGAAAGTGTCAAAAGCCTCTGACAAATCTAATGCCAATAGAATAGTTCGTTAACGGTGACGTGTTTGGTTGAGGCTTTTTGCGATTTGCACCCAGAGCCGTCGTTGTGCTGTACATCCTTCGAAAGCCATGTTGATAGTCGGCCATTTGAATGTGAGTCGCAATTATAGGGTTGAGTAGAGCTTCGAGAGTTTTGGCTACCTTTTTTCGTATATAATAACTTTATTCATTTCTTATTGTGATTTTCTATTTTTTTTCAGTAACGACAAAACATCATCAAAGACAACACGATCATAGTCCGGACTCAAAGCGGCGGATACACAAGTGCCAATTTTTGGGCTGTAAAAAAGTCTATACAAAAAGTTCACATTTGAAAGCCCATCAAAGAACGCATACAGGTGAGTCAGCTCAACAAATATTTTCCAAAATTTCGTCATATAGAATTTTATTTCAAGTTGAAAAGTAAAGTTTTACGAGGAAAATGAATTGTTGGAGTACTGGTTTCATTGTACCATCCTCCAATTGTCAATAAGACGTATCAGTTATTAAGTGCCGTCCTGGACAATCAGATCTCTTGACTGTAAGCAGTCTGCCGTCGGGAGTTGTTACTCATAAAATGGGACTTATCTTGGATGAGCCTTCTGAAAAATAGATTCGCCTCCTGCTATTGTTTCAACTCCTTTTCGTTATTTTTAAGTACATGTCTCCTTTGCATCCTCTTACATTAAATAAAAACGAAAAAAAGATAAGACTGCTAAGAGCAACCCCAGATAAATCCATCAATAAACTTCTTCCATAGATTGGGGGCTCGTCCTCTTCACTCACATTTCCTTATCCCATTCTTCAGATCTAATCTTCGACAAACATTGAACGCGACCAACACTCCCGGACGAAGGACGTTGAGGCGGGGTGGAATCAGTTGGCGGTTATGTTTTCTTTTGAATTTTGTACAAATCATTGAATTTTATTATCCATCAGTCGCCCTGTCATCCGTAAATTTTTCATGTTTGTCGAGTAGCATATCATGGGTAGTTAATTTTTGATAGTCCCTACTCCATGCGCTCCTTTCGCTGAACTACGTTGCGAGTCGTCAATTGGGGGGTCGATCTTTCGGATGTTTCGGTTCAATTTTGTGCAACCTCCTTTGGCATCTTCAATGTTCATTGATACGAAAAAAATGATGAAAGTACGAGCGCTCTGCTGTATTACGGTTCACCAAAAAAAATTCCAATTGTCGTTTCGATGAGGGTGGGAGCAACATTGTTTGTATCCTTTGTCTATGCAAAATTTTATAGTTTTAGAGAGGGAGGACGAGGAGCCGAAGTAGTTTATTTTATAGTTGGCATGGAAATTTGAAAATTTTATTATTTGGGTTCTTGAAAATCGTGGGGGTGTTTTTTCGAAGTTGATGAATATTGATGGAGACATGGTATGGATATATGTTGCTTGTTCGGATGTTTATTGAAGAGTATTGCTCTTAGAGAACATCGGCTATAGTGAATTGTCACAAGCGGTCGAATCGATTTGTCATGAATGTGGAAATAGATGGAATTGAGTCTTCTTGATAGTGAAGTATACAAATATTAGACACCAAAGTAAGCAAGAAAATTGAGTTTGCAAAGCGTATTTGATTGGTGTCTTAATCACCCTAATGGGTATACTCGTATAGCCTGAAGCGGAATTTCTCTTTGGGACATGCCTGAGTCGATTTGGTTGGGATCGTACTTCCTAAAGCGGAAATATATCCTAGGTTTTTTTTTTCAATAGGTTTCTGCTTTAGGTAGTACGAACCCACCGAAATCCACTCCGGCAAATCCAGAAGAGAATTTCTGCACTAGGCACCAAAATTCGTGGCGGTTTATCGTCTTTCTAAAGAACGAAAGGATGAGCGATAATTCATTCGAAATAACTGATCAAATTTTATTGACTTTTCATCCGAAATTATTCGCCCCAAACTCATACAAAATGTTTTGAGGGTGTTTTTCGTTTTGCAGTGATTGTTGCTAAAGACCATAAGACATGGCTAATGGATAGCATACAACTGGACTCGAATCTAACTGATCTCGAATCTAACACGGTCGGCGGGTCAATACATTGGTCCCGTTAACTGAGAAGCCTTCACATTCATTAAGTCCCTTTTATTTCCATGGCTCCCTCAGCCCGTCAGTCGATCAATCAATCATTCATTCAATGCGTAAAACTAATCTACATGTTCCCTATGAATCATAAGACCCGCATAGGGTCAAATGAGTTACACCCAATTAGTTAAAACCTGAGCATGTACGCTTAGAATAATACAATGAAAATACATTTTCACTTTCGTAATATAATCGTCGTAATAATAATTGACCCATTGAACTTATTTCGTGAGCTCATCAAATTAAAATCATAGTGTGATGCATGCATGTACGGATACTCCTTCCACCCTGAACAGTGTACACATAATCGATGAAAATGAAAACCAGCTAAATTCAGTAATCTGGGATCGAGTCGGTTCATAGATCATTTGGTAAACGAGCTTTGGAGTTTAACCGATGTTTGATAGCAACTTTGAATACAGAGTATGAGTCATGTCGCTGAATGAATGACATTGTCGTAATTACGATTGATTTCAATTCCGTATTGCGACTTTGTGCGGAATGTGAGCTGTTGTGAAGGCAGGGAACAATGTGACAGTGGGTGTCATCCAATTTATTTGTATCAGTATACTGAAAGCTGTAAACGAGAACCGTGTTGTGTCCACACCGTGTAGAAGAAGCCAGTGTAGCGTATGTCTCATTCTAGATTTTATCTTAAGAGCGACATACACTGACCCAATCCGTCGGCCGATGAATCGTATCGTGCATGTGTCAATCGTAGACGATTTTTCTGATCATTTCATATAATTTTGATTGGTAGCTATTTTGTGACGATCTGTCGCCCGATCGATCGGCCGACGGATCGCTCAGTGTATGTTTTTTTTTAGATTTAGATTTTTTATCTATTTAATGGTAGATTTTTTCTTGGGCGAAAGTCATTATTCCATGGATGATTTTTTGGGGTTGACAATTATTTATTTATTTATTTATTTATTTATTTATTTTTTAGACTAGATTAGAGCCTAGATTAGTTCAGTACAAATCAATCTTTCCCATTACACATGCGACCCTTGGCCAAAATTCAACCCACATCCAGCCCAATCCAATGTGATTAATGATGACATTTATCACGCGACATAATACTACAAACCGAGGATGTGGGAAGTGCAACAATTGAGCTGAGTTGTAACTTCGCGAACGACATAAGTTTAAGCCGATTTGCACTCACACAGAGCCAACGAAACAGCAAAGGAGCCAGACTAGAGCCTGATGTGATCTTTCGCCGTTCCGGGGTCAGTATTCTATGGGCGATCTTGAATTCCACTTCAATTACACAGTCAAGACGTTGTGACGATTAATGTTAATTCCTATTATTAGTTGGGGTGCGTAATGAGCTCGCTGCGCGTCATGCTGAAAGCAAAAGTTAACTTGTTGTCACCATCATCGCGTTGTACGGGGGTCGTGACATTTGGACGATAAAATGTGCTATGTGGATTAATAAATTAATGTTTAATAGGTCCCGAGTTTCTAAATTGAATTAAGATAGGGAGAGTGGTCGTCAAAATTATGCTTCCAAGATGAATTAATATTAATTATGCGGTTGATAGTATAATTGAGTCGTAATTGGGATAATAAACATATTGAGTTCGTGTTTAAGATGGCGGTGGATAGTTATACAATTGGCATTGATAGACCTCAATAATTCTTTTTTAATTATGTGAATGAACATTGGCTGAGATATAAAAGTCCGCATATCGTCATGTGACTATCAGGTCATATAAGGAAAAATAGGTGAAATACATAGTTAGTAAAGTTTTGAAACTTTTGGGAAAACATTTATAGAGGATTGAGAATCGAGTTGAGTCTTCATAGGGAGAAGCTTTGATATTCAGCGGCTGACTCTACTCAACTCGATTTTCAGTAATCGAACATAGTTATGAGATTAGTATTAATAATTAATAATAGAAAATCAAAAGGGATATAGTAGTAAAAAACAGAAAAGTTCTCTCTTTCCCCATCAAAAGAATCACGTTTTACGTTTTTAAGTGTAAATTTTATAGCGACAACTCCCCACTGGACAGTGAATCGAAAATTTCACTTTAAAATTCACGAGAATAGTGCGGCGCTCGCGTCGCTATGTTGACCATATCGATTTTATTTATTTTTGATATTATTTTTCAATTTGATGATGTGATGGTTCCAATACACTGGAGTGTTTGCTTCAGGCGTTTTTAACCCTATGGGGTTGACATAGGCACATTCTTGGAAATGAAGTGAAATTTAGGAAAAAGGGATGTCGTCTGAATCGGGGTGATGAAGCGACTATCCTAGAGTATCTACTTTTGAAGGCATTTTAAGGCCTTTGGCCAGGAAAAATGACCTTCTAGGTAACGAAGTTATATCTAGGCAATTTGCCTCGACCCCTCCAGGGGCATGGGCGCGTCAACATCTCTAGCATTTCTATGCCTACGTTTTGATAGCATATCTACTTTTTCGGAAGTGCAGTTAGGTTATTTTAAGGGGCTGCCGCGCTACACACAGCACATTTAGGCCTCCAAAGGCCCGTTGTGATACCACCCGGAAAAGAAAAACCGTCTCCTTAAGAGGGCTGCGTATCAAACCAGCCCGTGCTACTGATATAGCGATTTAACCGGAAGGCGCATGAATTCTTAAGGTCATCCAAATCATGGAAGATCCGCGAACTCAGAAAGTAGCCCCTCCTACCAGCCAGGGCCGGCCAATGACAGAGAAAGTGGAGGATGGTCTCCTCCTCTTCCTCATCTCCACAACTCCTGCAAAAATCATGATGGGAGATGTTGAGCCTCCTGGCATGCTCCCCGATTGCGCAGTGTCCGGTAATAACTCCAACAACTCTGCCAATGTGCCTCCTATTCATCGAAAGCAGGGTGGCAAAGCGGCCGGAATCCAATATCGGCCAAATCGACCTTGTCGTATTGCATGTTGCCCCGTTGAGCCATCTTGTATTGGCCCTGTTGACAGCAGTGGCCTTAATCGCCGATTTACACATAGCAAAAGGCATTGCTATGTCCTTCAATCTTACGTCAAACCCCCCAGTTCCGCCCTCCCGAGCCAGATCATCCGCCGCGCAGTTCCCCTCGAAACCACTATGGCTCGGTATCTAACACAGGGTGATGTTAAAGAAGCCACCCACCTCTTCCAGAGCTGCGCGGCAGTTCTTAACGGTTTTAGAAGTCATCGAGACGGACTCGAGTGAGCGAATAGCCGCCTGACTATCCGTATAAATAACGATGTCCCTCGCAGTGATGACAGAACTGCTTAGACAGGACAAAGCTAACGAGATCGCCGAGATTTCCGCCTGTAGGATACTGCAGAAATCAGGAAGACGAGCTGACAGGGTGATTCCCAGCTTTTCGGAAAATATACCAACCCCGACCCCTTCGTCGGTCTTGGAGCCATCCGTATAGATTGCCATAAGATCCGAGGTCGAGGGCATATCTCCCATCCACTGACTCCTCGTCGGAATCACACTAGTGAAGTTTCTGCCGAAATTGTAACCAGGGGGTGTATAGTCCGTCTCCGTAGGGAGACTCAGATCGCTCAGTATAGTGGAGTGCTCCTTAGAAGTGCAGTTGCTAGCATGCACCTCCTATCCGCGCCGTCTTTACACTGACAAGCTCGGAGCACTGTGAGAGTTCTATTAGTATTCCCAAGCAGTTTTTTGATCGCGCCGAGATTTAAACTCTAGATTAGTATCGTAGAGCAGTGAACGAATGATCACGGCCACCGAGCGCGGGGTGATAAGGCGAATGGTCTGGAGGAGGTGATGGTGATGTTGAATAAAAATCGACAATGTGTAAAGATTGTTTGTTTGAGCTTTGCAAGTGGCAAAACCTCCTCAGTTGTCACCAGAGATAACGCGTGCTAGATAGCTAGGTCGGCTATCGGTAGTGTGGACAGGGTTTTAAAGAGGTCACTCGGCCGCGTCAACGCTACATCAAAAAATAAGATATCACGGGCTGAAAATTGCCGCCGGTGGTGTCGTGCAGTGGCCGAGCTGAAAATTGCAGCCTGGCGTTTGATCGCTCCCCGATGCTGTGATATAGTAGTTACGCGCTAGGGAATGGTCAAATATCGTCTTGCACTTTTAAGTGGAAATTATTGCCGACAGTGTAGGAATGTTGACAAGTAGTTGCAACACTCATTCACCCAATATCTTCAACAACACGCGTTATAAATGTTAGTGTTAAAACTGTCGTTTTCGTAGTCGCTGAAACCTTGGACTACAAACATTCCATCCAAATATTATCCACCATGAATTTAGCATTGTAAGCGTACCAACTGCGAACGTCAATCTACAGATTCCGTTACTCTGAGATGCTAATGGCGCCCAATGTGGGATGTGGACTTTAATGTCACTAGGAATTTGGTCAAACATCCTTCGTAAGTTATTTTGAGAATTTTTTTTAGCTTAATTTTAGTGCCTAAACAATATCAGAATTTTCGATCGGAAGCAGGAAAAATTACTTCCACTGTCCGTATTATTTAAAATCGCCAATTTCCACTGTTTACTCAAATTACCCATGAATCAAATCGATACTAAATCATTCAGCTCAATAAAAGTTCGCCCTATTCACCCGACGACTTGACGCAACAATTCAATGTATATAAAAAAAGTAAAATTAGCGATACAATACTCAAAGTATTTGACCATCTCAACAGCTCGATTTTTTTTGCCCTAAAATTCCGACTCTACGGTTATTTGCTTGTTATTGTTACTGGAAACAAACCACAACATCTACAAGACTCTTCTGCAGCCGGACGACACCCCCATTCATATTTCCAAAAAAAAGCGACCGCACTCCCGCCAGGCACTTCAAGTGCAAAAGATTAGAATTCTGTTAAAATTGAGACCAAGACAGGCAGGACTTGGTCCAAAGGACCATGACGTTGTCGCCATCAGGCATCGGCAAAGAAGAACTTTAAACGAAAATGTCCAGATGATGATGATGATGGGACAAAAGGACTAGAAAAACAACTCTCTCTCTCTCATTCTCTTCGCTTCGTATTCTTGCACACTTCACGCAAAAATGCTGAAAGAAAAATATTTTGTGGCACCCAGACAGGATCAATAAAATTTTGTTGGTGTCATAACTGTAAAACTAAGAGTTGTTCTGTCGGTTTCACAACCGACAACAACACATTCCACCCCCGAAACAGACTAGAGATGAGAGCGAAAACGGTATCCTAGCCTCCTGCCATTATCCGTGCAGTCAAGGGGATTTGTAAAATAAGGACTCATCGATGGCTGAATCTGTGGGATAACTCTTTGTGATATTATACCATTTCCACAAGTTTCCACAGCCACGACAAGACGGTGCGATGGTTCAAGCAAGGGTTTATCGTCAAGAATACTGCAGATCTGAATATAAGCAGTTTATGGAAAATCCTGAAGAGTATCGACAGGGAAAATGGGGAACTAGTTGACTGGAATCCGCTTCAGAACTATCAACAAGAGACGACAAGAACTCGACACAGCTCACCACTTTAACATTAATTTTTTTTTAAATCCATCCAGTCGCCATCGTTGACGAGCTCCGGAGATCATCATCGACGATAGTTGAACTGTGAAGTTGAAGTGAGAAAACAAATAGTGGCGGGGAGAAGTCGAGGACAGATATTGAATTTTTGAATGTGTAGTTCAAAAGAAGATCATGATGTACGACAACAAGTCAATTGAATTAAAGAATCAAACGAACCAAAAATTATGAAAGGACGAAATACTCTCTATCGATAACGATTTGCAGTGAATGTTTCAGAACAAAAGCTCTTCAGTCCTTGTTTTCTTTTCCTAATGTCATGGATTTATTCAGCCCTGTCCTTGCCTGAAGCGACAACAACTTCCCAAATAATTTCGCCCAATCGGGACAATAATTCGGAAAAGTCGACATGCCTCCAACATCAAAGCTTCCTGTCTAATTGTCCACAGCCCCGGTAATTAGTGTTTCATAACATGAAAAATGGCCTAAGTAGAGTGCTGGGAGGCATCCTATCTGTTCCTTCAAAATGACAGGATGGCCAGGAACCAAGAAAAAAACGACGTCCCTTTAGACTTTTCGGAAGAAACAACATGACTATATACGTACTCGCACATCGGCCTGCTACAATAACGTCCAACACAAGGGACGACCAACAATCTAGCCTGCGGTATCGTTTCCCAAGCCAGGACTAATCGGTGCTTAGAAGTTGCGTAATTTCGTCATGAAGTTAATCATAGTTGGGATTCTTCCGGCAATGGTTATGTCATTTCCACACCCCACCCCATCGATACACACGCGAAACATCTGACCTTTTAACGAAGCATTGTTTTTACTGAAATTGCGCTAATTTTCAGTTAGAGCCTGTTATGTTCGGGGTCAAATTCGAAGGAGCCCCAAAAACAATGATCCGCAAGCAAGAAGAACGAAGCGACAAGCAAAAAGTATGCACACAATCTGGCCTGGGGGTAGTTTGGTTTGTCGGAAATGTATCCTGGTCGGGAAGGAGCCAAAAAGTGAAATCGGCTTCCGTAATGGTAGAAGATGTGTATTTCGTTAGACGAGATATCATAAGAAGCACAATCCAGAGAAACCGCAACAATAAAAGACCATGTTGTCAGCGATTGGCTTGAGGGTGTCATCGGGAGAGTACAGAGGACGAAATACATCATAGTCGGTATGGGGGCGGATAGTAATGATGTCAATAGAATAATACGCTTCAAACCAGAGAGCATTGTTGAAGGGAACAACTGAATAGGATAAGCGAGTAGCAGTAGAACAGAATCGAGAATAATGGGCACGCAATCATAACATGGACAACCTAATCGTGATTTTGTTTCTGACATTGTTTGAACGGATTGTGGTTGTTGTCTCTTTATTTTTATTTTTTAAAGGACTGTAAAATATGATATGTCGACACGCAATGATTTGTTTTATATTGCAAGTTACACTGAAGTAATTGGCAAATATACCTTCTTCTTAGTCTTCCTCTTTTTTCATTAAAAATTCGAAAGCTGCTATACACAACCACCCATCACTGATACATACTATACGTGGAAGCCGTCCCCATCATCTATCTGGACGAATAGCGTATAGTGGCGATGGTGGTTGTCAAAAAATGGCTTTGAAGGCAATTGTGAGCCATTTTTTGACAACCATCATCGCCACTATACGCTATTCGTCCAGATAAATGATGGACCAATGGACCACACCGAACAGATCGACCAGCTAAAAGCAAATTGAACTAAAGCTTCAGTCACACCATACGAATTTACTCGCTGCGAGTTGAAGTGGCGAATTATCGCAGTAACAACTCGCTGTTACTTGAGTTGTCACACAGAGCGAAAAATTTTTAATACGAATTTACTCGCTGCGAGTTGAAGTGGCGATTGTTCGCTGTCATTTGTCACACAGCGAAAGATTGTTTTAAATTAAAATGACTTTGTAGTTCCAGTGAAATGTGGAATCCTCGTGTTGTTCTCAAACGGTTACTTCGTTGTGCTTGTGCAGAGTTGGGTAAACAGTTTGTTTCCCATATTAGTGATTTACAAAAACCTTATTTTATTTAACTCCACCTTATACGTATCTTTCATGTTTTTTATTTTGTTTTGTAGTTCGTTTTCGCTGGAACATTTTAGACCGACCGCAGTTATCTCCTTAAATAATAACGTAAAATTGCTTTGTCGTGCTGTTCTCTTCATATAATCTGGGCTGTTGGTATCCCAAAGACTTTCGTATTTTCGAAAGATATTCAAAAATATTGATAACTCTGTCGTCGTCCATTTACAATCGGGTTCCGCCATAATAATAACTACGAAACAAAACAAGACAACTAATATCTTAATAACAACGTGTGTCTCATGACCGCGATTCTCGCGTACTAGTGGCGAATAGAATTGAACATGTTCTATTCCATTCGCTACTATATTTAGTCGCTACGAGTCCAGTTGCATGATACTTACTCGTAGCGAGTACGTTGTCACACGGGGCGAATATTCGCTTGCAATCAACTCGTAGCGAGTAAACTCGTATGGTGTGACTGAAGCTTAACAGTCGGTGCACATGAGCGTCAAAGTAATCGGCACGTCGCGTCTTTTTCAATCAGATAGGAAGAAATAAAGTGGCAGTAATAGAACAATGCACAAGGGACGCCGATAGCTATCAGCGTCCTTTCGCCTATCTGCATAATGTATTATTGGCGCTACCGCTGGTTTCTATCCTCATCTACGCCGTTTTCTATATCCAGTGGCGTATTCTCAAAAGTGTACTAGTTTGAGAATACGCCACTGTACATGTGACGCTGCGTCCGCAGTTAAGTTTCGATTAAGCTCCGCCACATACACTCGTGTAAAATTTTTGAAACCATTCGCTTGAGGATCGCTTTTTCTCAAGCGATGCTTTAAGATTTTCTTCGAATTTCTCAAGACAGTTCACACAGAGTTCGAATTCCTGTTTGACAGTATGTGGTTTAGCTAATATAATAGCATTGGCACACTGCCACCATCATTATGACGCTTACTGTCATTATGACTCATTTTCAATGAAGGTGCGACACACTGCAACAACCACCATTGCCTTGTGTCATCACCTTGACAACCGTTGTTGCTTCTTTCATCGCGACTTGTTATTGAAAAATTAAATTTGAATTTATGAAATGTCGACGAAAATATCAATGCCAATTACCATACAAAATTCAAAATAACAGCCAATTAGTTGTCAATTATGGTTGTACTACTTGTCAACAGATGGCTACTACCTTCATTGGAACTGCAAAGTATGGCTGTGTACTTTCATTATCAACCGTAATTATGATGGTATTTTTTTACTTTCATAATGAAAGTAAGCGTAATAATGATGGGCAGTGTGCCAATGCTATTATACAGACTGACGTTGAATCCTATCACCTAATGTGCACTGAAACGCCTATATGTATGCAAGTGACGCGGCATCCCGGATTACTTTTGACGTCCATGTGCACCATCTATAAACTAGAACACCATATATATATATAGTTAGTAGTATACTGCGTTCTAAAACTCTTATAAACTTGATCAGAAAAAAATTTCAGTCGATTAGGCTGAATTTCTGTCTGATGGATCTGACGCATTTTTAATACCAATAAAAACTACGAGTATATCCGACTACAAATATTTGATGACAGTTTCAGGCCTCTAGCTTCATTCTATCGGAAGTTATTATGCAAACGGAGAGACAGACGAATAGACAGACAGACTGACAGAAAAATAAACAGACAAAAGGACAGACAGACAAACAGACAGACATGTATAAATCGAATCAGAAGCTGACCCTCATCATTTATATATACCTACCTACGGAGGCTCCTTTAACGAATTACATATTTTCGTTGTGACAAAAGCAATATACCCTATAATTTCTAAAGTCTAGGGTGTAAAAAAGAGAAACTGAGAATTGATCTCGTCTTTCCTGGAGATAGGGCGATTTTTGCAGAAATCGGAATTGAAATCTCCTGCCATGCTCTCCAATTAGCGAACTCAAACTCGCACTCGAACACTAACATGGCACAGGTGGACAATTTTCTTTAGATTTGTGTGAAATGTCTTGAGCCTTTCGCTTGTGGTTCCCTTTTCTCAAGCGATGCGTTAAGATTTCCTCCCAATGGCTCAAGACATTTCACACAAGTCCGAAAAAAATTGTCTACTTGTACTATGTTCGTGTTCGACAGTGTGTGGCTGGGCTTAGGTAGTGATCAATGAACATACCCACGACAGAGCTGATGTGTAGTATTTTCAGAGACAGAAGATGGGGAAGCTGATAGGATCAAGCCTAGGCCATGTTGACTATGCAAGGCATGTATTACTAGTCATCCACCTAGCAGTTGCCCTGTTAATAGCCCTGTATGAAATGTACGATGAACTGCAATTCTCGAAAATCGTCAAACTACAACGACTTCAATGGGCAGGGCATGTACAAAGAATGGACGATGATCGCATGCCTAAGAGAGTAATAAATGCAGAACGAGTCGACGGAATGAGACTGCGAGGACGACCGAGATCTCGTTGGGAGAGCTCAGTAGGTGTGGACGCCGCGCAGCTGCTGGGCTCCCAAAATTGGAGGACGCGGTCACGTGACCGAGATAATTGGAGGACAATGATCCAGGCGGCTACGGCCCGACGTCGGGCTGTCGCGCCACGATGATGATGAATAGCCCTAATAGCCTTTACATAAATTTTTCATGAATTTAGGGCATAAACAAATTATTATTCATATTCCCTGCGTGGCAAGTTCATCTGCTAGGTAGGAAGTAAGTTACCACCGAAGTCCTATATTGGCATAGGTCCTACGTCGACATGCTTTGCCGCTACTCTCTCTCGTTCACGGATGCAAAGCATTATCTCTGTCATACTAATTCGGCATCAGTGATTCTTCTACAGTTCTGACGAACGCAGTCAATGTACTGCCCAAACCAGAATGAACGCAGAATGCAGGAGCAGCGAAATGTCAATTTAGAAAGCATGCATTTCTCTTAAGCGACCTAGATTGAACGCAGCAGCAGCGACAGTGGCGATGTCAGATCTACCTGTTGTTGCTTCTGCCGCTGCTGCTGCATTCTGCGTTCATTCTAGTTTGGGCATGATAATACAATAATGTGTTAATATACTTATAGGTGGGGCAAGCAATGCTGACATACTCTCACGCTTGCAACCCAGCCTTAATAATCTACACCAGACATTTCAATCCCGACTGGCAGGCAGTGGCACTGATTAGAATATATCCATTGATGAGATTGGACCCCAGCCCGGCTGAGTAGTTATTTATGCTTCAAAAATCCTTTTTCAAGAGAGGCTAGAGGAAAGGAGCCCGCTGCAAGAAAGCTTTCGTCATCTGTAACCGGCTGGAACTTACACCACTTGTAAAACATTATACGAAGACTACGAAAAGGTACGTCAGCCCAGTCCTGTCCGGGTCGGTGACCCATGCTGACCATCTCAAAAACGCTCAACACGGTCAGTATGGGTCACGGACCCGGGCAGGACTGGGCTGACGTACGTTTTCGTAGTCTTCGTATAATGTTTTACAACTGGTGTAAATTCCAACCAGAATTTGTGATTTTTTTCTATGGGGGGTACCTCAAGTCACGGGTATACGAGGGAAAACATCGAATATTAGATGAATCAATAGACCCCGCTGGGCAGAGTGGAGGCTAACTTTCTTGCACGACTTCCACAATACATCAATGTAAACGGACATCGGTCAGAAAAAAATAGTGTCGACACTGAGATGGAGGAGCAGCACTAATTTTTTTCTGACGTTAGGGTAAACGAGGCTTACGACGAAAAGCTATCTACGCCAATGTACTTACGAGGGTTATTTGAAAAGTTTCCGGCCTTTTAAAAAATAAATTCATATTTCGAAGCAAAACAAAATTTATTTCTCGACGTAATCTCCCTTCAACTCAATACATTTTGTCCAACGCTTCTTCCATCCTTTTAAACCGTCAGAAAAAAATTGATTGTCTAAACCTGAAAAATACTGGTTTACAGCGTTTTCCAGAGACATTTTTTTCAAATTAGGAAACAGGAAAAAGTCGCTGGGAGCTAGATATGGCGAATAGGGTGAGTGCGGCAGCAATTCAAACTTCAATTCGTTCAATTTTGACATTGCGACCATGCACGTGTGAACACGAGCGTTATCTTGGTGAAACAGGATTTTTTTCTTGGCCAAATGCGGACGTTTTTTCTTAATTATGGCCTTCAATTTATCCAACAAAGCAGCGTAGTACTGTCCGTTGATTGTTTCGCCCTTTTAAAGGTAATCGATGAGAATGATTCCACGGCTATCCCAAAAAACTGTCGCCATCACTTTTCCTGCAGAGAGAACGACTTTTGCCTTCTTCAGAGTTGGTTCCCCCATCGCAATCCACTGCATTGACTGTTGTTTGGTCTCAGGCGTATGGTGGTGTACCCAGGTTTCATCATATGCGCTTTTGGTTGATCGTCAACAAGCGCGGCACCCAGCGCGCGCATAATTTTCTCATACCCAAATCTTGATGTAAAATCTTGTGCACCCATTCAAAGGATATCCCACAAGCCTCAGCAATATTCTTAATAGTCAATCGACGATCTTCCATCACAGTTTGATTCACAAAATCGACCATTTCGTCAGTTGTAGCGATTTTCGAGCGTCCGGAACGTTCCTCGTCTAAAATGCTCGTACGACCACGTTTGTAATCAGCCACCCAATGTTTTACCGTTGTAAATGAAGGGGAGACTTCACCGTATACAGAGTCTAACTCATCTTTTATTTCCTGAGTCTTTTTCCCTTTCAAATGAAGGAATTTTATAACTGCGCGATACTCGATTTTATCCATTGTTGACAGACGATGTCAGCTGACAACTTTGGAAGAGTTTTACAGACAAAGTAATGATCAGAAGGACTTGAAATTTTTACGCTTTACATATATCAAGGCCATCTATCTGATGGAGAAAGAAATTTTTTCTACAATTACTTTATGTCGATAAGGCCGGAAACTTTTCAAATGACCCTCGTACATAAGTGTTGGGATGCCTCTTCCTTAGACTTACAAAAATCATTTATTTTTTTGATGTTAAATATATTTAATTTAAAATTATCTCCGCTTTCTTTCTAATTACAGGCGAAAAACCATACAAATGTTCATGGGACGGATGCGAATGGCGTTTTGCCCGCAGTGACGAACTCACCCGCCACTATCGAAAGCATACCGGCGCGAAACCCTTCAAATGTCGCAACTGTGATCGATGCTTTTCACGTTCCGATCATTTAGCGTTACATATGAAACGTCACAATTAAAAATCGTTACTCCTACAGAAGAAAATACAAAAACAAAAACAACTGGAAGAACTACTTATCAAATAAGGGAAGAAGTATCATCTTTTGATTTCTTTTATTCTTCGTCAAAGTATAAATAAATAAAAAGAAAAGAATGAACAAAAATAAGCGGAGTGTAAAGAAGGAGGTGAATTACTAAGGAGTGAATAGCAAGAAATTAAATTTCTAGTGCCATTTTGTTGTCACGCGTACTAAAACCATGATATCATCGTCAAAAATCAATGTTTGCACATACTGGAAAAAAAAGTGTGTACTACTGAATAACAGAACAAAAATGAAATCAGCTGGAAAAATCTGAATACTGTTTTACACTTACTTTTTTTCTGTAAATTAATTCACTTAAGAACTACCTAATGCTGGAAATTTTGCAATTAAACCGACAAATGTTAACACGATTTTTTAAAAATCAATTTCAAAATACTATGTCAAACCATGTTTTAGTTACGAATTACTTTTTAAGAACAGATTAGATTTACATGTATTATTCTTTTTAGTTTTGAAGAATATTTTAAATTGTTGTTTTATTGTCATTTCAGAATATTTTTTTATATATACAAATATTATATATACGATTACGTATATATATATTTTTTTTCAAAAGGAGATTTTTAAAGAATTAATATATAAAAATATGAGAAAATTTTCATTAAATTTTATGAGTATAAAATTTACATGTCCTTTTAAATTGATTTGAAAAACAAACTGAATAAGTCAACGTTTATTCTGTTATTCTGATTTTTTATTTTAATTTTTTTTTTTTTAATGTCTTTCGCTATACATACTTTCATTTTGCAGTAATTTATCTTTGTTTTATCTATTGTAAAAAAAATATACAAAAATGGATTGTATATGAAAAATCATCTCTCACCAAAGTCGTGCATTCTGAAGCAAATAATATATTTTAAATATATGTATATTTTTTTTTTTATAATTTTAAGGACATTTCTAAATCAAATGTAGTTTTATTTCGTCATAGATCCCTAAGCTGTAATTTTATTTTATCTGTCTAATTCTTCACAATGTTATCCACTTAAACAAAGTTTTTATTTTATAAGATACAAGTGAGCAACAGAAACGAAGGAAATGAAAATATAACAAAATGGTTCATGCAAGGTAGTGATAAGTTTAATTTTCGAAATATATTTTAAATTAGTTGCTTTTAAAAATCACCCAGAAATTATGAGTTTTTTTCTATTGTGCATTTCTTTTTTATCATTAAAATTAATTCGAAATCTGCTTAAGCGGCCATTGCAGAGCCAAATATTTGAATAATTTTTGTGTCAAATGTTTGTGTGTTTGTGTCAAAGCAACAATTTTTGATCAAAAATTTGACAAAAATCACAATTATTCGGTATTGTATCATAGCAACCAATTTGATATAAAATAAAATTGATGCCAAACGCGAAAATTGTTTTGACTGTGAAATGGCCGCTTAATTCTCACGATAAGTTCATTTGCATTTATTTGACATTTTGTCATTTTGCCTCCAAAATAAAAGATGAGATTTTGGAAAATAAACAAAAAATATTAAAGAAAACTTCAAAAAACCATCAAGCACATTTTACATTTTAATTCCTATCAGTAGTTCTTTTTTAAATAGAGTAGTTAAATCCTAATATAAAATGAAAAATAAGAAAAAAAAACCCCTGAAAAAAAGAAGAAGATACAAACAAAAAACCAAACAAAGCAAGCATTAGGTAAGATATTAATTTTAAATCCATTTTGTTCGTAATTTTACCTTTTTTCTTAGAGAAAATATTTTTCTTTTAATAAGATGTATACAGATTTATATAAAACAAAAATCACGTGCGAATGTATGATTAAAATATATATATAAAACGGAAAGCAAAAATAGATAAACAAACAACAGAACAAAAAATCAGAAAACACGCATAAATAATGAAAACAAATAAGAACTATGCTGAATTGAAACTAGAGACAATTATCACTGCCAGCCAGAATGGATATACACTTCTTCTTTTCTTGAGAAAATATAAGTAAATAGCCAACAAGACTTTTGATAATATCAGTTTGTAAGAAATTTTGATGAAAACATACAAACATGAACACATACAGAAAATCTAACACAAATTGACACTTTATTACATTCACGGCAACTACAGGCCCTTTAAAAGTAATATCCATCTTGAGAAAATAGAAACATACCCAACTGTATGAAAGAAAAAACGTTCAAGAGCTTGTTCGACATAACAAAATTTTATATTGATTTTGTTCATGTCTTTCCGTTTCAGTAAGTTTTTTAATTTTTTAGTATCATTTCTTTTTTTTATTCTTTTTAAAAACTATATTTTGTCATTGTTTTTGTTTATAGTGATTAAATTCTTATATTTTTGAAATAATTGTCATTTTTTATTTAATGATTTTGATTTAAGTGGGAAGGGATTTTTGTTTCAGATGTCTGTGTCGAAAGTAATCATCGCCATGGAGAGAGTATATTGCACAAAAGTGGCGTAGATAGTATTTAGCGGGGAACGAGAAAGCGGATGAGCTTGCGAGACAAAGCTCCGCTCTTCACGATAGTGATCCATGCATCGCTCAATGTTGTGACGAGAGAGAGATCCACAGACCCTACCTGACTAGCGACAGATGGAGCATGGCCATCATACGACTTACAAAGGACAGACGCTCTCCTGAGGAGAGGCCGACCGGACGTAGCTCGGGTCACAGCTATTATAACTGGCCACTGGCCGGTGGGAGAGCACGCGGCCAGACTGGGTATTCCATACAATGCACACTGCCGGAGCTGCAAGGATGAAGCGGAAAAGGAGATCCTGATCCACTTCCTGTGTGCATGTCCGGCTCTAGCTAAAGCGAGGTACCGAGAACTGTGTGAATTAATCTTCGCTAGCATGTCCGCCATCTCCTCGAAGACGATTGGGGAGATACTACGTTTCCTTAATTCGACGAGATGGTTACGAGAACATTTTCCGACAACAACCATGGATGGACTTTTTTTTAAACTGCTTCGTAAAAACGAACGCACTGAAGGTTCAAGTGAGTGCGGTTTTCCCTTAACGATTGCAAATTGGCGGTATACATTTTTAACTCTTTTGCAGTTTTCCAAAATCTAAAAGAATCTTCGCAAGTTCCATACTTGTAAAGACAATGTCGCAAGTGACATTTCTGCTGGTCCGACTATTTGGTTCAAACAACGTTTTTACTACTTGTATTCCAAGATTTGCAACACGATTTCGCGCCTCTCGTCCTAAATACAGAAATGCGTTGAGAGGATATCCTAGTGGATGTCAGAATCACAAGACCAAAAATTTTTAGGTCATATTTATTGTGTTTCGATGGTACGGAAGGCAACTAATTGCTCATCGACTGTTATATTCCGGCCAGGTAAATGTATTTTTTGGAAATTTGTTGTAACTCTCTCCCACACATCCCTTATGAGAGCGAGCTTATCTTGCGATCCTGGTCTTGATGAGACATCAACAGACAGCTTGTGATGGTGCGTAGGGCTGCACTTTGACGGGTGTTTCCAATTTGTGTCATTTAGATTTAGTGTCCACACTGGTGCCGCATAGTTTGTTACAGATCTGCTGATCGCTTTGTAGGTGGTTAAGATTAAGAATAAGATTAAGTTGTGGGCAGTGGGCCCGAAGGGTCCACGAGCACTGCGACTATAGTGTCTATTGTGCTATAGCCCTGTAAATCTAGAGTGGGCGATCGAGTTTGATCGATCCCACAAATCTGCTCAGCTGCCCAAGTTTGAAAGAGGCGATCGTGTCCGCTTCAGGGAATGCCTCACCGGGACTCTCCAAGCGGCGACGGGCGAGTGCCTCACACTCACAGAGGATGTGCTGAGAAGTCTCATCATCGCTTTCGCAAAAGCGACAGTTGGGGTTAGAGACAATCCCCAAGTGACTCCTCAGGGTGGAATGCCCTGAGAGGAGACCGCAAATGATTCTCACTCTGCTTCTGCCAAGGCACACCAATTCCAGAAAGCGCTTGGGTAAGTGAGCTGAAATAAACAATTTCGATTGTCTCAGGCCAGGGAGGTTTTTCCAATGTGCAGTGGTTTCTAACTGTTCCTGCTCTCTTATGTGTAATTTTACCTTACATAGAGGGATACCACAGAAGGGTTCAGGCCCTGTAAACGGACTTGCAGAAGCCGTCCTGGCTAGCTCATCAGCGGTTTCGTTACCCGCAATACCAACATGTCCAGGGACCCAATAGATGGTAACTATATTAGGAATGCCAGTTCTTTGTAGAGCTTCAAAGTAGTTCAGAGCCAGTTTCGATGAAAAGGAGAATTTGCTAAGCGCCTTGACTGCAGCTTGACTATCACTGAAGATTGCAATCCTACTGTCACGGTAGCCAGCTTCTAGACAAAGGTTCGCACATACCTCAATCGCGTGAACTTCAGCTAGGAAAACCGTGGTGTACTTCCCCATAGGAATAGACACTCTAATTGAGGGGCCCGCGATACCCGCCCCTGAGCCTTCTTCAGTTTTGGAGCCATCCGTAAACCATTTAACAGTACTGGAAGAAAGGGAAGTGCTTAATTTCTCATTCTTCTCTGCTCCATATAGTTGTAGAGAAGAGGTGATTGAAGCGGAGTTCCCTTGTTATGTGGTCTGATGGCAAGACTAATTCATTATCCTCCTGGAGCCAGTGTTCCTGCTCCAAATTGAACTTGATGTTAGTTTGATTAGCTTTAAGCCTAGCTTCTGCTGATTTTGCCTCTGCCTTTAGGTGAATGTGGAGCGGCGGAAGATCTAACAACGACTCAAGGGCAGCCGTGGGGCAGCTGCGAATAGACCCAGTGATTGTGAGACATGCCAGTCTTTGAATCTTTCCTAATATAGCCATTCCTTCCTTGGTGATAGCTTTTTTCCACCAGATGATAGCCCCATATTCAATTATGGGTCTCACAATTGCCTTATAGATCCATAGTAGGTGGTTAGTAGGGTCTCTTTGTCTTTACCCGAGGAACTACCAGCTACAGCCTTGAGGACCTTGTTCATGCTCCTCATCTTGTTAGTTACAGTAGATGCGTGGGCTGATGATGCCATGCTGTCCAGAGTAACGCCAACGATTTTCGAGTGGTTTGTGGTGGGTATTACGAGACCGTCTACTGAAATGTTCAGCTGTATTTTTACTTCTTTTGTCCGGGATATGAATATTGTTGCAGTGGACTTTTGAGCTGATAGCATCAAGTTCTTGCTGGGGAAGAAGGTGTTAAGTTTGTGTAGGTAGTCATTTATCCTAGTATACATTTGGGTGATGTCGTTTCCCGTTGCTAGTATAGTACAGTCGTCGGCATAGATCACAATCTGGATTACTGTTAAGGTGAGGGAATTCCAGCGAGGTATAGATTAAACAAGGTCGATTACAAGGCTCCTCCTTATGGGACGCCATGTTTAACCCATCTTCGCTTTGATTTGCTACTCCTGAATTCAGCGTAAGATAGCCGATCGATCAGCAAGGTAATTTGCGATCCATTTCACTATTGGTATCGAAAGCGACGTGTTGTCAATGCCAGACAAAAGTAGGGAGTGGTTGACCGTATCGAATGCTTTCGATAGGTCAAGTGCTACCATAATGGTTTTGTGACATGGACGGGGCTCGAGCTCGTTGAGACCGCTGTGGGTGCTTGATGTTATGACATCCAAGGGCGTAGTCGTGCTGCGGATTTTTCGGAAACCATGCTGATGGTCAGCTAGTTCAGTATGAGTCGCAAATCTAGGGAGTAAGACAGCTTCAAAAGTTTTTGCAACTGGAGACAAAAGGGTGATGGTACGGTAGGAGTCGCCTTGCGACTTGACGTTGAAACTAAGTGATTGCTGGATGCCGCAGTTATACTTTCATATAAAACTCACGCAAATACCACTTCATGATGTTTGCTTTTACGATCGTAGCGAAGTCAAGTCGGGAGACGTTGTCGCTTATTCTTACGCTCCGCACCACAGTGGGAAAATAATACAAATATTCATGGCCATGAACGCCGTGGACGGCGCATGAACCCGTAACGACAATAGTCAGACATGAGACTGACGCCGGTCGCTCCATGGCAACTTTCTTCTATGGAAACTTTGGTTAGTAAAAATATTATTGGTCTCTATTTTTTCAGCTATTTCTTAATTTTAATTTAGCAATTTCGGTTTTTTAAATATATTCTGAATTCTAGTAATTTAAGTTCTTGCTCTTATCGTTTTAGTTAATTTCCAGATTCCAGTTGACGTTTTGATAATATTGTATATCTACTTTTCGGAAGTGCAGTTGCTAGCATGCAACTCCTATCCGCGGCGTCTTTATACTGACACGCTCGGTGGTCGTGTTCATTCAGTCCCCGCTCTACGATCTAGAGAAGAGAGGTTCGATCCTCGGCGGATGGGTACTAATAGGATTCCCCTTGCGCTCCGAGTTTGATATGCTAGTAACTGCTCATTCGGAAACTAGATATACTATCGAAACGTCAACAAGGTATAGTAATGCAAGAGATATTGACGCGCCCATACTCCTCAAGGGGTCGAGGCAATTGACATTTTCGTTAATAGAAGAAAGGTTAGTTCCAAATTTAATCAATCTCGGATATGTGCAAGATAAATTCTCCGAATCAGTAACTACGCGAAAATCAAGAAAACTGCAAAAGAATTGACAAAGACAGAATAATAGTTGAACTAAGAACAACTTTCAATTGCGCGAGACAAAAATAACAGAAAATTAAAGGAAGTGTGAAAATAACATGAAAATGAAAACCTGTAAATTAAATCAAATTGGCTGTTTTAATAATGTTTAAAGGGAAAGAAATAGAAGGAAAGGAAATATCCAATTTCCTTTTAATAAAAATTAGATTAAAATACATAATTGGATATATTTTTCTAAACAAAAAATTATCCCTAAATGCAAATAAAAAAAAATGAAAAATAAATAATTATATAAATATATTTATATATTTGTAATTGGCTTGTTAAAATTTAAATTAATTCGACGTCTTCGGTAGTTTCGAGAGTTTCAATCATAAGTAATATTAAAATTTTAGATGGTGTTAATGTAATTTCATTCCAGTCGGAGTAAATGTTCTTAAGTTGTTTATGTATTTCGTAAAAACCATGTTTTTCGTCTAATCAACTACTTAATCAGAAACAAAATTGACTTCGTCTTGAAAAAGCAAACAAACTAAACTTATTTCATCGTTTAAAAAATTTAAATTATTATAATATAATTATAGTAGAGCGTTATTTTAATTGTAAATTAAATTGAAGAAAGGAGAAAATGATAAACATGGAAATAATATACGGTCATTGTAGGATTTTGTGCATGCGAGCACGTCACTAAAACTGAAAATGGAAATTAAAAAAAATGGTATGGACTAGATTAATGAATACATACATATATGAATATATTTTTTCCGTTGTAAATGGAAAATACGTTAAAAACAAAAAGAGAAAAAACTACTACGAAAATCGATTGAACGAAGGACTAAAAAAAATCTTTTTAGATGCAACTGATAAAATACGGACAACATAAAAGAAGAAAAATTTATCGATCGCTATCGTTTGTGTGATTCAAATTCTGTGATCCGCATATATATTTTTGGGTGGCCATTCAAGCCAAATTTACGTGTAAAATTTAATGAGAGAAAAAAATGATAAAAAATCATAAAAATTGAATAAGAATTACGTAAATTACAAGAAATAAACTGAGAGCATTGTAATAAGTAAAACAAAAACGTTTAAATAGACGAAAAGAAAACTGCAGAAAATAAATAAATTTAAAACTGAAAGCAGAAATAGAATAAATACGTTTTTTTTCGAAACGCATTGAAAAAGTAGATATTATATTAAGTAGACAAGGAGATGCAGAGATATAATGTAAGTAGATAAATATAATATCGGTAAGAAGCATGTTGTGAAATTTATAATAAAAATAGATGACTTAATGGCTAAGAGTGTAGTAAGAAAAGTTTAACAAAATACTAAAGAATCAATCAGAATGACAAACATTTTGGCTCCATTTCCTGGTTTCACACCGAACAGATCGCTATAGGTGTGAGTTCCAAGACCGCGGCTGACCGACTTGCGTTTGCGACTGTGAGAAAAAAAAACTACCGTAATGGAGCCCTATTCCTGTGAGCTTTATAGTTTAGGGAATCGTCGAAAGCAGGCTGTAGTTGCACGACTGTACTTCCACATAGAATATACCGAATAGTGCTCCGTTATGATGGTTTTTTTTTTTCAAAGTCGCAAATGCAAGTCGCTCAGTCGCGGCCTTGGAACCCATACCTTATAATCGAGAGACATAAATCAGACTGAAAACTTCTGGGGTATTCACACTGAGTAGGCCGATTTAAAGATGTGTTTAAATTTAGCGAAACCACTTGCGAAACTTTTGCGCGAGCGTAGCTCCTTTCGGGACAGAGTTTCTGAAATTTAGTTTCTGTTCGTGTCATACTCGTAGGTCAGTTCAAAAATTAGAATCGTTTCTCCAATTTTTTTTTTGCAAGATTCATCTGTCTATGAAATTTTCTCAGCGAGCCAAGACTTCTGCAAAGAATATGAGGATGACATTTACTTCCGACCCGAATAATATTTGCGTTGTACCAAACCACATCACTTTAATAGGAATGTGCAGATTCTACAGAATTTTCAGCGTGTTCCTATAAAAGTGACATGGTTTGGTGCGATGAAAAATAGTTTAATTTTAGATAGTGGATGTCGAGCTTGAGCTTTATCGGTTTTTTTTTCGCGAAGAAGTTTGAACTCTAATGATAACTTTCGCCTGCATTCGCTTTAGTGGTTCTTTGAAACAATCGCATAGCTTCGCCGAAATGACAATCCTAGATTTGTTCACAGCATCCACTGAATTGTGAAAGCTCAGTATCCTTTCACGTTTCGGTAAACTGTAGCTCCGTAGTATGGTTAGTACATCAGTGTTTGATAACCAAAAGTGTGTGTGAGGTTTCTGAACTCTCTCGAATGTTAGCAAAGAATTTCTATGTATAGTACGTGCATCTAGCCTAACTTCAATTTTCCATCTATTTAAAAAAAAGTCGTGTTCCTCCCAATTACGATTTTTAGATCCGCCACTGAATTAGAATTTAACGGCTCCTGGGCCTTTTTTTCCGCCGAACACAATATTTTTGGATATTACGCAGTTACGCCACTGTTGAACCAGCTTGAGAATTAATCTGAGAAAATCCAATAAAATTTTAAATCTGGCCAGTATCAATATTTGTTAATTCCCTTAGCTTGGCTAGATTCAAAGAAC
This sequence comes from Chloromyia formosa, assembly GCA_964017055.1. Taxonomy (NCBI): domain Eukaryota; kingdom Metazoa; phylum Arthropoda; class Insecta; order Diptera; family Stratiomyidae; genus Chloromyia; species Chloromyia formosa. The sequence goes on along the minus strand of OZ024818.1, from coordinate 14,578,754 downwards.
CTCCTCCTAACTTCCTCATACCTGTTGAGCTATTAAATCTGCAGAGTAGATCCCCGCGCCAACACGAAATTTTCATTGTCGGGGAGGCGGAAGGAATTTGTAACTTCAATGTCTGCAAAGTCTACTCTATTCTTCCCGCACTAACAAGAAATTTTCAAATCAACTCGTCACTGTTCTGTTCTGATTGGAAAATCAAGAGCGTAGTGTTTTTCAAGGCTCAGCTCGGTGACGATACAGTAAATTCAGAGCATCTGTAACGGACGGATTGGTGGGCATTCGGAGATGCCTGTGGGGACGGAGCCTTAGGTAGCATAATGACCGTGAAGGTCGGGCCGTGCCATCTGGCGAAGAAAAAGGCCCCTCAACGAGCTAAGCAGCGGCCAATGCTTGCTGTAGCTCAGTTCGGGAGATGTGGGCGGGATTTTCGCCGCTCGTTGCCCCTGTCCTTTACGTATTAACAAAAATTCATAGGCCTGGGGAAGACAACACAAACAGGGGAGGTAAAAATGGGGAATAAAAAAAAATAGTCGATAAGGATGGAATGGTTGGCAGATGGCTCGCTTGCCCTCGCGCTCGTATTGGGGCCCAGGTGTAATGGGACCCTCGGCCTCTGGTTTCGTACCACCGACAGATCCTTACTCATCAGGTGCTGCCATAGATCTGCCGGTGGAAGCAGCACTACCATATGGTCCATTGTAGGTGGTTCATTACACATCACTTCCTTCGAGGGATACCAGAATTTTGCTATGTCCGCATGGATTTGCCTTTCAGCTTCCGGCTTCAAAGAGTCTCATCGCACTACAGGCGGCGTAAAACTCGATTTGTAAGTCCAGAGCTAGAAGGTGTAGGATGACGTTTAACGTATCCGCTGGGGAAGATTGCATAGCACCCATTACCTAATATGTAGTTCATTGTACCTTGCACAGCAATTTTGTGGACAATTAATAACCGAGGACTTATCTTGAAAAACTATTGTTAGTTCACATCGATCTCTCTTCATGTGCGATATCATCATCATCATATCGTCTGAGCTTGAGGTACACTGCCCGTTTGACCTCAGTCTCACTACAGCGTAGCGGTCTTCGCTGCCTGTGAATATTGCCATTGTAAAAGGAGTTCGAGGGTTTCAGCTGTAGATGCAGTTAAAGTTTGATCCGGTCTTTTGATGATTGACGGACGGGAATGGCTTTAAGACACTCTTGTGTAGCCTTGCTGAACCCCCCGTGTTATTTAAATTTATTTATTGGCCATAATCCCTCACAGATTGTCTCTTGGTATTTTTAATGGTCTGTTCATGTATTTTTAAACCTTGCAGTTATGTTGCGAGAGCTTCTGCTTAGAGCAAATGTTGGAATCTACCATCACTGAGGTGATGACGTCGGCCCTTGACATAGTTCTACGCTGGTGTGTGGCTGTGGGCTTACATGTAAACCCACAGAAAACTGTCGTTGTGCCGTTCACACGAAAACGAAATATAACTTTGGATCCAATTTCGTTAGGCGGCACGACCTTAGATTATTCCACTGAAGTTAAATGCCTCGGGGTAACTCTAGACTCGAAACTCACCTGGAATACTCACATAGATAATGTACTTGGAAAAGCCACACGCACAATGTGGGCTTGCAGAAGTTTCTTTGGACGGACATGGGGGCTCACCCCAAAGATAATTGAGTGGTTATACACCATGCTGGTGCGGCCTATGGTGACCTACGCAGCGCTTGTGTGGTGGCCGAAAACTCAGCAATCTTCTGTCTTACTGAAGTGGAATAAGCTTCAACGCCTTTCCTGCCTTGGCATCACTGGAGCTATGCGCACTTGTCCTACGCCAGCCCTGGAGGCGATTATTGGACTTACTCCGTTGCATATATTCATTCAAGAATCAGCAGCTCTAAATGCTCTTAGACTTCGTCTAACTTCCGACGTGCGTAGTGAAGAAAGCGGTCACATGAGCATTCTGAATCAAATTCCTGACGTGCAGATCTGCTTGAGATCAGATTACATGATCACGGAGGTTTGCTTCGGCAGAAAATATTCAGCCCTCATCCCTAACCGCTCTGAATGGGTAAATGGCACACCCTGTCCAGACCCTAGATGTATCAAGTGGTTCACCGATGGGTCTAAAACAGAACAGGGTGTTGGTGCAGGTGTCTTTGGACCCAACACCAGGATTTCGATCGCAATGGGAATCTCGCCCAGCGTTTTTCAAGCTGAGATCCACGCCATTGAGGTCTGCGCCAGGGTAATCTTGGGAACTGGACTTCGCGGCGCTCACATTGCTATCTACTCAGACAGCCAAGCAGCTATAAAAGCGCTCTCCTCATATAAGGTCTCTTCAAAACTGGTGAAGGAGTGTTACAATCTCCTTCAACTGTTGGCAACCAATAACCAAGTCTTCTTGTGTTGGGTGCCTGGCCACCAGGGCATTGAGGGGAACGAGGCTGCGGATGAACTTGCTAGACAAGGATCATCCAGTCGTTTTCATGGACCTGAGCCTTACTGTGGCTTTGGACTGGCCTCGGCCAAACTGCGGATCACTGATTGGTTTGCACGATTGCGTCAACAGTACTGGAATAACCTTCCAGGGCTTCGTCAATCAAAGGAGCTGATAATGCCCTTCAGTCACAAGGGTACTACTCGAATGAGTAGAACCCACCTAAGACTCCTAGTGGGGTACTTATCTGGCCATCACTTGGTCAGATATCACCTGAACAAGATGGGTCTGTCAAGCGAGACTGAATGCCGTCTTTGTCTGGAGGACGTGGAAACGACCAAGCACATTTTGTGCGAATGTCCCGCCATCGCGCGTTTTAGGATGTCACTCCTCGGGCAAGCTACTATCAGCACTGCAGAATTCAGGTTGATTCCTGCTAAAGACTTACTGCCCTTTATTAGAAGGGTGGACGGTCTTTTGGATTAATGAGCTACGGCACAATAGATCTTTATGGTCGCAGTGCCTTCCTGCTGGGAAAGTAGCTCGAATCTTTATATCTATCTATCTATCTATGTTGCGAGAGCTTCTGCTTAGAGCAAATGTTGGACATCTCCCTAGCCGATTTACGAAGTTTGATTAAGTCGTGCCAGTACGGAGGAGGTTTTTTTTTGCCGTTCCATATATTTTTATAATGGACGGGCTTAAATTAATTGGCATAGGGACCCATGCAATGGAGTATGGTTGAAGGCATTTTGAGACCTTCGGCTAGGACAAAAGGACCTTCTTGGGCATGACGTGAGATGGACAGCAAACGGAGTGATGAAGCCCGTCCTCTGAACATAAGAGGCATAGTGGGTTTACAAGACTTGACGGATATAAAGGACATAAACGCACACCGGAAGGAAATAAAAGACTCGACGCCAAGCAAGGTCAGGGATGACACCCAAAAGATTTGCTTATTTGTGATGAATATTTTTGGACAATCATGGACAATTTGAAAGCCAACGAATGATGCGTATTTGCGTAGTAATAATTGCCCTATCTCTCCAAGCGTGGCGTGGGCACTTGAACATCTCTAGCATCTCTGTTGATGTTTCGTTAGCGTATTCATTTTGAATGATACCTCAAGTCCGTAGATTTTTGAAAGTCTCGGTCCGATTGGACTCCAGCTATTGTCTTGTCCCCAGGCTTCGATTATTGGTTCTAAATAGATTTATGAAAACTACCAGTCTACATTTCTTGGTGATTCTCCTAGGACTGCTTTGCGACTTTGATTCTTCTATCTGCCATATTTTTTGTGGTTGGTTTTTTCCAAGTAACTCCTAGCACATCACTTGGTACTTCGTGACATTGTATCTAAGCAGATATGGTTCGTAAGTCGTTCCAGTTAATATTATCATCGAATATTCAGCACCATTGTTTTTCGACTATTTTCAGTAACAGTCTTCCAAAACTTCATTTTGTAATAATCCAAATTGACACAGACTTCCATCTACACAATGCTCAATGAAGATTTATAATTATGTATTCGGAAAAAGGGTAAATTACCTGACTAAACAATTGTTTTAGGAAGTAGCAAAAAGCAAAAGATAAAATAAATTAATAATAGTAACATACGACGAAGAAAAAAAAGTAAAAAGGAAAACAGTAAGAAGTTATATTTTGAAAGCAACCACTTATACAACCTACCACTTATACATGTATAACAACAAAAAACCGTGTCAAATCTTTCGAATATACTCAAATCACAGACTTACGAAAATTACACGAAAAAAAGTAAAACGAAATTATGTACAGGAAAATTTATATACATTTAAAAATAGTAATAAACAGAAAATATAAAACTGAATTTGGTATAAGAGGTAATTGCAAAAATCCATAACATAGTCTGGAAAATGAAAATAAATTTTCGGTACGTAAATAAAAAACGCAAAAATTTATATTGGAAGAATGACTAAATAAATACAAGGATAACATAACTGCATAAGTATTATTCAATGAAGACTGGTTATAAAAAAAATTACGTGAAAACATAGTTTTCTGCTAATTTCAAAGGTTTTTTTTTTATACAAAAAACAATAGAAAACTATTTCAGTATGATAAAACAGCAGAGACATGTCAAGGAAACGATGGTTTTGTTCATATACCGTGTATAGAAGTAACAGTTGTAAAAAAACAGCAACCAAAGAATATTATCAAAAGAAGACGGTGGAGTTACAAGGAGAAACATTATAGATAAATGTGGTATTTGTATTTAAATATACTCGTATAGATACATACATATACTGCGTATGTATAGAAATAATTTATCATTATCCTATAATTTTTTTCTGGTAATTTAAAATATTTTAGGTAATTTATGTTTTCTATATTAGCGATTCATATTCAAGTGTCAAGTCAAACTGCTAATTGATAATATCTTGCTGGATGTCATCTACGATTTTAACAGATGAACAGAAGCTAGTTACTATCGCCCACACGGCAATTACGATTACAGTAATTAATGTGTTCCAATGCATATATACGCCATTCTCCTCTTAAAGTATGCACATTTTTTTTCGCCAGGAATTGGATGCTTTCACATTATCCGATTTTCGCCCTACGGCTAGGTTAGGTTAGGTTATGAATGGTTAGGTTAGGCCGTGAATGACACAGCATACATAGGCCACCAAAGGGTTCGTTGTGATACCCACCAGGATACACCTATTGAAATTATGATTTATAGAAGTCAGCCAGAGCTGACAATAAACCAATAGAGTTGAACTCACCTCCCCTTCATCTTCCAACTGAAAGATGCAAGAGTTCCCCAGAAAGACCCTCATTCTCGCGGTTAAGACAGGACAGGTGCATCGAAAATGAAAAGTAATCTCCTTGTTGCCAGCCTCTCCGCAGCTTCTGCAGAAGTTATTTTAGAGTAGGTGAAGTCTTCTATCATGCTCTCCAATGGGACAGCGCCCAGGGATAAAGTTAGCAACCACACCAATGTGCTTCCTGCTCAGCAATAATAATGCGGCAGAACAACCAGGGTTTCCTATGGGCTATATCATCATCATATTCTGACACGTGCCGTCGTCAATTCATCTAGCGCTAGGTGCCACATTAGACTTGCAAATACAAAAGGCACTCCAATGTCGCTTCGACTGTCATCAATTGTTCCGAATGTTCAAATCCGAGCAAGCTCATGAGTCTCACATTTGTCAGCATAAGTACTATGGCCTGGGATCCAACACAAGGTAATTTTAAAGTGGCTTCCCATCTCATCAGGAAGCGATTGACAGTATACAACGATCGGCGATATCGATAGAGCAGATTTAAGAGATCGAATTGGAGCTTGATTGTAAGTGTTTGTGATATGATGTGAGTGGTGGTTCTGTCAGTTATGGCATGGCAACCCAGCCAGATGAGAATGTTCGCCTGTAGTACGCTGGAATGATCGTGTAGACGAAAAGATGAGCTAATCTTCAGCGTCTCCGAATTAATACCAGATCCTATCCCAGCATCCATTTTGGAGTCGGCCGTATATATATTGATATATATTGATGGAGTCTGTGTAACAATGGCGGTTGAGCTGAGCTTAAAGAAGGACGATGATTAAGTCATGGTCGACTGAGCCTGACACCAAAGTGTCGAAAGCTCATCTGCAGTGACCATAGATGTGAGGCGCTCTAGATGGCAAACGCGGCAATCGGTAGGGAGGCCGGGGCAATATTATCACCAAACACGTACATCAGAGTTGACCAATTCGAGTATGGGTTCACGATGTGCAAATACTTCTTGAGATGTGAGACGCTCGTTGTCACTCTCTCAATTCCAGCATAAGAACGCTTCCTAAAACTATGACATATTCACCACGAATTGTTGTACGATCTGCCTTCGCTTCACCAAACATTGTCTCATCATTACGACAATAAATTACAGCCCGCTTTTGGAACTTCTCCGCCCTCCTGCAAATCGAAATATTTCTCGAGCACTGATGCAAAACAATATCCCCTCCGTCGACCAATTATTTTGAGCAACCCTTTCTCAATCGCTGGGATATTTCTCAAAAAATAATACCTACTAAGATATTATAGCCTTCCTCAGCTTCGATGGGTTCACCATAAATATTTTTTTTTTTTTGAAGATGCAACCGGTAATATTGTAGCCGCAGATCCTCCACTATGGGCACGATTGCCACTGACGGATGTAGTCCTTTTGGTGAGCGGTTATATATATCACGGCTATAAATATGGCTGACCTTGCAAGTCGGTACTTTCACTGACTTGCATAGGGGCTCCTGACAAAAGTGATGTGAATTTCAGGCATCCACAGTAAATCGAAAGTGTGCATTTTGTTTGGGTTGCCAGTGTAAGAATCGGATGGGCAGCTGAAACACGACCGGCCGATTCAAATTGCAGAAAATGCCACCCGGCCAACAATTTGTTTCGGTTGGCAATGTCTCAGCCGAGCTGGTTACATCTGTGGAGAGAAAGCAGCATTTTCCCACATATTCCTTGAAAAAATCAGGTTAACAAAGTTCCTATGAAAAACATACTTAGGGGAGATCCGTATATGCAGGAAGATCAAGGATCAAGCTATTCAAAATAGCTTAGTGACTGGAGCTTAGTGCACGCCACTGACCAGTTTCGCCATGACGCAATGCCGTAATTGCTGCTTGTTGTTCATCAAAGATAACGAGCGGTAAAAGGTTTAAAAGTAAATCCTGGCCAGTAGATCTGATAGCCCCGGTTTTGGTCTTTGTACTTTCCCCAAAAGTGTCCTGTAGGTCGCCATTCTAAGTGCCTTCCACCAACCAAGGATGCCAAGTAAAAGGATGGGTCGAAGAACCGATGTGTATAGCCACAAATCCACCTTTGGCTGGAGTCCATAGCTCCGACCTATCGCCCTCCTGCAAGAAGAAGGTGCTGTAGTCACTTTGCTAATACGTTTCCGTATATTTTAAATCCATCCCAGCGCCCTGTCCAGAATGAGACCAACGAATTTGGCCTTGTCGAGAAAGGCCCATCTGACACCCTTCAGTATCGGAGGTTCGATGCCCGAAAGTCAATTGTGCTGTCTTGTAAAGAGCACAAGTTCCGCTTTATCAGGATTAACCCTGACTTCACTCTAACTAGCCCAAATGAATTGAATCGAAATAGCATTCTGCAGCCACTCACTGAGAACACTCGAAAGCTTGAATGAAATTGAAATGGCAGCATCGCCGTAAATTGGCCTAACAGCCGCCTTGATTTTTATCTCATGAATATCATGGGGTTGATGACATGCTCGTGAGATATGTGAAATTTGAAGGCGGTGCTACTTTATTGCGGTTTTGTTTCCCGTACGGCATTGTTTCTCAACATAATAAACAATTCCTTTTATTAAAGCACAAATTAAATCACAAATTCAAGTATTGGGTTACAAAAATAAATACATTTCAAGTTATAATAATAAAATAAAAGATTAATGCGACGGTTGGTTTTGCTTTTCATTTAGAAGTATATCGATCCGTGGTTCGTCATTGCAAACAGACAAGCGTAAATTATTTTCAAGCGATAATAGCCGATTTCTGTATTTAGTTTTCAAAGCCACCATAGATGCAAAGCCTTTTTCGCATAAGTAAGATGTGGCAAAAGGAATTAATGTTTTTAAAGCTTCTGTTACTAGGCTTCCATATTCACCGCGTTGTGACAGCCAAAACTTGTGCAAATCTTGAGATACAAATTCTAGTTGTAGAGTTTTGTCAGCTGATAATTCAATAAGTTGATTGTGGATCTCAACAGGTAATTGGGCAGCTACAACAACATTTTCGTCAAATGGGTTGAGGACCCATCGTTTTGAAAAATCATTCCCGTCATTTGGAAAATATTCCCTTAATTGAATTTTCAGTTCGTGTAAATGCGTTTTCATGTTATATAATACGCGATCAATAATTGCATTTTCCAAATCCTTATTTTTGTCAATAAATTCAGACGTTGCAAGGAATGCGTCAAAATTACGTTTTTCCAGGCGAGCTATCCAAATATCGAGCTTTTTGATGAAAGCATTGACTTTATCCGTCATTAGTAAGATATTTTTGTTGCGACCTTGTAAAGTAGTATTCAAAATATTCAAGTGGGAGAATATATCACTTAAATAAGCCAATTGCAATAAAATTTCTTTATTTTGCAAAACTCTGAAAAAGAGCTATTTTTGTCTGTAAAAAAGATTTTCAACTCCACGCGCAATTCGAAAAGCCTCGATAGAACTTTTCCTCGCGACAACCATCTAACTTCTGTATGGAAAAGGAGAGAATCGTTTTTGGAACCCATTTCTTCGCACAATGTAGAAAGCAACCTTGTTTGCAACGGCCGGCTTTTTATAAAATTAACCATTTTCACAGCTTCAGATAGGACATTTTTGAAACTATCTGGCATTTTTTTGGTAGCGAGCGAATGTCTGTGAAGGAAGCAATGCGTCCATTCCATTTGTGGCATAATGCCTTTTAACTTAACTATCAAACCACTGTTTTTGCCAGTTATCGCTTTGGCACCGTCAGTACATGTCGCAATGCATTTAGTCCAGTCCAGGTTTTCTTGTTGTATTGCATCCATAAAAACTTTAAAAAGTCCTTCGCCGGTGGCCTGACCAGGGATCGGTTTGCAAAATAGCATATTTTCTTCAATTGTTCCCTTGCATTCGTATCGGACGAAACATAAAAATTGAGCCAAGTTCGATACATCTGTTGATTCGTCAAACTGAATGGCAAAAAATTCACTTGATTTGACCTTATCAATTATTTGACGGTAGACATCAATGGCCATCTCATTTATGCGTCTGGATATTGTATCATTTGACAGAGGAACCATTTTTAATTTGTTTGCTTCTTCGGGGCCTATCATCAAATTTACCATATCAATGGCAGCTGGTAAAATTAGATTTTCCGCAATCGTGTGAGGCTTAGACTCCCTGGCCACTCTTAATGATACCAAGTAAGAGGCATGAAGTGCTGCTTTCTCCCTATGACCTGATTTATTAATGTCAATTTGCTGATTTTTTAAAACCTGTGCTTGACGCTCGAAGTATTCTAACGGCTTTCTTTGTAAGGACGGATGTTTGGTTTCAAGATGGCGGGCTAATTTGGATGGTTTCATGCTTTCTGCGGATAGTACTTGATAACACACAACACATTGCGGCTTGTTATCGAGTGCTATAAATCCATATTTTAAGTAAGTATCGTTGTATAACCTGGTCTTCTTCTTCATAGATTCACCGGATGTAGACGGTCTATCTCGTTTTGTTACGAATTTATCCATTCTGTTGCCTTTTTTTTAATAGTTTTGTATATCGCTACTGATTAATTGAAAAAAAAAAAACGTTGCGTTTGTTTTCGTAATTTAAAGTAAAAGACAAAATGTATTGGGCATCATGCGACGAAAATCAATCGAAGCATATGTAGGCAAAACAGACGCAAGGTAGCGGAAGTGACACCATAACAATTTTCTAACGACAACCACATTGCTACAATGTACGCAGCTGCCTTGCATTTGCCTGCAATTCGACTTTCTCTAAATTTTCATGTTATTATTTTTTTAATTTTGCCACATATACACTCCCCGACAATAGGATATCGCACTTAAAAATCCGACATAATTTTGTCTATCCTTTTGTCGCACATTTAACAGTTGCAATATGCTAAACTTGAATTTACCGTTTTTATTTGCCACATTTTCGGTTCATTGTTGCTAGCTAACATGCAGCATCACAAAATATTATTAAGTATCAAATTTTATCAAAATACACCCAACATACGAAAAATTGTGTTGCATTTTTAAGTGCGACTATCCTGTTGTCGGGGAGTGTATGTCACTACCCATAAACACTGTTTATTGATTTATTTACCACTATTTTCACTAATTTATTAACGTTATTATCCATGAAACACTTCTTCTCGGTCTGTTTTTATAAAATAAAGGGCAAAAGAACTTGCACAAAAACGCTTTCTTTTCCTAAACACACTTTTTTCAAATCGAATGTGCTCGATTGTGCCAATTCGCTACAACTTCGGACTTACTACAGAAAAAACATATCCCGTCTCTTCCTGGAAATGAAATACTAGAGGCGATTTCATAATTCGAGTTCAGTCTCGTGTAAAAATTTTGTTTGAATATATACGTTAAATATGCGGAACTGTATTTTTGTGCAAGTATATCAGGACTTGCACAAAAATACAGTCTTTGCAATGTTAGTAATTAGTAATGCAAGAGTTTGATAGTAGTTAATATATTAAATGGGGGAGGGGGGTCGCGACGGTTTCATTTGATTGATTTTGTTGTTTAGGGGGGTCGCGACACTAAAAAGGTTGAGAAACAATGCCGTACGGTAAACTCGCTAGTGTATCACTTCAATACGGCGGTTTTTAATAACATCCGTCTATCTCGCGGCTCGTCATTTCTGCTTGAAATTTTGATTTGAGTCACCAATAAAACCGACAAGACGTCTGTGAGGAAAGTTGACAGCTTCCCAGTTCGACTGTGTAGATATACAATAGATTGATTCACTAAATTAGCCTGGTTGATAAGCCAAGTTTTTGGGATATAGTGGATTTACCGCATGAATAGTTTTCCTCATGCGAAATTAAGATTTTTTTCCATAGCCTTTAACATGAAAGATGTTAGACTACTAAACCGAAATGTTTTAGTGTCATTCATGGGTCTATTATCAATTTTTGGAACGAAGACTCCTACTAACCTCGAGAAGCTAGGAATATAGCCCAATCCAAACCCCATGTGCGGATTCTCAGAACTATACTCTCAGAACTATACTGTTGCTTAGCCCCTAGTGGGCTAACCACACCTGCGCGCCATCGTACTCTGTTCTGGGCAATGGGGCGCAACTCTCCAAATGACTCGTATTCTTGGAAGGTATGGTATTAATGCTTCTCGTTCTTTCTGAAAGAGGGTTTGCTGTTTTTTAAGTAAGAGATCCGTGTTCCACTACAGCACCTCTCTACTGTCTTTAATGGTAGTGTTTATACGGCACTTGTCCTCGTAAGACGCCAAGATCACTGATATGATCGCCGTGGTTAAACTGCTCAAACTGAGCTAACCGAACATTTTCCAGTCTATCGACATAAGTTTAGTCCGAAACGATTCAACGAATCTAGGCCAATCGGTTATTTGCCAAATTCGTCCTTCAGCATGCATTGAGGTCTGCGTTACGATATCAAACCGAATAAGGAAATGGTTCGAGAGCGAAGACTCCTCCTCCAATTTCAGTTGATTTCACAGGAAGTGCTCACGCTTGTTTCTTTGTCAACTTTGATAGTTTGGCTTGATGCTTTTTCTTGATTTTAAATAAAATTATGTTTTCAATTTGGCAACACTTCCTTTAATTTTGACACATTGGCAACATGGCGCCTATTCATTTTAAATGAAGAAAAAATCGCTAATTCCAATAGCTTCATTTACTTAAAAAATACATTAATAGACAGTTTAAGTGAATTATAAAACAATAAACAAAAGTGAAACGAATTTTATAATGCAAAATTATATATACAAGAATCTAGTAAAAAGGAAGCACTACTAAAACGTAAGAAAAGATGATACTTGCTGTTATAATTGAATAATTATATAATTAAAATAAATCAAGAAGAAAAACCTAAAAAAAAATAAATATTGAAATTTAGAAAAGTGACAACTTTAGATGATATTATTATACATGTAAAAAGAATGTTTGCAAGCTTACTCTTGCATAAGTGAAGTATAAGAAAAACTAGGATTAAATTAAAAATAAATCCGTTGATATGTTTTTAATAAAAAAAATGAATGGATGTAAATGTCAACACATTTCATGTTTTTGATGAAATGAAAATGAACGTAATTCCTAGACTAGTAACAGTAGCATAAAAAGGAATGGGAGTAGAATGAATGGATTTCATGCAAGTCAAACCAAACTTCATTTATTGAATTTTTGTATTTAAAATCCAACAAACATACATTATATATTCACTGGAAGGAAATGAAAAATAATTTTACTAGAATAAGATCCAAAGTAAAAATTAGTACGTATAAGATTTTTTCATATGTAATATTAATATTAAGTAAAGAGGTAAAAAGGCAGATTAGTAATGTGAAGTTAAGTAACAATTTTTATTAAATTTAGAATTAAAACACTACCAAACAAGAAGAAAGCAACTGATAAATGGAACTCATCATTTTCGCATCTCTATACTATTTCAGAAACGAACAAATGGACTTTGTAAAAATAACTTTAAGTAAAACTGTAAAAAATAAATAAACTGGAAAGTGATGATAAGTCGACGTAATAATTACAATTTTTCCAATATTACGGATAAATATAAATATATTTTTGATTTTGATTTAGCGCCAACAATTTGGGAAATTTCATACAAGTTTCCCATTAAGAGGAATTAATTTTGCTTGGGTCCGCATTCTTTCCATATTGAAGTTATGTCAAAGAATAGATAATAATTATGCAAATGTTAAGATTGAGATGTTGTATAATGGTTTGCTTTTGAACTTCACAATTTCGATTCCCCATCTTACACCCTTAATTGGTTATAATATGGGTTTTGGTTTTATTCCATTTGGGTTTACCTGCAAAAGGCTAAAAACCATAAAAACAAATAATGAAACGAATAAAAGAAATTATTGAAATTAGCATTAAGATCAACTTTTTGAAAGCTTCAAATGCATTTATCTAATTTTTCAATTGTATCTCTTTTTAAATGAATCTTTGACAAAACAAAATGCTAATTAGAAAAATAAGAATGAAAGGCGTTTATATGTGAAAAAATAAATAAATAAAAAATAAAAAAAAATAACAAAAAATAAAAACTAACAATTTGTTACTTATTTATGTACTTTCGTATAGAAGTCAAACAATTCGATTGCATTATTTAGAAGAAAAATCGTTAAATTAAAGAAAAAATCATATAATTGAAATTATTATAAAATTAGTTCCATTTACTTCTGTTGGAAGAAGCAAAACATTCAAACAAAGAACCCTTTAAGGATATTTCTGAAATGTTACTAAAAGAAAGATACTAGTTGAAAATAAAAGTGTTTTATTACAATTCCCAATTTCCACACAAAATTCGCGTATAAACGACATACTATGATTGTTTATACTATTTATGGAATAGAAATAGAATGGCTCGACTTGGAAGATACGCATTTCTTTTTACTTTGCATAATACATTGTCAGATGTTGAATGCAGTAAACGAACTAAATTGTCAAACACAAAACTATAAGGAAATTTAAAAAAAAAAAATGGTAATAATAATGAAAAAATATATTAGATGCTCGGTTATAGCTGATTTATTTCTTGCTTAATTTTAAAATGAAATTGTTTGTTGCTGCTTTATGTGAAAGAATATTTAAAAATGAATGAGAAAACAATATTAAAAATAAAGAAAACATTTTTTAATTTACAATTGCATTTTTTATTTGGGGTAAAATTCTGTGGCTTGGTTCTAAGACATGCATGCTAGCAACTGCACCTGTGGGCGGGGTTTTCGGCGCTCGTTGCCCCTGTCCTTTACGTATTAACAAAAAAGGCATAGGCCTGGGGAAGACAACACAAACAATGGAGGTACAAATGGGGAATAAAAAAAAATGAAGCGATAAGGATGGAATGGTTGGCGGACGGCGCAGATTTCCTCGCGTTCGCATTAATGTCCAGGCGTAATGGGACCCTCGGCCTCTGGTTTCGTACCGTCGACAGATCCTTACTCATCAGGTGCTGCCATAGATATGCCGGTGGAAGCAGCACTACCAGACCATAATATGGTTCATTACAGGTGGTTCATTACAGGGCAGCTTCAACTTCGAGGCCTGCCAAGAAGAAGAAGCTGAGGACAAAGTGCGCCGCTAAAAATATATGTAAAAAAAAACGAAACAAAAGCGAGCTGGGTACCGGAGTCAGCCGACAACCATTGTAGAGGGGAAAAATTAGCAAAGCAAAAAAAAAAAAAAATACTATATTTCCCAATCGTTCGGATGATCAACAGGTTATAAAGAAATCTGAGGCCAGCAAAGACGCAACACTTCATTCCTTGCCGTAATTCACTCATAAACTCTGTAAGCTGCTGAGCAAATGAATAATAGAAAAATGCAATACTGTGTAAAGACATTTTTTAAGTTACTTAGAAGGACAATCCTGGCAAACAAAAAAGGTATCCAGGGTTCTCCGCGCTTCGTCCGGTCACCGAAGAAGCTCCGAATGCCGGCAATTGAAAGCATTTATGGAGGCCTTAAATACGTGGCTAAACCACAAAAGACAAACACAACACCAGGATTGCCTTGTTGAGCTGATTCTAAAAGAATTTACTCTGTAGGAAGGATTGGGGTGCTACAGAAAAAAGCACAGCTACTTGAAGGAAAAATACGTGAAGTAAAAATCGCTAAGTCTTAAAACTTAGAGCAAGTAGCCTTAATGTGCTTGTGGGGATAAACATCGGCGGAAGGACTAAAAAGGAACTGTTCTGTACCGGAAATGGGCCCCACGTTGGGCGCCAAATATGTAATGGACGGTTTGGTGGACATCCGAAGATGTCCGTGGTGACGGAGCCTTAGGTAGCATAATGACCATGAAGGTCGGGCTGTGCCATCTGGCGAAGAAAAAGGCCCCTCAACGAGCTAAGCAGCGGCCTATGCTTGCTGTAGCTCAGTTCGGGAGATATGGGCGGGGTTTTCGCCGTAATGGACGGTTTGGTGGACATCCGAAGATGCCCGTGGGGACGGAGCCTTAGGTAGCATAATGACCATGAAGGTCGGGCTGTGCCATCTGGCGAAGAAAAAGGCCCCTCAACGAGCTAAGCAGCGGCCTATGCTTGCTGTAGCTCAGTTCGGGAGATATGAGCGGGGTTTTCGCCGCTCGTTGCCCCTGTCCTTTACGTATTAACAAAAATGCATAGGCATGGGGAAGACAACACAAACAATGGAGGTAAAAATGGGGAATTAGAAAAAATGAAGCGATAAGGATGGAATGGTTGGCGGACGGCGCAGATTTCCTCGCATTCGCATCAGGGTCCAGGCGTAATGGGACCCTCGGTCTCTGGTTTCGTACCACCGACCGATCCTTACTCATCATGTGCTGTCATAAATCTGCCGGTGGGAGCAGCACTACCAGACCATAATATGGTTTAATACAGGTGGTTCATTACAACTCCTCTTCTCTTCTTCAAACCAATCTTGTTAAATGAGTACCCATTTAGTGGTGTTAGCAACTCGGTCGAGGTTGCAGCTGTTAATAGCCGCTGCACAAAAGACACCGTCAGGATCTAGTGAATGAGATGATGTTAACTTATTCCGTGGCATTGATTCAACGTTGAACTGTAGCGCCAATTATTGATATGGATATGTCTTATAGCTGGGGGTCATCCTAAAAATCTGTCCGTAACACGAAATGTCTGCTGTGCTCGGCGGTCAGAAGAGAAAACAAACCCATTGAAATCTTTTCCGAGTTCTAGAGTGTGGGTTGTGCATGTCGTTTGAGTGAAGTGGTCATTGTGCGCGGCTGTTGCTTGTGGATCCGCGCGGGCGGCGCGCTTGCGGGGATCTTGTGTGTACATGTTGAGATGTTGATAGCGATAAAGGCTGACGTTGCGGACGGCAGGAAATAGGAGGAAATCGCGTTGGCGGCACGGTTCTAAACGCGCCATGCCGACCTAAGTAGTGGATAACATAGTGTACGGGTGAACCGGCGACCAGCATTAGCAATTAGCAGCAACCTCGCACGGAACGTGTGGAGTGGATGGATGAATGCGCTTTGTGGCTCTAGTGTTGGCTGAGATGTGCTCGAGTGGGAACGAGCGTCTGGTCGATTGTCGTTTCATCCAACGAATATGATGTTTGGGTGGTTGTTTTCTTGTACCTGCAATAGTGTAAAGGTATTTTGGATAAGCCAGACGAACGATGGAGGAAATTAAAACAGTGGTATGATTTAGTTATTGGATGTGAGGTGAAATGAAGCCGAAATGATACAAAGTATCTACACTGCATGCAGATACATCGGAACATGGATATGTCTTTGGCTTTAAGTACAATACAAGTCTATGAGATTGCATCACAGCGACGCTTGAATAATAATAAAAAAAAACTAGGGTATAAAAAAAGCAGACTGAGGAGCATAAAAATAGTGGGGATCGATGCCCCGAGGTCCACGGGCATGGGGGTGTATAATGTTGTGGGTAGGGGGGGGGGGGGGGGATTTCGTGAAAAATCTGAAATTCATTATAGTTTAGAAGTTATGGCCAAAAAACCGAATTTAAAATGATACAAAGTATCTACACTGCATGCAGATACATCGGAACATGGATATGTCTTTGGCTAGCGACTGCGTGGAACCTGTTGTGTTGAAGGTATCGATGTAAGTTTTATAATGATCCCAGTATAGTTATACTGGATGAAATCATTCGACAAAACACGTCCCACGCTTTCGGTAGGCATAAGACATATCCATGTTCCAATGTATCTGCAAGCAGTGTAGATACTTTCTATCATTTTTTTAAATTAAATATATCCTATTATTGGGAGCATTATTTTGTGGTAAGAGTGTGAGTCCAAGCTCTCGTGGGGTTGCAGTAAAGTCGACGCATGTGTTGGTATTTCGAATTTCTTAAATTTTAACTTCACATTCCCAATCAGCAGCCCAAACCGTGTTTTCGAAAAGAAATGGTTACCGTTCAGGATATTCCTTTGCTTTTGATTTTTGGCAGTTTGAACTTTAGATTCACAGTCAGTGACCCTCCTCTTTCTTTGTGTTAGCAATATAAATCTTTTGTATTTTTTTCGCCTATTTGTTGCCTATATTCCACTCGATCACCAAGAATGTCCTTTTATCTCGACCAAAGGACTCGAGATGGCATTTATACCACTCCAGAGCATACGCCTTTTCACCACGATAACCATGACGCCCATCTTGCCTATATTTCACTCCATTGACAGGAAAGTCCTTTTCTCCCCACCGAAAGACTCGAAATGAAATTTACACTACTCCAGAGCATTCGGCTCTTCATCACGATTCTTGTGACACCTATCTTGCTTACATTCCACTACATTGCCAAGAATGTCTTTTTCCTTGTCAAAGGACTCAAAATGCCATCAACAGTAGTCTAGTACAATGCCATCAATACGTATATTCACACCGCGTCATACGAGTACCATTTTCTTACAAAAGTTCTTCATTTCAAAGCCACTAAAATCGCAAACGCAAAAAAAAGATATAGTATATACATTGCCGAAAAAGATACATTGGCAAAAAAGATACAATTTCAACACCGTCATTTGAATTGCTCAAGAATGTGAACGCTGGCATTAAGACATCAAAAACTCAGCCTTATGCCTTGGTTACACAGTGCGAGCTATCGTGCGAGTTGGCCTAGACAGCTACTGCAGAGCAGCTACTTGCACCATGTGACCGCATCATACGAGTTACTGTCATGTGTGATTCGGTCAGTAGCTCGCATCCGAGTTACTACAACATTTTTTGTTTTGACTCGGCCACTCGCCCCCAGTCAGCGTCAGCTGGTATCGCATACTACGATTCGGACATTCGAAATTGCACCGATTGTGAAATAACAATTGCTCGAAATTAACCGCCGGCCGGGTGCATTCGTCTGTAAATTTTGTCGTTTACAGTGTGAGCTTATTGTGCAACAATGAATAGATGGACTTCGGAGCAGAATTTGAAATTTGTCGATTTATACAAGGACCAAACAAACCTGTGGAATTGTTTGGATCCGAGCTATAAAAACCGAGATTTGCGTAAAGCGTCTCTGGAATTTATTTGTGTAGAAATGGCATTAAAAGACATAAGTGATTTAAATACAATATTTTATGTGTTGCCCCTTTCCTTTGCATCCAATTCCTGGCCCAGATCCTTCTTTTTTTCTTCTTTTTTTGTATAACTCTTTCAGCCCGAAGTACGCTAAAAGCGCAAAGTATTTTTGTAACCGCTCTCATCACTCGTTCACTTCGCGACAACATTATACGAGACATGACATGCTACTGAGATGCAACTATTGTACATACGTGCAATAGCTCTCTACTCTGCCGACAGCTCGCACTTGTGTGACCGGGCGATGCGAGTCGAGCTACTCTCATGCGAGTACACAGGTGCAGTAGCTGTCCACTGTCAGGTCAGCAACTCGTACTGTGTAACCAGCCCATTAGGGGAGTTATTCGTATTTCGAAAAAAAATTTGGATTTAAATGAATCGAAGTATGTCTTGTGGAAATTGTCGCCTTCATTGATCGCAGTCAAGGACTGCATTTAGATCGACTAAGGTTGTTCTAAAGCTGTTCTAAATTTCACCACTGGTCTTTGGTCTTAAGCAGATCCTTCTCGCCTAATTGTGTTTGAATGCCGGTTCATTTAAGATTCTCAATCGAGGGTTAAGCTAATTTACCAACGGAGTGCACGACTGGATACACACTATAACAGTCTGTAAATGGGTAGTTCCGTCGCGGCCTTTTTGTAAGTTCGATTAGCAGTCCAATTTCCAAAGGATGCATATTAATAATTTTTGACTAAAATGCTTCTTAGAGCTCGCGCAGACGGCAAACTTTTAAGTTCGCAGAAAAACTAAATAGTTTGGTCAGAAAAATAGAACACACGGTGTTTTATGAACCCGCGCAAACAGCGATTACTAAATAGTTTAGTTTGAAGTGTGCGCGGTCTCATAAACTACCGTGTGTTCTATTTTTCAGACTAAACTATTTAGTTTTTCTGCGAACTAAAAAGTTTGCCGTCTGCGCGGGTTCTTAGGGTTACACTCAGTACATTTGCCGGACGACAGCACCGATAGGCTTTATGCATAATGTACAATACTATAAAACCAGTCGACATTAATACTTGTTGCAATACCGATAATGAAAGATTAAAATGCAAAACCATTGTTCACCAGCTATAATTTGTCAACGTAATTATTTGCACTAATAATTTTCATAATGAAAATTAATTGAGCTTACCACAAAAGCCATAATTTTGTAGCATTTTAAATGAATAGAAGCAAGTGTTAATAAACAATTTATTCATATTGTATATTGTTCTCGTTAAGTATTCCATAAAATATTTTCCTAGCTGCAGCGATGTTTTTATGATAACGCACGTCTGAGCGTTTATTAGTTACAGTGAATTCCATTACTACATCGGCTTGCATTAATTTTTCAGTACAGTCCATAATTAGGAAAAAATGTATACAGATTCATTAACAACGATTGATGTAAAGTTTCTGCGGTTCAGTGGTGGATACCAGTTGCTATTGTGATTCGAATTTATTAATGTCTTAATATATTTACTAGTTTGCTTTAATCCCTAGTGGGGCAAACCGCGTCAACTGCTCCTGCGCGCCACCGTACTCGGTTCTGGGCAATAGGACTCATCTGTCTCCACCACTTACCCAGGAACTTACACTCTTCGGCCACAGATCGAGGTCATGACTTCCAAGGACGTCCCCTTGTTCAGCCTTCATCGGGATTGGCGTCCCATTTCATGGCATGTCCAGCAATGTAGTTATAACCCTTCCGCAATGTGTGGACTATCCACTGCCATATTTGCCTGCTATTCAGCTCGCCGATTGGTATCTGACCCGTACGCTGACTCAGCTGCTCATTTGGTAATGTTTCGGGCCAGAAAATTCCTAAAATCGACGGAGACAAGAATTGAGGAAAACCTGCAGCTTTTTTGTAACACTTAAGGAAGCGTTCCATTTGCTGCTCCCATACTACAACACAGAGACCACCAGGGACCGAAATAGGTCCTCCTTGGTCATAATATTGACATAACTGCTTCGCCTTATTTTCGATAGCATGCAGAGCGATGTCCTGCTTCGTACCGCCATTTTGGGCAATAATGCTACCTAGGTAAACGAATTTGTCCACCTTCTCCCACAGGCTGTTCATTAATATTTATGGAAATAGGACGAGTTGGATTTTTTTTTTCGCAACTACGGGCTAAGAACCTCTGTCTTGTTGGTTTTAATCTTTAGCTCAACCATCTCCCTCTAGAGGTTTAAAGCTATTTTATTCAGGTTCAGAATTTTATAAGAGAGTAGGCATACTATATGTCGACGCCGTAGTCAATACGTGGCATATAAGATGTCAAGGTACGTCGAATTTCTCTTTTTGAAAAGTGCTTAACCCCGACGCCCGTTATAAAAAGGTCCTTAATCCAGTCTCTAAGACTAAGTACCCCCAAAATGGGTTATTAACATTTCAACCGAAAAAGAATCGACCTAAAAATCATATTTTCAGCAACTCTCTGCATAAGCTACCCGTAAAGGATAAAATAAAAACTCATCATTTATACGCTAAGCAACGTCATTTGCATTCATCAACCGCATCATCATCGTACGCTCTCTTGAATTAAACCAATTCAAACACTTGACGCTCGGCTCGATTGGCAAATCATTTCGACTAAGTACGTGCAAGTATCCACTTTGGACCAGCATTTTCAAAGTAAATCGTTTTAGCCACCGCACCCCCATCAACGAGGGTAAGTACTGGAAAAAAAACCCTCGATCTGATTCACCCCCCACGAGCACTCGATATTGATTGCCAGAAAAAAATCTGGAAACTGTAGTTGCTGAGAACGGAGACTATTTGTACTGGAACCCGGTCGGAGCATTCGTACTATTTACGAGTACTACGAGTACTATCTAATGTATAAATTATTGAACCCACGCGAGCTATTACTAAAAGTTTTAGTTAAATATTTGCGTTTGACTCGTTTGCCTTCGCACTAAAGGACGAGATTTCTTAGACTCTAAAACGCACGGATGAGAGTTTTTTTTTCTTTTGTGGCAAGGACACATAGTACAATATTTGCCAGACGGGTGAAAATAAGATCTTGAGTGGAAGTGAGGGAGGTCCTTGAAGTGGAATCAAAATTTGAAAGAGAAAGAGGGAGTATTTTTTGTTCTTGAAAGAACTCACTGTTTGTTCGCTGAGATGCGTTAAATTTCGTCGGGAAGAGATACTTCACAGATTCAATTTGAATCCTATTTTGAAAGCTTCTTTGGAGGATTTTGGTGTTAAATTAAATTGATTGGTTACCGTAATCATACTCGCACGAAAGTGTATTTTACGAAAAGTCCAGTTGATTGGATATTTGACAAATTCTTTCATCAACAGCGTAGTCGTGGCGCTACAACCCGACGTCGGGTCCAGGCCGCAGGATCATTGTCCTCGAATTATCTCGTTTAGTTCGAACAGCGCATGGTGTAACCGAAGGCGCCTTTCCTTATAATTGCCAACTGCAACAACAACAACATACCCTAGTTGTTTGTATAATGTGTGTAAGTTAACCCGGATAGCCCCCAATCAACCTCCACCGCAGTACAAAAAAACACGCCTATTGTATTATTGTGATGTTCCCTATTTTGGTCCAGAACCTGGCGGCCATGATTTTATAGGAGTCCGAATCCCAGGATAAGAGACAGTTTCGTGCGGCTCTGGTCGAACCGCGACCACTACCGGTAGCTGTACCGGTGTACAATATTACTGTTCTAACCGTTGAAGGGATAGATTCTCCGCTGTTCCACCATCTTATCGTATTAACTCCTAAGATGCTTATAATCTATACCGCTGAAATTCACTGCCTAATTGCCTAATTAATTAGTTCGATCAACAACCAAACCAACTCTTGGTTTAACAGAGATTGCAAAGAGGCTATAAAGAGAAAAGAAGCGGCATACCGTGCATACAAACAATGCCCCTCTGTTGAACTGAGAGAAGTTTACAATTCTACGCGTAACATCTGCAAATCAGTCATAAATAAGGCTAAATTCCAGTTTGACAGCAAAATTAGGCAGAAAGTGTTCGTTCAACGGAAAGGTAGCAAAGGTTTCTGGTCACTCGTCAAATCTGTGAAGAATAACTTCACCTCCTCTTCTATTCCACCACTGGTTTATGATGGCAAAATATACAGTGAACCGCAAGACAAGGCCAACCTGTTGGCCGAAACTTTTGTTGCAAACTCTTGCCTACTATCCACTACTCAGAGTCCACCAGCCATACCCTTATGTGATTCACACCAGAGACCTTTGCATTTCCGCACTAGGGAAGTATTTAAAGTACTCTCAAAACTCGATGTATCAAAATCGGCTGGACCTGATGGCATCTCCCCCTTAGTTCTCAGACACTGCGCTTCCTCGCTAGCCAAACCTCTCCGAAAACTCTTTTACCTGTCCTACGCAACAGGAGTGTTCCCATCATCGTGGAAACTAGCTCATGTCCAACCAATCCCCAAGAAAGGAGAAGCATGTGATCCATCTAACTACCGACCAATAGCACTAACTTCGACCCTATCAAAAGTCTCCGAAACCCTGGTTAACAACCAACTAATGAGCTACCTTGACTCACATCATCTCATCAATGATCGGCAATATGGTTTCCGGTCTTCGCGCTCCACCGGCGACCTAATGACATACCTCACCGAAAGATGGAATCGCTGTATCCACCAATTTGGCGAAGCTAAATAAAATCATTGCCCTCGACATTTCGAAAGCTTTTGATAGAGTCTGGCATCCGGCTCTTCTAGCTAAGCTCCAGGCTTTTGGTTTGGACCCAAAATTAGTTAAATGGATCGAAAGTTTCCTTCACGACCGTTCGCTTCAGGTCGTCCTTGATGGAGTTAAATCAAATTGCCATACCACCAACGCAGGGGTCCCCCAAGGTACTGTCCTTTCACCAACACTCTTCCTTCTCTTCATCAACGATCTTCTCAGCGTGACTTCCAACTCAATCCATAGCTTTGCAGACGATAGCACCCTTGACTACACTTACTCTTTCAACTCTGTAGCTGACTCTCGCCGAAATTCAACATCTATCAACCGAGATCGCATGTTTGACTCACTAAATGAAGACATTTCAAAAATTATTGCATGGGGGCAAGCGAATCGAGTAGAGTTTAACGCCTCAAAAACTCAATGCTGTCTACTTTCCAATAAGCGATGTGCTCCACCTACCGCCCAACCCATTCTTGTCGATGGGGTCAGCATTCCTGATTCGCCCATACTGAACATACTAGGTATTAACATCTCCAGTAAACTAAATTGGTCCGACCACATTTTTTGCGTTGCAAAAAACGCAATGAAGTGTCTGGGCTTTCTGAATCGCTGTAAAAGATACTTTTCACCATCTGATCTGGCTCAAATTTACAAGGCTCATATAAGACCGAGACTTGAATTTAATTCCCACATATGGGCAGGCGCAGGTAGAACCGCATTATCCGCGTTAGACAAAGTTCAACGGAAAGCCTTCAAGCTTATTGGCGAGGAACACATAACATCTAAAATCGAACCGCTTGAACACCGGCGAAGTGTCGGCTGTCTCTCACTCTTCTATCGCTACTACAACCGCCGTTGCTCTGATGAAATAGCCAACCTCATTCCTGAGCGTACTTTTCCTTTACGTAACACCCGACTAGCCAGTCGTGTCCATCCTCATCTTCTAGAACTCAGCAATAGTCGCACCGCCAAATTCCATGACTCGTTTGTATCTAGGACAACACGAATGTGGAACGATGTACCATCTTTTGTTTTCCCCCGCAACTATGACCTACAAAAATTTAAACGGAATGTACACCGTCACCTTATTCAAACTCAACTCATCTCCCCACTACCTTAATCCCTTACCGCCAACGCTGTGCTCTCGCATCAAAGGGTTACCCCCTAAGCTTTGGTATAAACATAAAAAAAAAAAAAAAAAAAATCTAAATCATTGCCCGCCATTACTGGTTTGACGTGGTTAGCAATGGTCAACGACGACTGCCGTTCCGGGGGGCGCCCACGAGGAGGACTATGGAAGAGGATCTTTGCCCCCAAGTTGACATTTAATGCTAGCTCATAATAATTATTTTATGCTAATTTATTCAGAAAAGCTGTTCATTAAATTTCTTAAAAACAGCCTAAACGCCTAAACTATTATACAATGTGCATGCAAACAAACATCAATAATCATAAAACACTCAAACTTCTCTCCAATTTCAAAAAGGAGGATGCCGAAGCATATTCGGGGTGAAAAGAAAGTTAAATTGTCACTTAATTTGCTACTTTTGCTAAAAAAAAGTGGAATTTGATCCTCAAAACCCTCTTTATCTGACACGCTCCTCACGTACTCCGATAAACTGGCAAAGAAAAGGGCAACGAAAGCATCGTGCCAGGCGTAAACAACCAACGAGGCGTTTAAGTGTTTCACAATTAAGCACCTCAAGTTCTTTCCGAGATAATTCGTACCATAACAAAAGGCTGGTTTTATGTTACCGCCAACGCATAGCACCAGCATCAAACTCTGATTATCCTGTGCGACCCACCGGCTACGAACCGGGTGACTTTATCGACAACTGTGCACCAGAGTTAAACGATGTCTACCTCAAACCTTCATCAACTTCCGCAACTTCTTTTGCGGAAAAGCATGTACGAGTATGTGTGTGTGTATGTTTCCTTAGAGCAAGCATTTGCTTGGCTAGAGCAAAGCGTTCATTCTTTCATGTAGACGACGAAGCTCTCTGACAAAAATTGCCTTCAGCAACGAATGACTGAAGCTACTCAAGTTCTTATGATTTTTTTTCTTCCAATGCGAAGGTAAATTGCGTTAGAGGATACACGTAAGCATTTTTGGAATGCTTTTCAAAATCAGTGAACTGCAAAAAATTCACTCAATTTTCAGGAATCAATATTGGTCGAAAAGACTTTATTCGTGAATTGAGTGCACGGTTTTCAGTTCCTCATTTTCCTGGGAAATAGGATTCAATTTGAAAGGACTGGTGTTGTCGCATGATTCGAAATTTTCGAGCATCTGACATCTTTCGTGATGATGCTGAAGAGATACAGTCAATCACCTTCACTTATCCGTACTTGCTTCAAGTTCGTATAAGTGGCATGAATTTATCCCAAAAAGTAGAAAAGCAAGAGAATTCAGTTATTAGTACACGTCCATGGTAATTCCATGGTAATTCTTCAAACTTCCTGGTACAGTTAGGCATAAGGCCCAGGAGCCATTTTCTTTATTTCCCCGAAAATTTGAGTGCACTTTATAATGGGAATGCAAATTAAACTTTTAAATGCTATGCTGACTATGATTGGATTATGAGTATGCATTATGCACGTTATAATCCATCTGAGCAGCAACGACATAAAAAATGACTTCTTCCCAACGAAAACGGAACCTTATTGCTATAGCAATTCAAAAGTCGCCAGGTACTCTCTCACTCTAAACTTCCCCATGAGTGTGACGACCTCTTCTCTAATATTCGATAGAACCCATTCCGTGTCGAAAACTTTTCAACTTAACCTGCCCTGACAACACTCACCCCCGAAACAGCCGACGCGACGGAAAAGGCAATTCGTCTATTCATCCTGGTCATATTTAAATAGATGTGGAAAATATATCCTGAACAGGGTAAATGCTGGAAATAAGATGAAGTGCACTGGCAGGTCGTCCCTCGTAGCTTCAGAGGACATAATAATCGGCACAACTTCCAGCTTCGGAACCCGGGTAACCTGGCAGTAGCTAGTCCTTATTTACGACACGGTGCTCCTTTCTTTCATAAGGGGCACACGCGATTCAGCGAGAAAAATTGGAATTTAGCGAAACGAAAAAAATGTGCTTAACCTTAACACGTGTACGCGACATTGAATATAAATTAGGCATTAATTTTGAGATGCTGTGAATACCTCGATATCCTTGATAACGTTCGTTACCGTCGTCGTCTTTCCGATGTCGACTTCAGGCTGAAGTGTACGAACAAACTTGGCTGTTGGGAATATAAGAAGGAGCAACTCATTGTTGACAACAGCATTAATGACGACGACCGTACTTTGATGAGGTAGTCGACAGGAGGAACTAATGGCTCGGGGACGTGGTTTAGTGACAGGAGAAACGAAAGACGGTCAATGCAAAAATTAAACGTACGCGAGGCTAAGATGAATGTTTTGAAATGTCAATTTGAAAAATGAACAAGGTAAACTGTGTTGGAGGTGCACTTAGCAAATAAAGTACCGAAAAATATGGCGTTTCGTTGGAAGCGCCTTAAGGATGCGGTATGATATAAATGAAAAAACGCGAGTGATTGATTTCTTGAAAATTGTGGAGCCAATCGAAAAAAAAAATGGAAATTTAGCCTTGATTACTTCTGAATTGTACTTTTATTATTTATATTCATTCAATACTTATTAAGATGGAAGCTAAATCTTAATTTGCCGCCTAATGGTTCCCCTCACCAGCACCATTCTTACTGAATACTTCAACACACCATAAATTGCACAAGGACAAACTGCTAGAGATCGTTATGCTTTTTCCACTACCAAGTCGGCCCTGCAGTCGACAGGACAGCAACCTGGTGGACTACTAAACTCTTCGAATTTAGGGCTGCGCTTAGGAAATAAGATTGGCACTACTGTAAAAGATATCTGAGCTCTTTCAGGAAAGAGATAACAGGAGCAACTCATGGCGGAGAAGCTTTTGGGAACGCATTGAAGGGCCCTGAAAAACGTCTATTTTTTTATTTTTTAATCCTCGCTTCAAATCCATCTATGCCAATTTTGCTACAAATGCAAGACGGGTCTTGTCTTGGACGTCTTTGAATAAAGAAACCATAGAGTGTTTGCTTTATACGTGTTTCTCTGGTAGTATGACTGTCGCCTCACTGGAGCGATCTTCATCTTCGAACTATTTAAATCTTATAGTTACGGCTTGATCATTCTGGTGGACTAGCAGCATTGTTCAAAAATGAATTGAGGGCACAGGCAAGGAAATTTTTTCGCCCTCTCACATTTTTTGAGCCGCATTTTGATAATGTCTGTTATGAGATTGTCTTTACAAGGACCACTTTTGTCCTTTTTTTTAGATTTATAAATTCACTGAGAGCGATCACTATTGTCGGCTGTCAAACATATACTAAACGACAGCGTCATCACCCTGAAAAGATAACCTTTCGACCACAGTAATTGTTTGCAAACAGCAACCGTCATCTATACGTCAGGTTGAGTATATCTGCGACTACCCACGTTTATTAATAAAATCATCAGCGAAAACTTGACAAAATTCGCACGGCGACCAGAGGAAAGCAAAGTGCTTGCCTCTTGGCGCTGGTGCCGTTTCGGCACTCTAGGTGACTGCCTGTTTCGCCTTAGCCTGTCACCGGTCCTGGATAAAAGGTATATCCTAACAGCCTGTTTGAAGTTGGGATATACATATTCCTGGAAGGAAGTATGTCGTTTTTATCTGAAATCAGGTAGAAGTTCGCATGCGCGCCTAAACGACCTCAGACCCATTAGTCCTTCTTCAACCATGGCAATATGCAAAGATAAGTCGCTAGTTAGGGCTTTACACTCTTTGGATCTGGTCAGCTATATTCAAAATCATTTAATCTGAAGGTACACACGATGATTGTTACTTCTGGAAATCAAGGGTGGCTTCAGCCTCCATGTTGATGAGTCGCTCAGACTCATATACTCTTAACAACTGAACGTACACATTCTATCTTGGGTACATCGTCGGTATGTACCAAGGAGGTGTATTTTCTCCTCCTATGGAAACTAAGGATCATCAGACGGCTTATTTGCACCTGGTCCTTAGTGTCCCCAGCGGGTTTTTGTAGATTGCCTCATCCATTCTAACGGAGTGAGCAAACCTTTGCGACGCTGGAAATTGCCCGGCTAAAACTAAGCTTGTGCTCTTCACTAGAAGACAGACAATCCCTCCTATCGGACCCCCCACACCCTTTGCATTCAATTGGTTTTCAGCGAAAAGACTAAGTTCTTCGGAATCATTTTAGACAGGAAGCTAAGGTTGGGTTTTCCTGAGGAGACTAACTAAACTTCTTCAAATCACATTTTTGGCAGCAACTACACCTGTCTGATACCGTCGAGTAGTCTATGGGCTCGTAATATTCCCTTGACCGCCGAGTCCCTGGTCGTCTACACAGATGGCTTTATGACCGATGTTGTTAATCGTCTTGACCCCTCCAGGGGCGTGGGCCCGTCAACATCTCTAGCATTTCTATGCCGTGTTGAGGTTTCGATAGCATACCTGCTTATCGGAAGTGCAGTAGCTCGCCTTCACCTCCTATCCGCGCCGTTTTTATACTGACAAGCTTGGAACATTGTGAGAGTTCAATTAGTATTAACAAGCAGGTTTTGATCGCACCGAAATTTGAATTCCGAGCGATTAGTATCGTAGAGCGGTGACCGAACGATCACGGCCAACGAGCGCGATTCCCGACAATCGCATCGTACGAGCGAAGATAAACGTTGTTGGCCTCTGTAGCTGCTACGCTCCACCAAAGACAGCGACAATGAAATATTCACCCCAAAGTATATGGTAGGGCAGATAAATAAAATCATTAAAAAAGTGTGGTTGGGACTCGGAAATCGGAATCCGTCAACTGGGCATGCCTCTTCGCGTTCCGGGCGGCTCCGATATTCCTTAGAAGCGTGTGGTGCCCACGCCTCTGGGCTATAGGGACAACGAAGCTTCGGCGGATATCCGATCATATTGTTATTGAATTAAACAGGCCGCTATTTCGGCCAGAGTGACAGAGTCTATCTTCTCGAGATCGAGATGAGTCGCGGCGTCGAAGGCATTGGACTCCTTGCCGACTCGACTAGAAGAGCGACTAACCGGGGAGTCTGACAGCAAGGACTAATAGAAGAAGAACGCGTCGAATGGCTCTTCGAGTTACGGAGGCGAAACAGGCAAACGAACTCGAGAGAAGCAACTTCTGCCACAGTCGTGGTTCCCACGCAGGGACAGTCGGAAAATCTGTGACAATCTTTAGAAGGGTTATGATGAAAAAAATGCCGATACAAGGATCAGCATATAAATAGCTCAGTAGCGCTCAAAAAAGGAAGGTTGAATATGCCTGCTATAAGAAAGTTCCTGGCCACATTATTGAAAGGAATTTATAGTACGAGCGTACCCAATTATAGTACGATCGATTAACCCTAATATGACGATATCACCAGGAATTCAAAGAACACAATTCACATTTCAGACATACAATTAAACGTAATTACTGTTGATAGTTTATACTACAAAATGATTCCTGGCACTCGCAAAACAAAACTGCCCGTCACACTAGCCTCTCTACCATAACCCTTATCAAAGTGCTTCATCTTAAAAACATTTTGAATTCATATTATATCCGACAAACATACAGCACCGTACTACTCCTTGTCGTTGAACTTTGCAGGCTCCGTTTTAAGCCTAGGCTTTATTGGTGTCTAGTCGGCAGTTATGCTATTCATGATAATGGCACACATCAAGTGGAAAACACATTTAACGGCTCGCAACAGATAACAGGAGAAGGCCATACAAACCACATAATTACATGATTAGACTGACACATAGCGCCTCAGACCATTCCTTCAACTATGCACGTAAATAGAGGTACAATAACAACATGGACAATATATCAGAGTTAGCGGTGTACACACATATACTCGCATGTCCTTTTTCCAGGCTTAATCTTAGGGGGATATCACAGATGTGGAGCACGTTTCTAGGACATTCGCTCGACTGAAATGAAAGTCAATTTTATTTGTGGAGTCCTTGGTATAGTTTTCACTTCGTTCTGTTGTCATATGAATGGACAAGCTGAAAGTTTCCGCGTATATTTTTAGGAATTAGTTTCGTACTCAGTCGTATCGAGATAGATCAGACATTTACAGAGTGACACGGAGTTTGTGTTGTCAGGAAAAAATGGATAGTTGTTAAAACCAACAAAAAAAGACATTGATGCGAAAAAAAAAGATCACTTCGCCAAAATCAAATTTGCCGCAGCTTATTTTCATCGTTTAGTAACAAATCGATTTACTCATTCGCAAGTTAGTTAAACGGAAGTCATCGAAAACAGAAATTCGAAAGCTGCCCCTCCTCTACGTTCGAATCGCTGATGATTCTCGGTTGAAAGGTCTGCTCTCTGCCCAACAATCTATTATTACTTCAGAAGCCGTATGTTAACAAAACAAAAAGGATGAAGAAGAAGTGTTATTAAAGATCTTATTGATATAATTTATATTTGCGATCGGAGCCCAATGTGGGGTATTGTTCTTTGCCTCATACGTTTCCTTCCATTAAAAAACTAATATTTCCTCTCTTCTCTAGAATTTCAAGCTTTATGATCAAAATCATAACATCATATAATGAGGCCTTCACTTTTGTCCTAAGCAAACCTTAGATTATGTAACGGGAGTATGTTTCCTGTTGAATGTGAGGATACACTAACTTCAACTTGTCACATCACCCTGTATCCAACGACCCCATCTTCAAAGCACTATCATCACAAACTTTTCTCTAACTATGACATGTCCTGGGAATGCTAATGATGAATTGTTGAATTACAAACTACTTTCATATTAGTTTCATTCACGCACTCTACTCCCTACGTCCCAGGAGAGCACTTCTCCTATCTTCGTAATGGAACCAACAAATTGTCCTTTATTCGGAGGCGAGTATGTCATTAAAGAGTTAAAGACACTTTGGACTCTAACACAGCGTGTGTACTATAATGTGGAAAAGGTGTGGCCGTGGCTGTAGCACTATCCGTTTTTTGATGTCGCTTCGAGGCGAGAAAGGAGCTTCTCTAAAAGGATGATGGTTTAATTAAAATTGTGCCAAAAGGTGCGGTTCGATATTCATGTTCCTTTTGTCGTAATAATTAGTTTATTAAACCCATTTTAAATCATCAGAGATAGTCATGAAATTAGTTCGCTAATGTACTTTAAAATTTGTATAAAAGCTGCTTCGCGCGAATATTGCGAATCGCTTGTTCGGTGGTAATGTCGTCTGGACTGTGCACGACTGTGGAAATTTTAGTTGATGGCTTGACTGTTTTTTCGGTGATGCTTAGATAGGGAAAGAGTGGGTGAGTGTGTATTTTGATATTGAGTTTTCTATTTCGTTAGTTATCTAGTTGAAGTTTGTCTGGCTTCCACATCCACACCTAAATCCGAGATTTTTTGGGACAGGAGTTTGGTTTGGACAACTATCAGGCGTGATGTCCTTAACAGAACAGAAGGCTAGAAACCTGTAGCGCAACCTGCAGCAGACGAACATAAACTCTAAACTGCTACTAGAGTGTGTCCGGAAGCTCAACACGTGTGCCTCAGAAAATGAGGTTACGCTGATGTGGGACACATAGGTACAACAGGAAATGAGGCGGCGGATGCCCTAGCAAAACAGGGATCTGCGGCAACTTTTATTGGCCCAGAACCCAGAGTTGCTCTGGGGAACGGCATGATTGTAGCGAAGGTTGGGAAGTGGATGGACTCCATGCATCAACAAAGATGGCAGGAGCTAGTCACTTGCAAACAAGCTCGGAATGCAATGACCAGCCCTTTAGGCAGGGAAGCAAGAAAGGTACTCAGTTACAAACGGAGTACCCTAAGCTGGATAACTGCCTTGGTCACAGGGCATGGTAATTTTAAGGCTCATCTGGCCAAGATGAAAATCGGGGAAGATGACGTTTGCAGGCTATGCCTGGAGGAGGCCGAGACGGCAGCACACATTGTGTGCGAATGTCCAGCACTGGCTAGCACGAGGTTGAGGATCACAGGCAGGCACACGATACGTGTAGAAGCCATGAGTGAACTCTGCTTCAAACAAATGCTAGCAATAACACGGGACTCAGTGATGAAGAAAGAGGTCGACAATTATCAGTCGACATCTGGAAGTCACTGATGACCGGGAGGGGGCGAAAAGGGACCCAAAACGTTAGTGGTCTGCTTCGGCTATCCCCCAGAATATATAATAATAATAACCTGCACGAATGCATTTTTATACCGACAGATGTAAGACTAAGGCTGCCCAGACAGGAGTATAGGTCACCACCTAATCCGAAGATCCTTCCTACGATTTAATTTGAACCGATACCTAATAGGAATACTCTCGAAAGAGAGTAACCAATCTTGATGTACACGAAACCTTTGGAAACCCTTTTTCTTTATAAAAACGGCCAATCTTGCGGGTAAAAACTCGCGGCGGGTGGTTTAGGTCGTTAATTACAAACCTGGTAGGGGGTTTGGGTCGTACCCTGCATACATATTTTCAATACTCTCGCGAATCTTTGAACGACTCTTTTTGGAAGAGTCAGTGAAAATAGTCAGAGCTTAAATTGCCATTGTGCCCATCACTAATGTGTAGTGCCAATTATTTACAATATTATTCTAATAGCTTTCAACGAGAACAAAATACATACTCGAAAAACCGAAAGAGTCTGTTGGCATTGTTCATAGTTCCACGCCGTTACATTATTCTTCTACTATTCAGTTGATGATGCACCCCATTTATTCTTAAGGAATCAGAGACATTTACTGCACTCCTTTTTGCAGTCTCTCCCCTAATGACTCCCAAAACTAATATAGCCTCTACCACTTTTCGCTTTTGTAGTCTCGCTAGCCATTTTAATGGCCACTACAAGCGCGAAAGATGCAATTTATTTAAAATTGGAAATGTAGTGGCAACTGCATTGAAATGCGAACTGGTTACGGGACCAATAAAATCCGAACGACATAACCATAGCGAGATATTGGGAAAACTCAACCAAAACTATACAAACATCGGGTGCTCATGTTCGACATACTCCCACATACGGATGCATCCTTGTGGCACATGGAACCTTGTGAAGCCATAATCCGGCGAAATGACATGCTTCATGCCAACGTATCCTCCTCACTATGTTAATCGGTCAGCCATGTTCCCAAATTGCTCGTACTAGCCTTTAGTTTGGGCTAGCCGGTCTGCATGCATGCATGAGCCGAAAAATTAACACAGAGCCGTCGAGAACCATTATTTTGAGTTCGAGACCTCTCACGATAATTTTCCCAAAGTTCTATTGAGACTCGTTTTAATTACACGCACACAGTGTTTACCTGCAGTAAATTCACGTGAACGTGAAATTGATTTTCAGGGAAAATTTTCAATTTAAATGTTTTTCGTGACCAATGGATGCCACCGATGTGCGTCATGTGGTGCTGTGAATTTTACTTCTGTGGAGAGGAGGGTTCCAACGTTGGGAAGGACTCCGTTTTATCAATTGGTGGATATCGGAATGGAAAAAAAACTTATCATACGATGGCATTTATGTATATTGAGTAATGGTCAATAGGATTTTAAAAACGAGTGTTAGATAAAGATCGAATTAGCGAATTAGGGTTTCCGCTAATGAAACAAGGTTTTAGATAAGCCATTCAAAATTGTGACAAAGCCGAGAAAAAGTTGCAACATTTCACTTCACTTTTATTCGAATCAAAATTTTATTCACTCCTTACTTTTCGTGCCGTTCTGTTCGGCTCGGTGTCTCTTATCCGAAATTTGTCGTCATCTAAATCAGCTGACACTTTCCAAGGTAAAGGTGCACGAACCCTAGGGGCGTTCGGGAGGTTTTAAAGTTTAGTGGGGATATTTCTAGTTGCCGGGGCCCGGGGTGAAAAAATAAGTTTTCACTCGGATTTTTGTCGCTCACGTCACGCTATATTCTTTTTTTTTGTTTAATTTTTAATTTTTTTTTTATTTTTTTTCCTTATTTTTTTGTTTAAATGATTTATACTGAATGTTTGGTATATTTGAAATTGATGAAAACACTGTTGCACGCAGAGCGATCGAAGCGAGTGTTCGTGTTTGTGCGATACTGAGGGCTGCGATCCCTTAAGCGCGGAGCGAGCGTAGCAAGCGGAGCCCACGCAAGGGGATTAGCGAATATTGAAATTTTCCATGCCTCCAATATATAAAACATTCACCATGAAAAAAAATAAGAAAAAAATGAAAACGTATTAAAAAAAAGTTAAAAAAAAAATTATTTTTCCCCAGCCTTGGCCCCGGAAACTAAAAGGTTGCTTATTTGCCAGACAAACGCGACGGATGCCCCAAGTCATGGACATCCTTTGGCATAAGAGCTGGTGAATCAAATTGAGCCCTCGTGTAAATGGGCTTACTGAGAAAGTATCGGAAATCCCAATTCAATTCAATTCTGCACCAGCGGCATTTTTTTGCCAAAGGTGGTTTATTCGTTACAAAAATGTATAAATGTTTTTACAAAAATTTACCAATTCATTTCATTTGAATTTAAAATATTCTTTCAAGTTTCTTTTTATTATTTCTACGTTTTGGTTGAAATCAAACAAATTCGAAAACTCATTAAACTTCCTTTTCATTCTATTAAAAGGGTTATCTGATATACTATTGTATCTATTTAATAATAAAGTGTTTCTTGTAGTTCGATTCGGAATTCGGAAATTCATATTACTTAACAAAAATGTTGATGAAGTTAATCCATATATTATTGAAATTACAAAAATAATTTGACTTATCATTCTTCTGTCTTCAAGAGTGTTCATATGGAATAATAATAGTCTACTTTTATACGTAGGCAAACGAAATCTATTTCTCCACTTAAATTTCCTTAAAGCATACAAAAGAAATTGTTTTTGAACTGATTCTATTCGGGTGATGTCGTTCTTAAATTTCGGTGACCAAATTTGCGAAGCATATTCCAATATCGGTATTACGAATGATTCAAAAAGCCTCTTCACAACCCAAGGATCGTCAAATTCTTACGAAAATCTCTTGATCCAAGCAAGTGTCGACTTTGCTTTGCCTACGATGAAATTTATATGGCATTTAAATGTTAATTTTTCGTCGAGCAGCACACCCAAATCTTTTATCAATGTGACTTTTTCAATAACTTGTCCCTCGATGCAATACACAAATTGAATTGGATTGTGGCATTTGTGAAATGTGATAAACTTTGTTTTGCTGATGTTTAATTTTAATTTATTGGTCTCAAAAAAATCATTTGCACCATTTAAGTCGTTTTGAAGGGTTTGGCAATTCGTCTCAGAGTTTATTGGTAACGCGGTAAGATGAATCGATGCGCTTTTCATGTAGAAGGGTAGTTCATATAAAAACAAGCCGAAAAGAGCCGTACTAATTGGGTAGCCTTGTCCAACCCCCGAAGTAACATTTATCGGTTGGGACATTGTTGAATTGTTGATTTTTACAATCTGTTGTCGACAGTTGAAGTACGCCATAAGCCAATTTAGTATTTGAAGGTTCATTCCCATAATTTTCAATTTGTGGAAGAGAAGTGGGGTATCAACTGAATCAAATGCTTTAGATACATCTAAATATATGGCATCAACTTGTTTATGTGTCTTCATACCATCGTCAACCACTGATGTGAATTCTGCCAGATTCGATACTGTTGACTTGCCCTCAATAAAACCGTGCTGGTGATGTGTGATGATGGTTTTTGTGAATTTATTCAAATGTTTGGCAAGGATAGAATCAAGTAATTTCGGTATGGTGCACTGAATTGCTACACCTCTATAGTTTTCGACGTGAGACCTTCGGCCACTTTTATATATCGGCTTTACATATGATTTTTTCCAAATGGAAGGCACGCGTCCTTCATTAAATGATGTTTGCAGTAAATAAACAATTGGAGTCATAATTGATTTTATACATCTTTTAATGAATCTATTGGGTATATTATCAGGTCCCATGACCATGTTATCCGGAAGATTATTGACTGTTTTTAGTATTGTTTCTTCGGTTAAGTTTAAATTTGGTATATTTTGACAGATATTTTTTAGTAGTTCAATATTCAAACATTTTTCATTGAAATTGATTATACTTTCAGGGTTCGGCAGAGTATAAACTGATTCGAAGAAACGACGAAAATAATCGGCGATATCATTCGATGTCTCTGCCGTTTGACCGTTAAAGCTCATAGAAGCTGGTAGATCCTCGGATGATTTCCTAGAGTTTTTCACATATTTTAAAAATTTTGTCGGGTCATCAGTTATTAGTTGCTGCATATTTTGTTTGTATTCATAATATTTTTTCCGGATATGTTTCGTGAATGCCTTCTTTGCAGTAGCATATTTAATACGTAATGCTGGAGAATTAAAGCGTTTAAATTTTTTATGCAGTTTATTAATTCTGTTTTTCATTGTAATCGCTGTTTTATCATACCAACAAGGATGGTTAGACATCTTAACTTCTCTTAATGGGACCAGTTCATTAATTACATCGTTAGTTACTTCGTAAAATTTTTCTACACGCGAATCAAATGGAATATGATCGTTGAGAATTTCAGACCATTCAATTGCCATTAACTTTTCATTGACAAATCGGTAGTCAGCATTTGTAAAATCTCGGTAAAACTGTTTCGTTGTTTGTATTTTTTCGAAAAATGTCTCAATATCGATGTTCAGTGCTTTATGATGTGTTTCATTGTGCAGAATGTTGTTTTGACATTCCCTGGAAAAGCAAATGTCCGGTTCGTTTGTCCAGAAAAGGTCCAAGATATGATCATTATCATTTAGCACATTATTTATTTGCATTAAACCAATTTCGTGGCATGTTTCAACGGTTAGTTTTTCAATATGGCTGACGGTGTCTATTGGTATATACGTGCCCTCGATCAGGTCAGACTGTATCCATTTTAAATCAGGTAGATTAAAGTCACCAAACAGTGTAATTGTTGTATTACTATCGGCAATATCAGGTATTCGTTTCAATATGTTCATATGACGTTCATATACAGTAGCTTTTGAATTCGGTGGTATATATAAGCATCCAATAAGTAGTTTCTTACACTTGCCCTTGACAAGCACCCAAATCTGTTCACAGCCATCTGGTTCTGCATTCAAAATTACTTCGGACTTAAAACATTTATTTACTGCGATCAGTACTCCACCGCAGCTAGACTTCTTGCTCGTATTAGAAGTTCTATCGCACCTATGAACATCAAATTTTGTATCGAAGAATAGACTCTTAGATAACACTGAATCATTTAGGCCAGTCTCAGTAAATATGTATATATCGAAGTCGGCAGCATCAGTTTCTGCCCAAACATTAGTTAGTTTCGTTAGAAGGCCGTTTACATTGTGAGCAAATATAGACAATTGAGAAGCAGGCCTCTTAGTAGATTGTGTCACGTTTGGTAAATTGGTGGACGAAGGATTCATAGGTATCGGTCGTAATAAATTTACATTCGTTGAAAATTCGGCGGTGGTTGATTTTGTGTTTGTCGTACGAAAAAATTTCGTTTTCGCGAAGATTCATATTGATTTGACTTTGTAAATCTGTTCGGCGGTGTATATCCGTTCTTCTGTTGCCCGTACGATTGGAAATATTCATTTCTACCATTGACATCACGATGATAATTATTCACGTGTCTATTTTGTTCGTAGCGGTCTCTGGTCAAATTTTGATTGTTACGATTGTGTACGTTTCGATCCCATTGATTCATACGTTCATTCGTGTTGCGTCTCGGTTCATAAAAGTTAACTTGACGCATGTTATTCCCTCTAAATGGCTTTCGATGTTCGTTGTACGAACGACCATTCGAGTTCAGCCTGTTGCGATTTGAATTTATTTGTTTTCTGTTTGGCAAGTTAATTCGCCTCTCGTCGGTTGTTCTCTTCGGTGGACGTCTCTCATAGATTCTCGCTACTTGGTTTGGCAACCACAATTTATCCTTCAAAATTGCAACACAAACGTCATTATCAAGAGTGGAGACTTTAAATGAGACGAATGACTTCGATTTCAAGTTCCAATTATGTCCAACAAGCTTTTCAACCACAAATGATTTTGCATCTCGAATATCCGTATTTTCCATAATATGTTGTTCAATTTGATCACATTCAACATCGGTATTAAATGGAGATATATAAATTTCATTGAGCTTGCGTTTATTTTGGCCCTGAACAATCGGTTGAGTTATTCCATTCACATCTCTAGCGGGCTTAGCAAAAGGCGACAGACCATTCTGTTGCTTCTGCTTAAATCCTTCAATAACATGAAGAACCTGGTCGGAATCTATGTTTTCATGCGTCAGCTGTGAAGGCATTCCATTTGTATTAAATGTCACTCCAGTTCCATGCGTTTCGTTCTTGTTGTATAAACATGAGAGTAATGAATTTAAGGAGTCCAATGATTCACTTACACTGTTGAATGATGCATCATAGTCCAGCTTGAATTGTTCCATTCTCGATTGTTGTTCCGAAAAAACGACATTTAATCTGTTTACAGCTGATTCAGCAGCTTTTACATTCGATACAATGTCATTTTGAGCCGATGGAAGCGCTAAATCACTCAATGTCTTTGTTGTATCAATTTGTTTTATTTTATTTTCTAGGTCTTTAATTTCTTTCTTAAGTCTTTTCACTTCATCACTTATGTTTTTATTTTTCTTCAGCATTTTATCTTTTTCAGTCTCGAACTTCGTTTTGATATCAAAAAATAGTTCACCATTCTTGCATGACGGGCAAGTAAATTCGATTAGAGAGTCCTGAAAAAATTGTTTCTTAATTTTTGCCACTTTTTCATTGATCATTTCTTGGGTATCGTTATTTGACAGTGTAATTTTAAGAATGTCTAATAAGTGTCTTATTTCGGAATGTTGAGAAATGCATTCAACATATTTAGGTAATAAACATCTTGTGCATAATAAATTCAATCCCGAAAATTTTGACCCGGAACAATTCTGTTCATTGCAATTATGATCTGGCGGTGTCATTGTCTGATGTGATGTGGGATAATCAAATGGGGAAAAAAACTATTGTTACAATAAGACAACAAAAAATTCGTGTTATCATCAACCAATTCCGTATTGGATGAGGGGAAATTATTATGAATTGCACGATCTCAAAGAAAACAAACAAACAGTTTTTACCGTTGGCATGTGATTACGGGGCTCTTTCCGACTTTTGAGTCTCTTTCTCCCCAGGCCCATTGCTGCGATTATGTTCTGACCGGTTATACGAAGAAACGCGGATTAGTAATTTGATTCGTTGGGTCGCCAACAAATTAATCCGCCGCCCGCGGATTGGATTCTTACCGTAGCCGTGGACTTGAATACAACACTGAATCGCAGCTGATAATTTACCGTAAAATATGCAATTTAAAATAAGACAAATTGTTTACTAAATACAGCTCTGTACAGAGCCCTAGACAGATCTCAAGCGGAGCCTGTTTGCATTCCGCTGTTGGCTGTTAAGTGTAATATATCCAATCACTACCTCAAGGTTTATCGGCTCCAAATGGCGAAATCTGCACACCTGCGCCGTATCAAGAAGGACATGGCCCCACTATGGCACTTTTTGCGCTAATTGGGCTCTGGTAAGTCTTGCCTCAGCCACCACTTACACCAACCAACCAACCAACAGCACAGTAAAATTAAAAAAATCTGTTTTGCTATATTAAAATTTTGAAAATGTTTTAATTACTTTCACATTAAGAATTAATTAAAGGCTACGTTTTGATATGTCGTAAAGGAAACAGCTCTGAATCAATTGCGGGGCTGTAAATTGCTGTGCATAAATAGCTTTGACACTTCCAAATTATTATAGGTTTATATACAGAACTGTCCTCGTCGTTCCATGTTGCAGGATTCTTAAAAATGTCGTTCCTTGTACGGTATTGATTAGTTTTTCTGAATATCTGGTCTCCCCTTTACAATTTATAGTATTTTGAAACAGTCATTTCCAACACCTAAAACACATCAGTCATTCAAAATAAAAATACATATTCTAAATTGATAACAAACATGAAGTCCTTCCCCATACCATAAACATATATCAACGCTCACATTCTATTCAGGAATTTCACTCAACTTTCTCCCAAGCAGTTGTAAATCTGTCATTTTGGGGCCTCCAAGTCCGGCACTTTACCAGATACATTTTCTATGGGACCGCACCACATCAATAAATAAGTTAGCCATGGTTCCGATGTGCAACGTTTGATTGCTAAAGTTGCCAAAGAGTTGAGATTGCATAATTCACTCCAAGTCCATTGCAAATGCATTCAAATGCACTGTGCAGTTTTCGTGGTGTGTCCGAGGTGTGCAGATACATATGTATGTATATCAGTTCATACACAAAAGAGATTCTCCACAAGTTAAGTAAGCCGGAAAGCCCAAAAGAGAAACAAGGCGTTGTCGTAGTCTCTGGAATCTTAAAGAAAATCGATTTATTGCCGACTACCAGAAAGTGACCATTGCACTAAAGATATTGTCTGAATTGCATAAATGCCATGGTATCATAGGTTTCGGGAAGGATTGAGGGAAGTCTAAGGAATATCGGAAGATCCACTGGACAAAAGATCTGAAATACGCTTCTAATATGAATGTGAAAGTTTTCTGCTTTATGAAGTATCGGGGATCAGAAAGTTTGATTAATTGGCAACCTAAGTTACGAGTTTCACTTCGCCAAACCAACTTGGCCTTTGGTGCTCTAGGGCGACGTCGTATCGCAACTAGCAATTCGGAATATCATCACAGGGTTTATTTGCGGCTGCACACCTCAGCTATTGTACTAAATACATGTAAATTCAGTGATAGTACTACTAATTGCCTTAACCCCTCCAGGGAGGAACATGGGCGAGTAAAAAATTTAAGCAATGCTCGTTGACGTTGCCTGCATACTCATACACCTCCTATCCTTATAGCCGTCTTTCACTGACAAGCTTGGAACGCTGTAGAAAGGTCAATGGTACCCATAGGTATTTTTTTTAAATTTTATTAATGCTCTCTCTCTCTCTCTCTCTCTAATTGCCTTGACCCCTTCAAGGGCATGGGCGCATCAACATCTCTAGCATTTCTATGCCTTGTTGACGTTTCAATAGCATATCTACTTTTCGGAAGTGCAGTTGCTAGCATGCACCTCCTATTCGCGCCGTCTTTATACTGACCAGCTCGGAGCACTGTGAGATTTCTATTAGTACTCACAGGCAGTTTTTGATCGCGCCGAGATTTGATCTCCGAGCTCTAGATTAGTATCGTAGAGCGGTGACCGAACGATCACGGCCACCGAGCGCGACAGAGAATGAACCCCTGAGCGCTAGATTCAAGCATCGAGGAGTCGCGACCGAGACCGACCTTATAGCTACCAAGCGCATCAGTATGTACTATAACTATACCTATATATAAATTCAAATAATACCGATACGTATCATTGCAAACACCTAACCTAGCCCTCGTAACCAAGGCGAGTAGACATGTACTATTTGGCTGACTACTACTAGAAAATTTATGGCACACCTGAGGCGTCTCAGGTCACCAAGGCTGGCATAGTGTAGATTTCATCTCTGGCATTCCCATCTATTTACCGGTAGGCGTCTATGATTGGTTTCGGGACGGGTTAGGTAAGGATCTCGATACCGTTCAAATAGACATCAACTAAATCATTCATATGAACCGCATCATATCGGAACCAAAAGGAAGCCAGTACGAATAAAATACGGACACTATACGTATTAAGTAGACATATATAATCTGTTAAAGAGTGTGTTCCGATGGATATCTGGTTTCGCCATTACGTGAAAACTCTACAGGAAGCTCCTTGTACGACGACCGATTGGGCTATATACAGTTTGATCCAGCTGCGCTCGTGTTCGTAGGTAAGTACATTCAATACAGAGATTCATCAGGTAAAGAAAATTTGAGTAATCCCGGATAGTTGCAAGTGTTTCATAAACAGCATGTCAGATTTAAGTCAGATCATTTTGGGTGAAAATGTGTACTACCAACTGTTAAAGAGATGCCTGACAGGTGTTGTTAATTCTAATTCTCACTGCGCTATTAAAATTCAACACTGTAACAATTCCGTTGTTTCCGATCCAGATTTTCAGAAAGTTCCCGCAGCTAGCAACTTAATGTGAACGGCTTCGTTATCTGTTCAAGTTTAACCATAGCTTTCTTAACCTCAACTTGATAAATGTAAATTAGGTGAATCATATCGGCCAATATCACTAGGGTCAGCTGTTGCTAAGACGCTTGAAGTGCTACTCCTACTGTTAGTAACGATTCATGCTTGACTAGCCAATCATCAACATGGCTTCAGGAGCATGACGAAAGTTCTGGATGCTATTAAATCCATAGAGGCTTAACTTAATCTCGTTCGTGTCACTGAACGATTCTGGTGGCCTGTCAGAAGATTTTGACACAGTCAGCCACT
Organism: Chloromyia formosa; assembly: GCA_964017055.1. Taxonomy (NCBI): domain Eukaryota; kingdom Metazoa; phylum Arthropoda; class Insecta; order Diptera; family Stratiomyidae; genus Chloromyia; species Chloromyia formosa. The sequence goes on along the minus strand of OZ024818.1, from coordinate 14,536,374 downwards.
CAGCTCTTATATATTTTTCCGGAAGCTTGAATTAGGGTCAATATTTGGCAGCCATTGCAAAGCATTGGTCGCATGATGGTTTTGTACACGCGACGGACTTTTGTGTTTCTGTGCACATGCTTCGATTTCATTATGGGGAGAACCGAGAAAAAAGTCTTATTAGCTAACTGTATCCGTCGCTTGATTTCGCCAGTTTCGTTGGCGTCCCTTAACAAGTTGCAAGCCAGGTATATGAAGTCGTTCACGAGCTCGATGTTGAGGTTCCCCACATTGATGCTCGCTTGTGCAGGTGTCCTTGTCGTCGATTGCATCATTATTTTAGTTTCACCCTCGTTGATACATGGTCCAACTACTTTTACAGCGGTATCGAGCGTATGCAGAAGTTTTTCTGCGTCGGCCAATCTTCGGGACACGGGGTTGGTGTCGTCGGCGTACTCTGCTAATTGTGTCGACTTGATGAGTAACGTCTTGCTGTTGTCCATATTCATAGCCCAAATAGCGTATTCCAGTGCTAGGTTGAAGAGCGTCGGTGCCATTTCATCGCCCTGTTTCAGACCAGTACGTGTTTCAAATAGATCAGTATTTCTATTATGGATCCTGACCTGTAAGACGGAGTTGATCTTCGTCATCTTTGTCAGTCCCACTAATTTGGCCGGTATACCAAATTGCAGCATAATGTTGTACAGTACTCCACGATCGATACTGTCGTATGCCTGCTTAAAGTCGACAAAGATTTGGTATACGTTTACGTTGCATTCCCAGCACTTCTGGAGTATCAGTTTGACCGTAAAGAGCTGGTCGGTTGTGGAGCGACCAGGTCTGAAACCGCTTTGATATTCGCCAATGATTCGTTCGGCGTACGGTTTTATTCTATTTCCCAAAATTTTCGTCGTCATTTTCGACGGACAAATTTGAATTGGCATTTAATGTGTGATGGTGGCCATCAAAGTCACCATCGCGATGGGTCATTGTCTGGAGCAGGCATAAAATACTGTACATGTGCCAATGTCCAACTTTATGACCGGGGATTACCAAAGTTCCAGTGCAACTCTGTTTACATTGGCAACATGCACAACCCTCCATACTGAAAAAACGAACATTCGGACCGAAACAGAAAATAGTTACCAACTCCATGATTGCAGTTTATTACTTTGCACTCCTGCGATACGAGTTGATGTGCTGAAGGACAGCCTTTTGTTACTAGTCTGCCATCCTGGTACGTGACATTCGAAATATTGGCAGTTGCATGCACTGTCGCCACTACTTTACAATGGCAAGCAAAATGATTTGTGCCCATACGTGACAAGGATTAATAAAATTCATCAAAATCGCTGGCTGCTTTGATGAAGCCACACCGGGACACCAGAAGGGACTTCGGGAATGCATAGTTCAAATGCCTACAATCATCGTCACGTTTCAAGAGTGGGCGAGAGAGATAGAATCAAAAAAGATTGAATTGAGTGAATCCAATTTATGGCAGATATTGAATACGAGTAGTGTGGGTGATAAATATTGAGTGTCCTATACGATCTGTAATAATTTCAGGGATGCACATGTAAATGCGGCATGAAAAAGAAGCCAGCGACAACATAAAGTGAACTTGTGACAATATTGTTAAATTCCTTCTTTTTTTGGTGGTTTGGAGAAGGGTTTGGCGTATACAACTTGAATTTCCTGTTGTTGGGATTCAAAAATATTGTTATTGTTCATATTAAGTGTGATTTCTGTTATTTTCAGGTTTTTAGGTTTAGTGGTAACAAGTGATTTATTCAAAGTTTATAATTAGGGCAAGTGATTTTGGTATTTATGCATATTAACTACTTCATTTCATATTTCCTTGAAATTTTTGTGTGTTGTACAGTTCGTTATGTTGAACAAGAATATACATTTTGGGTGTAGAAACCAGTGAGCACAAATATAAAGTCAACGCAAACAATTTTGGGAGGTTGAGTTCAGTAGCATCTAGATAAGTAAGTGATTGGTGTTTCTTATTTCTGGATAATTTTAAAACACCTATATGTACTCTGTTCAGAAAATAAAATTTTTAAACTTCAAAAATAATATTAACAAGTTCATAGCAAAAGAAACAAAACATGTGTCAATATAAAGTTAATATTTAATTTTAATATTTTGTTGAGCCACCTTTTGCTTTTTTTACTGCTTCCAATCTTCTCGGCATGGACTCGACAAGCGTTTTTGTATATTCTTGAGATATTTTTTCCCGTTCCTCAAGAAGTATTCGTTTGAGGCCATCTTTAGAAGTAATGCTTCGTTTCCTGATTTGTTTATCCAGATGACCCCATAGATTTTCTATGGGATTAAGGTCTGAGGAGAAAGGAGGATGATCTAACTGCTTAGGAGTTCTGTACATCAACCACTCTTTTACAATTTTGGCAGTATGTTTGGGGTCGTTGTCTTGTTGAAATATCCATGACTGACATAACCCAAACTTTTCAGCGCTACGCTAAAGATTTGTTTGTAAAATTTTCAAATAATCTTCCTTTTTCATTGTATCTTTTATGAATACAAGACTGAAGACTACCGACGCCGCAAAACACCCTGTATACGATAATCTCGTATCAGGCAAAACTTTTCAAAATATAGGGTTGAATACCTGCAATTCGAATCTGAAAGTTTGTGAGAAACCTATTAACTCAACTCACTGATTTTCCCCATGGCATGCTGTTATCAGTGACTGTTCGATGAATCGATTAATGTTCAAATCAAAGCTTCATAATGCTCCAATTTGAATCACTACATAAAATCCTCTGAAAATCTCATCTTTGCAAACAAGCATCTGTTTATCACCAAAATCTCTAATAATTCACATAAATTTCTCGGCATTTCTCAATTTATTGCCGGACATAATGTATCCAATTAATCAGCCGTTCGGCTATTTTATTGCAATCTACTGCATAATAATTACTTCCTCTTTCACTTTGCCATTTGTACATTGATCCTACGCTCCATGCCCATCCGAATCAGATTCAAATTTCAGGACATGGTCCATTTTATATATCAGTTATTAATGGCTGTACTTCAATATGATAATTTGACACTTAATTTGCAGCCAATAAAAGCAATATTATTCCCTGTAGACATATGACCAACCGAAAAATGATAATTGGTTTCGATTAGATTCGCGTAGCGATATTATGAATTGGAAAATTCTGCAGCCAAACCATACAGTATAGTTTGACCGCTGATAATTATGGCATAGTTTTCAGGGCGATCAGGATAAAATGGTTTCATGTACCGAGCCAGACGCTGTAGGGTCGATTGCTTTATCGGTTGCAATGGCCTGAATGTTGAATTGGACTTTTATAAACGAAAATTTGAAACTTTTCGGATACTGATGCTGAAAAATATGGTTGATCGGGAAAATTCGAAAGTGAACGAGAGATATTCTCATCTTTTTCATTAAAAGAATCTCCTGTTTGTGCGAACTGTACGATGAACTGGAAGTTTCGAAAATCGTCAGACTACAACGACTTTAATGGGCAGGGCATGTACAACGAATGGACGATGATCGCATGCCAAAGAGAGTAACAAACGGACAACGGAGCGAGACTGCTAAGAAAACCGAGAGCTCGTTGGGATAGCTCAGTATATGCGAACGCCGTGCAACTACTAGGCTTTCAAGATTGGTGGACGCGGTCACGTGGCCGAGATAATTGGAGGACAACGCTCCAGGCAGCGAAGGCCCGACGTCGGGCTGTTGGCCACGAAGATAATTAGGTTTGTGTGAAGAAAATTGAGCTCTGACAATAAAGTGCTCCTTGTCCGAACCGTAAAGCTAAACAAGAGAATTGTAATTACTAGTCTACACTACTTCCATAGTCTTAGTACACATACACATGCCTTGATATTCACCCGAGGGATACATGTACTCCCAATGTTCGCTCATATTGTACCTGTGCTAACAACACCCCCTTAATTGAAACGCAGCTACTTCCTTTGGTTCCATTTTATATTTTTTTTTTCATTCACTGTTCTTTTTCCTTAAAGGATTCAGAAAGAGGGTAGAAGTGTTTCAGTTGAATTTGGCGCCACACGGCCTATCTGCATTGCGTGACTCATGACCATTTCAATATTCGAACGAGCAGGTTACATAGAAAATTTCCAAAGTAGACATTTCAAATCGACCGGGTTGGAGGTGGGGATTTTTTATTGCCGATTATAGAGAGAATTCGCCTGCTGCCATCACCCAACCTGTAGAAAGTGTATCTCGTTCTTTGCTATGCTTTCAATTCCTTGTGTTAGTATGACCACTTTGATTGCTCAGTGCAGAAATGGCAAGGTGCTGGTTGGTTTACTTGCCTAGTATACACATTAAAAATTCATCTATGGGATCAGGCCAAGGTTTTTAGGATATTTCCTTTGGGAACATTCTAGTAAATATTGGCAGTAAATAATTTTCCGTTTGCCTGACGGTGACTTGAGTAATTGTGAACGTTTGCTGTGATGAGATGGTATGTTTAAAGGGTACGTCCAAGTGGACATGTTTCTTGTATGTATATCTGCAAATGTTGTGGGATAATACGAGTATTTGAAGATTTATATTTAGAAGGTGCTTGCAGTAAGAGTTCCCGACTTATTTATTAGTTTTCCCAACTTCTTCATTTGGACATGGTAACGTCCCAACTAACAAACTCTTAACATTTAAGCTCTTGTAAACGGAAAAAGACACTGTTATGACTCTCTGCCACTCGCTTAACTTAAAATTTTGTATAATAAGATTTAAATAAGGTCTCATCGCACCATTTGAGAGTATCACTCTTGAAGAGTTCTACTCTTGTTATAAAATTAGGTGCGTTTTTTTACAGCTATATGCAGGGCAGAGCAGCTTGAGACCACACAATTACACTAACAATTTGATCTGAGCTGCTCTGGATAGAAAGTTAGTGCAAGAACTCTAGTCGGTTAAGTAATCTGCGTTTTGAAATGCAGGCGGCGAAGGTGTCGAAGTATTCTCGCAGTTTACAGTGTGGAAAGTACGTGGAGTTCATTTCCTTTCAATAAAAAGTCCGCTTTGTGTAATTATTTGGAATAGTAAACAAATAAAGTAATTTTGCTGCCTAAAGAAAATTTGTCCGATTGCATATGTATGTATTAAGGTTTTAGGTTTCCTCTTGAAATTTGAGTTGGCATTTGAATTCTGACTAAACCAAAACTCACTCCCAGCTAAGACGTTTTGACGTGTTTGCTACCCTAATCTGCTTTCGATCGTTTTTTTGCCGCTTAAGCCACTCTACTCTGCTCTGTAAAAAAACGCGGCTATTGTCTTCTGTCATCATGTACTCTTATATAGCCGTTTTTATGTGAGTTTAACTCTAGAAGAGTTGCAATGGCGAATCAGGTTTTGACATTTCTCAGATTCTCCTCCATATGCTTTCCCCTTTGGTAAAATTTGTACGGACAACTATCATGAAAATGTTCCCCGCTGGATCTGAGAAGTATTCTGATCTGTGATTTGTGATCATAATGAATTTGAGCTGTTTAGAATTTTGGCGTTGGCCACCAGCAAAAACGGAAGGCACAGCGAGCGAGGTTGGGATACGGATCGAATGTTTTTGTTAGTTATTTTTTTTTTTCATTCTTGAATTTTTATTCAGCTTTACAAATTGGGTTTTTGAATCATGATGTACACTGCGAGGAGCAATCGATCGTTGAAAGGAGGATCCACAAGTAAGTTAAATATTCTAGGAGGAGAGTACCTTTCATCTGTTATGTGGGTGTCATGCTCTGGCTAGAAAAAGAAGGATTAAGCTGGGGTCTTTCTGTTTTGGCGATCTAGACGACCTTAAGGATGTTAGCATCAGCCGGCTCCAGCGCTTTATCAACAGCTCAGGCTGGTTCAATGAATAGGTAGGACTCGGGCTCGTGGAGTGGATGGTGGTATCACAAAGGACTCAGTGGTGGTCTATGTGTGCTGTGGGTATCACGGCAGCACAAAAACCAGGGACTCGCCGCCATCAGTCGCCGACCACTGGATTGTGGATACGATGAAGTCATCGAAGGAAATAATTGCGTAGTTTAGCCGTCAAAATCAGCTGAGCGCAGACCTGTATTTCTAGATGGCGTTGAACTGAGTCACTGATCGGTGACGGTAAGTTGACAAAGCCGTGGTTCGCCACAGTATTAAGTAATTTATTAAGCATTTTTATAGGAAAGCAAGATCTTTTCGTGGTGGTAAATTTAAAATTCGGACTCAGCACTCCAAGATACATAAACCAAAATTGAGAAAAAAGAACTTTGGTATTTTTCTCTCCTACTGAATGCGGTAGTTTTTTCTCAGCTGTATAATGTGTACCTATTTATGGGGTTTGATAACTCGGTTGAGCGTGCTGCTGATCAGTGATCAGACACCTCTGCATAAGACATACAGTCACGATCTAGAGAACGAGATGATCCTAACTCATCTCGAGGCCAGTATTTTATTAATTTATTTATAAATTCCATTCAATCCATACCGCCTAGTTGCATAAAACCATCCCTATCAATTTTGGATTCATGTATATAATATATGTATTAATGTATAAATATATTCTTCACATTAATTTTTCAAAAACAAAATGGTTACTATTCACACGGTAAAAAAACGCGCTTTCCTTCTTATCATACTTTCGTACAAATTAATTTTATTTCATCTACAAAGTCAAATTTCAAATCTAATTCATTATGACTTCTTAAAAGAAAATAATTGCACCGTATACGTGCTACCCATCTGTATCAGAGTACCGTGGAGAGATATGCGAAAAAGCATTTTTCATGGCACTTTTTCACCCAATTGTACCCAGGAGATTGTATCCCGACGTAATCACTTCATAATGGACAGATTAACCCCCGCTTTGGTATTTTTTTTCGGATCTCGAATTCGGGTAGACTCACTAATGTTTTTTTCTGATTTTGTTGTACTCTCTCCCGTTTTTCGGTTGGAACACGTAAAGCTACTTCATGCCCAACCTTCATTGTCGAGGTTTCACAAAATTATGATAAACAACGTTATTTCAAAGAAAAGCTACATCCATAATACTGGACCTACTTATGCATTGTATTATCCGAGATTTGGTAAATTTAAAATTGTTAGATTTAGGGTCAGGTTACATTGACGACACGAAGAGAATCGGTGGTTTAAAAATTTCTTCGAGAATCCTAGAATCAGTATATGTTTCTGAGATGCTAGTAACCAATGAAGCGATTGTATTCAGATCAAAAGTCGTGTTGTCAAGTTGAAATTATATAGGAAAGTATTCCATTTTGTATGTAGGTGAAGATGGTGCTTCGGAGATCTTAAGGCAACGTTTAGAAGCCGCGGTTTTGCAAGCGGTTTGAGGCTGCCGCCGCGGTTTTTGGAGCGGCGAGATTGCATTTGAACGCAGTTAAAAATCTTGGTCTATTAGGTTAGGTTAGGTGCAGGGGCTGCCATGATGTATCACAGCACACTTAGACCACAAATCGGGTCCGTTGTGATGCCTCCATTATTATCTATGCTAATTCAATTTACATATGACGACACCAAAATTGTATCAGATTTTAGTAAAATGAAAGTATGACAATTACTTCCGTAAACTTCACTGGTTTAAATATTAAACTTTGGTGGCATAATTTTTTAAATCAAATGGTAGGTTTAAAATTTAATCTACAGATGCTATAATCTAGAAAAAAATATTAATTTTACTGCGTTTTTTTAACCCCTCGATAAGTTTTTTTCCATTAGTTTTTTTTTCAGTTATCCAAACTTTCAAATCCTTTGTTAAGCCCATCGCATGTTAGCCAACCAATCTTCAACTTTTTTCGCTGTGGCGCAGAATTGAACCTGTGAACTTGAGGCTTAGACCGCTAAGCCACGAGCTCACTGCGGGTAGTTATGCTGAGACTTGTGACTCAAAACATATACATTGTGGGGTTTACATTTTAATTGCGCTTGGATTAGAAACTAATGCGTTAATAAAAAGAGCACAAAAAGGTTTGAATTGTATTAGAATTTATTACAAACTTGGTTTAAAATAGAAGTAAACTTTGAAAGAGTTTCGATTGCAAAATTACAATTATTGAAAGTGCTGGTAGTTCAGGAACAGGTTTAAAAAAAAGTTTAAAATTTTTAATAGTGAATTCAGTGTAAATATGTAAACTGTTGTCGTTGTATATCTTTTTACGCAGCGATGCGCCGCTGCTCAAACTGCTTGAAAAACCGCGCCTTTTAAACGCAGCCTAACCAATATACACCCAAAAAGTTTTTTCTCTTTCAGGGCACAATGAAGATTATGGTTCCTTATTTTCATAATGTACAGACTGCAGTCACCGAAATTGATTAGTGGAACCTAAAGATTTTCAATTTGGCAGATTAAATTCTATTAATAACAAACGTTCCAATGAAACAAAATAATGTCAAGAGTATACTTGGTGTTTTTCTTTCTTCAAAAGTTTCGATTCGAGTTCGAGATCCGTCTAAATTATAAATCCAACCCTTCACCAAGCCATCATACAAATATACGTACATAACACATCATTCAAAAATTTTGACATGGATGTGACGTTGATAACATTCCGGAAAACACTTTTCATACGACTGATTTTCTCTTAATTTTTTCTCCGCTCCATGTTTATCAGTCATTCCACATTATCCCTCTCCTTGACGGTTGGGTTTAAAATGTGATTATTTTCGTACTGTCCTTGACCATAATTACCATGCGATAATTCAAGTGCAAATATGCGAAAAAAGGATACGGTTCGCCACCACTGAAACCTGCCGTCTACACAGGACACACTTCAAAAATGAGGACTCTTTCGTTCTGAAACTGAGAGCCAGTCCATGTACTCGTTGTTGTTGGATATGAATGTGTGTTTATAAATTTTAATTATTTTGATAAGGACTAATGATTAGAGGACGTGTAAATACACGGTCAAATATATGGGACGGATGAACGAATGTGCTTGACGTGCGGTCAAGGATCAAGGATTTTTGTTTTGATATTGTAATAAGCCATAGTGGAATGTATACGGGTTATGCGTGGAGCGGTTGAAGAGGATTACAAGTATTTTAATTAGCTGAATGCTAATGGTTCTCATTAAAAGTTTAGTGAATGAATTTTGGAATTTAAATTTGTCAGGCTATCGGCTGTAATGCGAGGAAAAGTCGTTTTTAATGTAAACAGAAAAGCATGAGTATATCGCATCTTTTTGATTCTTGAGTATTATGTGTTTTCCCGACGGTGTGTAGTGTAGTTCTTCAAAATGAGTTAAATTTTTATTTTATTTGTGTACTATATGTACTAGTATTACGGAAGCCACTTGCTCCCTTCCTCAGTACAAAGCTATTCAATAGCTTTGCACTGAGCAAGGGCACCCAGTTTATACGCTGCTTGCCAAAATGCCCAGCTCATCAGATGATGAGTAACTTCATGCAAATACATCGGTACATGGATATGTCTTATGGCTACCGAATGCGTGGAACATGTTTTGTCGAAGATATAGACGTAGGTTTTATCAAGATCCCAGTATCGTTAATTGTACTGGATGAAATTATTCGACAAAACATGTTCCACTCATTCGGTAGCCGTAAGACATATCCATGTACCGACGTATTCTCGTCATCAGTTTACCGATGATGCACTACTAGGTAAGAGAATACGATGACTAAGCTGTTCACTGCTTTCATCTAAAACTGGACCTTTCAATTTCATTCACGGCAATAAATTTTTTCAGCATTGATCACTTACTAAACAAAATTTGCGTTTCTTCCGGGTTATCAAGCCAGAAAGAGACTTCTACTCTACAGGCGAGAAAAGACCTAAGAATTCCCTTAACCCCCATATGGATGGCTCTAAGATGGAAACAGGTCCCTATTGCACCAACCACTTATCACTTACATTTAAGCAAATTTTCGGAAAGTAAATTTATAAGTGTTTTTTTGCTTATCAAATATTATTTGAGTACTTTTCGTTTCTCTTTGTTGGTGCAACAGAAATTTAGCATAAAATTTGATAAGTTGATAAGTGATAATTGATAAGTGGTTGGTGCAATAGGGCCCAGGTGTTGGAGTTCAACATTCGTTTATTCGCCGGAGCTCCTACACAATCTATCGCTCCGACTGCCGAACGAGTGCAGCTTCTTCCACGCGGAGGTACTAGCGATACAAAAAGCTGCAGAGCTAGTCTCAACAACACGCAGGATGGGCAACATCTACAGTCACTCAGACAGTCAGACTGCGTTGAAAATGCTGCAGTTAGACACTATCAGATCAGGGACGGTGCTCAACTGCCTCTCAATTCTTCAGAGAATGGGCACCTTAAGGAAGCTGAGGCTCCGATGGATACCAGGCCACAGTGGCTGCCTTGGCAACGATATTGCGGATGGACTCGCAAAGCTGGGAGCTGCACTGGATGTCACAATGGCAATAGCAACTCCTATTCCAATACAAACACTAAGAACAAAAATGATGCAAGTGGCCAATCAAAATTGGAACAGAACCATCAACTCCAGAATAACGTGAGAATTCTGGAACTCATACAACACGAAGAAAACCAATGTACTCTCAGGGCTCTCTAAGGGTAAATGTGCAATGCTAGTAGGCTTATTAACGGGTCACTGCCTAATAGGAGAGCACGCACGCAGACTGGTACTGATCACAGATAGCGGCTGCAGAAATTGTAAGCTGCCAAATACCAATGAAACTTTGGAGTACCTCTTGTGCGAATGCGCGACACTCGCAAGGACAAGGCAATTTAGTCTTGGAGCCTACTTCCCCCGCAACCTTAAAGTGATTGCAAACCTTAACGTAATAAATCTTCTAAGATTCGCAGCCGCGACGAAAACCTTCGAGCTCAACAAGGACTTGTTGATTACGACTAATACCAACACCTAACGATCTCTGCTGTTTTCTTTTCAACGTAGAAAAGATGAGGGATATCTGATAATAACTGCGATAGGTCAGAAATGAAGATATAAAAGAGAAGAGGACCTAAACGGCTACCCTGCAGTACTCCAGAAGTCGCAGATACACTTTTGGATATCCGACCTTAGTATTTGATGAACTGAATTCGATCAAGAAGGTAGGACCGGAGCCAATTGAGAAGTGACCCAGTTATGTACACCAAAGTTGCATAATTCATCTATTAAAATTTGATGATCGACCCTGTCAAAAGCCTTGCTAAAGTCTGTATAGACAGCATTTTGATCTTCGTTTTCCATTCCGCAAAGTACGTCAGAAACTAAAACTATCAGGTTGGTGGTATTCGATCTGTCTTTTCGAAATCCATGTTGTTGTTCATTGAGAAGTGGGTCGATGCTAGAAGTGAGTCTATCGCAAACCAATTTCTCAAATATTTTGGGGATCACTGACAGAATAGCGATGCCTCAATAGTTCTCGACTGATCGCTTGTCACCGCTCTTGTGGATAGGTGTGATTTGTAAGTTAATTATAAATAACTTAATTAGAAATAAAACATGTTATCAAAATACTGTGCCAGTATATATTTGTAGCAGATAGCTGTTTTAGTCTTAAATTGAACCTCACTTCAATAGTAACCTGGACAAAGGATACTGATGATGGAACTCCTGCAAGTAGGTGTTAATACTTGAGAACCATCAAATGTGTATAACGTGTTTATTGAATGCTATGCATACATAAATTTACTGCACGTTTGCTATAGGCACTTTGCCATTACATGAATTCGCGTGTACCTCTCCAACGTAGATACTACACGTAGTATATTCCGAGTGGCTGATGGAAAGCTCAGTAATCTAATCTGTTTGGTTCATTGTCCGACTATTGTAAACTATGTGTTTCCTGGTTGTTAATAAGTAGTAACACCCATTTGTATACTATTATAGGATTTGTTATCGATTGCTCTTAGGTGTTGGTTACTTGTAAATAATTACGAGACATTTGTTTACCTTTCAAAGGTGAGTAATTGAGTTAAAGATGGCAATATTCCTAACTGATGTAGTGTACAGTACTTAGTGGCATATAAAAGAGAAAAAAGGACTGTATAAGTGAGAGTGTAGAAAATTTCTAGTGAAAAGACGCAAAAAGGACTTTAACCCACTTTTAAAATTACTTTAACTCTTTTCTACAGCCACCCGCACTTAGAATTTTTCCAACCCGACTAACGAACTGAATCCTTCAGCAACTCATTCAACAACATTTAGCACAGACCTTATGGAAGCGCACCACTTGGCAACCGATACCCAGGGAGTGTCTTAGAGACGGAAAAGATATGGGCGACTTCTTGGCAAAGTTGCCGAAACAACACAAAAGTATGGCACAACAACTTCATAGCAAGTCCCGAAAACGTAAATAAAGGTCCTGTCGGGTGCATGCAAGAGATTTACATTGTTTCCTGGCGAACCTCATTAACCCCGAAAAAGCACATTGAAATGAAGATGAAAACGATGAAAATTGAAATCTGTGCAGATACGAGTGTGTACTCGTATGTGTGCGGTATGCTAGGTTCAGTTTCTGTGTCGTACTGAGGGAAATTTATTAACATGCACAATTGCAGGATGCACTTGTTTTCGGGAGGGTGGTTCGTGTGTCACTCCATTTTGAAACCTTTTGTCTGATGGAGCCATACTCGTGCAATGCAGCTAGAATAGCGACTAGCAGTGGCAAGAAATGGTGCCAAGTCTTGGTGAATTCTGGAAATGTAAGCGACGGAAACATTAGGAATATTGTTGAAAAACTAAAACGGTAGTTTTTATCGTCACAGCCATCCGGAGTTATTCCAGTATTTTACTTTACATTTTTAAACGACTTTTTTAACCTTGTTCCTTTACTCAATGTGAAAAACACGAACGAAAAAGGATTTCAAATTTCTTGAAATTGAAAATTTTGGTTTTTTCAATAGTTTTGTGTTGATCACTGGTCTTAAGGTTTACTGTATTTCCACTTCATCATTTAAACGATTCGGTAACGAAGCATGTCTGTGATCCGCTGATCCGCTGATCTGCATGCCGCTCGATACGTTTTGGAACTTTGTACGATTGTATCGAACGGGGCTTTTATGATATGATTGACTGGTCAGTCAGTCAATTACTTGAGAATCTAAGCAAGAATATGTTGAAAATTTTTGAGACGGTTATGTATTAGTACTTATTAAATCTGCTCCATTAGAAAGTAAATTGTGTGCCATTTGCACATGGTCCATTATTGGGTCTCAAAAGCCGAAGCAAGGTGCTTGACTGGGCACTTTTTCCTGTTCATTTTCAAATTTGATATAGCCAGGGTTCTTCCCCTTGGTACGATAGCCAATTGTGCAAAATTTTATCAAGATCGAAATTAAACTGCTGGTGTGATCTGGCAAGGTACATACATTGGAATGTTCTGCTTTATGTAATATGTTAAATGTTATGATTTGGCATGTCCAGCCATATGTGTCAATTCGTCGATTGGCATCTGATCCATGCGCCGACTCAGCTCTTCGTTTGATATTTTTTCGGTTCAGAAAATTTTTAAAATTCGACGAAGAGATGAGTTGACGAAAACTTGCAGCGTGCCGGTAACTCTTACGGAAACTCTCCATGTCCTGCTCCCAGACAACTGCACAGACAGTACCAGGAAGCGAAACAGGTCCAGCTTGCTCTTAATGCTGAGATAACTGCTCTGCCAGATTTTGGGCAGAATGTCGTATTTAGCATTTAGCCTAGTTGATGCGACGACCGGTGTCCTGCTCCCGACCACCATTTCCGGCCACAATGCCTAAAATCTAGACGAAACGGTCCACCTCTACAGACTTCCATTGATACGAGTTTGATTTTTTTTCACAAAGGCGGGATAAGAATCTTGGTCTTGTTGGTATTAGTCCTTAGCCCAACCGTGCTGGCCTTCCTCTAAAGATTTAAAGCTATATTTACAGAAATAGAGCTATTAAGGCTGAAATCGCGAAACAAGCATTTCTGCATTTTCGCTCACAACTGCACTAAAAATGACTCGATTTGAAAAGTATTGGCCACGTTAGACGGGAATTCAAAATATTTACAACTTTTATTTTGTGACTTTCTTCGTTTTGAGTATCCATTTCAAGCATTTATGAGCTTGAAAAGTGATAAACTGTTATTTTTCTCCCTAGCCTCAAAAATTGACGTTTTTTACTGTCAATTTTGACTATGCTAACCATCTAACATTGACACTGACATGACATTGAGCTTCGCATTTGACGCAGAATTTAAAGCTCTTTAATTTACATTTGGCAAAGTTTTTGATCCGAGTCACCGTTTAGAAATTATGAGGAAAATATAAAAAAAAAGACTAAAACAGCTCTGCCGCGTAGTCCATCTCTTAAAATGAATGTATGGGGCCCAACCAACAATCATACCAAACGGCATTTCTCTATTATATTTTATAAGGTCAAATCGCTTACCGTCCCAACTAACAGTTGGGCAATAGGAAGAAGGAGAGATTATAGTGTAGGTAGTTGACTACAATAATGAGATGTCGAAGAATGAGATAATGCCTGGTGGCCACTAGCAACGACATAGGCAGATAGTTAACTAGACTACCTAGCTTTTTTCATCAGGCAGTTGGATCTCTGGGTTGAGACTTTGATTATAATATGTCAGCCGTGATCCAAGTTTGAATATATTGAAAATATTCTACCCTGAATTTCTCATTGTGGGACTTATCAACAGTAGGCGTATGAAAAACAAGATATTTCCCTCCAGCAATTACAATTATTAAAATTAACATATCCCCCTCTTTGTCTGGCATTTCATGCAAATAAATATCTTTTACGATAATGATTCTGAAACGTCAAACGTCAAGGAATGAAGGAACGAAAATTACGATGACTGGAAAAATTTACGATTGCAATTTTGCAATAGTACATCGTGCCAAGTAGTAACTTTGGGCTATTAATATTTTATGTTGCCGACATGTTACTTACTCTCGTACATACATAGTAGTCCGTTTGCAAGGGTTCACAAAGCAGGCTATAACGTACGGTTCAAGCCATATGGTCAAATGCGTGGAATTCGTTTATACTTCGTTGGTCCTTGAATTTACTTCCATTCCCCCACATTCTTAGGATTTTAGTATGCGGAACGTAAGTAATCAAGGGACATTCCCATGTAAGTCGCGAAATACGCATAAAATCTTCAATTATTAAAAGACTATTCGCGAATCGGATGTCATCGGCTTTTGGCGAAATACGCCATTTCGTGAAATTCCCAGGCGAATACTGTAGAACATCAATCGAGTCAATTCCCTAAATGTGGCTACAGAGTCCATTTTCGCTTTAGGTGGTAAGGACCTTTGTAGTTCCTGAAGCGGAAATTCCTTTTGTACAGCTACGCCTGGCAACTTCACGGGATGACGTATTTCCGCATGCTTGAAAATTGAAAGACGACTTCAATTTGTCCACACTGGCTGAAGGATCGAAAGGAGTATCAGTGGTGGGTGGATAAATTGGGGAACTAACAAGCAGGCATTTGTGAAAATAAATCGAGAGGTAAAGATTTTCATCATCATCGTGGCGCGACAGCCCGACGTCGGGCCTTGGCCGCCTGGATCATTGTCCTCCAATTATCTCGGTCACGTGACCGCTTCCTCCAATTTTGGGAGCCCAGCAGCTGCGCGGCGTCCACACCTACTGAGGTAAAGATTTTGACCTACCCATAAACACTGAAATGGCGAACTTGAAATTATAAAACTAAACATTTAAAACTGTAATTATTTAGATATACATAGTACCCAGATTCGAAATGTCTTTACTTGAAATGCAGACTAGAAACTTCGTTGCAAAAAAAATTCCACCCGAAAATGCGCTCTGTTTTATCACATTTTCAATTTCTCTTATTAAAAACTTTTGACAAAACACGACATTTGTCTACGTGTTCATCTCCCTCCTCTCACAATTGCCTTAACCCCTTGTGGGGCATAGTGCGTCAACTGTTCCATGTGGCCCAGTTGACGTTTCGACGGCATAAACTGGTTTCGGAGAATGCAGTTGCCAGCATGCACCTCCTGCACATCCATGGCCACGAACGTTGTCGTGGACGGGATTCGAACCCGAAACGCCGGTAGTCAAACATGAGACTGATGCCTCAACACACTGCGCTACCGGTCGCCCCATGCCCATGTGTTCATCTTTCAAACCAATTTTCGATCCGATCCTGATTTTCTGAAGCTATTTTTAATATTGGCTTTCCAGTTCTAAGCAGAAAACTTTTTTCACTGATTTTGAAATTTTCATTACATTTGAAACTCCTCTAGCACCCAAACCATTCATCTCACGAAAAAAGCATATGGGAGTTTTTTTATAGGGAATTTGATGTAGTTTATTTTTGTGTTGAGACTTGAATTTCAAAAGTTAATATTTTCGGAGTTATAGGCAAAAAAGTGAGAAAAGAGAGCATTTTTCGAGCAGTTTCGGCCACTTTCTTGGAAAGCTTTTTTGAGGTGAAACTCGGATTCAGCCCACCAAAATACATAAACCAAAATTAAGAAAAAAGCTTCTATATTTGTTCTCCGTCAAACCACGCTATTCATCATTATCGTGGCGCAACACCCGACGTCGGGTCCTAACCGCCTGGATCATCGTCCTCTAATTATCTCGGTCAAGTGACCGCGTCCTATAATTTTGGACCACCAGCAATCGTGCAACGTTCCTACTGAGTCTTTCCAACGAGTTCTCGGTCTTCCTCGCAGCCTTGCTCCGTAGACGCATCGTCCATTCAGCATTTTCTTAGGCATACGTTTATTGTCCATTCGTTGTATATGTACTGATTTGTTCTATCCCTAGTGGGGTATAGGGCGTCAACTATTCCATGTGGCTTTGCTGACGTTTCGTTGGCATAAACCAATTTCGTATGATGCACGTTGCCTGCAACTGCAACTCCTGCTTCCTACCTGCGACAAATTGGGAGATGTTGTGGCTTATTATTACGCCCCGCACCACAGGGGGAGACAACACAAATATCCATGGCCACGAACGTCGGACGGGATTCGAACCCGAAACGCATGTGGTCACACATGAGGCTGACGCCTCAACGTACTGGACTACCGATCACCCATTGCCTCAACGCACTGGACTACCGATCACCCATTGCTCATTGTAGACGTTGTAGTTTGACAATTTTCGAAACTTCCAGCTCATCGTACAGTACGTACACCTCATGATTGTACAAAAATTCGCCGAAGGACCTTACGTTCAAATGTGTTTATCATGTTTTCGGAGGCTTAAGTAAGGGTCAAGGTTTCGCAACCATACCATAGCACAAGCCGTATGATGGTTTGTGTATGCAATCACGCCATTATTGGACTGATATAAAATGCATAGGGGTCCAGCCAGAACCATTAGTTACGTATTGTGATGTGAATACCCAAATGTTCTGATAACTTCACTACCAGGAAGTCGTTCGCAACTTTTATGGCAGGAAACGGTTACCAACATTTCTTTGAGGGAAGATCACCAAAGCACGAGATGCTAATCTAAGCATATATTTTTTTTTAATATAAAATAAAAAAAATAAAAAAAAAAAAATAAAGAAAATAAACAAAACGTTGGAGCCAGACCCATTAGTTCAACAAAGTTGTAATTATATGCATTTAATGCTTTTGTGTGGGGGGCAAAAGACCTTTTCCATAGTCCTCCGCGTGGGCGCCCCCTGGTAACGGCAGTGTATCAAATCGATGACGGCCAATGTCTTAGCGATAAGACAGTTTGGAAAAAGGCCAGCCATGCAGCCTACAGCTATCTGGCTGCATGGCTGACCAACATTTAAGCGTCTCAGGTTTAGTAGGATGGAATGACTTGCGTAGTTGGACCTGCAACATAGTTGTGTGAACTCCAGCACGTTTATTAAACCATCTGAAGCAGCTATCTTCCGAGGCCATCCCCTCAATGGGGTTAAGCGACGTGCTGACAACTCGTCCTTGCAAAAACCACTCCATGTGAAGAAACCTGGAACAAAAGCCTCGGATTGGACGGATCAACAACGACGACCACGCAATGATCCAGGCGGCCAAGGCCCGACGTCGGGCTGTCGCGCCACTATGACGATGAATGCTTTTGTGTGCATTTATAGCAATATTGGCACAAGTTATAAAATTATATTATTCTGACAAAGCCTGGGTATGCCAAAAATCCTCTTTACTTTAGCGCTCCCATTAAAATTGAAGAATGAAGCAACATAAGCCACTCAGGAATGAACAATTCCAATTATCACATACAGCTGTTGAGTACGTACTTAACATACTAGTGGACAAGGGTACTAACCTGTACAGAATAGCAACATACGAGTATTTAGACTACCTACACCGGCTCTCTCATTTCATCTCGTTACGTATTCCTAGCAGAAGAGGAAAAGAAACGAGCCAATGTCTTTCATTCGTCCTCGTTGTAAAAAAGAAAAGAAAGGTGGAGGTAGAGTGAAAAAAATAAACGAGTCAAAATTTAGAGTGTACTTTAACAGGTAGTATGAGTACAAAAGCGCCATAGCGCGCTCAGTTTATGACGATAGCTTTTACACGGCAACGTAAGCTACCTTCTTTCCACATTAAGTGTACGGGTAATGCACTCAGAGTCTTGTTTATCCTTTCATATACTCCAATATGCAACAGTGCTCATAAAAAAGGACACTTTCTTTATGCTACGCTTGCATATGCATTCCCAGGCATTATCTAGCCCCTTCACCTGTTGGTGATGAAGTTCGTTGTGGAATGGTGCCACTTTTTATATTGGCTTTTTTCGGTTCATTCTGGCACATTCTAGCGCCCATGTGATATTCATAAAGCGGAGAGAATACTAAAATTATATTTTTTTTTGTGAGTTTTTATCGAACGGAGGTAGATGCAAAATTGTTATTCAATTGTCTGGAATTGAAATTGACAGTTAGACCTTGTTCAGATTTCAAACTCGCGACAAACTTTCCATGTTGCTGCCGTTTATCAAAAAATAGATGTCATGTCAGTCAGTGAGAAATTGCATTGAATACAAATTATGTATGAAAGTATGGATGGCAAATCTACTAAAAAAAAATGATCAGTCAACATCAGTTCTAAAGTTGACAATTCCAAGGACTTACCCTTGAAATCTGGGATGCATACCAAATGAGTTCCATTCTAAAATTCAGTCTTCACCACCCCATCCATATTCTGGCAAGTAACCTGAAGTTATCGCGAAATGTTCTAATTACTTCCGTTATTGAGGCCTCCACTCATCACCAATAGAATAATAAAGTACCCACTTTTAGTGCCACTTCGTATTCTCTTGTTTTGCGTGCATGCCAAGCATTCAACCTTTTATTTAGCTGTTCTTCGAGTCTTCATTCCTGACATGGATCCTTTAGTCTATATAAAATCTTGCAAGCACAGCGACAGATTAACTCTGAGTATAGTCTCGATATCGTTGAAGAGTGTGCCATTCGTGAAGCATCTGATTCGTCGGACAACACACAATGAATTTCTAATCAGACACACAATGAATCAGAGGAATCGGTTGGCTACACTTAATAAAATTGGAATCTTCCGCCATACAACACACCCGGCTCGCCATGAATGCCGAGCAGGAAGCAGTTTTCGTTCAGAATCTGAATCGGGGCGGGAGTGCGTTTTGTACATAGGAAATGAAAATATGCTGCTGCGATTTTTGGATTTTGGGGCATAACAGTGTCTGGAAAAATTGTAGCTTTGTTTGATTCGTAAAGATGGAACTCCCTTCAAGGATTCTTAATGATCCATAACAATTTGTAATCTTCCAAAAGTCGTATAGTAGTTATTTTAATTTAGCTAAATTCATGTCTGAACATTCAAAGCTTTAATTAAAATAACGCCAATAAGAGGTGATCATTAGCCTTAATCCTGAATTCTAGCTCATTCCCTAGTCAACGGAACATTGTACGTATCCTTCTGCATAATCCCATTAAAATCTCTCCAATTTACAGCCCAGCCAACACTTGACTGCACCACTGTAAATCATCCGACGGAAGAATTTCCATGATCCTGAAATTGAAGATATGTTGTATGCACACAACCGTAGACTTTTTCTTTTTTGGAATACAGTCTTCCGTAAGGCACAGGGAACAGATGAGCGAGAAATCGAGTCTAACAAGGATGAAGGAAACTAAAAACGTGTCCTGAATACAATATTGACAGGCTCGAGACGATAGCAGCGTTCTTGCACCAACGCTACACTCTCCTCTCGGCATATCGACTAGGGAAAATTTGGGATTTTATATATCCGGGAAAGCGGATACGTCTACATACTTCCTCCTTAGTGTATATGTACGGAGTGTGTACACTCGCTTTCCCATTTTCACGAGTTAGTCGAATGACGAAGAATGTTCCATCTAAGATAAGAAATGAAACGTTAGATACACTATGTATGGGAATGTTTTATATGGAAGGCTGTGTGAATACAATCCCAATTACGACTTATTGGCTCAGCTTCTGATTTAGTTAGCACAAGCACACAAGAGGATCGGCTGTATAATTCCATTGTGGTGAATTGTCTGGGAGCAATTGCAAATCAGAAAGTACCCGAAGCAAACCGAAGGAGTGGGTTCGCTCTCTATGGAGTGCAAACATCGGTTGAATATGCATTTGGAGTTTTAATTAAACTCGTAAATACGGGAGCGAATCTTTTTAGATGGATGATGAATAGGCCGCGTGAAAAATTATGAAGGATGGTTATGCACTATACAGGGTGTCACGTAACGATCATAACTGACACTGCCACGCGATTCATCATGCAATTTCCAGTAAAAAACATTAAGGAAAAAAGATTGGTTTCTGGTGCGCGTAAAGGATCAGAAGATCCCCAGAACGTGCGATTTCTTCAATTAGAGAGTGAATTTCACCGGTGAAATTAAACATCTTAGGAGTTAGTGAGGTAAGATGGCGGAACAGCGGATAATTTATCTCTCCAACGGGTAGCACTGTAATGTTGTATTTCAGTACAGTAGTCGTGAGTCAGGCATAAGACACCTTTTAGCCAGAGCCGGCAGAAGATGTCTCTTATCGTGGGATCTGATCTCCGAGAGGATCCGGACTGCCAGGTTCCAGACCAGAATGAGAAACATCATAACTATACAATGCTTATTGCGCTCAGTGGCCGTGGTCGTTCGGTCACCACTCTACGATACTAATCTATAGCTCGGAGTTCAAATCTTGCCGCAATCAAAAACTGCCTGTGGGTACTAATAGAACTCTCACAGTGCTCCGAGCTTGCTGTCGAAACATCAACAAGGCACAGAAATGCTAGAGAGGTGGAGGCGCCCATGCCCCTAGAGGCGTCGAGGCAATTAACAATGCTACGGTCTAACTAAACCTGACAATATTGTGGCGTAAGATTACGTCTACGAACAACCTAACGCCGTTCAGAATAGAACACTTAAAAGTGACAATGGTTATGGTTGACTTGAGTGCTAAAATAGGTGCTGATAACGATGGATTTAGCCATGTGATAGGTAGACACGGTCGTGCTAATCATAACGACAACGATGAAAGATTTGTAGATTTCAGCAACTTCCACCGTCTCTTCATTGGTGGCGAAATGTTTGAGCATGAGGACTGCCACAAAATCCGTTGAACTTCTGTTAAGCTGCGCAGACCACAAAATCAGTTCGGCCACTTTACCATTAGCAAAAGATATAAAAGTTGGCTTTTGGACGTGCGAAATGAGAGGGGCGTTGATATTGGAATGGGAAGAGATCATCATCTTATGATCACTAATATTCAATTGCGAATATCTAACGTGCACCGTCCTAGTGGCGAAAAATCCTGGCGACGCAAATTCAACACTGCTCGACTCAAAAAGCCAGCTGTCGTACTCGTACAACAGTATTGTGACCATCTTGTGCCTAAGCCTTGGGAGTCCGATGAATCATGGCAGCGGATGGTTGAAAGGAAACAGTTCAAGTCACCATTAGCGGCAGACAAAAATCGAAGTAGCATAGAGACCTTTTACCGACGGAAAGCTCGTGAAGTCCAGTGTAGGGTGCGACTCGATAAAAGGTTTTACTGGCCTCGGCAAGAGAAGCCGTAGAAATCAACTTCTTAAACGCCTTATATGGTGTCATCAAGGAGTCAAAAGGTGGTCGTAACTAATACTTCAATGCGGTGGAAAGAGCATTTCGCCACGATTTTGAGACGTGTAACTAACTTATAGGTTCTTCCGGCTTGTCGCAGGCAGGCGGCTAAATGGGAGCAGGCAACCTGCATCGTCCGAAACTGACTTATGACAACGAACCGTCAGCTAAGCCACGTGGAATAGCTGACGCGCTATACCCACAGGGGGTTGGGGCAAATGAGTGAGTTAAATTTCAAAACTAATTGTCTAACTGACGACGGACTCGATTAATGTTGCCATTGACGAACCATGGTTGTGACGGGGCATTGGCATTGTGGGAGCGCACGCGGCCAGATTAGGTATACCCTACAACATGTACTGCCGGAGCTGCGGGAATGATGAAAAGAAGTAGACAGGCCCATATCTAGTGCAAATGCCCGGCTCGAGCAAGAAGCAGGCATCAAGAAATGGGCAGCTTTTTCTTCCTAGACATATCTGACATCTCTTTGAAGGGTATCGGATAGTTGATAGATCTCCTCAACACCACGGGATGAATCTGAGGACGAAGCCCTTATGAATTACAAGGGCTCTGTTAACAACGATTTAATTCCTCTTATGAGGCATGTGACATCACAACGGCGCCCACTTAGTTAGAAAACACTGGCCAACCACTTGCCAACGTCGCATTGTCTAATGAGGCCTATTTCCACTTTCTCTTGTTATCGTTTCAAATAGATCTATATAATGTCCTATTATTCAAACCATATCAATCTCTTATCGTTCAGAGTGCTATAGTAAAAGTAAAGACTATCATGGTCGGCTTCAACCGGGCTCCTAAGAGCGTGAAAGAAAACAAGCAGTTCACTTTCCCTTACGACCGAATAATTGGTCCAAAACCTTTGTAGACTCTCGGTATCATTCGAGATAATTAAAAATGAAATATTTTCTTAATTACGTCTGGGACTTATGACCAAGAATATCTTTGTAATTTGTCATGTATGTGTATCTTTCCCGGGTGATTTGCCTTGAATGTTTCGTGACCGGGTCGAAATAATATATAAAGCCAGGCTACAGGCAGCGGTATGAATAAATTTTGTACAAGGCCCCGTCTGTAGGCTGACATTCGTAGGAATATTGTTAATTGATGAAGTCGAAATGGAAATTATTACCCCATGGGGGACAGGTTGCTTTGTCGAAGATGAGCGCAATTGAAGGTCTGCTAGGATTAGTGGAACAAATAATTCTGGAAAGATAGAATACGACAAGAATGAATTAATATTCCATTAGTCAAACATTTTTGTCAATTTTAGCGTATTTATTAATTCTTATTACTCTGCAGGATTAAAATCGTGAAATGCGTTCACACAACTGTACTTTATAATTTCAAGTCTGCAATGTTCTACGAAATGAAACCGCAATGAGAATATATTATTGTACAAAGAAATACACTTTTTCCGCGCCATCTTTATACTAACAAGCTCGGAGCGCAGTGGGTGTTCTGTTCAGGTAGGTTTTGTTCTCGCCGAAAATTGAACCTCCGTCTCTAGACTTAGCATCGTAGAGCGGTGATCGAACGAACACAGCGCGTCACCAAATTATTAAAAATAACGCTCCTAGAAATTTGGATAGATCTCAACGTCCTCTAGCGCCCAAATCATTCGTCCGATAAAGAAGCCTTTAAAAAACCCAAACTTTATTTGCAGGAAGTTTTGTGTAGATTTTTTTGTTCCTAACTTTTTCGAGAAACTCAACAGTTTTGAAGTTACATGCGAAAAACTGAAAGTAGAGCTCTTTGTGTAGTATCGTGCGGTTTTTTGCAAATAGTACACACTTCCGCGGAGACTATAAACTTCGAATAGTCGCTATTTTTTTTCCTTACTATGGGGTTTTATATTAAGCCAGCAGCTGACCTACTAAATATCAAGTTTACTCACCGAAAAAAAAAATACAACGCAACAACAACATTGTTGACATTCAAGAAAATTAACTCATTGTCTTTGCCATGTTCCTTTCCTAACTTTGTCTACTGTGGAATGATAACATAGTATTGGCACAAAGCGGTTACTAGCCGAACCTAAAAACTGTTGAAAGTCACGCAAGGTAACAAGTCAGGTTGGCGCCAAAATAATTCTCAGCACGAAGGTACTATATATCCACCAATAGTCGTCTGCTTGTACGTGCATTGCAGCCCCTCGTTTCCTCGTAATGAAGACTAGTGGTAGTCACTTTTAAAATGTATTTTCCTGAGTTCATCTACAAATGTTTATTTCATATCTTCCAAGCAATTCAGCTTCCTATAATGCGAACAATATATCTTTTACGCAACCCTTAAATATGCAATGCTTCTTCGCTTGAGCCGTAATCCTTTTCCTCTAGCACTGCTGCTTGACGGGATACGATGCGATACTCGATGCGAAGTAATTTTATCCTTTTTGAGTGGTTCAGCATTCCGTGCGATGATGGTGTCTTTCTTGAATAAGGAGAAAATAGTGGTTGGCTGGTTGAACGTCCTCGGGGCGGTTTGGGGGAGCAGATAACAGTTCCAATTACTCGCCGAAATGCTCGGTGCCTGAAAAGAAAAATTGTTGTAATGTAGTGGAAACAGTTTAAATTTATGGCCACTTTCTGTAGTTTACAGCGAAAATGAAGTTGTGTATGAAATCTCTTTATGATGGCATAGTCGCCAACATAGAGTGAGTGAAGGACACTGTTGCGAAACGAAAATGGGCAGTTTGAAGTCAAGTATAGTATTTTCATCTTGCAACAAGAGCCATAATAATGATGGGGTGTTTTGAGATTTAGTTTCTGTTTATAGGGTATAATGTATAGACTAGATGTATCGAATGTAAAAAAGACTTAGGCCCGTTTTTTCAATACTCAATTGCCCTAACCCCTTGTGGGGCATAGCGCGTCAACTGTTCCATGTGGCCCAGTTGACGTTTCGTTGGCATAAACTGGTTTCGGAGAATGCAGTTGCCAGCATGCACCTCCTGCACATCCATGGCCACGAACGTCGTCGTGGACGGGATTCGAACCCGAAACCCGGTTAAAATTTATCGTAGGGATAAAATGCCTGTTAGCACAATTTCATTATCTCAATGTCTGTTTAGCGTTTATCCGATCGAGAACGCTAAAGGGAATCTTATCTGCCCTTTAAATTTTATCGATATGATAAATCAGTTGACAGCTAGAACTGTTCGCTTTTGTAAATTCAAATGAAAAAAATGAAACTGGCCATATAGAACAGAGGTCCTGGAAATTCATTCAATAGAAGAGAATTTAGAATTAATTCTGGTGCAAATGAAGAGAGATCGCACAGATATTGAATATATATTATGGGCCGTAGAATTCGCCAAGAAAATCAGTTGATTCACCATCATTTGAGCTTTGAGATGCGTTCCATTTTTTTGGCTTGGTAATGAGAAAACGAGAACATTTAACTGTAAGTTTATCGCTTGGGTAAGCTTTTGTCCCTGTTAGTTATCGAGCAGTTCAACGAGACATTGAGAAAACGAGCCAATGACTGGTTAGCGTTATTAATTGGATAAACGTTAATCGTGTCCTAACCTCCGATTAACCTTTTATGCGGAAAAACCCAACCCCTAGTTTCCGGTTGAAAGTTTATCCAGAACCAAAACCCAATACCTGATACCGGATGCTGAGATTTTGACAGCTAGAGCTGTTCACTTTTCAAGTTTAAATGAAAACAGTGAAACTGGCCCTAAAGAATAGAGTTCTTGGAAATTAATTCGAGAGAAGAAAATTTCGAACAAACTCACCCGCAAATGAATTGTCAACGTCGCAATTTTGCCAAGAAAATCAGCTAATTTTCTCATAATTTGAGAGATGATTGAGATGCGTTCCACACATTTTGGATTGGTAATTTAACCGACGTATGCGAAAATAAATACATTACCGGGTAGTTTATAGCATGGATAAGCTTATGTCCTTATTAGATAACACGCAATTCAACAGGATATTGTGAAAATGGGCCAAAATTTTGTTAGGTTAAAGGGCTACCATGATTCCCACGGCACACATAGACCACGTCTGCGTCCATTGTGATACTATCATCTGCATCGAACCTGCCTGAGCAAACGATAAAACGTTGGAGCTACTATACACTGGACAGCAAATGAACCGGGCCACCCGCAACCTTGGAACTCTAATCCAATTTTCTCGAAAAGTATAAAACTTACAACTATCAAAATTATATCCACAGAAAGTGCGTTTCATGACGATTAAAATGAATGGAAATGCATTGGGATTTATCAATTTATTAAGCGTTTATTAAGGATTTTACAAAGAAGAGTCGTTTTCCAGTCGTGTAATCACTAAATGAAAAAAAAAAAAAAATTAATTTAAGCCGAAAACAAAGAAAAAATTGAAAAAAGTTTTTGGCCAGTATTCAGTGTTTCCTCCCCTTGCTCGGATATTTGCTACCATCCTCAAATTCATAGACCTCACGACGCTGACGATGAAATCTTGGGGAATTGCATTCCACTCCTCTTCAACTGCGATTCGCAGCTCTGGAAGCCTTGTTGGAGCAGGTACCCTTCACGCGAAGGTTATGGCTTATGACTTATGGTGCATTTGCCACTTTGAAATTAGTAGTAAAACTTGTTCCGATTTCACTGTTCCTATGAGAGGTATATGAAATATTGGGCCGATTTCAACGAAAGTGTGATTTAGCAGTAAATATGATTGAATAATATGAAATTCGGTAAACATATCTTCAGAAATAAAAATATTTTTCAAACACAAACTTGATTTTGGAACGGTCATTTCTATGGCAGCCATATAGAGCAGTCCAATTTCAACCAGATTCGGCAATGCAATTTGGCAAAGGATATTATTGAATAATTGGAGATTCTAGAAAGATTCATTTAGAAATAAAAAAGTTCTTCTCACAAAGACCAACTTTTGGACTAGTCGTTCCTATGGCAGCCATATGACGTAGGAGTCCGATTCCAATGGTTCCAAGATATTTACAGCGTGCAATAAAAAGAAGGCTTTGTACAAAATTTGAGTAGCATTTATAGTGAACAATCACCTCAAACCGCATATTACTGACTTCAAACCCATAAATGAACGGCTGTGTGCGATTCGCATCAAGACTCGATTCTTCAATCTCTGGCTCATCAATGTGCATGCCCCCACTGAAGTTAAAGAAGACGCAGTAAAAGACGAGTTCTATGCCCGCCTTGAAACTCTCTTCGACTCACTTCCAACAAACGACGTCAAATTGCTGCTGGGAGACTTTAACGCGAAAGTCGGGAATGAAAGTTGGCATCGGGGGACCACTGGAGGCCACAGCCTCCATGAAGAATGTAACGATAACGGCCACCGACTTATCGACTTCGCCTGCAGCAGGAATCTAGTCGTAGCTCTACGTGTTTCCCGCAACGACGCATTCACAAGCAGACCTGGAAGTCTCCAGACGCACTTACCGTCAACCAAATTGACCACGTCCTCATTTGCAGGAGATGGGCGTCTAGTGTCCTGGATGTCCGCTCCTAGGAGCAAACTGCGACTCAGATCATCACTTGGTGAAGACGACCTACAGATGTAGAATTTCCTCAGTGCACCAGTCAAGAATCAGCCCTCCCAAAATCTTTGCGGTTGATAAGCTCTTGAGTGATGCTACAGCGGTGGCGTATACTACCGCCCTTGAGGAAGAACTATCACCTATGCTACACAACATCAGCAACACAGGCGTCCATGGGTTCTGGGAAGAACTCAAGGGTACCATCAAGGATGTCGCAGAGAAGGTCGTGGGATATAAAGCCCGGCGAGCGCGAAATGACTTTTTCGACGAAGAATGCAAAAATTCACTTGACGCGAAAAACGAGGCCTACAGACAATGGATTCAACGAGGAACCAGAGCCAGAAGAGAAAAATATGACGAGCTACGGCGAATATCGAATAGAATAATTAGACGTAAGAAACGTAAATACTTTGACGAGCAGTTGCTGAACATATACGAAAACTTAGCTAATAGGAACACCAGAAAAGCGTACAAACTAGTAAATACAATTAAGAACGGCTACCAACCCAGGACTAGCCTTTGAAAGGACAAGGATGCAAACATCATCAGCGACACCGATGGTATTAACAAACGATGGGCCTCTTATTTTGAAGAGCTTCTAAACCGACCATCTAACATCCCCACACAGGAAGCTCTCGACGATATTGTTGATCTAGGCCCACCCATTCAACCCCCGACAGTAGAGGAAGTTGACCTCGCGTTGCGGTCACTAAAACGAAATAAAGCGCCGGGCGCTGACGAGATCCCAGCTGAACTGCTAAGATTCGGTGGAACGAGTCTAGTTGATGCCATACATCAATTACTCCTGCGAGTATGGGAGAACGAGGAGATCCCAGACGATTGGCACAGAAGCATCATCTGTCCAATTCATAAAAAGGGAGATAAACTGCGGTGTGAGAATTACAGGGGCATCTCACTAGTTTGTACGTCCTATAAAATTTTGACGAAAATTCTGGAAAATAGAATAAAACCGTACGCAGAACGAGTCATTGGCGAATATCAAAGCTGTTTCAGACCTGGTCGCTCCACAACCGATCAGCTCTTCTCAGTCAAACTGATACTCCAGAGATGCTGGGAATACAACGTAAACGTATACCAAATCTTTGTCGACTTCAAGCAGGCATACGACAGTATCGATCGTGGAGTACTGTACAACATCATGCTGCAATTTGGTATACCAGCAAAATTAGTGCGACTGACAAAGATGACGATGACCAACTCCGTCTCACAAGTAAGGATCCAGAATAGACTTACTGATCTATTTGAAACACGCACTGGTTTGAAACAGGGCGATGGACTGGCACCGACGCTCTTCAACCTAGCACTGGAATACGTTATTCGGGCCATGAATATGGACAACAGCAAGACGCTACTCATCAAGTCGACACAATAAGCAGCGTACGCCGACGACATCAACATCATTTCCCGAAGATTGGCTGACGCAGAAGAACTTCTGCATACGCTCGATAACGCTGCAAAGGAAGTTGGATTACGTATTAACGAGGGTAAAACTAAAATAATGATGCAATCGGTGACAAGGACACCTGCACAACCGAGCATCAATGTGGGGGACCTCAACATCGAGTTCGTGAACAACTTCATTTACCTGGGTTGCAACCTGTCAAGGGACGCCAACGAAACTGACGAAATCAAGCGACGGATACAGTTAGCTAATAAGACTTTTTTCTCGGTTCTCCCCATAATGAAATCGAAACATGTGCACAGAAACACGAAGCTCCGCGTGTACAAAACCATTATACGACCAGTGCTATGCTATGGCTGCGAGGCATGGACCCTAACTCAAGCCTCCGAAAACATGCTAGACACTTTCGAACGTAAGGTTCTACGGCGAATTTTCGGGGCTGTTTGCGATCGAGATGGATGGCGCATCCGGTACAACCATGAGTTGTATGAAGTGTACGATGAGCTGCAAGTCTCGAAAATCGTCAAACTACAACGACTTCAATGGGCAGGGCATGTACAAAGAATGGACGATGATCGCATGCCTAAGAGAGTAATGAATGCAGAACGAGTCGACGGAGCGAGACTGCGAGGACGACCGAGATCTCTTTGGGAGAGCTCAGTAGGTGTGGACGCCGCGCAGCTGCTGGGCTCCCAAAATTGGAGGACGCGGTCACGTGACCGAGATAATTGGAGGACAATGATCCAGGCGGCCAAGGCCCGACGTCGGGCTGTCGCGCCACGATGATGATGTTGTACAAAATTTCAGCTTGATGGCTTTAAAACTGAGGGACTAGTTTGCATAGAAACAGACAGACAGACGGACAAAGCTTAATCGACTCATCTCATCATACTGACCAAAAATATATAAGTTTATATGGTCAGAGATGCTTCCTTCTGTGCGTTGCAAACTTCATGACAAAGTTAATATACCCTATCACATCCGTTAAGGGTATAAAAAAAAAACTCAAAAATAAAAATAAAAACTAGGGTTTTGAAAACTTAAATGACCCAAAAAACTTAAGCTATAGACTCAAAAGCTCGATGACTTGAAGATTGGAAGATTCGTCCACAAGAAGACCCAGAGAGTCAAAATATCAACGACTTGAAGGACTGAGAGACAAAATAAAGGGGAGCAACACAAAAAACACTGGACTGGAGTGTACGCGACTTTCTTTTTCAAGCGGGAAACTGTGGATAATCCAGCTCCTCCCTATTGATCCTCTGCAAATAAGATGCATTTTCATATAACATTAATGAATAGTGATTGTCTAAACATTTTAAATTTTTAAAAATTACAGGCATCCAGTGAGATGTATATTCCTTTGATTTTTAATCTTATATTACGAAATTTTCCATTAGATTTTCCGACCAGGAAGCAAATTTTGTATTCATTCCTGTCACATTCTTGCAACGACAAGTGAACAGACTTTCTTTCCTATTCTTTCCGATGCGATGTCATGCTTTTTTTCGTTCTATCCACCCCATGTCACTATAAGATAATTTTCTCAAGAAAAACCTTCTCTGGCACTAAGAAATAAATCCCTGCAGAAGCTGGGTATAAAAACCTGGCCAAAATTTTCATTTTCTTGCGCTTTCTTTTTCTGTATGTCGTCGTCATCACTGATGTCGTTGTCGTGACTTTGAAAAGCATCCGGAAACTTTGAAATGCATACACACCAGACGGCAGCACGAAATGCACTTTAGTGGGTTTTCCAAAGGTTCGTCTCATTTTTTTTTTTTTTTTTTGAGTTTTTATTTTTCATTTTTCCGTCCTGGGTGATTTACCCGACCACGCTTCTTTCAGTTCGGGAACTTGTCTTGCAAGGGAATAATTTATTTTGGATCTCGGCCAAAATTAATTTAAAGTACGCTCCTAAGTCAACACACATACAGTACGGTGCCTCATCCACTAAAGCTGTATTTCAAGTAGACTTCGTTCTGCTCCGGGCCCGAGATGTTAGCTTTGGGTCGTGTCCTTTTCCAAAGGACCCAACCGAAACATACACGCAGACAAGTACAGAAATTCGCCGTCCTCGAGGCAAAATGAATTGTTAATATATTTTTATCTTGGATTTTATTTATATATGGTGTTTTAATGTAAATTCAAAAATATTTATTAGGGGAACATGAGGCCAGTTTAGCAAATATATGATCGATCCATGGTGGAAGCAAGTATTCGAAATTTATTAAATCGCTGGCATTCTGGATGGAATAACAAATTTTCCGAACGAATTTAACGACTTTTCGAGTCAAATGGACGGTTTTCCATATCAAAATTATAACTTCCCCTTTTACTTTCTGATTTCAGCTTGAAAAATAAATGAAGACCTTTGTCGGAAGGTAGAGTATTGTGACTAGTTTTTACCTGACTGTGGTGGACCAAATCACCCATTGCACAAAATCAAATACAGTAGCGCGTAGAAGTAGTTGAAGCGGTATACCCCACTGTTAATACAGTACATACTTTATGCCTGCTACAGACAATGGCCCAGCCCCGGCCATTCGAGGCTATCGCCATTGTGTGGACGCGCGGATGGCGTTCAGTGGCCAATGCCGCGCAACCGTCATTTCTGTCAATAGCGATGGGCCATCGGATGGCCACTAATGGCTTCGAGAGCCATTTTCCTCCACGCGATGGCCCATCGCGTACACAACTTTGAACAGCTGATGTAAGTTGACAGGCCACTACATAATTATCG
This sequence comes from Chloromyia formosa, assembly GCA_964017055.1. NCBI lineage: Eukaryota > Metazoa > Arthropoda > Insecta > Diptera > Stratiomyidae > Chloromyia > Chloromyia formosa. Next base: position 14,504,653 of record OZ024818.1, on the reverse strand, counting down.
CAATGCTATTATCATCGACCTTCTGGCGTACGCGATCCGTTTGAATATAGCCGCCGTGACACACAGAGCAACAGCTTTCAATTTCAATGGCCCACTATACGCAATTTCCTGATGGCCCATCGAAAACCATTGTGTGGACGGACAATATTTGAAAATATTTGAATTGACATTTGGTGTGTGATGGGCCATCAAAATCACCATCGCGATGGGCCATTGTCTGTAGCAGGCTTTATGGCAGTATGAAATTACCCTTTGTTTTGTAGTGCTAACCATTACTCTGAAGTGCTAAATATTAGCACACTGCTCTTTAAGTCGACGTAGTTGATACGTACGATATCAACATCATGTCCCGAAACCTGCCCGACGCAGAAGAATTTCTAGATAATTTTGACACGGCTGCAAAAGCTCTCTCGGAATTAATGATTCGTAGTAAAGTCCACCGCTCGGCAACCGAGTAAGTGTAAGTGCCTTCCAAGAATTGGTAGGACAGAAGTAAATAATCAGCTTCTGCGAGCTAGCGTGAAAGGAGAACCATCAACATCGACCGGAACAAGATTATTACAATTGGGTATGGTTTGCTGGAGACGCATTTATCAACGATTGCATATGTTTCCATAGAAAATTCAATTGGTACAGGAGTTGAAACCTGTCGATTATAAGCAGCGAGTAGCGAAGGCGATTCGATTTCAGCAATTAGCTAGGGAAGAGGACGGATTTATTCATCATCTTATCATGTTGGATAAGGCACTCTTCCCTCTGTAGGGTTATGTTAACAAACAAAATGGCGGGATTTGGAGTATCGGGAACTTAAAACAATTGCACCAACGGGAATTACTCAATTGCCCTAACCCTTTGTGGGGCAACTGTTCCATGTGACCCAGTTGACGTTTTGGTGGCATAAATTGGTTTCAGAGAATGCAGTTGCCAGCATGCACCCCCTGCACATCCATGGCCACGAACGTCATCGCCGGTAGTCAAACATAAGACTGATGCCTCAACACACTGCGCTATCGGTCGCCCCAAAACGGGAATTGCATTCTGAAGAATGTGCGGTTGGGTGTCTTGTGGCATTCCAGGAGACCACCGATCCGGATTTCTTCAAAAAAAGCAAATGGTGAAGGTTACGTTCTTTTGTGCGAAATAGACATGACATGTGGTTTCAGCACAATGGAACCACTTGCCTTACTGGAGATTTTATGGGAACTTTTCGGCACACGAATAATTTCGTGGAGATCTGAAATCAGCTGGCCTCTCTGATCCCCAGACTTACCAGCTCTGGACTTCTTGTTGTTGGGTTTCTTAAAGGAATAGGTATATGTGAATAAATCTCGGACTATCCAGACACTGAAGGAAAAAATCAGAGCGGAATTCAGAGCATTGTGGCCTGCGACACCAACAAAAGTCATCGAGCATTTCGTAGAAAGGGTTCATTGTTGCGAAGCTAACAACAGACGTCATCTGAGGGACATTATCTTTCGTACCTAATGCAAACACATGTCCCATCGATTTACTTTTTTAAATAAAATTGATTAAGAAGAGAAAAAAAGGACTGCGATTAGTTCAGAGTCGTTACTTTTTTAAATGAATCACTCTTTTTTAAGGAATCACTTACTCATTTAACTATGCAGAAACTCTGAACATACCTACCACTGACTGTTTCACGGGTTAGATAAAATCTGTCTGTAAATCCACTGCATGCTCTTTGCCATTAATCCAGTCCGCCTCTCTAGCACCTATCACTTACGAAACGAATTAATTAAATCCTCACTTAAGTAACGACATAATTCACCACTCTACTCAAACATATTAATACAAAAACGCGAAAAAGGAAAAAAAAACCTGTTTCCTTCTCTGTTCCTAACACGAAATTCAAAATCATGTCCTTGCATAATTTCGCAGTTTCCGTTTACATACCTACATCCTCGTACACCCCTCACTTTTTCGAAGTGTCCTTCCGTGAATTACATCAACCCTTTTCCAGTTCAACTAACGTCCAACTACGTATAGGAGTGGCATGTTTCCGTGGCATTAGCGTCCGCTTACATTTTAGTTACATTCGTAACAGAAGTGCATTACGTTTCGTGTGACGTGTGCCCGGACGGTGGAGTGGAGAAGAAGGAAAAAAATTGAAGTAATTTACGAATGTGCCAACGATTTCTAATGGCGGATAATGTCCGACAAATTGATTTATATTTGTACATTAAAATTCTTAAGCCGTGCATTATGGCGTGTAAATGAAGAAGGGATGTGATACGTGACGGACCATAACACTTATAGGGGTGAGATGATTAATTGATTTCGATTAATGGAAAGACGTAAATATAGTAAAATTGAGAGGGAACTAATATCTCCACTTCTCACCATCTCTCCATACCCTAACCCTCTAGTGTGTTAATAAGTCGCTTCACATGGATAGCTGCAAAAATGCAAAACCTGACGAGGGCTTCTATCTGTACGAAACCACTAAGTGTTGCGATCCATGGGCGGTTTTTGACAGCCGCTGTTGGCGGTTTTCCTATGTATTTTGTTATTGAGCAACAAGAAAATACATAGGAACAACCGCTGCTATCAAAAACTGTTCATTTGGAGAAATTTAATAGAGGGAATTTGAGAATAAAAAAAAAATTTGGCCCGAAATGGGGCACGAACCCTAACCGACAGTAAAACCAAAGTCACCAACCCAATTTTCACGTACGGGAATCACTTTATTTGTACCAAAATCTTCTACTTCTATAGAATTTGTGAATTGTTAAAATAATCCTTCCATTAAAATGCTTTGACAGGGTCTTGAATCAGTCATTTTTAGCATGCCAGAAACATACATACAACATACAGAGTGACAGAGTTTGGTTACTAAAAGAAATTGTGGCATTGATGTTTGATATTAACATCCTCCTCCATCCTCCAAACATGGCTGCAATTTCACGCATTGTACCCGCCAAAACCTATTACGCTTCAGCATCAGAATCTATTTATTTTCGCCCTATCATTCCCTCCCAACATCTCCTGCTCCACTTGAACGCTATATCCCATAAACCATTCAACTGTTTACAATGAATATCCACTAATTGTATATTTATTCGATTCCCAACTGCATACAACTGGTGAATTTTGCAACGTATCATTTCGAATATCAATGGAGCTAAATCCGTTTCCGTTCAACCCCATCCGGCCAACTCTTTTAAGAAATCCAGTAGCGAGCGTCGACAATGCTTGCCATTGCGCTTATTCAATTGAAAATTGGATCGTATTCGGATTTTTCGAATGGCAGTCGGTTGGGCAAATAACGAATATCTATGGAGTAAAATAAAGTAAAACATGACCATAAAGTTGAGCCATAACTCCCATAAAAATCTGATCGAAGCACAGATGCAATGCAATAAACACGAACAATAAATTCCAGAAGACATGCCATTAAAGTCCTTCGTCGCTTTATAAAGTATCCTGTGTAAGTTGAAGAGGAAGAAGGAGAGAGTGTGTGTATGTGTTTGTATTTGAAGAAAATCGAAACCAAGCAGGCATATCACATAGCTGAGAAAATTCCGATGATAGCATAACGATGCTGCTTTGCGAAAACTTCTATAAATATCCTTAACATCCCTAACAGCGAATGATGCGTCTTGGATTTTCCTATTTTTTCTCGGTTTTCCTGTTTCTTTTTACACTCGTACTTTGGACTGGTTTCATAAGATGGATGTGGTTGAAGTTTATTATTGAGGTTCTTAACTACTTCTCTGGACTTTTAATGGATTTTGTACTGGTTTCTGGCGATAATGTCGTTATAAAATATGTTTGTTTTGGCAGGAGATACAGAGGTTCAGTTCAGATTCTTATTTTTACTTTAGGGATCAGGTAAGATTTCCACATCCTTGAGTTTAGCTGCCTGCCTGTTTTTCAAATTGTGAATTTTTATTGGGCGCTAAAAAATTATGTTTATCACATTATGAATGTCAAGCAGGGTCAGAGCATAAGGATCTGACTCTGACTCATAGCATAGCGGGGGATGAGCCCTGCCTTGCGAATCGTTTTCAGCCGTGTAACCATAAATGCCCGATGCCTCGCCACTCAATAAAGAGTAACCCGGTTTGTTTGGTCTAAAGATCTCAGCATTAGCTCCCTGTCTCGTGTTTGACCCATCGGTAAGCAACACCCCCGAAGTCTATTCGACAGACTGACGGTTCTGATCAAGTCGAAGACGGTACATAGCAGTCTAATAGCTGTCCAAACGCTGGGGATCACAAGAGCTGTAGAACTTGAGTGGGTCGCGGGCCACAGTGGGGCTCTAAGTAATGAAATCTCGGATGGACTAGCCTCGACCGGAAAATTGAAGAAAATCTGCTGACGCTAATATAGACTTTCAAGAGGAAATTGGACCATAAGATATATGGGCTAGTGTTTCATTAGTATTCAAATTTAAAAATATAAATTACTTTCCAATTAACCTGACATATAAATGTCATTGCATGTAGTTTTTGACAAAAACAGCTGTAAATAAAATTGATATAACATATCATGACTCAGAGACACTCACTTTGCTGTGCGCCGTCGAAAGGTATGTAACTACGAAATGGGCTAAATGGGCTAAATGGGCAGGATGTGCATGCTAGCAACATGCATCGTCTGAAACCAGTTTGTGCTAACGAAAAATCCACTAAACCACATGAGATTAGTTAGCGGACTATGCCTCACTAGGGGACACGGCAAATATGAGTAAGACCCTACTATGAGATAATGCTTCCATCAAGAATATGAAAACAAACATGTCAATAACCCAAATACGGAATACCTGTATCCGCCATGGTGACAAAAACTCAATTTTTTTCATCCTATTATCCTCTACATCCACATAAGAGCTTTACCTGGCAACAGAGAACGAATCGAAAGTTAAATTGTGTGCAAATATTGAACGAGCACTAATTAAACGAAACCGAGACTATATCGAAATTCCTCGAAGAACATATAAAGTAATTATACCTGGAGGCACGGAATCTCTGAATCGGATTCCTTTTGGAGTTCCTAAGTTCATGGGACCACCACCGTATGTCGCAATGCAGCTTCGCTTACTGCTCCATGCCAATCAGTTCAAATCAAGTTCCGCTAAATTGCTTCATTCCATTCGCCATTTGTCATCAATTACTCAAGTCAAGTCAATCATGGCAGATCCATGGTTCCTGCTGTACTCTCCCTGATTCCTGTACATACAAGAGTCCTGTTTGCGTCATTCTCGTCCATGTTGTTGTTGTTGTTTGTTTGTCAATGCCGCCCTGTAGCTTAATAGTCGTTTTTCGCTTTACGTCCTTGACATTTTTCGTCATCGGCAAATTTAAGTTCCATTATTTATTTACAGAACAACGAACTCCCTAGAACAGGACATTATTGATTTGCCCGTTCATTGGCGCGTTGCAGAAGGGCAATCAAATTTCCAATTGAGTTACGGCGAGCAAAAATATTATTGTGAATCAATTTGTCAACGATATGTCAAATGTAAAATCGAATATCCGTTACGGGGAAATTCTCATTAATACTGTTTCATTTAAAAATTGTTGGGAATTAGGTACACTTGGCATTGGGCCAAGCATGCAAGGAGTAGGAAATGAAGATGTTCAGACTTGTCGCAATCGAATGATATTTTACACGCTGACAGATTAATTGAATTCAACAAAATTTGTAGGTAAGTTGGGTGGAGATGCTTTACGGTTCGTTAGAGGGCTTAGATGATATGGGCCCTGAGCGGGTTCTATCGTGCGATCCAAGAGGTGAGCCCCATGTTATTTGAGTCCATAACGAGCTGTGGAACACTATCTATGAAGTGTCCTCTAATGTAGTGGAGAGTGTGGTCGTTCCATGCAACGGTTCAACGGTTAATAACATTTTAAGTCCACTGGATCGCATTAGGGCTAAGACTAAAGACTGAAGATTAAAGACTAAAGACTGTCGAATTAATTCACCCACTTGTTGATAACGCGTGGGACACGGGGACTTTCGCCACGGAGTGAAAAAAAGGAGTGATAGTCAAACTCTCATAAAAGCGCAGCCTTAGGTTAGGTTGGGTGGCAGCCTAACGGCTCTGCATAGACCGCTTGCAGCCATAGCTATACCACGTGATTCCGATACCCATAATGTTCCTTTGTTAGTCCGTTACCAGAAGAGCTTTGTTAAGCTCGAAGGATCCCGGCTCATTAGCGAAGCTCGAAAGACTTCTCAGGCTGTAACGAGCAACTCCTTCTAGGTCTTAGAAAAAGTAGGCCTCCAGGCATTTTAATCTTCTCTTAGCGAGCGCTGGAGAAAGTGCGTTAGAGTTGACACTTATTGGTAGCATCCAATTCCTGCTTCCACTACCATTAGTTTTAATCTGCATGCGTATTCCCCTAACAAGCAGAGGCCCGTTAGTAAGGGCAGAATTAAATACTTTAATAAATAATTGGAAGACATATGTCTGCTTCTTGTCGTTGCCAAACTAATAGCTCGAAGTGTCTTGGAAATACTAAAGGAACCCTTCAAAGCGCAACTAATGAGCAGCAGACCGGCTTTCGATACGAATTCTCCAGTTTTGATCACACCAACACCTTGCGGATCATCATTGAGCAATCCGTAGAGTAAGATTCTTGATGCCACTTGCTTTTCGTTAATTTCGAGAGGGCTTTCGAATTGGGACTCTATATGGGTGGCTTTGCGAAGGACAAGAATCCCTAGGAGGCTATTATAAGGGCAACCTACGAGGGCGCAAAATGTCGCGTTTTGCATAAAAGTAAGTTGGGGACTTTGAGATCCATAGTGGAGATCGGCAGGGGCGAATCTCCTCAGCGATCTAATTCCTTCTAGAGATTGACGATGTGTTGCATGTTGACACACACTGAGAACTTCGATGGACCATATAAAAAAGAAATCCAACTCGTAATAAATTCGACTACCTATGTAGCATTGTTTCTGAAAATGGTGGTACGGAGCAGGGTATCGCTCATCGTATTAATGAGGCTAAATGCGCATTTGACATTCAATCCAAAAACTGGCAAAGCACTTTTAGTATAAAGACCAAGCTAGACTTGTTTTGCTCCTTGGTACTGGCTGTGTTGTACTGGGAGAGGCACATGGAAAGGCGCCGCAAATGTTACCAGGAAAATGCAAGTTAACTTGTGACTTGGTAGAATTTTAAAAATTTTCTCTCCCGAAGCAACATCAAATAAACAGTTGAGTCGGCGTATGGATCAGATTCCAATTGAATAGATCTGATACACAGGTAAAAATGGTAGTGGATAGGGCACACATTACAGAAGGGTGATAATTGCATTGCTCGATATGCCCCATTCCAAATGTAGGCCGACCAAGGGGGCGTCCAAGATAATCAAGGCGCCGATTTGTGGCCGAAAAATCTGCCTTGCTAGAAAGGTCGTGGAGTCAGATGCGCCCCATTGCCTAGAGCCCAGTGCGATGGCAAGCAGGAGTAGTTGATGCACTATTCCCCACTAGGGGTTAAAGCAAAGTACAGTAGTCCCTCGACTTACGTCGGAGTAAGGTTCCGAGAATTTGCGACGTAAGTCGAAAACGACGTAACTCGAGGGTAGAAACAACTTCAGACGATAAATGTATAAGCTTTCATTTTTTGAATACGAATGTATTTATTATACCCTAGACTTTTAGTATAGGCATAGGGCATATTGTTTTGTCACGACGGAAATATGTAACACCTTAAAGGAGGCTCCGGAGGTATAGCAATGTATATTTATAAATGATCAGGGTCACTTCCTGATTCGATTTAGCCATGTCTGTCTGTCTGTCTGTCTGTCCGTTCGCACGATAACTTTCGATAGAATGAAGCTAGAGCCTTGAAATTTTGGTCAAATATTGGAAGTATGATCTGATGATTGGTTGGTATTGAAAATGGGCATGATCAGGCCAAGAGAACGCCTACCTCCTCTACATATGTAAAATAAATAAATGTATTTATAACTCCCGATTAAATAAACATGAAAAGTTCTAGCTTTGGTAGATTGCTCGTGAGGGTAATCCTATACTCCCCTGGAAAAATAAAATCGATCAGTTAAAAACCAACGGTAATTTTCTTACAGTAAGTTGGGCATAATCAGATCAAAGGAACGCCTACCTCCCCTACAAAATTAAAAAAATTAAATATTACTTTAATTACGATAGCTTTCGATAGAAATAACACTAGTGAGTTGAAAATTTGGCAGAACGTTGGTAGTAAAATTAAGTTTGTTGGCATTGAAAATGGGCAAGATCCGACCCAAGGAACCCCTACCTCCCCTAAAAATGAAAATTCAAATAAGCGATAACTGTTGATAGAATGAAGCCAGCGACTTGAAATTTTGGTCAAATGTTTGAAGTGAGATTAAGTTAGTTGGCATTAAAGATGGGTTCCATCCTACCTAAGGCACCCCTTCCTCCCCTAGAAATAAAATTTTAAATAAGCAATAACTTCGACAAAATAAAGCTAGCGACTTGAAATTTTGGGCAAATATTTGTAGTAGGATCCAGTTGGCTAATACTGAAAATACGTTAAATCCGATCAATGAAACCCCTGCTTCTCCTACAAATGAAACTTCCAATAAGTGATAACTTTCGATAGAATGAAGCTAGAGACCTGACATTTTTTTTTTAATGTTTGTAGGGTGATCTAATTGGTTGGTGGCAAATAAGCGATAACTTTCGAAAAAATTAAGCTAGTGACTTGAAATTTTGGTAAAATATTTGTACTGGAATCTAGTTGGTTGTTATTAAAAATGCGCAAGGTTCACCAAACGAAACCTTTACCTCCCCTTTAAGTGAGACTTCAAATATGCAATAACTTTCGATAGAATGAAGCTAGCTACTTGAAAAATTCGACAAGTATTTGTAGAATGGGTTAGCTAATTGATTTTTAGAATGGCCAAGGTCCTCCTGAATGTGTGCCAACCTCCCCTATAAACTGGCCATATAGGAAACTCACTTTTAATGCATATGGTCGTTGCCAATTGATACTTTTGGTATCACCACTAGGTCTGTACAAGTCTAGGGTATATACGCTTCGGACTCCGGGCCGAAACGAAGCTTAGGCCTGGTTTTTTAATTGACATTTCACTGTTGTCCCCCAACTCAATAGCTTCAATTAATTGGTGAAATGTACGCCGCAAATAATAGGCCTTAAAGGATGCATTAACACCTTGATCCATTGGTTGAAGAATCGCGGTCGTATTAGGGGGCAAAAAAATCACCTTAATGGCATCATTGTTGAGATTTATGGGATGACTTGGAGCGTTATCTATGATTAGTAACGCTTTATGAGAAAGATTATTGGCTTCCAAATATTTCTTTATTTATATTCTTTATTGTCGGACAGAAATATTGATCGAACCAATCACAAAATATATTAGAAGTAACCCAGGCCTTTTTGTTGGACCTCCAAATAACCGGTAGATTTTCCTTGTACACATTTTTGAAAGCTCTTGAATTTTCTGATTGATAAACAGCAAGAGGTTTCAGTTTCAAATCGCCTAATGCATTCCCTCCGAGAAGCAAAGTAATCCTGGATTTTTCTGCCTTAAAGCCAAAAGCTCTTTTTTCTTCACTCGAAAGAAATGTTCTTGAGGACATGCGTTTCTAATACAGGCCTGTCTCGTCAACATTAAACACCTCCTGTGCGCAATATCCTCCATTTTCAATAATATCATGTAAAGTGTTTGGAAAGATCTTCGCTGAAAACGGCGACGTAAGTCAAGGGACGGACGACGTAATTTCAAGGGTTTGGTCTCAAAGTAATGAACGACGTAAGTCGAAAAAACGTATAACAAGGGAGACGTAAGTCAAGGGATTACTGTAGTAATAGTATAAAAGTATTATTCCATGCGATAAATATGGTATATCTTTTTTTTGCGTTCGAGTCAACAAAAATTCAATATTGTATTTATATGGTATTAACGTGGTCCTTGCAGCGAACGGATATATGAGACATGAGTGAGTGCGCTCAAGTATCATTCATGACATTTATCTCCATCAACGTGACACCACGGACAAATGTGTGACGGGAAATGTCGTAGTACAAAATGTTCATTGAATATTATTCATATTTTCATAGTTTTCAACCACGACATGATTTCTGGATTATTTAAGTTTAAGGGTCAAGCCGGTTGACATCAATTATTTCAGCAATCTGAGTCGATGCATTTGATAAAGGCATTCTTCCGTATTGGAACTGTTTGGGAGTTAAGACGTTGCTTGCAGAAAATTTGTATAAGATGATGCCCACTGACATGAAGTGTCCTTGATGAGGAATCTTTCATAATCATTTTAATTATTTCTATCGTTAATGCTTTTGTTAATAAAATAATAAAAATGAATGGTTTCATTAATTTTTGCTCTTTCTATAAATCCGATGTCATTCTGAGAAGGATTTATCATTTCTTTTGAGAAAGTGAAAAGGAGTCTACTAATTTATCATAAAGACAACATTCGTCCGTTTTGATCCTTACACGTTCAAGGGCTTCACACTCTTGTGCAGACGATTGCCGGGTAATGATATTCATTCGGTTTGACACCATCAAGCGGCAGAAATGAAATGTCGCCCAGAGTGTAGATACTTTTTGCAATTTTTTTCATCATCTTTGCCATCAATGTCCTTACCGTTCCACTAGTTGTGTCAATGAAAAAAATGTTTTCTTTCATGGTATGCAAAATCCAGCGATGTTGGCTGTTTACACCTATTAGTTTTTGCCTCAAGAAATCTTGTTTTATGATTGTGAGACTCAAAAGTCCTTGGTTAGCTTGCTGCATTTTTAGTTTATTCTTTCGTCCGCGTAATGGTCAAAGATATTTATAACACGACAATGAAACGATTTTTCCTTCTTTCGAACCGTGTCATCCACTCCCACCTAGGATTTATTTAGCAGGGCTGCATAACAGAACCAGAGTTTCCCTTTCCAGTTTTAATTTTTCGCAGTCGCGCGTTTTTATTTCAATGTTTCATGTAATTCAATCCTGCTCTATGCCATTGTACAGGAAAAGGCATCATTGTGGGCTATTTCGATGGAAACAGAAAATAGCTTGAGGACTTTCCAGGCAGCTAGCACCACGGATGTCTCAAACCTGGGGAAGAAAACGTCGCGAAGGAGGCAACCGGAGAAAAGACTCGAATTAATCACTACAACACGAGGTGAATAATATATTCAAGAAATGTCGTCTTTCGATGCTTTTTCATATTATTCGCTACGGAGGATATCATCCTGAAAAGCGTTAACATGAGCGCGAAAACCACGAAGACGCGCGCCCCCTTAATGTGAATAAATTTCAGCCAATTAATCGTGTGGGATTTTATGTTTCAGGTGTCGTCGTTTCAGTATTTGCGGACGTCGCGTCGTTGGGTTGGTGGCATTTTGACGCGACTCAATTTCATCCTGATTGAAATCAATATTTTTTGATGTCAGGTCGTTCTTTTAAAATGAATCCGTTTGTATGCAAACGATGGGTCTCTTAAGTTTGCAAGTGAGGGAAGTGTGATATAATGCACTAATGTCTTGATTGTGTTCCAATGAAAGGATACATTCATCAAGAACCATCCGCCGTATCCAAGCAAATGACACATAGACTCGAGTGTCAAAACACATCTACTTTAAGTGACTTCCTGTTAAGGCAAATAAGTATGTACTTTCAATTTTCATCACCGACAGTACTAGAATTAAATAAAAGAAAACATTAACTCTGGGGCGGTCGCTCCCAGCCGAGAAGCCATCATTTTATGTCAATCAAATAAACTCCAATTATTTTCCGTTTTCAACATTTTTTTTCTCTTTCACTTTTCATCAGTTCCGACATCCCGTCATGAATAAAAAAGGAAATTCTCTCCTCAAGGATCATTGGCAATAGAAAAGCTACTAGTGAGTCTGTGCGTCTGTGATTTCATTTTTTTTTTTGTTCTTTTGTGACCTCACAAAATAGTCTGTCCTGGTCCTTCACTATGTTCCTCCACATCCCCCGGGACAAAACAGGATAAATAAGTGCCGAAAGAAAAAAAGAGGAAAAGCTCGAAAGACGAAGAAGAAATAACGATAAACCAAATAACATAGCGCAAGACTGTCTCCACTTGACTTTGATTTAATTTTGTTTCAAAGTTCAATTTCAATTTAATTTTCTGGTTCGCATTTCTAAAAACGTTACCGTGTCGCCAACGGTCGCACTATTGATCGTTCCGTTTCTCATAATTACAGGGACTGAGCGGCCGGATGAAAAGGAATCCGTGGGACATTTTGGACTTTCATAGTAGCTTCGGGGCATTCAACCACCCCAAAAGGAATTTCCTTTCGATTCTTTTTCGCTTTTTATATATTGCTTGGTCGTCTTTTTCTCTCCTGGTGAGTATCGTCTTTAACAAAGTTAACATAATTTCAGGTGTACAATTTTTTTCTTCTTGTCCGTTGGGAGTTTAATCGTTTTCCATTCGAATGTCGGCCAATTGTTAAAGGTCGATGGGCATTTTTCAAGAAAAAAAATTAAAATTTAGGGTGACTCTTGTGCAGGACAGTGAAGACGATTTGAAAGTTTTATAATGATCCTCTCAATTTAAATAGCAGTATAGTCGATAAAATAGCTTAGTGAGATATTACCGTTTTGAGGAGGACTACCATGATTTTTTTAAAGCAGTTGAATCCTCCATAACGTGATTGGTGAGTTACCCATGCAAGACCCTGCAGGGTAGATAGATGATCATTGAAATAATTTCCAACACTGTAGAATGCCCCTTAACCGGCCTTGGAACAACCGGTCCTCGGTTTAACCAGCCTGTCCCAAGGAAGAAAGTGTTTTTTTTTCTCTCTTAGCGTATAGTACAATATAATAGCTGGCCATTTTAATAATTTATTCGGAGGTTTATTAAAAAATCTATTCTTTTTTCCCGAAATTCGCGCCTGGCTATGATGATAGATGGCTGCAGAAACTTTATATCGAACATCCACGCCGACAAGGAGCACCATATGCATCTTGCAATATTCGGCCAGTCTACGTAGCTCTGTTGAGGGAATATCTACATCCCTGGGAAAAAAGCTGATGCAAGAACAATTTTTGTGCCATGGGTTAATGAAAATTTTAACACGATGTAGTCAATGTATGCCTTATGGCAGCATGTGGCAATGAATAATATCAGGAAAAAAAGGCAGAAAGATGATAGAACGAAAAATTGCAGCTCTACAACGCTAAAAGGAAACACCTAGAAGATGGCTATATAGGGATCACGCATTCAGCTGCAAATAAATCAAATAAGATGATAAAGAGGTTGGCCATCGACATCGTTGCATTGAGCGGTATCCATCAACTAAGGAACAAACTCGGATCTACGAAAGTTAAGAATCAATAACTCGAGTAAAATGGGACTTCTAAAGTCGCATGACCGAAATGCGACAACACATTATATGGGAAAATCAAACGGTCGGTTTCCGGCCGATGGAGACAACACTTGAAGGATCCTCACGAATTAATTGAATTTGATCCTGATATAAATTCCAGTTCTTAATTGTAATTGTTAAGCTTGACCTAGAGTTGCTGGAAGTATACGAAGTCTTCTAGTTTTAATATCGTTGCAGTTAAGAGCCTATTCGATTGTGGTTCATATTCGATTTGGAGTGATCCCTGAAATTATTCAATTTCTTGATTTTAAAATAAAATAACTGGCGCAACAGTCGAATTTGAACCATGGCCTCGAGATGAGTTAGCATCATCTCATTTTCTAGATCGTGACGGCCTTGTGCTGAGGTGTGTGATCAGCAACACGCTCAACCGAGTTATTTACCCCATAAATGGGTACTCATTTAACAGCTGAGTGGGCTCATAGTCCGATACGTGAATCCCCTTTTAAGGCGATATTCAGATTAGCTACATTTTCAGCTCCGACGCAGCCACGCACAATAGCCAAGCATAGTCGATCGTGTCGCATGCTGAGCGATGAGTGTGAGTCCGCCCATTTAATGCTGTGTATCTCGACTGAAATTTCAAGCAGTCGTGCAGCGCGGTGTCGTGTGTGTGAATTTCGCCTTAATCGAAAACTACCGCATTCAGTAGGAATCGAACGGGGGCCCAGTGCTTAGAAGGCGAACGTGCTAACCGTTGTGTCATCCAGACTACAATGATTTTAATGATTTTTTGACATGGATTGGATATGTCTTATAGCTGGGGGTCATCCTAAAAATATGTCCGTCACACGAAATGTCTGTTTTTCTACTCGGGGGTCAGAAGAGGAAACAAGCCCATTGAAAATTTTTCTATTCTAGTTGTGCATGTCGTTTGAGTGAAGTGATCATTGTGCATGGCTGTTGCTTGTGGATCCGCGCGGGCGGCGCGCTTGCGGGGATCTTGTGTGTACATGTTGAGATGTTGATTTGATAGCGATAAAGGTTGACGTTGTGGACGGCAAGAATGAATGTAGTGGCCGATTTAAAATAGCACCCATTGTACTATCTGAATCACTAGGATCCCAGAAAAAGTAGTAAGTAGTCAGTTCGACTAACACTTGGACATGCGCAGACGCAATTTGAGAGAGTGTACATAGTTCCCGCCCCCCGAAGATGAGCGAGAGCGGATGAAGTTAATTCGAGCCAAATCGGGTGATCCAGCGACTGTGGTTGTGCATTTGCAATGGCGGCGATTTGAGGTCTGACTGGTTCACAATGTGGGCCCCCACCACACGTGCAATAAACATATAGAACAAAATGGCGGATTTATACTACGTGCTATAAACATAGAACAAAATCTCCACATACGGTACGATGTATTAGCAGCATAAATGTTGACTTTCAATAGGGCGTGTCTATCTGTCTCATGTGGTTGGGTGTTCAATCTCATTAGAACGGGTGTATCCGGTTCATATGGGGACGTTAGCTTTCAATGGGGTATGTCTCGCTGTCTCTTAAAGGGGGTGTTAAGTTTGATTTGGGGCGGGGTTATCGGGAATTGGTTCTTGGAAGACAGGTTATTGGCTTTTGGTGGGAAATGATACAAAGTATCTACACTGGACGCAGATACATTGAAGCATGGATATGTCTTTGGCTACCGACTGCGTGTAACCTGTTGTGTTGAAGATATCGGCGTAAGTTTTATAAAGATTCCAGTATAGTTATACTGGATGAAATCATTCGACAAAACACATCCCACGCTTTCGGTAGGCATAAGACATATCCATGTTTCGATGTATCTGCATGCATTGTAGATACTTTGTATAATTTTTTTCCAAAAGATGTAGTTGATTACGAGTCCTCCATTAAATCTTTAATGGTTACTTTAATGTATTGCAATTAAACAAAATTTCGAATAACCAGAATAAATCCCATACCGCAGTTTCACTAGCTATCAACGCAAAATTGCCTCAATCTATCGCAACGTATCTCGTCACCAATTCAATCAACCGCGAACAGAACTTGGCCAGAACTCTTCAAACATTCCCGATCCATAATTTGCTTAGCAATTTTGTGGGATCCAAATCAAGTGTCCAGTCCGGAGCACTATGTGTGTCTGCACTATTCAAATGAATCATTTAGACTACCAATAAAGGATATCCGTTATTGTACCCATCTACAAATTAAATTACATTGGACTATATCCGGAAAATATCCACATACATAGAATAAAATTAATCCTGGCCGAATCCCAGGATTTCATGGTGGTAGGTACGGTCCGGGCAGGGATGATGAAGGGGCGAAATGCCGAGGAAGGAGCCAACAGTTGTACACAACTAGATGGAGGGTGTCCGTGATCAGGATGGTCCAAGTAGTGCCGGGATATTGTGGACAAATGCTCTTCATTCCATTTGTTTTCGTAACACATTCTCCTAAATCCAACAGTAGATGCATCGCTAGCGCCCGTAATTAATGAATGAACCTTATCCGGCCAATTTGTTTACCAATTAATTCGATTTGGTTCATATATTTTTATCTCTGCAGGATATGAAGGACATCGAAGTGTGTGAAAGCTTTCGGATGTGGCCGAGGGTTTGGACTTGATGGTTGCTTTTTCTCTTGAAGTTGAAGTTAACGTTGGAAGTTTTGGTGATGTGAACGGTAGAGGGAAGGTTAATGAGGGATCTTATGTAGTTGAGGAATTCCATGCAATATATTATCATTCATTATCACATCATTAATGCTTGCTGAGAGGAACTAATATAATGTTTGCGTCTAATCTACAACGAATATATATATCATTATGGATGTAGCTCGTCCTGACAGCGTGATGGAAGGACTATGGGAAGAGTTTGGACATGTTTTATAAGAAATACCGACCAGTAGCCTCGTTGTGGTGTCTGGTGGAAGTTATATGGTTTCCATTTAGAAACTAAGATAAAGACCCGTATAGATATTTAATGAACTTAATATAATATATAAAATGACACAAAAAGAGCGATGATCATCGGCAATTTAGGCCCGTCCCATGCAAATTCATTTTATTTCGATCCATTTGCTTTCAAGTTGTCTATACTCAACTATTCAACAATCAGTTTCGGACGATGCACGTTGCCAGCATGCACTTGCTGCTCCCATTTATCCGAATATCTGCGAGCAAGTCGTTAGATGTTGTGGCCTGTTATTACGCTCTGCACCACAGGGGGGAGACAAAACAAACATCCATGGCCACGAACGCCGTGGACGGGACTTTAACCCATAACAACTATAGTCAGACATGAGACTGATACCTCCACACACTGAGCTACCCGTGTCGCCCGTAATGCTGTCTATGATTTGCATTGAAAAATGTTGTCCTTACCGCCCGATTCAGGAGATACCCATATCTTCCAGTCGAATGCAAGAAAGACCTTTTCTCCAGACCAGAGGACTCAGAATACCATCAACAGTTGTAGACTACTTTTTGATCAATTATTCTCATTCGCAGTCAATTTTGCACACACAACATATCAGTGACGTGCACTCGTAGTAAGCAATTCCAAACTGCTTGACTTACCGAAATAAGCAATTCAATAATAAACTTTGCTTACACCAATACACATATCATCATTTCAGTCAATGTTTTTCTTTAAGCTGAAGAATACATATTATCATTCAAATATTCCTTTACACGTTCAAATTCTGATCCGCGCCTTCTTTTGGTTAAAAAACATTCGTTCAATTACTTTAGATAATATTCAAACCTCCCACATTTTGCACACCATAGACACCAAACTTAGAATAGGAAAATGTGCCTAGATCTTTAGATGCATGTACCATGTGTGCATCCAAATACTAGAGACATGTTGATTCCAGAAAATGGGAATCTTGGATTTCGGTAGTACATTGGGCAACGATTTTTTTTGTTTTGTTCGCAAATTTATATGAGACAAGTCAAGCACTGGCGCGACTGCTTTTGTGTGTGGGATAAAGCCCAATGATGCTTGTTAATGAAATGTTGCCAATGCAGGGAATGTTTATGGGAATTTGATTTTTCCAGTAGAGCTTTTGTTTTTGTTATGTAATGGATTTTCCGTTGCAATTTAAAAGAGGAAATCAGTGCAATCGGGTGATGTTGATTAAATTGTGATTTGAAGTTTTTTTGACCGTTTGTAGTGATTTAATTGATTTGATTTGTGATAAAAGTGGTAAGTTTTCTTTTCGCATTATGTCGGAGTATTGCTGCGCGACGGATTTCGTACTAAAAGCGGGATTTTCAACTCTTTCCTTTGCCAAGAAAAGAGAAATTATAGAATCGGATAGACCGAAGCCAGATCTTAGTTTAGAGTTTAAATTAAAAAATATTACGCGAAAATTCCATATCGAAACGTATGAAAAGTACATTTGGTTAACGGGAAGCTGTAAATTAAATAAGTTATTTTGCTGGCCGTGTCTTTTGTTCACGAATGAAAAATCTGTTTGGAATAAAGCTGGATTTAGTGATTTGAATAATTTTACGGGCTCAGCAGCAAAGCATTCAAGTTCCGAAAAACATCTTCAGTCGTTAATTAAATTAGATAATTTTGGTTCTCAGCGTATAGAGTTTATGCTTAGTAACCAGGTGGCAATATCTGTTAGTTTGCATAATGAAAAAGTTGAGCGTAATCGTAATATTTTGAAACGTTTAATCGATACTGTAATTTTTTTGGCAAAACAGGAGCTTCCTTTTCGCGGAAATAATGAAGACTCTTCTTCAAATAATCGTGGTAATTTTATCGAAACCGTAAATTTCTTGAGTTTGTATTTTACGATCCGATAATTGAGTCCCACATAGTTTCTATAAAAGCAAATGCAGCGTTTTCGGGTTTGTCTAATAGAATCCAAAACGATCTTGTTTCCGCTATAGCTAATGTGGTTCGAAATAAAATCAATTTGGAAATAAAGGAGGCTCCATTTGTAGCTGTAATGGTCGACGAAACGCCAGATGTTAGCGGTCGGGAACAATTAACGATGATTTTTAGATATACAATATCAAATGAGATTGAAGAAAGATTTATCGGATTTTTGGATGTAAGCGCTAATCGTACAGCTACAGCAATAAGCTCTCACATTTTAAAACAATTGCAAAATTTTAATATCGATAAGAAATTAATTGCACAATGTTACTTTGGCGCAGCAGTAATGAGTTCTCAAATTCGTGGAGTTCAGACTTTAATTCGGGAAAAACGTAAATCGGCAATTTTCGTTCCATGTTACGCTCATTCACTAAATCTAGTATTGTCTAAAGCAGTTGAGTTTATTCCGGAAATTAAATTATTTTTCGCGCACATCAATAAAATCGCATCATTTTTTAATACATCCACTAAAAGGTCGGACCTTTTTGCAAATATAGTAAATCGTCGTTTACCATCGGTTTCCAAAACGCGTTGGCATTATCATTCGCGTATTATTAACGTTATATTTGAACATAAGCATGAAATTTGTACAGTTTTTGAGACAATTTCGAATGGTTCTCAACACTGGGATGGCGATTCCTTGACTTTTTCCGATATATACTTACAAAAATTCGCAGAGTCAGATTTTCAATTATATCTGTTAATTTTTTCTGAAATTTTTTCGAAAACTGATATATTATTTAATATTATTCAGAGCAAAGTGGTAAACATTTCATATGCAAGCCAAAAAATTATTGAATTTGAAAATTGGCTTGAAAATGACTTTTCTAAAAAGTTTGATAATTTCTATTCGACAGTTACAGCAGAATATCAGCCACCACGTAAGAAATGTAGAAATGCGATAGATCCTTTACAAAATTTACGGCGGATATTTCGGGAGATTATAGATGTTATTCTCGGGCAAATTCGAGATCGATTCCATTCGTTTAAAGATCTTTCATTTTTAGAGTTGCTTGAACCGAATTATTTTTCTAAATTCAAGTCAAATTTTCCCGATAAAAATTTTGACTCACTTATTGAATATCACGGTCAATTTTTCGACAGAATAAAGTTGAAAAATGAGCTAAAAGTTATTTATTCTTCAGATGAGTTTAAAAACGCGAATCCTAGTAAAATTCTCGATTATTTTCAAAAACGGCCTTATGTCGCAAACGGTTTTAAGCAAGTTCATATTTTAGCAAAATTATTAACGTCAATTCCAGTCACAGTGGCAACTGCGGAAAGGTCATTTTCAACACTAAAGCGCGTTCACACATTTTTGAGAAATCGCCAATCCCAAGAACGACTTTCGGATCTTGCTTTAATTGCGGTTGAAAAGGATCTTCTTATACAAATGCGAAGAGAAAACGATTTTTTTGATAATGTGACTTAAGAGTTTTTACTTAAAGAACGGCGCGTAGATTTGGAATACAAATAAATGGCAATGGCGAAAGAATATTTATTTATTTCAAATACCCCTGAATTTTTCTTAGTCTTAATTAACATAATATTTATTTAAAATATCATTTTTTTTATTAGTAATATTTTATTTATTTATTTTTTGTATTCCGAATATATGTGCCAATATTTTATTTATATCTTTCCTGATTTCTTCTTTAAGGCTTAAAGCCGCTTGGTATAAATGTTTTTGTGACTGTCCATATTCTATTATACAGTCCATTTTTGTTTATGCTAAATTGGCTTTAGGGCGCCCAACTGCTTCACTATGAAAAATTTCCACTGCACGTCACTGCAACATATGAACTTTCCTCAAATCACGCAAATTCCATTAACAGCTAGTGTTGCAAACAAAAGCTCACACATTTCATTGCTCTCCGCGAAAAGTCGACGAACACGATGTGTGCATAATTTATACTGGATATATACGACGATGATCTCCGAAGATCTATTTTATTTCCCCATGAGCAACAGCGAGTTTCTCAGTGCGTGGTAAATACAAACACAAAGCTCTAAAATGTTTGCCTCGTGAAGAAATAGCATACTTCACAACGTCCCGCATCTAGAAACGAAATGAACTTTCGGAAAATTTTGTTTCGTTAGTGATTCAAGGGGAAACAATTGATTGTCGTTGGATGAAATTGAAAACAAATCAGTTTGATTGAAATCAAAATCAAAATTCAAGTCTGCCCCTGACCCCATGATAATAATACCCAAATGAAAATAAATCTGTCCGTCCACGTCTACATGTATTTCGGTCTTTATATGAATAGCCCCCAATAAACATTTTCATGTCAAAATTCGAGAAGTTTACATCAACTCGTTGTTGTCCTTAAGTTGATTGAGGTAAATATCATAAAGGACCTCTTCATTATGCTTATCTAGAGGACTCATTTCGTCCATCAAATCTCCTTAATGGAACATCTTTTAAAGTGCTATTTATTATATACAATTTTCTCGTAATACTTAATACAATTTTCGAACAAACCATCCAGACCACAACGAGAACGTCCTTCGTATATTGCAGTCGTTGAAATTTATTTGCACCCTTTAATCGAGCAACTGTGAAACAAACACGACTGCATCCAATGTATGCGTATGTTCTGATGTCTACGCGTGTATTTCATATTCATATGCGACTGCATACATCATACATTACTTACTAGTATTACATTGGATGCATCACATCTACCCTCTGGAATTTCTACGCAACTGTTTGCTTTGAACGAACGGGTGAATTTCCATTTCAGATATAAATTCAGGCCCATGTTTGCATTATTAATTATGCGATCTCTTGTAAAGCATAAGCGCAAGGCTTTCTGTTGCCTCTCACAAATAAAATATCATTTCGCAATTTACAAATAATTTTGGGAGGCGAAATTATGCAAACATCATACAAACACATACACACACGCACTGCCCATCTGCAACGAATAAAATGAGAATGAATGCCGAGTATGCATATAGTATTCTGTAGTATGTTATGCACGCTGGCAGCCTTTGAACCGTGCCAACGTATTCCAGCATGTCAAACATTCAACGTTTGTCCACCCTTAGATAAACAAGGGCGTGGAGGACATTGCATTATGCACAGGGTGTGGGAATGCACATAATCGTTTTTATGAAATATTTTCAAAGTTAGATAAAATTACAATGAGAGGGAGTGGGTCTGGGCAATGGTCGTAGGGTGATTTTGTTTATCGACTGAGAGCGACAGTATTCAGTTTTCGTCATTTGGCATCGTCCTGGCGGGACATTTACACACACATTTAAATAGGTAGGTGAGAAAGTAAGAGTCCTGTCGATATATTCCTATTTCACCGGACGACGCACAGTGGTGCGAAATAGCCAAAAAGCGGACAAAAATCAATATCTTTTGAACCAATGATCGTAACGAGTCAAGCTTGGTCTCATTCGATTCAGAAGGACCAAATACATTAGGAGTCTTAAAAAAAATAACACATAAGCCTAGAATTTTAAAATTATTGAAGAAAATAACTTATTTCATTATTTAAATGAAACCGGAATATAGAGGGCTACGCCCGCAATCCGAGGGTTTTGTAGCAAGCGCTTATTTTGGTATATAAATATCGGCCCCTTGCTCTTCTTGATATCACTCAGATGGATAGAAAAAACGTGATTAAAATGTCTTACCCACTTACATTTTACATGCTAATTCATATTACGTGATTGTAACGAAACTTAGAACATATTATTGCTTAAGGTGTTGGTTATCGTTGGCCATCAGTACTTTTGACCTCGAACGTGTTTAAGGCGTGCAAGGGTGTGCTAACTGTAACTATACAAATAAACTATTATTGACCTATTCTGAGAAGATATACAAATTCCACTATTTTCCATTTTATATGTTTTTCGAAACCCACTTCCTGTAAGTTTTCATAATTCTAAGTATAACGGTCTCAAAATGCAGGCAAGGGGGGGGGGGTCAAGTTACGAACTAATATTTTCTCCTCCCCCACTGTTCGCCTTTCTATAAATTTCGAGAAAATGCGAAAAAATGGAATGTACTCATCATTACCTTTCTCACGACACCTCATTTGCTTATATCAGTCGATAAAAAAATTTGACCTTAATTTCGCCTCTATGCGGACCCCCCCCCCCCCCTTCCTTCTACCCGGTAAAGTTGGCCAATTAAGACACAGCACCCCCAACCAATCTTTACCTCTTAAAAAATGATTAATTAAATAACTGCAATTCGCACTACGAAAAACAACATGAAAGTGGTACTCACACCTATGAGGCCGGTAGGTGTATTTTTTGTGTGGATAGTGTCAAAATGCCGAACTTTAAATGAATGTACTATTATTAAATATTATGTGATTATAATGAAACTTAGAAATATTATTGCCCATGATGTTGGTTATCATTGGCCATCAATATTTTTGACTTCGGCTACGCGTAAGGGGTGCAGGGTTGTGCTAACTGAAACTATAGAAATGTACTATTATTAACCTTTTCTGATGAAATTTCAAAATTCTAGAAATCTAAGTTTTCTACACTAGTAAAATGGCGCTTTTCTGTAAATTTTCATATTTCTAAGTATAACGGTCTCGAAATGCAAGGGGGGGGGGACAAACTCGGATGACATATTTTCCCCTCTCCCTCTTTTCCCGTTTCTTCAAATTTGAAAAAAATTTCAAAAATGGAATGTACTCGACGGTACCTTTCTTATGATACCCCACTTGCTTGTACCAAATGAAAAAAAAATTTCGACCTTCATTTCCCCTCTATGGGGACCTCCCCTTAAAGTTGACCTATTACGACGATTCGCTTTCTCCGGCGAATTATAGTAATTCTACACATTCCTACCAAATTTCATGTATCTAGCTTCAGCCGTTCCTGAGATATTCCATGGACAGACGGACAGACGGACAGACAGACATTTGACCGATTTCATAAGTGTTTTGTTTTACTACAAAACCCTAAAAATCAGAAAAAAGCCAATGGGTGGTATGCATAAAGTGAGTCGAGTGGAGTAAAGCTGAGTTGACAGAATTACACTCAATTTTCACTATGGAGCGGAGAGTAGTTTTATGCATACAACTTTTTCACTCGATTCACCGAACATAGCAGACTCAGGAATGTCCTCCATAGACTTCACTCTTGAGTATATCCTCATTATTATGCATACCACCCAATAACTTTTGAAGTAATAAACGTATTGAGTTTCGGTTTATTTCATTTGATTAATAATGACAGAACACATAAGGAATCACCATAAAACAAACATATAAAATTCGAACTTGGTACTTATTCTAGAAAATATGTTATTTAATTTAATTGACTTGAAGAGTAGCGTGCCGTTAGTGACAGTATTCATCACCCGGATGGCGTATTCAAATGCCAAGTTGAAGAGCGTTGGAGCCAGTTCTTCGCTCTGAGTCAATCCAGTACGTGTTTCAAAAAGATCAGTCAGTCTGTTTTGGATCCTGACCTGTGAGAAGTGAGACGTAGTTGGTCATCGTCATTTTTGTTAGTCGTACTGGTTTTACTGTTAAACCAAATTGCAGCACGATATTATACAGTATACCACGGTGGATAAAGATTTGGTATACGGTTAGGTTGTATTCCCAGCACTTTTCCAGGATTTGCTTGACCGGAAAAGCTGATCGGTGGTTAATCGGCCAGACTTAAGACCGTCTTAGCTAAACGTACGGCTCAATTCTATTTTCCTGAATTTTCTTCAGTATTTTAGAAGACCTACAGACTAGTAAAATTTCCACTGTAGTTCTCGCTCCGCAATTTATCTCCTTTTTTGTGCTCATGCGCCCATCTTCAGGAATCCCCTCGTCCTGCCAGATTCGCAGAGGTAGTTGATTTAAGAGAATAGTTCCACCAGATTTTAGCAGATCAGGTGGAATCTCGTCTGCGCCCCGCGCTTTATTTGGTTTGAGTGACTTCAGGGCGAGATCAACTACTTCTATTGTCAGAGGTTGTGTATTGGAGCCATGATCGATCATTTCGTCATCGATTTGGGCTTTTTGTGTGGTGTCGTTAGTTGAAGGATTAAGAAGCGATTCAAAATAGGACACCCATCTTTTGTTGATGCTATCGATGTCGCTGAAGGTGTTTTCATCCTTGTCCTTACAGTAGCTAGACCCGGGGTGATATTTTAATCGTGTTTCCTAGTCTGTATGCTTGTCTGGTGTTTCCAATAGCTTGATTATTTTAATGTTCAGCAACTGTTCGTCAAACAATTTCCGTTTCGTATGTCTAATTATTAGAAACATCAGTCAAAACCAATAAAGGACTTAGATGATAATAATTCATAAATGTGTAATAGGTAGATAAGTGCCGAGAGGGATCAGAATAATTTTAGCAAATGTCGCTCAACACATTTTAGCACTAAAGTAACGATTGTTGATTGATTGATTGTGATTGATTTGTGAAAGTGCATTGAAACTTGAAGGTTCCGAAATTTTTGAGCCAGTTATTGACACGTTCCTCGTTAACATTATTTGTTTCACCAGAAACAACATGCGAAAAGTACTTGTTGGTGTTGAATGACGACACTAAGTAACCAAATTGTTTGCCTTTATTAACGAGATAGGCTCTCTTTTCCTCGAACCGCTGAAACTAGTAGATAAGCTAAATATATGTGCAAGTATCAATAAATCTGAATGGGCAGCGAGTCGGAAGCATTTCGAAGAAGGTGATGTTGAATAGTTGCACTCGAATGAGTTGTTTTTTTTTAAGCCACTGTTAGTAGACACGGAGCGACCGGTAGCGCAGTGTGTTGAGGCGTCAGTCTCATGTTTGACTACCGGCGTTTCGGGTTCGAATCCCGTCCACGACTTCGTTCGTGGCGATGGATGTGCAGGAGGTGCATGCTGGCAACTGCATTCTCCGAAACCAGTTTCTGCCAAGAAACGTCAACTGGGCCACATGGAACAGTTGACGCGCTATGCCCCACAAGGGGTTAGGGCAATTGAGAGAGAGAGTTAGTAGACACATGTTTCTCCGTGACTTATTACGCCCCCTTTCGAGTTCCTTGCAAACCGAGTTTTTTCTAACTTGTGGATCCATATGTAGTTTTTAGTTTTTAAGGTCGCCACCCATGGACGGGCACAACCACGACCAAACTTCCATTGAACCATCAAATATCATAGAACGGCGGAAATGAAGAGATTTTTTTTCTGTAGAGTTTGACGTGGTTCGATGCATGCTCGCGACCAGAATGCTTGCCGTGGGTGGCGACCTTTATTAAACGAATTAGTTGGCTGTAGCGAAGGCACTACTTAAAAAATCCATCTTTTTTTCTGGGAGTTTCCATTCCAGTTCATTTTAATGAGGATTTACTGTAAATTGCTAAAAGATACTTTTCATCCCATCACTATTATTGCCAGCGACGTTCCCCTTGCATCATGGACCTTATTCCGTGACTGATGATAAAGTTGACGACAGAGTAAATGTTTATGTATATTGGCATAAATTCACATTTTTCATGGTGCATCATATTGACATTGTATAGAACTCAACAATACGTTCGGAAAGTGTTCAAACCAGAGCGCAACACAAACTTGTTGGTATAGAAGCTTTAAACTTTTGTGTAGTTGTTTATGTTGTCAAATTAGCAACAGCAACCTAACAACTATGTTTACGTAATAAAATAATTGCATGATTTTAATTAGCAAATTAATTAAAAGCGCAGCTGGTGAAAATTTGATTATGAAATTTTCACGGTATTTGTTGTGAAAGTTGATCATTCTGGTGGGATTTTGAACAAAACAAACCTTTTTAAGAAATCGTGGGGGTTATTGACAACTACTTGATGGTTGGTTGCAGCTGGCAGTTAAGGAAAATAAACACCACCTATAGTGTCGTGGATTAGGAAACTAATTCACTTGGCAATTAGATTAAGGATAAGAAATCGAGCAGAATTTCCAAAAGCGGCAAACAATAGGAAGACAAAAAGGAGCGAATTCATAGTGAAGAAACATCTCAAACCGTTATTGATTTAAGGTTCATCATTGAAAGGATCTGTGCGATTCACATTGAAACTCGATCTTTCAATCTCTGCCTTTCAACACAAGCTCCCACCTTAGTGACGGAAGAAACAGTCAAAGACGAATTGTACGACCGACTGGAGATTGAAGTAAGTCGAATACTCGTATAGAGCACATCCGAGTATTCGACTAACTTCCATCTAAAGAATTCGAAATACTATTGGTAGGTTTTGATGCGGGATATTTTTAGTTTCCGGGGCCCAGGGTGAAAACATCATCTTTCACTCGGATTTTTTGTCACTTATCACTCGCGTCACCCTAAGACCGGTTTTCATGAAAACCTAAAACCGGTCTTGAAATCTTAGGACCGAACAGGTCTGACTATGTGGCCCGGCTTATATAATGCAGCATAATGTGAATTGAAAAGCAGATAGGTATCAAAGAGAGAGGAGCTTAAGTGACGCGCCGTCTAACGTCATTTGGACGCGCATGGGTTTCTAGCTTTAACAACCTCTGTTCTGTATCGCATTATTGCAGGCAATGTGAACGAACTTAAGTTGAATTCGGAGTTTGTTTTGAATTAGTATGTCAACATAGCCATTGCGCCGAGATTGATGGGTGTCATACTATAAATCACAACGGCAAGCTAGCCGAAGGTAAGCTTGTTTTCTATCCTGTAGGACTGATGGAACCTGCAACTACTGGGACCAAAAGTCTATTGTATTGTGCTTTGGTGCTACTCTCTCAAGCTGAAAAAGGTAAACAATCTGAGCTAAGTAATATGTGGCAGCTTGAATTCGAATATAATAAGTTAGGAATTACTTTGCTTATGTAGATGTGTCAATAACTTTTTGGCCTCAAGACGACTCCAGGCGATAATCTTCAGTGTAAACTACGACTAAGATAAATCGTTGTACATACAAAAAGGATATGGAGGAGTCAATCTTTATAAATACGAACCAATCCGAATTGGAGCCTTAACTTTTTTTTTAATTTAGCAGTTTATGACACCAAACATTTTCAAAAATGTCGAAATCTCCAGCGACTCGAAAAATTTATGTGACACTCGTGAACTAAATTTGCCCTCCAACGACACCAATTTCAGGCATTTCGAACTTGCCTTTGCTGTAATATCCTTTACAATACATTCCTTAATACCTCCTCATATATAGGTCAATTTATCGAATATATTGTGTACGGCGACCGCCATGCCACAGTGATTATGAAATAAGGTCCAGCGTTGAGATGTATCGACAGCATTAGGCGAAATGTTTCGGTATTATGTCTCCTGATAGGAATGCGTAAGCCTAAGCTGTATGGATTGCACTCTACGCGTATACGCGTATAGCGAATATGGACGTGTTTTCATAATACGAGCTCGTCCTGTAACGTATATTAATGGAACTTGGTCACTTCTGCCATATTCCATGGAGCCTTGAGCACACGAAAAGACTGAGTAGAAAATATTTCGAACCTTCATCATGCTTCCAAGGACAAACAACTTGGGGATGATCTTTATTAAGACAAGATAAAGTTTGACAATTTCGTTGACATTTTCCTGGTAATAAAGCTTTTCAATGGTTTATTAGAATTGACTTAATGACAAATACCATATAATATATATCCTGTAATTTGAGGGCGAAAAGTTTGATGCTTTTTTTTCTCCGAATATGATTTGAGTGGATACGTTTTGTGACATAAAATGGGTTTCTGTTGATCAGGAATTTTTGTAGTTCGTGGAAAAGGAAAAAACAATTTTACACAGAAAAAATTAAGGAGCCAATCACATAATTGGGTTTTAGTTATATGCGGCATTACTGCCGCTGGCTTGTGTAGTTTAGTTGGATATAGGTCATTCTAGAATACCCACTTGAGCGCGTGGGTGTTAGTCACTCTTTTTTCTCCTAAGGCTAGCTAGCTAGATTAGCTACATTTTCAGCTCCGACGCAGCCACGCACAATAGCCAAGCATAGTCGATCGTATCGCATGCTGAGCGATAAGTGTGAATCCGCCCATTTGATGCTGTGTATCTCGACTGAAATTTCAAGCAGTCGTGCAGCGCGGTCTCGTGTGTGTGAATTTCGCCTAATGCACTCTACTTATCTACGTGACTTCAAACGCATGTAAAGAAAATTTCAGTGAAATTGGAATTTCGTGACACTTGATTAAATTCTGCACAACTTAAGGCGTGTTTTTTTTTACTGCGGTAATTAATTAATTAACCTTCACCGCAGTACGAAAAAAAGCCTATAGTATGCGTCTATAGCTTAGTTCGGTAACGCACCGGGCGTATTTTGCTACTCGAAAGACGGTCGTTTGTGGTTCAAGCACCACAAGTGGACAAATATTTTATTTTCAAATCCCCTCTATTTAATTTCACCAAGCTTAGTGGTTTCGTACGGATATAAGCACTCATCAGGTTTTGCATCTTTGCAGCTATCCGTGTGTAACACGAAATTAAAAGTGCAAGAATTCTGTTAGTAGAAGCCGTGATGGAGTGATTTTTACTTGAAAACTCGATCGTGGAGGTCCAAATGGTATGAAGCGCACTTTTATTAACTCACTAGAGTGGGTGAAAAGAGGGTGAGAATTGAAGATATTTGTTGCCTAGCGATTTTACTTAATGTTTTTTTCTACTCGAAACACACAACGGGACAAATACTTTCTATTCTCCAATTCCCTGTATTTATTTTGTAAAAATATTGTAATCATTAATGAATTGATGAACGATGAATTTTAACTAAAATAACTAAAGCATAGGTTTTAAAATTGCCGTCGCCTTTAATTCTTTTTTCTTCTTCAAATAAAATCGAACTCAGCGTTCATTTGGTTTAAACCTTAACCCGGCCATAGAAGTTCCGGTATACTGGAGAGATTTACCTGCACCATATGTTTGACCTCAGGCAGTATAATCGCATCATTTATCGGTTATTATAATCGCAATATAAAAATTGTCAAATAACAATATTGTCATTGGGTTTCTTAAACATTTGTCAAATGGTAAATTTTCGTTTTTGCGTGGTTTATAACTACGACTTTCTGAAAGACAACATAGTAGTATTTTAGCTATTTAGTTATTGATAGTAATTTTTATAACATGTTTTTGACAAAACTGCTAGATTCACTAGCATTACTTAATATTAACAATATTGTTTTTATATAAAAATTTCAAGACCATCATAATACAATATTCTCACATTTTAGTCCGAAGCCTGACTTAAATTTAACAATATTGTTTTGATTTATTGCTTATAATGACTTGAATATGACATCATTATTAATATTTTTTACCTAAATACGACTGGAATGGGGTGGAGGGGGGGGGGCGAAATTCTCTTCCAAATTCCTCCTCCTGGGCGCCCCTAAAACAGCAGTGGTCGTTGACCATTGCTAACCAAGCCAAGCCAACCGACGGCTTGGCTTGGTTAGCAATGATCAGTAATGGCGGTGCGATGATTTGGTTCAGGTAAACATTA
Source organism: Chloromyia formosa (assembly GCA_964017055.1). Taxonomy (NCBI): domain Eukaryota; kingdom Metazoa; phylum Arthropoda; class Insecta; order Diptera; family Stratiomyidae; genus Chloromyia; species Chloromyia formosa. The sequence continues at coordinate 14,474,972 of OZ024818.1, read as the reverse complement.
CCCCTGTGGTGTGGGGCATAAGAATAATACCACGGCCTTTCAATTTCCCGTCCTGTCGTAGAAACCGACAAACAAAGCTCAGGATGTGGGAACGACCAGTAGCTCAGTGCACAACTCGATATTCAAATTTTTACCCCCACTCTGTGCCTATTTCCTATCTGTTCAATATATGTACATATATCTATGACTCAGGTGTACTCCGGCTTGAATTACAGGTATAGCATCAGTAAGAAATAGCAAATAATCCATTAAAGACTGAAAACCTAGCCCATAATTCTCCCTGCAGAACTTTAATCCACTGCCATTACCGAGAATCTAATTGAAATCTGCATCTCAAAAATATTCTGTCTTCCATTCAATTTGCACTTAAAAAATGGACAAAAAAAAACCTATGCAAACATTTTTCATTGGACGGTACACCATGGCTCCTGCCGTGGCATTGCCCGAAAACTAGCTTAGCATTAAGCCAACTTCTTTTCATGTTTCGTTTAATATGCAAACTCGGTTTACCCTAAGCAAACGTTTGGTCCTTTCGCACCATAAGCTGGTAGCTTCAGCTTCTTTTTCATTCCAACAAAAAGAGGTTCTTATTAAAATATGTAGTCATAGGTATACAGCGCCAAGTTTGTTGTACCCATTTTTGGCACTTAATGAGAATAATTGCCGGAAATAATTAGAGCTACTTCAAGAAGCCAAGCGATGAAATGAGAGCAATTTTTCTTGCCAACGTGAAGAATAGAATATGGATTTAGGGAATTTCGTGAAATGCAAATATTTTCTATTCAAGAATTTTTCTATTAATTTTGTATTTATTTTATTCAAGTTTTGGAACATTCCAAGTTGACCGGACGATACAAAGTAGTTCACGTCTTAGACCAATAGTGGGTTTTAAATTGAAATGATTTCACAGTCCCCTTTCGTGGACTCTGCTCGCTTCGTGGCTTAAGGAATTGCTACCTTCAGTATACCGCCCTAGAACACACGGTTTGCTCAGTCTATACGCGGTAAAACCAATATTAGCCAAGATGCGAACCACGCACCATGCGTATTCCGGTGAAGTAGGAATATGCCCAAGTTTTTTGCCTGCATTAAAGTAAGAGCGAAGACTAGAAACAATTTTTGGGTAGCGGTCAGGCTTCAAGGGCTGTTAATTCCTGGTCATCTACACAGATGGCTTTATGACCGACGTTGTTAATAGTCTTAACCCCTTCAGGGGCATGGGCGCGTAAACATCTTTAGTATGTCTATGCCTTGTTGACGTTTCGATAGCATATCCACTTTTCGGAAGCGCAGTTGCTAGCTTGGACCTCCTATCCGCGCCGTCTTTATACTGATAAGCTTGGACCACTGTGAGAGTTCTATTAGTACCCACAGGCAGTTTTTGATCTCGCTGAGATTTGAACTCCGGGCTCTAGATTAGTATTGTAGAGCAGTGACCGAACGACCACCGCCGCCGAGCGCGGCTGCAAGAGTAGTCAATTTATATATTTTTTTTTCCTTCAAGTTAACATATTTATTGTTAAAGTTGATAGATTTGCGAATGAAAATGAAAATTTTACAAATCAAATTAAATATCTGGGAAACAATATATGTATATATTTGTTGACGTGAAACACAGCGCTAATTTATGTAGTTTCTCTGGTTTAACTATAATAGATTAATATCGCTAAAACTCGGAAAGTAAAATGAATGAAAGCTAGTGATGTTTTCAAGCCAAAAAGCATTTAAGAAACTTAAGCAATAGAAATTTAGCATAAGCGATGTTTGGAATACGACCCCATGTAAGTCTAGGGTATAAAAACGGCCAAGACCATTTAGATTTTACTGACTTTCCGGTGAACCTGCGGGACCCTCTCAGGAGACAACTTTTTAGATCCGCAACCACACTATATAAGCATTATGTATATTATCGGTTGAACCCATGGAGATTCCGTTGACCAGGTCAACCCTTGTCCACATTGTCCCCCGGCAATTCAATAAAACCAAAGGTACCATACTCGTCCTGCTGAGACTATAGGGAAAATCATGGACAGGCACATCAGACAAACCCTCCTCCCATCATCTTCGTGTGAAATTTTTTCGGACCGCTATTGTTTCGTTCGATGTCGTGCGTATAAAAACTTGTAGACACTCTATACGTGTCAAATTCAAAATGATGAAAATCATCTTAAATAAGTCACCACATAGTTTAACGACGAGTTTATGGCACATATATCACAACTACGCTTCAATAGAGTCATCATTTCCTCAGGTATTGTATTGCTTATTTTATCCAGCCAGACGTTGTAACTGTAAGTGTGATTTTTAATAAATTATATCAATTTAGATATCGCCATGCATTCAGGACGTGATATCTTCTACATTTTCTATCAGGTCTATGGTATCTCATTTATGAAGGTTATTTGTAGTACAATCTTCTGGGAAAAGATAAAAGTGCATAACCTGCTACTTTATCTTGGTTCCCCCACATTAATTTTAAATTACAATAATATTATTACTTTTCTTTTTTTAGGGTTTTGTAGTAAAACAAAACCCTTATGAAATCGGTCATGCGTCCGTCTGTCTGTCTGTCTGTCTGTCCATGAAATATCTCACGAACCGCTGAAGCTACATGCATGAAATTTGGTGAAAATATGTGGAAGTACTATAATTCTCTGGAGATGATGATGCGTTGTAATAGGTCAACTTTAAGGGGGGGGGTCCCCATAGAGGGGAAATGAAGGTCGAAATTTTTTTTTCGTCTCGTATAGGCAAAATTTTTAGTTGACTAGCAACTTTGCACGGAACTCAAATAAGCTACTCTCCCGCAATTATCTGGGCCTTAGGATTTGTATTTTTATTTACAGTGGGGGGATTAACTGGAGTAGTTTTAGCAAACTCATCAGTTGATATTATTTTACACGATACATATTATGTAGTTGCTCACTTTCATTATGTATTATCTATAGGAGCTGTATTTGCTATTATAGCAGGATTTGTCCATTGATATCCCCTGTTAACCGGACTTGTTATAAACCCTAAAATATTAAAAAGTCAATTTGTAATTATATTTGTAGGAGTAAATTTAACTCACGTATCGTAAGAAAGGTACCGTCGAGTACATTCCATTTCTGGAATTTTTTTCAAATTTGAAGAAACGGGAAAAGACGGAGAGGGGAAAATATGTGGTCCGAGTTTGTCCCCCCCCCTTGCATTTCGAGACCGTTACACTTAGAAATTACAGAAAAGCGGCATTTCACTAACATAGAAAACTAAAAATAATAGAATTTCAAAATCTCATCAAAAAAGATTAATAATAGTATTGTACATTTCTATTGTTGTAGTTAGCACACCCCTGAACCCTTTAGGCACACCCGAGACCAAAAATATTGATGGCCAATGATAACCAACACCATAAGCAATAACGTCTCCAAGTTTCATTACAATCGTGTAATATTTAATAATACAATAGTACATTCACTTAAAGTTAGGCATTTTTACACTATTCATACAAAAAATACACCTACCGGCTTCGAAGGTGCGAGTCCTACTTGGATGTTGTTTTTCGTAGTGCGAATTGCAGTTATTGTTACATATTATGGTTAATTACATTTATGAAAGGGTAAAGATTGGTAGGGGGCGATGTGTTGTAATTGGCCAACTATAACGAGCGGGGGAGGGGGCGGGGCGAAATTAAGGTCAAATTTTGTTTATCGACTGGTATAGGCAAGTCGGGTGTTGTGAGAAAGGTAATGTTGCGTACATTTTATTTTTGGCTTTTACTTTAAATTTGAAGAAAGGGGAACATTGAGGGAGGAGAAAATATTAGATCGTAATTTGTCCCCTTTTGCATTTCGAGACCGTTACACTTAGAAAAATGAAAACTTTCAGGAAGGTGGGTTCCGAATAGCATATAAAACGGGAAATAATGGAATTTGTATATCTCCTTAAAATAGGTTAATAATAGTTTATTTCCAAAGTTACTGTTAGCGCACCCTTGCATCCCTTAAACACGTCCGAGATAAAAAGTAGAGATGGCCAAGGATAACCAACATCAATATGTTCTAAGTTTCATTACAATCGCTTAATATGAATGGGCATGTAAGATACTATATGATGGGTCAGACATTTTTATTATGTTTTTTTTTATCCATCTAAGTGGTACCAAGAAAAGCAAGGAGCCGATTCTTGCGTACAAATATAAGTGCTTGCTACAAAACCCTCGGATTGCGGGCGTAGCCCTCTATATTCCGGTTTAATTTATTGTTTGGCATTGAAATTATTTTTCATGTTTGTTCTTACGGGCTGATAAAACTTACAGGATGAGAAAAAGACTCTAATTTCTTTTTTTCTTCTTCTTCCTTGCCCTTTCATACCACTCCGCCTGCACCTTCGTGTTGCGCTGCCTGTGGTGTATTATTTCTTTAACATTTAAAAATGAATATTCAAATCGAATGAAGTAGAATCTCACATTACAATAAATCACACAATATTTAAGTTAGAGCAATATCGCATGCTTAGACCTGCGGCAGCTGTATAATTTTCCTTCCTCCTAAATTTAAATTGGCAAAATTAATAATGTCCAAAAGAAAAGTTAAAAAAAAACGCACCCCGCACAAATAGCACGCGGAAACACAATCTTTTCTCGACCATCTTTTACATGGAAGCGTAGCATTTTGAAATGTCAGTCTTTCGCACAAGGATTAATTTGCAGAGTGCTAGATAAATCCGAAAGGACGCGGACACAGTCAAGAACTTAATTAAGCGATTATCATTTCTCAGTACTGTTTCGTCTGCTTAGCTTAGATTAACTCGACTTGATGTTGAAGTTCATCGGCGTGGCGGGAAGCATAAGACTATGTACGGAGGACACCAACACGGAATTTGACAAATACGTAAATAGGACTTTAGTAGCAAGTTAGTCATACCGAACGAGAAAAGCGGGGTAGAAAATCAGGTCTCATTTTTTTAGGGAGGCTTTTCAACTCAAGGCATACGCATAGCAGTCATGTAGCTCCAAAGTGTCGCAATTCCATCAAACAAGTAAAAAAGAAAATCTCCCCAACATAGACAAATTGTAATTCGTCAAGACATTCTAATGAACAGAACAACCCTGGAAAAAAATGTTCGTGTCATATTACGAAAAAGCAAAGTAAAAAAAAGAAGAACGTAATGGAGCAATGGCAAGGAAGAAACAAGTGCAGAAACTTTTTGTAAAAGGCGATAACGACTTCCTTGACTGTAATATTGCGCGACACAAACTGACACTCGGAGTAATGTTAATGATCCTTTGACCCTTCAGTTAATTAAGAGCCAACTCCGTTCGTCGCGATGCTGATGACGATAATAATCGACGATGAGGAGGACGATAGGCGGCAGAACAGTATAGCTTATCTTGTCTTCCAGAGATTAAAATTCTCGAGCAAGCACAACGAAAAAAAAATAATAAGATTGAAGATACTGCAAAATGAACCGACACGTAATGAAACGGAGGCATTTTTAAATTTCGGGAAAAGAATCTTACCACCCGGAGGGCATATTACAGTGACCCAGAACTGATGTCAGTATAGAAGTAAATGGGGGATTATTATCCCCGTAATTGATGTTTTTGAACTAATTTCATGTTTTAAAAATAGGCTAATTTCGCTTTGTTATTCAGTTGAATGAATCGCCAAAGAGAGGGAAATAATTATTAAGGATCAGTTATGTTTATGAATGACAGGCTGCCATTAAGAACGGATTACAAAAAATGTGTTTTAAATATAGAAGTCTAGACAACCACAAATACTTCTCCTCGACATTTCTAAGGAACCCTTTATGAAATCACATATTACAAAACTATTCGACTAATTCCTTTTCACCTACGCTAACGTGACATCCAGAACTTTAACAGTACAGAGAAAAGGGTGCTCAGTAATAGCTCCTGAAAAAATTTACTTTGATAAAGTTACAAAATTCTTTTCGCTTGCATTAGCTGGTACTTCACTGTACTCGCCGAGCAGCTAGCTATTTTGAAGCGAATTTTCAACATACCCGTGAAAAGATTTCGGGAATACCGGCGAAAACTGACTGGTCCCATTCTCAAGATTCCTGCTCGATGGAATTCTGTCGGGATGAAACATTTATGACAAGACCTGAAGTACAAAGTATGTCCCTGAACGTATTCCCGCACTTTTTAAGGTAAAGCGATGGTGAGGATTCCGTGATTGTACGTACACGTAGCATTGTATCCTACATTCTCTGTATGAGCGCTGCAGTATTGAGGAGCAACCCTTTAGCCTTCAGGCGAAAATAGTTTCTAACTCTATGAGAAACTGACAGTAGCATCTGAATGGTGGGAGCAGGTTTCCAAACTTTCACCAAGCATTGGTGGAATTTGGAATTCTTCTGAAAAGGGAGAACAAAGGAATATGGCTAGCGTTTAGGTTAACTATTACGAAAAAGACGAATTTCTGAGCTCATGGTTTCCTCACAGGAGGCACCAAAATGTACAAAATCAGGGGAAAAAAGTTTGTACACTCGACACGTCTATTTAATCCGGTTTATTGTAAAAGGAATATGAATAAATACAGATCAAAATTTATGGGACGGGCGCGAAATTATAACTGACAAAAAACACTATAAGACATGGAATGAGAGTGAATCTGATCAAGGCGCGGAACGAGAACAAAGAATGTGGCTGGAATGATAACTAAGAACGAGATGAACAAAATGAAGACGAGGAATGAGATGAACAAAATGAGGACGAGGAATGAAAGCGAGCTGTCCGTCACGATCACTTTTATAGCTGCTGGGTGCGTGTGCACGGTGTGGTGTATGTCGATTGCCGGTCAGCTGGTTAGGGTGCGGTTTCAACTTAGGCTCACTGAACTGAATCTCGAACAGGTATCAAAGCGAATTTTACTGACGCGGAAATAATGCACACGTCATTGTGTTTACACGACGTGCGTTTAAGATTCGACAACAAGCGTGCGAGTACTGAAATCATCTTTTTTTCATGTACTTATTTGATGTTGGATTCATCGACTCATCAACGGCGGGTGAGTATCCGTCGGGACCCGTCGTTAGCTTACAAGCTAGGCATTGTCGTAAAACCGTTTGCTGTTTACATATAGGACGGGCATCGTAGATTTGACGCGCCCGACAGGTTTACGTGTCTCATGTATTAGAACCTTTAACCTTCACCGCAGTTCAAAAGAACGCGCCTTATGCTAAACATTTAAATAGAGATATATTGATTAAAAATTACTCAACTTTTCGTCTTTAGTTGACGGCTGTAATGTGTGATCCTGGAAGGGAAAAAAATAAACGAAAGCAGTACTAACATTCATCATCCTGTACCGGAAAACACATGGATGTCGTCTGTACAGAAGAAGAACGTGATAACAAACTAAAATCTTTCTAAATGCGGAGAAATCACGAACTCAATAGGATTTTATTTCTTATCATTGCATTTCATTTCATCGATTGAATTTATTTCGAGAAGAAGGCTCCTTGGATTGCACCTTTTGTTTGTTCGTGGTAAACGTTAGGCGAAACGTGATAGAATATGGCTACATGTGCACTATGACTTGTACAGATGAGCTTTCTTTTTCTTAAAAAAAAATCAATTCTTATCTGACTTTTCTTTTAACGTAGGAGAAGGAAGATGAAAAGACGAAAGCCGAAATCACTATTTGTCCAGAATATTGAAGACAGTTTTTTGGAACATTTCTTTTGGAGTGCTAACCCACATGGTTAGGCATTAATGTGATTTTAAGCTTTCTTCTTTCTATAGGTACATGTTTTGAAGAATCAGAAATATTTACTTTGCGTACCAACTAAGGCAATTTAGTCTCTGAAATATTCAAGTGAAATATAAAGTACGCGAAATCAGTAACTGGGGCAGCACATTTTTGATTGAAAATGTTAATATAAGACTTAATGAAAACTTGCAGAAGTTGATTTTGCCCTGGAATCATTCAAACTATTTAAATAAAGCGCCGGGCGAAGATGAGATCCCGGCTGAACTGCCCAAATCCGCTGAAACGACCCTACTAAATGTATTACATAAACTACTCCTGCGAATCTGTAAGAACGAGGTGATCCCAGAAGGATTTTTTTTAATTTGCCCCATTCACCAAAAAGGGAGACAAATTGGGGTGCGAGAATTACAGGAGCATCTCACTAGTTTAAACCTCTGTAATGGATGGTTTGGTGGGCATCCGAAGATGCCCCTAGGGACGGAGCCTTAGGTAGCATAATGACCGTGAATGTCGGGCCGTGTCATCTGGCGAAGGAAAAGGTCCCTCAACGAGTTAAGCAGCGGCCTATGATTGCTGTAGTTCAGTTCGGGAGCTGTGGGCGGGGTTTTCGCCACTCTTTGCCCCTGTCCTTTACGTATTAACAAAAATTACGCATCGAATGGATTAATATTGTTCTAATATGTTCTAATATTTTCGAAAAAGTTTTTTTTTTTTTGAAGGGTAGGTGTATTAGTTATAAAACAGATGAGTCAAAAAACAAATTCCATGTAGGTACTTACTTATACAGTGAAAATGGCTGACCTGTGGTCAATATTCGGCCATTTTTGCTGTTAATTTGCAGAATAAAGTGCCAAATTCCTCCAATCACTTACACTTTCAATTCTTTTGAAAACATACTATTTCTATTTACTCTCTGCAAATGCCTAAAATTAATTTCAATATTGCGTTTACGAGTATCTCACCAATTAGCCATTAATATTACCTTTTCGACTGACCCGCCTTATCAAACCAATGACGAAATACGAACCAGGAAAATATTACAAAACATTTAGTCAGAAGTAATATTTTCCCTTTTGTTTCCATTTCAATAACTCGTAAGCTTCAATCAACCCAATTTTCCTTTTATTTCCTGTACGCTAGGAAATCTATACGAGCCGAGAATTGTGAAAGAAAACAATAGACTACGGGGGGATGGCCGATTAGGACCAGACCCACAACGGGAAAAGGAAAATATTACAATTCTTCGGCCATTGGTGACGACAACAAGGACCAAGACATTGCGAATGAAAGAAAAGCGAATACAGTTTTACGAGTACATATATATCTACTCATTCGATTAACTGGACTATTTACCTTTCTTTTCTCTTGTTTGACTATCGGCAGGGGCGGCTCCTGCTTCTACTGGGTCTGGGTGGTCGTTTTCTTCATAGTCGTCTTCTTTGGGCCGTCATAAAAATTTGTCCTCTATCGTTTATTTCGAGCGACACTGCCAACGTTCAGAGTTCAGAACAATTTTCAGTTCTACAGTGCAGACAAAGTATCTATGAAAAATGTTTGTTCAAAGTGGATGTCCAGGGAAAACCTCGAAATGGTCGAATGTTTCCATTCATTGATTGTTATAGGAAGGGATAGAGGAGGCAAAAAGATGGATTTGCTGTTCCGTTATATCATTGTTTCCCAACCTTTTTAGTATCGCGACCCCCTTAATAGGCAAACAAATTAAGTAGATACGTTGCAACCCCTATGCTATAATATTGTAATCGTGCACATACAGCTCACATAGACCACCACTGGGTCCGTTGTGATACCACTATTGACTCCACAACCCGAGTCCTATCAGCAAGAGCTGATGATAAAACGGTGCGACTTTGATGTCTTGTAATCACCCCAACAAGGGTTCTTTTATTCAACGCCAGCAGCTTCGCGGAGCGCTTAGGATCAAGCCAACACAGAAGTTACCTATCAACATTGCAACTACTTCCATTACTCCACCTGACGTTGGCAGTTCTGGACGCATCACCAATTTTCACGGGTTTGCATAGTGCACCCTCTCCATCAAAGCCACAATAGGCCGGGTTCCAACATAGAGATATGTTGAAGCATTTCCCTATCTCCAGGAGAGTGTGCGATATTCGGCAATATTCTTCGTGATTGTATAATAAGAGACTCAAGGGATCTGATCACCGACACGCTGACAGTGAAAATGGTGATGTTTCCAGAGGCTATAACATTACGCCCAGCCAGGTAAGAGCCTCCCAGGTACGCGCGATATCAGCCTGTAAAATGCTGCAAAAGTCAGGTAATTTGTTGATTTTCAATCTGCCCTCAATCCAACTCCTTGATCCGTCCTGGATCCATCGGCATAAAAGCTTATGGCCGTTGACTGCTGGAAAAAATTGTCTGTCCACTTGTCCCTCAAGGGGATCAGGCTCACAAAATTTTCACTGAACAAGTATTTGGAACCTGTTACTGAAGAGGCTGTTAAGAACGGATGAGTGATCCGTAGTTAACACGGTTAAACGAGTTTAAATGTACTCGCTGAGGATGACAGTAGTCGAAATGCATCCGAAATATTGAAATTTATTGTAAATAAAATAAATTATAAAAATAGCAAAGTCAATAAGGTGTTTTTAATTTCAAATTATAAAAATAACTACTGACAAAGGATTTGTCATTCCATAAAAAGCTGTTTCGGACAGACGGCGACCCCTTATACCTAACCCCACTGGAGGTCGCGACCCTTAGGTTGAGAAACAATGCTTTAGATAGTATGTGTTCAAAAGATTGTTTATTATTGAAAATTTTCAAAAAAGCAGGAACATGTTGCCATTTGAGTTTGTAAATACTTACATTGGTGTTACCCAATTCCTATTTTTCACGCATAAGCGCATGTTTTTAAACTTTTTTAAGAATAAAAGTGGAGTGTAGCATGGCTAAACAGTGAACAAGACCATTTAGCAATGATTCCCACCCACAAAATTATCGGCATAAAGTCAAAACACAAAAGTGCTTGATCTGGTTTCGTCACCCGATAGACTATACTCTTTAGGAGCTACCTCACCTACCGGTTGTCGGGTGACGAAACCACATCAAACACTTTTGTGTTTTTTCTTTTATGCTGATAATTTTTGGGTGGGGATCATGGCTAAATGGTCTTTTTGACTCTACTTTTATTCTTATATTGGTGTTGTTTTCATTTGAATTGACTCATCTTCAAGGCAGCAGGTAGTGGGTGAATATCCCAAATTCGAATCATTCCTGAAAACAATTCGTTTAAATTAAATCTTATTTGGAAAGTAGAGTAAAAGCTGTTCGAAAAATTAACTGCAAGGGAACTTTGTAACATGAGGAGACAATGGCGTAACGGCGAAGGCGCCTGGTGAGTTTTCGCAACGATTCAAAGATTCTCGTGCAATTTGGGTTATATACTTCCCAAAGAAACTCAAAGGGAAACATCTTTATGATCATCCGACAGGGATGGTATCGATGGTTTCTCTCCCACTAGAATTCTACATGGAATCTTTTCTGAGAAAAGTGTTTGTTTTCAAAGATACATTTTCTTTGACCACTCTAATTTTCACTTTAATGTTAATTTTAAAAATCTTGAAATCATATTGCGATTAGATCGAAACGCATCTTTCTGGCGAGTATATCAACATTCATACATACAACATGGTAGTTCAGATGACGCAACGCTTTTTATAGCACTGGGTCCTAGTTAGATTCCTACTGATTCCTACAGTAGTTTTCGATAAAAAAGGAGGATTTACGTGTAGGGACTATGAGCCCACCCAGCTGTTAAATGAGTACCCATTTATGGAGACAATAACTCGGTTAAGTGTGTTATTGATCAATGATCACACACCTTTGCATAAAACACAAAGCCACGATCTAGAAAATGAGATGATGGTAACTCATCTCAAGGCAATGTTGGCGTATTTCGTTTGTAATAATTTATTAATACATTCATATGTGGAACATCTAAATCTGGCCAAAGACAGGATTTACGGTTGTAGGCTAATTTTGAAGCAGACTGTCTTTCAAGGCTTATGACAAACACTTACACATCTCTCTCTATCTCATCCTTCTTGCACTATCGCCATCGAAAAGGTTCGGGTGAATTCAATCAAACATCAAATTTTATGTCAAACTTTTGAACATGACAAGTAAAGAAGCAGCAGTTCCTCTATTGCCCTATTGTTGAACCTCCTTGCCAAGGATGGGGCACATGTAACCGTATCGGAGTATGTCGTCTGAAGTTCACAAACTAGATGAATGTACCAAAAGAAAAGTTCAACGGCGAATGGTATGTGGATACATATCGCAGAAAAGCAATGCAGAAGAGTATCGTTTCCGAGAAAAAGACATCTGCTCTGCAGACAATCCATATCGGGGTTGAAATTGTTCTAGACATCGTTAAATGTTATCGATAACGAAACTTTTCTCTTCGATATGAGGGCCATTAGGAAAACGAACGAAATCACTGGCCAACGTGCAAAAAAGGAGCACACTTGGGGCGCTAGCCTTAGTCGTAACCACCATTAAAAATGTTAACAACGAATGATGAGTGTGTGCAATCGACGAAGGAAATGTTTTATTGAATTTTAATGGATTGGCGGTCAATTATGAAACACGATTCGTAACAGATTTGGTGAGAAAATATCACAATTTAAGAGCCCTCTACGTTGAACGACGATTTGCATTCTATGCCAATCATCATTATTGAGGCTCGACAGTCGGACGTCGGACCTTAGTCGCCAGGATCGTTTCCAAGTGGAAAGTGATTTCCCCAGCCGGAGCCCCGGAAACTAAAAGGTTGCCATGTTAACAATTTTGATTATGCTGTAACACCTACTCCACCTCTACGGTTTTTAACTCGTCGGAGCCGGTCGGTTTTTAATCGGTTTTTGTTCGGTTTTTTTTGGTGAATCGGTTTTTAACCCGGTTTTTTCAACCATGTAATACGGGACAGCATCGCATTGAACTGCAGGGAGTGTGAGCTTGCTGTAACACTGTCAATGGAATGTCGTCTTATTGCTTGCGGTTCTGCAAGCCGAATCAGGATCTGACTTTTTCGAATTTTCCTCTATATGCTTACCCCTAAAATACAAAGCTTTAACTTTCAAGTGATCATTTATAGTAATATCAGTTAATGCTTTACCCTGTATTTTTAAAATTTATCCCACTTATCAGAGGAATAGTTTGTTGGTTGTATCTCTATGAAGTGCAAATAATTAAATTTTTATATTTTCTGTTTAATATCTTAACCTTTCGTAACTTTTTCGAATTTTCGCAAGTATAATGGAGAAGTTTTATTTCAAAAATCAAACCTCTATTTTCTTATGGTCAAATCGTGGACAGAGTCTACGTATGTACGAGTATAAGTACCTATGCAATATACATAAATATGTTTGCCTAGTCTATCCATCTTCAAGTGCCTTATTCAAATATCGACAAGGTTAAAACAATATCCAGCAACGAACAAAAATTTACTACCACCAGTGCTCCAGTTCGTCGATTGCCATTAACAATAAATTGGCCTCTCAGAATTACATTATATGCTGCCTTATAATATATTACGGACACTTATTTTCCAGATTGATTTTCATTTTGTTCGCCTTGAGAGCAATGAATGACACCATAGAAGCCGTGTGTCTTAAAAGGACGCAGTCTCGGCAAAGAGGGTCCTTCAAGGCGATGACCACTCTGCAGAAAAGTAATTGTGTATTAAAGATTTCATTAACTCGGTATATTGTATATTGGCAGCCATTTTTATTCCTTAATGGGACAATAGTAGACGTTTTATGTCTTTGTATTGGCGGTATTACCTTCTGATTGAGTACTCAATTTCAAAATAAACATTTTTCTTTGTTGCTCTCTGTTGTTTGTTTGACAAGGGCCCCATTTATGATGATTAAAATTGTTTTCATTAATTTATGTGATAACTGGGTGTCCTTGAAAAGGTTATTTGGCGTGCTTCAATTGCTTTTCGGTGACTATGTCTTTTAAAGGGGGGCAAAGACCTTTTCCATAGTCCTCCGCGTGGGCGCTCCCTGGTAACGGCAGTGTATCAATTCGCTGACGGCCAATGTCTTAGCGATAAGACAGTTTGGAAAAGGCAGATAGCTGTAGCCTGAATGGCTGACGAACACCTAAGCGTCTCAGGTCTAGTAGGATGGAATGACTTGCGTAGTTGGACCTGCTACATAGTTGTGTGGGCTCCAGCACGTTTATTAAACCATCTGAAGCAGCTATCTCCGAGGCCATCCCCTGAATGGGGTTAAGCGACGTGCTGACAACTCGTCCTTGTAAAAATCACTCCATGTCAAGAAACCTGGAACAAAAGCCTCGGATTGGACGGATCAACAACGACGACCACGCAAACGAATAAAGGATTATTCTTTCGGATCCTGGAATGTACGCTCCCTGAACAAACCGGGGGCCGAGAAGGCCCTCCTTCAACAGGTCGAAAAGTACAAACTGAGCATTACTGCAGTCCAGGAAACAAATTGGCTTGGCAGCGAGATTAATGACAAGAAATCGCACACAATTTTTACAAGTGGCAAACCATCGGGCCGCAAGGAGTTTGGAGTAGCATTTATAGTGGACAATCACCTCAAACCGCATATTACTGACTTCAAACCCATAAATGAACGGCTGTGTGCGATTCGCATCAAGGCTCGATTCTTCAATCTGGCTCATCAATGTGCATGCCCCCACTGAAGTTAAAGAAGACGCAGTAAAAGACGAGTTCTATGCCCGCCTTGAAACTCTCTTCGACTCACTTCCAACAAACGACGTCAAATTGCTGCTGGGAGACTTTAACGCGAAAGTCGGGAATGAAAGTTGGCATCGGGGGACCTCTGGAGGCCACAGCCTCCATGAAGAATGTAACGATAACGGCCAGCGACTTATCGACTTCGCCTGCAGCAGGAATCTAGTCGTAAGCTCTACGTGTTTCCCGCATCGACGCATTCACAAGCAGACCTGGAAGTCTCCGGACGCACATACCGTCAACCAAATTGACCACGTCCTCATTGGCAGGAGATGGGCGTCTAGTGTCATGGATGTCCGCTCCTATCGAGGAGCAAACTGCGACTCAGATCATCACTTGGTGAAGACGACCTACAGATGTAGAATCTCCTCAGTGCACCAGTCAAGAATCAGCCCTCCCAAAATCTTTGCGGTTGATAAGCTCTTGAGTGATGCTACAGCGGTGGCGTATACTACCGCCCTTGAGGAAAAACTATCACCTATGCTACACAACATCAGCAACACAGGCGTCCATGGGTTCTGGGAAGAACTCAAGGGTACCATCAAGGATGTCGCAGAGAAGGTCGTGGGATATAAAGCCCGGCGAGCGCGAAATGACTGGTTCGACGAAGAATGCAAAAATTCACTTGACGCGAAAAACGAGGCCTACAGACAATGGATTCAACGAGGAACCAGAGCCAGAAGAGAAAAATATGACGAGCTACGGCGAATATCGAATAGAATAATTAGACGTAAGAAACGTAAATACTTTGACGAGCAGTTGCTGAACATAAACGAAAACTTAGCTAATAGGAACACCAGACAAGCGTACAAACTAGTAAATACAATTAAGAACGGCTACCAACCCAGGACTAGCCTTTGTAAGGACAAGGATGGAAACATCATCAGCGACACCGATGGTATTAACAAACGATGGGCCTCTTATTTTGAAGAGCTTCTAAACCGACCATCTAACATCCCCACACAGGAAGCTCTCGATGATATTGTTGATCTAGGCCCACCCATTCAACCCCCGACAGTAGAGGAAGTTGATCTCGCGTTGCGGTCACTAAAACGAAATAAAGCGCCGGGCGCTGACGAGATCCCAGCTGAACTGCTAAGATTCGGTGGAACGAGTCTAGTTGATGCCATACATCAATTACTCCTGCGAGTATGGGAGAACGAGGAGATCCCAGACGATTGGCGCAGAAGCATTATCTGTCCAATTCATAAAAAGGGAGATAAATTGCGGTGTGAGAATTACAGGGGCATCTCACTAGTTTGTACGTCCTATAAAATTTTGACGAAAATTCTGGAAAATAGAATAAAACCGTACGCAGAACGAGTCATTGGCGAATATCAAAGCGGTTTCAGACCTGGTCGCTCCACAACCGATCAGCTCTTCTCAGTCAAACTGATACTCCAGAGGTGCTGGGAATACAACGTAAACGTATACCAAATCTTTGTCGACTTCAAGCAGGCATACGACAGTATCGATCGTGGAGTACTGTACAACATCATGCTGCAATTTGGTATACCAGCAAAATTAGTGCGACTGACAAAGATGACGATGACCAACTCCGTCTCACAAGTCAGGATCCAGAATAGACTTACTGATCTATTTGAAACACGCACTGGTTTGAAACAGGGCGATGGACTGGCACCGACGCTCTTCAACCTAGCACTGGAATACGTTATTCGGGCCATGAATATGGACAACAGCAAGCCGTTACTCATCAAGTCGACACAATTAGCAGCGTACGCGGACGACATCAACATCATGTCCCGAAGATTGGCTGACGCAGAAGAACTTCTGCATACGCTCGATACCGCTGCAAAGGAAGTTGGATTACGTATTAACGAGGGTAAAACTAAAATAATGATGCAATCGGTGACAAGGACACCTGCACAACCGAGCATCAATGTGGGCGACCTCAACATCGAGTTCGTGAACAACTTCATCTACCTGGGTTGCAACCTGTCAAGGGACGCCAACGAAACTGACGAAATCAAGCGACGGATACAGTTAGCTAATAAGACTTTTTTCTCGGTTCTCCCCATAATGAAATCGAAACATGTGCACAGAAACACGAAGCTTCGCGTGTACAAAACCATTATACGACCAGTGCTATGCTATGGCTGCGAAGCATGGACCCTAACTCAAGCCTCCGAAAACATGCTAGACACTTTCGAACGTAAGGTTCTACGGCGAATTTTCGGGGCTGTTTGCGATCGAGATGGATGGCGCATCCGGTACAACCATGAGTTGTATGAAATGTACGATGAGCTGCAAGTCTCGAAAATCGTCAAACTACAACGACTTCAATGGGCAGGGCATGTACAAAGAATGGACGATGATCGCATGCCTAAGAGAGTAATGAATGCAGAACGAGTCGACGGAGCGAGACTGCGAGGACGACCGAGATCTCGTTGGGAGAGCTCAGTAGGTGTGGACGCCGCGCAGCTGCTGGGCTCCCAAAATTGGAGGACGCGGTCACGTGACCGAGATAATTGGAGGACAATGATCCAGGCGGCCAAGGCCCGACGTTGGGCTGTCGCGCCACGATGATGATGATGATGTCTTTTAAACGAAAACAACATTGTATTCAAAAATAAACTTCTTTAAATTACTGAGTGGTGTTTTGATGTTACTTTTTTTCTGGTAATCCAATGTAGAAATTCTGGTGTGTAAAAAAAAAATAGTTAATAACTTAATAGCTCGCGGTCACTTGTGGGATATCGGCTTAGTTGTTCTCCATTGGTGGTGAATTAGTCAATATATAGGTTCGGTTCAAGGGGCTGTCGTGTTTACCATAGTACAGATAGACCACGACAAGGTCCGTTCTATTACTACCGAGGAATCATCTCTTAACTGCGCTCGGTGGCTGTAATCGTTCGGTCACCGCTCTACGATACTAATCTAGAGCTCGGAGTTCAAATCTCGGCGCGATCACAAACTGCTTGTGAGTACTAATAGAACTCTCACAGTGCGCCGAGCTTGTCAGTATTAAGACGGCGCGGATAGGAGGTGCATGCTAGCAACTGCACTTCCGAAAAGTAGATGTGCTATTGAAACGTCAACAAGGCATAGAAATGCTAGAGATGTTGACGCGTCCAGGCCCCTGGAGGGGTCAAGGCAATTAGAGAGATTCAACTTTTTAACGTGAAAAAACTGTTTCTTCCCATTTAAATTGCTGTAAAAGCGACGAATCGTGTAACCAATAAAGTGTAATCAATATAAAATTTTAGGCCGATTTTTTTTTTAAACAGATAAGCGATATGCCAATCGATAGCTAATGGTTTCATTGTTAACATATTAATTTGTTTAAGGTCAGCTTTGACCGCAGAGGCTATAAGTAACCAGAAACCGCCCAAAAATTGGAAGCGACCAAATCGCACTCAAAATTTCTCGAGAATTTCCCACCCATTCGCAAAACTAAAATTTTCTATTTTAAGCGCAGAGAACTTGCTATAAAATGAGGTTGAAATCTATTTGAGCAAATCCAGGGTTAATTTGCAATTAACATTCCAAGGAATTTTTGGACCTTTTGGACATGTCAAAGAATAGCAGAATTTAAATTTATACCAAGCCGGCATTAGACGTATCGTAGTCTCTCTATCAAACGTATGCTAGTCTATGCTACAATTGATGCGGGCCTGAACTAAATGTAATTCGTGATATCAGCTGACTGGTATGTAAAAAAATAACCGAGAATTTTTTGGAATGGCAATTGCAAAATAACCGTGGATTTGCCCATATAGATTCTAGTCATATTTTATAGCAAGTTCTCTGCGCTAAATAGGAATTTTGACTTTTTCGATTGTGAAGGAAATTTTCTAGAAATTATGAGTGTAATTTGGTTGGATCCAATTTTTGGGCGCTTTATCGTTAATTATAGCTTCTGCGGCAGAGTTAACCTTAATCAAATTATATAGTAATAACAAAACTATTAGCTACTGTTTAGCATATAATCGATGGGACAAACAAAACAATACAATTTCCGAGTAGCAGTGAACTTTGTATTTAAATTGACTACTATTCGTAACTAATAAAATAACTTTTTTTTTCGATATCCTTTATGCCCAGTTTTACGACAATACAAGAAAATATGGCGTAAGGATCGACGTAAATGTGATTCAGAGTAGTCGTTAATCGAGGAGGGGTGGGAATTATTTGGTCACTCAATTGCGAAATGACGTTAAGCGGAAACGGCTTATATTGGTGAAAACTTATTTACTTAATTGCCCTAACCCCTTGTGGGGCATAGCGCGTCAACTGTTCCATGTGGCCCAGTTGACGTTTGGTTGGCATAAATTGGTTTCAGAAAATGCAGTTGCCAGCATGCACCTCCTGCACATCCATGGCCACGAACGTCGTCGTGGACGGGATTCGAGCCCGAAACGCCGGTAGTCAAACATGAGACTGATGCCTCAACACACTGCGCTACCGGTCGCCCATATATCGGTGTATGCCTGTATACGAATAATTCTGCCACATACGAAGTGATGTTTTGGGAACGCCGGGAACTCTCATTAAACACTATTCCATTTTTAAATCGGAGCCCGTATTTGTGAATGACTATAATATTGTATTCAAGCGTCAAGATTCCTTTCTAAAAAAAAGTCTCCACCGCAATTTCTTCTTTAACTATTTTTTTTTTTAAATAACAACTCAATTCCGTCTTCATCGATGGCCGATCGTTAATTTCATTGGGTCATTTTAAAGCTTAGAAATTCTCAGTAAATATTTTCTCAACAAAGAGAACTTCATGACAGTCTTTATGTCTCTAAATAGCTTATAGCATCTGTTGTTGACAGCTTATTATATCAACGACTTGTATTCTTTCAAAAACCGCACAGAGGCGAACAACGACATTCACTATCTGTGAAAACATTTTATAACCCAACAAAATTCAATTTGACCTAATCAACTTTTCGGCAAAATGCAAACGCATTTGCCAAACTAACCAGGAAATTGTGTCCTGCAGATATTCAATGCACATTGTTATTTTGGGACTGTTTACGATGCCAAAAATGCAACACTACCGTCAATGAAGGGATCCATCACCCCAAGTGCGAAAGATTTACTCCTGCACTCCGCTTCTTCGCTTACAACGTCATGAACTCTCCGACAGACCACAAACGAAGAACGGAATTCCCAAGGATGTACATGAAGCCCTGAAAATGAGCTGAATACTCCTTTCATTTTAAGCAAATCGGTACTTGGTGTTACAAGGAAAAGTGAAGCCAGGCTCCAACGTTTTATTGCGAAAAGTGTTTATTGTATGTACGAGAGTGGATCGGGCTGAGAAACAGAGCGATAAAAGCAGAAGGAAGTGACGCTCCAAGCTTCTATTACATCAAGTGGCCGAGCGGAGAAGGATTGAAATCGGTTTGAAGTGCTGCGGGGATCCTGTGCAGACAGTATTTGTTTTTCAAACTTAACTTTAAGTTTTATTCATTGCAATTTTTCGTAATTAGTTTTGGCACGTTCAACAATTTATGAGAAACCGAGAGAGGGTGAGTCCTTGTATATTGAATTTAAGCATCGACAAACTGAAAAGGAACTGTTGAGCAAATGTAGGTTACTTCGTTAGTATGCATCCCCTTGCGTCTTCCGGCACAGTTCGTGCATCGAAGTGAGTGGTGCGGGAGAATACTTAACTTCCGTTTTCGTAAATTATCAAAAAATATGCAAAGTGTATCCTTGTAGGGAGATTTCATTTATGAACCAAATAAAGTTCAGTCAACTTTTAAACGTGCAGATGGATGAAGCTTTTCGGTTTGATGTTGTCGAATTGCTAGGGACGTTATCGGGTAAATTGACGAACAGAAGTCCTCGTAAATTTAATTCATAATAAATTTGAGCTTAAAAGCGAAAACAGAAGAAAATAGGTGCGCTCTTTTGCGTATCTATCGGGTGAATTGTAGGATACGAAACACGTATTATATTATACAAACAACAAGCGAATTGTTGTTTGGGTAATGCCTGTTCGTTATCCTAGCCAACAATCGATAGATACCAATTTTTTAAAAGTATAATTTAAAAAAATAAACTCCAATAAATAAAGATAATTTACTATACCATCAACAAAAATGCGATGCCCCATTTCTAGGGCCGACAAATTTCCAGAGACGCCTGTTGCGATAATTGAGTGCTTTCTGGATCTTAAATGTTGCATAAACGTTGCAAGTATTCAGCAATTCAGATTCATGTAAATCGGAAGTAGAAACTAAACTTTTTTTTATTTCAGTAGTTCATGTTTTACATGCAATTTGCACCTGAAACTGAATTGAAATGAAAGCAACTTTAACAATTGATAGTCGCCACAAACGATCAAACGAAATGGCTCGCAACAACCACGTCAATTTCATAGAACGTACGAAAAAAAAATTCTCTTCATCCATCGTTCTATTATTACGGCAATTTTCTCTCTCTAATTGCCTTGACCCCTCCAGGGGCATGGGTGCGTCAACATCTCTAGCATGTCTATGCCTTGTTGGCGTTTCAATAGCATATCTACTTTTCGGAAGTGCAGTTGCTAGCATGCACCTCCTATCCGCGCCGTCTTTATACTGACAAGCCCGGAGCATTGTGAGAGTTCTATTAGTACTCACAGGCAGTTTTTGATCGCGCCGAGATTTGATCGCCGAGCTCGTAGGACGGTGACCGAACGATCACGGCCACCGAGCGTGAGCTTCATCCGAAAAGGTGATTTTCTTATGAAAGTCGTCGTCAGTTTGCATCTGGTCCAGAGCCCAATCAACGAATGTGCGACGCTTACAATGGTCGGCTGGCTTCAGTTCTTGACTCAACGCAGTCTTATACAGGCGGAGAGCCAAATTCTTCTGCAAAATTCGCAGCAAACTGGTCACACTGATGTTCAACGCTTGCGATCGGCGTAAAATTGATATCCTTGACTGCTCACGCATACGCTCTCTCGAACGGCCACGATATTTTCTTCACTTCGAGCATTACATTGTCGCACAGGCACTGGAACATTATGCAATGCATAAGTTGTTTCAAATTTTTGCACCAAACGTTCAATAGTCAGTCCATCTTGTTGGACGGTTTCGTCGACCGAAAATTGGCGTCAACGCGCGCAACGTAGTCGCGAAAGAAGGTGAAATTTGATAAAAAAGTTGAATAATTTGCAAACGTTTTTGAAGCCTGTATCTTTTCATGATTAAACGGCATAGACTGGTGTTTCAAAATTTGGGAGAATTGCGAAGCCAGCTTCACTACTGTTCGAGAAATGTCAAAAACAAAATGCATCGTCCCTATTGAAGAACCCTGAAGAACCCTATATGTACACGATGTGGCACCACGAGATATCTTATCTAGATCTTAGATATCTATTATCAAATGTAGAATCGTAAAAAGTAAATTATAATTTGCCCTCATCACAAAAAAAAATAAATCAAAATAAAAAATCGACAAAACGATGAATCTGAATACTTTAATGTACATTTTATTTTGTTTATTTACCATAACCCCGTAATGGGGCATAGGCGCTTCAACTAGTCCAACACGATCTAATTGACATTTCGTTAGCATATACGGTAGGTATCGAAGAGGGAGACCCGAAATTGACGCAGAATCCGGCGTCATTTGAACGCTCATGTGCACCAGCTCTTAGGCTGCCCGCATATTGCATCAAGTTTGCGTGTTTTCTGTCAAAAGCCTAACTCTGGAGTGATTTCGACAGACTTTATACTGATATCTTAAAAATAATTTTGATAATGTTTCAAGTTTAGTGTCGATGGACCTGAGAGTTTTTTCTTTCCATAGAACGATGTATGTAATAATACTGTATATAAACGAAAGCGGCAACACGGTTTTTGAAGTGTTTTAACAGCTTTATTTCTAGGGACTGCAGTTTAATTTCGACAGCTGTCTCTGCATTGATTAAGCTTGGCCACAGTAGTGAGGTGTGTTTCAACGAATGTGATAGTAGGTACTTTGGCTTAAAAATGGTTGGATGTATGTTATATCATAAGGCTGCCCGCATATTGCATCTGGTTCGAGCCTAACTCTGGAGTGTATTCGAGACTCGACAATTTTTATTCTATAAAATTACATGTAAAATGACCTAGTTGTCAAATCTGTTATTTTGATGCTGAAAGTATTCCATCAAGTATCCACAAACACATGAGCCATATATTATAATTGTACATACCCTACGTTTCTATCGAGTTTGATATTTTATCTACATTCCAGGCCTTGGCTTGTTGAGAGTAACATTCAGTCATTTTTTGACGCTTACAAATTCGATCATAATTCAGACATTGTTATTTGTGGGCTCCCTCGTTTGTCCGCCCTTTCTAGGTTCATAAACGTTTAAGCGCGGAATCTTCATTAAAAATTCATCAGCTTTCATCGTATCGTCTCTTGCACTTAGAGAGATTGTGCCTTTTCACCTATCGATGCTCAATTACACACCGACTTACCGTCTCCCCTGTTTTACACTACATATGTACCCTTAACTTGCACCACCCCTTATACGAGTATGTACGTATGTGGAACACACGTGAATAATACACTTCTTGACATGACTGGGATAAGAACCGCGTACAAGACCTACGAGTGTCTTAAGAGTAAAAGCTTTTACCGCAAATTGATTTCCACTCCATAACGTTAATACCTCTACCCTTTTTTTATATGTGGAAAGTACGACTTTGTGAATATCTGATTATCCGTTTTACGACCGAAAGCTGTCTTTCCTGCAAATAAAACAACCGAAAAACACCGAGATCCGGAGAGAGAACAGAAAAAAGTAAATAGAAACGCAGGACGAATGACTGGAGAAAAAGCTAAACACATTCACTTCAGAATACGATAGGGTGCGGGTGCCTGGACTTGAAACACTTGGTTTTACGAGCTATGTTGCAAATATATATTTCAAAGGGTACGTACGCCATTCTTACAGACCTTGCAGTGATCCTAACATCTTTTCCTGGAGAATGACCAATGTACTGTTAAAGATTAAGATATCCTACACAGTCTCCTCTATCCGAGGGATCGAGGGATTTTATTGCCATATTCCCTTTGCTATAACCCGTTTGTATTCGTACCGGTTTTTTTAACGTTAGATGCATACTAAATACATTTTTAATATCATTACTTTATTGTTCTGTACGGGTGTCGTGTGGTTTTTATTTTTGCATCTCCGGAAACCTTTTTTTTTCGACTAGTACCAAGACTAATATTTATGGACGGTAAAAATGAAATTAAGCCCAGTATATCGTGAGTAATATGGCAGTATGATGGTTTCGTTTTGAAGCTGAGAATATGAAGATTATATAAAGAACGGAAATAAGCCAAGATTTTTGGTACCCGTTTACACACTGAGACATATTCCACACACCACAAAAATGTTCCCCCGGCTGTCAAATAATTTGTAGTGATTTTCTATCAATACGCAACCGAGGGAGCACCAGCTGATAGGAGAAAGTAGGCAATGAAGAAAATATGTCAGTTGAACGATTTTCTATTCGCCATTCTTTTGAACAAACTTTCATTGTCAATTTTCCAGGCACAACAATGTTTCTTAAACTATGGGTCGCGACGCCAAATGAGCCTGGGTCGCAAACATTTTCTTCAGTTTCTTCCATTATAAGCATGGCAGGATGCGGACGCACGATCTCTACCAGAATGTCGTATCCAAGTGGCAGGTTGAAGACCGTCAGCGCCAGTCCACTTCCAGTGATTCACCTTTTCACCGCCGTGACGAACTTGCTCTTCTCATTTTTGATAGCGAGGCTTGTTTTACGTATGCAAAGGGCTTCTTCTTCCTCCTTGCCCCTTCATACCAATCTGCGGGTTCGCGTTGCTCTGTGTGTGGTGTTGGAACTTCGTCCAAATTTCGCGGTATAATCTCAGCATCCTTCTGCAGGCAGCTCGGTCTTGGATCGTATCATCGCCGAGATTAATGCGTTGTTGTTGCTTCTTCATCTGGTCGATCCATGTGTGCTTCCGTCTACCTCGGGTTTGGGTCCAGCAAATGGAACATTCATTGATAGTGCCTTCATGGCTGGGTTCTCAGCTGGACGCCTTAGAACATGGCAATACCAATCCATGCGACCATTTTCGAACTTTTCAGTAATCGGTTGTTCAATAAACAAGCTGCCTCGGATGAAGGTACATTTGATGCGATCCTTTTTGGTTACACCGGCTGACATCCGTAGCATTTTAATCTCGGTCGCAGTCATTTTACTTTCGTATGTCTTATACATAGTCCAGCACTCAGACGCATACATGAGTGCGGAACGTAAGATCGTTTTGTAGAACTTGCCGTTAAGCTTTCGTGACATCTTCTTGTCGCAGAAAACTCCAGAGTTTTCTCGCCACTTCATTTGACTTACACTGATGCGTTGTTTGATGTCGTCATCGCAGGCAGCTTCCTTGTCAATCATCGATCCCAGGTAGTTGAACCTTGTTCAGGACTTCAACTGCTCTCCTTTAATGTAGATATCTGATATCGGTCTCTCTGGATCTGAGAAAGGACAGCAAAGATACTCTCTATTTGGTATGCTAATCCTCAGTGCATGGTCCTCCAGTATTTTACACCACTACTTGGTCAGTGCAGCCTGCAAAGCAACGATGTCTTTGCTACCAAGGACAATGTCATCGGCGAAGAGAACGGATATTTCCAGGTCGTCAGAGATGAGTGTTAATAAATAGAGCATGATGATGTTGAAGAGCAAGGGACTCAATACACTGCCTTGGTGAACTCCGACTTTAACCGGAAACTCTTCAGACTCACCAGCTGTACATTTAACTTTAGTAGTTGCTCTACCATGCATGTCTTTTATTATCTTAACATATACATCGGGGACCTTAACTGCTCTTAGGGCCACCCATATCAGATCACGATGAACTCTTTCGAATGCTTTTTCCAAATCGATGAACACAAAGTGCAAGTCCGTCCGTGCATCACGATGTTTTTCCATCGTAACACGCAAGCACTGAATAGCATCGACTGTGGATCAACCCTCCATAAAGCCGCATTGATTGTCATCCAACCGTACAATCTCTTTCGATCGATTGCAGACAACTCGCTCGTAAGTCTTCAATGTGCGAGATGTTAACTTGATTGCCCTATAGTTATTGAGTTTGCGTGAGTCACCCTTGTTCTTATAAAACGGGAAAAGGATGCTTTTCCTGGAAGCGTCAGACATCGGTTGTCCTGTTTTAATTTTGTTAAAAAGAACAGTGAGCCATCTAAGCCCGACATGATTCATCTTCAATCGAAATTCCAAAAAAGTTCTAACTTTTGAAAAAGCAAATAATGCTCTTCGGAAGTGCTCGTGACCGGTAACAGTTCATCAAGGTGGGCAAACGCAACTAAGTCCAAGCCAAGTGGCATGTTCACAAACTGATACAACGACTTGCCAGGGAGCTGTCTTATGCCTTGGAGCTTCATCGAGAGAAATTTCCAAAACACATCTTACAAGTCTTATCTCGTGAGGAACTCAGTCTTGGGCAGGTGGCGCATAATCACATCGATGAGCGGCAAGGTATAATCGTTTTTCAAGGTCACCTCGTTGACTTTGTTTGCGCTCAGACACATTGGAACTTGTTTAGTTTGACTAACAAAGTGCCACTGGTGAAGACCACGGGCTTTACGATTTCTCAATGATATCCATTTCCAGCATTCGATCCACCGCCTTGTAGAAGAGCACATCCAATTTCAGCAGGTAGGACTACCCCCGAGGGGACCTTTTAGTATATGTTCGCCATCCGAATTTTAGGGCTTTGCGTGTTTTCAGATTCGGATCAGGAACTGCTCGTTCCATTGATACCCCGTCCATCACTCACGGTAGCCTATGACCCACGAGGAGGAGCAGGAGTGTCTCCAGAGGAACCCCCCAAGGAGGGATATTGTCTCCCCTCCTTTGGGTCATAGGGATCAACAAACTGCTCTTGAGGCTGGAAGAAATTGGGTGTAAAGTCATCGCGTATGCAGATGACGTTGCCATTGCCGTCACAGGAAAGTTTCCTGATGTCCTCAGTGGGTTGTTGCAGAATGCCTTGACCATTCTATCAGAATGGGCAAACTTTTGCGGAGTTGGAATTAACCCTGCCAAGACGGAGCTTGTGCTCTTCACTAGAAAGCACACGACTCCTCCCATTGAATCTCCCATTTTGGAGGGCACGAAATTGGTTTTTGCCGACAAGGCTAAGTTCCTGGGTCTTACTTTAGATAGGAAACCAAGGTGGAAGCTCAACATCGAGGAACGGGTCAATAAAGCTATTATCGCACTCTACTCGTGTAAAAGGGCCATTGGTAATAACTGGGGCCTGCAGCCTAATTAGTGTCTGGTGGACAGCACTTCGAGTAGGGGCTTATATTAAATTACTGAACAAGGTACAAAGACTAGCTGCGATGGCCATGACGGGGGCCTTCAGGACCACTCCGTCAGCCGGGCTGGACATGGTGCTCGGCTTGCTCCCGTTGGATATTTGTGGTGAACAACTGGCGGCAAACACGGCCCTGCGTCTTCGTGAGACTGGCCAGTGGCGCACGCTGAGATGCGGGCACTCAACTGTACTGGATAATTTCAGTCTCCCCACGGAGACTGACTATATCTCTCCGAAATACCTTTTTGGCCGAAACTACACCAGTTTGATTCCGTCGAGGGGTCAATGGGCTAATAGCGCGCCCCTGGCCATCGACTCCATAGTCATCTACACGGATGGCTCTAGGGTCGTTGGCGGTGTTGGGGCGGGCATCTATTCGGAGGGACTGGGGATTAACCTGTCACTCCGCCTTCCGGATTTCTGCAGTGTCCTGCAGGCGGAGGTTACGGCAATTTTTGAAGCTTTGACCTGGCTAGGAAATCATGTAGTGACCATGAGAGACGTTATGATCTACACGGATAGTCAGGCTGCCATTCGATCACTCGAATCCGTCCTGACTACATCGCAAACCATCGCAAAGTGTCGGTCGATTCTTAAAGAGATGGGTGCATTTTTCAACATTACGCTCTGTTGGATACCGAGTCATAGCGACTTCGTGGGTAACTGCATCGCGGATGAACTGGCTAAGGAAGGGACTACCGGCGCTCTCGACGGAGACCGTTTAAACATTAGAATGCCAATCGCATCGTGCAAAATTATAATTAAAGCCGTCGCGATTGACAGAGCGAACATTAGATGGCTAAACGGCGACACGTGCCAGACGACGAAATTGATTTGGCCGAAACTTGACCCTAACCGCTCTGCCGCACTGCATTCATTGAATAGGAAGCACATTGGCATGGTTGTGGGGGTTATTACAGGGCACTGTCCCATTGGTGAGCTCGCCTGGAGGCTCCGTATTCCTCATAACGACTATTGTAGGAGCTGTGAGGATGTGGATGAGGAGGAAAGCGTTCTGCATCTTCTCTGTCACTGTCCGGCCTTGGCTACGAGGCGGAAGAAATTCCTTGGCTCTTGGTTTTTCCTGGACCTGGACGACATTAAAAACACGAGTGTCATACAGCTCTATCGCTTTATCACCAGCTCAGGCTGGTTTAACGCCTAGGTTATAACAGGCTACTTTGGTGGTAACACAACGGTCCAAATGATGGACTAAGTGTGCTGGGTGAGCACCCGGCAGCCCTTTTACCTAACCTAACCTATGACCCACGAACTTAGCCGTTTCCTTATTAGGATTTGTTACTCAGTACTCTGGCCCATCCAACTAAAGTCCTTCAATTCCAAGCCTTGCATTTAAAGTATTAAAAATTATGTTCCATTCACCCAATCATCCAGTAACAAGTATGCATCCTTTTTCCCTGCAACTTAAAGATAAGTACCGAGAACAAGAACGAAATGCCCCCATGGAATAATGGAAGCAAGAAGCTTTCCGTGTCGATTAACGCAACGCAGCTAATTGCGAAAACGACCACTTGGCCCCGCAAATATTGTCTTGCGTTTGTCTGTCGAACATTCCCGTGAATGGATCGACTTTCGCAGTGAAATCATCTCGTAAATACCGAGGAGTTACGCTTCATGACAGGATAACAGTTTCAGTTTGAAGTTTTTAATGAGCTGAGTACATATACGCGGCAAGAATAAAATTTCCGACCAAACTCTCGTTGGACCGCGCCTTTTACCGTGCAGTGAAACTTGCATTGTCTGTCACGGGAATTTTCATCTTTGGGATTAATTTTATCCTGTTTTACATAGTTAATTCTTGGATGAAATCCCATCAGTGAAATTAAAAGGGATGACTGTAATCAGATTAATTTCCTTACTGTCTTTCGGTATGTCTGAGAATTTGTCAGGCACTAGTAGACCAATGCAATTATAGATGGAAAGTTTCAGAGGAATTTGAAATGTCTGGGTTTGAGGAGAGTGTCCCTTGGACAAGCTCCTTTTTAAGATATTGAAAGGCTAAAGTTTCAGTAGCGTTTGGATAAAAAAAAAATTAAATTTTGCTGTCGAAAAGTGAAGTTAGATCCCAGAAATACTCGTAATACGGATGCGGACACAATATGAAATAAATCTAGGAATTAATTTATTCTCTTGTTCGATATAAAACCTATTCCCTTGCTGACTCCAAAGCCTCCCATTTATTCTTCACTTTAGAATCGACCCATGACTGGTAATCCTTTTACAATTTTCAACAATCCTTCATATTTTTGTTTTAAAATAACGCCCTACAGGACATGCAATGCATCTCAGTGGATTGTTTTCACGTCAGTGTCGGTAATCTGTTTAGTACATCACATTAGGTCCATTGTCATGAAGCTTCCGTCTCGCCAACAATATGATTATCAAATGACGAGACAACAACACTAGCAACTATTAAATTGACCAGGACGCTCTCGGTGCTTGTCGCTGGAGCAAATTACTTTCTGAAGATTCTGATACTGGGGAGACGTATCTATACCACAGCAATTTCAGGGGGATATTCTCCAGCGACGGTGATGGTTCGTGCTCTCTGTCGAGTTACGACTAAAAATTACATTGAAGCAGTGGTTCAGAATCGTTTATTGTAGTCACCATTTGATATTCTACAAAAATTTCAGA
Organism: Chloromyia formosa; assembly: GCA_964017055.1. Lineage (NCBI taxonomy): Eukaryota > Metazoa > Arthropoda > Insecta > Diptera > Stratiomyidae > Chloromyia > Chloromyia formosa. Next base: position 14,445,473 of record OZ024818.1, on the reverse strand, counting down.
TAGAAATCCTGGTTTGATTCATTGGACGAATTTTCCCTCAGCTAGCTTCAATGGGAAACAATTCCACATAATTCTGAATGACACTCCACCTGCTGGGTAAAATTGCTGTTATGTACTGAAGCTGCCCTGATCAATAGTAGGCGCCTTCTTTTGAAATTGTCCGGGTCAAGTGTAGTTTAGGCGAACTCAATGCTAAATAAACCGATGTAGCTGACCTATTTAGGGTAGAAATATACATTTAACATAAAATGAATTTTGTCCCAGATTAAGTTTGGATTTTAGGTGATTGTATAATCTCACAGTATGAAAACATAAAAAACATGAAAAATAAACTTCATCCTAATTTATCATGCTTTTGCAAGAGCAAGCATGAAGCTTATCAAATGCAAATGTGATAAACGAAACTAATTGACTCTGAATAGCTTCCTTTCAACGGAAACCATTTTCCACACCGAAAATATGGAATCCAATTAAAAATCCAGTTGCGTGAAATGAGGCCAAAACAGAGTCGAACTAACGAACTTCTAGCGGCAACCGCTAGATGTAGCCTGAATCGGGAGGTGCAAAGGCAAAGATTTATGTTCCATCGAGGTCATTATCCCATACAGGCTAATGTTGTTTTTGTTGAGCGTGCTACTTCTCCAACCTGCATAGGTTAAGGTTCGAAAAAGAATGCTCCTCATATTAAAGATTCCAATATTTGAAATGTTGCACATCCGGATATCCCAATGTTCAGCTCACACCAGAAACTGTATACAAATTCCTTCCAGGGCAATAGCTTGTAACGCTAGAAAGTTTATATCTAGAAGGGGAGTTGAGCACAAAATATGTTGACAAACACTATTCCAGACAGTACAACTCCGCTATAGAAGGTGAATAAAGTCAACAATTGCATTTTATAACCATTTAGTGCTAAATTAAATTAGCCGGAGACTTTGATTGCATTTCCTTGTAAAATTACGCTCATGTTGACCGTCTTGTTGATAGTGGACAATATTGATAAAAAATGCATGGCTTGTTTCGTTGTTGCATCTGGGAATATAGGAGCTAGAAAGTTTGTTTGTAAATTATTAACATCATCAGATTGGATTTCAGATAATTTATCGATGCAATATGGAAGTCGGCTCTCTGGCGAAATAAATAATGCTCTTAAACGAGTTAAACGACGGCATGTGCGCTAGCAGTAGCTCAATTTAGGAGAAGGGGACGGCGTTTTTGCCCTTTACACATCTGATACGGTACCCCTATAATACATGAAATAAAAACCAAAATGGGATCTCCTTTGTCGAATACGATATTGTGGGGGTCCTTCGTTATGCTTAACAATTTTTATAAATGATCTCAACAATTCATACAAGTGTAATTTACCCCAACTATTCTTTCTATAAGTAGTCAGAAACATTCAAAAAAGTGCAAGTTTCAACCTTCTGACTGCCACTGTTTACCAGTCACTTTGCCTTGAAATTTTCAATTTTTTTTTTCGTTTCTTACTGCGAAATCGAATTTTCTATTGTATATTTATGGTACGGTTAAATATGCATTTCAAGTTCAAATTCAACTATCTAGCTGCCTAAGTATCCGAGGTAGAGCCATTTGAAAAAGTGCAAGTTTGGGCCCTCTAGCTGCTCAAATAACGAAGTTACAGCCACTTTTATATTTTGCGGTCGAGGGGTCACTTTGCCATGAAATTTTCGGGGTTTTTCGCAGTTTCTCGTCCGGAATGGTATTTTTAGTTTTTGGGGCAGGGATCGGGCTGCACATTAAGACGAAATTCAACGCTCTAGCTGCCGTAGTTTTGGAGATGGAGCCATTCGAAAAAGTGCAAGTTTGGGCCCTCTAGCTGCTCAAATAACGAAGTTACAGCCACTTTTATATTTTGCGGTCGAGGGGTCACTTTGCCATGAAATTTTCGGGGTTTTTCGCAGTTTTTCGTCCGGAATGGTATTTTTAGTTTTTGGGGCAGGGATCGGGCTGCACATTAAGACGAAATTCAACGCTCTAGCTGCCGTAGTTTTGGAGATGGAGCCATTCGAAAAAGTGCAAGTTTGGGCCCTCTAGCTGCTCAAATAACGAAGTTACAGCCACTTTTATATTTTGCGGTCGAGGGGTCACTTTGCCATACAATTTTCGGGGTTTTTCGCAGTTTCTCGTCCGGAATGGTATTTTTAGTTTTTGGGGCAGGGTTCGGGCTGCACTTTCAGACAAAATTCAACTCTCTAGCTGCCGTAGTTTTGGAGATGGAGCCATTCGAAAAAGTGCAAGTTTGGGCCCTCTAGCTGCTCAAATAACGAAGTTACAGCCACTTTTATATTTTGCGGTCGAGGGGTCAATTTGCCATGAAATTTTCGGGGTTTTTGCAGTTTCTCGTCCGGAATGGTATTTTTAGTTTTTGGGGCAGGGTTCGGGCTGCACTTTCAGACAAAATTCAACTCTCTAGCTGCCGTAGTTTTGGAGATGGAGCCATTCGAAAAAGTGCAAGTTTGGGCCCTCTAGCTGCTCAAATAACGAAGTTACAGCCACTTTTATATTTTGCGGTCGAGGGGTCACTTTGCCATGAAATTTTCGGGGTTTTTCGCAGTTTCTCGTCCGGAATGGTATTTTTAGTTTTTGGGTCAGGGTTCGGGCTGCACTTTCAGACAAAATTCAACTCTCTAGCTGCCGTAGTTTTGGAGATGGAGCCATTCGAAAAAGTGCAAGTTTGGGCCCTCTAGCTGCTCAAATAACGAAGTTACAGCCACTTTTATATTTTGCGGTCGAGGGGTCACTTTGCCATGAAATTTTCGGGGTTTTTCGCAGTTTCTCGTCCGGAATGGTATTTTTAGTTTTTGGGGCAGGGTTCGGGCTGCACTTTCAGACAAAATTCAACTCTCTAGCTGCCGTAGTTTTGGAGATGGAGCCATTCGAAAAAGTGCAAGTTTGGGCCCTCTAGCTGCTCAAATAACGAAGTTACAGCCGCTTTTATATTTTGCGGTCGAGGGGTCACTTTGCCATGAAATTTTCGGGGTTTTTCGCAGTTTTTCGTCCGGAATGGTATTTTTAGTTTTTGGGGCAGGGATCGGGCTGCACATTAAGACAAAATTCAACGCTCTAGCTGCCGTAGTTTTGGAGATGGAGCCATTCGAAAAAGTGCAAGTTTGGGCCCTCTAGCTGCTCAAATAACGAAGTTACAGCCACTTTTATATTTTGCGGTCGAGGGGTCACTTTGCCATGAAATTTTCGGGGTTTTTCGCAGTTTCTCGTCCGGAATGGTATTTTTAGTTTTTGGGGCAGGGTTCGGGCTGCACTTTCAGACAAAATTCAACTCTCTAGCTGCCGTAGTTTTGGAGATGGAGCCATTCGAAAAAGTGCAAGTTTGGGCCCTCTAGCTGCTCAAATAACGAAGTTACAGCCACTTTTATATTTTGCGGTCGAGGGGTCACTTTGCCATGAAATTTTCGGGGTTTTTCGCAGTTTCTCGTCCGGAATGGTATTTTTCGTTTTTGGGGCAGGGTTCGGGCTGCACTTTTAGACAAAATTCAACTCTCTAGCTGCCGTAGTTTGGGAGATGGAGCCATTCGAAAAAGTGCAAGTTTGGGCCCTCTAGCTGCTCAAATAACGAAGTTACAGCCACTTTTATATTTTGCGGTCGAGGGGTCACTTTGCCATGAAATTTTCGGGGCTTTTCGCAGTTTTTCGCCCGGAATGGTATTTTTAGTTTTTGGGGCAGGGATCGGGCTGCACATTAAGACAAAATTCAACTCTCTAGCTGCCGTAGTTTTGGAGATGGAGCCATTCGAAAAAGTGCAAGTTTGGGCCCTCTAGCTGCTCAAATAACGAAGTTACAGCCACTTTTATATTTTGCGGTCGAGGGGTCACTTTGCCATGAAATTTTCGGGGTTTTTGCAGTTTCTCGTCCGGAATGGTATTTTTAGTTTTTGGGGCAGGGTTCGGGCTGCACTTTCAGACAAAATTCAACTCTCTAGCTGCCGTAGTTTTGGAGATGGAGCCATTCGAAAAAGTGCAAGTTTGGGCCCTCTAGCTGCTCAAATAACGAAGTTACAGCCACTTTTATATTTTGCGGTCGAGGGGTCACTTTGCCATGAAATTTTCGGGGTTTTTCGCAGTTTCTCGTCCGGAATGGTATTTTTAGTTTTTGGGGCAGGGTTCGGGCTGCACTTTCAGATAAAATTCAACTCTCTAGCTGCCGCAGTTTTGGAGATGGAGCCATTCGAAAAAGTGCAAGTTTGGGCCCTCTAGCTGCTCAAATAACGAAGTTACAGGCACTTTTATATTTTGCGGTCGAGGGGTCACTTTGCCATGAAATTTTCGGGGTTTTTCGCAGTTTTTCGTCCGGAATGGTATTTTTAGTTTTTGGGGCAGGGATCGGGCTGCACATTAAGACAAAATTCAACGCTCTAGCTGCCGTAGTTTTGGAGATGGAGCCATTCGAAAAAGTGCAAGTTTGGGCCCTCTAGCTGCTCAAATAACGAAGTTACAGCCACTTTTATATTTTGCGGTCGAGGGGTCACTTTGCCATGAAATTTTCGGGGTTTTTCGCAGTTTCTCGTCCGGAATGGTATTTTTAGTTTTTGGGGCAGGGTTCGGGCTGCACTTTCAGACAAAATTCAACTCTCTAGCTGCCGTAGTTTTGGAGATGGAGCCATTCGAAAAAGTGCAAGTTTGGGCCCTCTAGCTGCTCAAATAACGAAGTTACAGCCACTTTTATATTTTGCGGTCGAGGGGTCACTTTGCCATGAAATTTTCGGGGTTTTTCGCAGTTTTTCGTCCGGAATGGTATTTTTAGTTTTTGGGGCAGGGTTCGGGCTGCACATTAAGATAAAATTCAACGCTCTAGCTGCCGTAATTTTGGAGATGGAGCCATTCGAAAAAGTGCAAGTTTGGGCCCTCTAGCTGCTCAAATAACGAAGTTACAGCCACTTTTATATTTTGCGGTCGAGGGGTCACTTTGCCATGAAATTTTCGGGGTTTTTCGCAGTTTCTCGTCCGGAATGGTATTTTTCGTTTTTGGGGCAGGGTTCGGGCTGCACTTTCAGACAAAATTCAACTCTCTAGCTGCCGTAGTTTTGGAGATGGAGCCATTCGAAAAAGTGCAAGTTTGGGCCCTCTAGCTGCTCAAATAACGAAGTTACAGCCACTTTTATATTTTGCGGTCGAGGGGTCACTTTGCCATGAAATTTTCGGGGTTTTTCGCAGTTTCTCGTCCGGAATGGTATTTTTCGTTTTTGGGGCAGGGTTCGGGCTGCACTTTTAGACAAAATTCAACTCTCTAGCTGCCGTAGTTTGGGAGATGGAGCCATTCGAAAAAGTGCAAGTTTGGGCCGTCTAGCTGCTCAAATAACGAAGTTACAGCCACTTTTATATTTTGCGGTCGAGGGGTCACTTTGCCATGAAATTTTCGGGGTTTTTCGCAGTTTTTCGTCCGGAATGGTATTTTTAGTTTTTGGGGCAGGGATCGGGCTGCACTTTCAGACAAAATTCAACTCTCTAGCTGCCGTAGTTTTGGAGATGGAGCCATTCGAAAAAGTGCAAGTTTGGGCCCTCTAGCTGCTCAAATAACGAAGTTACAGCCACTTTTATATTTTGCGGTCGAGGGGTCACTTTGCCATGAAATTTTCGGGGTTTTTCGCAGTTTTTCGTCCGGAGTGGTATTTTTAGTTTTTGGGGCAGGGTTCGGGCTGCACATTAAGACAAAATTCAACTCTCTAGCTGCCGTAGTTTTGGAGATGGAGCCATTCGAAAAAGTGCAAGTTTGGGCCCTCTAGCTGCTCAAATAACGAAGTTACAGCCACTTTTATATTTTGCGGTCGAGGGGTCACTTTGCCATGAAATTTTCGGGGCTTTTCGCAGTTTTTCGCCCGGAATGGTATTTTTAGTTTTTGGGGCAGGGATCGGGCTGCACATTAAGACAAAATTCAACTCTCTAGCTGCCGTAGTTTTGGAGATGGAGCCATTCGAAAAAGTGCAAGTTTGGGCCCTCTAGCTGCTCAAATAACGAAGTTACAGCCACTTTTATATTTTGCGGTCGAGGGGTCACTTTGCCATGAAATTTTCGGGGTTTTTGCAGTTTCTCGTCCGGAATGGTATTTTTAGTTTTTGGGGCAGGGTTCGGGCTGCACTTTCAGACAAAATTCAACTCTCTAGCTGCCGTAGTTTTGGAGATGGAGCCATTCGAAAAAGTGCAAGTTTGGGCCCTCTAGCTGCTCAAATAACGAAGTTACAGCCACTTTTATATTTTGCGGTCGAGGGGTCACTTTGCCATGCAATTTTCGGGGTTTTTCGCAGTTTCTCGTCCGGAATGGTATTTTTAGTTTTTGGGGCAGGGTTCGGGCTGCACTTTCAGACAAAATTCAACTCTCTAGCTGGCGTAGTTTTGGAGATGGAGCCATTCGAAAAAGTGCAAGTTTGGGCCCTCTAGCTGCTCAAATAACGAAGTTACAGGCACTTTTATATTTTGCGGTCGAGGGGTCACTTTGCCATGAAATTTTCGGGGTTTTTCGCAGTTTTTCGTCCGGAATGGTATTTTTAGTTTTTGGGGCAGGGATCGGGCTGCACATTAAGACAAAATTCAACGCTCTAGCTGCCGTAGTTTTGGAGATGGAGCCATTCGAAAAAGTGCAAGTTTGGGCCCTCTAGCTGCTCAAATAACGAAGTTACAGCCACTTTTATATTTTGCGGTCGAGGGGTCACTTTGCCATGAAATTTTCGGGGTTTTTCGCAGTTTCTCGTCCGGAATGGTATTTTTCGTTTTTGGGGCAGGGTTCGGGCTGCACTTTCAGACAAAATTCAACTCTCTAGCTGCCGTAGTTTTGGAGATGGAGCCATTCGAAAAAGTGCAAGTTTGGGCCCTCTAGCTGCTCAAATAACGAAGTTACAGCCACTTTTATATTTTGCGGTCGAGGGGTCACTTTGCCATGAAATTTTCGGGGTTTTTCGCAGTTTCTCGTCCGGAATGGTATTTTTCGTTTTTGGGGCAGGGTTCGGGCTGCACTTTTAGACAAAATTCAACTCTCTAGCTGCCGTAGTTTGGGAGATGGAGCCATTCGAAAAAGTGCAAGTTTGGGCCCTCTAGCTGCTCAAATAACGAAGTTACAGCCACTTTTATATTTTGCGGTCGAGGGGTCACTTTGCCATGAAATTTTCGGGGTTTTTCGCAGTTTTTCGTCCGGAATGGTATTTTTAGTTTTTGGGGCAGGGATCGGGCTGCACTTTCAGACAAAATTCAACTCTCTAGCTGCCGTAGTTTTGGAGATGGAGCCATTCGAAAAAGTGCAAGTTTGGGCCCTCTAGCTGCTCAAATAACGAAGTTACAGCCACTTTTATATTTTGCGGTCGAGGGGTCACTTTGCCATGAAATTTTCGGGGTTTTTCGCAGTTTTTCGTCCGGAGTGGTATTTTTAGTTTTTGGGGCAGGGTTCGGGCTGCACATTAAGACAAAATTCAACTCTCTAGCTGCCGTAGTTTTGGAGATGGAGCCATTCGAAAAAGTGCAAGTTTGGGCCCTCTAGCTGCTCAAATAACGAAGTTACAGCCACTTTTATATTTTGCGGTCGAGGGGTCACTTTGCCATGAAATTTTCGGGGCTTTTCGCAGTTTTTCGCCCGGAATGGTATTTTTAGTTTTTGGGGCAGGGATCGGGCTGCACATTAAGATAAAATTCAACTCTCTAGCTGCCGTAGTTTTGGAGATGGAGCCATTCGAAAAAGTGCAAGTTTGGGCCCTCTAGCTGCTCAAATAACGAAGTTACAGCCACTTTTATATTTTGCGGTCGAGGGGTCACTTTGCCATGAAATTTTCGGGGTTTTTGCAGTTTCTCGTCCGGAATGGTATTTTTAGTTTTTGGGGCAGGGTTCGGGCTGCACTTTCAGACAAAATTCAACTCTCTAGCTGCCGTAGTTTTGGAGATGGAGCCATTCGAAAAAGTGCAAGTTTGGGCCCTCTAGCTGCTCAAATAACGAAGTTACAGCCACTTTTATATTTTGCGGTCGAGGGGTCACTTTGCCATGCAATTTTCGGGGTTTTTCGCAGTTTCTCGTCCGGAATGGTATTTTTAGTTTTTGGGGCAGGGTTCGGGCTGCACTTTCAGACAAAATTCAACTCTCTAGCTGCCGTAGTTTTGGAGATGGAGCCATTCGAAAAAGTGCAAGTTTGGGCCCTCTAGCTGCTCAAATAACGAAGTTACAGGCACTTTTATATTTTGCGGTCGAGGGGTCACTTTGCCATGAAATTTTCGGGGTTTTTCGCAGTTTTTCGTCCGGAATGGTATTTTTAGTTTTTGGGGCAGGGATCGGGCTGCACATTAAGACAAAATTCAACGCTCTAGCTGCCGTAGTTTTGGAGATGGAGCCATTCGAAAAAGTGCAAGTTTGGGCCCTCTAGCTGCTCAAATAACGAAGTTACAGCCACTTTTATATTTTGCGGTCGAGGGGTCACTTTGCCATGAAATTTTCGGGGTTTTTCGCAGTTTCTCGTCCGGAATGGTATTTTTAGTTTTTGGGGCAGGGTTCGGGCTGCACTTTCAGACAAAATTCAACTCTCTAGCTGCCGTTGTTTTGGAGATGGAGCCATTCGAAAAAGTGCAAGTTTGGGCCCTCTAGCTGCTCAAATAACGAAGTTACAGCCACTTTTATATTTTGTGGTCGAGGGGTCACTTTGCCATGAAATTTTCGGGGTTTTTCGCAGTTTCTCGTCCGGAATGGTATTTTTCGTTTTTGGGGCAGGGTTCGGGCTGCACTTTTAGACAAAATTCAACTCTCTAGCTGCCGTAGTTTGGGAGATGGAGCCATTCGAAAAAGTGCAAGTTTGGGCCCTCTAGCTGCTCAAATAACGAAGTTACAGCCACTTTTATATTTTGCGGTCGAGGGGTCACTTTGCCATGAAATTTTCGGGGTTTTTCGCAGTTTTTCGTCCGGAGTGGTATTTTTAGTTTTTGGGGCAGGGTTCGGGCTGCACATTAAGACAAAATTCAACTCTCTAGCTGCCGTAGTTTTGGAGATGGAGCCATTCGAAAAAGTGCAAGTTTGGGCCCTCTAGCTGCTCAAATAACGAAGTTACAGCCACTTTTATATTTTGCGGTCGAGGGGTCACTTTGCCATGAAATTTTCGGGGTTTTTGCAGTTTCTCGTCCGGAATGGTATTTTTAGTTTTTGGGGCAGGGTTCGGGCTGCACTTTCAGACAAAATTCAACTCTCTAGCTGCCGTAGTTTTGGAGATGGAGCCATTCGAAAAAGTGCAAGTTTGGGCCCTCTAGCTGCTCAAATAACGAAGTTACAGCCACTTTTATATTTTGCGGTCGAGGGGTCACTTTGCCATGAAATTTTCGGGGTTTTTCGCAGTTTCTCGTCCGGAATGGTATTTTTAGTTTTTGGGGCAGGGTTCGGGCTGCACTTTCAGACAAAATTCAACTCTCTAGCTGCCGTAGTTTTGGAGATGGAGCCATTCGAAAAAGTGCAAGTTTGGGCCCTCTAGCTGCTCAAATAACGAAGTTACAGGCACTTTTATATTTTGCGGTCGAGGGGTCATTTTGCCATGAAATTTTCGGGGTTTTTCGCAGTTTTTCGTCCGGAATGGTATTTTTAGTTTTTGGGGCAGGGATCGGGCTGCACATTAAGACAAAATTCAACGCTCTAGCTGCCGTAGTTTTGGAGATGGAGCCATTCGAAAAAGTGCAAGTTTGGGCCCTCTAGCTGCTCAAATAACGAAGTTACAGCCACTTTCATATTTTGCGGTCGAGGGGTCACTTTGCCATGAAATTTTCGGGGCTTTTCGCAGTTTTTCGCCCGGAATGGTATTTTTAGTTTTTGGGGCAGGGATCGGGCTGCACATTAAGACAAAATTCAACTTTCTAGCTGCCGTAGTTTTGGAGATGGAGCCATTCGAAAAAGTGCAAGTTTGGGCCCTCTAGCTGCTCAAATAACGAAGTTACAGCCACTTTTATATTTTGCGGTCGAGGGGTCACTTTGCCATGAAATTTTCGGGGTTTTTGCAGTTTCTCGTCCGGAATGGTATTTTTAGTTTTTGGGGCAGGGTTCGGGCTGCACTTTCAGACAAAATTCAACTCTCTAGCTGCCGTAGTTTTGGAGATGGAGCCATTCGAAAAAGTGCAAGTTTGGGCCCTCTAGCTGCTCAAATAACGAAGTTACAGCCACTTTTATATTTTGCGGTCGAGGGGTCACTTTGCCATGAAATTTTCGGGGTTTTTCGCAGTTTTTCGTCCGGAATGGTATTTTTAGTTTTTGGGGCAGGGATCGGGCTGCACATTAAGACAAAATTCAACGCTCTAGCTGCCGTAGTTTTGGAGATGGAGCCATTCGAAAAAGTGCAAGTTTGGGCCCTCTAGCTGCTCAAATAACGAAGTTACAGCCACTTTTATATTTTGCGGTCGAGGGGTCACTTTGCCATGAAATTTTCGGGGTTTTTCGCAGTTTCTCGTCCGGAATGGTATTTTTAGTTTTTGGGGCAGGGTTCGGGCTGCACTTTCAGACAAAATTCAACTCTCTAGCTGCCGTAGTTTTGGAGATGGAGCCATTCGAAAAAGTGCAAGTTTGGGCCCTCTAGCTGCTCAAATAACGAAGTTACAGCCACTTTTATATTTTGCGGTCGAGGGGTCACTTTGCCATGAAATTTTCGGGGTTTTTCGCAGTTTCTCGTCCGGAATGGTATTTTTCGTTTTTGGGGCAGGGTTCGGGCTGCACTTTTAGACAAAATTCAACTCTCTAGCTGCCGTAGTTTGGGAGATGGAGCCATTCGAAAAAGTGCAAGTTTGGGCCCTCTAGCTGCTCAAATAACGAAGTTACAGCCACTTTTATATTTTGCGGTCGAGGGGTCACTTTGCCATGAAATTTTCGGGGTTTTTCGCAGTTTTTCGTCCGGAATGGTATTTTTAGTTTTTGGGGCAGGGATCGGGCTGCACTTTCAGACAAAATTCAACTCTCTAGCTGCCGTAGTTTTGGAGATGGAGCCATTCGAAAAAGTGCAAGTTTGGGCCCTCTAGCTGCTCAAATAACGAAGTTACAGCCACTTTTATATTTTGCGGTCGAGGGGTCACTTTGCCATGAAATTTTCGGGGTTTTTCGCAGTTTTTCGTCCGGAGTGGTATTTTTAGTTTTTGGGGCAGGGTTCGGGCTGCACATTAAGATAAAATTCAACTCTCTAGCTGCCGTAGTTTTGGAGATGGAGCCATTCGAAAAAGTGCAAGTTTGGGCCCTCTAGCTGCTCAAATAACGAAGTTACAGCCACTTTTATATTTTGCGGTCGAGGGTCACTTTGCCATGAAATTTTCGGGGCTTTTCGCAGTTTTTCGCCCGGAATGGTATTTTTAGTTTTTGGGGCAGGGATCGGGCTGCACATTAAGACAAAATTCAACTCTCTAGCTGCCGTAGTTTTGGAGATGGAGCCATTCGAAAAAGTGCAAGTTTGGGCCCTCTAGCTGCTCAAATAACGAAGTTACAGCCACTTTTATATTTTGCGGTCGAGGGGTCACTTTGCCATGAAATTTTCGGGGTTTTTGCAGTTTCTCGTCCGGAATGGTATTTTTAGTTTTTGGGGCAGGGTTCGGGCTGCACTTTCAGACAAAATTCAACTCTCTAGCTGCCGTAGTTTTGGAGATGGAGCCATTCGAAAAAGTGCAAGTTTGGGCCCTCTAGCTGCTCAAATAACGAAGTTACAGCCACTTTTATATTTTGCGGTCGAGGGGTCACTTTGCCATGAAATTTTCGGGGCTTTTCGCAGTTTTTCGCCCGGAATGGTATTTTTAGTTTTTGGGGCAGGGATCGGGCTGCACATTAAGACAAAATTCAACTCTCTAGCTGCCGTAGTTTTGGAGATGGAGCCATTCGAAAAAGTGCAAGTTTGGGCCCTCTAGCTGCTCGCTCAAATAACGAAGTTACAGCCACTTTTATATTTTGCGGTCGAGGGGTCACTTTGCCATGAAATTTTCGGGGTTTTTGCAGTTTCTCGTCCGGAATGGTATTTTTAGTTTTTGGGGCAGGGTTCGGGCTGCACTTTCAGACAAAATTCAACTCTCTAGCTGCCGTAGTTTTGGAGATGGAGCCATTCGAAAAAGTGCAAGTTTGGGCCCTCTAGCTGCTCAAATAACGAAGTTACAGCCACTTTTATATTTTGCGGTCGAGGGGTCACTTTGCCATGAAATTTTCGGGGTTTTTCGCAGTTTTTCGTCCGGAATGGTATTTTTAGTTTTTGGGGCAGGGATCGGGCTGCACTTTCAGACGAAATTCAACTCTCTAGCTGCCGTAGTTTTGGAGATGGAGCCATTCGAAAAAGTGCAAGTTTGGGCCCTCTAGCTGCTCAAATAACGAAGTTACAGCCACTTTTATATTTTGCGGTCGAGGGGTCACTTTGCCATGAAATTTTCGGGGTTTTTCGCAGTTTTTCGTCCAGAGTGGTATTTTTAGTTTTTGGGGCAGGGTTCGGGCTGCACATTAAGACAAAATTCAACTCTCTAGCTGCCGTAGTTTTGGAGATGGAGCCATTCGAAAAAGTGCAAGTTTGGGCCCTCTAGCTGCTCAAATAACGAAGTTACAGCCACTTTTATATTTTGCGGTCGAGGGGTCACTTTGCCATGAAATTTTCGGGGTTTTTCGCAGTTTCTCGTCCGGAATGGTATTTTTAGTTTTTGGGGCAGGGTTCGGGCTGCACTTTCAGACAAAATTCAACTCTCTAGCTGCCGTAGTTTTGGAGATGGAGCCATTCGAAAAAGTGCAAGTTTGGGCCCTCTAGCTGCTCAAATAACGAAGTTACAGCCACTTTTATATTTTGCGGTCGAGGGGTCACTTTGCCATGAAATTTTCGGGGTTTTTCGCAGTTTCTCGTCCGGAATGGTATTTTTCGTTTTTGGGGCAGGGTTCGGGCTGCACTTTTAGACAAAATTCAACTCTCTAGCTGCCGTAGTTTGGGAGATGGAGCCATTCGAAAAAGTGCAAGTTTGGGCCCTCTAGCTGCTCAAATAACGAAGTTACAGCCACTTTTATATTTTGCGGTCGAGGGGTCACTTTGCCATGAAATTTTCGGGGTTTTTCGCAGTTTCTCGTCCGGAATGGTATTTTTCGTTTTTGGGGCAGGGTTCGGGCTGCACTTTCAGACAAAATTCAACTCTCTAGCTGCCGTAGTTTTGGAGATGGAGCCATTCGAAAAAGTGCAAGTTTGGGCCCTCTAGCTGCTCAAATAACGAAGTTACAGCCACTTTTATATTTTGCGGTCGAGGGGTCACTTTGCCATGAAATTTTCGGGGTTTTTCGCAGTTTTTCGTCCGGAATGGTATTTTTAGTTTTTGGGGCAGGGTTCGGGCTGCACATTAAGACAAAATTCAACTCTCTAGCTGCCGTAGTTTTGGAGATGGAGCCATTCGAAAAAGTGCAAGTTTGGGCCCTCTAGCTGCTCAAATAACGAAGTTACAGCCACTTTTATATTTTGCGGTCGAGGGGTCACTTTGCCATGAAATTTTCGGGGTTTTTCGCAGTTTTTCGTCCGGAATGGTATTTTTAGTTTTTGGGGCAGGGTTCGGGCTGCACATTAAGACAAAATTCAACTCTCTAGCTGCCGTAGTTTTGGAGATGGAGCCATTCGAAAAAGTGCAAGTTTGGGCCCTCTAGCTGCTCAAATAACGAAGTTACAGCCACTTTTATATTTTGCGGTCGAGGGGTCACTTTGCCATGAAATTTTCGGGGTTTTTCGCAGTTTCTCGTCCGGAATGGTATTTTTCGTTTTTGGGGCAGGGTTCGGGCTGCACTTTTAGACAAAATTCAACTCTCTAGCTGCCGTAGTTTGGGAGATGGAGCCATTCGAAAAAGTGCAAGTTTGGGCCCTCTAGCTGCTCAAATAACGAAGTTACAGCCACTTTTATATTTTGCGGTCGAGGGGTCACTTTGCCATGAAATTTTTGGGGTTTTTCGCAGTTTTTCGTCCGGAATGGTATTTTTAGTTTTTGGGGCAGGGATCGGGCTGCACTTTCAGACAAAATTCAACTCTCTAGCTGCCGTAGTTTTGGAGATGGAGCCATTCGAAAAAGTGCAAGTTTGGGCCCTCTAGCTGCTCAAATAACGAAGTTACAGCCACTTTTATATTTTGCGGTCGAGGGGTCACTTTGCCATGAAATTTTCGGGGTTTTTCGCAGTTTCTCGTCCGGAATGGTATTTTTAGTTTTTGGGGCAGGGTTCGGGCTGCACTTTCAGACAAAATTCAACTCTCTAGCTGCCGTAGTTTTGGAGATGGAGCCATTCGAAAAAGTGCAAGTTTGGGCCCTCTAGCTGCTCAAATAACGAAGTTACAGCCACTTTTATATTTTGCGGTCGAGGGGTCACTTTGCCATGAAATTTTCGGTGTTTTTCGCAGTTTTTCGTCCGGAATGGTATTTTTAGTTTTTGGGGCAGGGATCGGGCTGCACTTTAAGACAAAATTCAACTCTCTAGCTGCCGTAGTTTTGGAGACGGAGCCATTCGAAAAAGTGCAAGTTTGGGCCCTCTAGCTGCTCAAATAACGAAGTTACAGCCACTTTTATATTTTGCGGTCGAGGGGTCACTTTGCCATGAAATTTTCGGGGTTTTTCGCAGTTTTTCGTCCGGAATGGTATTTTTAGTTTTTGGGGCAGGGATCGGGCTGCACTTTAAGGCAAAATTCAACTCTCTAGCTGCCGTAGTTTTGGAGACGGAGCCATTTGAAAAAGTGCAAGTTTGGGCCCTCTAGCTGCTCAAATAACGAAGTTACAGGCACTTTTATATTTTGCGGTCGAGGGGTCACTTTGCCATGAAATTTTCGGGGTTTTTCGCAGTTTTTCGTCCGGAATGGTATTTTTAGTTTTTGGGGCAGGGATCGGGCTGCACTTTAAGACAAAATTCAACTCTCTAGCTGCCGTAGTTTTGGAGACGGAGCCATTCGAAAAAGTGCAAGTTTGGGCCCTCTAGCTGCTCAAATAACGAAGTTACAGCCACTTTTATATTTTGCGGTCGAGGGGTCACTTTGCCATGAAATTTTCGGGGTTTTTCGCAGTTTTTCGTCCGGAATGGTATTTTTAGTTTTTGGGGCAGGGATCGGGCTGCACTTTAAGACAAAATTCAACTCTCTAGCTGCCGTAGTTTTGGAGACGGATAAATTCGAAAAAGTGCAAGTTTGGGCCCTCTAGCTGCTCAAATAACGAAGTTACAGCCACTTTTATATTTTGCGGTCGAGGGGTCACTTTGCCATGAAATTTACGGGGTTTTTTGCAGTTTTTCGTCCGGAATGGTATTTTTAGTTTTTGGGGCAGGGATCGGGCTGCACTTTAAGACAAAATTCAACTCTCTAGCTGCCGAAGTTTAGGAGACGGAGCCATTCGAAAAAGTGCAAGTTTGGGCCCTCTAGCTGCTCAAATAACGAAGTTACAGCCACTTTTATATTTTGTGGTCGAGGGGTCACTTTGCCATGAAATTTTCGGGTTTTACGCAGGGTTTCGTCCGGAATGGTATTTTTAGTTTTTGGGGCAGGGATTGGGCTGCACTTTAAGGCAAAATTCAACGCTCTAGCTGCCGTAGTTTTGGAGCTAGAGCCATTTGAAAAAGTGCAAGTTTGGTCCCTCTAGCTGCTCAAATAACGAAGTTACAGCCACTTTTATATTTTGCGGTCGAGGGGTCACTTTGCCATGAAATTTTCGGGTTTTTCGCAGGGTTTCGTCCGGAATGGTATTTTTAGTTTTTGGGGCAGGGATCGGGCTGCACTTTAAGGCAAAATTGAACTCTCTAGCTGACGTAGTTTTGGAGATGGAGCCATTCGAAAAAGTGCAAGTTTGGGCCCTCTAGCTGCTCAAATAACGAAGTTACAGGCACTTTTATATTTTGCGGTCGAGGGGTCACTTTGCCATGAAATTTTCGGGTTTTTCGCAGGGATGGTATTTTTAGTTTTTGGGGCAGGGATCGGGCTGCACTTTAAGGCAAAATTCAACTCTCTAGCTGCCGTAGTTTTGGAGCTAGAGCCATTTAAAAAAGTGCAAGTTTGGGCCCTCTAGCTGCTCAAATAACGAAGTTACAGCCACTTTTATATTTTGCTTTCGAGGGGTCACTTTGCCATGAAATTTTCGGGGTTTTTCGCAGTTTTTCGTCCGGAATGGTATTTTTAGTTTTTGGGACAGGGATCGGGCTGCACTTTAAGGCAAAATTCAACTCTCTAGCTGCCGTAGTTTTGGAGACGGAGCCATTTGAAAAAGTGCAAGTTTGGGCCCTCTAGCTGCTCAAATAACGAAGTTACAGGCACTTTTATATTTTGCGGTCGAGGGGTCACTTTTGCCATGAAATTTTCGGGGTTTTTCGCAGTTTTTCGTCCGGAATGGTATTTTTAGTTTTTGGGGCAGGGATCGGGCTGCACTTTAAGACAAAATTCAACTCTCTAGCTGCCGTAGTTTTGGAGACGGAGCCATTCGAAAAAGTGCAAGTTTGGGCCCTCTAGCTGCTCAAATAACGAAGTTACAGCCACTTTTATATTTTGCGGTCGAGGGGTCACTTTGCCATGAAATTTTCGGGGTTTTTCGCAGTTTTTCGTCCGGAATGGTATTTTTAGTTTTTGGGGCAGGGATCAGGCTGCACTTTAAGACAAAATTCAACTCTCTAGCTGCCGTAGTTTTGGAGACGGAGCCATTCGAAAAAGTGCAAGTTTGGGCCCTCTAGCTGCTCAAATAACGAATTTACAGCCACTTTTATATTTTGCGGTCGAGGGGTCACTTTGCCATGAAATTTTCGGGGTTTTTCGCAGTTTTTCGTCCGGAATGGTATTTTTAGTTTTTGTGGCAGGGATCGGGCTGCACTTTAAGACAAAATTCAACTCTCTAGCTGCCGTAGTTTTGGAGACGGATAAATTCGAAAAAGTGCAAGTTTGGGCCCTCTAGCTGCTCAAATAACGAAGTTACAGCCACTTTTATATTTTGCGGTCGAGGGGTCACTTTGCCATGAAATTTTCGGGGTTTTTTGCAGTTTTTCGTCCGGAATGGTATTTTTAGTTTTTGGGGCAGGGATCGGGCTGCACTTTAAGACAAAATTCAACTCTCTAGCTGCCGTAGTTTAGGAGACGGAGCCATTCGAAAAAGTGCAAGTTTGGGCCCTCTAGCTGCTCAAATAACGAAGTTACAGCCACTTTTATATTTTGCGGTCGAGGGGTCACTTTGCCATGAAATTTTCGGGGTTTTTCGCAGTTTTTCGTCCGGAATGGTATTTTTAGTTTTTGGGGCAGGGATCGGGCTGCACTTTAAGGCAAAATTCAACTCTCTAGCAGCCGTAGTTTTGGAGACGGAGCCATTTGAAAAAGTGCAAGTTTGGGCCCTCTAGCTGCTCAAATAACGAAGTTACAGGCACTTTTATATTTTGCGGTCGAGGGGTCACTTTGCCATGAAATTTTCGGGGTTTTTCGCAGTTTTTCGTCCGGAATGGTATTTTTAGTTTTTGGGGCAGGGATCGGGCTGCACTTTAAGACAAAATTCAACTCTCTAGCTGCCGTAGTTTTGGAGACGGATAAATTCGAAAAAGTGCAAGTTTGGGCCCTCTAGCTGCTCAAATAACGAAGTTACAGGCACTATTATATTTTGCGGTCGAGGGGTCACTTTGCCATGAAATTTTCGGGGTTTTTCGCAGTTTTTCGTCCGGAATGGTATTTTTAGTTTTTGGGGCAGGGATCGGGCTGCACTTTAAGACAAAATTCAACTCTCTAGCTGCCGTAGTTTTGGAGACGGATAAATTCGAAAAAGTGCAAGTTTGGGCCCTCTAGCTGCTCAAATAACGAAGTTACAGCCACTTTTATATTTTGCGGTCGAGGGGTCACTTTGCCATGAAATTTTCGGGGTTTTTCGCAGTTTTTCGCAGTTTTTCGTCCGGAATGGTATTTTTAGTTTTTGGGGCAGGGATCGGGCTGCACATTAAGACAAAATTCAACGCTCTAGCTGCCGTAGTTTTGGAGATGGAGCCATTCGAAAAAGTGCAAGTTTGGGCCCTCTAGCTGCTCAAATAACGAAGTTACAGCCACTTTTATATTTTGCGGTCGAGGGGTCACTTTGCCATGAAATTTTCGGTGTTTTTCGCAGTTTTTCGTCCGGAATGGTATTTTTAGTTTTTGGGGCAGGGATCGGGCTGCACTTTAAGACAAAATTCAACTCTCTAGCTGCCGTAGTTTTGGAGACGGAGCCATTCGAAAAAGTGCAAGTTTGGGCCCTCTAGCTGCTCAAATAACGAAGTTACAGCCACTTTTATATTTTGCGGTCGAGGGGTCACTTTACCATGAAATTTTCGGGGTTTTTCGCAGTTTTTCGTCCGGAATGGTATTTTTAGTTTTTGGGGCAGGGATCGGGCTGCACTTTAAGGCAAAATTCAACTCTCTAGCTGTCGTAGTTTTGGAGACGGAGCCATTTGAAAAAGTGCAAGTTTGGCCCCTCTAGCTGCTCAAATAACGAAGTTACAGCCACTTTTATATTTTGCGGTCGAGGGGTCACTTTGCCATGAAATTTTCGGGGTTTTTCGCAGTTTTTCGTCCGGAATGGTATTTTTAGTTTTTGGGGCAGGGATCGGGCTGCACTTTAAGACAAAATTCAACTCTCTAGCTGCCGTAGTTTTGGAGACGGAGCCATTCGAAAAAGTGCAAGTTTGGGCCCTCTAGCTGCTCAAATAACGAAGTTACAGCCACTTTTATATTTTGCGGTCGAGGGGTCACTTTGCCATGAAATTTTCGGGGTTTTTCGCAGTTTTTCGTCCGGAATGGTATTTTTAGTTTTTGGGGCAGGGATCGGGCTGCACTTTAAGACAAAATTCAACTCTCTAGCTGCCGTAGTTTTGGAGACGGAGCCATTCGAAAAAGTGCAAGTTTGGGCCCTCTAGCTGCTCAAATAACGAATTTACAGCCACTTTTATATTTTGCGGTCGAGGGGTCACTTTGCCATGAAATTTTCGGGGTTTTTCGCAGTTTTTCGTCCGGAATGGTATTTTTAGTTTTTGGGGCAGGGATCGGGCTGCACTTTAAGACAAAATTCAACTCTCTAGCTGCCGTAGTTTTGGAGACGGATAAATTCGAAAAAGTGCAAGTTTGGGCCCTCTAGCTGCTCAAATAACGAAGTTACAGCCACTTTTATATTTTGCGGTCGAGGGGTCACTTTGCCATGAAATTTTCGGGGTTTTTTGCAGTTTTTCGTCCGGAATGGTATTTTTAGTTTTTGGGGCAGGGATCGGGCTGCACTTTAAGACAAAATTCAACTCTCTAGCTGCCGTAGTTTAGGAGACGGAGCCATTCGAAAAAGTGCAAGTTTGGGCCCTCTAGCTGCTCAAATAACGAAGTTACAGCCACTTTTATATTTTGCGGTCGAGGGGTCACTTTGCCATGAAATTTTCGGGTTTTACGCAGGGTTTCGTCCGGAATGGTATTTTTAGTTTTTGGGGCAGGGATTGGGCTGCACTTTAAGGCAAAATTCAACTCTCTAGCTGACGTAGTTTTGGAGATGGAGCCATTCGAAAAAGTGCAAGTTTGGGCCCTCTAGCTGCTCAAATAACGAAGTTACAGGCACTTTTATATTTTGCGGTCGAGGGGTCACTTTGCCATGAAATTTTCGGGTTTTTCGCAGGGATGGTATTTTTAGTTTTTGGGGCAGGGATCGGGCTGCACTTTAAGGCAAAATTCAACTCTCTAGCTGCCGTAGTTTTGGAGCTAGAGCCATTTGAAAAAGTGCAAGTTTGGGCCCTCTAGCTGCTCAAATAACGAAGTTACAGCCACTTTTATATTTTGCTTTCGAGGGGTCACTTTGCCATGAAATTTTCGGTGTTTTTCGCAGTTTTTCGTCGGGAATGGTATTTTTAGTTTTTGGGGCAGGGTTCGGGCTGCACTTTCAGACAAAGTTCAACTCTCTAGCTGCCGTAGTTTTGGAGATGGAGCCATTCGAAAAAGTGCAAGTTTGGGCCCTCTAGCTGCTCAAATAACGAAGTTACAGCCACTTTTATATTTTGCGGTCGAGGGGTCACTTTGCCATGAAATTTTCGGGTTTTTCGCAGTGTTTCGTCCGGAATGGTATTTTTAGTTTTTGGGGCAGGGATCGGGCTGCACTTTAAGACAAAATTCAACTCTCTAGCTGCCGTAGTTTTGGAGACGGAGCCATTCGAAAAAGTGCAAGTTTGGGCCCTCTAGCTGCTCAAATAACGAAGTTACAGCCACTTTTATATTTTGCGGTCGAGAGGTCACTTTGCTATGAAATTTTCGGGGTTTTTCGCAGTTTTTCGTCCGGAATGGTATTTTTAGTTTTTGGGGCAGGGATCGGGCTGCACTTTAAGACAAAATTCAACTCTCTAGCTGCCGTAGTTTTGGAGACGGAGCCATTCGAAAAAGTGCAAGTTTGCGCCCTCTAGCTGCTCAAATAACGAAGTTACAGCCACTTTTATATTTTGCGGTCGAGAGGTCACTTTGCCATGAAATTTTCGGGGTTTTTCGCAGTTTTTCGTCCGGAATGGTATTTTTATTTTAGTTTTTGGGGCAGGGATCGGGCTGCACTTTAAGACAAAATTCAACTCTCTAGCTGCCGTAGTTTAGGAGACGGAGCCATTCGAAAAAGTGCAAGTTTGGGCCCTCTAGCTGCTCAAATAACGAAGTTACAGCCACTTTTATATTTTGCGGTCGAGGGGTCACTTTGCCTTGAAATTTTCGGGTTTTACGCAGGGTTTCGTCCGGAATGGTATTTTTAGTTTTTGGGGCAGGGTTCGGGCTGCACTTTCAGACAAAATTCAACTCTCTAGCTGCCGTAGTTTTGGAGATGGAGCCATTCGAAAAAGTGCAAGTTTGGGCCCTCTAGCTGCTCAAATAACGAAGTTACAGCCACTTTTATATTTTGCGGTCGAGGGGTCACTTTGCCATGAAATTTTCGGGGTTTTTCGCAGTTTCTCGTCCGGAATGGTATTTTTAGTTTTTGGGGCAGGGATCGGGCTGCACATTAAGACAAAATTCAACGCTCTAGCTGCCGTAGTTTTGGAGATGGAGCCATTCGAAAAAGTGCAAGTTTGGGCCCTCTAGCTGCTCAAATAACGAAGTTACAGCCACTTTTATATTTTGCGGTCGAGGGGTCACTTTGCCAGGAAATTTTCGGGGTTTTTCGCAGTTTCTCGTCCGGAATGGTATTTTTCGTTTTTGGGGCAGGGTTCGGGCTGCACTTTCAGACAAAATTCAACTCTCTAGCTGCCGTAGTTTTGGAGATGGAGCCATTCGAAAAAGTGCAAGTTTGGGCCCTCTAGCTGCTCAAATAACGAAGTTACAGCCACTTTTATATTTTGCGGTCGAGGGGTCACTTTGCCATGAAATTTTCGGGGTTTTTCGCAGTTTCTCGTCCGGAATGGTATTTTTAGTTTTTGGGGCAGGGTTCGGGCTGCACTTTCAGACCAAATTCAACGCTCTAGCTGCCGTAGTTTTGGAGATGGAGCCATTCGAAAAAGTGCAAGTTTGGGCCCTCTAGCTGCTCAAATAACGAAGTTACAGCCACTTTTATATTTTGTGGTCGAGGGGTCACTTTGCCATGAAATTTTCGGGGTTTTTCGCAGTTTCTCGTCCGGAATGGTATTTTTATTTTTTGGGGCAGGGTTCGGGCTGCACTTTAAGACAAAATTCAACTCTCTAGCTGCCGTAGTTTTGGAGATAGAGCCATTTGAAAAAGTGCAAGTTTGGACCCTCTAGCTGCTCTAATAACGGTATCTTATCAGCCTTTTGTTAGCAAGCAAATGATGAACTTTCCCCCATGTTAGCCTTTCTGTGAAATATCTATTTCTGTATTTCTTATAAGCTTTGATCAAACGTTGATATTCAAAAAAAAATGTCGTCTCTGTAAGCTGCATAAAAAACCGAACCATAGTTATAACACGGAATTCGTACCAGTGATCGCAACTTAATTGTATTTGTTAATGTTTGCTAAAAAATATCAAAATTTCATATTCAGGTATGAATCCTGATTCGAATCGACCGAAATCTTGTTGTCGGATGTGCAACAACGGCCGGAGGCTTGGCACGCTTTCAATAGTACGAATATCAGATCCTTACTAACATCCTCACAAATATCTCAAGTACAAGAGACAGGGTGAGGATTATGGCATTTCATTATCACACTTTACAACCAATGCCACAGTCAGCATCATAATGCGACTCATCCGACTGTTCAATTGGATACACAGAGAAATCTTTAATTTCACTGATTAGAGAAATCCTTTCTGAATACCAATACACGTCTCAGTACGTGTATATCACTACAAATCCTTGCATACGTGCTGGCTGCATTTTCTGTTAAAGTGCACACATGAATACACCGCAAACACTCGGATCAGCTACAAATTAGGATGAATATTCCAGTTCAGTTCCAATTTGGTACTTTGCTGACTCCTTGTGCTTGTGCACCGACAATCCCAGACTGCGCTGCTTACATGCCCCACACCCAATCGAGCTTACGAAGAGACCTGTACCAGACATCGATTGCATGTTACTCGTATATATGAATGTTGGGGTTAAGGATGCAACTTTCAACGATGCCATGTCGTAAAGTGTTTCCTAGATCATTAGCCTCTTATAGGATTTCGTTCAATTCCATCCGCAAACGAGAATTGATATCCTTCCAAGCATTCTTGAATACATCTGCAACCTTTTCTCAAAGTGATAAGGTGAGTAGCGGATTCAATAGTAAATTCGGATAGTGTGTTTACGTGTTCTAGGGGAGTAAGGGTGGAAGGGGGGATATTTGGGGGTGTTTATTTTGCATGGATAAGTTAGTTGCAATATTCATTAAAGTATAAATATGCTCAATAGTCCCTGTATTTTTTGGCCCCATTCAACACAACTGAAAGGTATATTTTTCTCGTAGCAACTAAACTATCACAGCTGGATTATGATACCTTAAGGCAGAGGTTCTTTATATTTCTGCAGTTGCGAGAAGAGAAAAAAGTCGCACGCGATCCCCCGGTCCGATCATTGATTTAAAGTTCTAATACACTGGACGCGTAAACGCGGGTTTACACGTAAGTCGGATTTACACGCTGACGAAATGTCAGAAACGGGTATCGAAACGAATACCGACGCGATGATGATACATCTTTTTTTATGTGTTTGTTGTTTAATTTATCGACTCACAATGGCGGATGAGTACCCTTCGAGATCCGTCGTCAGCTAACAAATTACGTGTTGTCGTAAACCCGTTTGTTGTTTACATGGGACAGATATCGTGGATTTGACGTGCCCGACGGGTTTACGCGTCACATGTATTTGAAGTTTTATGCTACGATTACACGATTGACGATTTGCGTCAATATTTATGCTTTTTTGATGTTTAATCGACATCAATCGTGTAAAGGCACAATATTTTTACGTCAATCTACGCCAATTTGGTTGACCCATAGATTGTCCTCAATTTCCGTCAACCAAAATTTACGCGTTTACATCAATCATGTAAACGAACCTTTTTGAAATGCAAGTGTCAATCGACAGATCAATTGCGTCAACCAGTCGTTGACGTCTCGAGCATCAACCACAGACGTCAATATTGGATCAATTTCGTTAGAAAATTTACAGTTTTTACAGTTTTACGTGTTTTTTCGTTTCACGTCCGTCGTCGTCGTAATTTTGTCTGATTGGGGAGAGTGAACCATGGGGAATTCAATTGGCGCAAATGAATATAAGCGTCAACCAATGATCAATTCGATTGACATAAAAAGAGTCAATCGTGTAAACGGTTCGATTGTAAGGTTGGCGGTTCACCCTTTTTTTTTAAATTGTGTCAATCGACGTTTTGATTGACGCTGTTAAAATTGACGTGTTTAAGTCAATCGTATAGCTCGGGGGAACAATCTATTTACGCTTCTGTCTAAAATACGCCAATCGAACGTAAAACTATTGACGCTAGATTTACGCTTTTCCGTCAATCGTGTAATCGTAGCAACGGTCCAACTACAGCCACTCGGAAGAAACAACTGCATATAAAATACACACAAATAGAGCTGATAGGTTATCGCTGCAGCCATTGTAGCTCAGCTGCTTGGTGAGCAATGTACACACCTTTAGCCCCGGTGCACATGAACGTCCAAATGACGCCAGATGCCGCGTCACTTTCAATCGGATAGCAGGAAATACATTGCGGGTAATGGAGCGATGTACAAGGAACTCCGATAGCTATCCGATAGCTATTCGTATTCGATAGCTATCGGATCTACTTGGCCATCGCGGTAGCTATCTGGGATGCCGCTGGTTTGTGCTCCTATCTGCGGCAGTTTAAGTATCCGTGGATTATTTTTTATTAAGCCGGGCCACATACACTTGAATTCGGAGCACGAATACGATCACAATGTGTAATTTGTGTGAAGTTTCTTAAGCCATTCGATTGAGGATCACTTTTACTCAAGCCACCCTTTGAAGTTTCCTCCGAATAATTCAAGATACTTCACATCGTTTTCAACTTCGATATTGTGCGGCCCGGTTGATATAATAATGACTCTGCGTCCTATCACATCATGTAAATTGAAATGCAGATAGGTATCAGAGAGGGAGGAGCTTAAATAACGTGGAGTCCAGCATAATTTAGACGCGCATGAGCACCGGGGTTTACTCCACCACACAAAACACAACTGGGTAATAATTTCGTATATAGAGGCCCCCGCCTTTAATTCAAACGAAGCATTATATAACAGCATCCCACATTGGGCGCATAAAGAAGGTAAAGAAAATAAATCAGACTGCGTTTCGTGAAGCCTCATTGTCAGTTATAAGAGTTTTAAATGAATATATTGCTGACAACAGACATTCAGCTGTAAAAGAGGAAACAGAAGGCTATCTATGAAGGAATGCAGTGCAATTGTAATGTAGCGGTATTGTAGAAAATTATTCGGGTCAAACGTCAACGAACCAAGTCGCATAGACAAAATTCAAATAATGACTATGCAGTGAAAATTTATCACTTTAAGGTGAGCCATAAATAATCTCCTTCAGTCAGTGGCATAGTCACGAACACACTAGCACCTGCTTTAATGCAATAACATTTATTTTAATCAAAAGTTTGTGAAATCTGAATCCCCATTCGGACCTCGTCTTTAGGTTTTCCAACATGTATGTATTCGTACATACATATTCACTGGAATGCATGCAGCTCACGGGTATCCTTACATCCTGTCGGGGTGTATGTTCTTCCAGTTGGCAGTAACCAACTAAATTAATCTACACTCATTTACGTACTTGTTAGCTGTCTACAATTGTCAGATTTAATAATAGCGTAGAGAGTAGAACGTGTCTGTGTGTGGGCGAACGATGACATTATGATAAATGCAATGCATCCTTTCAAACAGTATCCTGAATTCAACCTAAAATACCGACGACGAAGTGGGCGTCCTTCGTGCATAGTAATAAAGTTCACTAACCGTCATTTATCTTGTGTCTAAAATTTTATAAAAATCAAATAGAGTGCGATAAGGACATCTTTGATGGGTTTGCTGATAAAGTTACTTGGTAGCATGCAATACGAGTATAATAATAGGACCGAGTGGAAAATGGCGGGCTTAAGTACATTATTTGTAACAAAAGTATTTATGGAGGGATGAATAAAGTGACTCCCTAGAGGTCTGTAAACGAGGAAAAATCACAGGAAACCTCACAAAGAATAACTAATTTTAAGTAGATTTTTCCTTGTAATCTTGATTATATTAATTGAAAAAAGGGAGTTTCCTTTATACTGTAGATTTTTTTTATTTTGTAACAGGGAGTAACTTGCGCACTCAAGGAGGGCGCAAGTTGCTCCCGAAATACGTGCTTGCGTTTTACAAAATAAAAAACCTACAGTAAAAAGGAAATTCTGCTTTTTCAATTAATATTGGCTGACTGAATAAAACAAAAAACTAATATCAAAATAGTCTTGATTATGTTAAAACGGCATCTATCTGGTTACATTATGAGATAATATACTATTTTCTCTATTCCTGCTGGCACCTTAAGTTCGGAAGCCGAGCCAGGAAATGCAAACCACCGTGCAATTTTCAACGCGAGCTTCAAGCACCCAACACGAGTTCGGGAAACTAGTCAACCAATCCATCGAAAAGAACCGCCTCAGTTCAAATAAAAGTTTTCATTAAAGATTCAGTGACAGGCAGAGCGTTTTGCGTTCCAAATCTCAGACCTTACGAGAGCTGGGACAAACCCTGAAGGACGAAAATTTATCAGGAGAATATCAGGCGTCTCATAATCACCATAAATAAGCAATGTCAGGCTGTTATTCGAGTTCCTGGTGACAATATCCGCTAGTCAGCAGGCGAGAAAGCGAAAAAAAAACATTAGGGCCGATTAGGTTGGGTGGCATCCTACCGGGTCATTCGGGCTCTGTCGCTGGAGTAATTTAAGCGAGGTTCCTCCTGATAGAAACCTCGATAGTAGCATTTTAGCCTTGGATACTGCTGAAATGTTGTCCGAATCGACTATTTACAGCTTCACACCCTCCCATATTTCATCCAGTGCTGGCACATTTTCGCTTCACCACTTCACCGTCGCCTCGTTCTTGCAGCTTATGATTCTGATGCCTTTCAACCGCCCTGCTCTATCAAACTATGGCGTAGGTTGGTTGGCTTCCGACTCTGACCACTGCGCCAGTTTATCGAGCATCTCAATATTTCCACGCTTTCCCATCTTTCCTGGGTCATTTCATCGGAGGACCAAACAAACGTATAGTGCGAAAATGAGTTTGATGGCTTTAGTGGTTCAAGAGTTATAAAAGCAGCAACATTAGCACCTACGTTTTTGTATAAAGATACATATACCGTTATATTAAAACTAAATTTTTGAAAAATGAATCATACTTTTGAAATGAACCACTTGTAATAAACCATATTATGGTCTGGTAGTGCCGCTCCCATCGGCAGACCGAAGCAGCACCTGATGAGTAGTGATCTGCTGGTGGTACGAAACCAGAGACCGAGGGTCCCATTACACCCGGACCCAGGTGCGACCGCGTGGGCGTCTGATCCATCCGCCAACCATTCCATCCTTATCGACTATTTTTTTATATTCCCCATTTTTACCTCCCCTGTTTGTGTTGTCTTCCCCAGGCCTATGAATTTATGTTAATACGTAAAGGACAGGCGCAACGAGCGGCGAAAACCCCGCCCACATCTCCCGAACTGAGCTACAGCAAGCATAGGCCGCTGCTTAGCTCGTTGAGGGGCCGTTTTCTTCGCCAGATGGCAGGGCCCGACCTTCACGGTCATTATGCTACCTAAGGCTCCGTCCCCACCGTCCGTTACACTTTCCCTACACTTGTGTCAAAAGCGCCCATCTTGGCTTCATTAGAAGAAGAATTGAGGACTTTTTTAAGGAGCCCTTTAATCGCTTTGCTGTGTGCAGCAGTTTAGATAGTCCTGCAAGCTGGCTTTACAATGAGGTAATCATGCCAATTATACATGATGGAAAACATTTATGGAATCCAATTTGTCTCTACTCCAACCTTTTACTACAAGGCTTACATGCATATCCCGGTGAACTTGAATTCTGAATTATGAACGTTTCTTGGAATTTCTTGTCAATAATGACATACATACATCTAAACTAAGTATAAATAAAAACTAAGAAAGCACGCAAGTTCTTGTCCAATGAAACGCTTCATCATTGCCTCTAACCATCAACTCAGCATTCTCGCCTATTTCTCACAACATTCCCTGAGTTTTGAGCGTAATATTTGCCCGTTCGTACAAATTTGAGCAACGTTCATTCGAATGCAAAAAGAAGGAATACTCAGCTAATTTGTATTCAGTCCTGGAACTTTTGCCTAGTCTGCAGCTCGAAGCTGCAAATAGAACTTTCCGGCATTTCGTCTCGCTTTTCATTCAGCTCGCAGCCCACCGTTGCCGTTGTCGGCAATAGATGGAGGCGCCTTACTAACAAAAAAAAAACACAACAATGACAAAAGGACTTTCTATTCTTGTTTAAGTTTTTCACTGTTTTATCCTCTAATTAAATTTGTTTTTCGGCGCTTTTGTATCCGCGCTTATCCTTATTCTACGGCACGAGTCATCTCTTCGTAAAAGCCATCGCTACCGCATGGAATACGACACGACAACGACAGAATAAAAAAGGACGATTTTTTCTAAGATTTTTCCTTTTGTTTTAGCTAAGCGTATAAACGGTCTCTTTTATGAGATTCCTAAACGGTGATGGCGTTGTTCCTAGAAAATAAAGACAAAGTCATTTTTAGCCGAAATTACGCTACTACAGCTTTCAGGTTAATTTTTTTACTATAATAACATCAAGATAATTTTTTATGGGAAATCATGGCCATGGACTTGTTTATTCAGACACACCACTAATTTTTACTGGTACGAGGAGGGACATACACGCTCTAGTATGGGGAGTTTATCAACAGGATGATTCTAGTGCTCCTTTTCGTAATACAGACTTCTTTTAAGTTTCCGTGAGCTAATTTATATTCTAGTGGCACATCCATGTGCCTAGTAAGGACGACAATAGTATGAAGGATGAATTCTCGGAAGAAAGTATTGTCTTGAATAATAAAACAGGGTACCAATTCCTGAGTAGTTTAGAGTAGCACGGCACGGATTTTTGAGGTAGCAATTAGACGATAGCTGAAATTTAAGAGTCTTTCCCCGGCCAGGATATTTTCACTTACTTATGACGATAGCCCAGCAAGTGACTAACGAATGTCGCGGTGACTTCGATAATTACAATGAAAAGCATAGCGTGATACTAGCAAAAATCTCTTCTAAACAAGCTTTCGGTAAAATATGGATAAATTTAGCATTTTTTCCAAGGATTGAATCCGCTGAAAAAAACATCAAAGGTACGCGTCCCCATAGCGACAGTCTTCGTTAGCATGCATGATGTACGCATCAGTTAGCAAGTGATCCAAATTTTCACTCTCGAAACTTTGCCAATTTTACGCAAGCAAGAATAGAGAAAAAAGTTGGCGTCTATGAAAATTCGATATAACAACTTCAACCTG
Organism: Chloromyia formosa; assembly: GCA_964017055.1. Lineage (NCBI taxonomy): Eukaryota > Metazoa > Arthropoda > Insecta > Diptera > Stratiomyidae > Chloromyia > Chloromyia formosa. Next base: position 14,416,522 of record OZ024818.1, on the reverse strand, counting down.
CACTTTGCGAAACCTTCAATCGGTAAATCGAACCCGTAGACTTTACAGGACTTTTTTTCTTTTTCTATTGGTTTTTTTTTGTCGAAACATTTTTCAAATGTTGCGTGGGTGTTGTTGCTATGACAAGCGGGGAAAGTTGTCAGTATACATAAATTACACATGTTCCCGAGGAGTCCTAGCGAAACTCTTTCCCAATTTTTCGTAGTCTCAATTTTTATCCTTTTCTGTGGTAGGGTAACATCAAAAAGTATTCATGGGCCTATAAAGAAGGCAAGTGAAAAACTGGCAAAGAAATTATATTGAAAATGATTTAGAACAGGGAGACGTTGAAACAAGGATAGAATATTAATGAGCTTTGAAATGGAAACCAACATAAAATACGAAATAGCGCAAGGATGTTAGCGGCAAGTGTCGTTCTCTAGGCACATTTGAACATGATAAATTTCAACGAAGATGTATTGAGGGATACCCCTTTTTTCGTGGGGTCGAAGCACCCAGATGGAGATGGATGTGCTACAAAGGACATTTGTCAAGGATATTTGAGTGGTATGCGGTAGCCTTAAAATCGAAAGTGAAAGGCTTTCAAGTTTATTACTTTGAGAAAATACAAAAATAAAACAAATAATGTGCAAAATAGTGTAGCGTGTATAGTTGACTTGTACCGTTTTTCCAGAATTTACAATATCCTAAACTAAAATTAACAAGCGAACATAAAATTATGTAGTGTGTTATTATTTAAAATACACTTTAAATGGGGACTAATTGTGCCGTGTCAATGGTCGCATTAACAGTGATCACCGGGCGTAGACGTTTGGTCAAACAGTAGTCAGTGGAACAAGAAATGCATTTAATTTTGAGGAAACCGCTAATACTTTTCTGCAAATATGATCACAGAGATTGTGTTCCCCAAATCACACAACTGATGGCAAGCTCAAGTTGTTCATGCTTCCAACACAACAATCAACATTTTCACGGATAACGCAACGATCATCATCATCGTGGCGCAACAGCTCGAAGTCGAGCCCTGGCCGCCTGGAACATCGTCCTACAATTATCTCGATCAACCATCTGTAATGAATGACTTTTCTGAGCATCCAATGCGACGCAGCAGATTAGCAGCAACATCCCCATCTCTCTATCTCAAATAAAATCGGGTATAAAGTCGGTCACTTTCAATAGAGCCAACTTAAGATGGTATGGAGGTCTTGATTGTCGTATAGCCAAGCAGATCTGGCCAAGGTTAGATATCAACCGTAGGAACTGTAGAAACGAGGATGAGGGGAAACTATTTTTCATTTTATTGTGAATGTCCTGCCCCGGCAAATTGGAGAAGGTTAACTCTCGGTGACTACTTTCTAGATCATCTAGGGGAATTATCAGAGGGACAACCGGTAGCGCAGTGTGTTAAGGCATCACATGAGTCCCATCCACGACAACGTTCGTGACCATGGATGTGCAGGAGGTGCATGCCGGCAACTGCATTCTCCAAAACCACTTTATGCCAACGAAACATCAACTGAGCCACATGGAACAGTTGACGCGCTATGCCCCACAAGGGGCTTCCGACTGTGTGAACCAGTATTCTCTATGGGCGGCCTTGCGCAAATGTGGTGTTTTCCATAAAGGTAAGGTGTGGGGGAACTTTGTGATCCCGAGTGGAGTTCGGCAGCGGTGCATCCACTCACCGATCCTATTAATCATAATAATTGGCGATGTGTTGCATGCAGCCCTATCTGGAACACACAGAGTACTTGGATGAAACTTAGCAGCTTATCTGCAATATCTTGACTGCGCTGACGACATATGCCTACTCTCCACAAAATTATGGAACCAGAAGCTATGGTCTTAAATCTCGAGAGGGAGGCGAGTACGGTTGGGCTGAAGATTGAGACCAACATGATCAAGGTTCTTAGCCCGCGGCGTGTTTGCGAAGAAGAAGAAATCCAGCTCGTTCAATTGCTACCAATATCAATGGACGACTTGTTAAAGGTTATCAGAAAGCTGCAAGTTTTCGTTAACTCGTGACTTAGCCTAACTTTAAGAATTTACTGGCCCGAAACAATATCAAATGAAGAGCTGTGTCGGCGTACATGTCAGACGAACCGAAGAACTGATAGGCAGGCGAAAATGGCGGTGGATAGGCCACACATTGCAGGAGGGTAATAACTGCATTGCGGAACATACCAAGAGATGGGACTCCTAGAAATTGTGTGCATTCGGGCGTCACGGAAAAAAGCGTAACGCGCTGCATAGAAATAGGGAATTCCTAAGCAGGACATAACAATTTTTCTTTTGACGCCCGAATGGTATGCTGGCTCACCTTTTGTAAATTGACATGCCTGCATTCAAAAATCGGTAGCGCTACTTGAGCGCTCCGATTTTTGTCCCAATTTTGCACTGAATTACAACAACAAAAATGGGAGCGCTCGAGTAGCGGTATGATTTGTGAATGCAGGCAGTTCGTCCGAACTGTCAAATCTCCGCTAAGCCAAGACAGCGAACAAATTTTGTGCTGCCTAAAAGTGTTAGCGCCTAGCTATTTGCGCTAAGTTTAGCAGTGGTTTAGCGCAACATTCGGAATACAAATCACGAAGCAGCACTTAAAGCTTGCTAGCAACCGTGACTCCGGAATGAGTGAAGAGTGTGTGTTTCTGAGTAAGTCGTGAGGGCAGATGCGTCCCATTGCACAGGATAGATTACGATGGTTCGCAGGAGTAGTTGATGCGCTATGCCCCACTAGCGGTTAAGGCAATGTAGTGACATGGCACGACCAAAGATTTAGATGGCCAACAAGCTAGAAAACCCGCTCCAGAAAGTACCAAGCATGAACTCTGGTTATATTTTTGTTACAATGACGATAAGGCAGAACAAGGCCGTGGTTAAAAACACATCATCAGCGATGACTCCTCGTTTTCACGATGTTGCTATTAGCCACAACGTCCATTTCGTAGTACGTGACCTGCCTATTAAAATCACTGTAATTGTATTAAAATCAATGGGTAGCTCTGAATATATTCCAAAACTCCCCAATGGAGCTGTTCCAGAAACAGTTATTTCGTATTCCAATATGAATTACGTATAATTGCATCCAAAACAAGGGCGCAAACTAAAACCATTAAATTTAAATAGCGCACAAACATTACGAAGTTCGGCTTTAACTACGGTGACTTCAAAGGATCCGGAAAATTCCTTGCTCTGTCTGTATTTCGAATTATCATACATGCCTTTCAAACGTATGCATGTCTCTTCGCGCTCGATTCGCAATCCCTAAATCCTTATCAGTTGTCATTCCACGCGCTCTCTTTTCCTCTCTGTTTGTAGTACCAGGCTAAATCTGATCCCATTTTGAAGGAGTTCGAATGTCGTTGCCGTACAGGATATTACCATTTCGTTATTCAACTTTGCTAGTTGGCGCGTGTTTAATTAGAAGGGACTTTTGCGGTGCCCGCTACGTTCACGGTCCGATAGACGATAATGGAAAGTTTTATTTGAGTTTGTTGACTCTTCGACTATGAGCGAGACGTAGGTACATAGTACGTCTGATATTTGGGTCAATGCAATTAATCGAGGCGAATGTTGTCAAGTTCTGAAATTTAAAGTAGGCCGTCTCTGTTGATCTTTGGCCGATGTGGAATTTAATTTACAAAGGCGACAAGCTTAAATCAGAGAGAAATTCGAATTTAGTCAGGATATGGGCTAATGAAGGTTGGAATACTCGACTCGAAAGTTGGCTCCCTCCTTAGGAGCATAAGGCAAAGAAAAGAGTTTAAAGTTGGACTGGAAAACTTTTTGATAAAATAGCCTGGGGTTGAATTTTGACTCTTGTGAAAGTGCAAACGTTTTCACAAAAATCTTCGTGGATTAAGATTTGTTTAAGTTGACGAAAATTTTTGGAGGACTCTGGAGGTTAAATCTGAAATTAAAATCAATAAATACAAACGATGCGCTCTGAAACCGTCCACTGAATTTATAAAGAAAAGATTTTACTACGATAGACGCTCCCAGACCACCTATTGACCATAATATAAAAAACGTTCATAACACGTTTCTCCTCGGTGAAGTCGTGTGGTTAATTAACTGATTCTTGTTAGCTTCCATTACACTCGACTTTATTAAATGCCACTACAAGCTCACAGGAGAAAAGGACTACAATCATTCCTTCCGCTTTCCGTACGTACGTAAAACTTGAGAACAAATCCTCTCAATCATCTCAAGTGGTCCTTTGCAGATAATTATAATTTTAGCGATAACAAGGATGAAATTTGCATTATTCGACTCGTAGTCGAGAGCAACTCAACGCCGCCGAGGCGAGTGAGAGTGCGAGAGAGATTTTGAGAAAGCAAAGTTTAAGTGTACGCCCTCCAACTGCAAGATGTTGTTAAAACTTTAACTTTATCAAAGTTTGGATATGCACAAAATGGGGACCGGGGATCGGTGAAATCAACCTGGAATGGGTCTTGTAGGGCTGAATTAGCATGTCACTGAAAAGTTTGCTCGTACACTTACATAGACCAACATAAGAGTCAATCTCTTTGCCTCGGCTACGTCGAGATATGGCAATGCTGTCGTAGTACCGTAAACCATACGTTTATTACGCTTACGTTGTAAACGTCTAGTAAGTCAATTTTCTGTATAAATGGCCAGTTTAAATGTTTCCAAGGAGCAATATGAAACCACTCGTACTTGGCAACTCATATAAAATACCCGTCATAAAACACTTTCATTCCCTTCGCAAAACTTTTCTATCTTTATATTCTGCTGTAAGTATAGTATAGTATATGTGGTTCAATCCGCAGACAACATGAACATATAGTGCGCATGTTTAGTGCATTATGAAGGATATCGTCATGTGTGTACAGTTTATGGTGAAAAACATGAAACTTCTAAATTTTTCCACGAGACGATGCTAGCCAAAATGTCCTTAAATAATGAAAAATAGATGTGAACCTAGATTAGCCATGCACATAATATTCCAACAAAATTATCTGATACTAATCGCCCCACTGGGGGGCAGTGGGGCGCGTCAACGTCTCTAGCAATTTCTTGTTGACCTAGGTACGAATATTGAGAATCGAGTTGGCTGGAGTGGACCACTGTTAGTTCGAGATTCTCGCTATGAATGATCTAACTACTACGCCATCCCATTCTTAGCCATCTAGTTTCATCCACAAGATATAGTACAATCGACCTTTCGGTCTCAGTACTTGTGAACCTTTTTGGCTTATAGCCCTTCTATCCTATAGCGCGTCAACTGTTCCATGTGGCCCAGTTGACGTTTCGTTGGCATAAACTGGTTTTGGAGAATGCAGTTGCCAGCATGCACCTCCTGCATATCCATGGCCACGAACGTCGTTGTGTCGGCAATGGCGTTAGATCTTGGGAGGGAGGCAAGCAAGGTTGGGCTAAAGATTAATACCAACAAGACCAATAGAGAATAAGTTCTCCAGTTCCCCACCTGTAAATCTTAATTAAAATTGACTGCCGTCAGGATAGTCAACTCAATGTGGATCATTGGCGTAACGAAAACCGAAAACCAAACTGATTTGACTTGAGCTTAATTTCAATCGTTCTGCTAAATTACTATCGCTGACAAAAGAAAAGATCATAGCGTGGTTTTTGGAGTATTTTCGAGTCATTTTGTCGTCGGTGAGGACGCCAGAATGCTTGGACCTCCTTAAAGACTGCCTCTAAATTGGCCAATGGACCTTTCTCTGGCCTAAGTGTACTGTGGTAACTCTGCAGCCCCCCAACCTAATCTAACATATATCTCATTCTCTTATTTCCCCACAGACTGTTGGAAAATTTCACAACAGACAAGCTTATATACTCTATATTATGTCCTGTACTGCTTTGAACTTTAGTTTAGTGCACACACAATTCGGAGATGCACTTTAAGTTTAAAATTAACGGACTAAGTACATTGCAACAAAGTTATATTATACAGACACAGCAACAGCCGGAGTTCAACGAGAGTGTTTTCTCGAAACAGGATGAGATTAGCGAGCGGTTACTACCCGAAGAAAAAGTCCTGTCATGAAACCGGGGATGAGACCAGAAACATTGCTTAATGTATTCTAGAAACCGAAGTTATATGTATCGACAAAAGCATGCTAGTTCTCTTCACTTAATGGTATCAAACGTCAAGTTCAACGTTATGGTGATTTAATAGCTAGAAAGTTGAAACTCATGTATAGCTTAGTTTTATTTTTGCACTCTTGCTGCGGAACATTTTTTTAAATCTAAGATATCACTAATTGAAAATATTAGATGAGAGTAATCGAATAGAGACGATGAGATGTATATAAAGTTAGCGATACAACTTCCGCAGATTGAGTCGGAAAATGAATAGTAATTTACCGCTAATTAGTCGCTAATTAGTTGCGGAAAAATCAATTTTGTCGCTGTTCATTTAAAAAAAAATGCCCTCTAACGACTGAGAAAGTTGATGACGTCACAGTTTTTTTTTCTTACACGCGCGGACATTTTGTACCAAATTTCATGGTTCTTGAGAGAAAAATTGCTTTCAAATCTATAGATTTTGATACAGTTTTTAATTTGGACCTTCACAACAAGGGGAAGGTTACTCTTTGTAGAGCATTTCGAAAATCCACCCCCATCGCCGTTCCCACCTTTAAAAAAATTTGGATTTTCATATTTGGTTTCGGATCTTGACTGTTCACATCGGACTTCGGAAAACCACCCCACTCCCTTCTCATCCCTAAAAGGAAATCTGCAAATGTATCTACAGCTCTATTCCGATCTTGATGAAATTTTGGATATTGGACTTTCAAGAATATGGGAAGGTTAATGTTTTCAAAATATTAAAAAAAAAACCCGATCCCCCCTTGTCACTCGAAAATGAAATTGCAAATTTTCTTTAAGGAGTGAGAAAGAAAATTAGCTAGGTTTTTCGAAATCCTATGCAAACAGTCACCTTGCCCTTGCCTTGAAAATCTAATATTCACAATTTCATCAAGATAGGAATAAAACTGTAGATACTATAAATTTGCGGATTTCCTTTTAGGGGTGAGAAGGGGGTTATAGGTAAATAACATTTCGTAAAGATAGGAATAAAGCCAAATATAAAAATGCAAATTTCTTTTAAGGTGGGAAAGGGGGATGGGGGTGGATTTTCGAAATGCCATACAAAGAGTAAGCGAAATACCCATTTTTTTTAAAATGAACAACGACAAAATCGATTTATCCACAACTAATTAGCGACAAATTAGCGGCAAATTATTGCTCATTTTCCGACTCAATCTGCGGAAGTTTTTTCGCTAGCTTTATATAAACTTAGCGAAACACCCAATTTTTGTTTTTTAGGGTGACGCGAGCCTTAGTGACAAAAAATTCGAGTGAAAGTGACTGTTTCACCCCGGGCTTCGGAAACTAAAAATATCCTGGGAATCGTATTATGAAAGAGTAAACGTGATCATACGCTGGGCGGCCAAGGCCCGACGTCGTCGGGCTGTCGCGCCGCGATGATGATGATCATCATACGCTGGGGACAACATCAATTGCCAGCTCTGGGTTGAACACTAAACTGAACAGAACTGTATTTTTGCTAACTGCTTTACCGGGCACTTCGTCTAGTAAACAATGAGAATGAAAATATCAAGTATGTCTCCTCTCCAATCATTTGCAAACTCCTGCTCCCAATACTTAGTAGCTTCCATAAATCTTAAATCACAGTTCATCAACGACTAAATGGATTTGAATGCAAACATCCAATTGAGTAAAACGATTCTGGGGAAAATTGTAGACTATCAACTTAGGTACTAGTGTAGCAAAATCCCAACTATCATATTATTATCAGCCATTGGCTTCCTCCATATTTTGCTTCATTTGCACGTTTCCATATGGGAACACATTAGTGGACCAAATGCGCATATAGAAGCATCGTAGATTTTGCTTCGCCATGCTCCATAGACGATGCATAGATAGACATGAACATGGCTTCCACATACATACTATAACTTCATATTATGCATTGAGAGCAAGATAAATATTTTGATAGCTTCACAAGGACCTTCATTGTTGGAGAAGTTCAAAGCAGCTACGGAGAATAGTGTATAGAGTATACAAGAAGGGTGTATAGATAGTGCAAGCTGCAAGTGCAATACTACGAAAGTTTCTCAAAGGATACAGTACTTGTATATATTTCATGCATCTATAGTATCTACAGACGTTGACAGGCAAAACTACATATGTACAAATATCAAATAACTATATCGTATATATTCGTCTAACTACGCCATCATGATGAGTGTATTTTGAACTTCCGAATGACAATGATTATATTGAAGAAGTGCAACCAGCTACATATTCCTAAACTGACCCCAAATTTAATTGAAATGGAAAATAAGCTGGCAAGAAAATCTCAAATAAAGATCAGGAGTATAGATAAACAAACATATATTTACTTTATTTCTCTCAAGGGAATATTTTCTTTGGATTAGCCGCCGAGAATTCACATTGAATAAATTGGCATGCTTATTGACCTAAACGACTTCAATAAAAGAAACACGCGCGGAGTGGCGCGCACACGCCTGTCGTATTGTCGTACAGAGCTGTCTTGTTGAGATGACATGACGTCTCACGAACTGGTGCCTCACAATAACGTCAAATCAGATTTACCCATCCGGGCAGGGCGACCGGTAGCGCGGTGTGTTAACGCATCAATCTCATGTTTGACCACCGGCGTGGCGTTCCGGGTTCGAATCCCGTCCACGACGACGTTCGTGGCCATGGATGTGCAGGAGGTACGTGCTGGCAACTGCATTCTCCACACCAGTTTATGCCAATGAAACGTCAACTGGGCCACATGGAACAGTTGACGCGCTATGCCCCACAAGGAGTTAGGGCAGTTGAGTAGTATCCGGGCATTGTCTTTATGATAATGTCGGAATTCTATAGATTAATTTGTTGCCGGAGTCTTGGAAGCCTCGTTTACATAAATGCAACGGCGCACGCAAGCATTTCGCGCACTATCAAGAGGTGTAATGTCTTTCGCAACTTGATTTTAAGAGCGATTTGTTTGATGCGGATCCACCCTGTAATCGACTGGTGACCCTCATTTGTCCCAGTGGACATTCTAAATTTATGCGGAATTTTGTCCTAAACCCTTTCAAATAATTAGAGGTGAGAAACGGAGCCCTTATGGCATCGAGAAAATTTAAATGCAAGACAAAAAAAAGGATAGGACAATATCTGTATCCTATCAATCACGTGCATGTCTTTTCGCAAGTTTCGAGTAGATGATGCCGTCTCACAGGCGTAGACGCATATAAACGTAATTCCCATATTTCATTCCAAAAAGGATAAAAAATAAAAAAATCAGTTGTTCATGATTCAAAAGCATCCAATTACAAGGCAAGATGTAATGAACCACCTGTAATGAACCATATTATGGTCTGGTAGTGCTGCTTCCACCGGCAGCACCTGATGAGTAAGGATCTGTCGGTGGTACGAAACCAGAGGTAAAGGGGCCCATTACGCCTGGACCCTGATGCCAACGCGAGGGAATCTGCGCCGTCCGCCAACCATTCCATCCTTATCGCCTCATTTTTCAATAACTCCCCATTTTTACCTCCCCTGTTTGTGTTGTCTTCCCTAGGCCTATGAATTTTTATTAATACGTGAAGGACAGGGGCAACGAGCGGCGAAACCCCGCCCACGTCTCCCGAACTGAGCTACAGCAAGCAAAGGTCGCTGTTTAGTTCGTTGAGGAGCCTTTTTCTTCGCTAGATGGCACGGTCATTATGCTACCTTAGGCTCCGTCCCCACGGGCATCTTCGGATGCCCACCAAACCGTCCGTTACAAACATTCCTACTGCCTACCGTATCTACAAAAAGGAACGATCTAGAACGAGAGAACATTTTAAAAAAAAAGGCCGGAGTCAACACGGCCCTATGGGCACGAAGCACTATGCTTGAGTACTGAACTATAAAAGATCTCACGCTCCGGTTGTAGGACCTGATCTCGATCTCCAAACGGTATTTTTCTTTGACCCCACGTTGTGCGCAATTTGAATCAAGTGAGAAACTGCTATAAATGCTATAACTCTGCAACAGCTAAAGATAAAGTGCCCATTTTGATGTAAACTTTCCACGAATGAACGGTAATATTTACCTTTAAGGTACTAACTATGTGAAATACGCACTGCCACGTAATTTCCCATGCAATTTTCAGCGAAAAACAAATCGGAACCGGAATTCTTAACCCCTTTGAAACGATACTTTTTGTGCTTGTATCGTTTTAAAAATTCATTCTCCATTTTATTATGATCAAATCGATTTAACATGATTGCATCCTGTTTTTTGAATTTTTGGCAGTTATAGCGTTTGAATGTAGGAAAACAGACTTTTTTGGGCGTTAGAACGTGCACTACGCCGATTTGATATTACGAAAAACTCAGCTTGAACTCTCAAATAAGCACCTTTCACCATGGGGGAAGCATCTCGACCAAGCCAGGGGTTTGTATTCCGACCTAAATCGGAATACGTCCCTGAGTGGAATGCTAACACCTTATATAGTGTGCATTACACGACACGAGTGCGAATTTTCATCCAATGAAAAGTCACTGTGTTTATTCACTCCTGGCTTGGTCGAGCTGCTTCCCCCATGGATTAAGGCAGCTCCTGAAGAGTGGATCCATAGTGTGGACGAAACCAAGTGACAGGAGGATGAATTGGCTTTAAGCTGATAATTTTTGTGTAGTAGTGGAGAGCGAGTTTGAGTCATTTTTGACTTAGACTCGCAATGACCCACTCCACTTTATTCTTAAAAACATTAAAATGCGCTTATGCGTGAACAAACTTAGCGTCATTATATAATAGCGTTTCAAATATAGTGTCAACAGTCCAATACTCAACACACAGTAGTTCCGAGTTCACTTTTACGAATCGATATACGAGTGCATACTACTGTTGTCCACGTTCATTAATACTGCCAACAAAACTGACAATAATTACCACCCACCTTCACAAGACATAAAAATCAACCTCGTGTCCACTACGCAACCAAACAATTCATTTTGACAACATTCCCATTAAAAAATATTTCAAAACTTTTCACCAATTGCCATCAGATTTAATTACCAATATTTTCCTTTCGCCGGGTACCATTGTTGAATTTTGTTCGGTGAAACTAATTGATGGTGTTAAGTGTCACTCAAATCACAATTGTGAGAGTCTATCCAATCCAGTACGAGGTACGAGCTGGCTTGTCCAAAAGCTCCGTCAACATGTACTACTACTCGAAACGTGAAAATCCAATTCAAATGGCTTTGGAAAAAGGATGTGAAGCGATGATTGTTCAGGGAGTCAACTCGCTTCTGGTGGATGACAACAAAAACATGTCAATGGCGATTCTGCGGACGTTCATTAAAGTTTTAACCATTCAATTAAACAGATTAAGGACATGGCTGGTGCATGACTTGCATCTGAGATCAATGATGGCGCGTCGACCCTTGCCCAGGACAATAGGCAAGGGTCAATCGCATTGTTGCAGTTCGGGTGATGATATATGAGAGTTGCGCTAGGTGCGCTACATACTTGTGTAGGGCCTTTTCCTGAATAGTCATTTAAAAGTCCCATTCAGATTGGGTGAACATGTCGAAATGCATTGATAGATTTACCTTTCAATTCCCTCAGCGCATCCTTTACATCGCTTATCCGTTGTTTAAACCAATCGCTCAATTATCTGTGCGACTTCTGTCCGTAAATATTAATTTCGACCATTTGAGTATGTTTGTGTATCTACGAGTGAATACAACGACAGTGCCTATCTACATAATTAATGAAGTCATGAAACATTAAATTTTTATGATTAAGGATCTGCAGGACCCTAGAGCCATTCGGGCTGTCTGTCGACATAATAATGCACTTTTACCGAAATTTGCAATCATTCATTTTATGGTATGACATTCCATATCTGGCAAACAGTGGTCATTTCACTTGGAGCTTGTGAAAAACAATTTTTCACATTAACTCTTCATTTCCCCCCGGGGGTTACGGCAACGATATAACCATTGTGGCAGAGCTGTAAGCTTTAATTTATTTATGATTATACGCACGAATATCTTGTTAAATTTTGAATTTTTCATGGGACGGATTTTTTTTAATGATTGTATTTGCTTATTGTTTGAGGTGACACTAACTGGGATTTCTCTAGAAATTTTTCAAATAGTTATGCTAGAATATACCGTATTCTTGTTGACGGATGTAACCTATGCTAGTGTTTAGCGTGGTGGTAATGCTTTCAAGTGAGCGAGGACCTCGTGTTTCCCAGTGGCAGATCTAGAAATGGAGTTCGGAGGAGGCTCGACTTTGTTTGCTATCTGGAGAGCTAAGGGTATGTCCCCACTTACACAAATTTCGGTCCATGAAAGGCATGCAAAGAAAATGAAAAATACACTACACCCTGTCCTGGTCAACGGTGCTATAGGAGATGCTATGCAATGTCCAGTGATGACTTCCACAGCAGATCTGATGTGTTGCCTTTTTATCGATAACACTTTGACGGCGCAATTAGGATCCAATATGGGACACAATGACTTTATTGAAGGGAACATTTTAACATTTATCCATTAGGAGTGTTCATGCTAATTCGCTAATTTGAAATCAGCAATAGGTGTATAAATGTTCCCAAGATTTTGTGCGGTATCGCTTGTTGTATTCTGCCTGCTCTGAAGTACCAGCGGAGCTACTATACCAAGAATCCAACATAAAAAAGATTCTAAAATAACGCACTATTCTCAGTAAACAATAAGCTATATTTTGTCAGGATACAGTGACATAGTCACACTCGTCTTGGAGGATTTAATTACAGCTTGATAGTCGTTGATAATTACAATATCTCTAGATCACATCGCATGACACCTCAGCCAGATCAGAGCTTCCGCTATCACTGTAACTTTGGCCTGAAAAATATTGTAGTATTCAACGAGACTGAAAGAGAGATTAATGTGAGGTCCGTCAGAGAAAATTCCGACCTGTAATCCTTCATCCGTCTTGAAGCCCCCTTCTTAGATTTCTATTGAATAAGGCAATAGAAGCGTGTTCTCTTCGCATTAACTGTGTGGTTTTATCAGGCTGACAAATAGCTTTTATAGCACATAATTGGTAGAGAGGGGTAGTCAGTCGTCGCCAGATTATTTGGGTTGCTCGGAAAAGCTGAGTGTCTAGAGGTTGAAGTGAACCACTGGCCAGTGATATGGAGTCGAAGGACCGTATTTTCGACCATCAATTTACCCAAAATGTCAAGGCGCAGCACATTAAACAGCATGATCAATGCATCAGAAGGAGTAGTCCTAAGAGCATCACAAAAGGCAACGTAGCCTCTGTGCTCAAAACAGTCCACCAGACAACTTTCCCAAACACTATAGTAAAACAGTTACATAGAAATTTTGCCCTATAAGCTAAACAAGGCTCGCCCCATACAGACTCGACTGAAAGTGTCCAATACTTGTGAAGAGTACAAGCTCTGTTCTGTTCGGATTAACTTTACCCCATAGTTATCAAATCGCTTGTTGTTAGAGAGCATTTTGCAACCAGGAAATTTACCTGATCCATCAATATCATCCGCATAAGCACACACAACTTGCAGCTGGATACTTTCATGTTTAATTTTTTAAACCACTATATATGGACAACTAGAGGTCCCGAGAAAAGGAAAAGGCACTCCACATTGCAGGGTATTGCTGCTCACAAGTCCTCGTTCAGACGATGCTGCCGGACATGTGTGCCACCAGAAGCACATTGAGCCTCATTAAGCAAACTCGATAAGGAAATGGCAGGGGAAAGGTTGTACATTGCGGATGGGTGATAACTGCATTGATATATCGTGAAATGGAACTCCATTTGCAATTTAGCCCGACCAAGCGGCGTCATTGAAACTGATCTCGTCAATTTGTTACCGACGAGTGTACGTTGGGTAAATCGTGGGGACGAATGAGTCCCATTGCCCAGAACCCAATACCATGGTGCGTGGCGTAGGAGTAGTTAACGCACTACGCCTTACTAGGGGTTCTATCAAATTATTGTTTTATATGTATATGGGCTCGCGAAACAATTTGAGTGGTAAAATGGTGTCACGAGTTGAAAAAGTTTCTAAAAGCCTACTCTGTACTATGAATTCGAAAACACTAAAATCCAAATTTACTCATCCAAAAAAATCTTCGGCAATGAGACCGTCACCCACTACTGCCTGTATCCCAATACCAAGCATCAACTCAGTCCTACTCCCTTCTGTTCGAAAACAACTTCAACCCCAACAATCCAATACAAATGACACATCGTTAACGTTAACCTTTTTAATATATAATTTTTAAACAAGAACACCTAAAGTTCGTTTTTTTTTCTTTTTCAAAATAGCTGGTATACGTAACATCTCTTAAGTAAGTCCATTTATCTTGACACTTCGTTCCGGTAAGATTTATTGCCGGCAAAATGGTTTGTAGGGAGAGTATTTTCGGTGGTATGAAGTGACGCCTAGGAAGTACAAGAAAAGGAGTGGATATTTGTACGTAAATATAGGGGAACTACAAGACATCAGAAAGCAGGACAACATAACAAAATACACCTGAAATGCACACAATACGGGCAACAGCTGATAAGGAATAAAAATAAATATCCTGGCATTTACCATAGTCTGCTTAGAGAAATAAAGCGTTGCGTAGACGAGTATAAATTATGACAAATTCTATGTCATATTTCAAGCACTGAGCACTGAATTCTTTATAAGCTGACTATAGGCTCTTGTGGATTGCCGGCGGATGACGCTTTTCTTTAGAAGATTTAAGTGTCGATAAGCGATGACGATGACTCTACAGTGGAATAAGTTCGACAAATGGCCTACAATTACAGATTCTTCTTTAATTTCGACATAAGAAAAATGAATGAAATTAACAAGTAAAATAATTTTGAAATTAAGCAGTATATTGTATCAAATCGCCGAACATCAAATTCCACTTGGAAGTTTCCAATGACAACCACAATAATTAAATAGTACAAAAGTTTACAATAACCTCTCTCAAGATTATTATTAAAATTCATTCAAGTCCCCGAGAAATAATGTCCTCCTCCGCACATAGATACGAAAGGAAAAATCTTAATCCATTCTTCAGTCACAGATCGCAGTGACGCCTCCATCTGCCAAATGCACAACAACTCCACCGAAGATAATAAAACATTAAAACATCCTGACTGATAGGCCATACAAAGTATCCTGGCGTTTGATGAATACCAAAAACACAGATCACATTTGACAGTCAAATTCTGTCACGTTAGGAAATTTCCTTCGCATTAGCTACGACTTTTTTCTGCTTTGTTTCTTCCGTCGAAGTTGTAGCGTGTCCTGAAGTATCTGAGGACCGAATAAAGTATTGTGGAAATGGTGAAAGTATAAGTTTCAGATAAGTGATGTACGGTGGGTGTGGTTAACCTGTTATTGGTTTTGTATGAGTTTGGTTATGGGTGTGGGGTCAAGTTAGAAATTCAAGTAAACCCGTTAAGTCATTGGTTTTAACACCCACTGAATAGTTTTCGTGAAACATTTAATTACAGTAGTCCCTCGACTTACGTCGGAGTTAGGTTTCGAGAATTTGCGACGTAAGTCGAAAACGACGTAACTCGAGGGTAGAAACAACTTCAGGCGATAAATGTATAAGCTTTCATTTTTTGAATATGAATGTATTTATTATACCCTAGACTTTTAGTATAGGCATAGGGCATATTGTTTTGTCACGACGGAAATATGTAACACCTTAAAGGAGGCTCCGGAGGTATAGAAATGTATATTTATAAATGATCAGGGTCACTTCCTGATTCGATTTAGCCATGTCTGTCTGTCTGTCTGTCTGTCCGTTCGCACGATAACTTTCGATAGAATGAAGCTAGAGCCTTGAAATTTTGGTCAAATATTGGAAGTATGATCTGATGATTGGTTGGTATTGAAAATGGGCATGATCAGGCCATGAGAACGCCTACCTCCTCTACATATGTAAAATAAATAAATGTATTTATAACTCCCGATTAAATAAACATGAAAAGTTCTAGCTTTGGTAGATTGCTCGTGAGGGTAATCCTATACTCCCCTGGAAAAATAAAATCGATCAGTTAAAAACTAACGGTAATTTTCTTACAGTAAGCTGGGCATAATCAGATCAAAGGAACGCCTACCACCCCTACAAAATTAAAAAAATTAAATATTACTTTAATTACGATAGCTTTCGATAGAAATAACACTAGTGAGTTGAAAATTTGGCAGAACGTTGGTAGTAAAATTAAGTTTGTTGGCATTGAAAATGGGCAAGATCCGACCCAAGGAACCCCTACCTCCCCTACAAATGAAAATTCAAATAAGCGATAACTGTTGATAGAATGAAGCCAACGACTTGAAATTTTGGTCAAATGTTTGAAGTGAGATTAAGTTAGTTGGCATTAAAGATGGGTTCCATCCGACCTAAGGCACCCCTTCCTCCCCTAGAAATAAAATTTTAATTAAGCGATAACTTCGACAAAATAAAGCTAGCGACTTGAAATTTTTGGCAAATATTTGTAGTAGGATCCAGTTGGCTAATACTGAAAATACGTTAAATCCGACCAATGAAACCCCTGCTTCTCCTACAAATAAAACTTCCAATAAGTGATAACTTTCGATACAGTGAAGCTAGAGACTTGACATTTTTTTTTAAATGTTTGTAGGGTGATCTAATTGGTTGGTGGCAAATAAGCGATAACTTTCGAAAAAATTAAGCTAGTGTCTTGAAATTTTGGTAAAATATTTGTACTGGAATCTAGTTGGTTGTTATTAAAAATGCGCAAGGTTCACCAAACGAAACCTTTACCTCTCCTTTAAGTGAGACTTCAAATATGCAATAACTTTCGATAGAATGAAGCTAGCGACTTGAAAAATTCGACAAGTATTTGTAGAATGGGTTAGCTAATTGATTTTTAGAATGGCCAAGGTCCTCCTGAATGTGTGCCAACCTCCCCTATAAACTGGCCATATAGGAAACTCACTTTTAATGCATATGGTCGTTGCCAATTGATACTTTTGGTATCACCACTAGGTCTGTACAAGTCTAGGGTATATACGCTTCGGACTCCGGGCCGAAACGAAGCTTCGGCCTGGTTTTTTAATTGACATTTCACTGTTGTCCCCCAACTCAATAGCTTCAATTAATTGGTGAAATGTACGCCGCAAATAATAGGCCTTAAAGGATGCATTAGCACCTTGATCCATTGGTTGAAGAATCGCGGTCGTATTAGGGGGCAAAAAAATCACCTTAATGGCATCATTGTTGAGATTTATGGGATGACTTGGTGCGTTATTTATGATTAGTAACGCTTTATGAGAAAGATTATTGGCTTCCAAATATTTCTTTATTTATATTCTTTATTGTCGGACAGAAATATTGATCGAACCAATCACAAAATATATTAGAAGTAACCCAGGCCTTTTTGTTGGACCTCCAAATAACCGGTAGATTTTCCTTGTACACATTTTTGAAAGCTCTTGAATTTTCTGATTGATAAACAGCAAGAGGTTTCAGTTTCAAATCACCTAATGCATTCCTTCCGAGAAGCAAAGTAATCCTGGATTTTTCTGCCTTAAAGCCAGGAGCTCTTTTTTCTTCAATCGAAAGAAATGTTCTTGAGGACATGCGTTTCTAATACAGGCCTGTCTCGTCAACATTAAACACCTCCTGTGCGCAATATGCTCCATTTTCAATAATATCATGTAAAGTGTTTGGAAAGATCTTCGATGAAAACGGCGTCGTAAGTCAAGGGACGGACGACGTAATTTCAAGGGTTTGGTCTCAAAGTAATAAACGACGTAAGTCGAAAAAACGTATAACAAGAGAGACGTAAGTCAAGGGATTACTGTATAATCATCATAGATCGACAGTCCGATGCCGGACCATGGCCATATGGATCGTTTTAATCCAATTGTCCCGGTCAAGCTATCACGTCCTTCAATTTCGGAAGCCCACCCATGCCATTTAAGGTGGAAAATTTACCACAGAGGGGTTGCTAATCCGATCCACAAAAAAAGCTAAGTACCAGTACGACAAGAATATAAGACATGAAGTCTTCAATGAATACATACCAATGATCAGGGTCACCTCCTGATTAGATTTAGGCTAGCCATGTCTGTCTGCCCGTTCGCGCGATAACTTTCGATAGAATGAAGTCAGAGGATTGACATTTTGGTCAAATGTTTGCAGTATAATCTAGTTTATTGGAACTCCTACCTCCCCTACACATGAAAAATACAAGTAGTAAATGTATCTATAACTCCCGATTGAATAAACGTGAAAATCAATAACTTTTTTAAATAACTCGAGAGGTACAATTTATGGTCACTTGTAAAAATGAAATCAATCAGTTCGAAACCAACTGTACTTTCACAAAAACCCTGTATTACCCTACTTTTCAAGTTGTTTGTCTATTACTCTTGAGCCTATTGAAGTAGAGAGTTGATTTTTGGCATGTAAACTTCAGATGAGAAGCCTATTCTTATTTACTAAGATGGGTTTGATGGGAAGACCCGATTGAAGCAGACGCAGAACGACTGCTGGGCTTTTAAAATTGGAGGACGCGGTCACTTGACCGAGATACATACTACTTACTACTACTTTGCCTTAACCCCTAGCGGGGCATAGCGCGTCAACTACTCCTGCGCGCCATCGTACTCTGTTCTGGGCAATGGGGCGCTACTCCCCAAAAGATTTACCCAGTACCTGACACTCCTTTGCGACAAATCGACGCCATGTGATTCGAGGACCCCCTCTTGGTCGGCCTTGGTTGGAAATGGGGTTCCATTTCATGGCATGCAAAGCAATGCAGTTATCACTCTTCCGCAATGTGTGACCTATCCACTGCCATTTTCGCCTGCGTATCAATTCGTCGATTGGCATCTGACCCGTACGCCGACTTAGCTCTTCATTTGATATTGTTTCGGGCCAGAAAATTCTTAAAATTCGACGAAGACATGAGTTGACGAAAACTTGCAGCTTTCTGGTAACTCCTACGGAAACTTTCCATGTACTGCTCCCATACAAAAGCACTGATAGTACCAGGGAGCGAAACAGGCCCAGCTTGGTCTTGATGCTGAGATAACTGCCCTGCCAGATTTTGGACAGCATACCGTATGCGCGTTTAGCCTGGTTGATACGACGAGCGATGTCCTGCTCCGTACCCCCATTTTCGGCAACAATGCTACCCAGGTAGACGAAGTTGTCCACCTTCTCCACAGGCTGCCCATTAATATTGATGGCAATAGGTGTCGGATTTCTTTTTCGCAACGGCGGGCTAAGAACCTTGGTCTTGTTGGTATTAATCTTTAGCCCAACCTTGCTTGCCTCCTTCTCGAGATCTAACGCCATTGCGGACAGATCAATGATTTTGTGGGAGAGTAGGCATATGTCGTCAGCGTAGTCAAGATGTTGTTGATAAGATGTCAAAGTCCATTGAATTCCTCTGTCGAGTCCAGATAGGGCTGCATGCAACACATCGCCGATCACAATGAGGAATAGGATCGGTGAGAGGATGCACCCCTGCCGAACTCCACTGCGAATCTCAAAGTCCCCCGTCACCTTACCTTTATGCAGAACGCGACATTTAGCGCCGTCATAGGTTGCCTTAATAATAGCCACAAGCTTCTCAGGGATGCCTCTCCTGCGCAAGGCTGCCCATATAGAATCCCGGTTCACACTATCGAAAGCCTTTTCGAAATCGATGAAAAGCAAGTGAAGCGGAGAATCGTATTCAGCGCATTGCTCGATGATGATTCGCAAGGTGTTAATGTGATCGACATAGGAAAATCCGGATCGAAAGCCAGCCTGCTCTTCATCAATTGTGCTTTCTAAGTGGGCCTTTAGTCTCTCCAGGACGATTTTAGCTATTATCTTGGCAACGGCAGGAAGCACACAAATGCCTCTCCAATTATTACAGTCTGTGAGGCTACCCTTCTTTGGAAGTTTGATGATCAAACCCTCCCTTCACTCAGCGGGAAAGGTCTCTGTATTCCACGCTTTATCAACAAGTGGGTGCAGCAAATCGGCAGTTACGCTTGGCGCTGCTTGATAAAGTTCGGCAGGGATACCGTCGAGTCCGGCGGCCTTTCCTCGTTTTAGTGCAATAATTGCAGTGACTATTTCCTCTTTAGTCGGGGCAGTGGACCGTATACGCACATTTTGATGGTTAGCTAAATTATCTATATGAGGGGGAACTTCACCAGAGGTTACACGGTTCAAGACCGCAGCGAAGTGTTCTTTCCACCGCCTCATTTGATCTTCTTCCAAGATAAGTAGCTTTCCATCACTATCTTTCACCGGATGTTGGCAGGAGTTACGACCACCTGTAACCTCCTTGATGACACCGTATACGGCGTTTAAGTTGTTACTTCTAGCGGCTTCTTCTGCTGACGCTAAAAGAGAATTGGCATAAACTCTTTTATCGCGTCGCACACTACGCTGAACTTCTCGAGCTTTCTGACGGTAAAGGAGTTCGATGCTGCTTCGATTGTCGTCTGATGCTGCAGCCAAACGAACTTTCAGCTCCTTTCTTTCAACAATCCGCTGCCATGAAGCGTCGGACATCCAGGGCTTATTCCGGCAATCCGGGTTTGGGCCAAGGATGGTATTTGCGCTATCAATGTACGCATTTTTTATGGCATCCCAGTTTTCGTTTATGTCACTATCTGGGTGACTAGTTATCTCAGCCGCTTTTTGCGCAAGATGGTCATTATATTGTTGTAAGACAGCTGGATTTTTTAGTCGAGCGGTGTTGAATTTGCGGGGCCTGGATCTTTCGTCGCTGGGGCGGCGCACGGTTGTAATACGCAATCGAACATTAGCGATCATAAGATAATGGTCTCCTCCCATCCCAATATCGGCACCCTTCTTGTTTCGCACGTCCAGGAGGCAACTCTTGAATCTTTTACTAATGGCAAAATGGTCGATCTGATTTTGTGTTCTGCGCCGATCAACAGAGGACCAACTGATTTTGTGGTGGTCCTTATGCTCAAACATAGTACCACCGATGAAGAGACTGTGAAAGTTGCAGAACTCTACAAATCTTTCAACGTTGTCATTACGATCACCAAGACCGTGTCTCCCCATCACATGTCTGAGCCCATAGTTATCAGCGCCAACTTTCGCATTCAAATCACCCATAACCATTATAATGTCACCTGTGTTCTGCTCTAAACGGCGTTTAGTTCTTCGTAGAAGGAGTCCTTTGCCAAGACATTGTCGGGTTCAGTAGGGGCATAACATTGTATTATTGAGATGTTCCTCATTTTGGTCCGGAACCTGGCGGTCAAGACCCTGTCAGAGACCGGTTCCCAGGATAAGAGACAGTTTCGCGCGGCTCTGGTTAAAAGGAGCCCCACACCTGACTCACGGCGACTACCGGTAGCTTTACCGGAGTACAACATTACAGTGCTGCCCGTTGGAGAGATGAATTCTCTGCTGTTCCACCATCTTATCTCACTAACTCCTAAGATATTTAATTTGTACCTCATAAATTCACTCTCTAATTGAAGAAATCGTGCGTTCTGGGGACCTTCTGATCCATTGTCCAGGAGAGTACGCACATTCCAGAATCCAATCTTTGTCATTGTACGATAGCTAAAAGTCGTAACCGTTGAGTCAGTCCTTATCCGAGGCATAGTTGACGTTTCGTTAGCATATAAAGATTTCGGATAGTGCAAGTTGCTGGCATACACATCCTGTCCTTTGATTGTCGGTTTTAACGACAGGCCCTCAAAGGGAAAGGCCGTGGTATTTTTTTTTCACACTCCACACCACAGGGGTACCTCAACCAAATCATCGCACCGCCATCACTGGTGGCTTGACGTTGGTTGGCAATGGTCAGTGGCCACTGCCGTTCCAGGGGGCGCCCACGCGGAGGACTATGGAAGAGGAGTTTTTGCCCCCCTAACAGAGATACATAATTGGGGGACAATGATCCAGCTGGCCAAGGCCCGATGACGGGTTGTAGCGCTCAGATGATGATGCTGAAGATGCGTTTAATCAGACCAAAAGAAACCTGCCTCTTTACAAATGTAAAAAAAAAATATTCTCTTAAGTACGATAACTTTGAACAGAATCAAGGTAGTGAGTTGAAGAAAGTTTGGTCGGATATTGGTACTAAGAACAAGTTGATATATACAAATGATCCAATCAAAGAAACCCTTACCTCCCCTACAATTAATACCAAATCATGCCGAAGGTATGATACCCATATCATACCATCGTTGTGTTTTGTGGTCTCATACATTTGCCTTTTTGAAATTAGTAGTAAAACTTGTTCCAATTTCACTGTTCCTATAAGAGGTATATGAAATAGTGGGCCGATTTCAACCAAATTTAGGAACGTGGCTTAGCAGTCAATACGGTTGAATAATATGCAATTTCGTGAAGATATCTTCAGAAAGAAAAAAAGTTTTCCTGACAAAACTTGCTTTTTTGTCTTCAGTTTTCTGGCACGGGTGATCGCCCCATAACGTCTCATTTCAAATTATGGAAAATTACTTTTGCTACTCAGCTATTAATTCATCTCAAACTCAGCAAATAAAAAAAATTAATTTCAAAATACTTTTTCATTTGAAAATAACCCATATGTGAGAAAAAGTACTTCAAATATATTACTGGTGCTCCGTAATTCCCATGAAATTATCGTCAAAGAGAACAATTCTCTCCTGAACCTCTTCCTAATTCGTCGAAATAGACACAAACAAGCAAATATGAAATTATTATTATTTTTCTCGTAAAGCATGATAAATTGCAAAATGAGGATTCATGATGGGTTAATATTCTTTGCTCGCTTCTCCTCTCCCCCCGCCCCATCATCCTCTTTCGTCATCCTGTCAACTCTCTTTGTGTACTGATTTTTCATCAAGCCATACTTCGCCTTCGCTGGCACACATACGTACTTGTTTCTCGTTATACTCGGTGAGTGAGCTAAACCTGCAGATGTCTGATGTTTTGTCTCTAATACCTTCTTCATATTATCATATAAAAATTACAGGATATGAATTATTAATAGCACATCAGCATCTTCGTAATATGCCTTCAGCTTGTTTGCCTGCTTTCTTTCGTTCGGGGAAGTCGGAAGAAATGATGGGAAGGGTGGAATAGGTCGAGAATCTTGCTTGCTAGGCATGTCATCGGATAGCTTCAGATATGGGCGTCATCTGCCATTGGACTTGGTGTTGCGAGGTCGCAGTTTCTTTGAATTCTCAACCACGACTATAAAGTTATAAATTGAAAGTCACAAAAATTAAACAGCAGCCTGGCGAAATCGATGAAGTTTTGAAGGCTATTTTTTTCCTCTCCGTAGCGCGAGACAGGAAAAAAAAAGAATGTATATTAAGTACTAGTGTTTGGTCTGTTGGAGGTGACGAGCCGAGAATACGGAAATTATGGACAAAATTGTGTTATTCTGGTGGTTTTAATAGTAAATGTCATGAAACACTAAAGGAGAGGCTTAAAGTATCCGGGGAAATACGGGATAATAAATATGCGAAAACGAAGTTTTGCGAACTCTATTTTGAATAGAGTAATACTTCTTCGAACTTTCCTCTGACAGTTATTACCGAGTCGTCGTCATACCCTTGAGTCGAAAATCCCATAGGGAAAAGTTTCCACAGCAGGCTATCTACTATACGAAGCAACAAAGAATGCGTAAGAGTACCCTCCTTGCGGACATCCTCTAGTGACATATGCCGTTAAACTATATGTATTCTCATAATAATTTAGATAATTATCTGTTGAATTAGCATCAAAAGCGAATGAAGCGCCCCCAACGAATTCATCCGTAGATTGGCAGTATATTAAAATACATAAAAATTAATTCGATATCATTTTGATCGCTCCCTACAGCCAATGAAAATTCCAAGGATCGATTGCTACACTTAACATAGCCAGAGCTCAAGGTGGTGACCATGACACCGCAAAAATTGCACCAACCACCAAACGCTCAACCCAACCGCGAAACAGCAACTCAAGTCAAACTGGCTGGCCAGGGCGTCTAGACTTGTACGAAGTTAAAGCAATTTACCTGCGGCAAGACAAACAAAATTAATTTACTGCACTGCTGCGGATAAACATTCCTAATAAGCGACGAGCTTCTGTATGGAAAAAATTAACTCTATCCTGGCCACAGGAAAAAACGGACGAAAACGCTTTATGACGCTCATCATGCCATGCCAAGACAACTTCTCCCCCCGCTTTCTTTCTTTTGTTTGGCGGATGTAAAGATAAAATTAAAAAAAAAAGAAAAGAAAGAAAACCTAAGAGGCAGAGTGAATAAGCTCTAGAAAATATGACGACACGGGCAGAAAGTTGCCACAGGTATCATAAAAATGGAAGGAGACGATGATAATAAGACGTTTCAATGACGTTCCTTATGCTTTTTTTCCGGCTGCTCAAGGAAATGTTGCGGCGGAAAAATAACAATAGGTTTTGTTCGGACCGTGATTGTTTGCTTTTGGCTTGGGTAAGAAGAATCAGACTATTGTGAGAAATAGGTTATTGCACTTAATTTTTTTTAATGAGAGGGACAATACTGCACAACAGATTATGTTGAAACAAATTTATGATCGCCCTATTGACGATTTCTCAGCAGTTTTGGACTATTTGTAATGGACCACGAAGGACGAGGAGTGAAATCGGCTCTAAAGACCGGAGTTCACCAAAAGTGTACAAAAGCCCTTTCCAGAGACCACTAGATGACGTGCTCTGGCAGACCAGCCCAGTGATCGGGAGTAGCGGGGTGGGTGATCACGCCAGTCACTGGCCTCCTCCATTAACATACAAAAGATATAGTACAACTGCCCGAATACAATATCAAATAAAGGAGCATCCCCAACTATGCCCGTAGAAAAAAAACCATAACAGGAAACCTAGAAGTGATGCCTATACATCAAACTCTCATAAAACACAAAAATACCAAAAATCCCGTGAAGGGACATGGAGCTTTACCAGCCAATCTACAAACAAAGTCATATATAAACAGGGGGTTTCCCGTCCAATCAGGACAGATCCTTCCCTCTTCCAGTTTACGAGGACCTATGGTGTAATTCGGTCCACTTTATTGGTCCTAGGTGTATTGGATCAGCGCCTCTTGACCCGTCCTTCCCATGGGATTCCAGGCGCTAATTTTGGAAATCCTCCCGAATGAAAATTTACATCTTCCACAAATTCAATTACTCATACTTCATATCTGCAACCAGGAAGCAAAAAATCAGTTTGATTCTTTCAAATCAATTGTAATATAATAGAAAAAAATCTAGGGACGCAGGAGCCTCCCGTCCGCCAAAGAAAAACTAAAAAAACGAAATCGATCAAATTCAACAAGACCATGTTAACGCGACACAGCAATTACGGGTTTGGGACCTCTGTAGCTCCGGCCCCGGGTGGTCGGGAAGGTCTTACATTTAGTATGTTCATTGTTTCTGATCTTTTCACGAAGTGTTGCAAATTTGAAGTCGATACGACAAAAAACACCATAGATATGAAAGTCTTTTCAAATTTTTCTTGTTCTCGTTGTACTTTGACAGGGCCACAGCCTCGAAGGGGGCGTATTGAGATCTATTGTACTTTCTTTTCTCACAGATTGACTGTATCCCACGGGTATGCATAGGTTATCATTTGCTCTGATCCGTGAAGTAGATAAAAAGTTACATTCAAAAAAGTGAACTTTTATAGATATTCTCGCTTAAGTCTTTTCAATAATTTCAAAGAAAATTTTTTTCCAGGCATTACCCTTGGTTCAACTTAATTTGGTATGTACATAGTTTTCTTTGGTTATTATAAGTACCACACAGTTATATTTTGGTTCTGCTGAAGATGTGCGTCAGGATAAAAGGACCCTCCTAATCATGAAATTAAACAAAACCAAACCTAAAGGTAAGTATGGGTATATTCTAAATCGTGGTAAATAGACCAATGCACTGGATTTCTGTTAAAAACATTTTGAGTTTCGATCAGGACTGATGACATTTTGCGTCTTTTGGAGAGGAAAAATGACATTCTTGGAAAAGGAGTGAAACCAAGGTATGATGGGTATCATATGACTGGAGGTGGTGAGGCGAATGCAGTGGATTATTGTTGCAGGCATTTTAGGTCCTTTGAAGAGGAAAAAAGATGTTTTTGACAAGGAATCGATATCTAGGCAAGATGAGTATCATAAGACGGGGGGTGATGAGGCGAACACAATAGACTACCGTTGAAGGCATTTTGAGTCCTTTGAACAGGAAAAATGATATTCTTGGAAAGGAAGTGATATCTATGGAAGATGGGTATCACATGACTGGAGGTGATGAGGCGACAGTAGACTACTGTTAAAGGCGTTTTTAATCCTATGAAGAGCAAGAAGGATGTTCTCCGTGAGGAAGCTATCTATGCATGATCGGTATCATACGACTGGGGATCGTGGTGCCAGTGCACTAGAGTACTGTCGATGGTGTTTGAGTCCTTCAGTTAGGAAAACAGCATCTTCTTAGGCATAAAATGAAACAGAAGTCAAATCTAGAAAATATCGGTCTCGACTTAAGGGACACTCAGCTCAATATAGGGGAGTAGTGGGGTGAGTTTTATTATCGCAGCTATTGGCCTTCTCCGTAAGCATAACATAACATAAAAAGGTAACGTTTGTCTGCCCGTTACAAAAAAAAAAAGAAAACTGACAAAATCTTAAAGAAGTCAACAACAAGAGCACCTAATGGTGACAAAGATATATTCAGGGAATAACGCCCAGTTAGGACAGGTCCTCTCCCATTCCAGGTGGAATGAGCACCCTACTGACGCTTAGATGTGACTCAGCCATTCAGGCTACAGCTATTCTTCCTTCCTCCAGTCACAACCATGGCTTGGGACAGGCTTTGGCAGAGTTAGCCGTAGTATGATGCTTAATTTGAATGTACTATCAGCTATTAGTGAGTGTAGTCCGGAAGGCGCAATAGTTAGCACGTTCGCCTTCTACGCACTGGGCCCCGGTTCGATTCCTACTGAATGCGGTAGTTTTCGATTAAAAAGAGGATTTACGTGTCGGACTATGAGTCCACTCAGCTGTTAAATGAGTACCCATTTATGGGGTAAATAACTCGCTTGAGCGTGTTGTTGATCACACACCTCTGTACAAGACCCTCACGATCTAGAAAATGAGATGATGGTAACTCATCTCGAGGCCATGGTTCAAATTGGACTGTAGTGCCAGTTATTTATTTATCAGCTATTAATACCTACCATCACTTTATTGTCCTCGGTACACGGAACGACCCTAAATCAACAATATTTAATCAACTATCTAACCTTTCAGAAAGATTAATATGCTCATTAAATTCCTCCAGCTTAAGGATCGCACGTAATAGCCGATGATAATATAAATTTTAAATTCCCATCTTGACTGTCCAATTGGTGTAGAAACCAAGACACAAAATGACAATATTAATGAAATGTAATCTCGACATCCTTTTTAAGGACGATTAAACGAATGCAAAAAGCGAAGCATTTCAAAGGCAAATATTGTTGTCCCTTCATTCGTTCATTTCTCATTTCTGAGAAGGATATTTCATAAAATGTCCTTGCCTCGACAATACCTGGAACCTGGAACATAGGTACTCAGCGCTTCAGATCGGGAGTATGGGGGAGTAGTCATCGGAAGCAATTTGCAAGCAGTTAAATAATTATCACTAACAAGATTAATTGTTTCAGTCTGGCACATGAATGTTTAAGAAGGCATTTTTCCACGAAAGGTTGTTTGTCTGGAGGACGGTTAATTGGACTAAACAGAAGCTTGCGAAGTCAGGTCTGTTACCGAAAGACTATTTATGGATTGAGTTCGATGTATCTTATAATAAAATAAATAATAAATAACTGGCGCAACAACAACAATTTGAACCATGGCCTCGAGATGAGTTAACATCGTCTCATTTTCTAGATCGTGACGGTATGTCTTGTACAGAGGTGTGTGATCAGCAACACACTCAACCGAGTTATTTACCCCAATAAATGGGTACTCATTTAGCAGCTGAGACTCGTAAATCGCCTTTTTTTATCGAAAACTACCGCATTCAGCAGGAATCGAACCGGGGCCCAGTGCGCAGAAGGTGAATCTGCTAACCGTTGCGCCATCCGGACTACAAATGTATTTGTATTTTATGATTTTGATTATACATTATACTGCGAAATATTTACTGCAGGTGAAATTGCAATGACCTGAATCATGACAAATACCATTTGCCCTAGGCCTTAGCAGGGCATAGAGATTTGTCTCAAACCTCTCCCCAAATTCAAATTGAGAATTATTTCAAATGTAAGTAGAAGATTTCACGATAGATTTGGCTAAATATCGAGAATCGTTTCTCCATGCACTCTTCTTCGAATTTTAGTCTGCTAGCCTTTCGTCTCCATTTCCATTCTAGTAAGATAGTTTACATTTAATTGTACTCTCGCAATGGAACATTGGTTTTTTTCTTTCCTTCTCTTTTTCTATTTGTCCAAATCAAATTTAAGGACACACTATTCCCTCTATAGAAAAAGACGAAAATTTCATTTTGGTGTTTTGTAGATTCTGATAAAAGTAATGGAAATTGTACTCGGGCAAACTTTTATGGTGCATTACATTTATTTTATATTCTAAAGGTTCTTTCCTATGTATTTTTTTTCAGTCGCTCCTATAGTGCTCTCCAACTCTTCGAATTTGCTGGAACTAAACGAAGTTGAACGAGAAAAGCACTTGCAACTGCCGCTACTGCTGCATCAGTGAGGTAAAATGTAATTTGCTCAACTTTAGCCAGGACTAATGCAACAACATATCGGATTTTTGTTTATATGAAATTTTATAGGACAGGATTGAGTACGGCGTAAGCATGTATCGGAATACGAGTACATATATTCGATAAGGATAGAAAATTGGACTAATACAAAACTTTTTCGTGAATGCAAGGATGACAACGAGTCAAGAAAGTTATTGCTCTTTGTATTTCTATTTCTAAAAACAAAATTACCATTTCAATATGCATTATGTTCATATTGGGCGCCAACTTTGCGAACCATCTACGGGGCTCATCTAAGACCGATTGATATGACATTGAATTTTAGTTTTGAGCTGACAACGTCTTTTAGGAGTGAGTCGAGAAAATGCGGGACAGAAGTGGAATTCCTTTAAAATCCATCCATTTTCATTTATTGCATAAACCAACCAAGCCTTATCCAAAATCAGATTGCTGCCTTTGTATCCATAGCCAGCCAAGCTAGTGTTCTATGGCTGTTTTCAGGGCCGTATTAAGGGGAAACCAGACAGCGAAAAATTTAATAAGAATACACAAAAGCATTTAAAATATTTATTAAATTAACGCCTGTGCGCATTTTTTTACCGTGTGAACAATTAATGATACTGAATTGACAGTTCAGCCTGCTACAGACAATGACCCATCCCGGCCATTTGAAGCCATCTCCATTGTGTGGCCGGGGGGATGGCGTTGAGTGGCCAATGGCGCGTAACCGTCAACAGCCATGGGCCATGGGATGGCCACAAATGGCTTCGAGAGCCATTTTCCTCCGTACGCAACTTTTAACAGCTGATTTAAGTTGACAGGCTACTACACAATTATCGCAATGCTACTATCACCGACCTTCTGCCGTGCGCGATCCTTGTGATTTTAAACTGCCGTGACGCCACTATGCGCAATTTCCTGATGGCCCATCGAAGACCATTGTGTGGACGGACAATATTTCAATTGACATTTGGTGTGTGATGGCGGCCATCAAAGTCATCATCGCGATGGTCCATTGTCTGTAGCAGTGTTAAACGTGCGCTTTGCTAGAGCATGGAGCTCTTTTGCGTGTATCTTTTTGATCATCGCCTGTGATCGACGCAGAGTGGTGTCTTGCAAAACCGACCTTAAGGCTGCGTTTATGCTCGAGTGACTCATATCGCGCGACAAGACATCGGGTCGCTATTGACGCTGTCAGCGATTTTGCTATTCAATGGTATACCAACTGCGCCATGCATAGTCGCTTGGAAATCGTTCCGCATTGAAAAGCTTCATATGTTCATATCACATTTTCTTCACACACATATTGTTGCAATTTAACTATTGGAACACTAGATGCAATTTAACTAGTGGATCAACACTGAATTGAAATTGGAAAAATGACACTGGTTTTTTGATTATACAAAAATTCAATTCAATTTAATAGAGTATGACGTCGTAGAGGGTGGATTTTGGCAGCACGAGTTGTTGAGATAAATTGCGAGCTTTCCAACGAGTGGTGAACGATTTTCGTGGAATACAGACTAAAGCCTTGTCCACATTTGTATACAAAGTCGAGCGATTGTCAATAGACTTGTTGAGGGATTGTCTATAGACATGCAGATAGACAATGTGTATAGACAGTCTAGAGACTTTGTCGCGTGTACACACTTGAATGCCTTGTTCCTCGTTAGTTGTCAAATATGTCTAACCTTGTTGGGATCGCGGGATGTGCAGTGATAATTATGTACAGTGAAAATAATCGAAGAAAGAGACGTTGGTGGAAACGACAACTTTTTGTGGAGGGGCCTCGTTTCGGCTGTAATTTACTTTCGACTTTGCAATTAGGAGACAGCATGTGTTTCCGAAACTTCACCCGTTTGACCCCAAGTGACTTTGAAGAATTGCTTCAGCTTGTAGGCGGAAAAATACAAAAACAAGAAAGTAAATTTAGAGAAACCATTCCACCTACTCTGAGATTGGCAGTGGCACTTCGTTATCTGGCAAGTGGAGAATCATTCACCAGCCTAATGTACACTTTTAGGATATCGAAACAAGCTGTATCACAGATTGTCCATGAAGTGTGTGAAGCTATTATACAATCTCTGAAGGGTTTTGTTAAGGTAGGTATCTATAATTAATCATTAACTAATTATATATACACAAACATTTATTAACATATACGGATACATGAAGTATAAAAAAACATAGAAAAGATAACTGACTCTTATTATGGTGCCAAAATAAAGTATAATTAATGAAGTTCGAAAAAGAATTACAGACTCTATAAAAAATTAAAAATCACTCAGAGTGTAAATAAAAAGAGAGTCATCACGAGCGGTGTTTTCATGATTTCCTTCAGATGTAGGTGAGGAAGCATAACTGCCATAACTTTCTGAACGGTTGGACTGGCTATTCGTGGAGGAAGAGGAATTATCTGGAACTTTTTCAGCATACATTCCCATTTCCAAACGAAGTAGAATGCTGTGTATGTTGTGCTGAGCAAGAGATATCTCAATTTTGGTCTTTTGCAGTTCCTCAGTTTGTTTGCGGTGAGTTCACCAAACAATGTGTATTCATCTCTGGATGAGGCAAGGGATTTCATACAGCTTACTGCTTCCTGGATAGGGGAGACTTCAGTTTTTTTAAAACGTTTATTTGGGAGGTTTGGCTTTCTAAACTGGGTTGCATCGCTTTCAACCTCAACTGCTTGTGGCTCCTCGTTTCCATTATTTGCATGCTCTGTGTCAAAACTGTCCTGAAAATAGAAATGGTTATCTTTGTATATTATCATCGTTCACTGATCTAATCACATACATTAACACTGAATGCGAAAATTTACACTACCTTCATAATATTACATATATGATACTAACTAAGGATACTTGTTTTTTGTTACAGCTGCCAAAAACAGAAGCTGATTGGAGAGTAATTGCTGAACAATTTAATACTAGATGGAATTTCCCTCATTGCTTAGGCAGTGTCGATGGCAAACACGTACAAATATTGGCTCCAAAACATAGTGGGAGCTTGTTTTTCAATTACAAGGGCACATTCAGCATTGTGCTGCTTGGAGTTGCAGACAGTAACTACAACTTCATTTATGCTGATGTTGGATGCCAAGGACGGATTTCTGATGGTGGTGTATTCAAGTACACCTCACTCTACAAAAAGCTAGAAGAACAATCCCTAAATGTGCCAGGTTGTGAAGCGTTACCCGGAAGAACACGTCCAGTCCCATATGTTTTTGTGTCAGATGATGCATTCGCATTATCTACTTACATGATGAAGCCATACCCTGGTCACAAGCCGGGATCATCGACATCAGAAAGGATTTTCAACTACAGACTGAGTAGAGCACGAAGGATAATTGAAAATGTTTTAGGCATCATGTCATCAAAATTTAGAGTACTACTAAAACCGATACCTCTGGCTCCAGAAAAATCAGAGGTCATTGTTTTATCTTGCATTTATCTGCACAATTTTTTGCGCAGAAACAGTGTATCCAGAAGTAACTACAGTCCAGCTGGTATTTTTGATACATATGATATGGATGGGAACTTGATTGAGGGGTCCTGGAGGAAGGAGCTGAATGAAAATAATACTTGTATCGATCTCCAAAACTTACCCCGAAAGTCATCAACAAACTTACATGAAATTCGGAATGAATTTAGAGATTATTTTCTTACTCCTGAAGGAGAGGTTCCATGGCAATATAATGTAACATGAAATAAAAATATATTTGTACTTACGATGTCTTCAGTGCTTCCTAAGTCATTATTAATTTCCTCTTCATAGTCGGTGTTTCTGCTGCCTCTTGATTGTGATCCTTGCAGTAGAAATAACAGGCGTTCGTATGCAAACCAAGCATTCCTAATAGGTGATGCTCCACTTTTCTTCGCTTGATTAATTTTCTTATGCTCCCGATGAAAAGCTGTTTTTAGATTGTGGAGTTTTTTTTCTAAATCACTCACTGATACTTCATTTTTTTTGCCAGTTCTTCGATAACCATTCTCTTCTTCGTGCGATTCTTATATTCGGGATTTGTTACTTCCCACAAACATGATGCCGCGTGAAAATCTTCAATCAACAGCAATACTTTCTCCGTCGTCCACATCTTGTTAAGAAAAACAAAACATAAACAAACGTATCGTTTTCCACGAAAACAAGAGATTAAGTAGTCTCTATTCTTCCAAAACGTACGCACTACGAAATAATGCACAAATTGTCTAAAAATTGTCTCATGTCTCCCATTTCAAACGGGAGACAAAAGTTCTGCGTGTTTGTCTCAAAAACGTGTCTATAGACACGAGTTTGTCTCTCGATTGTCTAGATACAATCGCTCGACATTGTCTCAGAGACACAAATCGCTCGACTTTGTATATAAATGTGGACAAGGCTTAACGGAGTAACACTCCCTTAACGAAGTCGTCACATATTACGTGACGGACAAATTTTCAGGATGACCCCCAGCGATAATACATATTAATGTCACAATATATTTTTTTTTCTCCTTTAAACACGCAAATACCCGTCCATTTTTTTTAGAATTGCACAGTTGAACCGAGTCCACTCTATCCGTGTACTAAAATCGTTGTAGACACAACCCTATCCGAGGAATCGGTATACCTAATTTTTTTATAGTTTGGTGATGTGAAAAAAATCACTGCCGCATGCATCCTATGAACCAAAAACTTTATAATGAAATGCAGTTGTACTCGCCGAAGCTGGGAAGGACGAACTCGTAGTATGTACTATCTTTGAAATCACTTACTACGTGTACCATATTTCATTGAGTTTTAGTCGGGGGTAATTCAATTTCCATTGAGTCCATAGATATACTGATGTATTTTTAATATACAGAAGGTCTGCACTGCAAACTTTGCTTCAATTGATAAAATTTGTCTACTTTTCAGATTGGTTGCGTATGTTTGTAAGTAACGCTGGAATAGGGAAAAATTTCAGATTTTCGCGATTTGACGTTTGAGTTTGCAATGAAATTACCAAAGCTTCCGTTGTTGAATCAGCTTCAAACATTGAATTATCTTTGTACATTTTACCTGAACTCATATACTAGATTAAAGCACTGCAATCTTAATATACAAGCCGGACGGTAGAAAACAACTCGCCCACACACATCGGAATTCTACTACGTCATCATGACGTCATTGATTATTTTTGTATAAAAAAGGCATTGAAGATGCATGTTGCTGGCATACACTTCTTGTCAATTTAGTCGCCTTCTTTGGGAACCCGGGGAAATTCTACTATAATGTTACGCCCCATACTGCAGAGGGCGATAATGATGATTCATTAATAATGGCTAAGTCAAGGTGGCTACGTGATCATGTCTGAATAATGATTTTCGAGTGATAATGGCTTGGTGTGTATGTATCATAAAGTCGTCTTCACTTTAGCGACCCCTAAAGTGAAGACGACTTCGACTGGAAGTCACGCCGATTCGGGGTCGAACTGGTTGCGTATCAATAGGCGGTTATACACATACGTTATATCATTTGTGGCACGTGGAATGGGAGATGATATGGTGAATCATAGAACGGGCAGTGATTCTTGGTAACTTTTGTGTGCCCAAAAGATTCCTACCGGGATGTATGACGTGTTCGGGTCTCAGAGGAAAGACCAAAAACGTAAGAACAACACGCTTAGTAGGGTGGTGTGCGGTCGTGTTGTGATTTTGTAGATTATTTCTGTAGGTGACTTTTGATTGTGTAGACGATTTCAAGAAATTAGAATATTATCGCGGAATGAAAATGAAATGATAAAAATGAAAAAGCACTTACATAAGTAGTGAATTTCAAATCTGAAGTAGACAAAAATGGGCTATTTCGAACTTAGAGGCATTTGGGAATCAGTTATTTCAAATCTGAAGTCGAAAAACAATTTTGGGGTTGCCCACCCCAGAACGGTAACCCTATTTCATGACAAATACTCGTCCGATCGGGTTGGCTCGAACTAAAGGTCTTTTGGGGAGAGCTGATTGCAAGTCTGTATAAAAAAAAATGGGGTGGCCCACTCCAGAATAGCAACCGTGTCTTTATGGAAATACTGGATCCGGCTGGTTCGAGCTGAAGGGTATGTGGGACCCCCTGATTCCGAATCTGAAGTCAAAAACAAAAGAAAAGTTTTTGAATTATCCATCCCAGAATAGCAACGCGGTTTTTGTGAAAAAGACTCTGCCCATCTGGCTTGCTTAAACTAGAGTGCATTTGGGGGTCGATTTCGAATCTGAAATTTTTCGTCATATCTTTTCCCGTTTACAGATGCCACAACTTCCCAGCGGAAAGAAATGTGGCATTTTTTAGCGACACAATTTCACTCACCGTTTCATCATTCCACATAATCATCTCACATTCCAGGTGCCCCAAGTTTTCAGATGTTAGAATGTCTGGTTATAATTGGCTAATGATAACAGCAGGTGGCATATCATTGCAAATTGCCCTGACGCCTCCAGAGCCTGGGCGCGCCAGCATCTCTTGCATATTTATAGCAGATCTCTTGCACAGCTAAGTATGCCTTGTTGACGTTTTGACATATATTTTATTTTTTCGGAAAGTGCAGCTGCTAGCATACACCTCCTTTCTGAGCTGTCTTTTACTGACAAGCTCGGAACGCTATGTGAGTTCCAGTAATACCCACGTCCAGGAGGGAACTTATGTTTCCCTGAATGTAGAGTCGCATAGTGGTGACCAAGAATTCACGGCTATCGAGCGCGATAAAGGCATATCATGCTGATAACTTACTCCGATGAATGGTACTTCTTAGCTGCTGGTTTCGAGACTTTTGTCAGTTAGGTCAGCTTTAATTAACTTCACAAATGTTCAGTGGCTCCTTGTTTCGTTTATTGTCTTTCACTTGTGAACATTGTCGTGCTTTTTACATCCATCCAACATTCTCAGCTACCTTTTAGCCACTCGACTCAAAATGGTGTTATGTTGTTAAAAGTACAGATCGGTATGAATTATATGCCAGTCACATTACCCCGATATATAGGTGGAGGATGAGCTTGTAGATTCTGTACCAAGGCTAGAGTTTTTCGACAATAAGCTTATAATGGATCCATTAACATTCATCGCCATCCACTTGATTTTGAGTCATGTTCATTAACACTCGCCTCTACATCATTAGTCCATCTAAAAAAAGCTCATTCCGGCGATATGACAAACACCCAAAAGACATATATTCAACTGACAGACAGACATAAAACCGGACTCATTAAACGATGCGAGTATTCAACGGACCGACAACGTCATATTGTCAAATTTCCTACCGCCAAAAGAAGAGAACGGGAGAACACCATTTCCGTTTTTGTTCCTTTTGTTTTTGTACGACTGAAAACGACATTTCTTCCAGCACCGCAGATCCTTTTTGGATCATTCGCACGAACATAAAATAATTAAAACAGCTAGTGGTTAAACAGATTTTGGTGATGGCCCCCCAAAAACAGGATACATCGTGGCTGCCGTAGGAGTATTTACACTGAAACCGAGACCGAGTGTCGTCACATTGGCCGGATGTGAGGAGAACGGGTGACTGTTGCGAATGTTACAGGCATCTTCACAATGAAAACGCGCTTCGGATACCGCCGACTATGTTCTGAGCCCTGAGATAATTTCCTGCACTAGAGTTGCCACTTGGCCGGAGATATGAAGCTGAATAGATTTGTCTAATTGTGATAGGGTGCACAGTCGAACCTAAGAATTACTGGATTTCCATACCGTCATTTTCCATTATAAAACGTCCATACAGGCCAGAACATAGGCGCCTCCTTTCAAGGATATTATATTGTCATAGTATGTGCATACGTATTTCCAAGAACATGTTTTAGACTTTTCCGTAATTATCTAATTATCATCAAGTGACAACACCCACGCTTCGCAAAGAATGTCTAAATTCGAAAAGCGACCACAGTGGTGTTGATGCCATCACTCAACCGGGTGGTCCTTCCCACCACTATGTCTCATCGCTTTAGACTTTAATTCGAACCTCTCGTTACAAACCACATTATAACATTTCGCGCTTGAAAAGGGTACAGCCATGGTAAAGAAGTGTTGTCACTGACAAAGTGGCTGAATTTTAAATGAAATGTTGCAGAAAGCCTTCATGTCTTTACGCTTCCATGCCTTCCAATCTAAGAATCATGCTAGCGAAATAAAATCGGCTACATTACGGGTACTGGTGTGAAATTCTTTAGCTTGGAGATTCAGCCCGTCCCAGCTTACTGGATTCAAGTTTGACTTTATTCAGTCAGTGACCGCCCACCAATACTCATAGCTGCTACTGCGGCTGCAATAGTCCTTCCGTCTGCCCCACGATATGGTAAAACAGCGAATATAATAGAACATGACCGTGGAGGAAGAAATATAATGAATGGGGTGTAGGGATACTAAATGAGTGTTCGTTTTTAGTCCAGATAAAATGCTGAGAGATAGAGGCAACGGATGTAATTCGATGTCAAGATTAATTACTGGGAATTCGTTGAATATGGTTTGTTGTGTTAGGGAAATTATGTACTTGTGATGCAGTTTGAAGTTTTATTCAATGACTGGTTGATAGTTGAACAAGAACACGTATTTTGAGAAGATTTGATAATGGTTTTTAGTGATGATCTGAGTCCGTCATGGATAAAATAAACTTATGGGTCAGAATAATACTTTTTGAAGCGAAAAGATGTTTTAAAGAGTATACTCACCACTAACTTTTCCGCTGCGTTCCAACGATACTGCAGGTCCACTGACGTGGATGCTCCCACGGTATTCCCTGCAACAAAGATAAACACAAATATCACTTGCTTATAAAGGTTGGGTGCCAACTTATCTAAGATCAGGATCGTTCTCTGACGGTGTAATGATGCTCACGATTCTATGTGATTTCTCACTAGTTGAATTTAGTTGTTAGCTGGCCGATCTTCAAGTGCGTTGAATGAGTAATGAATTAATGTGTCAGTATTTCACTTACCGAATTCTCACTTTAGTTCAGGTTTATTTACATTATGCGTTCACGTTTCAACAGAATCTGTAAAGCTTCTGCCAAGATTTTTAATTCCACACCACTAGCAATAGTATTCACTCCGTTTATATTGCGGGACTATTTTCCAGTATTAACTAAACCCACCTAACTTCCCAGAATGTGAACGAATCAGATAAGTAAGGTTGGGCCTAGGTTATGTCAGTTTAAGGGGCTGCTCATAGAAGCCCCTTAAACTGACATGCAACTTAGCACACTTAGACCACTTATGGGTTCATTTTGATACCCCCAATAATGTTTCACCTCACTGAAAAGAAACCTAGGTCCCGAAATAGCCTGAACTGGCAATGTATCAATTGAACTTGAGGTCTCAAAATCGCAGTAAAACCAGGAGCCCAGGAATTTCTAGCTCCTGGTGGCCAATGCTGAGCAGTAACATCTAAGGTGCAAAACGCTCTCGTCCTCATCCATATTCTCACAACTCATGCAGTAGTCATTATGAGGAAGAAGGAGCCTCAGTACGAGAACGCCGATAGGGTAGTGCTATCCCAGGGCAATTTGCTCCCTGTTCAGTGACAGTAAAGGGGCAGAGCGACTAGAATCGAATTTCTGCCAAATCATTCTCGTCGTTTGGCAAGTGCTACCGTTGAGCCATCTAGTATTAGCTCTATCCACCGCAGCGGACTTAATTGCTAGTTTGCATGATGCAATTGGCATTTTAATATCTATGCGGTTCTCATCGAACACACCGGTTGTTCCCTCATGAGCAAGATTATCTGCCCTGCAGTTTCCCGGAAATCCACTGTGACTCGCTATCCAGCAGAGGGTTATGTTGAAGTAGTAATCAACTTCTGTTAAGGTCGAGCGACACTTCTGGTGAAGTAAGAACAGAGTCAAGTGAGCGAATCGCAGCCTGACTATCCATATAGATAGTAATGTCTCTCGTAGCCACGACATGACTCCTTAGCCAGGTTAGAGCTTCCGAGGTCGCCGAAACCTCTCCCTTCTGGACACTACACAAGTCGGGAAGACGGTAGGATAAGTTAATTCCCCATACCTCCGAGTATCTACCAGACCCAATGCTGTCATCAGTCTTAGAACCATCCGTGTGAATTACTAAGGAATTGGGTGTAAAGAGAACGAACCCAAAGGCATCAGTCTCAAGTCTGACTACCGGCGTTTCGGGTTCGAATCCCGTCCGCGACGACGTTCGTGTCCATGAATGTTTGTGTTGTCTTCCCCCAGTGGTGCGGGCCGTAATAATAAGCCACAGCATCTCCCGACTTGTTACATTTACGCGGTGAAATGAGGAGGTGAGGAGGAGGTGTATGCTGGCAACGGCATTTTCGGAAACTAGTTTATGCCAAAGAAACGTCATCTGAGCCACAGGGGACAGTTTACGCGCTATGACCCACAAGGGGTTAGGGCAATTGAGTATAGTATAAATTATAAAATGATAAATTGATCTTTAATATTCTCCAAATCCCTATTGGGGATTTGGTATTTGGCATCTTGTGTTTGGCGACTTTGAGTTTTGTGTTTTATGGTTTTAGTTTTGGGGACTTTGGTTCGGGTGTCTTGAGATGGCGGATTTTGTGTTAAAGGATTTAATTTTTGAGTATTTTGTTTTTGGGATTTTGATTTGGGTGTCTTGTGGCTAAATATTTCGTATCCAATTAAAACATATTAATTTGCATAGACGGTGGTGAGACAAAGATTCGAAACTGCTAAGTGGGTCAACACAAGAAAACTACATCCCTCTACGTTTTGTACTTAGAGAACATTCTAAGAGACACGACCTAGCGGAGACAATAGTTTTGCGTTAAGAATTGCATCAGCAATAGTGAAGTAAACATTCAAGTACCGTTGTCGTAGCATATGAATCAAGAAAATAAATACACTCGACATACAGTATAATACGAATTGAAAGATAAATGACCTGTGTCCTATCCCCCTCTTCGTGCCATCATCCACTATAATGGGATTCTTCCATAAAATTTTAGCGTAATCCAACCTTCCATCGATGAAGCGATTAGACAACATTAAAACCCTTTTACGTTAAACAGAATAAAAAAACAGCGACTGAAAGAAGGCTGAAGAAACCCTCGCGGAAGTCGTCGCCATATTCCCAGCGCCACATAGCATCTTCTCGAAGCCAAATAGTCCTGACATTTGGAACGATAAGACCAAGCTCAACTGCTCAACTCTCCATTTTATCATCACTTTCGTTATTAGAGGAAAATTGCTTCATTACATTTAATGATGCCATTCGCCAGGACGAGTAAACTCCATTCCATATTGTGTGTGTGTGTGTTTATATAGCAAAATTCAACGCAACACAAAGCCTGCCAAGAGAGTGGTTGGGAAGGGATAAGTATTACGAAAAATGTCGCTTAACGCTGAATCTCGACGAAAGGCGAAAAACAATCAGAAACGGAAATGAACACTAAGCCTCTCTTAAGGATTATAATTTTTCCGGAACATATTCGTTGTATGGCGGAGAAAAGTCAGTTTGCTGTGCTGAGTCGATGTAAGGACCTGTTGTAGGTACCATTAATAGTTAGCTTCTTCGAATGAGAACACCCAAATTTCTATTTTCTGTACGAGATCTGAAAACCATTGGATCCAAAAAGGAGAACAAAATGCATTTCTGGAAGCGGAAGCTCAGAATGGCCAAATTGAATGTCTTATTTTTCTTTTTAAATTAGTTCACTTGACGTCTCTTTCAATTTGTAGCAAACCCAGTTTATTTTGATTCTAAACAAAAATTTCTTCCCACTATTTTTAGTATTCATGAAGCGTCAGGAACAATACAAATAGTGGCAGATATATTGGATCAAAATATCTTTTAAATTCTTCGGATCCATCTTCGAAACAGGAAACATATGTCGACCCAAAATAGCCATTTGTCAAAAGGTTCAGACTTCGGTCAAGATTTATAAAAAAAACATCCTTTCTCAGTAGGGAGGCGTGACATCTGGTACATGATATTAAGTGTAACTACACCCCTCTGTCTATTTTTGAATAACAGCATACATCTCATGATTTATCTACTTGTATAATCGATGCTATTATGCACTGGTTAAATCACGTGGCTTCACATATGGGGGAGACATGATATCAGAATACTCGTAGAACACTTCCTGCATTCTAGAAGAATCCTGAAAGGAGAACAACATATTGTATCCACTTTATCACGAACTTTATTTCAATTTGACCAGAAAACATCCCAATAGACAGCATTATTACCACCCCAGCACCCACTTTCCCTCCGCGTCCCACGGGAAAAACGTCCCTCAAACAAAAACGTCCTTACGACTGCTACTCAATATCACCAAGGATATATTATTATCGTTTAGCGAAGTTTTTCCTTCTCAGCTTCTGTCGAACAGAGGCGACCAAAATAACGTTAAAAGTCATTAAGAAGTAATAATGTCACCACTCAACGCGGAATGTTACTTTACGGGGTTATTGCAACGACAGGCAGCTATGGCGAATTAGACGAAATGCGACGGTTGGTTGGAAAAGGAAGAAATTCGAATCACATATGAAAGCATATTTTCTTGATGATGCTATACATACGCGTATCTGTAAGTGTCCACCCATACCATCTCCTTGATATAGTGCAGGGAAGCATGAACTCGAAATGTTCAGTATGTTGACTATAACAGAGGACATTTGAAGCTGGAACATTAACATTAACAAGTCCATAATTTTGGATGTTTGTACAGTGCGACGCGTACAGAGCCATTACGTAAACCCGGGGGTCAAATGATTATGTTTACGCATGTACTTGTATTTAGACGATCTGGTCAAAGAACATTCGAAGTTAAGTAGGGGTTCAGGATCTGAACCTTGTTGCATATTATCCATATTAGACGATAGTCAACAGCATGTTTAGAGCACTTAGATCTTACAATCATGTTGAAGACAAAGTATGCTCCTTGTTTTTGAAGTAGCATTGTGTGTAGATGGAATCTTCTCCCAGCGATACTCTTTTAATATGAATAAAAAAAAGTACATATTCCTGGAAGCGACCCATTTTAGGTTAGGTTAGGTGCCGTGATGTATCACCGCACAATTAGACCAGCATTGGGTCAGTTGAGGTACCACAAAAAATCGCCTCCAAACTAACCTAGTACATATCAAACTAGCCTGTGCTAGCGATGTAACTGTTGAGCCTTGTGGCTGTCATATTCCTAAGGTCATCCAGATCATAGAAGACCCAAGAGCCCAAAAATATCCTTCTCCTGCGGGCCAAGACAGTGACAGAGGAGATGGAGTACACGGGAGTACACGAGTTTTCCGCACTTTGCATAATACGCTGACATTGTTGCTTCGTTCTCACGACTAGACTAAATCCGTTTTTAGTGTACCAGCAATTTTCCATAATACAACTATTTCACTTCATCCCCAAGTGTCGGTAATTCCTCCATCAGCTGTGCATATAATTGCATTATTTTGGCATAATTTGAGCTGGCAAAATTTCATAATCACTTGGGGAAAAGCAACTTTTTCAAGTGTGTTGCAGTGCAGTGCTTTTCTGTCGCACTCTACTGAGTTAATAACCCTTTCATTTTCCATTAACATTTTCAGAAAATACCGAGTAGACACGTATTACAGCGCGCAAGTGGAACACATGAAATGATAACGAATAAGTGCTTTTCTGCGAGTGCATATTTAGAGACAGCGACTATGAAAAGTACTACGAATGGGAATGGTCGAGGAATATATCCTGCAACGTTTAGTTGCTGTTTTTTGCATGTTTCCTTTTTTGAATGTTTACGGGGATGATGATGATGATGACATGCTTATGTACGCAAGCATCTATGGAAAAGAGTTTTGTGAAAGCTGCGAAAATGCAGGCATTTTCATTGAACGAAAAAACGAATTTAATTAAATTCGGATATTGGATACAAAGAAAATGAAAAAAAACTGGCTCTTTTGATGTTGTCCCAGTTTTATTTTTTGAACGATTTTTATTTATTTATTTATTGGAAGGGTTCTGGTAAATTTGTGTGAAGAACCGGATGTCGTAATTTCGGTTAAGCTGCTAAATTGGGCGGCCAAGGCCCGACGTCGGGCTGTCGCGCCACGATGATGATGATAAATTGGGTAGCCTTTAGGTGTTCGTTTCTTTTCAATTAGAAATCGAAAATAAAACTCGAAGGGCACAATGGGGTCCTGTGGATCCCTGAGAAATTCCAATTTTAAATTTTTCATAAAGTACTAATGGTATGGTATTTTTATGGCCCTGTAATTTCGGTATGCGCCCCTCATTCAACTTTTAGGGTACATTTGCTTAGATGTGCTATGGCAGTTTGAATTAGCGCAGGGATTCATTGTGCCCTTCACATAGGCTTTTCTAATCTGGCCGATTTTTTTTTCTTTAAAAATTCTAATAGATATAAGCTCAAAGACAGTGTCAGTTTATCCGTTAGCCAGTGAGCACGAAAAAAAATCGGCGGAAAGTGTGACCTATCCATGGCCACTTTCGTCTTTTAATGGGAGTGTCCATCCTGTCCTTACCAGTAATAGAAAGGAGGTCGTCGTTAGAAATGACCTCCGGCCACCGTATGTGTAGGATGCGCCGTAGACACTGGTTCACAAAAGTTTGGAAATTAGTTGTTATCTTATTGGTCACTTTCCAAGTTGAACAGCCATATAAAAGCACTGATTTTACGGTATTTTCGAAGATCCGGAGTTCGGTGTGTGGAAACGTTGTTGTTTTGTCAGAAAGAGTCAAACTGAAAAAAGCTGCTCGGGCCTTATAGATGCGAGACTGTACATTAGCATCCGCTTCACCACCAGCTGTAACTACGCCGAGATAGCGAAAATTGTCAACTTTCTCGACTGCCTTCCCGCAATCACAAATTCCGCTTTGCCTTCCTGGATCCAAGCTCAAGTACTTAGTCTTGGCAGCGTTGATTTTAAGCCCCGCATTACGGCTTTCGCAAGGCAGAGCATCAGACATTTGAGCTACTTGATCCAATTTATTTGATAGAAGACAAATATCGCAAGCGTAGTCTAGGTGTTGAAGGTATTTGAACGACTTCCATTTTACACCTTTGTTCTGGTTTTCTTGAAGAACGCCGCTTAATACTCGTACATTATTAATTTCAATTAAAAGCAGTGTAGGTGACAAAATGCAGCCTTGTCTCACTCCGCTATGCACCTCGAAATGATCTGATAACTTACCCTTGAGTAAGACGTGATACTGTGCTCCCTGGTACGACTCCATGATGATCGATTTAATAGCCGCAGTTACTTCCAGTTTAAACGGTGGGCTGGTATCGAATCTGGCTATTTGCGGAATATCTTCTGCTACTAATGAAGATGCATTCAAAGGTTCAAAGGTGTTGTCGAGGATCTCAGTGAAGTGTTCTCTCCATCTCAGCAGTTGGTGTTCTTCGGTTACCAGCAGAGACCCATCTTTATCTTTCTCATGATGTTCTGTTGCATAAGATTTGCCATGGCTTAAAAAGCTTAAAAGGGATCCACTGTCACCGCGGTAAGCCGCTTCCTCTGCCTTCTCCGCTAATGCGTTGATGTAATTTCGTTTGTCCCGTCTTACGCTCCTTTGCACGTTTTTCTGTAGTGAATGGTATTCAGCTTTGAGTTGGTCTTTGGCTGACCCGTTAGCAGCTGAGTTAACCTGTTCCTTAACTCTCTTGCGTGCTAAGATTAGAGACCATGTAGAGTCGCTAATGAGTGGTCTCCTGCCGCGCTGCAATCGACCCGCAAATGTTACGCCACACGAAATAAATGAGTCCTTAGCGACGTTTCATCTGCCATTAATTGTAGGATTCTCACAAGGTGGGTGGCTGGATCTACAATAGATAACAAAATTCGCCAAGAGCTTCTTGTGTGGGGATTTTAGATGGTATATTCATGGTATTAGATGGT
Organism: Chloromyia formosa; assembly: GCA_964017055.1. Lineage (NCBI taxonomy): Eukaryota > Metazoa > Arthropoda > Insecta > Diptera > Stratiomyidae > Chloromyia > Chloromyia formosa. The sequence continues at coordinate 14,371,857 of OZ024818.1, read as the reverse complement.
TCAGAAGCTCTTCTAAATAAGGGGCCCATCGTTTGTTAATGCTATCGGTGTCGCTGATGATGTTTCCATCCTTGTTCTTACAAAGGCTAGTCCTGGGTTGATAGACGTTCTTAATAGTTTTAACTAGTTTGTACGCTTGTCTGGTGCTCCTATTAGCTAAGTTTTCGCTAACAATTAGCAACTGCTCGTCAAAGTATTTACGTTTCTTACGTCTAATTATTCTTTTCGATATTCGCCGTAGCTCGTCATATTTTTCTTTTTTTGGCTCTGGTTCCTCGCTGAATCCATTGGTCTATAGGCCCCGTTTTCCGCGTCAAGTGATTTTTTGCATTCTTCGTCCAACGGGTCATTTCGCGCTCGCCGGGCTTTTTATCCCACGACCTTCTCTGCGACCAATTTGATGGTGCTCTTGAGTTCTACCCAGAGCCCATGGACACCTGTGGTACTGATGTTGTGTAGTTGTGTGTAAGGCCCAAACCAGATTGAACGCAGAATGCAGCAGCAGCGGCAGCAGCAACAACAACAAAAGGAAGATCTGCTTTCGCCGATGTCGCTGCCGCTGCGTCTAATCTAGGTGGCTTAAGGGAAACGCATGCTTTCTAACTTGACATTTGGTCGCCGCTGCCGCTTCTGCTGCTTTTTTGCTGCTTTCTGCGTTCAATCTGGTTAGGGCCTAAATTACATTTGTTTTTATTATTATTCGAGTTACTCAAACGTGCCTCGAAGTCGTTGAATAACCTCGAACAAAAAATTAAAAGTGTTGAGTGTCTGGAAGATATTTGTACAGGACCCCAGCGTGTCCTCTACGTTAGAAAAATATATGTGTGCCCTCCGAGAGTTAAATATATATTTCAATTGACACTCCGTCTATTTAATTTACTAAATTTATAACATTAGTCTAGATCCCGGACAGAGAGCTTACAAATGCCTCCGATATTTACAAAGCATTACTCAAATTTTTACTAGAGGCGAAGCGAACTCTAGCATGACATTTTTCCGTACAAGTGAGTATGCCTCTAAGGTCAATATGCTAAATCCTTTTTAATTGCACAATACAAAATTGCCACGAAATTCTCGGATTATGTGAAAGAATTCAACGAAAAGCAACCTTATTGTTACCGTCATATACCAACTGGAGCGGGTGTGACAAAATGAAGGTGAATACGGCTCGCATCATAATACTGAGGCAGATGGTGCCATTTTGTTCTTCTTAATTAAATTGAAAAAGTCTTAAGTAGGCATGAATGTAAGACGTCAAGTAGTATTTATGGCTCTAATGAGTACGTAACAGTCCTTATGCTAAATGAAAATAATTACTGGGACTTTATCCGGGGGTTTGAAGGCGGGTGACGAGCACAAGGATCAACATGAGTGGAAATGAAAAAAAAAAGTGAAGCAGCATAAAGCCGCGTCGCTATAAGTGTACTATATGTACGTAGTCCATTGACGGCAAGCTGTTGAATTTCACGGTTTTCTCGCATTTTCTCGACTGACTTAATCGATGACCTTGTTTTCCCTCCAAACATTTTCAAAACGTTCCTTAACTTGGCGAGCGTATTTGCTACGTTGATTTGAGAACAACATGAGCCGAAAAGCTCATAGACTACCACCAATCGCAGTACCAGACAGAAGTTTTCAAAAGGAGGGCTAATTGCTAAATAAGGCAAAGAATACACACTGGTACACTCTGCCTCCCCTATCGCTGTCTTAAGATATTGATTATGGATTACATATTTTGTAAATTGGAAATTTCTGAAGAAAATTGTGACGATATTTTGTTAAATTTCACTTGAACGAGGTTATAATGCTTTTAGCGAAAATAAATGAGGTAGATGGTGAGTGACGTTATTTATAGGTAATGGTTGGAGATAACAAGAATGATGGGTAGTTAGTTCGATTACGTGGTGAAAATTGTCTAGTTAAAGCAATTAGCTAGGTCTTTGAAAAGAAATCGACAACATCAATAAAAATAAGTTGTTATATTGTAAAAACTCACCGCGATGCCAAACAGATCGATTGGAACAGATAATTGCTGCATCGCGTAGCCAATGGTGGGTCTATTAGGGTACTAGTGTTAAATACTACCTTTCAAGAAAAGTTTCCACAGTAATCATCTGCTGTCTCCTCTCAGGGTACTCGACCCTTAGGGGCCACTTGCACAGAATGGGGATTGTCTCTAATCCCAATTGTCATTTTTGCGAGAACGACGATGGGACCTGGCAGCACATCTCCTGTGAATGTGAGGCACTTGCCTCGCTAGTCGCCGCTTGGAGAGTCTGGGTGAGCCTTTCCCGGAAGCGGAATCGGTTACATCTTTTAAACTTAAGCAGCTGAGCAGATTTGTGGGTTCGATCAAGCTTGATCGCCTACTCTAGATCTTCAAAGCTATAACACAATAGATTTTATGGTTGCTGTGCCTGCAGGGCTCTTCGGGCCCACCACCCACAGCTTAATCCAATCTAATCTAAAAATAATTTTCACAGTATTTTTGTGAAAACTTGAGACTGATGGTTGAATGTTCAACGGCACCTTCTCAGAAGAGCTCTAAATTGTGAGCCCGATAGGAGATAAGTAATGGTTAATTTTTTTTAATATTTCGCGCCTCATCAACTTGATGTTGGATGAGTAATTGTTGACGCAGAGTGACAGCCAAGTTTGGGAGACGTCAACTAAAGGGTGCCGAGTCACCCACCAATAAGACCGGAGTGGTTTTTTGAGATTTTTGTTTGCCGTGTCCACGCAAAAATACGGATAGAGACGGGAGCGCACTTTACTGTTTCACTCGCTGCCAAAGCGACCGGTCTATATTTCGGATTGATTTGTCATTACGGACGCACTGAAGTGATAATTTCATTTCTTGACATTTGCCAGCTGACGGAGTGGAGAAGCATACGGTCAGCGAGTGATTGTCAGTCTGCAGTTGGCGGTACGGGAGATTTCTCTTTTGACTTGTATTTGCCCCGTGCTTCGGCTATATTTGGCATCGAAGTCATATAGAGGCTCGTTGGTGTGGCGATGATTTACGGCCAACCGTTCCATATTGGGAGATAAATGTCGGCCAAAGCGAGAAACAGAAGCGAAAGCGAGATTAGACGTGCAGTTGTTCAGTTTTTGAGAGATTTCTTTTACCGCTTTCTAGAATAATCCCCTGTATTCTGCTTTACCAAAACGTATAAGCTACGGAAAGAACGGAAAAACTGAGAAACGGAAAAAAGATCGATTCTCTGGCAAAATGGCTGCAGCGCAGCGGTGGGAGCAGTTAGCAGTTAGACATACACCTAAACTGAATAGAAAGCACGAGCTGGGCCGAATCGAAACGAAGGCACACACACTGCGGAAGGGTGGTAGCTGCATTACTGAATATGCCATGAAGTGCGACCGCAATCCCAATGACGGCCGCCGAAGGGGTGGCTCTAAAATCTCATGGTGGCGATCTTTTTTTTTTATGTTTATACCAAAGCTTAGGGGGTAACCCTTTGATGCGAGAGCACAGCGTTGGCGGTAAGGGATTAAGGTAGTGGGGAGATGGGTTGAGTTTGAATAAGGTGACGGTGTACATTCCGTTTAAATTTTTGTAGGTCATAGTTGCGGGGGAAAACAAAAGATGGTAGATCGTTCCACATTCGTGTTGTCCTAGATACAAACGAGTCATGGAATTTGGCGGTGCGACTATTGCTGAGTTCTAGAAGATGAGGATGGACACGACTGGCTAGTCGGGTGTTACAAGTACGTAAAGGAAAAGTACGCTCAGGAATGAGGTTGGCTATTTCATCAGAGCAACGGCGGTTGTAGTAGCGATAGAAGAGTGAGAGACAGCCGACCCTTCGCCGGTGTTCAAGCGGTTCGATTTTAGATGTTATGTGTTCCTCGCCAATAAGCTTGAAGGCTTTCCGTTGAACTTTGTCTAACGCGGATAATGCGGTTCTACCTGCGCCTGCCCATATGTGGGAATTAAATTCAAGTCTCGGTCTTATATGTGCCTTGTAAATTTGAGCCAGATCAGATGGTGAAAAGTATCTTTTACAGCGATTCAGAAAGCACAGACACTTCATTGCGTTTTTTGCAACGCAAAAAATGTGGTCGGACCAATTTAGTTTACTGGAGATGTTAATACCTAGTATGTTCAGTATGGGCGAATCAAGAATGCTGACCCCATCGACAAGAATGGGTTGGGCGGTAGGTGGAGCACATCGCTTATTGGAAAGTAGACAACATTGAGTTTTTGAGGCGTTAAACTCAACTCGATTCGCTTTCCCCCATGCAATAATTTTTGAAATGTCTTCATTTAGTGAGTCAAACATGCGATCTCTGTTGATAGATGTTGAATTTCGGAGAGAGTCAGCTACAGAGTTGAAAGAGTAAGTGTAGTCAAGGGTGCTATCGTCTGCAAAGCTATGGATTGAGTTGGAAGTCACGCTGAGAAGATCGTTGATGAAGAGAAGGAAGAGTGTTGGTGAAAGGACAGCACCTTGGGGGACCCCTGCGTTGGTGGTATGGCAATTTGATTTAACTCCATCAAGGACGACCTGAAGCGAACGGTCGTGAAGGAAACTTTCGATCCATTTAACTAATTTTGGGTCCAAACCAAAAGCCTGGAGCTTAGCTAGAAGAGCCGGATGCCAGACTCTATCAAAAGCTTTCGAAATGTCGAGGGCAATGATTTTAGCTTCGCCAAATTGGTGGATACAGCGATTCCATCTTTCGGTGAGGTATGTCATTAGGTCGCCGGTGGAGCGCGAAGACCGGAAACCATATTGCCGATCATTGATGAGATGATGTGAGTCAAGGTAGCTCATTAGTTGGTTGTTAACCAGGGTTTCGAAGACTTTTGATAGGGTCGAAGTTAGTGCTATTGGTCGGTAGTTAGATGGATCACATGCTGCTCCTTTCTTGGGGATTGGTTGGACATGAGCTAGTTTCCACGATGATGGGAACACTCCTGTTGCGTAGGACAGGTAAAAGAGTTTTCGGAGAGGTTTGGCTAGCGAGGAAGCGCAGTGTCTGAGAACTAAGGGGGAGATGCCATCAGGTCCAGCCGATTTTGATACATCGAGTTTTGAGAGTACTTTAAATACTTCCCTAGTGCGGAAATGCAAAGGTCTCTGGTGTGAATCACATAAGGGTATGGCTGGTGGACTCTGAGTAGTGGGTAGTAGGCAGGAGTTTGCAACAAAAGTTTCGGCCAACAGGTTGGCCTTGTCTTGCGGTTCACTGTATATTTTGCCATCATAAACCAGTGGTGGAATAGAAGAGGAGGTGAAGTTATTCTTCACAGATTTGACGAGTGACCAGAAACCTTTGCTACCTTTCCGTTGAACGAACACTTTCTGCCTAATTTTGCTGTCAAACTGAAATTTAGCCTTATTTATGACTGATTTGCAGATGTTACGCGTAGAATTGTAAACTTCTCTCAGTTCGACAGAGGGGCATTGTTTGTATGCACGGTATGCCGCTTCTTTTCTCTTTATAGCCTCTTTGCAATCTCTGTTAAACCAAGAGTTGGTGGTTGGTTTGGTATTCTTAGAACTGTGTGGGATAAAGCAGTGCATTCCATACCAAATGATGTTACTAATTGACTCGCTTATATAATCGACGTTCTGCGTAGAGAAGCAGTCAGACCAGTTCAGTTCACTGACGAATTGATTAAATGCGACCCAGTCCGCCTTATCATAATGACACAATAGTCTCTTGTTGGAAGATAGATTATTGACATTTAGTGACCTAGTTGTGAATTTGGTCGATATCAATTTATGATCGGAGTTTCCCAAAGGAGATGAAACAGATACTGAATATTTGTCGGGGTGTGAGGTTATAAACAGGTCCAATAAGTTGGCGTTTTGACCTTCTATATCAGGTATTCTGGTTGGGGAATCTACTAATTGGTGTAGGTTGTATGATTCACAGAATAGCTCAGCCAGTCTTCCTGCTTGGCTTGTAAATGAAGTATATTTAAGCCATTGTACATTGTGTACATTGAGGCAAAAGAGTGTGAGTTTCTGGTTATGTCGTGGGAGCAGTTGCCTCTCATTGTTCAGAATCGAGTACGATACCGCGCAAGAGTAGTTGATGCACAATGCACCACTAGGGATTGAGGCAAAATAGTATCCCTGCGAAGTAATACGAGAGGTAGTCCCGCATGGAAAAATAATAAGGAGTAAAGTGTTTTTGGGTCTAGTCAGTAAAAATCTAACATATGCCGATGCTATATGGCGTTCCGTTCTGCAACAAGCATCGGTGTCTTTGGAAGATTCCTACATACATCAAACAACAAAAGTTGTAGTTAGAAGTAGTTGACACATTTATGCCCCACTAGGGGTTAGAGCAGATAGTTGAGAACGCTTTGAAAATGTAAACTTTGGAGCTCATTTGCTGCATATGCTATATTAGGTGACGATAAACGATATCGGCCAACACGATATGCTTGAGTGGAATGATTTTTTTCTATTATATTTTGTGAGTTCTTTTACCTTCATAAATTTTTAATCTAAGTCCCGTTAAATTGAAAATTCAACGCTTCCCTAGATACAAAAAGCTCTAGCGCCACCATTCCAGGTTTTCATTTAAATTCCCAACGCGATATTATTTTTTTGCAATGAATCGAATGAATTAATTTCCTAGGAAAGTTCTTTCATCATTCTTGTTTTATTTGAAATGCGAAAATTGCGGCAATTTTATTAACTTCAATTCCCTTTCGTATCTACTGCACACAAACAGAATATCTGAATATTTTGTTATATTTGTTGAATGTCATAGGCTTTTATTTTATGTTGTTTTTGTTTATTGTAGAATCGTTTTCGGTTCTATCGAAAAGCATTTTAGTAAAGACAAGAGAAAAACCGAAGGAACAGAAAGGAACAAAAGAGTGAAAAATCGGATGGGTTTCATTCAATGAATATTTCTAACTGAAGAAAAGAATTCTTAAGAGATGGTTTCAGGGGACTTTACAACATTTTACTTTGTTGCTTTAGAAGGCGGATGGTACTTGAATGAAGTGAAAATTACTGAATGGGTTAGGAAGGTTTGTCTGGTGGTCCGATAGGTTGGAGTTTTTGAAAACAGTTGCAGAAATTCTAAAAAGTCTTCAATATCTTAAGCGATGAAGAAGATGAGGATATTACGGTAAGGAATGAGGGAAGGTGTGTGAATGTGATTGAGAAAATAGCATCTAAGCTGATGTCCCTCGATAGTCTCTACTCGGTCCACTTTTATCAAATATCGTAGAATGACGTTCTAGAACATATTTTGCCCAAGAAAGCTGCAATTACATAAGCAAATCTTTCTGATTAATCACGTATAAGAACATAAATACCTTTTTCAAAAATCAAGTGGAGTGGAATCTTAGTCGTAATGACTTAGTTTGGATATCCACTACCACCTGGCCTGGTCGAGCTGCTTCCCCGATGTGACTCAGACAGCTCTTGAAGAGCCATCCATCGTGTGGACGAAACAAAGGACAGTGGAAGTGTGGGCTTAATGCCGATAATTTTTGTTTTAGTAGATAACTAAACTAAGTCATTACGACTTAGATTGCACTCCCCTTCATTTAAAAAAAACAATTACATAGGGTCTGCGGACAATATAGCAGTGGTTGTAGTAGACTCGCTAGACATTGAAATGTATGCAAGCGCGACTATCAAATTGTCACTGCAAAAAAGTAGGATTAGAAATGGGCGACAAGAAAGTCATAGCCGTCCTCGATGGTAATCGGAGAAAGAGGGTTCCATAAAAAATTAAAGTCGGAGGAGCGAAATTACATCAAAAATTACCATTCGACACTTGAGGGTAATGCTTGATGCAAAAAGCAACTTCAGAGAACACCTCAAGTACGTCTGTGAGAAAGTGGAAAAGCAAGCGGAGACCTGGAAAAGTTGATGCCTAAAGGCTCAAATCGCAGCAAGTAGTAGTAGTAATATGTTTCTATGCTCAGCGCCAGTTTGGTAGGGAGCACTTCCTAGGGACTATAATGCGAAACTGATAAACTCAATTTACCGTCGAAGTGCACTAAGTGTGTATTACGTACTACAACATCTAACTAGGCTGCGTATGCAATGGTAGGTATGATCGCACTGGATCTTCATGCTGATGAAATAAGGTGACCTTATAATGGCAGAAATCTTGATTCCATAAGGTACCAATGGGAACGACTATGGAGAGACAGAGGGGTTTCAATGGCATAGTCGCAGAGTTGATGGAGTGGATCGACTTAAGGAAGGTCGACTGATACACTTATCCCAATAATACAGGTATGGACCGACCGAAAATATAGTGACGTGAACCTACTGCAACCAATTCCTGGAGGAAATAGAGAGTATCTACACATACTCGGACTTGATACCTCACATACTCTGCGCCGATCGCAGGCGACGATCGAAAAATCACTCAAATAGTGCTCCGTGCTGACAGGTTGATTGCTAATCGCGAACACTGTTCGACGATCATGTGTCTAGCAGGACACGAACCTTTAGGGAAAAATTGAAACAGCGACTATTCAAACAAGGAGTACATTCGACATTTCTTGAAGACGTAAATCTGCTTTCAAACCCATATGTATTTTCCCATCTATCTATCTTAAGATAGTGAAACTCCATACTGCAATGTTTTTGGAATCAATTTGAATCCTTTCTGGTAATCTAAACTATTTGTTAGTTGTTCTATTCCCCTAACTAAATTTATACCCTCAACTAAAAGTGCCTCTAAAGCTTATCAAGTGACTTATTTGTTAGTGGTTTAGTATTTACCACTCTCTAATATCATCCGCGATCTTGTTGCTGTTTTTAAAAAATTCATATTCAAGTGAATTAACGATTGAAACAAATGAATTTAAATCCTAATCGTGGAAAATGCATGATGACGTTCACTGGCACAGCTTTTAACCTTTGGCCTTTAAAGTACTTCGACTATCCTTTAAGGTCCTTAATAAATACCTGTCATGCAAATCAAATATGCAAACGTTGTCGCTAAAAAAATAAAAGAGGATTCTGTATAGGTGGGTATGTTTTACATATCGATTCATCTCCAAACGAACTTCTCTTTTCTGTTTGCCTTTGCGAATAGCGCGGATCTTTACAGCCACTGTTACCATCACATTCTTATATTACACCTGAAACACATGTACACGACATTCATAAGGAGGAGACATAAATTTTGTATTAAAATGCTTGTCTTGTTTTGACTTCAGATTAAATTATGGAATGGACTGATGTATCTATGTATCCGCGTATCCTCTCGGATGTCTACCTTTTCGTCGTTATTTAATATAGGCCGAAGATTGTAGAGAAGATGAGGGTACGAAAAGCGAGCGGAGGATTTGAAAACGATGTTGAAGTTGATGGGACGAAAAAATATAATAATAAACTAAATAAGACGCATGGAAAAATTTAAGAAATTGAGGGGTCTAGTAACAAAACTGGTTATGGCCAGGCTAAAGCGTTTCGAGATATTCACAATTTTCGGTTTAACACACTGGAAATAGAAAAGCGAGGTTTTTGGTTTAGTAAAACAACAGTCCATTGCACGTGTTGATATGATCCAAACAGCGGCCAAATAATTCGCAAGTACGTTTAATCCAATTGAACTTGTTACCCGGACTTTAACTAAACACGGTTACAGAAACTACAGAAACTCAACGCTACGAAACAATGGAGTTTGTATTTTTTGAATAAGTAAAATATAATAAATTAAATTATCAATTAACCAAAATATTTATTCCGATAATTCTTCACATAGGACTTCTCTTCCGAATAATTACTTACATCACATATATTGCCATATGTTTAATTTTTTGTAAGAAATGCTTGTCCATAGCCTTCTGCTTCGCGGCCTCCCAAGAAGAAACTGAAGACAAAGTGTGCTGCTGGAAGTAGAAAAAAAAAGAGCTGGGCATCGGAGTCAGCCGACAACCACTGTACAGGGGAAAAATTAGCAAAGAGAAAAAAAATATACTACAATACATTTCCCAATTATTTAAATGATCAACAGGTTACAAAAAATTCTGAGGCCAGCAGAGGCGCAACACTGCATTCCTTGCCGTAATTCACTCATAAACTCTGTAAGCTGCTGAGCATATGAATAATAGATAAAATGCAATGCTCATTAGTAGGAAACGTAACAACTGGCTTTCCTACAATATCATTGGAGCGAAGGCCATCAAGTATGTAAATACTCGTAGTCTAGTAAAGCGTAAAACTCTTCTTTGATTGCATCTTCTTTCTCCTCCGTTGGGGGATGACAATTGATTAGCCAAAAATTGAAAAAATTTTATATAATGCGAATCGTCAGATTTTTTCGATGATGGGTTTGAATTGGATCATCAATTTTTCATCGACTACGAAGGCGACTTGATTCGCTCGGTCGCCAGTCTACGATTCTACATATAAAAAAAACTTAGGTTCAATCCTCGGCGCGTTAAATAAAAACTTTTTGAGGGTGCTATTACGGCTCAGATGGGAAGTGCATGCTAGCAACTGCATCATGTGGAAAATGTGCTGTCGAAACCTCAACAAGGCATAACTGTGGGAGAGTTGTTTACGCGCCCATGACCCTGAAGAAGTTAAGGCAATTAACAATACGAAGGCGCCTACTCGTATTCCCCTCTTGTTTCCTTATGGTCTACATTGGTACAGATTGTATGTGAACCGTAGTCATTTATCTCGCTGCCAAGCCCTTCGTTTCCATACTGATATTTTCTGAAATTCTGCTAAAAAAAATACTTGCGTTCGTCAAAGTGGTGAAAATCTTAAATGCGCTAAAACCAGTAAGATGACAGACCTATCTATGGTCGCTGTTCCCGCCGCTTACGGGAATAACCAAATATTTATATTAATCTCTCCTGGATTTCGTCGCAAATTTTAGATACTTTTGGTGAACAGTCCATGCCCTCATCTCCCCTTTGTTTTCCTTGAATTTATCATTAACATACACTTCAGCAGTATTTTTCCTCTGAGCGCATTGCAGCTTGTCGCCTCACAACTCTTCTCCGGGACTTTGCTCTTTAAAGGCATACATTGGACGCATACAACATGTTGACGTACTACGTGCAAATGTGTAGTATGTAGTTGCGTCTACATACAACATAGTCCCGAATACACGACACATGAAGAGAATTTTCAACGGAAAAGTTTTGAAAAAGATTTTTATTCGAGAAATTTACATGAATTCTCCTGGTTTATGGTAACTTTTGATTTAATGATGACTTTGATGGAAACAAGGGTTGACGACAGTTCGAGTTGACAGGAAACGAGAAAGTTACACTATGCCCTTGGAAGGAGATTGTACGACTGGTAGGAAGAAACGGGTGTATGAAATTTTTGGTACGTCTCATATATTACAATAATATAAAAAACCGGCATATAGTCCGATGCATGCTGTGCATTTATCTTTTCATCCGTTGGTCCGGGCACTACCCGTGGTCAGATCTTATCCGAATTTAGTTTTTTTCAGCATTATGTTTTCTAAATTTTCTGTCAGTGATTCTCGAAACAGCATTGAAATTGAAATTTTGAATTCGTTTTCAACGAGTCCGAAAATTAGTGTACAAACTTTTAAAGTGGCAACTACTTCTACTGTATTCAATCCTGACATTGTTCGCTTGAAATTTCAGTAGTCTCCAATGGAATGTGACATATGTAGGTGGTGGTCACACGTTGATCGTCAAGTTCTCCCGTCACCTGCCATATCAGAACATAGTCTTGGCGAATGGTCCGTCCGTTGATGTTAGAGCGCCTGTGACCGGACCAGAACGATGTTGGTATAGGAAGTGACCAAATTGAAGGTAAGCTCAACCGAAATGTAATTTATGGCCCGGTCATGGAACGCTGTAGGTGTCTTATCAGTTAATTTTAATTAGGGGATGCATCCGGACTGAAAAAGCACAGTGTGCGTTTACAGTTGTAGAACGACATCTTTGGACAGCCGAATTTTATTTAATTTTTTTGAAAATTTATGTTAAGTGTTGGTCATAGTTTTCGCGATCTAGTCCAAAATTTAGTGTAGTAGATTTGATGCTCATCAACTCAGTCTGAAACTGCTAATTACGAGATATGTATCAACACGTACGAACGATATCCATTTAACCCTCATCTGACTCTAAAAAAAAATTTACATTGTCTTCCCTCGCGCGTAGTATTCTACGCATATGAAATTTTCATACAAATTACAATAAAACTAAATAAGTTTGTTTGCAAACGGATTTAATATATTAACCCTAGAAAGATAGTCTACGCGAAATTGACTCATTTGTAAATATTTTTCTCTAACTATCGCAAACTACGCGCTGTGCGTTTCAGATATCCCAGTCGTCGTTCAGAGCTTTAACAAGACACACGGATAGTTGGGGTAAGTTTTATTGATTTCGAAATGTTAGGGTGGTGTGAGTCAAAATGGCGTATGATTATCTTTTAACCTTCATTAGTCCAAGTGGGATGCAAGTGCACCTCAGACTTACTTTTCTGTTCTGTTCTTTTTATGTTTGTGATGTGCGATACTGAGGGTTTTGATCCCTTAAGCGCGAGCGAAGCCCACACAAGCGACTGTTAATTCACAACCCGCAGCGTACGCTCTGCGTGCAACAGCGTTTTGATCAGTTTTAAACACACCAAACGCTCAGTATAAATCATTAGAACAACAAAATAAGGAAAAAAAATTAAAAAATTAAGATTAAAAATAAAAAAAAAAAAAATTAAAAATTAAAAAAAAAAAAACAATTTTTTTTTGCAAATTTGAGAGTCTTAGGGTGACACGAGTGATAAGTGACAAAAAATCCAAGTGAAAAATGAGTTTTTCACCCCGGGCCCCGGAAACTAAAAATATCCCGAGAAAAGTCAAATTCCCGTCCAGGCAATCCGCCGACTTTTGCCTACCACTGTTTTAAAATGTCGTCGATGCGATAATGTGTTTAAAACTAACGAAAGTCCACTATCCTTGCACTTACTCAACTCGTATCCTTTATACCTATACGGAAACAACATGTAACATGGAAGAACACGACAGTGAACTTTATTTGCACGAGGCCTTGCTATGAATTTAGATTGGCCCTTTAGCGTTTACAATGTCAGGTGCAGTGGTTTTGTAGCCAGCGAGATTCTTGTGTAGAATTTCTGCTCCATGATCCAAGTCCTAGTCCTAGGTGACAACTAACATACTCTTCGCTACCTTTACCGTGGATGTTCATGTCGAATGTAGGGTAACGTTTTTAACGATAGAATGCAGCAGCTTCCGGATCGGTCTTTGAATTTGTCGGGCGCTCGGTTTATTTTGTAATGAATATATGACTTTACCATGAACCTGTCTGTCGACAGTATTCACCTCACTTCATCCGCCCGTCAATATATCGCAACCTCTCCATTGAGTGGGTACAACTCAAAAAGTTAAATAACTAACGTCATCGTCGTCGCACAACCCTTTAAAGAAAGTTCAAGTCTAAAGTTTTAATTGAAGTTTAGTGACTTTAAATTTTATGCCGGAATAATTAATGCGCTCGGTTCCTTGTCATGTCATGTGGTAAATGAGATATGTATCCTCTCGGGCGTATCAAATTGCCTTCTTCGATGAATATAAAATGCTTGTCAAGGTAATAATATACCGAAATTTTGACACCCTCTCGCCATTTACTGGAATTAGTCATGCAAATGTGTTTTATAGATGTGAGTACACAAGTTGAGGATGTTGACTTGGAAAATAGGTGGATCCGTTGCATGACATCAAAAATGAATGAGCAACAAATCGTTGGTTTGCCTAATGTGTAAGAAAATGCTCAACTATTTATGGTTTAATGGAGTATTTCGAACTAGTATTAGCTGAAGTTAGATTTATCTAGTACAGTGAAATTCGGTTATAAGAAACACCGGCTATAACGAACATTCGGCTAAAACGAACGAACTCATAAGTCTTAAAATATGCATACATTTAACGAATGCGGATATAACATGTCAGTTCCATGGCTCTAAGGATTCCTTGATCTCGACTGTAAGGAACTATCGACAGAGTTTTAGTAGAACTTAGTTGGGTTTGTATCTACATCTTTGGAAATCTCCGAGGTACTCTTAGCGAGACAACGCAGCATGAGCTGTCGGCCTAAGCATCAATCTTAGCAAGACCGATATTGTTTTACGTACAACGAAACGCCGCATTCATCCTATCTTGAAGGGGGCGAAATTAACAGATGGCGCAAATTTCCCTGGCCTTCTACTGCACAGGAAGCTAAACTGGATACCGAACAACTCATTCACAACCTGTACTATACACTATAAACTAATAATTCGGAAATGATTCGTATTTATGAACCGTTGTTTGTTGGTGTGTGTCGTTATAAAAGTTACAGTTTAATAATATGGACACTACCGTTATCGCGATCCTTCCATCCCTACGGCGATAAACCAAAATTAAAAATCACTGTCCTAGCATTTAACATCAAATTTTTAAATAAAGTTTGATCATAAATTCAAGTAGGGGGACGTATACATCCTTCTGCTATCACTACACTCCAAAAATTGCATAAAAGTTTCTTTTATGGTGACGTTAAAGGGAGCCTGCAAGCGAATAGAGGAACTAGTGAAAGGACAAGCACACGAATGGCACACCAAAAAATGCGGCAGGACGAAGCGGGGAGAATCTTAGAGTCATAGCCATAGTCATGTTGCAATTTATTGTCAGCCATAAAACTTTTGCTAAGTTTTTCCTGTCTACGAATCTATGCGCGACTATACACATATACATACGGATGTTGAAGAAGATCCCTAATACGGTGCGAACCACTCCGCCTATCGGATGGCAACAGGAACATGAAAGTCCTGAATTATGTCTTCATATCTCAATTTGGAAAGGACCAACGAGAAATATTTCCAACGATAACGCAGTCATTTAGGAGCGACAACATCAGAGTGCAGCTATAAAAACAGCAAACTTGACGCTAGGCTTCCTTGTTGCCCTCCCAGCATTTCATGTACATACACTCGTATATTTATATCTCAGTCTATATTTTTGAAATCAGTCTTTCTGCCCGTAGTGTCCTGAGAAGCGACGGACAGAGGAAACGTAGAAAAATGTCTTCAATGCCTTTTAGGTTTTAGCGTCGCATCGTCGTTGTTCCCATTTATTAAAGGATGGAGGCACAAAATTCATTTCTTATGACTCCAGTCATGTCTTATTATTGGGTTACAATGCAGAGATGGTTATGATAACGACATCTAGCATAGGGCTTTCTATAGTTGGCCTGTTTGGCTGGCACATGGATATTAACATGAAGAAAAAGCCCGGCTGGACAGTTCATCTTAAGATTTTCTGCTGCAATCTAGCTTGCAAGCGAAAGGGGCAGAAGTCGGGAAATCCTTGCACGTATTTTTTAATGGGCACTCTTGTAAGAGTTGTGCACTTGTTCGCGTGACTTATGGTTATTTCACACGATGCTTTTAATGGGGTTGATGTTATCCTGGTTGGAGATTTCATTCCGAACTGTAATTGCATCATTCTACTGAGGATAGATTCTTATTTAAGGATTGTGCGATGTCTTTGGTTTTTCTTTTGCAATTTTAAGGAAGAGTGTTTGCATCCATCCTTAAAACATCACCCGGGCAAATTTACTAGATTGCTGGATATTATCTGCTGGGAGATATGTCTTCTCCAAATCATCGCCAGGCACCACTGCTTCAACCTTCAGATTTATCACTCCAAACAGCTTTCTAATGTCCTCTTAGACGCGCGAGTCTATATCGGATCCAATGAATCGTAAATTCTTTACCCTTTCGATCGTATTATCGTCTGGCTTTAACTTTGTTTTTCTTTTTCTTTGTCAGCACATTTGACTTGGATTTGTTAATTTTTATTAAACTTGCTTGCAGCGTTACATCCACGTCCTTGACTCATTTCGACGCGATGTTAATGCCATCAGTATATCTAACTATGTATTTGTGTATCTGCCACCAAGAAGGTTTTTCTTAGTTCCACAAATAGTTTTCCGATCTCGTATTCAAATACAAGGTTGAATAGTATGGAGCCCAGCGCATCATCTTTCTTTATTCCGGCTCGCTTGTTAAAAGCTTCGGTCAAGTTGATGATGCTGATTTGCGGAGAGCAGTCTGACATTGTAATTCTGGTTAGCATAAAAATAATAATAAATAAGGGCAGGCCAAGATACCCAAATGGTGAGCACTCTCTCTCTCAATTGCCCTAACCCCTTGTAGGGCATAGCGCGTCAACTGTTCCATGTGGCCCAGTTGACGTTTCGTTGACCTAAACTGGTTTCGGAGAATGCAGTTGCCAGCAGGCCTCAATGGCATGAATCTCGGCTTGAGATACGCTAGATCAGACGCCTATGGTGATTAAAATCCTAGTGTTTGGTCCAAACACCCCAGCACCAACTCCCTGTCTCGTTCTTGACCCATTGATAATGCACATGGAACATCTTGCATCAGGAAAAAGATTGCCAATATCCCATTTCGAACGGCGTGGGATGAAGACCGAAAATTTTCTTCCGAAGTAAAGTTCCGTAGTCATGTAATCTGATTTCGAGAAGATTTGCAAGCCAGGAATCCGCTCCAGAATGCTCATGTGGCTCTGATGGAACTCATGTGCGTCCTAAGTGTGATACATTCAAAGAGGGCTTACAGCCGCAGATTGCTGAATAAAAATATGCAGCGATGATGATGACCGCCTGTATGGCGACATGTCAGACGCGACTTGAGGGACTTAGAAAGGGATGTCCAGAGGTACAAAAGGGTATCCTTTGATAGTGGCGCACACAGGTTGGCCATCGCAGCGATACATCGGGAGGAGGTTAATCAGTCAATCGCAGGCTTAGGTTCGAATCCAGTTCTCTCGTCCATATCACCAATGATATCTCCGGAAGTGGAAAGACTTCCGAGAGCTACGAGAACAACACTAGCCCAACTTCGGTCAGGACTGAACTCCTACCTATCCCGCATCGACCAGGATGTCTCAAACATCTATCCTGCATGTAACGGAGCCCCTCACGACGTAAACCATATCTTTCACTGCCCAGCTGCACCCACGCACCTGACTCCTAGATCGCTGTGAGAGAGGCAGCTAACTTTCTATCCCTCAACACCGGGGATGAGGACGAATCCGTAGACATGTAACCAACAAACACACCGAATTCTGACCATTGCTACAACAACAACAACCGCCTGTAGGATCGATTTTGGCCATGTACGGATGCCATGCCAAGGCATACAAGACGCTCGTACCAGCATCAAATACATACTCAGTCATTTTAGGGGTGCGTCCCCAGGTTTTGCCAAAACGTAACCTACAAGCCTACATGATCTGAGTGGCCTTACTAATAAGAGTCTGAACGTGTTTGCTCCAGTTGAGCCTTTCGGCCAACGTGATGACGAGAGACTTGGAGACTGTGGAGATCTCGAGTAATGTAATTCCTGGCTGACCGAGTACCTATGTCGGGACGACCCAGGCCCACGGCGGATATTACGGGACATCGGTGGTCAATAGGAGATCACGCATTCAGTTTGGGTATCGCTTACAATCCGCATTACCGAAATTGTGGGAATGTAGATAAGAAAGAAAACCTCACCCACTTCCTATGTGAATGGCCCGGCCCGGCTAGGACCAGACATCGTGCATTGGACAAGGCCTTTCTTGACAACCTAGGGCATGTGTCGGGGGAGAGGTTTTGGAAGTTGCTGTTGTGACCTTACCCTAGCCCGCGATTACCAGAAAATTTTAAGAATAATTTATGAGTGTACATAAGCTTTCAAGAAAACAAAAATCTTACTTTCTTTATCGGGTTTCTAAATTAAAAGTATAAAGAGACAAGACTTTTCCCTACGATAAGGTAGATATGGATATTTATATTCATGTCCTTAGATATTTCGCAAATAGACATCTCCAATTTGCTGACCATGTTAAACGCCCAAACGTCCCCAAGCTTCTAACGAAATCACACCGCCAATACATCTTTAGAATATGAAGGTATTGCAAATCAGTGGAATCCAATAAAAGATTCATTTCTTTTTTCCTTTTGCTTCATTTTCTAGAAAATCAGACGCCTATTCACTACATCGAAAGTTAGCCTCCATTTGTGTCCTTTCTGAGAGGAAAATTCTCCGAGAAATGGACATGAAATTCGGATATTGCCTGGCTGACCACTCTATCGTGAACTTATCTCTTCCCGAAAAAAAAGAAAATATGTGAAGAAATGAGAGACCCGTACCGATGGCGGTTATATTTATATACATAGTGACGTGTTCTCTAAGGACTACGATACAAGCAACACAAAAGAAAAACATAAAAGAACTACGATTGGGGTAAACCCCAATCATGCAATACTCTAGATGAATTTGAACCTGGTTAAAGCCAATAAATAATTTTGGTTGCAATCTCGGATATTGTATAGGAGGGGGTAGACGGAGTAAGGGTAATCGACTATTTTTTTTGAATCTAACTGATATTGTTAATTAAGTGTTAAGTACAAAATTTCAGCCCGATAAATTGTATACGTACTGAGTAAATAGGCTTAACGTATTTCATGAAATAGTGCAGTTTGTATGGGAGGGGGTAGAAGGAGGGTGAGGATTACAATAAATTTTATAATGTAGGTTACAATTATCATAAAAGTGATATATTCAAGATTTCAAAGCAAGATGTTTTATAGTTTCTGAGAAAATCTGATTATTGTAAATTATCAAAAATGTGTCATTTTGTATGGGAGGGGGTAGACGGAGTAAGGGTAATCGATTAATTTTTTTTGAATCTAACTGATATTGTTAATTAAGTGTTAAGTACAAAATTTCAGCCCGATAAATTGTATACGTACTGAGTAAATTGGCTTAACGTATTTCATGAAATAGTGCAGTTTGTATGGGAGGGGGTAGAAGGAGGGTGAGGATTACAATAAGTTTTATAACATAGGTTACAATTATTATAAAAGTGATATATTAAAAATTTCAAAGCAATATGTTTTATGGTTTCTGAGAAAATCTGATTATTGTAAATTTTCAAAAATGTGTCATTTTGTATGGGAGGGGGTAGAAGGGGTGGAGCGATTTAGCCCGTTCACGAACTTAGCCTTCATTTTTGGTCAAAAATAACGTGTGCAAAATTTGAACTTCATAGCTCAACGCGTTCTCGAGCTAGAGAGGTCACGGACGGACGGACGGACAGACGGACAGACGGACAGACGGACAGACGGACAGACGGACAGACGGACAGACGGACATCCGGTTTTGAGATATTCGAGTGATAATATGAACTTCTGTATCATTCATTTTTTTCTGCGAGCCTTATTTCTTAGCGTTACAAACTTTGTGGCAAACTTATAATACTCTCAGATTTCATCTAGAGTATAAAAATACATATGAATTCGTATGCGAACGAACTGACAACTTCAACAGGACATACTCGACAGTCCACTGTTGTCTTTATCGAACATCACGAATGCCGGAGGAGCTTAGAGAGCGTTCCTCTATTAAGAGGTGACTGATGTTGTCTGATAAGAAAAGCCCTGACATAAAGACGTGACCATCATGTAAAAATTACCTCAACGTCAAAGTTTGTATCGTTGCAAAATACTCCTGCGCCAGGGGAGATATCCTTTTTCATATACTCGTACGGCTACGACGAAGAGCCATTACGAAGACAGTGGTGATGTTGTTGTCGTTGATGGTGAAGCTTCCAGCTCCCTCAAGTCTTTGGTGAATGTGTTGTGTTAATAATATTCTTCTTGATTATGAGGTTTTTATGCGAACGTGTTCTGATTCACTTTTGGGGCTTTTTTCTTTTTCTTTTTGGCTTGAAAGTTTTCTTGCGTACATACTATATGGCTTTAAGGTGTATTTAAGCGTACAATGTTTGAAGAGTTTGATGTGATTTATGAAGCGACTATTTTGAAATTTGAATATTCTTGTGGAGTACTTTAAACGGACAACTAGAAAATTTTGCATTCAGGTTGAGGTTGGCGAAATTCTATTTTTCAAACACAGGGAGAAAGATAGCAGAACGTTTGCTCAGCATGAATATTGGTTCAAACCATTTTAATAAACGCCTTCCCACTTTTCTCAAAGTTGATGGAATCATACAGAACGATGAATGAGATTATACAAGAAATAATTTTGAGTGTTTTCCGACTTCCTCTTGTCCTTTTCAAGCCAACCATACATCATTCTCATAATATCCTTCAACAGAGCGCACGAAATTTTCCTACTCCTTCAAAGCTCGCTCTTCCATAAATTCCTGGAAATACACCACTTACCAAATTGAAATTATCGTTTAAATTTTCGGGGCTGCCCCTACCCTATTTAATCATTTCCTTTTGAAATTGAAATTGTAAAATATCATGTTCAGCTAATTAAGTTACAACTAACTGAGGTTTCACAAATAAAACATTTATTACAACTTTTCCCAAACCGAAAATTGTTAAAAATCATCTTTGGTCCCGTCAAGGTTTCATGTACCCCACAACAGAGTCCTTGTGCCGGGCGCTATTTGCAAA
Organism: Chloromyia formosa; assembly: GCA_964017055.1. Classification (NCBI taxonomy): domain Eukaryota; kingdom Metazoa; phylum Arthropoda; class Insecta; order Diptera; family Stratiomyidae; genus Chloromyia; species Chloromyia formosa. Next base: position 14,351,399 of record OZ024818.1, on the reverse strand, counting down.
TGACGTTGTCTTGTATTCTGATCCTTTTTTGGCCAAAAATACCCGCAGAATAATTTTCAGAATACATAGTAGCCTAACACAGTAAAAAAAGAGAAAGCAGACCCACTAGGGATGATGATGGAACAACTGTGAATCATGCCAGTGGCTACAGTGAATCCGAAATGCAGAGACAACATTAAAAATTCAAAAGTACCCAAATAATTCTTTGAACTTGAAGGGTTGCGGGTGTTTCGAAATACCAGAAATTTGCCCAATATGAAAATGCCGAGTCATAATTCAAAAATTTTACCCAAAATTTGCGCGGCATATTTTACTGATTTTCAACGACATCTTTCTTGGAGATACGATGGTGTCCTTTTCGGTCATCGTTTTGATGGGGACTCCTTTTACATAATTCTTTTTTTCTTGTGCGACACTTTTTCTTTCAATTGTTTGTATTATCTTCCATGATGGTCGGATGTGGTGACTGTTTGCTCTTGACGCTGGCCTGCTTTCGAGGCCTATATGCAGATTTCATTTTATTATGAGCATACCGTCTCAGGCATGGTAGCCCTTAACATGATTTTTATTTGAAGAGATATTATTCAAATTGAATTTGCATAATATCTCGTCCATTGGGAATAGCATAGTGGTTCAGAATTGAAAATGAGTTTGAATAGTTGCCGTTTGATAAATTTACAAAGAGATCTCTCTCAGAATCTGCCTGATTGTAGGTGGACGAACGATGCTTAGCACATCGACTTGAGGAATATTAATATTCTAAATCAGTAAAATGTACACGGAAAATTTTTCCATTTCAAGAAGTTATAACTAGATGCAATATTGAAAGATGCCTTTTTGGCACTCCATCTGGGATCCTACAATGATGATGGAAAATGGAGATCCGCAATCCTTTACGGGGAAAATTTCATTTTAAATAAATGGCTCCGATGTGAGGGTCGAGGACAGGATGAGGAGCTGTTTAACCCTAGAAGGACATGCTTTGTCGACGGCCAATCTTTTTTTCCGCCAGTTCTAACTTGGCAAAGAAAAATTCCCCAAGGTGTGTCCTTCTTCTACTTGGCGGTGCGGGGTAGTCGCATAGAAGAAATGCTCACCTATTACACATAATTTCCGCATTTTCGACAGAAGTCATTGTGGGAGAATCTGTGCCTTCTTGCATCATCATCATCATCGTGGCGCGACAGCCCGACGTCGGGCCTTGGCCGCCCTGGGGGGCAAAAGACCTTTTCCATAGTCCTCCTCGTGGGCGCCCCCGGTAACGGCAGTGTTTCAAACCGCTGACGGCCAAGTCCTAGCGATAAGACATTTGGAAAAAGGCAGATAGCTGTAGCCTGAATGGCTGACCAACACCTAAGCGTCTCAGGTTTAGTAGGATGGAATGACTGGCGTAGTTGGACCTGCAACATAGTTGTGTGAACTCCAGCACGTTTATTAAACCATCTGAAGCAGCTATCTTCTGAGGCCATCCCCTCAATGGGGTTAAGCGATGTGCTGACAACTCGTCCTTGTAAAAATCACTCCATGTTAAGAAACCTGGAACAAAAGCCTTCTTGCATGATCCCCAATAAAGCAGTGGCCCGTAATGGCTCGCACAAAATTAGCAAGATTTTGACTAACTAACAACAATAGCCTGACCATATGTGCAGGGTACAGTCTGGAGCACAGTGACCTAGGTCTAGTTGTACAGCAAGTTAGTCCTCCTCCCGCCTCAAGCTTGAGTACTATTCTAGTTTACGCGAATCATTCACTACGTTCAATCGCGGCACTATCTCCGAGGTTTAACTAAATCGATGTAACTCATGACGATGTAAATGCATCGGTTTAGTTAGTTTGGGTACTAACTTTTAGCTCCACTTGCTATGCGGAGCTGGACTGATAAATTGGGGCTACTCGTAGATTTTGTTGCTGCCTTTGCTAATGGTGTTGTTGGTAGTAATTCCATTTTTTATGTTACACTTAAAAAAATGTCTATCTGTCTGTTGTTCGTCCATCTTTCCGTTCGCATGATAACTTCCGACAGAATTAAGCTAATATATTGAAATTTTGGTTGAACGTTTGTAGCAGGATATAGTTGGTTGGTACTGGGAATGGGCATGATCCGAACAGTGGAAGGTTTGCCTTCATATGTTAAATAATTAAATGTATCTATAACTTTGCTGGAATAAAAAGGAATGCCGATTAAGGCAACTAATTAAAAATTATCAGTTTATTGAGAGCGTTCGCTTTATAACCTTCGTAGGTCGATCGCTCGCTTCGATCTACGAGTATCAAGCGCCAGATGGCCGCTTCAAATACGGCTCTGAGTATGTTCGAATTGACTCTTTTCTCGGTTGCTGCCGATCGATTCAGCCCTCTTGTACCATACGCAACATTTGAGGTTCTACCACAGCTAGCAAAAAAACCTTGTTGTTGTTTGGTCCCCATACATCCCCGGCGTGAATTTTGATTTAAAGCAACAGGGTTACCGCTCTGGAAAATAATCTCCAGAAATTTAAACCATAGTCACTTTAACGTTTCCCCAAACCAGCGCGGTATGCGGTAGCCGGTACTCAACGGTAGCGACATACCGCGTGAATACTCGAATCAACGCGGTACTTTTGTCGCGGTACAAATGTCAAAAGTAGTTTCATCATCATCATGTACTCAGTGTCAGTGTTAATTGTTTTTCCAATTTCCTCCCAAACTCTATCTTTTTCCCGCATATTTTTAGAATTTACACATTTCTGATCAAATAGTATGGGATGGCATTTAAACATCTCAATCATGACGAAGTCTTCTCTTTGCTTTTAAAATATTAGATCGTCGAAATGTTGCGGTGTGTGACACATTCGAAATAAATGTAGGGAGTACGAATCATCACTTGGAACTGAAAAATACATTTGCCAAATTGTACTGTGTATTACCCAACAAACGAATGGAGAACTATCAAAAATTCCGCCACTTTACAAAAGAGCTGCACTAAAATGCATAGTACAAAGGTTTTATGCACTAAACATCAACTTTGGAAGTTCGTTTTCAAAATTCCGAGTGTCAAATGGACAAAGTTGACTCCAAACAGCTCGACATAAAAGAGTAGCCTGCTAATGACGGAGTCATGCTATAACATGAAAGTGCATAAAAAGCGACTCTCCTCCTTTCACATAAAGTCGAAGCGGCTTAGAGCAAATAGCTACGATGTGCAAAGTGCTTCTTTAAGAATTCATAATTTTTGATGCAAGACACAACATCAAGAAAGATTGCATCCGAAAACGTGAACAGGTAAACTTATTGTAAAATTGTTGTTCAAAGGTGCAAAGTGATGTACATTAATTCGTAAATGAGAGAGGAAGAGTGTTTTAAATAAAGTGAAGGTAAGCGGCCCTGAAATCACTGACACATCAGAGGACAATATGCGTAGTTGTATACAATATTCTTTTCCGGATCTATTCGTTTGTGTAAGTAGTAAGTTGAAGTCGATGGATCGTCGTAGAGGACTTGCGAATAATGCGCTGTTGGATCCAGAGCGACCGAAGCGAGCGTTCATGTTTGTGTGTATATTGAGGGTTGCGTTCCTTTAAACGCGGAGCGCACGTAGCAAGCGGAGCCAACGCAAACAGATTTGCGAATATTGCGCGTGAAGTTTTCCCTCGCTGCTTCCTTCATTTCCGCTACTCACTGCCTCAGTTGTTTTCTAGCAAACATCCCACCCATTTATTATTATATTATTATATTATATTATATTATATATTTATATTTATTTATATTTATTATTATTTATCGCATGCACTGGACCAACTCCGCCAAAGCTTGTCCCAAGCCCTGGTTGAGAAGGAGGAGGGAATGATAACTCTAGCCTGATCGGGTGCGTTACACCTAAGCATCTCAGGTCATAAGGCTGGCATGAATCAAGTAGTCAGACCTGCAATTTAGTTGTGTGAACTGTACCACGCTATGAACCACCTGAAGCAGCTATCACTTAGGCCACTCCCGCATAAAGTTTAGCGATAGGCCCACAATCCATTCTTGTAAAAACTAATGCATGTCAAGAAACCTGGGAAAAAGCCTCGGATTGCACGGATAAACAACGACGACAACACAAACTCTTCACGGATTATTTTTTTCTGATCCTGTAATGTACGCTACCTCAACAGACCGGTGGCCGAGAAGGACTTCATGGAATAGGTAAAAAAATACAAACTGAGTCCGGGAATAACTTGGCTTCGCAGCGAGATCAACGACAAGAAATCATACTTAATTTTCAAAAGGAGTAAACCATCTGGCAGGAGTTTGGAGTTGCGTTCACCGGGAAAAACCACCTCAAACTGCACGTTATTGACTTCAAACACATCAGTAAAACATTTTGGTCGATTCAGATTAGGAGTAAGTCTCGATTTTTCAACATCTGGGTCATCAACCTGTACGTCCCCACTGAGGTGATGGAAGAGATAGAAGACGAGTTTTACGATCGCCTGGATACATTATTCGAATCACTTTTCAAAAACCACGTCCAAATGCTGCTCGGAGACTTCAGTGCGAAAGTTGGGAACGATAGTTGGCATCGGGGCACCACTGGAGGACACAGCCTTCGCGATAATTGTAACGACAACAGTCAACGATTAATCGACTTCGCATGCAGTAGGAATCTTGTCGTAAGCTCAACATGCTTATCGCACCGACGCAACGCATTCATAAAGAAACTGGAAATCTCTGGATACAGGCACCGTCAACCAGATTGACCACGTCATCTTACGCAAGGGATGGGTTTCAAGTGTGATGGATGTCCGATCATGCCGAGGAGCAAATTGCGATTCCGATCTTGGCAAAGACAACCTATTGGTGTACTATCTGTTCAGTGCACCAATCAAGAATCAGCCCTCCCAAAATCTTTGCGGCTGACAACCTCTTGAACGATGCTTTGGCGCAGGCATATATGATACAGTCGCCCTTGAAAAAAAAAGAAAACTGGCACCCATGCTGCACAACATCCGTAACATTCTCGTAGGTGTATACGGGTTTCGGGAAGAGCTAAAAAGCTCGATCAAGGGGGCCGCAGAGAAGGTCGTGGGATATAAAGCACGGTGAACGTGAAATTACTGGTTCGACGAAGAATGCCACACTTGACGCAAGCACGATTAAGAATGACTATCAACCCAGGACTAGCCACTGTAAGGGCAAGGATGGAAACATCATCAGCGACACCGGTAGCATCAACAAACGATGTAAGTCCTATATCGAAGAGCTTTTTAATTCCGCATCCCACGTCCCCATACAAGAACCCCAAATCAACGAACATGGAACACATAGAACAAGCACTCAGTACATTAATTTTTGTGAAGCGGGATGCAAATAGTCAGCCCCACACATGTTTACCCATTTTTGACAGGAACCTAAACGGGAAAATGCATTGGGTAGATAAGGACAGCATCACTTCATAATCAGCAGCTCAAATGACAAAGCTTCCCACGTTTTTAAATGTATTGGTAGCCTGAGAGAAAACAGCCCTCGTTTATATTTGCACTGGTATGACTTTTACCCGCAATTGCAGTGGTGTGTGTACTATTTTCATGCCTCTCGGGTTCGACTTCCTTTTCAGACTCACGGGATCATATGAAGAGGTGTATATCTGTATATTTTCCGAAAATTCTCTCGCAAAGCGATTGTGTACGGATAATGAAATTTAACACATTGATAATTACGGGAATAAAAAAACAACCTTTGGGCATCTTGTACTGAGTGCCAGTTCTAGTCTCGATGTTCGTTGCCCAAATCGTTGACTATGATCGGTCCCAATCCCAATACACAACCTCCAACAGTAGAAGAAGTTGATCTCGCTTTGCAGGCACTCAACCCAAATAAAGCGCTGGGTGCAGTCGAGATTCCAAGCTATTCTGCTAAAATCTGGTGAAACGGGTCTGTTAAATGCAATACATCAACTACTTCTGCGAATTTGGGAGGAAGTGGTGATCCCAGAAGATTAGCGCAGGAGGATCATCTGTCCCATCCACAAAAAGGGAAACAAATTGCGGTGTGAGAATTACAGAGGCATCTCACTAGTCTGTACATCCTAAAAAATACTGACAATAATTCTAGAAAATATAATAAAGCCGTACGCTGAATGAATCATTAACAAATATCAAGGCGGTTTCAGACCTGGCCGATCCACAACCGATCAACTATTCACGGTCAAGCAGATTCTGGAAAAGTACTGAGAATACAACCTTGACGTGTACCAAATCTTTGTCCGTGTCCCTCCAAAATGTTTGGTATATAGAGCTTGGTCCTCTTCAGAAGTATAGGATACTACCAGTCAATCTTTTTGAGATGCATGGGACAAGGCAATTTTTTTTAAGGCTAAATTTATGTATACTGGTTTACTCATATTTTGGGCTACCCTAACCGTAGCTTACTAGAAGAGATGCAAAGATTTGCCTGCTATGCTTTTTATGCTGCTCTTAGGACAACACTTTTGATGCCTCGAACATGCTGTTTACTAAAAGCTGCTACTTTTTCAGATATTCGCAGGGATATCGCATCATATGAGCTAGAGATATTGCAACTACTCACCGACAGGCAAGCTGCAATTAAATCCTTCAAAACGGGTCTGATTACCTGAAAGACCGTCACGGAATGTCACTCAATACTCAATGCTTATATAAATGACGCTACTTAGAAACTAGCTCTAAAGTTGAAAGCGATCGGGAGGAACTCTGGATGGGTAAATAGTCAAACACAACTCTTAACAAAACCGTTGTGGCTCCGAATGAAGCACCGCTAAACTATTGTCGTTAAAAAAGCAACACATTGGAGCTGGAAGTCATCACTGGGCACAGTATAGTTGAGGAGCAGGCTATGCGGCTTTACAACCCCTATTATGACTGCTGCAGAAGCTACGGAAAATGAGGCGCATTTTTTGTCTTTTCTACACTTATTCTACTCTGGAATGAAGATAAAGACATTTCTTAGACCCTACTTCTTCTCTGAACTGGATGACTGAGTTCATGTTGATGTTGGGAAACTCCATCGTTGTATTGAAAGTTCACTCTAGTTAAATGATTAAGACTTTCAAGTAATGAGTCCCTTGAGGCAACAGAGCGAACCATTCTGAAGTTCTGTGCTGTGGTAAGCACAGTAGCCCTTCACGGTTTTATACGTTCATCATTCTAAACTTCTCTCCAATAATAAATTCGTCCGCGCTTTCCATACATGCATGCCTCTTGAACACCGAATATTCAATGTAGACATATCCTTACCCAAAGTCGGATTCCCTCCAAACTAATAGATTTCTAGAAGAAATGCCTAAGAAAATATTGAATGCGTTGACGGAGCAAGGCTGCGAGGCAACTGAGAGCTCGTTGGGAAGACTCAGTAGATGATGACGCCGAACGACTGCCGGACGTCCAAAACTAAAGGACGCGGTCACTTAATCGAGATAATTGGAGGACGGTGATTCGGGCGACCAGGGCCCGACATCGGGCTGCGCCACGATGATGATGAATGTTACTGAATTATTTCCGAATTAATTCAGTTTGATCCCACTGTGTCGACACGCGGCCGTAAATGGAGTATGCATTTGTTGCGGAATAGAAATACATTTAGGTATTATAAATTAAATTCGTTGAAATCATCGTATCCTAAAAACAACAGCCCCAAAGGCGCCAAACTGTTTACCACTAATTATCTCTCGTGTCTCTTGTATGCTTGGCTTAAGCTGCCGTTTAATGAAATATAAATATTGTTTATTCCTTTGACAAAGAAAAAAGACTGCCCAGAAATCACCGACGAAAAATCCACTTAATTCTTGTAAAGTCAACATGCTTTTGAATTAAAATTGAATTTCCTCTTTGCAAAGTAGAAAGTCATCGTCTTGCGTTAAATCTCTAATAAACTGCTGTATTCAATGCTTTTCGTTCCTATACGACACTCATGCATTTGCATTTACCTGCTAAACTGCCTATATCCACATATTCGAGAAGTGAATGGTGGCGATAGTTTGTGGTAAAAAAATTTACCCAAGTTTTTTTTTATAAATGAGACAATATTCAAGTCCATGTCATACACAAATCTTTCGTGAATTCAAGTGTAGAAATTGGCTGCTTCCCTACAAGAAATATAAAACATCTTTGTGATCAACACAAAACATTTTGACATTTTATCGTCGTATCCTTGTGACCAGATTTCTTTCTTCCGAATTAAAAGGACTATCCAGGACTCATTTTGCATACCATCTATAACTTCCCACATCCAATTGTGAACATTCACAACGTTGTCATTGTCATCATCAGCATAGCCTTCGTACCAGCTTTGTTCCGACATTCTCCCGTCGTTGTCATTCAAAGAGTTCTATGCCTATACACACATACACACGACTGTGAGCCAGCCTTTTGTTAGAAAACGTAAATGAAAAAGCTAGTTCTTCCAGATGCCGTCGTACTAGAACTCTTCACGAGAACTTGACTACTTGGAAACATACTGTAGACTTGTACCATAGAATCCTTCGTTTCAATACCTCAGTTTTAGATGGCACAACTACCATACTTCGCCCAACATTCAACGTCTCTTAAACAATGAAGGGAAGTTTTAATGATCCCTCAAGCAACATTTTCAGTAAATGAACATTCACATCATACTGCAAATATTTGACGAGACATTCAAGGGATATAAAGATGGAAATGCCGGAGGCTCTAAGAAACACCACTTCTTCGTCGCCGTTGACGTTGTTCTCGTCGTCTTTGCACCATGTTCATCAGACAGGACGGGCTGCAAGCCCACGTCGAGTATGAAGGAAGCCGATTGGAGGACTCCTGGATCCTGGAATGGTGGCATAGCAAGTATTTAAAAGTGGGTACCAATCTATAGAAAATAGCTTAAGGCGAAATTTTCGACGGAGAAAATACGATCATTGGCAGCGTAGGTTTCGTTTCGAACAAATAGTTCAATCCACTTCCGAGTAGAAATGAAAAGATGGAAGGAACTTTCCTAACGAATTAATGAAAGTGGGACTCCGTGAAGAGTGTTTTGTGTTTTAGATATCGAAAATTAGAAAATGGCGAAATTCATATTTAATTGGTATTATTGTTTTACAAGATGAAGTGGCCTTCAAGCTATCGCAGAATAAGGACGAGAGCGCAAGAAGTAGAAAGCGAAGAGATTTACTGGTCTCGAGGCAGGAGTGGTTGAGTTAGATGATTAATTTTCGAGACCGTTTTATAGAGTAGCGGTGATGTGGGGTTCAGCAGTATCAAGTATCAATCTCGTCCCGCCGATACTCTAATATTTTTTATCAAGTCATCTGAGCTGTGTGATAAACTATAGTAGATTAAAAAAAAAAAGAAATAAAAATTGCAAAAGAAACGGTGTTCATTTTAAGAAGATAACCCTGCAACTATGAAAAACACATTAAAATAGTGCAAGAAATTAAGTCCTCATTAGATTACTAGCAACATTAATACTACTACTTTGCCTTAACCCCTAGCGGGGCATAGCGCGTCAACTACTCCTGCGCGCCATCGTACTCTGTTCTGGGCAATGGGGCGCAACTCCCCAAAAGACTTACCCAGTACCTGACACTCCTTTGCCACAGATCGACGCCATGTGATTCGAGGACCCCCTCTTGGTCGGCCTTGGTTGGAAATGGGGTTCCACTTCATGGCATGCGAAGCAATGCAGTTATCACTCTTCCGCAATGTGTGACCTGTCCACTGCCATTTTCGCCTGCGTATCAATTCGTCGATTGGCATCTGACCCGTACGCCGACTTAGCTCTTCATTTGATATTGTTTCGGGCCAGAAAATTCTTAAAATTCGACGAAGACATGAGTTGACGAAAACTTGCAGCTTTCTGGTAACTCCTACGGAAACTTTCCATGTACTGCTCCCATACAAAAGCACTGATAGTACCAGGGAGCGAAACAGGCCCAGCTTGGTCTTGATGCTGAGATAACTGCTCTGCCAGATTTTGGACAGCATGCCGTATGCGCGTTTAGCCTGGTTGATACGACGAGCGATGTCCTGCTCCGTACCACCATTTTCGGCAACAATGCTACCCAGGTAGACGAAGTTGTCCACCTTCTCCACAGGCTGCCCATTAATATTGATGGCAATAGGTGTCGGATTTCTTTTTCGCAACGGCGGGCTAAGAACCTTGGTCTTGTTGGTATTAATCTTTAGCCCAACCTTGCTTGCCTGCCTCTCGAGATCTAACGCCATTGCGGACAGATCCATGATTTTGTGGGAGAGTAGGCATATGTCGTCAGCGTAGTCAAGATGTCGTAGATAAGATGTCAAAGTCCATTGAATTCCTCTGTCGAGTCCGGATAGGGCTGCATGCAACACATCGCCGATCACAATGAGGAATAGGATCGGTGAGAGGATGCACCCCTGCCGAACTCCACTGCGAATCTCAAAGTCCCCCGACACCTTACCTTTATGCAGAACGCGACATTTCGCGCCGTCATAGGTTGCCTTAATAATAGCCACAAGCTTCTCAGGGATGCCTCTCCTGCGCAAGGCCGCCCATATAGAATCCCGGTTCACACTATCGAAAGCCTTTTCGAAATCGATGAAAAGCAAGTGAAGCGGAGAATCGTATTCAGCGCATTGCTCGATGATGATTCGCAAGGTGTTAATGTGATCGACACAGGAGAATCCGGATCGAAAGCCAGCCTGCTCTTCATCAATTGTGCTTTCTAAGTGGGCCTTTAGTCTTTCCAGGACGATTTTAGCTATTATCTTGGCAACGGCAGGAAGCACACAGATGCCTCTCCAATTATTACAGTCTGTGAGGCTACCCTTCTTTGGAAGTTTGATGATCAAACCTTCCTTCCACTCAGTGGGAAAGGTCTCTGTATTCCACGCTTTATCAACAAGTGGGTGCAGCAAATCGGCAGTTACGCTTGGCGCTGCTTGATAAAGTTCAGCAGGGATGCCGTCAAGTCCGGCGGCCTTTCCTCGTTTTAGTGCAATAATTGCAGTGACTATTTCCTCTTTAGTCGGGGCAGTGGACCGTATACGCACATTTTGATGGTTAGCTAAATAATCTATATGAGGGGGAACTTCACCAGAGGTTACACGGTTCAAGCCCGCGGCGAAGTGTTCTTTCCATCGCCTCACTTGATCTTCTTCCAAGATAAGTAGCTTTCCATCACTATCTTTCACCGGATGTTGGCAGGAGTTACGACCACCTGTAAACTCCTTGATGACACCGTATACGGCGTTTAAGTTGTTACTTCTAGCGGCTTCTTCTGCTGACGCTAAAAGAGAATTGGCATAAACTCTTTTATCGCGTCGCACACTACGCTGAACTTCTCGAGCTTTCTGACGGTAAAGGAGTTCGATGCTGCTTCGATTGTCGTCTGATGCTGCAGCCAAACGAACTTTCAGCTCCTTTCTTTCAACAATCCGCTGCCATGAAGCGTCGGACATCCAGGGCTTATTCCGGCAATCCGGGTTTGGGCCAAGGATGGTATTTGCGCTATCAATGTACGCATTTTTTATGGCATCCCAGTTTTCGTTTATGTCACTATCTGGGTGACTAGTTATCTCAGCCGCTTTTTGCGCAAGATGGTCATTATATTGTTGTAAGACAGCTGGATTTTTTAGTCGAGCGGTGTTGAATTTGCGGGGCCTGGATCTTTCGTCGCTGGGGCGGCGCACGGCTGCAATACGCAATCGAACATTAGCGATCATAAGATAATGGTCTCTTCCCATCCCAATATCGGCACCCTTCTTGTTTCGCACGTCCAGGAGGCAACTCTTGAATCTTTTACTAATGGCAAAATGGTCGATCTGATTTTGTGTTCTGCGCCGATCAACAGAGGACCAACTGATTTTGTGGTGGTCCTTATGCTCAAACATAGTACCACCGATGAAGAGACTGTGAAAGTTGCAGAACTCTACAAATCTTTCACCGTTGTCATTACGATCACCAAGACCGTGTCTCCCCATCACATGTCTGAGCCCATAGTTATCAGCGCCAACTTTCGCATTCAAATCACCCATAACCATTATAATGTCACCTTTAGGTGTTCTGCTCTGAACGGCGTTTAGTTCTTCGTAGAAGGAGTCTTTTGCCAAGACATTGTCGGGTTCAGTAGGGGCATAACATTGTATTATTGAGATGTTCCTCATTTTGGTCCGGAACCTGGCGGTCAAGACCCTGTCAGAGACCGGTTCCCAGGATAAGAGACAGTTTCGCGCGGCTCTGGTTAAAAGAAGCCCCACACCTGACTCACGACGACTACCGGTAGCTTTACCGGAGTACAACATTACAGTGCTGCCCGTTGGAGAGATGAATTCTCCGCTGTTCCACCATCTTATCTCACTAACTGCTAATATATTTAATTTGTACCTCAGAAATTCACTCTCTAATTGAAGAAATCGTGCGTTCTGGGGACCTTCTGATCCATTGTCCAGGAGAGTACGCACATTCCAGAATCCAATCTTTGTCATTGTACGATAGCTAAAAGTCGTAACCGTTGAGTCAGTCCTTATCCGAGGTATAGTTGACGTTTCGTTAGCATATAAAGATTTCGGATAGTGCAAGTTGCTGGCATACACATCCTGTCCTTTGATTGTCGGTTTTAACGACAGGCCCTCAAAGGGAAAGGCCGTGGTATTTTTTTCACACCCCACACCACAGGGGTACCTCAACCAAATCATCGCACCGCCATCACTGGCGGCTTGACGTTGGTTGGCAATGGTCAGTGACCACTGCCGTTCCAGGGGGCGCCCACGCGGAGGACTATGGAAGAGGAGTTTTTGCCCCCCCCCCCCTCCCAGTTAAAAGCTGACGATGTTTGATCGTCGTACTTCCTCTTTCTTTTCTTTTTTATTTAAAGTCATCCTAACCTACCACCATTTTTTTTTTCTGTCAAGAAAGTCGATTGTAGTTAACGCATTCAACTGTGCGCCCTTCGAAAACAGGACACTTCGAACTGTGTGTCGGGAAACCTCTGTCTTCATTTAAGTGAACAATTCATGAGCTTGTTCCTGTCGCATTCAGTGATGGTGTAACCTAGTTTGGATCGATGACTTCCAAACTCAGCAGTCTTGTAACCCTGTAATAAATTTATCAACCGATTATGCCTTCAATATGAACTTTTTTGAATCGAAAATCCTTATGACAAACACATCATCTTCTAATAAAAGGACCTCTGTATCCAGTTATGTATGTATACTTGTAAAATATCCGAAAACTATGAATGCATATTCCTCCTACCGACTCTATAGACTCTATCTTATCGGCTTAGACTCTGAAACTGTCATGCTTGAAAACTTGCAAGAATCCTTTTCTCATATGAACTTGGCAATGCCATACTATTCTAATCTTAAGAAATGGAAACATTCCTTCGCTTTCCTGATCCAATCTTAGCTTTTTATGAATTACATTCACGAAATCTGCTACTTCCATATGATTTGCCTTCTTTTCATTCAAGTTTTAGACACGACTGGTAGTGAGTTGAACAGCAGGATGTGGACTGAACGAGAAATCCAAGACGCCAAGCTCAACACTGACATACTCGTACGTAGAAGTAGACGTTCTGTGCATAGAATGGCTAAGGATGAAGAATAGCCGCAGCATGTACAATTGAAAAGACATTTCTGTCTGGATCTGATAATGGGTCTCTGCCCGCAGAACTGAGAAGATGGTTTCGTATAGTTTAGCTAAGACGGCGGACACTGGTGGACCTTAGGAATTTAAAAGGAGGCAAAAAATAAAAAAATAAAAAATTGAAAAGGCTGCGATTATAAATTCAATTTTGGAGATTATTGAAAAGTTAGGTCTGCATGTGATTTGTTACGGATAAATCTAATGATTTTCCCTTGTTCAAAGAGAAGAGTATAGTGTGTGAAATAAATAACTGGGACAAACATGTTTCCTGTTGTTGTAACTCTGCTATACACATTTGAAGATCCTCCTTCCACCTAATCTCATCATAATCGTGGTGCGACAGCCCGGCGTCGGGCCTTGGCCACCTGGATCGTTGCCCTCTAATTACCTCGGTCACATGACCGAATCCTCCAATTTTGGACTCTGGACTAGAGTTTATCGGTCTACCATAATAATAATAATAATGTAATATAATTTTGAATGGCAAAGGATGCCTGAAAAAATCGTAGCGCTGCCACTAAATAACGAATTTCAAAGATAAAACTGAATGTAGCCCAATAAGGTAAAATTACAGCACCATATTCGTTTAGGAGACTTGGTAAAAAAAACAGTCAGAGCTTCAGACTATTTTAAAATCATCAGCATCAAAACCAAATGGTAGACATGTTTGCATCCCATGGAATAAATTATTGTGAAATTTGCGTTCCGTTGAAAAAAAAAAAGTTTGTAAACAAAAATAAATCCAGGATAATTTTAATTACCATCTTTATTACCAATTGCTTCCGTCGTCCTCCTTAACAAGCACAAAACGTGCACTTAACCACTTAAAATCATTGAAAAGAAATACCTTTTGAAACTTCCTTTTCATCGGTAATTAATTCAATGTGTATTTGCTTTTTTTCTTAATCATCAACCCTTTTTTCATATCAGTTTTTGGTACATTTTCACTCATTCCAAACGGAAAAAAAAACTCACCAACAACCAATTCCTTTTCCTTTTACAATTAGCACCCACAAAATAAACTCAACAGTCATCCTTTTTTCGCTTATAAACTTTTCCTTTTCCCTATCTCGCATTTTCGAAAGAATTTATGGAAAAGTTCTCTTATTTCATTTTGAAAAGCGAACCGAAAGCATTCCATCAAGTACGGGGATGCCTATTCATTGTTAAAGGGTTGTTGGAAAAAGGGAAAACTGAACGGGCGTACATAGATATTTTGCAAAATTTAGTAGGCGAGAATGAGGGAACGGCCGGTAGTTAGCGACTTAAAGTTTTAATGAAATCTTTGTTGTAGGCAGTAAACATGGGATTTTGAGGCGAATATCTATTTTGCCTAAAATGTACTAAACTGGTAGTTAGTGCCTAGATTTGCCTATTTTCGCTGAGAAAATAAGGTTCATAGGAATTAACGAATTGTTCAATTTTTAAAATAATACTACATCTGAATCAACACTTAAATAGAAATATTTGGATGCCGAATATCAAAGGACACTTTCAAACCTTCAGCAAGACATAGAGGATTCCTGCATCTGGAGGATGTTTGACGAGACAAACGATGCTGCTTTGCTGCATTCATTGCGCTTTAATGTGTGCGTTGCAAGGCGTAGCCTCTGAGGCTGCACTTAGTTGCAAGTGTATGGGCTGAAAATATTCAGAATAATTAAAGTAGACTGGGTCATTGCCAAACTAAGCCATGATAGCCAAGCTCGGCTATCCACAACCACCAAAAAGAAGGTTTTACATGGAAAATATTCGCCCGGCACAATTGCAATTATTTGTAACCATTCGACGCACCCGACCATACTCAAAAAAAAGTCAGTTCTTAGCTTAGATCTACGAGTATATTACCTAATTACAGTACATACTTCCATTTTTTTCAATTGTGCCATTAACTCAGTAAACGAAAGGATTTTTTAAAAAGCTACCCGAAAAAAAACCGACACCATGTCAGTAGCATCCTTTCCCATGTATATGCAAATTATTAATCGAATTTCGTTGTCGTATATCGTATGAAATTTACACAGGAGAATTTTGCACCATTTCTGGCGTATTTCAACAAATTGTGGGATTAGTTTCATTACGTGAATTGTCTGTTTGGTTTGCACTATTAGCATCCGGAATGGAAACAGGAAGTATACATACACTTCAATTTACACTCCTAAGAAAAAGGGGATCTGTTTGTTTTCTGGAATAATTTAAGCTCTATGCATATCTGAATATCTGAGATCAGTATTTGTGTACAATTCCGCAAAAACACATGCAAAGAAAGTTTGAATATTCATGACGTTAATTCCTGGTGAAAATGGATTCACATACTCGTACATACTTGCATAGACGTTTTGACAAAGACGTGCCAAAGAAGGAAGCACTTTTCCCAGTTTTTCCACCAGGGTCTACCAAGTGGCTACAGAATATCGTTGATGGTCTAAGCAGCTACTGGCTGGAATATGCGTTGGCTCTAGTTAAAACACACAACTGAATAGGAATAAATCAACGACAGACCGTCATCGTTGTTGGACGAGGAGAGAAAGCAACCGAAACCCAGATTCTAATTGATTTTCTCCGAAAATCGATCCAAACATATACTCGTAGCTCCCCTTAAATTCACTTCAAGCCGGATTGCAACCGACAAACGACAGACATTGAATGAGCTTCTGGTTCAAGCACACTGTAATTCAATCCTTGCGTCTGATATGAGTCGACATGTGTACGCGCTAAACGTTACTCGAAAGGCTCGGACCATACAGAGAATGGTCGTTTCAAACATCTTTCAGGATACTAACAGCCATTTGAATAATTCGCAAAAGTCTGTTTGCAGGCATATTAGGATCTTGTTTTAGGCTAATTGCAAATTACGTAAGCAAAACATTATCGCCCTGAAACAAACGAGCGTAGAGACGTTGTCGTTGGGACGAAGACAGAAACTATACACGGAATCTGAACCAGAACGGATGCTGGTCACTACTAGATGCGCAGATGATGTCATGACACGACCAGGAGTAATTAAGTAATGCAACACATCTCATTGATTATGGATAAGTGTCCTCTATGGGAATATCCTTTCACTATGTATTTGGAGTTGGGATTAAATGACTGTAGGCTATAATCCTACGTACTATAAGGAATCGAGCTCCGGTAAAGGAAATGTTTATAAATAATTTAAGAAAAGGTTTCTGATTATGAGGCAAACGAGATAAATTGTTCATAGCTACCGAAATTTCAATGCGTGCACACACGTACAGCCCAAGATTGCTGATTCGTAGAAGCGGCCGACGCAGAAAGTTTTGCAGCATGTACTGTTGTTTTTTTGGGCGCTGAACACGAATCCGGTGTTTGCCCATATAAATTCGGTTGGGAAACTTTTTTATTGACAAACAACGTTTTTTTTTTCTGTTAACCCTTACTACTCATTTGCCCTAACCCCTAGTGGGACATAGCGCGTCAACTATTCCACGTGGCTTAGATGACGTTTCGTTGGCATAAACCAGTTTCGGACGATGCACGTTGCCAGCATGCATCTTCTGCTAGCATTTAGACGCCTACCTGTGATAAGTCGGGAGTTGTTGTGGCTTATTATTACGCCCCGCACCACAGAGGGAAGACAATACAAACATCTATGGCTACGAACGTCGTGAACGGGACTTGAACCCGTAACGACCGTAGTCAGATACGAGACAGACGCCTCTGCGCACTGAGCTATCGGTCTCCCCGGATATATTAAGATAAGTATAAGTATTCGCCTGCAGCAGGAATCTGGTCGTAAGCTCTACGTGTTTCCCACATCGACGCTATCACAAGCAGACCTGGAAATCTCCAGACGCACATACCGTCAACCAAACTGATCACGTCCTAATTTGCAAGAGTTGTGCTTCAAGTGTAATGGATGTCCGCTCCTATCGAGGAGCAAACTGCGACCCAAATCATCACTTCGTGAAGACGACCTACAGATGTAAGATTTTTGCAGTGCACCGATCGAGAATCAGTCCTCCCAAAATCTTTGCGTTGATAAACTTCTGAGCGTTGCTACGGCGGTGGCGTATACTACCACCCTTGAGGAAAAACTATTACCTATGCTGCACAACATCAGCAACACAGGCGTCCATGGGTTCTGGGAGGAGCTCAAGGGCACCATCAAAGAGGTCGCAGAAAAGGTCGTGGGATATAAAGCTAGGCAAGCACGAAATGACTGGTTCGTCGAAGAATGCTAAAAATCACTTAATGCGAACAACGAGGCCAATTTGCCTACCCAATTATTGTTGGCAGACCTCGGATTCGTGTTCAGCACTAAAAAATACTCAAAGGATCATAAAAACCAAAAGTACTGCAAAACTTTCCATCTCCGAACCCCAGGCTCCTGAGGTAGTATTTCCATTTCGTATTTATTGATCCACTAATTAAAATCAATTAGATGCAATGCAATTATCATTGATTGGAGGTCACCGATGAATAATAAATAACTAACGTTAACGTTTGATTGATTTGATGGATCCGCTGGCGCGTTGGGTCAAGTATACGGCTCATCTGACATGATATTGACAAATTAATTGAATGGTGTAATTAATTTCGACTCAAGATTTAATGTGTAATTAGTAAGGAGTGTATGTGATCAACCAAATTCACATGAAGTGAAAGCAATTTTCTTAAAAACAAAACATTTAACAGCATGCATTAAAAGGACACTCCACTCCTACTTGACAAATCCAAATATTTTCGGGAGCGTAATGACATCGTACAGCATGGACTAAGTCTTCATGCATCCCTTCAACAGATTCATATCTGCTGTTATGTGGCGGCCGTTTCCATAGTGGTTGCCACTTGTACAACGCTAACATTATGAGTAATGACAAAAGGTGCATCCTCCACTGCGACCTACCCGTCATTCGTGGGTGCTTCTGCTAAGTATCCAGCAAAGATTTCCTCCTTCAAATTCAATGAGTGGCACTTTAAATGAAGTACCGGCTACAACGGTGCTCGAGAGCCGCCCGAAGCATCGTATGATGGCGTGTGGAAAGCACTCAAGGTTGTAGTTAATCATCTTATCTGCAGTTAGTCAGTCAGTCAGTCACGGACGGAATTCCTTGTGACCCTTTTCAGTATCCTTGTTGTCGATTGTTACTGTTTACTTGACATCGGTTGAGGAAGGCGTGGCGTTTTGAATATCTGCAATCTTCAGGAAATGGTTTAGATGACAAAGTTACTCCTAGTCAATTTCGCTATGGTATTTCGACTGGAGTTGAGTTACAGTAGGTGAGTTGAGTATTTGCAGTGAGGATTAGTTAGTTGAACTTAGGAATGGGCAAGACCCTTTCTACCCTCTCAAGCTGTGGTAAAAAGGACTCACTAGTCTGAAATTGCAGAACTAATGTTCCTTCGTCGTAGCTTCATCGATTAATCTTTGCTTAAACTGATGGTATACAGGAGACACACTTTTAGTAAATATGAATGTCACCATTAAGTCTGCACAATAGCTTGGCTATCGGTAGTGTGGGCGGAGTTATAGGAGGTAACAACGGCCCCTGCTTTGTTACAAAAGGTACAAAAAGATTTCGTGAGTCGGTCCGAGTGCCGAAACAAAACGGAAAAGTCTCTAACTAGATTCATGTCCAAAAAAGGAACTGGCTTTTGAGTCCTTTGGTCGAGACTGATGATGGAAAGGACATTATTGACAATGGAGATATATCTTGTCAATATAGGTAGGGTATCATATGACTCAGAGTGTTGATGTGGAAAAATGACATTCTTGGCAATGAAGTGATATCTAGGCAAATTGGGTATAATATGACTGAGGGTATTGAGGGGAATGAACTAGACTACTATCTAGGTGCATACATCGCAGAGTGGAGACCGGGACTTCACGGCTACAGAGCACATCAAATGCCCCACAATGGATTAAAATAAAATTTATATCTGAAAGCTGATTGAAAATAGGACAAAATATCTATCGAATATAATCGTAAAGAATTAACTTATATGCGAACTCAACAGAAGCAACTTACAATATGCATGCAAACCACACTTTACAAGCCATAAAAATTCGCATACTGCATTCTACCCCATGTTCTTCACCTTCCATAAGCTGCTTTGCCAGTTCTCTCTACTAGCAATTTATCTCCTTATAAATGTAAATTTTAACAAATATTTATACCTCTAAGTCCCGTTATCAATAGTACTTATGGGATAGGAACAAACACATAGGTACTTACAGGATCCTAAGGTGAAAGAACTATTTTGCCAGGATACACGAGAATGGATGGTCGATGTTCGAAATGGTGCAATATGGAAGTCCTTACAAAGGCTAAACTCGTAGTACTCGTCCTTCTTCAAGCCAGAATGGGTGCCTGAACTGTGGAAATTTGACTATAGCTATTCGTCCTGCAGCTTTCTATTTTAGTTGTGGTGTGAATGTGTTCGATTTAAGCAAGTTTTTTGTTTCCCCCATGACTTTAGCTTCAAACAAGACGATAGAACAGTGGACTAGATGCAACAGCTGCCGATAAATATTTCGATGAAAGTTCAGCCTTTGATGTTTTAGGGATGAATTATTGTACCATATACCGAGCGGAGAGCTAGAGAAAACACTACAAAAGATTTGTTGCTTAAACGCAAATCAGTTGGAAAATAAAATCAATGCCTTTCAGAAATAATTATATTTAGTGTCGAGGCACATCACTCATCAGTATTCAACCTCATTTTTGAAAATCCATCCTTATAAATATAAAGTGTAATCCTAGACATCCTTATAGCGTTAACATTTTTTTTTTTTTTTTGTCATTCTTGCAAAATTGGCGCCATTTTCGCGAATCGAAAACAAGCTAGTTCAGCAAGCAGAATGGAAAGCCTGGTTTTTGCACAGCTATAACATCACTTTGCCCATGTGTCCTTCGAATAAATCTTGTTCTCGGTGGTTCCGCAAAGTGGAAAGTGTAACATGGTTCCATAGCAAAATTCCATAATTAAAACGGAGGCGAACTTACAATTGTTCCGGATTGTCTTCCTTTCTATGTTTTTTTTTTTTCATTTATTTCGGCTGCACTGGTTAGTGCTGGAGTACATATTAGCGACGACGAGGATAACAGTGATGCTAGTTGCAACGAATTAGAACGGAACTGTATAAAACAGCGTCTAGCTTAAATGGAAAGCGACATAAAAAAAAGTCGTAAGGTGTATTTTTAGAGGGTAATTTAATGTTTCGTTCGGGAAATAACCAGTCGATTCAGTTGTGTGCACTAGTGGGAAATTGAAGGATATTTATTTTTAGACGCGTTCTTTTGTTTTTCTTAGCCTGTATAGGTTAGTGAAATAACACGCAATATAACAAGAAGGCTACCTTATTTGGGTTAGTGCTTAGCCCAGTAATTTATCGAGGGCCGATTCCGATCCGACCTGGATAGCGCACAAGTAAAGCTTTTATTTAGGACGCATCTAGAGGTTGCTGGAAGAAGTTCGTTCGTTCCACTCTGTTTGCATCTCGTTTCACTTCAATTAAATTCAATGGAAATCCACATTTTTTCTTATTGGAAAAGTGATTTTTGTCGAAATATTAGGAAACTATTCAGAATCATTTATCTTCTTCTATCACAGCTGCATTTGATAGGTTCAATGCTTGCTCCTGATGTAATAGAACGAAGTTTGTTCCTAATATTTTTCAAAGACTGGAATTATAAAATAAATAACTGGCGCAACAGTCCAATTTGAACCACGGCCTCGAGATGAGTTAGCATCATCTCATTTTCTAGATCGTGACGGTTTTTGTGCAGAGGTAAGTGATCAGCAACACGCTCAACCGAGTTATTTACCCCATAATGGGTACTCATTTAACAGCTGAGTGGGCTCATAGTCCGACACGTAAATCCCCGGAATCGAACCGAGGCCCAGTGCGTTGAAGGCGAACGTGCTAACCGTTGCGCCATCCGGACTACGGAATTATGCCACTACTTAAAATCAAAATTCTATCTGAGCCAAATTCATTTCATGTCAAATATATGCTTTTATCCTGTATGGGTCAGATACATTGGTTCATATCACACAACAGTAGGCATACTCTTGCCAATTTGTTTTATGAGCTCTCTCCACTGACTTTTTGATGGACACAACATGCTGCGAAAAATCTCATTTTCACCATCACAAAAATTTCTCCACTGGCTAGGACCAGCATATGATGATGGCTAGCTCCATTTGAGATTACCTTTAAAGTTCGTAGCGAATTGGTTTTAAGTTAAAAAAATTTGAACAAATCTCGTTTGCTAACAAAACGTCAGCTAGGCCTCTCTAACACAAATTAGATGCACTAACCATTGTTCCCAATAATTTTCGATGAACAGCTGGTGCAAGAAACTTGCACTGAATTTGCCGCAGGTTACTTATCAGACCAATTTAGATCGATTATATACATAGCTTATTTCCTATTATCTTATTAATAAACTGTTGATTTTGTGTAGTTATATGGAATAGGAAGCAAACAAAAAGTTTCTGCTGCCCACAAAAAAAGAATTAAATTCCCCAGGTTGCATTTGCCTTGAGGTTGTATTAGAATTTAAGTCTTCTTTAAATTTGAGTAGAATAACCACTGTGAACAACAACAAACCCAAAAAACACCCTGAACCAAGATTTCCTTGTGCCATATATCAATATTCCCCACTGGTTACCAACATTCCATTCCGCCCATAACTTTACAACTTAATACGCCCGAACATGAGTACTTGAAAAATGGACAACAACTTTTGCCGTGTGACATTTTCTGGTGGCACTGTTAATTATTTCATCCGGGATTTGTTCATCCTGTGTGCCCAGCCATGGAGCAGCAGTATCATGTCGGCCAAAAGTTGCAACTTGCAACTGACTTTAAAATTTAGTGCTGACACTGCATAATGTATTCGAAGAAGAGTTGAAGTTGTTCACCATAGGTACGAGTAGCCATACACAACCCCAGCTCTGCACTCGAGTCGAATTGCCCGTTTGGGGATAATTTGTGATGTCCTAGTCAGGATTCGGTAGACAAAGTAGCTTAAAGTGTCAGTGGAGCGACCAATTTGCTTTTTTGACGATTTCCAGGAAATATCTTCGAGAAAAGACAACCTGAACGGGCCAATTTTAAATGGGGTCAGGAGAAGTGAGAGCGGACAATGATGTGTGAATGAGCGCTGAACAATTTGTCAATAATAAGATTGATTTTTGAAAATTTAATTAGATTTACCAAGAACTCAAACAATTAAGTAATTAAGTTCAAGTTCAAATAGAAAATCATAAGACTACCCTACTTCTAGTTCTTTAGTAGTATTTGAAGAAGTCTTCAGAATTCTGAAACAAATATTAATTTAAAGCAAATGTCCTTATAAAATTCGAGTAGCAGAGCAGCGGATGTGTATCTAGTGTCTAAACGTATGGATGTATGTGCTTACGTGTGCACGAAAGGAAGACTCTACTTCTATGACGTCCAACAACTTCACGGAATGTTTACCAGAGCAAATACTCATGAAAACTTGTCGCCATATACGAAACGCAATTGTTTGCATTCGCTGTAATAAATTGTAGTCAAATACTTTTCAACATCTTGACATTTTCAAAAGGGATTGACTTTGGAGGAAAATCTGCTCAACTATGGAAACTGCGACTCTTGCTCCTTTTCAGTACACAAACGAACATATAATATGGACGGGTAATGCATGTTTGTTTCGAAAGTCCAAGTAAAATATTTTGGCTGCATATTACAAACAGCTCAAATAAATAATCAGATCGAAGTAAAAAATACTTACACACTCACTGTTCGATGATGGACCACTATTGCTTACAAAACGATTTTTTGACTACAATCGCCCATTTCCTACTTATACAAATTCCATGTCCGGCCTTAGTTTAATCCTTTGACCCACCACCCCATTTATGAGAAGAGAAGATGGATGGATGAGAAGAGGATCTTCATAGCCCTTTTCCATCCATCGTGCTCAGGGATTTCTTTACGTAAATGGCGCCCAACGTGGGGCCCGAATCCACGACCCTGAGACTAAGAGTTTTCCTGACATACACCCAACGTGGCAAACACACCCTCCAATAAACCGCGATGACGACCGCTGGCAGGCAATCTCAGTTTACGGAAGTTGGGGTGGGGTGGCTCTTCAATAACAGCAGCTATTGGTCTCTTCTACTACACTAATTTGCCCTAAGCCCTAGTGAAGAATACTACTACTCTCTCTAAGTGGACGTTCACACTGCGTGCGATGCCGAGCCGAGCCGGGTCGAGCGATGCGATGCGGTGGGTGTTCACATTGCACGCCGTGCGATGCCGAGCCGAACGATGGCTTGCGATGCAAAGATGATCCGAGCGATGGCTTGCGATGCAAAGATGATCCGGGATGTTCACTGCACACAATGATGGAGAGTAGAGACCAGTTTAGTTCAAGGAATAATCTGTTCGACATCATGTCGTTTGTGCTTGACCCAGTAAATTTATTTCTGTTTGAAAACAGTGCTCTAAAAATGGGAGGGCGTCGCCATTGAGTGCATCCCATTAATGAAGAAAGGCCCAGTGTTGGTGAATTTCATCATCTCTTCCGCGACCTCAGACGAGATGAAGAAAGGTTTTTTAGTTACTTCCGTATGAGCACTACGACGTTCGATTACATAGTAGCGTCAATTTCGAGCAGCCTACAGAAACAAAATACGAATTTCAGGAGGGCTATTACTGTTGAAGAGAGGCTTATGGTGACTATTAGGTAAGCAAGGACGAGTAGCGTATTTACAAAAAAAAAGTTTTGTTTACATAGTAGTATTTTCATAGTACATATATTATTCAGAAAATTACAAAGTAGTTCTTTTAATTTGTTTTTATCTTCATTTCTTTCCCACTTTGATTCAAAGTTGAGTCAAATTTTCAAAATTATAGGAATCATGATGATAAATATCAGAATCTCGAACGACGCTAGTCATTCCTCCTTTCGGGGAGGACGACGACCTCATATTGGCTGAATTGGATTCTTGTCCTAATTCGGCGAGTAGAATTTGTTCCATTTTAATTCGGCATCTCATTCGAGCCTCCGAAGACAGTTTGCGCATAGTAGGTGCCAAACTAACTAGGAAGAGATAGCTATCATCTTGCTTGTCTGTATTTGATAGCTGCTTTTCTATGAGTTTCAGCTTCTGTCTTTCAATGTCCACCAAATCCGCATTTTTTGCATTTCTTTTTCTCTTATTTTCGGGAGATAACACAGGAGATGGCGAAAGCATTGAAGAATCGGTATGTGATTCATTGTTCTGTTCATCTAAATTACTTGTTTCGGCAATTGTGGATGGTGGTCGTGGTGGCGTAATAGCAGATCGCGGCTCGTGAATATTACTTTGGGTTTTCCGGAAACTCACTATTTCTTTCAAAAACATCATTGTGTCGTACCATGCCCATTTTACTTCAAATGGTGAGCCACCTGCGTCTCCTGATCTTTGTTTTTCAGCCTTTCTTAGTTCAAAACGGAACGTGTCACGCAGGTATTTCCACTTTTTCTTCGCCGCCTCACCTGAAAATTCATATATGTATATTAAATATGTACGTTAGAAACAAACAACGAGCAGAAGGGTTTTCTATGGTTAAACAGGCAATCTTGTCCAATCTTGTATTGTAGAAATTCAGGTTAAATGAAGTTTGGGTTCAAAATTTATTTATCTCGCGTATTAGAAAACTTTTAGGAGGGAGAAGTGTAAAGCAACTTCCCTAGATTGAATGAAAAAATCTGGGGCCTATTCCACGAACAAATTTGCAGCTCCGAAGTTTGCACTTTGCATTTTTATCATCGTGGCGCAATCGTCGGACCTTGGTCATCTGGGTAGTTTCTTACAGTTGTCTTGGTCATTTGACCGACTATCCACATTATCCAGACGGCTTAGGTCCGACGACGGGTCGTTCCGCCGCAATGACGAAAGTGTAAAACGCAAAGTTCGGAGTAGCAAAGTTTCGTGGAATAAGCCCCTGATCATAATTCTGGTATATATACAAAAAAGAATACTAATTAACTTTTTTTCTCAGGTATTTGTCAACGGGTATACCTTTCCGTGCTCTGTCACACTCATTTAGGATGGGTGTATCTACAGTCGCACAGTCTGTGCATGAAACTTGTGCTGCAATATGGGAGATTTTGGGCCCTGTACACCTGCCCCATCCTACTGTGCCACAACTTGAAGCAGCTGCAGAAGAAATGTTCACCAAGTGGAAGTTCCCGAATTGCGTTGGTGCTGTTGACGGCAAACACGTTCGGATTCAGTGCCCATGTGATTCTGGGACCATGTATTATAATTACAAAAAATTCTATTCGGTTGCTTTACTGGCGGTATCTGATGCTAATTATAGATTATTAGCAGTTGACGTTGGAGGGTATGGAAAGCAGTCAGATGGTGGAACATTTAAAGCAAGTAATTTATATAATGGAATAATTAATACTTCACAAAACTGGCCCTCACCAACGGCACTACCCAGTAGCACAGCCCAATTACCTATGGTATTGGTTGGCGATCAAGCTTTCCCCCTTTTGGAAAATTTGATGCGTCCATTTCCTGGCGTATCTCTTATCGTTAGTGAAGAAGAAAGAGAATTTAACAGAAGACTATCAACAGCTCGAACGGTTGTTGAGCGCTTATTCGGAATTATGGTCGCAAAATTTCGACTACTTCGAAAGGAAATAGAAACCAGTGTTGAGCACGCAGACAAAATAATTCTCTGTATCTGCGTCTTACACAACTTAATAATCGATAAGGATGGATTGGATACACCCCTTTTGTTAAGAATTTGCCAGAACGAAAGTGAACACAATTTGCCAGCAAGCTTTGACAACGATAGAGCCAACAACAGTGCTTCAAGAAGAGCAAGAAGTATTAGAGATGCGTTTAAAATATACTTCAATACCCACTAACGTTACTACATTTCAATAACTTTCAAACCATTATTTTTTTGTCATAATTATTACATACTTCAAAAAACTGGCAATATGTATGTATATGAAATAACTTAAACTGTATGAAATAACTTGAACTGTATGAAATAACTTGAACTGTATGAAATTACTTAAAATATATCTAAAAGCAAATACTTGAAATGAACTTACTTGATACATCACAGACCTCTGCGACTTTACTCCAATTCTGACGCACCAAATCCCGGTTGTGGTAATGCTTATATTTCTGATCCCACAACACGGGACGATCACGGACGCTATTAATCAACAATTCGATGTCCATTTTATGAATATAGTAACTCCTTCTCGCACCAAATTACATGATAAAACTCGTAGAGTACGAAATATTCACCAACTAAAGGTTTCCGAATTGCGTTGTAGTGTGTCAAAATGCATGTATCTGTGTGCATGTGCACTTTAGCCCGCGTTTAGAAGGCGCGGTTTCACAAGCGGATTGAGCAGTGGCGCACCGCTGCGTATAAACGCAAAAAGCGGCAGCCGCGGCGGCTTTAGGACGATGAATGTATAAACCGCTGGACTCGCCGCTGCGGCCACCGCCGCGGTTTGTGGAGCGGCGAGATTGCATTTGAATTCAGTGTAAGAGCCGGTACACATGGACGTCCAAATGTAGGGGACGTTGGGGTTGCTTGGGACGGAGCTTGGCCATTTCCAATACCAACCAACTAAATCATGCTACAAACATTTGACCAAAATTTCAAGTTTCTAACTTCATTCTATCGAAAGTTATCGTGCAAACGAACAGACAGACAGACAGATATGGCTAAATCGAATCAGGAGATGACCCTCATAATTTCCATGTATACACTGCCACACCGCCGCGCCTAAAAGTCTAGGGTATAAAAGCAGACATACATGCATTTTTTTCAGTGTGATCTTACATCAAATATTACTTTACAGCTCGTACTTGCACCATACTGGCTCCAAAAAGCTTCACATCGCAAAGCATCGCAAAGCCCATAAACTCCATCGCAAAGCCCATTAAATTCCATCGCAAAAAATCAGCAGCCGGTACTCGCACGAAAAAGCAAAGAAGTTTGTGAAAACATCGGGCCATCGCTCGGCTCATCATTGCATCGCGCGCAGTGTGTACACTCAAAGCGTGATTCCATTCAAAATTGAAGACTTTCCATTTTCTTGCTTTAAAAGCTTGTAATCGCATTGCATCGCTCGACCCGGCTCGGCTCGGCATCGCACGCAGTGTGAACATCCACTAATTGCCTTGACCCCTCCAGGGGCATGGGCGCGTCAACATCTCTAGCATTTATATGCCTGGTTGACGTTTCAATAGCATATCTAATTTTCGGAAGTGCAGTTGCTAGCATGCACCTCCTATCCGCGCCGTCTTTATACTGACAAGCTCAGAGCACTGTGAGAGTTCTATTAGTACTCACAGGCAGTTTTTGATCGCTCCGAGATTTGATCTCCGAACTCTAGATTAGTACCGTAGAGCAGTCACCGAACGATCACGGCCACCCAGCGCGACGATCGTATTCAGTTCTGGGTAATTGGACGCATTTATCCACACGACTCGCATTACAATGCACACTCGTTGGTCTACGCATACCAGCAAGCCTGTAACTCAGTACGTTAAAGCGTCAATCTGATGTTTAGCCGGCTTCGGAGTTCGAATTCCGCATCGCAATAGCTGATGTTTGTGTTTTCTTTCCCCAGTGGTGTGGGGCGCCACAACCCTTTCCGACTTGTCACAGGTATGCAGCGAAGTGGGCAGGAGTTGTATCCACGCAACAACAATGTCCAAAACGCCTATTACATGCCAACCAAATGTCAATTAAGTCGCTAAGGAGCAGTAGGGCGCTTATTGCCCACTACAGGGATTAGGGCAAATAGTGGTAAACCATTAGGCGGTTTCAAAATTGTTTGTTTGTTTGTTTGTTAGTCTATCCTGATCGAAAAATTTTCGCTATTATTTTCCTGTTTTCGGCCTTAGTGCCAATTTGAAAATGGTTTGGGTGATGCAGCCCATTTTCCCTTCACGGGACTTCTAACAGTATTTTTTTTTTCTTTTAGGAATTTGGTGCGTAGCCCCACCTTTAGCTGTTCTTTATTTCCAATGTCTTTTCGTAGCTTATTGGTCCACCACCATCTTATGTAAAATTTTACAGATTATGGACGTCGTCGTTGTAAAATTTTACAGATTATGGACGTCGTCGTTGCAAATTCAATTTTGCCTTATCTCAACACACACTAAACGAAACAAGGTAAAAAAATGTTTTGTTTTGTTTCACAGTGTTTTGCTTGGTGTGTGCTGCCATGAAACACGTTTCCTTGTCTTATGAGACAAAAACGTTTTGTCTGATGCGGTGTGTTTTCACACTAAGGGGATTTATGAAAAAAAGTCAATTCAATTTTCAAAATAACTAACAATTAGAAACAAGAGAATTCATCCGTCATACCTCTTAAGATGTTAAAACCTAACTATTATTTATTAATTGCGTACCTCAACAGCCTCCCCTTTCTTCAAATTTAATCACTGCAATGCGTTTACCACATTAAAACACCACGAACCCGTAAGCCCATCTAAGAACTGACATCTTAACGAAAATTAAATAGTATCATTATTGTCGCGAAATTCATCACATTTTATCGAAGCACCCTCCGCAACAGACTGCTAACGACCACGAAGGACATCACCGGCAATCTTTTAACTCGTTCCCAGAACAGATGACAATTAAGCTGATGGGGAGCGTAAAACGCTAGCAAGTAACTGCAGGGCACATTGAGAAACCCAGCACTGGCCACAACATACTTTCAAGCAATTAGTCGAATATAAAGCAAAGTCAAGTAAGTTCTTACTGTCGTTGTCTGTTTTGCTGATTATCCTTTTCCGGTAGGCGCTTGTTGTCATGTCGGCAGTCATTCATTTTATGACTGTTTTATCGTGAACAAGGAGCTAGGGGAGCGAAGTAAGGGAATACAATAACGAGTAACGAGTTCGGAAAGGGCCCTCAGTGGACCAGTAACGCTGTTAATTGGCTAAGACAACAAACTGTAGTTTTGACAAATTACGATAACTTCCATCAATGTCGGTGTCGGAATCATTGTCACCTGCTGTAGTTAATTCCACTAATTTGCATCTTTAAGCTTCCTGGAAGGGTCGAATGACACCTGGTCACCAGTAGGAGTACGGAGAGATTGAATATGGAAAATTGAGGGTTACAATCATGGTCCTGAAAAATTTTATCCTTTTAGTTTTTGGCAAGTTTTGTCGATGTTTTTATCAAGCTAACTATGAACAATCAAGAATTTTTCCCGTTACACGACCCACAATGGGCGCCAACTTTTCTGAACAAAATATATTTATTTTGGTTTTTATTTTTTATTTTTCCATTGAAATAATCTAATTTTAAATATGCAATTATAATCACAAGGATCAAAATAAATGAAGAATCGGGACTGGCGATAAAATTCAGTCTAGCATTTCGAATGGAAAGCAACATTGGATCCTTATCTCCGGTATCAACCCTGCCAGACAATTGTCACCCTATCAATGCTCCGCTCCGCCTCTTCAACCGATCCGTTTCTATTTCGCAGACAGATAACTGTAATAAGCTCAGGTATATTATACTTTTTACGAGTCTGTACGACTAGGGTGCGAATCCGGAGTGAAAGAAAAGCGTCAAAATTGTACAAATGTTCCAAACAATCCCGAGGATAATGACAATCATTTCTGCTTGTTTTCATACTTCGCCTACACTTTAAGAGGGTCATTCGTCAACGTTGCAATGATGAGCCATTGTTGACTCCTGATGAGAGCAATAAATTCCAGAATAGAGCACGATAAGTAAATTTCTGGAGGAAAGTCATGGAGCAGTCGTACTCAAGCGGAAAAATGAGGTACGATACGAAAAAGTAGCCTGGCAAATATGTCCTCCTCATTCTGGGCGAAATGACGGTGATGGTGAAGCGCGAACAAGGAAAATTTTTGTGACCTCCAATTATTGCTTCAGTTTCAGTTGTTTTTATTTTGTGTGTCCCTTTTTGGCGTCCTTGTCGTTCTCCGTTTCGGTTTGCTCCATTGACGAATTTCAGTGATTGTTGTTTGTTTTCATCCGACAAATAAATGTTTCATGAAAGCTTGAATGAAAGATGAGAATTCGAGGAAAATGAAATTATGAATTATAACAATTGAACGACAGTAAGTTTGCTATACATGTTTGTTTTACTGGAATTGTTTGTTTTTCGTGACTTTAGGCAAGCGAAAAGTAACCGAAATTGGAATTAGTCATTGCTTACCTTCGCGCAATAATGTGATTTCTGGAAAAATTGTCAACCTAAAGGGAGTAGGTCACGTTGAATTTTATATATCTTCCATTTGCTGAAATGATGGAGAAACGTCAGGTCTTTAAAAGAAAATCATTGAATTTTTAAATAAATTGGTTAAGAAAGACACCAAACGAGAGAAGACTTCGCATTTTTTGTAACCTTAATAATATGTTCGCTTAGTCTCGTTATATTTGGCTAGAAGGTGAAAGTAGTAATACTTTTTTTCTGAAGAAATATTCAAATTAAAATCTAGCGGTTGCGTTTTGAAATCAAAGTGAGTACTCAACTTCGTAAAGCGTAAAGCGGTTCATCTTTTGATTCTGGGAGCTGCCCAAGGGAGCTCTGTGAAGTTGGAACTGCTACATTAGATTTTTTAAATTTAAATTGTGCAGTTCGTTTGCCCATCTTAAGCCCCGTTTGTCCAGGAAATATTTTCGTTTGTCCACCCTTGCAAAAAAAAAACCAGGCCGAAGCGAGTCCGAAGCGTATATACCCCAGACCTGTACAGACCTAGTAGTGATACCAAAAGTACCAATTGGCAAAGACCATATGTATTAAAAGTGGGTCTCCTATATGACCAGTTTATAGGGGAAGTTGGCACTCATTCAGTGGGATCTTGGCCATTCTCAAATTCTTCATTAACTAACTAACAAATATTTGTTGAATTTTTCAAGTCGCTAGCTTCATTCTATCGAAAGTTATTGCTTATTTGAAGTTTCACTTGTAGGGGAGGTAGGGGTTCCTTGGTCGGATCTTGCCCATCATTGCAACCAACCAATTAGATCACCATCAATACATTTAAAAAAAAATCAAGTCTCTAGCTTCACTCTATCGAAAGTTATCGCTTACTTGAAGTTTCATTTGTAGGGGAAGTAGGGGTTTCTTTGGTCGGATTTTACGTATTTTCAATATCAGCCAGCTAAATCCTACTACAAACATGTAACCAAAATTTCAAGTCGCTAGCTTTATTTTATTGTAAGTTATCGCTGATTTTAAGTTTCATATGTAGGGGAGGTAGGGGCTCCTTGAGTTGGATTTGGCCTATCTTTAAAACTCAACTATCAAAAGTTATCGCTTATTGAAGTTTCATTTGTAGGGGAGCTAGGGGTTCTTTCCGTTAGATCTTACCCATTTTCAATACCAACTAACTAGATCTTACTGGCAACATTCTACCAAATTTTTAACTGGCTAGTGTCATTCTATCGAAAGTTATTGTAATTGAAGGAATATTTAACTTTTTGAAATTTGTAGGGGAGGTAGGCGTTCCCTTGATCTGGTTATGCCCAACTTACTATAACTCAAGCAGCATCTTACCTTAGGATTACTTGCAAAAAATCAGGCGTCTACGTCAATTGGTTCAAGAGTTATAGACAAAAAACCTGAAATGTAGGGTAGTACGGGGCTCTTTGTAAGAAAATTACCGTTAGTTTTCAACTGATCGATTTTATTTTTCCAGGAGAGTATAAGATTATCCTCGCGAGCAATCTACCAAAGCTAGAGCTTTTCATGTATATTTAATCGTGAGTTATAGATACATTTAACTATTTTACATATGTAGGGGAGGCTGGCGTTCTCTTGGCCTGACTACGCCCATTTTCAATACCAACCAACTAGATCATACTTTCAATATTTGACCAAAATTTCAAGGCTCTAGCTTCATTTTATCGGAAGTTATCGTGCGAACGGACAGACGGACAGACAGACATGGCTTAATCGAATCAGGAGATGACCCTGATCATTTATATATACACATTGCCATACCTCCGGAGCCTCTTTTAAGGTGTTACATATTTCCGTCGTGACAAAAACAATATACCCTATACTAAAAGTCTAGAGTATAAATATATGCAAAATACGTTAAGGATTTCAGTTTTCCCAACCAACCCAACCAGCCAACTTTTTTCGCCAGGGTGGGCAAACAACACTTTCTCCTGGGGAGACGATAATCTACGATGGGCAAATGAACTGACCAGCTTCCACCTCAAATTATCCATTAAGGAGCCAAGTTAAGGATTTAAGTATTCCCAACCTAAAAAATTTTGTTTGCTTTTAACTTTTTCGCAAGGGTGGGCAAATAAAACGTTTTAATGGGCAAACGGTTGTCTAAGATGGGCGAACGAACTGCCCAGATTGCGTCCATAAATTGTCCTTTAAGGAGCCAAAAGGTGGAAATGTAAAATGTGGCGCCCAAGTGGGATCAAAATATTTACTTTTTGACAAAAAAGTTGTAGGGGTGGGCAAGCGAAACCTTTTTTGGGCAAACTGGGGCCTACGATGGGCACAAGAAATACCCGGTTTGTATTTTAAAAATACGTCATTTAAGGACCCAAATTGGATTTAAGGATTGCCAACTTAACAAAAAATTATTTTGCTAGTAACGTTTTTTGCTAGGGTGGGTAAACGAAACTTTTTCCTGGACAAACGATAATCCACGTTTGCACTACAAAATTATCATTTAAAGAACATTTTTGTTTGGCAATTCTGGGTTGACGTTGGGTAAAGGAAGCACCGTACAAAATTCCCGATTCTGGAGGAAACAAAACATTTCGAACTTTTTGTCAGTTTGAAAAAGTATTGTTTTGTTAATAACTTTTTTTTCCAAGGGTAGGCAAACGAAAATTTTTTCTTGGGAAAAACGTCCGTCCGGAGTCCGAACCGTATATATTCTTGACTTTACAGACCTAGTGGTGATACCGAAAATACCAATTGACAACGATCATATGCATTAAAAGTTTCCTATGGTCAGCTTGAACTGTGTGTGTTAATCCGATGAGAAGTTTCAACGTTCATCTATTTGAATTTTGTTTATGTATATTTGAACTAACGTTCACAGGGGAGGTTCATTCAGTAGGACCTTGCCCATTGTCAAAATCAACTAACTAACCCACATTTCGAATATTCGCTCAATTTTTCATGTGCTCAGCATCATTGTATCGAAAGTTATCGCTTATTTGAAGAATCGTTTGTAGAGGAGGTAGGGGTTTCTTTGGTCAAATTTAGCGTATTTTCAATATCAACTAACTAACCTAAATTTCAACTCATTAGTCAAGCATAAAATGATCCGGTGTGGACCAGTATACCCTACACACAAAATTCATTATAATATTAAGATAACCGAATGTCAACCTTAAACCTAAGATCCTCCTGTCTGGAACAAAACCATTCATATGCACGATGCACCAAACGCTACTTTCAAACACGAGAATATGTTCTGAAAATGGACCCACATGTCCACCTTTGGAGATTTAATTTACACAATTTAGATAATTGTCATTTCCTCAACGAACATAGCACGAACAGATGTTTTATCTAATACGAGTATAAATGACCTTCTCAGGTAAATACAGAAGGCAATAACGTCATCAGTAAGTCTTCATGGGTCTCCACCTTAACTTGAACAACCAACGTGATTATATAAATTTATTAGAAACAATTGAATATCATCAGAATATATGTATATTCACATTAGAGACACACTGAAATCTTCATTTCACAAACAATCGTAAAATAATATTACTATATATCGATTCGGGACCAACGTGAAATTGGAGTCCTACACGTGCAAATATCAGATATTTAATGAATGTTTGTCGTCAATGTATATGGAAATGGAATTGTTATTGCTATGATGACGTCCACCTAAGAAAGGATTTTAAACTGACAAGAAGACAAAATATAAAGAAACTTTGTAGAGGATTTTGAGTAACTAAATCAGATTACATCTGCTATTAGGTGAATATTTGAAAAACATGTCATTCATATGACGTTATATCATGGCTGTCCCTCCAAATGATATTTCACTATTATTGGGAAATCTTAAGGGACTTAATGAATTTTCATAACTACCAACTGTCAAGGAGCATGCGGTTGGACTATTGACAAGTAAAATTTAAATACTACTTTGCCTTAACCCCTAGCGGGGCATAGCGCGTCAACTACTCCTGCGCGCCATCGTACTCTGTTCTGGGCAATGGGGCGCAACTCCCCAAAAGACTTACCCAGTACCTGACACTCCTTTGCCACAGATCGACGCCATGTGATTCGAGGACCCCCTCTTGGTCGGCCTTGGTTGGAAATGGGGTTCCATTTCATGGCATGCATAGCAATGTAGTTATCACTCTTCCGCAATGTGTGACCTATCCACTGCCATTTTCGCCTGCGTATCAATTCGTCGATTGGCATCTGACCCGTACGCCGACTTAGCTCTTCATTTGATATTGTTTCGGGCCAGAAAATTCTTAAAATTCGACGAAGACATGAGTTGACGAAAACTTGCAGCTTTCTGGTAACTCCTACGGAAACTTTCCATGTACTGCTCCCATACAAAAGCACTGATAGTACCAGGGAGCGAAACAGGCCCAGCTTGGTCTTGATGCTGAGATAACTGCTCTGCCAGATTTTGGACAGCATGCCGTATGCGCGTTTAGCCTGGTTGATACGACGAGCGATGTCCTGCTCCGTACCACCATTTTCGGCAACAATGCTACCCAGGTAGACGAAGTTGTCCACCTTCTCCACAGGCTGCCCATTAATATTGATGGCAATAGGTGTCGGATTTCTTTTTCGCAACGGCGGGCTAAGAACCTTGGTCTTGTTGGTATTAATCTTTAGCCCAACCTTGCTTGCCTCCCTCTCGAGATCTAACGCCATTGCGGACAGATCCATGATTTTGTGGGAGAGTAGGCATATGTCGTCAGCGTAGTCAAGATGTTGTAGATAAGATGTCAAAGTCCATTGAATTCCTCTGTCGAGTCCGGATAGGGCTGCATGCAACACATCGCCGATCACAATGAGGAATAGGATCGGTGAGAGGATGCACCCCTGCCGAACTCCACTGCGAATCTCAAAGTCCCCCGACACCTTACCTTTATGCAGAACGCGACATTTCGCGCCGTCATAGGTTGCCTTAATAATAGCCACAAGCTTCTCAGGGATGCCTCTCCTGCGCAAGGCCGCCCATATAGAGTCCCGGTTCACACTATCGAAAGCCTTTTCGAAATCGATGAAAAGCAAGTGAAGCGGAGAATCGTATTCAGCGCATTGCTCGATGATGATTCGCAAGGTGTTAATGTGATCGACACAGGAGAATCCGGATCGAAAGCCAGCCTGCTGTTCATCAATTGTGCTTTCTAAGTGGGCCTTTAGTCTTTCCAGGACGATTTTAGCTATTATCTTGGCAACGGCAGGAAGCACACAAATGCCTCTCCAATTATTACAGTCTGTGAGGCTACCCTTCTTTGGAAGTTTGATGATCAAACCTTCCTTCCACTCAGTGGGAAAGGTCTCTGTATTCCACGCTTTATCAACAAGTGGGTGCAGCAAATCGGCAGTTACGCTTGGCGCTGCTTGATAAAGTTCGGCAGGGATGCCGTCAAGTCCGGCGGCCTTTCCTCGTTTTAGTGCAATAATTGCAGTGACTATTTCCTCTTTAGTCGGGGCAGTGGACCGTATACGCAAATTTTGATGGTTAGCTAAATTATCTATTTATATGAGGGGGAACTTCACCAGAGGTTACTCGGTTCAAGACCGCGGCGAAGTGTTCTTTCCACCGCCTCATTTGATCTTCTTCCAAGATAAGTAGCTTTCCATCACTATCTTTCACCGGATGTTGGTAGGAGTTACGACCACCTGTAAACTCCTTGATGACACCGTATACGGCGTTTAAGTTGTTACTTCTAGCGGCTTCTTCTGCTGACGCTAAAAGAGAATTGGCATAAACTCTTTTATCGCGTCCCACACTACGCTGAACTTCTCGAGCTTTCTGACGGTAAAGGAGTTCGATCCTGCTTCGATTGTCGTCTGATGCTGCAGCCAAACGAACTTTCAGCTCCTTTCTTTCAACAATCCGCTGCCATGAAGCGTCGGACATCCAGGGCTTATTCCGGCAATCCGGGTTTGGGCCAAGGATGGTATTTGCGCTATCAATGTACGCATTTTTTATGGCATCCCAGTTTTCGTTTATGTCACTATCTGGGTGACTAGTTATCTCAGCCGCTTTTTGCGCAAGATGGTCATTATATTGTTGTAAGACAGCTGGATTTTTTAGTCGAGCGGTGTTGAATTTGCGGGGCCTGGATCTTTCGTCGCTGGGGCGGCGCACGGCTGCAATACGCAATCGAACATTAGCGATCATAAGATAATGGTCTCTTCCCATCCCAATATCGGCACCCTTCTTGTTTCGCACGTCCAGGAGGCAACTCTTGAATCTTTTACTAATGGCAAAATGGTCGATCTGATTTTGTGTTCTGCGCCGATTAACAGAGGACCAACTGATTTTGTGGTGGTCCTTATGCTCAAACATAGTACCACCGATGAAGAGACTGTGAAAGTTGCAGAACTCTACAAATCTTTCACCGTTGTCATTACGATCACCAAGACCGTATCTCTCCATCACATGTCTGAGCCCATAGTTATCAGCGCCAACTTTCGCATTCAAATCACCCATAACCATTATAATGTCACCTTTAGGTGTTCTGCTCTGAACGGCGTTTAGTTCGTCGTAGAAGGAGTCTTTTGCCAAGACATTGTCGGGTTCAGTAGGGGCATAACATTGTATTATTGAGATGTTCCTCATTTTGGTCCGGAACCTGGCGGTCAAGACCCTGTCAGAGAGTATTATTGTACATTTAGAAATAGGATACATCTTTTTTTTTTTTATTCTTACCTAGTTTGGCTCTTGTTCGACCAAAATAATGAAGTCTCTTATTCATTTAATCACAATTTTCATTTATTTGAGGGACATTTTTTTGGAAAAAAAAGGAAAAAACCGAGCAGAGCAAACGAAAGAAACAGATCTGCTGGTATTTTACCCATGCGGATCATTTTATAGAAATAGCTTCACCATGTGAACGCTAAGGAACCTTTTTCACCTTAAGACTCAAAACATACTCAATGAATTAGCATGACAAAAGTCATAATCGAACTTACGTCGCAGTACAAACTCAACTCTTCAAAACCTTCTTCCTTATTCATAGAATTAACTAACAAGAGCCAACTTACAATACTTATCCTTTCCTTTCAAAGTCATCCCTCAAGTCAGGTACACTCAAAAAAGAAAAGTCCTTCTAACTATCAACGATGCAGGCATTATGTTAACAAAAACCAAATAAGGAAATTAAAAATCGACAATAACGAAAAAATCCCAAGGAAAATCTAAATTTCCATCACTTAAGATGTTACACAATGAGAACTCCTTTCGAAAGCGCACCATCGCAACATCAACTAAAAATGAAAACAACACAAAGAAATTAAAAATGAAAATGTGAAGAATTCTTCTTAAAGAACAAGTAACATTTATTCGAAACCGAATTCCGGAAGAGCGAATCTTTGAAAAGCATAAGAAATTCGTCTTCTATTCTTCGTCTCTTCAGCACTATACTGGTTCTGGGTGTGTACTAGGATTCTACAACAAACTCCTGAAAATACCGTAAGACATTTAAACCATTTTTCTCTCGGTTATTTTTCTTTTTATTGCCAAGTCTAAGATTAAAAAATAAAACGACCGAAAAAAAAGTTCATGAAGGAAAAAGGTGGTGAATTTACGAAATATACGAAAAATGGGAACAGGCGATACACATGAATAGGGCGGCAGGCGAAAAAAGGTGAATTCAACGACACTCCCATTCTTACCCCTTTGCTGGTAGTTCAG
Source organism: Chloromyia formosa (assembly GCA_964017055.1). Lineage (NCBI taxonomy): Eukaryota > Metazoa > Arthropoda > Insecta > Diptera > Stratiomyidae > Chloromyia > Chloromyia formosa. Next base: position 14,312,924 of record OZ024818.1, on the reverse strand, counting down.
GATGAAATTGAATAGTTCAACTTGCCTTGGTGGGCTTCCTGGTATGCAATTTTTGGCATTTTCAAACTTAAGGGTAATGTGAACGAATAATTATGATACTATGAACACTTTGGAGGTGCATGCTAGCAACTGCACTTCCGACAAGTAGATATGCTATCGAAACGTCAACAAGGCATAGACATGCTAGAGATGTTGACGCACCCAAGCCCCTGGCAATTAACATGAACACTTTGACATTTTTATGCGTCGATTTTCGATTTATGCCCGAGACGGCTCGATTGCAATACTACACTGTGGACGAAGAAGAAGGGTTCAACTCCTCGGCACTACAGAAAACGTTAGTTACCTACTTTCAAAAGAAAATTGTAAAAAAAAAATATTGAGAAAGTTGAAGGTCAATCAAATCGCGTGCAACAAATGCAGAGACTTACACAAGCCTTATTTTTTGTATAAAAACCTTGACCTTCTTCACCTGTATTAACAAGAAAAATTCAGCTGTATAACAGATGGCGCCACTTTCAGCTTTGCATCCGCCTGATTGCGGATGGCCACGTGAGAGAGTGGCTAACAGGATCACAAAGGAAAACTGGCCAATAAGGATCATGGCACGTCGCGTAAGAGGTCCCAGGGTCCTAGTTTTACTGTATTCTATAACAAAAATCAAGGTAAGCTTAGATCTTATATTATGGTAAAAATACGCGTCATGCCCTCTTAGTTAATGCCTACAGTGATGACGTCACAGATGTGGTAAGAGGGCGCGGGCAACCTATACTGGGTAGCTCCTGCATACTTTTCCTATGATTAGGACGGGGTTATCCCGACCGAACGCTTACGGGGAGCAATTCCAACCGCTAAGATGAAGGAAATAAACTTCGTCCTTGGCTGCGATGCGAATGCTCATCATGCGATATACATATTAGGTATATGGGGAGCTTCGACACGAACTCTCGTGGGCAGGTACTTTTCGAGTATATTATCGGTACAAACCTGTTATTACGCAACGTGGGTCGCGAATCGGCCTTTATCACTTAAAATAGACATCTCACCTCTCTTGTCTCTGAAGATATTATAAAGCAAGTGAGATAATAGAGAGTGCCTTCAGAGCACTCCTTCTCTGACCATCGCTATATTGAGGTTAGCCTTACGAGTCTCCCAGTGACAAAACCTGTCATTGTGAACAGAAGTAGGACAAACTGGGTCTAATGCCGAAAGATCTTTGAATAAAGTCTTCTATCGCTTCCTCATCGACCCTGTAATAAGCAAAAGTTGGATAAAATGGAGCTTATTCTTATGGATGCGTTTTACCAAACAACGTTGAAGTCTCGCCCGGCCAGTAGACCAAATGGTAATAGAAACAAACAGCATCTCCTGGGCTTGTCCTGGAAACCCCACTGATATCTTTAGCGACGCTAGCTGATCCTTGCACCTTTTCCTAGCAGACTGCGATTGACAACTGGCACATCAAGGGACGTATGGGAGACACGTAGAGTCAACCCAAAACTTTAGGCTGCAGGCTCCAATTTCACATGTCCTCACGTTCTTGCTTACCGCCAACAAAATAAGCTTCGCAGATTCATTTCCATGGGTATATGAAATTGCTTCGATCTTGATCAACCAATTCAGCAAATTCATCGGTACAATCAGGCTTGATCGTTTGGCATCGTCCTTAGTACATCGGGCCAATGGAACAATCCCATGTATTGTCAAATTCAATAATCGCGTCCCTCCCCTTAAAATTCGGAACGTTCCATAGCTTCATCTGTTTTTTTTTTAATTTAAAAAAAACCATCAACGGGATAACATCAAAGCAAACGGCTATATGCAGCACAACCGTCAGCATCTCCCGTCAGGAATGAAAACGGTCGTCGTCGTCCGTGATGGCGGGATACAAAATAGTTAAGCCCTGAAAACATCTTCTTAAATAGTTTTCTTCGTCTGGCCTTAAGAAAGTTTACTATCGGGGCAGAATGTATGTTCGTCGTATAATGACTGGGAAATAGTGGTAGAATGCAGCGGTAAGGATATGCCCGGATGGTATGGTGATGGCATGGCATGTCTTCCAAGTATAGAAAGAATGGAGAGTTGTTCACAGGATATCCGGCAGGCATAGGAGTACAATAGCCAAAGAAATGATATTCCAATGTACAATGCCACCGTCGTTGTCGTTGATAGCTTTTGGTTCGTTGACTAGACTGGTATATGGGAATAGACTCTTTGGGCCTGGTTGATTCTATGACTTAAGAACTCCAGATTAAAATCTTAAATATACTACTAACATTCATTTTGCCTCTCGATAGACAGACAAAAGTAATTGCTTTAAGCCAGGCAAAAAAAAAGTGAAAAGGTTGAGGAGTGCAGTATATCGGCTGAGTGGATTCGATGTACCAGAAATAGTCGGAAGATTCAGGCGTGTGCACTTGTTGGAATTAAGGAATGTATATCCGAGCAGAATGCAGTGCCTTGCAGATATAAAAAGTAATTACATCTTTTCATTTTGACGGGCTTTGGGGAATAATGGAGTATCGGTGATTTGGAATGTTCACCAGTTGAAAGCAAAGTAAATTTGGATTTTGGTTTTGGCGTTGTGGGCTGAATTTTCATAGCGAATAAATATACGGATTAAGTTTTGAAATAATTTAAGAAATTGTCGAAATTACCTTTAATTATAAGATTTTCTGAGGAGAGAGAAAAGCAGTTACTTTTGAAAATGAGTCAAAAATATTATCCCTCCTTGTTTTTTAGTAAAATTCTGGGAACTATTAGGAAAATACATTTCGAGACCCTTCAATTATTTCAATTGACAAAAAATACAAAAACCACAAATTGTGCTACTATAGTCTTTCCGAACTCGAGCTTTATGTGTAAACGTCTCACCGCGTTATGAATAGGCGCCAAATTGAAAATAATGTGCTTGAATATTACTATTACTATTGATTCAAATGTTTTTTTCCCGAATCACATCCTTCAATTCATCTAAAATACGAAGTTTTCCCTCGAATACCCGCGACTTGGGGTACTCCCATAGAAAAAAATCACATAGGACAGGTCAGAAGATCAAGGAGGCCATAAAACGTTGCCAAATTTCGAAATAAAACGGATAGGAAAAATACGGCGAAGAACAACGATAGACACTTTGGCTGTGTGTGCCGTGGCGCCATCTTGCTGAAAAAAAAATGCTGATTACCCATGCCTCTTCTTCATAACTCTCGGATTAAAAGGTGTTCACCATATTTATGCAACACTCAGATGTTACATTATATTGGTTAAAAAAAATAAGGACCGATGATGCCAAGCCAACTCAAGATTGACCTCAGACAGTAACAATTTCAATTTCATTTGTTTGCGCATAATTAAAATTGCGTTATTCGTTTCCATTTATGCAATTGCAACAAAATTGTATTTGTTAAAAAAAAAAAGAAGAAAAAAAGTTGGGATCAACAAGAACTTGAACCCGAACCGTATGTTTCTTATCCGACTCAGAAGTCTATTGCTGTGTTTTGCGAGACAGCGGCTGGGCGATTTGCGTCTGCGGCTCGAGAGCAATTGATTCATCACTCAATGTCGAGGTTTTGTATGAAAATAGTACTATGTAGTATGTTGAGCAGGTTGTCTATGCAATCAAGGATTTTTATATGTACGTGAGGAGAATGGATGGAAAGAGACGAATGTACTGTAGATGTAGAGTCCTTCGGTGGCAGCAAGGACATTCGAGAAAGGATATTTTTTGCAGTGAAGCGATATATGGGGAATATGGGTGTCATATGAACCGGGATAAAGAGGTGAATGTCCAGGAGTAGTGTAGATGGAATTCCGGATCCTTCGGTGGCGACAAGGATATTCGAAAAAGGATACTTTTGGGAGTGAAGCGAAATACGGTCAATATGGGTGTCATATGAATCGGGGTGAACACCCGAATATCCGGAAGTAGTGCGGATGGCATTTCGAGTCCTTTGGAGCGAAAAGGACATTCACGAAAGTCGAATGAAAAATGGGCAACATGGGTGTCATATGAACCGGGGTGAGGAGGCGAATGCCTAGGAGTACTATGGATGGCATTTCGAGTCCTTCGGTGCCAATAAGGATATTCGAAAAAGGATACTTTTGGCAGTGAAGCGAAATACGGTCAATATGGGTGTCATATGAATCGGGGTGAACACCCGAATATCCAGAAGTAGTGCAGATGGCATTTCGAGTCCTTTGGAGCGAAAAGGACATTCACGAAAGTTGAATGAAAAATGGACAATATGCGTGTCATATGAACTGGGGTGAAGAGCCGAATGTCCGGGAACACTATAAATGGCACTTAGAGTCCTTCGGTGGCGACAAGGACATTCGAAACAGGATATTTTTGCTGGTAAGGCGAAATATGGGCAATATGGGTGTCGTATGAATCGGGGTGAAAAGACGAATGTCCAGGAGTAGTGTAGATGGCATTTCAACTCCTTCGGTGGCGAAAAGGACATTCACGAAAGTCAAGTGAAAAATGGGCAATATGGGTGTCATATAAACCGGGGTGAAGAGGCGTAGATGTCGATAATATTTTGAGTCCTTCGTCTACTTGCACAGCATTTACTCAAAAATGGTGGTGCGGACCAGAACAACGCTCGTTCTATCAACCAGGCTAAATGCGCATACGGCATGCTCTCCAAAATCTAGCAAAGGAGTTATCTCAGCACCAAGACCAAGCTGGGTCTGTTTCGCTCCCTGGTAATTTCTGCGTTTGCGTATGGTAGCAATACATGGAAAGTTCCAGTAAGAGTTACCAGAAAGCTGCAAGTATTCGTCAACTCATGTCTTCGTCGAATTATAAGAATTTTCTGGCCTGAAACAATATCAAATGAAGAGCTAAGTTGGCGTACGGGGCAGATGCCAATCGACGAATTGATATGCAGGCGAAAATAGCAGTGGGTAGGTCACACATGTCGGAAGAGTGATAAATGCACTGCTTTGCATGTCATGAAATAGAACCCCGTTTCCAACCAAGGCCGACCAAGAAGGGGTCCTAGAATCACATGGCCACGATCTGTGGCAAAGGAGTGTAGCGCGCTGAGTAAGTCTGTTGTAAGCTGCACCCTATTCCCCAGAACAGAGTACGATGGCGCGCAGAAGTGCAGCTTTCTGGTAACTCCTACGGAAATTTTCCATGTACTGCACCCATACAAAACTACAGACAGTACCCGAGAGCGAAAAAATATCAGCTTGTTGTTGATGCTGAGACAACTGCTCTGCCAGATTTTCGACAGCATGCCGTATGCACATTTAGCCTGGTTGATAGAACGGGCGTTGTCCTGGTCCGCACCACAATTTTCGAGGAAATGCTGCGCAAGTAGACGAAGGACTCGAAATGCCATCTACATCTACGCCTCTTCACCCCGATTCATATGACACCCATATTACCTATATATTTTGCTTTACTTGCAAAAAGTCTTTTTCGGATATCCTTGTCGCCACCGAAGGATCCGGAATGCCATCTATAGTACTCCTGCATATTCGCCTCTTCGCACCGGTCCATATGACACCCATATTGCCTGTATTTCGCTTCACTGCCAAAAGTATCCTTTTTCGAATGTCCTTGTCGCCACCGAAGGATCCGGAATTCCATCTACACTACTCCTGGACATTCACCTCTTCATCCCGGTTCATATGACACCCATATTCCCCATATATCGCATCACTGCAAAAAAATATCCTTTCTCGAATGTCCTTGCTGCCACCGAAGGACTCTACATCTACAGTACATTCGTCTCTTTCCATCCATTCTCCTCACGTACATATAAAAATCCTTGATTGCATAGACAACCTGCCCAACATACTAGTACTATTTTCATACAAAACCCCGACATTGAATGATGAATCAATTGCTCTCGAGCCGCAGACGCAAATCGCCCAGCCGCTGTCTAGCAAAACACAGCATATGCAGCTTCTGGCGGGAACTCTTCCTTGTGCACGCTGTGCAGTGTACGTAATAAGTACTGAATTCAAGATGAGGATTCCCACACACTAATGTTGTTTACGCATTCCACATATTCAACGGTATTACACCGTACCACGCCATCAGATGTTTACACATCAATAATACTAAACAAATTTTCAAAAATTCCCACTAGGAACTACCTCGAATTAAATTCCCTTTTCTCCTGGTCTAATTTGCCATAAGCACTTTTCGACGATTAACTTCACATCTACCTTGTGCCGCTCCTAAATATTTTAAGGACACATAAACCTCCTACCGGAAAAAAATCAAACAAAGAATTCCCCCCCAAAAAAAAGTTATTTAAGTCGTTGCCGCACGCACAATGACATAAGCGTATTACAACTTAATTTATTCAAAACACCTTGTCGTATTACCAAAGTATAAAACGAAGTAATGGAATTGCGGAGTGTTGTTTGCCATGTCAAAAGTACCACAGAATTCTTCCGAAAGTCAGAAACTTCCGCAGTGTCGAAACAAAGCGAAAGGTAAGCAGCTCGAGCATGAAGTAAGGAACTTGAATCCGTGTTTCAGCATGCAGGTGTGAGATTTGAGCGGACTCCTTTGTATCTTGTTTCTGCTTCTCTAAGTCTTTGCGTTTCTCACCCAAGTCGGAAGCATTCTCTTATTTCTTTTGGAACTTGGGTTTTTTGTCACCTCTTTGTTCCTGGTTGGTTCCAGTTGCCACTTTTCTCATTTAACGTGTTATCTTCGTGGCTGTGAACTTTCATTTCAGATGTCGCCTGTAAAATCGAATAGACCCTTGTAGCGACGCGTTTGAGCCACCGTAAACTTTGAGCACGTATCTCATATCCTCTTAAAGTTAACAAGAACTGTAGGCTATTATTTACATTAACACGCCAGCATTGATGCAAAAAAAAAAATTTAAAATTAAATTTCGTCCTTTTTTGGATGATTTTTCCTTTCTGGTCGTCGTGGCACTACAACAAAAATCGACATTTGAAGATGTTTGCAGGGCGAAAGTTCGGTAATAGACAAAAAGAATCTCCATTCTTGGCGTGAAATGGTTTGGTTTTTGGTGGTATGGCTATCGGACCGGAGTGGTGTCCTTAGCATAAGAACAGAGGATTTGAGAATATTTTATGAATGAGTTAAAACTGTTTAATGAAAATGCAGGTTTATGGGGATTATATGAATATATGAGTAATTAATTTGAGAAGAGAGCTGCCAGTTTAAAATTTTTGAATTCCCCGAAAAAGAAGAATGATTTGGCTTTTATATTTACGTATTTCCTGCAATCACGGCCTTTAAAAAAATATAAATTGAATTGATAAGTAAGCTGTCCAGGTGGTAGATTTATACGTCGCGGTTGAAGTTTCTTTCTCAATTATTGATGGTATTTTCCCAATTAATATTTGAAAAGTAGTACCAATCCTGGACTATGCTGACGATATTTTCCTTCTTTCAAATAAATAGGACCATGTAGCTCAAATGACTGATGCTCGGCACGGCGTAAGTCGTAATGCGGGGCTAGAAATCAATGCTGCCAAAACTAAATACTTGAGCTTGGGCCCTGGAAAACAGAGCCAAATCTGTGTATCGGGGTAGGTAGTCGGGAAAGAGGACAGTTTTTGCTACCTCCGAAGCGTAGTTGCAGCAGATGGTGAGCAGATGCTGATGTACAGTCCCGCAAATTGGGGCTCGGGCAGCTTTTTTCAGTTTGATTTCTTTCTGCCAAAAGTAACAACTTTTCTGGGCGCACCAAGCTCAAGATCTTCAAAACCAACACAAAATCGGTGATTCTACATGGCTGTTCAACTTGGAAGGTGACCAACAAGATAACAACTAGATTGCAAACTTTTGTGAACCTGTGCCTACGGAGTTTCCTACGTGTACGGTAGCCGGAGGTCATTTTTAAAGACGTCTTTACTATTGCTGGTCAGGTCCATTAAAAGGCGAAAGTGGCTACGGATAGGTCACACACTTCGAAATGGGCCGGAAAACATTGCTAAACAGGTCCTCGATTGAAACCCACGGGGAACTGATACAAATCGCCGCATTGGACGACCTAGAAACACGTGGAGAAGATCAGTTGAGGTCGAGAGTAACTCAATAGGCAAATCGTGGAGTAAGTTGAAAGCGATGGCGGCGTTCATCCATTCAGATGTTATATAGGTATATTTGAACTAACTTTATTTCGGGCATGCTCGATCTGCTTTTACGGTTTTTTTTTTTTTTGTCATCGACTTATAGAATTGTAGACCAACCTCTTTCACTGCTTGATTCAGCGCTAGCAGTGTATCTTTCGCTTCCATGGGCGATGTTGACATGATGTTAGCATCATCTGCGTACCCCACTATGTGGATAGCCGATATTAAAAGGGTCTTTGTTGTCACCACTGGTAGCGTTTGAATCACATACTAAAGAACACGGTTGAAAAGCATGGCGGCCAGTTGCAATCCTACGGTCAAGTTGTTTTTGATTCTGACTTGCGATGTTGAGTTTGACATTGTCATACTGGTCAGTCGGTCCCGTCCGGAAGTTATCTATTTAATCCGGAAAATTATTTATTTGATCCGGAAAGTTATCTATTTGATCCGGAAAATTATCTGTTTGTTTCAGAATTTTGCGTACTTGAACTGGAAAAAAAGCATGTGCATTTAAAAACAAAGTACTTTTAAAAAAGTTTATCCTATATTTTGACAACTGCTTCTCCCAGTTAACGTTTTCATTACCTGAAAATACCTTTTTTTTTGATTTTTGTATCTGTTTAAAATCGCCTCTTATTTTATGCCTTTATTATATTATTATTTAATAAATAACGGCAGGCTAAGATACCCATCTGGTAGGCACTGCGACTATGAGATCTTTTGTGCCATAGCCTTGTTCTAATTCAAAAGACTCTCAATCATCCTGATGAAGGCCAGTAGGTCCTCTTAAAAGCTAATGACAGCGGAGCTCGCTATTGAATCTCAAAGACACGTTAGCCTGGATCGAGCGGTCGCCGGGCATTCGCAGACAAGGTGTTTAGCGCACTCAATATCCTCCAGGCAAAACCGGCATTCCGTCTCAGTCGCCACACCCATTCTGTTTAGGTGATACCTCAACCAGTGTTTTCCCGTGAGGTAACCAGCGATTAATTTCAGGTCCACTCTTCCCAGGCGGCTAGTTTCTTTGCGACTGTGGGGATCAATAAGATCTTCGGATTGCCGCAGTCCTGGGAGATTAGTCAAGTACCGGAGCCTTTCGTCCGCAAAGCATTCCCTCACCATCACCCTGGCTGCAGCCAGCTCAAATCGCAGTAGAGTTCAGGCCCAAAAAAATTCCTCTGGTGAGCCTTGTCTAGCAAATTCATCTGCAGCTTCATTGCCATTAATGGCCCGATGCTCAGGTACCCAACGTAGAGTGACCCGGTTTGTATTTGCGTGACACTGTAGGGTATCAAAACACTCTTTCACTAGCTTCGATGAGAACTTATGTGAAGAAAGACCCATAGATTCTGGTGTTCGGTCCAAAGATCCCAGCACCAACACTCTGTCCCGTTCTTGACCCATCGGTAAACCACATGATTCACCTGGAATCAGGACAAAAATTACTTATATCCTATTCCGAGCGGCTTGGGGTGGAGACCGAAAATTTCCTACCGAAGCAGAGTTTCTTACTCATGTAATCTGAACTTAAGCAAATCGGCATACCAGCATGTTCATGTGGCCCTGATTGTACACGTGGGCATCATGCATTCCACGAGCGTTTAGAGCCGGGGATTCCTGAATAAAAGTAGGCAGCGGAGTAAGTTCACTAATATATCGGACACGAACGGAAAGATCCTGCAATACCAAGTCATGCAAGACGTTTTAGTTTGGTACACACAACTATATGGTGCAACGCTGCTGCGGTTTGAAGATCAGAGGCACAGTTTTTTCATCATTATTGAGTGTGTTCAGAAGTTTCCGAGCAACTTCTGTTCAGGTGAACATTATCAAATGATCACCAAGCAAGAAATATTCCTGCTCACCGCTCAAGTCCTTCTTCGTCTTCTTCCTTCTTGACTTTCATATAGTGTTTGACACCCAGATTGGCGTTCAGCAAGCAGAGACTGCATAGCCGAGCGGCTGCAGAACCGCTCGCGAGCAGTATGTGATTTTGGATAACTTCTGAACCCTTCCATTAATTCAACAGTACAATTAATTTTTTGCCAAAAGTTCACTTTTTATCCGTGGATAAAAAACGCTGAGTATTTCATTCGAATTCAAAATTAAACTCTTATCGTCTTCCAGTCTACATAATGCTATAGACTTGTAATATAATCTCCATTAATTCAGACCATCCTTTTAAAAATGTGTTCTTCCAAATCATTACAACACATGCCAGAAACTGATTCCTAAACAAACATTATAGACATAATCTGTTGTTATTAATTCGTTCGCCTTAAGAGCTCCACTTGAACAAAACAAACAAATAATCCGTGCAATCGTCTCCTATCTCAATCAGAGCATTTTACCAAGAACGCGATTAAATATTTCGTTAGTAGAATTTAAAGATTGTGCTAAAGGGATCCACTTGACTATCATTGTAATGCCTATACGGCCTCCACGCACAAAAACCTCCCACCGAAACTCAGGCCTCAAAATTCAATTAATTTACGCACTTTTGAATAAAATTTGGGATACACAAAATACAGCGACGCAGCAGCAAGAACTTTGCGTTCGCGTTTCGTGTATCGACTCTATCCGATAATCAGATCAATTTTCATCGTTCGCTTCTAGAGCAAAGTAAATTTCAGTCATCTCCTGAGTTAAATGACTTGTCGCGCGAGTTGCTCGCGAACGTCTTCGTGCCGGTGAGTCCTGATTCCAGGAACGCGCTCCTTTGTGAGTTGGGTAAATGTTATTAATGTTTACTAAATCGACTTAGAGATGGCAGATACCACATTGCCATCATGGCGATGCCATCCATGACTTGCTTTCGGCGATGAAGTGTTGTAATACGGTCGTGCTCCATCTCTCTCCAGGGGAAGTAATATTTTGAATCAGGACGCGCGGTATATTACATGATTTCAGATGTGGTGATTTTGGGAAATCCGGTTATAGTTTACATACATACATATATATGAAAATGTATGAGGTTGGGGGTCCCATATACGAGTAAGCATCTGGGAGCACGAACATTAATTCAGGCACAAAGATAGCAACGCCCAGTGGCGGATCAGGAGGGAGTCCATGAGAGTCCGGGCCTCCTCGAAATGTTTGGAATGCAGAGCTTGGTCTTGGAAAGTACTCAAAACTAATTTATAAAAATTTCAACATGCCGAGTTCTTTTTAACTTAACTTAAATTTCTCATTCAGTCTCCCTGATTACTGCAATGTTTTTCTAACCAACGTTACGACTCTTATGGAAGCTCTGACCTGGCTGGGGTGTCACGCCATATGAGGTAGAGATATTGGCTGCGTTCGTAAAACGCCAGCGATGGGTCAGCACCTAGAAGCGATTAGTGCCAAACTGAACGTGGCATTTGACAAATGAGACAGCCGGCATGCCGTTTCTGAAACACGAAAATAATCACAATGTACTGGTTAGCAATTATGAAGCGCTGACTAAGCGCTGCCTCAGCAATTTTTTTAGGAACGCAGCCATTGCAATTTTAATCACATATGTAGATTGAATTTAATCTAAATTAATGGCTGCAGGAATTGCAAGCTACCAAATACTAAGGAAACCTTAGAACACCTTCTGTGAGAAGGCCCAGTACTCGTCAGATAAAGACAAAAATATGTAGGGACCTACTTCTTTCGCAAGCTGAAAGCAGTTGCACACCTTGGCGTGAAAAATAAATAAAGTGGAGTGGGTCATTGCCAAACTAAGCCATGATAGCTTAGCTCGGCTATCCACTGCCACCGAAAATTCTTCAGCACTAGGCCAATCCTACCACTGTCCTTTTTCGAATACTTTCCCCTAAGTAACGTGCGACTACAAGCGGCAAAAAGTGGCAAATGTAATTTTCTTAGCACCTGGCGCTCGTGCCGCCTGTTGTAACCGCTTTGCTCAAACACGCTTACAGTGGACGCAGGTTCATGAAATCCTCAACTTAGGATCTGTCGCGCATTGCCGCTTGTCGATGGTTGTGTCTCGAGAGCGCGTTGCCACTGAAAATCGCTTACAGTGGACTGTCGGGCTAAAGAACCTGGAATTAGCAAGCGCCACATGAGACGTGAGACGCTTGGTCGCTCGTGAAATAGAAAACGCTAGCAGATGCTTTCTCCCTTCGGAAACTAACGCACTAGATCGAGAGTATGGTAGAGGCGTACTCGTTATCAATATTGAAGACACAAGAGTGAATTCTGATACTGCTGATCATAGCAATCTAGCCTCTAATCTCGCACACGTCGGGGGCAATTTCAAGACCATTGACGAAAACAACCATCGAGTTGTATTGCGTTGTGTATACAAGGTGGGAAATGACAGACCCCAAGCTAACAAAAATATTCTTCTTTTATTAAAGTATATACGGCCCGTAGCCCTATTACTCAGCAGCTGGATAGACAACATTTTCCTTCCGATCGGTGCTATTTAATCCATTCGATTCCCGATACTTGGTTAATTACACCTATTTATAGTGCAATAGCCAATAGGTATTATACAATCTCCATATAAATTGGTCGAAAAAAAAAATACATTTTTGATGACCAGATGCAAGATGCCAAAATGATAAAAGTTGTATTTCTATTTATTGTCAAATATCCGTAAAAAGCTATACAAATGTGGAGTCATCCGCATTCTTTAGTGTCAAAGTAAGGCCATGGTATCGTTTGGAGTAAGTACTACGCTTCTTTCGAATATCCCGAAGTGTCCTTTGAACACGTTACGCACTAGAAAATCTACTAGACCGCCCATTATATGATCCATTAGACCACCTATTAAACCACCCATTAGACCAGCCATTAGACCATGCATTAGATCACGCATCAAAGCAGCTAAATAAGTGGTCTAACGCGTGGTCTAATGCGTGGTTTAATAAATGGTTGGTCTAATGAGTAAAAAGCCCTTAAATAATAAAACGCAATTTCAACCCAAAGCACCCACAAAAGTTCATCGCAATGCACCACTGAAAAAGTACGCCTTCCAGTTCCATCAGCCATGGATTGACGAAAACTCATCATGTCAGGATGACTTACGAGGCAAAGATGTACAAGAAGCAATCATATCTTATCCTAAAATGTGTCAGTAGATCCATTTATTTATGGATACGTGGATTTACTACATATATACATACTTACTATGTAACATAGTATGTGGGCTGTATATGGGTCATACAATATGAGCAAAGCGATTTATTTTTTATCCCTGGGATTGCCATGACTTTGCATTACGAAAACATTTTGTGTCATTGACAATCAATTTCGTTACTTGTCACAAAACCAAATTGAAATAAGATAAAAGAGATAGAAGATCCTTTTACTGGTTATATACATACAAGTTCAAACATTATTGATGTTATAAGGACCGTTTCCTCAATATCTGGGTAAACTGCCAGTTAACTATCTGGGACACTAAACTAAACTTAAGCGTATGCAACGCTCAAAATATGATAATGCAGTAGAAAATCAGCTAAATATCTTGGCTAAATTCTACCGCTTGTTCTATGGTATTCAACGTATTTTACGTTTCACAGCATTAGTTTGTCGCTGAGCTGGTTTCAATGCTTCTCCATCGAATGAATATCCAGAACTCCGTTCTTTCTGACCGGTTTAATTGTCTCATTTCAATATCTTAAAATTCTAGCTCAAAGTCTCAGCAAGCGTTATCAGCTGTTTGGAATTATCATAAATTCTATAAATTCGATAAATTCTAAACTGGAGCATGGGTGGCGTTTAGCGTTCATCTGTAGGATAAAATTTAACCAGACATTGAGAAAACGGCCCTAAGAGTAATTACGCACCACCGTCAAAGATTGTAACATGATGGGATAATAATGAAGTTGGACAGGGATTTGAAAGTTATGGCTAAGGATGTGAGTATGATGATTAGAAAACTTAGGGGTTTGTGACTTTTTTGAATTGAAATAGTAGAGTTCAGATTTCTGGTTCACTAAAGAACAGATAAATGTACTGTGCGCAAGTATTGATTTTATTTTATCATTTTTCGGTTTTCTAAATACATAAGCCTGAAGACTTTTCTAATCATTTTAATCAGAGCTACGACTTTTTATCCATTTGTCTTCATGTTGTCTATGAATTGCTTTGAAAAACCTTGTCCCCAAAGAAATAATTCTTTTGGTTCCATCCAACAAAACAACGACCATTTTGCGGAAAAAGCATCTGACGTAACTAGTGACCCAGATAGTGACGTAAATGAAACTGAGATGCCATTCAAAAAGCATACATTGACAGCGCAGATACCATCCTTGACACATTGCCGGATTGTGGCATAAGCCTTGGATGTCCGATGCACCACGAGAGCGGATTGTTAAAAGAAAAGAGCTGAACGCACGTTCAGCCGCAGCATCAGACGACAATCGAAGCTGCATCGAGCTATCAAAAAGCTCGAGAAGCGAACTCTTTTCTAGCCTCGCTCCGTACGATAGGGTTGTAGCAGGCAAGTCAAATGCGTCCAGCAGCTGATGCTTAATAGTCAGCATTTAAGAATTATAAGTATTTTCACTATCCATTGCCTAATCGGGGATCTGCTAAATGATTTCGGCTTCCACGATTACAAGAGCTGCTGGGCAGACGAGTAGGAGGAAAAAGATACGTCTCATCTTCTATGCCATGCTTCCAGGCCGCCCAGATCAGTTAAAAGTAGGAACCCGGGCAAGACAGGTGTCCGGGTTCCTACTTTTAACTGATCTGGGCGGCCTGGAAGAGGTAAATGCTGGCCAGCCTTAGGATGAGGAGAATTTCATCTTCTATGTAACTATCCTGCAGTCGTTTTTAGATTCTAACTGATCCGGACAAGCACTTGCTGAATGCCGATCAAAAGCAAATGCGCAAACGATTTTCGCAGCAATCTTTGCATTGATTCAATCAGGATCCGACCGATTTTGTCCGGCAATTTGTCACCATGGATGAGACTTGGGTCCACCACTAGACGCCAGAAACGAAAAAGCAGTCAAAGCTGTGGGTGGTTCAGCGCCAAAGAAAGCGAAGTCGATCGCATCTGCGAAAAGGACATGGCCAGCGTGTTTTGCGACGCGAAAAGAATCCTGTTAATTGATTACCTTAAAAAAGGCAGAACAATAACAGGCGAATATTATTCCAAACTTCTTGACCAGCTGGATGCCAAAATTCGCGAGAAGAGGCCTGTCTTGAAAAAGCAAAAAATCATCTTTCACCAAGACAACGCACCTGTACACAAATGTGCATTGGCGATAAGAAAACTGCGGGATTTGGGGTGCGATTTGCTCGATCATCCCCCCTATTCTCCTGATTTGGCACCCTCAGACATCCTTCTGTTCCCGAACTTGAAGAAATTTGTTTCTAGGAAGCGGCTCGCATCCAATAATGAAGTTGAGGGGGCCGTAGATGAATATTTTAACAGCCTTCCAGACTCTCACTTCCGGGAAGGAATACTGATGTTGCAGAAACGTTGGACCAAGTGTGTTGAAGTCAAGGGAGATTATGTAGAAAAATAAAATCCATTATTAATTGAAAATCGCAGTCTTTCAGTCAGGTCGAGAACTTTTCACCTTACCCTCGTGTAATCTAAATGAAAAAAAAAACGAAATGTCACGTTTAACTCAACTTGAAACTCAAACCTACATATTTTGCTTATTTAAGTACTACTATTCAATTATAGTGAAATGAAAATGTATGGCTTTGTCTCTCATGTCCTTTGAAGAATGTCACAAATCCAGACTATACAAAGCTATACAAATATTCAATGTTTCGTAAGACTTCTTAACCCTGGAATTGTTTTAATTGACCTAAAGGTAAGGTTGAATTGAATCAAAATTTCAGCATGCTACAGCAGTTACTAAGGCAACCCAGGTACTGGCATTTTGTTAACATCATCCCTTTCAACCTTTGCGAAATTATTTCCAAATTTCTTAAGAATAATCCAGAATTGATTTCCCAGCTCCTGAATGCCTTCAAGATAACTGTAGTGTCACATAAAATTAGCATAACTTTATCCCTGACTAAGTTTACATTGAGTTTCGGAAAACAGAATAACTTTAAGGACCAAAAGTTTTAGCAACAGTGTCGACAAATTCCTCAGGGGAAGACCTTTTTAAAATGCCATTTCGACTGATACCGAACGACCTAGTATTCGAAATCGTTTCGGATGTATCACTTATGGTTGATGCAACTTGAACCAAAGTAAAAGGAGGGATATATATGCCACCCTTGAGTCGACTTTAAGAAATTGACAACATTCAGCAAAGGATCGTTGGGAGAAATCACATACACGGAAAAAAGGTGTTACCTGTCACGACCTTCTTAAAATCGGGTTATCTTTTCGATAAGGATGTTCTTTATGGTTTTCAGATTTGCTCTGTCGTTGGGCAATCGGGACACCTAGATGGTTCATTGATTCCGACCGAAGTCAACTTACCACTGTCAGAGATTCAAGTAACATAAGCAGTTGTTGGCGGTGGTTTCGGGTGGCTAATGTGTTTGAATTTGCTCCACATTTGGTGATTTAAATCTCGTGATTAAAATCACCAAATGTGGAGCAATTATTGTGATGCATATATCTGAGCTATAAATTTCGGAAGAGGACTTGAATTACCCTATACAATATGGCACATCCTTTCAGTTGAAATTGTCCAGCCAAGTCTTAAAATGATGATAATTCAATTGAAATACTTGGTCCTGTTTTATTGATTCATTTGGACTCATATTGGATTACGTCCTGGCGATGCCATACCATTAGTCCGAGTGCAGTCAAAATGATCCCATCTTATTTGACATATTTCAATAATCCATTTCACCGCGAATATTGACGCGAAGCGCATTGACCCTAGGGATAGCAGTTGAATTAAGCGAGCGCTTCCTAACGAGAAGTCAACAGGATACAAGGTATTTGCCTCGTATGTTCTCGTTTGTCGTAGACAATAAAGCCCGTTTGACTTTTGTCTGTCTCGTCCGTCGTCTTTCGCTTGTCTCCAGAGACTCCAGTTACGGATTATAGTATTACTCCCGTAATATTGTTTTCTTGTTCCGATGGTAATAGATTGGTACCTAGGAGCACTTCCACGGATATAATTTTGTGTTGAAAGCATGATAGTTGATATGTTTGAAGGATCCACAAGTTGGAAGACAACGATGAATTTCATATTGAAAAATTGCAAGTTTTGGCATGCTTGCAACAGTGAAAACATTATTTCTTGGAGTCTTGATGAGAATATTCCCGAGAGTTGTTGTAAGTCGCGGTATCAACGTCAGGAGATACTTATTTGAATATCTTGTCGATATATTAGTATGGAAAGACGAAATGTGCAGCAAGAGGGTATATACCTCTCAATTTTCATTGTTCGATATTATGAAGAAGTCAGCATTCGTGTATGGGTTTTCAAAGAGGTTCTTGTTTGTTTTCGGGATATAATAAAAAATTCAGTGAGTAGAGACTTGAAGTTGATGATGTCTTCGAAGATGATTTGATAGCTCTCGATATTATGCCCAATAAGTTACAAATTTTCCTGTTTAGCTCAGGGGATATATTGAAAAAAAAAATCATCTTATCGAATCATCAGAGACAATTAGGCAAAATTGATTCCGGTGAGATTCTAAAGGATATTGAAAACAAGAGCTTTTGACGCATGAGACCTGATGTACTGGGATTTATTGTATTGTAATCCACTCAACTTTTTTGAATAAAGAAGAAGCGCTCACATATGATTTATAAGTATATATGTGATACCATTGACGCTTACCGGAGCCGTAGCCAGAAATTTTGTTCGGGGGCACTTCAGAATTAATAAAAACAAGTTTTTTTTAGAATCATTCATTAGCGCCTGGCTGGCGTATTCTCAAAAATACTGGCCGGCATTATACCCGCAACGGATTCAAGCGTCAAGTTGCCGGGTATGGATGCCTTTGTCAGGTGTTACACCGGCATCCTGAAAGCAAGCAAGGTGTTAATGGAGCCCGCCCTGCACTTTCCGCACAGTAACATGTTTCTGCATAGTGTCAATAAGATTGTGCGGCAGGTCCAATTCAGTCAGGGAAGTCAGAAGGGCCTTAGGTACAACACCGGTAGCCGATATAATTACAGCTATAATTCGCACACAACTAAGATGCCTTGTTTGATTTCTTAAGCCAGTGCACCATAGTTTGCCCTTTTCTCCGTATGTTTTCTCTCGATGTTCTTATTATTGAGGATAGCAACTTCGATTATCCATGCGGAGCGACTTGTCTTGTCGACTAGGAGTACAACGGTTTGTTGTGGTTAACTGTGTGATCAGTGTGAATCTAGCGATCGCAGTACATTGTGAGTGCCATCAAGCACTGCTTGTGAAGTGTACCGATACCGATAAATCGGAACGGTTTCACTTATCAGCCAGTGCTTGTATGCAAGGTGTTAGTGGATTACCTTGCAAAGAGCATTGTGTCTGTCCGTGTACTCTGCCGGTGCCATTAAAAAAAGCCTGAGATGAGATGATCTAGTGTTGCCAACTTTGGGCCACATATTCTGCATCGGTCGTCGCCGGTTTATTGAATGGGTGGTTGGAGGAAGCTTTGCAACAATTGAAATGATGCATAAGCTAACAATCAATCTGCTGTGTTAAGGATACGATACGAATAGGAAGACTCAAAATAGAAAAGGACTGGTATCAGTGGGGTGTGCTCAACGCTTTCTAGTTATCGACAGAATGGCCCTGGTTTCATCAAGTGAAGCCAGAAACACGCCTGTTTCATGTATCACACAATACACTATGTCGATTACTCTGTTTGCCGTTCCGCCATCCAAAGCCGACAGACACTCATCCTCGCAATCCGTCCCCACTGTAGTGAATCTATGCATATTATAGTACATACAGCGACTTAGACTACAGTGTAATCTGTTTTCAATGTTTAAAGCAGTGTCGTCATATCTCCATCTAGCACCGGCTAAACGTTGATTCCTAGTCGCCCGCCTGTGTAGCAGAGCAGCTTTAATAGTGGATAGAGACGAGGACTCCCAACCCTTAGCATCCGCTTTACATCGATACGGAAGAGATATGCATCGATGTACAGCGGATGAACGTAGCACGTACGATGCCTGATTGCAAAGCATATGGGAAACAAGTTTAGTGTCAAAAATGTAACATGGATATCAACCGTGTTGCTATGCATGTTAGATACATATCTACAATGGATGGAAGCTGAAGCGACAGTAGCAACATCGAGATGACTTTTCCATTCTAATGTAATCTTCCATTCCAATTGCAATGTAGGTGGGACATCGATATACTCGTATGTTCAACATACATATTATGCATTTTTTATTTAGGATTTTTTTTTGGAAATATTTTCGATACTATTATCTATTCTGACATATGTATTATTATTCGCATTGTGTGAACTCCAACATCTTTTGAATCTTCATAGATATTTCGGAATGAAAAGATTTGATGTGAGATGTAGATAAGAAGTTGAACAATGAAATAATTTTATTGAAGTGACACTCACTGAACCGCAGCCACATATTTTGTAATGAAAAACCAACACCATAGTACTACTCATTTGCCATAACCCCTAGCGAGTTATGTACCCGTCGGCACCTGATATTCAAAAAATTTTAGAGTCTTCAGAAAAATATATAAGAAATATTACACCCGCTGCTACAGTCAGCAATTATTTTTAAAAGAATTCGTAATGAAACTTTAGATCCGCGGAAAGTAGATTCACACGCGCAAACTGCATTTTAATTCATCAGCAGATATTGTTTATTTAAAGACGACGTGTACATGAAATCGGAGCCATTTCCATCAAGCCCGTGTAACCATCCAATTAAAATTGTATTGTGCAAATTACAATAGTTCGTTAGAAATAAAGTTGTTGTCCATTTTAAAGTCGCCGTGTTTTATTTTTTTTTGTCAACTTGTGGAGCTCACCACGTAACTGGCGCAGTCGGGAAACACGATTTACTGTTCTACGGGAAGCCGAAAAAGGAAAACCGTAATAAACGTATAAGATTAGTGAAAATTCGGGAAGCCGCGAAGGACACCGGGTACACTAAAAACTTGTGTGAGATCTAACCTTCGACGCAAGAACGATACATTAGTATCTGGTATTGAAGAAGGCAGATTTTAAATAATAAAAAAATTTTGTGTGTGAATTCTATCCTTCGACGCAAGAACGGTACATTAGTACCAAGTATTGAAGAAGGAAGATTTAAATTAAAGTGAATATCACAGGGAGAAAAAAAGGCGATATCAAAGTGGAGCAGCTTAGGCGGAAAGAACAACGATTCAGCGAACAGAACAGCAGAAGACCCATTGCCATGGAGGACCAGATAGTTCACTTGCAGCAACAAATCCAAGAGCGGGATGCTCAGATTCAACAATTAGCAGCAGCATTACAGCAGTTAAACATCCATCAGTAGACGAACGAAAACAGAGAGAAAGTTTTGAAAGAGATCCGATATATGGGAAATTTCACCGGAAGAGGTGAAATAACTATCAACAGTTTTGTAAGTAATATTGAAAATTATTTAAACAACATAAACAACATTGAAACCAGGAGAGCCGCAACCAGGGCAATATTTTATGAAAAGATTCAAGGCGAAGCAAAAAATGTAATAATTAATGTAGCAGAACCCGACAACTGGGAAGTTATTAAACAAAAACTTAAATTGCGTTATAGGCCAGACACTGAACCGGCCCAAATATATAGAAAAATTAATAATTTGAAAGCGAATAGTGTACAAGAACTGGCATTTGCCATTCAGAAAATTAAAACTAAAACAGATGAACTAATAATATATTATAGGGGGGAAAATTGTATTGATTTAAGTAATGTCGAGTCATTATTAACTAACACAATAAAAGATATGTGTCAAGGAGTTCTTTTAGACAAGATCTATGACGAAAGAATCTTAGAAAATATATTGACCATTATGACAAAAAGAAAATTTGAAGACGAATGTATTAAACCAGAATTTAGACGACAAAATTTTAAAGTTCTCAATAAAGACAATAGGTACAGACAAAACGAAACAAATGACCGTAACAGACAATACAGACAAGACTTTCATGACAATCGACAATACCAAAACCAAAATTCTAGAAATCAGGAACCTTACTTAGACAAAAATAGGAATTATCAAAATTTTAATCAAAATAGAAATTATCAGAACTCAGGTCAAAGTAGAAATTATCAAAATTCAGGACAAAATAGGAATTATCAAAATTCAGGGCAACACCGAAATTATCAAAACTCAGGTCAATCAAGACAAGCAGGTAGAGAACCCATGGAAGTGGACAATATTCAGAAATCTAGGGCAAACCAAAATAATATTGAGAAATTAAATCAAAATTCTTCTTATAACAACTCCAACAAACCAAATAAATATTATACAACAGTCGAAAGCAACAATAATGAGAAAGATTTTTTTATAAACTAGCCTCGGAAAACTTACCCTTAATAAAAATCACCATTAACCAAAATAATTATTTAGCTTTAATTGATACAGGATCTTCATTTAGTTTAGCAGACGAAAAAATAACAGAATTCAACAAAATCGAAATTAGTCCATTGAACTTTAGTACTATTACCGGAAAAGATACCATTACACATGAAATCCATACTCCAGCTCCAAGAGAATTCAAAATGAATCCCGAAACAAAAATTCGGTGGAAAGTTAGAAATTTGCAGGATCGTAAATATCAATTTATCATAGGTGTTGACATTCTAAACAAACTTGATTCAATTATAGACCTAGAAGACAAGACAATCACACTTAATGACCAAACTATTAATTTTCTAAATGTCCCTTACCCTATTAACGAAGTAGTTACATTGGAAACTACAGATCAAAATTATTTAGATCGTTTGAAATTAGATCATTTGAACCCTGAAGAATATAGTGAAATAACTAAATTGATACACAAATTTCAAAATATTTTTTTCAAAGAAGGAGATATTCTTACAAGTACTCCGAGCATCGTTCATGAGATTAAAACTACTACTGATAGGCAAATAAATTCGAAACTTTATAGATATCCTCCAAAGCATGACGCTGAAGTGCGAAAGCAAATTGCAGAAATGGAAGACCAAGGAATCATACAAAAAAGCAAATCTAAATATTCAAGTCCTTTAATTGTAGTACCGAAAAAAACCGATAATTCAGGTATTAAAAAATACCGCATTGTAGTTGACTACCCAACATTGAATCAACTCTAGATAAGTTGGGAAGAGCGCAGTATTTTTCTACTATCGACTTAGCCAAAGGCTATCATCAAATCATGATAAAAAAGGAAGATAGGCCAAAACCGCCTTCGTTACACCCCATGGATTGTATGAATTTATAAGGATGCCATTCGGTCTGACGAACGCCCCTGCGACGTTCCAACGGCTAATGAATGACGTTCTTAGGGATTACATTAATAAGACATGCGTTGTATACTTAGACGATATTTTAATTTTCAGTACATCTCTACAACAACATATCCAGGCAATAAATGACATTTTCAAAACTTTAGAGGCACATCAACTTAAAATTCAGATCGATAAGTGCAACTTTCTCCAAAAAGAAACAAATTTTTTAGGTCATGTCGTAACGAAAGATGGTTTGAAACCAAACCCAGAAAAAATTACATTAATTGAGAAAATCGAACTACCCAAAACAGAAAAACAAATTAAAAGCTTTTTAGGACTTACTGGGTACTACAGAAAATTTATAAAAGATTACGTAAAAGTTGCACAACCATTAACAAAATACCTTCAAAAGAATACCAAAATCAATACAAAAGATCCAACTTACGTAGACGCTTTTCATAAATTAAAGACACTCATTAGTTCACCTCCAATTCTAAGATTTCCAAATTTCAAAAAACCTTTCCAACTAACTACAGACGCATCAAACTATGCGTTAGGAGCGGTTCTTTCACAGGAAGGCCATCCTGTATGTTTTGCATCTCGAACACTTAATTCCCATGAACGCAAGTTTTGTGCTACAGACAAAGAGTTCTTGGCAATTATGTGGTCCGTTAATTATTTCCGACCGTATCTTTACGGAAATAAATTTAAAATTTATACTGATCATCAACCGATCAAATTTTTGAATAGTAAATACAAAGGGAAAGATTTAATACCAAGGCACCAAAGATGGTTGCTTAAACTTAGTGAATATGATTATGAGATAGAATATTTAAAGGGCAAAGAGAATAGAGTGGCTGATTACCTCAGTAGAATGGAATCAGATCCAGATGAAAACATAGTGGACGATAATTCAAGTATGATTGCAAATAAAACGAATTCATGTACTGATCTTGAAGTACTCTTTAACAAAGAAGGGGACAATGACGCCACTTTGGCAACAGTTCATTCAGCGGAAGAGGAACTTCTTGATTACATTCCTATTAAGGAAGAAATCGTTAATAAATATAATACACAAATAATTCTAACAAATAATAAAACAGTAGAATTTGAAGTAATTCACCGAAAAAGGTTGATCTATATTGCAGAGCATGACTTTGAAAATTTAGCAGACATATTGAGACGTTATATGAAAAAAGGAATAACTGCAATTTATTCTGAAATAGCTGATAGTAAATATAACATTGTTCAAGAAAAAATTAGAGAATTATATTCTAATGACAGGCAGATGAAGTTCATTAGATGTTCTTTTAGAGCACGCGATATAAAAACCGAAACTGAAGCAGTAAAACAAATATCATTATACCATGTTAGAGAAAGTTTGCATTCGGGAATTCAAGAATTAAACGTTTCTTCTTCGCAATTAAAACTAAAATTTATTTTCCAAAATTACTCGAACTAATTCAAGTTGTGATAAATCAATGTGAAGTCTGTCAGGGAGTTAAATTCGACAGAAAACCTATAAAAGCAAAATTTGAGTATTCAGAAACAGCAACAAAAATAAACGAAATTATACAAATTGATATTTATACTATAATGAAAACTTCTTTCTTGACCATAATCGATAAATTTTCTAAATTTGCATCCGCGTATTATCTCACAGATCGAAATCATGTAACTATTATTGAAATGTTTGAAGAACACTTTGCTAGAGTCGGGAAACCAAAGAAGATTGTAGCGGGAAATGAGTTTAACGGAATTTTATTAAAGGAATTTTTACAAAAAGAAAACATAGAGTTACACTTTACAAAACCACATAATTCAACAGGTTTAGCAGATATAGAAAGACTTCGCGAAACACTAGTGGAAAAATTTCGGATATTAGCTTTTGAAAAAACTAATTTATCTCCTCGGAGAATACTCCAAAAAGCTATTAGAAATTATAACGACAGATATCATTCGACCATCAAATGTACGCCAAACGAAGCTCAATTTCATAAAATAGATCTCGAAATAATTAGGAAAAATCTGAAAACATCTAAAGAAAATTGGCTTAAAAGAACTAACAAAAATAGGGAAGAATATGTAGAAGAAAGAACTAAAGGTTTTATTAAAAATTATAAAGCAGCCAGACTAAAATCTTTACCAAAATACATAAAAGCACAATTGGATAATGTCCACACCTCTAATATAAAAAGACCATTGAAATTTTAAAAACAAGGAGAAGGCAGTGATGACAGCATATCTGATAAAAACTCAGAAACTTCTGTGGAAGAATTTCCAGATTTCACAGAAGAGCAAACATCTATTATTGATAAAGCAACAGAACCAGGACCTCATAATGAAACTCTAACTTCTAACTTTGATCTTGTAATTACCAGAAATGATATCAAATCTTTAACAGGAAAAGAGTGGCTAAACGATAATATTATTAACTTTTACCTTAATTTGCTAATGTCACGAAGTATAGAAAAACCAAAATTACCTAAAGTTTATGCCATGAATCCCTTCTTCATACCACGTTTACTCAAAAACGGATATGAATCAGTGAAAAAATGGACACGAAAAGCAGACATTTTTTCATATCAAATAATTGTAATTCCTGTTCATGTCAATAATGCACACTGGTGCATGGCAATAATTAATTTTGTAGAAAAAACCATCAACTACTATGATCCAATGGGACAACCAAATTCAAACCTTTTAGATACTTTAGAACTGTATTTAAAATCCGAATCCTTGAATAAACGAAAATTACCCTTCGATACTTCAAAATTTTCAAAACAGAATATTGTTGATATACCTCACCAGAAAAACGGGAATGACTGTGGTGTGTTCAGTTGCATATACGCAGAATACATTACACGAAATCAAGAGATTACCTTTTCACAGGAAGACATTCCTTACCTTAGGAGAAAAATGATTCTTGAAATAATGCTAAACAGACTCATTTTGTAAGCACTTTAATTAACAGTAGCTATAATTTTTAGATTTTATTGACCATATTCGGACTTTTACTGACAAGTACACCTGCTTTTGGACGATTATACGTTTACGACATTACAGAACAAGCAGGATTCATCGAAATAAAAATGAAAGAAGTTGAAATAGTTAGTGAAACGCAAATAATTCTACACATAATTAATACAACTGAAATCCTAGACGTAATTCACAATTTTGAAAAGAATATAAAATTTTTAGATCACGAACATCAAAATTTACTACTAAATGAGTTGAATCATTTGACAATCAAAATCAATAGCATAAAACCAACAAATAAATCAGTAAATAGAAAAAAAAGAGGGCTAATAAACGTGGTAGGAAATATTCAAAATTGGCTATTTGGTACAATGGACGATCAAGACAGACAAGACATTGAAAGACACTTACAGACAGTTGACTCGAACGCACACAATCTTATTGAGAATACTAACCAACAAATTATAATTAATAATAACTTCAATGAAACTTTCAAACAATTTAAGACAATTATTGAAAATGATAGAAAAACTATATTAGATAAAATAAACAGTATATCAAATAGAGTAATAAATAACAGTATATTTCTAGATCAAGCATTTAAAATTCAAATACTAAAAAGTAAAGTAGATTATATTTTCGATAACATTGCATCAACCAAAAACGGAATTCTACACCCAAATATCCTGAATGACGAAGAAATCAGAACATTCCAAATAGACATAAATAAAATGCAACATGTAAGATTAGGACTCGCAACCATGGAGAGTGAATTGTTAATTTTTGCTATTAAGATCCCTAAAGAATTTATCAAAGTTCAACTAAGATTAAATTTACCTATTCCAAATCTAGATCAAAAAGAAATTGACTCAGAAGCAGAAATTATTTTTAAATACAATAACAAAACTTATCACTATGAAAAATTTAAAATGTTAAATGAACAAACTTTAAGTAAAAATTGCGTATATAAAAAGAATTGTAAACTCATAAAGAATTCCAACACAGAAGTAATAAAAATTGACGACGAAACAATAACGAATGCGAAATTAAAATATTAGACCACAATTTTTCAAACAAAGTAACACAAATTAAAGATCGATTTTATTATCCTAGTAACGAAAATTTTGATTTTAAAGATAAAACTAATTTTGAAGAAATTTTACTAAAAAACGAAGAAAATGTTAAACAAATAAAAGAATTACAATTTCATAAGGAAATGTCAAACGGATTGTATACAGTAATATTCGTCATAATTTTTCTATATGCATTTCATTATTATACCTATATTTGATAAAAAACAAGAATGTAAACATAAAAGTTAAAAATAGAATTGAGGACAATTCTTATTTAAAGGACCCTGAAGTTATGTGCCCGTCGGCACCTGATATTCAAAAAATTTTAGAGTCTTCAGAAAAATATATAAGAAATATTACACCCGCTGCTACAGTCAGCAATTATTTTTAAAAGAATTCGTAATGAAAATTTAGATCCGCGGAAAGTAGATTCACACGCGCAAACTGCATTTTAATTCATCAGCAGATATTGTTTATTTAAAGACGACGTGTACATGAAATCGGAGCCATTTCCATCAAGCCCGTGTAACCATCCAATTAAAATTGTATTGTGCAAATTACAATAGTTCGTTAGAAATAAAGTTGTTGTCCATTTTAAAGTCGCCGTGTTTTATTTTTTTTTGTCAACTTGTGGAGCTCACCACGTAACTAGCGTGGTATCTGTCTCGCTCAATTGCCCTAACCCCTACCGGGGCATAGCGCGTCAACTATTCCATGTGGCTTAGCTGACGTTTCGTTGACATAAAGGAGTTTCGGGAGATGTGCGTTGTCAGCATGCACTTCCTGCTCCCATTCAGCCGCCTACTTGAGACAAGTCGGGACATGTTGTAGCTTAATATTACGCCCCGCCCCACAGTGGGAAGACAACACAAACATCCATGGCCACGAATGCCGTGGACGAAAAAATAAAAGGAAAATGGACAATAGGTAATTTTGAAAGTACAGAAAATATTGAAAATGGAAGAACCCGAGTTTTGAGAAGGGCCGTAATGTTAAGTAAGAAAATTACGGATTTCGCTTGACATTATACGTTTTTATACAAAATTCCCCCTCCCTCTCTTTGATCTGGAGCGTAAGAATAGTTCTACAGCATTTCCTTGCTTGTCGACGAAAACTTATCGACCCGGATGTACATATATGCCAGTCACCTATATTAGCTGCGTTTTTTGGCAGTCCAGATCAAGAGCAGAACACAACCGCATAGGTTATGCTTTGTTTAAACGTGAACGCTGAACCAGGCACAGAATATTGAAAAATTGTACTGAAAAGCACCAAATGCTCGCCAATGCTCATGAATTCATGTTGGCTGTGTAAGAGTAGAAAAGGTACCTTCTTATTGTTGGGTCTTTTCAATTCAATTTTTCAATACTTCGTGCTCGGCTCAGCGTTTACGTGTAAACGAAGCATAACACTAACAACTTGCTCTATATAGACCAATTTTGCTAGTGCAACGCATGCAATTTTTGTTCTGCTCTGATCTGGACTGTTGAAAAAAAAAACGCAGCTATTGTATTATCAAAAATCATTTATACGCTAATAAAACGTCGACTTGTGGCGTTGTATGCCCACAAAAGTTTAAGCCAAACTACAAACAGCAAAACAATTCAAGGGCCACTTTAAGAAGTCCACAATTCTTCTTGCTGAAAAGAATAAAGAAGCCATGAAGTTGAAAGTACAAAACATTTTTAAAAATTTATTCAATTGCTGAGAATAATTTCTCCTCAAAGGGAGCCCAAAAGAATGTGTTTGCCCATGGGCTACCCAGGATTTGATTCAGGAAAGGGCTACAGCTAGGAAATTAAAGATGTAAAAAGGACGAGTATGCACTGAAACTTACTTTATCCTGCTATCCGTACACGATACTCTAGGAAAAGAAACTTTGATTCAGCTCGTGACCTGTGACGAACGAATCAGAACTAATAAACAAGAATTTTTTTTTAGGAAAGTACCGAGATACAAACTGCAATGAAATAAACGGCTACATTGCACTTATTTTGCTTTCTTCGATCTACAAGGCACCTAAAGGAACCATAAATTCATTATTTTTTTCATGGGTGTCTGGGAGACCAATTTTTCGGGCTGTCAAGTCGACAAGACGTTTTCAAATTCTAAGCGCAGCAATCAGGTTCGACAATCCAGAACCCAGGGAGTCAAGAAAAATAGACGACAAAGCAGCGCCGATTTCTTACATTTTCGGAAGATTTGTGAAAAACTGCCAAGCCCCAATGAGTGTTAGCAGTTGTCTTTGCCATTACGAGGGAGGTGTAAATTTCGGTAATATATGCCAGAAAAAAACCCTGCAAAGTATGGCCTCAAAGTAATGATATGTTTGACAGATGCGAAAAACTCGTATTTTTATGACAACTACCTGTAGATGGCAGAGGACTCTTCACCGAAGAGAAGGAACTCTCGACCCCGACACAATCAGTTCTACGCTTAGTCAATGGACTAAAAACACCGGCAGAAACGCCACGGCCGATAATAGGTTTCGCTGCGTTTATTAAAAACTTTCTAAAGAGCTCTCAGAGGAAGTATAACCTATTAGCATAAACGAATCTACGTCAAAGAATGTCCCCGACACGGCCACACTGGTATTCTTTTCTATTGCCTCCATTTGTCTTCTGTTTCTCAGCTCTAACTTCAAATTCTATTCACTCTACCAGAGTCACGAAAATCCGACTAAACAAAGTCCTTGCCATGTAAATATTGGACCAACATTTTGGCAATATTTCATGTTAAACATTATATCATTCTCAATCCTATATACTGCAAGCAAAATTCCAACATTCTACGAAAAGTTTCAGCTGCGTTCGATAAAACCCATACCTCAATGTTCCCTCAAAAAGCATCCTAAAGTGCATTCTGTGTGCTTACTGACGCTAGGAAAATCATCAGAATCACCAGATGCCGCTGCCGGAAATGTAATGTATCCACTCGTACTATGTGCATATGGGAAATTGCATCTTTCGCTCCAGTTGCGCTGTAGCGGCTGCACATCGCAGATATGGATGCGCTTTGTATGCAGCGGAATTATTGTCCGGATAGCCAAACAAACCGTTGTATATATTTAAAATTTCAAGTCGGACCCCTTGAGAATACGGACGCTGAACTGACGATCGCACAAGAACAAAAATACACTCGGGAATCGTCCTACCAAAATGGACAACCGACATTTTTCTTGGCAAGGTATTCCGGCCTCGTCCTGGGAATAGCAGCCAAACAGCTGAATGCTAAACGAAACAAAGGAGTCGTTGCAATTTTCAAATAGACAAACATTTCGCAGATAAAATAGGAACCATATGAGTGATTCTTGTTCTCATGAACATGAAAGGAAACCAAAAAACAGACAGTCGTTTGCCAGGCTATCTTTCAGCCCGTCCTACGTTATCATTACGTTACGTACGTACGAGTATATAGTCGTCGCTATTCAGAACGCTTGGAAGCCGTCAGCAACCAGGGAGAAAGAACGTCGAATATTTTCGGGACCAGAAAGACACAAAGGCCAAGAGTGGCAGTAATCCGGACATGGAGGAATTACATGTTTTTAATCTATGACGGAAAAGTACTTGGTACATAATTTGGCTGGCTCAAGAATGCTCAAGAATGCAACAGCATATCCGCAAACAACAAAGAATTTCCGGTCCTTTTATGAGGCCACCAAGCGGTTTGATAACATGCCAGCCTGAGAATTTTACCATATTTCAGGATCATACAAAGATTTTGCGAGAACCGGGAGTATTCCATTTATGAAACCCTCTCTCCAAAGTAAACGGGTACAACTAATAGGGATTCAAGAAAGACAACCAAAGAACCAATCCCTCGGAGGCATATTCGAAGCGAAGCACTTGTTCGTTGTTGTTCATCCCCGGTCCCCAAAATATATGTCCATACAATTAACTTAGCACTATTGTCCTTGACTTTTGCCTGGCGGATATTTAGTGCGACATTCAAATAAACTACAAAATGGAAATACGGTTTTTGTTGTATGTAGTTGTCATTTTGTTTTGTACACAGAAACACTTTGGGGAAATCCTCTAGCACTCGTGAATTTTGTTGCAATGCTGCCCCTGTTCTGTGGTGCATCAGAGTTAGAGCAGCATAGGGACGAGGTGCGGCAACGGTCTTAATTAAATTTTCATACATAAAAAGGTTAGTAAAGCCCGAGGAAAATTGACTTGGTAGTGGAGAGAAGCTGAAGCTCACTATGTATCTACTATTGTACGATACGGGATGCACTCTTTTCCTGCTATCCCGTCTCCTTTGCGATGTTAAGTGCTTGATTCACTCAGCTGATACAGAAATGCAATGAACATTTTAAGTTTAATATTAAATCGAATCGCTCGCTACAATGTTGCCTCTGTCGCTTGTCTTTCAGTACTTGCTGCTCTAAGTGAATATGCTCCTTGATCAGAAACAGGCATTAGCTAGCGTTCCTTATCGGGATATTGGTTGGGTCATACAGTTTTTAGGTTTTAGTCAAGCGAAGTTTATGTTCTACGATACGGTCAATGGTTGGGAACTATAGTTGAGATGGTCTTGTCATGTTAGCCAGTGCTTTCTTCAGGCAAGCCGGAGACAACGATCCTTGTTGGAGTTCAGCTCAAAAATTGTTGCGTGCCATGTTGTATGGCTTTGACAGACTTAACAATTCGTGAGGTTCCATTGGTACCATTCAGCAAAGCCACGGTAGTAAAAAAATTAATAAGTGTTCGCCTGTCCCTTTGAAATTAATTTAAGGTCTAGCCTGCCCACTGAATAAATTGAATAGCCGCAAACTGCCTAATGGTTACACTAATAAAAACACTGCTTAAAGCCAACCCCTGATAGATGATCAGTGGCGTAGATAAGCGGGGATTAATGGAATCCCCCCTCCAAGAGGTTGTATACAATCGCTTCTGTGTTGTCCTTACTTCGGGCTTGAGAAATAAAGCTCTCTAAATCCTGATGAAATTAACTTAACTCGTAATGATTGAATACCAAATACACACAGAAATTGAAGTGATAAGCAGAAGTTTAAAATGCACACAAGCTTCCTATGTTCGACTGCGCTCCCGGCAACTGTGCCGGCTTTAACTATTCTATTTAAACTAACAGCAAAAATTCAGACCAGGCATACACAGGATATTCCCCTTGAAAACGTCTTTTTCTTCTCAAAATCGACCCTTAATTAACCGCGCTCTTCATTTGTGGAAAACCACTCCAAAAAAACAGCGATTTATCTTCGCATAACCAGTACAAACACAAATACTTAACTAGAAGTAAGGCCATCATCCTTTATCAGTGTGAAACATCGATGCCAATTTATTTCACCATATTTTCTCTGTGGTGTGATTTCTTTTTCAGTACTATTCATGATGACATCAACCAGATGATGACTAGTTAAAGACTTTTTGTTTTGATCAAACATCATTAAAAATTTACAGTAGAAAATAGCCGAAAATATTTCGCGTCCGATGTGGGGTCCGTGCGATGTGATCAAATGAAATGAAAACGAAATGTTCGGTGGACTTGGTGTGCGAGATACTGTTAGTCACAAAACACAAAAAACGGAAGTCTTTTTAGACCTTACTATAAGCTACCTTAGGGTTGCCCTTTGGGTTTTTTAATCATTTATCAGAGATTCACGACAGCAAATTGACTAAAAATTCTCACCGAAGCCTGAATATACTCAGATGGCCCGCAACTCACATTTACCCTAACTCCTAGTGGCGCGTAGCGCGTCAACTAATTTGAACTGGCTTTGGTGGCGTTTTGTTAGCATATTGCTAGCATACACCTTCTGTCCATAACCCTGGCCACACACTATCGAACTTGAACCCGAACCAGATTTGTGTGAAGTGTGTGTGTATCTTGAGCTATTCGGAGGACATTTGTGTTCGAGTTCGTGTTTGACAGGGTCTAGCCACTCTAAGCGGCATTCTGCGGCAGATCGGGACAAGTTATGGCTTAATCTTATTCTCTTATTATCTATTGATTATTGTTAATTTCTCATGAAAAGATATCACGAAGTTTTCCCAGTCTGTTAACTATGGGATGTACAATACATATCTCCTCTGTTTCAAATGGTCGGATAAATATAATTTATCCGACACATGCAAGATCGGAATGCGATTGTTAGCCAGATGGTTGCCCAAAGCAATGTCAAGTACCGCCTGTTTAGAAATGACCATCGGGATATTATAACAAGGATAAAAATATCTCTATACTCAATTACCCTAACCCCTTGTGGGGCATAGCGCGTCAACTGTTCCATGTGGCCCAGTTGACGTTTTGTTGGCATAAACTGGTTTCGGAGAATGCAGTTGCCAGCATGCACCGCTCCTGCTCATCCATGGCCACGAACGTCGTCGTGGACGGGATTCGAACCCGAAACGCCGGTAGTCAAACATGAGACTGGTGCCTCAACACATTGCGCTACCGGTCGCCCCACAAAAAAGGAACAGAAACAGTGAGGAATTTTACTAGATTCTTGCAACGTACAGCCTTAATACAGCTTCAAGGGTTACGCTGAAAAATGACTGATATTGTCCGTATAAAATTTAGGAACAATAAAAGTGTGCATCTTCAAAATATGTACCAAGAAATCACATTTGAAAAATTCATGGGGTCCATTCGTCGCCACGCTAAGAAAGCACTGAGCCTGATTAGGGAAATAATTAATTTATCAAAACACCCCTAAGACAAGTGAGTCTCAAAGTCAAGAGGCAATGGACCTGAAAAGGATACAATCGTCTTCTTCGAGTAAATTTTTACTCAATATTGATTGGCTCTAAAAGGCATTCACAACCAGAAGGCAAAACTGCATTTGCACCGGATAGTGAAGGTCGATGAAAATGCCATTTAGCTGGTGCAGTCAATAAATAATGTGATGCATATTTTAGCGAATGAAAGTGATGATGGAAAAAGGATGGAGACTGTTACATGGAACGATGTAATGAGACGAGAAATTATTAAGGAGGTGGCTTTTATAGGAAACATGGCCACTGAGCGCTGCAAAAGTGGTTCGCTGAAATTAGGTCGAGGCTGATTATAGGGAAGTGGATATGATTATTGATTTTCTCCGAAATTTATTTGAATGTGTAGCCTCAAAGCTATCCTAAATTTAGTGACCATCAAATAAAGTTTCCAGTATAATGAACACCAATCCCAAATAATATACTCTAAAGTTTTTATACTTTTTATTTGCATTTTTCATACAGGAAACATCATACTAAATATGGACCTTATATCAATGCTATCTTTATATAAATTGAATTGAAACTATGTATCTGAAAATCAAGGAAATACGCTTAACTCGTTGATTGGATTGAATTCTCAAAGCAATTCAGAACTCAAAGCCAACTGACGATGTAAGGTTATCCTTTTTCAAACTTCCTTCATGTACATATACATATACGGATGAAATATTCTTCTTTTCAGAAATATTTTTGAAAGAAGAACATATCGTAATAAGGTTCATAGCGCTTTCTGTTCAATGCGATGTACGAAATCGTAATAGTCGGGGAGCTAGCGATGGGTTCTTTTACGGTATAAGTATCAAAGCTACAACTTTCGCGATCGTTTCTTTGTAAAAAGGAATACGAAAATGAGAAGTCTGGCAGGCCTCCGAGGGTGGGTTTGGCGGCGGAAGAAGGGTAAAATTCGCAAAAGCAACTTTGGAATAACGTAATTTTAACAAGTTTGCCGCTTTGTATTTTGAAAGCTTGCTAATTATCCAAGATATTTTTTATTTTCTGTTTTTGTATTGGAGTTTAGAGAAGATTACACCCAAAGTGATCGTGAATAGGCAGTGAACTATTGGCTGAATCTCGGGAAAACTACAAAAAAGGACCTTTCTAGTTAATTTTTTTTTACAATTTTTTGAAAATAATTAACCCTAGAGAAAAAAAAGGAAATTTCAATGTCCATACCCCTTATCACCCGCTTCATCCTCTCATATGCGTGGGAATGTGTGACCCCCACTCTTCTCTTGGATTCGTCCTTGTTGCGGATGATAGTGATAAGAGATATCAACATTGGAATGGTCTCATCGAGTCAGATGCAACAGCTCAAGAACAAACTGGTGTCCACGAAGGACAAGAAACAAAACGTGATATAAGCGAGACCCACTTCCAGCATGTGACAAAATGTACGTGGGACAAACGAAACGACTAGTCTCCATACGATGGAGGGAGCACATGAGGGTGGCGGAAATTAGTATAAAAACAGCAGAACAGAAAGTTGGATTGGGTGATGAAGAACATCGAAATAGTCTTATCGAGCGGGAGGTAACAGCTCAAGAACAAACTGGAACCAACGAAGGACAAGAAATAAAAACGGTAAATAAGCGGCGAATACAACCTCTCATGTTCGGAATGTGAAAAAACGTACAAGAGACAAACGAATCGACTAGTCTCCATAAAATGGGGTGAGCACATGAGAGAGGCGGAAACGAAAATAGTATAAAAACAATAAGGACCCCGAGTCGCTAACATCAACGGTAGAGAGACACATAGCAGAGGGGGGGGGGGGGGGGCACAAGTTAATATGCGACGGCGTAGAAATCATCAAAGATGGTACAGACAACAGGAAACTGAAAGCTCTAGAAAGCCTGGCAATTCTAAGGGAACCGGAAAACTAAAGGCTTAACCATGACATTGGAAATCTACAACCAGGGTTGCTAAAACCTCTGGCGATGGAAAGGTTTTTCCCATCATTAATCTACTTAATCGTTTATTGTTTTACTTGGTTCAATTTTTTATTTGTTGTGCAAAATTATTGGGAGTGTCATTAATAGGCCATTAAAATTAAGCCAATTTTGGGGCTTTTTAATAATAATTAGGGAAAGATCTGGAAATAATTTTAATCCCTTCTATAGATACTGAATACATGGAAACTGTTTGCACGGTCGTAGAAGGTGAGCTTAACTT
Source organism: Chloromyia formosa (assembly GCA_964017055.1). Lineage (NCBI taxonomy): Eukaryota > Metazoa > Arthropoda > Insecta > Diptera > Stratiomyidae > Chloromyia > Chloromyia formosa. Next base: position 14,277,574 of record OZ024818.1, on the reverse strand, counting down.
TTGGAGGGCGAAAATCCGACAAATTTGAGCCCTTTTTTATACCCTAGACTTATAGTATAGGGTATATTGTTTTTGTCACGACGAAAATATGTAACACCTTAAAGGAGGCTCCGGAGGTACGGTAATGTATATATATAAATGATCAGGGTCACCTCCTGATTCGATTTAACCATTTTTGTCTGTCTGTCTGTCTGTCTGTCCGTCTGTCCGTCTGTCCGTCTGTCCGTCTGTCCGTCTGTCCGTCTGTCCGTCTGTCCGTCTGTCCGTCTGTCCGTCTGTCCGTCTGTCTGTCTGTCAGTCTGTCCGTCTGTCTGTCCGTTCGCACGATAACTTTCGATAGAATGAAGCTAGAGCCTTGAAATTTTGGTCAAATGTTGGCAGTTTGATGTAAGCGTCTTAGTTAGCCATTAACTAGTTTCGGACGGTGACTGTTGTTAGCATACAACTCCTGCTTATTTAGCCACATTCTGCGACAAGTTGAGAATTACTGTGGATTATTGTTACGCCCCACACCATAAGGGGAAGACAACACAACATCCATTGACAACATCGATACTTGTGGACTTAAGAAATCAATTGGTCAATCCAAATACGATTGAATTAGTAACTGTTGAGCTATTGACCATAAATAACATACTTTTAAAGCCTTGTTCGGACCAGGCTAGTAATTTAGTCGAGTGATGAAAAACTTAGTAACTAAATATGTCTGAAAAGCAAAAATTTAGTCAAGTAGTTGAGTAAGTGATTTAGTCGAGTCAATCCATTTGATTCTGTTTTTCGGGCGAATTGCGAGCAGTCCGAACTGTCATTTTTCTCGAGTTCATTAGCTGACGCCGTGTACTGTATTCGATTGTAGTGCGAACGATTTCTTGGACAGTAACGAGTATTTTAGCTAATAAATTACTCGACTCGACTAAACTACTAGCCTAGTCCGAACAAGGCTTAAGAGTTTTACTGGCCTCAGGAGAAAAATCGATTAACTTATCGGAATATAAAATGCGACTCTGTATGGCATTTGCATTTAACTGCAGAAACTTCTCTATTGATGGGAAAAATAACATGAAAATTATTCATCTAGTTTTCTTCAAAAGTAAATACCTGTCTGTCTTCGCCTTCTAAACTTATGCACATAGCGACCACCTACAACCCACACTACATCTGCGATGATATCCCTTGGAAGATATCTCGAAGCAAAGTTTCCATCCTTCAGATTGGGTTTTTTGTCCTACACCTCCGTCTATATGAGGAACCTTTGGTCCGGACTCATCTTAGAGCATGTTTGATGTATGCACGTATGTGAAGTTAAATTTAGTTGTCTGCCACGATTTCCATACAACAGGCAAACTTTTCAAATCAACTCGGCAGTTAGAAACCCTTCATGCAAAAATGAAAAATAACTTTTCCATTGCATTCAATTGAAAATCTCGATCCAAAACCGTCTGCACCCCCAATGGTAGCCCGACCACGCTAGGACTTATATAACGGAATATAAAAGTTATACCCATGAGCTCGTCCGATATGTGTATTATGATACATGCATCCTTGTACGCTGTCGTTGCACATGAAATTGTAGCATGTGCGATATACATACTATGGAATTCAATGGAACATATTTGGCGGAATGAATGAATGGCGATGCCGAATGGAAAGGATATGATGAAGGGATGTAATGAAATTTCAATCAATTCCATAAATGATTTATGCAGTTTCTGGGTGGAATTAATTTTTCAGCTTGGAGTACGTAGGGATTAAGATGCCTCCTTTTTTTCGATGGTTTTCGATCTGACTCATGTGGAGAGAGAGGCGACATAATACGGTGATACTACACTAGTGAAATCCTCTTTTTCGTGCTGCACTTTAACATCCTACACGCCTTCCTTATTGCCAGCATTTCAATTTGAAATACACTTGCATTATACGGCAGGCGTGAGGACATTGATGATTTGAGATCCTCAGACAATACCCATGCACCAACTCCACAATCTGTTTTATTTTGAGCCACAACGATGATGGTCATACTTTCTACTTTTAGCATACTCTCCGACTACTATGCTCCTATTATCAATCTGTACCTAGCGTCTCTCCTAATAAGATAATTCCCTTAATTATGTTACGTCGTCCTGGGAAACCGTCCTCAAAAAAGCGGGACAAAATGTAAAGATTGTCTTATTGTAAGGCATAGGTAATACACGTGCTCGACACAGAGCTTATGTAATTCTGCATTTCCTATGACAGAGGACACTGGGTGGTTGATTGTGTGTTTGAAGAAGAGCTGAAGAGCTTATTGGGAATGTTTAGCATATATTCATTTGCCACACACACGACTTTCAACAGCTTAGATTCAGGGCGAGGCAATCGCTCTGATACTGATGCCTAGCATCGCTTGTAAAACAAACAAGAATGAGAAAACCAAAGGATACCGTCGAGATACATTGCTTCCAATGTGGTTCTAACGAACGCTAAGCTATGTAGGTAAGTATCAGCCAATTGTACAACATGAGATTTCCGGACGATTCCGTATCAACATACGAGATTGGAACGGTACGTAATTTAAGGTTCAACCAAATCTCAGATATATCGTCGAAGGAAGACTGGTTGCTGTATTTCGTCGGTAGCTCGATGTTCCGCGAAGCACATCGATGGAACGAGCAACAATGGTGGGAAATTGTAATTTTCGTCAGTTACATAGAAATGGAACATTGTCTTTTAGGCTGCTGGTGGTTCACCTTGACAAAGTCTAAAAGGGGATTAGTAATTGGGATATCAGGATATCAGTGGTTTGGAATAAAACGGGGCTTAAGTACATGCATCGGCTTTTTAGGGTTTTGTAGTAAAACAAAACCCTTATGAAATCGGTCAAATGTCTGTCTGTCCGTCTGTCCATGGAATATCTCAGGAACGGCTGAAGCTACATACATGAAATTTGGTAGGAATGTGTAGAATTACTATAATTCACCGGACAAAGCGAATCGTTGTAATAGGTCAACTTTAAGGGGAGGTCCCCATAGAGGGGAAATGAAGGTCGAAATTTTTTTTTCGTTTAGTACAGGCAAGTGGGGTATCATAAGAAAGGTACCGTCGAGCACATTCCATTTTTGCAATTTTTTCAAATTTGAAGAAACGGGAAAAGAGGGAGAGGGGAAAATATGTCATCCGAGTTTGCCCCCCCCCCCCCCCCCCCCCCTTGCATTTCGAGACCGTTATACTTAGAAATATGAAAATTTACAGAAAAGCGCCATTTTACTAGTGTAGAAAACCTAGATTTCTAGAATTTTGAAATTTCATCAGAAAAGGTTAATAATAGTACATTTCTATAGTTTCAGTTAGCACAACCCTGCACCCCTTGCGCGTACCCGAGGTCAAAAATATTGATGGCCAATGATAACCAACATCATCGGCAATAATATCTCTAAGTTTCATTATAATCACATAATATTTAATAATAGTACATTCATTTAAAGTTCGGCATTTTGACACTATCCACACAAAAAATACACCTACCGGCCTCATAGGTGTGAGTACTACTATACTTTCATGTTGCTTTTCGTAGTGCGAATTGCAGTTATTTAATTAATCATTTTTTAAAGGGTAAGATTGGTTGGGGGCGCTGCGTCTTAATTGGCCAACTTTACCGGGTGGAAGGGGGGGGGGGGGGTCCACATAGAGGCGAAATTAAGGTCAAATTTTTTTATCGACTGATATAAGCAAATGAGGTGTCGTAAGAAAGGTAATGATGAGTACATTCCATTTTTTCGCATTTTCTCGAAATTTATAGAAAGGGGAACTGTGGGGGAGGAGAAAATATTAGTTCGTAATTTGACCCCCCCTTGCCTGCATTTTGAGACCGTTATACTTAGAATTATGAAAACTTACAGGAAGTGGGTTTCGAAAAACATATAAAATGGAAAATAGTGGAATTTGTATATCTTCTCAGAATAGGTCAATAATAGTTTATTTGTATAGTTACAGTTAGCACACCCTTGCACGCATAAACACGTTCGAGGTCAAAAGTACTGATGGCCAACGATAACCAACACCTTAAGCAATAATATGTTCTAAGTTTCGTTACAATCACGTAATTTGAATTAGCATGTAAAATGTAAGTGGGTAAGACATTTTAATTACGTTTTTTCTATCCATCTGAGTGATATCAAGAAGAGCAAGGAGCCGATATTTATATACCAAAATAAGCGATTGCTACAAAACCCTCGGATTGCGGGCGTAGCCCTCTATATTCCGGTTTCATTTTTCATGGTATGCAATGGTCAAAGGTAGTTTGTGAAGAAGAGGATGTCTACAGTATCATTAGCGAAATACTGAAATTGAAGCACTAATTAATCATCTGCAAAAAACTGAGAACGGATTGACACCTCTTAAGACAGTTAGCGTCAGTGCTGCCAGATCTGTCATAGCAAATCCCGCGAGAGAAGGCCCATTTCCCGCGAAAAAAACGCGAGAGAACGCCCAATTCCCGCGCAAAAAACCGCGAAAATTTAAAAATGTTCCTAATAGTGAAAAATATCTTTTTTTCAGTAGAAAATGAATAAAACTCTGATTTTCCGCAACAAAATTTCAAAAGCACTGGAAAGATTGCTTACAGTATATAATACAAAAAATAAGAGTATTAGCATAATGTTTTTTATTTTATTTTTATTTTTTTAATCATACAAATGAATACATTTTTAGCTTAATACATGTCTATTGCTTAGTTCACAGAACAAAATACATATCAGTTGTGTTTTTTTTAACAGCCGAGCAGAGCGGAACGGGACACCATAAAGTTAAACTAGCAACCAATAAATTTGTTAGCGTAATTGTGTGGTGTTGTTCTGCTCTACCCTGCTCGGCTGTTACAAAAAAGACATCTAGTTTTGAAAACAAGATTCGCTGTTTGCGTGGTCATCTGCATTTAAAACTAATACAAATTCCTCGATCGCTGCAGTGACATTATAATCCTCTGAAGAAACTCCCGCATTTCCCGAATCTATTTCTTTGTTGTATTTCTGGGAAGAGCCAACCAATCTTAGCACTTCTGTTGGGTATTCATAATTTTTACAACATTTTTCGTGGCGTTTGAGACCATAGCGAATCGACAAAATTGCATTCATCATATCGATTTTGAGAGTGTTTCTCAATTTCGTTTTGACGATGTTCATTTGGCTAAAAAGCCTTTCGATTTCTGCGTTTGAATGCGGTAAAGTACCTACCGCGAAATCGGCTAATAGTTTGGCACATGATCCGAACATACAGAAGGTCTTATCAAGACAAATCTTTCTTTCTCTACGATTTTGTGAAATTTATCCTGAAATACAACGCGAAAACCACGAAACTAGTACGAAATCTTTTTATTTCCGGGACTCTCGCACTTTTCGCTACGGAGGTGAAGTAGCGGCTCAGCAATATGAATGGCCCAATGGTGAAAATGACAGACGGACATCTGTTTACCTTGCGACTGGCGAGAAATGGCCCGTGAAAGAAAACAATTGTTTTATTAAGAACACGATTGTATTTTATTTATTCCAACGCCACATCACGGTTCCGCACATCTTAAAGGACGCGTTCAACACTTTTACGTGTGTAATGAGATTCTCATTTTCCGGAAATTCTACTTGTTTCGGCGGACTTTTACGACGCGCGCTATTTTTATAAAATTTTGGTGTTTCGCACTATATTTTACATTTAGAAGCCCACAAATAGAATGTAAGATTCGAATCTCGCAAGATTACGAAAAAATTTCACCAAATAAACTTAATTTTCTCTTATTAAACCGCACTTGAAAATTCCGCTGCGCCAATTCACTTCTTTAAAACAAGGAACTGTCAACCAAACAATTGTCATCCAGTCTAAACTACCAAAACAGCTGTTAAAGTTTGGTTCCCCACACACATAGTGTATATGTGCGTTAGAAGTAAGTAAGTAAGTACAAAAGTAATTTGCGGACAATTTCGCATTTCGTTGACAAAATTTTTGTAAAATTTCGGCTGACTTCAAAAAACCGCACTAAAATCGCTCTAAATGCCAGAAAACCGCTCAAATTTCCGCTCCCGCGATAGATGGCTTTATCCCGCGCGGCATGTTCAAAAACCGCAGCTTTTCGCGGGAAAACCGCGCATCTGGCAGCACTGGTTAGCGTCGATCCAACTTCTTGTTCACGGTGTGATGTATGGATCATCTGCGACATGCTTGACGGAATATTTACTCAAAATATCGGCTTTATGAATTAACGACCCAGGAGCTATCGCCGCTTAACGAAACAACAACAACAAACTCGCACAAAATGTTTGGGGCCATTGTTCATTGCGAACTATTGCCCTTTTTAGGCAATTATCTGGAAATTTGGGACAAAAGTTCATAAAATTTGGAACAATAGTTTAAAATTAACTATCACCACAAAACTGGGGTGATTATTCATTTTCATTTTGGGGTCAAATTTTCAGCGATGATAATTCACAGAGATTTGCCGGTTCCCTTTGGGATTTTCCAGAAAGAACGTGAACGGAATTACGTGATATCGCTATGGACTCAAACTGTTTATGCGGAGCCGTTAGGCTGCCACCAAAGCTAACCTTCCATTTTCTATCCTAGTGAAATGCGACTAAGTGTAACGGTCTCGAAATACAAGAGAGATGGAACAAATTATGATCTGATATTATTCCCCTCTCCCTCTTTTCTCCTGTCTTAATATTTGAGAAAAAAATTCAAAAATGTAATGTACTGGACGGTACATTCCCCACGATGCACCATTTGCCTATACCAGACGAAAAAAAAATTTCGATTCTCATTTCCCCTTTATGAGGACAGGGGATTACGGCAGAAAGATGGTAGCTCCACTTCTGTCAAATTTCCAAAAACGTCTGGAAAGCTAAAATTTAAAGTTATGTAAAAGTGCTAAATTTTATATTTTTTGTTCAGTTGTTCTACATGTCATGATCACATTTTCACTCAAAACTTTTTTGTGTAGCCTGTTCGGCCGCCTCAAGGCGAGCTATACGGCCGCGTGTTTCAGATTAGGTTTACAACTTTGCTTCCGCCGTTTTCCCCACAGGCGGCCTGAAGCAGCCATACACGATCCGGAATTCCTCAAGGCCGGGCCTGATCAGTTTTTCCGGACAGGAATTCCGGATGGTGTATGTTCGACTTTAGCCTTTACCCAAGAACTTTGAATTTTGTCGCGTTACACACGTTTTTATTTTTCATTCAATTGTAATGATTATTATCTAGCACATTTATCTTAAAATATAATGCATTATTCTTTCTTTATATACGCAGACAATCTTCAATATACCCCAAGGGTTCAAACTATTCCAAGCGCACCTAAACTGTCTGTGTGCCACTTTTCAAATCATGATCGTAGCTATTTTAGTCCTCCCATACCTCTCGGACATTCATCCTAAAGAAAGAGTTTATTTTAGATTTCTTTCCGTGTAGAAGAAGAGACTTTAAGAAAAAAAATAAAGGACGACGGAATTACAACAGACATCCTTAACGTCGTGGACTCTGGCCACTTCCCACTCCGATTCCTGTCTGTCCCGCCAACATCCTCACCGTCATCATCATCATTGCTATTAGAGTGTAACAAACTCCGAAAAACTAAGGATGTTACGAGCAACGACTACGAATAAAACCAGCTTGCAAGAGTAGCAGCCTCCACATAATGGTGGGTAGTAATAGTAGGACTGGCCATAGTAGTATTATTAAAAAACTTTTGCAATTAAAAGTCGAATAATGGCTTTAAAAATCGCACACAGTGCGGAAGAAAAAAGAAGAATACTTGCGCGCCATTCTGGACTACGACGTTTGTAATGGCACTGTTTCATTCATATCCTTAACCGGTTCGGACCGAATAGTAAGGGTTGTGAAATATTTGTAGATGTGCTATAGAGATATTTGAAATGGCAACGTGCCCTATCTATAGTGCAATGCATTTGATTGCTATCACCGAGAAATGTCGGGATTGGAATACCAAAATAGTAAAATATAATGGGGAAGAGTTGCTAGAATTGAGTATGATGGTAGCTTCGTAATATTCAGTGGCTTTCATGATTCTCCGTGAATTTAACGCACAAACGCTCTGCCATGTGATTTCCCATGCAATTTCCAGCAAAATATGAGAAGGAACATTTTTTCGAATTCTTAACCCTTTAATTGAAACAGGCATTTACATTTTTTTATGAACATTGCCTACCTCACTTTACTGAAAACAAGATATCTGGAAAACTAAGCTTGATAGAATGCTCAAATGAAACGTCAATTGTAGTCAATACAATTCAATACATTGTTCTAAAATACAAAATTTATTTGGTGGAATTCCGATAAGCGGTTTAATTATTATTATTATTATATACTCTGGGGGATAGCCGAAGCAGACCACTAACGTTTGGGTCCCTTTTTGCCCCGTCCCGGTCATCAGTGACTTCCAGATGTCGACTGATAATTGTCGACCTCTTTCTTCATCACTGAGTCCCGTGTTATTGCTAGCATTTGTTTGAAGCTGAGTTCACTCATGGCTTCTACACTTATCGTGTGCCTGCCTGTGATCCTCAACCTCGTGCTAGCCAGTGCTGGACATTCGCACACAATGTGTGCTGCCGTCTCGGCCTCCTCCAGGCATAGCCTGCAAACGTCATCTTCCCCGATTTTCATCTTGGCCAGATGAGCCTTAAAATTACCATGCCCTGTGACCAAGGCAGTTATCCAGCTTAGGGTACTCCGTTTATAACTAAGTACCTTTCTCGCTTCCCTGCCTAAAGGGCTGGTCATTGCATTCCGAGCTTGTTTGCAAGTGACTAGCTCCTGCCATCTTTGTTGATGCATGGAGTCCATCCACTTCCCAACCTTCGCTCCAATCATGCCGTTCCCCAGAGCAACTCTGGGTTCTGGGCCAATGAAAGTTGCCGCAGATCCCTGTTTTGCTAGGGCATCCGCCGTCTCATTTCCTGTTGTACCTATGTGCCCTTTTACCCACATCAGCGTAACCTTATTTTCTGAGGCACACGTGTTGAGCTTCCGGACACACTCTAGTACCAGTTTAGAGTTTATGTTCGTCTGCTGCATGCGTCTGATCACCGATTGGTTGTCCAGTGCAATAAGGATTTTCTTCCCCCGCACCTGACCTTCAAGCAAGTGGTCCAACGCATGCAACAAGCCAAGCATCTCTGCCTGGTATACGGACACATACTCTCTCAGACTAAGCGCACATGCTAGGTTTAGCTCTTCAGAGTAAACCCCCGCCCCCGCTTTACCGTCCATTAAAGAGCCATCAGTAAAAATGCTGATGTCATTGTACATACACTCATTATGTATGTTTCCATCTGCAATGTGTGTCTTGTGTAGTCTTTCAACTACCCTACGTCTACTCATGCCTTCTACCGGCATTAGAGTCTCCCTGACCTCATCATGAATAATGTCTAGGATGCTCTTATGACCGCTGCTAGTTCCAAAGCGATGCCACATGGCATCCCTTTCCATGCGTATTGCCGAAAGCGCCGCCGTTTTCTTTATAAATAAGTCCAACGGCGGCAGTCCCAGCAATGCCTCCATTGCTCGCGTTGGTGTGGTGCGCATTGCACCACATATGCTTACGCAAGCTATCCTTTGTACCCCATCTAGCTTCCGCTTTGTGGTATTCTGCATGGCTTTTGGCCACCATACCACTGATGCGTAGGCTAGAATAGGTCTTACCATCATTGTGTAAATCCAGTGTGTCGCTTTAGGTGAAATTCCCCACCTACGAGCACACACTCTCTTACATTGATGCAAAATCCTTTTCGCTTTTTGGATCTTTTCATCAACGTGAACATTCCAAGTTAGTTTCGCATCTAAGGTAACTCCTAGATGCTTCACTTCCTTGGACACCTTGATTTCCGAACCAAAAAGCCGTAAGGGAGTTATCTCTATGTCTTTCCTCTTACGAGTAAAAATCATAGTGTTTGATTTACTAGCGTTTATGGTTAGCTCTTGCTCATTACACCATTCTTCTGTTACTTTGAGAGCTTGTCCCATGCAACCTAAAATTGTGTCCATGAACTTTCCACTGACCGTGAGTGCCAAGTCATCGGCGTATCCTACAGTGTGTACGCCCATCGAGTCCAGCTTCCAGAGAAGACTGTCCACGGTGATGTTCCACAGTAGAGGCGAAAGAAAACCTCCTTGTGGGCATCCTCGGACTACCTTACCCCGTATTCTGTCACATCCACTGCTAAGGTTTACCGCCCTCTGCTTAAGCATAGAGTCGATCCACTTAATTATAATGTAATCAACCCCCCGCTCAATCAGGGCGTTCCTTAGTTTGGTAAAGGAGATTTTATCAAAAGCACAATCTATATCCATAAAAGTAGACATAGCGATCCCGCCATTGTTAATCTCTCTCTCTGCAACTCTAACAAGTTCATGTAGAGCGGTTTCCGTAGATCTGCCTGCTCTATAAGCATGTTGGCACCTACTCAGAGGACTAAACATTAGCGTGGTGTTCTCCAGGTAGTCCACCAACACCTTTTCCATTGTTTTCAACAGGAATGATGTAAGGCTAACCGGCCTGAAGGACTTTGCCTCTGTATAGTCTTTCTTTCCCGGTTTAGGCAGGAAGACCACTTTATCCTCCCTCCATGCCTTCGGGATGTAGCCTGCTGAAAGACAGGCGACGAATATATTCCGGATCCTATCTAGTAGAGCGCTCATGCCCCACTGTAATAGTGCCGGGAATATTCCGTCCATTCCAGCCGTTTTAAATGGAGCAAAAGAGTTTATAGCACTTTTGACTCCATTTGGAGTTATTATCCTTTCAGCTTCTTGTTGACTTACCCCACCAGCTCCCATGTTAGTTTGAGGCCATGGTTGGTCTGACTTGAAACTTCCAGGAAAATGTACCTCCATCAGGGCCTGCAACGTTTCTTCCACTGTTTCTGTCATGGAACCATCAACTTTGCGTATCAGCCCCATTTTCGAAGCAGTGTCTTTCGATATCATCTTCTGTAATCTGCATACTTCCGACGTATCCTTCATGCTAGAGCAGAATTCCCTCCACGTATTTCGTTTCCGAAGACGTAAGGTTCTTTTCAGCTCCCTCTTTTTATCCTTGTATAGTTCCCAAGAGTGAGAGTCTCTCTCCCTCATGTAACGGTTAAAGGCTTTCCTTGTCTCTTTTTTCATAGACTCCAGTTCCCTACTCCACCATGGTGTTGGGTCCTTTTCGTCCACTACTGTTGAGGGACAAGCGTGTTCGAAGGCGCGATTAATAGCGGAGTTCAGTTGTTCCACTGTTCGCTCTATCTCGACCGTATTCCGAGGTATTCCGTCTTGAATATCCTCGACTTGTTCCAATAAATATGTCTCGTACTTAACACGATCAGTATTTTTTGGCACTCTTATACGTTTGCGTTCGCTACTCCGTTTTCTGCCATACAGAATTTCAAACTGGATAGCCCTGTGATCAGACATGGTTAGCCTGTCCACCACTCTCCAATTCTGAACTCTGTCAAGCATATTAACAGAGCTTAGGGTAATGTCGATCACCTCAGCCCTTCGTGCATCCACGAAGGTGGGAGCGACCCCCTTGTTTGCTACCAGCAGATTGTACTTTTCCACAAATTCTAGCAGCTGCTGTCCTCTGGGATTGTCATCTGTGCTGCCCCACACAGTGTTGTGCGCATTGGCATCACAGCCTATGATCAGGGCCATATCTCTTTCTTTACAATACCTTACCAGATTTTCTACTTCCTCTGATGGAGGTGGTTCTGGTGCATCATAAGGGAGATATGCTGATGCAATTAGGAATGATCCTGCACCACTGCCGATCATTACTACCGTAAGATCAGGCGAGCAGAGATGCATCATTTGTACTGCACGTATTCCATGACGCACCAGGATGCATGTCCTTATTTTACCGTCCACCTGTGCATGGTACAGATTCGCGGTTTGTTGTGACAAACCCCTAATTTTGTTTTGTAAAATCCAGGGTTCCTGTATTAAAGCTATGTCCAGTTTCTCTTCATCAAAGCATCTCGTCATCATCGCTGATGCCGCTTTACTATGATGAATATTCAGCTGGCACACAGCTAGTGTTTCTTTGTTCGGGCCCGCCACCATGCCTGATAGTCAGCAGATTGAACGTTGATCAGAGTGCGCGTTGTCTGAACTAACCTCTCCGCGCCTTCTGGCGCGTCATTGTCCGCTCCAACAACGCCTCCCTTCTCCCCTGGAGCGTCTTCTTCAGAGACTAACCTTTTCAACCCTTGCGAGTCGTCGCTGTCCGTCTCATTGGAATTCCTCCAGCCACTTTCTCCAAGAATGTCTTGATGTATTTTCATATTCTTGTTTTTATTTATTTATTCAGGTTTGGGTTTCCCGTTCTCGGACCACAGCCGAGGCAACTGCCAGCATATTGCTTCCCGCTACTCCCCGCCCCTATAGGAACATTATGACGATCCGGCCGTTCTTTCCTCTCTTTGTGCCGCGAAGCAGACTCCCTCGCGACCTCCCGAAAGTTCCGTAGGCGTTCATGCCACTCTGCACCTGCTACCCTTGAAGCGAATCAAGGTTTCTCTCCTAGTCTAACAGATCGCTACTCTGTAGACCGCGGTTCAACAGGTGCAAGAAAGGAGCAAAGTGAAGTGTTGGATCCGGAACCCCGCAGGTGAACTTTCACCTCAGTCACCAGCTCCAACCTCACACCTGGTCGCCGTGTAACCTATGCAGAGAGTTTCATAGGCGCCCCTCTGTCAACGTACGGTCGGGGAGACAGTTTACACTACCCATACAACTGGTTATTGTACAGATGTGTGGCAGTAACTTGCTCCGTTTGTGATGACCATTTGCGTCCCTGGTCACCTTCCCCCGATGGGCACGGTCGCATAACACCCCGAGGATTTAGGACATTTGACACTCCGTATGGGCTACCTTCGCCAAAACTATAGAACACAAGAGTTGGCCAAGTAGGGAGTGTGTCGATTGCTTACATATCGCAAAACGGCGGTACTCGCGTAATGTGATAGTACACGCAACCGGCCCCATAGCTCAGCCTTCGCTATTCGCGAAGTTACCAGCGGCCACCACGCGGAGGTGCTATGTAGACTTGCCCATGAGTTTCCCCACAGACCTGACCACCGGTTTAATTATTAAAAATTTGTTAAATCAAAATATTTGGTTTGCTCCGATAATAAAAGTTTTTTCCACCATCATTTTTTTTTTTTTGAATTTTCGTATACGTAATGTACTGCTTCAAAAAGTAATTCTCTATTTTTTTCTGTCTAACATAGATTCTTTATGAGAATAGTTGACTGGTACCTCCCTAGCCAGTTGGCTTGGTTGGCCTGTAATTCGTATATTAGTCTAAACCGGGATAAAACTATAGATGGCTATTAAGTGGCATGACTTGGTATGCCATCCACCACCGCTTTCTTCGTCTACGGCATAGACGAAGAAAGCGGTAATCTTTTTTGCTTCCAAAACGGAAGAACGCGATGCCAAAACCCGAGGCGACGACTACCAGATGCCAAATCTCGCAGAGGACACGAAGGCTCATAGGTAAGTATCCTAGCCCATGTTTTTTTTTTTTTTTTTTTTGGTTACTGTTTTCGACAAATATACGGACGATAAAATCAGATCATCGGCATATTATGTTGCTCGTCCCAAACAAAGTATCCTCACAAACGACTTATTTTCTAGTAATACTAAGCTTCCATGAAATTTGTCCGTTCAGTTGACTACCATCCATTTCTAAAGTTAAATATTCGCCCCACGCCTGCAAATATCTCAGAGTGTATACCCGGTTTTATATTGTCACGGGGCGGCACAAACAAACACGAACGAGAAAACAAATAAACAGACAAACAATAACACACAGCTCGCAGCAATGCAGAAAATATCCAACAAAATGTAAAAGCGCAGTTGATGAGGATTCTGATGAGTTCTGCATACTGACGAGGACCATGTTTTTCGACGAGAAAGTGAAATTAACTTTTCTTTTACGACTCGCTGTAACCGAAAGTTTTTTTTTTTTTGCATTTTATAGGTTTAAAGTATAGTCGATTACTGAACTGGAGGTAGTTCGTTGTACGGAAGGTAATATTTTCAATACCACCACTAAAGAAAAGAGTAACCGGTCTGCGAACATTAAGAGTTAGTTTACTACTCAGTTGCCCTAACCCCTTGAGGGGCATAGCGCGTCAACTGTTCCATGTGGCCCAGTTGACGTTTCGTTGGCATAAACTGGTTTCGGAAAATGCAGTTGCCAGCGTGCACCTCCTCCACATCCATGGCCATGACCGTCGTCGTGGACGGGATTCGAACCCGAAACGCCGGTAGTCGAACTTGAGACTGATGCCTAAACACACTGCGCTACCGGTCGCCCCTATTGGTTAACGCTCCAATGAGTGAATCCTGACCGGATAATCTATCTATGGTAAAAGGAGGTTTTAAGGGGCCTGAAGGGGTACTACTTTGGCAGTAATTCCTCACCCAAACGACCCAAGATGGGGTTTTTTATGAAAACTTCATACTACTACGAATTGTCCTAACCTCTTGTAATGCATTCCATGTGACCCAGTAGACGTTTCGTTGGCATAAGCTAGTTTCAGAGAATGCCGTTGCAAGCATGCACCCTCTGCTCCCCCATTTAGCAGCTTACCTGCGTCAAGTCGGGAGATGATGTAGCTTATTATTACACCACGCACCACAGGGGGAAGACAACACAAACATCCATGGCCACGAACGTCATCGTGGACGGGATTCGAACCCGAAACGCCGGTAGTCAGACTTGAGGCTGATGTCTCTACGCACTGAGCTACCGGTAGCTCCTGGCTATGATTTATCATTTACATTGCAGATAGCGTTTCAAAATTTGATGTTTGACATTTACAGTCAAAAGCCGGTACCTGAAGAAAGCAGAATGTGACAGGCATCAGGGCCTGTTCACGTTTTCTTGATGCTGCCTTGGACTTGAATAAAGTAACGAAATCTGTCCGTCTGATTGAAGAAAAAAAAAACCATGTTGGAATTTTCACTTATTTTCTTTCTTCGAACAATCAATTTACAAAAACCATATCCCAATGGGAAAAACTTCCTGAAGCAATGAACCTTGACTTGAAAAAAAATCGTCAATTCAATGACTCAACTCGAATTCATCAGTCCCACTACTTTAAAATATTTGTATAGTATCCTATCAGTTATTGTCAGCAGATTTAAAAACGAACAAGCACATGTTGAACACACAAGCCGCGTTTCTTTGCTACAGAGCAGAACACAGTAGATTAGAGGAGCAAAAAAACGATACAGAAGAGTTCGGAGTTCATTGATTCGGGGTGTGTCTTGGCTTAGCTAAGCGTCAAACCTCAACTCAAATTTCAAGAGAAAACTTAAATTTCAGTAATATCCTAAGTGAAAATACAATTTAACAAATTTTATTTGGGCAACAGACTCACTTTGTTTCTTTGCTATTCCATTTATTTACCTAAATTTTTTTTTATTTACAGGAAATAGGGTTTCTATGAGCTTCCCAAACTGTATCAGTAAACTGAATTGCACGCAGCGAGCTCCGAACTCATCCACCACAATCCAGAATAATGTTGTTAGTGTAGCACCTACACTTGATCCAGAACATTTACCTGAAAAAAACGGCAATAATTATTGCACAACGCTGGATTACAATTTTAGCAATTATCCTGGGAATTGCAATAGATTGTTGATTTTACGCCAAAACGATTTCGTAACACAGTTCATTGATTACTGAATAAAATAATATCAATTAAATCATTTTCAAAAGTCATATGCGTGAAATCTGCAGAGGATAATAATGACCCGATTTTTTTTACCGAAAATTTAATTCGTTTCATGTATTTATTTATTTTAATTTAATTAAAATGCGTATGGTATCTATGGAAGTCGTGTGTGTTATTGAAATTCAATATTTTCAGTGCCACGTCGGCTATTAAGGCCCATTTTCTCTATGTCTAGTTAAACTGCCAGTTAGCTATCCGGAAGGTTAAATTAAACCTCATCAATCAACAATCAAATCAACTGATTTTATTGACTGAATTCTGCCGCCTGTTCTATTCTGCGTCTGTACCGTTTCTTAGCATTGATTTGCGACTAAGATGGTTTCAAATCCTCTACCAACGACAGACTTTCCAGAACTCTGTTCTTTGTGACCAGTTTAATTGTCTCATTTAAATGTCCAAGCTTAAACAGTTCGAGCTGTCAAAATCTCAGCAGCCAGTATCAGCTGTTTGTAATTTACATAATTATCGTCCGATAAATTTTTAAGTGGAGGATGGTTTTCGTTTAGCGTCTATCTATAGGAGAAACTTTAACCAGACATTGTAAAAACGGCCCTAAATGTATTATCCGCGTAAATTAGATAAGTACGACAATTGTTAAATGGAAAAAGTAATTTAATTTAGCGTGTACTTAATATGGTGGTATGATGAATTGGTTAAACCACTGCTGATGGTATGTATACTTATTTTTTAAAAAAATACCCACCCCACCTTCAAAATGGTTATAGTTTGAATGTGACAAAACAAGACACAAAATCTCCAAGGCCTATGAAATCGATTCCTCATCCCTAAACAACAAAACAACCAAAAGCACTCTTTTGCAATAGCCTTTTCCAAATCGACATAAACAAAACTATAGCTAACGAGATACTTCAAATATCGGTTTGATTCTCTTCTTCTTCGTTTCTTCTGCAAATTTCAAGGATTGACGATTTAAATCTCCCTGAATCAGCATGTATATCCTTAAGAGCACAAACTTCTCAAGACAAGCAATCCGCGCGCGATTCATGCATAAATCTTTGCCATTTCTACACAATATGTCGAATATCTTTAAAAGTAGCTATACTCATACGTACTTACATATGTAGATGCATATATCCGATTCTTCGGATGAGTGTGGAATCATGTCGTGGAAAAGAAACTGAAAAGTTTTTCAACGCGAAGTGCAGACAAAAAAAACACGGATGCGGTAAGGACGAAATGGAAGAAAGGACTACAAATTCGGTTCTTAGCGAATTCTTATTCCTAGATAATATATATAAATATATTTTTCTTTTTCTCTTTCGCTTCTTTTTTTTTTTGTTAAAATTCAGATGACAAGCTTTACTCTGAAGATAACGGTGGCAGGCTTATCATGAAAGATTGTCATTCGATAATATATGCATTTTTCGTGTATTACAAAATGTCAATATTTCCCATACGTATGTTAGATTCGAATTATATTATAGATAGGTTGTTATTTGCATGCGGAAGATGAAGAGGAAGATGAAAATAAATAATTTCTTATGCAAATCAACGAACGATGGGGAAAAAGTACCAGTTTAATTAAGAGGACCCACTACTTCTGGCGGGAGGGGAGTGGAGGTATCATATTTCATGTTGCTTTTGCTCAAAAACTACCCAACAAAAATGGACCGCGTATTTTTTTCTTGTACATATTGGTTTTGTCTACTTTTGTCTACATTTAAAGGTGTTTTTAGAAATTTGCAACCAAAAATGAATTAATTGCATACGATGAAATGAAGACCCTATTTTTGTCGCATTTTTTTATGTTCGATAATTTTTAACTTGGCTAAAAGTAAATCGATTTAACCCGCACCATCTTTATATGATGTCGAGGCCGTCCTCTTTAATTTCACCATTGATTTATTCTTTTACGACTATTGGTTCTCGAGAAAAGGCAAGGCAAGTCAAGTAGTACCTTTCGTTGAGAATTAAGAAAATCATTATTTATAAAAACAATAAATAACAATAAATTTACATTCATACATTTACATATCAAAATATCATCCTAAAGGTTTCCGTTCTATCTATTTTCTAGCTGGTTAAGAGCCCGCACAGACGGCAAACTTTTTAGTTTGCAGAAGAACTAAAAAGTTTAGTCAGAAAAATAGAACGGCGGCTTATGAGACCGCGCACACAACAAACTTAACTATTTAGTAATGGCTGTGTGCGCGGTCTCATAAAACACCATGCGTTCTATTATTCTGACTTCTGAGTTTGCACGGTCGTAGAAGGTGAGCTTAACTTTTGATGGGCGAAAATCCGAGAAATTTGAGCCCTTTTTTTTAATATTATCCTTATAAGTCCTAAACGATACCTCGGAACAAAAACTGTGAACTTGCCTGTTTTAAATAAAAGAGCGTTGAATTCACACTTTGTCACTTTTCAAGCTCACAGATCTTTGCAACGGATGCTCCAAACGGAAAAGCTTATTTGTAAAGGTAGAGGATAATTTTATTGTAAGCCTAACGTGGCCAATATTTTTCAATTCGGGCCATTTTTAGAGTAGTTATAAGCCAAAAATTGAGAAATGCCTGCTCATCGATGTATGCCTTAAAAGCTCTATCGGGGTAAGTACTAGATAAAAGCTAGAAGCTTTATTTTAGTCTCAAATTGTAGATAAATTACTCTAATTTAAAAAGTTGAAGGAGGTTTCTTGTAAAATTAGGAGATACTGAAAAGAGACTGGACAAACCAATCAATTAGGCACATTTTCAACATGGTGGTGGGGTCCGTGGTGGTGAAAACTTTAATTTTTAAACAACGTACTAACAACATGTGCACAGGTGAATAGCCGGTATGATCAGATTTCAGTCTCCCCATTCCCCAAACCTAACCTTCCAACGATTATATGACCCCTTTTATTCACCACCTAAGGTCGCTTGTCAACAATAGAACAAAACTATAAATGCCTTAACCGCATTTATATACAAGGATAAAATGGCAGTCTTTTAGCGGAAAATGGATTTCAAACATCGACCATGATCCGAGAATAAAACGAAAAGGAAGTGAAAACAAAAAGAATCTCAGCTTTAAGAAAAATATTTTTTAAGCCGTTCTGTTCATCCCATTCTTCCGCATACCATTTCTAACTTACGTGCATACTCGTATATTCATAAAAAATGCATATTTTTTGCTTCTTTAAGAAAACTTTGTCTGAACGTTGATCCTTTGCGGAATAGTGTACAACCAACGAATTATATCCTGTACATTCTACACCCATCCGGCTACATGTTTCATTATGCAAGATGTTTTTTTTTTGTGGATCCATCCGTACATAGTTTAAAATTTAAGTCAGACCTAGAATTGGCGTAAGGATACTGAGACAGTCGCGAAAGGAATAAAAGGAAATTTCGTATATACATACGTCTACAGTACATAAGAAACTAAAAAAAAAGTAATCTTGTTGGGGAGTGAGAACTCGTTCAAGTGTTTCATATTTTTGCACTTTTTTGAAATACGAAGACATAAGTTTGCTCCCTGACGGTTCTCAAACTACTCCGTCCTTTTTTTATGAGTCTTATCAAAGTTTATGTCCTGAACTTATACCCACACGAACACAGTATAAATACTTGAACGGTGGTTTATTGTATATACAATACAAAGTATAAGATTCCGAGGTACACTACCGTCTGGAAAACAAAAACGAAATATGAAACTAAATCCTTTTGACATCGAATCTAAAGAGTTCTATAGTGAGAAGTTTTAAATTAAGTGTCAAGCAAAATCGAAGAGGTAGACTGTGTCGGAAGGATGAGTGGAAGATCGGTCAAATATTGATTGGATGTGAGTTATAAAGCATCACGCATGTGTTGCAGGCGTTATCGCCAGCAGTATTGCATTGTAGATGACTCACGGAATCTGGAACGAATGAGCGGGACTTGAATTGAATTCAAGGATCATTCCTGTTTTGAGAATAATAGGAGAACTCTCTTTATCGCATTTAGAGAGAATTTTGACTACACTCAAAAAATTTCCGCTTTAGGAACTACAAATCCTCCGTATGTAGGTTTAAGGTTATTACCACCTAAAGCGGAAATGCACTATAAAGCCGCACTCAACGGATTTTGGAAATTGTATTTAAAAGCAATGAAGAAATTCTGCAATTATTCGCGAAACAGAGAAACAGGGGATCAGTGTTCCGAGTCCGATATTGTATTGGATTACCCTTCCCTTGCATTTTACTTTGTAGGCGAAAAACACGCCGTAGTCTGATAACATGGGGAAGGAACATGGGGAAGGAAGCAGAAATTCTGTAGTTGTCCCCGACTAAAGTTGAATACTGACTGCTCTAACGTGATGTGTTCACACGTCAGGTTCTGTAGGACCACGTCAGGCATGAAGCGGTGTTCACATTGGCCTGACGTGTAGCGAAAAAAATCACTATTCATTATTTAAATATGGAAAATAGGAGACGTGAAACCACCTGAGTGTTCTGACGCCCTCCCACGACTGACAAAAAAATCTAGAACTTTCTATGTGTCCATGACGCGTCATAAGGCGAACTGCGTCAGTTTGCATCATCCAACGAAATCCTACGTCACATCAGCCTAAAGAGTCAGCTAAAAATAGCAAAGTCAACAAGGTGTTTTTTAATTTCAAATCATAAAAATTCATGGACTTTGCCGTTAAATAATTTTATCGTTTTTTTTTAACACAAAATTTTCTTGATATTTACATCGGTAAAATTTTTTTAGAACAAAGTCAGAAAAATGAATAAGCTTCGGATCTCGTTAAGTACGTAAGAAGATACATTGGTCGAGTTGTCGCGAGCCTGGTATTTATACTCTAAACCTTATAAGGTATTGGCTATATTGTTTTAGTCACGACGAAAACATGCAACACCTTAAACGAGCCCCCGTAGATATACTCAATTGCCCTAACCCCTTGCGGGGCATAGCGCGTCAACTGTTCCATGTGGCCCAGTTGACGTTTCGTTGGCATAAACTGGTTTCGGAGAATGCAGTTGCCAGCATGCACCTCCTGCACATCCATGGCCACGAACGTCGTCGTGGACGGGATTCGAACCCGAAACGCCGGTAGTCAAACATGAGACTGATGCCTCAACACACTGCGCTACCGGTCGCCCCGTAGATATGGTAATGAATATATTTAAATGATGAGGATCACCTCCTGATTCAATTTAGCCATGCCTGTCTGTCTGTCCGTCTGTCTGTCCGTTCGCACGATAACTTTAAATAGAATAATGCTGTAAGCGTGAAATTTTCTTCAAATGTCCATGGTATGATCTAGTTGGTACTGAAAATGGGCGTGATCTGGCCAAGGGAGCGCCTGCCTCCACCCCTATTTATTCAAAATAATTAAACGTATTATAACTCCCGATGGAATAAATCTGAAAAGCTCTAACTTTTGCAGATGACTCGAAACGGTCATTTTGTGCTGTCCTGTAAAAATAAGATTGATCAGTTGGAAAATAACGCTATTTTTCTTACAAAGAGCCCCGCATTACCCTGCTTTTCAGGGGTTTTGTCTATATCTCTTGAACCAATTGACGTACTGAACTGATTTAAAATACATAAACTTCAGATAAGAAGCTACAAAAAGATCAGTCCCAACATCTTTCCTTTCTCTAAAAAAGGACTATTCGAAAAAAGCTGCTACCCAAATCACATCATCGTTTCCGATATTTCCACTGAAGTCTCACTCAAGATGTAGACTATACCTATGTATAAGTCGATTATTCTAAGGGATCGATGGTTTCGAAGAACTATTTTAAATATTACTGTTATATACATTTTATAAACTAGCATTTACCCAAATTTAATTCGAAAGGAGTAAATGATTTATAAAATACGTTCTATGAAGAAATCCTCTCTAAATGATACTTCGTTACCTTAAACCCTGATCGACACCACCGTATGGTGCTTACGGTACATTGTGTCCTTTTAGTCTTGTTCTGTTCAGAACATTGGTTTCAAGTCCCACTAATCACTGAACCCCGATTCCGATTGTGCTTAAATTTTTTAAGTTTAGACTCCATTTTGCTCCATACACAAGAAAGTCCTGTTGTCCCAACGAGCAGCTTCAGCAGCACCAAAACAGCCTGATTGTAAAAACCAGTCAGTGGATTGTGCTTAGGAAGTTACCAGATTTGGTTGATATCGGACCACGAGAAGTACTCGAACGAGGCAATAGGACGAACCAGGAATCTACATGGAACGAAGCACTCCCGGCTACATTAGACTTCGCTCAAAGTTAAAAATGGTGTCCATGGGGATGTCCACGAATTTGCCTGAATTCCAGTTATTTTCTAAAATCGGAGACTCGGAGGATTGATGCCCTAAGTCCCCCCACCCCACCCTACCTACGCCACTGACCTCATTTGTACTGGAGTCCAGTAATCTGGGCTTGACGCTCCCAAAATATATTTGTGTGACCTCCGAGGGTCCCGATTTGGTTAGTTGGGCCAACTAATTCAGCCACTTTCCGAGAAATAGTCCCGTCATATGATTTATCCTTCCAGATGACTGAAATTAATTGAAATATTCCATTCGACAACATTTTCGTCAACAGAGCGTCTTCCTTGAATGGTAAGTAACATATTGAATAAAAAGGACACAAGCGCTCTAAAGTAACATCTCCGTTACACATCTTATGTCGAGATCAAACATTTCCAGGCTTCGTTATTTATACAAACGTTGCACGCCAAACGTCTGGTGATATACTATAATATTATTTGATTCCAGGAATCATTTGTCATCATAAATCATTTGTCTCCCCAGTACGCGCAATTCTTAGCTCGAAGGTGAAGAACATGCTTGCAATACAGAATCACTTTTCCTTATTTTTTTGTTGTGCCTTTCCGGTCGTATCCATTTTTGCTGCCTTTGCTGAATGTACTCGTATATCCTACTTTTAGCGAAAGGTTTCCCACACTGCACGTGGTGATACCAGAGCATATTAGGACTTCATCATGAAGCGTGTGTAGCAAACAAGCAAGGTGTGGTATCCATAGTGCAGTAAGGGAAACATTCTGTTGCGCTAGCAAGAGCCCCCCAATAGTACGCGAAGTGATATATCTACTGTGAAAAGAAGAATGATGTTAGCTATCTGAAACGATTTGACTGATAATGTACACTGGTAATAGAAAAGTGTGGAAAGTAGAATTTCAATAGCCTTTAATGATCCTTGCTGGTTGATTCTGTACTTCGTAAAATATTTTGCCGTTGCATCTTGTTCCCATTTTTGCACGTGCACTGTGTCCACTGGTCGCTTACCACATACCCTACCGATGTGCCACGGATGATGGCACGACACTGACTTCTTGACTCTTTCTTCCGACCAAGTCCCCTTCATACTCGTATGTAAAAGAAAAATGTTGAAAAAATGTGACACGAATTGGAATAGCATCACTATTTCAGGGGCGAAATCGTGTTTAAGTTACAAATATTGGCATCGCAGGACAAATGGCATGTCACGAGAGGAACATTTTATCAGAAAATTTCATTCGAAGATACTTTGAACATATTCTTGGAATACAAGACGTCCGAACGGAATGTAGAATGTATTCGTAGAACGATTCACTTTATGATAATGATGACAATCATAATGAAATGGCGGCCGTGATGACGATGATGATGATCCTGAAATGCGTCTCCATCCTATGAACTGACAATACGATTTCTTTGCAAATGTCCTAAATGATACTTGGGATTTATATGAATGTCGCACGATTATGATATTCCGTTTATATTTCAAATTCATTTTCTGGACGAAGAAAATCTGATAAGGGATTTCGTTGGGAAAAAAAGATAGTAATGTCTAGGATTTCGTGCGTGTGTGGAATCTAGCTAGCTTTTCATTTTAGATAGACTTATTCCGTCTTTAGAGAAAATAGAGAATTGTGAGCTGCTGCAACTGCAAAATTCTCGCTATGGATGAGCCCACTAAGCACAATTTGTATTCGGACTTAGAAATACACCGTCCGCTGCTCTCGATGTACTGTTAAACACAAGTAGCTGCAATTACGGCCATTCATCTTCGTGAGACTGGTAACTAGACAACGTTAAGTACCGGCCTCTCAACTATTCCCAACAACCTGGATATTCCCATAACGACCGACTACACGTCCCCTAAGTTTGCTTTCAGAAAGACCTTGGCAAGTCTGATTCCTTTGCGGAGCCACTGGGTAGATACTGTCCCCGCAGGACGGGATTCTGTTGACTTCTATACGGATGGCCCTACGAGTGACGAAGGATTAGGTGCCGGTGTATACTC
The DNA here is from genome assembly GCA_964017055.1 of Chloromyia formosa. Classification (NCBI taxonomy): domain Eukaryota; kingdom Metazoa; phylum Arthropoda; class Insecta; order Diptera; family Stratiomyidae; genus Chloromyia; species Chloromyia formosa. Next base: position 14,253,563 of record OZ024818.1, on the reverse strand, counting down.
CGAAAGCCTAAAAATCTATATTTCACTTCGTTTACCGGATCACTGCAGAGTTTGCCAGGCGGAAGTCTCGGCCATATTAGAGGTTGTGACACGGTTGGAGCGTAACATCGTAACATCCTAACCTCTAGAGACATCGTTATATACACAGATAGTCAGGCAGCAATAATGTCTATCGATTCCGTTTCCACCCCATCCAAGTTGCTGGAAGAATGCCGATTGTCTCTCGTTGAGCCGGGAAACTTCTTCAACATTGTGTTGTGCTGGATTCCTGGTCACAGAGGTTTCGCTGGCAACTCTAGGGCTGACGAGCCTTCTCGAGCAGGGACTAGAGTGATGATGTTGGAGCCTCACAAAATTGGAATGCCACGGCTGCCTGTAAAATGTTAATAATGGCTGATGCGGTTAGCAGGGCTAACACTAGATGGAGTACCAGCAGCACAAGCCAACAAAACAAAACAAAACTGACGTGGCCTTACATCGATCCTGGCCGCTCTTCCAAACTTCGAAGAAAGCACATCAGCGTGTTGGTGGGAGTTATAACTGGACAATGTCTGATATGCGAACATGCCCGAATACTCCAACTTCCTTAAAGGGATTTTTGTAGGAGTTGCGATGACGAACACGAGCAGGAGACTACTTTACATCTTCTTTCTGCCTGCCCTGTCTTAGCCGTAAGAAGGCCTGAGATTCTTGGGTCCTTCTTTTTCGGAGATTTGAATGACCTTAAAAACATGGATGCCAATAAGCTCCTTAATTTCATTGTCAGCTCCGGCTGGTTCAATGATTAAACTCTAATATTCAGGTTGGTAAATGCCTGGGGTATCACAACGGACCCGTAAATGTGGTCTAAGTGTGCTGTGTCATTTATGGCGACCCTTCTAAACTAACCTAACCTATATTAGGAAAGATTCACAGACTGAAATGTCTCACAGTTACTGGGGCTATCCGTAGCTGCCCAACAGCACCCCTTAAGGCGTTGCTGGATCTTCCACTGCTCCAGATTCAATTAAAGGTGGAGGCGAAATCAACAGTGGCTATGTTTAATAAAAATAAATCTGATTAAGCTTAAAATTAAACTTCACCGATAGTTAGGCTGCCATCTAGGCGCTAAGCAAATTCTTTTTTTCATCAAAACTGGTGCTGAGCTACTAAGAAGCTTTGCAGAAAATTAGCACAACGAATAAAGTTACCATCTGCTTGGTCCTTGGAAATGCCGGCATTTTGGGTAACGAGATTGCCGACGACTAGCTAGGCAAGCTTCTCTAAGCACGTTTATCGGAACCGAACCCTTCTGTGGTATCCCTCCACCTAGGCTAAAACTACACATAAGAGAGCAGGGACATTTAGAAACCGCTGCACACTGGGAAACCCTTCCTGGCCTGAGACAATCCGAAATTGTTTATTTCAGGAAATTCCAACAAGCGCTCCCTGGAGTTTCTGGGCTTCGGCAGAAGCAAGGTGAGAACTATCTGCTGACTCCTCTCAGCGCACTCGACCCTGAATAATCACTATTTTCGCTGTCCCAATTGTCGTTTTTACGACAGCGAAGACGGGACCTCTTAGCACATTCTCTGCAAGTGTGAGTCCCTCGCCCACTGCAGTGCCGCTGGAAGAGTTTCGGTGGAGCTTTCCCGGAAGCGGAGGTAATTGCCTCATTCTGACCTTTTCATCTGAGCAGATTTGTGGGCTTTCTCAAGCTCGACCGTCAACCCTAAATTTTTTGGGCTATAGCACAAGAGACCTTGCGATCGCAGTGCTTGCGGGTCTCAGGCCCACCATCTCTAATTTAACCTTATCTAATAATAGTGCACCTGGTCGTGCTGCTTCCCCGATTGATTAAGGCAGCAAATGATGAGTATGATTCATCGTATGAACGCTATCAAGGTTTAAATGAACTTTATGCCGAATAAAAATGGTGGTAGTGGACTCCCCATAGCGGGAAGCTTTGACTAGCAGTGGCCCATTCTACTCAACCCGATTTTCAAGACTCGAACATGGCTAAGTATTACTATGTTATCAGTAATTATCCTTTGCAGAATATTGTCTCGTCTTTATTCATCAAACTAACTTAATTTGCCAGATATTTTGAAATTTGATGTGAGTTTTTGTTTTTCTCGACCCCAGACCGCTTCACAACCTAAATTCCATAAAACGCATATTTTGTGCGGCCGCTCATTATGCAAAACGAAGCATTTAAAAAAGAACAAAAAGCAGACGACTAATTGCTAACAATTTTGCTGTAATCTCTACATTGCCACTTAATTATGCCAATTTCCCACCGTAAATTTGATTAAAAGAATAAGCGCATTGGATAGAATTCCACGAATTTTCCCAATTTTCCTCGTTTAATTTTCCATGTAATTTGTTTGCAAGGTATTTACTCAAAATGGCATTTATTCCAATTTTAAAGCGGACCATGGAATAAGCGTAGTACGAGTAATGATGATAATAATACGAACAGCATATTTACTTTGTAAAACAGAATTTCAAATCGAATTTTCATAAATTGCGATAGGATTGCATTGTAGATGTGGTTTATGGGTATTATGACTGCAAATTACAGGTATATGAATATAAATGAGGTTTATTTAGAATATTGCACAATTGCTCCTGATTTGATTAGGTTCGAAATAGGTGCCGTGAATTTGTTGATTACATTGTGTATGTTTTAACACATTTAAAGTCAATAGCAACATATACGATTAGACTATCAAAATCAAAAAACAGTAAACGAGTAAACATGTAATCGTTGTAGTTAATGAGTGGTTTTATAGAAAATCTAAATTATCATCAATGTATAGTAATAATTACACACGTTTTTAATACATATTTTTCTGTGAACATTTCCACAAAAACAACCAATTTCAGAAGACCGGCATTTGTTGGGCGTCAGTATCTACAGAGCCTTCTCAACGAGCTCACTGTCTTCCTCCCAGCATCTCTCCTACTACTTTGCCTTAACCCCTAGTGGGTCATAGCACGTCAACCACTCCTGCGCGCTATTGTACTCTGTTCTGGCCAACGGGGCGAAAACTCCCCAAGCGACTTACCCAGCGCCTTACACTCTTTTGTCACAGATCGACGCCATGCGATTTGAGTTCCATTTCATGGCATGTAAAGCAATGCAGTTATCATCCTTCCGCAATATGTGACATATCCACTGCCATTTTCGCCTGCGTATCAATTCATCGATAGGCATCTGACCCGTACACCAACTGAGCTCCTCTTTCGATATTGTTTCGGGTCGGAAAATTCTTACAATTCGACGAAAACTTGCAGCTTTCTGGTAACTCTTACGGAAACTTTCCATTTACTGCTCCCATACAAACGCACATACAGTACAAGGGAGCGCAACATGCCCAGTTTGGTCCTGATGCTGACATAACTGTCCTGGCAGATGGATAGCATTTCGTATGCGCATTTAGCCTGGTTAATAGAACGAGACCTGTTCTGTACCACCATTTTCTGCAACAATGCGACCCAGGTAGACGAAGCTGTTCTCCTTCTCCACAAGCTGCCCATTATTATTGGTGGCAATAGGTGTAGGATTGCTTTTCGCGATGGCGGGCTAAGAACATTGGTCTTGTTGGTATTAATCTTTAGCCCAACTTTGCTTGCCCCCCCCTCTTAAGATCGAACGCCATTGCGGATAGATCCATATGATTTTGTGGGAGAGTATACATATCTCGTCAGCGTAGTCAAAATGTTGTAGATAAGATCTTAAAGTCCATTGAATTCCGAATAGGGTTGCATGCAACACCTCGCTGATCACTATGAGGAACAGGATCGGTGAGAAGATTCACCCCTGTCAAATCTAAAGGCTCCCCGACACCTTACCTTTATGCAGAATGCGACATTTCACGCCGTCGTAGGTTGCCTTACTAATAGCCACAAGTTTCTTAGGTATGCCTCTCTGGCGCAAAGCCGCCCGTATAGAATCCCTGTTCACACTATCGAGGGCCTTCTCGAAACCGATAAAAACCAAGTGAAGCTAAGAGTCGTTATCAGTGCATTACTCGATGATGATTTGCAAGGTGTTAATGTGATCGACACAGGAAAATCCGGATCCGAAGCCTGTCTGCTTTCTGAGTGACCCTTTAATCTATCCAGGAGAGTTTTAGCTATTATTTTAGCAACGGCACGCAAATGCCTCCCTAACTATTGCAGTCTCTAAGGCCACTCTTTATTGGAAGTTTGATTTTCAATCTTTCCTTCAGGGAAAAGGTATCTGTGTCCCACGGTCCTGCTTTATTACCAAATGGGTGAAGCAACTTAGCAGTTATGGTTGGCACTGCTTGATAAAGTTCTGCGGGAACTCCGTTGAGTCTGGCGGCCCTTCCCCGTTTCAGTTCTATAATTGCAGCAACTCTTTTCGACGGCCAGCTGAATTATCCACATGGGAGGGAATTTCGCCAGAAGTTTCACAGTTCGAAACCGTGGCAAAATGCTCTTTCCACCGCCTCATCTGTTCATCACCTGACATAAGTAGCGGTCCTTCGCCGGATGTTGATAGGAATTACGAGCATCTTTAAACTCCTTGATGACACCGCATAAGGCTATTAGGTTGATGCTTCTTGCCGCTTCTTTTTCCGAGTCAAGTAGACAGTTCGCATACTACGCTGGACGGCACGAGCATTCTGACGGTAAAGGAGCTCTACACTACTTCGATTGTTGTCTGTCATCCAAGGCTTATGCCGGTTATCCAGGTTAGCGCCAAGGATGGTATCTGCGCTGTCAATGTACGCGTTTTTTCAAATAAGTACCTGGGTGACTATTTACCTAAGCATGTTTCTGCGCAAGGTGGTCGTGGTACTGTTGTTGGACAGCTGTATTTTTGATTCGGGCGGTGTTGAATTTGCGGCGCATGGATCTTTCGTCACTAAAACAACGCACGGCTGCTATTCGCAATCATAAGATAATGATCTCTTCCCATTCCAATACCGGCGCCTCTTTTATCTCGCACGTCCAGAAGGCAACTTTTGAATCTTTTACCAATGACAATGTGGTTGATCTGGCTTTGTGCTTTAAGCCGATCAGCGAAGGACCCACTGATTTTGTAGTAGTCCTTAGCTTAGTGATCCTGATTCGTTCGTAGAAGAAGTCGTTGATTTATTTGTAAAAGAGAAGCCCCGTCCCGTCTTGTTTAAAGTTTAAACTGGAACGGGAAAGGACGCACAGACTTACTCAAAACAAAACATCGTTAGGATAATAAAGTTGCCAAATGTCGGTGATATTTCGAACAGTGTTTTTTTTCAACTGTATAGAGCAGGGCTTTTCAGTCAGTCACAAATTACCCAAATCCTGTTGCTACTTATATGTATATGAAAAAAAAAAACAAGTTAAATTCAGATCTTTTTCAAGGAAGAAACGCATGCCTAAGCTTTACGAATCTCACATTTTGTAGGCATAAATCCTATTTGATACAGTACTCTCTAGGTCTACGTCCTGAAATCAACTTAATTCCACCTCTAATGCAACTTATTTTAATTTTATCACACTAAAATTACAATCCTACGAGTACGTACATATATGAGAGCTATCCGCAAAATTAGCATAGTAATTTAAGACACAAAAGAAAGATGGCTTTCTTCCCGTTACGTCGGGAGGAGCCTTGTATTTTATATCCGTGTCGTAATGCAACCGATTTAGTGCTGCCTGGTGCTGGAGATTCTATGGAGTCTTTATACCATTACTTCACTCTCCGTCTATACCGATGACTTTGCTATTCTGCGTGCCATCTACTGTTAAGTACTTGTGTATAGAAAAGACAAAAGATACAAAAGTTGTACGTAATTTTAACATTATGTTAATTCGAGAAGATTTACAACACCTGATGACTCGTATCCATGTATAGTACAAGTATAGATACTCATACTTTTACTGAGCTTTCGCTATAGAATGTCTAGCTTCCGAAACTAATTCACAGATACAATTTAATGTTGCTGCAGGCTAATTGACATGGATTCCAACGAAGTATGGTAAATAGTTGATGGTGGCTGGTGTTGTTCTTGGCGGTGTTGTTATTGTTATTCCTTGCCAGTTCAAGTGGAGTGTTTAATGGGAAACGGTTGAAATTCAAGTAGCTATAAAGTTAATGATATTGACATTAAAAGGAATTGTCACAGTGCTTTAAGTGCATTATGTTTGCTCTTGCCAGACTATTTTTTACCCAAGACTTTCTAAAGTATACTCGTAGGAATAGGGTATACGAGTATTGTTTTTGTCATAACGAAAATATGTAATACCTTAAAGAAACCTCCGTCCGTAGGTATAGCAATGTATACATGTAAATGATCAGTGTCACCTCCTGACTCGATTTAGCCATGTCTGTCTGCCCATCCGTCTGTTTGTCTGTTCCTCTGTCCGTTCGTAAGATAATTTTCGATAGAATGAAGCTACCGGCTTGAAATTTTCGTAAAATATTTGTAGTGTGATCTAGAAGGTTAATATAAAAATTGGGCATGATCCGACCAATGGCCTCATTATACCCTTCACGGATGTGATAGGGTATGTTAACTTTGTCATGAAGTTTGAAACGCACAGAAGGAAGCATCTCCGACCATATAAACTATTATATTCTTAGTCAGTATGATGACACGACGCCGATTAAGCTTTGTCCGTCTGTCTGTCTGTTTCTATGCAAACTAGTCCCTCAGTTTTAAAGCTATCGAGCTGAAATTTTGTACAGAGCCTTCTTTCTATTGCACGCAGTATATATGTCGGAACCAATGGAATCGGATTACTACATCATATAGCTGCCATAGGACCGACCGGTGCAAAAATTCGTCTTTGTGCGAAAAACTTTTTTATTTCTAAAGATATATTTTTCAAATTTCACAAGAATCAGTAGTATCTATAGCTAAATCACATTCACGAATTTGGTTGCAAACGGACCACTACGTCATATACTCAATTGCCCTAACCCCTCGTGGGGCATAGCGCGTCAACTGTTCCATGTGGCCCAGTTGACGTTTCGTTGGCATAAACTGGTTTCGGAGAATGCAGTTGCCAGCATGCACCTCCTGCACATCCATGGCCACGAACGTCGTCGTGGACGGGATTCGAACCCGAAACGCCGGTAGTCAAACATGAGACTGGTGCCTCAACACACTGCGCTACCGGTCGCCCCACGTCATATAGCTGCCATAGGAACGACCGGTGCAAAAATTCGTCTTTGTGAGAAAAACTTTTTTATTTCTATAGATATCGTTTTCAGATTTCACACTAATCAATAATATCTTTAGGTAAATCATATTTCCGAACTTTGTTGAAATCGGACTACTCTATCATATAGCTGTCATAGGAACGACCGTCCCAAAAGCGAGTTTTTGTCAGAAAAACTTTTTTTATTTCTGAAGATATCTTTACGAAATTGCATATTATTCAATGGTATTGACTGCTAGCCACGTTCCTAAATTTGTTTGAAATCGGCCCACTATACCTCTTATAGGAACAGTGAAATCGAAACAAGCTTTACTACTAATTTCAAAAAGGCAAATGTACCACAAAACACAACGAAGGTGAAGGGTGAAGGGTATCATACTTTCGGCAACATTTTTTTTGTTAGGATCGCAGAGAAGGTAGAATAATTATGCACGGGATCAATTTTATTTGAAAAGTTCGTTGATCAGTGAAGGATTTATCCAAAAGCTCCCACCTAACACGAGACTGAACCGTGCTATCTTTGTAAGGCACTACACTATTTTGAACATCTACAAGGATTAGATTAGATGGAGAGCGGTTGGCGCGAAGGGCCACCAAGCCATGCGACCCGAAGATCTATTGTCCTTCATGCTCCTCCCGCTCCTCTGGACAACCCCTGACAAAAATTAACAGCGTTTTCATGAATAAGGTGGTAAATTACCGTCAGCGGGACCGGATGAAGGTTAAATGTAGAAAAAAAAATCTCATTTTTTACTTCTTAACACTTTTGCAAATACCCAAATCCTGTTTACTCAGAGAATCCCTTTATGCTGACACAACGGATGAACTAAATTGGAAGCGAAAAGTGTCTTAAGGAAAATCGCTGTTCGCCCTTCTTTATGATACCCACTAAAGTTACTCAGATATGAAGGTGAACTTATGTGTAAAAGATATTCGTTGCTAGAGAAGTGTTAAAAGAGTAACAGTTCCTTCTTTTTTCTTGCAGGCTGTATGATTGAAATATGTTTTTGTAATGGGTTGAATTATGGTCGTAGAATACAGTGGAAGGAGAGAAATTGAAATCACTACAATTTAGTGTGACAAATAATTGTGTACATCATAATCATTCTAAAACAAGCCGCTTAGGAGTAATTGACGAGCATATGATATAGCGCTCACCATCATTGTGGCTGGACAGCCTTGACCGTCGGGATTGTAGCCTCGGTCAAATAATCTCGTTTTTCAATTTCGGAAGCCCAGTAGCTGTTCAACGTCCACATCGACTAAGTTCTGCACCCACGCACCTGACTCCTAGATCGCTGTGGGAGAACCCAATAGAAGTAGCCAACTTTCTATCCCTCAACACCGGGGATGAAGACGAATCCAATGGCATGTAACCAACAAACACACCGAATTCCGACCATTGCTACAACAACAACAACTAAGTTCTTTCAGCGAGCTCTCGGTATTTCGCTTAGACCCCTAGCATAGCACAGGCCGGCTCACTTCCTCATTTGCCCTAACCCCTATTGGGGCATAGTGCGTCAACTATAACATACATCAATGGGACTTGAACCCGTAACGACCGTAGTCAGACATGAGACTAACGTCTCCACGCACTCAACTACCGGTCGCCCCAAAGCCGCGTATGAGTGTTTGAAATTTTCGGAGCTTTGCTTTTCTTTGCACACGTTTCGATTTTTGATTCGGAAGAAGCGAAAAGCCTCTATCTTGAAAAGGTTTTCAAGACCGAATTTAAAATTGAATACATACCCAGCTGCACATATACGTCAAAGATTTTAAAGTCATTTAGACAGTGTTAATTCCACTAAGGCGCCCAACGCCGGATACTCGATGGAGAGTCTTACCCAATAATAGAAATTTATTCAATTATCTACAAATAAATCGACACTTTTCGTAAGTACGAACATATTATTTTGTAATTCGAACGAAATGCTTCACACTGTCCTTTGCTACTTCAAAGAAAGTAAGTAGTTGTTGATGGAAAAAAGGAGCCGATAGCAAACTCGCAAGATACGAAAAAGCTCTTAGCGAGTCCCACATTTGTCGCCTTCTTTTAGCGAAGAGTTCATGCGGATTAGAGTCGGGAGCAGGACTCTTACTCGTACAGCTACGTATCTTCTTATATACAAATCTGTTGAAGGCATCGTAATCTTTTCCTTAGCTACTTTTTCATTCGTAAGTGTGTAAGATGATGGAATTTTAAAAGCTTTTAAATGTAGTTCAACGCCAAGTCAACGAAGTTACTTTCTTTGCTTTGATTTTGCTTTATAGTCATATTGGTCGCATCCTTTGATTACTTTACTTTTGAAGGTGTCTGCTAATCGATCTAATAGATTAGATATTTTGGATCTTTACGAAGAGTCTTGTTGCTTTGCAGTTACATCGGTTAACATGAGAAGTGGGAACATTCCTGTTTCGCAAAAATTAGGAGAATTCTCTCTATTTGATTAGAGAGAATTTTCACAAAACTCGCGTGGCTTCTAGGTTCTTACCACCTAAAGCGGAAATATCGTAATTAAGGCATTTTAAAAATTCTCTCTAAATACAATAGAGAGAATTCTCCTAATATTCGCGAAACAGGAATGTTCCGAGAAGTGTTACATAATTCGATTAAGGACATAGTTGGAGGATTATGTCCCTTGCACACTGCAGGAGATTTGCATTAATCTGGAGATTTAAGCAAATCTACCCCCAAATCTCCAAGATTTACCATACATTTATTAATCCAGATTTCGACCGAGATTTACATAAAACAAAACTTGCTGAAATCTTGTTGAAATGTTATTTTTTTCGCCTGAATATATGCTTTCCACGTTTCACCATGCTCTACGTGGTACATCCTAGTGAAAAAAATGTACATGTACAGCACTTAATCTCGGTGGCGGAAGAAACACGTATGGTATGCATGTGTTTCGGGATTTGCAAATCTATCAAGATTTAAGTGTCTAGTGTGCATAGACTATTAAATTCAAATAATAATCCTCGATGACTTACCGGTTAAAACTTAACATCTTGTGAGACACTGCACGTCAAGTAAGAAACGCCTGGTTTGCATTTCGTTAGCGTATAAATAGCTTCGGTTAATGCGTGTTGCTCGCACACATATCCTGTCCATTTAGTAGCCTTTCACGATAAGCCGGGAAAGGCTGTTGAAAATTCTTACTTCAGACACAATTTGGGGCGACTGGTAGCGCCGCGTTTTAAGGCACCAGTCTCATGTTTGACTACCGGCGTTTCGGGTTCGAATCCCGTCCACGACGACGTTCGTGGTCATGGATGTGCAGGAGGTGCATGCTGGCAACTGCATTCTCCAAAACCAGTTTATACCGACGAATCGTCAACTGAGCCACATGGAACAGTTGGCGCGCTATGCCCCACAAGGGGTTAGGGCAAATGAGAGAGAGGGACAGGTGGAATAAATGATTTGCTAATTTTAATTTTCCACCTGACATCAGGTTCATAATTGGTAAAAAAAAATGTCGGTCCTCATTTTCAATATTCCCGCTTTGTCAAATCCACTTCACAAGTCATCGACTTTATGCCGGCATTAACCTTTCCGAAAATTAAATATTCTCTTGAAAGCCTCCTTCATCCAGCTAATTCTCCCACTCTAGCTAACATGTTCATCGGAAGTTATGAATTATGTATCGGAAAACTGTTCTGCATCTTTGTAACCGATAATTATGCATCTCATTAATACCCTCTAGGGATCAGCTACGTTCTGAGAGTGGATGTACTTCTATAGGCGCGTTCTTTTGTACTGCGGTCCAGGTTAATTCGGCTTAATAACACGCAATTAGAACAATGCGTTAACGTGCAGAGCTCTACGGGGGGGGGGGGGGGGGTAACCTGCGCTATATATGTAGATATCGCGGATGGTTGTCGCTGGCATCCCTAAAAGATGATTTGATTATGGAAAAAAATTTCGTAGTCTAATTTTATTGTTGGTATCAAGTTTATTTGTAAATCCGTAGATATTTTCCTTGATATGTTTTTATATTAAATCTCGCGAACACAATCAAAAATAATGAAAAACTAAATTGAGACCAAGGGTCCATTGCACCTTGATACTTAACCGGGTAGTTAGCCCGGAAAGTTGTTTAGCACGTTATTTTCACTTGAATTAACCTGGACTTGAGTACAAAAGAACGCGCCTTATGACTTCACAATATTCTTCTTAGTGTATTTCGAAACGGGTAAGGTGAGCTCGTCAATAACGAGTATAGGCGCCACCTTGAATAGTGGGTAAGAATGTTGTATTGATCTAGGGAGGTATCCTAGCTAGTGTTGAACATGTCCTGTCCTACAACATCGTAACTATCTTTGACAAAGAGCTCTAATTATAGCCACGAAGTCTAGAGGAGGCGGATACTGATGTTTTGGTAAAGAAGAAGACGTAGATGTTGTATCTGTTTATCCACTTGGTAGCTGACATATTAATTATTAGTCATATCCAAGGTTCTTGGCTATGTTTAGTAGAGTTGATGATGACGAGTGGAATTGCTGAATTTAATTTAAATTTTATCGTTAATTGGCGGACAATTATGATTGCGGGTGTTGTATGTAATTGGAGATAAGTGATGCTGATTAAAGGAGAAACGCGACAAACACATCATGCTTCTTGGCAGAATATCCTGAATCAGTAATTTACAAAGATGTAGTTATTATTGTTTCTAAGCGAATTAATTGAAGCCGGAACTAAATTCGAGAAATTTCTTAAAATAAGATAGCTACGCTCATGAAACCAAATTTTCGGGTATATTTTACTACTACTACTAAATTTCCTTGCCTACTACTACTACTACTCAGTTGCCCTAACCCCTTGTGTGGCGTGGCGCGTCAACTGTTCCATATGGCACAGTTGACATTTCGTTGGCATAAGCTACATAGTTTCGGAGAATACCTCCTGATAAATCTTTGACCGGTCCTGAACTTCCAACATTCGCATCAAATTTAAAACCTTTCAAAGAAATGTCTTTAATTATTCCGTAACGTATAATCACATAAACCCGTCACATTTTTTCATAAAGGACGCCCCTACTGTAAAACTTCGTTGCAATTTTCAACCAGGCAAGCAACTAAGAAACGAATGAATAGAAGAGAGTTTTCCAATTTCAAAGCACCTGAGGACATTTTTCAACTAGTACCTTGCTACCAATTTTTCACTTGTAACTAGCTTTTAATTCGATTCTCCTTTGTGTGGTCGGGTGTATCAAGAAAGTGGCAGGGATATTGTGTTCATGTTCACGTACATGTTCTAGGTACGTTGCATTCCAGCTGCGGAAAACTTATTCTAAAATTAACAGAACAATTAGGAACTTCGTTTCTTTTTGAAAAAAGAATATATGTACATGCATACTTCATCATCGTCCTGTATCTACCACGGTATAATCATGTTAAGTTTTATGAAAAATTGTGCTATCAAAAGCGTACGCATTTTGCCAGGAATTTTTGCATTACGACGTCTAGGGGAGAGGCATGGCGTCGGGTAAACGAGTATGGTGGATGCCAGACGAGTGATAGCAGAAGACGTTTGAACTCTATGCGAGAATTTCATTGCCGGCGGAAGCAAGCAGCGGCAGCACCAGCGGCATCAAATGTGTCTGGGAAAATATGCTTCCTTACACCCACGTCACATGAGGAAAGTTTTCTAAAAAATGTTGAATGAAACGTTTGCTCGTGTGAGGTAGGTGTAAGAAAGCATATTACCCAAGACACAGTCGATGAAGCTGCTGCTGCCGCTGCTATCCTTCTACCGGCAATATGAAGGACATGTACTACTTAAAATAATTGTATTTTGGGTATGTGTTTCGCTACGGTAAACTCATTGAAAAGCTTTGATTATAGTGAACATTAACTTCAATCGTCTGTCTAGGAAATTATATTCACTTGGTTGTTAATTGCCTTAACACCTCCAGGGGCATGGGCGCGTCAATATCTCTTGCATTCTATGCCTTTTTGACGTTTCGGTAGCGTATCTACTTTTCAGGCATGCAGTTGCTTGCATACACTTCCTATATGCGCCGACTGACTAGGGAGAACAGAAGACGTTTGAGCTTTACAATTAAAATACATAATTGTGGTTGAGCACTTGTGTCACTAAGGAAAATTCATTGAAAAGCCTTCATTATAATGTATATTAATTTTTATCGTCTGTATAGAGCACACGGTCGCTACTAGACAACAAAAGCCTGGTAACTTGCAAGCACCTTGTAGTATCCCTCACCACACTACTCGTGGCTCGGCGAGTACCCAGAAAATGCAAATCGAATGGCAACCTCTTAACACTTCTCCCGAGCATCGAGTCTTTCAGTGAGAAAAATTTTTATCACCTAGTATCAAGCAAAGGGTTGTCGTACCAACTGATTGCGGAAATGGCAGAAACAACCGCGCTGCAACTGCTCGGTGGCGCTTATTCGCAGCGAATAGATATATGCTCGTTTAACCTAGCCCCTAGTGGGGCATAGCGCGTCAACTATTCCATGTCATAAGCCAGTTTTGGTCAATGCACGTTGCCAGCATGCACCTCCTGCTCCGATTTAGCCGCCTACCTGCGTACTCAAGTCGGGAGATGTTGTGGCTTATTCTTACGCCCCGTGCAACAGGAGGAAGACAATACAAACATCCATGGCCACGAGCGTCCGGGACGAGACTTGAACCCGTAACGACCGTAGTCAGATATAAGACTGACGACTCTAAGCACTGAGCTACCGGTCGGTTATCTGTTCAAAGTGCTCGCTGAATGACGAGTGCCGTTGGATTGCTCGGTACTTGGCGTATAGCCGCAGCGTTTGGGTACGACGAGCATTTCTTCGGTGAATGTTGATGGTTTAAGTCTATTTGGTGGATACGAGTATTTTTCTAAATCGGTTTATCGATCCGCGGGAAAATTTTCTAGTGTAATAATAAGAAGCTCGGAATTAGATAATTGTAATGATCGGAAAAGGTGCTAGTGGCTCAGTATTTGGCAAGCTTTTGCTCACGATCACCACTATCCTAGTCGCGAGTAGTGTGTTATCACCCTAAAAGAACAAGGTATCGAAATACCTGGCTGGAAATAAATCTACATATATATTCTGAAGTTCCTTGGAACAAACGCATCCCTTAAAATTCGTTTCACAATATCAAAAAGCCTTAAATGCACGTATTAATATTCACAAACTCACATGCGATTTTTAAATACTTATGTGCTTGGATAATAAAGCTGCATAGTATTTAAGTTTGTACTAAGGATGGCTCTTTGAAATTGTACAGAATACCTGCATGCCATCACTATACACATTGCTTGGCCCAATATGAGGCGAGATCCGCAATGGATTTCCCTCCTTAAACGGGGGAGGAGAGGAATTAACTATCTAATTACTGACTAAAGTTTAAATTACTTACAAAATGAGAAAGGAACTTAGAGGTGATTTAACTCATCACTTCAATGCCGCCTCCGTGTGAGAATTGTTTCCCTTTTACGGGCATTATGCACACTCGTAAAAAAGGCAATTATTGTTATGAACCAAGTACGTACTCTTATATCCGAGTATGGCGTATGCATGAGTTTTAAGAGTGTTGATAATTATAGACGTATGTATAATTTGTATTTTCTTTTTTAATTATATCAGACGTCGTGGCGGATTAGTGTTTAAGAGGGAGCTTTTCAGGTCATTACACTATAATAATGGAATTGTTTGAATTTAATTGACTTGTTTCGCTTGTAATCTGGGATATAATGGCCGGAATTAGAACGGCATGAGCTGAAATGAATATTTCGTTTAATTTATGTCTTCATGCCAATTAAATCAAAAATCGGTCTTCTCGTTCATCGCCCACTTTGGTAAAAAAATGTTTTTATGTTATCTTGATCGAATTGACTTGACTTGACTCTTTTGCCAAAACTCCTATGATGCTTAGTTGACATATGACAGCTTTCGGATGATTCATGTTGCATACCTGCATATAAGTATTTTTAAACGCAGTATTCACACTGCGGGCGCTTTTCCATTGTACTTTGAACTATTCATGATATCACCTGCTCCTCTTGCGGATCAGGTCGACCTACTCCCAGTCCGACGACGGAGTAGGTTCAAGAAACTAGGTTCGCAGACCTACTGCGTATATGAAACGAATCTGTCGTCCATCATGGAAATGAAGACGGAGTGAAGGAACAGAAGAGTGGGTGAACTAGGTTCGTCGAAGTCTAAGTCGTAATTGTAAAAAAGAGAATTGCCGCTCGGGCAATCATCGACCTCCTACCAGTTTTTTTCCAGCAATATTGGCCGTGTTTATAAAAGAAAGTGTTGCCATTCTGAATTGCCCATTTGTTTTTATACCCTAGACTTATAGTATACCCTATATTGTTTTTGTCACGACGGAAATATGTAACACCTTAAAGGAGGCTCCGGAGGTATAGCAATGTATATATATAAATGATCAGGGTCACCTCCTGATTCGATTTAGCCATGTCTGTCTGTCTGTCTGTCTGTCCGTCTGTCTGTCTGTCTGTCTGTCTGTCTGTCTGTCTGTCTGTCTGTCTGTCCGTCTGTCTGTCCGTTCGCACGATAACTTTCGATAAAATGAAGCTAGAGCCTTGAAATTTTGGTCAAATGTTGGAAGTGTGATCTAGTTGGATGGTATTGAAAATGGGCATGATCAGGCCAAGAGAACGCCTACCTCCCCTACATATGTAAAATACATAAATGTATCCATAACTCCCGATTAAAGAAACATGAAAAGCTCTAGCTTTGGTAGATTACTCATGAGGGTAATCTCATACTCTCCTGGGAAAATAAAACTGATAAGTTGAAAACTAACGGTAATTTTCTTACAAAGAACCCCGTACTACCCTACTTTTCAGGTTTTTTGTCTATAACTCCTGAACCAATCGACGTAGACACCTGCTTTTTGGCGTGTAACCTTGAAGTGAGAAGCTGCTTAAGATTATGTAAGTTGGGCATAATCAGATCAAAGGAACGCCTACCTCCCCTACAAATTTCCAAAAATTAAATATTACTTTAATTACAATAACTTTCGAAAAAATGATACTAGCAAGTTGAAAATTTGAAAGAATGTTGCTAATAAGACCTACTTTGTTGGTATTGAAAATAGGCAAGATCCGACTCAAGGAACCCCCACCTCCCCTACAAATGAAACTTCAAATAAGCGATAACTTTTGATAGAATGAAGCCAGCAACTTGAAATTTTGGTCAAATGTTGAAAGTGAGATTGAGTTAGTTGGCATTAAAGATGGGTAAGATCCGACCTAAGGAACCCCTACCTCCCCTAGAAATGAAACTTAAAATAAGCGACAACTTACGACAAAATAAAGCTAGCGAATTGAAATTTTGGTCAAATGTTTGAAGTATGATCCAGTCGACTAATATTGAAAATACGTAAAATCCGACCTTCGAAACCCCTACTTCCCCTACAAAAGAAACTTCAAATAAGCGATAACTTTCGATAGAATGAAGCTAGAGACTTGAAATTTTGTTTAAATGTTTGTAGGGGATCTAATTGGTTGATGGAAATGCTGGGCAAGATCCGACGCAAGGAACCCCTACCTCCCCTACAAGTGAAACTTCAAATAAGCGTCAATTTTCGATAGAATGAAGCTAGCGATTTGAAAAATTGGATAAATATTTGTAGAATGGGTTAGTTAATTGATTTTGAGAATGGTCAAGATCCCACTGAATGAGTGCCAACCTCCCCTATGAACTGGCCATATGAGAGACCCACTTTTAATGCACATGATCGTTGCCAATTGGGACTTTTGGTATCACCACTAGGTCTGTACAAGTCTAGGGTATGTACGCTTCGGACTCGGACTGGTTTTTTTTTCATTTGGACTTCAGATTCGCAATCAACGATCCGAAAAACCTCCTACCAGCTTTTTCAGCAAGATTGGCCATGTTTTTGAGAAAAAAAGGGCTGCCGCTCAGAAACTCCTCTATTTTTTATTTTTTGCAATTCTGACTTCAGATTTGCAGTCAGCGACTTAATCGTCCTCCTATCAGTTTTTTCCAGCAAGATTACCTGTGCTTAAAAAAAAGTGTTTCCATTCTAGATTCCCCATTTGAGTTTTCGCAATTTGAACTTCAGATTCGCAATCACCGATCCAAAAAAACCCCAGTCTATAAATGGCCACGACCACCCAAAACACAATAAAAAAGGAGAAGCTTCATTCCACCCAACATCAATAAAATCCAATTGAAAATTAACACCACTTCATTCTACACGACAATATAGCGTAGCGACATCGTATACTCGTATACTATAGGTATATGTCACATCATCTAATCTAATCAATAGTTCAGTTCTCTCATCTACTTTTCTATTCCCTCAGATTTAAACGACCTGATGATCTGGTCATGCTCCGATACCGACAGACGGAACTATTAAACCTATTCACTGTTTATTTTTCAACTGCTCCGACTCCGACCTGAACTTAAAGGATCCATATGATCTGTGTTCGTTTCATACTGTCTTTTTCGACCTGATCATTTTTTGATTGCGGAGTAGGTCTACCTAGTCCGGTGTATGGAGTAGGTTAAAAAGAGTAGGTTCGTGAATTGGCAACCATGACTACGTCTGTGTACCCTATTTTTTGTATTGACTTAAAAAGTAGCGTGCCTCTGGTTTCCATGAAAGTGAACGACAGTACAACTGCCAAACAAATCTTGGCGGTTGAATGAGAAGAAGAAAACACATGGTGTGAATAAGTTTCGGGAATGCTGTAATCGTGCATACAACACTAGCAACCAATGGTTCTATTCGTTTAAAAATTTTTACCTTATATTCCGTCTAAAAGATGTTTTTCGTACAGGCTGAAAAAAAACTACGATTGACATACTCGTACAGATAAATTTCATTTCATGTTCAACACGACCTTCCGAAACCGAATAAACAATCTCCAAAAGAGCATGAAAATAGTCCCATCAATTTGAAAGGACTTCCATAAAGAGTCATAAATAAATGGAAAGCCTTTTTTACCATCAAATTACTTCACTTGCCCTCTATAAACGGAAAACAAGTACACAACCACTTGTTATTGCCTTTGAGTTTTTTGGACGCATATGTTGTCAGGGATGTATGTAAGCTATTGTATGCTTTCATATTTACTGATATTCAGAATCTTTTCTATGAAGGATACACAGTTCCTTGACATTATCTTTCGTCTCAATTGAAATCCGCGTGCCCGCTGTTGATCGCTCAATTCTTCATGGAACTAGTAATGCATATGTCCATACTGCTGCTGCATTCTTATTTAATGTTATTGTTTCTTGTTATCCTGACAGCAAACGACTAAGAACGCCAACAATACATACATGCATACTCATTCACATATGGATATCCTTACGATACTGCATTTATCCAGCAAGGAAACAATCTCACAATTGTTTTCTTTTTACCGCGCTTCTACTACGTAATATGGCTATGCTAGGGAACCTAGACAGGACGACAAAAAGCTACAGGATGGAAAATCGAGAGTAAAATGCGCGATCGTTCTTTCGTGAATTCAAGACGCTGGATATAATAGTGAAAGAGTAGAGAAAAGAAAATATTATTTCTTCGTTGTTTTGCTGTTGTGGAAAATAAAAATATTTTTCTCTAGGTTGCGATAGACGTAGGAGTACATATGTATGTGTGTAGTGGTTTTTCTTTTGATATTTTCCTCCGGCTAACATTCAAGATATTTTATCTCGCGTTCTGTTCACGTCGCTTTGTAATTTTATTGTTGAACGATTCGCAATTGAATTGAGTTGATAGAATATATCAAATTGTTTTCTTGTTAGCGATTCGAAGGAAAATTGGCGGATTTCGTTGGAAAAGTGGCTAATAATTGAATATGTTTTTGTTTGTTCAGTATCAATTTAAAATGACTCGATTATTATTTCAATGCAGCGGAATCAGGACCCTAAAAGTTATAATACACGTGACGCCTTAACCCGTCGGGCGCATCACATCTACGATACCCGTCCCGTGTAAACAGCACGGGTTTACGAGGACGGGTATTTTGTTAGCTGACGACGCGTCCCAACGGGTACTCATCCACCGTTGATGAGTCGATAAATCCAACAACAAACACATGAAAAAAGATGATTTCAGTACTCGCACATATGTTGTCGAATCGTAAATGCACCTCGTGTAAACATAGCGACGCCGACGTTTACATTATTTCCACGTCAATAAAATTCGCTACGATACCCGTTTTTAACGTTTCGTCTGCGTAAAACCGAACAAACACTGCGTTTACGCAACTCGGGTCAATAACACGCGATCGCGTATGCACGTACCGTGTATCAGAACCTTAAAGTTCGATACACATGGCGAACCAAATGGTTCGCGACCACCATCGAACCACGTCAAAATCACTAGAAAAGTGGAAATGAAGAGGTTGTTTTACCCGCACGTTCTGTTGATTCAGGCGTGGTTCGATGGTGAGTTGAGCTCAATCCTCCGAAAATATGTTAAGCACATTTAAATTACATCGAATTTTCGGAGCAGTTTGTGACCGAAATGGATGGCGCATACCGTACAGCCATAAGCAAAATGCTGGAAGTTCAAGAATTGTCAAACTACAACGACTTCAAGAGGACGATAGCCGCATGCAGACGTATCAGGATCAGCGGAGCAAGGCTGCGAGAAAGACCGAGGGAAAACTCTGGACATGCTCAGTGCCGCTTTCTATCGGCGGTTTCTGACAGCCGCAGTTGGCGGTTTTCCTAAGTATTTTGTTATTGTGCAATAACATCTTTAAAATTTCTGTATCTGTTAAGTTTACTGTCCTATGAAGCTTTCTTTTTCCACGCATTTGGTAGCCATAAGACATATCCATGTACCGATGTATCTGCATGCAGTGCAGATACTCATCATTGGTTTACTGATGATCGTAGTCGAACATATCCATTTTAAACTATACATTCACAATGTATGTGCAATGTGTTGTGTAACTTAGTCGCCGAGAGTAATGGAATTCGAAAGCGTTTGCTTGCACACACTAGCCGGGTGATTTCTATATGAAATTTGTTTGCACAATTTGAGAAGAAGCTGCGAATTCTCTCTCAATTGCCCTAACCCCTTATGGGGCATAGCGCGTCAAGTGTTCCCTGTAGCCCAGTTGACGTTTCGACGGTATAAACTGGTTTCGGAGAATGCAGTTGCCAGCATGCACCTCCTGCACATCCAGGGTCACGAACGTCGTCGTGAACGGGATTCAAACCCGAAACACCGGTAGTCAAACATGAGACTGATGCCTCAACACACTGCGCTACCAGTCGCCCGAATTTAATCATTACACTCGTTTAAATTAAACTTGAACGGCTGAAAATTCTGCCTTGTTGGAAATACTCTATACACCAATCAGCTATCACTTCCATGGCACTCGGAAACATTTTCAATTGACGTGTTTCCACTTCTGCTAGCCTAAGGAAAGTCGTGACATCCGATTTGACGGACAAATTTTCAGGATGATCCACAGCCATAAGACATATCCACGTCAAAAGACCAGTTTTACAAGCAGGAGGAGGAAATACATAGCTAGGCTTGCATATAACTTATATAAAAAAGGAAACGCAAACTTATATACTCGTACATTAACAAATTTTTGA
Source organism: Chloromyia formosa (assembly GCA_964017055.1). Classification (NCBI taxonomy): domain Eukaryota; kingdom Metazoa; phylum Arthropoda; class Insecta; order Diptera; family Stratiomyidae; genus Chloromyia; species Chloromyia formosa. The sequence goes on along the minus strand of OZ024818.1, from coordinate 14,232,801 downwards.
TAATTTCAACTAACCTCACGCCATTCAACAGTCATATTTCAGCTACTGTCAATGGTCTAAATAAATTGCGACAATAATTTGATTGCGAAAAAACAACCACAACTTTATCTAATTACAATCTTCTCTATTGCAAACAAATTAAATACTTCTCTGACAAATTGCTACCAAATGTAGAATAGAAGAATAATTATTAGAGGAATTCATATGTGTGGAATGTTCACAGCAACACAATTTACATACTGTGCCATTTTCATGTTCAATTCAATTGCATTTTGCGTACCTACACACAGAGTGCTCGTTCATAAAATTCCCGACACAACAAAAATTGAGAAAGGATATAGGCAAACAAAAACATTGCACATATCGTATATCATCTCTCCAATTACGAGTCATTAATTTTCCACTATGACAATACCCAGTGGACGCAAAACCTACTCTACTCTACACTCTGCATGGAAATATATGAAGGACCTGCGGGGGATGGCTCTCAAACCATTCGACAAAAGAAAAACGAATTACTATAGGCACCCACACCCACTTGTCCTGAGGATATCTGTGCGAATATTGTGTGAAAATATTGTACTGTTGGATTTTTTAAGGGGTTTCCACACGTCATGCCAGTCTAGCTTCAAAGCTGCCATCAACCTTGCCGTAAAACCAGCTATCAAACCTGCCGTCAAACTTGCTATCAGTCCGGCTATCGGTATAGCCACCCGTTGTAGGTTTGGTTGGGTCTGATAGCAGGTAAGATGATAGGTTTGATAACAGGTTTGACGCAGTTTTGATGGCAGGTTTGAAGGCGGTTTTGATAGGATTAATGGCTTGTTTGATGGCAGTAATGGTGGCAGGTATGATATGCAGTAGGTTTGACGGCACCTGTGATAGCTGGAGTGCCATAATGTCTAAAAACCCTTTTATGTACATACGTACTCAGGAAACGTGTTTGGAACATGTTAAAGTCGGGTGTAATAATTCCAAGTTTTTCATGCCGATATTTGAGCCCTGCCGTGAAGGACGATTGTGTTCACTAAAAGCTAATGCCGAATAATAGCCGTTCAAAATATTAGAATCAATGTAATAATTATTCGCTCATTGTTCACTACATAAAATTCAAGCCGGATTTCAGCAGTTGAGCCGGCATGGATGCAACAACATTTGGGCCGTTATGGTACTATAGAGTTTGGGATATTTTTGCTATATCACGGTCGCGATTTTCAGATATAAGCCGGCAGCTTTAGAATGTTGTAACGTGAAACGCCTGTTAATTTCGTAAGTCGGGAATTATATGGCCGAGGATTGGCTAAAGCTTGCCGGAAATATTAATTATATTTAAGTAGGGGATAAGGTCCACTAAAGTATACAGGATGATTTGGAAGGACTTTTTATGGTTTTCGTTTGTCCGAAATTGTCAAATACTTTTGAAAACATATTGTAACGAAAGCCGAAAATTCAAAATATTGGTGCGCACCATCCAATCACCAGTAACTTCATGTTAGTTAGTCATTGGTGAAAACAAGCGTCTAACGGACGTCAGAAGGAGGGAGTTGTGTATCCATCGCCAATTCCATCGGCTGTTTTTTTTTATTTTGATTTGGCTGGTCATCTGACGCCGCGTAAACGTTTGCAATTGCTCCATTTGGTCACCCGCTGCGCGTGTCGGAAAACATAGCTGCCGTATAAGATCATAGAGAGTGCCGTAACATCCAATGGCGAGGTTTTGAATTTTGGCTCTCTCTTTTGGCCACAAAATACCAGTAATATGTATGACAAACAAACGACACAAGCGATGTGAACTATCGCTGACGCATGCTTCGGCCAATGCGTCATCCCAATGCTGATCACCATCTAGCAATTTACGCGTGCCCGGTAAGCAGCCTGATAAGTATCGTATTAAAAATCGTCGACCTTTCGCAAATCAGCAAAAGTAGTAGGACTCCGTACTGTATAAAGTAGGACGTGTTCTTTGAGAATGCCAGGTACGCCATCTACAGCTAATCCACATGTTCTACGATTGAAAACTCCTTGCTGTTTGTTATACAAAGATACAAAGGCTGGCTGCGCTGGCCACGACGGGGGCTTTTAGAACCACTCCATCAGCCGGATTAGATTTGATACTCGGCTTAATCCCGTTGGATATAATTGGCGAACAACTGGCGGCAAACACGGCTCTACGCCTTCGTGAGGCGGGCCAGTGGCGTACGCTGAGTGTGGGATACTCCACGTATTTAACAATCTGAATCTCCCAAGCGACTACATTTCTCCCAAATACCAATTTGGCAAGGACTACACTAGTATCATTCCATCGAGGAGTCAATGGTTGGGGGATGGCTTTAAGACCGACGACAAGGTCGGGATAGGCATATACTCAGAAGGACTGGGCATTAACCTATCACACGGTCTCCCGGACTTTTGCAGTATCCTACAGGCGGAGGTTTCGGCTAACCCCTCTGTCCTGGCTAGGCAGTCACATCATTACTGTGAGGGACATTACTATTTATACGGATAGTCAGGCGGCGATTCGCTCACTCCAATCCGTTTTGACGACATCAAAAACAATCGAGAACTGTCGCCTAGCACTCGCAGAGATGGCTGGCTTCTTCAATATTACCCTCTGTTGGATTCCGAGCCACAGTGGCTTTGCGGAGAACTGCAAGGCAAATAAGTTGGCCCGAGAGAGAACAACTGAAGCGGTTGATGATATCCGCAAAGACATAAGGGTGCCATTTACCCTGTGCAAATTGGCGATTAAGACCGCTGCCGTGGATAGGGCTAATGTCGGATGGAAAAAGTTAACCTTTTTGGAACTTTGAAAGTCTAGTAATTTTTTTAAATTGTCTAGCGGTTGACCAGATGAAAAATTCCCTGCACGTCACTGCTATTAACAGTCACCTTGTAGCTTGTAGCTACTCGAATCGTTCACTGTACCGGTACACTCAATCCTTTCAATTACGAGATTCATTCATATAAAATCCATTCGAGGTGTCTGAGAAATAGAATTTCATTCCATTTAAATTTCGCATCATTTAAATTAATTTCGATTACGAACAGATCGTCACGTAGATTCCCCTATTGTTCGGAAAAATGTTGCTTTCATTATAATCAACGCAATGGATAAATCCAGACAAATTATTGAAAAAAAAACCAATAATGAATTTCACTGCTCGCTGCAATTTGCCACATCTATTCAAGCGCGAAAGAATAATATTTGCACAAAAAAGGGTCGTTTCTATTTTTTGTTTTTAATGGAAGCGATACGAATACGAATAAATTCAATTTTAATAAATGTTAAATAGGGGCTCAGTGATTGACAGTGGTTGTAGTAATAAAGAATCTTTTCTTTGAATAATAAAACAGGATATCTCAGCATTTGTTGTTTTAGAACACCGAACCGGAAAACTCAAAATCGTTGCCTGAGGGGTCTTCGTTTTTTATGTTTGCACGCCCGACCAGTGGGGTAACATGCAGGTGTTCTGGACATACCACTCTCATCCTTTCGGGCTAGCTTCAATATTTTCAAGAAACGCAGAGCCTGCCATGCCAGTTGGTACAGATTGAATTGAATTTTTGTATAATCTATTCAAGTTCGGTCTATAAATGACTAAGGAAATTTTCTCCATGCATCCAAGAATTCAAGCAAAATATCCACAATAAGATATCTTTTACTATCTTGAAATACATGAACATTTCATTCGTTTTCAATTACGGGTAAGGATAAATGTATTCAACACTGTGTCTTCTTATTCTTCCGAAAAAAAAAGAGAACTCCTTGCAACTGTCTCTTTGAATCTTATCACATCATCTGCTGTTGTTAACTTGTTATGCAAAATTTCAATAAGTTCAGACTTGTGTAGTCGTATGTAGCCTGAAAACTTGTGAGATATCATTTAAAGAAACTTTCTACACTTGTACACCATATGCGCTTTGTCTCGTATGGTGAACTCGGTGTTTCTTCATATGTTACAAGTTTTCGAAAATACAAGGGAAACTTGCATTTTCGATATATGAAAGGGATGTGTAGCTATGAAAGTCTACGTAGCATGGCTTCATGAAATTGGCATATGTTGCCAATAATTTTGTAGGGGTCGCAATATGATTCTTATACCGTAGTACAGGGGTCAGCAACCTTTTTAGGACAGTGGGCCACTTTCAAAGAAAATTTATTTAGGCGGGCCTCACAAAAAAATATTTATTGTAGTAACTACGCTGCATGCAGATACATCGGTACATGGATATGTCTCATGGCTACCGAATCTGTGGAACATGTTTTGTCTAATGATTTCATCCAGTAACGATGCTGGAATCTTGACAAAATCTACGTCGATATCTTCGACAAAACATGTTCCATGCATTCGGTAGCCATGTGCCTTCATGCACTGTAGACACTCGGCATCAGTTTTCTGATGATTACTACTAGGTAAGAGGATTCGAGGACTAAGCTGTAGACTACTTTCATCCAAATACTGGACCCGATTGTGTCTTTTGATAGTGAGTTTGTGATCGCCAACATGGCGATCATGTTTTAGGGGTGAAAAAATCGGAGAAATGGACTGAACGACACCTGTCTGCATAACATTCAAGTTGTGAGAAACTGAACGTACGACACCGGTGGTACATGAAGTGAATGTGATGAGAATCAGAACGGCACTGCTTTTGTGATTATACGAAAAATCAATTTTCGACTTTTGACAGGACAGGTTGTTGAGGTAAATTGAGAGGTTTTCAACGAGTGGTGAACGGTTCGTGGGATGAAAACTAAATCGTGACATATTGACGTGGCGGACAAATTTGCGAGATAACCCACAGCGATAAAACATATCCATGTCAAGAAAAAAAAATTAAACCGGAATATAGAGGGCTACGCCCGCAATTCGAGGGTTTTGTAGCAAGCGCTTATTTTGGCATGTAAATACTGGCTCCCTGTTCTTCTTGGTACCCCTCAGCTGAATAAAAACACCATAATTAAATGTTTTACCCATGATATAGTATCTTACATGCCAATTCACAAAAAGACTGCATCTGTCACCTCTCAAAGTAATAGTTTTAATACGAGAAGCTGTAGATAGATATGTATGTATACGAGATAAACTGTCCCACTCTTGTGTAACGGCTTCGAAATTCAGGGCGGCTGGGACAAATTACGGTCTAATATTTTTTCCTCCTCCACTGTTCCCCTTTCTACAAATCTCAAGAAAATGCCAAAAATGGAATGTACTCAACATTACCTTTCTCACGACACCCCACTTGGCTATACCAGTGGATAAAAAAAAATTTACCTTAATTTCGCCTCTATGTGGACCCCCCCCCCCCCCCTCTTAAAGCTGGCCAATTACAACACAACGCTATCTCCAGCAAATTATAGCATTTCTACACATTCTCGCCGAATTATGTGTGCAACTTCAGCCGTTCGTAAGATATTCTATGAACAGACGGACAGACAGGTATTTGACCGATTTTGTAAGATTTAAGACACAAAACCCTAAAAAAATTAACTGTGTGAATAGTAATTGTTAGGATCACCAATCACCAATCTTCACCCTTCCAAAGTTGGTTCATTAAATAACTGCAATTCGCACTACGAAAAACAACATGTAAGTACAATAGTACACGCATATCTATGCGTGAGGCCGGTAGGTGTATTTTTTGTATGGATAGTGTCAAAATGCATAACTTTAAGTCAATGTACTATTATTAAATACCATGTCATTGTAATGAAACTTAGAGGTATTATTGCCTATGACGTTGGTTATCATCAGCTATCAATATTTTTGACCTAGGGTGTGCTTGAGGGGTGCAGGGGTGTGCTAACTGCAACTATAGAAATGTACTATTATTAACCTTTTTGGATGAGATTTAAAAATTCTATTATTTTCGGTTTTCTATGCTAGTGAAATGCTGCTTTTCTGTAAATTTTCATATGTCTAGCTATAACGGTCTCGAAATCCAAGGGGGGGGGGGACAAACTCGGACCACATATTTTCCCCTCTCCCTCTTTTCTCCTTTCTTCAAATTTGAAAAAAATTCCAGAAATGGAATGTACTCAACGGTACCTTTCTTACGATACCCCACTTGCCTATACCAAACGAAAAAAAAATTTCGACCTTCATTTCCCCTCTATGGCGATCCCCCCTTAAAGTTGACCGACCTACTATGACGCATCGCTTTCTCCAGAGAATTATAGTATTTCTACATATTTCCACCAAATTTCATGCATGTAGCTTCGGCGGTTCGTGAGATATTTCATGGACAGACGGACAGACAGACGGACAGACGGACGCATGACCGATTTCATAAGGGTTTTGCTTTTATACAAAACCCTAAAAAAACATTTAATGTTAGTGTAGCAGACAAAAGAAGACAAAAGATAGAATAAAGCTAGAGCCTTGAAATTTTGATAAAATGTTGGCAGTTAAATCTAGTTGGTTGGTATTGTAAATGGGCATAATCGGGCCAAGAGAACGCCTGCCTCACTACATATGTAAAATAATTAAATGTATTTATAACTCCCGACTAAATAAAAATGAAAAGCTCTAGCTTTGGTCGACTGCTCGTGAGGGTAATCTTATACTCTCCAGGAAAAGAACCCCCGTACTACCCTACAAACACCAAATACCGGATGCTGAGGTTTTGACAGCTAGAACTGTTCACTTTTTCGAATTCAAATGAATACAATGAAACTGGTCTTAAAGAATAGAGAACAAAGAACAAACTCAGCCGCAAATGAATATGCTCAGAGACCGTACTAATATAGAATATAAGGGACGAGAAAATTAGCTGATTTTACCATAATTTGACCTTTGAGATGCGTTCCACACATTATGGATTGGTAATTTAACAGACGTATGAGGAAATGAAAATATTTATCGGGCAGTTTATGGCTTGGATAAGCTCATGTCCGCTATTAATTAACAAGTACCACTTGGTTTCATTCTGCACACCAACTTAGTATGCGTCTGTAGCTTAGCTCGGTAACGCACCGGGTATTTTTTGCTACTCGAAACACGGTCTCTGCGGTTCGCGCCCCGCAACGGGACCAACTATTTTTTATTCTCAAATTCCCTCTGAATTAATTTCTCCGAGCTTAGTGGTTTCGTATGGATAGTAGCACTCATCAGGTCTTGCATCTTTGCAGCTGACCATCAACCACCACATAGCCCGACATTATTCCTGCACTTAATCATTTGCCTCGCCAACTGCAACTCTTCGAGGAAAATAAACTATTTAAATTAAACATTAATGGAGAGATTTCCTCACTAAATTTCCTTGTCAATTACCTTAATGGTAGGCTCACCGACCTCCAAAATTTTAAGTCATATCCGTAAATTACCATTAAGAAAAAAAAAATATATTTCAATTATAGGATGGATCATTAGCGCCCATCATCCACCCCATAATGCTACCAAGAATTTCTCGGACGCACTTAAGCTTGACGCCAATCTGCTGCACCTTCTTCGGCTCCACTGAATGGTTTAAATACTTAGGGTTGGGGGTGGCGTAAATAAATATGATAATGTCTTCACGACCGAAACTCATTTTTAAGGCGTAAGTCACCAACGAAATTATTTTAGAATCAATAACTGGCCTTTACCAAATCTCCTTATAATTCAATTTTTCTGGGAAAAGTGAATACCCTGCGAGGCGTTTTTCTTTTTTTTAAGTTTTTTGTTGCTCTTTTTGTCCGACAATGAATATTCTGTTCTTGGCTTGAGGACTTTGGGGTATCCTAAGTCAACAATAGGCGTCTGTATTTAAAGTTGAATTTGTGTTATGTTTTTATTATGTACTATGTTATGTGCGAGCATGTCAGATATTGGTGGTTTGAAGATGATTTCAAAATACGCACTCCTTCTTGTTTTGACCTTATCGACAAAAAAATAAAATATCAGAAAATGTTTTAGATGAGAAAAGTGGCTTCATTGCGTAGCGTATCGAAAGTTGGCCATTTCATTGAGTATTATGTCAGCTTTGTGACCTTTCTGGAACGATATCTACTAACTTAGTCCCGGCTTTCCTTTTTCGCAAATTTCTCACCCGAAAATGGAAAGCCGGATGTCTTAGAGAAGCTTTAGTCTGTCGGAATTTGACGAATATGAGACAGGCAAGAGGATTAATGGATGAAAGTATTAGAGAAATTCCGAAAAAAAAAAATTTCCTAATAGATATTTCGTTGGCGCTTCGAATGTGAAAGTAATTCAGTGATTTAATTTCTCAATCTTAAAAGGTGTTTACTTGAGAGATTTTAAGATATTTGAAATTTGTCAAACTAAGAATCAAAACCGAAATGTTTACTTTATTATTTTTATTTTCTTTATCTATTGTAAGGGACGGATTGATCGGTATCGGAAGATATCCGTGGGGACGGAGCTTAAGATAGCATAGTGACCGTGAAGGTCGAGCCGTGCCATCTAGTGAAGAAAAAGGCCGCTCAACGAGCTAAGCAGCGGCCTATGGTTGCTGTAGTTCAGTTCAACGTGGGCGGGGTTTTCGCCGCTTGTTGCCCCTGTACTGGACAACAGACAACACCAACAGGGCAGACAAAAATGGGGAATAAAAAAAATGGGGTGACAATGATGGTATGGTTGACGAACGAACGAGATGCCATCGCGCTAGCATCGGGATCCGGCTGTAATGGGACCATCGGCCTCTGGTTTCTTACCACTGACAGATCACTACTCATCAGGTGACACCTTCGATCTGTCGGTGGAAGCAGCACGACCAGAATATGGTTCATTATACTATCTATCTATCACCCCTTCCCCTTCACCCCATCCACGCGGCTAAGTGACCGTGAAAAAAATATCCAAAGTGACCAAGATTGGTGTCGAATTAATAGTTTTCGGGTCGCCCGGGTCCCGCCTCACCCCCGCAATTGAGTTAGAGTCAAAATTACCAATATGACTAGGATTAGTATCAAAACCAAAAGTTTTTGGTATAGCCCCCTGCTTAGCTCCTTGAGGGGCCTTTTTTCTTCGCCAAATGGCACAGTCCGACCTTCATGGTCAATATACTGCCTGAGGCTCCGCTCCCACGGACATCTTCGGATGCCCACCGATCGGTCCGTTACAGATTGGGCGCTCCGAAAGCCCTTCTCCCCCCGGGGTGAGTCACCGCGAAAAACTTTTCAAAATTACAGAAATTAGTGTCAGTGCTATGAGCGCAGCGAACCCTTCTTTCAGCAAGATTTAAATGAAGGTAATGCATTTTTAGGGTTTTGTATTAAAAACAAAACCCTTATGAAATCGGTCAAATGTCTGTCCGTCTGTCCGTCTGTCCATGAAATATCTCACGAACGGCTGAAGCTACAAACATGAAATTTTGTGGGAGTATGTAGAATTATTATAATTCGCCGGAGAAAGCGATTCGTTGTAATAGGCTGACTTTAAGGGGATGTCCCCATAGAGAGGAAATGAAGGTCAAAAAAAAAAATTTCATCTGGTATAGGCAAGTGGGATATCATGAGAAAGGTAACACCGACTACATTTCATTTCCGGTATTTTCATCAAATTTGAAAAAAGGGGAAAAGAGATAGAGGGGAAAATATGTGATCCGAGTTTGTCCCCCCCCTTGCATTTCGTTACCGTTATACTTAGAAATATGAAAATTTGCAGAAAGGTGGCATTTTACTATTGTAGAAAACCGAAAATCGTAGAATTTTGATATATCTCAACAAAAAAGGTTAATAATAGTACATTTCTATAGTTGCAGTTAGCATACCCCTGCACGCCTTAAGCACAGCTGAGGTCAAAAATATTGATGGCCAATGATAACCAACATCATTGGCAATAATATCTTTAAGTTTCATTACAATCACATAATATTTAATAATAGTACATTCATTTAAAGTTAGGCATTTTGACACTATCCACACAAAAATTACACCTACCGGCCTCATATGTAGGTGTGAGTACTACTTTCATGTTGTTTTTCGTAGTGCGAATTGCAGTTATTTAATTAATCATTTTTGAAAGGGTAAAGATTAGTTGGGGGCGCTGCGTCGTAGTTGGCAAACTTTACCGAGTGGAAGGGGGGAGGGGTCCACATAGAGGCGAAATTAAGCTCAAATTTTTTTTTTATCGACTGGTATGGGCAAGTGAGTTTTCGTGAGAAAGCTAATGTTGAGTACATTCTATTTTTTCGCATTTTCTTGTAATTTGTAGAAAAGGGAATAGTGGGGGAGGAAAAAATATTAGTTCGTAATTTGCCCCCAACGCACTAAGCCACCGGCCCCGTTTCTTTCCTCAATGGTTCATTGTGATAAGTGAATTGTGATAATTATGTATTGTCATTAACTTAAAGCAAGCAATCATGGTATCTAGTGCCCAGAAAAGGCATCGATATCCCCAAAATTTCTCAGAGGGTAAACAAGCCTGCAGTCAATAACAACAATCCCCATTTCTTAGACAATCACCACCTTCTGGTCTGTAAACAAATCGAATTGCTCCCCTTCCTACTTCAACCCCGCATTGCTTAAACCATATTCAATCCAATTCTCTCACATTGAAATTATTGATCACATTCCAATTGAATGCATACTTACTTAGTCCTGTTTACACTAACAAAACGCCAAGGGTTGATTAACCGCTCACCTTTCGTCCTGGCCTAAAATCGTTTACCGTCTACACTTCCCCAATTGCCCATCTGCTATGGCTATGGCTGACAGTGCTATGTTTCGACACTATCCTGCTGATTGTGCAATTCAAAACGTTCCCAAAATTTCGTCCAACAATTTGCCCATTTACCGTTCAAGTTTCCTTCCGACAACAATGACGGAAACCATAAACAAAAGGTCTACAGCTTCATGGCCAAGTAATTTTCTACGAGTCTGCTTTCGTTCCGCAACTTTGCCCCGACGACATTTCACACATAGTGTCACCATATTGTGGTCTCGGGTCGCGCAAACAATAACCCCCTTCCGCCATGTTGAACGTCCATTACTGTACTGAACGGTACATAAAAGGATACAAACTTGACACAAATACCAAGCGACGCGGTGTTTTTAGTACATTGTCACGCATACAAAACAATCTTTCGAACTACACCATGGATAGAGTACTAAACATATATGGATAGGCACTCCGAAAATTCTCCCCAATATCTAAAATGGAAGAAGACGCCTGGGGTAGCCCGGCCATCTTGGAAATTGTGTTGAGTTTCCCTTCCTTTTGAAGCGGCTTTTCCGGGAGGGTTGGTTGGTTATTGTTGCCGGAGTGTTTGTTGGCGATGAAGATGAATGTGAACAACATGTGCGTCTACGGTACCGTTCAGAAAAGCTCCAATAAATTCTTAGAAAGGATATGAAAGCTTTGGTTTTGTGTTTTCGCCATTTTGAACGGAACTGTCAATTATCAGCACGTTATTAGTGTTGTATGCCACGAAATGGAATCAAATTGGATTTATTTGCTTTGTCAGAGGGAACATCTTGTTTGTGGGACAATAAAAACAAATGATAGTAAATTAGGAGGCATATGAAAGTATTTATTGGAGAGTTTTTATCATTTCTAGTCACACTAGACAGTAGTTATATTCTAGACTTTATAGTATATGCTATAGGGTATCTTGATTTTATCACAAGTAAAAATGTAACACCCTGAGGCTTCCCGCATATCCTATCGCGCTCCCATTTTTTTTTTGTCAGCGGGTTGCGTTTTTAGTTTATTCAGCAGAAAGAGGAGTGCTGGCATTAACCAAATTGAGAAGCTCCTGGCAGGACTGGTTCTACAATATGCGCAGACTGTGCATGTAGGGGCGCATTGTCTCTTCTCTACAATTAACCCAAACGTTGCATTTTAAAGATCACAAGGTACCCTTAAGGTTAGGTCTAAAAAGGTTTCGTTCTTTTTCTCTTTTAGTTAAATGCACAGCGCGCCCATTCGATTGGCGATTTCGGTTTCACTAATTAGACAAAGTTGCACTAATCCCACTTTAAGTAAATAATTTCAACAGAAGGCTTTTAAAATTATTGGTGATCACTCTACTACCTCTCGCATGGATTCCCTCGGGCAACCAACGTTACGCACATTGGTTGCCTCACTTTATTTTATCGCTACTACAACCCCTTTTAAACTCGTTCAATAAGAATGTGGAACATCCTTCCATATACTGTATTCCCTAATAATTATGACATGCAAACGTTTAAGCGAAATGTGCCCCAGTACCTCCTACCTACTCAACCGCCCCGCAATCCCTTACCTTAATTTCCTTCCCGCCAAGGCTATGCTTGCATAAAAGGGTAATCCCCTTAAGTCTTGGCCATCACATAAAAAAAACTGACGCAACAATCCATTTTTTGAACCAAGGCTTCGAAATAAGTTAGCATCATCTCATTTTCTAGATCGTGACGGTGTGTTTTGTGTAAAGGTGTGCGATCATCAACACGCTCAACCGAGTTATATACCCCACCCAAATGAGTACTTATTCAAGAGCTGAGTGAGCTCTTAGTCCGACACGTACATAAATCCCATTTTTTATCGAAGACTTCAGCATTCAGTAGGAATCGAACCTGGGCCCAGTGCATGGAAGGCGATCGTGCTAACCGTTGCGCCATCCGGACTACATTGGGCGCCGACCACCGAATATTTTTCGACCGTTTTCGACTATTTTCTAATACAAATTGACGTAGGATACACAATACTTAAAATAGCTAAAGGAAAAGGGTACAATAACATCTACCCTTAAGAGCGTCAAACACGCCAACCATTTTGGTCGTGAGCATGCATCGAACCAGGTCAAACTCAGTAGAAAAAAAATCTCCTCATTTCCATCGTTCTATGACATTTGATTGTTCGGCCGTGGTTCTGCGCGATCATGTGTGGCGATCTTTACCTCAACCTCAAGAAACGCTCAGCGGTTAACATCTTCTAAGATTCCTTCCGGAATCTGAAGGGTTTAAGGTGTGGGGATTTTTTTCCGGTCACGAAGGTGGTAAAATATGCTTTCCCAGCCCAAAAATAGCAGCAGAAGTTTACCTGCAATACTGGAAAATGAATTGGAGCCTTGTGCGTTAGCCATTCCCAGCCATTGGCTTTCGTCAAATTTTCCGCCGGGCACAACATTTTCCGCCGCAAACATGTTGCTTAAATTTCGAGTATTCCGGAGTTAATCCAGTGTTCTCCATCTTCTAAATCTATATGACCTGCTCCTAAGCCCGTTTCAAACGTTTGAGCCTAATGTTTTAACGGAAACTTTGGCTTACCGACTGGCTTCCACGTAGGTAGGCCAGCTTACGCCAGCCTTTGTCTCATCAAACTTGTTGATATTTGCATACCCGTTGCTAAAGCTAGATCATTCCTAAGGCAAGATAAAGTTTTGAATCAGTTCGGATGGCTTTGTAACGGTAAGAATTAGGTCAACTGGGGTCGTTCTTTCCTTGATCGCCCAAAGCCTTTCTTCCACTCAGTGGCGCCCATTTCCCGGAACTTGTTCGAGTACCATTTCCATTCTTTTACTTATTTTACAAATATTTAGATTTTCTCGCGCCAAAATCAAAATTTTGCTTTTGTTTTCCGTACTAACTTTTTCCTATTTTTTTCACCCAAACTGCACTTTTCTTTTTAATTTTCTTCTTCTATTATTACCAAATGTAGTCCGGATAGTGCGACGGTTAGCACGTTCGCCTTCTACGCACTGGGCCCTGGTTCGATTCCTACTAAATGCGGTAGTTTTCGATAAAAAAGGGGATTTACGTGTCGGAACATGAGCCCACTCAGCTGTTAAATGAGTACCCATTTATGGGGTAAATAACTCGGCTGAGCGTGCTGCTGATCACACACCTCTGTCACGTTTTAGAAAATGAAATGATGCTAACTCATCTCGTGGCCATGGTTCAAATTGGACTGTTGCGCTATTTATTTATTTTATTTATTATTACCAAATGAAATAATTTCTTTCAAAACTTTTCACTATTTCTAGACAGGATACACATAATTTATTATAACCTGAGCCAATAAAACACCGTAACTCTAACTACTTAGAAGAATTTTTGCGATAAAAGGAGTAAAATAGTTTGAGCAACTTTTTTTTCAGAACTGCATATAGTTTATAGTATATGGTCGGAGATGCTTCCTTCTGTGCCTTACAAACTTCATGACAAAGTTGATATACCCTATTCGTGAAGGGTGTAAAAAATTGGGGGCGACCGGTAACGCAGTGCGTTGAGGCATCAGTCTCATGTTTGACTACCGGCGTTTCGGGTTCGAGTCCCGTCCACGACGACGTTAGTTGCCATGGATGTGCAGGAGGTGCATGCTGGCAACTGCATTCTCCGAAACCAGTTTATGCCAACGAAACGTCAACTGGGCCACATGGAACAGTTGACATGCTATGCCCCACAAGGGTTTAGGGCAATTGAGTAGTATCATTGTGTGTTATCATGATTCATAAAACCTTTTAGAGAATGGAGGTTCGATCCACGGCGCGAACAAAAAAAACTGCCTGTGGGTACTAATAGAACTCCCAGGATAGAAGGTGCATGCTAGCGACAGCACGTCCGAAAAATAAATATTCTATCGAAACATCTACTAAGTGTAGAAATGCTAGATATGTTGACGCGCCCATACCCCTGGAGGGGTCAAGACAATTAACAAAGTGGAAATCGGTGCTAAGGTTTGGAATTGCGACTTGACGGTGCTCCTTCAAAGGTACTTCGAAAGACAATGCATTTCGAACAAGCTTTTTTTCACTCTACTGGAAAATCACTTTAAACAGACTGACGTGACGTGGTTGCGAGATCAGATCAGCGATACGTCTCAGTTAATCTCTTTATAGATGTACAAACCAGAAAATTTTACAGTTTACAAATCGTATCCTGGTTTTTAGCATATAAAATATTTCGGCTTATGCAAGTTGCTGGCACACAGACCCGGTTCGTTTTAGTCGCCTTCTACTACATGCCGGGAAGGGCCGTGGCACTAATAAATCTCACTACACCCCCAAAATGGTCTCGCAAGAGAAATACTCTACAATTATTTCATACGCCATATCAGAAGTCAGAACTACTCGTATGTGGATAAGCTTAGTTGGCAAGGGGATTACTTCACACCATGGTTCAATTACATAACACGATACAAAAAATAAAAATAAATAGATAAATACGTACAAAAATGGTCAGATTATTTTTATTTTGCTTCCTTGATTGATAGCTTAAGTCCCTGCATGCTAGGTATCGGTACAATTTGAATTCTTGACGCAATAATCAGCATACACTGCGACAATAGTGAATCGAAAATCTTCCATCGACCATTCAAATACTAACTTATTCTCAAAGTCAAACTAGTCAAATCTATTCTCTACAAATTTCAATTGTGACCCTATATGTATACAACGTTCATCCAACATCCTTCTTCAGATAATCTCACTGCCCGCTTGCACAAGCTTACACGGTTTGCATAGATCCTATAGCTTAGTTCATCTTAAACAATTGTTTCCAACTGTTCCTTGTCTCCTTATTCACCACCCTAGTGGCTAGCTTCTTCAGTGATTGTAATAGGGAAAAATATTTTTTTTTTCCTTGAAAAGCGAATAAAAACAGGAGAAATAAAAAGACGAAAATTTGCACAACAAAGGAATGGATTTTGGTCTGATGAAATGAAATTTGTAGACGACAATTCATAGAGTGGTGTGTTGTACAACAACAGCAGCAGCATCAGCTCGAGGATCGGTCCGGGCGACCGAACAGAAGCATTGCGAAAGAAGGATTGGCGATGTGTTAAAAGAACAAAGGAGCATGGGCGGGTAACCAGCAGCATGTCCTATTGTCAAATTCGCTTGATAATATATTCAGCTACTCAGTTAAATTGGTATGCCGAGAAATGAATGAACGAAAGAATGAATCAAGCCATTGAATGAATGAAGAATGGTTGTGGTTTGCGGCGGTGATATCACAATGGCTTACTGTCGCTGACAAGATTTTTTTTCCTCTCTCTTGAATATTCAAATGTGTACGAGTATGAAGAGGATCTGATTAACCCACGGTGAAGATGCGAATCAGTTGACGACATTCTCCGGTGATATTTGCATAGTTATAGTTCCTTGTTCTGTTGAAGAGAGAAGGAGATGGTGATTATGGTATGAACCTACCTGACCAATATACTCCTCTAGTTTGGCGCGTTATTGTTACTGTTCATTCAAAGAGATACCTCTTTTTTTTTCTTATATGAACAGATTAATTTTCAAAACTTTTACTGTGATATTAACTTGTTGGAAATACATATCACCATAATGGAAGACCTAAACCAAAGAAATGGGTCCATTTCTAATACATAGAGATACGTGCACTTGCTAGTCCCAAATCACATCGAGTACTAGCTGTCAAGAAGACTCGCCGAAAGCTTCCTTTCACAATGCTGCGCACACTGCTAGCACTTTGAATAAGCCTGACTTTGGCAACGGCATGTCAAGCACATATGGCACCTGCCGCACCTAGGAGATGTATTGACAAGAGCTTCATGGCAAACCGGGTCTTAGTAGGGGTGGGCCTTATCGGGCAACTTGGATCTCCCTGTGAAAACTAACGTTTGCATGTCCGCCTTCTATGCACTGGGCCCCGGCTCGATTCCTACTGAGTGAACTCAGTGTGTGAAATGAGTACCCATTTATGAGGTAAATAACTCCATTGAGCTTGTTGTTGATCACACACCTCTACACAAAACATACCGTCCATTGGGGCGGCGGGTAGCTCAGTGCGTAGAGGCATCATTCTCATATCTGACAACGGTCGTTACGGATTCAAGTAATTTTTCTAGGTGCAATAGATATGTTAATTTTTATTTCCTTCAAGAATAGATCCGTTTATTGTGAGCATACTACTATTTGCCCTTACTCCCAGTGGGGCATAGCGCGTCAACTATTCCCATGTGGCTTAGTTGACGTTTTGTTAGCATAAACTGGTTTCGGGCGATGCATGTTGTTAGTATGTACCTCCTGCGCATTTAGCCGCATACCTTCGAAAAGTCAAGAAAGCTTGTGGCTTATTGTTGCGCCCCACACCACAGGGGAGACAACACAAACTTTCATGGTCACGACGGGGACGGGACTCGAACCCATAACTGACATATCAGACCGACGCCCGGCTGACACCCTGAGCTACCGCCTACCTCAATTCACAAAAAGCCCACGCAACACGTCAATCGGAGAGTCAATCAAAAACATTTGAAAAGTTAGTTGTTAGATTGAGAGCGGGTCTGAATTAGTATCATACTCTGTTGATTAAATTTTTCCAAACATTTCATTCTACGGTGTCAGTTCACATTTTTTCTCCCTAACTTTTTTCAAAATACTGGAACTTTTCTTTCGCAGCTTATTGAATACTTGCCACCCATTTACCGGGATCCCTTTTTCGCTTCCTGCTTGCATTTCTATTTAGCTCTTCTAATCAAACTTATATCTGACTTGACTGCTCAGTGTTTCCGTTGAAGCACCCATCTTATTTTGGGTTTTACACAACAGTGTTCTTAAAGCTATAGCCATTTGACTCGAAGCAGCATTTCCTCAGTTAATCCCAGCAGCAGCTCGAATCAGCTGTATGCTTTGCTTACAACGGTCAACTCTAACCCATAAATGCCTATTACTTTTGAATTGCAACGATTTTGAATAAATCAAAATCAAATACAGTTGTGAAAAACAAAGAGTTACAATATGTCACAATTGGTCCGTTACAAAGTATTGGTGAAACGAAATAAATGAATATTACTTTACTCTTAGCTCTTTGGACACATATTCCTTGCTGGTTAATTCAAGTTACTCCTATTGTGAATTGCTACACGCGAATGCGTCTGACCCACATAGTCTCCGCCGTACGGACAATTTATGTAGTGTTTCGCATATAACAAGAGTGGCAAGCGGAAATTAAAATGTTCTCGGCATACTAAACCTCAACGAAAATAGTCCACGTTGCCCCAACTCTAACAACGCTCATGCTCTGCGCTCTCGTCTATAGTACAAAGTCCATTGCAAACGATGTCGATAATTCAAGAACTTACATATATGTACATACTCGTTTATCCGAACATTTTGAACAGGACTTCGAAGCTAAAGCACAAGAATATCACAAGAAAAACATCATCGTCCCATGCACAAGTCATTCTGTGTCTACATCCTTTGGCACATTTTTCCAAGGAAGTTCATTTTGTACTCGTAGCTTCGTTTGCCCCAACGTTTGAGAGCGAGTTCTGTATGTCTTTGGCTCATGTTGTTGTGATAGGTCGCCAAAACGCTGTCTCTGCCAATCTGTAAGACTAATGTCCGTTTTCATTCAAACTGAAATATCCTGTCAATAGTTCCCTGATTTTTGTCGTCTCTTTCATAGTTTGCAAAAGATACACAGAGATACATTCATCCAGATACGAATTCTTCGTATTTTGATGGCAGTAATGCTGGTAACCTATATTTTCATTTCATGTATATCGTAGGGATTTGTGTAAAATTCCAATCTGAAAATCCTTTCATCCGGTGGAGAGAAAAAAAAAGTCACGACAAAATAAAAATCGGATAGAAAGTGTATTTACTGTTGAAATTTTTCACTGCGATGTCAAGCAGTGAATTTGCTCAATGTTGTGTTGAGTTGATATAGAATGCACGGAATCCTGACTTCGATAGATAGAGCCATGTCAATACGAAAAGTGTTTTACGCTTCACACCCTGACGCCAACGCTTCGGTTGTCAAACACTCTCTGCGTTTAAGCTTATACTGAAGAGCCTTTGGTGCTATTCGTATCTTCGGTTGTTTTTTCTTTCTTGCTTTAATCTTCTTTAGATAATCGTTCAAAAATGTCATTTCACAGCAGATTTGTCAATGAGGTGTTGATTTTTGGTTCGAAATGGTTGGTTTTAAGCATAATATGGGTACGTGTCGGATTTGATCATTTTAAAGACAAAGTGGAAACTTTTAAGAGTTCAGCTAGTGATGGGCACTATCGAATAACTATCGGAAAGTTATTCGATAGCTTTTACTATCGATACTATCGATAGTAAAAACTATCGGCCGATAGTCCCGATAGTTATTCGATAGTTTTTACTATCGATAGTTATTCGAATAACTATCGGGACTATCGGTCGATTGTTATTCGAATAACTATCGGGACTATCGGTCAATAGCTGATATTCATGATTGATGAAGGTGTTGAAAATCTTTTTTTTTGCTAAGTATCTTTTGGTGGTGCTTTGGGAAAATACGAGTATCTTTTTTTTCGCAATGGCTTTGCGATTTGTGTGAATGTGAAAATTAAGAGTTTTTGTATGAAAATATACCTCGTATGTTGCACAGGTTGTGACTATGCAATCAAGGATTTTTGTATGTACGTGAGGAGAATGTATGGAAAGAGACGAATGTGCAGTAGATGTAGAGTCCTTCGGTGGCAGCAAGGACTTTCGAAAAAGGATATTTTTGGCAGGGAAGCGAAAAATGGGCAATTGGTGTCATATGAATCAGGGTGGACACCCGAATATCCAGGAGTAGTGCAGATGGCATTTCGAGTCCTTCGGTGGCGAAAAGGACATTCACGAAAGTCAAGTGAAAAATGGGCAATATGGGTGTCATAAGAACCGGGGTGAAGAGGCGAATGTCCAGGAGTATGTAGATGGAATTCCGGATCCATCGGTGGCGACAAGGACATTCGAAAAAGGATACTTTTGGTAGTGAAGCGAAATATGGTCAATATGGGTGTCATATGAATCGGGGTGGACACCCGAATATCCAGGAGTAGTGCAGATGGCATTTCGAGTCCTTCGGTGGCGAAAAGGACATTCACGAAAGTCAAGTGAAAAATGGGCAATATGGGTGTCATAAGAACCGGGGTGAAGAGGCGAATGTCCAGGAGTACTGTAGATGGAATTCCGGATCCTTCGGTAGCGACAAGGACATTCAAAAAGGGATATTTTTGCTAGTGAAGCGAAATATGGGCAATATGGGTGTTATATGAGTTGGGGTGAATAGACGAATGTCTAGGAGTAGTGTAGATGGCATTTCAAGTCCTTCGGTGGCGAAAAGGACATTCACGAAAGTCAAGTGAAAAATGGACAATATGGGTGTCATATGGAACGGGGTGAAGAGGCGAATGTCCAGGAGTACAGTAGATGGCATTCCGGATCATATGATACCCATCTTGCCTAAATATCACTTCAATGCAGAAAATATCCTTTTTCCTCGACCAAAGGACTCAAAATGGCATCAACAGTAGTCTAATGTATTTGCCTCATGACTACCCTATCAGTTCAATGCCAATAATGCCCTTTTTTCATGACCAAAGGACTTAGAATGCCATCAGCAGTATTCTAGTCCATTCGCCTCAATAACCCCAGTCATTTGATACCCATCTTGCCTAGATATCACTTCCGTGCCAAGAATGTACCTTTTCGCTAATCAAACGGCTCAAAAATGCCATCAACAGTAGTCCTGTTCATTCGCCTCATCATCCCCAGTCTTATGATACCTATCTGGCCTCATTTCATTGCCAAGAATGTCCTTGTTTCTTAACATCGCATCCACCTACACAAATGTATATGCAATCACATTCATTCATTCATGCAAGAAATGTATATCGTCAGCCAAATTTTGCTTGAATTCACTCGAAAAAGTTATTCGATAGTAAACTATCAGCCTGTCGAAACTATCGGGACTATCGGACCTTTGTCCGATAGTTATTCGATAATGTTCTACTAATTACTAGTTTTTTAAACTATCGATAGTTTTTACTAGTTACTAGTTTTTAAAACTATCGATAGTTTTTTACTAGTTACTAGTTTTCAAAACTATCGATAGTTTTTACTAGTTACTAGTTTTCAAAACTATCGATAGTTTTTACTAAAATAGTTACTAGTTTTTTAAACTATCGAATAACTAAAAACTATCGATAGTTATTCGATAGTTTTTTAAACTATCGAATAACTATCGATAGTAAAAACTATCGATAGTGCCCATCACTAAGTTCAGACACAGCCTCTTATGCGTCATACACACATGTTCCATCATCTGGAAACGTGTAGTACCTAGAATGGAACGTTAAAATCACTACATCCCTTTTCCCTGGAAAAATTTAAATCTAACCAAATCGTATTTACCCTAGACTTATACAGACCTAGTGATGATATCAAAAGTACCAATTGGCAACTACCATACGCATTAAAAGTGAGTTTCCTATATGGGCAGTTTATAGGGAAGCTTGGCGATCATTCAGAAGGATTTTGACCAATCTCAACATCAACTAACTAACCCACACTACAAATATTTGATCAAAATTTCAAGTTACTAGCTTCATTTTATCGAAAGTTATCTCTTATTTTAGGTTTCATTCGTAGGGGAGACAGGGATTTCTTTGGGCCGGATCTGACCCATCTTTAAGACTAACTAATTAAATCTCACTTCAAACATTTGACCAAAATTTCAAGTCACTGGCTTCATTCTATCAAAAGTTATCGCTTATTTGAAGATTCATTCATAGGGGAGGTAGGGGTTCCTTAGATTAGATCTTGAACAATTTCAATACCGACTAAGTAGATCTCACTACCAACATTCTACCAAATTTTCAACTCACTATTGTCATTTTTTCAAAAGTTATCGTAATTAATGGATATTTCATTTTTTTTTTAAATTTGTAGGGGAGGTAGGCGTTCCTTTGATCTGATTATGCCCAACTTACTAAAACTAAAGCAGTTTCTCACCTTTGGGTTACATGCCAAAAATCAGGTGTCTACGGCAATTGGTTCAAGAGTTATAGACAAAAACCTGAAAAGTAGGGTAGCACGGGGCTCTTTATAAGAAAATTACCGTTAGTTTTCAACTGATTGATTTGATTTTTCCAGGAGAGCACAAGATCACCTTCATGAAAAATCTACCAAAGCTTGATGTTTTCGCGTTTATTAAAATAGATCGGGAGTTATAGATACATTTAATTATTTTACATATGTAAAAGAGGTAAGCGTTCTCTTGGCCTGATCGTGCCCATTTTCAATACCAACCAACTAGATCATACTTCCAACATTTGACCAAGGCTTTCAAGGCTCTTGCTTCATTCCATCGGAAGTTATCATGCGAACGGACAGACAGACAGACGGACAGACAGACAGACGGACAGACAGACATGGCTAAATCGAATCAGAAGGTGACCCTGCTCATTTATATATATAAATTGCTATACCTCTGGAGCCTCCTTTAAGGTGTTACATATTTTGGTCGTGACAAAAACAATATACCCTATAAGTGTAGGGTATAAAAACGGAAGATGAAATAGGAAATGATAGATCGGGAAGTGAATCAAGGTATTTTTTTTTTTTTTTGTGCCAGAGGATTTTTACCGTGATACGTGGCGTTTTAAGCTTTCAGAGGAAAAACCAGCAACAATTTGTTTGAACTCGGTGTCTAGTTGGGTGGCAAGCAGTCGTGTTTTGATTTTGAAGATGATCTCGGTGGTTCACTACTTCTGAATTTTTTTAGGTTAATTTAAAGCGGCGGTAGTAGTAGCTTGCATCATAAAATATGAGGATAATGGGTCCGAAAGGTACGTGCAGTACATTTCTATTGTATATCGGGTTTCCCTTTTTAATTCGAAGTAACTAAAACAGAGTAAGGAGACGAAATGGGTGTAATTTTATGGGCACCCATTATGTTTCCCGAAACCATTAATTTTAGCGACACCCACTTCGAAACGGCAATCCTGTTCTCATGAGATACTTTTATTAGATCTGGCTGACTTGAACTACAAAGTGATTTTCGGTGGCTGATTCCAAATCGGAAGTGAATAAAAAAAACGTTGGGCGGTCCACCCTATTTTTTTTTACTTCATATAAAAGACAACAACCCATGAGTTATGGAGTGCTTCTGAGAATCCGTGAATCAAAGAGACCCGGGTGTTTCAACCTTGAAAAACAAGCACGCCGAATAATCACTATCAGTAAACCATTTTCCTAAAAATCTCCAGCGCAAAATCCGTTTTATAAAATAAGGGAAAGCTGTAATGAACCATATTATGGTCTGGTAGTGCTGCTTCTACCGGCAGATCTATGGCAGCACCTGATGAGTAAGGATCTGTCGGTGCTACGAAACCAGAGGCCGAGTGTCCCATTACGCCTGGACCCTGATGTGAACGCGAGAGAATATGCGCCGTCCGCCAACCATTCCATCCTTATAGCCTCATTTTTGTATCCTTCCCCAGGGGAGATCCCTGTTTGTGTTGTTTTCTTCAGGTCTATGAATTTTATTAGTACGTAAAGGACAGGGGCAACGAGCGACAAAAACCCCGCCCACGTCTCCCGAACTGAGCTACAGCAAGCATAGGCCGCTGCTTAGCTCGTTGAAGGACCTTTTTCTTCGCCAGATGGCACAGCCCGACTTTCGCGGTCAATTAAGCTACCTTAGGCTCCGTCCTCACGGGCATCTTCTGATGCCCACCAAACCGTCCGTTACAAGGCTTATTCATATTGATTAATCAAATAATCCGTTTCGAAACACACTTAATAAGTAAGTGCTCATACTCGTAAATCCCGTAACCGATTGCTGCCACTTCCCCAAATAGAATTACGATAAGTGATCAACTCAGCAACCGCATTCGGAAAAGCCCTCCCGGGTTTCACAATAACAACTGAACGCCCGTTCCGCAAATTAAATCCACAATCTCCATGAAATACCGATAGCCTTTCATCAAAACCATAAAGTTCTCCCATTGTCGGATAAGGATGCCGATGCCAATGTCTATGGATTTAAATCCTCGGTTGACAACAAATGCTTTATTATGAAGGATCAAAACCACAATGTGTACGTACTGAACGGACTAGGATGGGACAGACATGTACTTCCACAGACCAAAAAACGAAGTCCATTTACATGACATAATTTAATCCTCGACAAGACCAGTTTAATGTCAAATAACTGGTTTCCTATTATCAACTACAAGCACAAGTCGTTGCACCAAAAACCCATTACAATTGAAAGCCAGGCGAAGCTTCAAGTAAGTTGTCCTAGTCCTAGACATCAGCGTCTCCATTCCATCCTTATTTTCCCATTACAGTGGTCCAATGCTTCTCATATCCGAGCGTGTAGTAGGATTCGTAGGAATTGGACCAAGAGACAAGATGACTGTTGTCCACACAATAGTGAAAAGTTTTTGCATTCTCAAGAACGGTGAGTGGTGTAATATGGTGAATAATGTGGGTCCAGGATACATGAACTTCACAAGAATTAATTCTACCCATAGCATGAGAAAGACATGCTCTCAATGGAATGTAAAAAGCGGAAATTGGAATATGATAAACAGAGAGAGTGTGGAGGTGAGGATTTCTAAGAAATAGATAATGCCATCATGTGCATACGGATCAAGTTGAGTGAATGCCAACAGGAAGGTTGACGACCGTGATGATTACGAAAATATTGCAGAATATTTGATAGAATTAGAGTTGACCCATAACTTTAGGTCCTAAGAGCGGTCAATGTCGATGTCAAGATATTGGATTATGAGGTGTTTTGCTGGACCGGAATTTTAAAATTTGTCTCCAATGAAAATGCCAATGATTTAGAACCTTTCAACATTAAGGTATTTTTGACGGTCATATCAGTTGTAGTTCTTATAAACGGATAGCTCAGATGAGCTTTCACCCGTTTTCTGATTTTCTACAGATATTTTGAAAACGGCTAACCCTAGAAAAACAATTTCACTACACTTTTACCGTATCCTCAATAGTTTACGAGATACTCTGTTAGTCTGTTAGTGCGAAAATCTCGAAAACTATTGAAGATACGGAAAATGTTAAGTTGACTTTTTTGTTGAACAACTGATTAAGATATTTCATTTGATTTTGTGTCAGAAAGTTTATAGGTAAATTTCAAAATATTTTCAGAAAAACCAATAAAAAAATATTACGAATGTGTTCATTCACGCATAAGCGCATATTCAAGTTGTTAAGAATGATTTGACAGCTCATGTGCGACTATATGGACTGAGCGGCTGTTGCGATTAAGAGGGCGTATGTCTCTCTATTTTCTTTTTACGAGTGAACTTACTTCAAACAGTTTACTGTTTGTATGCTGATTGTGCTCCTCCATAGATTCTTAATGGGCTTTATTATTAAGATGAAAGAGTAGTTAAAAAACGGGAAACAAGAATTGGCATAGGTATTTTCAGTTCAGTGGTGTCAGGTGTCAAATGTGCTTACATTATGTAACTCAAGCAACTAAATTCGAAAATCTAGTTGAATATAAATTATTCATATGAAAGTCTACTTCTTAATAGTCCCTCTAGCGAAATACTTTAGCAACATGTTCATCGCAATATTGTCTCCATCTTAGATATCCTTCAAGACAACCAGGATACTGTCATTGGATCCTTAGCAGTTTATTAAAACTTTACATCACAAAGCGGAAGATAAAACGATTACCCGAAAAATGCAATGAAATTAAGAAAGCCCCATAGTACTCCTGTTACGACCATACGGTCGTTGTCGTAGTCATTTTCCTGCTAACTACCTCTTAATTCAGCAGAACTCCATATAAAATTGTCCCTTTATGGTGTGCAGTGTAATAAATTTTATGAGTTTCATTGGCAAATTTTCAAATAACCACTTTTCTTTTGCAACGAGCATCTATTTTACATTAATCACGCCCGGTAATCACTTAAGGTATCTTGAGGGCTGTTTCTGCCCGTGTCGTCGTCGGTCGCCGCTCTCCTTTGGCGGCATCGTGCACTTCGAGGGCATCAGGACACAGCGTTGACGAAAAAAAAAACGAAACGAAAAATAATTTCCTATGACCCGTTTCGGGTCCTCGAGTGCTCATAAATTTTATCGTTTGGAAGTGATTTCAAATGGCCTTTTAGAATTCATTGCAGATGCACCGCACAATCACATACACGGAGTCACAATGGAGTCAGTTTTGCAGGAACGAGGGAGACATGACGAATGGAGGACATAAAGTGGAGAATTTCTATTTTTTTTTTAAGAACGGCGCCAGACGTTGTATCCTACGAATTTCTTTAATATGCGTCTTGGAGGGAATTTCGTATAGTTTTTGGGACTTTTTTCATTTTAAAGATGTGCATTTTACTATGGATGAAATAGTATCCTTATGCGAGCCATGCCATACAGTGAATTTAATCGAAACTGTCTATATGTATAAGCCAGCAGAACAGGGTAGTTACTTCCCAGCAATAAGTGTGACTAAGTACGTTGGGTAGGCTAAAACACGAAAATCGTAGCCCTCGCATGGAGGTAACGAAATTGTAAGCAGGAACGAGTACAAGCGGAACAGGGGAAAATTCCTCCCTCCCCCTAAAAGTCCGGGAAAAATCGATTTTTAATAAGCCTCCGAATAAATTTTTAAAGTGTGCGATTTTTTGTAGAAAGTGTAGTGTATTTAAATAATATACTTTTCCAGTGGAAGATACGCACTAATTGAACTAGACAGGAAGTCGGAGGGCTAGTGGTTCGAGCAACCAAGGTCCACAGTCATTATGACCATGGGCCCAAGATGGCTTCTCAAACACGAGTATCTATTCGCAATACCACAAATGATTGTAACCTTACATCATTTTAGCTGTAGAAAATCAGCGGATGGTAGTAGTAGAGGACTCAGCAAACAGCGGATTACCCCCCTCCCCCTAAATAACATATCGCCAAAGAATAATCTGTTTTGGGATTGGGGGTTATTTCATGTGACATACCCCCAGACTCCCCCGAAAATCAAACTAACCCCTTAATAAATTATCACCCACATGGCATATTCCCCAAAAAATTGGATTAGATTTGGAGTTATTTTATATGACATACACCCCCATAATTCGCCCTAAAATTCGATTTTAGTTTGGGACGAAAAATGTCATGAATGAATGAATGAATGAATGAATTTTACAAATTATTTTACTGAGATGTTTCAAGTAAAATTATGACATATTCCCCTAACTTTGGAGGATATATCATCTTTCAAATCATATTTTTGGGGTATTTTATAATTTTTTGTTGGGAGGATATGTCATGATATGAACTATCCACGATTCATTTGAGTTAGTTCGCAGAACCTTAAAATTTCCCCCAACGTTTGTAGATTTGCCATCCTATGGAGTGTGGGCAATTCATCTCTTTTAAGACGTTTTGTTATTTTCGGGTGATAGGGGTATGTCAGGATGAACACCCTCCCCCCAAGTGGGGGCTTGTGTATTGTTTGGGGACATAATTCATTGGGGATAGTAAGCAGAAGACTGCAGTAGGTGGAGTAGCCCGACGTTAACATCTTGGGCATCGCTCTTAATCTCAGAAGCGCTTTCTAGGGGCATAGAAACGTGTCGAAGCCGCCCTGGCAAATTCAACAGCAACTTCCAAAATTGCTGACGTGTTTCTGGAAATCTTGAATTTTATACTTTTCACTCGATTTGATTTTGTCGATTACTACTGCTACAGACAAGCGCCCATTGATAAAATTAAATGCATCTTTTGTACTCCAAATTTCCCATTGCAGCTGACAAAATTGCAGTCGCGCACTCCCGACCAATACTCGAATGAATTCTTAATGAAAACTTTTTCAATCATCGCCGATGGTCGACCACCGATTTGTTACGAAAATTTCAATGGAACCCTACGGAAAAGTTTTTCCCGCGGGCGAAAAACCAATCACACAGACAACTTGTTCCATTCCGTTAATTTGTTAAAGCCTTTTGTGAAGGGCGCAACAAATAGGACAATAGCGAACGGTGTGGAGACCCATTATGGCAGGAGGCTCCAATTCAAATTAAATTTTAGGCAAAATGGAGAGCATGGGGAGCAATTTCTTGGAAGTACGGTGTCAGTGTCTGAAGCAGAAACGCTTCAAGTTAGGAAGCAACGCGGTGGTGCCGAATGGTCCTAATGGTTTGCTTCCAAACAGGGCTGACAACGGACAGCCAGTCAACTTCAGTTCTGAACGAGAGTTTAAATATCATTACTTCAGTTGAAGTTGTCGCCAAACGAATTAGAAAGTTTTAATAACAAATTAAAAGCACTTTGCAACTAGTATACCTTCATCGAAATTACTGAACGACGTTTTAATCGAATGTCGGTTGTGTTCGATAGGAAATTATTGCGAAAAAAGATGTAGAGGTTGGGGAATGGTTGCATTCTGAATGTGTCCAGGTTTCCTTCACGGATACTATCGGTACCAGTACAGGCCCGTAAAGTGTAAGCAATGTCATTTCTGAGGCTGGTCATAGACTTATTCTGGAGAGGTATACCTGCTCAGGTCAACTGTACTGGTATTCCACAACGTATGTGTCGTCACGTTATGATATGGTATCTCGCACCTGCACAGACGACCGGAAAAGAAACAATTAGGTTATACCGGATATGTTAACCAAAGCGTATGTGTAGCACTCTCTCTCTCTCTCTCTCTCTCTCTCTCTCTCAATTGCCCTAACCCCTTGTGGGGCATAGCGCGTCAACTGTTCCATGTGGCCCAGGTGACGTTTCGTTGGCATAAGCTGGTTTTGAAGAATGCAGTTGCCAGCATGCACTCCATGCACATCCATGGCCACGAACGTCGTCGTGGACGGGTTTCGAACCCGAAACGCCGGTAGTCAAACATGAGACTGATGCCTCAACACACTGCGCTACCGGTCGCCCCAATTGATTGATTGTTATATTCCAGTGTACAAATTTGTAAATTATGAATTTATTATTATAAATTATTCCACAGTACTATACAAATCACTGAAACTTTGAAATCTCCTAAACGAACACAAATCACCCCATAATTAATGTTCGGCCATTGAATATTCATTAGCAAATTTGCCACTAAGAAGTTGTCAAAATTCAATGTCCTTCACTCGACATCTCCAATTTTCATTAAATCTTACGCATCCAACTTTCTCAATCTCGTTAACAAATAAATAATTTCTCCATCATTCATGCTATCACTTACAAATCACAAAACCCAACAAATTGAAGAAACTACTTAACAAACTCGTCCCGGCAAATTTGATACAAACCTGGTGGAAATGTATAAACAATGATAGCCTCTGGTCGGCTTCTCGTGCTCTCCCGACTAGGCTCAGATACAGATAAATAACTCCTGGATACATTACAGCCTGTTTTCCATGCCACACGTAATAATCCCATACCTGGACCTATTTACTCCGATACTACCTGCACACTTAAAATAAGTGGAAAGTATCTTATCGTTTATTTCGGTGAGAAGCAAGCGAGGCTGCCCCAACCCGAGAAAAGGTAGGAAAATTTCTGGATTCGAATCGTGAAACGGAAACTCACTTCGGAAACTTAACACGCACCTAATTTATCACGCAGATGACTAATTTCAGATTACTGATAAGGTTCAAAGGAGTCGGTGTGGATAAACCTTGAACTGATTGCAATAAGGTGTTTTGAGACCTGAGATTCGTGCTCATGAAATTTGTCGGGAAATATCTTATCGCTGTGAAGAGGTGGGGAAGATACATCCTTCTTTGTCAAAGAATTCAATGGGAATTTATCGGAAATAATCAATGGCGGAGCGTTTCTTTTAATTCTATTGAACCCATTGCTGTGATCCCGGTAGTTACTGGCTTTATTGGAAAATTATTTCGTTTGTACTCGTAATTCGGATAAGTTTAGTAATACCGGTAATTGAGGAACGTGCTACCCTAGAGGAACCTTGTGAAATCGATTTTTAATCGTAAACAGCAAAACATGAACTCTCTATCTTGTTTCCTTTGGAGATACGATTGTGTGACCGGCACTATGGTCAAGGAGGGGTCTCGACTTTTCAGGGGGTTTAAATTAAATGATTTAAGAAGAAAGAAAAGAAGTCGTTAGAAAAGAAAATGTACTAATATTAGATTTCAGAAGCATGCAGCCGAAGACCTCCAAAGTTCTCCTCGTGTAGCCCTCCACCAAACTAAACAAGTTTTGCTGAAGCTAAGCCTTTGGCTGAGGCAATAAAATAGCTGTAGCCTAGCTGACTGAGTTTCACCCAAGCGTCTCAGATCATTAGGGTGGCATTAACTGCATAGTGAGACCTGGAACATAGTTGTGTGAACTTTGTAAAGCATGCGCTGAGGAGGCCCTCCTACAACAGATCCAATAATGCAAACTGAGCATCACTGCTGTCCGGGAAACCAATCAAAATTCAAAATAAATACCAGGAAATCACTCATCGAATGCATGCCTCCACCAAAGGGAAGGAAGCAGCTGTGGAACACGAGTCTTACGATCGCCATGACATTGTAGCTCATTATAGCACATTGCTGAATGCGCCCTGAATATCCAGGAAAACAGCTATGGCTCTTTGTCAACGAGATACTTTTCAATCAAGCCGACCAGAGAGTGCAGAGGCGTATCCACTGATCTGCCCTTCCAGGAGGCATGCTGCGAAGCGGAAAGAAGACATGAAGGAGTTTTGTGCAACTATAGAGTAGAGGGTAAGGGCATCGCATCAAAATATTATAATGTATGACATGATATACATTGTCATTAAAGAATGTACGTGGTATGGGATTTCTGGCATTACATGATGTGTGGAAATTTATTTGATTTATACATAGTAAAGAGTGTTTATATTGTTATTAAATTTCCCACAATTAGCCTTTATGAGATATTAAATAATAACGAATTGAAATGCGATTCAATGTCACCATTTACTTATTCAATTACCTGCAACAAAGTTTGCATCCTTATAATTAATACCATGCATAACACACACCTATACCTACTACGTATATCGAAATCCTACATCATATAACATTTACAAAATGCCAAACACCATGCTCCAATTCACCATACATCACATGCTACATACGAGTATGTTAATGTGCATATATCGGACGCCATACTTTAAACTATTTGCCTGCAGAATCACTTACCCTCTTAGTTATCTGAACATTATTATTTTAAGATACGAATATTTCACACGTTCCCTAATTATTAAAAAAAAACATTGCAATCAAGTTTCTACTACTCTATATTCGTTTTCGTATACCAATATTATGGCGGATATATTCGCATCTGTGTCCCCGAGCGTTTCCATCATGCATCATGCATCTTCTCCTACTATTATCAAAATCTTATCCACCATATTTCATTCATTCATCATATTATATCCATCCGAATTCCATGAATTTTGCATCTCCGTCAATTTCAACTCAATTGCCTGAAATTACCTTCTTTCCAAAAGCCACAACGAAAACGAACCTTTTCATAATTTTCCTATTACATTCGATGCAATGCAATCGTTGCAAGAAACCTGTATTCAACAACACCTTCTGACCTACCACATTGTCTTGCCTTTGAAAGAAAATCCCTTGATCACTACTCTTCAAGCGATGTGTTAAAATTTCATCCGAATGACCCAAGATACTTCGCACATATCTGAAGAAAATTGTCTGTTGAGACCATGTTCGAGCTCGAGTTCGAGTTCGACAGTGTATGGTGACACTAAGTTCGCGTTGATTTTCTCTTTCCTACATGTGGGCTGACAGGGCACGAAATAGATACTGCAGCATTAATTGAACCTATCAGAGTATACAACAAGTCGCCCGGCTCCTGTGCATTAGTCGGCTGACCTTGTGGTAATGGTAGCTCTTCTGAAAGACCTACACAGTAAACAGACCAGTCGGTCTGCGATTCAACGTGATTATTATATTATTATATTAGATTTGATACAGGACGTTCGGCAAGACTAAACTGCAGGTAGCGGTGATCAGAAGAGGAGTGTTCACTTGACACTCAGTGCATAACATCTTCCGAAGCAAGAGAGATATCTAAAACCTCCTGTCTGTTTTTCGTAACGCAAGTAGGCTCTCTGCCCACATTACAAAGTAGTATACCCATAATGTACTCGAAAAGCGACTCCTCTCGTTCGTTAGTGTTAGAACTGCCCCAAATTTCATGATGAGCATTGGAGTCATAGCCGAGAATCAAGTCAGTCCTTGATGCACTGGCCATAGCGATGGCTTCCTTAAGATTGGTAGAAGGGAAGGTGCCTGTGTCGTCATACGGCAAGTACGCCGAGGCAATCCAGTACACCTTCCCCTTTAGTTCAAGGCAGTTTAGCACCGAGTCCTACGATAATCACATACACCATACAATCGATCGTCAAACCTACGGATAGTACGAAAATTGCACTAAAATATGGGCAGGTAAAAATTGATCGGCCGATGAGCAAAATTGGTGCGATCTCCACACACATATGTAGGTCGATCCATTGACCGATTTCAATATCGGCCGACAGGTCGGCCGATCCATCGCTTCGTCTATGGTGGATCTTATACTAGGGCTGCGAAACCTGGACCCTAATTCGAGCCTCCGATAACATGCTAAACACATTTGAACGAAATGTCCTTCGGCGAACTTTTGGAGAAATTTGTGACCGAAATGGATGGTGTATCCGGTGCAACCCTGAGCTGTACGAGCTGCACGATGAGCTGCAAGTTTCGAGAATCGTCAAACTACAACGACTTCAATGAAATGCCCTATGTTCAACGATTGGACGTCATCAGTTCAGCAAAGCTGCGAATAAAGGCGGAGAGCTTGGTGGGAAGACTTAGTAGATGCTGACGCCCAACAACTGCTGGGCTTCGGAAATTAGAGGAAGCGTTCACTTGACCGAGGTAATTGGATTACAATTGATTCCGACAGCAAAAGCCCGACGTCGGGCTGTTGGGCCAGGACGATGATGCAAAACATTAAACAAAATTCACTCTTTTCTGTTACCATAATTCTCCACAAGGATATGTACTGCGTAAAATTCCAATGAGTTTAATATAAAGTGCGCTCTTCGAAATCCTCCTGCAGTGCATCTACCAACTTACAGACGGATACTTTTCTTACAGATAACATCTTCAATTCTTTTCATTTCATTTACCGCTACACATTCATAAACATACTTGTATGTTCATATACACCGACAAACACCTAAGAATAAATATAGTTACTGGGCACAACGCCAAGTTATAATATCGTTTTTGGGGGCTGTTATGCCTCGTTTGCCGGGCTGAATACGAGCAGCAAAATGAAATGAACAGCGAAAAAAAGACGCCGAAAAGGAACACTAGAAAGAATTACGATTCCGATTCCCGTAATATTCCATTTGATACCTCAGCATTGCTGTTTGCCGGCGGGCACAATATGCAGCATCAACCCCCCAAGTACACAAGATTTTCCCGATTTTTTCCTTTTCGTTTGTAATTTCGATTTGATCCTACGGAAAAAGATTGGAATTCGAAACGTATGCAATGGATTTTTTTTCATTGTTAATTTTTCGTGTCTACAACGTGTCATGTAGGGATGCGATTACGATGAATAGTCAGAAGTTCGATACTCTGCAAATATTTTAACGCTATTCCTCCCCGAATAAAACTCCATTTACCCTTTCGCTTCTGTGAACAATTCTACATTGCCACTCGTTAGCCAGACTAAGTTTTTTGGGATTACATCTCACCCAGTTGCGACCGACCATATATAGCCAAACAGGTTCCTTTCTTAACCCCCTCTAGTGAGTTAAAACCTCCACGGTCGAATTTTCAAGTAAAATTACACCTTCACGGCTTATACTAATAGAATTCTCACACAATCCGGATGGTTAGCTGCAAAGATGCATGACCTGAAGAGTGCTTCTATCCGTACGAAACCCCTAGGCTTGGACAAATAGAGGGAATTTAGGATTAAAAAATATTTGTCCCGTGAGGGGCTCGAACCACAAGCGACAGTGTTTCGAGTAGTAACCAAAATGCGCAGTGCGTTGCCAAGCGAAGCTATAGACGCATACTAAGCTGGTATACAGAATGAAACCAAGTCACCAATTCCAATTTTCACTGAAAAGAAAAGGGGGTCAGAGGAGCTCTACGCATACGAGTCGGGCAGTGTCTCTATAATTGAAGAAACTCGCTAGTTCCTTCGATTGTCCCAGTAGTGGAAGACCTTCGCATTATATAGGTACATGTCAATTTGCTCTTGTCAAAATGACTTCGGAGAAGCTACTTAACCGTCTTGCTGAAACCCGATTTTCGCAGACTTGTACAGTTATGCGGATACGTTAAAGAAACGAGAGTGGTTCTGTTTTTTTATCAGGATAATCCGTAATTTCGGGGCGACCGGTAGCGCAGTGTGTTGAGGCATCAGTCTCATGTTTGACTACTGGCGTTTCGGGTTCGAATCCCTTCCACGACAACGTTCGAGGTCATGGATGCGCAGGAGGCGCATGCTGGCAATTGCATTGTCCGAAACCAGCTTATACCGACGAAACGTCAACTGGCCACATGGAACAGTTGACGCGCTATGTCCCACAAGGGGTTACGGCAATTGAGAGAAGGAGAGAATCCGTAATTTCAGGGGCGGATAGCCGTGAAATCCCTATAAAGAAAACTATAAAAATGCGCTTTCGAAAAACCTTTTTCTTTTCTAAAAACTATTTCCGAAAACAAACGGAACAAAAAAATAAAACTGTGGAAAATGATTATCGAGAAAAAAAGCGACACTAATACTAGCATAGTTGAAAAATAGTTGCCAAAAACGCAACCGAAAACGGAATATTTGAGAAAAAATCGAAACGAGACAACTGTCGAGAAATTCAACCTGAAACGGTGCAGTTGGAAAGAAAAAACATTGAATACGAAGGCAGTTGAAAAATCTGATTTTCGGAGAAATGCAATATATTTGTATGAAATATCCCAGTAGCAGCAGTCTCGTTGTATGTAGGGTCCGTCAGTTAATCGCGGATTAAACCATGTTTTTTGCTCCCAGCATAATTTAGCTGTCATAAATCTTGAGCGTAAGAGCTACCATTAACTCTTTTCAGTAGCGCTCAGATATCCTATTCTCGATCACTTACAAGTTTCAGTCCCTTCTCGCAACAAATGAAACCTACCGTCAAATGTATGGTCAGCTTCTACTTTCATTGTGTACCCTGCGTTGAATCATCAGTCTGATATCTCATTATGTCCATTTTTCTCCGGTTCGAATCGCGCCGTGGCCATAGATGTTAGTGTTGATTTCCAACTATGGTGTGGGGCGTAACAAAAAGCCACAGTATTGTTCCCGAAATTTTGCAAAATACGGCTTAATACCAGAAGGTGTATGCTAGTAAAACATGTTAATTGCCTTGACTCCTCCAGAGACATGGACACGTCAACATCTCTTGCTTTACCATGCCTTGTTGACGTTTCATTAGCATATAGATCTCGGACGGTGCAGTTGCTAACTTTCACCTTCTATTCGAGCCGTCGTTTGCTGACAAGCTGGGAGCGCCATGAACGTTCTAATAATACCCACAGGCAGTTTTTTCTTTATTGACGCGCTGGAAATCGAACCCATGTTCTCTAAATAAATCATTGAAGAGTGGTCATTGCAACTTCACGGTTAGTGAGTGTGGGGGTTGGGGAGTTTACGTGGGGTTGCATTACGGGAGAATATTTACAACAAAATGTTATTGTCAAGCAATTTAAAGGGGACTAGCGTAGGTGTTGTGTACTTTGGCTAATTGGTCCAACATATTTTCCCCAGCTGCTGTAAATTTCGTGATTGTCTACTAAGATTAGGCCAACACCGTCTTATATTTGGGCATTTACAGAGAAACCAATACTCGATATGAGTGATGTCGGGGTATTAAAAGGTGTTCCGGTGGCTATCTCAGCACTCAAGCCCGTTGCCTCAATCTAGCCTATGGTGCTTAGAGTTACCCAAGCAGTTTGAGTACCAAGCTTAGTTAAGATTTCACTACTCGAAATGAAGTGAACAAACAGCAATGTCTGGACTACGTGCTCGTCCAGTGCTGATAATATGTGATTAACGGGACAGGTCGAAAACAGATAACAAAGAACCCAGACTGTCTTCATTCCCCCCGCCCTTTGATATTTTTCTGACTCGGATACTTGTCTCGAAGACGATTTGCTATCATTATTGCGATGATGGTGATCCAAACAGGGGTGCTTTTACTTATTTTGTTTAAAAAGGGTTACCCAACCCTTGTCTATTGAAAACTAATTCCTTTACAATCCCTCTCGACGTTTTATTCTCGAAAACAGAAAAACGAGCATTTTTCTTTCGGAAAATCGTTTGCAGATACGTATCCTCTTTAACGTATAAAATCTCGCCACACTGTCTTGCAAACAGTTCTCTTGTAATCGAAACTCATGTTACATGTAATCGGATATGGCTGAATGCTGAGAGTCGAACGAAAGAATGTAATAAGAACGAAAATGTCGAGGCTGTTTGTTCTCAAGAATTTAAAGATGTCAACAGTTTATCCCACCAACTCTAAGTAGAATCATTTTTTGTATTTAGCTGGGGTGGCATTTCGCTTGGTATCTTCTCTTGTCAACCAAGCTTGCTTCCTTCTCAACGGGCGGCGTGTTTTCTCGTTTGGATCCCCGACCACACGTTACTTTGGATTGGAATATTATATCCTCCGGGGATACACCAACACCTTGTTCTCTTTTCATCGAAGGAAGTTTTATTTTTGGCATACGCTGGCGAAGATTGGAGGTTTCTAACGACGAAACCAAGGATGCGTTTTTTTTTTCTTTTTAAATATGGCGCGTTTGTACAGCGAGGAATTATTAGGATTGACACTTTGATGTGAACTGATTCGAAAATGGCGTTCAAACGAATGTGGTGTTTTAGGTCGTGCTGTTTTTTATCGATTCTGATTTACCTTCATCCTTGTCAGAGCAATCAAATTTAATGCAAACGATTAATACTTTTGAATCTGGGCTAAATCCCGTAGGGTTCCGAGAACGAGTGAAATTTACATGGTTCTAGACAGTGAAGGGATTTTCTTGTAGTCTGTCTTCAAACTTGTTTTCGATAGATTAGAAGTACATTAGAAAGATGAATTCAGGAGCCGTCACATAACCTCTTGATATTACAATTGCGGTGTGTGATAGTCTTACCACTTCTTCCAGTTTCGATTCGGTAGTGATATAGGAACGTGTGTTCTAAGTCATATCCTGATCCAGACTTCATATACAGTAAAATGTAGATTTTAAGCTTCAGAGCCCGACCTCAGTATTATTTCAACCAAATGAATTGCATTCGCACTTACGGTGCGTGATGGAAGAAACGAGGATTCAATTGCAGTCACATCAGCTTAGCAAAATTCTTTGATGCAAGCATTTCATTGGGACATACGGTTCATCATGTACCACGCTGGGCGCTGTTTTGTAACAAATGCGAGCTTCTAAGGCAGAGGCTAGTGAGATTTGTCGGGCAAACTGTCCGTGGAACTTAACGACGCATTATTTGTGATATTCACAAGAAACTCCTTAAAGGGGAAAAGAGGCGAAAGTTCGTACGTTGGTATGACGGCTGATTAGCAAAACGTAGCCATCGGAAGTAATACCGAGAGGTGGTCCCGCAGGGTGCATGTAACGACAGCAATTGTTCAGGTTTACTCAATTGACGATTTGTGAATTGTGTGCTTATCCATTTCATTATACCCGTCATGGATGTGATAGGGTATATTAACTTTGTCATGAAGTTTGCAACGCACAGAAGGAAGCATCTCCGACCATAAAAACTATATATATTCTTTGTCGGTATGATGAGACAAGTCGATTAAGCTTTGTCCGTCTGTCTGTCTGTCCGTCTATCCGTCTGTCCGCCTGTCTGTCTGTTTCTATGCAAACTAGTCCCTCAGTTTTAAGGCTATCGAG
The DNA here is from genome assembly GCA_964017055.1 of Chloromyia formosa. Lineage (NCBI taxonomy): Eukaryota > Metazoa > Arthropoda > Insecta > Diptera > Stratiomyidae > Chloromyia > Chloromyia formosa. The sequence goes on along the minus strand of OZ024818.1, from coordinate 14,195,221 downwards.
CTGAAATTTTGTACAGATCCTTTTTTCTATTGCACGCAGTATATATGCTGGAACTAATGGAATCGGACCACTACGTCGTATAGCTGCCATAGGAACGACCGGTCCAAAAATTCGTCTTTGTGAGAAAAACTTTTTTATTTCTAAAGATATCTTTTTCAAACTTCGGAGGAATCAATAGTATCTATAGTTAAATCACATCTACGAATTTGGTTGAAATCGGACGATTACGTCATACAGCTGCCATAGGAACGACCGGTCCAAAAATTCGTCTTTGTGAGAAAAACTATTTTATTTCTAAAGATATTGTTTTCAAAATTCACAACAATCAGTAGTATTAGTAGTATAGTTTAGTGAAATCATATTTCCAAATTTGGTTGAAATCGAATTACTCTATCATATAAAATAGCTGTCATAGGAACGACCGTCCCAAAAGCAAGTTTTTGTCAGAAAAACTTTTTTTCCTTCTGAAGATATCATTACGAAATTGCATATTATTCAACTGTATTGACTGCTAAGCCACGTTCCTAGATTTGGTTGAAATCGACCCACTATTTCATTATATTGCAGGAGCAGTGAAATCGGAACAAGTTTACTACTAATTTCAAAAAGGCAAATGTACCACAAAACAGCCGAAGGCTAGCTTGCTTTTCCTTGTCGCTTATCCTGCTCTACTCTGCTCTGTACAAAAAAAGCAGCTAATAATGTGCTTTCCGGCAATCCTTATGAACCATCCCACACGAACATCTTTGAATGCTCACCTTCCTTCGTTCATTACGCTATCCAATTGCTTTTTGTAACCAAATAGCAAATTATCAGGAGAGCCCTTTTTATTGAAATCAAGAGGCAATTATCTTATGAAAAACACATTTATCCATATCATACATTTATACACATAAATATTCTAATAACAATTCATCAAACCATAAAGGACTCTCCAGAAATTACACGAAACAGTCTGAAAAGTTGAGTTCGTCAAGAGCCGAAACAAATCTGAAAGCAAGTAAAAGCAGCAGAAAAAGTTATGATGACCCTCTTCGACTCCTGCAGAGATCGTTCCTTAAAGGACTTCGACGAACTTCTTGAAACATAGTAGACCAAAGCACAGCTACCGAAAGTATGCAGAGGCATCATTTTCAATGGAGAAACTTTTTGTTTTACGGAAGAAAATCGGTAGCACTATACGAATACCATCACATCTCATCAAATCGATCCCTTCCATATTATTGTGGTATGCTATATACTAAATGTGTACATATCTGTGTTTCCATAGGACTTGTTTGTTATTAAATCTTGTGCGTTACCTTGCCTCATTTGAAGATGGTACGGCCTCTTCTAATATTGGGGCCTGTTAAAGATGACCAGATGACACAACTTTGGTCTTCACCCCAATCCAATAGCCTTCACAGTGTCCTTCCGGCCGCACAACAAACACTATCAGCGATAGGCGAATACGGGAAGGACAGATTGTTCAAAGGATACACACAACACTCAACGACTGGTGGACCGTTGGACATCCAAACACGTAAGGATTATAGAAGAAAATATCTTGTGTCATCGAAATTGGAAGAGAGCGTTGAAAGTTTGAATACTTGAGGATATGAAGGATGTTTTTAAGACTCTCCAAGAAGTTTCACCGAACTCATTCGAAACTTTAAATGGAATTTATGGGATACTAACTCTGCTATTCAACAATAAAGTTGTTGTTGTTATGCAGAGTATTGTCGGTACATAAATATATGTTGTTACACACACGTATGTCCACAGGCTCAGTTTGTTGTCTCGAATAACATATGATGATGGTAATTCCCTGGCTTTTAGTGTTTGAAAATACGGGGACATATTATACTAAGTATAAGGTAATTGGAGGAAATATTTTGGGAGTGCGGTTTAATGGCTTAAGCTATTGGTCTCTAAATTACGTAATTGTTTTATTAGAATACTGATTAATTGAACTGTTCATTATGAATTGCATGAGAGGATATAATAATGGGAAGCTTTCACGAAATTGCAGGTTTCTTGACTCTTGTTCTCACTAAAGCACTGATTCTAAATTAATTGTCTTAAGAGACATAGATCAGGCAACGAATCGCCTAACGGTGCGGATATATTGGAGCTTCGACAAACGATAAGAGCAGCGCTGATTGTGAAGCGAAGCTATTTAGGTCGGAAAAACGCATTTGCTCGCTTTGTTTAACGACCATGATGATATGAACTGCTCTCAGCGACGCTCTAAACGTTTATCGCAGTTCCAACATAAACAGTTCTATGTAAAAGCACGAATTTATTTCCATCGGTTCACTATCGGCACTGCTCTTATCATTTGTCGAAGCTCCGACGTAAATGCACCCTAAGACATCCCGAAAGAAAGAGAAACGTATCTATTAGAGACTACAACAGGATGTAGAAGATGAGTTTGTATCCGTCACAGAAGAACCCATACTTTTTGTTATAGTGTTGACTTGAATACTCCTTTTGGCGATCAAGCATGTACATACCCAGCAAAAAGTGTGGCTAACCAAGTAGGGTAGGTAACTGGTTAGCCAAAGCATGAAAATCGTAGACCCCGCATGGGTGCTACGAAATGTTAAGGATAGGGTAATAAAAAAATTCATAGGTATTTTGCCAACCAACGGTGCCCTTTGTCAGAGCATTCCTTCATGATAGTCCTGGCTTAAGCCAGGCCTAGACCACAGTACGGTTCCGGTCTGATAAAATTAGACGTTGAGCCTTGCCTGGGAAGTTGATCCACCGATTTATTGCAGTAATGCCTTGGTGACCTAGCATCCAATATAAAAGTACTTGGTTTTCAGTTGCCAGACATTGAAGAAGTTCGCGACAATCTTTCACCAACCTTAAAAAGAGCTTGTGTGAAGATAGAGCCTTTATAGCTGTCTGTGCAGATAGCAATGTGAGCGCCTTTAAGTTTTTTCTCCAGAATAATCCTGGCGCAGACCTCTGTGGCATGGACTTCGGCTTGAAAAACGCTGAGCCAGGCAGGAGAAGAATTTATTGCCGAAACATAACTCCGTGGTCATACAATTTGATCTTAGGTAGATCTGCATGCGAAGAATTTGATTCAGAATGCTCATGTGACCATTGTCACTAATACAAACTTCAGAAGATAGCTGTATCCTAAGCGCATTTAGAGCAGCTGTTTTTTTTTAGTGAAGATGTGCAGCGGGGTAAATCCAATAATCGCTTGCAAAGAAGGCGTAAGGCATGTATTCATAGCCCCAGTTATCCCAATATAAGCCAGGCGTTGAAGCTTGTTAAATTTCAGTATGGCTGAGCCCTGTTGAGCCTTAGGCCAAAATACTTACGCAGCATATTTGGCTACAGGCCGCACCAACATACAATACAGCCACTTCACCATCTTTGGTGTCAGACCCTATGTCCGTCCAAAGAAATTTTCACAAGCCCACATTGTACATGAGGCTTTAATGATTACATTGCCAATGTGAGTATTCCAATTAAGATATTTTACTTCCTTGAAATACCCTAAAACCGTCCTTCATAATGAAACCAAACGGGAAGTTAGGCTATGTTTACGAGTAAAAGGTACGATGACTGTTTTTAATGGGTTAACAATTAACCCCACTTCATCGCACCAATTCAAGACCACATCAAGGGCGGCCCCCATCACTTCGGAGACGGTGGATTCAAATTTGCCCTTGACCACAACGGTTATGTCATCTGCGTGTCCGATTGCATAATATCCACGCAAATGTAGCATGGACAGCAGTTCGTCAACAACCAGTGCCCAACCAGTAGACAGCCCTGCTCTGACAAAATTGACAAAATTTTTTTTTCTAAACAAATTGAAACGGAATATCAGAAATTGCTTGGTTACAAAAAGGTACTCTCGATGGCTAGCGTTAATACCTCTTTAAAATGGTTAAAAATGTTCCATTTTTTCGAAACATCTCTGAAACCTCATTGATCTGCTAGCAATGGGCGATATTCACCTAAATGTATAGTCCATAACGTGCCACCATCTTTATCAGCGCCTTAACTTACAAACATTTTAAGATCTCGTTCAGGATTATTCATGGCTAATTTAAAGGTCCCACATACGAATTCTGCCGGTTGTCTTGGAGACTAGCAGTAAGAAAATGCTGATTCTGCTTACAATGGAATCCAATAAACAACCAATCTACAATACTATCATAAGAACGTAATATTATCTCCAAATCTACCATCCGAACTAATCGAATTGAAACTTTCCGTAGCTTAATATCGAAAGAACCGCACACTAAGGTCAAACTTCATTAAACTCTCTCCCCCGAAAACGGAAATGTCAAGTTCTACCGACCAACCAAACAAGGCACAAGTGTTGTGACGAAAACTTTTCATTTCTTTTCCATGCAATTTTCCCTTTTGTTTCACGTCTTATTGTTTTTTCTACGTTTTTTCTTTTCTTGCACGTCTTCTTGACTCGAAATGTGGTCCATGGTTGAATGTGATACGTGATTCGAGTCAAACAATGAATTTATCTAAATCCCTTCTGGTAAGAACTTATAACGTCATCACCACTCCATCTCCCAACATTGACGAAACAAACATTGTACCGAGAAAGATACGACAAGGACACACAATCACATACTTATTTATACTATTTCGGAGTTCCCTCTATCCGTCTCCGGAATCCTTCTCAGGCTTTTCTAAGGATTTGACCCATGCTCATGTCTACTGCCGTATTTAGTCCACTTTTATTTCCTAGGGATATTCTTGGCTACACTAGGGATTAGGGGAGCCTATTGTTTTACGTTTTATCCCCAATCATTTCTGCGGTAACATAGTAAGCCCAAGACGACCGCAAGATACATCTGAATTCGGTAATAGAGAATGGATTGGATGGGAAACTAAATGGCGCGCTAACTAGTAGGAGGCGAGTGTACAGTTTCTGTCTATGGAAAAAAAACGCAGGAGGGTGAAGTCTGCCAGCCTGCGTATTTCTGTGAGCAGGGTTTATCTCTATGTTGGAGAGAATAGCGGAATGCAGAAACGGCCTAGTTTTTGACATGGATATGTTTTATAGCTGGGGGTCATCCTAAAAATCTGTCCGTCACACGAAATGTCTGTTTTTCTACTCGGGGGTCAGAAGAGGAAACAAGCCCATTGAAAATTTTCCCGAGTTCTATGAATGTAGTGGCCGATCCTCAGTCAATCCGAGTCAGTCATCAAAGGGAACTCACGAAAATCGAAAAACTTCGCATCATGAACTGACTAAACAACCAGGCACCCATAAAACAAGTCAACATCATTCAACTGCCATCCCCTCGTGACTCAAATCTGCTCACAACACCAACCACATCCAGACAACCTGTCTCCCTCACTCGTGCACAGCGCTATGGCTCCTCCTTCACAGCAATCTTTTTGTTTTCATCAATTAGTCACTAACCTGACTCAGTAAGAAAATCGTTGGGGTAGGTCGGGAAATAGCTTCAACTTCACACACGCACACACACATACACTCGTATGCACGCAATGGAGAGACGGTTGAGTCGAAGAAGTTCAATGGATGAGCGTTGCTTCGTCATCGGCGACAATGCGAAAGAGATGCTTGCTCCACGGACCTTGGACTACACTTCCGCGGCGGATCCACCCCTTTCTTGTGATGGCCAATCCCATCCAGCCGACTGAAATCAGTGTCACCAAGGTCACCAACGTGTTTTTCCCGTGGATGTAAGGAACTTACGACCGTACTTGTATCGCGCATACCGCGTACTATCACGATCGATGATTTATCAACTAACAGTGCACGATTCTGATTTAGTGAGGAGAATAGTGCAGATGATGCAGTTTGTGCAGCGCGGATAACGTAAACGTTAATGCAATAAAATTGTGTTGTCGCGCTTACCGTCTTTAGACTTAGACGAGTACTATCTAAGTATCTAATAGTAAGTGTGTTTAGCTAGACCGCGGATTGACGCGATCGATCGCGGATTGACGTACTAACGAAGCACAGGCGCATAAAAATATGTAGAGTGTATGATCGCTTGATCCACACACGGGGCAACGGTTGGGTTAATTTGTATTCTCCTGTACACTATGCGGGACGGTATGTCTTGAAAATGATACAAAGTATCTACACTGCATGCAGATACATCGGTACATCTTATGCCTACCGAAAGCGTGGGACGTGTTTTGTCGAATGAATTCATCCAGTATAACTATACTGGGATCTTTATAAAACTTACGTCGATATCTTCAACACAACAGGTTCCACGCAGTCGGTAGCCAAAGACATATCCATGTTCCGATGTATCTGTATGCAGTGTAGATACTTTGTATCTTTATTTAACTAATCCAAAGCCTAAGGCCTATGTAGCTAGTGCTTAAGTTAGACTTTAAGATCAGCATAATTGTATTATGTAAGCTCTTATAATAATAATAATAATTAACTAATCCATTTCTATTTCAGCAGTTAGCCAATCTAGCCCACAGGAGTTACTGTGATGTAAGCAAACTGCTTCCGTCTTTCCAAAAATTATAGTCATGGCATGTCTTAGTAGACTTAACATCGTCCGCGAGGGCAGTGGCGTATTTAGGGAAATCACAAAGGGGTGAGGGGCACGAATTATTTAGTAAGTAAACATACCTTACTTATTCACACATATTATTGACCTAAATGTGTATAAAGGTTATTGAAATATGTAAATACGTATATGGTTTATGTAATAGGTACTGGAGTACTGTTGAAGGCAACTCCATTCGTGAGAATAAAGGACATTCTTGGCTATGAAGCAATATCTAGGCGAATGCACTAGACTGCTGTTGACGATATTTTGAGTTCTAAGGACTTATGAGATTTTGAGTCCTTTGGTGAGGGAAGAAGTACATTTTTGACAATGAAGTGATATAGGCAAGGTATCACATGACAGCCGGTGGTGAGGTGCATGCACTAGAGCAGGGGTCGGCAAACTCCGGCCCGCGAGCTAATATTGTTTTTGACATGACAAAATAAATTCATACAAATACATAATTTAAAATCGATTTTTGTTCATCATAACGTAGTGTGTTTGAGTTGAATTTAAAACAAATTTATTTGCTACATTGGAGACTCAATTGGAATAATAATCCGAATAGCAATCCCTGTTAAGATCCAAGGTAAATTATATGGTAAGAACCGACCAGAGTGTCTGTGGTGGGGTATTTGAATTAAGCACTAGGATCTTGCTATGGACCGTCCCAACAATTGTGCCGAATTTTAAAACTATACGATTTTTTTCCTAATTAAGCCTTTTCGGACTTAATAGCCTGGACTAGATTGATACTTTGTACATTTAATCACATTTCTCCGACGTTTCGCCTTTTAGGCATCTTCAGGGTTTTCCACAGGAAAGCGTAGTTACAGCAGATGGTGGAGCGGATGCTGATGTACTGTCTCGCATCAATAAGGCAGCTTTTATCAGTTTGACTCCTTTCTTGCAAAACAACAACACCTCCAGAAGTACCAAACTCAGGATCTTCGAAACCAATGTAAAATCTGTGCTTCTTTATGGCTGTTCAACTTGGACGGTGACCAAGGCGATAACAACTAAATTGCAAACTTTTCGTGAACCTGTGTCTACGGCGCATCCTACACATACGCTTGCCGGAGGTCATTTCTAACGAGGACCTCCTGTTCATCACTGGCCAGGACAGGATAGACACCTCCATAAAAAGGCGAAAGTGGCAATGGATAGGTCACACATTTCGAAAAGGATCGGAAAACATTGCTAAACAGGCACTCGATTGGAACCCACAGGGAACCGATGCAAGCCGCTGCATTGGACGACCTAGAAACACCTGGAGAAGATCAGTTGAGATCGAGGGTAAGTCATAAGGCAAATCGTGGAGACAGCTGAAGGCGATGGTGGCGAACAGGACGAGGTGGAAAGTCGGCGTGGTTATTGCCCTACACCCCACAAGGGGTTGACAGGATCCAGAGAGAGAGAGATTTACCTTGTAATTTTTTTTTGCTTTAAGTAACGTCTTTTTATATTATTATTGAATGTTAAAATCAATAAATGAATTTATCTACGTATCTACTTCAGAAAAGTTTCGTTATCCGAAATGACGCCACACTCTGGGGGTCGGTTAAACGAATTGCTACTGTATGTAGTCGCGAACCACCTTTATTACCTATTCCAGCTCCCCAAATATACTCGTACAAAATTTGGTGACAATCGCCCCAGTAGTGGTTTAAAAGTTTTTGCACGACAAACATAGAAACCTCATCTTCACTTTTATATATGTATTAGATAATCGCGCTAGCTGCCGCTGTATGTAATTAATTACATACATTCTGACATTTCAAAACATAATAGCATGTCTGCAATACATCTCAGAATTTGTCCATTGTTTCCATTTCCGTCTGGAATTAATTCTGTCCTCTTATCAGACACATGCAACTTGATAGAGCACATTTCTAATTTAAATTTTCTTCAGATCTAAATTCAGTCACACTGGCTCACACACACACACGCTCGCACAAAAACACTTGCCTTCTCAGCCATATCCTTGGGAAATATATTTGGCCGAGAGTCAGTCGGTGTGTGTACACATATGAGGTGTAAAAAGACAAGATTGATTACTCAAGTCAGTATTCAGCCAAGGAACAGTCACTTACTATTAAATTCTATTGTGTATATCAGCACAAACCTCACGCAGAAATCCGACAGAGTCCTTTCAAAGACATCCCGTGGGATCTTGTCACGTAGTGTACATATGTAAGTGTGTTGTATATCCTTTGTCACATATACAAACTTCGTCATAGAGAAATATGTACGTGCAGAAATACGACGAGTGGCATACACGAGTTAAAGTAATCATTCTTCTCAAGACAATTTACACAAACCGATGACTACTATTACTTCTTCTCCATCGGGGAGACAGTGAATGGTCGCAATATCATCAGAGAAACATGTTCCTGTATCCACTGTTTGGAACACATACGTCGTCCTATAGCATATATTCGCCAGGGTACGAGTACCACGTCCGGTGCGACAGACGTCTGGGAGCACGGGGGCTTGGAAAGTTCTTCACCGTCACTGGAGAACAGACGGACGGACATATCGAGAGCGGACAAGTTAACAAAAGGACGAACTCCGCACGGTAGTGTATCTAGATACGTTTTGAAAAAGCTTCAACGGAATAGGAAGGAGCACACTGTCAAAATATCCTGAACGAAATGTCGAAGAAATACCAGCATGACTTCATGGGAAAACAGAACAGAGAAAAAAGGAAAACAAAAGTATATAAATAACTTGAAAAATTATTCTTGCCAAAGGGTGCGTAAAGAATATAAATTGGTTTCTCTAATACTTAACTCGGGAAGCACCCTTGACTCTACTCTTTTTTTTCCTTTTAGAAAATAATGTATATCGCTTGTTCACATGTTTGTTTTTGAATGTACGTATATACACACATACTACTAGTAGTCCTACTTTTCAGATGAGCTGCCGGTCACTCCATTTCCGTTCGGTATCCTTCTGAAAGTCTATCGACATGATGTACTACTCTCTTTGTTTTCAATCATTTGTTAGGCTGTCGAAGGCATCCTATTCTTATTCTTCACTTTTTTTTCATCAGTATCAATTTGATTTTTGTTTCGATCACCGCATGCCGACGTCGAGAAAGGATATTTTTGTTGGGTCCATCCTGTTAGGAGGAGGAATGAATAGCAAGTAAGTAAATACACTTTCAATTTTATAATGGCGAACCAGATGGTTGGGGAGCAACAAATCGATTGATTTTTGTTTTGTTATTCACTTGACTTCAGTTTCAGTTTTAAGGATTTTTTATTGATGGGTTCATTGAAGTCAAGAGGGCCTTACCAATCGACATTTGGAAAGTTTTAGCAAAGAGGAAGGGGTGGGACGTGATTTTTGGTATATTGCTGTTAGAAAGTCTTAAGATTGAGCTTATTGGAGTTAATAGCGGGTATGGTTTTTCCGAGATTTTTTATTAACTACATCCGTTTATCTTATATTTCTAAAAAGAGTATTGCAGAGGGTATTCGAAAATCAAATCTACTGCTTTCGGTCACAAGCTGATAGCCTCTTCCGAAAGCCTAATTACGTTCACCCATAGATCCTCGCACTTCATCTGTTAGTTGTTGTTGTTGTTGTAGAGGCGCTTCGAGCTCGGATAAAAATATGTGTGTCAAAAACTCTAACTATCCATCCTCTATGTCCAGGTGGAGATGGGGTTCTCCCCTAACGCAATAGGAGTTAAGCGCGTGGGGGCTGCTAGACATTTAAAGATGTGCTCAACGTCGTGTGGATCGACACCACATGCTGCGCAGGAGTTTTGGGCTTCACTGTCGATGCGAGATAGATATGAATTCTAACGCGGGAGAACCAACCAGAACGAAGTTGAGCTAACGAAAAATACACTCCTTCTCCTCTTTGTCACCGCATATGCATATCTGGCTCACAGCTGCTTTTTTGGAAGGCATACGCTACAATTTATCCATTTAGAGTAGGTCTTGCTAATCGCTTCGGACTTTAAAGCTAGTTTGCAAACAACGGTAGGCTTATTAATGTTTCGATGAATTTGTTCAGCCTGTGTTGTGCCATGGACGTGAGGTATGGACTCTCACCCAAACCTCAGAAGCTGATCAAAACCTTCGAAAGGAGGATCCTCCGGCGAATCATTGGAGCTGTACGTGATGGCGACCAATGGCGAATAAGGTACAACAGTGAGTTGAATGAAATCTTTGACGAACCAGAGGTCCCCAACGACAGAAGTTAACAGTGGAAGCCACTTCTGATGGAGGACACATAGGCTGATAAAAGTAAGTAAGTAAGCAAGCTTGTAGTGCCCTGTCTGGCAAACTCATCTTGTCTATTGTTACCAGTGAAACTACTGTGGGCCCGAAATCCAACATAAGATAATCGTAAAAAAAATGCATCATCTTTGACGTAATCAGGCCCGGTTCAAAGGATTCAATTACAGCTTGACTAATGGTGAAAATTGTTATCTTGTCTCTAGCTGATATCACGTGACGCCCCAACCAGGTCGCAGCATATGTAATCGCTGTAATCTGTGCGTAAAAAAAACACTACAGTAGATGGGGAGTCTGAAACAGATGCTCGAGGTAAATTAATTAATAATAATTAATAAGGTCATTAGAAACTCTAGCGCTCATTTTCTTATCCGTCTTGGAGCCATCTGTGCAGATTTCTCTTGACTTAGGCAGCGGAAGTGCGCTCTCATCCCACTGACTTCGGGATGGTATCAGGCTAACAAAGTTCTTTTCAAGCGAATATTTGAGAGACGTATTGTCTCTGGGTTGTTCAGAATGTTCAGCTGCTCAATTGTCCAGAGAGCTTGAAGTGAACGCCAGATGCCCGTACTTGCGGCTATCTGTTTCCCAAGAAATGTCCAAAGGTAACAAGTTTAGCAGCATGTTTAAGGTCCCACAAGGAGTTGTCCTAAGAGCCCCACAATTAGCGATGCTGGCTAATCTTTGCACCTCTACCAGCAGGCTACGGTAAGGCTCTGTACTCAAAGCAGACAACTACCACAAACGTAAGTATGAAGCGTAAAACAGCTACATAGAACCTGTGCAGTACTTTTGGTTGCACGCCACAATTTTGATCAATAGCTCTCTTACAGGGGTAGAGTGCGATATCAGCCTTATTTACCCACTCCTGTATACGAGGGCGGTCCGATAAGTACTTAGCCTACAAAAGAAAAACGAAAATTTTGGAAAAGTGGCGATTTATTTCTTAACATAGTCTCCTTCTAGCTCGATACACTTGACCCAGCGATGCTCCAACTTCTTTAACCCCTCTGAAAAATACGTTTTCTCGAGGTCTGCAAAGTAGGCCTCCGTGGCGGCGATGACCTCCTCATTCGACTCAAATTTCTGCCCGGCGAGTGACTTTTTCAAGTTTGGAAACAAAAAGAAGTCGCACGGGCCAAATCTGGAGAATACGGTGGATGGGGCAGCATAGCAGTTCGTAGCCCAATTTGACCGTGGCGACGTCGGAGGTGTGGGTGTTGTCTTGTACTTGTCCACTAGCCCGCTCCTTTCCATAAATGGTTACAAGGGGTATGTCTATATGGGATTTGCATAATTTGCTAAACTGCTCAAATGTCGGGTGTGCCGAACAAACTGCGAATATGAGAATTGGTCAGCAGCTTTGATCAATGGAATAATATTGACGTCCGTAAGTCGTGTCCAGCCGTCTGCATATAATTTGGCCCTAGGCGATTTCGTTGCAGGTCTCATGGCATGTTTCGCAGCAGGTCTTGATTGATTGATTGTTCTTTTGTCTAAAAACCACTTTTCAATCAACACACATTTCGCCGGTCCTAATGGTCTCCATAATGAATTACTATGGAAATTGAATTTTGTTACTGAACATAAATTTCTGACAAGGATACAGTGATATAAAACTAACAAATTATTCCGTCATTATCAAAGACCAAATTACCAAACCATGAGTCCCAGTGTGAAGTAAACAAAATTTCATTTTGCACTGAAACTCATGTTATGCTTCATGGTAGTCAAACTCCAAGAGCATGTACGAGGGGGGGGGGGGGGGACTATTAAAAGATTACGTTGTAAAATTTTCAGAATTTTGCAAAGATTTTCTGCAGTTCTGACGAAGTGCATTCACCGGCAACAATCTAGCAACTACCAGCAACAAAGAGAACTTTTTGAATTCATTTTACACCTAGTCCCATTTGATCAGACATGACTGCAACGACAAAGGCCCCCTCTTGGCAACCTGTAAAACATTTCGTCCTTTATGTCGCAGTGAGCAAACAAAATTGCTAAACTTTAACCGCTGTTTAATTTCCACTGCATTCCTCAACATTGAGGAGTTACGACGCGATAGCCATAGGGGTTGAAAATATACTGCAACAGTAAAAACAGGCACGTAATTTATCCGCATCCGTAAGGACCCAATGAATCAGGTTCATTTCTCGGAACCCCACCGGACTGTAGATTACTATGGTACATGTACAGCAAGGATTTTCCTCAGAAAAAATCACGTTGCGAAAAGAACGATCACGGAACGGACGCGGCGTCGTGCATGGCGGTAGTTGCAGCCAGCCACCTACCAAACTAAACAACAATGAAAACCTGAGGAAATTCTTAATTAATGGAAAAGTTTTCTTCATCTTAAACTAAACGAAATAGCGAAGATATTGTGTTTGCCCGGACGTAAAACAAATATCCAAGCCGGAGATGTTCGGCAATGGGAATGGCACAATGGCTACAACGAAAACAGAACTTACACTCTGTAGAAATTCAGCATCCAGGACGACACATTCGTACAAGGACCTCAGCAATAATTTTCCATCTGGCAGCGTTCCGAAAGTGTAGAGTAAAGTGAAGCGCCACATTTACTTTTCTTTCTACAGTATTGGTTCCTTGTTCAGGTCCTTGTCGTGATGACTACGACAATCGTCGTTGTCGTTGTTGTCAACGACGTTCCTGTTCCGTCTTTTGTTAACGAAAATATCGGCAAACATTGCAAGGGTTTTGTTCCATACCCAAATGAAATGAACTGTAGTTTGTTAAAGTGCAGGGGAGAGAATATTGTGTGGAAACTTTCCGTTCAAATTATCGAAACTTATTGTAAGCCGCAATTGAATAACCGCAACCATCACTGGTCAAATAGAAAATTCAGTCGCAGGCTTTTGTGCCAAGAAAGAAGCCGGAACAGGAACAGTTGAGTTTTCTATTTGACTTGGCAACGATTATGATGGGAAATTCACTTGGGTGGTCACCATACCGCAATGTCGACATATTTTAACGGGGGCAAAAGGAAATGGTCAAAGTTTAAGAAGCTCCATTTTCTATGCGAAAATACTCGTATATATCAATTTCCAATCAATGGTTGCTCTCACTTTTCACAGTCGGGAGATGTTGTGGCTTGTTATTACGTCTCGCACCACAGGGGGAAGATAACACAAACATCCATGGCCACGAACGTCGTGGACTGGACTTGAACCCGTAACGGGCGTAGTCACACATGAGACTGACAACTCTACGCAATGAGTTACCGGTTGAAATGCCCATATACTCAATTCCCCTAACCCCTTGTGGAGCATATCGCGTCAACTGTTCCATGTAGCTCAGTCAACGTTTCGTTGGCATAAACTGGTTTCGGAGAATGCAGTTGCCGGCTTGCACCTCCTGCACATCCATACTACTTTGCCTTAACCCCTAGCGGAGCATAGCGCGTCAACTACTTCTGCGCGCCATCGTACTCTGTTCTGGGCAATGGGGCGCAACTCCCCAAAAGACTTACCCAGTACCTGACACTCCTTTGCCACAGATCGACGCCATGTGATTCGAGGACCCCCTCTTGGTCGGCCTTGGTTGGAAATGGGGTTCCATTTCATGGCATGCAAAGCATTGCAGTTATCACTCTTCCGCAATGTGTGACCTATCCACTGCCATTTTCGCCTGCGTATCAATTCGTCGATTGGCATCTGACCCGTACGCCGACTTAGCTCTTCATTTGATATTGTTTCGGGCCAGAAAATTCTTAGAATTCGACGAAGACATGAGTTGACGAAAACTTGCAGCTTTCTGGTAACTCCTACGGAAACTTTCCATGTGCTGCTCCCATACAAAAGCACTGATAGTACCAGGGAGCAAAACAGGCCCAGCTTGGTCTTGATGCTGAGATAACTGCTCTGCCAGATTTTGGACAGCATGCCGTTTGCGCGTTTAGCCTGGTTGATACGACGAGCGATGTCCTGCTCCGTACCACCATTTTCGGCAACAATGCTACCCAGGTAGACGAAGTTGTCCACCTTCTCCACAGGCTGCCCATTAATATTGATGGCAATAGGTGTCGGATTTCTTTTTCGCAACGGCGGGCTATGAACCTTGGTCTTGTTGGTATTAATCTTTAGCCCAACCTTGCTTGCCTCCCTCTCGAGATCTAACGCCATTGCGGACAGATCCATGATTTTGTGGGAGAGTAGGCATATGTCGTCAGCGTAGTCAAGATGTTGTAGATAAGATGTCAAAGTCCATTGAATTCCTCTGTCGAGTCCGGATAGGGCTGCATGCAACACATCGCCGATCACAATGAGGAATAGGATCGGTGAGAGGATGCACCCCTGCCGAACTCCACTGCGAATCTCAAAGTCCCCCGACACCTTACCTTTATGCAGAACGCGACATTTCGCGCCGTCATAGGTTGCCTTAATACGTCGTCGTGGACGGGATTTGAACCCGAAAGGCCGGTACTCAAGCATGATGCGCTACCGGTCGCCCCGATTCATGTAGCTACGATGGCAAAATTGCACTAGGGTCAAACTGAGTTGTGGCTCAAGACAATCTAATATTTCATTCCAAGGCGAAGTTTTGCAGTTTTGATGTATCCAATGGATTGAGAAACGAATGGCAGTCGTATCTCAATGTCCAATCGAACGAGGGCCTCAACCCATGACGTCAAAATAAAATTGATGTTTGAATAGATCATTACATTCGTGAAAAAATTCCAATAACCATTAGTACCACCATAAGCAATATTTCAAATCATCGTTCTCATCCATCTAAAACTAACAAGCAATCTTCAAAATCCAAACAAACTTTGAAAATCTGCAACTCTAACATGCAGACCTGCTTCTCCTTCGTACTTCGGCCGCTACGCTATGGTCTATAAATGATAAATTAATAGCAATATCAAATCTCTCGGAAAGATTGAAAGGTATTGCTGGTATCAGATCACGATAGGGTTACGAACCTTTGATGCTCCCCTCCGATTCACGAAGGACGACGATATGAACCAAGACACTTTCCCCGACAAATGGGATATATCCCCGAATATAATACCTAGGAAGAAATATGTGATACTGATTGTGACAAATGGTCTCTGGATAGAGGTCCAGGGTAATTTATACGGGAGCGGGTATCCTTAACGCCCAAGCATTCAGCTCTCTCGACATGAAATCCTACCCTATCTATGCAGGTTTTCCATCGGTATTCTTTCGCTTAAACTGAATATAAATGGGAATATGCGTGTTCACTTATTCACTTCGATGTTTTCCACACTCGCATAGATATGTTAGTGTCGGTGTCGACCGCTTGCCTGCCTGCTAGGAGGCCTTCTTGCTGCATGATTTCAACTAAGAAAGGTGAGAGATACGGATTCAGCTCCTCTAGTATCTTTTATATCATTGAAAGGATGTTTGTTCATAGCAGTTTTACGATGAGAAAAATTTGAATTTCATTTCCTTTTAAGTCATTGTTATTTTGATAAAAAAAAAAACGAATCGGAACGCTCGGTGAAATGGATTTGGAGGATCCTTGGGTAACTGTGGAGGAACATAAATCTTACCTGGAGTTTGCTCATTTCCCTATGTCAGGTTTTATCGTAGCATATTTCGTACCTTCTTACGAGGATGTTATCGCTTTTCGAACAATAGTAATCTAGGATAAAGCTGTGCTTTCTGTTGAGTCAAAAACAGATATTTTCGAGAATTGGAATAGGGCGGGCCAAATGAAATATCCCGATGTATATAGGAAGTATTTTTGTTATGTATTTTGAATTTCTCTGTATAGCCTTTAGTTTCTTAACTCAAGTGTACATGAACAATTAAACATTTACTGTTCAAATAGAAGAGAAAAAGATCAAAGAAATCCAAATGAATACTTTAAATACTCCACAGCATATTCTCTGCTTTTACCACAAATAGCATAATCAAACAATTCCTAGTAAACTTTCTGTTAAACTTCCCAAAAAAGAAACACGAGCAGTCTGCCATTGCACAATACTCTACATAGTCTACACAAAGTGAAAATGTCTTGAATTTTCATCGCCCAACAGAATGAAACGTTTTCCGTTGCTCGCTTGAAGTTTTTCCGCTTCGAACTTTGAAAATGTTTTCTATATATTGATAGAAATTAAACAATACTTCGCCATTAAGATTGCCTGGAGGTACATCGGGTCCGATTGTAGTCCTCCGAAATAGATTCTTGGAAAATTATACGAAAAGGACATTATTAAGAGGCAAAATTTGTGGTTTTAAGAGCTCACGATTAAAAGTTCCAAATGCCGAATGAATTGAATATTTGAAAAGTTTAAGAGGAAAAATTGAGTAGCAATGGGGTTGAAATTTTATTACGAAGGACCTGCAGGGCATAAGAAATATTCAGTTAATCGTTGTTGATTGATTTGTTTGCAGTAAAGTGTTTAAAAAAGTTTCGTCCCATAAATTGGGAGACGCCCGAACCGGGGGGAATAAAATAACCGCTCTACGCGAAGGTCATTTGCACATTCACAAAAAATAGTAGGGGGACTCACGCTCAGTGTCGTAAATGTCGTATTCGTTGAAAACTTCTGTCATCTCCATAGTAAAATGACAGAAGTTTACAACTTAACGACAAATACGACGCTTACGACGTGAGCATAAGACCCCCTAGTACTTTTGTGAGTATAAGTCTTTGGTCTATGCTGACAACATCGCTCACATCATGGAAAAATAAAATCAGAAAGTAGAGGGCTTCGCCCGCAATCCAGAGGAGCTTATGACCAAATCCCGAGGAGATGTCGCCAGGCTCACGGCAGTCGTCACGGGGCATTGGCCTATAGGGAATCAGGCAGTCAGGCTCGGTCAGGTAATGCCGAAGTTGCGGTAATGAAGAGGAAAAAGAAACCCTCACTCACTTCCTATCCGAATGCCCAGGCCTTGCTAGGACCAGACATCGTACATTGGCCAAGGCCTTTCTTGACAACCCAGTGGATGTGTCGGGGGTGAGGATTGGGGAGTTGCTTTACTTCCTTAACTCCTCCGGTTGGATCTAGGCAGCATCCCCTGTATTTTCCGACTATCAGCTAACAACAAATTTTCACGAGGTATGTGGCTTCAAAACGGCGCTTCTTGCGCTAATTGGGCTATGGTAAGGGTTTGCCTAAGCCACCACTTATACCAACCAACATCTAGCAATATTTTATGATTTCTTATTTCTTTTTGTTTTTAATGTTTTATCATTTTTTTCTGCTTCACCGGCTACTTAGTAGCGCGTATTGCCATCACGAGCTCGAGTAACAATTTCAATTTGTCTTGACATGCTTATTATGAGACGCCTGGGAATTTTCGGATATTCATTCTTTAGGGCTTTTTCTCGTAATATCTGGGAAGAGCTTGAACGGATCCTGACGCGTTGCCCCAGCTGGTCTCATAAATGTTCAATCGAATTTAAGTTTGGGCTGCACACTGGCCAGTCAAGAAAGTCAACATTATTGGCCGCTGGGTAAGTCGTTTGGGGAGTTGCGCCCCATTCCCCCAAAACAGAGTACGATGACGCGCAGGAGTGCTTGAAGTGGTATGCCCCCCTAGGGGTTAGATTAGATTAGATTAGATGGAGGGCAGTTGGCCCAGAGGGCCAACAAGCACTTCGACCCGGAAGTCTATTGTGCTACACCCTGAAGTCTATGCAGATTAGTGATCTGACTAATTCTCGAGACCAATCATCCCAACAAATCTGCTCAGCTGTTCGAATCTTAGTGAGGCAATCGTTTCCGCTTCAGGGAATGCATCGCCGAAGCACTTCAAGCGGCGGAAATGAAGTGCATCACAGTCACAGAGAATGTGCTGGGAAGTCTCATCTTCGCTCTCACAGAAACGACAGCTTGGGTCAGAGACAATTCCCATTCAATGCAGATGACCCCTCAGGGTAAAGTGACCCGTAAGGAGCCCACAAATAGTTCTAACCCGGTTTCTGCGTATTCTCAGCAGTTCGTGGGTACGGTTGCGTGAGTGGCCAGCTATAAACATCTTGGCCTGTCTAAGACCAGGGGTATTATCCCAGTGCGCGATGGTTACTGAGTGTTCCCATTCCCTGATGTGCCGTCCTGCACTACACAAGGGAATTCCACAATATGGCTCCGGACCGACGAGTGGGGTTGCAGATGCTCCCCTGGCCAACTCGTCCGCTGTTTCGTTTCCTGGGGTACCGGCGTGTCCGGGGACCCAGTAAATGGTAACCTTATTTACGGAGCCTAATCTCTGCAAGGCTTCACGACCACTAAGCACCACTTTCGACGAGACGGAGAAGTTACTTAGTGCTTTGATCGCCGCGTGGCTGTCAGTGAAGATTGCAATATTCCTGCCTTGGTATCCAGCTGCTAAGCATGTGTTCGCACAAGTCTCGATTGCGTGAACTTCCGCCTGAAATACCGTGGCGTACTTTCCCATTGGAATGGATATCTTGTGAGACGGACCTACGACGCCCACCCCTGTACCATCTTCGGTTTTAGATCCATCTGTGTACCACGTAACAACGTTTGAGGGGAGAGTGTCGAGCTTCAGATTCCAATCCTCTCTGCTCCATATTTCGGTTGAGAATGGAAGTTTAAAGCAAAGCTCCCCTAGGGGTTAAGTCAAAGTAGAAGGAATTTTTTTTCCAGCAAAATTCATTAATTCAAGATTTCTGAGAAGTGCGCACACAAATAGGAAAATTACATTTGTCATTTGACGAAAGAATAATTACAAAAAACACGGAATCAGCAGATCGAAGCAGAAATTCACAAACGATCAGAAGATATTCTTCACTTTGGACTGAAATTTTGCATGAGATTCAGATCCGCTTTGAAGCTTGGATACCAGTTTAAAAATGCACTTGAGTTTCAAGCATTTGAAGAGGCAAATGCCTCAACTACTACAAATGTTAGGGAATTGCAATAAAAATGCCAGTTAGGTGGTTTTTTGAGGTGTTTTTTTAGGAGGTGTATGCTAGCAACTGCACTTCCGAAAAGCAGATATACTATTGAAACGTCAACAAGGCAAAGAAATGCTAGAAATTTTGACGCGACCATGCGTCTGGAGTCCGGATAGCGCAACGGTTAGCACGTTCGCCTTCAACGCACTGGGCCCCGGTTCGATTCCGGGGGTTTACGTGTCGGACTATGAGCCCACTCAGCTGTTAAATGAGTACCCATTATGGGGTAAATAACTCGGTTGAGCGTGTTGCTGATCACATACCTATGCACAAAAACCGTCACGATCTAGAAAATGAGATGATGCTAACTCATCTCGAGGCCGTGGTTCAAATTGGACTGTTACGCCAGTTATTTATTTATTTATTTATGCCCCTGGAGGGGTCAAGGCAATTAGAGGGAGAGAACTCCAAATGAGCCATTTAGCGGGGGCAATTGACAGCGTTTTTCTTAAGTTCTCTAAGTAGGGTTTAGTCTTTCAGAAGTTAGGGTTTGACATTTATATAGCATCGGCAGATTTTAGTGTTTTTTACCACCATTTCGCCTTATCCTTATTGAGGCATGACGCGTCAACTACCGCTAAGAGGACCAGCTGACATTTCATTAGCATACAACGGATGTCAAATGATACATGTTGCTGGAATACATTAAAAAAAAACTAAAAACGTTTAGTTTCTTTTTCATCCTCAGTAGCATAATTCTTAAACGCCTACATCAGGAGTAGATCTACTGAAACGGCTCTCCACGAGGTGGTGCGTGCCAGAGGCTTTAGTATAAGCAATATACATTATCAGCTTTCCTTGACATAGAGGGTGCTTTCAACAACGTCCGCATCGAATGTATTCGCGACGTCCTATAAGATTTGGGAGTAGAGGCAGTGATCGGCAGCTGGATAATGGCTCTTCTAAAATCTAGGATAATTCATGAGGACTTGGGATACAGCCATCAAGAGTTGGTGGCGAGCAGAGCCGGCCCAGAGACTCGGGAGCCTGGACTGCCAAGCCGTACGGCCATAGCAACATCGTTAGCAGGTTGCCACGAGATGGGGTTAAGATGAAAACAGACTTCACTGTGAAACTAGGGTATAAAAAAAACTACGGTTTGACAGATGCTTCTGTGCCACATTCCCCACCAGTGCTGAATGGAGGAGGGTGCAGAGATCTTTTCTAAAATACTGAATATCTTGGGGAGCTATCGCCTCGCGGACTATGCCAGCATTTTCCAGGCGGAAACGCTCGTAATTATGAAGGTGTATCACTCCTCTCAGAGAAATACTAGATAACCAGAACATCGACATTTGCTCAGACAGCCAAGCCGCTATCAGGGCACTGAACTCGGTAAGTACTTCCTCCAAACTGGTCGAGCGGTTCGGGGAAAAGTTGGCAGAAGACTCAATACCACCCTGCTCTGGGTACCTGATCATCTATACATTAAGGGCATTCAAACAGCCGACGAGCTGGCCAGAAGGCGGCCGTCCTAGAAAGCTCTCATGTGGAACCTGTTTGTATTCCGCTGAGGACTGTTAAGTGCAAGATATCCTAACACTATCTCAATGCTGCGGATTCCAAATTGCGGAATCTGTCCACCTGCGCAGTATCAAGGAGGATATGGCTCTTCTATGACAGAAGGAGGACAGCTGAGCAAAGTTCCGTAGAGATGTCGCCAGGCTCATGGCAGTCATTACAGGACATTGGCCTGTCGGAGAACGTACAATTTGGCTTAGCATCAATTATAGTCCGCATTGCCACAGCTGCGGAAATGAGGATGGGAAAGAAACCCTTACTCGCTTCCCTTGTGAATGCCCGGCCCTTGCTAGGCTAGACATCGAGCATTGGGTAAAGCCTTTCTTGTAAACCTGGGGGATGTGTCGGAGGTGAAGATCGGGGAGCTGCTAAACTTCCTCCGGTTGGATCTAGGTATCCTTTCATCCCCTGTTGATCCAACTATCTTCCTATAACCGATTTTTCCGAGGTTCGTGGTTACAAAACAGCGCATTCGCACTAATTGGGCTCTGACAAGTTGTGCTTCAGCCACCACTTATACCAACCAACCAACCAATCCCGAAACACCAATATTAACAAAGTTCTCCATCTCATTTTCATTGCTATATTCCAATGGATTTTCCATTCAAAACTCCATAACTCAAAATTATAAAATCTCCCTTTTCTACAAAGCAGAAACACACACTGTATAAAATGAACTTACTTTTACTGCTCCTAATGAGAATCCCATCTCCACCTTTTAATTCATGTCATGTGTGTATATACGAGTAAACGTCGGTCGTCAGCATTCCCAGCTCAGTGAATCATGAAAGATAAAATAGATGCCATGAACATCTAAAACTTCTAGAGATGGATCAACTATTCCCGTTAAATCTCTTCAGTAACAAGACTTTTCCGTACACTTTACGCCTTCCTGAACGCATATACATAGCGTACGTGGTACGTTGCCATGGCACTCAAACAGAAGAAAAAAGTCTTCGCCGGGAGGCCAAGGTGTAAATTATCCTTTCTCCTTGGAGAGCTATATCTGTAACATCTTCTCACGAGGTCGTAGTTCAGCAAAGCGTGGCACGAAATTGCTTGACTAAAAGCCCTAACGCAGCATCACTGGGAACGACCGACAGTGTCTACGCTTACTACGTATACGAGTACTATGTTATCCCAATTCAATCCCAGCAGCACTTGCAGATTTCCACCAACTACTCGGAAAACTCGAAGGATTCTCTCAATATCTGACAAAGCTAATTAAGTGACTTTACGGCGTGAAAGTAGAGTAACGTCGTGGAATGTGACGACGTTGACTCGTTCAATAATTACACGTAGTTTTACGATTACCCAGCACTCGGGTGAGACTAGTGCGATGTGACTATTGCTCAATTATGTTTCGTCGCGTAGGTTCTGCGAGTACTAAAAGTATACGTGGGAAGGACGAGATTGTGGGTTATACATAACCAGACACCTTTTGATGATGCTTGCCTATAACACAGCTTGCTGCTTCGATGATCATCCACGACCACCTATATCCATATCCGTGTCCTTGACAATTCCCTGAAATTATGTCGTTGTGAAAAGGCTTTAAGAAAATCGACTTGGAGCGTCAACGGCGACGCGACGGCACGGAGCTGTACGCAACGCACCCCCCAACGGTTAGGTACAATGTCTTTGAATAATTTGTAAATTAGTAAATGTTACGTTTTGTCATTACCTGGAAATATGGGCGAAATAAATTAGAATTTAAGGCTGTTTTGGGTTGGGAGTTATGATTAATTTGTAGAAGGGATTAAACATCGTGGTGATGGTGTATTTTGATTTAATGCCAAGGGATTGGATCAACAAAATGTGGGAGGTGATGGCAATGCAAGGACTTTTTAGTGAAGCAAGTGGGCATTGATGCAGAAAGGATGAATATTGAATTGGAGACTACAGGAATGATTGTGTAAGCCTGATGTATTACCATTTCCTGGCCAAGGCCATGTAACACACTTGGTCGCCCATTCACATATTAAGACCAATCAGCGATTTTTTTAGTCACACTACTGGGGCGACCGGTAGCGCAGTGTGTTGAGACATCAGTCTCATGTTTGACTACCGGCGTTTCGGGATCGAATCCCGTCCACGACGATGTTAGTGACCATGCATGTGCAGGAGGTGCATGCTGGCAACTGCATTCTCCGAAATCAGTTTATGCCGGCGAAACGTCAACTGGGCCACATGGAACAGTTGACGCGCTATGCCCCACAAGGGGTTAATTAAGAGACTGTGAGTCGTAGCGGTTCCATCTATCATTAGAACCAGATGGACAGTTGCGAAGCCTCGGAACCGAAAACTGCCAGAAAAGAAGCGGCGGCTAGGCACACTAAACGCCAGCAACGGAGTGAACAACGCGCTAGGCGGAGAAAGGCGGAGAGTGCGGCCAAGCAAGCGGTGAAATCGGAGTCTAAAGGGAAAACCTGCGGAAGATTTGACGAAACCAACTCCTGTGTGAGCGACCAAGCGCCAATGATCGGAGGAGAAATCCTCCACGCCTTTCTGTAGTAAACGGTATTCAGCTCTGAGCTGGTCTTTGGCTGAGCCGTAAGCAGCTGAGTTTATCGGTTCCTTAACTCTCTTGCGTGCTGAGATTTAAGACCATGTTGAGTCGCTAATGAATGGTCTCCTGTCACGCTCCAATCGACCCGCAAATGTTACGCCAAATGAAATAAATGAGTCCTTAGCGACTTTCCATCTATCATCAATTGAAGGATTATTACAGCGTGATGGTGCAATAGCTCTCTCGTGCAAGGCGGTGGAATATGCACGTCTTATTCATGGATCTTTAAGCTTTTCCACATTAAAACGTACCCAGATTCGTGCATTTTGAGGGCGCTGAATCGCTGTCGTTCCTAAGCGTATTTTTGCGATAACAAATTGCTAGTCGCTGCTGACATCAGCACCTCGCTTCGACCTGACGTCCAAGAGACAGATCCTCCATGTCTTGGAGACGGCTATATGGTCAATCTGATTTTCTGTTCTGCCAGCCGGAGAGGTCCACGTTGTTAAGTGGCAGCGTTTGTGCATGAACAGGTTACCGCCAATGACGAGAGTTGCAAAACTCCACGAACATCTCGCCATTTTGGTTCCTGTTGCCTAGTCCATGATTGCCCATTAGGTGTACTAAGCGTTCATTGACAGACACAACTTTGGCGTTGAGATCCCCCGTGATTATTTTTACGTCCCCTTTGAGAGCCAGCCGTTGGTAAAATGCGTCTTTAGCTGATTGGTCCACTGGGGCGTAGCATTGAGTTATTTTGAGGTTTCAAACCCTGGATTTGAATCTGGCTGTGATGATACGGTGGGAGATGGGCTTCCAGTCAATTAGAAATGGACGTGCCTAGTCAAGAGAATTCCGATGCCTGCCATTTGAGATGACGTATCGTCTTCATTTCCAGGTTTTGGGAGCTTGATGATAAAGTCGTTTCCGATCCAGGCCATCTTGTTTCGCATTTTATAGTACATTCATACTTTTACCCTAATAAATTAATTTCAAATTGATGCAACACGGACTATAATAATCCATCCACATGCATAAAATATCAAACACGTGCCGTAATCTGCCTCCTATTACACCATTTTATTATCTCCTAATTTTTTGACTCAACTGGTACGACATACGTAAACTCATAAATTATAATACATATCTGGCTGGTCATAATTTTTGTATTTATTGGGTCTAAAAGCCAGAATATTCCTCTAGTCGCTTTCAACGGATAACAACAGCCGCCTTCCGCTCCTGCTTTATAACCATCTTGTCCTGCCTAAAGTGGCTTAAGGCGAATGTATAGGGACATACATGTTTGCTTTCAGCATACGAAAAATGATGTCTGGAAAATAGGAAGCCGGGATGCAAGGAGCAAAAAGAAAATTCGGCAAAGAACCTATTAAATATACAGAACAGACCGAGTAGACATGGTCACGTACTAGAAAACAAAATCCATACAGATGCAAAACCTTGCTCGCCCTTCTGAAAGGAGACTAAAGAAGGAAAAAGAAAAACCTGAAAGGCCTCTGGCATTCATTGTTGGCCCAAGAAAAGCGCAAACGATGAGATGTTCGAAACGTCAAGTTTATACGGGGAGGATATAAAATACAATTCCTTGGGCACCGGCAACCAAGTGACCACTCTTAAGCAAAACCACGTATAAATGTCACATATATTTAACAATAAGGACTCCGAATGCCGGCATCCAATTTGAATTCCAGCAGATCCTATTATCGTGGCAGCACATTTTCATACTCCCGTATATATGTGAAATTCTCGTGTCAGTTTTTTTATGGGAATTGGTACGCTTTTTTTTAGAGAAGAGTGCAGGGTTTCATCGGATCACCGGATCATTCATTGAGAGTCGTGACCCTTTTTATGAGGTCTGAATTAGTCGGGATTAAGCTCTATACTAAAATGTGTTTTACTAATTAATTTATTATTAAATATCTTTCTTTTCCTAAAGATTGAAAGGTGAGTTATTTTTGTTTGGGGCAGATTAGAGCAGGAGAAGCGACAAAAAACACGCTGCAGAGCAGATCAGAGTAGCGAAGACGAAAACGGGTCATGTCTTAGCTGATATAGTATATGATCATAGAGAATAACTATGGAGGAGCAATCCGCATATACTCAACACTAAAATATTTGAAGCAATTCCAGTCGTAAAAAGTAAACAGAGAGACACACGCCCTCCACTGCGCAACACCCGCGCAGTCTATATAGAAGCACAGGAATTCCCCCAGAATCGTCTACATTCGGTGCCTTAAGGAGTACCTAAGCTCGAAGCTCTTTACCTCCCTCCCTTACGGGAATGGCGTTTTCTCTGACCGAAGTCAGAAGGATGACTACTTTGGAACATGCACTTTCCTCAGAACCTTACCATTATAGGCTGCGACCTAGCTTAGCCGACTTAACAATAACTCACAGCCACCACGAGTCCAACACCTTGATGGGCCAGTACCTTGGTACTGTGGGCACACCCATCCCCGTGGTTCATTATTTGCTACTGACTTCTCAAAAGCCGGAATGATCTCACCGTTCAATATCCTTACGGAATATCTTACTGATTAAGTTGTGCATCACGGGCTCAGTTAAACCCACTATCCCCAAGAGAGTTGAATGTGCTTCCGTTCCTCACGTACTAGTAAGCATTCTCCTCAGTCGGGGATAGTGCTTCCTTTCGCATCACAGGTCGGCACCATGTTCAGGTACTAGAAAGCCAATTGACTAGGTACGTGGGATTGTCTAGCCCCAAAGCAGTATAGGAATCAGTATCTCTTACTTTCCACCAATCCACACCTATGTTAGAATCAGAGCTTGGGAAAAACCCCAAAGCCGTGTCGTCATCAAGTCTAGGAATCGGAATACTGGGAGGACCCCAGCAACCTTTCCGCTTCATGACACCTATAGGATTGCTCCAATAGGAATCGTTCAAGATACTTTTCAGCCTATATAGCCCCTTTTCGTAGTTCGTTATGCGGGGGCACCACTCCCCAGGTGTCGTATAACGACGGACTCAAGAGACCATCACACAACACCGGTGGCATCATAACGACGGACACCACTAGCGAGACCGTCAATCAGCCACCTTAACTTCATAACTAAGGTACATGGGGTCGTCAGTCCCCAAAGGCATGCATAGGGATCAGCGCCAAGGCCCCTTTACCCTATACACCACCTCCTTGCGTAGCTCAGGTCCGTGGGTTCGCTAAACCCAAAACACCATAAGTCTTTCGACCCAGTGGGTGTCCCCTGCGGGGATATAGAAGCACAGGAAGCACTTGAGATGTCATCCCCTCTCCTACTTCTCCTATTGGAACAATAACATTCCAGTCTGTCTCTCTGCCGCGGAACACCCGCCCGGTCCATATAGAAGCACGAGAGATGTCAAATTTCCATCCCCCTTCCTACTTCTTCACTTGTGCCGAATTACTTCGTTTCTCTCGCTCTTTTTCATTTCCTCTGATTCTCTCTCTTCAAAGTATATGATGCGTGCAAGTTTAAGCTGTCATTTTTTCGTGGAAGATTTAAGGATTTAAGTCCAACAATTTTGCATGAAAAGGTTAGTATCAGCCTTTAGGCATTTTTCGTTTTTTTTTTCGTTCAGTATAATTTTTTTTGAACCACCAACACACTCCCCTACTCTACATTCCATTTAAGCACGTGAACTATCCCTCAAACTGTACGTGAACTTCATTCGACTATCGGCACGCACAAAAAGGACACCGACATACTCGTATATGTATTATATATAAAAAACATATCCAAGCAAAAGATAAGAAGTAATGGAACTAAAAGGGAGCCGACCAGAAGCACAAAATATACATCAGTAGTATAATAAAAATGAAAAGAGGACTTGTCAGGAAAAGTAGACATAAATTGTCCTGCCGTTCCAGAAATAGTCAACGCAAAAGAGCCGGAGCAGCAGTTGGAGAATAATACATCGTTAGATGGATGCTGCAAGATCTTCTGCATACACAGTTCTGAATATATCGAGTCAAAGGACATGGAATTTTTATATTACGTATACATATTCGTTGAGAACATACAGGGAATCTTAAGTTTTTGCAATACCCGAATGGCATTGTATCGTTTGGCCGAAAGGTTATACTCGCGTGTATGTGACACGAAGAAGGCATGAAGTGTGTCTCATACACACCAGACTAGACGACGAAAAAAAGGACCAAGACGAGCCCGAGCATAAAATGAAATTTTCGTATCAGAATATTCCAGCGAAACAGTGGCAAACAAATGCTGAGGTGGTGGCGATGATAATGCCAATGACAGCCAAGAAGAATACCAGGACAATGCAGCGGGAAATTGGAAGTTATAATATGTAAAACATACGAACAGGATATCGGGGCTCATGCCGGAGTCAAAGCTTATTACGGTAGCGTTCCGACATTGGATATATTTACGTAAAGTGTCCTTAGAAAGGATGGACATTTTTCAGATATTGGTGAATTGTTTGCATTTTTTGTCGAAGCTTGATAAGGAGCGAGAGAGAGTATGTCTCTCCCAAGGGCAATCAAAGGAATGTAGTATTGTAAAAATGTAGGGATTTACATTTTTTGATAATAAATGCATTTACAATGCAATTTGCAGTCATTTGGTTGGTTGAGGGTAGTGGCTGGTGAATGAAAACTCCTAATGTTGCCCATCCATACTGGTTTACAAAAATAATCACCAAATTATTTTCAAAGGATTAAATATTGATCATCTTCATAGTGGCTCGACAGTCCGACATAGCGTCGGACCTTGACCGTCTGGATTGTTTTGTTCAATTGTATCAGTCAAGTAACTTCGGGTCTCAGCTTTCAGAAGCCCAGTAGATGTTCGGCATAAGCATCCACGAGTTCTCACTCTTCCTCTCAGTCATGCTTCGCTGATGCGTCCTTTCAATATTCGTTTAGGCTTGCGGCGGTCGTTCATTTGTTCTACACGGCTGACTGCGCTATTGTAGCATCACAGTCACTTCGGCAAACTTTGGTTACATACCCATGGACAGATTCGAGTGTCAAAACCTGCTGTCTATTATAAAATAATTTACAGTCAATTTTTTTTTTCAATTAAAAATTTCGTATCCATTACTCGAAGCACACACCGACTTCATTTTAGACTTCCTAATGTATTACAAGTACGAGGTCCTTGCAAAATCAAATGAAGCCTTGTGAAGTCAGATCTATTTAAAATTTACATTGTACGCATTTTCTATGCAATCGTACATTACATAAAAAATTTACAATATTTGCTTTGCAAATCCTCAATGTTGAAGTTCCTGTTGTTCCTTTGCCTCATAGTCCTCGTGCAAACAGGCTCATGGGATTTTCAACTTTTTTTGTGCTCCTCCGCTGTCGCTGATGTGGAAAAAGTGTTCCTTTCAACAAGGCAACCCCCCCCCCCCCCCCCCCAAACAAATCGAACGGAGAATGTCCTTTCATTGTTCTGTCACTCCCCACGTATTGGAGCCCTCCTTTTATATTTTACGTATACCGAACATAATGATGTTGTTTTTCGATTTTAGTTGGTTAAACATTATCCATCGATGTCGTCTGCGTAGTCTGTCATTCGAGTGTAGGGTAATTCGCGATACACCAAAAGCATCTCGGCGGAAGCAATGTGCAATTTTAATGGTATTTGGCTGTTTGATTTAACTCGATTTAGTGCTTTGACGATGTAACAAGAAATCAAAATCAGATTTACTGGTTGGCGAAGGATGTGCGTTGTTAACAGATGTTAATATTTCTGTGAAATGAATTTGAATTGTTGCGCTCGGTTTGGAAGCAATGACTGGTAGATTTTTTAAAGTTCCTAGATGATTCGAAATGGATTTTGATTAATATAGTTACAATCGGTTAGCTTTTGTTACTCTTGAAGTCTTTTTTGGATAAAGTTTGAATAATATTCCTATTTGACTTAAAAGAGGGCAAAATACCTCGTCCATAGTCTTCCTCGTGGGCACCCCCTGGAACGGCTAATCATACTAACAAAGATAATAATAAGATAGTTGTAGCATGATTCGCTGAGTTACACCTTACACCTAAGCGTTTAAGGTCATTACGGGGCATGAATCATGTAGTCAGACCTGCAACATAGTTGTGTGAACTCTGGCATGTTATGAACAAGCTGAAGCGGCTCTCCACATCCTTGTAAAAACTACTCCATGTCAAGAAATCTGGGGTACGCTCTCTGAACAGACCATCCTACAAAAGGTCGAGAAATACAAACTAAACATCGCCGCAATCCAGGAAACAATGTGGGCACAAAGAGTTGAGTTGTAACCGACGCGACGGTTTGTTGGGCATCCGTGGGGACGGAGCCTAAGGTAGCATAATAACCGTGAAGGTCAACAAGCTAAGCAGGTGCCTATGCTTGCTGTAGCTCAGTTCGGGAGACGTGGGCGGGATTTTCGCCGCTCGTTGCCCCTGTCCTTTACGTATTAACAAAAATTCATAGACTTGGGGAAGACAAACAAACATGGGGGGGGGGGGGCAAATATGGGGTATGATAAAAAAATAGGGCGATAAGGATGGAATTGTTGGCGGACGGCGCAGACTCACTCGCGCTCACATCGGGGTCCAGGCATAATAGGACACTCGGCCTCTGGTTTCGTACCACCGACAGATCCTTACTCATCAGGTGCTGCCATAGATCTGCCGGTGGAAGCAGCACTATTAGACCATTATATGGTTCATAACAATTTCTCAACTTTTGCCTTAAGCTCAACATAATTTCCGTACGACGCATTCATAAAGAATCCTGAAACTCTTCGGGTGATTGACCACATCCTCATATGTAAGAAATAGGCTTCCAGTGTCATGTATGTCCGATCATTCCGAGGAACAAACTGCGATTCTGAGCATCACTTGGTTAAGTCAACCTTCCTTTCACAGGGGGAATGTTTAACTCAACCAAATTAATTGAAGGCGGCTTGATTTGGTTAGCAATGGTCAACGACCACTGCTTTTGTCAGGGGAATCCCACGAGGAGGACTATGGAAGAGGATTTTCGTCCCCGACGGTTACAGCTAGCAAATAAGATTTATTTGTCAGTTTTTCCAATTATGAAATCGAAGCTTGTGCACAGAAATACGAAATTTCGCATATACAAAAGAATCATTCGACTACGCTACGATGTGCTATGCTATTTCTGCGAAACCCGGACCCTCAAGCATGACCTGTACTAATTGTACGATGAGCTGGAAGTTTCCAGAATCGTCAAACTACGACTTCAATGGGCAGGTCATGTACGACGAATGGACGACAGCCAGACGTCTAACCGAATATTGGAAGGATGCATCGGTAAAGCAAGACTGAGAGGAACACCGAGAGATCGTTGAGAGGACTCAGTAGATGCTGACACCGAACAACTAACTGCTGGGCTTCCGAAATTGGAGGTGACTTGACCGAGACAATTGAAGGAAAACGATCCAGACGGCCAAACTCCGACGTCGGACTGTCGAGTCCCGATGATGAATATGTGGTATATTTCACGAATGTATTTTCACCAAAGCTCTATTAGTCCCGACAGAACACAAATCGATGGACGATATTTAAGAGGCGAATTTTATGCGACGATGAACCCCAATACAAAGTCCTCACTATAGCCGCAAGGCAACAGGGCACGAGACGGAAGTGTATACGCTCCCACGGCAGCCGGTTCTACGCACCGGAGCATCAGCAACGGCCAAGGGATGCCAAACTCTTTCAACGCCAGCAGGCGTTGCTACAAGACAGAACAGAAGTTTATAAAATTGACAGTTAAAGATTTGAAACTCCAGCTATTGAGAGTAGTCGTCATGAGGAGATTTTCGTATTCAACAGAAAAAAAAAAAACTGATTTTATATTAAATTAATCTCATTTTTATTCTTGCAATAAAAACATAAAACCAATTGCTCGAACTGCATTGTCCTGGCAGTATCTTTAAACGAAACTCCATATCACCTATCGCTTCTGCTATCGTCATCCATTTTCATTGGCACTTTGAATCCTCTTCTCACGGAACGGGTACGTTTTAACTGAAGTGGCGACACTTCCGGTGCATCACCATAAAATCTTAATTTATCAATGCGTCCCTGCACCGAGATAGAATCATTCAGTAAACTCGCCGTTGCATTTATCGATGTACTTGAACTGCTGCCGCCATACGTCGATGCATTATTTGTTGAATTATTCAAATTATTCGAAGCGTTCAGCGTTGTCGACAATGTTGAATTCAATGACGACTTAGGTCGCGATTTAATTTCTCGAATTTTCTCCTGACATCGTTGAGCAAATTCTTGAGTGGAAGCCGCTCTAGTATCGGCAAAATGAGCTTTTAAATTCTCCAGAGCATGTAACATGTCCTTGTTCTTCGGCTTCTCCGTGAATGTTGTCGTGACGGTAGCAAAGACACAGGGAATGGGACCATTTGCACTATTGCTACGCCACTGCAAATTGTTCACCGTTACGAATCGATGAATTTGAATGATGTCCTCGTAACCGTAATCTTTCACGCCAGCCCAGAAATTCAGGCACAGAATATTCGTGTCAGAATCGGCTAGAAAAACGGATTGGAACTTTTTTGCATGATGCTTTTTTTGAGGGTTGACGATACTAGGATCGACATCGTCGATGAGCACCACAAGGCCACAGGTGTCGAGCTCGTTGAATACGGGCTTGAAATTGGGCGAATGGATATCCCAAATGGAAGTGATTCGCCGGAAGAGATGTCGCGAAACTGAATGCAAATCGGGCAACAGCCTGTATTGCGACAAGTTGGTTGAGGTCAATTGCAATTCGGATGAGTGATGGTCGTTGGGCACGACGTGGGTGACTTCAATGACACGTTCTTCTTGAAAGAGATTTTTCAGTTCCGAATGCGGTGACCATATTGAGAGCAAAGCGAAGGTTTCTGGATGCCGACGGTCGGTCACGCGTAATTTAAGGAGCTCTCTGCTCCGGTTGGCGACTGGCTGGTTGTGCAGCTTGTCCTGGACACGTCTGTGAACTTCTTTCATTTTTTCAGCATAGAGTTGTTGTTGATAGTCAGCAAGTAACTTGCGCTGTTGGGACGAAAGTTCGGCCTAAGAATAAGGAAGAACATTTTTTTTTACATGAAAGATATTCTCATGAAAATGTATACCTCGATTTCACTAGTGTCGCCCTCGAACTGCAAAAGGTTGTACAGCTCCTCCGGATCTACGATGTCCCCAATATTTCCCTGGATTTTTCGACGCTTTGCTCTCGGTTGCCTCTCCTCGGCCTCCAACTCCTTTTGGACCTGGCTGAACACTGACTCAATATTAGAAAGCTTGCTAACGTCCTCGAGATTTTTCAACCGCTGCTCCACTTTTTCAGAATGAAATTCTGCAGAAGAGGAAGGGGCCATAATGATTATACAAAAACATAACCGAGACCATTAACAATTTTACCAAACGCATTTCCATCCTTTCCATCATCTCGCAAAAACATTGACGGATACACACGAAGAATACAAAGTTCCAGCTTCGTAACCAATCCACCGTTCATTCTAACCTGTCGCAGGTTCAATAGAAAAGGTTTCTTCGTCTTGTAGAGTCCAAGTTTCGTGTCCCAGCGAGCGCGTCGCGTTGAATTCGTGTGTATTTTCAGTCGAACATTGGGTGGAATTTCCAAGGGCGAGCAACCGTCTTCGCAATTTAAAAGCTCACTCGATTGTATCATGAGTTTAGTGCCGACTCGAACCTTGCCTACATCTACTAGACTTTGCATTGCGGCATCGATAATTGTTCGAACGGAATACCATCTATCACTCAGCTCGAGTTCGGTACTGAATTGGGTAATGTGAATTTGAAGGACGACGAGAACCATTCGCTTCGAAGGGCTGTCATCGCATTCCAAGATCCGTTGGATCGCTAGTCGGTGAGCTCGATCGATTTCATGATCGTACCGGTATTTCAGCTGCAAACAAACGTTCTGTGGGCTCAGGATACCAGGGTGAAGTGACTCCAACCAGTTAAGCTTGAGGACAATCATACGGAAGTGGTGTTGAATCCAACTAGTCGGCGCTAGATTGGGAGCGACCGACGGAACCGATTGGAATGCTTTTTCAATTTCCGAGTATGCAATCCTGTTTTCGTCATCTGGAACAATAAAGGACCCATCCTCTGTTGTGATAGCAACTTCATCATTGGTTGCGACGAACTTATAATCCAAAGCGCTGGCTGGATCCAGCGTGAATACTGTCGGCCTGACAAGGTTCATGGCCAAGTCACTCAACTGCATTCGATTGGGTCTAGTCTTCTTAACGAAAAGCGCCCCGCCCTCAACAACGCCCTGAAAACATCGTTTGTTTTCAATCATCTGCAATTGCTCTTCCCGCTTTCGGGCTCGCTTTTCCAAAACATCTGGAAAAGCTCGTTTGTCGTTAATCGTCACATCAGTTGACGATTCGTCCACGCCTAAATCCCACGAAATTTTCCGAACGCCACTATCATTGTCACGCGATTCAGCTTCGTCGTCCAACAGCAGTGCTGCCGTGCTGGCCGAAACCTCTTGCGTCAACGAGAACTTTTGCCTTCCGCGCAACCTATTGGCATTTTTCGGTGTGCTCGTCTCGGCCGAATGAAAAAAATCATTAAAGTTGGGCGTGCTTAGTTGCATGTGCAACGGGATGGGCCGCATGGGCGTGTTGGAATTTCCAGAAGTAATTACCGTTGGAGGCTTGAATTTCTTTCGGGTAAGACTTAATCGCTTGCCGGATTCCTTTTGGCTCGGAGTTGGTCGTAGCGGAGTTCGGGTTTCGGGTAGAGGTGAAATTGCAAGCGAGGAGGTGGCACGGGTGGGTGTAATTATTCCAAGTTCAATATCCGGGGCATGTGCATTACTTTTAGATGAAGAGGCATCAGTAGCAGGTACAGAGGATAGTTTTTCAGATTTAATCTCCGAATATGAACTTTTCATTTCTGGCATGTTTCGCGAATGCATTTTCAACGAGCTTCTCGTTAGGCCGCTTTTCATCGCTGCTAAGCGGGGGCGAAGTACACGCTTTGGGGGGTTTTCCGGCTCTAGAATCGGATCCGCCCTCTCCTGTATTTTATTTTCATTGGATTCTTTTTTCACAGACTCATTTGCGGGTGTCAATTTCATGTTCCCCAATATTTCATCTTCTTCTTCGCCCATCATTTGCTTGGCAATAGATAAAGCTTTTGCAGACACTTGAATAGGTTTGCGTGAAGCCCATTGGAAGCGAGTCGTTAGAAGGCCGCTGGTTTTGTCGTAGATTGGTTTGAAATCTGTTTTCGATTGTTCGGTGTCAGAATTGTCGTGAGATTCCTGAATTTCGGAAAAACTATCATCATCGGCCATTATTTTTACTGCTCGTGCTCGGAGGTGAGCACTTTCGGAAGTCTCACTGGAGGATTTGAAGGCCATTTTGAATCCGCAGCTCAGTGTCTTTAATGGGGACATACATTTTTTATTCAAACGCTCCTTCGTCTTCGTGCTCATTCCTTGCGTGTTACTATTGACGAGGTCATCATTAGAATCGTCAAATTCAGCCATGATTTTTGCCGCTCTTTGTGCAGCATTTTCAGAAATTTTTATTTCTGAGCCTAATGCCGTCTTAAATACGGGGCATGCGAGTTCATTTCCAATATTCGCTGCATCCACTATCTCAGGCACTTCATCCTGATCGTCCTCCAATCGCATTTCCTCTAGCATCATTTTCATGGCCCTCTGTCGGGCATTTTTCGAAATCGAAATGTCTTTTTTGGACGCTGTGCGGAATCTGGGTTCAAAGCCAACTGGAGGTGCAGCAGGTGGATGGTCATTTCCTCCATTTACTGAATGGTGGTCATTCGACGGAAGAGTTCTTTCGGAACTGAAAGGAAGTCGGGCAAAAGTCGGCATTGCGACAATTTTATCGAGGTGCTTCTCCGTTTGATCTGTCTTTGTATTCATTCCGACGAGGTCATCATTAGACTCGTCAAATTCAGCCATCATCGTTGCCGCTCTTTGTGCAGCACTTTCAGATATTTTTATTTCTGAGCCCAATGCTGTCGTAAATACAGGACATGGCAGTTCATTTCCAATATTAACAGCATCGGCTATCTCTGGTATTTCATCCTGAACGTTTTCGCCCTCCAGTCGCATTTCTTCTAGCATCATTTTCATGGCCTTCTGTCGTGCATTTTTCGAAATCGAAATGTCTTTTTTCGATGCTGTACGAAATCTGGGTTCAAAGCCAATCGGAGGTGCAGCAGGTGATTGCTCATTTCCTGAATCGTTAATCGGCGGAAGAGTTCTTTCGGAACTAAAAGGCAGTCCAGCAAAAGTCGGTATTGCGACAACTTTATCGAGGTGTTTCTCCGTTTGATCTGGTTCACTCATTGTTTTTATACCCATTCCAACGTGGTCATCATTAGGATCGTCAAATTCAGCCATAATCTTCGCCGCTCTTTGTGCGGCACTTTCAGATATTTTTATTTCTGAACCTAACGCCGTCATAAATACAGGACATGGTAGTCCAATTCCAATATTTGCTGCATCGGCTATCTCTGGCATTTCATCCTGAACGTTTTCGTCCTCCAGGCGCATTTCCTCTAGCATCATTTTCGTGGCCTTCTGTCGTGCATTCTCCGATACCAAAATGTCTTTTTTGGACGCTGTGCGGAATCTGGGTTCAAAGCCAATCGGAGGGGCTAGTTGGTTATGGTCTGGAATTAATAATTCGCTATTTTCAATATTACTATTCATTACGTGGTCCCGTGAACTGCAGCCCTTTTGAAGCGGATCCCAAAGCGTCGCCTTTGCTCTTGCATCAAAATTTCCATGTGCACCGTTAAATCTCTTAGTCGAATGTTCACGATTCATATTATTACTAATGAGATTTAATTTTTTCTTATCCGTTTCACATTCTGCTGTCAATTTCTCCGCTCTTCGTTGAGCCGTGTGTGAAACGTATAGACTACGGCCGGCTGTGGGCTGAAAAGCTGTCGAGAGTAGTTTAGAGAACTTTTTAGAAGTTCTGTCAATTGTCGGCATATTAACCGTATTTTCTTTATTATATTCCTCGAGCATCATTTCATCGTCAAACTCCTTTAGCATGATATCGTCCATCATTCTCTCGGCAATTTTAAGCGCATTTTTTGATATTGTGATACTTTTTCTGGAAGCTGAAGTGAAAACAGGACATGCGCCAAATTTAGGATCCACAACCGGTTTGCTGGATTTGGTAACTTCGTGCAAATTGAGTCCGGGAACATTAGGAATTGCGAATGGATTTTCCTCATCTCGTTGTCTTTCGTCCAACATAGTAACGTTGTTCAGCGCTTTTTCACATTCAGCGTCAACTCTCTGATCTAGATCAGGATCTACATGAGGCAAGTGAATTTCCGTGATGTTACCAAGGCTGTCGTCGTTGTGATCAAAAGAGCTGATTGATCTGTCAATCGTAAAGGTGCTGTTCAAATTATCATTGGATATTGGATTGGCATTCTTAAGTTCACTTTCGATGTCAGAAGCAGTAATGCTATTATTCAATTTCGGTCGCATCACCCACTGCATTGGACTAGAGTCCCCCATTGTGCTTTCACTGAACTTATTGAATAAGGGGGTGGATAAAATGTGGCCGTGCAGCAAGTTGTCTATGTCGACATCTGGAATAGAAAAGTGAAAACATGCTGTTAAGTAAAATAAATATGTTTGGTGATGGTTAGGTAAAGGGGCTGCCATCCTACCGCACAGCACACATAGACCACCTCTGGGTCCGTTATGATAGCACCAAAGTCACCTAATAAAACCTAGGCAACAAACCAGCCTGTGCTAGCAATATAGCGATTGAGCTGTATTGCACTCGTATCCTTAAGGACCTCCAATTCTCGAAAAAAAAACAAGAACTCAGAAATATCTTCCGTCTCTCAGCCAGGGCGGGACACTGACGAAGAAGATGGAGGTCGCTCTACTCCTCATCCACGTCATCACAGCTCCTGCATAAGTCATTGTGAGGAATACGAAGCCTTCAGGCAAGTTCTCCTATAGGAGAGTGCCCCAATGTGCCAATGTATTTTCTGTTCAGTGGAAGCAGTGTGGCGGAACGACTAGTTTCGGCCAAATCGACTTCGTTGTTTGGCACGTATCGCCGTTTAACCATCTCATGTTCGCCCTGTCA
The DNA here is from genome assembly GCA_964017055.1 of Chloromyia formosa. NCBI lineage: Eukaryota > Metazoa > Arthropoda > Insecta > Diptera > Stratiomyidae > Chloromyia > Chloromyia formosa. The sequence continues at coordinate 14,157,382 of OZ024818.1, read as the reverse complement.
ACCGCAGTGGCTTTGATGACAAGTTTGCACGATGAGGCTGACATTTTGATGTGTACGCGGTCCCCGTCAATAACTCCGGTTGTTCCGTCTCGAGCCAGATCATCCGCCACGCGGTTGCCTGCGAAGCCATAATGGCTCGGTATCCAACAGAGCGTGATGTTGAAAAACCACCCATCACCTTGAGGACTAAAGGACAGTTCGCGATGGTTTTCGATGTAGTCAGGATGAATTCAAGTGTTCAAGTTGCAGCCTGACTGTCCGCAAAAGACCTTTTCCATAGTCCTCCACGTGGGCGCCCCCTGGTAACGGCAGTGTTTCAAACCGCTTACGGCCAAGTCTTAGCGATAAGACATTTGGAAAAAGGCATATAGCTGTAGCCTGAATGGCTGACCAACACCTAAGCGTCTCAGCTTTAGTAGGATGGAATGACTTGCGTAGTTGGACCTGCAACATAGTTGTGTGAACTCCAGCACGTTTATTAAAACATCTGAAGCAACTATCTTCCGAGGCCATCCCCTGAATGGGGTTAAGCGATGTGCTGGCAACTCGCCCTTGCAAAAACCACTCCACGTCAATAAACCTGGAACAAAAGCCTCGGATTGGACGGTTCAACAACGACGACCACATAAACGACTAAAGGATTATCTTTTTGGATCCTGGAATGTACGCTCCCTGAACAAATCGGGGGCCGAGAAGGCCCTCCTTCAACAGGGCGAAAAGTACAAACTGAGCATTACTGCAGTCTGTAATGAACCCCCTGTAACGAACCATATTATGGTCTGGTAGTGCTGGTCCCACCGGCAGATCGAGGCAGCACCTGATGAGTAGTGATCTGTTGGTGGTACGAAACCAGAGGCCGAGGGTCCCATTACACCCGGACCCAGGTGCGACCGCGTGGGCGTCTGATCCGTCCGCCATCCATTCCATCCTTGTCGACATTTTTTTTTATTCCCCATTTTTACCTCCCCTGTTTGTGTTGTCTTCCCCAGGCCTATGAATTTTTGTTAATACGTAAAGGACAGGGGCAACGAGCGGCGAAAACCCCGCCCACATCTCCCGAACTGAGCTACAGCAAGCATAGGCCGCTGCTTAGCTCGTTGAGGGGCCTTTTTCTTCGCCAGATGGCACGGCCCGACCTTCACGGTAATATGCTACCTAAGGCTCCGTCCCCACGGGCATCTTCGGATGCCCACCAAACCGTCCGTTACAAGTCCAGGAAACAAATTGGCTTGGCAGCGAGATCAGTGACAAGAAATCGCACACAATTTTTACAAGTGGCAAACCATCGGGCCACAAGGAATTTGGAGTAGCATTTATAGTAAACAATCACCTCAAACCGAACATTACTGACTTCAAACCCATAAATGAACGGCTGTGTGCGATTCGCATTAAGACTCGATTCTTCAATGTCTGGCTCATCAATGTGCATGCCCCCACTGAAGTTAAAGAAGACGCAGTAAAAGACGAGTCCTACGCCCACCTTGAGACTCTCTTCGACTCACTTCCAACAAACGACGTCAAATTATTGCTGGGAGACTTTAACGCGAAAGTCGGAAATGAAAGTTGGCACCAGAGGACCACTGGAGGTCACAGTCTCCATGAAAAATGTAACAACTGCCAGCGACTTATCGACTTCGCCGCCTGCAGCAGGAATCTAGTCGTAAGCTCTACGTGTTTCCCGCGTCGACGCATTCACTGCTTGTGAACCTGGTAATCTCCAGACGCACACACGGTCAACCAAATTTATCACGTCCTCATTTGCAGAAAATGGGCGTCTAGTATGATGGATGTCCGCTCCTATCGAGGAGCAAACTGCGACTCAGATCATCACCTGGTGAAGACGACCTACAGTTGTAGAATTTTCTCAGTGCATCAATCGAGAATCAGCCCTCCCAAAAACATTGCGGTTGATAATCTTCTGAGTGATGCTACAGCGGTGGCGTATACCACTGCCCTTGAGGAAAGACTATCACCTATGCTACACAACATCAGCAACACAGGCGTCCATTAGTTCTGGGAAGAACTCAAGGGTACCATCAAGGATGTTGCAGAGAAAGTCGTGGGATATAAAGCCCGGCGAGCGCGAAATGACTGGTTCGACTAAGAATGCAAAAATTCACTTGACGCGAAAAACGAGGCCTACAGACAATGGATTCAACGAGGAACCAGAGCCAGAAGAGAAAAATATGACGAGCTACGGCGAATATCGAATAGAATAATTAGACGTAAGAAACGTAAATACTTTGACGAGCAATTGCTGAATATAAACGAAAACTTAGCTAATAGGAACACCAGGCAAGCGTACAAACTAGTAAATACAATTAAGAAAGGCTATCAACCCAGGGCTAGCTTTTGTAAGGACAAGGATGGAAACATCATCAGCGACACCGAAGAGCGCCGGGCGCTGACGAGATTCCAGCTGAACTGAAGAGCCAACACAGCACAGAAAAGCTCTCCGCAACTCATGTCGATACGGGTGCGTTATATTCGAACTACGATAAACGATTAGACCATTGCTGCAAGCAACTCGTATCTTCGGTCCGAAACAAAAAAAAAATGAGCAGACGGCCTGCTCCATAAAATAGCATGTAGCACCCTAATCTAGACTCTAACAAAACAATTCCTAATGACAAAACGTATCAGGATAGCTCCTGTTGAGACTCACCATTGGCCCCATTATTGACAGCAGGTTCTTTACCGCAGTTTTGGATCCGGAAACCCACTTCAACGTCAGCTAAAAATAAAACTAATTATAATGGCATCTTAGAGTGCATTCATACTCACCTTCGTTTCCCCTGACAAGCTGGGATGCTTTAAACAGGACATCGTCGGCGCTGTTCAAAATGCTCTCAATGTCCATACCATAACCAGTTCCATTTCCCTCCTCCATCTCTGCTGACACCTTCGCGAAACAGTCCACGCCATTCTCTAAAAGTTCATCAATCACGGCTCGGTCACTCGACATGGCACTCGAATCCACCACTTGCTCATCATCGTCAAACCCCTTAAAGGATCGACTCGAGCCTGTCCTATTGAGAGCAAAGTTTTGTCCACTCCGAAACCAATGAACCATCCGGGCGCTTTTTCGCTTACTTTTCAGCATCATGATGTAGCGAAAGATGCCATTGGTCGTGAGATCCACGTCATCCTGGACAAGCGATTGCGAAAAGAAGGAGCTCAGATTCTGCAGGTTCTCCTGTACGTGCTGCGATTCATTTAGGTCGATCGCATCGAAGAGCGTCGCTTGCACTCCTTCGTCATTTTGCACGGATAGTCCCGACGACACAGACGATTTGGAATCGGAATCGTAGAAATTGATACGTTTGCGAGCAGGTTGCTCGAGTTCGCGGCTGTGTTTGGGGAGAGGGTATGATGTGCCGGGTACTTGAAAGGAAATGACCCGGTTGGGAGGAGTGTTTGCAAAAGATGTTCCGGCTTTGCTGTTCAGGGAAACATCATGTCTGTTCTTTTGCTGGTGATGATCGGGAGTCGACGTGGCCACACTGCTTAATTTCGCAAAAGGACTTCCCCACTGGCTAAACTTTGGTGCGTTGCTATGCAAATCGGACACAGCGTCCACCACTTGGCACACACGGAGCAACTCGGTTTCAGTTGCGAATTGGGTGTCAGGCGGTGCGAGTTTTGGGGACGACGCCACTTCCTTTGAACGACCTCCACTCGTGGGTTGAGAGAACATATCGAAAGTAATCAGGTCGTCATCGTCCACCAATTCCGGTGGAATTCTGCTTGTTTGACCCAAGGGCAGTTTGTTAGCTTCTTCGAGTAACCTCACCTCTGCAAAAATGTCAATATGTTCGGAGTTTGCTGGCGCCTCCTGTTCTTCGACGGGCCAATAAAATGCACCGATATCCTCCGGAGCCTTTTCAGAAAGTGCAGAGTACCTTGGGGAGTCTTCAATTGGTTCGTTTTCGACGGCATGTTGAATAGTCTCCTCGTTGGCCGATTCCGAAACGGACACTTCACTCACGTTTCCCGTTTTTCCACGACGACGTTTCGCACGTCTTTTCAGGATACTTGACTGGCGTTTCTGTGTCTTGCGCAGGATGGGACTGGCCGGAACGATATCGTCCGCCATAACCAAGTAAATGGATAATTTGCACAATATTTTCGTCAGCTGTAACAAAAAAATCACCGCCAAATTTGTAAACAAGGAATGACAGTTGTTGAGGATGGTGGCATTGCCAGACAAGAGTGGTTTAGGTCAAACTGCACATGAACGCGCCAAACTCTAGAACGGTGGAGACGAGGAGAATTTTATTTCGCACGTTACAGCAAATTGATGGTTCGGTGGAAGTTCGTTCGTGGTTGTGCGCGTTCATGTGTGGCGACCTCAAGGGGAGATTTTAGTTTCAGCTTTCCAAAATAAAAATCAACTGGGAAGTCCACGTTTTATTTGTTTAGAAGTGGAGCTATGACGCCTAGGGGGCTTCTCGTAGAGAAGGTATGTTGTTTTTTTTTTTTGCTTCAGATTTACAACATGACCTATTAGTTCCCGCATTTTGGCGGAAAGTGTACGAAACCCATCTGGTTTGTGTTTCAGATAAGAAAGTACATTCTTGTGAAAAAGTGTCATTGGTAAAATGCATGACGAGTGTTTGGTCGATTCGTTGCTACGGTATTGTTGTCTAGATCAGGGGTTGGCAAACTTTTCCGGCAAAGCGCCAAATTTTAAAATTTAGGCGGGGCGAATGACAAAATCAAAGCCTGCTTCCCAGTATGGTCAACCTTTTGCCGGCTGAAAGTCTGAAGCAAGTTTTTCAATTTAGCTTTCAAACGAATTTTTAAATATGTTTGTAACTGTTTCGCAGCAATATTTTCCTTTAAAGTGTCGTTTTTGTTAAGGTCGCCACACATGGACGAGCACTATCATGTGTAATGAACCACCTGCAATGGACCATATGGTAGTGCTGCTCCCGCCGGCAGATCGAAGCAGCACCTGATGAGTAGTGATCTGTTGGTGGTATGAAACCAGAGGCCGAGGGTCCCATTACACCCGGACCCAGGTGCGATTACGTGTGCGTCTGATCCGTCCGCCAACCATTCCATCCTTATCGACTATTTTTTTTTATTCCCCATTTTTACCTCCCCTGGTTGTGTTGTCTTCCCCAGGCCTATGATTTTTTGTTAATATGTAAAGGACAGGGGCAACGAGCGGCGAAAACCCTGCCCACATCTCCCGAACTGAGCTACAGCAAGCACAGGCCGCTGCTTAGCTCGTTGAGGAGCCTTTTTCTTCGCCAGATGGCACGGCTCGACCTTCACGGTCATATGCTACCTTAGGCTCCGTCCCCACGGGCATCTTTGCATGCCCACCAAACCGTCCGTTACATATTTAAATATGCTTGCTGTAGCCCAGTTCGGGAGACGTGGGCGGGGTTTTCGCCGCTCGTTGCCCCTGTCCTTTACGTATTATCAAAAATTCATAGGTCTGGGGTAAACAACACAAACAAGGGAGGTAAAAATGGGGAATGATAAAAAATGAGGTGATAAGGATGGAATGGTTGGCGGACGGCGGGGATTATCTCCCATTCACATAAGGGTCCAGGCGTAATGGGACCCTCGGCCTCTGGTTTCGTACCACCGACAGATCCTTACTCATCAGGTGCTGCCATAGATCTAATGGTGGAAGCAGCACTACCAGACGAGAAATTGAAAAAAAGTTTTTGGTCAGTATTCAGTGTTCCCTCCCCTTGCTCGAATAACTGCTACCATCCTCCTATTGATAGACCTCACGAGGCTGACGATGAAATTTTGGGGAATTGCATTCCACTCCTCTTCAATTGCGATTCGCAGCTCTGAAAGTCTTGTTTGAGCAGGTACCCGGGCCCGAATCCGACGTTTCAACTCATCCCATAAGTGTTCTATCGGATTCAAGTGCTGGCTTCGAGCTGGCCAGTCCATCGCACAAATGCCGACGTCGTATAGATACTGGGTCACCACATGAGCAACACGAGGCCGTGCATTATCATGCATCAACTGGGTATCCTGCCCGATATAACCTGCGTAAGGAATCACATAGTCTGCGAGGATTTCAGTGATGTAGCGATGAGAAGTCAATTCACGTGTACGGCCCGTCGGTTCGATGAAAACTAACGCTGTACGTGCGGTTAGCGAGATGCCGCCCCAGACCATTACAGATCCTCCACCAATAATAACAGATTACTCGATACAACACTGTGAATAACGTTCTCCAGGGCGACGATATATTCTCTGACGTCGATCACTTCCATGTAGACTCACTCTGGTCTCATCAGTAAAGAGTACATTACCCCACTGTTCTAACGTCCAATCCCTATGCTCTCGAGCAAATTCAAGTCGTGCTCGACGGTGGGCTACAGTTAATACTGAACTTGTTGCAGCTCTCTTTGGAGTCGGGTTCCCTTCAGCAAGTCTTCTTCTGGCGGTATCTGAGCTTATAACCACTTGGCGTTCGTCACGCAGACTTTGTTGGACTTGAACTGCGTTGAGGCGGCGATTTCGCAGAACAGTAAGTTGGATATAACGATCATCTGCTGCTGATGTAGCCCTACTCTGCTCCTTCCTGGACGGCGATCGAATGATCCAGTCTCTAAGTATCGTCTGTAAACTCGTTGCACCGAAAATCTGCTGATTCGAAGTCTTCGAGCGACCTCACGTTGCCCAAAGCCTGCTTGAAGTAGTGCTACAGCTTGCGCTGCTTCCTCAGGTGTCGTATCCATTATTGGCTGGAAAAAAGTAGCCAGAATATACGCGTCTAAGCAAACAATGGACAAAAACTAAAGAAATGATAAGAAATATCCGACTACCCTCACTGTAGAAGAAAAGAAGGGTAAGCGCGAGTTCTAGTCAAAACAGAGCAAATCGTTAGCATTGTGTTTGTTGCTTAATTACAATGTGAGTTTACGGTACTTTATATTAAATTTATAGTCATTTAAATCGCCATTAAACGCTGTTTCTGTAGGTATAAGGCCCTAACCAGATTGAACGCAGAATGCAGCAGCAGCGGCAGAAGCAACAACAACAGGTAAATCTGTCGCGGTGACACAGCGGCGATGACAGATCTACCTGTTGTAGTTGTTGCTTCTGCCGCTGCTGCATTCTGCGTCCAATCTGGTTAGGGCCTAACTTTGATAGGTGTAAGTTTTATATCGTTTGAGAAAATTGGATTAGAGTTCCAAGGTGGGTGGTGGCCCGGTTTATTTGTTGTCCAGTGTATATAAATTAGCGGGCCGGATAAAACCCAGAGGCGGGATGGATTTGGCTCACGGACCGGGGTTTGCCGACCCCTGGTCTATATCGTACAGCGGTGACCGAACGAACACGGTCACGTATTTTTTAAAAAGTGGTTAATACTACGTACTTTCGAAAATACTAAGTGGTTGCCACACTGGACCTCTTTTGGTCGCATCGAACCATTTCCCTGCGGAAAAGTAGGGGCATTAGGATATTTTTCCCGCATATTCCCATACCCGAACAAACTGGGCAATCAACCCATGGTGCAACTCAGCCGAAATAAAAGAAGAATAACCATGACCGAAATCATTTGTCATGAATCGCTTCTTCCTCCTTCCAGCTTCCTTGCCGAATTCGAATAAGTTTTATGCGTTGTTCAATCATGACCTCGGAATTATACTGTGCGCGAATTACGTCCCCAAGTCGCAGTCAACGAAAATCAGCTGTTCAGCCAGTTATAGTCAAATCTCTTGTTCGCGTTCTTTTGACACATTTGAGCTGTGAAAACTGGCTTCCTAACAAACTTGAAACACTTTTTTGAATTAAGAATAGAAACTTGCACTTCCAAGCGCATAACGGTAACTTACAACAAAACAAATGATCACCCACAGTTTTAAACCACATGCCTATTGTGAATTGATATTTCGCGGCTCGTTGATTGCGACAAAGTTGAACTCGTCTCAACTTTCGCGACGTGAGCGACGTGTTGTTCGCGCACAGTATACTTATCGCCATATGAAATACATTGGTTCAACTTTATTTGGCAGCAGAAGCCGCGTTGTTCGCGCATACTCTAATTCAGCCATGAAGCGGCCCATGGTAAAATACTTAATTGCCCTAACCGCTTGTGGGGCATAGCGCGTCAACTGTTCCATGTGGCCCAGTTGACGTTTCATTGGCATAAATTGGTTTTAGAGAATGCAGTTGCCAGCATGCACCCCCTGAACATCCATGGCCACGAACGTTGTCGTGGACAGGATTCGAACCCGAAACGCCGGTAGTCAAACATGAGACTGATGCCTCAACACACTGCGCTACCGGTCGCCCCAACAAATACCGAGGAATGCACTATCACTTAAAGCATAAAAGTAATAAACTTTTAAAGCTCGGATTAAGTTCCAATAGACACCATTCATAATAGAAACCCGAAAATTAAAAACAAATACTACTCGTGTTCCATTCAGGGCACCTGCTACAAATCGAAATATAGATACAATTTCCACCTATTCAAACAAACGAGCTTCGCTAAAAGTCCTTCTCACTTAATTAAAACCCACACTGCACAGTTGGTGCATAATACCAATACACAGCAAACTTTCACTGCAATTCGAATTCACATTCGAAATATTTAATTCTGCAATAATTTCGCTGAAAACTGAATAAATGCATACATAGTAATAGTACGTGGTGAACCGGATATATGGTACAATAGAAATGTTCACATTCAAATAGATACAATTTCAACTTCGACTTTTCCCCAAATACCATTAACGTAAAGAAGTTTTAATTAAAAATTTTCCAAAGCACATGGAATTTTTATTTTTCCGATACATCCCTAAATTAATTGCGGAAAAGGTACGGAGCACGATTGCATGGCATTTGCAGGAGTGTGGTAGAGAGTGGTATTTGCATATGAACATGTATTGTATAAGTTAATCAAATTTGTACTCGTAATAATGCGAAAATGAAAAGACTTGGAACATTGGTTGTCAATGGTGTAATTCCAACGATCTATATAATAGCCGCCATACATTATCCGATCCGTCGATCGGCCGATGAATCGCCACAAAATGTCAGTTGATCAAAAATTATACGGAACTGTCAAAAAAATCGTCAACGATAAGCACATACATCGGTCGATCGATCGGTGTGTGTATGGCGCGTTTAAGTTTCACAAAATCGTAGAGAAAGAAAGATTTGTCTTGGTAAGACCTTCTGTATGTTCGGATCATGTGCCATGTGAAGCCCGATAGCACACACAATAACGAAGCTAGGTAGTCGTTCCAGAAGGTATGCTCCGGAGCGGCAGTGGTTGCCATGTTGTTGCTCATGTTTGGTGAATGAGCCCATTGAAAATGAGATAGTGTTGGTGCGCACAACTACATGAAGAAAATGGTTCCCAATATTTTTGCTTATCCTGTATTCTTTCATCGTAGTATAATGCGAATATTAGGCCGGCCGCATCTTGAACGTAGGCAGGGCAGCGCAGCGCTCAAACCGTTTGACATAAAACACGTGAACGCGACACGCAAACGTGTGCCAACTTGCGCGCAGCCTTAGGTCCGTTTTCTCAATGTCCGGTTAAACTGCCAGTTATGTAGCTACCCGGGACACTAAATTTAACCTTACCGCATGCAACGCTCAAAACATGCAGTCCACAGCGCAGCTAATGCAGTATAAATTCAGCTGATTTTCTTGGCGGAGTTCTGCCACCTGTTCAATTCCACCACCTCTCAGCATTATTTTGCGGTTGGTTTCAGATCCGTTTCTTTCGAATGAATATCCAGGACTCTGTTCCTTGTGACCAGTTTAATTGTCTCATTTGAATGTGCAAACGTAAACAGTTCTAGCTGTCAATATCTCAGCAGTCCGTATCAGCTGTTTGGAATTATTCACCGATAAATTCTTAACCGGAAGATGAGTGCCGTTTAGCGTTTATCTACAGGATAAGATTTAACCAGACATTGAGAAAACGGCCCTTAACTGGACATTGAGTAATCGGCCCTAAGTTAGTTTTCAGGCAATCGTTTAAAAGTTTATCCAAAAGAAATACCCAACAGCGTGTCTCCGGTTCAATCCAATACAATTTTAAGATACGCTCCACAAATTTTTGCTTGGCGATTGATGAGAAAATGAAAATATTTATCGGACAGTTTATTGCTGGAATAAGTTCATCTCCCTGTTAGCTATCAGGCAGTTTAACGAGACTTTGATTAAACGAGCCTAGGTAGGATAAACACAAACCATTGGGCTTTTAACAGAATCCTTGCTATGATATGTCCATCTCTTTTTGGTAGTGCTATTATTAAGAGATTGGTGACACAGTTAAAATATCCTACTTCGTGAAGGGTATAGGAACGAAACGCGGCTAATGTTTTTATTTCTGTTCTGTTAATTTTTAACACAAAGTACCATCAAGGGACCATTTCTGGTGGTACATATCCTTGTAAATAAAACAAAAAGCCCCCACTATCTTTTTATTGTGTAAAAAAATTCAAAACAAGTCTAACCCTAACACATAAATGCTACTTAAGTACAAACTTTCACCCACCTTCAATTCCAAGAGTCCATTTCCACGGTAGAAACTTCATTTATGTCGGGACGACGACGGCACTTGGTTTTAATGGTTTCTATTCCTGTTTTAAGAAATTAAAAGTTACGCAAATTAACTCCATACCAAGCCAACATATAGAAACTGAAAAGGTCAAGGAAAATATGAAGAAAGTTGTTCGCACTATGTCGAGCGCGAGTAGCAGAATATTTTTCGCCATAAACAGCAACAAAACACATTTCAGCAATTCTGCAAATGCATTATATTGTATTGCGAGGTGAAAGTGGCTCCAGTCCTATTCAGCGGTGGTATGCAGATACCACGGGCCAGATGTACACGCGATAAAAGCCTCAGGCCATTTCTTCGGAAAACTTTTTAAAAGAAGTGGTTTTATGGCGCGAAATATACTGAATTAAAATTTATGGAAAACGCTGGGAAAATATGTTGCGAAATTACAATGAAGATAATATGCGTTGGAATTATGTTAATTTATACAGAATCATTGAGTGAATTTTCCGAGATTTTGCCTACTTGCTCTAAAGAAAATTAAGTTATGTATGTAATTCTAAACAAAATCATACGATTTTCTTTCAATTTCTGAAAGGGTTTCTTAGACTTAATGCCAGTCCAGCTGTCAACCCTACTGTCACTCCTGCTATCAAAACCGGATAGCTGGTCTCATAGCAAGCCTGATGGCTGGATTGTTAGCAGGGTTGATGACAAGTCTGATGGCAGGATTGATAGCTAGCATGAGGGTAGACTTGACAGCTGGGCTCCTTTAACAGATGTCTCCGCTTCGCGCATCACACCAGTGGGGAAGGCGTGACCGGGCACAAGCCAAGTCGGATTGTGTAGGTTTGCTACCCCGTGGAGCTTTCCAGGTTAATTCAGGTTAACGCATTGTTGTAATTGCATGTTGTTAAACCGAATTAAGCTGCACCGCAGTACAAAAAAGCACGCCTTATATTAGTTCTGTGTCGTCGCCTACTCGTCGTGGTCCTCCCACCTTTGTTATCGCTCTGCCAAAGCTTCAGTAATATTTGCTGCCTTCTCACATACATACTTCCAAATGTCAGCTTCGCGTCAATCATCACCTTCAAATACCTAATTGCTGGCTTAAAAATGATGATAGTGTTTCCGACTCCGATCCTCAGAGTGTTCCTTTTTCTCCGATTACCGATGAGAACGGCTTCCATTTTTTGCTCAGGTAGTTTCAGTCCTAATTATTCCAATCACAACTTGATGGTTGTGATTGCCTCGGTGGCGTACAATTCAGCGTATGCCGGATCATTGGCCAAACTTCAATCCTAGCCGCTCCTCAAGGCTTGTGATGCTGGAGAGATAGAAGGAAAGTCGTGGGGATCCTGACGGGGCATTACCTGACAAATGAGCACGCTAAGCGTCTGCGGCTTCCATGCAATGATTATTGCAGAAGCTGTGAGGACGAGGAGAAGGAAACTATACATCATTTTTTGTGTACCTACCATGCGCTGGCCGGTTGAAGAAAGGACACTTTGAGGTCCTTCTATTTCATGGACCTGGATGACTTGAAAGAAGTAAGTGCTGCTCATCTATATCACATCATTGACTGCTCCGAATGGTTCTACGACTAGACTCTAATGGTTTGGTATCACAACGGACCCAGTACGACTACTGTTCAATTGCCCTAACCCCTTGTGGAGCATAGCGCATCAACTGTTCCATATATGACGTTTTGTTGGCAACATGCACCTCCTGCTACCCCATTTAGCCGCCTACCTGCGACAAGTCAGGAGGTGCTGTGGCTTATTATTATGACCGCAATGCAAACATCCATGGCCACGTACGCCGCCGTCAACGGAATTCGAATCCGGAACGCCGGCAGTCAGACATGAGACCTCTACGCACTGAGCTACCGGTCGCTCCCACAACAATGGACACAGTGGTGGTCTATGTATACTATGCTCTGTATGGCAGCCTCTTTAACCTAACCTGACCTACATTGTACTCTCTTGGGCGTTCGTTGGTTTTGTACTGCAGAGTTCTATATGAAGCTGTGTATTTATCGGGCCAAAGAGTCAGGCACACTTTCCTCCGCAAAGACAAATGAATGCATTTCGAGTTTTCCGAACTGAAAGCATTTTTGACGCCCAGTGTCACAACCGCGCAATATTTGCTATCGCGCAGCGCTTGTTTCTCTAGGTCCGCCCTGTCATGATACCATCGGCCGTGGAGCGCGCTCTTCCAAAGTCAAACTATCGGTCCTACAGGCCTCCCTTTTTGCTCTTCAACGGCAGCTAGTTTGCTCAAAACTTTTCTTTCCAGCACCTTCGTCTCAGTGTCTAGCAAGCAAATAGGGCGATGTGAATTTGTTTCGCCCGGCGGTTTGTTGGGTTTTGATAGCAGAACCAATTTATGTTTTTCCAGACAGCTGGGAAAACTAATTCCTGCAATCAGGATGCAATTGACGAACGAACGAACAATTGCATTCACGGACTTACTGAGCTAACTGTTACCTTCAACACACCGTTGGGAATGTTATGCGGGCCTGGTGCTTTATTGGGTGCATTCCAGAAAATATCGTGATTCCGATACTTATCCATTTCCCTTTCTCCGAATCGTAATTTGTCTGGTGAACGAAATGATTGCCATGTCGCCATGAATATATTTCACACAAATATACGCCAATTAACAAGGGATATTTACACTTTTAAACACAATTTCCAAACAAAGTGACGGGCTAGAACAGATTCTGCTATCTGCTTTATTAACTGAGACGCCTTTTGCCCTGCATGTGCTTCGATAACTCCCTTATGATGCAAGGTTTCGATGAACGCTTCCTCCTCGAAGTTCTTAGCGGTGTTCTACTGGTAATGGTAAAGTAAATGGTGTGAGGGTCTCGCTGTGGGTATAGTCCACGCATACGCACCACTCCACGGTCGATGCAAGAAGCTACTGACGAATGGAATGTGAGGTCGACAATTGAACGTGTGCCTAAAGGGATTAGTACCGCCTGTATTGAGAAAGAGGGTGTCCAGTAGTGAGCGAGCTTCAAGGAGTACCCTTCGCTTAACGTTTGTAGCTCCACTTCCCCAAGCGGTCAATAGCCGATCAAAGTCTTCCAGGTTTATCTTTCTGTATTTATCACGCATGAGCGTACGAGTATAATTATTTTTTTAAGAATAAATATTATTAGCCTATGGACGAAACCACGGACAGTGGAAGAATTGGCTTAATGCTGATCAATTTTCGTGATAGTGGATAGCTAAGCTAGGCCATTGTGACTTAGATTAGCGGAGACCCACTCCACTTCATTCTTCTAGGTTTAGTATCGGTGGGGCATAGCAGCTGTCGATGTTGATATTATTAATTTGCGCTCTCACGAATCCATTGATTGGTTCAGAGACTTTCTAGAAGGCATGTCTTCCAAATGGCTACCTGTTTGAATTTTTATATTGATCACAGACACTAGCCACGCCCTTTCTCTTTCCTCTTATTGTCTGTGACGGCAGATCTTGTGGCGCCTGACAGTGGTTTAAGTTGATCTGAACGAAGCTAGTTTTCGAGATTGCTGAAGTGCCTTCTTATACACGGGCATTTAACACTTCCAGTCGAATGTCTGAGTCGACTTCTTTATCCTCACAGCATAGCTTGCATTTCGGCCCTTTGTCGCACGTTTTCGATTTGTGGTCTTCGCCATATTTACGACACATATTCGTTCTGTTTGCTATTGCACTCTGTCGCAAAGTGGTCGAAATCTAAATCACTTTTTCATGGAAATTTGTTCTCCTTCTCGACAATTTGTCAATCCAACTTTAATTTTTCCTCACCCGAGTACTTTATTTGACACACAACTAACCCAAATTTACGAAAACATGCTAAACATTTTTGAAGGGAGGCTCTTTTGAGAATATTCAGAGCGGTTCATGACCGAAATGGATGGCGAATCAGGTACAACCTTAAGAGCTGAAAGTTTGAAAGATCATAAAATTACAATGACTACGCGTGTAACGCACGCCGACAATCGAAAGCCTAAGCTAGTTTTGAAAGGCGGCATCAGCGGAACAAGGCTGAAAGGAAGACCGAGGGCTCGATGGGAAGGCTCAGTTGGTGCGAACGCAGAACAACTACGGTGGTTTCGAAATTGGAGGACGCGGTCATTTAAACGGGAAAATTGGAGGAAAACTATCCAGACGGCCAAGGTCCGTCGACAGACCCTAGCGCTACAGGAAGTTTGGGCTTACCCTATTCCTTGTTTCAGAGAGAAGAGCCAGAGATGTCAGCCTTTTCAAAATCATTAATATAAACGATTCAATAAAACATACACAATCGTTAACATTCCTCATGGAATAGTCATGTTATTTGGAAATTCCTCTACAATTTTGCCAATTATCTATCGAAGCCATTTCAACAGCTAAACAATGCCATTAGTGAAATATATCTGAACATATTTCGCGTAACAAATTTATCCACTGTGATAAATGACTCGACATGAGATCCACTTCCCTTCATCTAGTTTGCCGGAAATAGATGGGTCATAATAGCATGTAATAATATATGCTAAATTACCAGAGAGAGAATATACCCAATCGGTCCAGTCCCCGGGAAGGACATGCTGCCCAACTCCATTCACTGTCCAATAATAATACAGTTCTGCCAACAACTCGCCAAAAATATTCGGTAATTTATTATTATTGCCGCCACATTCCCGGCAATCGGTTTATGTATGTTCAGCCGAGTTAATATATGGGCAAAAGTTTTGTATGAACATATGCTGCCGCCCGACCAACAATCGATGGCTATAAAACCCGGAACAAAGGGATGTGTGACCTCGTCCCCCGAAATGTCCTGCCGATGTCCAGGATCACCTCGCAATGAAGTAAAGTTGGAAGCTTAATGTCGATTTCCTTTTTTTTTCAGTAGCCATCAAAGTTCCCCGGGGTGAAAATTATTGAGAATTTTTATTGGTAGGATTTATGCAGGACGTTCGAATTACGGGGAGCTTAAATAGAACTGTTCGTCGACCCGAAAAATCAAGACTATTTATTGGAGAATTAAAAGGGGATAATTTGATATTTATGGGTGGTCGTTGTGAGGGCGAGTATTATAGTAAAAGCGGACGTTTGAATGTTGAAAGGATTAGGTACTGAAGTAAATATGACGGTTAATCATGTCACTATCTAAATTTTCAAAAAGATATTAACTCACTCCGTTCGTGAGTTATATATTAAGCCCTCCATGCCAGCGGCCTTTTATGGCTTTTGTATTTATGTATTCAATTCGTTGCAAATACAATCTCTCAAATATTCAATTTTCGGACCGACAAAAGGATTCAAATGTTCACAATGGACAAATGTTAGTTGGCTTTTCCACCTTCCTCTTCTATAGTCTGAATTGAATGCTGAAAGCATTTTGCCTGCACATGGAAAATGGTTTGTCGAATTTCCTTTTGTTCATTGAAATGAGAACAATTGCAATTTCAACTGTTGGGAGATTGTTAGATTGAACGAGAGTCCTGAGGGATAGTCTAAAGCTACAACAGCATATATATTACTCACCCCGACGTTCGATGACTTCGGGTCACTCAACTTTCTTCCGGAAAAGTCAATAGGGGCTAAAAACCACAGATCTACTGTAACTTCGAGTATTTTATCTATGTGACCTTTAGCAGTGACCGTTAAGAAAATCAAGAATTGGATTGTTCTATATACGAGTACTAGGGGAGTGCATATTCCCTAGCTTCAGCGGTATATGTAGTCAGAAAATTAATTTTGAAGTGTAATTATCTCGTACTAGATTGAAAATGAACGGCATGTACCACTGAAATCGACAGATTGGAAATTGAATCAAGTGGTTGGCAAGAGTTGTTCACTGGGTAATGGATTTAGTTTTACGTGTAATTAAAATATTTTTGAAAGTCGACAAATTTGTGAATTAGAAAAGTTCAGAGATAATAAATAAAAGAGTTATGTGTTAGAATTGATGCGTCAACGTTTCTCTCCTTTTTTTATTTGATTTCACTTATTTTCCAATTCCATTTTCGGTATTGTGTTACGAAATGTCGACAGCCGTCCGACTAACTTCATTAGAGACGGGTCATGGGCACCAGGTGTTTGTTTTTTCTAATGTAGGTTGAGTATATTCGCGATAAGGGCGAAGTTTGCGAATACCCGAGCCTATAAGATTCCGTCCGGTACAATGTGAAAGAAAATGACCGGTACACGACTAGACACATGACATTCATTACGAAAAACGAGAACAAATCGACGGAGCTACCGAGATCTTATGGACCAATAAGCCTATCATCGTTTCTTCTAAAATCTATTGACATATTATTGGATCTGTACATCAGGCAGAAAATGAAATGTACGATTCCACTGCTATGTGAAAGTCTGGTAGAAACGCTGGCAAAACCCCTAAAAACTACGTCTTGTATGCCTTGGGATAGCAGGACGTATGCGTACATGTCCAACATCAGCCATTGAGGAGGTTATTTGACTTACTGCGCTGTATATTTTTATTCAATATTCTGAAGCACTTCACTTATAATGCACATGCATTCAATCAGGGCCACATGAGCAATCTGGGACAAATTCCTGGCATGTCGATCTGCTTCAGACCAGATTACATGACTACGTAATTTTGTTTGGTAGGAAATCCTCATTCCTAGCCGCTCGGAAAGGGATAGCGCCAATCTCTACCCAGACCAAGATACATCACGTGGTTTACCGATGAATTCAGGACGGGGCAGGGAGTTGGGGTCTTTGAACCGAGTACCAGGATCTCAATCGCCCTGCCCCAGGGAAATTCTCGACAAGAAGTCCTGTAGCGCTAACATCTGTACAGATAACCAGACTGCCATTAAAACTTTCTTTTCAAATAAATGTCACAAAACTGCGGCAACCTACGAGAAAAGAATACGAACTCATTACTATCCGGTTGAAATCGCGTCAAGTAGCTGAAAAAGTATAATGAGGCGGTATAGGTTTAATGGTAAGTTAGGTGTATTTACCTTGATAGAAAATTCCACTCCAGCTCGTCATCATCATCATCGTTATCATTGGCATCCAAGTCCCTAGGAGTATGTGATCCGGATGATCTACGCGTTCAGCACCTGAAAATGGAAGGAAGACACAAAAAATCAAATTCCGAAATTCCCTGAACGTCAAGTCAAGTTTCACGTTCATCGACAATGCGAGTTTTGGAGCCACAGAGCCCGAATCATGGTATGGATATTCGGTACCAGATCTGTGGGCTATGGGACTACGCAGTGTAAGCAAACCTGCATGTGTACACCTGTCGCGCTCGGTGTCTTGCAGCGTGAGACAAACCGTGGTACTTAGACGGTCCAATTCCTCTCGGATTCCACGAGGAGGGCGGCAGACCGTGGAGTAACAGTCACCGAGTACGGGGAGGAGGAACGTCTCGAACAGTTCCTGCAGGTCCAAGTGCGGCGGAGAAGAGAAGCGGCGAGCGAAAGAGGGGAGGACTCGGTACCCGCCGTCAAATCCGTCGAGAACCGGCAGGAAAATCCGTAATAAATTCTCATGGAATTATAGTAGTGTTTTCAAACACTACTCAATGTCTTACAAACACTACTCTATGTTGTGAATCTAGGCATCGGCGCATTAGTGCAGATGAACTCGCTAGGCAGGGCCCATGTACAAAAATTTTCAGACCGGATCCCTACTGCCAGGGCACTAGCAAGGAAATTACTCAATTGCCGTAACCCCTTGTGGGACATACCGCGTCAACTGTTTCATGTGAGCCAGTTGACGTTTCGTTGGCATAAACTGGTTTCGGAGTTGCAGTTGCCAGCATGCACCTCCTGCACATCCATGGCCACGAACGTCGTCGTGGAAGAGATTCGAACCCGAAACGCCGGTAGTCAAACATGAGACTGATGCCTCAACACGTTGCGCTACCGAACGCCCCCCTGCAAGGCAAGGAAATTGACTACTGATGAAGGGCAGGGGTACTGGAATAATCTCCCTGAGTTTCGGAAATCCAAGGATCTTACTAAACCCTACTATTAAAAAGAAACTAGCAGCTTGTGTAGAGCGGACCTAAGGCTCATCATGGGGAAACTCACGGGTCTGCAGTGGGTGATATATTACTTGAACAAAATGGGTCTGTCCAGTGAGACGGAATGCCTGGAGGACGTTGAGCCCTGCAAACATCTTCTCTGCGAATGACTGGTGAGAAAGTTGCACACTCCATGATTAGGCCCCTTGGAGATAACATGATGAGCATCGCAGCGATTAAGAGTACTCCCACAAAGAACCAACTGGCCTTTATTAGGCTGGTTGAGGGTTGAGTAGTAATGACATAAATCGTGGTAAAGACAAAACAAATTTTGTTTCAAATATACCTATAAATATAATGAATTTCCACAAACCAGAAAAGTCGTCAATCGAATTAAACGCTGGACTTCTTGAGCTTCTGACGGTAAAGGAGCTCGAGCTCGTTTTACCGTTGTCGTTGCTATCTCCAAGACCGTATCTGTCCATCTCTTGCCTGAGACCATTGTTATCAGCACCCGCATTTACATTAAAATTTTCAATAAGTGTAACCGCGGCGAGCGTTAGGTTGCTTGTAGAAGGAATCTTTCGCCATGATATTGTCGGGTTCAGTTGGAGCAAGGGATTTTATAATTGTGCGGTGTTTATAATTTTGGTCCGGAACTTGGCGGTCATGATTCTGTCGGAGACCGGATCCCGGGATAAGAGACCACTTCGTGCGGCTCTGCTTAAAATGATCCCTACACCTGGCTCACAACCACTAGCTTCACCGGAATACAACATTACAGTGCTACGTGTTTAAGAGATGAAATCTCCGCTATTTCACCATCTTATCTCACTCACTCCTAAGATGTCTAATAGTACCGCTGAAATTCATTCTCTAGCTGAAGAAATCGTGTGTTCTAGACACCTTCTGATCGATTGTTCAGGGGAGTACCCTTCTTCTTCTTCCTTGCCCTTTTTGCACAACTTGCCCTTGCTTTCGTGGCATCTTCTTGTTGCAGAAAACTCCAGGGGAGTACTCACATTTCAGAAACAAACAGACGATTGAATTCCATACCGGCAAGTTGCACATTGCAATTTACATTCGGGTAGGGATTCGAGCCCATTTCGTGTTCGTCGCCAAATATAAGGCTATGCAACACCCGACTCGGATTGTCCCCGGTCAAGTCTCTCCTACTGGTGCGAGGCTTCTGATGAGACGCGGTTCACACTAGCGATCAAAGCCGGCGAACGCGATTTTTGGGAATTTATTCTCGACACTTTGACTACCTAATTTAAAATATCTTTCATAGTGGCCCCAATCGACATAAACCATCAAATTCCAACTACTACTCAATTCCCCCCTAGAATTAACAACCAAATGATCAAATGAACTGC
Organism: Chloromyia formosa; assembly: GCA_964017055.1. NCBI lineage: Eukaryota > Metazoa > Arthropoda > Insecta > Diptera > Stratiomyidae > Chloromyia > Chloromyia formosa. The sequence continues at coordinate 14,137,498 of OZ024818.1, read as the reverse complement.
CAGTTTCTTGACCTATTAAAACACTCATTGACATGAAAACTGATCCCTCGATTGGTTGGCCAATGTTATTTTAATTATCCTGCGAAAATTCACTCCCATAATTAATTTTGATCAGTGGTCGGCGTTCGACAAAAAATTTTCTCAGCTTAATATCGGCTACATTGCAGCATGCTGCTGTCTTACCTCCACTGAACTGAGTTCCAGTTTGACTGAATAGAGCTCGCTATCAGGACTCTTTCTCAACTCAATTAAAAAGTTTCCTATCCATAATAATCGGTTTTAACAAACTTTTAATCCTTGACCGCGGAAAAAATGGAAGACTGCCCACGCTGGACTTATGTACAGGAGAGCAATATGGACGAAGGAAACTACAGCGGGAGTATTCAGAGAGAATGCCCAGTATTCTGGGGAGTCCATTAAAAAAAAGATGGAGGCCTTAAAACTTGGTAAAGTTAAATGGAATGAAAAAGAAAAAAACGGATGGAACATAATTGTGTTCGAAGGGAAGCAGGATAATGGACGCGTTGATGTTATATTTTGTGATTTGTATCTTCACCCAGGTGGCAAGTTGGCTGGATTAAATTCATACTGATTTCGACTAATATAGGTGTTTACTACTGGAGGTTAGGCGGAGGATACCTGCCCTGAGGGAACGTTGTTGTTAATTGCCTTGACCCCTCCAGGGGCATGGGCGCGTCAATATATCCTCTCTATGCCTGGTTGACGTTTCGATAGCATATCTACTTTTCGGACGTACAGTTGCCAGCATGCGCCTCCTATCCGCGCCATCTTTATACTGACAAGCTCGGAGTGCAGGGAGTTCTGTTGGTGCCACAGGCAGTTTTTTGTTTGTGCCGAGGATCAAACCATCAATCCCCAGATCCTAGAGCGGCAACCCTGAAGCAGTGAAATGGTAAAATTGGTCAAATGCGTTTCTGGTCATGATTATACCGATATGAGCTTCAGCATAACGACAGGGCTAATTATTTTTGTTTACTGCTCCAGAAAGTCTGTAGCTTCTGGATGACCATTTCATCCAATTAGATGTTAGGACCTTAGTGTAAAATTGGTTTCCGGGGAAAACTTTTAGACCCAGTTTGGACATTTTCCCAGTAGACCTGAGGTCGGTTTTTATACCCTAGACTTATAGTATAGGGTATAGTATTGTTTTTGACACCACGAAAATATGTAACACCTTAAAGGAGGCTCCGGAGGTATAGCAATGTATATGATCAGGGTCACCTCCTGATTCGATTTAGCCATGCCTGTCTGTCCGTCCGTCTGTCTGTCTGTCTTTCTTCTGGCCATCTGTCTGTCTCTCCGTCTGTCCGTCTGTATTCCTCTGTCCGTCCGTCTGTCTGTCTGCCCGTTCGCACGATAACTTTCGTTAGAATGAAGCTAGAGCCTTGAAATTTTAGTCAAGTGTTGGCAGTATGATCTAGTTGGTTGGTAAATGGGTATGATCAGGCTAAGAGAACGCCTACTTCCCCTACATGTCTAAAATAAATAAATGTATCAATCACGCCCGATTAAATACACATGAAATGCTCTAGCTTCGACAGATTGCTCGCGAGGGTAATCCTATATTTTCCTGAAAAAATAAAGTCGATCACTTGAAAACTAACGGTAATTTTCTTACAAAGAGCCCCGTACTACCCTACTCTTCAGGTTTACTTTCTATAACTCTTGAACCAATTGACGTAGACACCTGATTTTTGGCACGTAACCCTGAGGTGAGAAGCTGCTTGAATTTTAGTGAGTTGGAGCATAATCAGATCGAAGGAACGCCCACCTCCCCTACAAATTTCAAAAAATTAATTATTCCTTTAATTACGATAACTTTCGATAGAATGACACTAGCGGGCTGAAAATTTGCTAGTTGCTAGTAAGATCTAGTTAGTTGGTATTGAAAATGGGCAAGATTGGATTGAAGCTATACCCCTACCTCCTCTACAAATGAAACTTCAAATAAGCGATAACTTTCGATAAAATGAAGCTAATGACTTGAAATTTTGGTTAAATGTTTGTAGTAGAATTCAGCTGGCTGGTATTGAAAATACGTAAAATTCGATCAACGAAACCCCTACTTCCCCTACAAATGAAACGTCTAGGGTATATTCGATTCGGACTCTGGTTTTTTATTGAAATCCCATAGAAAAATTGTTGAGAGTCTCGTATCGTTTCGTGTAGAACACCGCGAATATAAGTTGTCTGAAAGTTTCCACCGTCCTTTTTCGTATGAGTGATAAGTGCAACATATTCGCACGAAAATCTTAGGCCGCGTTTTGAAGTCGGTTTGAACAGCGTGTTTGTGTATAAAGGCGCTTGTGAAACAGCGACTTTAAAACGTGGCCTTAGTACTGGCCTTTAATTCGTAAAGTAATGGAACTTTATCGTCAAAATCTCTATAATTTTTACAAAATTTACAAATGGACAAAAGTAAAAACTCCCACCAGCAAACAATACCCTTAAATTCTAAATAATCTTACTCCATTCCGTCCTGTCAAACATTTCTGTTGATTTTTTTTAGTTGACGACTGGTACACACTTTTAACAGCTTATTTAAGCTGGTAGAGCAAAAGTAGCGGACATAATTGGAAGAAGAATTGAAAGCAGTGTAATAAATTTATTATTATTATGTTTATTAAACTTAAAATTTTTTTAAAGTTACAGTATTCTTCGCCAGATCAAGGCTGACAAAAAACCGTCTTTTTTTGTAATTATTTTTTGTCGTCATAATTTACATGTTGTATTTAGTGCTAATTTAGTACAGCTTTCCCTCTCCGGACAAACACCCGGGAGTCGTGTTTTTCGGGAATCAAAGTTATGCACGTGACATTATCCAAATTAGCAGTTGTGTGGGTTGACGCTATAGGATGCAGGGCGAGAGAAGCGAGCGATCATGGTTACGCGATACTGAGGGCTGTGGTCCCTTAAACGCGGAGCCCACACAAGAGACTATTGATTCACAATGTAATGGATAGTTACGTGCATAACTTTGATTCGCGAAAAACACGACTTTCGGAGTGGAAAGGCTGTAAATTAGCACTAAATACACGAAGTAAATTATAATAAAAGAGAAAAATAAAAAATATCGCTTGTCTGCCCGCTTAAGTCTTAAATTGTAACTTACACTTATGCTTATAAATAAAGTCGAGTACATTTTTTTTTCGACTGTACGAAATCAGCACTAAATAGGCCCGAATTTATTACACTTCTTTCAATTATTTCCAATTATATCCGATACTATTGCTCCGCCAGCTTAAGGGAGGTAATTTTAACTTTGCATTCCAGAAATAGACAATTCTATTTAAAGCTCTAACGTTTAATCAGATTTTTATGTGCCAAATTGTATTTGTTTGTAGCCGCGACATTTGTTACAAGGACTTTCTGTTTGTATGAGAATACAGTATTTTCTTCAAATTTTCTCGAAACTGAAACAAAAAACGAATGTCCTTGTTGTTGGTGACTTAATGCGTATTGTTGCCATAAAGTCGGTGAGCGATGTAATGGCTCAAAGCCGAAGCCGTCTGAAATAAGGAGCAGTCAGTCAAATTTTAAGAAGCTTATTTTCATTGAAAGTGTAAGAATGGTTATTGAAGTGCCGTTGCGGTTGTGATTAAATAAAAAAAAAATGATGGTAGTAATGGCACGTGCGGGATGGAAACAGAAGAGATGTCTAGTAATTACTATTCCATGAATTGGTTTCTTCCACTTAAAATGGCATCTGAGAGTATCTACTTCCAATCTTCTCGGTTCCAATAACGCTTCATTTGATTTGAAGATAATAGCAGCTCTCCGCTTTTTCATCATCCGCCCAGCACTTCTTGAGTCTACGTGATGGGATTTTAACTTGTACCCGTTCCCTTGAAAATCCCCGATGTTCGTCCATACGTTCCACGTGACGACCCCATTGGTATCGTACTTTCCGACCAGATAGACCAGCTAACAATTGTTCTGGATCAAATTTAGTCGGTCAAATAATAGACGTGGTACTACTAGTTTTGCCTTAACTTCTTGTGGGGCATGTTAATTGCCTTAATCCCTCCAGGGGCATAGGCTCGTCAACATTTCTAGTATAGCAATGCCTTATTGACGTTACCGTAGCATATAAATTTCGCAGGATGGAGCTGCTAGCATACACCTCCTTTTTGATAAGCTTGGAATGTTGTGGGAGTTCCAATATGTAGTACTCACAAGAAGTTTTTTTATTTTATTAACGCGCTTGGACATTGAGGTAGGTCATTGTGGGTCGTTCCAAGCAGCAATATCGGTCAAATGGATTGTTCTCGGTTTGGAAGTGAAGCTATTTTTGGTAAAGGTTTAGGGTATATTATTTTTATCATAACAAAAATATGCAGCGCTTTAGGAGGCTCTGTAGATATGGCAATAAAGCTGATTTATGGCATGCGAGCTGTGACAAGGGGTGGAGCGCGAATTGACACAAAAACCACTGGTTTCATCCTTACCAGCAGTTATTAGTCATCATCAGTCATCACTAGCTGACACTTGCCGCCAGAGGGAGCCGTGCGGTATTGTACTGACACCTCTTCAAACACCTATACAAAAGTTCTATCCCTTTAAAAAAAAAACGCAAGACCGAAAGGCCCTGGTAGTAGTCGTGGCCATGGATGTTTGTGTTGTCTTCCCCCTGTGATATGGGGCGTAACAATAAGCCACAAACTTTCCCGACTTGTCGCCAGGTATGCGGCTAAATGGGTAGGAGGGCATCGTCCTAATCCAGTTTATGATGCTAGTTAACGTACTATGCCCCACATGAGGTTTGGGCTTTGAATATATAGCCATGGAATGAGCTTGTCCTGTATGTCTCCATAGAAACAGTGGCTCCAAAATCTGGGTACTAAGTCGACAGTCAGCTAACTCAGTAGACTTACGAAATTCAAATATTGACAATAAGTGACGTTTGTTTATGCACAATTCGACATTGGGCGCGGTCCTGGAAGCCTTCTGATATGGATCTGACTTTTCTGTTTTCTCCTCTATGTGCTTCCCCCTCCAGTAAATTTAGTACAGACAACTGTCAATTTTTGGATCTGAGAAATATTCCCACAGACGGCATACACGGCCGTCTTGTCAAAAAAGGTCTGTCAAGTTTTTAATTTCAAAATGGAAAATTTAGTTATTGCGGAATTATTGGATGATTTCGGTGATATCCAAATTATAAATAGTGTGCAAAGCATACTAAATATAGTGCGCGTTGCCATGGATAACAACATGACAAACGATTGGAGTTTGTTGGACGGGATTGAGCGCGAAAACTGACCCAGAACTGCAAATTATTTCGAACAAACAGTTCCCCGATACGACGACTTCCTATTCAGGGAGCAGGTTTGTAGGCTAAAGGCGCAGAAAACTACCACTAAACACTTCGCAACACGTCCTACACGCTGGCTAACGGATGACTGGCTATGTTGCTTTGGTGACAGGCGCCGGTGACATCTGAGAACTGTCAAAATTGCTGATTTTAGAAATTGACCGGAAAAATATTCAGATCCAGAGGGGAAATTGTCAGATCCAAAAGTGACAGTTGTCTGTACTAAATTTACCGGAGGGGAAAGCAAATGGAGGAGAATTTGAGAATTGTCAAACCCTGATCCGCTCGCAGGAACGCAGCCATTGTGGTCAACATTATGTCAATATCGAAACGCCAACTGAGTAGGCTGATTGTCGATAATTTGACAAAAATTGACATTTGTTTATGCACAATTCTACAGAACAGTCAACATTTGTCAGTACTAAACGCCAACTGAGTAGGCTGACTGTCGACTTATTCACCAGATATTGGAGCCGGTGATAAACGGGATATGCTCATTCCATGTACTGCATGTTCTAAGGGTTAGGGCAAATACGAGTAAATCGTTGTTTACTATGATAATATAATTTTTACAATCAATAGTTATTCGTACCACTGCCCAATAATGTAAAAGCCGACAGACTTCGAATAAAACGTTGATTTTTGAGAGTTGAACACATTAATTTTAGGTGCGAATATATCAACTAGTAGTCCATAAATCGTTGCATTCGAATACATTAGTTAGAAAAGGAGTCTCATAGTGGGCTGAGAGAGGAATGGGGAACTAATACTAACACAAAAGTAACGCTGTAGCTGTCATATTGCTACATTTGTCACTGTATAAGTGAGAAATTTGTAATTTTTTGTATGTATTAGCTACCTAACTACAGGGAGTCATGTTGTTATTGGTTACCGAGAGCGGAGAAATATTTTGTTTTGTTGGCATCCTTTTCTCACTAATGTCCTTGTGGATTTGTATCGATGTTGTCTTATTCGCACAGTTTTGCTGTCAATTCCCACTTATACTACATTCGTTCTAAATGCGTACGTGATATATGAATTGCAAATCTTACGCATACATATATACTGCGAAATTCAAAATTTTGTACTAAGTTTGTCGGCTTTATATTAATGGGCAGTGATTCGTACAAGGAAATTACGTTGCGAAATATTCTAGTTTCTATCAAGTAGTAGTTATCAATTTGTTTTACCAAGTGTTACGCGGACACGCTGTTCATGCAGAATGTGTGCCCCAATAAAAGAAAAACTTCTCCAGTGGATTCCATCGTTCATGAAGCTGAAATAGTCCACTCAAGAATTTTGAATGGGTCGTTTCAGTTTCTGGTCGTAATTGCATTTTTCTGTTGCCATTGTCGATAGAACGTGCACGTCCTGGATATTGCGCAATACACGAAGAACAAGCACATGGCTGGCGTACCCATTTATGAACTGCATACTCGAACTGGTAACTATGGTCTGGCTCAGTGTATACTCCGGGTATAGTTCAATAAAAGAATTTTCTCATTAGTTTCTAACTCTAGTTGAGAGTAGAAATGATCGAACGAAGGACTTTTTCCCGGTCAACGTCAAGTGTGTATGAAAGCATCATGAGGTAATGACGAAATAAATGGAGATTGGCCATTTTCTGGTTAAGTTGACAAAGAACTTTAATACTTTCAATTGATAGTAATGTTTAAGTAGAGTTAAGAGGATCGATGCTACTTGTGGAGGTTGTTGCTAAGGAAGTCTATAGAACGAGTTCAGTAGTAAGCGATTTATAAGGCGATTTGTTTAAGTAGTATAGATACGACAATGAATCAAGTGTAGTGTCATATTCCTCTTATTCATAATGAAAGAAAGATATAATACGCACTTAGCTATGAATAATAGTACGCTAGGAGTATACTTTTTCAACTGCAAATATCATCATCATCGTGGCGCGACAGCCCGACGTCGGGCCTTGGCCGCCTGGATCATTGTCCTCCAATTATCTCGGTCACGTGACCGCGTCCTCCAATTTTGGGAGCCCAGCAGCTGCGCGGCGTCCACACCTACTGAGCTCTCCCAACGAGATCTCGGTCGTCCTCGCAGTCTCGCTCCGTCGACCCGTTCTGCATTCATTACTCTCTTAGGCATGCGATCATCGTCCATTCTTTGTACATGCCCTGCCCATTGAAGTCGTTGTAGTTTGACGATTTTCGAGACTTGCAGCTCATCGTACATTTCATACAACTCATGGTTGTACCGGATGCGCCATCCATCTAGATCACAAACAGCCTCGAAAATTCGCCGTAGAACCTTACGTTCGAAAGTGTCTAGCATGTTTTCGGAGGCTTGAGTTAGGGTCCATGCTTCGCAGCCATAGCATAGCACTGGTCGCATAATGGTTTTGTACACGCGGAGCTTCGTGTTTCTGTGCACATGTTTCGATTTCATTATGGGGAGAACCGAGAAAAAAGTCTTATTAGCTAACTGTATCCGTCGCTTGATTTCGTCAGTTTCGTTGGCGTCTCTTGACAGGTTGCAACCCAGGTAAATGAAGTTGTTCACGAACTCGATGTTGAGGTCCCTCACATTGATGCTCGGTTGTGCAGGTGTCCTTGTCACCGATTGCATCATTATTTTAGTTTTACCCTCGTTAATACGTAATCCAACTTCCTTTGCAGCGGTATCGAGCGTATGCAGAAGTTCTTCTGCGTCAGCCAATCTTCGGGACATGATGTTGATGTCGTCGGCGTACGCTGCTAATTGTGTCGACTTGATGAGTAGCGTCTTGCTGTTGTCCATATTCATGGCCCGAATAACGTATTCCAGTGCTAGGTTGAAGAGCGTCGGTGCCAGTCCATCGCCCTGTTTCAAACCAGTGCGTGTTTCAAATAGATCAGTAAGTCTATTCTGGATCCTGACTTGTGAGACGGAGTTGGTCATCGTCATCTTTGTCAGTCGCACTAATTTTGCTGGTATACCAAATTGCAGCATGATGTTGTACAGTACTCCACGATCGATACTGTCGTATGCCTGCTTGAAGTCGACAAAGATTTGGTATACGTTTACGTTGTATTCCCAGCACCTCTGGAGTATCAGTTTGATTGAGAAGAGCTGATCGGTTGTGGAGCGACCAGGTCTGAAACCGCTTTGATATTCGCCAATGACTCGTTCTGCGTACGGTTTTATTCTATTTTCCAGAATTTTCGTCAAAATTTTATAGGACGTACAAACTAGTGAGATGCCCCTGTAATTCTCACACCGCAGTTTATCTCCCTTTTTATGAATTGGACAGATGATGCTTCTGCGCCAATCGTCTGGGATCTCCTCGTTCTCCCATACTCGCAGGAGTAATTGATGTATGGCATCAACTAGACTCGTTCCACCGAATCTTAGCAGTTCAGCTGGAATCTCGTCAGCGCCCGGCGCTTTATTTCGTTTTAGTGACCGCAACGCGAGATCAACTTCCTCTACTGTCGGGGGTTGAATGGGTGGGCCTAGATCAACAATATCGTCGAGAGCCTCCCGTGTGGGGATGTTAGATGGTCGGTTTAGAAGCTCTTCAAAATAAGAGGCCCATCGTTTGTTAATACCATCGGTGTCGCTGATGATGTTTCCATCCTTGTCCTTACAGAGGCTAGTCCTGGGTTGGTAGCCGTTCTTAATTGTATTTACTAGTTTGTACGCTTGTCTGGTGTTCCTATTAGCTAAGTTTTCGTTTATGTTCAGCAACTGCTCGTCAAAGTATTTACGTTTCTTACGTCTAATTATTCTATTCGATATTCGCCGTAGCTCGTCATATTTTTCTCTTCTGGCTCTGGTTCCTCGTTGAATCCATTGTCTGTAGGCCTCGTTTTTCGCGTCAAGTGAATTTTTGCATTCTTCGTCGAACCAGTCATTTCGCGCTCGCCGGGCTTTATATCCCACGGCCTTCTCTGCGACATCCTTGATGGTACCCTTGAGTTCTTCCCAGAACCCATGGACGCCTGTGTTGCTGATGTTGTGTAGCATAGGTGATAGTTTTTCCTCAAGGGCGGTAGTATACGCCACCGCTGTAGCATCACTCAAGAGCTTATCAACCGCAAAGATTTTGGGAGGGTTGATTCTTGACTGGTGCACTGAGGAAATTCTACATCTGTAGGTCGTCTTCACCAAGTGATGATCTGAGTCGCAGTTTGCTCCTCGATAGGAGCGGACATCCATGACACTAGACGCCCATCTCCTGCAAATGAGGACGTGGTCAATTTGGTTGACGGTATGTGCGTCTGGAGACTTCCAGGTCTGCTTGTGAATGCGTCGATGCGGGAAACACGTAGAGCTTACGACTAGATTTCTGCTGCAGGCGAAGTCGATAAGTCACTGGCCGTTATCGTTACATTCTTCATGGAGGCTGTGGCCTCCAGTGGTCCCCCGATGCCAACTTTCATTCCCGACTTTCGCGTTAAAGTCTGCCAGCAGCAATTTGACGTCGTTTGTTGGAAGTGAGTCGAAGAGAGTTTCAAGGCGGGCATAGAACTCGTGTTTTACTGCGTCTTCTTTAACTTCAGTGGGGGCATGCACATTGATGAGCCAGAGAATCGAGTCTTGATGCGAATCGCACACAGCCGTTCATTTATGGGTTTGAAGTCAGTAATATGCGGTTTGAGGTGATTGTTCACTATAAATGCTACTCCAAACTCCTTGCAGCCCGATGGTTTGCCACTTGTAAAAATTGTGTGCGATTTCTTGTCATTAATCTCGCTGCCAAGCCAATTTGTTTCCTGGACTGCAGTAATGCTCAGTTTGTACTTTTCGACCTGTTGAAGGAGGGCCTTCTCGGCCCCCGGTTTGTTCAGGGAGCGTACATTCCAGGATCCGAAAGAATAATCCTTTATTCGTTTGCGTGGTCGTCGTTGTTGATCCGTCCAATCCGAGGCTTTTGTTCCAGGTTTCTTGACATGGAGTGGTTTTTACAAGGACGAGTTGTCAGCACGTCGCTTAACCCCATTCAGGGGATGGCCTCGGAGATAGCTGCTTCAGATGGTTTAATAAACGTGCTGGAGCCCACATAACTATGTAGCAGGTCTAACTACGCAAGTCATTCCATCCTACTAGACCTGAGACGCTTAGGTGTTCGTCAGCCATTCAGGCTACAGCTATCTGCCTTTTCCAAACTGTCTTATCGCTAAGACATTGGCCGTCAGCGAATTGATACACTGCCGTTACCAGGGGGCGCCCACGCGGAGGACTATGGAAAAGGTCTTTGCCCCCCTGCAAATATGAAAAATAGGAAAAAATTCCAACCCGAAATCGGTTTGTATTGTATCTATGTAAAAGTATGTAAAAGAAAAGTATTCCGAAGTGGAACATGGGGTGCGAAGTGTAGTAGAGCACTTCATTTCCAAGACCGCTTTATGGGAAGATGTATTTATTCACAGCTGAGTCGCCTGAAGCCCGGTGAGAAAAGAAACTGTTTGTGGGCGCCCCCTGGAACGGCAGTGTCGTTGACCATTGCTAAATAAATCAAGCCGCCATTTATAGCGGTTTGTTAAGTCGGCTGAGGTAAACATTCCACTGTCTTTCCTGGCAAGTCGTACAAGTCGACTAAAATGGAGGGGATGTGCATGCCAGCAACTTGCATTATTCGAAATCTTTTAGACTAATGAAACGTCCACTATGCCTCAAATAAGGACTGTCCATGGAGAATCTATGGAGGGGCAATCCGCATATACTCAACACTAAACTATTTGAAGTAATTCCACTCGTAAAAAGTAAACAGAGAGACACACGCCCTCTTCCCCGCAACACCCGCTCAGTCCGTATAGAAGCACATGAGATGTCAAACTCACAATCGCCCCTTAAACTTCTCCATTTTGTCTCTCTGTCGCGAAAAAGCCGCCCAGTCCATATAGCCGACACATGAGATGTCAAACTCCTTATCCCCCTTCTTACTTCCACACTTGTGTCGAATTACTTCATTTCTCTACCTCTTTTTCATTTCCTTCCAACTCTCTTTTTCTGTGAGACTGACTAACCGGTTACGACTTTGGCTATCGGACTGGTTTCTAGAATGTGCGTACTCTCCTGGAGTAGATTCAAAAGTTGCTGGTTCTGGACGTTTAAAATAAGAGGGGAGCGGAGATTGGTATGGGAAGAGATTAATATCTCATGATTGATCATCATCATGATCATGATTGGGGCGACCGGTAGCGCAGTGTGTTGAGGCATCAGTCTCATGTTTGACTACAGTCGTTTCGGGCTCGAATCCCGTCCACGTCGACATTCGTGGTCATGGATGTGCAGGAGATGCATGCTGGCAACTGCATTCTCCGAAACCAGTGTATGCCAACGAAACGTCAACTGGGCCACATGGAACAGTTGACGCGCTATGCCCCACAAGGGCAATTGAGTAATATCTCATGATCGCTAATATTTAATTTCGAATAGCAGCCGTGCGCTGTTCCTAATTACGAAAGATCTAGGCGCAGCAAATTCAACACCGCCCTACTCAATCCAGCTGTTGTATTATACAACAGTACGAGTACAGTACAAGTAGCCTTACAGATTGCAATAATTGGAGGCGAATTTGCGTGCTTGCTTCGGTTGCCAAAAATAGCTAGTCCTGGAAAGACTAAAGAGTCACTTGGAAAGCACAATTGATGAAGAACCGGTCGGCTTTCGATCCGGATCGTCCTGTGTCGAATCGCATTAGCACCTTGCGAATCATCATCGGGCAATGCGTTGTGTACGATTCCCGCTTCACTTGCTATTCATTGATTTCGTCAGAGCTTTTAACAATGTGAATTGGTATTCTAATTGCGCAGGAGAGGCATCCCTGAGAAAATTATGCCTATTATTAAGGCATGTCGTACAGGTCGACTAAAAAGGAGGATGTTTTTAGTCAACCTGTACGAGGTACGACTTGCCGGGAAAGGCAGTGAAATGTTTATCTAAATCGAATTAACAAACCGCCATAAATAGCGGCTTGATTTATTTAGCAATGGTCAACGACCACTGCCGTTGCAGGGGGCGCCCACGAACAACTCCTTTTCTCACCGGCCTTCAGGCGACTCAGCTATTAATGAATAAATCTTCCTATAAAGCGATCTCAGAAATGAAGTGCTCTACTACACTCCGTACCCCATGTTCAATTTCGGAATACTTTTCTTTTACATACAAACCGATATCGGGTTGGAATTTTTTCCTATTTTTCATATTTGCAGTTGAAAAAGTATACTCCTTGAGTACTATTATTCATAGCTAAGTGCGTATCATATTTTTCTTTCATTATGAATCAGAGAAATAGGTTACTACACTTGACTCATTGTCGTAACTATACTACTCAAATAAATCGCCTTAGAAATCGCTCACTACTGAACTCGTTCAATAAACTTCGCTAGCAACAACCTCCGCAAGTAGCATCGATCCTCTTAACTCTTCTTAAACATTACTATCAATTGAAAGTTTCCTGCAGTAACCATATCGTGCAAGCTACAGTCTCCTGACATGCTCTCCATGTGGCCCAGTTGACGTTGGCATAAACTAGTTTCGGAGAATGTAGTTGCCAGCATGCACCTCCTGCTCCCCCATTTAGCCGCCTACCTGCGACAAGTCGGAAGATGCTGTGGCTAATTATTACGCCCCGCACCACAGTGGGAAGACAACATAAAGATCCATGAATCCTAAAGTAAGTTACGAGAGATTGAGAAGAAGAGTACCACAAGACCTCATGCTGGATAGGCATCCTACAACTTAATAAAGTTAAATTTATACTGAATTGGATTTGAAATACAGTACTCGTACAATCGCGATAATTTCAACTTATAATGAAACCGGAATATAGAGGGCTACGCCCGCAATTCGAGGGACCTTTTTAACAATAAAGTGATATCTAAACACTAGACTACTGACGAAGTCATTTTGAATCCTTTGGTAAGGAAAAAGGAAATTCTGATGAATTAGCGTTGAAGGACATTATTAGCAATGAAGTGATACATGCGCTAGATGGGTATCATTTGACTGAAGGTGTTGAGGCGAACGCACTAAACTACTGTTAAATAAATTTTGAGTCCTTCGGCGAAGGAAAAGGACGTTCTTGACAAGAAAGTGAAATATAGGCAGGATGAGTATCATGTATTTGGTCTACAACTTAATAATGAGACTTTTTTTGGAATTTTGGGCATTTATTCATAGATTTATTCATATAACTAAATTATTCAAAATATTGGCCATCAGCAGCGATAACTTTCTCCCATCTTTCGGGAAGTCTACGAATTCCGTCGCGAAAAAAATCTTGGGGTTTCGAGGCTATCCATGAATCGAGCCAGTTCTTAGTATCCTCATATGAAGTGAAGTGCTGATCAGCCAACGCATGAGTCATCGAAGCGAACAAATAGTAATCGGATGGAGCAATGTCAGGGCTATACGGCGGGTGGGGTAGCACTTCCCATTTGGTTGTTTCCAGGTACGTTTTCACGACTTGCGCAACATGAGGGCGAGCATTGTCATGCTGAAGAATTATTTTGTCGTGCCTTTCAGCAAATTGTTGCCGTTTTTCACGCAATGCTCGACTCAAACGCATCAATTGCAGTCGATAGCGCTGCCCGTCAATGGTTTCATTCGGTTTTAGCAGCTCATAATAAAGAACACCGATCTGGTCCCACCAAATGCAGAGCATAAGCTTGGAACCATGAATATTTGGCTTCGCGGTCGATGTTGATTGGTGCCCGGGCGGTCCCCATGATTTCTTTCGCTTTGGGTTATCATAATGAATCCACTTTTCATCGCCGGTCACAATACGATGCAAAAAACCCTTCCGTCTTTGCCTTTGAAGCAGTTGTTCGCACATGCAAAAGCGCCTCTCAACATCTCTTGGCTTCAACTCGTACGGAACCCAGTGGCCTTGCTTTTGGATCATTCCCAGTGATTTTAACCGCTTCGATATGGCTTGCTGAGTCACTTCCAACGAAATTGCCAACTCGTTTTGAGTTTGGCACGAATCTTCTTCGAGTAATTTCGCCAATTCTTCGTCTTCAAACTTTTTTGGCTGGCCAGGTCGCTCTTCGTCGGTAATGTCGAAATTATCATTTTTGAACCGATGAAACCACCGAAAACACTGTGCACGCGAAAAAGCATCGTCACCGTAAACTTCCACGAGCAATTTATGACTCTGAGCTGCAGTCTTCTTAGCAAAATAATGTCCAAGTAAAACTTCCCGCAAATGTTGTTTTTTTCGTGAATTTTCGAAACTTTCCATGGTCCGGTAAAATACGTTGTCAACAATCAACACGAAATGTTTATACTGACATTGACAGCTTATGAATACAAACTTCAAATGGTATGTATGTCAAAGATGGACTACCATTGGTTTATCGGTGTTGCCATCTCTAAAAAAAGTCTCATTATTAAGTTGTAGACCAAATAACTGGCGCTGTTGAGGCGAATGCACTAGACTATTGCCAAGGCCCGTCGCGCTGTAGCGCCACAATGATGATGACTCCTGAAGGTATGTTGAGTTCTTTGATGAGGGAAAAATAAACAATGTACCTGTTGCTCAATAGATGCTATATCTGTTGGTCAATAGATACTGTTTCTGTTGGCCAGTAAATCAATCAGGGCAATAAGGACAACATTTTCAAAAGAAAATCATACACAACTTAAAAGCTAATGGATCAAAATTCAAATGTATTCGCACGGGATGGGCCCAAAGTGACGATGAACATCATCGCTCTTTTTGTGTCATTCTATTTCCAGTAGACTCAATGTGTTTATACATATCTACGCATTGATGACAGTAGCTCTCTAAAAAGCAAATATAAATTGACCCTAATTTAAACAATCTAATCCACAAAATGAAAACGTAAACCATGAGTGGGCTCTATCAGAATTAAAAGCATAAACAATATTGAACTGACTTTTGCATTGCAGGCCAACAATAGTACTAAAAATCATCCTCATCATATCTAATCTAATTTTCATAAGCCAAATTGAATATTCAATACACATTTGACTGACTTAATAGTTATCAAACTTCACCAAATTTTCGAAGTGTTTTCGATATTATCATCCAACAATACTCGTTTAATATATCAGTAACCGAAATTTATAAATTTATTTTGCTTCCACCGATTCAACCAATAATAAGCTGTGTGTTTCTACCCCAACCAATTTCAATTCGAATCGGACAATTTTCCAGTTGCATAATATCGAATTAGGGTTGCCACCTGCTCGGGCCTTGCCCGGCAGTGACGGACGAGAAAGAGAAAATATATTGTAATGATGGTGTCCTTCAGTCGATGCGACATTTTCAGAATTTGCTGGTCAAATTCTACCTGTGGGCCGTGTCGATCGTGTCGGAATCGGAGCAACTGAATGTGTATAAGGAGCGTAAGCCAGTGGCAAAAAGCAGGTGTGCACAACTGCAGCAGAACTGATAACCACGTTAACAAAAAAAAAAACAACTATTAAAATTTTAAAGAAATTTAAAAAACGACTTTTAATCAAACATTTAAGTGGATGTTCACACTGCGTGCGATGCCGAGCCGAGCCGAGCCGGGTCGAGCGATGCGATGTGGTGGGTGTTCACATTGCACGCCGTGCGATGCCGAGCCGAACGATGGCTTGCGATGCAAAGATGATCCGAGCGATGGCTTGCGATGCAAAGATGATCCGGAATGTTCACTGCACGCAATGATGGAGAGTAGAGACCGATTTAGTTCAAGGAATAGAATCTGTTCGACATCATATCGTTTGTGCTTGACCCAGTAAATTTATTTCTGTTTGAAAACAGTGCTCTAAAAATGGAAGGGCGTCGCCATTGGGTGCATCCCATTAATGAAGAAAGGCCCAGTGTTGGTGAATTTCATCATCTCTTCCGCGACCTCAGACGAGAGGTTTCACAAGTGGATTGAGCAGCGGCGCACCGCTGTGTATAAACGCAAAAATCGGCAGCCGCGGCGGCTATAGGACGATGAATGTATAAACCGCTCGACTCGCCGTTGCGGCCACCGCCGCGGTTTGTGGAGCGGCGAGATTGCATTTGAATTCAGTGTAAGAGCCGGTACACATGGACGTCCAAATGACGCCGGACGCCTCGTCACTTAAGCTCCTCCCTCTTTGATACCTATCTGCATTTCAATTCACATGATGCGATAGGATACAGCGTCACTCTGTATTAAATAAGCCGGGCCACATAATAGCGAACCTGAATTTACAATATATGTTATTTTTAGTTTTAAATAAACTGTTTTTTGGCCATAACTTCTAAAATATAAGGAATATCGCATTTTTAACACCATTTTCACCCCCCTTACAAACCCCCGTCCGAGCTGAGAGCTCCCTCCCCACCATTTTTTTTTCAAAATTAATTGTCAATTGTAGTAGTCACGATCAACGATTAACAATTAATTAATTGGCACTTAAAAGTGATCCTCAAGCGAATGGTTTAAGAAACATCATACAAATCAGACATTGTGACCGTGTCCGTGTTCCGGGTTCGAATGTATGTGGGCCGGCTTATTAAAAATTGATATGCGGACGCGTGAAATGACGCAGATAGGAGCAGAGACCAGCGTCATCCCAGATAGCTATCTGCGGCCATGTGCATCGCTTCATTGCCCGTAATGTATTTCTTCCTAACCGATTGAAAGTGACGCAGCGTCAGGCGTCATTTTTTTTTCCATGTGGACGTCCATGTGCACCGGCACTAAATATGTAAACCGCCGCTTCTGCTCTATGTCTCTATACGCAGCGGTGTCCGCTGCTCAAACCGCTTGTGATACCACGCCTTCTAAACGCGACCTTATTACGGTGGTAATAACCTTTCATTTGAGCCATACTGAATCAAAACCGGAGTCCGAAGCGTATATACCCTAGACTTGTACAGACCCAGTTGTGATACCAAAACTTCCAACTGGCAACGGCCATTGCATTAAAAGTGAATTTTCCATATGGTCAGTTTGAGCTGTGGGCGTGGATCCAATGAAAAGTTTCATCGTTCATCCATTCGAATTTTGGATATTTACATTTGAACTAACGTTTATAGCGAAGGTTGCCGTTCATTCATCAGGGTCATGCCCATTCTCAAAATCAACTAACCAACCCACACTATAAATATTTGTCGCATTTTGCAAGTCGCTAGCATCATTGTTTAGAAAGTTATCGCTCATTTGAAGTTTAATTTGTAGGGGACGTAGGGGTTGCTTGGGACGGAGCTTGGCCATTTCCTATACCAACCAACTAAATCTAAATCCAAATATTTGAACCAAATTTCAAGTCGCTAGCTTCATTCTAGCGAAAGTTATCGCTCATTTGAAATTTCATCTCTAGGGGTTCCTTCGGTCGGATCTTGCCCATTTTCAATACCAACCAACTAGATCATGCTACAAACATTTGACCAAAATTTCAAGTTTCTAACTTCATTCTATCGAAAGTTATCGTGCAAACGGACAGACAGACAGACAGATATGGCTAAATCGAGTCAGGAGATGACCCTCATAATTTCCATTTATACACTGCCACACCGCCGCGCCTAAAAGTCTAGGGTATAAAAGCAGACATACATGCATTTTTTTCAGTGTGATCTTACATCAAATATTACTTTACAGCTCGTACTTGCACCATACTGGCTCCAAAAAGCTTCACATCGGAAAGCATCGCAAAGCCCATAAACTCCATCGCAAGGCCCATTAAATTCCATCGCAAAAAATCAGCAGCCGGTACTCGCACGAAAAAGCAAAGAAGTTTGTGAAAACATCGGGCCATCGCTCGGCTCGTCATTGCATCGCGCGCAGTGTGTACACTCAAAGCGTGATTCCATTTAAAATTGCAGACTTTCCATTTTCTTGCTTTAAAAGCTTGTAATCGCATTGCATCGCTCGACCCGGCTCGGCTCGGCATCGCACGCAGTGTGAACATCCACTAAGTGGTAATTTTAGAACGGTATTTTGAACTGGACGAAAAGGGCCAAACAACATTGCTCAACAGGCCCTTGATTGGAACCCGCGGGGAACCAACGCAAGTCGCCGTGTTGGACGACCTAATAACACCTGAAGAAGGTCAGTTAAGAGAGAGGGTGCCTCAACAGGCAAGTCGTTGAGTGAGCTGAAAGCGATGGCGATGAACAGGACGAGGTGGAAAGCAGGCGTGGTTAATGCCCTATGCCCCACAAGGGGTTGACAGCAACCAGAGAGAGACTCCTCGATAATTTGCCGGCCAAGAGAAGCGAAAGAGGTGGTAACCCTATATTCAATGAAATTGAAAACAATTTTGAACACCACAAACTGGTCACAGCTTATCTCCTGTTGCAATTGCAATTCAAAATGTAAAGCACCGTTGTAGATGTGGCGTGTATTCCTTTTGGTACAGACACGAAAGCAGATTACGGACATCTCTCTGACCATGTGTCATACCACAATATAATTGAAATGTCGAAGTCTATAACTTACTGGTTTCACTATTGGTCGATATTATCGACCACGTGCACAACAGGACAACTCTTGAACTTGTACACGAGAATGTAAATAAGTTGCGAGACCAAAATCTAGGTGCCTTGAACAGAAAGTTTTTCGATTTAGTCAGGATTAAGGTGGAGATGTTTGCCATAATCGTGGGCCCAGGATAATGAACGTACATAAATCTCGTATATAGCTCAGTGGGCATTATGTGGACTTTGAGGATTTTGACTTTGACTTGTATTTTGTGTGAACTTGAGGGGGTATGTAAGGATATTTGGGGTTAAGTTTGACAAATAAATATATTCGCGAAAATATATTCCAAAACTCATGGTAGCGGTCGCGCGTCAAAAAATATGGTATATTACCAATTATGAAACCTGACGCAGTACGCCTTATTATGCGTCAGGGGCATATCAAAAGTTATAGATGAGTGGTCAGTCATGGGAAGGCGCTAGAACACTCAGGTGGTTTCTCGTGTCCTGTTTTCCATTTTTAAATAATAAACAGTGATTGAGGAGATCCTGATTGAGTACATTTGGGCAATTTCTGTATAGTGCGACCCTAAAAACTGAGAATATTGCTATCATCTATCACGGAAGGAGGCTTGGAACCAAGTAAGAGAAAAAACTCATCATTCCAGGTCATTATTATTTTTTCATATAGCCTGCTCAAAGCCAACTGTCGGAGTCGTGCAACGCACAGGAAGTTGTAGTTTCATGCGCTACACGTCAGGCCAATGTGAACACCGCTTCATGTCTCACGTAGTCCCACGGAACCTGATGGGACATGGAAACACGTCATGTTAGAGCAGTCTGTATTCAACTAAGGCGAACGTCTCTCTAATTGCCTTGACCCCTCCAGGGGCATGGGCGCGTCAACATCTCTAGCATTTCTATACCTTGTTGACGTTTCAATAGTATATCTACTTTTCGGAAGTGCATCTCCTATCCGCGGCGTCTTTATACTGACAAGCCCGGAGCACTGTGAGAGTTCTATTAGTACTCACAGGCAGTTTTTGATCGCGCCGAGATTTGATCTCCGAGCTCTAGATTAGTATCGTAGAGCGTTACCGAACGATCACGGCCACCAAGCGCGTCAATGAAATGCGAACGTATCCACACAAAACCCTGGGCCCACGTATTCCCACGTCATAGTCCGTGTGATACAAAATTCCAACTAAGGGTTTTTGTGTGGTTACGTTCGCATTGGGCTGAGGAGACATGGGAACGCGTTGGATGGTATAATCTGACGCAGTACTCTTTATGATGCGTCAGGGGCATATCAAAAGTTCTAGGTGTTTACAGTGCGGGGGAAGGCGTCACGTCGGAGCAGTCTGTATTCAACTTTAGGAGCAGATCGAGAGTACGTTGGGACGACTCAGTAGGTGCTGAGGCTGACGCGGTCACTTTACCGACAACGATCCATACGGCCAAGATTCGACGTTGGGCTGTCGTACCACTATGGTGGTGATGATAAATATACCTCATCCTACCCGCAAGAAATCCGGTAGACCGATACTATTTTAGCATTTCATATTTTTTTCCCGGAATAATAAAATCTGATAAATATTCCAATAGTACTCCTTATGTCTATTTTTATGCCCCTATATATCCAACTACTGTTCTATGTTCAGATACATAGCCCGTGCTTGCTGGAGCAATGCCCACTAACCCTTAGCATATTACGAATATACTACTCGTAAATCAACTCTTGAAACTCGGTAATTTGGACAAATAACACAAAAAGCTCCACGAAAACAACAAAAATATATATCTACGTGTGGTATCGGCAAACCGTATTGTTTGACTATCCTTCCTTCCTTTGAGGCATAGGACAATTGTTCATTCCCTTGTGAATATTGTGGAAGTTATCTAACGTACTCGTATTTCTTCAGCTCTTGCTGCCAGACAAGTTCAAGAAAACAAAACGTGCCATGTCATCAGAAATTTCACTGTCTAGGCTAAATAAGGATAATGATTCTCGGCGTAGTTTCGACTGGTCGATAG
Organism: Chloromyia formosa; assembly: GCA_964017055.1. Lineage (NCBI taxonomy): Eukaryota > Metazoa > Arthropoda > Insecta > Diptera > Stratiomyidae > Chloromyia > Chloromyia formosa. Next base: position 14,116,760 of record OZ024818.1, on the reverse strand, counting down.
ACTCGATTTCATGACCCACATTATGTCCATTTACTTTGATGATGACGATAATGGCAAATGTGTGAGTATAATGGCAATTACATACGCGCTGTTAATTGAATATTTTCCAATTTTATTGAAATCAGATTGAGCAAGAATTTTATTGAAGTTTGAAGAGTCTTGACTTGGATAGGTTCTTTAGGCTGTTTTTGGCCCATCCCATATAGGTAAAAATATAATGGACGGGCAAATAGTTCGATGCATGCTGTTTGTTCGTTAGTGCGTTAGTTCGTTTGTCCGGGCACTTCATGTGTTCTAATATTCACCATGTATGCATGGTATGTAGGTTCCTTGTGTGACCCTGAAATGGGGACCTCAATTTTGATATCGACTGGAATAACGGTATATTTTGTTGTGTTCAAAACAGAGCTACTCGCGCCTAAGACTTTTCAGCTATCGCTCCTCCACGCATTTCCTGTGGTTCGATTTCTACAAAATTTGGTATGCAGCTCCCTTGGATTATTATAAACAGCACACGGTAATATTTTGGTCCTGCTGCGTCAGGACAAAAGGACTCTTTTCATCAAGAAATGAAACAGATCATATGATTGGTTTGAAGCAGGGCTACTGGCGCCAGCGGAATGTTACTCATCAAGTCAACACAATAGTTAGTGTACGCAGGCAACATCAACATCATGTCCCGAAAACTGACCGACGCAAAAGAACTGCATACTCTTGACACCGCTGCAAAAGAAGTTGGACAACGCATCAAAGAGGACAAAACAAAAATAATGATGCCATCAAGAACGAGGACTTCAGCACAACCGAACGTCAACGTAGGTGACTTCAGCATCATTTTTAGACGGCTTCATATAAGTACCTGGGTAGCAACCTGTTAAAGGACGCCAACGAAACTGATGAAATCAAGTGACGGACATAGCTAGCAAATTAGACTTTCTTCTCGGTCCTCCCCATAATGAAATCGAAGCATGTGCGCAGAAACACGTATACAAAACTATCATTCGACCAGTGCTATGCTATGGCTGCGAAACCTGGACCCTAACCCAAGCTTTCGAAAACATGCTAAACACATTCGAACGGAAAGTCCTTCGACGAATTTACGGAGCAGTTTACGACCGAGATGGATGGCGAATCTGGTACGAACTGTACGATGCGCTGGATGTGTCGAGAATCGTCAAACTACAACGTATTCAATGGACAGGGCATGTACAACAAACGAACAATGTTCGCATGCCTAAACAAGTAATGAACGGACGACGAGTCGACGGAGCGAGACTGCGAGGAAGACCGAGAGCTCGTTGGGAGAGCTCAGTATATGCTGACGATGAGCAACTACTATGCTGCTAGAGGCCGAGGGTCCCATTACACTCGGAACTCGATGCGAGTGCGAGAGCATCTGCACCGTCCGCCAACCATTTCATCCTTATCGCCCAATTTTTTAATTATTCCCCATTTTGGTCTCCCATGTTTGTGTTGTTTTCCCTAGGACTACGAATTTTTATTTATGTAAGGAGCAATAAGCGACGCAAACGCCGCCCACGTCTCCTGAACTGAGCTACAGCAAGCAAAGGCCGCTGCTTAGCTCGTTGAGGGGCCTTTTTTTTCAACAGATGGTACGGCCCGGTCTTCACAGTCATTAAGCTAACTTAGACCCCGTCCCCACGGGCATCTTCAGATGTCCACCAAACCGTCCCTTACACTATCCATCTTAAACCACGCATCAGACCAGCGTCTGACCGCATTAGATCACGCATTAGACCATCTATTAACCTGCTTTGGTACGTGGTCTAATGGCTGATCCGATGTGTAATTTAATGAGTGGCCTAACGGCTAGTTGGTCTAACGTGTAAAAAGTGTACTATGTTTGAGTTCGAGTTGGAATTCGACAGTGTATGGTGACACTAAACATACTATACATACATTTCTCAGCAAGCAAAAAAAATATCGAAAATGTTTCCAAAGCCTTTACCTGTTGAGACATTATTTGGGGTGCCGGAACTCAGACTTCCGGTTTCCACACCAAACTAAGCAGGAGTTGAGTAAACTCGGTCCCGACGCCAAGAACAATTCTGCTAGCTCCTTTCATGGTGCAAGCAATATGAGCGGCTACTTCAAGACCCTGCAAGCAAGACTGCATAAAAGAAGATAATGCAGACTTCATATTTACACACTGTGCAGTTCTGTGCAGTCTTTGTGGAAGGTGGTGCAGTCTCCCTCGGGACTCGTACAAGCGGATGGATATCTGAACCGAAATAGTTGGCGGCCGTAATGAAGGTCATCAAAAGCTTCGCCGTCTTGATAAAATTGGCAAAACACGGTTGATGAAGCACGCCAAGTGCGTTGAAGTCAGTTATTGATGTGGATGGCGTCAAAACGACAAAGCTGGTTGATTTTCGTCTATGAATGGAAAAAAATTCGGATATGCGGCTCATTTCAAGCTAAGGCGTGTTTCACTGCCGAATCTCTGAGCAGTAATTGGTGCAAGTTAGAGACGGTTATTTGTCAAAAAATAATGCTCAAGATTTACGATCTGTCACCTACTGTATCCAATGCACTGCAATCCCCGCAAATCGACTACTTGATCACTTTCACCTTAATGCAGCCACTTCAAAAGCAACTGAAGAATATGAGACAAGTTTGGCGGCTTTGTCGAAGGAACAGTGCAATACATAAATCTGCTCAATGAGCAGCTGGAGGAAGCTGCACTCTTATATCCGTTTGTAGCGACTTCACTCCTTCAAGAGCTGCCCGTGCTCCTCGCGCCCAAGACGAGCAGGTGCCACAGCGGAAAACGGATCCGAGAAGGAAAATGACCCTATTAGTGAGGCAAAAGAATCATTCAGGATTAACACTTCTCTGATTCCTTTTGACCACGTAATTCAAGGTCTTTCGGATCGTTTTAATGAAAAGGAAGATCTACGCTGGATCCCAAAGGAATTTCCACTGAAATGCCAATTGATGATCCTTCTGTTTGCACGGTGTCATTTGCAAAGGTTGACGCACCTTGGCACGCACAGAGCTTCTTATATATTTATGAGTCTCTGGGCGCGGGCGCCATCTGCCTCTTCCTCTCAAGGTGCAGAACTTTTGTTAGGGGCGAGGCCGAAAAACCGGGCCCCTCTGGACTTCCGTCAGGTTGGGCTCGTGACCCGCCACGCCGCCCCTGGTGCTGGCTTTTTGGACACCGCACATTTCCACCTCTTTGGGTTTGGTAGCTCAATTAGCTTAAACACTACTGAAAAACCTGTTACATTCACCGTAATTTCAATACCTATTACTTTCGATCTGGTGGTCGTATTGAAGACGGTTTTACAGTCGTTTAGAGGACAAATTACATGTAGACGGCGGAACGCGACGGACCGGCGGACGTAATTACATTTGGGATTATCACGAACGATACCAAAATACCCGTACAAAAATACAGAGAGGCATAAAAACAGTAACAACATCAGAATCAGACAGTGGCGACCCAACTACGGTGAACTTTGACAATCATCTCTGTGACGAAGACGAAAAAGGAATGGACGGCGAATTAGGCGATGATAGGGTTGCACACTTGCCAGATGTACAACTATCTATTATAGCCGCCATACATTATCCGATCCGTCGTCCGATCGATCGGCCGATGGATCGCCACAAAATATCTGCCGATCTCCACTGCACACACACTGAGCGATTTTCGTGCGATGCGATAACGAATGACAATTCAAAAAATAGGTTATGATTCACTCCCAATCCAACCTAGATTCATTTTTGTTAACTATTTGGATGTGTGTGGTATTTTCGTATACCACATATTTGATATTTCAATTGCAGTGCCATTTAATAAATCATAAGAATCCTTGAAATTTCATAATTCAATAATTTGGTAATTTGACATTCACTTGCGATAATCACATACACTATCCAATCGATCGTCACCGATCGATCGCACGAAAATCGCACAAAAATATCGGCAGATCAAAATTGATCGGCCGATCGGTGCGATTTCCACATACACAGGCCGATCCATCGGCCGATATCGATTTCGGGCGACGGATCGGCCGATCGATCGGTGTGTGTATGGCACGTTTTAACGATCAGTGCTTAACAAACGTCATACATGTTTATTGTGCATTTGACAGTTAATTTAAACCTCTTGCAGTTTTGTCGAATCAGTCGTCGTAATTGCATATCGTCGCTTGTGTTTAAAATATTCAAACCAAAAAACGCCATTTCAAAAATGTCAATTAACACTCGTAATAATATATAATACTGGAATAGGGCAGAATATTCCTGGAATTTGTCTCACAACACGTCTGCATTAACCCACATTTCCAAATTTAATATAAATAGGGCAACTTAACATTCCTCTCAGTCAGCAAACTAAAGAAAATCCAATCAATTTTTTCTTGCACCTCAAATGTCAATCGTAAATCCATTCTGAATCTGTATAGAGAGAAAATATCGTAATACTCATTCGAACAGAACGACTCAATGTCGTCAGGCGATGAAAAGAAGAAAACAAAAAAGTGGCACTGAATTTTCAAAATTCAACGGATGAAAGACAGGCTACCAAAAAGAAAAACCCGAACGTAAAAGAAGAACAAATCAAAAAAATGTTGAAAGTACACTGAAACAGAATAATGTAAAAGTTAAGAAAGTCGAAAGACGACATGGAATCGTGACTAAAATGTTAAAAGAAAAGTGAATTTCTTATCACTTTTCGTCGACAGTATTTCATCAGATCAGGATATGTACGAGTATGTACATACTTTATATACCAGCAAGAAGCTGAAAGACAACACTTCGTCGTAAATAGTGAACAAAACAAGGCAACTAAAAAACACACGAAAAGGATGTCGAATGGTAGGAGTAATTAAAAGTAGCATTCCTCGTGATGAGTTTTGGGATAATTGTACTAACATGAGTTAAGTCTGGTTGAAATGAATGCAGGGCTGAATTTTTTAAAGAGTGTGCTCTGTGTTCTGAAAGGGGTTGGGAAGGATAGCTGAGGCCTGAAAGGGTGAGTTTCACTTAAGTGCGTCAGGTCACTAGTGTGGCATGAGTTACGTAGCCAGACCTACAACATAGTTGTGTGAACTTTTACACGTTATGAACCACCTGGAGCAGATATTCCCGAGGCCGCCCCAGAACAGAGTTTAGCGATGGGTCGAAAACCTATTCTACTACTCCATGCAAAAATCTGGAAAAAAAGCCTCGGATGGGACGTATCAACAACGACGACCACGCTTCTTGAACAAACCGGGAGTTGAGAAAGTACTCCTACAAAATGTTGAGAAATGCAAACTTAGTATCACCATAGTCCATCAGGAAACAAATTGGATTGGCAGCGCGATCAACGACAAGAAATCGCGCTCAATTTTCAAAAGCGACAAACCATCTGGACACAAGGAATTTGGAGTTGAATTCGTCGCGAATTAACACTTCATACCGTACGCTATTGACTTCAAACCCATCAATGAAAGGTTGTGTGCAATTGGAATTAAATTCGACTTTTCCCAATTACGATGTCTGCTCCGGAATTCATCTCTGAAAAAACTAATCAGCTCTGACCTTGAGGAATTCCAGACCGTGTATGTAGAAATTGGCCGGTTGAGACGGCTTTCAGATTTAAAAAAAAAAATTTATCCTACCCGCCTTTTGGAAGTTGTAAGGAAAATATTGAAAAAAAAAGCTGAAATCTCTCGAATTTTCCTCTGCCAAAAGTTAAGCTCACCTTGTGCGACCTTGAAAACTCAGTCTCCGCATATTTGAGATCTATAGAAGGGATTCAATGCCGATCATTCCTAATTATTTCCTATTGAAATCTTAAATTTACCGGCCTTATAGCAGGTTTTTCTTTTAACTTTATAAAAACTTTTATCTTTTAAAATACTTGCAGGGGCACGTTTCAGCTTGGTACATTGAAAAAAAAAATTCTCCAAAAATTCAACCCAGTCAGTTATTCTGGATCGATATTCGATTGTTCATCCTGTTTACTGAACGGCCACCTGAAGGCAGCCTGAAGGACGCCTGTACCGTCCAATTTCTGTATACACTGTCAGAAATTATTGAAGGCCAGTCCTGGTCAGTTTTCCGGAGACAAGTTCCGGAACGTCTCTGGTAAAGGCCTTATCACTTTTACCGGATTGATTTCTAATTTCGCATCCTGCTGACTAAACAGGTCGCCTTGTTCGGGTTAAAGCGCCACGATTATGATGATAAAGGATGTTTTGTCGTAAGCTCAACATTTGTGGAGACGCCAAGCGACAAACGTGTCTATAACCTTGCAAAACATGATAGGGTCAACTATTTCTAGCTTAAATCAAATTTGATCGTACTATGTAGCATGATTTCACGTACTTATTCCATTTTGACTGCCCTCATGTCAATCACATTTATCCCAAGTAAGAAGATAAAAAAAATTTAACGATTTTCCACTTGTTCATGTATGCGGGTGAATTATAAATTGCCGCCATTATTCAATTCAGTTTCCATTAGTCATGTGGTTCCTCGAAAATTACGGTACCCCAGGAAACCCATCAAGGTACGGATTGCTATAGCGTTTTCTCTCGCCATTGGAGGGCCATCCATTACATGCTGAGAGAATGTTGTTCTGAAGGCGGAAAATGGTGGTTTTATCCATATCCGTATTTCGTGTACTCTTTGGAAAAGAAAAAAAGCAGCCGGATCCTGTATACTCCATCGTACATATTGGCGCACATATCCTCAATAATGTATGTACCAAGTACCAGTTGATGACATTTCATTATTTTTTGAATTACGACCATTTTACTCCTTTAACCCAAAAGTACTGCGAAGAACGCCGAGAACGGTGAAAATTCCTCGAAATGTACACAATGTCCTTGGTAATTTACAACGACAATCCGGATAATTTTTTACCCGGAAAATTTTCTTTCTTTTGCCGCCACGGGGCTAAGTCGCTGCGCTGTATATATTATGAAATATCGTGTCTGGAATTGTTGTAATTAATATCTTTGTTTCGTGGTCATTATCATTCGTTCCCGGCGAAAATTAAGAATAATATTTTCCAACTACTGGTTTCGTTTCTTTTTTCATTGCTCCGTGAAAAAGGACTTGGCTATAATGAAAGCTTTCGCAGACATTTGGTGATGGCAGTAATTAAAAACGTCGCGGAGTATTTTTAATGAAATGATTTTTTATTCAAATTTATCTGTTTTTGAATTTTTCTTAGGGCGAAGAGGTGAGATTTAATTGTAAGTGGTAAGTTGCAATAAAGTTTGGAATGGGGTGAAGTAGAAAAAGTAAATAAATATTAAGTAATTAAAAAAATTAAAAAAAAATATTTATATATCTAAATCCAAGGAGATGAAAGTCCTGAAGCGTGCTCAGGTTAAAATGTTCTTCTTATATTGCCGATGAATTTAGCAACTTCAACCTACTACTAGCCAGATACAAGAATGAAACTTACGAGTACTATTTTATTGGGCGGGACTATTAATTTACATACCATACGGATATCAAGTCCGTTAATGGTCATATGTTCCGACTCGAAATGAAAAATGTACATTGTTTGTCACCATCTGATTGGCATGTGAAATTAACGAGACCGACCAATGGTTTATGGCCAATTACAAATATACGAGTACCGACTGCCACGCATAATAAATATCAGTAATAGTATGTCCCTCCATCCAGTGAAGATGGGCATCCAGCATCCATTTTTAAATTTGTATATTTTTCACAAATATATTCGATTTGAGTTTATTTCAAATCATTCATATTTGTGAAAAGTCGTTACAATATTTAAAAGTGGGCATTTCTTAGTAAGAATTGGCCCCTGTAAACGGGCGCGGCGGCCATGTTTTTCGTGATTGATGACAACCACTCCGGATGGCTGTCCACTCGAAGGGCGGAGGTCGTCGCCAAAAGAAGAGGAACTGTCAATTTCCTTTTGGTACTGACAATGCTCTTTTGAAAATCAATTTAGTGTGCAGCTTCCGTCTCCGAAATGGCCATTCTGGAAATGGGGTGAGTTTTTTTTGTTGTTATTATTAATTTTTTTTTGTACGAACACTATTTCTATCATATGGCCGATACATGCCATGTCAGAGAACTGAGCCAAAATGGTGTTTTCTTTCTCTACCGTTCCTGGTTGATTCACGGGAAGAGGTGAGAGGCCTCATCCCTTGTTTCGTCATGGGAGGCCTCACAAAATTTCTCTATGTTCGGTCATGGAGGCCTGAAAGTAGGGTTCCTTTTTTTTGCGTGTTGAGAAAGCCGGGGTCCACCGCCATCTGAGCCCCCGAGCATATAAAGCTGGCACCTGACTCCCTCTTTTCTTTTAAATTTCACCTCCCTTGTTTGTATTGTCTACCCCAAGCCTTTGAATTCCTTTTCTAATATGTACGGACAGGGGCAACGAGCGGCAAAAACCCCGCCCAAGTCTTCCGAGCTGAGCTACACACATGCACAGGCCGCTGGTTAGCTCGTTAAGGGGCCTAATTCTTCGCCAGATGGCACTGCCCGACCTTCACGGTCAGTATGGCAACCATAGGTAGGCTCCATCTCCACGGGCATCTTAAGATGTCCATCAAACATTCCATTACAGCATCCTCGAAGTACGTACATTAAGAGAGACCTAAGATTAAGAAAATATAACAGGATGGAGTCATAGCCAGTATTCGGGTAACCATTTGGTCGTGTGTGGGTATCTCACCAATACTATCGCAATTGTGGCAGTGCCGTGGTAGATTTGAGATATGGGGTCAGCGTAAGTTGGCGGGAAATTTAAAAATATAATTTTTTTGAGTGGAATGTTAAGTATTCAGCTGAAGAACCATCGACTAATGCAGTCGACTTTTCCACATAATTAATAAGACAATAAGAAAAGCGTACATATGCAACAATGGAATATAAGCAAAATAGAAGTGTAAATGAATATTTTATATTGATGGATAAGATTAGCCAATATATACATAATTAGTCGAATTTTGTATCTGGGAAGGAAGTCAGACGAGGGCCACGACGCGGTTGTAATCGTTATGAAGTGATAATTTTTGGTGACCATGTTCGGAAGGATAATTTAAACTGACCTTAGGTAAATTTAGCGAATAATCGCAATAGACGCGATAATTTCGAGAGTAATAATGTAGGTCAGGCTTTCAAACAATCGATGAACTTCAAAAGGCATTGAAATGATGTTTATAATCTCTTTCTGTCCATAATGTGAGTACAGGTTGAAGAAAATTGCATGAACAAAAGCAACGTCGACACCCCCCTCTTCCTTTTACGGGCTTGCGACCGTCTTTGGCGGAATTAGGGCAGATGCTGCCTGTTCTTATTATAGCTGGGTTGCTGTATGGTAATGCAATATGTAGCCAGATTATTGCAAAATGTCGTAGAGTGTGTAATAAATAAATAGCTTGTGTACTTACATGCCGCGACGAGACAAAACATAGACAACAATGGTCAGTATCAACTACGTTTATTATTCACAAAATTCTATACGAATCAATTACAATACTTCCTTAAATTTTAAACATTTTAAACTAATTACCAACACACTAATACTACAATATATAGTAAAAATTTATGCGTGAATAATTAATAGATTTCAACATACATAAATTCTTATATTTTCATATATACTACTTATAAAAAAAAAACACATAAATGTACCCTACAAACATTCACAGAAGCACCTGCACCAAAAATGTTCTTACATATTTTACCTTGACAGCAGAAGACGGGCGATTGCTTCCGAACAAACTCACCGACTTTAAAGGGGTAGATGGAGAAAACTGAAAATGTAATCATAAATGCATGTATATTGTTTTCTCAATATGTGAAACATTCATATAGAACTACCAGTTCAATAGATGTCTCCTGCCTGGGAACTGCAAACTGTACGTCGAAAGTAGTAGGCGTGCTAGGATCTACTTCCTACATATAATCACAAATTAAAATCGTATTCTCATGATTGTATTGGAATCTTACCATCGTTTCAATTACATCCATTTGTGGGGTTTCAGTCAAGAAGTACGATCCTTCATTCTGGAATTCAAAATCAATTTTATAAGTTTTTATAATTTTCAAAAAACTATTTTAATTACCAATCCAGAAGTAAATTCTTCCTGGAGACCACAATCAGGCAGTCCGGCGTTATATATGGATCCATCGTCTAATGATAGATTCTATGAAAATAAGTATAGTCAGTATACAATTGAATATGTTATTTAATTCTCAAAATTACCATAACTCCAGATGGTTGGACACGTGCACCATTGTAATCCTCTGAAAATATCTATAAAAAAAATGGTTTTCGGTATTAATATTGCATATAAGTGAAAACCATAGCAACGTACAATGATGTCATTTTCGCCACTTGAAAATGTAGAGGCATCTTTAAAATCGCCGACAGAGATAACCTACAAAATTAAGAAAGAAATTATTTCCATATTCCTCATCATTTGCATTTTGAGTCATATAATAATAATAAATAAATAATCACTTCAGATGAATCTCCAAATTCCACGGCACCAACAATCACTGCGTTTAGAACATCTTGGGGAGGGTTTCCGCGAAGTTCCTTCTAAAAAATATGTGAATATAAATATATCAAGTCATTCAAGTTATTTATTTCGAAAATTACCGTCATTCCGAATGATTGTTGTCCTGCACAAGTAGCTTCGTCAGCACATACCTGTAAAAACCAATTTATATAAAATATTCATATAATTACTTGTGTTTTTACCGTCGCAGTATTTCCAATTGGAATTGCTCCTTGGCTTAAGACGGTCTTCTTCTCCAGGCATATGAGATCCGTCTCCTTGAAATGTAGCGAGCAGACCAGTGTATTTTTCGTGATTGGCCTATCTCTCCAACCCGTAGCACTAATCCATGCCGCCCGTAAAAATGGGTCCTGGGGGAACCTGAAAAATAAATAAATTCAATTAATCCACTATACACAAAGTCAAAATATTTATTATTTAATTCAATTTCAATTCTATTAGTATGAAATAAGACGTTCCCAATACTACTCAAATCAATTAATACGGATCGTCAGGTAGTCATTTCAGAACCCCTTCAAAACACCCTATTTACCCTACGCCACTGACTTGAGCTAAACAGATGATTGGCGTCGTGGTCGGGTTTTATTTACATTTGAACGTTCATGTCTCGATAGTGGAAATATCTGTTTCGCGAGGCAATGCAATGGTTAATGCATATTTCATCAATTGGCAGTGAAAACGATCTTATTAGCACAGATAATGTGGGCATTTACCGATGAAATGAGATTCCGGTTCGTCGAGCATCCCACTTTTTACGGCAACCTTGCATGGCGCAGCTCATCTTGGCAAATTATCACAAAATATGCTTTCACTTAAAACTGAATCGAACGCGAAATAAGGGGCACTGAATTGTTTCACAGTTTTTATTAGTCACTATCGTTTTTTGCAAAAAAATATGGATTTTTCGCCACTATCCTTGGATTGAAACACACTGAAAACACACGGATAATCCGAAATAACATCCAGACTAGATAAACAGCTGATCGCATTTAAAAAACGAAAACAACATTTTGGTTACCCTCACACACAGTCAGGTATAGGGTTATGCTATATCCTGGTCTTTTTCTTTATCATTGAGAGAGACTAAGAGACTAAATGGGGCGACCGGTAGCGCAGTGTGTTGAGGCATCAGTCTCATGTTTGACGTTTCGGGTTCGAATCCCGTCCACGACGACGTTCGTGGCCATGGATGTGCAGGAGGTGCATGCTTGCAATTGCATTCTCTGAAACCAATCTATGCCAACGAAACGTCGACTGGGCCACATGGAACAGTTAACGCGCTATGCCCCACAAGGGGTTGGGGCAATTGAGTTTTAAACACTCCTGATTTAGCTAAAGCCGACCTCGGCCTTCTCCACCCACCCAACAAAGCGAGGTTCAGGATTTTTTTTAAAGCACAGGAAGTGCATATTCTGGATAGGCTAAGGAACCGGGGTTGGCTCTTATTGGAGCCGCAGTGTGTCAGACACAGAAAAAAGGAAGGAAGCGCTCGTTCGCATTTTTGGAGTTCCTCCTTTACTATTATCATTGTTTCTGTTACAAATCTTTTCAAATTTCAAGCTAAATTGAGCAACCCTATGCCTTACTGCGTACGAGTGAATTAGTTGGATAGTCTATCCAATTCATCTAGGATCAAATGTTTTTCACAAGTAGCGTGACTCGGTTATCCACACAACGCAAAATAAATTCATTCGCCTCCTACAACACGTCGTAATACGAGAATATTCCCACGTTACCCATTCGAAAGTCCCCCATCGCCAGTCTGATAATAACATTCTTATTACCCCGGAGAACAATAATAAACTTCACGAACTCCTGAAATTGTCACATACCAGTCTTACACTGGTCTCATATGAGCGATTAAAATATGGCCGACATTGTTTCCATACCTGGTTTTCTGCATACTAGCGCCACAGCTAGTGAATCCTGAGTCCCGGGACATACGTATATAGTGAAATATTGCTCCGATGCCGAGGACTATGCATTAGAAGTGACATTGTTGGAAAATATTTCATTATGTGAATATGGGACACATATTCGAATACGTGCGGTACGGTGGTTGGAGACATAAGTTGGTACATACTGGGGCAGCGGAATGGGAGGATTTGCTTTTTATGGTATTGCGTTGCGGTTGTGTGATGTTTCTTATAAGGACACGACAGCAAAATGAAATTTATAGATAGTCGGCCAATGTGGAATGTTAAGGGTTTGACCCCAAAACGAAGTTAATTATCATAAGCGATGTGGGTATGGAAAATTCTGAAGCGGTAGTTTTATGTAGTCCAGAACAAGGCGACTTTTTTGAGGAAAAGTTTCCGAAGTGGATATTTGTGTTAAGCCGCATACGATTATACTGGCCCGGGGGGAGGGGGGGGGAATACTTTTCTCAGCCTTAGACGTTCCGGTATACCGGAGAGGTATACCTACACAGGTCAACCGTGTGTTTTGTCACGCCTGTTCAGGTATTGTGAGGTTAAACCAAGTGCTTGCGGGTGACGTGTTGCTTTATTGGCTGCTGGTACGAGACTGAGTCTACAATGCACTTATTATAATATATACGCATGGGTGCGTGGTTTTACAACTATGTCACGTCTTACCCAACTAGCATTTTTGGTTCCAGTCACGTAGCTGCCACTCCAGTTTCTCCTTTGAAAGTAGCGGTTACTGTGAATCGGTACGTAATAGGGACGTATTTGCCACGGAAATGTTACTAAAATGGGGAATGAAAGGGTTGGTGATTGGTTCGATTTCGCCACCAATTTTGCCACGTGTTTGGGACGTACCAAACTAGTGAAAATGTTTACCAAAACACGTACCTGGTACTTTATTAGATCCCTTTTTCCCATACAAACATAACTTGCGAGTGTGTATTGGAAATGATTAATACAATTCAATAAACATTTTAAATGTATAAGTATTTAATAAACATGTATGAATTGCATTGTTGGTCCCAACTTATTCTCGAATAAGAATTGAAAATATAAATTTAATATTTAGAACATAATGACCATCAGCGTATCTTTTTAAGAACAAAAATGCATGCCAAGGACATTTCATTGTGAAAGTTGGCATTGTAGTTCGAAAAATTACAACGCCTTTCAAATATTCTTTAAATTTCGAAGTAGAATATGGAAAAATTAATAAAATGAAATTGTGTTTTTTCTATAATTTAGGGTTTCTTTGCCTTAAATTGGTGGGTAATAATTCCTATTTGCTTAAACAATAACAAATTCTTCCTAATAGTTCAAACATATCTATTTATTTTGAAGGTTTTCGATATTCAATTCTGAAAAGAATTAAAAAGATGGCGATTATCTGGATATTTTATAGTAGAAATAATGATAGTAATGTCACGATTTCGCCACCTAAAAAGGTACTTTATAGTTCCTCACTAGGAAGTAACCATATTGTGGTGCCCAACAAGAAACATTCACCTGCATTTGTGTAATATATAGTGGCAACATATTTCTCAAGTCCCAGGTTATGAAAAATCACCACTCTGGAACCATATTAAAATCATAAAATAATGCCACTAAAATGGTCCAACTGCCACTATGCTGGAACGTTCCGCGAGCTACGTTACAGGATTTCTTACAATGAAGTTGCAACTCTAGTACCAAAAACGTAGCAGCAACTTCATATAGTGGCAGAATCGAAAACACTGGTATTTGCTACTTAAAATGTTACTTGGGTAGCCTTTTTTTTAAATCCAATATTCAACAAAACTAAAATTAGATCAAATAATGATATGTTATCAACGTGTTTTTAATTCATTTGCTCTAAATATCGAATCGTCCGTGTCGGTCTACGGGTTTAACCACTCGTCAATTTCGAGTTGTTATATTTGGGCTTATTCACAAAACATTGAGCAGCTACGTAGCGACATCTCCCCTCCATGTCACACGGAGCGACTGCTCCCTGTCACAACCGTCACACACCTGTTTTGTGAATACACCGGCTACCTATCGAATTTGAGACAATCAGCTGACATGGCAAATGTCTAACAAACGGCTAACGGCTGTCTGTTTAAATTGTTTAGTTTGGCCGGGTTATACAAATATACAATTAATTGAAACACCACTCACCTTCTAATTGTAATTTTGCTGCAAAATTCCCGTAAAATAACACGCAGGACGTTGTGTTGACAAACACTCAAACACTCAACACTCAATCAAATGACATATGACGCGCACCATCTGTGAAAACAAAAATGTATCACGCTCCAAGCCAAGGGAGCGTGGAAAATTTTCGCTCAAAAGGAGAAGTAGCCGCTCAGCAACGGCTCCATGGAGCGATTGCATTCACCAGACATTGGGACAGTAGCACTTCACAGCGCTCAAGAGGGGAAGGACCGCTCAGGGAGCGATGATGATTCCTGAATGCAGGCTTTGTCATCGCAAGAATTTTAGTGATTTGAGCGGAGGTAGTGGTGGCTGTTCATACAGACGCTGATCCTGGAAGATTTGTTGGAGGTTTGTGCATTTTCGCACCATGTTCTTGGCTATTTGAACAAAGTGTTCAGCTCGCGGATATTTTTGCATGTCATTTTCAAAGTAAAATGAAAACTTTCTATAAAAAATCATGCGCGCAATTGTTCGAACCATTTTGTTCAATTTTCAAAGATGATTCTTGTGAAATTCGGCTGAGCAGAGTGTAATGAACCACCTGTAACGAACGATATTATGGTCTGGTAGTGCTGCTCCCACCAGCAGATCGAAGCAGCACCTGATGAGTAGTGATCTGTTGGTGGTACGAAACCAGAGGCCGAGGGTCCCATTACACCTGCGACCGTGTGGGCGTCTGATCCGCCCGTCAACCATTCCACCCTTATCGACTATTTTTTTATTCCCCATTTGTACCTCCCCTGTATGTGTTGTCTTCCCCAGGCCTATGATTTTTTGTTAATACGTAAAGGACAGGGGCAACGAGCGGCGAAAACCCCGCCCATATCTCCTGAACTGAGCTACAGGAAGCATAGGCCGTTGCTTAGCTCGTTGAGGGGCCTATTTCTTCGCCAGATGGCACGGCCCGACCTTCACGGTAATATGCTACCTTAGGCTCCGTCCCCACGGGCATCTTCGGATGCCCACCAAATCGTCCGTTACAAGGGTTCCACTTTGGCGACGGCGTATTGCAGAAAAGTGCATTAAAAATTCTCTCAAAGCACTCGACGTTTGTAATACAGACGCGTTTCCAAATGTGCATCAATTGCTTCGCGTAATTTTGCCTGAAACAACATCAACAACGAAAACTCCTTTTCGACGTTGCATCACCATAAGACTTCGGTCGACAATGACCGAAGATCGTCTCAGTGGTTTGGATTCAATTAATATACACCGTTCCTTCCCTTCTGAACCAGAAAACAATACCATTTGTGGTCTGCAGGACTACTTTCAGCTTAATCCGACATTCCTTTTAATTATCTCTACATTACTTATAACCACAGTGTACCGTTCTGGGAAACACACAATAGAAAACTCCGCATTCTGTAATACAAGCCCAGTATTCTCTATCATGCAGATAGTGTAACCTGAACTTCCTAGTAATTAAGCAGATACATGGACCCACCCAAGAAGGTGTATCTTCTCAATTTTGAATGAGAATCCGGAATAGAACACTTTTGCTTGTGGTTACATTTCTCTTTCACAGTGTTGTGAACGCATTCAGATATAGTACGATTACGTTTAAATTTTCTTAGTGCGGGCAATATGTTGTCTTGGTGCGGTTAGAACAGGTACACGACTGCAGGAAAATGTATATTAATTAGGGTTTTGTAATACACATATATTTGAAGTTGCGATGAATAATTTCGAAGTAGTTTCAGGAAAATGATACAAAGTATCTACACTGCATGCAGATACATCGGAACATGGATATGTCTGTGACTACCGACTGCGTGGAACCTGTTGTGTTGAAGATATCGACGTCAGTTTCATAAAGATCCCAGTATAGTTATACTGGATGAAATCATTCGAAAAAACACGTCCCACGCTTTCGGTAGGCATAAGACATATCCATGTATCCATGTATCTGGTGGCAGTGTAGATACTCGTCATAAATTCTGCTTTGCTTTGTCCTGTCCGCTCGGGCTCCTTTCTCTCGCGGGATCGTTTCGTTTGCATCGCGTGTGTGCAATATTCACCTCCTCTCGTGCACCCTGTTCCATCTACCCGTTCGGTACAGTTTGCAGACTGCAGCCTATCGACATTTCTCTCAGTAAGATTCTGATAATCGCAATGACGCTTCCCACCATCTTTTCCCAATCGGACGTGTATTGTGTTTGTGTATCTATTGTAAAATCGCTCCCACACTATCCGCCTCATCCCGCCCCTTTAATCAACAGTCCGGGTCCGGCACACACAATCCGTTTCTCAAGTAACGCGTGCGACTCTATACGATTGTGTCCGGCAAACAAAAGTAAACAAAACATTCCAACACACGCACAAAGAGAATGCACAAGACAAATTTTGGAATTTTTGCAGAAGGGGGGGCATTTGATCTTCTGCA
Organism: Chloromyia formosa; assembly: GCA_964017055.1. Taxonomy (NCBI): domain Eukaryota; kingdom Metazoa; phylum Arthropoda; class Insecta; order Diptera; family Stratiomyidae; genus Chloromyia; species Chloromyia formosa. The sequence continues at coordinate 14,099,715 of OZ024818.1, read as the reverse complement.
GACCTCTGAATATACATCATGTCGCGATGAGCTGCCCGGAACTATAACATCCTGCGACGAATATTTCTCTGTTTCGGGGCTTGGGAGATTTTAACTCGCGCAGTACGAATCCGCCATTTTGTTTTAAGATATGTTTATTGCACGTGTGGTGGGGGCCCACATTGTGGGCCAGTCAGACCACAAATCGCCGCCATTGCAAATGCACAACCACAGTTGCTGGATCACCCGATTTGGGTAGAATGAACTTCATCCGCGATGGCTCTCGCTCTCTATCTTCGGGGGGCGGGAACTATGTAATGTACACACTCTCAAATTGCGTCTGCGCATGTCCAAATGTTAGTCGAACTGACTACTTGCTACTTTTTATGGGACCCTATTGATTCAGATATGTAGTACAACGCGCGCTATTTTATTTGTTTGGATTCCAGTCATTTTAAACATTTTGGAATTTTTGCGGAAGGGGGGCATTTGATCTTCTGCAGACCTCTGAATGTACATCATAACATATAAAATCCTGCGACGAATATTTCTTCATTTGGGGGCTTGAGATATTCTAACTCGCCTAGTATAAATCCGCCATTTTGTTCTAAATGTTTATTGCACGTGGGGTGGGGGCCCACTTTGTGGACCAGTCAGACCTTAAATCGCCGCACTTGCAAATGCACAAACACAGTCGCTGGATCACCCGATTTGGCTCGAATGAGCTTCATCCGCTTTCGCTCATCTTCGGGGGGCGGGAACTATGTACACTCTCTCAAATTGCGTCTGCGCATGTCCAAATGTTAGTCGAACTGACTACTTGCTACTTTTTCTGGGACCCTAGTGATTCAGATAGTACAACACGGGCTATTTTATTAAATGATGAATGGGAATTGGCAGAAATTGAAGGTCATTGAAAGTCCTTGGACGTCCTTGACCTAAATAATGAGTAAAAATGGAATTTCATTCATTGTGACCTCAGATTGGGTCTATGCATGTGCATGTCGGGAGTGCACAATTTGTTTAATGAAATGGTGAGAATGAGAATGGTATGAATGAATGAGAGGAGGAGGTCCGCTGCCCCGAGCGAAATTTCGCATACATTCAGAGACCATAAATTGCGTGTGAGCATGTCGAGCGAGGAGAGCAGACGACTTCTTGCGACGTGTTCTGGGGGCCTAGTCAAGTTAGGTAGTACGGAGCGTACTCTATATTTTTTAGAATTTTGAATGTATGGTATGGTGTGTATGCAGGAGTCTTGTTATGGCGTCGCGTTGACAGAGAGCACAGAGAGCGCCTGTTCACCCGTACACTATGTTATTTCTTGCCGTCCACAACGTACACCTTTATCGCTATCAAATCAACATCCCAACATGTACACGGAGGATCCCCGCAAGCGCGCCGCCAGCGCGGATCTACAAGCAACAGCCATGCACAATGGCCACTTCACTCAAACGACATGCACAACCAGAAAAGAAAAATTTTCAATGGGCTTGTTTCCTCTTCTGACCCCCGAGTAGAAAAACAGACATTTCGTGTGACGGACAAATTTTTAGGATGACCCCCAGCTATAAGACATATCCATGTCAAAACTGTTCTTACAGTGAATATTTCGAAAATGGGGGTGGGTACGAGGTGCTTTTAGTAAGTTTGAAATTTTGTTTCAGTGGATAAGTATTAGTTCGGAAGTTACTCATTTCTTATTAATCAGTTGAAGTGAACATTGAGGCACGATGTGGATACTTTATACAGTGACATGAAGCTCAGCACTTCGTTTACGTACCGCTGAGCTATGAAATTGCCTTAGCGATAACAATAAAATCGCTTTTGTTATTTGAGGAAATAGCGAAACTTCCAGCTCATCGTACAGCTCATACAACTCATGGTTGTACCGGATGCGCATCCATCTCGATCTCAAACAGCCCCGAAAATTCGCCGCAGAACCTTACCTTCCAATGTGTCTAGTATGTTTCCGGAGGCTTGAGTTAGGGTCCATGCTTCGCAGCCATAGCATAGCACTGGTCGTATAATGGTTTTGCACATGCTTCGATTTCATTATGGAGAGAACCGAGGAAAAACTCTTATTAGTATCCGTCGCTTGATTTCGTCAGTTACGTTGGTGTCCCTTGACAAAGTGGAAACCCAGGTATACGAGTATGAAGTCGTTCACGAACTCGATGTTGAGTTCCTCCACATTGATGCTCAGTTGTGCAGGTGTCCTTGTCGTCGATTGCATCATTATTTAGTTTTACCCTCGTCGATACGTAGTCCAACTTCTTTTGCAGCGGTATCGAGCGTATGCAGAAATTCTTCTGCGCCGGCCAATCTTCAGGACATGATATTGATGTCGTCGGCGTACGCTGCTAATTGTGTCGACTTGATAAGTAGCGTCTTGCTGTTGTCCATATTCATGGGCCGAACAGCATATTCCAGTGCTAGGTTGAAGAGCGTCGGTGCCAGTGCATTGCCCTGTTTCAGACCAGTGCGTGTTTCAAATAGATCAGTAAGCCTATTATGGATCCTGACTTGTGAGACGGACGGAGTTGGTCATCGTCATCTTTGTCAGTCGCACTACCAAATTGCAGCATGATGTTGTACAGTACTCCACAATCGATACTGTCGTATGCCTGCTTGAAGTCGACAGAGATTTGGTATACGTCTACGCTGTATTCCCAGCACCTCTGGAGTATCAGTTGGACCGTAAAGAGCTGATCGGTTATGGAGCGACCAGGTCTGAAACCGTTTTGATATTCGCCAATGATTCGTTCTTCGTACGGTTTTATTCTATTTCCCAGAATTTTCGTCAATTTTATAGGACGTACATACTACACCGCAATTTATCTTCCTTTTTGTGAATTGGACAGATGATGCCGTTGCGTCTATCGTCTGGGACCACTTCGTCCTCCCATACTCGCAGGAGTAGTAGTATAAGCACTGGCTATACAATATAATCAATAAATCTTTATTATCGCTTTCTTTTAAATCCACTTCTGATGGAAATAACAACAAAACTTCTTTTTAAATAATATGATCCGAAGTATCTCTTTTCACGTCCTAAATTAACTAGAATCCTTTCAATCGGTATCAAGCAAGTTAATTTATATTATACGGTCATTGCGCTTTCAGTTTTCTGTTCCCTTAGATACTCGGAAATATCGACATTTTTAATCCCTTTCCGCAGATAACTAACAATCCTCTACCCACTACATGTAGTTCCGTTTCCGTATAGCTGGATGTCGAGCGAGTCATATTTTTTCCATTGACAAGAAGTAAACGCTTAAGTACTTCGAGGGGTTTTCTTTTCACGACAGGATGACATAGTAAAAATATAAAATGACGACAGCATCTACTACAATCTACGATAGAAAGGACGATGAATCTAAAACGAACAGTTTCAATGGAAGTGAATGTAAGCTAGTTGAGAGGAAGAAGATGGAATATTGAAACTAAAGGAATACTCAGGTCACACGGGAAAAGATTAAATGTAAATTTAAAAAAATTGCATTACGAATTGTTTATTTGTAAAAAGATGAAGTGATATTTCATATTGGCCCATTAGATCTATTTAAAAAGAAAAGAAAATGCAAAAAATACGACCAAATAATTCAGGAAGATGGCTTAGTTTGTTGATTTTGGGGCACATTATTTACAGTTTTTACCATTTTTGATTTTTTTTGTCCTCTTCTGTTCACATCTCCTTTCCACTTATGTACTTTGCACCGTTCTATGTACATTTTGATTATTTACGTTGTGTTGTCATTGGTTGAGCATTAATTTAAATAAAATTAAAAATTAAATTAATTGTTAACAAAGATTAAAAGTCCCAAAAATCGGCCTGAGTCTGGTTTCGTACCATGGTGCAAGGCACGAGATCATCAGGCGCCTCCACACCTCGTGCCTCGCACCACGGGAGAGGCGCGACCATGCTAGAACAGCATATCGCAGAAAGCCCATGTAAGCTTTCGCAGAGATATTATCCGTCCCTTTGTCGTGTTGAGTCATCACTGATCTGGTCGCGCCTATCCCATGGTGCGAGGCACGAGGTGTGGAGGCGCCTTGCACCATGGTACGAAAATAGACTCAGGCCGGTTTTTGGGACTTTTATTCGTAAAGAGTTTACATTGGTTATTGTGGGAGAACAAATTCTTCAATTTTTGTTTTTGTAGTGAAAAGCACCAGTTCGGTTTTTTCTGGGTTCACACTTAGGCCGCACTGGCTAGTTTAAGTCATGTTCTACTGTGCGCACTCTACTACGTAGAGAGCTGTGCCCGTCGAATTTCCCTTGAGGTAGGCATGCTGGCATGCTGATATGGGTGAGTTCAGTAGTAGTTGTTGTATGTGGCTACCCAAGATTCGCTCCAACACCTTCAAGACGCAGGAGTTGAGGCTGATAGTTCTTAAGTATTTCACAGAGACGTGACCCCAGTTTCCCGCCTTTGGAATGAAGTTTACACGAACTTGTCTCCATGAAATGTGGATGTGGATGGATACTAGCCATGGGATGTTATGTTCTCTACCTTTTTTAGGGTTTTGTATAAAAACAAAACCCTTATGAAATCGGTCATGCGTTCGTCTGTCCGTCTGTCCGTCTGTCTGTCCGTCTGTCCATGAAATATCTCACGAACCGCTGAAGCTACATGCATGAAATTTGGTGGAAATATGTAGAAATACTATAATTCTCTTTAAGGGGGGGTCGCCATAGAGGGGAAATGAAGGTCGAAATTTTTTTTTCGTTTGGTATAGGCAAGTGGGGTATCGTAAGAAAGGTACCGTTGAGTACATTCCATTTTTGGAATTTTTTTCAAATTTGAAGAAAGGAGAAAAGAGGGAGAGGGGAAAATATGTGGTCCGAGTTTGTCCCCCCCCCCCCCCCTTGCATTTCGAGACCGTTATAGCTAGACATATGAAAATTTACAGAAAAGCGGCATTTCACTAGCATAGAAAACTAAAAATAATAGAATTTTTAAATCTCATCTAAAAAGGTTAATAATAGTACATTTCTATAGTTGCAGTTAGCACACCCCTGCACCCCTCAAGCACACCCTAGGTCAAAAATATTGATGGCTGATGATAACCAACATCATAGGCAATAATATCTCTAAGTTTCATTACAATGACATGATATTTAATAATAGTACATTGACTTAAAGTTATGCATTTTGACACTATCCATACAAAGAATATACCTGCCGGCCTCACGCATAGATATGCGTGTACTACTTGCATGTTGTTTTTCGTAGTGCGAATTGCAGTTATTTAATGAACCAACTTTGGAAGGGTGAAGATTGGTGATTGGTGATCCTAACAATAACTATTCACACAGGGAGGGGTGGGGGGGGGTCCACATAGAGGCGAAATTAAGGTCAATTTTTTTTTATCCACTGGTATAGCCAAGTGGGGTGTCGGGAGAAAGGTAATGTTGAGTACATTCCATTTTTGGCATTTTCTTGAGATTTGTAGAAAGGGGAACAGTGGAGGAGGAAAAAATATTAGACCATAATTTGTCCCAGCCGCCCTGAATTTCGAAGCCGTTACACAAGTTTGCAATTTGCAATGTCGTCTTAATATGAATGGTTAAGCATCTCGAAGAGTGGGACAGTTTATCTCGTATACATACAATACATATCTATCTACAGCTTCTCGTATTAAAACTATTACTTTGAAAAGTGACAGACGCAGTCTTTTTGTGAATTGGCATGTAAGATACTATATCATGGGCAAAACATTTAATTATGGTGTTTTTATTCAGCTGAGGGGTACCAAGAAGAGCAGGGAGCCAATATTTAAATACCAAAATAAGCGCGTGCTACAAAACCCTCGAATTGCGGGCGTAGCCCTCTATATTCCGGTTTCATTTAAGAATTTGAGTGGATGGTACACGCTAAACAGTCAACAAGACCATTTAGAAATAATCCCTACCCAAAAATCGTCAGCAGAAAGCCAAAAACACAACGTGCTTCAGCTTCGTCACCCGATAGACTACCCTTCAGCTACCTTAAGTCTATCGGGGAGGTAGCTCGACCATGCGCAAAAGTGTGTGCTTTTGGCTGACGATTTTTGGGTGACGATCATTGCTAAATATGGTCTTGTTGACTGTACATGGGCGACCGATAGCTCGGTGTGTAGAGGCATCAGTCTCATGTCTGATTTTAAGCTTTTGCGGTTCGAATCCCGTCCACGACGACGTTCGTGGCCACGGATGTTTCTGTTGTCTTCTTCCCCCTGTGGTCCGTCTCCCCGACTTGTTGCAGGTAGACGGCTAAATGGGAGAGCAGGAGGTGCATTCTCCGAAACTAGCTTATCCCAACGAAAGGGCGGGGTTTGCCCTCTTTATTTTTAGCAGGGCAAGAGATTTTGTACCCTGAAACCATAGCCATAGCATATGTTATATTTTTTTTTCCAACGACTGCCACGACCCTTAGGTGTTTTTTCGTTCCTTCGTAAAATAAATAATCATTTTCCTGAATTTTCTAAACACTTATTTTGAGTAGTTATTGAACGAATACTTCCTGAATACAGCTCTACAATAAAATATCCACCATCGTTTGCGGGTAATATTCTGACGTAGTCTGACAAGCACATTTCAATTGCGAAAACGTGCTTATATTCAAATTGTGGGTATACTAGGAATAATAAATTATCCTTGCTAGAAATACGGATTCTATGAGTAGCAGTAAAGTGATTGAACACTTCGCTTGTTTACTTACCGATCCAAACTAAACACCACCAACGAAAATAGTTTAACTGGCTTCATGCCGACAAGCTCTCAGTATGATAGAAAGATACACATAAATATAAATAGATATTCGTACACGTGCAGCTAGAACTGCTCATGAAATTAATTTTATAATTCAACCGCCCTCTGTTTACTTGCCTGCTGGCGAAAATCAACATTTTGGTGAAGGTTTATAGACATTTTGAATTCGACAACTCACCGAATCCTCACCCCTTTACTATAGACCACTAAAAAAATATAGGACTGAATCACGCCTTCTGACACAAATTCCTGTGTACGTGTCATTGACATGTTGTGTTGAGCGAAATTCATTTTGGATCGTTTACGTAAGGATGCCCGCGTTACATTCGGGCCAATCGTACCAACATTGATGCGTGTATTGGCATCGGGGGTCACCTAAAAGCTAAATGAAATCCGCCCGTGCTTCGGGTGTAATAAATCAAGATGTATGGTCAAATGAATACTAATGTATGGGAAACATGGCGCTCGATGTTAGTATGTACAATATAAATGAGGGGTGAAATTTGGTACTCGTTAACTGCGTATTTATTCGGTAAATGGGCTTTTAATTGCTAGCATTAAGCGGATTTGAATAGGAAATTCGTGTTAACATTGCATTGTACTTAGATTACCAAGTGGGAAGCACAAAAAATTAGATGGTTGTATAAGGACTCTGTCCTGAAATGTAAATGGTTGAATAACGTATAATGTTAACATGTGTAAAATTACAGGGTTCGCTTTTGATAGTAATCCATGTAGGGAAGGGATGACTGAAGACCTTATGATATCGTGAAACCGGCCACAAAGCGCGAACAGAAAGTTAGCTATACAGTTCATGGAATCTCGAGAGGGAGGCAAGCAAGGCTGGGCTTAAGATTAATACCAACAAGACCAAGGTTCTTAGCCCGCCATTGCGAAAAAGAAATCCGACACCTATTGCCATCAATATTAATGGGCAGCCTGTGGAGAAGATGGACAACTTCGTCTACCTGGGTAGCATTGTTGCCGAAAATGGTGGTACGGAGGAGGAAATCGCTCATCATATCAACCAGGGTAAATGCGCATACGGCATGCTGTCCAAAATCTGGCAGAGCAGTTATCATAGCATCAAGACCAAGCTGGGCCTATTTCGCTCCCTAGTACTGTCAGTGCTTTTGTATGGGAGCAACACATGGAAAGTTTCCGTAGGAGTTACCAGAAAGCTGCAAGTTTTCGTCAACTCATATGTTCGTCAAATTTTAAGAATATTCTGGCCCGAAACCATATCAAATGAAGAGCTAAGTCGGCGTACGGGTCAGATGCCAATCGACGAATTGATACGCAGGTGAAAATGGCAGTGGATAGGTCACACATTGCGGAAGAGTGATAACTGCATTGCTATGCATGCCATGAAATAGAACCCCAATTCCAACCAACGCCGACCGAGAGGGGGTCCTTGAATCACATGGCGTCGATCTGTGGCAAAGCAGTGTCAGGCACTGGGTAAGTCTTTTGGGGAGTTGCGCCCCATTGCCCAGAACAGAGTACGATGGCGCGCAGGAATAGTTGACGCGTTATGCCCCACTAGGGGTTAAGGCAAAGTAGTAATCCTAATACGACCTAGTTGCTGATTTTAGTTCCACGGAATTGACGTGGTCATTGACTTATAAACTTAATTTAAATCATTGCCATATCTTGCTATATTATATTGTACATTTATGTTTAATTTTGTATTATATTTTATTTTGGCAATTATAATTAAACATTAAAATCAAATTTCACATAAGTGCCAAAAGAAGTGGCATACAGAGAAATGAATTCAACTTTTCAGCATTGCAGGCTGCTTCTAAACAAAGTCTGAAGTGGCGTGCAATTAAAAAACCAAAAGTATGAGTAATTCTGAAGCCTCATTAAGGAAAATTTTGTGAGTTTAATACAACGAAAAGATGTTTTTTTTCGTGGTATGAAATACTTAAGGCTGGAAATTCAAGTGGATTCACGGATGAAGTCATTTGAAAAGGATAATTTGGAACAGCTATTTTGTAGTACTGTTTAGAGAGGAGTTTTATTGCATTGGCGAAAATAGAGTACAGCCAACATTGTATTTTTGTTTAATGTGGTTGACACAATTTAAATTTTAGGTTCATACAGAATTTTGTTCGTGCGATATTTTTTGCGAACTTATTTGCTACATGCATAAATGCAATGCTGCTTTTTGTTGCGAGCACCTGTAGATTCTACAAGAATAAAATGTTCCTTTTTGGAAACTCTAGTAACTTTATGTCAACATTATCTAGAAGTTCTTCGACACATGGTGTTAAAGTTGTCTGCGTACGCTATCAATTGCGTCGACTTGAAGAGTAGCGTGCCTCTTGTGTTTGCATATATGTATGTATTACCAGGATGGCATGTTCAAGTACAAGGTTGAAGAGAGCCAGTCCATCGCCAATACTTGTTCCAAAGTGTTGTTCCAAAGTGATCAGTCTGCCTGTTTTGAATCCTGATCTGTGAGATGGAGTTGGACAAAATGATGCTCCTGCGCCTTCCGGGGTCATAACGTCCTTTCAGAAGTAGTTGATGTATGGCATTTATTAGGTCCGTTACAACGGATTTTAGCAGTTTAGCTTGAATATCGTCTGCGCCCGGTCGTTTATTTGGTTTGAGTGATTTCAGGGTGAGAACAACTTCGTCTATTTGCAGCGGGCTTCCCTAATCTCCTTGTTCCACCATAGTGGTTGGGTCTTCTTAGGGGGTTTTCTGAGAGGACATGTAGTATTATATGCTTTAGTAAGTATTGTATGTTGGTTAGAGTCTGGGTCGTTCGCTCCAGACTTTTAACGTTACGTATGTACTCCGTGCGCGTACTGGAAAGTTTGGTAACTACAATTTGGCTGTACGCCTCCCAGTTGGCTGTCCTCGGATTTCTGTACTTCTTTGTTTCATTCATGGTTGCGAACCCTACTTCAAAGCTTATGTACATGTGGTCCGAGAATGAGGGTCTGTCCAAGACCCTCCAGTTCTGAACATCACACGTATAACCGTTTGAATGTAGTGCTAGATCTAGTACGTTCTCGCTAGTAGGTCCCCTGTAGGTCGGTTCCCTTCCACGATTAGCTATTTTCAAATTATAGTTGAGTAGAAAAAGTAGTAATGACTCACCTCTCTTCCCCATATCGTGTGGTGTGCGTTGGCGTCGCTGCCTATCACTATGTTCGCTTTCCTTCCGGTCGCGTAATCAAGCAATGTGTGCAGCTCGTGGGGCGGCACGGGTTTGTCGTGCGCCATGTATGCTGATGCGAGCATAAGGGACCGTCCTTGAGCGCCCTTCACATGAATAACTGTCAGGTCGCTCGTGCTTCTGTCAGAGTCCAGAAGGGCATTGAGGCTATTCCTTGCCAAGATAGCTGTCCGTAGCCTGCCCTCCTTCCGACAGCTTATAACGTTGTAGTTCTTCGTTGAGAGTCCCTGGATGTGGCCCTCCCCAGAAATCCATGGTTCCTGAATGAGTGCCACATCATAGTTTCCCTCCTGTATCGTGTGCAGTAGCTCTGCTGATGCGGAACTGCTATGGTGCAGATTTATCTGAAGCACCTTTAGCATAACGCTAGGGTTGGTTCTTCAGTGTCGCAGTTTCGGTCGTTAGAGTAGCGTCTGGATCATCCGTCTCAGATTCGCTCTCATTTTCGGTAAGCCTGATGTTGTCGGCCGCTTCGGTAAGAGTTTCTAACTCCTTCTCCACCTCATTGGCTTCGATGGTGTTCTCGTTCCCGTCCGCGGGATGGCGCTTTTTGAGCTTAAGAAACACGATTCCTAAGCCCCACGCTTAGATGTAGGATTAATATGCTCTTTAAAATAGTACGCCCATCGTTTGTTGATGCTATCGTGGTCGCTGATTATATTTCCATCCTTGCCTTTGCAGAGTCCTGGACTAATAACCATTCGCAATCATGTTGACTAGCCTATACGCTGTGTGTTCTTAGTAGGTAAGTTATTATTATCGATGTTCAGCAACTGCTAGTCACAGAATCTCGTTTCTTACGCCTAAGCATTCTACTTGATATTCGCCGTAGGTATTGTCATATTTTTCGCTGTTGACTCTAGTTGCATGTTGGATACATTGTAAGCTTCGCTCTTGACGTCTGACGATTTTTGGCAATCTTCGTCAAACCAGCCATTTCGCGCGCACTGGGCTATATGTCCCACGAACTTCATTCCGATAATTTTTTAGTTCTTCCCAGAACCAACGTACACCTGTGTTGCCGATGGTATGTAGTATGGGCGTTAGTTTTTCCTCAAGGGCGGCTGTATGTATTTGCGCCGTAGAACCGCTCAAGTGTAAATCGATCGCAAACATTTTGGGAGGGCTGACTCACGGATGGTGCACTGAAGAAATTCTACACCGATAGGTTGTCTTTCCCAGGTTAATTTCCGCCTCGGCATGATCGGATATCCATCACGCTTGAGATTCATCTCTTGTATATGACGACGTGGTCAATCTGTTTTGACGGTGCTTGTATACAGAGATTTTCAGACTTCTTTATGAATACGACCATGTGGGAAGCATGTTGAGCTTACGACATGGTTTCTACTGCAGGCCATGTCGATTACTCATCGACCAATGTCATTGCATTTCTCCTGAAGGCTGTGGCCTCCAGTGGTTCCCCGATGCGAACTCTGTTTCCAACTTTCGCATTGAAATCTCCTAGTAGTATTTCGATGTCGTCTGTTAGAAGCGACTCGAACAATGCCTTCAGGCTGTCGTAAAACTCATCTTTCGCTGCTTCTCCCTTCAATTTGGGGGCGTGCACGTTGGTGAGCCAAAAGTTATTAATGCGAATCGCACACAACCGTTCATTGATGGGTTTGAAGTCAATAAAGTATGACTTGAGGTGTTTGTTCACGAAAGAATAATCCGTTAAACGTGGTCGTTGTTTTTGATTGGTATAATCCGTTTTTTTTTCCAGATTTCTTGACATGAAGCAATTTTTACAAGGATGGTTTGTGGACCAATCGCTAAACCCTGTTCAGGGGTGGCCTCGGGGTTAGCTGCTTTGCTTTGGCAACACTTAACTTAGTTAGCCGTTTCAGGACTTTGGAAGAGATCTTTTGATGTATGTTGCTGGCATACAAATCCTGTCCTGCCCTTTAGTCGCCTTCCACGACAAGCCGGAAAAGGCTTTCTTCTGTTTTACGCCCCACACCACAGGACGAGAGAAGTAGGCTTGAAATTTGACACTAAATTATTTCCGAACTTTGCGTTGAGTTGCAATGTAATCATTTTGATTTATAAAAAAAAAATATTTTTACAGCCTTGAAGATACTTACTGCAAAAATTGCTTAACATCGTCTACTTTAAACTTGTTGTCAAATCCCCGCTATAAAATTCAGACCACTCAAGCCAGATTGACAAAAGTTGTAAAACAACATTGCAAAGAACCCATCTTCTAACGAAACTACCTATATATTCATTCCTTCACAAAACAACACCCCGCAACTCTACGTTTGCGAATTCGCGGTTCGACGGCAAGGGAGTGGAAAAAAGGTAAGCAGAACATTAAAACAAAATTTCATTAAGGTGCAAGCAAATGTTTTTCGTTCTTTCTATTTCTCCTTGCTATTTGCATACTCCAGTCGAATGGTCGTGGATTCAAAGCACATGTTAGGCACTGTCTGAGAAACGTAAAAAAAACTTAAATCCAAATTTGCACTAAACAAACAACAAACGGTATTTTTTTTTTCGAGCCTTGAAGAGGTCGGATGCTGAAGGGATGGTCGTGTAGATCGCAAACGACACCTAAGTGCCAAGAAATCCTCAGGAAATGACAGGTTTGACGCGCGCCGGATAGCTAGCTCGGCTAACCGTTGCCAAGGGTTAAGAAAAAATTACATTTTTAGCCAAACCTTAACAAGGGATAGCCGAGTCAGTTATTCAACGTGGTCAAACCTGCCATTTGCTATGGACGCTTTGCCACTTATGTAGATGCCATAGAATGTCTGTACGACCATTCCTCACTGTTTTCGTTCCTCTATGGCTTAAGCTTGATTGATGAAGAATCGTTACAAACTACTGTTATAGAAATTTTTCAGGTAGTGTAAATTTGAATTTAAGCTTTTAGGGGACGAAGCCTAAGGTAGCATAATGGCCGTGAAAGTCGGGCTGTGCCATCTAGCGAAGAAAAAGGCTCTTCAACGAGCTAAGCAGTGGCCTATGTTTGCTGTAGCTCAGTTCGGGAGACGTGGGCGGGGTTTTCGCCGCTCGTTGCCCCTGTCCTTTACGGACAATATTAATAAAAGGGGAAGTAAAAATGGGGAATAAACAAAATGAGGCGATAAGGTAACTTGGCACACTTTTCATCGCGCTCGCATCGGAGTCCAGGTGTGATGGGACGTTCGGCCTCCGGTTTCGTACCACCGACAGATCATTACTCAGCAGGTGCTGCCATCGATCTGCCGGTGGAACAAGCACTACCAGACCAGAATATTGCTCTACCCAAGCTGAGCATATGTTATTGTCATATACTCGTACAAAGTCATAAATAGAGCTGTCGTTTGCTTCTAAACTGTGCTGCTTGGTTATCGATTTCTGACAAAAAAAATCCGACAGTGTCTGACGGATCGACTGGAGTAACAGTCCTGACGGAAAACCTTCTCACTTCTTCTGTTTTTCGGTTGGCTTGTCGAACACATACAGTTTCATAGCAATTCTCGTCTATACCACATCCTTGTGTACGGAAATCATGAGAGGACTTCCACCATCATTTTGGTTCCTTGGCACATTGCAACCGAACCGAACGGAGGGCGGGCAAATAGAAAGGTCCCTGTCTCAGAAGCTTTTAAAATTGACAAAAAGAGAATAGAAAAAGTGTACTATATGGGAATGTTTTTAATAGGGAACATTGTATTGTAGGAAGCTACAAAGGTTACTGTATGAGAACCAGTACGTACTATGCATGGTTCAGATTATTTGCATTGCTATGCAAATGTTTAATCTTCCACGAATGCACGAATGCTTCTGTTCTGTCGATGGGAGCGCTGAGTACCGATGTAATTATTTTCAACCTTCACGTTCTACATGAATACTGAGATTTTTTCTTTCGTCTTGTACTCCCCAATGAAATGATTTTTTTTAAATTGCCGTTTGTCTATGCGAGAACTGAGGCGTATGCGTTTTGAACAATGAATAATTCTTGCTTCAATAGTCCCTCCGCACACGGGTCGTCTGATATTCGGCTCGTTTGCGATTCGAGTTCTGCTTCGTCTACATTCCCACACGACGAGGGACGCCATACACCGCACACGGGTCGATTGCAATTCGGCGCGTCTGCGACGCGATCCGGTATTAGGCATGGGTGTTGTTCCGAATTCTTATTAGCACGAATATGATTTTGGAGTTGTGGGAAGTTGGGGAATATGTCGCCTGAAGAGAGGTGAAAAGGGGAGAAGGAACAGGAGTGTCGGTGAAAGCATTTTAAACTTTTGGCGAGGCGAAACGGACCTTCATGTACAATACATGAAGCCAGATATGGGCACTATGGGTGTCGTGTAAGAAGAGATGAAAGGAGAAATGCACTCAAGCTGGTTTGCGATGCAAAATGGACCTTTTTGTACTTGAAACCGGATATGGACAATATAGGTGTGGCCGTAGTCGAAATGAAAGGAAGAATGCAGAAGAGTTGTAACGGACGGTTTGGTGAGCATCCAAAGATGCCCGTGGGGACGGAGCCTAAGGTAGCATATTACCGTGCCATCTGGCGAAGAAAAAGGCCCCTCAACGAGCTAAGCAACGACCTTGCTTGTTGTAGCTCAGTTCGGGAGATGTGAAGTAGCGTTGATTCCAAGCATTAATGCCAAACGTACATCAATAGAAAACCGCAAAACACAATAAAACGCCATATCTCATCCTGCCAATGTTTCCATTTTAAATCTATGGAAAAATTGTATTCTTCCACATCAAAAATAAAATAGTCTAACCACAATGCAAACACTAGCCATGACCGTTTTACTATCTGAACCTTTTATGCTCTTTATCTGCTTCAAACTGTTTGAGGTATGAACATAATCCACCACATTCGCATATCATCATAAGCTGACGAAGTAAAAGCAATGAAACCTTACCATTACATTTCTGTTTATCGCTAGATACTTTACGCTGTATCTAATAGTATCTGCACACCAGAGACCCAAATCTAGATAGATTTACAAATCCCGAAACTCGTGCACACCATCCGATTTCTTCTTCTCCTTCAACCACCAACATTTAGTTAGCAGTTGTCATGTCGTTCATGTAACAGGTAGTCTATAGTGTGGTACACTCCATGTACATGCAAGCACATGCTCGCCCCCGAATTTCGTAACAAACAACTGTCATATGATCCCTCCTTCTTTTTCTTTTTCGTGGATAGTTCATTGGAAAATATTGCATACATTGCGGCGAAGTGTGGTGAAACACAAATTCAGAAAATACGAGATTTTTTCCAAATCTAGATTAGGAAATCTTAATAAATGAATGTATGGTAAATCTAGACGATTTGAGGGTGGATTTGCTTAAATCTCGAGATCTATCCAAATTTCCTGTGTGCATAAGCTCTTAGTATCTCCGGCCCGCCCGGTTTAAACGAACTTTTCTTCGACAGAACGATGTTTTCCTTGCACTTCTTCGGCATAAAGTTAAATGGCCAATAATCATCGTCTTCAGTATTTTCTTGGTGTTCTTGACTTGGTTGGACTTACGCTGGTTTTACGTACATACGGTACGTAAAAGTTTTCCGTAACTTTTGGAAAAAGTTCACTACTTGTCTACGCTGCACTTGTGTGTGTAGCTGTGTGTGCTTTGAATTCGCAAACGATTTGAAGGAGATTTTCATGGATCACTTTTTTTTTTGCTTTCATAGTACGTACTGCGGTACATTTTGGTATTTCTTTCTTCACGTGAATTTTGGGAAAAGTTGCCGGGAATTTTTATGAAAAAGGATATAAAGTGTGTTTGTACTTATGAAGTTGTCTTGTACACAAAAGTGATGCATGCAGGAAGGTTTGTTTAGCATAACCTAAAGGGTTTTGCTTTTTTGAACGAAAAGAACAAGAAGAAGAAGTAAACGATTTTGGCATGTTATTTTTTGGATAAATTTGTGACGGTTTTAGCTTAAGAACATTTCGAAAATATATTGGAGTTTGGTGAGGATTTGTGAGAGTGATCATATGTGCATATCAGGAAAAGTTTGCAAACTTTTCTTAAAATTTCTCAATGACTGATAAAATAGAGATTTTACTTTGTCTTGAGAATTCGTTAAATTTTATTGTTTACCATTTAGTCATAGAATATTGAAATTTTCAAGAAGGGCGTATTTTGAGGGTGAGCAATCAGAATAGACCGAAAATTGACTCCAAAAGAAATATTAGTTGGCCCTTCCAAGGCCACTACATGTAGGGAATTTGTAGACTAGGTAGAAAGATTTATACAAAAGGCGCGCTCTTTTGTACTTCAGTCAGGAATAATTAGGGTGGTTAAGCGGCGTTCAAAAAAACGGTCCGGGTCAACTACTCGGTTAAGTGTCAAATTGCAATGTACCCCTGACGTCAATTGAGTTTTTCAACATTTTTGACTGTGCCCGCAAGATTAGAAATATGGATCATATCCAGGAAAATATCTACAATTATGTTTACTAAATAATTAATTAAATCAAACTACAAAAATTTCTAATTTTCCATAATAAGTTCACCATTTAGCGATGCAAGCGCCATCTGGCATTTCCATTGAGTACAGGCTTATTATTATTATGACCTTAGTACGTTTGGAACGACGAAAACTACCAGATATCCACGAATTACTATAATCTGTCAGAAGAAGACTATCTTACCTACTCCGTGTGTATTTCAAATTATCACATTTGCTTCGTTAAGGCTAAAACACTCAACTGTAATCAAGGGATCTGTTTCCATGCACTTCTTATTAATTGATCATTCGACGCATTATATTCCGACAGCAAGTTCATTTCTTCCCTAGTCAGCTCTCACTATGCCTACAAATTCCCACAAACCGTAGCTGTATTCCTTTTACTGTCAGCGTTTATCTGTCAGGTGATGGGTTAACATAAAAGCGCTCTTAAAACTTCCTTGTCTGCACTGAAAAGGGGTTGAGTCTAAAACTTAATTAAAACTTTATCCCTTTAATTTGCTTAATTGACGGTAGACTGCAGAGATAATTAGCCCTTAGTACATCTAACAGAAATTCCAGCTTCAGTCTGTTTTTAATCATTGGTCTATTAATTTTTAACTTGGCGCTTTGAAAAGAGGTGGACGCGTGTTGCATTGAGCAACATTCAGTGTCAGTTAAAAGCAGTCAGTAGCATTGTTGACAATAGCATAGTCGAAGGAATTTTTCCGGTTTTTCGGGATGTTTTATGGGCTCAATGAAAAATCAGTTACAAATTTGTACTTAACACTTAAAAACTAACTAAATATCGAGTATTGGTTAGGTAGCAGGGTTGATGTAACAGCACACTCAGACAAGAAGAAACGTAGGTGCATTATTGTGATACCCAAGGAAATCGATCGTCGTATCAACCGGGCTAAATGCGCATACGGCATGCTGGCCAAAATCTGGCAAAGCAGTTATCTCTGCATCAAGACCAAGCTGGGCCTGTTTCGCTCCCTGGTCCTGTCTGTGATTTTTATGGTAGCAGTACCTGAAAAGTTTCCGTAAGAATTACCAAAAAACTGCAAGTTTTCGTCATCTCATGTTTTTGTCGGATTCTAAAAACCTTCTGGCCCGAAACAATATCAAATATAGAGCTTAGTCGGCGTACGGGGCAGATGCCAATCGCCGAATTGATACGCAGGCGAAAATGCCAGTGGATAGGTCACACATTGCGGAAGAATGGTAAATGCATTGCTTTGCATGCCCTGAAATGGAATCACATTTCCAACCAAGGCCGACCACCTGCGAAAAGCCGGGAGTTGTTGTGGCTTATTTTTACGCCCCGAACAACAGGGAGAAGACAACACAAACATTCATGGCCACGAACGCCTCAACCTTGCTAGATCAGGACATTCGCAGAGCAGATGGAATATACTTTTCTCTTCCTCCGCGCAGCTCCTGCAGTAATCATTAAGAGAAAGCCGAAGCTTCCTAGCATATTCGTTTATATTCAGCAACTGCTCGTCAAAGTATTTTCGTTTCTTACGTCTAATCATTCTATTCGATATTCGCCGTAGCTCGTCATATTTTTCTCTTCTGGCTCTGGTTCCTCGTTGAATCCATTGTCTGTAGGTCTCGTTTTTTGCGTCAAGTGAGTTTTTGCATTCTTCGTCGAACCATAGTCATTTCGCGCTCGCCGGGCTTTATATCCTTCTACGACCTTCTCTGCAACATCCCTGATGGTATCCTTGAGTTCTCCCCAGAACCCATGGACGCCTGTGTTGCTGATGTTGTGTAGCATAGGTGATAGTCTTTCCTCAAGGGCGGTAGTATACGCCACCGCTGTAGCATCACTCAGACGCTTATCAACCGCAAAGATTTTGGGAGGGCTGATTCTCGATTGGTGCACTGAGGAAATTCTACGTCTGTAGGACGTCTTCACCAAGTGATGATCTGAGTCGCAGTTTGCTCCTCGATAGGAGCGGACATCACACTAGACGCCCATCTCCTGGAAGTGAAGACGTGATCAATTTGGTTGACGGTATGTACGTCTGGAGATTTCCAGGTCTGCTTGTGAATGCGTCGATGCGGGAAACATGAAGAGCTTACGACTAGATTCCTGCTGCAGGCAAAGTCGATAAGTCGTTGGCCGTTGTCGTTACATTTTTCATGGAGACTGTGGCCTCTAGTGGTCCCCCGGTGCCAATTTTCATTTCCGACTTTCGCGTTAAAGTCTCCCAGCAGCAATTTGACGTCGTTTGTTGGAAATGAGTCAAGAGTCTCAAGGCGAGTGTAGGACTCGTGTTTTACTGCGTCTTCTTTAACTTCAGTGGGGGCGTGCACATTGATGAGCCAGAGCTTGAAGAATCGAGTCTTAATGTGAATCGCACACAGCCGTTCATTTATGGGTTTGAAATCAGTAACGTTCGGCTTGAGGTGATTTTTTACTATAAATCCTACTCCAAACTCCTTGTGGCTCGATGGTTTGCCACTTGTAAAAATTGTGTGCGATTTCTTGTCGTTGATCTCGCTGTCAAGCCAATTTGTTTCCTGGACTGCAGTAAGGCTCAGTTTGTACTTTTCGCCGTGTTGAAGGAGGGCCTTCTCTGCCCCCGGTTTGTTCAGGGAGCGTACATTCCAGGACCCGAAAAGATAATCCTTTAGTCGTTTACGTGGTCGTCGTTGTTGAACCGTCCAATCCGAGGCTTTTGTTCCAGGTTTCTTGACGTGGAGTGGTTTTTACAAGAACGAGTTGTCAGCACATCGCTTAACCCCATTCAGGGTATGGCCTCGGAAGATAGCTGCTTCAGATGGTTTAATAAACGTACACAACTACAATATATTGCATGTCCAACTACGCAAGTCATTCCATCCTAATAAACCTGAGACGCTTAGATGTTGGTCAGCCATTCAGGCTACAGCTACATACATATCTGCCTTTTTCCAAACTATCTTATCGCTAAGACTTGGCCTGCCACTGCCATTACCAGGGATCGCCCACGTGGAGGACTATGAAAAAGGTAACATCGCAACTTTTGGATTCACTTACTGATTTATAAAGCACTTAATTTTATTCCGTTCCTCCTTTACTCCTTTTCATTCACTTTCAAAGGAGCCCAGATAAAGTAAAAACAACTTCGACGCTTAAACTTCAAGAACATGGTTTACTCGTACATCAATAATGCAAAATGTCCTTTGCCTTATCGATTCCCTTTGAAAGCACCCTAAGCATAAATTAAGCTGATTCCATTAACTACCTGATAGCAATCTGTTCTCCTTTCGATAAATCCGCCTAATCATTAATTTGCAATACTTAAGAAACCTCAGGTCAAAGGACATGCGGTCGAGAGCTATCTATTGACTCATTCCGAAGGTTTCGGTTGAGTTCAGTCACAAAGTGACATTTCCCGCAAAGAGGAAGAGGATATGTAGATGTACCATGGGTAAATCTGGTATGCAAATTTAACCAGTCGGGCAATCTCATTTAAATAGATTGTCGCATCACATTCAGGATGCACTTTGCTCCATATGACGACGAACTGGAGAATCATAAATATTGGCGATAATTAGTGACGATGTTGGTATACATAGACGATGACCACAGCAACAACAATATCGATGTATCCTTTGTTGCATGATTCCATGTAGATGTTAAACGGATGATGAGGTGAGTGAGTTATTTGTCAAGGTCAATTGAGGTATACCAAACACGGGGTTTAAGGTTTGTTGGGTTAAGAGCCATATAGAATCTATTCAATAGGGAATTGAAGATGAATTGTTTTCCTGTGGGGGACTTGATGTTCAATTTGTTTCCAGACGGGAAGATTTTAGGTTTCGAAATTAAAGAGTCATTAGCAACAGCGAAATTGTTTGAAATTTAATGTAAAATATTTAGCTAGGAATATAATTTAACGTACTACAATAGGAAAATAATTAATTTTACTGTATTAATTGCACATTGGTTCGTTGGTAAATATGACTCCCATGGAGTTGAGAAAGCGTATTAACTTCTCGATACTCTAAGAAAAGATATCGGATAAATTGGTGAAGAAAGCATTGTCTTATTCTTGATATCTGGGTCTTGCTCGGACGATCTTCAACCTGGCACTTGAACACGCCATGCGGATAATGAATGCGCACATCAGAGGTACAACACTCTTCCAAACGATGCAATTGACAACGTAGGCAGGCGATGCGACGTTAAAATCATGTCCCTTCCGCTGAGGTGCTACTACATAGTCTTGACACGGGTGCCAAAGTGGTTGGACTACGCATTAACGGGGGAAAAACTAAAATAATGATGTGATTAAAACGAAGGAACCAAGCACAAACGAACGTCAACGCCGAAGACCACAGCGTAAAATTCACATACCTGGGTAGCAACCTGTCAAAAAACGCCAGCAAAACTGGCGGAATCAACTGACCAACTTCTCTGTCGGTCTCCCAGTAATGAAATTGAAGCATGCGCACAAAAATACTACACTCTGCATATACAAAGCCATCATACCTGTGCTATGCTATAGCTGCGAAACCTGGACCCTTATTCAATCCTCGGAAAACATGATAAGCCAACTTGAATGAAAGGTCCATCGGCGAAGTTTCGGAGCAGTTTGTGACCGAAATGGATGGCGCATCCGGTACAATCATGAGTTGTACGAACTGTACGATGAGCTGGAAGTTTCGAAAACTGTCAAACTACAACGTACGGACATAAACGACCAATGGACGATGAACGCATATCTAAGAAAATATTCAATAGACGACACGTCTACGGATAAATGCTGCGAGGAACACCAAGAGCTCGTTGGAAAGACTCAGTAGATGAGGACGTCGAACAACTGCTGGGCGTCTAAAATTGAAGCACGCTGTCACTTGACCGTGATAATGGGAGGACGATTATCCAAGCGGCCAGGGCCCCACGTCGCCGCCGCCATAAATGTCGGCTTGACTTGATTAGCAATGGTCAACAACCACTGCTGTTAAAGGGAGCGCCCACGAGAACGACTATGAAAGAGGTTATTTGCTCCTCATCATAACGATAGATTCACATCGATAAATGTCCACCCTCAAGTAGACTTTCGCGCTAGGCAGTATGAGCCTGCCATGTATACCTAACTTCACATTAAAAACTTGGGCTAGGATTATACTGCATCTTCTCAGACTGCTCCCAGAGTGGATTTTCGCTTTAGGCAGTACAATATTCTCCTTTGCGATTGCCGAATAGAAAAATGCCTCAGCCACAAACATTCTATTTTTATTTTAGTTAAGGCAATATGTATAAACATTACTTTTTTTTAATCAAACAACAAGCTAGAACTCTAAATTTCAAAACATTGCAACAATACCCATCTCCAGCAGTGATTCAATTAATTTGCAAATCAACAATACTGTTACTTGGCTAGAATTGCCTTCTTGTCTCGCCAGAGTCTATTATTTATATGGTTCAGAATATATTCAGCCCCGTTCGTAAAACCGGCTCTCAAATTAACCGAATGCAAATTGGAAACTCTTAATCAAAATAACTGAAATCCCTGGGGATATTGTACAGTATACCGTTCTACTTTAGAGTCCCTAGCCAGGTATCATTATTCCCATGACGCACGGGAGCATCTAGCTCTGCCATTTACTCGTGCAGTGTCACCGACAAAGAAAGGTGAGTTGTTCATTTATTAAATTTCACGCCTAAAATGTCCTTTCTTTCGGACAAAACAAACTTTTCGTAAATGACAAAGACAACAACGAGGACCGGACCTCTAATGGGAAATTCGCGGGACGCAAACTTGAAAATATAATAATTGAGAGAAATTGTTGTTTGTTATTTCTAGTGGGTATAGAAAACACAAATCCGCAACGTGAAATAACTTTAGGTATTCCACGAAGATAATATTATATAACTCCCACAAGTTTCACTGTCACGATATACAGGAGACGTTTTCACTGCAGGTGTCCTTTTTTTGACATAATTTCCATTTTTCCGGGAAAACGCGAAAGTCTGTTCAATTTTAAGACGGCGACGCCAAATGTTTTTCTTTTGCATTTTCTGACTTTCTTTTCCGGCCGACAACGTTTTGCACTTTTCAAATTGTTTAAAATACACAAAAAAAAAAACATGAAATAAAAAGAGAATAAAAACAAAGAGTCCATAAAAAATAAGCTGTTTTCGAAATCCACAATGTGTAACGAAACGAGCTGTAGGGATGTCTACTTAAAATGGCAATTTGAATGTTAACTCTAGGGAACCCCAGAAAATGGTGCGTTAGGGTGCAGGTACCTGACATAAAACTGTTTTTACATACAGCTATCTGTATAATATATTTTTTTTCCTCGAAGTCAGGGAGCAAACTGGAAAAAAAAACATAGAAAATCTGAGCACTCTAGTAGTTAAAGAGTGCTGTACGGAGATAAATATTGAGCAACGCTCACAATTTGACGCTAATTTCTATCTTTCCAATTGAGTTATAGTCACTGGTGATTGTTATCTATGTTGTGTATTTTTTGTCACTATTCCAGCTCTTCTATATTAGATTAAACAACTCCTTATGTGTATTGCCAACGTTTCGCTATTTATTTAGCATTATCAAGGCAATTTTTCAGAATTTGAACTACTCATTTCTAATTCTAGAAGAAGAATTAGAAATGAGTAGTTCAAATTTTCAAAAATTGCCATGATTACCACGCGATGAAAATAAAAAATATATTCCCAATAACTCGTAAAGAAAATAAAGCCGCTGCTAATTGTTGGTATTAATAATCCACCACTTTGTCAATAAAGAAGGACCACCTACTCAATAAATATTAGTTCGATGTTGTTTGCTAATTGAATTTTCACGTAACCAAATCCTCTTTCAGGCCTAAAATTCTTGCTAAACTTGACTGTCGTTCGATTA
Source organism: Chloromyia formosa (assembly GCA_964017055.1). NCBI lineage: Eukaryota > Metazoa > Arthropoda > Insecta > Diptera > Stratiomyidae > Chloromyia > Chloromyia formosa. Next base: position 14,076,497 of record OZ024818.1, on the reverse strand, counting down.
ATTCGCCCAGAAAAGCAGTTGCCGCACAGAGCCGACGGCAACTTCTTTGATAGGATTCGTATCATTTGTCGAATAATACGGCAAATAATTGGGATAATAATATTGCCATTCATCAACGCGTGGAGTTAAGAAGCATCATATCCCCCAATCATCACGATGGAGTAAACATACAATAATACTGACATCAGGAATTAGATTGTATTTCCGGGTGCAAACTCGAGAGTACGAGGTAATACGATTCTAATGGTGAGTTCACACGTCGCAAAAAGGCAAATGTTCGCAAAAATCTCTCTTTGTAGGTGTGAACTGCAAATATTTACCTAACTAATTTGTATTGTATTTGGAAATACTTAGGAAACGCACAAACACCAGCGCCTAATATAATTGCTTAAAAATTTTAACAACATTTTTCCAGTGTGAAGTTTTTTTACAACTAAAACTCAGCTTGCTTTCCAGCTCCTACAAGTCAGTGAAGAAATGGGATCGTAGTATCGACCTCCTTCTCAGTTCCCATGCAGAACAGGAGCAGAAAACGTAGAAACTACTTTCCTCTTCGTTAACGTCTGCACAGCTCCTACAAAAGTTATTGTACGGAAGTCGTAGTCTGCTGGCATGAACCCCATTGAGGCAATGCTTGGTGAAAACACCCACTATCGAACCAATATGCTTTCTATTTAGCGACAGTAAATATGGCGGCACGATGTGGGGCCCTGGCCGCTTGGATAATCGTCCTCCCATTATCACGGTCAAGTGACAGCGTGCTCCAATTTTAGACGTCCAGCAGTTGTTCGGCGTCCTCATCTACTGAGTCTTTCCAACGAGCTCTTGGTCTTCCTCGCGGCATTTATCCGTATTGCCATCAATCCATCTTGCATCCTGTGTTAATCGCCTTAGGTTTACATGAAGCAATGAGTAAGTAGATATGACCAAACTGCTGTAGTTCCTCGTTCGAAGAACACAGTTTTGCAAGCTCATCAATCTGTTACCTTACAAGAGACTGTGGCTAAGAATCCAGCACAGGACAAAGTGTTAAAATAGCTTCCCATTTCGGAGAGGAATGATAGACAATTTTCCACTGCCTTAGATGGTAGCAAGACTGCTTACAGCGATCTGATTGTTGGCTGTCCGTAGTCGTGTTTGAGAACACCGGACAGCAATTATCTCTGAATCGAAAGGCCTTTCATCAGTGACGAGTGAACTCAAACAGCTCCCAAACATATCATTCGCCGCCTGGGGGCAAATTGCTGGCTTAGTATAGAAAGGTATAGGGGGCGAATTGCCGAGAAAGAAGTTGAAATTCAGCCAATTCACTTCCAACTTTGATCCAGATGTGCTCCAATACAAGACGTGAATCATAGACCGGCCAGTCGTTTTTTATGGGAATGAGCTTTTGTTCGGGTGAAAAGAACGCGGTATACTAGAGACATAATCTCTATACGAGCCGCGTCATAACTATAGTTATGACATGCCGTGCCAGCCAGACTAGAGCATCCAAAATCGGCATGACCTTGCCTGTAAAACGTTACCGTGAACAGGTAGACGGAATGTTACGCCTTAATTTAAGCTGTCGTCCCAATTTTTTATCTGATACTGTGGGGCTGATGTGGGTGTCTTCGCTACACTTGAACTGAAGCAATTCAGAAGTTCTAATGGCCAGATCAAACTTCATCCCTCATGGCCCTGGTATTTGTGGACACTCCGGGCGCACCACCTTTCTCCTTATCTAAGGCTGCACCAGATCCTAAGAATCCCGAAGAAGAATCCACTTGCACAAAGGGGCTGAACGTGAATTCCATCCATATCGACCCATACCTCCGATTTTCGAATAACTTTCCATAATAAAGAGCCCAAAATGAATCTTTTTGTAGTCCTCGCAAATTAATTTATAATTCTCAAGACACTCATCGTATATTCCTGTAATTCTCGGATTTCCATAAGACATACAAAATCCTTACAAATTTCCCTCCACTGAATAGGATACTCCTTCCACGTTTCACCGTTACTTGGAATAAAATCGTAAATTGAACCATATAAACTTTACGAGCGGCATTATCACGATGAAGACTGAAAACGTCTTGCTAACGAATTACCTTTTTATTTATAATAAAATCGTTGCCGACGAGTAATAATAATTTTAAATTCACTGACATGACGGTAATGTGCGCCATGAGAGCCTGAACAAAACTCGGCATACGTGTACAGACACCGGAAAAAAAAATACCAAAGATAAATTCCTCCCTCGATTATGCTTTTATATGCCGACAAAAAGTACCGAAGCTTGAGTTTGCTTCCTAAATAAAACACCAGCTCCAAAAATGTTTCATCGTTTCGGCTAAAGGTTTACGAGCGACGATAATGAATTTAAATGACACAGAAAATGGAAGCATTTTCCAGATTTTTCATTGCGAAGGTACATGGGGAAGTGAAAAGGATCCTCATATGAGTAAGAATTTTCTGTGTGAGCACCAAAAAATGGCGTGTAAAAGATATCGGGACGACTTGACGAAGGTCAGTTTTGATGAAGGACTAAAGAGGAGATAATTGAATCTCAGAGATTTTTTTGTCTTAACCCGACCGACGACTGGATTTTTTTGAATGAAGATGTAAACGAGTGTATGGAATGAAGCATAAGCGATAAATTGATTATTATTTCTCCGATTTAATTTCTAGATAACAAACTAATAATCTACTAGAGAATATTTCCCGAATGCTATTTTTAAATGTTACGCTTCGTCTACACGTGAACACTGAGCCAAACACCGAATAAAAAAAATTAAATTAAAAGTATCTTCTTGTTGTTGGTGCATTTTAAAGTAATTTTTCAATATTCGGTGCTTGGCTCAGCGTTCACATGTAAACGAAGCATTCGATCAACTACCCACGTTAGACCAGTGTCGGAGTAGCCATATAGCAAAAGTCAGCAAATGCTACGGGCTCCGCGCCTTGGGGGGCCTCGCGTCCGCAAAAAATAACTGTAAAGTAAGTTGCCTTCCAAATTCGAATAGCCGCCCGATCGATCGGCCGATGGATCGCCACAAAATATCAACTGATCAAAATTATATGGAACTGTTAAAAAAATCGTCAACGATAAGCACATACACAGACCGATCCATCGACCGATATCGATATCGGGCGACGGGTAAATGCTTAGGAATAATTCGCATACACAGGCTTAAGTACGCTTGAACTTCATGATTGTTCAAGCCTACTTGTAAATCAAACTTCACTTCATTTCTTCATTCCAGTCAATGTTTTCCAGTATTTACTTAGATCTAGATTAGGAGCAGCTATGGGGCTCAAAATTAATTTGAAGTTTTGAGTATCTTCTAATTAACATTAAATTAAATTCCGTGTCATAGTCAAACAAAAAAAAACATTTCTTTGCGAAAAAGTAAAAGAAAATCTTAATTTTTTTTAACTTGAAATATTCATATTTCAGTGTATATACACTTGAAAAAGTTGAAAAACAAGTACTTGAACTAAATCAACACCTTCTACCGTTATATATCTTTGGGTTTCTTAATTTAATCTCAGTTCTAAGGAGCTAAACGTTATTATGGTGATATATCATGATTATGATGCTCAACATAAAAAAAGAAGAAAAATCCTTTAGTCTGCCATGTAACTGTGTATTGTCCGTATTTACTCTTTTATCGAACGATTTATCATTTGCTCGACTTTAGCTAGCAATAAAAGGCCTTCTCCATTGTCGAGAATTGACTGTTTTGCGAAGAAATATGAGACAATAAATTGGCATCCTAAAAGGGTCAACTACTGACATTGGCCTGGTGGATTAAGGACTAGACGAATGTGGTGCAAACAGTTGGCTGTATTTTATGGGAAGATCATGTTACAAAAAAAAAGAAGGCTCACATTAGGTGATATTTTAAATAGTGTTCTACTATTAGTCCAGTAAAATTATTTAAAAAAAACATAAAAGAACTACGATTGGGGTAAACCCCAATCATGCAATACTCTAGATGAATTTGAACCTGGTTAAAGCCAATAAATAATTTTGGTTGCAATCTCGGATGCATCGTTAAGACTTTGTTGATCCCATCACCTCTCAGATTTCATCTAGAGTATAAACACAAGAGATGAAATCTGACAGCATTATAGGTTTCTCACAAAGTTTGCAACGCTAAGAAATAACTGATATTGTTAATTAAGTGTTAAGTACAAAATTTCAGCCCGATAAATTGTATACGTACTGAGTAAATAGGCTTAACGTATTTCATGAAATAGTGCAGTTTGTATGGGAGGGGGTAGAAGGAGGGTGAGGATTACAATAAATTTTATAATGTAGGTTACAATTATCATAAAAGTGATATATTCAAAATTTCAAAGCAAGATGTTTTATAGTTTCTAAGAAAATCTGATTATTGTAAATTATCAAAAATGTGTCATTTTGTATGGGAGGGGGTCGACGGAGTAAGGGTAATCGATTAATTTTTTTGAATCTAACTGATATTGTTAATTAAGTGTTAAGTACAAAATTTCAGCCCGATAAATTGTATACGTACTGAGTAAATTGGCTTAACGTATTTCATGAAATAGTGCAGTTTGTATGGGAGGGGGTAGAAGGAGGGTGAGGATTACAATAAATTTTATAATGTAGGTTACAATTATCATAAAAGTGATATATTCAAAATTTCAAAGCAAGATGTTTTATAGTTTCTAAGAAAATCTGATTATTGTAAATTATCAAAAATGTGTCATTTTGTATGGGAGGGGGTAGACGGAGTAAGGGTAATAGATTAATTTTTTTGAATCTAACTGATATTGTTAATTAAGTGTTAAGTACAAAATTTCAGCCCGATAAATTGTATACGTACTGAGTAAATTGGCTTAACGTATTTCATGAAATAGTGTAGTTTGTATGGGAGGGGGTAGAAGGAGGGTGAGGATTACAATAAGTTTTATAACATAGGTTACAATTATCATAAAAGTGATATATTAAAAATTTCAAAGCAATATGTTTTATAGTTTCTGAGAAAATCTGATTATTGTACATTTTCAAAAATGTGTCATTTTGTATGGGAGGGGGTAGAAGGGGTGGAGCGATTTAGCCCGTTCACGAACTTAGCCTTCATTTTTTGTCAAAAATAACGTGTGCAAAATTTGAACTTCATAGCTCAACGCGTTCTCGAGCTAGAGAGGTCACGGACGGACGGACGGACAGACGGACAGACGGACATCCGGTTTTGAGATATTCGAGTGATAATATGAACTTCTGTATCATTCATTTTTTTCTGCGAGCCTTATTTCTTAGCATTACAAACTTTGTGGCAAACTTATAATACTCTCAGATTTCATCTAGAGTATAAAAAGATCAAAATAGAAATATGTAATTGCCCCATGGCTCATTTTAAGGGGTTTTTGTAGGAAAAAACAAACCCTAGTGAAATCGGTCAAATGTCTGCCCGTCTGTAAAGAGGAAGTAAAGCTGCATGAATTAAATTTGGCTGGAATATGAAGAACTTCTATATTTCATGGCTCAAAGCTTTTCCTTGCAGTAAACCTAATTAGAGGGGCGGTCTCAATAGAGTGGAGAAAGGGATACTTTTTCCTTCACATCGGGTGTAGGCATGTGGTGTGGCATATCAAAGGGCACAACCAGCACATTTCATTGCTGGTATTTTTTAGGGTTTTGTATTAAAAACAAAACCCTTATGAAATCGGTCAAATGTCTGTCCGTCTGTCCGTCTGTCCATGAAATATCTCACGAACGGCTGAAGCTACATACATGAAATTTTGTGGGAGTATGTAGAATTATTTTAATTCGCCGGAGAAAGCGATTCGTTGTAATAGGCTTACTTTAAGGGGATGTCCCCATAGAGGGGAAATGAAGGTCTAAATTTTTTTATACCCTAGACTTTTAGTATAGGGTATATTGTTTTTGTCACGACGGAAATATGTAACACCTTAAAGGAGGCTCCGGAGGTATAGCAATGTATATATATAAATGATCAGGGTCACCTCCTGATTCGATTTAGCCATGTCTGTCTGTCTGTCTGTCTGTCCGTCTGTCTGTCTGTCTGTCTGTCTGTCTGTCCGTCTGTCTGTCCGTTCGCACGATAACTTCCGATAGAATGAAGCTAGAGCCTTGAAATTTTGGTCAAATATTCGTAGTGTAATCTAGTTGGATGGTATTGAAAATGGGCATGATCAGGCCAAGAGAACGCCTACCTCCCCTACATATGTAAAATACATAAATGTATCTATAACTCCCGATTAAATAAACGTGAAAAGCTCTAGCTTAGGTAGATTACTCATGAGGGTAATCTTATACTCTCCTGGGAAAATAAAATCGATCAGTTGGAAACTAACGGTAATTTTCTTACAAAGAACCCCGTACTACCCTAATTTTCAGGTTTTTTGTGGATAACTCCTGAACCAATTGACGTAGGCACCTGATTTTTGGCATGTAACCTTGAAGTGAGAAGCTGCTTAAGATTTTGTAAGTTGGGCATAATCAGATCAAAGGAACGCCTACCTCCCCTACAAATTTCAAAAAATTAAATATACCCTTAATTACGATAACTTTCGAAAAAATTATACTAGCAAGTTGAAAATTTGACAAAATGTTGCTAGTAAGACCTACTTTGTTGGTATTGAAAATGGGCAAGATCCGACCCAAGGAACCCCCACCTCCCCTACAAATGAAACTTCAAATAAGCGATAACTTTTGATAGAATGAAGCCAGCAACTTGAAATTTTGGTGAAATGTATAAAGTGAGATTGAGTTAGTTGGCATTAAAGATGGGTAAGATCCGACTTAAGGAACCCCTACCTCCCCTAGAAATGAAACTTAAAATAAGCGATAACTTAACGACAAAATAAAGCTATCGACTTGAAATTTTGGTCAAATGTTTGTAGTATGATCCAGTTGGCTAATATTGAAAATACGTAAAATCCGACCAACGAAACCCCCACTTCTCCTGCAAATGAAACTTCAAATAAGCGATAACTTTCGATAGAGTGAAGCTTGAGACTTGAAATTTTTTTTAAATGTTTGTAGGGGGATCTAATTGGTTGGTGGCAATGATGGGCAAGATCCGACCCCAGGAACCCCTACCTCCTCTACAAGTGAAACTTCAAATAAGCGTTAACTTTCGATAGAATGAAGCTAGCAACTTGAAAACTGCGACAAATATTTGTAGAATGGGTCAGTTAATTGATTTTGAGAATGGTCAAGATCCCACTGAATGAGTGCCAAACTCCCCTATGAACTGGCCATATAGGAGACCCACTTCTAGTACATATGGTCGTTGCCAATTGGGACTTTTGGTATCACCACTAGGTCTGTACAAGTCTAGGGTATATACGCTTCGGCCTGGTTTTCATCTGGTATAGGCAAGTGGGGTATCATGAGAAAGGTAACACCGAGTACATTTCATTTCCGATATTTTCATCAAATTTGAAAAAAGGGGAAAAGAGATAGAGGGGAAAATATGTGATCCGAGTTTGTCCCCCCCCCCCCCTTGCATTTCGATACCGTTATACTTAGAAATATGAAAATTTGCAGAAAGGCGGCATTTTACTAGTGTAGAAAACCGAAAATCGTAAAATTTTGATATCTCAACAAAAAAGGTTAATAATAGTACATTTCTATAGTTGCAGTTAGCATACCCCTGCACGCCTTAAGCACAGCCGAGGTCAAAAATATTGATGGCCAATGATAACCAACATCATCGGCAATAATATCTTTAAGTTTTATTACAATCACATAATATTTAATAATAGTACATTGATTTAAACTTAGGCATTTTGACTCTATCCACACAAAAATTACACCGGCCTCATATGTAGGTGTGAGTACTACTTTCAAGTTGTTTTTCGTAGTGCGAATTGCAGTTATTTAATTAATCATTTTTGAAAGGGTAAAGATTAGTTGGGGGCGCTGCGTCGTAATTGGCAAACTTTACCGAGTGGAAGGGGGGAGGGGTCCACATAGAGGCGAAATTAAGCTCAAATTTTTTTTTTATCGACTGGTATAGGCAAGTGAGGTGTCGTGAGAAAGGTAATGTTGAGTACATTCCATTTTTTCGCATTTTCTTGAAATTTGTAGAAAGGGGAATAGTGGGGGAGGAAAAAATATTAGTTCGAAATTTGCCCCCCCCCCCCCACCTGGCATCTCGAGACTGTTAGAATTATGAAAACTTACAGGAAGGTGGGTTCGGAATAGCATATAAAATGAAAAATAATGGAATCTGTATATCTTCTCAGAAGAGGTAAGTAATAGTTTATTTCTGTAGTTACAGTTACCACACCTCTGCATGCCTTAAACACGTTCGAGGTCAAAAGTACTGATGGCCAACGATAACCAACACCTTAGGCAATAATATGTTCTAAGTTTCGTTACAATCACGTAATATGAATTAGCATGTAAAATGTAAGTGGGTAAGACATTTTAATTATGTTTTTTTTGTCCATCTGAGTGGTATCAAGAAGAGCAACGAGCCGATATTTATATACCAAAATAAGCGCTAGCTACAAAACCCTCGGATTGCGGGCGTAGCCCTCTATATTCCGGTTTCATTTTTAATTTAGATTGCGAATGGATTGGAGTGAGTGGTGCGTTCCGTAGTCGTGAGTTCTCGGTCGCTACTGTTCAATTCTGCATCTACAGAAACGTAGGTCCAATTGTCGACGCATCAATAAAAACTAAATGTGGGTACTACTAGAACCCCCACAGCGTTCCGAGCTTGTCAGTAAAAAGACGGCTCGGAGAGGAGGTGCATGCTACGAACTGCACTATCCGAAAAATACACCATCGAAACGTCAGCAAAGCATCTCCTGCCAGGGATGTTGACCATGCAGGATCCACTGTAATAGTATACTATATTTCTGCACCTTCATTTATTATCCCCTGCGTCCCTGGAACCTAAGAAAATACAATAGCGTAATTTTCAAAAAAGTGGCATCATAAGCAATATTGCATTCACATTTTTAATTCAAACGTTTTGCGTTCAACTCGTTTACTTTCAAAACTAAACCCACCACCCACTCACCCACTGTTTCTAAAAAAAAATTATATCTAAAGTATGAAAATGTTTTCCGGGGACTTACGTGTCGGACTATGAGCCCACTCAGCTGTTAAATGAGTATCCATTATGGGGTAAATAACTCGGTTGAGCGTATTGCTGATCACATACCTCTGCACAAAAACCGTCACGATCTAGAAAATGAGATGATGCTAACTCATCTCGAGGCCGTGGTTCAAATTGGACTGTTGCGCCAGTTATTTATTATTTATTTTTATAAAAATGTTTCGCTTAAAAAAAATGAAATTTGTTTCGAAAAATAATTCATTTGAACTGAAAATGATAAATATCCATTTTGAAAACCCACGGTACTTTCCACCAAATAAAACTATTGTTCACAACAGCATATTGTTCTCGACAAATAGAAATTGTTTCATTGTTTGTTGACTGTCAAGCGACATGCTTTATTCTTCGGCATAAAAGCCATAGCCGCACCATAGATCCTTCACTTCAGGGCAATGTCACAACTTCTCTCTGTGAATATTTGGTGGCAAAATTAACGTGTTTACCCCTTTTTCATATGTGTCATTGCCGACGTATGCATATGAACATTGCGTTGGATATTTATGGGGCATGTTTCACCAGCCGCGATGAGCACCTGACATTTGTTATATCCTCCGGGTGTCATGCCAAATACCGAGAATCCGACATGAAAAGGGAATAATATTGTGTCATGACCGAAAAAAAACAAACGAAAAAAAATCTGTTTAAGTGCATCATTTGCCGCTTTGTGCGAAAATGCAAACCGAATGAATTTTTTATTCCTGAAATTCCGTGGGGATAATGTTCTGTATTTGTTGTTGGTGCAATATGATGAACACTGAAAACGTAAAAAAAGGAAAAAAAACACTATTCCTTTGTTTTTTGGACGTTTCCAATGTTCGTAATGGAAAAACTGAAAGAACTAGGGATGATGCAGATTCTGTAAGTGATGAAATGCTGAAATTGTGTAATTTAAAGTTCAAGTTTTGAACGGACTTGATATTTAAATTTAAGCACGCATGGCGCTTTATTTTATTTTATAAGTTGTTAAGAATGAATGTATAGTATAGTGTATAGTATCACTACCAACTCAACACAACAAGCTTAAGTTGGCAATGCTACAGCACAAAAGTTTGGCTGGTCGATCTACCTCCCTGATAGACTAAAGGTATCATAGCTCCTGATGAGTATGGTCTATCGGTGGACGAAACCAGTCGGCTCAAGTGCGATTGGCTATTTATGCTGATCATTGTCGGTAGAGTGCATTGCCAACCCAATCCCAAAAAGGAAGAATCAGCACACAACATTGTTCGAACAAGCAAACGCGACTGACGAAATAAGATGGATTAGTATACCGTTGTTCTACAAAATAAAATAATTTATGATACAATTTAGCATATAAGTTGTAGGATCCAGAAGATTAGGAATTGAAAAGGACTCGCTATCGGAGAAGGAAAATATACTTGAAAGAAATGAATATGTTGTAGTAGGAGAAGCTACGTATTTTATTATTTCACCACGTTTTAATCTGGGTGTAGTGTAAACGTAATATTAGAGTAACGACAAATTGGAGTAATAAATCGGTTTTTAATAAACCTTATTTTATCCAACTGTTTATCCTTTTCTTGGCATTCCGAAACGAAATCAACCCACTGGAAAACATCAGAAAACAATGGAATTCTGGATTCTGGGTCCATTCCATTTCAATTTGTCATCCATTTAATATGTTCATCCTTCATATTTCAACCAAAAAAAAAAGAAGGCAGTTTGGAACTGAAACTGTGAACTCACCCGCCATTTAGACTCAGAAAGGACATTTGAACATTTTTATATACAAAATAAATGAACGAAACGTGCTCCTGGGATTTTTCTTGTATTATATTTTCCTTTTGCCATCCGTTTGCGAAATTTCGTTCTATTCCCTCTATATTTCACTAGGTATAGAAATGTGTCAAGTGCATTTGAGGCAGAAAATGAGGTCCGCAATTTATTTTATTTTCAATGAACTGGAAAATATTTTATGAAGTCTATTTTATTTTATATTTTGCAAATAATGAAATGTGATGATTCTGTCATAAGTTTACAAGGATTTTTCCTGGGAAAATGTATTTTATCGGGGCTTGTAAGCAGATGATATAAAAATCTATATAATTAATGTTTTCATTTTGTCAAAATATTGTAGGTTGAGCTGACATAACATGCTGCCGCGGGGCAAGTAGCATTTTGTCCTGCTAGTGGATATAAAAACAATATACAATATATGTATATACTATTTGCCCCAACCCCCAGTGGGGCATAGCGCGTCGACTATTCCCATGGGGCTTAGTGAACATTTCGTTAGCATAAACTTGGTTTCGGATGATGCGTGTTGCTAGCATTTACTTCCTGCGACAAGTCGAAAAGGTTTGTGTCTTATTGTTACGCCCGTCACCACAGGGGAAAGACAAAACCAAATAGCATGGCCACGTCGTGGACGGGACTCGCATCCGTAATTGACCGGTAGCATGAGAAATCAGACTGACGCCCCATTATACTGAGTTATCGGCCGCACTCGGTCATATAAAAATAATATAGATAAGCAGTGACGATAATAAGGAGAAAAGATGGGTTGAAGTGTAATGTTACAACTGATAAAAGGCCCATTCTCTTTTCTGGACAAAGATCGCGGGCGAAAACGACGCCACGGATCATGCGACGAGCGAATTCAAACACGCACCACAAACATTAGATATTACTGTAATATCTAATCTTTGGCCAACATTCAAATGAAATTGCCGCGTTGGAAGTGAATTGTGCACTCAGTATATGTACAAAGGTATAGAGGCGAATTGCCGAGAAGCAAGTTGACGTTCAACTGATTCACTTTCAACTCTGATCCAGATGTGATCCAATACGAGACCTGGATTATCGACGGTCAATCGTTTTGTATGGGAATTGATCTTGATCCTGTAAAAAGAAAACGGATAATATGTACAAATTTCAAATATAACGATTAGATTTTAGCTGCCTGACCATCCAAACTGGTAGCGCTACAAGGCGAGTAGAAATTGAGATTTCGCGGATAGAAAAGAGGAAAAGGACTGTCTTTTGGGTGAACGATCGATAGCAATACGAACGGACGCTAGAGGATGGAGAAAAAGTAAAGGCAGGTTATTGGAACGGAATGGTGCGCGATTTTGTTTTTTACATCGTGTAATGAACCACCTGCAACGAACCATATTATGGTCTGGTAGTGCTGCTCCCACAGGCAGATCGAAGCAGCACCTGATGAGTAGTGATCTGTTGGTGGTACGAAACCAGAGGCCGAGGGTCCCATTACACCCGAACCCAGGTGCGAGCGCGTGGGCGTGTGATCCGTCCGCCAACCATTCCATCATTATTGACTATTTTTTTTTATTCACTATTTTTACCTCCCTTGTTTGTGTTGTCTTCCCCAGGCCTATGAATTTTTGTTAATACGTAAAGGGCAGGGACAACGAGCGGCGAAAACCCCGCCCACATCTCCTGAACTGAGCTACAGCAAGCATAGGCCGCTGCTTAGCTCGTTGAGGGGCCTTTTTCTTCGCCAGATGGCACGGCCCGATCTTCACGGTCACTATGCTACCTAAGGCTCCATCCCCACGGGCATCTTCGGATGCCCACCAAACCGTCCGTTACAATCGTCGGGTGAAATTCTGGAACATTGAGAATAAGAGTTCCGAGGAGTGTCTGGAGCATCGCGGCAGATTGGTTTGCTTGAAGTGGTAGTGCATGGATGAGAAGAGTAGAGCGGATTCAATAGCGAACGAGTGGAGTGTGAAAGTGCCTGTGATCGTGGGCAGGGATTGATAAGATTTGACTAAAGATCAAGATACCACGCCAATTCACCGTCCAACAAAGCAAGCATCTTACACCGCCAACGTATTACACAAATTGATCAATCGACGAATCAACACGTAGGTGAGGGTCACACATTGCGGAAGGATTATAACTGCATTGATTACATGCCATGAAATGAACCCCTATTTCCAACCAAGGCCGACCGAGATTTCCTTTTTGGACGACCGAACGAGCTCACTCATTTTTGTGAGGTGCATTGTGAACTGAGATTTCAGCTTCGGAGCCAAAGGGTCATTACTCCGTGTTTAGTGGAAAATGACTCCCCGGCTTCGAGGCTGGAAGCTCGTTGGACCACTAACTCTACTTATTGACTTCGGTTGTTATCATCTTGATGATGCGTGTGTAATTCCCTGGGTGGGTTCGTGTAGAGCCCATGGATTTACATCTTTGTCCCTTGTTCCAGACTTAACCGCTTCCCGTTCCGAGGGTACTGGCAGTCACTAGTTCAGGGGAGTCGGAGTGCAGATCCCTTTGAATGGTTTTTTTTTCTTTCCATTTTTCTCCTAAGGGGAGGATCCATTGTCGCTGTTTTATGGCTAGCCTTGCATGTTGGATTTTTGGCTGTTTGTGTGTTTTAGTTTCGGTGTGTCTTGTGTCATTTAGTGCGCGTGTGTGGGGTTTTTGTTGTCCTATCTGTATGTTTGTGCTATGTTCTCATGTTCTTTCTCTTTTTTTCCTTCTTTTTTAGGAGTGTTCCTTCTGGTGATGTGTTCTGCATATCTTGAGGATTTAGTCGGGGCTCGGTCCATTGCGATTATTGGATGGCGAGATATTAACGTCGGATTGATGCTGCGTACTACATTGGACCATAATGAGAGGTTGAGGCTGGAGGCGCCTCAACGTCTGGATTTTCCCGGGGGTTTTCACCGGGCTCCCCGGCTTGTGGCCTGTCGTCTTGAGGGTGTCGTTTGCCTTCGGTTCGGGCCTCGGGTTAGGAGTCGTTCGGACATGGTGTTGGAGGATATTCTCCGTGTGATCGACACTGTGTATCTGAATCGTTCTAGTCTTGTGGGTGGCCATAATTATGCTTTCAACGTTGGATCCATCTGGTGGTGTATACCCATTCGTCAAATCCTGGATTATCCTTTATTGGTTGTGGAGGCTGCGCGTTATGTAGGTGGGTTTTTGGGGGTCCATCCAGTGTGATGGAAATTTTCCGCATTTTATCCACTATTAGCCGGCATTTCATGTTTGCCCAGCAGTTTACGAAATGACGAATTTCACTAAAATCCTACGATATAGGCTATAATTAGAATTAGCCCAGATGGTCGCTTATGGCATCTAACACAATTACATTTACTTACATTATTACGTCTTTTTTTGGATTGTCTGGGAGGTACCGCGGACCGAGAGCAAAAGGAACACGGCGCCATCTAAATACATATGTACACATAAATAAATAAGAAATAAGATGAGGTATGGAACTTCGCGAAATCTCAGAGTTTTCTAATTTTTTTTAGGAACTTTTTTTCAATTTTCTCTGAAGAAAAAATACCATACGCTATCCATGACCGTACAAGGCCTGACGCCTGACGAATGCACTAGGATGCACTAGGATGGTGCATATGCCTATAGAGTGAAGGAGAGAGTGGAGGAAGGAAAAAAAAATCGCCACTTCTGGTACATGTTGGAGGTAGCACTTTTCATTTTTGTTTTTGAATTTAGTTTGTGTATTTTTGCTATGTAGTAAATGGACATTCATTTTTCGGCGTGACTGCGCTACAGGAAGCTCGTGCCGCCGCCCATCACGCACTTCGTACCCATCGACGTTGTCAGCTAATACCCTATTCTATTACATTCCCAACGTGAGGTCCGAACGATCCTGAGGTTAGGAGTCTCATGCATGACTGACTAAAGTAGCCCGGCAGCGCAAATGGCCGTACGACAACAATGAGTATTGCTATAGCTAGTTGCCACTGGTGCTAAGAGGGCTGAAGCAGTGCGTTGTTGTGCCACCGACATGCAGGTCAAGTAAAATCAATATAGAAATATTGTAGCTATTTTTGGTTTCAAATATTTTGCTATACCTAATTTATCCGATAAAATCTGGCGCCTAATGTAGGACACTTGATAAGGAGATTTTATTTTAATTTTGTAATTTTATTTTTGTCACCTAGGGAAACTAAGAAGCTTTTTAAGATTCCAGCCGATACAGAGCCATTTGCGAGCCTGCGTACATTACTAGCCTTACCTCATGATAATTGGAGAGATCCAGAACAATAACCAAATTGTATTGACATGTCAAAGGGCCGTATCCGTGATAAATGAAAATAATAGTAGTAAACCTTGATTCCATGCCTACCAAAACTATATCATCACCATCGTGGCGCAACATCCCCACGTCCGGCCCTGGCCGCTTGGACCAAACCAATATACATTCAATAAAATCCCAAAAAATAATTAAATCAAATACTCTGGGATTTATTCTATTTACGTTAAATCCTATTATATTTTTCTCACTGAATTGCTGTCCATAAAAATTTATTCAACGTTAATCGCCAGCTTAAGAATTCCTTTGTTCATTTACTAGACTTGTTGAACGTACATATGTAAATTATGTTCGCATTGTAAAACCAATAAAGAGCACAATTTGTAACAAAAGGACATTAAAAAACTGGAATAATGCACCACATCCGGCAAAAAGCACAATAAAATGCAAACGCAGAGGAAAACATGCATCAATGATTTTTTTATTCGTATAAAAAAAGGGAAATTGTTGCGAAAAGTCAGCGATCACTATCAGGAAATGATTGGTTAGTATACGCAAAGTACATACATAATATCTACAATCGTATCCATTCAATTGTATATCGATATGGTCATTTCAGTTAGTCAGGAACGGTTGCCATGAAAAGAACCTTCATTCACCGACTGCATTCAACAATGCCCGATATAGTGCGAATTTTCTATAAATTCTATATATACGATGATTGCACACTCTTGGTGAATGTCGATCCAATTGACCGTCGAACTGACCGCATCGCGTTACACCCTGCCATCCCCCTTCCAGCACTTCAGGTGCTTTCAATTATCCGACATGTTGCTAATTGAAACGATGTTGCATGAAATTGTATGTTAAATATTTTATGAACATGTTAATTAAAATTACCACGAATGGAACGTGGAGTTGGTGGTGAATGCAACATCCGGTTGACCACCGGAATAAATGCCTAGTGGGTCAGCCGGAGGTGATGTTGCGGTATGGGAAATTGATATAGGGAGTGAGAGTGTGCGGAATTTGCACCTAATAATGCACCAATTAAAGTACACTAAATAGGTGGTCTCATTACTAATGGAAATCCTATGCTAAGTATCATAGATGTACCGCTAGAGAATTATTCCAACATTCACCACAATGGCAATTATTGTGATAGTCAACACCTTGTTGTATGGTGTTTCCAGGATGCGCCAGTTTGACATTAATGATTCATTTGTTAAAGATATCGCAGTGTGATATTGCGTAGTTTAAATGATGGAAAATGATATTCTTATCATTAACATTGTGTCCAACGCTTCTATTCATGGCTGATCTAAGATAATTAGCACGGGAAGTGGATTAACTACCAGTCTCCAGATGAACCTGTTCAACCTTTAAATTTAAATAAAACAAACTGTGTATAAGATATCATTAATTTTCGATTTTATTAGTGTTTTGATTGTGGATGTTCACCATTCCAAATGGACTTACGAAGCTCCAGATTCAATTAAGTTCTTTCTCCATTTGAGAATGTCACAATTTTTTGCAAGATTCGACCATACCACCTAGGGATGCTGTGCATCCATTGGTCCTTGTTATGGTTAGTGTACCACGTAGAATATCTGTATCGAGAGATATTATGAAGAAATTCAAGAGAAAAGAATTAAAAACAGACAGACGGACAAAGCTTAATCGACTCGTCGCATCATACTGACCAAGAATATACCTATATAGTTTATATGGTCGGAAATGCTTCCTTCTGTGCGTTGCAAACTTCATGACAAAGTTGATATATCCTGTCACATCCGCGAAGGGTTTAAAAAACGATTGGTCCGGCATTAAAATGCCGTGGGCCAGATATGCCTTTGGGTGCCGCCAAGTAGGCACTCCAAGGTTTGTATTAGAGGTGCCATTAAGTAGGCTCAACTCTTAGTAGTGAAACTCGCGATGGTATTGATTGTGAATTGACTGTCCACTGTGTGTGTGGAGTCCAGTTTATTCCGTTTTTTATATTAATTTCTTATTTTCTAAATGCATAACAAAATGCTTGCATTCTACATGTGAATTTGACTACATAATGCACATCGACCTTATTATTCTAAGGCCCGTTTTCTCAATGTCTAGTTAAACTGCCAGTTCGCTATCCGGGACACTAAATTTAACCTTAGCGCATGCAACGCTCAAAATATGATAATGCAGTCCACAGCGCAGCTAAGGCAGTAGAAAGTCAGCTGATTTTCTTGGCGGAATTCTGCAACTTATACTATTCTATTCTACATCTGTGCCACACGTCCTTCTTGCATTGAAGGGGTTTGGCAGCTCTTGGCCGTTGTAAAAACGGGTCGCTCCGGTGCGTAGAACCGGCTGCCGCAGGAATCGAAATTATCTCCTATGCAGACGACTGCTCCATCCTGGCAACAGGGAGCGACATCACGGAAATGTGCGAGCGAATAAATGCTTACCTGGAACAGCTTAACTCCTTCTTCACGGGCAAGAATTTAATCGTATCTGCGCCTGAATCCTCGGCAACATTATTCACCATCTGGACGAAGGAAGTCAAGATGCAACTTGAGATCTCGATTGGCAACCAACTTATTCCGACCGTGAACCATCCTAAAATCCTAGGAGTAACCCTGGACAGTATGGCCACGTCATCCCCCCATGCTTCAACAGTGTGTAACAGGATGCGCGGAAGGAACAAGATCCTTAAAGCCTTGGCCGGTAGCACCTGGGGTAAGGATAAAGAGACCCTACTGGTCACATACAAAGCAGTCGGAAGGTCTGTAGCCAACTATGCGGCTCCAGTGTGGTCACAGAGTCTCTGTGACACACAATGGAATAATATCCAGGCCTGCCAAAATGCCGCCCTCCGTACTGTAACTGGCTGTCTCCTGATGTCTTCCGAGGACCATCTACATCAGGAAACGAGGACGATGCCTCTAAGGGATCACAACAAACTTCTTGCAAAACAGTACCTGGTGGGTTGTTATCGTGAGGAGCACCCCAATTCTGACCTCATGGACAAGACGCCGCCACCAAGGCATGTCAGGCGTGATTTGAGGGACCTCGAAAGAGACGTCCAGAGGTACAAAAGGGACCTTTGATAACAGCGCATACAGAACAGCCATCGCAGCAATACACCACGAGGAAGTACAGGCATCAATCGCGAGACTAGGTCCAAACAAAGTCCTCTCGACACAACCACCAGCCATCTCTCCAGACGAGAGAACGCTTCCGAGAGCAACGAGGACGACACTTGCCCAACTTAGGTCGGGTTGGTGCTCGCGTCTAAACTCCTACCTGTCTCGCATTGATCGGGATGTCACGAACACATGCCCCGCCTGCAATGGTACACCTCACGATGTAGACCACATTTTCAGATGCTCAGCTGCACCCACACACCTGACTTCCAGATCGCTGTGGGAGAACCCCGTAGAGGCAGCTACCTTCCTATCACTCAACACCGAGGAAGACGAAGAACAACACAACATGTAACACACTCACACAACGAACTTCTGACCATTGCTACAACAACAACAACGTCTGTGCCACCTCTCAGCACTATTTTGCGGATGAGTTGGTTTCAGATCCGTTTCCTTCGAGTGAATATTCAGAAATCTGTTCCTGTGCGACCAGTTTAATTGTCTTATTTGAATGTGCAAACGTAAACAGTTCTAGCACGGCCCTAACACCTCATAATTCTTACCACGTCTAAATGACTCATGACATTTTGTGGGTCAACAATACTCCCATATCAATCATATATCACTAGAAATTTGTGATTCGTAGTCATAAAAAAAAGAAAAAGATACAGACAATGCATTGGCCTGAAAAATGTAGTCCGGATGGCGCAACAGTTAGCACGTTCGCCTTCTACAAACTGGGCCCCAATTCGATTCCTACTGGATGCGGTAGTTCTCCTTAAAAAAAAAAGGAGTTTACTTATTGGACTATGAGCCCCAAATTGGCATAAATAAAGTATGTTGTTGATTTATCGGTTGTTAGCATAAATGGGTAGAATGCATCCATGAATGGTGATGGAATGTGTTTACATATAGAAACATCCCAATAGTCGCGCAGCTACTGGGCTTCCGAAATTGGACGACGCGGTCACGTGACCGAGATAATTGGAAGATAACGATCTAAGCGGTCAAGGCCCGACGTCGGGCTGTCGCGTCACGATGACAATGATGAATTTGACGTGGTTCATTGCATGCTCGCGACCGAAATAGTTGCCGTGCGTGGCAACCTTAAATGCGACTTTGAACAGTTCATGTTCACGGCGAAGTGTAAAGACCACTTAACAGTCAAAAGTATTTCATATTGTTTTTCTGGGTCCGATTGTAGCCTACGTAGCTGTACTTTTAGATAGTACTTTAACGAGGATGTACCATGCTTTTATATCCTACACAAAAATATTTCAATTGAAATTGGGCAAAACTCTACTCACATTCATCCTGGTGTTTAGATATACGAGTACACCAGGATGTATGCTCAACTAGGAACGTAATGGTATACGAGTATGTATTTTTTGAAGGTTCTATGTTTACTCAGGTTCAATTGAAATTCGGAATTGGAAATTTTTTACTGAGCCGATAAAAATGGTTGGTAAAAACAAATCGTACAATTCGTATACATATACTCATATGTACACGTAGCGACCGAAAGATATCAGATTGCTTGTGATTTTTCGCCCATTTTTTTTACCATAAATAGTTAAACCATCAGTTGATAGCATAATATTTTGACCAGCTACGTCAAATGATACCCCAGTAACTGTGGAGAATTCCATAAAATTGATATTCCAACTGAATATCTACATGGCCACCATCAGGACATTTACCAAATACAACCCACACACAAACATTTTGTTGTCAAGAAAATTCACACAAGCAAATATTTCTTCATGAACTTTCTTAATAAGTCAACAAGGGTCATAATCGGATTTGGATGAACTGCTAATCCCATTTAAGATAAATATCTAAAGCTGGATCAAACTAGGAATTAGTAGCACAAGACAAACGAAAGAAAGGTTATTACGATTGTCGTCAACTTATGAAAGAAAGCGAAGGGGCATCATACTTCTCTTCGGAGGATTATGGTTCAATGCTTTATATCGTGGCCGTGGGAAGCAAGTCAAATCCAATTATACCGAAGTCCTTCTGAAATTTCTTATCTATTATTATCGACTTGTTTGACCTTACAATTTTATCGAGATAAATAAATTATGAATTTGGAACTAAGCTCAAAACAATCGATGAATAAACAATTATGTTGTTTCTGTATCAAGGATACCAGATTTAGGAAAGTGGGTAATACAGGGTGTCCGGAAATTGGCACATAAACGCACTGCAAAGTGTTTTCCCATGCAATTACCATTACCAATTACCAATTTCGAATTTTTAACCCTTTAGCTGATTTACATTTATAATTTTTATGAAAATTGACTACAACACATTATTAAAACACCCCTTCAGGGGCATGGGCGCGTCAACATCTCTAGCATTTATATGCCTTGCCGAAGTTTCGATAGCATATCTACTTTTCGGAAGTGCAGTTGGAATGCACTTTCTATCTACGCTGTCTTTATACTGACAAGTTCGAAGCACTGTGAGAGTTCCATCTCTCTTCCACAGGCAGTTTTTGATCGCGCTGAGATTTGAACTCCGAGCTCTAGATTAGTATCGTAGACTAACTGTGAAGGAAGGTGTATCCAAATTATCGAGAATAAGATTTGTTGTCGGTAGAATTGCCTCCAATCCCCTAAAATTGCCCCATATCTTCGCCAAAATTAGAATTTCCTTTACCGCTAATTTGGCATTGACTTCAATTTTTCAAGGGAAGAAATCAGTCCCAAGTTCTGTTCCTGCTTAATTAAACAGGGACTGTACAGTAAAAAGTTGATACCCAACCAACATCATCGTTACCGATATTTTTGCTGAAGTTCCACTCTTGGAAGACCTATAAGATGTTGACTATACGTATAAGTCGAATATTCTATTTGTATAAATTATAATCCAACATTAACTTAAATTTAATTTGATAAGGAACGAAAGATTTACAAAATACGTTCTAGAACGAAACTCCCTCTAAATGACACATGTCAAACTCTAACCGGGTCACTCTTTGTTGGGTACCTGGGCATCGGGGCATTCATTAACTTGCTAGGCGGGGCTCATCGGACAAATTTTTCGGACCTGATCCCTACTGCGGTCCTGGGCCAAAGCCAGGGCGCTGGTGAGGGATTGGTCTGCGGGCGAAAGGTTGCGGCACTGGAATAATCTCCCGGGACTACGACAGTCCAAAGATCTTATCAACCCCTACGGTCTCACAGAAGCCAGCCGATTGGGCAGAGCTGACCTGAGACTGGTCGTTGGTTTGCTCACGGGACACCACTGGGTGAGATATCACTTAAACAAAATGGGCTTGTCCACTGAGACGGAATGCCGACTTTGCGTGGAGGATATTGAGTCCACCAAACACCTTCTCTGTGAATGCCACGCGGCTGCTCGCGCCAGCTACATGTTTCTTGGAGATTCCATCGTGAGCTCCGGTGTCATTAAGAGTACTGCTACAAAGGACCTACTGGCCTTTATCAGGTTGGTTGAGGGTCTTTTGGATTAGTTAAGGCTATGGCGCAATAGATCTTATGGTCGCAGTGCCTACCAGCTGGGTACCTTAGCCTGCCTTTATTTACTAAAAAAAAACAATGACACATCGGTACTTTCAACCCGCTACTACCATCGATTCCACTGTATGGTGCTGACGGTCACAAAGGGAGTTTTTTTTGTTCTTTTCGTCCGTTGGTTTCGTCTTTCTTTCATTGTGTCCTTTAAGCTCTGTTATGTCCAGAACATTTTTGTCATGTTCCATCAATCATCACCACAATTACGATAGTGTCCATATTTTCTAGGTTTGGATTCCCCTTCGCTTCATACCCAAGAAGGTCCTGCCGCCTCGAAGAGCACCTTCAGTAGCACCAAAAGAGCCTGGTTGCGAAAATTCTACTTAGGGTTACCTAAGGAAGAGTGTCATACTAAATTTGGTTCATATCGGACCTCGCAAATTTCATTGGACTTATGCTTGTCGGTTATATGAATATAGGGGTTAAGGCACAGTAGTTGGCAGTCCAATTTGACCTGCCTACTTTCATTCGATGGGGTGTTATTAGTATATTTTCAAAAATAATATTTTTTTTTTTCAAATTTGGCGCGTTGTTAAATTTTACGTACTTGTTAGAACTAAACAGTTTGTTGGCAAAAATTGAAGATAATTTTACAACGAATAATTCCACTTTTGACTGTGTGACTGACGTGGGTTGAGATAGAGGCAAAAAATTAAAACAAGACAACACCCCATAAGTACCTTTAGATAAAATTTCAGGTGATGCATATTTAAATTAAGCTTTCTGGGTAAGCATCTGTCGATTTCTAAAATAATCTCAGACAGTGCCTGGCATGCACTCTGCGGCCAAGACGTGACGTGACGTACCGCCTGATTCTTGTGCAATAATAAGTTCGACCGCTTCTTTACCTACCTATTAAACCAAAAACTACAAATATAATACAATTGAGCACTAGGTACATTTATTTCCATGAAATACATCATTTTAGTAAAGAGTGACAAAACTCATATTCAATATCCAGTGTCTAGTGTTGTCCAATAATCATTCACCAGTTTCAATAATATCCTTCCTATTCATTTCTACAGGAAAACCAATTTATTCTATGCAAATACAACAACCATTATGATCCTGACGAATTTCACTTGAACTGTTGTCGATGAGAATATTCCAATTGTTGAAGCTTGATGATTTGACTTTTGATTTGATTGATTTTTTAGTATTGTAATTTCCTTTAAATTAATTCGCATTTTATTATTATATGTAGTTT
The DNA here is from genome assembly GCA_964017055.1 of Chloromyia formosa. Lineage (NCBI taxonomy): Eukaryota > Metazoa > Arthropoda > Insecta > Diptera > Stratiomyidae > Chloromyia > Chloromyia formosa. The sequence continues at coordinate 14,053,500 of OZ024818.1, read as the reverse complement.
TACTTAAAAATGAATTGAATCTGGCAATGCCTATTTAAATGAGTTCCACATAATCTAGTACTATGTAATCCTTACTGTTTTAAAAATTAACTGTTTTGAATTTGTTGGCAAAGAACTATGATTTGTAATAAAGCAGTCAGTTCGACATTGAACCTGGAGGTGAACACTCGTTTTTCATTGCGAGACCCAGCATCAATTTAATACGTTTATACATATAACATAAAATAGTTGCAGCGGTACATGAACCGTTTGCAACAAGTTAACAAATTAAATATCCAAGTACAAGAACTTGGATAGTTAAATAAAGTGACTCGACTAACAAAGTAAAAGCACTTTGTTCATTTTGGTGACCCCGACGTGATCTGCCGTTCATCGCTAATAATATCTCTCCTTCTGGGCAAAATGAGCTTGGTTTAATTATGCACGGAGCAAGGCGATCTCGCCGCCGACATATCAAAGCTCGTGTCGAATTACAAAAAAACACCACGGGATAGAAGAACGGTGGAACATGTGAAAAGCAAATTGGATTCATTGGAGGACCTATGGTCGAAATTTGAGGTACGGGACTCAATCATCCGTTCTACTTACGGGGATGAGGCAGATCATACGTATTTTGTGGAGGACGTGTATGGGACGACTCGTGCGAAATATGTCGCTAGTCGCGAGACAATGATAGCAGACATCGGAATTGCCAAGATCAGCGATACTCAGCCAATCGAACCAAAGTTTCAAAATCCGGCCATTGCACCTAGTCAAGCACCAATTCACGACATTCAACTGCAAGCTATGAAAATGAAACAGGCTAAAATCATCGACAGAGTATACAACTCTTTATCACAACTTTTAGCCGATGAAACACCTCGAACTGTACCATATTATAACATGAAGCTAAAATCTATCGAGCTTCATTGGGAATCGGTACAAGGCATTCATCGTCAAATTGTAGACAACATGTCGGACATTGAGTCGACCACCTACGATTTGGACAATTTCTTCGAGACTGAGGAGCAAATTCAGAATATGATGCCTGAAATTCAGGAGCGCTGCCATGCGTCGCCTACAACAGCATCTCAAGTACAACTCTCGCCGAGAGAACATAACGTAAGCCAATTCCAATTGCCAAAGATCCAAATTCCCAAATTCAATGGGGAATATTTGAAATGGCGTCAGTTTCGCGATTTGTTTGTAAAATTGGTACACAATCAGAACATACCATCATGTCAAAAAATGTGGTATCTTAAGACAAGCATGACTGACGAGGCAGAGGTTTTGATTCGCCATTTGTCCATATCAAACGACAATTATGATATCGCATGGACCATCATTAACAATCGATATGACAATAAACGTCTAATTGTCAGTGCAATAATCAACAGACTATTGTCACAGCCAGTTGCATCTGCTGAAAGTTCGGCTTCACTCAAATCGCTACACGACACCACCAGAGAATGCTTGCTTGGATTGAAAAGCTTGGAGGTCGATACAATTACTTGGGACCCGCTACTACTTCATATTTTGGTGCAACGATTGCATAAGACCACCCACTCTCTTTGGGAACAATCGTTGCAGCGGCCGAGACTTTTGCCTTCTTTGGAAAGTTTCTTGCAGTTCATAGAAACTCGTTTCCAGTCGCTAGAGGCACTTGGATTTAAGCAAATAATAGTAACCGGAGAGAAAAAACATGACACAATTAAAGCGCTGAGCACATTAGTTAACTCAACGCAATGCATTGCATGCAAAGAAGAGCACCCGCTGTTCAAATGTCCGAAGTTCCTGGAAATGAATCCCAAGAATCGATTTAATCTGGTGCAAGAGTTCAAGCGCTGTGCGAATTGCTTGAGATATGGTCATCGTGCGACGGAATGCAAATATAGAAATTGTCTAAAATGCAACAAAAAACATAACACGCTTCTACACTTTCCGGAATCATCAAACAACACAAAAGCAGTGGCAGCTTCTACTGAAGTTTCGTTGTTAGCCGCTCCAACGAAGCCAGGCCACACGGCGATACTGAGCACGGCTCTTGTCAATGTTACAGACAAGTCCGGCAATATAGTAGAATGTCGGGCGTTGCTGGATAATGGATCGCAAGCAAACTTTATAACCCAACGGCTAGCACGAAAGCTTGGACTACGAAGGACGCCTTCCTCAATTGGCGTCGAAGGAATTGGTCAAACTCCGAGTCGAATTGCGGAACGGGTGAATATACTGGTTGGCTCAAGGTGTACCGGGTTTTCAGCTCATATTAATGCTTACATACTTCCGAGTATCGTCTCCGACCAACCAGCAACACGAATAAATACTAGTAACTGGCGTATTCCAAGCAATATCAAACTGGCAGATCCAGCGTTTTATGAGCCGAGGAAGATTGATTTGCTTATAGGCACAGGATTGTTCTACTCGATTTTATCTGTGGGGCAAATCAAACTCGGAGAACATATGCCTATTCTACAAAATACCCTTTTCGGCTGGATTGTTGGCGGAGAGTACAATGACGATCGAATGGATTCGGATAAGATTACGTGTGGTGTGAGTACGTCCGAAGAGTCGCTGAATGCTATGATCGAAAAATTCTGGATGTTGGAAGAATGCGATCAATCAACAAATAATTTCACTGCAGCTGAGCAACGCGTTGAAGATCATTTCATCGCAAACGTGCGTCGAAATCATGAGGGGCGATTCGTCGTAAAATTACCTTTCCAAGGCGATCCGCGTCACCTTGGTGAATCGAAAGATATTGCTCTTCAACGATTCAAGTCAATTGAACGAAAGCTTATGAAGAACCCGGAACTTAAGAAGCAATATGTGAATTTCATGAGGAATTTCATCGTTCGGGGTTACATGGAACCAGTTGATCTTGACGACATCGTAGGTCCACATTATTTTCTACCACATCATTGTGTCATTAAGCCGACTAGTTCAACGACAAAACTGAGAGTAGTGTTCGACGCATCGGCCAAAACGTCAACAAATCTATCGCTAAATGACATCTTGGCGACCGGACCCACCATCCAGAATGACGTTTTCACCACGCTTCTCAGATTTCGATTACCTCTTTATGCATTTGCGGCAGATATCGAACAAATGTACCCGCAGATTCAGATATATTCAGAAGATCGTCAATATCTTCTACTCTGGTGGCGAGAGGACCCAGTTGATCCACTGATGTGCTTTCAGCTAACGACGGTCACCTTTGGCACGACTTCAGCTCCATATCTGGCCACTCGCTGCCTCCTTAAACTGGCTGAAGAAGAAGAGAATACATCTCCGCTGGGTGCCCAATGCCTGAAGCGTAATTTTTACGTCGATGACGTCCTCGCAGGAGCCGACAAAATAAACGTTGCGCTCAAAACTCAATCGCAGCTGCGCGAAATACTTCAAAAGGGCAGATTCCATTTAAGGAAATGGTGCGCAAACGACCCACGGTTACTAAAAAACATCCCAATTGCTGATCAAGAATTTGAGCTGAATTTCAATAGCCCACAACCCGGAGAAGTGAAGACGATGGGGCTAACGTGGAATCCAAAAACAGACGTTTTCACAACAAAAGTCGCAAACATTGGAGGTCACGAAGCAGTTACGAAACGGATAGCGTGTTCCGATATAGCGCGTTTATTTGATCCACTTGGATTTTTTGCACCCGTGGTATCTGCAGCTAAAATATTTCTGCGAACTTTGTGGAAGCTCAACCTCGACTGGGACGCAGCACTTCCACAAGAACTGCATACCGTTTGGTGTAACTTCAGGGAAGAGCTCGGGCTACTCCAAAATATAAACATTCCACGACATGTTTTTGGCAATCGGTCGTCAAGGAATCCACAGATCCACATCTTTACTGATGCGTCAGAGGAGGCCTATGGAGCTGTGGCATATTTCCGCACAGTCGACGAGGACAATACAGTCATAGTCCGTTTTCTATGTGCAAAATCTCGGGTTGCACCGCCAAAGCAGGAACCAATACCCCGACTTGAGTTGTGTGCAGCCAAATTAGGAGCTGACATGAAGCGTCGCATACAGAAAGACTTGGACTTCAAGGATGACCAATTCCACATGTGGTCAGACTCTACATCAGTTCTTGGATGGATCAGTGCACAATGTTCTAATTATTATACATTTGTGGCTAATCGAGTTTCAGCCATCCAGCAAATAACCAACCCGCAGCAGTGGCATTTTGTTAACACCTTCGAAAATCCGGCCGATCCAATTTCAAGAGGTCTAACACCAGGAAGATTAGTCAACAACAACTTTTGGTTTTACGGGCCGTTATTTCTGCACGGATCAGACCTCAGATGGACAACTGAGCAAGAGCCTTATGAGGAATGTCTCTTGGAATTGAGGCAGAAGAAGCGTACAGTTTTGGCAACAAACATCCTAATAAGCGGCAACATCTTGGACAATATAAACCATAAGAATTCCTTCAGACAACTTCAAAGGATCATGTCTTACGTTCTCCGTTTCATTAATCTTGCACGGCGAATCAAGCAAAAGGGAGTACTATCGGTATCTCCAATAGCAGATGAAATGGAGGAATCCTTGATCAGCATCATCAAAATGGTACAGAAACATGAATTTGTGGACGAACTCAAGCAGATAGAAAAGTATACGATCGTCGACAATCATAATACTCTTAGCAGTTTAGCACCAATAATAGACAAGAAGCACGGAATCCTGAGAGTGGGCGGTCGCTTGGATTCGTCACTCTTAAGCTATGACGCCAAACACCCCATGCTCCTACCTTACAACCACCCAGTCACCAAGCTACTTATCAGTGAGCTTCACAAGGAGCACCTTCATGCTGGTCCCCAAGCATTACTATCAATTGTGAGACAACGTTTTTGGCCTGTTAAGGGGAAAACAATAGTTCGCTCCGTCGTCAAGAATTGTATCAAGTGTACCAGGGCCAGTCCGAAACTACTACAACAACTGATGGGAAATCTACCGGCCGAACGAGTGCAACCAGGTCGGCCATTTGTGAACGCAGGCGTGGACTTCCTTGGCCCGGTCTGGACCCATTTTAAAATACGAGGAAAACGTCCGCAAAAATCCTACGTCGCGGTTTTTTGTTGCTTCGCTACAAAGGCTGTACACATGGAGTTGGTCAGTGATCTTTCCACCGACGCATTTTTGGGAGCACTGAAAAGATTTATGGCCAGACGAGGACAGTGCCGGAAGATATTTTGCGACAATGCGACCAACTTTGTGGGAGCGAATAATCAGATGCAAGAGCTCCAACAAGCAATTCATGACGACAAGGCTCAACACAAAATCATCGGAGAGTGCAGCCGGAGGAACATCGATTTCTCATTCATTCCACCTCGAGCTCCACATTTTGGAGGATTGTGGGAAGCTGCAGTCAAGTCGGCCAAACACCTTCTTAGAACGACGATATCATCAGCATCGCTGACATATGAAGAGATGCAAACGTTACTCGCGGAAGCAGAGGCTATCATGAATTCGCGACCATTGACACCGATGTCGAACGACCCGAACGACATGACGCCGCTCACTCCCGGTCATCTGCTCATTGGAGAGCCTTTGGTACCAGCGGTTGACCCGCACGCAGCACCAAATAATTCAGGGCTTTTAGCTAGGTGGAAGCTAGTTGCGCACCTAAAGGCTGAGTTCTGGAGGCGATGGACGCACGAATACCTCAATCACCTCCAACATAGGTATAAGTGGAAAACCGCCTGCCAAAATGTCGAACCAGGAACGATGGTCATAATAAAGGAAGACAATCGTCCCCCTTTACAGTGGTCATTGGGTAGAATCGAACGTGTCTTTCGAGGAGAAGACGGATTGGTGCGAGTAGCAGATATACGCACAGCTTCGAATGTGGTACGCAGGCCTATACACAGGCTAGCCCCTCTCCCGATGGAGGACGACGTTGCAGCCCTGGAAGATGAAGCTCGCGCTAGTGTTAATGATAGAGGAAGCCGTCCATCTACATCGGATCATCAACAAACGCCTTCGAAAAGATGTCGCCGATAAGCATAAGGCCTCCGACATCGCAAGAAACTTCAACCGTAGCATATCGTAAATTGTTAATCGACCTCGCTCAACGGCGGGGAGAATGTTGAAGCTTGATGATTTGACTTTTGATTTGATTGATTTTTTAGTATTGTAATTTCCTTTAAATTAATTCGCATTTTATTATTATATGTAGTTTTACTTAAAAATGAATTGAATCTGGCAATGCCTATTTAAATGAGTTCCACATAATCTAGTACTATGTAATCCTTACTGTTTTAAAAATTAACTGTTTTGAATTTGTTGGCAAAGAACTATGATTTGTAATAAAGCAGTCAGTTCGACATTGAACCTGGAGGTGAACACTCGTTTTTCATTGCGAGACCCAGCATCAATTTAATACGTTTATACATATAACATAAAATAGTTGCAGCGGTACATGAACCGTTTGCAACAAGTTAACAAATTAAATATCCAAGTACAAGAACTTGGATAGTTAAATAAAGTGACTCGACTAACAAAGTAAAAGCACTTTGTTCAAGACAACACCCCATAAGTACCTTTAGATAAAATTTCAGGTGATGCATATTTAAATTAAGCTTTCTGGGTAAGCATCTGTCGATTTCTAAAATAATCTCAGACAGTGCCTGGCATGCACTCTGCGGCCAAGACGTGACGTGACGTACCGCCTGATTCTTGTGCAATAATAAGTTCGACCGCTTCTTTACCTACCTATTAAACCAAAAACTACAAATATAATACAATTGAGCACTAGGTACATTTATTTCCATGAAATACATCATTTTAGTAAAGAGTGACAAAACTCATATTCAATAGCCAGTGTCTAGTGTTGTCCAATAGTCATTCACCAGTTTCAATAATATCCTTCCTATTCATTTCTACAGGAAAACCAATTTATTCTATGCAAATACAACAACCATTCTGATCCTGACGAATTTCACTTGAACTGTTGTCGATGAAAATATTCCAATATTCGAATATGTATTCACAATTCAACCGCAATTCCACTTAAGGACATACGAGTACATACACTACAATGAAGAAATCCTCAACAACCATCAAAACAATTCACTCCATAAATCTGGTCACAGTCATTGTGTTGAGCTTTTAACCGGTGGCCTCTTTATGGTCGATGTAAACTGTTGATTCAACTCGTAGTAATCAACAATGCGCAATACACAACTCTACTAAGACTACAGTTGTGTAGAGTGCAAGAATTCCCAGTTGACTGTTGTCCTTTGGATGTATGATGTCTGATTTCTCCTACTTAAAGGGGTATGATAACGTAAAGCCTGCGCGATATTAAGGGATATGCTTCTGAGCATTCGGGGAAGACGTGTATAGAAAGAGTTTCTCTGAATAATGGTATACCATGGAGGACTCAAGTCCTCAGTAAGATTTAGTCGGGCAAAGAATATTGTGAAAGGCCAAGATACTCTGTACGAATTGTGGAAGGACTGATGGGTCACTTTGTTTTCATTTGAACTTTAGACATACTTTATTCGGGGATGATGATTTTACTTTTACGAAAGAAAAGGATAAAAAGTGATAAGGATATTCCATTGATTGCTTAAAGTTTTTTTTCGTAAAGGATTCGTTGACATAAAACTCAACTTCAATCTGAGAAGAATTCTGAAGAGAGCTGTAAAAAGGTTGACTGGTGTAAGATGCTGATCTGGACTTTGAGAAATAAATCTGATTGATGAGTGTCGAGGAAAAAGATGTCACCTTTTTTTTGTAAATAGGATTTCTATTGTATGCAATAATTACATTAAAATCGGTTTATAGGACTACTTTTATCATCATGAATTAATCGCACAAAATCTATATTCAAAACTCCAGCAAACATCAGCCGTCCATTAATGAATATCTTCTCGAAAGTTATTGGGTTTATAAAGAAGCAACATTTTGATGCATTTTTCGCGCGAACATAGTCAGTATCCTATTATTATATATTAAGTCAGGGCGCATATTGGACCCAGCACACGCATAACCCAGACCTAAGCCACGCGCGGGTCATTTTGTGTTTCACAGTTGCTCATATACCACCGCATATTTGACTTAGCCCACCAATGCGTGGAATCTTTGTGCTGGTCGGACAGTTTCGCGTGCGTGGGTCAGTTATTTGTTGTGATTTAAACATTTTGAAATATTGTGCTTTTTTTTTGTTTTTGTTACTTGACAGCGATGGAAATTGACATCCCCCTGTGACGTGGGGCGTAAGAATAAGCCAGTCTTTATCGGCTTTTCGTAAAAGGCGACTAAATGGACAGGATGTGTATGTCAGCAAAATGCATCACCGGGACCTGTTATATGCTAGCGAAACGTCAACTATGCCTCTGAAAGATAAGCCTCTTAGCAGCAGTTAACGTGCTATGTCCCACAAGGGGTTAAGGCAAATCATCATCAACAACTACAATGTCCCCCTCAAATACAGACTCAAGATCAAGCAGAAGCCAGGATGCATATTCATCCACTCACACTACTGCGCTGTGTTGGGTTCTAAATGCAATGAAAGACACACACGTGCCCGTGCGGTCGTTTTAAGTTGGCCGTGGATTGGCAATATGCATCGCACCTTCAACCCACTGCAGTGTGCGGCATGAGAATAAGCCACGGCCTTTCCCAGAATTTCGTAGCCATCTCATATCCTAGTCATGTCCGGCATAGTTTTCAAGCGGACATTATACATATTGGGGACCAACCAAATGTTTTTGGAATCGCAAGTACTGGGCCATTAATGCCCATCAAGTTCGGATTACCACTTAAAAATTTCGAAGTTGTAACGGACGGTTTGGTGGGCATCCGAAGATGCCCGTGGGGACGGAGCCTAAGTAGCATAAAGACCGTGCAGGTCGGGCCGTGCCATCTGGCGAAGAAAAAGGCTCCTCAACGAGCTAAGCAGCGGCCTATGCTTGCTGTAGCTCAGTTCGGGAGATGTGGGCGGGGTTTTCGCCGCTCGTTGCCCCTGTCCTTTACGTATTAACAAAAATTCATAGGCCTGGGGAAGACAACACGAACAGGGGAGGTAAAAATGGGGAATAAAAAAAATAGTCGATAAGGATGGAATGGTTGACGGACGGATCAGACGCACACGCGATCGCAGGTGTAATGGGACCCTCGGCCTCTGGTTTCGTACCACCAACAGATCACTACTCATCAGGTGCTGCTTCGATCTGCTGGTGGGAGCAGCACTACCAGACCATAATATGGTTCATTACAAAGTCGCGTATAGTGGATTAATTGTCGTGAATTTGTCGTAAATTTGCCGTGTTGTATGTTGTTCTACAAATAAATTTTGAAGCAAAAACTAATGATTTTTTTTAATGGTTATTTCAAAAAGTAGTTAAACATATTTTTTTTATTATTTAAAGATTTGAAATCCTTTTAGCAACTAAAGGGTTAAAAATGGGGAAAAAATCGTATTATATCTTTTTTTTCATAGAATCGCATTATGAAGTCAGTGAGACAAAGTATTTAGTTTCACTGAAATTTATACTTTAATTTTAACCTCGAAATCAAGTCAACGCTTTTACAAATTAAATTCCAACACATAATATTAAAGGTGCAATCGAAGGTTCTTCTAATGCTTCGTTTAGCCGTGAACGCTGAACCAAGCACCGAATAATAAAAAATTGCATCATCCCATCTCTTGTGGGAACGACTCAAATGCTCACGAATGCGCAAAGAATTCATGTTGGCCATGTTAGAGCAGAAAAGGTATCTCTTGATGTTGGTGCTTTTCAAAGCATTTTTTCAATATTCGGTGCTTGGCTTAGCGTTCACATCTAAACGAAGCATAATGCTGCTAGAAAGGATATTCAGCATACAGAAACCCGACATACTATCTGACATCGATGGTTCCTTCTTCTCCAATCTCCGTCCATTATCGAATTCATTGGAAGGACTTCATGAAAACGAATGTTGACTTTTTGAATATCCATTGAATCGACTACTACGACTCCATAAGGTATATAATTTTTGAGTTAGGCATCATTTGTGTCATTTACCATCTTATCCCTCATATCCAATTCCTTTGTAGCGATTTAATCTCATGGTATCATTGTAGGGCTACTCGAGTAGAATGTATGTTGGATTTGCCACAAATTCAATTAAAATTCGTCTGAATAGAGTAGAGAAGTCACACTATGACTAGCGTCGAATAGAATAGAATTGTTGAGGAGACACTGAGTATGAATGAAGGTACGAGTGAACGACGCGACGTAAGGATTTCGGACAGTAGGTGGCCTGATTATTGGAGATTATGTGTTCTGATGAAAAAAAACATAATATATCTTAAAATAATAAAATCCATTCGGGGAGACATTTAAAAAAAAAATCCGGTCTCGTCCGTTTTGAAAACTTCGCGGGGCTCATACTTTATAGAAGACTATGTATGGGAAGTTCGCCTTTCCAGCCTGTGTTGAGACTACAACTCTTCCCCATTTGTAGAATTTTCAGGAATTCCTACAGGTCTAATATGAAAATTTTCTTGGCCTGACGTGTTGTCTCAACGTCTGAAAATCCTATCGAGTGGTTTTCTTCCATTACATGCGGCATGCGCCTTTACCGATGATTGAACTGTCGTCGTTGTGCATCTTCGAATCGCGTTCATCGCCTCTTTTATGTGTTCGTTAAAACTGGTTTTGACTAATCGTTTGGTTCGTCTCTGGAAGGAATCATTCTTAGTAAATTTCAAAATACCAACAGATTAGGTGCGCTAATTTTCAAATTATAGAATGTTCGCACTCATTTCAGTTACAGTTTTATTGACTGTAAACACCTGAACATTTGAATTTTTTTCTCGATTTACTGAAGGAACATGCTAACTTTGGAATTATCAAAAAATTCAAATTATTGAGGTTCAAATAAATGAGAGGCGACTGTACCACCCATGAAGAGACGGTGGACGTTGCAAAACTCTACAAGTCTTTCGCCGTTGTCGTTTCGATTACGAAGGTCCTGTCTCTCCATTATCTGCCTGCGACCACTATTATCAGCACCCACTTTCGTATTCAAATCTTCCATAACCATTACTATATCACCTTTGGGTGTTCTGTTTTGGACGACGTTAAGTTGTTCGAAGAAGGAATCTTGTGTGCATGTGTGCTGCGGTATGCTCAGTAGCCCTTATACCTAAAATAGCCTCGACTCATGGTTTCGTACATTCATACTTCTATCGAATAAGGCCTTGCTTTCCATAGACGCATGCATCTTGAAGACCGTAAATTGAATAAGTGTGGACATTTCCTTAGTTTTCCAAGTAACAAACTAATTCGGGCCCCCTGCGAAACCGATTTCTAGATCCGCCACTGTTTGCAAGCAACTCAGCCGCAAATAAAAGCTGAGAGACGGTATAGATATAGAAGAGTACAGTTGGCAAAATTCCGCCAAGAAAAGCAGCTGATTGTGCTCTTTGAAGAGAGAGTATATGAGGAAATGAAAAAGAGCGAGAGAAAGGAAGCAATTCGGCACAAGTGAGGAAGTAGGAAGGGGGATGGAAATTTGACATCTCTTTTGCTCTATATGGACCGGGCGGGTGTTCCGCGGCAGAGAGATAGACTGGAATGTTATTGTTCCAATTGGAAAAGTAGGAGGGGGGATGACATCTTACGTGCTTCCTGTGCTTTTATATAGACTGCGCGGGTGTTGCGCAGTGGAGGGCGTGTGTCTCTCTGTTTACTTTTTACGACTGGAATTGCTTCAAATAGTTTAGTGTTGAGTATATGCGGATTGCTCCTCCATAGGTATTCTCTATGATTGTGCTACAGCGCTTTCATATTTTGCGTGATGCGATGCGTTGCATACCCTTAGGCTTATGCGCTTCGATAGACTCAAATCTGGGTTAGTTAATTGACAGTTTCGTTCAGGAACGGACATTGAGAAACCGGCCCACAACGTACTAACATTTTGAAAAATTTTGTCAGTGGGCGATTGGGTCGGTTCTTGAACTAAAGTCGGTCGTAAATTCGCGTTTGTCGCGGGTAGTCAAAGTCGGTCGATGAGTTTTAAGGGTATCGAAGCTACGCGGACGACCGCCTTTCAAACGACATGTAATGTGCAACAATTTTATAGTGATGACTTATAATTGACAAATAACTGTGGCAAATCCTTCTCCCACCGCTCAATGACTCATAATTACAAGTGTGCGAATGATCTCAAATACCACTCTATAGTAAAAGTTTTCCCATTTTCTCACAGAGGAGATCCATTGTGAATGTTTAGACAATATTATACTATTTCGAGTCATGCTGAATTCTCCACAATGTTCATTGTTCTTAGTTGACAGAAAAGGGGGATAATGTTTTTTCAAGGAGATTAAAAGGTAGTGACTGAGCAGCATAATTAAAATGAGTGAGCCCCTGCCAGAGTACGGCTATTGTTATGCAGCTGGGGCTTAGAATTTGAGAAAAGGATAGTATGAATTAGCTATCCGGACTCTAGATGTGTAAATGTATTGCGGGCTAATTAATACATGAAATGAAAAGCAGAACTTTGTTCAGATGTATTGTTTGGAACTCATATATACATTATATGTATTTCTATGAACTTTCTGTAGAATCTACTCCATTTCTTAAATACATGAACTTGAGATCTGATTTCTCAAACCTTTTATAAATTTATTTCTAGCCATTGATCTAATGGAATCTATCGATAAATCCATATAGAAAGATATCATCGAACGCACACTCAGAACCAATTCAAATACAAATGAAATACACATCCCAACCACTAACCTGAAAATAAAAACTGATTCCAAAAATCCAAAAACGTAGAAAAAATCATCTCCAAAGGCACGCATCGTCCAATCTAATCCTTCCAACATTCATAATAAAAAATCCTAATCTCTCTCATCCGTGCTTCCGTCTACTCCGTTCCAATTCAGTGCATATTCATTGACCTGGATATTCACCATGTTCAATTCGTGATATATGAGTATTCGTCCATAATATATGTGTATACATTATAATCGCAAATATATCAAAATGTATGTACATATTGGGATATACAGATATTCGTCCTTTATACCATTATACATACTGCGAATCATGATGAAAAGAATGGTTCCTCTAATACTTTATGAATGAATCAGCAATTTTGCATCTTTCAAAGGCGGGAACAAAGCATAGAAATGCTTCATTCACAGGATCCTATGGATGAAAGAAATAAAAACGTAAATACGGAAAAAAATCCAAAATTAAATTTTTTTTTTTCAAAAGGATGACCACAGTAAGGAAATATGCCTGAATAGTTATTGTTGAAGGATCATAGGTTTTCCATTTCTTTCTCATAACTGCGAAGTTTGATTTTACGAGTTCATGATATTCTTAGATATGTCTTAATTTCATTTAAATTTACGGGAAAGGGTTTTTTCTCGAAATGACATGGCCATGACTCGTACGAGTAGTTTTAGAGTTTTCCCTCACACCGAGGCAATTCTCAAATTTTTATTACTGTGTTCAATATAGTTGAGGGATGAGAATCTGAGGGTGTCGCGATTTTGCAACGATTTTTATTTATCCATGAACATTTCCGTTTCTGTGGCTACTGATATACCTATAGATTTTATGAATTTCACTGAATTTTTTTTTGAATTTCAGTAGCGAAATAATCGCGTCGGTGTGAGGAAAGCCATACAAACTTCAGTGAAATCAGTAGCCAAATGCAAAGAAAACGGAGATTATTAGAATCACTGCAAAATTGCAAGAGCACAAGTCGCACAAGTGTTGTAATGAATCACCTGTAATGAACCATATCCTGCTAGTCCTGCTTCCGCCGGCAGATAGAAGACAGTACCTGATGAATAGTGATCTGTCGGTGGTACGAAACCAGAGGTCGAGGGTCCCATTACACCTGGACTTCGATGCGAGCGCGAGTTCATCTGATTCGTTCGCCAACCATTTTAAATCTTTATCGCCTTTTTTTCCCTATTGCTGCCTCCTCTGTTGTTTTTGTCCAACCCAGACCTATGAATTTTTGTTAATACGTAAAGGACAGAGGTGAAATTCCGCTCACGTCTCCTGAACTTTCCTGATGGTACTACCCGAACTTCACGGTCACTATTTTATGTTGTTATGTTAATTGCCGTGATCCCTCCAGGGGCATGGGCGCGTCAACATCTGTAGCATTTCTGTGCCTTGTTGACGTTTCGATAGGATATCTACTTTTCGGAAGTTCAGTTGCTAGCATGCACCTCCTATTCGCGCCGTCTTTATACTGACAAGCTCGGAGCACTGTGAGAGTTCTACATTTTAGTACTCACATGCAGTTTTTGATCGCGCCGAGATTTGAACTCCGAGCTCTAGGTTAGTATTGTAGAGCGGTGACCGAACGACCACGGCCACCGAGGGCGATAGGTTCCGTCCCCACGGACATCTTCTGATTTCCACAAATCGTCTCCCCAAACCAGCGCGGTCGCGGTGCGGTATGCATTTGAATTGCAGCTTTACTGCGTCTGGCTTGAATGCTCCCATATACAGAAATATAAATGGGTACTGCTGTGGACTGTACAGACCTAGACAATACCGGGTGTCTCAAAAAATGCATGCAGTACAGTTACTGGTGCTAATTACCTATACTTGCATTTATTGAAAGAATCTAAAATATTTTGCCACGAATTTGGGACGACTTTGATGAAGGTGGCGAATCTTATTTGCAACAGGACGGAGCATAAAGGCTGGTACTAATCTTTTCCTGTAAAAATTTTGCACTGATCTCTTCCACGAAAAAGTGACAGTGTAAGCTTGTACACAGCACATATCCGCGGCGCTCGACACGACACTTGAACCTCCCTTCTTACTAAAAAAAAAACAATTTTGAAGCGAAATAAAGTGTAAAGTAATTGTTTTCGTGTGAAAATTGCTCATAATGATGTGGAAACTTTGTTTTTGGAATGAAATATGTTAGTATTGAGAGAGTGGAAATTTTTCGTGTGAACGAAACTTTTGACAACTTTTGTATGAGATTCGCACAAAAAAACAGATCTTAATACATTGCTTAATATGAAATATATATTAAGATACTTCACGGCCAACTTCAAATTAATGCCCGGTTCACATTATTCCAGTCCAGTAATCCAGTCCAGCTATCCAGTCCAGCGCTGGACTGGATCATATCGTCTACATGATTCCAGTCCAGTAGTCTGGCGAGTGTGTTGTTGATTCGGTAACTATAGTAACAATGATTTCTGGGCGAGCTGGAATCAAAAAGTAGACCGACAATCCAGTCACTGGACTGGATTGCTGGACTGGATTGCTGGATTGAATTGCTGTCCAGTGCCGGTTCACATTATTCCAGTAGCAGTCCAGCGCTGGACTGGATTACTGGACTGGATTGGTTACTGGAATAATGTGAACCGGTCATAAAAGCTTTGTGATTTCATAAACAAAATTACTTGAAGAGTTTACTTTTTCAGACCCGACCAAAGTAAAGATTAAAAATCCAAAACTGTATTGTTCTCGGACTGCCTTTACCGACAGAAACTTTTTCTATACCACTGGATAAGAGTAGGAAAAATTCGTTCAAGGCTCCTTGCTCTGCGTTGAATTGTTTTGGAAATTAGATCCATGGATAATTCCATCGTAATCCTTTTTTATTTAAAAAAAAGTTTCAAGACAAAAATTGCAGTGGATATGTCGCAAATGGCGAAAAGGTAATACCTGCGTTGCTGACCGTGCTGTGAAATGGGACCCTATTTCCAATTCAGGTCAACCAAGGAGGCGACCTAGGTTCTAGAAACTTATGGCGCCTTGTCACGTAAGTCGTGGGGACAGAAGGGTCGTACCCATTGTTCGATTCTTTTCCTATGCATCGGTGCAATTTTCAGTAGGTGCATGCTAGCAACTGCACTATCCGAAATTTATATATGTCTATTTATTCAAGGGATGCTGAGGCGCCCATGCCCCTGAAGGAGTCAAATAAATTCACAAAATTTGGCTTCTAACAATTTCGCTCTTTTTAAATTAAATGCAACGTAATTGAAAACAAAAACACCCTGTGCCAAATTCAGGCCAAATATTTATATTTAAAATAAAATATTTCAAATAATTTATCTCCCGCTACAAAGCCATGCAAAAACCCTTAAACAGAGAAACTCTCACCAGAACAATCAGGTGACAGTTGGTTTCGAACTTTTAACTTTTGTTCCAGAACTAATTCTCAACCGCATGAAATTCAAAATTAAAGAAAGCGAGAAGAAGTTCGAAGGCGTGCAAACTTAAGGAACACTTTCTAAACGACAAATGAGAAATAAACCAGAGGAAACCCCAAACATACTTTCTTGGCGAAACAAAACTTGGTGCAATACAAGAACCAACTAAATGTAGCAGAACATCTCTAATGCAACTATGCAACCGTATGGTGCGGACGATAAAGTTTGAAGTCGAAAGACGACTTTATCAGAGAGCTATGTAGGTTTTCCGGCGTAATTTTGCGACTTTTCCTATTGATTTTCATTGAAAATTTTCGTTCGACAAGATAGAATAGAATAGAAATGAATAGATCACAGAGAAAACACAAACAAATGCAATGACTGTAACAGAAGTTTCTTTGTTTTACCGGTGAAATCAGTTTCATCATGGTAGCGGTCATGGGCGTAGCCAGGATTTGATTCAGGGAGGAGCAAAAACAAAAAAATACTCAATTGCCCTAACCCATTGTGGGGCATAGCGCGTCAAACTGTTCCATGTGGCCCAGTTGACGTTTCGTCGGCATAAACTGGTTTCGGAGAATGCAGTTGCCAGCATGCACCTCCTGCACATCCACGGCCATGAACATCGTCGTGGACGGGATTCGAACCCGAAATGCCGGTAGCAAATAGTATAGATTCCACAAGAGTTATCACTCCATATAAGTTTCTCCTCTGCCAGGAGATTGTATGTATTGACAAATTGTATAAACATAGTATAAACTACACAGTATAGATACACAAGAGAATCAATACATACAAATCTACCGCCGGAGGCGGAGTCAGCTTGCTTGTAAAGTCTATACAATTTGTCAATACATACAAATTTCCTGGCAGAGGGGAAGTTATATGGAGTGATAACTCTTAATTATCAATCCTCTTTGCCGGTAGTCAAACATGAGACTGATGCCTCAACACACTGCGCTACCGGTCGCCCCAGTTATGTAAGTGATAGTTGTATTGTTGTCTTTGTGATGACATTTGAAATCCAAATCTAACAACTTTGCGGACATTATATGAAAAAAAAATAATCTCAAACTTCGCGACATTTCGCCCCCTTTCATATTTCTCTCTCTCTCTCTCTCTCTCTCTTTCAATCTGGTTCCTGCTAACCCCTTGTAGGACATAGGGCCTTAAGCACGCCTATTTTCGTCATGTCCATCGCCATCGCTTTCAGCTCACTTCACGACTTGCTTATTCAGGCACCCTCTCTCATAACCGATCTACTCCAGATGTTACTTGGTCGTCCAACACGGCGACTGGCGTTGGTTCCCTGCGGGTTCCAATCGAGGGCCTGTTAAGCAATGTTGTTCGGCCCTTTTCGGAGAGTGTGATCTATCCATTGACACTTTCGCCTTTTAATGGGAGTGTCTAAACTGTCCTGACCAGTAATAGAAGGTTGTCGTTAAAAATTACCTCCGGCCAGCGTACGTGTAGAATGCACCGTAGACACTGGTTTACAAAAGTTTGCAATTTAGTTGTTATCTCATTGGTCACCTTTCAAGCTGAACAGCCATATAAAAGCACTGATTTTACGTTGGTTTCGAAGATCCTGTGTTTAGGAGGAGGATTATGGAAGAGGTCTTTTGCCCTTCTTTTATATTTACCCAGCTGCAAATAATTACAACTTCCACTTAAACTACGTCCGTCACAAATTTCGCCCTTGCTTCGCATAATCTACCTAAATCTCAATTTAATTCCCTTCTGGATCCTTTCATCTGCACCTAATTTTCGGCAAGTACTACACGCAAAATGCATTCAATGATGTGGCTTTATTACTAATGGATTTTCCTAATAGCCACGAGATTTGCTTTCCTTTTTCGTGAACATTGTTTTCAGGAAATGCATTTCCCAGTAGTCACTTTAGGAATTGTAATTTACGTACATAATTTGCATCAACGAACGTGAAAAAGATCTTTCATGAAATGCAATGCTAAGTATGAATGCATTTACGTGGATTCTCAGTTAATGACTGCTAATTTCTGATGGAATTGAACACTTAGCACAAAGTAACTTTTGGAAATTCCATTGCGAGCATAAATGCTTTCAAGGATATGAAAGGATTTCATATGGATGATGCAGAATCAGTTCTAAATGAGGTTGTATTTTGATTTGAGGGCTATACGGCGATTACGCTTCGGTGGCTTTTATTAAATTTCTATGGTTTTCATTGGGCAAAAGGGCTACGTATGGTTAACAGATAAATCTGTTAATGCTAGAAGTGAAAAGCAATTTAAAATAACAGCGACCTGATTTGAATTCTGAGCTATAGATTAGTATCGTAGACCGAACGACCACGGCCACCGACTGCGATAAGTTCGTCCGAAGAGACTTCTGCATGCCCACACTGTGCGTGGGAATTTGTTAATTAAATTATCTATGTTGGTCATGTTCAGGCTTATTCTCTCTCTCTCAGTTGCCCTAACCCCTTGCGTAGCATAGCGCGTCAACTGTTCCATGTGGCCCAGTTGACGTTTCGTCGGCATAAACTGGTTCCGGGGAACGCAGTTGCCAACATGCACCTCCTACACATCCATGGCCACGAACGTCGTCGTGGACGGGATTCGAACCCGAAACGCCGGTAGTCAAACATGAGACTGATGCCTCAACACACTGCACTACCGGTCGTCCCCGGCTTATTACCCCCTTGGATATGAAGACCACATTAGCTTTTCTCCAAGGTTGTGGTAAGCATCCAAGAATGTAACTTTCCCTAAAAAGCTCGATTAGCAGAGTTATTATTTATACTGTTTACTCTGTTTTTCAACAGAGCGGAGAATATGCTGTCCACTCCGGGAGCTTAAAACGGCTCAAGCGACTCCATCGCCCATTTCACTTTGTCCATGTCAAAGATGACCCAGGGTTAACTGTGTGCCTGGCTTTCGGGAATCCGTTGAGACCTCGCAGCTGGGGAGGGGTCACCTTCTTACAGTACGGACCCTGAATAATGGATCTGAAACAGAAGCTTTAATTTTCTGGACTTTGAGTGCAGGAACCGTGTGGTCTCAATAGAAAGCCGACTCCGTTTTCTGAGTCTCTGGATAGAGGTTTGTTAGTGCGCGGTGTATCCAGTAGCGACATAATGTCTTTTCCATCATTCTCGTTATACTTTCAAAAGAAAGTATATTGGGTGCAATTTGCTGAGGCTGTGGGTAATGTGAAGCTTAAACCTCTTAAAGGTATGTTTTGCTAACCACATGATAGTCGCACATTGTCCGCGATTAGCGAGCAACCCATAAAGCACGGAGCACTATTTGTGTGTATCTTTTTCATCGTCGCCTGCGATCGACGTAGACTGGTGCCTAGAAAAATACACCTGAACTTCGAAAAATTATAATGTCGCTAATTTTTTTTAGCTTTCTGGCCTATCTGAACACACAGGCTAAAGTTAAGGTGTAGGATGTCATCACGTCAAAAGAGTTTTTTTTTACATATTAGTAAAGAATAGGTTTCGAAATTGCAATAAATTCCACGGAATCTTATTTTCATTGTCATCTTTTCATTCACCATCTATCGTGCTTTGTAAAATACCACGCCTGGTTAATCTCAATAAACTCCATTATTCAAAATATAATTACGATAGAGTTCCCAATGAAGAAAGCTGTGTACAGGGAACAATCCAATTACGTACAACATACTTAACAAGAAAATGCATTACCACTCCGTCAGTACACCATGACAATCTTTTTTTCGGGATACAGGGCACCAAGAATTATGACTCATCATTGGCTTTCTAAGTACGTGTATACGAGTACAACGGTTGCAACATTCTTGGGATACTACTTCTATCTTCTTTGGCTTTGGCAAGGACTCCCAAAGACGATGACTCGAAGAGGTGGTAAAAATAGATTTGTTACATCTATGTATGGATGTGCTTCGGTTTCCTTAACTTGATTCCACTTCCTTCAACATGAAGAAGTTTTATGCATGCAAGTATTTATAATAAGCCTGCGAAACCATGGCAACCTGTTTACCATAATTTCCATCAAGGCAACGAGCGCACCATGTAAAAGGATCCTCATCCATGAAGCAGCACATGAAGTATATTATGGTACTTGTAAGGAGGAAAATTGTGTTTCGTCTTGAGGATGAATTCTTGGAATACCAGGATTCGGATATAATTCTTTCAAGCTAAACACTTTTCGGTGAAAGACGATGTGTTCACGTTACGGTAATAAGTTTCTTTTTCCAGATTATGTAAGACAACATTTTACAGTGCATATGCTCCACGGTTTCGGTGGAGGAAGTTAAGAAGTATTTTAGCTGAAAAGCGGAAGCGCACAAGTGAGTATATATAACATTAAATAAATATTTCAGGGTTGACGTATGCAGTAGAGAAGTATGTATTACTGACGCTATAATGTTGACAAGATTTGAATGACAAGGTTAGGTTAGTAAAAAATAAGTATTTTTCAGTTCGTTTTAGTAGTCTTTGACAAAATTTAGAAAAGTTAAAAAAAAAAGTAAATCTTCTGAAGTGATTGAAGAGAGTTCCACATTTAAAGTTGAAGAGACTTAAAAAAAAGTAAATTGAGTTACTTGGATGCAGCCATCTCTACCACGATTGAGTCTGTTTCCGTCCACCAGTCGACAATTCTAAAGTGCATCATCGGTCTCCCGGATGGTCTCCACCTTTGCCTACTCCCATAAGCGCTTTTTCTGGTAAGCGTTGTTGACCCATTCCTATCACGTGTCAAGCCCATTTTAACCTTCGTATTTCAACGAATTCAAAGGCCTCTCTTTCGCCGTAGCTTGGTCCATTGGTCGCTATCACGAAGAGCTCCAATCATTCGCCGGGGGCACTCCTTTCGAAGGTGTTGATCAGCTTCTCCGAGGATTTGGCGTGGGTCTATTTCTCACATCCACGGCACAACACAGGCCTGATTATTGTTTTATAGACTTTCCGCTTAGCCTTCCTGTGAATGCAGCTTAATTTTAATATAGGGACCATCCAGTGCACTGCACCTATAGAACCTAGCACGTGAAGAGTTTCCTTTCGGTGGGTGAATCTTGGCCATGGATGAGTACATACTGGCGTTTAGCGGCAACAAGCTGCAGGCTCTATTCGATTAACTTGAACTAATGTTTTTTAGGGCATGATCCATGTGGAGCATTCATTAACTCCATACTTTATCTTGGATGGACTCAATCAGGAACTCGTTCAGGAAATCGATGCTTTCATTTTCACACGATTTTTAATTAAAAATTCTTCCACTTCCAAAAATAGAACCAAATTTTGCTCTCTACTCGTATTTATATCTTAAATCATATTTCAACGATTTATCTGCCACTTCAATTCATTGCACAAAACTCGACCCTTGCGCAGAAACAAAAAAATGAAATCGAATTCGATGTATCGAAATTCCAATTTTACCTTTTTTCTCCACCAATAAATCTTAAATTTGACAAGTGAAATGGAAATTACAATTTTCGTATTTCGTCAAGTTCTGCAACAAAAACAACACTCCCAATTCATAAGTGGGTGTTGATGGTCATGCAATAGATTTATTGTGATCACTAAACGGAAGATTGATTCCGATGATGATGATGGCAGTGATGATTTAGATGCTAATGGTGCAATTTTCCATTTCGGCGAAAGAGAATCAGTTCGGGTGCAGTGTAGGATAATAAATTTGATTTGACATTTTCAGAAAATTCTTTAATTTGTCGGCCGGTCGCCACTCTACGGCGCTTTATAAAATAAAAAGAAATACTTAGGGGTTCTCCCACAGCGTTTGAAGCTTGGTATTAAAAGACTTCTGGCAGTTATCACTCTTCCGCAATGTGTAATTTTTGCGTCAATATCAGTTCGTCCATTGTATTTTAATTTGACCCATACGTTGACTCAGCTCTTCATATGATATTGTTTCGGGCCTGAAATTTCAACGAAGACAAAAGGTACCGAAAACTTGCAGCTTTCCGGTGACACTTAGGGCCTTTCCTCACTTGTAGGTACGGCAGCGGTATGGTATAGTACGCTCTGTATACCGAAACAATTCCGCACTGCTTTCATTTACGTATCAGGCGGCATATTTTAAGCATTCGATGTTCAGTATCGCTCACGTCCTCGCCATTTCTGCTATTTTTCAAATTTCTTACGTGACATCATCTGTGTCAATGCCGAGCGGCCACTGGATGTTCAACCTGCAAAGTGGTAAAATGAAACGATCCCTCCCCGCATCCGCGAATACCGAGCCAATCAGGAAACATTAATTGAAATACAAGCACTCGGTAAGCTTTCGGTACCGCGTATACCGAGCATACCGATCCCGCACCGCTACCGTACCGACAAATGAGGAAACGGTCTTACGGAAACTTTCCATGTACTGCTCCCAAGCAACACCACTGACAGTATCAGGGAGGAAAACATGCCATACATTTAGCCTGCTTGATACGACGAGCGATGTCCTGCTCCGTACCGCCATTTTCGGCAACAATGCTACCTAAGTAGACGAATTGATTGGTCCACCTTTCGCGGTGTCATTACAGTGATAGTGTCGGATTCCCTCGCCGATGACTTGATGCGGCATTGAAAATGTATCGACCGATTTGCGGCTACTGACAGACGTCATCCATTGTTCTCCAAGCTATTTTTCAACAGATCGGAGAATAAGCTGTCCACTCCGGGAGCTTTAAACGGCTCAAGCGACTCCCTCGCCCATTTTTGACCCTCTATACTAGCAACTGCACCATCCGAAATTTATATGTTATCGAAACGTTATCTATGCCAGAGATGTTAGTGCGCCCATGCTGATGTAGGGGTTAAGGCAATCAACAAAAAAAAAGTTCTGCACGCACATCACACATTATATCACATATTTAATATCATACACAGTTTAATTTTAATTAAAATAAACAATTCAATACCAGAGCGCCGGGTATTCTAGAACTAGTCTCATTTAAAATAATTTTATTTTCAACCCTTCCCACTAGACACACTTTAGGCACAACAAACGAGCGAGCGACAGGTAAAATTTGTCCATAATGTGAACATTAGTTTCGGAAATTTGATCCTTCTTCAACGACAGTCCCAGCGACTTGCAAATTTTCGCCAAATTGCAAGCTGTACCTTTCACAGACAGCCACCATAACCATTCAAACTTTTTAAAAGGACTCGAAATAATTTCGCTTTTTAGACTAAAAGGGATTTCTCTAAGGTTCGTACAAGTCGTGAAAGAATTTTTAATCAAGACCGTGTACATCATCTGGATTCATGATGTTGTAGGTACATATATTGCGATGTTTTTATCTGTATCTAGTAGAGAAAGGATAGATTTTCATCCCCCACTAGATACAGACGGATTGGACGACGCGAAGTTTAAAATATACTCATGAAGATAAGAATTTTGTATGGGCAAAAGGATTCGGATAAATCTTGAAATTTATATTTAGACTGCAAAATGAAATTATGGTGAACGCCAGCAAGGCAACAACCATTGATTCAAATGTCTATAGTGCCAGCGTAAGGCTTGTGGTAATGGTTACCGCAGAAATTTAGATGAAGAAAGAGAACTTTCATTTTTGAGATAGCCACAAAGAAGAAGTTAAGCTTTTGGATACTTCGCATATTACGAGTACATAATGGATGATGGGCGACTTTTTAGTCAGGCAATCGTTTTATTACAATGAGGGTATTCGATTATGATTACTCGTTTCTGCGGAAGAAGAATAGACTTTCCGGTGACAAGTCAGCTCATCCTCGACTAATAGTCTGTTCGACATCGAATTATTTTCGACATCCAATGTAAATTAATGGAAGCCCATAAAGTGGTCGGCTCGATCACGTCCATCGCAGTCGATACCGATTCTTGTTCTCGGCTCTCCCTTTACGCTTGTATGCTAACTGTAATGGTGGTGTTTTAGCAGGAAGAGCAAGGGATTCCGTGTTAATCACGCGCTACGGGTTTTCTCTTTGCCTCCTCCAGCTTAATAATACGTGTTGGGAGCATTCGGGTTGCAAACTCAATGACTCTCAAAATGTAATTGGCATCAGTTGGTCGTTCCATAACTTTTTACGCAACTCCGAAAAAAACATCTGGGCTTATTCAAATGGCCATGGGCTACTATCAGGCTGAAGGAATAACTGTCCTACAGGCTGATGTTGCAGTGCCAGAGTAGTCGCAGTTGCAGCTACTGATACAGATCTGCTAACCGCATTCTCATCGGGCGAAACATAACAAACTACATATCTTCCATTAAACACTCATCGAATTCTGAATACTTAAAACCCAATTGAACCGCCACCGAATTATTCACCATTGTCCGTAATGAGTTTTTCAGCCCGCCCGCATGAAAAAAGCAAATTCTATCGACAGCCAACAAAATCAACTGCCCATTCAAATTCCAGGCAAACAATCGACAACTTTCATTGACGAATAAAATATCTGCAATGGTCCTAATTTCACTTCCATCCAATGACAATTCTAAACACGATTGCAATGACTTCCAATAAGGACATTTTTCTGGTAGCAAACGTCAAAAATTCACACACTTTCGATGAGTGCTGTTAGTCCCAATACACTGGCAATGGGAATATTTGATGTTGTTGAATGTTCAATAGAAGCCAAGGTCCTAGACATGTTCCACCTCTCCGTGGGGCATAACATGGAGGACATAGCACCTTGCTCTGATAGTTTACCGCAATGATACGTGCTATGAGCTCAAAATTACCCTCCATCCTCCTTTTATACGTTTTCTCGTACTTCGAACAGACATGACACAACCATTTTCCTGTTGAATACTTTGTTATTACTGGTAATGGCAGCCATTCAAATGGAACATGAATTTTTTTTAGCAGCTATCGCATTTAGGGACCTCCCAACCGACTCCTGTCTGGGCGGTGGATGTCGATATACAGACAAAAAAAAATTGTATGCAAATGATGGAGCATAGAGCAATTTCTAGAAATAGAGCACGCTGTCTTACATGTAATGGCCTCAATGTTCAGCACATGTTGAAATTGACTTTTAGTGAAAGTACACACGTCTGAATGCAGATGGCTTGCGTGAATTGTCTTTTCACTTGAAATGATGTGAGATTTTTAGTATGGAAGGATAAGTAGACCAAATTTCTGAGGGCTTTTGAACAGAAATGGACGTATTGAACTCAAAAGGGTAAAAGATAGAACAGTCAAATTCCAATCAGGGAACATTCGTAGTTGACTGGGCGACCAGAACTCTATACCTAGCCAGACCTACAGACCTACCCAGACTTGGATACATACCTACCCATCACTGATTGTCTGTAGTTGGGCGACCGGTAGCGCAGTGTGTTGAGGCATCAGTCTCATGTTTGACTACCGGCGTTTCGGGTTCGAATCCCGTCCACGATGACGTTTGTGGCCATGGATGTGCAGGAGGTGCTTGCTGGCAACTGAATTCTCCGAAACCAGTTTATGCCGTTGAAACGTCAACTGGGCCACATGGAACAGTTGACGCGCTATACCTCACAAGGGGTTAGAGCAATTGAGAGAGAGAGAGTGAGTTCACTGATTGTCTGTTCTTTCGAAACCTGCAGATCTACCCACACCTGTATAATTAGCCAGACCTCAAGAGCAACCCAGACCGGGATACATACCACCCCAGCACTGATCGTCTGTTCTTTCAAAACCTGCGCATCTCTCCAGACTTGTACAACTACCCAAGCCTGTAGACCTACCTAGATATGGTGACCCAGATATTTTTCGAATCGCACCTACCAGACCTAGGTCGACCTTGGTCGAAAAGAGTAGGTCCGATTTTGAGCAACCATGACTAGGGCGACGCATAGTGGTAAGAGTCTTGGACTAATAGAGGGTTTTCAATTTAAATGATTACGCAATACTCTTGCGTGGATTGCGCCTACTATACGAGCTCTTGTAACCCATACTTTGCTCGCTCTATACGCTACATCGGTAAAACCTCTATTAGCCGAGACTCTAACCACGAACCCTAATCAGAAAGGAGAAAACATGCTTAACTGCTTTATTTAAAGGATCCTGATAAACCCAGTCCAGATTATGCCAAAGCTTTATTAAAAAGTATCTGTTTTTTTTTTTCAAGAATCTCCTATTTCGTGTACATTTACTCCATTTACTACGATACGGCAACTAAATTAATTACACCCGACAGTAATGTTTTAATTAGCCTCATTATGTTACCTTCTGGGAACCGTAAAAAAAACAAACTCGCACAACTGTACGAGTAACTTTGACAGGTCCATCCCCCATCCCCCATCCCGCCTGACCGCGAAACAAATAAAAATTTTAAAGTAAAACGTCTTATTTTACCCCCGGATATTTCAGCGTGCATAATCCGGATGCGAAAGTACTCGTACATCCTGTATTACTTACCTTAGAAACTTCAAGAAGTTAGCAGCTGCTTATTTGGATGGTACTCACCTGCCGTTTGTATCATGCAGTCATAAGTTGATGAGTGTTCGCCAACACGATTACAAGTTTCAAGCATTTATCCTTAGGTTGAAAGTCTCACTAGTTGGCATACACAATTGCTTCAATTTCCGGGCGAAACTAAGCACCACGTATAACACTCAAAAACTTGCTCGTTCGAAATACCTGAAAACTGCGGAAGAAACCTAAACGCACCATTCGTGTTTCATAATCTCAGAAGAACTTTGTCAGGCGAGTGTGGAAAATCATCGTCAATATGCCAGCTGCACATTTAATGGGAAGAACGTCGACATTTTGTGGTTCGAGGTTCAAGCCGAACAAGCAAGTATTAAGGCTTAACTTGGTGGATGGCGAATATTTCTTGTCCTTCCGTATTACCATTTTTGGCTGGTGTCGTTGAAACAATAAAACTAGAAACCAGGTTCCAACGGCTTCAATTGAAATGCCACGTCATATATCTTTGAAAGGACGAATTCCTTATGACTTCTCCCGAATGGAATTGAGGAGCCGTGAAAAGGATATGACACCAACTTGTTAGTCAATCCGACTAAAGAGGATCGAGTGAGCTGAGAATGTGAAAGTTTTCCGAATTGAAATTGAAGTAGTGCGCTCTATGCTTCGCAGCAGGTAGGTACGTGCGACGGGATTCTGAATCTAAAATGACAGACGACAAATAGGGCTGAGTGTTGTAGAGACATTTGTCGCATTTTGATTCTCAGTATTTGCGACACAGAAGACTGTCATTGTCAGTTACCTTCGAAGGTCTGTTGTCAGAATTCTGTAATATGATATCTACATTGAGTGTAGCATTAGATGGTAAAAAAAAGAATTGGCAGGTACGTAGTAGTTTATTATCTGCGGTTTCTGCATTAGTATGAACGTTTATACGAATGGAGTAAATCAAAGAAAAAGGAGCGACCGGTAGCTCAATGCGTAGAGGTGTCAGTCTCATGTCTGACTACGGTCATTACGGGTTCAAGCCCCGTCCACGGCGTTCTTGGCCATGAATGTTTGTGTTGTCTTCCCTCTGTGGTACGGGGCGTAATAACAAGCCACAACATCTCCCGACGGTTAAAAGGGAGCAGGATGTGCATGCCAGAAACGTGCATCGTCCGAAACTGGTTTATGCCAACGAAACGTCAGCTAAGCTACATTAAATAGTTTTGCCACAAAAAGATGTTTTACATTTTGTACCGTACATCATTGGCATTTTCATTATAACACCGGAACTGTGGCACTTGCTAAATCTACGAAGGCGTCTCACGAAAGCGTTGATCAACGACTGAGTTGGCTGGAAAGAAGAAGTAAATAGTCGCGCCAGATGTAAAGATATAGCGATATATTGTATTTTTTTTGCGGGCGCCTCTGCGACGCATCTTTCTAGGGTTAAACACACTAAGTTACAAATTTCTTAAAATGTCTCCACAGAAACAGTTAGATATTTCACAGTCCGCTTGACAGTAAAACTGATGACGACGATGTTGACGAACCGGACGAAAGTTTCACCGCCAGGCATCTAATCCTGTCAGCTGCAGTGAAACTTTCGTCTGGCTCGTCAACAACGCGTGCAAGACCCGTATTTTGGGGAGCATCAATCCACTAAAATTTTAGCGCAACAAAAAACGTATATTTACCCTATGAATTCCGATGAAAAGGCCGGAAATCACCTGTAATGTTGTCATTTGACAACCACTTTGAATTCACTTTTTGGAGCACTTCCGGGAGTTTCCGCTGAACTCACCGGCCAGAGGATTCGACCCAAGGCAGTGCTGCACCATTCACACTAGCCAAATTGCCGGAAAATTAACGAAAAATTCGAAATTTCCCGTGTCGCACTTTCATAACCACACTCATGTCTCGCGCACTTTCGAGCTGTTCATTTTGGACGGAATTTCGCGGCACTTTGCGTTTTTTTCACTTTTAAATATCAGTGATAAGCACTACTTTCAATTGCACTTAAAATCGCGACACTAAAATCACTTTTACGCACGAAAATCGCCAGATTTCAAAAGGTCGACTGCACGCGTTTTTCACTTTGTTTACATATGGTTCACTGCTTGTCATGACGTCATTACTCTGACACTCCGGCCTGAGAATAAAGATGGCGGTGGTATGATATAATAACAAATTAATACAATAACCCTAACCGCCGCTAATTTTCGAGCCTTTGTAAAATGAAGGACTCCAAATAAACAAATTTATAATTACTTGCTGAAGTAAGATGGTTGTAAAGAAGGCGAAGTGTATGAAATGACAAAATTGCATATGTTTTTATCTGAACAAAATTCTCATCGTTTTGCTCTTTTTCAAAATGACTTATTATCTATTGAGACCAGTCAATTTGTAAGATATTAGAATGTTTTAGACAAATTTTTCAGTTGCAATACGATACTTTAGACATTCGTGAACCCTACTCAAGAGTGTGTACCCTGGAAATGATGCTTTTGATTTGTTTAATCAACATTGGAGACCCTAGTGACTGTTGACTGACTTCCTCACCTACTGCTACTACTACTACTCTCAAGTATCCACATCAAGACTTGCTGTAATACCCATTTAATCCTGGGATTTTCAACTTCTAAGCTACTGTATAAGGATGCCATTTTGCTTCACAAAGACAACAAAATCAAACTTACCAAAGTCTCTAGCATCTTTCCCTTAAATGACATAATAAGATATTTTTTCCAGCGAACTTGAGAAAACATCATCCATTTCACTTGTCGTTTAGCAAAATCTCATTTTTCAACGTGCCATGCCGGGGCTCGGTGCCCCAGCCATCAACTCGTAAATCTAGTGTTAGCGTGTATAAATGTAGCAACAGGAGAAAAAAGGCCACGTATGTCATTTTATCTTGTGACTTATCATATCTGACATTTAATTTGGCACTTTAACTTGAGACAAGTTGAACCAAAGTAATTTGTCGTTGTTTACCCACTTTTCGCCGTACGTAACCAGCCAACCTTCCCTCCCCAAAACTTCGGCCATTTTCACTGTGAAGGTCGAGTGCCAGGGTATCATCTCAGTTGTACGATCGAATAAGAAAACAGATACACACTATGCCCAACACTTCTCGATTATTCTCATGGTTTGCTCTACGAACTTTTCAAGGAATCCTGACATTTACATAAGTCAGGAAAGCATGGAGGGCATGTTTCGATAAGATTTTGATTTAGGACTGACGCTTGGTAAGATTAGGTTTCAGCAGAAAAAAAAATGGCATTTGTGGCTGTGAGGGGGCAGTGTGTTAAAATTTAAATAAATAGTATAGCGGAACGCCCGGGTTATTGCAAACTTGGCTATTGTGGGCGTTTAAAATATATATTATAATTGGCATCTTTCTTGTCCTTGTCCATAAAGGGGAGGGGGCTTGAAAACGATATATAGTACATAAAAACTTTTTTCTCGGCATTTTCTAAAAGCAGTGAACTGGAAAGACAAAAATCAAAGAATTTAAAATATGTGGGGATTCATTCAATTTTTATGGAAAGTCGTTAAGATACGAAACAGTATCGCAGTTTGGTCGATTATTATCTAGAATGAAAGAGACGGGATGTTATCATAGTCAGAGCAGTTATTCCAGACAAAAAAAAATGGTTTCATTAATGTTAAAAAAATGCAATATTGTGTATTTTTTTTCTTTTTTGTTTCTTATGTTAATATATTTAAAACATATTCCACGACGTCCTAAATTGAGAGACACATTGATGGGATGTTAGTCGGGGTTGAGTTTGAACTACCGGTTTTATGTTAAGGGGTACGTACAACCTGTTTTCACGTTCATTTTACTAAATTGCCTTAACCCCTTGTGGGGCATAGCGCGTCAACTGTTCCATGTGGCCCAGTTGACGTTTCGTTGACATAAATTGGTTTCAGAGAATGCAGTTGCAAGCATGCACCTCCTGCACATCCATGGCCACGAACGTCGTCGTGGACGGGATTCGAACCCGAAACGCCGGTAGTCAAACATGAGACTGATGCCTCAACACACTGCGCTACCGGTCGCCCCTAATTCTGGTGTAAATCTTCCAATCATGTGTGGATAAATATCAAGCTGAATTATTTTAATTAATAATTTGGGTATACATATAATCTCCATTCTCTGCGTTCTTTAATTCATCAGAATTTACATAGAGATCTCAAATTAAATCCAGTTGGCATCTATTTCGGCATAGGTGTTAATTTTTAATATGGTAGCTTCAACGAAAATTTCCGTATTGTGGATTTTGGATAAAAAACTGCTTAGTGAGATTGTACACGGTATTGCTTTTGCATAAAATTATAAGCTCCATTTATTTATCACGTAGCCGATGGACGATAGGTATTTGGCCCATTAAAAATTAATGTTGACGTATGGAGTTTGAATAATATTAATGGACCTTTCTTGTATGTTTAGGCTGTTTTTGTTTAAGGAATTTATTTGGTTCTATTGGAGTTATTATAAGAGGACGTATGAAAAAAGATGTAGAAGGCCAGCGAACGTGAAAGAAAAATTAAATGAACAACACTACAACTCTTATTAAGCTACTGTAGAAAAAACATCCAAAACCAGGAAAACTAAAGTTTCCTTTCCGTATAGGATATGCTACGAATCGGAACATTGACCTTATATTTCCGAGGCCGCTTTTTTGGGAGGACGTTAATTGGAAGGTGATTTTGCTAAATTTTTATCAAATCAATGTACTTATTCATAGATGAGTCGAATGGTAAACAGCCGAGAACAGCAACACTAATTCAACTTTGCTATCTCTCACTTGTTAAATCTACACCCTACCGCGGCCATCCCAAACCAGAAAGTAGTTACATTAGATTTTGAAGTATAATAAATATTAAAAATTTAATTACATTTTTAATATTAAAAAATCGTATTTAACTCCACCGAGGCTAGCTCCAAGCCTCACACCCATGGTTTGGAACTGGCTTCGAGAAGAGAATGATAGCTGTAACCTGATTGGCTGAGTTACACCTATGCGCCTCAGGTTAGGGGTTATCGGATTATTCTTTCGGTTCCTGGAATGTACGCTCCTTGAACAGACCGGAAGCCACACCACGCTGAAGTGAAAGAAAAAGCAATGAAAGACTAGTCTTACAATTGCCAGGGGACATTATTCGACTCACTTCCAACATTATTATTGTGAAATGAAAAAAAAGTTCGTTTTCTTGCCTATAAAATGGTCGTTTTTTCAATGCCAAATCGTCAATTTTCATCCAATCAAAAACATTCTACGTCATTGTAGAGTAAACATATTCAGTGCAAGTTTCAAGTCAATCAGATAATTGCGTTTTTCTGGAAATGAGATTTTTAAAATTTACTGCCATTGTAACTCAAACAGCAATCATCTGATTGACTTGAAACTTGTACTGAGTACTATTGAATATGTTTACTCTACAATGACGTAGAATGTTTTTGATTAGATGAAAATTGATGATTTGGCATTGAAAAAACGACCATTTTATAGCCTGCATTCAGGAATCATCATCGCTCCCTGAGCGGTCCTTCCTCTCTTGAGCTGTGGAGTGCTACTGTCCCAATGTCTGGTGAATGCAATCGCTCCATGGAGCCGTTACTGAGCAGCTACTTCTCCTTTTGAACGAAAATTTTCCACGCTCCCTTGGCTTGGAGCGTGATACATTTTTGTTTTCACAATTCGCATCACAGATGGTGCGCGCGTCATATGTCATTTGATTGAGTGTTGAATGTTTGAGTGTTTGACAATACAACGTCCTGCGTGTTATTTTACGGGAATTTTGCAGCAAAATTACAATTAAAAGGTGAGTGGTGTTTCAATTAATTGTATATTTGTATAACCCGGCCAAACCAAACAATTTAAACAGACAGCCGTTAGCCGTTTGTTAGACATTTGCCATGTCAGCTGATTGTCTCAAATTCGATATGTAGCCGGTGTATTCACAAAACAGGTGTGTGACGGTTGTGACAGGGAGCAGTCGCTCCGTGTGACATGGAGGGGAGATGTCGCTACGTAGCTGCTCAATGTTTTGTGAATGAGCCCAAGACAAGATACCTACGCCATTTTGTTAAATTTTGAAATTTTTTGAAAATTCTACGTCATTGTACAGGAAAGAACTTCCAGTTTAACGGCATTTTTTCCTTTTCCGGTTTTAGCTACGCAATCGGCCAGAGTCATGGCAGCAGTGGAGGAACTTTTTTTTTTGGGCTTCGGAATCCAGCGCATAAGTCGCTTGCATCCCAATACTATTCTATTAAAAAAATTATGCAATATTGGTCAAATAAAGCCAAATATGTTTTCTATTTTCCGAAACATTTAATTGAGTACTTTTCTTCCAAAAAATTCCCGAAAATCACTCAAATTTTCAGCGTTCACACTGGTATGGCCCCTTAAAGCAAGCATACGACAGTATCGACAGTGGAATATTGTACATCATGCTGCGATATGGTATACCATTAAAATTGGTACGATTAACAAAGATGACGATGTCTCCGTCTCACAGGTCATGATCCAAAACATGCTGACTGATCTTTTTGAAACACGTACTGGACTGAAGGAAGGCGATGGACTGGCTCCGACGATCTTCGAACTGGCACTTGAATACGCCATCCGGATAATGAATGCGGACCACAGAGGCACACTCGTCTTCAAGTTAACGCAGTTGACAGTGTACGCTGACGACATCAACATCATAATCCGAAAACTCCCCGACGTAGAAGAACTTCTAAATAATCTTGACACGGCTGGAAAAGAAACTGGACTACCGTTAACCGAGATAAAATAAAAGTAATAATGCAATCAAGAACAAGGACGCCAGAACAACCGAACATCAACTTCGGGGACCTCAGCATGGAATTCGTAGACGACTTCGCATATCTGGGTAGTAAGTAACCTGTCAAGGGACGCTAATGAAACGGACGAAATCAGACGACGGATACAGCTGGCAAACAGGACTTTCTTCTCGGTCCTCCCAATAATGATTTTGAAGCGTGTGCACAAAAATACTGAGCTCTGCATACACGAAACCATCATACGTCCAGTGCTATGCTATGGCTGCGAAACCTTACTCAAGCCTTCCAAAACATGATAAACACTTTTTATCGAAAAGTCCTTCCGCGAATTTTGGAAGCTGTTTTTGCCCGAAATGGATGGCGCATTCGGTACAACCATGAGCTTTACTAACCGTACGATGGGCTGGAAATTTCGAGAATTGTCAGACTACAACGTCTACACTGGGCAGGACACATACAATAAATGAACGACAAACGAACGAACGATACCTAAGAAATTTCAAAGGACGACGCATCAACGGAGCAAGGTGCGAGGAAGACCGAGAACTCGTTGGAAAGACTCAGTAGATGAGAACACTGGACGACTGCTGGGCGTCCAAAATTGGAGGACGATGATTCAGGCGGCCAGGGCCCGACTTCGGGCTGTTGCGCCACGGTGATGATGATGAATTCTAATCGAGATGTGACCCATTACGTTTTGTACGGGAATTGTTCTTGATCCGGCGAAAGAAACACGGCTAATATTATATAAAACGGGTCAAGTAGCGATCGACGAATTGATACACAGTCGATAATGCCAGTTGATGGGGCATGCATTGCGGAATGGTGATTACTGCATTTTATTCCCAATGTAAGCCGACCAAAGAGGCGTACCAGAATTTCGTTGTGGCAATCACTGGCCGACGAGTGTGCATTGTTGGGTAAGTCGGCCGAACAGATACGACCTATTGCCTAAAACCGAAGACGGTGGCGCATAGCAGTACTTGACGCACTATGCCCCACTATGGGTTAAGGCAATTTGTAACATACACATTCATCTACTTTTTCATTAAACCCGGAACATAGGAATAAAGTACTCAATCGTCCACCGATTTGTCGGTCCTCCAGCAACATGAATAATCCACAACCGGACTATGTCCAACTGAATCGTCGAAATTTCCAGTTGCCATGGAGCAAAGAGACAACAAAGGAACAACGTCATATGAAACCCCACCTCAATTAAATAGTGAAATCCTGCACCACACGCTCACAATTTCTTTGCATTCGTGGACGACTGCAATATGCTGCCTCTGCTGTTAACGAATGAAGAACGCATTCAGATTGACAATTTAACAGGATGCAACATTCGTTCTTTAGCGCCGAGGACATGGATTGAATTTTTTTCTGGTTTCCACTTTGCAGTGACCGATGATATGTTTCTAGTTCTAGTAATCGAGCGCGTATGTAGGGCGACTCAGGGAATGATGGAAACGTACTGATTTACGAGGAATTCGGAGAATAGGATTTTATCCTTGCAATATCTACACATTGCCTGAAAACGAGTTATATGACATAGAAAGCCTTGTTAATTGATACCTTCCTTCCAGGACGATCAGGATCATTCAAAAAATCGAAAATACGAAGGCTTTACAAAATCTGGGTAAAACAAACCATACTGAACTGACGGACAGAGCAGAAACATTTGCTGGTAGAGATATTTAAAGGTATTTATTTTCTGTATTCGTGCTCGGCGCTGAAGAGCCGATTTTGCATTTTTACGGATGACCAATCAAACTGACGTCTGCTGTCCGCCATGCTACATTGTACTACTACACACGCTTAATGCTAATGGTTCCTTTTAATTTGTTATTCAATCCAAGCAAGTTGCGAGTGATAACATTTGAATTACAAAACACTATTCAACGACGATGAGAGCACATATGCTCGGTCGAATTGGATATCTTGTAAACGAGCTGTATCCTGATTTAATTTCATTAAGTACGTTAGTGTTTAAAAGCAATTTCATTTGCATTTCTGCCGGGCGAATGCACTACGTAGTATGTAACGTGAACAGTCCCAACTGAAGTCGTTATTGCTTTCATTTTAGTTACAGTTAGTGAGATATATAGGAGACAGCTTTTTTTTAAGAATCTCTATTTTGAAACTGCTAAGGGCAATTTCAAGTTTGATTTTCTTTGTTATTGATAAAAGTTTTCTAGATAAAATGAATCAAGAAGATACCATATCCTTTCGCCCTCCAACCAATTCAGACCAAGGTACATGCTGAGAGTCTGCGAAGTTAATTTCATGGGAGTAGAACCAATAGGGAATGGGCGCTTGCGAAAACCAAAATTTTGATTCGAACTACGTCGTTAGGATACGTTTCGTTGTAAGTAACGGATGGTAGAATTTAAAAAATGATGAGAAAGTGTAGTAAGCAAACACACAATGTTTTTGCTGTTCGTTTCGAGGTATGTTTATTTTGTCTTGTAATCCCTATCCGGTATCCTCAAGATCTAGCCTATATTATCTCTGATATTGTAGTGGACGGTTTGGTGAGCATCTGAAGATGCTCGTAGGGATGGGGCCTAACGTAGCATAATGACCGTGAAGGTCGGGCTGTGCCATCTGGCGGAGAAGAAGGCTCCTCAACAAGCTAAGCAGCGGTCTATGCTACCTGTGGCTCAGTTTGGGAGAAGTGGGTGGGGTTTTCACCGCTCGTTGCCCCTGTCCTTTATGTATTAACAACAATTCATAGGCCTAGGAAAGACAATACAAACATGGGAGGCAAAAATGGGGAATACAAAAAGAGGGGAATATGGATGGAATGATTGGCGGACGGCTCAGTGGCCCTCGTGACCGCATCGGGGAACAGGTGCAATGGGACCCTCGTCCTCTGGTTTCTTACCACCGACAGATCAATACTCATCAGGCGCAGCCATCGATTTGCCGGCGTAAGCAGCACTCCCAGACGAGAATATGGTTCATTAAAATATGTTGTCGGAATATAAGAATGGCCTCCTTGATTTGAATCGTGCCACATACCTGAACTTTTAGTGGGTATTGCAGCTAGTATGCGCCTCTGTGGATGAGCTGATCCAGGGCATAAGGCCTAGGACCATTTCCAACACAACCGTTGGAGTAGTTCTCACGGCAACCGTTATGCTTATGGAATTAAACCGCTTAGTAGTAGGGCAAAAGCCCCGTAAGGGAATTAGGGTAAATAGTGCATTCACGTACATATCTTTCAGTTCAACGACTTTAAAAATAGAAATAAACGTAGAAAGGACCGATCAACTTCAAACACCCACAAAAGTCCACTGTGGCTGAAACCGTGAATGAAATCAACACTTATTCAGTGACAACAAATTTTCACTAGTCAATGTTTCTCACACTATAATCAAGCGCATATCCAGCATCATAAGAATATCCTTTCCCATGCGATATGGTCCAGCTCTACTTAATTCATACCAGTGATAGCCATTCTGACTTTGTCGAAAATGTAGTTTCTACACCATTTTCCATTATGGCTTTAATTACTTTCAGCTTCGGTAATTTGTAGTGGCAAGAGTTTGCTAGATGTAGTCGAAATTTAGGATTCAAAGTACGATAGCGATTTCAAAAGGCCGGTATTTCTTTCAAACTCATCTGCAGGCATCATTGATGTAGATTATTATCAAAAGTCAACTTCGGGGAAATTGACTTTGGCACTTAGTTCCACAAAAATTTCATAAAATGCACAATTTAGTGCGACTTGCTAAAACAGTTGGATTGCTTTTGCTTTTTATCCGTTTAATAATAATAAATAACTAATTCAGTGCTTTGGATATATGGGCGTTCAGTAAATTTTCTCCGGACTGTTTCGAGGTCCGGAGGAGGGAATGAAAGCTGTTGCCTGAAGGCAGAATTATGTTGAAGCGTCTCAGGTCACAGTCTTGTTGTGTTATGAATTATGTAGTCAGATCTGCAACATAGTTGTGTGAACTCTGGCACGCTATGAACCACCTGAAGCAGCTATCCCATAGGCCACCCCTGATCAGGGTTTAACGATAGGCTGACGAGTCACGCCAAGCAACGGGCTACTCTTTCGAATCCTGGAATGTACTCATTCAATTGCCCTAACCCCTTGTGGGGAATAGCGCGTCAACTGTTCCATGTGGCCCAGTTGACGTTTCGGCGGCATCAACTGGTTTCGGAGAACGCAGAATGCAAAAACCGGGAGCTATTAAGGTCTATGAGCATCACGGTAGTCTAAGGAACAAAATGGCTTGGTAACCGTCGGGACATGGCGAGTTTCAAACAGCACATTACAGGTCTCAAACCTATCTTTAAGAAGATGTGCGCGATTGGCCTCAAAACTATCAATTAACTCTGGCTTACACATGTTCATGGTACCACCGAAGTTAAAGTTAAAGCCGAATTTAAGGGTCGTAAGGGTCCGCTCAATCACTGTTGCACTTGACGGTATTGAATCAACTGTCCATTCAATTGGCGCCGGGGTACCTCAGGGGACTGTCCTGTCACCAACTCTTCTCCTTATTTTTATCAACGACCTTTTAAGCATAACGTCCAATCCGATCCACAGCTTTGCCGATGATAGCACTCTCCATTTAGCATATTCTTTTGACTCTGTTGCTGAATCTTGCGGAAACATTTCTAGAATCAACAGAGGCCGCATGTTTGAATCGCTGAACATATTTTTGGCATTGCCAAAAATACTTTAGAATATCTAGGTTTCCTTAATCGCTGCAAAAAATATTTCTCACCATCTGACGTAGCACAAATATGATATATAGGTATAGTACAAAAGCCACATAAAACCTAGGGTTGAATTTCCATATTTGGGCGGGTGCAGGTTGCACTGTGTTGTCCATGCTGAATAAAGTTCAGCAGCTTTTAAAATTATTGGTGATCACTCTATTACCCCTCGCATAGATTCTCTCGGGACTCGGGCACATACGTAACTTTGGTTGCTTAACTTTATTTTATCGCTACTACAACCGTTGTTGCTCTAATGAAATTAGTGATTTATTTCTTGGTCTTGCTGCTCTTACGCGCATCACCCGGCTTTCCAGTCGTGCTCACTCTTATACTCTTGAGACCAGGTCCCATCCGCCCAATCCCTTAATTTCCTTCCCGCCAAGGCTATGCTTGCATTAAAGTGTAATCCCCTAAAGACATTATTAGCCATGTGGCAACGGTTACCGCTCTAGATGCCACATCTAGAGAGACGGAGGTTCAATCCTCGGCTCGTTAATAAAAACTGCCCATGGGTTCTACTAGAACTCCCACAGTCGCTCCGCGCTTGTCGCCGTCTTTAAACGTCGCGGATAGGAAGTAAATTCTAGCAACTGGACCATCCGGGAAAAAATTTAAGCTATCGAAACGTCAATAAGGTATAGTAATCCAATGTTGACGCGCCTATGCCCCTGGATGGGTCAAGGTGATTAATACAACACACACATACTATATATATGAAATGAAAATTACTATTTGTTTCAAATACATTTATACAAAAACAAGAAAAAAGAAATCAGTGTTACTGGGTCCTTTTTGGCGAGCTATGGTTAAATTTCATGGATCTGACTTTTCTGGATTTCTTCTCCATATGCTTTCCCCTCCGGTAAAATATGTATCGTGAACTGTCAATTTTTGGATCCAAAAAGTTCCCCTCCGGATCAGAATACTTTTAAGATCCGTAGGGGAACATTTTGAGCGTAGCCAAATAGTATAGACTCCAAAAGAGTGATCACTCCATAGAACTTCCGCCTCTGCCAGTAGATTTGTATGTATTGGCCAATAGTTTAGACTACACAAGGAAGCTCACTCCATACAACTTTAGCCTCCGAGGCCGCCGCCGATAGATTTGTATGTATTGATTCTCTTGTGTATCTCTCTTGTGTAATCTATACTATTTGGCCTAGCTTTATAGAAATACCTATGGTTGACTTAACTTATAGACAACCATACAAAAGCTCCTATAAATCGGTTTCCAGCGTTGCTTTGAACATTGCAGTTGCCTTTGTTTTTTTATTTTAATTAAATGCACATATGCGTGATTTTCATTTCGTAATGCTAAATGTTATATTTCTGAAAGAAATTCAGTACTGCGATACTATGTGGCCGTAATTCAAAGCAACTCATATGGCTGCTGAAACCAAAGGTCCTTATTGTAACAATCTTAATTAAAGAAATTCTTGGTAGAAACTAAACAGTTTCTGCAGAAATTCCCTTTAAAAAAAACACTGTACTCCTCATTCAGTTATATAGTATTACGAGCATCCAATTATACGTTCCCATGCATTCACCAAATAGGTCTCCGATGTCACTGCAGACACACGCCCACACAACAAATTCACATATGAGCTAGCTTAATCCACTTTACTACAAAGAAATCTCTCCATGAGTTAATGGCTTTTTTTTAAATATACTGTTCTTAACTTCAATACGACCGTCACGATCTATTCGAATCTAACGAACCTGGAAACCGTGACCTATATCCTTATTCCGGTGAAATTTCTAAAGGACTGATTTTTCCGAAGGTTTTCACGGTGACATGTCTTCGAAAAGAAGGAAAACGCAGTGCAGTACTTATACAGAGCACATAT
The DNA here is from genome assembly GCA_964017055.1 of Chloromyia formosa. NCBI lineage: Eukaryota > Metazoa > Arthropoda > Insecta > Diptera > Stratiomyidae > Chloromyia > Chloromyia formosa. The sequence continues at coordinate 14,013,595 of OZ024818.1, read as the reverse complement.
CATACTGAAATTGACGGGCGCAAAGCACTCGACATTCATTTCAGGACTAAGTCGACGCCTTGCATTCATCGTCCGTTCTAATTATCGCCATGAAAGGCCAACCATTTCAGTGCAGATGTCTGCTTCCCACCGACTGTCATAATTAAATTATTATAATTATCCTGGTCTTTGATATAGTAAACAATATCAAGAAATACGAGCACTTGGCGGGTTGCATTGGACTTCCTTTTCTTTGTGACGGAAGCCGACCCGGTTCAGATTTTAATAATGAATTGTTTATGTTTGGTATGGACTAGTTATGAAGAGGATTAATCTTAAATGGAATCATGAAATGACTGGATGAGACAAGAACGGAAATACGAGGGCACTCCAAAATAGAAAGGAATTGAAAATATTTTCATCAAATTTATTGCTAGTCGAGTTGTCGTAGAGAGTAAGGGTAAGTTAGCCGGGATGAAAATAATCAAAGAATATTAGTCTGGCTTTGATAAAATCAGCATGAAATTAAATAAAATTAATGGCACCATGAAACCATGTTATATAAATTTAAAGGATTGAAGTAGATACCAAAAAGGAATGTTTCATGATTTCATTAATGAGATTTTGGAGTGCTTGTACGTACGCAACGAAAGTCCGTTTGGTAGATGAGTACTGAGGAAGATTAGGGAGCCAGGAGCCGAAATAGTTGAAGTGTGGAAGCTGCTGATCATGCAGGAATTAAATATATGACAAACCAGAGGTCTCTAAATTCGATACAAAAACTACGTGGGCTGTGAACGTAGAGCGGTTGGAGGAACATCGACTGACCAGAAACGCATTCAATATTGACACGTCTAATGGAAGAGCTCGTGGTCGGTCAAAGAAGCGCAGGGCAAACTCTGTAGGCGAAGAAAGCAGTATACTGCTGGGCTTTCAAAGCAGGAGGTCGTGATGCCAAGACCCAGTAGACAGGAGCAATGGTTATCGGAAGCCAAATCACGCAGAGGATACGTTGGTTGGCAGATTAATAACATTTAGCCTAGCTTAACTGATTTCTAATATGGCCAAGTTTTTTTAGTAACCCCTAAATAATGTAAGGATGTCGATAATATACTACGCCTTGTACTTTCTTCTGTTACATTTTACATAATCTCACTTCCATTTCGCGTCTGGTACTAGTATCAAAGACTGTTTTCTAGAGATTATATGCTACAAATGCTATTATAAAACATTTTGTCGCTTCGGATTGACGAATTCGATACTCGTTTACGGTTAATTAGTGAAACACATATCAACTTTGTCATTGGCTTTGTGGGTAACAGATGTGAACTTAAGGTGCCGCCGTACCGTGTCACCGTGGCATACTACTTTGCCTTAACCCCTAGCGGGGCATAGCGCGTCAACTACTCCTGCGCGCCATCGTACTCTGTTCTGGGCAATGGGGCGCAACTCCCCAAAAGACCCAGTACCTGACACTCCTTTGCCACAGATCGACGCCATGTGATTCGAGGACCCCCTCTTGGTCGGCCTTGGTTGGAAATGGGGTTCCATTTCATGGCATGCATAGCAATGCAGTTATCACTCTTCCGCAATGTGTGACCTATCCACTGCCATTTTCGCCTGCGTATCAATTCGTCGATTGGCATCTGACCCGTACGCCGACTTAGCTCTTCATTTGATATTGTTTCGGGCCAGAAAATTCTTAAAATTCCACGAAGACATGAGTTGACGAAAACTTGCAGCTTTCTGGTAACTCCTACGGAAACTTTCCATGTACTGCTCCCATACAAAAGCACTGATAGTACCAGGGAGCGAAACAGGCCCAGCTTGGTCTTGATGCTGAGATAACTGCTCTGCCAGATTTTGGACAGCATGCCGTATGCGCGTTTAGCCTGGTTGATACGACGAGCGATGTCCTGCTCCGTACCACCATTTTCGGCAACAATGCTACCCAGGTAGACGAAGTTGTCCACCTTCTCCACAGGCTGCCCATTAATATTGATGGCAATAGGTGTCGGATTTCTTTTTCGCAACGGCGGGCTAAGAACCTTGGTCTTGTTGGTATTAATCTTTAGCCCAACCTTGCTTGCCTCCCTCTCGAGATCTAACGCCATTGCGGACAGATCCATGATTTTGTGGGAGAGTAGGCATATGTCGTCAGCGTAGTCAAGATGTTGTAGATAAGATGTCAAAGTCCATTGAATTCCTCTGTCGAGTCCGGATAGGGCTGCATGCAACACATCGCCGATCACAATGAGGAATAGGATCGGTGAGAGGATGCACCCCTGCCGAACTCCACTGCGAATCTCAAAGTCCCCCGACACCTTACCTTTATGCAGAACGCGACATTTCGTGCCGTCATAGGTCGCCTTAATAATAGCCACAAGCTTCTCAGGGATGCCTCTCCTGCGCAAGGCCGCCCATATAGAATCCCGGTTCACACTATCGAAAGCCTTTTCGAAATCGATGAAAAGCAAGTGAAGCGGAGAATCGCACTCAGCGCATTGCTCGATGATGATTCGCAAGGTGTTAATGTGATCGACACAGGAGAATCCGGATCGAAAGCCAGCCTGCTCTTCATCAATTGTGCTTTCTAAGTGGGCCTTTAGTCTTTCCAGGACGATTTTGGCTATTATCTTGGCAACGGGCGGGAAGCACACAAATGCCTCTCCAATTATTACAGTCTGTGAGGCTACCCTTCTTTGGAAGTTTGATGATCAAACCTTCCTTCCACTCAGTGGGAAAGGTCTCTGTATTCCACGCTTTATCAACAAGTGGATGCAGCAAATCGGCAGTTACGCTTGGCGCTGCTTGATAAAGTTCGGCAGGGATGCCGTCAAGTCCGGCGGCCTTTCCTCGTTTTAGTGCAATAATTGCAGTGACTATTTCTTCTTTAGTCGGGGGAGTGGACCGTATACGCACATTTGGATGGTTAGCTAAATTATCTAAATGAGGGGGAACTTCACCAGAGGTTACACGGTTCAAGACCGCGGCGAAGTGTTCTTTCCACCACCTCATTTGATCTTCTTCCAAGATAAGTAGCTTTCCATCACTATCTATCACCGGATGTTGGCAGGAGTTACGACCACCTGTAAACTCCTTGATGACACTGTATACGGCGTTTAAGTTGTTACTTCTAGCGGCTTCTTCTGCTGACGCTAAAAGAGAATTGGCATAAACTCTTTTATCGCGTCGCACACTACGCTGAACTTCTCGAGCTTTCTGACGGTAAAGGAGTTCGATGCTGCTTCGATTGTCGTCTGATGCTGCAGCCAAACGAACTTTCAGCTCCTTTCTTTCAACAATCCGCTGCCATGAAGCGTCGGACATCCAGGGCTTATTCCGGCAATCCGGGTTTGGGCCAAGGATGGTATTTGCGCTATCAATGTACGCATTTTTTATGGCATCCCAGTTTTCGTTTATGTCACTATCTGGGTGACTATAGTTATCTCAGCCGCTTTTTGCGCAAGATGGTCGTTATATTGTTTTAAGACAGCTGGATTTTTTAGTCGAGCGGTGTTGAATTTGCGGGGCCTGGATCTTTCGTCGCTGGGGCGGCGCACGGCTGCAATACGCAATCGAACATTAGCGATCATAAGATAATGGTCTCTTCCCATCCCAATATCGGCACCCTTCTTGTTTCGCACGTCCAGGAGGCAACTCTTGAATCTTTTACTAATGGCAAAATGGTCGATCTGATTTTGTGTTCTGCGCCGATCAACAGAGGACCAACTGATTTTGTGGTGGTCCTTATGCTCAAACATAGTACCACCGATGAAGAGACTGTGAAAGTTGCAGAACTCTACAAATCTTTCACCGTTGTCATTACGATCACCAAGACCGTGTCTCCCCATCACATGTCTGAGCCCATAGTTATCAGCGCCAACTTTCGCATTCAAATCACCCATAACCATTATAATGTCACCTTTAGGTGTTCTGCTCTGAACGGCGTTTAGTTCTTCGTAGAAGGAGTCTTTTGCCAAGACATTGTCGGGTTCAGTAGGGGCATAACATTGTATTATTGAGATGTTCCTCATTTTGGTCCGGAACCTGGCGGTCAAGATCCTGTCAGAGACCGGTTCCCAGGATAAGAGACAGTTTCGCGCGGCTCTGGTTAAAAGGAGCCCCACACCTGACTCACGACGACTACCGGTAGCTTTACCGAAATACAACATTACAGTGCTGCCCGTTGGAGAGATGAATTCTCCGCTGTTCCACCATCTTATCTCACTAACTCCTAAGATATTTAATTTGTACCTCAGAAATTCACTCTCTAATTGAAGAAATAGTGCGTTCTGGGGACCTTCTGATCCATTGTCCAGGAGAGTACGCACATTCCAGAATCCAATCTTTGTCATTGTACGATAGCTAAAAGTCGTAACCGTTGAGTCAGTCCTTATCCGAGGCATAGTTGACGTTTCGTTAGCATATAAAGATTTCGGATAGTGCAAGTTGCTGGCATACACATCCTGTCCTTTGATTGTCGGTTTTAACGACAGGCCCTCAAAGGGAAAGGCCGTGGTATTTTTTTCACACCCCACACCACAGGGGTACCTCAACCAAATCATCGCACCGCCATCACTGGCGGCTTGACGTTGGTTGGCAATGGTCAGTGACCACTGCCTAAGCTGTTAGGCTGGGATTCGCCAAGAACATTTGCGTACCAGAACCCTTTTGTGTGTGTTTAGTTCAGCCTCTGCCAAGACTGCTTAGGTATTGGGTGCTAATAAAAGACAGCAATACTGGACTACGAAAGAGTTACTAGCCTTTTCATTACCCTGCCCATGACTCGACATACTATACGATATTATCCATTATTGCTGCTATTTCTTAGAAAGGTGAAAGATTGATGAATCTGAGGAACCTGCTAATATGAATAATCTGCAAGGAACAACTACCCCAATTTGTCACATTTTATCGGTTCAGTTGTGTCAGCGGTCCACATTATTCCTTCTTGTTTGCTTAACTATTACCAATTACATTAATTTTGATAGGGATTAAAGCTCAATACACTGACTTGCTCTAGCATGCAATATTCGTTAGACGTTCAATTGGTCAATAGGTTGACAAGAGGGGTAAGCATTTGCATTACAAATTCACTGTCCGGTCCGTAGAGTCAAAACTAAACTTTAAATAAATCGGCCCTTTCCAAGAAAAGTTTGCCCTCCCCTGATCTAGACTAGAAACAATTAGAATGGCACAATCGTCGTTTTGTATTTATTGTGAATTCATCGCCTAGAAAATGAAATCGTAAAATTGATATCATCATTCCCTTCCCAAAACACTTATATCTGCACTGGTTTTTGTCTCACTTCATGCCCTGGAATGTGCTATTGTCCTGACCGAGGGACTCAAAATGGCTTCAATAGTACTCCAGTGCATTTGTCTCATCACTCCGATTCAGAAAATATTTCATTTCATGATCAAAGGGGTCATTTCGTCCTGGCGCGTGCCCGTAGCACTACGAAGTTCCTTGACTGTAGGACATGAAGGCGATACTCATCAGCCTGAGCGGGGTCTGGAGGATATGGGTTCTCATAGCCGTCCGGACTACCGATCTCGGCATCGTGTCCTCCAGTTTCGGAAGCCGAGCAGCTTGCTGCTGTCTTCGTCTACGGAGTCCGGCCAAGCTCAGCGCTACTTTGGCGACCACAAGCTCTCCCACCTCCGATGTCAAACTGGAATGGTTTTCTAATTGCTCAATTTTCATTTATTCGATCTAGTGAGCCCAGCCTATTGTAGCTCACTGTTGCTTCTTTTTGCCATTGGTCATGTTTGCGAATCGCTCCGATAACTCTTCGTAGGACTTTCATTTCAAACATGTCTTCCATCCTCTCCGATGACTGTGTTGGAGTCCATATTTCGCAACCAAGGCATAACACGGGCCTGATTATCGTTTTGTAAATTTGAAGCTTAGGCTTTCTCTGTAGGTAGCTACTTTTTAGGATGAAAGGTATCGAGTAATTGCACCGCGATCCGGATTCGACGCTTGATATCGTAATTATTGATGATATTCGCCCATGGTAGATTAGACACTGACGGGGATTGAGTATGCAAAATTAGCGAACCTCGGGTTTTCGATGGTATGAGTAGGAGACTAGAAAGTACAGGATAACAGGCGGTTAAGCCGGTAAGGTGCCGAAAGTCGCTGGTAGCTGGACTACTGTTAATCGTAGGACAAACTAATTGATTTCAGATTTTTCAGAACTTATTCCTCTACAACCTTGCTTTGCGAACATATTTGAGAAAACGTGTTGTTTTGTTTCCGCGGAAAATCCGATTAACGTTGAAAAATATTTCCTGTCAGACTGAGACAGCCTCATAATCCCATAGGCAAAGATAAAAGTAAAGTAATGTGCGAAACCCGCGAAACGTAGCAGTACCTATAGCAGCACCACATCGTCACCGAGTGGCATTTATAATTACCCGTGTACCAGAGCGGGTCGAAATCAGACCAAAAAGAATGCCTGGAGGAACGAACTTAGAAAAGACTTAGGCGAGAGACCTGATGATTTGAACAGAATGTTCCGTTGGTCCACTCTATAATTTATTGAAAAAGTTATAACCAGGTCATGCTCATGTTTACCAATGGATTCTTCATACCAATTTTACAATAGTTGGGATCTAATCACAAGACAAGCAATCATCGGATTATATGCAGGTCAATTATATGAATATATGGTATATGGACTTTACAATTACTCACAAGGCCGAAATCCAGTTTCCAATTTCCAATTTCATCCATTTAAGCTTGATATTTAGAGAAAATTTGGAATGTTCTTAATAATTTGGCCATTTAATCTATTCAATTTCCAAATAAGATATCTGACTGCCGAATCCGACCATAGACCTTAATATTCTCACCTCTTTATTGGCATGCTAATTCCAATTTTCTTTGAGCTCCAGCTCAAATTCTGTCACTTCTGCTCGTTATAAGCAGAAAATGTTTTTTGCATTTTAAATTCATTGCTGAGAATTTGATTTACTGGGGGCTGTATTGCACACATTTCAAGTTGTAAAGAACGTTTCCGGGCAAACATTTTCGTACGTTTTCTAATCGGAACGGAAATCTACAAATTAAATTATTTGACCGTTGCTCCACATTTCCTTACTTGCCTGCTACCATCATGCAGGGTCAGTGGTTAAAGAGCTTGCTTATGTAGGGTTTATGAAGAAGTCTTGGTAAATTATTCCAGTAGTAGGTAAAATACATTTGACTTTGAACAACTGAATTTAAGGTGATTGGAGAAGCGCATAGTCGGTCTGATTTATTTGTCGGAAGAGCGTGGGATTTATATTCATTCAGAGCAGATTTAAGCCAGCATATACTCTGCTATTGCAGCTCTGAATTTCATGGCTTTCAGTTTTTTAAGCTAGCTTAAACAACCTTCCGGTCTAAGACAAACTCCAGCTCAATGTGTAATGAAATCCGATAAATTAGAAAGCTAACTGCCGAGCAGTTCGCCTGACCACAAAGTTGGACACTCACTGACCCACCGGCCGCATTGTTCCGAGACCATTTTCAAGTGCATAAAAAAGGACCTGAAGACATCCATCCATTTTCACCATGCAAAAAACACATGCGGACGGTTTATGCAAATATGCCGGTAACAGCACCACCAGGTGGTGGTCAGATTGTGCCTGATTTAAAATCCTGTCGGGGTGCAAACATATTTTCTTTATGATGTTGCATTCCGAACGTCAGGTTCAGCGGAGTTCACCAACAGTGCAGGTCGCGTACGGTCTTGGGTCGATATTTCGTCCAGCTACCGTCGACGGCCATCTCCTTCGGTGGCGAAGCAATTAAGGAGCTCCAATCCATTTCAGTATTTTCCATGCAGTGAAATTGTTATACATTTCGTTTTGGTATTCGCCGACCTGGACAGAAATTGGGTTCAATCCGGTCTCATAATTTTGAATTATGGCGAAAAAGCGACAAGGACAGCAAACTCTCGTGAAATTGCGATAAGCGAAAGAATGTGCGGCTGCTGTCATGCCATTTTCTGTGCTGGTTTAATGGCTGCGTCCCGAACCATTTCGTTTAATGTTCCGCGCTGTACTGTATACTGTGTTTGCAGAGGCAGGATTTTCTAAACTAAAACGTGCCGTTTTCTCATTTAATTTTATGGTTTTTTGTATTTTCCACTCTGATATTAGCCTGTAAATTCATAAAGGTTAATTTGCATTTGTTGAAATCATCATGGAACTGGATGAATGAGAAGTATCCTGGTGCTCGTCGAATGTAGGAGTTGGCAATGGCTCGTGTCAGACAAGGGGTTTACACGTGCATCAATAGAAATTGAAAATATTGATCCAGCTTTGATTAAGCGAAATCTTGGCAGCAATTTTTGTTTATTTAAAAAGTGGAAAAGTTAGTTCAATTAGGTTTTTTCCGTTGTTTTAGTTGCTCAATTCTTGGTTGTTTGATTTTCCCGCTTAATTTCTCGGAACGTAAATGTAAAGTCAACTCTTACATTCAGTGTTGATGGAATGGAATGGACGGGCTGGTGGGCGTATGAATAATATGTCAGTGGGGGCGGAGCCTTAGGTAGCTATAGTGAACGCGAAGGTCGAGTGCAGTCATTTGGTAAAGAAAAAGGCCTCTCACCGAGCTAATCAGTTCAGGAGACATTGGATTGTGGCGGTGGCTTCCATCCAGCGTAGGAAACCGCCGCGCCACCTAAAACTTATCTTCCTCTGCTGCCGTCTCGAAACCCAACTCCACAGAACGCCAGTCATTTGTCATCCGTCAAAATGATATTTTTCTCAATGGCTGAAGGTAGTGAGTGAGTTCATTGACTGTCTGTTTGTTTTTTAATACGCGAAACCATCAATTTTAAAATTTCAAATAGTTCCTCACAAACACATTTATTTTGGAAATATCAAAACAAAAATATATAATTGGGAATAATAATTCCAATCAAAAGTGGTGGCCACGCGCCAAAATTTGATTCGTTACAGTTATCACTCGGCACGGGAATTTATAAGTAGTAGTAAGCAGTATTACAGGGAGGTTAGTTTCAATAATTCGGACTGCAGCAATTCAACACTAAAAAGTGTAAAGTTGAGAAATTGTGCAGGCAATCCTTCCAAATTCTGAAGGACGATAAATGAATATCCAATAGATAAAGCTAGTAGTTCGGATGGCGCAACGGTTAGCACGTTCGCCATCTATTCACTGGGCCCCGGATCGATTGCTACTGAATGCAGTAGTCTTCGGTAAAATAGGGAGCTTAGGTGTCGGACTATGAGCACACTCAGCTGCTAAATAAGTACCCATTTGGGACAACATGCACAACCGAGTTAGTTCGGTTGTGCATGTTGTCACGGTCTAGTCAATGAGATGATGCTAACTCATCTCGAGACCTTGGCCCAAAATTGAACTCTTGCACCAGTTATTTATTTAACAAATAAAGTTCACAAAGAGAAAAGATTGCAATTAAATTTAGCGAATATTTTAACAACGTTGGCTAAATACATTTCAACAATTAGGACCCAAAAATAATAAAAATCAACCATCATGTCGATACCTGGACTGCTCCCTTTATTTATACAATACCATCGCTTGCCGCTTTTAATTGACGTATTCCGATTAACCATTTACTACTCCGTTGTATTGTTTTACCAAGAGCAAGACGAAGTGAGCATTATGTTACGTAATGCAATATGTATTCAGATCCTCAGCCAAAAGACATACCCATGTCAAAATTAAGCTATTTAAAGATACCTTAAACCTTGAGAATGAACATGTAGATGTCGAAATCAAATTTGGCGAAGTGTTTCACGAACAGGTACGGCACAGGAACGTATCGCTGCATCAAATTGTTCAAGAAGTTTCCGTTTCCAGTGACAGCAATTAGCAATATTTCTAATTAACCAACAACATTCAATCAGGCTAGCTTTCCGGGCAACTAGGGCTATAAAAAGCAAATCAATATAAAAAAATGCCAATGGCGGACATCTTGCCAATATATACTACTACAAATCCCGCAAATTATGTTTTCGTCAATACGTACACAATCCCTTAGGGAGCTCTAAATTGAATCTTGCAGAAAGCATTCCTCCCATTCCTGACGGAACCAATTAATTTGCGATATTGCTATCAATTACGTTTATTCCAATAATCAAAGACAGCTAGTCTGCCTGACATTTCTATTTAATTAATACTTAGGCTTATAGCGAGCCTGGTACTTGATACAATTCTTTTATTGCACGCTTTGAATTCTTTTATTCGTTTCGAGAATGCTGTGGTTTTGGAGCGTATTGCCGTCGTTACGACGTTAAATTAAGAGTTCCTTAGTACAGCGCGTTAAGGTGATACTTATCAGCTTGAGTGGTCTCCGCAGGGTATAGATTATAATAGCTGTCTAGCCTTCCGATCTCGGCATCGTGTCCTCCAGTTTAGGAAGCCGAACAGTTTGCTGCTGCCTTCGTATGCGGACTCTAAATGATCGTCTATTCGCTCTTGTGAACCCATCCTGCTGAAGCGTAATTTGATCTCTGGTTCATCATACATTTCATACAGCTCACTGGTGGTCCCGTTTGCCATTGGTCATGCTCACGAATCGCTCCAATAATTCTCTGTGGGACTCTCATTTCAAAGGTTCTGCCATCCTTTCCGATGACTGTGTGAGAGCCATGGCATAACATGGGCCTGATTACCATTTTGTAAATTTGAAGCTTGGCCTTTCTCTGTAGGTACAAGTAGCTCCTTTTTAGAATACTCCCCATTCTATCAATTGCTCTGATTTCCGATCCGGATGCGACGCTTAATCCCGGGATTTTCATCGCACTCGTTGATGATATTCGCACATAGTAGATTAGGCACTGACAGGTGTTACGTATGCAAAATTAGCGGACCTCGGGTTTTCTATGGTAGGAGTAGCAGACTAGGAAAGTACAGGGTGCCGGGGGGAAATCGTAATCATTTTCACACGAGAGAAGATTAAAGGATAACAGGCCTTTAACCTGGACAGGTGCCGAAAATCGATCGCAGCTGCACTGCCGTTAATCGTAGAAGGAACTAATTGATCTCAGATTTTTCAGAACTTAGTCCTCTACAGTTTTACTTTGCGAACATATTTGCTGGGACCTGTTGTTTTGCTTCCCCTGAAAATCCCATTTACATTGAAAAATATTTCCTACCAGACTGACATAGCCTCATAATCCCAAAGGCAAAGATATAGGTAAAGTTCAGTATGCGAAACTCGCGAAGACAAGCTTTCTTGCTTTTTGTCGCTGTTCAGACATTTTCCTACTTGCCTACATGAGAGTAGGAAAATGGCGGATGCTGACCAGAAAAGTGTTTGGGGAAGCTCAAGAGCGAGATCATCGAAATGATGGGGTGAAACACGAGCGGAGAATCAATCGTAACTTGACAACCGCTCTTCTTAGTGTGCAGTCGTTCTCAGTTCTTAATGCTATAAATTTTTACTTCATGGAATATTAGCGAAAAAAAGTGATAATTTCCACGGAAAATTCAATCTAAGTTAAAAAATGTCTTCCAAACCCTTTAAAAGGCCTCAAAATCGCTGATGTACCTAAAGAAAAGCAAAGGAAAATATGGTTCAATTTTTTAAACCTCGCTAGTTACCCGAGAGTACGAAAAGTGCATCTTAGGGCATTCGTCCATAGACGTAAAGTAACTGCGATTCGACTTAAAAAAGTTTCGCACGTGTTAAAGCGCTGAACCGTGTTCACTTTTGCGTCTGAAACGCAGCTCGAGAACGACCAACTCCAAAGCGACTTGGCTGCCCAGTTGCATGTCAACTTCCATCCGAATTTTCGTTAGTTTCTGGCGCTTTTTGTACCTATTTACCTATTGATGAAGATGACTGACTGAAAGAAAAAACCTGTGAGTTGATCACATGACGCAGAAGAGTTGCGTCAATGGACGAAGAATGGCCAACGTGATTTTCGTACAACTGATGCAAACAAGTTGGGTTGCAGTTGCGTTGCAATTGCATTGCACTGGTGTTCAAAGGCCTTTAGTGTTTACTGGTTCAATCTCGAAAAATGTTAACGGATAAAAAGCCTAAGGCTCGTAGAAACAGGGGTGTTCTAGGAGTAGGGGTTGTGGTGGATGAGGGAAATACGTACTAGATTGATGAAAAACCTCAATAAATTAGCGGTCATTAATTGTAGAATTTCGTAAGCCGCTTTTCCAGCGACTTTTATGCTTTTAAAGGGCCAAAATTTCTCAACATTGATAGAGTTCTCCGGGAAAACTGTCTTTTTTAGCACAATTATTTTATTGAAACATTGGAGAGGACTAAAATCAACAAAACAATATCGGTGGCGGTGTTCGTTCGGCCATCGCTCTACGATCAAGAGAATGCAAGTTCGATCCTCGGCGCCAACAAAAACTCTCTGTCTAATATACATAGCTCCCTCATTTCAAATTTCAAGTTTCTTCCGCTTAACAATTGAGTTCTCTGCTACGTCAGTCCATCTCCACACATTTTGCCTCAACGAGCAAAAATTAACAGCTGTCAAAGACCACCGCCGTTCAACGGAGCGCCCACGAGGTGGACTACGGAAAAAGTCTTTGCCCCCTTCTTCTTAGTTTAGAATAAGTATAATAATTTTCCATTTCATCCTGGTAATTTATGGTCTCCATTGGCATCCATTTCTTCATAGAGTGTCCTTCACCGCATGCATTCTGTCAGACAAAAGCTACATCCGAGCATTCAAACAAACCTCTATGGTAATGGTTTGTCTGGCTTTTATCAGCTTGCTTGTCGTACGTTTCTGATAAATCATTCATCAAGTAACTGTCGCCTTCAGAAACTACGACTCTGTGGCTCTTCCAGCTACAATGCCATCACCCAAAGACAATTAAGCTCATTTAAGCTGGCAGAGCAAAAATAGCAGATATAATTGAAAGAAGACCTATTTAGTGCTAATTTCGACCAGTCGAAGAAAAATTTATTACACTTAATGCCCGAACCGGAATGAACGCGGCAGCGGCATCGGCAGCGAAATGTCAAACTTGAAACCACGCATTTCCCACACGCGACCTAAATTGAACGCAGCGGTAGCGGCGAAAGCAGATCTGCCTGTTGTTGTAGTTGCTGCTGTCGCTGCAACTGCTTTCTGCGTTTATTTTGTTCCAGCATTACTTTTAAAATTTAGGGTAGGTACACAATTTTTTGGGTCACTAATTGCTTGTTAAATTTAGTGCTAATTTCGTACGGTTGGAAAAATTTAAATTACATATTTTTCTAAAAAGTTACGGTATTGTCTGCCAGCTTAAGACTTAAGCTGGTAGACAACCGAAAATTGTTCCTTGTTGTCCGTCAAAATCACCTTGTTGTATTTAGTGCTTATTTAGTACACCCTTCTCACTCCGAAAAACATCTGGAAGCCGAGCCTTTCGCAATTCAAAGTTAGCCACGCGACATTATCCAAATCAAACAGTTGTGTGGGTTGACGCTAGCGAGCGAAGCGAGCGTTTATGTTTATGCGATACTGAGGGTTGTGATCCCTTATGCGCGGAGCGAGCGGAGCCCACGCGAGAGACTGTTGATTCACAATGTAATGAATAGTAATGTGCATAGCTTTAATTCGCGATAAACACGATTTCCGAGTATTTTTTCCGAGTGGAAAGGCTGTACTAAATTAGCGCTAAATACAACAAGGTGATTTTGACTGAAAACAACTAAAACATTGAGTGCATTCACGGCGCTCGTTTGATCCGGAGCGCTACGTAGCGCTCCGTAGCGCTACTACCCCTCGCGCTCGTGATTGCAATCGCTCCTTTCGTCCGCTCCGGAGCGACTACTTCCCCTTCGTAGCAGAAATTTTTTACGCTCTCTGGGCATGTAGCCGCTACATTTGACAATTCGCAGCTGGTATGTGCTTTCCGATTCGTGATTATGCCGAACCGGCGGTGATGCTTTGTCGCCACCGCACAACACTCACTTTGTCGATCACGAGGCTCAATTTCCCGGTTATCCTCTTACATTATTCGGCGCCAGGGAGTTGGAGGTTTGCAATAATTCCGAAACACAAAACATGAACTGACTCACTTACGAACTCCTGTCAGGCAATTGTGAAATATTTGCGGTGTCACCTGTTTTTTAGATATTTGATATGTAGCGGTTCAATCACGAAAGGTGTTGTGACAGGTAGCGCCTCCTCAAAGTGTAGTGGTGGGGATGTAGCGTTCCGTAGCGAAAATTGTTCACCTGAATGCAGGCATTGCCGTAACTTTTGAAAGAAAAGTGTACCTAATTTTTTTCCACTATGTGAAAATAGCACTAAATACGACAAGTAGTTTCTGACTAAACTTTTGTTTTGTTTTTCAGTGTAAGCTTAAGTCTTAAGCTGGCAGACACTACCATAGTTTTGGAAAACAAATGTAATATTTTTTTTTCGCCTGTAGTGTACTAAATGCAACAAGTAGTTTTTGTTTTAAAAAATTAAAAAATTTTGGTTGTCTGCCAGCTTAAGTCTTAAGCTGCTTATGCTGCTTGCTTATACCAGATGAAAAAAAAAATGTTTACCTTAATTTCCCCTCTATGAGTACCTCTCCTCTTAAAGTCAGCCTATTACGACGCATCGCTTCCTCCGGCGAATAGTAATAATTCTACACATTACCACAAGATTTCATGTACGTAGATTTAGCCGTTCGTGAGATATTCTATGGACAGACGGACAGACAGACATTTGACGGATTTCATAAGGGTTTTGTTCTTACTACAAAACCCTAAAAAGAAAGTTCAACTATTTTTTTTCGCCTGTACAATTAGCACTAAATACATACAACAAATAATCTTGACGAAAAAAACGACAATTTCTTCCTATTCTCTGCCAGCGTAAGACTTAAGCTGGCAGAGAACCGTAACTTTTAAAAGTAAAGTGTAATTAATTTTTCTTTCAATTATGTCTGCTACTTTTGCTCTGCCAGCTTAAGAGAGGTAGACAATTCACTGGGAAATGTGTTGCGTATAAAGTTCTGTTTTGTCAAGCGACTTGTTAATTAAAAATGAATGCATGTTTCGTCCTAAATAAGTTGACTCTGTGCGCCAGTATCCTGAATGCTGTAAATCTCCAGGGAAAAAGATCAACGGACTACTTGTCATTTCTCATTGAAGTAATAGTGTGTGTACATACTATATGTACTTGGAAGCATGTACATAAATATGTACAAGACCAAGAGATCCCAACTCCAACTTCCCAGTGGATCCTCATGGATGGGTCCTGGATATTGTGAGTTTTGTAAATAGCACTACAGTTCGTTTTTTTATATATATTTATCGAGTTGCGAGTTCTTCAGCAGGTATCCTGTCTCGACCGACAACCAACATTTAAACAAAACAAAAAATCAACCCAACAGCTTTCATGGAAAATGATGAATAGTAGAAGGAAAAAGCAGTACAGTAAGCAGGAAAATAATTATAGGGAAAGTGAAATGCAAACATCTACCAGGCTGAAAGAAAAGCGGCAATGGTGAATGGAATGGAAGGTTTGTGCCAAGAAAAGTGTCGTCAGGGATAAAGTGAATAGAATGTACTATTCAATAGCTGTAAGGGAGTATGAGTATATCGAAGTAACAAAAAAGGAACAGGACCCAAATATTGACGTTTATTAATTCACTAGTTCCAGCGGAAAATGAATGTAATCATCTATACAAGGTGCCCCGCTGCATATCGTACTTACTTTAGTGGTTGAATTTACCGCTCATTTGTGGAGAAAAACCAAAATGGGTACTATCTTAACCGTTTCAGAGTTAGAGCATTTTTTTGTAAATTTTGTCAAAAGCTAGACTCAATCAAAACTAAAATTTGCCAGTTATTCCATTGTGAAACTAAAAACAAATTTGGAACATTCCTAGTTTATATTTTGGTTCGTGTCTCAGATAATGCTGGGGATCGTATCGAGGGAGATTTCAGATGTCAAATCAGATTGCCAACATTGCTCTCAGAGCGAAGCGAGTGTTCATGTTTTTTTGCGATACTGATGGTTGTGATCTCTTATCCGTGAAACGAGCGGACCCCACAAGCGAGACTATTACGGAACATAATTATTCACAAAAGAAAACAATTATTACTCATAGGGCCGTTTTCTCAATGTCTGGTTAAATATTATCCTGTAGATAAACGCCAACAGGCGCTCATCCTCCGGGTAAGAATTTATCGGACAATAATTCCAAACAGCTGATACGTACTGCTGAATTTTGGCAGCTAGAACTGTTTACGTTTGCACATTCAAATGCGACAATTAAACTGGTCCCAAGGAACAGAGTGGAAATTCATTCGAAGGAAATGGATCTGAAACCAACTCAACAGGTGGCAGAATTACGCCAAGAAAATCAGCTGACTGCATTATCATATTTTGAGCGTTGCATGCGCTAAGATTAAATTTAGTGTCCCGGATAGCTAACTGGCAGTTTAACCGGACATTGAGAAAAGGGGCCATAGAAATCTTCCAAGCACAAGAACATAAAAGAGACTATATTGTGAATCAACAGTGTCTTGTGTGTGCGCCCGCTACGCTCGCTCCGCGCTTAAGGGATCACAACCCTCAGTATCGCTTCGGTGGCTCTGAGTGCCCAGGCGGCAACCCACACAATTGTCAATATGGCATGAACTTGGCAAAGAATTGTCAAACAATTACGTATTACCCTGTGTACGAACACCGGAATTATTTAGACACCAACCATTGTTCGTGAAATGTGTAAACTAGGAATGTGGCTTGAAATGAAACTTTGCTGATATCAAAATTCACTGCACGCGAAAATATATCGATTTAAATTTTGAAGAAATTGAAAAATCGTATTTCTATATCATAAATTAAAATATTGATTTTATAATAGTACTCAAACCTAGAAGTCTGCAGTTTTTACAAAAGTGATCTAAATGTGTTGGCTTTCAAATGGCATACAAATTTCTGAGAATTAAACTTACAATTTTCTGTATTTTTGGCATCGACGGGACTGCGGGACGTATGACCGTTTTGTACAACTGCCCTTAAGCTTTCGTGGCACCTTCTTGTCGCAGAAAACTCCAGAGTTTTCTTGCCACTTCATCCAACCGACACTGATGCGATGTTTGCTGTCGTCATCGCAGGTAGCTTCCTTGTTGACCATCGAGCCCAGGTACTTGTATTTGAATATAATGTGAAAGCAGATCCCATGCTTAGTAAAAGATTTTTTCAAAAATTAAAATTAATCCTCTCAGCAAATTATCACTTCCTCTACTCCCGTCTATAATTAGCATTATTAATTAATTTCATGTACACTACATTTGTTGTAATTTTTCACTATTCTCGGAGTGTAATTCACATAAAAAATTAATAAAATTGTAATTAGTGCAGGGACTAGGAAACTATTTGCATTTTCATGGAGTCCTCCGGAAAATTTGTATGTTTGAATTGAGTTTATTTATAACGTGCTAATGAGTGTGAATCGCACCTGATGTGGCGTGTTTGAATAATATTTTCGTACTAATTCTGTACAATCAAATTTACATGAACAAAGTTGGTAGTGCTAAACTCAATTTACTACACTGCCGGCTTAAAGCGGGCGAAATTAATTACTCTTGATGTGTATGGCAGTGGAGGATCTACTCAGCGGATTTTAATCAACTTAGTAACTATTTTACATTGAAATTAAGACTAGAATCGGGTATTTATCACTCGCATACATACTTGAGTACCCGGGTACTAATGAGCTATAAAAAGCTAGTTTTTTTCACTTATTGTAATTTTTATTGTCCCCATCTTCCTAATGAGCAATCGCTATTATGTTTTACCTGGAAAAACATGTCCACAAGTGATTTTGCATTTTTGTTTATAACTTTTTTTTCACTTTTTGTTGATTACCCCCTATATACATTTATAAGTACCCAGGTACTCACATTCGTATTATATAGGGTTTTACCCAGAAAAATTTTTCATTGAGCAACACACAGTGTGGCGTCTATTTTTTATCTTTAAGAATAATATTAGTATGTTAATACTAAATTTTCATAAAAAAAAAATCAAAAAATCAATATACTATTCATTGACCACATTGTTATTCTTTTTATTCCAAATCCGCTTGACTTTCCCCTTGTCAACATCAATTTCTACAAAATTTCCATGCAAAGTCTATCTGAGTACCCAGGTACTCACATATGAGATGGGATGAATGTGAGTGTGAAAATGTACCAATAATATCCTTGTACATCGGCATACTCAATTACCTTAACCCCTTGCGCGTCAACTGTTCCATGTGGTTTCGGAGAATGCAGTTGACCGCATGCACCCATGATACAAGGAAGACAAGATATGGCCTTGCGCATGCCGGCTCTCTGAATAACTACGTCATTCGCTCGTTCAATTGTATGAATACTTAGTTTTCGGCTTTTATCTCTGTAACTATTAATCCTAGCAAAAAACTTTCTGAGGCGAAATTAAAGATCACAAAACTGTTTGAGCAACTTTTTTCTATCTTAACTAGTTTTCGAGATAATCCCAATCAATTCATTCATTCGCACGAAATTGAAAAAAAAAAAAAAAACATATCAAGCAGAGCCAGCACAAGAGCATTGCATTGCAATCCTGACGACAGTATCGCTTCATTGTTGAGGATGCAGCACGCGCACGATACAGCGGTCTCTTGTGTGGGCTCTGCTTGATGTGTATGTTTTTTGAGAAGCGAATTTGTTTGGTTTTTTGTTTATATCACAATAATATCAAGCAGAGCCCACGCAAGAGACCGCTGCACCGTACGTGTCCTGTACCGTGTGCGCACTGTACCGTGTGCGCCCTGTACCGTGCGCGTCCTATACCGCAGGCATCCTACACCGTACGCGTGCTGCTTCCTCAACAAGCAAAACGATACTGTCGTGAAACGATACAGTCTCTCAAGTGTATATGAGCCAATGACGTGATGCGCAGAAACATACGAAATGAAACGCGGGAAGGCCATATCTTGTCTTTCTTGTATCATGGCATGTACCTTCTGCACATCCATGGCCACGAACGTCGTCGTGGACGGGATTCGAACCCGATACGTCGGTAGTCGTACATCAACATAACTTCCATAGCTGTTGGATTTTAGACTAGAGGTACAAAAATAATTCGAAATGTCTATCATCTACTCAATTGCTCTTGTGGGGCATACCGCGTCAACTGTTCCATGTGGCCCAGTTGACATTTCGTTGACATAAGCTGGTTTCGGAGAATGCAGTTGCATGTCTATCATCTGAAAGGTTTTTATTATCTAGCTTTTTTCAGTAGAACTATTTGGTGATTTTTCAGTTGTGTTTTATGCATTTTAAGGCATGTAACTACTCGATATAATTAAATTAAAATATAATCAAGTTAACTTAATTTCATTGCAAAAAAACACTGACTTTTCGAGAAAAAATAGCTGAAATACCAAAAAATTTTAAAGCGAAATCCAAAAGTTTTTAGTTTATAATGCTCTATTGTGTAAACAGTTGTAGTATAACTGTAACTATAAACTTTAGGGGACTTGTTTCTAAATATTTAAACAAAGAACGTACGTACGTATTTGCTGTGATTTGGTGTCTTTTGCTATTCTCTACATTGCGTAGTCTATTCTTTCAGATACGCGTCTATTCTTTCAGTGGTAGATTGAAATGATTGTAAGGATGTGGATCGAATAAAATTCAAAACGGCAAAAGGTGCATGTACGTTATTTCATGTTAACACGGCAGAGCCGTAGTGCTAATTACATAAATGCAAAGGTGATGTACATAAGTAAGGAAAACCTACTTTATTTTTCATTTTATTTTTCAGCTATGAAACAGTGGCTCAAAAATTCAACAGACGTTCAACATCATCAGCTAATCCTATCCCACCCTTATTGAAATGTAAATCCTGCGGCATTTTCAAAATTTCACAATACATTGTTAACTTCCCATCCGGAAATATGCATGAAAACGTATGATCCGCTTAAAATCAACCGAAAAGTAAACACTTAAAATGGACCACTAAGCCGGCTGTCAGGATAATTATTCACCTTGCAAATATGCCTATAATGCCAGTGAAAATGGCTGGTATGGGTAAAACCAATACAATGCATGTATAGCGATATTAATCCCATAACAACAGGCGAGAAGAACGGAACGGACTCATTTGAATCATACTACGCTGTTTGTTTTCTCCGCCGTCAGCCGGAGCCGCCAGCCAGAACACACTGAACCGTGACACAAGCTACTCGACATTTGCCCGATCGAAATGTAGGCAATTTTCAGATATTATTTTAATTATAAACTTTTCAAACAAACATTCGTAATCAAATTTCAGCAGCCAGCGCATCAGGCACTTATTTAATTATAAAACTTATGCATACGAGCAATTAGTTCGTCCTGTTTGTAATCCAATACCTCACTTGCATTTTGGAGTTGTGATATCGTCGCGTAAATATTTCGCCTTAATTTTAACAAGTTTTTGATAATGTGATTTTTGAGTTTTTAACTTTAAAATAATTTTAAATATTTTGTATGTACTGCTGTCAGGACTTACTCATTAGTGCTCTTGTGTGGTGACAAACGGCTAATAAACGTAATTACAAAGTGTCCTTTGTAGACAGGTACTATATGTATGTACATATATATAACAAAATCGGTTCACAATATTCATTTTACGTTGAGACAATGAAAGTGAATTAAAATTAATGAATATACCATATTATATTATACAATACAATTAAAAACGTAATTGATTTGGAAGTCAGTGGAGTTTTACAATTATTTTTGATCAGAACGTGATTGCACTACTTTCAGAGAATTTTATTCAAACAGCTGACCTAATTTGGTTTTTGACTTTATTTGGATTTTAAGAGACATATATTTTAACCTCGTCAATTATCGAAGGGACAAATTCCAGATTTGATGGTTAGGCATACTTAAATTTTAGGTTTCTTTTAGTGGTCTTGAACTCTTGAAGACGTATGAAGGCGATGACTCGACAAACCGACAAACATCATATCTGACGAACACTGCGCGTTTGTCAACCACAATAAGGCTGATTGGAACAGTTTCACCTCCTATAACAACGCTAAATTCCTCGCTCTGCCAACGCCAACTGACGTTTGTACAGCCGAATCCAACATAAGGAAAGTCCTGAACAAAGCGGCTGCGAAGCTCATTCCTGCAAGACGGATTTCGAAAATTCGGCCCAACTTTCCAACCACTGCCGCCAGACTGGCAGACAAGAGAGACATCATCAGGAGCGTAAACCTGGACGACCCCAGAATTCACGAGATGAACTGCGAGATCCAAAGGCAAGTAGCCGAACACAGGAGGTCAAAATGGAGCACCCATCTGAATAACTGCAATCTTACCACAGGGTTGAGCAAGTTATGGTTGACTGTCCGTGCCCTTTCCAATCCACCAAAACAGAAAGGGAACGTCGCCATTCAGTTCGGTGAAAATTCAACAAGTGACTCTACCCACTGCGCAAGTCGTTTCAATAAACAATTTATTGAACACCCCGCACCAGACAGACTTAAGCGCAAAATTCGTAGGAAGATTCAAAACCGAACCACAGACAGCATACCTGTTTTCACCACAGACGAAGTAGTTACAGCTATAAGGAAGGCGAACAACTCGAAAGCATTGGGACCAGATAGCATTTCAAAGACTATGCTCAAACACCTCGATCTGCCAGCCACCAACTATCTCACGGCTACTTATAATCTATGCATCTCCTCGTTGATCGTCCCGAAATCTGGAAAAAAGGGAGAGTCATCCCAATATTGAAACCTGGGAAGAAAGCGACACTCGACGAATCCTATCGTCCAATAACTCTACTGTCACCAGTTGCCAAAACGCTTGACGCACTAATCCACCCTGTTCTTACGGCCCACATCCAGCTCGCTGATCACCAGCATGGCTTCCGAAGCATGCACAGTACGACCACGGCCTTGGATGCCATTACATTCCGCATCCATAATGGTCTCAACCAGGCTCGTACTTGTGATAGAACAATATTGGTGGCGCTTGACCTGTCGAAGGCCTTCGACACTGTCAGCCATTCAGCGCTTTTGTCTGACATCAACCGTTCATTGCTTCCGACGCAAGTAAGGAAATGGATTGCCAATTATCTCGCTGGCAGGCAATCCTATACAAAATTCAGGAACAGCAAATCAAAGCTTAGGAAGATTAAACAAGGTGGACCTCAAGGAGGAGTTCTATCTCCTACCTTGTTTAATTTATATCTATCAGGACTCCCAACACCACTTGAAGGGATCGACATCATCTCCTACGCCGACGACTGCTTCATTCTGGCAACAGGGAACGACATAGCGGATATGTGCGAAAACATCAACGGTTATCTTGAAGAACTTAACTCGTTCTTTATAAGCAAGAACCTTACCATATCAGCGCCTAAATCCTCGGCAACCCTATTTGCCACCTGGACGAAGGAGGTCAAGATGCAGCTTGAAATCTCGATCGGGAATCATTCTATTCCTACTATAAAGATAAACTCTCCTAAAATCCTAGGAGTCACGCTGGACAGCATGGCCATATCACCACCCCATGCCTCAACCGTGTGCGACAGGATGCGTAGTAGGAATAAAGTCCTCAAAGCCCTGGCCGGTAGTACCTGGGGCAAGGATAAGGAAACTTTTATTTCCGTATGTATTATTTCGTAGTGGCAGCAGTAGCAGTATCTTTTTGCAAATACATACTTCGATTTCATTACTGTGGAACTAAGAAAAATATCTTATTTGCTAGCTGTAGGTGTCATTTGATATCAGCTGTTGCGTCGGTGTCCTTTGGCAGGTTTGTTAAGGGTCGCTTATATTGGGCGAGTTTATTAGTCGAAAAAATTAGCCGATGATTCAACTAGCGCTGTTATGGCGTTTATACACAGGTTGCGACGTCAGACGGGAAAATCCTGGAAGAGTGATTTTTGAAAATACTTAGGCGAGCAACTGTGGCTAGAACACAGCAGAATATACCATTAGTCCGGTTGACGACCGAATTTCCTGCCACTGTTCCGAAATTAGGGTCAATCAAGGAACCTACATACCGAATTTGGTAAAGATCCGACCACCGGAAGTGCTCGAACTACAGACTAACCGACAAACATGCAAACGCACTACATGGATCATCGCATATGCACGTCCATCATATGATTATATGGAACAGGTCAAAAATCTACCGAATAGTTAAAATTTTCAGCACTTAAAAATATCGCTAAAATACGCAATACGAGTATATAACCCTATTGCTTTTCGCACCTTGTGCTAACAGCTGATGTTAATTATCCCAGCTTCTTCATTTTCCATAAATTTGGAAATTATCCCCAATTATTGCACATCAAAAGTCAGCCCCTTTGGGTTAGCTGCGGCAGGTGTCTTTTTTTTTGAAATCCCTTTATTACATTAACAGAAAACCATGCTTCAACTAAAAACCAAAATGAGCAGAATCGGAACAAAATTTATTCCTAAAATCCTTTTGAAGTGTAGTGCTCTGACGTTGTGAGAGTCATGTCGGTGTTTATTAGCACTGCCCATTAATATAAAGCCGACAAACTTAGTACAAAATTTTGAATTTCGCAGTATATATGTATGCATAAGACTTGCAATTCATATATCACGTACGCATTTAGAACGAATGTAGTATAAGTTTGAATTGACAGCAAAACTGTGCGAATAAGACAAAATCGATACAAATCCACAAGGACATTAGTGGGAAAAGGATGCCAACAAAACAAAATATTTCTCCGCTCTCGGTAACCAATAACAACATGACTCCCTGTAGTTAGGCAGCTAATACATACAAAAAATTAAAAATTTCTCACTTATACAGTGACAAATGTAGCAATATGACAGCTACAGCGTTACTTTTGAGTTAGTATTAGTTCTCCATTCCTCTCTCAGCCCACTATGAGTATCCTTTTCTAACTAATGTATTCGAATGCAAGGATTTATGGACTACTAGTTGATATATTTGCACCTAAAATTAATGTGTTCCCCTCTCAAAAATCAATGTTTTATTCGAAGTCTGTCGGCTTTTACATTATTGGGCAGTGTTTATTAGCACCCGAGGTCTCATAGTACGAAAAGAAAAAACTCTGTCACGTTACTATCCACAAAAATGTTTTTACAAGTGACTCCAGTTCACACGGTAGTTCATACTTACCTCGGCATCAGAACATATTTCTAGTCCTCCTAGTGCTACCCTTTGACTTTGAGAAAATCGATGTGAGCTCATGAAAATGTATGCGCTGCATGCGGTGCCATCCAGGGTTGAAAATTAAATTTCACGTGAATTTTAACTTTTCGTCAAAATATAAAATAAATGTTTCCAGGAAATCCATTTTCCGAGATAGAGATAATCCTGGTTTTATTTAATGTAGTGGTACATAAAATAAAAGTACAGTGAAACTTGGTGTAGGATTTTTACCAAATCTGTTTAGTTGTCAGTTTGACGTCGCATAATGATGAAACCGATACGAAAGTCGGTCCTACATGATATTAGTAGTATAGTACGGATATATGTACCTACAGTGGCGGACAAAAGTCTACGGCAACACCTTATATTGAGGTTCTGGTTAATTGGAAGCTTTAATCAAAAATCCATTGATGCACATTTTTTTCAGTAACATAAATACATTTATAAAAAACAAAAACAAAAACTTTTCAAAACAAACTTAAAGAGAAATTCATAAAACATAAAAAATTGAATGGACAAAAGTCTACGGCAGTCAGTGCTGGCTGACTTATACAATAAAAATTTCCAACTAAACGTGTCGGAATTTTTAAAATTATTTGTTGGCTTAATACTTGGTTGGACCCCCTTTAGCATCAATTACTGCTTGTAGTCTTCGGGGCATAGATGCGACTAAATTACCAGTTTCTGTGGATGTAATTTTCTCCCATTCTGTAATGAGCGCT
The DNA here is from genome assembly GCA_964017055.1 of Chloromyia formosa. NCBI lineage: Eukaryota > Metazoa > Arthropoda > Insecta > Diptera > Stratiomyidae > Chloromyia > Chloromyia formosa. Next base: position 13,988,751 of record OZ024818.1, on the reverse strand, counting down.
TCCTTCAACAAATTTTTATTTTTTACGCAACATTTCCGAATTTTCTGCCCCAGAAGCTCCCATACATGTTCTATTGGGTTTAAATCCGAACTTTGGGGAGACGTATTCAGCTGCCTGGGAGCGTAGTACAACAACCAGTTCTTGACGAAAAAAGCTGTGTGCTTCGAATCATTGGGTGGTATGCATAAAGTGAGTCGAGTGGAGTAAAGCTGAGTTGACAGAATTCCACTCAATTTTCACTATGGAGCGGAGAGTAGTTTTATGCATACAACTTTTTCACTCGATTCACCGAACATAGCAGACTCAGGAATGTCCTCAATAGACTTCACTCTTGAGTATATCCTCATTATTATGCATACCACCCATTGTCCTTTTGGAAAATCTAGCTCCCTCCAAGGCATAACTTCTCAATTGATGCCCTTAAATGTTGTTCCAACAGGCTCTTGTAAACATAGCGGTCCACAGTAGTTTCAACAAAAGCCAATCTGCCGACCTCAGATGCAGCTATGGCTCCCCAAATCATAACATTACCTCCACCGTGCTTGACAGTAGGAATCAAATTTTTATGGTCTCTAATGCCGTATTCTTTTTTCTCCATATTTTACTGCGACCATCACACCCGAACATGTTGTATTTCAACTCATCGGTAAAAAGGACTCGATTCCAAAAATCATTGTCCTTGTTGATATGGGCCTTGGCGAACTCTAGCCGCAGAAGTCGGTTTTTACGTGAAGTTCTGCTTTGAAATCCATTAAAATTTAATGCTCACGAAATTGTTCTTGCATGGACATCTTTTTTCCTTACCGCAGCTACTTGTTTCGCCAAATCTGGAGCACTTTTTTTTGGATTTTTGTTCACTTCTTTTCAAATTGAACTAATGTCTCTGCGTGAAAGCTTTTTCGGTCGGCCAGTTCGCGGCTTATTTTCAATGGAACCACTGCTTTAAAATTTTTTGATAATGGTATAAACAGAACTTCGTTTTAGTTTCAGTTATTTCGCAATTTCCGAGCACTTTTTTATACTGGACGATCAAATTTCGGACATCACTAGAAATTTCTTTTCGCGATGACATTTTGCGGTCCTAACAGTTCGAAACTAGCGATAAACCTATAGTAGAGCTGCAGCCGCACATGTACTGAATGGCAGTAAGATCAAATAAACAAATTTCGAAGAAATACAGTTAGGTTTAGTTGGAAATTTTTTGTGTATAAGTCAGCCAGCACTGACTGCCGTAGACTTTTGTCCATTAAATTTTTTATGTTTTTATGGATTTCTCTTTAAATTTGTTATGAAAAGTTTTCGTTTTCGTTTTTTTATAAATATCATTTCCACAAGAGCGTATACTTTGTAACTTTTTAATGCACCATTTTTCAAAGAGTGGTGGGGGACTTTTAGTTACCTGCATTCTTCCTCTTTTTCGCATTGTATAAATTTGGTCATTCTAAGTTCAAGTAGGAGAGTGATAAGACGTCAAGTGAAATGAGTGCGATTTACAAAAAACGATTCGAAGCTGTGTTTTTAGTAAGTCATCCGAAAGGACCAAAAATGACACCTGCATCGGCCGGAAAGCACCTGAAAGTTTCGACACAGTTTGTGAATAAGTGGATAAAGCATTTTAAAGATACTGGAAATGTAGACGATCTACCTGGTAGGGGTAAAACCCGAAGCACTTCAAAAACCCAGGATAAGGCCATCATTGATATTTTTAAGAAAAATCCGTCCGTTACTACCTTAGTGCTAGCAAAGGAAATGTTATCGAAGAAGAATATTTACGTGTCCTTGAATACGATTCGGCGAAGATTACAAGAGGAAAACATCAAAACCAGGTATGCCTTGATGAAACCATTACTTACCGAAAACCAGAAGCGAAGACGTGTAGAGTGGGCTAAGGAAAACATCGATCGTGATTGGGACAACGTGATCTTTACGGATGAATCAAGTTTTGCTGTAAATACGTTCAGGAGACGAGTGTGGTCACAAAAAGGAGAAGCTGTCGTGAACCGAACCGTTAAACACCCTGTGAAGGTCCATGTTTATGGATGCTTTTCTGCACGCGGTTTCGGAAAATTAATAACGTTTACCGGAATTCTTACTGCTGAAAGGATGATCATTTTGTACAAGAAAGGATTATTGAAGTCTGCTAGGATGCTATATGGCAACGACAACACCGATTGGTTTCTACAAGAAGATAACGATCCGAAACATAGAAGTACTTGATTGGCCTTCGCAATCGCCGGATGCCAATCCTATTGATGTTTGGGGATTAATGAAGCAGAAGCTTCAAGGAAAGCAAATAAAAGGAGAAGCACATTTAAGGCAAACGCTACAAAAAATTTGGAAGAACTTATCGACAGACTACGCGGAAAAATTGGCCGAAAGTTGTCACCGAAGATGCCAGTCAATAATCAATAGTGACGGCGATTGGACCATGTATTAAATATAATTGCGAAAATGTATTTTGTATTTACTTTCAATAAAAAATAAAATTTCTTACTTGTAACATTTTGTTTTTATTTTGTGAGGTATACGGTCTTGTGGAAATGACTGTATATTTACGTTACTGAAAAATTGTGCATCAACGGATTTTTGATTAAAACTTCCAATTAACCAAAACCTCAATATAAGGTGCTGCCGTAGACTTTTGTCCGCCACTGTATATTGACGGAAAAGTCGAATTGATCAATATGGTTGTTGGTAGAGTCCACAATATGCCGGAACTCATAGAATTTAGCATATTGTCATTGCTAGGGAGAAGAGCCACCTAAAATTAGTTGATGCTCGAAATAGGATTCGTTTGACTCCAACAGAAATATGTATGTCTCTTAATCGCCGTGCATTGGGAACACGAACATAAGAAGTTTATTTGAGAGACCAAAGTTAAAGTTACAGGGTCGCCGGCCACCCAAGCATTTTTTATCCTTGAAACTATTCGTCTGCTTCATTATAAAGTCATGATAGTGGGCGCCCTCTGAAACGGCAGTGGTAGTTGACAATTGTCAACTTAGTCATCCCGCCAGTCATGGCGGTGTGAAAACTACCAGTAGTAGTCGTGAGTCGGGTATAGGGCTCTTCTTAACCAGAGCCGCACTAAACTGTCTCTTCTCCTGTGAACCGGTCTCTCCGGCCAGGCTGGCCGTCAATATTCTGTCGGATCAAAATAGGAAATATCACAATAATATTGTACAATTCGCCAAATGAAGTCGAAAATATCGTGGCGAAAGACTCCTTCTACGAATACCTAAATGCCGTCCAGAGCAGAGCACCTAAAGGTAACCTTGTAATGGTTATGAAAGATTAAGTTGCGAAAGTGGGTACTGACAACAACGGACTCGGTACTGGTGATTGCAACGATAACGGTGAAAAATTCGTAGAGTTCTGCAACTTTCGGTGGTACCATGTTTGAGCATAATGACTCTCACAAAATCAGTTGATCGTCTGTCGATCGGCACTGAACACAAAATCAGATCGACCACTGTCTCATTAGTAAAAGATACAAGAGTTGCCTGTAGGACGTGCGAAATAAGAAGGGTGCCGAAATTGGGATGGAAAGAGACCATTACCTTATGATCGCTAATATTCGATTGCATATTGCAGCCGTCCGTTGTCCAAGTGGGGAAAAGTTCACGCGCCGCAAATTCAATACTGCCTGATTGAAAAATCCAGCTGTCTTACAACACTATGACGACCATTTTCCGCAAAAAGCAGTTGAGACTAGTAACTAGTCACCCAGCTGGTGACGTAAACGAACATTGGGATGCCATCAAAAATGCGCACACTGACCGCGCAGATACCACCTTTGGCACAAACCCGGATTGCCGACATGAGCACTGGACGTCCGACGCTTCACGGCAGCGTATTGTTGAAAGAAAAGAGCTGAGAGACGGCGATCGAAGCAGCATCGAACACCTTTACCGTCAGAATGCTTGACAAGTCCAGCGTAGTGTGCGACGCGATAGAAGAGAATATGGGAACTCTCTTCTAGCCTAGGCGGAAAAAACCGCAAGAACCACCAACTAGCCGTATACGGTGTCATCAAGGAGTTCTCAGGTGGTTTTGCCAACATCTGATGAAGTGATGGAAACCTACCTACCTACAGGCGGATTCTCCTGTGTCGACCACATTAACACCTTGCGAATCATCATCGAGCAATGCGCTGAGTACGGTTCTCCGCTTCACTTGCTTTTCATTGATTTCGAAAAATCTCGATAGATGACCGGGATTCTGTATGAGCGGCTTTGCGCACAATAAGTTTGTGGCTGCTACTAAGGGAACCTTTCATGGGGTGAAATATCGCGTTCTGCATAAAACTAAAGTATCGGGGGACTTAAGACTCGAATGGAGTTCACCAGCGGTCCATTCTCTTACCGATCCTATTCCTCGTAGTGATTGGCGATGTGTTGCATGCAGCCCTATCCGGACTAGACAGAGGAATTCGGTGGACCTATTCATTTTATCTACATCTTGACTATGCTGACGACATATGCCGACTCCCACAAAATCATGAATCTGAGACTTGAAATTTTTTCAAATGTTTGTAGTGGGATCCAGTTGGTTGGTATTGAAAATGGACAAGATCCGACCGAAAGAACCCCTACCTCCCCTACAAATGAAACGATAACAAATAAGCGATAACTTTTGATAGAATGAAGCCAGCGACTTGAAATTTTGGTCAAATGTTTAAAGTAGGATTAAGTTAGTTGGTATTGAAAATGGGCAGGATCCGACTCAAGAAACCCCTACCTCCTCTACAAATGAAACTTCAAATAAGCGATGACTTTTAATAGAATGAAACCAGCGACTTGAAATTTTGGTCAAATGTTGAAATTAGGATTGAGTTAGTTGGTATTAAAGATGGGCCAGATCCGACCCAAGGAACCCCTACCTCCCCTACAAGTGAGATTTCAAATAAGCAATAACTTTCCATAGAATAAAGCTAGCGACCTGAAAAATTACGCAAATATTTTTATAATGGGTTAGTTAATTGATTTTGGGAATGGTCAAGATCCTCCTGAATGAGTGCCAACCTCCCCTATAAACTGGCCATATAGGAAATTCACTTTTAATGCATATGGTCGTTGCCAATTGGTGCTTTTGGTATCACCACTAGGTCTGTACAAGTCTAGGGTATATACGCTTCGGATTCCAGGCCGAAGCGAAGCTTCAGTCTGGTTTTTAGAATGATAAGGTCATCTTCAATAAATCACCATTTGAGGTGTGATCTTAGAACGGTCGCGCGCTCGAAGATCAAACCTCAAATTTGAGGATTTTGTGTCTGTGGATGTCTTCAGGGTTATTTCTTGTTTTAAGTTTAAGGTCCACTTAGTCCGGGATCATGATTCTAATTTTTTTATTTTTCTCGTGCATCAAACAGTAAAATATCGCCACAAAAACATCACCGAATGTGTGAAGTGCTGTAGTCTGCAACAAATCATCTACATTGAAATATATCGAGTCAAGATATCTAAATTAAAAATGCATTTATTTATTGTACAATGCTTAGATATTTATTAGAAAGTCATTTCAGACCTTAATTATTTATATTCATAATGGGCGCCCAACGTGGGCAGTAGACTTCCATGAGCTGTGTATAATAAAATGTGTTTTTGTCTTTCTTTGAATTACGTTTGTAAATTTACAAAATAAATATCTGAATAAAGGAGTTAACTAATATAAAATATATATACTCATATGTACGAAAGAAATATATAAAATAATTACACACTATAAAAATAAGGACTTAAAAGTACAACCTCATTGCCAGCTTTGGTCATCAAATAAATTTACTCGCACTATTCGTAACATTATTATCGTATTGGCCTATTTACAAGCGTTTCATTTATAAATTATGGGGATTCACTTTGTTGTTTTTTTTTTATAAATTACTATACACCTAGCCTAAGCCTAAATTATTTCTTAATCCTTTGCCTAAAATGTGTGTTGTGTCTTCCTATCATCTACAAAATTGTCTTCCAGAAAAAGAAAGAAAAAACTTATAAATTACAAACTGAGAAAATGAAATAGTGTCCTAGATGACTGCACTTCAAACTACAGAAGTGATGGTTGTGGTGATGCTATCTGTTGTCAACGGACGCTCGCTTTGGCTTGGACTGGGCGTACTCGTACACGAGTCTCTCCGGTTCACCATAATTTGACTTGATTTGACGGCAATCCATTCGTTGCGTGCCGCATCAAACCACGTCAAACCCAAATTATAGCGACCATTCAAATTGGCATGTTGACAATGCGAGAACCACCACCCACCCTCATAGTTTGCAGCGCAATGCGTGTTTGATATGTCGCGATCAACATCGATGGCTGAAAATTGCATACGATTCTGGTAGTCGAGCGCATCCGAGGCATTGCCACTGTAGCCGCCAACGTGCAAACGATAGCCATCTTCGCGAGATGACACGAAGAAATAATTGTAAAGGGCATACCATGTATTGTCATAGATATCCTGCATAACGATTTTCAGTCCTGTACAATTGTCGGCCGTTAGATGATGTAGAATCTCGTTGCCAATCCAAAATTCGCCCGACGGTGTGCCAAATCCTTGAGCGTACTTTTCCCACGATCGGTTAAAGTCCACTGATCCGTCAAAACGACGCTGAATGCTAGTCCAGCCATTGGAACAATGGGCAAGAGTGGGATTATGTTGGCCGGTGGGGGCGATTAGGTACAGTCCTGATGCAGTGTGGTTCACTTGACTACAATCGGAGGGTAGTTTATTGATGATTGCTTCGAAGCGGTTTTCGACGTTTTCCAGTTCTTGAATGAGATTCTTGGCTTCGTTGACGTAGCTTTCCGATTCGTTGGGCTTGTGCGGTCGGCTGGCATCCGATTCAATCTGGAAATAAAATTGGAAAATTTTTATAATTACGTATAAAATAAAAGATACTTAAATAGTAGTTGCGACCTCAGATAGTAATAGATGAAGATGATGTTCTCATCTCAAATAACCAAGACGAATCTGACTTTACTAAATCAAACCTTCCACTCTTCTTCAAATTATCATCTTCTAATATCCATATCTAAATCGAATCTTTTCCCAAACCACTCAGCTTTAATAGCTTCTAAACTATCTCACACACGTTGAATTCAATTGACACATTCTCGCAGGATTTATGCAGTTCATCTTAGTAAATCCATCCACTATAAATACATACGGACCTTATTGGCGATTTATCGTGACACTTTGATAAAAGAATCACCAGCAAGTAGGACGGTCTGTGTCTTCCCTCTACTGTTTCGGTTAAGCTCCTCCCGTATTTCATCCTTCACATTTCATTATAAATAATTCATGGTTAGCAAACATCCTATTGCCCTAGAACACAGGGATTCCGGTCGTGTGTCCTCTTCGGATTGATTCTCCGGCTTTCAAGGACCATGGAGGGAACGGAGACTCAATCGGATATGGAGAGAAAAACATCCAAATCAGGAATATATATAAAAAAGGACTAGTCCTATTCTAGCCGGGCGAAAAGGTCGCAATCAATAAATTTTAAAATGTTTCGTCCTACCGTTAGATACATATTTATTTTACTTTTCATTCAGAAGTATACATATAAAACAGACACGTTAAATAAAGAGAAAGCCTGGCGTAATTTATGTGTCAGAGAAAAGGTCGAATGTAATAAATTTCAAAAGTCAAATAAAAAATTTACTTAAGCCACACTGTAGAGGATTTACATTTGACACCCACTCCCTCTGTATATTGAAAACCGATGATTTAACCCGAAACATTTTGAGACGGATGGTAACAGGATACGGATTTCAATTCCTCAAACTGTTCGGAGAAAAAGTTTCCGTCATTTCGATTCCGTCCAAGCAGGCCAGCATGCTATAAATTTTAACATTTAGAAAATAAGCCAAAGGTTCGTTCAGAGCAGAGTCTCTGCCCAGCAACACGACATTACTGACACTTGTGTTGTTTGGAAAATTTTTAAAATATTTGGTAAAAATGTGGGAGAGTTACGAAACTTCTAATGGTTTTGATTGCTGAGAATATTTCGAAGAAATCAGAAAGTCGTCGTAAATCAGATTTCCATTTTCTTACACCAAATGTAGGTCAGTTTCCTTCATTAGCAATTGGTGAAATGGACAAAGACCAAGGCGTATGATTGGATTTCTGGGAAATGCCGTTCAGGCCAATTTACTATTTTACAAAGAGAATTTCTGATTTAATTATAATTTAGTCTATAATAGCAATGATTTGAATGAAATCTACGGATAAGCATCAACGAACCACTGAGGTGAAGCCCAGATTGAAGCCTATTTGCCGTCGTTGTCGTTTTGGTTTGTATTGTATATTCATGGTGTGTGTGTGTGTGTGAAATTATGAGATCTGTCAGCCAACTGTTGAAATCAATACTCAATTAAAATTGGGTTAAGGCAGACGTGGCATCAAATCACTATTATTTGTACTGCCAGAATTTAGGGAGAGCGTTATAACTACTATTTGCTCTAGTGGGGCATAGCGCGTCAACTATTCCCATGGGGCTTAGTTGACGTTTCGTTAGCAGAAACTAGTTTCGAAGGATGCATTTTGCTAGCATGTGCCTCCTGCTCATAGACGCATACCTGCGACAAGTCGGGCAAGTTTGCGCCTCACACCACAAGGAGAAGACAATACAAACATCGATGGCCACAACGTGGACCGGACTCAAGCCCGTAACTGACCGGTAGCATGAGATATCAACGCACTGATCTACCGCCCACCTCTTTATAATTATAGCATTATAAGGTTAAGTTTGAATAGCTGATAGGATTACCACAGCCCACTAGACGACTTATTCATTGAACCAACAGTATAGTAGGTGACATTGAATTCATGATTCTGACACTCTTGTCTTTTAGTTCCTCTAGGTCTCTAAAGAAGAAGAACACAATAATAGGTACAGGTCATCGTTTTCGCTCCTGCTAAGGTCCCTCGAGGGAAGATGTAGTCTCCTGAAACAGTTACCAGACAATGCCCAATTATAATACTCACAACCATACTATAATGTGCTTTGATCCAGCGCACTTGGCATCTACTGCACGTACCCCATTTCGTGGTGGCCCAATTAAAACCAGCAGCCCCCTATTGTCATTTTATATGCCGCAATAGGCATTTTATTATTGCGGCGATCAGTACGACCTAAACAGTTGAATCCTTTCGGCAAGCTCGTCAGCTATTCAATTTTTTCGATAATGAAGGCATATTGTAGTGCAATCGGTAGAGAGTCGACATGATAACATAAAAATGGGGGATTCGAAACCCACCCAAGCACATCCCTTCCCTCTTCTGGTCGGCTTTCAGTTGCGTTAGCTACGAAAGTATACATTGGTTTGATAAATGACACAAACACTTTTCCCTTAGGCTGAAAACACACCGCGTAAGACAAAACGTTTTGTTTTGTCTCAAGAAACAACCGACCATTGCTTCTTACTAGGCGGCATACATCAAAGGAAACGGAATAAAACAACCGCTTTTGTCTCGATGCATCTTACGACTGGTTGTCGATAATACATGTCTTTGAATATGATCAACACACACCGAATGAAACAAACTCGTTTCAGACAAACGTCGTTGTCGATAATTGCATACATTGCAATAGACGCAACACACACCGCATGAAACGAAAAAAAACGATCAAAACAGAAAGACATGTTTCGTTGCCACTAGGCGCCCAGTTGCCTTTCGGAAACAAAAATTCGTTTCCGTTTAATAGCTGGTCATTTTATGTAAAATTTTGCAGATTATAGACGTCGCTGCAAATTTAATTTGGTCTTACTCGTATCACATCATCATCATCATCATCATCGTGGCGCGACAGCCCGATGTCGGGCCTTCGCCGCCTGGATCGTTGTCCTCCAATTATCTCGGTCACGTGACCGCGTCCTCCAATCTTGAAAGCCCAGTACCTGCTCGGCATCTACGTATACAGATCTCTCCCAACGAGATCTCGGTCGTCTAGGCAGTCTCGCTCCGTCAACTCGTTTTGCATTCATCACTCTCTTTGGCATGCGATCATCGTATCTCAACACACACCAAACGAAACAAGACAAAAAAACGTTTTGTTTTGTTTCACTGTGTTTCGCTTGGTGTGTGCTGCAATGAAAAACGTTTTCTTGTCTTATGAGACAAAAACGTTTTGTCTGACGCGATGTGTTTTCACATTTACTGTGAAAAATATTGGATCGCGTACATGTTTTTTTTTTCGTTTCACTTGATGCCCAAAAAGCTACTACTCCAGCGCATTGGTCTCATCACACCGATTCAACAGACACCCGTATTGCCTAGATCTAAACTCATTTTCAAGGAGATCCTTTTGTCTTGACTCAAAATACCTTCAACAGTACTACATGAGTATCATCATACCTATTAAGAAAATGCTCATATTTGGCAACCGCACCGGAGCCCAGACCTCTAATTTTTCACTTCCCGCCTCTCCTTTTCAGTTTCCCTCCCAGCCCCAACCGAACCAACCCATTTTCCATTTTTCGTTTCCCGTGTTCAATCAACCGACTTCGACTATCCATTTACAATTCCACTGTATTATTTTACCTATAGATCATCTTAGCGTTAAGATCGTTGCGATTACGAGTATCATCGTGGCGCTACAGCCCGACTGACGTCGAGCCTCGGCCGTCTTGATAATTGTCCTCGTATTATTTCGATCAAATGACCGTGTCCTCCGATTTTGGAAGCCCAGTAGTTGTTCGGTGTCAGGATCTAATACTACTTTACCTTAATCTCTAGTGGGGCATAGCGGGTCAACCACTCCTGCGCGCCATCGTACTATGTTCTGGGCAATGGGGTCCAACTCCCCAAATTTACCATTTTGTCATTGCGGTCCCTGAACTTAAGTAATTGCCGCACTAGCATGGTGACTGACTGACATAATTTCGACGAAATTTTCTCGGCAGATTCAAATTATTTGTATAATTTCTGATGTTTTATATTTCCGAATTTTATTAACAATGCCGATAGTCCCTATTTTATCATAGGGATGAAATATCGGTAAACCTAAGCATTTGTCGCGTAGCGCGTGTACTTCAGCTTAGAAGACAGTAGGGTACTTCCCCATAGGAATAGATAGCCTAGTGAGGGGCTTACGATTCCCACCCCTGTGCCGTCTTCAGTTTCGGGGCCATCAGTAAACTATTCAACAGTGTTAGGCGGAACGGTTGAGCGCCTCATGTTCCATTCGGCTCTATTCCAAATAGATGTAGAAAAGAGGTGATTGAAGCGGAGCTCCCTGGTTAAGTGTTCTTGTGGCAAGCAGTTCTGCATTAAATTTGTGGTTAATCGCATTATCTTTAAGTGCAGCTACTGATATTTCGTCTCCGTCTTTCGATGAACGTGGAGCGACGGAAGATCAAGCAACTCCTCAAGGTCTGCAGTGGATATTATTCACTTTAACCTTCACCCTTTACTATTGTCTTGACTTTGAAATATGTCATTCTGAAGGTCATTTCGATCAACAATATTATGATTATTATTTTATAATGAAAATTGCCCATTTTCCTTCATTGTGCGTTTGTGTACAGTAACAACAAAAGCAACAAATGCTAAACTGATTGCCGTCTTTGTACCCAGAGCGAGAGTTTATTTTATGTATCATATGCGATACTGAAGGTTGTGAGCCCTTAAGTGATGAGCGAGCGGGGCCCACACAAGCGACTGTTAGTTTACAAGAATTAAGGAAAATATTCACATAAAAAAATATATGAAGGAGGCAAATGCGGAAAAATGATGGAAAATGTGCAAAAACCTATATGGACAATTCAGAAAATATCAATCACGAAAAATGTGGAAAATATGAATGAGAAAAACTACCTGAAAACATTTTCTTAAATTGTTCGGTTTTAACATTAAATAAACTACAGGCCCACCCACTTTCAGCAAGTATCAAAGCTAATACTTGCTGAAAGTGGGTGTACTCGAAATTGTTCAACATCTTTTAGATGGGTTGAAAATAATAGGTCACGTGAAGCGCGTGACCCGGTGCCTTTCACCCCTTCCCGGATCATAGTTTTCAAACGAAATTCAATCCAATCTCTCGAAACTTTGTTCACATCTTAAAATCTCCTGTCCCATCCCCTAAACAGTCTTCCAAGAAAACAGGGAACTTATCATAAATTTTCCCGCTGAATGACTATCATTTTAGTTCAACGGTCGCGTCCAATGCAGATACGTGATCCACGCCATTACACGCAACGAATTTCCCTTCAAAGATTTTGAATTTCCTTTCAAATTTTCCGCGCGTACTTTTTTGTTGCCGCCGGATTCGTATTCCGTGAAATTGACGGGTAAAAGGAAGAATTTGCAGCCTGGCAAAATCTAGCATCATAGAAAGCTGCTTCCGATTCACCGACTATTGTAAGAATGAAAGAAAATCGAAATCGGCAAACAGGAGGATGCAATGCGATAACGTTGGCATTCGTCCCGAGCAAAAAAGGAAACGTTTTCAAAACGCCCGAATGTCGATGTTCAAAAAGCCCGAAATCCATTCAAATAGATGGCGATGGAAATTAATTTAGCAGCATATTGCATCCAAACGGATTGACATCCTGCGGATTGAATTCAAAGGATATCGTATACGTATATCTCAGTGAAAATGTTCGAATCTTACCTTCTCAATACGTCCGTGCAGAATTGATTTGTGAGCATTCGCTACAACTTGCAAACGTTTCACATCGTCTCGTAATTTATCAACGGTATTTTGCATGTCCTTAAAAGTGCGACGTTCATCCTGCAGCATACTAACACTGACGGCCATCGCTTGTATGCTCTTGGCCGCATTGTGTTGCTCCTCGCGCAATAAACTCTGCTCCGAGTTGAGTTGAGCCGTCGTGAATTCCAATTTAGCGAAATCTCGTTTCATGTCCGGTACAGTCTTATCCACCTTGGCTTGAATCCCTTCAACATCCTCGAGCAATTCAAGCATTGATCCGTGTAATTTGTCCAGGGTGGCAACTTGCCGACTCAGATTAAAGTTGGCATTCGCCAAACGTCTTTGCTCCTTTTCGAGACTTTGAATTCGTTCGCCAATGCGATGATATTGCAATTCGGCGAGCTGATGTTTAATACTACGCTGAGCGATTTCGATGTCGTGAACCTGCTGTCGCAGAAGGCGTTGATGACGCATCCGATGATCCGCTTCGGGTATGAGGTAATCACTACTTGCTGCTGCTGCTGTTGCTGCTAATGCTGGGCTGGACTGTAACGAAAAGTTTGGGGAAATGTGGTTAGACAATGAAGTAAAAGCGATGTGCGGCAAAGGGTGGCAGGAAATAGGAGAGGCGATGGTAAAGACAATAGCTCTGCATTGTAACGAAGCAGCTTTCAAGAATTTACATCACGTTTAAGCGAAGAACGTGAGCGGAAAGTCGTTAGCAGCAATCGACTAAAATTCGACATTTGAAATTAATTTCGTGCAAATGTTGCAAGATTAGCATTTAGGCTGAAGTATTAAGTTGACAGGAAAGTTGTCGAATCGATGGCGTTTAAAAATTCATATTCGCAGCAAATATGTCGCGTAAGTCAGATCAGAGACACATTTTTTCGGTGAGCTAAAGGTTGCCGCCCAATGTGGGGTCAGTTGTGTTTGGAAAATACTCTATTAAAAAGAAACAGAGAAATCTTATAACGAACAAGGTTAGCTATAATAAATTGAGTGAAACCCAGGACATATTCGCTCCTTCCCTTTTTCTTAAGATCATCTGTATGTTTCTTTCTTTATGATTTACCTTAATTGTCTTTCTTTCTGGCAGATTTACCTTTCCTATATTTGCATTGGTAGAATTCAACTCACACCAAATAACTAAGAATCTAGGGCTAGATATGGGTTACTATTACATAGCATATCCGTTATTTGTAGCATCTAATCGCCTTTAGCAGTAGCCGGTTGCTTCTCATGCTAAAAAAAAAAGCTACTGAGGAAATATTATTAGCAAATTACGGAACTAGCATTAAAAACATCATCAACATGTAGTAAACCTCCAAAGAAAGTACAGTCGCAATGGTTGAATAAGGGCATTCGGGAGTTTCATCGTAAGGTACGGAGACTTCTTAGCGATTCTAAACGTACAGAGAAGGAAGAATATTGGAGAAATTAAATAACTCACTAAAACCCTTTAGAAAACAGTTGAGAGTGACGAAGAGGAAAAGCTGGATGGGCTCCTGTTACCAAATTAAAAGCACATCAGAAGCATCACGGCTGAGGAAGGTCATCTTCTTCATTCAGAGCCTGGGATGCCTGGGAAATACCGGAGCATTGAGAAGCACATCTACGAATTTCCTCGACACAACTCCTAAATCTTGGAACGCGATACCGAGAAATAGGTCCGTAGGGAGAATGGTGGAGTATGAGGGTTGAAGTTTTAATGGGGAAGTAGTTGCGCACTGACGACGAAAGTTCCATGTCGCGGTAGTGCAATTATTATTTTTTGCGGGCAGTGTCTCCAGAGCAATGAGACCCCCCCCCCCCCCCCCCATTAATAAAAAAAAGAAATTAGGTGTAATCAGGAGTAGTAGCCACAGTAATTGTAAGCTATCAAAGGAAAGCTTGGAACACCTCCTGCGTGAGTGTCCGGCACTGCAATTGCAGATCTCAGCATGAGAAGTCTCTTAAACTTCGCAATCAGGACGAAGTCCTCTAAACTCAACAAATTTCCAACAGTACAGATTAATACAAGAACAGACATGCGGCATCGCCATGGACCCAAGCGGTTTCTGCTGGCCGTAAGCCAGGTGCTGGCCTAACCTAACATAACGCAACCTAACATACGGAAGTAACAGACTCATATCTTCCAGGTAAGCACATTAGCAGGTTTAGTTTACATAAATGGTTAACAATTTTAAATATATATATTTCGATTGGTTATGCATCCCGTTTCCGAATGACATGCTGGCTCAACCATATACCGATCGTTATGATAGTTTTACAGTGTATTCGAAGCGGCTGGGACCATTGATGAGACTCCCGATACAGTCAAAGTCCGAACTGAATTACCGCTGACGGGGTGGTGGAAACGGGCACGGTTAATTTGGAAGTACGACCACTAAAAAAAAACGCTTATAGTTTTCAGTTGTGACGACTTTAATAATAGTTAGCAGTTAGCAGATATAGACACACTTTTTAGCTGCTAATCAATGTTAGCATATAATACTTCCGTTCACCACTGCTTCTCTCTCCGAATTGCCCTAACCCGTTGCGGGGCATAGCGTGTCAACTGCTCCATGTGGCCCAGTTGACATTTCGTCGGCATAAATTAGTTTCGGAGAATGCAGTCGCCAGCAAGCACCTCCTGCACATCCATAGCCACGAACGGCGCGTGGACGGGATTCGAACCCGAAACGCCGGTAGTCAAACATGAGACTGATGCTGCGCTGCGCTACCGGTCGCCCCACCACTGCTTAGGGCCCATTTAAACATTTTTAAAAAGAAAAATATTCCAAATTCGTTTTTACCCTTTTCCATGAGGGTATTAAATAAAAACATTGTGAAATTCGGTTCATTAGACGACTTGAAGGTATTTGAAGTATTTGATAGGAACGCAAGGATAGCAAACATGTTAAACGTATTGATGATTTTTTTATATGGAGGCAACAAACAAAAAGACCATTTACATACGTCCAATGAACATATCCAAATTTTTTTTTATCACTGCAATACTTTGATTTTATTCCCACATAAACAGCACCCAAATAACGGCCCATTAGCCTTAATTCAATAAAATATTGCTACCTTATCGCCATTCGGGAAAAAAATCACGAATTCACCACCTGAGACATCGACTCCGCAGACACATGATCATGTGTCCCGCTCTCGATTGTCCAAACTCGAGTAATTTCGGCAATTTTGACAATTTTCGTCCATATCTAGTAAATAAGCTTCACATACCATAAACTCGGGGTGGTGTCATTCATCCGGGCTGCGATGTGACATGGCTACAAACGATGCCATAATAAAATTTTGTTACGTTACAATTTCCCAGTCCTGTTCGTAACCGACACCAAACACAGCCACGACGGTTGCTCCTTTTCGCCTCGTGCCTTCATTCGACTTTTGCTCCTTTGACGGATGATGCGATCCACCACGTATTATCTACGAATACGTATGTCGGATGTATTCGGGTGTAGTATGTACATACATACTGCAATCGACAGCAATCGTTGTACATACATACAAGTCAACGGATTTTCGTCCTTGCGAGAGAGTAAATCAGCTTTTGCAATTACCCCATGGGCATTTTTGTTGCGATGGGAGTTGAGGTTGAGTTGAGTCAGCTCCGTGTGGAGTTCACGCAGGGATAGGTCGGGGATCAACCGAAAAAAGGACATTCGTATTCAACAGAGGGAATATTGTTGAAGAGAGTGTGTCTGGAATATTTGTGAGTTTTTTTTGTTCATCAGTTATCGCCTTGTGTTAAACAAACGAGTTATAGCCATGTAGCTACAAGCAATATAGCGGGTAAATATGATTATTACGACAGGATATATAGCCCTTATAGCCTCTAAATCGGATCGTTTCATATCCGGTGATTGTCTTTTCTTATACGGACATGTTTTCGCTGTATCGCCCGATATGCATATATTATTATTATGACGCCGAAATTTATACACAGAATATACTGTGTGGAGAGGACTTTTAATATTCACGACTTGGTTGCTTTGAGGATTCCTGTCAAATTAAAATGCAAATACCCGCAATGTATGGACATGGCCACTTTTCACGGCATTTCCATGTATGTAGATGGCGAAGTAGATTTATGAATCCAGCGGATTATGCAAACACATGTGATTTAAACTAGATTAGATTAAGTTTACGGGCTGTCGTGATAACTGATAACCCTCGACACACTTAGACAACGAATGGATCCATTGTGATACAACATAGGAGTCAGATACTTTCCTCCAGCCTGTCCGTCAAAACCAGCCGGAGCCAAGAATAAACCGTCTAATAGCATCCATCGGCACGTGAAAATTCAGGGGAAAACAAGCATGAATATAGAGCAGTCAATAGCCTATTCAGAGACTGTAAATCGAGGTGCAATCTTCTAGTCGAAAGATTCGATAATATAGAAGAATATTCTTATTGCAATTAACTGTTCAGTTTCATGTCCATATCGATTGTGTGAATTTTTACTATTTTTATTTTATGTGTGACTTGCCGCCAGATAACACAAGTGCCCAGCATCGGCGGGTACTTGGGTTATTTTGGTTGAGTTCGACGCTAAACACTCCCCGGATTAATAAAAGCTAATTGTAAAATACAATTTTCGTCTAAATCGGCTTAGCAATTTACATGCATATTAAATACATACAAAAAGACTTTAATTTTAATACATTTAGATTGATAGATTAGAACAGAACTTTTTACTAGGATCAAATAGTCCAGATGGCTTAACGTTTGGCAGGCTCGCCTTAAGCCGCTTCTAAATGATGCTACGAACACCTTCCAACGTTGGACGCTTGATGGTTCATAGCATCGTGTGGCCGGATGTCGAGCTGCGAGCTTCCAATGTCAAGCGTCGAACGTTCGCGTTGGAAGACATTCGCTCTATTGGCGAATTTCGTACCCGAATCAAATGAATTCGAACGTTCCAACGTTTGAACAAAACAATTGCCGAACCGTTGAGCAGAAACATTTGAAGCAAGCTCGGTTGCAAGGCACGACGAATTTGGTAAACCGGATTCTTTTTTTTAATTAAAAAGTAGCAACACGACAATACCACCATGGCGGCAGCAACAGATGCTATCTCTTCTTCCTTCCGCCATCACCGTGATAAGTAATTTCAATTTATTTTAATTTATTAATTGACAACTCGGCCAAACCGTCAAACGTTTGAATCGAACGATCGAATTGCCATTGCCGTTGAGAAGATACATTTGTCGCTTCAATTGCCAAATCGTTTGATTCAAACGTTGGATCCAACGTTGGATCGAACGTTGGACGCATCGTTTAGAAGCGGCTTAAACGATCGAGCTTCATCGTCTTCAGAAAGCTTGTTTTATCATTGCAAATGCAACCCCACAACATTCCCTGTGAAAGTGGCCGAGGATCCCACATTCGGAGAGAACATGCTGCGAAGTCTCATCTTCATCCTGGCAGAAACAAAGGAAGAATCAGATACTACATCCTTTGTTGTTAATGTTAATTGTCTTGACCCCTCCAGGGGCATGGGCGCGTCAACATCTCTAGCATTTTTATGCCATGTTGACGTTTCGATAGCATATTTACATATTTTTCGAAAGTGCAGTTTCCAGCATGCACCTCCTATCCGCGCCGTCTTTTATGCAAGCTTTGAGCACTGTGAGTGTTCTATTAGTACCCACAGGCAGTTTTTGATCGCGTCAAGATTTGAACTCCGAGCTCTAGATTAGTATCGTAGAGCGGTGACCGAACGACCGCGGCCACCCTTTAGAAATCCACAAATATTATTTGCTACCTTAATTCGACTCATAATTCATAAGGTTGCAGCCGGCTATGCGAATATCCAGCGATAAACACCTTTGTCTGTCTCAAGCCTGGAGGGAGTCCCAACACACTGAATCCTCAATTTTTCCCATTCCTTGATTCCTTTTTTCGTGAATCCCACAGAACGGCTCTGGTCCATAAAGAAGCGTGGCCAAGGTAATCGTGGTTTGCTCCTTAACCTACTCACTGTCAGCAACACATTGTAAATAAATGTAGATTTTTGAATACAACGGAGAATCACGTCGTATAAATCCTTCTTTTTTTAGTGATTACGTTCCCTCAACAAAACGCAGTCGAAAGATCAAGCAAAAATTCAGGAGCAAGTGTGTGTGTGTGTGATTGGACAGCAAATTTTTAGAAGTTTGGTAGGTCCTCGCCGTGGAACAAGAAAAAAAGGCCCCACATTGGGCGCCATTTATGTCAAATTATGGAGCTTGTTTGAAGACGCAGGCAGGGGTGTTGATCGTTCACATCATCCCGGACACCTAAGTGTGAAAATCTCCTCAATAGTGGCAAAGTGTGCCGCGCGCTTGATAACTAGCTCAACTATCAGTAGTGTGAGCGGGGTTTTATAGTGTCATGAGCCACCTCGCATAACGTTACAACAAAAATTTCACGGGTTGGTCCCAGTGCCGAAACGAAAAGGAAGCATGTAAAAAAAATAAAAAAATGGCCGATAAAAACTGAACCGCAATCCACTAACATGGGTGCCTCCTGATGGCAAATCAGGCGTCTACCTAGGTGACTTTTTACTGGGTTCGAGCACTTTTGAAGAGCATTTTAAGGCCTTGTGTTTTCATAAGAGACGCCTTACCATAAATATTGAAAAGGGTAAGTCTATTTTGAGACAAGTCATCGCACAGGGCACCATTATTTATTTATTTATTTATGGCGAACTCAACCAAAGTCGACGTAGCTGTCGACTTTCCTCGACTCCGCAAAGCAGCTACATCGGTTAAGGTGTGGGTTCCAAGGCCGCGACTGAGCGACTGGCGTTTGCGACTGTGAAAAAAAAACTATCATAACGGAGTACTGTTTGTGTTTATGTTAAACTTTAGGGGTTCATCGAATGCAGGCTGTAGTTATACGACTGTACTTCCACATAAAATACGCACGAATAATGCTCCATTATGATAGTTTTTTTTTACAATCGCAAATGTAAGTCACGGCCTTGGAACTCACACCTTTATCGGGTATGTGTGGTTGGTACCTAACCTAACAACGCCTCTGTCTTTTCTCCGCTGACGGAAATGCTACGGAAAAGCCGATGTTTCATCTGGAATGAAGAAGGCCCCTGGCATTTAAAGCTCCAAAAAACTGCTTGGCATTGTGCAGTCCAGTGACACAAGTCAACATGTCATCGGCGCAGAGCTGAGACAGACAACTGAAAACGGTTTCAAAGAGCCCATTGCTTCCATGTTTAGGAAGCCCAGCGAAACTAAATAGTGACCGAATAAGAATATTTGACAGCGGTGACAGTTGTAAAAGACTTTAGGGCTTATATGGAAGGCCAACATTTCATAATCATAACTGACTATGTATCGCTCAAGCGGCTGATAAGTCAGTCAGATCTTCCCGGCAAGCAGGCTTGTTGGGCGTTGAGGCGGCAAGGCTTCCGATTTACCATCTTACATCGGAAGGGCAGTTTGCATGTAGTGCCAAACACTTTAGCTCGGGTTTGCTGTGCAGAATATCTGTCGGTACAAGATGAAGATCCCTTTGGGAGTTCAGCTGAGATTGACCCGCTTTTCCGAATATAGAGAATTTGCAAATCGAAAAAAACACAGTACCTAATGCCAGATCAAAAAAACCTTCAATGGGTTCGAACGGTGATTACGTCAGCAAAATTTACTTAACTTTACGTTTTCCCGCAAACATTTATAGATTCAGTCAGGAAAATTTAATCAGATTAAATTTGTCTGAAACCGAATTTTATTTTTCTCTCCATTTTTATTCGAATATACTAAACGAAAATATATCATAATCACACGAACCTTCCCTTATCCTTTCAATCCAAAAATTATATTTAAATAAAAATCGACGATAGACCCTCACTGGAAATTCCATTTTCCCAAAAGACCCGACGACCGCCTGATATGCGTCCTTGTAACACAGGGAATGATTTTATCTATAGAAATTTATGGTTTCGTACCAAAACTCCCAACAAAACTTTTACTCGACAACAGATATACTATTTATGTATATTATGTCATCAGATTTTCCATCTGTCCAGCTGTCTGCATGTCTGTCGGTTAGACATGTCGGTCATTTTGTTCCTTCATTTCGGTTCAACAAATTCAGAAAACTAAACTAAATACACAGACCGGGCAACGACAACAACAAAAGCAAATTCAAAATCGATGAAAAAAAAATTAACATCTGTTCAAGGTGGTCGATTTCGTTACGGTTTTCCTTGGACTATATCAACGTGTGTCGTTCAATCAAAAAGGTTGACTATAACTTTGTTTAGTACGAAATACAGTATCTCTTTAGTGTGCCATGTTTTTTTTTTATTGAAACGTCTCGTACACATTATAATCAAAAGATCCCATCTGCATACCTTCCACGCAGTAGATTAAGTTGGAAAGGCCGAAAAATACCAAGCCCAGCTCTCTCTTTTTCTCAAGTCGCAACATATGGTGCTTTCACAACTTGCAAAGAGTCTGTCGGCGTCATCATCTGATGGTTCAGGATGAAGGAACCAGATCAGATACATATTATCATCATTCTATACCTACACAACCAGACCTGGACGTAAGAAAAGATACTGATACTAATCTGAGATGTAGTTTGATCCCATCCCAACTCAGTAACGAGAAAGATAAACGTTTTGTATCTTTTTGTACGGCTAAGAGCTTCCTTTTTTCGGCGAATGCCCATAGTATTTCTGGCTATACAAATTTCGGATGAAAATGTAAGGAAAAATAGAGGCAAATGTTGCCTTGGAAAAAATCGCTCTACTTGCATTTAAACGGTGAATACATTTAATGGGTTCCTTCAACTGAAACAACACAAAAAGGAACTTACTCAGGGAGCCATACTAGCGTACAAAACATGTTTCTTTTATTTATTTTGCGAATATCTGATTGCACAAAGTTCAATATCGCTGAAAAAGCAATGTTTCGGAGGTTTTTCGATCGCATAACTCGTATTCCATTATTGGGCTCCATTGCGCCAAAAATATGTTTGTCGTTTTCTGCACTACTACAATATTTTCTTAGCCTGATTTTCGTCCGGTAGGGCCAAGAGTAGTGGGCAGTCTTTTCGGTTATCATTTCCTCTGAATCGAAATTACTCTTCCTTTTTCTAGGTATACTAAGTATGTACGCATTCAACTAACGTCTACGTATTACATCAAGAAAGCGGTCAGAAGAACGATTTGCTTGATTACCCCGAACTTTAACCTTTGTCAGGATTTCATTTCTTTGTTTCGGAGCGGATACGTACTTTTTTTTTTGGGGTTCGATATCCGACAAGGTCCTGAGGCAACAATATGAAATGATTGCATGCCACTATTTGCCTGACTATGCCGGAGTGTATTTACAATGTTGATTTGTTTCCATTGAAATGGAACGAAAATAATCTTCTTGTCGAGATATTGTTTCCGGTCAGGTTAGGAGAATTTCGGACGAAATCTGGACTCAGTATATTGAAGGAGGAAATCGGATATTGGAAACGAATTTCACGAGAGAGTAAACTATAGTTGGGGAGCAGCATGAAATTGATAATTTATATAGTGGAAGAAAACTAGATCAATGCGGACCCTCCGCTTCAATCAAATTGGAAATAGGCAGCAGAATAAGAAAATATTGGAAATCAAGAACATCGGAAGGATGTATATAATAAGGGCTGGATATTGCATACTACGACGATAATTTTGGTGTAGTGATTTGCGGGATATATTGAGAGGCTGTTTTCGAGAGTTGCATCCTTTCGCATTGGTTTTACGCCGGTTTTACGCCAAACCGCTGTGAGCAAATAGCAGCAAGTAGTACAAAACTGTGCATGTTAGATCGAACCAAATATTGGAGCAGCCGGTGTTCATTTATCCTAACCCCTAGTGGGGCATAGCGCGTCAACTATTCCATGTGGCTTAGCTGACGTTTCGTTGGCATAAACCAGTTTCGTACGATGCACGTTGCAAGCGTGCACCTCCTGCTCCCATTTAGTCGCCTAATTGCGACTATTCGGGAGATTTTGTGGCTTATTATTACGCCCCGCATCACAGGAGATAATATTAGATCGTAATTTGTCCCACCCTCCTTGCATTTCGAGACCGTTACACTTAGAAATATGAAAACTGACAGGAAGGAGGATCCCAAATAGCATAGAAAATGGAAAATAATGGAACTTGTAAATCTTCTCAAAATGGTTAATATTAATTTATTTCTATAGTTACAGTTAGCACACCCCTGCATTCCTTAAAACACGTCCGAGGTCAAAAGTATTGATGGCCAACGATGACCAACACCATAGGCAATAATATGTATGTATATGTATGTATGTAATAGTTTCGTTACGATCACGTTATATTTAATAATAATATATTCATTTAAATTTAGGCATTATGACACTATCCATACAAAAAATTCACCTATCGGCCTCGTGTACAGGGGTGAGTACTACATACTTGCATATTGTTCTTCGTAGAGTAAATTGTAGTTCAACCATTTCAGTAAGGGTAAAGATTGGCTGTAGTCCGGATGGCGCAACGGTTAGCACGTTCGCCTTCAACGCACTGGGCCTGGGCCCCGGTTCGATTCCGGGGATTTACGTGTCGGACTATGAGCCCACTCAGCTGTTAAATGAGTACCCATTATGGGGTAAATAACTCGGTTGAGCGTGTTGCTGATCACATACCTCTGCACAAAAAAACCGTCACGATCTAGAAAATGAGATGATGCTAACTCATCTCGAGGCCGTGGTTCAAATTGGACTGTTGCGCCAGTTATTTATTTTATTTTAAAGATTGGTGGGAGAGGAGGAGGGTTAGTCTGGTCGCTGACTCTGTTATTTCTATTTTTTTTTTATGCAAGTTTGCAATTTGCAATGTCGTCCTAACATGAATGGTTTAACATCTCGAAAAGTAGGCCAGTTTATCTCGTATGCTTGGGTTGCTCGTAAAGTCATTTCGCTATCTTTCAAGGGATGGCGCTGTTAATGAAAAAAAAAATGATGGTGGCGTTAACCAAGATTTTTTTTTTGCCATTTGACAGCTGACACTTCAAGCTATAATCGGTCACAAATTGGTGGTCCTCTGTTTACAAATCTTTATTTGGCATCGACTTGAAAATAGAAAATAAAAGTAAACATTTTCGACATATTTTGCTTTTTTACTGCCGAAAAAGCAAAAAAGCAGTTCAAGCGCGGAAAAAGTTATGTGATGTTTATGGTGAAGACTGATGAACAGAACGGCAGTGCCAGAATTGGTTCACTCGTTTTCGTTCCGGAAATTTCGATGTCAATGTTGCACCACGCTCTGGTCGTCAAACAGCTGTCGATGACGACAAAATAAAGGCAATGATCGAAGCTAACCGGCGCAGTACGACACGGGAGATAGCGGAGAAACTCAACTTATCCAAATCAACCGTTCACGAACATTTACAGAAGCTGGGATACCTTAGCAAGCTCGATATTTGGGTTCCACACGAATTGAAGGAAATTCACCTCACCAAACGAATTAACGTTTGCAATTTGCTGCTGAAACGTAACGAAATCGAATCATAACGGGTGATGAAAAATGGGTTGTTTGCGATTTGCTGCTGAAACGTAACGAAATCGACTCAAAACGGCGGTGAAAAATGGGTTGTTTACGACAACGTCGTGCGAAACGATCTTGGGGCAAGCGAGATGAACCTGCACGGTCGATATCAAAAGTAGATATCCATCAAAAGAAGGATATACTGTCTGTTTGGTGGGATTTCCAAGGTGTTGTTTATTTTGAGCTGCTCCCAAGGAACCAAACTATCAACTCAGATGTGTACTGTTGCCAGCTAGTGAAATTGGACAAAGAAATCAAGGAGAAACGACCACAACTGGCAAATCGTAAGGGTGTCATCTTCTATCAAGACAACGCTAGACCCATCTTTGGTCACTCGTAAAAAATTATTGGCCTTAGGCTGGGAAGTGATGCCTCATCCACCGTATAGCCCTGACCATCAGATTATCATTTATTCCCTTAACTGCAGAACCATTTAAACGGAAAAACATTCGTCTCGGATGAGGCTGTCAAAAATTAGTTTATAGTCAGTTTTTTTGCATCTAAAGGGCAGAAGCAAGACATATGGAAGAAAGCGAATATTTTTTCAATTAAAAGTATTACAATTTTGGATTTGAAGCCATGTTTATTGGCGGCAAAACATCTGCCTGACGGCTCAACACACCTAGCTCCTGATCCATCGAATGGTATTATTAAAAAATTCCGAAAAATCATGAAATAAGCCTGCTTGTATACAAATTGTAGCATTTTTAGATTTGCATTCAAATAGTTCTCCGTTCGGTGTATTTTTGATTTGAAGTCGACTAATACACCGTAAAGGTATCGATGATTATAAATACACCCAAAATGTATATCAGATTTTCGACCAGGCCCAGGCGGATACTGAAAATATCGTTAGGATAATGAAATTGTCATATGCGACTGTAATCGGTGTTATTTCACACCGCACATTGTCCAGGAATTTTTAAAACAGTTCTGATTTACTACTGTCGACGTATCTGATGTGTAGCTCCACTTTCACTAAAAGTCCAATCTGTCACGAGCAATCTAAAGTTCCATCGGTAAAGTTCACAACTAGAGTTGCTTTTATATGTATGTACATACGTACTTTTCTAAACACCATTTTTACCGTGACCTATTGCATTTATTACTTTTCTAATTAGAAAACTTTTCAACTACCACTCCAATCGAAACCCCAACTATCAAACATCATTCACTAAACGACACTCCTACGAATAGTATACGTTTCGTCGAGTATGCGGAACAGAAAACATGTCAGAGTGGTGCGCCACGACAGGCCTATCACAAAAATCCTTTCAATTATAGTACATCTTGTATGAGCTAAGCACCTGTTCAACTTTCGCGCTTGGCTTATTCGCGTGAAACATTCTGTTAACGATTAAAATTCCATCTAAATTAACGGACAAGTGTTAAGTTAAAAAATACTAACATTTCCCAAGCAATCATAATCATGGCTCCTTTTAATTTTTCACCGTTGTGGACATTATTTCCTTCAGCTCAGTCAGCCATGCCGAAAATAGCCAGGCAGGAAACTTCTTCTCCTTCAGATTATGCTGAAGTGGACCACCATTTGAAGTCTAGTGTCTACATATCCCGGGCATATTACTTGTACACTTTCACCCCAGCACTCGAGTGACTGAAGGACTTAATTAATTGTGTACCAGGATACACGTAGAACCTCTCCTATGTGTATCGCTCACAAGTGAAATACACACGTTGCAATCACGACCTAATCGGATTTTAATGCTACCTCATTTCCGACATTGGTACGAGAGACTCTGCCGGATGCTTTGGTCTTTGGATACTATCCTTCCAGTTTTCTATACTAGAGACACGAGTGCTCTAATCCGGCAGATTATGTTGCCGCATAGGAGAGATGTAGATGACTAAGTTCAATGTTTGTACGTTTGTTGGCTCGAGAGCGTACATTCATGTACATACTAAAGCTGACAACGTATGGGAACGGGTAGTTTCATAAATAATTGCTCTAACGTCTAGGATACAGTCGCCTGCTTTTTTTTTCCTTTTCCCTGCTAGCGAACGAACGAGATTACCTCTACGTAGGAGTACAAGGATTTTCTTTTCGAAATTATTTAGACGTACTCGACACAATGTTTGGGAATTTATGTGTAAGTCTTAAGGTTTCTTAAACCGGGGAGAGGGAGGGAAACTGTATGTTTCTTTCTCTCAGACTTTATTTATTGTCCAGTATGTTTGGGTAGACCCATTTCAGGATTATTGAGCGCGGGCCAATGAATGGGAGAATTTATTTTGGTGTGCCACTTTAAATCACGGTGGTGACATTATTTTTCAGTTACATGGAAATGGATCTAATCCCAAGCAACACAATCCAACCATGGTTATAAATCTAACTAAAATTTTGCTCATGATTCAATCATATTAAAAATTGGCAAAAATTCTCTTCCATAGTCCTCCTTATATGCGCCCTCTGGGACGGCAGTGTTCGTTCACCATTGTTACATAACTAAGTCATGCCGCCAGTCATAGCGGTGTGATAATTTGGTTGAGGTAAACATTTCCCCCTATGGTGTGGGGTAAAAATAATGCCACGGACTTTATACTTGCCACCATACCGACTGCAAAAGGGCGGGATGTGTATGCCAGCACCTTACATCATTCGAAAAATCTTCTATATGCTAACGAAATGTCGAGTATGCCTCGGATAAGTACTGACTCACCAGTTACGACTTTTGGCTATCGTTGAATTACAAATATTGGATTCTGGACTGTGCGTACTCTCCTGAACAATGGATCTGAACGTCCCCAGAACACACGATTTCCTCCATTCTATGGGAAGTTACCATATATTTGAGATACCATTTGTAAAGGAGATAGGCGTGTTTTTGGACCGAAATGACCATTTTCAACAGCAGCCAACTGTATTCTTTAACAAATATTTGACCAAAATTTCAACTTGCTAGATTTATTTTATCGAAAGTTATCGCCTATTCGAAGTATTATTTGTAGGGGAGTTATGGGCTGCTTTGGCCGGATCTTGCCTATTTTCAATACCAACTAACCAGATTTTACTACCAACATCCTACCTACTAAGTTTCAACCCGCTAGTGCCATTCTACCGAAAGTTATCGTAGTTAAATAAATTTTTTATTTTTTGACATTTGTAGGGAAGGTTCTCCTGACCGGATCATGCCCATTTTCAGTACCAATCAACTAGATCATACTGCAAACATTTGATCAAAATTTCAATCCACTAGCTTCATTATATCGAAAGTTATCGTGCGATCGGACGGGCAGACATGGATAAATCGAATCATGATCAGCAATGTACGAGGGCGGTTCAAATATGATCGAGACAAACGCTGTAGATGGCGCGCGGCATGAGTATATGATAGCTGGGTCCCTTATGAATAGTGTGGCATAGTTTTCGTCGCGAACGCACGTTTCACGCTCGTGTTACGATCATGAGTGAACACCAAGTGCCGACCGCCGCGCCGTTGCGCAACGTATTGTCATTCGTTTTTTTGGTGTGGGAAGGCGTTAAAAACACGGAAATTCTTCGGCGTTTGCGAAATCAGTTCGGTAGTGAGTGCCTGAGTAGGTCTGCTGTGTTTAAATGGGCCAAAGCGTTCAAAGATGGCCGCGAAACCATCGAGAATGAGCCGCATGATCGTCGACCGCGAACCAGCATCACACCAGACAACATTCGCCGCGTAGAATAACTCATTTTGGAGGACCGTAGGATGAATGTTCGAAACATTTCGGCTGAAGTCGGCATTAGTATTGTAGAGTCTATCATCCACGAACACCTTCAATATCGCTCGAAACGGAGGAGCATTCCATCGCGAAGTGCTATTCTTCTCCAGGATAACGCGCGCCCTCATACCGCGCGTCTCACGCTCGATACAACATCAGAATTGGGGTGGGAGGTACTAGAACACCCCCCCCCCCCCTACAGTCCGGATTTATCACCCTGCGACTACCACATGTTTGGACCACTGAAAGAGGCCCTCGGAGGTCAAAGATTCAACACCGACGACAATACGTTTCACAAGGGCGGTCGGCACTTGATGTTCTCTCATGGTCGTAACACGCGCGTGAAACGTGCGTTCGCGACGAAAACTATGCCACACCATTCGTAAGGGACCCAGCTTTCACATACTCAAACCGCGACCTTCTAAACATACAGGCGCGCCATCTACAGCATTTGTCTCGATCATATTTGAACCATCCTCGTATATATTGCTATACCTCCGGAGCCTCTTTTAAGGTGCTACATATTTTCGTTGTGGCACAAACAATATACCCTGTACTTTATAAAGTGAAGGGTATAAAAATGTTTGGCATTTGGTCTTTCAATAGAAGCCAGTCATAACTTATCAGCTGCAAAACGAGAGTTGCTAGGGAGCTCCTAAGAGATTGTACAAACTTTTGACTATCGCAACCAGACCATTGTACTTTTTTAAGAAAATCAAATGAACGTACGCGGGTCCGACGTCATGCTGTTGCGCCACTATGATGACGTCATGTCTATTGGAAGAAACCAGATCAAGTTTTGAGCACATACGTTTTTAAGAGTTTTTAAACCTTATGCCGGGATTTCACCAAAGAGACAGTTTTAAAAAGCAGTTTTGTTTTCAAAAACAAAAACAGAAACAAGTTTTGTTTTCTGAAAACAGTTCTGTTTTATGTAAACAAACTGTTTCAACTGAACAGACTGGTTTTGTTTCTAGTTCTGTTTATCTTGTTCCCAGAAAATGTCAGACAACGAGCACTCAGTTAACTGCTTCTTGTTTGAACATATTTTAAGTTAAAAACACAAAAAAAGTAAAATTTATGTCACTTCAACCTTTAAAATTACAACTGATAACTGACTGTGTAGAATTGTCGCAGAAAACAAAAGTGCGTGTTTCAACCAAGCAGACAAAAAAACAAGAGCAAATGTGTTTTCCTTTAATCTGTTCTAGAAAACAAAAACATTTTCCCATTCGCAATGGGAAAGTGTTTTGTTGCCTAAAACAGTTTTTAGGGACACAAATGTTTTAAAAACTGTCCAGTTTTTACAGAACATTTGTGTTTTTGTTCAGAAAACCAGTTTTTGTCCGTGTTTTTCAAAACTGTCTCTTTGGTGGAAACCCGGCACTAGACTTTATAAAGTATATAATATATTGTTTTTGTTTTTACTCCTCTCAACCCATCGGTTATATAAAATTTTTACATACTACAACCGTAAAACCTAATGTTGCGACTTAACACCGACGCTATCTCGATATCGATATTATATAAACTGCGGAACTTCCTCTCGATATTACAGCGCGGGGCGTGACAGAAAACTTGTTGACAAATTATCCGTTTCTCCCATGCGCGGACTTCGGCTTTTCTTTTGCGGATTGATATACAGTACTTCACATTTAATGCCTGCTACAGACAATGGCCCAGCTCCGGCCATTCAGGGCCATCGCCATTGTGTGGACGGGCGGATGGCGTTCAGTGGTCAATGACACATAACCGTCATTACTGTCAACAGCGATGGGCCATGGGATGGCAACAAATGACTTCGAGAGCAATTACCCTATGCGCGATGGCCCATCGCGTACGCAACTTTGAACAGCTGATTTAAGTTGACAGGCTACTACACAATTATCGCAATGCTGCTATCACCGACCTTCGGTCAGATTTCAATTTCAATGGCCCGCTAAGCGCAATTTCCTGATGACCCATCGAACAACTTTGGGTGGACGGACGATATTTAAATTGACATTTGGTGTGTGATGGCGGCCATCAAAGTCACCAAAGCGATGGTCCATTGTCCGTAGCAGGCATGACTGGACGATGAGATATCAATTGAGACCATTCCGGTGACTATACACCCTCAGTTGGCTCCTTTGTTTCGAAATTGTAGGCAAAAAGCGAAAAAAAAAATCGCCTTTTCGAGCAGTTTCGGGCAGTTTTCTCGAAACACATCACTTCTTCCAGGTGACAAAGTTGAAATTCGAATTCACCCCCCAAAAACTTTGATATTTCTTTCTCCGTCAAACCAGCCCATTACTATGACCATTTTGAACCATTTCAAACTAACTTTTCTAAAGTAGCGGTTTATGTAACATTCAATACTGTTCCTATATACTGCTAAATTATAGTATGTACATATATGCCTTGTATCTCGATAACCGTTGATCTTAGGAATATAAGTAGTATTTAATTTTTGTAGTAAATTTTAAAAGCTACAAAAATTTGGTCGTTGTAGTCTTGGTTGAACAATGGATATTTTTCGAGAAATCGCCAAAAACTTCATTTAACCCCATTTCAACCCCAATAAAAAATTTCTGGCATCACTTCCAATTGATACTTTTGAGGGGTTAATTGGAACACTACTAGAAAGCTTAACAAACAAATTCAGCTTGTTTCCTAGTTCGTTTGTGTGAAAGTTTCAATATTCCAGGGTTGTAAACCTGAAAGTCTATTTAGGAAATAATCAAATTCGGGTGAATCTTTTATGAGAATACTCGAAGCAGATGCACGTATCTCGTTCTATCATCGATCCATAGACCCAAATCGACTTCGTGTTTGTTGTGTTCGTCCGTCGAATCACCAAGCAACTCTCAAAATGCGTTATATTTCCTTTCGTGTGTTTCCGAAATTCTTGTACCGGGCGGCTGGATATCAAGTAACAAAACTATAACTAGGCCAAATGTTAAGTGTTGTCATAGGATGTAAAAATGACAGGAAAGGACATTTCGACTCATAGCCAATTGAGACGAACATCAGGGATCACAAACGACAAGACCAAGTGCAAAAACAGAAACCAAAATAATCAAAATGAAATGGAAAAAATATCCGACAGTCCATTTTCCCCGATAACGACAGGATACCAGACACACAAACATACATACTCGCGTATGCCTACAAGGGACGAACATATTTTTGCTTCCAGCTGTTGTCAAGATTCTGACAAGGCTGTTGTTAACAGGATTTTATTTTGCATGTATATTGCTGCGAGATAAAATCTGATCCAGATGAAGAACAAATTTAATGGAGCCGTATGGCAGTTTCGGTTAGAAGGGATGGACATCTACAATATATTGCAATAACTTAGAACACACGGTACTTGTCTTCTACTCCATTTGGATCAGGTATCGATCAAATATTTCCGTTACAAAGAACAAGCTCGAAAACACGAAGAAGATTTGCAAAATCACTTTACGGAACCGATTCATTTTCAATCAGGTCCATGTCCCCGGAAGTTCTGACATTATAATCTCTTTTAATCGAGCATTTAGATCCAATTTTCTTCTATCGTCACTCCACTGAAATATTCATTATCCTGGCAATAACAATTTCCTGCTTGACGACAACGATGACACGACACTTGACGATCTGATGGTATCATCAAGTTAATAGTACCATCAAATAAACGTGTATAAGAAAAAAATATTAATATTAAAAAAAAGTGAGAGCCAGAATGCCGAAGTCGGTAACTAATAGCTTCAGGGAAGTATTTCTTGTTGACTAACGTAGGAGTGCGTTCTTTTTCCCATCAAACAGGAAGAGTGGAGATGAAAACGTGCAGAGGCGGCAGCATTGTCCAAGCAAAAAGTTTTCCACTGAATTTTTAAAGATAAATGATAATAGTAAATATTTATTAGGCATGACCTCATTCTTTCATCGGATATTTTATGGATGAAGCCAGGCAGCGTAATGGCAAAAAAGGTCGACGTTGTTATTCAATTTGTGATTTTCCGCCATTTTTTCGGACATAATTTCTTCGATGAGGATGTTATGATGTGTACGTGCTGAATTTTCTGGGTGAAATTTGATTTTGTCCGGAAACAACATAATGGGCGAATTCCGAAAAAAGAGAGAAAATTTTGTAATTGGGTCTGAGATCTGAGCAGTGTGCGCAGATCCCGAAGAAAATATTCAAACCCATATATCTTTAATACCTTGAATTTAACTGAATCGTCCATTGGGAAAATACTTTTATTTCAATATAATTAGTCCCAAATGAGTTCGGCAATGTGAAAAATAAAAATTGCTAGACCGTAAATCACAACCATTCTCTCCTGGGTAATTCAAAGTTATATGTATAATCCATTCGTAGTCGTGTAGTCCACATGTAGCAGAGCAAGCTGCTGTCGAAATCGAATTTTTGTCCTCCCCGGCTACAGGACTTGGTAGTCGTGTATATAGCATACAAGCACAGTGCCAACTTGCCTACTTGTAGGTATGGCTGTTGGATGTACTTAGTCCTCGTACAACCATCTAGCCACTTGAGAGTTTCAATATTTCATACAGGGTGTCCCAAATTAGCAGACACGGACTTCATCTACTAGTGTCGATTTCTCAATATTTTGAACAGAGTAGCAGCTTTTGCCACTAGCAAAAGGCGGGAGCTCCTCGATCCTACGTTTGAGACTTAGAGCATCTCAAATCAGCTACAGAATTAGCACGTCTCGGATGAGCAATTACTGTTCGATCATAGGCACAGTCGATTTCACATAGTCGCATTGAACTAAGTCAAAGCTGAAAAATTCCATAACGCACTGACTAGGAGGCTATTCAGTCTCTCTGTGGTAAAAACCCGACACGGTGGACTACAGGGTCTCAAGGTGGCTTAGCTTAGAAACCCTGGTCGCCAATGTATTTTAAGGGAAGCAATTTGTCCCCTGAGTAGCTCTAATGACCCAAGCATCGTTCCGGGGTAGAACTGCGCTACGAAAACGAAAGAATACAAAAAAAAAACTTTTTAATAAAGCGAAACACTGTACAAAAAAGGTGCCCGCAGCTTCAAGAAACACAACTGGAATAGGTTGTGCGAAGGTGTCGATAATACCAACACTACTGTCAGACTCAATCGTGTTCTGGCAAAAAAAGGAGAAGAGACAAGATAACAGTATCACAGAGGTTAGGCAAATTGCCTCTGGATATCCATTTTCCCGGATATGCAGAGGATGATATCAGCCATTCGGTCCACAGCTTTGAAGAGAGAGTATATGAGGAAGTGAAAAAGAGCGAGAGAAACGAAGCAATTCGGCACAAGTGAGGAAGTAGGAAGGGGGATGGAAATTTGACATCTCTTTTGCTCTTTATGGACCGGGCGGGTGTTCCGCGGCAGAGAGACAGACTGGAATGTTATTGTTCAAACTGGAAAAGTAGGAGAGGGGATGACATCTTGCGTGCTTCCTGTGATTTTATATAGACTGCGCGGGTGTTGCGCAGTGGAGGGCGTGTATCTCTCTCTTTACTTTTTACGACTGGAATTGCTTCAAGTAGTTTAGTGTTGAGTATATGCGGATTGCTCCTCCATAGGTATTCTCTATGGTCCACAGACATAAGACTGGAGTACCGCCAAAGATATCTCCACCTACAATAAAGTGAAATGAGCCATTGATTCCTTTACTTCTATTTGCCTTAAGTCCTAATGGGGCACAACGCATCAACTATTCCCATGTGGCTTAGTTGACGTTTCGTTAACTCAAACCGGTTTCGGACGGTGTGTGTTGCTAGCATATAACTTTTGCCCATTTAGCCGCATACCTGCAACAAGTTGAGAAATTTAGTGGCTTCTTGTGACGACCACAAGGGAAAGACAACACAAATATCCATGGCCACGACGTGAATGGGATTCGAACCCGTAGCTAACCGGGAGCATGAGACATCAGACTGGCGCTTCAACGCACTGAGCTTTCGAAAGCCCCTTTCGTCGGCTCGTATTAATCTACTAGCACGGATGGCACCAAAGGACACAGCAGTATGTCCTTTTCTGGACATTGAAGGTGCGTCGGAATATATGTACATCTTTCTGTTCCATAGATTCTGCACTGAAAACAAAGGGATAGGTAATAATAATAAGATAATACCACTATGGGTGAAAAGAATGCTAACATCCAGAGACGTCGTCACAGAGAGAGAAGATTACACTTTAACAGCAAGTGTCACACGTAGATTTTCACGAAGAGGAGTTCTATCTTCCCTCCTGGGGTGCATCGCAGTAGATAGATTACTGTGGGAACTCATCACGATGGGATATTCAGCTCAGGGATATGCCAATGATCTGGTTATAAATGCTAGAGGAAAATTCGAACAAATTTTAACGGAAATTGACCAATAGGAGTTAAACGTAGACACCATTTTCGCACTATGCAAAAATGGTGTCTACGTATTAGTACAGCTAAGGCAGTTATTGTTGCCTTTTCGAAGAAATAGAATACAAAACAAATGAGATGTCCTACTATGTACTACTTTCCAGGGTTCTTGGCGGATTCCGCCAAATACCTCGGTGTTACTCTAGATAGGAAGCTACTCTGGTCGGAATACCAACGGATAATATTTGACAAGGCCACCAAAGTCTGCACGCACCGGTGACAAAGGTAACGACATAGCCCACCAGTTGGCCAGGAGACCAGCCACCCTCATCGGACCAGAGCCAAACTGTGGAGTCATTTCGTGCAGTGTAGGATGGCACAACAGAGAATGGGAGCACTCAGTTGCCATTGCGCAGTGAGACAATATCCCTGGTCTCAGACAGGCCAAACTATTTATATCTGACAATTTACTCAATCGTACGCCTGGTTCCTAAGGTCCTAAAATTAAGTGCGAAAAGAAATCACACAAACGACATACTCTGTCAAATCCACAACGCAATTGCTCGATGACGGTAACACCTGGCGCTGTAACAGTCACATAAGGTTACCAAAAGCTAGGACATATACCAAAAATGAGCGCGAAACAAAAAGAAAAAAAAACAGAGATAAATGGTAAAAAGTGAAGTGTCGTCGTCGATCCGACGACTCTTCAGGTTTACAAATTTAAATTAAATTGAATAGTGTTCCCAGCGTACTTAAAACTCTATTAAAAAATGTTTAATGGTTGCTTAAATATAACACAAGTTAAAAATAATGTCTTATGTAGACCACCTTAAGGGTTTTCCCTATTTAGTTTTCATTGTGATGCGTATTCAGTATGCTAGACTGTAACTGCCCGAAAAGACACGCTCGGTAGCCGTGAGGTCTCAGTAGCAACTCTGTGATGCTCCATCTAGGGAAACGGAGGTTCAATCCTCGGCGCGTAAATAAAAATTACAACCTGGGGGTACTACTAGAACTCTCACAGTGTTCCGACTTTGTCAGTAAAAAGCCTGCTTGGATAGGAGGTGTATGCTAGCAACTGCACCATCCGAAAATATGCTATCGAAACGTCAGCAAAACATACAATAGCATTGCAAGCGATGTTGACGCGCCCAAGTCGATATCCGGAAATTTTGGGATACCTTGTAGAATATTCTACTTCTCGGTACTACGATACAACTCGTAGTTTTTTGGGCAAACCGTAGTTTCTAGAATACATATACATATATGTAGTTTGGAACATGGTCTAGAGTACCTTGGGAGGTTTATCCTTCGGTAAAGAAGTTCCTTTCTACCGCGCTTCCTCCCTGACGCCGAAACTCTCGCACGAACAATGTAATGAATTTTCAGGGTACTTTTCGAGAATCGAGTCTATATTGTATGAGAACGGACTACATATGATTCACACACGACTGAATCCTTCATAAGGATACGGAACACTGGAACGGTCTCTCCATCTTGGCCGACAATTGCAGTGTAAACGATGCTTAGAATATCAACTAAACCAAATGGTGGTAATTGTTTTTATTGTTTGTTATTGTTGCTGTTTTTGAGTGTTTGGAGAACACCGCTCGGGTTCATTGTATCTTGCATTGCATGTACTCGTGCTCGTATGCAGCCAAGTCATGTTGAGTGAAAATAAGATACAAAGATACGAGCTATATCTAATTCGATTTGTGGGGAATTTCTCTCTGAGGGCAAGCAACTTGTTATGGAAAGATATGACGACCATGAGAGTACAGGAAACTGAAAGTATGAAATTGGCTAATGAGAATGAGGTCCTAATTGGGTTATGGTGTTTCATTGAGACGAAGGATAAGGATAATAACGTGTTATAAATTTGAAAGCATGCAGGTACATAGTGGGATGTGTCTGTTAGTTTGTCAGATGGATAGGTTTCATCTTGGAAAAGGAATCCGGACAAAGTTGCGTTGAGTATTTGATGAGTTATCATTGCAACGGACCAAAGTCGTCTAGTGATACTTAGGTTTAAATGACGTGGGTTCATGGGTTCAATCTTTGAGTAGTCAAAATTCAAATTTTAGTTTACTAATGTCACTTCTACAAGAGGCGAAAATAAATAGAAAAGGGATCAAGGTCCCAATATACAATGCCCGCCATTAAAAACTATCAGCTCAGCTCTAAAGTGATTTAAATTTAAGAAGTCGCGGGGCGCAGTCGAGATCCGAGCTGAACAAGTAAATCGGGTGTAGTGAGCCTATTTAAAGCCATACACTAACTATTTTTGCGAACCTGGGAAGATGATGTCATTCTAGAGGATTGACGCAGGAGCATTATTTGCTCCATTCAAAAGAGGGAGGATAAACTGCGCTGCGGTGCGTATATGTCCAACAAGCCCCTAACTGTGGGAAATTACTTCAAATACCCGAGCCTCACTTTCAATAGAATATTTCTCTGGTAAGGGCATCTCAGGATTGTGGCGGAAAAAGACACAAAGAGCGCACTTAGACCCTCATAGAGTCCGTTGCGATACCACCATGGATTGATAATCCACCGACAAAAAGCTACTACCGGAGCTGACAACGAAACTATGTAACCACACGCACCTCCTTCAGCTCATTCAAATCACAGGACCCGAGCGTGGCCTTCATTCAACACAGGGTACTCTTGAAAAGGTGAACATTAATGACATCGATTCTTGAAATGTGGCTTCAGAGCTCATTTCCGCTTTAGGTGGTAAGAATCTTTGCAGTTCTTAAAGCGTAAATTACTTTTATACGACTTCGCCGAAGCAATTTTTACGAAATGACTAATTTCGCGAAAAACCGGCAATATATGTACACTTACATCAAGTGGACTCTCTTAATTCGTTGTCTCTGACTATGTCAACATCACCGGCTATGAACAGGCCGACGAACTGGCCTGAACAGCTTCTGTTACCTCATTTTACAGCCCAGAGTCCTTTTGCGGGATTACAATTTGTATCATCAAGAAATTCATCGGCAACTGGAACGCAGTGAAGCTATCTCCGATGCGGATACTACTACTACTCCGAATTAGGGCAAGAAAATCTGTTCATCTTAGGGTACTCGTGTAGCAGATGGCTTGCTAAGGTTGAACCGTAGCAGGTTCTGCGCTTCTAGTTCTGGTTCTGGTCTACCAACTGAACACTTGTATATGATAGACCACCTAAGAACCACTGTAATTTTATAAGACTCGAACTGTCATTTCTAGGGAGAAGATGGCGAGACGTCGATTCATATTTTAAGCGAATACGACGCCTCAGTGGAACGGCGCCACAGGGACTGCTGCTTTCAAAAACCGACAAGGCATTAATTCCATCCTTGACGAACCGACACGACCTGAATGACAGCTTCACTTCAGTCAATTCCTCTGGCATTTATCGACGTGTGGATTTTTTCTAATGCTGCTGAAGAAGCGAGAAGTTACGCCGTTGATACATTGTCATACAGCCGAGCCGAGCGATTTTGAATGAAAGTATATGAGCGGTTTATATTTTAGCTGGCAACATTGTCTTAAATTTACAAATCCACCTTTCAGCTTATTTTTAAGAGTATATAGTTTGTTGACTCAGTGAGCATGCCAGGAGGCTTCGTGTCCCGCACAATGATTATTGCAGAAGCTGTGATTACGACGATGAGGATGAGAGATCCCTTCATTTACTGTCTGTCCTGCTTTGACTGGTGGTATAGTACCCATCCTTGAGTCCTAGTACTTCACCGATTTGGAAGACCTGAAGGAGATGAGAATAGGTCAGCTTCTTCGTTTCATTGTCAGCTCCGGCTGGTTTGCGGAGGACTGGATTGCTAGTATCACAACGGACCCAACGGTGGTCTAAGTGTGCTCTATTTGTCAGAGCAGCCTCTTTAACCTGACTTTACCTAGTTTGTCGACAACAAAGTTCTGAAAGATTATGTAGCCTTCACAACCGCCCACCTTGAAACAACTTTTTTCATTATCACCGATCAAACACAATCTGCTCACGTATACCTCCATTTGAAACTTGCTTAAGAAGGAAGCCCCATAAATCCAACCTACATAGTATGACTTGACAAGAACTCCATATGGCAATCCGAAAACCAATCTAATCGAAAATCATAAGGTCAAAATAATATTTTTCCAAAAACACACGACTACGTGGTTGAAACTTTTCCCATTGTTACGTGCCAAGTGACGATGCCAAATCCTTCTAAAAAATTCATCAAGTCATTATACAAGACAGAAGTAGAAAATCGATACGGAACAATGGCTCAGTCAGGACTCATTTGGAAGTGTGACATACCCCAAGCGGAAATATTTATACATATTGCAGTCACAGGTTTTGTGTACACACAAAAATATTTCGTCGTTGCCACGTGACTTCTCTGTCTCCCCTGTCAATTTTAGCCAAATCACTTTGAATATTTTATTTCGCTCCCGGAGCCTGGTGTCCGGTGCTTTACCACGTCCTTTACATAGACATGGGAATTCGCCGGGCTATAATTTCGGTAGCAGAACAATAGTATGCCAATGACTTTAATGACTTTTAAAATAACAGTTTTCACTAGTTTAACCTAATGTCTGAGACTCAGCTCTTCATGCCACCGCCACTAATTCATTTTCTTGTTTGACTTAGGTTCCGAGCCACTAGCCTTAGTTTCCGCCACTTTTTTTTTCGCTCGGTAGCCAGGGAAATGTTCAGGCTGGAGCGCTTTTCTCGTCACGCCACGACTCTCCAGCAATTATGCTGTTGCCACTTCCACTGGTACTACGGGCACTTCATGTACTCGTACATCCACCCAGTCCCACTAGACTAAGGGAACTTAGACCGGATAAGCACTACTCGGGGACTAACTGAATGGCAGATCGCAAAAGAAAGGATCTCTTCTATATTAGCGTGCGGCGGAAAAGAGCAAATAACTGAAGTAATTAACCAGGCGAGGAAATAAGGGAAATAATAGGCTTTGTACCAGATTAGGTCCTGAATAATTTAAAACGTGAAAATTATGTTGTAATTTACCTAGTGCTAGTGTGTTGGATGACAGGATAAGCTGGTGCTAAGGAGAATTCCGCAGTATCATTTGTTTGCCGGCGAGAATGTCGAGGACTAAATTTTTTTGGGGGAAAATGTAATCGTACCCGGGGGATTGCAATGAGAAATTCAGTAAAAGCGAGTGCGTCGAAAATAAACAAAGAGGCACCTAATAATTCTCAATAGGGGTTTCAGGGAAAATAGCTGAAAATGCCTGCGACTAAGCCACTATCTTAAAACTTTCCCCAAAAATAGAAAAATATCAGACACTTACCTTATGAAAATTCCTCACGATTTTTCTAAGGTCATCCTCCGTCTGCATGGCTTCTTCGCGCAATTCCCGCACAAAAACCTCAGTTTTCTCCTGACGATGTTTCAACGCTTCCAATTCCAATTTGACGGTCTTGAAGTCACTACGTATTGTAGCCAGATCCTCGAACGTTTGACTACGTCGATTCAAGTCCTTAGACGCATTGCTAGCGATTTCCTGTAATTCCGTCAATTCTTTTCTCATCTCGGCTATTGATTGTGTTAGCCATTCGACTGTAAGACGTTCTCGATTTCCATTACCACCTTCACGTAACGTTTTGACTTCTTGCCTATATAGACGGAAATAAAATGAAAAGAATGGAATGAGAAGAACTGAAGGAATGAACGGAAGAGACGAAAAAAAGAACCTGGAAAATGTTATTGTATTTCTGTAGAGGATGTAATCATCGGAGAATTTTCCTTTTCTTCTCGGAGAAAATTGCAATTGTTATGTTCTTGTCGGTGGAAAATTGGATGAGGTACAACCATTTTTGTTATTAGCCGTGTAGTTGAGAGGGGGTGTTTGTTCAATTTCCGAAGGACTTTTATTTATTGATAAGTGGGTTTGAATTCGGGGAAATTCTTGGAGAGACTTGTTAGTGGAAGTGGTTTTTCTGATGAAGAATGGAACTACACCTCAAGAGGCCACGGTTTGAAAACGAATACTCAGATATTTGACAAATATAAGGACTGAAGGATTGAGTCGAGTAACTCCAGAGTTACTGACCCGTGGCGGAGTGCGCCGGAACAGAGCATTCCATATCGGAAGCCTTTCACCTGGACTATTTCGAATTGCGTCTCTCACAAAAAACGTCCTAAAAGGAAACACAGGAATTGAGGAAAGCTAAATGCCGCTGTCATGCAAACAAATCAAGAAGTTAAAAGAAGTTCACAAACAAGTCTATATCAAGTTATATCATCAATGAGTGAATAGACAATTGACATTCTGCTGGGCATGCGCTTTGCTGATAGCTTACATACCCATGATCATGATTTGTTGGTTGGAGCAACGGTTGGCAAGTTTTTCTATGCACTGGGTCCCGGTTCGATTCCAACTACAATAAATACAATAGTCTTCGATAAAAAAAAAAATGGAATTTACGTTTCAGACTATGACTCAGCTGTTAAATGAGTACCCATTTGGTGTAAATAATTCGGCTAAGTATGATACTGATCACACACCTCTAATTACACCGTCGTCATGATCATGAAAAGGAGATGATGCTTTTTCATTTCGAGACCTTGGTTGGTTGGACTGTTGCGCTCTAGTCATTTATTTGTAGCCATAATCACGAAGGCTTTATGAATTATTGCCCCTGGATCGCCCCAAATCGTAAATGAAAAATTATTCCAAATTTTGGGCAATGTTTCGCAAAAATTTTGGGTTACACTGCAGAGGAATATAAGTCGGGGACAAACTTTTAGGAACATGAGAATAAATCTACTACTTATAACACTTCAATGCTGGGGCAAGCTGAAAGCACGAAATAGGGTGGACACTTAAAGTACTGTGCTCTAGGTTTTATACACTACAAAGTATTTGGCTCATTTCAACACCACTGTCCGCATTATACCCTTTTTTATCCACTAGGTGAATTAATACTCCTAAAATTTACCGCACAATTGGTGTTTAAAACGTAATAAATTTGTTTGGTGTATTTAATTTGCGGATGTTATGAAGACAATATTGTTGCAAAAAAAAAATTCGCCCGGAGTTATTAATCCAATGGGTGGTGTGAATATTCATATCGTATAAGCTCTGTTCCTTTCTTCGAACACGTATCTTCACTGAGTCGATAGCTTACTGCGTCATGGCGTCAGCGCGATGTATATAGTTTGAATGTGCAAACATAAACAGTTTCAGCTATCCAATATCGGATATCGCCTGTTTGGGTTTATCGTTTTGTTAAATTTTAAACCGGAGGTAGCAGTTATCGTTTATCGTTACGTTAAACTTTAACCGGACATTGGAAAACCGGCCCTATATATGGTAGTTACGGTCGCGGAGACACTATAACACCACTCCGCAGAAACTGTTGACGAATCACCACAAGCTCGTATTTGGGAAATATTCGGTGTAATGAACCACATGTAATGAACCATATTATGGTCTGGTAGTGCTGCTCCCACCGGCAGATCGAAGCAGCACCTGATGAGTAGTGATCTTTTGGTGGTACGAAACCAGAGGCCGAGGGTCCCATTACACCCGGACCCAGATTCGACCGCGTGGGCGTCTGATCCGTCCGCCAACC
Source organism: Chloromyia formosa (assembly GCA_964017055.1). Lineage (NCBI taxonomy): Eukaryota > Metazoa > Arthropoda > Insecta > Diptera > Stratiomyidae > Chloromyia > Chloromyia formosa. Next base: position 13,946,884 of record OZ024818.1, on the reverse strand, counting down.
ATTCCATCCTTATCGACTATTTTTTTTTATTCCCCATTTTTTCCTCCCCTGTTTGTGTTGTCTTCCCCAGGCCTATGAATTTTTGTTAATACGTAAAGGACAGGGGCAACGAGCGGCGAAAAGCCCGCCCACATCTCCCGAACTAAGCTACAGCAAGCATAGGCCGCTGCTTAACTCGTTGAGGGGCCTTTTTCTTCGCCAGATGGCACGGCCTGACCTTCACGGTCACCATGCTACCTAGGCTCCGTCCCCACGGGAATCTTCGGATGCCCACAAACCGTCCGTTACATCTGTGACGATGGGCGGAGGAGAGCAAAAATGTAGAAGCGGTGTAATTTATCAAACAAAGTTTGAAGATACATATTTTGAACTTGTTTTTTGATCAGGCTTGTCCATCATTTTATAAAAACTGCGTTTGGCTTTGCGTAGTCTTCGGGTGCTTCAAACAATAGCCATTCTTTCCTCCTTATCTATTTCAAGTTATCAGAGTAGATATTGAGTAGAACTATAATCTAACGTAAGGAGCTTCTTTAGTATCCTACAGTCAACTAGTTATTGGTATAGAGAATAATACTATATATGAATTCTATTTCCATATTAAAGTTTCCTAAAGACCTATTAATTGCAGGTGGAAATACGGTACGACATTGACCATTCTTAAAAATATGTTTTTGGTATTAATTTGAAAAATGTTAATGTTGGCAGATAGCAGTGACGTGCAGTGGAAATTTTTCATAGTCAAGCAGTTGGGCGCCCTAAAGCCAATTTAGCATAAACAAAAATGGACTGTATAATAGAATATGGACAGTCACAAAAACATTTATACCAAGCGGCTTTAAGCCTTAAAGAAGAAATCAGGAAAGATATAAATAAAATATTGGCACATATATTCGGAATACAAAAAAAAAAATAAATAAATAAAATATTACTAATAAAAAAAATGATAAATAAATATTATGTTAATTAAGACTAAGAAAAATTCAGGGGTATTTGAAATAAATAAATATTCTTTCGCCATTGCCATTTATTTGTATTCCAAATCTATGCGCCGTTCTTTAAGTAAAAACTCTTTAATCACATTATCAAAAAAATCGTTTTCTCTTCGCATTTGTATAAGAAGATCCTTTTCAACCGCAATTAAAGCAAGATCCGAAAGTCGTTCTTGGGATTGGCGATTTCTCAAAAATGTGTGAACGCGCTTTAGTGTTGAAAATGACCTTTCCGCAGTTGCCACTGTGACTGGAATTGACGTTAATAATTTTGCTAAAATATGAACTTGCTTAAAACCGTTTGCGACATAAGGCCGTTTTTGAAAATAATCGAGAATTTTACTAGGATTCGCGTTTTTAAACTCATCTGAAGAATAAATAACTTTTAGCTCATTTTTCAACTTTATTCTGTCGAAAAATTGACCGTGATATTCAATAAGTGAGTCAAAATTTTTATCGGGAAAATTTGACTTGAATTTAGAAAAATAATTCGGTTCAAGCAACTCTAAAAATGAAAGATCTTTAAACGAATGGAATCGGTCTCGAATTTGCCCGAGAATAACATCTATAATCTCCCGAAATATCCGCCGTAAATTTTGTAAAGGATCTATCGCATTTCTACATTTCTTACGTGGTGGCTGATATTCTGCTGTAACTGTCGAATAGAAATTATCAAACTTTTTAGAAAAGTCATTTTCAAGCCAATTTTCAAATTCAATAATTTTTTGGCTTGCATATGAAATGTTTACCACTTTGCTCTGAATAATATTAAATAATATATCAGTTTTCGAAAAAATTTCGGAAAAAATTAACAGATATAATTGAAAATCTGACTCTGCGAATTTTTGTAAGTATATATCGGAAAAAGTCAAGGAATCGCCATCCCAGTGTTGAGAACCATTCGAAATTGTCTCAAAAACTGTACAAATTTCATGCTTATGTTCAAATATAACGTTAATAATACGCGAATGATAATGCCAACGCGTTTTGGAAACCGATGGTAAACGACGATTTACTATATTTGCAAAAAGGTCCGACCTTTTAGTGGATGTATTAAAAAATGATGCGATTTTATTGATGTGCGCGAAAAATAATTTAATTTCCGGAATAAACTCAACTGCTTTAGACAATACTAGATTTAGTGAATGAGCGTAACATGGAACGAAAATTGCCGATTTATGTTTTTCCCGAATTAAAGTCTGAACTCCACGAATTTGAGAACTCATTACTGCTGCGCCATCGTAACATTGTGCAATTAATTTCTTATCGATATTAAAATTTTGCAATTGTTTTAAAATGTGAGAGCTTATTGCTGTAGCTGTACGATTAGCGCTTACATCCAAAAATCCGATAAATCTTTCTTCAATCTCATTTGATATTGTATATCTAAAAATCATCGTTAATTGTTCCCGACCGCTAACATCTGGCGTTTCGTCGACCATTACAGCTACAAATGGAGCCTCCTTTATTTCCAAATTGATTTTATTTCGAACCACATTAGCTATAGCGGAAACAAGATCGTTTTGGATTCTATTAGACAAACCCGAAAACGCTGCATTTGCTTTTATAGAATCTATGTGGGACTCAATTATCGGATCGTACAAACTCAAGAAATTTACGGTTTCGATAAAATTACCACGATTATTTGAAGAAGAGTCTTCATTATTTCCGCGAAAAGGAAGCTCCTGTTTTGCCAAAAAAATTACAGTATCGATTAAACGTTTCAAAATATTACGATTACGCTCAACTTTTTCATTATGCAAACTAACAGATATTGCCACCTGGTTACTAAGCATAAACTCTATACGCTGAGAACCAAAATTATCTAATTTAATTAACGACTGAAGATGTTTTTCGGAACTTGAATGCTTTGCTGCTGAGCCCGTAAAATTATTCAAATCACTAAATCCAGCTTTATTCCAAACAGATTTTTCATTCGTGAACAAAAGACACGGCCAGCAAAATATTTTATTAACTTATTTAATTTACAGCTTCCCGTTAACCAAATGTACTTTTCATACGTTTCGATATGGAATTTTCGCGTAATATTTTTTAATTTAAACTCTAAACTAAGATCTGGCTTCGGTCTATCCGATTCTATAATTTCTCTTTTCTTGGCAAAGGAAAGAGTTGAAAATCCCACTTTTAGTACGAAATCCGTCGCGCAGCAATACTTCGACATAATGCGAAAAGAAAACTTACCACTTTTATCACAAATCAAATCAATTAAATCACTACAAACGGTCAAAAAAACTTCAAATCACAATTTAATCAAAATCACCCGATTGCACTGATTTCCTCTTTTAAATTGCAACGGAAAATCCATTACATAACAAAAACAAAAGCTCTACTGGAAAAATCAAATTCCCATAAACATTCCCTGCATTGGCAACATTTCATTAACAAGCATCATTGGGTTTTATCCCACACACAAAAGCAGTCGCGCCAGTGCTTGACTTGTCTCATATAAATTTGCGAACAAAACAAAAAAAAATCGTTGCCCAATGTACTACCGAAATCCAAGATTCCCATTTTCTGGAATCAACATGTCTCTAGTATTTGGATGCACACATGGTACATGCATCTAAAGATCTAGGCACATTTTCCTATTCTAAGTTTGGTGTCTATGGTGTGCAAAATGTGGGAGGTTTGAATATTATCTAAAGTAATTGAACGAATGTTTTTTAACCAAAAGAAGGCGCGGATCAGAATTTGAATGTGTAAAGGAATATTTGAATGATAATATGTATTCTTCAGCTTAAAGAAAAACATTGACTGAAATGATGATATGTGTATTGGTGTAAGCAAAGTTTATTATTGAATTGCTTATTTCGGTAAGTCAAGCAGTTTGGAATTGCTTACTACGAGTGCACGTCACTGATAGGCCGCTGCTTAACTCGTTGAGGGGCCTTTTTCTTCGCCAGATGGCACGGCCTGACCTTCATGGTCACCATGCTACCTAGGCTCCGTCCCCACGGGCATCTTCACCCACCAAACCGTCCGTTACATCTGTGACGATGGGCGGAGGAGAGCAAAAATGTAGAAGCGGTGTAATTTATCAAACAAAGTTTGAAGATACATATTTTGAACTTATTTTTTGATCAGGCTTGTCTATCATTTTATAAAAACTGCGTTTGGCTTTGCGTAGTCTTCGAGTGCTTCAAACAATAGCCATTCTTTCCTGCTTATCTATTTCAAGTTATCAGAGTAGATATTAAGTATAACTATAATCTAACGTAAGGAGCTTCTTTAGTATCCTACAGTCAACTGGTTATTGGTATAGAGAATGATACTATATATGAATTCTATTTCCATATTAAAGTTCCATAAAGACGTATTAATTGCAGGTGAAAATACGGTACGACATTGACCATTCTTAAAAATATGTTTTTGGTATTAATTTGAAAAATGTTGATGTTGGCAGATAGGCTATTAAGTACGCTTATCAACCATTCGGCTATATTTCTCCCACGACCGCAACTCGCATACCTCATCAACTACACTCATTAATCATACACCTCTAATTAATTATTTATTCAAATTGCCATTCTATTTGTATAATATTATACCCGGTTTGTTCAATCCAAGCCAATCAATATTTGTGCTAAAATATTTAAAGGTAAATGACAATTGAGATTGGTAGTGGTCGCCAGTTTAGTCCTGACATATCGTACATTAACCAAGATATATGACACTGCATTGGCGACCAGACCAGCAAAATCGATAGTAATACCGCGCGGCATTAAGACCAACCTCATTAGCTACAAGCTGGGAAAGTGAGCTATTTTCACAGTTTGATGATAAATTGCCTGAGACACGTACGATGTCCTGCCATCGTTTGTTTGTTGATTAATATCCTTGCTTCTGCAAAGTGTCGACGCACTATATACATACATATATAATTTTCCTATTATGAAGTGTTGGTGTGAGGACTAGGGCCGTAGGTCCTCGTACAGGAATGGATCCGTGCAAATGTGGTGAAGCAACATGTGGCCGATGTCCTTTTGGCTAAGAATTGTGGTTGCTGATCAAACGATAATACGACGGATGACACATATTTGCAATTTATATTATCTTAATATGCTCTTTGCGGAATTGCAGACAATCCTTGATATGAAGTCTCCTTATTTGGAGTCAAAGTGAAAACACTTAGTCTCTGATATAGCTATCATAACCTTGGCTAGGATAAAATGGATAAAATGATAAAAGGAGAAAACGACTTGGCAGTCATTTAAGTGATATTCCATCTACCTATTGCATTAAACCTGAGAAAATCCTTTAGCTTCCCTATGAACCAATCAAACGGAATACTTGCAAACTATAAGTCACTTGACCGTTCAGCCCACAGCACATTTCTCTCAACTTTGATCAATTTTGCAGCGTCCATTAAATTTTCATGTTTGCTTTTTGCTATCCAGATCATCAACATCATTCACTATAGCGCCACGGTTAAATCCGGCGATGATGATTATCCTGATTTCAATATTTCCGTCTGAATGGATCAACACTGTCAGCAATGTCACTTGCAGTGAATGCTTGGGAATTTAGCTCGTCAGCACACGGCAGCTGTCTAAAGTCTAGGCTCTAGGATAACGACGCGGATACTACCACCGTCTACATCCTTTCGGTTTATGGAATTTTAGATTTCCATTCTATACATTGATTTTCTGATTTTCCCTGTAACTCGTACTCACAATTGTTGCTGTAATAGTCGTTGTCGTGTCCTTCGACGCGACGCCATTGTCACCGGGTTAAATGAAAACACCGATATTTTCTGTGCAATAACGAGACTGAACGCGGATTGAAATTTCTGCTTGATCTCTTCGCTTTTCACTGTATAAACATTTTCCTCCGGCATGTTCCCGATGTCATTTGAATTTCCAATTTTGGTTCGTATATTTATGAGATGGTAACGATCCTTGAAGGAATGGATGCATGTAACTGACTTTCGACTTCTTGATTGAGTAGCTGTGGCAAGCTGTCGTCCTAATGGCGATTGAAATCTTTTCTGCGAGTGTGTCAGAACGATTGGAAAAGTTAAACAGAAATTATGATTGAAAATTGAAAATTTCCGTTTTTTTATTTAGAATACAAGGACATCGTTAACGCCGTCTGTTATTGCGGAGAGGGTGGAATAGATTACTCTAAAAACTGGTAGTATGATAGGTATGTATTTTGAAGGAGACTTAATAGAAGTGTGTTCAACTTGAAAAGTAGTTCATGGTAGGAAAGCTTTAGATTCCGCAAAAAAACTGCAAAGTTCACCAACGATGACACAGTATTGTCCATTTACTAAGAAGTGGTAAGAGTACACCTATCCTCCGACGCAGTCAAAGACCAACTTAGAGCTGAATACCGTTCTCTTCAGAAAGGCGTGCAAAGAAGCGTAAGACGGGACAAACGAAACAACATCAATGCATTAGCGGACAAGGCAGAGGAAGCGGCTTATCGTGGTGACAGTGGAACCCTTTACAAACTTATCAAGCCATTAACTGGCAAATCTTTTACAGCTGAACATCCCGTGAAAGATAAAGACGGGTCTCTACTGGTCACTGATGAAGACCAACTGCGACGGTAGAGAAAGCACTTCATTGAGGTCCTCAACAACACCTTTGGACATTCGAACTCATCTTCACTAGATGTAGAAAATATTCCGCAAATAGCCAGAGTTGATACCAATCCACCATCTACACAGGAATTAACTGTGGCTATTAAATCGATGGACGGGTAAAGCCCCGGGGATAGATGGAATCCCGGTGCAATTCTTTAAGGCGGATATTCTTCTCCACCTTATCCAAGAGTGTTGGGAAACCGAAAGAATGGAAGAAGGGCGTCATTGTAATAATTGGCGTGGAATTTGCCTCCTCCCCGCAGTCTCCAAACTGATGGCAAAAATAGTCTTAAACCGGATCAAGCAAACAGTTGACCGCACACTGAACGATGAACAGGCTGGTTTTCGCGAGGGCTTTTCATGTAGCGACCACATCAACACCCTCCGAATTATTATTGAACAATCCGCAGAGTGGAGATCCCCATCACATCTCATGTTCATCGATTTCGAGAAGGCGTTTGATAGCGTTGACCGGGAATACATCTGGAAGGCTTTACAAAGGAGAGGTATACCAGATAAAATCATATCCATCATCAAGGAGTCCTATAGCGGAGCCCAATGTCACGTATTACACAAGGGTCAGCTTTCAGATCCCTTCGAGGTACATAGCGGAGTGAGACAAGGCTGCATTTTGTCACCTACATATATTGTTTTTGATTGCTATTAACGACGTACTCTACAGTGCGCTTTGTGAACACCAGAGCAAAGGTATCAGATGGAACCTGTTTGAATACCTTCCACACCTGGATTACGCTGCCGATATTTGTCTTCTGTCAAATATATCGGATCATCTAGTTCAAATGACGGATGCCCTGCACCGCGAAAGTGGCAATGCGGGGCTCAAAATAAACGCTGCCAAAACTAAATACTTGTGCTTGGATTCAGGAAGACAGAGCGAAATTTGTGTTTCAGGGCAGACGGTGGAAAAAGTGGACAATTTTTGCTACCTCGGAAGCGTAGTTACAGCAGATGGTGGAGCGGATGCTGATGTACAGTCTCGCATCAATAAGGCTCGGGCAGCTTTTTTCAGTTTAACTCCTTTCTGGCAAAACAACATCTCCAGACGTACCAAACTCAGGATCTTCGAAACCAATGTAAAATCTATGCTTCTTTATGGCTGTTCCAGAGGTCATTTCTAACGACGACCTCCTGTTCATTACTGGCCAGGACAGAATAGGCACGTTTATAAAAAGCCGAAAGTGGCAATGGATAGGTCAGACACTCCGAAAGGGGCCGGAAAACATTGCTAAACAGGCCCTCGATTGGAACCAACAGAGAACCGATGCAAGTCGCCGCGTTGGACGACCTAGAAACACCTGGAGAAGATCAGTTGAGGTCGAGGGTAAGTCATTAGGCAAATCGTGGAGACAATTGAAGGCGATGGCGGCAAACAGGACGAGGTGGAAAGTCGGCGTGATTAATGCCCTATGCCCCACAAGGGGTTGACAGGATCCAGAGAGAGAGATCCTCCGATTTTCACGGTACTTTATTTTAACACAATTTCGCTTTTACACGATTTTGGCAATGATCTTATGATTTGGGCAATGAACCTATCCCCCCCAATATAAACATTTAAATTCCATCTAGAGATGAATGGGGAGTAAATACTTTCCTGTAATCGGAAGCCAAAAGTATCACATTTTCACTGATGGCTCAAAAACAGAAAAGGTCATTGGCGCTGGTGTCTATTCAAAGAGGCTATGTGTAAGCCTGTCAGAAGAATACGGTGATTTCAGAAGTTTTAGCATGATTGGAATATGATATCGTATCGGCAGGGCTATCGAGAATGGAGGGCGAGGAAGAGTTGAAACGCCCGTGATTTTAAAAGGGCCCGGAAATTTGAAACATGAAAAAAAATCGGTCAGTTAAAAAAAATATTTCAATCACACGTATCTCAAGAATGGAGAATAATTCTTCTGATCTACAAAAATCGGCAGTTTCGGGGGCGCATAACATTAAAGATGAAAATATTTATACAACAATTTTCCATTCTCTACTTTCCGCTGTCAATTTTCATTTGCACCGGTACAGGGCTCAGTCCCCACTCGGCCTGGGCTCTGCTTGATCCGATTACTGACATAGTTACACTGATCTGGGTCGGTGCAAGTATGAGGACCCGGTCTCGGTTCGGCGTTGGGTAGATTGTTACATATTGTGCAAATTGCCCACCCAATGACATAAAAAAAGTTAAACAGTTTGCTCTACTTTCGCACTACTAGGTGGTCTCCATCAGAATGCCAGAAGCTAGTGAGGACAAACGCGGACAACCGGGCTAACAATCAATGATCACGCTAGGTATCTCCGAATGCCATGCAATGACTATTGTACTATATTGTAGGGACGCATAGTGCTTCAACTATTTTATGTGGCTTAGCTGACGTTTCGTTGGCATAATCCAGTTTCGGGCGAAGCATGTTGCCAGCATCATCCCAGGCCTGTGAATTCCATTTAATATGTACGGACAGGGCTGCGGGCAGCGACAACCATGCTCACGTATCTCGAACTGAGCTACAGCAAGCACAGGCTTCTGCTTAGCTCATTGGGGGGCCTATTTCTTCGCCAGATGGCGCTGCCAGACCTTCACGGTCATTATGGCAACTCTAACCTTCGCCCTCACGGGCATCTTCGGATTCTCGCTAACCCGTCCATTGCAGCTCTCAAGGTATTGAGAGAACTGACCTACAGCAAGCACAGGCCGCTGCTTAGCTCGTTGAGGGGCCTATTTCTTCGCCAGATGGCGCTGCCAGACCTTCACGGTCAAAATGAAAATGAGATAGTGTTGGTGCGCACAACCACATGAAGAAAATGGTTCCCAAAATTCTCGCTTATATTACATCCTGTATTCTTTCATCGTAGTGGCAACTCTAGCCTTCGCCCTCACGGGCATCTTCGGATTCTCACTAAAGGCCGGTTGACATGCTCAAAGTACACTTTGTCAAAGTATGACTTCGACAAAGAATCCACCATTGTGAATTACCACTTTTCCACTTGCAAAAAACGCTGGATTTAGTATTTCTAGGGAATTCACACCAAAGCACATTATTCACACCACCACAAATTGAATAAAAACCACCAACACCTCACTATTTCCCGCTCCAACAACTTTTTTCTGTGAACTTGTCGATTTACAATCAATTCTTTGATGGAAAGTTGAGCACCATCCTACTTTGCTTTGATGGGACGCAGAGACTTCAAAGTACTTTGAAAGGGGGTTGACACGTTCAAAGTAACCTCAAAGTAGGTTGTCAGCGTACTTTGCCAAAGTGTACTTTGAACGTGTCAACCGGCCTTAACCCGTCGATTACAGCTCTCAAGATGTTCAGTTTATACCATAACGGACCCAATGGCGGTCTATGTGTAGCCTCTTTAATGTAACCATCTTCTTCTTCAGGAAAAAAGAAGAAACCTTTTTATGGAACCCTGGTTAGTCTCAGTCTCAAGTAGAGGCATTGCTTGCATAATCTTATTCTAAACCTAAAAGGTGAAAAGGCCGGATTCACATGTAGCAAAACAATATCCTGCAGAATTTGCTGAAATAATTGCCGCCAAGCCTCAAGCGCGGCTTACACGCTCCGTATAGTCGCTTATAAGATGATCCGGAATTCCTCTCCAGAAAAATCGACCACAAATGGCCTCCCGGATGTTTGGATCGTGTAGGTAGGAACTGAAATTTTCAGTCGGCCGGATATATGATACAATCGAAAATCTAGAAGATATTCTGGAGTTTCTCTGGCTCAATTTTCGATTGTGTATCCGGCCGAATGAACAGTTTAGTTTCTACCTACACTACAAGGTCCGCAAATCCTGAATCGGACTGATCAGTTTTTCTCGGAGAGAAATCCCGAAACGTCTGTTATGGAGGCCAGATTTGATCAATTTTTGATTGTGGATATGGCCGACTGAAAAGTCCAGCTCCTACAGACACGATCCTCAAATCCGGAAGGCTAGGACTAATCAGTTTTTGCAAAGAGGAATTCTGGATCCTCTGTGGAGACCATATTCAGGTAATCCAGAAAGCCAGGACAGTTCAACGACGACGATTTAGGCGAAGGCAGATATTGGTGAACTAATGGGAGACGAAGATCTAGACGAGGAAGACTTAATCTATTACTGCTTAATGAAACAAATCATCCTGACAATGATCCCAACGAATATGAACCCGAATTGGCAGCTTTCAGTGCAAAAGTCATCCGCGATAGGCTCAAATTACGGAGAAAATTGGGTAATATTTTTTTTACAAAATGAGTCGAATGCTTAACATGCTCGTCGATTCCAATGAGATATTAATAAATGTTTGAACTAGTATGAGGTCTACTAAGATCTTACCAAAATAACAAACATCTTTTAACAACGGATTTTCTTACCAACTCTTCCCGATCAACAACCGCACTAACTAGAACTGCTGTTGAACGATGAAAGTGATACTCACAACGCAAATAAAAATCGTATACGGTTGCCATGATAATGCCAGAACTTTGGGGGATCTTGAAGCCCGAATCCAACAGTGTTGATTGTTGGATTTGCTCATGAAACGTGATGCCAAACACAACAGGGTGCATTAGGGATCCCGAACGCAACAATTTATTATGTCGGAAAAATATTCTTCGAGACTGGACATTTGCCGGAATGGTACGCGTCACATCGAAAATTGTCGGAATGGTATGTGTCGCTTCGCAGACTCGCCGCCGCTCCGGAATTTTCTCCACAGTTGCGAAGCCAACCATCGTTTTCAACTTCAATTCACTCTCATTCACACTCAGTGGTAAAAACAGGTTTCCCAGAAATGGCGACCAATCGCGTCGGCACGGCCAAGTGTCAAAAACCCCCCCGATGGCTTTGTAGGCTGGCTAGCAGCACCCGTTTTCTTGATGGCTGTCTACACTAATCACTATCTAACATGAAGTTAGTGGTGATTAAGTAGCGCGCGTAATATTTTAAAATTGCGGCGTTCATTAGTAATGAACGGGAAAAGGACATCTTGGTAATGGAGTGGAAGATAGGAATGATGGTGAAGAGGCAAATGCTCTAGAGTAGTATAAATTGCATTTCGAGTCCTTTCGTGGGGAGAAAAGGATATTCACAGCAACGAAGTGAAATATAGGCAAGATGGGTGTCATGATGGAAATCGGGGTGAAGGAGCGAATGCTCTGGAGTAGTGTAAATTGCATTTCGAGTCCTTTGGTGGTGGGGAAAGGACATTTTTGACAATGGAGTGAAATATAGGCAAGATGGGTGTCATAGGAATCGTGATGAAGAGGCAAATGCTCTTAAGTAGTGTAAATTGCATTTTGAGTCCTTCGGTGGTGGGAAAAGGACATTCTTGGCAATGGAGTGGAATATAGGCAAGATGGGTGTCATGGGAATCGGAGTGAAGGGGCAAATTCTCCGGAGTAGTGTACATTCCATTTCGAGTCCTTTGGTGGGACGAAAAGGATTATTCATGGCAATGGGGTGGAATGTAGGCAAGATGGCTGTCACAGTAATCGTGCTGAAGAGGCGAATGCGCTCGAACAATATAAATGCCACCTCGAGTACTTTGGTGGAGATAAAAGGACATTCTTCTCGATGGAGTGGAATATAGTCAAGAAATTAGTTCAATGGAGACAAAAGGTTGACATTGCTAAACACAAGGTTGGGGGAGGAGCTCTGACTGCGAGTCTAAAGTTGAAACTTCCAAAAATCAAAAACAAAAGGATATTTTCAACCGTCACCCTTTTTTTCATAAACACGGCGTATCTTGCTGAAAAAAAGCCTAATAGGAAGTAGTTTGGTTCGCTGATTATGGGTATGTGAAGTCAAAATTGCAAAAACTCCGGAGTAGCTACACATGTTTCCATTGTACTGTTACACCAATAGAACTTGTAGTCACACTATCAATGCAAAATGATGCCTGCGGTAATCAGATATATTTAGTTTAACCCATTATTTGCGGATGTGTCGAAAACGAAACATAAATTATAACTAATAGTGTATCGCTCGTATGATATGCATCGAATCGAAAGATATGTCAAATGAAACAGCAATGTCTCTTCTACCTAAAAAATATCCTCATAATTTGAAATATGAAATTTTTGAATAATTGCGCAGGTAGCAAAAACACCTGTTTTGTGAATTTTCGAAATTTTCAAAAAAAATCGCTAAAACTTAGAAAATTCTAATAGATTTCATGAAATATCTATTGGACAAGTAAATTCGATATGTTTTCTTTGTATTGGTCGAATTTTGTTTCAATCGTGTAACACAAAGTACTCAGCAGGTGCATTTACAAAAAATGTTGCGAAAACGACACATCCGCGCCACAACGACATCAAATTTGCATAGAATCATGATGTGATTCTTATTCGTGGAAATCAAGTGCATTAGGCTAGGGTTATGCATGCGTAATAATACGTATCTATAAATTTTTTGTATATTCAAAATCTCAAAACCAGAATCGTAACGGTCATAATTTTTTTTCTGATTTCTTCCAAATGAAAGTCTGTAATAAAATCATAAACTGTAATGTGCGTACATACAAAATATGATACTCGTGACGATATCTCATCAATCTACCCTACTCAGCATACATGTGATATTGCTCCAAAACCTAATAAGTCAACAGTAATTAATATACACATCTATGCATTTATTGCACATTCAATGCTCATATCAGGATCGTGCATTCGAAAATTTTCAAAATCATACAGATATGACTTCTTTCAAGTGCAACCATAAAAACTATAAACCATTCAAAATCATAAAACGCATACACATCTTCATCACTACACTTGAAAATTATCGTCAGAAAAAAAAAACTCCTTGATCGCTCGAATTGTTCTGACGACAACGTATGTGTTCTGAGGAGCACTTCGCTCCTAGAGTAAACACTCTCATTTGAAAGGATGTATTTGTTTTTCGGACGAACTCTTCAGAATTCGTTAGAACAAAATTTAGTCAGAATACGCATGCATAGGAGCCCTAGCCTAGAAATCAGTGTCCGTTTAGCATTCAAACGTTCACGCATTATTTTGAATCGCCCCTCGAACTGTTGTAAAATATACATAGTGTTTGCCATTCTTGTGTATTGTTCGTTAGTTTAGACATGTTTCGGAAAAAGTTTTTGACGCAAAGTGAATTAGTGGAGCTAATGAACGCTGATTCCGATTCCGAGGATGATGAAACTCTACGGGCAGTGATGGAAGCAGAAGAAGTCAATTTCGTTATCATCCCACCAACACGAGTCGATAACGTGAGCGACGAAGAAGAATTGGATGAGGATCAGCAACTCGATGATAGAGACTGTGATTTTCCGAATGAGATTGCCGGTCAAATCGAAGTGGAATGTGCACTTCCCGAAGGATCCAAAACTTTAGCTGAACGGGAAAGAGAGGAATCTGACGATGAACTTTCTATAGCTCAGCCATCCACTTCCAGAAGTAATGTCTCAATTGGACTTTCGCCTTTCTGTTGTCGAAGCTCTGTTACGTGAAGATTCGAGACGATTATTGACACCAGTTGATACTCCATCAACCCTCAAACGCAAACATAGCGAAGTGACAGCACCGACGTTGATACCACGTTGTACGAGAGGCAAAGTTTTGGACATCATCCGGTTCGATGGCATATGCCATGATGTTGTTTCGACAGAAAAACGCAGTCGCTGCGGTTTGTGTCAAAATCAATCGGTTTTCAAATGCATCAAATGCGACAAATACCTGCATCCAAAATGCTTCCAACAATACCATTACAAGAAACCATGAATATAGTACGTCCTTTTTTCTTGAAACAATATTCTGTAATAATTTACAAACATAATAAACAATGTAATATCCAATCGTTTTTATCTAAACTATGTGAAAAAAATTTTCCAAAGAAAGTGGATTTGCATTTTCCTTGCAAATTTTGTGCCGTTGTAGCGCGGATGTGTCGTTTTCGACACATGTCCTAGAAGGGATTCACGATGTCATACGTTCAAATTAGTCCTGGATTTCGAAATTAGTACCAAAAAGGACATGTTGTACCAATTTTCAACAAAAAATTTCCAGTGGATCAATACCCGCAAATAATGGGTTAAAAATATAAAATAAGTAACTGGCGCTACAGTTCAGTTTTGAACCAAAGCCAAAGTTTAAATTATCTCTTTCACTAAAATCTTGACGGTGTGCTTTGTGCAGAGGTGTATTATCAATTTTCGGCAGCATTTTGTTTAAATGGGTACTCATTTAACAATAGATTGGTTTGGGAAAGGCAAGGTCTTGGCATAAGACTGCTCGTCTCCTATTGACATCGTACACTACAAACCCCTCGGATTGCAGGCGAAGCCTTCTACTTTCCAGTTTCGTGTTATTATGATTCATTACAACCCTTCCCTAAAATATTCTTTTGTGAAAACTTGTTTTTTTATACTCTAGATGAAATCTGAGAGTATTATAAGTTTGCCACAAAGTTTGTAACGCTAAGAAATAAGGCTCGCAGAAAAAAATGAATGATACAGAAGTTCATATTATCACTCGAATATCTCAAAACCGGATGTCCGTCTGTCCGTCCGTCCGTCCGTGACCTCTCTAGCTCGAGAACGCGTTGAGCTATGAAGTTTAAATTTTGCACACGTTATTTTTGACAAAAAATGAAGGCTAAGTTCGTGAACGGGCTAAATCGCTCCACCCCTTCTACCCCCTCCCATACAAAATGACACATTTTTGAAAATTTACAATAATCAGATTTTCTCAGAAACTATAAAACATCTTGCTTTGAAATTTTGAATATATCACTTTTATGATAATTGTAACCTATGTTATAAAACTTATTGTAATCCTCACCCTCCTTCTACCCCCTCCCATACAAACTGCACTATTTCATGAAATACGTTAAGCCAATTTACTCAGTACGTATACAATTTATCGGGCTGAAATTTTGTACTTAACACTTAATTAACAATATCAGTTAGATTCAAAAAAAGTAATCGATTACCCTTACTCCGTCTACCACCTCACATACAAAATGACACATTTTTGATAATTTACAATAATCAGATTTTCTCAGAAACTATAAAACATCTTGCTTTGAAATTTTGAATATTTCACTTTTATGATAATTGTAACCTACATTATAAAATATTGGTTTTAACCAGGTTCAAATTCATCTAGAGTATTGCATGATTGGGGTTTACCCCAATCGTAGTTCTTTTATGTTTTTTAGACTGCTGTAGCTCAAATCCTACAAAATTAATTTATTTATATTTCGAGCATTAATTTCTAATTAATGCTTTTACTAGACTAATTCGGGAATAAAACCAACTACCCGACATATCCAGGAGTGGATTAGGCAGATAGACGAAAGGTGCGAAGAAGCGATGAAAGCCCCATGTTACTGCCTACTCCGGATATACTCGTAAATGACCTATCGAAACCGTTGGCGGCGTCTCATACAAAATTTGCCTGCACAATATACCAAAAAAACATGTATTTACGAGCACATTAAAACCGATAATTGGATGCCAATGCTATGTCTGTCTGTGAAATAAAGTTGAATTAAAGCTGATTTATCTACACTCTTTGTTCTTATGGAGCAACCCTATACCAAATACCATATCGCCACCATCTCTCAAAAATTTCATGTAAAATAATCCTAATTCAAAAGACAATACGCCGCCAATATAGAACCCACCCTGTCATTCGTCAAACGCTCAAAACATATCGTCATCCCTACAAGGAAGGCAGTTGTGAAGTGTACTAGCGACAAATAATTGTTCGAAACCCACTTCAGAGTTCTCTTTGTTATGCCACAAAGTGAGCTCAAGTTGCAAAAGCCAGTCAACGTCTAATTTTCAAGACTTTATAACAATTGAGTTGTTTTGTTGCCCGCTTGCTAGCTAGCTGTAACCTTGTTAGTCTTTTTACATATAACTTTTGGCATAAATTAATTCCAGCGACAGGAACACTGAGTACGACAAACATTGAGCAACATTTTCTTCCCCCAATCACAATGCCGGTGGTGGATGTCGAAGGGGCGTGAGTATGGTTCGAAACAAAAACATTTTACTTAATATTCCGTAGGCAAATAAAACAATGACAGAAATGGCATCTAGTATGTATCTAGTACTATTTATTATTTAGTTAGCATTTCACCAAACATACAACTGCCTCCGGGAAATTCAAGGACATTTTCTACAGGGACTAGGTGAAATTAGAGGCACTCAACCCATTGGTTGAAAGTGTTTGTTCAATAGACAGTGGAAAAGTTATCTTTAAGTACACCGATAAAAGCGAAAAGTATTTCCATGCTGACGTCTGTCGGTAAATAGTCCGTGAAATTGACGGTAATTATGAAAAGACGAAGGTAGAAAGGGGAAACCTCAGTAGATAGGGAATGGATGAATCAGTTTTCAAGGTAGGTAAATAGGTGTCCGGAAGCTAGTGGCAAGATGAGTATCTTGCGATATTGATTAGTATTTGAGGCGCTTTTGTTTTCTAGAAGAATGGAATTACAATCAATGGGACTTTTAGGACGAAAGTTTACATTTTATGACATTTTAGTGAATAATGGAGAATTGAGTCCACCTCGCAATTTCTTACATAGATTCACTAACCACAACGACAAAAATTCCATCGAAGTGCTCATCATGACATGATGATTCAACTCGGCTCTTTATCAGTGATAAAACCATACGAAGTTTTTAGCCAACAACATTTCTAAGGATTTTTAAGGAAGTCCCGATTAAATTCCTAGAAACATATTTATGCATTCTAAAGAATCATGCTGCATGCTTCTCTTCTTTCTTCTTTCTGCCCCATAAACATGCAACAAACACGTCCCATCAACAATGCTATTATCCCTTTCTCCGTAATCAAAAATTCATCAGTTTTCTGCTCAGGGATAGCATTTTTCATCCTCCCGAATGCCAACACAGTTCTATATCAACATGCATATGTGCGTCCTACATTTTGCATATACCGAGAGAGGGAAAATGGTCCGACGTCAATGAAGTATTTTTCCTGAATATCGTCGAGAGCCGATGGAGACAGTCGGGAATGTCTGAAGGGGAGGCAATCTTCAATACAGACCGACCGACTTCTGGGACGCCTGTAAACAAAACGTTCGAGCTCTCCGCCCAGAGTCTTTACTGGAGCTGGGTAAATATTTGGGACTGCAACAATGAAATTATGGATTCCGGCTTGCTGCTTGGTTTTCTCCCGAGGATGCCTTGCACATACGTATTATGTGCGAACAGATGGCAAAATTTTCTTTCTATGGGGCTAGAGTTGACAGAAAATTTGGCCGGGGAGCAAACGAAATTGCATAAAGAATGAATGTAGTGAAAATTTGATACTTTTGTTTGATGGGTGTTGTTGCAAAAGAGAATTTCCGAGATTTCTACTTCTATGTACATCTCAATGACGTAAATGCCTATCTGGTTTGAGTGATTGTAGCCTCATATTCTAATTAAATACTCCACTAACACAGTCCTTATACATATTTATACTTTCTCTGATTTTCAATAAAATTCTTCGTTCTATTGTTCTATTTTGTCTCACACAGAAAAACTTCCTTGCTCATTGCCGAACTTAAATTATTTTGCTGGAACAGGAACAGAAAACCGAACAAACTTCTCATGCTACGGCGACTAACAGACTTTATCGTAACCACTTTTGTTTAAAGCGTCCAATGTTCTCGACTCTATTATTTTCTTCGACAAACTTCGTCTCTCCTATTGGAAACTTCAGGGCAACGTATCCTAGCGTGTCATGACGCTAAGAGAGCTAAGGAAACTTCTTCTCTGAAATGCCTAGTATCAGGCATAGGATGTCAAAAAGTCAAGCAAAGTAGAATCAGTTACTACGAGTATAGTCATAGCATAGAAGCCGACATCCGGGACGAAGGACGATGAAAGTCTGGAAAATTGTTGGGAAGATCATGTGTTCTTAAAACAGTTTTAAGGTAAAAAGATTTTTATGTTTTCCAGAAAAAGAAACAAAGTTTCATATATGCGTTGGGGGAATGAGCAGCAGTTAGGACAAGGTGGTTTGCTCTGGCATTCAGCTGCTTTAAACGGGCTGGGTACTTGAAATATGAACAACTTTGAGATGAGTTATTCCTTAAAATTTACTAGAACGCGACTTTGATACATTTTTGAAATTCTGCAAGAGTTGTGATACCTTGAGATTTGTAAGGCTAATTCGAACTGAGAATTTAAATCTATTTCAGTGGAATTAATTTGCACTTGTTAAATTTGTATTGCCCAAAAAAATGAACGACGATAAGAGCATTTCTAAGGATGATATCCCTCTGATTTTAATCTAAATAAAATTGCTTCGTTTATTTTGATTTGATGAATTGGCGAAAATCACGAGGCTCTTCTAATCGTTAGACGATCTAAATTGGCAAGAAAATGATGGGTCACTCCATCCTGAAACTCCTGGTCTCATCACCCAGTTCCCGATAAGATCCATATTTGTAAGTTTGGGTTCTTCTTGGTCAAGAAGGTCCTTTTGTCCTGGCCAGAGAACTTAAAATATCTTCAACAGCCCTGCAGTTTTGCTACGTTTGTTTTGAGTCTCGCTCGCTCTATACCCTACAGTAGTAAAACTATTATTAGCCAAAGCACGAATTAATATGCGTCACCCGGTGAAATAGGGATATACCGGTGTTTTTCAAGTACGATTATTTGGAAAACTATTCAAGATACGTAAGATAAGCAGTCGGGATGGCACTACGGTTAGCACGTTCGCCTTCTAGGCACTGGGCTTCGGTTCAATTCCTACTGAATGCAGTAGCTCGCGTGACAATCCCAAGTATCCCAAGTCCATAGTTTTTTCAAAAGTTTCGATCCTGTACACTATCTTGCACTGACTCCATGCTAAGGCTGGTTGTCCTTGATGGTTTGAAGGTTATTTGTTACGTTGTTTAATACTTCGTACCAAAAATGGACCATACAACATGGCATCGAGCCGCTCTTGCTGGCGAGAGGTATAAGTCAGAGGTGCCTGGTGAGCTGGTACTTGTTATTAGCAAATCAAACCGATGAATTTCGCGGCCCTTATGGGTGTTTGCTTAAAATTAAAAGGGGAAACATTCAAACTTCTAAACTTTTTTATTGTTTCTGGATTACGAACAAAGAGGACATACAAAAAAAAAGATGTTTTTTTATTTTTCAGTTTAAATCGCGGAAACAGTTTCCATTGGTAATTCCCCCAGCCTCCAAATTTGGCCTAGCACAAGTCAATTCGTTGAAAAATAATCCCTATACTTAAGGATCGAAGAGTATTGTATATCCTAATGATTCCACCAAAATGGAAGTTTAAAATCTAATTAAACCCTTTGAAGTTAAGCATTTCTGATTTACGAAATTTCCTACAAATCTTTCTATCATCTCAACAAAATTCCTGAAGTAATTAGGCTGTTAATCTACGGGTTATTGCTCTGCCCAGATACCGTCCCCCTCCCCACAAAAAAAAAAAAAAAACAAATAACAACCAATTCTTCGCTGGTATCACTAAAGATACAAATACTCATCCATACGCACAACAAATTTCAGGTGTACAAAGTTAATATTTATTACAAACTCATCCTCCCGTTTTTGCCACCTTTCTCTCACGGCGCTCTTAATGACCAATTACTACTACTGATTTTATCTTAAAATTTTACTCCCCGGCATTCGCCTCGAAAAATACATTTTAGCAGGCATGAACTTTAAGGGGTTCATAGACGATCATTTCAGTTTCAGTTCTAGCTCTCTATCCGTTTTCCGTTAGTTATGCTGACAGTTCGGCTATCCGTTCTCTATTATATTAATTTTGCTATCCATTTTACTATCCGTTCTCCGTCATATCAGCTATTAGTTTGCTATCATAACATTAGGCGGAGTTTGAGAAACTTAACCTATAAAAATTAAAGAGATAACACGCACTACAACAATAACAAACCTATATGGGTTAGCCTTCTACACCGGTGAGTAGAATAGAATATTTAAATAATATACTATTCCACTCGAAGATGCGCGCTAATTAACTATATAGAAAGTAGGAGATACAGGAGCTCTGAGCAATTAATTTGACTGGGTTCGCAGAGCCGTGAAATATCCTTTAAAGTTGGGGATATGTGCCATTTTTGGGGTAGGGCAATTCATATTTGAGGGGGGGGGGGGGGGGGGTTGTCGTTTTGTAGGGATATATCAAGATGAATATTCCCCCCCCCCAATCGAGGGTTATGTAATTTTTTGGAGGATAATTCATCGGCGGAATAGTTCGCAGAGCGTAGTAGATAGAGTATCTCACAATGAAAATATTGGCTTGCGTCAGACCCAGTGCGGGGGCACAGATCGCTCATAATCTCAGAAGCGCCTTCTAGCCGCACCAAATGAAATTTCATAGAAGGATTCTAGACCATTGACAGGAGTCGCCGAAGCCCTCCTGACAAATTTTTTCACCCATTTCATTTCCGATAAAGCTGACGTGTTCAGGAAATTAATTCTGGGAACTCTGGTAAAATTTGGCAGACTACTTGGCTAGAGTCGTACTGGCCGCTTGACAATCTTTGAAGATCGCTATATTTCTATTATGGCAAACTCAATGGTGTAAACATCTGCCTGAAATACGGCAGGAAACCTTGCCACAGGCATAGATGCTCGGTGGAATGCCTGCACTCCTCTGCCTTTGAACAACTTTAAGTTGTCTTGCGTGAGATAGGACCCTCAATTTCTTTGCTTCAGATTATAAATCATCATCATCGTGAGTCGATAGATCGCCGTCGGACCCTGGCCGGATAGTTGTCCTCCAATTGTCCTGGTCGAGTGACCGCATCCTCAAATTTCGGAAGCTTAGCAGTCGTTCGGTGTCGACTTCTACTGAGTCTTCTCAAAGAGCTCCTAGTCTGCGTATTTTTCATATGCGCTAAGGCATTGAATCGTTTTTGCTTGACGATGCCACAGGGTTCTCAGGCGGATGCTTTAGAACATGGCAATACCAATCCATACGACGATCTTCGAGCTTTTCAGTGATCGGTTGATCAACAAACAAGCTGCTTCGGATGTAGGTACTTTTGATACGATTCTTTTTGATCACACCGGCTAACATCCGTAGCATTTTCATCTCAGTCGCAGTCATTTTACTTTCGTTTGTCTTATACATAGTCCAGCATTCAGATGCATATATGTGTGCGGGACGTTTGACCGTTTTGTACAACTTGCCCTTAAGCTTTCGTGGCATCTTCTTGTCGTAGAAAACTCCAGAGTTTTCTCGCCACTTCATCCAACCGACACTGATGCGATGTTTGATGTCGTCATTGTTGGCCATCGAGCCCAGGTATTTGAACCTTGTACAGGACTTCAGCTGCTCTCCTTTAATGTAGATATCTGGTATCAGTCTCTCTGGATCTGAGAAAGGACAGCAAAGATACTCAGTCATTGGTATGCTAATCCACAGTCCATGATCCTCCAGTATCTTACACCACTTGGTCAGTGCAGCCTGCAAAGCAACGATGCCTTTGCTACCAAGGACAATGTCATCGGCGAAGAGAAGGGATATTTCCAAGCCGTCAGAAATGGGTGTTAATAAATAGAGCATGATGATGTTGAAGAGCAAGGGACTCAATACACTGCCTTGGTGAACTCCAACTTTGACTGGAAATTCTTTAGACTCACCAGCTGTGCATCTTACTTTGGTGGTTGCCACGGCGATTGTCTCAAACACGGCTATTATCGCCTAAAGAGCCCTTTATGGTAAGTGTTCCTGCTAATATGCTGGATTCATTATACCGAGATTTCAAAGTTTCAAAATAAACTTAATAAAATGTACTAAATTCAAGGTTGAACATTAGATGTCCTATATAATACACGTACACAATTTGGAACTCCTTAATATACGCAACGAAAAGGTGATTAACGTGCACATACCCCATTCATTTCAATATATTTGCATCCTTGCCATGAGAGGTGATTAAGTGAAGTACCTTGAAATTTTGATCTTCAGTTGGTACTTTTGTGTTAAGCGATATCCCACACTTCGACCATACAAAAGATATAAATACAATACATGTATGGTATATCATGGAACAATATTACTCAGAGCACAAACTCTGTTATATTATCCCATGGTAAGGGATTACAGAAATTAGCTTCTTAGAATTTTAATTTTGGCTTTGGGGTTGTGAAATGTATCCTTGGTAAGCTCGAGGATTGAGTTTTCACACGAATGCTTGACGGGGATTGAAGTGAATTGAAGGTTGT
The DNA here is from genome assembly GCA_964017055.1 of Chloromyia formosa. Lineage (NCBI taxonomy): Eukaryota > Metazoa > Arthropoda > Insecta > Diptera > Stratiomyidae > Chloromyia > Chloromyia formosa. Next base: position 13,924,083 of record OZ024818.1, on the reverse strand, counting down.
TATAAACATAAAACTTGATGTATGCATGACTCCTTTCGAGTTAGTCTCAAATTAGTTACAATCGCTTAAGCTATTCAAAAGGCAAATATGACATGATCCTAATAAAAGCTTCATAGTCAATTATTTGGATATTGTTTCATTTCAACAAAAAATGTTTTTCATTCATTTTTAAAAGCAAATATGCAAATTGTAAATATTAAAATATAAGCAACGAATTAAATGTTCATCATTCCTGATTTCACAAATTAATTTCAGGAAATGTGAAACACATAGTTATCGTTTAAATGTCAGATGAAAGCTTCGACAGAACGGGCAATTAATTCCCACTATTGTATATTTATTTATGGTATGTATCTTATTTAAATGTAACGAATGTTGGAAGCCCTTCGATAAAATGCCAGTAACAACGTCACAACCAATTCGATCCCCGGAAAAATTGTGGAATTGCTTTGGGGTATTTGTTAGCTCCGGGGGAAAATAAGTACGTTTCAATTTGCGTTCGACTCATTGCCTACCCCACACCACCAGCGATATGGAAATCCATCATTAAATCCACAATACTTTCGCTGAACATGCATTACCCAGCGAAAAAATATTCATGGCACAACACGGTGATTATCCTTTTCATAGGCCATATTCAATACAGCCAAACCCGAGGGGGTGCTTTACATAAATCCGCTCGCTTGATGAATTATGAAAGGACCCAATCACCTCTAGTGCCTCTGACAACACATCGGGTAATGTAATCCAACTGACAGCGTTCCAATACAGTATTCTGTTGCATAGATTTGTGACTTTGACCCAATCCCATTGTTGCGGTACAATATCCTCGTCGTGGCCATGGGTAATGTAATGCCAGTTGAGGAGAATTTTATGTAATATGGGTACGATGAGAATAGGTCCTCGGGAAAATCCCAACCACCAAACACCCCCCACCCCACACAAAAAAATAGACGACCAAGAAAAAAAACCTGCTTTATTCGTTAATGTCATCTTATCGGACAATATATCATCGGAATTGCTGTTGACGAAAGAAAGGATTTGGGATTACGCGTGTTGGCGTGTGGATATGGGAATAAAATGAGCTTGGGCAACCTTTCGGTTTTGTGTTGTGACAGGTCAAATGTTATTTATGTACTCCCCGGGCGGAGAAAGAGATCAATTATTGAAGACAATGGGAATTGTGCCATTAGATGAGTTTTTTTTCCAGCTGATGAAATTGATTACACAGGGGGTGGCTTTTCGCAGACAGACACAATGAAAAGGGTTTTATCCGATTTTATTAAAAGGTTTTTGTCGACATTATTAGGGTAATATTTATTCAGTCTGAGTGTTGTAGTGGGTGGTGAGATTCAGTGGCGGATCTAGATATCGAGTTCGAAGGGGGCCCAATTTTGTTTGTTACCTGGAGCGCTAAGGGCAATTCCCCATTTGTTTAACTTTCCGCCCTCAAGAAATACGGAGAGAAGCACGCACTGAAGAACGTGCAAAATTATGAAGCAAGATAAGGTTAGGTATAAGGGTGCTTGGTCTGCAATACGGTTCGTTCTGTTGCCACCAGGGACCTATCACTCGAAAAACATAATCATTGAACCAGACAGAACTTGCAATAAAACAATGGAATTCACCACCATCCACGTAGAGTTCAGTGGTGCGACTATATTGCGATCTGTGCGTAATCATCGATTTCTATGGAATTTGTCAATAGTAGCGCGACTACGTGATTTTCATCAAGCTAACGCTTGTCGAGTGCATATTTGGTTGAGGTGTAGTCAGTCATTGCTGAAATATTTGGGTACCTTAGAATAGAAGCGTGTCCACAGCCTGAAGTAAACCACTGGCCAGTGTCGTAGAGTAGAATGAACGCCTATGCGGCATACTGGGCGATCAGTAGCTCAATGCGTAGAGGTGTCAGTCTCAAATCTTACTAGGATCGTTACGGGTTCAAGTCCCCTCCGTGGCATTTGTTGCCATGAATGTTTGTGTTGTCTTCCCCTGTATTGCGGGTCTAATAATAAGCCACATTTCTCGACTTGTCGCAAGTGGGCGGCTAACTGGAAGCAGGAAGTCCATACTGGCAATGTGCATCGTTCGAAACCGGCTTATGCCAACGGAACGTCAGCTAGGCCACATGGAATAGTTGACGCGCTATGCCCAACTAGAGGTTAGGGCAAATGGGTAAGTAGAGTACAGTGACGTGCACTCGTAGTAAGCAATTCCAAACTGCTTGACTTACCGAAATAAGCAATTCAATAATAAACTTTGCTTACACCAATACAGATATCATCATTTCAGTCAATGTTTTTCTTTAAGCTGAAGAATACATATTATCATTCAAATATTCCTTTACACATTCAAATTCTGATCCGCGCCTTCTTTTGGTTAAAAAACATTCGTTCAATTACTTTAGATAATATTCAAACCTCCCACATTTTGCACACCATAGACACCAAACTTAGAATAGGAAAATGTGCCTAGATCTTTAGATGCATGTACCATGTGTGCATCCAAATACTAGAGACATGTTGATTCCAGAAAATGGGAATCTTGGATTTCGGTAGTACATTGGGCAACGATTTTTTTTTGTTTTATTCGTAAATTTATATGAGACAAGTCAAGCACTGGCGCGACTGCTTTTGTGTGTGGGATAAAGCCCAATGATGCTTGTTAATGAAATGTTGCCAATGCAGGGAATGTTTATGGGAATTTGATTTTTCCAGTAGAGCTTTTGTTTTTGTTATGTAATGGATTTTCCGTTGCAATTTAAAAGAGGAAATCAGTGCAATCGGGTGATTTTGATTAAATTGTGATTTGAAGTTTTTTGACCGTTTGTAGTGATTTAATTGATTTGATTTGTGATAAAAGTGGTAAGTTTTCTTTTCGCATTATGTCGGAGTATTGCTGCGCGACGGATTTCGTACTAAAAGCGGGATTTTCAACTCTTTCCTTTGCCAAGAAAAGAGAAATTATAGAATCGGATAGACCGAAGCCAGATCTTAGTTTAGAGTTTAAATTAAAAAATATTACGCGAAAATTCCATATCGAAACGTATGAAAAGTACATTTGGTTAACGGGAAGCTGTAAATTAAATAAGTTATTTTGCTGGCCGTGTCTTTTGTTCACGAATGAAAAATCTGTTTGGAATAAAGCTGGATTTAGTGATTTGAATAATTTTACGGGCTCAGCAGCAAAGCATTCAAGTTCCGAAAAACATCTTCAGTCGTTAATTAAATTAGATAATTTTGGTTCTCAGCGTACAGAGTTTATGCTTAGTAACCAGGTGGCAATATCTGTTAGTTTGCATAATGAAAAAGTTGAGCGTAATCGTAATATTTTGAAACGTTTAATCGAGACTGTAATTTTTTGGCAAAACAGGAGCTTCCTTTTCGCGGAAATAATGAAGACTCTTCTTCAAATAATCGTGGTAATTTTATCGAAACCGTAAATTTCTTGAGTTTGTACGATCCGATAATTGAGTCCAACATAGATTCTATAAAAGCAAATGCAGCGTTTTCGGGTTTGTCTAATAGAATCCAAAACGATCTTGTTTCCGCTATAGCTAATGTGGTTCGAAATAAAATCAATTTGGAAATAAAGGAGGCTCCATTTGTAGCTGTAATGGTCGACGAAACGCCAGATGTTAGCGGTCGGGAACAATTAACGATGATTTTTAGACATACAATATCAAATGAGATTGAAGAAAGATTTATCGGATTTTAGGATGTAAGCGCTAATCGTACAGCTACAGCAATAAGCTCTCACATTTTAAAACAATTGCAAAATTTTAATATCGATAAGAAATTAATTGCACAATGTTACGATGGCGCAGCAGTAATGAGTTCTCAAATTCGTGGAGTTCAGACTTTAATTCGGGAAAAACATAAATCGGCAATTTTCGTTCCATGTTACGCTCATTCACTAAATCTAGTATTGTCTAAAGCAGTTGAGTTTATTCCGGAAATTAAATTATTTTTCGCGCACATCAATAAAATCGCATCATTTTTTAATACATCCACTAAAAGGTCGGACCTTTTTGCAAATATAGTAAATCGTCGTTTACCATCGGTTTCCAAAACGCGTTGGCATTATCATTCGCGTATTATTAACGTTATATTTGAACATAAGCATGAAATTTGTACAGTTTTTGAGACAATTTCGAATGGTTCTCAACACTGGGATGGCGATTCCTTGACTTTTTCCGATATATACTTACAAAAATTCGCAGAGTCAGATTTTCAATTATATCTGTTAATTTTTTCTGAAATTTTTTCGAAAACTGATATATTATTTAATATTATTCAGAGCAAAGTGGTAAACATTTCATATGCAAGCCAAAAAATTATTGAATTTGAAAATTGGCTTGAAAATGACTTTTCTAAAAAGTTTGATAATTTCTATTCGACAGTTACAGCAGAATATCAGCCACCACGTAAGAAATGTAGAAATGCGATAGATCCTTTACAAAATTTACGGCGGATATTTCGGGAGATTATAGATGTTATTCTCGGGCAAATTCGAGATCGATTCCATTCGTTTAAAGATCTTTCATTTTTAGAGTTGCTTGAACCGAATTATTTTTCTAAATTCAAGTCAAATTTTCCCGATAAAAATTTTCACTCACTTATTGAATATCACGGTCAATTTTTCGACAGAATAAAGTTGAAAAATGAGCTAAAAGTTATTTATTCTTCAGATGAGTTTAAAAACGCGAATCCTAGTAAAATTCTCGATTATTTTCAAAAACGGCCTTATGTCGCAAACGGTTTTAAGCAAGTTCATATTTTAGCAAAATTATTAACGTCAATTCCAGTCACAGTGGCAACTGCGGAAAGGTCATTTTCAACACTAAAGCGCGTTCACACATTTTTGAGAAATCGCCAATCCCAAGAACGACTTTCGGATCTTGCTTTAATTGCGGTTGAAAAGGATCTTCTTATACAAATGCGAAGAGAAAACGATTTTTTTGATAATGTGATTAAAGAGTTTTTACTTAAAGAACGGCGCGTAGATTTGGAATACAAATAAATGGCAATGGCGAAAGAATATTTATTTATTTCAAATACCCCTGAATTTTTCTTAGTCTTAATTAACATAATATTTATTTATCATTTTTTTTATTAGTAATATTTTATTTATTTATTTTTTTTTTGTACTCCGAATATATGTGCCAATATTTTATTTATATCTTTCCTGATTTCTTCTTTAAGGCTTAAAGCCGCTTGGTATAAATGTTTTTGTGACTGTCCATATTCTATTATACAGTCCATTTTTGTTTATGCTAAATTGGCTTTAGGGCGCCCAACTGCTTGATTATGAAAAATTTCCACTGCACGTCACTGGTAGAGTATTCACCAAAAATGCGAAGAAGTATCAGCCTAAACAGCATGTGCATGTTCAGTGCAGCAGCACCTTTTCCAGCAAGCTACGGTTCTTACCACCAAATTTCAGAGAAAAATATAGAGCACTCCATCTTGCAGGGTATCCTTGCACACGAGTCTTCGTTCAGACGATGTTCCCATGCAAGTGTGCCAACATCACCACCATGAGCTTCATTAAACAAAATTGTAGAGGGACGCGTAGGAAAAAGAAATGCACCGTTGTTGGAAAATTATTGTATCCGTTGTCGTTTTAAAAAACCATTTTCGAATATCCCAAGACCAACCTTTATATACCAAACATTTTGGAGGGATCCAGGACCCCCATGGCCCTGCTCTGGATCCGCCACTAAGATTAACTATATTTTTATAAATATCACCGTAGTAGCATACGGACTAAGCGAATAATATTATAACGCAAGACATCATTAATTGCTATTCATGACATGGACATTGAACAAGACCGAAGCTTCGCAGCGTATACACCCTAGACTTGTACAGACCTAGTGGTGATACCAAAAGTATCAATTCGGAACGACCATATGCATTAAAAGTGAGTTTCCTATATATGGCCAGTTTGTTGGGGAGGTTGGCACTCATTCAGGAGGATTTTGACCATTCTCAAAGTCAACTAACCAATTCTACAAATGTTTGTCAATTTTTTTCAAGTCGCTTGCTTCATTTTATCGAGAGTTATTGCTTATTTGAAGTCTCACTTGTAGGGGAGGTTGAGGTTACTGTTGTCGAATCTTGCTCATTTTGCATAACAACCAACTAAACCCCAGTACAAATATTCGATCAAAAGTTTAAGTCATTAGCTTCATTTTATCGAAAGTTATCGCTTATGTGAAGTTTCATTCGTAGGGGAGGTAGGGGTTCCTTGAGTTGGATCTTGCCCATCATTACCACAAACCAATTAGATCATGCTACAAACATTTAAACAAAATGTCAAGTCTCACTCTATCGAAAGTTATGGCTTATTTGAAGTTTCATTTGTAGGAGAAGCAGGGGTTTCGTTACTCGCATTTTACGCATTTTCTGTATCAGCCAGCTGAATCCTATTACAAACATTTACCCAGGGGTTGGTTCGCATGCGGCCCATCTTTAATACCAACTAATTCAATCTTACTTCAAACATTTTACTAAAATTTCAAATCGCTGGCTTAATTCTATCAAAAGTTATCGCTTATTTGAAACTGCATTTGTAGGGGAGCTATGGGTTCCTTGCGTCGCATCTTGCCCATTTTCAATACCAACTCACTAGATTTTACTAGCAACATTTTACCAAATTTTCAACTTGCTGGTGCCATTCTGTTGATAGTTATCGTAATTAAAGAAATATTTTATTTTTTGAAATTTGTAGGGGCGGTAGGCGTTCCTTTGATCTGATTATGCCCAACTTACTATAACTCAAGCAGCTTCTTACCTTAGGGTTACATGCCAAAAATCGGGTGTCTACGTCAATTGGTTCAAGAGTTAGAGACAAAAAACCTGAAAAGTAGGGTAGTAGTTTATAAGAAAATAACCGTTAGTTTTCAACTGATCGATTTTATTTTTCCAGGAGAGTATAAGATTGCCCTCACGAGCAATCTACCAAAGCTAGAGCTTTTCATGTTTATTGAATCAGGAGTTATAAAAACATTTAATTATTTTGCATATGTAGGGGAGGCTGGCGTTCTCTTGGCCTGATCATGCCCATATTCAATTCCAACCAACTGGATCATACTACCAACATTTGGCCAAAATTCAGGGCTCTAGCTTCACTCTATCGGAAGTTATCGTGCGAACGGACAGACAGACAGACGGACGGACAGACAGACGGACAGACAGACGGACGGACAGACAGACAGACGGACAGACAGACGGACAGACAGACAGACAGACAGACATGGCTAAATCGAATCAGGAGGTGACCCTGATCATTTATATATATTGCTATACCTCCGGAGCCTCCTTTAAGGTGTTACATATTTTCGTCGTGACAAAAACAATATACCCTATACTGTAAGTCTAGGGTATAAAAATTGTCAAATTTCGGGGGATAATAACCTACAGAAGACCCATCAGTTGGAAATGTATTCAGAAAAGTAACTAATTTCAGTCCGACGGGATCATTGGGGCTCGTATTTCCTCCATAAGGAACCTGTCGTCGCCATAACTCTCACCGATGCGAGGTACAGGGTACGATCGAAGGGGTCATCGAAAAAAGGATCTCTCAGATACGCCATTTGACCGATATTAAATTTTAACAACAATTGAAATATCCTCGATCAAGTTTCGGAATACAAACTTGTAAAATTTAATCTAGTGGACGTCAAAAACATTAAACCTCTTGAAAGGGATCAAGATCAAATAAGTTAATAACTTTAAATTTCCATTATTTATTAAAACACAGAAGTTAGTTTCTATTTTGAAGTCAGGAATTAGGTAACCAGGATGAAAGAGTTTAAGCCGATTTGAATAAAACTGAAGAACCATGAAAGAATCACTGAATAAATACAAAATCATTTTCAAATCTTCTTTGAGTGTGTAGCACAATTTCCTGTTGCCCTCTTTCAACCATCACTTTCCTTTGGGAGCATTATCTCACCACCCAGTATAACGCGATCCTCCCTCCTAACTCCACATTGACTGATTATAGGCACACTTACAAAAAGAATTTCTCTCAATTTTTATGGAATTACAAGGAAATATAATAAATCAAAAACACGTTACATATCCCTCTTTCCAAACAAAGTATGAAAAAAAAACACGTATTGAAAAAATCAGCTCCACAACGACCGCACAGGTATACACATGCACTACATCCCATCATTCTTTTGTACTTGAGTTGGCTTATAAACTTTTATCCTGTTTAGCATACGCATTGCCGAAATAATACTTTCGAATATTGTCGAAACCCATTTCGACGCGCCCCATGCCAAAACCTTCCAATACTGTTCGTGCGTGTCTACGCAAATGTATGTACATATATAGAATCTAAACTTAGTTCCTTGAATCTTCCAAGTTTTCCACTTGGTCCGCGGAAAAAATAGCTTTACGTATCGCATTATTCATAAATTCAGCCAAAGTTCCATCCACACCACCAGCATCTGTTCCGGGGCACACCGTTTGTTCGTGTGTCGGTTGTATCTGACACGAATGTTTGGTAAAAATATAAAAATAAAATAAAATAAAAGCCCCGAAAAGGAGCCACAACGGCACCAACCAACCCTCCAAAATTATCCCTCGATACAATGAAAATGGAAAATAAAGAAATGTATCTGCAGCACATTCAACATGCTCCTACGCGGGGTTTCCTGAAAAATATGATAACACAAATAAAAAGTATTTGAAGCGTGAGACGCGTAAGGAGAAGTGGAGGGTGGAGTGGTGGGCACCAAGTGAAGCCTCTCACATCCTTTCTCACACTCCAACAACGTGGAGGGAAGTCAACAAACGAACAAGTTTCGTTGTTTTCAAATCTGAGTGTTAAAAGATTAAACTTCAACGTGAGCAAATATCTGAAGGTTTCGAAAGAAAAATCGGGCTAAGTAAGCAGAAAAAAATTAAGGGATATATTTTATGAAGGATAAGAAAGTTCTTGGGAAAAAATATTAACAAATGCTTGAAATTTTATTTGTTCTAATTCGCTCAAGATCAAATTTCGAGTTTTCCAGAACGGGTGGAAAAGAGGTTTTTAGGGTGAAATAAGGATACACAGTGACTTTGAAATGTAAAGTTGTTGGCGGATATATGAAATGATAAAGCCGATTCAAGCGAAAAGGTTCTTTGTCCTGTGAAGAGAGAACTTTTTGAATGTTGTGTGTGATTGAGTAATGGCAATTAACCTTCATCGGGGCTCCCTTAACGAATGTTAGTGGGCGCGTGGTGGTGATTTACCATTTTCCTGTTTTCGTGACCTAAAATTCTCATAAATGGAACCAGTTGAATGAAAAATATGTATATACCACACATGTGGTATTTATTAGTAAATTTATTATTTATTTAGGAGTACAATTTGAGTATCGTACGTAAAAACAGTTGTTTTCCACATGTAAATGAAAACCTAAAATATATGGGAAATGAAATTTGCGTGAGCACTTGCTAATAATTGATGGTCACTGTGACGATAAAAACCCAGGATCCAGAAAAAATTTTCTTGTACAGAGTGTTAAAATGTATAACTTGTATAAATAGATACCCTCTCGCTCTTCTCCACACGCCACGTTTTTTATGAATAGGGCGGTAAATTACCGCCCGCGTGCCCAGATCAAGGTTAAAGCAGGAGTCAATTACTTGATTGAATGGGATATCTAGGGTCCCCAGGAAAGAAAAGTTATGTGTCGAATTTTATTTACTATTTTTTTATTTTATTATCTTTAGGTAAGTTATTCTTTTTGTAACCTAGATATCGTAGCATTTAACACGTAGGCCTTCCAATTACTGAGCGTTGGATTCCAAATCTACTGTTTTTTTTATAACAAAAGGATATCCTTTTTGCAACAATTGCATAGCAAGAACAACAAACAGAGAGCAGTGGCGTAGATAGCTTTTGGCACAGGGAGCGGATATGCCATCGGCACTGCAGGGATCAGTGCCGTAGATAGTTTTTATCAAAGGGATGGGATATGCCATCAGCACTGCATTTTGTAAATATGTAAGAGCTTGTGGAAGAGTTCGGACATCTCACCCCATGAATGAAAATCAACTCTCTATGGATAGACCTGCCACAACTTTAGCTCTAGAAGAGAACTGAGTAAATATAAAACCACGCAATAAGCTACCCGACCACTTTTTTCAATATATTTGTTCGAAGTCCTCATTGAAAATGAGTAGTTGATGAATTACTCGAAAAGTGTCTTCAATAAAATCATCGGGAGGTTTATGGTGGGGTAATATCTAAAAAGTTTTCGGTATTTCAGTCTCGTGAGTAAGAGTACCATGCCCGAATTCGATTGTCCATTACGGTTTCTCTGACTAAATAAAATCACATTAACCCCAAGTTGCGCGCCGAATACTTTAAAATTTTCCGATTATTTTTTTTTCTCAAAATTATCATTTACGTAGAGCCATGAAGTAACCTTAAAGGAAGGCAGGAAGTTACCATAAAGGTAACCATGAAGTAACCTTAAAGGTAACCTTAAGGTAGATCAAGGTAGCCTGAAAGTATGGTCTGAAAAGTTTTCGATTTTTGTATCTGGTAGCTAACGGCATCCCGCACCCAGTAGATTGAACAATTCTTTTTAATTGCTAAGATAAAATACGCATATATAATGCATTGGAAGGGAAGTTGCTCAGTGCGTCGAGGCGTTAGTCTGATATCTCATCGCACCAGTTTTGCGCGCCATCAAATCTCACCGTGCTCCTTTTCCCTCGTGGAACGGAGGATAAGAATATGCCACAAACTTTTCCGATTTGTCGCAGAATGCAAATAACTGGCAGTGAGTGTATGCTAGCAATAAGCTATTGAAAGCCTGTTAGGAATAGATGACGCGCTATGTTCCACTAGGGGTTAGGGCAAATGTAGTATACACGTTGGGTGCCAAGTGAGTATATTCAGGTTTCGTTTGCCATCTTTTGACTATTTTCTTTTGCTAATTTCCTCTGAAACATGATTGAAAAAAGCCCTACGGTAACCTTAAGGTAGCTTATAGTAAGGTCTAAAAAGATTTCGGTTTTTGTGTTTCGTGACTAACAGTAATCCGCACACCATGTCGATTGCATATTTAATTTTTATTTCATTAAATTAAATCACACGGACCCCACATTGGACGCGAAATATTTTCGGCTATTTTTTACTGTGAATTTATGACGTAGGATAGAAAAAGCCTTAACATGGCCATAATCTGGTCATCATGGATAAATGGCTGTAAATAGAAATCACACCGCAGAGAAAATGTCGTGAAATAAAGTGGTGTTGATGTATCGGACAGATGACTGCCGGTTTTACTCCTAGTCAAGTTCTGTGTGTATGTACTGGTTATGTGAAATCGCCGATTTTAGTGTTGTTTCTCCACAAATAAAAAGCATGGTTAATAGACCAATCAATGAGTGCTCAAAAGCGGGGTGTGGAGTGCATGGAATAGGCGATAGTTTTTGACTTCAGGACTTCGTTAGGAGTAGTTAGAAGGTAAACATACTAAAAGTTCCCGCCCCTGGGCGGTGAGCTAACTGTAGGAGGGGTGGGTGAAGGTCCCATTTAGTATGTTTACCCACTAACTACTCCTAACGAAGTCCTGAAGTCAAAAAAGTGTCCTTTGACTAGTCTATATGCCCAGGGACTGGAAGTGTTTACAGAATGGTTTGAAAAAACAGAGATAGAAGAAAGAACAAAAAAAAATCTTACATATGAAATACAAACACATTTTAAACGGTTGAATTAACAATTTGTTCTTTACTTTAAGGGAATCATACGAAATCCCCAATTCACAAAATGCCCAAATGAATAAAAATCCCCAAATACGCAATCCCCAAACACAAAATCATCAAATTCCAAATCCCCCAATACAAAATCTCCAAATACATAATCCCCTAGTGCATAATCCCTAAAGATAAAATCCCTAAATTGAAAAAAGTATCTCATTTCAATACATCAGTTTTTAGTTAAACTGTATAAGCTTCCCGTAGTGCTGAATTTACGAATTTGGACAAATACTTTTACGGCGAATTCTAGATCTAGTCTAGCAAAAAAAAACAGAAAAGGGTTGTGATATATATAAATTAGGTAGGTACAGTCTTTAAGAATTTCCGCTTAAGACAGTAGGAACCTACTTTGTATATATTGCTGGTGTTAAAAGCAACGAAAGTCACTCATAATCGTTCTCATCAGTAAAATAAATCAATAAAAATTATAAATAAAAAATCAAATTGTCAGCTTCATTACACCTTAACCATTACAGTATTAAAATCCTGGCCGTTAACGCGAGTTTCAAAATATTATACATTAAAAAAAAACAATAAGCTATAAACAACTTATTCTTCCGCTGAATTCACCAAGGCAGGAGTTGATAATAATTTTACTTTTCATCTACCTACACTCTACTGCACTATATTCGGTAAACAAATTGTTGGTTATTTTCAATATTTCTATTTAAGTATCAGGAAAAAAATATCTTGGGGATTATGTGTATGGGGATTACGTGTTTGGGGATTATGTATTTGGGTAATTTGTTTCTGGGGATTCTGATTTTGGAGACTGGGGATGGTGGTGCTACAGCAAACTCATGTGGGATGATAAACCTAATGATTCTGTTGTAGCCTGGCTTATTGAATATGATTTGGGGTATAGTCCCTTTGAGGTAGGTTAAGTACGACGAAGCCGGGTACTTTATTTATTAATAGGGCAAGGCTCTGCGTGTTGTGGGTATTTGACAAATAGGTGTACACAATTGCAGCGTATTTACTTTCGGGTACAACTATATACATGCGAATGGACGTTTGTTTGTATGTACATACATACATGTGTCCGTTTCGAATAGGCTGCTAAACCATTGGTACTCCGAAAGACAAAAAACACATCCATCCCCCACTACGGGAGTACAAATTTTTAAAATGACCGAGATTAGTGTCGAATCCCTGGTTTTCGGGGTAGTTCCCCATACTTTCCAAGCTCAAGTTTAGCCTCATCGTCATGGGGTTGAGTAGGCGGGCAACAAATTATGTATGTCACAAATAACTGAGATTAGTGTCAAATTGTGAGTGCAGCGAACATTAGATGCCACAGCGAGCGAGACAAGGATAATTTTAAAGAATTACTGGACAGTAAATAATTATTTATTTATAATATCCCGTCCACGCCGACGTTCGGGGCCATGGATGTGCAGGAGGTGCATGCTGGCAACTGCATTCTCCGAAACAAGTTTATACCTCGAAACGTGAACTGGGCCACATGGAACTGTTGACGCGCTATGCCCCACAAGGGGTTAGGGCAATTGAGAGAGAGAAATAATTATTTTCCAATTATACATACATAGAACCGGTGACGATCAACTAACACAATAAATAATTTAATTTTCCTTAAAAAAAAAAATGTCAGACTCAACCCACAATCCTCCCGCCTAATATTCCCAACGCAATCCTTGTATGTACTCAACAACTTTCCTCAACATAAGTAATTCGGTTAAAAGCTTCGCTGCAAATTTAAACTTTGCTCTTTGTTGGAAATGTGAACTGGTCCTTGTCTCTTCCGCCTATAAAAACTCACATTTCCTGCCTACCACATCGTTGCAGGAAAACGTGCATCTCCGCAAAAACGGAAACTATCGTAGTAGTAGTCTAACGAATAATGCAGGCGACCTAAGTCAATAGTGGATTGTGCACAATTGAAGCCAACGACGGAAGGAAGCTAAACTGCAACTGCAAGTGGATGGAGAATAGTCCTTTTTAAAATTCATCCTTACCTCAATTGTTCGAGTTCTTGTCTTATATCCCAACTGACGGTTCCGTCGGAATTGCTGTTGGCGGCCAAATTCCTAGTAATCGATTTCAGCAAGCTATTCTCCAGCATTTTGAAGTCTTCGCGTCGTCGGAAATTCAAAGCGTTCAATTGCTTTGACAATAATTTCACTTGATCGGCCAAGGACATGGGCACTGAGTCACCATTGGCTTCATCAGCAGCATTATCATTGCCAACATCATCATCATTAGCACTGCTTGTCGCACCACCATCAATCATCACCATCCTTTGACCAAGATTGGCACCCGCGACACTATTAGCACTGCCACCCACAGCCATCAATGGTACACTATCACTGGCCAGAATGGGTCGATTTTTCACTGCGCTCTGACTATCGCGAAGGACTACATTATTTTGGACATTCTCCCAATCGTTATCCACCGTATCCGAAATGGATGATCCCAAGTGGAATAGGAGTAATCCTAGTGTAAGACATGTCCTCGGATCCATCACTGTCGTCCTTTTACACTCAGTGCGATAGACAATTCAATTAAATGCACAAACCGCCGACAACTGAACAAACAAACAAAGAAATAAATAAAAAAAGGATTAAACTAACTGCACACAAAGTTCACGAACGATACGAGTACGCGGTTTTTTTTTTATATCTTCAGGCCTTTGATACGACTCTCGAGTTGATACATTCCCAGTTCGAAATCCGTATACAAAAGATACGATCACGAGCATGCAGTACGCGTTCGAATCGTAAACGTTTTAACGATTCCGCCACTTTATACGCATCCACGTTCAAATTTCGACTAACTGGAATCTCCTTCGATACAAGTCCTTTTATATGGCCTGCAAAATTTCGTATACGGACAGGCTCAACAAGGCACCACCAAGCACATTACATCTGCCCGAGACTCGAGCACCGAGTGGTTTTCTGACGGTTTGTGTACTGAACCATCTGAACCTAGTAGGCACCGGGGTACGTACCGAAGAATCTTCGCGTCGTGTGACGCAGGTTTCAATGCAATCCAAGTGGAAATTTTCACCTGGAGAACAGGTACGCGTGGTATCTTTTCGCGATTTCGAATCGGAGATGATAAGAGAAGTGCGGCGTCGACGCAGTGCAGCATTTGAGGTCGCAGGGGGGAGAAGATTGCTTTTCATTCGAATCAACAGATTGCCTGTTGTCTGTTAAATGGCTGCTAGTTTACAGAGAGCTCGTAATCCTATCGTTTCGTAACGTGTGATATGAAGGAGGAAAAGGATAACGTGGCTTGAATGGGATGATTTGGAAAATGTTGTTCCGGATGTTGTTCAATTGATGTACGTTGTATGTTTTTTACTTTATTTCATACAATTGTCAGTAAGATGAGATTCACGTTGAATACGTGAAAAAAATATTTTTGGGCAAACTTCAGGTTCGCAACCAGCACCGTAAAAAATATATATAGAAAGACAAAATCAAAATTACACCACAATTTTTTGTAAGATTACTACCTGATGGCTAGGCTACTATGTAGGCTACGGAAAAGTGGTTTGACAATTTCGCATTGAATTCTTTTAAGATCTCTAATTTTGTTTCAGAATGTTTTTCGCCAGACTTAATAGTCAAGAAACTAAAAAATGGTTTTCAAACGAAACCCCCACGGTTGGTATGATATACCTACTTAGTTTACCAACGAACAATTGCGCTAAATTTCAAACTTGGAAAATTTACAAGTTTCTCTTCGATTATCATATTTTTGTTCGATTTTACCGGCTCAATTTCTCGGGTATCCACCGTCAGATGTACTACTCCAGCTTACTGCTGAACCCTTCCTACTTTTAGGTACGCCTTATCATATTCTGCAAAAATACTTCGTTTTATAAGTTTACCGTAGAGTATCTTATTCCGTCTGCAGCAAGCCACCCTCTTAAAAACTGCATGCCAATCATTGTACGTAGAAGAACCCTTCAGTTCCCATTAACCCATTGAAATTTTGCAATGTTAACCGACAATCGTTAAGTTCACAACTACGGAAGGCAAGCACTTGACAAATGTTTCAGACTAATGACTTCTCATTAAAAGTCATCCAAGTGATACTTGGCACGCAAACGTATGTACGTATTTCCAATTCCCTCAAATTTATGCAAAAAAAAAAAAAGCCATTCACCTAGGACTCTCCCTATGTATTTTGATGCCTTTCCCGACACAAAATATCCTATCTCCGATGTGTGGGTCATTATATTTCCGAGCACCTGCACATTAAATGGCAGATAAAGTTGCTGATGCATGCAATCGCTAAGCAAATACGCACCTTATAAATACGAGAGTCGCCTTTTAATGAATACATCGGAAAAGGAAGAGATCCGCAAAAAAGGCACAACGGATACAAATACGGATGCCAACGTGCTGACGTGCAGTGCGAAATATCCGTATGGGTATAGTTGGATTATTACGCCGCGTTTCATGTGTATCAGTCGTAAATACAAGGAATAAATAAGGATCTTTTCGCAGAACAGCTGCCGTATGTTTCATTATATAAATTTCAAGAGCCTCCTGAAAGTAATTAATAAGCCCCCACATATGACGGGTTTCAAATGAAGGCATCGTTCTACGTTGAGTTTGTTTTTTTTTTTTTAAGACAGAGGTTCGAATACGTGTTCTGTTTGAAAGTAACCTGAAAATGGAAAATTTTGCATATTCATATCGATACGGTGTGTGCTTTCAATAAGTTTTGTACGACAGCTGATAGGGGCTAGTGCCGATACGTGTCCTTTTGGCAATGGTATCCAGTTAAATCCTCCATAGTTTGAATGGAAGGCATATAAATTATTGTATATGGCTCCTGTTGTTAAACCTAGATTTAAAAAGAAATCTTATTCCAGAGCAACTTCTCAAAGTGAAGGTATAATCGTAAAAGTTTTGGTTTGGTCCACTTGGCGAAGCGGGAACTCACGAGGGGCTTACGCCTCAGGTCTCGCACTACATAGCGGGAGAGTCACAACCTGAAACGAACAGCAAGATACTGCGTTGAACTTACTGCGAAAGTTAAACATTATCATCATTGTGGATCTACTGTCTATATATTATAGTTTTCCTCCAATCGTCTCAGTGAAATGACCATGTCCCCAAATTTTGAAAGCCCAGCTGTTGTTCTGCGTCCACCCTCGGTCTTCCTCTCAGCTTATTTCTGCCGACGCTACTTTTCAAAACTCGTATAGGCATTGGCTGTCGTCCATGCGTTGCAGGTGTCCTGCCCATCACGGTCGTTTTAATTGGATAATTTTCGAAATTTCCAGCTGATTGTAAAGGCTTTCAACTCATGGCTGCACCGGAATCGCCATACGCTTCGGTCACGAGCTGCTTCGAAGGATCTTCCCTTCGAAAATGTTTAGCATGTTTTTGAAGGCTTGGGTCAAGGTTTAAGTTTCGCAGCCATAAGATAACACAGGTCGTATAATCTTTTTATAAATGCGTCGCACTCAAATAGCAATAACTCGTTAATCAAATTAGATTTGAACAATCTGTAAACAGTCAGTTACTCGAAAGGTTATCGCTCCCACGGCAGCCGGTTCTACGCACCGGAGCGATATGTTCATCAGTAACGTCCAATCACTGCCAAACCCCTTCAACACCAGTACTCATTGCTTCTAGTACAACAACAATGGATGGTTATAACACTTGCAGTGTTGCCAGCTGCCCGTTGCTGTGACTATCCATCCACATGTAATAATTGTAGTTCATTCCTCTACCAGTGAACATAATCTGGTTTTCATTTTCGAAAACCTTGGGCGGCAATTATTAGTTAAATTATATCTCATCTGGAACTATATAATGAAATATGATATTTTCGTAGATGTTTTGATTTACAGATACTCTAAAAAATATTGAATGGAGACAGCTGAGATGTTAATTCCTTTTCATTTGAGTCGGCAAGGAGTCGAGTTCAAAAATGAATCTTCATTTTAAAGTTGACTTACGGGAGGCCCTTTTTTTAATTGTCCGATGATTTGTAAAGTGTAATTTTTTCTTTGCCTTTAAAACGTACTTCAACAACGCAAAAAAAAACCTATACATATGATAACTACTATGAAAATTAATTGCCCTTTTTTGCACATTAGTTGACATATGAGTATTATCATTATAACCCTTTTAAGAATACGTGAACCATATGGCAAAGTCGTTTATAATTTTTCACTCGACTCCAACGACCATGTTTTACGTTCCATTGCAGTGGACAGAATGTTAACGACATGACTCCTGACAAGCATCTATGAGGCTTCCTTCAGCACTCGTTCGTGTGCCATTTGGTCGACCACCATCCCGAAAGGCATACATCATAATCGAATTATTCGCCTCAATTATTTGCTTGGATGTTTCAAACTAAAGGACTCTTGCGGTTACATACGTATATTGGTCGGGAGTCAAATAGGAAAAGCCAAGATTGACGACGTCGCGTCGTTTAGATCATATCAATGAGATAATTTGGATTCGTAGCTCCTTCATGTGGCAGACGTGTCCGTATAGTCCGCACATAAGTTTTGCTCGGGAAGGAGCCGATGCCTTGTTAAAAGGATTTCTTACACCATCGCATAGGGGACTGATTATGCAGATGATACACATCCGCCAGATGCTGGAGAGCACATCGTGCATTCATATAAACTGACCGGCACGGGCAGGCTGCATCTTTGACCACTTCATAGCCAGAAGGGATGCTACCCTTGTTTCATCGCTTTCCGACCATCACCATTATCTTCATCGGGAAGATTAAACGAACGGCAGCTATTAAGAGTCAAATTGGAAATGGGCATAAACAGTGTCGTCTTCAATCATTAGATGAACGAGTGGTTTCAGCTGCCCGACAGGTGCTAAATTGTTTTGATAGCGACAGTAAAGCAAAGGTGTTTGATGGTTGTTTTTATTCGCTTTAAGGCTTAATGATGGCGAGACATGCAATGTGAGCATGTGGATTGATTAAATACAAATGAAGTGTTGATCTTTTTCAATCCATGATTGAAGAAGATAGACAAATCCATATTCAAAATTGTAATACTACCCAGCACACACTCTTTTTCCCCTTATCAATCATAAAATCCATCCATAATGGATTTCGGCGGAAGGAAGTGCCAAACCCCATCCTCAATTATTAATTGAATGTATCTATCAGCTTTTAGTGCTGTGTAGTATTGACTAGGGAAACAATGTTCTGGGTATTTAGTAAGAACAGGGTGTTCACTGAACTTTGAGTAGAAAATTGATGAGGTCGGTCAACCATAATCTTTATTTATTTCTGCCAGGATGGTCGATATATAGAGCGTTCATGCAAATTCCTAACTGGAAAATTAATATGCAAATAAATTTTGAATATTAAAATTTTTGGTTGGACTCTTTCACTTTAAATGGATCGACAGAACAGTCAGGCGTCAATTTTTTTTTTATGATTTTTGCATTGGAGTCGTTGGCCGCTTAAACAATTTCAATTCGATCCGAAAATGTACTTCATCCTCTTTTCCTTTTCATTTCGACCAAAAATTGGTTTGGCATTGAGCGTTCGTGTTTTTTTTCGGAGGCTTTTCCCATAGTTCTTGTTACTAGTCCGTATCCCAGGTGGATTGTATTCTTGGTTTGGAACAGTTGGGGCGGGCTTTATCATCGATTC
The DNA here is from genome assembly GCA_964017055.1 of Chloromyia formosa. NCBI lineage: Eukaryota > Metazoa > Arthropoda > Insecta > Diptera > Stratiomyidae > Chloromyia > Chloromyia formosa. The sequence goes on along the minus strand of OZ024818.1, from coordinate 13,904,680 downwards.
ATTTCGTGGTCTACCCGGCTTCTCATTTTCACGGACGGTAGAATTTCCACGTTACTTCTTTGACCAAAGAAAGTTAAACGTAGCGTAATTTCCATATAAAATTTTTGCTACATTCGATGCGGGCCTAGAGTAAATTTAATTCGTGACATCAACTGATTGATATGTCAAAAAATGACTACGAATTTCTTGGAATGGTAATGTCGCATCGGTTTCACCAAGTAGCAGTGAATTGAGTCTCCAAATTGACTATTCCGCTAAAAATCGTTGTATTTCCCATCCATTTATTACGATTTTAGTGCTCACCCTTTAACAAATTCTAGGCTACGTTTAGGCTTCGTAGCTCTGTTACTTCGTATTGATCGCGAGAAAATGGCAAATATTGAGAGCTGCTTTTAACGTTCGTTGCTGGTGGCAGCCTTCTAACAACATAGACAGGTATACTTACAGAGACGTTTTAATGATCCTTCGCCAGGAAGTTGAATAGAAGCTAAAAATAGTCGGATGCCTTGCTTCCCATAGTTTCTATATACGAGTAATGTGCTGAAATTGAGTATTCCGAGAAGAGTAAGTAGAACAGTCAGTCAATCAACTAATTCACCTACCTAAACAGGAAACTTTACTGGGACAAAGATGCCTGCTTTTGTAAAATCCTGGGTGTGTTTTAGACATGAAAGAGTAGTGCTTTGAAAAAAAAACAGGATTTATAAAAGCATGGCCCAGTTTTAATGGCACTGCACAATGGTGGTGGGTGTGGATTGAACACTTACTTGATTCCTCTTTTTACAGTTTAAACAAGCTGTGGCATTAGGGATACTGTATATGTATTAGAATAGAATGGGGTGGTTCACGAAAAGTACAGGAATGGTGCAACGTTAATGGTCTTCGTATTAACCCTTCCAAAGCAGTTGTAGCCCTAAAGAAGGAAATCTCACACAACTAGGATGTCTCTGCATGTACAATTCTTCTATACTTCTACTTGGGCGTTATTCTTGATAAGAAACTACATACTTTGGTCGGAAGATCCGAAAGTAACGCCAGACAAAGTTTCTTAAGCTTTCTGGATAGGTGGATAATATTTAGGCAACCAAACCCTTAAAGGCCGCGTTTAAAAGGCGCGGTTTCACAATCGGCTTAAGCAGAGGCACACCGCTGAGTATAAAGGCATAAAGCGGTTGCCGCTCCGCCTCGCTTGACAAATATATGGTGTCTTAACGCAAACTGGACTCAATTATTATTTATGCATATGTATATCCAATCAAGAGATAGCTCGCTGCAAGAAAGCCTTCGTCAACTGTAATCGGCTGAAATGTACACCACTTGTAAAATATAGTACGAAGACTACGGAAACGTACGTTAGCCCAGTCCTGCCCGGGTCCGTGACCCATGCTGACCATCTCAGAAACGCTCAACACGATCAGCATGGGTCACATACCCGAAAATCCAGGCACGACGAAAAAACCATTTACTAAAGGGCGCAAGTATTGTAGTGAAATACTAGTACATGCATTATGTCGCACTGCAATTTTTTTTATGTAAAGGGCATATTGAAGATTAATTCTACATGCACTATATATAGGTACTATAGGTACGAGTACATCTCCTGCTTGGTTTACTGGATGCGCGTCTCGACGACTATATCTTTTATTTTGCCCACATGTATTTATAAATAGTAATTGGGTGAACTTTGTATCTTTCACGGGTATTGTCCTCTATTTTTTTTTCATTTTCAAATTGCAAAGCAAACAAACAAACCGCGGCAGCAAGTGAAGCGGCCAGCTTCCATTTAAAACCATGTATTTGTACACCGCGTCGGTAGACGCGGCAGCTGCAGTCGCGTTTTGTAGAGCGGTGGATGTATAAACCGCTTTGAAAAAAGAAAAAAGGAAAGAATGGAAGAAAGACAAAAAAGGAAGAAAGGCAAAAGGGAAGAAAGCAAGAAAGAGAAGATAGGAAAAAAGGAAGATGGGGAGGAAAAGGGAGGGGGAAGAAAAAGGAACAATTGAAAAAAGGATGGAGAAAAGGAAAGAATAAAAGGAAGGAAAAAAACGAAGGAAAAAAGGAAGGAAAAAGAGAAAAAAGAAAAGAAAGAAAAAAAGGAAGGGAAAAGGGATGAAAGGAAATAGGAAGAAAGGAAAAACTTGACGAAAGTAAAAACAGGATGAAACGAAAAAAGAAGAAAGGAAAGAAAAGTGAGAAAGTATAATAAAAAAGGAAGAAAGAAAAAAAAGCTGGAGGATGGGGATCATTGCTAGTCACATTTCAGAAACAAATATTTGTCACCTAACGATAGCTAATAGTCGTTACCGCTCATTCAGTCCTTATTCGTTAACGTTTCATTGGCAAATAAAAGATCCAGTTCTTTTTTAGATTCCTTCTACACACACGACGGAGGGAGGGGCCGGCCCATAAAATTATTGCTTTGACGTGAATACCAACGGCTCATCGTCAATGGTTTCATATTCTTGTAGGTGAAATTGAAAGGTTTTCGAATTTTTTTTTTTTGGTTTTTAAGACAAGCATTCTTTCATTCGTTTTCTATATTTCAGTATCAACAAAAGCCCTTCGACTCTTTACCTTATGCTATGGTAATCCATCTCTACTTGCAGATTGAGCCAAATCATCTTCATATCCACTTAAATTAGCAGCTGCTGATTATCTTCAGATCAGTATAAAAGCAGATGCCAATATAAAAAACACGCACGTAAGCTCGTGAGTCCTACTTCATATTCGCATGTAAATTACCCGGGGCGATATAATATTCATAATTTATGCATCAATGGATTCCAACATCTTGTCATCGTACACTTTCGCATGTAATAAAAAGTTCAAGCAAAAAAACATATAATCAACTGCATTAATTGAATACCAATCAAATATTGTACAATTTGTGCAAGGTGACTTTCAACGGAATGGAAGTCGCTTTATGCGATTTTCGGTCATAAAAAAACATTCCAATCACAACCGTTGTAGGTACTATATAAAAAGATATACCCGCAAGACAACTACTGCTTTATCGGAAACGCCATGTACACGTTACCTGTGCTGGTGTTATCAACAGCATTCAAGAGACGAATACATAATCACATGAAAATGTCTTGCAGTAACCCTGGACCAACAAGATTTCCTTAAAAAAAATAATGAGTGACTGAACTAAGTTCAGTGTGAGTTGAGTTGTCAGGTCAGCCGATTTAATTAAAGAGAATACGGAAAATTTAATGAAAGTACAAAAAAAAATACTCTTAAAAAATGAAAAAGTGAAAATCGTAGTAATCCTCGAAAAAAAATGTACATCTGCTATTGCCACAATATATCCTGGAGCCATTTCGGAGAGGATTATTCATCAACGTTAGCATCAGCGCTTTTCACTGTACTCATGCACTTCAACGGCAGAGCCATCATACGAAGTAGACGAATTTCAGTATCTCGAGTTGAGAGGAAAGGTAACAGGCCTGGAGATTGAAGTGTCCATTCAGCCAGATACGAAATACCAAAAAAAAATGAAACAATTTCGACTACGCGAGAACTGCTTGAAAAGAAAAGGAAAAAAATCCATTTTAAGAGCCCGAGAAAGAAAGATTGGGGGAAACAAATATACATAGAACGATTCATACACAAAATACTATACGAAATTCATTTGCGGGATGGAAGATTGGCGGCGACAAGCTCTCACAAAAGAAAACCACAATCAACGGCCGCAAGCAGGTGGTGGTTTATTTTACCTGGGCATTCATAAGACTTCCTTTGGACGAGCCAAAAAATTATAGGATTTGATTACAAATTCGCTGTCAGATATTGGGATGAGATGGAACAGTGAATGGAGGTGGAAATGGGATAGCTTAAAAATATATACGTTCATACGGAAAGCAGTGTTTTATTAAAATTTCGAGGCACAACACGGATACCAGAATATATCTCTGACTGATTTGCATTACATAGTAAGTTCGTATCAATCTGCATTTTCGGTCAGGCTTGCACTTTAATCAGTGCTGATAATAGTCATTAATACATGTTTTGAACATTTGTTTGTTGTTTGTGGATTCATGGGTAATTACTTCTTACTCGTTTGAGATGTTCTCAGGCTTGCTTTGGCTTGCGGCCAAGGCCCGACGTCGGGCTGTCGCGCCACGATGATGATTGCTTAGGATTGGGGTTATTAGACGTTAAGCCAGTCAAGTAATTGTGATAACATGGAGGATAAACAGCAGGCCTGACGGTAAGATTGATAGCAGGACTGACGGGATTATTAAAAGCAGACCCGATGGCAGGTTTGATAGCTGGACAGGCAGTACGTCTAAAAACTCCTTTTCAGTGTAATTTCACTCCATTGCTAGGCAGCCCTTTGAAAAGAAACCTCTTATCGCCTGTTTTAACCTTCATGGACCCTTCGTCTTTGTTTAGGGGGAGCTTAACTCCAGAAACGAAATTTTCACATTTCAGTTTCAACTTTGTCCAATATTTTTCGTCAGCTACTGTGTCCCCCATTACCCTCGCGTGCTAAGGAAATGGACCACAAAATTGTATTTTTTTTTTTTTACATTTCTCATTTTTTTCAGCTTCTCTTTTCCTCTCGTGAAGTCATTTACTGCATCTGCCCAATGCAATGCATCATCATTTTTGTTTGCCCTCACCTGTGCCAACCTGCACGGTACAATGACCAGGTAACCGACACGGAATGGAAAAACACATGTCGCGTGGCAAAAGATTTCCTCTGCCACCGATTGTTCTCAAAACAAGACCCGCGAGGAGCCAAGGAAGATGTTACCCTGCTCAACATAGCACTACCGCAATGCATCGGATTCCAACCAGCTCGCCTTCGGCCGGCCACTACAAAATAATTCTAAAGGAGTTGCGTGAGGCATCTGCTGTTTGTCTTGTGAAAATCAACGGACCGTAAATTGAACCAGATACACTTGTGGAATTTTTATTGTATGTTTTAATATAAGTTAAACGGGGCTTGGCGTATAATGCCGGATGTAGACAAGAGGAAATGAAGATCCAAATCAATTGTCTCTTCCTGCGAATGCTGGGGAATTTGTCTCTGGGCTTCATCTGAAAATATATTTCCTGTCAATGTCAAACAATAAACCGGACTGGCTTATTAAGTGTTTTAGGTAATGTACTCGGCTCTCAAATCCATCCTTAGTAGCCTAGTCATCAGGTAGTTTCCCTAAAGCAAATTATGATGCAGTTTTAATTTTTCTTTCATTTACGTATTTTGGGGTGCTGATTACAAATCTGGGGTTTGCCCCAAATTTTTTTTTTGTTTAAAAAAAGCCTTTTTTCGTTTTTTGAGAGTGGTTAGCCCTAACGAAAAATTTTTTCACACAAAATGAGAGATCTCCGCTCCGCGTTTTAAGAGGTTGCAGTCCTCAGTACACCGCCCTAGAACGCTCGTTTCGCTGGCTCTATACGCTACAGCGGTAAGGCCACCATTTCACCGGGCGACGTATCGTGGTTTGCGCCTTGGCTAATAGTGACAAGGTTTTTTCATTGAACTGCTCAAAATCTTTCATTTTGTCTCAGTAAACTTTTCGTTAGGGTTAACTGTTTTCAAAAATTAAAAAAAAAAATAAAAACGTTGACGCTCGAATTCATAATCGGCACCCCTAGAAACACAAATAGAACAAAAAATCAAAACTACACCACAATTCGTTATAGAACATTTCCTGTAAGCCTATGACTAGGCTATAGTGTTCACCTTATGTCGACCACCTGATACTTTCACAATCCCGCCCCTAATCAGGTTGATATCGTGTTGACAGAATAGCTACGGTGTAGTGTGTATTGTCCTCATCCGCAAATTATATTAGACTTTTTTCCGTCACAGTATTGTGCCCTTATTTCTTATACGTACCATTCGCTCTTGGAATTCCGTTGAATTGCGCAGATACACAGAAGGCTAACTAAAATTCATTATTTGCGAAGACGTTATTGACACAGAAGCCATGTTTCTTTGAATCTGGAACATAACAGCGAAAGGACTCTTTAAGGTATTTAGAAGAGAATTGAGTGTGTCCTTGGTTCAATGTATGTCTTGGATTAACTAGCCTTCAAACCTCAGCCCAAATGTCAAGGATTTTTTTTTCTTTTTTTGAGCAGCGGAATTTTTTTTTTATTTCTTGTATTTTATTCGCAGGAAATAAACTACATACTCGTATATGATCTGCCTGCATTGCATTTTAAATATGTCATCCTTAAGGTAGAGGAGCTTACAGAACAGATTTCCCGCTTCAGGAATTATCGGGGACAATATTTCAATGAGGGACATTGTTCTGTTCTGGTTACAAAAAATACGCCTGGAGTTGTAAAAAGTCCTTGTGGCTTTATACTTACATTTAAAGTAAAGTTATGTATACCCGTCTTATACAGTACTTCGGTATTCATGTTCAGTATCCTTTTTCAGCAAAGAAAAAAATACAGCACGTGCAGTGTCCAAACTTCAAGTTTATTTTTCTTTTACTGTTAACTCAGAAATAGCCTTTTGGCAAGTAATATAAACAAAGGATGTTTTTCAATTTAATTACGATGTGATGGAGCTGTAAGAATTATGTCTACGATTTATATGCAGTTTCGAATTACTCATACATTTTTCCATTAGACCCGTTCAAAGCAGATCCCGAAAGTAATTTCATACGTAACATATTGTACACAAGCAAGATTAAAGCATGAAGCCCCGCAGTAATACCTCACAAATTGCCCATTAAATTAAATGTATCCCCGTAAAAAAAAACTTTACCAACTTTTTTCATCAATATTTCCGAAAACGAGCCGAGAAAAAAATCGATTGCATCCCAACAATACCTCAACTTGAAAAATGTTTCAGTAATTTGACACTCAACAGCTTGTCCTCAACAAACGCGAAACGAGCCGAGAAAAAATGTAGGACGACAAGAGGACGATACAGTATCTTGAGACCACACACACATATCTGCAAGGTAAGCATTTGCGTGAAGGTGACATTTTTTTAAATATGTTCTTGGTTCAGGTGATACCACCGTGTCTCCAACTGGTTTTTCATATCTTCTTATTTCGCAGTCAATGATCTGCAAAATTACACCGTGACAACTGAATGGCTCACTTTCACACATCGCAGGTACAGAATTACACGCATGGATAGAACCTCGGTAAGTGTAAACATAACATATCAAGCAAAATATCCATACGTGCTCCAAAAGCACTTTGAAACACCAGCAGGCATCCTGTTCAATTTATCCTTAAGGTCGTGGAAAATGATTTGGAAACGTGTTGGCTATAGGAGAACTGGGACAGATCCTATGTGGGTTTAATGTTTTTAAAGGGTAAACGTGATACTGTTTAGAGTGCCTAAGGTGCATGTAATATGTGTATATATCATCAATTTCGGATTAAAACGACATAGTCCAAAGAAACAACGTGTAAATCTGGCACTTGAAAGCAAAGAATTGTTGCGTCCATTTGCAGTTGTGCGTACTTTATTATTATTTAATTTTTATCACTGCATTGCCTTTAAGGAAGATTAAGGACGACAGGCTTTGGAAGATTTGAGTTCTTTTCAAACTAGATTTTCTGTAATAAAGGCCGCCATAGACGATCCGGAAATCCGGCTGTCGGATGGAAAATCTGATCAGGCCTGGCCTTCACCACAGACGTTTCGGAATTCCTCTCCGGAAAAATTGTTCAGGCCTGGCCTTGCGAGATTCCGGATCGTGTAAGTCGAAATTTGGGACGTTCAGGTGGTTTTTGGAGCAGTTTATTCCAATGAATGTACTAATCTGAAACTTTAATATGGCAAGTAAAAAATAAAAATTGCACTACTACCCAATTGTTCTAACCCTTTGCGGGCATAGCACGTCAACTGTTCCATGTGGCCCAGTTGACGTTTCGTTGGCATAAACTGGTTTCGGAGAATGCAGTTGCCAGCATGCACCTCCTGTACATCCATGGCCACGAACGTCGTCATGGACAGGATTCGAACCCGAAACGTCGGTAGTCGAACATGAGATTGATCCCTCAACACACTGCGCTACCGGTCGCCCAAAAATTTAACTTATCCAAGGCTATCTTCACTCCGTCAAATGTTGGTATAGACGGTATCCGTCCTCCATCCGGATCATCTGGGATCGAAAAATCTACCGACTGTGATGTCGGATTCAGTAAATTTCTGAGGTATTGAACCAATCTTGTTTTAATCTCAGACGCGTCACTAATCATATTTCTGTCTCGATCCTTACAGAGGGTTGTTTGCGGTTTATTTCGTTTTCTCATCTGATTTGCGGTACTAAATGCTGTTGGCACGTCATTTTTCCTTTTCGTTTTCGTCACGTTGTGAGATTGTACCACTGCAATATTTATGGTGTTGTCGTCGACACCGTTTCTTCGCGTATAGGCTTGCGATAATTGTGTTCTCTGGCTTGTGCTGGTATTTCCACAAATATTCGATAAGCTTCGTTTTTCTTTGTAATCGCCTCTTGGCATTCCTCGTCGAACCCGTGGTTTTCGTGTCTCCGCTCTTGGTATCCCAAAACACGAGCGTTTGCTGGATGGCACATTTACTCGACCGTCCGCTCTGGCTCAGGATGGACCCTTTCGTCGAGATGCCTATTAAGTTCCATCATGTAAGCCACCTTTACATTGTCGTTACGTAACTTTTGAACTTTAAGCTTAGGAGCCCTGCTTCTTTTCGTGGAGCTGGTATTTTAAATACGACACCGATATTTAACGCGGACACGAAAGTGGTTCGAGTCGCCACTTGTGCTTTCTGCTAGAACCTCGTGTATCGTGGGTCCAGTGAGAAATCCGCCTTAGGGCCGGTTGCTCAATGTCTGATAAAAATTTATCTTAAGAATAAACTCCCATTTAGCACAATTTGATTTCCTCAATATCCGTTTAGCGTTATTGATCGGATAAACGCTAACCGTCCCCTAGCCTTCGATTAATCTTTTATCCAAAACAAAACCCAACTCCTGGTTTCCGGTTGAAAATTTATCATAAACGAAAACCCAACACCTGATACCGGATGATGAGATTTTGACAGCTAGAACTGTTCACTTTTGCAAATTAAAATGAAAACAATGAAAGTTGCCATAAAGAACAGAGTTCCTGGAAATTCATTCGATAGAAGAGAATTTGCAACAAACTTAGCTGCAAATGAATATGTTGGGAGACCGTACTAATGCAAAATAAATTCGTGGACGGTAGAATTCCGCCAAGAAAATCAGCTGATTTTGCCATAATTGTTGTTTGAGATAAGCTCCACACTTTCTCCTCCTGGCTTGGTAATTTGTATGAGACGTTTGAGAAAACGAAAATGCTTATCGGGCAGTTTATAGCTTCGATTAATTTGCGTCCCTGTTAGTTAACAAAGAGTTTAATCGGATATTGAGGGCCTTAGTGTGTCAACCGTTTCTGAATCAGAGTTGAGACAAAGACATGTTTTTAGACGTCGCAAAGCACTAAAGGAGCTTTCGGAAGATGCTGCTGATTCTGAAACCGTTTGTAGTGAAGTTTTAGTCATAACACCTCTTATAGAAGACTTTTCATTGTTCTAGGTATATTCCTAAGTTGGTCAGAAATTTCGGAGCAAAATGTTGGTGAAGCTTCCAGCATATTCTTCATAAGTGTCAATTGTGAGCTACTCTTGTTATAGTAAATAATCATATTGCAGTTTACCTTGTTGATCAAACCTTCTCTAAAGTTCGTTGATCGGAAGCTCCAACACTTCAAAGATTTTGATTTCAAATACCTTTAACCAAGGAAATACATACTCCACTCCCCCTAAATTCCCGTTTCACTCTTCTGTTCTGTTAAGTATCGGCTATTATTTTTCACTTCGACCACCCAAAAGGTCCATCAACTTTCGGGCAAAAAATAAGAATCCGTATTTCATACCACAAAAATTAAACATGATAAGAAAGAAAGTGTATTCATTATTTTTTACCAGGGAAACAGTCCACAATAGGATCGAATTTCGGTTAACGAAGATATGTATGTTTTTTATCCGACTTATGGCAGAAAATTATGATGCCTGTTAGGTAGGTGGCCGTGAAGTTCAAATTGTTTTGAAACGTGCCAAACATTTTCTCAGGAACATTTAAAATCCTTGACACGGCCTAACAGAAAACCTTAAGCCGCTTTCACACTATCCGGTGGGCTTATTTCATTTATTTCCTTATATGAGTTTTATATAAGCTTTAAAGTTTTTTTTTTATTTTTTTCCGAAGATCCAAATTTAGCATTCTCGGCCCAGCCATATATTCAAGGAGGAAAGACTTCCGATAGCAACAAGAACGGCCCTTGCTCATTTACGATCAGGGTGGTGTTCGCGCCTTAATTCCTACCTATCCCACATCGATCAGAACGTCTCAAACATTTATCCTGCTTGCAACAGAACACCCCACTATAATACGTGACAATACGCGATATTTTTAATTGCCCAACTGCATCAGACTCCCAGGTCGCTGTGAGAGAACTCCATAAAAGCAGCTGTTTTTCTATCCCTCGACACCGAGGATATTGACATATTGAATCGTGAAGCATATAACATACATACAATCCGAAATTCCGACTATTACTACAACTACGGCCGCTGAGAGTTGCAGTGGCAGCAGACGGCTGCTACACGGCGAGATTTCAGTTTTTAGACGTGACCAAATGTAGTGTGAAAGGGGCTATACTCTTCTTCAGTTGATTTTTTACCGTACGGCAGAAACCGGATAGTGTGAAAGCGTCCTTACACAGAGTTCTGATACTCGTAATCCAACGAGTTTCATCTCCCACGTAGTGTATCACATTAGCTCAAATGTCAATGATAAGGATTCGCCTCTAGAGTTACACTTGAAATGAAAGTCAATGAGCATTCATCTCGTTACCGACATGTCGTTTTTTATATCGTTAACATTACTCATCGTCAGATCAGAGTTCAGTTTTATATGTCGTTAGTACGGTTGCTGGTACGTACACATACATATACAAGGAAGACCCGACCAGGCTACGAACGCAAAAGCCATCAGTTAGTAAAGGCTCGACCGTCTGTCGCGTGTTATCCTCAGATGGCACAAAACCTAATTAGCGAACGCAAACAAATGCTTAACCTTTTTTTCTCTCTCGTCCGTTTTCTTAACTTTGCCTTTCGGGGACACGTCCTCTATTTGTGAAAAGGAGCAGATGCTTCTAGTGTGCCTACCGTCTGCCGTATGCCCTTTATAATCGAATTTCCAATGTTTATTGTTATAAGCGATGAAATCAAGGAATCGAGTCCCACTCGCTTCTGTAAATGTTCAGGTCGTGAATGTTTTATGTCGTTTTCCGGCCGGAAACCATATTTTGGAGAGTGTTATTGTTAATGTTCAGTTGTCCTGAGGGTAAGAGATACAATTTGGGGCAAAGATTGTGATTTCAATCTTTTATGATCTGGGTTAGGGTTGGATAAAAATTTAAAGTTCTACTCGTAAATGGATCAGCTGTTGGAAATGGTATAAGGACTCAATAAGGATCGGGTTGTCAATAAATTTTAAGAGTGGCATCTATGTTCAATTCGACTGTTCATTAAAACCAACAGCCCTTTCATATTTCTTTGCGAATAAGCATATAGTAACAGTATAATAAGTGAGACTGACGTTATTAACAAGTATGACCCAGGAGTCGGTTCTGAATTGAAATAGGCAAGAAGCTAAACAAGCGAAACACTGGTTGAAGCGCATCGATAGCTTGAACCTAAAAGTGTATCTAGAGGGCGAATTCCTATTGGACGTTTCGGCAGGCCGGGAAAGGCTGTAGCTTATTCTTACACCCCACGCCACAGGAGACTTGGCGTTGCTTGATGAAATTTGGGCAAAATGCCGTCACGACCTGCGCGCCGACCTTATCGCCTTTCAATGCAATTATCGCATCGACAATTTTTTTCAAGTTTGTTTTGCTAGACGCGCCTGAGCGACTATCGTTAGCGACTGTGAAAAACTAAAGACCATAACGGAGCATTATTAGTGTGGCTTTGCCATTGACCGATAGACAAAAGTATCGTTTGTTAGCTTTATAAAAGATTTCCGAGGATGCAAATTTTTAGGATTCACATTCCGTCCTTTTTAATCGCCCTCTACGACGTGAAAGACCGTAGCAGACCTCACATCACAGGCGCGAAATTCAGCAAGCATGATCAGAAGGAAATAGAAGTCGCTTGTAAAAGAGGTGGACTTACCGAAACGCATTTCGAAAATATTTATTCAGTCATTCCCTTTCTTCCGTAAAATTGTTTCATCAATTTCATCTCCTGAAAATATGACAAATCAATGAGGAAATCTTTTCAGGGAATCACTTAAATGACACAATGATACCATTCCGTACAATAGACAGCACGTGATTGCACAAAAGGAAATCATTGAAATCTTTCAATAGAACGGTCCAGAGAGGATAAACAGGTGTCATGACAGGTAGACATCGCTTTTATATATCGACCACCAGTGAAGCATGCAACGATCCCGTAGCAAAGGGATTCCAATCGCACTACTTCAGAAATCCCTCGTTTGGCTCGGGTCACTTCGATATCGTTCAGCGATTAGGATAAAGGATATCTCGTTGAACATTGTTCAATTCGAAACCTGAAACCCAAGGTGCAGGTCAAAATATAAAGTAGAGTAACAATAGCCAAAACAATCATCCATGATCCCGTGTCTGAACATTTCGTATACTCCGGGTTTATTGTTACACCAATAGCATAGTTATTGAAAGGATTCCTTTGTTCTCCGGCGACAGGCTCAAGGTGCACGAAATTGAAATCAAAAGGAGCACCGGGACCGACCGGCATTTATATTTCCGTACGATTGGAAAATGGTCGGTCACCTAATCAACAGTCGAGGAAAATTGTTTTGTAGGGCGACAACATGCTGAACCTTTCAGTTGCAAATCGATGAAGTGAACAACTGGTTTATTTTGTCGGAATGTTCATGGAGAGTAGATGGACTGGCACTCGATGTAATCGATTTGAAATTTTTGTGACATGGATTGTGATTTAGATTCTTCAAATTGGCATTGGAGATTCTTCGAATTGGGAATAGAAATGGCTTCAGTGTGAGTGGATTTTTTGACGAATGGGTCTAGCTTAGGTTATTGGTTATTGTTAATTGGCTCTCAAATTCTAATAACATAGTAATCAGTGCATTCATAGCACTGGAGCGCTCCGTAGCGTGTGGTACCTTTGCGCCTCGTGATTGAAATCCCCTTAAAAACAAAAATTTTTCACTGCCGATCTCCCCTACAAATTTCAAAAAATTAGATATTCCTTTAATTATGATAACTTTCGATATAATAACACTAGGGAGTTGAAAATTTGGTGGAATGTTCGTAGTGAGATCTAGTTAGATGGTATTGGAAATGGGCAAGATCCGACCCAAAGAACCCCTACTTCCCCTACAAATGAAACTTCAAATAAGCGATAACTTTTGATAGAATGGAGCCAGCAACTTGAAATTTTGGTCAAATGTTTGAAGTGAAATTTGGTTAGTTGGTATTAAAGATGGACCAGATCCGACCAAAGGAACCCCTACCTCCCCTACAAATTAAACTGCAAATAAGCAAATAAGGTGTTGTAAAGCTTCCATTTAAGCCCATATTAAATCCACGAAACAATGGGACGGTGGGTTGATGAGCCTGTGAATACCCGTCGAGTGAAAGTTGCCTAAGTCAGCAATGACCCTAAGTTTATGCTGATAACTTTTACTTGAAAAGTCATTGCTGATTTAGTCTTATTGACTGAGTTAGCAATCACTTCATCATCATCATCGTGGCGCGACAGCCCGACGTCGGGCCTTGGCCGCCTGGATCATTGTCCTCCAATTATCTCGGTCACGTGACCGCGTCCTCCAATTTTGGGAGCCCAGCAGCTGCGCGGCGTCCACACCTACTGAGCTCTCCCAACGAGATCTCGGTCGTCCTCGCAGTCTCGCTCCGTCGACTCGTTCTGCATTCATTACTCTCTTAGGCATGCGATCATCGTCCATTCTTTGTATTTTACATGCCCTGCCCATTGAAGTCGTTGTAGTTTGACGATTTTCGAGACTTGCAGCTCATCGTACATTTCATACAACTCATGGTTGTACCGGATGCGCCATCCATCTCGATCGCAAACAGCCCCGAAAATTCGCCGTAGAACCTTACGTTCGAAAGTGTCTAGCATGTTTTCGGAGGCTTGAGTTAGGGTCCATGCTTCGCAGCCATAGCATAGCAATGGTCGTATAATGGTTTTGTACACGCGGAGCTTCGTGTTTCTGTGCACATGTTTCGATTTCATTATGGGGAGAACCGAGAAAAAGGTCTTATTAGCTAACTGTATCCGTCGCTTGATTTCGTCAGTTTCGTTGGCGTCCCTCGACAGGTTGCAACCCAGGTAGATGAAGTTGTTCACGAACTCGATGTTGAGGTCCCCCACGTTGATGCTCGGTTGTGCAGGTGTCCTTGTTTGCATCATTATTTTAGTTTTATCCTCGTTAATACGTAATCCAACTTCCTTTGCAGCGGTATCGAGCGTATGCAGAAGTTCTTCTGCGTCAGCCAATCTTCGGGACATGATGTTGATGTCGTCGGCGTACGCTGCAAATTGTGTCAACTTGATGAGCAGCGTCTTGCTGTTGTCCATATTCATGGCCCGAATAACGTATTCCAGTGCTAGGTTGAAGAGCGTCGGTGCCAGTCCATCGCCCTGTTTCAAACCAGTGCGTGTTTCAAATAGATCAGTAAGTCTATTCTGGATCCTGACTTGTGAGACGGAGTTGGTCATCGTCATCTTTGTCAGTCGCACTAATTTTGCTGGTATACCAAATTGCAGCATGATGTTGTACAGTACTCCACGATCGATACTGTCGTATGCCTGCTTGAAGTCGACAAAGATTTGGTATACGTTTACGTTGTATTCCCAGCACCTCTGGAGTATCAGTTTGACTGAGAAGAGCTGATCGGTTGTGGAGCGACCAGGTCTGAAACCGCTTTGATATTCGCCAATGACTCGTTCTGCGTACGGTTTTATTCTATTTTCCAGAATTTTCGTCAAAATTTTATAGGACGTACAAACTAATGAGATGCCCCTGTAATTCTCACACCGCAATTTATCTCCCTTTTTATGGATTGGACAGATGATGCTTCTGCGCCAATCGTCTGGGATCTCCTCGTTCTCCCATACTCGCAGGAGTAATTGATGTATGGCATCAACTAGACTCGTTCCACCGAATCTTAGCAGTTCAGCAGGGATCTGGTCAGAGCCCGGCGCTTTATTTCGTTTTAGTGACCGCAACGCGAGATCAACTTCCTCTACTGTCGGGGGTTGAATGGGTGGGCCTAGATCAACAATATCATCGAGAGCTTCCTGTGTGGGGATGTTAGATGGTCGGTTTAGAAGCTCTTCAAAATAAGAGGCCCATCGTTTGTTAATACCATCGGTGTCGCTGATGATGTTTCCATCCTTGTCCTTACAAAGGCTAGCCCTGGGTTGGTAGCCCTTCTTAATTGTATTTACTAGCTTGTCTGGTGTTCCTATTAGCTAAGTTTTCGTTTATGTTCAGCAACTGCTCGTCAAAGTATTTACGTTTCTTACGTCTAATTATTCTATTCGATATTCGCCGTAGCTCGTCATATTTTTCTCTTCTGGCTCTGGTTCCTCGTTGAATCCATTGTCTGTAGGCCTCGTTTTTCGCGTCAAGTGAATTTTTGCATTCTTCGTCGAACCAGTCATTTCACGCTCGCTGGGCTTTATATCCCACGACCTTCTCTGCGACATCCTTGATGGTACCCTTGAGTTCTTCCCAGAACCCATGGACGCCTGTGTTGCTGATGTTGAGTAGCATAGGTGATAGTTTTTCCTCAAGGGTGGTAGTATACGCCACCGCTGTAGCATCACTCAAGAACTTATCAACCGCAAAGATTTTGGGAGGGCTGATTCTTGACTGGTGCACTGAGGAGATTCTACATCTGTAGGTCGTCTTCACCAAGTGATGATCTGAGTCGCAGTTTGCTCCTCGATAGGAGCGGACATCCATGACACTAGACGCCCATCACCTGCAAATGAGGACGTGGTCAATTTGGTTGACGGTATGTGCGTCTGGAGACTTCCAGGTCTGCTTGTGAATGCGTCGATGCGGGAAACACGTAGAGCTTACGACTAGATTCCTGCTGCAGGCGAAGTCGATAAGTCGCTGGCCGTTATCGTTACATTCTTCATGGAGGCTGTGGCCTCCAGAGGTCCCCCGATGCCAACTTTCATTCCCGACTTTCGGGTTAAAGTCTCCCAGCAGCAATTTGACGTCGTTTGTTGGAAGTGAGTCGAAGAGAGTTTCAAGGCGGGCGTAGAACTCGTCTTTTACTGCGTCTTCTTTAACTTCAGTGGGGGCATGCACATTGATGAGCCAGAGATTGAAGAATCGAGTCTTGATGCGAATCGCACACAGCCGTTCATTTATGGGTTTGAAGTCAGTAATATGCGGTTTGAGGTGATTGTCCACTATAAATGCTACTCCAAACTCCTTGCGGCCCGATGGTTTGCCACTTGTAAAAATTGTGTGCGATTTCTTGTCATTAATCTCGCTGCCAAGCCAATTTGTTTCCTTACACTTACTCCATTTTATTCAAAAAAAAAAAATTAATGCGCTTATGCTTGATTTAAGTCAAATGAATTTCACAACTGATTCTGTTCAAACCACAAACGATTGATCATAATGAAAAACCCACTGATATTCGGCTTCCTATGTCGATTATCCTCTTTTAAAGCCCCAAATCCATTGTAATCTTCTTCCCTGTGAAGGATGCACTCTGGCGACTCGCCAGTATCCTTTGGATAAGCCAAATGCGCTTATGCAATCAAAGTGAATCTAAAATCGAATGTTCCGTATAATCGCATTATCCTGGAAATTTCTATCTGTCAGTGTCATTAAAAGCACGTTTCCTTCCGTATGGCTATCGCTTTGTGTTGGTCGCTTGCTTGCATAGCGGTTATGTAATCAAACATTAAGAAACGTACATATGTATGGACCACATGTTGAACAATCAGTGAAATTTACCTCAAAGTCAATCTGCTCGTTAGTATGTCCTGCGACGATGACGCCACGTTGGAGTTCTAAATGCCTTCGTCAAATTGAGCACGCTGCAAGAACGACAGAAATCAACGAACCGTACATTCGCTCTGTGGATGCCACATCATCCACTTTCGTTCCTGCTCGTTGCTACACCAACTTCCTTTACCACCTTACTTAAAGCTTTCCAATGTTGAGTTGACCTACCGCCGCACTGTTCCGTATATACGGACCCAGGTGGAATGTCAAGCCACGAACCGAACAAATAGTTACTTGCCTGTCGCAGGTTGCTCTACATGATGAATTTCCACCTCTACCCTTTCGAGGGAGCAAGGATATACAATATATTGTGTACAATGGCCAATCGAGTGAGATTTGCCATGGAACCGATGGCCATGCCATGTGAATGATGTACAATTGAAACTTTGGATAGAAAAAGAGTTTTAATTGAGTTGGTTTTTGAGAGGTTTCTTGAATATCGCTGATGCAGCGTGAGCATTCAAATAAATCGATTCTTTTTAGCCAAAAGAAGAAAATCCTTCTTCTTTCATTTAGACAATTTTGGTAATAAACGCCTACGAGAAACACGGATGCCACGCTCACAACTAAGCAATGTACAATACATAAAGTTTTGGATAAGGACTTCCATTCCGTCGCCTCAGGAAAAAAATGTAGGCTAGCTTGAACGCTGCTATGATTTGATAGACTCTCAAAGTTTCTTCAAAGAAAACAATCGTAATCGAATCTACAAAACCGAAAGGCAATTCTAGCGAGCTCAGTGGATATAAATGCTCGTATTAAAATACATACCAGAAGTCATATCCAACGGGACAAAAAAGCTGACGCCAAAACGAAATAATTCGAATCCACTCCTTCTGAATTAGGATCTGCCATCATTTCCCCTGGTAGTGTACAATCATAGTTTGCCTGTTTACAGCGTCCGCCCTCCAGGGTCCTTTTTCTCGCTACGTTAAAATCTACCGTGAACTGTATGGACCAGAGCGCCAATTCATCCGTTTAAAAACAAATTGTTTTGTTCCCAGTCTCCATCGCACCCACCCCGGGGATGAATTCTAACCAGCTTGGGGCGTGAAAAGGCTAATTTGATGTAGTAGTAGTGTTGGCGATGGTTCTTGCAGAACGATTGAGCAATTTATGTGATGACGACAACAGCCACGACAACGATAACAGCAACGAAGAAGAAAAGCGAAAAGATTGGTTTCTGGCACCGTAGAGAATTATAGTGCACGTGAATGTGCCATGAAATACTTCCTGCTAAATAGCACAGACCGGAACACCCTTTTAGCTGTCTTTCGCTTCAGTGAGTTTCAAACGAAAAACAGAAAAGGGGTCATTTCAGGGAGTGACGAAGGCAATGAACGCAACACGATATGTGTGGTGGAATACGTTACATGAAAAAAAACGGTCAAGACAAGGCTATTTTTCAATGGATAGTAAACAAGTGGACGGCCACAAGGGACCACTGATGACTATCTTTTGTAACGTTCAAGTGATTTGAAAAGGAGTTTTTCAAAGAAGGGTTTTCCGATCGTGTTTAAATATGCATAAGGTTAAATGTGGATTACATACGATGTGGGTAAAGAGTTAAGGGACATACGAGTTTATAGCCCGAGGAAAACTACTCAAACATATTTTAAATTCTGTATTGAAGCATATTTATAATTGGACACTTTTTCAGCGAGTAATAATGGGTAGTAAGGTGAAATGTTCTAGGCAAGCCTTCGGAGTACCTCCATGATGTGGCGGCCGCTGAAAATTTCCCTGATGACAAAACCCTCATCTGTGTAGATGGGTTTGCACAGCCGCAATCTTCGAGACGGTACCGAAAAAGCTCTATTTGTCAAATATTGACAAACCGTGTCTACAAAACGACAACACTGGCTATATACCAGCATTTCTGGGGAGCCCTCAATCTCCAATAAAGAACGAAATCGCATATACTTTGTCCTCCGAACTCTCTAGGAGGTCTGCCAGATCCTTTTCTCCAAGAACTAGGTAGAATAATCTGGGAACATGCTCCTCATAAAACTAGGGAGCTTGCAGTTAAGCCAATCCAAAGCGCCTGCTCTGAAACGGCGGAAGTTTGAAGAGAATGGTTTTCGGGTCCGCGTTAAGCTAAAATCGCCCGTAGCAAAAAAGAGATCACTGTGAATCCACCACCACCGAGCTAGGATAAGAAGCAGCCCTTAGCAAGTCACCACCGAAATTTTCACATAAAGTGTCAGTAGGGCGCAACAACTCGAAACAATATAGGGGACCTACCTATTCAGGCCGCAGCACTTATGGTCCTGCCTCAGTCAATCCGCCGACACCTGTCGTACAGACTATAGAGTCATATTCGCGATTATCAGTAATAATTACTTTGAAAATATGCTCTCGCCGGAATAAATGTCATTGGTTCAGCAATCTGTCAACGGCGCGGCGTGGTATCAACCCGAAATTTGAGAAAATTTGTTTTCGACCCGAGCTCATTATCATCTAAAACGATAACACGGCTACTTTAGTGGCTTCTTCAACAACTATACTCCCAAACCCTGTGAAGTCGTCGCTTTTCGAACGGCCAGTGAACATCGAGCGAGCATACATTTGTTTTCTAGGTCCTGCTATCATTTCAATCGAACTACTCTGGCGTAAAAATTCTGTGTTTTAACATAATGAGTGATTCATCATCATGGTCATCATGAGACAATCGGGATCCCTTCTACTAGCTATCTCAATGAAAATGTAGCATTCTTTATCGACAATCAGGCCGTTATTAAGACTCTGTCAATTTAATGTTGGTACGAGCGTGTCAAGATATACTCCAAAGTGTAGGATTCTCGAATAACTTGAAACTTCGCTTTGAACTGGGGACTTTGAAATCGAAGGCCATGAAAAAGTTGGCAAATTCGCTTCGATCTCTGCCTCTTTTATCGGACCAGAACCTTCCTGATGATTGGCAATTTGCCACGTCAGGGAAAAAACTGGGATTAAAAGCCTGAGTCGCCTCGCTCTTAGATATTTTCCCTGGCCTGAGGCAGACAAATCTATTCATCACGTAGCCTCATCTTGGACCAACTAAGTTCACCTAAGAATGGCGTCGGGATAACACGCGGACTTAATACGGGACACTCACGTCTAAGGGGACACAACAAAACCATACGGATCGTCTCGCATGCCATCTATTTCTTTTGTGAGGCCAATGATAAAACTTCCCTAGGCATGCTTTGTGAGTGTGAAGTTGGAGCCCGCCATTGAATCGAATATTTGGATTTAGTCGTTAGAGGCGAATATAGCCTCGATCTTGACGTTGCAGTTGCTTCACCGAAAACGCTATTTGAATCCCCAGATCTATTCCAAAATGATACAAAGTATCTACACTGCATGCAGATACATCGGAACATGGATATGTCTTTGGCTACCGACTGCGTGGAACCTGTTGTGTTGAAGATATCGACGTAAGTTTTATAAAGATCCCAGTATAGTTATACTGGATGAATTCATTCGACAAAACACGTCCCACGCTTTCGGTAGGCATAAGATGTACCGATGTATCTGCATGCAGTGTAGATACTTTGTATCATTTTCAAGACATACCGTCCCGCATAGTGTACAGGAGAATACAAATTAACCCAACCGTTGCCCCGTGTGTGGATCAAGCGATCATACACTCTACATATTTATATGCGCCTGTGCTTCGTTAGTACGTCAATCCGCGATCGATCGCGTCAAGCCGCGGTCTAGCTAAACACACTTACTATTAGATACTTAGATAGTACTCGTATAAGTCTAAAGACGGTAAGCGCGACAACACAATTTTATTGCATTAACGTTTACGTTATCCGCGCTGCACAAACTGCATCATCTGCACTATTCTCCTCACTAAATCAGAATTGTGCACTGTTAGTTGATATATCATCGATCGTGATAGTACGCGGTATGCGCGATACAAGTACGGTCGTAAGTTCCTTACATCCACGGGAAAACACGTTGGTGACCTTGGTGACACTGATTTCAGTCGGCTGGATGGGATTGGCCATCACAAGAAAGGGGTGGATCCGCCGCGGAAGTGTAGTCCAAGGTCCGTGGAGCAAGCATCTCTTTCGCACTGTCGCCGATGACGAAGCAACGCCCATCCATTGAACTTCTTCGACTCAACCGTCTCTCCATTGCCTGCATACGAGTATGTGTGTATGTGTGTGTGTGTGTGTGAAGTTGAAGCTATTTCCCGACCCACCCCAACGATTTTCTTACTGAGTCAGGTTAGTGACTAATTGATGAAAACAAAAAGATTGCTGTGAAGGAGGAGCCATAGCGCTGTGCACGAGTGAGGGAGACAGGTTGTCTGGATGTGGCTGGTGTTGTGAGCAGATTTGAATCACGAGGGGATGGCAGTTGAATGATGTTGACTTGTTTTATTGGTGCCTGGTTGTTTAGTCAGTTCATGATGCGAAGTTTTTCGATTTTCGTGAGTTCCCTTTGATGACTGACTCGGATTGACTGAGGATCGGCCACTACATTCATAGAACTCGGAAAAATTTTCAATGGGCTTGTTTCCTCTTCTGACCCCCGAGTAGAAAAACAGACATTTCGTGTGACGGAGAGATTTTTAGGATGACCCCCAGCTATAAGACATATCCATGTCAAAACCATACATCAATGATAGATTGATGATAGATGGGTCGTGGTCCATAAAAGAGCCTCAGTTACTGCGACAATTAGTCTATTGTGCTATTAATGCGGAGTTTCTAGTGCGGTGGACTACTGGTTCTGTTCTTTCAAATCTCCGTATGAGAGGACCTACTCACACAAAACTAGATATTTTTCAAATCGTACCTACCACACCTAGGTCTTGGTGAGTGACCTAGGTTCAAAAGAGTAGGTCCAATTTGGAGCAACCATGACTAGATGCTTGTGATTTTGATGCGAATATGAATGATGGTAATTGCTGTTGTGATTTCGCGCAATTACTAGCTACACTTTAATTGACTTTGCAAATTGTGCAAGAACGATCCGCCAACGCTGGTATCTTAAAAAAAGACTTCATCGCATCGCATAGAAGGCAGTGTGCAATTAGTCTTAGTTTTTCAGTTTTGCGTCAGTCTTTTGGAGTCGGTCCTAATCTATCACACTGTGAGTATTTATGGGACAGACTCTTGCCAATATTCAATCTCATTTTCATTTCCAGCTCCGTTTTTATGAGTCCTCATACTACCGGAATCATTAAAATCATCCATCACCATCATATAACCACAAAAGTCTTCAACTCTAATAAAGAAAGCCTGCCATAAATCTTTCACCTACATCATTTCATACACTGATTTCTGATATTCGATACGACAGGAGACTTGCTTAACAAGTAATCTTCGAAATCCATCAATCAGAATCCATTCCAGCAATGGACTCAATCAGCAATGGCTATGAATTCTGTCATTTTTCATAATCTACAGAAAGGTCTAGTTAAGCTTCACTCCGCCACTCCTCTCTCGATTTGTGATTTACTCTTGACCGAAGCAAATAAATTGTTCTCGGAGAGTCCATCGTCTCCCCTTTCCTCGGAACAAAAGGGGACCTTCGCTTCGTGTCAATTGATACAATATAAGAAGGAAGTAGCATAATATATCCTATCGGGAGTGAATGATACGACTTAGCACATGTGAAATTAAATGTCATGTCATGTCTTCAACGACATAAAAAGACCACAACGTATACTTTTTGACAATGATCTTTTCAACTGAATTCCATTCTCGGGTCCATGTTTCACTGTACATGTGGCTTGTGCGTATTATTAGACCATAGAAATTTCTTTCTGTATATCGACACTTCCTTCGTGGCAGTCCCTTATCCATGGGCAACGACATTTTATGGTTTTCTAAGTGACTCTTAAGCCAAGACCGAAAACAGGAGAAGAACACAACGGTCATGGCTAACATCAACACACAAATTCCGAGGTGATGGCATTCCTGGCACGTTACCTTCCAGCTTGCGTAAATTGCGAAATATTTATTATATGTCAACGTAAATTAAGTTGTTCCGGGTGACATAAACAAAGTGGTCTAGTGCCAGGCGGTACCTAAGGTATGAAGTAATTCGGCTGCCTGAAATGGTCGCCTCACCAGGACCAGAAAATTGTCGGTGAAAGGTCATTACTGTCGAGGAATGAAATAATTAAAGAAACCCACCAGGCCTTCGTGGAATAGTTCGAGTTTCTTGATGCATCCTGTGGTCGGAGAGGCAACCTGTAGATCCTGAAAGAAAATTTATTTTAATTAATGCTGTAACGATACACTGGGTTGGAGTTCAACTTGGCCTTAGCCCTTTGCTACGGGACGTACGTATTTCTTTTGTAACCTTCTGATTTTAAGTGAAAGTACGTTTCCTTAACACTTGTCCAAGTGTTCCCACGCTAGAAATCACGTCACAAGAAGGAGTTATACAATCTGGAAGAATTCATGAGCAGGATGTGAAGATGAAACCAGAAAACCCATGATTGCATAGTGTTTTCACTTTATATTATGCATGTTTGTGAACTCATCACTTGGAAAATTCCGCAAGCAAGCATGGGTGAAAAGTCAAAAGAAATATTTTCCCTTTTATACGTGTCAGTAGCTTAACTAACCTACTTGACGGCAACGACGTATTTGGAGCTATAGTTTGGGAGAGTTTAAAGTTGGGTGCACATTATGGGACGTTCTCACAATGTGTGGTTCAAGTTTATCCTAAAGATAAACGCAAAACGCCACCCATCCTCCAGTTAAAAATTTATCGGACGATGAATCCAACAGGTGATACGGGCTGCTGAGAATTTGACAGCTAGAACTGTTTACGTTTACACATTCAAATGAGACAGTTAAACTGGTCACAAAGAACAGAGTCCTGGAAATTCCTACTATGGAAGAGGATTTGAAACCAACTCAACCGCAAATTAATGCTGTGAGATGGTACAAACGTAGAATATAGTATAATAGAACAGCCGGCAGAATTCCGCAAAGAAAATTAGCTGATATTCTACTGTATTAGCTGATTTTTCTACTGCATTATCTTATTTTGAGCGTTGCATACACTAAGGTTTAATTCAGTGTCCCGGATAGCTAACTTTCAGATGAACCAGACATTGAGAAAATGGGCCGATTATGCAGACAAAACGCGTTCGACGGGATGATTAGGATGTAATTCAGAATTTGATGCAGTTGAAAAAAAAAAACCTTTCACAAGTCTCTTTCGGAACATTTACAAGGGGGTTAAAACAGGACTTTCGTGCAACAGACAATTGGCGAGTCTGTTGTGATTATGTTTATTACTGATCGTAAGACACCCGCGATTCATATTTTCAGTTTCCACTCCCACCACCCATTCGGAGACCTAGTGAACACTTGCCTTAAGTTACCCGATTAACCATACACAGAATGAGTCTTCCTTCCGAAAACCGCATACACTACGTTCCCTTATCCTTTCCGGTTACACTTCCGAGACTATTGCTCATAGCCGACTTTACATTTTACTTGGAAATATTTCACGTTCCATTTTGTGCTAGAAAATTGAAAGAAAATCGATAGGGGAGAAAAGTCGGTAGACCAAAGGATTGGCAACGGCAAAATCAAATCCTCCATCCGTCGAAGATTAATGGTTCTGTGATTAATCGCTGCTACTTAAATTGTCATTGTCTGAATGGAGGACACGCTTTTTTATGCTCTTTTCCTGTTCAGTTCGTATCCTTTCATTACCCGGCTGTTTTATTGTCGTCAATTGCATTGTCGTAAAATAAGTTATCGACGCGATCAATTTCATCAGGACGACTAACGAGGTGAGTATTTTAAAATTCGTGTAAATTTCTTTTTTTCTTTTGACGAATGGCGAATTGTTTAGGAGATTGACGAGAAATGAATTATGATGACTGATTGGGTTGGTAAATGATGATGGAATGATTTTTTCGTTTTAAAAAATTATTGTATGCAGATTTGTGGAGTTAAGCGATGGTATTTGTTACGAAAAGGGCGAACAGTGTTAAATGCTTTTCTAGAAGTCGAATAAAATAGTCAAATGTAGCAAGAGAAAAATAGTCAGCTGTCGCTACTTAGCTCATGGAGAGAGAAACGTGATGGCAGCAACAATCCCTATTAACAAACCACACAGGCAACACGGCAACAAAAAACTTGTTTGTTGTAGCCACTGACGCTATACCAGAAACACAGATGATATGAGAATATGAATTCGCATCCTTGTTGTGTTTGCCACTCAATATAAGGCAAAACACTCCTTTCCCACTGGTGTGATGCGTGATGGCGGTAAAGCCACTACATATTAGCCAAAAAGCGAACAAAAATGCGTCGCCCGGTGAAGTAGCATTATACCGAACGTTCTTCTACATCCCCCATTTTGAATCGTTAATATTTTTTTAGCGATATTATTGCAGATTAAGATTTATTATCCATTCTTATAAACCCCGTCTTCAATTTCCAAAATTTATCTCTTTAGACCCGATTATTCGCAGATATCATTCTAAGTGTATTTTCATTCTACCCAGATATTTTCTCCGAAAAAAAAAGATATCAGACAATGACCCTAATTGTTTAAACCTTTTCCAAATCTCCGACTTGATCCATAACACATTAACTGGCGCCCAAAAAAACACAAAAACCCCAATAACATTTCAAAGCCCCACACTGTTCGTCCACTTTCATTCGGTTCACTCTCATCTGTTCAATATTGAAAACACCAGTAATAGCTTTGCTTTTTTTTTGTAGGTTGAGGATTCTAACCGAAAAAGAGGAAAACTCCGAAACAATTCTTTTATGTAACACATAACGATGGGAAAAAACAGTAGGCAAAATGGACAAGGAATCGTCGCTTGGGATAAGCGCTCAGCAACAAAAGTATGGGAAGAACACAAGCGCTGGTGAATGCCGTAGCACACAGATAAAAGAAAACTCCAAAAAACGGCGAGCAAATAGAACAAGACACAAAAAGGACGAAGCTCCACAAAAAGTCTTTATTGGCCTCGGATTCAAGCGATGAAACGGGTTAAGTGTTTTTTTTTTTAATGCTTGAGCAAACCTTATGCTTTGTGAAGCCACTGTGGCCGAACAATATCTGTTTCGTCCTTGATTATCTGTTAAACCTCTCAATCGGTGAAAATATATTGAGGTCTTTGTAAGTATTTTAAAGGTAAGGGTTTTGCAAGTAATTTGTTATATTAAAGTGACTAAAGCGGGAACTTTCAACTTCATAAAGAGAGCTGGAAATCTCCGGATACACGCACCGTCAACCGGATTGACTACGTCCTCGTATGAAAGAGATGGGCTTCGACTGTGATGGATGTCCGACCAATCTGAGAAAACTTCAATTCTGATCATGAATTGGTTAAGACAACCTATGGGTGAAGGATTTCTTCAGAGTTTCAATAGAGAGTCAGCCCTTCCAAAACCCTTGAAGTAGACAAACTCTTGACCGATGCCGCGGCGCAGGCATATACTGCCGCCATTGAGGGAAAACGAACGCACATGCTACATAACATCGGGAACACAGGTGTGCACGGGTTTTGGGAAGAACTAAAAAGTACTATCAAGGAAGTTGAAGGGAAGGTCGTGGGACAAAAGGCCCGACGATGGCAAAATGGCCAATTCGAAGAAAAAGACAAAAATCGCTAGATGCAAACAGCGAAGCTTACAGACAATGTATCCAACTACCAAGTAGAGCCAAGAGAGAAAAAGATGGTGGGCTACGGTGATTATCAAATAAAATAATTAGACGTAAGAAACGAAAATTATTTAATGAGCGTTTTAGTGTTAGTACTTGTTCGTGGTGTGTTTATACCGACCATACGGAGTATTAATATGAAAGATGTCAGTTGTTAGTTTGTGACTTTGGTTTGGAAAATGGCAAGAGGCAGTAGTCTCCTAACATATATATATACGTAGGTTGCCTTTTATATTTCGGGATTGGACAACCCTAGTGTTGCAATCTGGCAACTGACAGCTCTATCGTAAAGTTTGACATTTTTGAGGTTATACGTACTCAGAACGTTTTGACATACGAGCGCTATTTGTGTTTTTTACAGTAACTTAAAAGATTAATCTCGGCCAAATAATGGAATTCAATCGTGAACATTTTCGTGCGATTATTTTTTACAACTTTCGACGTGGATTAACTCAGCAACAGTGCATGGATGAACTGAATTCAATTTTTGGCGATGAAGCTCCATCGAGGAACAGTGTTTATCGATGGTATGGTGAATTCAATCGAGGTCGTAGTTCACTCCAAGACGAATTTCGTGAAGGTCGTCCAAAAGGTGAAGGTCGTCCGGAAACCATTGATGCTGTGCGCGAACTGATATTGCAAGATCGTCATGTGACCTATCGTGAGATTGAGACAACCTTAGGCATTAGTGGGACCAGCATACATTCAATATTGCATGAACATTTGACTGTCAAAAAAATTTGTTCGCGTTGGATCCCACACAATTTCTCAATCGCTCAAAAAAAGGCTCGTGTCGATTGGTCGAAAGAAATGCTCAAAAAATACGATCGCGGTGCTTCGAAACACGTCTATGACATCGTGACAGGTGATGAATCGTGGATTTACGCGTATGAGCCCAAAAGTAAACAGCAGTCGACTGTATGGGCGTTTCAAGATGAGCCAAACCCAACAAAAGTTGTTCGCGCACGAAGCACTTCCAAGCAAATGGTCGCCTGCTTTTTCGGAAAAACTGGACATGTCGCAACCGTACCACTAGAACAACGCAGAACAGTCAATTCTGAGTGGTACACAACCATTTGTTTGCCAGTTGTCTTCCAAGAAATCAGGAAAACCAACCGCCGAAGACGGATCACTCTTCACCACGACAATGCGAGCTCTCACACATCAGCTCAAACAACTGCATTTTTGAGCACTCAAAACATAGATTTGATGGGTCATCCGCCGTATAGTCCTGACTTGGCACCGAATGACTTCTTTTTATTCCCGTACGTAAAAAACAAACTGAGAGGTCAACGTTTTTCAACACCTGAAGAAGCGGTTGCTGCGTTCAGAATGCATGTTTTGGAGACACCTCAATCAGAGTGGCAAAAGTACTTTGACAATTGGTTCAAACGCATGCAAAAGTGTTCATGGGGAATATTTTGAAAAACAATAAAGCGATTTTCAATGATTAATATTTGTTTTTGTTCTCTAATCCCGAAATATAAAAGGCAACCCTCGTATACTGCATAATATCCGGCTTCAATTTGGTACACCAGTGAAATTAGTACGGTCATCAAAGATTACGGTGACCAACTCCATTTCACAGGTCAGTATCCAAAACAGTCTGATTGATCTTTTTGAAGCACGCGCTGTATTGAAGCAAGGTGATGGACTGGCGCTGACGCTCTTCAACCTGCCACTTGAACACGCTATATGGGTAATGAATGAAGACACCAGCGGTACGCTACTTTTCAAGTCGACTCAATTGATAACGTAGGCAGACGACATTAACATCATGTCATACTGATTAATTGGTTAGTTGGACTACGTATAAAACGAAAATAATGATGCAATCAAGAAGAAGGGCGCCAGCACAACCGAACATCAATGTCGGGGACCTCAGCATCGAACTCGTACACGACTTAACAAACCTTGGTAGCGATTTGTCAAATGACACCAGCGAAAGTGACGAAATCAAGCAACGGATACAGCTAATAATGAAATCAAAGCATGTGCACAGAAATACGAAACTCCGCATATATAATAAATTAAACACGAAACATTTGTTCCTACTACAATTATTTTATTTGTAACATATACGTATTTCAGAAGCGACTTACTTCCTTCTTCAGTGTTTATGTTTCCTTAGGTCCTTAGGCGAGTTTTTGAAATAGTTCGCGGCGGATCCGGTACAACCATGAGCTGTACGAACTGTACGATGAGCTGAAACTTTCAAGAATCGTCAAACAACAGCGTCTTCAATAGGCAGAGCATGTACGACGAATCGACGATAACCGCATCCCTAAAAATATTGAGAGGGCGCACCAACGGAGCAAGGCTACCAGGAAGACCAAGCTCGTTGGAAGACTCTGTAGATGCTGACCCCAAAATTGGACAACGGGATCACCTGACCGACATAATTGATCATGAATAATGATCCAGGCGACCAAAGCCCGACGTCGGGTTGTTGCGCCACAATAATAATGAAGTGGGAACTTAAATAAAAACTATTCCCGTCTTGGCCGATGGGATTGATTTGTGTCCTTCATTTGTAAGTACTGATCCGGATACCTTTAAACATAATCATTTTGTAAAACTACAACTTTACTGAGATACCACAAAACCCGGCACAATAATCTCGTGAAAACTGCTTCGACTTTAAGTGTTCCAATCCACAAACGAGATTGTTTATTTTTACCCTTGGACGCTACATTGAAGAGACTTACTTGAATTTGATGACTTGTTAAATAGCACAAAGTGTTTGAATGGCACAAAGAAGCATCATTCTTTCAGGATTCATCTCTGCTTTAGGTGAATGACTTTGAACGCAAAGTGGCAAAATTTAGTTGTCCTTTTTTACAGATTGGAGCCATTGTATCTAAAATGGCGATTAATTCGCCTTCAAACGCAGCGACCCAGGACTATTTAATTCCTATTAAAAATAAATGAACTCTTCCAAGGATTAATTGAAAATGAAAATTCCAGGAAGGACACTTTCCTTCGGAGAATCTATTTGACGCGAAGTCAGACATCGTGACCGCTTCATGTCATCGACCTTTTTGCTTTAAATTTAATAACACCCAAATCAGAAAGCCTTCAAGATATTATGCAGGATACATTTCAATGAATATGCTAAAGAATCATCTTACATTTTATCATCTGACATTTTTTTTCTTGGTCCTTTCATTCTCACCCGAGCAAGAAAAAGCAGCTTTTGTTTACACTCCTTGTCATCTCCCAGCAATTCTTTTCCTACTGCAGCCTCCATTCTAAGCACCAAGCCCACACTTTATGACAGGAATGTTCTAAGCAATTTCCATCGGAAGATCTAAGTCCTTTGTGGATCGCATCCTTTCTTTCC
The DNA here is from genome assembly GCA_964017055.1 of Chloromyia formosa. Taxonomy (NCBI): domain Eukaryota; kingdom Metazoa; phylum Arthropoda; class Insecta; order Diptera; family Stratiomyidae; genus Chloromyia; species Chloromyia formosa. The sequence continues at coordinate 13,874,614 of OZ024818.1, read as the reverse complement.
GGCTTATTTTTTTCATTTTTTGCATCCTGAGCGTCTTAAGAGGCCAATGATAAAAAACAAAGAAGGAAGCTTTCGTAAACAAACCTAATTGAAAAATTACCTTTTTAAGGTTGGAATTTTGATGTCGTCGCGACCGAACCGTTGTCGTGCCACGTATTATGTCGGGCCATGTCGTCCCAAGGCTCTAATTTCGTGTTTCATCCTTGCCAACAGATAAGGGATGAAAGTGATCAACGAGGTGCCCAGTGCTTTGAGAATTCGCTTATTTTTTTCCCTTCGTTTGCCCGGTTGCCTTTGACGGGACAAATGAAATAAACGGAAAAGGCTTTCAGGAGAATAGTATGCAAATGTACTCATATTAGCCTAAATAAATGAATAAATTGGAGAGAAAATGTGCCCGAATAAATTTGATTAGGGCGCCGCGCTGTGTAATATTAAGTGTGGATTGAAATTACTCGAGATGATGAATAATGAGGATAGTTGATATTGTTTGGAATGCAAATGTTATGTAAAGAAGATAAATTGTAGAGAATGACAAGTACTATCCACTTAAACGAATTTCTGTATACTGTCTTGTTGCTTAATTAAATTAAAAAACCAATAGTGGAGATTTTTGAGGCATCTCTGTCTGAAATGCATATTTTTATAACGATATGCACCGTCGCTAAATGTAATCATGAAAATTACTCCCAATGGTAGCACGCAGTTCAATATCCACTCCACACTCGACATTGTTTCGTACTTATTTAAAACTACATGCGAAATCCCTTTGGAAAATGAAAATCCTTCTCGTTGCAATCCCATTCACTGCAACCATACATTCATGTAGTAATGAAATATCCACGGCAAATCTCCGCTACAGTCTAATGTATCCTTTCGTCAATCCACACTAGACAGGGTGCCCCAATTGGACCACGCAATTCCTAATGCAATTGCAAAAAAAAAACGCTTCGCGCGAAGGGTATCATACCTTCATTATGACTTATGGTACATTTGCCACTTTGAAATTAGTAGTAAAACTTGTTCCGATTTCACTGTTCCTATGAGAAGTATATGAAATAGTGAGCCGATTTGAACCAAATTTGGGAACGATTTGACAGTCAATATGATTGAATAATATGAAATTTGGTAAAGATATCTTCAGAAATAAAAAAGTTTTTCTAACAAAAAATTGCTTTTGGAACGTTCGTTCCTATAACAGCTATATGATAGAGTAGTCCGATTTCAACCAGGTTCAGAAATATGATTAAGCGATTAGTGTGAAATTTGAAAAAGATATCTTTAGAAATAAAAAAGTTTTTCTCACAAAGACGAATTTTTGGACCGGTCGTTCCTATGGCAGCTATATGACGTTGTGGTCCGATTCCGTTGGTTCCGACATAGAAGATTATACCATAACAAATGGACTAGGCAGAACAGAACAGAAGAAGGCTGGTGGAACTGCTTTTTACGGGATAAATTTTTTATCTTAGAGTGAAGTATTAGCTGCGTTCCAGTTAGAAAAATGCTTTACCTTCTGCAGTTTTTGAGTTAGTGCGTTTATGGTAATGTGGGGTCGACAATTTTTTAAACCTAAAATGTCAGTAGCAACCATAGTATAAATCGTAAAAATCCAAATGTTTGCTGCATATTGAAGAGATTTTGCAGGTCGAATTGGGACACTCTGTATACAGAAAAGATTTCCACGCAGCGCATCCTTGGTAAACCATTCTCCTGGTGCATTTTCAAAATTTCCATTGAGCCTGGGAAATTCGTTATTTTCATTTTAGATATATTATTGCTCCCTTAACAGCCATCATAGCACTCAAGTGCATTTGAAAATTTCCAGAGGATTTCGCCGTAACAAATTATTGAAAGTTCCATGTATGCGAATTGCACTCTTCGTAATCCTACTTGATGGACTTCCTGGAAGTACTCGTCGAACCTACGAAAGCGCTACTTATTCTCTGATGAGTTCTTCTATAAAAGCGTTGCAAGGTACCTTGGTTGGCAAATTTGTCGAACATGGAACAATACTTGCAAATACGAGGCACTTAGGGAATGAGTTTGGTCGGAAGTGCATTATGAAAATACTAGTGTTCCTGTGGGTTTTACTGGTTGATGTATTTGTGAACAATCGACCATAATATTCTAAATAAAACTAAAGAAAAAATGGGTCTTCTGTAAATTGATTGGACCCTGCATTTCAAATTGGACGTGATGATTAAACTTCCTCATTTTAAAAACAGTAGCGGAGCGTTTCGACTGTCTTCATAAAGCACGAGTATTACCGTATTATTAAAAAAAAATGACCAAGCACCCTATTTTTTCTGAACTCCAGAAGATTGCTTGCTTTCAATAATTTCTCCTTGAACAACTTGTGCAACTCAAAAACAGTTGTCAATTTTCCGATATCCATTCCAATGTACATGCTTATCTTCTAATCTGCCACTGCATGAAGTGGAAATGCTTCTGAGGTCCATTAGAAAGCGATAATCTCCTTAAATCGACTCCTTTGGTTGCATAGTGGAGTCTTCTCAGTCGAGCATCCCACTTTATAAAGTACCAATCCATTGGGAGAGTAAGGCTTTTAGTTTTTTTTTTCAGCTCTACACTTCGATTTCCATTGAGACCTATGTGAAGGATTTTGAGAAAATCGTACTATTCCAGAACGTGGATGAGGATACGGAATTAACGTAAAAGATATATAAAGTGCACTTACTGATGGAAATCAGTTTCAATGAATCATATACTATCGTCGACAAACGGGGAAAAATTACTTCCAAATAGGTAATCGTAGATCAGTGAGCTATTTATCGATGAATATAAAAACAAATGACACAGTCCCTCCCAAGCAAGTATATTTTAATTTTGATCCATTGCTTTCAAGTCCTCTATGATTTACTTCGAAAAATGCTGTCCATATCGCCCCGATTCAGGAGATTCCAATATGTACCAAGCGAATGCAAGAATGTCCTTTTTCTTGACCAAAGGACTCAAAACACCATCAGCAGTAGTCTAGTACCTTCGCCTCATCAACAATCATATGATATCCGTCTTGCCTAGGTATGACTCCATTGCCATGAAGGTCCTTTTTCTCTCACCAAAGGACCCGCCAGTCCTGACCAAAGGACTCAAAATGCCGTCAATAGTACTCCAGTGCATTTGTTCCACCACACCGAATCAAGAGATACCCATAACTGACAGATTTATTGTAGTTTCTGTTTCATTTCATGATCAGTGCTTTTGTTCTGATGCACACCTGCAGCAGAACCAAAATATTACCGTGTGGTACTTCTAGTCATAGGCGCCGACAATGGGGAGGTGGGAGGTTCAAGGTCCTTGTTTTCAGTTCAAACCAAATATTGGGTGTGGGTTTGAGCAGCGACACATAAAGGGAAACAGCGGCCTCTGCTTAAACCGCTTGTTAAACCGCAGCTTATAAACGACGCCTAATCGTCGCCTCACACGATCGCGCACAACCGCCACTGATTGAGGACAATTTTTTACCACACGTTCAATGAAATTGATGGCTCGGTGGAAGTTCGGTCGTGACTGTGGGCGATCATGTATGGCGAACTTAAGATGTCGACTTTTTTAGCTAGGGCTATTGCGCCGTTCAGTTTGCGAAACCTTTTTTTAATTCAAGAATGGATCTGTTTATTGTGAGAATGCAATCACAAAAGATTCACGCAACAAATCAATCCGAAAGTCAAACAAAACCATATAGCTGCCATACGAACGACCGGTCCAAAATTATTCTTTGTGAGAAAAACCCCAAAAAACCAAAAACAATTGAATTTTCGGCGCTGGATCTTTCGTCACTTGGACAGTGAACGGGTGCTCTATGCATTCAAACATTAACGATCATAAGATAATGGTCTCATTCCGTCCCAAGATCGACGCCCCTCTTATTTCGCACGTCCATAAAGCAACTTTTGAATCTTTTACTAATGGCAAAGTGGTCGATCTAATTTTGTGTTCTGTGCCGTTTAACAGAGGACCAAGTGAGTTTCTGGAGGTGAAACATAGTACCATCGAAAAGGAAACTGTGAAAGTTGCAAAACTCTATAAATCGTCCACGGTGATCGTTACGATCATCAACCTGGTGATCAAGATCCTATCGGAAATCGGGTCCCAGGATAAGGGATAGTTTCGTGCGGGTTTGGTTAAGAGGAACCCTACACCTCAATCATGGCGACTACCGATAGATTTTCAGGACTACCATATTACAGTGCTACTCGTTGGAGAGATAAATTCTCCGCTATTCCACCATCTTACCTCACAAACTCCTAAAATGTGATGGATGGCTCGAAGGCCTAACTTCTCTTATCCTATATCCAGAATTTATCGAATTGTAACAAAAAAAGAGCCATAAATTCAGACAATCAGACAAATATAACCTTATTTCTATCCAGCTGAAAGTCATATCTACAAATCTGACAAGAAGCTGGATTTAAAAATAAATAAAGATGAGAAACAGCATTAACTCTTTCAAATTTACATTGAATTGGATTAGGTATACGGAATTCATTCTTTCGTAGTCGAATGTTGAAATCTCTCGTTGCCTGCCTCTGTATTTACAATTCATTCGATTGGGTGTTTTCAAGAAAAACTCACAATATGCGAGTCGTTTCGCCGAAAAAGCATGACTGTGAAATTGTAACGAAGTAACGAAAGCTGGATATCATGTATGCCATTCTATCTTTATTTTTTTTTTAACCGGTACCCATACGAGGTTTTTATTTAAGAAATAAACTCGATCAAAAATTCTATTTACGAAAAATTGATGATTTGCTGAACTGATACAATCCTTGACTTTTATTCGTTCGCAATTAAATTTAACTGGCAGTAATCGAGTGTTGGCGTTATGTTCTGTTGGCAACAATCAACTAGTAATTTCTACTGACATTTCTATTGACATTGGCGGAATTGTGTCGTACTGAAAATGCGTGCGGTGTTGTTTTCAATTATTTGCATTTTTGAATATAATTTGGATCTAAAATCAATCAACTCCTCGTGTCGGGGGAAAACTTGCCATTCTGTGTATTTCTTCAAAATGTCAATCGGTCTGCCGATACAATAAGTAGATTTGACACTCCCAGACTGGGTTTCATATATATACCGCTACCAGGTAATATCATACATTTTCAACGACATCATTATCAATTATACCGAAATTTATCTCGACTCACCGGTGAAGTTGAAAACAACAACCCAAACGCACGAGATGAGGTTACAAAAACCTTAACTTTAATACTCAGGAGAATGGCGTCTTTGCAACTTTTCCCCCATTGATGACACTCATTTATACGTTCTTATAAGTGAGTGTATTTATTCAGGACACAATGAAACTTTAACTATGGCCCAATAGTGTTTGTTCGATAAACATAAACTTTCGACCCGGAAGTACTAGCGAGAAGTATCCTTTTTGCCGAATGCTCAGTAATAGGATGGTCATATCCTACCTTCATATACCCCAGGCATACGTGAAGAGTCAGAACAAAAACGTTTCACAAACAAATAGTCCGTTAAATTGAAAGCAATTAAAGGCGAACCGTATCGGCATGGCAATAAAACGGTAACGGAAAGTTCATTTGAAAGTAGATAGCGCGCACGATACGACCGAAGACATAGATAAGGAGAATAAAATTGAATTAAGGTTATCGATTTTCGACGTTCCCGAGTTCCTCTTATAACGTTCTTCAACAATTGTGCAAGGAGCGATGTTATCTTGGCGTTTTTGTGTCCATTGGATGATTGTACAATCGAACCCGAGCCCAGAGGGAATAACGAACAAAATGAAAGGAAATATTGCCTTTATCAGAAATACTGGTTGTCGATGTGCCATCTTGCAATCTACCGGAGCAATGTAACCCAAACTATACTTTTGGTATGGAAGCTTTGGGTATTTCAATTTGGAAGACGATGGAAGATAGTGGTAAGTCTTGAACTTGTGAGATATACTTATCTTTATCACAATGCATCTTTTGTGAGAAAGATACAATCAGAAAGTGAGATTTACGTTTAATATTTGGATACTATAATACATACCTATTCAACAGTAGAACATCTCCGACCATCGCGCTATGTCTATATCGGTTGTGAGAAAGTCAGAAAGTGCAATTTTTATCCTTAGCCTCAAAATTTTTAGTTTGTCCACTATCAATATTCACTATACTACAGCGTCGAGTTTCGAGTCGAGCGGTCCATCGGACGCAGGATTCGATGCTCTTCAATTTAAATTCTATAGAAATGTTCGTTCCAAAGCAACATTTAGAAGCCACAAGGAAATAATAAAAAAAACCAGGCCGAAGCGAAGCTTCGGCCCGGAGTCCGAGGCGTATATACCCTAGACTTGTACAGACCTAGTGATGATACTAAAAGTACCAATTGGTAACGACCATATGCATTAAAAGTGAGTTTCCTATATGACCAGTTTGTAGAAGAGGTTGGCAATCATTCAGGAGGATCTTGACCATTATCAAAATCAATGAACTAACCCATTCTACAAATATTTGTCGAATTTTTCATGTCGCTAGCTTCATTTTATCAAAAGTTATTGCTTATTTGAAGTTTCACTTGTAGAGGAGGTAGGGGTTCCTTGGGTCGGATCTTGCTCATCATTGCCATCAACAAATAAGATCATGCTACAAACATTTAAACAAAATTTCAAGTCTCTAGCTTCACTCTATCGAAAGTTATCGCTTATTGGAAGTTTCATTTGTAGGGGAAGTAGGGGTTTTGTTAGTCGGATTTTACGCATTTTCAATATTAGCCAACAGGATCCTATTGCAAATATTTGACCAAAATTTTAAGTCGCTAGCATTATTTTGTCGTAAGTTATCGCTTATTTTAAGATTCATTTCTAGGGGAGGTAGGGGTTCCTTAGGTCGGATCTAACCCATCTTGAATACCAACTATCCCAATCTCACTTCAAACATTTGACCAAAACTTCAAGTCGCTGGCTTGATTCTGTCAAAAGTTATCGCTTATTTGAAGTTGCATTTGTAGGGGAGGTAGGGGTTGCTTGAGTCGGATCTTGCCCATTTTCAATACCAACCTAGTAGATCTTACTAACAACATTCTAACAAATTTTCAACTCGCTAGTGTCATTCTATCGAAAGTTATCGTAACTAAATGAATATTTAATTTTTTGAAATTTGTAGGGGAGGTAGGCGTTCCTTTGATCTGATTATGCCCAACTTACTAGAACTCAAGCAGCTTCTCACCTCAGGGTTACATGCCAAAAATCAAGTGTCTACATCAATTGGTTTAAAAGTTATAGACAAAAAACCCGAAAAGGTAGGTAGTTTTCAACTGATCAATTTTATTTTTCCAGGAGAGTAAAAGATCATCCTCACGAGCAATCAACCAAAGCTAGAGCTTTTCATGTTTATTTAATCGGGAGTTATAGATACATTTAATTATTTTACATATGTAGGGGAAGTAGGCGTTCTCTTGGCCTGATCACGCCCATTTTCAATACCAACTAGATCATACTTCCAATATTTGACCAAAATTTCAAGGCTCTAGCTTCTTTCTATCGGAAGTTATCGTGCGAACGGACAGACAGACGGACAGACAGACAGACATGGCTAAATCGAATCAGGAGGTGACCCTGATCATTCATATATATACATTGCCATACCTCCGGAGCCTCCTTTAAAGTGTTACATATTTCCGTCGTGACAAAAACAATATACCCTATACTAAAAGTCTAGGGTATAATAATAAATAACCGGCGCAACAGTCCAGTTTGGACCATGGCCTCGAGATGAGCTAGTATCATCTCATTTTCTAGATCGTGACGGTGTGTTTTGTGCATAGGTGTGTGATCAGCAACACGCTCAACCGAGTTATTTACCCCATAAATGGGTACGCATTTGACAGCTGAGTGGGCTCATAGTCCGACACGTAAATCCCCTTTTTTTTATCGAAAACTATCGAATTCAGTAGGAATCGAACCGGGGCCAGTGCGTTGAAGGCCAACGTGCTAACCGTTGCGCCATCCGGACTACATTTAAATAATCCTCGAGTATTTGATAAGAAATTTTTAATTCGAAGCGAATATTTGAATATTCGTTTTCGTGGTGCTTTAAAAAGCAATTCGATTCGAATCGAATTTCATGATAGGACCCACTGAACTACGTGAAATCTTTTTCCCGTTTTCGGGATAAAGGCTACCTCGACGTCAGTCCATATACGAGGCATGTAAACCTCTTCTAAACAGGCGTAAAAAATGATCTCTATCCAAGGTAATACAACAACTTGAGTGTGTTTTAGATCTGATGGAATGATATAGTTAGGTCCAGCGGACTTGAAAGACTGAAAGCTGCGAGTAGCACTTACATTTTTTTTCCTTAGATATAATGGATGCAGAGTCACTCAGAGCAATCCCCGCTGGGGAGGTGGAGAAGAATCTGATAGCAGAAATCTTCGCTTTCCGCCATGTACGTTTGCCTTTGCCCTAAATTGTGCTAACATTGTCCCATTGACCCCCTTTTTATTCATGGCTGGCCAGCCAGCACACGAAATTGGTGTATGGTCCTAACGAGTCTGTTAACTTTCGGCGTCTGGAAAATCTGCCTAACCTCCCCTATGTACACTACATTAATGTTATGTGTCCAATTAAAACCAAATCAATCCAAAATAACCCGCACAACATCTATCGAACATCAAATTAGTAGATATCCACCTCGTATCTGCAGAAATTCAGGCAAAACAGTTCCTCGTTTTCTCCTTCGTGGCTAATTCAATAAAATAATCAAATTATGCTCTTCTTAAAATGTCCTTACCATAACGAAATAATGAAAGATGAAATAACCCTTAAGCATTTCAAGGACGAAAAAAAATTCTCGTAAAAACTGTACGGTCGAATCAGACGAAGATGAAACACTTCCAAATTGGAACACTAATAAAAAGAAGGACTCTTCAGTTTAGAATAGCCACAGCGACGACGGTAATTATGATTACACTTATAAATGTTAAAAATTAAATTTGTCTCCTTTCCTTCGGCAACATTGAGTCCTGGTTAAGAGGTCCTGCAGGAAAATTGAAATTTTTCGCGGTTGAATAAGTTTTACGATGGCTCGGGATAAAGTGGAAAAAGTTTGCTCGAGGTAAAAGGTTTCAAGTGTTTTCATTTCCGTTCGAGTATTGCCTTTAATTCAGAGAAGAAACAATTGAATGTTGATTATTTTTTTCTGTTGTACTCGTAGTTACTTATTGAACAAAGCTTCGCTTTTGATTGAGTGAATTTTGCAAGTTGGACTTCATATAAGTATTGTTATTAATGAAAAAGGAAACAAGACGTTTTTTTTTACTAATTATTTTTTTTTATACACATTAAAACCTCTTATATATGCGTACATTAATAAATCGCCGCCGCCATTGAAAACCTCCAATATTAAATACTACTAGGAACAGCAGCACTATCAAAAGTATCTTAAACTCATCTTAATTCTGCGGTCAAATGGCTTTTATTTGAAAACTTTTTAGCAACTACAACTGCTCTATATTTTTCCGCCACTTGGACAAAACTGATCTCCTACAGAAAAAATTTCGAGGGGAAGGAAATGGCATCTGTTGGAAAAGTTTATAAAGAAAAGGCGTTCGATAGTACTAGTGTTAGCCTATCCTTGACTTTACTGTCCTTATACTTACATTTCCGCAACAAGGAAGAAAGAACGGAAGGACGAACTTAATTTAGTTTAAGTTTGCCCTATTCGTCTTCAACTCAATGAAGTGAACCGAACGACTAGAATGAGAAAAAAATTAGATAAAAGATGTTTCTTTTGCCGAATATTTCATCGATTTGGTCCACTCGCACTCGGATGACTCACGGAAGTTGATAGTATCGGGTCTATTGGCACTAAGATGAAAGAGGGACTTATTATCGGTATACGTAACGATTTCAGTCACTTCTTTTTTCGATATTATAATGAAAAAATGTCCTTTTTGGTTTAATTAAGCATAGGCTAATTGACAAAGTTAGACAGAGATTTCTTGCTTGTCTTTTTTTTGTGCGTACAAGTAATGGAGAAGATTGAGGAAGTTTTTGATGATGGACTTTGTCAAAATTAATTAAATTTCGATAGGACGCGAGTGGTTGATTAGTATTTCTAAAGATGGTTTTGATACTGATTAACACTTACTTGAGTTTGATCAAGGATGAAGAGCAGAGTTTTTTTTAAGTTTCTTTAGTTGTTTGGAATTTCCTTGAGTTTGTTTCTACGATGGTAATAATTACATTGAGGGTCATTTAGAAATAGGGTGGGCTCTTGTATCGGAATTATTGGTTTTAATTAGAAAGAAATTAGAGTGACGTCTATAGTATTTCAATTATTTCAAAATATTGCAGGCAATTTAGAAACTCGATAGAAAAGCTATTCAAATTTTAATTCGTCACCTCGCGACAGTGGCAGGAACTTCAAATGAAACAACACCCTTCTCCTTTGCAAGTGAGCTTGACAGTTTACGCAGTCCTGACACATGTTAACATAGAAAATTTCAGAGTGATGATTAATGCGAACATCTCAGATATATTACTCAATATTTTAAGCGGTTCACCTTGCACAAATTCATTTTCTACAGAAAAAGATTTATTCGGTTGCTGTGACATGTCAAAAATTCAAAATGTACCGGTTTTCGGCTTAACGTTTTCTTTTTGTTTAGTAAGTTAAACCGAACGGTTAAAACCCACATTATTTATCCTAATATGAAATGGAAGGATCAGAAGGAAAATACGATTTTAATTCATTTTCTTTGGATCCTGTCAACCTCTTGTGGGGCATAGGGCATTAACCACGCCGACTTTCCACCTCGTCCTGTTCGCCGCCATCACCTTCAGCTGTCTCCACGATTTGCCTAATGACTTACTTTCGACCTCAACTGATCTTCCCCAGGTGTTTCTAGGTCGTCCAACGCGGCGACTTGCATCGGTTCCCTGTGGGTTCCGATCGAGGGCCTGTTAAGCAATGTTTTCTGGCCCTCTTTGAAGTGCGTGGCCTATCCATTGCCACTTTCGCCTTATTATGAAGGTGTCTATTCTGTCCTGGCCAGTAATGAACAGGAGGTCGTCATTAGGAATGACCTCCGGCCAGCGTATGTGTAGGATGCGCCGTAGACACTGGTTCAGGAAAGTTTACAATTTAGTTGTTATCGCCCTGGTCACCTTCCAAGTTGAACAGCCATACAGAAGCACAGATTTTACGTTGGTTTCGAAGATCCTGAGTTTGGTAGTTAAGGAGTTTTTTTTTACCAGAAAGGAGTCAAACTGAAAAAAGCTACCCGATCCTTATTGATTGGCGAGATTCGTGCATTTTGAGGGCGATGGATCGCTGCCGTTCATAAGCGCACTTTTGCGACAACCAGTTGATGATCGCTGCCAATATCAGCACCCCGCTTCCACCTGACGTCTAAGAGACAGTTCCTCCATGTCATGGAAATGGCTATATTTTCAATCTGGTTCTCTGTTTTGCCATCCAGTCAGACCCAGGTTGTTAAATGGCATAGTTTGTGCTTGAACAAAGAAATGCCGATGACGAGCAGGCGAGAGTTGCAACACTCCACGAACATCTCGCCATTTTGGTTCCTGTTGCATAGACCACGATTACCCATTAGGTGCTCCAAACCAAGGTCGTCAGACCCGACTTTCGCGTTGAGATCCCCCATAATAATTTTTATGTCACCTTTGGGAGCCTTGTAGAAGGTGTCGCCGAGTCGGTGATAGATGGCGTCCTTAGCTGATTGATCCGCTGGCTCAGTCGGGGCGTAGCACTGAATTATTGTGAGATTTCTTACCCTGGATTTAAATCTGGCTGTAATGATACAGTCGGAGATGGGCTTCCAGTCAATTAGAGATAGGCGTGCCTCTCTAGTCAACAGCAACTGCTCGTCAAAGTATTTACGTTTCTTACGTTACGTATTCTATTCGATATTCGCGGTTCTCGTCATATTTTTCTCTTCTGGCCCTGGTTCCTCGTTGAATCCGTTGTCTGTAGGCCTCGTTTCTCGCGTCCAGTGAGTTTTTGCATTGATCTCGCTGCCAAGGCAATTTGTTTCCTGGATTGCAGTAATGCTCAGTTTGTACTTTTCGACCTTTTGAAGGAGGGCCTCCTGGGTTTGCTCAGAGAGCGTATATTCCAGGATCCGAAAGAATAATCATTTAGTCGTTTGCGTGATCGTCGTTGTTGATCCGTCCAATCCGAGGCTTTTGCTCCAGGTTTCTTGACGTGGAATGGTTTTTACAAGGGCAAGTTGTCAGCACATCGCTTAACCCCATTCAGGGGATGGCCTCGGAAGATAGCGGCTTCAGATGGTTTAAGAAACGTGCTGGAGTTCACACAAATATGTTGCAGGTCCAACTACGCAAGTCATTCCATCCTACTAAACCTGAGACGCTTAGGTGTTGGTCAGCCATTCAGGCTACAACCATCTGCCTTTTTCCAAACTATCTTATCGCTAAGACTTGGCCGTTAGCGGTTTTAAACACTGCCGTTACCAGGGGGCGCCCACGTTGAGGACTATGGGAAATGTCTTTTGCCCCACAGTTTTTTTTTATTACCTGAGCCAATAAAATATTGGTATTCTAACTACCAAGAATTTTTCCGAAAAAAGAGAATAAAATGGTTTGAGCAACATATTTTTCCAGTACTTTAGTTTTCTAGTTACATCAAAGTCCGTTCTTTGGTTTAAATTTTATCTTTACATTTTAGTGAAAAAACTCACGTAGTAGTTCAAACAGAACACTGTCAAAATCATAGACAAAGCATCCGACTTCAATGAATTTTTGTTCCTAATCCTTCCATGTCTTATTGACTTACCATTTTCTCCGTTTTAAAGGATTACATTGCTTTCTTTTTATACCGCACTTAATTTCAGATTTTATATCCATTTTATTTGCGGAAAGGGTTGGAAATGATGAATTGGATGAATGGATAATACGCACTTATTTTTCATTTATTTTTTTTTACGTTCTATATGTGTAGGGCTTCTATTTGGAGTTTTATTGAATTTTTATGGCCTGACTGAGCCTTATCGAAAGTGGTTACAAATTGGTTGCATTGATGGATTTGATATTCTTGATTCTAATTTTATTACTGATATAAAGCTGGAAATATAAATTGCAAAATTGAGATAACAACGATTTGATTATACCCTACGGAGTACCCTTTGAAATTGATATTCAAACACTTTCACTGGCACGAATCAGAATACACCGAAATCAAAGAACATTCATTTTCGGAAGGAATTTCTCTTAACTCCAACTCAAATCTACTTTCCCCGAAAATCCAATTGCCAATAAACCCTTTCCGACCACTTAAACTATTTAGAACTCTCAAAGTCCTTTCAGACTTTCAAGAAACCATAGTGCTGCCAAAAAGCTCATAAGTTGTTATGCTCCATTTACATTGCGTAATATGTTTATTGATGGCTTTAATCGAGTTTCGTAAGATAATAATGACATTCACTATGATATTGCAGTTGAGCGAATGTGGACGGAGTAAGTGAAACAGGAATTAATAGAATAATACCAAGCCTCATAATTGGAGTGTATGGAATTGAATGGGCTCACAAGCTTAAGTCGAATGAATGAATTAATTTATTAGTAAATACTCGTATCTGTGTTAATTCCAACTGTTCAGAGAGAATGGTCGATTTATCAATTGTTGTTTAAAAGGTCCGTTTTAATCCGTTTATCAAGTATGATGATATTCAATGTACAATAAAAGTGCTTTCATATATGAGTTCTTCAATTAATTCAATTTGTTTGGTGAGCCAGTCATATCTGCACAAGGTTAAGAAGGCATCAGTGATAGCGTCAGGTTTAACGATGTTCAAAGCATCCTCGATGTCCAGGATGACAATCAGCGTCAACTCTTTGCAGAGACTTTTCGATGGAACCTACCTGAGGGAGTAAAGTAGTGTCCATAGATCGGGCCTTCCAGTAGACCTGATGGGAGGCGGACAGAAGTTGTATTGGAATAGTTCTTTGTAAGTGTTGTAATGGACGGGTTGTTGGGCGTCCGAAGATGACCGTGGGGACGAAGCCTAATGTAGAATAATGACGATGAAGGTCGGGTTGTGCCATCTGGCGAAGAAAAAGACCCCTCGACGAGCTAAGCAGCGGCTGATGCTTACTGTAGCTCAGCTTTGGATATATGGGCGGGGCTTTCCCCGCTCGTTGCCCCTGTCCTTCACGTATTAATAAAAATTCATAGGCCTGGGGAAGACAACAAAAACAGGGGAGGCAAAAATGGAGAACTAAAAAAACGTGGGGCGATAAGGGTGGAATGGTTGGCGGACGGCTTAGATGCCCTCGCACTCGCATCAGGGTCCGGATGTAATGGGACCCTCGGCCTCTGGTTTCGTACCATCTAAAGATCCTCGGTACTCATCAGATGCTGCTTTCTATCTATCGGTGGAAGCAGTGCGATCAAGATATGGTTCATTACAGTGTATGTCGATCAAAAATCTGCATCAAAGACGATTATAGGCTGATGAACTGAAGGTCCTTCGGGCGATCAAGAGGACTTTAACCCAATTTCGGGATGTACAGAGTACAGACATATTTGATTTTGATTTCATTCAAAATTCAAATTATTTAATCAAATCATAATTAATTTTTTTGTTACACATTGTAATTGTTCAAAGTTAGTTCATTCAGTTTAAAGTTCATTCACAATACTAATGTTCTAATTTATTATAGGGTCTCAAAGGGTTCATCCGACCAAATCATCAGCATACAAATAATATAAATATTGTAAATATTGTTGTATCTAGTTAGTAAGTGAAATATACCAATTGAATCACGAATTAACAAATCTAGTGTCGTAAAGTTCCATCATCATCGTGCCATCGATCCATTTGGAGCTACATTGGAATAATAATCTCACTATTGGCTATTTTGAACACATAATCGTCGTGGACGGGATTCGAACCCGAAACGCCGGAAGTCAAACATGAGATTGATGCCTCAACACACTACGCTACCGGTCGCCCCAACTTCTCACTTACTTACCATGGAAAACCTTATAAAGGAACAATCCATTGTGGTCAAAGCATCCAAAAAATCACCAATCGCCGACACTATCGGGAAGAGTCGCAAAGCCGCAAAACCAAAGAGTACATTGAATTGCGTCTTCATAATGTCAACAAAGCCTGGAAGATTTTTGAAAGGCAACATGTCGATCTGGAGCAGTTCGAGGGAGCCTCCGAATCCAAATATTTTAAGGAAGACTTCTATTCGAAAATCAAAATCGTTCACGAACAAATCCTTGATCTAATGGAGGACAACTTACAGGATTGTATCGAACGTTCCATGCTTTCCGAGAGACTTGAGAAGCAGTCTAAACTTTTGAAAAGGCAACAAGGGTTCATCAAACTCTTTGATGAATGTCATTCGAAAATAGCATTAGTGATACAAGGTGAATCATCGAGAGCGTACATCAAACAACGCATTTTGTTATTAGCCGGGTATTGGAAAAAAAATACTAAATCTGCATAGCGAAATAATGTCCTTGGGAACAATCTGTGATGCTTACTTGATAATAATGATGACAATGTCCTCGGTACTGTGGAAGAAAAGTATCATCAAATCATGGTTGCAAACAACGACAACTCTCCAACTACATCGCCCAACAATTTCGGTATCACAGGACCTTTTTCACTTAAAATCGAGTTTAAAGGGAAAACCTAGTGAGCTCATTCGTAATTTGTCAATTACGAATGATAACTATAATACAGCGTGGAATATTCTTGAGAAGCACTACAACAACAAGCGAGTCCTCATCACAGCACAACTTACAACTTTACTGAGCCAGCCCGATTTAACAAAGGAATCTACCGAAGGAATTAAACGAAATTGTAGTGTTCTTACTTAGTCAAAACCTCGATAATGACAAGAACCAAGAAATCTAGGAGTAACTAGCCGATTCTCTGAGAAGTGTTTCTTATTTTCCATCACAAAACCGGGCTATTATTTATATTCCTTTGGTAGATGATTACATACCACTTTGGAAAAGTAACTGTTTTTAAGAATTCCATTTTAAATGCCCCTCTCATCTTGCCTCGAAGTCACTTAAGTTGGAAACTGCTCAAAAAAACAACAACATCCTACTCATCCTTGTATCGACACAGAAAAGAACCCTTTCCAAACATTTTCGTATCAGTTTGTTTCACGAAAAAAAAAAGAAATCAATTTCGTTCAAGAATTCCAGGGGTACTTAATTGAAATGCCTGATCCTTGTTGACGGTACAGGGATAAAAAAAAGCTGAAACAATTCCCGTGTTTTGAGCAAATTGAACATGCTTTCAATTCCATTGGCTTGTTTCCTTGTGACACGGAGGATACTTTCAAAGATAGCAGAGAGTGGATATGGAGATATTTAATAACAGCGAGTCCATCCTTCTATACTACAATTCACGTCAGTAATTCTAATTGAGATTTTCTAGCTAAGGGCTATTTTGAATCCTGAAAATTGTACTAGTATATTTCTGAATTGTACCGATATTTGATGTTTAAACATTGAAAGAGTTTTGATATCTAATCAAAAAAGGTGAATAATAGTACATATCTGCAGTTGCAGTTAACACACAGCGTAGCCTTGCTTTTCATCCGATTGAACTACAATAATTTTCACAGAGGAGTGCACTAAAGTCATATGCGGTCACCCACCTAAATTTGACTTGCCTACTTATTTTCGGTGCAGAGTTATTGGCATGTTTGTAAAAATAATATTTGTAGGAAGAGACATTTTTTTAGAGTCCATAGTCTCGAAAATAATCAAGGAAAACTCAAAAAAAGGACCTTTGACCCTCCCTCCCCTACCCTTCCGAACCCCCTATCATCGGGGACTTTTGATCACATATTCAGGGGACTGTCCACAAATTTTGTACCAAATTTAAAAACTACGCGATTTTTTTCCTAATCAAGCCTTTTTGGAATTCCTAGCCTGGGGCCCGATTCCGCAAGAGTGAATTTTTTCAGTGCGCACCGAAATCAGTGCGCACCGAAGAAATGCGATTCCGCAAGAGTGAGATGAATTTTTTCGGTGCGCACCGTGCTGAATTGCAAAAATGCGATTCCGCAACGATGCGATGAGGTTTTTTGACAGTTCCGGTGCGCACCGTGCGAATGTATTTTGCACTGGCTATTTGGTAAGTGCAAAATATATTTTTTTATAAATTATGTATTAAATTGTTGATTTCTGCATACGAAGGTGGAGTGTTACTTTTCAAAGCAGAAATGGATGAAGGGCGGAGCTTCGTTTTGAATCTAAGGACAAAAATATCCGTATAAAAATTCATAGTGAAGATGAGAAGTTTTTGTTTCCGTATCCGGTGCCTTCCTTAGCAATTAATATTAGGGGGATTCACGCTCAGTGTCGTAAATGTCGTAAACGTCGTATTCGTCGAAAACTTCTGCCATAGTAAAATGACAGAAGTTTACAACGTTACGACAAATACGACGTTTACAACGTGGGCATTATTATTATTCACTACGTTTAGACCGCGGGACTATCTTCGAGATCTAACTAAATCGATCTAACTCTCGCCGATATAAACGTATCGATTTAGTTAGTTTTGGACTTGGCTTATCTCTACTTGCGATGCGGAACTGGACTAAAAAAATTGGGACTATGTCGCTGTCATCTCTAATGTTGACGTTGTTGTCGTTTTTTTTGTTCGGCATTTGTTTTGTTTGAAATTTCAGGAAAGCAGTGCGTGATCACGGGCAAGAAAAAGCCTTTTTCTGTCGTAAAATTTATATCTATCAAATTTATCTGTGCTGTCAACGGAGAAAGAAGAAGAAGAAGTACCTCTCCGTATGGTCGGTATAAACACTCCAGCAACAAGTGCTAACACTAAAATGATCTAGTTAAATCGACTTTTAGTTCCACGGTCTAAACGAGGCCACGGTTATCCCGTTTTCATTCGGTCACTAGGACCGACCATTTCTGAAAGAAGATTATAAGGGGATGCATGCTCACGTCGTAAACGTCGTATTTGTCCTAAAATTGTAAACTTCTATCATTAGTCTATGGGGATGACAGCAGTTTACGACGAATACAACGTTTACGATATTTACGGCAAGGAGCGTGTTTATGTTTCGTTTGATGCAGAGCATACGAATTATGAAAAATCTGGCGGAAGTGACTTTGGTCGTTATTGAAGTCAAAGAAGAAAAGTAACAATAGGGGGATTCATCGTCGTCGTCGTAAACATCGTATTTGTCGTAAAGTTGTAAACTTCTGTCATTTTACTATGGAGATGACAGAAGTTAACCACGATTACGACATATACGAAAGGGAGTGTGAATCTCCTAAATGATAATATTTAACGCTAGATGTGAAATGGTCCGTGGTTGGGAGTTTAATATACTCGTAAACACAAGACTTTTCCTCCTGAAAGAGAATAAATGTTATTGATCGATTCTATAATTTCATATGAAGCATGAACGTCACCCATTTTTATGATGTTTTCAGCAATCAGAAAAATTAAACACGTTTGACGTTTGTTTGAAAAATTCATTCAGCACTGAAAAACTCACTAGCTTTTGCTGAATTGCATCAGTGCGCACTGATATTTTCGGTGAATTTTTTGAGTGAGTTTTTTCGGTGCGCACCGGTGCGCACCGAAAAAACTCACTCTTGCGGAATCGGGCCCCGGGACTACTGATCCAATTGCTTTCAGCATTTTGGATAGTGTTTTTAAAAATTTAAAAAAAAACCACCGCGTTTTCAAACGACGCCAAATTGAAAATACTGTGTGAATAGGTATTACTATTTCGCCTATAGATTTAGAGGAATAAACCGCAAACCGTAGATGCCTTAAAAGTCAACATAACTAATGCCAGCAATGACATCGAGCCCGATTTAAGCAGCCGAATCATTGAAAATTCAGCTCCTCGGAAAAACTGGCATCCTTGCCAAGTTTTTTTTTTGCATCTGCACTTCAAAGATATCATTTAATTTTCAGACACTTTACGTAGTTCGTGATTTTAAAAATCATTTTCGTCTGAATAAGTCCTGATCGCAATACGATATATTTTTGTCCTATGCCGCTGAAAATAGCCTACACCATATTTTTTCTAGCTTCCACAATAGCCTAGCTATATCCCTAAAATAAACATATTTTATATCATTGAATAATTTTCAATTTCGCCATATCCATAAATTATCGATTTTCAATTTAATCCAAACTGTTATCACTTTAAAGAATTACCACTTCTAATTAAACGTGAGAGACTCACCACCACCGTCATAACGCCTACCACTTTTCACTCATAATTTCTATCTTAATTTACCGAAAATTTCCCTTTAAATAAATTTTTGGTAAAAGCTTTCGGTACGACGACGTGGCGCGTTCTACCCTTAAACCATTTGACAATGGACCGTACTTTGACCATTTAAAACATATGGGGAATAAGTCGACAGCTTATCGGCAGTCCGCCTACTCAGTTGACGTTTGATATGTTGACAATTTTATTGAATTGTGAAAAAACAAATGTAAATTTTTGTTAGCTTACTGACAGTCAGCCTACACAGTTGGCGTTTCGATATTGAGGCACTTTCGAAGTATGCAAAAACAAACTGTAATTGTTGTCATTATTTAAATTTCATAATTACTTAATGGTCTACTCAGTCAGCTGACTGTCGACCACCTGTCGACTTACTACCCAGACATGGAGCCACCGGTTTCTTTAGAGACATACAGGCTCATTCCATGTACTGTATGTTCTAAGGTTCCATCCCCGAGATTAAACGGAATTCGATTAATTCAAGCATAATTCGGTAAATAAAATTTCGTATTCAAGTCAGCGGCTTTTCCAATTTTTTGCGTGTGTCTTCAAACTTTCATTTTGATATTGCTGCCTGGCTGAATTGTTGGACGGAGTGAGTGGAAATCCCGCGGCGAAAATTAAGGAGGAAATGTGAAATTTTAATGTAGCAAATTTAGAAAAATTATGTAAACAATCTGTCAGTTATTGGAATGCTGGGGGAAAATGTATTTGTAAAGTGGCGATAATATAGGAAAATGAGTTTTATTTATTCGGTAAACAGAAAGTTGAGAATTTATGAAAGGCTTGTAACGGACGGTTTGGTGAGCATCCGAAGAAGCCCATGGGGACGGAGCCTAAGGTAGCATAATGCCCGGTTCACATTATTTCAGTAACCAATCCAGTCCAGTAATCCAGTCCAGCGCTGGACTGCTACTGGAATAATGTGAACCGGCACTGGACAGCAATTCAATCCAGCAATCCAGTCCAGTGACTGGATTGTCGGTCTACTTTTTGATTCCAGCTCGCCCAGAAATCATTGTTACTATAGTTACCGAATCAACAACACACTCGCCAGACTACTGGACTGGAATCATGTAGACGATATGATCCAGTCCAGCACTGGACTGGATCGCTGGACTGGATTACTGGACTGGAATAATGTGAACCGGGCATAATTGACCGTGAATGTCAGGCTGTGCCATCTGGTCAAGAAAAAGGCTCCTCAACGAGCTAAGCTGCGGCCTATGCTGGCTGTAGCTCAGTTCGGAAGATGTGGGCGGGGTTTTCGCCCATCGTTTCCCCTGTCCTTTACGTATTAACAAAAATTCATAGGCCTGAGGAAAACAACACAAACAGGGGAGGTAAAAATGGGGAATAAAAAAATAGTCGATAAGGATGGAATGGTTGGCGGACGGATCAGACGCCCACGCGGTCATATATGGGTTCGGGCGTAATGGCACCCTCGTCCTCTGGTTTCGTGCCACCAACAGATCACTACTCATCAGGTGCTGCTTCGATCTGCCGGTGGGAGCAGCACTACCAGACTACAATATGGTTCATTACAGGTGGTTCATTATAGGCCATTTCGCAAAGGGGGTTGAGCAACCTCGCGCAGCCCATCCCAAGGTTTAGGGGAGGGAGCGCGGAGCCCACGTAGGGAATTTCGCGGCTACTCGTTTTTTTTTTGTGTAGATCCTGTGAGGGAAGTCCCGTGTTGATTCATCACTCGGGCAGACGCGTGATTTTTGTTTTATGCGATTACGAGGCAGCTTGACCTTCAACAACCCCGCCCACACTAGCGACAGGAGGAGGAGATTTTGGCACTTAGTTGTCACGGCAGGTCAGAACGACCAGCCTCGATCTCCGTCCTTTCCCCTTCAACTTCGTGGAAAGCCAATTTACTTGCGACCCCACATTGGGCGCTGCTAATTACACTTTATTCGATACTTTGTTTTACATCCCCGACCAATATGATCTCCACGTATCTACAAATCTCATCCCATCCCATATCCCATATATTTACAATTTCAACACAAATCTAATCAGTTCAAGAAATCCTCCCGGGAGATGATCCATAACACGAAACGAAGCGACCAGATTGTCAGCGATTCAAACCAATATCGACGATTCAATTTTGTAGTAACCGATGCAAGGAGCATCTTATCTTCAACTTTCCGGTCCTATCGCCAAGCATTCCCACGATATTCTCCCATATCGGACCACGAGTTCAATTTTAACCTTCCACCAGGCAATATTCTGGGAAATTTCAGTCATATTATCATCACTTAGCATCTGCCTTCATGGCGAATATTTCGAATATTCGCCAAGCAGTTGCCCTCTATTATGAACTAGCACAGATTCAAATAATTTCCGTTCCTTTTGGCTAAAATAGAACTGCCGTGCCTTGAAATAGACAGAGGGAGAGATATGGCCGCCACACTTCGCTCTTCAAGATATTGGATTTAGGCCGCTTTGTATTGTCCCCGTTCCAAATATCGTCCCTTTTGCCTAATATTCTGTCCTTCGGCAGAATGGCCTGCACGTTATTGAATTTCAATTTGTGTCTGTATGTGTTTTGGATTTTTAATAAAAATTTTATAAAATAGATATGGGAAAGAAGACTGAGAAATGTTGGAGTATGTTAAAACATTGCATGAAATAATGGAGCGAGATGAAAATAAGGATCCTAAGTTCTTTTCTAAGCTTATGGTAACAGACAATAATTTAGTTTGGTCGAAAGATTGTTTGAACATGTTTGCAGAAAATAAATATTCGGGCCAAATTATATTTAATGAAACTTTTCTTAAGTACTGGGATGGTGCGATGGTCGTATGTGATGGTAACAGCACCATACTGGACAAATAAATCGTTCGAAGGACAGACGTTTTTCAACAAGCCCACGAAAACTCTACTACACTGAATTGTTTTTATGCTCGCATCTTGAGAACTGCGGCATTGAAGTAGTTCAAAGGTCAAAGTTGTTCAATCAATTCCTTTTTTATCAAAGCAATATAATACATTGTTAATGGTTATTACTGAATAAAAACCGAAACAAATATGTAAATCGGATGGTAGTTTTAGAGGGCATGCCAGGCGTTCTATGCGATTATTTTAGAAATCGATAGAGGCTTAGCTAGAAAGCTTAAATTCAAATTTGCACTCCCTGAAAAATGTTCTAACGGTACTTACGGGGTGTTTTATCTTGTTTCAGTTTTTTTGCTTTTATCTCCGCCCACGCTAGTCGCATAACTAAAATGAAATCCGAGCAAGTCTGTCTGAAATCGAGGTCTATGTGTAAACACCCGACCGCGTTATGAAACGACGCCGTATTGAAAATACCGTGTGAATATGTAACACGTCACGGAAATCAAATCTATACGGTGGCCATTTATGTACAATACATTCATTATAGGCGTTATTGTATTTGCACAATTTTCCCCAAAACGGGACGATTGGGGTAGATCAATGGGTAGAGGGCAGGACTTATCGACCGGTAGGTAGTTGGTTCGAAGCCTGCCTGATACGGTTTTTTTTAGCGTGTTCATTTTTTTTTTAAACTCATCAAGTATGTATTATTATTTATAATTTATATGGCTCTTAGCTATCGTTTATATTACGTTTACACTATCCGCAGATTACTTCATCTGCGCCAGCTGAGATAATCTGCGACTGTCAAATACATACAATTTTGAACTCACCACACCCAGATTACGCTGCAGATGAAGTAATCTGGGGATAGTGTAAACGTAATATTAGTTGCGAAAATTTGTTTTTGGAGTAAGCATATGCACTTGAATGGAATATGGCCGGAGACAGAAGATCCGTACACCAGCTTAGCTCCCGATGGGCTATTTAGCTTCTGACGGAGGCTACTCCTTCTGCACGATACGCAGTGTACATAAAGTAAATCACGGAATATTTTGAAGTCGAGAATTGACACGCACACACACTAAAGTTTTAGAAATCACATGGACATTTATCCATGCAAATGTCCATCGCATACATGTTGTGATTTCCCCGATGGGCGATGGTTAGCTGAGATCAATATGGATAAAAATATACAAGAACTCAAAATTGACAGTAACAAATTAAATTTTATTTGGCCATAATAAAAATTGCATTATTATTGTATTTATGCAAAAGTTGCAAAATCGGTTTGTGATAGATAACTAAAATACGATACATACACATATTTGCGAATGCAATGTGTTTACGAACCGTTTAAATACAGCGTCAATAGTCGTGCCGGCTTGAGTCGTTGAGACTGTCTTGTCAGAATTCATCTCAAGGTTAAATGAGTCCTTTAGGAATGCGATGAGCGGTTCAGATGCGGGATCATTGAAAACTGGGCAAACTTGTCGGCTATGCAGTCTGCGGCTGCTGAACGCCACTCTTGTTGTCTTGTCACTCTTTATATGATAGTCAAGGAGAAAGAAGAATAAAAGTGTAAGCGGTGAGCTGAAATATTTCTTGCTTGGTGATCATTTGATCATGATCACTTGAGCAGAATTTGCTCAATATCTCCTGAACCCACCAAATATGGGAAAAAATTAATTTACAAAATCTCAAGATTAACCACAGACAGCAACAAATTCAATTTATTTTTTTTTTCAATCTCAACCATAATTAAAATTGCCTTATCATTTATACCAAAGCTACAAAATTCTTAAAAAAAAAAGAAAAAAAAAAAGCAGGAGCTCCGCGCGACGAGAACTTGAACTGGGACCGTATAGTTACTAGCCCAGCGCGCTACCGACTCAGCCACGCGCCATCCGGACTACAACTGACGCAACTGAATGGAAAACCATAAAAATCGTTTAGAGCCGTTTTCACAATGTCTAGTTAAAATTTATCTTATAGATAAACGCTAAACGGCCCCCATCCTCCAGTTACAAATTTATCGAACGATACACTATGTAACCCGTAAATTAATTATTTCGATTCACTTTAAAGAACTCATCTGTCAAAACCGTTATTTGCAAACCTGAAATTCATGTGCCCCGAAAATCCTAAAGTACAAATGGCATTCCATCAAAGGCTCTAATTCTTTCCTAGATTATTAGCGCTTTACATCGTAAGAAAATATTGTAGTTCAGAGTTCCAAACATTGTTCTAAAGTACTCATTCGATCCTTAGTTCCCATTAGACTCTTCCAACGACCACCTCATTCGTACTTTCACACATCCCTTTAATGTGTACAAAGGTGAAATATGACCACCAAACAACATGTTGCAAAACATAACAACAACATGGACATATTATGCAAATCGTCCACCTAACAATATCCCCAAAACATTAGTGTGTAAAATTCACATAAAAACTTTGTCGTACACGGGACCGTAAAATGTCGTCCTCTGTCGGAACTTAGAATACGAATAAAACCTCAAAATGACAAAATAAAAATATTGAACATGAAAGGACTTAACATTACGTGCAAAGTATTTCGAACAAAATGTTTTCTAAGTTGAAAATGAAGAAGTCCACATACAGAAATGAAAGGATAGTCCTTCTCTGACCCGCTCGTGACCGATGGAAACAGAAACTGAAAAGTAAAAGTTCACAGAATCGAACTTTCTTTAACGATTGGCCAAAGAGACATGTTTCAGTATTTATGGGAATTGTTGTGGTAACATGTGTTCTCGGCAGCATATTTAGGTCGAAGTGTAATTCAAAGTAGGAGCGGCTGGTTTTTCTGTGTTTTACAGGATTTGGCGTGGCTGTAGGTTTTGACAAGATTTATGTGTCGATTATCATAAAGAATTTACAACACAGCTTATTCCTTTAATGAAAATTTGAATAAGTTTAACTCAGCCTTAAAATTCAAATGAAGACTGTATTGGGGAAAATATCACGAACCGCCTGGACTCGCTGCAGGCTAATTTTTAGTCAAAATTTAACACCCCAGCGGAAATAAATCATTGAATTCGATACTTCGAAATTGTATATTTTTCAATAACTTGTTTGCGTTGGGTAGATTCAGACGGTTTACTTACTGCTCAGTACTGGATTTAACGCCTTCTGAACGCCATGAGCCGAACTTTGCTTTACACGATTTTTGCGTGTACATCCACAAAAGTGTATTCTGTATTCCACTGCAAACTGACGGCACGCACGCAATATGCTTAACCAAATGATTGGAAATATTTTCTGGTCAGTTGAATGACATTTCTTCGTAACTTGTTCATCGATGCTGAAAAATTTACCCTGTTGGGGAAGTATTGCGCCCTCTGAACCCACACATTGATTGTCATCCACGCCGATTCCAACACGAGTCGGTGCGCGAACGGTAACTCAGTGCATAGAGTCGTCAGTCTCATGTCTGACTACGATCGTTACGGGTTCAAGTCCCGTCTACGTCGTACGTGGCCATTGATGTTTGTGTTTTCTTCTCCCTATGATGCGAGGCCACCAAATCTCCCGACTTGTCGCAGGTAGGCAGCTAAATGGAAGCAGGAGGTGCATGCTGACAACATGCGTCGTCCGAAACTAGTTTATGCCAACGAAACATCAGCTAAGCCACATGGAATAATTGACGCGCTATGCGCACTAGGGGTTAAGACAAATGAGTATGAATCGTAATGACCTTCCATATCTCACGGTAAATAACAAATTCTGTCTTATAAAGCACAACAATTAACCCAACACTTACTTGTACTTAACCCAATCTGTTGACACGAAAATGCCCAAGTATTTGTCAAATTGCAAAGCCATATTTTTTGCCTATTTGAAAGAAAACACCCGACATGCGAACGCGATCCAATGTGCACCCAGCCTAGTAAGAGAACACGTTCCTCCTTTGGTTTCATTCTAACTGACATCAGAATAGCCAAATCGAAACACAGTTTGCAATCAAATAAAACCACACAAAGTCAATGTCCATTAACATCAACACAATGTCACACTTCGTAAATTATTTACTGAATAATTAAATTGATCAACCTTGTTCGTCCGGAGCTCGACAAAGCTTGAAGAGTTGCCAAGCATTAAAATAAGTTATCAACACTTGATGTACAGCGAACTGATTGAATTCGATTGGACTGTTGTTGAAACTTTCAACCACAACTGTAAATGTTGCATAAATGTGAAGTTTCGTTTATTGAAGAGAAGCAAATCGCATTGAATTTCAAAATGTTGAAGCTATGCAGGTTGTGAATAATTTAAAAAGATTTTTTTTTTTAATTATTTGTGAAGATTGATTAGTTTGGTTGAAAATATACATGACGAAATGCCATTTTCTCGGATAAGTCTGGGGTTTGTAATGAACCATATTCTGGTATGGTCGTGCTACTTCCACCGACAGATAGCAGCACCTGATCTGTCGGCGGTAAAAAAACAGAGGCTGAGAGTCCCATTACACCCGTACTCCGATGCGAGCACGAAGGCATCTGAGCCGTCCGACAACCATTCCATCCTTATCGCCCCGACAGGAGTCGAAGAGCAGCTAGCTCTGCAGAAACATGATTGGTTAGTGGTAAATAGTTGACGCATTTGTCGCACGCTGACAATCCACTAACCTGTCGTATATGAACTTACCAGTTGTTGTGTTTAGCCATGGCTCTTGAATAAGCGCAATGGGTGCTTGTTTATCGGTGAATAAACTGAACATAGTGGCCAATGCTCATGTTGCGTTGTGCAGGTTAGCCTGAAGTACCTTAATGGCGCTCATGGTTCAGCTAAGACAGCGAGCGTTGGACAAGGCACCTCTGCTTGCCCTGTCGGGAATCATTGGCGCTCTGTCCCCCTTCTGTTGACGCTCCCTTGGTGAGAGCCACTGTAGTTCCTCGAACTTTTAGCCGCACGACGACCAAACAAGTTAATCCCCCATCTTGATAATATGCCCTGACGGAGATTGCGTGTCGAGTGTTAGATGCGCCACTGGTCGATAATGTGTCAGCATTCATGATAAATGTAAAGTTGCTATCGGTATCGACAGGTCCAACAATAATTGAATGACTGAGTGGAATAAGGTAACAGTTGCCCTAAAGTCAAATGTTGGGAAAACGCAAAAAACTTGTTTATTCCTTCTAAAGCAAATCTAAATGACCAAGTTAATTTTTGTTTCATAGCTTCTGTTAAAACACATTATGTGAATTAAATTGTAGCCAAAAATATTCATGCATAAACGAGTGAGAGGAGGGGGAAGTTCAAAAAAGTGTTTCCTTTTTCCACTAAGTGGATATCGACACAAATATTTTTCATAAAAACTTCTTTATTTTATCATTAAACATTACAGTACTAATAAACAATAATTAGTGAATATCCAAGTGAACAAATTATGAATTATTGATAACAAAAACGTTTTCTTTAAATGTTTGTAAACAGTTTGCAAGTTTGAAAAACAGCAGAAGTGGACAAATTTTTACATAACAAAATCACAAAAGGTTAATCATCATCGTTCAAGTCTGTAGTGGCTGTCGGCCAGGCTAATATATTGTTGTAAAATGGCTTTTCGTCGTCGGGAATATAAGGAAGCAGCTTACGGAGGTCATCAAGTTTCTTCACGTTGATGGGAACTACCGTGGTGTATGCTTTGGTAGTCGGTAGCGGTATGCTTCCGTTAATTTTAAGCATTTTGAAAGAATCTTTCACAATTCCATCAATGAACTCACTTGCTTCGATGTATCCTTTGGATTCAGCTGTGTAGGTGAAGTGTCTGTATTTACTGATAGAAAATTTATTGAAGCTATTTACTCCCTTTGGTGTTTTCTTAAAAAATCTAGGCCACCACTGCTTGAAATCCAGGATTTCATCATTCCCTACCTGATGAACCATGAATGGAGATCCAGTTTTGCGAGCAGTTCTAATAAGTTCGTCGTAGTTATTGGTAGAATACATTCTATCATGTGATCGCATGTTCCTTTTGATGGCGGCAAAATTGCGGTCGCAGGGTAAGAAGCTATGACCTCGCATAGGGAAATATTGATGGATTATTTTGAAACGACCATTCATTGTTAAGGCGAGGAGCAGCCGAGTGAGGGTGTGATTGCGGTTTTGGCCTCCGCAAGCATCGCTGAATACATACAGTTCGTTGACTTCATCTGGAATAAATGTCTCAATGTAGTGAGCAATAAACGTGCATACTTCGTTTGGGCCTTTATTTGCAATCCCTTCGTGGTATGTATAGAACATGGAAATGTCTTGTGAAATGTCATTAATGCAAAATACATTGTACCATAGCTTTCTGAAATAAAACATTTCTTGCACTGGGGTTTTTGGAAGAGGAAGATTTTGCATGTAGTCGAAGACGATGGCAGCTTTGTTATTTGACTTCTTGCAGAGCTCCTTCACTTCACTCATTTTGTTATAAAATTTTTTGGCTCGCCTCTTGTGTATTACAATTTCAGCAACAGCCACCTTTTTGGCCCTATTATTCAAGGTTGTAGATTTTATTTTTGTTCCAAGCTCTTCGCATTGACCACACACGTCAACCTGAGGCCGTCCAAATCTGAAGTTGTAATTATCTTTAAAGTACTTTAGGTAAAATTCATACTTCACCGTTGATGAAAGCTGAGGATATTTTTTAACGAAAAAATCGTACATACGTCGAACGGTTAAGGTGCTCTCCAAGTACGTGATAGGTTGATTACCGTAATGTGTAATTTTCTTTTCAAAGGTATTAATATGCTCGTCAATATGGACTAGAATCTCCTGGCTCTTACGGTTGCCCCTGTTAAGATGTTTCCCTCTATTATCACATGGAGAAACACCACTAGTTATCAAATTCGTCAGTCTATATACAGCTTTAGAGCTTATGGCATGCAGTGAAAAAAATGCTTTTCGACAAACCCTGACTCTGCAGTTACCATTCATTGCATAAAATTCAAAAGAGCCACTGTAGATTTTGGAATTTGGCCGGTGTTTAGCGATTTCTTTCCTCGTAATTAACCCACAGAGAAACGTATCCATTTCATTTTTTGGTCTACCGTTGTAAAGGTTGCGGATTATTTCCTGTTGTTCGTGTTCATCAATTTTCTCCATGCACTTCCTCTTGCACTTGCAGTCAGGGCCTGTCGACTTTGCAGCAACATTTTTACCTGCAAAATTCACGTACGCTTCTCCTTTACATCGGGTAATTTTCATTTTCTCCTTCTTCCAAAGATGTGGTTTCGGCACTGCCTTTTTTCTTCCTCGTGATGGGCTGGATTCCTCTCCAGATGTCTGGAAAGTAATATAATACAAAATATAGACAGGTGTCTGTAAGATAACGGGTAAAACCAACAACAATCTGTCTCTTACCTCATTATCAACCATCATCCTGCAATAATATACGAAACTCACAATCTCCGGGATTCAGATAAAACGAAACTGACTTGTATCCAAAAGAAACTCGTAAATAAACGAAATAGCACCCGCGGAATCGTAATATCTTTGATGTCGTGATAATAGTAAAGGTTGCCTGGGACATTAGCGCTGGAAACGCCGCGCCGAGTGAGCGGAACAAAGAAACAATTCACGAAATTGTTACCGTTTTCCGCTCATCGAAAATATCTCTTGGCATTTTGAAGCCTTAAGGGTGGCTAACCTGTTTTGTTCTTCCGCTCATTACATACTACTACTTTGCCTTAACCCCTAGCGGGGCATGGCGCCTGCGGCGGGTGAAAGCACATGTGCGCGCATCCTGCTTATTGGAAGAAGGTTCTTTCTCTACATTGGACCCTTGCACTTGCTGAGATTGAGCATGACGTGCGTGAAGCGTAGGTAATTCTATCATTGCGCCTCAGCAACCGCTCCACTGAGGCGACTCTTTCATTGGATAGCGTAGAGCTGCGGGGAAAACTCTTAGCGAGTCCTGGATTTTTTTCGCCAAAATAGCCTGTGGTGATTGCAATTCAGGACATACTCGCTTCACCGACGGCTTAGGCCCTGAACGTAGGAGGGCTATCCCCCGGCCCTTTTCCTTTCCTTAAGACTGACCCTTAGCCATAACCCTCCTATATTTGCGCCTTTGCACCGTCTTTAATTTGGTATGGCCGCTACTTAGGTTACTTGCTGCTGATTCCTTTGCCTACAACCATCAGTCCGGATTTCTCCGAATACGAGTCGTCGGCAACAGAATTCAAGTTGGAATGTTAGGGCTTGGAGTCATCCGGACTAAAGAAGTCCAAGGAGGACTCAGAGTTACTATGTCGCTTAACGTCATAAAGGAGATACCGCCCCCTTCCCGATCAAGTTCAGTCAGCGCGAATAGCAAAGACAAGCCTGCTTCCAACCGTCACCACGTGGAGGTAAAGGTGGTACTTGCAAGGACATGACAGTTACGGAAAATATACTATGATGGTCCAAGTGTTAGTCCCCTGTCACACCTTTGGCTGACGGGGGATGATGGTAGAACCCGTGAACTTCCAAAGTAGAACCCATAATTCTAAAAAAATACATACTTTCCAAACTCTGTAATTAAATACGATTTCTATTGAATATAAATTGAACATTAACTGGTCACCATTTGTTCAATAAATTGCATTATCGATTCCTGGGGATAACCATCGAATACGTCTGTCTATATCTACCTATTGCTGTCCATTCCATCGAAACTTTCTAAAACTATTCCGAACACCTGGAACTCAATCAATCAATCGAATTGCGAAGATCCATAAATTTCCAAGACTTGATTTGAATATTTTGATACTACGAGTATAGTGGGCAGTTAGTTAGCTAATACTGTAATGTAAAATATGGACTTTAACACAAATCCAAATGGTTTTCGAAAATCTGTTTGGATTTATGAGTTGGTCATTTATCTTTCTTACTTGCGATTGGTAATAAGGCGACAAAATGCAGTCGGGACATTTTCAGTTTATATGAATGAAAATCGGGCTACTCCATGGAAGTGACTCAATTTCACTGACTATCAAAGTCAACCGGAGGACTTTCGTTAATCTTGGCAAGCAACATGTGGTATGTGCTGTTCGGCTACGGAGAGTTAAGGCGGGGCTCCCTTTAATGGTACTATTGAAGTAATTCGTCACAGTCTAGGTCTGGTATTTACATATATTGCGGCGAAAAGAAAATAGTTGTGGGAAAAAAATGTTCCCTTGATGGAAAAAATATTGGATCATATATAATATTTTTTTTGTTCGGTTTGCTTTCCGCTTCGCTCCATGCCCGATAAGGTCCTTTTTAAAGGACTCAAAATGGGTTTGGCAGTACTAGAGTTCACTGACCTCATCGCTTCGATTCTGGAGATATCATACCCAAGAAGGCCCCTTTGGTTTAACCAAAGGACCCCAAACGCTTTCAACAGTATTGTGCATTCGCCTTAGCCCCCCGGATTTGAAAATACCTACATATATTTGCTTGGTTCGTTTTCTATTTCATGATCAAAATAGTCGTTTTATTTGGTGCAATTTTGTATTTCCTCAAGGGGCGATTCACGAAAAATTAAAGTCGATTCCGGCAAAAACAAAAATTAGTCGCATGACAGAAATATATAGATATGCTCGAAGCCAGAATACAACCTTTGGCTGTAGATCTCGATTCTTGCCTATGGCTTTCTTACATAAGTAAAGCGCAAAAGTCGCCTTAGATACTTTTTCCCAAATATTAAGTCTCCACCATAACTTCCTATATAGGATGACCCCCAAAAAATTTCGCCTTATTAATAGCCACAAGCTTCTCAGGGATGCCTCTCCTGCACAAGGCCGCCCATATAGAATCCCGGTTCACACTATTGAAAGCCTCCTCGAAACTTCACCAAAAGGTACACGGTTCAAGACCGTGGCGAAGTGTTCTTCCCACCGGCTCATTTGATCTTCCGACAAGATTCACCGGATATTGGCAGGAGTTACGACCACCTGTAAACTCCTTGATGATACCGTATACGGCGCACCGGCACCCAATCACGGACCACTTTCCTCAGAGACTCTTTTCATTCTCCTTGTCTAAGTTCTTCCAGTACCTCCGATGAATTTAAGGTATGAAATTTTTAATTTACCTAAAACTTTAAAACTGCCGGAGAGCTACCTAACTTTCCCCAGGCACGTCACGACTTTCCAATTTCAATAAAATTCAACTTCGATTAAATTCTAAAAACAACTTTTTCAATTCCGCCCATGCCAGAGTTACTGACCCGTTCTGCTGACGTTTTATCCTGCCTATACGTACTTTTCTACGTTCTAGGATACACGAAACGTGTTAATTTCAGGTCACGTTATCCCGTTTGTAACATGTCAAAATAACAGGTGCCACATATGCATTAAGGAAATGCAGACTCTCCGATATGCAGAGGTGTTCATGCAAATGAAGGTGCTGAGTGGACTGTAATTTTAGACTTTGATTGGGGGTGAACGGCTTTCAGTGCATGTTTCTGTTGCAAGCACGTGATTTATTTACACATGGATTTGCATTGAATTCGACTAAAATTGATATGACATAAGAAATACATATACTGCTACAGATTTAATGACAGCGTCACTTTGAACTTTTGAGGTCCCTCATGTTGCCTGTGAAGTTTCAATATTCAGAAGGGTACTCAGCATATGAGGAAACAATTATTTTTGATTTGTCAGGCTATGGTTAGATAATTAATATAAAACAAGTGAAAATTATTTTTGTATTCTATTGTGGTTCACGATTACATACCGAACCCAAGGGTGTGGCGTCATTTTGGATAATGAGATTTTCCATAAATACTTTAGGGAGACCGGGGAGGAAGATAAGGTGGCTTGCGACTCCAAAATGATACCACATAGAGTAAAGGGTGGTGCATGCTGGCGACGTGCATCGTCCCCGTAATCCCGACCCTCACATGGGGGTGAATGAGCGTCAACAAAATATTCTTCTAACTGGCCGAGATTAGTGTCAAAACACTGGTTTCCTGGATCGCTGAGATAAATGGTGACACTCCGAAAGATCTTTAACCCTTCCCACACTCCTGCGGCTTTGAGATCGTAAAAACAAAAAATGAACAAGATTAGTGTCGAATTAATAGTTTTCAGATCGCTAAGATGAAAGGCGACACTCCCAAAAACCCACAACCCACCCCACAACTGTGTAAAAATTGTCAGTGAGTGCGTTCAGAAGGTGGCAAAAGAGCAGAAACCGCTCGCGAGCTGCTCTGCAACTGCTCGCGAGCAGCTCCGGAGCTGCTCGGTTTGGAGTCTGCACCTGCTGAACGCTACTTCACCAGCTGACAAATCGACCAGCTGAAAGCTGACGATGACAATTTTAGACTTCAAGTGCCGAAAAGTGGAAAATACATGAATCCCACGCTGTCCATTACAAAAATCACGAACAACGAAGAAACAAATTCAAAAGCACCCGAAAACCAAAGAACTAGAAGCCGAAAACGGCGAAAACACAACAACAACCAATTTGATAACTGTCAAAACTCGAAACTCGCAACATGAGCGTGAGGTTGAAAAAGAAGAAGAAGAACCTGAGCACTGATCAGTGAGCAGAAATATTTCTTGCTCGGTGAAATTTGATCATGCTCACCCGAGCAGAAGTTGCTCGGTCACTTCTGAACCCGCTCGTTCTGAACATGTTCGCTGAGCGGAAGTTGCTCAGTTCCTTCTGAACGCACACAGTATGACCGAGATTAGTATCAAAACCCTTGTTTTTTGTCGTCACTGAGATGAAAGATAGCATTCCCAAAGCCAATGCCCCCCCCTTCACTCATACTCCCTTCCCTGGGGACTGAATGAGATGGGAAAAAATTACATATATTAATGTTGATTTAGTAGTTTTCGTTGTGGCTACATAAATTAATGTTGATTTAGTAGTTTTCGTTGTGGCTAAGATGGTCATGGTGATGGTGACGCTCCCAAAAACACACAAAAGTTAAAAATAATAAGACGATCACAGGGACGAAATAGCACCGGTCCGAGAAGGATGAGAACAACAAGACGGGCAAATTCGGCAAAACAACGTCAGCGGCGTTTTGGTAGTGTTCGCTAAGTTGCTAAACACCGCAGGTACGCTAAGCTTGCAACTAAGGGAACAATAATAAGAATGGCTGTGAAAAACGCTGAATCAAATGAGAGATCAAATCAACGGAATCAAAAAAAAATTTAGGTTACAGCGTCCATCCAAGCGTTTCAACTGGGAAGAGAGAAAAAGTGTAAATCCGGGACGTGCTATCCAAAAGGAAAAGTTCAATTGGCCCCTATTATGAAGCACCAGAAGCGCTTTCAAAATATTCCTGACGAAATCCCCTTTCAAAACTTTTCCTCCTAATTCTAGGAATACAAAGCTTGCTTCCAAATGTGAATGAGAGTGCAAACAAAAATGTCAAACATGGCAGAGACTAGGGTTAAACCAATTCTTTCAGAATCGCTGGGATAAGTGGTGGCGTTTCCAAAGCCCCTCTCCCCCGACTTGGATGACCGTGAAATAGTGTCCAAAATTATCAAAATTAGTGTCGTGAGCGTAACGAAATCTAGTATTTAATATTTCCCCATATCGTTGAACGGAAAATAGGCTTCTATAAAGTTTTTTAATCGAGAATCCTTTTCAGAACTCCATAACAAAAAAAACATATCATGATTCTTGATGGAATCTTTACTCGAATCACTCCGAAACTTTTCAATCTCCGGCGTAACTTCTCAAAGGACAATATTGCAATCTACACAATGCTTAACTTTATCAATCCTTTTCAGGAATGCGTATAGCGAACACCCCCCAGAGAATCGAGAATAAACAAAAATATGTACTGTCAGTGGCGGATCCAAATCTGGGGCACCTCCAAAATGTTATTTTGCCCCCCAATTCGATCTGAGCACAGTCAGATACTGTGTTTAGATAGAATCGGGGGCAAAAATCCTTTTCCATAGTCCTCCTCGTGGGCGCCCCCTGGAACTGCAGTGGTCTTTGACCATTGCTAACCAAGTCAAGCCGCCAGTAATGGCGGTGTGATGATTTGGTTGAGGTAAACATTCCTATGATGTGGCGCGTAGGAGTAATACCATGGACTTTCCCTTTGCCGGCCTATCGTTTAAACCGACAAAGGAAAGGATGTGTATGCCAGTAACTTACTCAATTGCTCTAACCACCTGTGGGGCATAGCGCGTCAACTGTTCCATGAGGCCCAGTTGACGTTTCGTTGGCATAAACTGGTTTCGGAGAATGCTATTGCCAGCATGCACCTTCTGCTCCCCATTTAGCAGCCTACCTGCGACAAGTCGGGCGATACTGTGATTTATTATTACAGGGGGAAGACAACATCACAAACATCCTTGACCACGAATGTCGTCGTGGACGGGATTTGTTGTAAGACCTTGCAAGCTTGGATTTAGCAAAAAAAAAAAAGAAATTGCATGACTAATTAAATAACTGCAATTTAAATTCGTCCGCATTCAACTTTAATCAACACTCAGTAAAAAAATGTTACGAGAAACTACATACAAATAGTACGCGCACCTACGCATGAGGCCGGTAGGTATATGTACATACTCGGTATTTTTGATATGTAATTGCAGAGTGCCCAAAATTAAATGAATATATTAAGAAGACTCCTAGTTCACCAGGCGACGCATAGTGATTCGCATTTTTGACTAATAGTGGGTTTTAAATTGAGATAATTTCGCATACCTTGCGGGGGTCCGATCGATACGTGATCTGGGTGGCTTAACGGATTGCTACTCTCAGTATAATGCTCTAGAACGCTAGCTTCGCTCGCTCTATACACTACAGCGGTAAAGCTACTATCAGCCAAGACGCGTATCACGATGCGTCGTCGGTTAAATAGTAATACCAAGGCATACCCAAAGGCAAAACGCTACTCAGAGAAGACCCAAAGACTAAGAAGTGACCGCTGATTTGCAGTTGTCAGCCCTTCTATGTAATACGTAGCAGTACTCCCGTTCGACGAAAGAGAGGGGTTTTAGTGGAATGTAATATAAAGTACGAAGAACCCAGGTCACTGTATAAGCACATTATAGCGACATTAGGAAGATGCAGTGGCTGGTGTTTAAAACGTTTATTCAGCGCTTTCTTCCAACAGCAGCTTTCCTCACTCTATAGTAAAAAATATCATGCGAAGTCCTGCCCAATCCAACGTCGATTTCTTGATCCGCCACTGTGTATTGCTCAACATATTGAATGCCATGCAGTTCTTCCTGTCGCTTCTGTCTTTCAATGTTCGCAGCCACACAATTTCCATTTGCAATTTCCCATTGGAAATACTTTTCTTGAATACCATGCCACCATCACTTGTACACGAAATATTGCACAAAGCCTTATGACGCTTTGATCATATCCTTTCTTTTTTTTTTGTACACTTCAATTGTCACATGAAACGAAAGTCAAAGTGCCTTCGGCATGTAATCAATGTATTAAAAATTAAAATGTCAGCCGATGTCGATGGATGTTTTCACTGAAAAAGTACGGATAACTTGCACTTTTTTGAATATCTGTACTGTGTACTGTAATGTTTTTGAAAAGGATTGGAATGGAGCTGCAGGCTTTTTTTAATGGAAGCGATTTCGGTGACGAAATTCTGGCAAAACTTGCTCTATTGAAAATTAAATTATGATTTGCGAATCGCAAGTTCAACATTTTTTTTTGCATTTCATTGAAATTCATATACAACATGATTATCCACCGTCCACTTGATTAAGCTCGCAACAGACAACTTCCACCCCACTTATTCTCTTCCGGAGCAAAGCATCCCTTATTAAATCAATCATCAATCATAATTCATGTCATTTCCTCCGAAACGTTCTGTAAAGTAAGCATCCTTCGAAGTATTCATCCAAGGACTCATACAAGTCCTCGCCAATGTACATAATCTGAATAGAAATGAATTCATAACTTGAAAAGTCAGAGCATTATACACACCGTGTTCTCCATTAAATATGCCCTGCCATCTTGGAAAAAGCGATTCCTTTACAAAAGCTTATCTTTAATCTGCTTCAGTTTATCGCCATCCCGTCCTTAGAGCCATCTCGAGAAATCCACTTTCCCGTGAACGGTACGTGGACATTCTATTGTTTTCTCCGTATTGCCATAGTCGTCCTGTTTCAAGGCGGAAAATCATAAACCAAGAATCAACATGATCTATTATTCATCAAAAGCACTTTTATTCTCTTCAGGATATCTTGACACGCGTGAGTGGATCAAAAGTCGAGCCCAAGTTTTCGGGCGAAAAGATGATATGACGCCCCGCATGGATCCCTGGACCGATTTTCGTGGAGTGAACGATGTTATATGAAATCCGCATCTTTAGACAAACTTGAAATTGCGGAATATTTGAATGTTTTCAACGTAATATCAGAGTCTTGACGGTCGTTCGCAAGGATGCTAGGAGAATATTATATGGTACAGGGTGTGTTTTAGGTGGTGGTTGTTTTCGAGCTTCAGTCTTAATTTGGCAAATGTTGGATCGAATAATTGTGTTGTCAACACATTAGAATCCTAGAAATCTAAAAATAGAATTTTTGACAAGTCGACAATTGCAAGATGTTGAACGATGTTCAAACCGAATATTGGATATTTCAATGCTGAGTACGGGATATGACGGGACTTTATGAAAATATGACAACAGATACCTTGCACTCACCCAAATCTGTATGACATCAGACTGACGGTTCAACACACTCAGCCATCGAGTTCGGGGTGGGTACAGCTATTTGCTCAGCTTAACTGTTGTTGCTGAAAAAGCAACAAATCAGACCTACTGCGGGAGTCCTCATTGAGAACTGCATAAATGAAAGCAGCTGTGAAAAGGATGGAGAGGAGCGTATTCTTTATCTTCTCTACTCATACTCAATTGCCCTAACCCCTTGTGGGGCATAGCGCGTCAACTGTTCCATGTGGCCCAGTTGACGTTTCGTTGACATAAACTGGTTTTCGGAGAATGCAGTTGCCAGCATGCACCTCCTTCTCTGTACCTGTCCTGTTCTGATATGAGTGAAGAAGACATTTCCCGGATCCCATTTCTTCACTGAACTGGATATATTAGCTATTGTTGATGGTGGCAAGTACCATATTGGGAGTTCTTTTTGGCTCAACGATTAGGATTTTCAGATTATGATTCCCTGGTGGCAACAGAATGAACCCTATCGCAGTCCATGTGCTGTCGTAACCACAGCACACATGTATCTAACCTAACCTTGATAGGAGATTTTTTTACGCTCTTCATTGCATACTTCTCTTCAATAAAGAATACATTCGCGCTTTCAATACACGCACGCCTTTTACGGACCAAAAGTTGAATAAGTCGGGCCTCCTCCAAATTTGATTTCAGGATCCGTCACTGGAAACAACCATAGAAAATTTACTTTTTTTATAATTGTAACTATACTATAACAAAAAATCCGCTATACCTTTTTGCTGATGGCTGATGACAACTACCTACCCAGACCAAAACATATCAATGTTCACATTTTTTGTTTTGATTAAAATAAAATATAATTGACTAAAACTCAAGACACCCTGTTCTATTTATTTCGAAACTCATTTCTGCCTTTTTCCATAAGAAAATTCTTCCCATCGCCAGAAAGCAACACACTGTCTGAACATTATCGCCAGGATATTTTAAGATATGTATGTTCTCCGCTACACATATAGTGAGATGAGGCCCCCACGCCTCTGGTCATAATAAGAAAGTGTCGGCGGCATGTCCTTGTTGACAAGTAAACAGAGAAAGTGTCAAAATATCATTCGTAAGGAGCAGCAGGCGTAGCAGTCGAGTCGGCTCCACAGACATTACAACATACCCGGATACAACTAGCATATTACAGACACACACAACATGCAAGGAAGAATCCTGACAGAGGGATGGTCCAACATGATATATTGTTAAATGGGCAAGTCATGGATTGGATGTAGCCTTTGGACTGTAATCGAAATTCAATATGCTGTCGAAATGAATGCAGACAAACTTCCATCGTCAAGGATCAAATAATAGTCCAAGTAGTGATTGACTTTTATGAAAATGCAAAGGATGTTCTCAATGGATACGGATCTTTCACATATCATGGTATGATGATTTATGGTATGTGGTGGTCATATTATTGATGATACTGGCGTTGATTATGATTGAGGAGTGGCAATAGTGGCTATGACATAGATACTTTACTATTTTCATGTTGAGACTTCTCTCGGAGTGATCGTTTTTGATTAAGATTCATTCAACAGGCAACAAATTAGTCCATATTCGAAATGTGCCAATTAAAATGTTAAATAGTCAAAAAGCAGACAAAATTAAATAATATTCATTTCAATTTACTCCAACATTAGTATAGTAGTAGTATGACCCTTATATCTTCCTACTTGTCCACAAATCATAAATTTCAGTATTTCATACTTACCATCCTTTCAGTTAGTCCGACGAGATACGAGTACCTACGTTGTCATACCTTACCTTACCCCAATTAAAACAGAGATCTTGGAAATTGTCATTCACTCTGGAAAATAATTCAGCGGAAAGCTACTTAAATAATCAAATATGTTTACCTTATGGTTTCCATATTCGACCAGCTACGGTTGGAAGAGGAAGTTATTACGTTGCCAGGTTAACGAGATGAAATTTATTAAAAGTGGAATTTTGTGTGGTTCGTATTTCCTTTTATGATTATTTTAATGCAATATGTTCCAGACAGACGCTAGAAGTTAATCTAGCTAAAATGAAAGCTAATCTAGCTCAAACGTGTTTTCTTCTGTCACCCAGCGAGAAAACGAGACATCAAGAATTAATGATTGACTGTTGCGTTAGAAGGTGTGGAGGAGATGCATTCTTGCACTAACCTTTTATCCCGGGCAGCTCAGATCAATTGTTAGTGTTATTGCCTGGTGTTAACCTACTCTGCTCTGCATGACTTAAAAAAACGCGCCTAGTGTCACCTTTGGGTGTTCTGCTTTGAACGGCGTTAAGTTGTTCGTAGAAGGAGTTTTTCACCACAGCGGAAGCAGCAGCAGCGAAATGTCAATTTAGAAAGCATGCATTTCCTTTAAGTGACCTAGATTGAATGCAGCGGCAGCGATAGCGAAAAAAAAGCAGATTTGCCTGTTGTTGTTGTTCCTGCCGCTTTCTGCGGTCAATCTGGTTCGGGCAGAATTGAAGAAATCGTGCGTCAATAATGTGCTTCTCCACAAATATAGAAAGATTTATGGAAACTGCATCTGTAGCCACCTTCTCTTCAGGGTAATATTTACGTATCCTGTTTCCTTCATCATCGTTGATGGCTCACAACGCGACTAGTCAACAGGACCCTGAATATTTTCACAACTTCGATATGAGTGGTTCATCATGCTCATTGCCTGCGGTAGGAATATGGAAGCGTAAGTGTTTATACTCGTACGTAACTCTCGAACTGAATGTGAAATTATGGTTGCCGACTGTAATCCTCCACACGTAATATCCACAGATGTTTTTGGAGCCATATAAGGAAAACTTCATTAAGCATACTGTATTTGCAATTCCGTTAATGAAATATGGTAGATACAGCGCAAGTTGTCTAATATACTTGCTATTTTGTTTATCGTCTGTATACACATTTCCTCAAGTTTAACTCAAATAATTTACTTCATTAGAAGGAGCTATATGCGAAACTAATGTATTACCCGTCATACGAGAATGATGAACGCGCACAATGTCGAGAGAATGTTGGATATGAAATCCTTCCGGAAATTTAAGATTGTCCTGATTCCTACGGCAAAGCAACAGTGGGAGGGAAGTAAGGTGTAATGAAACAGCATAATTTGTATGACGTGCGAAAGGTAAAATTACCCTCAATATGGTTGTAAGCGGGATTCTCTCCAGCATCTTCGAGCTTTCCAAGAAAGACGTCTGAATTTATTCTAATTCCTCTTGGAAATATTATAACATCCTAACACATCAACATCGGGATCTCAACGTCGAATTCGTAAACTACTTTACATACCAGAGTAGCAGCCTGTCAACGGCTGCCAGTGACACAGAAAGTCAAACAAAATCAAGCGATGAATACAGATAGCAAATAAGAATTTTTCTCGAAGCATGTACACAGAAATACGATGCTCCGCATATGCCATATGACCTGTGCTATGATATGGCTGCGAAACCGGAACCCTAAATCAAGCATGCGAAAACATTTTAAACACATTTGAACAAAAGGTCCTTATTAAATCTTTCAGTTTCTGGGTTTTGAGGTGAAAAAATCACTGTCCACTCGGATTTTTTGTTAGTTTTAAACCAAATTTTTATACCCTTCATGGATATGATAGGGTATATTAACTTTGTCATGAAGTTTGCAACGCACAGAAGGAAGCATCTTCGACCATATACTCAATAGCCCTAACCCCTTGTGGGGCATAGCGCATCAACTGTTCCATTTGGCCCAGTTGACGTTTCGTTGGCATAAACTGGTTTCGGAGAATGCAGTTGCCAGCATGCACCTCCTGCACATCCATGGCCACGAACGTCGTCGTGGACGGGATTCAAACCCGAAACGCCGGTAGTCAAACATGAGACTGATTCTTGGTCGGTATGATGAGACGAGTTGATTAAGCTTTGTCCGTCTGTCCGTCTGTCTGTCCCGTTCTATGTAAACTAGTCCCTCAGTTTTAAAGCTATCGAGCTGAAATTTTGTACGAAGCCTTCTTTCTATTGCACGCTGAAAATATGTCGGAACCAACGGAATCGGACTACTACGTCATATAGCTGCCATAGGAACGACCGGTCCAAAAATTAGTCTTTGTGAGAAAAACTTTTTTATTTCTACAGCTATCTGTTTCAAATTTCGCACTAATCAATAGACTCTTTAGTTAAACCATACTTCTGAATTTGGTTGAAATTGAACTTCTCTATCATATAGCTGTCATAGGAACGACTGTTCTAAAAGCAGGTTTTTGTTAGGAATACTTTTTTATTTCTAAAGATATCTTTACCAAATTTCATATTATTTCATCGCATTGACTGCCAAATCACGTCCCTAAATTTGGTTGAAATTGGCTCACTATTTCGTATACCTCTCATAGGAACAGTGAAATCGGAACAAGTTTTACTACTAATTTCAAAGTGGCAAATGCACCGTAAGTCACAACGAAGGTATGATACCCTTCACGCGAAGCCTTCGGCTAGCTTGTTTTACATATTTTTATTTTATATTCTATTTTTTTTTTTTAATTTTTAGTTTTTTTTTATATTCAATTATTTTTAATGGTTTATACTGAATGTTTGATATACTGAAGGCTTAAGGCTCCGCGCTTAAGGGATCACAACCAGAGCCGCGCGAAGGAAATTTGGCACCCGGGACGAAAATAAATATGGCGCCCCCATCTACAGCTGCTAAAAAGTTTCTCAAACCATTTTATTCCTGGTTTTCGCAAAAATTCCTGGTTCTTGGATGTCATTGAAGTGACAATATTTTACTGGCGAACTAAAAAGTTTAACATCTGCGCGGGTTCTAAAACGACAGCGAGTCGCTACTGCGATCAACCGTTTAGAAATACGCGGAGCGACTGAGAGTAACTAGCGACTTCCAAGCAACTATGCATGGCGGTTGCTACGGCATTGAATAACAAATAATCGCTGGCAGCAATAGCTACTCGCTGGCGTGTCGCTCGGCCATAAACAGCCTTAACAGTAAATTCACTACCGTAAAGACTGGTTAATTGTTCCCCAGGTTGCTGTCGCTATCGGCGTCACCTGCAAGCGGCGCCCGAGGCGGTCACCCCCACCCCTCTTAACACGGCCCTGATCACAACCCCTAGTATCGCGCAAACATGAACGCTCGCTTCTCTTTGTTCAGCTTTCGGAGGAATATTTAGTTAAGATTGCGACCGGGATGGGCTTGTAACGTACAGTTAATTTTGTATTATTTTTGGAGATCAGGAGCGTATATCCCCTAAACCTAAACGTATCAAATTCGCTTCAAAAAATTTCAGATTCTGTCGATCCAGGTCAGTGTTAACATAGATATGATATTTAAAACCGGGGGCCGGGAAACTCAAAATACCACGTTCGTCCTCCTTTCACCTCGATTCCTATACAGGATAACGTTTATATCAATCAGGGTCAGAATATTCCTTGCCGGATGTTAATATTGTCTAGCTAGATGAAGGGTCGTGGTGGCACATACGCGTACTCTACATAATTAAATTACTGCAGAACTTCATACAATCTATCAGAATTTCAGGATCCTTCATTATTCAATTTCAGCCGTGCTGTCCCCATCTGTTCACAAAAACACTCTACCCCAAAGCATACGAGTCCCTCAGAAACAAAACTTTCCAACATAACACACTCATTAAATTGATTTATGAAACTATAAAATTATATACCAAGAAAAAATGAGAAAAAGTTAGTCCGTTATTTCAAGCATGCGGTTGTTACTTGAGGGCTTATATCAATGGGCTCATATTGGAAAGGAGACTTCGGGCAGTTGAGTTAGTATGTTTATATGTACCACCTCTGGTTCCATATACGCCGCATTGTGTATCAAATTTTAAACTGTATTACGGATCCTATAGGTGTGTGTGTGTGTGTGCAAATAATATCTCACCGCCGAGCATATTTGTATGAGCGTGGCAAATGCCGAGCATATTATCCTGCTAGCCTCCAGGTCTGAGAGTGAGCCAATTTCTCACAGAACACCGAAAGGGTTAATGACAACTACCATAACGACGCCGAGTGCTACATACTCGTTATGGCACAATGGCCTAAGTTTCGTAAAGTTCGGTGCCATCCACAGAATAATTTATGTTGATTTTAGGAAGATGCCGGCGGGCAATTATTATTATTAATCCAAACAGAATATTTATGGTGCAGTGCTTGAATCCAATATACTTGTGGGTTATTAGAGTCAATGATCCTGCCTAGAATGAATGAGAAGGACTTTTGCAATTTACGATTTTCAGCTTTCCAGGAGTTTCGATACTTTAATGAGTATGTGGAATAATCACAACAGTCGCTCTATGTAGATGATTTGTAATATAATTGACAAGGAGCCACATTTTATTGAATTCCAAGGAACATTCCTGTTTTGTAAGTAATGTAAGGAATCTCTCTATACATATTCTGTTTTGCCATCTATGGGGTTAGTGTCTATGGCCGCCATAGACGATCCGGAATTCCTCTTCGGAAAAAGTGATCAGCCCTG
This sequence comes from Chloromyia formosa, assembly GCA_964017055.1. Classification (NCBI taxonomy): domain Eukaryota; kingdom Metazoa; phylum Arthropoda; class Insecta; order Diptera; family Stratiomyidae; genus Chloromyia; species Chloromyia formosa. The sequence continues at coordinate 13,830,328 of OZ024818.1, read as the reverse complement.
ACCTTCGGGAATTCTGGATCGTGTTTTCGGAAATTTGTCCGGTTCAGACGACCTTCAGGCGGCCGGATGCATCATCTAATCAGGCCTGGTCTTCACCACAGACGTTCCGGAATTTCTCTCCAGAAAATCTGGTCAGGCCTGGCCTTGAGGAATTTCGGATCGTGTATGCTGGAATTTGGTTGGCGACTTAAATGGCCTCAATTAGCTGTTTTTCGTCTACGAACTGCATGCTTCCTTCATATCCGTATCTGCAAACTGCCGTCCTATATGTCCCTTACGTCAAGAGGATTCGTATCATCACCTCGATCCAAAAATTAGCGATATTTGCTAGTTTGGTTTCTGTAGAAATTCATTCCCAAAAAGATGCTGTTTTCCTGACCAGCGGAGTCAAAATGAGATATGTAAACAGTAGTCATATGACACTCATCTTGCCTGGCTACCTCACCTCATTGCCAAAGGACTCAAAATGCCTTAAAAATTATTCTAGTGCATTCGCCTCATCCCCACCATTCATACGATATCCATTTTACCTGGCACTTCATTACCAAGAAGCTCCTGTTGTGCTGATGTGCACCTGCACCAGTACCAAAACGTCGCCGGGTGATACTTAGAATCCCACAAGAAAGCTATGTTGCAAATTTGGTTGAAATTGGGCCGCAATAAATGACTGGAGAATGCAGGTTAGGAAAGACTTTGGCGAAAAACTCTGATTAGAGCACAACAGAATATTTCATTAGTCCAGTAGATAACCGGAATTGCTGCCACCGGGCCGTGCTTAGGATCAACCAGGGAAACTACAATACATACCAAATTTGGTTACGATCAGATCACAGGAAGTGCCCGGACCAACGGACGAACGTACAAACACACCGTATGCATTGAACTATACGAGTATGCCCGTAAAATTGTATTGTATATTAATATATAGCACTGACCAAAAAAAAACTACTACGAGATACTTATTTATCATCAATGTTCTAGTATATTTAAATCCCCGATTGTATATATACTTTCTGCATCCCCATTATCTTTTACAGCCCTTTGCAACAACTTTAGCCACAAGGCTTCGATGGCATTGTCCTTTAATTTAATTTTCGCCACACGCTAATAGAAATACATAGTAGATATTTTCCGGTCATATTTTCCACATGGCTTCATTTTGTTCCAGTTTATGCTTCACTTCCGAAACTTATCCATGCAACAGCCAAGAAGAAAAAATTCAATCTGTGATTGCATCACTTCGAATTTAACGAGAATTAGTTGAATAAAAAAAATCACAGAAAGGATATGAAGAGAACAGTCGGTCGTCTAGCCTGGTATACAGTGAAATCGACGCTAAATGCAGCCAGAGCGCAGTGCTATACTCGTACATGGGATTTGAGTGAAAATGAGGAAAAGCATGGAAAATAGGAATTATGCCGGCAATGTGGCTTCAAGTACGTGTAGTAATGGTCCTGAGTTGAGCTTTGCAATAATTACACATTAAGTTAAATTTTATAGAGCATAAAATTAACCACGCCACACCGATCCTAGCTATTCCAGATATTCAATGTACGTTCATGTGACGTGAATCTGAAATGCAGGGTCTGCTCATGAAATGCAGGATGTTCCACTCGGACCGGGTTGGGTTGGTTCTAAAGTGATGACGATTTTTTCGTTTACTTTTTGTAAACTGTGGTGATACTGACGATCGTGGTCAAGGAGTCTAGCTCGATGGGAAGAGCGTTGATCTCAATCGAGAAGTCAACAGTTTGAGCCCTGAACGTAGGCCGAGTCATAGTCGTTCAGACCAGCCGTGACAGCTAAGTGTCAAAACCTCCTCGGAAATTACCAAGAATGACTCGAGGCCGATACTAGCTCAGCTATCGGGAGTGTTGGCGGGGTTTTGATTAGATCAAACTGCCTCGCCATCGCTACCAAAAAAACCTCACGTGTCGGCCCGAATGTGCAATGAACCATATTCTGGTCTGGTAGTGCTGCTTCCATCGGCAGACCGAAGCAGCACTTGATGAGTTGTGATCTGTTGGCGGTACAAAAACATAGGCCGAGGGTTGATGTTTGGGTTGTCTTCCCCAGGCCTATGTATTTTTGTTACGTTTACGTAAAGGACAGTGGCCACGAGCAGCGAAAACCTCGCCCACGTCTCCCGAACTGAGCTACAGCAAGCATAGGCCGCTGCTTAGCTCGTTGAGTGGCCTTTTTCTTCGCCAGATGGCACAGCCCGACCTTCGCGGTTAACTATGCAACCTTAAGCTCCGTCCCCACGGGCATCTCCGGATGCCCACCAAACCGTCCGTTACAAATGGCAGAGCAATACGGGATGTCCCTTACCGGATATATAAAAAAAAGTGGAAATTACCGACGAAATCCCCACAAACGTCCCTGTCACTACCCTCCCCGAACCTTAGGTTTAGCAAAGGAGTTTGAGCAAAACCGCAAACTCCTTTGCAAAATTGATACTGAAAAGTAAGCGCGACGAGAACGGAGGAGCGGAGGCTCTCGCGGCAAGTCAGGAAGTAATATTTCTGTCTACTCAACCTACATTATTATATATTTTTTTTTCAAATATATTTGTATTCGTATACAACTGTTTAATTCCAATGTCTTAAAATATATTCTTCCTTTCCATGATTTTTAGGGTTTTGTAGTAAAACAAAACCCTTATGAAATCGGTCATGCGTCCGTCTGTCTGTCTGTCTGTCTGTCCATGGAATATCTCACGAGCCGCTGAGGCTACATGTATGAAATTTAGTGAAAATATGTAGAAGTACTATAATTCTCTGGAGGAAGTGATGCATCGTAATAGGTAAACTTTGAGGGGGGGTCCCCATAGAGGGGAAATGAAGGACGAAATTTTTTTTTCATTTGGTATAGGCAAGTGGGGTATCGTAAGAAAGGTACCATCGAGTACATTCCATTTCTGGAATTTTCTTCAAATTTAAAGAAAGGGGAAAAGAGGGAGAGGGGAAAATATGTGATCCGAGTTTGTCCCCCCCCCCCCCTTGCATTTCCAAACCGTTATACTTAGAGATATGAAAATTTACAGAAAAGCGGCATTTTACTAACATAGAAAACTATAAATAATAGAATTCCAAAATCTCATCAAAAAAGGTTAATAATAGTACATTTCTATTTTTTCAGTTAGCACACCCCTGCACCCCTTAAGCACACCCGAGGTCAAAAATATTGATGGCCAATGATAACCAACACCATAGACAATAATGCCTCTACGTTTCATTACAACCATGTAATAATTAACAATAGTACATTCACTTAAAGTTAGGCATTTTTACACTATTCATACAAAAAATACACCTACCGGCTTCAAAGGTGCGAGTACTACTTGCATGTTGTTTTCCGTAGTGCGAATTGCAGTTATTGTTACATATTATGATTAATCACATTTATGAAAGGGTAAAGATTGGTAGGGGGCGATGTGTGGTAATTGGCCAACTGTAACGGGTGGGGGAGGGGAGGGGAGGGTGAAGGGCAAAATTAAGGTCAAATTTTGTTTTTCGACTGGTATAGGCAAGTGGGGTGGTGTGAGAAAGGTAATGTTGAGTTTACTTTACTTATATTTGAAAAAAAAGGGGAACAATGAGGGAGGATAAATTATTAGATCGTAATTTGCCCCCCCCCCCCTTGCATTTCCAGACCGTTACACTTAGAAAAATGAAAACTTCCAGGCAGGTGGGTTTCGAACAGTATATAAAACGGGAAATAATGGAATTTGTATATCTCCTCAAAATAGGTTAATAATAGTTTGTTTCCATAGTTACAGTTAGCGCATCCCTGCATCCCTTAAACACGTCCGAGATCAAAAGTACCGATGACCAAGGATAACCAATACCATAGGCAATAATATGTCCTAAGTTTCATTACAATCACGTAATATATGGGTCAGACATTTTATTTTTTTTTTTATCCATCTAAGTGGTACCAAGAAGAGCAAGGAGCCAATACTTACATACCAAAATAAGTACTTGCTACAAAACCCTCGGATTGCGGGCGTAGCCCTCTATATTCCGGTTTCATTCTTCTTTAGTTATAATATTGTACATCATTCCTATCCTACTGAGATCTCAAAATAAACCCAACATAGTTTTAAAGGTCGCCACAGGAGATTGAGGAGGAGAGGAGGAAAAAACTATTCCAACAAACGACTGGCTTTAGGTAAAGCTCGGTAAAGCTCTGTTACTGAAGATAAACTTGCTGATGAAGTTCCCATCGGAAAGCCGCTGAAGCTCTCGAATAAGAGATCAACTCTATCAAGCTACCACAGCTGTCTTCTACTGAGGATAATTTAGTGTTACGATTTGGTGCAACGCGCGGCGCCACTATCTGTTTTTTTTTATTTTCATATTATATCTTACTTGGATATCCTTTTTGACAGGTTTTCCACATATCTCCTTGAAAATCATTCATACGCGTATATTAGGAAAAATGGAAAAAATTCTTATGCAACCCATTTCAGGACATACTTTCAATAATCCCTAGTGTTATGCTTGCCTGCCTTTCATGCCAGTCATCGTAATGCAAATAATTATTTCATGCTTATGGCAAGATTAATTAATTTCAAAAAGTCCTACCTAAAAGGATTACGCGTCTGGAATGGTTGTAAAAAACATTTGGTCGAAATTATTGAATGGGATGTGCATACCTGAAAAAAATACAGCAAAGGTGAAAATTTAAGGTAGTAAAAAATTTAAGTTGAAATCAACTACTAGGACTATTAATAGAAAGAAAAAAATTAATAGGAACTTAACTCTCTTATCATCGAGGATAAAATGACCTTAACATTTATTATTAACTGAAATCTTTCACCCGAAGATACTTTAGTCCGATAAAGTGCGGAACTCAATTTATTCCACGCCAAGTTGCCAACCTGAAGAGTCGGGTATTTCAATTGTCATCTCTTACCTGACTACCGCGCACAAAAATATTCGTTATCCTTTTCATTATCATCAATTTTCGTCAGAACGGTTTACAATTCCGACGAAACAATGGAATAAATAATTACAATGCCGTCCGTGTATTTGCAACAAGGCCAAACAAAAGTAACAATCAACAACTCAACTAACAACACAATTGACGAGTCCCGGGAATATTTATCATCAACTTCCCCGGACGGCTAAAAAGGCTGCCGGTAGAATGAAGTGACGGGTTAGTATTCCAATTGCTTCGCTAAGAGCGTTATAATCCCTAATTGCCGGGACGTTTGGCGCGAATAAAACAGAATACTTCCATGACATTGTGTTGCGCCACTGTACAAATTACAGCCTGAGCGGATTGAGGGAAGTGGACGAATCCAGAACCATTCAATGGCGAAATTGTTGGCAAATTAAATTATTAAAACACACGAAATCTACTTAATTTGAATTTTCTGAATAAATTGATAATGTTGGTGGAATGTTGTTGGAGAAAGGGTCGAAGTGAAGGGCGTTTTAAAGAGCTCTGATGGAAAGTAATATGGGAGGGCCTGGGATGGATATTCAAGATATTCAAAAGAGATGCGAGAAGATGGAATTAATGAGCTGAAATGAGTGAAGAATTTTGAATTAGTTTTCATCGTAGTGTCTTCATTATAAATACTCGACACTACTAATTGCCTTAATACCTCCAATGTGTCATGGACCCATCAAAATCGCTAGCAATGCATTGTTAGTGTTTCGTTAGCATATAAATTTATGCGTATAGGCGTTTTTTACTGACATGCTTCGAACACTGTAGGAGTTCTATTAATGCCGAGAGGTAGCTTTTTATTTTATTAACGCACTGGGGAAATGAATCCCTGAGCTCTAGTTTCAAGCATCGTAGAGTGGCGACCAAGGCCTCATGGCAACCGAGCGGGTCGAACCAGCACGACGACCCAAAAAATATCCAGAATATTATTTGATTGATTTGTTGATCATTTTGTTCCATGTGCCACAGTCGTCGGCTCCATTCATTTCGATCCATAGAATGGTGCTCCCAGTCTGCCCTCCCATCGCTTTCTCAGTCGTTCGGCTCCACGAAATCCTTTTTTTTTTTTTGTAGAGCGATTTAAATTGCATAAACAAACCCATTTGACTCCATGTATCCAAGAGCCACGACTGCTGCCGCTATTATCCATTTATAAACAGCAGTCTGCTACTCTAAAAACCGCGGCGGGCACTGCTGTCTATTAATGAGCTCAAAGAAAACTGCTGTAATTAGTAAATAATCTGAAATTATTTGCGTGTGCCATTTTCCAATATATACCAGGCCGAAGCGTTCCATGTGGCCCAGTTGACGTTTCGACGGCACAAACTGGTTTGGGAGAGTGCGGTTGCCAGGACGCACCTCCTACCCACAAGTCATAAGTCACACTTCATCGTAAATCGTCGAACCTACGCTCTCCTGGTCGCGTAACGTATTATGTACACAGCTCCATTGAAAGGAAATAAAAATTCCACATATTCAATAAGCACAAATTGTTCATGACATTCCAATAATTTGTTATTTAGTGACAGGCATTTCAGATCGAAAACAATTTGGTAATGTCAAAAATTTAATTTAATATTTGCATTTTGACCATAACAATTGAAATTGGTTCCACATGTCTCTCCATCAGACAAAGCAATGACAGATACAGATAAAGGACTTCGACAATTTGTCGATTTTCACTTGATTATTGTTGGAATATTATCTCAATGTATAACATTCAATTTTGAATTAGGATTTTCGGGAATGTTATTATCAAGGTTTTTGTGTACGTAATACGCCCGTTTCTCCGCACATTGTTCCAGAACATTTGGCCGTATTACACTAACAAATTGTTCTGTATGGTGTTCTGGAGCAGGAATATTATTTTCTGTTAATATGTTTAAGAGTTAGAATGCATGGGCTTGGCATTATGCCAATTTTCGCCTAAATAATTTTTTCCTATTGCAAGGAATAGTGCACACATGCGCCAATTCTAATTCTTCAATTCAAATATAAATGAGGTAGTTATTGTATATTTGCCAAAATATATTTTTGTTCAGAATATATGGGGGTTTCAGTTTACTTTTGGTTTTTGTATTGCTTCGTGACATTAAATGCACTCATTTTAACACTTCTAGCACGACCCGACGTAACCACGTGAAGTTCATGGACCAAACAGAATAAAATCTCTTCATCATCATTTGGGTTGACTTGTGCGTCGATAAAAAAAATTGGATAGCAAACTACATATCTGCCTGGTCGACAATCAATTACTGAGTTACGGGACAAGAAATTCAAATTAAGGAGAATTAAATAGAGTGTCCCGCAAGAAGGAGTCCTATCACCTTCCCTGTTCAATATCTATCTATCAGAACTCAAAACACCGCCAGAAGGACTCCAACTCATCATAAATGCCGGAACCAGATTGAACGCAGAAAGCGACGGAAGCGACAGCAGCAACAACACTAATATGCAGATCTGTTTTCGCCGCTGTCGCTGCCGCTGCGTTCAAACTAGGTCGCGTAAAGAAAATGCATGCTTTCTAATTTGACAGTTCGCCGCCGCTGCAGCTGCATTCTGCGTTCAATCTGATTCGGGCATTAGGCAGATCATTGTCCGATTCTAGCTCCCGGCAATGATATTACATCTGTGTGTGCGTTGATCAACAGGAAACTTCACAAACTCAACACCTTCTTATTCCGAAAGAAACGTCAACAAGGCATATGCAAGAGATGTTGACGCGCCCGGGAGAAATTGTAATGATGTTACTAGAACCTATCTAAAATAACTTAAACCTTGATAGGTGACATCAATTCGCCCTCGCTCGATTGCCCACACCACTTTCCAAAATAGAACCACCAGGACCTAGCCATGCTTCAACCAAATTGGATTGCAATTAGAATCAACCTCTAAACGTTGTTATTTGTTGGCACTGTTAAAGCCAAACTAAATGCAGTAAGCTAATTACAGGCGTATTTCCCAGCTATCGTCTAGTATCTATTTCACTATTTGTGAGCTACTGTATATAATTTTTCGGCGGTGTAATTAAAAGCTCATTTGCATGTGCACATTACATAAAATTAGAGTCCAATGGACGAGTAAATAGTGCACGTATTATTATAGGAGTACATGAATGTTTGATCTTGTGAAATAGTGCCCATTAGAAATGGGCGAGTTTCCATTTCTCATCCTAATTTTGTGGTTATCAACTATAAAACTACAATATCATTCGCATTTTAGGGAGAAATGTAATTTATATTGCGGAAATAAATTGGTACATAGACGTGAAGTTTTTTTGTTCCCTACATCTGTAATTGAAAAAGAGTCCTCGGGAAAACATTGAAACAAAAAAATGAGTTATAAATTTATTTGGGTTGGGTGCGAAAAGTCGACTTTTAAAATCTCGATCCACAAAATCTCGATTTTGAAATATCGACTGTATAATAATCTCGACTTATCCAAATCTCGATTTTTAAAATATCGATAATGAATTAAAAAATTATATTTTCAAAGTCTTCCGCCGACTTTAAAAATATAATTATGCTATGACACCCAAGTATCAAAAAAATACCAATATAACATCACTTTTGTGCTATTACCATCTCTTGTGTGGACTACGCTCTTAAAACAGCTTTCCTAACCCTCAAGAAATAGACCTCAATATAAATGATTAAGGTCACCTTCTGATTCGATTCAGCAATGTCTGTGCGTGCGAGTGTGTCTGTCTGTCCGTTCGCACGGTTTCGGTTACTTTCGATTGAATGAAGCTAGAGGCTTGCATTTTGGACAAATGTTCGTAGTATGATCTAGTTGGTTAGTATTGAAAATGGACATGATCCGGCCAAGAGAACGCCCAGCTCCCCTTTATATATAAAATAATTAAATGCATCTATAACTCCCGATTGAATAAGCATGAAAAGCTCCAACTTTGGTAGTTAACTCGAGAGCGTCATTTTACACTCTCTTGTGAAAACGGTAACGATATTTTTCTTATAAAGAGCCCCATATTAGCCTACTTTTCACTTCTTCGCCTATAACTCTCGAAGCCACGGACAGCTCTCTCACTCTCAATTGCCCTAACCCCTTGTGTGGCATAGCGCGTCAACGTTACAACCCGTCCATGTGGCCCAGTTGACGTTTCGACGGCATAAACTGATTTCGGAGAATGCATGCTGGCACCTCCAGTTCAGTTTGTAGTTCTATAAGTAGCTGATCTATGTAATAAGACCGTAACCGGGGGCTTTAAATTTAATTAATTTAATTTAATCTCATGCGTTTTAATTTTTTTAATGGGAGGGTCAACTTGATTTACTTCATTTTTCGGCGTATTTATTAGGTCAGTTACGTCAGCAGGTGGTCTGATCACATTGGTTAAATGTACATACTATATTACAAAGGTTTCTGCCTCTTCTTCGCCATTTCTTGCCCAGCAATAGACAGTTGTAGCAGTATAATTCAGGAATGTGTAATTTTCGTGTCTGAACCTTAGCATCTTCAATTCCTTTGTTACTCTGTTTAGTTTAGATCGGAGGGAAATCGGGCTTGCTGCCATCGTTTTCTAGTTTCTCTCTTTTCAGATATTTTTGTACGCGTCTGTGAGGGATCGGTTTTAAAACTGGGCACACGACGTAGCCCAGTGCAATCCTCAGCCGCTTGCTGTATATTCATTTGCTCTAGCCCCTAGTGGGGCATAGCGCGTCAACTATTCCATATGGCTTAGCTAACGTTTCGTTAACATAAACCAGTTTCGGACGATGCACGTTGCCAGTCGGGAGATTGAGAGCAATCCTCGGATTGAAAGTGGAGTCAACTATCCCCGAAAACGGTGCCGCAATTATTAAGCAGCATGCACTACTTGAGTTTTCCTTGGAGCCGTTGTCTCAAATTTAGGAATACGGAGAAATAATCGGACACCTCGCCTCAGTAGGCCAGAACGTTGGCTCGCCAGTTGATTTCGAGTGCAGGTTCAAGTTACACACGGCTGATAATGGTTGAGCATGCTAGTCCCCTCCAGCGTCGAATCTTTTATGTTGTAAACGTAAATCTTCAACAATAATATTTGTTAGTACTCCAGATGTCACATAGCTCTACCATCTGGATGCATAGTGTGATAAAGGTTATAATCAGGGGCTTTGAAACTGGCTTTTAGCCGTGAAGTGAGCTCCGCATACCAAAAGTATATCGACTTATAGCCGCCATACATTATCCGATCCGTCGCCCGATCGATCGGCCGATGGATCGCCACAAAATGTCAGCTGATCAAAAATTATACGGAACTGTCAAAAATATCGTCAACGATAAGCACATACACAGGCTGATCCATCGGCCGATATCGATATCGGGCGACGGATCGGCCGATCGATCGGTGTGTGTATGGCACGTTTTAGAATGTTGCTAGGACAGATTTCAACTCCAGAACGCCAACGGACTAGCACAACGTTAGTGTTCCAAATTTCAAATTGTCAGGGAGCGGTATTCCGTGTTGTCATCTATATACTTATTCGGTTAACGGATTAGTTTGCTTGGAGCCAAGATTTACAATTATATTTCATAATATACAGTCATTTCCACAAGACCGTATACGTCACAAAATAAAAACAAAATGTTACAAGTAAGAAATTTTATTTTTTATTGAAAGTAAATTCAAAATACATTTTCGCAATTATATTTAATACATGGTCCAATCGCCGTCACTATTGATTATAGACTGGCATCTTCGGTGACAACTTTCGGCCAATTTTTCCGCGTAGTCTGTCGATAAGTTATTCCAAATTTTTTGTAGCGTTCGCCTTAAATGTGCTGCTCCTTTTATTTGCTTTCCTTGAAGCTTCTGCTTCATTAATCCCCATTAATCCCCAAATCCCATTCTTCTTTCCAGCGTGTACACAACCGGCTTCTATGTTTCGGATCGTTATCTTCTTGTAGAAACCAATCGGTGTTGTCGTTGCCATATAGCATCCTAGCAGACTTCAATAATCCTTTCTTGTACAAAATGATCATCCTTTCAGCAGTAAGAATTCCGGTAAACGTTATTAATTTTCCGAAACCGCGTGCAGAAAAGCATCCATAAACATGGACCTTCACAGGGTGTTTAACGGTTGGGTTCACGACAGCTTCTCCTTTTTGTGACCACACTCGTCTCCTGAACGTATTTACAGCAAAACTTGATTCATCCGTAAAGATCACGTTGTTCCAATCACGATCGATGTTTTCCTTAGCCCACTCTACACGTCTTCGCTTCTGGTTTTCGGTAAGTAATGGTTTCATCAAGGCATACCTGGTTTTGATGTTTTCCTCTTGTAATCTTCACCGAATCGTATTCAAGGACACGTAAATATTCTTCTTCGATAACATTTCCTTTGCTTGCACTAAGGTAGTAACGGACGGATTTTTCTTAAAAATATCAATGATGGCCTTGAAGTGCTTCGGGTTTTACCCCTACCAGGTAGATCGTCTACATTTCCAGTATCTTTAAAACGCTTTATCCACTTATTCACAAACTGTGTCGAAACTTTCAGGTACTTTCCGGCCGATGCAGGTGTCATTTTTGGTCCTTTCGGATGACTTACTAAAAACACAGCTTCGAATCGTTTTTTGTAAATCGCACTCATTTCACTTGACGTCTTATCACTCTCCTACTTGAACTTAGAATGACCAAATTTATACAATACGAAAAAGAGGAAAAATGCAGGTAACTAAAAGTCCCCCACCACTCTTTGAGAAATGGTGCATTAAAAAGTTACAAAGTATACGCTCTTGTGGAAATGACTGTATAATAACTTTTTTATAAATCACCCAATTTTATACAATTCGAAGTGCTTAAATTTAATATACGCCGCTAATAACCAGGCCCACATGCCTACGAATGAGGGTCCTCTTCCACTTTACAGACTCATTCTTCTTCATATATGAGTACGTTTCCTTATCCACTAATTTTAGCTCAAGAGTTGTCCCAAGGAAAGAAAGAAAGAAATTTAAAAAATAAACGAATATAAAGGAATCCTTAAATCAAGGACCTATTCTCATTGTTTGTATTCGCCATTACCATCTCTTTCAACTCCAATAAAGATACCTCGAAATTCAATCGAACCCATTTTTTTTCTCCCAGAAAGGAAGGACATATACCGTGAGATAATATTTTTCTTCATGCGCGCCAATATGCTTCTTGTACTTCGTATTCGTCGCTTCGTACACCAATTGCTGTAACATGGCATCTTATTGTGTGTAATTTTTTTATTATTAAAGTGCACGTATCTGATATAAGTACATATGTACATATTTCGATATGTTCTGATGTGAAGCAAAAAAAAGATGGCCCGACATTGTCTCACATAAAAGCATTCTTTCATAAAAGGGGGACGAGCCACAAGATGACGACAATATACACACAGCAAAACAATTAAAGGGCCACTCAAAAACACCGAATTTTTATTATTTAGTTATGATCGTTAACGGCAATTTCACAGCTCAGCGATACATCAACTAAGCCTTCATGTTACTGGACACGATTTCATTTTGTTATAAGATGGAGTCCGCCTCCATACTGCTAATATATGTAGTGCGTGAATTCCTCACTGCCAGAATCAACCCGTTTCACTGACTAGCGCGAAGCCTATATTTAAATTCCATAGAACGAATGGTCGAAAATTTATCAGGAGGACTTTTGGCTCCTCATAATAAGCATGCCTAATGCTGGACATTCAAGGACTGTCCAAAGCCAAATTTTCCCTGGTCGAAGCCAAAGTTTCCCCGGTCAATGTATGGATTTGACAGGGAAATTTTGGTTTCGACCAGAGAAAATTAGGCTTTGGACCACCCGTGAAAGTCCAGCACAAGCAAATTAAGGTTGTTATTCCATCGCATGGTGGCAATACGCACTACTAAGCAGCCGATGAATCAGAATAAAATATAGTAAAACACTAATACAAATAAAAAATCATAAAATATTGCTAGATATTCATTTTTTTAAAGAGTTTGTAAAATTTGTATACCGTTATATTAGAAACTAATTTTTAAAAAGGTTTTTTTTTTCAGCACGAAGAATTGTAAACTTTTTTAAGTGGCCCTTCAATTGTTTTGCGGTGTGTATTTTCCGCGGACACTTCACACACGAGATGCGGGTAAATTTATTTTAAAACTGACAAAGGATCGATGACAAGAGCAAGATTTTTCAACCGGCAACAGAATTACATTCTCAATATTGACAACATTGAACAACTTTGTATTAGAATTGAGATATCATCCAGGTGTATACGTGGATTCCCAATCGACCATTCTACAAGGACGATGGTGATACAGAATTCCCTTGTTTCCACCACATGTGTGAATATTGATACGTAGCGAGAGTGAAACATGAACGTATACAGGAAGCACAATTGGTGTATTTTTCTTTCCTTATAAAAGCAAGAGATAACGACCTTTGCCTTATTTGATGTTGCTAAGAAACACGCCGTGGGAAGGCGCTTTTAATGCAAAAATGAGAATGGAAAATTGAGTTAATAAACTCTTTTCTGTAAATAGAACTCAATAAGCTTTGTCGGAAGATTGGGTAGCTCGGTGCCAATTAGGTGGATTAGCTTATTGGTTCGGAAAATTGGGAGCATTAGTTGGGTTCCTGGGAACGGATCTTTTATCACAGATTTAGGAACGTAACGGTAACGGTTAGCACGTTCGCCTTCTATGCACTGGGCCCCGGTTCGAATCCTACTGAATGCTGTACTTTTTGAAAAAAAAAGGGTATTTACGTGTCGGACTATGAGTCCACTCAACTGTTAAATGAGTACCCATTTATTGGGTAAATAACTCGGTTGAGCGTGTTGTTGATCACACCCCTCTGCACAAAAAAACACCGTCACGACCATCTACAAAATGAGATGATGTGTAGTTAACCACATTCTGGTCTGGTAGTGCTGATTTCACCGGCAGACCGAAGGCAGCACCTCTTGAGTAGTGATCTGTCGGTGGTACGAAACCAGAGGCCGAGGGTCCCATTACGCCCGGACCCCGATGCAAGCGCGAAGGCATCTGCGCCGTCCGCCAACCATTCCATCCATATCGCCCCATTTTTTATTATTCCGCATTTTTGCCTCCTACGTTTGCGTTGTTTTCCCCAGCCCTATTAATTTTTGTTAATGCGTTAAGGACAGGACAATGAGCGGCTAAAACCCAGTCCACGTCTCCCGAACTGAGCTACAGCAAGCATATGCCGCTGCTTAGCTCATTGAGGGGCCTTTTTTCCTTCGCCAGAGAGCTGAAGAATTTCCGGTTAAAGTCGGAGTTCACTAAGGCAGTGTATTGAGTCCTTTGCTCTTCAACATCATCATGCTCTCCTTATTAACACTCATCTCTGACGGCCTGGAAATATCTCATCTCTTCGCCGATGATATTGTCCTGGGTTGCAAAGACATCGTTGCTTTGCAGGCTGCACTGAATAAGTGGTGTAAGATACTGGAGGATCATGAACTGAGGATTAGCATACCAATGACTGAGTATCTTTGCTGTCCTTTCTCAGATCCTGAGAGACCGATACCAGATATCTTCATTAAAGGAGAGCAGCTGAAGTCCTGTACAAGGTTCAAATACCTGGGCTCGATGGTCAACAAGGAAGTTACTTGCGATGATGACATCAAACATCGCATCAGTGTCGGTTGGATGAAGTGGCGGGAAAACTCTGGAGTTTTCTGCGACAAGAAGATGCCACGAAAGCTTAAGGGCAAGTTGTACAAAACGGTCGTACGTCCCGCTCTCATGCATGCGTCTGAATGGTGGACTATGTACAAGACAAACGAAAGTAAAGTGACTGCGACTGAGATGAAAATGCTACGGATGTCAGCCGGTGTGACCAAAAAGGATCGTATCAAAAGTACCCACATCCGAGGCAGCTTCTTTGTTGATCAACCGATCACTGAAAAGCTCGAAGATCGTCGTATGGATTGGTATTGCCACGTTCTAAGGCGTCCGCCTGAGAACCCAGTCATGAAAGCAATATCAATGAATGTTCCATTTGCTGGACCCCAACGCCGAGGCAGACGGAAACACACGTGGATCGATCAGATGAAAAAGCGACAACAACGCGTTAATCTTGGCGATGATACGATCCAAGACCGAGCTGCCTGCAGAAGGAAGCTGAGATTATACCGCCAGAATGGGCGAAGTGCCAACACCACAGGCAGAGCAACGCGAAGCCGCAGAGTGGTATGAAAGGGCAAGGAAGAAGAAGATGTAGTGTAACATCATTTGGGTAAAATCAAAATGGGTAGTTTTCGTGTTACATCGACGTACAGTGCCAGTATTCGCGCTTTTAGTGTTTTTTGGTTTTAGCACAAATTTTCGCGACACTCTCGCGGCTAAACCGTTGATCAGAGAAGAAAATTTTATTCTCTTTAATTTTATGATAGACAATTTTTACGTAAAATGCATAATTTTGAAGTTAAAATATTTTGGAAAAACAGAAAAAAAAATCAGATTCTTCACACGTTAAATAAAACTCCACCAAAATTATCTTTTTTTTTTCTACCTAATTCTTAGACTAATAGCCCCATGTGTATCAAACGTGGAATTTAGATGGCTTTTGCTCTACGAATACATTGATTTTATGTTGTGCGAAAGTTCTAAAGCGACGAGATTGCTTATTGAAACCTGACAAAAACATGAAAATGATGCAAGTCACCACTAAGCTTCGCATTGAGCTAATTAGCTGAGAGTAACATTTTGGCGTTCGTTCGTCTAATCATGAAACTAGCAGAGTGTACATCCACATCATCAGGATAATAGGCGGATGTCGTTTAACGGCGGTGAATGTAGTCATGATGGAAACATGGGTATTTAGTATCTAGGAAACCATCTGCTGTTGGTCTTTGATGCGATCGGTAAAAGAGAAAAGGGTTATAGTCATTAATGTTGAGCTATTTCAACAAATGATTAAAGGAACTTAGTGGCGTAGTCATTGTATTGATCGACTAATTAACGAGAAATATTGGCAAATGAAAATCAACATACATATTTCATTCATTTTAATCAGCAATCACTGCTCCCTTCGCTATCAACAAAAACATTTGATAATTTATTATAACGCTCTTGAGTTTTTCTCAACAATTCCGATTTTTGCTTATCCTTTTTCGTCAGAGAAATGGAAATTGATCCTTTGTCACATCCCAGACCAGTTCGGCCCTCGTTATTTACAGGTTTAATCTGAAAAGAAACAAAACGAAAATTTAATTTATTCTTAGGATGTAAGATAGGAATGTAGGATGTGTTTCTGCCGAAAATGACATTAGTCAAGCATATTTAAATCTAGCCGTGCAACGTTTGAGGATACGCTCAAGCATTTCGGATATTAAATTCTGAAGAAGAGATATGCCAATTTTTTGTGACTCCTGAAAAATTACTTCTTCGATTTAGTGTCTTATAAAGCAGATTGGGAAGTCTGTGAAGTTGGCATCCCAAAACAATTTTTTTGTTAATGCAAATAGCGTAATTCGTCGCCCATCGTTGGCTCACGTTTGCACAGGAAAAAGTTTCGTTTGCCCACCTTTAGAAAAAAAAAGTTAGCACAAATTCCGATTTTTTAAATTTTATATTTTATGTTATTTCGTTTGATCATCGTTAGCCCAGAATTGCCTAACGATTATTTTCGTTTGTTCACCCCTCAATTATTCTTTATTTTAAAAACGAAATGTTCGTTAAAATTAAAAAAACACAAAATAATTTTTTTTACGCAAATTGTGTCATTCGATTGTCCATCGTAGGCCCATGTTTGCCCAAGGAAAAATTTCGATAAAATTTCAATTTTTAGCGGCTTTTGCGAAACATGGTTAAAAAAATGTATTTTTGAAAATAGGTTTATCGGGCCATAAAACTCATAAATAAAGAGCTCTACACTTCATCGTGAACGTGAACATGAAAATACAAATTTTCCACAATCGACAGCATGGTGAGAAATATTTTTCCTGTTCACAGTCGTATTTACAGTTCGCCATGAACACCAATTGGAATATGTAAAACGTCGTTTCTTAAAAAGGAAGTGTCGGTTGTAGAAAGGCAGTTTTTAGAAACTGCGGGAACCCTAGCAGTTTACAAATCTACATTGAGTTGAAATGGAACAAATCGCCCACACAGGAACTGTTGATTCACAACCCTCAGTATCGCGTAGAGTGTGCATGGACAATTTCGGTTTGGAACGAGCTGCGCTAGCTCCGTCCCTACGGGGTTGAGACCCCCGGTATATAGCCCTAGGTCACATTGTTTTTTTGTCTATGCACAATTTCGGTTTTAAATCCATTTAAGGTGTGCGAAGAAAAGTGTTTCGTTGAGTTGAGCATAACGGCAACGGTAACTCCCGCTGGATTTCGATTTAAAACCGAAATTGTGCATAGACCAAAATGCACAATTTCGGTTTCAAATCGAAATTCTGCGGGAGTTACCGCGGCGGTTGCCGCAATTTGGATAAACTCGGCCTAATGTTTCTAGGTGGATCGTTTTCTTTTTTTTGCTGTTAAGGGATGCAGGAAAACATAGGAAACTGAGAGATACTGGGTGCATCCATATCTTATTTCACTTTTTCGTCTATGCACTATCGCTATTTCGGTACGGGGCACCGAAATTAGGCATGACGAATGTGACCATCTGAAATAAACCATATCACATTTTGTACCGAAAGTGTTCATCATAACGAAATAAGCCATGCATGGACAATATCGGTTTCCGGCATGCGAAAAGCAAAACGAAAATAAGCCATGAAGTGTCCAGAGCGAGCGAAGCGAGCGTTCATTTTTTATGTTTATGCGGTACTGAGGATTGTGATCCCTTAAGCGCGGAGCGACTGTAGCGAGCGGGGCGCACACAAGGACTCTTGATTCACAACCCCCAGTACCGCACAAAGTGCGCATGGACATTTTCGGTTTGAAACGAGCTGCGCTAGCTCCATCCCCAAGGAGATGCGACCGCCGGTATATAGCTCTAGGTCGCTAATTTCACTCCTTCTATATGTACCAACATCCGTATCGTCCTAGCATATCTGCCTGCAGCCTTTTTATTTTGAACACTAAATGCGAATCGAAAGTGGCCAAAGTGGAAAGTGGATACTGCCAAAATTGTCCGTTAATGGAAAATTTCCAATTGGCTATTTTCATGGTGCCTTTCGGTACCCCGAAGTGACCATGAGCAGACTGATAGCAGATCTCATGGCCAGACTCACGGCGCGGCGGCCAGATATCACGAAAATCTCAAATCACTATTTCAAACCACGATATTAAGTCCATTGTAAGATCAGGCTGTTGGTATGTGGCCAATTGAGATTTTCATATGTATCTTCAGATAATTATAGGGTGACCAGATACTAATGATAGTTTTTCCAATTGTTATGTTTCAGCAGCTGTCAAAGTTACCAATGACATTCACCTGTCAAAATATTCAGTAAGGTTTGCCATTTCGTCATGCATCGTTTCCCGAGCGTTTGG
The DNA here is from genome assembly GCA_964017055.1 of Chloromyia formosa. Taxonomy (NCBI): domain Eukaryota; kingdom Metazoa; phylum Arthropoda; class Insecta; order Diptera; family Stratiomyidae; genus Chloromyia; species Chloromyia formosa. Next base: position 13,811,927 of record OZ024818.1, on the reverse strand, counting down.
AAATTATTAAAAAATATTATCGAAATTCAGGCTCAGTCGTAAATACGCAACGTGAATTTCGTCGTGAGTTCGGTCGTCATCATGGCTTCAGTGAGCAGGCAATTCGTCGCACCATGGAAAAGTTTGAGCGTGGGTACACTACTTTGAACTTTAAGCCACCAACCAGACAGAGATTGGTGCGAAGTGAAGAAAACATAGCCGCCGTAGCGGTCAGTGTCGATGAAGACTCAGAAATGTCGATTCGGCGCCGCGCCGATGAGCTGAATTGGGCATCGCACAGAAAGTCAACTCGGCTTATTTAACGATTGGGTTTGGAACCGTCAACAAGTCGCTAGCTTTATTTTATCGTAAGTTATCGCTAATTTTAAGTCCCATTTGAAAAGGAGGTAGGGGTTCCTTAGGTCGGATCTGGCTAATCTTTAATACCAAATAACTAAATCTCACTTCAAACATTTGACCAAAATTTCAAGTTGCTGGCTTCATTCTATCAAAAGTTATTGCTTGTAGGGGAGGTAGGGGTTCTTTGGGTCGGATCTTGCCCATTTTCAGTACCAACCAACTAGATCTTACTAGCAACATTCTGCCAAATTTTCAACTTGCTAGTGTCATTCTGTCGAAAATTATCGTAATTAAAAGGATATTTATTTTTTGAAATTTGTAGGGGAGGTAGGCGTTCCTTGGATCTGATTATGCCCAACTTACTAAAACTCAAGCAGCTTCTCACCTCAGGGTGACACGCCAAAAATCAGGTGTCTACGTCAATTGGTTCAAGCGTTATAGACAAAAAACCTGAAAAGTAGGGTAGTACGGAGCTCTTTGTAAGAAAATTACCGTTAGTTTTCAACTGATCGATTTTATTTTTCCAGGAGAGTATAAGATTACTCTCAGGAGCAATCTATCAAAGCTAGAGCTTTTCATGTTTATTTAGTCGAGAGTTATAGTTATATTTAAGTATTTTACATATGTAGGGGAGGTAGGCGTTCTCCTGGCCTGATCATGCCCATTTTCAATACCAACCAACTACATCATACTGCCAACATTTGACCAAAATTGCAAGGCTCTAGCTGCATTCTATCGAAAGTTATCGTGCGGACGAACAGACAGATAGACGAACAGACATGGCTAAATCGAATCAGGAGGTGACCCTGATCATTTGTATATACATTGCTATACCTCCGGAGCCTCCTTTAAGGTGTTACATATTTTCGTCGTGACAAAAACAATATTTCCTATACTAAAAGTCTAGGGTATAAAAATACTCACTGGTTCTAAGAGTCCTTGACTTTTTCCAAGCGAGTCTCCTTTATTCCATCCTAATTTCGATAGCATTTTGAAACCTTTATTGGTATTTGATATTTCTCTGCAACAGAAGGAATGTTACAATTAGATTACTATTCGTTTCAATTGATAACCACTTACGTTTCTAACGAAGCCACCTCCGTCTTCTCGTAATCATTTGTACTGCCGACTTTATCACGACGAACGGCTGCACGATCTGGATACTGAGGATCAATTTTTTTCTCTGTCGTGACATATTCTGCGAAATTTGCAAACGAAATCAAGAATATTTTCAATGACTTCTGAATGACTTGAGCGCAAGTACTTACTTTCATTTTCCAGCCCGTATCGCTTCTGCAACACCTTCAATTGCGCCTTATGCGAAAGTGCAACGACTTTTTCGGTGACCTGCTGACTAATAATTAGACCTGGTTCACAATGGCCGCACGTAGTATTGCCACTGTGGATATGGCACAGAAGTTTGGTTTGTCCCAAATGCAAAACACTACCATGAACAAGATTTTTCGGCTCACTTTCCTGTTTAGCGGTCGACATACGCATTCCGTTCAGAATCGTTCCATTGCGTGAGCCCAAATCGATGCATTTGTATGTTGATTCTGATTCGTCATAGATGAATTTCAGGTGGAACTGAAATGGAACCGGTTGATGTGAAGTTATCAAGCAACAAGATTCAGTTGATCAGATTTTCTGTTGAGCAACTGCTTTTGGAGGTGTGTGCTAGCAACATGCATCCTCCGAAACCAGTAATATGCTAGCGAAACGCCAACTAAGTCTCTTAGGACGCGCTATGCCCCGCAAGGAGTTATTGCAAATAATATAGATTCGGTTACCTTCGAAATGTTCACATCTGGCACGATCACGTCATGATCACCTTCGCGTCCTAAACTTCCGCCCTTGAATGTTATCAGAAACAACGTTCCAACTTTGAGTTTGGGCAGATTCGTTTCTTGAACAATGATCCTCAGTGACGGTGGATATCTTCTCGCTATGTCTAGAAACAAAAAAAAACGTAAATTATGAAAATGGCTAAGTTACGGATGTAAGAATCAAAACGCAAATTAAAGCAGTCGCTCTGCCAAGCTGATAAATTCAGCTTCGTTCATTAGCAAGACCATGAGTTGTATGTATGAGTGTTATTGGGAAAAGCCGGTAGCTCATTGCTTTGAGGCTACAAACAGACTGGACTTTTGCGATTTCGAATCCCACCGACCATGGATGTTTGTGATGTCTTCCCTCTATAGTAGTGGACAATAAGCCACAGCCAGACTTGTTGTAGCGATGTTTCGAATACTTATGTGTGTGTTATATACATTACAAATCAGTTTCCATGTTCTCAGTATCAAGGCCAAGGAATATGGCCACTTCAGTTGAGTCCTCCCAAAGCGCTCTGGGTGTTAACGGCCTAGGTGTAGTTGGACAGCTGAATATGTGGTGAACGTCATGAAGGGAGCCGTCACACGCTGGACAAATATTTTCAGCTGAAGGGTCAATACGAGATAAGTACGAGTTTAGTCGCGAGCACCAACCGGACCTGAGTTGCGCGAGTGCAGATCTTGTTGCACATGGTAGATTTACTTCGTTCGAAGATATTGTTGGTGGTCTTGCTGAGAGTACTGGGTTCGGTTTTAAGTTCTCGGTTAACTTCTGAACTTCTTCCCTACGTAGCGTGGTGATAGCAGTTCTGTAGGAGTTATCGTCGAATGGCTCTCTATTGAAAAACTGGACATCCCTTTTAAGATTTCTTAGAGAGCGACGAATATTTGCGAGGGGGTGGTGTTCTGTCCATAAGGTTGTTGCTCGGGTGGTTATGACGATAACATCGTGCCAGATATTGCTTCGATAAGACGTTGTTAAGGGATCTTGGTGACATTATGCGGGTCTCTTGGTGTAGGTGATCCTGAGGGGACATCAGAAGGCAGCCTGTCACAATATGAAGTGCAGCATTTTGACAGGACTAGATATTTGTGTGTCGCTCAGATTTTGAGACCATATAGGTGCTGCAAAATTTGTCACTGATCTACTGATTGCTTTATAGGGTCTCCTTATCCTTACCCCAGGAGCTGCCAGCAAGAGCTTTAAGAACTTTGTTCCTGCTTCGCATCTTGCCACAGATTGTTGATGCATCGGAAGAAGAAGTGCCATGCTATCAAGGGTGACACAGAGGATTTTTGGGTCATCGTTGGGATAAGTTTTCTCTACTTGCCTTGACCCCTCCAGGGGCATGGGCGTGTCAACATCATTCAAGCATTTCTATGCCTTGTTGACGTTTCAATAGCATATCTGCTTATCGGGAGTGCAGTTGCTAGCATGCACCTCCTATCCGCGCCGTCTTTATACTGACAAACTCGGAGCACTGTGAGAGTTCTATTAGTACTCACAGGCAGTTTTTGATTACGCCGAGATTTGATCTCCGAGCTCTAGATTAGTATCGTAGAGCGGTGACCTAATGATCACGGCCACCGAGCGCGACAAGTTGATAAGTTGATCCCCTACTGAAACGTTCAGTTGCATTCTGACTTCTTTGGTCCAGGAGGTGTGAAGCGTGGCTGATGACTTCGGAGCAGATATGTGAAAATTCTTATTAACGAAGAAGGTGTTGAGCTCTTCGAGGTACTGATTGATTAGGTGGCACATGTGTTTGAAATCGTTACCCGTGGCCAGAATAGAGCAGTCGTCCGCATAGCTGATTATTTGGAGTCCTTCATGTGGTGTTGGGAGGGCATATAGAGGTTAAACAGGATGGGTAATAAAACTCCTCCCTGGGGAACGCTCTGTTTAACTCTTCTGAGCTTGGACTTCTTATTTCTGAACTCTGCGAACGACTGTCTGGCAGCAAGGTAGTTTGCGATCCATTTTGTAAATTTTGTTGGAAGCCAAGTACAGCAGATGTCCGATAACAGTGATGAGTGGTTGACAGTATCAAATGATTTTGATGAGTCAAGGGCCACCAGAATCGTTCGATGACATGGACGGGATTGGCCATTATAGATTTGCGATGAAATGGCATCCAAAGCCGTCGTGGTGCTGTGCATACGCCTGAAGTCGTGTTGATGGTCGGCTAATTCCAAATGGGTCGTACGCTTAGATAGGAGTAGCGCGTCAAGCGCCTTAGCAACCGGCGAAAGTAGGGTGATAGGCCGATATGACTCGCTTTGGTGTGCTGCTTTTTCCCGGGTTTCAGGATAGGGACTACCCTTCCTTTCTTCCACACTTCGGGAATTACTGACGTTACGAATGATAGATTAAGAGTGGATGTTAGAAACTCCAATGCTGGCATGTCAAAGTTTTTGAGCATGATCATGGATAATCCATCAGGACCTAATGCCTTAGAGCTTTTGGCCTTCCGGTTGGTAGCTGCAACTTCGTCAGGAGAGAATTGGTACCTTTGGGCGATGGTCTAACTTCGGATTTTTCTACGAATTCTACGCTTAGATTTATCAGCTGGCGGGTGTTCGATAAATTGTCTGTTGAAGAGACAAGCGCATTATGTAGGATCACTAATCATGTTGTTGCCACATTGAATAGCAACAATCTCTTGTTGGTCAGTGGGATTAGTGAGGGCGCTGACAGTCGTCCAAAGTCTACTGATGCCAGATTTTAGGTTACAGCTGTTGAGGTGGTTATTCCATTTGGCTCTTCTATGCTCAGTGACCTGACTGTATATTTCGGCGTTGAGCTCTTTAATTCGAGGTCATCTGGGTTGGGGTTTCGAGTTCTGTCCCTTTCGTCTGCCAGTATTGCGGCCGATGTTGGAAAATTGGGTCGAATTTCAGGGATTCGACCTGCCGGTATGAATTTGGCAGCAGCTTTCACGACGATTCGTCTACCGCCGCCGCCCAAACATGTTAGTTGCGACCTGAGGGACTTAGAAAGAGATGTCCAGAGATACAAAAGTGTACCCTTGGATAGTGGCGCACATAGGTTGGCCATCGCAGCAATACATCGGGAGGAGGTTAATCAGTCAATAGCAGGCTTAGGTTCGAATCCAGTTCTCTCGTCCATACCACCAATGATATCTCCGGAAGAGGAAAGACTTTCGAGAGCTACGAGAGCGGGACACACAGTGGAAGCACATTCAGGCTTGCCAAAATACCGCTCTCCGCACCGTAACTGGATGTCTCCCCAAGACCACCTACACCAGGAAACAAAGACGTTGCGTATCAGAGACCACAACAAGCTGCTTGCGAAGCAATATTTAGAAGGCTGCCACCGGAGGGAACTTCCTAACTTCCATCTAATAGACAAGGGACCTGAGGGACCTTGAACGTGATGTCCAGGCATATAAAAGGAATCCTTTTGACTACGCCGCCTACAAATCTGTCGTCGCATTACTCCATCAGCAAGAGGTGCATTCATCAATTACGGGATTTAAACCAAATCCAGTACTTTTGGCGCAACCACCACCCATAGCACCTGAAGAGAAGAGGCTTCCTAGAGCCACCAGGACGACACTTGCCCAACTTCGATCAGGCTGGTGTTGCCGCCTCAACTCTTATCTATCCCGTATTGATGAAAACATCCGAAACATTTGTCGAGCCTGCAACGGAACACCTCATGACGTAGACCACATTTTCACGTGCCCACTTGCACCCACACAGCTTACACCAAGGTTGTTGTGGGAAAACCCCATCGAAGCAGCTACATTCCTTTGCCTTGACACCGATGAACTTGAAACGGAATTAAACATATAACACACACACACATTGCAACTCTGGCTATCGCTACAACAACAACTCATGCACAGCTGAGTCGGCTGGACGCCGGCAAGAAGAACAAAAGTTTAGACATGCAGGGTTCGAACTCTTGACAGATTCACTCTCTTCCCATCGACCTACCACAGCTCAAAGTTGGGTTTTACAATTCAAGATCAGTTGATTTGATTCATTTATCAGTCTACTGACTATCCTAAGCAGTAACACAATTTGTCCCATTCTCAATCTATTGCGTACCTTCATATTTGTTCTGTACATCATGTCCGTACTCATCACTTATACAAATTACATCTTCTTCAGAATCGGAACTAGACGTGATTTCGCCATCTTCAACATCGCCCTTGTTTTCTGAACGATCGCCACTTGAACAATTTTCTTCATCTTTGACTTTGGCACGAGTCTTGCGTTTACGTTTCAAGCCGATGCCATTTGGGCGTTTGTCGATTTCATCGATTTTTGGATAGACATGTGTCTGTAAAAATGAAGAAATCGCGTGTTTTCATTGCCGATGACGTGAACTTACCTAGAGCGTGTGAACGCATTTGACTAATATTTAATTGGGAAAATTGGTATAGCAAATTATTTAGGTAAGAAGAGCTGGTAGAAACCTGAAATGAGACAATGGAATCGTTACTAATTACTTTGAGAAGGACGTCCGTATTCACCTTATCGCTTGTGGACTGCGCTTGAACTTGAGAATGAAATTCAAATTCATTTTTCTCTTGGTTGTAGCGATAGTAGCAACCGGTGGCACCATCGTAGTACAGTCCATATTCCTGAAACAAATGGACCATTTTTTATTTTATAATAGAAGTTGAAATATTTTTTGAAATTTCACCAAACTTACCGCATTATAGTAGTAGCCCGTTCTTTGGTCATAGTACAAGCCCGACGTTGGCTCATAAACGAAATCTGTTTCGTTCTGTGCTGATTCGGCAGCTTCTTTTATTTCGTCGAGAAATGTTTTTGCTGAAAGGAGAAAAACAAGATTATGGAAAACGTGTTTTTATAAGCAGCGGACAAGGAAACGAATGAGTTGATTTTCCATGCAGGGGTACCAAAAACGTTGTAACTGAACTTTGTCTTTTATCTCGAGCTAACAATGAGCATCATTCCACAACCATGTGCTAACAAAGCGGTACATTGTAATTCGGAATATTGGAACTAGTGGAAGAGCACCCGTCCACGTTCGTAGCCATGGATGTGCACGAGATGCATGCTGGCAGCTGCATTCTCCGAAACCAGTTTATGCCAACGAAACGTCAACTGGGCCACATAGAACAATTGGCGCGCTATGCCCCTCAAGGGGTTAGGGCAATTGAGTATATATGATACTAGTTCGAGCAAACCTCGGGCTTGCATTGTCCTGAGAAGAAGTATTAATTACGAGGGCGTTTCAATAAGTACCCGTGTTAGAAATGAAGACACAATTTTTTCAAAAAAATGTTTATTTCTCAACGTAGTCCCCTTTTAGAAGGATACACTTCTCCCAACGTTCCGGCCATTTTTTTAACCCCTCCAAAAAATAGGATTTGTCGAACTCTCCAAAATACGCCTCTGTCTCGGCGATGACTTCCTCGTTTGAGCTAATTTTTTTTCCCGCGAGCCATTTCTTCAGGTTAGGGAACAAGAAAAAGTCGCAGGGAGCCAGATCGGGTGAATACGGGGGGTGCGGCAGCGATTCATAACGCAATTCATGCAGTTTGGCGGCGACAACACCAGATGAATGCGCTGGTGCGTTATCGTGATGAAACAACACCTTTTTTTTCGCCAAATGCGGCCGTGTCTCCTTTAATTTTTTGTCGAAGCGGTCCAATAACTCACTGTCGTATTGTCCAGTGATCGTTCTTCCTTTTTCTAGAAAAATCCATGAGGATGACGCCCTTCGCATCCCAAAAAATCGTCGACATGACTTCACCTGCCGATTCACCGGGAGAAATCCATTGTTTTGATTGTTGCTTAGTTTCTGGTGTGTAATGATGAATCCAGGTTTCATCAACGGTGAAAACTCGACGCAAAAAGTCCTTCGGATCTCGCTTAAATTGCCCCAAACACTGCTTCGAAGTTAACAGCCGTATCCGCTTGTTCTCCAGCGTGAGCAATCGCGGCACCCATCGAGCCGACATTTTTTTCATCGCCAACTTATCATGTAAAATATTAATTGCCGTTCCGGTCGACACACCTACGGCCTCTGCTACTTCGCGCACTTTCGTTCGTCGATCAGCGAGAATCATGTCGTGGACTTTTTCAATGATTTCCTCGGTAACCACGTCTGCCGGGCGTCCTGGTCGCTCCTCATCAAAAACGGATGTTCGCCCACGTTTAAATTCGTTGAACCAATATCTAACTGTGGTCATAGATGGCGACGTGTCCCCATAAACAGCATCCAACTTTGCTTTTATTTCCTCGCATTTTTTCCCATCCAAAAACAAAAAGCGAATTACCGAACGATACTGCTCTTTTTCCATCTTAGCGAAAATCACGAAACACGTCCCACTCGGATGGCTGCCAAATCGAAACTAACCTATCAATCAGTCTGAAATTTGTATTAGTGTCGTCTAATAGATGGCAGTACACGATGATAACACTAACTTCACTCAGGAACGTCCTCTGTCTTCAAACACGGGTACTTAATGAACCGCCCTCGTACATCTGTCTTTCAGAATTCACCTTCTAGCGATAGAAATTAACCCGTCAATGGAAAGAAGATAGTGGCTGTGTCGGCATATTTTCCGGAGACTCAGGCATCCCCTCCAATGAGCTCCTCAAACTAGTCGACTACTGTAAGAAGCACAGGTCGCCTCTCTTGGTCGACCGGTCAACACCGTCTAATACTAGGTGATTTCAACGAACACCATGAGCTATGGCACTCCAATATCGAAAACGATGCCAGTGGAATCGCAATAGCCGAACAACTGGATTCGTCTGAATTCTGTCCTTTGAATGATGGCACTCGCACTCACATTGCAAATTCATGCTCTAGCTCACCTATAACATAACGTTCAGCATGAATACTACACGTAGATATACAATTTTCTATTTTACTTTGCCTCAGTTCCAATTCGGTCCTCGCCCGGTTCTGACTATGTCCTCAGGCTCGATCTCGGGTTCAGGTGCCAATACAAGGGGTTAAGGCAAATAGTTGTGCGAGCTGACCATGTCTCTTTTGAAAATCGCTTATACGAGAAACTCATCACATTATCAATCGCCCTGTTCCTATCTTTAGCCCGCGCATCATCATTGGACCCTCAAGAGATTTAATGACAACGGCGGAATTCATGCCAGACAAACTCCGAACCACACTGTTCGTTGCATATAATGAGAGTCCCCATTATTACCTTTCTCCTTCTCATCCTTTTCTCCCTTTTCGTTATCCTCGCCCTCGGGTTCTGGTGTTCTAACTTCCTTCTAAAATAGGAAAAATTACTTGTTAGAGTTGGAAATGCACAAGTGGTCATTCATAAAATACCAAAAATCGCAATTTGTGTTTGTATCTTTGCAATTTCTTCTGTTGCCTGCGCACAATTCGGTGCAATTTGCGTATATACTTGAACACTTCTTGTCGCGTACAACTGCGTATCAAATTGAAGCTGAGCACTACATCTTTTGATTTTCCTTTCATTTCGATTTTTGTGGATGTCTTGATACACGAAATCGCCGTCGATTCAGGTGGAAGTTTTCCTAATACGGATTTCTCACCTTTTTCTCCGCCATGACAACAAACAGCTGTTTGTGACACATGTGGAGGTGACTAAACCAGAATTCACCACTAACAGTCCTGCCAAATAGAGCAATTTGATGCCAAGGGAAATTTTGTAATTAGGCAGCGTTATTAAAAACCTTTGAAGAGAGACGACCGGTAGCGCAGTGTGTTGAGGCATCAGTCTCATGTTATATTACGTTTACACTACGTAATATATATTACGTAATATATATTACGTTTACACTATCACCAGATTACTTCATCTGCGCCAGCTGAGATAATCTGCGACTGTCAAATACATACAATTTTGAACTCACCACACCCAGATTACGCTGCAGATGAAGTAATCTGGGGATAGTGTAAACGTAATATAAGACTACCGGCGTTTCGGGTTCGAATCCCGTCCACGACGATGTTCGTGGCCATGGATGTGGAGGAGGTGCATGCTGGCAACTGCATTCTCCGATACCAGTTTATGCCAACGAAACGTCATCTGGGCCACATGGAACAGTTGACGCGCTATGCCCCACAAGGGGTTAGGGCACTTGAGTATATGAGGGAATGAAAAAGAGCGAGAGAAACGAAACAATTCGGCACAAGTGAGGAAGTAGGAAGGGGGATGGAAATTTGACATCTCTTTTGCTGTAAATGGACCGGGCGGGTGTTCCGCGGCAGAGAGACAGACTGGAATGTTATTGTTCCAATTGGAAAAGTAGGAGAGGGGATGACATCTTACGTGCTTCCTGTGCTTCTATATAGACTGCGCGGGTGTTGCGCAGTGGAGGACGTGTGTTTCTCTGTTTACTTTTTACGACTGGAATTGCTTCAAGTAGTTTAGTGTTGAGTATATGCGGATTGCTCCTCCATATTTATTCTCTATGTTAAAAACATCAGTTCATACACACAGCGGAATCGCAGCATGCTGTGGCAACAGTATCGAAGCAGCTTTGCAACAGGTTGTTGTGTTCTCAACTGCACTCGCATCTAGTCATCCATCAATTGTTAAATTTCCACTTCAAAATTGACTACTGACGAAAAATCGTATGAATATGACAGCGCGAGTGACATTTCAGGATTGTCATCATATGCTGGTCGTAGCCAGCGGAGAAATTGTTATGCCTGCTACAGACAAAGGCCCATCGCGATGGTGAGTTTGATGGCCGCTATCACACACCAAATGTCAATTCGAATATTTTTATGACTGCTACAGACACTGGCCCATCGCAATGGCCGCTATCACACACCAAATGTCGATTCAAATATTTTCAAATATTGTCCGTCCACACAATGGTCTTCGATGGGCCATCAGGAAATTGCGTATAGGGGGCCTTTGAAATTGAAAGCTGTCGCTTTGTGCGTCACGGCAGCTATAATCACACGGATCGCGTACGACAGAAGGTCGATGATAGTAGCATTGCGGTAACTGAGTAGTGGCCTGTCAACTTAAATCAGCTGCTCAAAGTTGTGTACGCGATGGGCCATCGTGTGGAGGAAAATGGCTCTCGAAGCCATTTGTGGCCATCCGATGGCCGATCGCTGTTGACAGAAATGACGGTTACGCGGCATTGGCCACTGAGCGCCATCCACCCGTCCACACAATGGTGATGCCTTCAAATGGCCGGAGATGGGCCATTGCCTGTAGCGGGCTTTATGATGGAGAAAATGACATTTTTCACAACATGTTGTGTCCATCAAAAACTCAGTGGAGAGAGTTCATAAAACAAATCACCAACAGTATGCCAACGGTTGTGTGTTATGAGCTTAACCAATCGCTGAGTCAGCGCTTCACAGTTGCTGACCAGCACATTGGCTGCGTTCCTGCGAGCGGATCAGTGTTTGACATTTCTCAAATTCACCTCCATTTGCTTTCCCCTCCGGTAAATTTAGTACAGACAACTGTCACTTTTGGATCTGACAATTCCTCCTCTGGATCTGAATATTTTTCCGGTCAATTTCTAAAATCAGAAATTTTGACAGTTCTCAGATGTCACCGGCGCCTCGGTCACCAAAGCAACATAACCAGTCATCCGTTAGCCAGCGTGCAGGACGTGTTGCGAAGTGTTTAGTGGTAGTCTGCTGCGCCTTTAGCCTACAAACCTGCTCCTTGAATAGGAAGTCGTCGTATCGGGGAACTATTTGTTCGAAATAATTTGCATTTCTGGGTCGGATTTCGCGCTCAATCCCGTCCAACAAACTCCAATCGTTTGTCATGTTGTTATCCATGGCAACGCGCACTATATTTAGTATGCTTTGCACACTATTTACAATTTGGATATCACCGAAATCATCCAATAATTCCGTAATAACTAAATTTTCCATTTTGAAATTAAAAACTTGACAGATCTTTTTTGACAAGACGGCCGTGTATGCCGTCTGTGGGAATATTTCTCAGATCCAAAAATGGACAGTTGTCTGTACTAAATTTACTGGAGGGGGAAGCCCATAGAGGAGAAAACAGAAAAGTCAGATCCATATCAGAAAGCTTCCAGGACCGCGCCCATTGTGATTATTTTCGTATTTTAGGGTGCTATCGCCTGCATTCATGTGAAAAATTTTCGCTACAGAACGCTACATCCCCTCCACTATACATTTGAGGAGACGCTACCTGTCAACATTTCTTTCGTGATTGAACCGCTACATATGAAATGTCTGACAAACAGATGACAACGCAAATATTTGGCAATTGCCAATTTTCCATCGCAAAACATTTCTTTGGCACATCACGAAACAAGGAAATATCAAATCGAAGACGAGAAGACAGTGAATTTACATAGACGGGGATTCTATTTGCGCTTTTGACGTACACAAACGTCAAAACACACATACCAGCTGCGAATTGTCAAATGTAGCGCTACATGCCCAGAGAGCGTAAAAAATTTCTGCTACCAAGGGGAAGTAACCGCTCCGGAGCGGATGGAAGGAGCGGCTGCAATCACGACCGGGAGGGGTTGGAGCGCTACGGAGCGCTCCGTAGCGATCCGGATAAAACGAGCGTGGTGAATGCACTCATCATCAAAATCTTGTGAGCGCTGTTATTTCCATAGATATATTTTGAACAGATCGGTAATAAGTAGTACTATCCCCACTCTATGCTCCAGGTTATTTTCGAACCAACTCGGGCATGCGCGCTGCTACCCATTTGCACGCGGTCGCTATACTTTCGGCAAATGTTACGCCATCGGCCACTCAGCCACAATTTTAACATTTACGAAGCATTTGGCCCCTCGCTGCTCGGGCCCCTGGGCCAAATGTTAATACGTGTTGTGCGTGTTTCACTGCGCAGACGCGAATATGTCAACCATAACTCGATATTCAAACTTTCACACCCACTCTGCTCCTTTTTCCTATATGTTCAATATATATCTATGGCTATTTCCCACAAGGGAATTTTCAACTCACATCACTTGTGTTACTTATGAGAATCCTCCAACAGACAGCTGCTACAAGCTCCATCTCGTTTGTTTACATCATTTCATTCAAATTGGACAGCGCGAGCGAAGTGTGCGCGCAAAACGATCGTTTCGTGTGTGTGTGTGCTGTGTATGAAAAGTGCAAAGCAAAGTGTTTTGTTGAAAAATGCAGAAGATTCTCTTGTTCTGCTTGTTTTTACTGTTGGCCGGCGCTGAGGCCAACAAGCTCAACTATCCGCGTGTTTTATTGCCGATTTTCGATAAAATTTCCATCAATTTCACGTTGGAAGTGTTCGAGCCCAGTTGCTTCAAATGGTAACCTAACCTCCAAGCCAATTCACCGGCTTTTGCAATTTCCACTGTTTGTGCAATTTTAAGAACAGACGAAACTGATGAAATGTACTTTATTTTTAGGGAAACGTCGCGTCATGACTTGATTCAGATCACGCCCATATATGACTCCTTCGATGGCGAGTGTTCGTCGAAAGTGGTGGTTACGGTGCTGACCCGGGAGAAACGCCGCAATACTGCCATTGTACTGGCCGAGGATCTGAAGACGGGCGATACGTTGCGCTGTGATGTGATTTTGGATGTTATTGATAAATTGGGTGTGCTGACGACCACCCGGGAGCTGTTCTTGGAGGAGGCTCCCGAAACGTTTGAGCTGTGGGCTCAAGACTCGCAGGGGAACGCCTTCACGACTTTGGAGGGCGTGGAATTCCAGTGGGTTATTTCGTCCGCCAACGAGCAACATTCGGATCAGAGTTGGCAGCAAGTTTTGCGGTTTTTATCATTCACCGAGAGCAAGTATCATGAGGTGCCGAAGGCACTTGAGAAGTTTGACGCTCAGGGAATCAAGGGGCACATGGTGCTTTTGGAGGGGATGAATACCGGAACGGCGAAGGTAGGTTTCGCATCTTATTCGTCGCAACCCCTTGTGGGGCATAGCGCGTCAACTGTTCCATGTGGCCCAGTTGCCGTTTCATTGGCATAAACTGGTTTCGGAGAATGCAGTTGCAAGCATGCACCTCCTGCACATCCATGGCCACGAACGTCGTCGTGGACGGGATTTGAACCCGAAACGCCGGCAGCCGAACATGAGACTTATGCCTCAACACACTGCGCTACCGGTCACCCCAGAATGTGCTTTAGCACTCTACTAATATCTACCCAAGAGAAAAGTAGAGTAGACTATGTAAACACCTGGTAGAGCTCTACTAAAAAATGCTCTACAGAGTTTATGTAGAGCAAATTTATTTTAACCGGGTTCGAATCCCGTCCACGACGAAGTTCGTGGCCATAGATGTGCAGGAGGTGCATGCTGGCAACTGCATTCTCTGAAACAAATTTATGCCAACGAAACGTCAACTGGGCCACATGGAACAGTTGACGCACTATGCCCCACAAGGGGATTAGGGCAATTGAGTAAACGTAGCTTAATAGTGAGTGTATGACAAGAATTTATCTCCTACTACTACAACTAGCGCGCCAACTACTCTCAACAGTCCTAGTTGAGTTGTGGTGAATTCGGGTCAACCAATCCTTCGAAATTATCGTCGCGATCCTCCCCGGCACCGATAGGGTGTAACTAGATCTTGTTGTAGTACTGAATTTTCTTCTATTTGCACTTAATAACATCATGTGGATGCATTTCTATTTCAGGTTACAGTCCGAATGCCATATCCGGAATACTCTTTTGTCCCAGCAATCGAAGTGAACATCATGGTGTTGGCGAATATCATTCTGGACCCAACCGATGCTCACATTCTAGTCGGCGACACTGTAAAGTTGCGAATACTTCAGGTTAGCAAACACCACCACGCTATGGAAATCTGCCAGATCCTAACGTTTCCCAATTACAGTTGAAACAAGGACGTCTCCACGAAATTACCTTGAACAGCCAATACTATCTGGAAATTGAAGACGATAGCATTGCCAAAATATCCGGCAATAGTGCGACCGGTCTACGTTTGGGACGCTCTGTCGTACGGTTGCGCGATAGGAACGTACCGACCGATGGTCGTTTTAATGCCGACGGCGAGTCAATGAAATCCTCAGCTCCGCGTGCTACAATCACGGTGGCGACGGCTAGCAAAATAACCATAAATTTGTTGCCTCATTACAACTGGGTGACCATTGAAGGCGAGAAACATGAAATCGCCATCGACTTGTATACACAGTAAGTCTTCTCTTGATCGACGTCATCTTTTTCAATTGCTTGTAAATTTCATACTTTTCAGTGATGACCAAAAAATATACCTTGGGCCGCGCTACAACGTAGAGTCGTCATTCCAAGAGTCGCTCTTCTATGTGCTTCAGAAGACTCAAAATGGAAGCCGAATCTACGGAGAAGCCGTCCGTCATGGATCGACGCCGGTCCTGGGGAGCTTTGAAAAGGTACTGGCACTCACTAAATTTCTGATTTTCCCCCCATTCATCTCGGTATCTCTTTTCAGCTAACCGCTAAAGCCGAAATGCAAATCTACAAAGAGTTGACCCTCACACCAACTAAAGTCATTCTCCCATTCGATCCGAACAATACAAAGCGCCAAAAAATTAAATTTACAGCTACCGGCGGAGATGAGTCCTACGTATGGTCTTCGCAAAATTCCAAACTTATTTCGGTGGCCCAGAGTGGCATAGCCGAAACCCGAATTGATCCGAATCTTGAAATTCCCACCGACTACATGTTGGACGAAAATAAAAATGTGATTGCAAAGCATACCACCGTTCGTGTAGCTCTGGCTCGCAATGCGAAAATCTCTCGATCGGCGGAAATTCACTTGTTGCCACCGGTGAAATTGAGTATTAAGAAATACAATTTTGAGACGGCGCTTCGGGACTACGTGAAGATTCACTTGTCACTTTATTCGTTTGTAAACGGAACGTTTGTGCCGTTCACGAACTGTGATAATTTGCATTTTGATTTGGAATTCACCAGTCAAATATTCCAACTGGACACTAAGATGGAGCCCGTTGAAGGCGAGCTGGCCAAGGAGGCTTGTACGATTTTGTACTTGAAAGGGACGAGTTTGGGAACGACGCATCTCAAAATTACGTACAAGTTCATGGACAAAGTTTTGCGCGACGAGGCCACGTTAGTTGTGTTTGAGAAGCTCATGATTCTAGATCCGGTACTGAATGAAATTATTCTTCCAATTGGGGCGTCGCGAAACGTTATCTATAACAATGGTCCGCAAAAATTATTCAACATTGATTCGGAGCTACAGAATCGCATCGATTATGATAAACCAATTGCCGATATCAGTCGCATCGAGAGTGACGCCGCGAAGTCAATTGTTGCCTACAACGTATTGTGCCGTAAGGTGGGCGAGACTGTTCTCAATTTGGAAATGTACAACTCAATTCCAAAACCAAGTTTCGAGCCATTTGTTTCTCGGCATGTGACCAAGGTCTATTGTGTCAAGCCGCGTTTCATAAATCTTTACACCACCGAAATTCTGCGACAGAGTTGTCCAATTGAAATGAAGAACTCTCTGATGCACGTGAAAAATCGTGCCGAGAATTTGGATATTGAAATTGAAGTGTTGGACGCTAAAAATCGTAAGCTCATGAATATTTCGTCGCTGGTAATTGAGTGGCAATTTTCACAAGCTGGCGAGAGCTATCAGACGAATACCGTGCATTATCGGCAAACGGAAGAGGAATTAATCGAGGGCATTCGTATTCCGGCGCGTGATTTTCTGGTTACAACAATTGACGATGTGACGTCGAGCTTCAAGGTGAAAGGAACGGTGACCAAGTATGATATGGCCTTGTTGACGAGTTTTGGAATTCCTCCAGAGACTCCCCATTTTGCTATTGAGAAGGTACGTGCTTCGTCCAGTTGGGGTCGCAAGTTTGTAATATTCCTCGGTTTTCAGGTAAAAGATGGCAGCCTTGTTCAACCCGTTATTGAGAATGAAATTAAATTCATGGCAGTGAATAGTACTCTTCTTGATCGCGATACGGTTTCAATTTTCCTGGGAAAAGGCAGACCGGAAAGGGTGACAATTGCACAAGGTATGGGAATTTATTTAATTCGCATCTTGATTGAAAGCGGAGATGATTTCGTTGAATAATCATTTCAGGGAGTGGATTCTATGAAATCAAAGTGTCAGAGCCTGGAATTGTTAGTGTCGAGTTTGATCCGAAGACTCGTGAACTCATCATTTTCCCACATCAAATTGGAAATGTAAGTTTAACTATTATTTATCGTTTTCGTTGCAATGTCCTTTCAACTTTTGTTGTTTGCATTCATTTTTAGGTCCAACTCGAACTGATTGATCGTTGCTTGATGACAGAACCTGCCCATTTGATCGTCTCCGTTGTATCGATTGGATCAATTCAAGTCGTTATGCCCGATCGTGTTGAGAAAGGCAAATCCATTGAGGCCATCATTCGACTTTACGACTCCAACGATATTTTGATGAAAATTGACAGTACGAATTTGCAAATTTACGAATTGCACGAAAATATTTTTAATTCGGCAATTGTTAGTTTGCGTTTGGGAGAACAAAACAATTTGGAACTGGGCGAAATTAGGTGAGTGTTATGACATCCTTTTGTATAGCATTATTAGCAAAATAGCGATGTGGAGACAAACTTCGATAAATGAATTATTATTATTATATACTTTGGGGGATAGCCGAAGCAGACCACTAACGTTTGGGTCCCTTTTCGCCCCCTCCCGGTCATCAGTGACTTCCAGATGTCGACTGATAATTGTCGACCTCTTTCTTCATCACTGAGTCCCGTGTTATTGCTAGCATTTGTTTGAAGCTGAGTTCACTCATGGCTTCTACACTTATCGTGTGCCTGCCTGTGATCCTCAACCTCGTGCTAGCCAGTGCTGGACATTCGCACACAATGTGTGCCGCCGTCTCGGCCTCCTCCAGGCATAGCCTGCAAACGTCATCTTCCCCGATTTTCATCTTGGCCAGATGAGCCTTAAAATTACCATGCCCTGTGACCAAGGCAGTTATCCAGCTTAGAGTACTCCGTTTATAACTAAGTACCTTTCTCGCTTCCCTGCCTAAAGGGCTGGTCATTGCATTCCGAGCTTGTTTGCAAGTGACTAGCTCCTGCCATCTTTGTTGATGCATGGAGTCCATCCACTTCCCAACCTTCGCTTCAATCATGCCGTTCCCCAGAGCAACTCTGGGTTCTGGGCCAATGAAAGTTGCCGCAGATCCCTGTTTTGCTAGGGCATCCGCCGCCTCATTTCCTGTTGTACCTATGTGTCCTTTTACCCTCATCAGCGTAACCTCATTTTCTGAGGCACACGTGTTGAGCTTCCGGACACACTCTAGTACCAGTTTAGAGTTTATGTTCGTCTGCTGCATGCGTCTGATCACCGATTGGTTGTCCAGTGCAATAAGGATTTTCTTCCCCCGCACCTGACCTTCAAGCAAGTGGTCCAACGCATGCAACAAGCCAAGCATCTCTGCCTGGTATACGGACACATACTCTCCTAGACTAAGCGCACATGCTAGGTTTAGCTCTTCAGAGTAAACCCCCGCCCCCGCTTTACCGTCCATTAAAGAGCCATCAGTAAAAATGCTGATGTCATTGTACATACACTCATTATGTATGTTTCCATCTGCAATGTGAGTCTTGTGTAGTCTTTCAACTACCCTACGTCTACTCATGCCTTCTACCGGCATTAGAGTCTCCCTGACCTCATCATGAATAATGTCTAGGATGCTCTTATGACCGCTGCTAGTTCCAAAGCGATGCCACATGGCATCCCTTTCCATGCGTATTGCCGAAAGCGCCGCCGTTTTCTTTATAAATATGTCCAACGGCGGCAGTCCCAGCAATGCCTCCATTGCTCGCGTTGGTGTGGTGCGCATTGCACCACATATGCTTACGCAAGCTATCCTTTGTACCCCATCTAGCTTCTGCCTTGTGGTATTCTGCATGGCTTTTGGCCACCATACCACTGATGCGTAGGCTAGAATAGGTCTTACCATCATTGTGTAAATCCAGTGTGTCGCTTTAGGTGAAATTCCCCACCTACGAGCACACACTCTCTTACATTGATGCAAAATCCTTTTCGCTTTTTGGATCTTTTCATCAACGTGAACATTCCAAGTTAGTTTCGCATCTAAGGTAACTCCTAGATGCTTCACTTCCTTGGACACCTTGTTTTCCGAACCAAAAAGCCGTAAGGGAGTTATCTCTATGTCTTTCCTCTTACGAGTAAAAATCATAGTGTTTGATTTACTAGCGTTTATGGTTAGCTCTTGCTCATTACACCATTCTTCGGTTACTTTGAGAGCTTGTCCCATGCAACCTAGAATTGTGTCCATGAACTTTCCACTGACCGTGAGTGCCAAGTCATCGGCGTATCCTACAGTGTGTACGCCCATCGAGTCCAGCTTCCAGAGAAGACTGTCCACGGTGATGTTCCACAGTAGAGGCGAAAGAACACCTCCTTGTGGGCATCCTCGGACTACCTTACCCCGTATTCTGTCACATCCACTGCTAAGATTTACCGCCCTCTGCTTAAGCATAGAGTCGATCCACTTAGTTATAATGTAATCAACCCCCAATCAGGGCGTTCCTTAGTTTGGTAAAGGAGATTTTATCAAAAGCACCCTCTATATCCATAAAAGTAGACATAGCGATCCCGCCATTGTTAATCTCTCTCTCTGCAACTCTAACAAGTTCATGTAGAGCGGTTTCCGTAGATCTGCCTGCTCTATAAGCATGTTGGCACCTACTCAGAGGACTATACATTAGCGTGGTGTTCTCCAGGTAGTCCACCAACACCCTTTCCATTGTTTTCAACAGGAATGATGTAAGGCTAACCGGCCTGAAGGACTTTGCCTCTGTATAGTCTTTCTTTCCCGGTTTAGGCAGGAAGACCACATTAGCCTCCCTCCATGCCTTCGGGATGTAGCCTGCTGAAAGACAGGCGACGAATATATTCCGGATCCTATCTAGTAGAGCGCTCATGCCCCACTGTAATAGTGCCGGGAATATTCCGTCCATTCCAGCCGTTTTAAATGGAGCAAAAGAGTTCATAGCACTTTTGACTCCATTTGGAGTTATTATCCTCTCAGCTTCTTGTTGACTTACCCCACCAGCTCCCATGTTAGTTTGAGGCCATGGTTGGTCTGACTTGAAACTTCCAGGAAAATGTACCTCCATTAGGGCCTGCAACGTTTCTTCCACTGTTTCTGTCATGGAACCATCAACTTTGCGTATCAGCCCCATTTTCGAAGCAGTGTCTTTCGATATCATCTTCTGTAATCTGCATACTTCCGACGTATCCTTCATGCTAGAGCAGAATTCCCTCCACGTATTTCGTTTCCGAAGACGTAAGGTTCTTTTCAGCTCCCTCTTTTTATCCTTGTATAGTTCCCAAGAGTGAGAGTCTCTCTCCCTCATGTAACGGTTAAAGGCTTTCCTTGTCTCTTTTTTCATAGACTCCAGTTCCCTACTCCACCATGGTGTTGGGTCCTTTTCGTCCACTACTGTGGAGGGACAAGCGTGTTCGAAGGCGCGATTAATAGCGGAGTTCAGTTGTTCCACTGTTCGCTCTATCTCGACCGTATTCCGAGGTATTCCGTCTTGAATATCCTCGACTTGTTCCAATAAATATGTCTCGTACTTAACACGATCGATAAATGAATGGTTGAACGTTGAGATTATGCTCGATGACGATGCACATCAGTGGGTCGGAGGAATCAGGAGCTTGTTGCTTCCCCCACTCAAGCAGGTTGTCGTCGTCCAGAAGCTGCGTTTGGAGCTCCTAGTTGTTGTTGTGGTAGCGATGCTTCGAATACTGGCGTTTTTCTTGCATCGTGAGTGTCTGGCAGCTCTTGGCCGTTGAAAAACGGGTCGTTTCAGTACGAAGAACCGGCTGTCGCAGGAACGTGGAGTTCCTTGTCGTCTTGCTGAGCTGAGGCGAGAGCGGAAACTTAAGACTGTCTATAGTACTTACGCGTGACAGATAGTCTGCTACACAGTTCTCTTTGCCAAGAATATGTCGTATGTCGTATGTGAATTGAGAAATATATATATATATACAGTTGACGTTGTTATCGCGGATTAGCTTTCTCAGGCCGCTGTCGGAAAGAAAATTGCAAACAGCTTGTGGTTCGAAAATATTGCGAGCACTTTTCCTTCTATCATGTGCCGAAGGAAGTGTATGCAACTGCATTCTCCGAAACTAGTTTATGCCAACGAAACTTCAACCAGGCCATATGGAACAGTTGACGCGCTATGTCCTACAAGGGGTTAGAGCAATTGAGTATGTGCCGAAAGTGTTTCGTGGCGTCGCAGATTGCGACGAGTTCCCTGTCGTACGTGATATACTTCTCTGCTGGGCTGCGGATAGTTTTTGTGGCAAACATGCGACCGAAACCGTTCAATCTCCATTGGTTTGTTGCAGTACAGTCGTACGTCTATGCGCTAAGGGACCAAGTCCGGGATCCCGAACCTAGCCTGGGATACGATCAAAAATAGGCAACTGAGCGGACGCCTTACGGTTATGGGTTTACAATGCAATGTTTCCATTCCGGATATGACAACTTTCTGTATTCTAGATACCTGCGATGGTTGGTGGGGAACCAACCCCTTTCCAAGGAAAAAGTGGCAGTTGTCCAGGAAGTTCAACCTTCAAACCACACCCCTCTAGAGGCAATTAGAATGGAAGAAAAGACCAATAATATCTTCGGACTGATGACTTATTGTCATGAATCAAAACTGGACCATTCAAATCAGTCCGAATTTCCAGGCTTTGTTTAATGCTGCGTAATGCAAAAAGCTATTATCTCCCCGTTCAGAAACCACAATCTTCATCTAGGCTAGATCTATACGATACGAACAAACACCATATTGAAAGTCATCCAATTGTTAATCAATTAATTCCATCATTATACGTTTCCAGTTCCTCTCACAATGGATACATTTCCATCTCAATGCTACACACAATACACAATAATTGATGTTCTCTATTTGCATTATTCCTTCGCTTCATGACTATTATCCCGGGAAAGACAGCCATAAAGGCTAGGCGAGCTAATGACGCGAAAATAAAAGGAGAGAAAGAGTCAAAGTTCTAAATTGATTTGTAAGTGTCTACTAACAATCGTTTTGTATAACCATCCTCGATTCTTTGCAATTACGGGTAGTATATCAGTTTTCGTATTCAATAATGCGTTGATAATTGTGTGTCAGAATTAAAAGGTCGATAGAATCGTTTCTGCCAATTAGTAGTGGAATGTTTGTATTTATTGGATTGAAGAGCAAAAAGGGGTACGTTTTGAATGTTGGTCAAATGGTGAGCCTCTTGCCACTTAAACGTCCACCAAGTCACCGAGTGGGAAAATGTTCAGCACTTAAAATCACAACTTGTTGTGCATCGAGCAAATGATTGTTGTTGTTGTAGCAATGGTCGAAATTGTCTGTGTGTTACTTGCTTACGGTTCAACGTCATTCCCGGTGTTCAGGGACAGAAAAATAGCTGCTTCTATAGGGTTCTTCTCCAGGCGGCCAAGGCCTGACGTCGGGCTGTCGCGCCACGATGATGATATAGGGTTCTCCCATATCGACCTGGGAGTCAGGTGCGTGAGTGCAGCTGAGCAATGGAAGATGTAGTCCACATCATGATGTGCAGGACAGATGTTTGAGACGTCCTGGTCACTGCGGGATAAATAGGAATTCAGTCGTAAACACCAGCCTGACCGAAGTTGGGCGAGTGTTGTTGTTGTTGTGGTAGCGATGCTTCGAATACTGCAGTGCGCTTCTTGGATCGACGGGGTTTGGCAGCTCTTGACCGTTGAAAAACGGGTCGTTCCGGTGCAAAAAACCGGCTGCCGCAGGAACGAAGTTGGGCAAGTGTCGTTATCCAGTACTCTCGACCATACCACCAACAATATCTTCGGAAGAGCAAAGGCTTCCGAGAGCAACGATAAGTTGGGCGAGTGTCGTTATCGTTGTTCTCGGAAGCCTTTGCTCTTCCGGAGATATTGTTGTTGGCATGGTCGAGAGTACTAGATTTGAACCTAAATCCGCGATCGATGAAGGTTAGGTTAGGTAAAGGGGCTGCCGGGTGCTCACCCAGCACACTTAGTCCATCATTTGGACCGTTGTGTTACCACCAAAGTAGCCTGTTATAACCTAGGCGTTAAACCAGCCTGAGCTGGTGATAAAGCGATAGAGCTGTATGACACTCGTGTTTTTAATGTCGTCCAGGTCCAGGAAAAACCAAGAGCCAAGGAATTTCTTCCGCCTCGTAGCCAAGGCCGGACAGTGACAGAGAAGATGCAGAACGCTTTCCTCCTCATCCACATCCTCACAGCTCCTACAATAGTCGTTATGAGGAATACGGAGCCTCCAGGCGAGCTCACCAATGGGACAGTGCCCTGTAATAACCCCCACAACCATGCCAATGTGCTTCCTATTCAATGAAAGCAGTGCGGCAGAGCGGTTAGGGTCAAGTTTCGGCCAAATCAATTTCGTCGTCTGGCACGTGTCGCAGTTTAGCCATCTAATGTTCGCTCTGTCAATCGCGACGGCTTTAATTATAATTTTGCACGATGCGATTGGCATTCTAATGTTTAAACGGTCTCCGTCGAGAGCGCCGGTAGTCCCTTCCTTAGCCAGTTCATCCGCGATGCAGTTACCCACGAAGTCGCTATGACTCGGTATCCAACAGAGCGTAATGTTGAAAAATGCACCCATCTCTTTAAGAATCGACCGACACTTTGCGATGGTTTGCGATGTAGTCAGGACGGATTCGAGTGATCGAATGGCTGCCTGACTATCCGTGTAGATCATAACGTCTCTCATGGTCACTACATGATTTCCTAGCCAGGTCAAAGCTTCAAAAATTGCCGTAAGCTCCGCCTGCAGGACACTGCAGAAATCCGGAAGGCGGAGTGACAGGTTAATCCCCAGTCCCTCCGAATAGATGCCCGCCCCAACACCGCCAACGACCCTAGAGCCATCCGTGTAGATGACTATGGAGTCGATGGCCAGGGGCGCGCTATTAGCCCATTGACCCCTCGACGGAATCAAACTGGTGTAGTTTCGGCCAAAAAGGTATTTCGGAGAGATATAGTCAGTCTCCGTGGGGAGACTCAAATTATCCAGTACAGTTGAGTGCCCGCATCTCAGCGTGCGCCACTGGCAAGTCTCACGAAGATGCTGGGCCGTGTTTGCCGCCAGTTGTTCACCACAAATATCCAACGGGAGCAAGCCGAGCACCATATCCAGCCCGGCTGACGGAGTGGTCCTGAAGGCCCCCGTCATGGCCATCGCAGCTAGTCTTTGTACCTTGTTCAGTAATTTAATATAAGCCCCTACTCGAAGTGCTGTCCACCAGACAGTAATTCCGTACAGTAGTATGGGTCGTACGACAGCAGTATATAGCCAATATACAGCTTTAGGCTGCAGGCCCCAGTTATTACCAATGGCCCTTTTACACGAGTAGAGTGCGATAATAGCTTTATTGACCCGTTCCTCGATGTTGAGCTTCCACCTTAGTTTCCTATCTAAAATAAGACCCAGGAACTTAGCCTTGTCGGCGAAAACCAATTTCGTGCCCTCCAAAATGGGAGATTCAATGGGAGGAGTCGTGTGCTTTCTAGTGAAGAGCACAAGCTCCGTCTTGGCAGGGTTAATTCCAACTCCGCAAAAGTTTGCCCATTCTGATAGAATGGTCAAGGCATTCTGCAACAGCCCACTGAGGACATCAGGAAACTTTCCTGTGACGGCAATGGCAACGTCATCTGCATACGCGATGACTTTACACCCAATTTCTTCCAGCCTCAATAGCAGTTTGTTGATCCCTATGACCCAAAGGAGGGGAGACAATATCCCTCCTTGGGGGGTTCCTCTGGAGACACTCCTGCATACCGACGATGCACCCAAGGTAGAGTGTATACGCCTAGAAGTTAGTAACATATTAACGAGTTTGCAGAGCGACTCATCAACCTGAAGACCTCGGAGTGCCTCAATGATCGCACTAGGTCTGATATTATTGAAAGCCCCCTCGATGTCCAGGAATACAACCATCGTGTATTCCTTTTGGTCGAGAGATTTCTCAATGTAACTGACCAAAGAGTGCAGAGCCGTGTCCACCGACTTACCCTTCCAATAGGCATGTTGCGATGTGGATAGAAGGAGTGGCGGAATGGTATCCCGCAAATGGATATCCACCAGTCTCTCTAGTAGTTTCAACATGGTAGAAGAAAGACTAATGGGACGGAGGTCGTTTGGTCGCGCATGCGAGCTTCTTCCCGCTTTCGGGATAAAAACCACCCGCACCTCCCTCCAGATGATGAAAGAAGATCGATGAAAGTACCTCCTCCGGTACGACCGGTAGCGCAGTGTGTTGAGGCATCAGTCTCATGTTTGACTACCGGCGTTTCGGGTTCGAATCCCGTCCACGACAACGTTCGTGGCCATGGATGTGCAGGAGGTGCATGCTGGCAACTGCATTCTCTGAAACCAATTTATGCCAACGAAACGTCAACTGGGCCAGATGGAACAGTTGACGCGCTATGCCCCACAAGGGGTTAGGGCAATTGAGTAGTAGTAGTAGTAGTATGTACGAGGGCAATTTGAAAAGTTCTCGGCCTGACACAGAGATACTGTTACAATCAGCAAAAATTTCAGTTTCCTGCCTGGGTGCACGTGTCATTAGCTCGTATGACAAGTTTCAACTTGTTCTCTCAAGTAGTTTGTTTACACGAATTTTTGCAGTAGACGTCTTAAGCTTCGTATACATATGAGCATTCATGCGCGCCCGAATGCTCATATCTGTACGTGATATTTGCGTGCACAGAATCTAGTCCAGACTCCAGACCAGATTGCACGCACAAAGTTGTGCTACGCGAACCACCAAGATTCTGTTACCTAAACACTTAAGCTGAAGTATCCAGCCAGCCGACGCTGGCAATAAACCGATTAATTTGAAACGCATTAACTCTTACTAGACCCTCTAGGTCCTGGAAAAAGGAGAGTCCCAAAAACCTCCTCCTATAAGCCACTCTCACACTCTCCTCCTCATCCACATCATGAAAACTTCTGAAGTAGTCGTGATGAGGAAGTCGAAGCTTCCTCGCATGCTCGCCGATAGGACAGTGCCCTGTGATAACCCCCACCACCCTGCCAATATGTTTCCTGTTTAAAGAGAGGAGTGAGGCAGAGCGATTTGGATCTATCCTAGGCCATATCATCCTCGTTGTTTGGCAAGTACTACCGTCGAGCCATCTAGCATTGGCCCTGCCGATCGCAGCGGACTCGATTGCCATTTTACACACTGGAATGGGTGTCCTAACGTGGGTAAGATACGTATCAGTGGACCCGATTGCCCCTTGACGGGCCAGCTCATCAGCCTTGCAATTGCCTGTGAAACCACTGTGGCCCGGAATCCATCGGACAGTAATATCGAAGAAGCTGCTCCTTTCGATGAGTGTCGAGCGACAATTTACAACCGTTTTTAATGTAGAAAAAGTCGGGCATTACTGCGGCTGTTATTGTTACACGTCGCAGGAGAAGAAGAACATGCATGGCCACGGCGGGATTCGAAACCGTGAAAACCAGTATGATGAGACATCAGACTGACGTCTCAACGCACTGTTCCAAAACCTATGGTCAAGGACATAGCCTCGATTAAACCTGGTAATCTTAGTAATTTTATTGCAAAGAGTCGGCTAGCTCAGCAGCTCTAGACTGGCTCCCCAGATTATAGGGCAGCAGCACAATAGATCTATGGTCGGTTCTCAATGAACCACGGCCCACCCTTCCAATCCAATTTAACTGGTGAAACGCCCCACACATGCTTGATGGGAACACTCCTTAGCAGTCGCGTCATTACTTTGTTTTGCTTTTCTTGGTGCACCGTTAGCATACTTTCCTTCGGCGTTGAGGAGGGTGTGACAGCTCATTCTGATGAACGGTGTCGTAGAACCGGCTGCCATAGGAACGACTTTGTTTTGTAAAATGCTTTTTGTTCTATGTCTACGTCTAATTTAAATGAGCAGTTATTTATTTTGGTCATACTACGCTCTACTTTTGAAAACAAACATTTCATTAAAATAATTTTTCTCAGAAAATTCCTTATTTCGTGATTGAATTAAATCTCTGTTTGTCTCATTGTCCTAATTTCTGTTTTCTTGCTGTGGATTTCCCATTTGTGCTTACTAATTTTCATTTTCTCCTACGTATATTTTCAGATATTACGTAAATGGTTTAGAGCTGGGCGAAACAAAAATCATATTCAATTCCGGCTACGGTGACCGTCCCATAACAAGTGACCCGGCGACTGTTCAGGTAAGTTATACAGTTTGCATTCTTCCTATCGAGGACAACAATGAACAATAAATAAGAACAATAAACCAACATCGGCTTAAAAAAAAGAAAATAAAAATAACGTAAGACAATACAAAGGGAGTTTGTCAATTGGCCTAATTTTGTATAATTTAATGTAAAGTGAATTCTATTTTATTTGTTCCCTTGAAGCATAGCGGAACTGAGACTAAGAAAAAAATAAAAAGAAAATAGGACAACACGAGGAGAGCAGGTAAAACAAACCAAAGTCAAAAGGTCTTGTTCGGTTATCCTTCGAAATTCTCCTCTTGGACCAAGTCCGATTTTGATTGAAATTATTTCAGGATGACAGAGCGTGATAAATTTAATATTCGCTTGTGGGTCTCCCTTTTTGTTTGTCGTTGCTGGGTGTCGGTTCCATGTTCTTTTTTATCCATTTGCATTTTTAACGTTGCCGTTGTCCTCGTGTATACTTAACCTTCTCATCGTGAATGTGTTTTTTCTTCTTCTCTTCTCTTAATTATTTATTTAGGTCTTTCCACCTTTACGTCTATATCCGAGAAATTCAACGCTTCTTATTGGCACGAGCGTGCAAATTTATTCACATGGCGGTCCACATCCCGATATTAGCATTGTGTATTCAGTGGAAAATTCAAATATTGTTTGTACGTATTGGGTAATTTCATTTATTTATATTTTTTGTTGTTTGTTGTCTTAGCTCCAGAAGATTATTTATGAAAATTTAAAGATATTTTGGGCATACTTCAGTCCCAATTTCTGGAGAAAAAAATCCATACCTTGACATTCCAGTTTAGTTTGCCTTTTTCAACTGACCTTCCGCTGAATATCTTTTCAACCAACTTTGCCTATTGCTCGAAAACAGAACACTTTCAAAAAGCAATATATCTTCCTTAATTCGATTAATTAATCTTCCATGTTTACATTGACGAATGAACATACAATTTTCCCCGAAAAAAACCTTCCATTGTGCTTATTGATTTTCAGCATACTCATACATCGTCTCTACTTTTTTCTCTTCTCTTTATATTTTTGCACTTTATCCGTTGTTATGTTTTATTTATCATTCCAGCGATGGATTCGGCTGTTGTACTCGGCAAAAAGTTGGGAACAACAAAAATAACTGGAAGATGTGTCGGAGTCAATCCTATCAATGGTGAACAGATTATATTTTCCCAAGATAGCATTGAGGTTATGGTAATACCATTGGAAAAAATTCAAGTACGTACACCGTTGGTACGAGTACGGACTGGAGCTGTGATGCCAGCATTTGTGTGGGGTAAGTAGGAAGAAGGAAAGAAAGAATGACGATAAGGATTTGAAGCTTATATGTACATATTTGCTTGTTGGATGAGAAATGAATGACTTTATTTTTGTCGAGTTGATTTTTTTTTTTGCGGGAAAACCGGAAACCGGTCTATGAAATTTCTAATTATGAACGCATGATGCTTTTCCTGGGTGTTGAAGGAATAATTAGTGGAAAGCTGTTGACCGAAACGAAATCATAGTGAGAATGAAGTGAAATGGAGTCTATGTTGTAAGGACTTAGTTTAGCTATCCACTACCATAGAAATGATCACCATTAAACCAACTCTTCCACCGCCCCTGGTACTCTTGTAAATCGGACATTGTGAAAATCGTCAAGAAAACTGAAATATTTCGCACTCAGATCGCAATAGCTTGGAAATTAAGCTAGAAATAAACAATCTATAACAGTCAGTTACACGGAAGGTGATGAAAATTGCAGGCTTCCAACCGCTTGTCGCTATAACGATCCATCGACATGTAATCAAAGGTCCACATGCGTCAATGGATCCAAATGATCCTGATCCAAATTTAGGAAACCCTCATGACGGAGCTAGAGCGTTTCTGCGGCGACCGGTTCTACCCACCGGAGCGAAGCGTTTTACAACGGCAAAGAGCTGCCAAACCCCTTCAATGAAAGAAGGTTATGGGTCAATGTGTTAGATGTTTATATTCGTTTTTTGTGTTTATTGGGAGCAATACATCTCGGCGCAACTGCTCTCAATACTTCTTCTCCGCGCCGGCATTGAAAGTAACCCTGGTCCTTGGATCTGTTGCGTATGCAATCACAGGGACTGACATTTTTGATTTACTGCCAGTCAGTGCAGGAACAGAGGACCACAAGCAGCGAGCTCGTCAAAGACGCCTCACCATCCTACACCAGTGGGCACCCATCCGAGCTTCCAGTCAACTCCAACGACCCCTGCGAATAGTTCTAATAGGATTCCCAAAAAAAAAACAACCTTACGCCTACACCACCGACCGTCATTTTTGATACGCTCTCACTCGTCCAACTAATTTGCAACGGGCTGCAAAACAAAATCGCCGAACTCGCCTCATTCATGGACAGACACCGCATCCAAGTTGGAGCCATCCAGGGGACGAAACTACAATACATTCCAATTCGTCCTTCAACGCTCATGGAGATTACGCCATTATCAGGAAAGACAGGTTGACCAACGCTGGAGGAGGGTTTGCCTTCATCATTCACAATTCCGTGCAATACCTGGAAATAGATGTCACCAACAACGATATCATCATGGATGTGCAAGCCATCGCCAAAAAATCAGGCAATGTTGAAACTTATATGTATATAAAATATTTCATATCCAGTTGTCCCTCGGGTTACCATGTAAATATCAACACTTTCCTCACTGGTCTCCTGCTTGGTAACTTTAACGCTTACCATGAACTCTGGCACTCACATCTTAACAACGACGCCAGAGGTATCTCAGTATCTCAATTACAGAACCACTTGATGCTTCAGGTTTCTGTACACTGAATGACGACACGCCCAGCCGTATTGCCGGTACTTATTCCAGCTATCCAGATATCACGAATGCCAGTACTAGCCTCATAAATGAAGCTTATTGGGAGCCGGTCCTTACACTATCCTCGGATTATTTACCAATCGTGATAAGGCTTTACAAACCGTCAGATGTCGTATCTGTCGAACATTGCAATTTTGTCAACCACAATAAGGGTGACTAGAATGGCTACACCGAATATACCAGTGCTAAATTCCCTGCCCTGCCAACTCCTACTGACGTACGTAAGGCCGAATCCAACATTAGGAAAGTCCTAAATAAAGCGGCTGCGAAATTTATTCCTGCAGGACGCATTCCGAAAATTCGACCTAACTTTCCCACCTCAGCCGCCAGATAGGCAGACGAGAGAGACAACATCGGGAGCACAAACCCAGACGATCCCAGAATTCATGAAATTCAAAGACTACTAGCCGAACACAGGATGTTAAAACTCTACTGGTCACATACAAAGCAGTCGGAAGATCAGTGGCATACTATGCGGCTCCTGTGGCCACAGAATCTCTGTGACATACAATGAAAAAATATTCAGGCTTGGCAAAATGCCGCTCTCCGTCCTGTAACTGGCTGTCTCCTGATATCATCCCAGGACCATTTGCATCAGGAAACCAAGATGATGCCTCTAAGTGCCACCATACACTGTCGAACTCGATCTCGAACATGGTACAAGTGGATCGGTGTTCTTCACATCTATGTGAAGTGTGTATTTCAGAGGAAATTTGTACCAGGTTTGTGTTCGAGTTCGACAGTGGATGGTGACACTAAGAGACCACAAGAAGCTTCTTTCCAAACAATATCTGGTGGGTTGTTACCGGAGGGAACACCCCAACACCAATCTCATGGACAAGACGCCAACACCAAGATATGTTAGGCGTGATTTGAGGGACCTCGAAAGAGGTGTGCAGTGGTACAAAAGGGTTCCCTTTGGCAACGACGCACACAGATCAGCCATTGCAGCAATACATTATGAGGAGTTACAATCATCAATTGCAGGACTAGGTCCAAACGTAGTTCTCTTGGCACAATCACCAGCCATTTTTCCTGTAGAGAGAATACTTCCGTGAGCAGCGAGAACGATACTTGTCCAACTTCGGTCAGGCTGGTGTTCGCGTCTTAACTCCTACCTATCTCGCATTGACCGAGATGTGACAAACACATGCCCCACCTGCAATGGTACACCTCACGACGTAGACCACATTTTCAATTGCCCAGCTGCATCCACACACCTGACTTCCAGGTTGCTGTGGGAGAACGCCGCAGAAACAGCCATTTTCCTGTCCCTTAATATCGAGGAAGACGACGAACTATAGCACGTTCCTGCAGCAGCCGGTTCTTTGTACCGGAACGACCCGTTTTTCAACGGCCAAGAGCTGCCAAACCCCCTCGATGCAAGAAGAACTGCAGCATTCGAAGCATCGCTACCACAACAACAACAACGAACTATAGCATGTAACGCACTTACACACCGAACTTCTGACCATTGCTACTACAACAACAACGAAGGTAGAGCCAGTGTTCTGTCAATATAAAAGACAAGTTTGACGATAAACAATTTTTCTTTCATTCTTACTCAATTGCTCCAACCCCTTGTGGGGCATAGCGCGTCAACTGTTCCATGTGGCCCAGTTGACGTTTCGTTGGCATAAATTGGTTTCAGAGAATGCAGTTGCCAGCATGCACCTCCTGCACATCCATGGCCACGAACGTCGTCGTGGACGGGACTCGAACCCGAAACGCCGGTAGTCAAACATGAGACTGATGGCTCAACACACTGCGCTACCGGTCGCCCCCTGTATATTCATATAATGGACGGACGTATGGTCCGATGCATCCGATTTTTTACCGAATTTGATATGAAGCTTCCTTGGGTTATAAGTATCACAAGTTGATATTTTTTGGTCTTACTGCAGGTGTGCGCCAGGACAAAAGGACTTTCCTTATCATGAAATGAAACAGAAACCAAACCTGGTAGATATAGTACATATAGCTATTTCCTCAATCGGGGCAATGATGCCAATGCTTTGGAGTACTGTTGAAGGTATTCTGAGTCCTTTGTATTTATTGGCTTGACCCCTCCACGGGCATGGGCGCGTCAACATATCTAGCATTAATATGCCTTGTTGACGTTTTGATAGCGTATTGTTCGGATGGTGCAGTTGCTAGCATGCACCTCTTATCCGAGCCGTCTGATAAGCTCGGAACGCTGTGGGAGATAGTTTTTATCAACGCGCCGAGGATTGAACTTCTGTTTCTCTGGATGCAGCATCGTAGAGTGGCGACCGAGACCTCACGCCTACCGAATGCGTCAATGATGGGAGCAATCTCCTGCAGTACTGTTGAAGGCATTTTGAGTCCTTTGCTCAGGACAAAAGGATCTTTTTATGCAAGATAACAATGAAAATTAAATTCGTAAGCTTTCAGCTCAATTACAAACACCGAGATTTCGATTTCCAGCGAGGCATCTTTTCGTAAACTAGGTCTGGGCTAACGACTCGTTTTACGGAACAACTGGTTATTGTTGATAAAACTGGAATCATTTCTACCGAGATACTATATTTGAAAAAAAAAGGTGCAAGCTACTTAATAAAGCCGTTTCTTTCCTGGAGGACTAGAAGGAGATAGTTTTGCAAGAGACTAGATTATGGAGCAGTTAAGCACGATTGATAATCATCTCTGTCAGCCTATATCTCAACCCAAATTAAATCCACTTGAATTTATTCAACATTTTCTTTTACCCGAAAAAAAAAACAAGTGAAAAATACTACATACATCATTCGGACACCATTTTTTTCGCTCCCTAACCGGATATAGTTGGCAAATAGCTGCAAAACATGTAAATTTTTCATTTGCACAAAAACAATAACACACTAACCACTTCGTAGCAATTGTTTACGCTCGGCCACCCTATCCGCCAATATAATTGATGAATTGTTTTATTTCAAATGCGAACTTTGCTATTCAGATCCACAGCCCAGCCAAAAAATTCCCTTCAATCCTGCTCCTGCATATTGAATCCGCCAGAAATTCATTCTTTTTTTTTTTTACAAAATTGACACATACTTTATATAGTATATCTCTCTTGGTATTTTTCATTTTGTACAGGCGTCCCGGATATTTCGCCTATGATCCTGGGAACAATGGAATCGATACGTATTATTTGGTCGACTAATCAGCCAGATGTTGTGGATATTTTCGGAATATTCTCGGATGCTGGTATGTATTCTTGTGCCTTTTATACACACAAAACACGAAGGGATGATTTGAGTGGGCGAAAAACAGTTGAACATTGAAGGCCATCGTGGCCTGGCTCGTCCTTGCGCTCATCTTATTCGTTTTGTTTTAATGAAATTGTTGCGAAAATCGACATGAATGTTCCATGTTGTATAGGTTGAGGTATGTATTTGTTCTGATTATGTGTTTTCCATTGGCACAGGCATTGAATATACCGATCATGATTTAATCTCGGTTCGCGTAAAGGCATTGAATCCGGGTAAGGCAAGAATACAGGCATCTCTTATTTTGCCCGGCGGTCAACGATTATCCTCATCGGTGGAAGTTGTAGGTAATGAATATTATTTTTATTATACGTGTATTTAATTTTGTGCGCCTTGTGCGAGTTCCGCAGAGTTACTAGAAGGGGGTCAACTGTGCCAGCAGAGTCCAGCAAAAAGATGAGTTATTTGAGAAGTTTCGTTTGATTCGGTAATTTGGGAGGCTATTTGAACACAAATTACTTTTTAAAGTGGTCGTTTGGTTGACTCTTCTTCGATCGGAAATTAAGGGGAGCATGAGAGCTTGCGGATTGGCATTTGTACAAACAATTCTTAATTTATATTAATGAGAAAAGTATTGATGAACAGATTCGAGTAATGGGAGCGTTTAGGGCATTATATTAATGTTGATTGTTCGAGAACGTTTCGTTCAATGCTGTGAGCAATTCTTTGGAAGGTTATTGGCTTTTATATTGTTTGGGTATGTTAATATGAAGTCGAGAGAAATGAATAGGGGAATAAAAATTAAATTACGGTTTAGAAACAATCACTGGCTCTGCTGGATATACGCAATGTATCAATTATAAGTATTCTAGTCTTAAGTAATTTAACATCTTAACATTTTTTTGTGCAAGTTCTGAATTCCTGAACCTGCTGTATAAGGGTCCAATCTAGTTGATTGTCTGTTGGAAGTCTTGTAATGGACGGTTTGGTGGGCATCCGAAGATGCCCGTGGGGACGGAGCCTAGTGTTGCATAGTTTACCGTGAAGGTTGGGCTATGCCATCTGGCGGAGAAAAGGCCCTTCGACGAGCTAAGCACCTGAGTCCTCTGACAGTTCGACTTCGATCAACATTAGTGATAGTGACAAAAGCTCTCGTTGAGAGGGGTCAGTACTAAAATAGGAGGCTGTACTGCAGATCGCCACAGGATGGAGTCCTATCCCCTTGCTGTAATATGTAGTGGATACAAGTTTGCTTTGGGACGAGTTTACCACGCTGGGCTTCTCCACCCAAGGCTACGCCAATGATGGATCATGGTTAGAGCGGATTCGAGGTCTTCGCCGACTGTTTGTACTACAGGATCATACCTCATACCAGCCATTAGACTTATCAAAGCAGCTTAATAGATGGTCTAATGGCTGGTCTGATGGCTGGTCCAATAGGTGGTTTATTCCGTGTTCTAACGCGGCTAATAGAAAAAAAGCTCTTTATGATAGGAGTCTTTTGCACATGCCCCTCGGCGGTGTTTGAGGCACTGTTCGACTTTCCATTGCATATAAGAACATGTGAAAGCAGAATTCAAAATAACGATCGCTTGATTTAAGGCAGCATCTGATGAGTAGTATTCTGTCGGTGGTACGAAACCAGAGGCCGAGGGTCGCGCGAGGGCATCTGAGCCGTCGGCCAATCATTCCATCCTTATCGCTCCACTTTTGTACTCCACATTTTTACTCTCCCTGTTTGTGTTCTCTTCCCCAGACCTATGAATTTTGGTTAATACGTAGAGGACAGTGGCAACGAGCGGCGAAAACCCCGCCCACGTCTCTCGGACTGAGCTACAGCAGCAAGCAAAGGCCGCTGCTTAGCTCGTGAAGGGGTATTATTCTTTGTTAGATGGCACAGCCCGATTTAACGGTGATTATGCTATGCATCTGAAGATGCCCGTAGGGACGGAGCCTAAGGTAGCCTAATGACCGTGAAGATCGGGGCGTGCCATACAACCGATATGCGCACACATGCGATAGATCGAAATCTTTCGGCTTCACCTACGTAACTGCCACTTATATAACCCAATGGATCGGATTTGGCTATGAATCCACTGAAATGATGCAAATACTCGTCAGAGTCCTCTATTTCATGCCTCGCCCCAGTGATAGGATTCTAGTTGGGTTTTGGATCCTGCTTCTCACGGTGGCTTAGAATGCCAGCTTATTGACTAGTGTCATCTGAAAGCAGAAGTGATACTGTTGGGATATAGATCAAATGTCGCCCAAAACTGCCCGGTTACCACAGAAGTCCAATTTTGAATGCGGGTCAACAGCAATCATGTATTTATAACAGCATTCTAATGACGTGGCAGTCCCTTTTATTTTAAGGATGGCCTCTTTCTGTCGGACTAGAATTAATCATTTCTGCTTGCAAAGAAACTGATAGATTTCTTCTAAATGGTCACAAACAAAAACTCATTTAATAATTTTAATTTGTCACTTTTTTATTTGCTTATGTCAATAGCTTTTGAATTATAAAATTAATCCCTAAATGCTTTTCGTTTTCGCTATCAAACCGTCATGCTTCAGTCTTCAAGATGCTCGAATTGGAAGCACCGAAACACATAAATCAGGAGACAATTCTGATACCGCCCCGATCAACAATTCAACTCAAAGCCAATCTTGATGATGTCGTCTATAAATTAGGCAGCGAATCAAATGGAATCGTTCATGTATCATCCGATGGAAATATAAAATCTGGCGACACTCTTGGTCGGGATCTGATAATTGTAAGTACGAAAGAAGAAGAGATAGACGACGACAAGAGTGGAATTAATTTCCATCCAATTTTCTGAATGGCTGACGACACCGGACTAATGAAACGATTGGACTAAGCAAACGCAATCCGATGGAAAACGATTAATTTTGACTTTGTCGTACTATTCCTTCTTCTTTTTTGTTTAGTTAAAGTATGTATACGGTTTAATTTCTCATCTTGCAACTCCTTTTCTGTTTCATTTCAGGCGAAAACTTTCGATCAAACGCTACCGATCGATGTACAAGTGAAGAATATTCAATATATTGTTGCGACGTTACTCTATCCATCCGTAAAGTTGCGACAAATTGAACAAAAAGTCCCCAGTGGCATGAATATGATGCTGAAAATTTCGCTACATGATAATCTCGGCAATGAATTTTCGCACAATATTGAAGACGTCAATGGCATCAAATACGATTTATCGCATAAAGATATGGTTGACGTGCAGATTGGTAACAATTTAACGGTGTCGGTAAGTTGAATGAAACATGGTGTGGGGGTTTTATTGTTGTCGTTGCTAGTCTTTCCCTGGGATTTAGGGTATCCCTTTTTAAAGGTAAGTAGTGTGGAATCGGATGTGCGTAGTGAAGGGTTCTTTTATTCTGCTGTATACGGAAAGGGTTAACGATTGGATTTGAATGAAGGATTTATGGTGTTTTTGAATGATTGCTTGTATTGAAACAGGATTTGGTTCGTTTTATCTCGTTTGCTAAATCAGCTATTTTGTTTGTTCAGCTATTTTCGCTGATGATTTTTTTTTTTTGGAAAAATTTCTTTGCATAAATTTTTGACCCGTGTCGTGCAATGCACACTATTTATAGTGTAGCATTGTAGCAAATGGCGTATTCCGACTTTGGTTGGAATACATAACCACTTGCACTAGTCGAACTACCTCCCCGATTGATTAAGGTAGCTAGCTCCTGATGAGTACAATCAATCGTGTCGACTGTCTGTAAAGATGGTGATGTTCATGGTGGTTGCTGTGAAGCGCTTCACCGTAATACATGCCTTTGTTATTGCCAGTACTTCAGTGTGAAATACACTCACATTATCTGGGAGGCGAGCCATTTTTCAGCCATCACTGAATATTATACAGTCGTACTACTAAACGCCGTTCAGAGCAGAACACCTAAAGGTGACATTATAATGGTTATGGGTGATTTGAATGCGAAAGTTGGCGCTGATAACTATGGGCTCAGACATGTGATGGCGAGACACGGTCTTGGTGATCGTAATGACAACGGTGAAAGATTTGTAGAGTTCTGCAACTTTCACAGTCTCTTCATCGGTGGTACTATGTTTGAGCATAAGGACCACCACAAAATCAGTTGGTCCTCTGTTGATCGGCGCAGAACACAAAATCAGATCGACCATTTTGCCATTAGTAAAAGATTCAAGAGTTGCCTCCTGGACGTGCGAAACAAGAAGGGTGCCGATATTGGGATGGGAAGAGACCATTATCTTATGATCGCTAATGTTCGATTGCGTATTGCAGCCGTGCGCCGCCCCAGCGACGACAGATCCAGGCCCCGCAAATTCAACACCGCTCGACTAAAAAATCCAGCTGTCTTACAACAATATAATGACCATCTTGCGCAAAAAGCGGCTGAGATAACTAGTCACCCAGATAGTGACATAAACGAAAACTGGGATGCCATAAAAAATGCGTACATTGATAGCGCAAATACCATCCTTGGCCCAAACCCGGATTGCCGGAATAAGCCCTGGATGTCCGACGCTTCATGGCAGCGGATTGTTGAAAGAAAGGAGCTGAAAGTTCGTTTGGCTGCAGCATCAGACGACAATCGAAGCAGCATCGAACTCCTTTACCGTCAGAAAGCTCGAGAAGTTCAGCGTAGTGTGCGACGCGATAAAAGAGTTTATGCCAATTCTCTTTTAGCGTCAGCAGAAGAAGCCGCTAGAAGTAACAACTTAAACGCCGTATACGGTGTCATCAAGGAGTTTACAGGTGGTCGTAACTCCTGCCAACATCCGGTGAAAGATAGTGATGGAAAGCTACTTATCTTGGAAGAAGATCAAATGAGGCGGTGGAAAGAACACACACACACCTCTGGTGAAGTTCCCCCTCATATAGATAATTTAGCTAACCATCAAAATGTGCGTATACTGCCCCGACTAAAGAGGAAATAGTCACTGCAATTATTGCACTAAAACGAGGAAAGGCCGCCGGACTTGACGGCATCCCTGCCGAACTTTATCAAGCAGCGCCAAGCGTAACTGCCGATTTGCTGCACCCACTTGTTGATAAAGCGTGGAATACAGAGACCTTTCCCGCTGAGTGGAGGGAGGGTTTGATCATCAAACTTCCAAAGAAGGGTAGCCTCACAGACTGTAATAATTGGAGAGGCATTTGTGTGCTTCCTGCCGTTGCCAAGATAATAGCTAAAATCGTCCTGGAAAGACTAAAGGCCCACTTAGAAAGCACAATTGATGAAGAGCAGGCTGGCTTTCGATCTGGATTCTCCTGTGTCGATCACATTAACACCTTGCGAATCATCATCGAGCAATGCGCTGAATACGATTCTCCGCTTCACTTGCTTTTCATCGATTTCGAAAAGGCTTTCGATAGTGTGAACCGGGATTCTATATGGGCAGCCTTGCGCAGGAGAGGCATCCCTGAGAAGCTTGTGGCTATTATTAAGGCAACCTATGACGGCGCGAAATGTCGCGTTCTGCATAAAGGTAAGGTGTTGGGGGACTTTGAGATTCGCAGTGGAGTTCGGCAGGGGTGCATCCTATTCCTCATTGTGATCGGCGATGTGTTGCATGCAGCCCTATCCGGACTCGACAGAGGAATTCAATGGACTTTGACATCTTATCTACAACATCTTGACTACGCTGACGACATATGCCTACTCTCCCACAAAATCATGGATCTGTCCGCAATGGCGTTAGATCTCGAGAGGGAGGCAAGCAAGGTTGGGCTAAAGATTAATACCAACAAGACCAAGGTTCTTAGCCCGCCGTTGCGAAAAAGAAATTCGACACCTATTGCCATCAATATTAATGGGCAGCCTGTGGAGAAGGTGGACAACTTCGTCTACCTGGGTAGCATTGTTGCCGAAAATGGTGGTACGGAGCAGGACATCGCTCGTCGTATCAACCAGGCTAAACGCGCATACGGCATGCTGTCCAAAATCTGGCAGAGCAGTTATCTCAGCATCAAGACCAAGCTGGGCCTGTTTCGCTCCCTGGTACTATCAGTGCTTTTGTATGGGAGCAGTACATGGAAAGTTTCCGTAGGAGTTACCAGAAAGCTGCAAGTTTTCGTCAACTCATGTCTTCGTCGAATTTTAAGAATTTTCTGGCCCGAAACAATATCAAATGAAGAGCTAAGTCGGCGTACGGGGCAGATGCCAATTGACGAATTGATACGCAGGCGAAAATGGCAGTGGATAGGTCACACATTGCGGAAGAGTGATACCTGCATTGCTTTGCATGCCATGAAGTGGAACCCCATTTCCAACCAAGGCCGACCAAGAGGGGGTCCTCGAATCACATGGCGTCCATCTGTGGCAAAGGAGTGTCAGGTACTGGGTAAGTCTTTTGGGGAGTTGCGCCCCATTGCCCAGAACAGAGTACGATGGCGCGCAGGAGTAGTTGACGCGCTATGCCCCGCTAGGGGTTAAGGCAAAGTAGTAGTAGTAGTACTTCCCGGTCAATTCCCTCGCTTTCTTTGGGAGCCCGGTTTCGAAACTTCTCTCAAAGTCTACTTCGGTGAAGATATAATGCGTTGTGAGCATGCCTATGTACTCCCAAGTAGAGACGCCTGTATATTACTGTGCCCATATGGTTTGGAAGTCTAAATATCAGACTCCTTTATTCTAACCACGCTGCACGAGGCGTTAAATTTTATATTTGTTATAGGTTATGATGATAATATTTAGTACGTTCGCTGTACATGAATGCATAGCGCCTGTGACTTCGATGCCCGCCGTTCTTCGCATTTTATTCAACATGTGGAGGATGTACATATTTCATACGAACAGCTGGCCACCATACCAGTGCTTCGTATGCGAGAATTGGTCCCACCCATAAAAGTCATAAAACCATCTTTGGCTGAAACCCCCAGCTTCTGCCATAGGTTCTCTGCAGGCATAGAGGCCTATATAGGCTTTGTTTATACGGTGCTCAATGTTCATCTACCAACTAAGTTCCGAGTCAAGAATGACGTTATTATCCAGAGCCAAGGGGAAATCACTCCGCTTTGGGTTGTTCCCCTGCGCATGCGCTAAAATAGGTATCCACCCAAAGATCGGTGAGGGACTTTTAGATGACCTCAGTTATTTGTAGTCTAAGTCATGCTTTATCCGTCTTTCGTTTGAGATACACATACTGACGATTTTTAAATAGGCGATTTGGTCATAAGCCATCGTATATGGCTGTCCAATGCGTTCCAGTGATAATTTGACTGTGAGTAACAGAGATATAACGTATTGTATACCCGTAAGTGGAAGTGAGAGTGTCGCTTATCGGACTGGATCTTTAAAGGGGACATAGAGCGGAAACAATTTCTGGTTCGTTTCCCCAGCCCATGATTTCTAAAGAAATCCATCTACCGGCCTCTCAGTCTCTTTCGCTTTAGTGCGATTACTAAGAGACAGGGATAACGAAAATTGGTTGGTTGTCATTCTGCTCTCGGGATTCGTATGAAGATGCTTCGGTATGAATCGTGTGCGTTGAATGTGTGAATGTATAAGTCCAATGCGTCTCTGTCTTCATTACGAAGGAGGTGAGACTGATATGCCTCAAGTGCCTCGCGGACAGTTATAATGGCTTCCTTGTAGATTTTTAAGATTGTAGTAGATATTAAAAATCTCGTTGGTCAGTTTTTCGAAGGTTCGTCAGGTCCTTGTTCCACCACGGGGGGACGAGTTTTCTTGCTATATTTAGCCCGAAGTCTATGGCTTTTTCGAAGGTATCGATTTTGGGCTCCAGTTCGAGTACTGACCCTATACTAAGCTTGATTGTCGTCGACAGTTTGGAGATTATTGGGTTTTTGAAAACTTCCCTAGTCGCGGTTCTCTTGGGCTTTCCGAATAGTCGTTTAAGGACCTCTACATCTCTCTCCGGTTCCTGTTAACCCCTTGTGGGGCATAGGGCATTAACCACATCTACTTTCCACCTCGTCCTGTTCATCGCCATCGCTTTCAGCTCACTCCACGACTTGCCTATTGGCCTAAGGACCTCCACATACCCCTGAAAATTATTCGTACTTGGTTATCAGTCTATATACTCGTATTAAATTAGCAGAGATTTGACTTCTGATAGTCGCCCCATCCAATAATCTCCGTCACGGCATGACATTTTTTTGTTTTGGAATTCAAGTAGCTTTTCACTGTGTTCATCAACAGACCAAAGTTTACCGCTAGATGTATTAAATCATCTTACGACGGCATGCTTATCGTATGTCTTGTTGATTTGCAGACCAACTTGCTTTATTTCTTGATCGTAAGGTTGCCGCCACTCCCCCATTGCTTGCATTTAATAAAATACCGTCACACCCAACAACCTTACTTACTTCTATCACCCCATTTGGATTTAATTCTTAAGTGGTTGAAATCAATTAAAAGAGTTTAGTCAAAGCGATTTCCCATTATTCATTTTCCCACTGCTGCAATATACATTCCTAGCCTATACCTATTGAAAATCAGCAACGACATAGGACATCAACCAACTTGATACTATCAACCATCCTATAAACAGAGTAAAATCAATCGATGTTTACATTTTCCCAGGTAAATTTGCCACGTGAAACAATCACCATGATTGCAATCAGCTTAAAAGATAGCGCCGGTGTAAAACATGCGGAGGATTTCATAAAAGTGTCGGTAGCTGAATCGAAAAACCTTTTCCCAACCAAGGTAAGTGATGTGTTTTGATGATATATGTATGCCTGTGTATAGGCGCTTATGTACATATAGCTTTGCGGGTGAACCACTTGTCGATGTCCTTGTCCTTTTTTTGCTGATGCTTTTCTCCTTGTTTTTATTGTACGAGTAATATCCTATCCAACGATTTTTATCACCTGTCGTATTGAAGGTGTCTCGGAAATTTCATGGTGGAGAAGAAAAATTGCTTTTTGTTGGAGCCATTTTTTTTTCTTTTTTCTTTTTTGCGCGCGCTTTTTTCTTGAATGCCAGTTACTTTTTGCCATTAAGGGTTCGACTTTTGTGGTTCATCTAAATTTTTGTTCATCGTCTTTAGCAGTGTTTGCGTTTCTTTTCACACCAAAAAAAATTGATGTTTTATAGACAATTTTCTCTGTCGGCGACATCATTTGTTTCGATTCACCGCTAACGTCGTCAACATTGTGGACCAGTTCTGACGAACGTATTGTAACGATTGATAGACATACGGGTAAGTTGTGGTGTTGTGTGCTCTTTTTTTATTGATTAAAAGTTTTTTTTGGGGCACGAATCGTTTTCCGATGCTGGGAACTGCGTACAGTGATGGGGATCATTATCCTATTTATAGGTGTAAGTTCATCTCCTTTTGAGTCTCGATTGCTAATGGAGCCTAGAAATAATGTTAAAATGAAAGTATATTGTCTTCAGCTTGGTATAACAGGTGGTGTGTGGGGTCTCTTGGGGATAATTATTGTCCTTTTTTTCTGGGAAATAAATCTGCAATGTTGGTGAGTCCGTCACCTTCAGTTGAGAGTTTTTATGGGCATGACAAAAAACTTAACTTAAGGTAGTCATGTGGCCAACTGGGTCCGCATATTCCGATCTCGGAATATGGGATGCTGTGAATAAAAAATAAGCAAATGCGACAAGTATTAAGTGTTTCTTTAGCATTTACTTGCCAGTCAAAGCTTGAGCTAAAAGCAAAAACTTAATAATGCGTGAATAACCTTTTGCTTACTAGCAAATGCTGGAATTTTTTTTTTTTTTTTGATTACTTGGCTATACAGGATACATTTTGGTAATTGAATTTCGTCGAATTTTGGCGTGGGTTCTGTTTGTCATTTGAGTAAGAAATGATTCGTTCCGTGAAATATTATTTCGTAAGTCAGTTACTTTGTGTACTACAATAGAGTGTCTATTGTACCTTTCGGCGTAATAGTGCAACCGAATGAACGAGTTATCTAGCAACGGGTCGGAGAATTAAAAAATCGCCACGGTTTCGAATAACAGTCGATTTATTCAACTGTTAAAAAATAATTATTCATCAAATCGCAGGTTCAACAGCTTAAACTCGATAAAAAATTCATGCGTTGTCTCAATTGAAAATTGCTCACGGAAAGATATTTGGCAAAGAACTGAAACTAAATCAGGAGCACGTTGCAAAATATAGCTATAGTCGGAGCTGTATCCACAGGTCGACAATCGGGTGCTCTGTTAAAATTACGTAATGATCGAGGTGAATCACGACGATGAGCCGCCCAAAAACAGCAGCAAGGGGTGACTCCAATTCAGGTGTCGATCGCAGCAAATAGAACACTTCACTCCAAGTAGAAACACTACTCCCGAGCATGTACGATGATCCTCAGAGGTTATGGGGCCGCGATTGGGTTGACTCGAATGCACTGGTTCTTTTGGCGCCGCGCAACAATCACAAATTTCAGCAGTCTCTTCATCCAGGAATTAAACTCTCCTGGATCCTCTACGAGACGCGTACAGTAAAATCCTTTCAACAGAAATTATATCCTCTTTTCTTCAAAATCTTTCTCCACAACCATCGAGTTCCACGTTCTTGTCAAAA
Organism: Chloromyia formosa; assembly: GCA_964017055.1. Classification (NCBI taxonomy): domain Eukaryota; kingdom Metazoa; phylum Arthropoda; class Insecta; order Diptera; family Stratiomyidae; genus Chloromyia; species Chloromyia formosa. The sequence continues at coordinate 13,767,898 of OZ024818.1, read as the reverse complement.
AGTCCCGATGTACTAATCAGCGCCATGATGACCATTTGACTATCAGTGAAGATTTCTATGTTCTTATTGATGTAACCTGTGTCCCGTGCACGGACTTCAATGGCATGCACTTGGCTTGGAAGACAGTGGGGAAGTTTCCCAAAGAGATGAGAATTCTGTGGTCTGGGCCGACAATGCCCGCAACTGATCCCACGTCCGCTTTGGAGCCATCCGTGAACCATTTTATTGTGTCGGGATGGAGAGAATTTTTGAACTCCGTCGACTGCTCTCTATCCCACACAGTTAACCGGAAGGAATGCTCGAAGCATAGCTCCCTAATCAGGTCGTCATATGGCATGGTGAGCGTATTGTGACTTAGCAGCCAGCGGTTTTGTTCCGGATTCTGTCCAATTTGTGCATTGCACGCTTTAAGCCTTGCTATTGCAAGCCTCAAGGGCCGCAGTAGGACAAGAGCGCATGGCTCTCATTATTATGTGGCTTACAAGCCTTTAGATTTTGGGGAGAGTATCTCTACCAGCTGTGGTGGTCGCCCTTTTTCACCAAACAAATGTAATCAATAATTGGCTGGACAATCGCTTTGTAAATCCAGAGGATAATGCGGGGATTGGTGCCCCATACTGCTTGCAGATCCTCAAGGTTTTTGTAGCCTTTTCTGATGCTACCCTAAGATGCCCCGTCCAGAGTAACTTGCTTTCAAGTGTGACCCATCCCAGCTACTACTGTCGTTGAAGCACTTCATTTTGCAGATAATTTCGCAGGGGTGCCATGAGATTAATTTTGGTTGGTATTGTGCTCGGCCCGAACGTACTCACACTTCATAGCTGAGTTGACTGGAAGCCGATGGATAATAGCCCCGTTCGGACCCCCAACTAGATAGATCAACGCTCTACCCAACTTTTCCTGTTTGAAATACGATATTCAATCTTAATAAGTTCAATCGTATTCTCAATCGTATTTAATCAGTAAGAGTCCCGAAATTCTATCGCTCCTCCTGACCAACTTGTCTAACTACGTATTGTAAATTTTTGATGATAATTTGTCAGCTATACTACACTGTATTTAATTTATGGATAATACTGTCACCACCTTTCGACATTCACTACTACCTTTGGTATCATTCTCTATATATTTGTATTTCAAATAAGCTGCACACTTAATTGTGATTTATTGCCAGTTTGTCGCCTATTAAATATTCATTTTAACATGCCCTGGACGCGCGCACTCTCTTTTTTACGAAATGTATAAATTATTTATATAGCGTTTGTTTCCATTTTTAAATAGGAGGAGCATTTCACTAGGTTTTATGACTTTTATTTTATGACATTTTATTCGCAGTGCAGCATCAGTAGTTTGTCATAGGTATCCGAATGAATGAATATTAATCAAATTTCCGCTTTCCGATGTGAAAGTTTCGGTTGAATATTTTTAATTGGGACCTAATTTTGCATTAAAGTGCAACTGAACGTGATTTCAGTTTGATTAAATATAACAATTTAAGGATATTGAAAATGAATAAATAATAATCGAGCATGACAAATCTAGCGGATAGTGTCGCTCGCGAGGTTTAACTGACATTGTAAGCCCCGTGCCGCGTAAAGGTTTCGAGGTATCTTCGTGATGTTTGATCAGTTTAGCTGTGTATTACGCCCCCCGTCTCGAGGATATAACCTTGGATTTGGTATGGTGCCGCCTAAGTGAATATCAATCGATCTCTCCACCGCACATCTTTCGAAGTGTAGAGGACAGGCTGATGGGCCTTAGGTTATTTGGGTTTGAATGCGAGCTCTACCCCGCGTTGGGAATGAAAACTACATTAATCTCCATCCGCACACTGGGAATGTGTACTAGGGTCGGCCAGGATTTGCAAATGATTTCTAACCATGGGGCCACAACATCCGATGAGTGTTGTAGATCCACCGGAATAAGCTTGGCATGGCTGGGTTAGTTGCCCTATACTCCACAAGGGGTTGACAGCATCCAGAGATGGCTGGGTTAGTAGATTAAATTTTACGAAGTCTCAGTCGATCCCTGAATGCGTTCGCAGAATTGCTTCAGAGCTACACTTCACCTTCCTAAGTTCCTTCTTGTGTGCTCTAAGAAGTTTCTTGTAGAGGGTTCAGTCTGATTCCGTTCTTGAAGACTTAGCCCTATTAAACCCATTCAGGTGGCTCGGTGATGATCCACCACACAGGTTTCTTATTCCCCTTAGTTCTTAGTGGGCATGATATTGTCGTGGATTGAGTTAAGTATATCGTCTGTTATTTTCAAGATTGACAGTCGGAGCTTTTTCGATTGGTCTTAATTTACCAAAATGTACCAATAGTGTCTGTTTCGGTTTGCTCACATCTCCCTTGATGGGCGCACTCAATTTGCCCAACACGTGTCTTTCAATTAAGGAATTGAGGATGCTGATTTGGTTCATGCTGGCAACGTGCATCGTCCGAAACTGGTTTATGTCAACGAAATGCCAGCTAAACCACATGGAATAGTTGAGGTTAGGTGCAAATGAGTAGTAGATGCTGATTTCCACTTTACAGTTGTCCCCATCCTAATGAACGCAATTTTAGAGTTTCCCTTGCGTTTTTTTTTGCAATTCTAAGAGCCAAATCTCAGAATTTTATCTGTCCAGATCATGGAAAGAGATGGATGAAATATGAATATCCATCCCAATGCCGATATAAACTTTTAACAACTCCAACGCTTTGCTTTCCTAATTGCCGCAAGGGTTTCATGCGAAAGGACAGATGGCAAACGCTACTCAAATGCCTAATAATAAGTACTTACGTAGGTGGATTTGAAACTGAATAGGATCAGACGAGATGACCTATAACAACAATATGGCAGAATGAATAAAGTTTGTATAAAGCTAGTTATGTATTGTAGAATTGGACTCAGTATTCGAAATATGGAGCGTATACACAAAGAGAAATGGTGCAAATCTGTATTGGTTGGCATCTCAGAAGTATATTTGCTGTGCCACCCCTGGAGACTCTTCAGGTCTTTTCTTTCATCTGTGCAGTTATCTGTGTGCAAGACAACAACGAATGTTTGTGAATTCTATTAGTATAAAGCATGGAGGCGTGATTTTTACTTGAAAACTCAACCATGGAGATCAAGATGATGCGAAGCAACTTATTAACTCACTAGAGGGGATGGGGAGAGGGTGAGAAGTGAATATATTTTCTTCACAGCATCTTGGGCTCCACGGTTGAGTTTTCAAGTGAAAATTGCGCCTCCACGACTTTTATTAATAGAGTTCTCACATATTCGTAATTGTGCTGCACACAGATAGCTGAAAATATTCAAGACCTGAAGAAGCTTCTGTCTGTGCGAAACCACTAAGCTCGGAGATATTAAATAAAGGGAATTAGAGAGTAAAAAAATTATTTGTCCCGTGGCGCGAACCTCAACCGACAGTGTTTCGAGTAACAACCAAATTGTATGACGCGTTGTCAAGCTAAGCTACATACGCGTATTAATTAGATAGGCAGAATGAAAGCAAGCCAACTAAATATAAAATAGATTCTTAATTTTTTTTTGCGGAATTTTAACGGGTTTTTTCTTAATTTATTGGCGGGATTTTGGATTGGTAGTTTGGGGCGGCCAGTAGCTCAGAGGGTAGAGGCGTCAGTCTGATGTCTCGCCACATACACCGTTTCGGGTTCGAATCCCGTCACATAGGGGTTAGGGCAAATAGAAGCTGCGTTTCTTTTTGTACAGAGCAGAGTAGAGCAGGATAAGGGGAAAAAACAATCGAGATCAAATTAGGGTAGTGAACACGAAAACGGGGCATGTCTTTGCTGGGAGTGTGTCTGAGTGTGGCTTGGTTTAGTTAGAATTCAAACATCAACTCAAATTTCAAGAGGAAACTTAAATCCTTAGTACAAATACAATGGGAAAAATTTCCTTTAGGCAGCAAAATTATTTTGTATGTTTACTACTCAATTGCCCTAAACCCTTGTGGGGCATAGCGCGTCAACTGTTCCATGTGGTCCAGTTGACGTTTCGTTGGCGTAAACTGGTTTCGGAGAATGCAGTTGCCAGCATGTACCTCCTGCACATCCATGCCCACGAACGTCGTCGTGGACGGGATTCGAACCCGAAACGCCGGTAGTCAAACATGAGACTGATGCCTCAACACACTGCGCTATCGGTCGCCCCAATATAAAATAATTAAACAAAACGCACATTTTATTGACAGATAATGAATTTTATGTGCTTCCCAAACTGCAAACTGCCCGAAAACTTCGACACCTGTGCCGCCTTCATTTGAAAACGCAGACTACTTAACCGAGTAGAATTCTTGCACTAAAATCAAATTGTTAGTGTAATTGCGTGGTCTTTACCTGCTCTGCTATGCATAGCTGTTAAAAAAACCCTTATAGTCTGTCAAAAGAGCGAGATTTTGTAATGGCGGAATTTCAAAGCGGCCGGCGGGCTTTTTATCTGACAAGATTTTTATTTGGAGTAAATTTTACCTGGCTGGATCTTAGTTTTCTGAAATAAAAGGTTTTTTTCCTTAGCGACCCCGGCTTTACCTTACTATCCCTACGGTCAAGGATTCTTATACAATAGCTTCTTAAAATATCTCCTAAGCTGTGGCAATTGCAGAAACTAAAATTAAGAACATCTATTTTAATCAAAAACTCCCGCAACATAATCCACCACACAACGATAACAAACTCTTCGAGTCATTTCATATATTAACAAGGTATCCTGAAATTGGGAACATGACAGAACGGAAATTAGCTTCAGTTATTTTATGTCGTCGCCTCCATTCACTAATTATATAACCTGAAAATGTCCGCTTTATCTCAACACTTATCCTTTGCATTGGGTTTTGTTGCAAGTAGATGTTGGGATTCTCCAACCTGAAGCACCCTCCTCTAATTTAATGATAAAAACGAAAGACAATCATTTTTTCACTTTTTGACCTTTTCTCCGAGGATTTTTCTGTTATCAGAATGTAATTAAGAGACCTTTTTCGACACTGAAATAAAAGAAAGGGTTAATTGCGTTCTGTATTCTATAGAAATAACAAAAATTCAATCTTTTTCTACTATATTTTGACGTGTAGACGAGAAAAGGTTACTCGAGTTACGGTGGCGAGGACAACGTCTCAAGAACTTTGAGATTGAGAGATTCTGGTGCCAAGAAAATATGTCAAAGATGTCGTAGGACAGAGAGAGAGACGAAAAAAAAAAACAAGACAACCCAAAAGAAAGTGGACAAACTTGGAAACAATGTTTTGTCCGGGATGTTGAAGTAGGATAGAGAGCAATTTCTTTTTTGATGAATTTCAAAGTGTTGAGTTTTTTTTTTACGTATAAAAGTTGTGTGACGCGATGGTGTCCTGAAAGGAGAATTGCTTTTTGTACATTTTGGATCAGTAGGGTGACGGCAGTTTTTACGGAACGAAAATTGTATTTGAAGATTGAAAATTAATTTAATGAATGATACGTTTGAAGAAGAAATAAAGAATTTGTAGTCTTCTGCGAACTTTTTTATTTTGATCGTCTGCTCTAGTTCTTACAAAGAACTTGCAATCTCTCGACCTATGCAGATGAAAATTCAGTGACCCAGATACTTGTTCTCTGAAAAATCTCTCATCTCTCAAAGTCTACTTCTTATTTAGAAATATTGAAATAATGGTGATGTACTACGGATATTGCGATTGTTTTTCTGAAGATCCTTTTTGGATGATATTGAGGCCAAATTCAGAAATTCAAACTGTCCTTGCTCTATATCTTTAGGCGAAATGATATCGAATACGAAAACTGATTGGCATATTAGTGCACTTGACATTGATCCTAACTAAAATGGTCATATGGCGTTTTAATTACTCGTTTAATTTGGTTATAATTGTCCACAATACTGTCAAATCTTAATGGATCTTTCGTGATCTTTCAAAAATTCATTAAGATTTGACAGCATGATCATGGCCAAACTGTACGAGTATTTTTAAGCCATCTCATGACCCTTGTAGTTGGGCTCTTTATTTGCCCTGCAAACCATCGTTAACCAGTCGGAAATTATTTTTCGCAGAGAAGCAGCTGCTACATGACTATCGTTGACGAATCATCAGGCCGCAGCTGTTGCAATACTTGGTGAGAGTGGTCATCAAGGACTTTGATATTTGCTAAAATATCTACAGAAGAAAATAGCTGTGGTAGTTCAATGGGTAGAAAGTTGATGTCATATTCGTGTGGCCCCGGGTTCGAGTTCTGCCACGGGCAAATATTTTTTTTTCATCTTAATGACTGTGCTAGAGCAATGGTTATGATGTCTTTCATCCAGGCCTTCATAATGAGCGCATTGATGTCTTCATCATGACATGGTTAGCAGGGTGGTGACGCTTGATTTTTTTTATGTTGACACCAAAGCTTAGGGGATACCCTTCAATGCAATAGCATAGCTTTAGTAGGTGAGGAAAATTAAGGTAAGAGGAGAGGGATAGGTTAAGCTGGATTAGATGAAGTTAAATGACGGGGAACGCTTTGTTTAAATTTCCGCAGGTCGGCACTACAGACGATAGTAAAGCGTTCCACATTCGAGTTGTTCTGCATACGGAAGTGTCATGAAATTTTGCGGTTCGACTCACACTAGTTTCGATAGTAAGATGGTGGGCACGACTTGACTGCCTGCTGTTGCATACAGGAAATCTAATATCGGTAATTAGACTGCTAATTTCAGAAGAGCAGCGGTGATTGAAGTATCGATAAAAAAGTGATAGGCAACCAACGTCAAGTCTGTGCTGAAGTGGTTCAATCCGGGAAGTTATATCGTTATCACAAATAAGTCTGAAAGGTTTTCGTCCACCTCTGTCCAATGCCGACAGTGCAGTCCAACCAGCACCGGCCCATAAATGGCAATTATATTCAAGTCTCGGTCTGATGTGACTCTTGTATATTAGCGCTTAATCAGATTTTTGAAATATTCGTATTTAATGAATCATACATGCGATCCCGATTAGTAGATGTTGCGCTCCTACAAGATTCGGTCATATACTAAAAGAGTACGTGCAGTTAAGAGTGCTGCAATCAGCAAAATTTTATATTTAGTTGGAAGTTATACACAAAAGGTCATTGATAAACAGGAGAAAGAGCGTTGGAGACAGGACAGAGCCTTGGGGAACCCCGGCATTAATGGTATACTGACTCGATTTGACTCCGTCAAGAATGACTGGGATCAAACGGTTATATAGGAAACTTTCAATCCATTTGATGAGCTTGGAGTCAAGAAGTTTAGCCAGGAGTGCTGAATGCCAAACTCTGTCAAAAGTTTATGTATTCAATGTTCTTGCAATGTGCAAGTGCGAATTATCTCTTATAATGTAAAGTAAATGATTATTGTATATTATATTATTATTATTGTAGTCCGGATGGCGCAACGGTTAGTTCGCCTTCAACGACCCCGGTTCGATTCCGGGGATTTACGTGTCGGACTATGAACCCACTCAGCTGTTAAATGAGTACCCATTATGGGGTAAATACAATAACTCGGTTGAGCGTGTTGCTGATCACATACCTCTGCACAAAAAACCGTCACGATCTAGAAAATGAGATGATGCTAACTCATCTCGAGGCCGTGGTTCAAATTGGACTGTTGCGCCAGTTATTTATTTTATTTTTAAATGATTATTGATTTGGTTGCAGTCAGCATGGGTTGTTGTGTATATATCCGTATATAGAAGTATACACAATGCGTGCATACTGCATAGAGATGATTATGAATGGATTTATATACAATAGATGGGAATGCTTTGGTGGTTTTAGTTTAAGATAGATAATGGGATGGGATGTAAATGAATGTAGTACATTACGAGTATACCTATATGTAATAAGAAACGAGCGTGGATTGGTTATGCGTTGGGTAGCATTTATGTGGGGGGCTAGTTTGTGAGTTAATTTTACAGTGTGTCATTCTTAAATTGAACGAGGCTATGTTGTTGTGCCTAATTTTTCGCTCATTCTGTTGGACATGCCATAAAATGGGACCCCATTCCCAAAGAAGGCCGAGCAAGGGTTGGGTTTGTCCTAGAAGGTCATGGCGCCGATCTGTGGCGAAAGAGTGTAAGTTTCTGGGTAAGTTGTGGAGGCAGTTGCGTCCCATTGCCCTGAACCGAGTACGATGGCGCGCAGGAGTAGTTGATGCGCTATGCTCCACACTTCATTCAATTAAGCCAAAGTACCTAGTAGTAGTAGTCTCCGGACTGGGTTTGTTTTTGGTCCTGTTTGTGTGCATTTTACGACTTGAAATTCAACCAAAGGGCATACATAGCACATAGGACAGAAATTCATTACCATTTTCGTACCAGCAGCCGTCTCAATTCAGATAACGTTAAATGCTAAACTTGGCCAGTTATTAGCAAATAAACAATCATTGCAAATCATAAAATTTAAGTGTTATCTTCACCTGGCCCCTCTGACCTAGACCCGTGTTTCGCAATATTTTCGTTCTACTACTCTTTAGTGTATCATACTTAAGTCGTCTCTGAGTTATTGTGAATAATTTAGATGTTAATATCCCTAGACGTGAACAGCTCACTGCTCTCAGCGATACAGAAAAAAATAGCGCAGACCTATTTATTACATATTCTACGTTTTCATGTTATTGTATGAAATGGTGGTGATGTTATTGCTACTTCGGAGCTATGCCCCAATAGGTTTAATAAAAAGGAAAATAATGACCTACGACGTAATGGGGATCTCTGTCGGAGCGCCAAGCAGAGGATGTGAATCGTGGGTTGATGGACTTGAAAAGAAACGAGACGGTTGGATTTTGGCACGAATATTAAAGCACAAGGAAGTTATTACTTCAATTAGTCCTCGAGCGATACAGCGATATACAAATATATATATTATAAATGTAAAATATTACGAACTAAAGATGACGACGCGACACCAAGAAAGGCAATTTAGGTTTCATGTTCTTTCTTGTTTTATAAGATTTTAGAGGTTAAACTCCACACTAACTCGGCACCTCTTTTGCTAGTACGCTTGTAATGGCTCCTCATTAAAATGCTGTAAAGGATGTCGTATGGTAGACGTTGCACCGCATTTTTTTTCATAGTCCTACATTGAATAAATGAAATATTTAAAATCCCCAATCATTGTAGGTAAACGTTTGAAACACCTGCAACTTCTTTTTTTCATCCTTGTAAACACAAAGCCCAAATGCATGAATGATTGACAAGGTTGCGAAATGGAAAATTAACGTTGAGCGTAAAGGAGGTTTTGGATCCTATTGTTGCCGCTTGCTTTTATTTTTCACTGGCTCCCTTCATCTCCTGAATATTGTAATGATAGGACATAAACATTTATAAGGGTAATTTGGAAGAGAGCCGCGAAAAGGTTAAGGCACTTTACTCAACGGTTTTTCTAACATTTTTATGTACAGTTTTTAGTTTTTTTTTCGCCTTGTTATCATATATACATACTAACTGTTGATAGTCCATCCTTCCATTTTTGTTTTGAAATTTCCCTTCGATGATACTGGTATGTATTTGATGGGGGCGTTGGAAGCTGTTTATTTATGTTCAAGTCACGTTATCCTTTTGGGATTCTCGTAGGTGACTCCTGGTTGAGAAAAATGGTTTGAGTTGAGTGTTTTCTGCGGTAGGGAGCTAGAAAATGTGGAGCTCATTTTAATCGTTTAATGTATAATACATGAATGACTACGTATGTGCGTTTTTGAAGAACTGAATGTTTTAATGGGAAGTATTAAAAAAATAATGATCCCTTGAAAGTCATCGGGTCGGATCTGTCTATCTACCTACGATGCGTTCTGCTTGCTTCACGAGGAGGAGTATGGCGCAAAGTAGAGATGTGTAACCCAGTGCTACCCCACTTAATTAAAGCTTCACCCACTCGATTGTTTTATTGTCAACTATACGTAGGTTGCCTTTTATATTTCGGGATTGGACAACCCTAGTGTTGCAATCTGGCAACTGACAGCTCTATCGTAAAGTTTGACATTTTTGAGGTTATACGTACTCAGAACGTTTTGACATACGAGCGCTATTTGTGTTTTTTACAGTAACTTAAAAGATTAATCTCGGCCAAATAATGGAATTCAATCGTGAACATTTTCGTGCGATTATTTTTTACAACTTTCGACGTGGATTAACTCAGCAACAGTGCATGGATGAACTGAATTCAATTTTTGGCGATGAAGCTCCATCGAGGAACAGTGTTTATCGATGGTATGGTGAATTCAATCGAGGTCGTAGTTCACTCCAAGACGAATTTCGTGAAGGTCGTCCAAAAGGTGAAGGTCGTCCGGAAACCACTGATGCTGTGCGCGAACTGATATTGCAAGATCGTCATGTGACCTATCGTGAGATTGAGACAACCTTAGGCATTAGTGGGACCAGCATACATTCAATATTGCATGAACATTTGACTGTCAAAAAAATTTGTTCGCGTTGGATCCCACACAATTTCCCAATCGCTCAAAAAAAGCCTCGTGTCGATTGGTCGAAAGAAATGCTCAAAAAATACGATCGCGGTGCTTCGAAACACGTCTATGACATCGTGACAGGTGATGAATCGTGGATTTACGCGTATGAGCCCAAAAGTAAACAGCAGTCGACTGTATGGGCGTTTCAAGATGAGCCAAACCCAACAAAAGTTGTTCGCGCACGAAGCACTTCCAAGCAAATGGTCGCCTGCTTTTTCGGAAAAACTGGACATGTCGCAACCGTACCACTAGAACAACGCAGAACAGTCAATTCTGAGTGGTACACAACCATTTGATTCCAAGAAATCAGGAAAACCAACCGCCGAAGACGGATCACTCTTCACCACGACAATGCGAGCTCTCACACATCAGCTCAAACAACTGCATTTTTGAGCACTCAAAACATAGATTTGATGTTTCATCCGCCGTATAGTCCTGACTTGGCACCGAATGACTTCTTTTTATTCCCGTACGTAAAAAACAAACTGAGAGGTCAACGTTTTTCAACACCTGAAGAAGCGATTGCTGCGTTAAGAATGCATGTTTTGGAGACACCTCAATCAGAGTGGCAAAAGTACTTTGACAATTGGTTCAAACGCATACAAAAGTGTATAGATCTTCATGGGGAATATTTTGAAAAACAATAAAGCGATTTTCAATGATTAATATTTGTTTTTGTTCTCTAATCCCGAAATATAAAAGGCAACCCTCGTATGAAGTAGATCGGTGAAACATATATGCTAACGAAACGTCAACTAAGGCGCTTATTAGTATTATAGCTGACGCGTTTATGCCCCACAAGGGTTGTAAGGTTCCACTAGGGGCTAGGGTTGGTTGTATATGTCGCTTGTAATGGAGTAACCGGGTAGAACACCACCGCTTGTGCTCCGACAGAAACGTCAACAAGCTTTCGCGAAATAAGCGACCACAAGCGACAGGGATCGTCCATTGCCGGCGTCTTCGCGTCTCAGTTTGCTTAACTATATCTCTTCCATTGCGCATAAAATCAATCCGCACAAAGCTTCTTTCGCATACATTCCTCGAAGCAACGCGCGGCTACGAGCAGCAAATTCAACATTTTTAGGATCTGGCGCACGTAGACGCTGGTAGCAGCTTCGCTCAAATACGCTTGTAGTGGACGCATGTTCATGAAAATCTTCAACTTTAGATCTGGCGCGCATTGCCGCTTGTTGACGCTTATGTTGCGGAAGCTCGTTGCCGCTCAAATACGTTTCCAGTCGCGCTTAGGTGATCTCCAAATATCAGATTCGCGTCAATTATCACCCCCGTCAAGTACTTAATGGTTGGCTTTGAAATGACGATACTGCTTCCGACTTTGATCTTCAATAAGTTTCTCTTTCTGCGGTTGCTAATGAGGACAACTCCAGTTTTCTGTTCCGCCAGCTCTAGATCTTTCTTTCCTTACCATAGTTTAATGGATGGATAGGATAAGTTATGTTCCCTGGATTCTTCGCCAGTATTGTACTGTAGAATGCGCTACGTGAGATACCTCTTGATTACTCTGGCTGGATAGTTCGGGACACCAAGTTTTCGCCGTTGCCAATCTATAAATTTGCTCAGAGCCTTATATAATTTATACGACTATACCAGGACGTCCATTGCTTTTTGAGTTATCATTCACCTTCATATTCGAATTTGTTTCGAAGTGTAGGAGAGTGAGAGAAATGATGGTAAAATTCATAATTTTCAACCCCTCGCTTGGTAGTTCAAGTAGCCATTAACTAGGGCTTTTACTACAATAATCCATAGTACTCGCTGATCAGGTAGGCACTTCAGAAGTTATTGTCTGGACCTGTCAATCGAAACTCGTTAAAGGACCTATTTTATATTTATGACGAAGCCTAATTCGTCGTCATTTGGAAACGAAATATGGAAATGTAAAATAGTGACTAAAGCCCACAATTCTCTCAAACTGAATCGTCTGGTTTTCCAACTGAAACTCCCATACTTTCACGTTCTCATAATAAGCTCGAAAAATTACAAATTTAAACCCATCAATCCTACAAGAATTCCCTTACAAACGTTTTTACAAAAATTCCCGATATTATGGGCCAAAGAGCTTGTTCATTAACGATAGACAGACAGCTCGATGACACTCAGTGTAAGTTTATTTGCAATTTAGGATTTCCATAAGATATCCTTCGTCATTTATTGGAAAGGCCGCTTCTTCACCGCTCTAAACTTTTGCTGCAAAAAAAAAATAATGATGCAATTAGCACTAATTGGAAGTTTAATTCGATCGGCTTTAATTTTCACATAAAACTGCTTTTGAATCGACTACGAGTCAATTCTTCTGAATTAATGATTATTAAATATTACCCATTTGCTCCCTACGCCTTATTCGAAATTCATCATACTGCAGAATAAATTTTATTTTAAACCTGACTCGGTTGAGATCGTGAAAATCTGTGTCGTTCAATATAAATCCCGAAATAATTGACTTGTATTTCTCAAAATTTAATTATCCTTCTGAGAATCACTCATCAGTAATTTTTTCTTGATTATTATTCCGAAACATAATGTCCAAGGTCCTTTCGTACTCTGTCCCATTCTGTTTTGCAAAAATAAGCTTAAATTAATTCATCTCAATTTAATGATACTTATTAAAAAGGAGAGTGAGTGACATATTCGCTAAATGACCAAAAAGAATTAGATACTGGATTGGGGTGGCGGCTAACTTGAGCGGACTTATTAATTTCCTCTAGTTTGTATCGGATTACTTGAACGTAAAAACAGTTGTGTCATGTTAGCTGAGATAGTTGGGGCGACCGGTAGCTCAGCGCGTAGAGACGTCAGTCTCATGTCTGACTACGGTCGTTACGGGTTCAAGTCCCGTCCACGGCATTCGTGGCCATGGATGTGTTGTCTTCCACTGTGGTGCGGGGCGTACTAATAAGCCACGTCTCCTGAGTTGTCGCAGAGAGGCGGCTAAATGGGAGTAGCGCATGCTGGTTTATGCCAACGAAACGTCAGCTAAGCCACTTGGAATAGTTGACGACCGGTAGCACAGTGTGTTGAGGCATCAGTCTCATGTTTGACTACCGGCGTTTCGGGTTCGAATCCCGTCCACGACGACGTTCGTGGCCATGGATGTGCAGGAGGTGCATGCTGGCAACTGCATTCTCCGATACCAGTGGGCCACATGGAACAGTTACCGCGCTATGCTCCACAAGGGATTAGGGCAATTGAGTATGTGGGGTTTGGGCAAATGAGTACGTCTGATTGTCAGAATATAAATTACAGTAGAGTTCGCTTATAACGAACCCGGTTATAACGAACTTCCGGTTATAACGATCCAATTTCAAATGATCGAACGAAAAATATATAAATTCAGTACATTTCCTACCGGATATAACGAACCCGCTTTTAACGAACTATCCGGATATAGCGAACCAAATCCTACAAAAAAAGGTTCAACGTTCCGCTTATAACGAACTTTTATACGTATAATTGGGGTATTCCCGGGGTGCGTTTTGTATATGTTTTTCTTCAGTCATTTACTGTGATTGTTATTGGCAAAATGTCATCTGCTGGTGGTGTAAAACAAACGCGCAAAGGCATATCATTAAAAGAGAAGTTTGATATTGTGAAGCAAATTGAAAGTGGTATTAAACAAAGTTATTTATGCAAGAAAATGCAATTGAGTAAGTCAACAATAGCTACAATATGGAAAAATCGTGAAACCATCATACGTAGTTTCGAGAACAGAAATTCGGATACGAAGAAATTAAAGAAGTCCAAACATGATCAGCTGGATCAAGGACTTATAAAATGGTTTTCGCAACGGCGAAATTCGAATGTCCCTATAACAGGCGCTGCCTTACAATCGAAAGCGAACGAGTTCGGAGAAAAACTTGAAAATAATGACGAATTTTGTTGTAGCAAGAGCTGGATTGAACGATTTAAAAAGCGCCATGGTATCGTTTCCGGAAAATTAATCGGAGAATCTGCAGCGGTAGATAAGCATGTGGTTGATGATTGGCTACAAAACAAATGGCCCGCGCTTAAAGAAAATTATAGAAGCTGTGACATTTTCAACGCAGATAAAACGGGCTTATTTTATAAGCTCATGCCAAACAAGACACCAAAATTTAAAGGAGAATCCTGCTCCGGTGGAAAGCTTTCAAAAGAGCGAATAACGGTTCTTGTTGCAGAAAATCTATTGGGAAATGAAAAAAGAAAATTGCTTGTCATTGGCAAATCTAAAAATCCCAGATGCTTCAAAAATAGGAATCTACCCGTCGACTATGAAGCCAATTCTAGAGCCTGGATGACGGCTGATATTTTTGCGAATCATTTGCGGCAGTGGGATAAAGAGTTATCCAGAATAAATCGGAAAATTCTATTATTACTGGATAATTGCCCTGTTCACCCCGATCTGAAAGATTTAAGGTGTATTAAATTGGTTTTCATGCCACCTAACACTAGTGCGAAGTTACAACCAATGGATCAGGGGGTGATTCATAGCTTCAAAAGCAATTACAGGCGCATTTTTCTAGCGAAGTGGATTCATGCTATTGACGACGGCAAAGACAAGTTTGCTGTTACCCTTTTAGAGGCAATAAATTTTCTTCACATGGCATGGGAAAAAGTTTCGACACGAACAATCGCGAACTGTTACGCTCATGCCGGATTTTTGGAGGAATACAATTCTGACGGATTTAATGCAGAAGACGACATTCCGCTTGCTGAGTTGCTGAGATGAAGTAGCGAAACGATCATGCCTGGCATAGACGTAGAGTTCAGTGAGTACATCCGAGTTGACGAGGAACTTATTAGCACCGAACATCTAACCGATGAGCAAATTTTGTCAAGTGTTTCATCGGGAGAAAGTGACGACGACGATGAAGATCCCGTAGAATATCACAACACGATACATTCAGCTCCGCCGATTATCGATGTAATTCACAAGATGGGTCAGATTCGCGATTATTTGCAACTTCGAGATGCACCAATCTCTCTCAATTGCCGTAACCCCTTGTGGGGCATAGCGTGTCAACTGTTTCATGTGACCCAGTTGACGATTCTCAGCATAAACTGGTATCGGAGAATGCAGTTGCCAGCATGCACCTCCTGCACATCCATGGACACGAACGTCGTCGTGGACGGGATTCGAACCCGAAACGCCGGTAGTCAAACATGAGACTGATGCCTCAACACACTGCGCTACCGGTCGCCCCAGATGCACCAATCGACATACTTAACAGTTTTGCGCGAGTTAAGTCACACATAAATGAATCATATTTAACTTCCAGAAATAAGCAATCGGCAATTTTGAACTTTTTTTCTTAAAATACTTCCATAATGTACATGCGTATGAATATTGATATGACTATGTTTAAAATAAAAATAATTTCGTAATAGTTCTTCTACTTTTGTATCTTTTGATGAAATACAGCATTTAAATATCAAATACGAATGCTATATGTATTTCCCTTATATGTTCCGTTTATAGCGAACTCCGGATATAACGAACCAAATCAGCCGGTCCCTTGAGGTTCGTTATATGCGGACTCTACTGTATTAAAAATTTTTACATTAGTTCTACATCGCGAGGAGACAGCAACATCTGAAGATAGTGATGAAAAGTGATCAGACCCTACTGTTGTAAAACGGAGACACAGTTCTAAAAAAATTAAGCAAGTTAAAACCCGTTTCAGGGGATTGACATAAGCAATCACTTTTATCACTTTTATTTTGAGCTGGCTGCAACCATGATCATTTTATAATTGGGTTTTAAGTTCTTTGGGAACACTTTATTTAAATTAAAGTACTCAGTTTTGTGTTTGTAGGATAAGGTGCGTGCAAAGGCATGAGTACAACATTCTTTGAAGCTTGCATTTGTATCCCTACCACCTTTCGAGAAACTTCTTAAATTATCTTTCTATTACAAGTAGATTTATGCGAGGACTGTAAAATCGAACTAGAAAGTTTTGATTTGTCCCAGTTCGTTATTTTCATATACATACTCGTAAATCTACTTGCTTCACAAAAAGTCCTGCGAATGAAGTTTTCGCATCATCGAAAGTTGATATGGATGAAAATTATGGCTCTATGAAAAATCGCCCCAAGAACCATCGAGCTAAAATAAAAATTCAAAATGGCCCTAGTTTTCGGATGATTTTTGATTTGCCGTCATCAAAAAAAACTGTTGCTCCAAATTGTCCAATTTCCGGGGTAATTTTTCAATGGAAAACCGCTCCAGACTAAAAATAAAATGAAAAATAACTCAGAATTGAATTGCTTTCGCTTGGGCCGACTCTTTTGAATCTGTTAATTCTACAATACTTACCGGCGCGCTAAGATATAAGACAAGATAAGAGAAATCTACTTTTACTACTCCTGTGGTGTGGGGTGTAGGTTAGATTAGAAGGACTGCCATGAATATCACAGCACACTTAGACCACATTTGGGTTGTATACTACTTTGCCTTAACCCCTAGCCGGGTAGCGCATCAACTACTCTTGCGCACTATCGTACTCGGCTCTGGGCAAAGAGACGCATCTGCCCCCACGACTTACCCAGATAGATCGGCGCTATTACTTTCTATGACAGCCCCCCTGTGGTGTGGGGCGTAAGAATAATGCCACGACCTTTTTATTTTGCCGGCATGTCATAGGAGGCAACTAAAAAGGACAGGATGTGTATGCCAGCAACTTGCATTATCCGAAATCTCTTATGCGAGTATGCTAACGAAACATCAACTATGCCTCAGATAACGAGTGACATTTGGGTTGTAATACTCCAAATATCATATATACGAACCTGCATAATCAAAGTGTAATCCTTGAACCAGCCGGAACTCAAAGACACAATGAAGAAAGTAAGTACCGTCCTCCCTATCTTCGTCATCGCAACTCCTACAAAAATCTCTGCAAGAAAATTGGAGTCTTCTAGTATATTCACCGATGAGACAATGTAGCTCCCACCAACAGGCTAATGTGCTTTTTTTTCATTGAAGAGCCGCCAGGATCGGTTCTAGGCTATATCACTTTTATTATTTGGCAGGTGCTCTAGGACTCCATCTAGGGTTAAGGCGCCGTTTAGAAGCTGCGGTTTAACATGCGATTTAAGCAGCGGCACCCGCTGTCTATAAAGGCAAAAAAGCGGCAGCCGCCGCGGTTTCCAAGCTTACATTGTTTCTAGATGCAATCTCGTCACTCAACAAATCCGCCCAACTCTGCAACGTGCATCAGCCATGATTGTCGTTTTACATGTCGCGATAGGCATACTCATTTCGTGAGACTCCATCACGATCTCCCTCGTCCTTGTTCGAGCCAGCTCGTCAGCTATGCTGTTACTAGCACAACCACTGTAACCGGGAATTCAGCGCAGCACAATGTTGAAGAATTTTCCTAGCTTAACGAGAAACAAACTAATTAATCCCAATCCCCAAAAATAAATAAGACTTTTTTTAGCTACAGAGAGATAAGCAAAAAACTCTAATTTTCGGGACGTTTTTACTCGTTTCATCTAATTTGACTTGGAGTAAAGTGTGGTTTCCACTAAGACGTGATTAGTTGATATGCGAAGAAGAATGGTTCCATTGGATCCTTGTGGGGGGGGGGGGGGGGGGGATTCGTTCTGCTACTTTGACTAGCTTGCATTCTTCACATATCCAGTGCAGAGTGCATAAGCGATTTTGTTAGCAGTTTATTAAAACTCATATATCATCCTGCCATCATTTTTAATTAAAAAAGTAGCTTTCATGCCACCCGTACACACGGTTTTTTTTTACCTTTTTTTTAGCCTTTTTCCTCATTGATTTCATCTCCGTGTTCATGGGTGCAACCACGCCGCCGGTTTTATTCTCATTTTTTCCGCCCACTCTGTACTGTACGTGTTCAATATTTTTTTTTATTCTTCTTGCAGGTGTGGCACGAGTTCTTGGCAATCGATTTAAATCGGGTGAAAAAATTGCGATTAGTAATGGGGATAAGAGCGGAAGCTTTTTAAAATATGACATAGAAGTTCGTGAAGCTGACAAGGTATGTAATTTATTATGTCGTCCTTGGTTTAACCGAAAAAAAAAAAATAAAAAATAAAAGAGAGTTACAGATAAGTAAG
Organism: Chloromyia formosa; assembly: GCA_964017055.1. Lineage (NCBI taxonomy): Eukaryota > Metazoa > Arthropoda > Insecta > Diptera > Stratiomyidae > Chloromyia > Chloromyia formosa. The sequence goes on along the minus strand of OZ024818.1, from coordinate 13,749,349 downwards.
TATGTCAAATGACTTTAGCATGATAAGAAAAACGAGAACACTCAACTTGAAAAATAGTTGCTTTAAATGGCTGCGAAGCCGATTGTGGAAGTTTTGAAAGAAAATTTCAACTGTCATGAATATAATTTGCTCGTTTTCTCTATGTAACGTGCTGTTACTAAATTTTATTGTACTTTTATGCTTTCTATTTTACAGATTGAATTTTTCAAGTCGTACGATATATTCAGCGGGAATAGTTATCGCGGTCATTTGGTTTTACGCAATCATCAGCAAGTGGATAAGTTTTCGAATTTGGTAAATAATTGGGTTCTAGGGTTGTGGGTAATTTTTTTTCTTTTCTTTTATTTTCGTTCGAAATTTAAATATTTTTTTTACAATTTTATGTATTTTCGAGAGGATGGTAGTTAAATACAAGGAAGCACAGCCCGAGTTGAAAATACGTTCTGGTTTCTGTACTCATTGGATCCTTCAAACAGTATTACTATTCTTCTCCACTGAGTTTTTGATGGACACAACATGCTGTGCTATATGTGATATCTCCATCATAAACAAATTTCCGCTGACTGGGACTAGTTTATGCTGAAAGTTCAAAAATGACACCCGCAATGTCATATTATACTATTTTTTGTCACTAGTCAGTTTTGCGCTGTGAAAGTTGATAACTGATCGTTGACTAGATGCTTTTTCATAATACAACAAGACGCTGCAACGCTGCTACCGATACTGCTGGCACAGCGTGTTGCAATTCCGCCTTGTATTATGAACTTAGTCCAAAGTTGGACTTACTATACTACCAGCTGCGCTCACAATTTGACACTAATCTCAGTTATTTGTGACCTTAGCTTAGAAAGTATCTCTCTCTCTAATTGCCTTGACCCCTCGAGGGGCATGGGCGCGTTAACATCTCTAGCATTTCTATGCCTTGTTGACGTTTCAATAGCATATCTACTTTTCGGAAGTGCAGTTGCTAGCATGAACCTTCTATCCGCGCCGTCTTTATACGGACAAGCCCGGAGCACTGTGAGAGTTCTATTAGTACTCACAGGCAGTTTTTGGTCGCGCCGAGATTTGATCTCCGAGCTCTTCTAGATTAGTATCGTAGAGCGGTGACCGAACGATCACGGCCACCGAGCGCGACTAAGTAGAAAGTATCGGGGGACACTAGTCTTGGTCATTTTGACAATTTATATACTCCCGTTTTTTCGGAGTACCAATTGTTTAGCGTCCCATTCGTAGCAGACATACATGTAAACAAACATTCATTTGCATTTAGTTGTATCCGGAACTATGTGTGCCTGCAACTGTGTACGCTCGCACCTACGTGTCACATGCCCGCAACACGCAGAATCTAGCCCTATGCTTTGTTGATATTGATAGTGTAACATAAGATATGACAGACATGGCTAAATCGAATCAGGAGGTGACCCTGATCATTTATATATAGGTATTTATATATAATACATTGCTATACCTACGGTGCCTCCTTTAAGGTGTTACATATTTTCGTCTTGTCAAAAGCAATATGTCCTATACTTTATAAAGTCTAGGGTATAACTATATCGATTTGGTGGTGGCCTGGGGACGACCTGAACACGGTTTTCGAAAAACGCATCCGGGCACTTCCCGTGATCCGATCTCAATCAAATTTGGTATGTAGATTCGGTTTTTTGGATTTTTACGACTTATCTAACGATGCTTTTTGTGTTCCGAAATTAGAAAATGAAAGTGAATGATTCAATGAGTCTTTTTTAAGCAAGTCTGTTGTTGTTGTAGCGGCGCTTCCAGCTCAGATAAAAATGTGTGTCAAAAATTCTGACTATCCATGTTAGTATCCTGTGTCGAGGTGGAGAAAAGCAGCTGCCTCGATGGGGTTCTCCCAAAACGCAATAGGAGTTAAACGCGTGGGGGCTGTTGGACAATTAAAGATGTGCTCAACGTCGTGTGGAGCGAGGCCACATGCTGGGCAGGAGTTTTGGACTTCACTGTCGATGCGGGATAGGTATGATTTCAGACGCTAGCACCAACCAGAACGTAGTTGAGCTGACGTGATTCTGGTTGCTCTTGGGAGCCGGGCTTCGTCTGGAGATATGGCAGGTGGTTGCGCATTCAATACCTTGTTGGGTTTTAGTTCCGCGATCGAAAAAAAGTACTTCTTCACTGTGCAGCGTTGTGATGGCCGACTTATAGCTGGCGTTATCGAAGGGTTTGGACTTCCCTCTCGCGGTCCCTCATGTTGCGTGTAACGTGACGCGGCGGTGGGGTTTTGTCCATCAGGTTTGAGTTAGGATGGTCATTTGGATAACAGCCAACTAGATACTGCTTGGTAAGAAGAGTGTTGTGGCTTCTTAAAATGGTCCTGTGACGACATCAGGAGGCAGCCTGTGACAGTTCTAAGAGCAGTGTTCTGGCAAAGCAAGTTTGTTCCTCTCCTCCGGTTTTTCCCGTTGTTCAATTTCAACCAAAATCGGTGTATAGCTGCCTTGACGTTTTGGTGCTGCTGCTACTGGGTGTCGGACAACAAAACCTCCTTGGGCATGAAGTCAAACGGACGTGAAATCTAGCAAATATGAATACTTCCTGAATCGGGATGATGATACCAATACCCTAGAGCACTGTTGAAGGCATTTTGTGTGCTTCGTATATTTCTGCGGGCGATGCATCATGGTTCGCGTCTTAGCTAACAGTGGTTTTACTGCTGTAACGTAAATAGCGAGCGAAGTGATCAGTCTAGGTCATTACACTGAGGGTAACAATCGCGGAATTCGCGTAGCGAACAGAGCTCACTCAAGGGGAGTGGTAAATCATCTCAATTTTAAACGGACTATTGATCAAAGACGCGAAACACTATTCGTCGCCCAGTCAACTATGAATGTTTCGAGTTCTGTGGTCAGAACGAAAGGACGTTTTTGGGCATGAAGTGATACCTAGTAAATATGGTTATTTCCTGATTCGTGGTGATCAGACCAATACTCTGGATTATTGTTGAGACTTTCTAATTGGCATAGGATGGGCCCAAAGTACCGATGATCATCGCTTCTTTTTGTGTCATTTCCAATCACAAAATTTTTGTGCGAACAAAAGCATACGAAACGCAAACCGGCATTAGTTGCCTGCCACTGACCACTAGTTGACAGTACGCATTCCCACGCCTAAAATGCCGGCCCTGCGGCAGCCGGTTCTACGCACCGGAGCAACCCGTTCATTAACAATGAACAAGTGTTGACAAAACCCTTCAACGCCAGAGGGCGTTGCTATTACACCAACAATTTCTAAAATATTGCATAGACCATTTTGATCAGCTGAGAGCCGGTCTGTACATCTAAGTGGCAGTGGTCATCGACTTTCTGCATCCATTCATACTTGACTATAAGCGGCTAATATTTTATATAGATTGAGTCCGTAAATAATATGCAAAACGGATGCGTTGTCTGCCATCAACACTCTGTTTACATGTCTTTGCCTTATCAAATCGTTTTTTTGCAATATTTCGTCACTGATTTTTTGCAGTTCGTTAGATTCGTCTCGCTTGTTCCATAATATTTTAGCTAATGACTAACGAACAATATTGGCGAATGTTGAAATCATTTAGCGCTATTTGCTTCAATAATGAGCTTGATTGCAGTACACTTATTATTTTTATCCTTTTTTTCTAGGTTGTCTGTCTTCAAGTGTTGCAATTTCTCTGAAAAATTAACTACTCTCGTAATCAACTGTCTTATATTTCCTTCCTCGCTCTCATGGTCATCGTCTATTCTATCTCAGCTTTCTGCCTGGCACAACTCATTTGCATAATGCAAATGAACAGACTTTTTTTTCTCCATCCTCCACCGTTCTCTTCTATTTCGGTTCATTATCATTTTACATCATTCCCATTTCCGGATTTTTTTTTATATTTTTTTTTCACTCAGAAGTACATTTAAAGTAATTTCCTTTTTTGCCATTGCACCACATTTTTACGTTTTCCGTTTGTTCTACTTTGATGCCATTATGAGTACTTATTATTGTAGAGCTGTTATCATTGCCACTGATGTTTCCTTTTTGTATTCCTTTTCCGTGTAGGTTGCGCGAAATATTTCAAAGTGCGTCAATTTCGTTGATCAAGTGCCCATTAAATTTTTCACATGCAAAATCACATCTAAGGATCCATCAGGCGACGGAATAATTGAACAGTTTAAAGTGCAACCGCTCTTCGATAAAAATGTTGGAACGTACGCTTGTGAAATTGAATTGACAACGAGCCAAATGGATATTATCAGTATTGTGAAATCGAATGAGGTCAATATTGAATTGGAGGTAAGTGATTTTAATGTACATGAACATTTAATTTACTATTTTGCTTTAAAACCTTCTGGAATAAAGCGCGTCGACTACTCGTAAGAGACCTAGCTGACGTTTTTCGTTAGCATATAAATGATATTATCATATATTATGCATGTTGCGGCCATACATATCCTGTTCGTGTGATAACTTCACGAATTTTGCGGTTCCGCAAAACGAGTTTAAACACATGCGAAATGTATTGGATAGAGCTCCGCTTTTACGATGCCGCAAAGTTTTATGAAACTCAAGATTTCGCCGCTTTTCTGCCGACGACAGATTCCGTTTCTATTTGTTCTATGGACCATCGCGGATTTTGACAATAATTAATGCATAGTGTAACGACAGGGGCAGTGTACGCTAGCACTACATGATTTGCCAAAAAATTTATCAAAAAGGAGGTAGTCCTTTTGCAGCAAATCCCTGAATTGCAAGCGGCGTTGCCTGACGCATGAATCCAGCGTGAAATTGTGAAGTTATCACTCTGTTTTGGCCTATAGGTTGTAGTGCTGCGCTGATGCATACACATTGTTTAGTTTAATATCCTCTCCACATAATCCATTACAAATCATAACAACTTTTTTTTCACTCCCATCTTCTGATAAACTCATCATTTTTTTTATGTATTTAAAGTACACATTTTTCTAATTTTTTTCATCATTCTCTTACCGTTTTCCATATTTCCCTATAGGCACAACTTCCTAATGGCCTATCTGACGTTGTAACACTGAAAATTGTTCCGGCTATTAAAGTTACCCCTGATGCTATTTCGGTCGATCAAATAACACAACAGGGAATTGTTGTTACGGGACTTGATAAAGTTCTACAGAAAATTGAGGTAAGTTTATTTTGAAACTATAACACACTGAAAAATGAAATGTAGAGAAAGAGTGGAGGGCAATGCGGTGAATTTGCATGCCAAGTACATAATATATTTGTAAGACGACGTACGACTACGATTGTAGTCCGGATGGCGCAATGGTTAGCACGTTCGCCTTCTACGCACTGGGCCCCGGTTCGATTCCTACTGAATGCGGTAGTTTTCGATGAAAAAGGGGATTTACGTGTCGGACTTTGAGCCCACTCAGCTGTTATGTAAATGAGTACCCATTTATGAGATAAATAACTCGGTTGAGCGTGCTGCTGATCACACACCTCTGCACAAGATATACCGTTACGATCTAGAAAATGAGATGATGCTAACTCATCTCGAGGCCATGGTTCAAATTGGACTGTTGCACCAGTTATTTATTTATTTAAGACTACGTACGTCAAGGTAAGTCTTGTGTAAATCCATTGTATGGTATTTTATATAACTTGATTTTTTTCATTACAGGGTTTCTTAAGGATACCATAATGTTCTGCTGATCTGGTCAAATTCATCTTTTTTTCTACAATTGTTAAACGTGGCTACGTGCACCTGACTGTAGATATTCCCACAGGGAAAACTGAAGGGAATCTCACCAGTTACCTTTAATCGACTGTACGGCACGGCGATCATAACCCGCCATAGACGATCCGGAATTCCTCTCCGGAAAAACTGATAAGTCTCGGCCTTCCGGATTTCCGGGTCGTGTATGTAGAAATTGAACTGATCAGTCGGCCGGATGCACAGTTCAGAATCGATCCGGAATAACTGATCCGTCCCGGCCTTCACCACAGACAGTCCGGAATTCCTCTCCGGAAAACTGATCAGTTCTGGCTTTCCGGACTTCCTGACCGTGTATGTAGAGATTGAACTGATCAGTCGGTAGGAAGCATAATCGAAAATTGATCCGGAGGAACTGAACGGACTCTGTCTGAACCGTGGATAGTTCATAGTTTCGTTGAGGCCGTCTTCTTCAGCTTTTCCGGACTGATAATCGGTTATGTATCCGGCCGACCGATCAGTTCAATTTCTAAATACACGATCGGGAAATTCGGAAGGCCAGGACTGGTCAGTTTTCCCGGAGAGGAATTCCAGACTGTCTGTGGTGAAGGCCAGAACGGTGCAGTTATTTCGGATCGATTTTCCATTGTCCATTCGGCCGACTGATCAGTTCAATTTCTACGTTCATAATTCACAAATCCGAAGGGCCGAGACTGACAAGTTTTTCCGGAGATAAATTGCGGAACGTCTGCGGTGAAGGCCATATTTAGGCAATCCGGAAGGCCGTGACTGATCAGTTTTTTTCTGGAGAGGAATTTCGGATCGTATATGGCGGGTTTTAAGATCTTGGCCCGTAGGTCGCCTGTGTGTGCCCACTTGATATTATCGACAGTTCTTTCTATAGATTCTCTCATTTTTGTTTTTGCACGATAATACTAATTGCCTTAACTCCATCAGTGTGGCATGGGTGCGTCAACATCTCCAGCACAATGCCTTGTTGACGTTTCGTTAGTATATACATTTGGGATGGTTCAGTTGCTGGCATACCCATACCCCTATCCGTATTGCCGTCATTTACGGACAAGCTTGGAATGCTGTGGAAGTTCTAATAGTACTTACGAACGCCTAATCTCTAGATGCAAGCGTCATAAAGTGATGATGGAGACCTCACGGCTAGCGAGCGCGTCCCGTTCGTACGATGCTGGCCTGAATATAATAAACTGTGAGGTCTTTAGGTCATAGACTGATCACAGATAATCGTCAGGCCGTGGCCTTACGCCTGATGTGTTGTGGTAAGAAAAGCTAAAACTCGAAGTCACACAGGAGTTTTAGCTTTTCTTATCGTAGGATTGTCTTCAGTTAAAGTGTAGGTCTGTGGCCACCTTAAAATGCCTTTCGGGCTCGATCTATCAAATTCAACAGTAGCTGCGAGATTAAAGCTATTAATTAATATTATTGCTTCAAAATTTCATATTTCGAAAATTATTAAATATAAGTCAATTAAATCATTAAATCGTCACTAAAATTACATCAAAAACAGATTGATAATAATCAATCAAATGTCAAATAATCAAATTCAATGAAAATCACATCGGATTTAATTTAACTTGGTAAAGTTCTCTATTTCTCTACAGTCTACAAGTTATAATTTAAATGCACTCGTACATTTTGAACTTTGGTTTTCCCTTTTTGGCAGGTGAAAATCTCTCCCTGTTGGCGAACGGGTTAGGAAAAGTTTGTGGTTGATAAAATTTATGCAAGGTACATACTCGGTATGTATTTCGATAGTTTACCATGCGAATGCAATATGATTTTGGACACAAATCAAAATTTACTGATTTCGAAAACTCTCATTGAACGCTTGTCCAGCGGTCGAATAATGACGAATAACCAGTCTGAATTTCTCATTATTCAAACCTTCTATCGATGATTATAATGCCAGTTTGTAAATTGATTTTGTAAATGGTCATGGCAATATTCATAATGCAGAACAGTGCAACTGACGTATTGTTCGGATTCTCCGAAATGATTTTAAATTGAACTGTTTTACCATAGTAAGCATTTGCTAGATGAGGTTTTAATGTGCATTATGGATCCACAAAATATGGATAGTGGAAAGCAAAATGTATAATATTTAATGCATGAGTTTTGTATAATCCTGGCGTTTACATCGCCGTATTTTACTATAATTAATATACATACTCGTATATTAGTTTATTACTGATGTAAACGGAGCATTTCAAATGGGCAATTTTTCATATATTAAGATATTAATATTCGTTCTAAACAAACCAAATAAGGCCATTTGAACGGTTCGTATCTAGGTTTTCTATGGAGTTGGTTTTCCTTCAAAGTGTTCACATGACATTTTATTTTTTTACTCTAGACAAATTGCTAGCTGACATTTGCCATATTAGCGGCATTGCCGTGCGAAGGGTGGGGCCACCGCCCCGGGTGCCGCGCCATTAGCAGGAGGCGCCGATAGCGAGAGCAAAAAATTAAAATTTAATAATAATAGGCGCGTTTTTTTTTTAACAGCCATGCAGAGTTCTCTGAATCAGGTAGATGGTGGATGACATAACATGGTTATTACACATTGCTTGTTATTGGAAGTTAAGTGACTGTGCTTTACTTCTTCCCTTTGATTTAAACATTATTCGTGTTTTTTTGGGAATTGATCGGGTGTAGGGTAAAATAACACACGCGTTGTACCAACAATATTAACCTGGATAGCTTAGTAGGGTGGCTACCCTACACTCGATAACCCCTCAATAACTTCCGCATGCACGCACAGATAGATGGTCTTAGTGTCGCGTGGAATCTAATACGAGCATGTTGATGTTGACACGCTTTTGTTTTTATCAATCAGTCAAGTTCATTCGCGAACTAACATTACGTCTGGCTCTGATCGGCCCGTGCCTATTATTAAATAAGATATTTTCAATAGGATTACCAAAAATATCAATAGAAAATAATAAAAAGGAAAAAAGATATAAGAATTTGCTGGAGACCGAACCCGCACTGGTGACTGTCACTGATAAATAACTCGTTTGAATGATGTTTGTTAAGTTGGAGTGGTACGCCGAGGTTATAAACGTTCGCCGTCGCATTAAATAAACGATCCGATAATTAAACTGATATTTTATCCGAATTTGTAATTTATTTTCACCACATATGAGGCGCACCACTTGACATCAAGGTAGACAACTTGACAATTCGTAATTTAACCGGGATGCTATAGGGTAGCATCCCGGCGTTTTTTGCGCAACCAGGGCAGGGACCCTACACGGTTACGCAAAAAAAACACGCCTATTATTAATTTATGGAAAATATTTAAATGAACTGTTAGTCATAAAGTTGATTTTGTTACAAAGTTCACTAATTAAGTTCCGCCATGTCTTCGCTTATTACGAAATAAACAACAGTTTCCTCTACTCAAACCGCTCTATGACATTACGTTAGCATTTTTTTAATCCTTGACAAAATCCAGGCTGACATTCTCTTTTAGATACAGTTTTGTACGTATTTTTCGTGAAGTCATTGTTTAATTCTTCTTCGTCGCAATAACAAAATAACTAGATTTTAATTTGATCCTTAAAATCCCCGGCACAAACCCACCGTGACAGCGACAACGTGAAAAAGTTTCTTAGGCTTTTTTTTTTTGTCTCTCGTCATGATGATGATGGTAAAAGTTTTCATCATACATCAGCGGAAGAGCCGGTTGAGTGAAATTCTATGACGTTCTAAAATGAAAAGTTTCAATCACACATTGTCCTTCTTTTCGCGATGCACTCTTGCAATGTGCACACATAATACTGTACGAATAGACTATGTAGATGCATTGCATCGTTGGTTTTGGTCGGGATGGTGAGCTGCATGCATTCGGCCCGAAAGTTTTTTTTAACTCGGATGTAGTTTGAAATATGTCGGAAACTTTTGGTCAGAATGTCATTTGGAGAGTTTGGTCTTATTATTTAAGTCTGGATTAAGTGACAACGAGACCGAAGCTTCGTTTCGGTCCCGGGTCCGAAGCGTGGATACCCTAAACCTGTGCAGACCTAGTTGACACTACAAATTGGCAACGGTCATATGTATTTAAAGCGTGTTTTCTATATGGTGATTATGAACAAGAGTTAGCCGATGATGTAACGATGAAGAAACCTTTTAGGGAGGGTAGGCGTCATTTTTAGTCGAGTGAGCTCTATTTACCTCAACTAAATAAAGGTTTCATTCCAAGTCGCTAGCTGCATTCCATGGAAAATTATCAAATATTTGAAGTATCATTTGTAGGGGAGGTAGGGGTTCCTTTGGTATGATTTTACCCGTTTTCAACCAACCAACAACATCCTACTTCCAACATTCAGCCGAATTTTCAAGTCACTAATTTCTATCGAAAGGTATAGGTATATTTAATTTTTTGACATGTCTAGAGGAGATAGGCCGAACCCAAATAAAATTTTTGATCTGATACCAATTATTTTATTACATATTTGGTAGATTTCATTAGGTGCATCCATTAATAACTAAATATTGAATTTCTACATTACAAAATGGAATTAACAAACGTATCTAGAAACTCACTCGAATTTTTCAGTATAATGAAGCGCTGTCAGTTCATGTAATCAAATTGAAATTGATCGTCCTTCCGTTTTCCTCAGCCCTTATTTACCCCCGGTATCACGCAATACTCAATATCTAATTTCTGTGCTATTGCCGGTCAATGCAAATACTCGTTATACAAAAATCAAATTGCATTTTGAAATTCAAAAAATCGTAATCCATTTAAATTTCTGCACGAAATATTATTCTCTAACGCAAACAATTTGTCTGTTTGCTCCGGTATCTATGTTACTATGTATGTACAATATATGCATTTTGTTGGGTCCGTAGTTTTTCTAGTCATTTTTTTTTTTACATTTGAAATATATCATTTCGGCAAGAAAAAAATGCAATCGTTAAAATAGAACTAGAATTTTCCATTTCGTGTAGTTCCCTCATTGTTTTTGTCGTCATTCTCGTATCATGCTAGTCACGAACACATTTGTTCCCAAAGGGTTTGCCTCACTGTAGTTTTTTTTAAGTCATATCCTATCCACCTACATTTTTTATTTGCATATTATCCACTCCGGTATATCGTCGTCGTTTCCGTTACTTGAAAAATAAACTATTCAAATTGTCTCACTGATATATTTAATAGAACAAAACCGATATGTGTATATATGTAGTTCTGGGTAGATATATGTATGTATAAACGGAAGCACATATGAATACCAAAGCAAACGAATGTGGCAAGGGGTCGTCTGCATGAAAATCGGGAACATCTGATTCCAGGCTTGATTCATTTCCTTGGCGTCACAAAGTGGGAAGCGCAGCCATCCTGACAAAAAGAACTATCCTGGAGAACATGACATTCACTTTTGCTATTCTTAGTTAATTTTATTCGCATTTTTCAATTTGTCGAGGTCATATTTTACATTTTTAGTTTTTAGAATTGAATACAGGAATCTTTTTTTTCAGTAGAGAGAAATTGCTTGTTTTTTTTTAGTGACGCGTTTATAGCCGTTTTCCGAGTTGATTTGCCCGCGGCTCCACATGTAACCAATGACGTGCGGTGTTCATCAGCGCTTTAAATTTGTCACACCCAAATACATTTTTATTTTAATTCATGTACTTTTAAGTTGTCCATTATTTGCTTTGAAAAAGTCGCCCCAGAGAACTAATTCTTTTGGTGCGAACCCTTGATTAAATGTACCTTTGACATGACTTTAAGTTGCCTTCGAGGACATTGTGTCTTTTCGGTTTTTTATGTCCTTTAAGTCCTCTATATCCTACGTCCAGATGATTGGTATCATAACCCCCATAAATAAATTATCGATATTTGCTAGGTTTGGTTTCTGTTTCAATTCATGCCCAAGAAGGTTCTGTTTTCCTGATCAAAGGACTTAAAATGTCATAAAAAGTAGTTTAATGCACTATACCTATATTCGCCTCATGGCCCTTAATCATGTGATAGCCATCTTGCCTCGATATCACTCAAAGTGCCATCAACAGTAGTCTAGTGCACTTGTATCATGACCCCTATTCATCTATCTCATATTTACTATATCTTGCCTACTACTACTACTCAATTGCCCTAATCGCTTGTGGGGCATAGCGCGTCCACTGTTCCATGTGGCCCAGTTGACGTTTCGTTAGCATAAACTGGTTTCGCAGAATACAGTTGCCAGCATGCACCTCCTGCATATCCATGGCCACGAACGTCGTTGTGGACGGGATTCGAATCCGAAACGCCGGTAGTCAAACATGAGACTGATGCCTCAACACACTGCGCTACCGGTCGCCCCACTTCATTACCAAGGAGGTCCTTTTGTCCTAACGCGCGCCTGTACCAGCACGAGAAGGTCACCGGGTTGTGCTTAGAATCACCCAATTTGGTTTGAATCGGATCACGGGGAAACGCCTGGAGAAAGAACTTTCAAAAAATTTAGGCGAGCAACTCTGATTTGAACACAACGGAATATACCGTTAGTCCAGTCGATAACCGAAATTACTGCACCAGGCCGTGCTTAGAGTCACCCAAGGTAGCTACATACAAAATTTGGTGAAGATCGGTCCACGGTAAGGGCCCTGATAAACGGAGAAACTGCATCGGACTACATAGGAGTATAATATATTATTTGCCCTAACCCCTATTGGGATATAGCGCGTCAACTATTCCCATGTGTGACGTTTCGTTTGCATAAACTGGTTTCGGATGATGCATATATAGCATGACCTACCGTCTGTTATATGTTATTTGTTGATTATGATATGTGTTGTTAATTGCCTTACCCCTCCAGCGGCATGGGTGCGTCAACATCTCTTGCCTTGTTGACGTATCAATAGCATATATTTTTCGGATGATGCAGTTGCTAGCGTGTACCTTCTATCTGCGCCATCTTTATACTGACAAGCTCGAAGCGCAGTCGGAGTTCTATTAGTACCCACAGGCAGTTTTGTTTATGCCGAGGATCGAACCTCCCTTCTCTGGATTAGTTTAGCGGTGACCAAACGAACACTGCCACCAAGCGCGTCACTATGTACACGATAAGGGAAATAAGGGAAAGTGCAGAAATACCCCACTATTTATTGAGCAAAAAGAATCCCACAATTTGTCTTTTTTCGTTTCATTGCGTTGAAAATTGCGGCATGTAGAGTACTCCCACGGCAGCCGGTTCTATGCACAGGAGCGACCCGTTCACCACCAACGGCCAAGGGCTGCCAAACCTCTTCGACGTCAGTAGGCGTTGCTACAACAACAACAACATCAACTCAAAAACCTCCCATCCGTATAGCCGTCTCCTACTGATAAGCTTGGAACGGTGTGAGAGCTCTAATAGTACTCACGAGTTGTTCATTATTTTATTAACGCGTTGTTTGAATTGAACCCCTGATCTCTGGATGCATCGTAGAGTGGCGACCGAGACTTTATGGCTACCGAGCGCATCATTAAGGCGAGAACTTATTAAAAATTCTGTTTTTCTTATTAGCAAACCATTTTTTTTATGTTGAGAAAATATTTTGAAGAATGCCAACTGAACTCTAGGAAATTTCTTTGAAATTTTTTACTGGAACAGTGGGACAAAGACGCAAATAACGGATGGCCCGTTCCGTTCTGATTCGTCCCGCACTCTGAAGTGAGTTTTTTAAAGTCTGAGCAGACTTAGGTTTTCGACCTACAGACATAACTGATAGAGAAACGCAAGGTAAGGTGACTTTGTGATCAGGAGAATATCTTCCTGATTGTTGCAGTGTATGAATGGCTGCGTTCCTGCGAGCGGATCAGAGTTTGACATTTCTCAAATTCACCTCCATTTGCTTTCCCCTCCGGTAAATTTAGTACAGACATCTGTCACTTTTGGATCTGACAATTCCTCCTCTGGATCTGAATATTTTTCCGGTCAATTTCTAAAATCGGAAATTTTGACAGTTCTCAGATGTCACCGGCGCGCCTCGGTCACCAAAGCAACATAGCCAGTCATCCGTTAGCCAGCGTGCAGGACGTGTTGCGAAGTGTTTAGTGGTAGTTTGCTGCGCCTTTAGCCTACAAACCTGCTCCTTGAATAGGAAGTCGTCGTATCGGGGAACTATTTGTTCGAAATAATTTGCATTTCTGGGTCGGTTTTCGCGCTCAATCCCGTCTAACAAACTCCAATCGTTTGTCATGTTGTTATCCATGGCAACGCGCACTACATTTAGTATGCTTTGCACACTATTTACAATTTGGATATCACCGAAATCATCCAATAATTCCGCAATAATTAAATTTTCCATTTTGAAACTAAAAACTTGACAGATCTTTTTCGACAAGACGGCCGTGTATGCCGTCTGTGGGAATATTTCTCAGATCCAAAAATTGACAGTTGCCTGTACTAAATTTACTGGAGGGGGAAGCACATAGAGGAGAAAACAGAAAAGTCAGATCCGTATCAGAAGGCTTCCAGGACCGCGCCCAATATGACTCTTTTTGTGTTGTCATAGCAGTGGATGGAGCAGTGTTGGCTAATTCTCCACCTCTCCACAGAATTCAAACATAGAAATGGTCGAATTCATAAAACGAAAAAAGAAAAAATGAATTACTCTGACAATTCCATCGTCGAATTACTTCGAAATTTAACCATCCGTTAAAAGCACACCACTAAAAAATCCAATCCAAAATCTTTATAACAATATGAAGTGTTAAACCGATGAAGTGGAACCCTCGTTCTTTGCTTTATCCACTCTTCAAATCACTGGTGCCCAAAGGGGCACTTTTCCATGCATTATGTACACGGCCCAACCGTTTTAGGCCGCTCTCAGATTTTCTGCTATTTTCCATAACAGGATCATTGAATAAACCACCCGAACTCGATGAAAAGAATAATGCATCAACTCGAGGGAAAAGTGTTTTATTTTTTCATAGTACTCTCTCGGCCACGATTTATTCATGCAGCTGTGTGTACATATGCTTGCATTTCCAAATAAATAACCTCTACAGCCTGGGCTCCACTGTACTCCAGCGATCCTGCTGTGCCATTACATATTACACTTTCAGTCGCGTTTGCATGTTAGCTATCTACCTATGTATTTGGACGCGTGTTGTACATCGGAATAAACCTCTTCACTAACCTTCTGCAAGTGACCTACAAAAAATCATGCTCCTTCGTTCCAAATCCTTTTTATATGATTTCAAATTTATTTCGGTGCTAATTCAAACGGAAAAACGGCGGTGAAAATGTTCAAATGGAAATTCTCTTACTTTGTGGACATACTCGTATGGATCAGGATATGCACTGGTACGAGTATATAGTATAAGGTGGTTTGTTTGATTCAGTTCGTTTTCGGTTTGTTTTAGTTTTTTTTTCGTTCTCGCTACGAGAAACAATTTTTTAATATATTGTGGATGATGATGCTTACGAAACAGCGCAAAAAAGGAAAAGAGCCTGGAAATATGGAAAATGCATTCAACCGCCAAGAGAAGGCGTACACAAGGGTATTTCGAGAAAGTGCATATATTTCAGTTGAAGTACTGTTGAAGAGTTCGGTAGTGGATTGAATGGGTGTTTTGCGCTTGCTTATTGCATTTCTCGTGTGGTCTAGTGGTACACGGTAAAGCGTGGATTTCTGAAGTATTTTATATGCACTTTTCCAAGCAATTGAATTTTGTTCTATAGAGGCTATCCAATATATGGAAAAAAGCCAGCCATTGGCTGACCTTTGTTGTCCTGAATGTACATTCCCTTTAAGATTTTTCCTCTATTTGGGATAATTTAATCAGTCAACCCGAAGGAACCATTTTCAAAAACAAGGATCATCATAATGTTCAAGTTCAAAGTTCGAACTACTCGGTATTATTCAATTTTCTTAAGTGCCCATTATCTTTCTTTACAGCTGGACAAGCTGGTTTGATTCAATCAAGCGTTTTCACATTTCTCCTTTTTTTCTTGCCCACACAAGGTGAGCTTGCTTTTGAAAGAGCCCAGACACACCCGCTCACATCACATTGTATTTAACCAATGAATGATAAGAACACCGATGCGTATATACCCTAGACCGGTTCAGACGTAGTGGTGATACCAAAAGTACCAATTGCCAGTGACCACATGCATTAAATGTGAGTTTCCTATATGGCCAGTTTAAACTGTGTGTGTGGGTCCAATGAGAAGTTTCATCGTTCATCCATTCGTATTACATATATGTATATTTATACATTTACATTTATAAAGGAGGTTGGCGCCCATTCAGCAGGATCTTGGCCATTCTCAAAATCAACTAACTAACCCACACTACAAATATTTCAAGTCATTCATTTGTAACGGACGGTTTTATGGGCGAAGCCTAAGGTAGCATATGACCGTGAATGTCAGGCCGTGCCATCTGACGAAGAAAAAGGCCCCTCAACGAGCTAAGCAGTGGTCTATGCGTGCTGTAGCTCAGTTCGGGAGACGTGGGCGGGGTTTTCGCCGCTCGTTGCCCCTTTCCTTTACGTATTAACAAAAATTCATAAGCCTGGGGACGACAACACAAACATGGGAGGCAAAAATTGGGAATGATAAAAAAATAAGGCGCTCAGATGGCCTCGCGCTTGCATCGGCTCTCGGCGTCTGCTTTCGTACCACCGACAGATCATAACTCATCAGGTGCTGCCATCTGTCTGCCAGTGGAAGCAGCACAACCATACCAGATTATGTTTCATTACACATTCTATCGACAGTTATCGCTTATTCATTTTGGTATTCATTCCGAAAAACGGTAACAAGCAGGAGGAGCTACCGAAATCTTACAGACCGATAAGCCTTTCGTCGTTTCTTTTGTAAACTATGGAGAGGCTACTGGATCTGCACATCAGACAGCAAACGGATTGCACGTCTCCCTTGCATCGTACTCAAATCGCCTACGTCATAGGTAAGTCGACCGTGGTTGTCTTACACAATCTCGTAGGATCGATTGAAAAAACCCTTATGGATAAGGAAATTGCTCTCTGCGCCTTCATTGACATCGAGGGAGCTTTTGACAATACTGGCTATAGCTGTATATCTAGAGCACTTGAGCTCAGAGATATGCCTACTGTCACAATCATGTGGATCGACACAATGCTTCATGGGCGAGAAATTCACTCAACTTTGGCCGGCACCCAAACTAGTGTTTATGCTGTTAAGGGTTGCCCTCAGGGTGGGGTCCTGTCTCCACTTCTCTGGTCACTTAACCATAGCTAGATTGTGCGATTGTGGTTATGATGCAATTGGTTATGCCGATGATATAACTACCATAATCAGAGGTAAGTTTGAATCGACCGTCACTGAGGTGATGAACGCGGCACTCGATCTAGTACATCGCTGGTGCACTGAAGTTGGCCTGAGCGTCAACCCTCAAAAAACCGTCAGGGACACATGACCATTCTGGAGCGGATCCCTGGTATGCAGATCTCTGATTATATGACTCAGGAAATATGTTTTGGTAGAAAATTCTCGGTCTCCATCCCCACTCGCGGGGAATGGCATTCTTGGCTCTGTCTCCCGGTATACCATGTGGTTTACCGACGGATCTAAAATGGAGCTGGGAGTTGGTGCTGGAGTCTATGAACCGGATATCCATTGCTATGGGCGTCTGGCCTAGCGTTTTTCAAGCTGAAATCAATGCCATTGGGGCCTGCGCCAGAGACATTCTAGACAAGAAACTCAAAGGCGCTAACATCGCTATCTGCACTGATAGTCAGGCAGCCATTAAGGCTCTTTCTTCACATAGTTTCTCATCGAAATTAGTGAAAGATTGTTTTTATACCCTTCAGTGTCTCACAAACACCAATCGGGTTACTTTATGTTGGGTACCTGGCCATCAGGGCATCCCTGGTAACGAAGCTGCCGATGAACTTGCTAGACAAAGCTCTTCGGATAAATTTTTCGGGCCTGATCTTTACTGTGGTCTGGGTAGGTCGAAAACAAGATCACTAGTGAGGGAGTGGTCTGCCAATGAAAGACTGCGTCACTGGGATTGTCTTCCAGGACTGTGGCAGTCCAAAGATCTTGTAAAACCCTACGGTCTCAAAGAAACCAGCCGCCTGGGTAGTACGGGCCTGAGACTAATCGTGGGTTACCTCACGGGGCACCACTGGGTGAGATATCATCTCAACAAAATGGGTCTATCCACTGATACGGAGTGCAGGCTTTGCCTGGAGGACACAGAGTTCACTAAACATCTTCTCTGCGACTGTCCGGCGGTAGCCCGTTCCAGGTTCTTTTTTCTTGTCCTGGGGTAAAAATATAAAACAAGCTAGCTTTCGGCTAGCTTACCGAAGGTATGATATCCTTCACGCTTGTTGTTGTTGTTTTGGTAGCGATGCTTCAAATATTGCAGTTCTTCTTGTATCGAGGGGGTTTGACAGCTCTTGGCCGTTGAAAAACGGGTCGCCGCAGGAACGACCCTTCACGCTTCGCGATAGTCTGTATTGCTTTAAATGGTAAATGCAAAATGGATCAACCATTCTCCATTTACCACTTTGAGCAGTAAAATTTGTTTCGATTCCACTGCTCTTATAAGAGGTATGAAACAGAGGGCCGATTTCACCCAACTTTAAGAATGTGGTGTAGCAGTAACTATGACCGATTGATATGAAATTTGATAGATACCTTAAAAATAAAAAAGTTTTCCTGACAAAAACTTACTTTTGGACGGGTCCATATAGTGGTTCAATTTCAACCAATTTCGGGAATGTAATTTGACTATAGATACCATTGAAAAATATGAAATTTGGTTAAGATATCTTTAGAAAGAGAAAAGTTGTTGGTAGACTATCACATTCGTGAAGGGTATAAAAAATGAACAAGTCCGACTCTCATCGACATCGAATACAAAGATCCGAAATGTCGTCAATAATGTTTCGAATCACATCCATTTCTAACGATAGAGACAAGATTATTGTCTCTTCTTGCGTTTCGGGCCTTTCTCCTAATCAATTTATCTTCTACATGAAAAGTTTATTTTCCGGCAGTCAGAAAATTTATGTTTCATTTCATTCAGTTCATTTATCTAGTTGTTGGAGTGGCGAAGAGCGGTGAGCGGAGGACTGATATGTCAGTAGTCTGTATTCACGAAGGTGAACTTCCATTCGCATGGTATGGAAAGGAAGGAAGCTACCATTCAACCTGCAGCGGCAGAGAGTATACTACATACGTTTTCCAACGTCTCCGTATCCTATTTATGTATTCGTTTGTTATGCCAAAACGAATTTCCGAGTACCGATGATATGAAAAAAAGAAAGAAAGCAATTCATTATATTTCCTGTCCCGGAAACTTATTTTACGCATTTCTTGATTAATACCTTGTCTCTCTGTTCGTGTGTTGGTCCTGTTTCGATCGTTTCACAGAGCTTGTCATTTCGTTTCATCGATTCGGAATGGTGAGAAGAATGTGAAGTTTGAGCCAATAATGTTGAGAGTCCGGGATGTGTTTGCACCTCTTGGGGTCTGGGGTGCACTGCTGATTTTTTAGTAATTTCCTCCTTATGTAAATTGCGCAGGAAATCAATTTATTTATTTTTCGTATATATTGTAGTATGTACAATCAGAAGGGTTGCAGACACGATTTGTGAACCGTGCAATTTTTTATATTTTAACTTTGAAAACTGAAGGAGATTACGTTGTTTTCGAAACTTGTTTCGAAAGCCTTCATTGCTAAGTATTTGGAAAAAATTTGTGTGTATATGGAGGCTGGCTATCAGTTTCAGCCTGATTATTGTTTAAATAGCTGGTTTGAAATGAGACTACGCAATGACCTACAGAAACCATAGTCCGCTTGAAACAATTGGGATGAGAGAGAACAAGAAGATAGTAAAATAATTTGCCTTAAACCCTTGTAGGGTATAGCGCGACAAGTACTCGTATGATCTAGTTGATGTTTTCTTCTTTAACAAATTTCAGATGACACAATTCGCTGGCCTACACATCCTGTCCGTTTAGTCGTCTTCTACGACAAACCGGATAAAGCTTCGGTATTACAAACTTATCGGTACGGCCTCTTCATATCTTGTACCAGTAGTTGCTAACCAAGTCAAGCCGCCAATAATGGCGGTGCGATGATTTCGTTGAGATAAACATCCCCCTGTGGTGTGGGGCGTAAGAATAATACCACGGCCTTTCCCTTTGCCGGCCTGTCGACAGGATGTGTATGTCAGCAACTTGCACTATCTGAAATCTGCTATTTGCTAAGGAAACGTTAACTATGGCTCGGGTAATGACTGACTCAACGACTTTTGGCTATCGTTCAATGACAAAGATTGGTTTCTGGAATGTGCGTACTCTCCTGGATAATGGATCAGAAGGTTCCCAGAACGTACGATTTCTTCAATTAGATAGTGAATTTCTGCGTTATAAATTAAACATCTTAGGAGTTCGTGAGATAATATGGTGGGACAGCGGAGAATGTATCTCTCCAACGACTAGCACTGTAATGTTGCACTCCATTTGAGTCAGCGATAGTGGTCGTGAGTCAGGTGAAGGGCTCCTTTTAACCAGTGCTGCACGAAACTGTCTCTTCCTTGGAAACTCATGTGAAGTCGGTCCTCTATCGCTGGGCGAAGACAGGTTTGCAATATGGATCGATACTGATCACCAGCAATTCTTTTTGCCATCATCGTTTAGAAAAAAAAAGAGGGTTCAATGCCTGTTTTCAATGTAATCTCTCAATTGTCCTAACCCCTTATAGCGCGTCAACTGTTCCATTTGGCCCAGTTGACGTTTCGACGGCATAAATGGTTTCGGAGAATGCAGTTGCCATCATGCGGCTCCTGCACATCCATGGCCACGAACGTCGTCGTGGACGGGATTCGAACCCGAAAAGCCGGTAGTTAAACATGACACTGCGCTACCGCCGCACCGAAGAAGCAAAATGCTCGATGGTGGATAGTTCTTGGGTTTCCAAAGCCCAGAATTTTCTGTAGACATACCTATTTATATGAAAATGCGTTTCATAACCCATAACTATATTCCGATGAAATTCAGCATTAAAAAAAAATAACGAAGTTATGAATTTTTAAATTGTCGGTTACCTTTGGGACATTCTGAATTAAATACCTAAAAATCGAGTGGGCAGCATACTTTTCATCTATTCAACATTTAATTTTCTCTTCCCACTCCTATGGTTTCATTACATTGCA
Organism: Chloromyia formosa; assembly: GCA_964017055.1. Classification (NCBI taxonomy): domain Eukaryota; kingdom Metazoa; phylum Arthropoda; class Insecta; order Diptera; family Stratiomyidae; genus Chloromyia; species Chloromyia formosa. The sequence continues at coordinate 13,728,494 of OZ024818.1, read as the reverse complement.
AAACTCTTTCCGCTTTCTGACAAAGAAACAGAATTCAATAAAACTTGAAACATTCTTTCTATTTTTTTTGTTTTTTTTTTTTTTTGCTTTGTAGGTAAAACCATCGGATGCATCTGTTCTGGAAGTGGTACCGCAGGCTAAAGTACACGGATCTCTACAGTACAAAGTCAAACTAATAAATGAACTTCCAACTGACGAGCAACTATTTGTGCAAATACATTCGCCTCTTACGCTGCAGGACATCCAGGTATGTAGGACAATGCCATAATATATTACTGTCTTTCTATGTTGAATCTAGCTCATCTAGGACTCTATCTCCATCGGATCAAAAGGGAAATTGCGTATTTTCTACTCAACAGCATACCAACGGAGCATCGTTAGAAATCATGCTGTTGAGTAGAAAATACGCAATTTCCCTTTTGATGTTCCCCCAATCTTTTCATTGAGTCCCTTATGTTGTCGATACTACGGTCAGGTATAAATAAATTAGGACACTTGCTGTTGTACATTAGAGGTTAAAGTTCAGATAAGATGATAGTAGACGGAAGAATTGTGAAATTGCGTATTTACTTGACAGACTGAAATGATTTTACTAGGATTAAAGTTTCAATTTACATACATATTTACCAATAATCGAGCAAATAAGAAATTTCTCAAAGTGCGCGACTTAAATTCTGCACGTCATACGTTTCACAAGGGCCAGGAATTGCCAAACCCTTTCATGCAAGAAGGATAGTCTGTTTGGGGTGGTAACGTGAAATTGATTGCCCGAAATTGTCGGAGCAAGTTTTGAATTCCGAGCTCTAGATTAGTACCGTAGAGCGGCGACCGAATGACCACGGCCACCGAGCGCGACATTTTTATCTTAACATGTATATAGGGCGAGCCTCTTGACTCAGAATGAGTTGTTACATTTTTTTTGTGATATCCTTTAATTCCACAAAAGACAGGTACATTCAAAATGCTCAGTATCACTGTTCTCATGTTGTTTGAAATGGTTTTAGTTATTTTTCACTGTCTCGTCAGTATAAGCAACGTTTGGAATTTCAGGGTTTTTTTTCGCTAAAACGCTCGTTTAATTTTTTTTCTTTCTGGAGGCACTCATCGCGAAGCTTCTGGCTATAAGTGATAGAGAATAAAACGATTGACTTCATGAGCTGTGGGCTGAATCAATATAATAGAAACACATCTATGACATTTCAGGGGAGGATGCGTACATTTTAGACCAACTGACCAACTGGAACTGTACTTTGATTGGAATAGTTAATTGTTAGATATCCAGGACGGATCAGAACTATACCTGAAGAGTGTGTGTGATATAAATGTATTAATTTACGAGTATATCAAACCAATTCCTTCCACGGATGTATCCTTCTTGTCGTAGAGCACAACTTAGTAGATAGAATATGTAAGCTAGCAACTTGCACCATCCAAAAATTGTTATATGCCAATGGGCGCGGACCTGGAAGCCTTCTGATACGGATCTGACTTTTCTGTTTTCTCCTCTATGTGCTTCCCCCTCCAGTAAATTTAGTACAGACAACTTTCAATTTTTGGATCTCAGAAATATTCCCACAGACGGCATACACGGCCGTCTTGTCAAAAAAGATCTGTCAAGTTTTTAGTTTCAAAATGGAAAATTTAATTATTGCGGAATTATCGGATGATTTCGGTGATATCCAAATTGTAAATAGTGTGCAAAGCATACTAAATATAGTGCGCGTTGTCATGGATAACAACATGGCAAACGATTGGAGTTTGTTGGACGGGATTGAGGGCGAAAACCGACCCAGAAATGCAAATTATGTACTTCGAACAAATAGTTCCCCGATACGACGACTTCCTAGCAGGTTTGTAGGCTAAAGGCGCAGCAAACTACCACTAAACACTTCGCAACACGTCCTGCACGCTGGTCGCTGTCTAACGGATGACTGGCTATGTTGCTTTGGTGACCGAGGCGCCGGTGACATCTGAGAACTGTCAAAATTTCTGATTTTAGAAATTGACCGGAAAAATATTCAGATCCAGGGGGAAAATTGTCAGATCCAAAAGTGACAGTTGTCTGTTCTAAATTTACCGGAGGGGAAAGCAAATGGAGGTGAATTTGAGAAATGTCGAACCCTGATCCGCTCGCAGGAACGCAGCCAATGAAGCGTCAACGAGGCTTCGGTTTTCGTTGGAGTGGTTGACGCGCAATGCGGTGGCCTACAAGAGATTAAAGTAACTAGTAAATATTAGGCGCGTTCTTTTGCAATCGGGTGTAGGGCAGAATGAAAAAAAAACGATCCAGGTTTATATTCAGGTTAAATTTCGAAAGTCTAATGTTGTCTACCCTGAAGTGAAATTGCTGTGCAAAAGTGACAGTTGCATTCTAATTGAGTGTCAAACTCATTCATTCAATCATTCATGCAGATGGGCATCCATCATCCTTGAAGTACGTTGAGTTCGTCCCGAACCTCAAGTTCTTCTTTCTGATTGGCTTTCAAATGAAGTGTACGTGAAAGCGAGAGTGGCGTTCAGAAGGCACAGACAACAGTTTCGGAACCGTTTACAAGCAGTTCATGCTCTTTTCTGGCTTCTGACCGCAGCCATTGACATCGAATTCGTGATGATGTTCAGTTGCAGTTCCGTTTCAAAGCACAACCACTTGAACGCGCACAATAATTTGAAAGAATAACTTCAAAACACGGATCGTCGCTTATTTTTCTGTTTTTCTCTTTTTCTATGACTATGCGGGCTTTGTTCCCGATGTCCCCGCTGATAATCGTCGCTTATTTGTAAACAAACATTTGTATACATGGCCAACTTATGTCCACTAATGTCAAGTTTTCCGAGAATGCCAACCTTACACATAAAAAAATTCAACACTAACGATGTACTCGCCACCTAGTTGTCATTTTATCCAGGTTAGGGTAGCTAACACGGAAATTTTATCAGGTTAAGGTGTTGTAATTGCATGTTAATCTTCTACCCTACACTATATAGTGTTGGTTAATGGTGCAAAAGAACGCACCTATTAATTAATTATCAAGCCAGTCTAAAGGTGCGTTCAGCGATCAAAAAGATACACACAAATAGTGCTTCGTGCTCTATATGTTGATCGCTAATCGTGAACAATGTGCAACGATCGTGTGCCTTCCAAACGCGCCTTAATAAATGTCCATGATACATATTTCAAAATAAATTAATCCGTAATACCATTCCTGGAATGAATGGTTTCTACAAACCAACTAATCAACTACAACTAACTTTTGCCTCCATCCAATTTGATAAACCTTTTTTCCCTTAAAAAAGAATCTAGCAACTGTATTCCAATTTTCACATTTTTCACTTTCATCATTCTCTTTCCCTTTCCCTCAGATTCCAATTATTCAAGAAATGAATTCGGTTATGCGATGCTCAACACGACCGTTCAGCAATACATCAACCGATTTAATTAACATCGTTTCCAATATCGGAGTGATTATTTCCGTGATTGTACTGATTTTATCGATATACGGTAAGTAAGCCAACTAATTTGATTGATTTTTCTTTCTCTCTGCATGGTCTGAATTTTCCTATAATTTCAATTGCAGTGTGGTTCTTTTGTTCGTCACAACGCAAAGCTGATGTTAATGATAGTGGTAAGTGGAGAATGAAGTTGACATTAATATAGATTAATATCCGGAATTTGTGTGTGTGTGGAAAAAGTGGGTTGAAATATTTGATAAAAGGGTCCATTTACACTATTAATTTCTGGAAACGACCCAACTCGAAAATAATCATCAAAGACAATCTGTGAGCAGTGAAATTGTGTGCACTCATCATAGGAACCAATTTTCAGATCCGATCTCATTATGTATGCGTTACGTTACGGTTGCTATCGTCTGCTTGTAATTTACCTTACATGAATCTTATCTTGGAATGTTAGTTTTATGCTGTACCCTCGGGATATAATCAGACATAACCCAAATTCCCCGAATAAATTACAGAAAAGGCAAATAGTTAAATAGTTACACTTTCCTTGGTCCCTTCATGCATAGTCGTTAAAGTTTATCTGAATTTTTTAAGCGACCTTCTACCACATGTTAGCTTTAAACGTACATACATAAGTCATTACAGTGCAGATAATTCTTCGTTTGCTCAAATGTCCGCGCTCGGTGGCCGTGGTCGTTCGGTCACCGCTCTACGATACTAATTTAGAGCTCGGAGTTCAAATCTCGGCACGATCAAGAACTGCCTGTGGGTACTAGTAGAACTCTCACAGTTCTCCGAGCTTGTCAGTATAAAGACGGCGCGGATAGAAGGTGCATGCTATATAGCAACTGCACTTCCGGAAAGTAGATATGCTATCGAACCGTCAACAAGGCATAGAAATGCTAGAGATATTGACGCGCTCATGCCCCTGGAGGGGTCAAGGCAATTAACAAATTCCATCCACTAGGATACAAGCGTTTGCATGGCTATCGTAGATGAGTTTCTTCTTTGTACGACTATACACTTCATTGTTAGAGATAATTGTAAGCATTTATAAGCAGTCACTAGAGAGTTTAAAGGCATCTGACACAATGAAGCCAGAGAAACTGATTTTCTGATGTGCGTTTATTCCAGATCATTGTTGAATTTTGCAATGAAACACGGAGGACGGGGTGTCCGATGTGGCCTTAAAGGGCATTGCTGACCAACGTACAAAAAAAAACAACCTCTCTAATTAACTGCCACGACGAGCGCTGGCTCAGCAATGGAGAGTAAATGGGTGGATCAAAACAAAAGGCAGCTATTGACCTCCGCCATCATCTTACAGAGAACGCACGTGTGCCTGTTACGAAAAAAATTGAAACTACCAAAATGACAAAAGAGATAAAGTCCTTTGAAGGGACTGCACTGCATCAGTCAGACTCTAACTCTTACTGGCGCGAAGTTACACCATAGAGGAACAAGAGAAGAGGTGGACCTCAGTACAAATAATTTTGTAGACAGGGACGCACATACTCCAACGCACACAAACTTACCCCGTTGAGATGAAAACGACGGCTACAATTAGAAGGAAATGGCCGTTTAGAGCGATAAGGACAAAACCAATTCCGAACAGCTGCTCAAAACTCAAACTGGGTCCAATCAGTTTTAGTTGCGATTGTTATAGGTAACACGCTGGATAGGTTACGTATGTGTGCGTGCTTGGTTTTAGCTAGATTTCCTTGTATGCGTGCGATTTGACAGATATTTAGTATTGCCAGAATCGCAAAACAAGAGACTGAACACACTTTTGATATTACCCGATCGATCTGCTGTGATAGTCTTATCTCTTTCTGATAAACGGAAACATATGATGCGGTGGTTTTGCTATCTGCTTTCCGCAATTCCACTGTGTACCGACAGCGGAGTTCAATACATATGCAACAAATCCAATAGGAACAACCATCGTCTCAGTTGTACTGAGTTCCACCTCTTCTCTTGTTCCTCTATGGTTATACTAAAATGAAACCGGAAAATAGAGAGATACGCCCCCAATCCGAGGGTTTTGTAGTGTCCCATGCCAATAGGAGATGAACTGTCCTACTCTTGGAGATGCATAACCATTCATGTTAAGACGTTATTGCAAATTGCAAGCTTGCGTAAAAAATATTGAAATAAATTGTTTGAATAATTATAGAAACTAGAGTCAGCGACCAACATACCTAAACCCCCCGCCCCCCTTTCCCTCCTCCCCCACCAATCTTTACCCTTTTGAAAATGGTTAACTCCAATTCGCTCTACGAAAAACAATATGCAAGTATGTTCTACTCGTAGTACTAGTATGTAGTACAAGAGGTCTGTTATGTGCATTTTTTGTATGGATGATATCAAAATGACCAAATTTAAATGAATGTACTACTTTTAAATATTACGAGATTATTACGAAACTTGGAAATTTTATTGCCCATGGTGTTGATTGTCGTTGGCCATCAATATTTTCGACCTCGGATGAGTTTGAGAAATGCAGGCGTGTGCTCACTGTAACTATAGAAATATACTATTATTAACATACATATTTTGAGAAGATATCAAAATTCCATAATTTTTTTGTTTTCTGTGCTGGTTGAAAGCCACCTTCCTGTATGTTTTCATATTTCTAAGTGTAACGGTCTCGAAATAGTCAGGGGTTGGGACAAATTATGATCTCATATTTTCCCCCTCTACCTCTACAACGCCTACAATGGGCAAGACATATACAACGAATAGACCATGACCGCATGGCTAAGAAAATATTTAATGGACGACGCGTCGACGGAGCAAGGCTGTGAGGAAGACCGAAAGCTCGTTGAAAATGCTCAGTAAATGATGACGCCGAACAACTGCTGGGCGTCCAAAATTGGAGGACGCGGTCACTTGACCGAGATAATTGGAGGACGATGATCCAGGCGACCAGGGCCCGACGTCGGGATGTTGCGCCACGATGATATTTGAGCGGAAGGTCCCTCGGCGAATTTTCGGCGCAATTTGCGATCGAAATGGATGATGCATCCGATACAAGCATAAGCTGTATGAAACACAGTATATGCTGACGCCGAACAACTTCCGAAGTTGAAGGACGCCGTCACTTGACTGAGTTAATTGAAGGATAATGATCCAGATGACCAAGGTTCTCGACGTCGGGCTATTGCGCAACGATGATGATTTTAAAAACACAAAATTTATTTTACAACACGCTAGCGGAAGGCTGGTTTCACATGAAACGTACGGTATACGAGATTCTGGCAAAAAGCACCAGTGGCAGCAAGCTTTCCATACGAATGTGCAATTTTTATTCAATCGTCGCGCATACATAGTTCCCCCGCCACTGGAGCTTTTTGGGGAAAACTTGTGTATTGTACGTTTCATGTGAAACTGGCCGAAGATATGATATCTTCGAAGACTACTCCCCAAACTTCCTATGTACACCGTCAAGATGTAGTACTATAAATGAGATGATGCTAACCCGAGTCTTGATCCTAATTGGACTTTTGCGTCAGTTATTTTGTTTTATGCTACAACAACAAATGGTTATATTCTACAATACGTAGTTATCTCCTTGTTCCTATCGACATCCCCTCCTATAAAACTACGTGCAACCCTATTTTTTATACAAAACCAACATCCTTATCATTTCTTATACAAATAAACCAAATAAAACAATTTGTTCGGAACTGACCAAATCAAATTAATTGTCCTTGTCCCGTATCAACACAGTCGCTTGACCACGTCATTTAATCACACCTATCGATTTTCTTTGCCTCCCCGAAATTTGCCGTATCACTCAATATTGAACCACAACTTTATCGCGCTCGCATTCAGAATTGAATCACAGCTAATTATGTTCTACATTTCGGGTTTATTTTGCAGCTTTTGCCAAGTCATTCAAGTCATCGTCACCATCGTCGTCCCCAATTGCCAACGTGACTCGTTCACCACAATTAACGCCACGAGGACCCAGCTATCCCAACTCTCCGTACTTTGGTAAGTATGATACGAGCAACGTCTATTAAGTGTAAACAAAGGCACAAAGTATATATGTACTGTGCATAATAAATCCTTTCTTGATATTCAAAAAGGAAATAGTATAAGTGTTTGTTTGTATGTCAATTGAATGAAATAAATATCAGAGAACATTTGCTCGAGTTCGACATCGATTATCGTTATTTGTACGTTTCTAATAATGAATATTGTTTGTAGACTCACTTCTTATGAGGTATGTCTTTAGGTGAGGTGTGTCAGTTTATCACGAAACACTTGGCAACAATTACAATAAATTTTTATTGGCGAAAGCTGTGAAGGCACGATACAAAAATATGGTTTCATAAAATTGGTCACCCACTCTTGAAACGTGCTGATATGCAGCCGACCTTTTCCTGTTCCACGGATTTGTGGTTCACAGCAATCAATAATTTACCAATCAATTATGATTCTTGAAATTTGATGTTGCCTCTCGTGACCTTATGTTCAACCATCCCTACTCGCAATCCCTATTTCATGGTCTTCAGTAAACATATTTTCTACTATTCGATATTTCCTTTTCGTATCCATGTCTATTCGAGCCCATCCCATCACTCCATTATGTCCTGTCATGTCGTTCCGAGAAAATCAACCTATGCCTGAATAAATCTATCCACATACATTTATATACTTCAAGCATATTTTTCGTTACATAAATATATATATTTATATCAATTTGTATAGCAAAGTAAACTAATCCATGAAATTTATGCAGGAAACCAGAGCTCAGGAAGCCAAAATATATCAAGTGGAAATGAATCGCCCGTTTACGGTGACACAATACTGATATCACCGCAAAAGAGGATAAATCGACGATATTTATGAAGGCATGTCACATTCTTATGGTATTTAACATAAATATATAATAAAAGATGATATTTCATTTTTTTTTTCGTCCTCGCTATCTTTATTCGTGTGACCTTTTCGGGGTTTTTTTTTTTGCCTACACTAGGTTGGCGTTTTCCTATTTGCCATATCAGATTATAAGATAATTTCTCAAAGTTTTATGCCTTATCGTTTCAATTTCGTTTTTTCTTCTTGGCTCTCCTCCATTATTTCGATTCTACGCCTGGCTGATGGGATATTCAGATATTGTGACCGCATACTAGTCCCTGTGAAACGAGATAGGATTGAAGAAGACGACAGGAATGTGAAAGCAGAAAAGATATTTTCCTATTCAGAGAATTAAAAAAAAAAACAAAACAAAAAAACGTAGTCATAAGATTGTTAATAAGATTTTTTGTTTTAGAGTGTCGTTTGCGTGCACCGAAAATATGAAAATGTAAAACATGTTCACTTCTTTTACGATAAGATGAATTTTTGGATATTTTTGTACTTCATGATAAATAAAAATAGTGGTAGAGTTATATTTTGTCGACTAAGAGCTAAGATAGTAAGGACAAAGTGAATTTAGAGATTTTGTTAATTGGTCTATTTCCTTTTTTGTAAATATTTGAATTACAAAGACCTGTATTAATTGATATTTTTGTAAAATAGAATTAAAGACAATTGTAAAAATAGTCACAGATATGAGCTTTTACTTTCAGTTTTTTTTTTCATATCGTTATTTATATTGTAATAGCTACTCGTCAGTTAGAATTTTCGAAAATTTAAGCTGAAATTTGTTTAGGTAGATAAAGTTAACTTGTACTTGCATTATGGAGCTTCATTTAGCATTTATTTTGACATAGTCTGATAATTTTAAGAGACATACTAAGCACATTTCAGTTTTAATTACTGTTAATTTCTATTTTTTCTGTTTTAAGTGACTTTTCTTGTAAGATATTTGGAATTAGAGATTGGATTAAAACCAATAATTTGGAATTTATGATGAAGTGTTGACTTATTTATTCCGTTCGTCCTTATACAAGGTGGGTGGGGCACAAAGGAAATTCAACGCTAGCTCTGTACGATTAGTTGTATAGTAATCGATTATTTTTGACAATCAATCAATCGATGTTTTTGATAATTTCGATTAATCGTATCAAACGATGATTAATCGATTAGTCGTATGAAACATTTCGAAATGACCAAGCATGTATGGACGAGTTAAAGATAAAGTGGAGTATGTTCCATTTAAAAAAAACCAGACCGAAGCATCGTATATACCTTAGACTTCTACAGACTTAGTGGTGATAACAAAAGTACATATTGGTAACGACCATATGCATTTAAAGTGAGTTTCCTATATGGCCAGTTTATAGGGGAGGTTGGCGCTCATTTAGAAGGATCTTCATCATCATCATCATCGGGTCGCGACAGCCTGACGTCGGGCCTTGGCCGCCTGGATCGTTGTACTCCAATTGTCTCGGTCGCGTCCTCCAATCTTGGAAGCCCAGTAGTTGCGCGGCGTCCACATATACTGAGCTCTCCCAACGAGATCTCGGTCGTCTAGGCAGTCTCGCTCCGTCGAATCGTTCTGCATTCATTTCTCTCTTTGGCATACGATCATCGTCCATTCGTTGTACATGCCTTGCCCATTGAAGTCGTTGTAGTTTGACGATTTTCGAAACTTCCACCTGATCGTACAGTTCATACTACTCATGGTTGCACCGGATGCGTCATCCATCTCGATCGCAAACGGCCCCGATAATTCGCCGCAGAACCTTACGTTCAAATGTGTCTAGCATCTTTCCGGAGGCTTGAGTTAGGTTCCATGCTACGCAGTCGTAGCATAGCATTGGTCGTATAATGGTATTGTACACGCGGAGCTTCGTATTTCCGTGCACATGCTTCTATTTCATTATGGGGAGAACCGAGAAAAAAAAGTCTTATTAGCTAACTGTATCTGTCGCTTGATCTCGTCCATTTCGTTGGCGTCCCTTGACAAGTTGCAACCCAGGTATATGAAGTCGTTCACGAACTCGATGTTGAGGTCGCCCACATTGATGCTCGATTATGCAGGTGTCCTTGTCGTCGATTGCATCATTATTTTAGTTTTACCCTCGTTGATACGTAGCCCAACTTCTTTTGCAGCGGTATCGAGCGTATGCAGAAGTTCTTCTGCGTCGGCTAATCTTCGGGACATGATGTTGTCGGCGTACGCTGCTAATTGTGTCGACTTGATAAGTAGCGTCTTGGTGTTGTCCATATTCATAGACCGAATAGCGTAATCCAGTGCTAGGTTGAAGAGCGTCGGTGCCAGTCCATCGCCCTGTTTCAGACCAGTGCGTGTTTCAAATAGATCAGTAAGTCTATTCTGGATCCTGACTTGTGAGACGAAGTTGGTCATTGTCATCTTTGTCAGTCGCACTAATTTGCAGCATGATGCTGTACAGTACTCCACGATCGATACTGTCGTATGCCTGCTTGAAGTCGACAAAGATTTGGTAAACGTCTACGTTGTATTCGCAGCACTTCTGGAGTATCAGTTGGACCGTAAAGAGCTGATCGGTTGTGGAGCGACCAGGTCTGAAACCGCTTTGATATTCGCCAATGATTCGTTCTGCGTACAGTTTTATTCTATTTTCCAGAATTTTTGTCAAAATTTTATAACTAGGACATACAAACTAGTGAAATGCCCCTGTAATTTTCATACCGCAGTTCATCTCCCTTTTCGTGAATTGGACAGATGATGCTTCTGCGCCAATCGTCTGGGATCACCTCGTCCTCCCATACTCGCAGGAGTAATTGATGTATGGCATTAGCTAGACCCTTTCCACCGAATTTTAGCAGTTCAGCTGAAATCTCGTCAGCGCCCGGCACTTTATTGCGTTTTAATGGCCGCAACGCGAGATCAACTTCCTCTACTGTCGGGGGTTGTATGGGTGGGCCTGGATCAACAATATGGTCGAGAGCTTCTTGTGTGGGGATGTCCTGGGTTGGTAGCCGTTCTTAATCGTATTTACTAAAATAGTTTGCACGCTTGTCTGGTGTTCCTATTAGCTAAGTTTTCGTTAATATTCAGCAACTGCTCGTCAAAGTATTTGCGTTTCTTATGTCTAATTGTTTTATTCGATATTCGCCGTAGCTCGTCATATTTATCTCTTTTGGCTCTGGTACCTTGTTGAATGCATTGTCCATAGGCCTCGTTTTTCGCGTCAAGTGAATTTTTGCATACTTCGTCGAACCACTCATTTCGCGCTCGCCGGCTAACTAAACATGCTTTATTGGATTTACTTTATACATAGGTATCTTTCTCTTACTAACTAAACACTAAAAAGGGACGGACATAGCATAGCATATGGCATACTGAACGATATGGTACCTTGAACGATGTGGGACTTTGATTTCGCTTCAAGGAAATTATTGGCAATGAAGTGCTATATAGGTAAGGTGGGTATCATATGACTGGTGTTGAGACGAATGCACTAGACTACTGTTGAAGACATTTTGAGTTCTTTGGTGACGATAAAGGACATTCTTGGCAATGAAGTGCTATATAGGCAAGATAGGTATCAATCAGTGGCGGCCCGTCACAGTGGGCAAGGTGGGCACTGCCCACCCTATCAATTACTAAACATCATCCTATCAGTTACTAAACATCACCCTATAAATTACTAAACGTATTGTGTCAACACATATTGAAAATTTGCACAATATTATTGCTTTATTAAACTCCCATTGATAAGTACATACATATTAATCACCTGAAAATAGCTCATCACTGTATCGTGCGTACGTACAACGTAAAAAGCTCTGAAACACTACCATACAGTGCATTGCACACAACAACCCTTTGCGTGCTGAACTATCTTCCAACCAACAGATATTGTTTCGTCTTTTCCCCACCATCGTATTGCGTTCCATGTTCCAACAATCCTCCAACTCCCACGAAATTTGTATGTACTCGTATACAAAACGCATGGTGAGTTCAACCTGGGCAGAAGCGCTCTTTGCCCGGTTGAGATATGCAATTATGTCAATAATCGCTAACATGCGATCGTTCGTTTGTATGGGATTCACGCGTGCAATAGCATTGGAATAGAATCCTCATATTGGGCTAGTCCGGCCCGTATCACGATATAATGGATAAAAGACTTAGTCTATGGCATGATACAATCAATAGCATGCGTTTTGTTGTATCATGACCTGTACACTACTGTTTGCAGTGCATGTGCATGCTTTCATGACACCATGTATGTGTTAATGACTTTCGCTTAATTCTAGTTAATGGTGGTGTAGTGCTGTAGATGCATGTTTGCTTTTAACGGGTTTCTAGTTCAAATTTGGGTGTATCTTACGTACCAGTTGGTTTTGCATGCGTTTTTAAATTTTTTAGTAGTGTATTAATTCTATTTTTTCCTCGTGAAGTGATCAATTGGGAAACGCATTTATTTAATTTGGTAAATACTTTTTTTTATATTATAATGGCCGAAACTCGGACGGATGATATTCGGCAAGCGGTAAGAAGTAATCAAGATATCGTCGCCTTTTTATTAAAAAATAATTTTTCGTCATTATCGTATGATGATAAAATTTTTGTTCGGGAATTGAAGCCCTGCCCGACAATGAAAAATCTTTCAGTTAGAAATCGTGATAATAATAGAAATTTTAAAATCATTTGGTATGAAAAGTGTGAATGGCTTTGCGGTAGTGAACAAATTAATAAATTGTATTGTTGGAATTGTTTCCTTTTTAATGACAAATCCAATACGCCATGGAATTCAAGCGGTTACAATGATTTAAAACATATTGGCGAATCTATTAAAAAACACGGAAATTCTGAGCATCATATATATTCCTCGCTAAAAGCCAAACTTTTTGGAAAACAAGACATCAAAGCTTCCATCAGTTCAGGTTACCGTGAGAGTATTATGAGGCATAATAAACTTGTTGCAGACAACCGATCTATGACAACCCGGTTAATAGATATGGTTATTTATTTAGCGACTCAGGAGCAAGCTTTCAGGGGTCACGATGAATCACAAAATTCTTCTAACCAAGGCAATTTTCGAGAATTAACGAATCTTCTTTCCAAATATGATAGTAACTTCAAGGAATTTTTAGATGAGTCTTCAGTGTATAGCGGGGTTTCAAAAACTATTCAAAACGATCTAATTCAAAGCATAACTACAATTTTAAGGAACTTTATATTTTCCGAAATTAAAAATGCCTCTTACTATTCATGGCAAATTGATGAGACTACTGATGCAAAATGTTTGTCCCAGTTATCAGTTATTTTTCGTTACGTTACTGAAAAAGGTTATGCGGTTGAAAGGTTTATGGGTTTTTTCAATGTATCGGAGGGGAAGAAAGCTGAAGACCTTTATCAGTTATTGACTCAAACATTTAAGGATTTTGATATCGCTGCCAAACTAGTGGGACAGACTTATGATGGGGCTTCAGTGATGTCGGGAGACCTTTGCTATGCACATAGACTAAATTTAATTTTACAGGATGCCGCTTGTAAAATAAAAGAATGCCGAATTTTTTTCGCGAACGTATCTGGTTTAGCGGCATTTTTCTCCAATTCAACAAAACGGACTAGTATATTAGATAAAGTTTGTGGAAGACGGCTTCCCCGTTGTAGTAACACTAGATGGAATTTTAAGTCGCGGTCAATAGAAATAATTCTGAGACATAAAAATGAACTGCTGGAAGCTTTCGACTTGTTTTTAGAAGATGAGGACTTCGCCCGTGATAAGGAGACAATTAGAGATTCAGTAGGGTTTAAAAATATTTTAACAGATTTCTCGTTTTTGTTTTTATTAAAGACTTTTAATCTTCTCTATCAACAAACAGATTTAATATTTACTATTATACAATCTCGTAGTTCAGATATCATTTATTGCAAAGACCGAATCAGCAACTTATTATCTACATTAAGAAAGTATAGGGAAGATAGCACGTTTTTTGATGAAATTTTCAACGAAACGTGTAATAATATTGGACAACCATCGAAAAAACGTAAAACAGACCATGATGGCATGTCGAATTCCGCGACATATTTTAAAAGGGTGTACTTTGAAATATTGGATTTAGTTATTTCTCAGATAAACAATAGATTTGCCGATTTTGAAAAATTAAACTTCGTCGAATTAATTAATTTGGACAACACCAAAAGTTTCCAAAATACTTTTCCCCAAGAACTACTGGAATCTTTAATACAGTCTTATCCAAACATGTTTGACAAAGGCAAATTAAAAAGCGAATTATCTGTATGGTACTCTGATCTTGACATATTTGGAAATGATAGAAAATGTTCGGACATTTTAAAATTTATTAAAAATAATAATTTAGAAAAGGATGTATCAGAAATATATAAATTGCTGTGTTTAATTGTTTCACTACCTGCTACTTCCACTTCGGTTGAACGGAGTTTCTCAACATTAAAGCGTATAAAAACTTACGTGAGAAATTCCATGAGTCAAACACGTTTAACGGATTTAAGTTCAATTTCAATTGAAAAAGATTTAATAAAAGCTCTACAAAGTGATAAAGATTTTAAATTTTATGATAAAGTCATTGATCACTTCGCAGTAATGAAGAGTAGGCGAATAGAGCTACTTTACAAGCATGTGGAATAATTTTTTTTTTTGCTTATATTCATTTTTGTGCAATTTAGTATTTAAATAACTCAAAATTTTATATTTATTAGCTAGTTTGTATTTATAAATATGAATTTATTTATTTTATTTGTTTTTAATTCCCGTGGTAGCCTGTATTCCTTCAACCTTTACTCCGTGCTCCCTAGTTCCCTTTCCCATGGCAAGAGAGCTCTAGACCTCCTCGATGGTTCTTGCTGGACAGTGCATAAATAATATAAAAAAATTTGGATCTACTTATTGTTTATTGCTTGGCAAGAAGACAATTATTTTATTCATGATTTTTATTTTAATGTTCAAATAACTTGAACTGCACAGACTGACATAGAGCACAATTAAAATTAACTTCTTTTGTGCATTAATAAAACTGGGGCCCTATCAAGTAATTCGACTCGAATCAAATTTATTTCGAAAGGATGAAAATGGTACCATGTACATAACTCGAAAACGAATTTCCTCATTTCAATAATCATCTAGTATTCGATATAAAATGTGCAATTCGAAGCGAATTCTCGCTGTCGCCACGAATTCGTGTCGCCTTGGTGTGAACAACTCCATAAGACGCCATATAAACAAATTTGCGAATCCGCCGGCTGTGAATAAATCGCGTTGGTTTGAGGGATGCATTAATTGGGAAATTCGTTCAGAGTACCATTTTCATCCATTCGAAAGCAATTCGACTCAAATCGAATTACATGATAGGACCACGAATTTCTGCCCACCCGGCCTCACAAGGCACGAGCCGCCACTGGGTATCATATGACTGGGGGTGTTGAGGCGACTGCAGTAGACTACCGTTGATGGTATTTTGAGTCCTTTGGTCAGGAAAAAAGGACATTAAAAAATTAATTAATTTAAAATGTATTTCCAGAAGACATCATTGCTCTTTTTCTGTCATTTATCAATCTTTTGTCCTATGTACCATTTTCCATACTCCGGGTAGGTCATTTTGTCTATGCCGGGTTTCTTTTCTATTTTTAAAACATCCTTTTCGCTGTCTTATTCGATGATTAAGAATGAGCTGTGCGCGTCTGTTATTAAGAGTGCTGCTGTCCGGTTTGGAGAATTTTTGTGGTTGGAAATTGACCTGATATTTTGAGTGTCCGTTTTATAGAATAATTACACGCAGAGGGACTAATGGGGCGACTCCGCGCCGTGAATTCAGAATTTGTCCACTCAAGGGAATTGTCCAATTCTGAGAAGTATCCGTAAAGGGACGTTTCACTGTTTATGATATATTTTGAGTGCTTGGCGTATTTGGTTTGATAAGTCGTTTGTAAGAGCCATGAATAGGGATCCGAATCAAGAGAACAGTTATTCCAGATCTGCCGCATCATAGTGCCCGCAGAACCGGTAAGGACGGTAACACAAAGTCGATTTGCATTTTTCTATGGTTAGTACGGCAATGCTCAAGTCCGTGTCCTCATAGCAAAATCATATCCATGGTTAAAAGAATAACGTCCAGAATATTTGCAGTAGTCCTATAACAGCTTCCAAATATATATGTATGTAAAATGCCATTATATTTTCCAGTAATATAATTCCATTGAAAAATTCTTAACATAAAATGCTCTTTACTTCATTATCTACCCATACTGTCACGTTCACTTGACCATATTTGTCTATTCGATACATACTACCATAATATGAAATATAAAAAAACTGTCCAGATATTTCGACTCCTTTTATGCAGATTGCCTTTTATGCATAGTACATATCTAGACATTTCCTTGACAGGAAATCCATTTGTACTTCAGTTTCACAGAGTGCTCATATTCTATAGAAAATACGAGTATATCTGCAGTAGATATTAAACGCTCACTGACTTACTAAAGCACTATGACTCGAACAAAATTGTATTGGCTGGACAAATAGCAGCAACCGATATTATATGACGATGCCCAGTAGTATTTCTGTAGAATGGGATTTATCTCCACTGCAACACAAAGAGAATATGAATATCGGCTAAAATCGTGTTTTGTTGGCATCCGTTTTTACTGAAATGTAGTAAGAATATAATGTCAAGAGCGGATCCACCTAAGAAGAGCAAAATTGTCATCGAATCATACAGATAAAGTGCTTTGTTACCGTTCTGAAATATATGCCATTGAATGAAATCTGGAGAAGGCAGTGTGTTAACAAAAAGGGCGAGCTTATTTTTTCTGAGCTCGGGATGTGAATATCCCAGACACTTATCTATGAATGATGGGGTTAAAACCCAAAAATTACCCAGTTAATTTTTCAGCAACATATACTTAAGGGCAGGTGTGGCCGCATTTTAGTTATCTATTATACATTAATTGATGTATGAATTCAATTTCAACCAAACATGGCTGACATACGAGTATAGCCTATAATTTGGTAAAAATTAAGACTGGGGATAATCAGGGACTTAAACGGTGTCAGGAATTCTACTATTAATCTCTAAGACCCCAAAAAATATAACGATTTGATACTAAACTTAGTCATTTTGAACATTAGGTTTATATTATGGGAAGGGTTGAACACCCTTCGCTCATTTTCCCTACGCTACTACTGCTAGGTATTGTATCGTAGAGCTGGTTATTGCAAATTAGCAGTTGTAATGGAGCAATTGAAAAACGAAGGAGAAGCTGCAAATTTCTTAATTTTTTTTACGTTAAAACACAACAACACTATAGTACTACAAAAAAAAACCTTGCCTTTTTCCAATTTCACCAGTAGCATATACATGGAGAGGAAACAAAGTTTTTTGCCGGGCGACGGCCATCGACTATCATACAACGTGCATGATGCTTAACATCCCGTCGCCCTTACCAGCCATTAGTGTGGCTACACGTAATGAAAGAAGAGTTTTTAAGAATGATTTCCACCTCGAAGGGGGCCCAAAAAGCGTGATTCGCCGGTTTCGACCGCTGGTGCGAAGCGCGTCTCATCAGACGCCTCTGCTCCGCGCATCGCACCAGTGGGAGAGGCGTGACCGGGAATGACCCAAGACAGATGTTGTTTTGCCTTATATAGGCCGACCAACACGACATGGGTGTGAATCCATACCGAATGCAAACTGCAACGTGCAGCTTGTAGGTATGGAATTCATTTCATTGTTCTGGCTTGGCATCATGCACGTTGTATGATAGTCGATGGCCGTCGCCCGGCAAAAAACTTTGTTTGTAAATTGCCACTGAAGAAATTAAATCATTTAATTAATTAATTATAGAATTAATTAAATTGATCCGACAAAAGCCTTGGTAAAACTTTGGTAAACCAGGTTAAAATATCTACAAATTGAGACTAAGAAAGAAGTTATATTTACCAAGATAAAACTATTAAGGCTGAAATCGCTTAACAGGCATCTGTGCATTTTCGCTCACAACTACACTAAAAACAGGCCGATTTGAAAAGTATTAGGCACATTAAACTGGTAATCGAAATATCTTTAACCTTTATTTAACACGGTTTTCCATTTGGAGCATCCGTTTCAGAGATATGTCAACTTGAAAAGTGATATAGTGTGATTTTTGTCCAAGGCCTCAAAAATCGACGTTCTTCGACCATCTATTTTGACTATGCTAGTAAACCAAATATCGACTTTTAGCAATGCAATGGTTGCGGAATTTGACGCTCTTTATTTCCGATAAAGTTTTTCAAACAGAGACACCGTTTAGAAGTTATGAGGCAAATATGAAAAAAGGGCTCGCATTTTTCGGGTTTTCGCCCGCACTAGCACTTTGCCGCGGGGTCCAAGGTGGCTTTATCTCTTAAAATGAATATATGGGGATCACCAACAATCGTACTAAACGGCAATTCTCTATCATATTTTGTAAGGTTAAATCGCTTACCGTCCCACCTAATATCTGCCAGATCTTCGTTCAATACAATCACTGCTGTGTCGCACTCGGTAGCCGTGGTCGTTCGGTCACCGCTCAACAATACTAATCTAGAGCTCGGTGTTCAAATCTCGGTGCGATCAAAAAACTGCCTGTGGGTATTAATAGAACTCTCACAGTGCTCCGAGCTTGTCAGTATATTATAAAAACGGCGCGGATAGGAGATGCACGGTAGCAACTGCACTTCCGAAAAGTAGATATGCTGCTGAAACGTCAACAAGGCAATGCTAGAGATGCTGGCGCGCCCAAGCCCCTGAAGGGGTCAAGGCAATTAACACATATCGTCCGCAAACCCTTTAATTGTAGCTTCCTTGGACAAAGGGACAACGTTTTACCACGTCATTGTTAATAATGTTCCATAGAATTTGACCGAGAACAGTGCCAAGATTTTATTTATAAAATTTGAAATCAAAAACGGATACTTTGTCTAATCACTTTTTTTATTATTGTTCCCTGACGCGTTTCGCTCTTTCGAGCATCTTCAGAGGGATCCCTCTTTAATATGGACTATCACAAAGTGCAAATATCGTCAATCGAGTTTATTTTATTTATAATTTTATATTGTAGTCGGCAGTATGTTATGTTGTAATCAAATTGCTGTTTGTGTCCATTTTTCCGTAGTTTCAATAAAATAACTAAAACGCGTTGGGTTTTTCTATTTTACTACGAAACTTTATTGCTTTTTCTGCATACAATTATTTCGGCAGCCACGTGCTGCCTTCTTCAGTGCTAACCCTTACTTACCCTTTCCTTAGTCAGGGTTAGCACTGTAGAAAAAGCAATAAAGATCCGTAGTAAAAAGGAAAAAACCCAACGCGTTTTAGTTATTTTGTCTAATGTTTTTGGTGGACCTTTTTCATCACATACTACTCCCTAACATCAATACTACTTCTTCGGTTGTTTTGTATTGAATTTACCGTGTATACTCTGTATTCTGTCTTTAGGAAAGGGATTTATTTTTAGAAAAATTCTGAATTGTCCGTAATGCAGTATCTTTCTGTATAACTTCTTACTCTTGTGCCACAAGTGCCCAACACTACTGGGGAGACCCATAGAATCACTGCTAAGGGCCATATGATGTGGAAAATTTCAAGTGTATGAGAAGTTGAAGCCTGAAGCCTGGCCGTGATTTAACTTGCTGACCAAACAAAATATACACTGCAAGGCATTCAATTTGGACACAAGATAATCGAAGATGAGCCTTTTAAGTGTATTATTGTGAGCGGCTTTGAGCATAGAGATGAATTGCATGGTGGTGGATAAAAATATTAGGGACTTGATTGGACTGCAATACATGTACGAGTAGGTATACGGGTTTCGTAAAGAACGTTAAATCAGTGGAGCAGAACAGAAAATAGGCAAATCATCAGTGTCAGGAAAATGTGAATAGTCCAGTCACTTGGTGCCAATTTCAAAGTGCACAGCAAAGTTGACGCTATCATCAACTGTGAACGACAGAATTTCAGTGGCAATTAAGAAGATCGATGACGCGAAGTTATCCACTTCTTCTATAGCCAGTTATGGACCAAAATCATACGCCCAGGTGTCAAAACCTGAATCCCAGGTAGATGACAAGTTGAAAGATTTTAACGCGGTAGTAGTAGTGTAGTAGTACTATACTAACGATGAACAATATGAATATTATTAACGATAATGAACCGACCAGGGTCACTGCCACTTCAACTACACTAATCGACCATGTGGTATCCTCAATGAACACCACTCAAAGCTTCAATTTCCAACTAGTGGACCAAGCCGACCTTGATCACAAAACTGCAGTTTTAAATATTAGAGTAGTTACTGTGCTCAAAAAAAGAATGGAAGTTTTTTTTATAAAAGTAATTGATAAAGATTCTTTAAAAGAAAACGTGATAGTTAAAATAAGAAGTTTGATTGAAAATTCTTTTGATTTCAGACATCTGATTGACATCATTACGTCTACTAAAACCGAATTAACGACTCTGAAGAGGTCCGTCCGTACAAGATACCAGTCATGGATTAATTCTGAAATACTTGCAATACAAGACACCAGTCATGAGTCTATAAAAAACATTGCTTATAAAAAATACAAACTTGATCCATCTAGTGAAAGTAGAAAAGCAGCTTATAATACCTTAAAAACAAAGTTTCAGAACTAGTCCAGCAAGCTAAGACAGTCTCTCTAGATATGCAATATGTGAATGTTTTTGGAAATAGCATTTTTTACTAAAAATTGTAAATATTTGGTTGATTTGATTAATTTTAAAATCAGAGTCAGTCATATTAGAACATGGCCTTTTTACAAAATACTCGATGAAGAATAACCAACCGGAACAAATGCTTATGCACAACACATCACCCGCCCCCTATAAACAATTTATCGAACATTCAAGCATCCCAAAGATTGCACTTTCAAACACTCGAAATTGTTAACCCTCCACCACTTGTTGAACCCTACATAGAAATGGTATTGGTAGTACACATATAAAAGGAAAGCAACCCATAAATTCCTTTATTCTTTTTTTATAATGTTATTACTTCGATTGTGTACCTTCCAATGGCATAGTAGACTCCAAGACGCCTATACATGATGGGTCCTTAAAAGAAAATTGTAAGCGCTATTGACACAATCCGAAAGCCCAATAGCAAACATGCTTCCACTGTAACGGCAGACCGAATGACGAGAGACGATGCTGGTGACCAACAATAACCGTAGATACCTACTTCAGCTGACCGTGACGCTCCAGCAGTCCTCCATTTGCCTCGTTTGCAACTCTATTGTTGTTTTCTGACTTGATCCTGCAGACAAATCCATTGCTTATTGTGCCAGGGCATATATACCATACACTTCAGCAAAGGACGACTTTTTTTTTACATACGTCTGCGTTGGCATTATATAGTACAATTGTGAACCGGAGAACACACAAAAAAAAACATACGATAAAGGACTTTGCATGATATATTTGGGTCTTAACCATGAATAAAAATGGAAAAGTTGGGCGAATGGTAAGAAGATGAAACGGAAATAAAAGTCAAAGGACTTGAATAAGCTTTTCAAGGAGGCGTACCAAATAATGACAGCAAAAACGAAAAGAAAGAATAGTTCCTAAAGGCTACGCCACATTCAGCCGTAATTATGCATTCAGACAATGCTCATTCAAGACATACGAGTAGAGTCCATAGTGAATGCCATTCATATTCATTTTCCATTAATGCAAATACGGGAGCGAAAGAGATTCGTCGTCAAGGCCACAACTGGGCACTGGATCCCTTTCAAAGGACCCAGGGAAATGAGAGCTTTGAATAGACTATTACAACATAAGTTTCCATTATGGGTAACCAAAATGAAACCGGAAAATAGAGGGCTACGCCCGCAATCCGAGGGTTTTGTAGTGTCCCATGCCAATAGGAGATGAACTGTCCTACTTTTGGAGATGCTTTACCATTCATGTTAAGACAATATTGCAAATTGTAAGTTTGCATAAAAAATATTGATTATAAATTGTTTGAATAATTATAGAGAATAGAGTCAGCGACGAGCATACCCCCCTCCCCCCTTCCCCCTCCTCCCACCTCTCCTACCAATCATTACCCTTTTGAAAATGGTTAACTCGTAGTACTAGTATGTAATACAAGACCTGTTATGTGCATTTTTTGTATGGATGATATCAAAATGACCAAATCTAAATGAATGTACTACTATTAAAGATTACGTGATTATTACGAAATTTGGAGATATTATTGCACATGGTGTTGATTATCGTCGGCCATCAATATTTTCGACCTCGAATGAGTTTGAGTGCTAACTGTAACTATAGCACATAAATATACTATTATTAACCTATTTTGAGAAGATATCAAAATTCCATATTTTTTTTGTTTTCTGTGCTAGTTGAAAGCCTTCTTTCTGTATGTTTTCATATTTCTAAGTGTAACGGTCTCGAAATGGTAAGGGGGGTGGGACAAATTACAATATGATCTCATATTTTCCCCTCTGCCTCTTTTCCCCTTTCTTCGAATTTGATGAAGTCGCCAAAAATCGAATGTAGTCTGTAGTACCTTTCTCATGATACCCCACTTGCCTATATCAGATGAAAAAAAATGTTGACCTTAATTTCGCCTCTATGGGAACCTCCCTTAAAGCAGCAACCCACCTACCTCCCCCCTTAAACTTCTCTCCCCTACCACTCCTATACCACCAATCTCCACCCTTTCAGAAGTGGTTAACTCCAATTCACTTTACGAAAAACAATAAACAATATTAAAGTATGCAGTACTAGTACTCGTATGTAACCGGTTATGTGCATTTTCTGTATGAATGGCATCAAAATCTCAAAATTTAAATGAATGTACTATTATTAAATATTATGTGATTATTATGAAACTTGGAGGTATTATTGCCTATGATGTTGGCTATCATTAGCCATCAATATTTTTGACCTCGGGTGCGCGCAAGGGGTGCAGAGGTGTACTAACTGCAACTAAAGAAATGTACTATTATTAACATTTTCTGATAAAATTTCAAGTTTTCTACGCTAGTGAAATGGCGCTTTTCTGCAAATTTTCATATTTCTAAGTATAACGGTCTCGAAATGCAAGGGGGGGGGGGACAAACTCGGATGACATATTTTCCCCCCTCCCTCTTTTCCCGTTTCTTCAAATTTGAAAAAAAATCCAAAAATGGAATGTACTCGACGATACCTTTCTTATGATACCCCACTTGCCTGTACCAAACAAAAAAAAAATTTCGACCTTCATTTCCCCTCTATGGGGACCTCCCCTTAAAGTTGACCTATTACGACGATTCGCTTTCTCCGGCGAATTATAGTAATTCTACACATTCCTACAAAATTCCATGTATGTAGCTTCAGCCGTTCGTGAGATATTCCATGGACAGACGGACAGACGGACAGACAGACATTTGACCGATTTCATAAGGGTTTTGTATTTACTACAAAACCCTAAAAATGGAAACACATCAACGTCTCTATATTTCTGAGCAAATAGATGGATGTGGGAATATGAAATGTATTCTTCTTTAGAAGAGGCCATCTTATGAATCATTCCTTATTATTCCGTCTTCTTTGATATTACGAAATATGGATTTTTACCTAGCGTTTTTGTCATAAACCTTCTGTGAACTATCTTCCCTTGGCAATTTAGTTGTGGCCATCTGATACATATTAGACTGCATGCCCTCTGGCTATCTATCTGTGGAGGAATATCTGGCGTTGCAGGTGATGTTCGAAACCTAAGGATAACAGGTCTCTGCAATGGACGAAATATTCTAAACAGGTTCTTTTCAATCCCTCGTGAACCTCTGCGGAGTATTACAAAAAATAAAGTAAGATAAAGCAATGAATTTGACGGAGGGCTGGACCCTTTTAGCCGTTTTTGTAACATTACCGTATGTAGGGTTGGCTTTTATTGTTTTATTGTTAAGACTTGTAAGTGTGGACATTCACGGATGGTCCAAATCCAAATTTTCCCTAGTCGAAGCCAATATTTCCCTGTCCACCGACGCTCAACTCAATTTCTATTTCAAGTATAACTAGACCAATACTTTTCAAATCGGCCCGTTTTTAGTGCAGTTGTGAGCGAAAATTCAGAAATGGTGTTTTAGCCATTTGAGCCTTAATAGCTCTATCTCGATAAATACTATATAACAGCTAAAAGTTTTGGTTTGGCCTCAATTCGTAGATATTTTAACTTTGTTCACAAAACAACAAAAAATTTGGAAAAATGTGAATATCTTTTGAACTAATGATCGTATGGAATTGAGGACGGTTTCATTCGACTCAAAATGACCAAATACATTAGGGACTATCCTAAAACTGGCACAAAAGCTTTTTACTTTCAACGTATTTAATAAAAAGCTTATTTAATTAATAACAAAATCTGGAAAAAAGTGAATATCGTTTGAACTAATAGTCGTATGAAATATAGGTTGATTTCGTTTGACTCAGAATGACCAAATACGAGTACATAAGAAATTAACCTAAAGTGTCATATAAGTGGCTTGAACTTTAAAACTATGGAAGAAATTAAATCATTTAATTAACTAAATATTTAATTAATTAAATTAGTCTGACAAAAAACTTAGGAAAACTTTTATAAACAAAATTAAAATATCTACGAATTGAGGCTAAACTAAAACTATTAGCTGTTATCTTCATAGAGATAGAGCTATTAAGGCTCAAATCGCTAAAAAACCATTTCTGCATTTTCGTTCACAACTATACTAACAATGGGCGGATTTGAAAAGTATTGGGCTAGTTAAACTTGAAACAGAAATATCTTTACCTTTTGTCAAACAAGTTTTTCTATTTGAAGCATCGGTTTCAGAGATATGTGAGCTTGTAAAGCGATATTGTGTGATTTTCCTCTAAAACCTCAAAAGGTGAAGTTTTTCGACTATCGGTTTTGACTATACAGCTAAACCAAATTTCAACTTTGAGCAATACATTTTATGTAAAATTTGACATTCTTTAATTTAAATCCTATTAAGTTTTTCGATCCGAGGCACCGTTTAAATGTTATGAGGAGAATATTAAAAAAAGGGCTCAAACTTTTCGGTTTTTCACCCGCACAGCCGCTCTGCCGCGGGGTCCAAGATGGCTCCATCTCTTAAAATGAATGTATGGGGACTATCAACAATCATACCAAACGGCACTTCTCTATCATATTTTGCAAGGTCAAATCAATACTAAAATTAGTATATGAACCAACATTTGGAATTACATCATGTTTTTAAGGGTGTTTTTTTTTGCATAATTAGTGAAAAAAATTGAAAATAGTGAAAATTGAAATATGTTTTTCCAACACCAAATTTTTAATTTCCATTATTTTCACCTGCATTGTGGTTCATATCCTTAGAAAATAAGCTAATAATGTAAAATGAAAACCTTTTTGATTTCGGATAAAAATGGGAATCGCTACACGTCCCGCAATAGGAGAACTCTAGTTACGGCCTTCAGCGGACATCAGTGTGTAACTTTGCTATTTTTGGCTTAAATTATTTAAAAAAATCACAAAAGTTGTTCGAAATATGATTAAACTGACGTCAAAATTTGATTAAATTCTAGTTAGGTTAGGTTAAAAGGCTGCCGCGGATAACACAGCACACATAGGCCACCAAAGGGCCCATTGTGATACCTACCAGGATAAACACCTATCCCGTTGAAATTACTATCCATTGAATCAGCCAGAGCTGGCAATGAACCGATAAAACCTGATCGGGCTTATGCCCCTTAGCTCTTCCAGGTGAAGGAAGAAAGAGTCCCCCAGAAAGACCCGCCTCCTCGCAGCCAACGCAGGACAGGTGCATAGAAAATGGAGGGTAGTCTCCTCCTCGTCAGCATCCTCGCAGCTTCTACAGAAGTCATTGTAGGGTAAGCGAAGTCTCCTTGCGTGCTCCCCAATGGGACAGTGCCCAGTGATAATATTCACCACCACACCAATGTGCTTCCTATTCAGTGATAATATTGCAGTAGAACGGCCGGGGTCCGCTGTGGGCCATTACCTCTTCATAGTTTGACACGCACCGTCCTCAATCCATCTAGCGCTCGCTTTATGTTTCGCGTTAGAGTTGATAATTTGCTTGCAGATTGTGAAAGGCAGTCCGATGTCCCAACGACCATCCTCAATTGCCCCAGTCGTCCCAGCCCAAGCAAGCTTATCGGCCATACAATTACCAGCATAAGCGCTATGACTTGGAATCCAGCACAATGTGATTTCAAAGTAACGTCCCATCTCATCAAGAAGCGATCGACAGTTTGTAACCGTCTGCGATGTCGACTGAGCCGATTCAAGCGATCGAATTGCAGCCTGACTGTCAGTGTAAATAGTGAGTTTCCTACCAATTGTGACATTACATCCCAGCCAGACGAGCGCTTCTAAAATCGCCACAATCTCTGCCTGCAGCACGCTGCAATGATCGTGTATGCGGAAAGATAAACTAATCTTCAACGTCTCCGAAAAGATACCGGATCCCACTCCAGCATCCGTTTTGGATCCGTCCGTATATAAAACGATGGAGTCTGGGTGAGTGATTACCCCAGTTTCCCACATGTCCCTTGAAGGAATCTGGCTCACAAAATTCTTGCCAAACATATACTTAGGAGAGATATAATCAGTATTTGCAAGGAGGTCAAGATTATTCAGAATAGTAGAGTGGCCGGAGCTTAGCGCACGCCACTGACCAGTCTCGCGAAGTCGCAGTGCTATGATCGCTGCTTGCTGTTCAGCAAAAATATCGAGCGGTAAAAGATTTATTTTAGAAGCACATCCAGGCCAGCTGATGGAGTGGATCTGATAGCCCCGGTTGCAGCAATCGTCGCCAGTCTTTGCACCTTACCCAAGAGAGTCTTGTGGGAACCCATTCTAAGCGCCGTCCACCAGACAAGAATGCCATGCAAAAGAATGGGCCGAAGAACTGATGTGTACAGCCACAAAACTACCCTCGGTTGTAGTCCCCAGTTCCGACCTATCGCCTTCCTGCAGGTGTAGAGTGCCATAGTGGCTTTGTCAACACGTTTCTGAACATTTGGCATCCATCCCAGCTTCCTGTCTAGAATGAGACCAAGGAACTTAGCCTTGTCAAGAAACGCCAGTTTGACACCCTCCAGTACCGGAATTCTAGTTAACTCTTCCCACCAAAAAAAATCAGTGAAAATTAGCCCCCTAATGTGGTTTCCCCCTAAAAAATCATTATATTCCATCTAACTTATTCAATTTTTGTTGGATAAAAAAAATGAAATTCATCCTTTTTTTCATATTTTCCTTTAACACCTTGTTTTTTTCTGCAATTTAGATTGTTCACCATACATATGAACATTGTCTCTACCTCACATTTGTTTGCACGAGAAAAAGTATCTTTCTTGGCTCACAGAATGTCGTAGCCCTAACGAAAAACTGGGAAACTGTTAAAGTTGAAATACTGTCAATTGTAGACAGATCCCGATATAATTGAACAGGAAAGCGAAATGTGCCGATCAGAAGTCAGGATATGGCACGCTATTCGCAGTCCTCGAAGGAAAATCATACCAACGGAAATTGGATTAACACATGTCCTTTGATTGACATTCCATTTCGTGGATTCCATGGAAAAAAACAAAATATAAAAAAATTGTTATCGGAAGAGTTTAACTGTTCCACTTTTGAAGGCTGAACAAAAAATGAATATCGATTTATCGGAATTGACGATTGAGTTGTGTTAAAGGAAACTTGGTGAAGTTGTTCAAAAGCATTGTACTGGTTGAGGGATTGAAGCATCCCTCAAAGTAGCTTCAGATTGGTAGTTCAAGTCTGTTTTGAAGTTTATTTTGATTTTTTTTTTTTTAAATAAAATTATAATTAAATTGAAATTAGATAGTATGACTCCATTGAGAGAAATGTATGTTTTTATTATTGTGAGCAGTATCCCGTTTGCCGAACGACTAGCTAATTTGAAATTTTGCTGCACTTCAAATCAGTGATGAAAAAAAGAACTTTCCATTTAAAAGTTCTTTGGGGGAACTCTTGAAGTTTTCACTACGTTAAAACAGGCATCCGTTTTATTCACTAAATCAAATCAAATATGAAGTTTCCTTCATTACAAAAGTCTAGACTGTTAAAAGCTCAATTAAAATGAACATTTCTGCACCCCGTCACTCTACTGAGATGGCTAATGGTTACGAACAACACAATGCCCAGAATCATCATGGAAAAGGCAACTCTCCATTTTCCAGCTTTATCATCATTCAGTCAGTTTCTACATTTATCCTTCTTTTATCACGCTCGCAACTTCAGCTGCAGCATTCATGAGTATCAACCACTTCCTCGACGTATGACTGTATCCAGCGTTTCTCGACCATTATGTCCGTCCATATTATAAAGGGTGTTCGGAAATTAGCGCAACTACCGCGTGATTTCCCATACAATTTCCAACAAAAAATATAAAAAGAACATTTTTTTTCGAATTCTTAACCCTTTAGCTGCTTCAGGTATTTACATTTTCATGAAAATTGTCTACCTTACATTCTGCATATGGGCCAATAGTTGCTCAACCCCGGGCCTGCACTTTCTCTCGACGGCCCTGGTCATAAATTACGTAGTCAGACCTGCAACATAGTTGTGTGAACTCTGGCACATTATGAACGACCTGAAACAGCTATCATCGAGGCTACTCCTGCATAGGGTTTAGCAATGGGCCGGAAATCCATCCTTGTAAAAACCACTCCACATCAAGAAACCTGGAATTAAAGCCTCGGAATGGACGGATCAACAACGACGACCACGAAAACGTTTAATGGATTATTCTTTCGGATCCTGGAATGTACGCTACCTGAACACACCGGGGGCCGAGAAGGTCCTCCTACAACAGGTCGAGAATTACAAACTGAATATCACTGCAGTCCAGGAAACAAATTGGATAAGCATGAAAATAGACGACAAGAATTCGCACACAATTTTTAAAAGCGGCAAACCATCGGGTCACAAGAAGTTTGGAGTTATGTACATTCATAGTGAGTAAGCAGCCGCACGTTATTAACTTCAAACCTATTAATCAAAGGTTGTGTAGGATTCGCGTTAAGACTCGTTTTTTCAACCTCTGGCTCATTAACGTGCACACCCCGACTGAAGTTAAGGAAGATGCAGTGAAAGACGAATTTTATGCCCGCCTGGAGGCACTGTTCGAATCACTTCCAACAAACGATGGAAGATTTTAATGCGAAAATTGTCATAGGGAAACCACTGGAGGACATAGCCTCCATGAGGAATGCAATGATAACGGTCAACATGTAATCTATTGTACTTCGCTTGCAGTAGGAGTCTAATCGTAAGCTCCATAGGTTTTTCGCATCGGCATATTCACAAACATAGTTGGAAATCTTCAGACGCACGTACCGTTAACTAAATTGACCACATTCTCATTTGAAGAAGGTGGGCGTCCATGGAGGAGCAAACTGCGATTCGGATCATCACTTGGTGAAGACAACTGTAATGAACCACCTGTAACGAACCATATTATGGTCTGGTAGTGCTGCTTCCACCGGCAGATCTATGGCAGCACCTGATGAGTAAGGATCTGTCGGTGGTACGAAACCAGAGGCCGAGGGTCCCATTACACCTGGACCCCAATACGAGCGCAAGGGCAAGCAAGCCATCTGCCAACCATTCCATCCTTCTCGCCTCATTTTTTTTATTCCTCATTTTTAGCTCCCTTGTTTGTGTTGTCTTCCCCAGGCCTATGAATTTTTGTTAATACGTAAAGGACAGGGGCAACGAGCGGCGAAAACCCCGCCCACATCTCCCGAACTGAGCTACAGCAAGCATAGGCCGCTGCTTAGCTCGTTGAGGAGCCTTTTTCTTCGCCAGATGGCACGGCCCGACCTTGACGGTCAATTAAGCTACCTTAGAATGGAGGTTTGAAGTAAATGGCTGGAGCAGCATGAGAGTTAAGAATTCGATCGATAAAATGTCCCGGAAATTTTTTTTTGCTGCAAATTCATGTTACATGGGGAACTTCCGGACACCCTGTATAATCCTTATATAAAGGACATATTATAGGAAAATGAGAAAAAAGAAATCGGTTGTGGAAACGAAAACCACCTTGTTTTTCACTACGGTTAAGGTCCCATTACAATGCCAAAGTAATTTTCTGTAATAGGCGCAACCGACGGGAGTATTTTCCGTTTTTGTGCTTTTCCTGTTCCTTTAATACTACTATTATTATTTTTTATTTTTTATTGTTGTTGCCTGACTTTTCACATTTCCTTGCAAGGCTATATCCCGGGTGTTTTATAGGACTCAACGGCGCACTTTAAAAGATCAAATTACATCACAGGGAGAAGTTCATGAATCCAAGGAATTGTATTCAGTTTGGAAGATGTAAATGTGGAGGAAAATTAACATTATGTGCATGTAGATGCTTTTTTTTTGGTTTCAGGAATAAGTGAACATTTTTCATGAAACCAATAGAATATTCCGCCTAAATGCTGTTACTAAACTTTTCATGCGAAAATGTTGCACTTATTTCTCCCGCGGAAAAGCGACAGTGTAAACTTGCACACAGCACATATCCCCGGCGCTCAACACGACACTTGAACTTCCCTTCTTACCCAAAACGCCGGTTTTCAAGCGAAATAAAGTGAAAATGTTTTCGCGTGAAAACTGCTCATAATCATATGGACACTTTTTTTTCGAATGAAATATGTTATTCGTGCGAACGAAACTTTTGACACTTTTTGATGAGTTTCGCACGAAAAACTGATTTTAATACCTAGCTTAAAACAGGCATTTTCATTAAACCAAGAGAATATCCCACGTTGAGTTGTGTCTATGAGTTAACAGGTAGGCATCATATTAGGATAGGGTAGATGGCTGTTATGACTGATACAACAAACGTGCGCCACATTTGGACCGTTGTGTCACTACTGCGAAGCGTTTGAACCCATCCGTCCAACGCAGCGAATCAACTGGAACGCACTAAGAATTTATGTAGGTGAAGATGACCGATTTTCCTATCCTAATTTTTTGAAATCTTTGAAATAGGAGGCATCCTATATCTTATTGGGAATAAAATCAGTTGCCTATGGATGAATTAACTATAAGACCGCAGCAGTTTGCCCAGCTAACTAGGACAGAGGAGATGGCAATGGCGACGTCATCCGCGTACGCGATCAATTTACAGCCCAAATCTTATCTAGGCCAAGAAGCAGTTTGTGACAGCTATATTACGTACCAGCACCTTGTGGATTGCAATTACACATTTTACTTAGTAATGAACCGCCTGCAATGGACCATATCCCGGTAGTGGGGCTTCCATCGGTAGATCTATGAGAGCACTTGATGAGTAAGGATCTGTCGGTGGTACGAAACCAGAGACCGAGGGTCCCATTACGCCTACACCCTGATGCGAACGCGAGGGAATCTGCGCCGTCCGCCAACCATTCCATTAATATCGCCTCATTTTTTAATCATTCCCCATTTTTACCTCCCATGTTTGTTATGTCTTCCCCAGGCCTATGAATTTTTGTTAATACGTAAAGGTCAGGGGCAACGAGCGGCGAAAACCCCGCCCACGTCTCCCGAACTGAGCTACAGCAAGCATAGGCCGCTGCTTAGCTCATTGAGGGGCCTTTTTCCTCGCCAGATGGCACGGCCCGACCTTTACGGTCACTATGCTACCTTAGGCTCCATCCCCATGGGCTTCTTCGGATGCCCACCAAACCGCCCATTACAAATTTGTTGTTTTGATCTCTTCTCCGAAATACTGCTGTTCATCTAGCGGCACAGTGTATCAAGATGCATCGACACATCTAAATTGTTGGAATCATGTGAAAAACGTCCGGCATATCACATGCTTTCCTTAATCCGCTTGTTTACTGCCTTTTAGAAACAATCGATGAGATCATTTTAGAGCGATAGTCAACCAAATTAACGATTAAGAAAAATAACTAAGTATTATAGTATTTAGTACTCAGTAGTTTTTGTAAGAACTATATTAACTACATTTTCTAACCATTACTTTTTCAGCTTATCCAAAATTACTGATTTTGTACTCATTACATCTAGGGATTTTGAAATAATTTAAAAAAGTAAAGTGTAGTCCGGATGGCGCAACGGTTAGCACATTCGCCTTCAACGCACTGGGCCCCGGTTCGATTCCGGGGACTTACGTGTCGGACTATGTGCCCACTCAGCTGTTAAATGAGTACCCATTATGGGGTAAATAACTCGGTTGAGCGTGTTGCTGATCACATACCTCTGCACAAAAACCGTCACGATCTAGAAAATGAGATGATGCCAACTCATCTCGAGGCCGTGGTTCAAATTGGACTGTTGCGCCAGTTATTTATTATTTTTAAAAAAAGTATACATTACATTTAAAAAAATATTTTTCCATGCTCTATATTGCTCAGATCCCAATTCTTCATTGAACTGGGTACTACTACTACTTACTTAGCTAATGTCGAGTGATGAGTTGCTGGTAGCAGCATTGCATTCTATGTGTGCGGTGTATACACAGAAGCCCTTATGCCTAAAATAACCTTGGTTCATGGTTTTTTACGTTAACTACTGCATACTTCCGTCCAATAAGGATTGCGTTCGCGCCTTCAATAGAAGCATACCTCTTGAGCGCCGAAAGTTGAATAAGTGTGGACATGTCCTTAGCTCTCCAGGTAACAAACAAAATCGGGCCCCTCCAAACTCGATCTTTAGATCAGCCACTGGTCTGTAGTATGTGTTAGGCGAACTACAAGTAAGGCATAATACTTTCAGGAGACTCAATTTCCTTTGTAGAATTCACTTTGTTTAATTTTTGTACAATAAAATAAAAAGTAGTGTCCAAAACCGAAGGAACACAGAGCACACATAGCTACAAGTTGCACAAAACTTGAAAAAAGAAAGAAAAAAAAATCAACTTAGGTGTTTTTTTTTATATTTAGTCCGTCTCTGTTTATCGTACAAATAAAATTGATAGTGCATTTTGCAGGCAAATTAATTCTCTACAAGACTTATTTTGAAAACCTTTTCGTTATAACGAAGCGTTGCTCAGTTATTCTCACGTAAAGACGAAAAAAAAAAAGAAAAAAAACTTCGCAAAGTCCTTAAATTTTGCCTTTTTTGAGAGTATCATAACTCCGTTACTATTGATTATAGAAAAATGATAGAAAGTATCTACACTGCATGCAGATACATCGGAACATGGATATGTCTTTGGCTACCGACTGCATGGAACCTGTTGTGTTGAAGATATCGACGTAAGTTTTATAAAGATCCCAGTATAGTTATACTGGATGAATTCATTCGACAAAACACGTCCCATGCTTTCGGTAGGCATAAGATGTACCGATATATCTGAATGCAGTGTAGATACTTTGTATCATTTTCAAGACATACTGTCCCGCATAGTGTACAGGAGAATAAAAATTAACCCAACCGTTGCCCCGTGTGTGGATCAAGCGATCATACACTCTACATATTTATATGCGCCTGTGCTTCGTTAGTACGTCAATCCGCGATCGATCGCGTCAATTAGATACTTACATAGATAGTACTCGTCTAAGTCTAAAGACGGTAAGCGCGACAACACAATTTTATTGCATTAACGTTTACGTTATCCGCGCTGCACAAACTGCATCATCTGCACTATTCTCCTCACAAAATCAGAATTGTGCACTGTTAGTTGATATATCATCGATCGTGATAGTACGCGGTATGCGCGAAACAAGTACGGTCGTAAGTTCCTTACATCCACGGGAAAAACACGTTGGTGACCTTGGTGACACTGATTTCAGTCGGCTGGATGGGATTGGCCATCACAAGAAAGGGGTGGATCCGCCGCTGAAGTGTAGTCCAAGGTCCGTGGAGCAAGCATCTCTTTCGCACTGTCGCCGATGACGAAGTAACGCCCATCCATTGAACTTCTTCGACTCAACCGTCTCTCCATTGCCTGCATACGAGTGTGAGTGTATGTGTGTGTGTGTGTGAAGTTGAAGCTATTTCCCGACCTACCCCAACGATTTTCTTACTGAGTCGGGTTAGTGACTAATTGATGAAAACAAAAAGATTGTTGTGAAGGAGGAGCCATAGCGCTGTGCACGAGTGAGGGAGACAGGTTGCCTGGATGTGGCTGGTGTTGTGAGCAGATTTGAATCACGAGGGGATGGCAGTTGAATGATGTTGACTTGTTTTATGGGTGCCTGGCTGTTTAGTCAGTTCATGATGCGAAGTTTTTCGATTTTCGTGAGTTCCCTTTGATGACTGAGGATCGGCCACTACATTCATAGAACTCGGAAAAATTTTCAATGGGCTTGTTTCCTCTGCTGACCCCCGAGTAGAAAAACAGACATTTCGTGTGACGGACAGATTTTTAGGATGACCCCCAGCTATAAGACATATCCATGTCAAAAAGATTGTGAAAAAAATTTATAGGAATTTTTTTCTCTATTAAAATGAACTGACATACTGTGCATTAAAATAAAATAAATAACTGGCGCAACAGTCCAATTTGAACCACGGCCTCGAGATGAGTTAGCATCATCTCATTTTCTAGATCGTGACGGTTTTTTGTGCAGAGGTATGTGATCAGCAACACGCTCAACCGAGTTATTTACCCCATAATGGGTACTCATTTAACAGCTGAGTGGGCTCATAGTCCGACACGTAAATCCCCGGAATCGAACCGGGGCCCAGTGCGTTGAAGGCGAACGTGCTAACCGTTGCGCCATCCGGACTACACTTTACTTTTTTTAATTATTTCAAAATCCCTAGATGTAATGAGTACAAAATCAGTAATTTTGGATAAGCTGAAAAAGTAATGGTTAGAAAATGTAGTTAATATAGTTCTTACAAAAACTACTGAGTACTAAATACTATAATACTTAGTTATTTTTCTTAATCGTTAATTTGGTTGGAACGGAGTTATAGGCGATAAACTGATAAAAGTGCCAATTTTTGGAGGTTGTTTTTAAGATGGCGGCGGAAGCACAGGGGTGGAGTGACCCAAACTTGAATTTTCTCTACCCCATCCACCTATCTACCTATACAACAACAAAAAACTCAGAACTACCGCATGTTTTGCCCGCTAACTCCCCTTATTTGATCTCTACTTTTTGGGTAATTTCTGTCAAAAAAAAAAAAAGAAGAAATCGAAGGAATTTTTTTTCTACATTCAAAATAATTGCTTGTCACAATCAATTAAAAAAAAAATCTTGTAAATATCGTTAG
This sequence comes from Chloromyia formosa, assembly GCA_964017055.1. NCBI lineage: Eukaryota > Metazoa > Arthropoda > Insecta > Diptera > Stratiomyidae > Chloromyia > Chloromyia formosa. The sequence goes on along the minus strand of OZ024818.1, from coordinate 13,692,955 downwards.
ACCAAGGAAAGAAAACCTCCAACAAAAATCGAAGTCAAAACGAATCCTTGAACTTTCGTTGATTTTTGTCGCCCATCTGAATGTCAAGTTTCGAATTTCTTGTATGCTGCCGCCCTTGTAAACTAAGATATTGACTTAATTCATCCTTCTCATGGTTATCATCTCGGGAAAACTTTTTTTTGCCCAGTAAGCCTTGGAGGTTTTATCGGTTAACAATTGAAAATTCCGTTCAGACAATCGTGGTATGGTCGTGAATACAAAATTACTTGGACTTTTGAATAATGTGCATGTGATCCATTGCGAATTGACGAATGCCCGGAAACTTTTACAGGCTCGTTTTCTCTATAGCAAACAAAATACAAAGTATGTAGTCACATTCAGACTAAAGTGGCGGAACGATAAGTTATTTTTGGCAACTCCCCCAATGATTGAAAATTTAATAGAAAACGTTTTAGAGAGGAATTTCTTTTTTATTTTGTACACAAAAATACATTGTATAGGATGGATTTAAAATTCAGGAATTGATTTCGAAAAGAAACTTGTAAATTGAAATGCTCTTTACATCTTAATTCGACGAATTAATCTGAAAGATTTTTTTGTTGGTCCGGACAACTGTAGCTGCAGAGAATCTACGAGTAAGTTCTGTTCTTCATAAAAAAAAAACAGTAATTTTTATGGGGTTTTTAAATATTATACCAATCCAAGTGCCAAACCTACCATCAATCCTGCCATCTGGCCTGCTACCAAACCTGTCTTTAGGCCTATCAGTCCAGCTATCTCTCTCTCTACCTCATACTGTTCATCGCCATCGCTTTCAGCTCACTCCACGACTTGCCTATTAAGGCACCCTCTCTCATAACCGATCTTCTCCAGGTGTTACTAGGTCGTCCAACACGGCGACTTGCGTTGGTTCCCTGCGATTTCCAATCAAGGACCTGTTGAGCAATGTTGTTCGGCCCTTTTCGGAGAGTGTGACCTATCCATTGCCACTTTCGCTTTTTAGTGGAAGTGTCTATCCTGTCCTGACCAGTAATAGTAAGGAGGTCGTCGTTAGAAATGACCTCGGGCCACCGTATGTGCAGGATGCGCCGTAGGCACTGGTTCACAAAAGTTTGCATTCTAGTTGTTATATGATTGGTCACCTTCCAAGCACTTCAAAAAGCACTGATTTTACGTTGGTTGCGAAGGTCCGGAGTTTTATGCGTTTGGAAATGTTGTTGTTTTGCCAGAAAGGAGTCAAACTGAAAAAATCTGCTCGAGCCTTGTTGATGCGAGACTGCACATCAGCTTCCGCTCCACCAACTATTGTAACAGTGTAACTACGCTTCCGAGATAGAAGAAATTGTCAATTTTCTCGACTGCCTGCCCCGAAACATAAATTCCGCTTCACCTTCCTGGATTCAAGCTCAAGTTCTTAGTCTTGGCAACGTTGATTTTATGCCCCGCATTACGGCTTATGCAATGCAGAGCATCAGACATTTGAGCTACTTGATCCGATTTATTTGATAGAAGACAAATGTGTTCAGCATAGGTTTAGGTGTAGAAGGTATTTGAACAACTTCTATCTTATACCTTTGTTCTGTTGTTCTTGAAGCGCGCCGCTTAGTACATCACTAACGGCAATTAAAACCAGTACGAAGCGTATATACCCTAGACTTGTACAGACCTAGTGGTGATACCAAAAGTACCAATTGGCAACGACCATGTGCATTAAAGTGAGTTTTCTATATGGTCAGTTTATAGGGGAGGTTGGCACACATTCAGAAGGATGTTGGTCATTCTAACCCATTCTACAAATATTTGTCGAATTTTTCAAGTCGCTAGCTTTATTCTATCGAAAGTCATTGCTTATTTAAAGTCTCACTTGTAGAGGAGGCAGAGGTTTCATTTGGTGAATCTTGCGCATTTTTAATAACAGCCAATTAGATCCCAGTACAAATATTTTATCAATTTCAGGTCTCTAGCTTCACTCTATCGAAAGTTGTCGCTTATTTGAAGTTTCATTTGTAGGGCAAGCAGGGGTTTCATTGGTCGGATTTTACGTATTTTCAATATTAGCCAACTGGATCTTACTACAAACATTTGACCAAAATGTCAAGTCGCTAGCTTTATTTTGTCGTACGTTATCGCTTATTTTAAATTTTATTTCTAGGGGAGGTAGGGGTTCCTTAATTCGGATCTAACCCATCTTTAATGACAACTAACTCAATCTAACTTCAAACATTTGACTAAAATTTCAAGTCGCTGGCTTCATTCTATCAAAAGTTATCGCTTATTTAAAGTTTCATTTGTAGGGGAGGTAGGGGTTCCTTGGGTCAGATCTTGCCCATTTTCAATGTCAACTAACTAACTAACTATTTTACTACCAACGTTCTGCCAAATTTTCAACTCGCTAGTGTTATTCTATCGAAAGTTATCGTAATTAAAGTAATATTTAATTTTTTAATTTTGTAGGGGAGGTAGGCGTTCCTTTAATCTGATTATGCCCAACTTACTAAAACCCAAGCAGCTTCGCACGTCAGGGTCACATGCCAAAAATCAGATGTCTACGTCAATTGGTTCAAGAGTTATAGACAAAAAACCTGAAAACTAGGGTAGTACGGGGCTATTTGTAAGAAAATTACCGTTAGTTTTCAACTGATCAATTTTATTTTTAAAGGAGAGTATAAGATTACCCTCTCGAGCAATCTGCCAAAGCTAGATCTTTTCATGTTTATTTAATTGGGAATTACAAATACATTTAATTATTTTACATATGTAGAGGAGGTAGGCGTTCTCTTGGCCTGATCATGCCCATTTTCAATACCAACTAGATCATACTTCCATCATCTGACCAAAATTTCAAGGCTCTAGCTTTATTCTATCGAAAGTTATCGTGCGAACGGACAGACAGACGGACAGACAAACTGACAGACAGACAGACAGACATGGCTTAATCGAATCAGGAGGTGACCCTGATCATTTATGTGTATACATTGCTATACCTCCGGAGCCTCCTTTAAGGTCTTACATATTTCCGTCGTGACAAAAACAATATACCCTATACTAAAAGTCTAGGGTATAAAAATTGGTGGAACAGAAAAAAGTGTTTAAAGTGCAAAATGCAAAGTTCGGAGTTGCAAATTTACTGAAGCGAGTAGTTTTTTCGGTAAAAGGGGATTTACATACATGTTTGATTATGATCTCACTAAGCTTTTTAATGAGTATCCGTTTGAGGCGAATGATTCGGTTGAGCGTGTTGCTGATCACACACATCTACACAAACACAAAACACATTGTCACGATCTAGTAAATGATATGATTACTAAATAACTCATTTCGAGGTCTTGGATCAAAATTGGACTGATGCGTCCGTTATATTTTTCAGGAAGCCATAAAATGTTTGTACAATTTTTCGTCATATAAATTTGAACAAAAGCTTTCTATAGTGTGGGGGACCCACGGTAGTGCGAAACTCTGTACAAATAAAAAAAAATGCGTTCAGAAATTTGTACAAAACTGTTGAGCACATGTATATTCGGTGAAACACACATGTACTCGTATGTACGCAAAATGATTGTTCTTTGACCTTTCTAAAAAAAATTGGAAATTATCTTTTATTAAATGGTGATTTGAAATAAGTGCCTTTATTTCCGATAGTTGAATAATAAATAAAATACTTTTTTCCGTTGTCACATTGTAAAACGAGCACTGAAGAAGGATGCATGTTGCATCCGAAACACGTGTTTGCAATCGTGAAAAATAAAAACACCGACAGTATAACGGAAAAAAGTATTTTATTTATTATCTTTTATTATATACTCGTACATAATATCTATATCTTACGTTATGATAACTAAAAACAGGAAGAAGAGGTATGAGAAGTATGGGGATTTCAAAAATTGGTTTATAGCGAGGTGTCGGATGTCACTCTCGTAGTCATTGTGGAAATTTACGCAAATTTCCTTTTTGAAATGCACTATTGAAATTCCCAAATATCAACCCCCTCCTCTTTCGCACGGCCTTGTCTGCTACGCTCGCTCGTAGCTCGAAAACTATGTGCAGATATGCTTTCCGCGCCCAGCAGGTATGTATATTATTGTTCAGCATACTGAACTTTACAAGATACAACGTTTTTGTATATAGAATTCATCTTAGCATGTATGGGGTCCTTTAAACTAATTTTTGCCGGCTCGTTCGACAATTTTAATAATTGCTGCGAGTCGCATGTTTACATAAAAATTCATTTGGTTGCGCGTGTCAGTAATTAAATTGCAATTAAGAATAGTAGATTTAGCTAGAGTAGTAGATTAAAAAATATTCCAAAGTATTAAAACACCCTAATATTATGTCAATCGAAATTTTACACTGTGGCTAATTTATTAATATACTCTAATGTTGGTAGCATAAAGCAGTCCATTTCGCATTTTGATTTGGTGGAGTATTGGCGCAATGGGTGGAATTTTACAATATTGCATCTTGATGTTGGTCAGCGGATTGCTTATTTCGGCCCGAGAAAGGGTGAGGATATGAAATATTTTCAAACGCTAAATTATCATCTCTCTTCTCTTTTTACAGAACTGCTTTCAAGCGGAATTCGGGAGTTTACGAACTGGACAAAACAGTAACCATGTCTTAGTAGACGTTGTATATATGAATGCCACCTATTTTAATCTTAATTTTACATACCAACAGCCGTTCATAAATCCATCGCGGAAAATTGAAATTTCACGAATAGGTTTTGGTTTGAAATCATCTACAATGTTCAACATGTCAAATAGTATTTGCGAAATGAAACGTTTAGCAAGACGCAATCTTATATCGAATGCATATTTGCATGTAGCATCTGCAATGTCGAACGTTTCATGGACGTGTCCCCTTAAAAGTGGTTCATACTTTGGTACATATGATATAAACCTTCTAAGAAATTTCTTTCCAATACGACTATTTTATAAACCTGGTACGTTTATTAGCGCAAAAATGGTTTGGCATGAGCAAAATCCCCGCGGAAAATTCATATATGTGGGTGAGTTCCTTATTAATATTGTCATATCCAGAAAATGTTAATCAAAGTAGAAAAGGATGGACTGATAGTTATGCTAATAATAAATCGTTGCCTGTATTACATACTACCTTCATTCGATATACGGTTGTCTCCAATTTCCTCACGTCGAGAGTTACTATTACTCTTTAGCGGACGCTTCCCATCGCTACTCAATCTTAGGTAGTATACCATGGATCTTCCATGATCGATCACTATAAAAGTCTCGTATCGTAATGGGTTCGAAGGACTGTGACCGTAAAATATTTTGTGCTCCGCATGATTGTACGCCATTTGTCTACTGCGCCCAATTAACACCACCTTTCTATATGTATTTGGCCTACAACTTAATAATGAGACTTTTTTTAGAGATGGCAACACCGATAAACCAATGGTAGTCCATCTTTGACATACATACCATTTGAAGTTTGTATTCATAAGCTGTCAATGTCAGTATAAACATTTCGTGTTGATTGTTGACAACGTATTTTACCGGACCATGGAAAGTTTCGAAAATTCACGAAAAAAACAACATTTGCGGGAAGTTTTACTTGGACATTATTTTGCTAAGAAGACTGCAGCTCAGAGTCATAAATTGCTCGTGGAAGTTTACGGTGACGATGCTTTTTCGCGTGCACAGTGTTTTCGGTGGTTTCATCGGTTCAAAAATGATAATTTCGACATTACCGACGAAGAGCGACCTGGCCAGCCAAAAAAGTTTGAAGACGAAGAATTGACGAAATTACTCGAAGAAGATTCGTGCCAAACTCAAAAAGAGTTGGCAATTTCGTTGGAAGTGACTCAGCAAGCCATATCGAAGCGGTTAAAATCACTGGGAATGATCCAAAAGCAAGGCCACTGGGTTCCGTACGAGTTGAAGCCAAGAGATGTTGAGAGGCGCTTTTGCATGTGCGAACAACTGCTTCAAAGGCAAAGACGGAAGGGTTTTTTGCATCGTATTGTGACCGGCGATGAAAAGTGGATTCATTATGATAACCCAAAGCGAAAAAAATCATGGGGACCGCCCGGGCACCAATCAACATCGACCGCGAAGCCAAATATTCATGGTTCCAAGCTTATGCTCTGCATTTGGTGGGACCAGATCGGTGTTCTTTATTATGAGCTGCTAAAACCGAATGAAACCATTGACGGGCAGCGCTATCGACTGCAATTGATGCGTTTGAGTCGAGCATTGCGTGAAAAACGGCAACAATTTGCTGAAAGGCACGACAAAATAATTCTTCAGCATGACAATGCTCGCCCTCATGTTGCGCAAGTCGTGAAAACGTACCTGGAAACAACCAAATGGGAAGTGCTACCCCACCCGCCGTATAGCCCTGACATTGCTCCATCCGATCACTATTTGTTCGCTTCGATGACTCATGCGTTGGCTGATCAGCACTTCACTTCATATGAGGATACTAAGAACTGGCTCGATTCATGGATAGCCTCGAAACCCCAAGATTTTTTTCGCGACGGAATTCGTAGACTTCCCGAAAGATGGGAGAAAGTTATCGCTGCTGATGGCCAATATTTTGAATAATTTAGTTATATGAATAAATCTATGAATAAATGCCCAAAATTCCAAAAAAAGTCTCATTATTAAGTTGTAGACCAAATATATAAAACAGGTAGACTCAATTACTCAATGACTGTAATTATAAAATTCATAAATAAAAGTTATAACTTCAAATTTTGTTTCTTTAATTAAGCCACACTCGATAAAAGTTTGTTATGTTTCATAGTGGGAATTTTGAAAAGCGGAGTTGCATTCGATAAACATGAAAAATTATCCATGTTTGTTCAAAATTTCATTAACTTGGCCATAACCGACACCGATTAAAAGCTTAATTCGGTGTTTAAAAAAAAAAGAATAATTTAAAATAAATTTACAAATTTCGTTAGTAAGCAATTATAGAGTACATTGAAAATTAATTAAATCTCATTTGGCCACCAACATCATTTTTATTAGGGTTTTGTAGTAAAAACAAAACCCTTATGAAATCGAACAGGCGCACAGTGCGTCGAAGTGATCAAAAATCAGTATCTTAAGAACTGTGCAACCGATTTTGTTAAAATTTCGCACGAATGGGGAGCTATACATAATCTTTAAACTGCATAAATTTGATTAAGATAGATGGTCGCAGTTTTGATATATTACGAAAAGTGTGGGTTAAATTTGCTGTAATTAGGAGGCTGGTGGTGAAACGTAATATCTTTTAAATGGTAACACAGAATATCTTAGATTTTCAAAGAGATGCTATGCACATATCGCACTTTACTATATTTCAGAAAGATTAAATGTGGCGTTTGTAATTTGTAATTTAAATTCCGACGATTTTGCATTTTTTTTTTATTGTATACCAAACACCTAAGGTTTGGAACCTTTTGAACATTTAAAAGATAGAAAAGCTTGTTATACATAAGATGAAGCATCAGTCTTAATAAAAAAAAGACGAAATATGAATTTTCTGAAAATAGTTTATTTTATAAAAGAAAATAACAAAATTATATAAATAAAATAATACAAAAAATGAAATATCAATCTTCGTCGCTATCTTCTAATGCTAATGCATTCAGGTGGAAATCAGCAATGGGAAATGTTGGACTTGTTTGGATTTCTTTTAAATAATAAATAACATGTGCGTCCAATTTCTCTTTACTTTAAGAGTTCTTTGGGATGCTATAAATGATCTGAATCTGAAGCCAAAAGCAATATCATTAAATCGGTGTTCGAACTGCTTCTGCAGAACTTACGTGTGTGAGACAATCGATGCCGCCTTACTTCTTTATGACTTGTTTCCAAAACATCCTCAGATAGACTTCCTATTGGCAAGTGGAAGGAATCGATTATATCACATCCGTGCATGAGAACTTTGTGGACGCTGCTAGGCATGTAGTACCATGAATACAAGTCCAAATATATTCTCCTTGTTTCGTCCAGCAGCGTCATAAATCTATCGACATGAATACTTACACCACTTCCAAGTACTCTTAATATGATGGAGAATTTCTTTATTAAATTTTCATCCACGCCTGTTATCCTGGAACTTAACTCAGGATTGTACAAAAAACGTCTTGCCGTGTTTCCGTCATTTGTGGAGCCAAACTCTTGCTTGGGTTTATCAACGAGAAGACCCATTGTCGACTTAAATTCTGCTTGACTCCTCTTCTTATTATCGTCTACAAGTTCCTTATGCTGCGCTCCCCGAACTTGCCATGTCTTAATAGGTAGACGGTAACCTATATGCAAAAGACACTCGAAAAATCGGATCCAGCAGTGTAGCGTTGATAAACCGAAGCGATATGTTCGATATTAGGCGGTCGCATTGCAACTTGAGTCGTATTCATTTCCTTTGGGGTGGCTCCACAAATGTAGCAATTTGAAGATGCATTCGTGTTCGATAGTATGTTGGTAATACTACCATCTATCATCGTGAAATGCATGTTGAATTTGACTCGGAATAGCTGACCTTTCGACAAGCTAGCTGTGACATTTTACAACATTTATTTTATTACTCCGCTCGAATTTTCATTCGTTACGTTAGCTGATGCTTTTAACACCTAGAGCGTAAAAATTAAAGTGTATTCTTTCATTATATCCTTATTATTCTTTTATTTACTTTTTTTTTCCGGTCCTGCTACTCTAACTCTAAGCACAATACTTATTTTACCTATAAAATATAAAATTTTGTCCGTAATTAGAACTTTTTAGTAGTTTTAACATCCATATACATATTTACATGTGTTACAAAAGCGTTTTTCACGCATATAAATTACAATTACGCCCCCAAAATCACTCGAAAGTACCTATAGATAAGCGAAATAATATAAAATATATAATAAAAAAAACTTTAACCCAGTTGAACCGATATGCCTTGTGTATTTGTTTCCTTTTATGGGTATTTCTTTTTAGAATAAATAAACTTTTTATAGTTTATTAAATTATTATTTTTTATTTATTTATTTATATTTCAGACGGTAAGCACCTAGTCCTTGCAACAAATGTGCAATTTTCTATGTATTATTAATTTTAAGGAATCTTGAAAAATATTCATTGATTTTTTAAATGTGACTTATCCCACAAAAACGCCAATTACGCTCAAAAAGGCAAAAAAAGGCAAACCAAAACTACTTAGAATGAAAGAATATATATGCATCTGACAGAAACCGTCAACCACCCAAAACGTTTTGTGACGTTTTTTTTAATCCTTACTCAAAGTTTTATTTTAATTTTAAATAATTGTGCTGTTGTTTTTAACATTTTTTAATTAAAATTTTTTTTATGTCTTTGGGTGTAAGCCTGGGGCCTGGTCTATTGGGAAAATATAACTTTAGGTAGCCAGGACTTCACCGAAGCTCAAAACGCAATTTTCACCTCATAGACCCTTTTTTCAATATTTTCAATTTTTCGAATTTAGCACATAATATTACTAAAACAAAGAAAAGCAAAATTTTTCAAACATCATTTTTAGGAGCTCCAACATGTTTTCTTAAAGATAGGTTACTTTCAAAGCCGGACAAAAATAAAAAAAATTCGATTTTTGGCTATGGAACGACGCACTGTGACGCGTCGCGTCCGTCTGTCCATGAAATATCTCACGAACCGCCAAAGCTACATTCATGAAATTTGGTGGAAATATGTAGAAGTACTATAATTCTTTGGAGAAAGCGATGCATTGTAAAAGGTCAACTTTAGGGGGGGGGGGGAATATGTGATCCGAGTTTGTCCCCCCTTGCATTTCGAGACCGTTATACTTAGAAATATGAAAATTTACAAAAAAGCGGCATTTTACTAGCATAGAAAACTAAAAATAATGGAATTCTCATCAAAAAAGGTTAATAATAATACATTTCTATAGTCACAGTTAGCACACCCCTGTACCCCTTAAGCACACGCGAGATCAAAAATATTGATAACCGATGATAACCAACATCATAGGCAATAATATCTCTAAGTTTCACTACAATCACATAATATTCACTAATAGTACATTAATTTAAAGTTAGGCATTTTGACACTATCCATACAAAAAATACACCTACCGGCCTCATGCATTTGAGCGAGTACTACTTGCATGTTGTTTTTCGTAGTGCGAATTGGCGTTATTTAATGAACCAATTTTGGAAGGGTAAAGATTGGCTGGGGCGGTGATTCTAACAATAGTTAGTGTGAAAACACACCACATCAGACAAAACGTTTTTGTCTTTTAAGACAAAAAAAAGTGTTTCATTGCAGCACAAAGCAAACGAAACACAGTGAGACAAAACAAGACGTCTTTTTGTCTTGTTTCGTTTGGTGTGTGTTGAGATTGAATTTGCAACTTGCTTTAGTAGTACCAATGTTTAATAAAATGAAATATGTACTACAATAAACTTACCTTCACAATTCATTTCGGATGCTATTTCTACCCATAGCTTATCAATTGTAATTTTATTTGCATGCACCTTTTCTCTATAATTATAAATTGGGCTTCTTGCCTCAATTAAAAACAACAACTTTTCGGCGTCGACGTCCATAATTTGCGACATTTAAAATAACATAAACTGACCAGCTATTAAGCGGAAACGAATTTTTGTTTCTGAAAGACAACTGGCCGTCTAGTGGCAACGAAACATGTCTTTCTGTCTTTTCTTGTCTCTTTGTTTCGTTTCATGCGGTGTGTGTTGCGCCTATTGCAATGTATGCAATTATCGACAACGACGTTTGTCTGAAACATGTTTGTTTCATTCGGTGTGTGTTGATAATATCCAAAGACATGCATTATCGACAACCAGTCATAAAACGCATCGAGACAAAGACGTTTGTTTTGTTTCGTTTCTTTTGGTGTGTGCTGCCTGATAAGAAGCAATGGTCGGTTGTTTCTTGAGACAGAAACAAACGTTTTGTCTTATGCGGTGTATTTTCAGCCTTATTCATACAATTTTTTTTAGGGGTTTCTATCATAAATCTTACAAAATTGGTCAAACGTCTGTCTGTCCGACTCTCCATAGAACATCTCACGAACGGCGGAAGCTAGCAGTGACGCGCAATGACTTTTTAATCTGGTCAAGCGCTAGAAAATTTTTCAGTAGTACAAGGCTCTAAAAGTGCCATTTTTTTACATTTTGACATCTTTTGTGAGTTTTTGAAAGTAAAACGATAATTTCCTCCCAAAAATCTCCTAAATTAGTCTTCGGCCCAAACTCAGTGCATTCCCTTTCTTGGATGAATGAATGTATTTCATCGAACAACTACCGTATAAAATCAATTTCAAACCAGTTTTTAAACAGCACTGCAATTTTACGAGTATTATTTGCAAAAGCAATATTAACTCTCTCTACTTTACAAAATGTTTGTTTTAAGAAAAATGCTAGCAAATACAGGAGATAGGTGAATCACGGGACAAATTTTACCAATGGATATTTCTCCCGGACCAGAGTTCGAATTCTTTGAATTTCGGAAAACTTAAAAAATTAATAATGAGCAATTTCTGAGTTTCCCAAGTAATTTTATGTATATTGTGGGCAATTAAAATTAGGATAACAAATATTTAAAAAAAAGCCCATGCGATCGGGCACATTCCTATGCACTTTATACTTACATACAGTAAAAAAAACGTTAACACTCACTTTTAATACATCCTATGATACAAACATCAAAATACAGTTTTTGGATGTTTTACCATACAATAGAAACCCGTCTGTAACTTTGTTATCAATAAAGATATTAAAAGTCTCCATGATAAATAGGAATTTGCGATCGACGTCACAAAAATAGCTCTCGTGAAAAGTTAAAGTTTTACCGTTTTTGGTCCTTTTTTTCTCCCTTCTTCAGTTCTTAGATCCGGATCTAAGAACCTGGACTATTATTTAAATGAAAACTATAAAGTTTAGCCAACTGTAAATTCTTCTTCTTTTTTATTGTATCGCGTGTAATTTTTGCTCTGCTCTGATCTGAACTGTTGAAAAAAAAACAACGATCCTTTTGTATGCAAAAATTCAAGGGAAAGTTGGTAAATTTTTTTTTCTTTTTTTTTTGAGAAAATCATATTTTGACATTGTCTTCAAAGACCTAAAACAATAGAACTGTTTATCTAGTTTTTATGGAATAAGTTTTAGGTATTAGAGGAGATTATTAGCTGTGTTAAACATTTGAGTGTTCTAGCTAGCGTGGTTTTGGAGATATTGTATTTTCAGTAACGCGAGCCAAGCAATTTTCTAAAAAAAAAAGTGTAAATGCCCGCAGCAGCTAAAGGGTTAAGATTTTGCAAAAATTTTCCTTCATTTTTTTTTTGCTGAAAATTGCATGAGGAATCACGTGGCAGTGACACCCTGTATGGTACATACATACATTGTATCCTTTAATTACATTTTATGTTCAATTGATTTTCCTAGAGTAAATATTATACTTGTTCAACGTCGGGTGGAGCTTAAATTAAATCTCTTCGCTCAATGAAACTTAATATTGACTCGAGCATTACGTCGACGTTTACTTTGTTCCGTTTCATCATCTTTTTGTCTTCATCGGTAATTATCGGAGCTAATAGATGAAAAAGTTCTTTAGGAATTAGTGTTTGAAAGGAGTTAAGTGAATGCTTTTCAGTCCAAATTGACATCATTGATAACGTAAAATAATCCAGGATTATATGAGTAGTGACTAGTGGTAAGAACCTCTTATTTCGCAGCCTCCCATTCCCATTGCTCTCCCCAGCCCATTCCCCAGCTCAATCACTAGACATGTCGCTTTCCCCATCAGCAGCTATTACATGTTGATTTATTTGGCCGTAAATTTTTTACAGATGACTTGCTCTACTTGAGCTCAATATTACTTCTAATATCTCAATTCGACACATATCCTATACATCAACCATATTTTCCTATCTTATCTCGAAAAATATTCATCGTTTGAGTTTTTACTCGGGATGTGTAAGATGACGTGGCAGCGAAAGGATATGTGCATGCGTCCTGAATTAACATTTGCTCATATCTAGCCAAAACGTTGTACCAGCCAACTTCCACGATATGTCAGTTGTGATAGGAAAAACGTAGATTTATTACAACATTTTCACCTATCGAACTTCCATCCGTCAAAGCAAGTTTTACCGGTCCGGAAGTGTGAGGCAACCGGCTGTGGTTTGGTTAACAGGAGTAAAAGAGATGCTGATTTTATGTCTGGATAACTTTATCCTTTTTCAAAAAGAAGGGATATGTGTATGTAATTTAGTGTTTCACGATACATATATTCATCGGTTGTGGGATGGAGTAGGATTCGGAGATACCATCTTTTCTTTCCTACCTAACTAACCCAGATCCTGAATTCGAGGGAGGAAAGTAAAGGATTGGCAAGGGTATCTCATCCATATGCATTTATGTATACTTTATGTATTCAATTAATACATGCTCATATATTTACAAGAGATGGGTTTTTGATTACACTTCTTAAGCCCTTCGCATAAATAGCACTTCGTCGTTCCGCAGTAATTGAATTTGTAATTTGATCCCGTATACTTCTGGTTTCGCTCTACGTTCTTATCTAAAGCGAATCGTATTATAACTAGGATATATTCGTAAGTGAGGTCTTGTCGAGAAATATGATTAATTGAATATTTCTTGAAAAACGAAAAAAAGGAAGATGAGGAAATGATAGCCTCCATCCCTAGTTCTGCTGATATACTCAATCATGGAGAATGGGTTTTATCTTTTTTATAAGAAACATCAATTTTCGGCATGGGTAAAATAGATTAAGAATAAAGTTTGTAAGGGTACAAATTTGGTTGACATGATATTAATGGATAAATTCAAGGATTATATTAGTATGTCAGTTGGTAGTGACAAATCACGCGACATTTGCTCTTTTGTCGATAGCAGAACAGATTGGTTTTTGCAATATCGCATCCAGAAATGGGTTTATCCCGTGGTCCTTGTTCAATGAAACACGAAAAAAACAGTAATAAGCAAGATTTTTTGAAATGTTGTATTGGGATATAATGTGAGTTTAGGGAAGAATGCAATTCGATCTTTTCCATCTGCCGTGTCGACATGGTGGACGGTTGTGGACTGTCGGCCGTTTCTTGCTTCATGAGATGGAACGTTATTTTACTATTACCCACAGTGGTTCTGATGGTAATTGTGGAGCTGATGAGCTTGCTCGGGGCGACGACTGTTACGACTGGGACAATTGGCGATCATCGTTGCGATACTGGGATGCTTATTGCAACCAGCAAACTAATCATTAAGTCTAACGTGGATAAATAAAGCTAGCGCTAGATGGATATAGGACTCCACGTGTCAGCCAATGAAGATGATATAGCCCATAGCGGACCCTGGTCTCTCTCGTGCTCTACTATCGCTGAACAGGAAGCACATTTGTGTAGTTGTTAATATTATCACTGGGCACCGCCCCATTGCGAGCTTGCTTGAAGTCTTTAACGAGACATTGAGAAGACGGACCGATAACTTATTCATTTTTCTTCTACTAGAATAATCAAATCCAAGCCCTCCTCTCGTATTCAAGCAAAGGATTTAAAAAAATAACAAATCCCGCTTCTAAAAGTTAAAAAGCTGCAAAACAACACCTATAACAATATTACCTTAACACATTTACGATGAAATTTCTGCAGGAAACTTGCTTCACTGGAGTGTGAGTGAATTTTCTTGTGCTATTTCATTATCCCCATCATTTATGATGACTTTTCATTCTGAAATTTGTTTATCGTTTTAGCGAAAGGTAAGAAGGTTGCTTGGTCTGGGTTCGAAGGGATGTTTGCTTTACACTACACTACCTCGACTTAATGCGATTTCATAAGCTACCATTCCGCCTTCCGACATTTTCGAAGCACTTAACGAAGAAATTCTCCATCTCCGACGATGATGATGTTGATGATATTGCCTGACTTTTTAAGGATTTTCACTGCGAAAATACACCTACACACAACATTCACATATTCACCTCGAAATTAAATTTTAACTTTTACGATATGCACCTCATTGGAAACGAAGGATTGACGAAAGGAGGGTGAGTGTAAGTCCCCAGGGCAATAA
Organism: Chloromyia formosa; assembly: GCA_964017055.1. Lineage (NCBI taxonomy): Eukaryota > Metazoa > Arthropoda > Insecta > Diptera > Stratiomyidae > Chloromyia > Chloromyia formosa. Next base: position 13,677,912 of record OZ024818.1, on the reverse strand, counting down.
GCGCGAGACGTTGATGATTATCATGATGGAGATTAAGAAGGTGAATGAAGAAATTTTTTATCTTTAATAAAGCTATGGAAATTACTTTTGGTATCTATTCGTAGATTTCAGTTAATGTGTAATACGAGATGAAGATTGGCTAGAAACTTTTTACGTTGAGTTGTCACACCGACAACGCAGTTAATTTTTTTTTCAAGTTTACACTACTCAATTGCCCTAACCGCTTGTGGGGCTTACCGCGTCTGTAACTGTTCTATATAGCCCAGTTGACGTTTCGTTGGCATAAGCTAGTTTAGAAGAATGCAGTTGCCAGCATGCACCCCTTTCTCCCCCAATTAGCCGCAACAAGTCGGGAGATGCTGTGGCTTATTATTACTCCCCGTCGGACAGAAGAGAAGACAGCACAAACCACCATGCCCACGAACGTCGTCGTGGACGGGATTCGAGCCCGAAACGCCGGTAGTCAGACATGAGACTGGTGCCTCTACGCACTGAACTACCGGTTGCTCCAGGTCTACACTGAGTGCTGCAGATCTCATACTAATTGGCTAAAGTTCCTGTTGGGCATAGCCAGATTGACTCGCCTCTTACCTTTTAAGACAACCAAACCCTGCAATATCTGTACTAAATGGTTTCAGGCATTATGTCAGACGCGGTATCAAGCATGCCGCCAGACTTGTCATCAGGCATTTAATCATGACGGCTATCAGGTGAGCTGTTAAGCCTACCATCAGGCGAGCCGTCAAGCCTATCATTAAGCCTACTATCAGAAATTCGGAAACAACTTATCTTCTTTGTATCTCCCATAAAAAAATCGTCTTCAATATCTGATAGCAGGCCTGATGGCAGGATTGATAACAGGCCTGACAGACAAAGCAGAGCCTGGGCTAAGTAGGAATACAAGCCCTCGGACAAATGGAAAATTGAAAAAGGAATGAAGAAATGGAAAATGGTGGTGTAAAAACATTGTGTAGCATTGAAATTTGCATGGCCAATGTTAAACGCTCCTCTCGAAACTGTTGGGTTTTGATCTTCAGAAGATTTCTTCTGATCTTTCAAATTTTCGGGCACCTTTCAAATATCAGGCCCGGAGAGTTTTGCCCCTTCCGCCTCACCTCATCCATAAGCTGCTGTCAACATATCTCACATTAGAAATGAAGCACTGCCGGTTGTCAGCAGCCTTCAAAAATAAACCTTTCAAATGACTGCTAGCGGACAAGCGGCGTTTTGACACAACATTTTTTTAACCAGTTGCTTCTTGTGAAATTGGTTTTGCCACGATTTATCTCTGCCATCCAGCTTTTTCCGGTAGAGTGTGATATCGTGGAATCTTTGTAAATTTCGTACTAGGCGGACAAATAATATCACTGCGAACAGTTGTTGAAGATCAATACTTCTTCAACCACCCTCGTGAATAATGCTTTTTTAAGCTCACTTCCTTCCTATATGCTTCAGGAATTTGTAATTTCCGAATGTAGCATATATCCCTATCCTTCCATTGTCCATCAATCGAAGAAGATTTGAGAAGACAATATCCTTAGGTAATAATTCGGGACTGCTATCGAAATTCTCGGTCGATTTTTGATGCACGTGCTCCTCGATTCCTTGAGAATTCCTCGCTGCTCCTCGAACACTCCTAAAACAATCATTCGTGATTTTCCAAAACACTATAGCTCTTTTTTATGGGAATCTTAACCTGATTTAAGATACGGACAGTGCAGGCATTATATGGTAAGGTATATGGTATAACCTCAAGGAATGTGTTTTTATTCTACGTCATTCCTTTTTGAATTCGGATTCTGTCTGCTGACTTCATTTCTCTCCGTTTCACCGGGTTCAATTTCAGTGGATCCGGAAATTTGCCTTAAGGCGCTTGTATACCGCCAAGAAAACTTACCGTAACATTTCGTAAGTAAAACAAAAGTTATTTGGTTTACCTTTGTTGTGCTTTCACCTTTATACCAAAAGATACTATGCCTTTGGACGAGATCGCTCTGTAGAACATGACTTCCTTTTGTTACTTTTTCTTTAATGGTATGGCGCGATGCTGATGATGAAGACGGCGGCAATGGGGTGTGTATGAATGACTCTCCTTATGCTTTCAGGATGCTATCGATTTTTTTTTCTTTCTTCTCAGTTCACTTTCTTTCGTTCCCTTATAACCTCGCGTTTAGGTGCTATGCCAGATAAATATCTTTTTCGTATATTTTTGTTCTCATTCAAGTTGATTTTTTTTTCATTTTTGTTGCATTCGTTGAAATCGGGAGTATAGGAATTCATTATCGTTCCTGTTTCAGACAATCTTACATTTTTTTCTACAAAAATTACTGAACAGGGCGGGAGAGTTCAAAAATGTTTCTCTACAGCGTCAATTTCATTAATGGTGGGAATTGGTTCCTTTAGTGCCTCCGGACAACCAGAAATGTTATTTTTTGGATGCAATGGGACTTTGTAAGCGTATCTCTTGATTTGTAAATTGTTCGTGTATGCTACACAATCTCGGATCAAAAATTGGATTCATTAATTCGAAACTCGCATGTTCATAAAAAAATATATAAAAATATTTTTTTTTATACTTTTGTAGTGTCCTGCAGGCTGATATTTCGGCGACCTCGGAAGCTCTGACCTGGCTAAGGAGTCAAGTCGTAACTGCGTAACTGAGACATAACTATCTATAGGGACAGTCAGACTGCGATTCGCCCGCTTAACTGTGTTCTTACATCGATAACAATTCAGAAGTGCCGCTCGGCCCTCACAAAGATGGGTTACTTCTTCGACATACCCCTCTGCTGGATACCGAGTCATAGTGGCTTTGCCGGCAACTGCAGGGCGGACGATCTTGCTCATGAGGGGACAACTGCATTGATATTAAAATGCCAATTCTCTCTCTGAATTGCCCTAACCCCTTGTGGAGCATAGCGCGTCAACTGTTCCATGTAGTCCAGTTGACGTTTCGACGGCATAAATTGGTTTCGGAGAATGCAGTTGCCAGCATGCATATCCATGGCCACGATCGTCGTCGTGGACGGGATTCGAACCCGAAACGCTGGTAGTCAGACGCCTCAACACACTGCGCTATCGGTCGCCCCAATTGCATCATGCAAATTGGCAATTAATTTCACTGCAGTGGATAGAGCGAACACTAGATAACTCAACGGTAGCACTTGCCAAACGACGAGAGTGTTTTGGCAGAAATTCGATTCTAGTCGCTCCGCCTCAGTCCTGTCACTGAATAGGAAGCACATTGGCACGATGATGGGGACTATCACAGGACACGGCCCCTTCGGCGCGCTTGCATGAAGGCTCCGTCTTCCTCATAATGACTACTACAGGAGTAGTGAGAATGCGGATTAAGAGGAGCGTTTTGCATCTTCTATGTCACTATCCAGCATTGGATATCAGGAGGAAGAAATTCCCGGGTTCCTGGTTTTATTGTGACTTGGGGGACCTCAAGGATATGAGCTGCATTATCTCACTCGTTACATTGCCAGTACAGGCTGGTTCGGGACCTTGGTTTATTTTAGTGAGGTGGAACGTTATTGGTGGTATCACAACCAATCAACCAACCAACTTTAACCTAACCTAACCTTGCCTAACCTAACAATCCTCCTCCTCCAGTTAACATTCGACCCTCTAGTACGTTAGGAAGGAAGAAAATGAGTCAGTTGCTCATAAACTTTTCCATAAAGTGCACTTATTAGGAAATCTTAAAGGCAGGTACAACTCCCACAGGTTTGAACTTTTCATTATTTCAGTTGATCCAAGTTTCGTAAGTAGTGACAGATTTTCTACAAAAAATCCTTAAAGTTTAGCAAAAAATTGATTCAAAGAACTTCGGAAATGTTCATTGGATTCTAGTTTTGGTCGAAGTAAACCAAAGCGACGAAAAACGTGCGGAGACTTGTAGGTCAAGTGTAAATTGGCACGCACCGTTCGGTAGAAAGTGCGCTGCAGTGCGGGCGGAATGCCCTGCAATTTCTGCCGTGCAGAACGCTGCGAAGATTTGTGCTCATTTCACAGAAATATGCCGTGCGTGCCCAACGTGCGAGCCTACGTATTCACGCCTGACATAAATATTCTCCCTAATCAGACAATGTTTTCCAAATTCCATAATTCGATATATAGTAGTTAAGGCCTCAGGGGTCTCTGTTGATTTGACGATCAGTTAAAAACCATTTGGTAGGCATAAATGCTAGCATGAAAACTCAGCACTCTTCAACACACTTTTCTTAAGAACCGTTTGAATGCTTGCGGAACATCGGGTGAAACATACATATTAAGTACGTAAATGGCACGAAAAGAGCACCATGTTCATCGGGACCGGCCCGTACCACGCGAATTCATGTTCAATTTGTTCCATCTGCTTTAAATTTTTTACGATTTGCTTTGAAAAATGTTGTTCCCAAAAGAGATAATATTGTATTTTAGTGAACATCTTACAGTAAAAGTTCCTTTAACATGATTTTGAATTGCCTTCGAGTACATTATTCCATTTTGGTCCTTTATGTCCGTTAAGCCATTTATATCGTCTATGTGCCTTACAACCAGAGGAATAGTATCATCACTCCGATCCCAAAAATTAACAATATCCGCTAGGTTTGGTTTTTGATTCAATTGAAGCCCAAGAATGTGCTGTTTTCCTGGCCTTCAACAGTACTGTAACGCATTGACCTCTTCAACCCGATTCAGAAGATACCCGTATTGTCCAGATTTCACTTCTTGTCCAAGAAGGTCCTTTTGTTTTGCCTAAACGGCTCAAAATACCTTCAACTGTATTGCAAGCCACAGGCCTCATCAGCTTGAATCAGAGATACCCATATTGGTTAGGTTTCACATCATGCTGAAGAACGTTCTTTTGTCCAGACCAAAGGACTCTCAACCATGCTCAAAAACATTGGCATTATCACCCTGAATCAGAGAAATGTGTTTCGAGTAGTAAAAAATGTTCGGTGCTAAGCTAAGCTAAGTTGGTGTGCAGAATGAAACCAAGTGTCACAAAAATTACAATTTCACTGAAAAATAATTCACACTTGCAGATTGCAAGAACATTGAGTACATATAGTAAAATTCCTTTCTTTTCCCGGAAAATAAATCAATTACTGGACGATAAACAGACCAATTCACATATTTATGGAATGTGGGAAATATATATTTTTTTTTCGGGAAGAAATCTGGATCCCTGAAATTGAAGTAATGTTAATTGTTAATCAGTTCAATATGCAATATTTGATGTCCTCGTTTCGATGTTTATGCAGAAACTTCACTTCCGTTTGAAGTTTGACCAGACGTGCTCCAATTTAATAAATCCTCCACTTAATACATTTCTCATCTCTGCCCTGAATTCAACCCTGTATTATAAATCCTCTCCGATTTTCATTAAGCCATAGTCCTGCTTAATTCTATAAATCCATTCCAGTCTACTGGTCATGATTTCAATGAAATTTGTAACATTAACTCAAAACGGAAATGTACAATGGAGATAATAACGAAGGAATAAAGTGAATAACTAGATGCATGCACTTTGTGCAGAAGTTGCCAGGAATACACATTTCCACCAGACTGACTCTTCCGGGCCTGCCGTGATGCTTATGATGATGTGTATATGGATTGCAAATGCGATTCAAGGGGGAGCCTAACCGTCCCAAGACGAGATAGTGATCCTTCTTCGCCTTACTGTCTCTCATCGCCCGTAATGTATAATAGTGCTTGCTTGGAATGGAACCTGAAACTTCATAAAGTCACCGAGAGACATTTTCGAAGCAGCCTGGCAACTGGCGCTATGGGAGAATTATGCTCGTCTGAGATGCATCGATGATTTGAAGACAATCTCCAAGTCTATTGGAAGACGCAACGATGCCGAGTCCTTCCTTATCCATCCAGTCTACTTGGGCTTTACACTTGATTTACTTCTTGTAATGGTGAAACCATTGAATTCGATTGGACGGATACGATGTCATTATCAGTCAGAGGAAAATCCATTTTAAATTGTAATTATGGGAAGTATGGATACATTGTGCAACTGAATGCAGGCTTTCCTTGAAACCTATTGCAATAATTTAGAGATGCTATTGACTTAGTTTTGCAGAGTTTGGTTCCGTAATTGATTCTGTATATACCATGTTAGGATACGTGTCCTGTGGTTCGGAGGGACCTATCATGACGTCCGAGATTGAAGTTCACGAATTTTTCGCCCAGCTCTATATCATTTCCGGTCCATAGCTTCATCTAAACCTACAACGGGCGTTATCGTGTAACTCAGCCGGATAACGTGTCAACTTCACCTTGACATTTATTAAAATGTCTTGAAGAAAAAAAAATGGTTTTGATGCTTTCATAAGTTCACCACTTCTCAAACCTGATGACACTTAAATGTCAAGTATATGGAGCTTGTAGTCGGTTTTGTTTCGAAACATTTTTTTTTTATTTTAAAACGAAGACGCGACGTTATGTATAATATGTCAGCATCTTTGTCATAAAAAAACGACTACATGGGGAGGAAGACTGTCAAAGGATATGAAATTTCAAACAAATTCAGCTGATAACTTTGCATATTTTGACAGCGATACCTTATCCATACGAGCGGTCTTGATTTCGCCGAAATTTTCATACAAAAAAGGTTTTAGGCCGTCTGGGCTGAGGAGAATTTCGATCCATAGATGCACGACACGTGTACATGTATACATAATATTAAAGCAGAACGTAAAGCTGTTTCCAATTCTATCCACTTTAACGAATTTACCTTCAGAAATGCGACGTATATTACGCCTACGCTATACTTATCCTGATTTTATATGAAAATTGAAAAAATCTGAAGATAATGGAAAAATATTTTATCTGATTGATTTTTTGGGAATATTGCGAGACAGGAATTCGCATTATAATATTGAATGACTGTTGACGAAGGTTTGTGTTGGAGAAAAAGGTTAAATACCTACTGTATGGTAAATTGGAAACTAAAATTTTCCCTCCGCTCCGTTGTTCTCTTCCTTACACATTACAATCGTCTTAAGCCCTCGGAAAGGCAACATGACGAGAGAATAAGAAAAGTTGCAGAATATAAGAAAATTAAATGTATAAAGAGACTACGCTCATAAGAAGTGAAATTTTGTTAGTTTATATTAAATTTTTCATTGGTGCTGCAAATGACTAATAATTGCAGAAATAAAGTTATAATTAAATTAAATTAAACATATTTAGGAGCTCAGCTCCATCCGCCGCGCCGGTCGGCTCAACCTCGACTCGGAATCTGCGCGACCTCTTCACGTCCTATGCCGTGACAAGGCACACGCTTTGGTATACCTGTACAAAATACCTCTTCTGTATACCGGAACGTCTATGGCCAGCCTTGGCCGCTCCTTCAGCCTAATGTTGCTAAAAACCGTCACTAAACGTCTTTTGTTTCGATAGAAATTCAACATTACTATGCCGAATGGAGAAATCAAATCAAAGAGTTAAGAAGAATTCACGCGTTAACTTTTTCGTTTGATTCCTCGTAGTCCATTCAACTTGGCAATGTTAATTGTGCTTCCAGGGGCCGGATTGTGCAAGCGTAAGTTTTTCTGTGGTGCGCACCGCCGAAAAATTCACCAAAACGACGTTTCTTGACTGGCCCATCGAAAACCAGTGTTTGGATACTCAATTGCCCTAATCCCTTGTGGGGCATAGCGCGTCAACTGTTCCATGTGGCCCAGTTGACGTTTCGTTGCCATAAATTGGTTTCAGAGAATGCAGTTGCCAGCATGCACCTCCTGCACATCCATGGCCACGAACGTCGTCGTGGACGGGATTCGAACCCGAAACGCCCGTAGTCAAACATGAGACTGATGCCTCAACACACAGCGCTACCGGTCGCCCCAGTGTTTGGATGATGAACATTCAAATTTACATTTTGTATATAGTGGTGACCATAATGGTCACCTATGTATGAGCTGGGCCATTGTTTGTACTAGGCATTACCACCAAAAGGCTTTTACTAACCTCTTCGTGCGAAAATGTTGCATTTATTTCTCCCACGAAAAAGTGACAGTGTAGACTTGCATAGAGCACATATCCACGTCGCTCTACACTACACTTGAATTTCCCCTTCTCACTCAAAAGAGAGCGATCACCACTGTAATGACTGGTCTCCACACCGAATAAAATGCAAAGTATTCGTTTTCGCTTGGAAGTTGCCCAAAACGTGCGAACAGATGAGTACCGAGAAGATAGAACATTTTCGTGCGAACCGGATTTTTGACAGTTTTCGTATGAGACTTCGCACGAAAAACGGAGGTTAGTACCTTCCTCAAGGCGGAAATGGATTCTAAACCCATACTCAAGGAAATTTTGCTTAAGACAAATTCAAATTGAGTGCATAATTAGAATGGATTCATACAAAGTGAGCTACTTGCCAGCTTGGGGACGTATTAAACAGTTTTATTTCAATTTTTCAAGTCCTCGGCTTGACCCCTAAAAGGGTCGGGATCAGCAATGACCGTATCGATTTCGTCAATGGCTTGTGGGCGAACTGAACACGGTTTTATTGACATTTTACATAACAAATGCATACTTAAATGAAACCGGAATATAGAGGGCTACGCCCGCAATCCGAGGGTTTTGTAGCAAGCGCTTATTTTGGTATATAAATATCGGCAAATTACGAACTAATATTTTCTCCTCCCCCACTATTCCCCTTTCTACAAATTCCAAGAAAATGCGAAAAAAATGGAATGTACTCAACATTACCTTTCTCACGACACCTCACTTGCCTATACCAGTCGATAAAAAAAAATTTGACCTTAATTTCGCCTCTATGTGGACCCCTCCCCCCTTCCACCCGGTAAAGTTTGCAAATTACGACGCAGCGCCCCCAACTAAACTTTACCCTTTCAAAAATGATTAATTAAATAACTGCAATTCGCACTACGAAAAAAAGCATGAGAGTAGTACTCACACCTATGAGGCCGGTAGGTGTAATTTTTGAGTGGATGATGTCAAAATGCCTAACTTTAAATGAATGTACTATTATTAAATATTATGTGATTGTAATGAAACTTAAAGACATTATTGCCAATGATGTTGGTTATCATTGGCCATCAATATTTTTGACCTCGGGTGTGCTTAAGGCGTGCAGGGGTATGCTAACTGCAACTATAGAAATGTACTATTATTAACCTTTTTTGATGAGATATCAAAATTCTACGATTTTCGGTTTTCTGTACTAGTAGAATGCCGCTTTTCTGCAAATTTTCATATTTCTAAGTATAACAGTATCGAAATGCGAGGGGGGGGGGGGACAAACTCGGATCACATATTTTCCCCTCTATCTCTTTTCTCCTTTTTGCAAATTTGATGAAAATACCGGAAATAAAATGTACTCGGTGTTACCTTTCTCCTGATACCCCACAAGCCAATACCAGATGACCTTCATTTCCCCTCTATGGGGACATCCCCTTAAAGTTAGCCTATTACAACGAATCGCTTTCTCCGGCGAATTATAATAATTCTACATACTCCCACAAAATTTCATGTATGTGGCTTCAGCCGTTCGTGAGATATTTCTTGGACAGACGGACAGACATTTGACCGATTTCATAAGGGTTTTGTTTTTAATACAAAACCCTAAAAACGTATCGGTTTCATCGTCTCAAAATGGCGAAATTGATAGGGTTTTTTCCATTTAGTCACTAGAAAACTGTCTCGATTTGGTCGTTGGCTTGGAGACGTACTAAATACGGTTTTCTAAATACGCGCCTCGGGGCCGGATTTTCTTTCGACGCCTCTGTCTACACCTTTATAAGGTCTAGGATACAACTAACTATCCCTGAAACTTGCCGTCATTATCAAATCGTTTCAAATGCAATTCCTTTTACCAATCACTTTTTATACCATTTTAATTAAAATCCAATCCGACATATTCGCTTTTAACATAAATTTTTATACCATCCTCATTTAGAAGAACTATGAAAGAGCTGTGGGAAAATATACGGATGAAAGTGCTCTTTGACGGATATCACAATTGACCTGATAAGGGCTGCCAACAGTTTTAAGTGTGCTTTGACTCATCATCATCATCGGTATCATCGAAAGTGGCTTCCTAGCATCACCATCGACAGGAAATAAAACGACGAATCGTGAAAAGGACTAGTCTCCCGAGAGTTTGATCAAAGTGCAGTTTTTATGGTAGTTCGTATTATATTTGAAGAGCTCATCAGGATTGTAATTGTAATTTTGTAATTGATTAGTTCCACGGGCCTTTGAAGGAATGCTGCGTGAAGGATTTCTAATTGAATTAGCATCGTATCGGGTTTTCAGGATACATACGAGTAGAATTCAAATAGAAAATATTTGTAAAACCTGCCAGACCATGATGCAAAAATGTTTTAATGATGGCGGCTTAAAAACTTAGAAGTAGGTTAATGGACAAAATTGCAGCAGACTTTTCTATTACTTTGCAAATCATTTCCGAAACTAGGTCATCAGCAATTTAGGCCCAAGCAAACCCATTGTATCGTAATCATTTTGCCAATAAGAAAATCCAAATACAAAACTTTCTCAAAAATATACTGTAGCATAATAATCTGCTTTTCCATATTTCTTTCGTCAGAAGACTTTTGCCACGCTGGCGTATACTTTTATTGGAAAACTTTTTGCACTTTCTCCCCCTTTAATTTCCCATTTCTATACGGAGGCATCTAGCGCATAACAAATGACTCTATAGACATTCGAGAGTTTTTGACAGGAAGCCATCATAACAACCGCAGAAATATCTTCACCAAATTCATTCCAATAAAGGAAAGATTTTCGATTGAGCCGAGGAATATAATCAAATGCCATCGGAAAATCAAAATATTGCGCCCTGGAGAAAAACAGATGAAAACATGAGCGCGTTAAGCCTTAACGTCACGGACATAGGGTATGGTTTTTTTGTTTCGGGGGTGGTGATGATGGCAAGGATATGCCCAAGGCTCAAGGTGACAGGGGCAGAGAAGAGTCGACTTATAAACAGTAAGTGGAGTTTTGACAGGAAGACTTCTCCACTTTGCTTTGGATGTCATTCGGAATATTTCCGGCAACTGGTCTTTTCACTTTCTTTGGGCGATGATGGGACTCCGTGTTTAGGAGAAAAGATAAAATGTTTCCAAATACAGATGCCTGTGAATGGGTTTTTTTTTTTGTTATGTATTTTTATTGTGATATCGAGGCCGATGACTGGATGGACGAAATGGTGGATGGCTTCGTCGCAAACTTGACAAAACTTTATTAACAAATTGTTTAGACATTTGTTATGTAGACGCCGCTCTACCAGGGAGCCATCCTTCAGATGGGAAAAATATCTAATTTAAAAGCAACTGGGATAGAAGTCAATATATAAAACAATCAACAATAAGTCTGATCGAAACTGTTTAGTATTTTAGAAACTATCAACTCAGTTTTCCTAAATGCATGTTCAATTCACGAAATTACTTTCATTTAGGCTTAAATCCCCAACGAAATTTAACAAAAATCATCATGCCCACTGCGAACTTAAATCCAAATTCCGCCCAAAGTCCCCACTGCCTATTCACTCAAACCTCCCTTATAAAATACAATTGAATTCCGGAAATCTTCCGACATTAATGCAAGCAATCAACGGAAGCAAAGTCATCAGTCAACGTTTTCGACCCCAGACCCCATCATTATTTCCGGGGAATTGTCTTCTTGCGGATGACTGCGACCTATACAATGCTCGTCTCTAGTCCGTATGCTTTTAGTCCTTGTGCGAATCGTATTGATGTTATATATCATTTTGTCATTGTTGTTCGGAATGGATTTGAAATGGGCAAATGGAGTGAGCGATAGATAGCATTCGATGGAATTTTGAAATTGGAACGAAAACCCGAAGAACACCTGCGGGGAAACAAGGGCAGAAATGTTGCAAAGATATTTACAAAAGTTGAGAGAGTGGTTGTTTTACGGTGAATTGTGTCGACAAAAGTTGGCGCGGCATCAATCTTAACTTTAAAAGTGTCCTATCAATCTTTCAACGTTGATAATCAATTCTTGATTCGAAATCGAAAATGTTCAGGGATATAAGTTTTTTTGTTTGGAATAGTACAAAAGTCATGAGAAAAAAATGACAGTTTTAGACTATATTATGACTTTTGTTTTGGAAACAAATTTTATGAAACCAGAGGGCCAAAGTTGTCCTACTAATAAAACGAGTAAATTACCAACTACTTACTGGCTTATTGCGTCGCTATTCGGAAGCCGAAGATTTCGAAACTCTGAGATCCATCGAGTAGATCCCAGCCCTAACCTCGACATCCGATTTGGTCATATCTCCCAGTGACCTCCTTCCTGAGAAGAGAAAGAGAAACAGCTCGGTTTTACATGTATTTGCACTTAGACCAGATTCTGCAGCCCAAATGCTTACCATGTTTAGAGCGCTCACAAAAGCAAGGAAATTTCCCACCGCATTAGCTCCTGACGCTTCCAGCCTTCTCAGGAGTGTGTCCATTGCAATGCTCCATAATAGAGGGGAGATCACCTCACTTTGGGGCAATGTTGGAAGCATATTTAATTACTGGACTTCCTCCCAGTTCCGATTGTATTATTCTTCTTTGTGGCATGTATATTAGCACTTTTCTCTCTCTTTAATTGCCTTGACCCCTATAGGGGCATGGGCGCGTCAACATCTTTAGCATTTCAATGCCTTGATGGCGTTTCAATAGCATATCTACTTTTCGGAAGTGCAGTTGCTTGCATGCACCTCCTATCCGCGCCGTCTTTATACAGACAAGCTCGGAGTACTGTGAGAGTTCTATTAGTACTCACAGGCAATTTGTGATCGCGCCGAGATTTGATCTCCGAGCTCTAGATTGGGATCGTAGAGCGGTGACCGAACGATCACGGCGACCGAGCGCGACAACGTATTGACGTTGTTAAAAGCGTTGTCCAAGAAGAAGAAGAAGCTAGATTTATTGTTTGTAGTGTAGATCAGGCTCGATCGTGCGCACTACTTTGTGAATACCAGTTTCCGTCGACCTCTCCGTGAGATATGCATGCTGGCTATTGGATAGTGGCAATTTTACCAATTTTTGGCGTATACGGCTATTCAGGATTCGTTCCAGTATCTTTATTACGAAGGGAGTTAGACTAATGGGCCTTAAGTCTTTCGCAGTCTAATGACTGCGTCTGCCTCCTTTCGGAATGAAGGCCGCTTGCACTCGCCTCCTGGACTTGAAGACATGGTTTCAAGTGAAACAGCTTCTAGAAATGGTCGCCAGCCACGGAATTACTATTTCCTGTGACTGCTGAAGCATGAATGGGTATATGTTGTCAAAACTCGGTGACTTCTGTAGCGAGAAACTGTAGTAAAAATCGTTCTTTCCTCCGTGATTACTGATGCTATTTCGTTCCAGGAAGAACTATGCTCGCTTGACTCCTCAGTGTCGCACAGCGGTCCTCGCTGTCCGGGAAGAGTCACGACATGAGGAGATCAAGAGTCGCTCTAAGTTCCGTTCGGTCTTTTAATAAGCGACGAGCAGCTATGACTCTTATAGATAGAGTCTTATAGATCCGTGTGGAAGCCACCGTTTTTTTAATTACCAAGAATCCTTCTCGGCGGTTTCTTTTAGATTTTCCGGCAATCTTTGTACGAGTATGGTTGCCAGAACTTATGCTTATAGCAAATGTTTAAGATTTCTCTAGTCATCCTTTTTATATTCTCATTCCACTATGGAGATGGAACCTAACGGTTCAAGAGATCTGGTATTTCACGTCCAACGCATTCTCGAAAATTTCAGGTTTGGAATTTAGCTCGCGTATTGTCCCCATACTCGGAAAGTCAATCTTACAAAGTTTCTGGTGATTACTTGTCTTCCTTCAATTCAGTTCCTTGTGAATTGCTGTGAGGCTTTGTTTCTTCTACCTTGATAACTACCTAATGTCCAGTTGTTGTTCGAGTAAGAGTTTAGACTGGATACCTTCCAATGTGTCCTCCGCTGATGGGGTTCCTTCTGGAACCAAGTAAGGTGCGGACGTTTCCAATTTTATCCCATGAGTAAGCCGGACAGGGTGGTCCATCCTGGCATAATCGGTATTCCAGGGTAAGGCAATTGTGCGACCGACATTGCTCGGGCATCGGAGGTCGGATATTTGACCAAACTCCCCTCGGCCATCCTGCTTTCGGTGTACGCCTTTCCACGTTGGCTTGGGACCAATTTGGCACCTTTTACAGTGCAAGTAAGGGCAGTTTTCGAACTGATACTTCGCGTTTACTCATCGCTTAGATCGAACTTGCCCCCGAAATATGACCGGGTGGCTATTTGATCCGCAATCGGCTTGGTGAATCTACTCCCAACCGAGCCGTCACACTCTCAGCTCAGTCCGTCGTAAGGGACAGTTTCGAGCAGTTGCCGCGTGGATTTGTTGTATGCACTTGCTTCTCAGGTCACTTTAATAAATTAAACTTCTGGCCAGACCGCTACACGCAGCAAAGAGTAAATACTATAGGGTTGCGAGAACTGGTCTTCTCTTCCAATAGGCCTGCTGTGAGGTAGATTGGAGATGAGTGGGTTTGGTGACTCGTAGATGGATATTTATTAATATTTATCCAATATCTTGTAATGAACCACCACCATATTATGGTCTGGTAGTGCTGCTCACACCGGCAGATCGACGCAGCAACTGATGAGTAGTGATCTGTTGGTAGTACGAAACCAGAGGCCGAGGGTCCCATTACACCCGGACCCAGGTGCGACCGCGTGGACGTCTGATCCGTCTGCCAACCATTCCATCCTTTTCGACTATTTTTTTTATTCCTCATTTTTACCTCCCCTGTTTGTGTTGTCTTCCCCAGGTCTATGAATTTTTGTTAATACGTGAAGGACAGGGGCAACGAATGGCGAAAACCCCGCCCACATCTCCCGAACTGAGCTACAGCAAGCATAGGCCGCTGCTTAGCTCGTTGAGGGGCCTTTTTCTTCGCCAGATGGCACAGCCCGACCTTCATGGTCATTATGCTACCAAAGGCTCCGTCCCCACGGGCATCTCCGGATGCCCACCAAACCGTCCGTTACAATCTTTAATAGAGTCGCTGATAAGCTAATGGGTCTGTGGATGCTTGGAATACGCATATTCGGAAAATAGCTTCATCCCTAGACGGCCACCATGATGACATTCGGCTTCGTCAAATAATTTCAACGTGTAATTTCGTATTTCCTTTGGGTGTTTTTATCGACTGCTCATTTTGTAATAAAAATTCTTCACATTATTTGTTCCGTTCAATTGAACATCGCTTTATCCTTGCTCTCTTGTCATCTCTGCTGTATTCCAACATGCGGATAAAAAATAAAATCATAATCCACCGCTTTTAATAAAATCCATCAAAATCCGTTTTTCTCGTTGAAATTTCAAACAGAATTCCACAATGTTAATCATACTGGTACTCATATAAGTGGATTTTGCACACCAATAATTCTACAAGGACTCGGAATAATCATATTTTAATACATCCTCTTTTCATTATTCCCCGTTTTATACTTTTTTTTTTAATTTTGGAAGGCAGAGCGCCTAGTGCCTGGGAAAAAAGCGGGCCCCATTAACCTATTATCCCCGGGATTTTGCATCAGTCGGAAACAAGGATTTTTGTTAATGACGGGATGCTTCATCCCCAACGGGATCTTTCATTCTACCAGGAGGCGAATTTTCCATTTATACGATTATACCTAAACATGGATGAGTATGGATGGTCTGTGATTATATCTCAGGCATCGTAAATCATTCGATTGTATAAAATAAACATTTCCTCTTTAAGTTTTTTTTTCTGCTCGGGTCGTCGGGTACCGCCATCATTATTGATAGTAGCGACATACGAGTATCATTAATTCCGGACGGAACTTCCGCATCTCTGGCCATACAAATATATCTGGCATATATCATTGCTCTGGAATATATTCCCGGTCCTAATAAATGTTCGGGATTTCTCGATTCTTTGCCAGAATGTGAGTGTGAGGGAGACCGATCCATATCCATTTTTGGCTCACGGTCCGCCTCTTCCCGACATCGGCAGATAAGCGGCAATGAACAAACGAATAAATCCTTTTGCCCGGGAAAATAACTCGCAGATTTCGTATGCGCAGTCATAAGGATTATGCGAGAGAACTGCTATTTAGTATTTTACGTTTGCAATGTAAGGAGCGTATTAATCGAAAATGAGCACAAATCATTTGAAAATACAGAGGCTTGGGTTATGGAACGTCATGAAATAGTTCGACTGGAAGATGAAGTGGATGCAGCAAGGATGGTGATGGTAACTCTGGTACATCTGGAGTCCGGGTATTCAAAGCAAAGATAAGGTGATTGGTTGTCATATTAGCGGCTTCAAGACACTATATACATATATATAATACTATCACCAGACAAACGTCCACTATATACATATATATAATACTATCACCAGACAAACGTCCAATTTACTTTTCCTATAAAACTGAGTGTCCTTGAAAATGCAGTTGCCTATCTAACAAAAATCAATACTAAACTAAAGCCAAAGGCTAGCTTGCCGAAGTTAGGCAAAGAACAATGTTTATTATAATGCTAACTTCTCATATAAAAAAGTTACCGTATGCTATAACTTGGATTCACTCTGAGTTTGCCGCTTTGAAATTAGCAGTAACGCTTGCTCCGATCCCACTGTTCCTTTGGGAGATATATGAAATAGTGAGCCGATTTCAGCTAAATTCGGTTAAATGGTTAGCTACTTTATCCACGGCTGGGCTAAGTCAACGGAAGAGCTTTCCTAAGAAAGTGAGCATAGATAAGGTAATTTAAGAAAAATAAGAAGATAAAATCTTTGAAACAATATGAAATTTATTAAAATCGCTCCAAATATATTATTAGTATTCAACGCAACCACTTCTTTTTAATAAAGTCGGCAGCTTTCTCGGCGATCATTATTACAGCTGCATTGATATTAACCCTTACTAACGTGGGCATGATTCCAGCATCAACCACTCTTAATCCACTTACGCCGTAAACCTCCAGTTCAGGACTGACAACAGCCGCTTCGTCGGTTTTCGGCCCCATTTTGGTAGTACCGCAATAATGGTAAAGCGTATTCGACATATATCGAGCATAACACTCCCAGTACTTATAGCTGCCATACTCACATTCAGGGATATTTACGCGCAGAAATTGACCATCCACTTTCTTGAAAATAGTGGTACTTTCAAATTTCAGTAGATTTTGAATTCCTACAAAAATTCGGGGGAGATCGTCGTTTTGATCAAAATAATTATGGCGAATCAAAGGATCATCGCGATAGTCAGTGGATTTCAATTTGAGGTAACCTTTTGATCGGGGTTTTGTTAAAATTACGCCCACGTGTATGACACGGTATGTATCGTCAATTTGTTTGATAATACTTTCGCGGATATGATCGTGATAAGCGGCCAGATCCAAGGCGGGGTTTTCAAATGGTCTAAACATGTAATGAATGACGGGAAGATGTCGGTTGCCATCGGAAGCCACGAATCCTGATATGTCCAAAACAGCCGCAGAATACGGTCCTTTTCCGTTAACCCACTGATTGTAAATTGAATCCAAAAATTGTTTCCGTAAGTCTTTGTCATGGCTGAAGCGATAGCGTAGATACATATCAACTCGAACATGGTCCCGAAGATTGTTGCCGACAGACAGATCATTTATGACGGGAATGCCCAAGGCATGCAAGTGCGAGCTTGGTCCTATACCCGATAAAATCAGTAATTTTGGTGTCTCTATCGATCCCGCGGATAAGATGATCTCCTTGCGCGCCACAACTTTCATTTCCTGTGTTTTTTTATACATGAAACGCACGGCCTGTGCCTTGGGTATGAAATCGTCACTGAAATCAATTTTAAAAGCCAAAGCATTTTTAATGACATGTAAATTAGGTCTCCGCTTTTTGAGGAAAGATTTCGCAGTGGTCCAGCCACGTCCATTCCGCAGTGTTCCGTACACTTTGCCGAATCCAATGTCCGGTCCATCGGTGAAATCATCAACCAAAACATGTCCCAACTCGCTGGCAGCTTCTTTCAACATCTTCTGATCAAATTGTGGGATCGGAAATGATTCCACGTTCATGGGCCCACGAACCCCATGTGATTCATACGGGTTCTCCCCGCGGAATTTCTCCGTTTTCTGGAAGTAGTACTGAATGTCATTCCAACCCCATGATGGATTTCCGGCTTTTTCCCATAAGTCGTAATCATGGGGAGATCCTCGAAGATGATACCTAACACCCATAGCATGCGAACCGCCTACCATTTTTCCTTTGTTCCAGAAACAAAAGCCGGTCTTCATTGCTCCACAAGATTTCGGGTCGGGTTCCGTTTTGTAAAGCCAATCTACCCGGCTTCCTAGCAGTTGCGACCATAAACCGACAATCTGGAGAAATGCAAATGAAATATTTGTGGATCATTGAAAGGATTTGTGTATACCTACATCACTCTCCATTGGTGGATCGTCGCCAGCTTCTATAAGAAGAACTTTGTTGTGCATGTTTTCTGCTAAGCGTCCTGCCACTACAGATCCAGCCGATCCCGCTCCTATTACAACGAAATCATAGTCATCAAGCCCTGATGGAAAAGATGCATGAACGAATGAGTCTAACTTCATGGTTACTTCGACAAACTGAGCACTTTATGCAATTACAATATAATAATTATTTCCAACCATTTTTTAGCGCCGTTTCACCGTAGTCAGTGTGTGCGTTCAGAAGGAACTGAGCAACTTCCGCTCAGCGAACATGTTCAGAACGAGCGGGTTCAGAAGTGACCGAGCAACTTCTGCTCGGGTGAGCATGATCAAATTTCACCGAGCAAGAAATATTTCTGCTCACTGATCAGTGCTCAGTGCTCAGGTTCTTCTTCTTCTTTTTCAACCTCACGCTCAAGTTGCGACTTTCGAATTTTGACAGTTATCAAGTTGGTTGTTGTGTTTTCGCCGCTTTCGGCTTCTAGTTCTTTGGTTTTCGGGTGCTTTTGATTTTGTTTTCTCGTTGTTCGTGATTTTTGTAATGGACAGCGTGGGATTCATGTATGTTCCACTTTTCGGCACTTGACGTCTAAAATTGTCATCGTTAGCTTTCAGCTGGTCGATTTTTCAGCTGGTGAAGTAGCGTTCAGCAGGTGCAGACTCCAAACCGAGCAGCTCCGGAGCTGCTCGCGAGCAGTTGCGGAGCAGCTCGCGAGCGGTTTCTGCTCTTTTGCCACCTTCTGAACGCACTCAGTTATAAAATTTGTCGATGCGGATATGTTGCAATGAACAGTCGCCATTGTCAATAGGAACGTACTGATGAGATTGGTGGCAGGCCCCAAGCTGTTTGGACTGCACATACCCGTACCAGCCATACTGATGATTCTATTTTATTTCTGGAACAAAATAATAAAATAATCCAATATGCGCACATTAGAACATCCAGACCAAAAAAACACGAAACTATAACCAGTAAAATACACTGTGATCCTCTGTGATCTAACTATCTTCTAACGAAATGCATCGAAGATGCAACTAAAACTGGCATTTATATATGGCATAAAATAAATTATTCAAATATTCAATCAAGTGGGATAGATAAATTTACTCTTAAATTTAACATAGTGGCATTAGAAAGAAAGGGTCTAATATGAATCGATCTAGCGGTAGGCAGAGAAACCAGGCGATGATTTATGCGTTTCTAAAATATTGTATTGTGAGGGGTCAAATGTGCGCGCGTTTTTTAACAGACTTGCAGAGCAGAGCAGATCAACACTATACAATTACACTAACAATCCGATCTGAGCTGCTCTGAGCTTAGTGTAGAGATTCTACTCCGTTGTGTAGTTCCGCATTTTGAATTGCAGGTCGCGCGGAAATTGAAGTTTTCAAGAGTTGCTGCCAACTTTATTATATTCAACTGTCAGATTGCATACAACCACACGACCGACTCTGTTGGCGGGTTTTATGGAGAAAAAAAATTTTTTTTATGGGTCTTGAAAGATTTGTACGTTTTGATAAAAATCATCAGTATGACCATAAGAGAGATGGTAATTGTGGCATGAAAAATATCCAATAAGAACTTATCCTCGATAATATTGCTCTGAATCGTTTTCTTCCCTACCTGTCCTGTTCTGATCTGCTCTGTACAAAAAGAACGCACCTATTACAATCTTGATTTTCTTCCACAAAGATGAACCCGTAATAAAGCCGAAAGGCAGGAAAATCAATGTTGACCTTAATGATATGAAGATGGCACTTCATGACCTAATTTGCATCTTGATATTTTCGGACCGTTGTTCTTCATATTGGCTTAGCAAGTCAGTGATAATTTGTAAGGCTGCGTTCATATTACCTAGCGATAAGCGTGCGGTTGGGTGCGTAGACGACTAAAAAAATGATACAAAGTATCTACGCTGCATGCAGATACATCGAAACATGGATATGTCTTATGCCTACCGAAAGCGTGGGATGTGTTTTGTCGAATGATTTCATCCAGTATAACTATACTGGGATCTTTATAAAACTTACGTCGATATCTTCAACACAACAGGTTACACGCAGTCGGTAGCCAAAGACATTTCCATGTTCCGATGTATCTGCGTGCAGTGTAGATACTTTGTATCATTTCCCACCAAAAGCCAATAACCTGTCTTCCAAGAACCAATTCCCGATAAACCCGCCCCAAATCAAACTTAACACCCCCTTTAAGAGACAGAGAGACATACCCCATTGAAAACTAACGTCCCCATATGAACCGAATACACCCGTTCTAATGAGATTGAACACCCAACCACAAGAGACAGATAGACACGCCCTATTGAAAGTCAACATTTATGCTGCTAATACATCGTACCGTATGTGGAGCTTTTGTTCTCTGTTTATAGCACGTAGTATAAATCAGCCATTTTGTTCTATATGTTTATTGCACGTGTGGTGGTGGCCCACATTGTGAACCAGTCAGACCTCAAATCGCCGCCATTGCAAATGCACAAACACAGTCGCTGGATCACCCGCTTTAGCTCGAATTAACTTCATCCGCTCTCGCTCATCTTCGGGGGCGGGAACTATGTACACTCTCTCAAATTGCGTCTGCGCATGTCCAAGTGTTAGTCGAACTGACTACTTGCTACTTTTTCTGGGATCCTAGTGATTCAGATAGTACAATGGGTGCTATTTTAAATCGGCCATTACATTCATTCTTGCCGTCCACAACGTCAACCTTTATCGCTATCAAATCAACATCTCAACATGTACACACAAGATCCCCGCAAGCGCGCCGCCCGCGCGGATCTATAAGCAACAGCCATGCACAATGACCACTTCACTCAAACGACATGCACAACCAGAATAGAAACATTTTCAATGGGCTTGTTTCCTCTTCTGACCCCCGAGTAGAAAAACAGACATTTCGTGTGACGGACAGATTTTTAGGATGACCCCCAGCTATAAGACATATCCATGTCAAAAATCGAATGCATTGTTTCATATGTAACTGTTCAGACTGGCACGGTGAGCCCGCGATATTCCTAAGCGCGTAAGCGAGGCACTCAGCGATCAATATTATCTGATTTTCTAAGCGCGTAAACATTGTCGGCAGTGACGTGAATTTGTGCGACATATTAATATCGAATGTTCAAAGCCGTCCAATTCTCTGGAAAGAGGACTCCAAAAATTATAAAACAAAAACATCACCGATCAATTGTGGAATGACGGTGGAGCCAGGTATTTATATTTTTTTCGGATACAATAAACTAAATAGCGATAAATGTTTCAAAAGTGGAATGTGCGTTTCCGTGATAAGTCAAATCATGGAAAGGGCTCTGGATATGGTGAGCGCCTGGGCAACAAGCCGTGGACTGGGCGTTAACCCAGGCAAGACTGAACTGATGCTATAAAATCAAAGTACCACATCTTTTTATTAAATAGCTGGCGGCGTGCAGTGCAGTTCGGCTCAGAAACTCGGGAGCCGGTACTACCAAGCCGTACGGCCTCAGCAACATTCTTAGCCGGTTGCTACGTAATGCAGTCAAGGTGAAAACAGACTTCACTCTGCTCAAACTGAGGCTTGATAGACGCTTCTCTGCCGAATTCCCCACAAAGGCTGAATGAAGGAGGAGCTAGGTGGTGAAGGACTTTGACATCACGATTTCCACCAAAATAGACTGCGGCTTCGGTGCAGGGATCATTTCTGAAGCGCTGAATATTTTGGAGAGTTATCACCTTTTGGACTACGCCAGCATTTTCCAGGCAAAAAGGCTCGCAATTATGAAGGCATGTTACACTCTCAGAGATATACCAGATAACGAGAACATCGCCATTTGCTCAGACAGCCCAGCCGCTATCAGGATACTGAACTCAGTGAGTACTTCCTTCAAACTGGTTGAGTGGTGAGAAGAAGAGTTAATTCGCCATGGCAGATGGTTCAATATCACCCTGCTCTGGGTGCCTGGCCACAGAGAGGGCAACGAAAAGGCCAACGAGCTGACCAGAAGGGAGCCGTCCTAGAAAGCTCTCATGCGGAATCTGTTTGCACGTCTGAAAAGTAGATATGCTATCGAAACGTCTACAAGACATAGAAGTGCTAGAGTTGTTAACGCGCCATGTCCCTGGAGGCAAGGCAATTAACACTCGCGCAATTAAATCGACCCCAAACCCTAAATTGACTGCAGTATCAGTCTGTCGTTATACTAAAACCACGCCTTATGCATACAAAATCCACAAGGGCTGAGTATCAGCAGGACTGTTTTGTTTCCACCGAACTCCAAAGCCAGATTACAAAATAACAAATAAAAATGCTAAGACCTAGGTTCACAAAATAATTTATTAAGCCCAAAACTATAGGTAGTTGGAATGAATACTAGTATTTAGACTCTCCACTTGTTCTTAATACAATCAGCACCTTTCTCGCCGATCATAATTGCCGCTGCATTGGTATTCACTCTTACAATCGTTGGCATGATTCCAGCATTTACAACTCGCAATCCTTTGACGCCGTACACCTCCAATTCGGCATTAACAACAGCCGATCTATCGGTTTTCGGTCCCATTTTTGTCGTGCCAATGTAGTGACTCATCGAACTTGACATATATTTCGTATAGCATTCCCAGTACTTAGTACTACCATACTCGTATTTGTCACAATCTGGAATATCGAAATGCACAAATTCGCCATCTATTTTCTTGAAAACATCGGAGCGTTCTAATTTGACTAGAGTTTTGATTCCTCTAGCCATTCGCTTCAAATCGTCGGACTGGTCAAAATAATTGTGATAAATCAATGGATCATCGCGATAGTCAGTGGTCTTTAACTTGAGGTAACCTCTTGATCGGGGCTTCGCTAAAACTACGGACACGGCGATAACACCATCAGAATCGTTAATCCGCTTAGCAATACTCTTCCTAATATGATCATGATATTTGGCAACTTCTATTGAGATATTTTCCACTGACCGAAACAAGTACTGAATGTCGGGAACACGTGAATGCCCATCGGTCGCCACAAATCCTACCACATCCAACGTGCCCGCTGAATATGGTCCGCTTCCGTGAACCCAATGATTGTAAATCGAATCCAAAAACTCCTTTACTGAGTTTTCGTTTTTCCCGAATCGATAACGGATAAAAAGATTAACCAGAACATGAGTCTGCAGATTGTGGCCGACAGCGAGATCTTTTATGACAGGAATGCCTAAGGCATTTAAGTGCGTCTTGGGTCCTATTCCGGATAGCATCAATAATTTGGGTGTTTCAATCGATCCAGTGGATAAGATGATCTCCTTGCGAGCTTCCACCTTCATTTCATGGGTTTCTTTATACATGAATCGTACTGCCTTGGCCCTTACATTTTTGCTGAAATCTATTTTAAAGGCGACGGCATTTTTAATGACATGCAAATTCGGTTTCCGCTTTGTCAGGAAAGCTTTCGCCGTGGTCCATGCACGTCCATTTCGAACTGTACCGTAAACCTTGCCGAATCCTATGTCTGGTCCATCGGCGAAATCGTCAACCAAATTATGACCCAACTCGCTAGCAGCTTTTTTTATTATTTTCTGATTAAATTGTGGAACTCGAAAGGATTCTACATTCATGGGACCATGAACTCCATGCGATCCATATGGGTTCTCTCCACGGAAGTTTTCCGTTTTCTTGAAATAGTACTGAACGTCGTGCCAACCCCATGATGGATTTCCGGCTTTTTCCCACTCGTCGTAATCTTGCGCTGGTCCACGGTAATAACCCAAACAATTTATACCGTGTGAACCGCCAACCATTTTTCCACTGTTCCAAGTACAGTAACCTTGTTTCAATGCCTGGCAGGATTTTCGATCGGGTTCCGTTTTGTAAGACCAATCGACCCGGCTTCCTAGCTGGAGGGACCATAAACCGGGAATCTGAAGGAATACATGAATGAATTGTGGTTCATTTAAGGATTTAGGGTCCTACTTCGCTTTCTATGGGTGGATCATCACCAGCTTCAATAAGAAGAACTTTGTTGTGGATGTTTTCTGCTAAGCGTCCTGCGACAACCGATCCAGCCGATCCTGCTCCAATCACCACGAAATCATAGTCGTCGAGCCCTGTTGGAGTATATGAGTACACCGATGATAAGGTTGCACAGGTCACTTGAATAAACTAAACATTATGGGAAATTTCAACCAAGTCTAACCGTATTTGAGCGCCGTTTCTCCGTAGTCCTTGGGCCATTTTGTCGATGCGGTTATGTTGCAGTGAATTGTCGCCATGGTCAATAAGAACGTATTGAAGAGGTTGTTGCCCGGTCCCAGGCTGTTTGAATAACACACACTATCGCTATCCATTGTTTCAGTAGATCTCACCTCACGCAAAACTATTCTTTAACAACCTCAACGAAGAATAAAAAAAAAACACAGAAGTATCATAAACTGTGACCAATAGGCCTAACTATCTTGTAGCGAAATGGTCCAATTATGTTACTAGCACAGGTATTTATATTCTATTTGTAGTAATTTATTCATAAATGTTTGGACTCACTATACATACAAATATGTAAATCTAATATGAGACAATTTCTACAAAAGAGTGCATGAATTAATTAAGAATAGTGGTAAGCTTAAAAGCTCAGTAATTAAGTTTTCTGAAATAGTTAACATGCGCATAGTTTATATTATAAAATAAAATAAACTTCTTGATCAGTGTTTGACCAAGGATCGCCAAAGTGCCCTGTTTTTTATGCGTAAAATTCGTATCGTTTAGCACGACCCCAATTTGGCTCAGATAGCCTAAGTATCAGATAGAAAATTAGAAAAAGTTTTGTTAGAGTTTTGATATTTGGTATCTTTATGTTTTTTTTTTTTGGGTCGCAGAACACGAGTTTGAGGTTTCGCAATAAACATTTCCGCGTGAAATACTTTTTGTCCAAAACACATGTGAAAAATTAATAATCACGGCTATGTCGAGCCGCTGTCACTGCAACAAAATTTATTTTGACCAAGATGATTTGGCTCAGTGGCACATGTTCCGGTTAGACCAGCGATTGGTTGTGGATATTTGAGCCAAAGTACACTTGTCCTAGAAAAGCCACTTTAAAATATAAAAATTCGAAGGAAGGAATAGAAGGAGGGGGAATTGTGTCCATCCTTCGAGATCGGAAGAACCTGAATTGAGAAAAATATTAAGTTACATTATATTATAGTTTTGGAAAATTTGGTATACAGGCCAAATTAGTGCGACTGACAAAGATGACGATGACCAACTCCGTCTCACAAGTCAGGATCCATAATAGACTAACTGATCTATTTGAAACACGCACTGGTCTGAAACAGGGCGATGGACTGGCACCGACACTCTCAACCTAGCACTGGAATACGCTCTTCGAGCTATGAATATGAAACACGGCAATACGCTACTTATCAAGTCGACACAATTAGTAGCGTACGCCGACGATACATCATGTCCCAAAGATTGGCCGACGCAAAAGAACTTCTGCATACGCTCGATACCGCTGCAAAAGAAGTTGGACTACGTATCAACGAGGGTAAAACTCAAATAATGATGCAATCGATGACAAGGACACCTGCACAATCGAGCATCAATGTGGGCGACCTCAACATCGAGTTCGTGAACGACTTCATATACCTGGGTTGCAACTTGTCAAGGGACGCCAACGAAACGGACGAAATCAAGCGACGGATACAGTTAGCTAATAAGACTTTTTTCTCGGTTCTCCCCATAATGAAATCGAAGCGTGTACAAAACCATTATACGACCAGTGCTATGCTTTGGCTGCGAGCATGGACCCTAACTCAAGCCTCCGGAAACATGCTAGACACATTTGAACGTAAGGTTCTGCGGCGAATTTTTGGGGTCGTTTGCGATCGAGATGGATGGTGCATCCGGTACAACCATGAGTTGTATGAACTGTACGATGAGCTGGAAGTTTCGAAAATCGTCAAATTACAACGACTTCAATGGGCAGGGCAACACGGATAGGATTAGCTCTGCTTACATCCAAGATTGTAGTAGACTCTCGTCCAGCCTTTATCACGTTGGGGGAGTTTTTCAATATTACCCTAGGCTGGATTCCAGGCAATGGTGGTTTTTGTGATATTTAATTGATGAGCTTGCTAGGCTAGGAGACTTTGAGCGAGGCTCCGCAACTACATAATAGCGTCTTATGCCCATCAGGTCATGTAAGTCTTTTTTTAAAATCCTATTAGTAGGGCGGATGACAGGTGATTAAACAGTAATGCGTGTGTCGCGTCCATGATGCCTGTAATGTACCCTATCAGCTCTCCGCGTCTTCTATCTTTGAAAATACAGCACATCAGCTCTGTCATGGGGGTGATTACTGGTCATTGCCGGATTGGCGAGCACGCCAGGAGACTATGTTCTCCTTTCAATGACTTCCGCAGAAGCTGTGCAGATATTGACGAGGAGGAAAGTTGCTACCACCTTCTCTACGCTTGTCCGGCCTTGGAGGTTAAGAGGAAATCTATTCTTGGCTCCTAGGTTTTCCAGGAACTTGAGGAACTGGGTACTGCGAGTATTGGCCGTCGCTGTATTGCTAGCTCAGGCTGGTTTAACTACTTTGCCTTAACCCCTAGCGGGGCATAGCACGTCAACTACTCCTGCGCGCCATCGTACTCTGTTCTGGGCAATGGGGCGCAACTCCCCAAAAGACTTACCCAGTACCTGACACTCCTTTGCCACAGATCGACGCCATGTGATTCGAGGACCCCCTCTTGGTCGGCCTTGGTTGGAAATGGGGTTCCATTTCATGGCATGCATAGCAATGCAGTTATCACTCTTCCGCAATGTGTGACCTATCCACTGCCATTTTCGCCTGCGTATCAATTCGTCGATTGGCATCTGACCCGTACGCCGACTTAGCTCTTCATTTGATATTGTTTCGGGCCAGAAAATTCTTAAAATTCGACGAAGACATGAGTTGACGAAAACTTGCAGCTTTCTGGTAACTCCTACGGAAACTTTCCATGTATTGCTCCCATACAAAAGCACTGATAGTACCAGGGAGCGAAACAGGCCCAGCTTGGTCTTGATGCTGAGATAACTGCTCTGCCAGATTTTGGACAGCATGCCGTATGCGCGTTTAGCCTGGTTGATACGACGAGCGATGTCCTGCTCCGTACCACCATTTTCGGCAACAATGCTACCCAGGTAGACGAAGTTGTCCACCTTCTCCACAGGCTTAATATTGATGGCAATAGGTGTCGGATTTCTTTTTCGCAACGGCGGGCTAAGAACCTTGGTCTTGTTGGTATTAATCTTTAGCCCAACCTTGCTTGCCTCCCTCTCGAGATCTAACGCCATTGCGGACAGATCCATGATTTTGTGGGAGAGTAGGCATATGTCGTCAGCGTAGTCAAGATGTTGTAGATAAGATGACAAAGTCCATTGAATTCCTCTGTCGAGTCCGGATAGGGCTGCATGCAACACATCGCCGATCACAATGAGGAATAGGATCGGTGAGAGGATGCACCCCTGCCGAACTCCACTGCGAATCTCAAAGTCCCCCGACAACTTACCTTTATGCAGAACGCGACATTTCGCGCCTTAATAATAGCCACAAGCTTCTCAGGGATGCCTCTCCTGCGCAAGGCCGCCCATATAGAATCCCGGTTCACACTATCGAAAGCCTTTTCGAAATCGATGAAAAGCAAGTGAAGCGGAGAATCGTATTCAGCGCATTGCTCGATGATGATTCGCAAGGTGTTAATGTGATCGACACAGGAGAATCCGGATCGAAAGCCAGCCTGCTCTTCATCAATTGTGCTTTCTAAGTGGGCCTGTGGGCCTTTAGTCTTTAGGCTGGTTTAAGAACTAGTACGATTAAGGTTGTTGGTTTCCAGGGGTATCGCAATGGACCTGTTCTATGGTCTAATTGTGCTGTGAATTGTCATGGCAACTTGTTTTACATACCAACATACCTAGATCCTGCAACAGATAAGTCACCGGGGTAGAACGCTAACTCAATAGTTAATGTTGTTATTGTATTACGTGTTATTTCACTAACCTGTAAAGGTTAAGATTCGCAAAAGAACGTGCCTACTATGCACTTTATCTGAGTGATGAAGCTACATAAATGTTTTAACTTACAATTTGTATTTTTTCATTGCGCCCAATATCTGGCATAAACAATTAGAATTTTCACATACAACTAACATGCATAATCACAATCGGGTACTTAAAGGGATGATTCACCTGCATGCTTTTGGCAGATTTTACATCTAAATGAAAATAATTCAACCAGTAAATAAACCCAAAAAAGTCAAAATTGCACATTCATGCTTTTGGCGTAAACGGAGTGAATTATTGTTATTAAATGGATCAGGTCTCTATACATTCATCTGCCAGAAACAGTTTAGGTAGTAATCTAAAAAAACAAACGATGACCCAGTAGTTGAATTAATTTATTGAGATCACACTCTTATATTATCATTTCTCATTCCTCAAACACTCCACTTATTCTTAATGAAATCTGCTCCTTTCTCGCCGATCATGATTGTTGCTGCGTTAATATTAGCCCTTATTATTGTTGGCATGACTCCAGCGTCGACAACCCGCAGTCCCTTTACACCGTGCACTTCCAGTTCTGGATTAACAACAGCCGCTTTATCGGTTTTCGGTCCCATTTTCGTTGTACCAGCGTAATGGTAAAGCGTAGACGACATATATCGGGTATAGCATTCCCAGTACCTAGTGCTACCATATTTAAATTTGTCACATTCTGGAATCTCGATACGCAAGAATTCGCCATCTATCTTTCTGAAAATATCTGTATGTTCAAATTTGACCAGATTTTGGATCCCCTTAACCATAAGCTTGAGATCATCTGGTTTGTCAAAATAATTGGGGTATATCAATGGGTCTTCGCGATAGTTAGTAGACTTCAGCTTGAGATTACCGATTGATCGGGGTTTCAATACCACGACGGCCGCAAGAATAACCCGATCATATTCGCCAATCTGACGGACAATACTGTTGCCGATATGATCCTGGAATGGAGTGACATACGATGTGGCGTTTGGTACCGGTAAGAACATGTACTGAATGTCGGGAAGGCGTGGATTGCCATCGATAGCTACAAATCCTGTCAAATCAAGTGCAGCCGATGAATACGGTCCTTCTCCGTGAACCCAATGATTGTAAACTGAGTCCAAAAATTCTTTTACCAAATTTTTGTCTTTTCCGTATCGATAACGAATAAACAGATCAGTTCGGACATGATCCTGGAGATTTCCGCCGACAGGCAGATCTTTTTTGACAGGTATGCCAAGTGCGTTTAATTGTGTCTTGGGTCCTATTCCGGAAAGCATCAATAATTTGGGTGTTTCGATCGATCCAGCGGATAAAATGATTTCCTTACGAGCTTCTACCTTCATTTCGTTTGAATCCTTATAAATGAAATGCGCCGTGTTGGCCAATAAATCTTTGCTGAAATCGATTTTATACGCAAACGCATTTTTAATGACATGCAAATTCGGTCTGCGCTTTGTCAAGAAAGGTTTCGCCGTGGTAAATCTACGTCCTTTTCGCAGTGTTCCATAAAGTCTTCCGAATCCAATATCCGGTCCATCGGCGAAGTCATCAACCGACAAATGACCCAGCTCGCGGGCAGCTTTTCTTAATATCTTCTGTTCAAATTGTGGAATTGGAAATGATTCCACGTTCATTGGTCCACGATTACCATGTGAACCATATGGATTCTTTCCGCGGAACTTTTCCGTTTTCTTGAAGTAGGGCTTAACTTCATTCCAACCCCATGTTGGATTTCCGGCTTTCTCCCACTCATCGTATTCGTGAGAAGCTCCGCGAATATAAAACATAGCGTTGATAGCATGTGAACCACCAAGCATTTTTCCTTTCGGCCAGAAACAGTATCCCGCCTTAAATCCACCACACGACTTTCCATCATTCTCCGTTTTGTAAAACCAATCCACCGAGCTGCCCAGAAGTGTACCCCATAAACCAGGAACCTGGAGAAAAAAAATTAAATTAGAATAAATGTAATTTTCCAGGTTATGGTTTTGTTTGAAAAATCTGCTAGACAAGAAAAGTTGAACCCGGGTCACGCAGGGGCGGATTGGGCCACCTGGAAACCGGGAAAATGCCTGGTGTGCCTTTAGCAAATATTTGCGTCAAAACGGGGAACAATATTTGCCCAAAGACCCTACCGTAATTTTTGGTGCGAATTTTTACACAGAATTTGAGAATTCTGGTATTCGTGGAGGCTGGTAGTTCATTGCAATGAGGCGACAGATTCGCCGCCCCCAAAAATTTACCGCCCTGGGCCCATGTTGCCCATGCATAAATCCGCTAGTGACGATACTGCGCACCAACTCAAGTGTCCATTTCGGATTTATTGACTAGATCAAATGACATCAAGCCCTCATTCTGCGTCCAATATTATCTGGCATTTGGTTGCCTTCCCCTTTGGTATAAGGTGAAAGAATAAGTCACAACCTTTCCCGAGTTGCCACAGGATACGGCTAAATGGGCAGGAGGTGTATGCTAGCGATATGCTAGCGAAATATAAGCTAGGCCTGTTGACGAACTAAGTCGCACAAGGTGTTAGCGCATGTATACACTTTGGGCGTCAAGTAATATCAATCCATTTGGACCATTTTCCGACTGTGAATTTTCTCTGATGGAGGATTGAAAAAAATCTTAGAATAATCTTAAGATTAGGGAGCTTAAATGTACTCACTTATGACGACAATAGTCGAAATACATCCGAAATAAGTAAATTTATTTTATAATAAATTTGAATAAAAGCAAGGTCAATAAGCTGTTTTTATTGTAATTTTAAGTTATAAAAAGCTTATACTAGCTTGTAGTAAGGTCTTAGAAAATTACGGTTTTTGTGTTTTGTGACTATCGGTATCACGCCCACTAAGTCGATTGCACATCTCGTTTCATAAACTCCATTGACTTCACTTTGGGTGCCAAATATTTTCGGCTGTTTTCTACTGTAAATTTTCAATGGCGTTCGATTAAAAAAAGCCTTAACGTAGCCATGCATCAGCCAACTGGTTGATGTCATCATAGATGATTGGCTGAGAAAAAAGAAATCATTCTACAGGGTAAATGGCGTGAAATAAAGTTGCCCCGATGTATTGGGCTAATGATGCTTGATGATTGTGTTTTGGTTTCTAATCATTTGTTAAGTTAAAAAAAAAACAGGGGTCAATTTTAAGAAGCAGAGACATATCAAAGGGGAATATCCTGTATTTGTTTAATATACATGATTCCTATAGGTTGAATATGACGCTAAAATAGTTAAAGCCGACACCGTTTAGGAGAGTAGTAATTCCAAAATGATTGTCCACGAGTGCAGTTGAACTGATGAAGCTTGTGTGCATTTCATACTTCTGTTTATGATTTTGAATTGCAATCGTTATGAGTTCATTTAATTTGACTGGGTTTAAGACAGTTGCTCCCCTAGGGGTTAGGGAAAACTTACTTCTGATTCCAGTGGTGGATTGTCGCCAGCATTACCGCGGTAATGTTCAAATTCGGCGAGATGTTCACGTGTAAACGCACGCTAAGAACACGGTAGAAAACAAGGGAAAGTTTGGTAGAGTTTTTTTTTCGCACCTTTAGACCCGCCATAGACGGTGCGATCCATCGTCAGATCGATCTGACGATGGATTGCCACAAAATATCTGACGATCGAAATTATATGGAACTGTCAAAAAAATTGTCAACGATAGTCACATACACTGTGCGATCGATCTGACGATCACAATATCGTCAGATCGATCTGACGACGGATTGCATCGTATATGGGGGCTATAAGGTTTTCGAACATTAAAAAATTGCATTGACAAGCACCAACAACGAAAAGATACTTTCTGTTTTTACATGACCATTTCATTTCATTTTTGTATGACTACCGTGCGCGGGCGCAAATGCATAGTTCCCATTTCTTGTGCGAACGATGTAATTGCTGTACATACTTTTAGCTTTTCGGGCTAATAATCGTATCAAAGTACAAGGCGTTTTATAATTCAAACAAACCGAACTAAAGCAGTGTTCAAAATGATCATATGTATTAGCTCAAGTTCGTATCGCATATTTTAATAGTAAAACAAAAAGCTACTTTACTATTTTTGTAAAGGAGTAAATAATAATAGAATGTCAACCTTTGAAAAATTTACTTAAGCTATAATCTACCTCTAATTGTTAAATACGTGCAAATACGAAAAATCCCTGAAAACATTGTCTTGATAATGCCAACATAGGCGAAACGTCAATGACAACAAATGTATCATATTTGACCAAATGTATTGCTGGAATACTTGAATAAACAATTGGTAACAAGTCAACCTCAACGTCCAGCAGTCAGCCGGTGATCCGGAATCCGCAACTTTATCAAGTCGTAGATCACCAGAATGCCCAGCAGAGGAAGAATGCCCCAAGGGAAGCTACCGATACGATGCAGCATATCAATGACAACATCGCCATGCCATTCTTTGATAAAATGCAAAATCAAATCGGCTACGATCAGCGAATCTAACCTTAGATGTACCTATGACGATATCTGTTATAATGATAAAAATGAAATCCGTGATCGAAACGGCAATCGTACGAAAAATAATTCCGTGACTAATCGTACTAACGAATCGATTGGGATTACGGCTTATGTTTGCTCACGTAACGTAATTTATTACGATATTCTATTACGATATTTACTTTGTAGTAGGCCAAACAGGATGTCAAAGTCAAATTAATTGTCCGAAACGTGTCTAGTGGAACAAAAAGTAAATAAAATGGATCCAACATTATTATTTTTTGTTGAAAGTTTATCTAATGAAGGTGAAGAGTGCATTCCACGGCTTGAACGAAGACGACTGAGGGATAAAAGTAACCCGCTTTCACTGCCAAACAAAGCGAAGTTCTAATTGAAGTACCAATAACGTTCTAAAAGTTAATGGGATCGATATATTTATTTAGGTTTATCAAGAGGTTCCGGCTGAATAAGGATGCATTTCGTTATGTGCTTCGAAATATAGAATTCGAAAGACATACCTCAGCTGTGCCGCCAATTCTCCAATTAGCGACAACTCTATCTCTTCTAGCAAGTGGAGAATACCAACACTCAATCGGCAACGATTACCTAATTGGAATGTGCCAGAGTTTGGTGTCAAAGCTAACGTCGAGCGTTCTAAAAGAATTAGAAGCTAAACTCTGTCCGAGACACATTCAATTCTCGTCAGAAAATGCAATGTGTAAGGAATGGTTTTATGAAAAATATGGAATTCCTAGAGGTGAGAGTATAAATAATTTGAAAATATTACTTCTTTTAATTATATTTAAATCTTTTAACTCAAGTCATTGGATGCATCGACGGAACGCACATTGGCATGCAGCGACCCACAGAAAATGAGCACATGTTCTTCAACCGAAAGGGCTTCCATAGCCTTAACGTGATGATAGTAACTTTAAAATATAAATTTAGTAAGATACTATAATTAATGATGAATATTTTCAACAGATATGTGACCATCAGTACAAAATTTGTGCAATAAATGCCAAATATGGAGGGGCGGCCCATGATTCTTTTGTATGGAAACATTCTGAGCAAAGGATGTTATTAGAAAATCAATTCCGATTGAACACATATGACAACTCCTGGCTTCTCGGTAAGATTATGATTTTTAAACCCAATTATCAAATTCTCATAGTATTTGTTCTTAAATAGGCGATTCCGGTTATCCACTTGAACCTTGGTGCATGACGCCTTACAGAAACACGCAAGACGGTTCAAGTGAAAGGAATTTCAATGAAGTTCATTCAAAAGCCCGAAGTATTGTCGAACGAACCATTGGCATCTTGAAAGGACGCTGGAAAATTTTGGGATATGAGAAACGAGGAAGATATAGCCCAGAAAAAGTTGCCATGTTCGCGAATGTGTCCTCTGCTCTACACAACATTTGCTTGAAATTTAAGGTCCCTTTCAATCAACCAAATGGGCAACTTATCGACACATTGGAAGTGCATACTGGAGAAGACACTCAAATTTCAAGAGTTGGGCAAACCATAAGATCTCAAATAAAAAATTCTCTTATGAATTAAACCATGTTTTGAAATTTTATTCAAAATAAATTTAAAAATTTAAAATTAAGATCTATCTTCAATTTCGATTTTTTTCTTCTAATTTGCAAATCAATTTCTTGGATTGCAATGTGATTTTTGTACCTCTTCTCTTTTAGTTCTAAAATGTTCTGCTGAATCTTGACCAATTTTTCGAGTTGATTTTGTATTTTTGCGTTGGCCTCTGTAGCCACACGAAAAATTTTCTCAATCAACAACAATTTCGGCTCTGTTGCATTCGCTCTTGATTTTTTCATCGGCACTGGAGCGTACATTTCATCGTCAGAACTCAATGTATCCAAATCTTGTCCACTGAAATCATTCGGCGGTGATCCTTTACAAGCGCCGAAAGTATTAACAGAAGACAACCCTTCGACAGCGGCCTCAAGTCCACTAGCCAATATTATGTCTTCTTCAACTTGCGTAATAATTTTTTCTTCATATTGACCACCGCCCGTCTGTCGCTTGGACGATTTGTTAAACGACAGCTGGGATTATCATATACGATTGCTATGTTTAGATTTGGCGATTCATCTCAAGTCTCGAGTTACTGAGGGAATTGGTTGGCAAACTATAAGAAGTGGCTCAAGCACAACTTGCCGGAGCCCAATTAGCACGAACGCGCCGTTATGTAACCATAAACCTCGGCAAAATCTGTTATAGGAAGATGGGACTAACAGGTGATTGTTGACACCACCGAAGTCATCATTGGCGAAGAAACGCAACTTTCAAGAGTTGGTCAGATCATACGAAACCAAATAAAATGCTTCGTTAATAATAATAATAATCAATTTTATTTTATATATTTTATTTCTTTGAAAAAAAAAAAAAATCAAAACAATATTTTTAATAAAACTAAAAAAAAAAATATTCAATAACTTAAAGAAATTAGTTCACATATTAAAAATTCCAGGTACTTCAGCTAAGGTCGATAGTTTGCTCGCAATTCAAGAACGATTATTAATTTAATTTATTATTAAGAATTTCTAGCTCTCTTATTTTTATTTCCAAATTAATATTTTGCACAGCCATATAACTTTTGTATTTTTCCTCTTTTATTTCCAAAAGTCGTTCTTGAATTGCGACTAATCTGTCGATCTTCGCTTCCATGCTAGTTTTCGCCTCATTTGCTACTTCAAGATTTTTTTGAAGCAGAACAAGCTTCGGATCAACGGCTACGGATCTTTTTTTCTTCGGCACTGTAATTAAATTTTCGTCATCCGAATCATCGGTCGGAAAACTCATGACCCTCAACTCCTCAAGTACATTGGGAGCTGCCTCTGTGGGTGGTGATGCTTCACCACTGCCAAAAAATTTCACATTAGACAGACCGTCAACGGCTACCTCCAATCCACTTGCCTCGATTATGTTCTCCTCCGCCTCCGTTATGAATTTTTCTACGTATGGACCACCACCAGTCTGCCGTTTTGAAGTTTTATTGAAGGACAGCTTTTTCTTCGCTTGATATTTTTGATCGGCAAAAACCTTAACATATTACAAATTTAATATTTCAATTTCACAGCAAAATATTTTCAATATACCTTTCTCCACATTTTGGCTTCTTTTACGGGCGGTCCAACAGCATTCAATTTTGTTGCCAAATCTTCCCACAGCCTTATACTTGTCGTTTTACCCTGTGCGCAATTTGGCAGCATATTCTTGGCTAAATTTGGATGGTTCATCATGAAATCTCCCATTATATTCGTTTGATGGTTGTTTATTTTATTGAAGTGAGTCCTAAGAAATGAAAATACAGTAAAATTATCAATTATCAATATTCTTTAATCATTTACTTACATTTTTGCTCCAAATTTTTTCGCGTACGATTGCTTTATTTCAATCGAATGACATTTCGAAAAGTCGATTCGATAACGTATACGTTGACGGAAAACATAATAGCCAATTACGACACGGTTACTAGGTTCACGGATCACATAATACGAAACATGTATTTTTACGTGACGAGTTATCCGTTCACGGAACTCATAATTCGGCCCCTGATTTGGCGTAGGCTGGACATCAGCTGATCTGCTAAACTACTGTGGCTTACTAAATACCAAATTAGCGTGGTTGTGGACTCCGCTACGGGACACTGCCTTATCAGTGAGCATGGTAGGAGGCTTCGAACTCCTCCTCCCTGCAGAGGTAATTCTGCAGAAGTTGTGGGGAAGAGGACGAAGAACGCATTTTCATTTGCTCTGCGAATGCCCTAGTCAAGCGAGGTTGAAAAAATTCACTCTTGCAAAACACTATTATCAACAATCTTGGGGAACTAGCAGAGGTGGAGGTGGGACGATTCATTTCGTAATTAATTCCGGATAGCTGTTATGCTAGGATACTGGAGTTGTTGGCATTCCTAGGGTATTTTAATGACCCTATGCTCTAATCTAAGTGTGCTGTTACAGCAATCCGTTAACCTAACCCTCGATTTTATTTAAAAATACTTAGAAACGGATTATAGAATCATCTGTAAAACAAATTGTGGTGAGACAATACAATTTGCTAAGATCACTACTAATTATACAGGTTAACCGTTTACAGTTCACAGGTTCCACTTATTCTTAATAAAATCAGCCCCTTTCTCGCCGATCATTACAACCGCCGCATTGATGTTAACTCTTACCAGTGCTGGAATTATTCCGGCGTCGATAATCCTCAATCCCTTTACGCCGTACACCTCCAGTTTAGGATTAACAACAGCAGTTTTATCGATTTCCGGTCCCATTTTCGTCGTTCCAACGTAGTGGTAAATTGTGGTCGACATATATGTCGCAAAGCATTCCCAATACTTATTATTGCCATAATAAAGTTTGTCACATTCTGGAATATTGACACGCACAAATTCGCCACCAATTTTCTTGAAAATTTCGGTTTGTTCAAATTTGACCAGAGCTTTAAGCTTTGAATATATAGCCATGGAATGAGCTTGTCCTATATATCTTCATAGAAACAGTGGCTCCAAAATCTGGGTACTAAGTCGACATGTGGTCGACAGTCAGCTAACTCAGTAGACCGTTTAGAAATTATGAAATTTAAATATTGACAAAAATTGACGTTTGTTTATGCACAATTCGACAGTGCGGTCAATATTATGTCAATACCGAAACGCCAACTGAGTGGGCTGACTGTCGATAATCTGACAAGAACTGACTTTTATTCATGCACAATTCGACAGAACAGTCAACATATGTCAATATCAAACAACAACCGAGTAGGCTGACTGTCGACTTATTCGCCAAATGTTGGAGCCAGAAACATACAATACAAGCTCATTCCATGGCTCTATGTTCTAAGGCTTTAAGCCCTCTAGCCGCTCGCTTCAGATCATCGACATGGTGAAAATAATTCTGGTAGATCAATGGGTCATCGCGATAGTCCGTCGATTTTAACTTGAGATAGCCTCTTGATCGGGGCTTCGATAAAATTGCAGACGCCGATACAATTCTATCAGAATCGTCAATCTTACTAGCAATACTATGGCCAATGTTGCCTTCATATCGGGTGACATCCAATGACGCGTTATCCACATTTCTAAACATTAACTGAATGTCAGGAAGTTTTGGATGGCCATCTGTTGCCAAAAATCCGGACACATCCACGACCCTCGTTGAATACGGTCCCCTTCCGTGAACCCAATGATTGTAAATTGAGTCTAAAAATTGTTTTGTTAAGTCTTTGTCTTTTCCATGTTTGTAACGGATATACATATCAATTTTAACATGGTCCTGGAGATTGTAGCCGACTGGAAGATCCCTTACGACTGGAATGCCCAAAGCTTTTAAGTGTGCTCTTGGTCCTATTCCAGAGAGCATTAATAATTTTGGAGTTTCAATCGATCCAGCGGATAAGATGATCTCCTTACGTGCCTTGACTTTCATTGGATATGATTCCTTATACATGAATCGGACGGTCTGTGCTCTTAAATTCTTGGTGAAATCAATTTTATAAGCAACAGCATTTTTAATAACATGCAAATTTGGTCTGCGCTTTGTCAGGAAAGCTTTTGCTGTGGTCCATCTACGTCCTTTCCGGACAGTTCCGTAAACTTTCCCGAATCCAATGTCTGGTCCGTCGGTGAAATCTTTGACTATTACATGACCCAGCTCCCTGGCAGCCTCTGTTAATATCATCTCATTAAATTGTGGCATTGGAAATGATTCCACATTCATTGGTCCATGAACTCCGTGCGATCTATATGGGTTCGTACCCTCGAATTTCTCCGTTTTCTTGAAGTAGTACTGAACGTCGTTCCAACCCCAAGACGGATTTCCGGCTTCTTCCCACTCGTCATAGTCTTGCGATGGCCCACGAATATGAACCAATCCATTGATAGCATGTGAACCGCCAAGCGTTTTGCCTTTGTTCCAGTTACAGGAGCCACCCTTCATTGCAACGCATGATTTTGGATCGTGCTCCGTTTTGTAATTCCAATCTATTGAGCTGCCGAAAAGTGGGATAAAGAAACCGGGAACCTGAGGAAATATGTAGTAGATTCATCACTGATTAATTTAAACTTTGTGACTCATTTTAGAATTCCGTTGCCTACCTCACTTTCTATCGGAGGATCGTCGCCAGCTTCGATAAGAAGAACTTTGTTATGGACGTTTTCTGCTAAACGTCCTGCGACAACCGATCCAGCTGATC
The DNA here is from genome assembly GCA_964017055.1 of Chloromyia formosa. Classification (NCBI taxonomy): domain Eukaryota; kingdom Metazoa; phylum Arthropoda; class Insecta; order Diptera; family Stratiomyidae; genus Chloromyia; species Chloromyia formosa. Next base: position 13,638,690 of record OZ024818.1, on the reverse strand, counting down.
CTGCTCCAATTACAACGAAGTCGTAGTCATCAAGTCCTGTGGGAAGTAGATACGCACGGAAGAGTTATCACATGTCACATTGTGGTGGAAACTGAAAATGGAATTTTATCTAACCGTATTTGAGCGCAGTTTCACCGTAATCCTTGGGCCAATTTATCGAGGCGGTTATGTTGCAATGAATTGTTGCCATGGTCAGTAAGAATGTATTGAACAGATTGTTGCCCGGTCCCAGGCTGTTTGAAAAACACACACTATCGCTATCCATGCTGACTTTTGTCTTTTTTTTTATCGCAAATTCTAACTATTATGTACCAACATAAACTGTGATCAGTAGGCCTGTCTTCTAGCATAGTGAATCACATACGTAACTAGCACTGATATTTATACATTTATACATACGAACATACGAGTATAGAAGCCACTCATGGTCATATTTATCTTTTGTAATTTGTCATCTCATAAGAATTGGTTGAAATTTATACTGCACTTGTTTACGTGACTGGGGCAAATTTTATTATAGCGGGATTAAAGCTCACGTGGTCTTTGTTATAAAGTTGTACTTTTGTCATTTTACCGTGGGGGTGACAGACAGTTACAACAAAAACGACGTTTACGACATTTACAACGTGAGAATGAGTGGGTTCAGGTCGCGCAACGTTTTAAACGCAAATGCAAACAGTTCGACTGATTTTGCTCGTGGACGGTCCGTTTCAGTTTGCGTTTGATCTACCACATATCGGGGAAATTGACCAGAAATTTTTCCTGGTTAATTTCCGGTCAACCAGGGGGTAAAGGGTATTAGCGTATTTGACAGTTGTTAGTTGACGTATTGCATATGGTGTGGATTTTCGTTTTCGGTTTCTTGATTTTTACATGGCGTCTTGTATGCTTATTTACACCGGAGCAACAGAAATTTGTGGCGATTTTGCAGTGTTGTTCATTTTTCCTGAAACCGTCGCGAATTTAATTGAAGTTTTGTTTGAAATTCAATAGCGAATCGGCTATCAGGTGTTTAATACATGACAACTGCAAAACAAGTCGTTCGGGTTAAGAGTTTATGGTTGGGTGGAGGGAAAATCTTTACCGCAATTACAACGTTGCGGAACGTGAACGCAGGCAATGAAACCCTCTTATGTATTCGGTGTTTGAATGTATTATATACAGAAAGGGAGTGCGCCAGAAGAAAGTTGCGAATTGAAATTTTGAAACAATTCAGAATGTACAGTAGTTGACTGAATTAAAAAGCAGAGTTCAAATTGTCTCTAATTTTTAAGTTTAAATAATTTTCGTGAACAAATAAGAGGACTCTAAATAATTTTTATACTCTAGATGAAATCTGAGAGTATTATAAGTTTGCCACAAAGTTTGTAACGCTAAGAAATAAGGCTCGCAGAAAAAAATGAATGATACAGAAGTTCATATTATCACTCGAATATCTCAAAACCGGATGTCCGTCTGTCCGTCCGTCCGTCCGTGACCTCTCTAGCTCGAGAACGCGTTGAGCTATGAAGTTCAAATTTTGCACACGTTATTTTTGACAAAAAATGAAGGCTAAGTTCGTGAAAGGGCTAAATCGCTCCACCCCTTCTACCCCCTCCCATACAAAATGACACATTTTTGAAAATTTACAATAATCAGATTTTCTCAGAAACTATAAAACATATTGCTTTGAAATTTTTAATATATCACTTTTATGATAATTGTAACCTATGTTATAAAACTTATTGTAATCCTCACCCTCCTTCTACCCCCTCCCATACAAACTGCACTATTTCATGAAATACGTCTTAACGTCTTAACGTCTTAACGACTTACGTCTTACGTCTTACGTCTTAACGATGCATCCGAGATTGCAACCAAAATTATTTATTGGCTTTAACCAGGTTCAAATTCATCTAGAGTATTGCATGATTGGGGTTTACCCCAATCGTAGTTCTTTTATGTTTAATCATGCTTTTGTTACGTGTACCATTATCGATTTAAGCCTCCGTATACAAGGTGACTAAAGACTCACCCCGTACATAGTGGGGTCTGACATATTCCAAAAGGTATTTAAGATAATATCTTTATATCTTAACTTAACTGAATTTGTCATGAAACTATTATTCAAGCATTCATATCAAATGGAGATGATTCCTCGTTTGTTTAGCTTTTATTTGACAATGAATGAATTTTTTCACCTTGCCATTTTGGCAGAGAAGGTATTTTTGATTGATTTTTAGTTATGGTTTTGTTTACGTTTCACGGCCCCAGGAGTCGATTGGTATCATTAGATTTTTTCATGTTATCTAGGGAGGCGAGAGTGTCCTGCCCGCCAAAGAAATTGAAAAAAGCGAAAATTGAAAATGCGATCAAGTCTATGTTTACGCGACACAACAAATAGGAGTTTTCAGACCCCGGTAGCTCGGGCTCTTGGTGGTCGTGGGGGTTCAAATTTAATAAAGTCATTGCCGCGAGCCGATTAGATACGATGCTAATGACAGGATGCAATCAAACTGAATAGGAATAAGATAATATATTCCTATAAACAGTTGAGCAACGGTCGAGTCGAAGTTCAATGGCTAAGTTCATATCACACAGCAGTTGGCATACTGTTGCCAATTTGTTTTATGAGCTCTCTCCACTGAGTTTTTGATGGACGCAACATGCTGTGAAAAATGTCATTTTTTCCATCACAAAAATTTCTCCGCTGGCTAGGACTAGCATATGATGACAAGCCTGAAATGAAACTCGCGCTGTCATATTCATACGATTTTTCGACAGTATTCAGTTTTGAACTGGAAATTTGACAATTGATGGATGACTAGATGCGAGTGTAGTTCAGAACACAACAACGTGTTGCAATGCTGCTTCGATACTGTTGCCACAGCATGTTGCGATTCCGCTGTGTGTTAAGAACTTAGCCAATGTTACTTTTGTAACCGTAGTAATAAGACAAAGTTTTAAATCTATAAAGCTTTTTTTTATAATGAACAAAAAAATGCTTGTTAATTTAATTTGCACGGCCCCTTATTACTTACTTCGTTCATTTGAAAAGAATATAAACTTGAGGCAAACATAATATTTCTATATATATCATCTATACACTTACTTTTCATGATGTTTAGCTGGAAAAGAATTTAAACTTAACAGAAATTCTTAAAAAAGAAAGACACTAATACTATACAAATACCTCCCTGCTTACTGGCTTGCCAAGTTCAAAGTCTGGAAAACAGTAATAGGTAGTAGGTAATCTTTTGATGAAACTTGAGGAACAATTTCGTAATAAAGTTTGAGAAATCAATTCTAATTTTTTGTTTTCTCTTTTTCTTGTATGCTGGGCTTCAATAAAGTTTACACAAACTTTTCCTAAGAACTTGCGAGGGCGTCTGTTGTCTGGCTTAATAAAATGCGCACAATTAATGCTTGAGGGTAAACGAGAAAAATATTTTTAACTAATCCCATTCCATTAAAATGTGGATTTATTTTTATGCGTGAATACCCTGAAAGGCTGAAGTTTTCAGACATTTAAATGGTGCAGTCAGCAGAAGTTGAAAGTTTGAGTTTTTCATCGCAATAATTTGTTCTTCTTAATTTGTGGCCTTAAGGGGACCAACCACTTCTGGCGGAAAGGGGGTGGAGGTACCATATTTCATGTTCCTTTTTCTCAAAAACTACTCAACAAAAATGGACCGAGTATTTTTCCTCTTGTAAATATTGGTAAAAGAAAGGTAACCTGAAGGATTGTAAGAATTGGCGTGGAATGTGCCTCCTCCCCGCAGTTTCCAAACTGATGGCAAAGATAGTCTTAAACCGGATCAAGCATACAGTTGACCGCACACTGAACGATGAACAGGCTGGTTTTCGCGAGGGCTTTTCATGTAGCGACCACATCAACACCCTCCGAATTATTATTGAACAATCCGCAGAGTGGAGATCCCCATTACATCTCAAGTTCGTCGATTTTGAGAAGGCGTTTGACAGCGTTGACCGGAAAAACATGTGGAAGGCCTTACATAGGAGAGGTATACCAGATAAAATCATGATTGCAATTAACGACGTACTCTGCAGTGCGCTTCATGAACACCAGAGCAAAGGTATCAGATGGAACCTGTTTGAATATCTTCAATACCTGGATTACGCTGACGATATTTGTCTTCTTTCAAATAGATCGGATCATCTACAATAGTTCAAATGACGGATGCCCTGCACCGCGAAAGTGGCAATGCGGGCTTAAAATCAATGCTGCCAAAACTAAGTACTTGAGCTTGGATCCAGGAAGACAGAGCAGAATTTGTGTTTCGGGGCAGGCAGTCGAATAATCGTATTAAAAAAATATCAGATTAATTGAGAAAGCGTTTTTTTTTATTTTTCAATGAAAATACGATTTAAATGTACACTTCCATTCGATAAAAGGCTCTACAAGGCGGATGAATTGCCTATCTGCATCGCGGAAGTTGTCCTAAATTGATTTCCATTTTTAATTGTTGGATTTCATTTTGTAATGAATCCTTTTTGCAGCTGATTCTCCGAGCAGCTTCTGGTCGTGGGTGGTTTTAACGGAATTTTAAGTTGGCTCATGTTTCCGTTAAAAAAAAATTGCATTGAATGTTAAATGGAATCAGTCAATTAAATGAAAAAGAAGGGAAAAAAGAGCAATCAGTGCACTGGCCAACTTTTGTAGCTTAACAGCAAACGAGATTTTAATATTGCCACGTTTTTTTTTGGCCAACACTTCCATATGGTACAAGGGTCGAGTGGTTCGATAAATTGCTCTTTCTATGGTCTAATTATATGTATAAAGGGACGTTTTCCCTCTTATTTTGTCCGTAGCCTGTTGTCATGACATATCCCCTTTGAATCATCTCTTGATGGAAGAAATAATTTGTCAATCGTTTTTCTTTTATTTCGATGTGGATGCTCTTTCTCTGTAATTAGTTCCATTCATTTATTGACTTCCATGTTATGATGGTTTACGACACTGGCTAGCTGGGTGTTTTTACACCAGGTAATAGATGATGTGCCGGATGAAAATGATGTACTCTGTAGTATTAGTGAAATATATTGTCATCGTGGCGCGACAGCCCGACGTCGGGCCTTGGCCGCCTGGATAGAAAGATATACATCATTTTACAATAAGACGGTAGGCTAATCGACTTGCGTTCACGTGGCTCGGCTCCCAATTACCATTTTCCTGTGAAAACGATTTCAGAAATGAAGTACTCTAGTACATAGTGTATCCCATGTCCCCATTCGGTAGCCCCGAAAAACTTCGCACTTCAAAAGCAATACTCTTCTCTATCCCAATAAAAACCTTTCCCGGTATAATTTTTTGAAAACCATAATAAACGATATAACTTTGTATTTCCTGGCTGCCAGGGACATCTTTTTGTGTCCATTCCAAACCGCAATGTCTCTCTTAAAATTTCAATTTTAACCAGTAATTTATCATATTTTCAATAAAACATTAAAGCATTCCAAGACGTAGATTGGTCAGAGATTCCTGTTGTCCTTAATTTTGGCAAGGCTGTGGTGAATGAGGTCTCCCAGACCGAGCATTTCGCAGAAATTTTAGCAAAAGGAAGATGGGGTTCAGTAGAAAACGGGCATTGTTCAAAAGGTTCAACTAATCGCACTGGGACGACGGAATACAGTTTTCGTATCGAAACATGGCCAAAGCACAAACTACGAGCCGTACATATTTCTAATAGACCTCCACGAAATAGATGTTGTTGTCAAGACTTTCGAGAGGAATTTATTTAATTAAAATAGCCCGGAATGGCAGTGAAATGTCTTGCAATGTCTTCTTAGCAGGCAATTCGAATTAACGAAAATTCCTCACGACTTGTCTATTTTTTTAGATTTAAAGAGAACAGCTGTTAGAGGATGTTGCGGTAAGAGGAAACGGTGGATCTATTATGAGGAACTGGTTCAGGTTTATAGTGTAAAAGATAGTATTAATGTATCCTTATGAAAAAAAAATTATTAAAGCTTGCTTTGTACAACTTGCAGAAACATCTTCATCCCGAAAACTTCATTTATAAAGAAATTACTCACACTTTTTTAGCATTGCTGCTTTCCATACCAACAACGCATGAACTTCCATTCGCGATGACATCAAAATCTTTTCACCCGAACATTTATTGAATTCCATGTCCTTCAGAATGTTTCCATTTTAAATTCGCATTATATCTCTACACTTTGCCAGTCCTATGTTGAAATCCCGCTACATGGCAATTTTATGTAGATGGCATTCCAAGACCAGGCTCATAGGTATTTGATGCCTACTACTCTCCACCTATCTGTGCTGTATTTTGCCAAGAACCATTTCATTTTGAATTCGTCCCTGTGAAGTGATTTCTGAATCCTCCTTGTACGATTCGATATGTCTGTCGTTGCTACCATGATAACAGTAGTTTGTGGGGTGAATATCCCGTGATAAGTTCCTAGTACCGATGGTTACCCAGAGGATATGCTATTATATTCAAGATACATGGATTATCTACGAAACCAAACGATGCCGGCATTTCAGTTTTTCTCACTAAAGTCGGCAGTATGACAAAAGTACAGTATAGTAGTGCCGGTAGAGGAATCAATAATAATCCTAACCACATGTAATACAAATAACGTTAAGATTCAGAGCAAATAGACTTAATGGAGGGATGAACCAAGTAGGTGAAAACAGTCGAATAACACTGGACTCAGTCCTGATTCAGCAATTTTCGTTTTCTTCTGTTTGTTTTAGCTAAGACATTGCTAAAGTATTCGAACGAGTACAATTTTTTAACTTGCAATATTCGTATATCTATTATTCTGCCCTCTCTATATCCTGTTTGTCACACCTATGCCAACGAAAAGCAAATAGTGGGAAGGACTGGCAAGGCCCTCTCTTACATATAGTCCAGTCATTTTAACATTTTACGGGGAAATGCTCTTGCAGTCGATAACGAGTCTTAATAATCGATAGTTATGGTTTCGTAATTAACATTATCAATTGTGATGAAACTCATCTCTACAGAGGGGTAGCGGGGCATCACCCAATCAATATTTTGGTTTGGTGGCAGCTAGTACACACTTCATTGAACATTAAGAGAATTATTGTTTATTGGTTTTTATACACGTACATACGAGTATATATGTACATATGTATGAACGTACCAAAATTTCATTCTAAGGCCTGTTTTCTTAATGTCTGGTTCAACTGCCAGTTGACTATTCGGGAGCTAAACCTAAGCGTAACTAACAATTTTTTAGACTCTACATGGGAGTCAGAAGGTGCTTACTTCCTGTCTGATAACGACACAATTCCACAGGTCGAAGTACAGCGACTCGTCTACAACCGGCCATTTATTATCGGTTGCGACGCAAACGCTCATCACGCGAGGGAGCAGTGACGAAATCGGCAGAGGTAAGCGTTTACTTGATTATCTTATGTGTCAACAAGTATTTGTCTTAAACAAAGGGTACAAGCCTACTTTTATAATATCTGACAAGAAGAGGTACTTGACCTCACCCTCGCCAGCGGTGTCTTATCGGAGCTTATGAGGAACTGGAGAGTGTCTTATGAAGTATCGTTGTCGGACCACACGCACATCTGTTTTGACATTCCAGGGCAATTGCTCGAAAAAGTCAAATTGAAACTATTTTCGGGAATCGGTGGGATCAAAAGCTTTTAAACTTATGAGGTCCATCACCACGACATGTGAGATAGAGTTAGCAGCTTAACGACTAAATGGTGTGCTAACCTCCTCCTACCACGATAGCACTGTTTTGCGCCGTGCCAGAACATCTCGGAAAGTTTGCTGGTGGAACGGCGAATTGGTTCGCACAGGTAAGGAGAAAATTCAATAAGGCAAGGCGTTATAATCGCAGCAGGGAGTTGGTGGTGGTGTCTTTGGACCAAACACCAGGATCTTAATCGCCATGGGTGTTTGGCCAGGCGTCTTGCAAACTGAGATCCATGCCATTGAGGCCTGTGCCAGGAAAATTTTGGCTCAGAAAGTTCGTGGCGTTCACATCGCTATCTGCACCGATAATCAGGCGGCCATTAAAGCGCTTTCATCTCATAAACTCTCTTAGAGATAAAAAAAATGTTTTGATATCCTTCAATGTCTCGCAGCCGCCAACCGAGTAACTCTTTATTGCGTCCTAAGTCATCAGGAGATTGATGGTAAGGAAGAGCTCGTCCTCACTATTCAGCGGAGCGGATCTTTACCGTGGTCTGGGCTCGGCCTAAGCCAGGACACTTGTTAGGCAATGGTGAGATAACAAAAGACTTCAACACTGGAATAACCTTTCAGGACTGCGGCAGTCTAAAGAATTAATAAATCCGTTCAATCTTTACGACGCCACCCGTTTAAGTAGGGCTTACTTGAGACTGATTATAGGTTACCTTTCAGGGCATCTCTGGGTGAGATACTCGTATCACCTAAATTTTATGGGACTCTCCTGCGAGACTGGGTGCCATCGAGTCCGCTATACACCTTCTCTGTAAATGCCCACCGATTGCTAGGTAATGGGGAATGATTCTTGGAAGCAGTAGAAAAATCAGCTAATTTACTTGGCAAAATTCTGTCACCTGTTCTATTCTATTCCACATTTGTTCCGTCCCTCAGCACCAATTTGCTTCTGAGTTGGTTTCAAATTCTCTTCCATCAAATAAATTTCCAGAACTCTGTTCTTTATGAGCAGTTTAATTGTCTCATTTGAATGTGCCAACGTAAATAGTTCTAGCTGTCAAAATCTCAGCAGCCCGCATCAATTATCATCCGATAAATTTTTAACGTGAGGATGGATTTGAGCGTTTATCTAAAGAATAAACTTTAACCAAATATTGTTAAAACGGCCCTTAAGGTTTCCCTTCTTTTTTTTCCATCCGGTTCTCTCTCTGGATCCTGTCAACCCCTTGTGGGGCATAGGGCATTAACCACGCCGACTTTCCACCTCGTCCTGTTTGCCGCCATCGCCTTCAACTCTCCCCACGATTTGCCTAATAATGACTTACCCTCGTCTTCAACTGATCTTCTCCAGGTGTTTCTAGGTCGTCCAACGCGGCGACTTGCATCGGTTCCCTGTGGGTTCCAATCGAGGGCCTGTTTTGCAATGTTTTCCGGCCCCTTTCGAAGTGTGTGACCTATCTATTGCCACTTTCGCCTTTTTATAGAGATGCCTATCCTGTCCTGGCCAGTAATGTACAGGAGATCGTCGTTAGAAATGACCTCCGGCCAGCGTATGCGCCGTAGACACTGGTTCACGAAAGTTTGCAAACTAGTTATCTTCCTGGTCACCTTCCAAGTTGAACAGCCATAAAGAAGCACAGATTTTATATTGGTTTCGAAGATCTTGAGTTTGGTACGTCTGGAGATGTTGTTGTTTCGCCAGAAAGGAGTTAAACTGAAAAAAGCTGCCCGAGCCTTATTGATGCGAGACTGTACATCAGCATCCGCCCCACCATCTGCTGTAACTACGCTTCCGAGGTAGCAAAAATTGTTCACTTTTTCCACCGTCTGCCGCGAAACACAAATTTCGCTCTGTCTTCCTGGATCCAAACTCAAGTATTCCATCCGGTTAACAAGCATTTATTATAATATTACGGTGAAAACAAAATGCGCTTTCTATTATCTACGAGTATATCCTTCACGAAAACCTTCTGCTGCTCAACTATCTCTTCGCTACAGTCAACGTAGTGTGTAATGCTCAAACCAGAATGAACGCAAAATAGAGCAGCAGCAGCAGCAAAATGTCATTTTAGAAAGCATGCATTTCCCTTAAGCGACCTAGATTGAACGCAGCAGTAGCGACAGCGGCGATGACAGATCTATCTGTTGTTGCTGCTGCATTCTGCGTTCATTCTGCTTTGGGATCTGTTAATGGGCCGTGCTGACAGAAAAATATTTAAAAAATAAAATTAGGACGTTATGTTGAAGGTTTTCATATTGGTGAGTACAATAGATACCTGGTCGCAGTGCTTGTAGGTTTTCATACGATCCATGGCCCTCCCTCCTACTTATCTTCTTCAAATTTTAATTGCAAATTAACTGTGTATTCTGTGATACAGATTCCCAGCCACGTTTATAGCAAGTCATCTGCACTGAAAATATTTAGTTGCGATTCATTCATTCATTTTGCATGAGTTTTAACTCAGGTCAGGCTGAATTCTTTTATGGTTCTTCATTAATTATAGATCTTGCGGTCAGAGATGAACTTAAACAAATTATTATTATTATTCTTAACGACTGTAAGAAAATTTCTCCGAAACCACGATGCCTGTACTAATATGTTACTCCTGATTTCTAATTAGAGTCATGTAAGTTAGGTGGCAGGCCGAGCCAAGGAGTAGAATTCACCTTGACGCAGTTCACCACTTAAATGAGTTTGCCCGTTCGTAACGAAGAGGGGGAAGGAGTTATGGTCGTGTGTTGTCAAAAGATTAGGCACACAGTGGCAAAGAAATGACAAACCCGTGTGTAGAAGGTTTTTGCGATGAAGTAAATTTCACGGGGGTGTTAATTCAATAAGCACGTCAGAACCCATAAAAAGGTTTAACGGGGAATGGTTAATTATTGAAACGAATATACGAGTATGTAGCGTATTAGGTGGTATTAGTGCTGACTTTAGAGTGGCTTTTTGATTGGTTTTGAAAATGGAAATTACTGTGGTGTACTTTAGATGTAAATCTGATTAAGGGTTGTTGGTTAAGACGAGATGGAAACTGAAATAGTGTCATTATCACACTTGGTTTAATCTTATTGATCTGCGACGAAAGTAAGTTGATGGAATATAGAACGCGTTTGAGTGCTGTTGAGAATAATTGCGGGATTAATGCGGAGCGTATAGGAGAATTGTTTTATTGGCATACTACGCTCCTGATATTGTTCAGTGTAGGCTGGAAGCAAAATTTTTAATTTTGTCCCTGATGCGTATACACTTTCTTAAGAATAAATCGGTCCAGGATAATCGTAACGAGCCATTTTATTATAGATTATAGGGAACAGAGTGAACTACAACAGTAGGCTCTTAAAAATTCACACAGAAGTGCCCCGTTAACAACTTAGACATTTGTGAAAAAAAACTGATTAGCAAATTTTGGCCCATTGCAATGTTTCACGTATGTATTTGTTCAAGCAAAAAAGTTTGTATATAAGAGTTGTAGATAATTTTTATAAACGAATAATATTTATTTTTATCTCCAATTATTCGACTAACCTGGACCGAGATGCAAGCAAAAAAACTTGAAAAAGATACAAAAAACATTAAGTACCGGTATACATATTAAATTAAATAAACTCGAAATCGAAATCGTTATGCGGACGCTGAGTAGATTTAATTACATAAATTAATTAATATTTATATTTGCAATTTGTGAACGGCATTGGAGAATAATTATTTTGACAGCATTGGAAATTTTTCAATTTCAAGTTGATATGTGTGGCGTTGCTATGTATAATCAAGAATTCAATCGCTATTTCAAAAGGATTTCATTTGTCCTTGCTAACTATAAAGATTTCGCCGTCCTAAATCCACTTTACTCTTAACAACTATGATATGTGCTTATGCGTGAATAAACACAGTGACATTTCATCGAACGAAAATTCGCACTCGTATCGTGTAAATCATACTATACAAGGTGTTAGTATTGCACTCAGGGACGTATTCCGATGTAGGTCGGAATACAAACCTGGCTTGGTTGAGCTGCTTCCCTCATGGAATAAGGCTGCTATTGCTAAGTGGAATCCATGGTGTGGACGAAACCAAGCAACAGGAAGAATTGACTTAAAGCTGATTTTTTTGTGTGATAGTTGCTGGGATGTATGCCTCCCACAGGAGCTTTGATCGTAGAAGGATAAATTGATCGGAGTAAGTATTGTAGACTGCATTAAGACAAATACAACCACACTACATTCTAGATCTATCGATTGACAGGATTCGTCAATGACCTATATTCGTTAGATGAAAACGCAAAATGCTTCTTGGGTCTACCGCGTTAAGCCAAGTCTACTTGGTTCAAGTTAGTTTACAGGACTAGAGCGAGGACCAAGTGTACTTGTTTTTCAAGCAGACGCTTAACCTATTCCAAAGTATACTGACATCCAGACATACGACAAAAAGTTCCGAACTTGGTTTAATATCGTAATTTTAAATTTTGTTTATATATGCAACTGCTATTTTGTCCCAATAAACAATCAAATGTGATTCGTTCACGTCCAAGTGCTACTTGGATCCAAGTAAAGTAGGCCACCATCCTACTTAACTTGGATGCCTTCTCTCTGCTAATGTGGACTTATATGATCGGTTGACACGATCGAAGTAGCATTCAAGTGATTTTCAAGTTTAAGCTTAGTTACCAATTTTCTTCGACGATTCCTGGGCGGCCGTCCGACTAGCGGAGGAGACGGGTCGTGGGCGCCACGCGCTTATATTACCGACCGCCTGACTATCAATACAACCGCGGTAAGCGCGAATCCGCGATTGACCGTGGTCTGCAACCGTTCGAACCCAAGCTGGATCACAATATAGACGACAATTCAATCGTTATAAAATTTACTATATTCACTTTTAATTGAATCCACAAAATGACGACACTAATCGACACTAATCATCCGTTGAACTATTTCTACAGCTAATAACTTAGAACCTTCAATACACCTACCTAGGTGGCTGTACTACTCCCTGCATTTAATACTGAATACCGATCCGGTGATACGTCGTCCTGATACGTCGCCTGTCGTTACCCTGCTGTACAAATATAGCGTCTTCCCTTAGAGTCTTCCAATCTGCGATCTTTCTGACAATTCCTCTGCTCACGTCTTAGAACTTCACCTCCGTCGTCCAACGTTGGCTTCTTGACATAAGTCGTTACGTTTTCCCAGTTTTTTTGTGCACTTAATTTTTGGGAAAATGGTTCTTTGTCTGCCCAGGGCTGATCACATTTGCCTCGCACTTTGGCGCTCGTCGGGCCACCGAGGGTAGACCTGTCATTCGCTCCCCTGTTTTTTTTTCAACCCCTTTGTAAAGAAATTATCCCTTTGGCATCTGAGCTTGAAGTGTAACAGTAAACGTCACAAACGACGCTATCTCCACGACCACAACTCTCACGAACTGAGCAGCCCGCCAGCAGGTGCCGCTGTCGTTGAAACTGGCATTAATTTTGAAGTCTTTAACCCAAATTTGTCACAGTTTTTTGTCAAAAATCTTTTATCAAATATCTTTGACAAAAAAAAACTTTTATTGTGTAATGCCGGGTTTCCACCAAAGAGACAGTTTCGAAAAACACGGACAAAAACTGTTTTTCTGAACAAAAACACAAATGTTCTGTAAAAACAGAACAGTTTTGAAAACATTTGTGTCTCTAAAAACTGTTTTAGGAAACAAAACATGTTCCCATCGCGAATGGGAAAATGTTCTTGTTTTTTTAAAACAGATCAAAGGAAAACACATTCGTTCTTGTTTTTTGTCTGGTTGGTTGAAGCACGCACTTTGGTTTTCTGCGACAGCATCCAAGTACACAATCCGTTGTCATTTTAAAGGTTCGAGTTATATAACTTTTAGTTTTTTTTAATTGGGAATTGACAAAATATTTCCGTTTTTTTTCTGTTTTAGATGCCATTTATTAAAAAAAAAGCCATAGCTTATTATGAAATCTTCGTTTTCTGACATTTTTTAGGATACATGTTGAACAAGATAAACAGAACTAGAAACAAAACAAGTCTGTTCAGTTGAAACAGTTTGTTTACATAAAACGGAACTGTTTTCAGAAAACAAAACTTGTTTCTGTTTTTGTTTTTGAGAACAAAACTGTTTTTCAAAACTGTCTCTTTGGTGGAAACCCGGCATAACAGCTTTAGCTATCGTTTGATATATTTCTCAACGGTTTTAAAAATAAATGGGAGTACCAGTTCATTCGGTATCTAAATTAACTACTCTATAAAAGTCAGTGTAGTATCTAGTACTCATTGCACATTTTTTTCTATATATGTATACGCGATAATATGTCACATTCCTAATTGGCTACAAAAAGGCTGTTAAATTCATTTAATTTAAACTTATTAAAATTAAAGTACTAATTTTCTGCGTCATCAATCTAAAAATGGATTTGCCAAATCCGGATCAAATGAAAATCCAATTTCTCGAGGCAACCACTCCGCCACCTCAAAAAGAGTATGTTCCACTCAACGCAATGGTAACCAACCCAGTTAGTCAAGCTGGAAGCGAAGAAACTGTCGATAAACAATCGACTAGCGAATTAGAAGTCGATGCAAAAATGACGCAGAAATTAGAAGCGTTCTACAAAAAGCTCATTTACGATTTACCGGAGAGTTCAAAACACGTTGGTCACATTGATCATTTGGCCAAACCAAGAAAGAAGGATCTGGTTAATACATATCAGCATAAAGACGTTTTGCATCCAGAGGGCCGGAGGAAGCGTATAAAACGTCGGGTTACTGAAATGACGGCAATGACAACAGAGTAAGTATCATAATTATAACGAAAACCTTTTCTTATCTTATTTATAAATTCAGACAATTGGAGCAATATCTCCAAAAGTTTAAAAACAAGAAGAAAGACAAAGAAATCCGTCTCCAAAAACGCCAGCGAGTCTATCGGGAAATGCTACAGAAATATGAACGTCAAACTCGCGAAAGAATTTTGAATGATCTTTTTCGGAAATTCTCCCACTATATTTGCCATCGTGCTGTCAGAACGGAAGGAAACTTTGAAGTCTATCCCGCTAATGTTCAACGACTGATCGACTGTATAGATCACAATATTTGCGAAACTTGTAAAATAATCCCAGAAGAACGGAAAGAAAATGAGTCTCTTTACAAAAGTCTTGCCAACTGCATTGGATCGCTCATTGTTGAGACGCTATGCGAAGCTCAAATAAAAAGTTCGGCAAGCGTGCTTGATCAGGAAGACGACGATGTGCTTGAACCTGAATCAGTAAGCCAAAAGCCTAACCGTGTACAAAATGAACTCATGAATCGTGCAATGATTGCTGTAAGAAAGAGAGAGAATACTGATGGTTTAGGTTCGCTGCCAAATGAGGAACAAATTTTGAAATTAGCGAAAATTTTAGAATGCCGTTGAAGTTTGGTGTTTTGAAGCTTGGACAAATTAAAACTTTCAAAAATCCTTAAGAACTTGTCAAAAAATACTTCCCAATAAAACTAACCCTTTTCATATTCAGTTTAATGTCAAGTCGCCTATACGCTTGTTCGTTTATACAAAATAATCGGTTATTGAAAATAATTAATTATTTTTCATATGTCGATTATTTTGTGTTTTAAAATCGCGAAAAAAAAGTGGTGGATTTTCAGCGTTTTGTTTTTGGTTGCAGTACCATTGCATCATAATGAAACGAAACCGGAAAAGACAAGGCTTCGCCTGAAATCCAAGGGGTTTGTAGTGCATGATGCCAATAGAAGATAAACTGTCTTGAGCAAAACCCCGCCTTTCCCCAACCAATCTTGGTAAATGAGTACTCATTTAGCGGAGGACCCCTGGGTCGAGAATGCTGCTTATTATACACCTATGCACAAAACACAGAATGTCCTTTTATCACCACCAAAGGACTCGAAATTCAATTTACACTATTTCAGAGCATTCGCCTCTCCATCACGACTTTTATGACACCCATTTTGCCTATATTCCACTCGTATTCTTACGATTAACCGTATTTTTACGATTAATCGATTAATCATATTTTTCGATTAATCAATTGATCATATCTTTTCGATTAACCGTGTTTTTCGATTAATCGATTAATCTAATCGTTTCGATTAACCAATTAATCGTATTGTTTCGATTAATTGAAATAATCGAAAATTTAATAATCGATTAATCGAAATAATCGATTATCAAAAATTATCGACTAAAATACGATTAATTGCACTGATCGCCTAGGTTGTCGAAGTGGTGGGAAGGTTTCAAGTAGCAGAAGATGACCAAGGGCCGACTTTTTTTAGCAACAGAAAAACTTGGAAATTCAAATATTTTTCAATAGGGCCTAGATACGAATGTGTTTTAATCTATACTACATAAAAATCAATGTCTTTTTTTGTATGTTCTGGGGGTCTAAACTACTGAACCGATTTAGATGAAAATTTTACAGTTTATTTATAATAGTTCCGCGAGTGTTTCGATGGTGGTTTTCAACCATAAGGACAACATATCTTTCAATGGCCTATAAATAACGAAGCAAATAAAAAACACTCTTATTAATTCATTTCATTACTTCGATCAGAATGCATAGATGAACTGTTGGTTTTATGTTAGGTGGTTCGTGGTGCATGTCATCCAATATGAATAATGGAATAGAAATGAACTGTTCGTTTATACTTATTCATATCAAGTGGCTAGAGAAGTAGGAAGGCAACCAACAGTATCTGCCACCCATTTCAGTGGAGCATGTCACAAAACCTAGTATAAATTAAAGTCTCTCTTAATCAAAAACCATTAGTTGATCGAACTAAAATCAATTGACAGTCTGAAACAATATCTGAAAGATAAACGGCACAACAGGATATTTATAGGAAAATTCGGAAAATTAATTCTCTGAACGTACATGTTGTCTTCTTTGATTTTCTCCAAGAAAGAATCGAGCGATTCTCCTGTCAAACATACGAAAGAAAGTGATTACATCTGAATTGAATGCCAGAAACCAAATCAATGTTATCAAATATTCCATTTGATTAAGAACAATTTCCGAGTTTCTTATTATCTGACGTAATGTCCATATGCACGCAAAATATCGCTCGTCCTCGTCTTCTCAAAGTTGTCCACAATTTTCACAACTCCCATATATGTACATACAAGTATATAGTATCTACTGATAACGATGAAGAGAGACGGTACTTCAGATATATTTGATGTCCTCCAATTTCCGTAGATATCTTGCAAGTCAAGCATTCCGTAATTTTCCGTAATCTATTCAATCCAATTCGATCAATCTGATGGATTTCCTATAATTTGTCGATGGGTCTTAATGTACAAGTGGTAGTTTGATTGTTGCTGTGTGGCCTGCTAGGAATTACAAGCGTACGAGTAGGTACGTGTTTTTGGACGAAAGGATATATGGTGATGGTTGACCTTTTTTTAGTGGGGGTTGTCTAACCTTTCCTTATATTACGATAATATATTATTCTGTTATTGTGCTGTATGCTGGTATGAGTTTTAGTCTCTGTCTTATGTTTTATGCCTGACCGACCAGAAAGTCTTAAGTGCGAGTGACGGTTGATGTCAGATAATTTCAGCAGGATTCCATCAGTTGACCCTAATGTAAATGTACGTCCATGATGTGTTCATGATAGGGCTCTAAACAATTCGAGGATAAAGTGATTGGGCATTGTGCTGATTCGGTATGGCAGGCAATCAATGTAATTTGCACGATAATGATAATGCATTTGACAATTTTGGAATGGTTTAATTCTAGGTAATAGCAGAGGCTTTTTTTATTATGCTGTTACTTAAGAATTGCCTCTGAACTTTTTCGCGACCGAAGCGATAGATTTAAAGTGGTACTTTGAGGGCAGTGATTACTTGAACCACGTAACGAGCAAAGATCACGCAAGGGGAGTGTGAAATAAATCGAATTTCAAACCCACTATTTGGCAAAAACGCAATACGTCGCCCGGTCAATAAGGATAGTTCCAGATCTTCTATCGGACATACGTTCTTCCAAATACAAACCCAGTAACGGAAGAGGAAGGAAACCCAGAAGTGTACATGGTACCGGAGCTCCTCCTCCATAAACTTCTGATAGTGATAGCTATCTCCCCCTCGGTCCCCCTGTCCATACAATATTATTCTCTAAAGGAGAAAAAACAGCAACGGGGTCTCAAGGAATCTTTTTTTTATTTTTTTTAGGGACTTAGAAGGCCGAGGGTCTACCGGCATCTGGACCCCGGAGCAAGTCAGGACACTTGAGCTGGCTAATTTCATTCAGGAGACACTTCCCCTTAGGCGTATTTCGAAAAACGAATCTCCCCAAGCCAGTGACTAAATAGATAGGGCTTTTTAGTGCCTAAATGACGAAAAACGCGTATCGATTTTAACTTTTTGAGGGGACGTTTTTTGACTGCACTTATCGTCTAAAATGGCAATAGAATCATGTACAGTACTTCCCCGAGCCAGTGATCAAATCAAACATCAAAAACAGAAAAAGAATTTGTATTTTCAAAAGCAGAAATACCTTGAGTGCGGATTCAGAGTCAGGGTGATGGTTAAACGGAAAGAAATGAAATAAACTTCAATTTTTGTACTCGTCATTTCGCTTAATACTAAATCTCCGGTGGAATTCTCGCTGGTCTCCCAAGCCTTTCCTCGGGAGATATAGTTGGAGGCATGGCCAAGAGTACTGGATTTGGACCTAATCCCGCGATTGATGAAAGTACCTCCACCTGATGCTTCGCTGCCACGGCTGATCTGTGAGCGTCACTATCAAGTTTTGTACCTCTAGACATCTCTTCCTAAGTCCTTCAAGTCACGCCTAACATATCCGGGCGGCCGGCGGTGTCTTGTCCATGAGGTCAAAGTGTGGGTATTGCCTCCGGTAACAACCCACTAGATACTGTTTGGCAAAAAGCTTGTTGTGGTCCCCTAGAGGCATCATCTTGATTTGTTAATGTGGATGGCCCTGGGGTTACATCAGGTAGCAGCCGGTGACAGTACGACTGGCTTCAAAATTTTTCCACTGTATTTTACCGAGTTTCTGTGAACACATAATTGACCACTGATTTTCCAACTGATTTATACGTGACCAGTAGAGTTTTTTTGTCCTTATGGTTGGTTGGTTTGTTCAAGTGGCTGTCATTCCGCTGCTGCGCAATTGAATATCGTTTTGATACCACACGCCTTGCAAAACTTTAGTTATCAAAAGGCCCGTTTTTTCAACAACGATGCCGACTGAAAAGAGCGGTCTGGATCAACTTACGGGCGAATTCATATAGCCACCATACAGATGATTCACAGCGATTGAGGTTAATTGCGGACTTCGTATACAAATGTACAGAGCGATTGCTGACAAACAAGTTGATGATCAACTATTTTACTTGTAAGTCTGATCCAGATGTGATCCAATACGAGAACTGGAACATCGACGGGGAGTCGTTTTGGGTGGGAACTGATATTGAACCTGTGAAAGAAACACGGCTAAAGTCTTACATGGTTGTCGTCGGAAAAGGTTATCAGAATCAAACCCCCGAATTTAGAAAAAGTAATATCTCCCTATTCGTCTTCGGGGAGAGGGGGGATATGCTAGCAATGTTCCGCCCAGTTCTTCATGCCTTGCCCTAGCTAGAGTCGGATATGTACACAGGAACTGCATCGGGATTTCTGTTTTCGCCTAATCTTTGCAGTTCCGGAATACCCGGTCTGGCCACGAGCTCTCCCACCGACCAGTGCTTCGTTATAATGGCTGTGACCATGGCTACGCCCGGTCGGGATCTTTTTAGGAGATTGTGCGCCTCGCAAGAATCTCGCCTGCTTCGACTCACTGCAAGATGCAGAAAATACATACAAAATTCACGGTGACAATAGGTCGAGGCAGATGGCATTCTGGCGAGACGCAAAAGAGTCTATTCAAAGAAACCCAGTGCGTACTAGGCGTAAGGCTAAATATAAGGACAACAAATTGAATTCTTTCAAGACATTTTGTCAACATCAACCTGACAACCATAATTTGTCTTGGATATAAGCAAACCAAATAAACAAGCAACCAACGAATGCGAATGGACGAACAAACAAAAGGAATCTCAATTCAAGGACAAAAGCGGAAGGAGCACTCAAATGTACGTTTCACTTGCTTGCATGATACATACCCGTACATATGTCCAGAAGTCTCTTCAATTTCTTGTCCAACTTCTTGGACTTCTGGTTTGAAATCGTAACCGTAGAGAGATCCTTAGGTGGGCGAGGAAGGACAGTGACTATTTGTAGCTTTGTTGTTGACTTCGTTGGTATATCTTTGGGAAGGAAGTCGAGTGAATTATTACTCGGCCTGAGAAAGTCCGTCATCCGCAATATATTTGTCCTGTCGCACTTGAGAAAGGTTCTTCGCTGCTGTTGTCATTTGCTATGTATTGGACAAATTAAAATGACGACCCCTTCTAACGGAGAGGATTCTGAAGGACTTAGAACAGCTTTATTTTCGAGATGTTGTAAATGGTAGTAATTATGTAAGCTTGATGTGGTGAAGGTGTCCAATTAGCTCGATTTGATTATATAATATTGAACTGAAGTTTCGCCCTTGTGGGAGTGTTTTGTTTATTTTTAATTAAAAGTAAAGTTTTTATTCTATTATTATTGGCAAATTTAATGACAGTGGAGCAATATGCTGTGGGCATTGAATATTTTTTTCAAATTTGTCGAAACCATTAAAAAAAAGTCCAAAATATTTCTTTGTTTTTATTTCTTTAAGGACACATGTGGAGTCAAATTGGTTTAGCATTGCCTGAGAGATTAAATACTTTTTCGAATGCCGAACTTTGTGAACAAATGGAAAAATGGGAAACTCCTACATTAAACTCACACTAAAAATATCACATCTTTAATTCAATTACCTGATGACCATTCAAAAGCACAATTGTCCATATAATGGTCGAGTTCATTTTTGTTACTAGCCCATTTCTGTGCTGAATACGCTATAACTTCATCCCAAGCATGAGTATAATTGACAAAATTTGCTATGTAAATTTAAACTCGACGATGAGAAGGAAGCACATTGTGTTGTCGGAAGCAGCCCATATTCTACATACTTCATGGCCAAAAGGACCCTACAAAATTTTCGACGTTATTTCTTCCTCGAAATTGAGCCTTCACGTTCATTTTCTCTGATCCTTTTCCCATGTTGCAGATTAAATTTCCATCATAGTCATCGTTCCGAAACAACAACTAAATAAAATTAAAGCGCACAACATCGTGCAACAGTGAACCCATTACGTCGTACAATAGGTCTAGGCAACAATGTTCATCATTATACGAGTACGCTCTCCCTCTGTTCTGTTTCTCGAGCTGTTTTTTTTTCAGCCATTATACCACTGTTAGAGGGCTTGACGGAATTTCCTCAAATTTTCTAAGGCCTCCATCGGGAAATAATTTAGAAATGTACCTATGACATGAAGCAGGAAAAGGTGCGTCAAGAGCTGCCATTTCACTTACGTCAAGGCTCTGTACATTGTACGTACTTTCAAGGATATGAGAGAAAATTTACTTGGGACGAAACATAATTTTCTTTTGTTACGTACCCGATGTACATAGGTATTCCTAATGTCCTGGCTTATTTCGTTGAAATTGTCGTCATTTTCATTAAATTATCCTGGAAAAGTAACCGCTTCTATGGAGTTAAAATATGAATCAATTATTTTTAACGTTTGGCAAGGATATCCCTAATGGATGTGAGCTTTTTGAATTTCATACAAATATTTTGGTTATTTTCAAATGTTTATTTGGACTGAAATATTCGAATATGTACTCAGTTTGGTTAGAATGGTCGTCACTTGCCTGTCAAGGAGACCTCGATTTGGCGGTCGGGTCTTACTACTTTCTTTAATACTTTCCCTTAAGTTGAAGCATTCACTTGCTTACGTTATTTGTTCGTAGCGCGTCTAATTGTCATATACAGTTTTCACTGTGTCCCATCATTATTCATATCAGTTTCAAACGATACTATGTGGGCTATATAAAACGCCTCGATGGAGATTGAGTAATCCAGATTCATCCTCACTTTCTTTTGTTCCAGTGAACTCTTCTTAAATTTAATGAATTTTTGAATTTTTTCGTAATGCCAATGCCTCAAATTCACCAAATATAATAAAACAAATTGGCAGTATTCAGATTAATCGAAGTAAACTGTGACGGTATTGGTGCCCCATACAAATTTCAAGTCAGATTTGAACAGGGGCGATCGATAGCGCAGTGTGTTGAGGCATTAGTCTCATCTTTGACAACCGGCCTTTCGGGTTCGAATCCCGTCCACGACGACGTTCGTGGCCATGCATGTGCAGGAGGTGCATGCTGGCAACTGCATTCTCCGAAAACAGTTTATGCCTACGAAACGTCAACTGGGCCACATGGAACAGTTGACGCGCTATGCCCCACAAGGGGTTAGGGCAATTGAGAGATTGAACAGAACAAAATTAGAAAAATCAATTCTGCAAATAAAAAAATTAACTGGAAAAGTACTTGAAGTTGAAACATTACAGCACAGTTGAAAATCCACTATTATTATATTAGATGTGTTGGCAACAGTTGGCATACTGTTTGTTTTATGAACTCTCTCCACTGAGTTTTTGATGGACGCAACATGCTGTGAAAAATGCCATTTTCTCCATCACAAGAATTTCTCCGCTGGCTAGGACCAGCATATGATGACAAGCCTGAAATGTAACTCGCGCTGTCATATTCATACGATTTTTCGACAGTAGTCAGTTTTGAACTGGAAATTTGACAATTGATGGATGACTAGATGCGAGTGCAGTTCAGAACACAACGTGTTGCAATGCTGCTTCGATACTGTTGCCACAGCATGTTGCGATTCCGCTGTGTGTTATGAACTTAGCCAATATAAGTCTTTTCTTGAACTATACCTATTGACGTTGGTGCTTTAAAACTTTTCAACCCCTAAATTGCAATTACTGTAAAGTTCAAATTTATTAACTATTACGTATCTCCTCGACACGTGAACTTTTGCTGCAGGTACGTTGCTGTGAAACGTTACCGGTTAGTTCTTAATCGACCTGGCAAAGATTTACGGTGGTGGACCGTGAAAATTGTTATTGCGTTTTTAGTTCTCGCCTCGTTCACATGTCGATATACTCGCAGAGGTCATGCCTTGACTTACTTTTCGCCACAATACTTTTCCATTTTTCCGCTTCGCTCTGCTCATTTTTTTCCATTTCTCGTGTTCCGGAAAAGTGAGCTACGAGCCGTGTACGTCGTTGAACTAACAGTGAACTGCCATTAGTGAGAAAAAGCAATTTTTATGGTTTGCAATAGAAAAGTTTTCTAGGTTTTTTTTTCCTTTTTAGCCACTCTCCGTCCTTGAGGGTTATTTTGCCAGGCATTACAATTCGATCGACAGGCACGTACGAGTGAATACTTTTGGTTGTGAAGCTTATACAGTCATACATGTCCCATCATCGTACTTTTCTATTCATTGTCCTCGCCCAATACTAGCTCGCATATAATATGCCCAATTTCGCCAGAAGCCATCCATTCGTTTTGCCCGAACTAATAAATTTGCATGCTTCCGTCGAATTACACATGAGAAGGCTCAAGGCTTCGAGGCTTACCGCAATATTTATTTTGGCCGTTTGTATAACTCTGAGCTCTCAGTTCTTCCTTTCTGTGTCGGTCCTTTCGACTCTTATGAATGAGCAATATTTTTGTATTTACGACGCTATACAGACCTGTATGTGTATCTGTGACAAAGGACTGCAGAATAGGAAAGAACGCTGTTCAGACACTCTGTAGTTCTCCAGACCGACGATGATGACGATGCTGGCCAAATGTACAAAGAACCTCAAAAGAATTGCAGAAAGCGTAGAGGATTTCGTTAGAAAAGTTGGAATTTGAAAAGATGTATATTACAATAGTTTGACTGCGTCATTTACAAGAATTTTCATCGTAATAATGTCGTTGAGCTTTGATGTTTTGATATTACGACTTCCTGAAAAAAAAGAGACTTGACTCAGTTGGCAGAAGCGAAATAGTAGTTTGCTGGAAGGTTTCTAAACAGACCCTGCCTTGTTTGCAACTATTAAAGGTAATGGTACTAATTTTCAAGGCCCCGACTTAACAGATGCTTTAGGTTCGAATGGGTAAAGGAAAATTTTCTTTTATTAAAATCTTCAAAGCACAGAACCGTCAAAGTGTGGTCTTTGAATTCGCCGGAATTACAAAAACAAATGCAAAACATGTAATGGGAAATGGCGGTTATAGAATGTGGTGTAAATTCTGATACGCCTTAAGAGTGCTGGTGATGGCGAAGGATGGCAACTCTTCCGAAAACAAAGACAACAGCAGCATTATTATTTATTATATTAAAATTACTAGCTGTTCAGGCTGAGCAACCCGTATGGTGAGCACTGAGACTGTGCACGAATTACTGTACCGTACCCTCTTTTTAGGACAAAGGACCTTTCACTAACCTAGTAAAGGCCAGTAATTCGTTTGTGGGGACATTTGCGTTTATGATGGCGCGTCCGTAAATCAATCTCCTAGACCAAGCAACCGAGGAGTATTCACAAGAGAGGTGTTTAGTACACTCGTTTTTTATGCACAGCCGACACTTCGACGCGTTAGACTGACGCATAATGTTAAGGTGATATATCAGCCAGTGTTGCCCCACGAGCCATACACGATCAGACTCAAATCTGCCCTACCCAAACGGCAAAAGGTAGGAACTTACGAAACTTTTAATATTCTTTCACATTCATATACTGAATAAACAGAACCCTTTCGGCATTTTCCATTTGACCTAAAATCACGTGTCCTACGAATACTCGCAAATCTAACTTTTAAATTTATCTCATATCATTTCCTTATCCACGTATGTGTATTCTACGTGTGGATAGCTTCACCTTTTTTCTTTTCCATGTTACATACGGAACACAATTTAGAATTTATTCTCTCCAGTTGATCCTTAAGCCTGCAACAAATGGGTACTTTGTGTTAAACTGATAGTACCTGTGATAGGTGAGATACGACGAGAGAAGTACCGATCCAAACAAATGAAGGACGGGAAGCGAGAGAAAAAAAAAACAACGTTGAAAAGAAGCAAACTTATTGGCAAAGGATTTCACCGAGACATTCATAAAAATTCGGCTATTACCTTGTCCCAATCTTTCCTGATGGAAAGAGTCATGGAAGCATGGCAAAGGAAAAAACGAAGGGGTCGAAAACGTGCTTGTCTTGAAGACGCTTATCATTTCGTTGCCGCCACGGAGTCTATATGTACGTACTCGTATGAAAGTATTCTCCACGGGAACTGAAAAATGCTGTAAACCTGTGCTCCCTGATATGCACTTGGAAAAGTTTAAATGGGATAATTTTAATACTGTGTAGCTTTATCTGCCACTTTTCTTCAATTTCCTTTTTTCGCCCATGGTTTGTCGTTCGCATATGAATTTGCGAATTTCTTTACGGCGAAGTTTGGACATAAACCGTTGGGGTGATTTTCAAAATAGTGGATAACAATGGGGTTGATTCGTTGGGGAGTCGTATAATTTTTCCTCGATTTATTGCCTTAAGTCCGAGTATTTGCAGTTATCAGGCGCGTACCAAGAGTGTCTTTGAGTTGTCACTTTACAAGAGCGTTTTGTAACCTGAAAGGCATTCGAACGAATTCAAAAAGGCCTCTGCCAGGTACTGTGAACGCGGTGGACTTCCGCGTTTCTGCTGCCGTAGGGACCTACCAGTATGCCGATTTAATATCCAGCGATGTCAAGTATTTAACGTTCCGCAGTTTATCCAATTGTGCGGAAACATATGGAACCGGGTAGGAATCCCGCTCCAATACTTTGTTAAGTTTTCGGTAGTAGATGCTTAACCCATAATTACCATCTTTTTTGAAGAATTGCAAGTTTGGACCCTCTAGCTGCCTCCGTTTAGGAGATATTCAAGGTCTTATATTTTTCAGTCGGTAGTCCGGATGGCGCAACGGTTAGCACGTTCGCCTTCAACCCACTGGGCCCCGATTCGATTCCTACTGAATGCGGTAGTTTTCGATGAAAAAGGCTGTTAAATGAGTACCCATTTATGGGGTAAACAACTCGGTTGAGCGTGTTGCTGATCACACACCTCTGCACAAGACCGTCACGATCTAGAAAATGAAATGATGCTAACTCAGCTCGACGCCATGGTTCAAATTGGACTGTTGCGCCAGTTATTTATCTTTTATATTTTTCAGTCGAGGGGTGACTTTGCCTTGAAATTTTCCAGTTTTTTTGCGGCTTTTGGTCCGGAATCGTATATTTTCGTTTTTAAGGCAGGGTACAAGCTGCATTTTAAAGCCAAAATCAACTCTCTAGCTGCCGTAGTTTTCCAGTTAGAGCCATTTGAAGTGCAAGTTTGTTCCCTCTAGCTGCTCTAATAACGTAGAGAAACGCACTTTTATGTTGGTGGTCGAAGGGTCACTTTGCCTTGAAATTTTCGGGGTTTCTCGCAGTTTTTCGTCTGGTCCGGAATGGTATTTTCTTTCTTTGGGAAAGGTACAAGCTGCATTTTAAGACAAAATTCGACTCTCTAGCTGCCGTAGTTTCCTTAGAGTTATTTGAAAAGGTGAAATTAGAAATGAGTACCTAAATAGCGAAACGTTGGCAATACAAAAAAGGAGTGTTTAATATAAAATAGCTGGAATAGTGACAAAAAATACACAACATAGAACACCTCTACCTCTCTAGTTACTGCGATCTTCAGTTTTTTTTATTTGGCGGTCGAGGAATGACTTTGTCCTGAAATTATAAGGTTTTTTGAGGTTTGTTGGGGTAAGGTAAAAACTGAATTTTCGTGCAAAATTCATTACTCGGTTTTTTGGGTACCACGGAAAGTTGACAAGGTGAGACTGGTCGAAAGCATGGATTCTGAGATTCGATACCGACCTATATAGTAATATCAAATAATAAGAACTACTGAATTTTTTGTATCGTTTGACTATAAGGCATGCAATGGATTTCGTGGCATATTCAAATTATTGTAATATTCCATAAACACCAATATCTAGACAAACAATACCCCAAAATATTTCTCAATCCTGAAGCTCTTTGCTATAATGCCGGCCCGTTAATATCAAACATATAATCCTAAACGTCTTTATTCACAAACATAAATTCAGATTAGGAGAAAATTGGACCTCTCAGTATATCATTATCGTGTCGTAACTCTGAATATTTACTAACGACTGAATGGAAAAGTTTGAAAGCAATTTTCACTACTTCCCTATACACTAGAGGCGTTCGTCAGATACCAAGCAACCTTGCGAATAAATTAGAACTCTACGTTGAAATACGAAAAGAAACATAAAATGTTTCTAAAGGTCGCCATACTAAAAAACGAGGCCACAATGAGCTTCGAAAATTCAGGCAATTTATTTTTCCATTTCCACAACACTGCCAACGTGAAAATGGAAAAGTTCTCGACTCATCCTCGTAGTTGTCTCTCCTTTCCAGTTTGGCCTGTTTTCTGCTCTCACTAGACAACTCAGACAGTAAACTGATGTATGACCACGAATAGCTGGGCGAGTGCACGGTAAGTCTATCGCGTATCCGCACCTACCCCGTATAGACCAGATCCTTTTTATGGTCGCTACGTGTTTTAAACCGAAAGGACTTTAGACTTTACCCTTTTTTTGTATCTTCGTAATTCATCTAATTATATTCTCTATAGAAAACTTTGCTGTTAATTTTTAATTAAAAAGAGGAAAAGTCCAGACTTGGCAAAAATTTCAGTCAACTGAGAATTTTCCTATTCACTTAGTTCATACAATTCACACCCCGTGTCGCAGGGAAGGGGTTTCGTTCGTTTTACCATTCAACTAACTGGTTGTTTTCGTAGAGCCATGGAAACATTGCGCTCGAGGGAAAAGTGCTGAAAACGACAATCAGAGACCATGGAAATTCGCGAAAATATGCACTAAATGTTACTAAGAGTAGTCAATTCACGAAGTGGAGCTCAAATGCACAGTTTACTTTGTAAACTGAAGCACCCGCGCCATTTGAAACAGTAATGAGCTTAAGTTGAAAAGTACAGAACTGAAACGATCAAAGCTATCACACAATATTATTGAGAGAATGGCTGTCGAAAAGTTTTCCTTTGGATGGGTCGTAAGGGTGGCCGGCTGGCGGGATGGAAGCAATGGCAAAGTGGTCAGAGGGAAAATTATGAAAGGACTTTTCCGGACTTATGAAAACAAATGTCTCAGATGACTGCAAAAGTATTTTCAAGTTGCAGATGAGTGGAGAGTTTAGTATAGAATGAAGTTTCATTTTGCATGAGCGTTGAGTGAATAAAGGGTATCGGGTGAATTTTTATAGAAGTGTCCTTTAAAGAGTTCAAATTGGATGAGATGGGATCAGAATGGTCAAATAACACTGACAAATTTTTTTTTGAAACCCACCAATTCTTTTAAAATTTTTTGTAAAAATAATGGCTTAGTTCATGACACATCGGTTGGTCTACTGTTGCGATTTGTTTTATGAATTCTCTCCACTGAGTTTCTGAGGGACACAACATGCTGTGCCATATGTCATTTTTTTTTTGATAAGAATCCTTGGTTAAATCTTAGGGCTAACTTATGAGTATTTATATCCCAGTTTAATCTTATACTTATCCTACTCTAGCACTTAGGTGGCTAGTAACAAGCTTGTATTAAACAGATTAAACCGGTGGCACAGAAAGCGAGTTGCCGGTGAAAATCAATCTTTGTTGAAATGCAGTAGTAGCTTTATCCGTGTAATCTTTAATCGTTGGCTACTACGTGAAGGCACCTGGTTGAGAAGCACCAAGGTATATTTAGTATCATTTTTAAGCATTTACTTCTGTTGGTATGTCGGCAACGAAAAGACAAAATTAAACTACATAAAGATAGATTTTATATACATAAGATTGTTGTATACGAGTAGTTTTAGGATAGTGCGAGTCAGTGCCCGTTTTAAGTTAAAAGAAGCTGTGTTTAAATTATAAAATCACCCTTATTCCTTTTTGTTAATCTAGGTACACAGCCTATATTTCAAATGGGGCTTTCGTGCCTAATAAGAACTCGAGAAGCGCATCCCCTCTCTGATTCATGTCGGAGCTACTCAACACCGTGTGGTGTGCATTAGAATCATAGTACAAAATGACACAAGTACTGTGTTACACCACCTTAACATAGGCGGAGGTGGGTCTCCCACTTGACCGTATGGCAGGTAAGCAGAAATTAGCCAGTAGGTACCGCCTATTCCTGATTTTCAGTCTTACAACTACAGAACAGAGTCTTTGTCACTAAAGGCGCAAACCATGAACGGCTTTTTTTTAATGGGAAGGCAAGATCCAGTTTTAGAGGTAGTCCGGATGGCGCAAGGGTTAGCACGTTCGCCTTCTACGCACTGAGCCCCGGTTCGATTCCTACTGATTGCGGTAGTTTTCGGTAAAAAAGGGGATTTACGTGTCGGACTATGAGCCCACTCAGCTGTTAAATGAGTACCTATTTATGGGGTTAATAATTCGGTTGAGCGTGTTGCTGATCACACACCTCCGCAACACCTCCGCACAAGACAGACCGTCACGATCTAGAAAATGAGATGATCCTAACTCATCTCGAGGCCATGGTTCAAATTGGGCTGTTGCGCCAGTTATTTA
Organism: Chloromyia formosa; assembly: GCA_964017055.1. Classification (NCBI taxonomy): domain Eukaryota; kingdom Metazoa; phylum Arthropoda; class Insecta; order Diptera; family Stratiomyidae; genus Chloromyia; species Chloromyia formosa. Next base: position 13,609,377 of record OZ024818.1, on the reverse strand, counting down.
TTTATTTAAGATCCAGGTTTGCTGTGATCTCTAATATAAAAAATGTTGGAATATTCCTCGTTCACCGGGCGACGAATAGTAGTTCGCGTCTTTGACTAATAGTAGGTTTAAAATTGACGTGATTTATCACTGTCCTTGCGTAAGCTCTGCTGGCGGCTTAAGGGGCTGCAAGCCTCAGTATACTGCCCTAGAACGCTCACTTTCCTCGCTCTACACGTTACAGTGGTAAAGCCTCTATTAGTTAAGGCGCGAATTACGATGCGTCGCCCGGTGAAGTAGAAATATACCAAAATATTATACACCGGAGTCCCTAGGCTCTTCACTAGATCGTGTATATCCCAGGGTTCCTTTCAAAAATAATATCCTCCCCATCCCGCGCCGGACGAAGAAGAAGAGCAGCCGACACTACTTTTGAGTGATGTAGGTTAATTTGAACGAGTCTTATCAACTTTACAATTCCGACTCCACTACAGTAACATCGCTGCCCGTCGACACCAGACTGGAACGAGTCGTACGCGAGAAACGATTCCGAAGTTCCGTACAGATTTTCCAGGTCAGATCTGAACGAAAGAAAGTCATCGTCGATATTCGGCTCCATGGATGGCGTGATTACCGGGGGATCACCCTTAGTTCCGGGGTTCACAATCTCTGTTTGAAGTGAAGCTTTCACCTTACTGCGTCCCTGCGGAGCAGAGAAGCTTTATACTGCGGAAACCGTATGCGAGTATCCCATTGGTTTTGGCAAGAGGAGTCGAATCCGTATTTAAGACGAATTCTCCAGTCATCGGCCGGAATTTGGAAATTACCCGTATGTCATTGAAGACAAAATCTCAAGTCATCTGTCGGAATATGGGAATAACTTGTGCGAATTTGATAAATGATTTTATCCGTATCACATAGTGCGGCTGATAACCATGCTCTTTCCTTGGTATGGCTTCCAGCTTTGCGCCAGGCCAGGGCACTCCTGTTCTTTTTATACCAGTAGTATGAGACTCTCCTCAACCTTTTTCCACGCCTCCAGAACGAAGCTATCGTCCGCATCATTCCAATTGACAAACCATCAGCTCTATTTAGTCCTGGAGTATCTACAGTCATACAAAAAAGTATTCGTACACACGTCGTATCGTGCTTTACTGTCCTGCAATAGTTAAAAGAGCTACATTTTTTTAACAAAAAATGTCTCTAACTCTTTTAGCAACACTACTTTCTTATATTAACTTAAAAAAAGTACTCTTTTCTGATCGTGTCAACAGAAAAGTGAGAAACAGTTATGCAATTCCCGAGAATTGAATCAAAAAAGTATTCGTACAGCAGCAATGTAGAAAGAATAATGCTGTTATTCCGTTGCCGATGGCGATCATTCGTATTGGGATCAGTCTTGTGATAATTATCAAGTATTTATCAATTGTTGTTAAGCAAATTTGTAGTGGATTTCCATTAAATTCTTTATTATGGGACGAAAAGGTAAAGAAACGACAGAAGGAGAAAGGAGAATTATCCTTTCCTTGCACAATCAATGCAAATCATTGCGTGAAATCAGCGTTATTGTTGGGAGACCACGCTCAACCATTCAAAGCATCATTGATAGATATTGTGTCACGGAAAGTCTTACGAATCAACCAAGATCAGGACGACCAAGACAGCTTCAGCGATTGCGGCAGAGGTAGCGGAAAAAGATAAAATAGACGTTTCTGGAGAAACAATCAGAAATGTGCTCCGCCGTGCCGGTTACAACTCTCGAATCGCTAGAAGAAAATAAGCGAAAAAATAGGAAGGATCGATTAGAATTCGCCAAAACGATGCGAAATCATGGAACAGACTTCTGGGAAAAGTTATACCTATATTTGCTGATTAGAGTAAATTTAACATTTTCCCAGAAGTCTATTCCATGATTTCGCATCGTTTTGGCGAATTCTAATCGATCCTTCCTATTTTTTCGCTTATGTAATATTTTCTTCTAGCGATTCGAGAGTTGTAACCGGCACGGCGGAGCACATTTCTGATTGTTTCTCCAGAAACGTCTATTTTATCTTTTTCCGCTACCTCTGCCGCAATCGCTGAAGCTGTAATTTTCGGATTTTGTCGCACTTTTCTACATATACTGCGTTCATCTTTGGCCGTGAATAATCTTGGTCGTCCTGATCTTGGTTGATTCGTAAGACTTTCCGTGACACAATATCTATCAATGATGCTTTGAACGGTTGAGCGTGGTCTCCCAACAATAACGCTGATTTCACGCAATGATTTGCATTGATTGTGCAAGGAAAGGATAATTCTCCTTTCTCCTTCTGTCGTTTCTTTACCTTTTCGTCCCATAATAAAGAATTTAATGGAAATCCACTAAAAATTTGCTTAACAACAATTGATAAATACTTGACAATTATCACAAGACTGATCCCAATACGAATGATCGCCATCGGCAACGGAATAACGGCATTATTCTTTCTGCATTGCTGCTGTACGAATACTTTTTTGATTCAATTCTCGGGAATTGCATAACTGTTTCTCACTTTTCTGTTGACACGATCAGAAAAGAGTACTTTTTTTAAGTTAATATAAGAAAGTAGTGTTGCTAAAAGAGTTAGAGACATTTTTTGTTAAAAAAATGTAGCTCTTTTAACTGTTGCAGGACAGTAAAGCACGATACAACGTGTGTACGAATACTTTTTTGTATGACTGTATATGAAAGTCGCTTGTAGCGGATGTCCGTTGCTTTATGAACTTGTCCATTGATTCACCCAGCGACCTTTGTCTTTTATTGATAGTTGGTTTACCCAGGACTTGTATGTAATTATTCCCCCAGGAAAGGGACGTGTTCCGCTTTTTAGCTTTTAGTACAACTGGGATCTTCTCCACATGGTCACGAAGCTGAAGAGCACTGCGATTCTTCTGCCGCTATCGTTGTTTTCGAGTTAGAGCCATTTGAAAAAGTGCAAGTTTGGATCCTCTAGACCCTCGGAGAAAAACGCACTTTTATGTTTGGCAGTCGCATTGAAATTTTTGGGGTTGTTCGCAGTTTTCTTCCGAAATGGTATTTTTTGCTTTTGGGGGAAGGTTTATTCTGCATTTTAAGGCAAAATTCAACTCTCTAGCTTCCGTAGTTTTCGAGTTAGAGCCATTTGAAAAAGTGCAGTTTTGGAACCCTCTACAAAGCCTTTGAAGATGGCAATCGGTCGTCAGAGTCCGAATTACGTCACTTCACGTCACTAGGTTTAGCCATAGTTAGCAAGGGTCGCGATATAACACCAGCAAGTCCACTCCCCGGCAGACCACGGAGAGTGTGACTGTCACTGAGCGCAACTGCCTTCATTCTAAGAGCTTGAGTCTGTGAATTTCGATTTCGTCCTCTGTCACTCTGCACAGCAAATGTGTTTCTCTAGATAACCCTGCATGGTTCTACTCGGACCAGTTTTGTCCGAAACTGAGAGACTATGCGTTGTGCTTAAGGAGGCTTGACTGGCATTCTTCCAATTGCTAGGACCCGGCACGGAGCTTGTGTTCCTTAGCCTTGACCGCCTTCAAAATTGCAATCCCTAAACCTACCATAATCTTTAAATGTTCGAATCGTTCTACGGCCCTAAATATAACCACGACAAATACTCGTAAACAAACTCAAATAAAATGAATTCTCCTGATGCAAAATGTGAATTACGGTTCACTTTTATTGAAGCGAGATTAAAAGTTGCTAATTTCTCATGTTTCGTATAATAAAATTTTAGTTTTAATTGACAAAGTTTCGGTCGAAAGTATGGGTAATGGCATAGCATAAAGCTGCACAGGGAGAGTACAACGAACGAATGTGGAACGTGTAAGCCAAAAATTCAACAATAATCGTTAACTACTTTAAGCGAGTAATAAAACTTCCTCGAGCGTGTCCTCTTCATCTAGTGTGCAAGAATTATTCCACGTTCATTAACTGCACCATTTTAATTATTCGGATACTACACGTTCGCGTACGTAATTCGTAGTATCTATGTCACATGTTACATATAAGTGTCATTGCTTGCCTCCTTGTTGAATATGTGGGTCCTGTAAATTTACTAGGACAGCCAGGGAGTTCTTCGGGGAATATAACATTCAACACAGCAAATATGCATAAAACACCCCAACGAATGAATTCAGTGTTTTTCATTTTTTTCCATTGCACCCAAAATGTCACATCTATTTTTAATGGAATTTTTTATGTATCCAGAAACATGGAAAAGGAGTCAAACGTAACTGCTGTAGGTGCTGGAGATCGGTGACCGGCGGGTCATTAAAAAAGGATAAACCACAGGAGTGAAAAATTGCAAAAACTTGCAGGACAATTAACTTGGCTGATTACGAATTTTATACAACCAGACGAATTTTTTTTTTTCGTTGCGGCAATAATTAAGTTGATGTGGCTCTTCGCGAGCTCTTCCCGCTTCTCTGTAACACGGGTTGCGACAAAGAACATATAGACATGTGTATGTCATGTCCTGCCGCGAAATAAAAGCGAATTCTACTGACCAGTCAACGGGTTGTTTGAACGCTAAATAGCGGTGTAGAATTCATTTGCGTCAAATTCATTAAAAATATGCGAGAGCATGTCACTTTAACTGCTGCCACAAAGAATGGACTGGAATTGACTACATATTCGAGGACGTGAAAAGAAGGGAAATTTTGTAATGAAATGGACACAGTTTCGCAAAATTTACTCGCTGGAATTTAATCTGACGCTGATGGTTTATTTGTTTAATCGCATCATGACACGAAGTGTTCATATTTAAAGTTTAACAAACCTGAAAATAAGAACAGTGGTTGCTTGAAGTGGGTCCGTTCTATATTTGATTAGGTCTTTATGAGGGGTTAAAGAAGGTTTGCAGGCAGAAATTGAATTGAACGGATAATATTCATGGATAGACTTCTCTAATCCCATTTTATTCAGAAATAAAGAATTCTGGTTATAACAAGCTCTATGAAACTCCTTCCTTTCCCGACAATATGGCTCATTGATTTGAAACCTGTCTGAAGTAACGGCTCCATAAATGTGTAGTTCCTATGATCATTTGTCAGCAATAAATTTCATGATTGCCAGTGTTAATCACAAACGTCAATACGATTCCTAACATTTAATGGTGACATAACTGTATCGTGGTAAGCCCCATTCAACATGATAGACCTATCCTTGAATATTCGCCGAAGGACACGTGTCTTAGTGTCCTGGTGCAAAAATAGTCGCACAAAGTCAAACGTAAGTTCATGTCAGATTTACGGCCAGAGTCATAGCGCACCCGATAATATTTAGGGCTATTCTGTGCCTATTTTATTGTTATACGGTCATTTGATGATGATATAAGGACATTCCAGTTGTAATTTAATGGTTTTGAGCCCCAAAAATGGGGCAATGTCACCGGTACCTGGCACAAAATCTGCCATGGGAATTAGAAAATGCTTTTGTGACAGTCCTTAAATGGCAGTAAAACGCTAGAATAGCAATTCAATGTTAATTTTACGTTCGGCGCGACATTTATTTGATTAGAAATATTTGGGAAGAGAAATCAGATATCTTGCTTTATATCATTTATTACGATACGAAGGAAGAAAGGCGACAACAAAATGTAAATATGTGTTTATGGCTGGGCAACAAGTAGTCATAAAGAAGAGGTAGAGAGGGAATTCATAGTCATAAAGGAGAGGTGGAGAGGGAATTCATAGACTTAAAAGTTTCACGAAGGGAAGTCTCCAAAATTAACTGGTACTGCCATGGGAATCTATGAGTCCGGTCGGTTTGTTAATTGCAAAGTATTTAGGAGGCCGATATTTTTAATATGTAGAGCCTATGCAGATGTTGAAGTCGTCTAAACCCAGGCCGGTAGCCGTCTCATTATTTTGACTCGAATTTCCTGCGCTAGGTAAAAAATGTATGCACGAGATTCCGTTCATGCCGTAACATTTCTATATTTGGGGACACAAACCCCCGTTTTCAAGTGTTTTTCACGAAATATACAAAGGAACAATGATTACTGCATATTTTCTTTTGACCTTCAATAAATTTAAATAAAGAAAATGACGTCGAATTACGGAAATTTTACTGTTCGCAGGTGCGAACAGCGCCCGATAATGGGTTAATGCGAAAAGCGGCAAAACCGCTTCGCCTACTTTCCGTCTGACATCAAGATGGTACCAACCATCGAAGTTCAGCTACTCGTCAACTTTTGTTGACACACTAACCGATGATCTGTTGTTGTTGTTGTAGCAAACTGAGGAGTTCAATTGTGTGTGTCAAATATTAAGAGTTTGTTTCCCATACTCTCCGTGTTGTGGCTAAGGAATATGGCCACCTAAATGGGGTCTTCCCGGGGCATTAGCCATGGCGAAAGTGGCCATCCGAAATAATCCATACAGATACTTACGTTTTGAACCTAAAGTGTCCATCGGCAAATAAACGAAATAAACCATGCATGGACAATATCTGTTTCAAGTCGAAATAAGGCATGCGATAAAAAAACGAAAATAGCAATGCTGTGTCCAGAGCGAGCGAACCGAGCGTTTTAATTGTGCGATAATGAGGGTTGTGAAGCCTTAAGCGCAGAGCGAGCGTAGCGAGCGAAGCCTACACAAGGGACTGTTTATTCACAATCGGAGTGCACACAAGAGACTGTTGCACCCAGAGCGAGAGAGCGAGCGTTCATGTTCATGTTTGGACCAGCGGTACGGCATTCCCGGTATACGCGGTACGGAAAACTTACCGAGCGCCTATATTTCAATGAGTGTTTCCTGATTGGCTCGGCATTTGCGGATGCGGGGAGGGACCGAACCAATCAGGAAATATTCATTGAAATATAGGCACTCGGTAAGTTTTCCGTACCGCGTATACCGAGCATACCGATTCCGCACCGCTACCGTACCGACAAGTAAGGAAACGGCCTAAGCCTGAGGCACGGTACAGACGTAGAATAGAATAGGCGGCGAAATTCCACCAAGAAAATCAGCCGATTTTCTACTGCATTATCATACGCTTAGGTTAAATTTAGTGTCCCGGATGGGTAACTGGCAGGTTAACCAGACATTGAGAAACTGAACCCTGGTGATTAAAAGTAAAGTTTTGAGTATGATATATAAAAGTTTATATTGCAAAACAGACAAAAAGTTCAAATTTCAAACTATGCCAATAAGAAAAAATTTAAAACCACCAAAATTAAAACCCGCTCAAAGATTCTGAGAATGAAAAACGTTTACCATACCATGCTGGCTGACTACAAATTTTATTCCCGAAAAAAAAGAGGATTTAATGTGGCGACTCTTTCTCATAAAGCTATCTAATATCAAGGAGTGTCAACAAAGAAACACCAAGATAAAATCATTTCATTGAAATCGTACAAAGGGACAAAAGGATGATATAGTACGGAAAAAAGGGACGATCCTCTTTCCGAGCGTATTGTTGTGTACACAACCCTATTCAAGTATTATCCATTCGGAATGCGATAATCCGCCTTTTTGTGTGTTCCAACTTATCATCACGCTTACAACACACTCTGTGCCATTCAAGTCGTCCTTCGTTCGATTTGTCCCCACCAAAAGCATTTGTCACTCATTTGACTCTCCCACGTTAAACGGCAACGGACCAAAATAGCATGAAAGAAGAACCGATTGCTCTGCCATTTACGTAGCGGATTTATGGTCGACGATTGATAAATAATTTTTCTAGTGCTAAAACGTGCCATAATTTCGCTTCGACGAACATGTCTTCCGTTTCGTCTTCATACAACAATTCATGCCTCCAATGAGCTCCTTAGAAGCTTCCTTACGGATAGGGTAGATTGGATATTTCTGGCCTGGTAGTCGTTTTGGGACGGTGGTGGTGTGTTGTATGTTAGCGGGTGTCAAGATGAATTCGGGGCAAAGATGACTTTCACTTAAGGATCTTCGAAGACTAGGCAACCATAAGCAGATTAACTATTGATTTGATTTGCCAACGAAAAGAGCAGAGATTTTGGGCTCGGGTGGAGAAATGCTTAGCCTTCACTGAAACTCCGAAGCACTGAAGACAATTCGCAGGATGGTATTGATTTTGATATACATATTTCAGTTAACATAGCTACGTGCTGTGGCAGCCATTCCAAACCAGCCTCGAAACGATCTAGTCAAATATTCGTTTTTCATCCAGCATCGATGACTTGTTAACCAAATTGAGACATCGACCACATACATACATTCCTTCTAGTTCAGCATCTAATCATTCTTTTCCCCGAACTATATTCGGAATTCTATTCTGGTCCTTTTGTTTGGTTCACTTAATTGAGTTCAACCAACCGCCCAGGAATGTATTTGGCGTTCTGAAACTCTACGGGCAAACTATCGACAAAAGTTGGATACATGGCTGAAGAAAGTGTGGAAGTGAGGAACACGAAAGACGCATCCTTGGTAGCTTAGAGAAATACCAGGATCTGATTGAGTAATAAAATTTAATTGGACAGAATTAAGATATGGTGTTACAGAGACGATATGGGTAGAGAGAGATTACACTATAGTGTAGGTCATGGAAGAAGAATGGGCAGTGGGATATCATATGGTTAGTTAGGAATCTAAGACAATACTTTGGTATTTGATGAAGATACGAGTCGCAAGGGATAATGTTACCGAAGCGCTTGATGAGTGTATAACTATGCTTGTCAGTTGATGAGCTACTCATAATGTTTCAATGAACTATTTATACGATGTTTGGAATAGAAACATACATGTTAATACTGGTTGCGGAATTTGCATCAATGTTAGCGAGACCAGACGTTCCTATCCACGGTGACAGGGTCTCGTTTTTACACGACACGGGGCAGACACCATGTCCCAGTTTATATTAAAAAAAAATTCGCAAAATGTCCTTTTTTTAAACAACAAAGTTAACCCTTTTTATCTTTTGATAGTGAAGATTTCCATATTTTCTTGACACAGTTGATCCATCCAGGGGCAGATACAGCACTTGCGCTGTAAGCTCGTTATTCTGACCTACTGAGACTGAGCTTTGGTGCTAACCAATTATATGGAATAGCAAACATTCAAAGTGATTCTGCTGCCTAAAGAAAATTTGCCCGATTATATTGGTACTAAGGAAAGTTTCCTCTTAAAATTGGAGTTAACGTTTGAATGCTAACTAAACCAAGACACACTCCCAGCAAAGAAATGCCCCGTCTTCGTTTTTGCTACTCTGATCTGCTAGACAGCGCCTTTTTTGCCGCTTATCCTACTCTACTCTGAACAAAAAAAAAACGCACCTATTGTAACCTTACACTAATTTAACTGCAGATAAGAGGATCATAATTGAAAAGTAGATAGGGTAGAGAACTGGCATGTTGGACTGCGCAGGCTACTTTTCACATGACACTAAAACAAGTGGGCGAGAGTTGATTTATATTTGTGTTGAATAGAGGTTATAGTCTAGCCATAAATACTGTTACAAACTTTTTGAAGCACTGTTCAATAAAAGAGGTGTTATATGTTAAGAAATCATTGTTTATTTATTAAATGCATTGTCAACAACGGAAATTGCAACAAGTTATTCGAAGTGATTGCCTTTTGCCTTTACACAAGCCTTTAATCGAGCTGGCCACTTATCTATGGAAGCACGCATGACTTCAATCGGAAAGTTAGCGACTGCATGTGTAAGAGACTTCTTTAAGGATTCGATATTAGAATGTCTTTTAGAGCACGTCATTTGCTCTAAGACAGACCATAATTCGTAATCCAGCGGATTCAGGTCTGGGCTAGAGGAAGGCCAATCTTCAGCTTTAATAAAATCTGGAACATTTTCTTCAAGCCATTTTTGGGTTGACTTCGCCTTATGACCTGGTGCAGAATCTTGCTGGAAACTCCAAGGCTGATTTTTGAATAATGACGTGTTGAGAGGTTTCACTACACTTTCAAGGACACTTTCTTGATAAATTTTGGCAGACGTTTTGACGCCCTTCTCACAAAAATGCAACTTTGTCACCCCGTTGTAGCTAACACCCCACCAAACCATTACTGAGGCTGGATGATGACCTCTTTGAACCTTTTGGGCAACTTGAGAAGCTTCTCTGGCACTGCGAGCATAAACCCTATCGTTTTGTTTATTAAATGTTTCTTCGACAGTAAAATTTTTTTCGTCCGTAAACAAAATTTTACGGTGTTCTTGGTTTGCGTACCGGCAAAGTAATCGTTTTCATTTTTCCACCTTTTTTTTTTTAACGAATCTGTTAGTAAATGCCCGGTAGATCTACGATAAGCACCCAACGCCAAGTCACTTTTGATGATACGTGAAATTGTTCTTTGGGGTATTTTCATCTCACGCGATAAAATTTTTTGTTTCCGAAGAGGATTACGGCGAATTCTCTCGCGCACGGCTTTAACCGCTTGAGGTGTTCGAGTAGTTCGCGGACGGCCACTTCTTTCACGGTCACTTACTCCAGACGTATCATTAAATCTTTCAATAGCCCGAAATACAAACATTCGGCTTATACCAAGGGTATGCAGAGTCTTAAAAATATCACTTGGTTGCATTCCTACTTTATGAAGTGCAATCACAGCAATTCTATTTTCTTTGTCACCCCAATCCATGTTCACTACACTAAAAATTAAACTCAAATGATGACAAATGCATCAAGCACAAGCGTACTATAGCGATTAGCTCAATTTTTAAGAAATGCAATATAACGGTTCCTTTCTGCAGGGTTGCCAAACCTTGTAACAATATTTATGGCTAGACGGTATATTCGAATCACACGAAATTTTATTAATATATTAGTTAGTAGAATGATGTACTGAAACGCTTCCAGTTCAGCTATGGAATAAACTTTGTACCGAACAGATATAACAGTAAAAATAAATTAATATTTAGCAAATATGTGAACCGACGAAATCCCCCGCTATTCCGTAGCAAACCTCGACAAAATATGGGTCGCTGGTTATTATTTTAAATTCATTGATTATCATTTAGTATCAAAAACGACGCAGTTTCCATACATACTGTGCATCCTTTTGCGCCGAAAATTAGTAGATTTTCTGTACCCCAACAAATAAAACGCACTAAACCAAAACCATTCCGACGGATACTACTCTTCTCCTACTCCAAAACTACGAATGCCCATAGAATTTTATCTTAATATTTTACAAATCACGCCATTGCATAATTTATGGCATACTTACCAACTTCTTCATCCGCCTTAATACCCTGGCCATAATGGTTAATTCTTTCCGGTATGCCTTCCGAATGCTGTTATGAATATTCCCACACCATTTACTCGTATTGTAGATATTTCGTTGAACTAAAGTTTTCCATATAACAATACAAAAACTTGTGTTCTCAACTTCAAAACTTATGGCAATGAATTTTGCACGGTTCTACTTCGGTCGGTCACCGCAACACTCTCAGCGTATTTTTCGCAAGGACCATTCTGGCAGGATGAAATCTCATTCTCATATCCATATCACTTGTATGCATAAGCCAAAATGTTTTCCTATTTACGTAAAGTGACTTCGTGCCGCGAATACTCAATAATTCTGTGATATGTAACGGGTAGTACGAGAATGTTTTGTTTCCAGAAGAACAAGCCAAGGCAAACATGATATACTCGTATATATGGGAAGAAAATGGAGACAGTCATGTTGTGAACCACGAGCAAGTCAGACATCGTTTTGGAAAAGTGACACTGAACTTTTCACTATTCCTGTATGAAGATGCCTAAGGTTTGTGGAATCTATCGACGTCAGATTTGACCCATAGTCAAACAAAATGTTCGCCAATCACGTTCAGGATTTAACTTCGCTGGGAATTTTGTTGCTAAATTTTTTTTCGCTGGGAGTTTATAGATTTCTGGAACTTTTTTGGTGTATTGTGTTGTTTTTTAGTTTTGGAATTTTCCAGTAAATCTTCTTGATAAATATGAAGTATGATTGTTTCATCTACTCGTATATGAGGCCATATATACGAGGGCGGTTCAAATATGATCGAGACAAACGCTGTAGATGGCGCGCCTGTATGTTTTGAAGGTCGCGGCTTGAGTATGTGATAGCTGGGTCCCTTACAAATAGTGTGGCATAGTTTTCGCCGCGAACGCACGTTTCACGCGCGTGCTACGACCATGAGTGAACATCAAGTGCCGACCGCCGTTGCACAACGTATTGTCATTCGTTTTTTAGTGTGGGAAGGCGTTAAAAACACGGAAAATCTTCGGCGTTTGCGAAATTGGTTCGGTAGTGAGTGCCTGAGTAGGTCTGCTGTGTTTAAATGGGCCAAAGCGTTCAAAGATGGCCGCGACACCGTCAAGAATGAGCCGCATGATCGTCGACCGCGAAACAGCATCACACCAGACAACATTCGCCGCGTAGAACAACTCATTTTGGAGGACCGTAGGATGAATGTTAGAAACATTTCGGCTGAAGTCGGCATTAGTATTGGTAGTGTAGAGTGTATCATTCACGAACACCTTCAATATCGCAAAATAACGGGGCGATGGGTTCCCAAACTGTTGAAATTCGAGCAAAAATTCATGCGGTTGGAAGTGTGTCGCTGCTTGCTGACGCGATACAAGGCGGAGGGGGACGGTTTTTTGACACGAATTTTCATTACAGACGAGACATGGGTACACTATTACACTCCCGAAAGCAAGGTGTCGTCTAAAGAGTGGAGGAAGAAGGAGGAATGGGCGCTAGTCAAAGCGAAGACAACCAGGTCCGCGGGTGACACAATCCATTTAAAAAATGCACCTACCGACCTCAGGTATAGTTCCGAATACTGCATACTTGTAAATAGCTTATTGTTCTCTGTAGAGCGAATTGGAGTCATCTATTTAATTAACCAATTTTTGAAAGGATGAAGATTGGTGGGAGAGGAGGGGGTAGGCTGGTTGCTGACTTGACTTCTATGATTATTTCTAGAATTTTTCTTATTATGCAAGCTTGCAATTCGCAATATCCTTTTAACATGAATGGCTAAGCAAATCCAAGAGTAGAACAGTTCATCTCATATTGGGATGGGACATTAAAAAACTCTCGGATTACGGGCGAAGCCCTGTACTTTCCGGTTTCATTTTTATCTATTGTTGATTGGTAGCGTGAACAACTTGTTAAATCAAGATTGAAATAAACTTGTTTCATCTCCAGACCATGTTTTTTTTTCTTTAATGCGTATTATTGGAAAATTTTCAAATCCAAATGTATCAAACAAATATATCTTTGGAACTTGGGGCACATTTTGTCAAAGCAGATTTGTCACTTGTCAAAGTATCGTTGTAAAATTATCATTTGAATTCTTGAGAAAAAAAATCGGTTTTGAAATTTCTATAAAGTTTGAACAGTTATATCTTTGAAGTAACGGTGATTTTTTAACCGGAAAGAAGTCATTTCATATCAAATTTCATTTAGTTTCTGAAAGTCAAATCTCTGATTAAATGATTAGGAGAGTGATCGATTTTAATTATGTTCGGCAAGTCGAGTTTTTGCCACAATTTACGAAAAATGCTATGACTCTGTAGCGGTTAAATGCAAGTGTCCACTTTGGTGATAATTTTCCACAAATGAATGGTAATAATCTACCCCTAAAGTATTAATCATCTAAAGCGGGACACCCTGTCTACAAAAGTAAAGCATCGGGCACTTTCTTCCCTGTTCGATTGAAATTTGAAGAATCTACCAATTTAGAATTTTCTGAAAACGCAGAAATATTCAACCTACGAAAAGGAATGAACCAATCCAATTTGTTACGTAAATTGTACACACCCAGTAAACATTTTTGGAGATAATCTAATTGAAAATATCTTTATGACATCGCAGGAGGATTTGGATGTCAGACTAAGAGAGGGAGAGGGTAAAGTGCACCCAGCTGAAACACATACCCAATTAAAAATTGGAATATATTTTTTTTTAGTTTATAATTTGACCTTAATATTATCCTTGAAAAGATATCTTTTGGATGTCTTTTTAAAGAATACCATAGAATAATTTCCCCTTATCTTATTTTTATCGCAAGTAAGATATCATTCTAACTGGACGTTAAATTCTTATCTTTTGCGATCATAATAAGATGGACGTTAAATTCTTATCTTTTGCGATCATAATAAGATATCATTTGTCATACATGATATCTAGGGGAAGATACCTTTAAAATATTATTCGGAATCTTAGTGTTTACTGGGTATATACATACATACATACCTAAGTATTCGGTTGAAGTGAGACTCCCCATGAACAACTTCGTTATCTTAACAGCAATTTGCACGCTAAAAAAATGAAAATGTTGAGCATCATTTATGTTTAAACTTTACATAAATAAATATGTAAAATTAAGTATTGATTCCGGTTTGGCAACACCAAGATAAAAATTCTTAACAAGAATATCAGATATCAATAGGTCTGACTATAATTGTCATAAGACGCCTTAAGCTTACTAAGATTCAGTACGAATGTAGGAGGTCTGATACAGTCAACCCTGAAGATCTTAAGACTGAGGGGAACTTGTTTGGAACTGTTTTGTGAGTTATTTCGTCAAGTCTTTGCTATAAGATACCGACCGTACAAAAAGAGTTTGATAGAAATACCGTTTGTGGTTGTTTTACCGAGCAGGTCGATGGGTAAAATGACATCAACAATTTCATTGAACGGATGCGCTTTCTATACTATCTACAATACATAAGAGTGGAGCGGTGTGATACGATTGATTTAGCTATACTACGAAAACTACTGGACGATAGAAAAAAATTATCTGAAAGTAAGGAAATCGAGACAAATTTTTATTTAAAATAAACATGCTTAAGAATCAAGCTGATCCAGAGCACTTTCAAAACAATTGGGGATGGATTTTTTAAGCTTTCTTTGTCTGATCACATTAAATAATTTTTAAATTTTGTATTAAATGCAACTGTCTTCGTCTTGGATCATTATAACTAACACAATCTATTAAAGTTTGACAGTATTTTGAGTAATAAAAGCGAAATTATACGAAGAGACTTAAGAAGTCATATGTCAATTCTAGTCAGTGCTAATGATGAGTTTAGAAAATTATTCGCATCTGATCACTACATTTTACGGCTCTTTGAATCCATGGTCATAAAAAAATTGATATTGACATAGGTGTCCTAATTTTTCAGAAAAGGCGAATAATTTGAATTTTTTACAGGTTTACATACTCGTATAGTATAGTATATATATAACCGATCTAGCAACTTGTACGATCCATTTCGTTGGAAGTCAGCTAGTTAGGCCTAGTGGTGAAAATATATGTTAGTGGTCAGTTCTTAGTGCCGGAAGTAAATAAGTGTAAAGTGCATTTGTGCGAGGGCGAAATATACTGAAATCAGGATGGATGTCGATAGTGTGTGTTATTCGAATAGCTTGGGACCTGCCAACAATCTGTTTAATACGTTTTTAGTGACCATGGCAGCAGTTCAGTGCAACATATCAGCATCGACAAAATGGCCCAAGGATTACGGTGAAACTGCGCTCAAATACGGTTAGGCATGATTTCAATTTAACTTAATTACATTCAATGTGTTTCGACTGAATCATGTACTCGTATGCATGTTTTTCTCCAGGTCTCGATGACTACGATTTCGTGATAATTGGAGCGGGATCGGCTGGATCGGTTGTTGCAGGACGCTTAGCAGAAAACATCCATAACAAGGTTCTTCTTATAGAAGCCGGCGACGATCCACCCATGGAAAGTGATGTAACTGTACACAAATCCTTAAACAACCAACAAATACATATTTCATGTATTTCTCAGATTCTAGGTTTATGGCCCACACTGCTTGGAAGCCCGGTGGATTGGTTTTACAAAACGGAGCCAGATCCAAGATCCTGTCAGGCATTAAAAGACGGTTTTTGCTCCTGGAACAAAGGTAAAATGCTTGGCGGATCACATAGTCTCGGTGGAATGTATCATCTTCGTGGCCCGTCTCATGAATACGACGAGTGGGAAAAAGCCGGAAATCCAACATGGGGTTGGCACGACGTTCAATATTATTTCAAGAAAACGGAAAAATTCCGCGGAAAGAACCCTTACGGTTCGCATGGAGTTCATGGACCAATGTACGTTGAATCATTTCCAATTCCGCAATTTGAACAGACGATATTGAAAAAAGCTGCCCGCGAGCTGGGTCATGTTATTGTCAAAGATTTCACGGATGGACCAGACATAGGATTCGGCAGGGTTTACGGAACACTACGCGATGGACGTGGATGGACCACGGCGAAAGCTTTCCTGACAAAGCGAAAACCGAACTTACATGTCATTAAAAATGCCGTGGCCTATAAAATAGATTTCAGTAAAAATTTAAGAGCCAAGGCAGTGAGATTTATGTATAGGAATTCTTATGAAATGAAGGTGGTAGCTCGCAAGGAGATCATTTTAAGTGCAGGATCGATAGAGACACCAAAATTGCTAATGCTCTCAGGAATAGGTCCAAGGAAGCACTTAGATGCCATGGGCATTCCGGTCATTAAAGATTTGCCAGTCGGCAACAATCTTCAGGACAGTGTTCGAGTTGATATGTATCTCCGTTATCGATACAAGAAAGACAAGGATTTAACTAAACAATTTTTGGATTCAATCTACAATCATTGGGTCCACGGAAAGGGACCGTATTCTGCGGCTATCTTCGATTTGTCAGGATTCATTGCCACCGATGGCAATCCACACCTTCCCGACATTCATTTCGCCTTCAGAACATTTGAAAACTACTCATTGAATCTAGGCGCATATTATGATCATATTCAAGAGAGTATTGCTAATCAAATTGACGATTCATATCGTATCATCCACGCAGGCGTCATTTTAACGAAAACCCAATCAAAAGGTTATCTCAAGTTGAAGAGTACTGACTATCGAGATGACCCATTGATTTACCATAATTATTTCAACGATAACGATGATCTCAAGCGAATAATTCGAGGAATTAAGGCTCTTGTCGCATTTGAACGCACCGAAATTTTCAAGAAAGTAGATGGCGAATTTATTCGTGTCGACATCCCAGAATGTGACAAATTAAGGTATGGCAGTACTAAGTACTGGAAGTGCTATGTAAGGTATATGTCAAATCATTTCTATCACTATTCTGGCACGACCAAAATGGGACCGAAAACCGATAAAAAAGCTGTCGTTAATCCTGAACTGGAGGTGTACGGTGTAAAGGGATTGAGAGTCGTCGATGCTAGTGTAATGCCCACATTGGTGCGAGTCAATATCAATTCAGCGGTGATAATGATCGGCGAGAAAGGTGCGGACTTCATTAAGAATAAGTGGAGGCTGTAAGCATTTATGCTGAATTAATATGTAGTAGTGATTAATAAATTATTTGGTGAATTCCGCCGTCTTATTGTTAAATTAAAATATATTGTAAGCTTAGCATCTCTACCGAAGAAAGTGTTGTAATGACTGACTTTTCTTAGGGTCATTCAAATTGTCAATTTTCAAATATTTTCTTTAAAATTATTGTGACATGATAATTATAATTCTTCGTCCGGGAATTTCATGAATTACATGTCATGTCTGTCATTTTGCCCCACTGCGGGTCGTTGA
This sequence comes from Chloromyia formosa, assembly GCA_964017055.1. NCBI lineage: Eukaryota > Metazoa > Arthropoda > Insecta > Diptera > Stratiomyidae > Chloromyia > Chloromyia formosa. The sequence continues at coordinate 13,591,868 of OZ024818.1, read as the reverse complement.
CATTTTCAAACGTTATTTTCAGATGGACTCTTATATGTATGTCCTGTAAGAACATGCTGTTTGATCGAGTGTCATCGACCTGATTTTTTTAAAGAATATATAAGCGGGTTTGGCGATGCTCACTCGTTCGCTATAAAATTCCCTTTGGGTTCTATGCGAACGGAGACTTCCTTTTTGTAGAGCTTGAGAAAAATTCGGCCAAGTAGGAATGCATCAAGGTCTCGATGGTTCGAGACAGTAATCACCGTAGCCGTAGGATCGGTAAAACATCGCTGCTACTGGCGTCCGGATTTCGCTCCCTAGTTATTAATAGATTTTGAAAATGCGGCTGCCGGATTACATGATCATCTTCCCGTTTCGTTCGAGTCGGCGAATGGGTGAAGTGAATCCTCTTCTTGACATAAACTTCAATTTTCATGGGGGGTTTCCGCAATTGAGAGAAAACAGGATACCACTCCAACTCGATATCCTATTGCATTAAATAAATCACGCACAAGAAGCCAAATGTGATCCTTCTCCACCGCATTGGCTGTTGCTTTTAATCATCTTTTGAATATTCCATCATATCAAAATGCAACCTTATTTCCACAACCGCAGGTTTCACTTGGAATTCGAATGATTTTCTGATCCCACTTTTCATGAATCCCAGGCATGTAGCGATTTAGGTCGTGTTGTTAGCTCACTTTTACCGACACACTACCACCGGGCTATCATACGTCCTGACCAATGTTTTATTAATACTAAATTCAAACGAAACGTAACACAAACGCAAATCTGCTGTCCTGGCCACAAAATTGTGGATTCTACATACACAGGTGTACGCTTAACTATATTCTAAAGGACGCAAGGAGCAAATGTTCTCCCGCTGACGACGCCGTGTAGCATATGAACTCGTGTACACAAAATAAAATGAAAGCGAAATCCTGAAAGAAGCGTGTGGGGTACAATTCAAATGGGATGAAAGGAACAGAACAGGACGACAGAATGTGAAAGGAGAAATTGAGGTGAAAAATATACAAAACATGCACACACCTTTTCGGCATGTACACGTAATGCCAGTAGCGAGCACAGCTAATAAACACGAAACGCTGTTGTAGCGATGTTTAATTAACATGGAAAAGAGTGAGTCGCAGGATAAGCAGGAGTTCACCCCTAAGGGATATGGGGAGTAGGGCGAAAGGTGTCTACTATGGATCATGGAACTTTTAACGAGTTCATACCGTCATGAATAATTGAAGGCATCAGCCCTTATAGGGATTTAATGTTAAAGGAAAGGTTAAGAGCACGCGGACTATACACAGTCAGTCAATGGGTTCATTTCGCCTTTAAGAATTCCGCGTTGAGCGGTGCTACTGCGAATGAAGGAGGAGGAGGATGGTATGGTATGCATTGCGGTATAACTCCTGGGAAAAGGATCGCTGTTGTAATGCTTTTGTAATTGGTAATCATTACTATGTAATAGATGCGTAACAACATAATTATCGGGTGAAGATGAAAATGGCAGAAGATAAACATTAAAATTTCCCGAATTCACCTTAGTATGTAGTACGCGTTAGGCGGAAATATACTTGGTGGTGGTTTCAAAGTGGATTTCCACTTTAGACACTATGGGCATAGCGTGTATGCATCATAACAATAATTTTACACTGAAGAACGTAGGTTCGTTTCGTACCACCTAAAGCGAGAATCGACCTAAGGGCGGGCTCGGAGTGAATTTTCACTTTAGGCAGTAAGAACGTACAGCACATGCATCGTAATAATAGTTCCGAACTGCTTTAAGCTTGCATTAATTTGAGTGTGGGGTCCGCTTCAGGCAGTACGAGTACAGTCGCTCGACTCAAGTAACATTTGAAACATATAAAAAAGAACTACATCCTTCTTTCTTTAATCCCATCCATAAATTTAAAGGAGATATATTTTTTAAGGGGGAGGGGTATAATTCATTGCAGATTAACAGAACTAACTACCTCGGCAGGAATTAGTCACGGATGGTGCGGTGAAGACACCGATTTCAAATCGTTCTTGGAACATAGACGGCACCCCGACAACTACTCTTTGACCTAGATACTTCTATCTTTGGTTCGGATGTTTCGCAATTTTCACGTAGTACATACGTCTTTTGATTAGAAGCGGTTGTTGTATAAAAACGTATGCGTTAATGGTGAGCTAATATTAGGTTTTCCTTTGAATGCAAGCTAACTCTGGTACAGTGTTAAGTGGTTTCACGAACTATACTCCGGATAAGGTGCTCCAAAAAAAAGCATGACAGATACTCATTTGTCCTAACCCCTATTGGGGCATACCGCGTCAACTATTCCATGTGGCTTGGCTGACGTTTCGAAGGCGATCGTGCTAACCGTTGCGCCATCCGGACTACAAATACATACATTTCTAATAATCTTAACCTTTGCTATTGTGAGTTCATATAAATAAAAAGTTTAAATTCTTTCTGCGGCCAATTGCTTCGAGATTTAATTTCTCCCCAATTTTCAACGTACACGTTCTAACTGAAAACTTAAATGCCTTAAAACAATTCATGCTGAGCTACAACCAGAACATCAAGCTGAGGACTTTCCACCAGGTGCCGCTATCGCACCTTCACCGTCACTTCGGCAATCTTTCGCTCCGCCCTCATGGACACTTCCCTCGGTAGAGATGTTTCCTTAGACACTGTATAATTCTTATTCTAACAATAAGACACCAAAATTCACGAGATAATTTATTAATCACTACTATACATATTAATCCAGCATCCCTGTTCAGAGCCTCCACTTATTCTTAATGAAGTCCGCGCCTTTTTCGCCGATCATTATCACCGCTGAATTGATATTGACTCGCACCATCGTGGGCATAATACCAGCATCGACGACCCTCAAAGCCTTTACGCCGTGCACCTCCAGTTCAGGATTAACGACAGCCTCTTTATCGGTTTTCGGACCCATTTTGGTCGTGCAACAGTATTGGTACACAAGGTTCGACATATATCGTGAATAGCACGCCCAATACTTAGTACTGCCATACCTTAATTTGTCACATTCTGGGATATCGAGACGAATAAATTCGCCATCTACTTTCTTGAAAATATCGGTGCGTTCAAATGCGACAAGACCCTTAATTCCTCGAATTATTCGCTTGAGATCATCATCATCATGCAAATAATTATGGTAAATTAATGGATCATCGCGATAGTCGGTACTCTTCAACTTGAGATAACCTTTTGATCGGGGTTTTGCTAAAGTGACGGCAGCGTGGATGAGACGATATGAATCGTCAATTTGATTAACAATACTGTCTTGAATATGATCATGATAGGCGCCTAGAATCAATGAATAGTTTTCAAATGTTCTGAACATGTACTGAATATCGGGAAGGTGTGGATTGCCATCAGTGGCGATGAATCCTGACAAATCGAAAATAGCCGCAGAATATGGTCCCTTTCCGTGGACCCAATGATTGTAGATTGAATCCAAAAATTGTTTAGTTAAATCCTTGTTTTTCTTGTATCGATAACGGAGATACATGTCAATTCGAACATGGTCCTGAAGATTGTAGCCGACTGGCAGATCTTTTATGACCGGAATGCCCATGGCATCTAAGTGCTTCCTTGGACCTATTCCTGAGAGCATTAGCAATTTTGGTGTCTCTATCGATCCTGCACTTAAAATAATCTCCTTGCGAGCTTCCACCTTCATTTCATAAGAATTCTTATACATAAATCTCACTGCCTTGGCTCTTAAATTTTTACTGAAATCTATTTTATAGGCCACGGCATTTTTAATAACATGTAAATTCGGTCTCCGCTTTGTCAGGAAAGCTTTCGCCGTGGTCCATCCACGTCCATCGCGTAGTGTCCCGTAAACCCTGCCGAATCCTATATCTGGCCCATCCGTGAAATCTTTGACAATAACATGACCCAGCTCACGGGCAGCTTTTTTCAATATCGTCTGTTCAAATTGCGGAATTGGAAATGATTCAACGTACATTGGTCCATGAACTCCATGCGAACCGTAAGGATTCTTTCCGCGGAATTTTTCCGTTTTCTTGAAATAATATTGAAGGTCGTGCCAACCCCATGTTGGGTTTCCGGCTTTTTCCCACTCGTCGTATTCATGAGACGGGCCACGAAGATGATACATTGCGCCAAGGCTATGCGAACCGCCAAGCACTTTTCCTTGGTTCCAGTAGCAAAAGCCTTCTTTAAATGCCTGACAAGATTTTGGGTCTGGCTCCGTTTTATAATACCAGTCCACCGGACTTCCAAGCAATGTGGGCCATAAACCTAGAATCTGAGAAATACATGAAATATTTATTGGTTGTTTAAGGATTTGTGTACACTAACATCGCTTTCCATGGGTGGATCGTCGCCGGCTTCTATAAGAAGAACCTTGTTATGGATGTTTTCTGCTAAGCGTCCTGCCACAACCGATCCAGCCGATCCCGCTCCAATTATCACGAAATCGTAGTCATCGAGACCTGGAGAAAAACATGCATACATGATTCCGTCGTAACACATTGAGGTCAGTTAACAGAATTACTACTGTAAATTGAAACCGTGTCTAACCGTATTTGAGCGCAGTTTCACCGTAATCCTTGGGCCACTTTGTTGATGTGGATATGTTGCAATGAACAGCTGCCATGGTCACTAAAAACGTATTAAACAGGTTGTTAGCAGGTCCCAAGCTATTCGAAGAACACACACTATCGACATCCATCCTGATTTCAGTCTACTGCGTCCTCGCACAAACGCAATTTATAGTTATATGATTCCACAACGATAAACACTAAAAATTAACCGCTTACATGACCATTAAGGCCTATCTTCGTACGAAATGAATCATACGATTTGCAGCACAGTTATTTATATACTCGTCTAAACCTTAAAAAAAGTCCATTCACCTTTTCTGACGAATTGCGACACTTATGGCAATATGCATGAGATGGGCTGAAAGAATTCAATCTGGATCGATATGGCAGTGAACTGTAAAAGTATAGTGATCAGATAACTTCCTAAATTCATCATTAGCTCAAACTATAATTGTCAAATGACGTCTTAAGACTCCTTGTTTAATTTGCTATGATTTCTCAAGACACTGTCAAATTTTATTCGATTTTTTGAGCTTACTACAAAAATTTTAATTTGTATTTAATGAAAATTTTAATTACCATTTTGCATTATCACAACAAAGAAGGCACACAGTTCATACCCAATTGCTTACAAAAATGGCTCCAGATCTTCGTGTTTAATTGCACCCACTCTTATGGAGAAAGTATAGAAAACTTGTCGCGTCGCGGTCGATTCAATCAAATTTACAATGTCATGTTACCCATCGATCAACTCGGTGGAACGTTATTTCCATACAAACTCAATGTTTTATGTATATGGTCGGGATCGCATAGTACCAAAATATCTTGAGGAAATCACTCCCAAGTTGGTTCCAGACTGGTTCCTAGTCTTAAGATTTCTATGGTTGTCTTATGACAATTATAGTTAGAGCCAGTGTTCTTATTAAGAATTTGCCAAACCGGTATACATAAATACTAAATACATATTTATTTATGTAAAATTTCTGCATAAATTGTTTATGTTTGTTTTGATCGTGTAATAGAGTAGAATCAAATTAATTTATTGATTATATTTCAATCATAGCGTTTTTCCCTCATTTTAAATAACTAACGATGTCCAGTGTTTTCCGTTTTCCAAAATGAAGTTTCCCTGAAAGGTTCCACTTTATACATATATTATATACTCGTATACAGTGTGTCCAGATATTGCCAGATAAACGCACTGCCACGTGATTCTCCATGCAATTTCCAGTAAAAAATATTCGGGAATATTTTTTCGAATTCTTAACCCTTTAGCTACCACAGGCATTTACATTTTTCTTGAAAATTCCCCGCCTCACACGACTAAAACCTCTATATCTCGGGAACTTAGATAGCCACGACAATAAAATAAAATTTATTTTACATTGCTAAAAACGCAGCTCGAGAAGTCCGCAAGCTGGAACTCTGAAACAAACACTTGGTCCCAGCTGTCTTGGTGAAAGACTCCTTCTACGAACAACTAAACGCCGTTCAGAGCAGAACCCCTAAAGGAGACATTATAATATTTTAGTTATTGGTGATTTGAATGCAAAAGTTGGCGCTGATACCTATGGGCTCAGACATGTGATGGAGAGATACGGTCTTGGTGATCGTAATGACAACGGTGAATGATTTGTAGAGTTCTGCAACTTTCACAGTCTCTTCATCGGTGGTACTATGTTTGAGCATAAAGATCACCACAAAATCAGTTGGTGCTGTGTTTATCGGCGCAGAACACAAAATCAGATCGACCACTTTGCCATTAGTAAAAGATTCAAGAGTTGCCTCCTGGACGTGCGAAACCAGAAGGGTGCCGATATTAGGATGGGAAGAGACCATTATCTTATGATCGCTAATGTTCGATTGCGTATTGCAGCCGTGCGCCGTCCTACCGACGAAAGCTGTCTTACAACAATATAATGGCCATCTCGCACAAAAAGCAGCCGAGACAACTACCCAGATAGTGACATGAACGAAAACTGGGATGCCATAAAAAATGCGTACATTGATAGCGCAGATACCATCCTTGGCACAAAACCGGATTGCCGGAATAAGCCCTGGATGTCCGACGCTTCATGGCAGCGGATTGTTGAAAGAAAAGAACTGAAGGTTCGTTTGGCTGCAGCATAAGACGACAATAGAAGCAGCATCAAACTCATTTACCCTCAGAAAACTAGAGAATTTCACCGTATTGTGCGACGCGATCAAAGAGTTTATGCGAAATCATCCGAGGATGCCCGTGGGGACGGAGCCTTAGGTAGAATAATGAAGGTCGGGCACTGCCATCTGCCGAAGAAAAAGGCCCCTCAACTAGATAAGCAGCGGTTTATGTTTGTTGTAGCTCAGTTCGGAAGACGTGGGCGGGGTTTCCGCAGCTCGTTGCACCTGTCCTTTCCATATTAATAAAAATTCATAGGCCTGAGGAAAACAACAAAAACAGGGGAGTCAAAAATGGGGAATTAAAAAATAGGAGCAATAAGGATGGAATGGTTGGCGGATTGCTCAGATGCCCTCGCACTCGCATCGGGGTATGAGTGTAATCGGACCCCCCGGCCTCTGGTTTCATACCATCGACAGATCAATACTCACCAGGTGTTGCTTTCGATCTGCCGGTGAAAGCAGCACGACAAACCCAGATTATGGTTCATTACAACATATTGGGGCGCCCAGTGCCTAGAGGCGTCAGTCTTATGTCAGTCTCGTGTCTAACTACGGTAATTGCAGGTTCAAGTACCGTCCACGGCGTTCAGGGCCATAGATGTTTGTGTTGTCATCCCCCTGTGGTGCGGGACGGAGATGCATGCTGGTAGCATGGATAGTCCGAAAGTGGGTTATGCTAACGAAACGTCCGCTAAGCCACATACAATAGTTGATGCAGTATGCCCACAAGGGGTAAGGGTAAACGAGTATACTCTATTCACCCAAAATTCAAGTTATCAAATTCTCTAAAACCAAAAAAGTACAAATTTTCCTTGACAACAGGCATACCTTTGCCATCAACATGAATTTCAACAATTTTCAAAGTTGCGGCCTTGCTCATTTATGTGCGTGGGAATTAACGTCTATCCTTGAACAAATGATGAGAAAACGTGCCAGCGCAAAGGATGACATCATCAAATTTATTAGCACACCTGACGGCCACACATTTCACCTGGGCAAATATTTGCTACAGTGGTGGGACTGTGAGGGTAGTGGATGATTGTGATGGCAACGGAAACGGATGCTGACACTGCTGACATAAAATTGTCGAAAGCGGATAGAGTCAAATATGCAGCAATGGGCCCGTTTACGTTCGCATGAAAATTGACATTCCAACGTTGGCGCAAAACTGCAACTGCAGCATCCAAAATTTATATGCTACCGAAACGTCAACAAGGCGTAGCTATACAGGAGATATTGGTGAGTCATGACAATTAACAATTTTGTCGTCCAATATGGGCGGTTGAATTTTGATATTCTGCAGTCGCAAATAATTATTATAGTACGCGTACATCAGTTAGAAGAGATCATCTTGGGAAATATTGGGCAAATGCATTGAAATTCACACTGTGGAAACTCTACCGAAATATTGTAGATGAAATGGCGACACGTGAATCCTTAACGAATTCTCAGTGCTGTAAAACCCGAATTCAGCAAACAAAACTCTGAATCATCTACTTACTATTTTTCATTTCGAATCCCATAAAGCTTTGAAATGTTTACACGAGCCTGTTTACAAAAAAAAAATTGACGTCGGTATCCTTCAGGCGCCTACACATCTCCCACGCTAAATGAAAGATGAATTCTCACGAATTCATCGCCACAAATGCGAAAACGGAGCGACTGACTGACGTCGATGATATCTACCATAATGTTTAATTACTAATACAACTACTTGTTAATTAAAGGAGCCTCGTCCACTCCGGCTCAACACGAATCAGCGACCCGAACCGAAACGAAATTGTTCTGGGATTATGTAGCATTTTGATGTTGAGTTTATTGGCGAAACCTGTTCGCCTTCCTTGCCATATAACCTGCCCGTTAAAACGTCAGGATACTGAACTTTATTATCTGAAGTAATCTTCAGTACTTGTTCTATATAGTGGCTTTTGCTTACTCATCAAGTTGCTTCGTTTAAATGCAAATTATCATCAATTAAATGGCAGACAGGCGAGGCAAAATTATGGAACAATGTTTGGTGAATTAAAAGCAGTCAACTCTGGTGGCACGAAAAATTATGTAGATACGAGCGACTGTATTGGGGGAGGAGGAAAAATGTCTACTCCTTTAATTTTTGACTTGGGGATATGGCCGCGAGGTGTTTTTGGTGGCTCGGTAAAAAGGAGAATGTCTACTAACAGATGGCAACATTCAGATGGGAAACATTTTAAATGAAATGGCTCATTAGCACACAACAATTTTATGTAATTCAGTTTAGTTTTTTTGTATGTTTGTTTATTCGCGAATGTAGTTAGCGGTATTATAAGGCTGTTTATGTGAGCTTAATCGGTAAAAACACAGGAGTCTTTAGTTGGCATAATCCCTTTTTTCTGTCGAGAGGGACTAAAATTGATGAATGTTTGTATTTATTCGCCACTTTTTATGTTATATGTGCACGCAATTCGTTTCATACAACATGACATTTAATTCAAGATCAGTGAATGGTAGGGGGGAAAAAGCTGTAGGAAACTGTGTCAGGTCAGAGTTTGTTGTTTATCGCGGGCCACTCCCGCAGCCGCACCATTCATTTGCTCCCAGAAAAGCAGAAATAGGGTTAGAATTAGACTTCGCACAGGTCAGTCGGCTCTTCGAAGTCACCTCGAAATTACGCGTATAATATCAGATGTAAGCTCCCGATTTTACGAGGCCAACGATGAAACGGCTCTTTGAATGTGAAGCTCTTGCTCACGTCGAACAGAAAGTTTTAACATTGAGTACCCTATCGCCGGGGGTATTAATAAAGTAACTGTCTGTCCGTCTGGATCATGGCCTCGAGATGCGTTAGAATCATCTCTTTTCTAGATCGTGATAGTGTGTTTTGTGCAAAGGTATGTGACCAAAAACACGCTTAGCTTAGAATTATTTACCACTCAACTGGAGGCTCTTAGTCCGACACGTAATTCCCCCTTTTATCGAAAACTACTTCATTCAGTAGGAATCGAATCGGGGCCAAATGCGCAGAAGGCAGACGTGCTAACTGTTGCGCCATCCGGACTACACGGACTACGGCCGAGAATATAGCCTTGACTAAGCCCGGTCGGGCAAAAAACCTCTTCGACCTCTCCATAGTCCTCCTCGTTCCTAGAAAGAAAACGGTCCCTGACCGCTGCAAACCAAGTCTTGCCGGTGACAAAATGATGATAGTTTCACCTGTATGGCTGAGCAACGTCAAAATCAGGGACGTCAATATCAGATTCGTAATGGATTTCAAATACCTGGGTAAGAAGCTATTAAAGGAGATCAGTGAACCACGTCAAATCAAACGACGGATACAGCTAGCAAATAAGACTTTTTTTCACGGTTTTCCGAGTGCTCATTAGGAGACAACAGAAATAGGAAGCTCCGTATACACAAAACAATCATACGACTTGTGCTGGGATAAGACTACGAAACCTGGACCCTAACTCAAGTCGCCGAGAAATGGCGATTTTTTGGAGCAGTTTTTGATCGGAATGGATGGCAAAGTGTATTCACAACGGTCGCCAACTGCAACAGTCGGTTAGACTCCCAGTTTTTCTTTCTTTAGCTGATCCTCGGCACCAGAAACAGCCTCCGCCAACGCTGGTGGTTAAACGATTAGCCCCTTGAAGTTCCGACCGCACGGGTGACTCTATTTTCCACAGATTCATTTAACACGAAATTTTTGTGATTTGTCAAATTTTTCATGATGTACGGCCCTTTACAATAAAGACCTCCACAAGCTCATGCGGGAATAACCAACTAGGCCCTGGAGCTCCCACCGCACGAATGCTTTTTTTTGCACAAAGAAAAAAAAAAAAAACTGCAAAATTTCGTCCGTGACCCATCTTTGAACTGACACACTAGATTCACTGAACACGAAATTCCAGGGATTGATCAAATTTTTCGTGATTCGGCGCTCTGGGACACAGAATTCTACAATTCTACGAGTTCTACAACCCTATGTTCTTCGCCGATAAAAACAGCTGAGCATCCAGACGAAGGACGGTTTCGCAAGCAAAATACTATAACAGCAAAAAAGACATTTTCTTCATGTAAAAATAAGAAAAATTTGCTTACTTTTGTTTGAAGGTTTTTGGCGCGACTTAGCCGATGTTCGGTACTTCGTGTTCGACACACACTACACGTATGATGTGGGTTACCTGTGTTACGGAACAGAAGTTCGAAGAAATTTTTATTTTTGGGGAATTTCCGAGGAAAAGGATTTTCCGAACTCAACTTACAGTAGTCCCTCGACTTACGTCGGAGTTAGGTTCCGAGAATTTGCGACGTAAGTCGAAAACGACGTAACTCGAGGGTAGAAACAACTTCAGGCGATAAATGTATAAGCTTTCATTTTTTGAATATGAATGTATTTATTATACCCTAGACTTTTAGTATAGGCATAGGGTATATTGTTTTGTCACGACGGAAATATGTAACACCTTAAAGGAGGCTCCGGAGGTATAGCAATGTATATTTATAAATGATCAGGGTCACTTCCTGATTCGATTTAGCCATGTCTGTCTGTCTGTCCGTCTGTCTGTCTGTCTGTCCGTTCGCACGATAACTTTCGATAGAATGAAGCTAGAGCCTTGAAATTTTGGTCAAATATTGGAAGTATGATCTGATGATTGGTTGGTATTGAAAATGGGCATGATCAGGCCAAGAGAACGCCTACCTCCTCTACATATGTAAAATAAATAAATGTATTTATAACTCCCGATTAAATAAACATGAAACGTTCTAGCTTTAATAGATTGCTCGTGAGGGTAATCCTATACTCCCCTGGAAAAATAAAATCGATCAGTTAAAAACTAACGGTAATTTTCTTACAGTAAGTTGGGCATAATCAGATCAAAGGGACGCCTACCTCCCCTAAATAATTAAAAAAATTAAATATTAGTTTAATTACGATAGCTTTCGATAGAAATAACACTAGTGAGTTGAAAATTTGGCAGAACGTTGGTAGTAAAATTAAGTTTGTTGGCATTGAAAATGGGCAAGATCCGACCCAAGGAACCCCTACCTCCCCTACAAATGAAAATTCAAATAAGCGATAACTGTTGATAGAATGAAGCCGGCGACTTGAAATTTTGGTCAAATGTTTGAAGTGAGATTAAGTTAGTTGGCATTAAAGATGGGTTCGATCCGACCTAAGGCACCCCTTCCTCCCCTAGAAATAAAATTTTAAATAAGCGATAACTTCGACAAAATAAAGCTAGCGACTTGAAATTTTGGTCAAATATTTGTTGTAGGATCCAGTTGGCTAATACTGAAAATACGTTAAATCCGACCAATGAAACCCCTGCTTCCCCTACAAATGAAACTTCCAATAAGTGATAACTTTCGATAGAGTGAAGCTAGAGACCTGACATTTTTTTAAAATGTTTGTAGGGTGATCTAATTGGTTGGTGGCAAATAAGCGATAACTTTCGAAAAAATTAAGCTAGTGACTTGAAATTTTGGTAAAATATTTGTACTGGAATCTAGTTGGTTGTTATTAAAAATGCGCAAGGTTCACCAAACGAAACCTTTACCTCCCCTTTAAGTGAGACTTCAAATATGCAATAACTTTCGATAGAATGAAGCTAGCGACTTGAAAAATTCGACAAGTATTTGTATAATGGGTTAGCTAATTGATTTTTAGAATGGCCAAGGTCCTCCTGAATGTGTGCCAACCTCCCCTATAAACTGGCCATATAGGAAACTCACTTTTAATGCATATGGTCGTTGCCAATTGATACTTTTGGTATCACCACTAGGTCTGTACAAGTCTAGGGTATATACGCTTCGGACTCCGGGCCGAAACGAAGCTTCGGCCTGGTTTTTTAATTGACATTTCACTGTTGTCCCCCAACTCAATAGCTTCAATTAATTGGTGAAATGTACGCCGCAAATAATAGGCCTTAAAGGATGCATTAACACCTTGATCCATTGGTTGAAGAATCGTGGTCGTATTAGGAGGCAAAAAAATCACCTTAATGGCATCATTGTTGAGATTTATGGGATGACTTGGAGCGTTATCTAAGATTAGTAACGCTTTATGGGAAAGATTATTGGCTTTATATTCTTTATTGTCGGACAGAAATATTGATCGAACCAATTACAAAATATATTAGAAGTAACCCAGGCCTTTTTGTTGGACCTCCGAATAACCGGTAGATTTTCCTTGTACACATTTTTGAAAGCTCTTGAATTTTCTGATTGATAAACAGCAAGAGGTTTCAGTTTCAAATCACCTAATGTATTCCCTCCGAGAAGCAAAGTAATTCTGGATTTTTCTGCCTTAAAGCCAGGAGCTCTTTTTTCTTCAATCGAGAGAAATGTTCTTGAGGACATACGTTTCTAATACAGGCCTGTCTCGTCAACATTAAACACCTCCTGTGCGCAATATCCTCCATTTTCAATAATATCATGTAAAGTGTTTGGAAAGATCTTCGCTGAAAACGGCGACGTAAGTCAAGGGACGGACGACGTAATTTCAAGGGTTTGGTCTCAAAGTAATGAACGACGTAAGTCGAAAAAACGTATAACAAGGGAGACGTAAGTCAAGGGATTACTGTATCTACATGGCAACACCACCTGCCCTGCCTATAATCAATTGTCTATTTAAGAGTTCGTGTACAGACAGCAAGTTGTTTCTAAGTCAGGAAAAATAGTGTTTCGATGCTCGTAGCGGAAGTGCAGGCGACAGCCGGACGACGTCAACAATGGACGAAGGGTCAAAGGCGATAATTCTCAATTGCCCTAACCCCTTGTGGGGCATAGCGCGTCAACTGTTCCATGTGGCCCAGAAAACGTTTCGTTGGCATAAACTGGCTCCGGAGAACGCAGTTGCCAGCATGTACCTCTTGCACTTCCATAGTCACGAATGTCGTTGTGGACGGGATAGGGGATAATACGCTAAATCATTTTTTTCGGGCGGGATCTTTGCCCCGGACAGCTTGAGAAAGCTGCTCGATATCACAATTCAGTTGCACAGGTGAGTATACCAATCCAATGGTGAATTTTGCAACATAATTTGGAAGAATTAAAGTGCGCTGCCAAGGCCCGACGTCGGGCTGTCGCGCCACAATGATGATGAATGCGTTTATTGTTCTCCTATAGTAACAACTTGACCCTTACCCTTTAGATGGCTGTGATATGGCCGTTGGCTATTTGCAGTTTTATTGTCACGCTAGGTCTGCACAGGGTTAGGTAGGGTATATACGCTACAGACTTGAGGACAAAGCTTCTTTTATTTTGATGTGAGAATGAATTGTAAACTTGCCATCTTTAGGACTTTATGAAACCAGTAAACGGCAAGAATCTGCTTACCTGTTGAAATCAACACAACGAACACTCCTTGCAGAAGATGAAGACCTATGAAGCCTTAATATTGTTGGCTACTGCAACAATATCATTCAGAGTGAATTCTTTCCATTCCTCTCTGTTTTATGTATTAAAAAAAATCCTCTTATTTTATTCCAACGCATTTTTTTATGTTCCTCTTGCTTTCTCAGGATCCGCCCGGGTCGTAAAAAAGAAAATAAAATTTAACGGAAAATTCAGGGGCAGGACTGACATTTTTTTCCTGGAGTTGTGTTTGTAGCTTGGCCGTTTCGTTCCCACGCCAGTTCTCATTAGGCACAAGCGTTGTTACAGTAGAACACCATCTCCCATTTGCCAGATTCCATCGCCAAGGTTATTATATGTATTGCAAGGACTCTTTGTTTTGTGTATGAAGACATAAAATGTTTAGTACTGACTTGCGGGTAGTTTACTGCATGTTCCTGAAGAATATTATCCTAACACAGATTGCGCGCTACTCCCGAATATTTTAGCAATAATTGTGGATTTAGTATTGTGTGCTAAATTGTTGCACTCGGTAATAGACAACGTGGATGGTGGCAATAGGAAAAAATGACAGTAAGAAAATGGCAAAATGTTCGTTTCACCGTGGAATGAGCGATAAAATAAAAGAACGCTATGGTTTCATTTGAAATTTCGTGAGTTCGTCCCGGGAATTGTTGGACGGCTATAAACTTGTAGCGTATCTTGGCGAAAATAATGAAAATACTTTCTTTTTATAAATTGAAGGTTGTAATTAGGCTTAGGTGTCCAATGTAAATGGGTTTATTTGGCCGGGTTTATTCCAAGTAATTTAACTTTAAAAATAAAGTCCACTTTTTGATGACTCTTCGCTTTTTAGGAGGCATTGCAAGGTGTCATATCCGGAAATAAGTTAGAATTATGATGTGCGAAATGTTGTTTCCCGGAATGAAAGTTGGGTATGAAAAATGTTTTAGTGTTGATTACCATTATTGTTGTAAATCGTGTTATTTAACGACCTGCAAAATTAATTGGGTTTCGGTGTAGTTCAATTTTCAAACCATTAACATAAAATCTTATGAATAATTCCCATGAATCAATCTAAAATAAAAGTAAAAAAACGAGATTATTCACAGAATAACAGTGGGTCGCGTTTTTGCCATTTTCCAGTAAAGAAAGTTTTGTGTCAGGCAGTATCACACATGACTAGCTACGATTTTCCAGAATTAATGTTCTTTCCCATGGCACGCATTAACCAAACCAATATTGTTCTTTTTTTTAGGTTTTTCAAACAATACAAAAAAAAACCTTCAAAAATACAACTATACCAGGCTACGCTAACCATCAATAATTTTAACCCAATTTCAAGAAAACACATGCCTAACTTTCCATCCATTTGCTCCGTGACTCTGTGAAGCTAAAGCTAAACACCAGTCAACCGCATGAAAATTTATTAAATGACTTAACAATACTTACACCTAATTTCCCGGGGAAAATTCTAATAACAGCCAGAACTAGATTCTGACCCTCACAAACACAGTTTGATTTCATTAGAATGGTAGTTTCGTAAACTTTGCCCTACCTCCGCCTTCCGTTCGAGGCGATATGCGGTAGAAGGCAGCGATTTCTGACAGCAATCTCTGAAAATATCCACACGAAATTGTTCATGCATTGCCGTCCCGAATCGGATGAAAAAAAAACCTCGCCATATATCCACCTGCTTCAGGTCTCAGGCGAATATTTTTTTTTTTTTCCTCTCTATTCGACTAGGTCATTATAGCAAACGATGTTCGCTTTGATCCCATGAAAATGGAAATTGACTGCGATTTTCCATCAATTTACAGCCAGTCATGAAAACGTGAAAGTGTGAGTTAGTTTGCAAAGTGATAGGATCTCAGCAGGGTATACGAGAATTAATATTATTGGAGTTAAAACTATAGCTGCAGGGGGTAGTAGCTCAAATTGAGCCTACTGTGGAACCATTAATAAATGGCAAACATGTACTCGTATAATGGTACGATGTTGGAGGCGAAAGTTTCGGCAAATGTCACGAAATTTTCGAATTAATAACTGCTATTTTGAAGGATTATAAATAGCGTTGAAGCCGATGGGATTTTCTGTACAGGGCTAGAGTTCATGTGGGTTTCAACCGTAGCACAGATGAATCGAGCATCGATTTTGTTGTCGTCTGTTAATGATTTGTATGTTATCTAACTACTCCATAAATTATTATTTAACATTTGTGAGTTTGGTTGGCTTTATTCGTAATACGAATCGCTATATAATTAACGAAACCCACTATAATGCATTACGTTCACAAATATGTCATGGAGGTAGTCCCTTGGTTAATGCTGACAACAGCGATAAAGATTTTTCTGCCCAATGGAACAATAATAGGGCTTGCAGTAAGAACAGGGTGAAGACATTTTGCGAACTTGAGCTGGGTAATGAAAACTTAGCTAATAGAAACACCACACAAGCGTATAGACTAGTAAATACAATTAAGAACGGCTATCAAACCCAAGACTAGCCTCTGTAAGGACAAGGATGGAAACATAATCGGCGACACCGATAGCATTAATGAACGATGGGCGCCCTATTTTGAAGAGCTTCTGAATCCAACATCTAACGTTCTCATACAAGAAGCTCAAAACGATAGCGTCATTATTGATCATTTCCCCACTACACAACCTCCGATAGTAGACGAAGTTGACCTCGCTTTGCCGTCACTCAAACGAAATAAAGCGCCGGGCGCTGACAAAATTCCAGCTGAGCTGCTGAAGTCCGGTGGAACAGATCTATTAAATGCAATACACTAGCTACTCATCAGGTCGACACAATTGATAGCGTACGCAGACGACCTCAACATCATGCCCAAAAACTGAAGAGATTGCCAAGATGTCGGTTTTCTCTATTGGTTTCCACCCTCTTAGTAGACTCCGTTGTTACTAGGGGCAAGAGTTGTTGTTGGACCATGGAGCTCTTTTTAAAGGGGTCCATTGATGTTGCTGCACTGCGGTTGAAGTATGACAACAGCCGGGAGCCCGCATGCTCACTCCCATTGTCGCCGATACTGGGATTCCGAAACGCTGCATTGTAAGTTTTATTCTCCTTTTCACCTTCCATAGTTGGTTTTCCGATTAGGGTGACTTTCCCTATAGCCACTTTTGGTTCGCGGATGGAACTTTCATTGTAGTGTAGTGATTGTAGTCTCAATCATACAGACACCTACAGACAATACACGAACACAAACAATTGACGACAACGACGATTTAATTTTAATTGTTTTTATAAGATAATGGACTAATAAGATATATAACATATAATACGCTTTTAGTTTAGCCAACCCACCATCTGGGGACGCCCGGTTGGAGACTAAGTATATTCCAATTGCACCGGTCGATGCGTCGTTGTTGGCATCTTGACTAATAGTGGGTTTACCGCTGTAGCGTATAGAGCGAGCATTCTAAGGTGGTAACGCGCTAAGTAGCCGTGAAGTGGCGGTCACCACTCTACGATGCTGCATCTAGAGAACATGGGTTCAATCCCCGGTGCGTTAATAAAAAAAAACTACCTTTGGATATTATCAAAACTTCCACAGCGCTCTGAGCACGTCATTAAAAGACGGCACGGATAGGAATTGCAGGTTAGCTACTGCACTATCCGAAGTCTATGTACTATCAAAACGTCAACAAGGCATAACAATGCAGGCGATTTTGACGCCACCATGTCCCTGGAGGGGTAATTAAGAGCCCCTAAAGCCGCGAAGCTCGCGTAGCGACCGGAGCCCATGCAACGGGATGTAACCGTCTCAAATTAAAACCCACTATTTGTCAGAGACGACCACTATGCGTCGCCCCGTCAACTAAGAATATTGACAAAAATTCTTAGGCCTGTTTTCTCAATGTCCTGTTAAATTGCCTGTTAACTAAGAGGGACTTATTTATAAAAAGCCTAAACCATTTACAACACCGAAAACACGATAATGCAGTTCAAAAATAAAAGGAGAAAATTCCCATATTTTGTCGTATAGTTAACAGGCAGGCAGGACGGGCCTAAGAATTTTTGCGAATATTCTTAGTTGACGGGGCGACGCATAGTGGTTGTGTATGACAAATAGTGGGTTTTAATTTGAGACGGTGCATGGGCTCCGGTCGCTATGCGAGTGTAGCGTTTTCAGGGATTAATAAATAAATTTTAATTCGCACCTGTAACACATAGTTACCGGACTAGAACAATCGCTCTATACACTACAGCGTAAAGCCACTGTAGCTATGACGTGAGTGAACCACGATTCGTCAGTCGCCCGGTGAAATAAGAATATGCCAACAACCTTAACACCTAAATTCTATGTAAAGTTTACTAAACGTTGGTTTGCGTTAGTAAATATATAGTTCCGATTTCAGCGATATATTTCCGTTGACTTCAAAGCAGAAACTTTGCCAAGCGAGCAATTTTGATCAACTTATGCCGTGGGTCACGGCTAATGGATTCGTTAAATGTCATAGTACTTTGAGCAAAGAGCATCGAAATAAACGCCAAAGGCCAGAGAAATTGGCAAAAAGTCAATTGATGATGGAAACTTTGAACATTATTTCGAAATCCGGATTTTGGCTGTTTCTTGCTGCAGGGTCGCAGCATTCGGTATGCAATCAAAATAGTCAAAGGATATATTGGCCGTGTGTGTGTAAATTGTAAATTCTAGGAATGGGCGATTGAAACTTTGCCATGTCAAAACTTAATTTGAATTGATTTTTGAGATTGCCACTTGTTCTACTTTTGTTATAATATTATACAATAGTTCCTATCGAATTGTAATTTTTGGTTTTGTCCCCCATCTCATTTTATACTACGTGGCATCATTAAAAAAAGGGAAATCAAATACGTTCACCCCAAGCAAGCATTATTATCGCCCTTTTTATTACATCCTGCAGTAATTCGTATCATTAGCTCTTAATTTAAACGCCTTCTGTCGCGTATTCAACGATCCTTTTTCGCCCCTTCATCATTACGCCGAAAAAACTTGGGTTTGGAATTTCGATTTGAATTAAATCATGCCACGAGCAGAAGAAATGCTTGTAGACACCACACAATGGTTGGGGTTTCGTCTCTATGTCGTCCTAACCACCGCTAACAATTCCAATTTAAGGGCGAACAATTTACACCGCACCCTGATCCTCATCAAATATAGTACGCACCACAGCAGCGATTTCATTGTGAAATTGCTTAGGCTCCAGTGATATGGGCCAAAGTTTAGGCAACGACTATGGGGCGAAATTCTCCTTTTCTTCAAATCGTTTGTATGTTCCTTCGATAAAAGGCTGCCTACTTTATTTCTATATTCTTCCCGCATTTTTTTTCGGAACCCGGATATTGTTCGGGGAAGTTTTATTATGAAGTGCAACACCCCGAGAACAATGAAATGAGGAATCGGGGTGTACTTTTCAACGGGATATCAAATAACTTCTGGCGGTTGTAAATAGACGGAAATTGTTGTTTAAACTTTTTTCTGTCAGGTTGGTGTTCTCTAATCAAATTTGGATATTCGTTTGTATAATAGAAGCAGAGGGGTGGTTAGCACGGCATACAGAACGAATGAAGAGTGCTCATCCTGCGGTTTTTACAATAAACAAACATATGGGGAGATTTATATGTTGGAATTTATATTCCCATTAAAAATGAATCCCTGTCACAATTGATGGGAACCGACATTCGGATGACAAGCCTTAAGGGGAATATGTAAATGAATTTTGTAAAATGAGAATGTCAAATTAAGGAGCAGACAACTTAATATTTTCTTGATGATATTAGTAGCCTGGCATGAAATAAGTGGTGAAAGACCGACTCAGAGGTGGTCTACCTGCACTTTGTGTTAGTGCAAGGATCACATTTGGGAGGAAACGTTTATTTGGCAATTTATTCCAATTGCGAATATATTTAATACAACTTGACAAGTTGCTGGTATACACGCTCTGTCCTTTGTTTGTCAGTTTCAATGACAGGCTGTCAAAGGGAAAGGCCGTGGTATTATTCTCACGCTCTACACCACAAGAGGAATGTTTGCCTCAACCAAATCATCGCACCGACATTAGTAGCGTGTTGCTTTGTTAAGGTGCGTTCTGCTTGGCACCACTCTGTGTCGATTGCGGCACGATCACAAAAATAAATACAAATAGCGCTTCGTGCTAATCGCGAGCAATATATGACGATCGTGTGTCTAGCAAACACAATGGTCAACAGCCACTGCCGTTCTAGGGGCGCCCACGAGGAGGACTATGGAAGAGGTCGTTCTCGCGATAGCTGATTCTCAAACTACACCGACTTCAATGCGCAGGGCATGTAAACTGAAAGGACGATAGCCGAATGTATAATGAATGGATGATAATCGCAAGTATAAACGAATATTGAAAGGACGCATCAACGGAACGAGGCTACATGGAATGCTGACGCCAAGCAACTGCTGAGCTTCCGATTTTGAAGGACGCAGTCACTTGGTCGAGATAATTCGAAGACAGTGATCCATATGGTCAAAGCCCCACGTCGGGCTGTAGCGCCACAATGATGATGATTCTAGTGAACAGCACTCGCCTTTGATTCATCCTCGGTGAAAACTGGCACAGAAATTGTTGAAAACCAACGTACAAAATGCTATAGAGAAAATATGAGTAATTGAGTGGTTTTCCGCGTTTTAATAGAATTGTCAATTGATGACCTACTTTACACTCGACCTCCTTCCATGGCCCGAACCAACCAAAATGTCACAAATTTTGCGTAATGATTCTAGGAGATCGACGACGGACCATTGGAGAAGTTGTGGAGCTGTCTGGAGTGACATGGAGGTTAGCGAAGCTACTTCGTTACCTTGAACATCTCCTTCTTTTGTGACGCTATTGGGCCTAACTATAGAAGTTAGTGAAACATTCCTTCCAGATGTATCTTATACATCCTTGTGACAATCAACAGAACCAGTATCACTTAACAATTATGTATAGCACCAATTGATGGAATTTTAATAGTTTGTATTTCCCGCTGATTATGTGCCACTTGGAATGACCAATAAATTTGTTATCTTTCTTCAATTGGAGCAAATTAGTTGGTACAAAAAAGTCGTTGTATGTAAAAGATAAAGACTGATATCCTTGTGCAAACAAACAATACGGTAAACTCTTATTTAGCAACGAAATTCGTATCCTTAGGGCGACTTACATATTGGAATCGAAAAAGATTGTCGATTTGTATAAGGATACCAGTTATACTCAAGCTAAATCCTGAATCCTTGCATATACCCACCGACAGATAAATACATGTTGGCATCCTTATATAAATTCCGTACAGCAAAATCAGTACAAGAAAACTCCTTTTCTTCCCAACTTCTACATAGTTGAACTTTGCTTCATGACCTGTATTAATATCCTCTTCCGCGTGGTTTGCCGCGACACGTGCAAATTAAATCTCCACGAAACTATTGCTTTATATGCTTAGCGAATTCCATGGATTAAGCCTTGGCTTTTGGCTAAATTTTCCGTTGTTGAACACCTTACTTTTGGTCTTAATATGAATAGAACCACACAGGAGTGCTTGCTTAACTATCAATGTTATGTACAATGTGTGTACTCGTGTATAGTATTGTGTTTGATTCCTTACGACAAGAGGCATATAAATTTCATGCAACAGTAGGAAATAATGATTTCAGGATTGCTGCTTAGGTTTTTTGAATTTTCATTCAAAACGTGTGAGGTGAATGTTAATGAAGATGCTTCGGGCGGTAGGTTGACTACGAGCAAAGAGATCCACTTCAGACAGGATTAACATTTTGCCACCTACCGCCCTTTCACGTATGTAAATCAGAAACAGAGATCTTTGGATGAAAAGCCTAAGCAAATGGTTATTATACGGATTTTTCTGAAAGCCATAAAAAGGGAACTCCTACGAACCTCAACTACATTGAATTCAATGTACCTCATCAGCACAACTTCCCACAGCCAGAATCGTCGCCCGGAATGGAACATTCAGCATCCGGTACTCGTGAAAGTTGGGTTTTCTTCTCCCGCTATTTACATACAGTAAATATTTCCCGGATGATCCCTCTCCGGGATGTGTGAAGTTCGGTAGTCCATGTTAACACGTGTGTGTGCCTCTGGGCTTCTGACAATATTCCCGGGTAGCTTGTCCCATTTCAGTGGCGGTCGGGATTTTTGGAGGTTCATTTTAATAAGTTGCAAAGTGAAAGTTGGTCATGCATAAAGCGAGAAAAGGTCCTGTCTTTTGCGTCGCCGTGCACCCAACTAACCCGACCGTCATATCAAGCCGGTTCACATCATGCACCTTATATCACGTAGTCGCATATCCTTGCCTGGTTCTGTGCCATCATGACACTCAAATAGTACCCAGTAAGCGCTCTCAATCGTTTCGCCGCCTCCTGTATGATTGACGAAGGCGGCGCGGCGGCAGCGAAGACCAACGGCAAAGTTGTTTGGCTTAACCAAATGTTGGTCGAGGGTGTTAATGGACTTTTAGAGTTATGAGAGAGTAGTACTGGTCCGTTGTAGACAAAGTAGCGATGGAAGACGACTAACTTGTTGGAAACTCTCCAAATTTGTCTAAGAATTATGAGGAATTGTTAAGGAGTTTTTAAAACGAATATTTCACTTTATCCTTTCACGTTGCCGTGCCACGTTTCAGGAGCTTGGCCTCGCCTTTCAACCAAGCCATTGCATTAGCCTTATTTAGTTAGAAAAAAAAAATAAAACATGCACACTTCACTGTGGAAGATGAATTTTCGCCGTGAGAAAAATTATAAAGTTTTTCTGCATTAAAAAGCATGGTAGGGATCCTTTTTCGAGAAGTAGCAAGCTGAAAGGCATGAATACGAAGAAAGTGGGAATAAAGCGTAAAAGGAGTATATGTACGTGAGAAAATATGTAAAAAAGGCGGTATGACAAAGTAAAAAATGAACACTTTGAAGATGGTGAATAAAGAGCACAATTCTGATTACTTTGCCTGGAAATTTAGTTGGCCGGCGTGTTCAAGTTAAAATGAGTGCTTGACTTATGGTTTCACTCAAAGAAGTGATATTCTGAACGAGTAGAGAAACTTTTAATTGTGATTAAAAGGAGCACTTTTTGAATGTAAATTTAAATAAATAGTAGTAGTAGCTCTAGCACTAGCTCTAGTAGGTGAATGGGCGCGATGAAAATCGAATATTCATGTGCCAGAGTCACTGCTTATTAGACAAGCGCAACCTTGCACAACCTAGAGATAGTTGTACAGAGGGAATAGTTAACGCGGATAGTACATAACCGTTAGTTATTTGATGAATTATAAAAAAAAAATTATTCTGCCTAATTTGTCAGAATAAAAAGTTAGTCCTGTGTTATTCCACTGAGAGAACTAAACAATTTTCCCGATGCAATTTCATCAAATAAGAAACAGTTTGTTCACGGATGAATTCCAAAGAGAGGAGAGTTTTATACACACAGCAAAACAATGAAAGTACCAATTTAAAGAACGCCGAACTCTTCCGGTTAGTATGAATAAGGAAACGGAGACTTTTGTGGTTAGTATTTATACAGAAAGGACGACGGACCAATGAATTTGGTATGAAACCGCAAACTTTTTGAAAGAGAATTCGCTTACAAATCTACGGTTTTCATCAGATTTTCATGAAATCTTGACCTTTTGCCACCTCCAAGACTACGGGAAGGCCAGCGTTCACATAATATTAAAAAAAAAACACTTTCATCTCCCTTACCACCCCTAAAAGGAAATCTGCAAGTCTATCTGCAGTTCTATTACGATCTTGATGAAACTTTGTTTATAAGACTTTCACGACTAGGGAAAGTAACTGTCCACATAGGTTTTTAAAAAAACACCCTCATCACCCTTCTCCCCCTCAAATGGAATCTGCAAATTTATCTACAATTTTATTCTGAGCTTGATGAAATTTTGTATTTTAGAATTTCAAGGTTAGAACAAAGTGACTGTCTATATAGGATTTCGAAAAACCTCCCCAATCCTCCTTCTCACCAGTAAAAGAAAATTTGCAATTTCATTTTCGGGTGACAAGGGGATGGAGTGTTTCTTTTTAAATATTTTGTAAACATTAACCTTCCCCTATCCTTGAAGGTCTAATTTACAAAATTTCACCAAAATCGGAATAAAGTTGTAGATACATTTGAAGATTTCTTTTTAAAGGTGAAAAGGGGGTTCTGGTGGTTTTCCGAAATCCGATGTGGACAGTCACCTTCCCCTGCCTTGAAGGTCAAATATGCAAAATTTCATCGAGACCGAAATCGAAACAAATTGTAGATAAATTGACAGATTTTTTTAAGGGTGAGAAAGGGGATGAGGGTGGTTTTTTTTTCGCCTAATTTTGGAGGTCCAATGTACAATTTCGTCAAAATATTAATAAAAATGGCAAATTTCATTTAAAGATGGCTGGAGAAGGGGATGGGGATGGATTTTCAAAATGCCCTACAAACAGTTACTTTCTTCTTGTTGTCGAGGTCCAAAATAAAAAATTTCATCAAAATCAAAATAAATCTGTAGATTTGAAAACAATTTTTCTTTCAAAAACCATGAAATTTCGTACAAAATGCACGCGCACATATGAAGAAAAATTGAAACTGTGACGTCATGAGCTTTCTCATTCGTTCGGTGGCTGAATAAGGGACCTGCGCATTGCACAACCTTCTGTTCTTGAATCATGGAAAGGGTCTCTTGTTATTTTTGTCATTGTTTCCGATGCCTCTGTCAGTTGTTACCGGTCCGTTGTGCAGTTTTCATTGAAGTTTGCTATTGTTTAGCAAGGTTTTGGAATACTTCTCAACGAATTTGAAGTGTGTAAGGCTATGACATTACTAGCGGAAGACCATGGATTCTGGGAAGTGAGTCGTCCACTTGGAGTGAGACATTCTGTCATCCAAAAATTTTGAGTAAGGAAGACTTGTCAATTCACAAGAACACAAAGACAAAGATGAGCACGTGCCGGTGGACCACTTGTCATCGTGTCAGCAGGTGGCATAATGCAGGTGGACCAAGTTCATGCATACCCTGTAAGAAAAGAACTGCACATAAATATTTTCTTCCAATTACAAGAACCGTACGCTTAAGAATAGATCCTGTAACATAGTCCATAAACTTGCTAAACAGCCTCCCAGCGAAAATTAAAGCAGCTGAGAGTATTTCGTCTTTGAAACCAATATTAATAGCATAGCATAGCCGTAGCATCTTACACCTATCAAACAATTGATAAGTATTGATATCAACGCTTATGGGACTATAATATTGGAATAGAATTCATATTTAGTATAATCCCATATATCAGCAACCAATCGTCTGGAAGATACTACAGAATTTCTGTTTGTAGGATTAGAGCAGTACTCAACTTCAATATATTTGATGATTGGAACAATATAGGTACTCGTATACTATAAATGAGGTAAACAATGTCGGTGACAATGTTTTTTTTTGTTTGATTCTTTTTTCACCTTATACACACATGGATCATTCAGAAATAAACCAACAAGTTAGCCGACATCATGAATTTTTTTCTAGCTTGCCTTTGTAATCAAAAGAGTTACAATCAGTAAGACAGAATCGAAGTAAATTCAAAAATTCCTGTTTCGATATTAGCGTATGTTGGCTAATACAACGATCAAAATGTCTTTCTATAAGACGTAAATAGTAACGTTAGTGGATAGGTGAACATCCGAATCTGCCCGTGGGGATGGTGATGGTAGTGACGATTAAGGTCAGGCCTTGCGATCTGGCGAAGAAAAAGGCCCCTCAACGAGCTAAGCAGCGGCCTAGGCTAAACTCAGTTCAAGAGACGTGGGCGGGGTTTTCCCCATTCGTTGCCCTGTCCTTTATGTATTAATAAACATTCATAGGCCTGGGAAAGACAACACAAACAGGTAAGGCAAAAATGGGCAATAAACAAAAATTTGGCAATAAGTAATATAATGGAATAGTTGGCGGACTCAGATAGACTCGCGCTTGCATCAGGGTCCGGGTGCAAAGGGACCCTTGGCCTATGGTTTCGTGCCACCCAGAGATCCTACTAATCATATGCTGCTTTCTGTATGTCAGTGGAAGCAGCATGAACAAAATATGGCTCATTACAGGGCAGCTTCTACTACGGGGCCTGCCAAGAAGTAGAAGCTAAGGACAGAGTGTGCTGCAAAAAAAAGGAACGAAAGGGATTTGCGAAGAGATGGAAAAAAATACTACATCTCCCATTCAGATGATCAACAGAGTTCAGATATATCAGAATCGCAACACTGCATTCCTTGCAATAATTCAATCATGATCTCTGAAAACTGTTGAGCATCTCAATAATAGAAAAATGCAATACTGGGCAATCATAAGTTTTAAGCTGACGTGAAAGGACAATTCTGGCAAACAGAAAGGCACCCAAGGCTCCTCCGCGCTTTGTTTGGACATTGAAGAAGCTCCAAATGACGGTGTGTGTGTTGTTCCTGGCTAAACTACAAAAGACTAGCACAACACCCGGATTACCTTGTTGAATTGACTCTAAAAGGATAATCTACTCTATAGGAGAATGGGTGCTACAGGAAAAGCACAGCTACTTGAAGGGAAAATATGTGAAGTACAGTGGCTAAATTCTAAAACTTAAAGTAAGTAGCCTTAATGTGCTTGTGGGGATGCAAATTGTTGGAAAGACTAAAAAACCCAATGAGGTCCTTTTTAGTCCTGTACTTTAGCAGAAATGGGCCTCACGTTGGGCAAACAATGTAACAATTTTCCTTTCGGAAGGAAGAGAACACCGTAAACATTCCATCTTACAGTCGATGCCCTCGCACTTGCATCGGATTTCGGGTGTAATGGGAAGCCGGCCTCCGATTTCGTACCACCGGCAGATCCTACTCAACTCATCAAGTGCTGCTTTCGATCTGTCTGCGGAAGCAGCACGACCAGAATGTGATTCATTACAAGATTTTGGTGAAACAGTTGATTACGTCAAACGATATTTAATAATCTCTTTCACAAACTAGGTCAAATTCTTTAACGCATAGTTCGATTTGAACGCTTTGCGTAAAACATAGGCTAGAAATTTGAAATTTGTATGCTGCGGAATTAATTTTAAATACAAAGGGTCTCAATTTACGACCCGATTTGTGTATTTTTATTTGTCGAAAAATGCGTGGTGTATGTGTCCTGCGACTTGTTGTTTGCTTATCAGCAATAAAATGGTGACAAAGTGCTGATGAGACGATTACTTTTCTTTATTATATTTTTAATAATTATTGATAATTTTTGGAATATTCCTGTTTCGCAAAAATGATGAGAATCCTCTCTATTCGATTAGAGAGAACTTTCACAAAACTCGCGAAATCGCAGCTTTAGGACATGCAAATCCCGCCGCATGGGCTCTAGGTTCTTACCACCTAAAGTGGAAATGAACTACCTAAATCGCAAATTCCGCAATTAGAGAATTTTAAAAATTCCCCCTAAATCCAATAGAGAGAATTCTCCTAATACTCGCGAAGCAAGAATGTTCCTAATTTTCGAGTATAAAATAATTTGGAGACTTGGAAAGAAGTCTCAATTTCCCCAGAAAATATTGACTATGTTGGAGCCATAAAGAATCAAACATTTCCTCAAAACATCTTTTTCTAAAACATTTCCCTCACTATAAAAATATTTTACCATTCTTCAGGGAATAGACTGTTACTTTATGACAAACGACGCTATAAATGTCCGTTGACGTGTAATCCTAACTCATAGCTTGAAAGAACAGCTATAAAATTGTTACTATAAGCCGCCATCGTTCAAGCATCCGTACGGCGCCTAGCATACACATCATTCATATTATCGACACCATACTTTGTCAGTTCTTATTTTTTCTTATTTTAGAAAAAAATCTAATATCTATATTTTGCTCCCTTCATCTTCCTTTTCGCCAATCACCACCCATCACGGCTGACTTTTCACCGGCGAAAAGCTACGACGAAAAATCACACCATCTTTAAAATGACATATGTCTACATTGAACAGCTTTTACGAGACACAATTCTTCTTCGAAATTTTTATGGATTTTCAGTGAATTTCCCGGTTTGCTGTCAGTATTGGCCGACAATGTAAGACGAAGATGACGACGAAATGGCCAACTGGACCAAGTGACACGGCAACGTGCCGGCTCGAAAAAGAAAGCAAAATATGTAATGAATTGTTGTTGTTCTTTTTTTCCTTTTCCCTTTTCAATCGCTGGGACGTTTCCTCCGTGGGTCGTGTGAAATATGGAGCAATTTTAGACAACGATTTATTTTTTTCTTAGCCGTCACGAAATGTTTTCGTGCGATGACGGCGAGTTTTTCATTTCTAATCCTAGGTTACTTTTCGCGGAAACGGAAACGAATTGGACGCAAAGGAGTCGAAAGGAGAGATAGGAATAATTTTCTATTCCCGTGAGGTTGGTGAACTAATTAATTTCAGTCGAGGACAGCCTATGGAATGGTGAATAATCCTTAAGCATTATATTATGTAGTCATACTCATTGCCCTAACCCCTAGTGGGACATAGCGCGTCAACTATCCCATGTAACCTAGCTAACGTTTCAGTGGCAAACACCAGTTTCGGACGATGAATGTTGTCAGCATGCATCTCAAACATTGTGAATAATTGATATTAAAAATATTTACGGAGTAAACGACCCCTCGACTTGGAAAGTTTAAAACTTATAAATAAAGTGAAGCCAAAAGTTGCAAAAATGCAAATGAAAACATTCCTTTATATTTACACCAGCTCATATTTGATGACACGAGGATTGTGCTTAAATTTTCTCGTGTCAGCATGCATACCAAACACTTCATGCCTCCACTTCAGTGATGTATGCACTTGCTCTGCCTAGACGGAACCTAATAGCGTCATCCAAGATTTAAGATACTCTCGGATTATAATTCACAATAATCCCATATTTTGTGAATGCAGTCTACTTACTCACGTCTACAATTCGAAAAGGTCGGAGTTCAACATCGTCATGACACATAGGATTAACATTTTCCCCAGGACCAAATTGAATGGGTTCAACTACCAATTTTGTCGGTTTTTCGGGATACGACTACAATTTATACGACAATATTCAACAGAGCAAACATGGGAAACAGACGATAAAGCTCGTTGCTGATCGTCTGTTATAGTCGAACCCTACCATTACAGCGATGCCGGCCATGTCTCATCCAACTGAAGCAGGACGACAATCGATCAACTTAATTCGATATCGATTCGATGCAATCAACTTGTTGAGCAATAAATCATCAAAAATTTACGATTGTCGTCCGACCCGAATCATGCTCTTTTCGACAGCTGGGCTCGGTTGTTTTAAAAGGTAAAATGTTAGAACATTTAGTGGCATGGCCATATTACATACAGACCCAGGCATTGACTACTGTAGTAGGGAGCACCTTCTACTAATGAATGAAGTGGCTTAATTAATAATTGCTGAATTGGCATGGAGAGGATGCTTCTCTATTTGAGATTTAGATGTGGCTTGGTCAGCTGAGTACTGACACCCTTGAAATTCTACCTCTTTGGGCAAAAGTATACCATCTCGAATATCCAGCACTCAATTACAGTTTCAAAAAATATCCTTCGTGCAGGCGAGTAGTGAGTTGAGTTGAATCTTTTATGTACGAGTAATTACGTAATTAGATTTTATGTGCAGTAAACGTGTATCTTCACCACATCGTCGTATTACACCCCTGTCCTACCTGTAGTGTATTTCTGTAAATCTCGAGTGAGTCATAGCTTGCCTATATGGACAAATGCACATAGTACTCAATTTATTGAAAGAAAAGGATTTACCTGCATTACAATCGCAAGGTTTACCATAAAACGTCTAAAAACGAACAACAAAAACATGCTACAAGGAAAACATCGGTTTTTCTTGAAAATCGAATTATTCTGTGTTTCGACGATGAGAGGGTCTTAAAAGTTGCTTTCATAAATTCCGATACGGGTGCACATTTTCTTTCACTCATCGCCAAGTTTGCAGCTAGCGCAGACATCAATTCATTTCCTAAAAACTAATTGTCAAAATTATGGCGAAAATTACGAAAAAACGCTTTGAAGATGTCAAATTGAGCAAGGAGTGGCTGAAAAAAGTTTGCAGTGCGGAAGGCATCGCGAAAATCGTTGATGGAAAGGATCTTCGAGTGCGAACGTTGATTAGAGCAACTATGCACTGGACTTATGCAAAGCAAAAGGAGCAGATACGAAAAATGAAGGAGCGTGCTGAGCGAAAGCAAGCTGCAATTGATAAATGGAACGCAACTTATAGGACGAACGAGATACATGTGAATATTTTATAGCTAAGATTTGTTAATAAATTTTTATTTGATATAACACTAATCTTTTGATTTTGTTTCTTAATTGAATTATCAAAGATACTCTGAGAAACCCATGGCATGGTAACATTGGTGACATAATTTTAAAATTATGTCGGGAAGCGGAAGAGACATTTTTCCAGTAGAACTCGCTAAAACGAATCCATCATAAATTTAACCCAAGTGAGGGGACTGTCCACTGCACCGATAGCGTATCAGACATTGGATTGAAAATTGGGAATTTATAAAAATGAAAGCTTTACCCATCGTACAGTGCAGTCTCCTAAATGATCCGCAGGTGCCTTGGCCGCCCATGAGTAAATTAACACTTTCCGCTCCAAGACAATTAGATACCAAAAAAATAAATCTAAACCTTAAAATTACAGCATTATTAAATCATGAAGCCATGGTTCTGAACAAGAGTTCAAGGACACAATGGACCGTAAGCACCATGTTGTTGTTAATTGCCTTCACACCTCCAGGGACATGGATGCGTCACCATTTCTAGCATTTCTATGCCTTGTTGACGTTTCTATAGTATAGTATATCTACTTTTCGGCAGTGCAGTTGCTAGCATACACCTCCTATCCGCGCCGTCTTTATACTCAGAAGCTCGGAGCACTGTGAGAGTTCTATTAGTACCCACAGGCAGTTTTTGACCACGAACGTCGTCGTCGACGGGATTCGAAGCCGAAACGCCGGTAGTCAAACATGAGACTGATGACTCAACATACTGCGCTACCGGTCGCTCCCATATATCTCTAGAGTCGTAGATTAGTTGTTGGCATCGTTCTATGCACATAAGGATGGTTTTGTTTTGCAATTCTTTGTCATGATCGATAAAGTGAGAGCTCTTGGCATGACGAGATGGTAACGACTCAAATGCTCACGAATGTGTAATGAACTACCTGTAACGAACCATATTATGGTCTGGTAGCGCTGCTCCCACCAGCACCTGATGAGTAGTGATCTGTTGGTGGTACGAAACCAGAGGCCGAGGGTCCCATCACACCCGGACCCAGGTGCGACCGTGTGGGCGTCTGATCCGTCCGTCAACCATTCCATCCTTATCGACTATTTTTTGTATACCCCATTTTTATCTCCTCTGTTTGTGTTGTCTTCCCCAGGCCTATGAATTTTTGTTAATACGTAAAGGACAGAGCAACGAGCGGCGAAAACCCCGCCCACATCTTCCGAACTGAGCTACAGCAAGCATTGGGCCACTGCTTAGCTCGTTGAGGAGCCTTTTTCTTCGCCAGATGACATGTCCCGACCTTCACGGTAATATGCTACCTTAGGCTCAGTCCCCACGGGCATCTTCGGATGCCCACCAAACCGTCCGTTACAAATGCTCATGAATTCATGTTGGCCATGAAAGAGCAGAAAAGTTATCTTCTTGTTGTTGGTACTTTTCATTGCAATTTTCTGATATTCGGTGCATGGCTCAGCGTTCACGTCTGAACAAATCATTATGGTGTTTCTGAACTCTGTTCATAGTCAAGCGAACAATACTATTCGTTTAAATATTTTTGTGTTCTGCTCGACTGGGTGATGTATGCATCTTTTAAAGTTAAATCCCCTAATGATATTTCCACAAATCTTTCGATGAAGACTTTTAAATGTCTGCTGAAGAGGGTTCGGCAGTTTGATATCACTTCAACTTTACGATACGGCTCCAGCTACTCATTACAATACACTTCAATCTTATTCTATCTCTGCCCCCCCCCCTGTAAGAAAAAAGTCAAAATCACTCGACCTTCTGTTTCGTTTTCGTATTGACTAAGCGCCGGAAGTAAACCTATTTTTCGAAAAATGATGAAAGTCCTTTTTATTCAGTCGGCACATTTCACTGACAATAAAACAGTGAAAGTACATTTCGGCTCGTGCCTGTCACTTAAGCTGGCTCCTTCGATAGTTAGCCTCCTAACAGTCGTGTTTAATTCAACGCAAGCAGCAAACTTAAGCTTTTCTGATTGTTCGGCATTAATGCGAGAGAAGAATAGGATAATCGGCTCTAACAAAGAGCATCAATTACGGCGTTTCCTTGGAATCTTGAAAGAATCTAAAGGCTGATGAGTGACTAAGACTACAGTAGAATCCCAAGCGCATAGAAAATATCTCACCAGCGTTAAAATGTTCGATGTGCCGTCGCGTCGGTCGCACACCTGAAAGAAGTTGGTGAAGTTACAAAGTTTGCATGAAATCATACCTGTGTTTCCAGAATTGGACTGTGTTCAAAGTACGAGTATATCTGGGTTATGTTTTGCGTTGAGCACAAAACTTGGCAGGCGATAGCTAATCGACAAACACTGCTAAAGAAACCTCTGAAATAGTCCTGATTTTTTTTTACGTTCAACCCATCATCATCGTCAAATTGAAGAGGGAAACGAACGAAACATTCAACTGACATCAAGGGGCGTTACATCCACTTAGAGAAGTATTCATCGTCCTGATTTTTTTCGACTTCGAAACGAAGCACAAAGCAAGGAAGGAAGTTTTCTTTTCTATACGGCTTTACTTGACTTAAGGAGGATTTGTATCCTGTCTTATCTTTTCCGAGCAAGGACAATGTTCTTCATTTCAACTCATTTTTTTTGCGTTTCTCCGTTTCCTCTGCTTCGATATACACGTATGTACATATATCCCTTCTTCCGTTGACGATACTATCCTGAAAATCTTTTGTCGTTAGCGAACTGGACCGGTCGTCGTCCTTGCGCGTCGTCAATACTAAAAAGGGTGGAAAACATCCAGTTTTCGCATTCCTTTCTTCTATTCTTTTGTCACTTGTGCTTGAAATGGATTTTTCTCTTCATCGAATGCCATTGCTCCACCCTGTCGCGTCGCTTGATATCCTCTAATGCTCGGATTACAAATCCAGGCGACATTAGTTTGTGCTTTGGATAAGCAAAAAAAAAAGAACTGTTCGGGATAAGTTTGAGGGTGGTTTTCTTTTTTTCGTGGCCATTACTATCGTCCATAAGCAATGCACAACCACGACCAGGAACATCACTCGTCAAATTGTTAAAGAAATCAAGGAAGGAAATCCTTTTTCGATGACCTATATAAATATTAATGGCCAACTATTGTGCCTATGGTCACCAGCATTCGTTGTCAATCCATTAAATATGTCTTTGCTTCGGCGAATTTTGATTTGATCTCGAGCGACCTTTTTTGTCTGTTCCGGTGAGGCCCCAATAAAGGCGGAGTATTAGTAGCGTTTAAATGCTCGCATATTGCAATTAGGGAGTCATGTCAGAGTGAAAGTGCTTTGTGGGAGCAAAGTTATGGACTGTGGGCGGAATAGCAGACTAGCAGCCAAGTCACTTACTCCGGTCAATGAAAAGAATAAAATATAAATACGAGCACGTTCTTGGAGAGGAAATGCAATTGAATTTCTGAATCCATTTTAATGGGAAGTTCAAGAGAGTTCGGGTTGAAGCGAGGACGGATAAGATTAATAACACTATATGAAACGAGGAAAAGGATGGTGTTATTATTATTAATGCAAATGGCATGCTGACCAAAACAATTATCGCCGTCATCACTGGCAATACTCCCTATTTGAAATTCATCAATTTCCTCCGGATGAATATACCAGATTAATTTCGTCCGTGTTTATTTACGCATCAGCGCATATCCAAGTTTTTAAGAATAAAGTGGAGTGGAGCATTGCGAGTCTAAGTTAAAATGACTCAAACTCGCTATCCACTACCACACAAAAATAATTAGCTAGAAGCGAATTCACCCTGTCGCCTGATTTCGTCCACACCATAGATTACACTCATCAGGAGATGCATTCATTTTGTAGTGACTGACAGTGGATTTCATGTATCGGGCAAAGAAAACATCCATTACCTATTTTCGAACAAAGAAATGGCATCATAAACATGACACGGCATAGCTAACAATTTGGCGAACGGCAAGGGTTAACATGAAAAGAACTGTATTGCACTGCGTGCAGATACATCGGCATAGTATTATGGAGACAGAGTGCGTGGAACATGTTTTGTCGAATGATTTTATCCAGTATAATTAGCGATACTGGCATCTTGATAAAACCTGTATCTTCGACAAAACACTTTCTACGCATTTGGCCGGCATAAGACATATTCATGTACCGATGTATCTGCATGCAGTGTAGGTACTCGTCATTTTAATTTAGAGTTTGAGCACCCTTAACGAAAACCCCTGTAATGGCCACTCTAATCCTTCCATTTACATAGTCCGAACAAAACTTTAATTTTACACCCCACACCCCAACTTATTTATTTGAAAATCAAGACGGAAATCATGTCCCATTACAAACAATAGTCGAAGGCTTCACGGTTCAACTCAGTATACTTCATATTGGCATTCAGGCTCTTGCGTTCGATTCATAGCCTTTTCAATACATACTAGTATACACATGTATCTACAGAATTTATACCGTGACCTGAGGTATTGCTGGCAAGAAGGTAAGGAAATTCCATTCACGAGCAAGTCAAACAGCCATTTCCCCGTTTGATTGATGGTTAAATTAAAGGGTAGTAGGGCATATAATAGGCTGCCAGCTTTCTCTTGTTAATTTTGCGGATCTGTCAGGATTGGATACGTTAACGGTGTGTAATCGTTTCAATTGTAACGGATGCAATAAAGAAATAAATGACACGAAATAACTCAATAAATGGTACGAATTAAAAGAGTTAAGTTTATTAAGCGATTTATTTGATGGCGGTCGTTGTTTAATTGAAAGAACGAAGGATCTATTAATACAATAATTAAATTAATTTATGATTTTATGTTTATTATGGGATTAAGAATTAATTTTTCTTCAGATTAACTGTAGAGTACTAACTTGTTTTTTTTTCTTGCATACTAAAGTTTGCCTGGGAGGCGATTTGTGTAACAAAGCAACTTGGTTCATATTTAAAACAATACTATTTATTATAAAATGCTTTGAACTTATTAGTCAAAATCAGATTAAAATATCAAACTTTAAATAACAATTGTTAACCCTCTTTGTTTTATAAAGTACATTAAGCTTGCTAAAATTTAGTACAAAAATTAGCTTTTGGAATAATAATCCCAAACACTGCTTAAAAAATATATAAATACAATATTAGAACTATCGGAATTACGGCTCGTATTCAAAATACTCGTACTAACCCAATTGGTGTTTGTTTGACGGAGATAATATACCAAACCCCGGCGTTTATACCATAAGATTCTAACAATCAAACTCAATAATTGTGTGCTTTATCGTAAAACTCTTTATCCTGTTCGAAGGGCATACTTTATCATTTCTAATACATGAAACACGTTTCGAATATCTACAAATTGTGCTTAAACACCAAGCAGTCCAGCTAACTCGTAAAGTCAACATTTTATTTCAGGACTTTGGACAAACGTTGCTCTCATTTTCTCCGTCTATTGTGTGACTTATTACGCGAACGAAAAAAGGAAACGCTCCTTATTCCTTGCGTGTTCTTGTTGTCTGTATGTCGGTCGATTTTTACAAGTAACGTTGCTTCCATTTTTCAAGCTCAACTGCCTACAAGAATTTCCGTAAATCTCACTTCAAAGTAGCCACTTGATTTATTGGACGACAAGATTTTATTGAAATTAACGTTTTGCCAGGATGAAATTGTTTCGTGGCAAGCATATACATTGGCGGCTTAATCGCCATCCATCGAGAATTTTATTTCAAGGATTAACAAAAGCTTTGTCGTATATTTCGCAAGTTGGATTTCGATTCGGATAACAATGACTTGGCTGGAAAGGGGCGGAAATATATTGGTCAATTTCATGAAGGGGTGTGTTTTGGGATGTTACGGTGTAGCTCTTTGAATAGAAATAAACCGATACAATAATTCTACACGTTTGCTCGCAAAACTTTTAAGCTGCGCTTACACGTGAACGCTGAGCCAAACACGGAACATTGAAAAATTGCATTGAAAAGCACCAACAACAAAAATATACTTTTCTGTTCTTACATGGCCAACATGAATTCACGATTTGAATCGTTCCCATAAGAGATGGGAACGAGTCAAAGAAAAAATTGTAACTTTAGGCGGAGATGGAATGAGTCAAATGCTCGTGAATTCAAGTTGGCCATGTAAGAACACTGAAGTATCTTTTTGTTGTTGGTGCTTTTCATTGCAATGTTTCAATATTCCGTGTCTAGTCCAGCGTTCACATGTAAACGGAGCATAAAATGTTTTCTAAGTGTATCCGACATACCGAAACCAAAAAACCACGAAAAACTAAATCATTCCCTTCTTCAGATTATTCAAATGCTGCTATCGCTTAATGCCCTCTCATAAAGCCACTACTGGAAATGAATAAGACATCGTGCTTGATGAAAACCCCATTTGAATCACCAATCATCATTTACCAGAAGTATTCAGCCGAATTCGCATAAAAGGAAGATACTCAAATCTATTGAAATGATTATCGACCAAATCCCATGGATTTCCTTCTGAATTAATCTCAGGAACGTATAAAGGACTTTCAGTACCGTGTATACAGAACGGATATCTTTGACGGGAATCTCAGTCTGTCGCATTTCAGTTTACCACGAAATCGCGAAATTTCCAAATCCATGCAAATTGCAGTTGAATAACAATACGCCGGGCTGTGCGGACAGCGGAGAGGGAAACTCGATATTCGAAAATTGCATCGAGGAAAACTACCCTGTGTACGTTGAGAGGACGTTGTGAGGTGCAGTGCGAGTGGAAAAATGCAAATTAACAAGACTGCAATCGGAATCGCGGAACGGCTAGTGAGAGCAGATTGGATTCGTTGAAAAACGGAGAAAAAACCCATGAAAGGATCATCGGAATTTGAAGCGAAACTTCAATCATGCAAATTAGATGGCCCTGTCGAATCAAAAACCAATTTGATGCGGACTCAAGCGGAATTCAATTATTTGCGCACTGTGCTTGCAATCTGTCCTAGCATGACCTCAACCTGAATGCCGTAAATGTCGGAAATCTTTTGTTAAGTTTCCGATTGGTCCACTCAAAGTTCAGTGCTGCCAGGGTGGAGTGTTTCCAAGGGAGTAATGAGAAGTTACCAGCCATTTCTTTAATTTTCCTAAAATAACATAAACAGTGTATGCTCTCTGTAGGGACATTTCCCGTAACCGGACACTTCCTAAAGCGAACAAACTTTTAAGTCCAGAAAATTTTTCGCATGTTTTCAAACAAATTAGGCTCCTTTAACCGGACGGACACGGACAAGCATTTTCCAGTTATTTTTCAGACTGAAGGTTCTAATACACAGGACGCGTATCCGCGATCGCGTAATTTTGACCCGAGTCGCGTAAACGCGACTAGTGTTTACACGTAAGCCGGGTTTACACGGACGAAACGTCTGAAATGGGTATCGAAACGAATTTTACTGCCGGGGAAATAATTCACACGTCGTTTTGTTTACACGAGGTGTATGTACCTATATTAGAACAATAGACCTCTAATATCCGGACAACTTGATGGTTTCGCAATTGTTTTTCTTCGCATTTTCTAGTTACTTACAGTGACGGCCATAACTATTTAATCACGCTGTTCAATTAATAACAAAGTGGCTCGTAAATGTTACACATAAGGTAGCTCCGAAATATTTGTATTTAAAAAAATTGATCCTAAGTTCATTATCCTCTTTATTTGTGCACCACCAAAACGAGCCAATCAACATAATCTTTGTGATTTTAGCATACGAGTACCTTACGGTCTTGAGATATCATCAAGCATTAGGAATGCTATCTTAATTTTTGTTCAAGTTACCTTTATATTTTTTGTGTGTCCTATATGTCAGTTAAATATTCTGCGCTGAATGTGATTTTATCGGCGAAACTGAAATGGGCAATCGAATGCCGCTAGTCCCAAGTCGCATACACCGCTTTTTCCTGATTCCATATCAATGAGAATTGACAGTAGAAAATAGGCGAAAAATGGTAGTAAGTTTTCGAAGATATTCAGCGTCCAATGTGGGATCGGTGGAATTTTATCTAGTCAAATAAAGCAAAACAGGCAATAGAATTCTCAGCATAAGGCTGTCTTAGGGCATCTTTGAGCTTTTCTAAGGCTATCTTAAACTACCTTATGGCTTTTTTCAGTGTCCAAAAGCCCAAAAATATTCGGCGATCAATGTGGGTGGTGATTTTATCACCTCGACGAAAAAAAAAACATTTTAGATCTTTACCTTAAGGCTGCACTAAGGAGGTGCATGCTGGCAACCGCATTCTCTGAAAACAGTTTATGCCAACGAACCGTCAAATGGGCCACATGGAACAGTTGACGTGCTATGCCCCACAAGGGGTTAGGACAATTGAGTATGTCTGCACAGGCATAACAGAATGTGCATGGCCGGTTTAACATTTTGTTTTATTTGGCAGGAAGTTTTAGTATGCTGATTCCTGGGGTGAGCCTTAGGCATTAGTACAGCGCAAGGCATTTTGTATTAAACGATAGTTTTTGTGTCTTAAAAGTTTCTCGTCTCTATCTTTTCTAAGAAAGTTTATTTCTCTCTTCCGTGCATTTCCGTAGTCCGATTCAAACCAAATTGAGTATATAGCTTCCATGTGTGATTTCAAGCATAACCCGATGACGTTTTGGTGCCGCTGCATCAGGACAACAGGAGTTCCTTAAGTACGAAGTCAGACGGACACCAAACCTCGCAAATATGGGTATTTACTGAATCGGGATGATGAAACCAATGCACTGGAGTACTGTTGAAAGCAGTTGAGTCATTTGGTCAGGACAGAATGACATTCTTAAGCATGAAGTGAAACGGAAACTCGGTAGTGATGTCAAGGCTTTGTAGAGAACGCATATAAAGGACAAAAAAGCCATAATAGAAAAATTACATAAAAGGCAAATTTTGAGCTTAGCTTTTTTGGGCGGAGGTTAGCACCACCCGCTGGCGACTTTTTGCATATACATCATGAGCATTTGCATGAGACAGGCTAAAATACCGACGAACGTTGCAACTTTTTATGTCATTATAAATATTTCCAACACTCCTTGTGGCTGTTTTTCAACTTTATCGAATCTGTTTCACTATTTACTTGTTTATATAGGAAATGGAAAGGGTATTGAATTATTGTCCTGGATGCTGCCAGAGAATCCTGTTAAACCTGTGTGTTCTGCTTTTGCCACACTATGCCCCACTATGCCCCACTAAGGGTTAAGACAAAGTAGTATTTCTAGTCTGGGAAATTTTCAGATCTCGAAATTTGCTGATGCTCTCAAGACGTTTTCCATGAATGCATTTGAATTCAGAGTAGTCAGGAATGCGAGGAATTCGTTTAATTGTCTATCTACTCATTTGATCCAACAGAAATGCAAATTTTAACCAAAGAATGCCATCTTACCTAAAGGGATTAGAGCCAAAACATAACTTGGGTCTGAAGGGTATTCAGATATACGACTGGCAGGAATGAGCTAAGTGGTTAATCCCTACGTGTCTTACTTTACCCTAGGACAAATACTTCCCCCGCCGACAAGGCAGCCCTTCTACCTTTTCAAATTGCTATAAGGCGTATCGCACCATCCATCTGTCCAGCCCTTTCGCAATTTACCTGCCGACAACAATAACCCCTACAAATTGTTCAATTCACTACTCTACCAAATAATTCGTCCGTCCATTCTTACACGTTTCGCCAGCCTTTGAAGTGCCTCGAAGCCTTTCTTCGGTCAGCACGACCTCAGCTCAGCTGTACCTCAATTGACTGATTCAGTGCAAGGACTTGGCAATTTTTCTTCGTATATCCTGATATTTTCTCGTTGGCATTCCATGCGCTTCCATCGAATTCGGAAATTTAATTAAATTCGCCTAACGATCCAATTACTGTGACGTCTGTCAACAAAAAGATAAATGCACTCTAGTACGCCCGTTCGTCTGCCCATTCGACGAGCTTACGTCCCTTATCTGCAGATTATATCTGTTTAAAGTGAAAAAAGGAGAAGTGAAAAAAAAACATCGTTCGGGCTAAATAAGGCGGAAAATGGTTGACTGTCGGACTGACTGAATGGCAAAATGAATGGCAAACGTTGCGTTGAGAGAGTGTGACGTGAGATGGTGGGTGGTGCTGGTCGGTTATAATGTTTATCCTGATTACAAGACTCGTGTAATATAGCTCAAGTCGATGTTTTTGAAAAGAAAATTAACACACTTGCAAATTATAGAGCAAGTCCTTTGGTAAGGAGATAACTAAAGTTGTAAGCAAGGTCATTTATAGTGCTATTATGCTCGTTGGGAGGGAGGGGAGGGGAGGTTATTCATTTTAAGGAGTTAATCGACGATCAAAAGCAGAAGTTGATGATACTGGAGATAAAACAGGAAATAGCCGTTCAGTATGTACGACTGAGGAGGAATAAGAAAACGATCATCTGTAGCGAAATTCGGTTGCTTTTCATTGGATCTTTTTCACTTAATGTAACTTGATTGGTTTTGGAACCATAAAAGTTTTTCTCCATGACAGTCTTTTTATCTCATGGCTTTTTTTTATATTTAAATTTATGACTTAACAGATAACCAACGTTGGCTTTCAGCAGCCGAAGTATGCAGGTAAGCAGACAGCAATCAGATTAAATTTTAAGGTACTGCATCCACTGTAAATTTGATTCCCAACTCTCCGTTTATGTTGTGAATGTCAAGAAATTATTATATTTTTTGGCACATATGTACATAATGTTTTACAAATGCACGATTTGCCTATTGGCAAAATTTTGTAAGTTTATTTCTAGGATTTTTTCGACTTCTCATGCGAGAGCCATTCCCAATTGAGTGTAACGGCTTTATGGCGTGCTAAACATAGATGTTGCTGTCTTCCATAAACCACTAATTCTAGTTTGTCACTGCAAGCTGCTTTCTACTCTCTTCTCGCCTCGCAGCGTTTTTTTAGCGTTCCGGGATTCCTCGCCTCATACCACTACGCTTGTCGACGAATGCTTGGGGATTCGGTGGTTATCCATTCAGTGCATGTGCCCCGCCCA
This sequence comes from Chloromyia formosa, assembly GCA_964017055.1. Classification (NCBI taxonomy): domain Eukaryota; kingdom Metazoa; phylum Arthropoda; class Insecta; order Diptera; family Stratiomyidae; genus Chloromyia; species Chloromyia formosa. The sequence goes on along the minus strand of OZ024818.1, from coordinate 13,550,491 downwards.
ATATAGCCTTCGTATCCTGATGCATTTTGAAACCTCCGGTCTGTCAAATATTTCGACAAGTCTTGGTTTTCGCCATTTGTCTCTTCCGCACGTTGCGCTAATAATTCGTTGGACGACCCTCTTTTCAAAGCCATTTACCTTTTTTTCCGGCGCCTGCCGAGTGAGAGTCCAAGTCTAGCACCCGTCGTATAGAACAGGGCGAACGTATGGCACATTTGGTACTTCGCTTTTTTGAGAATAAAGCTGTCGTTTAGCAAGCTGAAAAACACAGAGCTTCGATTTGATTCGATTGGCCGTTTGATTTCACCATCACCGTTGGTTCCAACATACATATATACTGCGTGCAATAGAAAGAAGGTTCTGTATAACATTTCAGCTCGATAGCTTTAAAATTGAGGGACTAGTTTGCATAGAAACAGACGGACAGACAGACAAACGGACAAAGCTTAATCGATTCGTCTCATCATACTGACCAAGAATATATATAGTTTATATGGTCGGAGATGCTTCCTTCTGTGCGTTGGAAACTTCATGACAAAGTTAATATACCCTATCACATCCGTGAAGGGTATAAAAAAGAGAGAGCAAATACGTCATTCCAGCATAAACGGCTCCACTATCACCGCTGCTCTTATCGTTTGTCGAAGCTCCAGCATAACCGCACCCAAAGCCAAAAGTGTATAAGTGGAACAGACATTTGAAAGATGGCCGTGGTTACGTTAAAGATCTGGAATTCTTACAATCCAAGGAAAACAAACATACTCCTAGGACTATCCAGAGGTAAGTGTGCGATGCTAGTTGGACTACTTACTGGCTGCCTAACATTAAAGAAGAAACTCTGGAACACCTCTGTGTGGCCAGCACTCGCAAGAACAAGACAAATATGTCTTGGTGCCAACTTCCTCCGCAACTTAAAGGCGGTCGCGGACCTCAGTATAAGAAGTCATTTGGAATTCGCGAACGTGACGAAAACCTTCAAACTCAACAGTGATCCAACGATATTAACTAATTCCAATACTTAGTTCCTTTGCTCCGCTGTCAATTTGTGGCATCGCTATGGACCCAAGCGGTCTATGTGGGGCTGTAAGACCGCCACCTAACCTAACCTACGTGTGTTCATTCACAACGGTTTAAGCAAAAAAAAACCTAACCTACGTTGAAGATGATAACCGCCATGAACCCTCTAGCACAGCAACAACCGACAACAATGTCGTGAAGAAGTGAAGAAAATGAATCTTGAAAATAGCAAAATTACTATCAGAGAAGTTGGTGATGATGTCGTTATGTCATTTGACTTATGTCATGCACTTTTCTCGGATGTTTTGGGCATGAAGCGTGTTGGAACACACGGAAATTTCTGAAATTTGTCCGAAACTGAACCGGATAAAATCGCAATCTAGACCCATCAGTCTTTACGAAAAAAAATTAAATATGCAAAGCCTTTTGAAATAAAAAATCATATGCAATAAATTTTCGGCCAAGCAATACCGTGGTCAGTTCTATACATATCCGTAGAAGATCAAGCGATTCGATATCAGACCGAATGTGTTCTCTACTCGTAAGTCAAATCCTTTACACCCATTAATTATCCAGCTATTGCAGCTGCTACTTAGTCACTTGGTAATTTAACAAGACCAAGTAACACACATGATAACCACATCATTCATTAACGCAAATTTTGGATAAGAAATTGGCCATTCGTCCTGGCAATTGTAGCCATTTCACATAATTATCCTGCCCGTTATACAACACACATAAAGCAAACCATTAATTTCTGATAAAGTTTCCTCTTGTCTGTGTGGAAATAACGCAACGTAATGCTCACCCCGGCGGATAATTATGCTGTCGATGGCCAACTATTCCAATGTACGAGTATCTGCGGTCAGGCTATAACCCATATTTGCCGGATATTCGCATCAATTAGTCCTTTTAGCCAAAGTGGCTAGGAATGTTTATACCAGGTGCTCTGTTGCAACGACCCTGCACGGAGTGAGTACCCTTTCTTCCGAGTATTTGATCGCCCATTGAAACATTTACGAGTATGCAGCGTGCATTCCTACAAACAAAACAGGATAAATCCACACTAGAATTGAGCAGCTCTAGTGTAGCAGTTGATTCACTGCGCTATATTCAGTGCAATAAACCCGGTCGTATAGTGGTCCGGTTACGCTGATTATATCGACGATTTTATTTGATTCCATCGAACTGAATAGCGCGCACAGGGATACGCCCCGGCTCACTATCTGCTATAATACGAGTACTACGGCCAAAGTGGGTAGGATGTAGGTTGGCCAGAACCTTAATACCCGGAATGCATAAATACAGTCTAAGGAACTAAATGCGTATTGTGAGTTGTAGTTGTATCGTACACGGAATTCCTTTAAATTTGAACTCGGGTAATTTTATGACCTATTGCATTGCTGAAGTGCAAAATACCATGAAAATGCCAAAGGGGAGATTGGGATTGCATTGTGAGAGTGGAATTTATTGCATTTAGAAAAGGAAACGTTTTCTTTATATTATTTTTTACTATTTGAAAAGCACCAATAAAATGTTCAAGATGTATAAACAATCAGTGTTAACTCTTAGCGGACTTACATTTACGAAATTAAAGGGCAGTACAGTGACAAATCATGCCAATGGGTCGTTATGAAGTAGGAACGCCCTTCAGTTCAAACACCAAATTAACGATTAAAATTGTAAGAAGTTTAATACGAATCTATGGTTGAACATTTTTGAGAAGATCGAAATGGTTTAAATAATTGAAAATATGTAAATATATCTCGGTATAATATCGAGTGTTTCGTAAAAAAAAAAACAACTTAATGGAAAAATCACCCTATCAAGTTCCCTAGACTATACGGGATTTGGGACCTCTGTAGATCTGGCCCCCGGTGGGCGTGAGGGTTAAAATTTCGAAGGAAAGTCTAGCGATTTTGAAGTGGATACAATGAAGGCACCTGAGATTTGGCAGAGATATGTTCTCGTCATTCTTTTGTCCTTTAACAGGGATATAACCTCGTAGGGAGCGAGATTTGCTGATTTCTCACGAATTGACTTTGTACCGAGGGTGTACATAGGATATCATTTGCTCTGATCCGTGCACTAGTAAAAAAAAATTGAGCAAAAAATTTGAAATATTATAGAGTTGCTCGCTTAAGTCTTTTGAAAGATTTCAAAGAAAAAATTCTTCCAGCCATTCCCGTGGTTTAACTGAATTTCGTAAATAGCTTCCTCGGGTTATTATAAGTACTACACACTACATATTTTGGTCCTGCTCGAGGTGTGCGTCAGGACAAAGGACTCTATGTTCATGAACTAAAACAGAAACCAAACCTGGTAAATATGGGCTAACCGCTTTCAGGTATTTCCAATTCTTTGGTTAGTCAGAAGGACCTTCTGTGACTTGAAGTGAAACCTAGAAAATATGAGTGTCGCCTGAGTCGGGGTGAACACGCGAGTGCACTGAAATACTGCAAAAAAAAACATTTTGAGTCCTTCAGTAAGGATTGTGTTGGGAATGACAGCCGTCAAAGGGAGAGGGGAGAATCAACAGCCAACTGGGGGAGTCGTGGTTGGTTTAAATTGGCGTCGGAGCGATAGCAGCCAAGACTATCTTCCGGTTGATTATAAAAGCCTTGGGCTTGTTGCGCCGTCCGAAAATATCTGCCCGACTTTTCGATTCGGAATGTTAACATAAGCCGTTGAGCAACTGACAACAGACAGTGTCAACAGTTTGAATGCGATCAACTTCTGTCAACCTACGTCATCTGCTGGGGCTCAAATTTGCGTGAAATCTGCCTACTCGATGGGTCGCGTTGGCTCGATACATTTTGGTACCCGGCAACATCAACGGTTGGGATGGGGGTATTGAGCGTGCTCGACAACAAGAACCAATTTTTGAATTTGGATGAGCCGAACGGCTCAGCTGTGCTGATTGCGCCGCGAGTGGATTTGAGAACGAAATTCAGCTTCTGAGGGGTACGTGACATTGACTAATGTGTTCAGATACCAATTTCGTGATTTGCCGACGGAGCCGTCTCGCGATAGATTGTTGATTGGGGCTTCTCTCTGTGGTTGACATGAACCTACGCGATATTTTGACGTGTTATAGAGATTTTCAACCTGCAGCTGAAACTCAACAGGAACTGCTTGACGTTTGGAATGTATGGATATGTATGTATGGATAGCTGGGAGCTGTTTTTTTAGTTTTGTTGTATTTCGACGCCGAATGGAAGATTTAGTACACGTGAAGGTCTGCATTGATGGCTATAATTTATGTCGCCGAATGATTATACTGCTTCTGTTTGTGACAACAGTATCGCCATCAAAAATATTCGCTCCGGTTCCGTACTGCTTGACCGTACTTTAGTTTTTTTCATTTCATTTCAATTTTAAGAAAATAAATAAAATATTCCCCTTTTTGCTCCGAAGACAGCGGAACATGTAATCCGCACCTGAGTCGACTGGAGCCTTGCGAGAACAGCCACACCTCGAATATGGTCATAGCAGAAATTTAACCTGCCACCTCTCGCTTGCTAAATCGATGCTCTACCCATCGCGACCGACAAAAAAAAAATATTTTTCGGTGAAATTTGAATTTTTGTGACACTTGATTTCATTCTCCACACTCAGTAAAAAATAATTCCTGTAAAATTAGACAATTTAACCCAAACTTCTCGTAGCCTTTGAAAAATTTAAATCTCGCAGTCACTTTAACCGCAACTCATTAAAGCTCTATTGACATTCTAATAATCATAATAATCATTTCGCTACGCTCGTCAATTTTGTAAAATGGCAACTAGTTGGCTCCAATGTTGGTACTAGCAATTGCATTCGTGGTGACGGTAGGAACATCAGCAGAGAGATGGACGCTGTGTGGTACCTATCTCGTTAAAGGTTAACATAAAATTTTATTGGTCTTGTTTGGTCCAGCCACTTGTCCCTCTATTGCTTACTAATGTCATTGTGGGCGACTGTTGTAAGGCTGAAGCATTCAGAGAAGAGACAATTGCAGTTGCAATATTTGTGGTACAATTGTTCAAATATTATCGTATGTTACGTTGATGACTTGAAAGCATACAACCTTCTCAAGTAAAGGGACAGGTACCAAGATTTAATCACGCTGCTGAGGCAAAAATGATAAAATGAAAAATATAGGTAATTCTTGCGAATTAATAGAGCACAGAAGATTTAGCAAAAAATATCACCCGTATGCATCCTTATTAAAGGTGTGAGTTCCAAGGCAGCGACTGAGCGACTTGCGTTTGCGACTGTGAAAAAAAACTATCATAACGGAGCACTATTCTTGGGTATTTTAAAGTTTAGGGAGTCGTCGAATGCAGGCCGTAGTTGTACGACTGTACTTTCACATATATTACACACGAATACTGCTCCGTTATGATAGTTTTTTTCACAGTCGCAAACGCAAGTCACTCAGTCGCTGCCTTGGAACTCACACCTTAACAAGGTAATCTGGTTCTTCCCTAGCAGTGACGTGCAGTGGAAATTTTTCATAGTCAAGCAGTTGGGCGCCCTAAAGCCAATTTAGCATAAACAAAAATGGACTGTATAATAGAATATGGACAGTCACAAAAACATTTATACCAAGCGGCTTTAAGCCTTAAAGAAGAAATCAGGAAAGACATAAATAAAATATTGGCACATATATTCGGAATACAAAAAAAATAAATAAATAAAAATATTACTAATAAAAAAAATGATAAATAAATATTATGTTAATTAAGACTAAGAAAAATTCAGGGGTATTTGAAATAAATAAATATTCTTTCGCCATTGCCATTTATTTGTATTCCAAATCTATGCGCCGTTCTTTAAGTAAAAACTCTTTAATCACATTATCAAAAAAATCGTTTTCTCTTCGCATTTGTATAAGAAGATCCTTTTCAACCGCAATTAAAGCAAGATCCGAAAGTCGTTCTTGGGATTGGCGATTTCTCAAAAATGTGTGAACGCGCTTTAGTGTTGAAAATGACCTTTCCGCAGTTGCCACTGTGACTGGAATTGACGTTAATAATTTTGCTAAAATATGAACTTGCTTAAAACCGTTTGCGACATAAGGCCGTTTTTGAAAATAATCGAGAATTTTACTAGGATTCGCGTTTTTAAACTCATCTGAAGAATAAATAACTTTTAGCTCATTTTTCAACTTTATTCTGTCGAAAAATTGACCGTGATATTCAATAAGTGAGTCAAAATTTTTATCGGGAAAATTTGACTTGAATTTAGAAAAATAATTCGGTTCAAGCAACTCTAAAAATGAAAGATCTTTAAACGAATGGAATCGATCTCGAATTTGCCCGAGAATAACATCTATAATCTCCCGAAATATCCGCCGTAAATTTTGTAAAGGATCTATCGCATTTCTACATTTCTTACGTGGTGGCTGATATTCTGCTGTAACTGTCGAATAGAAATTATCAAACTTTTTAGAAAAGTCATTTTCAAGCCAATTTTCAAATTCAATAATTTTTTGGCTTGCATATGAAATGTTTACCACTTTGCTCTGAATAATAATAAATAATATATCAGTTTTCGAAAAAATTTCAGAAAAAATTAACAGATATAATTGAAAATCTGACTCTGCGAATTTTTGTAAGTATATATCGGAAAAAGTCAAGGAATCGCCATCCCAGTGTTGGGAACCATTCGAAATTGTCTCAAAAACTGTACAAATTTCATGCTTATGTTCAAATATAACGTTAATAATACGCGAATGATAATGCCAACGCGTTTTGGAAACCGATGGTAAACGACGATTTACTAAAATATATTTGCAAAAAGGTCCGACCTTTTAGTGGATGTATTAAAAAATGATGCGATTTTATTGATGTGCGCGAAAAATAATTTAATTTCCGGAATAAACTCAACTGCTTTAGACAATACTAGATTTAGTGAATGAGCGTAACATGGAACGAAAATTGCCGATTTATGTTTTTCCCGAATTAAAGTCTGAACTCCACGAATTTGAGAACTCATTACTGCTGCGCCATCGTAACATTGTGCAATTAATTTCTTATCGATATTAAAATTTTGCAATTGTTTTAAAATGTGAGAGCTTATTGCTGTAGCTGTACGATTAGCGCTTACATCCAAAAATCCGATAAATCTTTCTTCAATCTCATTTGATATTGTATATCTAAAAATCATCGTTAATTGTTCCCGACCGCTAACATCTGGCGTTTCGTCGACCATTACAGCTACAAATGGAGCCTCGTTTATTTCCAAATTGATTTTATTTCGAACCACATTAGCTATAGCGGAAACAAGATCGTTTTGGATTCTATTAGACAAACCCGAAAACGCTGCATTTGCTTTTATAGAATCTATGTGGGACTCAATTATCGGATCGTACAAACTCAAGAAATTTACGGTTTCGATAAAATTACCACGATTATTTGAAGAAGAGTCTTCATTATTTCCGCGAAAAGGAAGCTCCTGTTTTGCCAAAAAAATTACAGTATCGATTAAACGTTTCAAAATATTACGATTACGCTCAACTTTTTCATTATGCAAACTAACAGATATTGCCACCTGGTTACTAAGCATAAACTCTATACGCTGAGAACCAAAATTATCTAATTTAATTAACGACTGAAGATGTTTTTCGGAACTTGAATGCTTTGCTGCTGAGCCCGTAAAATTATTCAAATCACTAAATCCAGCTTTATTCCAAACAGATTTTTCATTCGTGAACAAAAGACACGGCCAGCAAAATAACTTATTTAATTTACAGCTTCCCGGTAACCAAATGTACTTTTCATACGTTTCGATATGGAATTTTCGCGTAATATTTTTTAATTTAAACTCTAAACTAAGATCTGGCTTCGGTCTATCCGATTCTATAATTTCTCTTTTCTTGGCAAAGGAAAGAGTTGAAAATCCCGCTTTTAGTACGAAATCCGTCGCGCAGCAATACTCCGACATAATGCGAAAAGAAAACTTACCACTTTTATCACAAATCAAATCAATTAAATCACTACAAACGGTCAAAAAAACTTCAAATCACAATTTAATCAAAATCACCCGATTGCACTGATTTCCTCTTTTAAATTGCAACGGAAAATCCATTACATAACAAAAACAAAAGCTCTACTGGAAAAATCAAATTCCCATAAACATTCCCTGCATTGGCAACATTTCATTAACAAGCATCATTGGGCTTTATCCCACACACAAAAGCAGTCGCGCCAGTGCTTGACTTGTCTCATATAAATTTGCGAACAAAACAAAAAAAAATCGTTGCCCAATGTACTACCGAAATCCAAGATCCCCATTTTCTGGAATCAACATGTCTCTAGTATTTGGATGCACACATGGTACATGCATCTAAAGATCTAGGCACATTTTCCTATTCTAAGTTTGGTGTCTATGGTGTGCAAAATGTGGGAGGTTTGAATATTATCTAAAGTAATTGAACGAATGTTTTTTAACCAAAAGAAGGCGCGGATCAGAATTTGAATGTGTAAAGGAATATTTGAATGATAATATGTATTCTTCAGCTTAAAGAAAAACATTGACTGAAATGATGATATGTGTATTGGTGTAAGCAAAGTTTATTATTGAATTGCTTATTTCGGTAAGTCAAGCAGTTTGGAATTGCTTACTACGAGTGCACGTCACTGTTCCCTAGAATATGACAGTGAAACGACCGATAAAGTTATTTTATTTCAAGCAAAATACTCTAATCTAACTACATATTTATGGGAATTTTTAACATAACATTATTCTTAAAATTCTCACCAAACTTCATGTAACAAAACGTGAATAACTTAGGCTGCGATGAAGCTTAGGGACATCAAAATAATTCTAATAAATTACAAAATTGACAATTGTCACGAACTAAGCTTCATTCTCATGGGTGCGGCACGTCCTCCACCACAACATCAGTTCAAAGGCCAGCCTGTGGCTGTGTCATTCAACCTTTGCGCCTGAACTCCCCTGAAGACAATAACTTCCGACAACACAAATCTTCAATTAATCACATTTGTGCTCCATTTAATCGTGAGACGCGCAGATTCTCTACAACATGTATAGGGGTGTCCTCCAATTAGAGGTAGAGCCATGAACAGCATGGCGTAGAATAGTGTGCCATTAACCCTTTGCAAACAAACTCATTTACAATGTCATCAGTTTTTCATAGCTGTTGGTGCCGTGGGAGCTAGCAGTGACAGCATCGGACCGACACTAACCGAATCTCCCGGTATCGGTTCTGGTATAGTCATCTATAGTCACTGATGCCGTGGTGCTATGACCTTTGCCCCATAAACAAGTCTTTTCATTGTAATAAATATCGCCCTTAATGGCCATAAAAAGCTCCTCTGTTGACGTTTTGATACGGACTGGAGTTTAAATTCCGAAGTCACGCACTTAATCTCCGACATACATATTGGGTGACGAAGAATGTAGCTCGAGTGTAACTTTGCTACGCTAACGAGGTGACTAGTGTGGCATCACTCGGTGGTAGGGATAGATAGTAGATAGTGGGATAGACTCGTACGTATTGTACTAGGATACACATGACAGATAGCCATGTGGAATGGTGCTGTGAAGGCTGCAATAGTGCAAGGACTTCGGTTTGACTTCACTGCCCCAATAAAGCACCCTGATGGGAGTATGAAACTCAACTAGTTTTTTCGTCAGAAGTTGCGACCTGGTGTGCGAAGTCTATTCAACTTTATGTTTGCTATCTTCAGGTTATTCACATAATGACAGTCACTATTTGAATGTGTAGGCACACGTTCCGTATGGTTGAAGGATTTCATAATGGGGTTAAGTATAATTGATAGGGTTACGCTGATTTGTCGTTGACAATGTGTAGGATCGAAAGTCATTCTATATAAAGTAGTGAGCAGTGTTATAGGGATCGTAAGAGTCCGTTGGCAATGTACAATTGAAGACTTTAAATTGAAAAGGGTTTAAGTGCCATTTTTTCTTTGTTTTTTTTTTTTGGAGTTAATGGGTTTAATACAAGTATGATCATTAAGCAAAGACCAGTAATACAAAAGAGGCTTTAAGTCCAAATCTTGGAGATGCAATTTCCTACGAAACTCACAAGATAGTGGACGGTTAAACCCTAATGTTTGGTTCCCTTGGAACATGTACCACATTCCACAACCACGAATAGCTGAATCTCTACACCAGCACGTCGTCTGCCCTTGAGTAAAGTCAATCGAACCACTATATGATGTACTCGTATAAAAACAATGAAGTAAAACACTATGCTCATGGTTGGTAAAAATCCTCTTTCATTGTCCTTCTCATGGGCGCATCCTGGAACAGAAGTGTTTGTTGAACATTGCTAACTAAGTCGTAGCGGTACGATAATTTAGTTGAGGTAAACATTTCCCCACGTGGTGGGGCGTAGCAATAATGCCACGTCATGTCGTAAAGATAGACTCAAAAAGGACAGGATATGTATGCCAGAAACTTGCATTATCCGAAATCCGAACGCCGAATTTTTCAATTAGGACGTGAAATTCAGCGGTATAAATTCAACATTTTATGCTTGGTTTGCACCTGAACGCTGGGACAAACACGGAAAATTGAAAAATTGTACTAAAAGCACCAACAACAAAAAGATACCTTTCTGTTCTTACATGGCAAACATGAATTCACGAGCATTTGACTAGTTCCGTTCCCACAAGAAATATGAAGGAGTCCAATGCTTGTAAATTCATATTGGCCATATGAGTACGATGGCGCGCAGGAGTAGTTGCGCTATAGTCGCGCTATCCCCACGACGGGTTAAGAACAAAGTGGTATAAATATTTATTAGGATTAAAAATACTGAATCAAAATAACGTCCTAATGACTTTTGTGCAAACTTTATCCGTTACATACGGCCGATCCATTTGGTAATTGGACTCTTTTGACTTTCAAATATTCAATTAGGAGTGGGGCAATTAAACTGCTAATTTTATGGAAAACTGTCTGTTCTTGCGTTGTGTTTCGATTGCCCGGGTGACAGAAGCCCTAGATCAGAAAGTTTCAAACTTTTCTCAACCTCTTCTTTCAAATTTAAATATTATCCTCTTAATTACTCAACCTTTAAATCCACTTAGTTCCCTTATCGTCACTTCCCATTGAGCAATAAATCAATCTCAGCACAAGACTATCAGATTTCTCCCAACTACTCTGGAAATAACAACCCGATATCGGGAGCGTTGTTAAATCTTGTCTCTTTAACAAAAATCGAAGATATCCTCCATTACCCATATTTGCCATTAAACTCTCCACTTTTCTTATCGTTTATACCCTCATTTAAGAGTGCATTTTGGGTGTTCCTATCTCCACCCCATTGCCGATGCGAGACTTTCATCTTCTCGACTAACAGCTCCTTATCGGAAACCTCGCGCACTCTCCCTATCCTTCTGCGCTCGTGTGTACTTTTATTGGACCAAAATCACGTAAAAATTTTATGGCTGTCTAACGGAAAACGTGATAAAAGTTTAATGCGGCAAGTGCAGGTGGAGTGAAGCAAACTTACATCCTGAAAATCGGCAGAGAGAAAAAAAGAGAGTTTCTTTATGGGAAAATAAAGTACGCGAACGCAAACCCTACGGCAAACGTACAAATCAAAATGGATAGAGACTCGTTGAAATGATTTGTACCTGGAAGATATTTTTTGAGTTGTGTTTCTCCTAACAATCTTTGGTTCTGAATAGAAGTATGTCTGAATGTTGCAGATGGAGAATAGGATTTACTGTGGCATTATTTTCACAACTTGGAAACGAATGCGAATCATGCACACACATGCATGTGGAAATGAAGTTTTCCAATTTTCTGGAATATATTCGCTAAGCTTCAGCCACTATGGCAACGGTCACTAGCAGTGAAATCTTCAGCAAATCCTTGCTATCTGCAAACTACTAATGTATTGATTTAACTGGAAATCTGAGTTATTCCATCCAATACATTACAGAAGCGTTGAAGAGCAGACTAGCAAGGATACATCACGTTTATTGGCTTGGACCACTGTTCCATTTACATTGTGTCTTTTCGTCCTTTTTTGGATTCAGTTCGATAATATGGTGGCAAATATGCTCAAGATACAAGACGATGGGAAAATCCTGCACAATTCTTTGATGGAAAGCAATCCTATCACATGCTCTCTGCTATTTCTGCGTCCCTTAAACCTTGTTTAAAAGTCAGAACTTCAAATAGCACAGCAAAAATAAATATCCCCAAGAATTTTATTTTAGTAGCTCGCTCTTCCACGATTAGATAGTGTGCGGTGCGGTTGGTAGTCCGTTGAACGTACATAGCTGGATGCTGGTCCTTTTCCGGGGAGGATGACATTTTCTTACAGTCGTAGGGGATTTGAGTGGGATGTTGATGGGGAGGTGCCGGATAGCTGCGGCTGGAACCAAATAAATGAAATTGAACCTGTTGAGCGAAAGTTTTGAATGAGTTTGAAGCTCTCTTTTTGAAATTTGTTATGCATTCGGGAATTTCGAATGGTAAATGGAAGTTTATTGATTTATGATATTTTGTTTGAAAACACCGAAATTGAATTAAAGAGCATTTTCATTAGTGGCTGTGTACTTTTAGTTTCTGACAGACGTTATTGAGGATGGTCGGCATCGGTTTGCTTTCTACGCCGGTCTTTGTGCCAAGATTCTGGTACCAGATGTAAATGTAAATTAGATTAAGTTCGTTGGTTTCTAGACGAATTTGTTTATTGGATTTTAATTAGAGAAAAAAGTTTTCTTTAACAAATGTTTATCTCCAGGGAAACATCGCACAGTAACATTTCCCTTTTTGGGAAAAATGTTGGAATATGTATAGAATTGAATAGAAAAGGGATGCGGCTAATGACCCTTATGGTGGGCACTGTGACCATAGGAGGTTTATTGTGCTATAGCCATATTGTAGCAAGAGACCTTCCACCACTCTTACGACGGCTAGTAAATATTTTGCAGGAGATTTCCTGAAATGAGCAGAGTTTGTGACGATCCGCCCTAGTAGCGCTAACCTATCCGGCGCAATCGCAATCTTCACATAAAAGATGGATATGTGGTCTCAATCTCCTCCAAACAAAGACAACACTCCGTCTCTCTGGATAAACCCATCTTATTTAAATGTGATGTAACTGTGATGTAACCCAGTGATGGCTCGATAAGTAGCCAACAAATAACCTCCAGTCGGCTCTACTCATATGGGTAGTATTCCCATAATCGAAGGGTCTCATTAACTCTTTCGATTGCCGTAGCCCTGGAGGGTCATCCCGATAGCGCTGCCGTAGCTTATCAAACCATTCCTTTATGATAATCCTGGCTGAAACCAGGCCTAGACCACACTATGGTTCCGGTCCAATACAATTAAACGTTGAGCCTTGCAAGATCATCCGGTGATTCATTGTAGTCTATCAGACCATTCCTTTATGATAATCCTGGCTGAAGCCAGGTCTAGACCACACTATGGTTCCGGTCCGATAAAATTAGACGTTGAGCCTTACAAGTTCATCCGGTGATTCATTGCCTTCAATGCCTTGGTGACCTGGCAGACAAGACATTGAAGAAGTTCGTGGCAATCTTTCACCAGCCTTGAAAAGGGCTTGTATGAAGAGAGAGCCTTTATGGCTGCCTAGCTATCTGTGTAGATAGCAATTTTTCCTCATAATATTGCTGGTATAGATCCCTATGGCATGGATCTCGGCTTAAAAAAAGCTAGGTCAGGCACATGCGCCAGCACCAACTCCCTGTACAGTCTTAGATGCTATCCAAACGTCAACAAGGCATTGAAATGCAAGAAATGTTGACGCGCTCATGCGCTCGGGGTGGTGAACGCGATCAACACATGACACCTTTACTTCTCAAGAGTTGGCTCTTCCAATTAGAAAAGAGAAGGCGTTACCAAACACCTTGCTGAGCAAACTGCAGAATTTTCATTCTAAACACAACCATAATTTGCACTGAATTCCAACATTCCCTTTGAAAAATGTAGGCACACGCCTAGTACAACACAACGAATAGGCAGATAATTGTCATATCTGTCACAATTCTCTTGGGTCGCACCCTCCCTCTCCATGACTCGTTCTAGAACTTACTACATTTTATTACTACATCTACATCTTTTTCCATATCGAGCACAGCACCACTTAAGGATACATTAAACGTTTCTTGGTATATCCTTCATCATATCGCGGTTTTTCGCCCCAACCGCTCGCATAAACCGATACAACAATGAAATACGCAAAAAGCAATACGGGGAAAAGGAGGCAGCTACAATCCCATTTGTTTGTCCTTGCGAATGCTACTCACACTAAAATGACGATTTAATGGTATAACTTTTTTTGTCACACTGAAATTTGAATTCTTAATGGATAACTGACATTTTGAGGTGATACATTATTAAAGTAATTCGCTGCTTGTGACAGGGGCCGTGTACTCGTGTATCTTTTACAATGAAGTCAAGGTGTCACAATGAGTTATGAACGTTTTGAAAATGAAATCATGAAAACCGAAATGCGTCATATATATAGCATCACCTTGATGGTTTTTAACCTTAACTTCGTCTAGACCAGGAGTCGGCAAACTCCAGCTTGCGGGCCGCATCCGGCCCACCTCTGGTTTCTATCCGACCCGCGAGTTAATATTGTTTTTTACATGGACAATTTACACTTTTACAAATACTCGTATGTTGTTTAAAAGACGATTTCTTTGAGTCAATTTATTTGCTTTATTGAAGACTAGATTGGAATAACTATCGAGATCGGACTGGGAAAATGGCAATCCCTGTCCAGATCCTAGGTGTATCATTAGTAAAAACGGAACAGAGAGGCTGTGGTGGTGTCGTTGAATTTATCACTGGGATGTCAATGGCTATGAACTTCTGGTCCAGCGGATATTAATTTTATATCCATGCCATTGAGGCCCGCGCTAGGTAGACTTGAATTGGGGACTTCGTGGCGCTAACATTGCTACCTATTAGCATACATAATCACTCGTATCTCAAGATCTTGTCAAGACTAGTGAAAGAGTACTTCGAGGTTCGGGACCCTTGAATATCTAGTAAATACCAACCAGGTCATTGGAAGTTTGGTAAGCTACAGACGAAAATTAGGTCGGTATACAGAATAAAACCAAGTTACCCAAAATTTCAATTTTCAATGAGACGTAATTCGTGCTTAAACTTGGCACAAAACTTGAATATACAATACATACATTGCATGGTGACGCATTTAAAAACCATATTCGCTACCCCAGATCCCATAACGAAATCTATGCGTGTGTCTAGGCATTAAATAAATTTAAACTCTAATTTATATATTACGCACAATGCCAATGACGAAGTCGATATGCGTTTCTGTTGAAAAAATCGCTGCAAACCTGTATCGATTTCGTAAATTCCAGGCAACGAAACACAGATGTTTTCGATGGCATTTGTGGTATAAAATAGTAATTAAACTGTGTCTATTTCGACATATTAAGATGGAATGGTTGTAGTTAGTAATTTATTTTTAATTTAAATTAAATTTTTTTAAAACAAACTAAATTGCTTCTTGAAATAAACGGTATAATTTGACGGCTTTTCCTTGCAAATGAGTCCAATATCAATTATAACAACAGACTTTAAAAACGTATTACATAATTGAGGCGGAAGTCCACTCAGAGCTATCCTCAATCACAGTATTTGCATCTAGTGGTCGTATTGAAAATAGTTTGAAGCGATTTATGCCATAAACGTTACTGAAAAACATTTGTTTCGTTACTTCGAATTTACGAATTCGATACAGGTTTGCGGCCATTTGCTCAACAGAAACACATATCGATTTCGTCATTGGCATTGTGCGTAATAGATACGGCTAACGACTTAGAGCTGGTACACATCAACGTCAAAAATAATCCGAGACGCCGCGTCACTTTCAATCCTCTCCCTCGCGTTTCAGCGCATATGATGTGATAGGACGCAGCGTCAGTCTGTATTATATTAGCCCGGTGTCTTGGGCCATTCGGAAAAAAATTTAACACCACATTGCATGAGGAAAGGTGATCCCCTCTATTTCAAAATTTGTTGGACGGTAAAATTCAGAAGCTTTCATCTGACCTTTATTGGCACTAGGTTGACCACATCACTAAGCCGCTGCGTTTTGAAGATTCTACTCTGCCCGCTGACCTCAAAATTTAAAAAATTTGGCCCTTTTAAAAAAAAAGTTTGCCGACCTCTGGTCTAGACAATTCCATTCTGTCGGCCTTTATTATTTACAAGTAAACGTGTCGACATTAAATACAGTGATGAAATGAATCAGCAAGGGAATTCGAAACAAGAGAAATAAGAATAATCAAATTTAGAGTCACCCAAATACGTAATACGCGAATACTGTGTGCTCTTTACCCTAAGTAGATTTCTGAATTATGAGAAATTATATTTTCATGAAAATGTGTCTTTAATCCAGTTGGCCGTTCGAAAAACTGTCACTGTCTTCAGAATAAAGAAGTATAAGGTTGCCGTGAGATCTCTCTCTCTCTCTCTAATTGCCTTAACCCTTCCAGGGGCATGGGCGCGTCAACATCTCTAGCATTTCTGTGCCTTGTTGACGTTTCAATAGCATCCACTTTTCGCAAGCGCAGTTGCTAGCATGCACCTCCTATCCACGCCGTCTTTATACTGACAAGCTCGGAGCACTGTGAGAGTTCTATTAGTACTCACAGGCAGTTTTTGATCGCGCCGAGATTTGATCTCCAAGCTCTATAGGTAGATTAGTATCGTAGAGCGGTGACCGAACGATCACGGCCACCGAGCGCGACACATACCGAGACCTAACTATTCATAGAACCAGCAGAAGCTGTTGATGAAACGTTGGCGCCTACCAGTGCTGACGTCCTTAAGATCGTCTAGATTAATAAAGTGGAAGGACCCCAAGGTAATTATTCTCCAACACCCTGACTGAACGTGCACATCAGCCACTCGAGCTCGGTGATTGAGGCCACCTCCCAAGTAGAAAATATGAAAATACTTTCGCTATGATAATAACATGCATACTTCATTATTCATAGAATAAAGACCCCACAAATGATTTACTTCTAACAACCGCATTTACAGGTCTTTACTTCCCATATTTAAAAATTGCAGTAATTCGCTAAAGTCAGCAATGAAATCCGTCTGAACGTCCATTTGTCTCATCCTGAATGAACGTCAAATTAAAATTCTAACAATTGCATCCAATTATTACGATTGCACGGTCTGACTTTGTCGTTCCCATTAGAAACAATAATTCATCCGTTCTATCGCGCAGTGCCATTATAATAAACGTCTCGCTCCCGTTGGAAAAGGACTTGTGGGTTTATTTTGCCGCTACGGGAAAACCAGAAAATTGTTGGATGCAACTTCCGACCGACGCGTAGCGGAAGGTTAGACTAAATCTGTACACTGGGAAATTTTCTTCGAAATTGGTATCATTATCTCATTGTCTTCGAGACTACTATAAAACTTTTTCATTCGTTGCTATTGTTCGCAAGGCTTACGATTCCCACGTTGTTTTATTCTATTCTGAACAGTCCTTTTCCCGTCACATCAGCCCGTTTGACATTTCTGTTGGAAACTGTTTTTTTTTCACTTTTCCTTCCCTACCTAACATGCTTCCTTCAATCGTGAGATATGGCAGAGCTCATCAAGTGAGATATTATGGCATCAGAAGTAGCACAGAATACGGTGAAAGCTACACATACCTATAACGAACAACAGTGTCAGAAGCAGCCACAATGAGGCTAATATCAACAACAAAAACAACGACAACATCTAAACTAACCCCATGAGAAAGTTCGTCGAAAATAAAATCACCAACACATCATTCTTTCACCAATTGTACCTTAAAGCTATTGTTGTAAGCGGAGGAGCATTTATGTACTTTGCTCGAATTTTCCGGGCATATCCCGACATGTATCCTCATGACCCCAGCAATAACATTCTGTATATAGGAAAAATGACGGGAAGCTTTTGAAAGGGAAAATTGTTAAAAAGGTTGCCTGAAACGCTGAAAGCTTCGCGGCAGTTACTTACTCAGACCGAGGACTAACCACTGGGGTATGTCTAGTGGTAGGTTATGGAGACTTTGTCTCTTAACTGGACACATGAGCGAGAAATAGAAAGAGAGAGAGAGAGAAAGAGACTACTAATGCTTCAGTGTTGAGGCAAGGAAGCCGCTTCAAAATGGCAAGTTCCGGCAATATGATGCTTTCCTCTATTGAATTTCAATCGGGCAATTTCTTCGAGTCGATTGGTTACAAAACCATAGCTCCAAAACGATTATTTTGTATTCCTTTGTGCACACATATTACACTCACACTCAGTTCATATTTGAGAAATGTTTAATGTTTACTGTCAAAGTACGTCCAAGGACATGGCAAAACAGAAACACTTTCCACAATTATAGGGTAGCTTAGTTGTGAAATCCGATCATGGGCATTGGGTATTGCTTTCATAGTGCTCTGTGGATTTATGTAACAAGTCCTTTAGTAGCAACAAAGGAAAGCGTTTTGAATTAGATGTATAGGTGCATCTTTAAATTTGAATGAATCCGACTATTCACTTTTGGTTTATTCATTTCAGTAGTCGCAAAGCCCCATGAATTCCAAATGTTTATCTCTTCTTTATTATTCACATTCAGTTTTCTAGTTGATTTGCCCCACATTGGACGCCAAATGTTTAATAAATAATGGTTGTTCCACGTACACAACTTAATTTTAGCGAAGGCTTAAAACGAGTCTAACTGAAAGGAGGCGATGATTTCCAGAATTTCCAGAATTGCAAAAATTGAAGTAGGGCTTAGTAGGCTTAGGAGATTTGTGTGGTTAAGGAGTTTCGAGAGGTTTGGGAGGATCAGGGTTTGGAACGTTCAGAGCAGCAGGAGATTTGAAAGATGGCAAACGAAGAAGAAATGCAGAAATTGAAGTTTTCCAAGGCTTAATAGGCCTAGAAGCTTTGTGTGGTTAAGGAGTTTTGATAGGTTTGGGAGGATCAGGATTTGGGACGTTCGGAGAAGGAGGAGGTTTGAAAGGTTTGGCAAAGTTTGGTAGTTTTGGAAGTTTTACGAGACTATATCAAGCTGTCGACACTGCTACAAAATTTATTTTTGATTATTTTTGACCAGGGTGCAGTCTGGCACAGTGGCACAAGCCTCAGCTTGACCAGCGTATGGTTTTTTGCATTGCCACGCCAACCGTGTAATAAAAATTATCTGGACGTTATGGAACAGACCCTGACGAGAGCGCTCGGTAACTCTGCCTCAAAATTGTGTTCAGTTAGCAGGCACGGACGAAAGAGGAAATCGCCCTGGTGGAATGCTCAGATTGACGAGCTTAGTGCTGTGAGCAGTAGAAGCTTCAATGTGGCAAAGTCCTCAGGTCTTGACTGTTCCCCTGGATTGAGCGTATGTTCAAGGTCTGCCTGGAGCAAATTCCTCGCACGTGGACGGAGGTGAAGGTGGTTTTTATACTCAAGGCGGGAAGGAGGTGGCACTCAAGTCACAAAGATCCCTTTCCCATAAGTTCAACATCGACTCTGCTGAAGATACTGGAGAGTCTGATTGACATGCATTTACGTGCCACCATTTGATCGAGCCTACTCTCCTTTTCCCAGCATGCCTACTGGAAAGGTAGATCGGTGGACACAGCTCTCTGTGGCATCATACATTGGAAAATCTCTGAGTTGCATGGAGTACGGAGGGCGTGTTAATAACGTTAAGCCACGGAAGCTATCTCTTATGAACTCTCGAACCTGAGAGTTCATGGCCCACTCTGTGAACTCATCATCAACTGGATGCTTAGGATCTAGGACTATTTCTACCAGTCTAGGAACATAAACAATACGAAGACAGGTCTGTAGGGGCATATGCCTTATATTATTTTATGAGACGGTGTTAAGCAAAAAGTCTAACACGAATCTATTGAATAGAGTTCAAAGTCTATCTTGTATTACTTTCAGTGGTGCTCGCAAGACAAGACACCGAGTGATGCTCTTGGTATTCTCCTTAATTTGCTTCCTTTAGACATTTTGGCTAAGCAATTGGCTATGATCACGGCCATTTGTCTTCGGAAAACTGAACAGTGGACAGAGTCTGACTATTCCAGAATAAACGGGCTATAAATCTCCAGTGTACTCTATCGACAAAGGCTATACCAGCCTAATAACTGCACGGCAAAGTTGGAGTGTAGGTAATACTCCAGAGTTGAAAACCATTAACTTTTTTACAGATGGCTCAAAAACGGAGGAGGGTGTAGGTTCTGTGGTCTATTCGGAGGAATTAGATGTTTACTTGTCACTCCGCTTTTTGCTGCGACTTACAGGCGGAAATCACTGCAATTGCCGAAGTTTTGGCATGATTACGTTGTAATATGGTATCGTCAAGCAATATACTATGTATGCCGATATTCAGGCGGCGATTAAATGCCTGGGCGCGGCGCGGGACATTTCAAAAACTGTAGTGAAATATCGCACAGCTATCAAGGAGCTCGGTGACTCTTTCAACATTACATGACAGGTTTGGCCGAACTTTGATCCTAGCTGCTCCTGCTACTAATACTGGAGAGAAAGCATTTGAGGAAGGTTGTGGGGATCATTACGTGGCATTGCCTGATGAGTGAACTAAATATCTGCAGCTTCAATAAAATGGTTACTGCAAAAACTGTGAGGACGAGGAGGAGGAAGAAGCTATACATAATTTCTTGTGTACATGTTCTGCGCTGGCCGGTAGAACAAAGGACACTTTGGGGTCCTTCTATATCATGAATCTGGATGACTTGAATGACGTAAGTGCTGGTCACTTACATCGCTTCATTGACAGATCCGGATGATTCGACGACTAGACTCTAATGGGTTTGAGATGGCGAGGTATCACAACGGACCCAATGGTGGTCAATGTGTGCTGTGCGCTGTACGACAGCCTCTATAACCTAACCTATCCTATGGTCTTTTGCAATGCAAAATAGATGACTAAAGAGCGCAGATTTACTTTGCTTTTCCTACGACGAACGATCGATCGCTCCTCGTTGGTGTTCCAACTGAGATTTAAATTTAATTAACGTAAGAAGAAAGAAGAATGTAAATCGAAAAATTGCAAAAATCTACATATAAATATAACACCTGACACCTGTTTTGTTTCAGCTTATTCCTTCCATAAGGCTTCTGTAAGTTTCCATATCCACTCAATTCGATCCCATTGGTTTTCAATTTTCTGCACCACCTTTCGTTTTTCTGGGCTAAAAGATAAATTGTTTGCCATAAAGTTGAAAGAAATTGAATTTGAGTTGCAAGAAAATCAGTAAAATTCAAACACAATGTTGTAAAGTTGCTATCTAGAAAACCCTAAATATTTTTAAATATTTGAACAGCCTTCAATAGCCTTAATTAGCTCTTTACAAATACATGGGTCAATATTAATTCGAATCCTTCATTTTCATTTCATGCACAGAGCAGTATGGACTTGACTGTCAGTCCTGTTCACAATTCAATTATTTAATAAGCTTAAACCTTCCTGCCATAAGTCGTGAAATTAGATTGCGCCCAAAATGGGACATAAATAAATTTCTTGTACGGATTACAATGCTCGTGGTTTTTTCAAAATTGTCAAAATGAATTGGATTAAACCAATAAAAAGTTCCTGTAACAAAATCTGCTGAATAAGTAATGACCAACTTTTTTCAAGTTCAAATATAAATTAACAATATTCTCTGTGCGGGGACGTTTCTCAGGAATGTCTTCGTACACAAAACCTTGCTTCAAGTAAAAAGAAAGAGATTAAATTTATAACGGGGAACGCGAAGTTTTTGTTCTCTACCTATACTATGGTAATGAAACTAAATTTAAATAATTTATGAGAGCCTTTCATGTATTTACCTACCTTCCCTTCAGAGAATATTTCTAACTGCTACGCTACAAACATCATTTCCTATTCCAATTCGCCCTGAAGCTACTTTATATAGAGCGAAAACCAGGACATCAAACTATCACGTCTGCGAACAAGCCAAGCAACCAACATGCCTTTTGCAGCACCGCGTCTTCCTCGCTTTGACACAAATAATATCCTGAATCTCGCGCGCCAGAGAACGCCGAGAAGGAATCATCATCGTCATCGGCCGTTAAAGTTTTTGCGTGTGCACAAGACCAGAGCTTCAGCTTCACTTTTCCTATCTACGGATGACCGACTTTTAACTGATTTCAGTTGCAAAGCATGCACTCTTGCCATTTATTATCCTCGACGACATGAAATATGAAAAAACGAAGGACGATATTGTGAGGATGAGTCGAGGAACGCTGGATATTGGACGAAATGAGGAGTTTGCTGACACAGTTGCCCATAAATCTTGACCAGTACTGATGTTGGTGCTAACTGAACGCATTTTAAGGCGACACTGTACTGGACTACATGGTAGTCCTGCATCTTTCGCCAAGCTGTTGCCCAGATTCATCGGAAAAAAGCGAAAGCGCCAAGTGTGTTTGTTACTAGTGAGAGGGGAGCAATAGTAGATAGGGTTGGTGGATGAATGAAGCCCGGAGCTTTAGGATGATATTGGCGCAGGACAAATACGGAAGCAACAACAGTTGATGACCGGGATGGTTTACATTATGAATTTTTCATAGTGCGACATTTATTTCGTGGTGAAATCTTCGAAACAAAATTGAGTTGAATAACAAATGTAAATAAACTGGATTGAATTAATAATTTAATTGACACTGGATTTTTGTTCCATCCCATGAATTTATATTATATACTCGTATATTCGTGTGGGAGTTTGTTTGTGATTCGATTCCAATCAAATTAAGTGCATATCTTTGGCGAACGCTATGCTCCACCTGATAATGGCTTTTCGGATTATTAAAATAACTGATGGAACTTTGAGATCTATTCAAAACTAAGAGTACCTCGCTTCAGCCTTCGATATCTTAATGTGTATTTTTCGCTCAGGACAGACGATGGACAAAATTGCCGATGAATAACGCATAAATGATCAGGATCATCTCCTGAGTCGATTTTTCGGTATTAATAATGTTATAAAATTATTATAAAATGGGCGTGATCGGTCAAACATAAGGCCTACCTACCCTACATATGTAAAATAATTAACTGAACCTTTAACTCCCAATTGAATAAACCTCAAACGCTCTAACTTTGGAAGACGACTATACGGGGCTTGTAAAAATGAGACTGATCAGTCAGAAACCAAGGGTACATACTTTCGTTACAAAGTACCACATATTATCCTAGTTTTCATGTTTTATCTGCAAGTCTGCTAATGTTCATTGTGTTAACAGATGGTGTATATATTTGGGAAGAACAAAGAGAGCTGATTTTTTACAAGCAGACTTTAAATGAGACTCTGATTTAGTATTATTAAGTTTCAGCTGTTAAATGAGTACAATTTTGGGTAAATAACTCGGCTGAGCGTGTTGCTGATCATACATACACCATAAGTCGGTAATGGCTGTTATTCTTACGCCGCACTTAATAGAGGGGCAAAACACAAACACCCATTGCCACGGTGGGAATTAAACCCGCTAGAAATCGGAATGTTCAGGCATCAGACTGACGCTTCAAAACAATGCTACCCGAAATCAGATGGTTGCATAAATATGAATGCATAAATTGTAACGAACGCCTTAATTATAAATTATTTGCACTGTGCAATCACCGTCAACATAATGTTGTTTTGGCCGTTGTTGTTGACGAGGGTCAGAGATGGACAGACGTCAACGGGAGAGTTGTGTATCACACGCCAATACCATCGGTTGGGTTCTTGGGGAATTTGTCTGGTCATCGGACACCGCGTAAATGTCAGGAATCTTATATTTTGGTAACCCGCAGCACCGTGTTAGAGAAAGATAGCTGCCGTGTCGAAAAATAGAGAGTGCCGAATCGCTCGCTAACGCTATCGACCTACTATCAAGGCGACAAAAATTCATTTCGGTTGACCATTTCACCCGCTATATAAACTTTAAATATTCGGAGCGCGACCTCGTCTACCGCTGCAAATAGCGCTACCCCTAACTCCGATATATATGCCTTTTGTTTGGGAACTGACCCCGACGTACAAGTCACTGTTGCCGTCGAGTCGGATCATTTGTTCGCTACCGAAAAACTGTATCGTGGGAGAGTGTCTTTGTGTGTGCCTGGTCGAGTGACGTTGAACCAGACGAGCAGCAAAATTGAGGATTGCGACTTGCTATTCAAGCGTGTGCGCGTGAGTGACGCCGCTTTATTTTGCCCTTCGACCGCTATTGATGATTGCGACATGATATATGGACGTATAGAAGACCACCGATAAAATAGGACAATCACCTTTCCGACAACTTAAATAAAAACGCACATCCTTTTCAGTACGCCAACAATTATCCGATTACGGTCTTCATTGCATCTTTATATCCACGATCATGCGATACATTTTTAACCTATCTCAACACAAAGCTCACAATTCCCAGCTTCGCAAAACAAAAAACAAATAGCCACCGTCAAGCATCATCACCTTGACTCAGATTTTTTGCCTGTTCATCGAACTCCTTGCGATGAATCCTTCAACGGTCAACCAAGCTTTGAATATTTTCTCCTCAACATTATCCTAGCCTGACGTAAACACGCTTGTCGCGCTTCAACGACAAGCTCGGGCACAGTAAATGCTTTCACTATACGTGAATGCCATCACATTCTGTGTCAGCCAGGACTCAGGCACAGGACGAAAGAAGCTTTTCGCAGACCACATGCGCTTCGTTCGGTCTAGCCATGTAAACGCACACAGTCGGGCGTATACCAGTCAACAGCAAAATTTCATCAGAATAACGACAAACTGTCGCGTGTTCGCGAATTTTTATACGGTACCGCTGGCGCTAAGTCAAATTCTTTATGCGATATTCGGTCAGTTGTTTTAGTGACGTTAAAAATCATCGTGAAAATCGTTGATCCAAATGCGATTTAAGTACTCAGAGTGAGGCCTCCGAGGAGAGTGAAAGGAGATTCAATATCGTGCCGGCGATAAGACCGTTTCAATCTTAAGCAGTGCTATTGTTCCATAGTCCATCGTTTAGTCGAATCCAAAAAGATCCGGCCCCAATCCCTGAGTCATTGTCCAGGCGCCATACCAAAAATAGAACAAGCAAGATTTGTTCCGCTTAGTTCGACGCTTCGTATGTGATGTCACGCGAAAATAATGACAAATACTTTGTGTCCTGTCGATTGCTAAAATGTTATCCTTAATGGGGCACCGCTTGTTCACCCCCACAGGCGTTTAGTATCACTCCAAGTGGATATTTAGTGACCGCTCGGAGGGCATCTGATAATCCCAACCCATGTCCCAGCGAATGTCCTTTTAATGTAATTAGTCGCGAGCTCCATTTCGTTCCCCGTGTCGCCGCATCACTTGTAGCAATTCATCTGGCATACATTCCTAGTGGCCAAGTGACGTGAATGTTTCTGCGAGATCTGTGTCACGAAACCGCCATGCAGAAATCAAATGAAGAAAAATTAGTCCAGCGAGTATAGTATGTGAATGTGTCCTTGGTTTAATACTATATAGTTGAAAGGACATTTCAAATTAAGTAGTGCGTATATGTGAATTGGAGAATGGTGAGCAAAATTGTGTTATCCAAGGAAAAAAATTTCTGAAAGTGTTTACAGAATTTACATGAATTGGAAATTCTGTCTCGAGTGTGAAGTTGTTATTTTGTGTTTAGCCGGTGACCTGAAAAAAGCGGCTGTGGAGCAACATCATCATCGGCTCCTAGTCCTGACCTAGCTTAAAGGATTTCTGGTGGCCGCACAAGCTGAAGTGTAAATATTTCCTTTTATTTGTATCTTTCATCCGAAAACTTTCTTTAGATTGCCACATTTTGCAGAGTTCTAAACGTACTATCCACGATGGAATGCGGGGGTAAATGAATGCTAGGAAAATTGAAAATAAAATGAAAAGCAAAGTCTGATGAACAATGTTCATAGATAAAAGTCCTTGTCGAGACTTTTGTAAAGGGGTTTCACGTTTTTCTTTTTTTACGAATCCGTGGATCCAAATAAGGATACTGCTTACGCTTATGGATTCGTGGCCCTAATAATCATTATCCAACGTTGCGTTCAGAAAAGGAGGTAATTTTCTTGATAAAATTCCTATTTTGAATTTTTCTTCTTCGTGGATTTTATCGTCTCGGGATGGATGAGACTTTTGGGAGTCTTTGCCACTATTTTGGTTCAATTGGCTAGCCTTTTTGCACCCTAGTATTCAGGTATCTTGTGGTTACACATCACATGTAACTTCAGCCTTAAAAAAGATGCCACTTCTCTCTCTCTCAGTTGCCCTAACCCCTTGTGGGTCATAGCGCGTCAACTGTTCCATGTGGCCCAGTTGACGTTTCGACGGTATGAACTGGTTTCGGAGAATGCAGTTGCCAGCACGCACCTCCTGCACATCCATGGCCACGAACGTCGTCGTGGACGGGATTCGAACCCGAAACGCCGGTAGTCAAACCTGAGGCTGATGCCTCAACCCACTGCGTTACCGGTCACCCCTAAAATCAAGTAGCTATATTTTACAAATGTTTTTACATACTGAATCACAATATTTTGGTCGATCTAATTAGAGTTTCTTTTCAGATAATAGATTTTCATAAATTGAGCTCGATTTACACGCTACGACTTATCCATTGATTTGCGCAGGCGACGATGTCAAAACGCTGCTTACACGCTACGACTCATCCATCGATTTGCATGCAGCGATGTCGTTGTCAATATCGTTGTCAATCACATCGGACCGTGTAAACACAAAACGCTCCTATGTGATCGATAAAGATATTGTTTTATGCAAAACGATAGATAAATCGTTCCGTGTACATCCCGCTTTAGACACATAAATAATTTAATACCAGCACAAAATTTGTAAAAATAAATAAATAACTGGCGCAACAGTCCAATTTGAACCACGGCCTCGAGATGAGTTAGCATCATCTCATTTTCTAGATCGGGACGGTTTTTTTTGTGCAGAGGTATGTGATCAGCAACACGCTCAACCGAGTTATTTACCCCATAATGGGTACTCATTTAACAGCTGAGTGGGCTCATAGTCCGAGACGTAAATCCCCGGAATCGAACCGGGGCCCAGTGCGGTGAAGGCGAACGTGCTAACCGTTGCGCCATCCGGACTACAAAATTTGTAGGTTTCACCATAATGTTTTGTTAGCTTTAGACGTATGGTTCCAGCAGCATCTGAACTTTTTCGGAAATAATTTTCTTTACTGAAACCATGTGTGCATGAAGCGGTTCAGGGTGCTTCCTCAGGCTGAGTCCATCAGTCGATGCGTATGTGAGCCTTTAAGCATAGGCCCAAGCTTACCAATAGTACAAAGTTAAATCAACGCTATCACACGGATACAGGGCCGCCGGAACAAGTAAATTTTAATAAAATTTTAATAAAATTTTAATAAAATTTTAATTGATTAATTGACATCATGTATGAGCGAATCATAACCAAACTGAACGAGAAATCTGAAGTCCTGATATGGTCATTGCCACTGAGCTCTGAGCTGATGCTCACTGATCGAAACCCTGTTCTTGGCAAAAAAAAAGTCGTTGGCTGTCTGATCCACACAAGATTAAGTGGTATGACACACGGCATTTGCTGACAACTGTTCCATAAGATGCTGTACATTTTCCGTCCCAGTTGCTGTGAAGTGGCGTCGACTTGTTGCCAGTGAGTATCGCGCATAGTTCTCAGGTTCCTAATGAATGTCAGCCTTAAGGCGAGGTGGACTTGATCACCAGGACTCAGTTGGGAAAATGGTGTAGGTTTGCCCACTGCTGGCATCCAAAAATTAAAAAAAAAATCCGACGTACACGTTTTATGGCAATTGATTTTAATTTGGTTAGGCATGCAAATAGGGATCAAAACACTTTTTTTCGTGTTGAATTCAACACACGGACTTACCAAATATTTTTTTTTATCCTCAGTGCAATTTCTCACTCGAATGGAGTTTAATTAATCTGTTTTTAAAAGCCCATACAAACTGAGCGATACATCGGCCGATATAATGATCACCCGATATGTCACACTGTGTATGTGTCTATCGTAGACGATTTTTTTACATTTCCATGTAATTTAGATCAGCCGATATTTTTTGACGATTTCCGATCCGTCGCTCTACCGTTTGAAGCTCTTTTCCTATGAAATATAGCAGACTATCCGAGGTACAGTTTGCCCGGCTCTTGTTAATATGCGCTGCCAGCAGCAGCTGCCTCGCTCACTGTATTGGGTGTCTTTTCGATGTCGTCCCCTTTGGTGCTTAGTTCCCGCAACATGTCCTTTGCGTCCCGCATCGGATCAGTCGCTTCCACTGAGGGTTGAAACACCTTCACTTTGACATTCTTTCCGCCAAAGTGAAGTCACGGGCCGGACGCTTCGAGCGGCTTCAGGCTTTCGACGTAGATGAGGAGGAGCAGATTAAGGCTGTTGGAATGGAGTGCCTTGAGAATCTCCCAGTTATACATAGGGATGGTTGGATTTTAAAGATGCAAAAAATGCCGCCGCTTTGCATTATCGATGCTCGCCTTGGGCAACTAGATACGAGCAGTCGGTTACTCTGGAATTTGTCTTGCTGGGATGAGCCTTAAACCCTCTACCTCGATCCTGATGACGTAGCTTTGCAGGAAATCCATAGACTTCATGTCATTCGGGACCCTCGAATGGTGGAGTTTCAGTTGAAGCAAGCCCTTGCTGTCATAAGGCAATCCAGTGCTTTCTACTATACGATAGTGCGGATTCCACTATTCTCCAGTCTCCAACCGAGCGAGCTGCCATCTTAGGCAAACTCGTTCCACAGCGCCACTGATAGATGATCCCTTACCAGTTCGGTCCTCGATGGCTAATTCTGCTTATATTCTCCCAGCGGTTTCTGTTGTTGTTTTCTTTTTGGCGTCATGTCGTTCATGTTTTTCAACGACTGTCCCGCTCATAAACCGTACCTCCTTCATCGCGATTTTTCTTAGAACCAACGGAGTCCTTTGAAAACGGTTCTTAAATAAAGACTTGGGCTTCTTAAATGACTGTTTATGGTCGCTATGTGACTGGCGACTGATGAAGCTGTACCAAACGACGAGGGCTTACTTGAGCTCTATGCGTCCATTACCGGTGGCCACGGCCGAAGCATTGGCATTGCGTATAGGTGTTCTGTAGCTTATCTCGCCATACTTGTTTCCTCTTCTGAGGGCGTTTGCTTGATGCTTTAGACAAGCGCCACGCTCCTCCAATTGTATGTTGTTGTCCATGTTGATTGCGCTAGTACGCTTGTTTTGGTAACGTTAGATCCGTTGACACAGGTTCCCCGTTGGAGGGCCAGCGTGGCCTCACCCGACGAATCATCTGACTCCGTGCAGGTGTCGGTCACAGAATTGCCTGGAATAGCTGACATGGTGGGGTAAAAAGGTTAAGCAACCGACTTTCCTAAGGATCGGAGGTCGCACTGTTAAAGGCGAAAATTTAAGTCCCTAGTTACCTTCATCCGATGGGTATAGTCCCCAATAATTCGGTGATTTTGCACAGATCTAATGTTTTCCCCTATGGTGGGCAGCGTAAGGATAAACAGTCTTTTTCAACTTATTTCAGAAGGCGATAGGATGGATACGATTCTATGTCAACAACATGCATCATCCCGAAACGGCGACATAACCCAGATCTTGTGATTAGGTACCGTTAAACTTTTATCTGAGGGCAAATTCGAAAGCGGAGGTGTACGCCTACTAACGATCAACGATTTCAAAGCTGAAGGGCGAAATAATCCGTTATATTATCCAAATTGAGCTCCAATAATGCCTGAATGTCATCTGAAAGGTTGAAAACGAATGAATGTCTGCCGCAATAGCTGCGGTGAACATTTAGGTGATATTTATAATAATGACAAGTACAACAAAATTGTCGCTAAACAATTGCAAAATTTAAAAAAGAACTTTGCTTGTACATCCTTAAAAATCCCTTTTTATCTCGTTCTTCAGACTTTCCCAGAGTATTGAAGCGATATAAAACACGAGCAGGGCGAACAGCTTCATCCAAATTTACATAAAGAATCGAGAGAAATTTCCAAAGTTTTTGGGACGAGAAGGGTATGATAATTGTAGGATATTACGTGAAACAAACGAAGTTTTATAAGTAGAAAAAGCCCATTTAGGGTCGAAAATAGCAGAAATGTCAATTACATTTTTTTCATAACCTGACAACCTGTTTTATACGGATTGCTAATCCTTTGGTTTCTCGGAAACAAAACCGATTCGCTAACCTGGAATTTAATATACAATGAGGTCGGTGAAGTTAAAAGTGGGGTAAAATGTATCCATTGTTCGAATCGAAATATGCATTTACAATAAATACAATAAAATGCATCAACATGGATTTGTGCATAAGCGAATTTATTCCATTTAGGCTAAGTCAGGCGAAGGACATCCCAATTTACTCGATTCTATTGCTTTTTATGTAGCGGAGAAAATTGATCTCTTTCCACTTTATGAATTAACTTTTACTTTCCACTCACCGCTCACTTTCAACGGAAATGTCCACCAAATTAGATGACTTGCGAAAAATAATTGAAAATCAGTATGTATTGTATTGCACATAAGGATACTCCAGATACTCAATTGAATTTGTGATACGAAATGTCAAGGTCGAGCCGACCCTTGAGGCTAAGAAAAATGCGCTCTAACACTTTGATGTAATTTTGTGAAAAAAAAAATCCAGGAATATTGTTAATGCGGAGAAAAGCACAGTCAAGAACTAATTATTGGCGAACAGAGTTAAATAGAAGATTTGAGGCTTCAGTATGATATCTCACCATACCCGCTTTTCACAGATCCGAATTCGGTCGGGTCGTGGCCGTGGATGTTTTGTGTTGTCTTCCCTTTGTGACGTGGGGCTTAACTGCAACTTGTCGCAGCTATGCGGCTAAATGAGCGGGAGCTGGATGCTAGCAACATGCATCGTTCGAAATTAGTCTATGCGAACGAACTGTCAACTAAACCACATGAGAATAGTTGGTCACGACGGCATTCGAACCCGTGGCTAACCAGTAGTATGAAACATCAGACAGACGCCTCCTCAACGCACTGTTCTACGGGCCTCCCCTACAATTTTGCTTTTTGGTGGTGGTGGTGCGGTGATAGCGGTTCGAAATCTGATAATGCCAGTAACTGGGTTACGAAATCAAGTGACACGGATTAAGCAGATCAAGAAACTAGAGAATGTTTCAACGGCTCTCGCTTTTTGCGTGACCAACCTGTTACATTTTTTGCGGGCGCATTTTTACAAATATAGCATTTAATAAGAATCATCCCTGCTAACCAAGTCATGATGAAAACATCAATGCGCTCATTATCCAGGCCTGGATGAAAGGCATCATGACCATTGTTCTAGTTGCGGGACTAAATTCACTTACGTATTTTGCAAGCATATGATGAAACCATACGTGACCACCTATGAGTCCATACATGGAGTGGCACTGACGAAATCTTTCAAGTCGACTTGATGATTAAGTGAATGTCGATGGAAATTTTTGCAAGTATTGCATCATTGAGGGGAAAACAATATAAATTTTGAGCGTGAGCATATTATGAAGGTATAGTATACTATATAAGCGATCGAAGTGGGAATGTGTATGTCTAAACGCAAATCTTTGCACGATTTTCTTCCCCGCTGCTTCTCCGCGAAAAAAATTGTCAATTGATGAACGATAGTTTGTAGGGATGCTCCGCCAAAAAGCTGTTGTCTTTAGTAATTAGCCGGCCTTAGAAATGCGACGTTCTAGTAGCCGTTTGTTGCTGGAATAGTAAATAAAGAAAATTGGTCTTTATTTTTTTTTTTCTATTTTATTTTAATAATTTTTAAAACAAAAAATCAGAAAATCGTTGTTCCTCCAAACTTCCCAACGAACCCCTAGTTAAGAAAAAATCCAATAATGGCCGACGAAGGCCCACTAGGAGTTAAGGCAAAGCAGTACAAGTTAACAAAAAAAAGGACATTTTCCCTTCACTTCAGATTTTTCACGTAGTAGAGCAATCCCGATTCGATTCTGGCAAAAAAGTGCCAGACAGTCTGTATCTGCAATATTGGCTACAGTAGTTTTCTCTCTAATTAAAAACGTAGTACGAGTAAACACATAATCCGAATCCGTCGTCGTCTAATATGTTACGAACTGCCTATTGCTATTTATACGGGGTGGGTATCGTGGATTTGTCACGCGCGACGCATATACGCGTCTCGTCAATCAGAAGTTTTACCATTCTTAATGTGACTTAGTTTCAAGTCATAGTCCGCTTTATCAAAACTTTTGGTAAGCAGTTGTCACGCGGGCAATTCGTAATGGCTGCATTTCTAAAACCCAAACGATGAGAAACGCTTGGTCCTGCATGGTAATTTATTCTAAAAACTCTGAGCTAAGCGCTTTCACTTTTAGTAGGCATAACATTTTTGCGCTCTTCTGGCTCAGCGCGTATGTGGATTGTAGGTGGAATCGGTCACGACGTGGGTCCACCACGGAAACCATCATAACGCTTAGTGCGCTCGGATCGTGTTATAATCCTTTTCCTCACTGAATGTCCGCCAGTCGCAAATGCTGGTTGCATTTGTCAAATGAAACACACAAACCAGTCATAATTTCCTGCTCAGCCATTGCGAAGAGCTGTACGCTTGCATTTTAGGAACGCAAACATTAAAATGAGTTCTTTGGATATAAATATAGGCATTCCTTTCCAAATCGTTAACAATTTGTTCGGCTTCAAAATAATCACATTCAATGCCACCTTTGGGTGGCCGAACAGCTTTGCAGCTCATCTGAAATTTTTTTTTAATGACGACTAAGTCCGGAAATTTAATCCGGATGCTTAACTTTCAATTTAAGATGGCGGATTTTCATTTCGGATGGATTTAAAAACATAATCTCAATGCCAATGCAGATCCCTTTTTTACGGGATTGTTTTTTTTTTATTATGTCTACAGTCGCTGCTTTCATTGTCGATATTTCCATAAATTTACGGAGAATCTGATGATTAGCATTTCCATTTGTTGAGGTTTTTCTACCGCCATGAGGAAAATGATGAATAAATGGGGAGGGATATTTCAAGGATGGTCCAGATGGCATTCCGAACGAATTTTTAAAATATCTAATGGAAAATGTTCTGGGTACAATAAGAAAGTGGGCAACTTAATGTGTTGATAAGCATACTCGTCCACAAAGGTAACAAATTCGCCGAGTTAAAACTTACCCGAGCATTACAGTAGTTTTAGGAGAAGTCATATTTGTAATAAGAACACTAACTGGCAAACAAATCTGAGTCAATAAAATCCCTCTGTACGCTATATTTGTTGACTCTAAAAGTACATTCGACAGTAGGGTTGGATACGAAATCCCCGGCCACAAAATTCCCAAACCAAAATCCCAAAAACAAAATCCCCAGAAACAGAATCTCTAAAAACAAAATCCCCAAATATATAAGCGACTTTCCGCAGTTCGTTAGTCGCTATGCTGAGGAATGCAACATACTACTACTTTGCCTTAACCCCGGCGACCGGTAGCTCCTGTCTTCCTCTTGTGGAGCGGGGCATAATAATAAGCCACAGCATCGCCCGACTTGTCGCAGGTAGGAAGCTAAAAATATGAAAGCAGGAGGTG
Organism: Chloromyia formosa; assembly: GCA_964017055.1. NCBI lineage: Eukaryota > Metazoa > Arthropoda > Insecta > Diptera > Stratiomyidae > Chloromyia > Chloromyia formosa. The sequence continues at coordinate 13,516,849 of OZ024818.1, read as the reverse complement.
CTTGCTGAAAACGGCATTCTTCCAAACTAGTTTATGCCAATGAAACGTGAACTGGGCCATATGGAACAGTTGACGCGCTATACCCCACAAGGGGTTAAGGCACTTTACTAACTCCTGAGCACCGTCGTACTAGGTTCTGGGCAATGGAATGGATATCGTCGGCCTAATACGCAAAACGGCTAACTCCACTTTTTGGCGAAAATGAGGTTTTATATGATTCTGTAAGAAAATTTGAAGACGCATCGAACAAAAAAACCATTATCTAAAAAAACCGTTAAAAACCCGTTAAAAATGATTCGGAAAAATCGGCTTACTCCATCCATATACTCATCCATATGCAAAAGTGCTAACTCCATAATGGCACAAGTCGCTTCGTTTAGTCTACGTTTGTCTTTCGTGGTGTTTATGCATAAATTAAGTGTCCCAGAGTGGTGAATTTTCAGAAAATTAATTGCAACAAGGAAGAAAATAATCTCACGCAAAGGTAAACTTTTTTTTGCATTTGGACGACATTTTCAGATGGATTTGGAAGGCTTTGGCTTAATTAGGGCCATCTTATTCCTTCTAGGAAAACATGACTTCACGAGCTCAAAGAATGGTTGAACTTGCTTTAAGTAAGAACAAAAGTAAGCTTCCAAGGATTCTGAGCGCAAACGACTTAGAGGACATACCCATATTATTTGAGGATAGTCCTGAAATCGAACTGTATTTACCACTATGTTCCGCAGACGATAGTAATAATCGTCTTTTTAATCTGCAAGTATCTGCTAACAGAAATGCACAAGAAACGATCGAGAAAACTGCAAATATCACAAATGTGCAATTGGTGCCCTATTCCGACAGTTCGGACTCAGATAACGAAAGTTTGGAAAATAATTCAAATAGCAAAATAATCGACGAAACTACAGAGTCCATTGAGCCGGAAATTGCACAGACCGAAATCGAAGAGCCCAGATTCGAAGGCGGAAGAAACGATGAAGCTCCATTTGCTATAACATCAGATGATGACGACGAAATTGAAATTAATACGCCCAAAAGGCAAAAGCGGTGAATCGTCGATAAAACTACTTGGAATTATCCAAAAAATGCTTCGAACCGCGAAAAAGGAAAGTCATATTTAGGAAGGAAGAAGCAAGGAGAGCAATGGCAACAGATTCCAAGAAAGGAACGATTTATAAAAGCAAGGTGTAAATGCATGGAATCCAAAACTATTAAATGCCAACAAATACCCGATGCAACCAGGAAAGAACTTTTTGAAGCATTTTGGCTTATGAAATGGGGTGAAAAAAGAATATATATTGACAGCCTAGTTTCTGTGCTGCCCATAAAACGACCTCGTGGCAGACAGGATGTTTCTAGATCACGAAGACAATTTTCCTTGAATTATCACCTCAAGGTGGATAACGTGCTTCTGAGGGTATGTAAAACCATGTTTCTAAATACCTTCGATATCGGAAAATCATCTGTATTAGGTTGGAAAAATGCCACAAAAGAAAACTTCGCAATTAATAGGGAAACCAAACACTCTGTAGACCTTTCGGAATCAAAAAAACGTAAAAATAGTTTCGACGATGCAAAACAGGCTTTACTTGAATTTTTACGATCTCTTCCAAAAATGCCTTCACACTATTGTCGCCAGACTACCTCAAAAGAGTATCTCCTCCCAGAATGGGAGTCAAAGGCAGCGCTTTATAGATTTTATGTATCCGATTGGTGCTCGTCGCATACTTTAACACCACTTTCTATGGCAACTTTCGAGAACATTATAAGCAGGGAGAACATTGCCTTATTCCGACCGAAAAAGGATCAGTGCAATCAATGTCAATCGCATAAACTAGGATTCATGGACGACACCACCTTTGAAGCCCATATACAAAGGAAAGATGAAGCCCGTAAAGAAAAAGCGAAAGACAAATTGGACGATAATTATGTTTTCGCCGTCGATTTGCAAGCAGTTTTAAATGCTCCGAAATCTAACGTTTCTAGCATGTACTACAAAACGAAATTATGTGTACACAACTATTGTGTGTACAATCTAAAAACGCATGAAGGATATTGTTTCCTTTGGAGCGAAGTTGAAGGAGGCGTAAACGCAGAGGAGTTTGCTAGCATTTTAGTGAACTTCTTGTCTACCAAAGTCATCCCTTTTGCTGAGAATAAAAAGGTTATTATTTACAGCGATGGTTGCACGGCTCAAAATAGGAACACGACATTGGCGAATGCTTTGCTCAATATTTCTATAACTCAAAACATAGTAATTGAGCAAAAATATTTGGAAGTTGGGCACACACAAATGGAAGCTGACTCCATGCATTCTACGATCGAGAAAAAAGTTAAAGCAAGGGACATAAATGTTCCAGCAGATTATGCCATCATCTGCAAAAATGCACGAAGGAGTCAGCCTTACGATGTGTCCTACTTAACGCACACTTTCTTTAAGAGTTTCAAGGAAGTTGAATTCGTCAAGTCGATACGACCTGGTCGAAAAAAAGGCGACCCCAAGGTATCATACAATTTCCTTTTACAACTTTTTCTTCGTTACTAAATGCATAATTTATACTACAGGTAACAGACGTGCGGGCATTCCAGTATAACCCGGATGGCACAATTTATTATAAGCTGTGATTCTCTGATAGCTGGGAACCACTTCCACAAAGGAAATTAAACACAAAACCTAAGAAGTTTTCTGCATTGAAGCCACTTTACAACGCAAGATTGCCAATTACTTCCCGAAAGTTTAACGATTTGCAAGACTTGAAGGCTACTGTTCCCCGAGACTACCACCTTTACTATGATGATTTGCCACATAATATGTAATTTTGTTTTGATAATCTGTAATAAAAATAATATCAATCGATATGGTAAAATTGAGCTAACTCCATTGCTTGAAATTGAAATCGACAGAATGCAAACCAGCTATCTCCTTTTTTTGCATGTATTTTCCCCACCATAGAAAAAAATAGAACAACCTATTAAAAAAAAGTAACAATAATGTTCTTCACAAAACACAACACAATGGTTTATTACAGACATTATCTGTAAATTTTTTTATTCAGTTTTTTGTGTCTCCTGAACATTTTGGCAAAACGAAGTTAGCCGTTTTGCGTATTAGGCCGACGATATGCCCCCACAACTTACCCGGCAACTCACATTCTTTCGCAACAAATCGACGCCAATACTTCCTAGGACAACCCTTTGGTCTTCATTGGGATGGGGTACCGCTTCATGTCATGTCCAGCAAGGCAGTTATCATCGTTCTTCAATGCGTGACCTATCCATTGCCATTTTTGCATGCATATCAGTTCGTCGCTTGGCACCTGACCCATTCGTCGACTCAACTCAACGCGCTATCTATACAGCCAAATCTATAAACATTGACACAAATGAAACTACTGCCAACAGCTCATCATGTGGGTATCAATTCACAAATGAATTTAGAATGAAGTCCGTTTGGTACATTCAACAAAGCGTACCTGGTCACCAACGCCGCTGCCATGCTCAGATTCGCATGTGAAACAAGTACAACTAACGCATCTATGTATATTGCATAAGTTCCACCCGGATGACAATTGTATACTTTCATGAGGGTTCATGAACGAACGTTGTATAATTGAACATTTCATGTTAATAACATGTCCAATCAACAAATCACTAAGGCAACACTATCTAAGAGATCTCAACTCATTAGAATGGCAAATGTAATTATTAAATACAAGAGACTTTAAAATAATATAGAAATTTTACATTTTTACATTGGAATATCTGAAACTAAGAAGCTTTTGTCTAAATGAATGATATTTAATTACAGCCATTTATTTTATATGTATGCCAGAACCCCTGTAACAAGACAATGCCTTCTACAGAAATTGAAATAAAGTAAATAAAATATTTGGAGGCTTCATCATCATCATCGTGGCGCGACAGCCCGACGTCGGGCCTTGGCCGCCTGAGGCTTACGAAATATTAAAGAAAGCCGGATTGCAAAGTGAAATCGAAATTTTGGCAAAGTGAAAAGCGTTTAGTTTAAAGTATAATTTATTTCTTGAAAAGTGCAACTAGTAAATATTACAAACGAAACGGTATGCAACCGAAAATTATAAAAACAAATGAAAAACTTGAAATTAAAAGAAAGTTCTCCCTGGGGAGGGGAAGAGTTGTCTAAGACGGTGACGCAATTATGATAGACTATGCTTTTACCCTTTCCATTTTTTTTTGTAATAGGCCATAACATCATTGCCCTTGTCAAGTACATTTATTTTCTGTTCCATTTAAATTATGCATTTTTTGTTACCGAATTGAAATAACAAATAGCTTCATTTTCGTATGTCAAAGAGATCGACACGCATTTTTTCGATCGACCGATACCAGATTCTCTCAATTTTCGTTCAATATTTTCATACGAACCTTCAGACTATCTTCTTCGTCACTCAGTCGATTCTACGCTGAATCATTTACCCGGAACGAATTTAAAAATTGGATGAAATCAGTATGGCATATCCTTAAGTAGTATAAACATTAATGTTGCATATCGTAATATCCTTACGAAAAATCAATATGTTTCAGTTCATTTCATATTCAGTAAGACGGCTTGCTGACAAGGGAATTATCCCTTTCCTTTTTTGTTCCATTATGAAACAGTTCCAGTTAAAATGGAAGATTACCTTAAAAAAAGTATCAGAGGAGACCCATGCATAAATGTAAAATGAAGTTCGTCGAACGACTGATTTGGCAGACATTGTGTATCTGTATACGATACACATATGGTAATGATGCTAGAAAATTCGAAAGAAAAGCTATTTTTTTTACGACTTGTCCATTCGAAAGTGAAGACTCATTTGTATGTCTGCTGAAGAACAAAAAATACTTTTATTTTTATTTTCTCATTCGTTCGCGGATTTCATTCAGATTCAGACGTCTTGGAATATGTACGAGTACTTGGAAATCATGAATTATTCCCGAAACAACGAAAAATATGGTTGAAATAAGAACTCAACGCAATTTTATTACTCGTACAAATGAAATATATGTACAATATTTGAAACCCGTAAAATGGTCTAGACATGGAGTTCTCCACCAAACTTCGCATCCCATATTCTGAATTGTAATATGGTGTCTAGCGGCGGCTAGATTTTTTATATCTTGAAAACAAGAGTATAGACTATACAACCCAGATTAAATTAATTAATTCAAATTCAATTTTCGATTTTCGCAAATGATACACGACTTTGAAGTTATCCTAATTTTTTGATTCGACTAAAGGCTTTATCCGAAGAGAGCCAGTGTCAAATTTGAACCGGCGTACGAGCGACATTGAAACATTTATTTAATAAATATTTTGGGAACTGCTGCAACTCAACTGAAAAACACCACTCAGGATAAAAAAAAAATATAAAAAAAAAATATAAAAAAAAAAAATATAAAAAAAAAAATATATAAAAAAAAAATATAAAAAAAAAATATATAAAAAAAAAATATAAAAAAAAAAATTTTTATGACTTTTAGCCAGCTTTTTGGGATTTTCGGCAATTGTGAGACGGTACAACAACGCATACGATTGTGCCGTAAGGCCGTGGACATTGAACGAGATTTTTCATCATTTTTTTTGATTCTGAATTGGTATAGTCCTGTCTCCTGGAATCATTCCCAAGTTCTTTGGATGGCAGAATGAGTCATTTCCAGCCGACGGCTAACTCGCTGGGATCCATGGCCTTCCTCTAGTAATTGCACAGCCCACACTACAAATTCCTTGAGATGTATTGCAGCATCTTGTGGAGGATCCAAAACTTACTAAACATTGAAAAACGCGCTGTGCTCCACAAGGGGTTAGGGCAATTGAGAGAGAGTTTGTGCGTTAGTCCGAGCAATTCCCGTGATTCGATCCTAATCAAATTCGGCATGTCAGTTCCTTGAGTGACTCTGATCCCGGAATGGTGGCAGCATAGTGGGACACTGACTAGATTACCAGTATATACGACTGTGTTCAAACCAGAGTTCCTCACATAAGTCTTTTCAAAAATCACCCTCCCGGGCTTTTCCATGGTTCGATTTAAACGAAATTTAGCACCTAGATTCTCTAGCTTATTATAAATGACACCCGGTGATATTTTGGTCCAACAGTAGGAGTTCCTTTAGATAAAAATATCTTCTTGACATTAAAGTGATATTTAAACAAGATGGGTATCATATGATAGGCTTTGCTGAGGTGAATGCACTAGACTGTTATTTAAGGGATTTCGAGTCCTTTGGTGAGAAAAGGGATATTCTTGACAACGGAGTGATATATTACGTGAGAAGGGTATCATAATGATTAAGGGTATTAAGGCGAATACACTAGACTACTGCTGAAGGCGTTTTGAGTCTTTGGCATGGATAAAGACCAGATGGGCATCATATTCCTGGGGATGTTGAGGCGAAAGCACTGTTGAAGGCATTTTTAATCCTTTAATGTGGAAAAAATGACTTTCTTGGCAACAAAGTGGTACGAGGGTTGCCTTTTATATTTCGGGATTAGAGAACAAAAACAAATATTAATCATTGAAAATCGCTTTATTGTTTTTCAAAATATTCCCCATGAAGATCTATACACTTTTGCATGCGTTTGAACCAATTGTCAAAGTACTTTTGCCACTCTGATTGAGGTGTCTCCAAAACATGCATTCTGAACGCAGCAACCGCTTCTTCAGGTGTTGAAAAACGTTGACCTCTCAGTTTGTTTTTTACGTACGGGAATAAAAAGAAGTCATTCGGTGCCAAGTCAGGACTATACGGCGGATGACCCATCAAATCTATGTTTTGAGTGCTCAAAAATGCAGTTGTTTGAGCTGATGTGTGAGAGCTCGCATTGTCGTGGTGAAGAGTGATCCGTCTTCGGCGGTTGGTTTTCCTGATTTCTTGGAAGACAACTGGCAAACAAATGGTTGTGTACCACTCAGAATTGACTGTTCTGCGTTGTTCTAGTGGTACGGTTGCGACATGTCCAGTTTTTCCGAAAAAGCAGGCGACCATTTGCTTGGAAGTGCTTCGTGCGCGAACAACTTTTGTTGGGTTTGGCTCATCTTGAAACGCCCATACAGTCGACTGCTGTTTACTTTTGGGCTCATACGCGTAAATCCACGATTCATCACCTGTCACGATGTCATAGACGTGTTTCGAAGCACCGCGATCGTATTTTTTGAGCATTTCTTTCGACCAATCGACACGAGCCTTTTTTTGAGCGATTGAGAAATTGTGTGGGATCCAACGCGAACAAAGTTTTTTGACAGTCAAATGTTCATGCAATATTGAATGTATGCTGGTCCCACTAATGCCTAAGGTTGTCTCAATCTCACGATAGGTCACATGACGATCTTGCAATATCAGTTCGCGCACAGCATCAATGGTTTCCGGACGACCTTCACCTTTTGGACGACCTTCACGAAATTCGTCTTGGAGTGAACTACGACCTCGATTGAATTCACCATACCATCGATAAACACTGTTCCTCGATGGAGCTTCATCGCCAAAAATTGAATTCAGTTCATCCATGCACTGTTGCTGAGTTAATCCACGTCGAAAGTTGTAAAAAATAATCGCACGAAAATGTTCACGATTGAATTCCATTATTTGGCCGAGATTAATCTTTTAAGTTACTGTAAAAAACACAAATAGCGCTCGTATGTCAAAACGTTCTGAGTACGTATAACCTCAAAAATGTCAAACTTTACGATAGAGCTGTCAGTTGCCAGATTGCAACACTAGGGTTGTCCAATCCCGAAATATAAAAGGAAACCTACGTATATAGGCAAGATGGGTGTCATATGCTGTAGACTACTGTTCATGGTATCTTGAGTCCTTTGGTCAAGAAATAAAGACATTCTTGCATTCGTATGGTACATATGGGTATTTTCTGAATCCGACGATAAGGACAAAAATTTTCAAAGCAAATCATAGACAACTTGAAAGCAAATGGATCAAAATTAACAAGTATTTGCATGGGACGGGATAAAGTGCCGATGAACATCATCGCTCTTATTTTACTGTGTGTCTTTCGCACATTTTTTTCCCGGTTTATTATCCTTTCCTTCCTAATTAATACGCTTCACTCACTTGTGGCTATTCCGGAGTCTAATGTTTCAGTGAATTTTTAATAAAAATGAAAAAGGGAAAAAATTCGAGAAAATGTAAAATTAAATGGGTCGTTATCGCAAACATTGCTATTTACGTATGACCTCGCGCCATATGAGGGCTACATGGCAACTGCCCATTCCCTATTGTCCCCATTTCAAGTCATCAGCGTCACTTTTAGTAGCATAACATTTTCTTCCATTAAAAATCTCCATCCAGTGGAGAGAGAAAGAGCATTTCGCTGACTTATAGAAAACTTGATTTTATTGCTGCAGATTATATCTGTATGCCATAGCTGAACCAGAAATAGTCAAACGGAATCTATGTATGATCATTCACATACCGAGAGAGACAGAGAGAGAGAAAAACATTATTACGATTGTACACATTTCCAGAAGGAAATAAAAAGAGGGCGAATTTTATTCTTTGACGAAATTTATGGAAACTGAAGAGCTTCAACCCCAACTAGCTAGAACAAGTGGAGACCACAGAACTATAACTGACGGTTGGCCTGCTGGCTGCTCTGGCAGACTGCATGTTGATATCGGGCGGGATGCCTATAGTCTAAGACTAGGCTAGGCAATGGCTAAAGAGCCAAAGAGCATGAACGAACTCAACCAGAAACTCGAACGAATTAGATAAGCTTTAATAAATCGACTGAAACGATACTTGCACTACTTGTGCAAGGATAATGTAGATCGGACATAAAGAGATTTCAATTTAGATTTATGATAGTCGTATTTCCCTCCCGTGTTCGCAGTCGAAAAGTCCTCCTTCGAGCCACAGGAATGGTATACTCGTATGTTGCTTTCTGTATCCGACCAAAGACTATGTTGAAGAGTGAGTTTTCGAGTATTATAGTGCATGTGTGTTATCTAGGATTATATAGTGAGTTGATCGATCGATTACTTTGCGTATGTGTGTGCGATGCTATGACAAAGCAATAGCCCCGATGAATCCTATGATCAAAGGATCCACTCAGATGAATTTCGTTACAACAGGAAATATGAATGTTGGGGATTTCAGGATAAGAGTATCTATAAATCATCTTATGATAAGCACAAGTTAGTATTTTATCCTGAAATATTGAGGAGTTCTTGTGTCACAGAAGAAATAGACGATAGAACTAGATCAGCAAATTAGTGGACATAAGTATTGTACATACATGTGACTCATCCATCTTAATGCGAATTATCACTGATTGGAGGGTTTGAGTTTTTATGCCAGTGTTTATTCCTTACCAATCCTAAATGTCAATATCGACAACACAAAGAATTGGTCATCATCACCATAGGTGCCCGTCGTCGGGCCAAAGAATAGAGATTATTGCTAACAAGAAATGGGACTCTATACGAATTAAGAGTGCCTGCCTAGTAGTTTTATATGTGTTGGATTCCATCAGTACACGAAGGAGTAATGCGGAATAGCAAGCATGTTACTCACACGATGAAATGTACTAGGCAGTTGGCATTTGAAGAGCTTTTTAAAATGTTGCCGTCCCTATCCCTCTAAAGGCAACTTTCATTTGATTATTTGCGTATCAATTGGCACTGCGATTTTGCTTAAATCGTATGAAGTGCCACCCCCCTGGTCGGGTCTTGGCCGTCTGGATCGTGTTCCTCCAATTTTCTCGCTCAAGTGACAGCGTCTTCCAATTTCGAAAGCCCGGTAGTTGCTCTGCATCCGCACCCGCTTTCCCATCGAGCCCTCGACCTCCCTCTTAGCATTGTTCCGCTGATGCTACCTTTTAAAACTAACTTAGGGATTCGGATGTCGTGCATATATTGTACGTGCCCTGCCCATTGCAATCGCTGTAATTTGAGGATCTTCGACATTTTTAACTCATTGTAAAGGCTGAACAACTCATTGTAATACCGACAATCCGTACTACCATGCCTATGTATCACTAAGGCAGATCAACGCAAACCGGTGAGTAATACTGTCGTTGTCGTGTGTAAAATCACCAATCTATCACTGTCTTTAGAGATTTAAGATAATAAAGTGGTATATGTTGAAAGGAATAAGTTAAATAAAAATTAAAAATTCACTGTTAACTGTATTAGTAACACGCATTAAACCAATATCCTTGGGATACTAATAATAGCAAAGTCTATAATTAAACCAAAATATGTCTTCAATTTTACCCGATTCAGCGCGTGACGAATATTAACTTAAAATTAATTTAATGTCGTCGTCGTCGCTTGATGTAGTAATTTTCAAATGAAACCAAAATATTATCCACAATTCGCTGAAATATCCACTGAAGCCTATGAGCATTAGTCAACTTTATCAATTATACGGTAGGGTGTGATAGCAACGTATAAAATTTGCCACTTTTAACCCTCTCCACTGTTCCACTCGCCGGAATAATATTAAAAAAAAGTATTTTTGAACGATTTCAATGTCTCCCCATAATATTTCTCCCACGCTTTCCGAACGTATGTCCTCTAGTAAACGGCGCGGCGGGGGTAGTTTCTATACAACCCTCCACCTTCGTAAATTTAAGTGTTTATGTATAGGGATAAGATGTATTTTTAGGAGCTTCTACCGCTGAAGTATGCCAGCGAGTAATACCGTAACAGAATTTAGACCTGGGACTCCACGTTGTTTGTGCTTCCCAGTTGCCCGGTAATAAATCTCGGCTCAACGAACGACAGTGTGCAGGCAGGCTTCCTATTTTCGCATTAGATTTTCATAAGACCATTAAATTGTTTCATCCCTTTTAGGTGAATGTGTCTAGTATAGAGCTCGGTTTTCTCTCTTACCCCCCCCCCCCCCCCCACCGTTTTTGAGTACTTATCGCCCTACATATGTACTTTGTGAATATACCATGGAAGCATTATTGCGCCCTCAATCTTAGCGTGTGTTGCTGCGGATTCCCGGAATGAGTAACGATTCCATGGAATAGACGACGTCAATAAATAAAACTTCATTTTTAGGGGTTTTTTTTTCTTGAACGATGTGCAGGTCTTCCAAGGAGCTCAAATGGGGGGTATCTTCCGTTTAGAGCTCTAAAATAATTTACAGATATGGCACGGGTGAAATGTGCGTGTTGTGTCACTAGTCTTCGACTTTTTCATTTATAATAATTGGCTTAGACATTATCACTTTTCGGTTTTTCCGACGGCAAAAGAAACCAATTTTCCACCCTTTCTCTACTGATGGCTGCCCGATTGAATGCTAGTCAGACCATACTGGGGGTGGGTGGGTGGTCAAGCCTAAACATATATAGGTAAAATGTGGTTCGGCCAATTCAAATGTTGTGTGATTGAATGTGATTGTGAATGACGGTCATTAATATTTGATGTGTACTTGTTGGGTTCTCAGAAAATGAGTTGCTATAACAGGCCGGTGATTGAGAACGAAAAAATACACTGAGTTGGCCATTAGGCTTTGTATATATTTCGTAGGCAGTTGTAAATATTGTACAATATTCTGATAAGAGAACTTAGTTGAGTCTCTTCGAATCCGATTTACCCAGAATTTGATTTACACTTCATGACAAGGTGGTAATAGATTAGCAGTTGTTTTTTTTTTTGTGAAAGTTAATAGCAACCGTTTTGGAATTGATGGAAATTATATTTCTATCGATTTGTTGTTTTGTTTATGAAAACAATTTTCATTTGAAGATCTTGGTATAGGAAATCTCGCGTAGAGAGTAGAGTGGAGTGCAAAGTGTAGTAGAAGTTGGAAGAGCAAGTCTTGGCATATCGAAATTCAAAGATCCTGGTATGGAGAATTTAGGAAAATAAAGAAACCTTTAAGGAGCCTATCAACTGAAAATATAAAAGTTGGGTATATTCCTAATTCACCGGGCGACGCATCATGGTTCGCGCCTGGTCTAATAGCGATTTTACCGCTATGGCGTATAGAGCGAACGACACGAGCATTCTAGGGCGGCGTACTGAGAGTTCCAACCCCTTAAGCCGCAGAGCACAGGGAGTGGGAAATGAATTAAAAACCTATTATTGATCAAAGCCACGAACCACTAGTCATCGCCTGGTAAATTGGGAATGTTCCAAAGGTTGAAAATAGAACAAAAAGAGTAGCAAAAAGGTGACGATTGAATAACGTAATAACGTTCACTTTGCCTAGAGTTGAAATCCACTTACGAATGATGATAGAGATGGTTTCCCCCTAAGGCAGTACGAACCTATTCCATACTGGGCTTTCTCCTCCAAGTGGTTTATTGTCATCCTACCGTATATAGGGAGGTCATTTGAAAAGTTGCCGACCTTATCGACACAGAGTAACTGTGGAAAAAAATTCTTTCGCTATCCGATAGATTGCTTTGACATTTGTAAACCGTAAAATTTTCAAGTCATTCTGATCTTTGTCTATGGCACCCTTCCAAAACTGTCAGGTGACATTGTCTGTCAACAATAGAGAAAATTGAGTATCGCGCAGTGATAAAATTCCTTATTTTCCTAATTGCATGTGTCGACAGATCTTCGTAGCGACGGGCGGTTGGTAGTACTGCAATTGCCATAACCTTCCATGTAACTGACTTCAAACAGATTTTTTATCTCGTTTAGTTTCCGAGTTATTGCTACTTAAATGCGACGTGTATGAGATTTAATTTAGGAGAACAATGATGTAACGTGAAATCGGGAAAAAAGTCACGGATTGCCACAGTGGATGAGGGTAAAGAAGTTCACGGATGCGACATTGAGACAAATGACAGTCACTACAGTCAGTGGGTTGCAACAAAATCGCCTTAAGAAAAAAAAAAGGACGACAGGTTCGATTCTCTGTCAAAGTGATGATATGGTATGGTAAGAAGGGCTGCCGTATACAATAAAGTCCACTTACACCAAATGAAGGTCCTTTGTGTTATCTTGGAATTTAAAAATTTTATCCGCCATCCATTACTGAACCGTTCGGAGCTAATAGCGAGACGAAGAAGCGGACCCACATCTGCATTAGCTAAGTCCGAGCAGGTTCAGAGTAGATGAAAGGTGCTTTCCTCCTCGTCTGCGTTATTGCAGCTTCTTTAGAAGTCATGGTGTGTAAGCCAGAACCCCTTAGCCTATTCAATTCACCGCTAACACGGTGACCAATGACTGGTAATGACTCCCACTACGAGCCAGATGTGGTGTTTTTTCATCGACATCTGTTTAAATAACAGTTTACATCCAATATGGGCCAACTTCGCATTGTGGGAGGGTTTACCATTTGGCCCTATCGAGTTAGCCTTGTCTATTGCGATCATAGTTAGTCTATTTTTACAACTGAAGATAAAAAATATCTACTACAATAATTTGCTTTAACGGCTAGTCGGGCATAGCGTGCCAAGTATTCCTTGTGGTTTAGGTGACGTTTCGTTGGCATAAACCAGTTTCGGAATATGTACGTTGCTAGCATGCGCTTTCTCCTCTCATTTAGGCACGGGAGATGTTGTGGCTTATTATAGTATTACGGCCCGCACCACAGACGGAAGATAAGACAAACATCCATGCTCACGAACATCGTGGATCGGACTTGAATCCGTAACGACCGTAGTCAAACATGAGACTGACGCTTCTACGCACAGTGCTACCGGTCGCTCCTCATATCTGAAGAGTAGTGTCGATTATTTCGCTTCGATCGAGCCCGTCAGCCCTACAGTTACCAGAGAATCCTCTGTGGCCTAGCTTCCAGCATAGTATAATATTCAAGAATCTTTCCATCTCCGTAAGGCAAGATCGAAAGTCCGCTACGGTTTTTTGATGAGATTAGCTTAGATTCGAGAGATTTTACTGCAGCTTGGTTGTCAGTATTAACCGTGATGTCTGTTACTGCAATAGCATTTCGGTGATGCCACGTTACTGCCTATCAAATAGCATGAACTTCCGCCAGAAACACAATATGTAGTTTCGCCGCTCTTTTTATCTTTGCCAATGCAATATTTTACCATTCCACCAAACAACCAGCATGTATTGGGCGCAGGACTGATATATAAAGATAATGGAGTTTCAGTATGGTTTCAGACTTAGACTCATTCCCAAAAAAATCAATAAATGCGCTTACAAGTGAAAAAACGGACAGATTTTCATCTGGTTACCTAGAGTCATCCTGTCACAGTAGAGCGCTACGCTTGCATTATTGATACGTTTCTGAATGTCCGGCCTCCAATTAAGCTGCCTATCCAATGCAAGACCTAGGAAATTTGCTCTGTCCATTAAGGTGCGTATTGCTTCCCCCAAGACAGGAAGTTCTACAGGAGAAGTTTGATATTTCTTTGTAAATAGGACAAGCTAGGTTTTGCTTGGATTGACACGAGCGCCGCAGTCGTTAGCTTAGTTAATTAAGACAGATTTTTTTTCGAATACAGTGGATTTGTGTATTTTGAACTATTGTATTATACCAATATCAATCAGTCAAATTGTCCGTACTAGGAAAGCGTTTTGAAAAGGTTGTGCTAAACATCGGATGACTGGCCTTCTCTAACCTCACTACTCTCCAGACCTTGCCCTCTACGACATTTCACGTTTTTTAAATTTAAAACTTTAGGGAAGGCCGGTAGCTCAGTGCATTGAAGCGTCAGTCCGATGTCTCATGCTACCTGTTAGTCATAGTTTCGATTTCGTCGTGACCATGGATGTTTGTGCTGTCATCCCCTTTTGGTGTGGGGCATAACAATAGGCCAGAACCTTACCCGACTTGTTACAGGTATACATCTAAATGGGCAGGTTGTCGATGTTAGCGACATGCAACGTCCGAACCTAGTTTATGCTAACGAAACGTCAACTAAGCCTCATGGGAGTAGTTGACGCGCAATAGGTTAGGGCAAATAGTAGAATAGTAAAATTTAAAATCCAAACACGCGCTCGAATTTATTTGCCCTAACCTCTAGCGTGGCATAGCGCGACAACTACTCGCATGTGGCTTAGTCGACGTTTTAACACCAACCGGCTTCTGTCTACAAATAACTATCAATATGCTCAAGCGCTGCATGTGCGGGCTGACTGATAATGAAAACGAATCATTGAAACTGAATTAAGCGCATTAGATATATTTGTGAAAGTTGAATGCCCGCGGCCAATTTAATCATGCTGCGTCCAACGTCCGTCAGCATTTGCACTTACCTTAAGAGAGGGTACCCCTAAGATGATACGTGCTAATCAATCACAAGCAGGATGATATTTTTTTTGTGTCAATGTTAATGAAGACAATAAAAATGCTTAACGTTTTCTCAAGCTGTCATAATATCTTTTTTTCCGAACCAGCCCACCATGACGTTCGTCACATAATCACAAAATTATTTTACTTTCGCAAATAACCAATTACGCGTTTCTGAAATTAGGATAACATTTACCTAAATTCCTACCCAAACTTGCCGGCTCCAGACTTAAGCAAATGTTTATGGACCTCGTACGAAACTAGGCACACAGGAGATTCACCAGAACTATAAATTCATCATTCGAAACCCTTCACACATACGAGTAATATTATAATCACGTAACAATTGAAAATCTTGAACAATGAAAAAGTTGGTCTTCCATACCTACATTTGTACAAAATGCGCCAGGTGTCCTGGAATTACTCTTCCGAGGCGTGAGATATTCAAAAGGACATTCGATATGGAAACAGACAACGAACGCTACTAATTTTGAACAAGGTGCTTCTGTCACACCCGGCCCCAAACATCCACCTTTTTCAAAAGTGTTACAACATATATGATTCTGGATTCTTGTAAATATTTTGTGGCATGCTATTCTGTGTCGTCTCGTCACGGGTGAATTTCAAGTGAAAATTATTTTAGGGAATTCTATTCGCTCTGTCAGTGTTTCCACGTAATTTGAAGTGAAAGTGCGGTGGGATGTCGGTTAAGATATGCGACATCGGGGACAAGATGTGATAAGGCAGAGGAAAACACAAGAAAAGGTGGAACATAAAAGCGTAATGTTGTTCACAATTTTGATATTTTTTTTTCTTGAAGGCGAGAAGATGATGATGGTGTCGTTGAACGTGTTGAATATGGAGACCATCCGAAGCGATTCATATTTCCCGAAGGATATGCGGTTAATGCAATTTGAATGGAATTCAAATGAAGTTAAGCATGTTGGATTCTGGTTTCGGGATCAGGAGAGACAGGGGTCAGCATTTGGATGAATTATTTTTGAATTTTATTCATGGTTGAAAAGAGATTTTCAAAGTACGGCACAAGTTTTGTTGTATTTTCAGAGAGAATTTTGTTAAGAAATAGGGTGACCATTAACCTCATAATTGAGGTCAATGTTAACACCAAATACCAAAACAAGTTTTACCATTTCAATCACCAAATATCGACATTTAATTGGCTTTTAATAATCGGCTTGTTTTTTTTTATTCCTGATAATGTCCAAAGTTTCTCAAAAAATAATTATAGTTTGGCTAATGACACCTTATCCGAATGTCTGTCAAAATATTGTTTCGATGTCTTACCTTGAGTACAACATCCTTACCCTATTCATAATATCCTGCGGACATGCTAGTCAGTCAAGGGACAAAAATACAAATCATAGCATATGATTGCTTCCAGGCGTAGCCACCTGAGCCGACAAAAGTGACGAAAAAAAAATAATTACCCGACAGCATTATACGAATATTGATTCGTCCTGAATGCTAACTACTTGTCAGTCAGCCTGCAAGAAATTAATTACTAACATTAGAATCCTGATAATGGCGTTATATTGTAATTAGAATTGCTGCATTGTGCTCATGACGTGATAAGGTTTCTTCGACATGTCTTCAGGTATATTATGATTCATAATAATGTTTGTGTTGAGCATCGACATTATTTAACGGCGGAAAATAACTCTTCGATATGAACTGTACACAAGGCACAGGAGGATATGAGTATAAGTACGAGTAGTTGATCGATCGAAGGATTTAATCGAATTTAATAGGTACCAAGAAGAACATGCTTACATAGAAAGTTGATGTGGATATTTGCGTAATCAGTTGCTGATATGGTTTGTGTACTCAGAAATATTGACATTGTTTTGTATTTATAATGAATTTTAGTTGAAATTTGTATTAATTGGTGCATATATTCTATGTCGACCTAATGAGCTTGACTAACCCTTAATTTAAATAACAACCTTTATTTACTTACTTATTTACCAGCCATGTCGTCCCTGCTGAGATACGCCTCCAGAAGACGTCGCCTCCAATCGTCCCGGCCTCCACATTGCTGTTTCCATAGGCAGCAGTCCGCTGGATAGGGGATCTGAACTCCTTCAAGCCGACGCGACGCTTATTTCACTGTCCTCTTAATTTGTGGATAGGTACAGTTGACATTCAAAAGTGATAAGTAAGTTCTTTTGGTACTTAAAATTTTTGAAATATTAAGAATTGCGGACGACTTTAACATTCAGTTGAAAATCTCTAAAAAGTATATAAAAAAGTATTACTAGCGGCTTAGTTATGTTTTAATCATTAGGGTTAGTACAGACAAGAACTGAATCTGGCTCCTTACGAAATTTTCTGCCTGGGGCTATGTTTCCACATGTCGAAACATAAGTTTCGTTTTAAATGAAGAGTATTCGGGAAAAGAAGCCATTTCCATTGGCATTACAAACTTCAGCATCGCTCAGAATAATTTCGCATATTTTCGTTCGAAGCCGATTAATAAAAGGTGTTGTCGTCAAAGTGTCACTATATAACATTTCACCGGACATATTCAGAAACCGGATGCCATGTCGACGTTTAAATCTCCTGAATCAACCGTCACTAGCTCTAAAATTGTTGCTATTTTTGTCTGGATAAATCTGTAAGAAAATAATATGTACGAGTACCATTTATTTAATGTACTTACTACGAATCTGCTCCTTCGGAAGAATTCTTTCACGAATCTTAAGAAAATCTTAACATTGTCTGGAACATTTGCTTTTCAACTAAAAAAAAAAAAAAAAAAATTATTAGAAATAATGTTACCAGTCACAAAACACAAAAACTGAAATGTTTTTTTTTTGACTTCACCAAAAAACATAAGCTATTTGAAGGATATCTTAAGGCAACTTTAAAGTAGTTTTCGATTGTACATAACTGAAAATTACAGTTGAAAATGGTCGATAAAGCTGGCAAATATTTGGCGTCGAATATGGGTGGGTATGATATGATCAAATCAATAAAATTGAAATGGGTAACCAAAATAGGTGCGTCGTACTGTTAGTCACAAGACATGAAACTTTAAACCTTTTTGAACCTTAAACGACCTTAAGGTTAGCGTACGCCACCTTGAAGTTACCTCAGTATTTTTTTTATCCTATGATATTAAAAATTTGTAATGGAAAATAGTCGAAAATTGGATCGAAAAGGCTTGGAGATATTCGGCGCCCAACGTAGTGCCAGTGTGATTTTATTTAGTCAGTTAAATCGAATAGATGCCTGTTACCGCTGGTCACGAGACACAAGAATCGAAACCTTTATAGAACTTACCTTATGATTATTAAAATGTAACGTATTGTTCAAGTAGAAAAGAGATTTCGTGCCCCCTATGATACCTTCTTTAAATACACAGTCTGCGTATATATTAGAGCTGGAGCTGCTGCTAATTACCAGTCACATGATAAGTGCCTGAATGGAAGTCACTGCTTCCCCCATGGATCAAGGCAGCATCTGATGAGTTGATCCATCGTGTGGACGAAATTTTCGTAACTAGGGAATCAATCAAACTAATCATTATATAAATTCTTTTTTGATACACTGCTGCAACCAGAAATGGGCATACATAATTAGGAACATTTTATATAATTTCCTTGGGGCTTTCAATACTCACTGGTTGTGGCTTTTAGCAAATCGAAAGAACGGAAATGGACATAATATTACAAATGGATTTTTTCCATTACCGAAATTAGGTCAATGTATAATAATCCACAGAATAATTTGTGAACTCTTCGCAGAAATAAGCGAGAATGGGTGCTTTGTGGAAGAGTTACGAGTGCATTTTTGAAAAAAAAATGAGATTATTTCCTTAGAATTTTGTTTTAAGTAAATTTATTAAAATCATTTTTCATAATGGCAATCAGGGAGCGTGTAGTTGTAAAAAAGTTATCAGAATTAAAACATTCTCATCAATTTTGGTGATTGCCGGAATCGTTTCTGAGTATTTGAATCAGTTAATTATTTATACAACCAGGCCTGTCAAGAGGAGGGGGTGGGGCCGTGATTCCCCTCCGGACCCGTTTTACTTTAAAACTCTCATTAAAATCATGCTTGACTTTTGTGTTCCATTGAAGTCGCTGGTGCTATGGAGCCCTGAGCTACAACACATTACACGTTCTGGACACCATTTTTCGCAGAGTGGGCGTTGAACCCAGCAGAGGTTAAGAACCGAATGGCCCATTGTTTTATATCCACCACCTTGACTTTGAACTCCCCTAAACATTTAACATAATAAATAACTGGCGCAACAGTCCAATTTGAACCACGGCCTCGAGATGAGTTAGCATCATCTCATTTTCTAGATCGTGACGGTTTTTGTGCAGAGGTATGTGATCAGCAACACGCTCAACCGAGTTATTTACCCCATAATGGGTACTCATTTAACAGCTGAGTGGGCTCATAATCCGACACGTAAATCCCCGGAATCGAACCCGGTCCAGTGCGTTGAAGGCGAACGTTCTAACCGTTGCGCCATTCGGACTACTAAACATTTAATGGATTTTAATTTGATATTTACAGCAATAACAGTATAAATAAAGCTTAGATATTGAAAAAATTCCGCTTTCATACACTAGGAACCCACAAAGATTTACTCTGAATTGTAGTTGTACAAGTAATCCTATCAGGCAGTAAATGTGATACATGTTACACGACCATAAAATTCACATACTCGTACAGAGAACATTTCAAATATCTTATTTGGCCGAATACCAAACATAGCCAAATATCCATTTCTAAACTTTGGCCATACATACTCGTGTTGAGCCAACATACATCACACACACAAACAATAGAAATATTCGGTCATGAACATATTTTCCAATGCTACGGCCGTTATAAGGAAAAAGGCTCTATGTCGACCCACAAAACAATAGTACGTTAAACATACATATTTCGTTGCATACGGCTCCCTGGAAAGTGCCTTAAAATCATTATATCCTTGTAGTCATAAACATCTCCTTAAAACTGTTTAATGGAATCCACATAAATTTCAATTTCTGGATGTGGCCAATGTATGCATGAAACGTACCGACTACTGTACACAGGGCGAGAATAAAAACGAAATATACTAACCTCCGAAAAGGAAAGCCAGAAAATTTACTTTTGATCCTTGGTCGCCCCGTTTCGTTCATCAGTGGGGATGAGCGATGAGAATTCACGGCACGGAAAAAGTTAAGCTTTCTTCATGATTTTGAAGTTTCAACCAAACTACGTCAAAAACTGGTTTGCCTTGCCCTAGTCTCATCGCCTGCAAAAAAAAAAAACGCAAAAAGGAAAAGTTTCGTGGTCGCCCTTCGGAATTCCCGGAAAGTGATAAGAACGCCACGAAACTGCGATAAAACGCAAGCCCGAAGACAGCAGAATACTCTCCCGTAACTTTCGTTTGTGACTAACGAAGCGAAATCGTCCTTTTTTCTCGTGCGTTTTACTTTATTGTCTTGCGAAATATGGCAATGTCGTTGGCTTTGACCTTCGAATGATAATCTACGAAATCTTTGAATATTTATTAGGAATATTTGCAATGAAAGTTACGACCATATTCGAAGACTGAGAATTGTCCGAAATTTTATTGGTTTCCAAGGAAACATAAATCTGAATGCAAAATTAGCTATGAATTGGACCTTGGGAGCGAGCTCTTCAAGCGATTAATTAATAATCCTTGAACATTTTGGAGAATAATCCAAAAAAAATATATTGACAAAAATGTTATGAATTAATGACTTTAAAATAGCGCAGAAGCCATTCATGAACCCTTCACATCGAATCCATCCAGGGTAACTGAATTTCGCGCATTGATCAATGGCAAATCGATTGGTTGTCGAGGCGATATAAAAGTGACTGCAACCTGCAAACAAAATGCTCTGAGCTTTCAATGTAAATAAAAGTAGGTGCGTGCAATGGTCGACTCGAAATTGACGCGATCCTTGCGATCTGCTGGAATGGGAATAATCGAAAAGTATATCGCTTCGATTTCTAGTCGCACTCGGTTCGATGTTTTGTCGATAAGAAGTTATTGTTGTTGTAATAGCAACGATCTGAAGTTTGATGTGTGTGTGCTATATACAATATATCGATTGCTATGGGGTTCTCCAACAGCGACTTGGGAGTCGGATGCGTGGGTGCAGCTAGCCAATTAAAAATATGGTCCACAGCGTGAGGTATTGTGTTGCGAACAGGACAGGTGTTTAAGAGGTTCTGATCGATACGGGATAGGTAGGAATTAAGGCGCGAAAACCAGCCTGACCAAAGCTGGGCAAGCGTCATTCCTATAGCTCTCGGAAGTCCTTTTCTGAAGATATGGCTCGCGGATGGGCCGAGAGTACTAAGTTTGGACTTTATCCCGCGAATGATGATTGCATATCCTACTGAGGTAGTGCGGCGATGGCTGATTTGAATGTGTTGTTATCAAAGGGAGCCCTTTTGTACTTTTGGTCATATCTTTCGAGGTCCCTCAGGTCACGCCGAATATGACTTTTCAGCGGCGTTTTTTCATTAAGTTAAAGTTTGGGTACTCTCTCCGGTAACAACCCACAAAATATTGTTGGACAAGAAGCTTGTTGTAACTTCTTAAAGGTATCATTTTGGCTTCGTAATGAAGACGGTCTTGGAAAGGGATCAGAAGACAGCCAGTGACAGTGCGGAGAGCTGTATTTTGGCAGGTTTGGATGTTTTTCTACTGTGTATCACAAAGATTCTGTGACCTCAGAGGAGCCGCATAGTTAGCCACCGAGCTTCCGACGGCTTTATATTTGACCAGTTGTGTTTTAAGGATTTTGTTCCACCTGCCGCATATGGTGGAGCCATGACGTGGCCTTGCTGTCTAGAATGGCTCCGAGAATTTTAGGATGGTTGATGGGAGGAGTAGGTAGGTGGTAACTACAGTTGCCGAGGATTTGAACGCAGATTAATATGGCTGGCGCAGTGAGTAGGGTCGCTTATTCTGATTCCCTTTTTGTTTTAATGGGTTTGAAAGGCCAAGGACAATGGACCATAATTTACTCACACCTGTAGTTGGGTTGCAGTTGTTCAGATAAGTACTCCATTTTAACCTCCTGTGTTCGCCTACTTGTCTGTGAATTTCGCAATTCATTTAGTGAATTTCGGTATCATCCGGACTAACGCCCCTGATGCTATTTCTCTGGATTGCATAGCTGGCG
This sequence comes from Chloromyia formosa, assembly GCA_964017055.1. Classification (NCBI taxonomy): domain Eukaryota; kingdom Metazoa; phylum Arthropoda; class Insecta; order Diptera; family Stratiomyidae; genus Chloromyia; species Chloromyia formosa. The sequence continues at coordinate 13,494,458 of OZ024818.1, read as the reverse complement.
ACTGAAGCAGCAATTTTCGAAATCTGTCCTTCAGGAATAAATTTCGCAGCCGCTTTATTTAGGAGAGTTTTTCAAAACCATGACCATGGAACGCGTCATAATAGTCAAAAATTCGAACCAGACAAATTAAATTAATATACTTAGCGCTCGTAACCACGGCAGACTCTTTAGTTTGCAGGAAAACTAAATAGTCTAGTCAGAAAAATAGAGCACACGGTGTTTTATGAGACCGCGCACACAGCAATTACCAAATAGTTCAGTTTGCTGTGTGCGCGGTCTCATAAAACGTCGTGTGTTCTATTTTTCTGACTAAACTATTTAGTTTTTCTGCGAACTAAAAAGTTGGCTGTGGACGCGAGCTCTAATTTTTATTAAAGTGTCCTCGCCGAGAATCTTCTTTAAAACAGAAAATATAATTTCATTTTCCAGATAACTCCGAACAGGCGTTTTCCATTATCCATGAATTACGTTTCCAGTATCCAATTGAAAATAACATCGAATGGCACGAATAGTCAATTAGGAAGGACGATGACATCGTATCCCTTATGTGCAATGTCTAACTATAGGCACCAAAGCCATCCGGGGAAATGAAAATAAAATTGGGACGATTCTGGTATCCTATCTTTTTTGTACTCGTACACAGTCATTTATTGTGACCATCGAACGCTTCCCCGGCTTGATTGTGATTTTTAGCAATTTTTTAAAGCCCATGAATATTCTCTTATCTTGTGATTCGAACCCGGGATTATCCTGTAGCGCCCGGGGGACTGAGAAACTGCCATATTCTATCTATGACGGTATATTCACATGTATCCCCTTTTCGAGGGATCAGAACGGATATTGTGGGCGCCCACAATGTCCGTTCTGTTTTGTTTTCCGTTTGTTTGTTTTGTTGTTAATATCGTGGTCGTGGTTCTTTATAGTAAACAAAAAGACATGAATGGCTTGTTTCAAACTTCAAGGGTGATCCATTTATAATGGCAACACAACAGCATCAATGATTGATTCGACCCGATTTGAGTCAACACGGCGGGTATGGGGAGGATTTAATTATTTTCATTTTTTTCTCGTCTATTTCAACGTTTCGAAAAACTTGCCGGGATTTTGTTGTACAAGGCTTTCCTTTTTTTTCGTTGTTGGAGTTTGCAGTAAAACGTTGTTGACATTATGTTCGGGGATGCGGGGGTTCAATTTGATGGTGACATTTTATCCTGAAAAAATATGATCGATTGTTTGTTAATAATTTTTTTGTGAATTTTTTTCCCTCCAGGATTATGATGTGGCTGCAATTTTTTATATGGAATAATATGGAAATTACTTAAAGCAGGCGAGATGTGATAGAAGCTGGATAGAGCTAAAAGGAAAGGCTATTAATATACATAGGAAAAAATTGAGTACCCTGAGCCTGAAGCTTTATTTGTAATCAGTGGGTATTTCTCCTAACAAAGGAAAATGCTTTGTCGGGAGTTCAAAATCCCTAGCTTATTGGATTTCGCCTTGGAGCATGAGCTGTACTTTGTCATTTGCTACTAAATCCATCAATGACTTTGTAATGTAGGCTGTTTGTCAAATAATCAGCTGATGATGAACAATAAATTAATAACTTTTTTGATTTCTACTGAGGTTATTGCATATACATATGTATAAACTAAAGTACAATATATCACATGAAGCTACAGTACATAGTTTCTCCAACGTGTGATAAACCTTGCAACAGGTTGACGTTATGGCTTGTCAAAAATTTAAGGAAAATTGCAGAACATTGTCTATAGTCAAGACAGTAACAAATACAATAGCATTACATTTTGTAAACAAAATCATTTGAATATTTTTGATATTACCAGGGCTATGAAAATAACCCTTTGAAATAAAAATACAGCCCTCCCGGTAGGAAAACTAAGGAGGGAGGAATGAAGAGTTAAGTATGGATGAGATGTCGGTGCATATATTGTATAAATTTTCGCAGGTCATGGTTGCAAGGGAAAACATAGGAGATACTGTTCCACATTCGTGGTGTGGTGAATGCGATTAGATGTACTCCACCAAACGAAAAAATTAATGTTAGCCCAAAATAAATGTTTCATGAATGTCGTCCACATCATGAACACTGGACACGTAACATTTCTGTTTATCTTGCGCCGAAACCCAAAAAAAAGAGTGTTCATTAGGCGCACGCTGCGGATAAGTAAAGTGGCGTGAGGAGTTGCCACAAAGGGATTTCACAACGCAACTATGCCATTGCAATAGTCTCCGACTCTTTTCGATACGCTTCGCTTGAGACATTGGGTGAGTTCCTGCGAGCGGATCAAGATTTTACATTTCTTGAATTCTCCTCCATATGCTTTCCCCTCCGGTAAAATTTGTACTGACAACTGTCAATTTTCGGATCTGAAAATGTTCCCCTCCGGATCTGAAAAGTAGTACAGATTAATATGTAATTCTGACATCGCAATTTATCTCCCTTTTTGCGGATGGGACAGATGATGCTCCTGCGTCAATCCTATGGGATCACCTTATCCTCCCAGATTTGCAGAAGTAGTTGATGTATTGCATTTATTAAACCAGTTCCACCAGATTTTAACAGTTTAGCAGTTCGCTCCCGGCGCTTTATTCGGTTCTTCTACTGTCGGGGGTTGTGTATTGGGGCCATGATCGATCATATCCTTGGGGCTTGTTGTACGGGGACGTGTGGTGCGGGATTAAGAAGCTCTTCGAAGTAGGACGCCCATCGTTAGTTGATAATATCGGTGTCGCCGATTATGTTTCCGTCCTTGTCCTTACATAAGATTGTCGTGGGTTGGTAGCCATTCTTAATCTTGTTCATCACTCTGTACGCTTGTCGGGTGTTTCTATTAGCTGGGCGATCATTAATATTCAGCAAATGCTCGTCAAAGAATTTTCAATTGGTCAACCGCAAAGAATTTGGGAGGACTGATTCTTTATTAGTGCACTGAAGACATCCTACACCGATTAGTTGTCTTTAGCAAGTGATGCTCGGAATCGCAATTTACTTCACGGCATGAACGGGCATCAATCACACTTGAAGTCCATTTTTTGCATATGAGGACGTGGTCAATCTGTTTGACGGTGCGTGTATCCGGAGATTTCCTGGTTTCTTTATGAATACATCGGTGCATGTTGAGCTTGGGACAAGGCTCCTACTGCATGCGAAGTCGAGTAGTCGTTGACCGTTGTCATTGCACTCCTTGTGTTCTCCTGTGGTTCCCTTGCACCTTGCACTGCTTCTTCCTTCTCTTCAGTGCACGTGCACGTTGATGAGCCAGAGGTTGAGGAATCTAGTCTTAATGCGAATCGCACACAAACTTCTATTGATGCGTTTGAAGTAAATAACGTGCGGATTCATGTGATTGTTTACGTTAAACGCAACACCAAACTCCTTATGTCCAGATGGTATACCGCTTTTGAAAATTGTGTTGTGCGACCTCTTGTCGTTGATCTGGCGGTCAAACCAATTTGTTTCCTGGACTGCAATGATCCACAATTTGTATTCTTCCACCTGTTGTAGGAGAGCCTTCTCGGCCCCCGGTTTGCTCAGGAAGCGTGCACTCCAGGATCCGAAAGAATAATCAGTTAAACTTTGGCGTAGTCGTCATTGTTGATCGGTGTAATTCGAGAATTTTTTCCAGGTTTCTTGACATGGAGTAGTTTTTACAAGGATGAGTTGTCGGCCCATAGCTAACCCTATTCAGGGATAGCCTCGGTGATAGCTGCTTCAGGTGGTTCATAACGTGCGATTTACGTGTCGGACTACGAGCCAACTCCGCTGTTAAATGAGTACCCATTTATGGGGTAAATAACTCGGGTGAGCGTGCTGCTGATCACACCTCTGCACAAGACCGTCACAATTTAGAAAATGAGATGATGCCAACTCATCTCGAGGAAATGATTCAGTTGGACTGTTGCGCCAGTTGTTTATTTAATTGTAGGTGCTGGAAGAAAGTAGAGCTGTGGTTTACTTAGATGATTGGTGTTAGTATTCATTGGAGTTACTGGAGGTATCTGCGAGCCCAATTGAGAACTGTTGATAACGAAAAGCTGGGGGTGCTGAGCGATAAAGAAGATGGTCGAGCCCTGTTTCTAGACCTGTTAGCGGTGATGAAATAGTCCAGAGCAGTTCCTGAAGTGGCACCAATCGTTGCAGCAATTACATTTGGCTGAGCTGGCGTGGATGGAATGGCTGGAATTAGCTTCAATTTTCTGGAAAATTTGGATTTCTGAATGTCTACTTCATAGATATATAGATACACTTTGTCCTTTGATGTTTGGAAAACAGTTATTGTCATGGCTAAAGTAGTGTGAAGAGCATATTATGCATTCTTTATAAAAATCGAGTGCGTAATATTAGTTCCAACCACCTTGTAAATAATTTATGCGGCTGCAGTGAAGTATGTATGAATGTGAATATCGTATTCAAAAATTAAATACGAACAATACTTCATCTTCAAAAGTTTTCCTCTGAAAATGACATTCCACAAAACTAATTCCTTTCCAATAAATTCGAATCGAATTCCCAAAACCTATTCACAAAGAGATCGTCTGACCCATCAGCAAAGCTAAACTTTCATCTTTCGCCAGTAAAATTGGTAGAATAATGTCAACGAAATAAGTCCTAGTCGTAATTTATGAGTTTTGAATGGCAAATCTCGGGCATTTAACCATCGGAATTAAGTGAACTTTACTGACAAACTTGCAAACACAGAAAACCCAACCAAAACTCTATGTTCGGGGTTATTTATGAATAGTTTCCTTGTAATTGAACTGGAGCCATTAAGCTTTTGCAAAACCGCGCGTCCTTCAGCGAAACATCGTCGTATGCTAGCTTGAATCCTCTCTATGCTACACAGGAGGAACAAACATAAGCTCATCCAATTTCCATTTTCATTCGTCTTCCGACTATTTTGCATGGTTCATTGTGTTTTTGGTTGGGTCGTACAAACATACATATATACCATCGACAAATACCATCGAAATTCCACGTATTTTCGGGTAAAGTTTCCTTCGTGGCTAACCGCAATCATCATAAATTTCCATATAGGACTCAGCATAAATTTGTAACTTTCAGTGTTAGGCAACTTCCTGTGTAGGGTTTTTGTCGGACCCGTCATACGTTGTCATGGTGCTGTGTGTTGTGTGTATAGAAAACGCAATGAAGGACCATTACCAATCCTCAAATCAACAAAAGCAAACGAATTAAAATATATATGTAAATATAAAAAAAACGTAACATCCGTTTCTTGGGATAAAGTTTCCTGCAGCTTAACTGAAAGAATCCTTGGATTTTAAAAGAGAACCCTGCGGGCATTTTAAGAGGTACATGAACAGCCAGGATCATGGCCTGAAAAAAAAAAATTGAAATCATGATGGAAATTACTTTGAACCGGCCTACTGGAGATTTGGGTAATGTCAAAAGAAATAAATTACCTTCCAGTCAATCGGGCCAACGTCGAAGCTATCCAGATGGCAGGCTGTCCTTGAGGTAAGGTAGGAAAAAGGTAATTGATTATTATTCGTTGGAATATTAATAACACCCTGAGGGGCCCTGACTGATATTTCATTTACCTTGCTTCTCTTATGAGATTTTATGCAATTCGGCAAGCAATCGTTAAACAAGAACGAACTGTTTCTTAAGGAAAACCTGGATAGGAAGCCCCTGGGTGAAATAAACAAGCTAAATCTCTAAAAGGCTTCATATTGGCATTCCGAAAAATTAAACCTTTAAAACCCCTAAATTATAAGGAAAGGCGGAAAAGGCATTTCGTGTTGTATTATTGTACAGCCCTAAATACCTTTCCCCGACCTTGAAAACAAAATAAAAGTTATTTAGTCAACCTTCGAGCATAATTGAATTTTTTTTACCAATGTACATCATACACACAATAATAATTGCGCTGCGGTTTTCAGTAATCTCCTTCTTTCTTGGAATATCGACCACATTCAGACTCAATTGAAGCTCTTATTTCAGGAGAAACTTTTGGAAATGAAATGCACAACAAATGAACCATAAACATATGTACGCCCATAGAAATATGCCTCCTTCGACTCTTTCGGCCGACCGGCAGGTCTATTCTCTTGAGTGTTTCCAATCACGCAAAATTATCCTTTAAGGCATCATCATCATTCACGTATCCCTCAATGACTTATTGACTTTTCGAATAATATTGTGCTCCTGTAAGCTGAAACCATCCGTCCGGCAAGATATTCTGGCAAATAACTGGCAATTCAACATAATTAGGTATCGACAGACAATAAAACAAAGAAACTGACAGATATATTAGTATCTGCACCTATGGAATCTGTTTGTTAATTTTTCTTCTTTCCTTTTGGCCAAAACTCGTTTCACTGTTTTGGTGGCCGGTATTAAACGAAGTGTTGAAACAAATGATAGGGATCTTGGACTAACACTGCCGGCGCCTGTTTTTTTTGTGGTATTGTCTGCGGTGTCAAATTGCAGAATAGCAGGGTTTCATTTCAAAGGAAAGCCATTAATTTATTATCTATGTACATACGTATAAATCAATATTTTGCCCAATGATTACTAAGAAATTGCAAACGTATGGTGTCCCTAAAAGAGTGGCAGAGAAATGCCAATTAACTGAAATTTGATGATAGATAGAAGCACTTTGATAAATTAAATGTATGGAGGAATGGAGCGATTAGAAACGATGCGGAGCTACTCGTATGTCGGAATCAACTGTGGACGTACTCATTAATATCCGTTTTGGGTCGATGAAAGGCATAGAAAAATGGGAGAGTTGAATTGGGAAGAAAGATGAAAATTCGATATTTGGAAAAGCGACAGTATTTTATTTAATTTCGTCTGACGGGAGAAGTCGAATTTATTACCTATATATAAATGAAGATCTTTAAGTGCTAATATTCAAGGGTTTTTCGTCAATCGTTTTACATAGGAGGATGCTTTTGTTAGCTCAACATTCGAACATAGGTGTTAATAAGAATGTAGGTTAAAAGAAACCCTTCATCTTTTCTAGAGGGAGCCTTCGACAATTCATCGTCCACCACCATCGACAAAGTGAAAGGAAACAGCGCATACTTCCCATAAAAACTACTACACTTCGTACACCATATGGAAGTGAAATACATTACTCCACATTTGCTTTCTTCAAATTTTCCTATATGGCTATCTTGGATTCGCTCCAGTGTCGTCATTATGAAGGAGGATAAGTCTGATAAGTCCTTCACGGATTTGTGGCCGCATCTCTCATTTCTCCAGGTCGTCGTCGCACCTACGCCCTCCAGGACTTGGGGATATAGTTGCATATAAATGCATTGACCCCTCCAGGGGTATGAGGGCGTCAACATCTCTATCTACATATATCATATCATCTACTTTTCGGACGTGTAGTTGCTAGCATGGACCTCCTATCTGCGCCGTCTTTATCTTTATATTGGCAAGCTCGGAGCGCAGCACGAGTTCAATTAGTACCCGCGCCGAGGATCGAACTGCCATTCTTTAGATGGTAGAGCGGTGACTGAACGGACACGGCCACCGGGCATACGGCGGTCTTCGTTGCCCGAGAAGAGTGTTGTTATTAAAAGTTCGTGAGGTTTCAGCGGCACATTCAATGCAGGCACTGTCTGGTACTAAGCTCAATTTTTCGCGAAAAATCCCATTTAGAAACTGCCGAAAGTTTCATTCGGCTGAAGAATTTTTGCTGCCTTGGTACAAACATATTTCGCACGAAACTGCATACACAAACAAAATCACTACAACGTAGTGAACAATTTCGTTGCGAAAAAAATTCATTTCAATTTAATTTCGCGTGAAAACAGCAGTCCTAACAGCTGTGATCGCTATCATTCTGATTGAGAAGAGGTACTGTCAAGTGTCGTTATCCTGTGATCGCTATAATTTCGAGTGAGAAGGTGACGTTTTAAGAGCCGTGTAGAGTGTCCAGATATCAGCTGTGAGAAAATTTCCACTTTTAGTTTCCGTGGGAGAGGTACAACTCAATTATTGAGGTATTGTACTTTAATTGATTAAACAATAAAGTAGAGAGCAATTTATTTCGCTTTTGGATGAGTTCGGAAGGCGGAATTGTTCCGGAACGATGGGCTGAATTTCCTCCGCCATTCACCTAGGCACACTCCGATGACACCGAACTGAGAATATTTCTGCTCGGTTTGCCGAGCATGTTGCGGCAATGATTTTGGTGGTTCACAGGTGATATTCACGCCGCCACTCTGCAGAAGGAGAATTAACTTTTATTAATGCATAAGAGAAGATTGTTTAAAGGAAAATTTGGAAAGAGTCTAGACAAAAATTTCACAGCTGATTGTACATGTCTTTCAGAAGGTGCAAAATGAATTGGCAAGCATTTCCGCTACGGTTCCAGTGCGTATCTTCTGAGCCTCTGTGTGTTAATTGCCTTGATACATTCAGAGGCATGGACGTGTCAACATTTCTTTCATTACTATGCCTTGTTGACGTTTCAATAGCATATAAATTTCGAATGGTGCAGTTGCAAGCATGCGAAACTTATCCGAGCCAGCTTTTACTTACACAGGTAATTTTCATTGACGCGCCAGAGATCGAACCCATGTTCTCTAGGTAAAGCGTCGTAGAGTGGTGACCGCGACTTCACGGCTACCGAGCGGGGTAACCATTGTATGCAATATGTATTTAAATCGATGGTGACCTATTCAATAACAACAGTCCTTACCAGCAAATGTCACACCCTCCAATGACCGAAAATTCAGCTATGTATTTTTGGTCCCCTTTGATATTAAGAAGCATTGAACCAGGAAACAGTAAAGCAACCATTTAACCAATATGCTTCGAAAATGTCTCTTAACTCGAATTTCCTTCCTAATATAAATACAAACATACTAATGTAATTATTTGGCCTTCATTCACATTATAGCCAAGCCCAGAATACTTGTGGCCCCATCAATAGCACACTTTCCTCGTTTATTTTGTATAATGGGATGCCGTAAGTATCCAAAAAGGTCATACCATCAGTAACAACTTTATAAATAATCGACAGTCTCGGACAGAATATAAAAGTGCCCGAAGATAAAAATGAAATAAGGCCTGCAATCAGGAGACGATGGAAGCACGATGGGAAGATAATTTCCAGGGGCCACTTCATTGTGTGTTTTCCGGGTAAGGTCGATCCCGAAATCTGACCAATATAGGAATATGTACATTATATGTACGGGTTACACGCATATTTTTTCTAAGGTCAGATGAAAAATGATTTATTCATAAATTGAGGAAGAAGAAGAAAGTAATACGAGCCTCACTGCAAATATGATTGGCCACTTTTGTTTTGTCCACTGGAACGAGTAATTGTTTTCAGGTCAACGGAACCCCAAATATTAATTTTCTGGTAGAACAGCGGAATTCGTTTTTCCTTTAACGTCTGTTGACGTTGAATGGACGCGACGCTTTTAAATATATTCGAGCTTATCTAAAGAATATTTTTTTTTCATATTCAATCTACCAATTGACTACTCATCTTTTTCCCTGACTTACAAAGTCCATTTAACACCTGGCTCCCACCCAACAGCCTTTGACAATGAAAGCGCGTTCTACATTTTAATGAGGCATTGACACATTTTAAAGGATCAAAGTCGAGAGAGAGAAAGTACTTTGGAAGCTTCGTATTGAATCCGGCAAAATAGTATGCAAATTTATTCAAAGAAAAAAATGAGGACCTCTTGACTAGAAACTAGGGCGAAAATTGAAAGACACAAAGTTCAGGATTTTTTTTTCGCTTGTATCCTAATACAGGATCGAATGAGGGGACTTTGTCAATGACATGCATATGCTAATAAGCAATTATACGAGAAGAACCCATTTAGTAGTGTAGCCAAATATAAGTTATTATGCACTCCAGGATGAAGATGTGACAGAATAAGGACTCTTTGTTGAGAGGAGTGTAAAGGATTTTTATGATCCTGGATAAGATGGTTTAGCATAGGGCGTGCTTTACAGAGCTGATGGCTGATGGGCTTTAGGGAGTTTATTAAATCGTTGATGTGATTTACAATTCTAGGAAATACTGAACGAACAATTTATTTAATTAAAAAAAAACATATTAAATATAAAAATTGATGTAGTATTCTCTGTTTAAATGTTATGCTATTATTTTTTAAAATCACTAATGGATAACTAATAAAATGAATCACTTTTATTATTACAGAAACTAATGGGGAATGCTGGAATCCTATTGTAGATTTTAATGTAAGTCTATTGTTTTTATCTTTGAATGCGTAACAAAAAGCTCTCTTTATTATGACAAGATATTCTAAATAAGATCCAATTCCATAAATTAGAATTCCCTTTAAAACAAACCAAGTACAAAATATGCACACGAGCCATCCTGCTGACACAATTACATCGTTTTCTGTACTGCTCCGAGAAATAGACAGATATCCCGAATATTGGACTTCCCGGCAGAAATCTCCAAATCTCTCAACCTACTTTATCCTTGCTTTTATTCTCCAATTGTCGCTTTTCTTGTACTATATATCCATGCTGGTCTTTTTTTTAAGGGAGATTTAGAATGAGAACATGTCAAATTTCTGACAGTCTTTGAGATTGAAATGGTTTCGTATATTTCTAGTTGAAGATTTCCACGAAATGTGCAATAAGTCGGTCCTGTCTTTAAATTGGAGCAAACATTTGGGAAATATGCTGTCAAGGTTTTAGATTATATATGAATTTTGGAAGAAGATGAGTTCAGGCAGAAGTGGCATGTTGCCGTTGCGTTTATAAGTATCTAAATAAAAAAAAAAAACAAAAAACTGGCGCAACAGTCTAATCTGGTGGACCATGCCCAACTAACAAACTTTAGATATAATAGTTAAACTCTTGTGAACTAAGGGAAGCTCTCATAAGACTCTAGTAAGACTCTCCGCCGCTCTCATTACGTAACTCTTGTAACAAGATTTAAATTAGCCCCATAGCACCATTAACCTTCATAAGCTCGAGCGGGGTGCATCTGCACCCCAGAAATACATTTCTTAGGATATCTTCTGAAAAAAAAAATTCCTAATAAATTTCCTATATGTTGCTTAAACTCTGACGAGTAACACTCTCATAAAAATCTTTCTACGTGACATTAGATCTTATTATTCTTATAATGAGAATCTTATAAGAGTTTAAGTCAAAAATTTCTAATGTAGCAGCCAACAAGAACTTTGAACAGTTGATTTCTAATTGACCGACGTACCGGGCCATTGCGTGAAAAATGGCTATCGAAGCCATTTGTGGCCATCCGATGCCCATCGTTCTGTCGGTTATCCGAAATTGGCCAAAAACCGTCATCTGCCCGTCTACACAGTGGAAATGGCTTCAAATTGCCATGTATGGGTCATTGTTTCTAGTAGGCATAAAAGATTCGCCTCGTAAATGACTCTACAATCATGTACCTCGCGGTACAAAATATATTCGATAGAGCCAGATAAGTCCACGAGAGAGAGGTTCCAACGATACAAAATATTGGTTACTATAAGCACCACGAACGACTCTCATAGTGAAACTTTTAATTTCATATGAAGAGTCGCAGTCTCACAATGAGATAAAAAGATTCGCCCTCTCACAGCGAGAGTTTTAGTTCTAGAAGAAGAGTCACCCTCTCACAATGAGAGTTTTAGTTCTATAAGGAGACTAAACCAATCATTAATTGCCTTGACCCTCCAGGGCATGGGCGCGTCAATATCTCGAACATTTATATGCCTTGCAGACATTTTGATATCATGTCTTGTCTACTTTTCGGACATGCAATTGCTAGCATGCACCTCCTGCCGTCTTAATGCTGACAAGTTCGGAGCGCAGTGGGAGTTCTATTAATAGTAGGCAGGCAGTTTTTATACCCTAGACTTTTAGTATAGTGTATATTGTTTTTGTCACGACGGAAATATGTAAAACGTTATAACGGAGAAATAAAGTATTGTATATTCGTAAGTGGAAGAGAGGGTGCCGCTATACCTGACAGGATCTTTAGACCGGAAAAAAGTTTTGATTCGCTTCCATAGACCATTATTTCTACACACTGTATAACATCTGCTGCAATTTGGTATACCAGTACAATTAGTACGATTAACAAAGATTACGATGACCAACTCTGTCTCATAGGTCAGGATCCAAAACAGGCTGACTGATCTCTTTGAAACACTTAGTGGACTGAAGCAAGGCGATAGACTTGGCCCCGACGCTCTTCAACTCGGTACCTGAACACGCCGTCCGCGCAATGAATGCGGAGTACAGCCACACTCTTCAAGTGGACGCAGTTGATTGCGTACGCAGACGACATAAACATCATATCCCGAATTCTACCCTCCGCAGAAGAACTTCTAAATAATCTTGACACATGGTAGCAGAACATACTGAGTTCAAATTCCAATGACCCCTAACTTTGTTTTTACCATCCAGCTTTACAGTGCTTTGGAAATTAGTTCCGTTCGAGGCAAATGGACAGAATGGATTTCTGAGAAGAACGGTGTGGATCAAGTGACGGCGGCGTGCAGACGAGACAAGTTGACGTTCAACCAATTCACTTTCAATTCTGATCCAGATGTGATCCCATACGAAATCTAGAACTTCGGCGGTCAGTCGTTTTGTATGGGAATGAGCTTTTGGTCCAGCGAAAAAAGGCGGCTATTATCTCTTGACTCGAATTTCATCAAGGGTTTGGAGAAATTTTGGTTAACGTTGCTCAAATTCATATTTCTCAAATCAAGTTGAAGGAGTATTGGGATGGAGTGTAAGTTAAACTGGATGATTTTCTATGAATAAAAATTTACCAAATGACGATTTTCTATGTCAATGTTTATTTTTAAATATGCATTTCTGACATTAGTTATTCCTGTAAATTAAAGTTGCTACTGGGTCAAAAATTCTTTAAACACTCCTAGGAAACAAATAGTAGGTTGGCTTCTTACCAACAACTTCGTGCCAAGGGGACCGAAAACCCCACAGGATCATAACGTTCAGTAAACATCTAAATGACTTTGACATGCATTTATGCACCCGTGTCACAGTCTTGTGTTCATAGTTTTTCGCTACATTTCACATTTCACTGGATTGGAAAGCAAAATGCGTTCATTGTCCTGCTGCAACAATGCCAAATGTCCGTTCTTGTGCAAATGCCTCCACAGTTGCTTGAAATAACACCGTCATCTCCAGTCCACCCACTCTGCCTGAACTGGGTTCTATCCTGAAACCTTTCCCGAACGCATACCATTCGTTCCTTCACTAGGACAAATCTATCCCGAAAATAAAGCAGGACACAACTACGAGTATTTTGTTTGTACGGCTCGGTGTGGGTCGACATATTTAGTTAGTGATGTTGATATTATTGTGTTGTTGGCGGCACTGCAAGGCATTCAAGTTTTGCTAAAACTTTGCACAACATTTCCGAGACTCGTCGAACTACAACGTACAAGGATATGGGCCTCCGTGCTGTACTGGCATGTCTCCTAGCTATAGGGGTATTGTGTTTTCGTTTCTATGTCACTGCTGCTTGTTCTGGCGCAAACGGGATTCAGTTTGTCAGAAACAGATGCGAAATATGTCCTCCGGAATGACAAAAATTTGTTTTTAATTTTTTTTTCGTCCTCCGTCGCTATTTTTGTCGGTGTCCTTCATAGCGAATCGAGCACGGGGGTATTGTAGTCGTTTATCGTTTATCAAAGTGTGTTGAAAATGTGACGAAAAAAAACCTGTTTATTTTCGATTCCATTAGAGTTTGGTTAGAGGTTCGTAAGAATGTAAAATGTTTAGACGTCCTGCAGGCATGTGGCTAAATTAAAAAAGCTGCAGATTTGGGCTGGAGAGAATTTCGAAATTAATGCTGTTTTTAATTAGCACGGAATTTTAAGTGGAGGACAATGAAACGATATGGGTCGGAATAAATTAGTGAAAATAAGAAAAGACCTAGCACTGTCTAACTTCTATGCATTTTGGAGAGCAATACCTAAAACTTACCTCCAAATTGAAACACACATTTTATGGGAAAGGATCACAAAAGCAAAATCGGGATGGCGTGAAGTCATACGAACATGTGTGATGTAACTCACACTAATCGTTTTTTTTTAAAGCTATATGCACCCTTGCGAGAGCCAAGTCAAAGTTTTGCACTTCTGATTTCAATCAAACTCACTCATTCGTTACAGAAGCCAGGATATGGACTGTTGATTTTTTGCAGAATAATGAAAAAAAAGAAAATGCCCAGGGCTTCGTTCAAACAGTCACTGAGGCGGGACGAATACAAAGTGTCTCTATGGGGACACCAACTGACTGCAAGACCTGCGGCTACAATAAATCTGATTCGAAAAGTCCTGAATCTGCATAAAACGGGACATTTGTCGTTTTATTTAACGTCAGTCCAAAATATAGCACCATCGGGAACCATGTATATTGAGCGGGTTATATGAAATGGTTCACGTGACCCATGTGCTTTTGTGTCCACCCACATGTCATGCGTCAATCAGGATTTTCAGTTTCAAGTTCATTCCATTAAGGACAGGAAAGACGTTTTTTTTAGTGTGCTGATAGATGGGGCGAATGGAAAATTATATTCAATACAATATAGGAATGGTTTAACGTTTCAGTTAAAAGGCAAATCCAGATTTGTTTAAAGGTGATTGATGACTATATGAATGAGTATAGTATGAAGAGAAAATCTAAATTAAAATATTTTAAATAGTAATATTGTAGTACTTCACACTAAAACAACGATTTTTATGTTAGTTGGCATGCCTTCATCAATACACATTTTCTAGACGATTCTACATTCCTGGGATCTTCAGAAAAAAGAACAATGAAAAACGTCCTTTGAGAATATGAAAATCTGTATGTATTCTTTCTATCTAATTTTCTATTTTTTTTAATACCACAAGGAATTCGCAGGATAATCTTTTTAATTTCAACGCCGCAGAGATTTACCTAATGAAAAGGACATTCTGCTTTAATCCGCTGAGGACATCAGGAAACTTAACATTGACAGCTGTGGCAACGTCATTTATATGTGCAACAATTTTGCATCCAGTTTTTCGGTCATTCTCGCGTTCTCGTGGGCGATCTGTACCTCAGTGAGTAGAGGCATCAGTCTCATGTCTGACTACCGGTGTTTCGGGTTCGAATCTCCTCCACGACGACGTTTGTGGCAATGGATGTTTGTGCTGTCTTCCCCCTGTGGTGCGCGGTGTAACAATAAGCCACAGTATAACCAGACTTGTCGCAGGTAGGCGGCTAAATGAATTGTCCGAAACTAGTTAATGCTAACAAAACGTCAACTGGGCGACATGAAACAATCGCGCTATGATTCACAAGGGGTTAGGGGAATTCCGATGGAGCTTTTTAAAGCGGATGCCAATGCTACTGCGGATATTCTTCTCTCCCTTATAATAATAATAATAATAATAATATGGTAGTCCGGATGGCGCAACGGTTAGCACGTTCGCCTTCAACGCACTGGGCCCCGGTTCGATTCCGGGGATTTACGTGTCGGACTATCAGCCCACTCAGCTGTTAAATGAGTACCCATTATGGGGTAAATGACTCGGTTGAGCGTGTTGCTGATCACATACCTCTGCACAAAAACCGTCACGATCTAGAAAATGAGATGATGCTAACTCATCTCGAGGCCGTGGTTCAAATTGGACTGTTGCGCCAGTTATTTATTTATTTTATTTTAATAATAATATGGGCGTCATTATTAAGATCCAGAAGAAAGGCGACCTGAAGGATTGTAATAATTGGCGTGGGATCTGTCTTCTCCCCGCAGTCTCCAAAGTGATGGCGAAAATAATTTTGAGCTGGATAATACAAACAGTTGACCTCACACTGGATGATGAAAAAGCCGGCTTTCGTGAGGGCTTCTCATGTAGCGATCACATCAACACCATTCGAATTATTATTGAACAAGCCGCAGAGTAGGGATCTCCATTACATCTCATGTTCATCGATTTCGAGAAGGAGTTTGACAGCGTTGACCGAGAATACATCTGGATGGCTCTACGTAGGAGAGGCATATCAGATAAAATAACTTCCATCCTCAAGGAGTCCTACGAGGGAGCCCAATGTCACGTCTTACACAAGGGTAAGCTATTAGATTCTTTCCAGGTGCATAGCGGAGTTAGACAAGGCTGCATTTTGTCACCTTTACTGGTTTCAATTGCCATTAATGATGTACTAACTGGCACGCTTCAAGAACACCAGATAAAAGGTATAAGATGGAAGTTGTTCAAATACCTTCAACACCTAGACTATGCTGACGATATTTGTTTTCTGTCAAATAATTCAGATCAAGTAGCTCAAATGTCTGATGCTCTGCATTGCGAAAGCCGTAATGCGGGGCTTAAAATCACCGCTGTCAAAACTAAGTACTTGAGCTTGGATCCAGGAAGACAAGGCGGAATTTGTGTTTCGGGGCAGGCAGTCGAGAAAGTTGACAATCGGAAGCGTAGTTACAGCAGATGGTGGAGCGGATGCTGATGTACAGTCTCGCATCAACAAGACTCGAGCAGCTTTTTTCGAGTTTGACTCCTTTCTTTCAGAAGAACAACATTTCCAGACGCTCCAAAATCCGGATCTTCGAAACCAACATAAAATCAGTGCTTTTACACGGCTGTTCAACTTGGAAGGTGACCAATAATAAAACAACTAGATTGTGAACCAGTGTGTACGGTGCATCCTGCACATACGGTGGCCGGAGGTTATTTCTAGCGACGACCTCCTTACTGTTACTGATCAGGATAGACACTTCCATTAAAAGGCAAAAGTGGCAGTGGATAGGTCACACTCTCCGAAATGGGCCGAACAACATTGCTCAACAGGCAAGTCGTGGAGTGAGCTGAAAGCAATGGTGATGAACAGGACGAGGTGGAAAGTTGGCATGGTTAATGCCCTATGCTCCACAAGGGGTTAACAGGAACCAGAGAGAGTGAAGCCAGAGGAGCTTCACTGCGCCAGGTGTTTTTTAAACTTTTTTGAACTGCAATGTTCTATACATGGATTCAATAGTTATCCAAGAACAACTTTCCGTAATTACTTTATAAGAAAGTTAGGATGGCACAGAAGGAGACAAACCAACTATTTTCGGCAGCACACAATTTCCCATTCATTGTTTGTACTCTATTATTCAAATCTAATGACATTACCGCTCATGCATCAGCCACCTACTCATGTGTAGGCTACCGGCAAAGAGGAAAATAAATCATCTTGAAATGTCGATACAACTCCGAAAATACTTCCTCTTCACACCGTCATCACCTCTGGCATTCAAAGCCACACTATACCTACAAGTCCTGTACTGTATCATCGTCGAATTGATTTATATTCTCCTTTTCACTGGGAAGATCCCTATTTCAATCAATCTTGCTAGTCAGGAATTTCTAATCAATTCCATCTGAAAGATTTTCAACAATGCTGAAACATGAATCGCATAAAATATCCTCGAAATTACATTTGCCTTGTACGAGTATGTCTCTTCAAGTGACTCGGATGTTTCGGTAGGACCAACATCGACACTGTTTTTGTTAGGAGATTTTAAACTGCCCCGAAAAACGGCCTTTCTGCCACTGCCAGGTCATGAGCGCATTATGTACAAATCATAAAAGACCAACCCGACAATTGGATAAAGTTATCCGTTCATTAGTTACGT
The DNA here is from genome assembly GCA_964017055.1 of Chloromyia formosa. NCBI lineage: Eukaryota > Metazoa > Arthropoda > Insecta > Diptera > Stratiomyidae > Chloromyia > Chloromyia formosa. Next base: position 13,476,804 of record OZ024818.1, on the reverse strand, counting down.
CCGCTCCGAAACGCATGCAGATGAAAGATCCCATGACCTCGAGCACACAAAAGGGCCAGCAGCGTGTCAATACCGATCCTTATCTCAGAGACGTAGTTGAAAAATTATATAGGCACCAAATATTAGTCCCCCGTAATGCATAAGTCTTCTGGAAAACTTAATTAATATGTACACTGGGGTCCTTTGAAAGTTTACATAGTCCCGATTGTTATAGGGATCATTTCCCCAGAGGCGAACCCGGATTCGATAGTTACAAAAAAAAGGAACTTTTCCTTGGGTTTCATTTATTAAGTCGTCAGTAGCGTCTATTGTGTGAAACGAAATCCCTAGTAAGAAATTAAAAAGGAAGCTTTATAGCAAGGGACTGCTTTTTATTTCTTCTTGGGAAATAATACATTCCGGGACCAAGAATAATAATACGCAGGGCGATGTTACTGCCGGCTGAAAAAGACCCACGAAACATTTCTTAACTACGTACGGTCGTCAGCCAAAGAGCTTTTTATGATCGGGGGGAATTTCCATGCTGCGATAAAAGCCACAAAGATTACTACTAGAAAATAAAACGATGAACAAAAATGAAAACTTTGTCGATTTTCTCTAAAAGTGAAAAAAAAGATACAGCAAATATTTCTTAGTATTGACGTAACAAATTGAAATTATTTATTCGGATGACAGAATAATCCAACTCGGGGGTGAGTCTCCCGTTCGTGCTACTGTAGATTTTGGATAGCCTGCTGACGCTCTCTCTCTCTTCATAGATGGCATCCTTTCAATGGATGATATATTGTCCGTATTTGAATTTTAGAGCATTTACACCTTGTTTCGTGCCCAAAGGCTCACATGAATAAAAGACGATTTTCTAGGCCGGTTCCGGACTGTTTCACTGCCTACGATATCGAGTTTTGTATGGATGGGCTGGGCAATATGTTGCGCAATATTTGAATGCCAGGACGATTTTTGATAAGGGTCCGACTCTCGCTAGGGTTTTTAGATAGGAACGCGTTCGGGGAATAATAAGACATATGTACGATGCGTGTTTATAGGTTTTATGCTGGATAAGGGAAAATGAAATCCTTATGATGTAGGACAATGACAAAGTTTGAGGTCATGACAGACAGTTGGAGAATTATAGTATTTTTGTAAGCGTTGATAATACTCATACGAGTAGTTACTGGAAAGAGGCGGAATTTTTTGCCGATTCAAAGAAGAATGTTAATAAACTGCCGAAACCAGGTTTTAAAATACCTTCGAAATATAATGAGTGTTAATCCAATTTTATGAAAAATTAAATTCCCTAACGCAATTCATCAGAGAACATTAAACTAATTTCCGAAAATCATCCAAACATGATCAACCGCAATGAACATAATTTTTCACCCGTCCAAAGGCTCACACCAGCACACTACACCCTGGTATCTGCAGCAATAATATTGCGAAATTATATTCGCATTCGTAACTAAATTACATTTGCCAGCTGATTTCCATTAATTCTCGCTTACACTTCAAAAAACAGGACATAAGTTCAAAAGGTTTATTACGTCTCCCCCGAAACTAAGTACTTTGTACTCATATCAAGTACAGTGGGTGAGTTTTTCTGCCGCGCCGTACACAGAATACTGAATATTATGAAATTCTAGGATATAAGCATTCCTGCATATACCTATATTCTCTGCAGGATATTGGAGATATTCGTTCTAAGCATTTGGCGCCAACCAGAGAATATTCATCAAGTACACTTGTGTGTTAGCACTTTGTGGTACCCTTTTCTTGTTTGGCGTTCTCCTGGTTTCGTTTGGAACGATATAAAGCAAATTAAGTCCGGCGCAAATTAGCGCTAACAGCAAATGTTAATGTAATATTTGCGATTTCTCGGAGGAAAAATGCATGAAGCCGTTTTTGTGAAATTTACGGGTTTTGCAAGTCCAGACAAATATTTGGAAGGAAAAATGTTTTTTTTTCAATGAAACGTTTCGCATAACAAATAGCAGCATAAAAGTAGTCGGAATATTCGGGGCTAAAGTGATACAAACATTTTAAGTTCGAGTTGTCGATGCATTTTTATGAAGCGTAAATACCCATGCTACCGTGATTATTTTCTCACTAACACTCGATCTTATTTTAGTAGTATAGTATGTATGAGGTAGTATGAGGTTTGCTTCAGTTTGTATTATATTAGCCGGGGCACACACTGTCGAACACGAGCTCAAAGTTTGTGTGAAGTGTCTTGCGCCATTCGGAGGAAATCTTAAAGCATTGCTTGAGGACAAGTAATCATCAATGGCTTAAGAGACTTCACAAAATCTGAAGAAAATTTGCCACTGTGACCGGGTTCTTGTTCAAGTGTAGTTTCGAGTGTATAAGGCCGGGCTTAATCAAAATTTATCTGCGAACGCAGCGTCACATGTGCGCTGGCGTATTCTCAACTGCGTGCTAGTGAACTGGAGTTAGAAAATGATGAAGATAGCGGCAGGAACCAGCAACATCGTCAATAGCTATCCGGAGCTTGGAGCAAGTGCACATGAGCGTCAAAAGTAGTCCAGACGCCGTATCAGTTTCAACCAGATAGGAGGAAATACATTGGAAGTAATGGAGCAATGCGCAAGGGATGCCGATAAGTATCCAAAAATTATTGATAGGGCCGAGCTAAGTCTAAATTAAGGCGCAAGCATAAGGAAACATTGGTGTCCACACATTTTTCCAAAATAGCCTGGGAGGCTCATTAGACGAGGGTGGTTATGAGATTGACCAGTTTTGTTCCGGCTATTTGGCTTGGTACTGATTATTGTCGATAAGTTACTCTCACTGGAGAATGAAGCCCATGATTCACAATTGAATCATTCGCGTGCACAATATCAACTGTGAGAATCACACTCGATCGGATTAATCTCAAAGTATTTGTATCTTATAGAATTTTATTAAATTCAGCTCAAAATTGACAAAATTCACAGTCAACTTTGGTTTTTCTCTTTGCTGCCTCTTCGGTGCGCACACGGAGTTGGCGCCCTAAAAGAAATTGGACATCGAAGGCACATTCAACGGCTTGTACTATAATACGGACACTAAAGAACCTGAAAGCCAACGAACCGCTCTGTAAATTAACTGGCCTGCTGGTCATATCCAGGATCATTCGCACTACTTTGGGAACGTCGTCTGTCAGTAGACTTGTCTGTAATGGCACCCCCCAAGGCGGGATATTGTCGCCTCTTCTTTCGAACTTAGCGGTAAATAGACCCAAGGGTGTATTTCCTACTACCGGCAAGAGCAGGGTAGGTGCAAAATAAATGAAATAATGCACTGCTCCTCATCCTCGTTTCCATAGCTTCTGCAGCAATCATTGTACGCTAGTCGTAGTCGCCTGGCCTTCTCTCCAATGAGGCAATGACCAGTGATAATCCCCACAACACTGCTGATGCGCTTTGTATTCAGCGAAAGCAACCCCCAAGAGCGATTAGAATCCAGTCCAGGTCATGTTTTCTTGGCTACGCAACAAGTGTTACCAATAATCCATCCAATGTTAGCCCTCGCCGTCGCTGCAGTCTTTAAGGCCAATTTACAAGTTCCCAGAGGTATACCAACGTTTCGAAAACTACCACTGAACTCGGTAGTAGCACCCTCGTTCGCCAGTTCATCAGCTCTACAGTTGCCATCAAAGCCGATGTAGCCCGGAATCCCACAAAGAGTAATGTTGAGAGAACCTCCCATATGTACGATTAAGGCACGGCATTCAGTAAGTGCCGTCGATTACGTCGCAGTAGAATCCAGCGATTTAATTACCGATTGACTACCAGTATAAATAATAAAGTCACTAGTTAAAATTATATTGTATTACGCCCCAGCCATGACATAGCTTCGTAGATAGCCCTGACCTCCGCTTGGAAAACACTACAGTAATCCAGAAGACTGGAGAACCATCGTAAATATGCTTATGGCATCAGATTATTGAGGGGTGCTGTCCGTCCACTCCTCACGAAAGGGATCAAGAAGCAGAAGTTCTTCTCAAACTGAAATTTGGACAGAGTATTGTCCGCGGTTTCAGGAACGTCCAAGTCGTTCAGAATGGCCGAGTGCTCAGTGATGGACGTGGTCCAGTAACTTGTTTTACGAAGGCGAATGACCACTCTAGCATCAAGCTGTTCGGTAAAAATGGCCCAACAACTCAGGTTCAGCAAAGCTTTAAGGGTCGCAGTGGCTGTAGAAATGACCGCTTGACTATCTGTGTAGATAGTTATGTCCTTAAAAGTGAGAAACAGAGAAGACAAAGCTTCCGCCATCGCCGAAAGCTCTGCCTGCAAGACGCTGCAGTAGTCAGGAAGATGGACAGATGCGTTAATACTTAGTCCCACCGAATAAATGCCCGCACCACTCCTACATCAGTATCAGAACCATCTGTGTAGACGGCCTATGAGTCGGATGTTGTAGGACGGCTGTCCGCCCATTGATCTCCAGAGTGAATTAGGCTGATGGGGTTGATGCCAAATGCAAATTTTGGAACGGTGTAGTCGGTTAGATTCAGACTACCCAGAATAGTGGAGTGCCCACTCCTCAGCGCACACCACTGTCCAGTTCCTCACCTTCTTTGCCACAGCTCAAGCTTGGCTGGTAAGAGGAAGAAGCTTTTGGGTCTCCCTTGTTTTGCAGGACCTAGAGGGTCTCGTGAATGTTAATGTGATTCGAATCAATTGCCTTATCGACAGCATGGATCGGCTGGATACCTCGGGTTAAGAGTTTTGGTGCAGTATTGGTAGCGCCACAACGGACCATGAGTCGTCCATGTGTGCTGTGGTTAATTCACGGCAACGCCTGAACCTACTCTTACCTACCTATTAACCCGAAAAATGCAAAATTTGCGTATCAAGTCTTAATTAAGAACAAACAGCGCCATAGATACAAGTACATCTCCAACTTGCAATTCGAGTAACATGTGCTCATAAGAAAATTTGTTTGGAAATTTCTCGCATCATCATCTACTTGACTGCCTATTAACAATCGAGTATCACGTTTCCATTTAAATTGCACATTTAATGCGTAATTTGCAATTTGAATCCCATTAGACTTCTATTGAACTCAGGACAATCCTTAAATATTCCAATGTCGATAATATCACGAGGAGACTGTCTCCATCAATCACGTGTAACTTTCATCACTTTCTTAAGGGTTGGAATTTTATTGTCATTCAAAGATATATTGATTCACCCTATTCTGTGGAAAAGTTTCATATTTGTGCAAATCAATGTGTACAATAAGGACATTACCGCCAGGAAAAATATTTCAGACTACTTCGTAACACCATTCAGAAAGGAAAGAAAAGAAGAAACACCCCGAAAGAAGATGAATCATGACAAGGCAACGTGTTTTTCACGAGAAAAAGAGTTTCGAAATTTTAAAAAGTGAAAGTGGGCATTATTGTATTTCTATGCGAAGGATTAGGAGTTATTTTTGTGGTCACTTAAAGCAAAATAATTATGTTATGATTGCATTGGACGGTCAGTCTATTTAGCAGGATATTGGTAGATATCATAGAGATTTGCGAGCTCTTTGTCTCATATTTCTCCAGCACATTTCGTCAGTCTAGCAAATATACCTCTTCGCACTTTGGCCAACCGGCTCGTGTTTCAACATGGACACCCATGGCGCCATCTTATGTTGATCTATTAATCTCATCCCTTAAAGGCAAATCGTCTTCCGGTCCCGACGGTATAACTAATTCTTTCCTTAACAACATATGGTGTTATTTCCTTTTCACTTGTCATAATTTTTAATAAGAGTTTTGAAGAAGGTATATTCCCTTCTCAATGGAAATCGTCCTACATCATCCTTATTCATAAGAAGGTGATGCAAATGATGCCTCCAATTATCGCCCTATATTCTTCCTCTCAAGTTGTTATAAACTCTTTGAGAGAGTAGTTTTCAACTACATATACGACTGTTTTACTCACTTAATTTGTCCTAATGAGCATGGATTCTGCAAGAATAAATCCACAGTAACCAGGTTTGTATAATACCTATATAGTACGGATGGCGTAACGGTTAGCACGTTGGCCTTCTACGCACTGGGCCCCGGTTCGATCCCTACTGAATGCTGGAGTTTTCGATAAAAAAAAAGGTATTTACGTGTCGGACTACGAGTCCACCCAGCTGTGAAATGAGTACCCATTTATGGGGTAAGTATTGTAACTCAGTTGAGCGTGTTGCTGATCACACACCTCTGCACAAGACATACCGTCACGATCTAAAAAATGAGATGATGCTAACTCATCTCGAGGCCATGGTTCAAATTGGACTGTTGGGCCAGTTATTTATTTTTTACCAACTTTGTACAATTTGTGGACTGTGTCACCAAATCGTTTGTCCATACCATCGTTCAACAATGACATCTTGCTTGATAAATTACTTGAACTCAATTTTCCACAGTTTTTGTCTCGTGGCTCTCATCCTATCACTGTGACCGCACGTCTTGTGTCGTGCTTACTAGCACTGTTTTTTCTTGCTTTTGCCTTTTCTGGTGTTCCACAGGGTTCCATCCTTGGACTGCTACCATTCGAATTTTTCATAAACGATCTTCCAACTCTTCTAAAAAATATATCCTTGCTATATGCTGATCGCCTGTTTCTTGTCCAGATGATTGTTTAATATTCCAAACTGACTCAGACATTCTATCGGTTTGGTGCTGTTCTATTGAGTTACACCTCAACGTCTCCAAATGCAAGGTCATGGTGTACTCCCTCAAAACTTACCCTACCTCGTTTCCTTTTCAGATAAATGCCCTCTACCTTGATAATGTTTCATTGTCTAATGACCTCGCTGTGGTTTTTGACACCAGACTTCGATTCAACGACCACTATGCTGATATTAGCAACAGGACATTTACGAGTAAACTTGCCGGATTTGTATTAGGCTTCTCGCACGACTTTTTGTTTCACTTGTCCGCTGTCTCTTAGAATATGCTTCTGTCGTCTAGTCTCCTTCGTCTTCAGTTTCCACCAATACTACTATAGAATCAGTTCAACGTAAATTTACCCGCGCCTTCATGTAGAAAAATAATCTACCCTACCTTTCTTATATGGAAAGTCTTAGCTTTCTAAAGCTGATGTCCTTGCAGAAGAGAATGGTGTTTCTAGATGAGTGTTTTATTTTCAAATTATGCCGTCGTTTTTTATACTTTTCACTCTAATAGGGCATATTATTCCGCGTTTCCTCGTAAAACACGTGCTGCAGCGTAGTCTTTGAACCTCCCACTGCTGAACTCAGCGGCGAATTCATATATAATGGAATTCGCCGCTGATTCGAGCTATGCACAACTATGGCAGATTTAAGCTTGGCCCTTAAACTTCTTCCCTTTTCACATTTAAATACTTGCTTCTGAAAAATATTGCAATAATACATAGATTGAAATATGGACTCTTAACTATCTTTTCGACAAACTATTTCTATTCTCTTTTTATCGGGAAAAAATTGTTACTTCACAATACTATCAGCGGGTCATCGAGTCTGTTGGCATTCTGATGGTTACGAATAATTTTCGTCAATAAATGCATTTTCTTTACAAGTTTATACCGTTTTCTAAAATGAGATCCCCTTTTTCTGAAAGACTTAACTGCCCAACATGCAATCTACCCTCCCATTAACAACCACCACCTCACTGTATTCATAACGACAATATTCTTTTTTTTTACGAAAAAGTACTTACAAGGACATAGTCTTAACTTCTTTAAGCTCCTCGACTCAAGACTAGAGAAAAAAAAACTTGAAAGCTGAAACCGACACTGAGAAAGAGTGCTGTTACCACACCCCCTGCTTGAAGGCTTATTTTCCGTGAAAATAAAAGAAGGCGAGCAAACAGGATTTGTAATAAGATAACTACGTGAAATGAAGACAACTCATTGGAAAAAAAGAAGATACTAGTACGTAACCTTGGGTAAGCCAATTCAAGCGTACATTGTACAACGTTTGCTGCTCACGATAGAAGTGTATGTTTATCCTTAAATGGAATTAGCCTCCGGCACATTATAATCTCCGGGAGATTGGCAAAACAGAAAATCGATATACGAGTAGGTTGCCTGGTTGCTGATCTGTATTGGCTGCCATTCTATGGGTACATGTATGTCTCATGCAAAACTGCCGAGAACCTAATAATCATTCAAGTGTGAACAATATCTATGAATGGCTACATTCAGAAGATGCAGAGAGTAACACTATGTTGTGGAACGGTTGCGCCAAGCTCAATAATGCATCTTGCGCCCTCCGAAGGGCGTGAATCATCATCAGCTATGATTTTTTTTTATTATTATTATTTAGAATATGTGGACAAACTTTCATAAAAGGCGAAAATATGGACAATTATACTGACAATTATGGAAGCTTCTTTCTATTGGGATTTTTTACGAACTTCCTTTCGCACAATTATTGCGTGTGTATTTACAAATTTCTCTCTTTAAAAATTTCTTGTCTTTCAACTCCCTTTTGCAAACTTGTAACGGACGAACAGGTGGGCATCCAAAGATGCCCGTGCGAACGGAGCCTAAAGGTGCTTATTTACGGGACGCGTATACGCGATAGCGTGAGTTTCACCCAAGTCGCAAAAATGCGACTGGTGTTTGCACGGAAGTCGGGTTTATACGCGGACGAAACGTCAGAAACGGGTATCGAAGCGACTACTGGCGCGGAAATAATGCACACGTCGTTGTGTTTAGACGAGGTGCGTTTACAATTCGATAGCATCTTCATCTTTTTTTATATGTTGGTTGTTTAATTCATCGACTCACAATGACGGATAAGCACCCGTCGAGATCCGTCGTCAGCTAACAAGTTACGCCTTATCGTAAACCCGTTCGCTGTTTACATAGGACGGATATCGTGGCATTGACGCGACCGACGGGTTAACGCGTGATGTGTATTTGAACGTTAAGATAGCATAGTGACCGTGAAGGTCAGACTGTGCCAACTGGCGAAGAAAAACGCCCTTCATCGAGCTAAGCATCGGCCTATGCTTGCTGTAGCTCAGTTCAGGAGACGTGCTTGTTCATCGCTCGTTGTCCCTGTCCTTTATGTATTAACAAAAATTCAGAGGCCTGGGGAAGACAACACGAATAGGGGAAGCAAAATTGAGTTATAAAAAAAAAACAAAGTTAATATACCGTATCGCATCCGTGAAGGGTACAAAAATGGGATGATGGCGTCCGTCAACCATTCCATCCTTAATGGTTGACGGACGCCTCAGTTAACCTCGTGCTCTGCTCCGAGTCCGGGTGTAATGGGACCCTCGACCTCTGATTTCATCAGGTTCCGCTACCTTCGATCTGTCGGTGGAAGCAGCACGACCAGAGTATGGTTCTGTACAAACTGATGGCGCGGATATCATTTGTGAACGGTCAACATCGCTCACAATATGCTCTTCCAAGTGAACAGAAATATTTTCTAGCATTCTATCGCAACTTGTTCAGAGTTCACCTTAGTAAGGCGAAATTCACACACACGACACCGCGCTGCACGACGCAGTCACGCACAATAGCCAAGCATAGTCGATCGTATCGCATGCCGAGCGATGAGTGTGAATCCGCCCATTTGATGCTGTGTATCTCGACTGAAATTTCAAGCAGTCGTGCAGCGCGGTGTCGTTTGTGTGAATTTCGCCTAAAAGTTGCTCACTGTGCGCTTAGAAGACATTTATTTAACGATTCCGCACTCTGAGCGCACCCCATTTTTCAATAATTTACCTTCTACTTTTCAGAGAAAAAAAAATCATGGCCGTGGGGAAAGAAAAGAACGTTTGAAATTGAGGCAATTCCATATTATGTTTTCTGATTGTCTTGACTTTATGGAAACGACTAGATTGAAAACACAAACGTAAAAAAAATTGGGAATGTAAGGTGTATCTATGATGTTGCCACTTTAACAAAAGGAGCTGGTCGCGTGCTAAGTGAACTTTAAAACGTTTTCTAAAAATACCTACCTATATTGTTAAACGAAATTGTTTTCGTTTAAAATTTAATTTTCGGAATATCGGATTCACATGCGTTACTTAATTTTGAAAAATATGGAAAATAACCATGTAATATATTCAGAAAATTTCCATACAGCCTCAAGATGCACGCGAATACTATTATTTGTGATACAGAAATGTAAAGCGAATGTGGGTGTTCGGGTTTTCATAAATACATAAGTATGTATAGTGAACTCCATGGGCCGATGGGGATTCCGCAAACCAAGTGCTCTCCAAAGGTTCACAATAATTGATATTGAAGACGCAATAATGCACATTCACTCAATCTCCAGGGCTGTGTAGTTTTTCAGTTATTGTGTTTTCAATGAGTTCATAAATTAAAGCTCCTACAGCTATCGTCCTAAAACGAAAAAGAAATATCGTCTCAATTTTAGTTAAACTGAAACAATTTTTCCAAATTTGGGGCAAATCAAAATTTTGTGAGCCCCAAAATCTGGGCAATGGTTCATAACAAACAATCTCCCCTAAATTCATAGAAAATATTTGGGCGACAGTCCCTAGGGTGATATCAGAGGTTTGCTGAAAAAAGGAGGTAGCTCCATTTTTGTAAAATTTTTAGCAAATAAAAGAAAAAAAAAGTTTGGAGTATCGAAACTTAGTTAAATGTTAATTTCTATAACTTTTCTCACGTGTGCTTCATATTGTGTTTGTAATTCTACTAAAATATATTTCGTACAACGATTTTTCAAAGGTTTTCTGTTTTTGCGATTTGTCTAACATTTTACAAAAATGGAGTTACCTGGAACTATCGCTCCAAAACGAAAACATCATTCCAAATGACAGTTCGAATGGAATTTCGACCCAAGAACAGACGAACAATTGCCGTAAAAGTTCGGAACTTCTGACCCATATCGTTTTATTTTTCAGTCGAAAAATCGACCGAATTTTGGTACTGTCTAAAGTGGAAATTTTGTTAGGAATTCCACAGAGTGCAATTTTCCGGAGCTAACAGTACTTACCCACGAAAATTACAAAGGGCATTTCCGCTTTAGACAGAACACGCACTTTAAGTACTACGAACTCCCGAAAATGTCAGAAAGAAGTTCCGACTTAGCTTCAAAATATTGGCGACTTTTCCGTTCCAAAGAAAGGTCTGGACGATAGTTCATTTGGAAACACTGTCCCAAATTTTGCGAATTGTTTTCTTAAAATTTTGAGAACTACCCTCAGATTTTAGAAGAATTTATTCTAATAAATAATCGTCCCAAACTCGTACACGTTTTTTGGGGCTATCACTTATTGCGTTTTGGGGCGATAGTTTCTTGGGCTATAATTTGCAAAGCCGAAATTGGTCCTATGGTTTGTAAATTGCCATGACCCCGCGAGGGGTATGGGCGCGACAACATCTCTAGCATTTCTATGCCTTTGACCGTATCTTAAAATTGTATTGGGTTGAACCGGTTGAACTTTCAATCGGGTATTTGTTTTGGATAAACTTTTAAACGATTTCCTCAAAAGAGAGAGATAAAAGGAAATGAAATTGTCCGAGAGAAATTAAGTAATTTGGTCAAGGCTGAAGTATGAGGGGAATGAGTCGACATTGCTTATGGACGGCATTGCAACGTATTAATTTGACAGCAGAGCTCAAATGTCTACTTACACATTCAAATTTAGAATTTAGTGTACAGTATACGGTGGTTTCATTCCTTCTTCCTTCCTTCCCTATGCCGATTGCGAGGTGTTGGGATTTTGTTTCGGATAAACTTTTATAGCGATTGGGATTTGTTTTGGATAAACGATTAAGCGGAGACTTGGTGTCGGACTTTTGAAGCATATCTTTATTTGTGAAAATTAAAGAGCAGATGAGGCTCCCTTTAGCGTTTTCGATCGGATGAACGCTAAACAGACATTGACAAAATGAAATTGTGCTAACAGGCAGTTTATTTCTACGATAAATTTAACAGGACATTGAGAAAACGGACCTATCGGTGAATAAATTTTCCGGTAAGAAGTATACTTTTGGAAGTATGTATTGGTGAGAATTCAAAAAGGGCCTTTTTGGTAAGCAAAAGAGTTCTCGAATCAAAATTTTCATGGACGAATCTCAGATTCGTTGTCATCAACCTTAAAAAAAACATAAAAGTATACATGAAACAAAACTCCATCTCAAAAAGAATGTTTTGCGCGTCTGTCGTCCCCTTGATAGGTTATGTGATTTGGTTCCACATATTCTTAAAACCGCCAGGTGAGATACTTTAACCCACTAAAATTCTGTAAATTTGTTTCAAAAGTTTCTCGCCCCACTTTGTTTTACAATTATATTTATTAAACACATCAACCTCATTAAATTTCACTTGAATCAAAAGTCATTATCATTTCACATCCCAATTTACCTTATCTGGTCATTACGTTTGCTCTTTTTCATGGATTCTTTGAAATGAGCTGTGCAAAGGTCATGAAATTTTAATCGTATTCCCTTAACTTTTTTTGTTCGTGGAGTTCCATGAAATTTCAAAAGCTTGGGAAATTTTCGCTACACTGAATTTGAACTGTTTCCGATGTCCTTTGATCTTTTCCAGCTGAAACTTGGCGTGAACTCCTTATCTCCAAACTCACTGCATGGAAATGCTCTACGTTGACCTTGTTTCAACGGCAGTCAAACGAATGAATTCTTTCAAATAAAATTAGAGTCAAAGAGGTTTAGGGAAAATTTGCTATAAAGTATTTTTTTTTTTATATTTCGAGGCAGGTTTGTGGCTGTGTAAGCTGCAAACGTCAGATTTTAATTGAGTTTTGAATTTAATTTCAGATGAACTTTTATGTGGGATATTCGTAAAAGTATTTAGAAAAAGTAGTCGGGTTCGATTAGGCACTCCAGCAGAAAGAGTGGCTAACTGTTGGTACATGAAAGGTTAAAACATTGAAAGTGTAGGGATGTGGGACTGAAACGAAAGAGGAAGTCTTTTTTTTTATTACATATATATAATTTATTCAGACAAATTCATGTCATGAGTAGAACAGCTTAAGGTTTAATAATTAGTTACACTTATTGTAATAGTATAAACGGTCGCCCAAACGGATAAACGTAATCTAAGTCCCAGTGACTTTGCAATTTGTATCTTTTTTGCAGAATGCATTTAAAATACATCAAATCTTACAAATCATAATTTTCTTTATCTATTTCCAGATTCTCAGATTCCTAAGGTAAGAACTTTTATTTCCATCGCAGAGATGATCCACTTTTATCATTGACAAGTTAAATCAAAATGTTTTTGCAAATCTTGGAAGATGTTGAAAGCATCAAACATTATCAAACGAAACCAGCGCAAACACTTTGTGTTTTTGGCTTTATTTTAACGATTTCTGAGTAGGGATCATTGCGACATGGTCTTGTTGACTGTTAAGTAATGGCACACTCCACTTTTATTTTGAAATGATGCCTTTTTTCATAAAAAAAACCAATCGCACTACTGAGCTGATTTTATTGAAACTCCGAGACCGACGCTGTATTTCTGAATATTTCATTTACTTTAAAAATCAGACTAACCTTAACATCAAGAACAACTGCAAATAACTCTAAAAAAATTGTTGGTTTCTATCCGTGTTATCTCGAAAAAGAAAAGAATTTTCAACATCTTATAGCATGTAGAGTTCCCACTACACATTCATCATCGCTCAATCACATTCGACCGTGCCGAAACGTGTATCCTAACAGATGCAATTCGTATGGGATATTGCGACCAATCTAAATAAAAGCCTACTCGTAAGTCCTAACCAACCAAATCGGATTCAAAGTCGATAAATCTTTGTAAATAGAAAATGCTTTTGTTGACTCGCTACCCGCGACCATACTCCCTACTCCACAATGTCAATAGGGTTCTTACAGCCTGTAAGAATAACACAGGATCTACAATTCTTTTGTTATCAAAACATTTCCCATCTCTAGCCAAACATAGTTTTTTTTTCTACGGATCTCGGATGTATCTTGTATACACGCATTGAGCAAAGCTATCGATAGCATTTTTCAGTTCTTCAATTTTTTTTTTTTCGGTAAAATCAATAAAAGCCAGTCAATACACTCAGCCAGGATAGGCTGACGACTAGTGTCAAATAGGAAGTTTTTGCGAATGGCAGCCAAAATAGCAAACGGACTGGCTTGAAATTATCAAAACCATCTGTCGAACATGAATTCAATTTGATGGTTTAGCGTTATGGAAAAGAAACTGAAACGAGGCTGTGAAAATATGCCTGACGTCATACCGACAAACGACAAACAAGGAAATGATGGAAAACATTCTCCCTTCGCAATCTGACAAAATTTATGATAAGGAGTTGGTTGTGATAAAGTAGGCGACTGAAATACGCCAAGTTATCATGCCATATGATTACCATATCTACAGACGAGGCGATATATCTTTTCTGGAAAATGGAATATCGCAAGCATCTTAATGTCAAATAGTTGAAGACATTGCCAAGTATATTTTAGTGTGACCTCTGAGATACCACAAAAAAGGAACAAGGTCAACTGTTTGCACTGTATAAACTGTTGGTAAGATGGTAGTTGTGTGTTCCAATTGACCTGAATTCCAGTTAAGCTAGAAGAATATAAGAACTTACTTTTTTTTTAGTTTTCATTGCTATTTTGTCAGACGTTGTTAGACTCATTTGTTAAAGTTCATGAAAGTCTCTTGTATTCTCTCTGAGACAGACGTCAAGTCCTTGATGAGAGTTTCTGATGCGTAGATTAATAAGTTGTTGACGTAGGGCTCCGCCAATTCCATCAGACACTGTTATGCTTATTCTTTTAATATGCATAATGCCAAAGCATTAAAGGCTACTTTTTAATGCTATCGCTCATGCATGTCAATTCACAAACCCAAAAAAGCCGTATACTCGTTTTCATGAATAACTCATTTTATCGAGACTCTTTATCTACCACGGAGCCATGTTCCCTGCAAATAAATACACAATAAATTGGTTCTTCGAGAAAATCAAGCTGATTAGATTTCCCCACAAAACAATAATGGATTGAAATATGCCACATTACAACACGGGTGAAAATTAACTGTGAACAAAAAGTGATTTTTGTTTAACTGTTTGCTCAATATATGTTTCGGGATAAGATATCGCATTGTAGTCTCCAATCACACCATCTAGACCTCCTGGAAAATGTCACGACCCCTGTTCTAAGCCGTTGACACAATGTTGAAAATGTTGCTGTTACTGATTGCCAACCTGCTCAATGGTAAACACACTTTTAGAGATATCTCTAAGATACTCTTACCTAAATAATAAAAATATAACATAATTGGATACAAGGTCCACAAAACTCCACTCCTTCAACTTCAAATTCCACTATCCTAAATCTCAGAAAATTTGTGAGAACATAAAAGGTGAACCCTTCTTTCCACAACCATTTTTTTATCGCCTTAAATACAACAACGGTTCAAAAATTTATAACCAAAACCCAGAAAAAATCCAGCAGCATATTCCAATACCGTAAACATTCTCGTCCAAATCTCGTCCTTTCACAATTTCCGGTGATTTAGTGGACTACTTTAATGAAATGTTAGCCCATTTTTTTCCCACCTTACCAGAACTTTAGCGTCCATTAATCTGATTTCAAAAGCCATATATCCGGTGAAGCTGGAAAAATCGTCGTTGAAGTCATCGTGTCGTCGTTGCTCCTTTTCAGTCGTTTAATTTTTTTTTCATTGCCTTTATGTTCTTTACACTGTTCTCGGCAGACTATCTGCGTCATCGATCGCCCTCCCCGCTCCTATTATGACTTCTGCGATACGGGTGCGATACTGGAGGCTCTTTCGCCCGTTTCTCAGTAAGTGCCCGAAATAATAATTTTAAAGGGCGAGAGTCCTTGCAGCTCCTTTCACGAGGAGGAGGTCGCGTTCATACAAAGCAAATGAAATATTTCGGTTGCTTGCCTAAATCAAAACGTGCAATTAGTTTCCTTTATTTATTCGCGACTGTAAAGACATGTCCTCGCGGCAAGGGTGCGGACTCTAGGGACTAAGCGGCGAAATAAATGGAGAAACGATGGCGACAAGAAAATGATTTGTTAGGTCACCGATAGCGGGCCAGAGTAAAAAAAAACGGACCATGGGAAATGGTTTAATAAGTGATCCTGGGGACTACATTGATTTATTTCGAAATTAATTTTTTTCTTTGTTTGGGTCGAGTGTTGACTGTGAATTTTATGCTAAATAGATTTTGAAGATGGTAATCAAAAAAAGGTGTGGTTTATATGGAAAATATCGGTACAGTAGGAATGGGCGGGAGAGCCAATTTGGGTTAAATTTATTTAATATTCAGAAAGCAGACTGATATCGTGGGCGTAGGCATAGCTGGTATTGCATCAGGGTGGCGGAGAAAAAAAAAGAGAAAATTTAAACTTAAACCATTTTTTAGTGTTATCCTACGAGAGCTTCAATTGAACTTTGGGAAAATCTGTTTTTTCAATTCTTTAAGCTACTTACGCAATCTTTTTTAGCTCATTTATACACTAGCCGACAAGACTGTATATAGTTACTTTTTGAATGTTACCATATTTGTACCCTTTGGTTTCCATTAGTTAGGGAGAGTAGACAGGGGGCTGTTTATATTTCAAGAGTACCTTTGCTCGAGATCACAGGGAAAACTAAAATTTATTAACTTATGTTTATGTGATTATTTAAACAAATTAATTAAGAACTGGAGTTTTCTTTCCTCATGAGCATTTTTGAAACTTAAGATACAATGGTGCAATCCCCATGGGTCATATATGCTTGTTGCAGCTTTCCTTCCCTATGAGCTGTTTGACTGTTTGAACGAATAAGTCGAGTGAGAATCGGTTTGAGTGATTTCAATTGAAGGGGCAGAATGTGCCTTTCCCCCTATAGTCGGCGCCTATGGCTGCAATGAAGCAAATTTTTTTACAAGGTGGCTTACAAAAATAAATACGAACCAGCAAATGAACTTTATCTTTTCTTTCTTACTAAATACCTAACCTTGCATTACGGTATTATTGGGATCTTATCCTGTTCAGTAATTGAACTAAATAAATAAGTAAATTATCAAAATATTTTTGATTTTCATTAAGCAAATTCGTCATCATACAAATACAAAGCACCACTCTAAAATCCTTCCTCTCTTAAAGGCAAAACTCCCAATAATTAGCCTCCAAGGAAGCGCTAAAATTGACGTAGGAACGTCATCTCAATGCCTAACGGCAAATCCGGTACCATGGGATTTACATCTTGAGCACAGTGTGACGGTAACTACTGGTGACATTCGCTACGATAAACATTTTTTAGGATGAAACAAATTTAATCCCCACTGCTCTGAAAAGATCCCTAAACGTAGACAAAATTAACATGTTTTCAGTGTTGGCTGGTCCTATGCGATGTCCTGCTGCGCTTTTAGCAACGGACCATTTTCATAGGAAAATATGCTAATGACCATCTGAGCTATATAGCACAGTAGTTGTCCCCAATTCTCCCGAAACATGCTTAGCTTATGAAATTAGGTTGCTGCGACCGCCCCACACAACACAGTGTCCGTCGGGAAAACGCGGATCCGGAAAAATGAAGTACCTAGCCGGAGTGTTTTTTTTTATTCCAGTTGAACTTCCGGAAAGTATCGTGCTGTAGTAGTAGTATTCCCTTCGGAGGTAGATATACGTTTAAAAAAAAACTCTTAGTTACTAAATGGATTTTCTCTATGTTTGCATGTTACATAATGGGCTTTCCGGTAAACCGCAAAACTTTACGGAATATTAATTCATTCAAACTGTATACGGAGCGAGTGCGCACTTTACAAGGACTATCGTCTTGTCTCCCGGAGGAGAGATCTGGATTAAGCGAAGAGATCTTAAGATTCTGCGTGACAAAAGGCGAAAAACGATTTCAAATGAAGGATGATGCAGCTTTATTGTTCGCTGGCCTGACGGTTGATTACATTATACTTGACGTCGGTAGGGAATTGAAAATAGGACGAAAGTGTAATGAACCTGTGGGCACCTTTATGCTAAAATTTTCGAGCGTATGTAATGAAAGAAGTTAGGTCAAATCTTTAACAGAGTTCCATTGTTTTATCTTTCAAATGAATATGTTTGAAGTGAGAGTTTATAGTCTATAAGTGTCGATATTGAGTATCCTGAAATTGCTCGATAGTTCAGAATTTGGGCACGAAATTGTTCAGAAGTTCATAAATATCCAAACTTTACGGGACAACTTTTCCACAAGTTCTCAGCGTTCCTGCGTTCCTAATCTCTTGTCCTTTCCAGTGTGATGAATCATTTATTTCTTTTTTTTTTTTGCGAAAATTAAATCTCACCATCACAATTTATTATTTAGTAACCATTCATTTTCCAAACACTCACTGCACACACGTCTACATGTAAGCGCATGAGGACACCGTAGCAGAGCATCCCCCCATTATGACATATACATTAAAAAGGAATCAGATTACAAAAAAAAAGTAAGAAAAATACTACGGAAAATTTGGGAAAATTATTGTCAACGAATTGGGTCAACTTAATTAAAATATTTTCAGTAATTAAAAGATTGTTCATGGTTACGAAACTCTACAGTACTTTGCCAAATGGAAATAACCGAGCTTGCGTTGAAATGAGGTGAAGAGCGCTCCACCGCTAGGCTCCACGACCAAGCTAGAGTAGTAGCAATTCGGAGGATGTTTTTTTTTTCAACAGCAAGGAGGATTGTGAATGAAGTGGAATTTATGGATTCGTATGCAGAGGAAAGTGCTAGAGGGTTGAATTTTTTGTACCCTGCTGTCTAGAAAATGTGAAATGCAAGAAGAGTTTCGTTTCTTTCTTTGGACTGTTAATAAAATAAGGGATTTTATTATTTTAGTCGGAAAGATGTTGTCATAGATACAGCTTTGTCTAGAGTTTTCATTTGAAATGAGTTATAATGACAGGAATATGAAGGATTCAATTAAGCTGTTATGGAGGCCTTGAAAATTCATGAAGCATACAGCCGTGAATAAAGAAATTTGGATAATTATTTTTCATGAATTTAAATTATAGTAGATAGATAATACTGACCTAGGGTAAGCACTGCGACCATAAGAGGTCTTTTGTGCCGTAGTTCATTAAACTGCCAAAAGATCATCCACCCTCCTAATGAAGGAGAATATATATTTTGCAGGAATCAACCCGAAATCTGCATAGGTGATAGTAGCCTGTCTGAGGAATGACATCCTATAACGCGCGATAGCGGGACATTCGCACAAGATGTGTTTGGTTATTTCCACGACCTCCAGGCAAAGACGGCATTCAGTCTCGCTGGACAGACCCACCTAGTTTAGAGGATATCTGACCAGATGATGGCCTGAAACCAGTCCCACGCCGCAGCATGGCTCTTGTCTATGAAAACGATTGGATGATCCTTTTGCGAATGGTAGCGCAGTGTGTTGAAGCATCAGTCTCATGTTTAACTACCGGCATTTCGGGTTCGAATCCCGTCGTGAATGCTGGCAACTGCATTCTCCGAAACCAGTTTATGCCGTCGAAACGTCAACTGGGCCACATGGAACAGTTGAGGCATCAGTCTCATGTTTAACTACCGGCATTTCGGGTTCGAATCCCGTCGTGAATGCTGGCAACTGCATTCTCCGAAACCAGTTTATGCCGTCCAAACGTCAACTGGGCCACATGGAACAGTTGAGGCGCTAAGCCCCACAAGGGGTTAGGGCAATTTAGAGATCCTTTTCTAGCAAGTTCGTCCGTAGCCTCGTTCTCCTCAATGCAGTGGCTTGGCGGCCAATACAAGTTTTTGGTTGCCAACAGTTGGAGGAGTTCGTAGCATTCCTTCACCAGTCTCGAAGAGGCCCTTAATGACTGCCTGGCGGTCTGAGTAAATAGCAATGTGAGCACCGCGAAATCCCTTTTCCAATATCACCCTGACACAGACCTCAGTGGCGTGTATCTCGAATTGGAAGACTTTGTACGGGATTCCCATTGCGATCGAAGTCCTGGTGTTCGGTTCAAAGACACCTGCACCAACACGCTGTTCTTTCTTATATCCATCGATGAATCACTTAATACATCTGGGTCTGGACAGGGGATGGCATTTTCCAATTCAGTGCGATCAGGGATGATGGCTGAAAGTGTTCTGCCGAAGCAAACCTCAGTGATCAAGTAATCTGATCTCAAGCAGTTCTGCACGTCAGGAATTTGATTCTGAATACTCATGTGTCTTTCTCCGAATTCTAAGAGCATTTTAAGCTGCTGATCCCTGAATGACTATTTGCAGCGGAGTAAAGGTCCGTTTTGCTAGACGCCAATTCGTTTATCGTCGTTATTGCACGGACAGTGGAACGTGCCCTGAGAAAACCGGACTGTCTGTCTGATGTCCGTTTACCCCGGACAGGCTAATTTTCATCCGGCTGGAAATCAGAAGAAATTTTTAGTGGAACAAAAAATAGTATAACACCCTTCCCATTGTTCTGGCCCCTAAAAACCGAGAACTCTCCGGATTGCAGCCGGACATTTCGACTATTCTTCCGACGGCCGGATAGCAACCGGGAGAACAGTCCTACATGTGTTTAGATGAGCGACTTCATAATGGCCGGTCGTAAAGCAGGCGATTAATTGCCATTTGCAGTAGAATTTAGAATAGTTACACAATACTCAACAAAAATTGAACTGATTTGAAAAAAAAAACCTCGCGCAATACCTCTAGCCTAAATATTTTCACTTTGTCCGGTCCGGCTTTAGCCGGATAATGTGAAAACATCCATCTTTCGGTTTCCAGCCGGATGGAAATTAGCCGATCTGGGGTTAACCGGACAATGTGAAACAACGGGCGTGACAAGCCACCTTTTTTTACAACTCCGTGCAGTCTATTGTACCTATATTATAGATCACGCGTTCCAGAATTTTACCCATTTTGTCTAAAAGGCATATTGGGCTGCATGATTTTGGTTCTCCTAAAGGCTCGTCTGGTTCATGTAGTAAAACAAATTTTGGTCTTTCACAAATCGTGAAAAAAAAACACGATCTGGAAAGCCGGCTTCGAATGTACTTCTGAAATTTTCGGGTATAGTCCGAAGATCTTCAGTGCTCGATTTAGAACACCACCGGGAACTGTTTCTTCGCTGTCTCCAATTGAGGTAATCCATAAAGCTATTTAGAATGCGAGCATTTATCACTACCAGTAGTATGTGTGTAGTCACGTTACCCCAATTCCTTGGACAGTACACAGTTGGGTTCCTTTTCACATCAGCCTCTTTTCATCTTCGGTATTTTTTCGACCTGTCCTGTTCACTTGTGCAATTTTTCGCGTAGTGGCCCAAGCCAAAGCATCTGAAGTACCTCTTTACGGGTATGGGGCAACCACACAATAACCCACCCTATTTTTACCTTGCGAGCCTCTAGCAGCCTCAACAGACGCGCATATTATATCCACCTGTGTGTTGCCATATGTTTTTTTCTCATCACTATCACCAAATCGGATTCGATTTTAATATCGAGTTGACTCCTGATAGCCGTACAGACCTCTTCTTTAGTTGTGATATCATCTACTCGTATATCGTGGCACAGCCTCTGAACCCTACTCCTGAAGCCCTCTACTCCTGAGCTCCCGCTACTTTTAATTTGAAGCAACGGAGTACCCTTTATTGTGTGCCTTATGTGCGTAACACTGTCACCAAGTTCCTTTAGACATGGATCGGATTTATCGCCTTTCTGCGATATGTTCATTGCATCTGGTCTTAACAATTTCTTTTCGGTAGTTAAGAAGAGGTTTACATTAAGACTGTCGGAGTGGACTCCAGCGGGTCCTACTCCTTCGTTTGTTTAGAGCTATGCGTGCATATTTCCACACAATCCTGCATTGACGAAAGCGCGTTCTACTTCGTATGACCATTTCGGCAACAATACTACCTCTACAATCAGAGAACCCGGATTTATTCTTAGAAAAGTGACATCCAATGACGATAATCACTTGCGCTTGCTGGGAATAATTTTGTGTAATGATGCATCTAATTTTTTGAAATCTAAAAACATCTCCTAAATTCCTACGCTCTCCCAAACCCATCACCCGAAATTCCATTTCAGCGTAACTGCACGTGTATCGCAATCCAGAATTCAGCCGCCATATTCTCTTCGCCTTGCAAATGGCCCCGTAGGTTTTCGTTTCTTATTTGTCTACTAAATAATATAAAATCGTAGTAAGTTGAACTGAGCAGAATATTAACTGAGAGGCCAAATAACACAATGTATATTACGCAACATTTTTGTTGTTAAAGCATATTTGCCCCGAAAACTCCTTCTGGCTAGAGCGGGTAGAAGGACAATGTCTCCCGCGGGCAGACCAAGATTTACTTATTCGTAAGCGTTCGAATTGGAGGTATAGTCGTCGTCGTGTAGGCCGCACCACGCTGCAGGGCGTTATGCTGAAGAAAGCGGAAAGTGTATGCAGGGCGAAAGGACAAAGACCTAATTTCTAAGTATACGAAAGTATATTAGTAAGTAGTATAGTATCTTTCCAAAGGCTCGACCTCTCGTAAGTTCGTGTATGCTTGTGCAATATTCGCTGGAGCTTTTATTATGATGTATTCCACCCACTAAAAAGGATGAAATGTCTATTTGTCTTTAACCAACACAGAATATTATGAAAGTTATATTACTGTATGGACGATATGTCCATTCCCATCGTTATTTGTTTCATTTTGCAGGTTTCATCCATGCGGAACTGTGGGCTTCCCTGTCGCAATATATAATTCATTTTTTGTTTCCTTTTGCCGGTAACTTGAGAAGAACGCAATGCCACGAAATACGATATGGAGCCCTAATTGCAAGGTTTGGTTTCGGCCCTGTGTAAATACCCGTAATCATGAAGATGAAAGATAAAAGGCTTTCAAAGAAATCATCATGGTCTTTTTTACCCTTAAGCTAAAGTCACATTTAGTAATTCGCAATAAGATGTAGTCATTGTAGCTTTTCGGCTAAAACTACAGTTGACGTAGGCATAGCGAACGAATGAGGTAGTTTACTTTTATGTTGGGTCCTCGAGATGGCGCGAGGATTAGGGGAAAGTTTGCATAACATCTCAAGTGGATTTTTGCTACAAGGATCTCTAGCAAAGTCATTTGAATTTTACACTTATTGACCATACCGAAGAAATTTATTTCGCCCTGAAGCGATAGAACACCAATAAAGCTAAATTTTACCGGATGACTTATTATATAAATAAACTAGAGGTAATTTGGATTTTGCATTTGGAGAGTGTGGACAATATTGATCAAATAGTCTAGTCATTCTAGAGCATACAATATTCATGTAAAGCATGGGAGTCTATAACAATTTTAATCCTTGAGTAGGCAAAGTTTATCTTTCTGGAAAAAGCTTGTGGGGGTTTTTCTTGAGCCTCTTGCGAATCTGAAGTCCAAATTGCAAAAAACAAAATGGATAATCCAGAATGACAGCACATTTTGTCAGCACTTTTTTTTTAAATACGGCCAATCTAGCTGGAAAAAACTGATAGGAGGTTGTTTGGGTCGCCGATTGCAAATTTTAAGTTGAAATTGCAATAAGTAGAAAACCAAACAAGTCTATGAACGGCAACCTTTTTTCAGAAATACGGCCAATCTGGCTGGTATAAGCTAGTAAGGGATTACGCGAGCGGTTTCGCTTAACCTAAACGCTTGTAAACGATTTTTGAGGAAAATTACATGGATTATGTCGTGGTTGGTAAAAATTCTAATTCAATTAAATACTCTTCACAAGTACGCATATTATTTACCTTTACGAAGTCCACAAATTCGCTCTAGGTAAACTCTAGGCGCATTTTTTTAACAGTCATGTGGAGTAGAGCAGGCTAATGCCACACAATTACACTAACAATTTGATCTGCGCTGCTTTGGATAGAAGGTTAGTCCAAAAATTCTACTCTGTTAAGTAGTTCGCGTTTGAAATGCAGGCGGCGCCGGTGTCGCAGTTATCGGGCAGTTTCCAATTTGGGAAGTACATTAAATTCATTTCCTGTCAAAAAAAATTTGTGTAATTGTATGGAATAGTCCAAGCGGCCAAGGCCCGACGTCGGGCTGTCGCGCCACGATGATGATGATGATGTATGGAATAGTAAACATACAAAATAATGTTGCTGCCTAAAGGAAATTTGTCCGATCTATCTCTCTAGATCCTGTCAATACCTTGTGGGGCATAGAGCATTAACCACGCCGACTTTCCACCACGTTCTGTTCGCCGCCATCGCCTTCAGCTGTCCGATCTATACTAAAGATTAAAAGCTTCCTCTTGAAATTTGAGTTGACGTTTGAATGCTAAACTAAACCAAGACACGCTTCCAGCGAAGACATGCCCCGTTTTCTTTCGCTACTGTAATCTACGTTTCACTATTGTAATCTGCTCTACAGCGTTTTTGTTTGCCCTTTATTCTGCTCTAGTCTGCTTTGTACAAAAAAAAAGAGCAGCTTTTGGTAAATTTCTACACCAGGTGTTCACATAGTCTACCCTATTTTTCAATCTGGTGGATATTAGTAGAGTGATAAAGAACATTTTGAAAATAACTCGGCTCGATTCAGAGTATTCGTGTGGAAAAAGGTGCAAAAATGAGTTGCAGAAAAATTGCAGCTGCTACAGTAGTTTTATAGTATATTCATTCTTAAGTGACGAAAAGAAGCGGCACCACTTTTATTTTCTTTTAATTTTCGCACTTCTGCGTTAAACTGGCACCTTAAGGTGTTAGTTTTAGCGGCAATCTCTTGCGCATTAGTACTCGTATTTAATTTTGCTATTGTGACTATTACGTTTCTTCCGTGGGTTCTTAAAAAGAATAATGAGGCTATAGCTATCATCATCATCGTGGCGCGACAGCCCGACGTCGGGCCTTGGCCGCCTGGATCATTGTCCTCCAATTATCTCGGTCACGTGACCGCGTCCTCCAATTTTGGGAGCCCAGCAGCTGCGCGGCGTCCACACCTACTGAGCTCTCCCAACGAGATCTCGGTCGTCCTCGCAGTCTCGCTCCGTCGACTCGTTCTGCATTCATTACTCTCTTAGGCATGCGATCATCGTCATTCTTTGTACATGCCCTGCCCATTGAAGTCGTTGTAGTTTGACGATTTTCGAGACTTGCAGCTCATCGTACATTTCATACAACTCATGGTTGTACCGGATGCGCCATCCATCTCGATCGCAAACAGCCCCGAAAATTCGCCGTAGAACCTTACGTTCGAAAGTGTCTAGCATGTTTTCGGAGGCTTGAGTTAGGGTCCATGCTTCGCAGCCATAGCATAGCACTGGTCGTATAATGGTTTTGTACACGCGGAGCTTCGTGTTTCTGTGCACATGTTTCGATTTCATTATGGGGAGAACCGAGAAAAAAGTCTTATTAGCTAACTGTATCCGTCGCTTGATTTCGTCAGTTTCGTTGGCGTCCCTTGACAGGTTGCACCCCAGGTAGATGAAGTTGTTCACGAACTCGATGTTGAGGTCCCCCACGTTGATGCTCGGTTGTGCAGGTGTCCTTGTCACCGATTGCATCATTATTTTAGTTTTACCCTCGTTAATACGTAATCCAACTTCCTTTGCAGCGGTATCGAGCGTATGCAGAAGTTCTTCTGCGTCAGCCAATCTTCGGGACATGATGTTGATGTCGTCGGCGTACGCTGCTAATTGTGTCGACTTGATGAGCAGCGTCTTGCTGTTGTCCATATTCATGGCCCGAATAACGTATTCCAGTGCTAGGTTGGAGAGCGTCGGTGCCAGTCCATCGCCCTGTTTCAAACCAGTGCGTGTTTCAAATAGATCAGTAAGTCTATTCTGAATCCTGACTTGTGAGACGGAGTTGGTCATCGTCATCTTTGTCAGTCGCACTAATTTTGCTGGTATACCAAATTGCAGCATGATGTTGTACAGTACTCCACAATCGATACTGTCGTATGCCTGCTTGAAGTCGACAAAGATTTGGTATACGTTTACGTTGTATTCCCAGCACCTCTGGAGTATCAGTTTGACTGAGAAGAGCTGGTCGGTTGTGGAGCGACCAGGTCTGAAACCGCTTTGATATTCGCCAATGACTCGTTCTGCGTACGGTTTTATTCTATTTTCCAGAATTTTCGTCAAAATTTTATAGGACGTACAAACTAGTGAAATGCCCCTGTAATTCTCACACCGCAATTTATCTCCCTTTTTATGAATTGGACAGATGATGCTTCTGCGCCAATCGTCTGGGATCTCCTCGTTCTCCCATACTCGCAGGAGTAATTGATGTATGGCATCAACTAGACTCGTTCCACCGAATCTTAGCAGTTCAGCTGGGATCTCGTCAGCGCCCGGCGCTTTATTTCGTTTTAGTGACCGCAACGCGAGATCAACTTCCTCTACTGTCGGGGGTTGAATGGGTGGGCCTAGATCAACAATATCGTCGAGAGCTTCCTGTGTGGGGATGTTAGATGGTCGGTTTAGAAGCTCTTCAAAATAAGAGGCCCATCGTTTGTTAATACCATCGGTGTCGCTGATGATGTTTCCATCCTTGTCCTTACAAAGGCTAGTCCTGGGTTGGTAGCCGTTCTTGATTGTATTTACTAGTTTGTACGCTTATCTGGTGTTCCTATTAGCTAAGTTTTCGTTTATGTTCAGCAACTGCTCGTCAAAGTATTTACGTTTCTTACGTCTAATTATTCTATTCGATATTCGCCGTAGCTCGTCATATTTTTCTCTTCTGGCTCTGGTTCCTCGTTGAATCCATTGTCTGTAGGCCTCGTTTTTCGCGTCAAGTGAATTTTTGCATTCTTCGTCGAACCAGTCATTTCGCGCTCGCCGGGCTTTATATCCCACGACCTTCTCTGCGACATCCTTGATGGTACCCTTGAGTTCTTCCCAGAACCCATGGACGCCTGTGTTGCTGATGTTGTGTAGCATAGGTGATAGTTTTTCCTCAAGGGCGGTAGTATACGCCACCGCTGTAGCATCACTCAAGAGCTTATCAACCGCAAAGATTTTGGGAGGGCTGATTCTTGACTGGTGCAACTATGGTTTGCCACTTGTAAAAATTGTGTGCGATTTCTTGTCATTAATCTCGCTGCCAAGCCAATTTGTTTCCTGGACTGCAGTAATGCTCAGTTTGTACTTTTCGACCTGTTGAAGGAGGGCCTTCTCGGCCCCCGGTTTGTTCAGGGAGCGTACATTCCAGGATCCGAAAGAATAATCCTTTATTCGTTTGCGTGGTCGTCGTTGTTGATCCGTCCAATCCGAGGCTTTTGTTCCAGGTTTCTTGACATGGAGTGGTTTTTACAAGGACGAGTTGTCAGCACGTCGCTTAACCCCATTTGGGGGATGGCCTCGGAGATAGCTGCTTCAGATGGTTTAATAAACGTGCTGGAGCCCACACAACTATGTAGCAGGTCCAACTACGCAAGTCATTCCATCCTACTAGACCTGAGACGCTTAGGTGTTTGTCAGCCATTCAGGCTACAGCTATCTGCCTTTTCCAAACTGTCTTATCGCTAAGACATTGGCCGTCAGCGAATTGATACACTGCCGTTACCAGGGGGCGCCCACGCGGAGGACTATGGAAAAGGTCTTTGCCCCCCAGGCTATAGCTATAGTTACGAAAAATTCAGTTCACAATTCCAATAAAACATTTATCTATTCACTCCTTTACAGTGGACCATAAATCTACTTGCGCCTCATATAATGAAATTAACTTCAAACAAATTCGCAGCATCTCCGTCGGGTAGATTTCGAATTCGCAAATTCAAAATCCTTAAGTTCCACGTTTATTGGCCGGAAAATACGTGTACAAAATTTGTCTTATACATATCATGTTCCCTGTTTCTGCTTTAGGTGGTATAAACCTAGTTTGTTTCGTGTGAAGCTATTCATGATGCACACACGATGGATATTTATTCCCCAAAGCGGCAATGGACTCTGAAGAAATTCAAGGAATTTCAGTTCTAGCAACTAAATATGCACCGTGTGAGGGCTCTAGGGACTTGTCGTCGAAAGCTGAAATGGACACTGAACCCGTGAAGTGGGAGGATGTATAAAACAGATTGCATACCGGTTCTATTAGGTACAAAAATTTATGGAATTTATGATTTCGAACTTGATTTCGTACCTAACCCTTTCAAAACTGTGAGGATAAAAATACAACGACCGGGACCGTTGCACTTTTATCCTCAAAGTTTTGAAATAAACATTTTTTAAAGCACAATAATGCATTTCTGTTAAACACTTTCGGGAAAGCTAAGTATCCGAGGACATGAAAAACGGTAGAGCTCTACCAGCTAATATATCTCTATGTATAAGTTGTAAAGCAGAAGTAGAGGCGAAAAACTTCTCTGCGAAAGGTATTCACACAGCAATGAAATCTCTACAAAACAGACTCTCCTGCAGACAGTGTAGTGCTCCATACTGCAGCTCTACGCGGTATCTACACGTTCACACGTCTCTACCAAGAGTTTTCTCTAAACACTACCATTTTTTCTCTCGTGTATAAACGTAGCTTTATGCTTCGTTTACACGTGAGCATTTCCGTGAACGTAAACGTGAATGCATTAACAACATAAATGGTTGCATCTTTTCGAACGAGAGTCAATAGTCGAAGGATAGTTTTCTTTTTATGCGTCCATGAGCAAACATGGATCTTCTTTCCGCGTATCCTCCGTTTGAAGTAGTGGGGTACGAAATTTGATTGGTGGTTGTTGGTATATTCTTTTGTTTACACGTGAACATTGAGCAAAACACGGAACATTGAAAAATATTGTAGCTTCACTAAATGCATCATCAAATTCTGACTTTGCCGGACACCGGAAAAATAACGGAAGATACAGACTTCAAAGGTGAGATCACAGAGAAAATGCCGAAATAACTGACCAGTCAATTAAAACGACTCCGAGAAAGTTAGCATACGAGGTGACTAATGCTTTCCAAGTAACACCTCGGATGAAGCTCGCATAGCACTTCATCAAAGCTCACAGAATAATATCCGCCAAATCCTAAATCACATTTTTCTCCATTCTCCAACAAATCCGCCCTTATCCCGGCAGAGTCGAAGTACGAGCCATTTCGTGGGAAAAATGCATAACGAACCCGAGTCAGCCAATCTGAACATGAAAGCTATTATATTCGATCCTAATTAAAACTCTGCCACGAGCAACTCACTAAACATTAATGATGTGCCGGTGCAAAAACATCCTTGTCCGCATATTATACGTATACTCACCCCGTACTCCCACCATTTTTCTCGGATCGGAATGTGGTTTAATTTTTTTTTCGTCAACCTCACCAAACTGCGTGCGTATTTCGCACATACTCGTAGGTACACAGTCAGGGTTTTCCTATTGATGTAGTCTGGTGACGAGAGAAGTGGTGTAGCGCAAGTGGTGAAACTATGGCACACGTAGTGGTGGAATGTTCGTCTAAAAGAGCAGGAAATGTTAATTAGGCTTTTGAGGAAAATAGAGACAGGACAAGCACTGTACACCGAAGAGCCAGTGTATACAACACACTGGAAACACAAGATGAAAGCGAACGCTGTGTTATTAATCTCGAAGCAAGCGCTGTCGCCATCAGGACGAACAGAGGAGATGCGAATCGGTCTGGAAACATCAACGAGCGGATAGCAGCTTGTTTATTTACCATTGTCACTTTTCCGTTGGTTCCAGAACGTGAATATTGCGGATGGCAAATATTGGAAAAGCATATGACAAGTGGGATGGGGAAGAAGGGATTCCTTGGCATAGAAAATTGTCGGATGGTCCGTTTTCTTTCGCTTTTGTTTTGGGTGACCGTCTATAGACATTTTTCGTTTAAATTTAATGCATCCCCGGGTTTTATAGCTTTAAAGCGAAGTCGATAGGAAGTAGGAAGATGCCGCCGAAAGTGGCTTACGATCTCATTAATTTTAAAGAAGTGTTTTATCGAAAATGCTAGAACATTTTTTTTGTGTTAATATTAGGTATTAGTACTCGTAGATGTGAAAGACTTCGTAAGTCAAGAAAATGAAGAAAAATGTACAAAGTTTTGTGGTGTCGCAGATGATGAACGGATGATGATTAGGCACAGCATTTATGGTGGGTGTCGAGTAATGATATATAGGTATATGTTTCAATAGATATGGAACTAAGCCCGTTCCATATATGAAATAAAACAGTATATCACCATTTCGAAGACCAGGAGTTGGATAAAATTGTTTCTAGTCGGCGAGTGAAGGAAAGCTTAAAGCTAGAAAATACAGAGTACTTGTCGGAAATCTGGTCTGATTGGGGGGGAAGGGGTGAAAGAGGAAATAAGGTAGGCGCACTGAACGCATTCCGGAAAGCAACCGTAATTCAAAAACTGTTCAACGTAGACCAGAGGCGATGCTCACAATAAACGGATCCATTTTTGGAGGAAATAGCGATTAACTTATCTCTTGCACTTGAAAAAATTGCTGTCAAGAGACCTAGCTAAGAAGTCCACGTCTTAAGGTGGATACACACTTTCGTCTAAAAGCCAAATTGATCCCGGTTCGAAGCAAAATCCGTAGTGTGTGGGTTTCAAATTTGCGGCTCCGCAATTAACTGCGATTCAATTTGAATATTCGAATCGCCCAAAATCCACGAGCCAGCACCAGACTGCCACGGCACTTGTGCGCGGATTCGAACTGAATGGAGTCAAATTTGATATACGCCAAGGTATTTATGCAAAACTTTTTCAATCCAACTAACTGTGCGTGAAATTAAATTGGACAAGTGTAAAACTGAGTTGTAGTCCGGATGGCGCAACGGTTAGCACGTCCGCCTTCAACGCACTGGGCCTCGGTTCGATTCCGGCGATTTACGTGTCGGACTATGGGCCCACTCAGCTGTTAAATGAGTACCCATTATGGGGTAAATAACTCGGTTGAGCGTGTTGCTGATCACATACCTCTGCACAAAAACCGTCACGATCTAGAAAATGAGATGATGCTAACTCAACTCGAGGCCGTGGTTCAAATTGGACTGTTGCGCCAGGTATTTTTTTTTTTTTTTTTAAACTGAGTTCGTCATCGAACTTGACTTTTAAAATGGCGTCTGGCTCGCAATGGGTCTGGTCCGCAGTGTTTGACCCCTAAATTTGGATCGGGATCATTCGGAGCGGACCCATTTTGATCCGCGTCTAAATGGACGCAAGCCTGTGTCCACCTTTTAAGCAGCCAAAAAATGGAAATTGATACGAATGTCTAGTCTTATACAGTCAATCAAATGGTTGTCAACACGGTAGCGTGTTGAAAATTCACCATTACAACCGTCCTTGTCCAAGTGCCTCCATCCATCCCACTGTTTTGAAAAAATCTGAATATTGTTAAAAAATTTCAAGAGTCCGCAAACATTTTCAAAGTCTTTTGAAAATGTTTGCGGGCCGTACAAACATTTGAAGACACAATTTTTTCTTTAAAAATTCTCCTTATAGACCCCTCAGGCAGACAAGCAAACAGAATGAATGAACACGATTGCACTCTCACGGAACTTTATTCGCGTGAATGTGAAATGGTTGACAAAACTTTGAAATGTCCACAAACATTTTCAGAGCCATTTGAAAATTTTTGCGGTTGCAAAGTAAGCGATTCAGATATTTACAACCGCAAATTTTTGTATAAATGTAAAGCTCTTTTGTTTTTGTACAGAAATTTGTGTAGTGTGAGGGGCCTGAAAAAGCTTTATCTATAACACAAAGTCTCCTTTGTGGCAAATACCGTTTCGAATCGACTTCTGACTAGCGACTGGCTCTGGACTCTTCGCATTATTATTTATAGCTTTATTATGATGATGCAAGGCAAGCTTCTGAATATTCCTTTCAAATTACCTTCAAATGTAGAACTTTTTCCTTTCCAAAATTCCATAGAAATATCAAAATTAATTCTAAGCCACAACCCCTCAAAGCCACTTATCATCAATTTACGCACAAGTGACGCTGTTCATCTTCTTTTAAATACAATTTCAATTCAACCACCTTGACATATAATTCTTCAATTTCTACCAACTAAAATCAGCTGAAAAAAACTTTAGCTGACCCAAATACAATTAAATCCTCTTCAACGTCCTTTTCCTTGACACCCGCTCTTCCCAATTTTCCGATTTCCCCGTGCTAAATTCAATTGAAAAGTTATAAATCCTATCATCAAGCACTAAACCACGACGTAACGTATTCTGAAATCCAGGATGAAGTTCGATTATAATGGACCCCACAAAAAGGCGGCTAAGATAGAGGAGAGTGGGGACGATGAAGGAATCGTAAATCGTTTCACCATATATAAAATCCAGATTACTTTTGTGTCCATTGCATAGTCGGCGAGAAAATCTGCTGAAAGATGGCGCCGACTTAGTTTCGATAGCAAACCCAATTTATAATCATCGCTCTGAATGTGCAGGGTGTAGAGAGCTGTTCCATTACGATATCTCCTTGAGGCATTGAAATTATTGAACGGGAGTATTACTCACTCTAGATCGGGAAGTACAGTTCTGAATGGCGGAGCTGGCCTGTGAAATGGGAGACAGCTATTGTCTGGTTCAATCAAGGACTGGAAATGTATAGATTTTAAGCTTTCGCATTTTGTGAGATAATAAGGTGGACTTTTATTGTTTCGACTGTTCATTTTGGACAAATGATCTGAGTGTGGGCGAAATGAGATTTGCCTATCGCAGGGCTAGGGGTAAGCCAATAATAGGCTTTACTGGATTATATTTTGCGGATATTACTTAGACATTGTGGATGCCTCCTTTTTGTGTATATTTTGAACAAAGACGAGGTTAATGGTTATTACGAGTCGAAGTCTAGACTGTGTTAACAATTTATATTTATATTTTTTTGACGCAGGATGTAGAGTTCCCGATGGTAAATACTTTAATGGTAGATAGCACTATTTATTTGAGGAAAATTAACGTATGACATGGTTACTCTCTCTCTCTCGCTCTTTCTCTATGTAAATGAATAAAAAAAAGCTTGACTTGTCGACCAATACTACTGAATATTGCCCCCCTCTCCTCCTACCCGGACCCCGACCTGAAAATCGGTACTTGTTGTGTCGCATAAGCATATTCTTGGTCGCATGTTTGATTTTCGTTTTGTTTTTTTCGATTACTTCGTTTTTCTTCGTTTTTTTTGCGACCAATACAAGAATCGGACCAGTTCGATTTTGATAACTACCTATAATCATATGAATCATAAGCAAGCAGCCATGTGGACATATAGATGTCATGCTTTCCAGCTGGTCTGATTGGTGCTTTGATTTGTTATTAAGCATGTTTGCTAGTTGTTCTGGAACGGTGTCCAATTCCGAAACAAAGGACGGCTAAAAACCCCTTAGGACTAAGTATTCTTTTCCAAATCCCCCGCCATATAAAGAATTCAGTGACGTTTCACCGCCATTTTCACCATCCATTTCCACTCGATTACCAAATAGTTTCCTGTATTTTTTTTTTTTGAATCGTCATCATCATATTCGGATATAAAACTATAATGAAAACCATCCCTCCACCAGTTCACCTATTCCTGATATCACATTATTCCAAAAGAATGTACAGCAGAGAAGAAAGAAATTTTCTTTTCGCCAAAGTAAATTAAGCTGTCAATGGAATACAAAAGGCCATCATCCCCAAAATTACGCGTTCTCGCAAGGTTTCCATAACCGTCCTGGCATGGCGGTTAGAAAACATATTCGTACACTCCCAATATGCGAGTTTGTACGTCACCGAAGACCACGGAACTCAGGCAAATTTTAAGTTTGACTTGAGCCCCAAGTTTCGTATCATCGCCGCCACCACTCAAGCACCACCATCCCTACGAATCGACTTAAAAACGTTTACCAAGTTTTCTGATTTATTCTTCAGGAAATTTATCGTTCTGATGACTTTTTGGGAGGTTTCCCTTCGAACGATAGCACAACGATTAAATGAAGCCCCGGATTGAGTTCTTTTGAATTCGCCTGTTGTCGAACTTTTTCATCGAATCTTTCTTCAGTTTGCGTTTTTGCGTCTATTGTGCGGCTCAAGCTGCTGAACTTTTTGGTTAGACAATGTTTCAGTGTCGACCTTTCTAAAAATGAACGAGCTTAAAAAGCAATCTGTTTGAATGCCCAGAAAATAATAAGTGCGGATAAGAGTGAATATTTGTGGAGTTATGGCGGAATAAGTTTGATTGACCGATGGATAAGAAATTGGAATCTTCTTAAATGTTACAGCAACTGCTTTTGATTTAAGGACTTAAGTCAACTGGCCTGCTTACTAATTAATTAACCATATAATATACTGGGGGTATTGCTTCTTTAAGTCGTCGCCTGTAGATGTCTCGGTTCCAGCATTGCTACCTCCGCAATTTGGTGCTGATCCATTCGTTGCATGTGACCCGGCCACTGTAGTCTTCGCACCTCAATGAATTTGAACGCCTCTGGTTCTTCAAATATTTGGACGAGTTCATGGTTGCATAGTTATCGCGATTGGTATTCTACGTGTGGTGCTCCAATAATTCTTCGCAAGAAGTTGGGCTGCAACTGCCAATACAAGACGAGAATCGGGTCATACATTGTCTAGCTAAAGCAACAGCAAGGTTTTAGGTTTGGCTTGATACTGGCATACAACACAAAATATTTTATTTGTCGACAAAAGGCAAGCGGATAGTCTACGAGGGTTGCCTTTTATATTTCGAGATTAGAGAACAAAAACAAATATTAATCATTGAAAATCGCTTTATTGTTTTTCAAAATATTCCCCATGAAGATCTATACACTTTTGCATGCGTTTGAACCAATTGTCAAAGTACTTTTGCCACTCTGATTGAGGTGTCTCCTAAACATGCATTCTGAACGCAGCAACCGCTTCTTCAGGTGTTGAAAAACGTTGACCTCTCAGTTTGTTTTTTACGTATGGGAATAAAAAGAAGTCATGCGGTGCCAAGTCAGGACTATACGGCGGATGACCCATCAAATCTATGTTTTGA
Organism: Chloromyia formosa; assembly: GCA_964017055.1. Classification (NCBI taxonomy): domain Eukaryota; kingdom Metazoa; phylum Arthropoda; class Insecta; order Diptera; family Stratiomyidae; genus Chloromyia; species Chloromyia formosa. Next base: position 13,441,921 of record OZ024818.1, on the reverse strand, counting down.
GTGCTCAAAAATGCAGTTGTTTGAGCTGATGTGTGAGAGCTCGCATTGTCGTGGTGAAGAGTGATCCGTCTTCGGCGGTTGGTTTTCCTGATTTCTTGGAAGACAACTGGCAAACAAATGGTTGTGTACCACTCAGAATTGACTGTTCTGCGTTGTTCTAGTGGTACGGTTGCGACATGTCCAGTTTTTCCGAAAAAGCAGGCGACCATTTGCTTGGAAGTGCTTCGTGCGCGAACAACTTTTGTTGGGTTTGGCTCATCTTGAAACGCCCATACAGTCGACTGCTGTTTACTTTTGGGCTCATACGCGTAAATCCACGATTCATCACCTGTCACGATGTCATAGACGTGTTTCGAAGCACCGCGATCGTATTTTTTGAGCATTTCTTTCGACCAATCGACACGAGCCTTTTTTTGAGCGATTGAGAAATTGTGTTGGATCCAACGCGAACAAATTTTTTTGACAGTCAAATGTTCATGCAATATTGAATGTATGCTGGTCCCACTAATGCCTAAGGTTGTCTCAATCTCACGATAGGTCACATGACGATCTTGCAATATCAGTTCGCGCACAGCATCAATGGTTTCCGGACGACCTTCACCTTTTGGACGACCTTCACGAAATTCGTCTTGGAGTGAACTACGACCTCGATTGAATTCACCATACCATCGATAAACACTGTTCCTCGATGGAGCTTCATCGCCAAAAATTGAATTCAGTTCATCCATGCACTGTTGCTGAGTTAATCCACGTCGAAAGTTGTAAAAAATAATCGCACGAAAATGTTCACGATTGAATTCCATTATTTGGCCGAGATTAATCTTTTAAGTTACTGTAAAAAACACAAATAGCGCTCGTATGTCAAAACGTTCTGAGTACGTATAACCTCAAAAATGTCAAACTTAACGATAGAGGTGTCAGTTGCCAGATTGCAACACTAGGGTTGTCCAATCCCGAAATATAAAAGGCAACCTACGTATTGGAGGTTTTAACGGACTTTTTGACGGTCACAGCAGAGTTGATTGATATTTCTATCTATGTCACCATGGAAGTTAAACGCTAAGATAAATTCCTATTCAGAAAAAAAAAAACAAATAACTCAGCCTTCCTTCTCATCATCTCTAGGCACTCATTGTCAAACTATTCGCGATTTGTGCGGCGAGCTTTATACCCTACCACATGTTCAGCAACTGTTTTTTTCTTATCCTTAACCTTGTTCCATGTATCGTCCACTGATCTTCCTGTGCGCTCCGGAGGACTGGAAGTAATTCCTCTCGAGCTTCGATTTCTTCTATTCTATTATTTCTCCATATTATATCTTTTTCGGCTTTGTCAAGGATGTCAAATTTGACCAGGTATTGTTCAGAGTCGCAGCTTGTTCTTTTAAATGAATATCATCGTTGTTGGATGAGGACACACACAGTCTATGTGACTGAAAGTACGGCCATTTGAATCGAATATTGGAAGGTACTATAGCTGATGATTAGGTATCCGCTGCTGCTGAAGTCGTGGAAACTATGCCCTCTGGTTGTTCCTCTATGAGCAAGCTCGTTGCCAGAGCGTATATAGGTTCAATGCCGCACTGGGCTACTTAAATCAAGGTGCTTGGTCGGAATGCTAGTACACCTGGTCGTGCTGTATCTCCGATGAATCAAGGCGGCACTTGATGATCCACCGTGTGGACAAAACCAGGGGGACAAGGGTGGGGTAGCGTTTATACAAAAAAAAAATGGTTTTAGTGGGCTCATCCATGCCATGAAACTTAGACAACAGTAGCCCACTTCAATAGGAATGAATGTGTTCAAAAAGAGAATCACAAAAATTTCGAAAACAAAGATTATAATGAATTTACCTAGAAACCATTAACAATTTGTACTTGAGCTTATCTCACACTTCGCCGTTTTTATACCCTAGACTTATAGTATAGGGTATATTGTTTTTGTCACGACGGAAATATGTAACACCTTAAAGGAGGCTCCGGAGGTATAGCAATGTATATATATAAATGATCAGGGTCACCTCCTGATTCGATTTAGCCATGTCTGTCTGTCTGTGTCTGTCTGTCTGTCCGTCTGTCTGTCTGTCTGTCCGTCTGTCCGTTCGCACGATAACTTTCGATAAAATGAAGCTAGAGCCTTGAAATTTTAGTCAAATGTTGGAAGTGTGATCTAGTTGGATGGTATTGAAAATGGGCATGATCACGCCAAGAGAACGCCTACCTCCCCTACATATGTAAAATACATAAATGTATCTATAACTCCCGATTAAAGAAACATGAAAAGCTCTAGCTTTGGTAGATAACTCATGAGGGTAATCTCATACTCTCCTGGGAAAATAAAACTAATAAGTTGAAAACTAACGGTAATTTTCTTACAAAGAACCCCGTACTACCCTACATTTCAGGTTTTTTGTCTATAACTCATGAACCAATTGACGTAGACACCTGATTTTTGGCGTGTAGCCTTAAAGTGAGAAGCTGCTTAAGATTATGTAAGTTGGGCATAATCAGATCAAAGGAACGCCTACCTCCCCTACAAATTTCCAAAAATTAAATACTCCTTTAATTACGATAACTTTCGAAAAAATGATACTTGCAAGTTGAAAATTTGAAAGAATGTTGCTAATAAGACCTTCTTTGATGGTATTGAAAATGGGCAAGATCCGACTCAAGGAACCCCCACCTCCCCTACAAATGAAACTTCAAATAAGCGATAACTTTTGATAGAATGAAGCCAGCAACTTGAAATTTTGGTCAAATGTTGAAAGTGAGATTGAGTTAGTTGGCATTAAAGATGGGTAAGATCCGACTTAAGGAACCCCTACCTCCCCTAGAAATGAAACTTAAAATAAGCGATAACTTACGACAAAATAAAGCTAGCGACTTGAAATTTTGGTCAAATGTTTGTAGTATGATCCAGTCGACTAATATTGAAAATACGTAAAATCCGACCATCGAAATCCCTACTTCCCCTACAAAAGAAACTTCAAATAAGCGATAACTTTCGATATAATGAAGCTAGAGACTTGAAATCTTGTTTAAATGTTTGTAGGGGAATCTAATTGGTTGTTGGAAATGCTGGGCAAGATCCGACTCAAGGAACCCCTACCTCCCCTACAAGTGAAACTTAAAATAAGCGTTAATTTTCGATAGAATGAAGCTAGCGACTTGAAAAATTGGATAAATATTAGTAGAATGGGTTAGTTAATTGATTTTGAGAATGGTCAAGATCCCACTGAATGAGTGCCAACCTCCCCTATGAACTGGCCATATAAGAGACCCACTTTTAATGCATATGGTCGTTGCCAATTGGGACTTTTGATATCACCACTAGGTCTGTACAAGTCTAGGGTATATACGCTTCGGACTCCGGGCCGAAGCTTCGCTTCGGCCTGGTTTTAAATTTAAATTTCATTACAATGGCTGGATTGGAATATCCAAGTCGTTCATTATGTATGGATTCATGTGTTGCTTTTGACCTCAATTTAAATATTGGATTTTGCTGAAACGTTTCTCTTCGAGTGACCGCAACCTGAATATTTACAACGTTGTGTTTTCTTTCTCTTTTTTCAAATGCTGCTGGTACAAGCATGTTGTAAATGCTGTCTACGTTTCATATCCTGGTTACCATTTTCACCCATGGGAAATTGTAGAAATTTGTTTTGGAAAACTTTCAAATGTACACACAAAAAGAAAAAGTTTTTCGATTAGAACTTGAAATAGAATATGTTAAGGAAGGACAGACAGACAAATACGGATTTATCTGGACGTCTCACATTTGAAGTGGAATAGTGAAAATGCACATTCGGTTTTTGACTCCTGCATTTTTGAGTTAGTTATAGTTGTCAGGTTGTATGTTTCCATGCAACAATAATACCTTGGGACCTGCTTAATGACTTGTTATCGGAAAAGATAGTTTTACCAGCCATAGCCTTATCTATATGCAGCTTACGATGAGTCTTTCGACGATTTCCACATATCCTTGCAGACTTACTCGTGTTTTGAGAATTTGCATTAATTTTCGAAAAGTTTTTGAAATATTCATCCCCGTTAGTGGTTGCTTACATACGAGAATGTATATTTCGCTTTTGGCTCGTGTTTTTCGTTAACATCCAGGAAGCGGGTTGAAGCCATGACTCAGAGAATTCATTTCCATTTTATTTCCATCAATTTAAAACCTCCGGAATCATTTCGAAACTTTTCTTCAAGTCTTTGAGCGAAGTACACTGTAAAGCTACTTTGGAGAGACCAATAGGGTTCCCGGGTGCAATTAATTAGAGAACGGATTTGGTTCAAAGGGAGATATTCCCACGATTTATAACTGCTGGATATGTAGCACTTTAGTTAGTTAAAAGTTTTTGAAAATTACTTTTGGATATTTTAGAATTCCCCTTCTCAAACCGATCACCACTGTAATGACCGGTTTCCACACGAAATAAAACGCAAAGTAATTGTTTTCGCATGGAAATTGCACACAACGGTGTGGAGACTTTTGTCTGTGTGTGGGATTTTCATGCGAAGAACTAAGTACCGAGAAAGGAGAAAATTTTAGTGTCAATTTTTGACCGTTTTTGTATGAGATTTCGCACGAAAAGCGGAGTTATTATCATTCTTTAGCAGTAAATACCGAATTTCAAAGAAGCATTCCTTCAAATTTATTCATAATTCTCGTCCTTAACGATATTCGCAAAAAAACAGACAAGAGAAAATGAGAAGTTAAACCAAAATCAGTATTGTTCCATGGGCAAGAGATTTTCATCTTTTCAACTTTATGAAAATCCAAAGAAAACTGTTAACAGCGGCATGCATGCGTCAGGCATTAAACAATCATATTCACTGGAAACATATTTTTTTCTTTTTTTTTTGCTTATGGTAGAAAATTCAACGACGATTTCATTCGATTTTCAAGTATTGTGTTTGCAGCTTTTCTTGATATTCTCCATGAATGTTTTATTCCGATTGCACGTACACAAAGTGAGGTATCGTCTTTTCAATATCGACACTACGCATAAATGGACTGAATAAAATACAAGCTGTCTTGTAATTTTCTTTCTGAGAAAAAAATTGGTTGTTTCTCCAGATTTTCTTTGTCATATGTCATATCTTTAACCACTGTTTGGAAAGTCAAGACTGAATTCGTCTTAAATTCGTCTTAAATTCAATGAAATATTTTCATCGACGTTTTTTTGGGAAAATTTGCGTTTGAATTTCTTTATGCTGTACTATGAACTGGATGTTTGGACATATATTATGGACATTTCGATTTGTTTGTTTTCCCTGGAAAGTGTCTGAAACAGATTTATCTTCGTTTATGGCTCTGAATTGGATCATCTTGATGTTGCTTGTTGCCATAGTTTGAAATTTGACTGAAGAAGATTTAAAATAATGAGAAAAAACATGATCGAGATGGATGCTGAGGACGACTTTTACAGCAACCATATTCTGTCAGGGACAAATAAATAGAAAAAAAAGCACAATTTTCATATTATTGCTAAGAGATTACACATTCAAGGATGGCTTTAACGTGAAGAAATGAATTTAAATATTCTGCTTCGAAAAAAATAAATCTCTTTTCCTTCGTTCGTCTTGATAATGGTTACTAAAAGGTCCGCTAAAATTTTCCAGAAAATATATCGTCCGCCATTTTGCCATCAATAAATATTTGGAATCTTTGAGTATTGTGTATACTTTTTCGGGGGTCAGAGTGGTGTCGATTGAAGACACGAATGCCTCATCAAGATTGTGTTAGATTTTGTCGTAGAACCACAGACATAATTCACCACTAAAACACACTATTTCCAGACAGCGAGGACCACTGCTATGATACTGACATGCTCAACGATCAAAATTGCGTCGGTTCTTGCGGCCAAAGGACGAGCGTGGTGTGGGCCATTAATAGCATTCCCCAAATGTAAGTCCCCGCGCTTACTCCCGATTATGCTCCAGCATGCACCTCTGGTTTCGTACCACCAACAGATCCTTACTCATCAGGCGCTGCCATTGATCTGCCAGTGGAAGCAGCACTACCAGACCATAATATGGTTCGTTACAGCTGGTTCATTACAACTTTTTGCGAAATACGTTAGTCTTGTGAAATTGCCAGGCGAGGCCGTACAAAAGGCCATACAAAGGTTGTTACCACCTAAAGCGGAAATGTACTGTGAATTGATTAATTTTTTGACAGTATTTCTCAAGCAATTTTACGAAATACCGTATTTCGTCAAAAGCCTACGACATTATACCTATACAATAAAAGTATATTCCTTTCGTTAGTCCGGATGGCGCAGCCGTTAGCACGTTCGACTTCTACGCACTGGGCCCGGTTCGATTCCTACTGAATGCGGTAGTCTTTGATAAAAAGATACAAAGTATCTACACTGCATGCAGATACATCGGAACATGGATATGTCTATGACTACCGACTGCGTGGAACCTGTTGTGTTGAAGATATCGACGTAAGTTTTGTAAAGATCCCAGTATAGTTATACTGGATGAAATCATTCGAGAAAACACGTCCCACGCTTTCGGTAGGCATAAGACATATCCATGTACCCATGTATCTGGTGGCAGTGTAGATACTCGTCGTAAATTCTGCTTTGCTTTGTCCTGTCCGCTTGGGCTCCTTTCTCTCGCGGGATCGTTTCGTTTTCGTTTGCATCGCGTGTGTGCAATATTCACCTCCTCTCGTGCACCCTGTTCCATCTACCCGTTCAGTACAGTTTGCAGACTGCAGCCTATCAACATTTCGCTGAGTACGTTTCTGCTAATCGCAATCACGCTTCCCACCATCTTTTCCCAATCGGACGTGTATTGTGTTTGTGTATCTATTGCAAAATCGCTCCCACACTATCCGTCTCATCCCGCCCCTTTAATCAACAGTCCGGGTCCGGCACACACAATCCGTTTCTCAAGTAACGCGTGCCACTCTATGCGATTGTGTCCAGCAAACAGAAAGGGAAACTAAGAAAAGTAAACAAAACATTCCAACACACGCACAAAGAGAATGCACAAGAAAAATTTTGGAATTTTTGCAGAAGCGGGGGGGGGGGGGGGGGGGGGGCATTTGATCTTCTGCAGACCTCTGAATGTACATCATGTCACGATGACCTGCTTGGAACTATAACATCCTGCGACGAATATTTCTCTATTTCAGGGCTTGGGAGATTTTAACTCGCGCAGTACGAATCCGCCATTTTATTTTATGATACGTTTATTACATGTGTGGTGGAGGCCACATTGTGGGCCAGTCAGACCTCAAATCGCCGCCATTGCAAATGCACAACCATTTGGATAGAATGAACTTCATCCGCGATGGCTCTCGCTCTATCTCTATCTTCGGGGGGCGGGAGCTATGTAATATACACACTCTCAAATTGCGTCTGCGCATGTCCAAATGTTAGTCGAACTGACTACTTGCTACCTTTTCTGGGACCCTATTGATTCAGATATGTAGTACAACGTGCGCTATTTTATTTGTTTGGATTCCAGCCATTTTGAACATTTTGGAATTTTTGCGGAAGGGGGGCATTTGATCTTCTGCAGACCTCTGAATGTACATCATAACATATAACATCCTGCGACGAATATTTCTTTATTTCGGGACTTGAGAGATTCTAACTCGCCTAGTATAAATCCGCCATTTTGTTCTTTATGTTTATTGCACGTGGGGTGGGGGCCCACATTGTGGACCAGTCAGACCTCTAATCGCCGCCATTGCAAATGCACAAACACAGTCGCTGGATCACCCGATTTGGCTCGAATGAACTTCATCCGCTCTCGCTCATCTTCGGGGGCGGGAACTATGTACACTCTCTCAAATTGCGTCTGCGCATGTCCAAATGTTAGTCGAACTGACTACTTGCTACCTTTTCTGGGACCCTAGTGATTCAGATAGTACAACACGGGCTATTTTATTAAATGATGAATGGGAATTGGCGGAAATTGAAGGTCATTGAAAGTCCGCCCGTTCACCCGTACACTTTGTTATTTCTTGCCATCCACAACGTCAACCTTTATCGCTATCAAATCAACATCCCAACATGTACACACTGGATCCCCGCATGTGCACCGCCCGCGCGGATCTACAAGCAACAGCCATGCACAATGACCACTTCACTCAAACGACATGCACAACCAGAAAAGAAAAATTTTCGATGGGCTTGTTTCCTCTTCTGACCCCCGAGTAGAAAAACAGACATTTCGTGTGACGGACTGATTTTTAGGATGACCCCCAGCTATAAGACATATCCATGTCAAAAAAAGGGGTTTTACGTGTTGGACTATGAGCCCAATCAGCTGTTAAATGAGTACCTATTTGGGGTAATTAACTCGTTTGAGCGTGTTGCTGATCACACACCTACACAAAACACACCGTCGCGATTTAGTAAATGAGATGATGCTAACTCATTTCGAGGTTTTGGCCCAAATTGGACTGTTATGCCCGTCATTTATAATTTATTTATATTCCATTTCACAGCTCACTTTATCCCAAAAAAGGCTTCAAATCCGGCAAAAAAAAGGAATACCTGCAACAGGAAACCAATTCCGCTTTTGAAACTCCAGTCAAAGTGCATGAAACTGCAAAAATAATTACCACCACCTTCCAAATATGCATAAGCCATATCTGGGCTAGATACCACACAGGAGTCTAGCACGATATCCTTTGCTCAGCTCAACCGCAAAACGGACGAACCATTCAAAAAAAAAGTCGTTCCACACACGTCACTATTTGCAAAAGGCAACAGTGAAAATGAGGACACTGCACTTTCTAAGTTCTTCCACCTTGCTACCATCACTCGGATCGCCCCCCATTTCGGTCTAACGAAGACCGACGGATTCTCTACATGAGGGTTAGTTCACAAACCGCAATAATACCACCATCCACCAACATTGCAAGCATGGCATTCCCGCCACTCTAAGTTGGATGCACATCGCCACCGTCGTCCGGCTTGAAATTTAATAAAAGGGATGTCTAACTCCTCGTGGGCAATATGGTAGCGATACGAATGGTTTGCAACGAATTTCTTTGCTTCCACACTCCCACTTCTTCTCGCGTGTCAGTTTTCTTTTTGCGGCCAAACCGACAATCTTTTTGGGGGTGCTATCTGTTATTTGACTACTTTGCCGTTGTGCCGAGAGAGCGGATAGAAAGTTCAGTGGCCTACCGTCATGCTGAGCTTCACAAATAATTGCTTTTCACGTTAATACTGACCTCAGCACTATGACGGCTCTATGACAGCCACAAGCCACGTGGGATGGGGTGTCAGTAAGTGTCGGTGCGGTGGTAAGGTAATATCAGGCCAGACACTAAGCGTTGAATAAATTCTCTGGATCGTCGTCGAAAGGATGTGGCCTGCGAAAGAGACAGATTTATGATGCTCCCTCTTGTGAAAAATGAATAGACAATAAAAAAAAAAATGAAAATGAAAAATATGTCGCTTGAATTTTGCTAAAATTTGCATTTTCTGTGAATGACTGCAGAAGGAAATATATCCCGGCGGTGAGCACAAAGGCTTGAAGTTTACAATTACAAACTTCAAGCCTTCGTGCTCTTGTGCGCACATTGAAGAAGATGAGAAAGTCCGAATAGGGATTTTGTGTAATATTTTTTTATGTTTGTCCTGTAGATACACGTCCCACGTGTCGCAAACGGATCCACAGATGTACGGAAAGATGGTAGATTTATGCCATTTCTCCGAATTATTTAGGACGGAGAAGACCTTGTTTTTTTTTTTGATTTTGCAACTTTGTATACAATTTATATTTTCAATTAACTTTAAATTTTCTCAATACAAAAGACATAGTCTTCCTCGTAAGGGTCCCCTTGAGCGGTAGTGGTCTTTGCTGTTAAGCAGGTCTCGCCAGTGAGGCAGTTTAGTTTAGGCAATTATTAAAGTTACGCCTGAATGCCGAGTTATACCTAAGCGTCTCAGATCAGTAGGGTTGCATCACGGCAGCACCGCCACGATCGAAGATTACCATCGTTGACTTGGACGACGACCGACACTCGAAGTTCGTTCGTTGCAAACTGGTTTGCAACGAGTTGACGTTTGCGGTTTTCCATTGTCATACCCAGGCAATGTCGCTAATCAGTTGCATTGCAAACTGGTTTATAACTCGAGTTTCAAACGGGTTGCGTCATTTCCGGAAGGCCCTACTGTACAAATTTCAGATGCCTAAGTGTTGTGTTGCTATAAGTGGTGAATGCAATGAATGAATCAACCATACTGCGTTTACCACTGTGAAATTAGTAGTAGAACCTCCTCCGATTCGACTATTCCTATGAGATATATATGAAATAGTGGACCGAGGTCACCCAAATTTAGGAATGTGGTTTGGCGGTAACGACGTTCATGGCCATGAATGTGCGGGTGGTACATGCTGGCAACTGCATTCTCCGAAACCAGTTTATGCCAACGAAACGTCAACTGGGCCACATCGAACAATTGACGCGCTTTGCCCTACAAGGGGTTAGGGCAATTGAGTAGTATTATTAGAACTCCCACAGCGCTCCAGGCTCGTCGGTACAAGCCGGCTGGGATAGGAGGAGCATGCTAGCAACTGCAATATCCAAAATCTATATGGTATCGAAACTTTAACAAGGCATCACTATGGAAGAGATGTTAACGCGCTCATGCCCGTGGAGGGGTCAAATCAATTAACAAAAACAATCACAACACCTTCCTGAATAAAGCAGCCACACAAACGAAAGAAGCTCTGTTTCATTATCCCATTTCAATATTTGTTGTTAATACTTCACCTACGCAGGTAAGATTCTGTATAACAGGCAGGGCGAAACTTCGCAATGGGTTGCGTTAAATATGATTTCACCGAAAAAAATTGACAGACACTCTCGCATATGGGACATCAAGGCCTGGTACGTGTTACACGTACGACAAGAAGCCTAAACGAATTCCCTTCGAAAACCAGGACAAAAGTCTCCACGAAAGCATATTCTCATCATAATGGGTGAATCATTTAAATTGCAAACATCCTGAAATTCATTTTCGACGACAACGTCAATATCGCACAAATTATGATGCCACCCCTCGCGTGATACCCCGTCCAGACAATATTCGAATGTTTGAATTGCCAAGAGCCGGTGGCGTTGATGGGACGAACGACGACGAGGATGATGGAGATGACTGACGACTCTGCTGGCACTATTCGTACGATGTGAAAATCTATTCAAATGCGAAATTTCCATTTCGTGACAAATGTTGCCGGAATAAATCGGTCACCATAAATTATGCACACATTCCGTCCCAGCCCTAGCCCCCGAATGAACAACGTTACTCGTCGCGTTTCTGGCAAATAAACGCTACGTTGTTAGTATCCTTTTCATCTGGTTGCAAGTTGTCCTAGTACCGATTAGATGAGTAGCCGAACCTAGCGTTCCGCATCAATTTCGAGAGCCACCGATCTGTAATCTAATCTAAAATATAGTATATCCCCTTGAACGCCTCAGACTGGAATATAAGTCAAAGAAATTTATATTTCACACAATGAACCTACCTTACTTTTTTTTCTCTTTTGATTGCACAGTGCTTACTGTTCCTGTGCTTCATAATTTTGACATATGACAAATCACAGTTTGTTTGTCTTATTCATTCATTCTAATAAAGACTATCCTCTAATTTCTAATTACTCTTTTTTTGTTTCAATTATTATTTGACTTGCAAATTAAGAAAAGTGCATAGTTTTCACGAGTAGAGCCTTCATGAAGAAAATAAACTAAATTTAAGTTCTATTCGTATTTGAATTTTAAGCAACGAAACGTACTTGCTTGTGATCATAGCTGTCATTATGCTAATGTTTCCACTGACTGGAAAAGCTAATGCTAATTTACTGTTCAGGCAATAATTGATTTCTTAACTTCATCTTCAATTTCCTTTGAATTACAGGTTATCGTCACCGCGGCACACCATAACTTCGTCATACTTTGACTAAGTATAGAGTCCTAAAGGTAAGTTTGCAATTCGAAAGCTTTCCATAAACTTGAACGAAAATATGCAAAACTAATTTTATCGAGAATAATAAGAAAATTTAAAGTTTTCCACTTAGGTGAAAGAGTTGATTCTAGAGAAACTAATATGAGTACTAGCTACCGCCAACCAAATTATTTGATTACATCGCAGCCCGCTGTAAGATATTAATCTCGACAACTCTCTCAAACGCTAAGTTAAATTTCATCCTCTTTGTTTCGCCTATTTTACCGTGTAATATTCCTTTTAAATAAATTGCAATTACGTAGCGAAAAACTTGCTTATGCCATACACGTTGCGGTATACCGGAGAGGTATACCTAGTGTGACCTACTATACCGAAATTCCCGGTGTGGTATAAAATAGATGTGTTGGAGTCAGTTTCCTCTGTGACAAGTTGGAGGAACGTAGCATTTTCGATAGGATTGCCCCATAACAATCTTGGTGTAGGAAACATTGGAGCCGCTATACAATGCTCAATGTCGTGAGGTGTACTATTGCATGCCGAGCATGTGTTTTGGATGCTGTGGTCGATGCGGGACAAGTACGAGTTGAAGCGTGAGCCCAAGCAACACGGTGTTGAGCAACCGTGGCCCTTGTTGCTCTAGGCAGTCTACGTTCATCTGGAGAAATTTCCGATTGTTCAGCCTGGAGTACCGGATTAAGTCTAGGTCCCGCTATCGACTTCAGTACTTCCTCTCTATGCAGCACGGCGATTGCAGATTTGTAGTTGGAATTATCGAAGGGAATACTCTTGAATCTTTGGACCTCTTCCTCTCTAAAATTGCGCCTTATGTGTCGTAGCGGTGAAATCTTCTCCATTAGATTGAAATTTGGGTGATCGCTACGATAGCATCAAAATATATATTGTTTGGAGAGGAGGTTGTTATGGTCTTTTATAGGCATAGGCAATTTGTGTCAAGCTCCGCGTCCAAGCAGGGGCCAATTAGAGAATGATCTCCCAGTTGCCTTTTATATGACTAGTAGCGTCTCTTTGTCTTTACTCCAGGCACTTCTTGCTAAGGCTTTAAGGACCTTGTTCCTGCTTATCACACTGTTACATACTGTTGAAGCACAGAGGAGGAGGTTCCACAAGAGTGATCACTCCATAGAACTTTCGCCTCTGCCAGGAGATTTGTATGTATTGACAAATTGTATAGACTACACAAGAACTCCGGTATACCGGAGGAAAATGTAGGCAAAGACTTCGACTAACTCATATGAAGTAGGCGTAGACGACGAAAAAGAAAACTTTGTATGTATGCACTCATCAGCCGAACGGAACATCCTCTCTGGTACATGCTGCGAAAAATCACTTCACTTGGAAAAAGCTATCTTTCATCATCCATACCACAGCCATAGTCAGTAGCCAGACAAAGATGGGATCCTCGTCTCCTTTCAGCTTTCCCTTAAGACAATGCTTAATTTCGTAGCTTCTTCATTTTTCGTCCGGTAAAGTATTCCAGGATATAGTTGGGGACTTCTAATTAAAATAGTTTTTAAATATAAAGATTGGCAGAGGAACATTCCTGGCCCGTTCCATCCTTCGGGCATTTCCTTCCCAGTGTCATGCAAAATTAAAATTTAATAGACCAGTAGACGATAGTGCGGCAAGAATTATGTTGAAAGTAGAAGAGGAATCAGGAGGCGGAACGACGACGACGCGACGTGAAATGAGCTCGAGAAGCATTTGCGCTTTCACGAATTAGGTGTCTATTAGAATTTATAATGCATTTGCAGAATTTTGTGTAAAGGGTCATTGCTCTTTGTAATTATTACTTTGAGTAGACTGGAAATTTTACTCGATAGTGGACTAAAATTGTGCAGTTTTGCTAAATGCTTCTTCGGCAACTACGCGTGAAAATTGGAGGGTCGTATTTGAAAGCGATTAGAAAAAAAAACCGGGAATCCCGTTTTTTTTGAGAACTTGATCGAACATATGCTAAAGAACGTGCAAAACTGGGAGGAGTGAGTCGCACAATATGTGAGATTCATAAGGAACTCAGTAGGGAGGAAGAAAGACGTAAGTCAGCACGGCGGAGTAACGGCTAATTAGGTAGTGCCATCCCTGTGAAATAATATCGCGGGTTGGTCCCCCAGGAAAAACTGGTAGGGAAAATGTATTTTTGGGTTAAGTTTTACGGCTGAAATCAGATTTCTATACCACTTTTAAAAGAAGGCTGCCATGATATATCATAGCTCATTTAGACCACTTATGGGTAGGTTGTGGTACCACCAAGATCGTTTCACCTCATTAAAACCTAGCTCCCTTGCCAGCCTTTACTGATAATGCAGGCGTTCTGTATCGCGCTAGCATTTTTGAGGTCTCCCAAGTCATTGTGAAATCAGGAACCCAGAAATCCTTCTCCTGGTAACCAGGCCAATGACACGCAAGGTGAAGAAGGCTCTCTTCCTCATCCGCATTCTCACAACTCCTGCAATAGTAATTGTGAGGAGATAATAAAGCCTTCACTCACTGATTATTGGACAGTGCCCTATGTGATAATCCCCACCACCCTGCCAATATGCTTGCTATGCAGTGACAGTAATACAGCAAAATGGTTGAGGTCGAGTTTCGACCAAATCATCCTCGTCATTTTGCGCGTGCTTCCGATGAGCCTTCTTGTGTTAGCTCTGTCAACCGCAGCGGACTTAAAACTCAATTTACTGAATGCAATTTGCATTTTCATGTTTTTGCGGTCCCCATCGACAACATATCAATTTTCCCCGTAAAGCCAGCTTCGTATCCAAAAGTAATTTGGCTGCTGTGACAAGCACAGCACACTTAGATAATAAGGTGGCCCATTGTGATAAGAAAAGATTTTAATTAACCCGTAACCATAACTAATTATCAAACCAGCCTGCGCTGGTTATAAATCAAAGCAGCCAGCCAGCCAATACTGGCATTCTTCAGATCCTCCGGTTCTGAGAAAAAAACGTGAGCCGAGAGTTGATCTCCTCTTTCCCGCCAAGCCGGACAAGAACAGAGGAGATGAAAGCAGCTTTCCTCTTCATCAACATATTCACAACTTATACAAAAGTTGTAAGAAGGAAGGTGAAGCCTACTAGCATGTTGGAGAGCAGTAATCACTACCACGACAGAGCTGAAATGTTACCTATTCAACGATATGAGTTGGGATAAGCATAAAGGGTTTAAGATAGTCCAAATTGATCTAGTTACGTTACATGTGACTCCACTCTACCACCTAGCATTTGCTCTGTTAATGAAAATAGCATCAAAGAGACGAGAGAGTCAAGATATTCTTCCTATACATATAAATTTACTAAGCGTTAAGGAAGAAGTTAAATAAAAAATATTTTTGTTCCTTAACAAATTAGAGGGGCATACGGATCTTAATTGTTTTTTTTTTTTTTTTTTGTGCTAAACTATTGATATTCAAATGCTTTCAAAGATAATGTGCTGATATCAGGGCATTGAAATTAACATATCAGGTGGAATAATATCATCGAATTACTGTCCCAATCGATTCAATCCTATAAGCCTAGCACCCTCAATTGGTATACTCATTCATTCATCATTCAAAACGCTCTCAAGCAGAATTATATCTAAAGATGAAAGCGACTGCACCCGTTCAAAGGAATCAATAATAAGCCAGTCTTCTCACAAACGAATGAATTAGGGTAGTTTTGATGTATTACTTTTGCTCGAATTATTTTTCTTCAAGATGAACCCAAAATCCGTCCGTCCTCAGGCTGCTTATAAGTCCGCAGTGCGATCCCAATTTTTCCTACACTTTGCGAGTACCCACGGCCGAATGCCTTATTGCTGTACACCGCCTCCTTCCCCTTGGTCCTTGACGTTCAACGAGAAAAGGTGTTTATCTTGTAAAGATAGTTCATTTGTTCGTCCATGTTATATTGCTCAATCGATTGTTTGCCCTATAGTCGTCAATGGGACTTTTATAGCCATCCGCTAAAGGATGAGGTACTTCTCATCCTTGTCGGAAATGAGTATCCCATTCTGAACGGAAAATAGGTCAAATCGAAATTGATTACATCTATGGATCGTCGTCTATCTTTAGTTATCGAAGGACTATTGACGGGAATTATGTGGCACATGTTGTCGACATTTTCTATCAAGTATTTGCTCAGGATGTACCCGTATACATATTAGAAAGTGCAAACGCGGAGCTAGAGGGAAGAAATGCATTGAACGCGATAAATTCTAGTATAGGATTATCTGCGAAGGTTTTTGATTTCATATTGTGCATCCACTTCGGGAGCATGTTCATAAGAGTTTATATAGTTTTAAAGAAAATTGAAATCAGAAACATGCTGATGCTTGCAGGTTTTTGACGAACGACGTACATATCTAGTATTTGTAGGTGATCCATTGATTCAATGTGCACAGCATTCACACAGCAATCATTGGCAACTTCTCTTTCGAAGTTTTTACATCACTAGAAAAGTCAGAAGATGTGCATGCTAGTAGCTGCACGTCCGAAAAGTACATAGGAGTCCAGTTTCAAAATTTTCTAATTACAGTTTTAGTAATTTTGCAGAAATCGAAAAAAAAAAAATAAATAAATATACGAGTTTAACATTACTGTTTCAATTTTTTTCCTTGTTGCGTTAGATCATTAGAGTTTGAACAAAAAAATTCGTTCATGAAAAACACTTGACATTAAAAGTGTGTTTTCTACAGTTTGAACAGAAGTTAGCCGATGAGGCAACGATAATCGAACCTTTGTGGAGAAGGTAGACGTCATTTTGTGGCGAGTGAACTCTTTTACAACAGCGGCAAATGGGCGTACGGGCGTGCGCCCACCAACCAGAAGGAGACCGACTGCCGCGGGTGCACCGGCACGAACCGGTAGGATGCGTACTGCTCCAGCACCATCGAGGAGCCCTCCTTCACTTGTGGTTGATGTTTCGCCTGGCATCCAGGCGACCACAGCTGCAGGCTCGCGCAGGCAACGGATGAAATGGACAGAAGAAATGAACCTTTTCATCATCCGTGCCTACTACGAGATCGAACTCTCGCAAGGGACAACATCATATCGTCCCCTGCTACATCAGAGGTTCGTCGAGCGATTTCCGCATTTTGCACATGTGTCCATGCAGCGGGTTTCAGATCAGTACCGCTTCATTGTGCGAAGGAGTGCAATAGCGGAGACCACGAGGGAAATAATTCGACTTGAGGTTTTGGAGGCAACTCGAAACCAAGAGTCGGCGGGGCAGGATGTGGCGTCCCCACCACCACCATCACGTCACTCTGTTCCGCACAGGAGTACCTACAATACCAAACGAAGTACACTACTTCACCGCCAGCGGAAGAGAGATTCCTTACGACAGGATATTGGCCCATTGACTCAATTCGTCGCTGGCAATACCTGTAGGCGGTTGAACAAAAAAGTTGAAAAGATCCTCCGTAAATATTCCACTCCTTCCAGAACTCCTTTGGTGGAAGTACTGGACAGACTAAAACAGAAGCTCGCAGTCATCACAAATCGTCTCCGACGATACATGCTGAGCCTCTCCAGACGTGTCCAGAACGCTGCTTTCACCGAAAGCCAGCGAAACTTCTACAAGACCATCAATGAGGACCAACAAGCCAGCCCCACTATTAACTTCTCAGTGGCTGACACGGAACAATACTGGGGTGGACTTTGGCAAACTCCCGCTCAACACACCCAACATACTGAGTGGACCACTGACGAAACCACCCGCCATGCCAGCTTGCCTGGCATGATTTTCGCTGAGGTCACTGAATCCGATGTTCGCGAAGTTATTAAGCGGTCCAAAAATTGGAAGGGGCCTGGTCCTGACAAATTGCAGAATTTCTGGTATAAGCGATTCCCGAGTATATGTGGTCAGCTCCACAACAGATAAATCTGTTGATAAATAGGCCTGAGAATTTTCCACCTTTCCTCACAGCAGGTGTAACCTATTTGTTACCCAAACGGGAAACAGCGGAGAACTCTGCTGAAACGAGGCCTATAACGTGGTTGCCGACACTGTAAAAGTACATAACAGCCATCATTAGTGGCAGGATCTATAAGCACCTCGAGCAGAACAATATCCTTGCCGGGGAGCAAAAGGGCTGCCGAGTCGGATCTAGGGGTTCCAAGGAACAACTAACGATCGATTCGGTAGTGGTAGGACAAGCTACGCACAATCACAGGAATCGGTATTGCTGCTATATTGATTACGCCAAAGCATTTGACAGCATCCCCAATAGCTGGCTAATCGAGGTCCTCCACATGTACCGCGTAGATCCTGCCCTAATCAACTTTTTGACAAAAGTGCTCCATCCCACAACACTATCAGTGCCATCAACCGAAGGCAATATGCTCGCTCAACCGGTACATATCCGAAGAGGCATATTCCAAGGGGACTCTTTGAGTCCTCTCTGGTTCTGCTTGGCGCTGAACCCCCTTTCATCACTTTTGAATTCGGCTAGACGGTGCGGCTATACGATCAAGCATGGTCTTCTTGGAATGTTTTCCAAATTCGAGCTGACTCATCTGTTGCACTTAGATGACATCAAACTATACTCGGAAAGCGATGCACATCTTAAAAGTCTGCTGCGGATCACCGAAAATTTCAGCCGTGACATTCGGATGGATTTTGGATTAGACAAATGTCGAATCCGTGCCATCCGCAAAGGCGTTCACGCACCGCACCCCGACTTCACCTTGGATGATATCCGCATAGGTGCAATGTCGGAGGCAGACTTTTATAAATACCTAGGAATTCTGCAAGGTGAACATCCCAGCATTGATGACTTGAGAGAAGGACTGCTGATTGAGTTCTGGCGCAGGTTGAAATTGGTGCTAAAGTCCAATTTATCGGGAAGGAATAAAATAAGTGCGATAAACTTATACGCCATTCCTTCACTGACCTATTCATTCGGAATAGTCCCGTGGTCTGTCACATCTTTGGCGGACATTGAACGGGGGTACGCCTTTTGATGTCCAAATTCCGAATGCTACATCCAAAATCGTGTGGAGCGAATATGTCTACCTCGTAACATCGGAGGTAGAGGTTTAGTTGACATTGCAAACTTACATCATCAACAAGTCAACTCACTTCGCACTTATTTCAGAGGCAGAGCAACATCGAGTGCTCTGCATGATGCTGTCTGCAAGGCAGATGATGGTTTGACTCCACTGAACTTAAAGGATCAATCATTTGCTCCTTTGAGTCTGGTGAAGTCAGACCAAGAGAAGATCGACAAATGGAAGGCAAAGGCGATGCATGGTAAACATGCGAGTTGCCTTTGGCAGCCATATGTCGATCTTCACCTGTCTAACAGGTGGCTTCGTGCAGGGTACCTCTTTGCCGAAACAGATGGTTCGATGGTTGCCATTCAGGACGGCGTGGTCCCCACCCGTGCTTATCTTAAGCATATCTGCAAACAAAGGGTGGATGACGACCGGTGCAGAATGTGTGGTTCGGTGTTGGAAACACTTGACCATCTCATTTCTGGTTGTTCTGTAATGGCGCCGGTAGAGTACACGGACAGACACAATGCTGTATACAAGGTAATCCACCAACACCTTGCATACCGATCTACCAGTACACTCCACAAGCAGTGCTTGACAGCACACGCTTCACGATGTACTGGGATCGCCAGGTAAACACTGATCACCCGGTTGCCCACAACAAATCCGATGTACTCTTAGTCGACAAGACAACTTTGGCATCTTGGCAGTGTACGAACAGTGCCTGTAATATTGTCGGCTACCGGTATAAAATAATACCCAAAGACCATCTGACTTCCCTCACCCAATTAAACCTGCCGCACAATCTCATTGACGTTATACAAAAATACGTAATTTTGCATACATGTGCAATAGTGCGGAAAGTGCTCGGCGACCTCCACTAATTTTAGTTATCAGGATGCCGGCATAACACCTGTCCAGGGCATCCATACCCGTCAACTTGATGGTTGCATCCGTTGCGGGTATACATACCGGCCAAAGGGGCCGAGATTACGCCAGCCAGGATAATAATAAACCAAATTATGAAATGAACCAACAATTTCAGCTTATTTTTCTAATTACTGAAAATTTTCAATTATGGCCATACGACTGTTTACGTTTCGGGTACAGGTAACTATGTATATATTATTTTATGATACATACTAATAGAGCTTGCGGCACTAAACCGAGGAATAAGACAACAAATTTTCACGAAAGTAAGAGATGCACAGAATTCATAAGATAATGCCTAAAGAACATAAAATTAGCATCAAATTTAAATCCTTTTTAAATCCACTCCCGAATTCTTTCGAAATTAATTTCGCAACCGCCACCAGCAATCATCTCCCAACACAATGAAATAATAATCCGTCCCGAAGTGGAGAATTTAAATTAAACTGGCCTTCATCCGTCGATTGTTATCATAGTGTGTCCTTTTTCCGAGATAAGTCTTTTGTTTGTAGCCATAGCCCTAGCCGAGATATTTTTTCCTTTTTTTTTTTGTTTAAATACCTGCCTGCACACAATTTACATGGTCACATGGGATGGTGTACCAGTAATGGGCTGCTGGTTATAAATTCCGTCATCTGTTGTTTGCTGTATGTTTAATTAAAAGTTCACACAAAGTACAAGCGGGTCGCCGCTGGCTGGACTCGTGCTGGGAAGCCGAACAGGACATTATTTAAATCTATGGATTGAATACGGGTCCTTTGTCTTTTATCATCATACGGGAAGCTACGAATAGATATCAGCATGATGCAGAATGGCCAGTTGACTGGTCGACTCGGCCTTACATAGGTTGGTTCAATAATTTTCTGAAACTTCTGGTGGCCCAACTGCCACACTGAGGCTGAGCGCTCGTTGCAATTGTAGGCCATTTATGTATATGACGAAACAATTTATCGAAGGATGAGAAAACAATGGAACTGTATGCAAATATTGTAAATTGCATTTTATTGTTCTTTTGTTAAGGGATCGTGTCGCTTTAACTGCTGTGATACGAACGTAATGGACGTGACATTTAAATGGTTCAAGGGGAATTCAGAACGGTGGAGGTGAGTGCATTGAAAGGTTTGACTAAATGCTAGTGTAAGGACGAAGTGCATTACTGCATTTTTGCATATCAGCTGCAGCCCCGGTGTTTACCCATGCTAAACACATGAGACATTGCAACCCAGATGTGTATGCAAGTGAAAACCATATAAAGAGAGGGAAAAAGCTTGTAAACGTCATTTAGGTCAGGTCAGGTTAATGGTTTATTATCATATGTGCAAAATGAGATGAAATACACACTACACACGTTAGTTGCTACCCGTGCTATGCATCCTGATGCGATAGACAGAGAGAGAACATCCATTATATGTGTGAGACTTAAAGATAACAATGAACATACATTTTGATAAATGGTTGAAGGTAGAGCGCATTTTGGTGTGGTAATCTACTCCTACTGAGAATTCTATGGTGAATATAGGATGGAACTTACCCCGCAGGATGTGTTTTATTGTCTGATAGAGAAAGAGGAAAATAGGTGAAAATTACCTTGAACCAGATAGAAAACTGTAGATTGGCTATTGCTTTATGTTGCAATTGTGTATGGTTGCTGAAGGACAGATACTTAATATACTGGAAAGATACAGTGGAATCTAAAATTCGAATTATGAAAAGCATATTCAATAATGGGGCGACCGGTAGCGCAGTGTGTTAAGGCATCAGTCTCACGTTTGACTACCGGCGTTTCGAGTTCGAATCCCGTCCACGACGACGTTCGTGGCCATGGATGTGCAGGAGGTTCATTCTGGCAACTGCATTCTCCGAAACCAGTTTATGCCGACGAAACGTCAACTGGGTCACGTGGAAAAGTTGACGCGCTATGCCCCGCAAGGGGTTAGGGCAATTGAGAGAGATATTCAATAATCGATTTTAGAAAAAAAATCAAATCCGAACTAGTTCTTATGAACTCGAGGTATATGTGTAGGCATCACATCGCATTATAAATCGACGCTCAACTGGATATACTGTGTGAATATAACTGTTTTGATAATTATTCCGACGTGGCACCGTTTTCTGTTTACGGTTGTATTACATATTTCAACCCAGGGACGTCCTGATCCATTGTCTTGGAGAGTACGCATATTCCCGAAACCAATCTTACCGAGTATACATTATAATATTCCCCCTAATTGCCTTGACTCCTCTAGGGGCATGGGCGCGTCAACATCTCTAGCATTTCTATGCCTTGTTGACGTTTCAATAGCATATCTACTTTTTTCGGAAGTGCAGTTGCTAGCATGCACCTCCTATCCGCACCGTCTTTATACTGACAAGCTCGGAGCACTGTGAGAGGTCCCATTGATCTACACCACCCATTCTGTTTTAGAGAGAAATTGCAGGAAACTGCCCAAATTCATCAAGATGAACCACTGCCAGTCATATAGTACCCATCTAAGCTAAATATCACTTCATTGTGGAGAATGTCCTTTCGTCCTCATCAAGGAACTCAAAATATAATTAGCAGTAGTCTAGTGGATACGCCCCATGATAGTAAGCCATCAAAATACAGCCAGCATCACCTAGCCACCATTATTCACCCATCAATATAGCAACGATCACGCACAATGATCATACACAGAATACTTATCACGCATTTAACAGTCTCCCTTCGCTTATATCTATTTTCATCACCCGACCTTCCACAATACCCCTCAAACACACTATACCACATCAATTACATACCCTACAACTGTACCCTCAGATAAATCGAATGTCGCTTTCTCGGACATGCTAACGAATCTCCTCTAGAACATCGTCGCGTTTTTGTGTCGCTTTTCTGGTCGCTTTCTATGTTAATCGCCTCCGAGTATACATTTTCATGTTACAAAGAAAAGATTGTTGTATAGTCCACCACGCTACCGATGCAGCTACGCAGATCATAACGAAAACTATTACAGTCAACTCCGGTTATAACGAACCTCAAGGGACCGGGAAGATTGGTTCGCTATAGCCGATGTTCGTTATAGATGGAGGCATAAATCCCGACAATCCCGAACAATGCAACCACATTCGGGGAAGTCCCCAATTACATCGAGCTGTTCTTTAAAAGCGCGTTGACATGATCAAACTACGGTTTGACAAACTAGCATTTGATGAAAAGTTGAGCACCGTCCAACTACGTTTTGACAGGAGCACAAAACTTCAAACTAGTTTGACAACGGGTTCACACGTTCAAATAGGTGGTTTGTCAAACCACAGTTTGATCATGTCAACGCGCTTTTACGCACACTCATCACACTCACCGTACACATCGAAGCATCGTTCATAGATTAGTGTCACGAAGTTCGTTATAGCCATGTTTTAAGCCAAATCGGATGGAAAATTAGTTCGTTACATCCGATAGTTCGTTATATACGAGTTCGCTATAAACGTTTATTTTTAATACATTTCCTAATGGTCACGCGCCGGGACTTAAGAATAGGTTCACTATAAACCATGGTTCGTTATAACCCGGGCCGTTATAACCGGAGTTGACTGTATTTGTGCAAACTAAACTTGAGTACGGAATATATATAGTTGAGAATTCAAAGAATTCATATGTACACACACTAAAGTTGTTTACGCATTCCGCAGCTTTTATGATTTTACCCCGTACTGAGCGATAAGATGTTTACACATTAAAAATCTAAGCTTTGTAGGTCAGTAGCAGAAAACTCTCCATAACTACGATCAACAGTCTCCGACGTTCCTGCGGCAACCGGTTCTACTTACCGGAGCGACCCGTTATGTATCAACGGCCAAGAGATACCCAACGCCCTTCAATGCCAGAAATTTTGTGCGTGTGTGTATATGGCAGCATTGATTTTTTACTTTAATTGGGAGCAAAATCGGCGCAGCTGCTCTCAATTCACCTCATCCGCGACAGCATTGCGATCATCCCTGGTTCATGGATCTGTAGCGTAAGCAAAATGACCCTGCCGCCACTTCAGTTAGATGCAACTGCTGCGATGAGCGGTAGCACCTACCTACCTACCTGCTCCGGACTGGCTCATCGCCGGCAGTGGAATTCGTCGTTTACTGCTGCCCGATGTAAGAACAATGGAAAACAAAATCTTCCACCCCGCCCAACTCTGGTATCCTAGCGACGCCTACGATTGCAACTATGGGCGCGCAGTTGTCTCCAACAGCCCCGATGACAACGCGACTTATCACACTTAACCGGTTACTCCGGCACCAGAAGTCGCAAATTTTAACATTCGCTAGTGCAACTTAACTGAAATGGATTGCATCATAAGATTGCTGAAGTGATAGCTTATATGGGCAGACATCTGATCGCTATTGGTGCCAGGGCCGTCGAGAGGGGGGGGGGGAACGTTTCCGTGTTTTTCTCAGGGGCCCGAAAATTTGAAAAATTGAAAAAGAAAAACAAAAAACGTATCTACGCACTAACCTTTTTTTTTCCTAGCCCTTTCATACCGCTGACCTACCGGTCGCCATTTATGGGCCCCTACAAAAGTTGAGTATCGGGCCCGGTTTTTCTCTCGACCGCCCTAATTGGAGCCATACAAAAAAAAACAAACTGAACCATTTCGTCTCTCAATTCTCGTGGTAGCTATATTGTTGTTCCCAAGGACCACTTGACCAACGCTGGCAGAGGACTTGCGATCCCAAACCACCAATCAGTGCAATATCGCGAGCTAGCTCCAACTGATTCCTATGAAAATGTCCTTGAACTGCAAGCTATAGATTAAAATACTAAACGTCTGTAATCCACCGGTGTCCAGCTCTCTCTCAGGCTACAAGGTCCACATCAGCCCTTTACCCAAGGCTAGTATCGGCCTCATCAACGACGCTCACTGGGAGCCGGACCTCATGTCCTCTGACCATTGGTCGATCATATTCAGACAAATTGCACTTTCATGAACTACAGTAAAGCTTACTGGGACAGCCTTAGAATCCATAGTAACGCTACTTTCACTGCATTTCCAACACGATTGGAAGTGCGTGTTGCTGAATCGACCTTCAGACGAGTGCTGATCAAATCGGCTGCTAGATGTATTCCTGTAGGAATAATCCCAAGGGTCAGGCTTAACTTCCCCACCTTAGCAGGCAAATTGGCCGACAAGGAAGACCGTATCCGCAGCACAGACCCCAGCGATCCAAGAATCAGAGACTTGAACATCCAGAACATGCACGTAGCTGAGCACAAACGTTCAAAATGGAGTGCCCATCTCAACAGCTGCAATCTTAAATCTGGCGTCTCAAAGCTTTGTTGAAAAGTTAGAGCCCTCACTAATCAAACTAACAACAGATGGAAGGATGGTTAGTGACCCCACTCAATGCGCCCACCATTCCAACAGGCAATTGGTCGAACATCCATCTCCTGAAAAACTCAAGGGCTAAAAACGCGTAGGATTCACAACCTCAATGACCAAACGCTTCAGTTAACACTGGACAACGTTGCTGTAGCTGTCAAGAAAGCTAAAGGCTCCAAAGCGTCGGGAACTGATGGCATCTCCATGACTATGCTAAAGAACCTCGACATTCCATGCATGGACTACATACCGACCACTCTCAATCTGTGACTCTTGTCGTTAGTAGTTTGCGAAATATGGAAGACAGGAAAACCAGGGATAAGGTAACACATGGTGAATCGAATCGCCCAATCTCTCTATGGCAAGATGCCCAAAGCGCTACTCTTGCCGTTGCTTGCATCCCACGCCTAACTGGCCAGCCAGGCTTCACTACGATGGCCTTGGATGTAATTACATCCCAAATTCGTAATGGCCTTAAACAATCTCGTCCGTGTGACAACGATTCTGGTGGCTCTGGACTTGTCAAAGGCTGAGTCAGTCATTCGGCTCTTCTGCAAAACATTAGCTGCTCATCGAACGG
Source organism: Chloromyia formosa (assembly GCA_964017055.1). Lineage (NCBI taxonomy): Eukaryota > Metazoa > Arthropoda > Insecta > Diptera > Stratiomyidae > Chloromyia > Chloromyia formosa. Next base: position 13,416,108 of record OZ024818.1, on the reverse strand, counting down.
TACGCATGTTAAAAAAACGGTAGCGAACTATCTGGCAGGTTTTATACGGATGAGTTAATCATACACAACACATATTTGCTCATTTAGTACCACAAGGTACACCAGCTGTCGACAATCATTCACGAAGTTTCGGGACAACAAATCCAAACTTAGGAAAATTGAAGAGGTTGTCCCGCAAGGAGTCTTATCACCAGCCCTGCTCAACTTCCATATATCAGTACTCCCAAAACCCTCCAAAAGGACTCCAAGTCATCAGCAATTAGATTCTAAGTTCCGACAATGTCATTCCATCTATGTGCGCGTTGATCAACACCTTCGCCCTGCGGCCTTGTTGACCTCTTGGATCAAAGAGGTAAAACCAAAGATTAACCGTAAAACTACAGCTGAGTTTGTTGCCTACTGATGTATATCAGTAAGCAACGAACCCATTCACGCGCTCGGTAGCCGTTGGGTCTCGGTCGCCATTCTACCATACTTGCATCTAATATAGTAATAAAATAATAAAACAAAAAAAGCCTACCTGTGCGTACTATCGGGATTCCCACAGAGTACCAAGCTTATCAGTAAAATACGGCTTACGGATAGGAAGTGTATGCTAGCAACTGCACTATCCGAAATCTATATGCTACCGAAACGTCGACAAGAAATTGCTATGCTAGAGATGTTGACACGCTCATGTCCTATAGGCGTGAAGGCAATTAACAACCAACCCATTCCCAACATAAATCACGTAAAAATCCCTATGGCAACATCATCTCCCTATGTGTATCCCTATGGCAACATCATCTCCCTATGTGTATCCCTATGTGTATCCAGGTGTATCCCTATGGCAACATCATCTCTCTATGTGTATCCCTATGGCAACATCATCTCCCTATGTGTAAGATTTAGTCGGTTTAAGCTATGCTTGCTCAAATGAGGACCAAGGTCGAGGTGTTGGCCATTGAGACCGTGGAGAACACCTGAGCGACAAAATCCCCTCAGCAAGTGGCAAATATGACGCGCGCTTGATAGTTAGCTCGGCTACTGGTAGTGTGGGCGCGGTGGAAGAGGGTCAGTGCTGCCTCGCAATGCTACAACACATTTATCGCTCGTCGGTCAGATTACCAAAACAAAACGAGATGACCCTAAAAACGATATTCAATGAAAAAAAATCTTGACCGAAGAAGGCCTCGCCATATCTGGAACTAGCACCTTGATGGCGTTGAGGCTTCGCGCTTCTTCCCCAACCTTGGGCTAGGCTGCGCGATTGCCATAGATAAAAGGTTCGTTTATCGAAAATTCGCTACATCTCGGTGTACGCGCACGAAAATGCATCCATCATACATCACGAGTACTAATAGTTTCTTATAACACCACGACGCCTTCAATATTCTTGGTTTTCGTTTGTACGATTCCATATTAAGAGGCCGTTCGGCCCACTGAAACTTAGGCCCTAACCAGATTGAACGCAGAATGCAGCAGCAGCAACAACAACAACAGGCAGATCTGTCGCGATGACACAGTTTTGTTCACAGATCTACGTGTTGTTGTTGTTGCTTCTGCCGCTGCTGCTGCTATCGGCGTTCAACCTGGTTAGGGCCTTAGGGCGACCACAGGGTGAAAGCTGAAGCTGATGCTTATGCTGGTTTTTGATTGCAAACACTCAGTGAAGAGAAACGTTTACGTAAAACGTGCTCATGGAGCTTCCCCTCCCCATGTTGCAGAAGATTACATTCGTAATTGTCCGGTGTATTCGTTAATTTTTATGTGTCTTATGAATGGATTTTATATATGAAATCACTGGACAATTACGATTGCGATCTTGAGCTTTAGCGATAGCATGGGCAGGGAAAGCTCCATGAGCAAGTTTCACGTACATAAATGTTTCTCTTCACTGAAAGTTTGCAATCAAAAACCAGCATAAGCATCAGCTTCAGTTTTCACTCTGTGGTCGCCTTTACCCACGATAAGCACAAGTTCTTGCTAAGCCTGCCATAGAAATTCTACTACTTCAATACCTCTGACTAAATACCTGTTAATTCGCCGGAACCATGACATAGTGGACACAATGGAGGCGCTCCAGGTGGCGTCCGCGGCGAGGCAGGACGAGAGCAGGAAGGGGAGCGGGGTGTCCCGAAGTGGCTCGGACGGTACGGTCCACCGCTTCACACTTTGACTTGATACTCCCCACAAGTCTTTTAAACCAAAATCTGCTGTCCTTGCACCCACACAAGATGAAGTTAGAACCTCCAATTCACTCAACATACGGTTTGGAATTTACCTGCGCAACGTTTTACATGATACATACCGTTATCGACACCGACATTGTTGTTTCCCTTCTGGATATTTCCAACCTCCTGCACCGACAAAGAACACGTGCCACTTCGTACCACTCTTTCCGATCCGTTTTTGTAAATTCCCCCCTAGAAGAAACCATAAGCCCAGGTTATATCCAGCAGAAACCTTAGCCAGCCGTTACGTTATCAAATTTAAACTTATCTGGTGCAAATCACCCGTCCTCTTAGCGGGGAGAGAAAAAAGCCACAGCCGCGAATGTACTAACCCGTCTTTTCATTTTTCAAGAACTACCACCATCTTGGTCGAACGAAAGTCGCGGCTCCACCATAGAGGATCCCCCTCCGATGAAAATTCGATGTCTTGCGCTACTGGTCTACGAAATGGTGCATGCATAAATAATGCATGCATGGAACATTCGGGTTCTATATGTTATGTTATCACTCAAAGGCCGGGTGACACGTTCAAAGTATACTTTGACAAAGCAGCATTTGACGCGAGTCTGTACTTTGCTAGGTAGTTGACACATTCAAAGTACACTTTGATGTTTACTTTTGTCAAATGTCTTTTCTGACGTTTCACTTTCGCGTTTGACGTAAGTAAACATAGAAAATATACATATTAGCATTTTCAAAATAATGTCGGATTATGTTCGTCAATATGCGCCCGTCGGTACCGTAGACATTGAAGATACAGCTGGTTTGTGGAGGCTGTTCCATGACAAAATCGTGCAATACACTACAAAAATGTGAATATGTTATCATTACGATTTAAACATGTATTTCTTTCTTTCTCTTTATTATCAATCAGTACTTTGTATTATTCGCTCGGTCAAATAAGTTCGACACGTTTAGTTTTAACAATATTTAGAAAAGTACCACGCAAGAGATAGATAGTAGCAATTTTAGTATACCGATAGGCACAGCAGATATTAAGGTATATTTCCATTTCACTAGCCAAAGCATCTTGATTCATTCAGCTTCCGAAATTTGAGAACGCGGCCATATGGCCGAGACAATTGAAATACAATGTTGCAGACAACCAAGGTTCAACTCCGAGTTGTGATGCCACAATGATGATGATTCTGAATAAGTAGATGAAAAATAAAAACAGCCGACATAACCAGAAAATATATTTTGAAATTGTCCAGTTAAGTTACAGACGTATGCATTTATTTAATATTTAACACTTCATTGAACATGCTTAAGTACAGTTGAATTGCATGATGCATTTCATTGAACTACAAATCTAATTACATTTCGCATTGCTGGATCCTTGGCCTCACATTTAGACGAGGTATCGAACATGGCATGCGTTCTCCTGGAACTAACTTAACCTTGATCAAGTTAGTGGGTATGGTATATTTTTCCTAGAAGCGAAGAAGAAAATTTATTTGAGAAACATTGACAGCCGGATGGATGTTGAACATAATTTACCTGCAGTTGTCAACAAGTTTTCACTATGGTCGGCCATCCACTTGCATTTTGGTCAATTGCCGTCACGATGAGGTCAAAGATTAATCTGGAAAAAATGGCTCATCAATAAGCACGAATCTGTTCCACAACACGCGGCGGTATCTTGCAGCTTCAAAAATAGGAAAATAAGGATTTCCAGGCAGTATTTTCCGAAGCACGCAGCGGAGTTCTGCAGCTTGGAAAACGAGGCTTTACTTTGCCGAAAGAACTTACTGTAATCCAAATACACATACCTATAACTCGTACAAGCCGCAAAACACTTTTTTTTCTCCAACGGAACAAAACAAACACGTACGCGATAGCTTAAAACCCGCAAAGTCCAAATTGGTCCAAATAAACATACTTGACACTTTAGAAATGTCTTATGACAATTCGCTCCCATCAAAATTTTGATGGAAAGTTGATCAAAATTTTGATGGAAAGTTGAGCATCGTCCTACTACGCTTTGATAGGATAGTAAGACGTCAAAGCACTTTGAAAGGGGGTTGACACGTTCAAAGTAACCTCAAAGTAGGTTGTCAACGTACTTTGCCAAAGTGTACTTTGAACGTGTCAACCGGCCTTCATAGTCATCACATAGGAGCGGTAGACCAGTACTACACTGTGTTAATTAAGAAGGAATACGATAATAGAAACATGAAAAGGAAACACGTTTGCGTGACTAAAAAAAAAAGAAGATAGGATAGGATGAAAATCCGCGATTATTCGACTTATAGTATGTCTCCACCGTAATGATAGCAACTGGCTGCTAGGATGATTGAACAACCAATCAGCGAGTACCGTTAAAAGTACAAGAAAGTGCACAATTTATAAAAATTCAGTTCAAGACTGTACTTTGTTGTATTGATTGCTTTGAAGAGAGAATCAGAGGAAATGAAAAAGAGCGTGAGAAACGAAGTAATTCGGCACAAGTGAGGAAGTAGGGAGGAGGATGGAAATTTTACAACGATCGTGCTCCTATACGGACCGGGCGGGTGTTCCGCGGCAGAGAGACAGACTGGAATATTATTGTTCCAATAGGAGAAGTAGGAGAGGAGATGACATCTTTTGTGATTCCTGTGCTTTTATATAGACTGCGCGGGTGTTGCGCGGTGGAGTACGTGTGTCTCTCTTTTTAATTTTCACAACTGGAATTGCTTCAAATAGTTTAGTCTTGAGTATATGCGGATTACTCCTCCATAGTTATTCTCTATGATAAAAGCACAGGAAGCCCAAAAGATGTCATCCCCTCTCCTACTTCTCCTATTGGAACAATAATACTCCAGCCTGTCTCTCTGTCGCGGAACACCCGCCCGGTCCGTAAAGAAGAACGATCGTTGTAAAATTTCCATCCTCCTTCCTATTTCCTCGCTTGTGCCGAATTACTTCGTTTCTCTCGCTCTTTTTCGTTTCCTCTGATTCTCTCTTCAAAGCGATCAATACAGCAAAGTACAGTCTTGAACAAAATTTTTATAAATTGTATTCTTTCAACTAAATTGTGTACTTTTAAGGCTGCGCGCATGTTGGCTCACGTTCGCGTGTCGCGTTCACGTGTTTTATGTCAAACGGTTTGAGTCCATGGTTTCCAACCAAAGACGCGAATCTGTCAATATGACAAATGCTCGGCTATTGTCGTATCAACAAATTGGGTTCATTATTGTGCTTTAAAATGGATAATTAGGTAAGAATTGAGTGGCAAAACAAACGACTGGAGAGTAGTAAGATGTGCATAAATACACATTTCATACTAAAAGCGCGTTGACATGATCAAACTACGGTTTGACAAACCACCTATTTGGACATGTGAACCCGTTGTCAAACTGGTTTGAAGTCTTGAGCTCCTGTCAAACCGTAGTTGGACGGTGCTCAACTTTTCATCAAATGCTAGTTTGTCAAATCGTAGTTTGATCATGTCAACGGGCTCTAAATTATTGGCGTTAATACACAATAATGAATCAAATTTGGTGATACGACAACAGCCGAGCATCTATCAAATTGACAGATTCGCATCTTTGGTTGCAAACCAAAGACTCAAACCATTTGACATAAAACACGTGAACGCGACACGCGAACGTGTGCCAACTTGCGCGCAGCCTTAGGCTGTGAATCTGTCAAATTGACAAATGCTCGGCTGTTGTCGTATCACCAAACTGAGTTCATTATTGTGCTTTTAAACGGATAATTAGGTAAGAATTGAGTGGCGAAACAAACGACTGGAGAGTAGTAGGATGTGCATAAACACATATTTCATACTAAATTATTGGCGTTAACGCACAATAATGAATCCAATTTGGTGATACGACAACAGCCGAGCATCTATCAAATTGACAGATTCGCATCTTTGGATGCAAACCAAAGACTCAAACCGTTTGACATAAAACACGTGAACGCGACACGCGAACGTGTGCCAACTTGCGCGCAGCCTAAAGGTCGCCACCCATTGACGAGCACAACCACGACCAAATTTCCATCGAACCATCAAATATCATAGAACAGTGCAAATAGGGAGAATATTTTTTCCACACGTCCTATGAAATTGATGGTTCGATGGAAGTTTGGTCGTGGTTGTGCTCGTCAATGGGTGGTGACCTTATCAGTACTTGCTGATTGGTTGTTCAATCATCCTAGCAGCCAGTTGCTATCATTACGGTGGAGACATAAGTCAAATAATCGCGGATTTTCACCCTATCTCATTTCCCTTTTTTTTTTGTAGTCACGCAATCGTGTTTCCTTTTCATCTTTCTATTATCGTATTCCTTCTTAATTAACACAGTGTAGTACTGGTCTATCGCTCCTATGTGATGACTAGAGACCGGATTATATGCAAATGCATAACTTCATATGCATTTGTATATATTGGCTGTTTTTAGAGGTTTTAGCATATTTCATTGAAAATCCATTAATTTTGCATATTTTTAGGGAAATTGTTACGAGTCTTCTCATGATTTATCCAAATCTCATGTAGTGTGCAAGGGACATTTTGTGTTTAAGTAGCGTTTACACTTGCCAGTAGACCGTGCAAGTACGTACATTTTACAGGCATTGCAAGTGCCTTGCAAGTAACTTGCAAGCTGTCACTTGCACATGTGTAAACACCCGTGCCTGTGAACTGCCAGGCCAGTAAACCCGCACGGCGCCTTGCAAGTAGCTGGCCTCCCGGGCCAATTGATTTCCTACAGGCATTCCAGTAGAGACTTGCGATCATATGTTTGCTGTCATTAGTACGCCAACAAACGATGGAAGATCAATGTCGCCTGCAAATAGGATATCGCAATGGTAAATAAGTGATAATCTCCTAATAAAAGATTTTGAATGAAGGTGTTTGCTTTGCTTTACAGATTAATTGACAGAACAAGTCGAGGAATTACATGCTCCCACCAAGGAAAAATCCCAGCCAACTTGCAAGTCGAATTATGTGTGTAAACACCTACTGGCACACGTCATGCAAGCAGCTACAGGCAAGGCACTTGTCGACAAGTCTACAGGCATGCCGGTGTACTGGCAAATGTAAACGAGCCATTATAAGCAAACACTGTGAAAACAGAGTGAAAGCTATGCTATGATGCTTGTGCTGGTGCTGATATTTTGATCGTAAGCCCTCAGCGAAGAGAAACGTTCACGTGAAACGTGCTCATGGAGCTTCCCCTACCCATGAGCTTAAGTGCACCATACACTGTCGAACACGAACCTAGTACAAGTGGACCGGTTTTCTTCAAACCTATGTGAAGTGTATGTGTGTGTCAGAGGACATTTGTACCAGGTTCGTGCTCGAGTTCGACAGTGTATGGTGACACTAAGATCGCATTCGTAATTGTCCGGTGATTTTCTATATAAAACCCATTCATAACACACAGAAAAATGAAGCCAATACACCAATACAATTCAGCATTTGAAAATTCTTCTACATCATCAGAACATCGCTGCCATAAGTACTCATTTTTCCCCACATACCCGAGTGTATCAAAAAACTTGAAACTCGAGGCTTGCAGTTGAATGGATCTATTCTGCTGATTGAAAAAGTTCGTAAAATACACTCTGAATTGCCCAGACAAACTTTAAAAAAAAGTTTGAAAACATTCTAAACAACAACCCAGGCTTCGAGTCTCTGTGCCGGATTAATAGTTTTATTAATGGTACAGGTAGAACTTTGCCTGGGACAATATCTGCCAATACAGCACCCATGTTTAAGTATTGCCCTGTGACATCGGTGGACGTAGAACGATCTTTCCCAAATTACAAAACTATTTTAAATGATAAAAGACATAATCTTACAACTGAACACAGAACAATATATTATACTAAACTTCTATAAAAACAAGAGACTGCTAAAACCATTAAATTTGTGACTTTTCGTCCCTTTGTTTCTTAATAAAAACATAATTATCCAATTTTTTTCTTTTATTTTATGTTGCATATTTTCACATTTTACTTGCATATTCTAAGCATTTTACATGCATATTTCAGCCTTTTTATGTTGCATATAATCCGGTCTCTAGTGATGACGATGAGTGATGACATAACGTACAGAGCCCGAATTTTCCATGCATGCATTATTTATGCATGCACCATTTCGTAGACCAGTAGCGCAAGACATCGAATTTTCATCGGAGGGGGATCCTCTATGGTGGAGCCACCACTTTCGTTCGACCAAGATGGTGGTAGTCCTTGAAAAATGAAAAGACGGGTTAGTTCATTCGCGGCTGTGACTTTTTTCTCTCCCCGCTAAGAGGACGGGTGATTTGCACCAGATAAGTTTAAATTTGATAACGTAACGGCTGGCCAAGGTCTCTGCTGGATATAACCTGGGCTTATGGTTACTTCTAGGGGGGAGAGGTACGAAGCGGCACGTGTTCTTTGTTGGTGCAGGAAGTTATATATGTATGTATATCCAGAAGGGAAACAACAATGTCGATAACGGTATGTATGTATCTTGACCGAATTGGTTCTAACCTCACCTTGTGTGGGTGCAAGAAGGACACAACAGTGGCAACCAGCGCGATTTTGGTTTAAAAGACTTGCGGGAAGTATCAAGTCAAAGTGTGAAGCGGTGGACTGTACCGTGCGAGCCACTTCGGGACACCATCCCTCCCCTCGTCCTGCCTCGTCGCGGACTCGGCCATAAGGAGCGCCTCCATTGTGTCCGACTATGTCATGGTTCCGGCGAATTAACAGGTATTTAGTCAGAGGTATTGAAGTAGTAGAATTTCTATGGCAGGCTTGGCAAGTACTCGTGCGTAAGTTTCAGTGGGCCGAAAATGGCCTTTTAATATGGAATCGTACAAACGAAAACAAAGGAGAATATTGAAGGCGTCGTGGTGTTATAAGAAACTTAGCCGAACACACCATCCGGAATTCCTGTCCGGGAAAACTGATGAGGCCCGGCCTTCCGGTTTGCCTGAATATAGAATACACCACACGCCATCCGGAATTCCTTGAGGAATTCCGGACAGGCCGCCTTAAGGCGAACTGTTCTGCCGCATGAGTAGAATGAATTTTCACTGGAGTTTATTTCAGTAGGCAAATGTGTTAGGTGTACAACTTTGCTTCCGCCGTTTTCCTAAACAGCCGTCTGTCAGAAAACGGCGGAAGCAAAGTTGTACACCTACTATCTGAAACACGCGGCCGAACAATTCGCCTTGAGGCGGCCGGAACGTGTGTGGTGAAGGCCTGGTAAGAACGATTTTCCTTCCGGCCGCCTGAAGGCGGCCTGAAACGACCTTACACGATCCGGAATTCCTCAAGGCCGGGCCTGATCAGTTTTTCCGGACAGGAATTCCGGATGGTATGTTCGGCTTATTAGTAATCGTGATGTATGATGGATGCATTTTCGTGCGCGTACACCGAGATGTAGCGAATTTTTTTTTCGATAAACGAACCTTTTATCTAATGAAATGATACACAAATTGCAGGGCTCATTTAACCTCAGTGAATTTTGGAAAGCATGTTTTGTATACTCAATTGCCCTAACCCCTTGTGGGGCACAGCGCGTCAACCCTTCATGTGGCCCAGTTGACGTTTCGTTGGCATAAACTAATTTCGGAGAATGCAGTTGCCAGCATGCACTTCCTGCATATCCCTGGCCACGAACATTTTTGTGGACGGGATTCGAACCCGAAACGCCGGTAGTCAAACATGGGACTGATTCCTCAACACATTGCGCTACCGGTCGCCCCCGCTACCGCTCGCCTCAATAATGTGTGTATCATGTAATCGTTATAGTACTATATAAGAAAAGTGCATAGTTCACTAAAGCGCGTTTCGTGACTAGTTTCGCGTCTTTTACTGAGATCAACGATAAAAAATAAGTTAAGGTCTAAACATATAGTGTTCGTACCAGGGCAGCGCCGTAGCCGCCCGTATACCGGGTACATGACCGTACATTGCAAGCGAAACCACACTACCTTGTCCTTCTCGCTTCCGCTTTTACCGCGTAGTTCCTACATCATTTCGCAAAGGTGGCTAGGGCAATCGCGCAGCCTAGCCCAAAGTTGGGGAAGGAGCGCGGAGCCCCAACGCCATCAGTGGGCTCCGGTGCTAGTTGCAGAGATAGCATGGCCTTCTTCGACAAACATTTTTTTTCCTCGAACATCGTTGTTAGCCTGGTTTTAATATGGGGATCACCCTTCCATTCCTCCATAGTTCGGAAACTAATAACGACGAGAGTCACAGGGAGTGGTCGGTAGGTACTATATGCCTGAAATGTCGAGATTCTTCAGCATCATCATAAAGATGCCATCAGGTCCCGATGTTTTGGAGCCTTTAGCTTTTTTGATAGCTGCAGCAACTTTGTCCAGGGTAAATTGAAGAATTTGGTCGGCAGTAAGGTTGTGGATCCTACGCCTTTTTAGCGGTTGAGTTTTTCAGAAGATGGATGTCGACCAACTGCCTGTTGGAATGGTGAGCGCATTGAGTGGGGTCACTAACAATTTTATTGCCGAATTCAATAGAAACGTTCCATCTGTTGTTAGTTGGATTAGTGAGGGCTTCATTTTTCATCAAAGCTTAGAGACGCCAGATTTAAGATTGTAGCTGTTGAGATGAGCTACGTGCATGTTGATCTGGATGTTAAGTCTCGGATTCTTGGAATGCTGGGGTCTGTGCTGCGGATGCGGTCTTGTTTGTCGGCCAATTTGCCCGCTAAGGTGGGGAAGTTAAGCCTGACCCTTGGGATTATTCCTACAGGAATACATCTAGCAGCACTCGTCTGAAGGTCGATTCATCAACACGCACTTCCAATCGTGTTGGAAATGCAGTGAAAGTAGCGTTGCTATGGATTCTAAAGCTGTCCCAGTCAGCTTTACAATAGTTCATGAAAATGCGCTTGTGTTGTGGGGTGTCTGAATATGATCGACAAATGGTCAGAGGACATGAGATCGGGTTCTCAGTGAGCGTCGTTGATGAGGCCGATACTAGCTTAGGGTAAAGGGCCGATGTGGTCCTTGTAGCCTGAGAGAGAGCTGGACACCGGTGGATTGCAGACGTTTAGTATTTTAATCTATGGCTTGCAGTTCAAGGACATTTTCATATGATTCAGCTAGGCGGTGCGGTCCATCGTCAGATCGATCGAATATTAGATTACATCCTGTATTCTTTCATCGTAGATTGATTGTCATTGCATTTCATCATTGCCATCTTAATAGACAGGCCTCAGCTCAGCTGCTCGTGTACGTCGTTAATTCCTTTGTCAAGGCAGTGACTGCACACGACGATGTCCGTCCCAGGCACGACATATGTTTATAATTGGAATTGTGCCAGACGGCATTTTAGTCCTCAAAAAACACACTTTCTGGACACTTGCAGCAATTTGGTTGAAGCCACAGCACCGGGAATCAGTCGCAGAGCATCGTGAAACAGTTCACACTTGACAAAATACATCTTTTGACCGCACGACACACTTTCATCGCGCACGTGTTTGTTTTCCCGGATCACTAGATGACATTTTCTAATAAATAAACACTGAACGCGGAAAACGAAAACTAAACACGGAACGCACAAATATCGGGGACTCGCCGCCATCAGTCGCCGACCACTGGATTGTGGATACGATGGCGTCATCAAAGGAAATAATTGCGTAATTTAGCCGTCAAAATCAGCTGAGCGGAGGACTGTATATCTAGATGGCGTTGCTTCAAGCCAGTTTGATTTCACGAAATATATATTTTATGACATTTTTTCTATCTCCTTCCTACCACCATATTATGAGTCAAATTAAACGCTTAAAGGTATGAAAATTGCTTTCAATCATAATAATTTCCAATCATATTCTGACGTTGGCATCAAGGATACACACGCAACCCTAGTGAAAAACATTTTAGCTATTTTCGTTGACGTTCTTTTGCCACATTCTCGTGTCATAACTGATTTCCCATGAAATGATAAGTTAGCCCTATACAGGATGTTTGCCTTTTTCAAAGTCAAATTTTCATAAGACGTCACGTTGGTAAGACATTGGTGGAAATGTTGAAAAGAAAGTAAAAGCCAGGAATGAGAAGGGTGGCAAAATAAAAATATGTTGATTTTTAGGTTGATTATAATCGTTATTTCATCAAGAATAAGTCGATGTGGGATGCAGTTTTCGTGGATGAATTGCTAATAGCTCAAGCGTTGAACAAGCAACTTTAGGACTTTCGGGTAAATAGAATGAATCTCTCTGATTTTTCAATTTCTACAAAGGATATTTTCTTGGTAGCATATTAAGTAGCCGATTTATTCATAAACATTCATTAAATCGTATTGTTTAGTCTAAACGCTTTTATCGTTTTCTTGAATACATAATGAAAACAGCGTGTAATCTAAATTGTGTATAGAAGATGCATTGATCTTTAGGGGCGACCGGTAGCTTTAGTGCGTAGAGACGTCAGTCTCATGTCTGAGTACAGTCGTTACGGGTTCAAGTCCCGTTCACGGCGTTCGTAGGCATGAATGTTTGTCTTGCCTTCTCCCTGTGGTGCGGGGCGTAGGCTAAATGGCAGCAGGAGGTATATGCTGGTAATGTGCATCGTCAACGAAACGTCAGCTAAGCCACTTGGAATATGGGAAGGGCGACGTTCCACTAGGGTAAGGGCAAATGAGTAGTTTGTTATCTAGAATAGATTATAATAGCCGTGTTTTTTGTACAGTGCTTATCATAGCAGAACAACAACAATTAACTTTTTTTGTGTGTTATACTTACTAACTTTGTTCACCGGCCCGTACGTAGTGTTATACAAATAATAACAGTGGTTTGTGTATTCTATAAACATAAAAGTTGTTCTCACGTGTGAAGCAGTAAACACATTTAGAGCTATGACCAGTGCATTCTTCAAATCAGTTGGTATCTGTTTCCTTTATACATTTTTTGTGAAACTTTTTTAACATGGTGCAATGCTCAGCCACGACCTGTATCGATAACGCGGACAAGTAACCTACCATAATATGTGCCGGTTTCTGTGGCATATCGTTCCACAGTAAATGTGTTGTGTTTACTGGTACGGTTAGTGGTGTAATTCGCGACTCCGATTCTGGCCTTTACTGATTTTGCTGTATATGCAGATCAACATCAGTGACCACATACGTGGACAGACTTAAAAATGCTAATATGGCACTTATGAGACGGTCTCGTCGGAACTAGCTACAGTCATTGAGTACGTTTAGACCGTGCGAACTACTTGGAGGATTAACTAATACGAAGAAACTCACCGCGGTCTAAACGTACCAGATTAGTTAGTGCTACGACACATTTAATTCCATTTGCCATGCGGTACTGAGCTAACTACAGCTGTCATCGCGTGTAATGTTTCCGTTTTCTGCTGTGAACTTGAATCCGAACGTCTGGCTCAAAGTTAGCAGCTCGCCCGGATTATGAGCATTCCCGAAATGACCGAAAAGACAATAAAACCACAGCTGACATCGGTAATACTTGGTGCACCCGTCGGTCTAAGCACACCAGGAACTTGTACTAACTCGAATACGCCACAGATAGTACTACGATTCTTACCACGGTCTAAACGTAGTCATTGCCATCTAAAAATACAGGCCTCCGCTCAGCTGATCGTGGTGAATTTGACTTCGTTTTTGACGTCAATTTTACTTCATTGATTCCTTGGCAAGGCAGTGACTGCACACGACGATCTCCTCGGCACTACATATATTTACAATTGGAATTGCGTACGACGGCATTTTTCTCTAAAAACACAAGGCTGGTCGCTTACTCTTTTTTTTTATGGAAGTTTGCAATTTGCAATGTCATCTTAATATGAATGGTTAACCATCTCGAAGAGTAGGTCGGTTCATCTCGTGTACATACATATCTATCCAGGGTACAGCTTCTCGTATTAAAACTATTACTTTGAGAGGTGCCAGATGTAGTCTTGGTTTTATGAATTGGCATGCAAGATACTCCATCATGGGCAAGACACTTTAATTATGGTGTTTTTTATCCATCTGAGTGGTACCAAGAAGAGCTGGGAGCCAATACTAACCTATGTATGTACCAAAATAAGCGCTTGCTACAAAAACCCTCGGATTACGGGCTTAGCCCTCCGGTTTTATTTACAAGTAAAAATCAGTTTACAAACACAACACTCAACAAAAGATTTATCTGAACTGATTTGGAAAAAACCTCACGTCAACCCTCTAGCATAAATATTTCCGCTGTATCCGGTCCGGTTTCAGCCGGATAAAGTGAAAACATCCATATTCCGGTTTCCAGCCGGATGAAATTTAACCGGTACGGGGTAAACCGGACCGGGGATTTTTTTAGAGGAGTTGAAAGACAACATAACTCCTCTAAAAAAAATCCAATGAGAAACAGGCGTAATAGTACGGCTACTCAAAATGTCATTGCCATTCCTTTGATTCCATTCAAACTCAAACAATACAATTTTCATAAAATGACAATTTGATCATTATTGTAGTTATATTCATTCAGTCATTTTCAATGGCTACATCCTGCATGTGACGGGATAACACAACGCATTTCTAAATTATTTCTACTCCCTGCTGTTACTGGGTCGTTATTTTTATAAGAAACAACTGAGGAGGTATAACCATTTCTAGAATCATCCTTGCATTGGTGTCGTCTTAGTTTTTCAATAAAATTGACATAAGAATAGAATCAGGATAAAATAGTTTTAAGAGATTAAATCTTCCTTCAGTCTTCGTGAGCTTTCTTTCCAAGGTAGAAGTAGAGTGTATTTTCAGACCCGACGAGTACATAACTTGTATCTTCTAATGGTTCAGATTAATCCCGTCTCGACAACAACGCCTCCTATCTTTATCCTTGCATATCCTACGCCTTGTATATATCTATTTTTGACGTTAATACCGGCTCAAAGGTATTAGCAAAACTTTGCAGTGTCATATCCTTTACACACGAAACGATAAAGTTTCCGATTTGATAAAAGGGATAAGAAAAGGATTTTAGCTGAATAACAAGGATATAAACGTGTACTGTCTGCTAGCAAACATCATTGATAAACCTGTTAATGTTGCGTTACATTATAGCTGCTATGTTTTGTATCTTCTATCGATACTTCGAAAAACATTTCAAGTTTGGCAAGTTGAACATTTGGTAAGGAGGGAGAAGTGTAACATATTTGGAAAAAAGCGTTAAGTAGGATAGAATGTAAATTTCCTTGACCCAACCAGGGGCATGGGCGTGTCAATATCTCCAATAAAGCTGTGGCTTGTTGACGTTTCGAATGTATGTTTTTTTTTCGAATGGTGCGGTTGCTAGCATGCACCTCCTAGTAGTAGTAGTCTTTTACTGGCAAGTTCGAAGTGCTGTGGGAGTGCTAGTAGTACCCACAGCCAGTTTTTATTTGACGCGGCGAGGATCGAATCTGTACTTCTCTAGATATTGAATCCTAGTGGCGACCGAAAACTGACGGCTACCGACATCAATTCAGTCCTATACCAAAATTAACCTATAATCAAGTGTGTTAATGGAAGGAATTTAGAGTCCGATACGATCAATCATGCCCTGATACTGACACTAAACCGTAATAATAATTACAATTCCACAAATTTAACTCTTTGTTTTTTTTTTCGCTATTATGCGATTCGCCTTAAAAGGATACAAGTACGCATAATAAATTATCCCTTTTAAAGAAGCAATGAATTTTCTTTTGAAGGCTTTTACTGTCTTCTATTCAGCCCCCGACCATTCATTAAGTAAAAAATGAATGAATCCTTTTCACTAGAACGATAGTAGGAAAGCGACAATGAAGCTATTGTTCAATATGAATTAGTGATAAAGTTAATGATTCACTTTGGCCTTCGTGTGTTAATGAAAATCCATTTTAAATGAGAATGCCGTGAAATTACTTTTTCGTTGGTTATGTTGTTGAAAGTCCTGTGAGGGAGAAATTAAAGATATAGTATTGAGTGTTTCATAATGTGCACGTTGTTAGGCTAGAAACGTTAACTGAAACGTTTGTCAGTGGGCAAAGGCTAAAGGTTACCGACAACGTCGATAATTTAGGGAGACTGAATATTTTTGATGGCGTAGAAACTGTAGTTGATAACGCGTTTCCAATTTCTTTTGTTTTTTTTTTTCAAATTAATTACATAGGTAATGACTTCACGTAATTAAATCTGAAAATAACAATGCGAAAGGTTAAGGTTCAGTTAAAAATTACTGGCCTCGGATCGGGGGATATGAAGTTCCAATTCGACGCGACCTTTACAACTGCGTACTTTTGAGACAGTAGTTACTGTCGTGATGCTTTTTATTTCGATAAACGTAAAAAAGAGAATTAGAAAACTATTATAAATTAATTTTTCATCCACTAATTTAATACATTTCACTTGACAACATTACGCCATTTAAACAAAAAAAAACACACAAATTGAAAACACGTGCAGAAATATGTCCGACAATGTCCTTTCGGTCAATAAAAATTAAATTTCCTGTTCCGTCTTGTATAATAATACTGAACATGTGGTGTAACACACCCCTTGTTAGCGTCAGGGTGTAATTATTTAAAATGATTGTAAGTTCTTTGCAACAGCCAGTGGGGGCTTGAATTGGATGACCACGCCGCACCGTATGTACAAACGTACATGTATTCAGATTTGACAAATAGGTACCTCGGGCTACAGCTGGCATATGACGGAAGCCTAGCCTAGTTCTAGGTCAATGTGTATATTGTAGTGAAAGTAGCAAGAGGACGTAATGTTGATTTCATGTAAACCACATTCCCGCAGATGTATATCTAATTAATTTCCGTACTCAATATCATAAAATAAAGGATATGTACAGCAGAACGGGGAACATTGTTTGTTCTTCAGTTCCTATTTGAATGTTTTTGAGATAAGACGGACAGACGTTGGATTATTAGCAAGTTTTTATGGAAAATGATGTTTTGCAACAAGCTTGAACTACTACTCAATTGCCCTAACCCCTTGTGGGGCATGGCGCGTCAACTGTTCCATCTGGCACACTTGACATTTCGTTGGCATAAACTAGCATGTGGAGTGTATTTAATATAAACGTTTTGGGAATAATAAGGCTTATTTTCAGGGGTGTGATTATAAATTGAAGATTGGTCATCCGTTTCCACGAACACTTAGACTACTTAGATTAGATAACAATGCTGCAATCTTTCCTAGACCCCTTATATGAGAAAAGTCTGAAGAAAGAGAATTGTTTGGAGGACATGAGATTCTGAATAGTATACTCGTATACCGTGTAATGGACGGCTTGATGGACATCTGAAAATGACTGTGGAGACGGAGCCTAAGGTAGCATAATGACCGTGAAGGTCGGACTGTGCCATCTGCCCAATTAAGGAAAATATCATAAGCGATACTAATATCAACGGGATCTGATCTATCGAGAAATCCTGGGAAGGATTAGCGTTGTATGAAAACAACACCAGTATAGGGCATGGAATTTTAATTTTAATCCATTTGCTTTCAAATTGTCTATTATTTGCTTTGAAAAATGTTGCCCTTATCGCATCGATTCAGGGGATATTCACATCTACAAGGCAAACGCAAGAACGTCCTTATTTTTCAACCCAAGGACGTACCATCAACAGTAGCCTAGCGCTTTTGCAGCAACACCCCCAGTCATATGACACCAATCTAGCCCAGAAATCACTTCATTGCTAAGAATGTCTTTTTTTTAAACCAAAGAACTCAAAATGCGACCAATTAGTCTAGTGCATTATTACATAATAATACCATCCTAATATCACTCGTAACATGGCTATTAACCAAGAAACTACCCTCATAATAGTCAAAATGCGTTAAAAGGGACTTTTTCCTCCACCAAAATATTCATTTGTAAAATTTTTCATTTTTGTTTTATGAATATCACAACCAATCACTCCTTCAATACTTAGTCGCATTTTCACCGCTAATAAAATTCAGGAGTCCACTCGTATTTTTCACCAACCATCCATATCTATAATTCATCGTATTCAGTATTGGCCAGCATATGTCGTCGTAACGTCAATAGATATTTAAGTCGTTAAAGGAATATAAGGCTCGTTTTTTGTATTTTAGTGTAAGGCCCGTTAGACCCTTATCCAAAAATTGTTCTAGGCCAACGACCTGGTTAAATGTCAAAAGTGCAGTGACATTTTAGCGACACAAGCGACATCTGTTAATATATCTGCCGGGGGCAGTTTTACTATTCCATGGAATTCTCCAAGTTTATCCAGATTAATGTATTCTTGGTAACATTTCTTCTTTTTATCCGAAATTAACCAACACAAGTAAAAAATAGTGTGTCTGCTCGTATCATATTTCAAATAAAGTAATTGCTCGCGTTCCCATTCGCATGTCCTTACGTGTGCAGCTATCACTTCAAAAATATTAAATTTATCTTTCTCAGTTGTGGTGGGGGACTGCTATGTCCGTTTTCACTGCAATGGACGTGTTCGTCGAAACACATTGTGCCATGAATATGTAATGCTGAATGCGCCAAGGATAAACGTCATTGACGAGAATTAATTTAAACATTAAATTACGGGTGGTAAGTTTCCCTTTTCGTCATTCGCGTCTGTCTGTCTCTCATTGTGGCTTTTATTGACAGCGACATTTATTGAATTGATCGCGTCGTGTATATATTAAATTGAATGGTCTTTGACCTTTCCACGTGATATGAATAGTGAATGATGGAAGTGAATAATTATCAATTTATGGAAGGGGTGTGCAACTTGGAACTATGTACCCCTAGTCAATAGTCTCAACTCGGCGTCCATATGGCGGCTTGTGTCCCATTATCGAATTACTAAAACTGACAACACTATGTCAGGAATTTATTTTGAAGGCTCTCAACCGGTTAAGATGATCTCCACTTTAACTTGGGGCTTTCACTAATTTGTATATGATGAATCAAATTTTGGGTCAACTACATCTCCAAGAGAAGAGATGTTTAGTTGAATTTTTAGAGATTCTCTTGAGGACATTTGTAGTGCAACACTAATACATTTTAATAAGGATTAACGACCACTCAGGTCTTCTCATCCTAATTTTTGAGTGTAAAGTGTCAGAGAATACGACCCGTTTTTTCCAAAAATGCACGGATAATGATGTACTCTATTCAGGATGTTAACATGAAATAATTTCACTTACTTTATTATTTTATATATATGTATTATACATACATACGAATATACAGGGGGTCTTCTCCACGTAATCCTTCATGCAATTATAAGCAGGAAAAGTTGTTATGAAAAACTTTTGCGATTTCTTAATCCTTAACTCCTACAAACATTTTAAGCTTTGAAAAAATATCAGCAACTTCAGATTACTATAAACGCAGTAACTCAAATACTGGTATGCAATCTCGAATTCTCTTTAGAAGCCCATCCAGAGTGGTCGCTAGACAAGCGGTACCCGTTTAAGGTCTCCCCAAACTAGCGCGACATCAAACTGACGCCTCAACCCATTGAGCCTCCGACCGCCCGCATATATTTATATAGTATAACGGTACAATAAAATTACCGATGTATTCTTACTTAGTTTTGGATACAAAATTCAGGGCGATGATGAAAAAAAAACTGGCAAAACTTATGCTACTTTTGACATTTGCACCGCGTCATAAGTACCGCGTTGGTTTGAACGTACACGCAGATTACGGCTACCGCTACCACGTGCCGCGCTGACTTGGGAGACCTTTACATTGCAGCTTTGCGGCGGTATACTACGTCTGGTCTATTATTAGACGTTGGGACGTTTTAGTACGAGAATTAAGATTAGAATTTCTACCTCCAGACTACGACGATATACTTTGGGAATAAATTAAAAGTAGGACGCAAGGATAAGAAGAGACTGGGGATTTATGTCGCAATGATGGAAAGCCTATTTCGACGTCTTGCTGTTCAATGTTCTTCTACTCGCTGGGTTCTGGTTCAATTCCCACTATGAAGGCATTCGTCTTTTGGGACACCCTGTATATTATTCTCATCTCTGTGTTATTTTCATCGCTTTTCTTCCTTATTCCTTGGTTTCTATCCTAGTCATACCTATAATTCGAAAAGGAATTTTCTCCACTTATCATGCATACGGTAGTGGCTAGCAACCACTCGAAAAAAAAAAACTTCTTCTGCTAACAAGGGTACAGACTGTAAAAGTGAATCACGTAAGTGGCTAAACTCTTCACCCAATGCACATTTTTACTTGAACGCACAATGTTGTCTATTTCTACAAAGCCAGAAAAAAAGGATAATTAAACATTACAGGCCAACTGTATACGTCCAAAGCGAAATGATGATGATGATGAGAAGCGCTCGAGAGTATAAAGTTAGTGAAATTTCAAGAAGCACTTCATAATTGAAGCCCACCATCCTCAGCATGCTCATCGTTATCGTTCAAGTCCTTTTCCCTGTATATATATGTTTGTGAAGCATATCTCCTTTTTGTGTAGTTTAAAATAAATAAATCTCCGTAGTTTTGCAGCACAGAAAGTGCGGTAAAAGGATTCATAATACTCGTACCTAGCTGCGTTATCAGGCATATGTGAATGGCGGTGGCTGGTTACATTTCACTTGAAATACTATATAATTAATATACCTATACTATCTACAAACATATAGCTATATTTTGTGTTTATGGGAGATTATTTACCGGATGTTTGTAAAATATGCGGAAAAGAGTAGATTTCGTACTAATCTAATTTGAAGTCCCTATTTGCACTGATTTTGTGGAGAGACTAAATAACGGATATGTAGCTATTAAGATTTTTCTCTATATTACATATATCATAATCCTTTAGAAATACCCCAAAGTAATAAGGGTGCAAACTTTTTTTTTTCGCTTTTCACGTTTGAGAATAATGAAACCGTAGGATACAAATAAATTCGAGTGTGGATTTCCTGGATCTTTTATGTTATAATAAGACCACTGCTTTGGTCATTGCCTCGAGTCTACCGGATACGTGACGCTTTTAACCCATGGATCAGAAGAATTAACAAAGCTAAATATTCAGCCCAATTCAAATGGAAAGATTTAGATAATTAAATTATTAATGCCGCCAATTTGAAATTGTCATATGATTAATATAAAATTTCCTGAAATCAAAAGCAAAACCATATTTGCAAGTTCTCTAGGCAGATAACAGATACAGTCACATATGTGTCATATGGAATTCTCTCTTTATCACTTCTAATTAATGCCATTCATCAATTATTATTATGATCGGAACTGGACCACACAGGTTTAGCTTAGTGCTGTCTCCATCATTTCTACTAATTAGAAGGTTTCACTCAGTTTGTTGTTGTCCAGGACATTCATAATTTATCTAATTACAGACTAGTTAATGCAGACAATCATTTCTGTGTTGGGAGATTCAATTACGGTTCAATGATGTGTGATAGGGTTCATTAGAAATGATGTGCCTAAACTAATAACATGTGTTCTCGTATAAAGGTATGGTTGACATCATCGGTGGCTATTATTCCCATGGTTCGCACTTTGTTAAATGTATTTGATGTATAATATACACACATACTAGCATCTATGCATAGGTTTATTGCAGGAGCATAGAGCAGATAATAATTGTACCATAAAATCTGCGAGCTGTTTGCCATGTGCAAAATATGAAATCAACGCGTGATTTCGATTTAATTTTCTGCTAAAATACGCTAACAACTCAAAGTGTTCATCAATGTTGTTTGCGCTCCAGGTAAATGAACATACATATTAATTTTGGTATAGTATTTGGAATAGGAATTCTTGGAAATAAATTAAATGGATGCACGGAGCCATATTCTGTGCAATTATTCATCTCCCCGTACGAGAACCGGTAAACGCTTTGACTTATTTAAACTACAGTGTGTTAACTAACTGAAATTAAAACGGAAGACATTTTCTCCACTACGCGGCAAAACATGGAACTAAGAAAATGGTCGGGTTTTGGCTGCTCGATAACAGGCCCGTACCCTCACACCAGACCAATAGCATAGTGGTTGGCGTCTTTGACCAATAGTGGGTTTTAATTTGAGTGGATTTCTCACTTCCCTTGCGTGAGCGGCTTAAGGGGTTGCAACCCTCAGCATACCGCCCTCGAACGATCGTTGTATTTCCCACAGCGATAAATCCACTTTTAGCAAAGGCGCGAACCACGTAGCGTCGCCCCGTGAAATAGGAATATACAAAATTCTTGAACAAAAACTTAAAGCTCTGGTGTTTGCGCGAAAATATTAACCGCAAACACCTCTCTTCTGGTCTAATGTTTTCGCACAAACACCAGAGCTTTAAGGTTTTGTTCAAAAATTGGTGCAAAAATTTGTCTAGTATGTGGCCCCTAGGTACATTTTTGAACAAAAATATAGGCGCTTTACTCTTATACAAAAAATTGCGGAGGCGAATCTCTAAACCGCTAACTTCGCCGTCAAAATGTTTCAAACGGTTTTGAAAATTTTGACACTTCAAATTTTTTCCCGACTATTTCACATTTTTGTGAATGTTGTTCCGTATGAGGGCAATCGCACTCATTTATTCTGTCTCAAAGTTTGTGAAAATTTTTCCTAATGTGATGAGCCTATAAGTCATTACATGACTGATAATCCCGCGTGCGATTTTCTCAGTCGCCTTCTAAGGTTCGTCTTGCTAGGCACACGATCGTGGCACATTGTTCGCGAATAGCAGCCAAGCCATGGAGCACCGAGCACGGAGCACTATTTTTATGTATTTCATCGATCGTCGCCTGCGATCGACATAGAGTCGTATCTAGCAAGACGAAGCATAACATTTTTATTGCTAGATGCGGCTTCTTAGTAGCCTTCTTCCGCTGGTGCGTTCTTTCAATATTTGGTTAGGCATGTGGTTGTCGTCCATTCGTTGTACATGGCCTGCCCATTGAAGACGTTTTAGTTTGACGATTTTCGAAATTTCCAGTTCATCATACAATTCATACAGCTCATGGTTGTGCCGGATGCGCCATACATTTCGGTCGCAAACTGCTCCAAAAATTCGCCGAAGAACCTTACGTTCAAATGTGTTTATCATGTTTTCGGAGGCTTGAGTAAGGATTTCGCAGCCATAGCGTAGCACAGTTTGCATGATTGTTTTCTATAATGCGGAGCTTAGTATCTCTGTGCACATGCACACGACCAAGAAGAAATTCTTATTTGCCAGATATATCCGTCGCTTGATTTTATCAGTTTCATTGGCGTCCTTTGACAGGTTCCTACCCAGGCATATGAAGTCGTCTACGAATTTGATGTATCGTGTTTTTATCTCCCAAATCTTACGTGAATACTGTATGTGTGTATCCTTTCGAATTGTTAGTCGAGTGTGTAAGATTTCGTTTAGCAACAGATTAGTTGATGTTTTTGATGATCCGTCAAATGCGATGTGAAGTTTTGTTGTCTGACTGTCTGGTCGCAGAACGCAATAATGTGGTAAATAGTAAGGCGGGTTTCCGTGATCTGGGTTTCTTACTAATTCCGGATAATCACCCAAGATACTCTTTCAAGAATTGGCCAGTGCTCTATGTTAGTTGTCCTTTTTGGTTGATTCGAAGTTATTCCCTTGAGTACGAAGGCTTCTAGTGGTGTCGGGTAGCTGGATGTAGTCGAATGAATTTGCAGGTAGACTCGCTTCGTAAATAACTGTGTAGAATTTCCAATTCCGCAGCGTTGATAAGTCATTTTGTTTCTTTTGATTGAAACCCTTTTCCGTTCCCAAAGGTACACACGAATTTAAAGTGTTGTACGTCCTGAGTTCCTTATCCGCAGTTTTGGGTGCTGACGCCTTTGATGAATTGGTGCCGTTGTCTGGCGTTTGTGACTCCTGATGCAATATAGTGTGATGACGTATACCACACTTGAGGCAGCTCCGTTATATATGTACATGCTTTCACTGCGTGCCCAGATTTCAAAGAGTTGAAGCATAGTTGCCATTTTGTAGCGGTTTTCTTTTTATCCGCTGTTTACAAATTCTGGAAAGGAGAACATTAATGTAGGAGGATACCTTTCATCTTACATTGCCCGCAAGTGCCGCTTGAAAACTTGAAACGTTTGTGCCGGCCTTTTTCCCCTTTACTCCAATAGCTTGCAATGATTGGAAAGTCCAAGGAGCTCCAGAAATTGTTTCATTGATAGAAGCTCCCGTGGCGCAAGCAAGCAAGCGCTCGAAGGCCATATGTGTAACCGAATATAATGTTTCCAGCAGCGGAAACACGGTGAGAAGATTCCAGCAGTCCACGTTGATGTCCTCTTGAAGTCCCTTTAGGCACTATTGGGTGACGCCATGCAATTTGTTGATGTGGTTTGAAAACGCTCCGGATACCGATGGTTGGGATACTGACGTCACGAGTAATCTCCTGTTCTGGAATCGTTCCCTTATGATGTTCCAGGATGGGGTGTAGTTTTTGTCACAACCGGAGAGGTGTTTAATTATAACCTACACCTCCTCCACTAGATTTGATTTCGGATACCAAAGCTTTTGAGCTGATCACAAATGGCTGTGGTCGATGAGCTGGACAAATACATCATGGAACTCCAGGCACTGCAAGTATGTAGTTCCTGTCGAATTTGGGTAGCTGGATCCGTGGTGGCTTGATGTTCGGCTAAGTTGTTGGTTGGCATGGATAGCGTGGTAGTGATAGATGCAGTCCTGGTAATATGTAGCTGCATATTCTCGACTCGCTCTTCTATGTTGTTCCTCAAGACCATAGTTGGAGGGCACTTCTCCCAGCCCTACAAACTCCATATACTTTGCTCGAATTAGAATCCATTGCTGGTTCAGGGACTGCAATTGTAGCTTCATGAATTGAGAAGGCTGGTCCGTCGTTAACTTCGTTTTGGATCGCTCCACTAAGTGATGCAAATTCTTCATCATAAGGGCTTGCACTGCCAACAGATTTCACACAAGCGAATTTCGAATTTAAACTTTCATTTACAACATGTCTATATTTTTTTCTTATTCAGTATAATACTAAAATATTATTTTTATACCTTCCAGGTAAATAACCATCGTTTTGATAATTAAGGTAATTATGATAAATAAGATTCATGGTAAATTAAATCACGTTCCGAATGTTATAGTTTCCTTTTTGAATAATCAATTTCTTAACAATCACATATTTTACGTATCTATCAAACCAAGTGTTTTATTTTTCTATTTACGAAAAACCAATTTCGCGTATGCCAAAAGTGGGTGGCAGGAGCGCGCAAAGTTGACGTTTCAGCTCACGAACAACTCTCATCGCGCTTTCTGCTAAATATGCTGTCAAATCAAAGGTTTTGATGTCTTCTTTTCGAAAGATCAAATCTGTCTCGCTAAAGCTTGTCGGTTGCGGGTGGCAGGAGCGGGCAAAAATGAAGGGTTCGGTTGACTAACAACCCTTATCAAATCAGAATCAGATATATATCTGATTATATTCCGATAGGACATCCCACAAAAAATATGGATTTGCATGTGAATTGTTTGGCTCTATTGGTAACTCATTATTTTATGACCTGGTGTTATAAAACAAAAAGTTCAAACAACTCAAAGGGGATGTGCATTCAATAGAGCCCTTACTGTCTTCGGCTTCTGTACGAATGGTAAAGAAAAAAATCACTACTTGATGAATTTTTCGAAATATTCAAGGAAAGCTGCATAAAAGGACCTTTGACCCCCTCTCTCCTACCGTTCTAGAGCAAATACAATTTTTGCGGATGGTCCTCTGACATCCGCAAAAATTGTGCCAAATTTCAAAACTACACATTTTTTCAATTACTCTTCTGCAGCTTTTATAGTCTGGACTATAATCGTTCATTATAACGCAAGCAACCATATACATAATACACTTTATTAAATAAAAAATAAACTCAATTTTCCTCTGTCTACTTCCAAGAAGCTTCTCTTTCAAATTATTCGATATCAGGTAATACAATAAATTTACATAATGAAAATCCCTGCTCCAGCACAACGTACAAAGCCATCTCACACCACTCCCCTGAGTGTTTAATTTTAATTTTAAAACAGGACGAAAGAATTCGTTAGTATTTTATAATTCGAGTACATACTTCACATACAGCACAAGGCACCTTCTCGAATATAATAGATTCGAATATTTCTCTCCGATGATTACTTTCGAAGAAGCCTTCATACCAACTCGGATACGAACGATTTTTGATTGACTTAATCTCAAATATGCTACCTCGGTGTAATATTGTATATTTCCATCTTAAACAGGTACATAGATTCTGTCACAACCATATGTGTTTGAATTTTAAAGTTTACGGATTCGACGGGACGATGTGTCAGCTTCCAAATTATTCACATAATTTCATCTCCAGTCTATGGGACTGATTCACACATTTTGAAATCCCATACTCGTATTTCAATTTATTTTCTTGAAGGATATGTCATGCAATAGATGAAAGGAAATACACAAAAGTATATTGATGTTGCGTGTAGAAGTATAGTGAAGTGAAAGATGGTGAAAGGATGTTCCTGTAAAATGTGTCAGATGTTGAAGAGGTGACAACGTCTCAAGAGCCGGATGATGAACTTCACTGTATAATGAACAATTGAGCTATTTCGAGTTTAATTTATCTCGAGAGACAGATTTTACTGGCAGAAAAATTGAAGATAATTTATTTAATTTATGGAGACTGAAATTATGGCTTATTAAATTTTAGAAGGGAAGGCAATTTACTTTACGCTATGGAAGTTAGAGTTAGCCTGCAGACCTTAGAATATGATACTTCCTATCAGCATTGCGATTAGATAGGAGGAAGGTGGATTATTGATGCATATAAATTGCCAATTAATTAAGGTGAGCATTCAAATTTGTATTACGATTTTTGTAAAAAATGGTTTTTTTAATCAGTAAATCCAAATTCGCTACCCTATGAATCTGCCTCGGGAAACTGACAGCTTGATGGCTTGCCATAAGAACCGCAGCACACATAGACGTCAATAGGTCCGTTGTGATGCCACCAGGATAAATTCTCCCTTATTTTCCTGACAGTTAAAATTATCAATCCATCGTTTTTCCTCTCCTCCAAGTCAGTGAAGAAATAGGATCTAAATAACGACCTCCTCCTACCTGCCAAAGCAATGTAGGATCAGAAAAAGTAGAAACTAATCTCCTCCTCGTTCATACGAGTATCTTCACAGCTTCTAGTACAAAAGCAATTGTAGGGGAGCCAAGGTTTCCTGGCATGCTCTGCCATGAGACAGTACCCAGTGACAACACCTAATACTGAGCTAATATATTTTCTATTTACCGACAGTAGTTCTGTGGATCGGATCACGTCAAGTCTGGACCACTGCGATCAAGTTGTATGACAGGTATTGTCATCAATTCTTCTAGCATTGCCGCTGTTAATCGCCTCAGATTTGACTATCCATTTACATAAAGCTGTGGGCAGGTAGATATTATCATACTGCTTTAGCTCCACGCACAAAGAACGCAGCCTGGCAAGCCATTCTGCCAAACAGCTATCTACCAAGCCACTATGGTTAGGAACCCGGCAGAGGATAATGTTAAAACAGCTCCCCATTTCGGATAGGGATGATCGACAATTTGCCACTGCCTTAGTGGTCATCAGGATTGATTCCAACGACTTTATTCCAGCTAGATTGTCTGTGTAGATAATATTGTCTCTCGTCTGTCTGTGCTGACCGCGAAGTGGAAATCAAACAAAATACCAATCATCTCCGAATTAGAGGTGGTTCATGAACGATCATGCTTCATTACATAGCTGGCAGCAGCAGGATTAGAAGCGAGGATCTTACGCAGTCTAGAGGCCTCTCTCACTTCATCGATCCGCTCGTACCCAAGAGTTGCGATTTGCCCTTCGTTGGTTGGTTGGTTAGAGTAGCTGTTTACTACCCAGTAGAAAAATAGAAATAGCGCTAAGTAGGCGTCGTTTTGATGCCACACACCTCATAAAAAGAATAAACAGTTGTTATTGAAGTCGTTCAGAAGTATTCGTCCTCAGATGCATCATGCCGAGTTAAGAAAACGTATTATCTCCCCAAAAATATATCTTTGAGGAGATATCCAATATATCTTGGAAGAAAGCACTGTCCAATTTTGAATGCCTGATTCTTGCAGGAAATGGATCAGAGTTTCCTTCTTCTTCTTATTTATTGAGCTCCCGCAGAATATGTTGTAAGGTATATCAAGTCTGGCGGCGTTCATTCCCACTGGCTAATGCCCCGTCGTAACCACTGCAACTCTAGCGACATCCAGTGGATTCTCTTTAAAAGTGCATTTGTTTTACGTGCGTTTGATGGCTATAATTTCCTAGATGTGGCAACACATTTTCAACGTGATGGGACACGTCCATGTCGTGAAATATTTGCAATTCTGCCGCTTTATGAAACTGAACGGCGGGTGGACAATCAGCGCTGGAATCGTGTATTGCGGAGCCCTGTCTCGCCAATGGATCGGCCCTCTCGTTCCCCTCTATGTTCCTATGATCCATAGAATTGAAACTCTGAAGAGCTCGGCCAGTCCATGAGCATTCGGGAGCATTTGAGTCATTCCCATCTCTTGTGGGAACGACGCAAATGCTCACTAATTCATGTTGACCATGTAAGAGCAGAAAATATATATTTTTGTTGTTGGTGCTTTTCAATGCAATTTTTGAATATTCGGTGCTTGGCTCAGCGTTCGCATGCAAACGAAACTCTAGACTTCCAGCCTGTTATTGGTAAAGAATATAGGCTTGCATCCACCATACACACAATAGGAGGTTTGGACCAATGGTAAAGTCCGAAAGTAACGTAATGCCCTTGTGGGGCATAGCGCGTCAACTGTTCCACGTGGTCCAGTTGACGTTTCGTTGGCATAAATTGGTTTCAGACAATGCAGTTGCCAGCATGCACCTCCAATGCCATCCTTGCTCCGACCTTCAGACGTCAGGGAACTGACAAAAGTTCAAAAACTTGTCAGCAAAGTTAATGAACCAACAAATTTGGTGTGATCGGTTGGAGGAAGAAGTAAATGATGGATACTACAATATATTATGCCTGATATAACATACTGTATTCTCCTGGAAATTTCCTCTGAAACTGAAATTACATTCTCAACTAATTCCTTATCCTCTCTCCTGACTACATTCAATATCAACTCGAACTGAAAAAAACCTTTCAACAACTAAAATCCATTTGGCAAAACAAGCAGAATAAAATCTCCCCAACTATCCACGTAGCCTTAAAGACAAACTCGAAAATGGAATGAAAACTTCCTTTTCCACTTAGCTTATTCCGGTCGTACTCCCAAAACCCGGTTATCCTTCACTTTTGTACGTGCAACGATTTCTGAAGAAAACAAACTTTACTTGAAACGCGTCGTCGATTAGCAATTCAACTTATCTTCCAGCTTTCTTTCGCAACGATAAGAAGACAGATATGTACGAGTAAATTACGTGACAGATTTTGTAGACATTAAATTTTTAATATTCTTCTGCCACATTGAAAAGACACTCAGTCACAAAGAATATGCGTTCTATTACAAAAATTTGGATTTTCAGACGCAATGGACAATTTGCGATAATCAGTTTTTTCATCCTCTGCAAGGAATTTATTACTGGAAGATACTTTATTGCCCGAGTAATACACTTTTCTCCTACTCTGATTCGGCCAGGTTAGTCTTTTAATCCTTAAATTCTCTTTCAACTCATGTACTTTACTCCTTTGCCTGATTTTATAATTATCCGTCAAAGTTGTATGAGCAAAGTCAAAAAGGAAAACTTCAACGAACAAGAGAAAACTGATGAATGCAAGCACAAAGCTCTGAAACGTTCCGGAATGGCATACGGCGAAACGTCCGTCATCTACAAAAATAGTAAGCTTTTGGAAAATATTGCGAGTATTGAATGTTCAATTGAAATCATGCACCTTCTGATGCCGTGATAATACCCAAATGGAAATATGCCCGTCCGTCGCGTTCAGCCGTTTGCAAGTAATTTGGCCTTTAGTGGTCATTATCCGTTTGAGCTCATGATTTCTGAATATTTTAGATTGTTTTGTGTTCCTGTGATCTTGTGATTGTTACCGTTCTTTAGATAATTTTACTATACTTTAGTATAAGTTGCAGTCAAGACATTAGACCGATTCAGCGAAATATAATATTACTTAATAATTTAGCGAAATTGAAATTCATATTCATTCGTCAACAAGTTACTTTCATCTATATGATTTAATAATTATTATTGAGTCACTTCTTATTCCATTTAAAATTCCTTGCTTTTCCTTCCGTTTCCTGAGAAATAAGAAAATTCTATTTTAACAAAAACAAAATTAAATAGAAAAACTGTTTCCATCGGAGTGAATTTGGTGATGATATTTAAGCGGAAAATCTGGAAAATTCTTCAATGAAATAAAATAAGTATCAATTATTCCAAATTAATGTGAATGCCAGTGAAATTTCATTTCCATAAATTTTCTCATAGAGTCCCGACCTCCGTGGAATATCGCAAAAGATTCAGTTCAAAAGAAGTTTTTAAATAAACATAAATAGCGTTACGGAAAAATCACCGAAATGTTTCTTTTGAAAATTTAATAATTGAAGGCTTCCGAGTTTAATGCAAATTAGGGGATTTAACGCCAAATGGAAACTGAAAGAAAATATTTTTATTTCCCCATATTTGAATTCGAAACATATTAATGAAATTACTTTTTTTTTATTAAATATAAACGCACAAGTGAAAGCGGTTCAGTAGCCTATCTGAATAGTGGCACCATGAACCGAAAAGAGCAATTCGTCACCGCATTAGACGGTACCCTCCTTGATATCAGTTGGCCCTCTGATGATTGGCACAGAGCACAAAATTAGATCGACTACTTTGTACTTTGGGTAAGTTGCTTTCTGGACGAGCGTAATAGGAGAGGCGGTGATATTGGAATGGGACGAGATCATTATCTTATAATCGCTAATGTTCGATTGCGTATAGCAGCCCTACGCCACGCCGTCTTAGTAAAGAAAAGCCCGATTAAAAAAATCAAGCTGTCGTACAGCAGTACAACGATCATCTTGCGTAGCTGAGATAACTATCGATTTGATCCATGGAGGAAATAATTTGATCGAACACTGCGATGTCATCAGAAATGCGTTCAGAAGTTACCGAGCTCCTTTACCGTCAGAAAGCTGGTGAAGTCCGGCGTAGTGTGCGATAAAAGAAGAGTATGCAAATTCTCTACTGGCTTCGGCAGAAGAAGCCGCAAGAAGCAACCACCTGAACGCCGTGTACGGTGTCATCAAGGAGTTGAAAGGTGGTCGTAACACCCATCAATATCTGGTGGAGGACATTGATGGAAAGCTACTAGTGTGAGATGAAGATCAGATCAGGCGGTGGAAAGAGCATGTCGCCACTATTTTGAACCGTGTAACTTCTATCGAAGTTCTCCTCATGTAGACAATAATTTTACTTTCCACCAAAATGCGCGTACACGATCAACTGCCCCGACTAAAGAAGAGAGAGTCGCTGCAATTATTACAATGAAACGAAGCAAGGCCGGACTTGACAACATTCCTGCCGAAATTTAGCGGCATTTTTCAATTTAGTGTCGTATTTCCCTTCTTTGGATCTTGGTGGTCAATAGGATGCTTTTAGACATAAAGGATTTGGCCTGCAAGGATATTGCTTATGCGGACAATATTGCTACTGTCATTTCTGCAAAGTTGCCCGGGTCCTTACTAAGATTATACAGAATGCGCAAACATTCCTATCGGATTGTGCTAGTCCAGTTCGATCAAAATAGAACTTGTCTTCTTTACCAGGAGAAACACTCTACCTTCATTCGTAGCACTATTGCTATACGCTATAGGCCTGAAGTGGGGACTGCGACTGAAAGTGGTATATTGGATGTACGTATCAGTCGCACGTCCCATACTTATGAACGGGCTCATAGCGGGGTGGATGACATTCCATATGGCGTCTAACACGTCTCTATTGGATAAATCCTGATTTATAAATTATTCGAATTTTCAGCAAAGAAAATAAAAAGACTATCTTGTATTGTCATCACTGTTGTCTCAGGAACACTCCAACCACTGCCCTTAATGTACTGTTAAATTACGTAGCTGGCTTCAATGGCGGCTATCCACCTTGTAACGGATGGCTTCGTACCACCGAGAAATCCTTACTCATCAGGTGCTGCCATGGATCTGCAGGTGGAAGCAGCACAATCAGACCAGAATATGGTACATTACAACCTTCCTGATGCAGGGTAATGGGAAGGATCTACCACAACTCATTTGGATGTACGGAACACCTTTTTTATACGGATTTAACATCTCCGGTGTACTCCCTTGCCAAGGGCTCTTCCAGCCTCATTCCTTCGAGAGATGAATGGAGTGGGAATACGTTTCTGCAATTGCAAGCCATAAGTATTTTTATTGATGGCTCAAAACAAGTTGAACATATGCCTGTCACTCCCTCTTCCGGATTTTTTTCAGCATCTCTCCACATTTTTTAGGATCTCTCAAGCATAGATTACGGCAATTTCTGATGATTTTGCATGGTTGGGCTGTAATATCATGTGATAAGGGATATCACCATCTATACGGATAGTCAATCGATGATAAGATCTCTTGACGCCGCTCTTCCACATCGAAAACCGTGGTGGGGTGCCGCACCGCTCCCTTAAAAGATGATTTTTATAATATCACACTGTAATGGATTCCTGGCCACAGTGGTTTTAGTCGTAAGTCCTGCGCGGATGAGCAACGACCAGCGAGATCATAAATTGCTTTCGTATTGTCAGGATGACTCTATCAAAATGCAGGAACCTTGTCAACATTAATGCGGTCAGGCGAGCTAACATCTGGTGGCAAACTGTCAGTACGAGACAAAGTTGGCCGGTTTTCAATCCTAACCGCTCCTTATAACTGCCTAATCGATGAACATG
Organism: Chloromyia formosa; assembly: GCA_964017055.1. Classification (NCBI taxonomy): domain Eukaryota; kingdom Metazoa; phylum Arthropoda; class Insecta; order Diptera; family Stratiomyidae; genus Chloromyia; species Chloromyia formosa. The sequence continues at coordinate 13,383,082 of OZ024818.1, read as the reverse complement.
CTAGGCGTCCACGAGACTACAATGTCTATTTTAGGTTCTGTGAGAACAAAGAGTAGGAAAAAGCCTTCCACCACTTCTTGTACTCCTGTCCCGTCTAGCCGAAGGAAGGAGAGACACTCTGAGGTCCCGCTACTTTATTGAGCTGGAGGACTTAGATGACGTAAGCGCTGGTCATTTACATCGCTTCGTCAAGAGTTCCGGGTGGTTTAACGGCTAGGGTATCGAGGCATTGAGTTTATGGGGAATCACAACGGACCCAGTGGTGGTCTATGTGTGCTGTGTTTCTGCGTTTCTGTGTTTTCACTTTTCCGCTCAGCTTCACGTTTTTATCCTGAATGCGCCCTGGGAGAACATTTAATTCCGATTTCAAAGAAAAATTAATTGGTAAAGATTTTCTTGCTCACTACCTGCACGTTTCACTTCGTCCGACCTTCAAGTTTATTTTTGATATTTTTCCGCTACCATGGTACTCACAATTTTCCATATACGAATATGGGAAAATTGAAAATTGCCAGCAATTAACGTTTTCTTTGAGCACCTCTCACTGATTCCTTCATCAATACCATCATCCACCACAAACGAATTTCGAGACAGCCCTCGAACAATGTTATTGCCTCCTTATCGCATCGTTAGTCTGTATCTCACGTTTGTGTGAACTTTTCAATATTGATCCTTGTAAAATCATGGTAAAAACCACATTTCCCTCTGCGCCAATTTTCCCTTTTGAAATTCTGAAAATTCTTCCAGCGCCCACCACCATTAAACACACGTTAGTCGGAATAAAGTTGCGGAAAATCTCAAGTGAAACTTCAAAGAGTAGCGGCGAGAATAGCAGTTAAGATTCCAATTAAAATCATTCGTTAAGTCATTTGAAAATGTCGGCACCATTCAATGGAAACAGAGAGTCGAATTGAGATACCATTATGAACACGTCCTTTTCGTTGAACAGGTAGGTGCGGCTACGGTTTTGGAGGAGAAGTGCTGAGTGTACTAAACGACACCTTGAAATATCACACTCTCAGATTTTCGTAGTTACTTTAAGCGCCCTGGCAACGACTGCCAGAGTTGTTTCTACCAGAGAAATGGTCTCGGGGCGAAAAGTAAAGTTTTCCAATACTTTGGGAAACTTTTGGAAACTACTTTACATGAGTTTCGGGAAGCACGTAGAAACGTCTTTTGCGTCAACCTTTTAGTGTCTCAATTGACGGAAAACGTAGTGATGACGATGGTTTGGGAATGAAGTGGTTTCGATCGGATTCTGGTAGGAACTTTAACTTTTTTCTCTTTAACCCCTCCTATATCGAGTTTTAGGAATAGCAAATCTGTACCTTCATAAAGCTCTTCACAAACCAGCGCGGTACGCGGTAGTGGTACGGTAAAGCGGTACTCGGTTGACTATTCACCTCAGCTATGATTGAGCTTCAGTGGCAAAAATTGCATCCTTGAGCATCCTTTTTCATTTATAATTTAAAAAAAAGTAGCTGACTGAAATAATTAGTTAATTGCAATTAATTTTTGTATTTAAGTAGGTGTTAATCATCAATTTGAACTTCGGTTTTTCATGTAATTCATTTAAAAAAACAAGCCAGCCTTCGGCTAGCTTGCCGAATGTATGATACCCTTCACGCTTCGTTGTGACTTATGGTGCATTTGCCACTTTGAAATTAGTAGTAAAACTTGATCTGATTTCACTGTTCCTATGTGTTCCTAGAAATGTGGTTTGCCAGTCAATATAATTGAATAATATGAATTTTAGTAAAGATATCTTTAGAAATAAAAATGACATGACAAAGTTAATATATCCTATCACATCCGTGAAGGGTATAATAATGTAATGACAAAGGCAGCAAGACTTTTTTAAGGACCTTTTGGCCATAAGGAAGCGCTGCAGAGTTATTCTCATTCTGCAGAGTTATTCTATTTAGACGCAAAAAGACTAAACATGTTGCAAGGTCCTTAATTTTTTTTTATACCCTAGTTTTTTTTTGATAGTATCATAGCTCCTTTGCTATTGATTATAGAAAAAAAATCGTGGAAAGAAAAGTGTAGGAAATTTTGATCTCTACAAAAATAAACTTGATGTATTTTGCGTTAAATAAGCTGGAACGAAATTATAGACGAAAAACTGATTAAAGTGCCAACTTTTGGAGGTTCTGCCAAGATGGCGGTGGGAACGGAGGGGGTGAAATGACACAAACATGGATTTTTCACTTCCCGACCTACCTATACAACATATCAAAAATTCAGAACTACCATACGAGGGCTGCCTTTTATATTTCGGGATTAGAGAACAACAACAAATATTAATCATTGAAAATCGCTTTATTGTTTTTCAAAATATTCCCCATGAAGATCTATACACTTTTGCATGCGTTTGAACCAATTGTCAAAGCACTTTTGCCACTCTGATTGAGGTGTCTCCAAAACATGCATTCTGAATGCTGCAACCGCTTCTTCAGGTGTTGAAAAACGTTGACCTCTCAGTTTGTTTTTTACGTACGGGAATAAAAAGAAGTCATTCGGTGCCAAGTCAGGACTATACGGCGGATGACCCATCAAATCTATGTTTTGAGTGCTCAAAAATGCAGTTGTTTGAGCTGATGTGTGAGAGCTCGCATTGTCGTGGTGAAGAGTGATCCGTCTTCGGCGGTTGGTTTTCCTGATTTCTTGGAAGACAACTGGCAAACAAATGGTTGTGTACCACTCCAGAATTGACTGTTCTGCGTTGTTGTAGTGGTACGGTTGCGACATGCCCAGTTTTTCCGAAAAAACAGGCGACCATTTGCTTGGAAGTGCTTCGTGCGCGAACAACTTTTGTTGGGTTTGGCTCATCTTGAAACACCCATACAGTCGACTGCTGTTTACTTTCGGGCTCATACGCGTAAATCCACGATTCATCACCTGTCACGATGTCATAGACGTGTTTCGAAGCACCGCGATCGTATTTTTTGAGCATTTCTTTCGACCAATCGACACGAGGCTTTTTTTGAGCGATTGACAAATTGTGTGGGATCCAACGCGAACAAATTTTTTTGACAGTAAAATGTTCATGCAATATTGAATGTATGCTGGTCCCACTAATGCCTAAGGTTGTCTCAATCTCACGATAGGTCACATGACGATCTTGCAATATCAGTTCGCGCACAGCATCAATGGTTTCCGGAAAAACAACTGATTTTGAACGACCTTCACGAAATTCGTCTTGGAGTGAACTACGACCTCGATTGAATTCACCATACCATCGATAAACACTGGTCCTTGATGGAGCTTCATCGCCAAAAATTGAATTCAGTTCATCCATGCACTGTTGCTGAGTTAATCCACGTTGAAAGTTGTAATAAATAATCGCACGAAAATGTTCACGATTGAATTCCATTATTTGGCCGAGATTAATCTTTTAAGTTACTGTAAAAAAACACAAATAGCGTTCGTATGTCAAAACGTTCTGAGTACGTATAACCTCAAAAATGTCAAACTTTACGATAGAGCTGTCAGTTGCCAGATTGCAACACTAGGGTTGTCCGATCCCGAAATATAAAAGGCAACCTCCGTATATGCTATGCTGTATGCTAACCCCCCTCATTTGGTCGCTATTTTTTGGGTAAATATCCCCAAAGCCAAAAAAGGAACACATGTTATGTTCCCACACTTCACACCACCCTTACAACAGCGTTGTAAATTTCGAGATGCTCCATTTTCGGTTTCAATTGACTATTTCAGCCCATCGAGAAAATAATTGAATTTGCTGAGAATTCTTAATTGCGAATCGGAAGTCAGCTCAATTAGAACGAATTGCGACTATGTACTGTGCCAGTTAGGCACACGGCATCACGAAAACACTTCAATTAATTCAAAAGCTTCAACAGAATGAGGTGAACTGCCCGGGTCAGGTTCACGTGCACACAACTCCCCTCAGTATGGTATCAGATGGGGCGGAAAACAAAAAGTGATGCTTCAAGAAATCTTGAGTTTTCTTAACTAGCATTTTATTGAAATTGGATGGTATTCTTGGCACAAAGAGTACAGAATTGTAGAAAGGGAATTTGGAAGATTGGAAGAGAAGAAAATCAATTAGTTGTTGAGCTGAGTAGGCACAATTAAGAGGTGAAAATGATTGCGGAGCTTAGAGGAAGTAGTGCGATGTGATCAGTAGAAAGATTTTAAGTAGTTACGTATTATGAAATGGTTAGTCGACTGCAATATTCGTTGGGAAAAATTCAAGGTTTACAAACTAATTATAGTTTTAATGGTTTCTTCCAAACCCGAACGCTTTCACAACAATAATTGTCCTTTAAAATCGTCGAATGTAACTCAAACCAAATTTCCCTATACTTACTTCTATGACTTCGGCTACCATCCAGTAGAATTCTATAATCGCCGATCAATAATAGAAGTTATATTGCTTTTTCGTCAACAGCCACTCTGCACGTGTTGAGGAAGAGCACTTGTATGACAATAGAGCTGGAACGCCGGCACAAATCGTCCTCATCTCCGTTGAAGTTCCTTCAACGGATTTTACTACTATGCGTTAAACATGTAATTCCGGCTAGAGTACGGCCGCATGGTCTGACAGTCTATACCACTGGCTCAGGTTCAGACTCGCTGACTAAACAAACGAGCCTAGGGTATAACCCATAGGATCTGCTTTAATCCTGCTGTACAGTGTTATCTCGGTTTAGGCGTTTCGATTCAGCGTTTACTGCCTAGAAAATACTAGCGTCATTTGAAAGGTGGATGGATTTTATATATGTATCTGCAGTCCGGATGGCGCAATGGTTAGCACGTTCACCTCCTACGCACTAGGCCCCCGGTTGGATTCCTACTGAATGCGGTAGTCTTCGATAAAAAAGGGGATTTACGTGTCAGACTATGAGCCCACTCTGCTGTTAAATGAGTACCCATTTGGGGTAAATAACTCGGTTAAGCGTGCTGCTGATCATCACACACCCCTTCACAAAAAACGTCACGATCTAGTAAATGAGATGATGCTAACTCATCTCGCGGACTAAGTCCAAAATTTGGGTGTTGCGCCAGATATTTATTTTTAATATATCTAAAACAAGAAATTTGGGGGGCAAAGGCCTTTTCCATAGTCCTCCGCGTGGGCGCCCCCTGGTAACGGCAGTATATCAATTCGCTGACGGCCAATGTCTTAGCGATAAGACAGTTTGGAAAAGGCAGATAGCTGTAGCCTGAATGGCTGACGAACACCTAAGCGTCTCAGGTCTAGTAGGATGGAATGACTTGCGTAGTTGGACCTGCTACATAGTTGTGTGGGCTCCAGCACGTTTATTAAACCATCTGAAGCAGCTATCTCCGAGGCCATCCCCTGAATGGGGTTAAGCGACGTGCTGACAACTCGTCCTTGTAAAAACCACTCCATGTCAAGAAACCTGGAACAAAAGCCTCGGATTGGACGGATCAACAACGACGACCACGCAAACGAATAAAGGATTATTCTTTCGGATCCTGGAATGTACGCTCCCTGAACAAACCGGGGGCCGAGAAGGCCCTCCTTCAACAGGTCGAAAAGTACAAACTGAGCATTACTGCAGTCCAGGAAACAAATTGGCTCGGCAGCGAGATTAATGACAAGAAATCGCACACAATTTTTACAAGTGGCAAACCATCGGGCCGCAAGGAGTTTGGAGTAGCATTTATAGTGAACAATCACCTCAAACCGCATATTACTGACTTCAAACCCATAAATGAACGGCTGTGTGCGATTCGCATCAAGACTCGATTCTTCAATCTCTGGCTCATCAATGTGCATGCCCCCACTGAAGTTAAAGAAGACGCAGTAAAAGACGAGTTCTATGCCCGCCTTGAAACTCTCTTCGACTCACTTCCAACAAACGACGTCAAATTGCTGCTGGGAGACTTTAACGCGAAAGTCGGGAATGAAAGTTGGCATCGGGGGACCACTGGAGGCCACAGCCTCCATGAAGAATGTAACGATAACGGCCACCGACGGCCACAGCCTCCATGAAGAATGTAACGATAACGGCCACCGACTTATCGACTTCGCCTGCAGCAGGAATCTAGTCGTAAGCTCTACGTGTTTCCCGCATCGACGCATTCACAAGCAGACCTGGAAGTCTCCAGACGCACATACCGTCAACCAAATTGACCACGTCCTCATTTGCAGGAGATGGGCGTCTAGTGTTATGGATGTCCGCTCCTATCGAGGAGCAAACTGCGACTCAGATCATCACTTGGTGAAGACGACCTACAGATGTAGAATTTCCTCAGTGCACCAGTCAAGAATCAGCCCTCCCAAAATCTTTGCGGTTGATAAGCTCTTGAGTGATGCTACAGCGGTGGCGTATACTACCGCCCTTGAGGAAGAACTATTACCTATGCTACACAACATCAGCAACACAGGCGTCCATGGGTTCTGGGAAGAACTCAAGGGTACCATCAAGGATGTCGCAGAGAAGGTCGTGGGATATAAAGCCCGGCGAGCGCGAAATGACTGGTTCGACGAAGAATGCAAAAATTCACTTGACGCGAAAAACGAGGCCTTCAGACAATGGATTCAACGAGGAACCAGAGCCAGAAGAGAAAAATATGACGAGCTACGGCGAATATCGAATAGAATAATTAGACGTAAGAAACGTAAATACTTTGAGGAGCAGTTGCTGAACATTAACGAAAACTTAGCTAATAGGAACACCAGACAAGCGTACAAACTAGTAAATACAATTAAGAACGGCTACCAACCCAGGACTAGCCTTTGTAAGGACAAGGATGGAAACATCATCAGCGACACCGATGGTATTAACAAACAATGGGCCTCTTATTTTGAAGAGCTTCTAAACCGACCATCTAACATCCCCACACAGGAAGCTCTCGACGATATTGTTGATCTAGGCCCACCCATTCAACCCCCGACAGTAGAGGAAGTTGATCTCGCGTTGCGGTCACTAAAACGAAATAAAGCGCCGGGCGCTGACGAGATCCCAGCTGAACTGCTAAGATTCGGTGGAACGAGTCTAGTTGATGCCATACATCAATTACTCCTGCGAGTATGGGAGAACGAGGAGATCCCAGACGATTGGCGCAGAAGCATCATCTGTCCAATTCATAAAAAGGGAGATAAACTGCGGTGTGAGAATTACAGGGTTTGTACGTCCTATAAAATTTTGACGAAAATTCTGGAAAATAGAATAAAACCGTACGCAGAACGAGTCATTGGCGAATATCAAAGCGGTTTCAGACCTGGTCGCTCCACAACCGATCAGCTGTTCTCAGTCAAATTGATACTCCAGAAGTGCTGGGAATACGACGTAAACGTATACCAAATCTTTGTCGACTTCAAGCAGGCATACGACAGTATCGATCGTGGAGTACTGTACAACATCATGCTGCAATTTGGTATACCAGCAAAATTAGTGCGACTGACAAAGATGACGATGACCAACTCCGTCTCACAAGTCAGGATCCAGAATAGACTTACTGATCTATTTGAAACACGCACTGGTTTGAAACAGGGCGATGGACTGGCACCGACGCTCTTCAACCTAGCACTGGAACACGTTATTCGGGCCATGAATATGGACAACAGCAAGACGCTACTCATCAAGTCGACACAATTAGCAGCGTACGCCGACGACATCAACATCATGTCCCGAAGATTGGCTGACGCAGAAGAACTTCTGCATACGCTCGATACCGCTGCAAAGGAAGTTGGATTACGTATTAACGAGGGTAAAACTAAAATAATGATGCAATCGGTGACAAGGACACCTGCACAACCGAGCATCAATGTGGGGGACCTCAACATCGCGTTCGTGAACAACTTCATCTACCTGGGTTGCAACCTGTCAAGGGACGCCAACGAAACTGACGAAATCAAGCGACGGATACTGTTAACTAATAAGACTTTTTTCTCGGTTCTCCCCATAATGAAATCGAAACATGTGCACAGAAACACGAAGCTCTGCGTGTACAAAACCATTATACGACCAGTGCTATGCTATGGCTGCGAAGCATGGACCCTAACTCAAGCCTCCGAAAACATGCTAGACACTTTCGAACGTAAGGTTCTACGGCGAATTTTCGGGGCTGTTTGCGATCGAGATGGATGGCGCATCCGGTACAACCATGAGTTGTATGAAATGTACGATGAGCTGCAAGTCCCGAAAATCGTCAAACTACAACGACTTCAATGGGCAGGGCATGTACAAAGAATGGACGATGATCGCATGCCTAAGAGAGTAATGAATGCAGAACGAGTCGACGGAGCGAGACTGCGAGGACGACCGAGATCTCGTTGGGAGAGCTCAGTAGGTGTGGACGCCGCGCAGCTGCTGGGCTCCCAAAATTGGAGGACGCGGTCACGTGACCGATATAATTGGAGGACAATGATCCAGGCGGCCAAGGCCCGACGTCGGGCTGTCGCGCCACGATGATGATGATGAAAACAAGAAATTTACAATTTTTGTTTTAATTTGTATTTCAATCGACCCCATTAATTTTTTATACGAATTTAAATAACATAAATACCAAACTATGTTCGAACGAAGTTTATAAAAGTAAAAAAAAAAATACATTGAGGACTGAATCGAATGATTAACGTTAAATCCAGTAAAGAGTGAGAACTCTTTAATACTTCATAGTCAAAATTTCATGGACGCCGACATGAGCTTCAAAATCTGCTTACATTTGCATAATTACGTAGGTATACAATATACGGCTTTGAAATAAACGAGGATGTCTTCCATGGTTGCAGACCCTGTCGCTATGTGCGAAACAGACGCAGGAGTGTCTATTAGATACATGGAGTATGGTTTAATGAATAATAATGGCACTAAGGGTATTATGAAGTAACGTGAAGTGTACTACTGGTATATTAAAATTTTAAATTACCATAGACAAGATTCATTTATGAAAAATAGCATCGGGTGAATTGTATCCCTAATGCTGTCGTTACTTATGAAATAATGACGTGATGGTAATGCTGATGTGTTCGTAATTGCCCGTAATGATCAGAAAAAAAGGATTGTCAGAAAAATTTGTGTAATAGTAGATGGATTAATGCATTACAATCATTGTACAAATTTACAGATTTGCCACAAAAATATAGAAGTCTGTTGATCATCACCAAGCTCCCCAGTTTTTATGAACTAACTGAAATCGACGGTGCGTTTTATAGTATTCCTCTGGATGTAGATCATGAGTTGTTTGAATGACATTGAATTCAATTGTCAAACATGAGAGATAGGAGTACGAAGATACTTAGTTAATACATACACCAATTTAATCAAGATCTGCATTCTGCGTGAATCAAAGACTGCTGCGTCTTGTCCGTGCGAGTTGAACGCACCTAGAAGCTGGAGATTCCACCTTTCGTGTCATGATTTTCGTGAGCTGAAGGACCTCTATTTCGTTTGGCATCTATTTATGCGTCCACCGTGCTGGTTGCGGGTCTTTCACACTTTTTATCGGTTATGCTATCAATCAAAGGTTTCCCGCTACTTCAACTCTAAATTGCCAAAGAGTCATATTTCCTAGATCGTTTTCATTACTTTTTTTAGGGAAAATACTTTTATGACACTTCTATCGAGGAGATAGAGGGAAATCCTCAAATGCCATTTTTTACCTTAGAGATATTTTTGTTGTCCAATGTATTAGATAGCTACATTGGACACCTGTCATGTTCTTATTATATTCTTGAACAATCCTGGGACATGATACCATTATTGTCTCTTTTCGTTTTCGGTCAAAACGCTCCACACAGTTTTGCGGGAGTTCACCAAAACAAAAAGAAGTTAGCGTTACTAATTTGTTGTCATTCCAAGCAGTGATACTCACATCAACGCCATCTACGTTGGCTACATATTCTTCTCCCGTTCCGCGTGATTCGTTTTCCTAAATTCATTTTTCTTGTTGTAGGGTGATTTCAGTCGTGTCTGGCATTTGAATATCTTGCGCTGTTAGTTATTGAAATAGCCAAATTGAAGAAGTTATTGAAATAGCCAAATTGAAGAGTAATAGTTATCCCAATAAAACTGGTAGTTTTTTTGCCTCGGTATAATCCTTGCATGCCCGTGTCTGAAAATACCCATATCTACAATACAAGGCAAATGAAAGAATGTATTCTGGATATTGTCCTGTGTTTATACACTTGCGAGCAAAAATAATGAATTAAACCGAAAGGACGTGTATTTGTATGTATATTTTTAAAAGTACGTAATGTATCCCTACAAATCGTATGTCATTTGAAAGCTTGAGATCTCAGCTTTACAATGATACCTTTTTTTATCACCATTTAATGAGTGTTTTATGAATGAACGCTACCTGGAGCTAAAAAGTCGGAAAGTTGAATATTTATGAATGGGTTATTACAAGGCAAACTAACCCTATAAATGCATCTGCAAAGAGTTTTCAATGGTCAAGTGAATCTGGAAGCATTTGATTGAAAAACTTTAACGCAATAAAAGTCACAATTTTGACATTCATGAGTACCACGCCTCAGCTACCGGCTCAAGCTGTCGCCTTATTATCGGAAGGGCTTACTTAGAGAACAGTCGCTCGTCAGCTCGGAATGAGTCAGTCTACTGTGTCAAGAGTGTATAACAGGTTTCGAGAGGAAGGTAGCTACAATCAGAGACCCCGACCCGGCCGCTCTAGGTGCACTTCCGATAGAGACGATAGTTTTATTGTGGCAAGTATGCTACGAAATCGGCACCTCACGGGAGTTGACGTGCAGCAGAATCTGAGGGACGTTCGCGAAGTAGCTGTAAGCGAGTGGACAGTGAGGAGACGACTAAAGGAAGCGAATCTGACTCCAAGAGGGTCCGCCACAGGCCCAAAATTGACCCCAAATCACCGATAAGCGCGACTCACGTTTGCCAGGAATCACTTAAATTGGACCCCCCCGAGCAAAGGCGGTCCGTATTGTTCACCGACGAGACCAGAGTGTGTCTACATGGCAGTGACAGAAGAGGTCGGGTATACAGGCGTCCAGATGAGCGATTTGCGCAATGCTGTATCACAGAAACGGTAGCATACGGGGCGGTATCTCTGTGGATTCAAAAACGGAAATTGTATTCGTGCCCTCTGGAGGCCGAGGAGGGGGATTGACAGCCGAACTGTATATTACTGGTACTCTACGTGGCCATTTGTTCCCTACGCAGCATCTATTGGCGACAACTTTACTTTAATGCACGATGTCACACATCGCGTCAAGCACAGCAGTTCCTGAACGAAGCTAATATTGCGACAATTGACTGGCCTGCACGCAGTCCAGACTTAAATCCCATTGAGCACTTGTGGGACGAGCTCAAAAGAAGAGTCCGACAAAGAGATCCCGCGCCTTCGACTATCGACGAATTGAAGGAGGCCCTAATAGAGGAATGGAGCGAAATTCCTCAAGATACCATTAAAAAATAAATAATGTCAATTAAAAATCGATTACAAGCTGTGATTAGAGCAAGAGGTGGTAATACCAGATATTAATAAATAAATTTGTTATTTTTTCAAAATTTTTTGTTTTATTTAACAAAAACCTGACCAAACTCCATTTTCTAAAATCCCCATTTTTCCTACTTTTTGATTTCAAGTCCCACTCTTAAATTTTATCTTGAAATATTGTTAAAAATGGTATTAATGTAAAGCTAAGATTTCAAATTTTCAAATGATATACGATTTGTAGGGATACATAATGTACTTTTCAAAATATGCATACAAATACACGTGCTTTCGGTTTGATTCATTATTCTTGCTCGCAAGTGTAGTTTGTTCTGAAACAATAGTCTATTATTTAAGGAAGAATGTACTCTTTTCCTGACACAAGAAATCAGAATACCATTAAGAGCAGTCAAAGGAATTCCAATCAACACCCCCAGTTATTTACCCCATAAATGGGTATTCATTTAACAGCTGAGTGGGCTCATGGTCCGACACATAAATTTCCTTTTCTTATCGAAAACTATCGCATTCAGTAGGAATCGAACTGGGGTCTAGTGTGTAGAAGGCGAACGTGCTGACCGTTGCGCCATCCGGACAACAAAGTGATACATTATTATATTTTTTCTCAAACTGTATCCTTCAATTTTATTGAAGACGCATATTTGCTACAAAACGGTGTGGAGGGAGGGTTAAATTTCTGGTGTTTATTTAACATTCAACAGTCGACAATACTTCGAAAGCAATTCCATTATCCGTTTCCATTCACATGTTTGTCAAGTTTCTCCCTAATTACCAACTCCAGAATCTCATTTATCTATTACTACTCTAATTAACGCAAAGCTAATGAACACGAAATTGGCATTATTCGGCCGAAAGTTGTGGCGGACACTATTTAGCCCACCCAAAGGCATATCAGAACAGCTCTCTCTCTCTCTCTGATAAATGACCATTACCCCCACCATCACCATCGGAGCCTCTCTCTTATGACAAATTGCTCGCAAATTATCTCTAATGTAATCCATTAATAAAGATTAAAATATTACATTTGGGAGTTCTATTCTCTCGAGTAACTGATAGATTACGACTTCCGTTCCCATAGCATGACTGAATAATTTTTTTCTTTAATTCTAGGAGCCAATATTACCCTCAGGCGTCACATTCATCGCATCTATCATCTCCCGGGTACGGGGTTCGATGTTCGTGTTTATTCTGCGTATTCTCATTATGCATTTGGACTTGACTTGGCCTGCCAAATGAATGGGCGATGCCTCTCTTTGCCGAATAATAACTTTTGTTCTATTGTATTTAGATATTGTCATCTTATCATGACGTTTTCCCTAGACGTTTCCACCCGTTATTTGTTTTATTGTTCGATTGTGTGTGTGTGAATGTGCGTTCTGCCTGATTTATTCAGATCCTCCTGAGCTTTGTCTCTAGTATCTAGCAAGACTCAATGAAAGAAAGACATCATGGGGTGTTTTTCTTCCAAACACGTATAGATGACGGAAAGGTCCTTATTATATTGCAGACACTCTTTCTTTCAGTACCTATTCCTAGGGAGGTGCTAATGCTATGGAATACATTCCACGAACTATGATTCCCGGACTAGATGGAGCGACAGACCCTATTTCGCTCAACCATCCCGTGTATTACACAGTGCCAAAGAACAACAACAGCTGCGTCCTAATGTGTAACTGTTGGGAATAGTTAGTGGGAATGATAAAAAGACATCACCCGGTCGAGAATAATCGAGAGCATGTTGCAGAAGATGCCCCAAGGAAAGGGAAATTGTGGGGATTAATTAATCTGACAGGCAGATCCGTCGTGTTCTTGGGATTTTCGGTGAATAAAATCCGACCGTTTGCTACTGTATGAAAGAGGTTTGAAGGCCGGTATAATTTGCAGTAATGGGACGTTGTGTATGCTGTATGGGATATGAGAATACAACCAAATGTGAGGTTTGGGGAAAATTCAGTCAACCCCACTATCTCGGTTAAGTAACCGTGTCCTCCAAATTCGAAAGCAGTTGTACAGCATCAGCATCTACTGAGTTGTCCCAACAAGCTTCCGGTGGTCCTCTAAGCCTTGCTCCGCTGATGCTCGCTTTTAATATTTGGCTAGGCATGCGAAACATCCATCTTTTGCGTGTACTGAATGCGCGATTCATTTCGGTCACAAACTGCTCCGAATATTCGCCAAAAGACTTTTCGTACTAATATGCTTATCATGTGTTCAGAGACTTGGGCGAGCAACCCGTAACACCGTGCGTATTTGCGAAATAGTCGACAAGTTTGTCTGCTTCCGAAAAATCAAACGGAGGAAGTCCTGTGAAAAACTGAAACTGTGGCGGACAGGGCCATGTTCGAAGAAATTATTCAAAACCATGGAAGCTGGAGACATTGGGTGGTATGCAAAAAGCTTTCGCTCAGACTCAAGTCTCACTTTTCAAAGTTTTAGCTCGGGTTCGTATGCAAAAAGAAAATGAGACAGATCTCAGAGACTGAGCTTTTGCTAAATGAATGAGACAGATCTCATGTTTTAATTTCTCGTATGCAGAAAACATGGCAATGTCTCACAACAATGAGGTTAAGCTCATAAAAAGTCGAGACTACAAATTTGTTGTCTCATTAGGTCAAATGGCTGCGTATTTAAACCTTCTCGGTGCCACTGCGCAAAATCGGGACTTTAAAAGTCTTTATAGATTTAATCCGGTACAAGTGGATTGGCTAACTGAACACTTTTTCCAAAACAGAGAGGATTTCCGTGGAGGGAAAATAAGTAATCGAACCAGGATGATGATTTTCTTGCGATTTGTTGGAGATCCGGGATTTCAAATTGGCATAGCGGAAGATTTTGAAATAAGTCAATCCAGCGTTTCCAGAATAGTTAGTGAAGTTGCGGAAAAAATAGTTGAAAAAAGTGAACACTGGATAAAGTTTCCTATGAATACGGAGGAAAATGACTCTGAAAAGTCCTTATGGCAGCAGAAAAATAGATTTCCGTTATGTATTGGAGCAATCGACTGCACGCACGTGCGAATAAGTAAACCAAAGCAGCATAGTGGAGAGTATGTAAACAGAAAAGGTAAGCCTAAACTTAGTGAATCTGATAAAGTGTCACTGTTGTTAGCTGAGCTCTAAGACTTCAAAATTACTTTGTGATCTCTTTATAGGTTTTTATTCAATTAACGTGCAAGCGACATGCAATGGAGCTGAAAAGTTTACTAGTGTGGATGTTTCATGGCCCGGCTCGGTTCATGACTCCAGAATTTTTAAAAATTCAGCAATTTACCAGGCACTTCTTAATAATCCTACGTGTGTCCTCATCGCTGATGAGGGCTATGGAATCACTCCTTTTATAATGACGCCATTTCGAAGAACATCTACTGGTGTAGAAGAAAATTATAATAGTGTATTGGCCAAAGAAAGAGTGATAATTGAACGTGCTTTTGGTCAATTAAAACAGAAATTCCCTTGACTACAGTACAAGCTACGAATTTCTACACAAAATGCACCAAAAGTAATTTTGGCCTGCTTTGTTCTGCATAACATATCAAAACATTTCCCATGGGAAGTCGAAAATACGGTAGATTACGAAGAAGAACAAATTACAGCAAGTGAAGTTCCCTCCTCTGACGGCTCTAGAAGATCTGTAATGCTAACGGAACAAGGAAAAAGAAGAAGAAATGAAATTGCACTGATTTTGTTTAATCATATATATATAAATAAAACAAAGATTCAATATTTATCGAAATGTACTTCAATTTCATCTGCAAGATTGGAACTCTTGTGATCAGTCAAACGCCTAAGTTTTTTTGAGAGAACTTGATTTTCATCATCATTATCATCGTGGCGCGACAGCCCGACGTCGGGCCTTGGCCTCCTGGAACTTGATTTTGCTTCAACAAAACTAGCCTTTGCAGCTCTAGCATTGATAGATTTTTTGTCTCCTCCGTTTCATACTGCTGCAAAATATTGTTGGTGTCTTGTTTTCTCTTTCTTGATGTACAAATTGGTACTTCTTTTGCTTGAGCAAAAGAAGAAGAGGAATCGTCTGTAATACAGAAAACTTCGGGGCGTTTATTTTGGTTTGTTCCTGCAGTTACTGAACCTGTAAATATGTTAAAGTGTTAGTAACACTCATGTATTACTTACCAAATAAAATAATCTTACCTTCCAATCTATTAAGCACTGGATTTGGTGAATCACCATTAATTAATTCATGTAAATCTTTTTCCCACGGTTTTAATTTTATTTTTCTATTTCCCGTTTTATTTGTGTCACATTTGTCTTTTAGCCTAGCTTTGATATTTATGATTTTTTTTGAAATTTGTGCAATTTGAATTGGTTTACCAAATTTGCTTTCATACTCCGATTTGAATGTGTGTAAAGCGAGTTTCTTTTTTCTTTTAATTTCGGGTACTTGGCTTTTTGATAAAACAATAGAATTGTTTTTAATGAACTGCACAAGAAAACAGTTATTTTCATCAATTGCCCTTTTGACTTGTGTTTCCTCTTCACTACACTCACTCTGTGAACTCATCTTCGCAATTGTTAACCAGAGACTGAGACAACGAACTGAGACAAAGGTTTTGCATACGCATTCGAGCTTTTGCTCTTTGCAAAGGCTCTGTCTCGGTACCTTTCACTCCGTCTCACATCTCAGTGTACTGAGACTGAGCCAAAGCTTTTTGCATACCACCCATTATGTATAGAATGCGCCGAAAGGTATGGGACATCGAGTCGACAAAGTGCAGACTAGCCCACTCCCGCTGTTAGGGAGTCGAGAAACTTCTAATTGTTAACTCCACGGAGCAGAGTTAACCTTGTAGAAACGATGCCTCCAGCACAGTCTCGCGAATAACCGAAAAGAAAACAATCTGTACCTGACCGTTTTGATTGCTGGCAAACAGTGCACACACAATTGATGCTGGTGCGACAAAATCAGACCAGCCATAGTGAGAGGAGTACAGTTTGAGAACGTCGGAATAACTTGTGCTACGAACAGCGACTGGAGGGACGACTGCAGTATATAGGTATGGTGAGGTCGCCAGTTGCTCCCGGTTGCCGAAATAACGTCCGAATGTATGCTTGAAATTTACTTCCTGAAATCGCATGGATGTACTCTGAACTTAGGTCAAAGGATACTGAGATGGCGTAACGTGGAGATCGTTCCAAAAATTATCGATGTGGAAACATCAAAGTTGCTGGTTCTTTATAACAGAGTATGCAAATCTGCATAAAACATCGAAGAGCATACTTTGAGCTAAGCTTGATGGGGATTATGGAGATCATCGAACAAAATTCCTATCGCTAAAAACTAGCGCGAAGTCTGGTGAAGGCCAAGACAACTATGTTCCGATAAGAGTGATTAACGATCCGGAGAGAAACGTAAAAATGAATGAAGGTGACTTGTTAGGAAACTGTTGACTAACAACGATGGACGGTTCAGTCGCCCATAGGGCGGGCGAGATTGCGGTTAAGAAGGATCTGTCCAATGCAATGATAAGAACGAAGAATCTTTCGCAAGAACAACATCGCGTACAATGTAATTTATATCGTGCTCGGTGGCCGTGGTTGTTCGGTCACTGCTATACGATACTAATCTAGAGCTCGGAGTTTAAATATCGACGCGACTAAAAAACTGCCTGTGGATATTAATAGAACTCTCACAGTGCTCCGAGCTAGTCAATATAAAGACGGCGCGGATAGGAGGTTCACGCTAGCAACTACACTTCCGAAAATTAGATATGCTATCGAAACCGCCAACAAGGCATAGAAATGCTAGAGATGTTGATGCGCCCATGCCCCAGGAGGGGCCAGGACAATTAACATGTAATTTATCAGCGAATTTTAAGATGTTCCCACGGATGATGATGGCCGAGGCAGGTCATTACTTGAACAATATCGTTTGCCACCGTGAGATGTCCAGGTATCGAATAATGTGTAGTTCAGAGGATTGCAGGTATCGCCGACTCCAACCAGAAGTCCTAGTAAAAAAATATAATTCATATAAATAAACAAATGTCAAAACATGAACAAAATGTAAAAATTGGAAACATTTGGTATAAATGCGACACCGATATCACCCAGAATAATTTCGAAAGCAGACAAAAAAGGATGGGACCGAATTGAATCAGAATGGCTTTGTGCAAATATGACATTTACAGAGAACGATCCGCTTCTCCCAACTCATTTCATGGTGTCAACAGAAACCCGTCCGGCTCCTATGGCAAATGTATATCTCCCGGCATGGATATATCGTATGTAAACACCATTGTGAATACTAAGTAGAGGATAGACTCAGAAGATATCTTCGACAAACCTTAAGATACTTTTCTACAATTCCCATTCCGAAAGCGAAAATATTTCGATACGATATATTTTTCATTCCCTCCTTCAGTGAAGAGTTTTCAGAACGGATGATGACGTATACGATGGTGGAATTAATAATATACTCGTATACGTTAGATAGGTCGCTAACTTCCACCCACAAAGTTTGTATTAAATCAAGGATAATATCGGTGTGCCGGATCCACCGCGTACTTGACAGTTTGGAAGCGAGCAAAAATATTCATTGGGCACGCTCCAATGAAAATCGTGTGAACTTATGATTTAAAAGTAACGAAACGTATAATATAGTGTTGTGTGAGAGGGTAGTTGACGAAATGACTAAAAAAAGGAGAAACAGGGAGGAAAAGCGAGAAGGACACGTACAAATGAAAATTCGAAATGAACGAACGATATGTCATCAAAATGGATGCGATGAGCCAGCTCGTGTTTGAAATGAGAAATTCAAAAGGCCAATGATCTGACGTCTGAAACCTTTTTGCTACAGAATGAAAAGTCTTGAGAGATAACTTGAATTTAAAATTTAAAATGAAGCATAGGATTTTCTCTACTGTCAATATTAAACACAAAATATGGGGTCTCTATCCAGGCGAATTGAAACAGGGGAGGCTGGGCTCCCTTCCTCCACCAGAAAAAAAATCCCAAAAATAATTTAACGTCAATTGTCCTAAAGGATTCTGCAATCGCTCAAGCTAGAACCAATCGGTTTTAGAACAACCGATTGAAGAATAGTCCAATATGCCAACAGTACCAAACTTTTCAAATACTCAAACGGCATGGCCAATATGGAAAAATCCCTGAAATTTCGAATATATTGATGAAGCAAGCCTTAAACGATGTGTTCTTGTTTACGAAAGTGCGATTGGCTTCATTACACTGAAGAAAATGATTCTTTGTTTTGATCTAACGTGAGTTGAGTTTAGAAAGTGGAAAGTAACAAGCGCTAAATTTGCAGCACATCAAATCAAGAAGTTTTAATTGAATGGTATGGACTACGCCATTCAGTCTTCTTGGTAACAGTGGCGACGGTGTTAATTTGACCTGACAAGGAATCCCTGGATTCCAGAGCTATATAAATTAAAAATTTTGCGAATGGAACTAATCATACTTGCTTTCAATATATTCTTCTAACTAGTTCTTTCGTATTGAAAATCATCTTTCTAATAAATAATAAAATATGTTCCAACTCATTCTGATATCTCCGTGTGTATCGGATATAATTTTCCAACTAGTGAAGTTAGTTCCCAAGATAATTTAATAATTTCACTGATTTTCCCAACTTACCACACCATAATTAAATCGAAATTTTTTTTATCGTGATTTCGATTTTATCCTTCCTCCTATTTGGTGCGATACTACATACGAGTACATACATGGTCTCGTATGTACGTATAATGTATTTGCGAATACATTTCTCTGCGTTACGTAATTTGAATTTGTAATCGCAACGAGATTATTAACAAATACCAATTTTCCGGAATCGATCTCAAAGGATATGCACGAAAATCCTGGAAATTGCTTCCATATTTGTACGGCGTGAATAATTCCCACGGCTCATATACTCACTCTACGGAGTACGATATGTAAACGAAAAGCAGAGCGAACTGAAGCGTATACTTCGTGGGTAAATATCCCTTTAGAAGATGGCGGTTTGGTTGGACAAAAACGTCGGTAGTCTATCCCACTGAATTCTTTTTGGGAATATTGTCTGTGCAAGCCCTTGTAGTCTTAGAAATGTATACATATTTCCCTTTTTGTATAGTTGTTGTCGCAGACGCCTCTTCGGAATTTCATTTACTTTTACGAATATGCACAAGATACGAGATATTATCGAAATGTTGGTGTATTTCGTAAATAAAGATTACACACGGGTACACAGAGTACATATTACTTGGTCGGCTGTACTTTTATGGAAAATAAAAGAAAAAGCCGGTAACCTCGCCACGAAGTGAAATATCCTGCAATTAGTAGAATGGATCCATTGGGATGCATCATTTGCCCATACAAGATCCTCTTTGATGCGATAGGTTTGGAAAGGGAGAGGTGTGTAAGTGAATATTGTTAGTAGTTTTTCTTCCATGTGCTATAGTGTCAGTAAGAAGAAAATTTTCCCTAACCCCTAGTGGGACATAGCGCGTCCTCTACTTGATTCAATATTTCAGGAGTTTACGAAAATCAAACCAACAACCAGAAGATAGACAAGTGGATGCCCTTCTTGCTACTTCGAGGCTACGTTATCCTGATCCCCAAGAAACATCAGCGTCAGGAACTTAATTTTTGTTTTTACTACAAAACCCTAAACATTATTCCGTCCATCAACATACTTATGCTCCATCTTTCACACCTATCCGACGCCAACGGTGGCTTCGTAAAGATTTTCCTCTATGGTTCTCGTTCACCAAAAAACTCTTTTGGAATTTTCCAAATCGGTTATATGTGAATCAGTTGTGTGTCGTGAATATGAAAAAAAAACCATTAAATGTGGATCAAGTTGCAAGCACCCAAAATAACAAGACGAAAAATCCTTACACCGATACTAGTCACCATATCCCGTGAATGATTGGAATTTAGATTGCACTTTGAACCACAAAGTCGTTGTAAGGATTTTTCACTTAAGGAATAAGCCACGGGAAAGACGGATAAAGTGGAAGATAGTGATATATAAGTGAAAGTTAAAAAAAAAGAAAATTACGGTAAGATGCAAATGTAATTATTGAAGAGGATCACATACCGTCAACCAAATTGACCACGTCCTCATTTGCAGGAGATGGGCGTCTAGTGTCATGGATGTCCGCTCCTATCGAGGAGCAAACTGCGACTCAGATCATCACTTGGTGAAGACGACCTACAGATGTAGAATTTCCTCAGTGCACCAGTCAAGAATCAGCCCTCCCAAAATCTTTGCGGTTGATAAGCTCTTGAGTGATGCTACAGCGGTGGCGTATACTACCGCCCTTGAGGAAAAACTATCACCTATGCTACACAACATCAGCAACACAGGCGTCCATGGGTTCTGGGAAGAACTCAAGGGTACCATCAAGGATGTCGCAGAGAAGGTCGTGGGATATAAAGCCCGGCGAGCGCGAAATGACTGGTTCGACGAAGAATGCAAAAATTCACTTGACGCGAAAAATGAGGCCTACAGACAATGGATTCAACGAGGAACCAGAGCCAGAAGAGAAAAATATGACGAGCTACGGCGAATATCGATTAGAATAATTAGACGTAAGAAACGTAAATACTTTGACGAGCAGTTGCTGAACATAAACGAAAACTTAGCTAATAGGAACACCAGACAAGCGTACAAACTAGTAAATACAATTAAGAACGGCTACCAACCCAGGACTAGCCTTTGTAAGGACAAGGATGGAAACATCATCAGCGACACCGATGGTATTAACAAACGATGGGCCTCTTATTTTGAAGAGCTTCTAAACCGACCATCTAACATCCCCACACAGGAAGCTCTCGATGATATTGTTGATCTAGGTCCACCCATTCAACCCCCGACAGTAGAGGAAGTTGATCTCGCGTTGCGGTCACTAAAACGAAATAAAGCGCCGGGCGCTGACGAGATCCCAGCTGAACTGCTAAGATTCGGTGGAGCGAGTCTAGTTGATGCCTTACATCAATTACTCCTGCGAGTATGGGAGAACGAGGAGATCCCAGACGATTGGCGCAGAAGCATCATCTGTCCAATCCATAAAAAGGGAGATAAATTGCGGTGTGAGAGAATTACAGGGGCATCTAACTAGTTTGTACGTCCTATAAAATTTTGACGAAAATTCTGGAAAATAGAATAAAACCGTACGCAGAACGAGTCATTGGCGAATATCAAAGCGGTTTCAGACCTGGTCGCTCCACAACCGATCAGCTCTTCTCAGTCAAACTGATACTCCAGAGGTGCTGGGAATACAACGTAAACGTATACCAAATCTTTGTCGACTTCAAGCAGGCATACGACAGTATCGATCGTGGAGTACTGTACAACATCATGCTGCAATTTGGTATACCAGCAAAATTAGTGCGACTGACAAAGATGACGATGACCAACTCCGTCTCACAAGTCAGGATCCAGAATAGACTTACTGATCTATTTGAAACACGCACTGGTTTGAAACAGGGCGATGGACTGGCTCCGACGCTCTTCAACCTAGCACTGGAATACGTTATTCGGGCCATGAATTTGGACAACAGCAAGACGCTACTCATCAAGTCGACACAATTAGCAGCGTACGCCGACGACATCAACATCATGTCCCGAAGATTGGCTGACGCAGAAGAACTTCTGCATACGCTTGATACCGCTGCAAAGGAAGTTGGATTACGTATTAACGAGGGTAAAACTAAAATAATGATGCAATCGGTGACAAGGACACCTGCACAACCAAGCATCAATGTGGGGGACCTCAACATCGAGTTCGTGAACAACTTCATTTACCTGGGTTGCAACCTGTCAAGGGACGCCAACGAAACTGACGAAATCAAGCGGATACAGTTAGCTAATAAGACTTTTTTCTCGGTTCTCCCCATAATGAAATCGAAACATGTGCACAGAAACACGAAGCTCCGCGTGTACAAAACCATTATACGACCAGTGCTATGCTATGGCTGCGAAGCATGGACCCTAGCTCAAGCCTCCGAAAACATGCTAGACACTTTCGAACGTAAGGTTCTACGGCGAATTTTCGGGGCTGTTTGCGATCGAGATGGATGGCGCATCCGGTACAACCATGAGTTGTATGAAATGTACGATGAGCTGCAAGTCTCGAAAATCGTCAAACTACAACGACTTCAATGGGCAGGGCATGTACAAAGAATGGACGATGATCGCATGCCTAAGAGAGTAATGAATGCAGAACGAGTCGACGGAGCGAGACTGCGAGGACGACCGAGATCTCGTTGGGAGAGCTCAGTAGGTGTGGACGCCGCGCAGCTGCTGGGCTCCCAAAATTGGAGGACGCGGTCACGTGACCGAGATAATTGGAGGACAATGATCCAGGCGGCCAAGGCCCGACGTCGGGCTGTCGCGCCACGATGATGATGATGATCTTTTTGGTAGGTTGTTGGGTTTGTTTTCGGTTGTATAGTGAATTGAATGCATTTTGAATTGAGTTATGGCTGTGGTGACCTTTGTATCTTACGGCATGTAGTCCGGATGGCGCAATGGTTAGCACGTTCGCCTTCTACGCACTGGGCCCCGGTTCGATTCCTACTGAATGCGGTAGTTTTCGATAATACATACAAGACATACAAGAATCCAAAAACCTTTTTTAGACCTTACCTCAAGAATACCATTCGATTTTAAAAATTTAATGTATTGTCTAAGTAAACATAATGTCGAGTCATTAGGTAGTTGGCCTAAAACAAATTGTAGTGTAATTTTGTTTTTTTTTTCATTTATGTTTTCAAAGTTTTCGGTAGAATTTGAGTTATAGCAAAAGAAAAAAAGACACAAAAATAATTTTTTGTTTTGTATTTCCTAATATTTTGAAAATGGTTACTCCTTTTTTTGCAAATTCAAAATTCGGTGTTTTAACTAGTTTTTCCGACATAAAAATAATGGTTACTCCTGTCGAAAAACTTTTTCAGACAAAATATTATTTCCTGGACTGCACTGATGCTCCACTTGTACTGTTCGCTATGTTCCAGTAGGGCTTTAATGGCCACCGGTTTGCGCAGGGAGCGTGATCGCCAAAATCTGAAAGAGAAGAAGAAGAGTTACACGTTTTGCGTGTTCGTTGCCTTTTATCTATCCAATCCGAGGCCTTTTTCCAGATCTTTGGACACAGGATAGTTTTTATAAGAATGGGTTGTGGGCCCTTCACTCGATCTGTTCAGGGTTAGCCTCGGGGATAGTTGCTTCACGTGGCTCATAACATGTCTGATTTAACACAACTATGGTGCAGGTTTGACTACGAAATTAATGCCACCCTACTTGACCTGAGATGCTTCGTTGTAATTCTGCCCTTCAGGCTACAGCTATAAGTCAATCCTCCTTTTACAATCGGGCTTGAGACAGACTTCGGTGGTGTCTAATATATTTGCTAATAGTTTAATGCCAATCAGCGCCGTATAAAATATAATTTAAATGGCTAAAAACTTGTTTTGATAAAATAAAGGACTCAACGAATTTCAAAGCGCCAGAACGCAGAGCTGAAAAAGTTTAAAGCACACTTTCAAGAAAAGGGAGTGCAGGAAATGGAAGTGGAGTGTGCAATGGGGGCTAACGGAGGGAAGATTAAATTCTCTCATTGCTCCCGTGGCATAGCACAGGGAGAACTCTTTTAGATTTGGAACTTCGGTTTTCTAGGAATAAGCTGTTCTTTAAGCGGCTGAGCATCGCATAGAAGCTTCGGCTTGAGGGCTAGATTCGCCGTTCTGTTTGACGATTCTAATCGCGATTCCCTACAATATTGGCTTCAAGGTATCTACGGTGTCTACGCTTTCGAAAACTAACGCTTAATTTATCGTTAAGTTTTATCTCTTGCAGTTCTGATCTACTTCTTTGCGTCAGAACCTTCGTCCTAAATTTGTGGATTTGTAGAGCAACTTCTATCACTGACAGATTGAGAGCTTGCAGCATGTCAATATTGTCATATGGGCTCATCCTCATAATCTTACAACTTACGCATAAACGAATGACTGCTTCGCCTAAGTTAATTAAATAACTTTCAATGCTTATAACATAATATCAAAAAAAAAAAAACGAAATTAGCAGGCGAATCCTTTAATATCTACCCCGGTAGAAATTCTTGAAACTAGGCATATAAAAAGACAAAATTAAATAAAAAATATAAAAGAATGCAACAAAACTTTTTTTTATTCTCTGAAATAAATCGGAAATTTAAAAATCTTATAACTGAATCGGAAGCATTTTGAGATTGGATAAAAACACACTAAGCTATTATAAAATGAAAATTTCAAAATATCAGCCCGAGGAGATATTGCGTAAGCGAAGGTTAACTTAGCAGTAGCGCGGTAAATTGCTATTAATTATGGTTGTCCTTGTTTTCCTTTCATGGAAAAGAGGTTCGCTGCAGCATTATCTTCGATTGCTGCAGCGAACTTACTATAATCTTTTCGCAAATCCTTACTTTATTTTGCAGACGGAAGAACTTTTCATTTCCTTTCCTATCCTCCTACAACCGTCTACAGCATTCAGTGAGTGAGCCAGAATACGCCAGGCATTCTAAGTAGTTTCATAAAAGATTTTTCTTGTGTATTTCAGGCGATCACCACTCTTGCACTCACAACACTCGCAACCATATGAAAAAAAAAAAACACAAGCAGAATTGCACGCCATGAAGTAATATCTGATGTGAAATACGCAAGAAACGTGGGAAAATGTGAAAAACATATAAGAGCACTTATAGAAAGTGTAACATGAGTTTTTATCCTTTTCCAAGCGTCCTTTTTTCTGCTTGGTTGTCGTTGTCAAATGGGACTTTCTTGCATTTATTCTGGCACTAAGCATGCTCTAAAGTTTACTTGGCACTCTGCATGTTGAATGTCAGACACCGTGCTAAAACCTCCTACCTCTTTAGCTACTGTTATGGTTTTTCATTCGGTTATTTTTAGTGCTACATTCTTTGGTTTGTTACTTTTATTTAAGGTGGAAATGTCGCATAAATTGTGGCTTTCGGGTATTGAAGAGCACTCATCGAAGAGTGCGTATTGTATGCAGGATCACGAACGAATGTGAAGCTGACTTGGTATGACGTGAAAGTACATTGTGGTAAAAGTGGTGGGAAGGAATAAATGAAAGATGTGGTTTAATAATAACTGCAGTACCCTTAACAATTTTACTATGTGTCGCAATCCCTAGTGGGGCATAGCTAGTCAACTATTCTCATGTGGCTTAGTTGAGATTTCGTTAGCATAAACTGGTTTTGGACGATGCATGTTGCTCGCATGTACCTCCTGCTTACTTAGCTGCACATCGGCGACAAGTCGGGAAATATTTTGGCTTATTGTTACGTCCCATACCACAGGAAGTAGACCAGATAAACATCCGTGGCAACGGGGTGGACGGGATTTGAACCCGTAGCTGACCGGTGGCATGAGATATCCGGTTGAAGACTCAACGCAGTAAGCTATCGGCCGCCCCCCAAACATATGACATGACATATTGAAAGATAATGGAAGAGGGGACTGTTAACCCTAGAAAGATAATTTGAGTAAAATTGCTCTCTCTCTCTCTCTCTCTCTAAATATCACGAAACATGCGCTATGCGTCTCAGACTTCGTAGACATTATTAAAAGCTTTTGCAAGATATACGTATCGCTATAGGGTAAGTTGATTTGGAAATATTATGGGCGAGTGAGTCAAAATGACGCATGACAATCTTGAAAGTGGCTTTCGAGACCACGCAATGAGGAGCAGAAGTTTAGATAAAGACCAAATTTTGTCGGCTCTTTAGGCGCGGTTCACAAAAAAACCGGTTTCATAAAACTAGTTTCATGAAACTGGTTTTATGAAATTGGTTTCATTGTTTTGCTGTGTGTGCAGGAAACAATTTTTCTACAGTTTCATCATGTCCTCTGACGAAGATGATGCATTTATTTTAGGGTGTTGGCTGAATAAAAAGGTCACTGATAAAAACTACGCACGTCACTGAAACTAATTTTAATTGCACTTAAAATTGCGACACTAACCTCACTTTTACGTACAAAAATCGCGAAATTTCACTAGTTTACATTATGGTCGTCATGTCGTCGGAGCTTTGACAAATAGCTGACCCGCAGCCCTGCTACGCTAGAAAATAACAACAAACAATGTCGAACACGAAACCACATGAAACTTGGTTTCCACGGAACCTATCTTTTTCGTTGCGTGAAACAAGTTTTGTGAAACTACTGTTTCAAGGAACCAGTGTGCTCCTTCCTATATGTTTTATATCAAATGGCTTCACGAAACTTAGTTTCAAGTTTCATGAAACTAGTTCCATGAAACTGGTTTCTCCAGTGTGCACCGCACTTTGTCTCTGAGTCCCAAGGAGACTTCCTGGAGGGCCATTAGCAGAAAAATGTACATATTGTGCATATTGTCCCTATCAAATTGGAAGAAAAAATGCAAATGGAGAGCACAAGCATTGACAAGTGTCAAAACTCTTGCAAAAATTAAGTAAAAAAAATACGACTGTTTTATCTTCTTAGTACGTAAGTTCAAATTCCTGAAATGGATTTTTTTTTATATACCTATAAAAGCTTATATAGATTATCGCGAACCACGGCTTTGGCGAGCCGCCGACACCGCAGGAAAAATATTTCTGTCCAGGATGCCTTTCGCTCGGTGGCACCGGTCCAGGCTAGACCAGCGGAGGTGGTGAGTTTCGAGCCAAATCACCCTGGTCCTTGTGGTGTTTCGATAGCATATAGAATTTGGGTGCGGATGGTGCAGTTGCTAGCATACACCACCTACTTCTTCTTCAAATTTATCCGCATAATCAATCTTCTAATAAACTCCAAAACTCTGCGAAAGTTTACATTAACCGATGATAATCCTACTCGGCAACGAGACATTATGGGGCTAATGTCTGGTTGCCGACAAACAAAAATCAGACACACATTCACTTAAGTAAACTGAGATTTAGTATTATAAATTATACTGCCACGCAGAGACTGATATTTTTTTTTCTTTGGGTCCCATGAAAATAATTAATTCCATCTGGGATCAGTGGTTGTTATACTAGACATCGTCTGCGAATTATTTCTAGTCTGGTGAGTTTGAAAATAATGTTGAGAATAATTAAAATTTAATTTCGAGTATCGTTCTCAAGTGTACGGTGCAAATGAAATTTTCAATTTAAACAATATTCCGAATTCATGCCTTACTATATAGCGGTTGGTTGGACAACGTTTTTTTCTTCCTGGCAAACAAGTGCATGGCAAGGCAATCGTGACTATACAATTTATTTAAACAAAAATCCTGAAATACTTTTCAATGAAGAATTTGACCTTTCACGTCCAAGGCTTCGATTGAGCTTCCTTTTTTAATGATTCTCTGCTATAATGCCTTCCAGATTCAAATGGATGTGAGACAAATTACAAACTCATCACTGATTCATACCACGCCTCGTTCGTTTCAACTTTACAACTATATCCTCCACTAAGCTACCCTCGTAATTGCGAATTTTTAGATCAAGATAATCTTATTACACACAAAACGACGTAAATTCTCTAGTTGCTCCATTTATTTGGCAAAGAAATAACCTCTTTGCTTCAGGACATCTAGCTTACTCAATCAAACTAAAAGGTGAAATGTTGCTTGCACTGATGCATGGATTTCACCATCGTGAATTGTGTAGTATTTGTATCAAAGTTTGATCAACGACCCCCCTTCCACATAAAACTGTCCACCATTCGCAAGAAGCTTGTTTGCCAAGGTCCGAGGACATCCATCTGCAAACCCGCACTCATATAGACATAGACTATACAGTTCATCTTATCCTTTAGTCATTTCATGACGCAATTAGAGCATGAATATTGGACTTGATGATATCTGCGACCAGAATGTAACCATGTTAAGGTGAGGAATTACCCTTCCGAAAAGATCTAATTAAATTTCTGCAACGTATCCATGTGGATGTCAACATATCTTACAACATTCGTCTAATGACGATATTGACAGAGACGTACAGTGAACAGTAAATGATATATACGAGTACGTGTCAGCATGATTTCATTGGACAGCCAGGAGGCGGAGAAAGAGTTTGAGGCAAAAGCAGGTTCATGTTCGTGGAGATTATCTGGATAGGAGAGAATTTAGTTGGGTTCTTGATCTAATGGTAAGTGAAATTCGGAGAAAATGGATAAAGGTTGAATTGAGGCTAATCAAGTTACGTTTGTCTCTATACATTTTTGACCTTTCATAGTGCTCAATTCGCTAAAAGGAAATATTCGTATGGCAGTTGTGATGTGGTTAGAGGAATTCACAAGCAAGTTTCTAATGGGCGCCCCATGTGGTGTTCGAAAATGAAAATATGTCTGCTTTTAGATCTGGAGAAGTTGGGTTGTAAGGTGACCCCCAGTGCCGATGATGTCTCTATTGCTGTATCTGGTAAGTTCCCAGGAACTCTCAGCGAGATAACGCAGCACGCGCTATCTCTGTTATCCAACTGGACTAATAGATGTGGCCTAGGCATTAACCTCAATAAGACCAATTTAGTCCTATGCACAAGGAAATGCAGCATTGCATCAGTGGTGCCTCCTATCTCCCAGCGGGTTGAGGCTTATGTTGACGGAAAGCGCTAGCTCCTTTCGTCTCATACTGGATAGTAAGCTAAATTGGAGAGTGAACATCCAGAAGCGCACAGACAAAACGCCCACTGCGCTTTGTTGCTGTAGGAGAGCTATAGGCGTTACTTCGCCCCATACTGCTGAAGCCAGTGGTAGTCTGGTGGAATGTCCTACAGAAAGCAGCTAATCTGAAATTGTTAGCCAAGGTACAGAGCACGGCTGGTCTCTGCAGTCAACCCCATCCGCTGCTGCTTTGAATATGATGCTCAATATTTTGCCGTTGAATATTCAGGGGAAGGTCATGGCGGTGAACTTAGCTATTAGTATGAGAGAGACTTTCCTACCTACCTACCAACCTTGGGAACCGGTCACTCAACGATCTTGAATGACGGAGAGATTTCTGAGTCAATTTATTGCACCAAAGCGATGGCTCATTAAGAATCATAAAAACCTAATTGCAACACGAAGTTTGTGGAAGGGCGGGGGCCATCTCCACCGCACTCGCTGAATATATATACACGGACGGGGCAAAGACTGTCGAAGGCGTGGGTGCTGGAGTATTCTCTTAGGCTCAAACTTTACCTTTCCATCCGGCTATCGGAATACTGTAGTAATCACGCGAACTCCACGCCGAAACTCAGATATCGATATCAAGGGTATTTATAAGTTCTGAAATGTACTCAACTCTATCGATGGTGTGATATTGTGTTATGGGCATTTGGTTCGCAGGCAATTAAAAGACACCTTTATCTGCTGTACCGCATATCCAGTCAGCCAAAATACAAGACTGACTGGATGTCGAAATCTTCGAGGAAATTGGTAGACGCGATGACAAGCTGAAGTATTTTACCTACCATGTTGGCACTGATGGTAATCGCCACTAGATCCCTTTTGGTGCATTCTGATAATGACAGATTTCATTAATGCTGTTCTTCGTGCATCACGGGTCGTCCAGCATTCTTGTAAGTTAACTTGTACCACACCTCCCTCCCACCACCTATTCAGATTTTAGGGTTCACATGTAGTAGAGCTAGAAACTTCTCAGAAGGTCCTTTTGGGTTTAAAACTGCCTTCAAGAGTACTGTGGTGCATATTTATTTCAATCGTGTTTGTGTGATTTGACTTCGGCGTAATCTTATCTCTGGGGATTGTTTCTCCCGGCCACTAACCTCCGAAAGTAAAGAAGGTAGCACGTCAAAATTTTCAGCTTCGAAACGAATTTATTCCTAATTTGATAAAAGCCAACAAACAATGCCACTTTACATAACGTAGACAACATATTCCTGGGCGTATACGATTTGTTGCTATGAGATATACCGTACGGAGCTTTTGATGCAAAACAAATCTGAAGAACATTATTACGAAGATTCATAGAAATTTGCATGAATATAAACACTGATGCCTTCAAAATTCTACTTAAAAGATCGGTTCTTCAAAGAATTACGTACTGAGTCGTATATCTAAAGGTAAAGGATGAGCTTGTGAAGTACTTATGAAAGTCTAATTAGTGGATTTATGAAATTTTTGTGATTTTTGTGTTATAAGTATAAGTATGCTTACAAAGCATTTAGAAACAGAATATTGTCATGTGCATTGAAAAAAAGGTAATCGGAACAAGTGGGACTTTGTCAAGGATATCCGCTCGTACCAAGAAAAGTGAATTCCAATAATTGGGGAGCTAGCGACGGGTTCTGTGACGGTATAAGTACCGATGCTACAACTTTCACAATCGTTGC
This sequence comes from Chloromyia formosa, assembly GCA_964017055.1. Classification (NCBI taxonomy): domain Eukaryota; kingdom Metazoa; phylum Arthropoda; class Insecta; order Diptera; family Stratiomyidae; genus Chloromyia; species Chloromyia formosa. The sequence goes on along the minus strand of OZ024818.1, from coordinate 13,352,340 downwards.
AGGAAATCTAAAATAAGAAGTGTGACAAGCCTTCGAGGCTGAGTTTGGCGACAGTAGAGGGTTAAGTCTATAAGACGTGCAACTCATTGGATAAAGATTTTCTTAAATAAAAAAAAAAATACAAAAAAAATACCATAGGAAGGAATAAATTTTACTCTACTCTAAAGTTCTTTTTCAAAAAAAAAAATTAAATTAAATAATTAATTTAGGCTAATGATCAACTCGCTCAATCCGTCTTAGATTACAATTTGGGATACACTCTTCGTAAGCGCATCCGTCGCATTGTCTTGGGATACAGCAAATTGGAGTGCGATCGTTCCGTCGTTGATTTTGTCGCACAAGTGATGGTGGCGAACACCAATGTGCTTCGACCTCTTCCTGAACTGATATTCGTTGGCCAATGAATCGCACTTTGACTGTCATATTCAATATTCAGCGGTTCCCAAATATCTCTGAGCGAAGCAGCTTACTGGCGTATTCAAATCGGCTTGGTGGCTTCGGAAAACGCCATGTACTCGGCTTCGGTGGATGAAAGTGCGACACGGTATGTTGTCCTGAACACTGTTCCAAGAGTCAACGCCATCGCTCAGAGTAAACATATAGCCAGTGCACGAGCGTCGTGGTCAATGTCTAACGCCCAATCCGATTCCGAATAGCTGTGAAGTTGACTATCATCGTAGCGAAACACAATGCGATAGTTGGTTGTTCTACGAAGGCACCGCATGAACCGCTTAACAGCAGTCGAATGTACTTCGTAGAATTTTATTTAAGATCGGCTCACATCACTCACCGCAAATGCAATGTCAGGTCTCTCTTCCCTGAACAAGATATAGCAAGGTTGGGATACGTAGGGTGGCAGCCTAACGGCTCCGCATAGACCGCTGAGGTCCATAGCGATACCACATATATCATATACGTACTCATCTCGTGTTGCTGCTGGCCCCTACCAGAAGATCGTCGTTGAGCTTGAGGCAACCTGACTCATTGGCGAAGCTCAACTGAGTCCTGCTACTCCTACAAGATCGTTGAAGAAGTGAGCTCCTTGGCAGTTTAATCTCCCTTTAGCGAGTGTAGGACATTCGCATAGAAGGTGCTTTAGAGTTTCTTTCGTGTTTGGTATTTGGCAATTCCTGCAGCCATCGCTAGTTATTAGCTTTAGTCTGTGGGCGTGTTCCCCTATCAGGCAGTGGAACGTTAGTATGCCCACTAATACTGCACGCACACTGACTTCTGGGCAGTCCAAAGAGGCTTCCAGTTTTCCTTTTGTCATAAGAATTCCAGAGTATTTTCGTTACTCTGGAGTCGTTTGTGTTAAGCCAGTTAGCATTGGCCTTTTCGGGCATATTGTCGTCCATCATCTTCTTGCATGTTTGTATTGGCGTCGGCAGCTCTCGAGCTGCTCCGCGTTCGAGGATAGCCCCCTGTTTGGCTAGTCCATCCGCTAGTTCGTTACCTAGAACCCCGCTATGGCCCAGAACGCACCAGAGTTCCGGGTCCTAGCTGATCCCAGAGCTTGTACAGCTGTTAGGCAGTTATGCACTGTCTTCGACTCGATTGTAACGGACTGTAGTGCCTTTAATACTGCTCGACTGTCCGAGTGTATGACGATTCCACCCTTTTTCCGTGATGATATCATCACCTCAGCTGCATTTTGGATCGGAAGCACCTCCGCCTGGAAAATGCAGCACTGATTCAGCAGTATGTAGGAAAGGTTGCATGGAAGTTCCGACGAGTAGACTACTGCACCAACTCCGGCTTCCATCTTGGAGCCATCCGTGTAGAGTTTCAGCGCCTTTCTGCGTCCAGGATCAACTACCGGGGTCTGCTCCCTATCGGGTATATTGACCTCGAAGTTTGTGTTGAAACCTACTTGTGGTTTCATATAGCCAGTATTAATAAATGGCAGCCTAATACTGTGGTGGCCATATAGCCTATCTTTGAAGCGCCCTTCCTCTCTAACCCTTAGGGTACTTTTAGTAGCCTCATTCTTCAGATATAGGTCAATCGGAGACAGGTTTAGAAGGGCGTTAAGAGAGAGCGAGCATACTGTTCTTAAGGCACCAGTAATCCCTAAGCGACATAGTCTCTGTACCCTCCCCATTTTCTGTATGATTCTCTTCGTGTTGAGTGCTGTCCACCAGACCACAGCTCCGTACATTAGTATCGCTCTTACGACAGCCGTGTATATCCAGTTAGTTATTCTCGGCTTGAGACCTCACTTTTTACCAAGCATGCTTTTGCAGGTATAAAAGGCGATGTTGGCCTTCCTGTTTCGTTCCTCGGCGTTACGACCCCAGTTAAGTCTACTATCCAGGATAATCCCTAAGTACTTTACATGAGTTGACAAAGTTAACTCGATGTCACCCATCTTTGCTTTCATTAAAAACATTATCCTGGCGATTTTCGAACGAACTGATTTAAATGATGTCCTAACGACTTTGTATTCTTTATTTTTCAGCATCAAGCGTCGTCATCGCTGCAGTGAATTATGAAAAATATTGGAAGCCATGAAATAAACATTCACCTGGATACCATCATATTTCAAAGCCAGACCATCGAATGTTGCTTTAATATTGCCCTACATGAAAGTCAGTCATCCTAAAATTCCAGCCATCTCATCGAAAACATGTCCGGCTCCATATCAATAGCATCATCATCATCACCATCATTACTATCAACGTCATCATCGTCCTTGCCAAAAAGCTAATAATACACCGTGTTAACTGTGGTTAAGTCAGACGGAAAAGAAGTGAATTGCGGGTAAACAGGAAAATAGGAAAACGTGATTGTTCCGCGAACCGTGATAAGAAAAAAAGATCATCACAAAGATACTCCGCGTTCATCAAGATGCATCCAGGACGTATGCTACGCTTATTGTGATGGAAAACATGACTCGGTCCAGATCTGGGGCAGATCTAGAGCATACGTACTACGTATTCTTAGAAGACTCGTCATCCTAAGAGAAGCTGAAGACGACGCGGAAAAAAAAACCAAAAGGAAGTGTTGTAACATTAATCATTACACCTCCAAGAGTCTGTGTAACGTAGTAAAGTGGACGAGGACGTCACGACAAAAGATAGGAATTACACTCGGGAGTATGAAAGAATATTGTGAATGAATAGTACGCGGTGGTACTCGTGTGGGTTTATTTCGCCTGTACTTAGTTCAAAAGCTGGGCGTTGTGTGCGGTTTGGTGTAAATATCCTTTTAGTAAGACCGTCGTTGTAACGCAACATCAAGGATCATCCAATCATCCTGTAGCTGTATAATGCTGAACATGTTGGAGATTCGCGTTATTCTCTTATGCCTTCCATCCATTTTGCTAGCTACAACATTAGAGTCAGGTAAGTTTGTTTCTTGTTTCTGCTTCTTTTTAGAGTGAAAAGTTTGCTTTCAAAGTACCTGCATACGTTGCTATTTCTTCTTCGAATTCACAATTAAGATGGGTGTGGAAATTTTTTTTCTTGGCAGAATCGTGCTTTAAGTAATTTACCCAGACGAGTGTCTGTCTGGGTAAATTGCTTAAAGCACAAATCTTTATAATTTAAGATGACATTTTCACAATACAAATGGAGGGAGGGACAAGCGATGCGACCAGACATTATGGTTCACTGTAATTCCCTCCATTTGAAAAGTCTGACTGGCTTTCTAAATTGACATTACAATACAATTCCCTTTATTCTGTCAAAGCAGGGGGATTGACCCCTATCGCATTGGTCCTTAAAGTAAAATGCATAATTTTCAACATAAAAAAACGAACCTCGAAAATGTGCTTCATACTGACAATAGGTTTTTTTTCATTTTTATCCAGTATTATATTTTCCCGTGTTTTCAAAAATCTCAGTAATTTTTAACGTATTATTTTTGTTAACTTTATATTGGAGAGCATATACACATTGGGGCGACCTGTAGCGCAGTGTGTTGAGGCATCAGTCTCATGTTTAACTACCGGCATTTCGGGTTTGAGTCCCGTCCACGACGTTTGTGGCCATGTGCAGGAGGTACATGCTGGCAACTGCATTCTCCAAAACCAGTTTATACCGTCGAAACGTTAACTGGGCCACACGTGGAACAGTTGACGCGCTATGCACCACAAAAGGTTAGGGCAATTGAGAGCGAGAGAGAGAGATATACACATTTCACATGGTCCAGCTAAGAATATGTACTGGAAAGCATTCTTCCCATGCATCACTTGTAATCCGGACAAGTATTTCTTCGCCCTATTTATGCTTGCGTAATGAGTCTAATGAGATCTTATTCTTTTCAGGAAAAGCCTCCCGTTTTTCCGATTCTGCAACGCTTTTTTTTCTTCATACAAATTCAGAACACACTTGCTATTCATTGATATCATGCCAGTAGTGTGTACTTTTTGTGTTGCTTCACGAAATATACGAATAACATGTCACCTGGATCGACATACAGTAGGGCAACAATGCCCTGACACTATTACAGGCAACATCATCATCATCGTTAGTCCATTCTGCTTCGTCATGCCTTTCATAATTTCATTTCACCTTTCGTGTCACGAACAGCAGACACCGATATGGAGATTTGGTTTTCTTAAGGGTTTTTTTTGTCAGACTCGTGGGACACTGTAGGTACTGCACGTTATACGCGAGACTGACATGTGAAACTGAATTTTGAATTTTTTCAACGACAAGGCTCACACATTTGACACTCAACAAAACAGGCATGGCACAATTTCAAGATGTTTTGTATTACCTTCAAGGACTTTCAGAAATACGGAGCTGGAGAATTCTTCGAAAACGACGAAAAATAAAATGAAAGGAAACGTAAGTTTTTAGAAAATGTTGATGCCAAAAGCCGGGGGTGCGAAAACGGTGCCAGAATCTCAAGTCAGCGGGCTCATTTAATATTTACGTATGAGGGTAAATTGAAAATGTACTTTCGTTTGCAGCGTTTTCTATTTCGCAATTTCTTTCGCATTACATGCAAGGTAACATCGAAAAAGTACGGAAAATCGTAATACCTTGAGCGAACCTAGATTTTTAAGTTACTGGAAAAGACTCGTTGGTGGATAGCTATAGTTATATGAATCTACCCTCTGCTTTTCTTTCGCCCCCCCATCCACATTCTGCACGTCTGCCTAGTCATATATGTATTATGCCGCGTGCATACAAATAACAAATTTAAGGACTTCCTTTCATGCAAGTTTAAGACAACGATGGCAACGGTTTTTTCTTTAGTTTCCTTGCATGAATCCATTCCGTTTTGCTGTTCTGCTTTCCTAAATATTGACTTTGTCAGACTTTTGTTTCGCTGGGTATCCTGTTCATGTCGGCAAACAATCGATGGTGTTTCGCAAAATCTTTTTGTAGTTTTGTAGGTCGATGAGGTTGTCTTCAGTTTCGATCTGCCTAATGTTCAAAAGAAAATTGTCTTTTGCTAAGGACTATCTGAAGTTTTTCACCCTCGAGGTTGTTACAGAGAATGAAATAGGAAACCGAGCATTTGTTTTCTTCAACTTATAGAGAGAGAAATGACAAGGCTTGAAATAGGCTTCCTAGCAGTTCTTACTCGATGTACATGTTGTGTATTCGTGTTTTCACGTTAAATGGATATTAGCTTCGGAATACTATAATTAAGATTTTTCGTTCGTGATAGGAAATTCTTCTGTAAATGGAAAGAAGTATTTTTTTTTTGATTTGATACATTAACGAATTTTGAAATAGTCATATGTCAAGTAACCATCATCATCGTGGCGCTACAGCCCTACATTGGGCCTTGTCCGTTTAGACCATTGCCCTCTAATTATCTTGTTGAAGTGACTCCGTCCTTGAATCTTGAAGGTTCACCAGTTGTTCGGTGTCAGCACCTACTGTGTCTTCCGAACGAGGTCTCGGTCCATCCCCACGGATACGTCCATTAAGTACTATATTTGGTTAGTCATGCGGTTATCGTCCATTCGTTGCACTTGCCCTGATCATTCAAGTCGTATTGCAATTCGGCAACTTTCGAAACCTACAGCTCATCGTACAGTTCGTACAGCTCATGGTTGTACCGAAAGCGCCACCCATTTCAGTCGCCGAATGTGTTCAGCATGTTTTCGAATGCTTAAGTTAGGGTCCAGATTATAGCACAGGTCGCATGATGGTTTTATATGTGGACCTTCGTATTTCGTGCATATGCATCGATTTCATTGGGAAGACTGAGAAAAAAGTCAGTTAGCGGATGGCTGCTACCCAAGTTGTCTACGAATTCGATATTGGGATCCCTCACGTTGATGTTCGGTGGTGCTGGCGCCTTTCGCTTTGATTGCATCAATCGTGTCAATATTATGTGAAAGTTCGTCTGCGGATCTTCTCGGCCAATAAGGATTATGTGGGTGCCCGGTCATAGTGGTGTTGCATGCAACGAGAAAACCTGGAACTGGCTAGGAGAGGTTCGGGAGCCGTGAACAGCCCACCGACTCCTATGCCACGTCACTTGCGGACATCACAAACGAAATAGATGGAGCCAAATGAACTAAACTACAATCTGACTGTACAAACAGAACGGATTGTAGGGTAGCCAGAACCTTGTGACCATCACTTGATCGGAGCAAGAGCAGGACATCGGAGGCCTAATGCGAGCTGCGCTAGCGGCAACCCTCCTACCTAACCTAACCTAACCTAACCGGCAGAACCACTCTGATTAGAATCCACCGACTTGCTTGCATTGCCGTCTTTGGTGCCATCCATTCGCGCCCAACAGCTTCTCTAATTGTTCTACTCGACATACTGCTGATGCATACACACATGGAAACGGAAGCCAGAATGACAACGGGTTGACTCAGCGCCTTAATATATATAAGATCAAGTTGAACGCAAACCAGCAAGGCTGGTTGCATAGTGGCAATGTAAGTTGCATGCCCATTTTGACTACCTTGTTGAAATACCCCGGGTAAAACTTTATTTTAATGGGTGTTGCGAAAAATGGCCGATTTTTTTTCTTTCATTTAATATAAATTGGTTGGGTCTTGAAACTCGCAAATAAGTCGGTGGGGTCTTGGCTTTATAACGGGATCGCTAAAAAATATCAAAACTGTTATTTTTGTTAAATAATATTTTTTTTTTTGCACTTTTTCCCAAAAAATAGGTTTATTAGGGCTTGAAATTAAAAAATTTTTCGAGGGAGCCGAAACCTTATAACTGGACCTTTGAAGAAAAAAAACGGTAAGAACCGTTATTTTATGAAAATTCGGGCATTATTTTCTCAATGTAGATTTTTAAGGCTTGAAATTTGTAAATAAGTTTGGGAAGCTTTGACTTTATGGTTGAATCAAAATAAAGAAACGATAAAAACCGTTATTCTTCCAAAATACAACTTTTTTGGACTTTTCCCTTCCGGAAATTCCCGCAATTTCCTCTTTAGGAGCTGCAAATACCCCGTGTGTGGCTTCCAGGGTCTTACCGCCTAAAGCTGCAATGCACTCTAAAGCTTCACTCAATGAATTTCCGCTTTAGGAATCAAAAATCAGCGTGTGTGGGTTCTTACTACCTAAAACGGAAATGGCGGGTATTCGCGCTTTAGAAACTTCAAATCCCCGGTGTGTGAGTGTGACTTCTAGGTTCCTATCACCTAAAGCGGAAATGAATCTAAAGCCGTACCCAAGAAATTTCCGTTTTCGGGATTATCAGTCAATCCAAATCTGGCGAAATTAAATCAGTTCTATTATGGAAATCAAGGAGGGGTTTGATATGTCTAAACTTGTTTATATCTGACAGTTTCAAAGCAGGTGGTCTGGCGGGAATCAAGTCGTTTATTCATGTGAACAACCGAACGATAGTGTTAAGGCTTCCTCGTCTTATTTGTAGGTTTCAAGACCCAATAAACCTATTTTCAAGAAATATAAAACGTTTAGGACATTTTTTCGCAAAAGCCGCTAATTTCAAGCTTTGCCCCCCCCCCCCCCTCCATTCAACCATTCCTTTTCAATCACATATTTGGAACGAAGAAATGTGAGCGGACGGCTACAACTCTCTTCGACCTAACACAAAAAAATAAACGGTTTACAGACGGCTCCAAAACGGAAGAGGACCGGACGGTGAAGGACTGAGAATGCCTTCGCGGGAAAATTGTCGATCCTAAACCGTTCATCCGTGTTCCAAGCGGGAATACACGCCATCGATGTTTGTTCAAGGTTCTACTATAAATTGCTTTCAAATGGACAGGGATATACCAATATTACTGACAGTTGGGCAGCTATCAACGCACTAGCCAGCTTCACTATCAATTCTAAGCCTGTGACAAGAAGTTCTCCATAATGCGGTTACAATGAACGAACCCCCATTTCACTGGGTTCCTCGTTACTCGACCATCGAAGGTAATGAGCTAGCGTCTATTTAACCTTCATAAGCCCGAGTGGGGTGCAGGTGAACCCCAGAGTTAAATTTCCTAATATATCTTTTTCGAAGTTTTTAGTACAAGCATTACCTGAATGTAGATTATACAAAACACAGAACCGTTTGTAATAATTGCGATAGTTAAATTTGTACTAGGAATATTACGGTTTCTTGTTTTTAATTTTTTATATTTTTTAAAAATATAAAATTAGAATTGTTTATCTAAAATATTTGTTGTGTGATACAAATATAGTTGGGGTGCATTTGCACTCCACTTGGATTTTAATGTAAGTTTTTTTTTTAACCTAGGGCTTATGAAGGTTAAACCAAGAACGTTTTATCTGACTTTGTATGAACAACACAAAAGTAAATAAGCAACTATGGCAACGGTGGGACTGAAATCTATTTCGAGTACGTCAATACACCGGTCTGGGGCTCCTACGAATCATTAATATTTCTTTCTTTCCTATTATTTGTTGCGATTTTTATTTTGATCTCATCTCAAATATTGCTATCACGCCAATTTGGAAATGCCTATTTTCTTTTTGTGACAATAGCATGGAAACGAGATAGGCGAAAATACTGATGATCCATTTTATTACTCGTCAACTGCAAATAACAACCCCTAGACTTGACATCTCAACAATTGTCCTTGTGATATGGGTCTGTACAAAAAGGGAATTTTGAAAATCTGACTCCCATCACCATTTGTAATGTTTCAATCATATTATTCGGCCCCATTTCGACATTCTGACTTCCTCCTCCATCGTCTCGACTTACCTTTCGCATTAATTGGCACATTGAATATTTCTCCGTATATTTTGTTTTCCTTCGCGAAACTTGTAGCATATTTCTCGACCCTAGCAACTGCCTTCACTTTATCCTAATGTCTTCAATATAAATATATTGGACCACCTTTCTCCCCAGTATCTTTCCATCTATCTATCAATGTTACCGAAGAAGAATTGTAGGCCAGCAAAAAGAACGTAACAAAGTACAAATTATGACGGATGACCATGAGGTAATTTTCAATGATAAAGTATGAAGTTCTCTGGGCTTTTCTGGAGGGAAAACAGTCCGGAGGAGAGTGCTAAGGACTGGTCGCCATCATCGTCGACGTCGTTGTCGGCGTCATCGGCTTCTTGTTTCGCAAACAACCAAAAGATATATGTTCGCACAAATTCTCATGGGAAACGGACCAGTATTTCATCATAATGGATATTTCTCATTTCGAAATAATAAATTGTAAGCTCGTAAATCCAAATAAAAATTTTGGAAGAGGCGTTTTTCGTCCCGGAAAGGAGCAGATTTCAACCACGGTTATGAGGAATGCAGCGAAAGTCTTATTTGGAAAGTTTTTGTGGTTTGAAATTGTCATGGTGTGGACAGTACCAAAACCAAGCAAATAGACAGGGAACGTGAAAATACTCTTTGCTTCGTCAGAATATCACAAATTAAAGTTACTTCCACCGTGGTCAACAAGTTTGTTGTGATAAAATCTCGTTGGTGAGTTCCGAGCACATTGAATAAAGTCGAAACAAAATTGATGTTGTCATAAGTTTAAATTTTTGACTTACTTTAATGTTAAGATAGCTAATGGGCTTTCTGTTGAGGCTTGAGTGAAGCTAGCTTCTTCGTCTTGCTATTAGCTCTGAATGGTTCAACATTGGTTGACGGAGGGAATTATTCAATTCCAGGGTAACACAAGGGACTTTCATCTGGTGTAAGTGTGCTGTATTATGTATATACGACAGCCCTTTACTATGTATTTACCTTCCTTCCTACACTGACAAAATTGCTCAAGATAGAGTTAGTTGTTAGTGTAACGCGTGCGATTGTTGTTTTGCACTTGGTTTGGACTGCCAAAAAAAAAACGCAGCTATAGATTTACAAAATATTCAACTCTGCTGATCAACAGGTATTATTAGCAGCTATTTGTTCATAGTTCTCTTCAACTCCCAAGTGCGTTACTCCTAAATCAACCGTACTGCCGAAATCGTTTCAAACTTTCCCCGGATTATTAAAACTCCCTATACATATACTCGTACTACAATAGTTAATTAAAAAATATTCAAAGATGGAATACGCATTCCTTTGAAGCCTTTCTTTCCCGCATAATTTTTCACCATAAAGCCATTTAATGCTCGTTGTAAATTCACAATTTAATTTCCGCTTTACAAGCCCCGACCAAACAGCCTGCGAAACTAAATACTCGTACATTTTCAACTCTCCTTCCGAAGTAAATTTAACTAATTGCTATTCTCAAGGATGTTTTAATCAATAAGTAACGAATCCAATCATCCCTTTTGATCCTTTTGTTGAATTGCTATTGTATGGGGACAACATAATGCCCTGGCGCTCACTTCTTGCCTGATTGTGATTTCAGAAATTTTTTGCCATTTGGTCGGTGGTTAGTTTGGGGTTATTAGCTTGATTGACGGGTGGTTTCTTGATCATAAAAAGGATGGTTGTGAAATGTATTTTTAGATTTAAAAAATAGAGGCTTTGTATTACTAAATAAATGGGAATTCCTGCTCTTACTGCGCAACAGGAGATCAAGTTTTGTGTACTGGCCATGTCGACACTAGCCCGTTCCTGCGGCAGCCGGTTCTTCGTACCGAAACGACCCGTTTTTCAACGGCCAAGAGCTGCCAAGTCCCCTCGATGCAAGAACAACTGCAGTATTCGAAGCATCGCTACCACCACCACCACACTAGCCCATTAAAATTATAAACTTCAGAGGACCTCAAATATTCAAAGAAACTTCTAAAAGCGCATAGGTATCCGTACGTGACGAAAGCTATCCAAATTTTCCGAAAACTAAAGTAGTCCCCCTACTGTACATGAATAGTTCACACAGTCGAACACCTTTCCCAACTAAAATCGCTCAAAGGACTTTATTCTTTGACAGATCCGCACTAGTACCGGACACTAGGACCCTAAATGAGTGAGCAAAAATAATCGTCCACTCGTTGAATTTTCTCTGCTTTTTCCTTATTTAAGCAACTCAGCCCTCAGAACATTGACAAAAACGGAAATTGAATGAAAGTGTCGACAAGAACTCTTGACATAGTTTGCTAAAGCATAAGATAAAAGTAGCGAATGAGCACAAAAATAGACACAGAGAACAAAAAATAGAAGAAGAAGCGACGAAGGATATTTTAAACTTTTCCTCTCTTTTTTCCAATGTGCCGTTCTGTGTCGAAATATAAAGGTCTATACAGGAAATTCATTTCGAACTTTTCTCGTCGCACGTCTTAGTTTCTATGGCAATTTTCTATTCGTGCCCATTCGAACCGTTCTGATGGAGAGCCTCTTCTCTTGAATATGCGGATCCCGGGCTTCGTTTTCGCCTTCTTTGCGTGCAATTTTTCAAGGAGACAAAACTCTTCGCCTGGGCTATTGGGAAAACGACGACTATGTTTCCTCTGATGTTGTCCGTTCTTTTTTCTTGCCCGGTTGGTTTTCGTCGTTTCTGGACATGTCCGTCTAAGGACTTCGATGTGAACAGCTTGGAATCTACTTAGAGATGACCACAGGCTCTACAAAAATGTATTTTATATGATGGGTTGACTGCCGAGTTTCTTCCGGCCGACAGAGAAGTGTAGTAGTAGCCTTGACGATGAGGCACTAGAGTGGAATCTTTGCCGTGTTAATATTCAGGAAGTTCCATTTCGTAAAGTAGACCATAAGATTTTATGCTTTTGGAGTGTGAGTGTTTTTGGCAAAGAGATCGGCTTCGTTGAGAGAGATGGAAAAGTGCAGCTGAATCGGTTAGGAATTTAAATGGGGTCAAAACCGTTGTTATGGTGAATATTAGAATCGTTTCATGAGCTCGTTACGGAAGTTTTTGGATCCATATGAATTTTGAATTTATAAACAGGATGTTTCTTTTTTCTTTTGGCTTGCAGTGATGGTAATTTCAATAATCCGCTCTTTTCGTGCTCAGATCTTGTACTTATGTTCATTTATTTCCGACCCCATTACGGTTAAAAGTTGATAATAAAATAAATCCTTCAGCAATCCAATTATCATGAAATTGTATCGTCGCATTCATATCTCTGAGTCATAAAATCTTCAATCGAAAAAAAGCTCATAATTTTCAGAATACGACAATGACACTCTTTCTTTCTATATATTGCCCCCACTTTCAATCATACTATTCAACACTCTTATGCGGCGATTATTTCACCCGATAGGCATTATCAATCGAAAATATTGAACGTTGGGACTTTGGGAGGAAATCGAAGTTGTTTCGCACACTTTCACCGGTCGGTTTGATGCTCAGAACATTAATGGCCCTTCCGATAATGACCTTCAAACAGAGCCATAAAGGAGGCATATGTCGATATCGGCAAATGGATGAATTGAAGTACACTGGCAAAAAGTGATGGAATCTTTACGAAGGTGCCGTGACTCAGCACAGTTGGGTTATGGCGTCCTTGAGCTATCATAAAGCCAAACAATTGCGGAAATGGGGGTCTATAAAATGTTCGTAATGAAATAGATGCTCGTACAATGCTTGACTTGAAGCCATGGCCAACGGATCTTTTAAAAGTTCTGGGGGGACTCAAGCCAATGTCAAGAAGGTTCCAAGTTTCCATCACGGAGATGTGCTGTGAGGAGTTGATTGTAAGACGGTATTTTACCCTACCGCCTCGAAACCGACCCCCGTTTTGTTAGTCTGTGTTTCTATCATAATTGAGACTTGCCAAATTTCCTCTCTATGAAAATTACCCATGTTGTTATTGTTAATTGTCTTGACCCCTTCAGGGGCGTGGGCGAGTCAACATCGCTTGCATAGGTTTAGTATAAATGCGGCTTAAGTTTGATTCTTCAATCCTATGTCACATTGGGCGCCACTATGAATCAGTGAAGAATTATAGCCCGAATCATTATAAAATATATATTTTCATTTCTTGTCCGTATATTAAAATGCTAGCTGCGCTCTGTTGAGTTTTAAACACTTCCCCATCCGCTGCTTCACTCCACAATCAAATCGAGCACAGGAAAATTTCCTAAATAATTCCGAATTTTTCTCTCGACCCCATCGAAAATTCATTGGCATCGAATTTCGCCTTGCTAAATCCACTCGGTACAACCACAATTCGTCAATTTCCTTTATTTCCGCACACCCACACCCCGACAAAATATCTTAATAATTGATTTGACAATAAAATTTTATGATTACGATGAATTCTGTGAAACTGGTGCTGTTTACACAAAATTGAAGCCTTGAATGCTGGGAGAAAATGCGATGAGCCCTTGAAAATCGATCGATAGGATTTTCATCTCATGAATGGAAAACAGGAGGCGATGCGATTTTATCTATCAGAGCCCAAAGCCCTGGCAGCGTTTTACGTTCGCAACGTTTCTCCCTCGCCGGAGTTTGTTGTTGAAAAGCAAGGACCATTGACTCAAAATACAACACTCGGGAATCGTTCGCAGATTTTCTAATGCTATACTATGCGATGCACAGAATACATAACACTCTAGTCTAGTACCCAGTTTTTACTATTATATGCATGCTGAGATTGTTTACGTGAATTGTTGATGTTTGTCGGATCGTACACTCAAACCCGGGAACTGGCTCGTTAGCTCCTTTATTGTTCATCCTATCCAATACGTTCATGTTTCTCTTCTCCGTCCGAGCCTGCCAGCAGCCACCCCTATCGATTCCGGTAAATGGAAATTCAATAGCGGAAGGTTACCAGGATACAGCGAGCAATTTACAGAAGGAAACATGGTGGTAGCATCAGAGTGAAAAAAAATGCGGACATCTAGTCGGCATCCTTCGTCCGTTCTGAACACGCCAAGGGAAACTAAAGACTCATAAAAAGCCGCTGATTTTAGTTTTGTTCGAGCAATTTCTGGTCCGGAGAAAAATAGCGTCAACGGAAGCATAACCAATTGTATATATAACTATAAAGTAGTTGTCCGCTGGAAAAGAGGAAATCTTGCTGTGGCCCATTTTCATGGTGGCCGGCCATCAGCAAGCTCAACACTCTAGGAAATTTAATAAGCGTTGAAGGGATGCAACGGAATGGTGTTCTGTGATATGGGAACAACTGTGCAGCTATGCCATTCGAAGGCGAGTTCGTTTCGCCATGAATTTCATTTGTAGAAAGGAAAAAAGTTGCCCATAGCCCTGCACAAAATCTCTTATTCCTACTAGGATATGCCGGAGGTGGTGGAATTTGCACTGAACAAGAACCGTGCAATGCTGTTTGTCGGGGACTCAACTATGGCGTTATTTGCTATTTGTATAAGGGCATATAAAATTCGTGTATCTTAAGATCGATTTACCAAGTTGTTCTGAGATGTTTTATGTTGCACGCTGCAATTTATCAGAATGAAAATCACTGGAATGGAATTGATTTCAAATAGTGGAAAGATGAATGAGATTCATTTAGGAGCGAAATGGACTATGATTGCTGAGAATAAGAGGAGGAATCAAGTACCTATAGATCAGTGCGTTTGGGTCCAGCAAACGGAACATTCGTTTATAGTGCCTTCATGACAGGGTTCTCAGGCGGACGCCTTAGAACGTGGCAATACCAATCCATACGACAATCTTGGAGCTTTTCAGTGATCGGTTGCTCAACAAACAAGCTGCCTCGAATGTGGGTACTTTTGATACGATCCTTTGTGATCACACCGGCTGATATCCGTAGCATTTTCATCTCAGTCGCAGTCACTTTACTTTCGTTTGTCTTGTACATAGTCCACCATTCAGACGCATGCATGAGAGCGGGACGTACGACCGTTTTGTACAACTTGCCCTTAAGCTTTCGTGGCATTTTCTTGTCGTAGAAAACTCCAGAGTTTTCTCGCCACTTCATCCAACCGACACTGATGCGATGTTTGATGTCGTCATCGCAGGTAGCTTCTTTGTTGACCATCGAGCCCAGGTATTTGAACCTTGTACAGGACTTCAACTGCTCTCCTTTATTGTAGATATCTGGTATCGGTCTCTCTTTATCTGAGAAAGGACAGCAAAGATACTCATAGTAAGACACGTAAATCCCTTTTTTTTTATCGAAGACAAATATCGTTAGCGTAGTCTAGATGTTGAAGGTTTTTGAACAACTTCCATCTTGTACATTTGTTCTCGTATTCTTGAAGTGCACCGGTTAGTACATTATTGATGGCTATTAAACACAGTATAGGTGAAAAAATGCGGAATTGTCTCACTCCGCTATGCACCTCAAAGGATCTGACAGCTTACCCTTGTGTAAGACGTGACATTGGGCTCCCTGATAGGACTCCTTTGATGATGGAAATTATTTTATCTGGTATGCCTCTCCTACGTAAAGCCCTCCCTTGACTAAATTAGCAAAAGTCAAAATGACCCCACATTGAGCGCCGAATATTTTCGGCCTTTTTTACCACAGGGTACGAAGTGTAGTAAACCACTTCGCTTAAAAGACCATTTTTACCGAAATTTTGAAAAAGACATCTTGTATGTGACTAGTATGCCTTTCACAAGGAGTATACTAAAATGTAACAGGGATTTCCGATTAATTGAGCACTGGCTTTTAGGAACCCTGCCGCTACAGCTCATAATAATATGCTCTGTTCTTAATGAGGGTCAACAAAACCAATACTTATGGAGACGACCACAAACCATTTGCATTTTGCACAATCGTCCCAGGTTTTTCACTTATCCACAACTCGACCGTTTTCAAATGTCATTTAATTCTTTACTTCTCAGAAAAAAAGGAAACACATTCTTTAATCCAACACAACGGATCCTTTTCCATACAACGCGAATAGATCTTTATAAGAAATCCATTACAGTAATTTATTACCATAAAACTTCTCCGTTGAATCGTCCAATTGTAAGACAATTATTGATGGCCATTAAAGGACCCTACTGGGCGGCATAAAACCTATTACGCAAACCGGGTCGCCGAGTGCGTTGAAACGGGTTATACGAGCACTTTCAATCTTCAACCATTGAAAGTATCCTTCACCCTCTCCCAATGGAGCCCGAAAGGTTTTTATATTGCTTACATAAATTCACTTGTTTCGTGACAGTTTAGACGATTACAATGACAACTTTTATGATAAATTTTATGACCAAAAGTAATTTCGTAAACAATTTCGGTAATAATTTGAGTTAAAGTCGAATAATTAAAGCAAATTATTACTCGATGGCTTATCGTTTTCGGGTTGGTGGAAAAGTTCTGGACTTGCCATCGCACGGGATGATGGTCCATTTAAGAGTCACGACTAATCGTCGTAATGGTCTCGCGTAGAGCGGACAGGACCGGGCGAGGAGGAGGTATCCTGTTCAGAGTCGAAACCACAAAAACTCTATTTTTGGAATTTTATCGAAGCAGAGTGGGAAACGGCTGGAAATTAACAAAGGAAACACTGAAACGACCACTTCTGGGCGTTTAAGACAATGATCATTAGTTGAATGAGATAATGTCCTGTAGCTAGGTTTCGATGTGTATAGTCATAGTGTGCAAGTATTCAGTATTCCACGTCAGATGAAATACAATGGCGATTTCCTTTGTCGCTCGATTGAAATGGAGGAAGTTTCGGCAATAAGATGACTTGTGATAGAAAGCTATAGGGGTCATTAAGACAGCAATATCATGGTCTGCAATAATCACTGAAAAGAGGACACAGGTGACAATGGCTGAAAAGATAAAAAGTATTCCTACTTTGATGGCTTTGCGAAAGCGATTTCAGTTGGCAAACATATTTTTGTAGCAATATTGACAGTGTTGACACTAAAGTGTCCAACACTGGGCTTCAAATTGAAATGATTCATATCAAAAGTATTGCAATTTGACAATTTTGAACAAAAGCAATCTAATGGAAGTCATCGCTAGCAGCAGTTTTAGTGTGACGATGAATGTCGCTAGTTACATGTGAAACACTCATGGCCATGTTGCTGCCTTCATCAACGAAAATCTACTTATGGTTAAGATTACAAGTTAAACTTTCGTACTCAACGCCCCCAAATCAAATGTCCAATTTCTATTTCGCAAACTTTTCTGTTCCCGAAAAAAAAAAGAAAAAAAAACTTTCATTAAGCAACTTTCTAATTAAATCCCAGAAATGATGGAATAGATATCTGACAGCCCTCACCATTGGATAACATCAGCCTGGTAAAATATACTCTTGTTCATTTTCAACGAATTTAACTTAAAATGTAGATTAGAAACTTCGCCTTCCTTGTCTTGCCAAGGTGTTTTATCGAGTCCATCCTATTCCCGAGGATACTAATTTTCTCCGAGTAGAACTCATCAATCATTTTTCGACTTGAAAACTTTTCCACTCCGCGAAAAACTAAGACATTCATCATGCTATTAGTTCGTGGCAGCGAATCGTGTAACAACGAGTTGTTTTTTTGGTTTAATTTTTTCTTTTTTATTTTACAGAGAAAGTCCACTGTAACGAAATAAACTTTTCATTAAAATCCTCGTACATGAAAAGTTGTTAAATTAAAATACAACGAATCCGGACGAAACAGAGCAACTAAACAAGATACCGACAAGAGAATTTTACTGCCTGGAAAATGAAAACCCGAAACGAAAATCCAACAGATGCCTCGAATTTCACGAAAATGATCAAGTTTTTCATTTGAAAACCTGCAACAGTCGACGACGGAAAATTCCGACTAATATTGCCGTCCATGACTCGGCTATTCTCATGAAGGTTTGTTTTAAGCGATCCCGCGGCGAATTCATGTTCTCCCAACGCTCCTGTTAATTAAACTTACCGGCACTTGTAATCAATCCTTAAACATTCCTAGCCGCAGGTTTATTTATATTTTTGCGGTGAGAGTTGCAAGGAGGCGCTGCTTAAAGCAAGCAGGCTACCCCAGATGGGGTTTTGACAGTGTTATAGGATCCTGGATCCGGGAGGATAGCGTCGATGTACATATTTATTATACTGCCGGTTACTCTTCGTCAAATAGAAGAATTGAATTTCATCTCTTGTTGTCCGTGAGAATATTCATGGATGTAAATTAGCAAAAATTGAACGGTGTGGGTGAAGAAGAATGAATGGCAAAGTGTAGTGGAGTTGTTGAAAGTGATGAATATTTATGAATTATAAAGAAGAATTTATTATAAATGATATTTCGAGGCGAATTGAAGTGAAGGAAAAGTAATGCAGTAGTTGGAGATTTAGTTTTTAAGTGATTTTCATACGGAACTTTGTTTTGCCTGGGATTTATCATGAAGAGGCGACGATATTGTCCTCATTTTAAGGATTCAGCACAATATGGTTAGGACTACCTTCATATAATGTTAAAGCAGTATAGATAGATGAGGTGCGTTCCGCTGCACCCCCACTAACGCAAATTGCAAAAACGACTATTGTATAGTTATGTGTCGCATTTAAAAGTTTTGTGATCATCAATTAAACAAAATATTGACACTTCAGGGGGGAATGCTCTTCTACACCTCCCAGTTTGAACCGCTAATATTTTTTTAAATTGACGAGCACAAAACTTTTAAATGCGGCACATAACTAGCACGTAACTCTTGCATGGGTTTGAATAAGGGGGGTAGCGGAACGCTCCTCTCCACCCCGTTTAAATAAATTCGTCCAGCAAACAGAACTATAGAACTGACTTTTAAAATTTCCAGGGACCATATAAAATGAGGTCAATTACATATTTCGCGCGATTCATCCCCGTAAGAGCGATATTCCACAAAAAGGTTCTGGGCCGGAGAAGGGGACATTGGAGCCTATCTGCTAGCTCATTGCCTCCCGAGGGGCCAAGGACCCTGTAAAGGGTGAGTTTTTTTGTTCAACACACAGCTTGGAGGACTTTCTGGCAGGATAGCACCAGCCTGTAATTCATAGTGAAGCTGATAAGTGCTTTAATGGCAGCCTGACTGTCGGAAAATATTGCTATGTCCCTGTTTAAATTGCCAGCGGTTTGGCACAGCCTAGCACAGACCTCGATTTATATTTTCGCTTGCAACACAGACGGCGTTTTAACCATTGCAATGAAGGCTCGGTGCTCAGGACCAATAATGCCTGCACCGGAACTTTCTTCCGTTTTGGAGCCGTCTGTGAACCATTTGATTGTGTTGGATCGGAAAAAGTTGTAGCCATCCGCCCACCTTTCTTTGTCCCGTATGACTGATTGAAACGAATGTTTGAATCAAAGGGTTTCAACAAAGTAGTCAGTTGGCATGCTGAGTACATTGACACTTTTCAACCAGCTTAATTGATTCAAATTTAACTTGAATTTTATGTGACAGGTCCTGAGTTTGACCGCTGAAATTCGTGCCTCCGCTTCAGTATATGTATGTATGTATCGGTGGAAGGTCAAGTAGAACGTCCACATTATATCGGTCACGTGACCGCATCTTTCAATCTTGGAAGTACAGTAGTTGCTCGGCATCAGCATATACCAAGCTCTCCCAACTATAGCTCTCGGTTTTCCTCGCAGTCTCGCTCCGTCGACTCATCTTCCGTTCAGTACTTATTTAGGCATGCGAACATCGTTCATTTGTTGCACATGGACTGCCCATTGAAGTCGTTGAAGCTTGACGATTTTCGAAACTTCCAGCTCATCGTACAGTTCATACATTGTATGGCGTTGTACCGTATGCGCCATTCATCTCGTTCGTAAACTGGTCCGAAAATTCGCTGAAGGACTTTCCGTTCGAATGTGTTTAGTAGGTTTTCCGAGTCATTTTTTTTTTGTCAAAAAGTCAAGCTTTGTGATGGCAATAATAAAGAGTTTGACAATTCCGTAATCGTTGAAACCCCGACCAAAAGTAAACATACAGGCTATCCTGGATTTATGGTCCTTCTGATGCCTGAAACAGGGAAACGTGAACAGTTAAAAAAAAACAGGACATCTACCCGTAAAGGGGGACGTCTGCTCGCCGTAAAATGGATCTTGATATGCTCCTCCTCGTATGTAGGAATACGCTCTTATGGAAAAATAAGTGTGTACATGAATGCGGGATGACATTTTGAAAATGTGGGGGAAGTTATGTCGCTATATGAATTAGTTTAGTTTGTGCTAGTTGTGCTAGCTTGAGATGACAATGGGAAAATGTGGGAGACGCTATAGGAACTAGTTTAGTTTGTGCTAATTGTGCTAGCTTTCGTCACGCTTCACAAAATAACTGAGAACGGCAATAGGGTTTGAATAGTATAAAATTATAATACTATCTGAAATTCTACAAAATATTTCGAGGGGTGTTTCAACACCAAAAACACCCTTCTGGCTGCTCTAGTAAATATTTTAACGAAATAGTGCTTATCATCTAAATCATCCTCATATATCTGCTCAAATATTCCGTATTGCTCCTTACTTTTTCCGAAAATCAACCACAAAACCCTAATAAATTCCGACACTTTATCGAAAAAGCATATCCTGTATCCATTCCATTAGCCCCTAAAATCAAACTGACATGTACGTTTCGCCACTCGAAACAATTTCGACAAGCCCGCCCACTCACCGCATGCTTCACGAAATGTGGAGCCAATCTAATGTTTGTAGAAGTCATTTTGACGGGACTCTATTTCAACACACTCAATTCCTGCTCACGCGGCCACGTCTCAACACATTTTCGGAACGACCACTTTCGTGTCCTTCACATACTCATATTTCGTCGCTAAGTGGAACTTTAATTTCTAAAAAGGATCTTTTCGCTTCATTCTCCTTTTTTTGCAGGACAAAAATCGATTTTGACCGACAATGACTGGAAGAAACTGTGGGTGGAAGCTGGCGCAATCAATTCCAATTCGAAAGGTGGCGATAGTAACAATTTGGACAGTAGTGATAGTCCCATGTTTGAGGATAGTGAGGTAAGTACGATTGTGTTTATTGTTTGGGTGGTGGCTTTGGGGGTGATGTATTTGAAAGATGGCCAGTCCAGTGCATTAAGGAAATTAAATATTAAATCAATGTAGTTTATTTTTCGAGAGTGAAAGTATAGAAGTTTACTTTAAAATAGGCATATCGATTGACCCAGTTTTAGGACGAACGGTGCTCGGAGGCGTAAACAAATTAGTGTCAAAAAGAGCTGGAGATAATAAATTGGAAATGAGATTTTTTTGTAAAAAAAGGTGAAATACTCTCGTGCATAGCACTTATATTATGAAATGGCAAAAGAGATTGCTACTTGAAAGCAGGCTTTGTACAAAATTTCAGCTCGGTAGCTTTAAAACTGAGCGACTAGTTTGGGGCAGTATTCTGAGATATTTTTTTTCAGCTATGTAAATGACATCGGATCGCGAAATCGTTTACCTCAACGGAAGGAGTTCACATCACCGAAATCTGACACGTGTTTTCTAAGTTGCATTACAGCTGCGAAATGATTGTGTTCTTCGAGCGCAACATCTACAGCGGGTAGCAAACGGAATATCGAACAGCAAGAAGATGTCACAGTGGGAATTTGCAATGATGAAACCTTGGCTTGGGAGAAGAACCCGTCAGTGACGTTCATTACAAGCATATAACTGGTTTCGGACGAAGCCTGTTACTAGCCTGCACCTCTTGCCGCTTTAACCGCATTATGCAACTAGTAGGGAATGACTGTATGTATCTTATTGTAATGCGGCATACCACAGGGGAAAGATTTTACAAACATCCGCGACTACGAGTAGACTCGAACCTGCGAAAACTGGCATGATGAGACATCGGGCTGACGCCCCAACGCAATGAACTACTGGCCTCCCCTAGTTAAAAGTCCCTCTTCTTTAATTTTTCCGCAACTGACTTACATATATCGAATGTCTAGTCAACTCATTGTCACCCACCTTAAGTGCCCGTAACAAAATTCGTGGAGTACAGCATTATACTCGTATATTGTTAATTAATTTAGTCCTAGTAACATTACGTTGCTCCCGGTATTTACTTACTTTTAGTGAGCTTGGCTCGCTTGCGTGTTGCTTACGAAGTCATCACGTATTCTTTAGTCTTGGTCCAATTATTTATTTATTTCCCCCCAAACACCCAATTTCAGCACATTTATAATCTTCATTCTCCATGATATTTGGACTCCACGTGTCCTACTTCCCAACCACCTGACACTGATACTGAAGAAGAGCCAAACGTTGCTAAAAACTTTCTCTGCATAGTCACGTTTTCTAGCCATCTATGCATACTCTACTATTTTTAACATTAAAGGATGTTCCCTTCCTTTACATCCAACGGAGAATGGCACAAAACTCACAGTTCTATTACACGGAATTGTACCGTGCAGTATCCACAACATCCATCTAACGGACAGAGAAAAAAGGATGTCTTCCTTCCGACTCGACCGTCTGCCCGCATGGCATTTTGCGATAAAATTCCTTCAGGAAATGTAGGATATTCAGCATAATATATAATCTGTCATGGGCTTGGACATTGCGCAAAATGAAGGAAACCTACCATCATCATCATCAACATCGCCATCACACGGTCGTCATCAGCACTGTTTAAAACTTTCAAAGCGAAATAAGCATTCCAAGCGGAGAGATCTCGGAGAGAATGGTCTGATGATTATTGCGGCACAACGACTGCTATCCAAGGATGAATAGATATCCAGTTAAGCATGGGAAGCAACAGTTTGAAATCTCGCTTCAATGATTTCCTATGCTAAACAAAGCTGATATAAAATTCGGAGAATTTCACTTGGGAAGCAAGGATATAAGTAAAACTTTATAACTTTTGCCGGGAGGGTAAAATGTGCTGTATTGCGTAGTATATATAGTAGAATAATTGATTTAATATTAAGAATTTGAGAAGATACGTTTAGCATTTATTCGCGAATCAACAATAAGCAGCTGAAGGAATATTCGCGTAGCTTAGCCTGGAAGAATTAACTTATTTAGGGAGCTTAAGTTCCCCGCTTAATTGTACCTGGATATAAAATTGCGGAGTTTTTGAAACTAAATTTGGGTCAAGTTAGGTGCAATAGGCTGCCGTGAATGACAGTAGTAAAAGGGCCCGTTGTGGTACCCAATTGCTAAATAAATTATTTATCACGCCAGCCAGAGCTGGCAATAATGCGACGGAGCATCTTCGGGTTCACGTTACTTAGGTCTTCCAAGTGCAAGAAGGAAGAGTACTCCAGAAAGGCAGCACACGAATAGTGCTCCGTTGTGATAGTTTTTTTTTTCACAGTCGCAAACCCAAGTTGCTCAGTCGCGGTCTTGGAACTCACACCTTAAACACATTCATTATAATCCCGAGTAGGCTTTACCGTTTTAAATTTTTCGATTTGACCACATCCACCAGTCCCAACACCCATAGGGGTGAGTGAGCGTCAATAAATATGTTTTTTTAGGTTTATGCTAAAGCTTGGGGGATACCCTTTGATGCGAGAGCACAGCCTTGGCGGGAAGGAAATTAGGGTACTGGGGCTTGGATGGGTTGAGTTTGAGTCAGGTACCGGTGTACGTTTCGTTTAAATTTTTGCAGATCATAACTGCAGGGGAAAACAAAAGATGGTAGGTTGATCCACATTCTTGTTGTTCTGAATACCAATGAATCATAGAATTTAACAGTACGGCTACTACTGAGTTCAAGAAAATGAGGTTGGGCACGGCATCGGCAGGCTACCCGGGTGTTACACAAAGGAAGAGCAAGCTCAGGAATAAGACTGGATATTTCTTCAGAGCAACGGTGATAAATAGAGACCGGATTATATGCAAATGCATAACTTCATATGCATTTGCATATATTGGCTGTTTTTAGAGGTTTTAGCATAATTCATTGAAAATCCATTAATTTTGCATATTTTTAGGGAAATTGTTACGAGTCTTCTCATGATTTATCCAAATCTCATGTAGTGTGCAAGGGACATTTTGTGTTTATAAGCAAACACTGTGAAAACAGAGTGAAAGCTATGCTTTGGTGCTTGTGCTGATATTTTGATCGTAAACCCTCAGCGAAGAGAAACGTGCTCATGGAGCTTCCCCTACCCATGAGCTTAAGTGTCACCATACACTGTCGAACACGAACCTAGTACAAGTGGACTGGTTTTCTTCAAACCTATGTGAAGTGTATGTGTGTGTCAGAGGACATTTGTACCAGGTTCGTGCTCGAGTTCGACAGTGTATGGTGACACTAAGATCGCATTCCTAATTGTCCGGTGATTTTCTATATAAAACCCATTCATAACACACGGAAAAATGAAGCCAATAGACCAATACAATACAGCATTTGAAAATTCTTCTACATCATCAGAACATCGCTGCCATAAGTACTCATTTTTCCCCACATACCCGAGTCTATCAAAAAGCTTGAAACTCGAGGCTTGCAGTTGAATGGATCTATTCTGCTGATTGAAAAAGTTCGTAAAATACACTGTGAATTGCCAGATATATTCCCAGACAAACTTAAAAAAAAAGTTTGAAAACATTCTAAACAACAACCCAGGCTTCGAGTCTCTGTGCCAGATTAATATTGTAGTTTTATTAATGGTACAGGTAGAACTTTGCCTGGGACAATATCTGCCAATACAGCACCCATGTTTAAGTATTGCCCTGTGACATCGGTGGACGTAGAACGATCTTTCTCAAATTACAAAACTATTTTAAATGATAGAAGACATAATCTTACAACTGAACACAGAACAATATATTATAAAATAGTAAACTTCTATAAATACAACAGACTGCTAAAACCATTAAATTTGTGACTTTTCGTTCCTTTGTTTCTTAATAAAAACATAATTACCCAATTTTTATCTTTTATTTTATGTTGCATATTTTCACATTTTACTTGCATATTTCAAGCATTTTACATGCATATTTGCATGCATATTTCAGCCTTTTTATGTTGCATATTATCCGGTCTCTAGTGATAAAGAACCGACATTTCGCCGGTGGTCAAGCGACTCGATATGAGAAGTCATGGCTTCATTGTCAATAAGCTTGAAGGATTTCCGTTGAACTTTGCCTAATGCGGATAGGGCAGTTCGACCTGCGCCTGCCCATATGTCGGAATTATATTCAAGTCTCGGTCTTAGGTAGGCCTTATAAATTAGCGCCAAATCAGATGGTGTAAAGTATCTTTTACAGCGATTCATGAAACCCAGACACTTCATTGTAATTTTTGCAATCTAGAACATGTGGTCAGACCAGTTTAGTTTACTAGAGATGTTTATACCTAGTACGTTCAGTGTGGGCGAATCAGTAACGTTGACACTATCGACGAGAATGGGTTGGACGGTAGATGGCGCTTATATTGGGAATAATATAACATTGAATTTTGGTCGATTCGCTATTCCCCATGCAATAATTTTTGAAATATCTCTATTTAGTGAGACAGACATGCGACCTCGGTTGACAGGTTGCCGAATTAAAAGTATAAATAGAATCAAAGGTGCTGTCATCTGCAAAACTATGAATTGGGTTTGATGTCACACTTAAAAGATTGTTGATGAACAAAATCAAAAGCGTTGGTGATTGGACAGTCTCTTGAGGGACCCCTGCGTTGGTGGTATGGCATTTTGATTTAGTTTCGTCAAGGACGACTCGAAGCGAAAGGCCGTGGAGGAAACTGTCAACCCATTCAACTAATTTTGGCTCTAGACTAAAACCCTGGAGTTTCTGTCTCTGCCAAAAGCTTTTGAAATGTCGAGGGCAATGATTTTAGCTTCACCAAATTGATGAATACATCGATTCAATCTTTCGGTGAGATATGTCATTAAGTCTACGATGGAGCGCGAACAACGGAAACCGTATTGCCAATCGCTGAACAAATAAACAGGGTTTCAAAGACTTTTGACAGGACTGAAGTCAATGCTATTGGTCGGTAGTTAGAGGGATCACATGTTTCACTTTTTGTGGGGGTTGGTTGGACATGAGCTAGCTTCCATGTCGATGAAAATACTCCCGTCGATTAGGATAAATAAAATAGTTTTTGAAGAGGTCTCGCTCATAAGGAAGCGCAATGTCTTAAAACTAAAAGGGAGATGCTATCAGGTCCAGCCGATTTTCATACATCGACCGACATTAGTGACAAAACGTTGGTTTTCGGGGTGGCTGAGACCAATGCTGACACTCCCACCCACACGAAGTGACCGTGGAAATTAGGGACCTGGGGTCCGACGGTGGCTAACGGCTAGATCAACCTCCCTCCCCTCCATTCCTCTTAAAACATTTTTAGCATTTTTCCCTAGTCGATCCCTGTAAAGGTAGTTTTATTTTTTTTTAATATTGATTTGCAACTACGCAGTAATTACGTGGTATTTTTTAGGGTACTTTAATGAGCGTCCCGTTTTTTCACTTATGGTTCATAATAGCCTATAATATTTTATCTCTTGATACAATGGCGGTAGAGTCAAAAGTAAGTAGTCACTGCCAAAGAAACGGGTGAGGATAAGATGTCAGTTGTACTGCCAGGGAAATTAGTATCAAGCAAGTGACTAATAATTTCTGACAGAGAGGAAGATCAGGAGCTATCATGTTTCATCAGCTAGTTACTAAAGAATTAGAGGCCAAAATCACCTGGCTCTTCAATCCTCCCACAAAAAAGCCTCCACGACATACTTTTGACCTTTCGCAACTGCTTCTTATATAAACTTAGGTACGGTCTTATAGGTCATCCAAGCAAGTGTATAACAAGCACATAATAAAAATACTGCAGCAAGTATAGTCTGCCCACTAGGGGTTAAGGCAAAGTTGTAGTAGTAGCTAGTATTGTACGGTTCCCTTTAGTAAATGAGAAGACACAAGTTAGGCACGAACACATCCTTTCTTTTTCGCGTATAATTATCTAAACAAATTGCACCACCCCCAGTTAACATAAGTGAGCGCTATATTACTTTATAAATAACTTCTGTGTTATCGAAATTGATACTCCCTAACATTGATTCATTCATTCTACAATTATTTCAAGTTTTCTGATTTGTGCAATTATACTTACCATTTAATTTTTACTTTTTTTTTTCTGCAGTAGTAACGATCTACCACAAACTAATTTCATAGAAAAAAAATTCGATACAAATGTCTGAATTTTCCACCAGTCTAATTCTGCTTTAAAAATTATATCGTGGACGACCCATCGATGGTATCTCTCTCACCCTTATAAATTAAATAAGAATATCTTTCCAGTGATTAACTCAAATATTCTGTTCGTTTGTCGTTTTTATTCTGTCCTTAATGTTTTTCTTATCTTTCAGATGATGGCACATAATACCACCGTCCAATTAGGAGGAACAGCATTTCTCGTTTGTAAAGTTGCTGGAGTGGACAGAGTGGGTGTAAATTGGGTTTGTTTAATTCTTGGTGTTTAATTAAATAGTAAAAATGTGTACAGCAATGAAATTTCTGATAAAAGATGTTTCGTAAAAATTGTGTAGATGAAAATATGAATCCTTTAATTTTATGAAACGCATAAACCCCACTGCATGCTCTCCACTTTGTTGTGAAACCCATAAAAGATATTGCTTCCGGACCCTGCTATGTACTTTCATCTCAATTTTCCTAAAATTGTTGATAATGTGAGAACAAAATTGCCACTCTCTGTGGCTACTAATGCGAGCAAAACTCATTGGCCTTAAATACACACCCACTTCCCATTAAATTCAATTAAGTCCGATAATTAGTTTCCATAGAATATCCCAAAACCAGCCAGCCCCTTTCTCTCATCGCCATTAAAATGAAACTTTATTCGACCTATTCTTCGTAAAATTGCCAGCCATTATTGTCCGACGACTCTGGCTCATGCTCCTTTTCGATCGGCGCGGGGTGGTGGTCGGTCGGCGGCGGCGTTGTTGGAAAACTACTTGAGGGAAAAATGTAATGGATGTCACTAAATACCAACACGAAAGGACAATGTGACATTATGTTTCACAACTTGAAGCTAAATGCAAGCAATTCGCAGGGACTAACCTCTCACAGCAAGCGAGCAAGCCATCCAGAACTATGATGGATTATACATGAAGATAGAAAGATGAGCTGAGAAAGTATGTCATCCACTACTGAATTATATCTCTGATGTGTTTTCACACGACCCCCACTAATAATTAATATTGATGTCACTTAATCAGACCTCATCTTGTATCCTTGATATGACCCAGTTCGGATAATTGCTTCAGTGAAATGGAAGTCCTTTCGTGTCGGGCGAAAGAAAGAGCATGATTGACGGCGGACGATGGTCATGAAACTGTCGAGTGGGTTGATGCTGTGAATTTTAAATGGAAAATGGACGTCGTCGGGTAAATGACTAACCCTTCAAAATTTCATAGAGTACTGAATATTGGGTGCAAGTGGTATTCCTTGAAAGCCACGTACCGAGGGGTGATTTTAATAATTTCGGATGAGTTATTTATAGAAGTGGATTTTATCGGAATTTTGTGAGGTTTTGAGGACAAGCTTAGCAGACAGACACTTCTCCACAAGCAAATAATGTCCTTGAATAGGCTTTAGAATTTTTCTTTTCGGGATTCTTCCAAATATTTAAACATTTTTTTTTATTCTTAACTTTATAGTCCCTCCCCCTTTTCTACTACTTTACCTTAATCCCTATTGGGGCATAGTTCTCCACAATTGGAGGTAACCTTAGACTGCTTAGCGGCGTGGCGATGAGGTCCACGGCGGCACGCGGCAACTCAATTGCATTGTTGTGCAGGCTGCTTGTTAGCGCGATTGGGTGACCGATGACTTGTTGTGACTATGCAGCGGCTCGGTACGTTATGAGCGGGTTGTACGATGCAGCGGCTCGACACAACGTGAGCGGGCTGCGGCTATTGACGCGAGGGGCTGTCCGATGACTTGTCGTGACGACGCAGCGGCTCGATATGTCGTGAGCGGGTTGCGCGATAGAATGAGTCTACATAACGTGATCGAGCTGTGGCTGTACAACGGGTTGTACGATGCGGCAGCTGGCGAGGCAACATTTATGTGGAAACATCGTTACGACTGCCGTATAGCAGACTGAATCGTCGCGTCATCGGGGAACAAGTTGGGATGCCTGTCGTCGGGAACAAGCCATGTGTTGCCGAGGCGCTGTTGTTTCTGGGGCGCTGTTGTTGCTTGGACGCAGTTGCTATTAAGGCGCCGTTTAGTGACCCAGGATACAAAATCCCGGGGTTTTGAGGTGGGGGTGAGGTGGGCGCTGTGTTTACCGGAGGTCCGTGTGTTGCTAGAGCGCCGTGTGATGCTAGGGCGCCGTTTAGTGACCCAGGATACAAAATCCCGGGGTTTCGAGGTAGGGGTGAGGTGGGCGCTGTGTTTACCGGAGGTCCGTGTGTTGCTAGAGCGCCGTGTGATGCTAGGGCGCCGTATGTGTTGAGGCGCCATGAGTGGCGGGCGATGCGGGACTTTGGCGGTACCAGGCGGGCGCACATTAACACTGCGCGGTGGAGCGCTCTCGAATTTGCGATATGCCATTGATCCGGCTTCGGTTGCAGTGGTTTCGGAATGCCGTGGCAACGTGGCTATCGGTGGTGAGTAGCAGAAGCTAATACCTGGTCGCAACAGTGTTTTCTTCTAGGATGCATTATCACACTTATTTTTTGTGCAATAAACTGAAAAATTACCGGAATTTTCCCTGGTTTTGGATAAATTTCCCAGGTTTTGGGTGTCGCAGGTAATGCAAAAGGAGGGAGATCAAAATTTCTTTCTGAAATATGGGACCGATTTATATAATATATGAAAAAATTATTAGAGCTTCTGAACCTTCGGTAAGGTATTATGTTGAGTTGCTACTATCTCAGCTACTTGCTACTCGCCACTTGACTATATTACTAAACAAATGGGGACAGGGCTTAAGTGATCCTGCCCCGAATTGATTGAAGTGCACTTATATTGATTTTGATTTAATTTGTTGTGATTATTACTAAGGAATATAGTTATTCCACATTGGGTGTCTCATCATTTGTATGATACCATGTTTGCAAGAGCTCTATGGAATTAAAGTCATCAGAAAAAATGAGCTTTTTCTTTTCACTGTTATTCTCCTTAATCGGCTCGTCTTGTTTAAAGCCCAGACGGTATTATTCTTTAAATAAATTAGGCACAAACAAAAACGGGGTTTTAAATCGTCCATTGTTGTTATTCTAATTTCCAACACTTACTGAATCTGTTTGCCAGTTTTCTGGAGAAAGCAAAATATAGCAACGAAGTCCGGTTGCATTTAATCCGCCATTCCATGGAAATACTCTAAAAAGAAAGACCTTATTCATGACTCGTTAACCATGTTCTTGGAGTCTTGTCTTCAGAGAACGGTCTGATCCTCACTGCAGTAACGATAACTGTCTAGACAGATACAACTCTTAACACTGTTGCCGCGAGTAAATGTAAATATCATAAAACTAGATACATCCTGATCCCAGACGCCCGTTCCACTGCAAGAAATAAATCCCCGAAAAAAAATCTCGTAGTCCTTGGCTGTTATGTTTCATGCGTTTATTCTGTTTATTTATCACGGATTTGATGTTCGTTATACGTACGTACGTGTTCAATAAGTATTCAATAACACCACAAACGATATCTAATGTTTTTTTTTATCGTTCGTCTCGTCGTTTTTGCAGAATCAAATATCCTGGATAAGGCGACGAGATTGGCACATATTATCGTCTGGAGCGCAAATGTATACGAATGACGAACGATTCGCAATATTGCATACGCCCGGTTCAAATACGTGGACATTGCAAATAAAATTTGTACAAAGGAGAGATCATGGAATGTATGAATGTCAGGTAAGTGGTGAATTCAAGCTACGATGAAGTAGAGTTAATAATGTGTCTTGGGAATATTGGATTTGTATGCATTACTAATACCTTTACTTTTAAGGAGCTTTTGGTGTACGAGTAGGCGTTATCCTGCTTTAGTTGAATATAGTACAATCAACATAATCCAGCAATTTTGCTGATGTTGCGGTATTTGTCACTATTACAGCTGTCAGTCATTTTATATGGGAATGAAATTTTGATCCAGCTAAAAGAACGCGGTTATTATTTGATCATAATCTATAGGCCTCTGTTGTTAGCTACAATAGTATAAAAGTCAAAATAACAATTTACCGAAATACCAGGCGGCCAAGGCCCGACGTCGGGCTGTCGCGCCACGATGATGATGAAATCCAAAAAGTAAACTTCTGTGCGCGATATCCAAATACCAAATGTTCCATTCACCATGAACAAAGTATCCACATATTGCTTAAGTAATCACGACACCACTTTCGAAACAAACTTTTCATACACAAAGTGTTCAGGTACAAAAGGTGAATCCCATGAAAAGTTGGCTATTAAAACACAAAATCATAAGACTTGAAATTTCAAACTTCTCAAAGAAATTTCAACCAGCAAACTCCAAAAATCTGTACAAAAAAAATAATAACAAGATGGAATTCAGGTAATACCAAACATGACAGTTCATACACCGAGTATTCGCCAAGGAGTCAAAAGGCATTTCAAAGCCTTCCCAAAGACTTGCGATGTGTGTAGAGATGTACTTCAATATGCTTGCCGCTTGGTGTCCCTGAGTCCCCGTAATAGCATATTTAAGTTGTTGATACAAGCACTTTTGAGTTCCCTAAGCTCACATTTTCAGTTTTGATAGACGTTGGCTCTTTTTTCGCCCCCGCCACTCGTCATTTGTTCCTTAGCCTCATCAAAAGGCAGCCTTGGCCAGTGAGAGGGTTGGAAAAGCCGAACCCAAGATGTCGTCTCATTGTCATTGTTTTCCTTTTTTTCCTTTTCTTTGCACTCGTTCGAGATTCCTCGTATATATAAGATATCCTGCTTCGTCAAACGATTTATACACATGTTTATGGATAATACGCGTATCATTAAGATATGAGAAAACAACGCGACTGAATGAGAAATTAGATCGTAAAAAAGATTATCAGAATAAAAAGTAAATTGTTGGAAGTAGGAAGGCTAAACAAATAAGATTCGCACGTACGTAAGACGGAGGATGACTTTTTGGAAATAATTGGAGAAAATACGATATGTGTGTAGGTGGATGTGTTCGGATGCTTTTCAGTCGTTTGAATTGTCCCTGAGGAGTGCAAAATGATACACGAGCATTAAGCTTCGCGTACATGAGACACCGCGAGGAGCGTAAATGTGTTGGGTGCATTAAATCTACGATAAACGTCTTTTGTATATAGGAAAATAAGCTTTTGGACGACAGCGCGTCATTTTATTAGGCGTCACAGCGTATTGGAGCATAAGTGCGTTTCTTGTATAAATACCGGTGATGTTTACGCGATATGTGGATATTCTATCCTTTTACGCTTTCCAACGTGTTGGTAATACGGTCTCGAAAAATCAAGTTAAGTGTAAAACCTAAAAACCCTAGTCGAACATAGTGCGTCAACTACTCCTGCGAGCGATCGTATTCAGTTCTGAACAATTATACGCATCTCTCCGCATGACTTAGTGTGCGTTTTTTTTTTCAGAAAATGTCCTAACGGACGCCACACACGATTGAGCAAAACCACGGCCGATATTCCACCGAACCATCAAATATCATAGAACGTGGGAATGAGGAGATTTTTTTTCCATTGAGTTTGACGTGGTTCGATGCATGTTCGTGACCAAAATCCTTACCGTGTGTGTCGACCTTAAGAAATGTAAGTATGTATGGTGCAGCTACACCTCATCCGGGGTTATGAAGGTTAAGCGGACGTCATAGCTGGCAATGACGAATTGGATATACACGTATTACTGTATACGTCATTCTAACTGTCAATGCGAAATCGACTTAGCACTGATTTTTTTCGATATTGTTTATTTCGTTTAGCAACGAATCAATTTCCATTACAAATAAATAACTTTCCTGATTAAAGTAAACCAAAACAAATAAGTAAACTTCCGAAT
The DNA here is from genome assembly GCA_964017055.1 of Chloromyia formosa. NCBI lineage: Eukaryota > Metazoa > Arthropoda > Insecta > Diptera > Stratiomyidae > Chloromyia > Chloromyia formosa. The sequence continues at coordinate 13,319,234 of OZ024818.1, read as the reverse complement.
ACAATTGATATCTTCTTCTTCCGGAACAGATAAAAAACTGTTGTATCAGAAGAATACGCCGCAACAGCTATTTTTCGTATACGCAAAAGGCGCGTTTACGCTCAGCCGGAAAAAAGTACGCTTTTGCGTTTACTACTCAATTGCCCTAACCCCTTGTGGGGCATAGCGCGCCAACTGTTCCATGTGGCCCAGTTGACGTTTCGTTGGCATAAATTGGTTTCAGAGAATGCAGTTGCCAGCATGCACCTCCTGCACATCCATGGCCACGAACGTCGTCGTGGACGGGATTCGAACCCGAAACGCCGGTAGTCAAACATGAGACTGTTGCCTCAACACACTGCGCTACCGGTCGCCCCCCGCTTTTGCGTTTACGCGTCTCATGTATGATAGGCTTTACAAATCTAAATTGTGTACATTTTATACTGAAAAGTCAGTCGTAAATACAATAAATGGCTGGAAAATTCAACAATATGTGCTTCCAATTAGGTCTACTTTAAGTAGGTTTTATGGCCCTTACTTAAAATTGCGAATAAACAGAAATGCATAAAGCGAAGAATGGAAAGATACTGAAACGATGAAAACTGACATGCCAATTTTTGTATTTCTTTGAAAATGAAATACAAAAATTTCTCAGAAAATAGTAGAATTCTTACTTTCTGAAGTAATGACAATCGATTGCTTTAATGTAACTTTAACGCCGTTTCTCATATTCACTTATTCAACAGAATGATGCTGAAATGCGAAATAACGTTTCGCCAATATGATATAAAATAGAAAATTCAAGGAAATTTTACTTCTTCTTCCTCCTGTGATCCAGATAAGGCTTTGTTCCTGATGTCACCGCTGTATTACAGAAGTCCACAGGTGGGGCTCCTATCCAGGATTGGCTAATCCCTAAGGATTGTATTGCCAAGGAAATTTTACAAAAGTACGATGAAATCTCCGAGGGCGATCATAGATACAATGCAGGTGAAATCAGGATGCATATACATATATTCCATCTTACTACCCCACTCTCCATTTTGATGCATTCTAAGGCATACAATGCTAAAAACTACTCCGCTGAATAGATAATATCATACATGAAGCCCGCAAAGTCCTGTCGGCATTAAATATCAATGAAACTCCTTCTTGATGTCGACGACGTTCCAGAAAAATACTATGGTGGTGGTGTACGTTAACCATCAAGCGCAGAGATAAAGTTTCCTAAGCATCCCCGAGTATCACTTACAAGTTTTCATTGAATACAATTTGCTTTTATGACAAGCAGCAAAGCAAGTTTTGCTCGTCGCTTGCGATTCGTATATCCCTTTCCTCGTACGTACTTCGTCTACTTCAAGTACAACATCGTCCCTGAGTTGCATCATTCGGGTTCACAGTGTCCTTGATAGTTACATAGCTTACAGATAAAATAAATTATATACATATATGTACATGTTAGGTGTAGGAGAGAATAAGCTGACGTGTAAATATACTCTTTGTAAAGGTTGTATGCTCTTTTGTCCTGACGTTTTAGTAAGTGAAATATTTTTTATTTGTTGTGTTTTTCCACTTTTCTGCTTGCAGGTATCAACGTCAACGGGTGTTATTTCACATTTTGTAAATCTCCAAGTGGTTGTACCGGAAGCCTTCATCCTTGGATCGGGTGAATTGCATGTTGATATGGGATCAACTATCAATTTGGTTTGCATCATTGAAAAGGTAAGCATTACATTCTTTTGTGTTTAACTTGTGATTGTAAAACTATACTCCTTTTTCTGGTACATTGTTAATTAATAAATAAGCTCGCTATGTTCAATGGATACTTACTACTTAATAGCCATGTCGTCCTCGTTGAGATATGGCTTCCGAAAGTAGTCTCTTCGCCTCCAACCGTTTCGTCCTTAACATCGCTTTTACCAATCTTGCACACCTAGCAACTTCCCACTGTCTTCTCGCTCTGAGTCCTTCCAGCGCTTCTTAGGTCTTCCACGTGCTCTCACAGCTTTGTCGGTGCCAGCAAAGGTTTTTTGGTGATTCGGTGTTAGTCCATTCTTTGCATATGACCTGCCCACTTCAGTTTTAGAATTTTCATAAATTTGAAGGTCTCTGGTTCGTCAGCTAACTCGTACAGCTCGATACCACACTTTCTTAAACATTGGTCTCCATCACGCGTCGCTCTACAGATTCATTGAAGTACTCTTTCTTCGAAGGCGTTTATCATCTTTTCAGATGCCCGAGTACTACCGTGCCACTCAACCAGTCCTGCGCGCCTTCGTACTCTGTTCTGTGCAATGGGGCGCAACTTCCCAAACGACTTACCCAGCGGCTTACACTCTTTTCCCACAGATCGTCACCATGTGATTTTAGGACCCCCTTTTGGTCGGCATTGGTTGGAAATAGGGTTCCATTTCATCGAATGCTGTCATCTTCCTTCCCCAATGTGTGACCTATCCGCTGCCATTTTCCCTGCGTTTCAATTGGTCGATTGATATCCCTTAGCTCTTCATTTGATATTGTTTCGAGTCAGAAAATTTTAAGAATTGGACGCAGATATGAGTTGACGAAAATTTTCAGCTTTCTTGTAGTCTTACGGAAACTTTCCATGTACTGCTTGTAATGAGCAAATTGTTCACCAAATAGTTTTTTGGGGAAGCAGCCGGAAATATGCCAAAAAGACCGTGAAGTTCCGGCGGTGCTAGAAACGAATGATCCACAACAAGCTAAGCTAAGTTCAATTCGGGAAATGTGGGTGCGGTTTTTGCCCGCTCGTTATCCTAGCTATTACACAGATAACATGTACTCGTATCATGTGCCTTGGGGTAGACAATCACCTAACCAGTACCCTCCAGTATGGGAGGTTCAATAGGAGCAGTCGTGTGCCTTCTAGTGAAGAGCCAAAGCTCCATCTAAACGGCTAATTTGAGCACGGCAGAAGTTGGCCCATTCTGTTAGAATGCAGAAGGCGTTCTGCAATAACCCATCGAGGTCATCAGGAAACTTGCCTGAGACAGCGATGACAACTTCATCTGCATATGCAATGACTTACACCCAATTTCTTCCAGTCACAGAAGCAGTCTGTTGATCTCTATGATCCGAAGGAGGAGAGACAATATCCCCCCTTGGGGGGTTTCTCGCGCCCAAGGTAGTGTGTATAGCCCTAGAAGTTAATAACATGTTTACGAGGTTGCAGAACGACTCATCTACCTGGAGATCTCAGAGTGCCTCAGTGATAGTACTAGGTTTGGATGTTATTGAAAGCCCCTTCGATGTCCAGGAATATAATCATCGTGTATTGCTTTTTATCAAGAGATTTCTCAATGTAACTGACCAAAGAGTGCAGCGACGACTTACCTTTCCAATAGGCATGTTGGTATGTCGATAGGAGTGACGGAATGGTATCTGGCAAATGGATGTTCACCAATCTCTCTGGTAGCTTCAATTTCGGAATAAAAACCACCAGCATGTCACAAAAGTGACTACCACTTCCCACACCATAGTTCATTTACACCCGTCCGTGAAACTATTAATACAAGTACCTTTCAATTAAATTTAAGTTGAGAAATACTGAACGCACCGTCTCACTACCAAATGGCCGGCTTCATTTTCTTCCCATAATTCCACGAACCGTTGACTCTTGTCTATTTGCAGAGATCCTCTCCAATTACGTGTATTCAAGTATTCTCGTCCTCACAGTAAAGTCCTAACCACTACTTAACAAGGAATCCTTGTTCAAGAATTAATGACGTCATGTTGGATCCTCTCAGACAGTTTTCTTTTGCGTCAAGGACCACTCCAGTTACACACACGTACTGATATTCCGTTCGTTAGCCTTTTGGAATTTTCTGGTTGAGATGGACAGGGTCGATGGGGATCTGAAAACTCGGTGTCTAAACGACATGGGATATTCGAAAATTTCTCACCTGCCGGTTGAAATATTAAAAGCTATAAAAGTCCAGCGTGCTGAAGTATCGCGCGAGTTAGTGTCACCATACACTGTCGAACACGAACCTAGTACAAGTGGACCGGTTTTCTTCACATCTATGTGAAGAGTGTGTGTGTGTCAGAGGACCATTTGTACCAGGTTTGAGTTCGACAGTGTATGGTGGCACTTATAAATAACAATCTGCGTCAGTTCTGGGAGAAGTGAAGCGTCTATACAATGCCGTCATAGAAGGGAGACAGGAGAAAAACGACTGTGAATTCTTCAGTCTGCAGTAGGGGACCCCTTGTAGCAATCACATGCAGACGAAGAGGGTCCGACTAAAATATGGTCTGGAAAAGTGAAATGCGATATTAATTGAACAGCGTGGAATACCAGAAAAAGGGCAGGAGGCAATGAATTCAGGCATCCATAATGGAAAAAGATACTATTTCTACCAACTGTACTCTTTTGGAAGTACCTAGCGGTCTTTTGCCGAAACTCCTTGCTATTCAGAAAACTATACCACTAGCCTCATCAGAAATATGATTTTCCGGAAATACTATCTCATCAAAACCCAACTTGAATTCCAAGGAACATGTGCCCATCTATTCACTTCACTGTACAAATATTAGCAGTATCAGCACTGTCGAAGCCACCGCAAAAATAAGGACGATCGTTGTTGTTCGGCAGAGAGCACTCCAAGACTTTTATGTGCAATTTTGCAAGACCGAAAGTAAATATTTCGAGTGGCTGGCAATAAAATCATGACCGAGTCCAGGATAACTTGCTTTGCCATATGTGTGAGGCAATCACTATCTGCAGCTCGTGTCGCCAATGTGGCCAATACACACACGTAGCTCCTTGAAATTCCTGAACACTTATTCACGGACGAATACATAGTTCAAGAGCAGGATGGAGTGTATGACTGAAGTGGTCTTCCATTATAATAAAGGTCAGAGCACCAACAGCATTTCCACGAATGATGTATAGCACGACAGGCGAAGCATCATCATCATCATCATTTGGGTTTCTTGTAAGCGTCCTCACACCCTCTTCGGTTGTTATAACACCTGAATATTACACATTGATGTACTGTGAAGGAACATTATTGCTCCTGGAACGTAATATGCGTGCCCGGGCTATGAGAAACAGATGTTGTTAATGTACCGCTACCGGGTTTGAGGGATATAATATGCCGTTTAACCCTAGTGGGTTGGAAAATTAAGAAACTAGTATCAATGAATCTGGACAATTGACCCATTTTCGAACAAGATATTGTCCGATTAACTCAAATCGACATTTCAAATTGGAGATATGTATGTAAACGTAAATGGTTCTGGCTAAGCAACGCAGGAATAGGTACATCTATTCCTATCTGCATCTGTGTCTGCAATAATTATACCGATACTTCAGTTGAAGTTGGCTTGATCATAATGATCACTCTAGTTGGGATGCTGAAGTAATCTGCACACTTTATTAGTCTCGTTTGACCGAAATGACGCAGTTGGGTGTATTTAGGTCGACAGCTGGAGGCACTTTAAGCAAAAGCTTTCGTAACGTGCAAGGAGGGGGAGAAAGGTACTGGACGGCCGGAACTGGCGAAATTTTCTGATCAAAGTTCGTCAAATATTTTCAGGTTTGCTAGTTTGTTAGTTTAACAGGCAGATTTGGCCTGGCGCTAGACTGGCCCTGTAACGAGATCTCATCGCGACCCACAGCGTGGCTACCACTTTTCGTCACTGACAGGGACGAGGTTATGTGGCTCATTCGTACATGCAATGAGAACCTTCCAGCCCATGACTGGAGAATTATCAAGATTTAGGATCCAGTAGGGGATTGTAGATGAGCGGTCCTTTGCCTCTACTTGAAAAGACGAACGGAGTCATGAAACTCAGCTTCTTCGATATAAAATTGTCCATCTATAAGAATGACATTAATAAGATATGTAAGCCAATATGATCATAGAGAAGGATGTGGATTCACTGGCCGGGACTTTATCTTTAACAGTGTCTGGGCCCGCCAAAGTGGTCACGGATGGTATATCGCGCATACTTTCTTCGATCCCTATACGGAGAGGCAACTATGATTGAGAGGGAGGCCTCTATTAAGGCTTTTACAGATAAACCTTCACGATTCGAAAGCAGCCCCCGCTACCATTTTTCTTCTCCTGGTAAGCATCGAGGAAGATATCGCAACCCTGAGTTATGCGAGATATCACTAGGCGCGGTTCTTTTTAACAGCCGTTAAGAGCAGATCAACATCATACAATTAGACTAACAATTTGAACTGAGCTGCTCTGTGTAGAAGGTTAGTTCAGGAAGTCTACTCCGTTGTGTAGTTCCTGGTTTTGGAATACAGGCGGCGCAGGAGTCGCACTTTTCGAGTGTTGCTGCCAACTTCATTATAATTGAACTGTCAGATTGTAATATATATAACCACACAACCGACTTTCTCGGCGGCTTTTCTTCGAAAACAAAAATAAATGTGGGTCACTACGGCGCGCTTAAATGAAATCCTGAAAGATTTGTGTGTTTTGAAACAAATGATCAGTATGACCATGAGGAAGACTAGTTGCGGACATGATAAATTGTCAATAAGAGCTTATCCTCGATAATATTGCTCTGTATCCTTGTTTTTGCCGCTTATCCTGCTCTGATCTGCTATGAATTGTTTCTTTTTACCGCTTCTCCTGGTCCGATCTGCTGTTTTAAAGAGAAAAAGGCTTCCAGGTTAGAGTCGCTTTGTCGTAGATGTAAAAGTCACCTGATCTTTTCTTCAAGGAAGAATTGAGCTAAACGCAATTCTTCCAAATTTCGCAAAATCTTGTTGACAAATCCATCTATGCCTGGCTTCTCACAAAAGCAAGATGGGTCATCTACGTCTTCGAGCAAGGAAAAAACTGAGTCCCTACTCTTTGCAAGCGTTTCCCCGATAGCTCGGTTGGTATGTGTCTTCAGGATTCAGTCTTTGGTCGCAGAGCGTACCGAGAGTTCGTATCCATTCTCTCCAAGACTAGTTTTCAGTGGACGATCTCTAGTTTCTAACCATTTAAATATGATTGATCGGTTGGTATCATTGTGGTGAAATTGCAGTATTCTTTAGATATTGTATACTCATATATTACAGAAGGTCGGTAGCTGAATGCGTTGAAGCGTCAGTTTAATATGTCATTATACCGGTTTCGTGGGTTCGAGTCTCCCCGTGACCAAGGCCTTTCCCATCCAAATAGGAAGATCGTCTCTGTCACAGAGCCTTTAGATTCAGACTCCTGTATATCATATTTAGACCCTTGATCGCGATTGTGATTTGTGGGTCTATGATATTCGTAACTCTATATCCTCGGTCAGTCTCTCATAACTAGAGGAGAAACTCGTATTACCGAAACAAGAAATTAAAGTTGCTTAGGGTTAAATTCTTGACAGGGAGAGCTCAACTTCTACGTGACCTTTCTCGTCCGGAACAGTCTGAAACAAACGCACCAAAATAACATGTGTACCTAATTAATTTGGCGCCATGTTCCGACCTTGCGAGTGTTGTATCAGTGCTTCAGGATGCTCTAAGTTAAAGGGAGCTTTACTCTTTATTTCTGAGTTTTAAAGATTTTTCGACAACAGGATGATACGAAATATCGTCACTATATCTCATACTTGGTCAAAAAGACTGCATCTTGCCACGCGCTTTCAACATCTTCCACCCTATTCATTTTCAATAGGCATGCTGGTTACGCGTTTGCATAAACTTCTACACCACGTACACATCAATTCAGGTTCAGGACTATACATAAACTTGAAAATGTTCTGCACTTGATGTCTAATGAGAAAAGTTCTTGACTCCGATGACAACAGAAATTACGAGTAGGACGAAAGCGGATAATGTTTATTCTAACGTTGACTTCGCTTTACTTGATCCTGAAACTCACTCTCCTCCTCGGCCCGGATATGAATAAGGAAGTTTTATCGCATGAACTCTGACATGAATTTAATTGGAAAATGAAACGTTTTAATCAGTTTTTCTATCGGGCGAAACGTGGAAAGCAAAAATATCAGGAAAACGTAACTAGGGCAATCAAGCTGAGAATGTATCGAAAAAGTTTTACTCAGAAAGTAGAAGTCGAACATGAAGGAATACTTAATTTCCTGATACTTGCAAGGGAAAAATATATATCATGGATTCTATGAAAAGATGGGAAGGAGTTCGCTCTGAAATTGAAAGTTACATGACCCTGTCGTGATTTTCAAGGCACTTTGACAGGAGCGCTTCTTGTGATATTTATGGTCCTTTCCAGTGTGTTTTTTTTTTATAAATTCGATTTTCTTATTTGGCCCATCCCACGTATCCATATGATGTACAAGCAGTTAGGCCAATGCATGCAGTTTGTCCGGCTGTTTTTCCGAGCACCTTACATGGTCTTATCTTAGCCAAGTTTCAAATGTAGCTTCATCAGGTTACCCTAGGCACCGCCCGGTGAAGGCTTAAAAAATAGCCAGGGAACAAATATCTCCACTCCCCTCCCATCCTTTCTCCTGAATCAAAAGCCCGCCAGCACTACGACCCATTAATCTATTGGGCTATAGTCCTAAAGTATGGTCAATAATGCTACTTTTTGCGTTATCTTTATTCAATACTTATTTTTGTGAAAAGAAGTGATTACGTTGTTTCCAAGTAATTATCAGATAGATGATGCTACTTTAATTACAGAATTCTGCCTGTAAAATTATCTAATTAAAGCGACATGATAGAGGGTATATCGTTCGGGGGGTAAATACTTAGATAGTGTTTATTTGAGGAAAATTAACACATGAGCCCAGGATAATGAAAGTGGCTATGTCATACATTTTTCATTTTGAGATAATTAATGGTAATCGTTTGATCAAATAAGAAAATATTTTTTGTATTATGTCGTAGAATATTTTAGGGACTGGGTACTCCTATGAAGTAATTGGATTGGATCATTTTTAATTTTACATTTATAGCGCTAAAAAAATCATCTTTTTTAATGGAATGGAATGAAAATAATGATACCAGCGTTAAGTTGCGACAGTGGAAAATGATCTAAATTAATTTTTGAAAAGAGCTATTAGACGTTCTTTTCTATCAACCGTGAAAAGGAAATCACTTCTCCTGAAAATCACATTTTTAGCTATTGTGTTTCTTTTTCTAAAAGAACTACTGCAATTATTGAGTCACTCGTTTTATAAGGTCATCAAACATAAGTAAATTGACGTTCTCCCGTTTTCTCGAATGTTAGTGTTTGCTCACACGGGTCGTCTCGTAATCGGCTCGTTTGCGATTTGAACTTCAATTCCCAACCAGTTGTATGGAGATGCTCACACGGGTCGTCCATTGGTCGGCACGTAAGCGAATCGATTTGCTTGGAAAGTGGAGTTCGAATCGCAGACGTGCCGATTACGAGACGACCCGTGTGAGCAAACACTTAATAGTGCTAGAAAGAAGAAGGTTTAAACTGAGAAAAAAGTGTGCAAAAAACTTCAAAATTGTTAAATTACACCAATAAAATCGGAAATTTCTTTTTTGAAAAACCCATCCATGGCACTTCTCACTTAATCCTGACGTTAACCAGCATAAAAATTGTCAAACAAAAAACTGGTTCCTTAGAAAAAAAGGAACGTTAACACAACCTCATTCTCAGCAAAATCCTTGGATTTACAACAGCGATTTGATTCCCGGTGTAATATTCAACAAAAAATATGAAGGAAAATTTTTCAAATTCTTATCCCTTCAGCGCTAAGGGCATTATTTTTTTTTAATGACTTATCTTTAGTAAGTAATAAAAATAAACAACTGCAGAGGAGTGTGATCAGCAAGACGTTCAAATGAGTTATCTACCCCATAAATGGGTACTCATTCAATAAATGAGTGGGCTCATAGTCCGACACGTAAATCCCCTTTTGATCGAGAACTTTATCTTATTCCTAAATACCGTCACCATCTAGAAAATGAGATGATGCTAACTCATCTGGAGACCATGGTTCAAATTAGACTGTTGCGCAAGTTATTTATTTATTCGAAAAAAATCCTAAAAAGTGACTTTTAACCGTCTTTATCTTACACTTCCGGATCCTTATAAATGTGAAATTTGGAGCCTATATTCAAAGGACTCTCTGCATCAATTGAGCCAAATTTCAGAGCTGCAAAATTTTTTTTTTCCCTCTTTTTCATTCGTAGCGTTAAGTCAAAGTTGAAGTAAATTTATTTCTTTCATCAGACCATGTTTTTTCGCCTTTTAATACGTAATATTTGCAAATTTTGAAATCTAAGTCCATGACATTTTAAAGCCAGTTCAAAAACTTATATAATAGGGCAACTTTTATCAACTTTGCAGTTTTGTCAGTTCAAAGTACCGTCGTAAAATAATCATTTGAATTTCCGTTGAAAAATCGGCATTGAAATTTTTTTAAAGTTAAAATGATGGATCAATACATTAATGATGAAGTTTGCAGCCGGATAAAAACGTTTTTTTTTATACGAAATTTTATGTAGTTTCGGAAAGTGAGCTCAAATCGCGGACTAAATGATTGAGAGTGTTGCAAATTTGGATTTCGTTCTGCAAGCTTAGCTATTGAACACAATTTACAAGAAATGCTATAACTCTGCTACGGTGAAAGCGAGAGTATCCATGTAATATGCTAATTTTTCTCAAATGGACGGTACTATCTACCATTAAATATTTACCATCACGAAAGGTACACCCTGTTTTCTTCTGCCATTTGTTTAAGTCAAATTCGATTTCGTTGTAATGGAAGCCGACATCTGTAATTTCCTTCTCCGATTAATTGCTGTGACTTTGTTCCAAACCTTTGTTGAATAATCAGCTAATATTCTTCCAGTAAACAACTGCCATCCTTAATTACATTTTCCCCTCACATCTCTTGGAACTACGAAATATAAATAATTCTCGGGACATTGAATGTAATTTGTCTTATTGTTTTACGTGATTTCCCTAATTAAATATGGTTGACTCTGTCAGTAGTCGCCTGACGAACTGTATAATACCCTTAATATCTCCTTAAATAAATATATACGGTGTCCTTATTAATTTCAGAGTCCAACGCCGCCACAGTACGTGTATTGGCAGAAAAATGATCATCTAATTAATTATTACGATTCTCGACGTGATATTACAATCGAAACAACACCAGGTACACGTACTCAGAGCCGTCTGATAATTAGGGAACCGCAAATAGCTGACTCGGGCAATTATACGTGTTCGGCCAGTAATACAGAACCAGCCAGTATATACGTGTTCGTCTCGAAAGGTGAGTGAAACAACATTTACAAAAGTTTCAGCAAAAATTGATAGCAAGAAAGTGTACAGTCAAGTAAGCGATAACAGACCCTTGCATTGGAAGGATTTCTCGTTTTTTTTTGCTGATGGAGTGATTTCCTTTTTTGGAGTGCGGATGAAAATTAAGGCACGTGCCTTCCTCGTGATGAAAAAGTAAGAGTTTCGATTTCTGGGATCTGTGGTAACAGAAATGGATGATACAATAGTTTAGTTTATTTTGAAGTGATAACGTTTTCCGTTGATCGACTAGGTGCAGAAAACTCACCAAATCAATGGAACGAAAATGCTCTAAGACTTAATTTTCCGGAAATTTTTATCGCGTAGAAATGATGCCTAAATGTAATGTAATTTGCCTCATGTTTAGGGAATTGCCCACACATGTTAAATCAAATTAAAGTGGTAAGATTGTATTTGTGAGCACATGAAGTTTGCATTGCATTGATTAATAGGCGCGTTATTTTCGACATTATTATAATTAAGTGGATCGACTCTATGCTTAAGCAGAGGGCGGTAAATCTTAGCAGTGGATGTGACAGAATACGGGGTAAGGTAGTCCGAGGATGCCCACAAGGAGGTGTTCTTTCGCCTCTACTGTGGAACATCACCGTGGACAGTCTTCTCTGGAAGCTGGACTCGATGGGCGTACACACTGTAGGATACGCCGATGACTTGGCACTCACGGTCAGTGGAAAGTTCATGGACACAATTCTAGGTTGCATGGGACAAGCTCTCAAAGTAACCGAAGAATGGTGTAATGAGCAAGAGCTAACCATAAACGCTAGTAAATCAAACACTATGATTTTCACTCGTAAGAGGAAAGACATAGAAATAACTCCCTTACGGCTTTTTGGTTCGGAAATCAATGTGTCCAAGGAAGTGAAGCATCTAGGAGTTACCTTAGATGCGAAACTAACTTGGAATGTTCACGTTGATGAAAAGATCCAAAAAGCGAAAAGGATTTTGCATCAATGTAAGAGAGTGTGTGCTCGTAGGTGGGGAATTTCACCTAAAGCGACACACTGGATTTACACAATGATGGTAAGACCTATTCTAGCCTACGCATCAGTGGTATGGTGGCCAAAAGCCATGCAGAATACCACAAAGCAGAAGCTAGATGGGGTACAAAGGATAGCTTGCGTAAGCATATGTGGTGCAATGCGCACCACACCAACGCGAGCAATGGAGGCATTGTTGGGACTGCCGCCGTTGGACTTATTTATAAAGAAAACGGCGGCGCTTTCGGCAATACGCATGGAAAGGGATGCCATGTGGCATCGCTTTGGAACTAGCAGCGGTCATAAGAGCATCCTAGACATTATTCATGATGAGGTCAGGGAGACTCTAATGCCGGTAGAAGGCATGAGTAGACGTAGGGTAGTTGAAAGACTACACAAGACTCACATTGCAGATGGAAACATACATAATGTGTGTATGTACAATGACATCAGCATTTTTACTGATGGCTCTTTAATGGACGGTAAAGCGGGGGCGGGGGCTTACTCTGAAGAGCTAAACCTAGCATGTGCGCTTAGTCTAGGAGAGTATGTGTCCGTATACCAGGCAGAGATGCTTGGCTTGTTGCATGCGTTGGACCACTTGCTTGAAGGTCAGGTACTCAATTGCCCTAACCCCTTGTTGGGCATAGCGCGTCAACTGTTCCATCTGGCCCAGTTGACGTTTCGTTGGCATAAATTGGTTTCAGAGAATGCAGTTGCCAGCATGCACCTCCTGCACATCCATGGCCACGAACGTTGTCGTGGACGGGAAGGTCAGGTGCGCGGGAAGAAAATCCTTATTGCACTGGACAACCAATCGGTGATCAGACGCATGCAGCAGACGAACATAAACTCTAAACTGGTACTAGAGTGTGTCTGGAAGCTCAACACGTGTGCCTCAGAAAATGAGGTTACGCTGATGTGGGTAAAAGGACACATAGGTACAACAGGAAATGAGGCGGCGGATGCCCTAGCAAAACAGGGATCTGCGGCAACTTTCATTGGCCCAGAACCCAGAGTTGCTCTGGGGAACGGCATGATTGGAGCGAAGGTTGGGAAGTGGATGGACTCCATGCATCAACAAAGATGGCAGGAGCTAGTCACTTGCAAACAAGCTCGGAATGCAATGACCAGCCCTTTAGGCAGGGAAGCGAGAAAGGTACTTAGTTATAAACGGAGTACCCTAAGCTGGATAACTGCCTTGGTCACAGGGCATGGTAATTTTAAGGCTCATCTGGCCAAGATGAAAATCGGGGAAGATGACGTTTGCAGGCTATGCCTGGAGGAGGCCGAGACGGCAGCACACATTGTGTGCGAATGTCCAGCACTGGCTAGCACGAGGTTGAGGATCACAGGCAGGCACACGATAAGTGTAGAAGCCATGAGTGAACTCAGCTTCAAACAAATGCTAGCAATAACACGGGACTCAGTGATGAAGAAAGAGGTCGACAATTATCAGTCGACATCTGGAAGTCACTGATGACCGGGAGGGGGCGAAAAGGGACCCAAACGTTAGTGGTCTGCTTCGGCTATCCCCCAGAGTATATAATAATTTTCGACAGCCTAAAATCCAAATCCATGCTTTTGTTTTAAAACCTAAAAATTCAAATATCTCAGTAACCACCGAAAATCGGTAGAACATTTGTACCTTTATTTTGTTACACAGAATGTCGCATACTTCCCGACGATTTCAAATACTTATAACTGTTTTCTAAGAAATTATTTGGTATGTCTTATTTTTATTGCATAATTAAAAATATATCCCTTGCTTAATTGATAACAGTGTCACCTTTGCAAAATTGAGCACTAGGAGCAGATTTTCCTTCATTGTCTGCTTTGCGCTAAGGTGAGTCGAGCAAGAAATTTTATTATCGAGGATAACACCCAGGTATTATCCGTCAAGAGTACTTGCTACTCCAAGTCAACAGTGACTTGGCTTAGCTGTCCACTACTACGAAAAATTAAGCAGCATCCGGCCAATTTTTCAACTGTCTTCTGGCTTCGTCCATACGATGGATTGTACTCTTCATGAGCTGCCTTAATTCATCGGGGAAGCAGCGTAACCAGATCATGACCAGCACCATAAGGAAAATGATATTCTAAAATTTCCAGAAAATCGGAGGTGAAGCAGTTAATCTGCATTTGTACTCATTTACCCTATCTCCTAGTGGGATATAGCGCATCAAATGTTCCATGTGTCTTTGCTGACATTTCGTTGGCGTAAACCAGTTTCAGGCGATGCGCGTTGCCAGCATGTACCTCCAGCTCCCATATACCCACCTAGCTACGGTAAGTCGCCCCGCACCACAGAGGCAAGACAACCCAAACATCCATCGCCACGAACGTCATGGGCGGGACCCTAACCCGTAACGACCCTTGTCAGACATGAGACTGACGCCTCTAGACACTGAGCTACCGGTCGACCCCAATCCGCATAATTACCGTTATTTGTTAGTTGACAGTGGCCTTCTATTGCTTTGGAAGCCGCTTCTCTCTTAGCACTAATTTGGTTAATACACATTTGTCATAAAAACCTAAATACGCCAAAAAAATCACTGTGCATGCCTTACGCTAATGAATCTGTATCCTGAAGTCTGTTTTATACACTCTATGATAACAATCACTACACAAACAATATCCGACAATTCCCAGTCTTAGCATAAAACCATACGAAAAAAGGAGGAAAACATTTTTTTTTTCTTTTTTCATCGTTTATACTTCCGAGTCAGCGAACTGAAGAAAAACGTAAAACAAGCAGTATTCCTGGAAGTTCAAAGATGAAACTACGCAACAACAAAAAAAAAAAGTAAAACAACAAGAGAAAAAATCAGTCAAATGCAAAAGAAAAGCAATAGAGTACAAGGCATTCCGCCATCATCAATTTCCTTTACATCCTCCCGGGATTTTCTGGCTGGCTTCCAGTCGAGAAGAAGGAATATGAAATGCGGACAGATGATATCATAACCCTGAACAATCTCCTGCTCATCATTTACTCGTACTCGAGTAGATTTTATGCGCTCAGCCTCACACTGCACTATTCTGGTATGCTATAGTGCCCTGATCTCATACCATCTGTTGGTACTGAATCTGACAAAAAAAAACCAAAACGGCCAATCCCACTTCCATTGCTGTCGACTGTATCTTTTCAGATGACTTCCTCAAGATATGAAATGTCCTGAACCACGTATCAAATGGACTGGGGATAAGAAGAAAAATGCATGAAGAATGAACTCAATCCTGAAGTGGGGATATGAGGGGCGCAGGCAAAATATACATCTGTATCTTTCTTGGTCATAGAATCTGATAACCTGACTATTGAAATGATAGCCATTTATTTATGGAGATTACGTACAGAGTTGGATGCATAGGCCTTTCATTTTAAATGGGCAGTGGAAGGTGGACGTGTATCTGTTTGGGGTTATTGTCATGAATTTTTAATAATCGATTTCATTTGACCCCAACAAATGTTATTATCTTAATATGGTTGAAATATTTTTCCTTTATTCAAATCAAATTCGCATGGTGAATGTGGATGATGAGATATTGAAGGATTCAGGCAGGTGGGCTACGGAAAAAAGGAAAATCCAACTCTGGGTTGGCTGGTAGCGGGTGTAATACTCATTTGACCTAACCCTTAGTGGGGCATACTGCCTCAACTATTCCATGTGGCTTAGCTGATGTTTCGTTAGCATATACCAGTTTCCGATGACGCACGATGCAAGCATGCACCTCCTGCTCACATTTAGCCACCTAACACAAACATCCATGGCCGTGGACGGGACCTGAACCAGTAATAACCCTAGTCAGACATGAAACTGGCGCATCTAGGCACTGAGCTACCGGTCGCCTCAATTTGTATTGTTAACTTGCAGTTGATGAAATGCGGAGTGATCGGACGGAAAACTGTATGGACTCAAAAACCAAAACGACTGGAGGCAAGAGCATTGAATACCTAAGGTAAAATTGCCAGGAAACAAATACCTCCACTTCTCACCCTCTCTCCACCTCCTCTAGTGAGTTAATATAAGTGCTTCATTCCATCTAGATTTCCACGGTCGGGTCTTCAAGTAAAAATCACGCTTTCACGGCTTATACTAAGATAATTCTCACACTTTCGTGGTCGTCTTGCACACGGATAGCTGGAAAGATGCAAGACCTGATGATTGCTTCTATCTGTACGAAACCACTAAGCCTGGAGAAATTAAATAGAGGGAACTTGAGAAAAAAAAATATTTGGTCCCGTTGCGGGGCTTGATCTGCAGACGACCGTGTTTCGAGTAGTAAAAAATGTCCGGTGCTTTACCGAGCTAAGCTACAGACGCATACTAGGTTGATGTGCAGAATGAAACCAAGTGTCACAAAAATTTCAATTTTCACTGAAATAATTCGCACTTGTACATTACAAGAACATTGAATACATAAAGTTTGACAAGTTTGTTAGATGGTAACCCTACCTCAGAGTGATAATTAATCAACGTAAAAGAGAATGCACGGCATAATAAGCTATGTGGAAAGTAAGCAGACATTATCCTGACGCATGGGTTATAAGAAGGAATGGTGTTGCGTTAAATGACATCCTTCAGGGGCGCTTTATGTTCAGTAAACAAAATGTTTACTTCCGATAATAATTCCATTTAAATATACCAAGAATAAAAATTAGTTAATCTCTTCAATCTTGATTGAATGCTTAGAATGCGTAGACTACCAGATCATTTATTTAATCTAACAAACCAAACAAACGTGAAACTACATATCACTTAATCCTACAAAGTTATGAATGACGCATTACAATACGCCACATTGGGCGCCAATTTCAAACAAGTCATTTCCTATGATAATACAAGTCATCTTTTTACAATTTCGTTACAGGAGACAATATGGCAGCAATTTCGAGGCGAAATACATCATCAGCTGATCGACTTGCAACGATATTAAGGAGCTTATTAGTTCCCTGCGTTCTAGTTAATATTTTAGCATTTCGGTAAGTAGCTACTTAAAACTTTACATTCATCATTTTGAAATTAATTTTCGAATTCCACATCGATTCTAACGTTCACTTCTCATTCAACAAATTCCGAGAAACTTCAGCAGCTCTTTCGTCCTTCACTTCAGAGTTTCTTTATTGAATTCATTAGAATCTTCGGTACATCGGTACCGGACTATCATTCAATCTATTTCCACCATTACTCCTACACTTGACTGATTTTCGGGTACCAAACTTGTAAGTTCTCCCTCTGGAAACTAAACATTTTCTTGTACTCGAACCACAGAAGTTCTGTTAGATATACTGTCTTGATACATTGTATAAGATACGAAGGTTCTGTACGCATTGACACATACTTCAACCCGAAAACCCCGAAGTCCATTCAATAAGTTTTCGCACGCAGGACTTTCGAAATGGAATGCTTACATAATTGACCAATGTGATGAATTGGATGCTTCAGTTGCCAAACATAAAGTTGACAAACTAATCCAATTTAGAAACACTTCATCCATCGATCGATTTTATACAATACGAAATATGTGAGTGAACGACAGATGGTACTGGTTGAGTGGGGCGCTATTCCGAAGTTCATCTTCCTTTGAAATGATCGTAGTCAATGATTTCGTCGAAGAACTGACGAACTCTAAAGTGTAAACTTCCATCAATAATTCATCAAATCTTAATTAACGCCCTATCATGAAGGATTCATCTTTGAACATCCAAATCAATTTGAATCTCTTGAAAATGGAGTGTTAATTGTTTAGGTTAGAGAGCCGTTTGCCTATACATACTCGTTTATGAGTATGTACTCGAATGATGTTCGTTACTTTGAGACTGATTATTATTATGTTGTTATATCACGCTTCGCAATACCATACGATTATGAATAAAATTCTTTGCAGACTGTATTGTGTCTTTGTAGCGTCCCATTACATAGTAAGCATCTCATTATGCCATAATGCATCAGTTCGCAAAATCCCGGGAAGTATTCTTTATGAGAAAATCCTTTGTAGACATGCACTCTCCATAATAGTCTATACTTTGGGAAATCATGTCAACCATTGAGTTGGGTACTTGCTTTATATTCATGGTAGACTTTTCTTTCAACTTAGTTTTGTGGGTGGTTTCAAATCAATTCTTTAGATTATTGTTATTCGAAAGAGAATGATTGTTAAAAAAGATATTCTAAGTAAACATATACTCGTAAGTAACGAATTTACTTTTATATATTTTTTAAATGCTTCTTGGTTCCTTGTTCGACATTTTTTTTTATAGTCATTTTTGTAGTCCATAGTCTCAGTTTGGGGCCAGTCGCAATGTATTTGAACTACTTACTATTTATTTTTTAAGTGGAAATCTTATTGTCTTCGTCTCCAGAAGGTCGTGCGCAAGGGACGATTTGGGGGCAGAAATTACTTTTTAGCAACTCATTTTGACCAATAAAGTTAGTCTACCGGTATCAGCCATCAGCTAAGTAGTTCAAAATGAATATAGCACATTTCGTGGTCCAAGTCCATGTTTAAGCAAAGTCTCGAGCTCAAGTACCTAACCATTGTACATGGATGAGAGCATGGAAACCAACATACTATTTCGCACTTCGGATGAAAAATTATCCAGGACGACCTCACTCACTCCCTTCTAAAATATAATCCAGGACCTTTCTGTTGGATTTCACTATGTACCGAGTTGAAGTAGGTGCAACTGTTAATTTAAGAAAACATATACGAATATCAGAATACTCTCATCTATGAAAACAGTAGCTCTCCTCACTACAATATATTTTTATTCCAGGTAAATACCAGTATTTCGGGAGCGCGTGAGCGGGAGCTACTGTTTTCATTGAATCAAACTATTGTACAAGAATCGGAAATAAAATATCACTCTCATCTACTACAGCTAAACCGGAACATGGTTAGAATTATGTATTTGTGTTTTTCTTACTGGACTCTCTCTTTCAAGATGACTTCACAGACACGTGAAGTCATCTTGAAACCTTGTGAACAGTGGAGGTCAGTAGCTGTTGTCTCTGCAAGGGCGAAGATGAGACGTCATTGCATATTCTCTCTGTCGTCGCAGAAGTGCGTTGTTAATTGCCTTGACCCCTCCAGGGGCATGGACGCGTCAACATCTCTAGTATTTTTATGCCTTGTTGAAGTTTCGATAGCATATCTAAGTGCAGTTGCTAGCATACACCTCCTATCCGCGCCGCCTTTATACTGACAAGCTCGGAGCACTGTGAGAGTTCTATTAGTACTCACAGGCAGTTTTCGATCGCACCGAGATTTGAACTCTGAGTTCTAGATTAGTATCGTAGAGCGGTGACCGAACGACCACGGCCACCGAGCGCGATAATTTACAAAATGTCATCAAAAGGCTCTTTTTATCTAAACCTAGAGTCATAACTCTAGCAAGTTTTATGTAAAAAAAAACGATAAAAATATTTAATCGTAAAGTCCTTGAATTTTGTAATTTTAAAATTAAAACACTTTATTGATTTAACCCCGATCCCTCTGTACGCGATACGAGTGTCGAGCGATGGCAATTCGATACATCGGAGTGCGCTCAGAGTATACTCTTCATTCCGAATAACACTAGTTGTTGCTGCCTTCGTGGTGGCTGGAATTATCACGATAGAAATCCTGGCAGCCGAATTGGATCAACATTATGGAAATCAACCCAGTTGAATCCATCGAAAGTACCGAAATGGAGCGGGTCACTGTATTCATTCTTAAAAAACTAGTAATGCGCGATAAAAAAAAAAATATTTTCGATGGAAAAAACTGGCATCCGTGTCATAGAATGCACACTATACTCACAGTGTGCTCATTGTATCCAGTGCTGTATTTCGATTGAAGTCAGTACCTCCCTGATGAACTGAAGTAGCTCCTTATGAGTAAAATCCATCGGTGGACGAAACCAAAGAACAGTGGTAGAATTAGCTTAGTGCTGATAATTTTTTTAGTGGTAGTGGATAGCCTAGCTAAGCCTGTGACTTAGTTTGGCAATGGCGCACTCTATAAAAAAAGGATTAAAAAAAACCAGAAAGAGCTCCATTTTTGCCTGTGTATGAAAGCAACTCCTGGTATCTCTATTTCGCAATCATTTGAATCATGATATTTCAAAGCTAGTGCGCTCCACGCTTGTCTAGTTATGTACTTCATTTGAATGGGTTGATGTCTTATCGGTTCACTACCGGTTCCTATTTGATAGGTAAAAAAAATAATCAATGAAAGGGCAACCTGTCAAAGTCTTTGAACTACAGAATGTAGTGCTCATGCAAATCTGAACTGTAATTTCATTAATGGATCCCAAAAGTATAAACTTCTTTGAAGCGAATTCAATTTACGTACATATTTCGAAAGAATCTGGAAAACTTCATATTAAGGTTGACTAAGGCAAATTATCTTACTATGCATTTTTGAGTTCCAAGTATCTTCAATTTAGAATCCTGTTGTGATATTCTATATGAAATTTTGGGATTTTCAAATTCATCTCAGTCCAAATTGAAATTATTGAATGAGCAATCGTGCGGCATCTCATGAGAATCGCTTTCATATGCTATGCATCCCGCAAGCTCTAGCGACCATGCTGCGTTGGACTTCAAATTTAAAGTTTCATATTGTCATTTCACTTCTACATAAATTAGGTCAGCTGATAATGACCCAATGTGCTAAATGTGGGATGTAGACGACGTTTATATTCATATATGAGCGCGGGAGGACAACCCACCATTGGAAGCTACGCATATCTTTGCATCTTGCTCAAAGATCCTTGTTTGTTTGTCCACTATATATGAAACTCCCATTATAGAGGAAGCGACTGTGTGTGAGCTTTGAAATCCAAGGCACTGAACCTCTCAAATATTGTTCGGTCGTTATGCGCTTGCGGTTTATTTATGTTGGCTTTGTTTGATATATTTGTTTGCATAACACTAATGTCTATCCAATGCGTGATATGAAGGACTCGATTGAGAGAGCTGGAACAATAGCCAAGTCTCTGCAGGACAACTTTAAGGCAACAGCATATTGTTTACTAGCTCTGGGTATGACATCTATTGTGAAATGTATTTTACTTACTATCCACCCAGCATCTCTCCCTGCATGCCGGCATACCATTGTATGACGTTTGTCGAATTCTTGATTTTATCCCGGCTTGGTATGAGTATGTGTAGAAAGAGTAGTTACGATGACTACGATTTTAGTTTGTCACAAACAGTCAAGTTGAAAGTCAACAGCAGGAGGATTGCTTTGTCCATTGTTTGAATCTGATTGTGTTAAGCTGTACTAGAGCAGGTTGTAACTGAAATGAAATTTCATACTCAGGTAGTTTCGGGAAATATGAAAGGCTCTCTTTGAAATTGAAATGGAAATTATGTATGAATTGGGTAATTAGAATGTACTGTTTCCTATTCACGCAGTTATTGCTTAGGAGAGATCCTTTCATCGGGGATAGCTCCAATTACTTTAACTTTCACAGTAAGTTAAAGTAATTGGAACTATTCCCGATGGATGGATCCCTCGCAAGCAATAACTGCGTTGGATGAGGACTGTCGCATAAAGTACAGCACACTTGTACCAAGTGTGGCTCCCTTGTGTTACCCTAGGAATCAAAATCAAACCTTCAGCCATCATCCAATAATTGAACTAACCAGAACTATAATAATAAATAAACGACGGTGTTGACCGACAGCCGTACTAGCTAGCTTCCCAATATCAGCGTAAAAGTAGGCTGCTAGTATCCATCCTCTCCGATTATGC
Organism: Chloromyia formosa; assembly: GCA_964017055.1. Classification (NCBI taxonomy): domain Eukaryota; kingdom Metazoa; phylum Arthropoda; class Insecta; order Diptera; family Stratiomyidae; genus Chloromyia; species Chloromyia formosa. Next base: position 13,297,288 of record OZ024818.1, on the reverse strand, counting down.
TATTGCTAGGCTGGTGCAGAGCTGGTGCAAAGGGCAGGCTTCCTCCTCCTCACCTTCGCAGCTTCTACAGAAGTCGGAGTCTTCTGTTGTATTGACCGACACAGTGGGCGGTAATACTCAATTACTCAATTGCCCTAACCCCTTGGGGGGCATAGCGCGTCAACTGTTCCAAGTGGCCCAGTTGACGTTTCGTTGGCATAAATTGATTTCAGAGAATGCAGTTGCTAGCATGCACCTCCTGCACATCCATGGCCACGAACGTTGTCGTGGACGGGATTCGAACCCGAAGCGCCGGTAGTCAAACAAGAGACTGATGCCTCAACACACTGCGCTACCGGTCGCGATTAGGCTCATATCGGGTTTATTCACCGACAACAGTTTAGAGGATTGGTTTAAAGCCAGTTTGAACCATTTTCACTTTATGGAAAGTTTTGCATTTATCCGAAGCTATTCGTAAAATAATTACAAGTTGAGAGCACATATCTGCAGGTTAACATCGACAGTTCTCCTTCGATCGACCTCTTCAACTCTACAGTTACCAGGGAAACGATTATGCGCTAGTATCCACCATACCATACAATGTGGATTAAAGGAGGGGGAGAATGATTGGATCTTAAGTAGTACGTTTCGTTGAAAATTAAGTGAATCATTACATATTGTTTTTTACACACATACTACGCGTATAGATATCAAAATATCATCCTAAAAGTTTCCATTCTACTATTTCCCGTCTGGTTAACAGGCATTTTATTAGCCACTTTCGATTCAACGGATCTCAGATCATTTTCATATAAAACGACATACCGGTCTCAATCCAGGTCTCGTATGAGATCCGAACGGATTAAGTTTGAAAGCCAATTTGTTGAACGTTAACTATATCTAACTAAATGTATACTGATTCTGCAATTCGTTCCCACGACGGCGAAGTATCTGTATGGTGACTGTTTAAGTTCGCTCATTGCAGAGCCGTGGCGTCCTTTTCGGTCGGCGACCGAAATCCAGTGAAAGCGGCTATTATTTCACGGCGAAATCAAAATGTGCCTACTAAAGTTTTTTTTTATGATAACCTTCTGCTCCTCTTCTCTCTCTATGTTGCGGCCAAGATGGTGTAAGTATTATACAGTCATTTCCACAAGACCGTATACCTCACAAAATAAAAACAAAATGTTACAAGTAAGAAATTTTATTTTTTATTGAAAGTAAATACAAAATACATTTTCGCAATTATATTTAATACATGGTCCAATCGCCGTCACTATTGATTATTGACTGGCATCTTCGGTGACAACTTTCGGCCAATTTTTCCGCGTAGTCTGTCGATAAGTTCTTCCAAATTTTTTGTAGCGTTCGCCTTAATGTGCTTCTCCTTTTATTTGCTTTCCTTGAAGCTTATGCTTCATTAATCCCCAAACATTTTCAATAGGATTGGCATCCGGCGATTGCGAAGGCACAACCGGCTTCTATGTTTCGGATCGTTATCTTCTTGTAGAAACCAATCGGTGTTGTCGTTGCCATATAGCAGCCTAGCAGACTTCAATAATCCTTTCTTGTACAAAATGATCATCCTTTCAGCAGTAAGAATTCCGGTAAACGTTATTAATTTTCCGAAACCGCGTGCAGAAAAGCATCCATAAACATGGACCTTCACAGGGTGTTTAACGGTTCGGTTCACGACAGCTTCTCCTTTTTGTGACCACACTCGTCTCCTGAACGTATTTACAGCAAAACTTGATTCATCCGTAAAGATCACGTTGTCCCAATCACGATCGATGTTTTCCTTAGCCCACTCTACACGTCTTCGCTTCTGGTTTTCGGTAAGTAATGGTTTCATCAAGGCATACCTGGTTTTGATGTTTTCCTCTTGTAATCTTCGCCGAATCGTATTCAAGGACACGTAAATATTCTTCTTCGATAACATTTCCTTTGCTTGCACTAAGGTAGTAACGGACGGATTTTTCTTAAAAATATCAATGATGGCCTTATCCTGGGTTTTTGAAGTGCTTCGGGTTTTACCCCTACCAGGTAGATCGTCTACATTTCCAGTATCTTTAAAACGCTTTATCCACTTATTCACAAACTGTGTCGAAACTTTCAGGTACTTTCCGGCCGATGCAGGTGTCATTTTTGGTCCTTTCGGATGACTTACTAAAAACACAGCTTCGAATCGTTTTTTATAAATCGCACTCATTTCACTTGACGTCTTATCACTCTCCTACTTGAACTTAGAATGACCAAATTTATACAATGCGAAAAAGAGGAAAAATGCAGGTAACTAAAAGTCCCCCACCACTCTTTGAGAAATGGTGCATTAAAAAGTTACAAAGTATACGCTCTTGTAGAAATGACAGTACTTAGTGCTCGCAGAGGAATATTAAAAAAATAAAATTGGGACGTTATGCTGAAGGTTTTCATACTGGTGATCTTCGCTTCTGAAGAATATGCGGGTAGCTTCGCCTACATGTTGAGCCGAAATGTTTGATGATTCCAATAAAAAGTCTGTTGAACGAGGTGGTATGGCTAATAACTTTACTGCCTATAGTTTCAGCATCATCATTCTGACCGGTTTTTGATGTATCGGTCTTTTAAGGAGTCGGTTTTAAACCGTTTTTTTTAGCGATGAGCAGGTCGGATTTCAACAAGTCCGTTTTCGAGTACTCGAGTACTCGGTCGGTTTTTTGGTGAATCGGTTTTTTTAATGAGTCAGTTTTTAACAAGTCGGTCAGTTTTTTTGGTGAATCGGTTTTTCAATGAGTCAGTTTTTAATGATCAGGAAAACTGGTTTTCATAAAAACCTAAAATCGGTCTTTAAATCTTAGAACCGAACAGGTCTACCCTCGACTATTTATGTCAGAGCTGCTACTCAAAGTATGAAGCGTATTTATTCTGCCTCAGCTGCTTCAATAACTTCACGTCACGTCATCATTCGTCTAGAAGCGTCTGATTAGTTGCGAATGAAATAGCGTTAATCGCCAGTTACCCTTTCAGAGGGTTTAGGTGTGACTTTGATACCGTTGCTTTCCTGCACCGACTACAACGTTTTCCATGGGGACAGATTTAGGTGTGGCTTGTAAATCGTGCCTTCCTCACCGGCCAATTACCTCAAATTTCATTACAATATAATAAATTTACTAGCATTTTTCAAACCATATCTAATCGATCACATTTTGTTTTTATCTTTTCAGATATTTATTCTTAACTTAGGACTAATTACATTAAATTACACATAAATAAAATCGTAAATTTTAGTAATAATGGGTGGAGACACACACATTCGTGCTATATGTATAAATGCAACGTATTCGAATTTTTGTAAATAATTTACTAAGTATAAAAAAATTAAATAAAGTAAGAGAAAGACAAACAATGACCTATAAATAAATTAATGTTATTAATATTTTAATTGATATACATAAAATTAATTATAAATGAAAAGGAAATTAATCGATAAAGCAAACAAACAGAAAAAATTGACGAATTCCCCAGAATAAAAAAAAATCGAACATAAATCCAATTCTATCTAGACAATTTAGTTTCAACAAAAAAAATTGATTAAAGATTTTTTCCAAGAAAACAATGAGAACTCGAAAGAATTCAAATAAATGTGAATACTATTCTTTGTTTATAAAACAAGACAAAACATGATTAAACAATAAAAAGTCAAGAAAGTTTTCTAATACCAGAAATGTTTATATTTTGTTATTTATAAATATATATTATATATGTACGATTACGAATTCAAGCATATTAGACACATATAAATAATATAAATAAATATACTTACTTCTGTACAGTTTTTATATTTAATGTATTGATCCTCGGTTTTATTTTTTTTAACAAAAATAAGAAATAAATAAATGAAAAATTCACAAAACACGAACTCAGAAAAAAAGTATAAAATATTTCCTTGTGCCCTTTCTGTTGAAAAAAAAAACACAATAGTGACTAAAAGCCACAAAAATGCAAAAAAAAAATGAAAGGAACAATTTAAAAACCATCAAAAATCATGCTAGAAATATATACAGATAGGACAAATAATGAAAATATTAAATATTATTATAAAACGAATGAATAGAGTAATATTTAATGAAAATTGTAAAATTTCAAATCCAATAAAAAGATAAATGAACGATGGAAAGAAAATTCATTTTAAGAATTCATGTGTATATAAAAATTGAAATTATCTGAAAGAAAAATGAAATAAAGTCTCTAAAAATTCAAAATGAATATTACGTGCTTTAATTGATTACAGTAATAAATATGGATAGTCTATGTATCTAACTTCAGAATATATACACCAAACAGATGCCAGGATTGAAGTTTACGCATAGGCTTTACTTTTGATTCAAAAGATTTCTTGCAAACGTATTTGATACGGCATTTTCAAAATAAATACATTTGTGAAAAATGATCTGAATTTAAATTTGACGAGCAAGCGTACTGAGTATTTCCATCAGGTGTTGCGCCATGTGGCGTTGACTGATGAGAAAAAGAAGTTTATATATGTAAATAAATAAATTTTTAGTACTGGAGAGCAGTTTTTGTTCATCGGCAAAGGCGTCTGCGCTCATTTTTGGGTGCTCGGCGACCCTTTCACCTGTAAAGCGAGAACAATTTTCGAAGAGCTCTTGGAGGAATAGGTATTGTGACCGCCCTTGTCACTCACGACTTCATAGGGCGCAATCAAAAGATTGTGGTCAAAATCAGGCCAAATTACGACGCCGATTCATTTTCCCGATGCGACGCAAAGGCGTGTTAAGTGCAGCCTGTAGGTTGGCTGAAATTCTTTGTTCACGTTTCAAGTTCCCTCTCCCCTCGCAAATTCCGGTCGCCTCTAAAACGCTAATTAGCTATGACGAGACTGAAGGTTCGCTTCAGTCCCGATTCCGGTGACACCTCCTCCTCCTCCATTTTATTCATTTTTCCTCAACTAGAGGCCTTAATGAATTGCACTTATACATTGACAATATAATTTTGCTACCACCACTACTCCTCTACGAGTAGAATTGGCCAACTCCTGACTGTTTGACGTGAACCCTGTTGGTTCCTTGGTAAATTCCTCCTTAACTCATGCACGTTTTGCTTTAATCATCAAGAGAATCATCACAAACCTCTTGATGACTTTGCTGATTACGTGCATTGAGTAAGTCATCAGTTACTCGTTCACAATGAGTGCTTCGAGAACATGTATATCGAAAAATGTCATTAAATTAAAGAAGATGCAGCTTTACCTAACTGCAAATTTCGTTTATATCGTGTATATACGAGAACGAGTATTATATTTCAGGAGTGACATACCCCCTTTTTCAGTACAAAAGCTTCTAAATACAATACAATAGCAAGAGACAGGTAATTTACTACATATCAAATTTCTTATTTTTAGTAGCAGGTAGTCGAGAACCATAAACTCATATTATTGCATACCTATCGGACTATGAGACTTTACTACCTGCTTTTTAAGCTATTGGCAACTAAATTCGAAAGGCAATTTCCTCGATCTGTGTTTAACGGTCGTTTCGCGTCTTCCCGCATGATTTCGAAGATCTACCAGAGGTCCAATGTCGATCGTCGTCCGGTTCGTATATGGTAGTAATTCCAAGCTTTCGCACTGCACGGTATGTCTTCCATCGATAATATGAGCTGCTATAGATGACCGTACTGATGAGTCAGATTACCATGTGATATTGGCTGCGTTCTGGGAAACTTATAGGATCAAACAATTCGACAGCGAGTAACAGAGATGTGAAGTATATCCGTAAGTCGAAAAGAGAGTGTCGCTTATCTACAAGAATCTTCAGAGGGGAAATTTACCGGAAATGTTGGTTCGTTTCCCCAGCCCATGATTTCTAAACAAATACATCTACAACCATGTCTGTCTCTTTCTCTCTAGTGCAATTATTAAGAAACAGGCTTAACGAAAATTGGTTGGTTGTCATTCTGCTCTCGGGATTCGTATATATACATAGATGCTTTGGCATGAGTCGTGTGCGTCGAATGTGTGAATGTATCAGTTCAATACGTCTCTCTTTCACTTACGGATACACAATGCCTTGCCGTCTCTGTTGCTCACTGTCATTTCCTTAACCGGTCAGGCTTCCAGGACCGCGACCATTAATTGCTTCCTTGATGTGTTTGTTGAATCGCGTAGTTATTAGTCGCTTCGTTTGGCCTATATACTCGTACATTTTATTGCAATCGCTACACGTTATCCGATACCGCATGTCTCCTCGAGTTTCAATGGGCCCTTCACGCTACCATGTTCCTCAGGATGATATTTCTGCTTGATTCGACTACCTGTAAATTAAAATTACTTAACAAAGTTTTTAATTTTATTGGACAAGTGGGAGTTAGGGATACTTATCCGTTTGGGAAGATTTACCGTGGGCTGCGTGGGATCAAACGGATGAGCCCGTAAAACGCCGATCGTGTGAAAGCAAGTGAGCTCACCGATCGATTTTACTAGTGTAAACGTAAAACTCGCCCGAAAGAAACTTCACAATGTGTTTGTTGTTGGACTCGTCGACTCAACACCGGCAGATTTTATTAAACATGGGAATCAAATGGATGAGCCCGCACAACGCCTTTTTCTAAAAGGCACTTCCACTCGGTGAGTCCATGAGTTCGACTCAGTGGCAGGTCGTGTGAAAAAGTGAAAGCTCCAATTTAAGCCCATGTTAAAACAGCCCATGAGCTGGTGAGCGACTCACGAACTCACGCGTGTGAAAGTTGCTATTTAACTCTGTACTTTTGGTGAGTTCCAGTCCTATGCTAAAAGCATTGTCGGTTCATCGACTCACCAATTCTGTGTAAAAGCTGCCTCACTCATAGAAAAAATGGCGTCCAAAACTTTAGCCAATTAGACCTAAAAAATATAAAAATACCTTTACTGTCAGATACAAAATGTTAGAATAGCCGAAAAAAAATTCTTTTCCACTAATATTAAATATGAAACGGTAACGGAACGCCCACGCTGACATCAAGTGAAATTCAAAAACTGTCATAAACAATTATCCCGAGCAAATGTTTATTTGAAAATTCGTTTATCAAAATGGCAATCAAATGCAGACAAGGATAAAAGTGGCTTGAGTTGTCAATTGAATAATACATTCTCGTATTTCTGAATATAATTCAGAGTAAATGGTTTGAGACAACGATTGTGGGTACGAGTATCTGAGATATGTATTAAAATTCATATTCGAGTGTACTCGTATTCTGAAACAATTTCCTTTCTAATATTTTCGACGGAAATTACAGAATGGATTCAATTTCTGTACACATTATTATCGAAGAGGAGCTTCGGGGAAGGCAAAGGCCGGAAAATATATCCGAACAGTAGGGATCCAGTGAAATATTAAGGCATTCCATTAGCAATAGCAAATTGTGATGCTTTGAATAGCCGTGTTTTTCGTTTTATTTATTTTTGTGCAACCGAGCAGAGCAGAAAAGACAAGCAGTAAAAAACGGTCCAGAACAGCAATCGAAGAATTTATTGGACAATTGAGTGGTTTCTTGGCTTTATGGTTTAGTTAGCTTTGAAACTTCAACTCAAATGTCAAGGGGAAATTTAAATTCAAATATACAAGTATATTGACAGTGAAAATAAATTTTGTCACACACATAAAATCACACAAAATCAGCATCGACTGCGCCAGTTGCTTGAAATGCTAGTAATCTCAATTAAGCAAATTTAACAAAGGACCGGTAAGTTGGCCGCCTCATATCATTATTCCAAAAATCAAAAAATTGCAGTCGATATCAGGACTCAGCCTGCCGATAAAGCTTGATCCTACTAATAAAATTACTCAGAATCTTAAGCGGGGACGAGGTTATATCAACTGGATCGGCGAGCGCAATCCCAAGACTATCACTCCGTCGACATGCTAACGCCTCACATTCGCATAGAATGTGAGTTTACGTCTCGCCCTCACCCTCAGAATCTACAGCGGCTGTCCTACTAAGCCCATAAGGTTTTCAGATCGCTTCTTAGGCACGAATGTCCGCTGAGGAGACCACATATGGTTCTAACCATATTTCAACATAATCCTATTAGGCCTTTTTACAAAGAGCAATTTCACATATATTTGGATTGTATTTGAAAACCATGGCCATTTACGAATGGACCCAAACCCCGAGGCAGACGAAAACACACGTGGATCGATCAAATGAAGAAGCAACAACAACGCATAAATCTCGGCGATGAAACGATCCAAGACCGAGCTACCTGCAGAAGGAAGCTGAGATTATACCGCCAGAACGGGCGAAGTGCCAACACCACGGGCAGAGCAACGCGAAGCCGCAGAGTGGTATGAAATGGCAAGGAAGAAGAAAGGCCATTTACGAATACATGATACCTTGGGGATCGAAGATGTTTATAAAACGGCCCGTTTTATTCTATTGGCGAATGTTTCCATAACCGTAAAAAGTGGTAACAATAAAAAATCCCCCCCCCCACCCCCTCTATGTTATTTGCGTTGCATGCATTTTCATTCCATTCAATATGTACTCGTATGTGATTAAAAGAAGAGAAAGCTCCTTTTCGATTCAAGTCGTCGTCAGGACTGCATTTGAAAAGCTCACTAAACTGTTCAATTCACATCGCCCAAACTGGCGCCTTTTAAAGGAACACCCGCACTGTGCTTGCACACGAAGGTGATGCAAAAGTATTTTGTAAGATTCCTTTCACTTAATGCCAACGAGCAACCTCCTAGAAAACACTCTCACCCTTTGCTATTCCACTCAATAGCTATGACTTGAAGTGAAATCCAATTTTTCATAGTACACGCCATTCGCAATACTTGACATAACTTCACTTAGCAAACAAGGACCTTTCCGGTAGCACCCCCACCTCACGACTTTCGTCACCAGCATTTTTGCACCCCTTCCCTTTGTTTGCAAGCGGGTGACGAGAAATTGCACTTTGCAAAGAGGTTTGAAGAATGACACATAAAAAAAGAGAAAATGAATTCCATTTTACGATGAGCTGCTTGAAATTCCGACACCATCCAGATATCGGTCGGTGCGGTCAAATACATACCAAAGGATAAAGTTCGTAACAACCATTTCTTATTCCTGAAGACTTTGATCAGGTATATTGAATATTGTTTGATTACGTTAATAATCCCCGCTTAAATTGCCACGCGCCACTTATTTTTTGAGTGTAGGGCTTAGAAATTTTTCATTTCTTCGGTTGTCAACAATGCGTCTATCTTCCATATATCTCCGGCTATATTCCTTTAGCACTGCTTATATCTAAACATGTCATAAAATTGTCGATTCATACACTAAATTCCATAAATTTCACCTTATCAGTTCTTAACATGCTAGACCACCCCATCTCCAGTCAGAATACATTGTCTAGCAAGGCAATGCATTTCGTGCTGGTGGAAGAATTCTCAATGTCCTGGTGGGTGCGGCGAACTCATTCAAACTCCCTGGATGCAATGTAACACCATCCCATCGCCACTTCTATGGATTGTGGAAACTCGACAATGCCTTTCTCTCACTGAATGTATGTGTGTGTACACCGGAGGGTGGTTATAATTCCTTGAACAAATATTACTTGCCGGCACGTCATTTTCAAGCCTGAAAAAATTGATAAGAAAGTGGTTTTAATGGTGGTATTTAGTCTGTAGATGACGTGGTATGTTAGGGAACAAAAGAGAGACTGCGTGTATGAGTGGAAGAAGTTATGGTATTTTATCACCTTATTAAATTCGCTGGTGTGTTTACTTTTTTTCGTTTGCACGTACTTAGTGGCTGATTGATGAGGAGCCCAATGGAGGTTTCCTCTTGTGTGGAAACAGCAAAGATTGTGTTGATTTTTACTTGCTTTCAGGCTGTGAAAAATAATTGTTTGTGCACTTGAAGTGTTTTACTGCTTCGTCGGTAACCAAGAGATGTTTGACGTTACTTCATGGTATAAGTATTACAGGACAAAAAATTATGTTTATGGATGCACTTATACTAAAATTTCAGTAGGGATACGGGAGGAATTCTTAATTTACATTTTATAAGTTCTTAAAATATCTCTTTAATTGAATTTTTGAAAAAAAAAAGTAAAATAAAGAAAAATAAGGAAAAAACATGCTTTTTTCATTCAGAGAGTAAATAAAAAACAATCGATTATTTTGCCTTAAATTGAATGAAATCGATATAGGTCGTAAATAGGTGTTCCACCTAATTTTTAACGCTGAACTTTTTGGGATATTCAAAATTTGGGGTTCCATTATGAGAAAGTCAAATATTCGTCAATTTTCGCAACAATTTCGTCAATTTTCCCCAAAAAAAGGTGATAAATCCAAAAAAATGCACAGGAGCGCCCTCTCGCGGTACTCGAAAATAAAAATAAATGTCAAAAATGGATTTTCGACCCGAAAAACCCCGACATACACATTTGGCTAGAGAAAAAATAAGGTTTTTTTTGCCTTTTCAATGCAACATCTAACTCGATTTTTAAATATTTTGGAAAAAAACCTATTTTGAAATTTTGGGCGGCTCGAAATTGATTTTAGACCAATGGTTTCTTTGGCAAGGTTTCTTGGAATGACACATAGAACTAAAATCACGATGTGCCTTTATACATTTTTTCGGCCCCCTACAGTTTGACCCGCCCTAATGTATATATACGTTGAGGCTAACTTAATTGCGCGAGGATTGAAATAGAAGGAAAGGAAAAGATGTGTATACCAAAAAAAGTCAAAGAAAACTCGAAGTCGGGGTGAAAAAAAAACAAACAAATCTATATTTTGCATCGATTAGACTTTTAATGGAAAGTAACGCTAAATGATATACCACACCATGCTCATACTATACTATGGAGAGACCAAGTGGGAGATCTATAGCCCAGGCATCTTGTGCAGATTCAAGCTTTATAATTAAATTTGATCTGGCCAAAAAAAACTGCTCAGCTGTCAGTTCAAATGTGCAGATGGTACCCCCGGGGTTGAATGCACTGTAAAAAGGGAGTAAATGATTCTAACGCTGATTCTGCACAGATTATACAGGTAAAGGGTACGCCTGCGTGAATAGTTTAGACTATTTCGGGCCAGGGAGACTATCCCAGTACGCAGCAATATCTACTCGCACCCGTTCTCTATGTGGTGTTTAACCCTGCATAGAGGGATACGGCAACAGGGTTCTGGGACAATGAACGTTGTTGCTGTCCTCACCAACTCGTGGGTAATCTCGTTATCCAAGATACGAATGTGGCCAGAGACCCAGTATATTGTGAATCTATTCAAAAGACAGAGTCTCTGCAAAGCTTCGTGAAAGTGAATTATGATTTTAACAAAAACGAGGGCTTATTGAGAGCATTGACATCAGCCTGACTGCAATATTACCTGATTGAAACATTTCTTCCACGGTAACAAGCTTCAATACATACATTGACACAAACCCAAATTGCATTCATTTCGGCCTAAAATACCGTTGAGTGCTTCCTCATGCGAATAGATCATCTTTTTGTGGGGCCACTTTACGACTGTATCCTCATCACTTTTTCGGCCATCTGTAAGCCACTTGACAGAGTTTGCGTGAGTGAAGAATGCCACGTATTCATTCCACTCCTCTCTGTTCAAAATTTCCGTAGAAAGGATGTGGCTGAAGCGTGACTTCTTGGTTACATGGTCCGAAGGCAAGCTCAGCTCATTGTCTTCATCCAGTCAGTTTTCCTCCAAGTTCAATTTGTCTGATGTCTTATCTGATCGAATTTAAGTCTTGGTACTGCTATAGTTTTGCTTCCGTCAAGAAGTGGAAGATCGAGTTACCTCAAAAGCACCAAAACAACAGCTTCATAATCAATTCTGGTTCCTTTTTCCTTCTTCCCTACGAATTGTCTACAGATCCTTGTGAAGGGAACGACAACTGCCTTGGCAGGATTGACTCGTAGGCCGTTGTAATTACACCGTGTTTATACTATGTTCAAGATTGATTGGAGGATCTCTGTTAGGACTTCTTCAAACTATCCCATAGCAGTTATCAGCCGGTAAGTTTGCACATAGAGCTGTATACTGCAATGCACCACAGGATACGCCTACTTGTGGACAGACTCTAATGATGTTTGCTGTTAAAGTTCAGTACCTCAACATGATAACATCTTTTTGACTCAGATTATGGTGGTGTCATCAACTCCTTTTGCTCTAAGCACGGAATCAATGGAGTAATGTATGTATGTACTTTTTTCCTATGTTCTATTGTATTGTAGTCTTTAAGCAATTTCGAATGTTTCCCGGCTTTTCGAAACAAAATCGTAACTTTAAATTTATAGTAATTTTTTGAGCAACTTTTCGAAATAATTTTTTTTTTTTGCTTTCACATAAAACTCTTAACACGTAAATTCATTGAAAATTGCAATTTCATTCAAATAAAAATGTAAGTTTATTTCAACACTTTGCAGTTGGGGCGTGGACCAGCTGTACCCCCGGGCCCGGATTTCTTCTCCACGGCCCTGGCAAGATAACGGCCACAGTTTTTTGGGATAAGAAGTGTGTCTTTCTCGCTGACTACCTCCCTAGTGGAAGGATTATCAATACTGATTGGTATTGTGAAGTTGTGAAAGACGACAAACGGTGCGGAATGTTGTCAAAAGGTGTCCTTCTGCTTCAAGATAATGCGCACCCTCACGTCGCAAAAAAGGTGGTTGAGTTGCTTGGGCAATGCAATTGGAAAGTTTTTCTTCATCCAACATACCTATCAGACCTCACTCCAAGCGATTACCACCTGTTTCCGAAGTTGACAAATCACCTGCGCGGACAGCACTTCAGCATTTACGACGTACTTAATGCGGAAGTAGACCGCCGCCGGCGGCAGACTATGGGGCCGAACTAAAAAAGTTTTTGCCACATCTACAAAAGCGTCTAGAAAAAAAATGCTACTAAGTGGAAAAATAGTTTTTGAATTGAGGAATCCGAAAGTAACAATTTTTTTTTTTTCATAAAATAGTGAAACTTAAAATACTTTTTGTACGACCCTCGTACATTTATTCATATTTATCGCAAATTGGCATGTTGAGCCAAGTTGTGGTTCTAAAAACATAAACTTGTTGGCCAAACAGTTCACGGTAGTAGCTCTACTCTACATGTGTGGCTACGCAAAAATACTTATGCTATGCACATACATACATACATACCGTTTGCATACTTTGATAACTCTCTTGTTCCTTCAGATTGAAAACTTGTAAATCCGTATTCTTTCTTATTTTTCGAAAAGTTGAAATAGATTTTAAGTTTGAAGTTTTCCACATACTCTTCAATGAAATTTTGAAAAGTAACATGGATGAATCATTCGCTGAGTTGTGTTGTACGAGTACGAGCATAGGGTACATAGATTGCCGAGCTGTAAAGTTTCTAAAGTGAACTACAAATAACTTTTGGTTTTGCAGTTGACATCGTCGGGAATTGCAAACATGAGTATGTGTACATATACGAGTTTGTGTAGTATATTCCGTAGAACGGAAGATTGATTAAAAATTCAAAGAGAAATTTATGTTGAAACGCATATGATGTCTTTATTTTAATTCTGAATACCGTCAGGAATACTTTTTTCTGATTATTATTTCAGTAAAGTCAACGTACATATTAGGGATCGCATCATTCAAACCAGTTATGGAAAAGATATCTGTTATCCTGTATCCTTGAACCGTACATAACATTCAAGTTGTCGCAAAAAGCTGCTGGAAGGCTTACATGGATTCCATGAAACTCTTTCATTAATAACCCACTAATTCTATGGGATAAAAACATAAACGTCATTTCTAGGAATAAACCATTCCATATTAATAAAGATGATTACATCAGTAAATCATAGAGATTATGCATTTCGAAACGCACTCAACACAAAGTAAATGTTTGCATTATTAATGACTGGGTACAACAGAACACACGAAGTATTTCTATGAATTATGAATTACATATAATTGGTTCAAGTTTCATTGCCGAAATTCTAATTCAAGTTGCTGTTATTAAGCTATGCTTTCCTGTTAAATACCGTCTATTCCATTAAGTGGTAGATTCCGTCAAAGAGTGTTACAAGAACCTTTGCCATTAATATTTTCCGTAAGGATTTAATTAAAATTAGCCATGTGAATCGAAGAATCTGTCACGAGCAATTTTAAAATCTCACGGCGCCGTTCTGCGGCGAACGAGTATGAGTCACTGGGAAAGTCGTGGAAGCAGATGCGTCCCATTTCCCAGAACAGAATGTGATGGTGAGCAGGAGTAGTCGACACTCTGTGATTCACTAGGGGCTAAGATAAAGTAGTGCGGCGACCATGGCTACTCGCCACTATCGGCGCATGCAGCGCTAAAGTGCATCTATTTGGTAACCCGACTGACAATAGTCAATCGAGGTTGAGACTGTAATGAACCACCTGCAATGAACCCTATATGGTCTGGTAGTGCTGCTCCCACCGACAGATCGAAGCAGCACCTGATGAGTAGTGATCTGTTTGTGGTACGAAACCAGAGGCCGAGGGTCCCATTACACCCGGACCCAGTTGCGATCGCGTGGGCGTCTGATCCGTCTGTCAACCATTCCATCCTTATCGACTATTTTTTTTTTCATTCCCCATTTTGACCTCCCCTGTTTGTGTTGTCTTCCCCAGGCCTATGAATTTTTGTTAATACGTAAAGGACAGGGGCAACGAGCGGCGAAAACCCCGCTTACATCTCCTGAACTGAGCTACAGCAAGCATAGGCCGCTGCTTAGCTCGTTGAGGGGCCTTTTTCTTCGCCAGATGGCACGGTCATTGTGCTACCTAAGGCTCCGTCCCCACGGGCATCTTCGGATGCCGCCAAACCGTTCGTTACAAGACGCAGACAGTAGTTGTATTTACCATCTAGTACAAATAAAGTTAAAACGGTAATAATAATTGAAATGATCGAATGGGTTCATTTCACGGTAGGTAACTGTGCTGCTAGTTGTTTATGGTTAGTTAGTTGTTCCCAATATTCAATCAATTTATATTTTTGTAACTTGCTTATCTCATCCGGAAAGTTGCCAATTTCAAATGGAAATTAATTGATTTAATTCGGAAAACAATTTTGTTTTGTTTTGGAAATTAAGTTATTTGACTCGAAAAATTATTTATTTGATTTGGAATCTTATTTATTTGGCTAGAAAAATTATTTATTTCATTCGAAAAGTTGTTTGTTTCATTTGATTTGGAAATTTATATATTTGATCTGTAAAATTATTTATTTGATTGGGAAAGTTATCTTTTTAATCCGGAAAGCTATCCATTTGATCCGGAGAATTGTCTATTTGATCCGGAAAGTTGTTAGTTTGATCCGTAAAATATTCTTTTTGATCCGGAAAGTTGTCTATTTGATCCGGAAAGATACATATTTGATCCAGAAAATTGTTTATTTGTTCCAGAAATTTTCCTATTTGTCTCTGAATTTTGCGTGTTTGACCTGGAAATGCCATATAACGAGTAGTTTGTGATTAAAAAAAAAACATTTTTTTTTTATTGTCCAGCAGCTTAAATCTTAAGCTGGCGGACACGACCATAACGTATTAAGTTTTTTTTTCGACAGTACGAAATTAGCACTAAATAGGTACGAGTTGATTGCACTTCTTATAGTACAATTAAGTCTGCTACTTTTGCTCCGCCAGCTTAAATGAGCTGATTATTTTGTGGTAATATTAGACGCATACATAAATACCATGCAACAGTTCACTCTCACTCCATTGTATTCCGACAAAATGGCGCCCTGGCATACGTAAAGCAATATTCAGGTCACAAGTAGATTAAGGATGCGGTTAACCATTAGCTCGATTTGATTTTAATGAGAAATTATGCAAGTGATAATGACGACGACAATAACAGAATGCTACGGATTCGGTAACGTGTGTTACAACAAATTACATGCGTATCAGCTTAATAATTTATGGTTCAATGCCCACACACTATATTTTCCAGGGAAAGATTTATATCGTCTATTCGGTTTCGGACTGGCGGTGGTCAACGTGTGGTAAGTTCATAACTATTTCTCCGAAAAGGAAGAGCAACAATGAGAGCCATTTATAGGATAATGTGGGACGATAAGCGGATTGTTAATTGCGGGATGTGGTAGTACCGACATCGACATCTTGAATTGATGTAAGTATTTATAATAGCCGGCAACGTGCAGATTGAAATTTGAGATAGAATGCATCACTTGAATATTTTTCTGAATGTCGGCCGATATTAAAATCAAAATATGTAAACATGCGCTTATGCGTGAAAAAATTCCGTCGGTCTATCGATGACCGATGATGATTAATAATCTGGAACAGAAAAATTGAGTATCCAATCTCACACAATGTTACATGAATTTGTTCAAAGGCAGAGGAGTGCAGGCATTTTGGGTCCATTGCACCGAGCATCTGTGCCTATGGCAAGGTTTCTTGCCGTCTTTCAGGCATATATTTACATCATTGAGGTTACCATAACAGAAATATAAGGATCTTCAAAGATTGTCAAGGTGCCAGTGCGACTCTAGCCAAGTAGTCTGCCACATCTTACCAGGATTCCCATAACTAATTTCCTGGATACGTTAGCTGTGTCGGAAATGAAATGGCTGACAAATTTGAGAGGACGGCTTCGGCGACTTCTTTCCATAGTCCAGAACACTTCTGTGAAATTTCACTAGGCGCTTCTGAGACTAAGAGCGATCTGTGCCTCGCATCGAAACTGTCTTAGACGTAGTCAGACCAGGTTCAAGGGATTTGATAACAGCTTGACTATCAGTAAAAATAGTTATGTCTCTAACGAAAAGACATGCCTCCCCAGCCAAGTGAGTGTTTCCAAAATCGCAGTGATCTCGGCCTGAAACACACTGCAGTAGTTAGGGAGATGAAACGAGAGATTTATATTTAGCCTATCGGAATGGATTCCGGCTCCTACTCCATCGTTATTCTTGGAGCCATCCGTGTAAAACTCCACAGAGTCCGGCAGCGAGAGCGCATGCTCTTCCCATTGATTGCGTGAAGGGATTATGCTTACAAAATTCTTGTCAAGGAAATATTTAGGAGCGGTGTAGTCAGTGCTTGCAGGAACATCCAGGTTGCTCAAGATAGCCGCGTGTCCAGTACCCAATGTACTCCACCGACCCGTATCGCGAAGACGGATGGCCGTAATTGCAGCCATCTGTTCGCCATAAATGTCCAACGGAAGCAGGTTGAGCAGCATGTTCAGAGCAGCAGATGGAGTGGTTCTTAGAGCCCCACAAATTGCTACACTAGCCAGTCTTTGCACCTTCCCGCTTCCCCAGCAATTTACGGTTGGCCTCTATCCTTAGAGCAGTCCACCATACAACTACCCCATACATTAGAATGGGACGGAGAACCGCCACATATAACCAATACAGAATATTCGGCTGCAAGCCCCATTTCTTGCCTATGGCTTTTTTACAAGAGTATAAAGCAATGGTGGCTTTATTCAACTGTTCCTGTAGATTGGGCTTCGATCCCAACTTCCTATCTAGGATAAGTCCCAAGAATTTTGCCTGATCAGCGAAAACCAACCTCGTTCCATTTATCGTAGGAGGTTCGACTGGAGGTATTCTGTACCTTCTTGTGAAGAGAACTAGTTCCGTTTTATTCGGATTTAAGGTCAAACCGCAGTGTTAAGGCCATGCGATTAGTAGTGAGAGGGCATTTTGTAAAATTTCACTAAGAACACTAGGAAATTTTCCTGATATAGCAATATCATCTGCATAAGCACATATCCTGCAACCTAGCCTTTCCAGGTCCAAAAACAGCCCATTTACAGCCAGGTTCCAAAGAAGAGGAGAGAGCACCCCGCCTTGCGGGGTGCCTCTGCTTACCCTTCTACTCTCCGTCGATGAGCCCAAACTAGTGTGTATCACCCTAGTCGTTAATAGAAGGTTAACAAGTATGCAGATCGAGTCGTCCATCTGCAGAGCAGAGAGTGCATCAATGATAGCACTAGGTTTGACGTTGTTAAAGGCACCTTCGATGTCAAGAAAAAACACCATAGTGTACTCCTTGAAGCTCAAGGATCTCTCAATATAGCTCACAATAGAGTGTAGAACAGTGTCCACAGACTTTCCCTTCCAGTATGCATGCTGTGAATCAGATAGAAGGTTAGATGGAATGGTGGCACGTAAGTAGATATCAATCAATCTTTCAAACAGTCTTAAAAAAATGATGATAAACTAATAGGCCTCAGATCACTGGGACGTGCATTCGAGCTTTAGCTTTTTTCTTAAGTTAAATTTATACTTTTTTGGGACTTGTGTCGTGGTGATTTTGCCACCCGAACCAAAATCAAATTTTAGTGTGAATCTTCCGAATTATCCCCCAAATTGGGGAACATATCAAATGAAATAATTTTTTGGGTGATTATATCATTGGGCGGGGTAATTCATTTGGGAGTTAGTTCGTGGAGCCCTCTACTACCATCAGCTGGTCTACTTCACCTAATTTGGAGTAAGGTTATAACCATTTGTGATTTTTCGACCGCAGACTCGTATCTGCCATCTTGATCCTAAGGGTCACAATAAAGTAACTCAACAACTCATTGTAAATGTCGTCGCACTAGTTTCTTTGGTGACACATATATTTTTGAAAATCATCTAGAGTTAAAACTTAAATTAAGAAACCGTAATATTTTTACTACAAATTTTACTATCGCAATTATTACAAAGGGTCCTGTTTTTTTGTATAATCTACATTCAGGTACTGTTTGCACTAAAAACTTCGAGATTACCCGAGCGAATAAAATTACCGATAACTTGTTACAGTATTTAAAGGAATTAGTTCCAACCTCTTTATACGATATAAGAACTATTTAAGAACATATCTCATAGAAAATTCAATAGGAATTTTTTTTTTAGAATATAGAAAATGAAATGTAAATCTGGGGTGCACCTGCACCCCACTCGTACTTATGAAGGTTGACATTGAGGTAAGTTATCGTCCACACAGCCGGTCTACAAATCCTTATCCGAGGCATAGTTGACGTTGCCTTAGCGTATAAAGATTTCGGATTGTACGATTTCCTGTACTTACGTTCTAAGACATGCCGAGAAGGGCCGTGGCATTACATAACAAGGCAAAAAATTATATTTGCATAAAAGTGAAACAGTAAAATGTACTACATTATTTGTATTGTCCGGATTTCTTTGTACACGACTCCAATTTACAGATGTGTATCTAGACATTTGTCCTTTGTCTCTAGTCAACAGTTTTAAAGTTCAATTTAGAACTAGCGTGCGAGGCTCATCAAAACATAAAATATAATTCATGTGCTATTCGTGCATCACGAGATGCAGAGTATTCCCAAAGAACATTTATATTGCGTGAAATGTTAAAATGCAAGTCTTAAAAAAAAATTCCCATCCCGTTTACGTAAACTCAACCAACAATAACATAACATCCGACCGAAAGTGTCATCGTTTTGTTAAAATGTAACCATTTATTTTTAAAATGATTACTCCGCGAAATACCCCATTTCAAGTCATATTTATAAAACGGTTGACAGTTGCATGTTGTCGTGGTGCTGCAATTCCTTCCTGGACTTTTGTTCCTTCGACAATCAATTTTCTTGTTTCACGACATCGCCGATGACATAACAGTCGCACAACGGCACCCCGTTTGAAAAATTACAATCGATTCTCTTATAATTCTCGTTTGCATTGAAACATGAATAATTGTAGATATATCGAAGCAATCCAACAACAAGGATGCAAACTAGGAACCAGGAAGCTTCCTCTCACACCCGGCGACCAGCATTGAAGAAGGAGGCGGACTTTAAACACGGCGAAGACATCAGAAGCAGTTTGAGTTGGCGTGACGATATTTCATAGGAATCAACCGAAGAGTGCATAAATCATTGGATTCGTAATCGTCGAAATATTTCATCAAACAAACAAACAAAACCGCCGTCTTTCCACACGAGGTCTTTTGTTTGACAAAGAAAATTAATCAATTCGCCAAGCTTGCTACAATTTATCATGAAATGTTGCCAAACATTTTCGTTGTATTGCCTGGTCCTAGTTGTTAGCTCAGCTTTCGGTGTTCCGACTCCTGTGTGTTATCCACGGCCTACAGAAAATTACTTCAATTGCAATAGCACGAATGCGGCGCGGGGCTGTTATCTGCGACTATGCTTCGCAGGACTGTAATTAATCTTTCAATACAAGATACTGATTGATAGTAGTCGGTTTGTCCAATTCTCGTTCATTGGAAATACGATCAACGTCACGCTACGTGTACTTCAAGTTGGCTTGCAAATGATTTTATGTCTGTTGTCGGGGAAATGGTGGCATCCTGCCGGAATTGGAAGAACCAAAGCGTATGAGAGGGATTTAAAGTCGATTTTGTTTTTGGGAACGTTAACAATCTGAGTTAATTAAGATAATAGAATTTGTGGGTTCAGCAGAAAACTCAGGAAAGCGAGTCCTTTGCAAATTATCAAATTTATTTGGACAGAGGAAAATTCCCGAAATATTATGTATTCACAACAGAGAAAAAACAGAAGCGTGAATATTCTAGAACTGGTGATACCAAAACTGCAAATAAGTTTGTATGCCTTTGTGGAAGGTAGGCGTAAGGCAGATAGGTGTCATTTTGAGTCTACTGAGCTCTTTTATCACAACTAAATAAAAGTCTCATGTGAAGTCCACATGCTAAAAATAAAAAAAAAGCTATCTGCGTGTTTTTTTTTCAAGAGGTACCAAGTATAAGTCCCTTGTGTTATGCTTGTAATTCACACCACCAGTCGTCATCCAATAATTGAACCAACCAGAGATAGTAACTAAACGAAGGAGTTGACCCACATCCGAATTAGCTACGTGTCCTCCAGATGAGCGTAAATCTAGGGCTTAAAAATAGGTCATTCTAAACAAAGCAACACAAACACGAATAATAACATCACAGAGTAGATCGAAGAGAGAGAAATTTAGTTGCGATGCCTTTAAAGCTTGCAATCTGCCAATGAGAATTCACGTCAAAACCCATATTAACTACCGCAAAGCAATTATTTGGCCATTTCATCTGCACTACACACCAAATACACATGGGTATGTGCTATTCAGCCATTACAAAAGTTGTTCATTAGACTAAAAAAAGCAAAGAAGCCAAAATGAATCGACTCCGATCCTATCAGAACCTTTTTCATCACAAACGTCCTTCGTCTGTGTAGTATCCTGTATGACGACCAAGATGAAGCTTCGTTTCCCAAGCCTCATTTCTCCAGGCAAATTTCTACC
This sequence comes from Chloromyia formosa, assembly GCA_964017055.1. Classification (NCBI taxonomy): domain Eukaryota; kingdom Metazoa; phylum Arthropoda; class Insecta; order Diptera; family Stratiomyidae; genus Chloromyia; species Chloromyia formosa. The sequence goes on along the minus strand of OZ024818.1, from coordinate 13,276,076 downwards.
ACCGACACCTCAAACATACCATTGCACTCATCTAAGTTTAGAGCTAGCCTCTGCTACTCTCTCCTTAAATATTTACCATCAAGTAAATTGCTAACCCGCTGTTAACAAAATTATGCAAGTAATGACTGCTCTACATTCTATCTGGCTAGAAGTTCTCCCCCGGGTTTTCACAAACCTGTGGGTTTGCTGCTGGTGACGTTGAGCGGAAAATATTCGGTTTCGGGATAATTATAGTGTTGTCGGTGAAGTTGAATTTTGTGGAAAATGATGCGGAAACTTTGTAAGGTTTCTTCTGTTTGGGGATAGTTGACTACTTTGGCATTTTGTTTGATTGCGTATCCTGTCCATCAAGACAATGTGTCCGTCAGTATGCTGTCCACTTAATGTCGGATGAAAACGAAGGAATCAGACTGGGTCCACTTGTGAAAAGAACATGACCGCAGAGCAGTTGGAGTAGAATTGATGGAAGCTTAATTTTCCATTTTAATTGCGTCGCTTATTGTTTTATAAGATTCTGAGGAGTCGCAGGAATGAAGGTAATCGTTCATTTCTTTAGTCTTCCGAGATTTCTTTTAGAGCCATTATACTTTCCTACGAAGGATTTTTTGGCAGAATTTGCTGACCTCATTCCATTCGTTACATGTACCCAGCCCACTGCAAACCTTTGCCATTTGATGCTTTTGGAGGCTTCTGTTTCGTCAAATATTTAGTAGAGCTCATAGTTGTTCACTCGTTTTGATTCTCCTCATTCACACGTTGTTCGAATAATTCATCGGAAGACCTTCCTTTTACAGGCATTTAGTATTTTTTCAGAAGCCTGTGTGAGGGTCCCGAAACCGTGCCATAGCACACTTCTAACCATTGTTTTATAAATTTGTATGTGAAATGTATGGACGACCGAGATCTCGTTGGGAGAGCTCAGTAGGTGCGGACGCTGCGCAGCTACTGGGCTTCCAAAATTGGAGGACGCGGTCACGCGACCGAGATAATTGGAGGACAATGATCCAGGCGGCCAAGGCCCGACGTCGGGCTGTCGCGCCACGATGATGATGATGATTTCAAATGTATGAAACTCTTACCATTCCCCACTATATTGTAATCTTTCATGACTTTGCGAAGGGAAGTGTATCTCCGTTAGTTATCATCCCACGAAAATCGTTCCCCACACGTTGGAAAATTTTACAATTTATCACAACAATTTTTAATGCCAAAATCCACCCTCATCGACGTCATACTCCATAAAATTGAATTGAATTTTCTTATAATCACAAAACCAGTGCCATTCTGCCCGATTTTCATTACATTCACTTCATGTACCGCCGGTGTCGTACGTCCAGTTTTTCATAACTTGCATGTTATGCAGAACAGGTGGATCCGTTTATAAAAAAAATTTACACCCCGAAAACCACTCTGGTGACAATCACAAACACACTATCAAAAGGCATAATCGACATCGGCTTCGAGGTTTCGAATCCGCTCTTTGAACTAAGCCTCTTATAAAGAGTTGAAGATCTATGCCCCGCTATGGGTTAGGAAAACTTATATGACTAAAATTATTTCTAGAAAGCAAATTACGTGGAAACTTCGCAATATTACAACACAGGTGAAACTAACTTGCGTTGTTGATAGTGGAAATCTCACCAAACAGTTTACAGTTGACCCTGATGTGGGGTAACATTACATGTCATAAGTTCGGATATCTCTAGCCTGACATATAATTACCTTTTCGCCGTTTCTATCTGTTAAGCCTTGTTCGAGCTAGGCTAGTAATTTAGTATGATGGCTATTAATTTTGTTGCTAAAATGTCCGAATTGCAAATATTTAGCCGAGTAGTTTCCTAAGTGATTTAGTTGAGTAAATCCATTTTATTCTATTTTTGGGTGAGTAGCTTATTCATTTATTCATGACGTTGAACTCTGTTCATCCTGAAAAATACGATCCCATTGGTTCCTGTACACTACGGTAGTGCGAACGATTTTTTAGTCTGTAGCAAGTATTTTAGGTACAAAATTATTCGAGGTTTTAGTGATTAAACAGAAGTTTCAACAAGTGCCAAAATTAGAAACTTTAGAATTGAAGATTCAAATTCGGATTGTCGTGATCGATATGGAGTAACGACAGCATAACATCTTCCTAGGTGAAATTACATGAAACTCACTGGCAGATTGTAAGTTCGGTAAAAATGGATATTTACAGGAGATGACAGGGTTTTAGTAATAAAATGCAGAATTAAAAGTTCTTTAAAATGTCCTCATTATTGGCTCGCTTTTAATTCATTTCATAAATACAAAAATACCTAATAAGTAAAATTCACAGTTCCGCGGTTATGGAAGTCCGTCCGTCCATCCTTTAAAATTTATGAAATGCAGGTTAATGAGCTGAATTAAACACCGCTATAAATAATTAGGAGAAAAAATAAGCCGTAGTACAGAGGATAGCACCCGCAGTACACAGGTAATCAACAAAAAAACGTTCATCATTAATGTCTTATAAAATATTTTAAAAGAAAGTACAGAGTAAGTGTTGCTAGCATACAAATACCAAAAACCGCCGTACTAATCCGGCAACCCCCATTTCGCAAAATACAATACATACATATATTCGGTTGACGGAAAAGCAGGACCCAGCAGCAACAACAGAGATTCCCTCCATATCCAGACGAGAGTACACCTATCTTCGTGCACGCTGGCTTTTCTAGAACAAGTCACCGGAGCCGAGAATCGAGTTGTGAAACGAAAATTTATTGCCTGTCCTCTGCATATAAATCTCTCGGAAGCATTCAGGATATTGATAAGCATAATTGATGATACCGAAAAGGCGTACTATATGCGGTGGGGGTACTACCTGGTTAATTTGACGCTGTTTTTTTTGTCCGTTCGTTTGTTGATCTACTTCACATATCGTGTTGTGAAAAGTAGTTCACATGTGTGTACAGCTTACCTACATCTATATGTATTCCACAATACCAATATGTACTCGTAGTTTCATTTATCCTGGAAAAATATTGTCTGTTTGAATTTGTACCGGAGTCGAAGGAAGTGAATTGCAATTGTCGGGACTACTAGGGTGCAGATAGGGTAGGGGGGGGGGGGGGGGGGATTATTGGAGCGTAAAGTATCCTCGGAAGCTTAGCAAAAACAAATGGGGATTCGCCGATATTACTAACTTCGTTATGTTCCAGGATATTGGTAACTGTAGCTGGATTGTGCTGTATAAAATTTCCTGACTTAGCCAGAAGCTAATGATTTACTCCGTGAGTGTCAAGGAGGTACTTTCCAAACAATATTTTAAAAATCTTTAAATCGAACTGAAAACTAAATTAAAGATTTCAGGTTGCTAATTTATACAAGGTGTGCTATGAAACGATGTTATGCACACGGAAGTGATTAAAATCTAAACAGTGGAACGGTTAGATTGCACTGGCGGAAACTCTTGTTATTAAAGCATCCGGGGAATTGTATCCATCGAACATGAAACGAATATTTTTTATTGATACAATAACTGACATCATAAAAAGTGTAATCAAAAAGGAGAATTTTTAACCGTCTAACAGGTTAAATAGATATTCAATAAAGTTGGCTATATGAACTACAAATCCTAGTAGGAATCGATAAAAGTCCTTCAACAGTTTGACCCCATTACGAGTATGGTGGTTGGTTGACAAAACTCTGATTCTGGGTTCAAATTTAGAATGAATGGAGCCAATATTTGTCAACAAGTGATTCAAAGCAATGGACAGGTACTGGACTTCAAAATTTTTAATTACAACTTGATCCATGGGTTGACACTCACTGGACCAAATTAAGTGCACTTCTTTGCTCTGCTAGGTTTAAAGGGCTCTGAGAATACGCCATAATTTTCAAAAAATGAAAATGCCTTGAAAAAATCGCATGCTGTGACCTTAAAATCAAAATGCGGAGAAAAGTCATGTCGAAATCACTGAGTTATCCAGTTAGAGGGAGACACAAATCTTCTTCCATAGTCTTCCTCATGGGCGCCCCTGGAACAGCAGTGGTTGTTGACCATTTCGAACCAAGTCAAGCTGCCAGTAATGGCGGTTCGATGATTTGGTTGAGGTGAATATTTCCCCTGTGGTGTGGGGCGTAAAAATAATAACGCGTCTTTTCATTTTACCGACCTGTCGTAGAAACCAACAAGCAAAAGACAGGATGTACAATATATGCCAACAACTTGCACTCTCAGAAATTTTTTATATACTAACGAAACGTCAACTATGCCTCGGATAAGGACTGACTCAACGGTTACCACTTTTGGTTATCGTACAATGACAATGATTGGTTTCTGGAATGTACGTCCTCTCCTGGACAATGGATAAGAAGGTCCGCAATACGCACAATTTCTTCAATTAGAGAGCGAATCTCTGCGATGTAAATTAAACATCTTAAGAAATAGTGAGATAAAATGGTGGAACATTGGTGAATTTATTTCTCCAACAGGTAGCACTGTAATGTTGTACTCCGGTAGAGTTACCGGTAGTGGTTATCATTCGTATATAAGGCTCCTTTTAATCAGAGCCGCGTGATACTGTGGGATATCCTGGGATCCGGTCTCCGACTGAATCATGACCGCCAGGTTCCGGACCAAAATGAGAATCACAATAATACAATGTTGTACTCCAAATGAATCTGACAACGTCTCGACGAAAGACTTCTTCTACGAATGCCGTCCAGAGCGGAACACTTAAAGGTAACATTATAATGGTGGATGATTTGAATGCAAAAGTTGGCGCTGATAACTATGGGCCCAGATATGTGATGGCGAGACATGGTTTTGGCGATCGTACCGACAACGGTGAAAAATGTGTAGAGTTCTACAGCTTTCGCAATATTTTCATCGGTGGTAGTATGTTTGAGCATAAAGACCACAACAAAATCAGTTAGTCCTCTGTTGATCGACGTAGAACACAAATCAGATCGACGAATTTGCCATTAGAAAAAGATTCAAGGGTTGCCTCCTGAACTTGCGAAATAAGAAGGATAAGAAGGACGCCGATATTGTGATGGGAAGAGACTATTATCTTATGATCCCTAATGTTTTATTCGGTATTACAGTCGTGCGCAGCCCTAGCGACGAAAGATCAACGTACCGCAAAGCTAAACGCCGCTCTTCAAAAAATTCAGCTGTAGTACAACAGTATAACAACCATTTTGCACAAAAAGCAGCTGAGATAAGTAGTCACCCCGGCAGTGATTTTAACGAATACTGGGATGCCATTAAAAAAGCGTACATTGACAGTGCAGATACTGTCTTGGCACGCAGCCGGATCAGCCTCGGAAGTCCAACGCATCATGGCAGCGGTTTGTTGAAAGGAAACATCTGAAGGCACGATTAGCTTCAGCAACAGATAGCAATCAAGGTAACATACAGCTCCTAGCTCCTTTATCGTCAGGAAGCTCGTGTAGTCTAACCTAGTGTGCGACGTAATAAAAGAGACTGCTGGCCTCGGCAGAAGAAGCGGCAAAAAGCAACGACTTAAGCGTCGTATACGGTGCTATCGAGGTATTTGAAGTTTAATTCCTATCAACATCCGGGGCGCCCGGAAGCACAGTGTGTTGAGGCATCAGTCTCATGTTTGACTACCGGCGTTTCCGGGTCGAATCCCGTCCACGACGACGTCCGTGGCCATGGATATGCAGGAGATGCATGCTGGCAACTGCACTCTCCGAACCAGTTTATGCCGTCGAAACGCCAACTGGGCCACATGGAACAATTGACGCGCTATGCCCTACAAGGGGTTAGGGCAATTGAGAGAAACATCCGGGAAAGGACAGTGATGGAAAGTGATTATCTATTGTAATCTGATTTGAAAAGGCGTTAACTGAATTTAAAATAGAGTTTATTTTGATGAAGAGTCCTTGGAAAAGCATTAGTGTGACTCGAAAATGCTATGGACGAAATAAAATTAAAGATAACACCATTTTGTAAGAGAGCAGGCGTTATCCGGTCCCCGTCAAACTAATATTTAGCAAATATCTAAACGAAAATCACAACCATCTATTTTCCTATCAATCCTCCAAATATACATTCGTGTAACCGAACAAGATCATTTCGAATTTGAAAATCCCAGAAATGCTTTCAATTGAAACATATCAAATAGAGTCGGTGTACGGTTGACTAACATACAAATATTTTAAAATGTATGTAAAGAGTCGTCTTTATTTCAGACGCCCATTCACATACGCCTACAGAGTGCATGACATGAGGCATCCGAATGAAAATTTTGCTACCGAGCACTCGAAGCAAACGATCTATCTACCTACGTATTACAGAATGTAATACAGCGACACAACGGCCAGGACTACGCATTTGTATTTCACTTGCATGCAGAGTCACTAGACCAAAAATATTCACAAGACTGACTCTCCGCTGCCAAATAAATGTCAAAACTAAAATTCAGAAATCGAATCCTGGTAAATCGAAATCGTGTGGTGGAATGATGTCCCTTGGACTTGGCTAAAGACCGAACTATGTTGTTACATTTCGTTTGGTTCCTTTTTTCAACTTTGCCGCTCGTTTAGTTGGAACAGTGCTGAATATAAAGGATTCCGTGTGAGTCCAATATGATTTTGCCTTAACAACCATGTCATGTCTGAGAGCTATAACAAAAGGGTCTTCCAACCGACCGAACCGAAGAGCGAATAGCCAAAAAATTAAGTATGCATGACCACATACTGAAAATCTCCACTGATATGGTCTTACAAGCCTCGAAGGCAATAAAGCGTCCTATGATTGCTTAAAGCTAGGTCGACGCTGGCCTTGAGTTGCGTCGTCTCGGTAGTCTTTTTCGCCTATAGACGGCACCATGGTGAGCAGGTGAAATGGGCATGAAGCCACTTCCATCCGCATTTTAAACCTTCAATGACTGTTGAGTAATCTAACTTACATCCATAATAGAGTTGTACGAAAAAGCTGCCCCAGAGAAAATGTAATCCAGAGTTGGAACATCCCCCAACTGTGTTGTCCAAAACAATGTCCCTCCTCAAACTATGAACAACCTACTGTCACTTCTCACGCCACCAAATTTGATAGGCGTCTTTGCAGACGATTTACGATTCTAGGCGGTAATTCGCAAATCCATTTCCCAACAAAAGAATCAAACCCATTGAAAAAGGATTCAAAAATCTGTTTCCTCCGTAGTTAATCTGAGACGCGACGTAGACTTGAACGAAATCCTGTTTTACACCTTTCCGGACTATTATGAAACTGCACCCGGGCAAAATCGCAATCGGTAAGCAGCAGTTGTACGGCAGGCTGTTTACGTATGCAAAATCACGCAAGTTTTATGCCCGGATAAGAAAAGGATAAGGCAAGTGCTTGCACGTTTTACTATTCGTTCGGTAAGTGGCGTTATCGTTTTAAAGGAAGGATTTAAGCACTTACTTACACGGTCCTGAAGGCACAATCCTCTTTGGCACGTACGAACGAAAGCCAGACAAAAAGTGCGCGGTCGTATGGTTTGACGCTTTCCAGATTCATATACAGTAGAACGAAAAGGAGATTGCCGCCGTTGTTGGCGTGATTGCTACGAATCCGGTAGAAAACAGGATATAGTTGCTCTCACGTAAAAGCCGGAAAGGAAAGATGGGAAACATTTGATGGAAGATTAGAGGTGTTTGGCCAAAGCATTATTGTCATTGAGAACGCGATACGACATTCATTTTACGATTCTCTTTTCGTATTAATGCCGGTGAAGATGAACCAGTGAATGCAAGAGACTGTTAATGGGCTGAATGTTTCCTTTCTCTAGAATTGGTTTAGACATGCTATGCGGAATCTTTTGTATTTCGATTACGAGCTATGCGGAAAAATTTTATGGGAGCCTGAAATTGGTATTTTACAGATCATGTATATTTTTAGCAATCAGAAGAGAAAATGACACATATCTGTACATTAACCGTATTCGATTCAGACGGAGAGAGATCCCGAATCAATCGAGCATCTCGGCTCTGCGAGTAGCGAATTCATCCATCATATAGATACGCTGCGAAAGTGGGGCGAATTGCGGACTCATATGCAAATAAATAATAACGAATTACCGTAGCGTGTCTCAAGCCATGGTTCAGAAGGGATGACAGCTGTAACCTGATTGGCTGAGTCACACCTAAACGTCTCAAATCATTAGGGTGGCATTAATCACGCTGTCAGACCTGCAGTATAGCTCTATTACTTTGTGAACCACATAAAGCAGCTATCATCGAAGCCACCCCTGAACGAGGCTTAGCGATGAGCCGACAGCCACTCTTTGTAAAAACTACTCCATGTCAACAAACCTGGAAAAAAGCCTGGGATTGGACAGATCAACAACGACGACCACGCAAACGTTTAACGAATTATCGGATTGATTTTTAGTCTGAGTGAATCAAACACGAATATTGTTAGAATCTAGTTGGTACTAGACAAAAAATCAAGTATTACTCCTTGTCTGCGAATCTAGAATTAACCTTTCCCCATCCCTCTAATTGCAATATTTTCAATGCAAAACTCAACGGCGTATTTTTTTACACTTCAGTAAAGAATTTTTAATTAAACTACGTGTCTAACATTTCACGATACGTACGTATACTTACATCATTTCTAAAGCCCTTTTTTCAATTCCACTCACGTTCTCTCGTCATTATTCATACGCTTCGAATGAACCTTGGTCTTTGCACACAATCCTTCTTCACTCGGGTAGACTTCATATAATATTCTGCAGGTTGTCATAGGATTGCCGATGGTCGGAGAATATTTCAAGAAAACGTCCTAGAAAGCAAAGTGAAAAAGGGAAAATTATTCACATGAAGAAATCCCCAAAGTGTTCGATTAATTAATCAGTCATGGGAGAGAATACGACCGACCCGATAGGCAACCTAATGGGCGGACTGAAAGCATATTAGCTGTAAGCTTGGCATAGGGTTAGGAAAATTAATAGACTTTTTATTGGCAAACTTTCGCTCGGGAATAGTTGAGGCCGGAAACTTTTTAAATTGCACGAAATTCGGCTTTGGTGGAATGGCTGGAAAAATGGCAGCGAATGTGATGGGACGAAAAGTTGAAGGTTTACAACCTGAAGCTTATCTGAAGTTTTAATGGGCACATGGCTAAAAGCACAAATATGGTGCCTTTTTGTTTCTTCTGAGGATGGCTACATTTAAGATATTCAGATGGCCGTTTTTTTCCGAAATGCACTGAATAGTAAACAAGCATTCTATGTGGACAAAATAATAATCTATTAATCTCCCCAGATCAAAACATTCACAAAAAACAAAACTTAACTGCTTCGTAACAATTTCCCATAGCGATAACTTCCCTCCCCTGTATACCGAAAACACGTACCCTCCATCCATAATAACCTTCCGCCGTCCTGCAACAACTTTATATTGTACTTTCCTTCGCTGACCAAATGGCAAACTTTATCGTATCGAAGACGACGTAGAAGAAGCCGAAGCCTGGGGGATTTTCTTATGCTTATTTGGCTTATCTTTGCATCCCCAAGATAACAGACAGCCCGAATGTATGTTGTGTCATGTTGGTCGAAAAAGCGGATTGCAGCAAAGAAAACACGGGCGAAGAAGAAAAACAACAAAATTGGGTGAAAGTTGTAAGACATGCAATGGGACTTAACGTTGCAAGTTGAACTGGTTCACCAGGTTTGTAGCAGAAATTCTATTTGATCGAAAGAACCTTAGTAAATTCTTAACGTGGTTGGTAGCAGTCCTTGGAGATGTGGAAAATGCTTATATGTAGGGAAAGCAGTGTGAAAGTTTTTGATGAGATGTTTGGGATTTATGCATTCGGAAATCATCATCATCGTGGCGCGACAGCCCGACGTCGGGCCTTGGCCGCCTGGATCATTGTCCTCCAATTATCTCGGTCACGTGACCGCGTCCTCCAATTTTGGGAGCCCAGCAGCTGCGCGGCGTCCACACCTACTGAGCTCTCCCAACGAGATCTCGGTCGTCCTCGCAGTCTCGCTCCGTCGACTCGTTCTGCATTCATTACTCTCTTAGGCATGCGATCATCGTCCATTCTTTGTACATGCCCTGCCCATTGAAGTCGTTGTAGTTTGACGATTTTCGAGACTTGCAGCTCATCGTACATTTCATACAACTCATGGTTGTACCGGATGCGCCATCCATCTCGATCGCAAACAGCCCCGAAAATTCGCCGTAGAACCTTACGTTCGAAAGTGTCTAGCATGTTTTCGGAGGCTTGAGTTAGGGTCCATGCTTCGCAGCCATAGCATAGCACTGGTCGTATAATGGTTTTGTACACGCGGAGCTTCGTGTTTCTGTGCACATGCTTCGATTTCATTATGGGGAGAACCGAGAAAAAAGTCTTATTAGCTAACTGTATCCGTCGCTTGATTTCGTCAGTTTCATTGGCGTCCCTTGACAAGTTGCAACCCAGGTAAATGAAGTTGTTCACGAACTCGATTTTGAGGTCCCCCACATTGATGCTTGGTTGTGCAGGTGTCCTTGTCACCGATTGCATCATTATTTTAGTTTTACCCTCGTTAATACGTAATCCAACTTCCTTTGCAGCGGTATCGAGCGTATGCAGAGGTTCTTCTGCGTCAGCCAATCTTCGGGACATGATGTTGATGTCGTCGGCGTACGCTGCTAATTGTGTCGACTTGATGAGTAGCGTCTTGCTGTTGTCCATATTCATGGCCCGAATAACGTATTCCAGTGCTAGGTTGAAGAGCGTCGGTGCCAGTCCATCGCCCTGTTTCAAACCAGTGCGTGTTTCAAATAGATCAGTAAGTCTATTCTGGATCCTGACTTGTGAGACGGAGTTGGTCATCGTCATCTTTGTCAGTCGCACTAATTTTGCTGGTATACCGAATTTCAGCATGATGTTGTACAGTACTCCACGATCGATACTGTCGTATGCCTGCTTGAAGTCGACAAAGATTTGGTATACGTTTACGTTGTATTCCCAGCACCTCTGGAGTATCAGTTTGACTGAGAAGAGCTGATCGGTTGTGGAGCGACCAGGTCTGAAACCGCTTTGATATTCGCCAATGACTCGTTCTGCGTACGGTTTTATTCTATTTTCCAGAATTTTCGTCAAAATTTTATAGGACGTACAAACTAGTGAGATGCCCCTGTAATTCTCACACCGCAATTTATCTCCCTTTTTATGGATTGGACAGATGATGCTTCTGCGCCAATCGTCTGGGATCTCCTCGTTCTCCCATACTCGCAGGAGTAATTGATGTATGGCATCAACTAGACTCGTTCCACCGAATCTTAGCAGTTCAGCTGGGATCTCGTCAGCGCCCGGCGCTTTATTTCGTTTTAGTGACCGCAACGCGAGACCAACTTCCTCTACTGTCGGGGGTTGAATGGGTGGGCCTAGATCAACAATATCATCGAGAGCTTCCTGTGTGGGGATGTTAGATGGTCGGTTTAGAAGCTCTTCAAAATAAGAGGCCCATCGTTTGTTAATACCATCGGTGTCGCTGATGATGTTTCCATCCTTGTCCTTACAAAGGCTAGTCCTGGGTTGGTAGCCGTTCTTAATTGTATTTACTAGTTTGTACGCTTGTCTGGTATTCCTATTAGCTAAATTTTCGTTTATGTTCAGCAACTGCTCGTCAAAGTATTTACGTTTCTTACGTCTAATTATTCTATTCGATATTCGCCGTAGCTCGTCATATTTTTCTCTTCTGGCTCTGGTTCCTCGTTGAATCCATTGTCTGTAGGCCTCGTTTTTCGCGTCAAGTGAATTTTTGCATTCTTCGTCGAACCAGTCATTTCGCGCTCGCCGGGCTTTATATCCCACGACCTTCTCTGCGACATCCTTGATGGTACCCTTGAGTTCTTCTCAGAACCCATGGACGCCTGTGTTGCTGATGTTGTGTAGCATAGGTGATAGTTTTTCCTCAAGGGTGGTAGTATACGCCACCGCTGTAGCATCACTCAAGAGCTTATCAACCGCAAAGATTTTGGGAGGGCTGATTCTTGACTGGTGCACTGAGGATATTCTACATCTGTAGGTCGTCTTCACCAAGTGATGATCTGAGTCGCAGTTTGCTCCTCGATAGGAGCGGACATCCATGACACTAGACGCCCATCTCCTGCAAATGAGGACGTGGTCAATTTGGTTGACGGTATGTGCGTCTGGAGACTTCCAGGTCTGCTTGTGAATGCGTCGATGCGGGAAACACGTAGAGCTTACGACTAGATTCCTGCTGCAGGCGAAGTCGATAAGTCGCTGGCCGTTATCGTTACATTCTTCATGGAGGCTGTGGCCTCCAGAGGTCCCCCGATGCCAACTTTCATTCCCGACTTTCGCGTTAAAGTCTCCCAGCAGCAATTTGACGTCGTTTGTTGGAAGTGAGTCGAAGAGAGTTTCAAGGCGGGCGTAGAACTCGTCTTTTACTGCGTCTTCTTTAACTTCAGTGGGGGCATGCACATTGATGAGCCAGAGATTGAAGAATCGAGTCTTGATGCGAATCGCACACAGCCGTTCATTTATGGGTTTGAAGTCAGTAATGTGCGGTTTGAGGTGATTGTCCACTATAAATGCTACTCCAAACTCCTTGCGGCCCGATGGTTTGCCACTTGTAAAAATTGTGTGCGATTTCTTGTCATTAATCTCGCTGCCAAGCCAATTTGTTTCCTGGACTGCAGTAATGCTCAGTTTGTACTTTTTGACCTGTTGAAGGAGGGCCTTCTCGGCCCCCGGTTTGTTCAGGGAGCGTACATTCCAGGCTCCGAAAGAATAATCCGTTATTCGTTTGCGTGGTCGTCGTTGTTGATCCGTCCAATCCGAGGCTTTTGTTCCAGGTTTCTTGACATGGAGTGGTTTTTACAAGGACGAGTTGTCAGCACGTCGCTTAACCCCATTCGGGGGATGGCCTCGGAGATAGCTGCTTCAGATGGTTTAATAAACGTGCTGGAGCCCACACAACTATGTAGCAGGTCCAACTACGCAAGTCATTCCATCCTACTAGACCTGAGACGCTTAGGTGTTTGTCAGCCATTCAGGCTACAGCCATCTGCCTTTTCCAAACTGTCTTATCGCTAAGACATTGGCCGTCAGCGAATTGATACACTGCCGTTACCAGGGGGCGCCCACGCGGAGGACTATGGAAAAGGTCTTTGCCCCCCCATTCGGAAATAGTATCCAAATTGTGTTGTATATAAAAACAATGGCATCCCGGCACTCTCATGGAAATCAAACGTTGCTTGTGGCTTACTTCATCATGAGAATATTTGTGGCACAGGTACCTATGTATTAGGTAGGGCCACTGTACCCTAGTGTGCGATCACTTCATCATAACTATTGTGGCTCGACAGTCAGTCGCAGGGCCTTGGCGGTTCGGATTATTTCCCTCTAATTGCTTCGGTTAAGAGACTGCGTCCACCAGTTTCGGAAGCAAAGTACGGAGGAACTAACAAGAGTTCGGTATGTTGGACACTTCTTATTAGTACTCGTATCTCACAAATTAAAAAAATGTAGGCGATAGCTTATGGTTTCAATATAATTCAAATCAGTTTACAAAATTCTTGGAAATGGAGGTGAGAAAACTTGACGTTAACAACACTTAGGGCCGTTTTCTCAATGTCTGGTTATACTGCAAGTTAGCTATCTGGGACGCGGTCTATTGAAGGCCTAAACTCTAAGCGTATACAATTCCCAAAATATGACAATACAGTAGAAAAATCAGCTGACTTTCTTAGCGGAATTCTGCCGGCCTTTCTGTTCTATTCTACGTCTGTACCGCCTCTCAGCATTAATTTACGGCTGAATTGGTTTCAAATCCTATTCTATCGACTGAATTTCCTGAACTATCTTCTTTAATTAAACTGATCATTTAATTGTCTCATTTGAATGTCCAAACGTAAACAGTTCTAGCTGTCAAAATCTCAGCAGCTCAAATCAGCTGTTTTGAATTATCCGATAAACTTTATACTGAAGGATAGGTGGCGTTTAACGTTTCCCGATAGGATAAATTTTTAAAAAACATTGATGAATCGGTCCTTAATCTATTAAAATGGCTGATAATTCTTCGACGTACCCTACAACAGTAATAAAACGAATTCCGTGGTATCCACTATCACCACCATTCCACTACTGGCAATATGTTAAATTTTAGAATTGTAATTAGATTTTAATTAAACAGAAGCATGTCGACATTAAATTTAATTTGAGATTGCATGTCGTGTGGAAGAATTCTTGCCTGGAAAGTGGGTTAACCGGCGCAGAAGTCATATATGATAAGGGCATATTTCCGGGCTCTAGTTCTTGCTGGAGCAATTCAAAAACCTTACCGTCTGCCTCTACTTACGTTCCTCCCTTTCATACAAACATGTGGCCATCGAAAATGGGATTCATATGTATTTGTAATTAGAATTTGATGATTTCTCTCCGATTACAGAACTCGCAATTATCCTATTCAACGATGACAAACTCAACACGTACCTATGAATGAATTGCAAGGTGTAATTCAAATATGATTGCAGCCAAAGATCTATTACGGCACATGGTAATTGGGTTTTACACCAGCTGTATAATCAGAATGTCTTGGCAAGCCATTCGAAACCCACTGCAAAACGGCTGCTGTAATTTTACGTGGAGAGGTGAGACACCCGTTGTTGGGCATAGTTTGTTGATTATCTAATTTACGAGATTTTGGTTGCTGAATGCAATTAAATTAAATTGCAGTGGATACAAAGGGATCTAGTGCGGTGAGTCAAATTATAACGTTTGAGCAACGCAGCAGAAGCGGCTTGAATTCGTCTGATTTCGGATAGGTGTAAATTGCTGGGTGTAGATTGACCTGAAGAATTATTCTTATTGGAGACAATAATGACTAGATTTATAGTAAATCAACGAAAACTAAAATACTGATCCACTCAGAAATTGGTTTAGTACCACACACATTACCTTTTTAATAAACTATTCACAGAGAGAACTATGTATTCAGTTCTCTTAATCAATCTTTTAAAATTCAGCTAATAATCCAGCTGAGTATCTAGCTTATCCAACTTTTAGGTGCTAAAGTTCATTTTTCTATTACACTTTCAGCTAATTTTCTTTTAAAAATCAAGAATGGAAATCTTAACTGCTTTTTCATCGACCATCATCAATGAAACATTGCAAAAAAACAAACCTCTTCCGAATCCTTTCAGAAATATGAAATTGGATGAAAGAGAAGAAGGCAACTCTCATACCACCAGAAAACATTCATTTCCTTGCCCAAACTATTACGAGGAGTGAACGAGTGAAGCACATTTTCCCAACGTTTCCAGTAGACACACTCTGCTAAGTGATAGGATCCGATGCGAAGCATTTTCTCAGAGTGCTAAAAAAATGCAAATCGCGAGCTGAGGATATTGAATGCTTTGAAATGGATAATATACAGAATCAACGTTGGATGTGGTGTCTATCGTGGACGTCGGTGGTACTTCATCGCTAAAGAGTCAGTGAAGGCAGTAGATAGTCGTTTCAGATGCTCACGAGGAAAATTGCAACCAAAAGCCACTACTCGTTCAGTGCAGATATTCCATCTGCCATATGGTTTGCCAAAGGGTTGTTCGCCAAGTGTAAGCTATTATAATGGCCAAAATCAAATTTCAGCTTATGTTCTCTACAGTCACAAGCAAAATAAGCCTTAGTTTGAATTAAAAGTAGGCATTCCAATCTATCATTTTACGCATTAAAAAGGCTTCGTTTAAATATCAAGTAATTTAGATTGGCTAAAAGTTTATCGTTGACAGTTATAACAAGACCGTTTTCAAAAACAGTGTCTGTTTGACAGTCTTCACAACTGACTAGATACTTCTAGTCATGAGTGTGGGATATCTTTACGCTACAATGGCTGAAAATCTTTCACGTTCGATTGCTACTTTGGGTGAAAGACTCGTTCCGCCCAGGATACAATGATGTAAAAATTTTATACTCGTAGAACAGATCCTATACGTTATACATATATCTTTATGGAGAAATATTCAAATAAGTATGCCTTGCATGCCTTTGTCCTCCGGTAGTACCCCATATGTGGACCCTGCATTAAGATTGAATTACTTTTATGCAGACTAGAAATTTATTCTCAAATGGATAGTAGAAGATGACAAACTATCAGTGACCAGGATCTGAATACTCGGAAAAAAATATTAAGAATGGCTAAGAATGATTGACTTGGGGCGTTTTATAACTTGTGGGTACGCCAAAAAAATACTGATCTGAACTAGTGAAATTACAGTATGTGCATTAAGCTAAGTGTCGCGCGATGGTGACACTAGATGTGAAGTGAAGAATGCCTTTAACTCAGCAGATTGGACGCATTTATACTCCTCGCAGCAGAAGGTGGGTGTTCCCGAATATTTGGCCACTTATCAGAAGATATTTGGCTGGAAAAAAATTAGGTCGGATTTAGCTGGACAAAAAACCGAATTAGTCCATATCAGTAAACGTAAAAAAAAGAGTTCTATAAAGATAAGAATCGGAGGAAGTAGCACTACATCAAAGGCTGCCATAAAGTACCTCGGTGTAATTTTCGACGCGAAACTCACATTTAAGAAAATATTCAAATATTTCTCAAATTATCCTGTGAGAAAGTGGCGAAGATAACCGCGGAGCTTTGCCAAGGTTGATGCTAAATGTTGGAGGTCCGAAACATAGCAAACCCCAGATATAGGTGACCGTATCTATTTTGCTTTATGCGGTGCCCATTTCGGTTGAAGCACTAAGCAAAGCATACAACGCAAGGTTTATTAGTTAGATTTACTGCAGTAGTGCACGAAAGGTTTGCTTCGCATATCGCACCATATCAGATGAGGTAGTCTAGGATGATACCCATAGACATACTAGCGGCTAAAATGGGAAGGCTTTACAACGGAAGGCACTTGGGTTCGGCAGAGGGCCTCATGGAATGAAAGCAGAGTGAGTGCGAGGACTCGATGTTGAGGTAGCAGCGTCGGTGGACTGAAACGACGAAGGACCGATGGACACACACACTCATCCCTGATACCGATGCATGGATCAGTTGAAAACACGGTTATGTGAACCATTACCTTACATATTTTCGCACCGGACATGGGGAATATAAGAGATGCTTGTATAGATTCTGACATGATAGCTTTTCAGAATGTCCCACTTGTGCGGGGGTCGAAGACGACGAAACGCGGAAAGTAGAGAGGAGAAATTGGTGAGCGTTGTCATCAGCCCGGAAAACTTGGCGTTGTATATGCTGGTGACAGCGCAGAATTGGAAAGCGGTGTGTTGGCGAAATACACCGCGAATCCCGGAAAGCAAAAGCGCTGCACCAGTCAGCCGTAAGGATCCAGCAGTAGCCACACAGTTGCGAAAGTTAGTATGTACGTGTGATCACCATTAGCCGAAACCAGCCCTGCGATTAATCGTAAAATAATCGATTATTTCTAGTAATCGATAATTCGATTATTTCGATTAATCGAAAAATAAGATTAATCAATTAATCAAAAAACCCGACTAATCGATTAATCAAAAAAATACGATTAATCGATTGTTCGTTTATTATATACTATGGGGGATAGCCGAAGCAGACCACTTACGTTTGGGTCCCTTTTCGCCCCCTCCCGGTCATCAGTGGCTTCCAGATGTCGACTGATAATTGTCGACCTCTTTCTTCATCACTGAGTCCCGTGTTATTGCTAGCATTTGTTTGAAGCTGAGTTCACTCATGGCTTCTACACTTATCGTGTGCCTGCCTGTGATCCTCAACCTCGTGCTAGCCAGTGCTGGACATTCGCACACAATGTGTGCTGCCGTCTCGGCCTCCTCCAGGCATAGCCTGCAAACGTCATCTTCCCCGATTTTCATCTTGGCCAGATGAGCCTTAAAATTACCATGCCCTGTGACCAAGGCAGTTATCCAGCTTAGGGTACTCCGTTTATAACTAAGTACCTTTCTCGCTTCCCTGCCTAAAGGGCTGGTTATTGCATTCCGAGCTTGTTTGCAAGTGACTAGCTCCTGCCATCTTTGTTGATGCATGGAGTCCATCCACTTCCCAACCTTCGCTCCAATCATGCCGTTCCCCAGAGCAACTCTGGGTTCTGGGCCAATGAAAGTTGCCGCAGATCCCTGTTTTGCTAGGGCATCCGCCGCCTCATTTCCTGTTGTACCTATGTGTCCTTTTACCCACATCAGCGTAACCTCATTTTCTGAGGCACACGTGTTGAGCTTTCGGACACACTCTAGTACCAGTTTAGAGTTTATGTCCGTCTGCTGCATGCATCTGATCACCGATTGGTTGTCCAGTGCAATAAGGATTTTCTTCCCCCGCACCTGACCTTCAAGCAAGTGGTCCAACGCATGCAACAAGCCAAGCATTTCTGCCTGGTATACGGACACATACTCTCCTAGACTAAGCGCACATGCTAGGTTTAGCTCTTCAGAGTAAACCCCCGCCCCCGCTTTACCGTCCATTAAAGAGCCATCAGTAAAAATGCTGATGTCATTGTACATACACTCATTATGTATGTTTCCATCTGCAATGTGAGTCTTGTGTAGTCTTTCAACTACCCTACGTCTACTCATGCCTTCTACCGGCATTAGAGTCTCCCTGACCTCATCATGAATAATGTCTAGGATGCTCTTATGACCGCTGCTAGTTCCAAAGCGATGCCACATGGCATCCCTTTCCATGCGTATTGCCGAAAGCGCCGCCGTTTTCTTTATAAATAAGTCCAATGGCGGCAGTCCCAGCAATGCCTCCATTGCTCGCGTTGGTGTGGTGCGCATTGCACCACATATGCTTACGCAAGCTATCCTTTGTACCCCATCTAGCTTCTGCTTTGTGGTATTCTGCATGGCTTTTGGCCACCATACCACTGATGCATAGGCTAGAATAGGTCTTACCATCATTGTGTAAATCCAGTGTGTCGCTTTAGGTGAAATTCCCCACCTACGAGCACACACTCTCTTACATTGATGCAAAATCCTTTTCGCTTTTTGGATCTTTTCATCAACGTGAACATTCCAAGTTAGTTTCGCATCTACGGTAACTCCTAGATGCTTCACTTCCTTGGACACCTTGATTTCCGAACCAAAAAGCCGTAAGGGAGTTATCTCTATGTCTTTCCTCTTACGAGTAAAAATCATAGTGTTTGATTTACTAGCGTTTATGGTTAGCTCTTGCTCATTACACCATTCTTCGGTTACTTTGAGAGCTTGTCCCATGCAACCTAGAATTGTGTCCATGAACTTTCCACTGACCGTGAGTGCCAAGTCATCGGCGTATCCTACAGTGTGTACGCCCATCGAGTCTAGTTTCCAGAGAAGACTGTCCACGGTGATGTTCCACAGTAGAGGCGAAAGAACACCTCCTTGTGGGCATCCTCGGACTACCTTACCCCGTATTCTGTCACATCCACTGCTAAGATTTACCGCCCTCTGCTTAAGCATAGAGTCGATCCACTTAATTATAATGTTATCAACCCCCCGCTCAAACAGGGCGTTCCTTAGTTTGGTAAAGGAGATTTTATCAAAAGCACCCTCTATATCCATAAAAGTAGACATAGCGATCCCGCCATTGTTAATCTCTCTCTCTGCAACTCTAACAAGTTCATGTAGAGCGGTTTCCGTAGATCTGCCTGCTCTATAAGCATGTTGGCACCTACGCAGAGGACTATACATTAGCGTGGTGTTCTCCACGTAGTCCACCAACACCTTTTCCATTCTTTTCAACAGGAATGATGTAAGGCTAACCGGCCTGAAGGACTTTGCCTCTGTATAGTCTTTCTTTCCCGGTTTAGGCAGGAAGACCACTTTAGCCTCCCTCCATGCCTTCGGGATGTAGCCTGCTGAAAGACAGGCGACGAATATATTCCGGATCCTATCTAGTAGAGCGCTCATGCCCCACTGTAATAGTGCCGGGAATATTCCGTCCATTCCAGCCGTTTTAAATGGAGTAAAAGAGTTTATAGCACTTTTGACTCCATTTGGAGTTATTATCCTCTCAGCTTCTTGTTGACTTACCCCACCAGCTCCCATGTTACTTTGAGGCCATGGTTGGTCTGACTTGAAACTTCCAGGAAAATGTACCTCCATCAGGGCCTGCAACGTTTCTTCCACTGTTTCTGTCATGGAACCATCAACTTTGCGTATCAGCCCCATTTTCGAAGCAGTGTCTTTCGATATCATCTTCTGTAATCTGCATACTTCCGACGTATCCTTCATGCTAGAGCAGAATTCCCTCCACGTATTTCGTTTCCGAAGACGTAAGGTTCTTTTCAGCTCCCTCTTTTTATCCTTGTATAGTTCCCAAGAGTGAGAGTCTCTCTCCCTCATGTAACGGTTAAAGGCTTTCCTTGTCTCTTTTTTCATAGACTCCAGTTCCCTACTCCACCATGGTGTTGGGTCCTTTTCGTCCACTACTGTGGAGGGACAAGCGTGTTCGAAGGCGCGATTAATAGCGGAGTTCAGTTGTTCCACTGTTCGCTCTATCTCGACCGTATTCCGAGGTATTCCGTCTTGAATATCCTCGACTTGTTCCAATAAATATGTCTCGTACTTAACACGATCAGTATTTTTTGGCACTCTTATACGTTTGCGTTCGCTACTCCGTTTTCTGCCATACAGAATTTCAAACTGGATAGCCCTGTGATCAGACATGGTTAGCCTGTCCACCACTCTCCAATTCTGAACTCTGTCAAGCATATTAACAGAGCTTAGGGTAATGTCGATCACTTCAGCCCTTCGTGCATCCACGAAGGTGGGAGCGACCCCCTTGTTTGCTACCAGCAGATTGTACTTTTCCACAAATTCTAGCAGCTGCTGTCCTCTGGGATTGTCATCTGTGCTGCCCCACACAGTGTTGTGCGCATTGGCATCACAGCCTATGATCAGGGCCATATCTCTTTCTTTACAATACCTTACCAGATTTGTTCGTAAAAATACGATAAATCGATTCTGATCATGAACTAAATTTTTTTTTTTAATCCTAGTGGGGCTTAGCGCGACATCATATTCTGTTCTGGACAATGGGGCGCAACTCTTCAAACGACTAACCCAGCGATTTACACTCTTTTGCCATAGACAAAAACAATATATTTTTTTTTTTAATTTCCGGCTTTAAAAATCATATATCTCTTAAAGTAAAAAAAAACACTAAATAATGATGTATATCGTATATCAAGCTTATAGGAAAATTTAGTGCTTTTGAATTTCGCCATATAACTTCTTTTCTACGATGAAGTGAACCAGTCGAAAATGTTCGACTGGTGCACTTGCAACCGATAGCTGAGCTAGCTATCAAGCTCGCGAATACCTGCCACTCGCTGAGGAGGTTTTGACACTTAGGTGTTTGGCGTAGTCCGAACGACCAAAGCCATTGGGTGGTATGCATAAAGTGAGTCGAGTGGAGTAAAGCTGAGTTGACTGAATTCCACTCAATTTTCACTATGGAGCGGAGAGTAGTTTTATGCATACAACTTTTTCACTCGATTCACCGAACATAGCAGACTCAGGAATGTCCTCAATAGACTTCACTCTTGAGTATATCCTCATTATTATGCATACCACCCATTGCATTCGACCTATTGTGAGGTTACCCCACAGAAACAAAATTGTTAAAATACAAGGATGTGGTACAATGCGATAATAGATTTGAAACAATTATTTTTTAATTATCCGCTCAAGATAAATTAAAAGAAAATCAATTAAACATCATAAGCATCTCAATTCGCATACTGCAATTAACTGCCTAACCAGTTCAATACAGATCCGAATCCGATCAAAAGCTTGAACTGCAGGCAGGTCATAAGCAAGAAAAATTGTTGAAAACATTTTTCAAAATGCTCAAAAAACTACTAACATCCATTACGTATTCATAAGTCGTATTCAAAGAATGTTCTCCTTAAAAAGTTTTAACCTTGTTTCGAGCACATACAACATTCCCTTTGCAATTACTTTATTTAAACTTTCCTGCCCTGGCTGTTATTCACTTACCGTGTTCATTGTACCCATACAAAGAGAAAAGCCGATGGGATGGAACAAAGGTCAAAAACTACCACGGAATAATTAGCTGAGGCCATTAAGGACATCATAAATAAGTTTACATAGTTGAATGTCGGCTACTACGTTTACAAATTATTACGAGTATTTTCCTACGGCCACACCATTCGAGCCGAGAAATACGATGACTACTATATGTCCTGCACTTGACGATTTCGAGTTTCGTCCTTGTCGCCTGTGTTCAGGTATTTTGTATGAAGAGTCCTTATTCGTTGAGGAGGAGAGGTTATCAACATGAGAGGCATTTCCTTAGTACCACTATATATGAACCGTTAGTGGAACATCCGGAAAGTCCTATATTCTCGACTTTGCTGCCTACTCTTGTTTTTCCTATCCGCTTGGCGTAGTATAACTTTTGTCGGCTCACACCGGACGGGAGAGAAAGAGAGAATAGGCACTTGCGCTGCCATATTCCTATTAAATTATTTATGAGGCATTTAATTAATGCATTTAAGTGGAATCAGTATACAACTTTGACTGAGAGGAAAACTTGAAACGAAAGAAGGATACTGAATGCGAATATAATGAACTTGGAGAGGTTTTTTATAGGTTTGTAAAGATTCGCCTAGAATGTTGCTGGAAGTGTATTTTCAGTTGATTATTTGCCAAGACCTTAATGACGTTAATGGCTGTTTGTTGCCTTTTGGGTCGGGAGGAAAAAATATCAGAGGAATTTCTTGTTATCCTTTGCCGAGCTTAATGGAATAAGTGCAACTAATGAAACGTAAGTTAATATGAATTTATAGCTTGATGGGCTTCTGTGAATGTTTAGAAAAAGGGAGAGTTTATCGAGAATCATGGAAAGCATATGACTCCTGTTCTTAAAACAAATCAACTAACCACGTTTTCCTTTTAAATTAAAAAAAAAAAGCTTTGTGTTGAAGCAAAGCGTGACTGCAGAACAAAAAAAGGCATTCATCGCTTTTGTGTATTCCAATCTTTTCAGCAAAAAATCAAAACTACTGCTTTCTGAAACCATTCGAATCAAAATAATTCCAATTGAACTGATGATATTTCGTAATTCTCACACCAATCCCATTAAGCTTCCATATCATCCCAAATAGAACAGTCGACAACAAGCAAACCGAGTAAAAAGGATTTCGAAAATCAAAAGCGTTCATAGGCGTCTTTGATAAGACTACAGACAAATATTGTTCAGTTGGCTGATCATAGGTTGCAAAAAAAAATTACTTCCGTATCACTGGACATTCCCCATATTCTCTCAATAATCAACCAGGCTACAAATACCAAACCTGTGGGATATGGATACAAAATTGCATACACATCACTTTGAGCTACCACACAGGGAGCTGCATGTGCTCATGTGTGTTTCGTAATCAGTCCGATGTTATGGTGTCGAATATAGTGCCTGTATTCCCAAACTTCTTGTCCTACCTATTCGCCTTGATAGTTGCTCTATCCATATTGTTCGCTTTGCTCATGGTAAACATAAACGACGAAGTACACACAATCTTGTGCGAATGTGAAACCTTTTTCCGGAGGAAAACTTCACACAATCAGTGCACAACTTGAATACATTTACCACCACACATCACCAGATTTCCTATTTTTCCCTTTCTATATACAATAGATGGGATCCAATCTGACAACGAGACAGTAAGAACATACATGTTTATTTATAGTGAGAAAATTGACACAGTCCCTATGGGACCTATTTGCAACCTTTATGAGAACGACATTGACCAGCGAGGCGTTCAGAATTAGAGGCATAGGATAGTGCTTGGAAAACAATAACGGGCTTGTCTATGGGGAGGGGGGCTAAGATTGATTGTCCTTGAAAGGGACAGAGTGTTGGAGGTCATGGATATTTTCGCTTTAATTTTAAGGCTAGTCAATCGGTGGTTGTATTATGTTAAGAAAGTCCACAAATGCGCGGGAGAGTAGACGACATATGCCTGGAAAGTTTTTTCCCATTAATTTTCTTCCCACTTTGTCTAATCTTCGGAGACACAGACAGAGGGCTAATATCCTTGAGCCTTATTATTAGCTTTTTCTTAAAATAAATTATGAAACGGGGATGACGTAATAATGGACTACAATAGAACAAAAGGATCAATTTCTTGCACATTATGAACAACTGGAGTAAAGAAACAATTTTTTTCTATTCTTTCTTAAAAGTGTTACAAGTTATTGATCCTTGTCACTGTCAAAGTACTTCCCGCCCCTCTAAATACACTATTTCCCAACAGTCTTTTCACTTCTTGAAGTAGTCCGTGATAGCTTCATTTGAAATTGCCTTTAAGTGGCGAATTTCCTTTAATGGCTTTCGGAGCGCCCTTTCAGCACAGACTTTAATTTTGCAAACAGGAAAATGTCGCAGGGAGCAGTGTCGGGAGAGGGAGAATTTAGGGAAGGACAGTAATCCGATGTTTGGCACAAAAGTCGCGAATTAACAAGGCTGGCAGGCACATTGTCATGGTGATGTAACTATGAGTTGTCTCGCCGCAACTGTAATCCTTTATTACAAATTTTACGCACAACCTCCTCAAAACGCCTTCGGATCGAACCTATCGTTTCTTTTTGAGCCTGGAAATTCTTTGGCAGCCCACTGTGATGACTAGACTTTTGCTTCAAAATCCTTTCCGCAATCCCATCTCTCGTCGAAGATCCAAGAATACTTTCCCCAATTGCATGCAAAATTTCAAATTGCATCGTTACTCTCGAATATCGTATATTGCGAAAAGTGCCACGAAAAAAGAAACACGTCGCACTCAAATAGCAGCAACTCGGAAAATAAACGAGATAGAGACAATCTGCGCAGCCAGTTACACCTAGAGTTATGACAATCGCGGAGCTGTCAACTGCCCGTTACAACGACGATATATGGACAAGTAGTTAACCGCGTTCCGTTATTCTGTTAACTTTAACTAACCCATAGTATACTACTTTGCCTTAACCCCTAGCGGGGCATAGCGCGTCAACTACTCCTGCGCGCCATCGTACTCTGTTCTGGGCAATGGGGCGCAACTCCCCAAAAGACTTACCCAGTACCTGACACTCCTTTGCCACAGATCGACGCCATGTGATTCGAGGACCCCCTCTTGGTCGGCCTTGGTTGGAAATGGGGTTCCATTTCATGGCATGCAAAGCAATGCAGTTATCACTCTTCCGCAATGTGTGACCTATCCACTGCCATTTTCGCCTGCGTATCAATTCGTCGATTGGCATCTGACCCGTACGCCGACTTAGTTCTTCATTTGATATTGTTTCGGGCCAGAAAATTCTTAAAATTCGACGAAGACATGAGTTGACGAAAACTTGCAGCTTTCTGGTAACTCCTACGGAAACTTTCCATGTACTGCTCCCATACAAAAGCACTGATAGTACCAGGGAGCGAAACAGGCCCAGCTTGGTCTTGATGCTGAGATAACTGCTCTGCCAGATTTTGGACAGCATGCCGTATGCGCGTTTAGCCTGGTTGATACGACGAGCGATGTCCTGCTCCGTACCACCATTTTCGGCAACAATGCTACCCAAGTAGACGAAGTTGTCTACCTTCTCTACAGGCTGCCCATTAATATTGATGGCAATCATCATCATCATCATCGTGGCGCGACAGCCCGACGTCGGGCCTTGGCCGCCTGGATCATTGTCCTCCAATTATCTCGGTCACGTGACCGCGTCCTCCAATTTTGGGAGCCCAGCAGCTGCGCGGCGTCCACACCTACTGAGCTCTCCCAACGAGATCTCGGTCGTCCTCGCAGTCTCGCTCCGTCGACTCGTTCTGAATTCATTACTCTCTTAGGCATGCGATCATCGTCCATTCTTTGTACATGCCCTGCCCATTGAAGTCGTTGTAGTTTGACGATTTTCGAGACTTGCAGCTCATCGTACATTTCATACAACTCATGGTTGTACCGGATGCGCCATCCATCTCGATCGCAAACAGCCCCGAAAATTCGCCGTAGAACCTTACGTTCGAAAGTGTCTAGCATGTTTTCGGAGGCTTGAGCTAGGGTCCATGCTTCGCAGCCATAGCATAGCACTGGTCGTACAATGGTTTTGTACACGCGGAGCTTCGTGTTTCTGTGCACATGTTTCGATTTCATTATGGGGAGAACCGAGAAAAAGGTCTTATTAGCTATATATTGATGGCAATAGGTGTCGGATTTCTTTTTCGCAACGGCGGGCTAAGCACCTTGGTCTTGTTGGTATTAATCTTTAGCCCAACCTTGCTTGCCTCACTCTCGAGATCTAACGCCATTGCGGACAGATCCATGATTTTGTGGGAGAGTAGGCATATGTCGTCAGCGTAGTCAAGATGTTGTAGATAAGATGTCAAAGTCCATTGAATTCCTCTGTCGAGTCCGGATAGGGCTGCATGTAACACATCGCCGATCACAATGAGGAATAGGATCGGTGAGAGGATGCACCCCTGCCGAACTCCACTGCGAATCTCAAAGTCCCCCGACACCTTACCTTTATGCAGAACGCGACATTTCGCGCCGTCATAGGTTGCCTTAATAATAGCCACAAGCTTCTCAGGGATGCCTCTCCTGCGCAAGGCCGCCCATATAGAATCCCGGTTCACACTATCGAAAGCCTTTTCGAAATCGATGAAAAGCAAGTGAAGCGGAGAATCGTATTCAGCGCATTGCTCGATGATGATTCGCAAGGTGTTAATGTGATCGACACAGGAGAATCCGGATCGAAAGCCAGCCTGCTCTTCATCAATTGTGCTTTCTAAGTGGGCCTTTAGTCTTTCCAGGACGATTTTAGCTATTATCTTGGCAACGGCAGGAAGCACATATCAACTATTTATAAGAGGCTTAGTTTTCGTTTCGATTGTAGAGCAAGCACACCCCACAGTGGGAAGACAACGCAAACAACTATAGCGACGACCGACGGCGGGATTAAGACCCGCAAAGTCAGTTAGAATTCAGACTAGCGCCTCAACGCACTAAACTATAGGACCAATCAAAAAGCTAGAAAAAATGTGCTCATTGTAAACTTTATTATGACATCTCATTATGCCTATGCTTGATGAATAAAAAATTGATCTTTTTTCCCTGCATGGAGAACACTCTTATATTTGTTCTAATACAATGAAAAGCTTTGAGCTACCAGATTTAGTAAGCTTCACATTAATACCAAATTTCATGCATGTTGCTTTAGCCATTTACGAGATATTGTCAAGACAGACGGACCAACAGTGAACCGATTTCATAAGAGTTTTTTTTTCATTAATTTATCATTAACTAACTTTGTTTCTAGAGAACTACTTGCGATACTCCTGGACATGTCTACTCCACACGGGAGTCAGAAGGTGGTGATAGCCTCCGCCTAGTTTCCCTGGAATTGTGACGTGATCTCTCCAGTTGAAGCTTATTTATTTGTCGACTTCTTCAGGTAGACCAATTCGCATTTTATCAGTGACTGCGATGCCAACGCACATAATAGTGTCTGGGGAGAGGCGACATTCCTTCTTAATTATTTCATGTGTTAACACGAGTTCTTTTTCAACAAATAGGGCAACACCACTTTTATTACTGTTGCCAGGAAGACGTACTTGGTTTTAGTATTGCCTGTGGAGTCTTATCGGAGATACTCACAAATTGGAAGGTGGATGGAATATCAAATTCAGACCAAATACAAACCCAATTTGACATTCCTAGGTGCAAGAGAGCCCAGGATAGTTGGGAGTTTTATTAGGGCGGAGCCAAGTTGTCAATGTGAATACAGGAATTCGTTCACTGTATACATCTAAGGAGGTTGTTGTAGAGGTTCTAAACGGGACAGTTAAAGAAGGCTATCGTCGCTACCTGGAAAAGCACATATGCAAAAGCTCCTTCCTAACGGAATTCTTAAAAGGCAGGTTGTAGCTTTCACAAAGGGCCTGAAGAAAAAGTGAGTCTTCCCTTACACACCCACTTCCCGCTGAAACACCCTATATGTCCATAACATCGACTGATAATCTAGCCTCATCCAATATCTCTGGGGTTATTTCCTACGGACAAAATTTCAAATGAGCAGTAGAATCCTTTGAACTCTTCAATTGCTGCCCACTGCAAAACAGTCTTGATTCGGTAGTATTTCGGTAATACATTCGGTACATTGAGCTAAATATCACATTTATGGAGTGTAGTGAAGTTGGTGTTCATTCCTGGAAACGATAATATGCCGGAGTAGGTAGGTAATCTTATAGGCCAAAAAGCTTCGCATCGTTTCTTCTGAAAAATATTGAGAGACGACATCCAACAATGAAATATCAATAACCCCACATCGAACTCAATTAATTCACCTGTCTGAACTCTTTCAACGGTGTGTGCCCTACACAATCTCGTAAGAACGATTGCAAAAAAAAACTTTCATTAAAAGAGGATTGCTCTGTGCACCTTCCTTGACATTGAGGTTGGTCTCGACCACTCTGGCTACAACTGTATATGTCTGGAAGCTGAGCTTAGAGATAAATCATACGCGTGGATTGACACCAACCTCAACATACGTTGACGCTGTTAACGATTGCCATCAGGGTAGGGGTTTTTCCTCGGGTTTTAAGGTCACTTGTCGTGGTTGAGTGACTCGCTAGGCTCATGCTGAAGTGGAGCAGCAAACACGTCAAAAATGTTAATAGCAAAGTCACACAAGCGGGCTTGTTAATTACCTTGATCCTTCCCGGGGCACGAGCGCTGCAATCTCTCTTCAATTACTATACCTCATTGAAGTTTCGATAGCAATTTTACGGGTAATGCGGTTGCTAGCATGCACCTCAAAGCCTAGGCTTTCATTCCTAAAGTAACTGACTGGTTTCATCTGATTCTGTTACGAACGGGAACGATCTGAAGGCGAATTCGAAAGATTGAAATATTCGAATTCGCTGCGGGTAATGCAGTTCTTTTATACCGTTTGGGTGGAGCCATATGGGATTCATTTCGTGACAATAAAATGTTGATTTTGTGTGTAATTATATGCAATAAAACATAAAAATGATTTTGCTAATTTGTTAGATTGTATCTGTACTAAGGATTTAAGTTTTCTTTTCAAATTTGAGTTGATGTTTGAATGCTAACTAAACCAAGACACACACCAAGCAAAGACACACTCCATTTTCTTCTTCACTACTCTATGTCCTATATAGTTTCTTCGAACCGGTCGTTCTGCTCTGTCTGATCTAGACTGTTGAATTAAACACGCCTATTGTTTACAAAAGTGTGGGTTCAGAAGATACTGAGCAACTTTCGCTCAACTGATCATGATCAATTGATCACCGAGCAGGAAAAATTTCTGCTCACCGCTCGCACTTTTCTTCTTCTTCTTTTCCCTTGACTTTCATATGAAGTGTGTGTGACAACGAGAATCGCGTTCAGCAGGCACAGACTGCATAATCGACAAGTTCCGGAGATGCTCGCGAGCAGTTCGTGCTCTTCGGTAACTTCTGAACGCAGGCAAAGTGACTCCGGCAATCATTCATCTCTCTCGCTCTATGAGACGGAAACAAATGTCTCAGCTGACAATTGTTCACAAGTGTCAAGTGTCATGTCAATGGATTTGGTGTTTTGTTTAATGTTTTCATCGGTGATATCGCTTGCAATACGCTCCCGAAAAATCATGGAAAGATGTTTCCGTTTCAGATAAAAGTCTAGCCAACGTGGGCTTCGTTGTCGAGTGTCAGTGCAACGAACTGTGATAAAAGTCCAAGTAGATCGCATCAGCCGTAACAAGGAACTCAAGTGGGTGGGGGAGTCATCGACGCCGATAGTAGCTCTGCCAACGTGAAACTGTCGGCATTGGAAGTCAATCGTTTGACTTGAATTCCGTTTTACTTTCCGGTCCGCAATTGTCCACTTACAATGGCTGCGTTGGCGACCGTGTCGGAAGCGCGTCGACACGGTTTCATAGATACTTTGCGAGAACGGTACGATTTCAGACACCGATACCATAATCTTTTTGAAGTGCAAAAGTATCATGAATTTTTTCCAATCCGATTACCCACCCCTTCAACGATTCCTAGAGTTTTGACAGTTCGCTCTTGACAAGTTCTGTCACTCCATTTGTAAATAACTGTTTGTTGGCCTCAAAGTGCGTATAGTGACCGGAAAGTCTGTCCTCGCTCGTAATTTTATTTGAAAATTGTGTTTGAAAGTGGAAATTTCCCTTATTAAGTGGCGTATGTTTGTGTGAAATATATTCATGGTGGCAAGGGAATCGTGTCGTTCACCGGAGAAATCACGTATCGGTGAAGGGATAATGGATAAGTAGCGGATTTACGATATCTTTAGGAACGCACCCAGTGATATCGCTTGCAATACGCTCCTGAAAAATCATGGAAAGATGTTTCCGTTTCAGATAAAAGTCTAGCCAACGTGGGCTTCGTTGTCAAGTGTCAGTGCAACGAACTGTGATAAAAGTCCGAGTCAATCGCAGCAGCCGTAGCAAGGAACTGTAGTGGGTGGGGGAGTCATCGACGCCGATAGTAGCTCTGCCAACGTGAAACTGTCGGCACTGGAAGTCAATCGTGCGACGTGGATTCCGGGTTCCCTTTCGGTCCGCAATTGTCCACTTACAATGACATCGAGTACGATGACGAGGGATCCTTGCAGGGCTCTCATGAACCAGGATACGTAAGTCCCCTTTTTTTTATCGAAGACTACTGCACTCAGTAGTAATTGAACCGGAGCCCAGTTGATAGAGGTCGAACGTGGTAACCGTTGCACCATCCGAACTACTACCTATTTGTTATTCCTTGTCAACATCAGCGTCCTAGGTAATATTGTTCAAGAGTTATGACTAAAAGCTTGAGTTATGAATAAAAGCACAAACCCAAGGAGGGGTTTCTAAGCATTTTTTCCATTTATGTGTTGTTTTCCCCAGATTTATGATTTTTTAATTTTTTTCTTACGTAAAGGACTGGAGCAAGGAGCGGGAAAAACACCGCCCATGTCTCCCAAACTGAGCTACAGCAAGCATAGGCCGCCGCTTAGCTCGTTAAGGGCCCTTTTTCTTTGCCAGATGGCAGTGACCTTCACGGTCACTATGGTATCTGAGACTCCGTCCCCACGGCCATCTTCGGATGCCCACCAACCCGTTCATTACAAGCTATCTGCCCAGATTCACGACATCAACTGACAGCGACGGGCCATTGTCTGAAGCAGCCATCACTCTTGCACCGGTTGTCAGCGTTTTTTTGCTTTAAGATGTCTTTGTACTGAATGTTTTTAATCTATCTTCTTTGCCACAACCAACGATAATTGTATGACTGAAACAAAAATGCCGTTGACTGGGTCTACAACGTGCCATACACACACCGATCGATCGGCCGATCCGTCGCCCGAAATCAATATCGGCCGACGGATTGGCGTGTGTATGTGGAAATCGAACCGATCGGGCGATCAATTTTGATCTGCCGATATTTTAGTGCGATTTTCGTGCGATCGATCGGTGACGATCGATTGGGTAGTGTATGTGATTATCGCAAGTGAATGTCAAATTATCAAATTATTAAATGATTAAATTTCAAGGATTCTAATGATTTAAATGGCACTGCAATTGAAATATCAAATATGTGGTATACGAAAATACCACACACATCCAAATAGTTAACAAAAATGAATCTAGGTTGGATTGGGAGTGAATCATAACCTATTTTTTGAATTGTCATTCGTTATCGCATCGCACGAAAATCGCTCAGTGTGTGTGCAGTGGAGATCGGCAGATATTTTGTGTCGATCCATCGGCCGATCGATCGGACGACGGATCGGATAATGTATGGCGGCTATAATTTGCAGAGCAGTATTCCCAATTGTGGAACGCAGAATTTACCACATGTGCATTAGAAACTCACCAGAACTAAGAGTCCTTATCCGTCTGTTTGA
Source organism: Chloromyia formosa (assembly GCA_964017055.1). Classification (NCBI taxonomy): domain Eukaryota; kingdom Metazoa; phylum Arthropoda; class Insecta; order Diptera; family Stratiomyidae; genus Chloromyia; species Chloromyia formosa. The sequence continues at coordinate 13,244,231 of OZ024818.1, read as the reverse complement.
AACCAATAACCCTGCAGGAAATTAAAAAAAAATGGAAATTTGGCAACTTGGGAATTTTTTTTAAAGGGGCAAACCTAAAGCAACCAGTTTTCTGATTAAAAAAAGCCAAGTTTGTATTTTAATGAAAACAGATCAAACGAAAATACCCAATTTGCAAAGATTATATCATTCCGAAAAGATTTCTGATTTATTTCATATAAAAATTCTTAACATATTTACTTCCTTAACATTTCAAATTTTTTTTTTGAGAATACAATACTGCCTACTGCACTGTCACTTGAAATTGCGCTTCACACTTTGCTTGAAAAGCCCTAATTTCTAATTCTTAATTTAATAAGCAATTTACACCTAAATGATTCCTTTCTCTTCTTGCAAGTGACAAAGCAAATCCCCAAAGATAAACTGAATCTGCTGTCACGAAAAGAAAAGAAAGCCTAGAACAAAGGCAAAACATTAATTGCGCACTCAAAAAACAAAAAAAAAGACACGAAAGGAAAGGGACGGAAAAATAAAGATTCTGGTCTCTCCCTAATATCACACTTTTACATTTTCATTGTTACCCAGTATTTCATTTTTTTTACACAAAGTTGAAACAGGAATTTAATTCAATTTGGCCACTCATCAAAACTTGTGCCCGATTTTCCATGTTTTAAGTTTTTCTTTTTTGTTTGTCAGGGCCGTGAATTTTTTGCACATAGTCCGGGGCTATTGTAAAATTAGTTCCAGCAACCCAAGACCTTGGCCAGATATGATTTAATTTAACTTTGTCACGGAAAGAAAAGAGGGAAGCAAAACAGCGATCAGGACGACACTGAAAAAAAAAATATGTACAATATACAATATATAAAAGATAGATGTCAACATACGTTTTGTTGCTTTTCCGTACTAGTCTGGCGTTTTCTGTGAAAACTGAAATGATTTCATTTCGTATGTCCTTTTTCATTTTGATATTTTGCTCTAGGTTATCTAACTTGCCATGGTTTTCCGGGCGATGTTTACTAAATTATGGATGTGGAATGGAGAAAAGGACCATGTAGGGAATGTTTTTCAGTTCAATTTTGTTTCAAGGGAGTTTCTATGTTTCGGTTTATGCTATATTTATGGAAATCTGTATACAAATCATATAGCAATTGAACGAGTAAGTTTGGTTCGCTTAATCAAATTTATATTAGATTTATTCCGCGCACCAAGAAGATATCCTCATTCACGAGATTTTATAACTCACATATCCCACCTTGGGTGCCACATATGAAAAGTCTATTCACTTTGAGTCAAATGAGATTTTTGTTGTTGCAAATTCTTCTCCTGAAAAAGTCTTTAATTAGTATGCCACATCATACGAAAATACAACAACATACAATAGATTCGATTCCATCCATTGCAATTATGCTCCATAAAGATGTCCTTTCCAACGCCAAACGTGGCAACAAGAGACCATTTGACATTTTCAATTATCCGAACAGTTTCGCCGTCAAATGTCCTGGCTGGCTACAGAACGTTTTGCGGAAAACTGTTCTCCCGCCTCCCCCGAACATCCCCTTCGGCAAATTCCAGGAATTCCGCCACTTCAGAATCCCGGATTTTTCCCTTAGACATACAATTGACTTTGATGTCGACGTCAATGTCAACAACGATGACGAGCTTTGTTGCATAAGCTCTGCTCGGCATGGTGGAATACGAGTCGAGTAGCAATCCTAAACAATGGCCTTAAAGTCCTGGGAAAATGGTTTCCCGTTGTTGTTGCTGTCTTCTTTTTTTTCACCCCACACTTTCGCAGTTGCTGCGTAATGGTGTCATTGCGTGCAAGTAAATTTAGCGAGTTGGCATCGGTAACTTTTCCTAAAGTCGTGCCATAAGGTGCGTAGGCTAGGAAGCGAAAAGGCAAAAGAAGTTGATAGTATACATTTGAGATGAGATGATGCAAAAAGGTAAAATATATTCTCTACACTGTTCGTGTGAATACGAATAAGATGCGATGAGATCGGGTACGGATGACAGCAGGCAATAAGAGTACAATCAGGCAATTTGGCGGGGATCAACGTGGGCTTTGAAAATAGGCTCGGCAAAGTGTCTTAGGAGCTTAAGGGAAATTGCTAGATTTCCATAGAAAGACAGAAATAAGTGCGAAACAATGAATGCTGTATATCATGCTGTAATGGAAAATCATAGGAATAAATTTCTTTGGTTTATAGGTGGAAGAGTTCATGATGTTTCAGCTGTTCTTCAAATGGCATTGTATAACAATAGAAGGATACATTCAATTTCTTTGTTGTACTGTTTTCATAAGCAGATTTGAATTAAAGCAAGAGCGAAAAGGTACCTGGAATTGTACAATGGGCTTCATTACTGCAAGGATGGCGTGAGAATAATAAAACAAAACCGTTTTTGAGTTTCAACGTGTGTCTATTGTTGGCCAGAATCTACTCACGAAACTGTAGACACTTGATCCTTATGTCAATCACTTTAATTAACAATAACGGGTTTTAAACCTTAACTTTAGGTTTTCTCCCTGTGGTGTGGGGCGTAAGCCACAGCCTTGCTCAGCTTGTCGTAGAAGGCCACTAAATGGACAGGATGTGTAAGTCAGCGACATGCATCATTCGAAACATGTTATATGCTAACGAAACGTCAATTATGCCTCTTAAAGATAATTTCTTTAACCTTCTTAGGAATAGATTTTTTTAAGAAAAATTGACACCCCGAAGGGGGCCCAAATCGTGTTCGCCGGCTTCAACCGATAGTGCGAAGCGCGTGTCATCAGATGCCCCTGTTTCGATCATCGCACCAGTGGGTGAGGCGTGACCGGGAACAACCAAGTCAGATTTTGAGTCGTCTTATATAGGCCGAATAGGCCGACCAACACGACATGGGCGCGAATTCCGTTCGAATGCAAATAGCAACGTGCTACTTGCCGATATGGAACTCACACAATTGTTCTGGCTTAGCGTCAGTGGCTAGATTGCTAAACAAATTTTTTTTTTGACCGACGACGGCCATCGATGCCATGCAACGTGCATGGCACTTAGCACGCTGCCGCCCTTATCTGCCCAGAGTGGGACCACACGCTTCAATTTTTTTTTAGGAATACAAAAAAAAATCTTTTTTGCTATTAGAAGAAGTTAGCGCGCTATCCCCCACAAGGGGTTAAGGCAATCATCACTTCTAGTAGACACGCAAGTGTAATAAGTAAGCGGATAACAAGATTGACAACAACTCTAATGCCACGCCCTTGTTTAACCGTCAGGTCGGCGAAGACGATATCCCTATCTACTGATATCACTGATTTGGAGACGATCATAGCATCCTCCATACCTGATGAGACGTTGGATGGTCTGCTTTGTGAACCACATTGAAAGTAGCGCCAACAGGTAAATTGCAATTTTGTAATCATGGAAATGATTTTTATTACAAATAAGCACGAACGCTGTGCGCGCACGAATGCTCATATGTATACGAAGCTTAAGAATTTTCTGGCCCGAAACAATGTCAAATGAAGAGCTAAGTCGGCGTACGAGCCAGATACCAATCGACGAATTGACACGCGGGCGAGGCGAAAATGGCAGTGGATATGTCACACATTGCAGAAGGATGATAACTGTATTGCTTTACATGCCATGAAATAGAACCCCATTTCCAACCAAGGCCGGTCTGTGGCAAAATAGTGTAAGGCGCTGGGTATGTCATTTGGGGAGTTGCACCCCATTGCCTAGAACAGAGTACTCTGCCGCGCAAGTGTGGTTAACGCTCTACGCCCCACTAGGGGTTACTATTATTATACCTATATTCTGGAGGATAGCCGAAGCAGACCACTAACGTTTGGGTCCCTTTTCGCCCCCTCCCGGTCATCAGTGGCTTCCATATGTCGACTGATAGTTGTCGACCTCTTTCTTCATCACTGAGTCCCGTGTTATTGCTAGCATTTGTTTAAGGCTTAGTTCACTCATGGCTTCCACACTTATCATCACTTATCCCCACTAGGGGTTTAGGCAAAGTAGTAAGATTTAGTGGGCTGTTGCACTGTCGTTCACTTACATGGGAGCAGAAAAACGGTGGTGTGGTGATCTCCGTGTACTCGCACGTAGGTACGTGTGAATTTCCATAAGAAACAAGAGTCCCTTGATCCTTCTTCTCCTCCGTTTTCATGGATAATTCACAATATGAAACATATACTGTTCGACTGCATACATTGCGGTCTGATTTGAGACGAGATTAATTGTAAATCTTGTTCGAAATCTAGATTAGTAAATCTTGATAGATGTGTGGTAAATCAAGGAGATTTAGAAGTAGATTTACTTAAATCCCGAAATTTCTCTCCTATAGTGTATAAGGGACGTAATGCACCTAATAGTCTGCTAAAAGCTAATTACCGTACAAAGAATAACTCACTAGACTAACTGTGTACACAATATAGTGAGTTACATAAAAGCGGCAGATGCTACGCGATATAGATATATATATATATATCTGTCAGAAAGCAATCGCTGAATATCTGTGAGATCGATTGCCAGCAATGGCTAAAAGGTTAAAATATATGCACCACCAAGTGCTGCGTTATACTCTAAATGTTACTAGTATTCTCATTTGAGGACTACAAAACGCACTGCGGCTTACACCAGTCAAATAAGGTATAATATTTTCAGGTCATAATAAAAATTTATTTTTCCTTTCTTTATAATTTATGATTACTTCAACCTTCAACTTTCCACAAAATTTACGGTTGAATAAAAGCACACCCGACGGCGCCAATACACCGCCATGTATCCTTATCGCTCCAGAAATATTCTCGAAAAACGACGAAAAATTTTTCGGCCTTACCAACTCAATTTCAGACGTACTCGTACGTAACGTACCTATAGTGCGTAATATGAAGTTGTAAAATAGATATCAAAAAAAATTATACATGGTTGAATAATGTTGGAAAGTAGACGGAATATAGTCACGACTGTATACCCGACAGATGGCAAAACGGACGTGTTTACACAGAAGGACAGTAATATTGCTCGGCAATAGCCTATTTTTATGTCTACTTTGTCGACTCGTATAGGTACAATGGAGCGGAGCAGAGGACGCGCAGAGAAAGTTCATTTTTCCTCTCCTTTTGATGAGAAAGAAAGGAGCGATCATACATTTTCCTTTTATGCGACTAAGCCTAAACGAAAGCTCATAAAAGTCCTTTTCAAACAATCATTTGAACGGCTGTTACTATTGTGTGTAGCTCATATATGCGAAACGATAAATACTTTCTTAGATGCTCTATTTGGTTTGGTCTTTGGGTATTAAATGATATTAAGGGCAATTGTATGAGTTTTCATGGAAATTTTGGGAAACTAGTAGGACCGTAAATATTTCCAAAGGATTTATTGCGAATTCTCATTGATAAATTTTGTGTCTCTCATCTTTACAAGGTCTACATATCGGTGAACGAAATTTCTCAGAAATACTCAATCGAAATTTTACCTCCGAATCAAAGATCCAACACATATTAGTATCCTTAAATTCCAAACCTTCCACATTAAGCTCCAGAGTAAGCAGCAATTCTAATAAAGTGCGTAATTCTTTAGGGGCATTGAACTGTTTGACATATACTCAATTGCTTCCAATCCCACCTCATTCAACCAAGCTTGAGGGCAGACAAAGTCCTTTCTGCTTCATACTTATATAGCAGAGTTGCCCACTATAACATATCTTTCAATTGAAGTTACAAATGTGAAATAACTTGTCGGAATAGTATATTGTCTGGCTGCATATCCTTTGGCAAAATCATATCCAAACACTATTACAAGTATCGCTTCAACCCATAATGTTGATGGTTAGTTTGGGGAATAATGTAGTCGGAAACTACTCGTCAAGAGGGAGGTTACAATATACAGAAACGAATAAATGCGCATAGCATTCGACGTATGGAATAGATGCAATCTGAATTACGAGTACATTGATAAAAAAATGAGAGATCCGATTGGGATTGGATGTTTGAAAATGTCTTTGAAATGTAGTTGCCTGCAGAAAATAATATAATACATATGGGTTATGGCGCGTTAAAAATTTCAACAACGTATAAAAAAATTCGTGTAAGCCAGCAACTTGCATTCGTTTCCGGCATACACATGCTGCCAATAAGAAGCCTTCTACGACAAGCTGGGAGGTGCTGCGACAAAATAAGTTTACTCCAGCCTATTTCAATTAATTTCCATACAGCGATTTGGTTTTAACATAAATATTGGCAACATTTATAGGAAGTGCGATCAATTCGATAAATTTATTTCTGGCAAACAAGAACCTACGTCACATTAGGTTAGGTTAGGTTAGAGGGCTGCCGTGATAGCCACGACACACATAGACCACGTCTGGGTCCTTTGTGATACCTCACGGGATAAATTATCCCGACCGTCCTATGCCCCGAACTAGGCTGAGCGTACGATAAACCGTTGGAGCTGGCCGACGACGTTTTCCAAGTCTCCCAGCTCGGCGAAGAAGTATTCACCAAGAGTTGACCTCCTCATGACCGCCAAGCCAGGACATCCAGAGAGAAGATGAAAAATGCTCTCTTCCTCCTCCTCATTCCCACAGCTTCTGCAGAAATCATTATATGGAAGCCGAAGCCTAAGGGCGTGCTCCCCGATTGGACAGAGCCCAGTGACAACGCCCACGATTGCACCAATAATTTGCCTTTTTATCATTAGCAACCTAGTAGAGAAGTTGGCCACATCATCTTTGCTCTGTAACACGTACTGCCATTAAGTCATCTTAAGCTTTGCTGATCGCAGCCAGCCTAAAGGCATGCTTGCATGAGTCCATGGGCATTGAGTTGATTCCATGGTATAATTTCCATTATCCCCCGTCGAGCCAGCACATCCGCTTTACAATTTCCGACGAAGCCACCATGGCTCGGAATCAAGCACAGGGTAATGTTGAATAATTTGCCCATTTCCAAAAGAGAGGCACGACAATCCATCACCACTGTTGAAGTGGTAAGTACGGATACAAGGGATCTAACCGCAGCTTGGCTATCCGTAAAAATAGTAATGTCTCTCGTGGTTATGCCATGGTGTCCCAACCAGGTCAAAACTTCCCGAATCGCTACGAGTTCCGCCTAGAGAACACTACAATGGGAAGGAAGTCGAAACGATAATTGGAGAGGCATTTGTGTGCTTCCTGCCGTTGCCAAGATAATAGCCAAAATCGTCCTGGAAAGACTAAAGGCCCACTTAGAAAGCACAATTGATGAAGAGCAGGCTGGCTTTCGATCCGGATTCTCCTGTGTCGATCACATTAACACCTTGCGAATCATCATCGAGTAATGCGCTGAATACGATTCTCCGCTTCACTTGCTTTTCATCGATTTCGAAAAGGCTTTCGATAGTGTGAACCGGGATTCTATATGGGCGGCCTTGCGCAGGAGAGGCATCCCTGAGAAGCTTGTGGCTATTATTAAGGCAACCTATGACGGCGCGAAATGTCGCGTTCTGCATAAAGGTAAGGTGTCGGGGGACTTTGAGATTCGCAGTGGAGTTCGGCAGGGGTGCATCCTCTCACCGATCCAATTCCTCATTGTGATCGGCGATGTGTTGCATGCAGCCCTATCCGGACTCGACAGAGGAATTCAATGGACTTTGACATCTTATCTACAACATCTTGACTACGCTGACGACATATGCCTACTCTCCCACAAAATCATGGATCTGTCCGCAATGGCGTTAGATCTCGAGAGGGAGGCAAGCAAGGTTGGGCTAAAAATTAATACCAACAAGACCAAGGTTCTTAGCCCGCCGTTGCGAAAAAGAAATCCGACACCTATTGCCATCAATATTAATGGGCAGCCTGTGGAGAAGGTGGACAACTTCGTCTACCTGGGTAGCATTGTTGCCGAAAATGGTGGTACGGAGCAGGACATCGCTCGTCGTATCAACCAGGCTAAACGCGCATACGGCATGCTGTCCAAAATCTGGCAGGACAGTTATCTCAGCATTAAAACCAAGCTGGGCCTGTTTCGCTCCCTGGTACTATCAGTGCTTTTGTATGGGAGCAGTACATGGAAAGTTTCCGTAGGAGTTACCAGAAAGCTGCAAGTTTTCGTCAACTCATGTCTTCGTCGAATTTTAAGAATTTTCTGGCCCGAAACAATATCAAATGAAGAGCTAAGTCGGCGTACGGGTCAGATGCCAATCGACGAATTGATACGCAGGCGAAAATGGCAGTGGATAGGTCACACATTGCGGAAGAGTGATAACTGCATTGCTATGCATGCCGTGAAATGGAACCCCATTTCCAACCAAGGCCGACCAAGAGGGGGTCCTCGAATCACATGGCGTCGATCTGTGGCAAAGGAGTGTCAGGTACTGGGTAAGTCTTTTGGGGAGTTGCGCCCCATTGCCCAGAACAGAGTACGATGGCACGCAGGAGTAGTTGACGCGCTATGCCCCGCTAGGGGTTAAGGCAAAGTAGTAGTAGTAACACGTACTGCCATTAAGTCATCTTAAGTTCGCTTTGCTGATCGCAGCCAGCCTAATGGCATGCTTGCATGAGTCCATGGGCATTGAGTTGATTCCCTGGTATAATTTCCGTTATCCCCCGTCGAGCCAGCACATCCGCTCTACAATTTCCGACGAAGCCACCATGGCTCGGAATCAAGCACAGGGTAATGTTGAATAATTTGCCTATTTCCAAAAGAGAGGCACGACAGTCCATCACCACTGTTGAAGTGGTAAGTACGGATACAAGGGATCTAACCGCAGCTTGGCTATCCGTAAAAATAGTAATGTCTCTCGTGGTTATGACATGGTGTCCTAACCAGGTCAAAACTTCCCAAATCGCTACGAGTTCCGCCTGGAGAACACTACAATGGGAAGGAAGTCGAAACGATAGGTTTAGATCCGGCCCGTTGGCATGAACGCCGGCTCCTACTCCAGAATCAGTCTTGGAACCATCGGTGTAGAAGTACATCGAGTCCGGGGATGAAGAAAGATCATCTACCCACTGCGCTCGTGTTTGTATCAAACTTACAAAATTCGTACCAAACAAATAATTAGGCGTAGTATAGTCCGTCGTTAAAGGGATATCTCGACTGTTTAGAACTGTCCAGTACCCAGTGTTTAAAGTCTTCCACTGACCCGTCTCGCGAAGGCGGACGGCCGTACATGCAGCCATCTGTTCTGGGAGAATGTCTAAGGGAAGAAGGTGGACTATAATATCTAAGGCGTCAGACGGGGTGGTTCTGAGGGCTCCACTGATTGCCACACTAGCAGATCTTTGCACTTTCCCCACAAAATTGCGGTTAGTTCCAATGCTAAGTGCATTTCACCAAACGATCACGCCGTGCAAGAGTATGGGCCGAACAACCGCCACATAGAGCCAGTGCAGTACTTTCGGTTGCAGTTCCCAGGTTTTTTCGATGGCTTTCCTGCAAGAATAGAGTGCAATCAAAGCCTTGCTTACGCGCTCCTGAATATTGGGCCTCCAGCTAAGCTTCCTGTCCAGATAATTCCAAGATACTTCGCCTTCTCCGTGAAAGTCAGTTCCATCCCCTCCATCTCAGGGGGGCTTTACAGGTGGTAATCTATATTTTCTTGTAAAGAGGACTATCTCCGTTTTGCTTGGATTCACCCCAACACCACAATTTTTTGCCCAGTTTGCTAACAGAGAGAGGGCGTTTTGTATTTTAGTACCTCACTAAGAGTAGTAGGAAACTTACCTGAGATTGCAATAGCAATGTCATCGGCATAGGCAATAACCTTGCATCCCTGTGCCTCTAGGTCCAGGAGCAGTCTATTGACTGCAATGTTACGTCACATCACACGATTACAAAGATCCGGAAGACTGGGGCTGAAAAAAAAAAACAAAGAATATTTAAATGCTCGTCACCTACGAAAAAGATCCGGCGCCGCCAAGTTTCCTCAGACTGATTCTTGCACATGCAAAACTGGCTATGGGTTTCGAAAAGCTGGATTGAAATGCTCGCCGAGGTGTGGAACCTGTAGCGGTAACGCGTGCAACAATACCGCACAATATTCTACCCTGGAAGATGACGATTTTCCTCACGACGACGGAAGCTGACAATCAAATACTGAAGAAGACACATTTGGGAGGGATAGCGAATACGAAAGAGACAAAAAGCCAACCCGAAAAAAGCCAGATTGACATATGTAAATAAGTTGCAAGCATATGAACTTCTCAATAAAATTGATACGACAAAAAACAACCACCCCTCTCCCCCTCCTATGAACGACCTTTAATTGTGATTGTCTTACTTGACTTATGACCTTGATTTGATTATCATTGGGTAGATAATTTAATTTCAAACAAATTTGATCTCCTAGACTTGACTCTACGGGCAATAGCAAAAAAGATAACAAATAACCAGGTCGAAGCTTCGCTTCGGCCCGGAGTCCGAAGCGTATATACCCTAGACTTGTACAGACCTAGTGGAGATACCAAAAGTACCAATTGGCAACGACCATATGCATTAAGAATGGGTCTACTATATGGCCAGTTCATAGGGGAGGTTGGCACTCATTCAGTAGGATCTTGACCATTCTCAAGATCAACTAGACTTGTACAGACCTAGTGGGGATACCAAAAGTACAAATTGGCAACGACCATATGCATTAAAAGCGAGTTTCCTATATGGCCAGTTTATAGGGGAGGTTGGCATACATTCATGAGGATCTTGGCCATTGTAAAAATCAATTAACTAATCCATTCTACAAATATTTGTCGAATTTTTCAAGTCGCTAGCTTCATTCTATCGAAAGTTATTGCTTATTTGAAGTCTCACTTGAAGGGGTGGTAGAAGTTCCTTGGATCGGATCTTGCCCATCATAGACACCAACGAATTAGATCACCCTACAAACATAAAAAAAAGATGTCAGGTGTCTAGCTTTACTCTATCGAAAGTTATCGCTTATTTCAAGTTTCATTTGTAGGGGAAGCAGGGGTTTCATTGGTCGGATTTTACGTATTTTCAGTATTAGCCAACTGGATCCTACTTCAAATATTTGACCAAAATTTCAAGTCGCTAGCATTATTTTGTCGTAAGTTATCGCTTATTTAAAATTTCATTTCTAGGGGAGGTAGGGGTTCCTTAGGTCGGATCTAACCCATCCTTAATGCCAACTAACCCAATCTCACTTCAAACATTCGGCCAAAATTTCAAGTCGCTGGCTTCATTCTATCAAAAGTTATCGCTTATTTGAAGTTTCATTTGTAGGGGAGGTAGGGGTTCCTTAGGTCGGATCTTGCCCATTTTCAATACCAACTAACAGGATGTTACTACCAACGTTCTGCCAAATTTTCAACTCGCTAGTGTCATTCTATCGAAAGTTATCGTAATTAAATTAATATTTAATTTTTCAAATTTTGTAGGGGAGGTAGGCCTTCCTTTGATGTGATTATGCCCAACTTACTAAAACCCAAGCAGCTTCTCACCTCAGGGTTACATACCAAAAATCAGATGTCTACGTCAATTTGTTCAAGAGTTATGGACAAAAAATCTGAAAAGTAGGGTAGTACGGGGCTCTTTGTAAAAAAATTGCCGTTAGTTTTCAACTGATCGATTTTATTTTTCCAAGAGAGTATAAGATTACCCTCACGAGCAATCTACCAAAGCTAGAGCTTTTCATGTTTATTTAATCGGGAATTATGGATACATTTAAGTATTTTACATATATAGGGGAGGTAGGCGTTCTCTTGGCCTGATCATGCCCGTTTTCAATACCAACCAACTAGATCATACTTCCAACATCTGAACAAAATTTCAGGGCTCTAGCTTCATTCTATCGAAAGTTATCGTGCGAACGGACAGACAGACAGACAGACAGACAGACATGGCTAAATCGAATCAGGAGGTGACCCTGATCATTTATATATATACATTGCTATACCTCCGGAGCCTCCTTTAAGGTGTTACATATTTCCGTCGTGACAAAAACAATATACCCTATATTAAAAGTCTAGGGTAAAAAAATAAACTCAGCCCCATATTGAGAAAGCTTGATTTTAGGCTCAGGACACACCCCAAACATCCCCACAAAATTTCAGCCGTCAAGTGTTTTTATACCCTAGACTTTTAGTATAGGGTATATTGTTTTTGTCACGACGGAAATATGTAACACCTTAAAGGAGGCTCCGGAGGTATAGCAATGTGTATATATAAATGATCAGGGTCACCTCCTGATTCGATTTAGCCATGTCTGTCTGTCTGTCTGTCTGTCTGTCCGTCTGTCTGTCTGTCTGTCTGTCTGTCTGTCCGTCTGTCTGTCCGTTCGCACGATAACTTTCGATAGAATGAAGCTAGAGCCTTGAAATTTTGGTCAAATATTGGTAGTGTAATCTAGTTGGATGGTATTGAAAATGGGCATGATCAGGCCAAGAGAACGCCTACCTCCCCTACATATGTAAAATACATAAATGTATCTATAACTCCCGATTAAATAAACGTGAAAAGCTCTAGCTTAGGTAGATTACTCATGAGGGTAATCTTATACTCTCCTGGGAAAATAAAATCGATCAGTTGGAAACTAACGGTAATTTTCTTACAAAGAACCCCGTACTACCCTAATTTTCAGGTTTTTTGTATATAACTCCTGAACCAATTGACGTAGGCACCTGATTTTTGGCATGTAACATTGAAGTGAGAAGCTGCTTAAGGTTTTGTAAGTTGGGCATAATCAGATCAAAGGAACGCCTACCTCCCCTACAAATTTCAAAAAATTAAATATTCCCTTAATTACGATAACTTTCGAAAAAATTATACTAGAAAGTTGAAAATTTAACAAAATGTTGCTAGTAAGACCTACTTTGTTGGTATTGAAAATGGGCAAGATCCGACCCAAGGAACCCCCACCTCCCCTACAAATGAAACTTCAAATAAGCGATAACTTTTGATAGAATGAAGCCAGCAACTTGAAATTTTGGTCAAATGTTTAAAGTGAGATTGAGTTAGTTGGCATTAAAGATGGGTAAGATCCGACTTAAGGAACCCCTACCTCCCCTAGAAATGAAACTTAAAATAAGCGATAACTTACAACAAAATAAAGCTAGCGACTTGAAATTTTGGTCAAATGTTTGTAGTATGATCCAGTTGGCTAATATTGAAAATACGTAAAATCCGACCAACGAAACCCCTACTTCTCCTGCAAATGAAACTTCAAATAAGCGATAACTTTCTATAGAGTGAAGCTTGAGACTTGAAATTTTTTTTAAATGTTTGTAGGGGGTTCTAATTGGTTGGTGGCAATGATGGGCAAGATCCGACCCAAGAAACCCCTACCTCCCCTACAAGTGAAACTTCAAATAAGCGTTAACTTTCGATAGAATGAAGCTAGCAACTTGAAAACTGCGACAAATATTTGTAGAATGGGTTAGTTAATTGATTTTGAGAATGGTCAAGATCCCACTGAATGAGTGCCAAACTCCCCTATGAACTGGCCATATAGGAGACCCACTTCTAGTACATATGGTCGTTGCCAATTAGGACTTTTGGTATCACCACTAGGTCTGTACAAGTCTAGGGTATATACGCTTCGGACTCCGGGCCGAAGCGAAGCTTCGGCCTGGTTTTTTTAGTGAATGGGATTTTCATGTCTTTATCTACTGTAATAGAACAGTAGCTTTGAAATATGGCACAACTGAAATGGGAAGTCCTTCGAATATATTAAGAAGCAACGCTATTTTTCCCATTGATAGAGGGTTGGGAAGTGTAGGATAAAGTGAAGACATTTTTTTAGTTTTCTTTAATATTTCGGATTTTTATAAAAGAGAGAAGAACAGCAAACTAAAATTTCAAGAAAATCAGAGGCGTAGTACTTAATCTGCATAATTATCCGCAATACTTCGCGCCATCGCATCGCAAGTCGAAAGAAAAATCGTCTATGAGATTTATTCGCGACGATGTGGTAGGAGAAACAGTCCAAAATATAATCGATGGATTTTCCGAATGAGCATAATTAGTCGAAGTTAAATTCATCTTCGGCTAATCATCGCAAAGAGAGTAACGAATAAACCTCTGAAATTCAATTTTGCATTTTTTTTTTATAAAATGTTTTGAACTCAATTCACAATATGTTTTTCACCTTCAATTTTTGTTCGGACCAAAACCACCAAAAGAATGAATAACCTCACCAGTAAAACAAGCCCATTGTTCTATTCTTCTGCAGAAAATATTATAGCCTACTGAAAGTGGCACACTAAACCCAAACGTAAAAGCCGCCTACAGTATTTTTACAAAGTGTCAACAGACTGTCGGGTCGTTCAATGCTACCCTGTGTGCAAATTTCATTACCCTTTCAAAGGTCATTTATAACCAAGCCCATCAACTTATCATAATTATCACTTTTCGACGAGTATTTCCTTTCACATGGCAATGAACTTCCGCCCGAACCACAGACAATAAACAAAAATAATCCCAACTACCATTCTAGCTAACAATAAACCAAAAACTACATTGCTGGGGTAAAATCATTCAACACCTTACTTTCCATTAATCTTCCATTATGCGTTTTCATAATGAACCCACAAAATTAAAACCCCGCAACGTAATAGACGTTCGTAAAAGAACGGATGAACACATTTCAACCCCCGACAATATAGTACGAAACCGCCGAAGGCAATCCAAACCACCACTAACGCCAGCCACAACAACATTATCCTGAAAAGAAAAGGAAAAAAAAGTAAAGAAAAAGCAGCATTAAGATCAGAATGGTACGTGCCACAGCAGAAAGTACTAAGAATAAGTGAGAAGTAATGGTAGTGATAGCCGGATGATAATAGTTTATGACTTGGGGCTTTTACTGCAACATGACACGGAGAAAGGATCAAACATGACAAATGCGAAATTCAAGATTTCGCCAAAGCAGACTATGTATGCTATACGATTTCCTTGGGCGAACTGAAAAAAAAAATATTTGATTAGAGTCACTGGCCGGACGTTAGCTTTTGTGGGGAAAAGACTGCAGGGTGAATGCGACGAATTAAGTTAGGAAATTGGAAAAATGAAAACTGAGATGGGTAAACATGCACCTGAAATTTCAGTCAACATTATATTTTTGTTCGAAAAATTCCCCTAAGGCTGAATTTTTGATGGCTTAATGGTAATGGTGGTTCAAGTAAGAAAAGAAATCCAAAATGAGATGGAATTGACATCCTCTTTGGTAAGACACCCACATGCCTACCACAGATTGAAAAAAAATGGGGCACATTAAATCATCAAAAATTCAGCATTAGCCGGGGTACTTCCTTAGAAGGCTCAAACAATTTGAGAGGTTTCCCCCAAAAATTTATTTGTTTCACTCCCTACTCCAAGTTAGAAAAAAAATAAGATGTACTCAATATCTCCTTTAATATGACACAGCCCCCCCCTTATTCAACGAACGACGAACGAACTAATCCTGTTTGAAACCTTCAACAGTTATTTTTAAACAAACTCATCTTTTTACTCTCTCATACTACGGATCAAACCATCAAAAAGCCTTGACTACCAGACTTACGGAGCTTTGAAATTTGTATTCTCCTTTTTGTAATTATCAATCACATAGTAAAAAATAATTAAACCCTCAAAATTTCCTTTATTTCTGAAATATCACGCGACTTCTAATACTACGAGTATACACCATTGTCCTCATTTCCGTAGTATTAGCAGATGTACATATTTGAAAACAACGACAAAGTTTATTGCACCTCGTAGCATTAACCTCAAGTTTAATGCCTTGCCTTGGGAATCCCTCCCGCTTCATTAGGTTCAATCATCATAAGACAGGATACATACAGTGTCAATGACCGGAATCCTTGGTGTACGAGTATATTCGTTAGAGAATTCAAATTGCCGGCACCTTTCTTTTAGTCCAGGCTAGGAAGTCCGAAAAGTTTGATTAGGAAAAATAAATCGTGTAGTTTTGAAATTTTGCAAAACTGTTGCTAACAGCTCCCTGAACATATGCTCAAAAGTCCCCGATGATAGATAGTTCAGAAATGTAGGAGAAAGGGGATCAAATTACTTTTTTTTTTCAGTTTTTGATTATTTTGAAAACTAAGGATTCTACTAAAAAAATGTTCTAAGATCGAATCAAAGTACATCAAATTTCCTAAAAAATATGAAAATTGACACGATAACTCTCGACAGAATACAGTGAATGAAATGAAAATCTGTCTAAATATTCTGAGTGAAATATAAAATAGTTGGATGGTGCCGCAAATGGTGAACGATATGGCCAAAGGTGCGCCTACTTTCCCTACAAATATTATTTTTGGAAAAATCGTCCTGGAAAGACTAAAGGCCCACTTAGAAAGCACAATTGATGAAGAGCAGGCTGGCTTTCGATCCGGATTCTCCTGTGTCGATCACATTAACACCTTGCGAATCATCATCGAGCAATGCGCTGAATACATGGAGGAATTATACAATGGAGTCACCACGGCATCTTCTGAATATGAAGAGCAGTGAAGTCGGCAATACATTCACATTACTTTCATATTCATACACAAAATTGAGAAAGCTTCGTCCACTTTCTCATTTTTACAAAAAACGTGGTTGACCACAGCATTTTCCAATATCGATAAACTTTGAAATATTTCCGTCATCAATATATTTTGAGCAATTTCTTACGTTTCCCCCATTTCAGTACGTACAAACTACTTAATTAATTCTAGTAAACATTTCCCCCAAGTTCTATTTGCTTTCATTCCACACAACTCAGCAAAATTTTCCATATCGTAGAAATAATTTCTTCACAACAATTCTTTTCCACAACCCTGCACATACATTCCATCTGGTGTTCGGAGATTGATTCTCTCAACACATGATATCCGCCATTTTAAATTTCGTTCAATTTTCAATCGGAACAAAAGTGTAATCGATAATTTTCAATAAAAGTATGTCTATTTTGATCTCGGGATACAATAGATATGTTAAATGAAGTTCATTTTAACTGCCGGTATTTTGAAAAGTGTAAATATTGCCAACATGGTGTTGTATAGAGCGAATGAAATGGCCGTGATTGAACAAAATCGTCGAAAATGTAATTTCAAAAGCATAGTTTGCAAGATGATGTGAGTTCTGTAATTTCCGATGAATTGTAGTTAATTGCCAATTGTGTGATAATTAAAGAGGAGTGATTTGTTTTTTTTAAAGAGTGGCCGGTATTTTCGTAATTTGTGTAGTGTTCCCATTAGTCTACCTGGGAACCAATGTAGGGGCTCCTTAATTCTGCCGTGAAATAACTATATTAGTGAAAGTATTTGACAAGATATTGCTTTAAGTGTAAAGTGCATCTTTTCAAATGCTAGCTAACATGATTTGGTTAAAAGATTATGCGTTTTCTAATTAAAGAAATTACGATTTTACGCGCGTTTGGTGATGCGAGAAAACCTAGTTTTGCTTTTTGTGGCGATTGACCGCAGATTCCGTGATGGGCGTAAGTTGAAACTAGTTATTGGCGCTATTTTCCAACTACTCCAACAAAAATTTTATCAAAAGAGGTCCATTTTTATATATAAATTCATAAAATCTTGTTAAAACCGCGTTAATTGACATAACCTTGACCATCGATATCAGTGGTGGCACGAAAATGTACTTCTTCCGGCTGGGGGTTCCAATATGAATTTCGTAATTGAATTGATAGTGGAATTATGTGATATACATTCGTATTTTTCATTTAACTTATATTATGTTTACACAGATTACTTAATCTAATATAACGTCTACATTACGGCCAGATTACTTCACACTCTGGGTGTGGTGAGTTTAAAATTGTATGTATTTGACAGTTTCAGATTATATCATCTGGCACAGAAGAAGGTATCTGGTTGTAGTTTAAACGTAATATTAGCCAGATGTTTTAATTTGAAACTGTCAAATACATACAATTTTAAACTTACCACATCCAAATTACGCACACTCAATGCTTAGGCTGCGCGCATGTTGGCTTACGTTCGCGTGTCGCGTTCACGTGTTTGCTGTCAAACGGTTTGGGTCTATGGTTTGCAACCAAAGATGCGAATCTGTCAATATGACAAATGCTCGACTATTGTCGTATCAACAAATTGGGTTCATTATTGTGCTTTAAAACGGATAATTAGGTAAGAATTGAGTGGCAAAACAAACGACTGGATAGTAGTAGGATGTACATAAGCACATATTTCATACTAAATTAATGGCGTTAACACACAATAATGAATCCAATTTGGTGATACGACAATAGCCGAGCATTTGTCAAATTGACAGATTCGCATCTTTGGTTGCAAACCATAGACTAAAACCGTTTGACATAAAACACGTGATCGCGACACGTGAACGTGCGCCAACTTGCGCGCAGCCTTAATTTCGGTTAAAACGAAGGTGAGTATGTACATGGCTATTTTCGCTTTCCTTCGCATACCTTATTTCGGTTTGAAATTGTGCATAGCCAGAAAAAAATGTTGGATGCAGATATGCTAGCACGAAACGGCTGCAGGTACATGTACAAAGAGTGAAACGGGCAACCTAGGTCTACATGCGGGGGTTCGCAACGCCCTAGGAGGGGAGCTAGCCCAGCTCGTTGCAAACCGAAATTATCCATGCACACTTGTGCGATACTGCGGGTTGTGAATTAACAGTCGCTTGTGTGGGCTTAACTCGCTACGCTCGCTCCGCGCTTAAGGGATCACAACCCTCAGTATCGCACAAACATGAACGCTCGCTTCGCTCGCTTTGGGCACTGCATGGCTATTTTCGTTTATACGGATATCGCATGCGTTATTTCGATTTGGAACCGATATTATCCATGCATAGCTTATTTCGTTTATTTTCCGATGAATACTTTCCAAGCGAAAGTATCTATATGGATTATTTCGTATGCCTTATTTCGCTATGGCTTATTTCGGTGCCCCCATAAATATGCAGTTTCACTATTAGGCAAGCCGCCGGATATGTCAAACTTTCTGATTCCGAATTTGAAGTCAAAAGTTAAAACGACCTCGTAGTTTTCATTCTAATTCACACTTTTACTACGAGTAAACTATGAATTCCGTTAATAGAATATACCGATTACACAATCGATACCTATTGCATGTATGAGTCCCCACAAAACGTACCAAAATCAGGGACGCCTATGACTTCATTTCAATTAACGCACTAATACGTACAAACCATCCTCTCTATTATCGTCTCCGCGGCTTCACCGAAATTGGATGGTGATGACTCCATAGTATATTTCCTCCATGGCTGAATACGATTCTCCGCTTCACTTGCTTTTCATCGATTTCGAAAAGGCTTTCGATAGTGTGAACCGGGATTCTATATGGGCGGCTTTGCGCAGGAGAGGCATCCCTGAGAAGCTTGTGGCTATTATTAAGGCAACCTATGACGGCGCGAAATGTCGCGTTCTGCATAAAGGTAAGGTGTCGGGGGACTTTGAGATTCGCAGTGGAGTTCGGCAGGGGTGCATCCTCTCACCGATCCTATTCCTCATTGTGATCGGCGATGTGTTGCATGCAGCCCTATCCGGAATCGACAGAGGAATTCAATGGACTTTGACATCTTATCTACAACATCTTGACTACGCTGACGACATATGCCTACTCTCCCACAAAATCATGGATCTGTCCGCAATGGCGTTAGATCTCGAGAGGGAGGCAAGCAAGGTTGGGCTAAAGATTAATACCAACAAGACCAAGGTTCTTAGCCCGCCGTTGCGAAAAAGAAATCCGACACCTATTGCCATCAATATTAATGGGCAGCCTGTGGGGAAGGTGGACAACTTCGTCTACCTGGGTAGCATTGTTGCCGAAAATGGTGGTACGGAACAGGACATCGCTCGTCGTATCAACCAGGCTAAACGCGCATACGGCATGCTGTCCAAAATCTGGCAGGGCAGTTATCTCAGCATCAAGACCAAGCTGGGCCTGTTTCGCTCCCTGGTACTATCAGTGCTTTTGTATGGGAGCAGTACATGGAAAGTTTCCGTAGGAGTTACCAGAAAGCTGCAAGTTTTCGTCAACTCATGTCTTCGTCGAATTTTAAGAATTTTCTGGCCCGAAACAATATCAAATGAAGAGCTAAGTCGGCGTACGGGTCAGATGCCAATCGACGAATTGATACGCAGGCGAAAATGGCAGTGGATAGGTCACAGATTGCGGAAGAGTGATAACTGCATTGCTTTGCATGCCATAAAATGGAACCCCATATCCAACCAAGGTCGACCAAGAGGGGGTCCTCGAATCACATGGCGTCGATCTGTGGCAAAGGAGTGTCAGGTACTGGGTAAGTCTTTTGGGGAGTTGCGCCCCATTGCCCAGAACAGCGTACGATGGCGCGCAGGAGTAGTAGACGCGCTATGCCCCGCTAGGGGTTAAGGCAAAGTAGTAGTAGTATCAACGGTGATATTGAAGAATATTTTCAGCGGACTGTTCTCGTTAATTTAGCAAAATTTCAAAACTACACGATTTTTTTCTGGCTTTATAGCGATGTCTAAATTAGGGTATAGGGTATCCCATATTATTGAATGGTTCTAGAGTACCTATAGTATACCATTTTATAGCTCGAACGTATGATATATCAGTTTGTAGGAAATTTTATTTACTTTGATTCCGACACGGGCCATTTTATTGTAGAATTCTTAGTTTTCAAAATAAACAAAGAAAACTGGAGAATAGACCTTTGATACCCTCTCTTCTAAACTTCCGGACCCTTTATCATCGGAGATTTTTAAGCACATATTCAGAAGACTATTAACAATAATTGTGCAAAATTTCAAAACTACACGATTTTTGTTCTCCTATTTTTCATCCGCAGCCTGGACTATTTATTGACAAGAGCGCTTTGAATTTAAAAGAATCCGCTGGCGAAAACAATGAAAGTGAAATTTGAGAAAGTCTTTGAACGGAAAACTAATTAGTACCTGGTATATGTATGTATATCGAATCATTTTATTTTTCAACAGAGAACGTTGTTAGATTGCTATGTTGATGATAGATTAGTTAAAACATTGTGCTTGTTTCTGAAGTATACAAGGAAATATGATAGCCAAAAATATGATACCAACCGTCCGGCTTTCGCCCCAAGACACCGCGTTTTGTTTATTAGGTCAGGAAGCGATGATAGAGTATATTAACTTTGTCATAAAGCACAGAAGGAAGCATATCCGACTATATAAACTATATACATATATTCTTGGTCAGCATGACCAGATGAGTCGATTAAGCTTTGTCAGTCTATCTGTACGTCCGTAAGTTTCTATGCAAACTATTTTAGTCTACCAATTTCAAAGCTATCGAACTGAAATATTGCACTCTGTACATATGTATGTCACAACCAACGGAATCGGACCACTGCGTCATCTAGCTGCTATAGGAACGACCGGTGAGAAAAGTATGTGGGAAAAACTTTTCTGTTTCTAAATATATCTTAACCAAATTTCATATTTTTCAATGGTATCTATAACCAAACTATAGGTATATTCCCGAAATGGGTTGAAATCGGACTGGTATTTCATATAGCTGTCATAGGAACGACCGGCCAAAAAGTAAATTTTTGTCAGGAAAACTTTTTATTTCTCAAGATATCTTTACCAAATTTCAAATTAATTCGATCATAGCTACCGTCAAACCACATACTCAAATTTGGGTGAAATCGCCCAATTATTTCATATACGTCTCTTAGGAACAGTGGAATAGAAACAAGTTTTACTACTAATTTCAAAGTAGTCAATGCGCTCACCCACACACAGGTAGCACAAAACTTGGATAAAACTAACTTAGGCTATTTATCTTTACGCTATAACGAAGCGTTGCATTTTTTTCCAAGGTCCTTAATTTTTGCCTTTTTTGATAGTATCATAGCTCCGTTGCTATTGGTTATAGAAAAAAATTGTGTAATTAAATTTGTGGGAAATTTTGCTATCTACAAAAAAGATTGAACATATTTTGCGCTAAAATAAATTGAAACTGAGTTATAGACGAAGTAGTCTGGATGGCGCAACGGTTAGCACGTTCGCCTTCAACGCACTGGGCCCCGGTTCGATTCCGGGGATTTACGTGTCGGACTATGAGCCCACTCAGCTGTTAAATGAGTACCCATTATGGGGTAAATAACTCGGTTGAGCGTGTTGCTGATCACATACCTCTGCACAAAAAACCGTCACGATCTAGAAAATGAGATGATGCTAACTCATCTCGAGGCCGTGGTTCAAATTGGACTGTTGCGCCAGTTATTTATTTTATAGACGAAAAACTGATAAAAGTGCTAATTTTTGGAGGTTTTTCCAAGATGGTGGCGGGAGTGCAGAAGGTGGAGTGACACAAACTTGGATTTTTTACTACACCACCTACTTATACAACCTATCAAAAATTCAGAGCTTTCGCACCTTTTGCACGCTAATTTCTTGGGTTAATTAAGTTATGCGTATGCTCTACGAATGATTAACGTAGAGCATACGCTTCATCAAATCTTAAACTCTTTCATTCGTAACATCAAAAAAATATCCAGCTACACAGTACATAACTTTTGCCAACCTCTAATGCTGCAAAGAAAAACATGTAGTGAGCATAAAAACAATATTCGTAATGTAAAAAAATTTCCAAGTCAAGTAATTTGTATGCAAATTATACGGTCCCAGGACCATGGCCTCGTTTTTGAAATTCTCGCAGTTTATAAAAGGGATGAGTTTTTTTTATCATGCGTGTAACTTGATACTTAGTTCGAAGCGGTGGGAAAAGGCACTGAAAAAAAGGAAAAGAGCACAGCGAGATACTCCCTGAAATCTGTGCTCTAAATAAATGAGCGTGTGAATTTTTATACACTTCAAATAGCAGGCCGCGCCAATGGGAATATGTCGGCAAAGCAAACGCAAATGTTGTCATTTCTTTTGAAATTTATGCTTATTAGTTGTTGCATATAAATGAATACGCGAATTCGGGATTGCGGCGGAGCCTTTTACATTGCTTTGATTATGCTCTAGGAATTTTTGCTGAACATGTCGTAGCATATTTTTATATTTTATTTGTATGAATCCAAGATATAAGGAGTAATGAAAATATATCATAACTTTTAAATTATGAAAATAAAATATACATATATTTACAATGTAATTAATTACTATTCGCTCCAGTGATTAGTCTCTGTTTCTCCACTCGTCTGTGCAAAGTGCATCCGCATGGTTAAATTTACATGGCTATTTCAGCAATTAAATATTATAAGGATCAATCAACCTTCATATCCTTCGCACATACAATTTACTTACGATGTGTTAACAGAATAAAAACTGTTACGCTAATTCTTGGGCAGTCGTCCAGCCAACCGCGGCGACCAACCAATCTTCCTCTTACCTAGAATGTTCGTATACATAAAGTTGATGTTATGTTTTAAAAAATGTAATCTCTATTTTCTTATTATCTAATCGTGCTTAGACTATTCCTACCTAATTGGTAATTTCTGGCAGTTGTGACCCTATGAACGGCTCATGCTTCAACAGTTTGTAACAAAATGAGAAGCATAATGAATTTTCTGAAGAATAATTGGGGTATAAGGGGGATATAAGGGGGATAATTGGGATATAAGGATACAGTTGAAGGATACAGAGTGAAGCTATTGTGATAATGTTTATACTGCTAAAGCGGATTCACACTTTGTTTTACCCTCAACTAGATTTCAGCTTTGGGCAGTACGAGCCTACATTCTTCGGTATGAAGCTATTGTTATGACGCGTGTATGGTACGTTTGTATTGCCTAAAGCAGATATGAACCACAGCCACAACTGAATTTCTGCTTTAGGCAGTACAAAATTACCGTGTATACTTTTATGGAGTGTAATAACTTATAGGGAAATAATGTGAATTTGACGTTATTTCACTTTTGAAAGGGAAGTAACATCAATTGACATAAGGTGCACTTTTTTTACAGCCATCCAAAGCAGAGCAGGTTAACACCATACAATTACACTTACAACTTGATCTGATTTGCTTTGGATAGAAGGTTAGAGCAAGAATTCGACCCTGTTAAGTAGTCTGCATTTTGAAAAGCAGACCGTGCAGGTGTCGAAGTTTTTTAACAACGCACTTAACTTATACAATTTAGGAAGCACATAGAATTTTTTTCCTGTCAATAAAATATATATAATAATTATGTGGAATATAAATAACCAAAACGATTCTGTTGCCTAAATGAAGTTTATCAGATTGTATCTGTACTAAGGATTTAAGTTTCCCCTTGGAATTTGAGTTTACGACACACTCCAAATCAAAGACATGCCTCGTTTTCGTTTTCGCTACTCTGAGATATTCTATACATCAATTTTTGTTGGCTCCTGTTCTGCTCTATCCTGCTCTATTAATTTCATTACTAGTTTTCGAGGACCCAATTTTCAATGAAGCGTGTACTAGTTGATGAGTGCTCTTAAACTGTAACGTTACGTAACAGACTCTCCGTCGAGAGATTCTTATGTTTTCTATATTGATAAAATAATTAAGCAAGTGGATAGTACCTCCTCATGAAGGCAACCTTATAAGATTCACGTTACCATGCCGGCAATTTTACCAATTATATCTGAATAAAATTTCAATTAGGAAAATAATTAATATCTCTCCGGAGCTCAGTATAGTGTACGAAGATGGAAATATAATCGTACCATCACTAATCATGGTAGTAGAACATTAAACGTCGTCGCAAATATCCTTACGAACCAACTCAGAATATTGTCGGCTGTAGTTTGGGGGCTGTTAGTCCACCTTCGCCACGCTGGCTTTAGAAATGCTCATAAGGATGCAAATATAAGCAGACACAACGCTCACTTAATATTCATGACAAACCTTTTGAGGTGTTAATAAACTGCGCACAGGTAAAAAAGGGAGGCCCTCTTGAAAACGTTTCACGTTAAGTGGCACGAGAGCTTTAATAACTTGACAACAAGCAACCACCCTCGTCCTCGAATTGTATACACGAAATGGTGAATAGTCAATCGTGTTAACGACGAAGTTTAATAATGCTAAATTATATATTGTGTTTACTTATATTAACAGGACTTTTTTGTGGGAATATGGCTGCATGGTGTATAATTACTTTTTATTATGAGTCGTTTTAAATTGAGAGTGCTCTAAAGAACCTTATTTGCATATCGGTAGAAATGAGTTTGGGTGGAATATGTTATATAAAAGAATTAAATTATGAACATTCCGACATTCATCATTTTATTGTTTATTCCCTCCCCTACCCCCGCGCTCTCTTTGTGATATAGACAATTATAGTCGTGAAACCACGATCTGTGTACTAAGACAACAAATTCCCTAAAGACTAGCGACTATTTCCCACCCAATGGTTAGGTTAGGTTAGGTAAAAGGGGCTGCCATGTTACCGCACAGCACACTTGAACCACCTCTGGGTCCGTTGTGATACCGCCAAAGTTAGCTAATTAAATCGAAAACATGCGACAAGGAGCCGAAATGCATGCTATGCTGCGAGAATAGTCAAACGGACTACAAGCATTCGACTGGATGTTTCAAGTGCCCCGCATATAAGAAGGCTCTTCAACAAACTCGTAAATGAAGCTAGTTCAGATCAACTTAAATCACTGTCAGGCGGCACAAGATCTACTGTCGCAGTCAGTAAGAGAAAAGGGCGTTGACGTGGCGATTGTCTGCGACCAATATAAAAATTTGAACAGCTCAATTTGGGTAGCGGATGAACACAAACAGGCAGCCATTTGGTCATGTGGAAGACATGCCTTCCAAAATGTATCCAATCCAATCAACGGATTCGTGAGAGCGCAAATTAACGGCATCAACATCTACAGCTGCTACGCCCCACCGAGACTGAGCTTGGAAGAGTTCGACCGGCTGCTAACTCAACTAGTTCGCGATGCCAGCACGCACAGTCCCGTAATAATCGCGGGAGATTTCAATGCGTGGGCCACTGAATGGGGTAGTCGAGCTACAAACGCTAGGGGACGAATACTCCTTGAAGCTTTCTCACAACTGGACGTCGTCCTAATGAATACAGGCAGTAGTAATACTTTTAGAAGAGGAAGTACAGGCTCTATTATCGATCTTACATTTGTCAGTAGCTCCTTTGCATCGACAGTCGAATGGGGCGTGAGCGAGGACTATACACACAGCGACCATCAGGCCTTTACTTCACCGTTGCCAGCAGAACACCACAATCAAGGATACCACCGATAAATCGGAGATGGTCTGCAAAAAACTTCGACGGGGATGCGTTCATCGAAACCTTGCACCAGAAGGGAGCTATTCAAGGAAATGCAGAGGAAAAGGCGTCGCAGCTTTTAAAGCAGATAGTAGAAGCATGTGATGCCTCTATGCCAAGGACAAAGTCTTCCAACCGCCGGAAAGCAAACTACTGGTGGAATGAAGAAATTGCAAGACTGAGGCGCAGGTGCCTGAGAGCACGTCGATTGTATCAGCGATCAAGAGAGACACCAGACTACAACAACTTGGCACAAGAATACAGGACCTCACGCGGACTACTAAAGCAGGCAATAAAAAAGAGTAAACGAAACCGTTTCAAGCAACTCTGCGAGGACGCAGATATTAATCCCTGGGGAACGGCTTATAGAGTAGTTATGAAGAAGCTGAGCAGTTATCAAACACCTCAAGTGAAGTGCCCTCTTCTATTTTACTAAATCGGATAGTCTCAGTTCTCTTCCCCCAGCATGCGTTAGAAAACGTTGAAAATCAGGAAATGGTCCATGAAGAGCAGATACCGGCATTAACTGACAGAGAGATTTTAGAGATCGTTTCCAGAATAGGTGACAACAAAGCACCAAGCCCTGATGGCATTCCCAACGGAGTGTTGAAAGTAGGAGTTGACACGGTTCCCGGGAAGTTCGTCAGTGTTTTTGAATCCTGTTTGCGGGAGCGAGTTTTCCCTGCTGTATGGAAGAAACAAAGATTGGTTCTGCTACCAAAACCCAACAAACCGCCGGGCGAACCAAATTCATACCGTCCAATTTGCCTGCTAGACACCGCTGGGAAGGTACTGGAACGAATAATTTTTAGCAGACTAGCTGCCGTCGTAGAGGAAAAGGGAGCACTGTCGGACCGACAGTTTGGTTTCCGAAGGGCGCGCTCCACGGCCGATGCCATCTTGACAGTGACAGATTTAGGGAAACAGGCACTTCGAGATAGCAAATGTTGCGCGGTTGTGACACTGGACGTCAAAAATGCTTTCAATTCGGCAAACTGGAAATGCATTCATTTGTCTTTGCAGAGGATAGGTGTGCCTGACTATTTGACGCGACTTATACAGAGCTACCTTTCGTGTAGAATCCTACAGTACGAAACCAGCGAAGGACCAAGGGAGTACAATGTAACAGCAGGAGTACCGCAAGGATCTGTACTCGGCCCTTTGCTGTGGAACATCATGTACAACGACATATTGGATTTACCGGTACCCAAAGAAGTAACGATAGTCGGGTTCGCAGATGACATAGCTGTGGTCGTGGTGGCCAAGGATCCAGCATTGGCCGAAGTTTATGCCACCGAAGCAATCACAACTATTAAGTTGTGGTTGGATAAAGTAGGACTGGAGCTAGCTGAACAAAAGACGGAAGCCGTTCTCATCAGCAACCGAAGAAAAAATAATACCCTGAGGATCAGAGTCGGAAACACCATAATTATTTCTAAGCCAGCAATTAGGTATCTGGGGGTGATGATTGACGCGAAGCTAACATTTGGAGAGCACCTCAAGCACAGATGCAAGAAGGCGGCTAATGCTACTGTGGTTTTGGCGAGGATGATGCCAAATGTGGGAGGACCACGACCGAGTAGGAGACTCTTATTATCTAGAGTGATCACCTCTATACTTCTGTATGCGTCACCAGTTTGGATCGACGCGCTTCGTCACGCCTGTAATATTCGAAGAATCAACTCCGTTTATCGAAGGAACGCATTGAGAGTGTGCTGCGCATACCGAACAACATCAGATGAGGCAGCCTACGTTGTATCAGGTATGATCCCCGTAGATATTCTAGCAGACGAAATGGACCGATTGCACAAAGGCCGATGTTTGGAGCCACCGGACGTATATAATGCGCGCAAAAAACGAGAAAGGTGCGAGTCTCTGAGGAAATGGCAACAGCGGTGGGATGAAACTCCGAAGGCAAGCTGGACACACATACTTATCCCGCAAATCGAATTGTGGCTGAACCGCAAACATGGAAAGGTGAACCATTATCTAACCCAGTTTCTTACTGGTCATGGCGGATATAGGAAGTACCTACACAGATTCAAGCTGGACGATTCGCCCGACTGTCCGAGGTGCCCAGGAATAGCGGAAGACCCGGAACATGTATTCTTTCACTGTCCAAGATTTAGAGGTAAGCGTGAAGCACTGGAGGTCGAACTTGGCAGTGACCTTAATCCACATAATATAGTGGAACATATGTTAAGATCTGAATCCAATTGGGAGACCGTAACTCACACAATATGCGACATACATAGGGAACTGAGGAAAGAGGAGCAACTACGAAAAAGGACGCAAAGGATTAACGGCTAATTAGCCAAAACCAGCCCTACGACGTAATACTGAGAGGTAGTTCCGTAGGGAGAATGGTGGAAAAAGAGGGTTGAAGGTTTTACTGGGTAAGTAGTCGCACACTGAAGATGAAAGTCCCATGTCGCTGCCGTACAATTGACATCAGTAGTCGGCAGTGTCTCCTGAACAATGAGATTTCCCCCCTCTATAATAAAAAAAAAAAAAAAGCTAATTAAACCTAGGCAACAAACCAGCCTGTGTTAGCAATATGGCGATTGAGCTGCATTACACTGGTATCTTCTAGTTCCACCAGTTCCCGGAAAAACCAGGAACCCAGAAATTTCCTCCGCTTCGCGGCCAGGGCCGGACAATGACAAAAAAGATGGAGAAGGCTCTCCTCATTATCCATGTCATCACAGCTCCTGCATAAGTCATTGTGAGGAATACGAAGCCTCCAAGCAAGCTCTCCTATAGGACAGTGCCCCGTAATAACCCCCACGACTCTGCCAAAGTGTTTCCTGTTCAGTGAAAGAAATGTGGTGGGGCGATTAGGGACAAGTTTCGGTCAAATCGACTTCGTTGTTTGGCACGTATCGCGTACCGCGGTGGCCTCGATGACAAGTTTGCACGATGAGGCAGGCATTTTGATGTTTACACGGCCCCCCTCAATAATTCCGGTTCCCACCCAATGAATTTAATGGAGCTGAAAAAAAAAATTTAACAGCAGCCCCCATATTTGGGAAATTTATTGTTCGTGAGCTAATATAAACTACAATAATACTAAATGAAAACCTGGTCACATCTCAAAATATGATGTTCTGAGAGTCGGACGTAGGCTCTAATTACTCCGAAGCACAGTCACAAGTCGACATTATGTAAATCGTCATAATGGATGAGTGGATGAAATTAATAATAAATATACCAACCGTAGCAATGAATATTGGCGCAATCAATAATATGATGGTGTACTTCCGCAGCTGTTTCAATAAACAACGAAAAACATACTGACACATTTGCGTCACACGTACGTCGACCGGACGCATATGGACCGGCCCATTCACAACGTTGTGATTGGCGCCCTCTATTATTTTTCTATCCGTCATTAGGGATGTGTGCGCGATCGAGGTACGCATAGCTTATATTTTAGCAGTCCCTAGTAGAGATTTGTTCTTATAGGATCGTATGCGTCTGTGAGTCGCATGGTTTAACGTATAACATTAAAAAAAATATAAAAAATAAAACACACTCGTGGATTTTTTAAGGGACATAAGATATATTCGTCTGAGAGACGTACGTGTGATATTTAAATGAAACCGGAATATAGAGGGCTTCGCCCGCAATTCGAGGGTTTTGTAGCAAGCGCTTATTTTGGCATGTAAATATTGGCTCCCTGTTCTTCTTGGTACCCCTCAGCTGAATAAAAACACCATAATTAAATGTTTTACCCATGATATAGTATCTTACATGCCAATTCACAAAAAGACTGCATCTGTCACCTCTCAAAGTAATAGTTTTAATACGAGAAGCTGTAGATAGATATGTATGTATACGAGATAAACTGTCCCACTCTTCGAGATGCTTAACCATTCATATTAAGACGACATTGCAAATTGCAAACTTGTGTAACGACTTCGAAATTCAGGGCGGCTGGGACAAATTACGGTCTAATATTTTTTCCTCCTCCACTGTTCCCCTTTCTACAAATCTCAAGAAAATGCCAAAAATGGAATGTACTCAACATTACCTTTCTCACGACACCCCACTGCTATACCAGTGGATAAACAAAAATTTACCTTAATTTCGCCTCTATGTGGACCCCCCCCCCCCCTATTAAAGTTGGCCAATTATATCACAACGCTATCTCCAGCAAATTATAGCATTTCGACACATTCTCGCCGAATTATGTGTGCAGCTTCAGCCGTTCGTAAGATATTCTTTGAACAGACGGACAGACAGGTATTTGACCGATTTTGTAAGATTTAAGACACAAAACCCTAAAAAATTAATTGTGTGAATAGTTATTGTTAGGATCACCAATCACCAATCTTCACCCTTCCAAAGTTGGTTCATTAAATAACTGCAATTCGCACTACGAAAAACAACATGCAAGTAGTACACGCATATCTATGCGTGAGGCCGGTAGGTGTATTTTTTGTACGGATAGTGTCAAAATGCATAACTTTAAGTTAATGTACTATTATTAAATATCATGTCATTGTAATGAAACTTAAAGGTATTATTGCCTATGATGTTGGTTATCAGCAGCCATCAATATTTTTGACCTAGGGTGTGCTTGAGGGGTGCAGGGGTGTGCTAACTGCAACTATAGAAATGTACTATTATTAACCTTTTTGGATGAGATTTAAAAATTCTATTATTTTCGGTTTTCTATGCTAGTAAAATGCCGCTTTTCTGTAAATTTTCATATGTCTAGCTATAACGGTCTCGAAATACAAGGGGGGGGGGACAAACTCGGACAACATATTTTCCCCTCTCCCTCTTTTCCCCTTTCTTCAAATTTGAAAAAAATTCCAGAAATGGAATGTACTCAACGGTACCTTTCTTACGATACCCCACTTGCCTATACCAAACGAAAAAAAAATTTCGACCTTCATTTCCCCTCTATGGCGACCCCCCCCTTAAAGTTGACCTATTACGACGCATCGCTTTCTCCAGAGAATTATAGTATTTCTACATATTTCCACCAAATTTCATGCATGTAGCTTCAGCGGTTCGTGAGATATTTCATGGACAGACAGACAGACAGACGGACGCATGACCGATTTCATAAGGGTTTTGTTTTTATACAAAACCCTAAAAAAATACTTACGCAGTTTAGAGTACAATTGGATTTCTTATATTATCCATTTTCATCGAGCTTTTCATAATCCGACAAATCGAAAAATGAGGAATACCAAAGACTAGTTTTTTTTTCTTTCACAAATCCATTGTATCTAAAAAGTGATAGAAATGGAAAGTAATATTATCGTCCCATTGTCAGATTAGAAGATTAACTTAAAATAAATACGAGACAATTCATAGAATTTGCTAATCCGGATAAATAAAAGTGAATGAGATTGAATCGATTGTGCTGGAGAACGAGCGAAATGCTTTAAGCACAAGGAGAACAAATATATACAAACAAAACTTTTCCGATGACAATGGAATATTTTCAAAAATCATAAAACTTAATACGAGAAGAAGAAGAAGATATACCTTATAAAAATTATCTTTTTCCCCGTAGTGAGAAACAAGAAGGTAAGCGTTAATTGAATTTTCTATTTCCGAAAGAAAGATGAAAAGGGAAATTGAAATCTAGGTTAATTTGCTGGTCCATTATTTCATTTGGTTGTATTTGTTGAGTTTGAACTGGAAGAACAAATTAAATTGGTTTATTGCGTAGTTAAATTAACTTTGAATGACTTTGAAGGTAGTATTGCCATTTAATACACGACTTACAATGGAGCCTTATCGGAAAGAATTTCTAATGCAAAATTACTTAGTCCAATTGATAATCCAAAAGCGCTGCCACAGTCAGCGAACTATTTGTTATGCCTTACAATTCTCCAAATCAAATTTGTAATTATACAGTGAGGATATCGTACCCGTACCACCCGTGGATCACTATAATATTATTTAAATTTATTTTCCAACATGTTAAGCAAAACTTTAAGCCCTTCGCGATATATCTCTATTTTATGTACACATCTGCTGAAACTTTTCGGCAGGACCTTTTTGGCAAATGACATCCTTTTTGTAATTTTGCTTTTATCAGCATATCACCGACAGCATACCGAGTATGTTACATGTCCGCATAAGTGCATTTAAATATTTGAGCCTTGAATAAGAACGGCATACAGCCATAATGAAAAATGGCGGTGAATGTATGGTGGTCGGCTGATGAGGGTGCGTTGTGGTCGACAGGCAATTGTGACACATCAACGACTGTCAGGCTTTTCATTTAATATAGTGCACCATTTAAAATTCTCTTTTAGGGGAAATATTTGTGTTGCACTACTATACTCGTATGCATAGGAACGTGCCGACCCAGGTCATGTAGTAGAAGTATGTTTCGTGGCAAAGCAAGTACCCACCAGAATCACTCAACATACAGAGAATATTCGTGGGTGCACATGCTTCAAATCAGACTGTCAGTACATGATTTATTCAATACTATTATATGCACGAAGTTTGTACGAGTACTATTGAATTTTATAGAATTGACCGCAGTAGTAGTTAAAATGCAAACAATTTCCAGGACTCGTTGAGATATGAACTGCTGATACAACGACCAAATTTGCTTGAAAGTGCACTTTGACAAGTTTGATTTCAGTGAGATGACTTGCAATAATTTTCAATTTTATTAAATGTGCACCCTACTATTTACCCTTATCCCTAGTGGGGTGTAAGCACGTCACTTAACCGCCAAAGCGACTTAGTTGACGTTTCGTTAGCAATAACTGATTATGGATGATGCATGTTGCTAGCATGCACCGAAATGCGCACTTTGACAAATTTTTTGGAGTGAAATGAGTAGTTTAGGTTACATTAGCAACAGGGGCTACAGTGACACATCGTGCATAGACCACCACCGGGTCCATTGCGACACCACTAAGATACCTTCACTTCACTCCATAACTATTGTGCTCATACACGTAAGATCCTTCAAGTCATTTAAGATTGATGATGCAAAATATTTCTTCTTTCCACTAGCCAAAGCTGGAAAATGGCAACAAATAAATAATGTTTAAAGCTTATCTTTTTCTTGTTCGTCGCCAAAGTTGCCTTTCTTCTATGTTTCGGCAAAATAAGTAAAATATGACTTCCAACAAAGGATTTTTTGGCCTCCCACGGCTTTAGTGATTCCCAGAATGATTTAAAAATTGATTTTGTCGGGCTATCAGACAAATCTGAACATTGAAATCCCTGCCTTGGACCGCCCTTTTTGGCACATAACATGATGAACAGCACAGTTTGCGCCTAAGGCTCATTTCGCCTTGGCCGCTGTTTGATGATATCTGGCATTGATATCTTTTTTAAACCCTACATAACTTTTCTCCAGGACTCTCCGTGAAGCGTTATTTGCACGCTTCCACGATGTGAAGCAGAACTGGACTGCCAGTATCTAAAAATGCATAAAATTTGACATACTACCTGTTGCAGTAACAGCGACAGTATTCTACGACACGAGTGTGAATTACATTGAATGCAATTTATTACAAACAAATACGCGCTATAGCCATTGAGCCCTCAAACAGATGGTCTTTAAAGTGGTTGGTTTTAGTTGTCGTCAAATATCAAATATTCAACGCCAAAAAAAATCCTACTGGAAAAAAAACCGAAAACACTCTGTTAGGTTTCTGATTGAACCGACAGTAGACGACGAAATACTGATCCCTGAGAAAAATCTATTCCTTCAATCCTTTATAATACTAGAAACATAAATGATAAACCCCCCCTAGACCATAAGATGTTCTCCTGCATCATTAAACTGAACAGTCGTTTCGTCGAATGCAAAAATATATATATAACACCGCCTATCCGACTAGCTTAAGACTTACTTAATCCTACGTCAGGGCAAACCTACATAAAGAAAATCTCGAAAAGTTCCAAAAATCTTTGGAAACCCATAATGAGAAGTGTCATTTATCCAGTCAATGAAACAGAAATAGATAATCGAATATCTGCGTTAGTCATAAAATATAAAAACCAAAAATAGATTTTAAAATGTAATGAACAGTCCGATTAGGCAGAAGATTTCGTACCGCTAGATAATGACAACTGACACACTGTTCAGATATACCGGCTGCTCATATAGTACAGCCGGGCCTCGTAGATACCAAGTTCTGAAAATAAAATTTACTTAATAACATTTGACACATCTAAATTAAACATAAAGTCCACATTGAAATCCATATACAAAGTCCTTCATGTCCAACATGGACATGCCCATTGCCCTGCAGTTCACCGCTTGATTTTCAAGATGACAATCTTTCAAAAATATGTCCTTCGCTTGCCGTCATCAAAGAAATTATTGTCATTAAGAAATCATTTGTCTGCTTTGTCTCTTATGTAACAATTTGCAAAGTTGCCTTTCTTGTGATGACATTTTGGTTTGAATCGTACCGTAGAATGACCCAAACCGACTCTCTTCTCGAATAAATTGACAATAGAAGCCAACGAGTAAATCATGTCGCCAGAAGGGTCTAATGTTTTGCAATTGAAACGAACCCTTATCAGATTCCATATTTGATCCTTTAGTCCGGCGTTTATTATTAAATTCTACTAATTATTTGAGGAACTAATTGGAGTAGTTCATTGGAACTTTAAAAGGGCATTTTCAAGTTATTGGCTTAGCCATGTTCTGAAAGTTGGGAAATGCTGAAATTGTAATATCCATTTCTGGCGAAAATGGACTTAGTTGGAAAAGGACTGTTCATAACAAATGTTCTTTTCGTTAGATAATTTCGTGGAAACTGGAACGAAAAAATGCAATAAATTTGAAAATTGCTTTCAACAATTAATTTCTCTCCGCATTCCATGGCATTTTGATACAATCGACCCAACAGCAACCGGAGGGATAGAAATTGCGGCATTGTGGAAAATTTAATACGAAGTTTTCGTGGATAAAACTCGCGCCAACCACAGATAGACAGGGCACAAAAGTCCTGAATTGACGACCTTGCGAAAATGAGGGTTTTCATCATCATTAGAAATTAACTGATGTAAACCATGCGCCCTTTCGCTTGCTCGAGTTTGTGCAACAATTTTGAAGTCTGCTCCATGTTTTACTGTCCGAGCGATGATGGTGAATATCCCATCATAGGCACACACACACTATGCACTACAATTTGCCTTCAGCTGTTCATCTTGTATCTAGCGACAGCTTTTAATTAAATCATTTTAGGGCGGGCTTTATCAACTGAGCAGATAAGCAACAGCCTCTCAACTTCATCGTGTTTACATCCGATTTACATTACCTCATCCTTACGTCGATTGCGGGTGACATGAAAGTGGTGCTGTGTTTGTAAATGTTCTGGGTTGTGGGGGGGAAATGGTAGATGACAAGAATACGTAACCTTCGTAACGTGTACATTCAAAATGGATGTTCTTGTGACACTATGATGTGCAGTAACACTATGTCAATGCCCTAAGGAGATGGTTCTTTGAAATTATCATTTGAAGTCTTGATATGCTGTTAAACTCATTGATTTGTCTAAAAAGTTCGGAACATGCTAATCTGAACCCTTCATCCTGCAAATACTTCGTTGTTAGTAGAAGTAACTCTTTAGCCCAGACCCCGGGATGTAACTTTCTTTCCTTAAGGTTTAAACGAATAACTGGCGACACAGTTAAATTTTTTGGACCAAGGCCTCGAGATAAGCTAGCATCATCTCATTTATTAGAGCGTCATGGTGTGTTTTGTGTAGAGCTGTAAGATTAGCACGCTCACGCTCAATTCAGTTATTTACCCCAACGTTTGGTAGGCGATTTATTCATTTACCCGTTATGGGAAGATTAGGGTGACCAGATGCCGATGTCGAAAAACGGAGAAACAGTGCCGCTGGTATGCATGTGTCGCGGTATTACAGGACACGGTTTTCATCGTACGTTTCTTCGTGTATTTATCTCTCTCTCTCAATTGCCCTAACCCCTTGTGGGGCATAGCGCGTTAACTGTTCCCTGTGGCCCAGTGAACGTTTCGGCAGCATAAGCTGGTTTCGGAGAATGCAGTTGCCAGCATGCACCTCCTGCACATCCATGGCCACGAACGTCGTCATGGACGGGATTCGAACCCGAAACGTCGGTAGTCAAACATGAGGCTGATGTCTCAACACACTGCGCTACCGGTCGCCCCAACGACCATGATACAAGGAAGACAAGATATGGCCTTCCCGCGTTTCATTTTCGTACTTTTCTGCGCATGATGTTAGGAGCTCATATACACTTAAGAGACTGGTGGTTCATAACTCTCAGCATAGTATCGCTTCGCTTCGTTGAGGAAGCAGCACGCGTACGGTGCAGGACACGCGCAGTAGAGGACGCGCACGATGCAGCGGTCTCTTGTGTGGGCTCTGCTTGAGATTATTGCGATATAAACAAAAAAGGAAACAAATTCGCTTCTCAAATAACATACATATCAAGCAAAGCCCACAAAAGAGACCGCTGCATCCTACGCGTGCTGCATCTTCAACAAGCGAAGCGATACTGTCGTGACGGTTACAATACAATGCTCTTGTGTTGGCTCTGCTTGATATGTTTCTTCAATTTCGTGCGAATGAATGAATTGAATGAGGGTGTCTACACCAGGCACAATTGTTCCGGCACAAAACCGGTTTTTGTAGGCGAGATGCATGAAGGGAAAGGTATAGGAAGGGAACAAAACTTGTGCTCGAAAATTTCAAGCACAACAATTGTTCCCAACCAATACACGCACTTTTCGCATCCTTCCACAATATAGCATAAAATCAATACATTGAAAAAGCCCTACATGTATACAAGTTGTTCTCGTTTCGATGTGCTTCGTGTAGACAGGCACATAACCGGTTTTGTGCCTGGAACAATTGTGCCTGGTGTAGACAGCCTCATTGAGATTATCTTGAAAACTGTTTGTTTTTAGGGTTTTGTATAAAAACAAAACCCTTATGAAATCGGTCATGCGTCCGTCTGTCCATCTGTCCGTCTGTCTGTCCGTCTGTCCATGAAATATCTCACGAACCGCTGAAGCTACATGCATGAAATTTGGTGGAAATATGTAGAAATACTATAATTCTCTGGAGAAAGCGATGCGTCGTAATAGGTTAACTTTAAGGGGGGGTCCCCATAGAGGGGAAATGAAGGTCGAAATTTTTTTTTCGTTTGGTATAGGCAAGTGGGGTATCGTAAGAAAGGTACCGTCGAGTACATTCCATTTTTGGATTTTTTTTTTCAAATTTGAAGAAAGGAGAAAAGAGGGAGAGGGGAAAATATGTGGTCCGAGTTTGTCCCCCCCCCCCTTGCATTTCGAGACCGTTATAGCTAGGCATATGAAAATTTACAGAAAAGCGGCATTTTACTAGCATAGAAAACTAAAAATAATAGAATTTTTAAATCTCATCCAAATAGGTTAATAATAGTACATTTCTATAGTTGCAGTTAGCACACCCCTGCACCCCTCAAGCACACCTGAGGTCAAAAATATTAATGGCTAATGATAACCAACACCATAGGCAATAATATCTCTAAGTTTCATTACAATGACATGGTATTTAATAATAGTACATTGACTTAAAGTTATGCATTTTGACACTATCCATACAAAAAATACACCTACCAGCCTCACGCATATAGGTAGATATGCGTGTACTACTTGCATGTTGTTTTTCGTAGTGCGAATTGCAGTTATTTAATGAACCAACTTTGGAAGGGTGAAGATTGGTGATAGGTGATCCTAACAATGACTATTCACACAATTAATTTTTTTAGGGTTTTGTGTCTTAAATCTTACAAAATCGGTCAAATACCTGTCTGTCCGTCTGTTCATAGAATATCTTACGAACGGCTGAAGCTGCACACATAATTCGGCGGGAATGTGTAGAAATGCTATAATTTGCTGGAGAAAGCGTTGTGTTGTAATTGGCCAACTTTAAGAGAGGGGGGGGGGGGGGGGGGTCCACACAGAGGCGAAATTAAGGTCAATTTTTTTTATCCACTGGTATAACCAAGTGGGGTGTCGTGAGAAAGGTAATGTTGAGTAGATTCCATTTTTGGCATTTTCTTGAGATTTGTAGAAAGGGGAACAGTGGAGGAGGGAAAAATATTAGACCGTAATTTGTCCCCGCCGCCCTGAAGCCGTTTCACAAGTTTGCAATTTGCAATGTCGTCTTAACATGAATGGTTAAGCATCTCGAAGAGTAGGACAGTTTATCTCGTATACATACATATCTATCTACAGCTTCTCGTATTAAAACTATTACTTTGAGAGATGATAGATTCAGTCTTTTTGTGAATTGGCATGTAAGATACTATATCATGGGTAAGACATTTAATTATGGTGTTTTTATTCAGCTGAGTGGTACCAAGAAGAGCAGGGAGCCAATATTTAGATACCAAAATAAGCGCGTGCTACAAAACCCTCGAATTGCGGGCAAAGCCCTCTATATTCCGGTTTCATTTATGTATATTTTTGTGATCTTCAATTTCGCCTCAGCAAGTTTCTTTTGCTAGGATTAAAAGTTACAGTGATAAAAGCCAAAAATTAAGTATTCATACAATTGAATGAGCGTGTGACGTAGGTATTCAGAGAACCGGCATGCGCAAGGCCATATCTTGTCTTCCTTGTATCATGCGTAACGACCGCAGTCAGACATGAGACTAATGCCTCTACGCACTGAACTACCGGTCGCGCCAAAAATTGAAAGTTGACGGCATATGTTTTACCGGAGGGGAAGGCATATGGAGGAGAAATCGAAAAAATCAAATCCATGATCCATTTATCAGGGGTTTAGTAAACCCGACCATTGAGTGACAGAGATGTAAAATATTATGCATCTGTAAATAAGAAAGAGAGAGAGTCACTATACGAGTATCTTATGGTTTAGGAAACGAATCATAGATTTTTTTCCAATCAGTTTGCCATCTAAAGATATTTTCTGAATCAAATGCTGTAGTAGTGAAATTTGTATTAGCATATTTTTTCAACATCTGTAGTGTAGAACCATTAAATGAAAGAACCCCCCAATACATTAAGCTACCAATCTATTTTTAGAGTATATTACATTCGGAACGCAAGCACACATTATTGTTTATTCAAATATAATAAATTTTCCAATACGTTTCACATTTATCACGAAGACGCACAGAAAAATATTGCCACCTACATATCTTTCCGATTTTCCTGTCGAATCTCAATCCAATGTCACATGGCATTATTTCTTGTATTCTTAGAGAATGTGTTTCAAAAAGGATTTCAGAATCCTCTATTATCTCGTGTCAACATCAATCTTATGGTACTCCATCAATATTGTAAACAGAGTTGAGAGTGCGTTGCGAATCCTTCCAACGTCAGCGAAATCCAACCAAGTTCATTTCTATTACTAACGATGTCAGTGGTTGAAATGTGGCAAATGTTATAGGAAATGCGATTTGTTGATAGTAGGTCTACTATGTATTTTCAACGTTGCACTAATTAGTTTTGAGTTTTGGGTTTTGGGCTAGGTCGAATGGATGTCGAATACGCCGTAAGATAGTATACGAGCATAGCGCGTCAGCTATTCCCATGTGGCTAAGCCTTCTGTATACAAGGTGAGGTGGTGACAGACCCCAGCATTTTCGATAGCTGGATTCTGTCATACTGCTGTACTACTACTCAGTTGCCCTAACCCCTTGTGGGGCATAGCGCGTCAACTGTTCCATGTGGCCCAGTTGACGTTTCGTTGGCATAAATTGGTTTCAGAGAATGCAGTTACCATCATACACCTCCTGCACATCCTTGGCCACGAACGTTGTCGTGGACGGGATTTGAACCCGAAACGCCGGTAGGCAAACATGAGACTGATACCTCAAACCTCAACACACTGCGCTGCAATATACCTATATATACGACCGGTAGCTATTTTACTCAGTAGCTGGAAATACAACGTTTCCTTTCCGATCTATAGTGTCTAATCCGTTCGATTCCGGATACTAAGTTCATTACACGCCTTTAAATTGCAATAGGTATGGCAATGTCCATACAAATCGAACGAAAGAAAATGCATTTTCTATGACAAAATGAAAAAGATGAAAAAAGATACTTGTATTTATTGTCAAATAAAAGTTCTACAAACGAGGAATCATCTCCATTTTTTAGTGAATTCCACTTGCTATGAATGCTTGAATTATAGTTTCATATCAAATTCAGAAAAAGTTAAGAATTTAAGATATTATGTTAATTTTTTTTGGGGTAAGTCAGACCCTACTTTGTTCGGGGTGGGACTTTTAGTCACCTTGTACAATACATGGAGCTACCGGCTTCCTCAAAAGATAGTAGATATAAATACTATACTATAAATATCTAAATAATGGTAAATAGAGGTGTTGATCAAACATTAATATATCAATATCAATCAATATACTTATTAGTTGCTGTCATCCAGTTGTCAGTTCACAGCCAAACGAGTGCTTCCAAGGAAAAAAAGGAAACCAACAACAGCTTCGCATCTCCAACATATTCAAAAAATCTTTTGGTAAAATTTTTGCATAACAATATCTTCTAAAATTCTAGCGATACCTATTTTCGGAAACGTTCAATCTACCTCTAATTTTATTGAAAAACCAATCAATATTGAATGCTGATTTTCACTAGACATCATTTTTTCTTTAGATACAAGATGAACGTTT
The DNA here is from genome assembly GCA_964017055.1 of Chloromyia formosa. Lineage (NCBI taxonomy): Eukaryota > Metazoa > Arthropoda > Insecta > Diptera > Stratiomyidae > Chloromyia > Chloromyia formosa. The sequence continues at coordinate 13,203,424 of OZ024818.1, read as the reverse complement.
CCAACTCACCACTAAAACTCGCCATTGATTTATTTCAGACAAGATTCAAAGCTTCGTATTTTCATTTTAGCAGAATAAGAAATCAGGCCACTACGACACAAATAGCAAAAAAAATCATAAACCACTGAATTGAAGATAAATTGAAATTGATAGCGCAGCCAAGGACGAGAAGTGATATGACCGTTTGCCTTGCAAATTCATTCTATGTGCAACTGCGGTATCTCATGCTAGTCCAGTCACATCCTATTGTACCTACATAGGCGGCACAGGCTAGTCCTAGCCGAGCTGACCAAAGGCTATTATGACTTTTCCGGACGACTGAAAAGGTTTTTCTATGCTTTTAACTGAATTTTTCTTCGCGGCAAACCGTTTTCATGGAATCACTAATGGAAGTTGTACGTCCACTATGAATTTGGCATCCATTCGCTCGCCATTCAAGCGAGAAATCCATGCATAGTCCGTCGGATAGCTGGCATGTTTTCCGTCACTGTAGCGAAAAGCTTGTATCAGTTCTTCCACCTGATATACGGAAAAGCCTCTGAGATAAATGCGTCCCTTCGACTGTCTGTCAGAATTGAGCGAGTTGTTTATTCTACCGAACTTTGGTTAGAATTTATGTAAACGAGTTGGTAGGAAAGAAATCACATTTATTACAGTCATGGTAATTGATCCGGTTTCCTACTTTAAAACTTCCTTTCGCGCTTCCCTGTACTGTCCTTAAAATAGCATCTCTGCCCGGTGCAACTACCTGTAAGATAAAAGAAGACAAAAAATAATATAATTAAAAAAAAAAAAGTGAGATGTGGGTATGCCGATTAGCCTTGCTATTTCCTCTGAGACTTGAGTGATAGAATAGGTTCTTTCGTATGGTGTAACGGACGGTTTGGTGGGCATCCGAAGATGCCCGTGGGGACGGAGCCTTAGCATAATGACCGTGAAGGTCGGGCCGTGCCATCTGACGAAGAAAAAGGCCCCTCAACGAGCTAAGCAGCGACATATGCTTGCTGTAGCATAGTTCGGGAGATGTGTGCGGGGTTTTCGAGTCTCGTTGACCCTGTCCTTTACGTATTAACGAAAATGCATAGGCCTTGGGAAGACAACACAAACAAGGGAAGTAAAAATGAGGAATAAAAAAAAATAGTCGATAAGGATGGAATGGTTGGCGGTCGAATTTATGTCCGGGTGTAATGGGACCCTCGGCCTGTGGTTTCGTACTACCAACAGATCACTACTCATCAGGTGCTGCTTCGATGTGCCGGTGGGAGCAGCACTACCAGACCATAATATGGTTCATTACAGCTGGTTCATAACAGATTTTGTGACGTGTTTTTGAACTACTTACCTTGTTTTGACAGGAAGAAAGGGATTACGTTTTCAGGCGGGTACGACTGTGAAACCGACTTCGAAAACTCCAGTATTAAGATAGGTAGCTCATCAACAAGGAATGTACTTTTACGCCTTCGGTAGGGTAAGTCTGGCTAAAAAAAAGTTGGCACAGGACAGTAGACTAAGGATCGACTTTATCAGGTACACACATTTCGAAGTGGGCCATGAATGTCTAGTATTCATTTTTAAAAACTATGCTAAAATGTCAAAAGCTATTTACTATTAGTTGAATAAGGCGTTAAAATAGTTACGGTCGGCTCTGAAACTTTGCAATGTTATAGGTCGATAAGTTTGAATCGGCAACAATTTATCTCATCATCTTCCTTGTGCATTTTCCGCTGGTATTTAAACCTTCATCCATCATGTCATCGTGTACGATGGAAAGACCCATTGACACAGATTGCAGGAACCGTCTAGGATTTTCAAACTGAAGGACGCGGTGGCTTGATCAAGATAGCTGTAGGGGCAGTATCCAGGAAGCCAAGGTCCGACGCGGGCTATAAACCCAATGATAATGCTCTAATCGCTGATATTATCATAGAGGACATTAGCTTCACTTAAGACCCTGATCACTTTGGTGATAGAACGAGGGAGCCGTCTATCCACAATTCGAAGAAGTTTTCGTTTGACAAGGCAAAGAGAAGCCATATTTTTAGGTCTGATAAGGCAGGCGACTACCTGATAGGGCTGATGAATCTGCATATTTAATGGGATTGTAGATCTACTGAAAAATTCCGTGTTTATTCGACGCAACAACGCTATTTGTTATAAACTGAGGGCTTCGCGGATTTATTTGTAAGTTTCGAGCCCCAATAAAACTATTTGAATGAGAAAATAGACTTTGTTCAGCCATTTTTAGCAACGACCGTCAAGATGAAGTTTACCATAAAATTATTTTCATCAACTCCCTTTTCTGCCGAAATCTGGCAACTTTTTCATTTTGACGTAGAATAACTCTGCATAAATTCCCATATTACGCACCCCAGACACAGATAATGCTTCACACCCATACCGGTAAGTGAAATAAACTAACTGATGAAAGTTTTCGGTTTAAAAGTTATTTTCAGAAAGTTGTTAATTTAACGATACTCTTCTACACCAACTTTCATGTCGGCTTAACCCAATCCCAACGAATATTCCGTATCCTGACCGACCACAGTTCTGCATCCGAAATCGGTTAGACAAACTGTGTGTGTGTTTGTGTATGTTTATAAGTTTGGTGTAGATTAAAATCAAATGAAATTCATAAATGTATGCATGCACTTTATGAAAGTAAAATATAATGGAAATTGCGGCGAAAGTAGATTAATGGAATTGAGCAAGACTCAGAGGTTTGTCTGTTTGGCTCCTTTTCAGATATGTATAAGTACTCAGCCAGTTTGTTGAAGGTGGTTGCCGTAAATTACACTCCATTCAATTAGGCTGTTTTCATTATAAAGATCGAGTGTGGTTTAACACTGTGAAATGGATGATCAAGTTGCGTCTCTACTAGTAGTCCTGTATAATCAGCATGTAGTACTCGTATAACAAGTTTACTTTAAACTTGTAAACTTGAGTGTGAATCCAAAAATTGCATGTCAGATGAGATAGTTATTTGTTTATAAGAGGAGAAGGCATTCGACATATGTTAACAGAAAGGCAGATTTTTTTATATACATATATAGAAAAGTAACAGATATTAACTTTAAATAACCACATTCGTCAGCTGTCCTAGTAGCCGAACCGATCAAAAAATATTTTATAATCAACAGAAACCGAACAAAAAGCCGAAGGTATTATACCTACGTTGTCACTTTGCCTTTTTGAAATTAGTAGTAAAACTTGTTCCGATTGACTACCAAACCACGTTTCCAAATTTGGTTGAAATCGACCCACTAGTTCATATACCTCCCATAGGAACAGTGAAATCGGAACAAGTTTTACAACTACATAATTTCAAAGTCGCAAATGCACCATAAGTCACAACGAAGGTATGATGCCTTTCGGCAAGCTAGCCGAATGCTAGCTTGTTTTATATTAACGAGAAGAAATTAGATCTATTATCTCCGCACTGTCATTGTTCTTTTCCAACAAGACGAACTTCGAAACTTCGTTAAACTTCACTTTCACTAATTTCCTCAGGGCCATATTAAATGGAACTGAACTACACAAATCGCAGCAGAAAAGTGGCATGATATTCACCAAAAGAGGAACAACATACACCGATCGGAGTTACAAAATTACGCAGGTCTGCTCGTGCATATTCAGTTACACCTTTCCGAGCATATTTTACATCGATCGGTGTTACTTGATTTATTAAAAAACGTTAACATACTATATTAGCGTCATTTTTTCCGACAAATCATACACCGTTCGGATAAGAGTAATATGTGACACGAGAACTGAGGTGTACACTTTTCCCGAATCGGTGTAAATATAGCAGTTATCCGATGAATGGGGGATACAAGTACCTCAAAACATTATACTGTGTACTTACCTCCCGCCGTTACCCCATTACGTTTTATCAAATAAATGTACGGCTAACCATTCACAGCTGAGTGGTCTGGAGTCCGGCGAAAAAGTAACTGTGTAAAAATGCTCGTGGATGGGATCGAAGCTGCGACCCCTTCCTTGGAATATCGACGCTATACTCATCAAGCCATCGCAGTAATCAGACTGTAAAGTAGATTTACAGATTTTTAAATATGTTTTCTGATCGTTTTACTCGTATAAACCAAATTTTTTCAATCGAGTTCATTATGTATTCACCAGTGATATCTGTTCGATGTCAGTACTACCAAAAATGTAAAGATTAGTAAATTCCTATCCCTGCGCATCTATGTATATATAAGTATGTTTGCCGCCAGGGCGGCTAGCATAAGATAAACTTAGAGTGGTCCAGGCTCTTTCATTTCGTAAAGATGTATCTATGAATAATAAATTTAAATAAACTCGTATATACAAACATGTCTGGAATATTAAAATATTTTTCCTTTTTTTTCTTTTTCTTCTATTTGTTGATGATTCCTCTCTTTATCGTCAGTTTGTTTCGCCCTACTCTATAGAATTGCTATATCTATAAAAAGCCAAGATATGCCGAAGAAGTCACCACTTGAAAATGATATGGGTCCAAGTGGATGTCCTTTAATTTTATATGCAAAAGTAAAGGATACCTTTTCATTCTTCGGCACATGGACAAGTGGGTAATCACCTTGAACTTACTTTGCTTGCAAGCAAAAGTCCTTTTCTTTTTTTTTATTGAAGGAACTAACCATATCGCTCGTTCCTATTACGAAAATGTCCATTGGGGGGGATAAGGTTTGCGCAGATGACGGAAAAAAGTTGACTCTTTGTTGCTTTCTCGTGACTTACCGAAAACCGGGAAAATACAATTTGAAAGATTTTTTTTTTTAAATGGGAGTATGTACATACGACGGGGTTTTCATGTATTATTTATAAACTCAAAATAGAAAGGAAATTCCTTTTCAGATGTGACGTAAGAAATGTTTCAGTGTAAGTGAATGGATGCTCGCAGAGTGTATTAACCTTGGGAATTTTCATGTTGACTTAGAGTATGTGGTAAGAGTATCCTTTATGACACTTGACTATACATTTTTTAGGGAATAAATGGAGTTTTCATCAGCCCCATTTCGGTTATGAAACGGGCTTACGGCAATAGGTTTTGAGACATTAGAACGGCTAATGTGGAGTACTAAAGTAAGAGGGTTTTCAAGTGCAATGGCTGAGGTTCTTTTTCAATTGAAAAACGGTGGATTAATCTTATTACTCGATATACGCTGGTTTAGTAGTACGATTCGACACACGCCTCGATGGCATGCACTGCCGCCTGAAAGACAGTGCCAAACTTGCCCATGGGTATGAAAACCTAATGGTTGGGGCCCATAATGCCAACCCCGGTACATTCAATCGTTTTCGAGCCATCCGTGTACCACATAGTGGTGTATGGGGGAAGCCATAACTCCCCTGCCTAATGGCGGTGAACCGTTACTTGCATGATATTTCTTTCACGCGATGATTAGATAGTATTCTTGTGACAATACTCTCATTGAGGCAACTTCAATAATTTGTACTGAATTTAACTTTACATTCGCGTCGTATGCTATAAGTCTCACGGTCGTAATTTTAACTTCTGCTTTTATGTGGATTGCATTGGCTGTAGGTCGAGCAGTACCTTAAGAGCGAATACCTCCTGTTACTATTATGCAAGTCTCTGGACCTTGCCTAAAAGGGTCTTGAAAGAATCAGCAAAAGCTCTTTCCAACCAGACTACTACTCGCACACAATATTGTAATATAGGTCTGACGATAGCCTTGTCAATCCAGAGGACAATATTGGCATGAGATGTCTCGTAGTTTGTCTAATTTAATTGCGGGATACATCTTGTCGGTGTTTCTGATACTGAAACATCCAGGTCAAACACAATGTGCACGTCGTCGGATACGAACATTTCGTCCGATACATGCTAGTTATGAATCCAATTTTCAGCTAGATGGCTGTCAAAGGTAATGTCGAGCACCTCCTGTCTAAACCTCTTTACAAACGTGACGCTGTTGCCATTGTTGTAAGTGCTAAGATCTAAACTAGTGATTAAGTGAAGAAGCTACTCGCCCCTGTTATCTATGCAGTCGACACTGCAGGTCATGGTTCTCACAGTAGTCGGTAAGCTTTTGAAAGTGAGTTGAGGAAACTGCTGAGTCACCATGCTCATACTCAAAAGATTTTCCACCACTGCTTTGCGAAGTGCTAACTGCTGAGTTAGTGGATTTCAACAACTTTATCAGAGAAACATTTTAAAGTTTTATTTTGGGGGAAAAAAAAGACACAAACTCTCCCGGTTAACACAAAAAACTTTGTTTGTAATCCCCTTCACGACTTTTGATTAGTGTCGTCAGATAAATACGAAAAACAATTTCTTCCCGATGTATCCCTTTTTGTTCAAGATGAATCCTTTTGTAAAGTATTCGTTTGATTTTGTTATTTCGCCCCGGGGTTGGTGAATGAACTTTCCAACCATTGTACGGGTATTTTTTAGACGAAAGTTTTTTTTTCTCGTCTTGTGTTCCGATACGCGACGTAGTATACTTATTTATGTGTTATATATTTTGGTAAGTAAGATCTACGATAGAGATTAAAGGAGCTACTTGTTTTTATTTGGCCAAAAACTTACTCGTACATTCTTCGACTGAGAACAGAAAACCAAATATTTCGGTTACTTTTATCTTAAGTCAGTTGGCAACCGAAGTACACTTTTTTGATTATGGGAATAAAGTTGCCATTGTTTGACCTTTGGTCGAAATAAAATTGCCAATCTGTTTGAAGGGTAAAGATTTATTGGGTAATGGCGAGCTGGGATAAAGTTGAAGATAAGAGAAGTTTCTACTTTATTGATTAGGAAGATGACCATAAAGTAATATACGAGAACCATATTTTAATGTACTCGTAGTAGTCCGGATGGCGCAGCGATTAGCACGTTTACCTTCTATGCACTAAGCCCCGGCTCGATTTCTACTGAATGTCTTCGATAAAAAAGGATATTTATGCATCGGACTATGAGCCCACTGAGCTATGAAATGGGTACCCATTTGGGTTAAATAACTCGGTTGAGCGTGTTGCTGATTACACACCTCTACACAAAATACACCGTCACGATCTAATAGACGAGATGATGCTAACTCATCTCGAGGTCACAAGAGCAAAGCCAAGATTTTTTTCGTCGCAGGCTTAAATTCGCAACCATCGAAAATTGCGAAAACACAATCAAGGAACGTTGGAGTTACAGGAGAAAGGAGTGCTCTATCTGAGAGCTGACAAAGGCAATGCGTTAGTGTTCATGGAGAAGTAATACTTCCATGCGGTAATGTTGGAGAAGCTGAATACTGGAGGGTACTGAAGGAGTGTCGCTCCATCATAGAATACCCTTCGAATCTCAGAAAGCCAAACCCCGCTCTCCCGAGGAGAAAAGAGTTACCCAAAGTCTACAAACCTGGGAATGAAATCCAGGAAACCGTTGCAACCACCAACATCCCCACCCAAAATATCGCCAAATGGCTTCTCGGGAGGTTCTACGATTTAGGCAAGTCCTGTTCGTGCAGATCTCTTTAGAACAGGAACCTAATCGATTAACTGAAGACCGTGAGTTCAATCTCATCCGACGAACGTGTCGACTTTTTCAACGTTAAATCCCAATTTCCGAGCAAAAAGGAGGCTGTCTTTATCTGGAGGAATGACTATTCGAGAAGGATCCCACATCTGGGACTTAAAGGAAGTAAGTCAATCTTCTCATGAGGCTGGCAAGATTGTGCATGTCGTTCACGTTCCGTGGCAGGCTCTTTAAGATAATCATGGATGGCCCACTCTTTCCGTTCATTAGTGAGATCATTATGAGCAGAGTAGAGGAAGAACTGCAGGCGAGAAGATCAGTGGCAAGATGCTGGGGGGGGGGGGGGGGGGAAATATGTGGACGATGTCTTGGCTATCATCAACAAAGAGGAGGGGAAGGACATTTTTTTAAACCTGAAAACCGCTCATCTGACTGCACTAAATGAAACTGAAAGCCAACAGGGCGCTAAGTAAAATACTTTCAATAATAATTGTTTCGTTCAAAGCTTCTGTGCAAATATACTGACGTCCTTATATCTTCTGGAAGATGAAAATGAATATTGTGATCCCACTTCTGCCACTTTAATTTACCATGCCTCTTAAAGTTAACCCTTTCCATTCTAAAGAATGTGAAAACGTTTTCAGATTAGACAATTTTCAAAAGCTCATGATGAATGATATCCTTCACATCAAACCAATCTTTGTAATTAGCTGTTAACATCTACTATTCACCACTTTATCTTTCTACAACCTCCCAACCCCTGAATTCCTTAAGATGAGAACAGTTTTGCAACTCTAGACTCAAATCTACCTATGTGTACGATTTGTAATCATTATTTTCCATTTACAGTCGTTATTTCCTGGAAAATGCTTTTATCTGTTGAATAATAGCCTAGTTGAGAAATCCGAGATTCTTTGTTTGCTGTGTATTCTGTATTCGCCAAACTCATAAAGTTTCGAGGTTTTTCAAGGCAAATTCAGAATGGCTTAGTTCAGATGAAGAAGCGCTACTTGTGACTTTGATACAGGAAGATGTTTGTATTCAAGGACAACTCCTTCCTCTTTGTTCCTCTAAACTTCAGGCACGAGTTGCGTTGACTCAAGATGAACGGTATTTGAATAAATATTAGCACGCTCTCTTATGTATGTATATGATATTAGACTAGATGCATATACCGGAACACAATAAACAGCCTGTAAAGTGAAGTAGGTGGATACAATGAAATTTGAGAAGCTTGGAGGGAAGGATGAGCTACGAGGGATGGATGAAAAACGGATACAAACCACCAATGTCACTTTTTGTCCAATTTGAGATATTTATGGCAATCGACTTCAAAAGGTTCATATTTTTCAGTGTAAAAATTACTAACATCATTCTTGAAAAATAAAGAAGGTAGGAACGCCTACACTAATCGAAAAAAGTAGGAAAATACAATAAAAAGTCCGTCATTTGTTAACCAGTAAACAGGTTTATTGTGTCAATGAAACATCGTTCATAAAAATTTACATTTCGGGATCTTTATGTTTTATGTGCTTAACAAACCATACTCGTACAATAGCAACTAGTGAGAAAAACAAGTGTGCGCAAGTAATTGAATAGGACACATCCGCACTTATTATACCCTAGACTTATAGTATAGGGTATATTGTTTTTGTTACGACGAAAATATGTAACACCTTAAAGAAGGCGCGGGAGGTATAGCAATGTATCTACAATATATAAATGATCAGGGTTACCTCCTGATTTGATTTAGCCATGTCTGTCTGTCTGTCTATCCGTCTGTCTGTCTGTCTGTCCGTTCGCACGATAACTTTCGATTGAATAAAGCTGGAGCATTGAAATTTCGTCAAATGTTGGCAGTATAATTTACATAGTTGGCTGGTATTGAAAATGGGCACGATCAGGCCAAGAGAACGCCTACCTCCACTACATATGTAAAATACTTAAATGTATCTATAACTCCCGATTAAGTAAACATGAAAAGCTCTAGCTTTGGTAGATTGCTCGTGAGGTTAATCTTATACTCTCCTGGAAAAATAAAATCGATCAGTTGAAAACTAACAGTAATTTTTTTTTTACAAAGAGCCCCGTACTACCCTACTTTTCCCGGTTTTTGTCTATAACTCGTGAAACAATTGACGTAGACACCTGATTTTTGGCATGTAACCCTGAGGTGAGAAGCTCCTTGAGTTTTAGTAAGTTGGGCATATTCAGATAAAACCGACAGATGGAACTTAAAATAAGCGATAACTTACGATAAAATAAAGCTAGCGACTTGAAATTTTGGTTACATGTTTGTAGTAAGATTCACCTGGCTGATATTGAAAATACGTGAAATCCGACCAACCAAACCTCTACTTCCCCTACAAATTAAACTTCAAATAATTGTTAACTTTCGATAAAATGAAGCTAGAGATTTGAATTTTTGCTTAAATTTTCATAGCATGATCTAATTGGTTGGTGGCAATGATGGGCAAGGTCTGACCCAAGGAATCCCTAGCTCCCCTACAAATGAAATTGAAAATAAGCGATAACTTTCGATAAAATGAAGCTAGTGACTTGAAATTTTGGTCGAATGTTTGTACTGGGATCTAGTTGGTTGTTATTAAAAGTGCGCAAGATTCAACAAAAGAAACCTACCCCTACAAGTGAGACTTCAACTAAGTAATAGGTTAGGTTAGGTTATAGGGGCTGCTCCTCCAACGGAGCACACATAGACCGCCACTGGGTCCGTTGTGATACCACTAAAATGGACTCGACAGAGAGCCCTTCCGACCAATACTTAGTCCGCGAACCATCCGGAGCGGACAATGAACCTCTGAATCTGACCCGCACTCACCTCCTTCAACTCGTCCAGATCGGTGAAGTAATAAGAGCCAAGGGTTTCATTCCTACTACCTGCAAGAACAGGGCAGGTGCAGAGCAAATGAAATGAACACTCCTCCTCATCCTCGTCCCCACAGCTTCTACAGTAATCATTGTAGGGTATTCGAAGTCGCCTGGCATGCTCTCCAATGAGGCAATGGCCAGTGATAACCCCCACGACACTGCTGATTCGTTTTCTATCCATCGAAAGTAACCCCAAAGAGCGACTACGATCTAGCCTAGGCCATATTTGCTTGGCAACGCGACATGTGTTACCGGTACTCCACCTGATGTAAGCCCTCATCGTCGCCTTGGCCTTAAAGGCCAAGTTGCCAGAGGCATGCCAACGTTACGAAACCTGCCACTGACCTCACTAGTAGTACCCTCGCGAGCCAATGCATCAGCCCTACAGTTACCGTCAAAGCCACTGTGACCTGGAATCCAACAAAGAGTAATGTTGAGAGAGCTTCCCATCAGTAGAACTAAGTAATAACTTTCGATAGAATGAAACAAACGACTTGAAAAATTCGACAAATATTTGTAGAATGGGTTAGTTTATTGATTTTGAGAATGGTTAACATCCTCCTGAATGAGTGCCAAACTCCCCTATAAACTGGTCATATAGGAAACTCACTTTAATGCAAATGGTCGTTGCCAATTGGTACTTTTGCTATCACCACTAGGTCTGTACAAGTGTAGGGTTTCTGTTTTTTTTTAGCTAACATTATTCCCTGAACTCTGACTCTGATCCATCCTCAATGCCCGGGATCTTGTGAACATTTTCACGGACGAATTATTTTTTTTCTTCGGAGCACTGGCTACTTGATATTACTGCACACCAGAATCTATCTTATCTTTTACTGTCGGCAAGAGTTAATCAACTACAATAGTTTATGCCTGAGAAATTATTACAAATAAATTCTTATTAAAATGTTTTGAATTAATCTCTCCTCTTTATGACTAGAACTAATTCAGAGCTGATTCCATGTCGACCTAGTCAGCTCGCGAAAGCGTAGCAACACAAATTTTCTTCAAATTAAGAAATGAAACTTGTGATCCACTGCTGTCCCAGATATTTTTATTATCTCTTTACCGTCAAATATAAAAACCTTTTTAAACTCAAACTTCACAAATTTCAGTCGAGTTCTTTTGAAGACATTCATTTCCATTATTGGATTTTCTTTTTGCTTCAGCACAAGTTTGCATACATCAAATACTTGGACACGACATTGTTACCGCGCTATCTTTAGTTCGGAAAAACTGCATGCAAAATTGCTGTAATGTGCTAAGTTACAGTACCACATCTTCTTGTTGCCATCAGCCGGAAAAAAATGCTGATTACAAATTACATACATAAACAAATTGAGCAATTGAAATGCAATTGTCCGTATTTAAACATTCCACACATATTGAGATCGGGCATAGACATTAACAGCAGCTTAACAGCGTGTAATGCAACGAGGCTGGCCCCTGACAACAAGAAAAACTCCATCCATGTCAGAGGTTTCATCATTTAGTGGGTATGGTAGCAGTTGAGTATCAACCTCTGACCGATATTAAAAGGTGGAAATCGTGGCCATAAACCGAAAGCATTTAATAGAGTGGCCACGATGTAATGGTTGGGTGTCATTAAATGTGACCCGTACTGGCGAAGGATATGATGAAAACCACCAATATTGGGGATGTGTCCGTTTCGGTTTCGCTTCTCAAATGAAATGTGGCGATGGTCTCGGTGTATTGTAATAAACTACTGGAAGAAATTGTGCTGAAGTAGCCCATGGGCACCATAAAGTGTCCGTTCTGACTAGCGAAACCGCCACAATTCGAAGGATCTCTCTCCCTATTTCTCGGTCCTGACTGGAGATGAAGAACTGTAACATATAATAAGCACGTAGTGTGACGTTGCCTCTCAGAGCATTACTTGAGCTGCCAATTAGGAGCGTTTTACATATGGCTGATGGTGGTTCGAGATACACACTTCGAAGTCGTCTATTGAAATTAGATCCTGCTGTGCTGGAATCAACTAACACAATACGCAATGATATTTCATCAATCCCCCCGGCACCAACTGCGGACAGTAAACAAAGGATTGTATTTTCCACTTCCCATTCCCAAGAACTCAGCATGGCAAGACTCACTGTCCTGGACGGCAACTATAGCTTCTGGTCAAATCGACCAACTCCAAGGAAGGCTTTTTGCAAAGAAATTTCCGTTTCTGCACACTGACCATAATCGTGGTCAGGATCCGGCAGAGGAATATTACGCCATTCAATCTTATTTGTGGTCAAACGATGCCAGCCGTAAAGTTTGCTTTAGTGTAGCACTAGGGAGATTGTGTCTCATAATATACGGGCAGCATATATACAACGGACAACATCTAAACGAATTGCGTATACGGAACGATACGATACGATACGACGACTATAGGCCTGGGAAAAAGGTTCGTTGTCGTTCCACGATTGTCTATTCGCCACTCTATTGTCCATATAAAGTAGTTTCTGGCACAATCGTAAAACATTCGCTTGCTCGACCCCTAATACGAAACGAAAATACTTTGGAGAAAGGAGCAGGGAGCGAGTCCGTTTATAACCTCGAAAGCAGAAAGATTACCACCACAGAAATTTTGCGGTAAGATAAATTCAACCGGCTGTAGTTCTTAAATGGGATGTGTGAAAGATAGTAGGGGTGTGCTAGATTGAACCATCTTTATTCTAATTAAGGTTTTTGGGTAATTCCTCATTGTTGGGAATTGAAGTTATGTGCGGGTTATTTGGCGTGTATGTGAAATTCAATCGATTTGTGGCATGTGCATGGAAGATACTATTTCTTTGGGTGGAGACTAAAGAGTTGCAAAATATATTTTTTTTTAAATACAGAGGTCGCATGCCTTATAAAAATCTAGTGTTAAATTGGTTTAAGAAAGTACATGGGGTGAAGTAATGGCAAATCAAATTTACTGTTTCAGCTGTTTCAAAATGTCACAGACCTACAGAGCAGATTTTGACACTAAAAAAAACTTGCACAACAGTTCAATTAATGGAGCAAGGTCTCGAGACGAGTTAGTATTATTTCAGTATCATCATCACTTTGAAACTAACTTTTAGGAAATCTGAAGTACTTCACAGAGATACGGATGACTTTTTATGCAGGATACATATTTAAGCTTTAGATGGCCGTCTGATCATGACAGCGCATTGTCGAAAGTAAACAGCTAAAGGCACATTTAGCTGCAGCGACAAACACCAATCGAAGAAGCGTCGATACCAGGTCGAGAAGTCTGCAACGACCACCTTGTTTTTCAAAACAATTTCACACTCACCAGTCACTCGAGGCCAAGTTCATATTGGATTAGTGACTGGTGATGTGCATGACGGCCATCAATGAAGGGAGTGGAGACTCGCGACGCGCGCCAACGACATAGGTTGGGTTTTTAAGATAATCGACGTGAAAATTAGGAGAAAAGTTTGCCCACTAATGCCACCAACGAGGTTTTGTTTTGATTTCGGCAACTGCGACACGAGAAGCACAAAAATAAAGACCCCCCCCCCCCCCCCCCCGATGCGTTTTGGAACAAATTCATCGTCCATCGCCAGCAAAAAAATCTGTGGAGCTTGTTATCCAATCGACGTTGCAATCGCGCGAGACGGTTCTTTGCCGTATGTCGTGTGGAAAGATCTGCTCACGCGCACGATTAGGCACATTGCAGTGTTTACCCGTTGGAGAGATAAATTCTTTGCTGTTCCACCATCTTATCTCACTAACTCCTAAGATGTTTCATCTATACCGTAGGAAATCACTTTTCGACTGAAGAAATCGTGCGTTCTGGGGACGTTCTGATCCATTGTTCAGGAGAGTACGCACATTTCAGAAACAAATCTTTGTCATTGTACGATAGCCAAAAGTCGTAACCGTTGAGTCAGTCTTTATCCGAGGCACAGTAGGCGTTTCGTTGCATATTGAAGATTTCGGATAATGCAAGTTGCTGGCATACACATCCTTTTCTTTGCTAGTCGCTTTCTTCGTCAAATGGAAAGCCCGTGGTATTATTCCTCCGCCCCACACCACAGGGGAAAAGTTTACCTCAACCAAATCACCACTTGGCTAGAAATGGTCAACGATCACTGTCGTTCCAGGTGGCGCCCACGAGGAGGGCTATGGAAGAGAATTTTTGTTCAGCTAAAATTTTTGTGGGCTACGTTCAACCCGTGCTTAAGGAATCCCAAGCTTTAGTATCGCACAAACATGAACGCTCGCTCTGAGTGCAACATATTTACTACAACTACTCAATTGCCCTAAACCCTTGTGTGTCAACTGTTCCATGTGGCCCAGTTTACGTTTCATTGACATAAATTGGTTTCGGAGAATACAGTTGCCAGCATGCACCTCCTGCACATCCATGGCCACGAACGTCGTCGTGGACGGGATTCGAACCCGAAACGCCGGTAGTCAAACATGAGACTGATACCTCAACACATTGCGCTACCGGTCGGTCAAACCCCCCCCCCCCCCCCCCCAATACATACAATACATCGTTTCAATTTTTCAAAATCGAAACCATATAAAGATATGCTTTCCGCACCCAGCATGTTTATATATTCCTTTTCAGCATGCTGAACTCTTCTCCAACATATTAAAATTTCAAGGAAGTCGGAGGCGAAATAGTTAATCTGCATAATTAAGGTTTTTTTTATACTTTACTACGTCAGAGTAAATTAAAGTAGAAAATAGTCGAAAATAAAATGAAATTATTCGGCGCACAATGTGGGGTTGATGTGGTTAATGGGTAATCAACTATGGGCATGCATGAAATTATATTTAGATCAATATAATATTGTTTAGACGCTTAAAGGGGCGCAAATGCTGTGAATATTAGATAAGGATTCAAATGGAAAACTCCACAATGTTAGTAATAAAAACATAAAAGAACTACGATTGGGGTAAACCCCAATCATGCAATACTCTAGATGAATTTGAACCTGGTTAAAGCCAATAAATAATTTTGGTTGCAATCTCGGATATTGTATAGGAGGGGGTAGACGGAGTAAGGGTAATCGACTATTTTTTTGAATCTAACTGATATTGTTAATTAAGTGTTAAGTACAAAATTTCAGCCCGATAAATTGTATACGTACTGAGTAAATTGGCTTAACGTATTTCATGAAATAGTGCAGTTTGTATGGGAGGGGGTAGAAGGAGGGTGAGGATTACAATAAGTTTTATAACATAGGTGACAATTATCATAAAAGTGATATATTAAAAATTTCAAAGCAATATGTTTTATGGTTTCTGAGAAAATCTGATTATTGTAAATTTTCAAAAATGTGTCATTTTGTATGGGAGGGGGTAGAAGGGGTGGAGCGATTTAGCCCGTTCACGAACTTAGCCTTCATTTTTTGTCAAAAATAACGTGTGCAAAATTTGAACTTCATAGCTCAACGCGTTCTCGAGCTAGAGAGGTCACGGACGGACAGACGGACAGACGGACATCCGGTTTTGAGATATTCGAGTGATACAGAAGTTCATATTTTCTGTATCATTCATTTTTTTCTGCGAGCCTTATTTCTTAGCCTTACAAACTTTGTGGCAAACTTATAATACTCTCAGATTTCATCTAGAGTATAAAGACAGCGAGACTAATTCCACATATTCTGGTGGAAAAACTTTGTTATTTAGATTGTTCGGCCGGCACGGCTCTGTACTATTATACAACACTGATCGACTCGAATTACAGAAGGGGCATAATAAATAAAATTAATTCTGAAGGTAACAGAAAGGTTATCATTGCATCTTTGATATTTCCATGAGTCCATCAACTTAAAATTCATATCAATAAACTCACTTTTCCCATCAGTATCATGAAATGTAATTTCATTATATGGCCTACATTGAATGTCAGAAATTTGCGAAATTGGGAAATTGCGGCAAATTGTAATAAACATTTTGAACTCCTTCAATATCAACATAACTTAATGACGCGGATCAATCGCAGTATATCTACAAAAATTAGGTCTATTCAGTATCAACCCATCGAAGTGTCGGTCATTCAACGCTCGACATATAAAAAATGAAAGTATATCTTAAATTAGAAATTCTATATTCGCTTTCTCCGGGGCCATCATTTTCATGATCATTCCGACAAAATATATATGTATATGCCTGAAAATGTACGACCTCTCTTACACGCCATAACAATTGGCACGTTCGCCTTTTCACAAATTCATAAGATTGGAAGTAATCTTCTTCGAGCGCTCTTATTCGCCTCTCATCCTTACAATTTCCTATGGCAAATTGAACTCATTTCATTGAAAAACGTAAAATTGTAAAGTCATAGTCAACAGACGAGTGTAGCAAGCAGGAAGTTTACGACTAGCACTCCTGGTGTCAACGACCAACCATCAGATATTTTAGCTCTTCCATAAAAATTCCCAACAATAAATTTTGAAAAGACGGATTCTTGTTGAAATTTTTCACCACAAGCGATTGAGTTCATCCAGTCTCCTGAATTTATATAGTAGCAAGGACGATGTGTAAATACTTTCGTCTATGTTTATTTAAAGGGCGAAAAACATACGAGAAGTAGGCCAAAAATGAAAAACGCCCCGTTTGTATATTATCACCAAAAAAAATCTGTCCACGACATCCTGGCGCTTCCAGACAGAAGCTGGTTCGCTGGTTTGCTGTTTTTCCGGGAATTTATGCGTATTTATGCCAACACGCCTGCTGACTTTACAAAAGCCAAATAAAAAATTTACGTAATGTGCTTATGATAGATTATGAATGTCATATGTAATGCTTTATTATGGCGAGGTATGGATTAAGATAGGGTGTACAACACGACATGTAGGACACACATGGTGCGAGGCTGACAAAATGAATCTAGAATAAGTCCTTGCTCACAGCTAATGCATATTTAAGGACCTAAATTCGATGAACTGCATAAATTGTGCATGTCACATAATGGATAATGGTTTGGAGTGGAATGTGCCGAGTTAAAATTGAATTATTTATTTCCACTCATGAAAGTATTCTTTTCATTGAAATTATGAAATATGAATGAGATGGAATTTTAGATAAACATTTGAAATGATGACCTCGGAACATGGTTGAATTTAGCTTCATAAATTATCGCCCCGGGAACTATTGCTCCAAAATGGTAGGGGACTATCGCCAAAAAAATAAACGAAGAATTGCTCCAATATTTAGGAACGATCGACCCCTTTGTTATAAGGGTGGAAAATCACCCTAAATTTTAGGTACTGCCTAGAGCTAAAGTTCTCTCTGACCCATGGAAGTCAACTCTGGAAAATTCTGAAGGGCATTTTCATTTAAGGCAGTAAGGACATACATTACAGAGTAGTAAGTAATACGATCGCACGGAAATCTATTCCGGCAAATCTTAAAAAAAGATTCCGCTCTATGCAGTACCAACTCACGAAAATGCATTCTTGGGAGTCACTAAAGGCACTTAATCTTTTGCTGTTGATTTTGATTGATAGATTTTCATACTAATAAAAGAGGAAATCCATTCTGGGATGTATGTTCGTACTGCCTACTGACTTTGGAACTCTCAAGGGTGAATTTCTGTGGGTTAGTACTTCCTGAAGGCGATTCCCTTTTTAAGATTCCCCAGAGTGGATATCCGTAGGTTCGTACTACTTAAAGCGGAAAAAAACTCCGGGAAGTCCCAGAACGGATTTCCGCTTTAGGCACAACTAACCGCTAACCAACTTTCCGCTTCAGGTGATACGAGCATACACCCTATAGTGGAGTTTCGCCTTAGGTAGTACCAACCTACGGAAATACATTTAAGAAAATCTTAGACAGTATTTGCGCTTTAGGCAGTACCAAATGTTGGGACGACTTTTCGTCGTAACAAAGTGGTTGGTTTTGGGCGATAGTTCATTTGGAATTATTATTCCAAATTGTATGAACTTTTCTCGCGAAATGTTGAGAACTTTTGCCCTGAATTTGAGGCAATAATGATCAGTAGACACAAACTCATTTAAAATCTTTAGACGATAATTAATTCGTGTTTTGGGGCAATAGTTCCTGGGGCGTTAAATCGTAGACCTGTTAACTTGTACAATGTACTTTCCGGAACAATGACAACATGTTGTGTTCGACACATTTTTCAGACGGATTCTCGTTCCAACAAATCATACGAGCACTTTCTCGTCTTAAATTCTTATCTGGGCTCCTACTTAGAATTTAGCTACACATGTTCCGTTATGCCAGATAATATACAGTGAAAGTTCCATGAAATTGTTAGTCTCCCAACCATTTTATAGTTTTGTGCTAGATCCAGCTTCTAATGGCACCATACTACGCCCATCAATTATTTCAATGCTAGTCGCGCCATGTGTGTAATCTCGCCAACACCTCACATCAAGTCAATATAATGGCACAAAATGGGTACTCGAAATAATCAGAAAATAATTCACCGCTAGAAGGTGAGAAATAATAAGGTAATAACATCAAAAACAATCAATCATTAAATCTCACCTCCATTCTTCCGCCGAGCATCACAAATTACCTACCGAGATTATTCAATGCAGGTATGGGCAATTACCTCCTTAGAGATAATCAAATTCATTCGTTTTATTTTGAACGTAGAACGCGAGTGAGTATTCGAGTAATGCGGCGTGGGGGGCAGAATATCTCTTGGAGTTAACAAGATAATTGTAAAACGGGAGCGCGACCACTTCTAATACAATCTTTATTATTATTAATTCCATTATATGGATGGATAGCGCGAATGGATGTCTATGGTTTTATGGATGATTTTGAGCAAATATCTCGCATTCACTTGTGAAATTTTGTCAAAACACGTTTGATTTTTGAAGAGATTGATGATGTTAAAAGATTGTGTCGAAAATAAGTTAAGAGTATTATCTAGAGGGTCTGTCTTTTATTGTATTTTTTTTATATGAATCACAATAGGATGCAGCGTACAAAGCTTAATTCAACACAGATCTGGGAGAGACGTGAATTGAGGTTTAAACAGAAGAGACTTAATAGTACGTGCGCTAAAATACCCTCAAAATGAGAACATAGACGTTAATATTCAAAGATTTTTTTTCAACAGCTTTTCTAAAATTGTTTCCGATAAACACCGGATAATACCTGGGATATATTCAATATGCCAACATTCCAAATTTGGTTATGATCAGACCACGGAAAGTACCTGAAGAAACGAACGAACGTACTGACGAGATGGATCATCATCATCGTGGCGCGACAGCTCGACGTCGGGCCTTGGCCGCCTGGATCGTTGTGCTCCAATGATCTCGGTCACGTGACCGCGTAATCCAATTTTGGAAGTCCAGTAGTTGCGCGGCGTCCGCACCTACTGAGCTCTCCCAACGAGATCCCGGTCGTCCTCGCAGTCTCGCTCCGTCGACTCGTTCCGCATTCATTAGTCTCTTAGGCATGCGATCATCGTCCATTCGTTGTACATACCCTGCCCATTGAAGTCGTTGTAGTATGACGATTTTCGAAACTTCTAGCTCATCGTACAATTCATACAACTCATGCTTGTTCCGGACGCGCCATCCATCTCGATCGCAAACAGCCCCGAAAATTCGCCGTAGAACCTTACGTTCAAATGTGTCTAGCATGTTTCCAGAGGCTTGAGTCAGGATCCATGCTTCGCAGCCGCCATAGCATAGCACTGGTCGTATAATGGTTTTGTACACGCGGAGTTTCGTGTTTCTGCGCACATGCTTCGATTTCATTACGGGGAGAACCGAGAAAAAAGTCTTATTACCTAGCTGTATCCGTCGCTTGATTTCGTCAGTTTCGTTGGCGTCCCTTGACAGGTTGCAACCCAGGTAAATGAAGTTGTTCACGAACTCGATGTTGAGGTCCACCACATTGATGCTCGGTTGTGCAGGTGTCCTTGTCATCGATTGCATCATTTTTATACCCTTGACTTTTAGTATAGGGTATATTGTTTTTGTCACGACGGAAATATGTAACACCTTAAAGGAGGCTCCGGAGGTATAGCAATGAATATATATAAATGATCAGGGTCACCTCCTGATTCGATTTAGCCATGTCTGTCTGTCTGTCTGTCTGTCCGTTCGCACGATAACTTTCGATAGAATGAAGCTAGAGCCTTGAAATTTTGGTCAGATGTTGGAAGTATGATTTAGTTGGTTGATATTGAAAATGGGCATGATCAGGCCAAGAGAACGCCTACCTCCCCTACATATGTAAAATACTTAAATGTATACATAACTCCCCATTAAATAAACATGAAAAGCTCTAGCTTTGGTAGATTGCTCGTGAGGGTGATCTTATACTCTCTTGGAAAAATAAAATCGATCAGTTGAAAACTAACGGCAATTTTTTTACAAAGAGCCCCGTACTACCCTACTTTTCAGGTTTTTTGTCCATAACTCTTGAACGAATTGACGTAGACATCTGATTTTTGGTATGTAACCCTGAAGTGAGAAGTTGCTTAAGTTTTAGTAAGTTGGGCATAATCAGATCAAAGGAACGCCTACCTCCCCTACAAAATTTAAAAAATTAAATATTACTTTAATTACGATTACTTTCGATGGAATGACAATAGCGAGTTGAAAATTTGGCAGAACGTTGGTAGTAACATCGTGTTAGTTGGTATTGAAAATGGGCAAGATCCGACCTAAGGAACCCCTACCTCCCCTACAAATGAATCTTCAAATAAGCGATAACTTTTGAGAGAATGAAGCCAGCGACTTGAAATTTTGGTCTAATGTTTGAAGTGAGATTGAGTTAGTTGGCATTAAGGACGGGTTAGATCAGACCTAAGGAACCCCTACCTCCCCTAGAAATAAAATTTTAAATAAGCGATAACGACGACAAAATAAAGCTAGCGACTTGAAATTTTGGTCAAATATTTGTAGTGGTATCCAGTTGGCTAATACTGAAAATACGGAAAATCTGGCCAATGAAACCCCTGCTTCCCCTACAAATGAAACTTCAAATAAGCGATAACTTTTGATAGAGTAAAGCTAGACACCTGACATCTTTTTTTTAATGTTTGTAGGGTGATCTAATTGGTTGGTGGCTATGATGGGCAAGATCCGATCCAAGGAACTTCTACCACCTCTGCAAGTGAGGCTTCAAATAAGCAATAACTTTCGATAGAATGAAGCTAGCCACTTGAAAAATTCGACAAATATTTGCAGAATGGGTTAGTTAATTGATTTTTAGAATGGACAAGAACCTCATGAATGTATGTCAACCTCCCCTATAAACTGGCCATATAGGAAACTCACTTTTAATGCACATGGTCGTTGCCAATTGGTACTTTTGGTATCACCACTAGGTCTGTACAAGTCTAGGGTATATACGCTTCGGCCTGGTTTTAGTTTACGCTATGTACTGTAAATCAGACAGTTGACATAGGCTGGATTTTCGGCTTATGGCGTGGTGCGTAAGAAAAATGCCCTGGCCTTTCCTGGGATGTCGTAGAAATCGATTAAAAGTGGACAAGATTTATATGCCAGCAACATTAACCGAAACCTTATATATGCTAATTAAACATCAACTATGTCTTATATAAAGACTGAAGGACTGACGTTAAGGCAAATTAGATTTATATATTAGGAGGAGAGTAGGCGATCCCATAAATCATGTCCAAACACCCGAAACAGGTATCAAATTCATAGATTTCTGTTGTTGTATTATCCTCACCAAATAAAACGCAATCATTAATAAGATATCGGATGCAAATCGCAATGCTTGCATAGAGCGATTCATTTGGCGGTGCTTCAAGACTTTAACTTATGCCTGCTACTGACAATGGCTTATCGCTGTCAGTTGCTATTGTGAATCTGGGCAGATAGTGGTTTGTGGTGATGATGGCTGCCAGCAATTGGCTCATAATAACTTTCAAAGCCATTTTCTACCAAACGCCACTAAGTGCTATACGCGTACACACACGATGGCAATGGCTTACAAATGCCAATCATGGCCCATTGTGTGTAGCAGGCCTTATATATACGACATTAATTTCCAGGCGGCCAAGGCCCGACGTCGAGCTGTCGCGCCACGATTATGACGACAGTCATATTACGAGTATCATTAATTTGTACGGGGCTTATCAAAAAATTTGTAAGGTCAATATTATCAGCTTTTCTAGCATGGTGCGAAATTGGGGATCTTCAGGTGGAAATTAAAAACATTCAGACATAAATGAATGCAACTGCAATTTATTGTAGCTCTCCCAATTTGGTCCTTGCAAACCTCCTATCTACAATACTTTCAAAACATTAAACAAATTAACCAATATAATGAAATAGGAGATAGTGATAGTGAAGTGATAGTTTTCCATATCGTAACGCACATATCAGCTGTTTACATTCACCCAGCCAGTAATCCACAAACCATTTACTTGTGCCAAGGTTAGAGTGTTAACACCACGCCAAGTTTGTAATTACAAATTACACCAATTAATTAAATTGAAAATTACAATCGATAAGATCATTTAACTGGGCAAAGTATTTGGACCAATCCAAGCCAATCACGTCATTGATACGAATTTCGTAAACATCTGCCAAAGAGATTAAATGTCTATCAGAAATCCAATAAAAAATCACAAATAGAAAAAAAAAGATGCATAATTGAACCTTCTGAAAGTATTGGCTTTCAATTTAAAAAAAAGTACATAACATAAAAAAAAAACGAAAAATATTTCCAGTGCACGTACATAGCCAATTTAGGAATTTCGAATTATTTCACCTGCCTTTTCAGCTCTTATTAACCATGTTGAGATCAAACAAATCTCTTTGTGGCCACCGGCTTTTACTAACGACCAATTATTTATTTTCATCGAGATATCAGTGACTGATGAATGAAAAGGGGTCGTCATTGCAAAAGCATATCGACCATCATACCTATGGTAGCTATGTGTGCAATATCTGCACAAATTTCGAAACTCCGTAGTTGATCACGTGAAGAATCGAGGTGAAAAGGAACCAAATGATGCTGTTGACCTTGAAGTAATTTCCAACATTCTTCAGGAGTCTTCAAAAAATTGATAATGAATTGAATCGAAGCGACCTTTCCGTGAATCGCAAGGCGATGAAGAATTATATGCAATTGCTGTCAATGCCGGTGAAAATTTGGTCTGGATGAGTTCGGACAGGGGTATGTTTGGACCATGATTATATGGAGGCGATGATTTGCCATTTTGTGTTGATTTGATGATTTTTTGTATTATCATTTATCGCCATCTTCAATTTAGTGGCGATAGGTTTATTCAGAAACATCTCGTGGAGGAGGCGAGCTAAAATTGTAACATGCCACACAATGCTTTTCATACCAACAATAGAATTAATTTTCTGTTGCTCGGGGATGTTGCATAGGGATAGCTTATGTACAAAGTAATTTTCACTAAAAGTGATACTACTAGTAGTCAGCAGTAGTACTAGTCAAAGTACTGTTTTGAATCATAAGTCTCTTGTGTGAGTCACCCTTGTTCTTATAAAACGGGAGAAGAAAGTTTTTCTGAAAGCGTCAAGCATCGGTTGCCCTCTTTTAATTTTATTGAAAAGAACAGTGAGCCATCTAAGCCCAACATGATTCGCCTTCAACCAAAATTCCAAGGGTATTTTGACTGCCTTTCCGCGTTTCATTTGCATCATTGTCTTCATCACCACCTCCACTGAAAAATCAGCGATATCAGTGGTGTTTAGCTCCACAGCTTGAAAAGCTCCACTGCTATATGTAATCAGGTTCTTAATGAACCATGTGTTGAGGATGACTTGATCGTGTGATCCGCACATAGTCAGGATAGCTCACCTTCATCATTTCTGGCTGTTGATGGCTACCCTTCCCACCATGGTAATCCTCGTAATCATAGTTCGATTCCCCCACATGGCCGTTGAAATCCCCTCCGAAAAAAAACTAGCTGGTATACTTTGAAGCAGTGTGTCAACGTCGCTCCAAAATGCCTCTTTTTCACTTTGCTGAAAACCAACTTGGGGAGCGTAGGCACTTATGACGTTCCACACTCTTTCACAGATAACCAATTTGATACTCATCCAGCGGTCGCTTATCTTCGAGATACTGACGATGCTGCCAAGTAAAGCCCGCGACAGAATCCTATCATTCGAGATTCCATAATAGTACAATTTGTACTTTTTGGAAAGTATCAAAAATGAGCTCGGTCGACTTGGTCATTTCGCCACTTGGTCTCCTGCACGCACATAATGTCTTTCCTTCTCCGTTTCATGACTCCAGTTTTTCGCTCTTTCCCGTAATGGATCCGATATTCCAACTTGCAACCCTCAGCTTCTTTAAAATGTACTTGGACTGCCTCATAGCGCTCGCCCCCGGAAACCTTTGAGCTCTGGCACGAACAATGTTCGCCCTGGGATCACTCAACTGCGCATCAGAAGTAGTGCCCAGCGGGGTAGTGCTTCTTGCGTGATCTACCACAAGGCCTTACATACACTTTTTTACACCTGTCTGGAGAAAGGTGAGGTTCAATGGCACTAGTGTGTAGAAAATAAATTTGTATGGACTTTCCTTCTACATCCGGCGGTGGTCTCCAGACCCGACAACCCACTCACACACACTGACCTGTGGGAGGTCTTAAAGATGTTAAACAGTACCGCACGCTCATCTAGAGGTGTGGTTGTTGCCTGCGCGTAATTGGTCTTATTAGTCGCCTCGTAATATCAAGGTAGTACTCACCTAGGGGTGGATATTCTAAACCCGTCAGCCGACGGTAAAACCGATGTTGCTTAACATAGTAATATCTCGAAAGCTACAAATCTCGACTACAAACCGTACTGCAAATTTTATATTATTTAAGATATTTTCAATAGTAACATGGTATCATAAACAAATATCTGTATTCCTATACATAATAATATAATATTTCTGGTTTGAAACACAAGTTGATCTGAAATAATATAAATCTTATAATATTTTTAGTATACACAGATTTTATACTTTGCCCTTTAAAAAAAAATATTCTAAAAATGGCATACAAAAGTTAACATTCAAAATGGCATAAATATTTTTATCTCTTATGCAAGATTTTTTTACCATTAGCGTCCATATTTTCAACACATCTCTGCGCTTTTATTTTCCATTTCTTAATTTCCTTACGTCTCATTACCCAAATTTACGTATCGCAGCACAGGGAGAAGACAACACAAACATCCATAGCCGGGAACGTCGTCGTGGACGGGATTTGAATCCAAAACGCCGGTAGTCATACACAAGGCTGATGAGCTACCGGTTGCCCCATTCCGGTCCACAAAATGGTGTCATCGAGGCCGTTCTTCCTAGTTAGACAGCTTGTTCACCAGGGGCTCAGCATAACCCCGTTCTACGAAACAAGTTTATGCCAATGAAACGTCAACTGGGCCGCATGGAACAGTTGGCGTGCTATGGTAATGAGTATGTGTTGTAAGAAAACGCATGAGAACCTGGGCGCACAATGAGGTCACCGTCCTGGCAAAGACAAACTGTCCATCTCGCGTTACTCTTGTAACAGATCTTTTGAACTGGTCACGAGAAACTACTGTGAAATCACTTGAATACGCTACCTCCTAACTGGACACTCTTGTCTAAGGGGCTATGTTAAAACGATTAGAATAGTATCCGATACAAGCTGCGATTGCATATTCCGGGGTTGGGGCTCGTCAAGCACTCTTTGGCGTAGCCTTCCCTGAAGCAGAAGACAACGCGTCAACTTCGCCTAACCTTATAAACAAATTTGATGGCACGATAAAGCATTTTCGACAGATTTCGGTCTGATACAGATTTGTTGTTACATAACAATATACAGTTTCATCTCGGCGCTTAAGGGTCTACCTGACCCACTGCCTCTCTCCCAATCTAATCTAATTTAACTATAACAATGGGGTCTTGAATCACTGAATATTTTTTTCCCAACATTTCCAGTAATTTTTTTTTCAATTAAAACCTCTTGTCTGCCCCATTACAGCTATCACTTATTTCCACACCCGCGATAAGAGGTACAATAAATTTTCATTACCAATTTGCGCCACTATCATTCAGCCCCGCGGTCAGTAAATTGATTATCTCGTGCTCACCGCTGCAAAATTTTCTGCTGACTACCATTAAACCGTCGCTATCAATAATAATTCAAATTTCAATTTTTCGCTTCATTAAATTAATACATCATTAAATTTATTGGCATCATTTTAGCCCAGTTTTGTTGCGAACAAAAGGACAAGAAATTCAATTAGACTGCTGATATCCGCGCGACTTTAATTGCTAATGGAGATATTGGTCAAACTGAAGCACTTCGAATAATTGTAGAACTCCACGTCCAATCTGTAGCTTTAATTATTATTTCGACTGATTACAGTCAGGTGAATGGACTGAAGCAGTGTCGTAGATCCGGTCCAAACCCATTTTTTTTATTTTATCCTTAACAAAATTTTACAATGATAGATACATACATACGCAATAGATACATTTCTAATACTCGTATGTAGAGTGTGATTCTTCGCTTTAGGATGACAGCAATTCAGCATTATTAATTAAGAAGAATGGTTTATACAATTATATTTTCAAGATGATCTCAGGTATATGAACTTCGCCTTTCTAACGAAACACATTTCGTCAATCCAATTTTGATCCTTTCTTGTGGGCATCGAAACTCGAAAATATGGAAAACCTATCATGTTGACAATACAAAATACGTAGAGAAAATATAGGAAATTGGGAAGTGTAAAATGAAAATATGAAAAATAGAAATACTAACTATAGGGTTCTCAATAGGGACGACGCATTTTGTTTTTGACATTTCTCGAATAGGAGGGACATTGGCTTCGTTCTTCTTTTACATTTTGAAACACCAGTCTATGTCATTTGATCCTGAAGAGACACACGCTTCAACAACGTTTGCAAACTATTCAGCTTTTTATCAAAGCTCACGTTCTATCGCGACTACGTTACGCGCGCTTACGGCAATTTTTGGTAGACGAAATCGTCCAACAAGACTATTGAACGTTTGGTGCAAAAATTCGAAACAACTTATGCATGGCATAATGTTCCAGTGCCTGTGCGACAATGCTCGAAGTGAAGAAAATATCGTGGCCGTTCGAGAGAGTGTACGTGAGCAGTCAAGGATGTTGATTCCACGCCGATCGTAGGCGTTGAGCATCAGTGTGACCAGTTTGTGGCGAATTTTGCGGAAGAATTTGGCTCTTCGCCCGTATAAGATTGCGTTGTCTCAAGAACTGAAGTCTAGCGACCGTTTTAAGTGGCGCACATTCACTAATTGGGCTCTGGACCAGATGCAAGCTTACGACGACTTTCACAAAAAAATCGTCTTTTCGGATGAAGCTCACTTCTGGCACGATGGTTTTGCCAGCCAGCAAAATTGCCGCATTTGGTCGAGTGTTCAGCCTGAATTGATGCACGAGACACAACTTTATCGAAAAAAAAAATAACTTTTGGTGCAGTTTTCATGCCGGCGCACCAACAACCGTCAACGGCGATCGCTACTGGACCATGATATCGGAGTATTTTTGGGACCAGCTGGACTTGGACGATATGTGGATCCAACAGGGCGGCGCAATGTGTCATACAGCGTACGACACAATCGAATTATTGAAGACCAAGTTCGGCGAGCGAGTTATCTCACGCAACGGTCCTCGCGAATGGCCACCTCGTTCGTGCGAATTAACCCCTTTGGACTTATTTTTTTGGGGTTACATTAAATCGCTGGTCTATGCCCTTATTAATATGTTTGGTATCAAATGTGTAAGCCCCCTTCGAATCAAAATGCTTGTTACGTCACTGGGTTGCGGTAACCTGCTATTTATTCAGACATTTGAGTTATTTTTTGGAGCTGAATCGACCTTGTCCATCGTACCCCCCTTTTTGTCGATGCACTTAAACTAGTGAATTCCATTAACTTTCTGGTAATTATAAATATTACGTTGGACAACTAATGAGAACATGTGTGCTGAAAGTAATGACCAAAACAAATGCCTTTAACCTTCAAGTGTATTTAAGATACGGCGAGTAGGCGTTCAGCAAATTTGCTTCAATTTATTGATCGGATTTTCTCCCATGGGCTTATGGACAACTTTTCGTCCTGGAAAATATGCTTGTCAGGCATTCATACAATAATAATTTTGTTAACAACATGAAATTTGTTTCGAATTCTTGAAGTGAGTTTTTCATAAAGTGTCCTGTCTTTTATAGCAGCAATAATTAGAAGTTTGCAGACGCTATAGCCACTTAATTATTCTCAGTTTTCTTTCCAATTCATGCTACGTCTGACGAGTCCCATGCCTAATAGCTGCCTAATCGAAGTCGATAGAATACCATTGGCCATTGATTGGAGCCCTCGACCACCTATCATCCGACATCTTGGCAAAAGGCAATCTCCTCACTCACACTTCAACTTCCCATTAGTTTACCTCATTTCACAGCAGCTGGAAAATCAATTTCAGAAAGTGACTTGATTATGGCTAATTCATATTTAGGCTATTCAGTTAACAGTGGAAAGAAGAAGTTCACTAATAGAGTGAAGCGTCCGTAAGTGGGAATAAATAAGAAAAAGAAATTGCTTCTTTGTCAGAAACAAAAACGAAAGACACAGAAAAACACCGCCATTGTTAATTGTTTCGAATATTTCTATTCTTATTATATTATTGAAGCATACTAAAATCTAGAGAAATTGCTCGTTTGGGGCCGACATGAAGCCATTGAACCACTTTTTTTTATTAACACTTCTTCGCGGTTCTTCATGCTAAGTTTTTGCCGGTCACTTAAACGAGCCAACACGGTTCTCGTTGTTGCTGTTGTTGCTACTTTACCCGATGTCCGTCTTAACCCCGTTTCGGAAGCAAGCTGCGGGCATATTTAAAACAATTTAGCAGTGTTTATGCGGAACATTAGAGTGTCAGTGAGAATTGGCTTGGGTATATGGATTTTTGCCAGTATAGAACTCGTTTATCAGCGCCGCGGTGCAATATAGGTACCGTTTTCGAATAATGGCCATAGTTACCCCATCATCATTATCGCCACCATCATCAACATAATCGCTTCTTATGGCACTACCAGTGGAAGTGTTATCTGCAAAGTATAGTAAGATTTTGCATTAGAAGATGATGGTTATCTGTCAAATAGATACCGCGACTAGATAGACTTCAAACTGGCCGCGGTGCATTTCACACTGTGCTAAGAAAATATTCCGAAGTTGTATTTCCAATGATAGTTTGGTAGCATGCACTTTAAAAACCGACCGTGTATATTGAAATCCCGAGGTGAAGAAAATTGATGCGCTTGTGGTTGATGAAATATGGTACAGATGCCGATCACTGTCTGATTAGAGTTAATAAAATTGTCTGTTTTTAAGTTAAGATCGCATTTCTAACGGTATTTTGTACAACTCTTTTAGCACTCATTTTGGAACATTCCTAGTTGACCGTGCGTCGCATATTGGTGAGCGTCTTTGGCCAATAAGGGGTTTTAAATTGAGATGATTTCGTATTTGCCTTGCTCGCAGGTTTAAGATGTTGCAACTTCGCTTGCTCCATACGACACTTCGGTAAAGTAACTATTCGCTAAGGATCGAACCACGTTGCGTCGCCTGATGAAATAGAAAGATACTCTCATTTTTATTGGGGTGGAAGTAGATTAAAAGTCCGACAACTTTTTGGTTTGATCTGTCATCCACGAACCTGATGTTGAGGTCCCCCACATTGAAGCTCCATTGTGCGGGCGTCCTTGGCCTCGATTGCATCCGTATTTTAGTTTTATTCTTGTTGATAAGTAGTCGAACTTCTTTCCCAGCGGTGTCGAGTGTCTGCAGAAGTTCTTCTGTGTTGGCCAACTTTCGAGACATGCTGTTGATGTCGTCGGCGTACGCAGCTAATTATGTCGACTTGATAAGTAGTGTCTTGCTGTTATCCATATTCATAGACCGAATAGCGTATTCCAGTGCTAGGTTGAAGAGCGTCCATGCCAGTCCATCGCCCTGATTCAGACCAGTGCGTGTTCCAAATAGATCAGTAATTCTACTGTGGAACTTGACTTGTGAAACGGAGTTGGTGGTCGCCATTTTTGTCAGTCCCACTAATTTAGCCGGTATGCCAAATTGCAGCATGATGTTGTACAGTACTCCACGGTCGATACGGTCGTATGCCTTCTTGAAGTCGACAAAAATTTAGTATATGTCTACGTTGTATTCTCAGCACTTCTGAAGTATCAATTTGACAGTAAAGAGTTGATCGGTTGTGGAGTGACTAGGTCTGAAACCGCCTTGATATTTGCCAAGATTCGTTCTGCGTACGGTTTTATTTTATTTTCCAGAATTTTCGTCAATATTTTATAGGACGTACAGTATGCAATGGCTGCTGTTGGTTAGTGCGAATTGTCCAAAAATAGATTGGAATTTGACTTCAATATCCACTAGTAAATGGAAAATTATGTTCGTAGATTTTATTGCAATCGGCCATGGGAGAGAAATCTTCGTACACTAATATTCATGTGTTGTCCTCAGACCATCCTCGAATTGAAGCTTCCCAATGAAAAAGCGGCCAGAGCTATTAAGTCTTTTAGACCCTTATTATTGTTCCACGTAGAAATCGCAAAAAAAAAATTGCCTGGAGCAAGACATGTATGCAAATCGTGTAAAACAAATCGAAGCTATTTATTTATACAAATTAGACGATTATCAAAATTTAAATTAAGAATTCGAGAAAAATAACGATCGCATGGTGCCAAATTTCCTACATTAGTATATATTGTCATACGACACCTAACCAGCTCTTGCTCATATTTCAGTTTAAATCCATCCGGCACAAAACAACAAGCTCAAAGTTTAGAGAGAAAGTTGTCGGTCTATTTTTGACACCATTTTTAGGGTCAACATTTATTTAACATCGACAAACTCATTTATGCAAAACAACGATATGAATCTACAAATCTTCACAAATTCCGAAAAAAATCTACTTATACACCGGTCCTCGTTTTCAGTTAATAAATTATCTTCTGCGGCGTGCGAAGCACACTTCATTATAACACTATTCTTGAATAATTAATACCCCGCTTCGAATTAGGCTCGTTTCGTTTTATTTACTCCGTAAGATCAAATCTCGCTTCGAGCTAAGAGAATCTTACACTTTGACACGGACACCGGATCAACTAATTGATCAGTTTGTGGTAAAACGTAAATCAATTCAACTCGATTTCAATTTTCGAGCCCCAGCCTAGCGACAGCACGTCGAAGGCGAAAATCGGCAGCGAATATTAAGCCAAAAATTTCACCATATACGTGCCATAGACGTGCGTTTGTGCGATCATCGCCCCAATGAAATATTACCATGCATACAAATGACTCTGGTACAATATGCTACACATAATAAAGTAAAAAAAAAAGAGTGTAGTATATGAGAATCGGAAAGAAAAGCCCAAGCAAGTCAGTGAAAAAAGAATACGCAAAAACAAAAAAATCGAACCAAGGTCAAACTTTCATTAAATCTCTCATCTAACTAGGTGGGTCGTGCGGGGGAGAGTCTTGATTGAAAGAAGCCTAATTTTTTTGTGAATGCGATCATTTACCGTGATGCTCTCGAGAATCTTAAGTATTCAATTACACCGCACACGGCGAACAGCTGCCGTGCCGTGCCAATGGGAATTACTACATACCTGCATATTTATGTTGTCACCGAAGAAGACGATGCGTCTTCTACCACACTTCGAAGACCCCAATCCAATTCATTAGCATCTTCATCTATCCAGCATGAGCATAATCCAGGTTTACCGCGAAAACTTAAGAAAAAAAGATTTCTTGGTGGCCGGCGATAGATATATGAAGATTGCTTTGATTGCAGTGGTACTTCACTGCAGTTAGGCCGATGTTTATGAATGTTTTGAAGATAAATATGCAGACTCCACTGACGACAGAACATTAGACATATATCTGCCTTGTCCAAGGGAAGCTCTGTGAAGCTTCATCGCTGTGTTTACAGCTTATGTATTGTACTATGTATTGCGTATTAGTTACGTTAGTACCCATGAAAAGAACAACGAAGATAGTAAAACGAAAGACATGAGCCAGTAACTCGATCTTACATTCGTAATTGGCTATTAACTGATTTCTGGAGCAACATTTAACTAAAGCAACCACGGATACAGAACCTTCAGGTATGTCAGTGATCGGTGAAAAGCTGATAAAAGTCACAATTTTTGGATGTTTCTGTGGCGGCGGAAGCACAGAGGGCGGAGTGACTCAAATTTGGATTTTTTCAATACCCCACCTACCTAGATAATATATCAAAAATTCAGAACTACCGCATCTTTTGCACGCTAACTCTATTTTTTGGGTAAAAAGAAAATC
Source organism: Chloromyia formosa (assembly GCA_964017055.1). Lineage (NCBI taxonomy): Eukaryota > Metazoa > Arthropoda > Insecta > Diptera > Stratiomyidae > Chloromyia > Chloromyia formosa. The sequence continues at coordinate 13,170,740 of OZ024818.1, read as the reverse complement.
AAATCTGACAATGATCTTTTTAGGGCTAAATTTGGTGTTGACTACTACATGTCATTGTGTATGTGAAACTGCATGAAAACGAGCTAAAGGAGATCCTTTTTTTTCAATTTTTATTGTCTGGTGGTGGTGATCTGGTGCATATTTTCTAGTATGAAAGAATTCATATCGCTCAAATCCAAAATTTGAAAAAATACTACCGTACGCCATCCCCTTGTACACATTGCGCAAATGTGCCGAGTCTGACAGACTCCGTCCGATTTTCAAATAACTGTAACTTATGCTTAACGCATCAGAAGATAAAACTGCTATTCTTCGCATTGATTTCGCAATTCAAACTGAAGCAACTCAGACGCTAGGGGTCGAGAATAGGAGGAAAGTGTCCAATTCTAGAATATGTGAAAAGTTGAGGAGTCTGTCAGTGCTGAGGTAGGTATAGACGAATTCTTCGAAATGCTTCTTAATCCGACATTCCCAACTAGAGATCCAATTTGCATTCTCAAATTAATTTGTTCGAACAGTGGAAGAAGAGGCATATTTCATCCAATTCATTTGCAGGGGCTGATTCTGACTTGTTTTAGTAGTTGCAACCGTTCCTCGGAATGTATATTTTTTTCTTCTTTTCTTTGGTAATATTACCCTTCTCAATGTCTTTTTCAGTATTTTATTTATTAGGTGTATCATTGTCTGTTAATTACAATCCGATATTATTTCATCAATTCGGGATGTGTTTTCAATATCATCATCATCATCGTCAGCAATATTTGTAGTGGTACTCTTTTGTGATGAAGGAATACTGTCTAAAAACGAAAGGAGACCAGACCTCTACTTTGCTGCTTCTCCTCCTGAACCAATCCCAGGTTTTCCTCTTCGCCGAATTTAGTAGTCACCTATGTAGACCCATCTTCCACTGCAGTTAACTCCAAACAATAAACATTTTGACTTCATTTTTATTTCAGGCATTAGGCCACGGAAGAGCCTTTTCGATTACCTGCTTTACAGTTCCAAGTTAGCTATTCATAGATAAGTGCCATAGTGAGAGAAGTTACTGAGGACATTATCAAAAGAATGTTTCAGTTAATTATACCTTCTCCCACTGTCGATCAACTTAACAAAAAAATAATATTTTTTTTCCGAAATAGAATTTTCCCAACTGCGTCGGATCTACAGAAGGGAAGCACATAAGAGTAAAAGCCCCCAAAAAGAGTGGATTCTTATATTATAACTACAAATAGTACTACTAAATAGTTCTTCTAGCAATTGTTGATGCGGATTGCAAATTTACCGCTGTTAAAACTCAATTGCCCTAACCCCTTATAGGGCATAGCGCGTCAACTGTTCCATGTGGCCCAGTTGACGTTTCGTTGGCATACACTGGTTTCGGAGAATGCAGTTGCCAGCACATCCATGGCCACGAATGTCGACGTGGACGGGATTCGAACCCGAAACGCCGGTAGTCAAACATGAGATTAATGCCTCAACACACTGCGCTATCAGTCGTGGTAGAGAAGGAGATTCTGGTATCTTTTTAAAAAGCAAAATAGGGAAAATAAATGTTATTCCACAGATGATTTTTAAGTGCGCTTTCCGACAGTCTAATGAAATCAAAATCTCATCTTCTTCGCTTGACCGCTCACCAAAACCGTTACCAAAAAAGAACTATGTATTACCACTTTAACGGCACCGCTATTATTTTTCATTTGTTCAGAGCAAGATGACTGCAACTAGATTACGGCCGCTAGATGACGGCCCCCAGATGACGGCCCCCAAATTACGACTGCTTGATAATGGCCACTATATGACGACAACTGGACAACGTCCGCTAGATGACGGCACCGCTTCCCCAGGAAAACATAGCTTTACAAAAAATTAAACGAAAGACTCAAGCAAGTAACCTGGTTTTTCATTTTGGGCAGATCTGCCCGCCTACTAAAGTTTGGTTGGTATACTCTGACTAAACTCTATAATACAATAGATGCACACCTATGCTACGCACAAGTAATCTATACTCATGGTATCAACTTTTAGACGAAAGTTTTTTTTTTTTTGATTGAAATTTCCTTTAGTGGAGAGAACCGTTGAGACCGCAAAATCGATGTGCCCTACAACGACAATGCTTATGCCATGACAGCATCAAAGATATTATGCACATACCATTCGTCATCTAAGATTGCCGCATTTCTATACTCTATACTGCACTCATTAAAATGCACTGATGGAAAATTGTTATGGTCTGTGTCGTGTTGTTGCCGTGATTGTGGTAAGTGGACAGACTTCTATGACTTATGGAACTTCTAGCTTTACATCATAGCATCTAAGAAATTGCTGTGAACTCACCCCGGGCGCAGAGTTATCTTCTTACGCCATCAAAATAGCGAAGCACTTTAACCGCGGAAATTACGGGCGATAGCGATCGATAATAATAAATTCAAGTGGTGGATATCAAGGGTAGGGGAACCAATGTTTGGGGTCCATTGCATTGGAAAATATTATCTTCAGTCCACATCTTTCACTATGGAGACTTATGAATCTACTCTTTATTGCCAACATTATCTTAAGAAACCATTAAAAAATTAAGAAATTTCCTCATTTGAATAATTGAGCGATAGGGTGCTCAATAATTAAAACAATCTGTTAAGACTGGCACCTATGGATCAATACAGTTTGTGTCGGCAATCGCATACTTTTTCCCTACTATTCAGAAAATATGCACATATCCACCAGATCGCATGAACCGACCACGTAAAAGAAAACTCCAGAGAAATAGTTGATGAAGAGGAAGAAGACCACGACAACAACGGCTAAAAGAAGAAGAAGGAGAAGCGACCATCGGCAATAATACGGGAAGAAGCACTCGAAGAAACTACAAAATCAAGACATAAGTCGTGCAAAGAAGAAGCACTACGTACATTCGGCAAAGAGTAGATCGTAGAGTGTGTAGTATAGTGCACACATGCTGTTATAGCTGTAATTTTTTGATTAAGGCTTCGCCAGAGTTTGTATCTTTAACAGTTTTTCTCAGTTTAGTTCTTTTTTTCTCATTATCTCTTACAACAACATTTTACCTAGTGATGCTTATTAGCCTTCGAATGTTAACGCGATTCAGTCTAAGACTGTCTTTCAAATGGTCAAGTACCAAAAAATATCTTAAAGAAGAATCGAGAGTGGGAAAACAGTTTAATGGAATAAATTGTAATAATTATTATTCTTTTAAACTATTGTAATAAAAAAATATAAAAATAAAACGAATAAATTCAATTGTTTTGAAAAGTTCTTCGCTGGACAAAAGTGTTTAATCCGTGGCTCGACATCTTAGTAAGACGCGGTTTTGAACAGTGCTGTTATAGAATCGATTTGAAGCAAGATAGCGCCTTCCGAGAATTTTCCAGGTGAAGACATTTTGTGATAATAAGATTGTGTTCTTGAAGATAGTCACAGTTGAAAGAGAAGACGACCACGACAGGCAAAAAAGTGTGTACGAGTATTCCATTAATTGCATCCGTTGGTGTTTCATCATTCAGTGTGTTCCTCCTGTTCGATGTTGTATAGTTAAGTGCTTTAAAGGAAACACAGAACAGTACGGGTTTTGAACCGGGTTTATAATAGCGAAATCGCATGTAAGTAATTGCTTTCTAAAATTGCCCTACGAAGGCAGCGAATCCGGTCGTGTGGTTGATAATAATAGTACTGCATTCTAGTCTCTAGGCGAAGTGATTACATTGAAAAGGAAATCAACTATTATCGGCTCCATTATTATGCCATTACTGTATTGGCAAGACAGGATGCTACTAAGGACGTTTTTTCAATAAATTAATTTAAGCACTTTTCCATCAACAATTTAAATCGCATTAACATTCTCCGAATCAAACCCCTCCCCTACTTTTCGCAAATCACCAATATGTACATTCCGCAAAGTAATCACCAGAACCATCAAAAATTTAGATCACTGGACAAAAAACGGAATAATCGCGTGTAATACCGTCAAAATGTATGAATGAAAGACCTTCAAGAGAAAGTGTGGGCCAATTTCATTTCCAAATATAATGTGGTATGCAGATGAATCTGAAATCGGTATTGATATCTTAACTGCTTTTAAGTTGATTTTTTTTTTCTTCTTCTTTTTCGTTTTTGTTTGCGGTTAGTGATGCTAAGTAAAATTTAACCTCCATACGAGCGTCAATGTAAAACGTGTGAATTTTTAGCTGGGTGGAAAAAGTCTCGGGGAAGTGCTTATTCGTTGGATCAGGTGAAATTTTCAATGACGTGATGATGTCTTTTGGATGTATGTAGTTTGTTTTTAGTATTTTTGTAGAAAATAAACCGAGTGGTCTAATATGGTGAAGTACTTGTCATGTCAAATAGATGACCGTTGAGTTCTGGAAATGTCGCATTTGATTAATGGCTATAACAAATTGCGATACAGTTTGCAAAAGACGATAATTGGGAAAGCAGTTACGAGTAATTCAGTTGTGTATCAGGCTCAGAAAATCTATAAATTCTAACCATGAGTTATGAGAGAATACATGTCGTGAACACATTTCAGCATACTCTAGGAATGTTCAATATTATTGCATGTTGGTAAGATTTGGTAAATTGGCTTTCCAGAAACATTATAGCTAACTGATAGGCTGCGGGCAGGTTGAGGAGTGATATGCGTTCGCTAGCATGAACAGTAATATAAAAATTTACGAATTTGATTAATTTTAGTCGAGCGGTTATCAGGTTGCACTCACAGGTTGAATACCAGATTCAAGTTGTGACATCGTATTTTTTTTTTCCTTTTTTTGCCGTTAGCTAATATTGATACTACTCTGCCTTAACCCCTAGCGGGGCATAGCGCGTCAACTACTCCTGCGCGCCATCGTACTCTGTTCTGGGCAATGGGGCGCAACTCCCCAAAAGACTTACCCAGTACCTGACACTCCTTTGCCACAGATCGACGCCATGTGATTCGAGGACCCCCTCTTGGTCGGCCTTGGTTGGAAATGGGGTTCCATTTCATGGCATGCATAGCAATGCAGTTATCACTCTTCCGCAATGTGTTACCTATCCACTGCCATTTTCGCCTGCGTATCAATTCGTCGATTGGCATCTGACCCGTACGCCGACTTAGCTCTTCATTTGATATTGTTTCGGGCCAGAAAATTCTTAAAATTCGACGAAGACATGAGTTGACGAAAACTTGCAGCTTTCTGGTAACTCCTACGGAAACTTTCCATGTACTGATCCCATACAAAAGCACTGATAGTACCAGGGAGCGAAACAGGCCCAGCTTGGTCTTGATGCTGACATAACTGCCCTGCCAGATTTTGAACAGCATGCCGTATGCGCGTTTAGCCTGGTTGATACGACGAGCGATGTCCTGCTCCGTACCACCATTTTCGGCAACAATGCTACCCAGGTAGACGAAGTTGTCTACCTTCTCCACAGGCTGCCCATTAATATTGATGGCAATAGGTGTCGGATTTCTTTTTCGCAACGGCGGGCTAAGCACCTTGGTCTTGTTGGTATTAATCTTTAGCCCAACCTTGCTTGCCTCCCTCTCGAGATCTAACGCCATTGCGGACAGATCCATGATTTTGTGGAAGAGTAGGCATATGTCGTCAGCGTAGTCAAGATGTTGTAGATAAGATGTCAAAGTCCATTGAATTCCTCTGTCGAGTCCGGATAGGGCTGCATGTAACACATCGCCGATCACAATGAGGAATAGGATCGGTGAGAGGATGCACCCCTGCCGAACTCCACTGCGAATCTCAAAGTCCCCCGACACCTTACCTTTATGCAGAACGCGACATTTCGCGCCGTCATAGGTTGCCTTAATAATAGCCACAAGCTTCTCAGGGATGCCTCTCCTGCGCAAGGCCGCCCATATAGAATCCCGGTTCACACTATCGAAAGCCTTTTCGAAATCGATGAAAAGCAAGTGAAGCGGAGAATCGTATTCAGCGCATTGCTCGATGATGATTCGCAAGGTGTTAATGTGATCGACACAGGAGAATCCGGGTCGAAAACCCGCCTGCTCTTCATCAATTGTGCTTTCTAAGTGGGCCTTTAGCCTTTCCAGGACGATTTTAGCTATTATCTTGGCAACGGCAGGAAGCACACAAATGCCTCTCCAATTATTACAGTCTGTGAGGCTACCCTTCTTTGGAAGTTTGATGATCAAACCTTCCTTCCACTCAGTGGGAAAGGTCTCTGTATTCCACGCTTTATCAACAAGTGGGTGCAGCAAATCGGCAGTTACGCTTGGCGCTGCTTGATAAAGTTCGGCAGGGATGCCGTCAAGTCCGGCGGCCTTTCCTCGTTTTAGTGCAATAATTGCAGTGACTATTTCCTCTTTAGTCGGGGCAGTGGACCGTATACGCACATTTTGATGGTTAGCTAAATTATCTATATGAGGGGGAACTTCACCAGAGGTTACACGGTTCAAGACCGCGGCGAAGTGTTCTTTCCACCGCCTCATTTGATCTTCTTCCAAGATAAGTAGCTTTCCATCACTATCTTTCACCGGATGTTGGCAGGAGTTACGACCACCTGTAAACTCCTTGATGACACCGTATACGGCGTTTAAGTTGTTACTTCTAGCGGCTTCTTCTGCTGACGCTAAAAGAGAATTGGCATAAACTCTTTTATCGCGTCGCACACTACGCTGAACTTCTCGAGCTTTCTGACGGTAAAGGAATTCGATGCTGCTTCGATTGTCGTCTGATGTTGCAGCCAAACGAACTTTCAGCTCCTTTCTTTCAACAATCCGCTGCCATGAAGCGTCGGACATCCAGGGCTTATTCCGGCAATCCGGGTTTGGGCCAAGGATGGTATTTGCGCTATCAATGTACGCATTTCTTATGGCATCCCAGTTTTCGTTTATGTCACTATCTAGGTGACTAGTTATCTCAGCCGCTTTTTGCGTAAGATGGTCATTATATTGTTGTAAGACAGCTGGATTTTTTAGTCGAGCGGTGTTGAATTTGCGGGGCCTGTATCTTTCGTCGCTGGGGCGGCGCACGGCTGCAATACGCAATCGAACATTAGCGATCATAAGATAATGGTCTCTTCCCATCCCAATATCGGCACCCTTCTTGTTTCGCACGTCCAGGAGGCAACTCTTGAATCTTTTACTAATGGCAAAATGGTCGATCTGATTTTGTGTTCTGCGCCGATCAACAGAGGACCAACTGATTTTGTGGTGGTCCTTATGCTCAAACATAGTACCACCGATGAAGAGACTGTGAAAGTTGCAGAACTCTACAAATCTTTCACCGTTGTCATTACGATCACCAAGACCGTGTCTCCCCATCACATGTCTGAGCCCATAGTTATCAGTGCCAACTTTCGCATTCAAATCACCCATAACCATTATAATGTCACCTTTAGGTGTTCTGCTCTGAACGGCGTTTAGTTCTTCGTAGAAGGAGTCTTTTGCCAAGACATTGTCGGGTTCAGTAGGGGCATAACATTGTATTATTGAGATGTTCCTCATTTTGGTCCGGAACCTGGCGGTCAAGACCCTGTCAGAGACCGGTTCCCAGGATAAGAGATAGTTTCGCGCGGCTCTGGTTAAAAGGAGCCCCACACCTGACTCACGACGACTACCGGTAGCTTTACCGGAATACAACATTACAGTGCTGCCCGTTGGAGAGATGAATTCTCCGCTGTTCCACCATCTTATCTCACTAACTCCTAAGATATTTAATTTGTACCTCAGAAAGACCCAATTCAGTACATGATTGCTTGAGCAAATATCGATAGCCAGTCCATTGGCTTTTGTAGTAGATGGTATCTGCAACATGCCTCGAATGCGCAAAGTCTTAGTACTTTTCTGTTATTAGACACAACTCAAATGCTTCTTTCAATAATAGTGGGTGCTTCAAATATATTTAAACGACTCCCCTGACTCCAAATAAAATTCGGCGCCGAGGATTGTTTAGGAGTATACTTTCATTATAAAATAATACAGTCGAGATAAGGAATTGACCTCCTTATACTTACCAAGCCGAGCATATATTAGTACAGGGAAATTGTGGATATCATATGGGTGTGAAATACTTTTATTTTCTTATTCATCACCACAATTACGCTCCAATTCGACAATGTCCGATGATGATACCAACGACCGCATCGATATGCTGCCGCTGTCCTCCAATTATCTTGGTCACGTGAACGCGTCCTCCAATCTTGGAAGCCCAGTAGTTGTGCGGGGTCCGCATATAGCATATACCGATCTCTCTCAACTAGTTGTCGATCGTCCTCGCAGTCTCGCTCCGCCGACTCGTCGTCCGTTCATTACTCTCTTTGGCATGCGACCATCCTCCATTCGTTGTACATGCCCTGCCCATTGAAGTCCGTGTAGTTTGACAATTTTCGAAACTTTCAGCCCATCGTATAGTTCATACAACTCATATACAATAATTGTTTCGGTTGCGCCATCCATCTCGATCGCAAACAGCCCCGAAAATTCGCCGCGGAACTTTGCTTTCGAATTTGTCTAACATGTTTGTGGAGCCTTGAGTTATGGTCCATGTTTCGCAGTCATAGCATAGCACGCAGGGAAGACAATACAAATATCCATCGAAACGATGGCGACACGATGTGGACGGGATATCTGCACTGCCAACAAACTCCATCACAACAGTTCCAGAATTACTATCTCTGCACTTCAAACATCAACGATATCCTAAGTTATTTCACAAGCGAATTATTTCCCATCGGGTTGAAAAACAATTACATCCTAGAATTTAATTCTATATCCACCCACCAAACCCCGCGTCGTGTCGCCTTGCGAAAACCAGTGTCGGAGAACCCTGGCCAAGTTTTCATCCTACATATAACTATTGAAGCATACTGAAAACATAATCGTCGCGGATGACAAAATCGTTCGCTACATAACGTACACAATTACGTGGACCTGGACTGTACCACAAGAAAGAAGATCTGCTCTTTTCATCTTTCTCCATGCATTTCCATATTAACGACGACTATAAATGGCTTAGAGTTTAGTTAGTTCACCCGGCTAAGAGCATCATCTTCGTCAACACCATCATATTTTTAGTATGCTTCATGTGCACATTAACTCTCATGTGCCAAAGCAAACATGATTTTATGCATCTGAATAAGTAAGGAAGCCGTAACGCATCTTTTGCAACGACCAACGTCAGCCGTTGGGCCATTGAACTCCACGAGATACGCTCGTATGCGGTAATTTGTGTAATAAAAAGATACGATGAATATTAGTAATGCATGGCACATAATTCTCCAAAGAACATTGCAGTGAAAAAAAAACTGCTGAAATTTTTCCTTTTTTTTCTGAATTTACTTAATCTACTAAAGTGCCACTGGTTTTTTTCTTTTCTTCGCGAAAAAAAAGTCGCCAATATATTTTAGGACAATTTATGCGTAAAAGTTTTGCACACAAAAAGTTCGAATGGAAACGTTGACATTGACATACGGTTAAATCTTTTCATCTAATTATGCATGACACAATGTCATGTCGTCCGGTCGCTTAACGGCAAAACGATTATCTACTACGCAATTACGCGAAATGACCATTGCGAATCTGCACACGGGTAGTAGTACACCATTAAAAGAAAATGGTAATCGAACAAGAAGTAGTGTGCTGCTAGCACTTTTTTGCTCAAGTGCATACTCGTATGTAGTGTTGGTTTTTTTCCTTTATTGGCAATTTATTCAAAAAACTAGGTCTATTTTACGGTTGCTAGCGAGTTTTTGATAGCAGACTAGTCTATTGCAAGCTCTAACGTTGGAAGTTTATGCATTTAGAACCGGAAAGTATCGGAAAAGGGTCAGATAAAGTTGTGACGGAAATGTTAGACTGAAGTGATTGTCTGTGTATATCAACTAGTTTTAAGTTGCATAAGGACATACATACAATGGCCGATACGTCACAATCACAGCTCATCAATTTATGTTAAATAAAATAGAAGTCCAGATTTCAACTCCCCAACCGCGAAAGTTAAAAACAATGCTTGGGAGGATAGGCTGCCGACTTATTGTGGGGATGATGGAAGTTTAGAAAACTAAAAGGCAATCTGAACTGAAACCTTTTCTGATAGATACCAGTACTCGTATGAACATATGCATTTTGAAATCTCCATATATCGAATGTCGGTAAAAATAGGGTAGGGATACAACTCAAAAATCTCACTTTCTTATAGTTGGGACGCTAAGCGACGTAAATGGACGCCGCCTTGCAAAATATGATAGGGAGATGCCGCTTAGTACGAGTGTTGGTGGGCTCCATACTTTTATTTTAAGAGATGGAGCCACCTTGGACCCCATGGCAGAGCGGTTGTGCAGTCGAAAAACCGAAAAATTTGAACCCTTTTTTTTTAATATTCTCCTAATAACTTCTAACTGGTGCCTCGGGCCGAAAAAGTTAATAGGATTTAAATTAATAAAATTTTTCGGTCTTTTGCCTGCACAGCCGCTCTGCCGCGGGGTCCAAGATGGCTCCATCTCTTAAAATGAATGTATGAGGACCACCAACAATCACATCAAACGGCATTTCTCTATCATATTTGACTCTATCAGTATGACTTATAAATTAAATTTTTTATGCACAACAGCCTTGTATTGTTTTTTTTTTTTTTAGATTTTTCCGATTTTACATACATTAACAATCTATACTGACAGCCAGGCGGCCATCATGGCGTTAATTAATATACTACATAGATTCACTCAAGACTAGTACACTCTTGTCAAGTTATCCTTAAAATCGTTGAGGTCTTCAATAACCTCAATGTACTGGGTCCCTGATCACTCCAACATTGCAGACGAGCTTGCCAGACGGGCATCTGAGGACCCCTACATTGGCCCTAACCCTTTCTACGGTATACCTATTTGCCATGTCAGGCAGCGGACTAAGGACTGGGAGCGAGAGAAAGAGATGCTTCGCTGTGGGAAGCTCTCTACGGTATGAGATAATCACAATTATTCATTACGGGCCACTGCCGTATCCGGTCTCTTGATCTGCTCAGTCTGACCAGAAACAGGGTCAGAATTATATGTGGACTTCTCACAGGTCAATATCCCGTCTTCGAGGTCACCTCACCGTTTTGGATACAGGCTGTCGTTTTTGTGAGTCCGACGACGAAACCCCAGAACACATCCACTGTAAATGTGAAGCTCTTGCTAGCAATCGAACAGTTTGTTTCGGCATTGCCTACCCCATATTTAAGGACGTAGCTTCGACCATGCCCGGCCATCTTAGTTTATTAGTTGCTTGTTGCTCTACTGCTCTCCAGGATCTGGGCGTAGCACAATACACTTATTGTCGCAGTGCTTGTGACTCTTTTGCGGCCACGACCCATGTATTATCTTAGCTTAAGACTTGGTGGTAAAACGAGAAGAAGAAAACGGATTATGTGCATGGGTTTCGGAATTTGCAAATCTATCAATATTTAGGTGTCTGGTGGTCAAGTGATATTACCGTCAATTTCGAAAAGAGGGCGGTGAATATGAAACACAAAGTTTGGAAGTATTCAACTCATAAACGATTTAAACCAAAAGTGGGGACTTTACTATCATGTTTTAGTAAAATAAATAATGGAGAACTAAACAGCTGACCGATAACTCCGAGATTAAAAATATCAATTGGTCTCCCAGATCACGGTTATCCGCGAAAATTCGTCCTTATTAAGATAATCCTCCAAATGTTTAAAGACCACTTACAACCCAAACTGTGCACACGAATGACATCAATATCTACGTGTAATTTAAAAGTGTTTTATTTAACTTTACTTTCTCAGGGAGAAAACACAGGTTTTGTCGATGGATTTAACGTACTCGTACCTTTCAATCGATCGAAATCTAGTTCAATCCTTACCTGTCACTGTCCTAATGATTGCTTACAAGAGAAATTTACGTACATGTCTTTTTTCACCCAAATAAACAGGCACTCTATTCAACTTCTATTTCCAATTATATGGTAGTCATGTTCAGTGCTGTTGTCCATTTCCAGGAAAATTATAGACTTCCATAAATTTTCAAGTAAACACATTCAGCAGTAAATTCTATAGTAGTCGTTCGAAACGTTGGTTTAATCTCACGATTAATGGGATCTCTTCGTTTAGGATGCAATGTTCAAGACTCAGCACAAACTCCCTTATTAACTATTCAAGTTCATTATTGCTTCTTACTTATGGATGGATACGTACTGGTGCCCGGGTATCTACTACCTGTATTCCATCTACCGTCTTGCGCCTTTGTTACCGGGACTACGATTTGCTGCTCTACTATACACCGCACACACTATTTATGCAACATATCGGAATGTAGAACAATTTACTCGTTGACCGCATGACTATACAATATATATCGGGGAAAATCTGGACGTGGACATGGTGGATAATAAACGAACCACAGTGGCAGTATCTAGTTTGCTGGACATGAAACTAGTTTTCTGCTCTTATTGTTGTAGCATTTTACGTTTACCTATGCGCCTAACTAACCTGAAAATATCTCTGTGTCTCCTAGATACATGTGCTTTGGATTTTGCTTCATAGTTCGTTAACGCAGCGTAGCCCCGGTCGTGGCTATTATTTAGTCGCTAAATTGTAACAGCCTCCAGATTTCGACGTAATTCTATGCAGAAGCATCATGGGAACTATCCATTTTGCTCAGGTGCTCTCGTTTATAAATACTTTTTTTTTTCTATCTATTCCTGCATTCACTTTGTTAATTTTTAAGCCGTTTGCGTTGACGGTATAAACGAGTCCAGAAGAGTCAGAAGAATATGGTTGGCTCATAGTCGTCACGGTATACCTTTGAACTGTGTCGTGTCCATTTCTTAATTGACTGCCGTAACTAGGTTTTATTTTTGCATGCATAAAATGCAGAATACGTTAAATTTGGGTTTAACGATACGTTACATGGAAAATTGGTGGTCATTTGAAAAATGATAGAAAATTTAAATTATGTATCTCAGACTGACACAACTTTATAATTTTCAAAAGAAACATCAATCAATCATCATGCGTTTCGGCGAACTTTGCAGGACTCGAGCAAATTACCTTGAATATCAGAGATGTAAATTACTGTATATCCGTTAGTTGAAGAGAGAGAGTCGCTGTATCTGACAGGAAGGGCGAAAAGACCGGATAAAAATTCTAATACGTTTCTCCACTCCATAATATCTAAACAAGTAACCACCGAACTCTCTGACTCCTTCGCTCTAGTGCGATTACTATGGGATAGGGATAACCAAAATTGGTCTGCTCCCTGGATTCGTATGGGCGTGTGCGTCGAATACGTTTCTCTTCACATACACCGTGTTTCTCACGGTCGTCTACTAAATTAGTGATAAAAGATCCACTCCCAGGAAGCCGACCAATGAAATGGCCTTTTTGGTGTGAAACATAAGAAAAACGCTTGGTCTTCGCCGACATGTCGTAGAAAGGGACTAAAAAAGCCATGGTCGCGCCCGGTGGCAGTTTTTGTTCGATCACCGCTTTACGATCTAGACTCTAGACAATGGAGGTTCGATCCTCGGAGCAAACCAAAAAAACTGGCTGTGGGTACTAATAGGACTCCCACTGTGCTCCGAGCTTGTCAGCATAAAGACGGCAGCGATTGGAGGTGTATGCTAGCAACCGCATGTCCGGAAAGGTGATATGATATCGAAACGTCAACAATGCATAAAAATGCTAGAGATGTTGACGCGCCCATACGCCTGGACGGGTCAAGACTGACTACTGGCGTTCGAGTCCCGTCCACAAAGACATTCTTGGCGATGGATGTTTATGTTGTCTTCCCAGTGTGGTGCGGGGCGTAACAAAAAGCCACACCATCTCCCGAGGTAGTTGGCTAAATTGGAGAGCAGGAGGTGCATGCTGACAACTGTATTTTCCAAAACTAGTTTATGCCTACGAAACGTCAACTGAGCCACTTGGAACGGTTGACGCGCTATGCTACAAGGGGTGAGGGCAGTTGAGTAGTACAGTGATTAGGTTAGGTACAAAGGCTGCCGTATTAGCTACAGCACACATGAACCACTATAGGGTCCGTTGTGATACCTCAGGGGAATCCTCACCATACCATTCTACTCGTTGAACCAGCCAGTGCTGATAATGAAACGATGGAGTTTACCAACATCAACATTTGCCAAGTCATCCAGTTCAAAAAAGAACTGGGATCCAAGAAATTTCTTTCTTCTTCTAGCAAGAGCAGGACAGGAACAGAGGAAATGAAAAATGCATTCCTCCTCGTCCTCATCATCGCAGCTTCTACAGAAGTCATTGTAAGGGAGGCGGAGCCTCCTTGCATGTTACAATGCCCAGTGATGACACCCACCACAGTTCTGATGTGTTGCCTATTCAGCGAAAGCAATTTGGCGGATCGCCTAGGATCCAATCTAGGCCACAGTGGCTTTGTTACAAGGCATGTGTTGCCATTCAACCACCTTAAGTTAGTTCTGTTAGCCGCTTCGGTTTTCAGAGCTAGTTTACAAGCAGCCATAGGCATATAGATTGACCGACGAGCCAGTGCAGCCTCACCTGCTGCACCCTGCCTAGCGAGCTCATCCGCCCTACAGTTACCCGCGAAACCACTGTGACCCGGAATCCAGCATAAGAAAATATTAAAGAAGTCACTCATCCTCGTAAGTGAAGAGCGACATTCCGACACGGTCTTTGACGTAGTCAAGCCCGGTTCGAGAGACTTAATTACAGCTTGGCTGTCAGTAAACACTATTATGTCTCTAACTGATACTGCGTGACACCCCAGCCAAGCCATTGCTTCGGTAATCGCCAAAGCTTCGGCCTGAAGCACACTACAGTAAATAGGGAGACTAAAGGAAAGGCTGATGTGAAGTCCAGCAGAGAACACACCAGCTCCTACTCCCTCCTCCGTTTTGGATCCGTCTGTATATATTTCAATTGCGTTGGGTAGCGGAATTGCATTCTCCTCCCATTGATTGCGTGATGGTATCAGGCTGAAAAAATTTTTCTCAACCATGCATACAGGAGTAGTGTAGTCAGTTATTGCCGGAATGTCAACGCTGTTCAGAATGGCAGCATGTCCAATATCTGAAGTAAACCATTGACCAGTATCGCGAAGCCGGATAGCCGTGCACCCGGCCATCTGTTCGGCAAAAATGTCAAGTGGAAGCAGATTGAGCAACATGCTAAGAGCAGCAGAAGGCGTAGTTCTAAGAGCTCCACAAATAGCAATGCTGGCCAATCTTTGCACCTTTCCTAACAGGCTACGGTTAGCCTCTATACTCAGAGCAGTCCACCAGACCACCACACCAAACATTAGTATAGGTCGCAAAACAGCCACATAGAGCCAATGCAGCACTTTTGGTTGCAGGCCCCAATTTTTTCCTATGGCTCTTTTGCAGGAGTAGAGCGCGACTGTGGCTTTATTCACCCTCTCCTGTATATTAGGTTTCCATGATAACTTCTTATCTAGAATAAGTCCCAAAAATTTCGCCCTGTCTACAAAAACAAGGCTCGTACCATGTAGAATAGGAGGCACAACTGGAGGTATATTATACCTCCTTGTAAAAAGAACAAGCTCCGTTTTAAACGGATTTATCTTTAGCCCACAGTTATCGGCCCAATTTGTTAATAGTGAGAGAGCGTTTTGCAACACCTCACTAAGTACACTTGGAAATTTTCCTGATACAGCAATAGCAATGTCATCCGCATAAGCAACCACCTTGCAACCCAGCCCTTCCAGGTCCAATAACAGTCTATTGACCACTAAATTCCAGAGAAGGGGAGAGAGCACCCCACCTTGCGGGGTACCTCTGCTCACAAGTCTACGCTCAGACGAAGCACCCATGCAAGTATGTATTTAACCCTAGATGTTAGAACCAGGTTAATGAGCTTGCAGAGGGATTCGTTCACGTTCAGACTAGAGAGTGCATCAGTGATGGCTTCAGGCTTAACATTGTTGAAGGCCCCCTCGATGTCAAGGAAAACAACCATAGAATACTCCTTATCGTCCAAGGATTTTTCGATATGACTAACTAGAGAGTGTAGAGCTGTATCGACCGATCTACCCTTAAGGTAGGCATGTTGGGAGGTAGACAAAAGATTAGATGGAATACTACCGCGCAGGTAAACATCTATAAGTCTTTCCAATATCTTTAGAAGAACCGATGATAAGCTGTTGGCCTAGGGTCAGCAGGACGTACGTGTGAAGCTCTACCCGCTTTCGGTATAAAAATCACTTTTACCTCAGTCCATAATTGAGGGATATACCCTAATTCTAAACAGGCGTTGAAAATGATCTCCAACCATGGTGTCAAAATATCCGATGAATGCTGGAGGTCGGCGGGAATTATTCCGTCCGCCCCAGCAGATTTATAAGCTACGAAGCTTGCAATAGCCCAGATAATCTTATCCTTAGAAATAATATTGCTAGGGTCGCATGGAGTACCGATTGCAGTTGGCAAAAGCCCATTCGATTTGTAAGGTGTGCTACCAGGGAAATGTGTATCGAACAGAAGCTCAATAGTTTCCTTACTAGAGGAGGTCGAGGACCCGTCCTGCTTTAGTAGATAGCTTGGTACGGATGGATTAGTGGAGAGAATTTTGCGAAGTCTGGATGTCTCACTGGAGTCCTCAATACGTCCACAAAAGAGTACAGTGATTAGACAGAAAAAAAAACCTTCTCTCCGATTCCGTTGGTTCCGACATATTTACAGCGTGCAATAGAAAGGAGGCTTTGTACAAAATTTCAGCTTGATGGCTGTAAAACTGAGGGACTAGTTTGCATAGAACCAGACGGACAGACGGACAAAGCTTAATCGACTCGTCTCATCATACTGATCAAGAATATATGTAGTTTATATGGTCGGAGATGCTTCCTTCTGTGCGTTGCAAACTTCATGACAAAGTAAATATACCCTATCATATCCGTGAAGGGTATAACAAGGCCGGACGCTACGCGTCACGGATCTGGACCTATTATTATTATATTCTGGGGGATAGCCGAAGCAGACCACTAACTTTTGGTCCCTTTTCGCCCCCTCCCAGTCATCAGTGGCTTCCAGATGTCGACTGATAGTTGTCGACCTCTTTCTTCATCACTGAGTCCCGTGTTATTGCTAGCATTTGTTTAAGGCTGAGTTCACTCATGGCTTCCACACTTATCGTGTGCTTGCCTGTGATCCTCAACCTCGTGCTAGCCAGTGCTGGACATTCGCACACAAGGTGTGTTGCCGTCTCGGCCTCCTCCAGGCATAGCCTGCAAACGTCATCTTCCCCGATTTTCTGGACCTAAGTGTCAGCCGCTTTTATGTGGCTCTCTCCCATGTTAGCAACTCCTGTGATCCTTATTCCACATTCCTTGTAATTATACTGAGAACATCATTATAAAGAAGCTTCGTTGCGATGAACAAAGTTGGTTGAGGTGTCCAATTTATTTACATTTAAATAATAAAATACATAAAGCATTTTGAAGATTCCACCTGTTCATTCGACCCGATTAACTCTCACTTCTAAATGAATCATGTCATGTGTGTCAACTACAATTTTCAGAAAGTGAAATTTCTAGCAAGATATTATAAATAAAATACCTTCGGAATTATTGAAACCAGATGAATATTATCCGCCCGCGTTTTATGCAAAATTTCCAATTCTCTCGTATATTTCTAACCACCAATTTATAAATCATCAGCAAAGAATGGCCGCATCAATTTTCGGCTTTCCTAAAAATTCATATTTAAAAGATAAATTACAATTTGAATATTGTAAGTTCTCCACTAAATAAGCGGTAAGAATATTCAATATTCACAGCTACAGGTGGAAATTTAGAAAGTATCCACGAAATACATCTTGGTTATTTGTTTATTCATCAGCCTTCATAATAGATTCACACCTCTTCGTTATCTGATACATCTATAAATTTATTTTATTTGAAAATAGTTATGTATGCAAATTTCCGGTCAAAAGTTACATGGTTTGATTGAATGTAACATTTAAACCAGACGCTACTTGAGACACAAACATTTTTGTATAATTATGGAAATTTTGATTTAATTTGATTTAACATTTCAAGAGGAGTTGTTTTGTTGTATAATTTGTGTATGATTCATTGGTGGTTGGAAACACTACAAATCATTTATTTTTTATATACTCGTATCCGTAGGTTATGCTTTAATGTAGTATAATTTCATATTATGTACGAGTGCGTACTTAAATCACTGTCAATTATGATATTCTGAGAAAGAGGCCAGTGCCCGGCGGCAATGCCATAGCCACTCAATTGCCCTTTTGACGACGGTAATTGATTTCTGCAATTAAATGGCGAGAAGGCAGGCAATGTGTTTGAGATGAAACGTGATTATTGCCGACAGGCTTCGGTGAATTGGGAGTGCTTGTATTCTATTTATGAGGCAAATCCTCACATTTTCGAAAGCAAATGAAATTTATTAATCAAATTCAGATTCTTTTGAGACACCTAAAATATTCAATGTTCTTACAATGTGCAAGTGTGAATTATTTTTTTAATAAAATTGGAATTTTGCGACATTTGGTTTCATTCCGCACACCAAGTATGCATCTGTAGCTTAGCTCGGTAACGCACCGGGCATTTTTTGCTACTCGAAACACGGTCGTTTGTGCTGCAAGCCCCACAACGGGGCAAATCCTTTTTTTATTCTCAAATTCCCTGTATTTATGTAGTTTCTCCAAGCTTAGTGGTTTCGTACCGATAGTAGATGGAAGTACTCTTCAGGTCATGCATCTTTGCAGCTATCCATATGCAAGACGAACACGACGTCGCATATGTCCATATGCAAGAATACTGACTGAGACTCACTGTATTAGATGCAATTAAGAGCGTTTATGGCTAGCTGGGTGACATGACAAGAGATTCTCCGATTTCACGGCTCAAGAGGCCAACATGAACGGTTCCAATTTTTGCTATTATTAGATCGAAAACACTAAGCTAAATATGCAATTGAAATTAATTGTACAAAGGAAATATCATCCTTGTTGAAACATTTTAAGAAATCACCAGTGAAAAGAAGTATATTTTTCTAGTCTAGTGATTCTCGTTATTCAATGTCAGACCAATAATTGCTTCAACTTGTTCAGCGATTGTATTGATGTTGTCCTTGATGTAGATCCACACATTGTTCATGGGTCTGAATGTCTATCATTATATCCAGAGCGTTGACCATTCTGCACTTGTCTGATTTTGTCCGTGAAAGCTTGAGATAGCACAAACAATATCTACGAACTGTTTCATTTTCTCTCCAAGGGCAAAATAACATTTATTCTTTTAGTATAGTATGTTAATCTCATTATTTCCCTTGATTTCTCCCTCAAGGCAATAATTTTACTGGAAATAAGTAAGCATGTAAGTTGTTTATTTCTTCGACTACCCATGCGACACTTATGTCATTTTGAGAGAATAGATCACAATTACCTAGCAAAAGATAACTTTTTTGGGAAAATATAGTTTGGTTTAATTTTTTTATTTTCTTTTTTTTTCGTCATTCACGTCATTAGCTGGTTAATAGGAAAATAGTGGTCGCAGTGAATCTGCAAGGCTCTGATGAATCAGCATCATTTCACTACTCTCTATTGATATACATATATAGTATGTGGCATAAGAAAGGAGGCGCGTGTATTTCAATTGTGATCAAAATATTTATTCCAATTTTTTTACAGTGTAATGCCAGTAAAAAGCTTCGGCACAACCAATTAGTAAACAGTGTGGTCACCTTCAGCATTGAGAATGGCCTGGCATCTTAGAGGTATGCTTTCGACGAGATTTTTAGCATTGCTTCCTGGAAGAGAACGCCAAATCTCCCTAGAAAGCTGCTTCAAATTGTGAACAGGCTTTCTCGCAAGTTTGCTCTTCATAATGGTCTAGACATTTTCGTTTGCGTCAGGAGATTGGGAGGGCCAATCCAAGGTGTTGATGCCTTTTATCTCCTTCCAGGCGCGGCAGAGAGGGCTTCGATGCTTCGGGTCGTTGTCTTCTCGAAGAAGCCTATTTCTGTCATCAGGTCCAAACATTTTCTCGGCCGACTTCACTTCACTTCACTTCTTCACTTCGTTTGAAAATTTCAAGTATTTTCACTGCATTCAAATTCTGCGTGAAAAGCCGCTAGCAACCAAATCCCCGCTCTGAGGAGCGCCCCCAAACATTTACTTTTGCCGGATGTTTGACAGTGCGCTGAACAAAATCGGTACTGCTTCCCAACCAGGCACGCTTCACTGGAACCCACGCCCGAAAAGTTGGTTCATCCGAGAAAATAGTTTTCGACCAATCGCGATCTTTGTTCTCCTCCGCCCAGTTCAGGCGTTTTTCCATGTGAGAAGAGGTTTCGAGCTGTTAGATGGTATAGCTGCTTGGCTTCATGTAAACGTCGCCTTATCGTGTTGAGGCTGACATGAATTCCCTTCCTGGCGAGTTTGACCATGGCTTCGCGCAGGCGCAGAGTGGGATGGCTCCTGAACATCTGCACTATCACTTTGTCGTGTTTGCTCACTCTTGTTTTCCCGCGTTCAGGAAGATCATCAACATTTTTTGTCTCTTTGTACCTTTCCACCCACTTCTCAAGAAACTTCTTTGACTTTTTAATAACTAGCTGCCGCGGAATATGATAATTTCGATCCTTTTGTGTGCGTTCACAAAAAGACAGCCTCAAAACGCTTCGCATAGGTACATGGAACTCATTTCGATAAATGACTGCTTACCTCGACGAGCAACACTGAGGTATGTTAATCAGTAGCACCGTCGTAGCCGACCAATGGTACGATCCTGCAAAAAAAAAAAAAAAAAAAAAAAAAATTAGAATATTTTCAATTCTACTATTAAAAATCCCGCCTCCTTTAGTGCGGAACAGATAGTAAATTTAATTTTTTTATAAAATACTATACGAAATTCAGTTAAAATTGCGTTGGAGACTTCGGTTTCATTCTTCATACCAACTCATGCGGGAATTAAATGTGTCCTGCGGGTAATGTGCTTTCTTATACCGCACATGAGCAAAGATTTTACTCAAAAACTTTTAAAGAACTTTGCTCATGTGCGGTTGGTGTCAGAAAGCACATTACTTAAAACACAATAATGCCGCTGGAATTATCTTTTCAAAAAATTCTCCAAGACTAGAAAATGTACAAATATGATTAGTGTTCATTTCAATTGGATCTTGCATTGAAAAGAAGTCTGTAGTACTTACAACAAATATTCGTCATCGTATCGTTGAAATCAGGCATGAATGGTTTCCCAAAGTGGTTGCTACCCTTAACCTAAGATAAGAGATAAAAACAAACTGAAAAAAAAATTTATTCAATTGTCTGTAGGATTCAAATGATTGACGACTTTTACGGCAATTGGCAATTTTCCATTCAATAATATGGCACTACGGATGGATAGACAAATAGATAGATTGCCGTCGCCAATCGTTGGATTTTAATTCGAAATGAACGAAATTATTGACAGTCATTCCTGATGTTGAATTAACGACAACAGTAACAACAGCAGGACCAACAACGACAACAAAATCCTTTCTATCTTTCAGAATAGCTGTCGTGACTCTCGAGTGTATATTGATCTGTGAAAGTGATGGCAGTATGTCAATACGATAACGATTGATTACGTAACAAGCTTTTTTTCTATTTTCGTAGACTGTTGAATTGGTAATGGGGAAGAAGTCACAAGACGAAATGAAATGGCTAGCTATATATTGGATAGAAAATTGTTTTGATTTAAATTTTATCTTTGTTGAATTGAAGATTTTTTCGCTGACACGGGATCTGAATTTTTGAAATAGAACATTTCGTTGGAAATAAATGCAAATGCAATTGCCTGCAAAGCCACTGTGACCCGGTATCCAGCAAAGTGTAATGTTGAAAAATCCGCCCATTACCGCGAGGGCTCAGCGACAATCCGCAGTTGTTTTGGATGTAGTAAGAACCGATTCAAGTGAACGTATTGCAGCTTGACTGACCGTGAAAATAGTCATGTCTCTGACAGTCACCGCGTGACTTCCTAACCAGATCAGAACCCCACAGACCACCTAAGCCTTTTATCATGTCCAGAAGTAATTTATTTACGACCAGATTCCAAAGAGGTGGACACAGTATATCGCCTTAGAGAGTCCCCATACAAAAGGGACTACTTACAGATACTTATGCCCAGAGTGGCGCTAATAAGTCTCTATAGTAACAACTTTTAGTAAACTTATAAATACGACTCATTGACGTGTAGCCTCAAGAGTGCCTCACAACAACCACGCTGGGTCTTACATTGTGGAATGCGCCCTCGATATCCAGGAAGACTGCCGACGTCCGGGTGAACTCCTTTTGATCGATAGATTTTTCAGTAAGGCTGACCAGAGTGGTTGAGCGAGCTTCAAGGAAGTTAAGATTCGAAATTGACTCGTTCACGGGTGCAAATTTGAACTAAAAGTAATTTTCATAGCTCAAATTTGATTTCGATCGGATAAATCGCGAACTGGAATTATATTACATTCAGCTCTAAATTGGCCTGTTTCGCCGTAGCCTTTGACCGGCCTTGGATAGAATAAAAGGGCTGTGAGTGAGAGAGGTTCACAAGCTCTGAAACCGAAAGGTCTTTTGTGCTAAGACCGGAAATCTACAATCAGGACTAAGCCTCCCATTCAATGCCAATCGCACTAATGAAGTTACTCAAAAGACTAAGCGGGGACGAGGCAATCCCATCCCGAGTCGGGGAACGTGAACCCAAGAGTATCCCTGCGACGACAGGCTAACGCCGCACAATCATAGAAAATGTGAATTGACGTTGCCCATTGCCCAAGAATGTCTGGGGAACACCAAATACGGCTCTAACCTTATTACGGTTGAACTGAAGCAGATCAGAAGACCTGCTACTTGAGTAGCCTGAAATGAACAGCTTGACCTGTCTCAGGCCCGAGCGACTCTCCCTGGTCTTGGCGGCTTCAGTACGCTCCCAACCCTCAAAGCGTAATCTAGCCATGCATAGTGAAACCCGCAAATGGGTTCTGGGCCATAGAAGGGAGTGGTCTCTTATGCTGAAATTTTTTCAAGCAAAAATGTCAACAACGATGAAGCCGAACTGCAAATCACTTTATATGAAAATTGAGAATTTTCGACAATCTCCTGAAATTGCTATTGGAATGAGTTAAACGAAAATTTTGAATTTTCAACAGACACATCTGATTTTCATAATTTCTATAAATTTATGAAATAAAAAGAATCATTGAAATCTAGGGAGGTACACACAATGGATATATTCATACACAATAAAATCAAAAGTTTCGCACATAAATTAGTTGGATTTTGGATTTATTGATGATTGATCTACGCTAAACTAAAAAGCGGGTATCTATTATAACATAATAATCAAACGAACGCCTGGAATCACCTCCACAAAAATTTCAAGTTCGTACACTTTCCCTTACGAATTTTCATCGCTCGTGTAAAATTAAGATCAATCATTCATACTTTAAATCCGTCTGATCCGCATAGCAGAATAAAAAGAATCGTTAACCTGCCAGACACGTCCAAAACGTATGAACGCGAGTACGTGAACAAACCCACTTGTAATTCATTCATCATATATATCTTTTTTGACTTCCCGTTCCGGCACTCTGCGTACAACAAAGATATCTTGAAGATGTCATTCGACATCTCAATGATAAATTTATTGACTTCACAGGAAGCCATAGAATTTATTAAGCAAACTCACGAAGTAATCATGTCCAAATCTGTTCGCGATTTTCCATTTAAATTACAATACAGAAAAAAAGATAGGTGTATATATAAACTATGGCGCTCTTATATTAAGTCGAATATTCTTCATACTTTCACGGTCCATGAAACATACATTTAGACGCTTTCGAGAGGTTTTCATCATCAATGAACGGATAAGCTCCCCGCGGACCAGTTATACATACGAGTATGCCCAAGCCATAAACTTTTTTAATATTCCGGCTCTTTTTTTACAAAAGTAAAATTACAGAAAAAAAAGTTGTTTACCACCGAATATAGGTCGAAAATGAAGTTAACGTATATCTCACCTGTAAAACTCATTCACACACTGACTGATATACCCATTTACATGGATGGAATAATAAGCGATTCCAGTACAACTTCTTAAGATATTGTTCGTGTTTCTTCATGTGCCCTTCTTTTCTTTCCTATGGGCTTATGTTTTAATTTCTTTCCGTCAGTTATTTCCATTCGGCAATTGTGGCAAGTTGTGCTTAAGCAAGGTAAGGTTAGTTTTGCTCGACATTGCGTGCAGGAATTCGTGCACTAAATTGATTTACGAAGGCATACTTCAAGATAATGACAGCAGACGTCTTTAAGGCAGAATTTATTTGAGATCAATTGGAGTATTTGTTTAAATGTTATTTTCGCATTTCCTTCAATGATGGTGCTTTGGGGACCAATTTGGCGTCTGAATGGTCCGGGATTGGAACACTGAAGGTCGTTACAATTACGTACGAGTTTTATATTGAAATTGCCTCAGGGATGTTTCGGAACTAAAGAGTAATTAGGCCGGTAAGGAAAATAATTACTTCACGTTTTGGCGAAAGCAAAATTACTATTGTCGTTATCTTAGGAAAAATAGGGCAACTCTTCACCATCTTCCACTACACCTACGATAATTCGTGAGCTAAAGGAACACGACGCAAAATAAGCGAACTACAATCTCAATTATGTTATTTTCTAAAAAAAAAAGATTTTGAAAACTCAAAACGCGCAACATTCTCCCAATTAATCTTATTCTCTTATAAAATTTCGATTATTTTCCATTTAAAAGTGGCCATCCCAATCAAATAGAATAGAACGAATAACGTTTGCAAAACGCCTGCACTGTTATGATTGCACACTGTTGTAAGAACTGAAATAGATGCAAATTTAAATGATTACCATAAATATACAAGCTAAACCCGTAGCACCACTGAAGTATCATTAAATCATAGTAAATCGTTAAACTTTCAAACAAAATTTGTTCATCTAACCGACTTTAATCCAAACACAGTTTTCAGCAAAAAGAATCGAACGACAACAAAAACGGCCATAAGCAACAACAACCACTTCAGAAACTGACGAAAAGTAAAGATGCTAAGCGGTTAACAGATGTTTTCTTTTACAATTACAATTGCTAAGTTATTTATAGCTGTATCTTTTCTATAACATTGTTAGACTGCGGTTATTGACGAAATGATATGTGCTTTCTGGAAGAGTAAGAAAATTTACAACCGGAATAATCGCACTATTGCAATTATTATACACTCGGCTATCCAAAATAATTGCTTTGTGGCTACTGAATTGGAATGAGTAATGGATTTTCAGCGGAATCTGCCAGTGATCAATCACAGATTGTGTCACCGTTAGGAAGAAGTAGTGAATTCAAGCAGATTTTTTTTTATGGATAGTGTTTCTATGGTCTGAGAAATTATTCCATCTTGCATGAAGCCTGATCAGATATTGTCTTCTGGTTGATGAGAAATGTTAGCTTTTCGACTCCTTTTACTCGGATAGTTCACCTTACTGGAAAAATGTTGGATCAGGTATGTTAAATATCGCTAAGTCGGTTTTCCGTTCCACTTCAAGCCAAAGAAGGTCCTACTGGTCTCACCAAAGAACTCCATCTCTCCGATTCAGAAAATAAATGTATTTCCTAGATTTAATTTGCACTGACCAAAAGACTCGAAATGCATTCAACAGCACTTCAGTGTATTGGCCTCGATCTTCACCCCGATTCCGGAGAATTCCATTTTCTACTTTTCGTTTCCGTTGACCGATTTCGAATATCCATTTACCATTCCATTAACCTAGAGCATCTAAATGTTGCGTTATGTTACCCAAGACATATTCAGTCCCCTATCCAAAACACATATACATGTTAAAATCAAACAGTCACTTGCTTAGGAAATCTGTTGGAATTAGATCGAGAGAGAATGTACTTCCTATGTTTGACAACTACGCATAACGCAGC
The DNA here is from genome assembly GCA_964017055.1 of Chloromyia formosa. Classification (NCBI taxonomy): domain Eukaryota; kingdom Metazoa; phylum Arthropoda; class Insecta; order Diptera; family Stratiomyidae; genus Chloromyia; species Chloromyia formosa. The sequence goes on along the minus strand of OZ024818.1, from coordinate 13,144,805 downwards.
CGAAAGCTATATATTTACATATAGAAATTGGTCAGAGTAAAAGGTCGTGATTTTTCGCGAAATTCCATACCATATATGTATATAAAAAGTTTGGCCGCGTCTCTTCTAAGTTGCGTATCAACAAAAATCACACATCTACAAAATTCTCAAATAATTTGTGAAAATAACGCAATCGCAGTTTATTTAAATTTTCCGTCACAGCTCATTTCAGTACTAGCTGTTATCCGTTAACCAGCTATCGGCGCGGCGGTGTCTTATAAACCGGCTATGCTTGCAGATGTTTACCGACTGCATCCTCATTTCATCCTAGCCATGAAATGTCTGTTTTCAGCTTGCCAAACCCGTTCAAAGCATTTGGCGCCCCAAGTGGGGCCACAATCATTCGCTAATCTGGACTGATCGCAGGAAATAAATATTTTGACCGGCCGGCACAGCGCCACGAGAATTTTTTTTCGAATTTTCTATGTAGCCACCCAGCCAGAAAAATATCAAAATTTAATTAGGTGAAATGTGGGAGCGAAGGGTGTAAATCTTTAACAACTTGCGTACGTGAACACGACAGGTGTAACGAAAACTTTTTTTTTGTAATCTCCGCGCGCTCCCATCACTTGTCATCAACTTCATGTCGGATGAGTGACAGCCGTCAAATGAGGAGTTGCGTATCACCCGCAAATGCCATCAGTTGAGTTTTTTGGAAGATTTTGATCTGGCAGGTCATCACTCGCCGCGTAAACGTTGGGAATTTATCTTTTGGTCACCCGCTGCGCCAAAATCGTCGGAAAAAATTAGCTGCATGTCGGAAAATAGAGAGTGCTGAATCGCCCGCTAATGCTATCGGCCCACTACTAAGGCGACGACAAAAATTCGCCAACTTACAAGCTAGACGAAGTAGAAATCCACCTAAAAGAAGGGTTCTGCGGCTAAAATATAATTCATTACTATATAATTGTGCTGTTAAATCATATAAAAAATATTATTTTCGAGTAGAAGTTAGTAGAGTATTAGTCTACAAATGCATCACCGTTGTTTGGTCGGTAGGGAACTGAGTGAACTGCCTGAGGAATGTATACCTCACCCGCGTAATCGCCGACCAAACGCATAATATGTGACAAGTAAGCTCAATGTTCTCCAAGCGACGATGACACTGCGTCTCTTTAGACAAACCCATCTTGCTAAAACGAAATCTCACTCAGTGATGGCTCGATAAGTAACCCACTAATAGGTCGGCTCTACTCAAGTGGCTGGTGTCATCGTAGGTAAAGAATATTAACTTCTTCAATTGCCGCATTCGTGGAAGGTGGTCCTAATAGTACTGTCACATCCTTATAAACCAAGCCGTTATTATCATCCTGGCTGAAGCTAACCCCAGTCCCGAATAGGGTTCCGACTTGCTACTTGATTTCCTTCAATGCCTCGGTGGCACCCAATACAAAAAAATTTAGTTGTCGATTGCCAAACATTGAAGAAGCTGACGACACTCTGCCGCCAGTTTTTAGAAAGTCTATATAAAGGGATAGCCTTAGTGGCATTAAGCACGCCAGGAAGTTTTGCTTCCCCAACAATGACTTCTGTAGAAGCTGCGGCGACGAGAACTAGGAGGAACGAATCTATCATCTTATTTGCATCTGTCCTGTTCTGGGGAGAAAGAGAAAGACATTTCTTGGATCTCACTTCTTTACTGAGTTGGATGATCTATGTTGACGTTGTCAAATTCAGTCGCTTATTTCCAAGTTTGGACTGGTTCAATGGTCAGGTGATGAGTCCCCGATGGTAACACAACGGACCGCGTCAAAGGTTTGCATGTGCGTTGTGTAAGCACCGAAACTAGTGTACATGTAGTTCCTTGTAGTGCGAGGGTGGATAATCCTCGAGAATTTCATTGTACTAGTAAATCGACCAATTCTGGCAGGGTTGAGGCTTGAGGGTTAAGTCTATGATGTATCACTGGCTTCGGTGGTTCCAATCCCCCATAGCCATGTATTTTTGTGTTGTCTTTCACCTATGGTGTGTGGCGTAAGAGTAAGCCACAAACTTTCTCGATCGGAAGTCTTTATCGACGCAATCCATTTCAGCTCGTGATTTCGTACATTCCAGGTAGAGCTGCTAATCCTTCGTAACAAGCTTCTGAAGTATCTCTCAGACAACTGGTGGTCAGTATAAGGGATGCTACTTCGTATAAATTCCATTTCGAAGTTAACGTTTCATGAAATCGTAAATTAATTTCGGACATATCGATTGAAGCATTGTTCCGCTGCTGAATATGCTTGAAGATTGACTTTCAGCGTTGATTTGAAAGATGAAATGTTCGCCACTGTTATTAAGGTAGGCCACAAGTCAATTGATTGATTGTGACGGGATCCATTTTTTAATGGTCGGTTCTTGGAATTGAAAGTGAATGGTTGGATGCAGTTCGTACGGGGTATGGAAAAATCTCATCGACCCTGCGCAGCGTTACGTTAGTTTTAATTTGATCCATCTTGATGATCTAGATAAATTTCTTTGGCGACTTGATACAGTGTTCGTTGAGTCGTATACAGAAAAGGAGTAGATATTCGTGCTGGAATATGATGAATAATTTTGATAGCTTTCGTCATAATGAAACTAATTCTATCAATCTTCCATTGATATGTCTGACTCCAGATAAGCAAAACATACATAACCCTTGAGACCAACATCACATTGAAGAGAAGTTTTTTTTTTTTTATTTTAAAAGTTAAAAAGTAGTTGTGTTTTATTAGTCCTACTATAGGAGTGACTAAAGAATTGATGTGATGGTCCCAATTAAGCTTATCATTAATGTCCATTTCAAGATATTCCATTTGATTCATTTACCTCTGATGAGAAGTTGTAAGTCCATGGATGGTTTATTTTTTTGATAATAGAGCATCTAATAGAATTTGTTAAGAATAATTCTCCCCCTGGAGGGGGCCCAAAAACGTGTTCGCCGGTTTCGACCGCTGATGCGAAGCGCGTCTCATCAGACACCTCTGCTTCGCACTAGTGGGAGAGGCGTGACCGGGAACAACCAAGTCGATTTTGTATCGCCTTATATAGGACGGCCAACACGACATGGGTGCGAATCTCGCAGCAATGCAAATTGCAACATGCAGCTTGCCAATGTGAAACTCTGTAGATGTTCTGGCTAGGCGCCAGTGGCCACATTACACCAACAAGTAGTACACAAGAGCATGAACTTTGTTTTAGATGCACTTAAAACCAATTTCCTTCCAAGCAGCCAACCAGAATATGTCTGGAGGTCAGCATTAGCTATATCTTGTAGGATTCTTACACTTGGATGGGAATAAAGTAGCAAGGTGTTGTCTGCAAACATCACAGTTTTTGCCTTTAGACCAATATCCATTATTGTATTTACATAAGTAGAAAAAGCAGTGGTCCAAGAATAGAGCCCTGGGGCACTCCGATATTATTAGCTTGTGGATCACTTAGAAAATTAAAATTTCTCATAGTTGAAATTCGGTTGTGACGAAAGGTTTTGATGATATTGTTAGCTTGTCCGGTAATTCGGTATGAATGCAACTTCCCAACATAATAGCATGGCTCATAGCATCAAAGGCTTTCCGAAGGTCGACAAAAATTGCTGTAACGTAATTTTCCTTATCCACTTCATTGTCAATGAATCCAATAGCATCAATAACCGCGCTGGAAGTGATATAACGTTGAAAATAAATTGATTTTTTGCCCAGTAGGCTCTGGTCGCTGATGAACTTTAATTTTCTTTTTTCCTTTTTACCTGATGTGTCCAACAAAGCAATAGACCGGTATAGTTATTCAAATCGCCGTGAGCACCACCTTTGTGTACTGGAATATTTATTGAACGCTTCATATCATCCGGAAATTTACCGCAATTTAAATGCTTATTAATGAACTTTGCTAAAGTGCCGACGATAAGTTCCTTTATAATTTTCATGTCGACGTTGATAATATTAGCTGGACCCGGTGCTGTATGACACTTGAAATTTGAAAGTATTTCAGTCAATTCTGCTTTGTTTGTTGGTCTCATACTGGATAGGAAATTTTATTGGATCTTGAACATGAAGAAACGTATGTTAAAAAGGTTACTGTTGCACTATACTCGTGCAAGAAAGCCACAGGTAAGAAATGAGGCTTACAACCAAGGGTAGTAGACTGGCTTTATTTATCGGTTTTGCTCCCCATTCTGATACATGGAGTTATCTTCTCGTGATCAACACTTAGGATTGTATCCTACAGAACCCTGCTGGAGAAGGTAAAAAAATTGGCATGCATTGCCAATACGGGGGCTCTAAGGACTACACCGACCGCTGCCTTGGGCGCTCTGTTGAATTTGCTTCCCTTGGACATTTTCCCAGAGCAGATGACGGTGATTACGTCTCTTCGCCTTCGTAAAACCGGTGATTGGATGGCGTCAACCACAGGCCACTCGGCTATTTTGATCAACCTTGATATTCCCGGAGAGACGGACTATACCTTTCCGAAATATTTGTTCGGAATGGGTTTTACAGACCTGATTCCCTCTAAGCATGATTGGCTCATTAATGGTTTTCAGGAATCAGATGCTATTACCATTTTTACTGATGGTTTTAAGACTAATGAACAAGTGAGGGCTGGCGTATACTCGGAATAGTTGGATATTAGCTTATCGTTCCGTCTCCCGAACTTCAGTAGTGTTTTTCAAGAGTGGTTGTCGCAAAATGTTTTGTCTGGAAGGGCCATTATAATCTACATGGATAGCCAACCGGCAATTAAATCGCTTAGCTCTGTCTTTGTAAATTCGAAGACAGTACTGGATTGTCGCAACTCTCTGATATAGATGGGAAGGCTCTTCAACATTTCCCTGTACTGGGTGCCAGGGCATAGTGGCTATGTTGATAACTGCAAGGCCGACGAACTGGCTCAAGCGGGAACGATCAATGAGATCAACGGGCCGTTACGTAGCACCAGGATGCCACTAGCTGCATGTCGATTGGCTATCAAAGATGCGGCGTATGATATGATATGATCCGGCCTTTATTTAAACAAATAAAGATGAGAAACAAATAAATAAACAAATAAACCAATAAAGAGATGCCTTGAGGACGATGAAACGCAGCAATTCAAATATGCCCGGGGCAAATTTTGAATTGCTTACCTCTCCCTGTGATAGGCCAACTATTAACCCATCGTCCTACCACGGCTCAATTTAAAATAATTTGTGTCAAAGGCATACTACCATATATACTAATTTAAATTAGCCACTGATCTTTACATCCACTATTCAAACACGCCAAGTATCATGTCCAATTCTACTTTCATTGTAAATGCCCCGACTCGTATTAAAGGAACTACTGTCTGTTCATATTTGGGTAATTGAAGCACTTGCACTTTCTAAATATTGTCTACTAGTGAGAGTCAATTAAATGCGGAGCATGACAATTCCAATTTCAATGCCTTTCTTCAACTGAGTGCTTTGAGTAGCTAATTCGTCAACATTTAAATCACTACACTGTTTATGGCACTCCTTAAAAAAGCGTTGAAATACATGATGATTGAGTGAGTGAGTGTGTTCCGATGTTCGACAGGTGTAAAATAATAAGCAGCCATTCCAGCACGTAGTCAGTAAAAAGTTTTCAAACATGTGACTATACGATCTCACACGAAAAAAAAAGTAGAAGTGGACAATGAAAGCCGTTTAAGCGCCACAAGATGCCCAACTCGACGACCTCCATCAATTCGTTAATATCCGAAATATATTGCATGGTCATTGCCATTGCCGTTGCTCATAAATATAGCAGCACGACACCAATGGGACTTGAGAAAGTACTAGTCAAGTGCATTCGGAGAAAATTGGCCATTCTGTCAAATAAAAACATTGTTAATCAAGTTAAATCCAATTGATTAATAATTTCAATTGTTTCACTATGTCATCAAAACAATATAAATATTTTTATCGGATTTGATATTTCATTCCCTTTCGCTGCAAACACAGTACAAGGCTTTAAACTGATAGTGAGTAAAATCTTTCGGATTAATCACGCATAATCAATGGCTACCTTCTGTTAAGAATATGGAAGTCGTAATGACTTAGTTAAGCTATCCACTATCACAAAAATGATCAGCATTAAGCCAACTTTTCCACTGTCACTGGTTTCGTCCACACGATGGTTTGTACTAATCAGGAGCTGCATTAATCACATCATCGAGGAAGCAGCTCGACCAGGCCAGGTGGTTGATATTCCGTGGTAAATCGGAATACACCCGCTTATGCGTGATTAATCAGAAAAATTTTCATTGCAAAATATGATAGTTCACAACCTTGTCGTACAATGCACGCTATATATAATGTAGCCATTATATCCAGGGGCCGACTTAGCACGGAATACCAACCATCTGGCTGGGTCGAACTGCTTCCCCATTATAATTAAGGCAGCTCCTGATGAGTACAATCCATCGTGTGGACGAAACCAGGAATCATTACGACTTGGATTCCATTCCACTCCATTAATAGTGAATAGTCTCGTTTGAGTTTATTGGAGTGCAATAAGTGCAGAGATTTATATAAATCAATTACACAAAATTAAATAAGCCTTCATAATCCACATAGTATTTATAAAATATTTGTTTTTCAGTGCCATGCGCTGATACCTTGATCTTGAAAAAGCACCAGCGAATTATTTGATATAAAACTAAATGTGTTTAGCCTCCACAAAAAGGTGGTCTTGATGATCTGATTCCTATCAAACTGAGCGACCGTAATTACAAAGCCACTCTCCGAAGATCATTACCCTGGAAAATTACTGCTGGTATACTCTTTCGCCCAACATACTCTCGTACATTACTTATTGGCCTATCGTTCGTCTATCATTTTCACACTTGACCAACTTCCGGCATGTTTACCATTTTACTTAGTACTTTCTGCTAATTCGCATGCCAATTGCCGTCCACCGATAGCCATTAGCCGTCTTCAAGACGCTCTGGTGGAGTCCCATAAATCCAAAAGGGTCGACAGTGCAGGCTATACACACACTGACCGTGACGTCGTGAAGTACACTTCATAACGCCTATTGACAATCATTTATTGCATAACGGTGAAGAGACAACCTAGTGCCAGTGTAGTATCTTCTAATGACACCCCTTTCACATGTATGCCTAATACACCATAAAATGAGCATAAACGGCCAACCGCAAATAGTAGTGCATCGGAGGAACATATCGACCATAGCTAGCCTCCGTGTCGGCTAGTGCTAGATGTTAGTTATCTCGTCCGCGGCAATTACAATCTGCCTTCGGTTGCATCTTAATAGCGGCTGTAATCTTGACGATACGATAAATGATAGAAACTACTGTAAGAAAATTAAACGTGAATCTGTCTAACACAGGCCGGGTTAATAGCTGGTCAGCCAGTTAATCGTTTTCGTTGGATGGATGATTGGTACGTACCTACCACATGTCCATCCAATACATTTCAGAGAAAAACGATCCACGAGACAAACGAACTGTCTATCACAGGGGTCGGAAAATTTTTTCTGGAAAGGGTCAAATCTTTAAATTTCTTAGGCTCATCGGACCGAATATTTAACTCAGGATCATTCCTATTTGACCGGTCGACGCGTTTTAGTTCAGATGTTTGACAGTGGTTTTTAAACTGAGATGATTTCGCACTCCCTTTTCGTGGATTCCGCTCGCTACGCGAGTTCCGTGGCTTAAGAGCTGTTGCTACCCTCAGTACCGCCCTAGAAGGCTCGCTTCTCTCGCTCTATATGCTACAGCGGTGAAACCAGCCAAGACGCAAACCACGATGCGTCGCCCGGTGAAATAGGAATATACCTAAACTCGAAATGTACTTTTTACCGGGGTGGCCATTAGTTTTAAAATATGGAAATATTTTTTTCATCGGTCTCATCTTTGCATATACCTATAGCTTTCTTACGTCTTTGCTTGCTGCCGTGACTACGACGCGACCGGGGCTTTAAGAACCACTCCGTTAGCCTAGCTAGATATGGTGTTCTCGTTGAATGTTCGGTGAACAACTAGCGGTGACAAACTGGCGGAAAACACGGCTTGACGCCGTCATTAAACTGGCTAACGGCGTGAGTACTGTATAAGCTGGAGCGACAGACTTCACTTCTCCAAAATATTTTTTAGGGAAAACTAGACTAGTCTGATTCCGTCAAGGAGTCTATGGACCGATGATATACCACTGCAGTGACCACCAAACCCATGGCCTTCTACAAAGATGGCTCTAAGACTAAAGTCGGGATTAGCGTATATTCGAATGGATCATTCCGTCTTTCCGGCTATTGTCGTTTTTTGCAGGCGGAAGCTAAACTCTGTCCTGGCGATTAGCTCACTACAATCCGTCAACAAAAACTATCGAGAACAGTCGCTCATGCATCTCGGAGATGAGAAGCTTTTCAATTATTAAACTCTGTTGGATTTGAATCCATAATGGTTTGCGAGCAATTTCATGGCGGATAAGCTATCTCGTGGGAGTACAACTCTTGTTGTTGATGAGGACGGCAAAGATATTAAAGTGTCATTTGCGGCGTGTGAATTGGCGATTAAGACCACTACTGTGGACAGATATAATATAAGATGGCTCTGCGGCAGGACATGCTAAACAACGTGGATGATTGGCCGCAAATTAGTCCTAGCCGTTCTGTCACATCGCTATCGCTGAATTCTAAGCACATTGTCAGGATAGTAGTGGTTATTCCCATCGTGAAACTCGCTGAATTGTGAGGATGTGTATGTGGAGGATGCGCCAGCTCCCCCGTCTCTGTCATTGTTCGGCGTTGCCTAGTTGAAGGAGGAATTGAAAAATATGTCCTCATACGTTAGTTGCTCGCCTTTATCGCTTGGAAAAACTTTATGTAGGCAAACACACTTCTTTTTGCCTTCATGTCCATGTTGATCACCTTCATTTAACTTAATCGCTCACTTTACTTTTAATTCAGTTGTTATTTAAGGAACTGTTTGCTTAAGAATGAAAGGAAACATCGTTGAGCGATAGGCTAAACTACCAACCAAAAAAGGTTTTGGGCTAAAAACTAGAACCAACTTCCAAGTTCTAGTTTAAAATTCAAAATACTCGCGGTTTTTTATTAATAATTACAGGATATATCTTCCAATTAGTTTACTATTTATATTTAATCCATAGAAGTATACATGAAGTTATAAACTTTTTATTTCGTTTGGATATAAACCAAATTTTATTAAAATGTTTTAATCGTTTCAGTTATTTATTATCAGTAAACATTCGCAGGTTTAAACAAAAGTTTAGGAAAAAAATCCAAATTCTGACTGTGAAGTTAAGACAAATAGTGCTAATCGTAAGAACCGCATTTTCACGGAAACCGACTGTGGGAGTAACGACGCATGCAGTCTGGGGTAAATTCCGACAATGTCCTTGTCAACCAAGCATCAAATTACTTAAATACCGTCTTCCGTGCTTTAGACAAATTACGGTAATTTAGATACCACAAACTCTAAGATCTTTCATTAATCTTGAATATGCTTATTTTATTTTATTTCGCACGAACATTTTTTTGCACCCTCGGTCGGCACGAAGTGATTCTTAGCGTTTTCCAGCACACGTTGCTACAATTTTCCTTTTTATTTTCTGTTTTAATTTTTTTATTTTTTAGTCGAGAGCAGTTTTCCGTCGTTTATCTGCTTACTCTTTGTCACAACGTCTTAAGTTGGTCTGTAGTTCGTCGTTGTCTTTCTCGGCTCCGTTTTTTTTCGTTCTATGGCTGCGGATAGGATAGGAGTCCGTCTTCTTTACCATCGTCATGATAAACGAGCAAATGGATTTTGTAGATTCCAAGCTGTCAAGGTAAATGTTATGTGACATAGCTGACGGCGACATAGTGTAATTGGGGGCTGACGGGTGCGGCTGTCGCCTCAGACCACCTCTCTTCACCCAACGTACATTACCAGGCGAATTGTAATCGCCAGGGATGTGAATAAAATAATGTCCTTTAAATTCAGATTTAATCATGTCACGTTCGCAATTTTAACAGACTACGTAGTATGTAGTATCAATTTCGGAGTAGGCTGAAGTGTCGTTCTTTCCTTTGGCGTATGTGTGTGCTACATTTATTATGTCAGAGTTGAGTATTTGTCAGTCGTATTTTAACCAGCGGAGGATTGTAGATGACTGATGATACGTTTTTCATGCCCAGCCGTGATCTATGATTTCAGAAGCGGTAGGCTTTTATGTTCACATTGGCGGAAGGATGGACAGTGTCATTGGGTGTAGGAAGAACACGCGTAGTTTTGGTTTGAAATCAAGAACTTATAGTGGTCTCTATGTACATGCATACTACAAATATATAATGAAACCGCAAAGTAGAGGGCTTCGCAATCCAATGGTTTTGTAGTATCCGATATCAATAGGAAATGAACTGTCCTACTCCTGGAGATGCTTAGCCAGTCATGTAAGGGCCAAAATTCAAGTTGCTAGATTACATTTAAAAATGACACGGAATCTTTTCCCTTATTGGTCAAAAATATTGGATCATGTATATGCTTGTTTCACAACGACGATATTGGCCGCGTTCAGCAGGTTTTCAAACGTTGTGTGATTGTGTAATACATAAATTCAGGAGTTTGCTACAAATTTTTTTGGCAGATTTTCATAAAGGTCTAGAACATCGAAATCGAGCAAAAATGCAAAAATTCTAACTTTTATAAATTTACTCACTTATCCCGCATATTACGATCATATTTTCGGTTGAAAATATATTGTGCAGCGATTTGTCAAAAATTTTACGAAAATGGAGCTACCTCCTTTTGGAAACAAACCCCTTAATTCGGATTCTTATAAACCATGAATGGGAGGAAATCAATCGGGAAAATTTACGATGAATTGATAATTAATTTGCCTTTAGGGTCGTCGTTTTCTGACAAAGCATGATTTCTTTACATCTTGCATCATCGTTTCGCCAGCATTACAACAACCTTGCGTAAATGTCGCGTCAACGTTGCGTTAATGTTGCGTTCACGTTGTGTCAATGTTGCACCAACCATACGTCAACGTTGCGTCTACTTTGCGTCAATGTTGTGCCAACATTGCGCCAACGTTACTTTTGTCAACACCTGAGGGTTAAAAACGTAGCCCTTCAGTGCATTGGCCACCTCACTCTGATTCTTCTTGGTATCAATTCTAATATTGATAAAATTCCATTTCATCCTTATTTTACTTTGACATCCGTATTTCCTAGGTTCAACTTTATGTCCAAGAATGTGCTTATGTCAACACTAAAGGGTTAAAAACGTTTTTAACAACACTCCAGTGCATTGGCCCACACACCCCGATTCAAACGACACCTGTATTTCCTAGGCTCCACTTCATGTCCGAGAATACTTTATGTCAACACCAAAGGTTTGAAAACACCTTTACTAACACTCCAGTTTCCTCTAGATCCTCACCGCAATCGAACCGTTTCATTTCCCTTATACCCTACCCTATTTTCAATTTACCTTTTGTCCTTAACTTAACATGCCTCTCAGCACTCCTGTGCTTCTCAGAAATGACATGCTGTCTGTTTTATTTGTCAAACATGATATTGAGTTTGGCATTTGACAGAAAATTCAAAATTCGTGCTTTGATGAGTCCCAGGTCACACGATAGAGTCGAAGTTTGACGGAATAGGTATTTGTCATTTTGCATATTGACAATTGTCGCAAATGTCAAATATTGCGCTGTGTCAGAAAAGCGAAAGAATTTTTTGCTCACCTAAGCCTAGTATTGTGTTCTACGGAACGAAATGTAGCGAAAATTCTCCTACGGAATGGAACGGAAAAAAAAATCCGCCATTGAACACCAGATGTCTCAAATATCAATATTTTCCAATGACATCCGCTAAATTATTCGCATTTGTCATAAAATTGCTAAAATCAGTGACAATAGTATTGAGAAAAAAACAGAAATTTATTGCCTTGGCATGTTCTTTGAGTACATTAATGCTGTTGAATCGCAAAAAATGTAAAAAACGATCAAAATTGGATTCATATTTGAAGGAACGACCAGTGAAAGGACGGTTTGCAACTGATGTAAGAGCTCGACAATCCTGAATATATTTTAGTAAATTACTATTGCCAATGACAATCAATTTTAAAAAGGTTTTTAGTTTTCAAATATGCGATCAAGTAAAAAACGCTTTGTAGAAAACTTTCGAATTGATCCAAGAACATTTGATGAGCTGTTGAATTTAGTTGAACCATTCCTATTAGCCAAACGTGAGACACACCCGGACAATGCCATAACACCAAAGCAGAAACTCGCCGCTACTTTAGAGTGAGAATTTATACTGCGTTTGATCTATTATTTCAATACTGAAATGGCTCTTTAAATTAAACAGATATTTTGGAAGTGGGACGCTTCAAAGGCATGTAGCATCTATTTACAGAATAAGCAAACAACATTTTGGAACCATCTTGACAGATGTGTGTGATGCTATAATTGCCGCACTAAATGATCAATTCCCTAAATTAATGAAAGAAGAAATGGTTGATGCTGCTAATGGTTTCCAAAATAGGTGGCAGTTTCCAAACTGCTTGGGAGCAATCGATGGGAAATATGTAAGCATCAAATGCCCATCCAATGCGGGAAGCCTGTTCTACAATTATAAGGTCAGATTCTCTTTCGATACCAGCTTCGATTTTTTGCTAATGCTAACAATTTAACAGGGATTCCATAGCATAGCACTCCTTGCTGTGGCCGATGCTCGTTACCGATTCACTTTTCTTGATGTGGGAGCTTACGGAAGCGAAAGCGATGCTTCCATTTTAGCAAATGGTAAATTAGGCAAAGCAATTTTCGACGAGCGGTTGAATTTTCCTGCTGATGCAAGAGTAAACGGAGAAAAGCTTCGTTTTTTCTTCGTAGGAGATGATGCATTCCCACTGCATAAACGCATAATGAAGCCATATGTGCCAAAAAGAACCATTCCCCTTTCAGATGCACAACGAATCTTTAACTACAGACTAAGCAGAGCCAGACGTTGTATTGAAAACGCTTTCGGAATATTGTGTTCACGTTTCTACTGTCTTGCGCGTATTATGCACTGCTCCCCTGGAAAAGCATCAAAAATTGTTACCGCATGTTGTTTCCTCCATAATTTTTTAATTTCAAGGAATCACGGTTCATACTGTCCATCACAGTATGCAGATTATGTCGACCATGAAGGTAATTTGGTGGAAGGAGATTGGAGGCAAAATATTCCAGAAAATTCCATGTTCAATGCCGATATCAATTTCTCCCAAGGCAGGCCCAGCAATATGGCGAATCTCATCAGACAAAGTCTTGAAATATATGTTAACTCGACTTTAAGAGCTGTACCATGGCAGCAACAATCTTGCGGATTAGAATGAATTAATAAATGCTATTTTTGAAATAGAAATTATTGGTTTTTATTTTTAAATGCCTCTGCAGCCATGGCTACGAATTTTACATTTAATTCTACCACAGTCTCTTCCGGTAATTTCTGGCAAAGGCTGTCCAGATTGGACCACATTCCGAAATATTTCAAATTTTCTCCAGCACTTTGTGCAACTTCCGTTATCAGTGAAATAAAATAATTTTCGATGTTTTTTCTTCAAACGTATCTTCTTTTCGCTTATTCGCTTGTGGTGTGCCCTTCTATGACGGAACAGAGCATTAATATCAATAAAAATAATGAATACCTGTACTTACATAAGAGTATGTTGTTTCCTGTTTGTTGTTTGAACCATCACCAGCATCTTCGTCGTCAACTTCTATTATAGTTGAGAAAGTCCTACAAATGATTACATATATAAATCTGAAGATGTGAACTTAAATTACTACTTACGTTCGTTGGGATGAAGTCGTTTCTAAAAATGACAAAGAATCTAAAAATTCAATGCTGGCATCATCTTCTACCAAGTCAAAGTCGTATTCGAGAAGGCTTTCGACTTCTAAGCCGCTGCCAGACTTGAGTTTTTCGGACCTCTTCTTTTTAAAATAACGCTGGCTGTCCTTCAATGATCTCCAAGCGTATTTACATTCTTCTACTGTAAAATTAATATAAAATATAAATTAGTCCTGAATACCCGTAGTGTTATTTATATTTAACTTACCTTGTCCATTTCTCTGGAAATCTGAAGCCAATTCTTTCGAACGATGTCGACATTTCTATGGAATCGATTCTTAAGGCTCCAGATTGCCTCATATTTTTTGACTATTTCTGCAAGTCTTTTTTTCTGTTCGCTCGAAAAATTATTACGTTTTCTTTCTTTCTTCTTTTCCATAGTCGCGATAATAAATCGAAATAATTAAATGTTCTGTCACCATATCAACAATGTCAAACTTTTCGTCGTTTTAAAAGGTACTATGTCCTTTTAAATTTATTTCGGCGCATTCAGAGCCACCTATTATTTAGTAGGAAGTATTGAATTTTCAAATTATGAACAGAGTACTACAGTGCGAAATGAAAATGTTCGTTGACGAAATGTAACGAAATAATCAGAATATTTATATGGGATTTGACATTTCGTTTCGTTTCGCTGTGAATACAATACTAGGCTTAAAAGTGAAAACGCTAAGCTCAGCACAACCCTCTCTAGAGCAAATTACCAAGAAACACTCAGCGCTTCTCTGTCCTGTTGTTTTAGGAATGCATCCAATCAGATGAATATCGACGTTACTGTTACTTAATCCGCGGCATCTACGTAAGACAATTATTGTTTTCGCAGCAATAACGATTCAACTGCTTATTATTCAGTTTGGAATAACATTTTCGCTCAAGTTCAGTGGAACAACGACATAAATGTTTAGTGTTTTGTGTCTTTTTAGCCTGACAGTTTTGAAAGAAAAACATATTTCAAAGGAACAATGACGTAACTGGAACAGTAATCACATAAAAATACTTAACCGCCGGATATTGTCGTAATGTGGAAAGTTATAAATCTAAATTTTCACATTTAAAACAACAGTAACCTAAGTATTATTTAGATACTATTTTAAAATTAAATTTCCCATTGAAATTGTAAGAAATTGGGAAACGTTGCAATTGCGATTTCTGGCGAATTAACAAATATGTAGAACATACAAACACATATGTATAAAGTATAATTACCTAAAATATATTTCAATTATAAAATTCGAAACTATTAACCGTACGGGAATAGTACTATCTACCTTGAATCTGTATTTAAGTTTTTTTTAAGACGAGAAGTAAAAGCGGGATTAGGAAAGAAACATCGTGTAGCTTGGAAATTTTTCAGAATTCATGGTGGAAGTCCTTTGAATGTATGTTCCAAAGTCCCCGCTGAAAGGGGCTTAAAGTCAATTTTGTAGCTTTCGTTGAATATTTACTATACATGCAAGGACCACCTTATGCGGAAAGTAGCCTTGTTATTTAACCAATTTCCAGGTGGACTCAATAAAGCCCTGGGCAATCATCCACCCAAATTTGACGTGCGTACTTATACGAGTATTAGATAGAGTGCTACAGATGTTTTTGCAAAAAAAAAAATTTATACAGGAGGTAGGCGTATTTTTGGTTAGACCTCGCCTATTTGCTGTTCTTACTAAGAATATTTGGACAAGCTATCCTTATCCTATCATAAGTTATCGAGCGGTTTGTCGTTGTGAGAAAATCAATATGACCTATATGGTGTTATGGCCTAGGGTACTCGTATAATATCTGATCTTATGGTCTAATGTATAATAGATCGCCCTTAAAACTATTTTTTGTATAACTCAAATTCAAGGAAAAAGGACCTTTGGCCCTTCCTCGCCTACACTTCGGACTCTCTATCAAAGGGTACTTTGGAGCATGCATATAGTCAGAGAACTGTCCCCGACAACTGTGCACATTTTCAAAATTACACGACTTTTTTGTCTAAATCACGCTTTTGCGGCGTTCGTAGCGTGGACTAGAAAACAAACCCACAGAAACCATTGCAGATCGAATTGGACGGAACTTGCAAACATTTCCCAAGAAATCGAAAGCCCATTAAAATTGATTTGGAAGCAAATCGCAAAATAGCAGCTGTATCAAACTCCATGCTGCTTCCTAATAAAAATTTAATCGAAAATCATTTCTTTCTATTTTCAGATTAGACCGTCAAAATGAAGCGAACTATATTGCTACTATTAATTATGGTTTACAATTCCGGGTCGTATCCGACCACGGAGCCTGGCGTACCAGCCGCGAATGACAAGGATACAGCGAAGAAAGTTATCGGTTCCAGGTGAGTCCCTATTACTGAAGCTCTTAGAACGAATTTTCGATCTCAAACACTACATTTAACCAACATGTCTTAAAATATATGCACACCAGACACCTAAATCTTGAAAGATTTGCAAATCTCGAAACCTATGCACACCATCTGTTCTTCTTCCGCCACCAAGATTAAATGCTGTACATGTATATTTTTTTCACTAGAACATACCGTGTAGTGTATAGTGAAATGTGAAAAGTACTATATATGTATATTCAAGCGGAAAAAGAACATTTCAACAAGATTTCAGCAAAATTTGTTTTAAATCTCGGTCAAAATCTAGATTAATAAATGTATGGTTGATCTTGAAAATTTGGGGGTAGATTTGATTAAATCTGGAGATTTATCCAAATCTCCTGTAGTATGCAAGGGACATTAGATAAGAAATCAATGATTTCACAAAATCTTGTCATCAGCGTAGAGTATAATAGCAATGCTGTCCTAGAATCTTAGAATTTAGGAGTTTTTTCACTAGAGAATAAGGAAGTTTTTTCTGATGTAAGATAGAACATTATGTATGCAAAAATGTAAGAAAAAAGTGTTCGAAAATAGTATTTTTTTTTTAGAAAAACGTAAAAATTGACTTTGAAGTGAACAATTAAACGCTTCGTCTGATTTCGATTAAATCTGTTTGATGTATTAGCTGTGTTACAAATTATATTTGGGTGTTCTAGCCTCTGTGGTTTTGAGATATCGTATTTTTAGTAACGCGAGTCAAGCAATTTAAAAAATATGTAAATGCCTGTAGTAGCTAAAGGGTTAAGATCTCGCCAAAATGAATATGAATATTTTTTGTTGGAAATTGCATGAGGAAGCATGTGGCACTGCTCGTGTGCGGTCATTACAGACAAAATTGTCCATAATAAGAGGATCCACAAGCTATAGTATATGCTGCAAATAATACCGAGCCAAATATAGCGTGCCCATATCAATACATCCATATTCTCATGTTCTCCCACAATTTAGATACGTCCGTTGCTGGAACACCCAGCACTAAGTATCGACATGAGGCATAGTGCATAATTAAGTGCTAATTAGTTTATCTATGCCCAAATTTATTGCTCCTGCAGATTCGCCAAAAATGATTATTTTGTGGCGTCACGCTAGCACCGCCATTTTTTCATACAACATCTATCGTACCCAAATCTGATGTAAAATAAAAGCGCTAATTTATTGCTCTATGCCGGAATTTATTGCTCCTCTCGAATTACCAGGATAATGTTTTTTCAATGATGGTGGTGCTAGCGTATCGGACGTAATTTAGATACGTTAATGGCACGTGTTAAGGCATATCTCCTAATTTAACTAAACAGTTTTGTGCATCACATATAATTTACATATGTACAATATATGTGTGAAACGAAAGGTACAGTGTGAATTACAAATAACTTCCCTGAACCTGTGACATGTACATATGTTCCCTGCTTGTTTGAATGGGAAAAACGATAGATTGCTACACTTTCTCATTAAAGTTACGGGCCACAGAATCATTGTTGCTCACTGTTTCCGTGTATTACATCACATCACGATGAAGCTTTGTAGTACTTTCCGTTTGGATCCCGTTTACGAATATCGAAAGCATGTGTATGCAGAGGATTATTGTTATAAGCCGTTCCCTCTCGCGTACATACTTATCGTACCTACAGGATTATTCAATATTATCCGCTAATTCTATCAGCGTTCTAATGGTGATGTATTAATAAGGAACCAAAGTTTGCAGTTTGTCTGCATCAACCAATTATGTCGAAAATTAATGAAAAGCACAGCCTCATCAAAGCAACGTAATGTAATGTCATTTTCCAAGGTCTATATACTCGTAATATGCACCAGCCAAGAAGGCCTGGGGATGACGCTATGAAACGATAGAAAATATCAGCAAAATGGTTGCCGCTGAAGGTTGCATAATGCATCGAGGTACGGTATGCGGATAATTGGACATCAGGTGAGATTTTGAAATTTTCCACGATAATACCCGTCATCCTCAAAGTGTGTTTCCAGAAAATCAGGTGGACGGATTAATGCCGGGTGAATGTGTGAAAGGATTCGCTCGCACATGTATAGGTAGTTACAGATTTTCTGGGACGCAAGTGTATTTCACGAGTCTAATTTTGTCGATGGTGGATGAAAATCGGTTGGTTGGCTTCATTTATTCGAGCATACCAGGGTAACTATTATTGAGATTAAAGCTCATTATGTACAGGATTTTGTAAGGAAATTGTATAGTTTTTCAACTCAAATCACAATAGTGTTGCGAATGTCTTTAACGTCTTATAGGTCGTAAACTTTTGTCTTCTCCACAGTAAAATGACAGAAGTCTACAACTTCACGACAAATGCGACGTTTACGACGTGAGCAATTCGGATGCTTTTTTCTATATAGCATAGGACAAAATACGTAAGCTAATGCAAACTTTAAGCAGGTAGGAAGTCCAGTACCTTCTAGTAATATTTAGGGCCTCTGTCAAAGCGTAGCCACTTTCTGGGCTCATTTCATTCGTTGGTTGTATTTCGGCGGTTGACTCAATCTACGAGTATGCTATGCAGTCTTGCTCAGACGACGAATACCGTGCCATGAGGGCTGGTATACGGTAGGACTAACGTTTCGAAGCAACATAATTTCCAAAAATCAGGCAACTGAAAAATTCTCAATTTCGTGTAAATCGCTACGCCCATCCTGCGATAACCTTAAGCGCTCGTACCCACGGCAGACTTTTAAGTTCGCAGAAAAACTAAATAGTTTAGTCAGAATAATAGAACACACGACGGTTTATGAGACCGCGCACATAGCGATTACCAAATAGTTTAGTTTGCTGTGTGCGCAGTCTCATAAACCGCCGTGTGTTCTATTTTTCTGACTAAACTATTTAGTTTTTCTGCGAACTAAAAAGTTTTTCTGTGGGCGCGAGCTCTTAGGGTTATCATGATAAAAGCTGAAGTCAAGTGGAAAGCTGGGAAACATAAAAATGGTAGATTTGCGATATCTCCGGTCACACAATTTGACATAAAAACGCGCCAAAGCAAAAGTAAATTCGAGCTTCTCTGGTTTCGTACTGTGTAGTATTCGTTTTCCAGCTTTACGTTTATAATATCTTTATATGCGAGTACTACGACGTTTCACCAGGATTTGGCACCATCAGGTAATTTAAAAAGACTGCTTTTGTTTGCTTATAAGTTAACTCCAAATGGACATTCTTACCGAGCAGCTTGAAGCTAGTGTGGCCATTCGCCTTCTTGAAACAAGTCACTGGACCACGTCCATCACTGGTCATTCGGCCATTCTGAACAGCTTGGACGTTCCTGAAATCACGGACTATACTGTGTTCAAACTTGAGTTTGAAAAGAACTTCTACTGCCTGATCCCCTCTCATGCGAAACGGGCGGATAGCACCGCTCTAGAATCTGATGACATTAGCGTCTTTATTGACGACTCCAAGAAAGATGATGGTTTTGGGGCTGGTATTTATTCGGATACGTTGAATATCAGACCATCCTTCTGTCTCCCGGATTGCAGTAGTGTTTTCCAAGCGGAGGTCATGGCAATCTACGAAGCTATGTCATGGCTGGGATGCATCACTCGTTATTGCTTCATTTGAGAAAACGCCGTGGGGACGCGGATGAGGAGGAGTGCTAATTTTTTTTGCTCTGCACCTGCCCTGCTCTTGCCGGTAGTAGAAGTCTTATTACTCCATCCATCTGGACGACCTGAAGGAGGTTAGCGCTGGTCAGATTCATAGGCTCATTGTTCGTTCTAGTTGGTTTGCGAATTAACTATTAGTCGGTAGGTCTCCTTGTTGAGTCCATATTAGCGGTATCACAACTGACCCAATGGTGGTCTATATGTGCTCCGTATGTCGGAGTAGTTCCTATAACCTAACCCAGCCTATTAACACCAACCATATCATTATTTATTAAATTAATTTATACCTGAAAATGGCAAATGCTGGCGAAACGTTGTAGTACTCGTAATAAATAAAGATATTGTAAACGTAGAGGAGGATAGTGAATATTTCACATTACGAAACCTGAATTAAAAATCACCAGCGAACAAAACAAACACAATAAATAAAGTTGAGCTGAGGTGGAAGTAGATTATAAAGCGTGAAGCGCGAATTGTGAACATGACAGGCTTTCTCAGCAAAGTCCGACTTAGCTAGAAGCTGATTCCAAACCGTAAAGCGAGACCATTGTGCATCTTGACCATCTTTTTGCATCAGAAATCTCACCTTCGAGCTCGGCTCGAACACTTGCTTGGTCGTCAGAGTAAAAGCGTGAAGCTGAGCCCGAACTTCAATTATCTCCAGTTTCAGCGCGCCTGCTGAACGTGCCCTTAACGGACAGATAGACGATATCTGACCGATTTTTTTCATTTTTTAGCATTTATTATGATATTTTAAGTTTAACAAAATCCTGGATCCGACACTGCCTAATCACTCGTGTATATAACACAGAGTTAAACGTTAAATGTTCGAATCAACTCTCTTATACTGAGCCCAGCCCAAACCCACCCTTTACTTTTACAAACCACATTTTAAACCAAATGCCTAGCTGAAAGGATAATTCAAAATCGGGATTGACGTCTCCCCACTTTACTAAAGCTGCTTCAAATGTGTTGCTATTAAAAGCAGATTAAACGAAAATAGATGTCATGACTAGAGTGAAAACGAATGCTGGCTACGGAATTTACATTGAATCCTTCAAACGTAATGCAACAACTATATACGTATTACCTTGTTGCTGCAATCGTATGACATTGCATGAACATTAGATGAACACGAACTTCGCTTTTCTGTCTATTCTGTCCTATAGTGACTTCGTTTACTTCAACGGACCGGTGTTTTGCTAACGCAATAACATCACATAGATCGGATGGAAAGTCACTTAGCCTAAAAAAGGGGGTTTCCCTTTTACGAGCTGAATCCTTCGTAAGCCGTTGGCAAACAAACAAATCGTTTATTTATTCGGTGGCCCTTCAATCAATCCGCCTGTTGCACAATGTACGTAAATATCCTTGTTGGGTTGAAAGCCTGTTTCTGGTATTCCGATTTAATTTACATTTTATAACGTTAAGGGAATGACGGGGCTACAAAGGAAAAATTGGACAATTGAAATCGTCGAAAGTTTATGAAAAGGACGCGCTGTGCAACCGAGTGATAACGTTCACCACTTTTTTTTTTAAATTTTCTGATAAGTTGTGGAAATGGAAATATGCATCGACCGTGCTCGGCCTCGATCGTCTTCCGGTTCGTTGATATCCATTTGTCGTCAACAGAAAACAAACCCTGAAATGACACGCTTCCAATTTGTTCCTTTATCTGACACACTGGGACATAACATACCTCAAAAACTTCAGAGTGCGCGTGTGGCTATCGAAGGGCTGCCATACAAAGTACAGCACAGTTAGACCAAGTGCAGGTCCCTTGTGTTATCCTAGTAATTCACACCTCCATAATCTAATGTTCAAACCAACCAGAGTTAATAACTTGACAAAAGAGTTAACCCACATCTTCACTAGCTAAGTTCCCCAGATGAGTGTAGAAATAAGCCCCTAGAGTAGACCTTCTTCGATGTGCCGGACAAGTACAGAGCAGATGAAAGGTGCTCTCCTACTCTTCCTAATTTTCATAGCTTGTACAGAAGTTCTGGTGTGGAAGTCGAAACCTTTTGGCGCCAGTGTGGCCAGTAATGACTCCCACAACTAGACTGATGTGTACTTTCTTCATCGAAAATAGTTAAGTAGACCGTTTTAAATCCAGCTTAGGCCATACTAGTTTCGCTTTACGAGTATGTCAAGTATTTCCTTTTAACCATCTCGAGTGGGCTTTAGGAGTCGAGGCTATCTTTACTGCATACTTACAAGTTTGGAAGGGATTGTCTCGACATCGTATGATTAAATTCTGATCCAAGAATGAGGCCTCAAATTGCCCGGTGGCACATCTCGATAATATGCAAAGAAAGCCTAGGTCAGCCAATAACGTCTATTCATGATACCCAGACTGAACCTATGCTTCCATTCTGACTGACTATACCAGTCATATCATATCATAAGGGACAAATTACCGGGCTCGGTTGCCGTGGTCATTCGGACACCGCTCTACGATACTAATCTAAAGCTCGGAGTTCAAATCTCGGCGCGATCAAAAACAGCCTAATAGAACTCTCACAGTGCTCCGAGCTTGTCTGTATCAAGGCGGCGCGGGTAGGAGGTGCATGCTAGCAACTGCTCTTCCAAAAAGTAAATGTCTACAAGGCATAGAAATGCTAGAGATGTTTAGGCGCCCATGCCCCTGGAGGGGTCAAGGCAATTAACATAACATTAGAGATAAACGTCGTGAAAAAGAGGGTATGACTAAAAACTACGATACCCGCAGACCATGATACCGCGTTCCAATGTGACTTAATATTTGTGAACAACATTAAATATCTAGGACTTTCAAAATACTTTTTCTTTTACTTCTCGATTTCACACTCCCTCAGACAAACAAACCTTAACATCCCTTTCTTTCCATTTCATTTCAGTGTTGTCACCTCAGTCTCTGTTATTCTCAACGGAAACGAGCCACAATTCACCGATGCCATAGGCAACTCGATACCAAAACCACTTGTGCCACTTCAAGTGGCCAGTCCAATCAACCTACTTAATCCAGATCGATACGAATTCTACACATTCAATGACAATGGTGAGCTTGAGAAACGGCTCATGACCATGGACGAAATTCAAAGTATAGTGGCAAATGGCAACGGAGACGGAGCAGTGATTCACAGTTTTCCCATCAACGACCGTGATCCCGAAAAGAACGTCCACGATATTGTCGAAAGCGTTCAAAAGGTTCTAAACAAAGAGGTGGCTTGGAAGAAGAACATGACAAACGAACACTTAGTACTAGATACGCCCGATGTCTCGTCCTCCTGGTCAATGATTCTTCCCGCGATCTTCGGTAATACAGGAACCGAAATTTTCCCCAATAGACCACAGCAGGTAGCTATGACACCTGATACTGATGTCATGACAAAAATGCCTCCCACTAAAGCGCCTCAAACCCACAAGACGAAACCTCAAAAGCCGGTGCCCTCAGTCCAGGACAAGAAAAAACCGTCGATGGGCAACGTTCCGCAAGGAACTGTTAATAATATGAAAGTGAATCCAACGTTCAATAGGCCGGAATTAACCAAGCCAATTAGCCGAGATCCTGTAGTTGTGCACACTACAACGAAAATCCCGTCAACCACTGCCAAAACAACGACAACAACAACAACCGCGAAACCTACAACATCTGCGCCAACAAAGCCAACAACTACCGCCACTCCAACAACTGCACGAACAACAACCACAACGCACGCTCCAACGACTTCTTCAACGACGACAACCACGACGAAACCGGTAACTGAAAAGGCTAGGCCCACGACCACTACAACTCTAGCTCCGCCTGTCAAAACTGTATCTCCCATGTCATCTTCTACATCAACTTCCACAGAAGCCTCGGTAACGAAAGCTCCACAATCAGCTATTCCAGTGACTGCAGTTGATATTAAGCCCACCTCTGAGGTGGAGTTCTCAGAATACCACCATTATGAGCCTGTACCTCTAGCCTCTACTGGAGGATATGGTGGACTGGAAGCCGATGATATTGCTGAAGACTCTTCCATTGGTGGCTACTTTTCACCATCACTCGAATCTAGTTCACAAATCAAGGACGACATTAACACGCAGATTTCGATCGATCAAATTCTAGAAACCCTGAAAAATGACATTAACACCGAAAAAATTGAAATTGAGACCAATACGAAGCAGTTTACGACAGTCGAGCCTATGCTATACAAGGGCGATCTGTCGAAACCGAACAAGATGCAAGAAGTTGTGATTCGAACCACCGAAGCCGCTTTTACGACGACCACCATTATCCCAGAAATGAATACGGAAGATGAGCCAATCAGCACGGAGAGTGCCGTCCCGCAAGCCTCCAATACCTTACAGTTTGAACCGTTATTCGCCGAAATTAAGGATCCCGTCTTGGCTGACTTAACAACTGAGCTCGCGACAACCGAAGCATCCACCGTTGCTGCTGAGCCTACCACAGAACCTGATGATCAGTTCAATCTCGGCAACCATGATGGTTTTGAGTCCTATTTGCAAGCTCTTCCGTTGAAAGCCGAAGACCGCCCATTCTCCATTGTCCAAACCATAGACCATCTTATTTCGGACCATAAGAACTCAACTAGTTCTAATGTCGATGTTGATCATTCAAGTCTCGTACAAAATGTCAAAGTGCAAGCGTCGAGCAATGAAATAAGCATGGATGACTACGTACAGCATGCTCATACTATAGCATCAAACCTTGAAGGTTCAAGCGATTTGAAGACAACTACGCAGTCCGGTCAAATGGATGAAATTAACGAAACGGAAGAATCAAATGAAATCAGTAATCTGATCCCAGATATCGTGAATCAGATAACCGATACCCCTCATATTGACATTGACAGACCAGATAGACCGGACGAGCATGAAGAGGATAACAGAGTTTCAAACTTTGCATACTTGAATCCCGACCTTCAGATTGCAGTTAAGGAGACATTGAAAAATAAGAACCAGAAACAGCCTGAAAAGACTCTGACTACACAAGCCCCGGAGAGATTGCACACTACGACGGCTGCGCCTGAAGCACCCGTTACTCACACACGATTCAACTTACGACCAACTTACCAATCGCATACAAAATTAAGCGATGAATCAGCTTCTCACTTAACTACTCAAACTGAGCCTAACTCTTCGATCGAGGTCAATACGCCGCATTTTGTTAAAATCCAGTCAATTAAGGCGGAAGCATATCTTTCAACAAGCGAGTCGAATAAGGTTTCGGGGGAGCCCAGCACGACTGTCAGTTCGACCAGCATAGCCTCGGAGGAAGTAGATGACGACGAAACGGAACAAGAGTCCACTGAAAACGCTGACGAAACAAGTGGTGAGGTAAGCACTGCGAAGCCTATTGCAAGTACTATCGCACCAATATCGCATGAAACTGAACAAGCGTATGTAAAACTTGGAGAGTCCACCGAAAGGCTTGATGAAGCTGAAGCGTCGACGACGACAATGAGCTCAGTTGACACAACAAATATTGCTGAAGTGACAACCCTTTCGGACACAACTGTTTCCATTAAGGAATCCTCTTCCAATACACTCAAACCAGTGCATTACTACAAGCATCCCTTGAGCGCGACAGATCAGAAACTCATGCAATTCAACAATCAGCGACCCGTCGTTAGGCCCCCAGCATTGAGTAACCTGAAAGTAACACCAGTCGGGCAACCACCTAGAGTCCCTGTTAAACTCGATCCTATTCCCGGTCCTGCTTTAGGACTCAAATCCAGCACAATGGGTCAAGATGAAGATGTCCTTGCATTCGCTCAGTTATGCAACGAGCTGGCTTTCAACTACTGGAAATCAATCACCGCTGAGAAAATTAGCACGGCTAGAAGTTTGGTCATTTCACCCTTCGCCCTGACCTCAATGCTGTCCATGGTCTTTCTGGGAGCTCGCGGTGGAACGTCGGGAGAAATGAATGAGATCCTGAAATTGGACGATATGGTCACTTTTAATCCACACTTGGTGTTTAAAAACATCACTGACTCAGTGGAGAAGATTAGGGATAGCCATATCTCGGCGGCTGCCTTTGTTCGCGAAGTCTACACCGATCGGGCCAATGGCAAGGTCTTGCAATTCTTCAAGGAGAAAGTTCAGCAATTCTATTCGGGTCACGTGGAGGAGGTCAATTTCAATATTGTTAGTGACATTATTAGGCGGCGAACGAATCTGCTCGTCAAAAGACATACTGCCGGTAAAGTTCCAGAGTATATGAGGACGAATAGCGTCTGGGTGAATGGACCATTTGCTACCATTTCGGCTAATTTGATACAGGTAAGTCAACGTTCTTCTATTTGGAGTAAATTGCTTAATCGGATACCTTTCAGACCGACTGCACTCGCGGATCTGTCTTCGACCGGGACGGCGAAATGTTCTTCCAAGTTCATCCATCCATCAGACAACGTCGTCTTGTTCCTATCCCAGCCGTAGTATGGAGAATCGGATTTACAGCAGGCTACGATCCAGAAGTCGATGCAACCGTCGTTGCATTTGGTAGCGCCCTCGACACGATCAGCATAGTTTATGTTATGCCAGGACAACAGGGACTTGCAGCACCCGGAGATAGTTTGGAACGTCTCGAATCGAGCCTTATTGAAACCGAAATTGGAACAAATGCCTGGGGTAGATTGCTTTCATCGCTTTCGGAACGTCCAGGACTAGAGGTTCAAATTCCGCGTTTCTCGCACCGATCGTTCGTCAACGCTTCGGCCGGCCTTCAACGAATGGGTTTGCGTAGCATATTCAACTCGGACGATGCCGATTTACGAGGCCTAACCGGATCGTCAAGTCGCGATGTTTATCTGTCCGACATGATTCAGGTGAATACGTTCACAACGTGCGGGGAAGGCCGAATTGGCGATCAACATCATGTCGAAATGTATCCAGCACCACCATTACGTCGAAAACAGTCACCCATCGGCCAGGAGGCTCGAAGTGATGGCAAATCGGAAGCAGTGACTGCATCGGTACAGGATAGCGGACGGGCCATTTACGATGATCTTCTCGACCCCAAATATCTGGAAGTTCCACTTCAGTTGAGACCAAGACAAGCTCGTATTCCCGACGCCCCAAGACTTCGATTCGATAAGCCTTTCCTATACTTCGTGAGACACAATCCCACGGGAATGATCCTCTTTATGGGACGCTTCAATCCAAGACTATTGCCATGAAGCGATAAGGATAGACGATCATAGTTAGGCTAGGTTAATGGATATGTGCCCGGAGGTGCTGATTTAATATCTGGAACTGTTCATATTGACGATTCTATCGTTGTTCAAAATTAATGATCCCGTCATCTTTGATCTTCTCTCATTTTCCTACTTCGAATTTCAAAACTGGAAAAAGCTAAGGATGAAATAACTGTTCCGCATATTTCAACAAATATGTAGCTAGAGCCTCCAAAGACCCAGACATAAATCAGCAAACATTTCTCCAGGGAGAAAATCTGCGAAACGTTTAAATCGACACTATAATGGTAGTAATATTTCTGATAGTAGTTAGATACTTTTAGGTTTCCTGTCTTTAATAAGATTTATTTATTACATACGAGTAGTAGAGCGAAGTCCTTTTATACTTTTGTTTCCTTTTTAAATAACTCGGATAAGTTGAGTTGTTTTCCGGCATAACAGTGCAAAAGAAGAAGGAGTAGACTTTTGTCTGTGGACTAAGCAGGATATTGTATCTACAATTTTGGTGTTAGTTAATGTTTTTATTTTGAATCCTTAATTTGCGATCGTATCAAAGGAACTTAAGAATAAAATGCTTAAAAAATCTGGCGATCGTGGATTGATGATCTTTTAGTGGAGCAAGAAGATAGGCGATGGGGAAACTGATGTTAGAATCAAATAAAACGAGTACATGAATATTGTAGATCCAATTGAATGCAACGAGAGTAAGTGGAAATGCTTAGAATAATTTTATATATTTTTTATAGGATTTATTGGATAAATAAAGATAATGTATCACATATAAAATGAAGGAGTATTTTTATTAAGTATCATTTATTTTTAACCGGAGAGCGGAGTATGAGTAAGATCATTTTGAAGAAATTTTCTAAACTCCTAAGGGAACGAATGAGATACTTCTCTATTGACTGAAATTCGTTGAGGCCGGATTTATTATTCAAAAAGGAAGAACTATTGAACTGTTTTCCCCACTTGAAAGGAATGCTTGAAAGGCACTACGTCGAGAAACCTTTATGCTGTATTGCTATCTGTACAGGTAGCGATGGGGGCTCGGTTTAGTTTTTTTCACTAATTAGAACCTATTCTCAAATCAGTTAAACCTTTTTCATTTGTTCAGGGTCGTAACCAGAAACAATTTTTTTGGGGAGTGTTTTTTAACGAAGTATCATAGATATAAATACTATATATTGAACAAATAGAAAATAGGCACAGAGTGGGGGGAAAATTTGGATATCGAGTTATGGTTGACATTTTCGCGTCTGCGCAATGAAACACGCACAACACGTATTAACATTCGGCCCAGAGGCCCGAAGAGCGAGTGGCCAAATGCTTCGTAAATGTCAAAATTGTGGCTGAGTAGCCGATGGCGTCACGACATTTACCGAACGTATAGCGACCGCGTGCAAATGGGTAGCAGTGCGCATGCGCGAGTTGGTTCGAAAATAAGCTGAAGTACAGAGTGGGGAAGTATTATTACAGATCTGTTCAATGTATATCTATGGGCAGTATATTTTTATGTATAGAAGATGATTGCTGGCCCTTACTTTTACACAGATTCGCAGTGAAGGAAGGGTCCGATAATTTATGATGAGACAGAACAGTTTTTCAAATGGCACCATTCATCACAATAGTTGCATTGCACAGAGATGAAGTAGCGGTGAAGTGGTCTGTTGCAAACATAGCAAATCCAGGGACCTGGGTTGGCTTCAATACCGGCTCGGTGTAGGAGAATGGACAGCAGTAGCGCCGACATGTGATGCTTCCAATACGCATAAAAAACAGTCTGCAAGACTGTTTGTTTATGGCACACACATACATACATCTTCTTCCTTCTAACATTGAAGGAATTTGGCAGCTCTTAGCCGTAAAACTTGTCGCAAACTGGGTCGTTCCGGTACTTAGAACCGGCTGTCGCAGGAACGTTTGTATTAAATTTTGCTGCCTCTTTCTAGCTGATACATGTCACCACCTTTTAAGAAGTAGAATGCTGACTATATTTGCTTCTGGCTGTCAACATATAGGAGCGATTTTTCAAATGCAACTAATCCCTCTTTAGGAACATTATCCTCGATATCTATAATACCTCATTTTCCAAAATTTTCCGTTTTATGATTGGTGGGATAGTGCGGAACTCCACTAATCAAGACTCGGATAACCGGAAGTCTACTGTAGGTACATTGAACAATAGTTATTGATTTTGTTAACATTTGGTATTAGTTTTGTATTGCCGAATTAAACATGATTGTGTTTCTACATTGTCAAACGAAATCCGAAAGTTCGTATTGCTTAATATGGGATAGAGTCTTCCTATATTAAGCAATCTGAATCCTCACACATGGAATTTCCTGATAACAAATTATTCAAAACTACAATTCCAAAACCTACTACTAAACTATCGCTTGTGTCCTTTATCGGTCTACCTACACTACATTATCCACAATTTTGAGCCGGACAGTAAATCGAATTTCCCAATGCATTCCGTTGATTATTGCTACCAGCAACTAGGCCTTGCCGCAAACAATCCTCGCTCGAACCACAGTCTATACCATGATTGTTTTGTGTCAGGCCAAGACAACTCGGAATTATCCTTTTCCAAAGAAGAAATTCCTCAAACTTATTCTCCCACACATATGTGTTTATGTGTTGCAAATATTCCATAGTGGTATTGTATGTTAATTCCGCAACATTGTCCGAGAATTTCGACTATCCTTCAGCTACATACAAGACACAAAACAAGAAGAGTGTTTTGGTAAGTTCAACATGATCTGTCTTCTAGCATAACATCCTTTTGTTGTTCTCGAAAATTTTACAATAATCCTAAGAATGCGTTCACAACATTTCGCAGTCTCTCTCTCTCTTTCTCTACATGGCTGTATGATACTGGCCAAAGATGTAGCATAGGTTCTTTGCTGCAGGCTACCTTATCTACAGATATATGTTGCATACAACAATGAAACATTCGGAAAACATTGTGCGAAGCTTATAGGAGGCATGTGCCTATGGTTACCGCCTGCTTTTTGGATAATTAAATATGCAAATCGGATACACAGGCCGAGTGTACAAGCATGTTTGCCACCGGTAACAGCTGCTTGCAAATGTTGGAAATAGATAAATTTGGAATATATTGCTACGACTCGATATACGGGCCATTGGTTGTACAGTGTTTGAGCGCATAAGCCAAGCCGAAAGGAAGATTCTAGGCAAAAGGATATCCGATGGAATTTTCCAAATATTGTATAGAATATTCATGTGATCAGAAATTATTAAACAGAATTGGAAAGTACAAAGACAGGTTTTCCTATTTTTAAAATTCAGGGGTTTGCTGCAAAAGGGAGGAGGCTCCATTTCTGTCAATATTTTTGGCGAATTTCCAAAAACGTCTGGAAAATTGAAATTTACAGTTATGCAAAAGTGCTACATTTTATAAATTTGCTCACTTGTTCTACATGCTATTTGCACTCAAGGATATATTGTGCTGTGGTTTTTCAAAGGTTTTTTTACAAAAATGGAGCTATTCCTTTTTGCAGCAAACTCCTCCTCCAAATACCTATTATATCAAAGTGATGTATGTGTGTTCGAACTTAACTCTAGAACCTCCAGAGTAATTTCAACCAAATTCGGTACCAATATCTGGAAGAAATTGTTGTGGGGACAACATCTCTAGCAGGAAAAGGGAAAGTTAAACTGCTTGAATCTAGAGTTTAGGGGTTTATTCCATTCCAAGCTCGTCAGTAAAACACGGTCAAATGGATATGAAGCGTATACTATAAATATACATTTCGGATGTTGTAGTTGCTAGCATGCACCTCCTAAACGGAGTACCCTAAGCTGGATAACTGCCTTGGTCACAGGGCATGGTAATTTTAAGGCTCATCTGGCCAAGATGAAAATCGGGGAAGATGACGTTTGCAGGCTATGCCTGGAGGAGGCCGAGACGGCAGCACACATTGTGTGCGAATGTCCAGCGCTGGCTAGCACGAGGTTGAGGATCACAGGCAGGCACACGATAAGTGTAGAAGCCATGAGTGAACTCAGCTTCAAACAAATGCTAGCAATAACACGGGACTCAGTGATGAAGAAAGAGGTCGACAATTATCAGTCGACATCTGGAAGTCACTGATGACCGGGAGGGGGCGAAAAGGGACCCAAACGTTAGTGGTCTGCTTCGGCTATCCCCCAGAGTATATAATAATAATATGCACCTCCTATCCGAGTTATCTTTTACTGACGAACTTGGAACGCTGTTGGACTTTTAATAATACTCACAGTCAGTTTTTATTGACGCGCCGGGGATCGAATCCATGTTCATTAGATAAATCATCGAAGAGTGGCGACGGAGACTTTATTTTTACCAAGAGTGTCTTGTAAACCTTAGTAGACAGCGATTTGCACGGCTGCCGCTACCATGTATTTTGCCACCAACTTTACAACTTCATATAACTTGGAGCCAGCGCTGATGAGGCGACCGGTAGCGCAGTGTGTTGGGGCATCAGTCTGATGTTTGAATACCGGCGTTTCGGGTTCAAATCCCGTCCACGACGACGTTCGTGGCAATGGATATACTGGAGGTGCATGCTGGCAAATGCATCGTCTGAAACCAATTTATGCCAACGAAACGTCAAGTGGGCCACATGGAGCAGTTGACGCGCTATGCCCCACAAGGGTCAATTGCGTGTAATCCCCGTGAAATCAGGCAGCAAATACAGCTCACAAAATGTAGCTCCCATGCGATAATCAGCCCGCTCACGAAGTTTCAAATCTACAAGACAATAGTTTGAACTATGCTGTGTCATAGTTGCGGGATTTGGACTCTTACTCAAATGTGAAAAAATGCTAAATGGCTTGGAAAACAGGATCCTCTGACGAATCATTGGAGCAACGCGCAAAGAACAGCAATAGTGAAGACTGTACAACCATGAGTTGTACGAAATATTAGACAGACTGGAGCCCTCCAGATTCGTCAAGGTGCAACGGCTACAGTGGACGGTGCTCACACAGCGAATAACCATCGAATCCCCAAGAAGGCATTCGTCGAGAAGTGTAACGGTACAAGAAATCCCGGAAGATCAAAATAACGCAGCGAGGTGGCCTACGGAAAAGACACTGCTGGGCATCCAATTAAACTCAATCCAAACGCTCCGACGAAGGAACTCATAAAAACCAGGATTCGAGAAGCTCGGTCTTAATCACAAAAATTATAAATCTTGTACCGCAATAATATACATATCCTTCTCCCCAAAAACCCTATGCACATTACAGACATACAATATTTGAACACACATCCAAAGTATATGCGACTTGACATGCCGACATTTTGCATAAACCGGTGGCATAGAAGTATATGGACCATAAGCAAAACTATCCATTTTGCGGACGGATACTTTGATAAAGCCTTTGAGTTCAGGTGAATAGTTCGTTTTCCATGTTTACAGTTGCCAGGATGTAGGGTGTCGTGACCACTGGCTATTCATATATGGGAAAGGACATTTTTGAGTTTTAGCCCGAGTTAAATGCGGGATTGGTTGTAGGAGCAGAAAATTTTCAAAATGTACATAGCTTGGCCTTCAATTCTTCAGGTAGCATTTATATCGAGTTTTGTGTTCTCTACCGTGATTTGAGCAATTTCCAATTAGACGTACTGTGCCATAAATCAATAGAGGAAGCTGCATTTGTGTAATTTGACGAATGATGCAGTGGTGTCAATGTCAATTGGGGGCGACCAGTAGCTCAATGCGTCAGTCTCATGTCTGACTACGGTCGTTACGCGTTCAAGTCCCATCCACGACGGTCGTGGCCATAGATGCTTGTGTTGTCTTCCCTCTGTGGTGTGAAGCGTAATAATATGCCACAACATCTCCCGACATGCCGTAGGCTAAAAAGGAGCAGGAGGTGCATGCTGGCATCGTCCGAAACGGGTTTATGCCAACGAAACGTCGGCTAAGCCACATGGAATAGTTTACGCGCTATACCACCCCACTAGGGGTTAGGGCAAATGAGTAAGCGATGTATTGTCAGTTAGCAACAAATGTGTAATGTATATATTAAAGCGCGAAAATGACAATTAAAATGGTATACTATTGAAAGGACTCTGCTAGTATAGCGCCAGAAAGGGATACATACATATATTGCCTATCGTCGTGAATTTAGCAACTTGAAGCAACAATTTGGAACAAAGAAGCCTGAGTATTGACTCCGGACTTCCAGAAATTCATATTAATTTTTATTTTATTTTCATACAAAACTAGGCCCAGGTCACGTATGAACGGTTGCCATACCATAGGCACGTTCAATTCACTGTTTATTATTTCGCATTTCATCGCACATCGCGTTTTTGTGGTCTTTTGTACCCGTGATGTGAACCGAAAGCCGCTCTAGGTCGATAAGCAAAATTTCCATTTGAAATGAAAAGTAATGTGACGGCAACCACAATCCTTGTACAATGTCCACGTCAAGAGCGGACATTTAAAATGAAAGCCAATACAAATTGTATGCTAGGCAGCTGGCCTATACTCTATCTGTGTAGAAATTCGTTTATTGGTGCCCCACCAGAAACGTAATTGTAAGTATCTCACAGCAACAGCGAATATGAAATTATATGGAATTTAGGAAAATGCATTTAATTATGCAGAAAGGACATGATGATTCAAATAATAGAATTCATGATCAGTACTTGGGGAATTGCGAGTTTGGAGGATGCGTATCGATGTCGAATAAATGCATGGCTATGGAAATTAATGAAAAGTTGAAGTTGTATTGAATTTATTTTAACCAGGGTTTTTTGGCACTTATAATTGTGCAGGTTAAAAATAGAGCAAATGTGTCCGAATGTATGTAGGCAACATAAATATCATCATCATCTTCGTGGCGCAACAGTCCCACGTCGGGCCTTAGCTGTCTGGACCATCGTCCTCCAATTATCTCGGCCAAGTGACCGCGTCTTCCAATTTCAGTCGCCCAGAAGTTGTTCGGCGTCCTTATCTACTGAGCCTTTTCAACGAGCACTCGGTCTTCCTCGCAGCCTTGCCACAGAGCAGATATACTAAGAGTAGAAACTCGGAACAGATTTATTTTTAAAGCAGGATGAAAATAATCCCACGCACACAAATAAGCCACACCACTCTAGAAGCAACGGCTACAATTTAAAGTAAACCGACGTTTAGAGTGATAAGGACAACAACACATCAAATCAACTGTGTCTGTTGATTAAAAAGCCGAAGGTTGCTCAGCTGTGCTATTGTATGCGTGACATGGTTTCTCAATTTCATATATCTGTGAGTTATCATTTTCGGCCATTGCATTCGTGCATTTCCATCTTTGTGGGCGTGGCTTGTAGCAAGTGCATGATGAAACGTCTGTGATGAAAAAACGATTTATTTGAAAAATTTTACAAATTTTAAAAACACCCTAATAGCACCTCCACCACTTTAGAAAAAATCATTTTACATCATAACTCATCTGCCATAAATCAGATAAGTATCATACTAAATCATAGACCACATAGCATGTTTTTTTTCTTTCCGGACATCCTAAAATGCGACCATAAAGATTCAGTTTCCGATTTGCCATCACACACTTTTCATCCATGCACTTGCAACAAGCCTCGCCTACAAAGATGGACTCTTCTTGATCATCCCTGAATTTCGCATGGTTCCCTTACCAGACGAGCGCACGGTCGCCGCCATTTCTCACTTTATCAGCAATCATTCTGTTAGCATGCGACCTTCACTCCCATTTTAGAGGCCCCGCTAGGCACAATGGACGTGGATATAAGACCCCCATAGACAATGCAATTCATCGTTAGACGACAATGATATTCGTCTTCGGATCAATCTGACGATGGTATGGAACTGTAAAACAAATCGTCAACGATAAGTTCATATACTGTGCAATCAATGTGTGCATTCAGAAGGGACTGAGCAACTTCCGCTCAGCGAACATGTTCAGAACGAGCGGGTTCAGAAGTGACCGCGCAACTTCTGCTCGGGTGAGCATGATCAAATTTCACCGAGCAAGAAATATTTCTGCTCAGTGGTCAGGTTCTTCTTCTTCTTTTCAACCTCACGCTCATGTTGTGAGTTTCGACTTTTGACAGATGTCAAATTGGGTTTGTTGTGTTTTCTTGGTGTTTTCGCCGTTTCTGTTTTGTTTTCTCGTTTTTTTGGGATTTTCATCATGGACAGCTTGGGATTCATGTATTTCCACTTTTCGGCACTTGACGGCTAAAATTGTCATCGTCAGCTTTCAGCTGGTCGATTTGTCAGCTGGTGAAGTAGCGTTCAGCAGGTGCAGACTCCAAACCGAGCAGCTCCGGAGCTGCTCGCGAGCGGTTTCTGCTCTTTTGCCACCTTCTGAACGCACTCAATGTGACGATCATAATATCGTCAGATCGATGTCGACTAATCGCAAGGTATATGGGGGGCTTTAGTTTTCACTTTTTGTACATCCATTGTGTACCGATTAGTGAACACAACACATACGCAAGTGAGATACTGTGGGCAACCTTTGCTTAATTTATACTGAGTTCCAACTCTGGTATATCTCTGCTCTGTGGCCTTGCTCTGTCGACACGTCTTGCATTGAATATTTTCTTAGGCATGCGGTCATCGTCCATTCGTTGTATATGTCCTGCCTATCGAAGACGTTGTAGTTTGACGATCTTCAAAACTTCCAGTTTATCGTACAGCTCATGGTTGTACCGTCTGCACGATCCATTTGGTTCAAATGTGTTTATCATGTTCTCAGAGGCTTTAGTAAGGGTCCTGGCTTCGCAGACATAGCACAGCACAGATCGTATGATGGTTTTGTATATGCGGAGCTTAGTATTTCTATGCGTATGCTTCGATTTCATTATTAGGAGGACAGAGAATAAAAGTCTTATTTGCTAGCTGTATACGTTGCTTGATATCGTCAGTTTCATTGGCGTCATTTGGCAGGCTACTTCCCAGGTAAATGAAGTCGTGATACTAATACCTATACTAATACCTATTCACGTAGTTCGGCTTCATGGAGTTAAAGTCCCCAAATACACAATACACCTACCTAGAAGAAACACACTTATTTAACATTTCAATGAATTAAATTCTACCCTACGAACGCAGTAAAGTCATTGCAAATTGCTTTCTACAAAACTCCAATATTTTATTTAATAAAACATTCCTGAAAAATTTTAATAAATAATTTTTTTACCATCTGTGAATCAACGCAACGCTTTGCTGCCATACTCACGGTCACATATCAAGACTTGATATTTGTTTTTATTATTAAAGTAAATTTTAGTGAACGTTATTGATTTTAATCAGCAACTCGGTCAGTTCGAATCGTGTACCCACGATTTAAATAAATATTTATTAAAATAAAATATATGCACACTGCAAATACAAACACCAATAATTAACGGTGGGGAGGAAAACAGAAAAAAAGCGACAATCTACCAAAAACAGGAACAATTGGAAATATGCCAAATACGAGTATTTACAGTCCTCTTAAATTTAATAAAAAAAAAATGGAAAATTCAGCTATGAATTGATATTGGAGAGAGTTTATAGCAAAATATAAAGGCATGGTAAATCTGATGAAAAGTTTGTCGGGTGTAACAGAGGAATTCAATAACGGTAAAACTATGATACAAACAAAGGATACGCAAAGTTGACATGAATTTAAAAATTCTGTTTCATTCCATTGAGAATATAAATACCACGTGAAGTCAAAGTTCAGCATTTCTCGGGAAAATTTTGTTTAACTCTCAAATCATATTTCCGCCTTTCAGAATCTCCTTAACGACATTAGCTCACACGAAACATTCACTCCTTGCAACACATCCGGTTCCATATGAGTAAAAATTCTTCACAATTTATTAGATTCAGCTCGGCGATGACTGAAAATTGTCTACGACGAATACTAATATTTAATCATGCAACTTAAGTTGAAAAACGTCAGTCAAATTTCAACATCAGAAGACATGGAACATGTCCTGAAATTTGTTAAATAAAGAAAATGTCTGCAAAAGTCGCTCATTATTCACTCAGTTTCATAAACTTATACTCGTCCTTGTGACTTACGTATGGAGATGGCTCCTTAAAAGCATCAACTTGCACATGTGCCCACCGTTGCTATATCCTTACAAAGTATGTGCGAATAATGTGAAAGTTGTAAGTCTGACTTTTGTCAACTAACTAAACCGTATGTATAGTCTAACAGCAAGAATGAGGAGCATGCAAAGAGCTTACTCGCGTTAGAGCGCACGGTCGTTCCTTCACAACAGGAATACTACTATATAGTGGTACAGACTTCCGATTTGTGACGAATTAGGGCGCGCTAGGTAAACAATAACTAAAACTTAATTAATCATGACGCTTCCTTTTCGTAGCGTTCACATCCGCCAAAGCAAACGTACTTCGTTAATTAGGAAATAAAACATCTGGAGAAAGTAGTACATGCATATTGCATATATACGAAAATGTACGAGTATAACTCTTGCGAATCCTTGTCGCTGAATGCATTTCGACATTCTCTTGCATCAGGCTTACTCGTACGAATGCAAATACTTCACCGTCTAAAATGAAAATCCTCGTGCTCTTAGTGCACTTTCTAGTTTTGTCTGGTGCATCAACAAGAAGACAACGTAACTAATGCAGGCCCAAAATGCTAACGTACATACAATAAGCCAAGTCATTGCAATTCATTTTGTGAAATCTTAACGAAAGAAAAACTTTAAAGAGGATCTTGGTTAACATCTAGCAGTTAAATGGTTAAAGAAACAATCTGAAGATGTTCTTTTCTTGAAAGGGTGTGATGCTGCGCGATAACGCTTGACTGCACGTCTCCTTTCAAACGTAAAATCTACTGAGAGGATTTGGCTGGACTGTCATTCCCTTCCCCTCTACAGCGCGGACTTAGTCTCTAGTGATTATAACTTGTTTCCAAAATTAAAGGAACAGTTGGGAGGTGTGCGCTTCCGGACCGACGATGACTGTCTATTTGAATAAAATAAGGGAACCTTACTTTTGAATCAACCCTCGTTATCATCTGAAAACGTCTTGTTGGAGTAAGAGATGATGTGGGGAATGATAGAACGGGAAGTGAAATTGTGTCGCTTAAAATCGCCACACTTTTTTCCCTTGGAAAATTGTGGCAACTGCCACCCTAGAATAACACCACTGTCATCATGAGAACTAATCGTTCGATCTGACTGGCTCTAAGTAACACCACCACTCAACTACGTAAATTTCATAGGACGGTGGATACCAGGCGATTTTTTTCCCGCATGTTATATATTATACATATATTATTATTATATTTGTAGCGATCTTAAAGCCCGATACACACTTGCGTTTAAAATCCAAATTTTCCACGAGCGAATCCAAA
Organism: Chloromyia formosa; assembly: GCA_964017055.1. Lineage (NCBI taxonomy): Eukaryota > Metazoa > Arthropoda > Insecta > Diptera > Stratiomyidae > Chloromyia > Chloromyia formosa. The sequence goes on along the minus strand of OZ024818.1, from coordinate 13,106,391 downwards.
ATTTCCCTATCAAATGCATACATCGACAGGGGAAATTTTGGATTGGACGCGGGAAAAATTAGATTTTGAACGCATGTATGTGTACACCCTAGTAGTACGGATGGCGCAACGGCTAACACGTTCGCCTTCTACACACTGGGCCCGGTTCGATTCCTACTGAATGCGGTAGTTTTAGATAAAAAAAGGAGATTTACGTGTCGGACAATGAGCCAACTCAGCTGTTAAATGAGTACCCATTTATGGGGTAAATAGCTCGGATGAGCGTGTTGCTGATCACACACCTCTGCACAAGACCGTCACGATCTAGAAAATGAGATCATGCTAACTCATCTCGAGGCCATGGTTCAAATTGGACTGTTGCGCCAGTTATTTATTTTATGTGTACACCTTAACACATTTTATTCAGTGCGCCGCCATTTGCGGGCGATTTGAAAACAAGAATCGCAAAAGTTGAAATTGAAAAGTGAAATTTTGCGCGTCGGTCATTTTTACCCGATTATTGAATTTTAAAAGTGGGGGGCAAAGACCTTTTCCATAGTCCTCCGCGTGGGCGCCCCCTGGTAACGGCAGTGTATCAATTCGCTGACGGCCAATGTCTTAGCGATAAGACAGTTTGGAAAAGGCTGATAGCTGTAGCCTGAATGGCTGACAAACACCTAAGCGTCTCAGGTCTAGTAGGATGGAATGACTTGCGTAGTTGGACCTGCTACATAGTAGTGTGGGCTCCAGCACGTTTATTAAACCATCTGAAGCAGCCATCTCCGAGGCCATCCCCCGAATGGGGTTAAGCGACGTGCTGACAACTCGTCCTTGTAAAAACCACTCCATGTCAAGAAACCTGGAACAAAAGCCTCGGATTGGACGGATCAACAACGACGACCACGCAAACGAATAAAGGATTATTCTTTCGGATCCTGGAATGTACGCTCCCTGAACAAACCGGGGGCCGAGAAGGCCCTCCTTCAACAGGTCGAAAAGTACAAACTGAGCATTACTGCAGTCCAGGAAACAAATTGGCTTGGCAGCGAGATTAATGACAAGAAATCGCACACAATTTTTACAAGTGGCAAACCATCGGGCTGCAAGGAGTTTGGAGTAGCATTTATAGTGGACAATCACCTCAAACCGCATATTACTGACTTCAAACCCATAAATGAACGGCTGTGTGCGATTCGCATCAAGACTCGATTCTTCAATCTCTGGCTCATCAATGTGCATGCCCCCACTGAAGTTAAAGAAGACGCAGTAAAAGACGAGTTCTACGCCCGCCTTGAAACTCTCTTCGACTCACTTCCAACAAACGACGTCAAATTGCTGCTGGGAGACTTTAACGCGAAAGTCGGGAATGAAAGTTGGCATCGGGGGACCTCTGGAGGCCACAGCCTCCATGAAGAATGTAACGATAACGGCCAGCGACTTATCGACTTCGCCTGCAGCAGGAATCTAGTCGTAAGCTCTACGTGTTTCCCGCATCGACGCATTCACAAGCAGACCTGGAAGTCTCCAGACGCACATACCGTCAACCAAATTGACCACGTCCTCATTTGCAGGAGATGGGCGTCTAGTGTCATGGATGTCCGCTCCTATCGAGGAGCAAACTGCGACTCAGATCATCACTTGGTGAAGACGACCTACAGATGTAGAATTTCCTCAGTGCACCAGTCAAGAATCAGCCCTCCCAAAATCTTTGCGGTTGATAAGCTCTTGAGTGATGCTACAGCGGTGGCGTTTACTGCCGCCCTTGAGGAAAAACTATCACCTATGCTACACAACATCAGCAACACAGGCGTCCATGGGTTCTGGGAAGAACTCAAGGGTACCATCGCAGAGAAGGTCGTGGGATATAAAGCCCGGCGAGCGCGAAATGACTGGTTCGACAAAGAATGCAAAAATTCACTTGACGCGAAAAACGAGGCCTACAGACAATGGATTCAACGAGGAACCAGAGCCAGAAGAGAAAAATATGACGAGCTACGGCGAATATCGAATAGAATAATTAGACGTAAGAAACGTAAATACTTTGACGAGCAGTTGCTGAACATAAACGAAAACTTAGCTAATAGGAACACCAGACAAGCGTTCAAACTAGTAAATACAATTAAGAACGGCTACCAACCCAAGACTAGCCTTTGTAAGGACAAGGATGGAAACATCATCAGCGACACCGATGGTATTAACAAACGATGGGCCTCTTATTTTGAAGAGCTTCTAAACCGACCATCTAACATCCCCACACAGGAAGCTCTCGACGATATTGTTGATCTAGGTCCACCCATTCAACCCCCGACAGTAGAGGAAGTTGATCTCGCGTTGCGGTCACTAAAACGAAATAAAGCGCCGGGCGCTGACGAGATCCCAGCTGAACTGCTAAGATTCGGTGGAGCGAGTCTATTTGATGCCTTACATCAATTACTCCTGCGAGTATGGGAGAACGAGGAGATCCCAGACGATTGGCGCAGAAATCCAAATTGTCCAATCCATAAAAAGGGAGATAAATTGCGGTGTGAGAATTACAGGGGCATCTCACTAGTTTGTACGTCCTGTAAAATTTTGACGAAAATTCTGGAAAATAGAATAAAACCGTACGCAGAACGAGTCATTGGCGAATATCAAAGCGGTTTCAGACCTGGTCGCTCCACAACCGATCAGTTTTTCTCAGTCAAACTGATACTCCAGAGGTGCTGGGAATACAACGTAAACGTATACCAAATCTTTGTCGACTTCAAGCAGGCATACGACAGTATCGATCGTGCAGTACTGTACAACATCATGCTGCAATTTGGTATACCAGCAAAATTGGTGCGACTGACAAAGATGACGATGACCAACTCCGTCTCACAAGTCAGGATCCAGAATAGACTTACTGATCTATTTGAAACACGCACTGGTTTGAAACAGGGCGATGGACTGGCTCCGACGCTCTTCAACCTAGCACTGGAATACGTTATTCGAGCCATGAATATGGACAACAGCAAGACGCTGCTCATCAAGTCGACACAATTAGCAGCGTACGCCGACGACATCAACATCATGTCCCGAAGATTGGCTGACGCTGAAGAACTTCTGCATACGCTCAATACCGCTGCAAAGGAAGTTGGATTACGTATTAACGAGGGTAAAACTAAAATAATGATGCAATCGGTGACAAGGACACCTGCACAACCAAGCATCAATGTGGGGGACCAACGAAACTGACGAAATCAAGCGACGGATACAGTTAGCTAATAAGACTTTTTTCTCGGTTCTCCCCATAATGAAATCGAAGCATGTGCACAGAAACACGAAGCTCCGCGTGTACAAAACCATTATACGACCAGTGCTATGCTATGGCTGCGAAGCATGGACCCTAACTCAAACCTCCGAAAACATGCTAGACACTTTTGAACGTAAGGTTCTACGGCGAATTTTCGGGGCTGTTTGCGATCGAGATGGATGGCGCATCCGGTACAACCATGAGTTGTATGAAATGTACGATGAGCTGCAAGTCTCGAAAATCGTCAAACTACAACGACTTCAATGGGCAGGGCATGTACAAAGAATGGACGATGATCGCATGCCTAAGAGAGTAATGAATGCAGAACGAGTCGACGGAGCGAGACTGCGAGGACGACCGAGATCTCGTTGGGAGAGCTCAGTAGGTGTGGACGCCGCGCAGCTGCTGGGCTCCCAAAATTGGAGGACGCGGTCACGTGACCGAGATAATTGGAGGACAATGATCCAGGCGGCCAAGGCCCGACGTCGGGCTGTCGCGCCACGATGATGATGATGATTGAATTTTAAAAGTAGTACCGGTTATAAATAGTACCGAAAAGAATGGGGTTTGAAAATGAAAATGCCGGTTTTCGAAATAACTTGTAGGAACTTCCCATTCCTAGTGCATGACCGGCTATTGGCGGTATCAATCTGGTCGCTGGCATATGTTGGAATTGGTACTTATCACGCTTACAGTCGACTGACATCGGGAATGAAGATTTCTTCCTCACGTCGTAGGTCATATTCCGACATTGGAAATTGATGATAATATTGATCATCCATTAACACAAGACGTGAAAATTGTAAAAAATGTCGGGTTTTCAAAGAATAAACTACGGATACAAGCTACTCCAACAGAACTGCATTTAAATTTCAACTGAATATCGAGTAAAATGTACGAGTACATTTAATTCCATTATAATATAAATTTATCAAGTAGAAGTTGTTTGTGCGCGTTGAAATCGTCTCGAAATTCCATTATGCAAACATAAATTCGACGGGAATTCACCAACTTACTGGTACCAGGCTGCAAAACCAACATACCGACGTCAATATCTCCCCAGCTATTGTTCCCATATGTAAATCCCTCTGAAGTATTGCATTCTATTCCAGTTATTTTACCATATTTGCACTCGACTTACAAGCCCTTTTCGTGGCAAAAATCCTGAACATATTGTTTTCCAGAGTCAACCGGCAGAAACAGAACTCCATACTTTACACTGGTGTTCTGCGTTCTATAATTTCACTTCATTCTGTATTTTTATACCCATAGCTTTCATTCCTTTGACTACCGGAAAATTTCAATCGAAACTCTAATTGTTATTGGGGAGAAAGCCAATCAGGATAATTGAAAAGTATTTCCGCACTTCACAGAACGGCACGAGGATCAACACTAGTTTTACTGAGAATCACATCGGTCATTTCTGCGAGCAATCCACACGGAGTGGCAAAATTGATTTGTTAAAGTTGACCTGGTTTGTAAGCACACTGCTGCATGCCCGAATCTCATTCAAATTTAAATTTGCAATCTGATTCGTCAAGTGCCGAAAGAGCAGTCCCAGGACTCGCACTTACTGCCGACTGAAAATCCGGGATTTGAATCGGCTATGTAAATTGATGTTTTTTTACTATTGCGATTTTCCGCCTCTTTTGCTGACCGATAGATTCGACAGTGAGTTGTGGTAGCTCTGTTGGCGCTTTGGCAGCCACTGCAAAGGGATTTTTCGGTCGAATTGGAATTGCGTTAATACAAAACCGTGCAATATCCTATTAGCCAAAACTCGAGGGATAGCTTTTATATAACAGCGTTATTCGATGTTCCGCTTTTGCAGCTTTCGGTCGTGAATCGAGCGATGGTTTTTCACTAGAAGTTTTTCAATTAAATTCTAAAATTGCAAAAAGTGCTGATCGATTTAACGGGTGCCTTGCCATGATTTACGAGTAATGCCTAGTATTGTGTTCGCAGCGAAACGAAACGAAATGGCAAATCCCATTCAAAATGAACTTTCACTTCGTCTATGAAAATTTTCGATTCGCTCTATAGTATTGTGTTCACAAGCGAAATAGCGTGACATTGCTAGTATCCAATAGATGGCACCGGCGAATTCAATTTCACTACTTTACAAGCCGCAGTACCCTTTCAACAAGAGTGTAAAGTTTTTTCTTATATTTGGCAAGCGTCTGACTGCGAACCCGGGATTGGCGGAAGAAGATATTTGATTGGAATGTCTAACGACGAGATATCAACCAAATTCTTAGTGTCAACGTCAACAGATGTTTATGACTTCTACCAAACAGCTGTTCTATGACAGCGGCGACTGGTGGCGGACAGCAGGATTTAATTGCATTTTTCGTTGCATGTCGATCCATTCAACATAACATCAGGTAAAAGTCTTATAGTCCAGGCTACGAGTACGGCCCGGAGTCCAAAGCGTATATACCCTAGACTTGTACAGACCTAGTGGTGATACCAAAAGTCCCAATTGGCAACGACCATATGCATTAAAAGTGTCTCTTATATGGCCAGTTCATAGGGGAGGTTGGCACTCATTCAGTTGGATCTTGACCATTCTCAAAATCAATTAACTAACCAATTCTACAAATATTTGTCCAATTTTTCAAGTCGCTAGCTTCATTCTATCGAAAATTAATGCTTATTTGAAGTTCCACTTGTAGGGGAGGTAAGGGTTCCTTGAGTCGGATCTTTCCCAGCATTTCCATCAACCAATTAGATCCCCCTACAAACATTTAAACAAAATTTCAAGTCTCTAGCTTCATTCTATCGAAAGTTATCGCTTATTTGAAGTTTCATTTGTAGGGGAAGTAGGGGTTCCTCAGGTCGGATCTTACCCATCTTTAATGCCAACTAACTCAATCTCACTTTCAACATTTGACCAAAATTTCAAGTTGCTGACTTCATTCTATCAAAAGTTATCGCTTATTTGAAGTTGCATTTGAAGGGGAGGTGGGGGTTCCTTGTGTCGGATCTTACCCATTTTCAATACCAACAAAGTAGGTCTTATTAGCAACATCCTTTCAAATTTTCAACTTGCTAGTATCATTTCTTCGAAAGTTATCGTAATTAAAGGAATATTTAATTTTTGGAAATTTGTAGGGGAGGTAGGCGTTCCCTTTATCCGATTATGCCCAACTTACTAGAACTTAAGCATCTTCTTACTTCAAAGTTGCACGCCAAAAATCAGGTATCTACGTCAATTGGCTCAGGAGTTATAGACAAAAAACCTGAAAAGTAGGGTAGTACGGGGTTCTTTGTAAGAAAATTACCGTTAATTTTCAACTTATCAGTTTTATTTTCCCAGGAGAGTATGAGATTACCCTCATGGGTAATCTACCAACGCTAGAGCTTTTCATGTTTCTTTAATCGGGAGTTATAGATACATTTATGTATTTTACATATGTAGGGGAGGTAGGCGTTCTCTTGGCCTGATCATGCCCATTTTCAATACCATCCAACTAGATCACACTTCCAACATTTGACCAAAATTTCAAGGCTGTAGCTTCATTTTATCGAAAGTTATCGTGCGAACGGACAGACAGACAGACAGACATAGCTTAATCGAATCAGGAGGTGACCCTGATCATTTATATATATACATTGCTATACCTCCGGAGCCTCCTTTAAGGTGTTACATATTTCCGTCGTGACAAAAACAATATACCCTATACTATAAGTCTAGGGTATAAAAATCGTTACCCCTATCAGCGGGGACTTTTAGCATGTACTCAGAGTATTGTTCTCATCAGTTGTGTCAAATTTCAAAGCTACATAATTTTTTTTCCTATTTTTAGTTAGATTTCAAAACTCAAAAAATTTATGAAAAGTAAGGTAGTTTGGGGCACCTTGGGCCTTGGTTTTCATTCGATTGAACTAATTTTTACAGAGAAGTGTACCAAGGTTATTCAGTTATTCACCCAAATTCGATTTGCTTACATTTATTCGGTGTTGAGTTATTGGCATGTTTGTGAAAATAATATTTGTAGGAATAGGAACATTTTACCAAATTTTTATGTTAACTTACTACGTTATATTCTATCAGAAGTTATGTGAACAAATGAATACACCATATACTGTTTCATGGTCTCTAGAGTATAATAAAACACTTTATGGACTAGGGTATACTATATCATTTTGTAGGGAATTTTATGTGCTTTGATTCAGCCATGAGAATCCTTATTTTCCAAAATCATCAAGGAAAACTGAGGAAAGGACCTTTGACCCCCTCTACCCTACACTTCCGGACCGCCCATCATCGGGGACTTTTGAGCACATATTCGGGGAACTGTCCCCAACAATTGTCCTAAATTTCAAAATTTCACGTTTTTTTCCTTATCAATCCTTTTCGAATTTCTTAGCCTGGCCCTTGGAATAGGGAGACCAGGAAGTAGACAAAGGGAAAATTTTGGTAACCATTCGCTTAGATGTGGTTGTTACACGACCACTATCACATCTTTCCAGTGGCGTTTGCGTTTTATGCAACTTCTCTCAAGAGGTCACCCACACATTGCACTTTCAAGGCTGCGCTACTGAATCAAAACTAAGCAGCTGATAACCCAAGTGTTCAGATTTTAATTACCCGCGGACCACGAACAAAAACACTTACTTACCGGGGAATATCTTTGTTCTAAAAGCATTTCAGCTACGTAGAGCGACGATGCACTTAATAGCGATACAAAATCAGGACACTTACCTGTGAAATGAAACTCCACTTTTCCTGGAAATCCATCTGTTGTGGCAATGTTCCATAGCACACTCCATTTTCCAAAATTAATGGGATTAGTAGCTTGTCTCACTTAAAATAGGCCACTAAGTGAACACATAAACAACACTTTACAGTTCTTGATGTAATTTTCACAAAACTAATAGAGTTTTCACTTGAAAAAATGTAATTTTTCACTGAAATCTCGTGTTCAGCACAAAATGACCGGCGAGAAATGTCATCCCACGAAATCGAAACTAAGAACAGCTGATCGCAGCTAAAAAAAGGAAAACAACAGTTTGGTTACTTTCACAGACAGTCACGTATAGCTTTTGTCTCTATCCTTCTCTTGTATATCAATGGCCTGGCCTATTAGTAGTCTTGTAGGGTAAAAGTATTCAGTAGAATATTTCGCGGCGAATTCGGCGAAATGTTGGTGAATGCCATTTTGATACAGAGTTACATAGCTTATTTTGTCACACTCAATTAGAATTAAGAATTAGAAATTTTTAGAAGTTTAGAGAGATTATGTATATAAGGTGCGAGCAGCCTTGCCATTGCCAAAATTCTAAGCCAAATTACTCAAAATTGAGAGGAACCAAGTCCAGATTCCCAACAAATTCCCCCTGGACGTGCGAAATAAGAAGGGTGCCGACATTGGGATGGGAAGAGACCACTATCTTATGATCGCAAATGTCGCTAATCGATTGCGTATTGCACAAATAGCGACCATCTTCCGCAAAAAGCAGCTGAGATAATTAGTCACCCAGATAGTGACATAAATGAAGACGGGGATGCCACAAAAATGTGTACATTGATAGCGCAGGTTCATTTGGCTGCAGCACTGGACGACAATCGAAGCAGCATTGAACTCCTTTACTGCCAGAAACCGCCATACCGCCCATCTCTTGTGGGAACGACTCAAAGGGTCGTGATTTCATGTTGGCAATGTAAGAACAGATAGGTATCTTTTTGTTGTTCGTGCTTTTCCATAAAATTTTTCAATATTCAGTGCATCGCTCACTGTTCACGTGTAAACGAAGCATAAGAGTTACCAGAAAGCTGTAAGTTTTCGTCAACACATGTCTTCGTTGAATTCTAAGGATTTTCGGGCTCGAAACAATATCGAATGAATAGCTAAGTAGACATACGGGTCAGATTGCAATCGATGAATTGATACGCAGGCGAAAATCGCAAAATTATAACTGCATTGCTTTACATGCCTTGAAATGGAACCGCATTTTTAACCAAGAGAACTATCTGAGTCACGATGATCTTTAATTTTGTCATAGAATAACTGTTAACTGTTTTCAAAACAAGAAACAAAATTAAAAGGTCCTTTTTGTAGTTTTTCCGAGATCCTACCGAAAGTCCACTTCATATTTACGAGCACTTTCAGTAGAATCTTCTCTAAGCCTCACTACAAAAATATAAAATAAAAAATATCCGGAATAATTAGGATCTGTCACAATACAAAGCGATGATCTTGATAATACTTGATAGTATGATATAATTTTTTTTTTGCAAATTTTAACTCTGTACGGCCGCCAAACCCACCATCGGAGGTTTGCCAGACTTCTTATTTTCGTATTCCTGCATTGCAAAGAAACGATCGTGAAAGTTTTAGCCTTGGTACTTTTAACGTAATCAAATGGCTACCAGAACCCCAAATATAAGTTGAACGAGCTGTGCGATGAGCTGGACGTTTCGAGAGTCATTAACCTACAACGACTTCAATGGACAGGACATAGGTATGCAACGAATGGACGACAACCTAATGCTTAAACAAGTATTGAAAGGACACATCAGCAGAGCAAGACTGAGAGGAAGACCGAGAGCACATTGGGAATACTCAGTGGATGCTGACGCCAAACTTCTGCTGGGGTTGCGAATTTGAACGACTCGGTGATTTGACCAACACAAGTGGAGGAACACTATCCAGGCTGCCAAGGACCAAAGTCGGACTCTAGAGCCTCGATAAATGTTCAGAACTATTAACACATCACTCATTGCGACAAACAATTTGGAACGAGTTTTCAGCCTTTGCCCAACCACTCTCATCTGAACTGAACTTTTAAAAACTTTTCCGTTTCTTTCGTTACTTTCTTTTGATGGCGCTAAACAAGGCGACTGCTGCCTTAAGCTCTATTCGAATAGAATTTCGACAAGACAATACTATGCCACTCTCATTGTTTTTCGGACGCGCTCCATAAAAAATCGTATTCCCATAACAACTGTAAACAGCACATCGTAGACTTCGCCATGACTTCCGTCTGCAGGACGATTTGCTCAATGGAAACTACTTAGATTTACTTCCACTCTAAATATGTGCATCCGGGCACATGGAAAAGCTTCCAAATTGTGTAAAAGTCTTGTAGTGCTCTTCCTCTCTTGTATTCAATAAGTGAGGTATCACAGGCTCTGTGAGATGAAACACGAACGTGCTGCGAATCATTGATAATTCAGAAGAACATCCTCCAATGGAAAGAAGGTGAGCAAGGATATTATCCGTAGTTTCAGTTGGCCAGTATTACTCGTTTACTTACTGTGCACTACACACATGTCAAGTGCTTATCTGTAGCGTTGGCGGGAATACAAAGCAAGCGAATAAGATCCTACAGGATAATAACGGATATACAATGACAGAGAAACAAAGGACGTCTTCTAAGAATGCACAAAAGTGGCTGCACCTTGAGCTATTGACCCGGTATCCGATTCGGAATTCACTTAGCTACAGCGTTGCTTGTGGAGGATTTTTAATTGAACGCTCTGTAGATGTAATGGAGTCTATGTTTAATCTTCTAAAGTGTAAATCATTCGGTAAAGATGGTGGAAGAAATTGAATGCACTGTAATTGGATTGTAAGTGAGCGGAAAAACGTGTTAGGTTTTTGACAATTGGTTGATGGGTAAGTTGTTTTGAATTATGGTATACGGAGTCATTAGGAAAGACAATCCCAATGGAGTTATGTGTGGGAATGCGAGTGTTGAGAACGAATAATTCTGGTATTATTCCGGTTTACCAAGAACAGATCCGATGATCTGATACTTGATTAGCCCCAAATGGCGATTTTGATCTATATCCGGCTCTCGATCGCTTCTAGCCTCCACCATTCATTGAAAATCGATTCGGAAAAACTGGCCGAATTGGATTTTTGGAGGAGTTTATTTCAAATAATCTGAAACTGGCCTATGGCAAGTAAAAAGTAAAAATTATTATAAAGTAACAAGAGAAGCCGCCAGTTAGGCCAGTAAATTTAAAATTGTAATAGGAACTAAATGGGAAAGATCTGGATGTAATTTTAACACTATGTATAAGTTGCAAGTATAAGTTTACACTATGTAGAGTGTCAGTATGTACAGAAAATAAATGATACTATGTATTCAGATTGATAATAATTCTTTCTTACCTTCAAATAATCTTTATGGAGTACATTATATACAGAATATTAGAATCCAACAGTTACTGTCTTAACTGGCGACTTCTCTTTTAACTTTATAATATCAGACTGAAATAAGCGCCTCCAAAGATTCAATCCGGTTAGTTTTTCTGGATCGATTTTCAATCGTGCATCCGGCCACCGGAATCGGTCAATATCCTCCTACACGATCCAGAATTTTTCAAGGCCAGGCCTGATCAGTTTTTCCGAAGGGGAATTTCAGATCGTTTGTGGTGATAGCCATATTCAGGCAATCCGGAAGGTCTGACCTGATCAGTTTTTCCGGAGATTAATTCCGGATCGCCTATGACTGGCTTAAAGCACGTGTAAGACCTTAGACGATCTCTCAACTATTTCTTATTATATTCCATCAATTGAGAAAACCAAACTATAGTACGTAGAATCAAAACTATCTCCACGAAAAAAAAAAATCAAATCAGATTTCCAGCCGATTTATTCTGTGCACATTCGCTTCCGATACATTTACCTAACAACAAAAAATATCCTGTAAAGACTAAGTACATACGTACACCCCACAATGTCCTACATTTCGAGGTAAACGAACGCTTCGCAAATAATAGATGTGATCTGCATATATTCCCATTCGATAGGACGAAATATTGTTCTGAACGGAAGTATTGTAGTATTCTGAGAGAATATCATGGTAAATATTATTTCTGTGAGTCCTCGAACGCATTCTCGCCACTGCATCCATTATCACTTGCACATGCAAGGAATTATGTATTACATAAATTATAAATGTAGAAAAGCGAGTGTCAAATTCTCACAGCCTGAAATTTTAGTGAGGTCGCCGTATGGTTTTGAAATTAGACGGTGTTGCCGTCATATTTACCCTGTCCGTTTGACTCACGTTGGACGCATTTTCATGAAATGCTTATCTTACTAACTCTAGTCTTCCGGACTGTATTTTCTAGGGCTTTTGCCGTTTGTGGCAATGAGTGGGTATTAGAACAGGCAACACTACGTGCAGGATTTCAATGCAGAACGATGGAAGCCCCTAAGTAAGTCCTACCAAATGCTACTACAAATACAAGTACAGAGCAGAATGTCAAGTAAAGAAAATAAAGTTGGAAACGATAATGCGGGAGAATTTTAGTGGTTTTTGGTGCGGTCGATCCAAGGATGTTAGAGGGCTTCGGACTACGATGGTAACATGTTGCCATATGCATAAAACCCTCCGGATATGCTAAGTCGCCTTTGAACGTGACAATTAGAAATGTTATATGTTAATTCAACATGACATCTCGACCAGGAATCCCGCTATCAGCACATATGCCAGTAGGACAAATTTGTGCCTCTAGACTTTGCAAACGAGTCCTTTTCTACTATGTCGCTGTCATTATATATACGAGTATATAAGTACACAGTGACTCGTTAGCTAGAATGCCCAAATGCATGACTGTCAAGTCAACGCACGATGGAGAGTTGTAGACGCTGTCACGATGTGAATCGATGCTGTGCTAGAATATCAATTCGTTTTGCGAAATAATTAATGCAATTATTGCTGAATGCGAGTCTTTGACATACGACATCGCGTTGATTTTACTAGTTGGACATTTTCAACAATAGAACATGATATTGTTTAACAGACATTGACCGCTCTGGTAATTGTATCTCATTAGTAGGAAAATTCCCCACGGATCGTTTGTCGTCGATGAGTTCATCAAATTTCGCAGGAGTGACTGCAATAAGCCTATTGCAGTCACTCCTTTTCCTCCTTTTGGAAGTGAAGTTAAACTTGTGGAATATTTCATTACGTTCGGCCTAATAACTGTATGGTTTTCACACAATCAGCTGACGGTAAACTTGCTGGAACTCAATGCAAAGTCAGACGTATTCTACTATTATTGTGATCGTCCGGTACAGCACAAAGAGTAACCCGGTTGGACATCACAGGTATTGCAGAACTTCAAAGTAATCGTTTGCGGCTCTGCAAAGTATCTCTCCAATGAACTCCCCACATTATAAAATAAAAGAACGTCCCAACAACAACAATGGAGATGAATTTTGTTTCAAAAAATAAATTAAAAATGCTCTTAAATTCAGGGGGATAATTCACATGAAAGCAGACCACAAAATCAACTGTAAAGAATGCCCGGAACGTGACTGTTTCAACTGATTTCAAGACAGTTGCCCTCGGTGAAAAGTCCGATAATGATCTTGCCCAGGGAAATCGAGCCCTTAGTAAAGTTTCCCTTCATGCGAAGGTTACCAGAACGGTTTTCTGGGAGTTTATACTCCGAACCACTTTAGCGAATCTATGTAGGACTAGATCAACATCGACTTTTATCAAATGTGAGTGACAGCTTGTACAGACTTGTGTTTTATTTTCTGGCGATATTTTAAACATTTCCTATTTTTTCAATCTACCACTTTCCAGGAAATATTTCCTTGCTTCAGTCTGCATCGTATTGCAATGCACTGCCGTTTCATTACCATTGCTACAGATAGGACCGTTTTCTCTGTTTGATTAAACTGCCAGTTAGCTATCCGGGACACTAAATTAAACCTTAGCGTTTGCAACGCTCAAAATATGATAATGCAGTACGAAGTACCATGTTTATCGAAGTCTTCCATGGTGGCCGGAAAAAGTTCTCAGGTTCATCCAGGTCCAGGACTTGGGGACGTGGTTCAATACTGTACACTTCCTGAAAATGGCCACCAGCCATGAAGTGACCACATCACGCAGTTACTGAAGCTTAACGGGGATTGCACTCTCAAGCCCCAGAGGCTTGAATGGCGAGAAACAGTCAATAGCGCACACCGTTCTGTCTTCCGTGATTACCGATGCGATCTCTTCCCATAGGAGGCGTTACTCATCTGGCTTTTCTACGTCCCCGCAGTGGTCCTCGATACCCGGTTATAAGACAGACAGCTGTGGCCTTTGAATAAAATCTTATGGAGCCCTACTGAGCTGCCCGTGGACTACAGTACCGAACAAAGTGTCCTTTTTCTGCATCTTCCGTAAAAATAAGTTTTACTCGGGGCAATCATCTCCCCCTGTGATTTAGGGCGTAAGAATAAGCCGCAGCCTCTCCCGGATTGTCATAGAAGGCGACTAAGTGAACAGGATGTGTACGCCAGCAGCATGCATGCATTCGAAACCATTTACCATGCTAACGAAACGCCAACAATGCCTCTTAGGAGTAGTTGGTGCTCAACACGCCACAAGGTGTTAAGGAAAATAGTATAGCTCATGAATGATCACTCGACGAACGTCGTTGGCCATCATTTGTTTATATTTTATATGGAGCTGTGTTCCTCCGAGCGATAATCGCTTCCAGGAAAACTTGAAAATACGCATAAAAGTACGTTTTATTCGGAGTAATCATTGTGATCATAGCTGAGATATGTCCGCTGATATTTAAGCTTAACCTTATAAAATGGGAGCGTTCACATTTATGAGTCAGCGATTGATTAACAAAGTTTTGATGTTGATCGCGCACATAATATCGATAGTGGATTTGAAGTTTATACCAACTGTATGGGTTGGTTTATTTGCTGACAATCAAGACTACTCAAAACACCCTGCCTTAGGCTACCGACCTATTTAGTTTTCTGGATTGCAGTGAAGTAAATTTGGATCGTTTTATCCGCTTAAGAAAGGTCTCAGTACCCGGCGGTTTTTATACGGAGCATACATTCAAAGAACTCAAAGAAAAGTCAGGTGAACGTTTGAGTCGTTGTTGCCATGTATCCTTCAAAGCCTAATTTCAGATTTCTTGATATGGAGTAATTTTTGAAAGAATTAGTTCCCGGGCCATCACCTAACGCAGTTCAGGGGCGGCATCGGTGATAGTGGCTTCAGATGGTTGATAACGTGTCAGAGTCTACCCAACCTCGTTGCAGATCTGAGAAGGTTAAGTTTTGCTCAAGTCATTCAGGCTCCTACTATCACTATCTTTGAATTTTCCCTAATGCTTTGGCCGCTGGACTGGCTGGCTGTAGCGGAATCTGTTTATTAAATCATTGAACTACTTTCGTAAGATTTGGAAGATATGTATTTTCAAAAACTCTTGCGTAGATGTGTTGCGTCAGCCAGGTGTTATTACAAAAGAGTTTTCGGAAGACTTGTCGGCTTTCTCAATTATGTACCTATATATTAAAGGTATCAGTATTGCCAACTAACTATGTAACTTGAATTCCATAAACCGACTAAATCCTATATTCAGCTGAAAAAATACTAAGATCCTTTTGAAGCTTTGCCTCCATTTACATATCTCAATTTTAGCTCAGAGATTTCAGGAGACATAATCCATGAAAATTATGCGCCCCTATACTTACCGTCGAATTAAACTCTAATTACCAACTTCCTCAACCGCATTAGAAAAGTGCATCACTTCTTATTCAGGGCACTTAGTTTTTGCATCAACCCATCCATTCGAAATTTTTAATTCACCAGATGCTTTGACGGTAAAGAGCGTTCGGCATCATAAAGTTACCATGTGAAATTGCTAGGACTGCGATGATGCTTTCGCCTCAATCAGTCATCATGCCATCACGTGTACGCATACTTTGTAATACAAAAGAAATGGCGGAGACGATACGAGTATTCTCAATCTCTCTCAGGCAAAGAAGCCGTCGTCATAGACGTCCGCTTCGTCGTCGTCGAACTTAATATCTTGTTAGTGCTAAAATATAATTAAAGGTAGGTTGACTGCTTTCATCAGTTCCTCTAATTAAATTTCCCGCTTGCAATTAGAGGGTGCATTGCTGTGCTGACTGCTAACTCACGTAGTATCATGCTACTTGTTCTAAATCATCATTCGGTAAGTTCATTAAATGCAAACCGCTTCGTGTCAGCAAGTAAAAGCTTAATTATCCTTCGACTATATTTCACCTCGACAGTCATTCACCTTATATACATGTGCATAAGACTATCGCTATCCTGTTACTTTTTCCATGTATCGATAGTAAGGCGGACTGTACGGTAAGGACGATGATGACGACGACGTGTGTTCTACATACATTCGTTGGTATTCCTCACGGATGGATGTCTTCCGTTGAATTCCAAAGTGAGTTTTGTTTTGTTTGTTCTCCGCTTGACGTTGACGATGAATTCTACGTCCCTTAGTAGAGATCCATTGCATAAGTCAGAAATACTTGGGACCGAAAATAGTGCCACCAGGAACCGAAAGAATTTCCCGAGGTTCCTGGAAAGTAACGAGTTTAAGTGACTGGAGGCCCTGAATAAAACATTCCAGCAAAAATTTCCGACCTGAATTCATTCCCACGCTACATGACATATCTAACATCATCCGAATTTGGACAATAGAAACACCGATCTGACCCCATTTTACTCTACTCGGTCATATCCTTGATAGGAAAACTCAAATGGAACAACATACACGTCAGGGGAATTTCCTTATCCTTTTTGGTGTCGGTAACCTCATTTGCAAGAATAATCAACCGCCACGTTCGTCCTTTCTTCATCCTTTCGTGTGAGCTAAAAGTTTCTTGTCCCTAGTGGAAAATGCATCTACATCGAATGAAGCTTCCATCACAAGTGCTGCGCAAACTCAGGGAGACGGGTCACCTTCGCTTCTTTCTGGATGAAATGCGAAGCAATTTTTAGGAAAAACGGTAAGCAGTCAAAGCGCAAAAAGTGCACTTTTTCAGTGGTTCGTTTAGCAATTAAATTGAGTAATATGACTTCCGTGTTTTTAACGGAAGTATTTTATTGTTTTAATATGTAATTACAGGTATGAAATTTTATGAGTATCAAAAATTGGATGAATTGTTTTCTTATTCGCGATATAAGAGATTAAATTATAATTTTTTTTTTTTTCGCATTTTTACTTTTTCTGTGTTTGCTTGGTTGGTTTCGTTAGTTTGAAGGTAAACCCCAATTAGCGCTCGTGAGCGCTGTTTTGCTTCCACAAGTCTTATATGGAAAGCGTAATCATTGTTGTTTAGTCAATGTTCGCTTCAAATGGAACTGAGTGCTGGCCACCAGACCAGCGCCCCATGTGTGATGATTGGTCGTACTATTGTTCCAAACTCTATCATTCAGCTTTGCAACATAGATATTAGCCAGCTGATGAGGCGTGTCTCTACTCCGAGCTTTGTGAGGGACTCACAAATTCCCTCAGTACCGACGTTGCTAAAATCCTATTCAAGAAGGCCGCTAGGGAGTATCGTGGGAACTACCTCCTCAAGAGCAGTTTCCGCCGATCTCATCTTGAGGTACGATTGCTGGCATTTGGATAGTGGCTATTTCATCTATATTTGGCGTACATGGCTGGACCAGGACTAGTCCCAGTGTCTTTATTACGAAGCAAGTTAGCTAAGACGCCTGCCTGAAGGTTATTCGCACTCGTCTCCAGGATTTGCGGACAAGGTTGAGTGCTAAACAGCTTCTAAAAATGGCTACAAGCCACGGAGTTACTACTTCATGTGACCGCTAAAGCATGATCGGGTGTACGCCGTCATGAGCCGGCGACTCATATGACGAGAAACTGTTGATAGCCCACATCGATCTCTTCTTGATGGTTACTGATGATATTTCTTTCCACGACGAACACTGCTCGCTTGGCTCCTCAGTGTACGCACAGCGGGAAGGGGTTCGAAATTAGGAGTTCAAGAGTCACGTCTGCTGATCTAGCACAAACTTCGTCCGATATTTTGATAAGCGGGGGGCATCTAGCTCGTGTACTGTCCCCATGTTAAGGTTGTCATTGTTACAGTTTTTTGGTGCTTACCTATCTGAGTTTCTTCCACTTTGTTCTCTTTGGATTCCTGTACCGTTTTATTTCTTCTACCTCGAGAGCTACCGCAAAGAAAGGAAAGTCTTGATGGGTTTCTTGGCTAAGATGCAGCTTCTGTGTTATCGTTACTTGCCACCTCGCTTTCTGTTTCGTGAATGAGCTCTCCCAGCAACTCCCTTGCGTCTTACGTCGGATCCACCACTTCCACGTAGTATATGGCCAGCAGCCTCCAATGACGTTTATGAGAAGGAGGAAGGTAAGGCTGTTTGCTTAGGGTTCCTCTATCTTGAGGATCTCTCAGTTATGCATAGGGATGAAGGGAGATTTGAGGACCGTAGTCCATGTAGTAACATCCTGTTGCCCACTTCTACTTTGGTCAACCGCAAGATGTGAGACTTCGAACTCTCAATGATCTCTCCTGCTGGGATGAGTTTCTCCCTTGGGTCATCCACAGCATCCCGCATTTTAGCCCCGAAGGAAGTCGATTGAGTATCTGTCCTCGCATCTGAATACGCGGTAACCCCGGATGATTTGGCTGCTGCCGAAGGACGGCGCGGTTCCTTAGTCGCCTGCCATTTCCGGCAGCTTGGCTTTCACTATGCTCCATGAACCCGCCAGTTTCCGACCCTAGGCAAGCTCATCGCAGCTCCAGAAAAGTGATTCTTCGCCATTTCGCTGAAGGACAGGGCTGGCCCCCGGATTGCCTGTGTATTTCGCGGCACTGTTAGTCTCGTTCTAGGACCGTATGCGTTTATTACCTCTGTTGTTGTTGGTGTCCCCTGGCCTCAATGTGCTGATGGTATTCATCGACAGTTTGGTATTTAAGCCTCCTCATGCCACTTATGAACCGCTGCTGCAACATTCCTCGCAGTCTTGCTCGGGATTAACAGCGTCTTCTCATATTGGCCCTTTCTCCTTGCCGGCCTCGTGCTTGGGCTTCTTGGCTTCGTTTGGTTTCTGGTATCTTAGTCAATGATGACATCGGTCAGGCGGGCTTATTGTGGTTGGGTTGGTATGCTTTGCGGGGTCAGCTCCGATAGTGTTTGACGCAGCATTGGAGAGTATGGGTGTGGAACTATAGTACTCACTGCTCTCCACTTTGGCTTCGTTCTTTTTTAGGCTTTGGGGCTGGTTCACCAGCTTTATTACTGGTTCACCAGCTTTATTACTGGTGGTCCCCGACGAGGATACCAGTGTGTCTTCCTCTGACGGGGTTCTTTCTGAAACCTTGTAAAGTTTGGACGTTAATGTCGTCAGCCATATTATGTGTATATTCTATAAGTGAATGCTTTCATTTATGTCTATAAGTTATAATGCTTGACTTCTGTTTTCCAGACAATGATCAGGCTTTTGGGCCGACTCGTTTGCTACACCATTCAGGGGACTAGACTTTATGGGGCGACCGGCAGCTCAGTGCGTAGACCGTAGAGGCACCAGTCTCATGTCTGAATACCGGAGTTTCGAGTTCGAATCCCGTCCACGACTACGTTCGTGGCCATGTGTTTTCTTCTCCCTGCGGTGCGGGGCTTAATAATAAGCCACAACATCTATCTACTTGCCGCAGATAGGCAGGGGAGCAGAAGGTGCATGCTCCCCAACTACTGATTTTAATCTCATTCCTTTTGCTGCAACTTCCTGTATTCAGTATCCAACAGCTGCCAAATCTTCGAATGCGCAATAGTCGTGCCTTTTCTACGGTAACATACGTTCGGATGTGATTTTAGATATCATATGAAACCATATACATAATTTCATTGTTGCCTCAAATTTTCTCGGTTTTAACATCTCCTACCCTAGACAAGATAGTTTTTCATTCAAGAAACTTCCACCTCTTCTTGAACAGCGTCTTAATTTTCCCAAAATTTGACTCTCACTCTACCTACACAGGATCCCCAATTGATTTCTGTTATCCATTTAAAAACTCAATCAAATGAATTGCGGATATATCACATCGAAAGGATCTTTTTGCTCCATTTCCCACGTAATGCATGTCTCTCAGCCATAATTCCCTTAAAACTCCACGACACCAACCCTATCACCATCATCACTAACTAATATGTGGCTAGCGTATTTCCGTTTCGACTGAAAAATGCGCTCGGGATAATTCAACCCTATCCCTATTCGTCGACCCATTAGTTCACAAATGGATTTTTGCGCAACATAAATTGCCTTCAAATGATCCTGAACCTCTTCGATTCACGCCATACGAATGGAATCTCAGTCCGTTCACAAAGCTAGGTTTTCGGCAGCCCGACCTAAAAGGAGCAAAAATATAGCCTGTCGCTCGCCCTCGCGAAAAATTAAATAAAAAAAAGCCAAACGAAATTCGTCGACGTCCAAACTAAAATTGTTTCCAGTGTGGTGACCAGGCTCCATTCAATGACCATGCCTGCCACCGGAGCCTTTATTTAATTTAAAACATTTTGCTCTGCAATTAAATTACAATTTCATGATTTTATGCTACGAAAGCTTTTCTTCCGCATGGCTGATACGAAAGTAATTCGCGGAAATGTGCAGCATGAGCCTGAATGTGGTCCTGGTGGGAATTGGACTGGGATGCAGGATTCCGACTGTATTGTTGCGATGCAGATTTGCATACACACATTATGGTCCACATTAACCACAAGAGTTGCGGATCGTTGCTCTAGATCTAGAGGGTTCATAAAGGCGGAAAGCTAAACGGCAGCGATACCAAAGGATGTGGAATAGCATTAGGATGTGGCGAAGCTCTATTTGGATCTGTTGCAGAATTATGGATTGAGGTAGTTATAAATCATTTGGAAATGCATTCGAAGATTTTTCTGTACTTCTGAATACTTTTCCCTTGAAAGAGTACTCGTATATAAAGACACGATTCTGGAAAATAATGGCTCGTTCTTATTTATGCGTTTTACAGTACAAGAGTAAGAAATTGTATATGGCTTTCTACTTTCGACGCACTCAGTAGCCTTAGGATCTCGGTCGCCACACTACGATGCTTGCATTTAGAGATCAGGGGTTAATTTCCCAGGTGGGTTAACAAAAATAAAAATTTACTGGTGAGTACTATTAGAACTCCCACAGCAGTCCAAGCTTGTCAGTAAAAAGCGGCTTGATGTCTAGAGTGTAAATGCTATAAATGCTGCACCATCCGGAATTGATGCACTACCGAAACGTCAACAAAGCATTGCTATGCTGGAGATATTGACGCGTCCATGTCCCTGGAGAGGTTAAGGCAATTAACAATGGCTTTCTACTCCGATTCTTGCTCCATAGTTCATAATAATTCAGACAGTCAGATCAACACCTCACCAAAAATAAATGTCAATGTCACAAAAGAGCGATGATGCTCATCGTCACTTTAGGCCTATCCCATGCAAATACGTTTTTATTTTGATGCATTTGTTTTTCGGTTGTCTAGGATTTGCTTTGAGAAGTGTTCTCCTTGGCGCCCCTATTCAGGAGCAGCATACATCTACCAAGCGAATGCAAGAATATCCTTTTTCCTGAGCATAGGACTCAAAATACTGTAATGACCGCCTCTGAAAACGTTGCTCATCGTTATCACCTTCCTCGGTGGTATAGTTTCTTAGGAACCAAGCAACTGCTCTTCCAAAATGACCGCGCCACCAGGCATCATAAACCTAATGACAATTGTCGTGTAAATTATACGAAACCGTGTCCAAGAAAGACATTCATTGGCCGAACCATCTTTAATAAAAAAGTATCCTCAAAACTGTTTTCTATTCTGTGCTCCGGTCTTGTTCTTTTCTAATATCTACGGTCCAACACGAACAGCAGTCTTCGGCATGGCAATCGATTACGACCTCTAAAGAGACTTAGGCGAGTAACTCTACTCTAAACACAACGGAATATAC
Source organism: Chloromyia formosa (assembly GCA_964017055.1). Taxonomy (NCBI): domain Eukaryota; kingdom Metazoa; phylum Arthropoda; class Insecta; order Diptera; family Stratiomyidae; genus Chloromyia; species Chloromyia formosa. The sequence goes on along the minus strand of OZ024818.1, from coordinate 13,084,397 downwards.
CGTTAGTCCAGTCGATGACCGAAATTTCCGTCACCGGGCCATGATGAGTGTCGCAAAAGGAACGTACATACCGAATTCAGTTAAGATCGGACCACGGGAAGTGCCCGGACAAACGCACAACACGCCTGCCCATCATAGGAATACGTGGGACGGCCCAAAAAAATAATTATTTATGACGACCACTTGTCTGCCAGCAACCATCCACAATGACTCAATGAATTATTAAGAAAATTACAGTCGTTTCTAACCCGAAATTGCACATCACATGGAACTAGGAATCCAAACGAGAAAAGTGCTTAAAATGCAATATGGCCGCAAATCGAAGGGAGAGAACAAGTGGAAATACTTGGCATACTCTCCTACTCCTTGAATTCACTTAACTTTCCGTCCACACGGCCAACCAGATTCCAAATCCTCATCCAGAATTGCCTGCTACACCGGAGGCTCAGACACGTTTTCGGCCAAGTTTACACTTTAGTTAACATTGCAAATTTTTTCCATCTTTTTAGCAATTCATATGAAGATGGTTTCCCTTTGAAAGTCCTGGTCCATCCACGACCAGAAGAACACCACTAAAGTAGCAGTTGCCTTGAATATGCTTCATACCGTCACTTAACTGCTACTCAGTCACCTCTATATCGGTTACCGTACAACTGTTCCTTCGTGTGCTACCGTCAGCTTTCTTTCATCCTTGATCGCCATGTCCATGGGGTCCATGGTCAAGGCAGAAAAGTAAGGGCAACCAAAATCGGTCCAAATGGAAAATGTTAGAGTATGAAGCACTTTATACGTTCTTTCGGTGCTTGTTAAGTGACCTGGAAACGGACATTTTGCCTCGACCTGGGAAAAAAAGGAGATGATAACACAAACAGCACAGCCATCGCACAATTCGTCGGGATAGGAACCGCCTGTACTGGACCTTGTGTCGGACGAAAAATTTTCCATTCACTTTTCATCAAATTGGAAAGTTGATGAGACTGAAAAAGGTTATTATTATCGGTTAAGTTACGGTTGTAATGTGAAATTCTTTGTGTGAAACATTAAGGACATTAGGAAATTCGAAAAATGTGACGTGGGACTTTGGGATGAAAGTGGATAAAATAAATTGGTAACGTTTCTGCTAGAGTTGAGATATGGAAAGTTAATAAGTCCTTGTTGGCAAGGTTGAAATATGAGAGAAAAGGTGATCCATCTGAATTCGACTTTTGATAAATCATTTCAGGATTTCTTCTTGGTGACCTTTATGATGTCTGGAGTCCATGTTTTAATGGTAAGGTAAACAGTCACCGTAGAAATATTCAAGAAAAAGAATATAACCAAAAATAATTGCTCCAGGCTGGCATAATTTATACTGAAACACCTTTAATGAAACAAAAAGTAGCAATATGCATCGGTACTTTAAGCCCATCCCATATAAATACACATAATTGTTTTTTTTAATGCCTATTAATTTACATTGCAGAATCCTGCAATAGCGATTCCTAAGCACATGTGCCTTTAAAATGGCTTTACACATGCACCAGCCCCAAAATATGGCGGTGGTAGTTAGCATCATTGAAAGAAGCTACGTACCGAGTTTGTTTCAAATCAGACCACGGGATGAGGAATTACTTTAGAAGAGACGAGATGCAAGAATTGTTCTAATTTGAACACAATACCGTTAGTTTCCGTTAGTTTAGTTAGTAAGCGAGGTGCGCGTTCACATTCCCGACCGAGTACGAGTCACGAGTACTTTGTCGAAACTCCCCAGTTGCTACAGTGTTCTTGGGCATGGCTGAGGTCGTAATAGGAGCTGCTCTTCCGGCAAATTTTGCATACCAATATAATAACTATGTTTCTGCTTATTACAAAAAGAAAATCTTTAAAAAAAAGGAGAAAGGAAAGGGAGTTGGTGGATGTTGTCTGTTCTCAGAAATAGAACAAGGTAAATAATGTGCGCACTCGCCAGAGCACTTAATTGAACTTTTACCAGCCATGACATATTCCAGGTAATTTTCTTCGAAGATCGTTAACGCGCTTTTAGGTTAAGTGAAACCACTCGCCTAGCACCCTACCAGCTTTTTCTAGACAGATTGACCGTGTTTTCGAAAAAAGGATTGCCGTTGAGAATCTCCTTTAGTTTTTTATTTTTACAATTTCGACTTCAGTCTTCATATTCGCAATCAGCAACCCAAACAACCCCCTGCCAGTTCTTTCTAGCAAGATTGACAGTGTTTATAAAAAATGAGTTGCCATTCTGGATCTCCCATTTTGTCTTTTACCATTTGGACTTCAGATTCGCAATCAGCGACCCAGAAAAAAAACCTAGCATCTTTTTTAAGCGGGATAGGCCTTGTTTTTGCAAAAAGGGGTACCGTTCAGGAAAAGATATAAGCGATATATTTATTTCTACCCTCAGAATACAAATAGAGGTAGCTCGGCAGGCTCACTATGGGTATGACGACCAAATCAATTGGCTCTACTCGTCACTATCGGCGCATGCATCGCTGGTGGACAGAGTAATTACTTCTAACAATCGGACTGACTCATGTTATATTTCACCATATATCTCTATAAAGGCTTTACTTGTGTCTTAACCCGTGGTGTTCGTTTATTTTGCTGCGCGATATATATCTATTAGCGAAATTTGACAACGGCAGTATATTGGACACGCCTGTCAAAACTCACGTTTGCTAAAGTTACAATAGCAACAACCCAGTTTGGCCTTTGACAACATTTATTCGGTGGGATTTAATTTTCAAATGAAAGTCGATAAAAGGGGCGCGGGGAGTTCTCAAACGAATTTTAACGCATTTCCACATTTTCTGGCATACTCCTGGATAACGTTATCACGTTAAATATACGAAGGACAATTAAACAAGTTCCCTGCAGCTACTTGGTGTTTGACAATTTGCCAAGTCCGGTGCGGTATGTTCATTGAATTTCTATAAATCCTATACTGCACCCAGGTAATAATAAGTATAAATAATAAATAATAATACATAAAATGTAGTTCACCCTGAGAAATTCCAAGCTATTTCCACTACCAAATCATTCGTCACTCAGCAAAAACTCATTTTCATTTTCCTGACAAACGAAGTACTATTCCCAGTATAAAGCCAGTTAATCTATCAAAATCTCTTTTCAGCGAAAAGTCACAAAATATCAAATATCAACTTTCTAAACAAACAAAAAATCATGAAATGTGGTTCTGTTCGATAATCCGCTGTCATATTTTTCCCTCTACAATTTTTCATCACCGCAAACAATTTATCCTGCGGAGAAAAATGAAAAAAAAACGAAACAATTTCAAATGTACTGAATCCAAATGAAAAGTGTATAAAAGTCAGGGAAAATATTTACTGGAAGTCACTATGTAGCTTATCATTAGTGAATCGTCCTAGTGCTTTATTAAAAAAAAAATACCCTGCAAGCATCAGGAAGTTCGGTCCGTTGCAGGGATAGATGGTATGGAGTTGAAAATGGCGAAAATCAGCAATGAAGAAGTATTAGGCGTTGATGCCTGTAGGAATTTAAGAAATTTTGAATCCGACACTCGCGGTTTACGGGTATACTTAGGCTAAGGCATAGGATTTCGCACAGATACAAAATAAAAACGAACTGCGGAAGTGAGATAGCAGTTGGCCTTTATTGGGAGCAAAACTCTGTAACCATTTATCATTATACACGTTCCTTTTTGAGGGAATTCAATTTATCGCCATTTCGGAAATAGCTTTAGAACGCTGATGGTGCGGCGAGATTGTCAGAAAAAAAGGTTTTTTTTTCTTTAGGTGTCTTCTTCTACGCATATTTTGATTCTATCCTCATAGAAAGGAGCAGGCGTAAATTCCAAAAATTCGAATTTAAGAGTTCACCTTTCTGAATAATAATTCAACTGGGCAATGTCAGTAGTTGCAGGTATAGGTGTTTCCATCAATTTCCACCAATGAAGATTTTCTGGAGTCTACGATAGTCTATGAAATTTATATATTTTTGGTAAGTGAAAATAAATTTTATATGGGCAAAGGATGCCTTGACGCACTCGGTAGCCGTAAGGTCTCGATCGCAACTCTATGATGCAGCATCTGAAGAAACAGAGCTTTATTCCTCGGCGTGTTAATAAAAACTACCTGTGGGTACTACTAGAACTCCCACAGCGTTCCGAGCTTGTTAGTTAACGGATGTCCGTGTCCATGTTTGTGCGATACTGACGATTGTGATCCCTTAAGCGCCGAGCGAGCGTAGTGAGCAGAGCCCACACATGAAACTGTTGATTCACAACCCGCAGTGCCATTGAGCGATTAACAACTCTCGCTGCAGCCAACATGACCGGTTTCATTAAAAAGAAGTTACTAGTGATCGGCAAAAGGAAAATGTCACGATGTTTTAAAAATTTCAAAAATCAGCCCGTTGACTTAATTTTAATCAAAAGATCTGGGTGAAGTCGACTATCCTCGAAAAGACATCCAAGAATCGGGACAGTGAACTTGTGAAACAAAACAAACGCATAATTCTACTTGTGGACAATTGACCATTCCACTCTCCAGTTGACCGATTGAAACAAACCTAGCTTGTTTTCGTACCTCCGAATTGTACTTCCGTAATTCACCCCATAGACCAAGGAGTTAATCGAAGTCCGAAGTTATCATTTCGAAGAGAATTGGTGTAAAAACTCATCGAGAATATAGACAGATGTCAAGGATGGAGACCACCTTGACATATGTCTATAGTACAATATATTCTCGAAGGCGGGCAGGAGTTCTCACGCAAGTCCCAAAGACCTCAGATCTATAAGTCTATCGGCAACACTACTTAAAATGTTTGAAAGAGTATCATATCTCCGCGCCTAGTGTGTATGTCTCTTGAGACTCTCAACATGCATACTGGAAAGGTAAGTTTTCGCGTTGCTTGTCTAACTAAGGATATTCAACTCAGAACCTCATGTGAAGATGATGCACACACGGATTTGAAAGATGCTGTTTCTCTTCTCAGGTGGACGATGGCATAATTACATGCGAAGAATTGTCAAATGATGATATTATACCACCACCAGACTACCGAAGAAGAACAAACTTTAAAAATTTATCAAGAACCAGAAGATTTCGAAGAATCTCCTACTGTTTTCGAAGCATGTACTGCTTGTTCTACCATCAGAGCGTTTATTCAGACTACTGAAACTTCTCATATTCTCAAAGAATGACTGTTCGCTATAACAGTTTATAAAGAACACCGGCTACAACGTGCAAATATTGTCAGTCCCTTGAAGTTCGTTATAACTAATTTTGACTATACATACTTTGTTATAACCTGAGCCAATAAAACACCATCACTCTAACTACTTCAAAGAATTTTTACGAAAAAGGGAATAAAATAGTTTGAGCAAACTTTTTTTTTCCAGTGCTGTATATCCAGTGAGTCATTTTCGGTTTGAGGCCCCACTTTTTACCAAGCAAGCTTTTTTAGGTATAAAAGGCGATGTTGGCCTTCCAGTTTCGTTCCTCGGCATAACAACCTCTGTTAAATCTTTATCCGGGATCATCCCTAATTACTTTGCATGGGTTGACAAAGTTAACTCGGTGTCACCCATCTTTGGCAGGATAAATTCCTGAGTTCGGGTTCTCCTTGTGAAGAGGCCTAGCTCAGTTTTCTGTGGATTTACATTTAGACCTCTTCTATCCATCTACCTTAGTATCCTACTAATAGCCATAGTTGTAAGTTCTGACAGTGTGCCCGTGTGCTTACCTGATACGAGTACAACGACATCGCCTGCATAGGCTACCGCACGTATTCCGGACGAATCGATGGATATTAATAAATTATTCAGTACGAGTATTCATAGGAGCGCCGATAGCACTCGTACTACTCAATTGTCCTAACCCCTTGTGGGGCATAGCACGTCAACTGTTCCGTTTGGCCCAGTTGACGTTTCGTTGGCATAAACTGCACATCCATGGCCACGAACATAGTCGTGGACGGGATTCAAAACCGAAACGCCGGTAGTCAAACATGAGACTGATGCCTCAATACACTGCGCTACCGGTCGCCAGTGTCCGTTTTGACGTTGATGATTTCGGCGAAGCGACACTTTGACTGGTGTCCACCATCTCTTTAGATGTCGATAGTTTTGGCGAGACAAGCGTTCTGTGACTCAGATTTTCTGAGCCCTTTCACCTATCTGTTTCAGTTGATGCGTGTGTGGGAGGGTTGCCAAACTGGGGGCTAGGAGTTTCAACCAGTATGGTGATGCCGCGTGGACCTACGTTTGGTTTGAATGTGTTTCCCGAACACGCTTGTAATGCTGTCGGAATCCATGGCTCTAGCTACTCCCAAGCGCTACAACAAATAGCACACAAAACCTTAATTTAATAATCTCAAACAAAGACCCTATACACTGCCAACAGCTTCACTAATTCCCCACCCTCACCACTGCTAAATTAAGTTCAAAAATTCAATAGCGTTATGTATTTTGTCACTGCCAATATTTATGATTAAGCCAACTAAAGCTTGCAACTCAAATGTTATCAGGCCACGATAACGAACCCGTTTTGATGTATTTTAAATGTATTTTAAATCTGCCGATTTCTTCTCCAAACTACCATTTGTATATAGTATACTGCGCGCCGTCCAATTTGGATTTATCGGTATTATCCCAGCCTTTTGTGGGTACAATGGACAAACATTGCATACTGACGAACTCATATTCTTTGAATCATTTCCTTTTTTTGTAGAATGAATAAATATTTTAACAAAAATTGCGGCTAAACGTGCATTAGCTGTTCCAAATGACCGCGCCACCACACTTCAACGCATTTCCCTGGAAAATATTTTCATGGATATGTAATTTTCATTTCAGATTCAGGAAATCCGTTGTCAAATAAATATGCAAATATTTCAGCGGATTTAGCAAATTAATTGAATTTACGTTACACAGAATTTTTAGGAGGGTGTCGTGATGTTTTTTCGCTGCAACTAGATATCAACAAATCCGTGCAATTACGAGTATCGGTTGAACGCCCCCTGAGGGCACGGTTGATATTCAAAATATTTGTCTAGCCCCGCCAGTGGCTTGGGCGGGCGTCTGATTCAACTGATATCCGTTGCATTTATGAAATGCAACCGAGCATGGGTAAATATCCGAATTATCAACTGTTTTGCTTGCGAGATAAACTCATTTTCAGCAAACTAATCGGATAATTGAATTTATGTCATTGATTTGCACCTTTACATGGGATACTGCCACTATTACCAAGTACATAGGGTGCGGTTCACTTCCAATAGGCTTAAAATAGTTACTGACCCAGAATTAATGAACGCGTGGTCCTTTTTCCCCCTAAAACCAAATCCTGAATCCCATGTGTAAAACTTTCCTGTGTGTTACTATTAATTTAAAATAACTGATTGTTTTGTTGAATATTGTGTTTAAATATGTGGTCGACCGATATCATTGCCGGCGTACTCGCCACCGTATTTATCCGAAAGCTACACGCGTGATAAATAGCTTTGAAGTAATTTTGTTTTTCACCTCCTTGTGGGAATAGATATCGTATTGGTGCGGCTATAAATTGTGTTCGATAAATATATAGGAATGTTCTATTAACACGATGTTTTATGGGACGCTGGTGAATTCAAAAGTAGCATCGTTATAGAGTGGCATATCAAGAGGAGCTCGGTTCACATACTCGAACATGATTGACAGAAGGCTAGCTAATAAGCGTCTAAATCAGTGATTCTTAATCGACGGTGCATGCACCTCTGGGGGTGCGAGAAAACGTTTCCAGACTCGCGAGAGAACTGTCTAAACGACCTCAGAAAAACTAGCAAACGACGACGGCTTGGACCTCCACACTCACACGCAAAGGGGTTTGTAGCTCAGTGCGTTGAGGCGTCGTTAGTCTTATGCCCAATTATACACCTTCCGCGGGTTCGAGTCCCGCCTCGCCGTGGCCATGATTGTTTGAGCTGCCTTCTCCCAGCAGTGTAACAAAAACCCACAGTCTTTCTCACATTCTCGCTAAATGTGGTTGGGTTGGATGCCAGCAACATTCACGTCCGAAACTAGTTTTTATTCCAACGAAACGTCAACTTAGCCTCTTAAAAGAAGTTATAGTATTCGAGTATTACTCACAATTAATCCATCTACCTTACGTACATACAATAAGAAGCTGGTTGTTATCTCGAATGACACAACTGAAAAAATTACCGCATTCTTTTCACTATCATTCCCATACAAAACGACTGACCGTGGATGATCCAGGTCTCGTACAGGATCACATCTAGATAAGAGTTAAAAATAAATTGGTTGAATGTTGCGAACTTCTTGAACAACTCTGTAACTATTGGTCTACAACTTAATAATGAGACTTTTTTTGGAATTTTGGGCATTTATTCATAGATTTATTCATATAACTAACTTCCAACGAAATTGCCAACTTTTTTTGAGTTTGGCACGAATCTTCTTCGAGTAATTTCGTCAATTCTTCGTCTTCAAACTTTTTTGGCTGGCCAGGTCGCTCTTCGTCGGTTATGTCGAAATTATCATTTTTGAACCGATAAACCACCGAAAACACTGTGCACGTGAAAAAGCATCGTCACCGTAAACTTCCACGAGCAATTTATGACTCTGAGCTGCAGTCTTCTTAGCAAAATAAAACTTCCCGCAAATGTTGTTTTTTTCTTGAATTTTCGAAACTTTCCATGGTCCGGTAAAATACGTTGTCAACAATCAACACGAAATGTTTATACTGACATTGACAGCTTATGAATACAAACTTCAAATGGTATGTATGTCAAAGATGGACTACCATTGGTTTATCGGTGTTGCCATCTCTAAAAAAAGTCTCATTATTAAGTTGTAGACCAATACAAACAGCGAATTTCCGCTTCGAGGCATCGTAGTGTAGGCAAAAGCAACAACAAATAAAACAAGTAGGTTCGAATTCGACAAAACACTAGTAAGAAGGTTTTAAGAGATCGCACCGATCGATTAGATATCATTCCTGGTCTCAACGGTAACCCAAGTATCGATTTTAGAATGAAATACGTCATGAAACGTCATCCGTTAGAGAAAGTGCAATCCTGAAAAATCACGTTTTTTCATCTTCAATGTACCTTTTCTAGGCATCTATCAATCCTACGATGCTCAAATTTTTACGAACTGTTCTTGAATAGTAGCTGAAGGTTTCAACGTTTTATATTTAAAAAATTCCTATTAAAAGATTCGGAAAAATGTTTCAGAGGGTTGTGAAAACGGGTTAAATTTTCCGACACGAATAATTTCACACCAAAAATTAAAAAAAAAAAAAATTTGAATAAATAAAACGACAAAATGTTCGGTATTCTTTCTTTTATACATAGAAAAAAGAAAAATTGAAAAAGCTTTAGTAGTTTTTGTAAAATGGTATATTAACTAGATGAATCTCGGTTAGGAAAAAATGAGGCATTCAGTGGTTGTAATTTCGTTAAAGCTTGCTCGAATTTATTAATTTGCAGAATTTTTACAAGAAAAAACTTATACAAATCAAACAAAAAAAAGTTTATTGAGCTAGCCTCAATATTTCCGGAGTTATGATGTAACAAAAAATAAAAGGATTATCTTCCGATTTTTCGACTGAGACCCCGCCCTTAAGTAAACTGAGGCGCGAAGATGCCCGCAATGGATGATCCCTGCAGCTCGTAGCCGATTATTTCAGTTAAGTTTATTGCACACATAGAAAATTTGTGATCTGTGTGCACAAGAAATAAAAAATCTTATTGATTATTTGACCGAGAGATTTATTTATATTTCGACGAATAAGAAAAGCGTGCAACGTTCAAAACTGAGAGGTGATATCAGTCATGGGATATACCATAAGACCTACCAAAAAGCTGAAGCCATTGAACTACCAACTGATGCATTGAAGACACTGAAGAAATGTGATTAGGACGTATATCTAATAATCCATTTCTTTCTCCGGATTCCCTAAACACTCCCCCTAACAAATGCGAGTGCAAATCGCACATTTGAACTCTTCGCCGAATCAGAATAACCATACTCCGAACCAGACTCATTGGCTTGGCATTACTGCGTGTACGGCATGACACTTACTTACTTTTACAATAAATATTCACCTTAATCCGAACAAAAATAAGTTATTATTATAAATGATTATCTTCATACTTTATTACGGAAATTCACATTGATTAATTTTCATATTCACAATATAAGCTTTTGTGATTTTTTATAACTTTAACCATACTATTTATGACCATAATTTCTAGTGCCTAGTCAATTGACTCCAACCTACCCATCACAAGATTAATCTAATCTAGTCGTCACAATCATCCATTCATGTAGACCCTCGACTATTGCTTTGAAAAAAAAATCCCTTTACCATAGGAAGATCGCAACCACCATTCCGTTGGCAGGAAATGTATGCAGAAATGTGAGTAATGAGATTCTCTTGTTAATAAGTTTCTTCCACTTATTCGTGGACGCTATTTACGTCAACCACATTCAATGTCCAGGGAAATTATTTCCAAGCAAATGATTTAAAAGTACTTTTTCGTTCTAACTGCAAAAGCACCAGCAGCTTTTGTGGTTCCATCTCAGTCATCATTTCCTATAATTGCGGTTTTCTGAATACTGTCCAGGCGAACTGCATAAAACCGCCAAAAATGGACACCCAAAGGCACCCCCAGTCAACGTGGTTTTATTCAATGCAAAAGTGGACAAAAATCATCATCTTCGTCGTCATCATCATCGTCCGTCATACTTTTCCATCCTTCGGGACGGGCCAAAAGTTTCATACTTCTGACCGAACCGAAAACCGACCAGATATCCTTCGTGAAAAGTTTATTTTCATAGCAACTTTCCCCCGGGCTAAATTTTTCCATCAGTAATGATCGTTAGTTAGTTGATTCCCAACTATTTTCATGCTTCGCTGGAATTAAGACATGAGTTTTGCACTTTTATAGTACATGTTTCAACCGCAACGCCCACAAGCTGATAAACCAACAAACCCAAAGGTTGTCGATGACGCTCGCTTCATATTTTGATAAAGCTCCAGTAAAGTGTAAGGCCATGATAATTCAGCAAGGACCTTTTGTATTTTGACTTCCCCATAGTGACTTCTTGTGCAAAGATATTAAGTTACAGTGCGGGGGTATTGCGAGTACTTTTTTCGATTCGTCTCTCATTAAAATTGCATTGGAAAAGTTCTTTGGCTTAGTTTATTGCTAACAAGTTCTATTTCCGTCAGATAAATGAAGTTAACTTTTTGGGAAAGTTGAAAATAATATTTTAGTTTTAACAAATACGAGTAGAGTGGGGAGATAGGATATCCTAATTTGTTTAATTTGCTAACCTTTGCAAATTTACCACTATTGACGTGTTTGCGTATAGTAATATTAATATATTACCAGAGCTAAATTAAGACTTCCAATCGTAAAAAAAAAATATTTTTTTAATAACTTCTTTTGCAAAGGTGGGCGAACGAAACTTTTTCCTGGGCAAACGATAATCCACGATGGGCAACCGAACTGCTCAGTTTGCACTACAAAGATATCCTTTAAGGAGCCAAATTAACAGTATAAGTATTCCCAACCTAAAAAAAAAATAGTCTGCTGATAACTTTTCCTGCAAGGGTGGACAAGCAAAAGTTTTTACTGTGCAAACGAGGGATTATAATGGGCCAACGGACTAGCTAATTTAAATAAAATATTATCGTTGTGTGTAATGTGGCGCCCAATGTGTATTCGAAATTTTTATTTTTTTAATTAAAAAAATTGAGGGGTGGGCAAGCAAACATTTTAGGTAGGCAATCCTGGGGTAACGTTGAACAAACGAAATAGCGAAAAAAATTCCCAATTTTGGATAAAAAAAATTTCGTGTTTTTTTTTCATTTTAATAAAAAGTATTTTGTTAGTAACTTTTTTTTTGTAAGGGTGGGAAACGAAAATTTTTCTGGGGAAAACGTGGCCCTACGATGGGCAAACGAACTGCACAATTTAAATTTAAACAAGCCAGCCGAAGGCTAGCTTTCCGAAGGTACGATTCTCTTCACGCTTCGCTACCAGCAAGAGCAGGGCAGGTGCAGAGCAAATAAAATAAGCTCCCCTTCGCGAAGCGTGAAGGGTATCATACCATCGTTGTGCCTTATGGTTTATCACTTTGAAATCAGTAGTGAAACTTGTTCCGATTTCACTGTTCCTATGAGAGGTATATGAAATAGTGTGCCGATTTCAACTAAATTTAGGAACGTGGTTTGGCAGTCAATATGATTGGACAATATGAACTTTGGTGAAGATATCTTCAGAAATAAAAAAGTTTTTCTAACAAAAACTTGCTTTTGGAACGATCATTCCTATGACAGCTATATAATAGAGTAGTCCAATTTCAATCAAATTCGGGAATGTAATTTGGCTAAAAATACTTTTGATTAGTGCAAAATTTTAAAAAGGTTTTTTAGAAATAAAAGAGATTTTCACACAAAGACGAATTTTTGGACCGGTCGTTCCTATGGCAGCTATATGACGTAGTGATTCGATTCCGTTGGCTCCGACATATATACAACGTGCAAAATAAAGAACGCTTTGTACAAAATTTAAGCTCGATAGCTTTGAAACTGAGGGTCAGTATGATGAGACGAGTCGATTTGTCCGTCTGTCTGTCTGGTTCTATGCAAACTAGTCTCTCATTTTTAAAGCTATCGAGCTGAAATTTTGTACAAAGCGTTCTTTTTATTGCACGCTGTATATATGTCGGAATTGGATCACTACGTCATATAGCTCCATAGGAACGCCCAGACCAAAGCACAGTTTTTGTTATAAAAACGTTTTTGTGTCTGAAATTGTCTTTACCAAATTTCATATTATTCAATCGAGTCTATTGTCAAACCACACTTCCTAGAGCTGTCATAGGAACGACCGGTCCAATAGTAAGTTTTCATAAGAAAAACATTTTTTTATTTCTAAATGCATCTTTACCGGTTAAAGTAATAAAGTATATCCGCCGCCAAACCATATAACCGAATTTTGCTGAAATCCGCTCACTATTTCATTTACCTCCCATAGGAACAGTGGAATCGAAATAAGATTTGCTAATTTCAAAGTGAGAAATGCAGAATGGATCAAATTTCTTTTTATATATATGAGGAGTTAGTGTTAAATCTAATACTGAAGGTATGAAAGCCTTCATACGGAGCGTGTTTACTTTTTTCAATCCGTGGAAATGAACAAAGTTCTATACGGGAAGCGCGGAGCTTCTACAGACCCGGGGCCGGGCCGGCCGCCCAGTTCTCCCCCCTCTTTTCGACGGCCCTGGGTATAGCGCCATTAGCTAGTCCACGAATATAAGGCTTCTCCTATAACAAATACATATTTCGATTTAAAAAAGCTTCGCAAAAGAAAAAAAAATTCAAATTCATGCTATGCATTATGTTGAAGTGTAATGGCAGCAGAAAACATGCACCAATTTCCACCGTCATTAGATCGTTTTCCAATGTTACGATGTCGATTATATACATACGAGTATTATATTCTCCCATCGAATGCTCTCGTCATATTGCTCTAAGACGATCTAAGGCCGGATTCGTTTCTAAACTTTCCCAATGGACGGACTTCTTGTTGTACTGTACAATCGAATGGTGTTTTCTTTGCACTTACCCTGCAGTGAAAATAAATTGCAGCCGAGAATTCGCCATCCACATTTTTGCGAAAATGCATTGGAGCCAGAATAAAACATATCAAATTTCCAATAAACTTTACTGTACGAGTATATGCTCCCCAAAGATTTCATGCACTCACTTCTCAGAGGAAAGAACCCAAGTAGTTGGTTCAAGAGTAGCCGGAGTCCCGTAGAAAGTGTACCTCCTCCACAACACTGACGACTTTCATTCGAATCAAATAAATAAAACTCCGTCAGATACAGAGAAATGGAAAAGATGTGCGGTAAATGCAATTTTGTCATTGCATGGACAAACGCAGTTAAATCCCATGAGCATTACATTGTACTATTGTACTATACATCTTCGTCATATACGTCTTGGCAACAGCACTCCGTTCTATGAGAACACACCCGTATATCCTTACACCCCCTACTGATCCACATGGATGGCACTGCCACATGCGGGGCACACCGCCAGCTATACATTCTACACATTGCATTTATTGAATTTCTCGGGCACCAATTTAAAGAGTGTTCGGAATAAGGCTTTCAGATAAATTACCATCCAGTAAGATGTCCTTTGATGACGTTAGAAACGTATCGAATCAGAAAAATTACATGAACTTCGTGCCAGTAAGTGAGACCGCATGCCCGGGAGGATTATCTACTAGCTAGACCATACGGAGTATGTCCAATCGCATTTGTTCCCGATCATATCAACAATCTAATAGTGAACATTTCTCTATAGAACGAAGTTTTCACACACGGAGTATGTTTGATGCAGTCAGCCGGAACTGACGGTATTACTTGTGTCCCCAGATGATGAAAACTTAAGAAAGTCGTGCAGACTGTGGACAAACTCTGGTTGCCGGACGGCAGAGTTTTCAATTTATCACGTCTCCAGCTATTGAACAAGTTTGCCTTTATCGAAACATTCTGGGAAGCTGTGAAAGGAGCTGGTTAATAATGGTCCGATGAAACGATAAAGAAGCTAAAAAGTGCTGAGGATACACGTTAAATGCATTTGCAGTAGAAAGCAACAGTAGGCTCTACGATACGTACAGGCTGTCGGGTTAATGCAATTTCATAGAGGCTAGTTCACATTTCACTCGTCGCATATGTCACAAATAAAAATAAATGCGCAACCTTTTATTTCCAATCCTGTAAGTATCACTGCAGGTCTTTGCCTAACGTTGATGTTGTTTGTCATATCCGTTTTAAGCAGCTCTGCATTATATTTGTATAGAACGTCTTTACAGAATTTATCCAAACAAAAACAAATAAAATGACTTAACATTATTTCTCCCTTCCTTGTACTACTAATAAATTTTCCGAAAAAAAATCACATTACCTTACCATATTTTCCACTTTAGATGGATTTATCCTGACTCGAAATTCGCAATACTATACACAAAACCGTCAAACTGACTTAAGCAAGCGAATATATTCGATATACTCCGCGAATGCAAAAGCCCGTACGGAAACGCTAGCTAAATTTTCTTTTTCTATTGCCAACACAAGTTCTCATCAGCGAAATAAACTACAAGGATGCTATATTGCTGCGATTTTCTTTTCCCATACATACTTAAGATACCCAAATATGTTTTGCGTCAGTCCTTTTTCACCCTCCATATATCCACGTCCGCATTACACTGCAATCTCATACCCAAAATTTCATGTTGCCAAAATAGATTGGCTGTAATAAAATGTACTGACACGGTGACTAGCTTGAGACCATAATGTAACATGCAGAAGCACTGCTTCGTGCAGTAATGGTAGATATTTTCCAATATTTTCCATATGCATTTCTACACCGTACCGGGTGCTCGGGACGATTGCTCGTTTACCTGTCCGCAACCTATAAAATTGCACGTTAGGAACATACCTAATGTAGTATATCGTAGTATATTTACTATAAAATATTTTCTATTCGTGATTGTTGCTTTTTTCTCGGTTGGGGTGGAAAATAGAAAATAAAACAATTTTTCGGTTGCGGCAAGGACACAGCGTCACAGTATCTTGAAGATATTTTGGGGAAGGTTGGACGAAATACAGTACACGGCACAATAAAAAGCGCAAATGAACATTGATATTACTTCAGAAGAAACTCCCCGCAGTAAGGGGCTATACTCCTCCCCGCAGTAGAGGAAGAGTGCGAGGGCTCTGTCGTACCCAGCATGCGCTACTACTCGTCCTGGCATTTACTAGATCAGTGATTCCAGATCCAGTCGTCACCAAAATGCGCCCAGACATGCGTTATCATGTCAAATCGATCTTGTCCCGATCGCCCAATCGTGAAATTCAGCGTTGACCCTAGCTCTGCGAACTATGCCATAAATATACTTTCGCCAAAAAAAAAATGATGAAAAAAGACCCCATTTTTGGCGTGATTGTTCGACATGAACCCCGCAATAGATGAATTTAAAAAAAAATAGAAATGCCGCTGAATTTGGGGGATAATTCACATTTAAAAAACCCACAATCGATTATGAACACTACAACCAAAATTGCGAGCGAAGTCGACACAAGAGACACAATACTCAGTATCGCACAAATATAAATGCTCGCTTCGCTTGTTCTGGGTGCAACAACTATGCAAAAAGCTAGAGATTTTCTAAGTAAAATAATGTCAATTGATGTTATTCCCCTTTTCAAAATTGCAATAACGTCAAAGTGGCATTATTCCACTAGACGTTATTACACTCCACCAATTTACACAGGATAGTTCTGGGATACTGCCTACAGCCAAGTTCACTAGTCGATGGACTTAAAGTGGATATCCCCTTTAGGCAGTTTAAACCTACCATATATGCATCATAACAATAGCTTCAGACCGAAGACTGTAGGTTCGTACTGCTTAAAGCGGAGATCTACTTGAGGTTGACCCAGAGTGGATATCCGCTTTAGGCAGCACAAACATCATAACAATGACTTAACACTAAAAAACGTTACACTCGGAGCAAACGAGCGCAGCGAAGGCTTCAGGTTCTTGCGAGTGAAAACATTTGGCACATGGAACTTTCAACCTAAACCAGTATTAATTTTCTGCGTGAATTTTGCGAATTATCACCTCGAATTTGTTGAGGTTTTACGTTGGAAAAATCACCCTATTAATTTCTGGGAGAGAAAAATTATTTGTTTTTTTTTTGTAAAATAAATAATTGGCACAACAGTTCAATCTGAACCATGCCCTCAAGATGAGTTAGCATCATTCCATTCTCTAAATCTCGACGGTGTGTATTATGCAGAGGTGTGTGGTGAGCAACACGCTCAACTGAGTTATTTACCGCACAAATGGGTACTCATTTAACAGCTGAGTGGACTCATAGTCCGACACGTAAGTCCCCTTTTTTACCGAAAACTACTGCAGTCAGTAGGAATCCAACCGGGGCCCAATGAATAGAAAGCGAACTTGCTAACCGGCGCACCATCCGGACTACTACGCCATTTGTGTTTTTTTCTTTTTTTTTAAGTTGATTGAAGGCAAAAGACCTTTTCCATGGTCCTCCTCGTGGGCGTCCCCTGGTAGCATCAGTGGGTCAAACCACTAGCGGCTAGGTCTTAGTGATAAAAGACAGTTTGAAAAAAAACAAGATAGAAGTAGCCTGAATGGCTGATCAACACCTAAGCGTCTCAGGTTTAGTATAATGGAATTATTTGTGTAGTTGGACCTGCAGCATAGTTGTGTGAACTCCTTCACGTTTATTAACCCATCTGAAGCAGCTATCTCCGAGGCCACCCCCTGTTTGGATGATGCAAGTTGCTGACATGCAAAACCTGTCTGTTTTCAGTCACTCTCTAGGACATGCCGAGAAAGGCCGTGGCATTATTCTTACGCTCCAGAACCAGGGGGGGGGGGGGGCAAACAAGCGATACCTTTGCTTTACAACTGTAATGAAACATATTCTAGTGTGGTAGTGCTGCTTTGACCGGCAGATCGAAGGCAGCACCTGATGAGTAGTGATCAGGCGGTACGAAACCAGAGGCCGAGGGTCCCATTACATTCAGACCCTGATGCGAGCGCGACGGCCTCTGCGCCGTCCGCCAATCATTTTATCCTTATCACCCCACTTCTTATAAGTACTATTCTCCATTTTAGCGTCCCATGTTTATGTTGTCTTCCTTAGGCCTATGAATTTTTGTTAATCCGTAAGGGGCAGGGAAAACGAGCGGTGAAAACCCCGATCACGTCTCAGCAGCTTAGCTCGTTGCGGGGCCTTTTTCTTCGCTAGATGGCACGGCACGACCTTCAGGGCTATTATGCTACCTTAGGCTCCGTCCACACGGGCATCTTCGGACGCCCACCAAACCGTCCATTACACAACAGCATTTTTAAATCATATTTTAAGGTCTCTGTCTCAGAACACACTGTGCTCACCTTGAATACACGCTTCTGATTTCCACACACTATACCTTCAACCTTTCTTCTTGGGAAGTTCATATATGTACGAACAGTAGAAAGAGAGTGGCAATTTGTAAAGTCAAAGACGCAAGACACTCATAAAGTAAAGTTTGGATAGTGTTTTACAGCTTGCTGCAGCGCACAGTATTAGATGGTACGTGTACGCCGAGAACTACTAAACAAGGACTACTCCTAGGTGTAGTTCCTAATACACACAAGGACGACGTGATTGCAAGGCACAGTGCGCTAAAGTTGTCGTTGGTTTGGCTCTCGGTGATTTTTTTTTTCGGGGTTCTTCTATTTCTGGGACAATTTTATGCTTTCGGTAGAACCGCTTGCGTCCTGGGAACGTGCATACACCTCCCAAATGTACGTAATGTAAAATAATAGCGAAATAGTGTACCACACACTATGCATCCATTTCGTGTCAGTAAGCACCCGTTGCACTTTATATATTTTTGAGGGAAATTTTTATAGGGAAATGTAAGGCTAGCAAACCGATAAAATTGTAAACGAATAGGGCATGAAATGGTATATGTTTTTCGAATCGTTCTGGGAATTGGACAAATATTTGCAAGTGATGGATGCAGGATGATTGCGCCGTGGATGTATTGGATTTGGGGAAAAATATATGTATCGAAAAAAATGAATGAAGTGATTGAGTTTATGAATAAATGTAATTTTAGCTTTGATAAATTGTATTTATTGGGAAGTATTTATTTATGAATATTTAGTTATTATCGGACAGGATTTGAGTCATTCTAGAGCATTAAAAACCTTCCTGGTTGTTGCTAGGTATCTTTTTTACAATAATTGGTAATCTATTGTATTATACGCGATCCCTTAAAGTATCAGGCTTTAAATGAAAAAAAAATCGATTGCATTGAATTCAGTTTAATTTTTTCCTAGCATCAAATATCTGCGTTAAGATACCACTTAACTCGCGTTCAAAATAAAGCTTTCGTTATCACGGGCTTTTGTGAAACCTCGGTATCTTCACAAGTGGACCATCATAATAACAAGAAAGACCATCACTGACCATTGCGTCCCACGCTCTTGTAAACAATTGGCCTTTTAATGTCACGCTGCCCGTCGTATAAGCCTCACATTCGTTAGTTCAACGAAAATGATGAGATACTTTTGTATCGTTCGTAGGCTTTTACTGGTGATGCTTAATCATAGTTCATCCTCACAAGAAGAAATGGATGACACTTTTATGTTTGATTACACAGCCATTTTCATGTGTACACATATCAGTGCTGATAGGTCTTATACGAGAACAATTTTATCTTTTGCCAGCCGCTCGAATTTTTCTCCCTTTTTGATTTCATTGTTATTTTTTTCTTATATATATACACATTATAATAGATACGCGGCAGCTAGAAAGCTCTTCATTGTGTCCTTGGGTACAATAGTGTGCCCTGGACACACAGGGACACATCCATACTTTCGTAAGGACGTATATCGAGTCATATCAAAAATTTTCCGAAAAGAAAAGAATCCTTTTGTCCGTACCTATATACCATCTTGGTCTCTATCAGAGACGATAATCCTGGCGCATAGTAAAAAGAGAATTTCATTCGGGTGCGAAAGAAATTCTTCCGTCTGAATGATAATTCACACACCAGTCACCATTTCATTGAATCATTTTTCCTTGAGACCGCTTCTTTTATCCTGACGCATTTATGGATATGGATTATGTTGACTTTTTGGTGTGAGGTGATACTGGTGAATGGAAATATGAAACACTGTGCCGTAGTCCTCTTTGTATAGAAATGCTGTTGGTGTAGGGTTAAGTCGGCCTACACAAAAGTTTCACTTTTCCCTTAATTATACTTTCGTTTTTATATAATCCTTGCGGGTTAGTTTTCAGCTAAAAATTCAATAACACATGGGAAAACTCCCGGATGCGTGACTAAAAATGTATACGAAAGAAAGATGTAGGGTTTTTCTTCCTTTTTACCTTCGTTGCTTGAAAAATTCAAGTCAGTGCCAAATAAGTGGCAAAAGAGGATACTAAGGCTTGCGAGGAAATAGGGTTGAAGGCAATTCTGCCGACTTCCAATATTGTTCCCCTTGATGTGGGCACAGCTTTATTCACAGTCTGTTTATTGGTTTTCCAGCGTTACATATAACTCACTTTAGTGTCACTTGACAGTTTAACCAGGGAATCACCTATCATCAAGCCGCTGTACCTACTTATTAATGAAATGTCACTGAGCTTATATCATATCATAGTTGTTAAGAATAAAGTGGAGTGGGTCATTGCGGGTCTAAGTCAAAAATGACTCAAACTCGCTCTTCACTACCACACAAAAATAATCCGCTTAAGGGGGGAATCTACATTAAAAGTTTCAAAAAATCCAAAATTTCAAAGCGAAATTCGCACTCATCGCGTATAGTCTACAGGCTCAAGCGCACGGCAGGTAAAGCGGAGCACTCCCTCAGGTAGTCGCTTTATGTACTTACGTAGCCTTGTAGCGGAACCCCACTTTTGCATCTTTGTTTACAAATAACGGTATAAAAGGTACTAGAAGCATCAACACCAGAGATTATCTCGGTTATATTCTCTTTTTCAAACGCGTCCTTCCCAAAACGACTTTTTTCACATTGGCGGGAAGTCTAACTCAAAAAGTAATGAACCAATCATTATAAATTCAAAGTATCTTCTTCTTCCTTGCCTTTTCATACCACTCTGTGGCTTCGCGTTGCTCTGCTTGTGGTGTTGGCACTTCGCCCATTCTGGAGGTATAATCTCCGCTTCCTTCTGCAGGCAGCACGGTCTTGGATGGCATCACCAACACCTTACGTTTATGCAGAACACGACATTTCGCGCCGTCATAGGTTGCCTTAATATTAGCCATAATTTACTCAGGGATGTCTCTCCTGCGCAAAGCCGCTCATATAGAATCCCGGTTCACACTGTTGAAAGCTTCTCGAAATCAATGAAAACCAAGTTAAGTGGAGAATCGAACTCAGCGCATTGCTCGATGATAATTCGTAAGGTGTTAATGTGTTCAGCACAGGAGAATCCGAATCAAAAGCCGGCCTGCTCTCAATTTTGCTTTCTGAGTGCTCATTTAGTCTTTCCAGGATAATTTTATCTATGGATTTTTCAACGGCAGGATGCACGCAAATGCCTCCCCAAATTATGGCAACCCGTAAGGCTCTCCTTTTTTGAAAGATTCGCTATTGAGCCTTTGTTCTACTCAGTGGGAAAGGTCTCCGTGTTCCACGCTTTATCAACAAGTGGGTGCAGCAACTCCACAGTTATGCTTGGCGCTGCTTGATAAAGTTTGGCAGGAATACAGTCGAGTCCAGCGGCCTTACCTCGCTTCAGCGCAATAATGGCAGCAACTATTTCCTTTTCAGTCAGGTAGTTGGGCGTATACACGCATTTTTATAGTCAGCTAAATTGTCTACATGAGGGGAACTTCGCCAGAAGTGATACGGTTCAAAACCATAGCGAAATGCTCCTTCCATCGCCTCATCTGTTCTTCATCTGGAATAAGTAGCTTTCCATCACTCTCCTTCAGCGGATGTTGTTAGAAGTTACGACTACCTCTAAACTCCTTGATGAAGGCGTATACGGCGCTTAAGTTGTTGCTTCTTGCTGCTTCTTCTGCCGAGGCCAGTAGAGGGTTCGCTTACTCTCTTTTACCGGTGAGTCAGCCTTTAGCAGAGGCATAGTTGATGGCTCGTTAGCATACAAAAGAATTCGGGTGTTGCTGGCATTTACTTCCTCCCACATCACAGGGATAATAACCAAAAACGGAACCCGTATAAATCCCTAACTCTCTATTATCATTTCACGATATTTGTGTCCTTTTTTTGATTAGTACTTTCATCGAACCATATAATAACGCACACGATTTAAAGGACCCTCTTTGCAACTTTGTCTTCCGATACCCAAACGGAAGACACACTAACACCAAAATATTAACAAAAGAAACTATAGTCGATTGGGAGGTTCCCTAATCGTATTGTCTTGAAACGTATCCATTCATAATGATCCTCCGACATTCCTTAGTCACAATCCCTGACAACGCCAAGATGTTCGTTATCACGCTCCATGAGCATCGTCAAAAATGTGTCGTCATCGTCACTGGACTGAATACAAAGGGCAAATTGGCCAGTCGGTGGTAGGTCCTTATTCCAATAATTTTCTCGATTTTCTAAGGAGTCGAGTATCCTGTTCGTCTCGTCCTCCACACTATAAGTCTGTTCGTTCAATATGGAGCGTACAAACGAAAGACGGACAAAACTATGATGGTCCAGGAAGTAGTCGAAATTGGAATCATTTGGCATGATTCTCGGCACTTGGTTTTCGGAAACGCTCAAAATGTGTATGACGGGAATGGTCAAGTCCATTATCTCTCGACTTAATACTTTTGGGATAATTAATTTTCTAAGAAGATTTTCACGGTTGGCACACTTAATCGTTTAATTCGCAGCTTATTTGAGAGCATGAGGCGAATGTTTGAATGATTGGAATGGTTGGTGGGTGGTCCTGGAGTGAAGATGGCAAAATCCAGTCAGCCGTTAAAATATTCGACATTTTTCCAAGAGGATTTGTTAGGTTGTAGAGAGCACATTATATTGAAAGCCACTGTGATTGTCATAGTTGGATGATGGAACTTCAATTCAATTCATAATAAAGTAATACGTGAACTCCACTTGATGAGTTCGACCTCTCATATCCCAAATCAACAATAGGATGTGAGAGCCAACCACCAAAGTGTCACCGACATTTTCAGTATATTTCACCTATTTTCTCACTGCATAATCTCAAACATTACTATATTTTCTTACACAATCCGTAGCGTAAAACCTAGAAAAGGAATCGAAAGTTCATCTCGAAATATACTTCTGTCGTGCCGTTCCCATTCGAAAGAACTTTCTCAATCTCGCCCAAATCAGTTGAAATCGAGTTTTATCAATGGACAATGGTAGCAAACAAACGAACAAACAAAAAATAAAGGAAAAATATATGTGTATACCAATGACTGAAAACTTTCCGTTTCCTATAAACACTTTCTTTCAATTCTCTTTGGTTTTGTAGGTGGAAGGAAATATTTCATAAACATTGTGATATTTTCTCAATTTAAAGTTTTTTCCATAGCGTCGAGTTTATTGCAGCGGAAAAATGAGAGAGAAACTTTTCAGAGTTATTTCTTTGAAAGAGTAGCAAAAAACGTAGCAAAGGTAAAATGTACCGAACGCTATTAAAATTGGGAAAGTTTTGATGACCATAGGAAAAATGCACATACTTGTGAAAAGTAGTTTTCAATGCCATTTTTTTATACCTATCTGCGTTTCAACTAACATGATGTGATAGGACGCGGCGTAACTCTGTATTATATAAGCCGGGCCATAATAATGTCGAAGACGAACTTGAAGTTTATGTGAAATATCTTGAATCATTCGGACGAAATATCAAGGCATCGTTTGAATAAAAGTGAACCTCAAGCGAATGGCTTAAGAAACTTCACGCAAATCACATATTGTGACCGTGTTTGTGTACCGAGTGTATGTGGCCCGGCTTAATAAAAAATGATCCGCGGACGCATGAACTGCCGCAGATAGGAGGAGAAACCAGCAGCATCTCAGATAGCTATCGCGACAGCCAAGTGAAGCCAATAGCTATCGGATAGCTATCGGCGTCCGTTGTCCATCGCTCCATTGCCCGCAATGTATTCCTTCCTATCCGATTGAAAGTGACGCGGTGTCCGGCGTCATTTGGACGTTCATGTGCACCGGAGCTAAGACAACGTAGCACCGCTAATGATAAAGTCCATTTTCAACACAGCATATATGAAAAAAAAAAATGAATTTAAATATTGAAGTAAGTCACTGGTGAAGGCTAAAACGGGTTTGAAACGATGAGTTGTAACGGACGGTTTGGTGGGCATCCGAAGATGCCCGTGCGGACGAAGCCTAAGGTAGCATATTACCGTGAAGGTCGGGCCGTGACATCTGGCGAAGAAAAAGGCCCCTCAACGAGCTAAGCAACGGCCTATGCTTGCTGTAGCTCAGTTCGGGAGATGTGGGCGGGGTTTTCCCAGCTCGTTGCCTCTGTCCTTTACGTATTAACAAAAATTCATAGGCCTGGGGAAGACTACACAAACAGGGGAGGCAAAAATGGGGTATAAAAAAAATAGTCGATAAGGATGGAATGGTTGACGGACGGATCAGACGCCCACAAGGTCGCACCTGGGTGCGGGTGTAATGGGACCCTCGGCTTCTGGTTTCGTACCACCAACAGATCACTACTCATCAGGTGCTGCTTCGATCTGCTGGTGGGAGCAGCACTACCAGACCATAATAAATGGTTCGTTACAGGTGGTTCATTACAGAGTCCATTAGTGGATGAATCAGTCGTCCACGTATCTTTGCATGAGCCGGAACTTATCATGTTTGGACATAGTACAGAACACCAACTGAAAAGTATTAGTAAAGATATAAAACAGGGATTCTCGAGTGGGCTCACAGCTGGCGCTATTTTTCTCAACATTGAGAAATCATTGGATAGAGTTTGGCATGACAGATTATTGCATAAATTAATTTTTCCTCATCATCCAATCGAAATAATCAAAATCATTCAAAGCTTTCCAGCAAATCGAAAATTTTGTGTTCACGTTAATTCCGAAATGTGAAATCTATACCCAGCGCCTGCTGGAAAACACACAAATTTCAATACTCAGCCCAACTCTCCAAAATATATATACCAGCGATATTCCAAGAATCCCCATGTGTAAGCCAGCCCAGTATGCAGACGACACCGCTATCTATATATCACATAAGAACCCACAGGATATCGTAGAACACCTAGAACATTGTTTAAATGTCCTAAAACGGTATTACTCCCGCTGGAAAATACAATTCAACACAGGCAAGACACAGGCTATATTTTTCACGAGACATAGATCTACAAAATTCTTACCCAAAACGTATATAAAATTAAACAAAAAAAAACCGAAATATCGAATGAAATATCACTGTCAAATAAACTGATACGTGAGGTAAAATTGCGCGTAGTGTGAACGTGTTCCTCACCCGAAACTGTCAGACTGGCCAAGAGTGAATTTCTGGTGAGTTTCGTCGCGCAACAGTTTCGCGAGTGGTTTCGCAAAATGTAAACGCACCTATAGACAACTTGAAAGTAAATGCATCAAAATTAAAATGTACTTGCATGAGACGGGCCTAAGTTGCCGATGAACATCGTCGCTCTTATTGTGTCATTCTTTTAAGCCTCAAAAAATGGTCGTTTTCCACTATCGATTTTGACTATACCTATACTACTTCAACTTGCATTAGACGCAAAACTCAACGCTCTTTAATCACATCCTACATTTCTTTTTCAATCCGAAGCACCGTTTAGAAGTTATAAGGAAAATACGCCCGCAATCCGAGGGTTTTGTAGCAAGTACTTATTTTGGTATGTAAGTATCGGCTCCTTGCTCTTCTTGGTACCACTTAGATGGATAAAAAAAATAAAATGTCTGACCCATAATATAGTATCTTATATGCAGAATCATATTACGTGATTGTAACGAAACTTAGAACATACGGATATTATTGCCTATGGTGTTGGTTATCCTTGGCCATCGGTACTTTTGATCTCGGACGTGTTTAAGGGATGCAGGGATGCGCTAACTGTAACTATGGAAACAAACTATTATTAACCTATGTATTTTGAGGAGATATACAAATTCCATTATTTCCCATTTTATATACTTCACGGAACCCACCTTCCTGGAAGTTTTCATTTTTCTAAGTGTAACGGTCTGGAAATACAAGGGGTGGGGGGGGGGGGGCAAATTACGATCTAATAATTTATACTCCCTCATTGTTCCCCTTTTTTCAAATATAAGTAAAGTAAACTCAACATTACCTTTTTCACAACACCCCACTTGCCTATACCAGTCGATAAACAAAATTTGACCTTAATTTTAACCCTCACCTTCCCCTCCACCGCCCGTTACAGTTGGCCAATTATCACACATCGCCCCCTACCAATCTTTACCCTTTCATAAATGTAATTAACCATAATATGTAACAATAACTGCGATTCGCACTACGAAAAACAACATGCAGTAGTAGTACCTTTGAAGCCGGTAGGTGTATTTTTTGTATGAATAGTGTAAAAATGCCTAACTTTAAGTGAATGTACTATTGTTAAATATTACATGGTTGTAATGAAACGTAGAGGCATTATTGCCTATGGTGTTGGTTATCATTGGCCATCAATATTTTTGACCTCGGGTGTGCTTAAGGGGTGCAGGGGTGTGCTAACTGAAAAAATAGAAATGTACTATTATTAACCTTTTTTGATGAGATTTTGGAATTCTATTATTTATGGTTTTCTATGTTAGTAAAATGCCGCTTTTCTATAAATTTTCACATCTCTAAGTATAACGGTTTCGAAATGCAAGGGGGGGGGGGGAACAAACTCGGATCACATATTTTCCCCTCTCCCTCTTTTCCCCTTTGTTCAAATTTGAAGGAAATACCGGAAATGGAATGTACTCGACGGTACCTTTCTTACGATACTCCACTTGCCTATACCAAATGAAAAAAAAATTTCGTCCTTCATTTCCCCTCTATAGGGACCCCCCCTCAAAGTTGACCTATTACGATGCATCACTTTCTCCAGAGAATTATAGTACTTCTACATATTTTCACTAAATTTCATACATGTAGCCTCAGCGGTTCGTGAGATATTCCATGGACAGACAGACAGACAGACAGACGGACGCATGACCGATTTCATAAGGGTTTTGTTTTACTACAAAACCCTAAAAAGGGCTCAAAATACTCGGATTTTCACCTCTCAAAAGTCAAGCTTACCTTCTGCGATCGAGCAAACTCAGTTTCCATGTATTAAGGATATTACTCCGGGGAATAGAGTCTGAAAAGGTGACCTTACCTTGCAAAAGGTTCAGTAGTTCTAATTTTTTGATATGTTACATAGACCAGTCCCGTAGTCAAGAATCCAAATTTCTGACCTCCCACCCCCTGTGCGTTCCCTGTGGCACCCCTAAAACAGACAAATTTCCGGTCATTTTTAACTTTATTGCACATACATATCTTTTTAATTGTGAATCCTAGTAAAAAACTTTCTACCAGAAAGTTATAGACCATCAAATTTCCAATAACTTTGACGGACTAAGTTTTTCCGTCAAGCTACTATCTTAAGAGATACGAGCTGTAAAAATTGCACATTTTTTACAAAAACTATACGTTTTTGATTGTTTTGTCGGGTTTTTGTTTCTATTATCCCGAAACGGTATTTTTTCGTAGATAAAGTTGTAATTGAATAGTATTGAATGATATCTACATAATTATGGTATAGTTTCAATACATAAATAATTTCCAAAACCTGTTTTTTCGTACATTTGCATGGACTCGAAGAATCATGCGGCCAGTATGCCAGTAATTTAATTTTAGTCGCGTAGAAAGTTTTTTTTCCGGATCACACGTATGCATTGGTGTAAATTGCGCGTTTACTTTTTTTCTAGTTATTTGTTCATTAACGAACATAAGTAATGGCTTCATCATCATATCCTCCGTGTTGTATATGTAATGGTAGTGAGAGTGGTGATGTTGCTATTGTGAAAGAGAAAAGCATAAAAAGACTACTTGAAGCTAGTTTTGCACTTTGTTTGAAAACAAACCCTTCATGAATTTCCAAATATCTTCAGAAATCCTAACGCCAGTGTTTCGGCCATTTTCGAAGCAGGAGATCGTATATTTCTTGTTCTATATGGCGGTGACACAACAAAAACATTAGAAGCTTTGCGATATCAACTATTCTGGAAGTCTGCTACAGGTAACAAGTTGAATCTTTTAAAGCTACCACTGACCCAGGATGCAGCTATGTACCACATCTTTCGGATTTATCACCAAGTTCTGACATGGCAGAGCCAAATTAAAAACCCTCTGGACTGGGGATGGAGAAGGGACAGCCAAGGACTTGCTCCTATCAAAACCACCAGAGATCCAGCTCTTCAATCTATCCTGAAATGCATTTCATGTAAGTGCAAAAAAGGCTGCACTAAGGCCTGTAGTTGCAGAAAGAGCGATCTAAAGTGCTCCGTAATTTGCAAAAACTGTTGTGGACAAAGCTGTAGCAACAAAGCGGAATGATAACTAATGATTATGAAGATGATCCGACTGAACTACTTGTTGAAGAAGTCAACCAGGAACAAGCTGAGACTTCAAAACCCCACAAAAATAAGCGTATAAAAATATAAGTTTCCTTAACTATTGCTTAATTGAAACTTTACCATAATAATACAGATATTATTAAATACTATTCAAGATAACTTTCTCTATGAAAACGTACCGTTTTCGGGATAATAGAACAAAAAAAACCAACAAAACCATCTTAAACGTATAGTTTTTTACAAAAAATGTGCAACTTTGACAGCTCGTAATTCTTAAAATAACAGCTTGACGGAAAAACTTGGTGCACAAAATTTATAGGAAATTTGGTGCTCTATAACTTTCTGGTAAAAAGTTTTTCGCTAGGATTCACAATTAAAAAGATATGTGCAATAAAGTGAAAAATGGCCGGAAATTTGTCGGTTTTAGGGGTGCCACAGGGAACGCACAGGAGGTGGGAGGTCAGAAACTTGGATTCTTAACTACGGGACCGGCTTATATAACATATCAAAAAGTTAGAACTACTGAACCTTTTGCAAGGCAGTATGCCTTTATTCCCCGGGCTATATATAGAATGGATTAAAATTATTTCCAGACCTTTACCTAATATTTCCTATTACAATCTTATTTTCACTGACCTATATTTACACAAAAAGCTGACATTTCCATATATTGTATTTGGCGCACAGCAGCACTGAATACGAGTATAAATCACTTGGCTGTGGTGAGCTTTTAATACTTTTTATTGCGAATATATTTGAGCCATGAATGGCAAGCTTCCATCAGCTTTCGATCCCCTAAAGAAAAACAATTCAGAAACATGCATAACAATTATAAAGCAATGAAAGTCTTATCTGGATTTGTATCTGCTTATTAATTGCTCTTCAGCACAATGACATTTTAAGTGATTTTCCACTTCGTTTTCCTTTGTCTAGCCGTTTTCCAACAGCCTCGAAACAAATCGTCCGTTACATCCCTCGAGTTTCATTCAAGGGCTGAAAATGGCAATTCTAACTCACAGTGGGCTTTATACCATTCCATACCCGTATATCCTAGTGCAAATATGTATGTTGTCTGTGTCGAAAATCGTCCAAAAACCCCATGAGGGGAGTGTGGGCAATTTGCAGGGCAATAAAAACTTCAGGCACTTTGTTTGACCAATTTAACAATATGTGTCAGAAAAGTCCAACGGTTAAAACTATGGTCGGTGTGTGCTTGAGCTGGCGTCAATGGCCCCCTTCTAAAAGTCCTGCAATTGGTGTATCATTGTGTGTCGACGCAACCTCACGTCGCTGGTCATGCATGCATAAATGTGAAAGGTAACTTGAACCCTGGAACCTGCCTAAAATTCGCCGGTAAGAGAACATTGCAGAGAGCTTAAATTTAATTCCACCCCTGTCAAAGACAACTTGTTTCTATTTTGTTTAACCGGAGGCGTTGCACTAAATATGTATAGAACAAATTGTTTGAATGACCTAACTACATTGAACGAATATTCGATAAACTCTGAAATGAGATAAGAAAGGACGTATTGAGGTAGGTTTCTGAGTTTTTGCACAAAAACTAAAAAAAAATGATTTTTTCATAATTAAGGCTCGGTTCTCAATGTGCGGTTAAAGTTTAACGTGACGATATACTGGCGGTTAACACAATTTTTTTTTTTAAGTATCCGATTGGCATTTATAGAAGAGAAAACGCTAAGCGGAACTTTTCTGCAGGTTAAGGCTGGCCACATATTGAGTTGCGTTCGTGTGTGTTCTGTCAATGAGTCGCGTCCTTGCATTGTTCAACAACGCAACGCAATGTTGTCAGTTTGATAATAAATCGGCTGCTATCTTGTCAACAGTTTGAGTTGATAGTTGTACGTTAAAAAACTAAGTAAATCGAATATTTAACGTTACAAAATATCCACGTCTGTAGTTAACGGTTAGGAATCAAACCCAAGGATTGAAAACTTAAGAACAAAACTTAAATTTTCATCTGCTTTCAAAATACTCGTTCCAAGTGTACCACCACGACTTGTGCAAAAGAACCGAACTCCAGTCTCCAGATCAAGAACCCCGGTGAACTATAGGTGCTCGTATTTATTCTAACTGTGTCAATTCAGTTTCAAATGATTCTTTTGCATTTGAATGAAAACATGCGATTGTCCTTTTACCAAGCCACGGACAAGGCTCAACGTTGACGACGTTCAAACATACGTAAACGTTGCCAAGTACTCTGGTGCTAATTACAGAGAGAAACGTTTTTAATGGAATCCGGTTCACCGAGAAGAGGGCACAATTCTACGTACGTACAATGGAGAACAACAGTTTGTTTAAATCGCTTTCAGATTCATTTCAGGCAAAACGGATTCCTTTGGATAGATGGACGGCTTGAAACCAAGAAACCAATGAACTTAGGGGGCACTTTGAGCATTGTTGTCGGTGGTAAAGTCGTTTAAGGGATTAAATGTGGTGGAAAATTGTTTTGAATTTAAAGGACTCTTTATGGAAGAACGATGAAAATAAAATAAAAGAATGAAATAAAAATAAAACGAACTTATCACATTGGGAAAGTGCATAGTCGTTATAGGGAAAACTTTTCAGTTGCTGTCGATGTCAACATATACCTATATAGGACAGAAACGAGTCCATTAGTGTTGAAGTCATCGTCCAAGGATTGGTTATTCGTTTATGAAGGGGGGGAAGAAATCGCTGCCATAGTATTCCACGAAGGCGCCACCTGGTAGCGGCAGGGGTGTAAGCCGCGAATGACTAACTCTTACATAATCTGTTTAGTCTGACGTTTGAAGTTTCACTTTATGTAATTGAAAAACACCCCAAACTACAAAATTTATTTAATGTACATATATGTATATACAGGGTACCCCGCGTTAGGTGGGCAATACTGATAGGGGTTATACCACACTTAGTTTGAAGGATAATGACAACAATTAAATTCGCATATCTTCAACCTTTACCAACTATAACTGTTTTTGTGTTTGTCGTCAAAAATCGTGACCTGCCACACAAAATCAAAATATGCCACTTCCCCAATCATCGAACCTGTGATTTGACATCACTTTCTAAAACTACATAAAATTTTATATAAAATAACTTTTCCCGATGGCGAAAATGCGTTACTTCATAGATACAACTATCCAAACTTAGAAGAAATTTCAAAATCTGTTTGTCATCGAAAATTCAAATGAAAATTTTGTAACGGTACTTTGAAGTGGCATGTCTTGCAAATTTGACAAAACTTGTCCTAATGTGTTGACTTTTCAGCGGTTTTCCATGAAATTTTTTGTAGTTTTAGAAAGTGATATCAAATCACAGGTTCAATGATTGGGGAAGTGGCAAATTTTGATTTTGTGTGGCTGGTTACTGTTTTTGACGACAATCACAAAAACAGTTATATCTTGGTAACGGTTAAAGATATGCAAATTTAATTGTTGCCATTATTTCTCAAACTAAGTATGGTATAACCCCCATTAGTATTGCCCATCTAACGCGGGACACCCTGTTTACATGTCTTTCGGGAGCGACTTACTCCTAAAGCTTTCCAAGCTTGTCAGCAAAAGACCCGCTATGGAGGTGTATGCTAGCAACTGATAGTGATAATTTTTTTGCTGATTTTTTGCTCTTTAGAAATTAAACCGTACAATTCAAATAATAGGCCAGTAAAATCAAATTTTATTAATTATAATTAGGGAAAGATCTGAAAATAATTTTAGCCCCTTCTGTAGATACTGAATACATGGAAACTAAGTTTGCACGGTCGTAGAAGGTGAGCTTAACTTTTGCAGGACGAAAAGCCGAGAAATTT
The DNA here is from genome assembly GCA_964017055.1 of Chloromyia formosa. Classification (NCBI taxonomy): domain Eukaryota; kingdom Metazoa; phylum Arthropoda; class Insecta; order Diptera; family Stratiomyidae; genus Chloromyia; species Chloromyia formosa. Next base: position 13,052,397 of record OZ024818.1, on the reverse strand, counting down.
GAGCCCTTTTTTTTAATATTATCCTTATAACTCCTCAACGGTGCCTCGGATTGAAAAAACTAGCATTAGTAGATTAAAGACCGTTGAATTCTGCGTTTATTGCACTGCTCAAAGTTGAAATTCGGTTCAGTAGCGTAGTCAAAATCAATAGTCCAAAAATTACAGATTTCGAGGGTTCGGAGAAAAATCACACTTTATCACTTTTCAAGTTCACAGATCTTTGCAACGGATGCTCGAAATAGAAAAGCTTGTCTGTAAAAGTTGGGGGTAATTTGATTGTAAGCCTAACGTTGCCAATATTTTTCAATTTGGGCCATTTTTGGAGTAGTTATGAGCAAAAATTCAAAAATGGCAGCTCATCGATTTATGCCTTAAAAGCTCAATCTCGGTAAGTATAACAGCTAGAAGTTTTATTTTAGTCTCAAATTGTAGATAAATGACTGTAGTTTAACAAAGTTTTACAAGGTTTTTTCTAAGACCAATTTAGGAGATACTAAAAAGAAACAGGGGAAGCCAAACAATTAGTCACATTTTCATAATTCCAGGGTTTTATAGTGATCGCCTAACTTGGCATGTGAAATTCACATCGCAAACAGTGAGAACGCCGTGTGATGCGCATGGGACGACTCGAATTACAATATTATCAGCCAGGTACTATTTGTATTTTGCAAAAAAAATCGTTACTCCATTGCCTTCCCGAATAATAAACTCTCTAATGACGCTTGCAATCAACGCCATGCATATTGCCATATCGCAATAGTCCGACTAGCTGAAATACTCCAAAACGACGAAAAACACCATTAATTTTACTGTCGTCCTGAAGTCATAAAAATCCTTCGTTTTTTTTCTGCCCAGCAGAGTTGAACGATAATGACCATGAGAAAATAAGACCCTGCTTAATACCTATCGAGGTGACGTAAATAAATTTTATCCCAATCTCAAACTCACCTTCTGATGATTTATTTCATAACAACATTAACTGGTAAAATCTGAAAGCGCTCACTCCACTTATCCTCCTCGTTTGCTACCTGGACATGTCCAACTAATTGCTCTTTACAAAACTCTAACTTCAATACGTTGGGATGCTCAAAGAACAACAGGAGACTAGCAAAGTAGCAAACTTTTCGCAACAATGTCCTGTTGAGAGGGTGAAAACTACCAAAAAAATAAAAGCAGGGGTCCTTGAAAATTCATCGATGAATAAGTTGCTCGACAGAAGGCCAGGCGATAGAACTCCCATTGAGTCGTCCTTCTGGTTAATGTTACTTTTCTGTTCACTTTATATCTGGATATTTCTCCACGGGATAATTTTCAAAGAATTCACAGTTTACAGACTCTTGTTCGTTCGTTTATGTTGTACTTTTCATTGGAGCGTGTTTTCATTTTTGGGAATTCCTATCCTTGTACGTTTACCTCTATATTTAATTTCAAGGTAGTTTTATAAGCGGTTATAAGCTGACGAGTTAAATTACATAAGAAGAAGAGTTTGTTTGAAAGCAAGCGAAAATAATGTCGGAATTGTCAAGTGAATTTAACTATGTAGATAAAAGTTCAAGTAGAAAAGTAATGGCTGTATAGATGCTATGGGATAAAAAAAAATAGTAAGCGACTTTGTATATACAATGTGTGTAACCCCAGCGTCTCACACTTCTTCAATCATTGTCAGCTACTGTATTGCAAAAGCAATCAAGTCGTATCGGATCGGAAATAAAATATCCATGGTAACAAATATCTATAGCACCGACCACAAGACTATCGATATTGAAAACATCCAACATCGACACTAAAAATTGGCTCAAAATGCTCATCCGTCTAACAAGCGGACTTTTTCGTCGAAAGGGTTTGAAAGGTCAGCATCACACTTGACCTGCATTTGCACCCTTTAATTCTGTTGCAAATATTCAAGGAGTTAGAGCGAGTCGAACGTGATACTAACCATTAAAAAATATGCTTATAATAGGGATGAACATCGGTCACCGACTGTTTTTATAAACCTATGTTCAATGTCGGTGTTTGATGTTTTGTGATAGTCTTCTATGTTGACCACTTTTGTCAGAAATAGATAATGTTAGCTTTAAGGGGCTGCTCTGACATATAGAGCACACTTAGACCACCATAAGGCTCTTTATGAAACCACCCTAGAGTCATCACCATCCACCGACCAAACCCATTGTGCAAACTAGCCGCAATGAAACAATGCAGCTGACCGACAGTTCTCTCCATCAGGTCATCCAAATCGGTAAAGTAGTAAGACCCAAGGGGTGGTGGAGATAGAAACTCCACCGCTCAGTTAAGCAATTAGTGGTTCAATGCTTCTGTCTAGTTATGATCAGGCTCATACAGATAAATCTTCACCACGGTCATGCAGCATCCGCTGCACTTCTTCTCCGTCTCGCTCAAAAGGGGGAAAATATTGCTTTAATACAGGAGCCGATCAGCTCTTCTCAGTCAAATTGATACTCCAGAGATGCTGGGAATACAACGTAAACGTATACCAAATCTTTGTCGACTTCAAGCAGGCATACGACAGTATCGATCGTGGAGTACTGTACAACATCATGCTGCAATTTGGTATACCAGCAAAATTAGTGCGACTGGCAAAGATGACGATGACCAACTCCGTCTCACAAGTCAGGATCCAGAATAGACTCACTGATCTATTTGAAACACGCACTGGTTTGAAACAGGGCGATGGACTGGCACCGACGCTCTTCAACCTAGCACTGGAATACGTTATTCGCGCCATGAATATGGACAACAGCAAGACGCTACTCATCAAGTCGACACAATTAGCAGCGTACGCCGACGACATCAACATCATGTCCCGAAGATTGGCTGACGCAGAAGAACTTCTGCATACGCTCGATACCGCTGCAAAGGAAGTTGGATTACGTATTAACGAGGGTAAAACTAAAATAATGATGCAATCGGTGACAAGGACACCTGCACAACCAAGCATCAATGTGGGGGACCTCAACATCGAGTTCGTGAACAACTTCATTTACCTGGGTTGCAACCTGTCAAGGGACGCCAACGAAACTGACGAAATCAAGCGACGGATACAGTTAGCTAATAAGACTTTTTTCTCGGTTCTCCCCATAATGAAATCGAAACATGTGCACAGAAACACGAAGCTCCGCGTGTACAAAACCATTATACGACCAGTGCTGTGCTATGGCTGCGAAGCATGGACCCTAACTCAAGCCTCCGAAAACATGCTAGACACTTTCGAACGTAAGGTTCTACGGCGAATTTTCGGGGCTGTTTGCGATCGAGATGGATGGCGCATCCGGTACAACCATGAGTTGTATGAAATGTACGATGAGCTGCAAGTCTCGAAAATCGTCAAACTACAACGACTTCAATGGGCAGGGCATGTACAAAGAATGGACGATGATCGCATGCCTAAGAGAGTAATGAATGCAGAACGAGTCGACGGCGCGAGACTGCGAGGACGACCGAGATCTCGTTGGGAGAGCTCAGTAGGTGTGGACGCCGCGCAGCTGCTGGGCTCCCAAAATTGGAGGACGCGGTCACGTGACCGAGATAATTGGAGGACAATGATCCAGGCGGCCAAGGCCCGACGTCGGGCTGCCGCGCCACGATGATGATGAATACAGGAGCCTTGGCTCGAACGCGATCTAATGAAAGGTCTGAGGTCTCCACAACACATTTTCAGATTATTGAAACAGGCGGAAGAGAATTAAATTGAAATTTTGTAAATAATTTGTTTCACTGGTACTAATGACCGGTAGCTTAGCACGATTAGGCGTCAGCCTGATGCTTCTTCTACCGGTTCGTGAGCTCGAGTTCCGCCGTAACGTAGTCATAGTTGCCTGTGTAATCTTCTCTCTGTGATGGGGGCGTGAGAATAAGCGTCATTCTTCCACAGCTTGTCACAGACAGCGACTAAATAGACAGGATGTGTATTTCAGCAACATACATCATCCCAATCTATCATAAGCTAACGGAACGTTCACTGGCCCTCTAGGAGTAGTTGACGCGCTGTGTACCACAAGGCCTTAAGGCAAATAGTATTATCCGCATGCATACCGAATTCGTAATATTCAAATTATGACAGAATTCATCATCAAACAAACCACAAAATGAAATTTTCCACGAACTGAAAATATAACGTACGAGTAAATCGCATTAAGCGTGAGCAATTTTTCCATATAACCGACCATTACTCATCTTATCACTGACTGCAACAGTGAAAGCCTGCGCTGAAAAAATCAAGAAGCAGCCCCAATTTATTTATGTGTGTAGTGAAAAGAGCTTTGGGATATTTTGAATCCTTTCACATTACGTTTCGCTGTTTCAACGAGCATTCACCGCACAGCATATGCAATCTGTTGCAAAATTTGACTTACAGAGAGGAAAAAAAAAACGTGCAGTGTATCATAAATTCGTCAGCCATTCTGAGTCCTTGTTGATGCTCTAAGGAACCACCACACGTATGTATGCACATGGCAACAAAATATCATCAACTTGTACTGTCAACGGCATGAATAAATTGGAGCTGTTAGCATCAGTTTCATTCATTTTGCATTTATTTCAACATAAATATACATAACATACTTACTTAAAGGCGGTGAACAGAGGATATGTTTCATATCCTACAATTCCAGGGGCAAAGGTATTTTGTAGTTGAGAAACAAACCTGCTTTTGGAAATATGCAAATTATGTCTAGGGGGCATTTGAAATTAAGGTAAATTACGGATTTGTTGATATATGATGAATCTGCATGTGCTCGCTCAAGGGAGCAATATTTAAAGGTGCCTATACTTTTTTTAAGGGTTCCGTTATAATCAGCTTGGAATTAACAAGTAATAAGTTAGGTAATGAAAAATACGCTATCGGCACTAACCCCTGTGGGACATAGCGGGCCATCTTCTCTCAAGTGGTTTATTTGACGTTCATCAGAATAAACTGGTTTCGGAAAATGCATGTTGCTAGCATGGACCTCCTATCCATTTAGCCGCATACTTGCGACACGTCGGGAAAGGTTGAGGCTTATTGTTATGCTCCACACCACAGGGGGAGACAATACAAACATTCACGATGGGATTCGAACCCGTAGCTAATCCGTATCAACCTCCATTTTTCCAACCTAAAGAGGCGAAAAGAAAAACCGCGTTGATCAGATGAATTCTCTCAAGGATCTTCTAGCTTCCACACATCACTTGTCTTGATTCGGTTTGGACCTATGCACGTGATTTTTTTTAGTGTGGAATGGCCGGGCAATGAGCTGTAAAATCAGCTGAGGACTGTCTCCCTGCCTTTTAAGTAATGTATGCCCTCCACGACTTTATTAGCCACCTTTGGCACGAACTCGATAGGAAGCCTCGGGAGTTAGGATATGGAGAAAGCAAAACAAAATGGAATGTGCTTAAAGGCGTTTTTAACCCTTTGGTGTTGACATAAGCACATTCTCGAATATAAAATGAAATCTGATGAGTGTCGTCTGAATCGAAGTGATGGGACCAATGCAATGGAGTGATGTTGAAGGAGTTGCAAACCCTTTGCTGTTGACATAAGCACATTCTTGGAGACAAAGTGAAATCTCGGAACTACGGGTGTCGTTTGAATCGGGATGATGAGGCCGATGTTCAATACATTGTGGTGAAAGCGTTTTTAACCCTTTGGCGTTAACATAACTACATTTTTGAACATGAGGTAAAACCTAGGAAATACGGATGTCGTTTGAATCGGTGTGAGGGGGGCAATGCACTGGAGTGTTGTTAAAGGGGGTTCTAATCCTCTGATGTTCACATAAGCAACGTTGACGCAACGTCGACACTACATTGACGCAAGATTGACGCAACGATGCCGCAACACTGAAGCAACGATGATGCAACGTAGAGAGAAATCATGTTTTTCCAGAAAACGATGACCCTAAATAGGGTGAATGAGTCACCAATTTTCTCAATTATTCATGATGTATAACACAATATAGTCACAACGTTTGAAAACCTCCTTACAAGAAATTGCTGCCGAAACTACCAACACAAAAGCTATTTTTGTGGGACCACAAACACAAGCAAACTGAACTTACCAAAGCTAGGTATTTTTGTGGTATCCTTAACTGAATGAATAGCGAGTGATTGTTGCGTTTTATGTATGGTAATTGTTTTGGTACCGATAACCATATGGCTACGTGAACGCTTGTTTTCGGTATTTCCTGATTCCTAATGATTGTCGTGCTCGGTAGCCGTGGTCGTTCGGTCACCGCTCTACGATACTAATCTAGAGCTCGGAGTTCAAATCTCAGCGCTATCAAAAACTGCCTGTGAGTACTAATAGAACTCTCACAGTGCTCCGAGCTCGTCAGTCAAGGCAATTAGCAACATTTCCTGATTCTCTTGTTTCCCTGTTTTTCTCCATAAATTTTTAGAAAAGAGAGTAAAAGCACAGCGATAACCATTAGATTTACTGTAAGCATCCATATTTTGTGAGAAACAGTACCAGTAGTCAGCGCCGTCGTGAGAAAATCCGGGCCTGGTACTCAACTTTTGTAGGGGCCCATATATGGCGACCGGTAGCTCAGTGCGTCAGAGTGGTATGAAAGGGCAAGCAAAAAGCTCAGTGCGTAGATAAGTTTTTTTTTTCTCTTTTTTTTCAATTTGTCAAATTTTCGGGCCCCCGAGAAACACGGGCCCGGTGCGTTTCACCCCTTCCGCCTCCCCCCCCCCCCTCGACGGCCCTGCCAGTAGTATTCCTTCATCGATACGGTATTATATTAGTAATATTGCTATTAAATTTTGCGATTAACTATCTGCTTGTAATCCGGAATTTTACTTGTAATATTCCCGTATCGAATTGGGTATTGCTCCAATATTTTATCTAAATGAATCCGCACTTTCCCCCTTTGTTGTATTGTATTCTAGAGTGAAGAGGACTGTGCTATGTTCGTCAGCTAACGAAGAATAGTGATAAAAAATCACACACATGGAAAGTTTTCGTGTCATTTTTAAATGCATGCTAGAAACTTCGCAATTTCGAATAATTGCGAAGGGTATCTCCAAACGTACCCAATTAATGTACATGCCTACATCAAGGTTTCGGAATTTTTACAATCCTTTTAACCATACTGCTTCCAAGCTTTTCACTTAAAATTCAATACTCGTACATTAATGTTGCCACCATCCGCGTCCATTAGCCTGCAGGTTTTCCACTAAAATATTACAATTACACGCGAATAATAATGAAATTATTTGCCTAATTGAACACACAGCATTTTGTAATAATACTTAGACTAAAAGCATATAGCTGCATGTTGTACCAATTAATGAAATGCTTCAAAAACCGCACGAAGAATACAATAATGTGAAATGATAGCAAGCACTACATCAATCGAAATAGAACGCAACATCAAAGCTTGACACTCGGTGGTCGGTCTCAAATGAGAAGCATTTTATTAAAAGGACGACGAGACGAGTCAACTCGGCATCACACATCAAGTGTCCGTATGAAGCTTATTTTAAATAGAAATGTACATTAGGGCTTGTTACACACATTTATAAATTAATGGTTGCAGTAAAACGGCTATTCAAAGTTTAATGTGTGGCCGCTCGTTTCAATTAAACGCCGAGCAAATTGTTAGACACGCATCACGCTATCCGTCAGACGGTTAATCATGCAAAATGTAAGGGGATGCGGAAGGATATGGTCATTTTGAGTATATTAGGAGCTTTAGCCAGACTTCAAAGTGTATGGTTATAGGAGGCCGATAGCTCAGTGCGTTGATGCGCCAGCCTGATGTTTCATCAAACCGGTCGCGAGTTCGAATTCCTGCGTGGCCATGGGTGGTCTTACTCCTTTGGTGTAATAATCAGCCACAGCCATTCCCGCAGGAAGTATATGTTGGTAACATGCATCGTCCGAAACTAGTTATATGCTAGCAAAACGTCAACTAAGCCGCTTAAAAGTAGTTAACGGGCTTACGCCCTACTGCGGATTATGGCAAACAGTAGTAGTGTACGGTCGAAGATAAGATAAACGACAAAATATATTTTCCGATTCTATAGATTCGACAAAAACCAATTCGGCACAAATCTCGATGCAATGCTATCCCGACGGCTATAATATTTCAAGTCAGCTTTTGGCGGATCCATGTGGCTCCGATGACAGGTTATATTCAACACCGGGTGATATTTGTCTCAATAAATCGAAACCCATGATCCATCATCTACATATATCGGTAAAAATTCTCTCGCTCAATAGAGCTATACGAAAAGAAATTTCCCGTCCACAAAGAACACGACGGGGATGGTACAATGGCAAGGGGATCGTCGATAAACTCGATTGTCCATTCGAGCACTATATCAGAACAATGACACTCGATCGAACTATCATGCTCGTTCGCAATTATATCCAGTTTTGGACTTGTATCCTACTCATTTGTTAGTTTGGATTAATTAGCAAACACGAACGTTGGTTCACTTTATCGCTTTTTTGGCCAGCCCATATATTCATATGATTGACGGGCATATGGAATGATCCATGCTGTGAGTTGGTGAGTTGGTCCAAACACTTCCCGTGGTCCGATCTGAACCAAATTCAGTATATAGGTTCCTTGAGTGACCATGATCCCAGAACAGTCGCACCAAATTCGGTCATCGACTGGACTAACAATAAATTCCGCAATGTTCAAATCAGGGTTACATACTTGCCTTTCTTTCTTTTCGCCAGTCTATTCAAAAAGTACAAGTCCGATTTCAACGAAATTTGACACGCAGCTTCCTTGGGTTATTATAAATAACGCACGGTATTTTGGTCCCGCTGCAGGTGTGATAAAAGATAAAAGGACCTTCTTGACATTAAAGTGATGTCTAGACAAGATGGGTATCATATGACTAGGTTTATTGGAGCGAGTGCACTAGACTACTGTTGAAATCATTTTGAAAAGAACATTGTGGTTAATCAGCGTTGATGACAATCTGAGTCCTTTGGTAAGGAAAAAGGACGTTCTTGACAATAAAGTGATATATATGTAAGATGGGTCTCATATGACTGGTAGGGTTGAGGCGAATGCACCAGACTACTGCTAATAGCATTTTCAGCCCTTCGGCGATGAAAAAGGACATTTTTGGAAACGAAGTTGTAATGAACCAAATGCTGGTCTGATAGTGCTGCTTCCACCGGTAGGTGGCAGCACCTGATGAGTAATGATCTGTTGGTGGTACGAAATCAGAGGACGAGGGCCCCATTACACAACTAAGGCGTACGCCAACCATTCCATCCTTCTCGCCTCATTTTTTTTTATTCCCCATTTTTGCCTCCCCCGTTTGTATTGTCTTCTCCACGCCTATGAATTTTTATTAATACGTAAAGGATAGGGGCAACGAGCGGCAAAAACCCCGCCCGCGACTCCAGAGCTGAGCTACAGGAAGCATAGGCCGCTGCCTAGTTCGTTGAGGAGCCTTTTTCTTCGCCAGATGGCACGACCCGGCCTTCACGGTCATTATGCTACCTTAGGCTCCGTTCCTACGTGCACCTTTTATTTAGGACGCATCTACTGGTTGCTAGAAGAAGTTCGTTCATTCGACGATGTTCCACCTCATTCACCTCAATTAAATTCAATGGGATTCCACATTTTTTCCAATTGGAAAAGTGATTTTTGTCGAAATATTATAAAACTCTTCGGAATCAATTAATTTCTTCTATCACAGTTGCATTTGATAGGCTCAATGCTTGCTCTTGACGTAATACAATGAAGTTTGTTGTTAATATTTTTCAAAGAGTGGAATTATCCCACCATTAAAAATCCAAACTTTATCTGAGACAAAATCCATTTCATGTCAAATACATGCTTTTACCCTGTATGGGTTAGATACATAGTTTTTTTTGGCACAAAAGCTCGGGTTAGCTACCCTTGACCTGGATAGCTGCAAAAGAACGCGCCTTATATCTGCTGATCAGTAAACTGTACATGTTGCTCAGTAAATGTTATATCTGTTGATCAATACACACTGTATCAGTTGCTGAATAGATAATGTATCTGTTGTTTAATTAATACTGTATCAGTTCGTGAGTACATACTGTTGCTCAATAGATGCTGTATCTGTTGGTCAATAGATACTGTATCTGTTACTCAGTAGATGTTGTGTATGTTGGCCAATACATATCTGTTCCCTGTCGATTCTATATTTTTTGCTCAATAGATAATGTATCTTTTGCTCAGCAGATGCTTTATCTGTTGATCAATTGACCAAAAAGCTGTATCTGTTGGTCAAAATACACTGTACCTTTTGCTCAATAGATGGTTTATTTTTTCGTTAACAGATACGGTACCTGTTGCTCAATAGATGCTGTACCCGTTCGTCAAGATATACTGAATCCGTTGCTCAGTAAATTAATCGGTGCGGCAGTGACGTGCAGTGACTTTTTAATCTGGTCAAGCGCTAGGAAATTAAAAAAAAAATTCAAGGCTCCGAAAGTGCTATTTTTTACATTTTGAGATCTTTTGCGAATTTTTGAAAGTAAAACGATTATTTCCTCAAGAAAATCTCCTAAATAAGTTTCCGACCCAAATTCAGTGCATCACCTTCCATGAATGAATGAATGTATTTCATCAAACAACTACCGCGTAAGATCATTTTCACACCAATTTTTAAACAGAACTGCAAAATATTTGGTTTAGGAAAAATGCTAGTAAGTACAGGAGATGGGCGAAAGACGGAACAAATTTTACCAACGGATATTTCTCCCGGACTAGAGATTGAACTCACAGCTACTTATTCAGGAGAATCCAAGGCCAAAAAACGTCACAAATATAGCTCTCGTGAAAAGTTCAGGTTTTACCATTTTTGGCTCTTTTTTTCAGAAACAACAACAACAACATATTGGTCCAGGTTTTTCCCTTATGATTTTTTTATTCGTGTTTGTAGAAAACAGTGGTTTCGTAAGCAGCGTATTCCCTTCTTCAGTTCTAAGATCTAAAAACCTGGACTATTATTTAAAATTTTTCTAACAATACGAGAAACCACCAGAAAAAAGCAAACGAAAACTATAAAGTGTAGCTAGCTGTACTCGTATATTCTTCACCATTACCACCATTACTAAAACCAATTATTAGCTTCCTTTTGATTAAAAATCATTTTCCTAACATTGATATAAGTCGAAATATAAATTAATTATTGGAATATTTTTTTATCAGCCGAGAAAAGATATAAACAATTATCATTTTTGTAATCTTTGGTCACAAGAAAGTTCAAGTAAATCTTTATAATTTGCAAAAGGAATAAAGTTTCTAACATGTGTAGTATCCGAAAAAAAGGTAAGGAAAAATTACACTTTTTCAACATAAATGAGAAGACTTCCCAATATGCATAGATACATTTATTTCATATGCCTATATCCACCGTCATCATTCTTCATGTATGTACATATAAAGAATCAGGCTACAAATGTTTCAGACAGTTGTTGCCGATTCATCATACTCGTACAAGCTGAAAATGTAGCGCTTGCATATCACCTATTAAATCGAAAATGCATTTTAAAGCAACATAAGAAAATTGTATTGACCGATTCCAGCATTCTAAACCGATTATGAGAAATTTTGTTTCGCAACAAATAGCTCTGTTCCCCAACTAACTGGTTGGCTTTGATGCGTTGCACCGAGCGAGTTCAAATATCGAATTGAAGTGAAGGAGAACAAACCGCTTTGTTCCCCAACAGAAACATCTTAACAACCCGGTTGGCTTTGATACGTTGTATCTCGCAAGCAGATAGGGGTAAAAATGGATGCGAATTGCGTTGAAAGAGAGAAATGCGCTTTGTATTGGCATTGTAAGGTGCGTTCCGCTGCACCCCCCACTAACGCAAACTACGAAAACGACTATTGTATAGTTATGTGCAAGTTATGTGCTGGTTATGTGCTGCATTCAAAAGTTTTGTGCTCGTCAAATAAAAAAAATATTGACACTTCAAAATGGGGGGTGTAGAGGAACGTTCCGCTACACCCCCCCACTAGAAATATTGAACTAACCTTATTCAAACCCATGTCAGAGTTATGTGCTAGTTATGTGCTGGTTATGTGCCGCATTAAAAAGTTTTGTGCTCATGAATTAAAAAAATTATTAGCGGTTCAAATGGGGGGTGTGGAACAACGTTCCGCTGCACCCTCCCTAATATCTGATCTGACGATCTTGCTTTTTAAGAGATTCATTCACTGGACGGAAACTCATCCGAGTGAAGGTTATCATACGAAGAAGAGCTGCAAATTGAATACCAACAGAAGAGGAAGAACAAGCAATCGGGAAAATAAGGAAGCCCAATCGAAATTAAGTCATAACGGCATTGGAGAGTGCAACGAATAAGATATTTGAAACTTTGACTTTAACACACGTTTTCCAAATTATATCAGACTCCTTAACTTTCACAAACTTTCATTTGATAAAAAAAAAGTTAAAAACCCTCGTTTAACAGTACAGGGTGGGCCATCTAGTGGTTTCTTTTTAAATCATCATCATCATCATCATCATCGTGGCGCGACAGCCCGACGTCGGGCCTTGGCCGCCTGGATCATTGTCCTCCAATTATCTCGGTCACGTGACCGCGTCCTCCAATTTTGGGAGCCCAGCAGCTGCGCGGCGTCCACACCTACTGAGCTCTCCCAACGAGATCTCGGTCGTCCTCGCAGTCTCGCTCCGTCGACTCGTTCTGCTTTCATTACTCTCTTAGGCATGCGATCGTCGTCCATTCTTTGTACATGCCCTGCCCATTGAAGTCGTTGTAGTTTGACGATTTTCGAGACTTGCAGCTCATCGTACATTTCATACAACTCAAGGTTGTACCGGATGCGCCATCCATCTCGATCGCAAACGTATCTGAACACTTAAAGAAAGAATCAAAAAATCATAAAAAAGCACGCATAAATTCCTGCGTTCAATAGTTCATGAACTTAAAGCATAGGAATTTGTATAGAAAGATCGTTTCCGCATAGTAATCTAAGTGCATACTTAACTTTTCTTTGTGTATCCACTGCAATGTGTAAACATAAGACCAAAGCCCTATTGCACCAACCACTTATCAACTTATCAAATTTTACGCTAAATTTCTGTTGCACCAAATAGAGAAACGAAAAGTACTCAAATAATATTTGAAAAGCAAAAAACACTCACTTATCAAATTTTTGTTGCACCAACGAGAAAATCGGAAAGTAATAACTTTTGTAATCGTAAGTGGTAAGTTTAGCAAATCATTGACTTTTGTTTCACTTTTGGTTGCACGAAGAACTTATAGTAATCAAATAATAATTTCATTTGGATAACTTATTAATATTTTTGCTTAGAAAAATTCCGTTTTTGGTTTGAATAAAACACAAATCTGCGCGGGCTCTAAGAATGATAAATTTCGAATATACCCCAGTTATGTTCAAACTAATGATTGAATAGGTCATTTCAAAAACAATATAAGTAAATTATTTCAAATACATTGTTTCTGTGGCAAACGGTTGCTTAGAAGTAGCCACACTATATGCACAACATAATGCTCGTATAATAAATCCATTAAGTCAAAAAAATCACATAAATGTCGGTCTGCTTTAGTTTGGTTTTAACGACTTAAGTCGTTTTTGAGGTAACAGATTCAATTATGCTATCAGATTCAAGAACATATGAAAGTAGAATTATTTTTGAACAAATTACCAACCATGTATTCGATTTATGCTTTTGTTGATCTTTAATTCGTGAAAAATAGCAAAGAGTCGTCGAAGAATCTCTTTGGAGATAGTAATTGTGTCTTTTTATCGCATCCATCAAAATGGAAACCTTATATGAAAATATTGTTTGTGCTGCTTGGAGCCGACCCATAATCCGAACGTGCAGTGTCACACATTATTTTATTACGATTATTTCGTTTGTCCCAAGTTTATGAACCACTTCATTAAGCGCACACTATCGGGCAAACCATTTGATCTAGCAGATATACTGATAAGAAATGACACATTTGTATTTCATATGCATTTTTGTTTTTTCAAAAACTAATTCTTTATTTTTAATCATCGATTCGTTAAGCCACAATGGTTTAATTTCATCCATGAGATTGCATGCCAACGGATGTCCATGAAAAAAATTTGGGGCATTTTTGGCAAATGTACATGAGGCGGCATACTGCGTATGATAAAAACGGATGATAAAAAAAATTAAGTACCGGGTGCCAATATTTGGTGATCGAAGGAAAAATTCAAGAAATTTCGGAACTTGGCACGATTGTTGTTGCTGGAGGATATTACACTAAAAGTTTCTGCCGGTGGGGTGCGAGCTTGCGCGGGGGGAGAGTTTTTTTGTTTATATTTCTCTGTTTGTAACTCCGTAACTATTAGTTCTAGCAAAAAACTTTCCGAGACAAAATTAAAGAGCGGAACGTTCTTATACACCCCCCCCCCCCCATTGAATTGCTAATATTTTTTTTAATTGACTAGCACAAAACTTTTAAATGCGGCACATAACCAGCACATAACTAGCACATAACTCTGACATGGGTTTGAATAAGGTTAGTTCAATATTTCTAGTGGGGGGGGGGGGGGGGGGGGGGGGTGTAGCGGAACATTCCTCTACACCCCCCATTTTGAAGTGTCACTATTTTTTTTAATTGACGAGCACAAAACTTTTGAATGCAGCACATAACAAGCACATAACCAGCACATAACTATACAATAGTCGTTTTCGTAGTTTGCGTTAGTGGGGGGTGCAGCGGAACGCACCTGAAAACTACGGCAGCTAGAGAGTTGATTTTGGTCTTAAAATGCAGTTTGTACCATGCCCTAAAAACCAAAAATAGGATTCCGGAACAAAACCCGCAAGAAAACTTGAAAATTTCAAGGTAAAGTCACCCCTCGACTGGAAAATATAAAACCTTGAATATCTCGGAAACGGAGGCAGCTAGAGGGTCTAAACTTGCACTTTTTCAAATGGCTGCAACTCGAAAACTACGGCAGCTAGAGAGTTGATTTGGGTCTTCAAATGCAGCTTGTACCATGCCCTAAAAACCAAAAATAGGATTCCGGAACAAAACCCGCAAGAAAACTTGAAAATTTCAAGGCAAAGTCACCCCTCGACTGGAAAATATAAAACCTTGAATATCTCGGAAACGGAGGCAGCTAGAGGGTCCAAACTTGCACTTTTTCAAATGGCTGCAACTCGAAAACTACGGCAGCTAGAGAGTTGATTTGGGTCTTCAAATGCAGCTTGTACCATGCCCTAAAAACCAAAAATAGGATTCCGGAACAAAACCCGCAAGAAAACTTGAAAATTTCAAGGCAAAGTCACCCCTCGACTGGAAAATATAAAACCTTGAATATCTCGGAAACGGAGGCAGCTAGAGGGTCCAAACTTGCACTTTTTCAAATGGCCCTACCTCGAAAACTGCGGCAGCTAGAGAGTTGATTTGGGTCTTCAAATGCTGCTTGTACCATGCCCTAAATACCAAAAATAGGATTCCGGAACAAAACCCGCAAGAAAACTTGAAAATTTCAAAGCAAAGTCACCCCTCGACTGGAAAATATAAAACCTTGAATATCTCGGAAACGGAGGCAGCTAGAGGGTCCAAACTTGCACTTTTTCAAATGGCTGTAACTCGAAAACTACGGCAGCTAGAGAGTTGATTTTGGTCTAAAAATGCAGCTTGTACCATGCCCTAAAAACCAAAAATAGGATTCCGGAACAAAACCCGCAAGAAAACTTGAAAATTTCAAGGCAAAGTCACCCCTCGACTGGAAAATATAAAACCTTGAATATCTCGGAAACGGAGGCAGCTAGAGGGTCCAAACTTGCACTTTTTCAAATGGCCCTACCTCGAAAACTGCGGCAGCTAGAGAGTTGATTTGGGTCTTCAAATGCTGCTTGTACCATGCCCTAAAAACCAAAAATAGGATTCCGGAACAAAACCCGCAAGAAAACTTGAAAATTTCAAGGCAAAGTCACCCCTCGACTGGAAAATATAAAACCTTGAATATCTCGGAAACGGAGGCAGCTAGAGGGTCCAAACTTGCACTTTTTCAAATGGCTGTAACTCGAAAACTACGGCAGCTAGAGAGTTGATTTTGGTCTAAAAATGCAGCTTGTACCATGCCCTAAAAGCCAAAAATAGGATTCCGGAACAAAACCCGCAAGAAAACTTGAAAATTTCAAGGCAAAGTCACCCCTCGACTGGAAAATATAAAACCTTGAATATCTCGGAAACGGAGGCAGCTAGAGGGTCCAAACTTGCACTTTTTCAAATGGCCCTACCTCGAAAACTGCGGCTGCTAGAGAGTTGATTTGGGTCTTCAAATGCTGCTTGTACCATGCCCTAAAAACCAAAAATAGGATTCCGGAACAAAACCCGCAAGAAAACTTGAAAATTTCAAGGCAAAGTCACCCCTCGACTGGAAAATATAAAACCTTGAATATCTCGGAAACGGAGGCAGCTAGAGGGTCCAAACTTGCACTTTTTCAAATGGCTGTAACTCGAAAACTACGGCAGCTAGAGAGTTGATTTTGGTCTAAAAATGCAGCTTGTACCATGCCCTAAAAACCAAAAATAGGATTCCGGAACAAAACCCGCAAGAAAACTTGAAAATTTCAAGGCAAAGTCACCCCTCGACTGGAAAATATAAAACCTTGAATATCTCGGAAACGGAGGCAGCTAGAGGGTCCAAACTTGCACTTTTTCAAATGGGCCCTACTCCTCGAAAACTGCGGCAGCTAGAGAGTTGATTTGGGTCTTCAAATGCTGCTTGTACCATGCCCTAAAAACCAAAAATAGGATTCCGGAACAAAACCCGCAAGAAAACTTGAAAATTTCAAGGCAAAGTCACCCCTCGACAGGAAAATGTAAAACCTTGAATATCTCCGGAAACTGAGGCTGCTAGAGGGTCCAAACTTGCACTTTTTCAAAATGGCTGTAACTCGAAAACTACGGCAGCTAGAGAGTTGATTTTGGTCTTAAAATGCAGCTTGTACCATGCCCTAAAAACCAAAAATAGGATTCCGAAACAAAACCCGCAAGAAAACTTGAAAATTTCAAGGCGAAGTCACCCCTCGACTGGAAAATATAAAACCTTGAATATCTCGGAAACGGAGGCAGCTAGAGGGTCCAAACTTACACTTTTTCAAATGGCTGTAACTCGAAAACTACGGCAGCTAGAGAGTTGATTTTGGTCGAAAAATGCAGCTTGTACCATGCCCTAAAAACCAAAAATAGGATTCCGGAACAAAACCCGCAAGAAAACTTGAAAATTTCAAAGCAAAGTCACCCCTCGACTGGAAAATATAAAACCTTGAATATCTCGGAAACCGAGGCAGCTAGAGGGTCCAAACTTGCACTTTTTCAAATGGCCCTACCTCGAAAACTGCGGCTGCTAGAGAGTTGATTTGGGTCTTCAAATGCTGCTTGTACCATGCCCTAAAAACCAAAAATAGGATTCCGGAACAAAACCCGCAAGAAAACTTGAAAATTTCAAGGCAAAGTCACCCCTCGACAGGAAAATGTAAAACCTTGAATATCTCGGAAACTGAGGCAGCTAGAGGGTCCAAACTTGCACTTTTTCAAATGGCTGTAACTCGAAAACTACGGCAGCTAGAGAGTTGATTTTGGTCTTAAAATGCAGCTTGTACCATGCCCTAAAAACCAAAAATAGGATTCCGAAACAAAACCCGCAAGAAAACTTGAAAATTTCAAGGCGAAGTCACCCCTCGACTGGAAAATATAAAACCTTGAATATCTCGGAAACGGAGGCAGCTAGAGGGTCCAAACTTGCACTTTTTCAAATGGCTGTAACTCGAAAACTACGGCAGCTAGAGAGTTGATTTTGGTCGAAAAAATGCAGCTTGTACCATGCCCTAAAAACCAAAAATAGGATTCCGGAACAAAACCCGCAAGAAAACTTGAAAATTTCAAAGCAAAGTCACCCCTCGACTGGAAAATATAAAACCTTGAATATCTCGGAAACCGAGGCAGCTAGAGGGTCCAAACTTGCACTTTTTCAAATGGCCCTACCTCGAAAACTACGGCAGCTAGAGAGTTGATTTGGGTCTTCAAATGCTGCTTGTACCATGCCCTAAAAACCAAAAATAGGATTCCGGAACAAAACCCGCAAGAAAACTTGAAAATTTCAAGGCAAAGTCACCCCTCGACTGGAAAATATAAAACCTTGAATATCTCGGAAACGGAGGCAGCTAGAGGGTCCAAACTTGCACTTTTTCAAATGGCTGTAACTCGAAAACTACGGCAGCTAGAGAGTTGATTTTGGTCTAAAAATGCAGCTTGTACCATGCCCTAAAAGCCAAAAATAGGATTCCGGAACAAAACCCGCAAGAAAACTTGAAAATTTCAAGGCAAAGTCACCCCTCGACTGGAAAATATAAAACCTTGAATATCTCGGAAACGGAGGCAGCTAGAGGGTCCAAACTTGCACTTTTTCAAATGGCTGTAACTCGAAAACTACGGCAGCTAGAGAGTTGATTTTGGTCTTAAAATGCAGCTTGTACCAAGCCCTAAAAACCAAAAATAGGATTCCGGAACAAAACCCGCAAGAAAACTTGAAAATTTCAAGGCAAAGTCACCCCTCGACTGGAAAATATAAAACCTTGAATATCTCGGAAACGGAGGCAGCTAGAGGGTCCAAACTTGCACTTTTTCAAATGGCTGTAACTCGAAAACTACGGCAGCTATAGAGTTGATTTGGGTCTTCAAATGCTGCTTGTACCATGCCCTAAAAACCAAAAATAGGGAACAAAACCCGCAAGAAAACTTGAAAATTTCAAGGCAAAGTCACCCCTCGACTGGAAAATATAAAACCTTGAATATCTCGGAAACGGAGGCAGCTAGAGGGTCCAAACTTGCACTTTTTCAAATGGCTGTAACTCGAAAACTACGGCAGCTAGAGAGTTGATTTTGGTCTAAAAATGCAGCTTGTACCATGCCCTAAAAACCAAAAATAGGATTCCGGAACAAAACCCGCAAGAAAACTTGAAAATTTCAAGGCAAAGTCACCCCTCGACTGGAAAATATAAAACCTTGAATATCTCGGAAACGGAGGCAGCTAGAGGGTCCAAACTTGCACTTTTTCAAATGGCTGTAACACGAAAACTACGGCAGCTAGAGAGTTGATTTGGGTCTTCAAATGCAGCTTGTACCATGCCCTAAAAACCAAAAATAGGATTCCGGAACAAAACCCGCAAGAAAACTTGAAAATTTCAAGGCAAAGTCACCCCTCGACTGGAAAATATAAAACCTTGAATATCTCGGAAACGGAGGCAGCTAGAGGGTCCAAACTTGCACTTTTTCAAATGGCTGTAACTCGAAAACTACGGCAGCTAGAGAGTTGATTTTGGTCTAAAAATGCAGCTTGTACCATGCCCTAAAAACCAAAAATAGGATTCCGGAACAAAACCCGCAAGAAAACTTGAAAATTTCAAGGCAAAGTCACCCCTCGACTGGAAAATATAAAACCTTGAATATCTCGGAAACGGAGGCAGCTAGAGGGTCCAAACTTGCACTTTTTCAAATGGCTGTAACTCGAAAACTACGGCAGCTAGAGAGTTGATTTTGGTCTAAAAATGCAGCTTGTACCATGCCCTAAAAACCAAAAATAGGATTCCGGAACAAAACCCGCAAGAAAACTTGAAAATTTCAAGGCAAAGTCACCCCTCGACTGGAAAATATAAAACCTTGAATATCTCGGAAACGGAGGCAGCTAGAGGGTCCAAACTTGCACTTTTTCAAATGGCTGTAACACGAAAACTACGGCAGCTAGAGAGTTGATTTGGGTCTTCAAATGCAGCTTGTACCATGCCCTAAAAACCAAAAATAGGATTCCGGAACAAAACCCGCAAGAAAACTTGAAAATTTCAAGGCAAAGTCACCCCTCGACTGGAAAATATAAAACCTTGAATATCTCGGAAACGGAGGCAGCTAGAGGGTCCAAACTTGCACTTTTTCAAATGGCTGTAACTCGAAAACTACGGCAGCTAGGGAGTTGATTTTGGTCTAAAAATGCAGCTTGTACCATGCCCTAAAAACCAAAAATAGGATTCCGGAACAAAACCCGCAAGAAAACTTGAAAATTTCAAGGCAAAGTCACCCCTCGACTGGAAAATATAAAACCTTGAATATCTCGGAAACGGAGGCAGCTAGAGGGTCCAAACTTGCACTTTTTCAAATGGCTGTAACTCGAAAACTACGGCAGCTAGAGAGTTGATTTTGGTCTAAAAATGCAGCTTGTACCATGCCCTAAAAAACCAAAAATAGGATTCCGGAACAAAACCCGCAAGAAAACTTGAAAATTTCAAGGCAAAGTCACCCCTCGACTGGAAAATATAAAACCTTGAATATCTCGGAAACGGAGGCAGCTAGAGGGTCCAAACTTGCACTTTTTCAAATGGCTGTAACTCGAAAACTACGGCAGCTAGAGAGTTG
This sequence comes from Chloromyia formosa, assembly GCA_964017055.1. Lineage (NCBI taxonomy): Eukaryota > Metazoa > Arthropoda > Insecta > Diptera > Stratiomyidae > Chloromyia > Chloromyia formosa. Next base: position 13,031,990 of record OZ024818.1, on the reverse strand, counting down.
ATTTGGGTCTGAAAATGCAGCTTGTACCATGCCCTAAAAACCAAAAATAGGATTCCGGAACAAAACCCGCAAGAAAACTTGAAAATTTCAAGGCAAAGTCACCCCTCGACTGGAAAATATAAAACCTTGAATATCTCGGAAACGGAGGCAGCTAGAGGGTCCAAACTTGCACTTTTTCAAATGGCCCTACCTCGAAAACTGCGGCTGCTAGAGAGTTCATTTGGGTCTTCAAATGCTGCTTGTACCATGCCCTAAAAACCAAAAATAGGATTCCGGAACAAAACCCGCAAGAAAACTTGAAAATTTCAAGGCAAAGTCACCCCTCGACAGGAAAATGTAAAACCTTGAATATCTCGGAAACTGAGGCAGCTAGAGGGTCCAAACTTGCACTTTTTCAAATGGCTGTAACTCGAAAACTACGGCAGCTAGAGAGTTGATTTTGGTCTTAAAATGCAGCTTGTACCATGCCCTAAAAACCAAAAATAGGATTCCGAAACAAAACCCGCAAGAAAACTTGAAAATTTCAAGGCGAAGTCACCCCTCGACTGGAAAATATAAAACCTTGAATATCTCGGAAACGGAGGCAGCTAGAGGGTCCAAACTTGCACTTTTTCAAATGGCTGTAACTCGAAAACTACGGCAGCTAGAGAGTTGATTTTGGTCTAAAAATGCAGCTTGTACCATGCCCTAAAAACCAAAAATAGGATTCCGGAAGAAAACCCGCAAGAAAACTTGAAAATTTCAAGGCAAAGTCACCCCTCGACTGGAAAATATAAAACCTTGAATATCTCGGAAACGGAGGCAGCTAGAGGGTCCAAACTTGCACTTTTTCAAATGGCTGTAACTCGAAAACTACGGCAGCTAGAGAGTTGATTTTGGTCTAAAAATGCAGCTTGTACCATGCCCTAAAAACCAAAAATAGGATTCCGGAACAAAACCCGCAAGAAAACTTGAAAATTTCAAGGCAAAGTCACCCCTCGACTGGAAAATATAAAACCTTGAATATCTCGGAAACGGAGGCAGCTAGAGGGTCCAAACTTGCACTTTTTCAAATGGCTGTAACTCGAAAACTACGGCAGCTAGAGAGTTGATTTTGGTCTAAAAATGCAGCTTGTACCATGCCCTAAAAACCAAAAATAGGATTCTGGAACAAAACCCGCAAGAAAACTTGAAAATTTCAAGGCAAAGTCACCCCTCGACTGGAAAATATAAAACCTTGAATATCTCGGAAACGGAGGCAGCTAGAGGGTCCAAACTTGCACTTTTTCAAATGGCTGTAACACGAAAACTACGGCAGCTAGAGAGTTGATTTGGGTCTTCAAATGCAGCTTGTACCATGCCCTAAAAACCAAAAATAGGATTCCGGAACAAAACCCGCAAGAAAACTTGAAAATTTCAAGGCAAAGTCACCCCTCGACTGGAAAATATAAAACCTTGAATATCTCGGAAACGGAGGCAGCTAGAGGGTCCAAACTTGCACTTTTTCAAATGGCTGTAACTCGAAAACTACGGCAGCTAGAGAGTTGATTTTGGTCTTAAAATGCAGCTTGTACCATGCCCTAAAAACCAAAAATAGGATTCCGGAACAAAACCCGCAAGAAAACTTGAAAATTTCAAGGCAAAGTCACCCCTCGACTGGAAAATATAAAACCTTGAATATCTCGGAAACGGAGGCAGCTAGAGGGTCCAAACTTGCACTTTTTCAAATGGCCCTACCTCGAAAACTGCGGCTGCTAGAGAGTTGATTTGGGTCTTCAAATGCAGCTTGTACCATGCCCTAAAATCCAAAAATATGATTCCGGAACAAAAACCGCACCCCTCGACAGGAAAATATAAAACCTTGAATATCTCGGAAACGGAGGCAGCTAGAGGATCCAAACTTGCACTTTTTCAAATGGCTGTAACTCGAAAACTACGGCAGCTAGAGAGTTGATTTTGGTCTTAAAATGCAGCTTGTACCATGCCCTAAAAACCAAAAATAGGATTCCGGAACAAAACCCGCAAGAAAACTTGAAAATTTCAAGGCAAAGTCACCCCTCGACAGGAAAATGTAAAACCTTGAATATCTCGGAAACGGAGGCAGCTAGAGGGTCCAAACTTGCACTTTTTCAAATGGCTGTAACTCGAAAACTACGGCAGCCAGAGAGTTGATTTTGGTTTTAAAATGCAGCTTGTACCATGCCCTAAAAACCAAAAATAGGATTCCGGAACAAAACCCGCAAGAAAACTTGAAAATTTCAAGGCAAAGTCACCCCTCGACTGGAAAATATAAAACCTTGAATATCTCGGAAACGGAGGCAGCTAGAGGGTCCAAACTTGCACTTTTTCAAATGGCCCTACCTCGAAAACTGCGGCAGCTAGAGAGTTGATTTGGGTCTTCAAATGCAGCTTGTACCATGCCCTAAAAACCAAAAATAGGATTCCGGAACAAAACCCGCAAGAAAACTTAAAAATTTCAAGGCAAAGTCACCCCTCGACTGGAAAATATAAAACCTTGAATATCTCGGAAACGGAGGCAGCTAGAGGGTCCAAACTTGCACTTTTTCAAATGGCCCTACCTCGAAAACTGCGGCAGCTAGAGAGTTGATTTGGGTCTTCAAATGCAGCTTGTACCATGCCCTAAAAACCAAAAATAGGATTCCGGAACAAAACCCGCAAGAAAACTTGAAAATTTCAAGGCAAAGTCACCCCTCGACAGGAAAATATAAAACCTTGAATATCTCGGAAACGGAGGCAGCTAGAGGGTCCAAACTTGCACTTTTTCAAATGGCCCTACCTCGAAAACTGCGGCAGCTAGAGAGTTGATTTGGGTCTTCAAATGCAGCTTGTACCATGCCCTAAAAACCAAAAATAGGATTCCGGAACAAAACCCGCAAGAAAACTTGAAAATTTCAAGGCAAAGTCACCCCTCGACTGGAAAATATAAAACCTTGAATATCTCGGAAACGGAGGCAGCTAGAGGGTCCAAACTTGCACTTTTTCAAATGGCCCTACCTCGAAAACTGCGGCAGCTAGAGAGTTGATTTGGGTCTTCAAATGCAGCTTGTACCATGCCCTAAAAACCAAAAATAGGATTCCGGAACAAAAACCACAAGAAAACTTGAAAATTTCAAGGCAAAGTCACCCCTCGACTGGAAAATATAAAACCTTGAATATCTCGGAAACGGAGGCAGCTAGAGGGTCCAAACTTGCACTTTTTCAAATGGCTGTAACTCGAAAACTACGGCAGCTAGAGAGTTGATTAGGGTCTTCAAATGCAGCTTGTACCATGCCCTAAAAACCAAAAATAGGATTCCGGAACAAAACCCGCAAAAAAACTTGAAAATTTCAAGGCAAAGTCACCCCTCGACTGGAAAATATAAAACCTTGAATATCTCGGAAACGGAGGCAGCTAGAGGGTCCAAACTTGCACTTTTTCAAATGGCCCTACCTCGAAAACTGCGGCAGCTAGAGAGTTGATTTGGGTCTTCAAATGCAGCTTGTACCATGCCCTAAAAACCAAAAATAGGATTCCGGAACAAAACCCGCAAGAAAACTTGAAAATTTCAAGGCAAAGTCACCCCTCGACTGGAAAATATAAAACCTTGAATATCTCGGAAACGGAGGCAGCTAGAGGGTCCAAACTTGTACTTTTTGAAATGGCTGTAACTCGAAAACTACGGCAGCTAGAGAGTTGATTTGGGTCTTAAAATGCAGCTTGTACCATGCCCTAAAAACCAAAAATATGATTCCGGAACAAAACCCGCAAAAAAACTTGAAAATTTCAAGGCAAAGTCACCCCTCGACTGGAAAATATAAAACCTTGAATATCTCGGAAACGGAGGCAGCTAGAGGGTCCAAACTTGCACTTTTTCAAATGGCTGTAACTCGAAAACTACGGCAGCTAGAGAGTTGAATTGGGTCTTCAAATGCAGCTTGTACCATGCCCTAAAAACCAAAAATATGATTCCGGAACAAAAACCGCAAGAAAACTTGAAAATTTCAAGGCAAAGTCACCCCTCGACTGGAAAATATAAAACCTTGAATATCTCGGAAACGGAGGCAGCTAGAGGGTCCAAACTTGCACTTTTTCAAATGGCCCTACCTCGAAAACTGCGGCAGCTAGAGAGTTGATTTGGGTCTTCAAATGCAGCTTGTACCATGCCCTAAAAACCAAAAATAGGATTCCGGAACAAAACCCGCAAGAAAACTTGAAAATTTCAAGGCAAAGTCACCCCTCGACTGGAAAATATAAAACCTTGAATATCTCGGAAACGGAGGCAGCTAGAGGGTCCAAACTTGCACTTTTTCAAATGGCCCTACCTCGAAAACTGCGGCAGCTAGAGAGTTGATTTTGGTCTTCAAATGCAGCTTGTACCATGCCCTAAAAACCAAAAATAGGATTCCGGAACAAAACCCGCAAGAAAACTTGAAAATTTCAAGGCAAAGTCACCCCTCGACAGGAAAATATAAAACCTTGAATATCTCGGAAACGGAGGCAGCTAGAGGGTCCAAACTTGTACTTTTTCAAATGGCTGTAACTCGAAAACTACGGCAGCTAGAGAGTTGATTTGGGTCTTCAAATGCAGCTTGTACCATGCCCTAAAAACCAAAAATATGATTCCGGAACAAAAACCGCAAGAAAACTTGAAAATTTCAAGGCAAAGTCACCCCTCGACTGGAAAATATAAAACCTTGAATATCTCGGAAACGGAGGCAGCTAGAGGGTCCAAACTTGCACTTTTTCAAATGGCTGTAACTCGAAAACTACGGCAGCTAGAGAGTTGAATTGGGTCTTCAAATGCAGCTTGTACCATGCCCTAAAAACCAAAAATATGATTCCGGAACAAAAACCGCAAGAAAACTTGAAAATTTCAAGGCAAAGTCACCCCTCGACTGGAAAATATAAAACCTTGAATATCTCGGAAACGGAGGCAGCTAGAGGGTCCAAACTTGCACTTTTTCAAATGGCCCTACCTCGAAAACTGCGGCAGCTAGAGAGTTGATTTGGGTCTTCAAATGCAGCTTGTACCATGCCCTAAAAACCAAAAATAGGATTCCGGAACAAAACCCGCAAGAAAACTTGAAAATTTCAAGGCAAAGTCACCCCTCGACTGGAAAATATAAAACCTTGAATATCTCGGAAACGGAGGCAGCTAGAGGGTCCAAACTTGCACTTTTTCAAATGGCTGTAACTCGAAAACTACGGCAGCTAGAGAGTTGATTTGGGTCTTCAAATGCAGCTTGTACCATGCCCTAAAAACCAAAAATATGATTCCGGAACAAAACCCGCAAAAAAACTTGAAAATTTCAAGGCAAAGTCACCCCTCGACTGGAAAATATAAAACCTTGAATATCTCGGAAACGGAGGCAGCTAGAGGGTCCAAACTTGCACTTTTTCAAATGGCTGTAACTCGAAAACTACGGCAGCTAGAGAGTTGAATTGGGTCTTCAAATGCAGCTTGTACCATGCCCTAAAAACCAAAAATATGATTCCGGAACAAAAACCGCAAGAAAACTTGAAAATTTCAAGGCAAAGTCACCCCTCGACTGGAAAATATAAAACCTTGAATATCTCGGAAACGGAGGCAGCTAGAGGGTCCAAACTTGCACTTTTTCAAATGGCCCTACCTCGAAAACTGCGGCAGCTAGAGAGTTGATTTGGGTCTTCGAATGCAGCTTGTACCATGCCCTAAAAACCAAAAATAGGATTCCGGAACAAAACCCGCAAAAAAACTTGAAAATTTCAGGGCAAAGTCACCCCTCGACTGGAAAATATAAAACCTTGAATATCTCGGAAACGGAGGCAGCTAGAGGGTCCAAACTTGCACTTTTTCAAATGGCTGTAACTTGAAAACTACGGCAGCTAGAGAGTTGATTTGGGTCTTAAAATGCAGCTTGTACCATGCCCTAAAAACCAAAAATAGGATTCCGGAACAAAACCCGCAAAAAAACTTGAAAATTTCAAGGCAAAGTCACCCCTCGACTGGAAAATATAAAACCTTGAATATCTCGGAAACGGAGGCAGCTAGAGGGTCCAAACTTGCACTTTTTCAAATGGCTGTAACTCGAAAACTACGGCAGCTAGAGAGTTGATTTGGGTCTTCAAATGCAGCTTGTACCATGCCCTAAAAACCAAAAATAGGATTCCGGAACAAAAACCGCAAAAAAACTTGAAAATTTCAGGGCAAAGTCACCCCTCGACTGGAAAATATAAAACCTTGAATATCTCGGAAACGGAGGCAGCTAGAGGGTCCAAACTTGCACTTTTTCAAATGGCTGTAACTTGAAAACTACGGCAGCTAGAGAGTTGATTTGGGTCTTCAAATGCAGCTTGTACCATGCCCTAAAAACCAAAAATAGGATTCCGGAACAAAACCCGCAAAAAAACTTGAAAATTTCAAGGCAAAGTCACCCCTCGACTGGAAAATATAAAACCTTGAATATCTCGGAAACGGAGGCAGCTAGAGGGTCCAAACTTGCACTTTTTCAAATGGCTGTAACTCGAAAACTACGGCAGCTAGAGAGTTGATTTGGGTCTTCAAATGCAGCTTGTACCATGCCCTAAAAACCAAAAATAGGATTCCGGAACAAAACCCGCAAAAAAACTTGAAAATTTCAGGGCAAAGTCACCCCTCGACTGGAAAATATAAAACCTTGAATATCTCGGAAACGGAGGCAGCTAGAGGGTCCAAACTTGCACTTTTTCAAATGGCTGTAACTTGAAAACTACGGCAGCTAGAGAGTTGATTTGGGTCTTCAAATGCAGCTTGTACCATGCCCTAAAAACCAAAAATAGGATTCCGGAACAAAACCCGCAAAAAAACTTGAAAATTTCAAGGCAAAGTCACCCCTCGACTGGAAAATATAAAACCTTGAATATCTCGGAAACGGAGGCAGCTAGAGGGTCCAAACTTGCACTTTTTCAAATGGCTGTAACTCGAAAACTACGGCAGCTAGAGAGTTGAATTGGGTCTTCAAATGCAGCTTGTACCATGCCCTAAAAACCAAAAATATGATTCCGGAACAAAACCCGCAAGAAAACTTGAAAATTTCAAGGCAAAGTCACCCCTCGACTGGAAAATATAAAACCTTGAATATCTCGGAAACGGAGGCAGCTAGAGGGTCCAAACTTGCACTTTTTCAAATGGCCCTACCTCGAAAACTGCGGCAGCTAGAGAGTTGATTTGGGTCTTAAAATGCAGCTTGTACCATGCCCTAAAAACCAAAAATAGGATTCCGGAACAAAACCCGCAAAAAAACTTGAAAATTTCAAGGCAAAGTCACCCCTCGACTGGAAAATATAAAACCTTGAATATCTCGGAAACGGAGGCAGCTAGAGGGTCCAAACTTGCACTTTTTCAAATGGCTGTAACTCGAAAACTGCGGCAGCTAGAGAGTTGAATTGGGTCTTCAAATGCAGCTTGTACCATGCCCTAAAAACCAAAAATATGATTCCGGAACAAAAACCGCAAGAAAACTTGAAAATTTCAAGGCAAAGTCACCCCTCGACTGGAAAATATAAAACCTTGAATATCTCGGAAACGGAGGCAGCTAGAGGGTCCAAACTTGCACTTTTTCAAATGGCCCTACCTCGAAAACTGCGGCAGCTAGAGAGTTGATTTGGGTCTTCAAATGCAGCTTGTACCATGCCCTAAAAACCAAAAATAGGATTCCGGAACAAAACCCGCAAGAAAACTTGAAAATTTCAAGGCAAAGTCACCCCTCGACTGGAAAATATAAAACCTTGAATATCTCGGAAACGGAGGCAGCTAGAGGGTCCAAACTTGTACTTTTTCAAATGGCTGTAACTCGAAAACTACGGCAGCTAGAGAGTTGATTTGGGTCTTAAAATGCAGCTTGTACCATGCCCTAAAAACCAAAAATATGATTCCGGAACAAAACCCGCAAAAAAACTTGAAAATTTCAAGGCAAAGTCACCCCTCGACTGGAAAATATAAAACCTTGAATATCTCGGAAACGGAGGCAGCTAGAGGGTCCAAACTTGCACTTTTTCAAATGGCTGTAACTCGAAAACTACGGCAGCTAGAGAGTTGATTTGGGTCTTCAAATGCAGCTTGTACCATGCCCTAAAAACCAAAAATAGGATTCCGGAACAAAACCCGCAAGAAAACTTGAAAATTCCAAGGCAAAGTCACCCCTCGACTGGAAAATATAAAACCTTGAATATCTCGGAAACGGAGGCAGCTAGAGGGTCCAAACTTGCACTTTTTCAAATGGCTGTAACTCGAAAACTACGGCAGCTAGAGAGTTGAATTGGGTCTTAAAATGCAGCTTGTACCATGCCCTAAAAACCAAAAATATGATTCCGGAACAAAAACCGCAAGAAAACTTGAAAATTTCAAGGCAAAGTCACCCCTCGACTGGAAAAAATAAAACCTTGAATATCTCGGAAACGGAGGCAGCTAGAGGGTCCAAACTTGTACTTTTTCAAATGGCTGTAACTCGAAAACTACGGCAGCTAGAGAGTTGATTTGGGTCTTCAAATGCAGCTTGTACCATGCCCTATAAACCAAAAATATGATTCCGGAACAAAAACCGCAAGAAAACTTGAAAATTTCAAGGCAAAGTCACCCCTCGACTGGAAAATATAAAACCTTGAATATCTCGGAAACGGAGGCAGCTAGAGGGTCCAAACTTGCACTTTTTCAAATGGCTGTAACTCGAAAACTACGGCAGCTAGAGAGTTGATTTGGGTCTTAAAATGCAGCCTGTACCATGCCCTAAAAACCAAAAATATGATTCCGGAACAAAACCCGCAAAAAAACTTGAAAATTTCAAGGCAAAGTCACCCCTCGACTGGAAAATATAAAACCTTGAATATCTCGGAAACGGAGGCAGCTAGAGGGTCCAAACTTGCACTTTTTCAAATGGCTGTAACTCGAAAACTACGGCAGCTAGAGAGTTGATTTGGGTCTTCAAATGCAGCTTGTACCATGCCCTAAAAACCAAAAATAGGATTCCGGAACAAAACCCGCAAGAAAACTTGAAAATTCCAAGGCAAAGTCACCCCTCGACTGGAAAATATAAAACCTTGAATATCTCGGAAACGGAGGCAGCTAGAGGGTCCAAACTTGAACTTTTTCAAATGGCTGTAACTCGAAAACTACGGCAGCTAGAGAGTTGATTTTGGTCTTAAAATGCAGCTTGTACCATGCCCTAAACACCAAAAATAGGATTCCGGAACAAAACCCGCAAGAAAACTTGAAAATTTCAAGGCAAAGTCACCCCTCGACAGGAAAATGTAAAACCTTGAATATCTCGGAAACGGAGGCAGCTAGAGGGTCCAAACTTGCACTTTTTCAAATGGCTGTAACTCGAAAACTACGGCAGCTAGAGAGTTGATTTGGGTCTTCAAATGCAGCTTGTACCATGCCCTAAAAACCAAAAATAGGATTCCGAAAAACCGCAAGAAAACTTGAAAATTTCAAGGCAAAGTCACCCCTCGACTGGAAAATATAAAACCTTGAATATCTCGGAAACGGAGGCAGCTAGAGGGTCCAAACTTGCACTTTTTCAAATGGCTGTAACTCGAAAACTACGGCAGCTAGAGTTGATTTGGGTCTTAAAATGCAGCCTGTACCATGCCCTAAAAACCAAAAATATGATTCCGGAACAAAACCCGCAAAAAAACTTGAAAATTTCAAGGCAAAGTCACCCCTCGACTGGAAAATATAAAACCTTGAATATCTCGGAAACGGAGGCAGCTAGAGGGTCCAAACTTGCACTTTTTCAAATGGCTGTAACTCGAAAACTACGGCAGCTAGAGAGTTGATTTGGGTCTTCAAATGCAGCTTGTACCATGCCCTAAAAACCAAAAATAGGATTCCGGAACAAAACCCGCAAGAAAACTTGAAAATTCCAAGGCAAAGTCACCCCTCGACTGGAAAATATAAAACCTTGAATATCTCGGAAACGGAGGCAGCTAGAGGGTCCAAACTTGAACTTTTTCAAATGGCTGTAACTCGAAAACTACGGCAGCTAGAGAGTTGATTTTGGTCTTAAAATGCAGCTTGTACCATGCCCTAAACACCAAAAATAGGATTCCGGAACAAAACCCGCAAGAAAACTTGAAAATTTCAAGGCAAAGTCACCCCTCGACAGGAAAATGTAAAACCTTGAATATCTCGGAAACGGAGGCAGCTAGAGGGTCCAAACTTGCACTTTTTCAAATGGCTGTAACTCGAAAACTACGGCAGCTAGAGAGTTGATTTGGGTCTTCAAATGCAGCTTGTACCATGCCCTAAAAACCAAAAATAGGATTCCGGAACAAAACCCGCAAGAAAACTTGAAAATTTCAAGGCAAAGTCACCCCTCGACTGGAAAATATAAAACCTTGAATATCTCGGAAACGGAGGCAGCTAGAGGGTCCAAACTTGCACTTTTTCAAATGGCCCTACCTCGAAAACTACGGCAGCTAGAGAGTTGATTTGGGTCTTCAAATGCAGCTTGTACCATGCCCTAAAAACCAAAAATATGATTCCGGAACAAAACCCGCAAGAAAACTTGAAAATTTCAAGGCAAAGTCACCCCTCGACTGGAAAATGTAAAACCTTGAATATCTCGGAAACGGAGGCAGCTAGAGGGTCTAAACTTGCACTTTTCAAATGGCTGTAACTCGAAAACTACGGCAGCTAGAGAGTTGATTTGGGTCTTAAAATGCAGCTTGTACCATGCCCTAAAAACCAAAAATAGGATTCCGGAACAAACCCGCAAGAAAACTTGAAAATTTCAAGGCAAAGTCACCCCTCGACTGGAAAATATAAAACCTTGAATATCTCGGAAACGGAGGCAGCTAGAGGGTCCAAACTTGCACTTTTTCAAATGGCTGTAACTCGAAAACTACGGCAGCTAGAGAGTTGATTTGGGTCTTAAAATGCAGCTTGTACCATGCCCTAAAAACCAAAAATAGGATTCCGGAACAAAACCCGCAAGAAAACTTGAAAATTTCAAGGCAAAGTCACCCCTCGACTGGAAAATATAAAACCTTGAATATCTCGGAAACGGAGGCAGCTAGAGGGTCCAAACTTGCACTTTTTCAAATGGCTGTAACTCGAAAACTACGGCAGCAAGAGAGTTGATTTTGGTCTTAAAATGCAGCTTGTACCATGCCCTAAAAACCAAAAATAGGATTCCGGAACAAAACCCGCAAAAAAGCTTGAAAATTTCAAGGCAAAGTCACCCCTCGACTGGAAAATATAAAACCTTGAATATCTCGGAAACGGAGGCAGCTAGAGGGTCCAAACTTGCACTTTTTCAAATGGCTGTAACTCGAAAACTACGGCAGCTAGAGAGTTGATTTTGGTCTTAAAATGCAGCTTGTACCATGCCCTAAACACCAAAAATAGGATTCCGGAACAAAACCCGCAAGAAAACTTGAAAATTTCAAGGCAAAGTCACCCCTCGACAGGAAAATGTAAAACCTTGAATATCTCGGAAACGGAGGCAGCTAGAGGGTCCAAACTTGCACTTTTTCAAATGGCTGTAACTCGAAAACTACGGCAGCTAGAGAGTTGATTTGGGTCTTCAAATGCAGCTTGTACCATGCCCTAAAAACCAAAAATAGGATTCCGGAACAAAACCCGCAAGAAAACTTGAAAATTTCAAGGCAAAGTCACCCCTCGACTGGAAAATATAAAACCTTGAATATCTCGGAAACGGAGGCAGCTAGAGGGTCCAAACTTGCACTTTTTCAAATGGCCCTACCTCGAAAACTGCAGCAGCTAGAGAGTTGATTTGGGTCTTCAAATGCAGCTTGTACCATGCCCTAAAAACCAAAAATAGGATTCCGGAACAAAACCCGCAAGAAAACTTGAAAATTTCAAGGCAAAGTCACCCCTCGACTGGAAAATATAAAACCTTGAATATCTCGGAAACGGAGGCAGCTAGAGGGTCCAAACTTGCACTTTTTCAAATGGCCCTACCTCGAAAACTGCAGCAGCTAGAGAGTTGATTTGGGTCTTCAAATGCAGCTTGTACCATGCCCTAAAAACCAAAAATAGGATTCCGGAACAAACCCGCAAGAAAACTTGAAAATTTCAAGGCAAAGTCACCCCTCGACTGGAAAATATAAAACCTTGAATATCTCGGAAACGGAGGCAGCTAGAGGGTCCAAACTTGCACTTTTTCAAATGGCCCTACCTCGAAAACTGCAGCAGCTAGAGAGTTGATTTGGGTCTTCAAATGCAGCTTGTACCATGCCCTAAAAACCAAAAATAGGATTCCGGAACAAAACCCGCAAGAAAACTTGAAAATTTCAAGGCAAAGTCACCCCTCGACTGGAAAATATAAAACCTTGAATATCTCGGAAACGGAGGCAGCTAGAGGGTCCAAACTTGCACTTTTTCAAATGGCCCTACCTCGAAAACTGCAGCAGCTAGAGAGTTGATTTTGGTCTTAAAATGCAGCTTGTACCATGCCCTAAAAACCAAAAATAGGATTCCGGAACAAAACCCGCAAAAAAGCTTGAAAATTTCAAGGCAAAGTCACCCCTCGACTGGAAAATATAAAACCTTGAATATCTCGGAAACGGAGGCAGCTAGAGGGTCCAAACTTGCACTTTTTCAAATGGCTGTAACTCGAAAACTACGGCAGCTAGAGAGTTGATTTTGGTCTTAAAATGCAGCTTGTACCATGCCCTAAAAACCAAAAATAGGATTCCGGAACAAAACCCGCAAGAAAACTTGAAAATTTCAAGGCAAAGTCACCCCTCGACTGGAAAATATAAAACCTTGAATATCTCGGAAACGGAGGCAGCTAGAGGGTCCAAACTTGCACTTTTTCAAATGGCCCTACCTCGAAAACTGCAGCAGCTAGAGAGTTGATTTGGGTCTTCAAATGCAGCTTGTACCATGCCCTAAAAACCAAAAATATGATTCCGGAACAAAAACCGCAAGAAAACTTGAAAATTTCAAGGCAAAGTCACCCCTCGACTGGAAAATGTAAAACCTTGAATATCTCGGAAACGGAGGCAGCTAGAGGGTCCAAACTTGCACTTTTTCAAATGGCCCTACCTCGAAAACTGCAGCAGCTAGAGAGTTGATTTTGGTCTTAAAATGCAGCTTGTACCATGCCCTAAAAACCAAAAATAGGATTCCGGAACAAAACCCGCAAAAAAGCTTGAAAATTTCAAGGCAAAGTCACCCCTCGACTGGAAAATATAAAACCTTGAATATCTCGGAAACGGAGGCAGCTAGAGGGTCCAAACTTGCACTTTTTCAAATGGCCCTACCTCGAAAACTGCAGCAGCTAGAGAGTTGATTTTGGTCTTAAAATGCAGCTTGTACCATGCCCTAAAAACCAAAAATAGGATTCCGGAACAAAACCCGCAAAAAAGCTTGAAAATTTCAAGGCAAAGTCACCCCTCGACTGGAAAATATAAAACCTTGAATATCTCGGAAACGGAGGCAGCTAGAGGGTCCAAACTTGCACTTTTTCAAATGGCTGTAACTCGAAAACTACGGCAGCTAGAGAGTTGATTTTGGTCTTAAAATGCAGCTTGTACCATGCCCTAAAAACCAAAAATATGATTCCGGAACAAAACCCGCAAGAAAACTTGAAAATTTCAAGGCAAAGTCACCCCTCGACTGGAAAATATAAAACCTTGAATATCTCGGAAACGGAGGCAGCTAGAGGGTCCAAACTTGCACTTTTTCAAATGGCCCTACCTCGAAAACTGCAGCAGCTAGAGAGTTGATTTGGGTCTTCAAATGCAGCTTGTACCATGCCCTAAAAACCAAAAATATGATTCCGGAACAAAAACCGCAAGAAAACTTGAAAATTTCAAGGCAAAGTCACCCCTCGACTGGAAAATATAAAACCTTGAATATCTCGGAAACGGAGGCAGCTAGAGGGTCCAAACTTGCACTTTTTCAAATGGCTGTAACTCGAAAACTACGGCAGCTAGAGAGTTGATTTGGGTCTTAAAATGCAGCTTGTACCATGCCCTAAAAACCAAAAATAGGATTCCGGAACAAAACCCGCAAGAAAACTTGAAAATTTCAAGGCAAAGTCACCCCTCGACTGGAAAATATAAAACCTTGAATATCTCGGAAACGGAGGCAGCTAGAGGGTCCAAACTTGCACTTTTTCAAATGGCTGTAACTCGAAAACTACGGCAGCTAGAGAGTTGATTTGGGTCTTAAAATGCAGCTTGTACCATGCCCTAAAAACCAAAAATAGGATTCCGGAACAAAACCCGCAAAAAAGCTTGAAAATTTCAAGGCAAAGTCACCCCTCGACTGGAAAATATAAAACCTTGAATATCTCGGAAACGGAGGCAGCTAGAGGGTCCAAACTTGCACTTTTTCAAATGGCTGTAACTCGAAAACTACGGCAGCTAGAGAGTTGAATTGGGTCTTCAAATGCAGCTTGTACCATGCCCTAAAAACCAAAAATATGATTCCGGAACAAAAACCGCAAGAAAACTTGAAAATTTCAAGGCAAAGTCACCCCTCGACTGGAAAATATAAAACCTTGAATATCTCGGAAACGGAGGCAGCTAGAGGGTCCAAACTTGCACTTTTTCAAATGGCTGTAACTCGAAAACTACGGCAGCTAGAGAGTTGATTTGGGTCTTAAAATGCAGCTTGTACCATGCCCTAAAAACCAAAAATAGGATTCCGGAACAAAACCCGCAAGAAAACTTGAAAATTCCAAGGCAAAGTCACCCCTCGACTGGAAAATATAAAACCTTGAATATCTCGGAAACGGAGGCAGCTAGAGGGTCCAAACTTGCACTTTTTCAAATGGCTGTAACTCGAAAACTACGGCAGCTAGAGAGTTGATTTGGGTCTTCAAATGCAGCTTGTACCATGCCCTAAAAACCAAAAATAGGATTCCGGAACAAAACCCGCAAGAAAACTTGAAAATTTCAAGGCAAAGTCACCCCTCGACTGGAAAATATAAAACCTTGAATATCTCGGAAACGGAGGCAGCTAGAGGGTCCAAACTTGCACTTTTTCAAATGGCTGTAACTCGAAAACTACGGCAGCTAGAGAGTTGAATTGGGTCTTCAAATGCAGCTTGTACCATGCCCTAAAAACCAAAAATATGATTCCGGAACAAAAACCGCAAGAAAACTTGAAAATTTCAAGGCAAAGTCACCCCTCGACTGGAAAATATAAAACCTTGAATATCTCGGAAACGGAGGCAGCTAGAGGGTCCAAACTTGCACTTTTTCAAATGGCCCTACCTCGAAAACTGCGGCAGCTAGAGAGTTGATTTGGGTCTTCGAATGCAGCTTGTACCATGCCCTAAAAACCAAAAATAGGATTCCGGAACAAAACCCGCAAGAAAACTTGAAAATTTCAAAGCAAAGTCACCCCTCGACTGGAAAATATAAAACCTTGAATATCTCGGAAACGGAGTCCAAACTTGCACTTTTTCAAATGGCTGTAACTCGAAAACTACGGCAGCTAGAGAGTTGATTTGGGTCTTCAAATGCAGCTTGTACCATGCCCTAAAAACCAAAAATAGGATTCCGGAACAAAACCCGCAAGAAAACTTGAAAATTTCAAGGCAAAGTCACCCCTCGACTGGAAAATATAAAACCTTGAATATCTCGGAAACGGAGGCAGCTAGAGAGTTGAATTGGGTCTTCAAATGCAGCTTGTACCATGCCCTAAAAACCAAAAATATGATTCCGGAACAAAAACCGCAAGAAAACTTGAAAATTCCAAGGCAAAGTCACCCCTCGACTGGAAAATATAAAACCTTGAATATCTCGGAAACGGAGGCAGCTAGAGGGTCCAAACTTGCACTTTTTCAAATGGCTGTAACTCGAAAACTACGGCAGCTAGAGAGTTGAATTGGGTCTTCAAATGCAGCTTGTACCATGCCCTAAAAACCAAAAATATGATTCCGGAACAAAAACCGCAAGAAAACTTGAAAATTTCAAGGCAAAGTCACCCCTCGACTGGAAAATATAAAACCTTGAATATCTCGGAAACGGAGGCAGCTAGAGGGTCCAAACTTGCACTTTTTCAAATGGCCCTACCTCGAAAACTGCAGCAGCTAGAGAGTTGATTTGGGTCTTCAAATGCAGCTTGTACCATGCCCTAAAAACCAAAAATATGATTCCGGAACAAAAACCGCAAGAAAACTTGAAAATTCCAAGGCAAAGTCACCCCTCGACTGGAAAATATAAAACCTTGAATATCTCGGAAACGGAGGCAGCTAGAGGGTCCAAACTTGCACTTTTTCAAATGGCTGTAACTCGAAAACTACGGCAGCTAGAGAGTTGATTTGGGTCTTCAAATGCAGCTTGTACCATGCCCTAAAAACCAAAAATAGGATTCCGGAACAAAACCCGCAAGAAAACTTGAAAATTTCAAGGCAAAGTCACCCCTCGACTGGAAAATATAAAACCTTGAATATCTCGGAAACGGAGGCAGCTAGAGGGTCCAAACTTGCACTTTTTCAAATGGCTGTAACTCGAAAACTACGGCAGCTAGAGAGTTGAATTGGGTCTTCAAATGCAGCTTGTACCATGCCCTAAAAACCAAAAATATGATTCCGGAACAAAAACCGCAAGAAAACTTGAAAATTTCAAGGCAAAGTCACCCCTCGACTGGAAAATATAAAACCTTGAATATCTCGGAAACGGAGGCAGCTAGAGGGTCCAAACTTGCACTTTTTCAAATGGCCCTACCTCGAAAACTGCAGCAGCTAGAGAGTTGATTTGGGTCTTCAAATGCAGCTTGTACCATGCCCTAAAAACCAAAAATATGATTCCGGAACAAAAACCGCAAGAAAACTTGAAAATTTCAAGGCAAAGTCACCCCTCGACTGGAAAATGTAAAACCTTGAATATCTCGGAAACGGAGGCAGCTTGAGGGTCCAAACTTGCACTTTTTCAAATGGCTGTAACTCGAAAACTACGGCAGCTAGAGAGTTGAATTGGGTCTTCAAATGCAGCTTGTACCATGCCCTAAAAACCAAAAATATGATTCCGGAACAAAAACCGCAAGAAAACTTGAAAATTTCAAGGCAAAGTCACCCCTCGACTGGAAAATATAAAACCTTGAATATCTCGGAAACGGAGGCAGCTAGAGGGTCCAAACTTGCACTTTTTCAAATGGCCCTACCTCGAAAACTGCAGCAGCTAGAGAGTTGATTTGGGTCTTCAAATGCAGCTTGTACCATGCCCTAAAAACCAAAAATAGGATTCCGGAACAAACCCGCAAGAAAACTTGAAAATTTCAAGGCAAAGTCACCCCTCGACTGGAAAATATAAAACCTTGAATATCTCGGAAACGGAGGCAGCTAGAGGGTCCAAACTTGCACTTCTTCAAATGGCCCTACCTCGAAAACTGCAGCAGCTAGAGAGTTGATTTGGGTCTTCAAATGCAGCTTGTACCATGCCCTAAAAACCAAAAATAGGATTCCGGAACAAAACCCGCAAGAAAACTTGAAAATTTCAAGGCAAAGTCACCCCTCGACTGGAAAATATAAAACCTTGAATATCTCGGAAACGGAGGCAGCTAGAGGGTCCAAACTTGCACTTTTTCAAATGGCCCTACCTCGAAAACTGCAGCAGCTAGAGAGTTGATTTTGGTCTTAAAATGCAGCTTGTACCATGCCCTAAAAACCAAAAATAGGATTCCGGAACAAAACCCGCAAAAAAGCTTGAAAATTTCAAGGCAAAGTCACCCCTCGACTGGAAAATATAAAACCTTGAATATCTCGGAAACGGAGGCAGCTAGAGGGTCCAAACTTGCACTTTTTCAAATGGCTGTAACTCGAAAACTACGGCAGCTAGAGAGTTGATTTTGGTCTTAAAATGCAGCTTGTACCATGCCCTAAAAACCAAAAATAGGATTCCGGAACAAAACCCGCAAGAAAACTTGAAAATTTCAAGGCAAAGTCACCCCTCGACTGGAAAATATAAAACCTTGAATATCTCGGAAACGGAGGCAGCTAGAGGGTCCAAACTTGCACTTTTTCAAATGGCCCTACCTCGAAAACTGCAGCAGCTAGAGAGTTGATTTGGGTCTTCAAATGCAGCTTGTACCATGCCCTAAAAACCAAAAATATGATTCCGGAACAAAAACCGCAAGAAAACTTGAAAATTTCAAGGCAAAGTCACCCCTCGACTGGAAAATGTAAAACCTTGAATATCTCGGAAACGGAGGCAGCTAGAGGGTCTAAACTTGCACTTTTCAAATGGCTGTAACTCGAAAACTACGGCAGCTAGAGAGTTGATTTGGGTCTTAAAATGCAGCTTGTACCATGCCCTAAAAACCAAAAATAGGATTCCGGAACAAACCCGCAAGAAAACTTGAAAATTTCAAGGCAAAGTCACCCCTCGACTGGAAAATATAAAACCTTGAATATCTCGGAAACGGAGGCAGCTAGAGGGTCCAAACTTGCACTTTTTCAAATGGCTGTAACTCGAAAACTACGGCAGCTAGAGAGTTGATTTGGGTCTTAAAATGCAGCTTGTACCATGCCCTAAAAACCAAAAATAGGATTCCGGAACAAAACCCGCAAGAAAACTTGAAAATTCCAAGGCAAAGTCACCCCTCGACTGGAAAATATAAAACCTTGAATATCTCGGAAACGGAGGCAGCTAGAGGGTCCAAACTTGCACTTTTTCAAATGGCTGTAACTCGAAAACTACGGCAGCTAGAGAGTTGATTTGGGTCTTCAAATGCAGCTTGTACCATGCCCTAAAAACCAAAAATAGGATTCCGGAACAAAACCCGCAAGAAAACTTGAAAATTTCAAGGCAAAGTCACCCCTCGACTGGAAAATATAAAACCTTGAATATCTCGGAAACGGAGGCAGCTAGAGGGTCCAAACTTGCACTTTTTCAAATGGCTGTAACTCGAAAACTACGGCAGCTAGAGAGTTGATTTGGGTCTTCAAATGCAGCTTGTACCATGCCCTAAAAACCAAAAATAGGATTCCGGAACAAACCCGCAAGAAAACTTGAAAATTTCAAGGCAAAGTCACCCCTCGACTGGAAAATATAAAACCTTGAATATCTCGGAAACGGAGGCAGCTAGAGGGTCCAAACTTGCACTTCTTCAAATGGCCCTACCTCGAAAACTGCAGCAGCTAGAGAGTTGATTTGGGTCTTCAAATGCAGCTTGTACCATGCCCTAAAAACCAAAAATAGGATTCCGGAACAAAACCCGCAAGAAAACTTGAAAATTCCAAGGCAAAGTCACCCCTCGACTGGAAAATATAAAACCTTGAATATCTCGGAAACGGAGGCAGCTAGAGGGTCCAAACTTGCACTTTTTCAAATGGCTGTAACTCGAAAACTACGGCAGCTAGAGAGTTGATTTGGGTCTTCAAATGCAGCTTGTACCATGCCCTAAAAACCAAAAATAGGATTCCGGAACAAACCCGCAAGAAAACTTGAAAATTTCAAGGCAAAGTCACCCCTCGACTGGAAAATATAAAACCTTGAATATCTCGGAAACGGAGGCAGCTAGAGGGTCCAAACTTGCACTTCTTCAAATGGCCCTACCTCGAAAACTGCAGCAGCTAGAGAGTTGATTTGGGTCTTCAAATGCAGCTTGTACCATGCCCTAAAAACCAAAAATAGGATTCCGGAACAAAACCCGCAAGAAAACTTGAAAATTTCAAGGCAAAGTCACCCCTCGACTGGAAAATATAAAACCTTGAATATCTCGGAAACGGAGGCAGCTAGAGGGTCCAAACTTGCACTTTTTCAAATGGCCCTACCTCGAAAACTGCAGCAGCTAGAGAGTTGATTTTGGTCTTAAAATGCAGCTTGTACCATGCCCTAAAAACCAAAAATAGGATTCCGGAACAAAACCCGCAAAAAAGCTTGAAAATTTCAAGGCAAAGTCACCCCTCGACTGGAAAATATAAAACCTTGAATATCTCGGAAACGGAGGCAGCTAGAGGGTCCAAACTTGCACTTTTTCAAATGGCTGTAACTCGAAAACTACGGCAGCTAGAGAGTTGATTTTGGTCTTAAAATGCAGCTTGTACCATGCCCTAAAAACCAAAAATAGGATTCCGGAACAAAACCCGCAAGAAAACTTGAAAATTTCAAGGCAAAGTCACCCCTCGACTGGAAAATATAAAACCTTGAATATCTCGGAAACGGAGGCAGCTAGAGGGTCCAAACTTGCACTTTTTCAAATGGCCCTACCTCGAAAACTGCAGCAGCTAGAGAGTTGATTTGGGTCTTCAAATGCAGCTTGTACCATGCCCTAAAAACCAAAAATAGGATTCCGGAACAAACCCGCAAGAAAACTTGAAAATTTCAAGGCAAAGTCACCCCTCGACTGGAAAATATAAAACCTTGAATATCTCGGAAACGGAGGCAGCTAGAGGGTCCAAACTTGCACTTTTTCAAATGGCTGTAACTCGAAAACTACGGCAGCTAGAGAGTTGATTTGGGTCTTAAAATGCAGCTTGTACCATGCCCTAAAAACCAAAAATAGGATTCCGGAACAAAACCCGCAAGAAAACTTGAAAATTCCAAGGCAAAGTCACCCCTCGACTGGAAAATATAAAACCTTGAATATCTCGGAAACGGAGGCAGCTAGAGGGTCCAAACTTGCACTTTTTCAAATGGCTGTAACTCGAAAACTACGGCAGCAAGAGAGTTGATTTTGGTCTTAAAATGCAGCTTGTACCATGCCCTAAAAACCAAAAATAGGATTCCGGAACAAAACCCGCAAAAAAGCTTGAAAATTTCAAGGCAAAGTCACCCCTCGACTGGAAAATATAAAACCTTGAATATCTCGGAAACGGAGGCAGCTAGAGGGTCCAAACTTGCACTTTTTCAAATGGCTGTAACTCGAAAACTACGGCAGCTAGAGAGTTGATTTGGGTCTTCAAATGCAGCTTGTACCATGCCCTAAAAACCAAAAATAGGATTCCGGAACAAAACCCGCAAGAAAACTTGAAAATTCCAAGGCAAAGTCACCCCTCGACTGGAAAATATAAAACCTTGAATATCTCGGAAACGGAGGCAGCTAGAGGGTCCAAACTTGAACTTTTTCAAATGGCTGTAACTCGAAAACTACGGCAGCTAGAGAGTTGATTTTGGTCTTAAAATGCAGCTTGTACCATGCCCTAAACACCAAAAATAGGATTCCGGAACAAAACCCGCAAGAAAACTTGAAAATTTCAAGGCAAAGTCACCCCTCGACAGGAAAATGTAAAACCTTGAATATCTCGGAAACGGAGGCAGCTAGAGGGTCCAAACTTGCACTTTTTCAAATGGCTGTAACTCGAAAACTACGGCAGCTAGAGAGTTGATTTGGGTCTTCAAATGCAGCTTGTACCATGCCCTAAAAACCAAAAATAGGATTCCGGAACAAAACCCGCAAGAAAACTTGAAAATTTCAAGGCAAAGTCACCCCTCGACTGGAAAATATAAAACCTTGAATATCTCGGAAACGGAGGCAGCTAGAGGGTCCAAACTTGCACTTTTTCAAATGGCCCTACCTCGAAAACTGCAGCAGCTAGAGAGTTGATTTGGGTCTTCAAATGCAGCTTGTACCATGCCCTAAAAACCAAAAATAGGATTCCGGAACAAAACCCGCAAGAAAACTTGAAAATTTCAAGGCAAAGTCACCCCTCGACTGGAAAATATAAAACCTTGAATATCTCGGAAACGGAGGCAGCTAGAGGGTCCAAACTTGCACTTTTTCAAATGGCCCTACCTCGAAAACTGCAGCAGCTAGAGAGTTGATTTGGGTCTTCAAATGCAGCTTGTACCATGCCCTAAAAACCAAAAATAGGATTCCGGAACAAACCCGCAAGAAAACTTGAAAATTTCAAGGCAAAGTCACCCCTCGACTGGAAAATATAAAACCTTGAATATCTCGGAAACGGAGGCAGCTAGAGGGTCCAAACTTGCACTTTTTCAAATGGCCCTACCTCGAAAACTGCAGCAGCTAGAGAGTTGATTTGGGTCTTCAAATGCAGCTTGTACCATGCCCTAAAAACCAAAAATAGGATTCCGGAACAAAACCCGCAAGAAAACTTGAAAATTTCAAGGCAAAGTCACCCCTCGACTGGAAAATATAAAACCTTGAATATCTCGGAAACGGAGGCAGCTAGAGGGTCCAAACTTGCACTTTTTCAAATGGCCCTACCTCGAAAACTGCAGCAGCTAGAGAGTTGATTTTGGTCTTAAAATGCAGCTTGTACCATGCCCTAAAAACCAAAAATAGGATTCCGGAACAAAACCCGCAAAAAAGCTTGAAAATTTCAAGGCAAAGTCACCCCTCGACTGGAAAATATAAAACCTTGAATATCTCGGAAACGGAGGCAGCTAGAGGGTCCAAACTTGCACTTTTTCAAATGGCCCTACCTCGAAAACTGCAGCAGCTAGAGAGTTGATTTTGGTCTTAAAATGCAGCTTGTACCATGCCCTAAAAACCAAAAATAGGATTCCGGAACAAAACCCGCAAAAAAGCTTGAAAATTTCAAGGCAAAGTCACCCCTCGACTGGAAAATATAAAACCTTGAATATCTCGGAAACGGAGGCAGCTAGAGGGTCCAAACTTGCACTTTTTCAAATGGCTGTAACTCGAAAACTACGGCAGCTAGAGAGTTGATTTGGGTCTTCAAATGCAGCTTGTACCATGCCCTAAAAACCAAAAATAGGATTCCGGAACAAAACCCGCAAGAAAACTTGAAAATTTCAAGGCAAAGTCACCCCTCGACTGGAAAATATAAAACCTTGAATATCTCGGAAACGGAGGCAGCTAGAGGGTCCAAACTTGCACTTTTTCAAATGGCTGTAACTCGAAAACTACGGCAGCTAGAGAGTTGAATTGGGTCTTCAAATGCAGCTTGTACCATGCCCTAAAAACCAAAAATATGATTCCGGAACAAAAACCGCAAGAAAACTTGAAAATTTCAAGGCAAAGTCACCCCTCGACTGGAAAATATAAAACCTTGAATATCTCGGAAACGGAGGCAGCTAGAGGGTCCAAACTTGCACTTTTTCAAATGGCCCTACCTCGAAAACTGCGGCAGCTAGAGAGTTGATTTGGGTCTTCGAATGCAGCTTGTACCATGCCCTAAAAACCAAAAATAGGATTCCGGAACAAAACCCGCAAGAAAACTTGAAAATTTCAAAGCAAAGTCACCCCTCGACTGGAAAATATAAAACCTTGAATATCTCGGAAACGGAGTCCAAACTTGCACTTTTTCAAATGGCTGTAACTCGAAAACTACGGCAGCTAGAGAGTTGATTTGGGTCTTCAAATGCAGCTTGTACCATGCCCTAAAAACCAAAAATAGGATTCCGGAACAAAACCCGCAAGAAAACTTGAAAATTTCAAGGCAAAGTCACCCCTCGACTGGAAAATATAAAACCTTGAATATCTCGGAAACGGAGGCAGCTAGAGGGTCCAAACTTGCACTTTTTCAAATGGCTGTAACTCGAAAACTACGGCAGCTAGAGAGTTGAATTGGGTCTTCAAATGCAGCTTGTACCATGCCCTAAAAACCAAAAATATGATTCCGGAACAAAAACCGCAAGAAAACTTGAAAATTCCAAGGCAAAGTCACCCCTCGACTGGAAAATATAAAACCTTGAATATCTCGGAAACGGAGGCAGCTAGAGGGTCCAAACTTGCACTTTTTCAAATGGCTGTAACTCGAAAACTACGGCAGCTAGAGAGTTGATTTGGGTCTTCAAATGCAGCTTGTACCATGCCCTAAAAACCAAAAATAGGATTCCGGAACAAAACCCGCAAGAAAACTTGAAAATTTCAAGGCAAAGTCACCCCTCGACTGGAAAATATAAAACCTTGAATATCTCGGAAACGGAGGCAGCTAGAGGGTCCAAACTTGCACTTTTTCAAATGGCTGTAACTCGAAAACTACGGCAGCTAGAGAGTTGAATTGGGTCTTCAAATGCAGCTTGTACCATGCCCTAAAAACCAAAAATATGATTCCGGAACAAAAACCGCAAGAAAACTTGAAAATTTCAAGGCAAAGTCACCCCTCGACTGGAAAATATAAAACCTTGAATATCTCGGAAACGGAGGCAGCTAGAGGGTCCAAACTTGCACTTTTTCAAATGGCCCTACCTCGAAAACTGCAGCAGCTAGAGAGTTGATTTGGGTCTTCAAATGCAGCTTGTACCATGCCCTAAAAACCAAAAATATGATTCCGGAACAAAAACCGCAAGAAAACTTGAAAATTTCAAGGCAAAGTCACCCCTCGACTGGAAAATGTAAAACCTTGAATATCTCGGAAACGGAGGCAGCTTGAGGGTCCAAACTTGCACTTTTTCAAATGGCTGTAACTCGAAAACTACGGCAGCTAGAGAGTTGAATTGGGTCTTCAAATGCAGCTTGTACCATGCCCTAAAAACCAAAAATATGATTCCGGAACAAAAACCGCAAGAAAACTTGAAAATTTCAAGGCAAAGTCACCCCTCGACTGGAAAATATAAAACCTTGAATATCTCGGAAACGGAGGCAGCTAGAGGGTCCAAACTTGCACTTTTTCAAATGGCCCTACCTCGAAAACTGCAGCAGCTAGAGAGTTGATTTGGGTCTTCAAATGCAGCTTGTACCATGCCCTAAAAACCAAAAATAGGATTCCGGAACAAACCCGCAAGAAAACTTGAAAATTTCAAGGCAAAGTCACCCCTCGACTGGAAAATATAAAACCTTGAATATCTCGGAAACGGAGGCAGCTAGAGGGTCCAAACTTGCACTTTTTCAAATGGCCCTACCTCGAAAACTGCAGCAGCTAGAGAGTTGATTTGGGTCTTCAAATGCAGCTTGTACCATGCCCTAAAAACCAAAAATAGGATTCCGGAACAAAACCCGCAAGAAAACTTGAAAATTTCAAGGCAAAGTCACCCCTCGACTGGAAAATATAAAACCTTGAATATCTCGGAAACGGAGGCAGCTAGAGGGTCCAAACTTGCACTTTTTCAAATGGCCCTACCTCGAAAACTGCAGCAGCTAGAGAGTTGATTTTGGTCTTAAAATGCAGCTTGTACCATGCCCTAAAAACCAAAAATAGGATTCCGGAACAAAACCCGCAAAAAAGCTTGAAAATTTCAAGGCAAAGTCACCCCTCGACTGGAAAATATAAAACCTTGAATATCTCGGAAACGGAGGCAGCTAGAGGGTCCAAACTTGCACTTTTTCAAATGGCTGTAACTCGAAAACTACGGCAGCTAGAGAGTTGATTTTGGTCTTAAAATGCAGCTTGTACCATGCCCTAAAAACCAAAAATAGGATTCCGGAACAAAACCCGCAAGAAAACTTGAAAATTTCAAGGCAAAGTCACCCCTCGACTGGAAAATATAAAACCTTGAATATCTCGGAAACGGAGGCAGCTAGAGGGTCCAAACTTGCACTTTTTCAAATGGCCCTACCTCGAAAACTGCAGCAGCTAGAGAGTTGATTTGGGTCTTCAAATGCAGCTTGTACCATGCCCTAAAAACCAAAAATAGGATTCCGGAACAAACCCGCAAGAAAACTTGAAAATTTCAAGGCAAAGTCACCCCTCGACTGGAAAATATAAAACCTTGAATATCTCGGAAACGGAGGCAGCTAGAGGGTCCAAACTTGCACTTTTTCAAATGGCCCTACCTCGAAAACTGCAGCAGCTAGAGAGTTGATTTGGGTCTTCAAATGCAGCTTGTACCATGCCCTAAAAACCAAAAATAGGATTCCGGAACAAAACCCGCAAGAAAACTTGAAAATTTCAAGGCAAAGTCACCCCTCGACTGGAAAATATAAAACCTTGAATATCTCGGAAACGGAGGCAGCTAGAGGGTCCAAACTTGCACTTTTTCAAATGGCCCTACCTCGAAAACTGCAGCAGCTAGAGAGTTGATTTTGGTCTTAAAATGCAGCTTGTACCATGCCCTAAAAACCAAAAATAGGATTCCGGAACAAAACCCGCAAAAAAGCTTGAAAATTTCAAGGCAAAGTCACCCCTCGACTGGAAAATATAAAACCTTGAATATCTCGGAAACGGAGGCAGCTAGAGGGTCCAAACTTGCACTTTTTCAAATGGCTGTAACTCGAAAACTACGGCAGCTAGAGAGTTGATTTTGGTCTTAAAATGCAGCTTGTACCATGCCCTAAAAACCAAAAATAGGATTCCGGAACAAAACCCGCAAGAAAACTTGAAAATTTCAAGGCAAAGTCACCCCTCGACTGGAAAATATAAAACCTTGAATATCTCGGAAACGGAGGCAGCTAGAGGGTCCAAACTTGCACTTTTTCAAATGGCTGTAACTCGAAAACTGCAGCAGCTAGAGAGTTGAATTGGGTCTTCAAATGCAGCTTGTACCATGCCCTAAAAACCAAAAATATGATTCCGGAACAAAAACCGCAAGAAAACTTGAAAATTTCAAGGCAAAGTCACCCCTCGACTGGAAAATATAAAACCTTGAATATCTCGGAAACGGAGGCAGCTAGAGGGTCCAAACTTGCACTTTTTCAAATGGCTGTAACTCGAAAACTACGGCAGCTAGAGAGTTGATTTGGGTCTTAAAATGCAGCTTGTACCATGCCCTAAAAACCAAAAATAGGATTCCGGAACAAAACCCGCAAGAAAACTTGAAAATTCCAAGGCAAAGTCACCCCTCGACTGGAAAATATAAAACCTTGAATATCTCGGAAACGGAGGCAGCTAGAGGGTCCAAACTTGCACTTTTTCAAATGGCTGTAACTCGAAAACTACGGCAGCAAGAGAGTTGATTTTGGTCTTAAAATGCAGCTTGTACCATGCCCTAAAAACCAAAAATAGGATTCCGGAACAAAACCCGCAAAAAAGCTTGAAAATTTCAAGGCAAAGTCACCCCTCGACTGGAAAATATAAAACCTTGAATATCTCGGAAACGGAGGCAGCTAGAGGGTCCAAACTTGCACTTTTTCAAATGGCCCTACCTCGAAAACTGCAGCAGCTAGAGAGTTGATTTGGGTCTTCAAATGCAGCTTGTACCATGCCCTAAAAACCAAAAATAGGATTCCGGAACAAAACCCGCAAGAAAACTTGAAAATTTCAAGGCAAAGTCACCCCTCGACAGGAAAATATAAAACCTTGAATATCTCGGAAACGGAGGCAGCTAGAGGGTCCAAACTTGCACTTTTTCAAATGGCTGTAACTCGAAAACTACGGCAGCTAGAGAGTTGAATTGGGTCTTCAAATGCAGCTTGTACCATGCCCTAAAAACCAAAAATATGATTCCGGAACAAAAACCGCAAGAAAACTTGAAAATTTCAAGGCAAAGTCACCCCTCGACTGGAAAATATAAAACATTGAATATCTCGGAAACGGAGGCAGCTAGAGGGTCCAAACTTGCACTTTTTCAAATGGCTGTAACTCGAAAACTACGGCAGCTAGAGAGTTGACTTTGGTCGTAAAATGCAGCTTGTACCATGCCCTAAAAACCAAAAATAGGATTCCGGAACAAAACCCGCAAGAAAACTTGAAAATTTCAAGGCAAAGTCACCCCTCGACTGGAAAATATAAAACCTTGAATATCTCGGAAACGGAGGCAGC
The DNA here is from genome assembly GCA_964017055.1 of Chloromyia formosa. Lineage (NCBI taxonomy): Eukaryota > Metazoa > Arthropoda > Insecta > Diptera > Stratiomyidae > Chloromyia > Chloromyia formosa. The sequence goes on along the minus strand of OZ024818.1, from coordinate 13,004,498 downwards.
TTTTTCAAATGGCTGTAACTCGAAAACTACGGCAGCAAGAGAGTTGATTTTGGTCTTAAAATGCAACTTGTACCATGCCCTAAAAACCAAAAATAGGATTCCGGAACAAAACCCGCAAAAAAGCTTGAAAATTTCAAGGCAAAGTCACCCCTCGACTGGAAAATATAAAACCTTGAATATCTCGGAAACGGAGGCAGCTAGAGGGTCCAAACTTGCACTTTTTCAAATGGCTGTAACTCGAAAACTACGGCAGCAAGAGAGTTGATTTTGGTCTTAAAATGCAGCTTGTACCATGCCCTAAAAACCAAAAATAGGATTCCGGAACAAAACCCGCAAAAAAGCTTGAAAATTTCAAGGCAAAGTCACCCCTCGACTGGAAAATATAAAACCTTGAATATCTCGGAAACGGAGGCAGCTAGAGGGTCCAAACTTGCACTTTTTCAAATGGCTGTAACTCGAAAACTACGGCAGCTAGAGAGTTGATTTGGGTCTTAAAATGCAGCTTGTACCATGCCCTAAAAACCAAAAATAGGATTCCGGAACAAAACCCGCAAAAAAGCTTGAAAATTTCAAGGCAAATCACCCCTCGACTGGAAAATATAAAACCTTGAATATCTCGGAAACGGAGGCAGCTAGAGGGTCCAAACTTGCACTTTTTCAAATGGCTGTAACTCGAAAACTACGGCAGCAAGAGAGTTGATTTTGGTCTTAAAATGCAGCTTGTACCATGCCCTAAAAACCAAAAATAGGATTCCGGAACAAAACCCGCAAAAAAGCTTGAAAATTTCAAGGCAAAGTCACCCCTCGACTGGAAAATATAAAACCTTGAATATCTCGGAAACGGAGGCAGCTAGAGGGTCCAAACTTGCACTTTTTCAAATGGCTGTAACTCGAAAACTACGGCAGCTAGAGAGTTGATTTGGGTCTTAAAATGCAGCTTGTACCATGCCCTAAAAACCAAAAATAGGATTCCGGAACAAAACCCGCAAAAAAGCTTGAAAATTTCAAGGCAAATCACCCCTCGACTGGAAAATATAAAACCTTGAATATCTCGGAAACGGAGGCAGCTAGAGGGTCCAAACTTGCACTTTTTCAAATGGCTGTAACTCGAAAACTACGGCAGCTAGAGAGTTGAATTGGGTCTTCAAATGCAGCTTGTACCATGCCCTAAAAACCAAAAATATGATTCCGGAACAAAAACCGCAAGAAAACTTGAAAATTTCAAGGCAAAGTCACCCCTCGACTGGAAAATATAAAACATTGAATATCTCGGAAACGGAGGCAGCTAGAGGGTCCAAACTTGCACTTTTTCAAATGGCTGTAACTCGAAAACTACGGCAGCTAGAGAGTTGACTTTGGTCGTAAAATGCAGCTTGTACCATGCCCTAAAAACCAAAAATAGGATTCCGGAACAAAACCCGCAAGAAAACTTGAAAATTTCAAGGCAAAGTCACCCCTCGACTGGAAAATATAAAACCTTGAATATCTCGGAAACGGAGGCAGCTTTTTCAAATGGCTGTAACTCGAAAACTACGGCAGCAAGAGAGTTGATTTTGGTCTTAAAATGCAACTTGTACCATGCCCTAAAAACCAAAAATAGGATTCCGGAACAAAACCCGCAAAAAAGCTTGAAAATTTCAAGGCAAAGTCACCCCTCGACTGGAAAATATAAAACCTTGAATATCTCGGAAACGGAGGCAGCTAGAGGGTCCAAACTTGCACTTTTTCAAATGGCTGTAACTCGAAAACTACGGCAGCAAGAGAGTTGATTTTGGTCTTAAAATGCAGCTTGTACCATGCCCTAAAAACCAAAAATAGGATTCCGGAACAAAACCCGCAAAAAAGCTTGAAAATTTCAAGGCAAAGTCACCCCTCGACTGGAAAATATAAAACCTTGAATATCTCGGAAACGGAGGCAGCTAGAGGGTCCAAACTTGCACTTTTTCAAATGGCTGTAACTCGAAAACTACGGCAGCTAGAGAGTTGATTTGGGTCTTAAAATGCAGCTTGTACCATGCCCTAAAAACCAAAAATAGGATTCCGGAACAAAACCCGCAAAAAAGCTTGAAAATTTCAAGGCAAAGTCACCCCTCGACTGGAAAATATAAAACCTTGAATATCTCGGAAACGGAGGCAGCTAGAGGGTCCAAACTTGCACTTTTTCAAATGGCTGTAACTCGAAAACTACGGCAGCTAGAGAGTTGATTTGGGTCTTAAAATGCAGCTTGTACCATGCCCTAAAAACCAAAAATAGGATTCCGGAACAAAACCCGCAAAAAAGCTTGAAAATTTCAAGGCAAATCACCCCTCGACTGGAAAATATAAAACCTTGAATATCTCGGAAACGGAGGCAGCTAGAGGGTCCAAACTTGCACTTTTTCAAATGGCTGTAACTCGAAAACTACGGCAGCAAGAGAGTTGATTTTGGTCTTAAAATGCAGCTTGTACCATGCCCTAAAAACCAAAAATAGGATTCCGGAACAAAACCCGCAAGAAAACTTGAAAATTTCAAGGCAAAGTCACCCCTCGACTGGAAAATATTATAAAACCTTGAATATCTCGGAAACGGAGGCAGCTAGAGGGTCCAAACTTGCACTTTTTCAAATGGCTGTAACTCGAAAACTACGGCAGCAAGAGAGTTGATTTTGGTCTTAAAATGCAGCTTGTACCATGCCCTAAAAACCAAAAATAGGATTCCGGAACAAAACCCGCAAAAAAACTTGAAAATTTCAAGGCAAAGTCACCCCTCGACTGGAAAATATAAAACCTTGAATATCTCGGAAACGGAGGCAGCTAGAGGGTCCAAACTTGCACTTTTTCAAATGGCTGTAACTCGAAAACTACGGCAGCAAGAGAGTTGATTTGGGTCTTCAAATGCAGCTTGTACCATGCCCTAAAAACCAAAAATATGATTCCGGAACAAAAACCGCAAGAAAACTTTAAAATTTCAAGGCAAAGTCACCCCTCGACTGGAAAATGTAAAACCTTGAATATCTCGGAAACGGAGGCAGCTAGAGGGTCCAAACTTGCACTTTTTCAAATGGCTGTAACTCGAAAACTACGGCAGCTAGAGAGTTGAATTGGGTCTTCAAATGCAGCTTGTACCATGCCCTAAAAACCAAAAATAGGATTCCGGAACAAAACCCGCAAGAAAACTTGAAAATTCCAAGGCAAAGTCACCCCTCGACTGGAAAATATAAAACCTTGAATATCTCGGAAACGGAGGCAGCTAGAGGGTCCAAACTTGCACTTTTTCAAGTGGCTGTAACTCGAAAACTACGGCAGCTAGAGAGTTGAATTGGGTCTTCAAATGCAGCTTGTACCATGCCCTAAAAACCAAAAATATGATTCCGGAACAAAACCCGCAAGAAAACTTGAAAATTTCAAGGCAAAGTCACCCCTCGACTGAAAAATATAAAACCTTGAATATCTCGGAAACGGAGGCAGCTAGAGGGTCCAAACTTGCACTTTTTCAAATGGCCCTACCTCGAAAACTGCAGCAGCTAGAGAGTTGATTTGGGTCTTCAAATGCAGCTTGTACCATGCCCTAAAAACCAAAAATATGATTCCGGAACAAAAACCGCAAGAAAACTTGAAAATTTCAAGGCAAAGTCACCCCTCGACTGGAAAATGTAAAACCTTGAATATCTCGGAAACGGAGGCAGCTAGAGGGTCCAAACTTGCACTTTTTCAAATGGCTGTAACTCGAAAACTACGGCAGCTAGAGAGTTGATTTTGGTCTTAAAATGCAGCTTGTACCATGCCCTAAAAACCAAAAATAGGATTCCGGAACAAAACCCGCAAAAAAGCTTGAAAATTTCAAGGCAAAGTCACGCCTCGACTGGAAAATATAAAACCTTGAATATCTCGGAAACGGAGGCAGCTAGAGGGTCCAAACTTGCACTTTTTCAAATGGCTGTAACTCGAAAACTACGGCAGCAAGAGAGTTGATTTTGGTCTTAAAATGCAACTTGTACCATGCCCTAAAAACCAAAAATAGGACTCCGGAACAAAACCCGCAAAAAAACTTGAAAATTTCAAGGCAAAGTCACCCCTCGACTGGAAAATATAAAACCTTGAATATCTCGGAAACGGAGGCAGCTAGAGGGTCCAAACTTGCACTTTTTCAAATGGCCCTACCTCGAAAACTGCAGCAGCTAGAGAGTTGATTTGGGTCTTCAAATGCAGCTTGTACCATGCCCTAAAAACCAAAAATATGATTCCGGAACAAAAACCGGAAGAAAACTTGAAAATTTCAAGGCAAAGTCACCCCTCGACTGGAAAATATAAAACCTTGAATATCTCGGAAACGGAGGCAGCTAGAGGGTCCAAACTTGCACTTTTTCAAATGGCTGTAACTCGAAAACTACGGCAGCAAGAGAGTTGATTTGGGTCTTCAAATGCAGCTTGTACCATGCCCTAAAAACCAAAAATATGATTCCGGAACAAAAACCGCAAGAAAACTTTAAAATTTCAAGGCAAAGTCACCCCTCGACTGGAAAATGTAAAACCTTGAATATCTCGGAAACGGAGGCAGCTAGAGGGTCCAAACTTGCACTTTTTCAAATGGCTGTAACTCGAAAACTACGGCAGCTAGAGAGTTGATTTGGGTCTTCAAATGCAGCTTGTACCATGCCCTAAAAACCAAAAATAGGATTCCGGAACAAAACCCGCAAGGAAACTTGAAAATTCCAAGGCAAAGTCACCCCTCGACTGGAAAATATAAAACCTTGAATATCTCGGAAACGGAGGCAGCTAGAGGGTCCAAACTTGCACTTTTTCAAATGGCCCTACCTCGAAAACTGCAGCAGCTAGAGAGTTGATTTGGGTCTTCAAATGCAGCTTGTACCATGCCCTAAAAACCAAAAATATGATTCCGGAACAAAAACCGCAAGAAAACTTTAAAATTTCAAGGCAAAGTCACCCCTCGACTGGAAAATGTAAAACCTTGAATATCTCGGAAACGGAGGCAGCTAGAGGGTCCAAACTTGCACTTTTTCAAATGGCTGTAACTCGAAAACTACGGCAGCTAGAGAGTTGAATTGGGTCTTCAAATGCAGCTTGTACCATGCCCTAAAAACCAAAAATAGGATTCCGGAACAAAACCCGCAAGAAAACTTGAAAATTCCAAGGCAAAGTCACCCCTCGACTGGAAAATATAAAACCTTGAATATCTCGGAAACGGAGGCAGCTAGAGGGTCCAAACTTGCACTTTTTCAAGTGGCTGTAACTCGAAAACTACGGCAGCTAGAGAGTTGAATTGGGTCTTCAAATGCAGCTTGTACCATGCCCTAAAAACCAAAAATATGATTCCGGAACAAAACCCGCAAGAAAACTTGAAAATTTCAAGGCAAAGTCACCCCTCGACTGAAAAATATAAAACCTTGAATATCTCGGAAACGGAGGCAGCTAGAGGGTCCAAACTTGCACTTTTTCAAATGGCCCTACCTCGAAAACTGCAGCAGCTAGAGAGTTGATTTGGGTCTTCAAATGCAGCTTGTACCATGCCCTAAAAACCAAAAATATGATTCCGGAACAAAAACCGCAAGAAAACTTGAAAATTTCAAGGCAAAGTCACCCCTCGACTGGAAAATGTAAAACCTTGAATATCTCGGAAACGGAGGCAGCTAGAGGGTCCAAACTTGCACTTTTTCAAATGGCTGTAACTCGAAAACTACGGCAGCTAGAGAGTTGATTTTGGTCTTAAAATGCAGCTTGTACCATGCCCTAAAAACCAAAAATAGGATTCCGGAACAAAACCCGCAAAAAAGCTTGAAAATTTCAAGGCAAAGTCACGCCTCGACTGGAAAATATAAAACCTTGAATATCTCGGAAACGGAGGCAGCTAGAGGGTCCAAACTTGCACTTTTTCAAATGGCTGTAACTCGAAAACTACGGCAGCAAGAGAGTTGATTTTGGTCTTAAAATGCAACTTGTACCATGCCCTAAAAACCAAAAATAGGACTCCGGAACAAAACCCGCAAAAAAACTTGAAAATTTCAAGGCAAAGTCACCCCTCGACTGGAAAATATAAAACCTTGAATATCTCGGAAACGGAGGCAGCTAGAGGGTCCAAACTTGCACTTTTTCAAATGGCCCTACCTCGAAAACTGCAGCAGCTAGAGAGTTGATTTGGGTCTTCAAATGCAGCTTGTACCATGCCCTAAAAACCAAAAATATGATTCCGGAACAAAAACCGCAAGAAAACTTGAAAATTTCAAGGCAAAGTCACCCCTCGACTGGAAAATATAAAACCTTGAATATCTCGGAAACGGAGGCAGCTAGAGGGTCCAAACTTGCACTTTTTCAAATGGCTGTAACTCGAAAACTACGGCAGCAAGAGAGTTGATTTGGGTCTTCAAATGCAGCTTGTACCATGCCCTAAAAACCAAAAATATGATTCCGGAACAAAAACCGCAAGAAAACTTTAAAATTTCAAGGCAAAGTCACCCCTCGACTGGAAAATGTAAAACCTTGAATATCTCGGAAACGGAGGCAGCTAGAGGGTCCAAACTTGCACTTTTTCAAATGGCTGTAACTCGAAAACTACGGCAGCTAGAGAGTTGATTTGGGTCTTCAAATGCAGCTTGTACCATGCCCTAAAAACCAAAAATAGGATTCCGGAACAAAACCCGCAAGGAAACTTGAAAATTCCAAGGCAAAGTCACCCCTCGACTGGAAAATATAAAACCTTGAATATCTCGGAAACGGAGGCAGCTAGAGGGTCCAAACTTGCACTTTTTCAAATGGCCCTACCTCGAAAACTGCAGCAGCTAGAGAGTTGATTTGGGTCTTCAAATGCAGCTTGTACCATGCCCTAAAAACCAAAAATATGATTCCGGAACAAAAACCGCAAGAAAACTTGAAAATTTCAAGGCAAAGTCACCCCTCGACTGGAAAATATAAAACCTTGAATATCTCGGAAACGGAGGCAGCTAGAGGGTCCAAACTTGCACTTTTTCAAATGGCTGTAACTCGAAAACTACGGCAGCTAGAGAGTTGATTTGGGTCTTAAAATGCAGCTTGTACCATGCCCTAAAAACCAAAAATAGGATTCCGGAACAAACCCGCAAGAAAACTTGAAAATTTCAAGGCAAAGTCACCCCTCGACTGGAAAATGTAAAACCTTGAATATCTCGGAAACGGAGGCAGCTAGAGGGTCCAAACTTGCACTTTTTCAAATGGCTGTAACTCGAAAACTACGGCAGCTAGAGAGTTGATTTGGGTCTTAAAATGCAGCTTGTACCATGCCCTAAAAACCAAAAATAGGATTCCGGAACAAAACCCGCAAGAAAACTTGAAAATTTCAAGGCAAAGTCACCCCTCGACTGGAAAATGTAAAACCTTGAATATCTCGGAAACGGAGGCAGCTAGAGGGTCCAAACTTGCACTTTTTCAAATGGCTGTAACTCGAAAACTACGGCAGCTAGAGAGTTGATTTGGGTCTTCAAATGCAGCTTGTACCATGCCCTAAAAACCAAAAATAGGATTCCGGAACAAAACCCGCAAGAAAACTTGAAAATTCCAAGGCAAAGTCACCCCTCGACTGGAAAATATAAAACCTTGAATATCTCGGAAACGGAGGCAGCTAGAGGGTCCAAACTTGCACTTTTTCAAATGGCCCTACCTCGAAAACTGCAGCAGCTAGAGAGTTGATTTGGGTCTTCAAATGCAGCTTGTACCATGCCCTAAAAACCAAAAATAGGATTCCGGAACAAAAACCGCAAGAAAACTTGAAAATTTCAAGGCAAAGTCACCCCTCGACTGGAAAATATAAAACCTTGAATATCTCGGAAACGGAGGCAGCTAGAGGGTCCAAACTTGCACTTTTTCAAATGGCTGTAACTCGAAAACTACGGCAGCAAGAGAGTTGATTTGGGTCTTCAAATGCAGCTTGTACCATGCCCTAAAAACCAAAAATAGGATTCCGGAACAAACCCGCAAGAAAACTTGAAAATTTCAAGGCAAAGTCACCCCTCGACTGGAAAATGTAAAACCTTGAATATCTCGGAAACGGAGGCAGCTAGAGGGTCCAAACTTGCACTTTTTCAAATGGCTGTAACTCGAAAACTACGGCAGCTAGAGAGTTGATATGGGTCTTAAAATGCAGCTTGTACCATGCCCTAAAAACCAAAAATAGGATTCCGGAACAAAACCCGCAAGAAAACTTGAAAATTTCAAGGCAAAGTCACCCCTCGACTGGAAAATATAAAACCTTGAATATCTCGGAAACGGAGGCAGCTAGAGGGTCCAAACTTGCACTTTTTCAAATGGCCCTACCTCGAAAACTGCAGCAGCTAGAGAGTTGATTTGGGTCTTCAAATGCAGCTTGTACCATGCCCTAAAAACCAAAAATATGATTCCGGAACAAAAACCGCAAGAAAACTTGAAAATTTCGGAATATCTCGGAAACGGAGGCAGCTAGAGGGTCCAAACTTGCACTTTTTCAAATGGCTGTAACTCGAAAACTACGGCAGCTAGAGAGTTGATTTTGGTCTTAAAATGCAGCTTGTACCATGCCCTAAAAACCAAAAATAGGATTCCGGAACAAAACCCGCAAGAAAACTTGAAAATTTCAAGGCAAAGTCACCCCTCGACTGGAAAATATAAAACCTTGAATATCTCGGAAACGGAGGCAGCTAGAGGGTCCAAACTTGCACTTTTTCAAATGGCCCTACCTCGAAAACTGCAGCAGCTAGAGAGTTGATTTGGGTCTTCAAATGCAGCTTGTACCATGCCCTAAAAACCAAAAATATGATTCCGGAACAAAAACCGCAAGAAAACTTGAAAATTTCAAGGCAAAGTCACCCCTCGACTGGAAAATGTAAAACCTTGAATATCTCGGAAACGGAGGCAGCTAGAGGGTCCAAACTTGCACTTTTTCAAATGGCCCTACCTCGAAAACTGCAGCAGCTAGAGAGTTGATTTGGGTCTTCAAATGCAGCTTGTACCATGCCCTAAAAACCAAAAATATGATTCCGGAACAAAACCCGCAAGAAAACTTGAAAATTCCAAGGCAAAGTCACCCCTCGACTGGAAAATATAAAACCTTGAATATCTCGGAAACGGAGGCAGCTAGAGGGTCCAAACTTGCACTTTTTCAAATGGCCCTACCTCGAAAACTGCAGCAGCTAGAGAGTTGATTTGGGTCTTCAAATGCAGCTTGTACCATGCCCTAAAAACCAAAAATATGATTCCGGAACAAAAACCGCAAGAAAACTTGAAAATTTCAAGGCAAAGTCACCCCTCGACTGGAAAATGTAAAACCTTGAATATCTCGGAAACGGAGGCAGCTAGAGGGTCCAAACTTGCACTTTTTCAAATGGCTGTAACTCGAAAACTACGGCAGCTAGAGAGTTGATTTGGGTCTTAAAATGCAGCTTGTACCATGCCCTAAAAACCAAAAATAGGATTCCGGAACAAACCCGCAAGAAAACTTGAAAATTTCAAGGCAAAGTCACCCCTCGACTGGAAAATATAAAACCTTGAATATCTCGGAAACGGAGGCAGCTAGAGGGTCCAAACTTGCACTTTTTCAAATGGCCCTACCTCGAAAACTGCAGCAGCTAGAGAGTTGATTTGGGTCTTCAAATGCAGCTTGTACCATGCCCTAAAAACCAAAAATATGATTCCGGAACAAAAACCGCAAGAAAACTTGAAAATTTCAAGGCAAAGTCACCCCTCGACTGGAAAATGTAAAACCTTGAATATCTCGGAAACGGAGGCAGCTAGAGGGTCCAAACTTGCACTTTTTCAAATGGCTGTAACTCGAAAACTACGGCAGCTAGAGAGTTGATTTGGGTCTTCAAATGCAGCATGTACCATGCCCTAAAAACCAAATATAGGATTCCGGAACAAACCCGCAAGAAAACTTGAAAATTTCAAGGCAAAGTCACCCCTCGACTGGAAAATATAAAACCTTGAATATCTCGGAAACGGAGGCAGCTAGAGGGTCCAAACTTGCACTTTTTCAAATGGCCCTACCTCGAAAACTGCAGCAGCTAGAGAGTTGATTTGGGTCTTCAAATGCAGCTTGTACCATGCCCTAAAAACCAAAAATAGGATTCCGGAACAAAACCCGCAAGAAAACTTGAAAATTCCAAGGCAAAGTCACCCCTCGACTGGAAAATATAAAACCTTGAATATCTCGGAAACGGAGGCAGCTAGAGGGTCCAAACTTGCACTTTTTCAAATGGCCCTACCTCGAAAACTGCAGCAGCTAGAGAGTTGATTTGGGTCTTCAAATGCAGCTTGTACCATGCCCTAAAAACCAAAAATATGATTCCGGAACAAAAACCGCAAGAAAACTTGAAAATTTCAAGGCAAAGTCACCCCTCGACTGGAAAATGTAAAACCTTGAATATCTCGGAAACGGAGGCAGCTAGAGGGTCCAAACTTGCACTTTTTCAAATGGCTGTAACTCGAAAACTACGGCAGCTAGAGAGTTGATTTGGGTCTTAAAATGCAGCTTGTACCATGCCCTAAAAACCAAAAATAGGATTCCGGAACAAACCCGCAAGAAAACTTGAAAATTTCAAGGCAAAGTCACCCCTCGACTGGAAAATATAAAACCTTGAATATCTCGGAAACGGAGGCAGCTAGAGGGTCCAAACTTGCACTTTTTCAAATGGCCCTACCTCGAAAACTGCAGCAGCTAGAGAGTTGATTTGGGTCTTCAAATGCAGCTTGTACCATGCCCTAAAAACCAAAAATATGATTCCGGAACAAAAACCGCAAGAAAACTTGAAAATTTCAAGGCAAAGTCACCCCTCGACTGGAAAATGTAAAACCTTGAATATCTCGGAAACGGAGGCAGCTAGAGGGTCCAAACTTGCACTTTTTCAAATGGCTGTAACTCGAAAACTACGGCAGCTAGAGAGTTGATTTGGGTCTTCAAATGCAGCATGTACCATGCCCTAAAAACCAAATATAGGATTCCGGAACAAACCCGCAAGAAAACTTGAAAATTTCAAGGCAAAGTCACCCCTCGACTGGAAAATATAAAACCTTGAATATCTCGGAAACGGAGGCAGCTAGAGGGTCCAAACTTGCACTTTTTCAAATGGCCCTACCTCGAAAACTGCAGCAGCTAGAGAGTTGATTTGGGTCTTCAAATGCAGCTTGTACCATGCCCTAAAAACCAAAAATATGATTCCGGAACAAAAACCGCAAGAAAACTTGAAAATTTCAAGGCAAAGTCACCCCTCGACTGGAAAATGTAAAACCTTGAATATCTCGGAAACGGAGGCAGCTAGAGGGTCCAAACTTGCACTTTTTCAAATGGCTGTAACTCGAAAACTACGGCAGCTAGAGAGTTGATTTGGGTCTTAAAATGCAGCTTGTACCATGCCCTAAAAACCAAAAATAGGATTCCGGAACAAACCCGCAAGAAAACTTGAAAATTTCAAGGCAAAGTCACCCCTCGACTGGAAAATATAAAACCTTGAATATCTCGGAAACGGAGGCAGCTAGAGGGTCCAAACTTGCACTTTTTCAAATGGCTGTAACTCGAAAACTACGGCAGCTAGAGAGTTGATTTGGGTCTTAAAATGCAGCTTGTACCATGCCCTAAAAACCAAAAATAGGATTCCGGAACAAAACCCGCAAGAAAACTTGAAAATTTCAAGGCAAAGTCACCCCTCGACTGGAAAATATAAAACCTTGAATATCTCGGAAACGGAGGCAGCTAGAGGGTCCAAACTTGCACTTTTTCAAATGGCTGTAACTCGAAAACTACGGCAGCTAGAGAGTTGATTTTGGTCTTAAAATGCAGCTTGTACCATGCCCTAAAAACCAAAAATAGGATTCCGGAACAAAACCCGCAAGAAAACTTGAAAATTTCAAGGCAAAGTCACCCCTCGACTGGAAAATATAAAACCTTGAATATCTCGGAAACGGAGGCAGCTAGAGGGTCCAAACTTGCACTTTTTCAAATGGCCCTACCTCGAAAACTGCAGCAGCTAGAGAGTTGATTTGGGTCTTCAAATGCAGCTTGTACCATGCCCTAAAAACCAAAAATAGGATTCCGGAACAAAAACCGCAAGAAAACTTGAAAATTTCAAGGCAAAGTCACCCTCGACTGGAAAATATAAACCTTGAATATCTCGGAAACGGAGGCAGCTAGAGGGTCCAAACTTGCACTTTTTCAAATGGCTGTAACTCGAAAACTACGGCAGCAAGAGAGTTGATTTGGGTCTTCAAATGCAGCTTGTACCATGCCCTAAAAACCAAAAATAGGATTCCGGAACAAACCCGCAAGAAAACTTGAAAATTTCAAGGCAAAGTCACCCCTCGACTGGAAAATGTAAAACCTTGAATATCTCGGAAACGGAGGCAGCTAGAGGGTCCAAACTTGCACTTTTTCAAATGGCTGTAACTCGAAAACTACGGCAGCTAGAGAGTTGATATGGTCTTAAAATGCAGCTTGTACCATGCCCTAAAAACCAAAAATAGGATTCCGGAACAAAACCCGCAAGAAAACTTGAAAATTTCAAGGCAAAGTCACCCCTCGACTGGAAAATATAAAACCTTGAATATCTCGGAAACGGAGGCAGCTAGAGGGTCCAAACTTGCACTTTTTCAAATGGCCCTACCTCGAAAACTGCAGCAGCTAGAGAGTTGATTTGGGTCTTCAAATGCAGCTTGTACCATGCCCTAAAAACCAAAAATATGATTCCGGAACAAAAACCGCAAGAAAACTTGAAAATTTCGGAATATCTCGGAAACGGAGGCAGCTAGAGGGTCCCAAACTTGCACTTTTTCAAATGGCTGTAACTCGAAAACTACGGCAGCTAGAGAGTTGATTTTGGTCTTAAAATGCAGCTTGTACCATGCCCTAAAAAACCAAAAATAGGATTCCGGAACAAAACCCGCAAGAAAACTTGAAAATTTCAAGGCAAAGTCACCCCTCGACTGGAAAATATAAAACCTTGAATATCTCGGAAACGGAGGCAGCTAGAGGGTCCAAACTTGCACTTTTTCAAATGGCCCCTACCTCGAAAACTGCAGCAGCTAGAGAGTTGATTTGGGTCTTCAAATGCAGCTTGTACCATGCCCTAAAACCAAAAATATGATTCCGGAACAAAAACCGCAAGAAAACTTGAAAATTTCAAGGCAAAGTCACCCCTCGACTGGAAAATGTAAAACCTTGAATATCTCGGAAACGGAGGCAGCTAGAGGGTCCAAACTTGCACTTTTTCAAATGGCCCTACCTCGAAAACTGCAGCAGCTAGAGAGTTGATTTGGGTCTTCAAATGCAGCTTGTACCATGCCCTAAAAACCAAAAATATGATTCCGGAACAAACCCGCAAGAAAACTTGAAAATTCCAAGGCAAAGTCACCCCTCGACTGGAAAATATAAAACCTTGAATATCTCGGAAACGGAGGCAGCTAGAGGGTCCAAACTTGCACTTTTTCAAATGGCCCTACCTCGAAAACTGCAGCAGCTAGAGAGTTGATTTGGGTCTTCAAATGCAGCTTGTACCATGCCCTAAAAACCAAAATATGATTCCGGAACAAAAACCGCAAGAAAACTTGAAAATTTCAAGGCAAAGTCACCCCTCGACTGGAAAATGTAAAACCTTGAATATCTCGGAAACGGAGGCAGCTAGAGGGTCCAAACTTGCACTTTTTCAAATGGCTGTAACTCGAAAACTACGGCAGCTAGAGAGTTGATTTGGGTCTTAAAATGCAGCTTGTACCATGCCCTAAAAACCAAAAATAGGATTCCGGAACAAACCCGCAAGAAAACTTGAAAATTTCAAGGCAAAGTCACCCCTCGACTGGAAAATATAAAACCTTGAATATCTCGGAAACGGAGGCAGCTAGAGGGTCCAAACTTGCACTTTTTCAAATGGCCCTACCTCGAAAACTGCAGCAGCTAGAGAGTTGATTTGGGTCTTCAAATGCAGCTTGTACCATGCCCTAAAAACCAAAAATATGATTCCGGAACAAAAACCGCAAGAAAACTTGAAAATTTCAAGGCAAAGTCACCCCTCGACTGGAAAATGTAAAACCTTGAATATCTCGGAAACGGAGGCAGCTAGAGGGTCCAAACTTGCACTTTTTCAAATGGCTGTAACTCGAAAACTACGGCAGCTAGAGAGTTGATTTGGGTCTTCAAATGCAGCATGTACCATGCCCTAAAAACCAAATATAGGATTCCGGAACAAACCCGCAAGAAAACTTGAAAATTTCAAGGCAAAGTCACCCCTCGACTGGAAAATATAAAACCTTGAATATCTCGGAAACGGAGGCAGCTAGAGGGTCCAAACTTGCACTTTTTCAAATGGCCCTACCTCGAAAACTGCAGCAGCTAGAGAGTTGATTTGGGTCTTCAAATGCAGCTTGTACCATGCCCTAAAAACCAAAAATATGATTCCGGAACAAAAACCGCAAGAAAACTTGAAAATTTCAAGGCAAAGTCACCCCTCGACTGGAAAATGTAAAACCTTGAATATCTCGGAAACGGAGGCAGCTAGCAGCTAGAGGGTCCAAACTTGCACTTTTTCAAATGGCTGTAACTCGAAAACTACGGCAGCTAGAGAGTTGATTTGGGTCTTAAAATGCAGCTTGTACCATGCCCTAAAAACCAAAAATAGGATTCCGGAACAAACCCGCAAGAAAACTTGAAAATTTCAAGGCAAAGTCACCCCTCGACTGGAAAATATAAAACCTTGAATATCTCGGAAACGGAGGCAGCTAGAGGGTCCAAACTTGCACTTTTTCAAATGGCCCTACCTCGAAAACTGCAGCAGCTAGAGAGTTGATTTGGGTCTTCAAATGCAGCTTGTACCATGCCCTAAAAACCAAAAATATGATTCCGGAACAAAAACCGCAAGAAAACTTGAAAATTTCAAGGCAAAGTCACCCCTCGACTGGAAAATGTAAAACCTTGAATATCTCGGAAACGGAGGCAGCTAGAGGGTCCAAACTTGCACTTTTTCAAATGGCTGTAACTCGAAAACTACGGCAGCTAGAGAGTTGATTTGGGTCTTCAAATGCAGCATGTACCATGCCCTAAAAACCAAATATAGGATTCCGGAACAAACCCGCAAGAAAACTTGAAAATTTCAAGGCAAAGTCACCCCTCGACTGGAAAATATAAAACCTTGAATATCTCGGAAACGGAGGCAGCTAGAGGGTCCAAACTTGCACTTTTTCAAATGGCCCTACCTCGAAAACTGCAGCAGCTAGAGAGTTGATTTGGGTCTTCAAATGCAGCTTGTACCATGCCCTAAAAACCAAAAATATGATTCCGGAACAAAAACCGCAAGAAAACTTGAAAATTTCAAGGCAAAGTCACCCCTCGACTGGAAAATGTAAAACCTTGAATATCTCGGAAACGGAGGCAGCTAGAGGGTCCAAACTTGCACTTTTTCAAATGGCTGTAACTCGAAAACTACGGCAGCTAGAGAGTTGATTTGGGTCTTAAAATGCAGCTTGTACCATGCCCTAAAAACCAAAAATAGGATTCCGGAACAAACCCGCAAGAAAACTTGAAAATTTCAAGGCAAAGTCACCCCTCGACTGGAAAATATAAAACCTTGAATATCTCGGAAACGGAGGCAGCTAGAGGGTCCAAACTTGCACTTTTTCAAATGGCTGTAACTCGAAAACTACGGCAGCTAGAGAGTTGATTTGGGTCTTAAAATGCAGCTTGTACCATGCCCTAAAAACCAAAAATAGGATTCCGGAACAAAACCCGCAAGAAAACTTGAAAATTTCAAGGCAAAGTCACCCCTCGACTGGAAAATATAAAACCTTGAATATCTCGGAAACGGAGGCAGCTAGAGGGTCCAAACTTGCACTTTTTCAAATGGCTGTAACTCGAAAACTACGGCAGCTAGAGAGTTGATTTTGGTCTTAAAATGCAGCTTGTACCATGCCCTAAAAACCAAAAATAGGATTCCGGAACAAAACCCGCAAGAAAACTTGAAAATTTCAAGGCAAAGTCACCCCTCGACTGGAAAATATAAAACCTTGAATATCTCGGAAACGGAGGCAGCTAGAGGGTCCAAACTTGCACTTTTTCAAATGGCCCTACCTCGAAAACTGCAGCAGCTAGAGAGTTGATTTGGGTCTTCAAATGCAGCTTGTACCATGCCCTAAAAACCAAAAATATGATTCCGGAACAAAAACCGCAAGAAAACTTGAAAATTTCAAGGCAAAGTCACCCCTCGACTGGAAAATGTAAAACCTTGAATATCTCGGAAACGGAGGCAGCTTGAGGGTCCAAACTTGCACTTTTTCAAATGGCTGTAACTCGAAAACTACGGCAGCTAGAGAGTTGAATTGGGTCTTCAAATGCAGCTTGTACCATGCCCTAAAAACCAAAAATATGATTCCGGAACAAAAACCGCAAGAAAACTTGAAAATTTCAAGGCAAAGTCACCCCTCGACTGGAAAATATAAAACCTTGAATATCTCGGAAACGGAGGCAGCTAGAGGGTCCAAACTTGCACTTTTTCAAATGGCTGTAACTCGAAAACTACGGCAGCTAGAGAGTTGATTTGGGTCTTCAAATGCAGCTTGTACCATGCCCTAAAAACCAAAAATAGGATTCCGGAACAAAACCCGCAAGAAAACTTGAAAATTCCAAGGCAAAGTCACCCCTCGACTGGAAAATATAAAACCTTGAATATCTCGGAAACGGAGGCAGCTAGAGGGTCCAAACTTGCACTTTTTCAAATGGCTGTAACTCGAAAACTACGGCAGCAAGAGAGTTAATTTTGGTCTTAAAATGCAGCTTGTACCATGCCCTAAAAACCAAAAATAGGATTCCGGAACGAAACCCGCAAAAAAGCTTGAAAATTTCAAGGCAAAGTCACCCCTCGACTGGAAAATATAAAACCTTGAATATCTCGGAAACGGAGGCAGCTAGAGGGTCCAAACTTGCACTTTTTCAAATGGCCCTACCTCGAAAACTACGGCAGCTAGAGAGTTGATTTGGGTCTTAAAATGCAGCTTGTACCATGCCCTAAAAACCAAAAATAGGATTCCGGAACAAAACCCGCAAGAAAACTTGAAAATTTCAAGGCAAAGTCACCCCTCGACTGGAAAATGTAAAACCTTGAATATCTCGGAAACGGAGGCAGCTAGAGGGTCCAAACTTGCACTTTTTCAAATGGCTGTAACTCGAAAACTACGGCAGCTAGAGAGTTGATTTGGGTCTTCAAATGCAGCTTGTACCATGCCCTAAAAACCAAAAATAGGATTCCGGAACAAAACCCGCAAGAAAACTTGAAAATTCCAAGGCAAAGTCACCCCTCGACTGGAAAATATAAAACCTTGAATATCTCGGAAACGGAGGCAGCTAGAGGGTCCAAACTTGCACTTTTTCAAATGGCCCTACCTCGAAAACTGCAGCAGCTAGAGAGTTGATTTGGGTCTTCAAATGCAGCTTGTACCATGCCCTAAAAACCAAAAATAGGATTCCGGAACAAAACCCGCAAGGAAACTTGAAAATTCCAAGGCAAAGTCACCCCTCGACTGGAAAATATAAAACCTTGAATATCTCGGAAACGGAGGCAGCTAGAGGGTCCAAACTTGCACTTTTTCAAATGGCCCTACCTCGAAAACTGCAGCAGCTAGAGAGTTGATTTGGGTCTTCAAATGCAGCTTGTACCATGCCCTAAAAACCAAAAATATGATTCCGGAACAAAAACCGCAAGAAAACTTGAAAATTTCAAGGCAAAATCACCCCTCGACTGGAAAATGTAAAACCTTGAATATCTCGGAAACGGAGGCAGCTAGAGGGTCCAAACTTGCACTTTTTCAAATGGCTGTAACTCGAAAACTACGGCAGCTAGAGAGTTGATTTGGGTCTTCAAATGCAGCTTGTACCATGCCCTAAAAACCAAAAATAGGATTCCGGAACAAAACCCGCAAGAAAACTTGAAAATTCCAAGGCAAAGTCACCCCTCGACTGGAAAATATAAAACCTTGAATATCTCGGAAACGGAGGCAGCTAGAGGGTCCAAACTTGCACTTTTTCAAATGGCCCTACCTCGAAAACTGCAGCAGCTAGAGAGTTGATTTGGGTCTTCAAATGCAGCTTGTACCATGCCCTAAATACCAAAAATATGATTCCGGAACAAAAACCGCAAGAAAACTTGAAAATTTCAAGGCAAAGTCACCCCTCGACTGGAAAATGTAAAACCTTGAATATCTCGGAAACGGAGGCAGCTAGAGGGTCCAAACTTGCACTTTTTCAAATGGCTGTAACTCGAAAACTACGGCAGCTAGAGAGTTGATTTGGGTCTTAAAATGCAGCTTGTACCATGCCCTAAAAACCAAAAATAGGATTCCGGAACAAACCCGCAAGAAAACTTGAAAATTTCAAGGCAAAGTCACCCCTCGACTGGAAAATATAAAACCTTGAATATCTCGGAAACGGAGGCAGCTAGAGGGTCCAAACTTGCACTTTTTCAAATGGCTGTAACTCGAAAACTACGGCAGCTAGAGAGTTGATTTGGGTCTTAAAATGCAGCTTGTACCATGCCCTAAAAACCAAATATAGGATTCCGGAACAAACCCGCAAGAAAACTTGAAAATTTCAAGGCAAAGTCACCCCTCGACTGGAAAATATAAAACCTTGAATATCTCGGAAACGGAGGCAGCTAGAGGGTCCAAACTTGCACTTTTTCAAATGGCTGTAACTCGAAAACTACGGCAGCTAGAGAGTTGATTTGGGTCTTCAAATGCAGCTTGTACCATGCCCTAAAAACCGAAAATAGGATTCCGGAACAAAACCCGCAAGAAAACTTGAAAATTCCAAGGCAAAGTCACCCCTCGACTGGAAAATATAAAACCTTGAATATCTCGGAAACGGAGGCAGCTAGAGGGTCCAAACTTGCACTTTTTCAAATGGCTGTAACTCGAAAACTACGGCAGCAAGAGAGTTGATTTTGGTCTTAAAATGCAGCTTGTACCATGCCCTAAAAACCAAAAATAGGATTCCGGAACGAAACCCGCAAAAAAGCTTGAAAATTTCAAGGCAAAGTCACCCCTCGACTGGAAAATATAAAACCTTGAATATCTCGGAAACGGAGGCAGCTAGAGGGTCCAAACTTGCACTTTTTCAAATGGCCCTACCTCGAAAACTACGGCAGCTAGAGAGTTGATTTGGGTCTTAAAATGCAGCTTGTACCATGCCCTAAAAACCAAAAATAGGATTCCGGAACAAAACCCGCAAGAAAACTTGAAAATTTCAAGGCAAAGTCACCCCTCGACTGGAAAATGTAAAACCTTGAATATCTCGGAAACGGAGGCAGCTAGAGGGTCCAAACTTGCACTTTTTCAAATGGCTGTAACTCGAAAACTACGGCAGCTAGAGAGTTGATTTGGGTCTTCAAATGCAGCTTGTACCATGCCCTAAAAACCAAAAATAGGATTCCGGAACAAAACCCGCAAGAAAACTTGAAAATTTCAAGGCAAAGTCACCCCTCGACTGGAAAATATAAAACCTTGAATATCTCGGAAACGGAGGCAGCTAGAGGGTCCAAACTTGCACTTTTTCAAATGGCCCTACCTCGAAAACTGCAGCAGCTAGAGAGTTGATTTGGGTCTTCAAAGGCAGCTTGTACCATGCCCTAAAAACCAAAAATAGGATTCCGGAACAAAACCCGCAAGGAAACTTGAAAATTCCAAGGCAAAGTCACCCCTCGACTGGAAAATATAAAACCTTGAATATCTCGGAAACGGAGGCAGCTAGAGGGTCCAAACTTGCACTTTTTCAAATGGCCCTACCTCGAAAACTGCAGCAGCTAGAGAGTTGATTTGGGTCTTCAAATGCAGCTTGTACCATGCCCTAAAAACCAAAAATATGATTCCGGAACAAAAACCGCAAGAAAACTTGAAAATTTCAAGGCAAAGTCACCCCTCGACTGGAAAATGTAAAACCTTGAATATCTCGGAAACGGAGGCAGCTAGAGGGTCCAAACTTGCACTTTTTCAAATGGCTGTAACTCGAAAACTACGGCAGCTAGAGAGTTGATTTGGGTCTTCAAATGCAGCTTGTACCATGCCCTAAAAACCAAAAATAGGATTCCGGAACAAAACCCGCAAGAAAACTTGAAAATTCCAAGGCAAAGTCACCCCTCGACTGGAAAATATAAAACCTTGAATATCTCGGAAACGGAGGCAGCTAGAGGGTCCAAACTTGCACTTTTTCAAATGGCCCTACCTCGAAAACTGCAGCAGCTAGAGAGTTGATTTGGGTCTTCAAATGCAGCTTGTACCATGCCCTAAAAACCAAAAATATGATTCCGGAACAAAAACCGCAAGAAAACTTGAAAATTTCAAGGCAAAGTCACCCCTCGACTGGAAAATGTAAAACCTTGAATATCTCGGAAACGGAGGCAGCTAGAGGGTCCAAACTTGCACTTTTTCAAATGGCTGTAACTCGAAAACTACGGCAGCTAGAGAGTTGATTTGGGTCTTAAAATGCAGCTTGTACCATGCCCTAAAAACCAAAAATAGGATTCCGGAACAAACCCGCAAGAAAACTTGAAAATTTCAAGGCAAAGTCACCCCTCGACTGGAAAATATAAAACCTTGAATATCTCGGAAACGGAGGCAGCTAGAGGGTCCAAACTTGCACTTTTTCAAATGGCTGTAACTCGAAAACTACGGCAGCTAGAGAGTTGATTTGGGTCTTAAAATGCAGCTTGTACCATGCCCTAAAAACCAAAAATAGGATTCCGGAACAAACCCGCAAGAAAACTTGAAAATTTCAAGGCAAAGTCACCCCTCGACTGGAAAATATAAAACCTTGAATATCTCGGAAACGGAGGCAGCTAGAGGGTCCAAACTTGCACTTTTTCAAATGGCTGTAACTCGAAAACTACGGCAGCTAGAGAGTTGATTTTGGTCTTAAAATGCAGCTTGTACCATGCCCTAAAAACCAAAAATAGGATTCCGGAACAAAACCCGCAAGAAAACTTGAAAATTTCAAGGCAAAGTCACCCCTCGACTGGAAAATATAAAACCTTGAATATCTCGGAAACGGAGGCAGCTAGAGGGTCCAAACTTGCACTTTTTCAAATGGCTGTAACTCGAAAACTACGGCAGCTAGAGAGTTGATTTGGGTCTTCAAATGCAGCTTGTACCATGCCCTAAAAACCAAAAATAGGATTCCGGAACAAAACCCGCAAGAAAACTTGAAAATTCCAAGGCAAAGTCACCCCTCGACTGGAAAATATAAAACCTTGAATATCTCGGAAACGGAGGCAGCTAGAGGGTCCAAACTTGCACTTTTTCAAATGGCTGTAACTCGAAAACTACGGCAGCAAGAGAGTTGATTTTGGTCTTAAAATGCAGCTTGTACCATGCCCTAAAAACCAAAAATAGGATTCCGGAACAAAACCCGCAAGAAAACTTGAAAATTCCAAGGCAAAGTCACCCCTCGACTGGAAAATATAAAACCTTGAATATCTCGGAAACGGAGGCAGCTAGAGGGTCCAAACTTGCACTTTTTCAAATGGCTGTAACTCGAAAACTACGGCAGCTAGAGAGTTGATTTGGGTCTTCAAATGCAGCTTGTACCATGCCCTAAAAACCAAAAATAGGATTCCGGAACAAAACCCGCAAGAAAACTTGAAAATTCCAAGGCAAAGTCACCCCTCGACTGGAAAATATAAAACCTTGAATATCTCGGAAACGGAGGCAGCTAGAGGGTCCAAACTTGCACTTTTTCAAATGGCTGTAACTCGAAAACTACGGCAGCAAGAGAGTTGATTTTGGTCTTAAAATGCAGCTTGTACCATGCCCTAAAAACCAAAAATAGGATTCCGGAACGAAACCCGCAAAAAAGCTTGAAAATTTCAAGGCAAAGTCACCCCTCGACTGGAAAATATAAAACCTTGAATATCTCGGAAACGGAGGCAGCTAGAGGGTCCAAACTTGCACTTTTTCAAATGGCCCTACCTCGAAAACTACGGCAGCTAGAGAGTTGATTTGGGTCTTAAAATGCAGCTTGTACCATGCCCTAAAAACCAAAAATAGGATTCCGGAACAAAACCCGCAAGAAAACTTGAAAATTTCAAGGCAAAGTCACCCCTCGACTGGAAAATGTAAAACCTTGAATATCTCGGAAACGGAGGCAGCTAGAGGGTCCAAACTTGCACTTTTTCAAATGGCTGTAACTCGAAAACTACGGCAGCTAGAGAGTTGATTTGGGTCTTCAAATGCAGCTTGTACCATGCCCTAAAAACCAAAAATAGGATTCCGGAACAAAACCCGCAAGAAAACTTGAAAATTCCAAGGCAAAGTCACCCCTCGACTGGAAAATATAAAACCTTGAATATCTCGGAAACGGAGGCAGCTAGAGGGTCCAAACTTGCACTTTTTCAAATGGCCCTACCTCGAAAACTGCAGCAGCTAGAGAGTTGATTTGGGTCTTCAAATGCAGCTTGTACCATGCCCTAAAAACCAAAAATAGGATTCCGGAACAAAACCCGCAAGGAAACTTGAAAATTCCAAGGCAAAGTCACCCCTCGACTGGAAAATATAAAACCTTGAATATCTCGGAAACGGAGGCAGCTAGAGGGTCCAAACTTGCACTTTTTCAAATGGCCCTACCTCGAAAACTGCAGCAGCTAGAGAGTTGATTTGGGTCTTCAAATGCAGCTTGTACCATGCCCTAAAAACCAAAAATATGATTCCGGAACAAAAACCGCAAGAAAACTTGAAAATTTCAAGGCAAAGTCACCCCTCGACTGGAAAATGTAAAACCTTGAATATCTCGGAAACGGAGGCAGCTAGAGGGTCCAAACTTGCACTTTTTCAAATGGCTGTAACTCGAAAACTACGGCAGCTAGAGAGTTGATTTGGGTCTTAAAATGCAGCTTGTACCATGCCCTAAAAACCAAAAATAGGATTCCGGAACAAAACCCGCAAGAAAACTTGAAAATTTCAAGGCAAAGTCACCCCTCGACTGGAAAATATAAAACCTTGAATATCTCGGAAACGGAGGCAGCTAGAGGGTCCAAACTTGCACTTTTTCAAATGGCTGTAACTCGAAAACTACGGCAGCTAGAGAGTTGATTTGGGTCTTAAAATGCAGCTTGTACCATGCCCTAAAAACCAAAAATAGGATTCCGGAACAAAACCCGCAAGAAAACTTGAAAATTTCAAGGCAAAGTCACCCCTCGACTGGAAAATATAAAACCTTGAATATCTCGGAAACGGAGGCAGCTAGAGGGTCCAAACTTGCACTTTTTCAAATGGCTGTAACTCGAAAACTACGGCAGCTAGAGAGTTGATTTTGGTCTTAAAATGCAGCTTGTACCATGCCCTAAAAACAAAAAATAGGATTCCGGAACAAAACCCGCAAGAAAACTTGAAAATTTCAAGGCAAAGTCACCCCTCGACTGGAAAATATAAAACCTTGAATATCTCGGAAACGGAGGCAGCTAGAGGGTCCAAACTTGCACTTTTTCAAATGGCCCTACCTCGAAAACTGCAGCAGCTAGAGAGTTGATTTGGGTCTTCAAATGCAGCTTGTACCATGCCCTAAAAACCAAAAATATGATTCCGGAACAAAAACCGCAAGAAAACTTGAAAATTTCAAGGCAAAGTCACCCCTCGACTGGAAAATGTAAAACCTTGAATATCTCGGAAACGGAGGCAGCTAGAGGGTCCAAACTTGCACTTTTTCAAATGGCTGTAACTCGAAAACTACGGCAGCTAGAGAGTTGATTTGGGTCTTCAAATGCAGCTTGTACCATGCCCTAAAAACCAAAAATAGGATTCCGGAAGAAAACCCGCAAGAAAACTTGAAAATTCCAAGGCAAAGTCACCCCTCGACTGGAAAATATAAAACCTTGAATATCTCGGAAACGGAGGCAGCTAGAGGGTCCAAACTTGCACTTTTTCAAATGGCCCTACCTCGAAAACTGCAGCAGCTAGAGAGTTGATTTGGGTCTTCAAATGCAGCTTGTACCATGCCCTAAAAACCAAAAATATGATTCCGGAACAAAAACCGCAAGAAATTTTGAAAATTTCAAGGCAAAGTCACCCCTCGACTGGAAAATGTAAAACCTTGAATATCTCGGAAACGGAGGCAGCTAGAGGGTCCAAACTTGCACTTTTTCAAATGGCTGTAACTCGAAAACTACGGCAGCTAGAGAGTTGATTTGGGTCTTAAAATGCAGCTTGTACCATGCCCTAAAAACCAAAAATAGGATTCCGGAACAAACCCGCAAGAAAACTTGAAAATTTCAAGGCAAAGTCACCCCTCGACTGGAAAATATAAAACCTTGAATATCTCGGAAACGGAGGCAGCTAGAGGGTCCAAACTTGCACTTTTTCAAATGGCTGTAACTCGAAAACTACGGCAGCTAGAGAGTTGATTTGGGTCTTAAAATGCAGCTTGTACCATGCCCTAAAAACCAAAAATAGGATTCCGGAACAAACCCGCAAGAAAACTTGAAAATTTCAAGGCAAAGTCACCCCTCGACTGGAAAATATAAAACCTTGAATATCTCGGAAACGGAGGCAGCTAGAGGGTCCAAACTTGCACTTTTTCAAATGGCTGTAACTCGAAAACTACGGCAGCTAGAGAGTTGATTTGGGTCTTCAAATGCAGCTTGTACCATGCCCTAAAAACCAAAAATAGGATTCCGGAACAAAACCCGCAAGAAAACTTGAAAATTCCAAGGCAAAGTCACCCCTCGACTGGAAAATATAAAACCTTGAATATCTCGGAAACGGAGGCAGCTAGAGGGTCCAAACTTGCACTTTTTCAAATGGCCCTACCTCGAAAACTGCAGCAGCTAGAGAGTTGATTTGGGTCTTCAAATGCAGCTTGTACCATGCCCTAAAAACCAAAAATATGATTCCGGAACAAAAACCGCAAGAAAACTTGAAAATTTCAAGGCAAAGTCACCCCTCGACTGGAAAATGTAAAACCTTGAATATCTCGGAAACGGAGGCAGCTAGAGGGTCCAAACTTGCACTTTTTCAAATGGCTGTAACTCGAAAACTACGGCAGCTAGAGAGTTGATTTGGGTCTTAAAATGCAGCTTGTACCATGCCCTAAAAACCAAAAATAGGATTCCGGAACAAAACCCGCAAGAAAACTTGAAAATTTCAAGGCAAAGTCACCCCTCGACTGGAAAATATAAAACCTTGAATATCTCGGAAACGGAGGCAGCTAGAGGGTCCAAACTTGCACTTTTTCAAATGGCTGTAACTCGAAAACTACGGCAGCTAGAGAGTTGATTTGGGTCTTAAAATGCAGCTTGTACCATGCCCTAAAAACCAAAAATAGGATTCCGGAACAAAACCCGCAAGGAAACTTGAAAATTCCAAGGCAAAGTCACCCCTCGACTGGAAAATATAAAACCTTGAATATCTCGGAAACGGAGGCAGCTAGAGGGTCCAAACTTGCACTTTTTCAAATGGCCCTACCTCGAAAACTGCAGCAGCTAGAGAGTTGATTTGGGTCTTCAAATGCAGCTTGTACCATGCCCTAAAAACCAAAAATATGATTCCGGAACAAAAACCGCAAGAAAACTTGAAAATTTCAAGGCAAAGTCACCCCTCGACTGGAAAATGTAAAACCTTGAATATCTCGGAAACGGAGGCAGCTAGAGGGTCCAAACTTGCACTTTTTCAAATGGCTGTAACTCGAAAACTACGGCAGCTAGAGAGTTGATTTGGGTCTTAAAATGCAGCTTGTACCATGCCCTAAAAACCAAAAATAGGATTCCGGAACAAAACCCGCAAGAAAACTTGAAAATTTCAAGGCAAAGTCACCCCTCGACTGGAAAATATAAAACCTTGAATATCTCGGAAACGGAGGCAGCTAGAGGGTCCAAACTTGCACTTTTTCAAATGGCTGTAACTCGAAAACTACGGCAGCTAGAGAGTTGATTTGGGTCTTAAAATGCAGCTTGTACCATGCCCTAAAAACCAAAAATAGGATTCCGGAACAAAACCCGCAAGAAAACTTGAAAATTTCAAGGCAAAGTCACCCCTCGACTGGAAAATATAAAACCTTGAATATCTCGGAAACGGAGGCAGCTAGAGGGTCCAAACTTGCACTTTTTCAAATGGCTGTAACTCGAAAACTACGGCAGCTAGAGAGTTGATTTTGGTCTTAAAATGCAGCTTGTACCATGCCCTAAAAACAAAAAATAGGATTCCGGAACAAAACCCGCAAGAAAACTTGAAAATTTCAAGGCAAAGTCACCCCTCGACTGGAAAATATAAAACCTTGAATATCTCGGAAACGGAGGCAGCTAGAGGGTCCAAACTTGCACTTTTTCAAATGGCCCTACCTCGAAAACTGCAGCAGCTAGAGAGTTGATTTGGGTCTTCAAATGCAGCTTGTACCATGCCCTAAAAACCAAAAATATGATTCCGGAACAAAAACCGCAAGAAAACTTGAAAATTTCAAGGCAAAGTCACCCCTCGACTGGAAAATGTAAAACCTTGAATATCTCGGAAACGGAGGCAGCTAGAGGGTCCAAACTTGCACTTTTTCAAATGGCTGTAACTCGAAAACTACGGCAGCTAGAGAGTTGATTTGGGTCTTCAAATGCAGCTTGTACCATGCCCTAAAAACCAAAAATAGGATTCCGGAAGAAAACCCGCAAGAAAACTTGAAAATTCCAAGGCAAAGTCACCCCTCGACTGGAAAATATAAAACCTTGAATATCTCGGAAACGGAGGCAGCTAGAGGGTCCAAACTTGCACTTTTTCAAATGGCCCTACCTCGAAAACTGCAGCAGCTAGAGAGTTGATTTGGGTCTTCAAATGCAGCTTGTACCATGCCCTAAAAACCAAAAATATGATTCCGGAACAAAAACCGCAAGAAATTTTGAAAATTTCAAGGCAAAGTCACCCCTCGACTGGAAAATGTAAAACCTTGAATATCTCGGAAACGGAGGCAGCTAGAGGGTCCAAACTTGCACTTTTTCAAATGGCTGTAACTCGAAAACTACGGCAGCTAGAGAGTTGATTTGGGTCTTAAAATGCAGCTTGTACCATGCCCTAAAAACCAAAAATAGGATTCCGGAACAAACCCGCAAGAAAACTTGAAAATTTCAAGGCAAAGTCACCCCTCGACTGGAAAATATAAAACCTTGAATATCTCGGAAACGGAGGCAGCTAGAGGGTCCAAACTTGCACTTTTTCAAATGGCTGTAACTCGAAAACTACGGCAGCTAGAGAGTTGATTTGGGTCTTAAAATGCAGCTTGTACCATGCCCTAAAAACCAAAAATAGGATTCCGGAACAAACCCGCAAGAAAACTTGAAAATTTCAAGGCAAAGTCACCCCTCGACTGGAAAATATAAAACCTTGAATATCTCGGAAACGGAGGCAGCTAGAGGGTCCAAACTTGCACTTTTTCAAATGGCTGTAACTCGAAAACTACGGCAGCTAGAGAGTTGATTTGGGTCTTCAAATGCAGCTTGTACCATGCCCTAAAAACCAAAAATAGGATTCCGGAACAAAACCCGCAAGAAAACTTGAAAATTCCAAGGCAAAGTCACCCCTCGACTGGAAAATATAAAACCTTGAATATCTCGGAAACGGAGGCAGCTAGAGGGTCCAAACTTGCACTTTTTCAAATGGCTGTAACTCGAAAACTACGGCAGCTAGAGAGTTGATTTGGGTCTTAAAATGCAGCTTGTACCATGCCCTAAAAACCAAAAATAGGATTCCGGAACAAACCCGCAAGAAAACTTGAAAATTTCAAGGCAAAGTCACCCCTCGACTGGAAAATATAAAACCTTGAATATCTCGGAAACGGAGGCAGCTAGAGGGTCCAAACTTGCACTTTTTCAAATGGCTGTAACTCGAAAACTACGGCAGCTAGAGAGTTGATTTGGGTCTTAAAATGCAGCTTGTACCATGCCCTAAAAACCAAAAATAGGATTCCGGAACAAACCCGCAAGAAAACTTGAAAATTTCAAGGCAAAGTCACCCCTCGACTGGAAAATATAAAACCTTGAATATCTCGGAAACGGAGGCAGCTAGAGGGTCCAAACTTGCACTTTTTCAAATGGCTGTAACTCGAAAACTACGGCAGCTAGAGAGTTGATTTGGGTCTTCAAATGCAGCTTGTACCATGCCCTAAAAACCAAAAATAGGATTCCGGAACAAAACCCGCAAGAAAACTTGAAAATTCCAAGGCAAAGTCACCCCTCGACTGGAAAATATAAAACCTTGAATATCTCGGAAACGGAGGCAGCTAGAGGGTCCAAACTTGCACTTTTTCAAATGGCTCTACCTCGAAAACTGCAGCAGCTAGAGAGTTGATTTGGGTCTTCAAATGCAGCTTGTACCTTGCCCTAAAAACCAAAAATATGATTCCGGAACAAAAACCGCAAGAAAACTTGAAAATTTCAAGGCAAAGTCACCCCTCGACTGGAAAATGTAAAACCTTGAATATCTCGGAAACGGAGGCAGCTAGAGGGTCCAAACTTGCACTTTTTCAAATGGCTGTAACTCGAAAACTACGGCAGCTAGAGAGTTGATTTGGGTCTTAAAATGCAGCTTGTACCATGCCCTAAAAACCAAAAATAGGATTCCGGAACAAACCCGCAAGAAAACTTGAAAATTTCAAGGCAAAGTCACCCCTCGACTGGAAAATATAAAACCTTGAATATCTCGGAAACGGAGGCAGCTAGAGGGTCCAAACTTGCACTTTTTCAAATGGCTGTAACTCGAAAACTACGGCAGCTAGAGAGTTGATTTGGGTCTTCAAATGCAGCTTGTACCATGCCCTAAAAACCAAAAATAGGATTCCGGAACAAAACCCGCAAGAAAACTTGAAAATTCCAAGGCAAAGTCACCCCTCGACTGGAAAATATAAAACCTTGAATATCTCGGAAACGGAGGCAGCTAGAGGGTCCAAACTTGCACTTTTTCAAATGGCCCTACCTCGAAAACTGCAGCAGCTAGAGAGTTGATTTGGGTCTTCAAATGCAGCTTGTACCATGCCCTAAAAACCAAAAATATGATTCCGGAACAAAAACCGCAAGAAAACTTGAAAATTTCAAGGCAAAGTCACCCCTCGACTGGAAAATGTAAAACCTTGAATATCTCGGAAACGGAGGCAGCTAGAGGGTCCAAACTTGCACTTTTTCAAATGGCTGTAACTCGAAAACTACGGCAGCTAGAGAGTTGATTTGGGTCTTAAAATGCAGCTTGTACCATGCCCTAAAAACCAAAAATAGGATTCCGGAACAAAACCCGCAAGAAAACTTGAAAATTTCAAGGCAAAGTCACCCCTCGACTGGAAAATATAAAACCTTGAATATCTCGGAAACGGAGGCAGCTAGAGGGTCCAAACTTGCACTTTTTCAAATGGCTGTAACTCGAAAACTACGGCAGCTAGAGAGTTGATTTTGGTCTTAAAATGCAGCTTGTACCATGCCCTAAAAACCAAAAATAGGATTCCGGAACAAAACCCGCAAGAAAACTTGAAAATTTCAAGGCAAAGTCACCCCTCGACTGGAAAATATAAAACCTTGAATATCTCGGAAACGGAGGCAGCTAGAGGGTCCAAACTTGCACTTTTTCAAATGGCCCTACCTCGAAAACTGCAGCAGCTAGAGAGTTGATTTGGGTCTTCAAATGCAGCTTGTACCATGCCCTAAAAACCAAAAATATGATTCCGGAACAAAAACCGCAAGAAAACTTGAAAATTTCAAGGCAAAGTCACCCCTCGACTGGAAAATGTAAAACCTTGAATATCTCGGAAACGGAGGCAGCTTGAGGGTCCAAACTTGCACTTTTTCAAATGGCTGTAACTCGAAAACTACGGCAGCTAGAGAGTTGAATTGGGTCTTCAAATGCAGCTTGTACCATGCCCTAAAAACCAAAAATATGATTCCGGAACAAAAACCGCAAGAAAACTTGAAAATTTCAAGGCAAAGTCACCCCTCGACTGGAAAATATAAAACCTTGAATATCTCGGAAACGGAGGCAGCTAGAGGGTCCAAACTTGCACTTTTTCAAATGGCTGTAACTCGAAAAATACGGCAGCTAGAGAGTTGATTTGGGTCTTCAAATGCAGCTTGTACCATGCCCTAAAAACCAAAAATAGGATTCCGGAACAAAACCCGCAAGAAAACTTGAAAATTCCAAGGCAAAGTCACCCCTCGACTGGAAAATATAAAACCTTGAATATCTCGGAAACGGAGGCAGCTAGAGGGTCCAAACTTGCACTTTTTCAAATGGCTGTAACTCGAAAACTACGGCAGCAAGAGAGTTGATTTTGGTCTTAAAGTGCAGCTTGTACCATGCCCTAAAAACCAAAAATAGGATTCCGGAACAAAACCCGCAAAAAAGCTTGAAAATTTCAAGGCAAAGTCACCCCTCGACTGGAAAATATAAAACCTTGAATATCTCGGAAACGGAGGCAGCTAGAGGGTCCAAACTTGCACTTTTTCAAATGGCTGTAACTCGAAAACTACGGCAGCAAGAGAGTTGATTTTGGTCTTAAAATGCAGCTTGTACCATGCCCTAAAAACCAAAAATATGATTCCGGAACAAAAACCGCAAGAAAACTTGAAAATTTCAAGGCAAAGTCACCCCTCGACTGGAAAATGTAAAACCTTGAATATCTCGGAAACGGAGGCAGCTAGAGGGTCCAAACTTGCACTTTTTCAAATGGCTGTAACTCGAAAACTACGGCAGCTAGAGAGTTGAATTGGGTCTTCAAATGCAGCTTGTACCATGCCCTAAAAACCAAAAATATGATTCCGGAACAAAAACCGCAAGAAAACTTGAAAATTTCAAGGCAAAGTCACCCCTCGACTGGAAAATGTAAAACCTTGAATATCTCGGAAACGGAGGCAGCTAGAGGGTCCAAACTTGCACTTTTTCAAATGGCTGTAACTCGAAAACTACGGCAGCAAGAGAGTTGATTTTGGTCTTAAAGTGCAGCTTGTACCATGCCCTAAAAACCAAAAATAGGATTCCGGAACAAAACCCGCAAAAAAGCTTGAAAATTTCAAGGCAAAGCCACCCCTCGACTGGAAAATATAAAACCTTGAATATCTCGGAAACGGAGGCAGCTAGAGGGTCCAAACTTGCACTTTTTCAAATGGCTGTAACTCGAAAACTACGGCAGCAAGAGAGTTGATTTTGGTCTTAAAGTGCAGCTTGTACCATGCCCTAAAAACCAAAAATAGGATTCCGGAACAAAACCCGCAAAAAAGCTTGAAAATTTCAAGGCAAAGTCACCCCTCGACTGGAAAATATAAAACCTTGAATATCTCGGAAACGGAGGCAGCTAGAGGGTCCAAACTTGCACTTTTTCAAATGGCTGTAACTCGAAAACTACGGCAGCAAGAGAGTTGATTTTGGTCTTAAAATGCAGCTTGTACCATGCCCTAAAAACCAAAAATATGATTCCGGAACAAAAACCGCAAGAAAACTTGAAAATTTCAAGGCAAAGTCACCCCTCGACTGGAAAATGTAAAACCTTGAATATCTCGGAAACGGAGGCAGCTAGAGGGTCCAAACTTGCACTTTTTCAAATGGCTGTAACTCGAAAACTACGGCAGCTAGAGAGTTGAATTGGGTCTTCAAATGCAGCTTGTACCATGCCCTAAAAACCAAAAATATGATTCCGGAACAAAAACCGCAAGAAAACTTGAAAATTTCAAGGCAAAGTCACCCCTCGACTGGAAAATGTAAAACCTTGAATATCTCGGAAACGGAGGCAGCTAGAGGGTCCAAACTTGCACTTTTTCAAATGGCTGTAACTCGAAAACTACGGCAGCTAGAGAGTTGATTTGGGTCTTCAAATGCAGCTTGTACCATGCCCTAAAAACCAAAAATAGGATTCCGGAACAAAACCCGCAAGAAAACTTGAAAATTTCAAGGCAAAGTCACCCCTCGACTGGAAAATATAAAACCTTGAATATCTCGGAAACGGAGGCAGCTAGAGGGTCCAAACTTGCACTTTTTCAAATGGCCCTACCTCGAAAACTGCAGCAGCTAGAGAGTTGATTTGGGTCTTCAAATGCAGCTTGTACCATGCCCTAAAAACCAAAAATATGATTCCGGAACAAAAACCGCAAGAAAACTTGAAAATTTCAAGGCAAAGTCACCCCTCGACTGGAAAATGTAAAACCTTGAATATCTCGGAAACGGAGGCAGCTAGAGGGTCCAAACTTGCACTTTTTCAAATGGCTGCAACTCGAAAACTGCGGCAGCTAGAGAGTTGATTTGGGTCTTCAAATGCAGCTTGTACCATGCCCTAAAAACCAAAAATAGGATTCCGGAACAAAACCCGCAAGAAAACTTGAAAATTTCAAGGCAAAGTCACCCCTCGACTGGAAAATATAAAACCTTGAATATCTCGGAAACGGAGGCAGCTAGAGGGTCCAAACTTGCACTTTTTCAAATGGCCCTACCTCGAAAACTGCAGCAGCTAGAGAGTTGATTTGGGTCTTCAAATGCAGCTTGTACCATGCCCTAAAAACCAAAAATATGATTCCGGAACAAAAACCGCAAGAAAACTTGAAAATTTCAAGGCAAAGTCACCCCTCGACTGGAAAATGTAAAACCTTGAATATCTCGGAAACGGAGGCAGCTAGAGGGTCCAAACTTGCACTTTTTCAAATGGCTGTAACTCGAAAACTACGGCAGCTAGAGAGTTGATTTGGGTCTTCAAATGCAGCTTGTACCATGCCCTAAAAACCAAAAATAGGATTCCGGAACAAAACCCGCAAGAAAACTTGAAAATTTCAAGGCAAAGTCACCCCTCGACTGGAAAATATAAAACCTTGAATATCTCGGAAACGGAGGCAGCTAGAGGGTCCAAACTTGCACTTTTTCAAATGGCCCTACCTCGAAAACTGCAGCAGCTAGAGAGTTGATTTGGGTCTTCAAATGCAGCTTGTACCATGCCCTAAAAACCAAAAATATGATTCCGGAACAAAAACCGCAAGAAAACTTGAAAATTTCAAGGCAAAGTCACCCCTCGACTGGAAAATATAAAACCTTGAATATCTCGGAAACGGAGGCAGCTAGAGGGTCCAAACTTGCACTTTTTCAAATGGCCCTACCTCGAAAACTGCGGCAGCTAGAGAGTTGATTTGGGTCTTCAAATGCAGCTTGTACCATGCCCTAAAAACCAAAAATAGGATTCCGGAACAAAACCCGCAAGAAAACTTGAAAATTCCAAGGCAAAGTCACCCCTCGACTGGAAAATATAAAACCTTGAATATCTCGGAAACGGAGGCAGCTAGAGGGTCCAAACTTGCACTTTTTCAAATGGCTGTAACTCGAAAACTACGGCAGCTAGAGAGTTGATTTGGGTCTTAAAATGCAGCTTGTACCATGCCCTAAAAACCAAAAATAGGATTCCGGAACAAAAACCGCAAGAAAACTTGAAAATTTCAAGGCAAAGTCACCCCTCGACTGGAAAATGTAAAACCTTGAATATCTCGGAAACGGAGGCAGCTAGAGGGTCCAAACTTGCACTTTTTCAAATGGCTGTAACTCGAAAACTACGGCAGCTAGAGAGTTGATTTGGGTCTTAAAATGCAGCTTGTACCATGCCCTAAAAACCAAAAATAGGATTCCGGAACAAAACCCGCAAGAAAACTTGAAAATTTCAAGGCAAAGTCACCCCTCGACTGGAAAATATAAAACCTTGAATATCTCGGAAACGGAGGCAGCTAGAGGGTCCAAACTTGCACTTTTTCAAATGGCCCTACCTCGAAAACTGCAGCAGCTAGAGAGTTGATTTGGGTCTTCAAATGCAGCTTGTACCATGCCCTAAAAACCAAAAATATGATTCCGGAACAAAAACCGCAAGAAAACTTGAAAATTTCAAGGCAAAGTCACCCCTCGACTGGAAAATGTAAAACCTTGAATATCTCGGAAACGGAGGCAGCTAGAGGGTCCAAACTTGCACTTTTTCAAATGGCTGTAACTCGAAAACTACGGCAGCTAGAGAGTTGATTTGGGTCTTAAAATGCAGCTTGTACCATGCCCTAAAAACCAAAAATAGGATTCCGGAACAAACCCGCAAGAAAACTTGAAAATTTCAAGGCAAAGTCACAACTCGACTGGAAAATATAAAACCTTGAATATCTCGGAAACGGAGGCAGCTAGAGGGTCCAAACTTGCACTTTTTCAAATGGCTGTAACTCGAAAACTACGGCAGCTAGAGAGTTGATTTTGGTCTTAAAATGCAGCTTGTACCATGCCCTAAAATCCAAAAATAGGATTCCGGAACAAAACCCGCAAAAAAGCTCGAAAATTTCAAGGCAAAGTCACCCCTCGACTGGAAAATATAAAACCTTGAATATCTCGGAAACGGAGGCAGCTAGAGGGTCCAAACTTGCACTTTTTCAAATGGCTGTAACTCGAAAACTACGGCAGCTAGAGAGTTGATTTGGGTCTTCAAATGCAGCTTGTACCATGCCCTAAAAACCAAAAATAGGATTCCGGAACAAAACCCGCAAGAAAACTTGAAAATTTCAAGGCAAAGTCACCCCTCGACTGGAAAATATAAAACCTTGAATATCTCGGAAACGGAGGCAGCTAGAGGGTCCAAACTTGCACTTTTTCAAATGGCCCTACCTCGAAAACTGCAGCAGCTAGAGAGTTGATTTGGGTCTTCAAATGCAGCTTGTACCATGCCCTAAAAACCAAAAATATGATTCCGGAACAAAAACCGCAAGAAAACTTGAAAATTTCAAGGCAAAGTCACCCCTCGACTGGAAAATGTAAAACCTTGAATATCTCGGAAACGGAGGCAGCTAGAGGGTCCAAACTTGCACTTTTTCAAATGGCTGTAACTCGAAAACTACGGCAGCTAGAGAGTTGAATTGGGTCTTCAAATGCAGCTTGTACCATGCCCTAAAAACCAAAAATATGATTCCGGAACAAAAACCGCAAGAAAACTTGAAAATTTCAAGGCAAAGTCACCCCTCGACTGGAAAATATAAAACCTTGAATATCTCGGAAACGGAGGCAGCTAGAGGGTCCAAACTTGCACTTTTTCAAATGGCTGTAACTCGAAAACTAAGGCAGCTAGAGAGTTGATTTGGGTCTTCAAATGCAGCTTGTACCATGCCCTAAAAACCAAAAATAGGATTCCGGAACAAAACCCGCAAGAAAACTTGAAAATTTCAAGGCAAAGTCACCCCTCGACAGGAAAATGTAAAACCTTGAATATCTCGGAAACGGAGGCAGCTAGAGGGTCCAAACTTGCACTTTTTCAAATGGCTGTAACTCGAAAACTACGGCAGCTAGAGAGTTGATTTTGGTCTTAAAATGCAGCTTGTACCATGCCCTAAAAACCAAAAATATGATTCCGGAACAAAACCCGCAAAAAAGCTTGAAAATTTAGAGGCAAAGTCACCCTTCGACTGGAAAATATAAAACCTTGAATATCTCGGAAACGGAGGCAGCTAGAGGGTCCAAACTTGCACTTTTTCAAATGGCTGTAACTCGAAAACTACGGCAGCAAGAGAGTTGATTTTGGTCTTAAAATGCAGCTTGTACCATGCCCTAAAAACCAAAAATAGGATTCCGGAAAAAAACCCGCAAGAAAACTTGAAAATTTCAAGGCAAAGTCACCCCTCGACTGGAAAATATAAAACCTTGAATATCTCGGAAACGGAGGCAGCTAGAGGGTCCAAACTTGCACTTTTTCAAATGGCCCTACCTCGAAAACTGCAGCAGCTAGAGAGTTGATTTGGGTCTTCAAATGCAGCTTGTACCATGCCCTAAAAACCAAAAATATGATTCCGGAACAAAAACCGCAAGAAAACTTGAAAATTTCAAGGCAAAGTCACCCCTCGACTGGAAAATGTAAAACCTTGAATATCTCGGAAACGGAGGCAGCTAGAGGGTCCAAACTTGCACTTTTTCAAATGGCTGTAACTCGAAAACTACGGCAGCTAGAGAGTTGATTTGGGTCTTAAAATGCAGCTTGTACCATGCCCTAAAAACCAAAAATAGGATTCCGGAACAAACCCGCAAGAAAACTTGAAAATTTCAAGGCAAAGTCACAACTCGACTGGAAAATATAAAACCTTGAATATCTCGGAAACGGAGGCAGCTAGAGGGTCCAAACTTGCACTTTTTCAAATGGCTGTAACTCGAAAACTACGGCAGCTAGAGAGTTGATTTGGGTCTTAAAATGCAGCTTGTACCATGCCCTAAAAACCAAAAATAGGATTCCGGAAAAAAACCCGCAAGAAAACTTGAAAA
Source organism: Chloromyia formosa (assembly GCA_964017055.1). Lineage (NCBI taxonomy): Eukaryota > Metazoa > Arthropoda > Insecta > Diptera > Stratiomyidae > Chloromyia > Chloromyia formosa. Next base: position 12,968,297 of record OZ024818.1, on the reverse strand, counting down.
TTTCAAGGCAAAGTCACCCCTCGACTGGAAAATATAAAACCTTGAATATCTCGGAAACGGAGGCAGCTAGAGGGTCCAAACTTGCACTTTTTCAAATGGCTGTAACTCGAAAACTACGGCAGCTAGAGAGTTGATTTTGGTCTTAAAATGCAGCTTGTACCATGCCCTAAAATCCAAAAATAGGATTCCGGAACAAAACCCGCAAAAAAGCTCGAAAATTTCAAGGCAAAGTCACCCCTCGACTGGAAAATATAAAACCTTGAATATCTCGGAAACGGAGGCAGCTAGAGGGTCCAAACTTGCACTTTTTCAAATGGCTGTAACTCGAAAACTACGGCAGCTAGAGAGTTGATTTGGGTCTTCAAATGCAGCTTGTACCATGCCCTAAAAACCAAAAATAGGATTCCGGAACAAAAACCGCAAGAAAACTTGAAAATTTCAAGGCAAAGTCACCCCTCGACTGGAAAATGTAAAACCTTGAATATCTCGGAAACGGAGGCAGCTAGAGGGTCCAAACTTGCACTTTTTCAAATGGCTGTAACTCGAAAACTACGGCAGCTAGAGAGTTGATTTGGGTCTTCAAATGCAGCTTGTACCATGCCCTAAAAACCAAAAATAGGATTCCGGAACAAAACCCGCAAGAAAACTTGAAAATTTCAAGGCAAAGTCACCCCTCGACTGGAAAATATAAAACCTTGAATATCTCGGAAACGGAGGCAGCTAGAGGGTCCAAACTTGCACTTTTTCAAATGGCCCTACCTCGAAAACTGCGGCAGCTAGAGAGTTGATTTGGGTCTTCAAATGCTGCTTGTACCATGCCCTAAAAACCAAAAATAGGATTCCGGAACAAAACCCGCAAGAAAACTTGAAAATTTCAAGGCAAAGTCACCCCTCGACTGGAAAATATAAAACCTTGAATATCTCGGAAACGGAGGCAGCTAGAGGGTCCAAACTTGCACTTTTTCAAATGGCTGTAACTCGAAAACTACGGCAGCTAGAGAGTTGATTTGGGTCTTCAAATGCAGCTTGTACCATGCCCTAAAAACCAAAAATATGATTCCGGAACAAAAACCGCAAGAAAACTTGAAAATTTCAAGGCAAAGTCACCCCTCGACTGGAAAATGTAAAACCTTGAATATCTCGGAAACGGAGGCAGCTTGAGGGTCCAAACTTGCACTTTTTCAAATGGCTGTAACTCGAAAACTACGGCAGCTAGAGAGTTGAATTGGGTCTTCAAATGCAGCTTGTACCATGCCCTAAAAACCAAAAATATGATTCCGGAACAAAAACCGCAAGAAAACTTGAAAATTTCAAGGCAAAGTCACCCCTCGACTGGAAAATATAAAACCTTGAATATCTCGGAAACGGAGGCAGCTAGAGGGTCCAAACTTGCACTTTTTCAAATGGCTGTAACTCGAAAAATACGGCAGCTAGAGAGTTGATTTGGGTCTTCAAATGCAGCTTGTACCATGCCCTAAAAACCAAAAATAGGATTCCGGAACAAAACCCGCAAGAAAACTTGAAAATTCCAAGGCAAAGTCACCCCTCGACTGGAAAATATAAAACCTTGAATATCTCGGAAACGGAGGCAGCTAGAGGGTCCAAACTTGCACTTTTTCAAATGGCTGTAACTCGAAAACTACGGCAGCAAGAGAGTTGATTTTGGTCTTAAAGTGCAGCTTGTACCATGCCCTAAAAACCAAAAATAGGATTCCGGAACAAAACCCGCAAAAAAGCTTGAAAATTTCAAGGCAAAGTCACCCCTCGACTGGAAAATATAAAACCTTGAATATCTCGGAAACGGAGGCAGCTAGAGGGTCCAAACTTGCACTTTTTCAAATGGCTGTAACTCGAAAACTACGGCAGCAAGAGAGTTGATTTTGGTCTTAAAATGCAGCTTGTACCATGCCCTAAAAACCAAAAATATGATTCCGGAACAAAAACCGCAAGAAAACTTGAAAATTTCAAGGCAAAGTCACCCCTCGACTGGAAAATGTAAAACCTTGAATATCTCGGAAACGGAGGCAGCTAGAGGGTCCAAACTTGCACTTTTTCAAATGGCTGTAACTCGAAAACTACGGCAGCTAGAGAGTTGAATTGGGTCTTCAAATGCAGCTTGTACCATGCCCTAAAAACCAAAAATATGATTCCGGAACAAAAACCGCAAGAAAACTTGAAAATTTCAAGGCAAAGTCACCCCTCGACTGGAAAATGTAAAACCTTGAATATCTCGGAAACGGAGGCAGCTAGAGGGTCCAAACTTGCACTTTTTCAAATGGCTGTAACTCGAAAACTACGGCAGCAAGAGAGTTGATTTTGGTCTTAAAGTGCAGCTTGTACCATGCCCTAAAAACCAAAAATAGGATTCCGGAACAAAACCCGCAAAAAAGCTTGAAAATTTCAAGGCAAAGTCACCCCTCGACTGGAAAATATAAAACCTTGAATATCTCGGAAACGGAGGCAGCTAGAGGGTCCAAACTTGCACTTTTTCAAATGGCTGTAACTCGAAAACTACGGCAGCAAGAGAGTTGATTTTGGTCTTAAAGTGCAGCTTGTACCATGCCCTAAAAACCAAAAATAGGATTCCGGAACAAAACCCGCAAAAAAGCTTGAAAATTTCAAGGCAAAGTCACCCCTCGACTGGAAAATATAAAACCTTGAATATCTCGGAAACGGAGGCAGCTAGAGGGTCCAAACTTGCACTTTTTCAAATGGCTGTAACTCGAAAACTACGGCAGCAAGAGAGTTGATTTTGGTCTTAAAATGCAGCTTGTACCATGCCCTAAAAACCAAAAATATGATTCCGGAACAAAAACCGCAAGAAAACTTGAAAATTTCAAGGCAAAGTCACCCCTCGACTGGAAAATGTAAAACCTTGAATATCTCGGAAACGGAGGCAGCTAGAGGGTCCAAACTTGCACTTTTTCAAATGGCTGTAACTCGAAAACTACGGCAGCTAGAGAGTTGAATTGGGTCTTCAAATGCAGCTTGTACCATGCCCTAAAAACCAAAAATATGATTCCGGAACAAAAACCGCAAGAAAACTTGAAAATTTCAAGGCAAAGTCACCCCTCGACTGGAAAATGTAAAACCTTGAATATCTCGGAAACGGAGGCAGCTAGAGGGTCCAAACTTGCACTTTTTCAAATGGCTGTAACTCGAAAACTACGGCAGCTAGAGAGTTGATTTGGGTCTTCAAATGCAGCTTGTACCATGCCCTAAAAACCAAAAATAGGATTCCGGAACAAAACCCGCAAGAAAACTTGAAAATTTCAAGGCAAAGTCACCCCTCGACTGGAAAATATAAAACCTTGAATATCTCGGAAACGGAGGCAGCTAGAGGGTCCAAACTTGCACTTTTTCAAATGGCCCTACCTCGAAAACTGCAGCAGCTAGAGAGTTGATTTGGGTCTTCAAATGCAGCTTGTACCATGCCCTAAAAACCAAAAATATGATTCCGGAACAAAAACCGCAAGAAAACTTGAAAATTTCAAGGCAAAGTCACCCCTCGACTGGAAAATGTAAAACCTTGAATATCTCGGAAACGGAGGCAGCTAGAGGGTCCAAACTTGCACTTTTTCAAATGGCTGCAACTCGAAAACTGCGGCAGCTAGAGAGTTGATTTGGGTCTTCAAATGCAGCTTGTACCATGCCCTAAAAACCAAAAATAGGATTCCGGAACAAAACCCGCAAGAAAACTTGAAAATTTCAAGGCAAAGTCACCCCTCGACTGGAAAATATAAAACCTTGAATATCTCGGAAACGGAGGCAGCTAGAGGGTCCAAACTTGCACTTTTTCAAATGGCCCTACCTCGAAAACTGCAGCAGCTAGAGAGTTGATTTGGGTCTTCAAATGCAGCTTGTACCATGCCCTAAAAACCAAAAATATGATTCCGGAACAAAAACCGCAAGAAAACTTGAAAATTTCAAGGCAAAGTCACCCCTCGACTGGAAAATGTAAAACCTTGAATATCTCGGAAACGGAGGCAGCTAGAGGGTCCAAACTTGCACTTTTTCAAATGGCTGTAACTCGAAAACTACGGCAGCTAGAGAGTTGATTTGGGTCTTCAAATGCAGCTTGTACCATGCCCTAAAAACCAAAAATAGGATTCCGGAACAAAACCCGCAAGAAAACTTGAAAATTTCAAGGCAAAGTCACCCCTCGACTGGAAAATATAAAACCTTGAATATCTCGGAAACGGAGGCAGCTAGAGGGTCCAAACTTGCACTTTTTCAAATGGCCCTACCTCGAAAACTGCAGCAGCTAGAGAGTTGATTTGGGTCTTCAAATGCAGCTTGTACCATGCCCTAAAAACCAAAAATATGATTCCGGAACAAAAACCGCAAGAAAACTTGAAAATTTCAAGGCAAAGTCACCCCTCGACTGGAAAATGTAAAACCTTGAATATCTCGGAAACGGAGGCAGCTAGAGGGTCCAAACTTGCACTTTTTCAAATGGCTGTAACTCGAAAACTACGGCAGCTAGAGAGTTGATTTGGGTCTTAAAATGCAGCTTGTACCATGCCCTAAAAACCAAAAATAGGATTCCGGAACAAACCCGCAAGAAAACTTGAAAATTTCAAGGCAAAGTCACAACTCGACTGGAAAATATAAAACCTTGAATATCTCGGAAACGGAGGCAGCTAGAGGGTCCAAACTTGCACTTTTTCAAATGGCTGTAACTCGAAAACTACGGCAGCTAGAGAGTTGATTTGGGTCTTAAAATGCAGCTTGTACCATGCCCTAAAAACCAAAAATAGGATTCCGGAAAAAAACCCGCAAGAAAACTTGAAAATTTCAAGGCAAAGTCACCCCTCGACTGGAAAATATAAAACCTTGAATATCTCGGAAACGGAGGCAGCTAGAGGGTCCAAACTTGCACTTTTTCAAATGGCTGTAACTCGAAAACTACGGCAGCTAGAGAGTTGATTTTGGTCTTAAAATGCAGCTTGTACCATGCCCTAAAATCCAAAAATAGGATTCCGGAACAAAACCCGCAAAAAAGCTCGAAAATTTCAAGGCAAAGTCACCCCTCGACTGGAAAATATAAAACCTTGAATATCTCGGAAACGGAGGCAGCTAGAGGGTCCAAACTTGCACTTTTTCAAATGGCTGTAACTCGAAAACTACGGCAGCTAGAGAGTTGATTTGGGTCTTAAAATGCAGCTTGTACCATGCCCTAAAAACCAAAAATAGGATTCCGGAACAAAAACCGCAAGAAAACTTGAAAATTTCAAGGCAAAGTCACCCCTCGACTGGAAAATGTAAAACCTTGAATATCTCGGAAACGGAGGCAGCTAGAGGGTCCAAACTTGCACTTTTTCAAATGGCTGTAACTCGAAAACTACGGCAGCTAGAGAGTTGATTTGGGTCTTAAAATGCAGCTTGTACCATGCCCTAAAAACCAAAAATAGGATTCCGGAACAAAACCCGCAAGAAAACTTGAAAATTTCAAGGCAAAGTCACCCCTCGACTGGAAAATATAAAACCTTGAATATCTCGGAAACGGAGGCAGCTAGAGGGTCCAAACTTGCACTTTTTCAAATGGCCCTACCTCGAAAACTGCAGCAGCTAGAGAGTTGATTTGGGTCTTCAAATGCAGCTTGTACCATGCCCTAAAAACCAAAAATATGATTCCGGAACAAAAACCGCAAGAAAACTTGAAAATTTCAAGGCAAAGTCACCCCTCGACTGGAAAATGTAAAACCTTGAATATCTCGGAAACGGAGGCAGCTAGAGGGTCCAAACTTGCACTTTTTCAAATGGCTGTAACTCGAAAACTACGGCAGCTAGAGAGTTGATTTGGGTCTTAAAATGCAGCTTGTACCATGCCCTAAAAACCAAAAATAGGATTCCGGAACAAACCCGCAAGAAAACTTGAAAATTTCAAGGCAAAGTCACAACTCGACTGGAAAATATAAAACCTTGAATATCTCGGAAACGGAGGCAGCTAGAGGGTCCAAACTTGCACTTTTTCAAATGGCTGTAACTCGAAAACTACGGCAGCTAGAGAGTTGATTTGGGTCTTAAAATGCAGCTTGTACCATGCCCTAAAAACCAAAAATAGGATTCCGGAAAAAAACCCGCAAGAAAACTTGAAAATTTCAAGGCAAAGTCACCCCTCGACTGGAAAATATAAAACCTTGAATATCTCGGAAACGGAGGCAGCTAGAGGGTCCAAACTTGCACTTTTTCAAATGGCTGTAACTCGAAAACTACGGCAGCTAGAGAGTTGATTTTGGTCTTAAAATGCAGCTTGTACCATGCCCTAAAATCCAAAAATAGGATTCCGGAACAAAACCCGCAAAAAAGCTCGAAAATTTCAAGGCAAAGTCACCCCTCGACTGGAAAATATAAAACCTTGAATATCTCGGAAACGGAGGCAGCTAGAGGGTCCAAACTTGCACTTTTTCAAATGGCTGTAACTCGAAAACTACGGCAGCTAGAGAGTTGATTTGGGTCTTCAAATGCAGCTTGTACCATGCCCTAAAAACCAAAAATAGGATTCCGGAACAAAAACCGCAAGAAAACTTGAAAATTTCAAGGCAAAGTCACCCCTCGACTGGAAAATGTAAAACCTTGAATATCTCGGAAACGGAGGCAGCTAGAGGGTCCAAACTTGCACTTTTTCAAATGGCTGTAACTCGAAAACTACGGCAGCTAGAGAGTTGATTTGGGTCTTAAAATGCAGCTTGTACCATGCCCTAAAAACCAAAAATAGGATTCCGGAAAAAAACCCGCAAGAAAACTTGAAAATTTCAAGGCAAAGTCACCCCTCGACTGGAAAATATAAAACCTTGAATATCTCGGAAACGGAGGCAGCTAGAGGGTCCAAACTTGCACTTTTTCAAATGGCTGTAACTCGAAAACTACGGCAGCTAGAGAGTTGATTTGGGTCTTAAAATGCAGCTTGTACCATGCCCTAAAAACCAAAAATAGGATTCCGGAAAAAAACCCGCAAGAAAACTTGAAAATTTCAAGGCAAATTCACCCCTCGACTGGAAAATATAAAACCTTGAATATCTCGGAAACGGAGGCAGCTAGAGGGTCCAAACTTGCACTTTTTCAAATGGCTGTAACTCGAAAACTACGGCAGCTAGAGAGTTGATTTTGGTCTTAAAATGCAGCTTGTACCATGCCCTAAAATCCAAAAATAGGATTCCGGAACAAAACCCGCAAAAAAGCTCGAAAATTTCAAGGCAAAGTCACCCCTCGACTGGAAAATATAAAACCTTGAATATCTCGGAAACGGAGGCAGCTAGAGGGTCCAAACTTGCACTTTTTCAAATGGCTGTAACTCGAAAACTACGGCAGCTAGAGAGTTGATTTGGGTCTTCAAATGCAGCTTGTACCATGCCCTAAAAACCAAAAATAGGATTCCGGAACAAAACCCGCAAGAAAACTTGAAAATTTCAAGGCAAAGTCACCCCTCGACTGGAAAATATAAAACCTTGAATATCTCGGAAACGGAGGCAGCTAGAGGGTCCAAACTTGCACTTTTTCAAATGGCCCTACCTCGAAAACTGCAGCAGCTAGAGAGTTGATTTGGGTCTTCAAATGCAGCTTGTACCATGCCCTAAAAACCAAAAATATGATTCCGGAACAAAAACCGCAAGAAAACTTGAAAATTTCAAGGCAAAGTCACCCCTCGACTGGAAAATGTAAAACCTTGAATATCTCGGAAACGGAGGCAGCTAGAGGGTCCAAACTTGCACTTTTTCAAATGGCTGTAACTCGAAAACTACGGCAGCTAGAGAGTTGAATTGGGTCTTCAAATGCAGCTTGTACCATGCCCTAAAAACCAAAAATATGATTCCGGAACAAAAACCGCAAGAAAACTTGAAAATTTCAAGGCAAAGTCACCCCTCGACTGGAAAATATAAAACCTTGAATATCTCGGAAACGGAGGCAGCTAGAGGGTCCAAACTTGCACTTTTTCAAATGGCTGTAACTCGAAAACTAAGGCAGCTAGAGAGTTGATTTGGGTCTTCAAATGCAGCTTGTACCATGCCCTAAAAACCAAAAATAGGATTCCGGAACAAAACCCGCAAGAAAACTTGAAAATTTCAAGGCAAAGTCACCCCTCGACAGGAAAATGTAAAACCTTGAATATCTCGGAAACGGAGGCAGCTAGAGGGTCCAAACTTGCACTTTTTCAAATGGCTGTAACTCGAAAACTACGGCAGCTAGAGAGTTGATTTTGGTCTTAAAATGCAGCTTGTACCATGCCCTAAAAACCAAAAATATGATTCCGGAACAAAACCCGCAAAAAAGCTTGAAAATTTCAAGGCAAAGTCACCCTTCGACTGGAAAATATAAAACCTTGAATATCTCGGAAACGGAGGCAGCTACACGGAGAAAAATGAACATGTCATATTGAATGAAAAACTGCTTCAATCTGAGCATTTTAGCGTTCAAAAAGGCTCCAATGGCGAAAATGTTTGTTTTAACAACCATCGAATGTTCAAAATAAACGCGAGCGTTTTGAATGCAAAAATATTCATATTGAACTACCAAGTGTTCACTCTGATTATATTAAATGTTCAAATATGAACTTGATTTTCGTTCAAATTGAAAGCGTTAAATGGTCAGAGGGAACAAGTTGGGCATTTAGATCAAATTCGAAAAACGTTTAAAACGAAGGATACTGAAAGTTCGAATTCAAACGCAAATCCTGTCATTTTGAACGCAGTGTTCATTATTGACTATACAAAATGTTCAAATTGAGCATTTTAGAAACATTTGTAACGAACGAGTTTTGTATTCAATTTAAACGTTCACTGTTCAGCGATGAACGAATTCTAAATTTTTAGCTAAAAAGACTGCTAGTTGATTCTTTTTATCTAAATATAAATAAAACAATGATTTTCTATAAATGAATATTTATTTTATTGTATTGAGAAAGTGAAATTGCGCTTTTTTTTATACCAAAACATTAGTCCATTATATGTTTTGTTGTAATTTTTGATAATTGTGATAATATAATATTTAATTTAGACAAAATATTAAATCAAACATTCTGTAGATATCAAATATATGTATATGTCAGTGAAAATAAGAATTTTAATAGTTTTAGGATTTTAATTAAACTTTGCTTTGCACACAACTGGGACAAATTCAAGAAATAAACATTTCAATAATTTTTTTATTTTAATAAAAAGTTAAAACAAATTTAAACTTTATTTGGTTGATAATAAATACATGTACATATATGTCAGTGGCAGTTAATTTTTTTTTTATAAATTCAGAATTTGATTCAAACTTAAGGACAACTCGAGAATTTAAGTTGTTTCCGATATTAAATTAAATTCAATAAATACTCTTTTTTTCAATGAGTCTTTTCCTTCATTAACATTAAAATAAAAATATAAAGGACCTATATGGTTTTGTTTCTTAGAAAACATTTCCCATTGGATAAAGTATAAATGTGCATTGGATAACTGTCGAAAAACTCAATGTTGTGAATTTCATAAACATTTTTGTTGCTTCCCACTTCGTAGGACTGGTAATGTTTGTTAAACTTAATGATGTTTATTTCAGAGCATATAATAAAAATATTCTTAAAAGTATCAACAACCATATGGGATATTTTGTATAAATGTAACATGTTACGATTATTATTATTAGTAGATAAATACAAATTTTTCCGGTATTCTGTTCCACGATAAACAAGTTTTTCCAAAATCGAACTACACTCAATATGTAATGGAAATAATAGTATTGAATATGCTGAATATTCACGAACATTTGAAATTGGAATTGTATCGTGAACAATATCAATCGGAAAAGGTGAATTGTCTTTTACAAAGTGGGTAAACTGTAAGGAAGATTTGAGCGCCAACGAATATGCAATATTCCGCCTTGATGAGATAGTATGAGCGTATTTCTTTAAATTTTTATGTTTAGCTTCAAAGCGAAAGCACCATAAGAATTTTGGCGGACCACTCTTTCTAATCGTAGAAGGGTAATGCACCAAAAAATGGTGTTTCGGCTTAAGGGATCCATAAAGTTGAATATAAAGTTGGTGGTGTTTTTTTATCATTTTTTCTAATAAATTAATGTCATTCAAGGTGAAAGTACTTTTTAAAACGAGATCAACAATTTCTATTAAAATGCATATTAGTTTCCAGTGTTTATTATTAGATGGGATTAAGTCCCCTATGATAAGCGGCAAAAAATGAACGAAGCTCCACATTTCGCGAGCTGACATTTTTAAATTATTAGATTTTAATCGACTTAATTGAATAGTAGGAGATAAATTTTTTTCTTCTGTGATACCATAATCAAACATTCCTTTTCTGTAATTTAGGGTCTCTAAAGTAAAAATTTTACTGTCTATAAGACTTAATAGAACCTGACATAGATCGTAATTACATACACCTTCGAAAAGGTCATGCATGATGTCAACCGAGAAATTTTCAGTAACGTGGAAAGAAGGTATATTATTAAAGAGACTCATTTCTTTGATTCCTGTTAATTTGTAATCATCTTTTTCCAAATCACTGTTATATGAATTTATATTTCTGATAGAAGAAGAATATTCAAGGCAATCTTTCCGAAGATCATCTTTGGTCCTCTCACAAATACGACAATATCTGAGCATGTTGAAGGATTTCCCGAACCCCAATAATTGTTTAATTCCTAAATTGTCGCCTAAAACTAGTCCTAGCGTAAAATACAGTTTATACTTTTTATCTTCTACTGTAACCTCTAACCCATTACTTTCCAGCGATTTTATCTGCTCAATAAGATAATAATATGATGAGCTATTCCCAAACTCAAAGATAAAACTGCTCTTTATAAACCCAGCAACAAATATATAATCAAGGCTTGAGAGAAGATGAGTCGGTAATACTGGAAAGCTATAGTAGATGGCGCAAACATTGTCTTGAGACGAATGGGAGCCGAGAGGATTATTTACCTCGAAGTCATCAGTATACAAAAAGAATGGAATTATAATTTTATCCTCTCCTATTATATCTTTTTTGTTTTTGAATAAATCCCCATTAATAAAATTGTTAATATTATTGCCTGTTGGTAAATTTTCAATATTTTTTAATGTAGTTTCAAGAACCCCAGGAAGTTCGAAGAACTTTTTTATTTGGAAATCGAGTGATAAGAAATATCCTTTTGAGGAGACTTCATCCAATGTGGATTTTCCGTTTCGCGTTGTTTCGTGAATTTCATTATTTATAGTGTGGCATATGGGATAGCTAAATAAACCCCTTTTCGACATAAATTGCAAGTATAGATATTCAGACTTTATATCTTTAAACGGATTCAAACAAGCTTCAACAATATCAGTTGAATTAGCGTTTAACTTTAAAATATTACAGCTTATCAAGGAATCTACAATGGATTTAGTAATGACTGACACATTATTTTGAATTGTGATAACATCTTTTCTACTTATATTTGATTTGGAGTAGAGATCGGACGAAAAATTCACTATAGTACTATTTATTTTTTTTAAAGCCTCCTCTTTCTTTTGTACAGTGTTCAAATTTTCATTCTCGTTAATTTCCAATTCATACTTTATAGCCAAATTATTTGTTGGTGGAATCTCAGGTTGGTTTAATAATAATCTACAATCAGGAATATCAGTTCTATTCTTTGGAACAGAATTAGTGTCAATATTTTTGTGTGTCATCATCAAATGCTTCTTGAATGCCTTTCGACTACTAAAAGATTGGTAACATTTATGTTGACCACATTTGTAGGTACTAAAGCAAGGAATCTTGTGGTCACTTTTAAGGTGATTTATTAAATCTATCACCGAATTAAAAATATTCTGACATATAGAGCAGGTATACATTTTCAAGATCTATTTTATAGCCTAAGATCGCATTTCAAATTCTTGCATCTATCTGCTTTTTTTTTATGAGAGATATCCTTAATGTAGTGGGATCTTGTCCAATTAGTAGTCTATAGAAGATATCAGAGATCGTGTTTTTCACTTCGTTAAATTTTTCAAATAAGAAATTAACCCGGAAACCCGTGGAAAAGGTTTTTCATTTGAACATGTAAAGTCAAAGAAATATCTTTGAATGAATATCCATGCTCCACTGCAAAATTCAGGATACTCTAAATTAAATACATGGAAGGTCTTAAAGCATGTATCCAGCGAAGATAAGAATGATGAACACTTAAATTTAAATGTATCCACGCAAACGTAAAATTCTTCTAAAGATTTAAGATTTTTGCCTACAACAACAATGAAGGGCTGTAATGTAATTTTGTTTTTGTAAAACCTGTCCTTAACGTCTTCCAAACACGGTTGAAATAAATTAATGCTGTCAATTCGAATAATGAGCGATTCCCTTGCATCTTTTATTGTAATCTTTTTCCTTTTACTTGGGCCTCCTCTGTCGTTATCGTTTGTTGCTGTTGTAGGCAAGATGACCGAATTCAGTAACTGAATAATGATACAATCTCGCGAATCTGAAAAAAAAACATACACACACATTTATATGAATATAAAGTTGGATAAAGTGCTGTAGGATAAATAATTATGCATCAGTGAAAATTTGAGAATTAGCTCTGATTTATCCTTTGCACTGATCGCATTTCTTTATGTACAAGGTGAACCCTTCATGATGGATAAATAGTACTGTTCATTTGTTACGTTTGAGGAAAATAGATCGCATGACGCAAATGAACAGTACTATCGACTCTTAAAATATTTCCCATCATAAATGGCTCACCCTGTTTATTAAGTAATACGATAAGTGCAATGGGTAAATCAGAGTAATAAGTAATAATCTTTAACCATTACAGAGTTATAGCATTTTTCATAAATCGTTTAAAAAAAAACTGGCGAGCAAAATCAAAATTTTCCACTCCCACAAATATTTAATCCGAGAATTGATCTCACTTCCTGAAATTACATAAAATTTCATATCAATCGGCTTTTCCTGGGTTACAGAAATTACCGCTAATTCAAAGATATAACAGTTCAAACTTTGAATCAACTTCAAAATCGCTACCTTGAACTAACAAATTTGCCTTATGGTGTTATCTTCTGAATGGCATATAAAGATCAATTTGTTAACTTGCCAGATTTTTTAGTTGAAGATACCGTTAAGAAATTATCAATCAAAAAATAGATTTTAAAATCTCTTCAAATTTGGAACAGTTGTATCTTTGAATTTGAAGGGAAAGGCAAATTTCGATTTTGCTCACCAAATCAATTTTTTTCTTTAAAATACCATCACACTGTCACGGCTAAAGAAAGAGGGTTCAGTTACAATCAATGAAATATTTTAAATATTACAATTATTTTTAATGCATATCTTCATTAAAAGTGATTGTGACATTTGAAATTTAAAACGCACTGGAAAATTTCACAAACCTTCAGAAATATCGTCATTTATTTGTGACAGTAGTTCCAGTGACTGCTTGTCTTTGACTGTCTCCTTAAAATATTTAATTATTTGGACGGCGAAAAGGCTCCAATTTTCGAAAATTTTCTCAGCCTTTCCAGGGTAAAGGCATTCAAAATCTAGTGAAATCTGAAAATACAAGTATTACATTTGATTTAGATGTTGTAAATTCTGTTGTTGTTGTAATTCTTACAAGTTTGGGTCCAATACTGCCATTTTTGTATAAGGGCCACTCCGTTATGAGACTCTCCAGTGATGTGCTTGGCTTGCGAATTTCAATTTGACGCAAGGCAAATGTTTGCTTCCATTTATGGAGCACATCCTCCAAAGGGGAGTTGTTGTATTTCAACCATGCCCGAATTGTTTTGCCCAACGTATCATCAACTTCGGGAAGGTTTTCAAAAGTGGACAGGCTTGAAGTTGATGTTGAAGGCTGGGAAATAGTTTTTCGCTTCAAACGGTTTCTGCTATTAAAATAGCGGTCATGGAGTTTGCCGGTAGGATGACTGTTGCTTATTGAACGTGGTGTATAATATGTTTTCTGAAAATGAAAAAATTTAAGCATAACGCAATCTATTGTGATTTCGTTGCATTTACCGAATTTTCACAAGAAAATGTTTGTGCTATTTTCTCGCTTAATTTTTTTAAGTCGTCGGTTGAAAGCCTTTCTTTTTTTGCGGTCAGTGAGTCGATTAAACAATTCGCCAAAATTTGCTGATGCAGCGGTTTTAAATTTTTATTTTCATCATAGTATTGGAGGACTGATTTCCCTCTTACTGTTTCCTCCAGGATCGCTCTAATGTCTACCTATATGAGCAAGCATTTTTCATTAGATATGTATATCTCAAATGAAAGATAATTAAAAACGTAACAAAGTTAATAGGCTAATAAACGAGTGTTTCTAGGCGGAATGCTTCTTCAGATACATCAGATCTGTGAATACGCATTCCGTTTAAACAAAAAAATTAAGCATTCTGTCTTAAAAATAACATCAACAATATTTTTTACTATTTAATTTAGGACTTTGTTTTACCTCTGTAGTGTCCAAATTCCCCGTAGAAGTGATGGTAGAATTTCCGGATGACGGAGTTGCTGGTAATTTATTTACCCAATTTATAACATCGGAACATATAGATTTTGTGTCATCATTCTGAAAATTCTGAAAATAAGGCTGATGACATTCTCTGAATTCTACAACCTTTAAAGATATTGTACTCACAGTTACACCAAATTCTTGATTATGCCAGTGCCTCCACTTAGCCTGAAATTTGGCTTTGGTACCGATTAATCGGAATCCGGGAAATATTTCGGCAATATGGCTTTCGGTGATATATTGAAGCTCTTCTATCCCAACGCCGGCATCTGTATATATGTTCAGGTCAAATGGACTATTTATTTTTTATTCGAGATAAATCTAGCCTAGTCAATAAGTTCTCTTAAAAAAACTGACTTCACTACTTTGTTTGAGCAAGTTACTACAAAAACATTAAAAATTCTTAACCCTCGGGTCTGCGCGAAGGGGGTGGAGGGCACCTCAAATTTTTTTTGCATATACTATATGTATCCTAAAAGCGGATAAGCAACAACGAAAGTTTTTATACCCTTCACGGATGTGATAGGGTATATTAACTTTGTCATGAAGTTTGCAACGCACAGAAGGAAGCATCTCCGACCATATAAACTATATACATATACAGGGTTACTGGTAACTCGACGTATTCCTTGCAAGGCATTATAATAGAGTCAAAATGCAACAAAATAAAGCCACAAATGTTCTACCGATTTTCAGTGGTTACTGAGATATTTGAATTTTTATGTTTTTAAAAAAGAAACACGGATTTAGTCATTTAAAATAAGAATTAAAAAAAACTACTTAGTAACTGGGTCAAAACTTATTTTTTTCTCTTAGCCAACATTGTGGCAGATACTTACCAATCATTCAAAATTTCAAAAATTATTCACATCTCGAAATTTTTAATTTAAAATACTTAAAAAAAAATTTACAATTTTTTTTTACTTATTTTTAAATGTAGTATTATTAAAAAAAATTAAATGACACAAAGTGTACAAACCATTACAAAAACATGTCCGTCTTGTCAGCTTTCCAAAAAGATCCTTCAAATAATTGAAGGAACTTGCATTAACTTTAACGGGGAACCATAATTCGATTTTTAGGTTTTTAAAAAAGAACACGGATTTAACCATTTAAAATAAGAATTAAAAAAAAAATACTTAGTTAATGGGTTGAAATCTATTTTCTTCTCATAGCCAACACTATGCAAAAAAATTCTCAATCATTAAAAATTTCAAAAATACTTCATCTCTCGAAATCTTAAAAAAAAATATTTGTTTGACTTGATTTAAAATGAATTATTACTCAAAAAAATTATATGGCTCAAAGCGTACAAACCATTAGGAAAACATGCCCATCTTGTCAGCTTTCCAAAAAGGTATAAATGTCAACTCAAACCCTTCAAATAATTGAAGGAAAGCCATTAATCGATTTGAGAAAAATAAAATAATTGCATAAATTCATACAAATTTCGAACATAAAGTTTCTTCTTTTCATTCAGCGTATTGAACCTTTTTATTGCCTAACTGTATAATTTAAAGGAGTAATCATGAAGTAATTCACAAGAGTGCTTAAAGGGATGTAACGCAAAGTCATAAAATAATTCGCATTGGATGAAATATTTCAGGTAAGGGTGATCTAATGAATGGAAAATATGTAGGTAGTTAAAATAATTCTAATAAAAACTGATGCAATGTATGAAAAGAAGAAACTTTATGTTCGAAATTTGTATGAATTTATCCAATTGTTTTATTTTTCTCAAATCGATTAATGGCTTTCCTTCAATTATTTGAAGGGTTTGAATTGACATTTATACCTTTTTGGAAAGCTGACAAGATGGGCATATTTTCCTAATGGTTTGTACGCTTTGTGCCATATAATTTTTTTTAGTAATAATTCATTTTAAATCAAGCCAAACAAATATTTTTTTTTTAAGATTTTTAATTAAAACTTTCGAGAGATGAAGTATTTTTGAAATTTTTAATGATTGAGAAATTTTTTGCATAGTGTTGGCTATGAGAAGAAAATAGATTTCAACCCATTAACTAAGTATTTTTTTTTAAATTCTTATTTTAAATGGCTAAGTCCGTTTTTTTTTTAAAACCTAAAAATCGAATAATGGTTCCCCGTTAAAGTTAATGCAAGTTCCTTCAATTATTTGAAGGATTTCTATTGATATTTATACCTTTTTGGAAAGCTGACAAGACGGACATGTTTTTGTAATGGTTTGTACACTTTGTGTCATATAATTTTTTTGAGTAATACTACATTTAAAAATAAGTAAAAAAAAATTGTAAATTTTTTTTTTAAGTATTTTAAATTAAAAATTTCGAGATGTGAATAATTTTTGAATGATTGGGAAGTATCTGCCACAATGTTGGCTAAGAGAAGAAAAAAAGTTTTGACCCAGTTACTAAGTAGTGTTTTTTAATTCTTATTTTAAATGACTACATCCGTGTTTCTTTTTTAAAAACCTAAAAATTTAAATATCTCAGTAACCACTGAAAATCGGCAGAACATTTGTGACTTTATTTTGTTGCATTTTGACTCTATTATAACGCCTTGCAAGGAATACGTCGAGTTACCAGTAACCCTGTATTCTTGGTCAGTATGATGAGACGAGTCGATTAAGCTTTGTCCGTCTGTCTGTCTGTCCGTCTGTCTGTCTGTCCGTCCGTCTGTCTGTCTGTTTCTATGCAAAGTAGTCCCTCAGTTTTAAAGCTATCAGGCTGAAATTTTGTACAAAGCCTTCTTTTTATTGCACGCTGTATACGTGTCGGAACCAACGGAATCGGACCACTACGTCATATAGCTGCCATAGGAACGACTGGTCCAAAAATTTGTCTTTGTGAGAAAAACTTTTTTATTTCTTAAAGTATCATTCTCAGATTTTACACTAGATAAGAATTTTACCTTACCTTTAAGTTGAGTAAAAACACACTCTAAATCCCACGATTTTAATAGGTTGAACAATTGCTTATCACTCTCGGTAATCACAAAATTTTCTAACAACACAATTTCAATATTACTATCGGACATTGTTACAAGAAATTAATTTTTTATATCAATCTATCAATCAAATGAAACGTATAAACACTAGTCGACTGCGTTGACTTTTATGTTGAAAGTAAAATGCGAAATTAATTTGTCGCGGCGCGCACAAAAATCGATGTCCGAACTATCAAACTATATAACGGAAATGAAATGAAACGCATAAACATATAAACACTAGTCGACTGCGTTGACTTTTATGTTGAACGTAAAATGCGTTCAAAATGAAAAAGGAATGCGTTTGTTTCTTAAGCTAAAGGCAATTTCAACAGGGTCCATATTCGTTTTGAACGCGTTTTCCGTTCGTTTTGAATGCATGTCTATTCATTTGCCAACAAAAGAAAATATATGTGATGAAATGATTATTTTACTAATCAGAATGAACGCAAAAGCGTTCACTATGAATAACACCGCGTTTAAATGAAATCTGTTGGTTCGAACGAAATATTTGAATGCGTGAATATTCACACATTTTTTAAAATTCGTTTGTATTAACTGATATTTCGTTCAATTTAAACAAAATGATATTGAATTGAAAGATTTCAAACGAATGCGAACTTCAAACGCAGCGCACGTTTGAAATGAAAATGAATTTTTCTTTCCGTGTAGAGGGTCCAAACTTGCACTTTTTCAAATGGCTGTAACTCGAAAACTACGGCAGCAAGAGAGTTGATTTTGGTCTTAAAATGCAGCTTGTACCATGCCCTAAAATCCAAAAATAGGATTCCGGAAAAAAACCCGCAAGAAAACTTGAAAATTTCAAGGCAAAGTCACCCCTCGACTGGAAAATATAAAACCTTGAATATCTCGGAAACGGAGGCAGCTAGAGGGTCCAAACTTGCACTTTTTCAAATGGCCCTACCTCGAAAACTGCAGCAGCTAGAGAGTTGATTTGGGTCTTCAAATGCAGCTTGTACCATGCCCTAAAAACCAAAAATATGATTCCGGAACAAAAACCGCAAGAAAACTTGAAAATTTCAAGGCAAAGTCACCCCTCGACTGGAAAATGTAAAACCTTGAATATCTCGGAAACGGAGGCAGCTAGAGGGTCCAAACTTGCACTTTTTCAAATGGCTGTAACTCGAAAACTACGGCAGCTAGAGAGTTGATTTGGGTCTTAAAATGCAGCTTGTACCATGCCCTAAAAACCAAAAATAGGATTCCGGAACAAACCCGCAAGAAAACTTGAAAATTTCAAGGCAAAGTCACAACTCGACTGGAAAATATAAAACCTTGAATATCTCGGAAACGGAGGCAGCTAGAGGGTCCAAACTTGCACTTTTTCAAATGGCTGTAACTCGAAAACTACGGCAGCTAGAGAGTTGATTTGGGTCTTAAAATGCAGCTTGTACCATGCCCTAAAAACCAAAAATAGGATTCCGGAAAAAAACCCGCAAGAAAACTTGAAAATTTCAAGGCAAAGTCACCCCTCGACTGGAAAATATAAAACCTTGAATATCTCGGAAACGGAGGCAGCTAGAGGGTCCAAACTTGCACTTTTTCAAATGGCTGTAACTCGAAAACTACGGCAGCTAGAGAGTTGATTTTGGTCTTAAAATGCAGCTTGTACCATGCCCTAAAATCCAAAAATAGGATTCCGGAACAAAACCCGCAAAAAAGCTCGAAAATTTCAAGGCAAAGTCACCCCTCGACTGGAAAATATAAAACCTTGAATATCTCGGAAACGGAGGCAGCTAGAGGGTCCAAACTTGCACTTTTTCAAATGGCTGTAACTCGAAAACTACGGCAGCTAGAGAGTTGATTTGGGTCTTCAAATGCAGCTTGTACCATGCCCTAAAAACCAAAAATAGGATTCCGGAACAAAAACCGCAAGAAAACTTGAAAATTTCAAGGCAAAGTCACCCCTCGACTGGAAAATGTAAAACCTTGAATTTCTCGGAAACGGAGGCAGCTAGAGGGTCCAAACTTGCACTTTTTCAAATGGCTGTAACTCGAAAACTACGGCAGCTAGAGAGTTGATTTGGGTCTTAAAATGCAGCTTGTACCATGCCCTAAAAACCAAAAATAGGATTCCGGAAAAAAAACCCGCAAGAAAACTTGAAAATTTCAAGGCAAAGTCACCCCTCGACTGGAAAATATAAAACCTTGAATATCTCGGAAACGGAGGCAGCTAGAGGGTCCAAACTTGCACTTTTTCAAATGGCTGTAACTCGAAAACTACGGCAGCTAGAGAGTTGATTTGGGTCTTAAAATGCAGCTTGTACCATGCCCTAAAAACCAAAAATAGGATTCCGGAAAAAAACCCGCAAGAAAACTTGAAAATTTCAAGGCAAAGTCACCCCTCGACTGGAAAATATAAAACCTTGAATATCTCGGAAACGGAGGCAGCTAGAGGGTCCAAACTTGCACTTTTTCAAATGGCTGTAACTCGAAAACTACGGCAGCTAGAGAGTTGATTTTGGTCTTAAAATGCAGCTTGTACCATGCCCTAAAATCCAAAAATAGGATTCCGGAACAAAACCCGCAAAAAAGCTCGAAAATTTCAAGGCAAAGTCACCCCTCGACTGGAAAATATAAAACCTTGAATATCTCGGAAACGGAGGCAGCTAGAGGGTCCAAACTTGCACTTTTTCAAATGGCTGTAACTCGAAAACTACGGCAGCTAGAGAGTTGATTTGGGTCTTCAAATGCAGCTTGTACCATGCCCTAAAAACCAAAAATAGGATTCCGGAACAAAACCCGCAAGAAAACTTGAAAATTTCAAGGCAAAGTCACCCCTCGACTGGAAAATATAAAACCTTGAATATCTCGGAAACGGAGGCAGCTAGAGGGTCCAAACTTGCACTTTTTCAAATGGCCCTACCTCGAAAACTGCAGCAGCTAGAGAGTTGATTTGGGTCTTCAAATGCAGCTTGTACCATGCCCTAAAAACCAAAAATATGATTCCGGAACAAAAACCGCAAGAAAACTTGAAAATTTCAAGGCAAAGTCACCCCTCGACTGGAAAATGTAAAACCTTGAATATCTCGGAAACGGAGGCAGCTAGAGGGTCCAAACTTGCACTTTTTCAAATGGCTGTAACTCGAAAACTACGGCAGCTAGAGAGTTGAATTGGGTCTTCAAATGCAGCTTGTACCATGCCCTAAAAACCAAAAATATGATTCCGGAACAAAAACCGCAAGAAAACTTGAAAATTTCAAGGCAAAGTCACCCCTCGACTGGAAAATATAAAACCTTGAATATCTCGGAAACGGAGGCAGCTAGAGGGTCCAAACTTGCACTTTTTCAAATGGCTGTAACTCGAAAACTAAGGCAGCTAGAGAGTTGATTTGGGTCTTCAAATGCAGCTTGTACCATGCCCTAAAAACCAAAAATAGGATTCCGGAACAAAACCCGCAAGAAAACTTGAAAATTTCAAGGCAAAGTCACCCCTCGACAGGAAAATGTAAAACCTTGAATATCTCGGAAACGGAGGCAGCTAGAGGGTCCAAACTTGCACTTTTTCAAATGGCTGTAACTCGAAAACTACGGCAGCTAGAGAGTTGATTTTGGTCTTAAAATGCAGCTTGTACCATGCCCTAAAAACCAAAAATAGGATTCCGGAACAAAACCCGCAAAAAAGCTTGAAAATTTCAAGGCAAAGTCACCCTTCGACTGGAAAATATAAAACCTTGAATATCTCGGAAACGGAGGCAGCTAGAGGGTCCAAACTTGCACTTTTTCAAATGGCTGTAACTCGAAAACTACGGCAGCAAGAGAGTTGATTTTGGTCTTAAAATGCAGCTTGTACCATGCCCTAAAAACCAAAAATAGGATTCCGGAACAAAACCCGCAAAAAAACTTGAAAATTTCAAGGCAAAGTCACCCCTCGACTGGAAAATATAAAACCTTGAATATCTCGGAAACGGAGGCAGCTAGAGGGTCCAAACTTGCACTTTTTCAAATGGCTGTAACTCGAAAACTACGGCAGCTAGAGAGTTGATTTTGGTCTTAAAATGCAGCTTGTACCATGCCCTAAAAACCAAAAATAGGATTCCGGAACAAAACCCGCAAGAAAACTTGAAAATTTCAAGGCAAAGTCACCCCTCGACTGGAAAATATAAAACCTTGAATATCTCGGAAACGGAGGCAGCTAGAGGGTCCAAACTTGCACTTTTTCAAATGGCCCTACCTCGAAAACTGCAGCAGCTAGAGAGTTGATTTGGGTCTTCAAATGCAGCTTGTACCATGCCCTAAAAACCAAAAATAGGATTCCGGAACAAAACCCGCAAGAAAACTTGAAAATTTCAAGGCAAAGTCACCCCTCGACTGGAAAATGTAAAACCTTGAATATCTCGGAAACGGAGGCAGCTAGAGGGTCCAAACTTGCACTTTTTCAAATGGCTGTAACTCGAAAACTACGGCAGCTAGAGAGTTGATTTTGGTCTTAAAATGCAGCTTGTACCATGCCCTAAAAACCAAAAATAGGATTCCGGAACAAAACCCGCAAAAAAGCTCGAAAATTTCAAGGCAAAGTCACCCCTCGACTGGAAAATATAAAACCTTGAATATCTCGGAAACGGAGGCAGCTAGAGGGTCCAAACTTGCACTTTTTCAAATGGCTGTAACTCGAAAACTACGGCAGCTAGAGAGTTGATTTGGGTCTTCAAATGCAGCTTGTACCATGCCCTAAAAACCAAAAATAGGATTCCGGAACAAAACCCGCAAAAAAGCTCGAAAATTTCAAGGCAAAGTCACCCCTCGACTGGAAAATATAAAACCTTGAATATCTCGGAAACGGAGGCAGCTAGAGGGTCCAAACTTGCACTTTTTCAAATGGCTGTAACTCGAAAACTACGGCAGCTAGAGAGTTGAATTGGGTCTTCAAATGCAGCTTGTACCATGCCCTAAAAACCAAAAATATGATTCCGGAACAAAAACCGCAAGAAAACTTGAAAATTTCAAGGCAAAGTCACCCCTCGACTGGAAAATATAAAACCTTGAATATCTCGGAAACGGAGGCAGCTAGAGGGTCCAAACTTGCACTTTTTCAAATGGCTGTAACTCGAAAACTAAGGCAGCTAGAGAGTTGATTTGGGTCTTCAAATGCAGCTTGTACCATGCCCTAAAAACCAAAAATAGGATTCCGGAACAAAACCCGCAAGAAAACTTGAAAATTTCAAGGCAAAGTCACCCCTCGACAGGAAAATGTAAAACCTTGAATATCTCGGAAACGGAGGCAGCTAGAGGGTCCAAACTTGCACTTTTTCAAATGGCTGTAACTCGAAAACTACGGCAGCTAGAGAGTTGATTTTGGTCTTAAAATGCAGCTTGTACCATGCCCTAAAAACCAAAAATAGGATTCCGGAACAAAACCCGCAAAAAAGCTTGAAAATTTCAAGGCAAAGTCACCCTTCGACTGGAAAATATAAAACCTTGAATATCTCGGAAACGGAGGCAGCTAGAGGGTCCAAACTTGCACTTTTTCAAATGGCTGTAACTCGAAAACTACGGCAGCAAGAGAGTTGATTTTGGTCTTAAAATGCAGCTTGTACCATGCCCTAAAAACCAAAAATAGGATTCCGGAACAAAACCCGCAAAAAAACTTGAAAATTTCAAGGCAAAGTCACCCCTCGACTGGAAAATATAAAACCTTGAATATCTCGGAAACGGAGGCAGCTAGAGGGTCCAAACTTGCACTTTTTCAAATGGCTGTAACTCGAAAACTACGGCAGCTAGAGAGTTGATTTTGGTCTTAAAATGCAGCTTGTACCATGCCCTAAAAACCAAAAATAGGATTCCGGAACAAAACCCGCAAGAAAACTTGAAAATTTCAAGGCAAAGTCACCCCTCGACTGGAAAATATAAAACCTTGAATATCTCGGAAACGGAGGCAGCTAGAGGGTCCAAACTTGCACTTTTTCAAATGGCCCTACCTCGAAAACTGCAGCAGCTAGAGAGTTGATTTGGGTCTTCAAATGCAGCTTGTACCATGCCCTAAAAACCAAAAATAGGATTCCGGAACAAAACCCGCAAGAAAACTTGAAAATTTCAAGGCAAAGTCACCCCTCGACTGGAAAATGTAAAACCTTGAATATCTCGGAAACGGAGGCAGCTAGAGGGTCCAAACTTGCACTTTTTCAAATGGCTGTAACTCGAAAACTACGGCAGCTAGAGAGTTGATTTTGGTCTTAAAATGCAGCTTGTACCATGCCCTAAAAACCAAAAATAGGATTCCGGAACAAAACCCGCAAAAAAGCTCGAAAATTTCAAGGCAAAGTCACCCCTCGACTGGAAAATATAAAACCTTGAATATCTCGGAAACGGAGGCAGCTAGAGGGTCCAAACTTGCACTTTTTCAAATGGCTGTAACTCGAAAACTACGGCAGCTAGAGAGTTGATTTTGGTCTTAAAATGCAGCTTGTACCATGCCCTAAAAACCAAAAATAGGATTCCGGAACAAAACCCGCAAAAAAGCTTGAAAATTTCAAGGCAAAGTCACCCTTCGACTGGAAAATATAAAACCTTGAATATCTCGGAAACGGAGGCAGCTAGAGGGTCCAAACTTGCACTTTTTCAAATGGCTGTAACTCGAAAACTACGGCAGCAAGAGAGTTGATTTTGGTCTTAAAATGCAGCTTGTACCATGCCCTAAAAACCAAAAATAGGATTCCGGAACAAAACCCGCAAAAAAACTTGAAAATTTCAAGGCAAAGTCACCCCTCGACTGGAAAATATAAAACCTTGAATATCTCGGAAACGGAGGCAGCTAGAGGGTCCAAACTTGCACTTTTTCAAATGGCTGTAACTCGAAAACTACGGCAGCTAGAGAGTTGATTTTGGTCTTAAAATGCAGCTTGTACCATGCCCTAAAAACCAAAAATAGGATTCCGGAACAAAACCCGCAAGAAAACTTGAAAATTTCAAGGCAAAGTCACCCCTCGACTGGAAAATATAAAACCTTGAATATCTCGGAAACGGAGGCAGCTAGAGGGTCCAAACTTGCACTTTTTCAAATGGCCCTACCTCGAAAACTGCAGCAGCTAGAGAGTTGATTTGGGTCTTCAAATGCAGCTTGTACCATGCCCTAAAAACCAAAAATAGGATTCCGGAACAAAACCCGCAAGAAAACTTGAAAATTTCAAGGCAAAGTCACCCCTCGACTGGAAAATGTAAAACCTTGAATATCTCGGAAACGGAGGCAGCTAGAGGGTCCAAACTTGCACTTTTTCAAATGGCTGTAACTCGAAAACTACGGCAGCTAGAGAGTTGATTTTGGTCTTAAAATGCAGCTTGTACCATGCCCTAAAAACCAAAAATAGGATTCCGGAACAAAACCCGCAAGAAAACTTGAAAATTTCAAGGCAAAGTCACCCCTCGACTGGAAAATATAAAACCTTGAATATCTCGGAAACGGAGGCAGCTAGAGGGTCCAAACTTGCACTTTTTCAAATGGCCCTACCTCGAAAACTGCGGCAGCTAGAGAGTTGATTTGGGTCTTCAAATGCAGCTTGTACCATGCCCTAAAAACCAAAAATAGGATTCCGGAACAAAACCCGCAAGAAAACTTGAAAATTTCAAGGCAAAGTCACCCCTCGACTGGAAAATGTAAAACCTTGAATATCTCGGAAACGGAGGCAGCTAGAGGGTCCAAACTTGCACTTTTTCAAATGGCTGTAACTCGAAAACTACGGCAGCTAGAGAGTTGATTTTGGTCTTAAAATGCAGCTTGTACCATGCCCTAAAAACCAAAAATAGGATTCCGGAACAAAACCCGCAAAAAAGCTCGAAAATTTCAAGGCAAAGTCACCCCTCGACTGGAAAATATAAAACCTTGAATATCTCGGAAACGGAGGCAGCTAGAGGGTCCAAACTTGCACTTTTTCAAATGGCTGTAACTCGAAAACTACGGCAGCTAGAGAGTTGATTTGGGTCTTCAAATGCAGCTTGTACCATGCCCTAAAAACCAAAAATAGGATTCCGGAACAAAACCCGCAAGAAAACTTGAAAATTTCAAGGCAAAGTCACCCCTCGACTGGAAAATATAAAACCTTGAATATCTCGGAAACGGAGGCAGCTAGAGGGTCCAAACTTGCACTTTTTCAAATGGCCCTACCTCGAAAACTGCAGCAGCTAGAGAGTTGATTTGGGTCTTCAAATGCAGCTTGTACCATGCCCTAAAAACCAAAAATATGATTCCGGAACAAAAACCGCAAGAAAACTTGAAAATTTCAAGGCAAAGTCACCCCTCGACTGGAAAATGTAAAACCTTGAATATCTCGGAAACGGAGGCAGCTAGAGGGTCCAAACTTGCACTTTTTCAAATGGCTGTAACTCGAAAACTACGGCAGCTAGAGAGTTGAATTGGGTCTTCAAATGCAGCTTGTACCATGCCCTAAAAACCAAAAATATGATTCCGGAACAAAAACCGCAAGAAAACTTGAAAATTTCAAGGCAAAGTCACCCCTCGACTGGAAAATATAAAACCTTGAATATCTCGGAAACGGAGGCAGCTAGAGGGTCCAAACTTGCACTTTTTCAAATGGCTGTAACTCGAAAACTAAGGCAGCTAGAGAGTTGATTTGGGTCTTCAAATGCAGCTTGTACCATGCCCTAAAAACCAAAAATAGGATTCCGGAACAAAACCCGCAAGAAAACTTGAAAATTTCAAGGCAAAGTCACCCCTCGACAGGAAAATGTAAAACCTTGAATATCTCGGAAACGGAGGCAGCTAGAGGGTCCAAACTTGCACTTTTTCAAATGGCTGTAACTCGAAAACTACGGCAGCTAGAGAGTTGATTTTGGTCTTAAAATGCAGCTTGTACCATGCCCTAAAAACCAAAAATAGGATTCCGGAACAAAACCCGCAAAAAAGCTTGAAAATTTCAAGGCAAAGTCACCCTTCGACTGGAAAATATAAAACCTTGAATATCTCGGAAACGGAGGCAGCTAGAGGGTCCAAACTTGCACTTTTTCAAATGGCTGTAACTCGAAAACTACGGCAGCAAGAGAGTTGATTTTGGTCTTAAAATGCAGCTTGTACCATGCCCTAAAAACCAAAAATAGGATTCCGGAACAAAACCCGCAAAAAAACTTGAAAATTTCAAGGCAAAGTCACCCCTCGACTGGAAAATATAAAACCTTGAATATCTCGGAAACGGAGGCAGCTAGAGGGTCCAAACTTGCACTTTTTCAAATGGCTGTAACTCGAAAACTACGGCAGCTAGAGAGTTGATTTTGGTCTTAAAATGCAGCTTGTACCATGCCCTAAAAACCAAAAATAGGATTCCGGAACAAAACCCGCAAGAAAACTTGAAAATTTCAAGGCAAAGTCACCCCTCGACTGGAAAATATAAAACCTTGAATATCTCGGAAACGGAGGCAGCTAGAGGGTCCAAACTTGCACTTTTTCAAATGGCTGTAACTCGAAAACTACGGCAGCTAGAGAGTTGATTTGGGTCTTCAAATGCAGCTTGTACCATGCCCTAAAAACCAAAAATAGGATTCCGGAACAAAACCCGCAAGAAAACTTGAAAATTCCAAGGCAAAGTCACCCCTCGACTGGAAAATATAAAACCTTGAATATCTCGGAAACGGAGGCAGCTAGAGGGTCCAAACTTGCACTTTTTCAAATGGCTGTAACTCGAAAACTACGGCAGCTAGAGAGTTGATTTGGGTCTTAAAATGCAGCTTGTACCATGCCCTAAAAACCAAAAATAGGATTCCGGAAAAAAACCCGCAAGAAAACTTGAAAATTTCAAGGCAAAGTCACCCCTCGACTGGAAAATATAAAACCTTGAATATCTCGGAAACGGAGGCAGCTAGAGGGTCCAAACTTGCACTTTTTCAAATGGCTGTAACTCGAAAACTACGGCAGCTAGAGAGTTGATTTTGGTCTTAAAATGCAGCTTGTACCATGCCCTAAAATCCAAAAATAGGATTCCGGAACAAAACCCGCAAAAAAGCTTGAAAATTTCAAGGCAAAGTCACCCCTCGACTGGAAAATATAAAACCTTGAATATCTCGGAAACGGAGGCAGCTAGAGGGTCCAAACTTGCACTTTTTCAAATGGCTGTAACTCGAAAACTACGGCAGCTAGAGAGTTGATTTGGGTCTTCAAATGCAGCTTGTACCATGCCCTAAAAACCAAAAATAGGATTCCGGAACAAAACCCGCAAGAAAACTTGAAAATTTCAAGGCAAAGTCACCCCTCGACTGGAAAATATAAAACCTTGAATATCTCGGAAACGGAGGCAGCTAGAGGGTCCAAACTTGCACTTTTTCAAATGGCTGTAACTCGAAAACTACGGCAGCTAGAGAGTTGATTTGGGTCTTCAAATGCAGCTTGTACCATGCCCTAAAAACCAAAAATAGGATTCCGGAACAAAACCCGCAAGAAAACTTGAAAATTTCAAGGCAAAGTCACCCCTCGACAGGAAAATGTAAAACCTTGAATATCTCGGAAACGGAGGCAGCTAGAGGGTCCAAACTTGCACTTTTTCAAATGGCTGTAACTCGAAAACTACGGCAGCTAGAGAGTTGATTTTGGTCTTAAAATGCAGCTTGTACCATGCCCTAAAAACCAAAAATAGGATTCCGGAACAAAACCCGCAAAAAAACTTGAAAATTTCAAGGCAAAGTCACCCCTCGACTGGAAAATATAAAACCTTGAATATCTCGGAAACGGAGGCAGCTAGAGGGTCCAAACTTGCACTTTTTCAAATGGCTGTAACTCGAAAACTACGGCAGCAAGAGAGTTGATTTTGGTCTTAAAATGCAGCTTGTACCATGCCCTAAAAACCAAAAATAGGATTCCGGAACAAAACCCGCAAAAAAACTTGAAAATTTCAAGGCAAAGTCACCCCTCGACTGGAAAATATAAAACCTTGAATATCTCGGAAACGGAGGCAGCTAGAGGGTCCAAACTTGCACTTTTTCAAATGGCTGTAACTCGAAAACTACGGCAGCAAGAGAGTTGATTTTGGTCTTAAAATGCAGCTTGTACCATGCCCTAAAAACCAAAAATAGGATTCCGGAACAAAACCCGCAAAAAAACTTGAAAATTTCAAGGCAAAGTCACCCCTCGACTGGAAAATATAAAACCTTGAATATCTCGGAAACGGAGGCAGCTAGAGGGTCCAAACTTGCACTTTTGCAAATGGCCCTACCTCGAAAACTGCAGCAGCTAGAGAGTTGATTTGGGTCTTCAAATGCAGCTTGTACCATGCCCTAAAAACCAAAAATATGATTCCGGAACAAAAACCGCAAGAAAACTTGAAAATTTCAAGGCAAAGTCACCCCTCGACTGGAAAATGTAAAACCTTGAATATCTCGGAAACGGAGGCAGCTAGAGGGTCCAAACTTGCACTTTTTCAAATGGCTGTAACTCGAAAACTACGGCAGCTAGAGAGTTGATTTGGGTCTTCAAATGCAGCTTGTACCATGCCCTAAAAACCAAAAATAGGATTCCGGAACAAAACCCGCAAGAAAACTTGAAAATTCCAAGGCAAAGTCACCCCTCGACTGGAAAATATAAAACCTTGAATATCTCGGAAACGGAGGCAGCTAGAGGGTCCAAACTTGCACTTTTTCAAATGGCCCTACCTCGAAAACTGCAGCAGCTAGAGAGTTGATTTGGGTCTTCAAATGCAGCTTGTACCATGCCCTAAAAACCAAAAATATGATTCTGGAACAAAAACCGCAAGAAAACTTGAAAATTTCAAGGCAAAGTCACCCCTCGACTGGAAAATGTAAAACCTTGAATATCTCGGAAACGGAGGCAGCTAGAGGGTCCAAACTTGCACTTTTTCAAATGGCTGTAACTCGAAAACTACGGCAGCTAGAGAGTTGAATTGGGTCTTCAAATGCAGCTTGTACCATGCCCTAAAAACCAAAAATATGATTCCGGAACAAAAACCGCAAGAAAACTTGAAAATTTCAAGGCAAAGTCACCCCTCGACTGGAAAACATAAAACCTTGAATATCTCGGAAACGGAGGCAGCTAGAGGGTCCAAACTTGCACTTTTTCAAATGGCTGTAACTCGAAAACTACGGCAGCTAGAGAGTTGATTTGGGTCTTCAAATGCAGCTTGTACCATGCCCTAAAAACCAAAAATAGGATTCCGGAACAAAACCCGCAAGAAAACTTGAAAATTCCAAGGCAAAGTCACCCCTCGACTGGAAAATATAAAACCTTGAATATCTCGGAAACGGAGGCAGCTAGAGGGTCCAAACTTGCACTTTTTCAAATGGCCCTACCTCGAAAACTGCAGCAGCTAGAGAGTTGATTTGGGTCTTCAAATGCAGCTTGTACCATGCCCTAAAAACCAAAAATATGATTCCGGAACAAAAACCGCAAGAAAACTTGAAAATTTCAAGGCAAAGTCACCCCTCGACTGGAAAATGTAAAACCTTGAATATCTCGGAAACGGAGGCAGCTAGAGGGTCCAAACTTGCACTTTTTCAAATGGCTGTAACTCGAAAACTACGGCAGCTAGAGAGTTGATTTGGGTCTTAAAATGCAGCTTGTACCATGCCCTAAAAACCAAAAACAGGATTCCGGAACAAACCCGCAAGAAAACTTGAAAATTTCAAGGCAAAGTCACAACTCGACTGGAAAATATAAAACCTTGAATATCTCGGAAACGGAGGCAGCTAGAGGGTCCAAACTTGCACTTTTTCAAATGGCTGTAACTCGAAAACTACGGCAGCTAGAGAGTTGATTTGGGTCTTAAAATGCAGCTTGTACCATGCCCTAAAAACCAAAAATAGGATTCCGGAAAAAAACCCGCAAGAAAACTTGAAAATTTCAAGGCAAAGTCACCCCTCGACTGGAAAATATAAAACCTTGAATATCTCGGAAACGGAGGCAGCTAGAGGGTCCAAACTTGCACTTTTTCAAATGGCCCTACCTCGAAAACTGCAGCAGCTAGAGAGTTGATTTGGGTCTTCAAATGCAGCTTGTACCATGCCCTAAAAACCAAAAATAGGATTCCGGAACAAACCCGCAAGAAAACTTGAAAATTTCAAGGCAAAGTCACAACTCGACTGGAAAATATAAAACCTTGAATATCTCGGAAACGGAGGCAGCTAGAGGGTCCAAACTTGCACTTTTTCAAATGGCTGTAACTCGAAAACTACGGCAGCTAGAGAGTTGATTTGGGTCTTAAAATGCAGCTTGTACCATGCCCTAAAAACCAAAAATAGGATTCCGGAACAAAACCCGCAAGAAAACTTGAAAATTCCAAGGCAAAGTCACCCCTCGACTGGAAAATATAAAACCTTGAATATCTCGGAAACGGAGGCAGCTAGAGGGTCCAAACTTGCACTTTTTCAAATGGCCCTACCTCGAAAACTGCAGCAGCTAGAGAGTTGATTTGGGTCTTCAAATGCAGCTTGTACCATGCCCTAAAAACCAAAAATAGGATTCCGGAACAAACCCGCAAGAAAACTTGAAAATTTCAAGGCAAAGTCACAACTCGACTGGAAAATATAAAACCTTGAATATCTCGGAAACGGAGGCAGCTAGAGGGTCCAAACTTGCACTTTTTCAAATGGCTGTAACTCGAAAACTACGGCAGCTAGAGAGTTGATTTGGGTCTTAAAATGCAGCTTGTACCATGCCCTAAAAACCAAAAATAGGATTCCGGAAAAAAACCCGCAAGAAAACTTGAAAATTTCAAGGCAAAGTCACCCCTCGACTGGAAAATATAAAACCTTGAATATCTCGGAAACGGAGGCAGCTAGAGGGTCCAAACTTGCACTTTTTCAAATGGCCCTACCTCGAAAACTGCAGCAGCTAGAGAGTTGATTTGGGTCTTCAAATGCAGCTTGTACCATGCCCTAAAAACCAAAAATAGGATTCCGGAACAAACCCGCAAGAAAACTTGAAAATTTCAAGGCAAAGTCACAACTCGACTGGAAAATATAAAACCTTGAATATCTCGGAAACGGAGGCAGCTAGAGGGTCCAAACTTGCACTTTTTCAAATGGCTGTAACTCGAAAACTACGGCAGCTAGAGAGTTGATTTGGGTCTTAAAATGCAGCTTGTACCATGCCCTAAAAACCAAAAATAGGATTCCGGAACAAAACCCGCAAGAAAACTTGAAAATTCCAAGGCAAAGTCACCCCTCGACTGGAAAATATAAAACCTTGAATATCTCGGAAACGGAGGCAGCTAGAGGGTCCAAACTTGCACTTTTTCAAATGGCCCTACCTCGAAAACTGCAGCAGCTAGAGAGTTGATTTGGGTCTTCAAATGCAGCTTGTACCATGCCCTAAAAACCAAAAATAGGATTCCGGAACAAACCCGCAAGAAAACTTGAAAATTTCAAGGCAAAGTCACAACTCGACTGGAAAATATAAAACCTTGAATATCTCGGAAACGGAGGCAGCTAGAGGGTCCAAACTTGCACTTTTTCAAATGGCTGTAACTCGAAAACTACGGCAGCTAGAGAGTTGATTTTGGTCTTAAAATGCAGCTTGTACCATGCCCTAAAAACCAAAAATAGGATTCCGGAACAAAACCCGCAAGAAAACTTGAAAATTTCAAGGCAAAGTCACCCCTCGACTGGAAAATATAAAACCTTGAATATCTCGGAAACGGAGGCAGCTAGAGGGTCCAAACTTGCACTTTTTCAAATGGCTGTAACTCGAAAACTACGGCAGCTAGAGAGTTGATTTGGGTCTTCAAATGCAGCTTGTACCATGCCCTAAAAACCAAAAATAGGATTCCGGAACAAAACCCGCAAGAAAACTTGAAAATTCCAAGGCAAAGTCACCCCTCGACTGGAAAATATAAAACCTTGAATATCTCGGAAACGGAGGCAGCTAGAGGGTCCAAACTTGCACTTTTTCAAATGGCTGTAACTCGAAAACTACGGCAGCTAGAGAGTTGATTTGGGTCTTAAAATGCAGCTTGTACCATGCCCTAAAAACCAAAAATAGGATTCCGGAAAAAAACCCGCAAGAAAACTTGAAAATTTCAAGGCAAAGTCACCCCTCGACTGGAAAATATAAAACCTTGAATATCTCGGAAACGGAGGCAGCTAGAGGGTCCAAACTTGCACTTTTTCAAATGGCTGTAACTCGAAAACTACGGCAGCTAGAGAGTTGATTTTGGTCTTAAAATGCAGCTTGTACCATGCCCTAAAATCCAAAAATAGGATTCCGGAACAAAACCCGCAAAAAAGCTTGAAAATTTCAAGGCAAAGTCACCCCTCGACTGGAAAATATAAAACCTTGAATATCTCGGAAACGGAGGCAGCTAGAGGGTCCAAACTTGCACTTTTTCAAATGGCTGTAACTCGAAAACTACGGCAGCTAGAGAGTTGATTTGGGTCTTCAAATGCAGCTTGTACCATGCCCTAAAAACCAAAAATAGGATTCCGGAACAAAACCCGCAAGAAAACTTGAAAATTTCAAGGCAAAGTCACCCCTCGACTGGAAAATATAAAACCTTGAATATCTCGGAAACGGAGGCAGCTAGAGGGTCCAAACTTGCACTTTTTCAAATGGCTGTAACTCGAAAACTACGGCAGCTAGAGAGTTGATTTGGGTCTTCAAATGCAGCTTGTACCATGCCCTAAAAACCAAAAATAGGATTCCGGAACAAAACCCGCAAGAAAACTTGAAAATTTCAAGGCAAAGTCACCCCTCGACAGGAAAATGTAAAACCTTGAATATCTCGGAAACGGAGGCAGCTAGAGGGTCCAAACTTGCACTTTTTCAAATGGCTGTAACTCGAAAACTACGGCAGCTAGAGAGTTGATTTTGGTCTTAAAATGCAGCTTGTACCATGCCCTAAAAACCAAAAATAGGATTCCGGAACAAAACCCGCAAAAAAACTTGAAAATTTCAAGGCAAAGTCACCCCTCGACTGGAAAATATAAAACCTTGAATATCTCGGAAACGGAGGCAGCTAGAGGGTCCAAACTTGCACTTTTTCAAATGGCTGTAACTCGAAAACTACGGCAGCAAGAGAGTTGATTTTGGTCTTAAAATGCAGCTTGTACCATGCCCTAAAAACCAAAAATAGGATTCCGGAACAAAACCCGCAAAAAAACTTGAAAATTTCAAGGCAAAGTCACCCCTCGACTGGAAAATATAAAACCTTGAATATCTCGGAAACGGAGGCAGCTAGAGGGTCCAAACTTGCACTTTTTCAAATGGCTGTAACTCGAAAACTACGGCAGCAAGAGAGTTGATTTTGGTCTTAAAATGCAGCTTGTACCATGCCCTAAAAACCAAAAATAGGATTCCGGAACAAAACCCGCAAAAAAACTTGAAAATTTCAAGGCAAAGTCACCCCTCGACTGGAAAATATAAAACCTTGAATATCTCGGAAACGGAGGCAGCTAGAGGGTCCAAACTTGCACTTTTGCAAATGGCCCTACCTCGAAAACTGCAGCAGCTAGAGAGTTGATTTGGGTCTTCAAATGCAGCTTGTACCATGCCCTAAAAACCAAAAATATGATTCCGGAACAAAAACCGCAAGAAAACTTGAAAATTTCAAGGCAAAGTCACCCCTCGACTGGAAAATGTAAAACCTTGAATATCTCGGAAACGGAGGCAGCTAGAGGGTCCAAACTTGCACTTTTTCAAATGGCTGTAACTCGAAAACTACGGCAGCTAGAGAGTTGATTTGGGTCTTCAAATGCAGCTTGTACCATGCCCTAAAAACCAAAAATAGGATTCCGGAACAAAACCCGCAAGAAAACTTGAAAATTCCAAGGCAAAGTCACCCCTCGACTGGAAAATATAAAACCTTGAATATCTCGGAAACGGAGGCAGCTAGAGGGTCCAAACTTGCACTTTTTCAAATGGCCCTACCTCGAAAACTGCAGCAGCTAGAGAGTTGATTTGGGTCTTCAAATGCAGCTTGTACCATGCCCTAAAAACCAAAAATATGATTCTGGAACAAAAACCGCAAGAAAACTTGAAAATTTCAAGGCAAAGTCACCCCTCGACTGGAAAATGTAAAACCTTGAATATCTCGGAAACGGAGGCAGCTAGAGGGTCCAAACTTGCACTTTTTCAAATGGCTGTAACTCGAAAACTACGGCAGCTAGAGAGTTGAATTGGGTCTTCAAATGCAGCTTGTACCATGCCCTAAAAACCAAAAATATGATTCCGGAACAAAAACCGCAAGAAAACTTGAAAATTTCAAGGCAAAGTCACCCCTCGACTGGAAAACATAAAACCTTGAATATCTCGGAAACGGAGGCAGCTAGAGGGTCCAAACTTGCACTTTTTCAAATGGCTGTAACTCGAAAACTACGGCAGCTAGAGAGTTGATTTGGGTCTTCAAATGCAGCTTGTACCATGCCCTAAAAACCAAAAATAGGATTCCGGAACAAAACCCGCAAGAAAACTTGAAAATTCCAAGGCAAAGTCACCCCTCGACTGGAAAATATAAAACCTTGAATATCTCGGAAACGGAGGCAGCTAGAGGGTCCAAACTTGCACTTTTTCAAATGGCCCTACCTCGAAAACTGCAGCAGCTAGAGAGTTGATTTGGGTCTTCAAATGCAGCTTGTACCATGCCCTAAAAACCAAAAATATGATTCCGGAACAAAAACCGCAAGAAAACTTGAAAATTTCAAGGCAAAGTCACCCCTCGACTGGAAAATGTAAAACCTTGAATATCTCGGAAACGGAGGCAGCTAGAGGGTCCAAACTTGCACTTTTTCAAATGGCTGTAACTCGAAAACTACGGCAGCTAGAGAGTTGATTTGGGTCTTAAAATGCAGCTTGTACCATGCCCTAAAAACCAAAAACAGGATTCCGGAACAAACCCGCAAGAAAACTTGAAAATTTCAAGGCAAAGTCACAACTCGACTGGAAAATATAAAACCTTGAATATCTCGGAAACGGAGGCAGCTAGAGGGTCCAAACTTGCACTTTTTCAAATGGCTGTAACTCGAAAACTACGGCAGCTAGAGAGTTGATTTGGGTCTTAAAATGCAGCTTGTACCATGCCCTAAAAACCAAAAATAGGATTCCGGAAAAAAACCCGCAAGAAAACTTGAAAATTTCAAGGCAAAGTCACCCCTCGACTGGAAAATATAAAACCTTGAATATCTCGGAAACGGAGGCAGCTAGAGGGTCCAAACTTGCACTTTTTCAAATGGCCCTACCTCGAAAACTGCAGCAGCTAGAGAGTTGATTTGGGTCTTCAAATGCAGCTTGTACCATGCCCTAAAAACCAAAAATAGGATTCCGGAACAAACCCGCAAGAAAACTTGAAAATTTCAAGGCAAAGTCACAACTCGACTGGAAAATATAAAACCTTGAATATCTCGGAAACGGAGGCAGCTAGAGGGTCCAAACTTGCACTTTTTCAAATGGCTGTAACTCGAAAACTACGGCAGCTAGAGAGTTGATTTGGGTCTTAAAATGCAGCTTGTACCATGCCCTAAAAACCAAAAATAGGATTCCGGAACAAAACCCGCAAGAAAACTTGAAAATTCCAAGGCAAAGTCACCCCTCGACTGGAAAATATAAAACCTTGAATATCTCGGAAACGGAGGCAGCTAGAGGGTCCAAACTTGCACTTTTTCAAATGGCCCTACCTCGAAAACTGCAGCAGCTAGAGAGTTGATTTGGGTCTTCAAATGCAGCTTGTACCATGCCCTAAAAACCAAAAATAGGATTCCGGAACAAACCCGCAAGAAAACTTGAAAATTTCAAGGCAAAGTCACAACTCGACTGGAAAATATAAAACCTTGAATATCTCGGAAACGGAGGCAGCTAGAGGGTCCAAACTTGCACTTTTTCAAATGGCTGTAACTCGAAAACTACGGCAGCTAGAGAGTTGATTTGGGTCTTAAAATGCAGCTTGTACCATGCCCTAAAAACCAAAAATAGGATTCCGGAAAAAAACCCGCAAGAAAACTTGAAAATTTCAAGGCAAAGTCACCCCTCGACTGGAAAATATAAAACCTTGAATATCTCGGAAACGGAGGCAGCTAGAGGGTCCAAACTTGCACTTTTTCAAATGGCTGTAACTCGAAAACTACGGCAGCTAGAGAGTTGATTTGGGTCTTAAAATGCAGCTTGTACCATGCCCTAAAATCCAAAAATAGGATTCCGGAACAAAACCCGCAAAAAAGCTTGAAAATTTCAAGGCAAAGTCACCCCTCGACTGGAAAATATAAAACCTTGAATATCTCGGAAACGGAGGCAGCTAGAGGGTCCAAACTTGCACTTTTTCAAATGGCTGTAACTCGAAAACTACGGCAGCTAGAGAGTTGATTTGGGTCTTCAAATGCAGCTTGTACCATGCCCTAAAAACCAAAAATAGGATTCCGGAACAAACCCGCAAGAAAACTTGAAAATTTCAAGGCAAAGTCACCCCTCGACTGGAAAATGTAAAACCTTGAATATCTCGGAAACGGAGGCAGCTAGAGGGTCCAAACTTGCACTTTTTCAAATGGCTGTAACTCGAAAACTACGGCAGCTAGAGAGTTGATTTGGGTCTTAAAATGCAGCTTGTACCATGCCCTAAAAACCAAAAATAGGATTCCGGAACAAAACCCGCAAGAAAACTTGAAAATTTCAAGGCAAAGTCACCCCTCGACTGGAAAATATAAAACCTTGAATATCTCGGAAACGGAGGCAGCTAGAGGGTCCAAACTTGCACTTTTTCAAATGGCCCTACCTCGAAAACTGCAGCAGCTAGAGAGTTGATTTGGGTCTTCAAATGCAGCTTGTACCATGCCCTAAAAACCAAAAATATGATTCCGGAACAAAAACCGCAAGAAAACTTGAAAATTTCAAGGCAAAGTCACCCCTCGACTGGAAAATGTAAAACCTTGAATATCTCGGAAACGGAGGCAGCTAGAGGGTCCAAACTTGCACTTTTTCAAATGGCTGTAACTCGAAAACTGCGGCAGCTAGAGAGTTGAATTGGGTCTTCAAATGCAGCTTGTACCATGCCCTAAAAACCAAAAATAGGATTCCGGAACAAAACCCGCAAGAAAACTTGAAAATTCCAAGGCAAAGTCACCCCTCGACTGGAAAATATAAAACCTTGAATATCTCGGAAACGGAGGCAGCTAGAGGGTCCAAACTTGCACTTTTTCAAATGGCTGTAACTCGAAAACTACGGCAGCTAGAGAGTTGACTTTGGTCGTAAAATGCAGCTTGTACCATGCCCTAAAAACCAAAAATAGGATTCCGGAACAAAACCCGCAAGAAAACTTGAAAATTTCAAGGCAAAGTCACCCCTCGACTGGAAAATATAAAACCTTGAATATCTCGGAAACGGAGGCAGCTTTTTCAAATGGCTGTAACTCGAAAACTACGGCAGCAAGAGAGTTGATTTTGGTCTTAAAATGCAACTTGTACCATGCCCTAAAAACCAAAAATAGGATTCCGGAACAAAACCCGCAAAAAAGCTTGAAAATTTCAAGGCAAAGTCACCCCTCGACTGGAAAATATAAAACCTTGAATATCTCGGAAACGGAGGCAGCTAGAGGGTCCAAACTTGCACTTTTTCAAATGGCCCTACCTCGAAAACTGCAGCAGCTAGAGAGTTGATTTGGGTCTTCAAATGCAGCTTGTACCATGCCCTAAAAACCAAAAATATGATTCCGGAACAAAAACCGCAAGAAAACTTGAAAATTTCAAGGCAAAGTCACCCCTCGACTGGAAAATGTAAAACCTTGAATATCTCGGAAACGGAGGCAGCTAGAGGGTCCAAACTTGCACTTTTTCAAATGGCTGTAACTCGAAAACTACGGCAGCTTGAGAGTTGAATTGGGTCTTCAAATGCAGCTTGTACCATGCCCTAAAAACCAAAAATATGATTCCGGAACAAAAACCGCAAGAAAACTTGAAAATTTCAAGGCAAAGTCACCCCTCGACTGGAAAATATAAAACCTTGAATATCTCGGAAACGGAGGCAGCTAGAGGGTCCAAACTTGCACTTTTTCAAATGGCTGTAACTCGAAAACTAAGGCAGCTAGAGAGTTGATTTGGGTCTTCAAATGCAGCTTGTACCATGCCCTAAAAACCAAAAATAGGATTCCGGAACAAAACCCGCAAGAAAACTTGAAAATTCCAAGGCAAAGTCACCCCTCGACTGGAAAATATAAAACCTTGAATATCTCGGAAACGGAGGCAGCTAGAGGGTCCAAACTTGCACTTTTTCAAATGGCTGTAACTCGAAAACTACGGCAGCTGGAGAGTTGATTTTGGTCTTAAAATGCAGCTTGTACCATGCCCTAAAAACCAAAAATAGGATTCCGGAACAAAACCCGCAAGAAAACTTGAAAATTTCAAGGCAAAGTCACCCCTCGACTGGAAAATATAAAACCTTGAATATCTCGGAAACGGAGGCAGCTAGAGGGTCCAAACTTGCACTTTTTCAAATGGCTGTAACTCGAAAACTACGGCAGCAAGAGAGTTGATTTTGGTCTTAAAATGCAGCTTGTACCATGCCCTAAAAACCAAAAATAGGATTCCGGAACAAAACCCGCAAAAAAGCTTGAAAATTTCAAGGCAAAGTCACCCCTCGACTGGAAAATATAAAACCTTGAATATCTCGGAAACGGAGGCAGCTAGAGGGTCCAAACATGCACTTTTTCAAATGGCTGTAACTCGAAAACTACGGCAGCTAGAGAGTTGATTTTGGTCTTAAAATGCAGCTTGTACCATGCCCTAAAAACCAAAAATAGGATTCCGGAACAAAACCCGCAAGAAAACTTGAAAATTTCAAGGCAAAGTCACCCCTCGACTGGAAAATATAAAACCTTGAATATCTCGGAAACGGAGGCAGCTAGAGGGTCCAAACTTGCACTTTTTCAAATGGCCCTACCTCGAAAACTGCAGCAGCTAGAGAGTTGATTTGGGTCTTCAAATGCAGCTTGTACCATGCCCTAAAAACCAAAAATATGATTCCGGAACAAAAACCGCAAGAAAACTTGAAAATTTCAAGGCAAAGTCACCCCTCGACTGGAAAATGTAAAACCTTGAATATCTCGGAAACGGAGGCAGCTAGAGGGTCCAAACTTGCACTTTTTCAAATGGTTGTAACTCGAAAACTACGGCAGCTAGAGAGTTGAATTGGGTCTTCAAATGCAGCTTGTACCATGCCCTAAAAACCAAAAATATGATTCCGGAACAAAAACCGCAAGAAAACTTGAAAATTTCAAGGCAAAGTCACCCCTCGACTGGAAAATATAAAACCTTGAATATCTCGGAAACGGAGGCAGCTACAGGGTCCAAACTTGCACTTTTTCAAATGGTTGTAACTCGAAAACTACGGCAGCTAGAGAGTTGATTTGGGTCTTAAAATGCAGCTTGTACCATGCCCTAAAAACCAAAAATAGGATTCCGGAACAAACCCGCAAGAAAACTTGAAAATTTCAAGGCAAAGTCACCCCTCGACTGGAAAATATAAAACCTTGAATATCTCGGAAACGGAGGCAGCTAGAGGGTCCAAACTTGCACTTTTTCAAATGGCCCTACCTCGAAAACTGCGGCAGCTAGAGAGTTGATTTGGGTCTTCAAATGCAGCTTGTACCATGCCCTAAAAACCAAAAATAGGATTCCGAAACAAAACCCGCAACAAAACTTGAAAATTTCAAGGCAAAGTCACCCCTCGACTGGAAAATATAAAACCTTGAATATCTCGGAAACGGAGGCAGCTAGAGGGTCCAAACTTGCACTTTTTCAAATGGCTGTAACTCGAAAACTGCGGCAGCTAGAGAGTTGATTTGGGTCTTCAAATGCAGCTTGTACCATGCCCCAAAAACCAAAAATAGGATTCCGGAACAAAACCCGCAAGAAAACTTGAAAATTTCAAGGCAAAGTCACCCCTCGACTGGAAAATATAAAACCTTGAATATCTCGGAAACGGAGGCAGCTAGAGGGTCCAAACTTGCACTTTTTCAAATGGCCCTACCTCGAAAACTGCGGCAGCTAGAGAGTTGATTTGGGTCTTCAAATGCAGCTTGTACCATGCCCTAAAAACCAAAAATAGGATTCCGAAACAAAACCCGCAAGAAAACTTGAAAATTTCAAGGCAAAGTCACCCCTCGACTGGAAAATATAAAACCTTGAATATCTCGGAAACGGAGGCAGCTAGAGGGTCCAAACTTGCACTTTTTCAAATGGCTGTAACTCGAAAACTGCGGCAGCTAGAGAGTTGATTTGGGTCTTCAAATGCAGCTTGTACCATGCCCTAAAAACCAAAAATATGATTCCGGAACAAAACCCGCAAGAAAACTTGAAAATTTCAAGGCAAAGTCACCCCTCGACTGGAAAATATAAAACCTTGAATATCTCGGAAACGGAGGCAGCTAGAGGGTCCAAACTTGCACTTTTTCAAATGGCCCTACCTCGAAAACTGCGGCAGCTAGAGAGTTGATTTGGGTCTTCAAATGCAGCTTGTACCATGCCCTAAAAACCAAAAATAGGATTCCGGAACAAAACCCGCAAGAAAACTTGAAAATTTCAAGGCAAAGTCACCCCTCGACTGGAAAATATAAAACCTTGAATATCTCGGAAACGGAGGCAGCTAGAGGGTCCAAACTTGCACTTTTTCAAATGGCCCTACCTCGAAAACTGCGGCAGCTAGAGAGTTGATTTGGGTCTTCAAATGCAGCTTGTACCATGCCCTAAAAACCAAAAATAGGATTCCGGAACAAAACCCGCAAGAAAACTTGAAAATTTCAAGGCAAAGTCACCCCTCGACTGGAAAATATAAAACCTTGAATATCTCGGAAACGGAGGCAGCTAGAGGGTCCAAACTTGCACTTTTTCAAATGGCCCTACCTCGAAAACTGCGGCAGCTAGAGAGTTGATTTGGGTCTTCAAATGCAGCTTGTACCATGCCCTAAAAACCAAAAATATGATTCCGGAACAAAAACCGCAAGAAAACTTGAAAATTTCAAGGCAAAGTCACCCCTCGACTGGAAAATATAAAACCTTGAATATCTCGGAAACGGAGGCAGCTAGAGGGTCCAAACTTGCACTTTTTCAAATGGCCCTACCTCGAAAACTGCGGCAGCTAGAGAGTTGATTTGGGTCTTCAAATGCAGCTTGTACCATGCCCTAAAAACCAAAAATAGGATTCCGGAACAAAACCCGCAAGAAAACTTGAAAATTTCAAGGCAAAGTCACCCCTCGACTGGAAAATATAAAACCTTGAATATCTCGGAAACGGAGGCAGCTAGAGGGTCCAAACTTGCACTTTTTCAAATGGCCCTACCTCGAAAACTGCGGCAGCTTGAGAGTTGATTTGGGTCTTCAAATGCAGCTTGTACCATGCCCTAAAAACCAAAAATAGGATTCCGTAACAAAACCCGCAAGAAAACTTGAAAATTTCAAGGCAAAGTCACCCCTCGACTGGAAAATATAAAACCTTGAATATCTCGGAAACGGAGGCAGCTAGAGGGTCCAAACTTGCACTTTTTCAAATGGCCCTACCTCGAAAACTGCGGCAGCTAGAGAGTTGATTTGGGTCTTCAAATGCAGCTTGTACCATGCCCTAAAAACCAAAAATAGGATTCCGGAACAAAACCCGCAAGAAAACTTGAAAATTTCAAGGCAAAGTCACCCCTCGACTGGAAAATATAAAACCTTGAATATCTCGGAAACGGAGGCAGCTAGAGGGTCCAAACTTGCACTTTTTCAAATGGCCCTACCTCGAAAACTGCGGCAGCTAGAGAGTTGATTTGGGTCTTCAAATGCAGCTTGTACCATGCCCTAAAAACCAAAAATAGGATTCCGGAACAAAACCCGCAAGAAAACTTGAAAATTTCAAGGCAAAGTCACCCCTCGACTGGAAAATATAAAACCTTGAATATCTCGGAAACGGAGGCAGCTAGAGGGTCCAAACTTGCACTTTTTCAAATGGCCCTACCTCGAAAACTGCGGCAGCTAGAGAGTTTATTTGGGTCTTCAAATGCAGCTTGTACCATGCCCTAAAAACCAAAAATAGGATTCCGGAACAAAACCCGCAAGAAAACTTGAAAATTTCAAGGCAAAGTCACCCCTCGACTGGAAAATATAAAACCTTGAATATCTCGGAAACGGAGGCAGCTAGAGGGTCCAAACTTGCACTTTTTCAAATGGCCCTACCTCGAAAACTGCGGCAGCTAGAGAGTTGATTTGGGTCTTCAAATGCAGCTTGTACCATGCCCTAAAAACCAAAAATAGGATTCCGTAACAAAACCCGCAAGAAAACTTGAAAATTTCAAGGCAAAGTCACCCTTCGACTGGAAAATATAAAACCTTGAATATCTCGGAAACGGAGGCAGCTAGAGGGTCCAAACTTGCACTTTTTCAAATGGCCCTACCTCGAAAACTGCGGCAGCTAGAGAGTTGATTTGGGTCTTCAAATGCAGCTTGTACCATGCCCTAAAAACCAAAAATAGGATTCCGGAACAAAACCCGCAAGAAAACTTGAAAATTTCAAGGCAAAGTCACCCCTCGACTGGAAAATATAAAACCTTGAATATCTCGGAAACGGAGGCAGCTAGAGGGTCCAAACTTGCACTTTTTCAAATGGCCCTACCTCGAAAACTGCGGCAGCTAGAGAGTTTATTTGGGTCTTCAAATGCAGCTTGTACCATGCCCTAAAAACCAAAAATAGGATTCCGGAACAAAACCCGCAAGAAAACTTGAAAATTTCAAGGCAAAGTCACCCCTCGACTGGAAAATATAAAACCTTGAATATCTCGGAAACGGAGGCAGCTAGAGGGTCCAAACTTGCACTTTTTCAAATGGCCCTACCTCGAAAACTGCAGCAGCTAGAGAGTTGATTTGGGTCTTCAAATGCAGCTTGTACCATGCCCTAAAAACCAAAAATAGGATTCCGGAACAAAACCCGCAAGAAAACTTGAAAATTTCAAGGCAAAGTCACCCCTCGACTGGAAAATATAAAACCTTGAATATCTCGGAAACGGAGGCAGCTAGAGGGTCCAAACTTGCACTTTTTCAAATGGCCCTACCTCGAAAACTGCGGCAGCTAGAGAGTTTATTTGGGTCTTCAAATGCAGCTTGTACCATGCCCTAAAAACCAAAAATAGGATTCCGGAACAAAACCCGCAAGAAAACTTGAAAATTTCAAGGCAAAGTCACCCCTCGACTGGAAAATATAAAACCTTGAATATCTCGGAAACGGAGGCAGCTAGAGGGTCCAAACTTGCACTTTTTCAAATGGCCCTACCTTGAAAACTGCGGCAGCTAGAGAGTTGATTTGGGTCTTCAAATGCAGCTTGTACCATGCCCTAAAAACCAAAAATAGGATTCCGGAACAAAACCCGC
The DNA here is from genome assembly GCA_964017055.1 of Chloromyia formosa. Taxonomy (NCBI): domain Eukaryota; kingdom Metazoa; phylum Arthropoda; class Insecta; order Diptera; family Stratiomyidae; genus Chloromyia; species Chloromyia formosa. The sequence continues at coordinate 12,924,574 of OZ024818.1, read as the reverse complement.
AAGAAAACTTGAAAATTTCAAGGCAAAGTCACCCCTCGACTGGAAAATATAAAACCTTGAATATCTCGGAAACGGAGGCAGCTAGAGGGTCCAAACTTGCACTTTTTCAAATGGCCCTACCTCGAAAACTGCGGCAGCTAGAGAGTTGATTTGGGTCTTCAAATGCAGCTTGTACCATGCCCTAAAAACCAAAAATAGGATTCCGGAACAAAACCCGCAAGAAAACTTGAAAATTTCAAGGCAAAGTCACCCCTCGACTGGAAAATATAAAACCTTGAATATCTCGGAAACGGAGGCAGCTAGAGGGTCCAAACTTGCACTTTTTCAAATGGCCCTACCTCGAAAACTGCGGCAGCTAGAGAGTTGATTTGGGTCTTCAAATGCAGCTTGTACCATGCCCTAAAAACCAAAAATAGGATTCCGGAACAAAACCCGCAAGAAAACTTGAAAATTTCAAGGCAAAGTCACCCCTCGACTGGAAAATATAAAACCTTGAATATCTCGGAAACGGAGGCAGCTAGAGGGTCCAAACTTGCACTTTTTCAAATGGCCCTACCTCGAAAACTGCGGCAGCTAGAGAGTTGATTTGGGTCTTCAAATGCAGCTTGTACCATGCCCTAAAAACCAAAAATAGGATTCCGGAACAAAACCCGCAAGAAAACTTGAAAATTTCAAGGCAAAGTCACCCCTCGACTGGAAAATATAAAACCTTGAATATCTCGGAAACGGAGGCAGCTAGAGGGTCCGAACTTGCACTTTTTCAAATGGCCCTACCTCGAAAACTGCGGCAGCTAGAGAGTTGATTTGGGTCTTCAAATGCAGCTTGTACCATGCCCTAAAAACCAAAAATATGATTCCGGAACAAAAACCGCAAGAAAACTTGAAAATTTCAAGGCAAAGTCACCCCTCGACTGGAAAATATAAAACCTTGAATATCTCGGAAACGGAGGCAGCTAGAGGGTCCAAACTTGCACTTTTTCAAATGGCCCTACCTCGAAAACTGCGGCAGCTAGAGAGTTGATTTGGGTCTTCAAATGCAGCTTGTACCATGCCCTAAAAACCAAAAATAGGATTCCGGAACAAAACCCGCAAGAAAACTTGAAAATTTCAAGGCAAAGTCACCCCTCGACTGGAAAATATAAAACCTTGAATATCTCGGAAACGGAGGCAGCTAGAGGGTCCAAACTTGCACTTTTTCAAATGGCCCTACCTCGAAAACTGCGGCAGCTAGAGAGTTGATTTGGGTCTTCAAATGCAGCTTGTACCATGCCCTAAAAACCAAAAATAGGATTCCGGAACAAAACCCGCAAGAAAACTTGAAAATTTCAAGGCAAAGTCACCCCTCGACTGGAAAATATAAAACCTTGAATATCTCGGAAACGGAGGCAGCTAGAGGGTCCAAACTTGCACTTTTTCAAATGGCCCTACCTCGAAAACTGCGGCAGCTAGAGAGTTGATTTGGGTCTTCAAATGCAGCTTGTACCATGCCCTAAAAACCAAAAATAGGATTCCGGAACAAAACCCGCAAGAAAACTTGAAAATTTCAAGGCAAAGTCACCCCTCGACTGGAAAATATAAAACATTGAATATCTCGGAAACGGAGGCAGCTAGAGGGTCCAAACTTGCACTTTTTCAAATGGCCCTACCTCGAAAACTGCGGCAGCTAGAGAGTTGATTTGGGTCTTCAAATGCAGCTTGTACCATGCCCTAAAAACCAAAAATAGGATTCCGGAACAAAACCCGCAAGAAAACTTGAAAATTTCAAGGCAAAGTCACCCCTCGACTGGAAAATATAAAACCTTGAATATCTCGGAAACGGAGGCAGCTAGAGGGTCCAAACTTGCACTTTTTCAAATGGCCCTACCTCGAAAACTGCGGCAGCTAGAGAGTTGATTTGGGTCTTCAAATGCAGCTTGTACCATGCCCTAAAAACCAAAAACATGATTCCGGAACAAAAACCGCAAGAAAACTTGAAAATTTCAAGGCAAAGTCACCCCTCGACTGGAAAATATAAAACCTTGAATATCTCGGAAACGGAGGCAGCTAGAGGGTCCAAACTTGCACTTTTTCAAATGGCCCTACCTCGAAAACTGCGGCAGCTAGAGAGTTGATTTGGGTCTTCAAATGCAGCTTGTACCATGCCCTAAAAACCAAAAATAGGATTCCGGAACAAAACCCGCAAGAAAACTTGAAAATTTCAAGGCAAAGTCACCCCTCGACTGGAAAATATAAAACCTTGAATATCTCGGAAACGGAGGCAGCTAGAGGGTCCAAACTTGCACTTTTTCAAATGGCCCTACCTCGAAAACTGCGGCAGCTAGAGAGTTGATTTGGGTCTTCAAATGCAGCTTGTACCATGCCCTAAAAACCAAAAATAGGATTCCGTAACAAAACCCGCAAGAAAACTTGAAAATTTCAAGGCAAAGTCACCCCTCGACTGGAAAATATAAAACCTTGAATATCTCGGAAACGGAGGCAGCTAGAGGGTCCAAACTTGCACTTTTTCAAATGGCCCTACCTCGAAAACTGCGGCAGCTAGAGAGTTGATTTGGGTCTTCAAATGCAGCTTGTACCATGCCCTAAAAACCAAAAATAGGATTCCGGAACAAAACCCGCAAGAAAACTTGAAAATTTCAAGGCAAAGTCACCCCTCGACTGGAAAATATAAAACCTTGAATATCTCGGAAACGGAGGCAGCTAGAGGGTCCAAACTTGCACTTTTTCAAATGGCCCTACCTCGAAAACTGCGGCAGCTAGAGAGTTTATTTGGGTCTTCAAATGCAGCTTGTACCATGCCCTAAAAACCAAAAATAGGATTCCGGAACAAAACCCGCAAGAAAACTTGAAAATTTCAAGGCAAAGTCACCCCTCGACTGGAAAATATAAAACCTTGAATATCTCGGAAACGGAGGCAGCTAGAGGGTCCAAACTTGCACTTTTTCAAATGGCCCTACCTCGAAAACTGCGGCAGCTAGAGAGTTGATTTGGGTCTTCAAATGCAGCTTGTACCATGCCCTAAAAACCAAAAACAGGATTCCGTAACAAAACCCGCAAGAAAACTTGAAAATTTCAAGGCAAAGTCACCCTTCGACTGGAAAATATAAAACCTTGAATATCTCGGAAACGGAGGCAGCTAGAGGGTCCAAACTTGCACTTTTTCAAATGGCCCTACCTCGAAAACTGCGGCAGCTAGAGAGTTGATTTGGGTCTTCAAATGCAGCTTGTACCATGCCCTAAAAACCAAAAATAGGATTCCGGAACAAAACCCGCAAGAAAACTTGAAAATTTCAAGGCAAAGTCACCCCTCGACTGGAAAATATAAAACCTTGAATATCTCGGAAACGGAGGCAGCTAGAGGGTCCAAACTTGCACTTTTTCAAATGGCCCTACCTCGAAAACTGCGGCAGCTAGAGAGTTTATTTGGGTCTTCAAATGCAGCTTGTACCATGCCCTAAAAACCAAAAATAGGATTCCGGAACAAAACCCGCAAGAAAACTTGAAAATTTCAAGGCAAAGTCACCCCTCGACTGGAAAATATAAAACCTTGAATATCTCGGAAACGGAGGCAGCTAGAGGGTCCAAACTTGCACTTTTTCAAATGGCCCTACCTCGAAAACTGCGGCAGCTAGAGAGTTGATTTGGGTCTTCAAATGCAGCTTGTACCATGCCCTAAAAACCAAAAATAGGATTCCGGAACAAAACCCGCAAGAAAACTTGAAAATTTCAAGGCAAAGTCACCCCTCGACTGGAAAATATAAAACCTTGAATATCTCGGAAACGGAGGCAGCTAGAGGGTCCAAACTTGCACTTTTTCAAATGGCCCTACCTCGAAAACTGCGGCAGCTAGAGAGTTTATTTGGGTCTTCAAATGCAGCTTGTACCATGCCCTAAAAACCAAAAATAGGATTCCGGAACAAAACCCGCAAGAAAACTTGAAAATTTCAAGGCAAAGTCACCCCTCGACTGGAAAATATAAAACCTTGAATATCTCGGAAACGGAGGCAGCTAGAGGGTCCAAACTTGCACTTTTTCAAATGGCCCTACCTTGAAAACTGCGGCAGCTAGAGAGTTGATTTGGGTCTTCAAATGCAGCTTGTACCATGCCCTAAAAACCAAAAATAGGATTCCGGAACAAAACCCGCAAGAAAACTTGAAAATTTCAAGGCAAAGTCACCCCTCGACTGGAAAATATAAAACCTTGAATATCTCGGAAACGGAGGCAGCTAGAGGGTCCAAACTTGCACTTTTTCAAATGGCCCTACCTCGAAAACTGCGGCAGCTAGAGAGTTGATTTGGGTCTTCAAATGCAGCTTGTACCATGCCCTAAAAACCAAAAATAGGATTCCGGAACAAAACCCGCAAGAAAACTTGAAAATTTCAAGGCAAAGTCACCCCTCGACTGGAAAATATAAAACCTTGAATATCTCGGAAACGGAGGCAGCTAGAGGGTCCAAACTTGCACTTTTTCAAATGGCCCTACCTCGAAAACTGCGGCAGCTAGAGAGTTGATTTGGGTCTTCAAATGCAGCTTGTACCATGCCCTAAAAACCAAAAATAGGATTCCGGAACAAAACCCGCAAGAAAACTTGAAAATTTCAAGGCAAAGTCACCCCTCGACTGGAAAATATAAAACCTTGAATATCTCGGAAACGGAGGCAGCTAGAGGGTCCAAACTTGCACTTTTTCAAATGGCCCTACCTCGAAAACTGCGGCAGCTAGAGAGTTGATTTGGGTCTTCAAATGCAGCTTGTACCATGCCCTAAAAACCAAAAATAGGATTCCGGAACAAAACCCGCAAGAAAACTTGAAAATTTCAAGGCAAAGTCACCCCTCGACTGGAAAATATAAAACCTTGAATATCTCGGAAACGGAGGCAGCTAGAGGGTCCAAACTTGCACTTTTTCAAATGGCCCTACCTCGAAAACTGCGGCAGCTAGAGAGTTGATTTGGGTCTTCAAATGCAGCTTGTACCATGCCCTAAAAACCAAAAATAGGATTCCGGAACAAAACCCGCAAGAAAACTTGAAAATTTCAAGGCAAAGTCACCCCTCGACTGGAAAATATAAAACCTTGAATATCTCGGAAACGGAGGCAGCTAGAGGGTCCGAACTTGCACTTTTTCAAATGGCCCTACCTCGAAAACTGCGGCAGCTAGAGAGTTGATTTGGGTCTTCAAATGCAGCTTGTACCATGCCCTAAAAACCAAAAATATGATTCCGGAACAAAAACCGCAAGAAAACTTGAAAATTTCAAGGCAAAGTCACCCCTCGACTGGAAAATATAAAACCTTGAATATCTCGGAAACGGAGGCAGCTAGAGGGTCCAAACTTGCACTTTTTCAAATGGCCCTACCTCGAAAACTGCGGCAGCTAGAGAGTTGATTTGGGTCTTCAAATGCAGCTTGTACCATGCCCTAAAAACCAAAAATAGGATTCCGGAACAAAACCCGCAAGAAAACTTGAAAATTTCAAGGCAAAGTCACCCCTCGACTGGAAAATATAAAACCTTGAATATCTCGGAAACGGAGGCAGCTAGAGGGTCCAAACTTGCACTTTTTCAAATGGCCCTACCTCGAAAACTGCGGCAGCTAGAGAGTTGATTTGGGTCTTCAAATGCAGCTTGTACCATGCCCTAAAAACCAAAAATAGGATTCCGGAACAAAACCCGCAAGAAAACTTGAAAATTTCAAGGCAAAGTCACCCCTCGACTGGAAAATATAAAACCTTGAATATCTCGGAAACGGAGGCAGCTAGAGGGTCCAAACTTGCACTTTTTCAAATGGCCCTACCTCGAAAACTGCGGCAGCTAGAGAGTTGATTTGGGTCTTCAAATGCAGCTTGTACCATGCCCTAAAAACCAAAAATAGGATTCCGGAACAAAACCCGCAAGAAAACTTGAAAATTTCAAGGCAAAGTCACCCCTCGACTGGAAAATATAAAACATTGAATATCTCGGAAACGGAGGCAGCTAGAGGGTCCAAACTTGCACTTTTTCAAATGGCCCTACCTCGAAAACTGCGGCAGCTAGAGAGTTGATTTGGGTCTTCAAATGCAGCTTGTACCATGCCCTAAAAACCAAAAATAGGATTCCGGAACAAAACCCGCAAGAAAACTTGAAAATTTCAAGGCAAAGTCACCCCTCGACTGGAAAATATAAAACCTTGGATATCTCGGAAACGGAGGCAGCTAGAGGGTCCAAACTTGCACTTTTTCAAATGGCCCTACCTCGAAAACTGCGGCAGCTAGAGAGTTGATTTGGGTCTTCAAATGCAGCTTGTACCATGCCCTAAAAACCAAAAATAGGATTCCGGAACAAAACCCGCAAGAAAACTTGAAAATTTCAAGGCAAAGTCACCCCTCGACTGGAAAATATAAAACCTTGAATATCTCGGAAACGGAGGCAGCTAGAGGGTCCAAACTTGCACTTTTTCAAATGGCCCTACCTCGAAAACTGCGGCAGCTAGAGAGTTGATTTGGGTCTTCAAATGCAGCTTGTACCATGCCCTAAAAACCAAAAATAGGATTCCGGAACAAAACCCGCAAGAAAACTTGAAAATTTCAAGGCAAAGTCACCCCTCGACTGGAAAATATAAAACCTTGAATATCTCGGAAACGGAGGCAGCTAGAGGGTCCAAACTTGCACTTTTTCAAATGGCCCTACCTCGAAAACTGCGGCAGCTAGAGAGTTGATTTGGGTCTTCAAATGCAGCTTGTACCATGCCCTAAAAACCAAAAATAGGATTCCGGAACAAAACCCGCAAGAAAACTTGAAAATTTCAAGGCAAAGTCACCCCTCGACTGGAAAATATAAAACCTTGAATATCTCGGAAACGGAGGCAGCTAGAGGGTCCAAACTTGCACTTTTTCAAATGGCCCTACCTCGAAAAGTGCGGCAGCTAGAGAGTTGATTTGGGTCTTCAAATGCAGCTTGTACCATGCCCTAAAAACCAAAAATAGGATTCCGGAACAAAACCCGCAAGAAAACTTGAAAATTTCAAGGCAAAGTCACCCCTCGACTGGAAAATATAAAACCTTGAATATCTCGGAAACGGAGGCAGCTAGAGGGTCCAAACTTGCACTTTTTCAAATGGCCCTACCTCGAAAACTGCGGCAGCTAGAGAGTTGATTTGGGTCTTCAAATGCAGCTTGTACCATGCCCTAAAAACCAAAAATAGGATTCCGGAACAAAACCCGCAAGAAAACTTGAAAATTTCAAGGCAAAGTCACCCCTCGACTGGAAAATATAAAACATTGAATATCTCGGAAACGGAGGCAGCTAGAGGGTCCAAACTTGCACTTTTTCAAATGGCCCTACCTCGAAAACTGCGGCAGCTAGAGAGTTGATTTGGGTCTTCAAATGCAGCTTGTACCATGCCCTAAAAACCAAAAATAGGATTCCGGAACAAAACCCGCAAGAAAACTTGAAAATTTCAAGGCAAAGTCACCCCTCGACTGGAAAATATAAAACATTGAATATCTCGGAAACGGAGGCAGCTAGAGGGTCCAAACTTGCACTTTTTCAAATGGCTGCAACTCGAAAACTACGGCAGCTAGAGAGTTGATTTGGGTCTTCAAATGCAGCTTGTACCATGCCCTAAAAACCAAAAATATGATTCCGGAACAAAAACCGCAAGAAAACTTGAAAATTTCAAGGCAAAGTCACCCCTCGACTGGAAAATATAAAACATTGAATATCTCGGAAACGGAGGCAGCTAGAGGGTCCAAACTTGCACTTTTTCAAATGGCCCTACCTCGAAAACTGCGGCAGCTAGAGAGTTGATTTGGGTCTTCAAATGCAGCTTGTACCATGCCCTAAAAACCAAAAATAGGATTCCGGAACAAAACCCGCAAGAAAACTTGAAAATTTCAAGGCAAAGTCACCCCTCGACTGGAAAATATAAAACCTTGGATATCTCGGAAACGGAGGCAGCTAGAGGGTCCAAACTTGCACTTTTTCAAATGGCCCTACCTCGAAAACTGCGGCAGCTAGAGAGTTGATTTGGGTCTTCAAATGCAGCTTGTACCATGCCCTAAAAACCAAAAATAGGATTCCGGAACAAAACCCGCAAGAAAACTTGAAAATTTCAAGGCAAAGTCACCCCTCGACTGGAAAATATAAAACCTTGAATATCTCGGAAACGGAGGCAGCTAGAGGGTCCAAACTTGCACTTTTTCAAATGGCCCTACCTCGAAAACTGCGGCAGCTAGAGAGTTGATTTGGGTCTTCAAATGCAGCTTGTACCATGCCCTAAAAACCAAAAATAGGATTCCGGAACAAAACCCGCAAGAAAACTTGAAAATTTCAAGGCAAAGTCACCCCTCGACTGGAAAATATAAAACCTTGAATATCTCGGAAACGGAGGCAGCTAGAGGGTCCAAACTTGCACTTTTTCAAATGGCCCTACCTCGAAAACTGCGGCAGCTAGAGAGTTGATTTGGGTCTTCAAATGCAGCTTGTACCATGCCCTAAAAACCAAAAATAGGATTCCGGAACAAAACCCGCAAGAAAACTTGAAAATTTCAAGGCAAAGTCACCCCTCGACTGGAAAATATAAAACCTTGAATATCTCGGAAACGGAGGCAGCTAGAGGGTCCAAACTTGCACTTTTTCAAATGGCTGCAACTCGAAAACTACGGCAGCTAGAGAGTTGATTTGGGTCTTCAAATGCAGGTTGTACCATGCCCTAAAAACCAAAAATATGATTCCGGAACAAAAACCGCAAGAAAACTTGAAAATTTCAAGGCAAAGTCACCCCTCGACTGGAAAATATAAAACCTTGAATATCTCGGAAACGGAGGCAGCTAGAGGGTCCAAACTTGCACTTTTTCAAATGGCCCTACCTCGAAAACTGCGGCAGCTAGAGAGTTGATTTGGGTCTTCAAATGCAGCTTGTACCATGCCCTAAAAACCAAAAATAGGATTCCGGAACAAAACCCGCAAGAAAACTTGAAAATTTCAAGGCAAAGTCACCCCTCGACTGGAAAATATAAAACCTTGGATATCTCGGAAACGGAGGCAGCTAGAGGGTCCAAACTTGCACTTTTTCAAATGGCCCTACCTCGAAAACTGCGGCAGCTAGAGAGTTGATTTGGGTCTTCAAATGCAGCTTGTACCATGCCCTAAAAACCAAAAATAGGATTCCGGAACAAAACCCGCAAGAAAACTTGAAAATTTCAAGGCAAAGTCACCCCTCGACTGGAAAATATAAAACCTTGAATATCTCGGAAACGGAGGCAGCTAGAGGGTCCAAACTTGCACTTTTTCAAATGGCTGCAACTCGAAAACTACGGCAGCTAGAGAGTTGATTTGGGTCTTCAAATGCAGCTTGTACCATGCCCTAAAAACCAAAAATAGGATTCCGGAACAAAACCCGCAAGAAAACTTGAAAATTTCAAGGCAAAGTCACCCCTCGACTGGAAAATATAAAACCTTGGATATCTCGGAAACGGAGGCAGCTAGAGGGTCCAAACTTGCACTTTTTCAAATGGCCCTACCTCGAAAACTGCGGCAGCTAGAGAGTTGATTTGGGTCTTCAAATGCAGCTTGTACCATGCCCTAAAAACCAAAAATAGGATTCCGGAACAAAACCCGCAAGAAAACTTGAAAATTTCAAGGCAAAGTCACCCCTCGACTGGAAAATATAAAACCTTGGATATCTCGGAAACGGAGGCAGCTAGAGGGTCCAAACTTGCACTTTTTCAAATGGCCCTACCTCGAAAACTGCGGCAGCTAGAGAGTTGATTTGGGTCTTCAAATGCAGCTTGTACTGTAATGAGTGCCTGCCGCGGTGCACACAGTTGTAAGTGTGCCTGGCAAAAATACTCGCCCGCGCACTTGCAACTTACTGTACCAGAGCAACCCGACCAATGGCGGCGTTCATAAAACACATCGCTCAGCGCTCACATAGCGCTGATGTTTTGTGAGCGCAGCCATTGGAAATATGATTGAACGCCATCTAGGTGTGATTCGCGGCTCCATATTGGACTTTTCACCATGACATTTGATGGTTTGACCTTCGAAATTCCAATGAAAATTTGGAAGGTCGAATTATCAATTGACAGGTGAAAAGTCAAAAGGAACGCGGAGGAGCAAGTCACGCCGGAGCGCACCAACAAAAAAATAAAAAGAAAATTAGGGGAAAAGACGCCACAGGTAGGTGCCAAATCATATGAAATTCACGTGACTGGGACTAATAAAGTTTCTTCAGTTCATCACGCACAATTTCGGCCGGCAGGAACGCCGCCCGCCACAGCGAAAACAAAAACACAAAAAAAAAAATAACCTCAAAGGCGGGCGACGTGTCTGTCGGCCGGAATCAAGCCAGCGGGACAGACACACGAAAACTTGGAGAGAGCAAGGGCCCCAGCCGCGTGTTTGGCGGGTGGACAATCCACAGCAAGCTCGTCGGAAGGAGCCGCCAGCCATTTGGCTTAGCCGCCACCACCAATTCGCCAAGCATCGGTCAGGCACGGAGCGCCACCAGTTTCGAGCACTTAGCCGCTACTCATTTCGGCCGCCGACGCCAAGCTCGCCACCACCAAGCGCCCACGAATTTGGCAGGAGCCGCAAAAAAAATTTTGCCTCCACCCCCCCCGTCGGAGTAGCCGCCACCAATTGGGCCAGCGAACCGGCAGGTAGGTGGAAAGATTTGGGGTTGGTGTAGCGAAGTGCGGTTAAGTTGAGTTTATCAACTCAATGTTTCGCGAAACTTGTCACTGCCTGCGAATTGTGATTTCGGTGCCGTAAGCTGAGATCCATGTACGCGTTTGGCTCGGAGGAGCGTCCCTACAGCGGTGCCGCATCTAGCGCCCTCGACTTATGGGGAAATAAGGCGTATAATAAGCCTCACCAGTTGTTTTGGGCGAATGGTTCTTGACTGTCATTGAGTCTGTGACGAGCGTGATTTAGCTGTTAGTTTTCTTTTTCGTGGGGTAGTAAGGACGTAAATAAAATGCTGGGTAACATTCGGTTCGAAATAGTTAATAAATTTAAGATAAATCTATAATTTTCACGACTACGTACATGAGTTGTTTGAGTTTTTTTTTCTTTGGATTATCAGTAGTATTTTGAAAAAGGCAACTTGCTGCGCTATTTAATAATGTTACAGACGCAAATGAAAAAAAAAAAAAGATACGAATTGTTGTAAAGAGATCCATCCTGATAAGAATGTGAATTTAGTTAGAATACATATCAACGATTAAATATAATACATAGTTCACCTATTACATGGGAAAATTAAGTAGGTACTATATTTAGAGGACAAAGAAAGAAATCTTGTTTATCTGTACATTACATGCACATGTACACAACAAACGGAATACACAAAATAACAAAAAAAAAAAAAAAAAAAACAAATATTTTTAAGGCATGAAGATGTTGATAAATAATATTATTAGATAGTAAGGATAAAAAGAAATGATGTTAGTGATATTTGTGGAGTAAGGGATGAAAAGAAGGCCAGAAATACAAGAATCAATGATGTCTGAGTAAAACTATCTTTTGCTTCCTGATCCTTCAAGGGCCTTTCTCCACTCCACAGCCACCGCGTAGTCTTTCATCGGTTTCGAAAAGGGGGTTGGGCAATATTGCGCGGCCCAACCCAAGGTCGGGGAGGGAGCGCGGAGCCCCATCGCCATCAGGGGGCTCCCGTGCTAGTGGCAGGGACGTTAGGGGGATTTCGCGGCCCAAATTTTTATTTCTGTGTACATCTGTTGAGGAACATCCGTTGATTTAGGTCTTCGGGCAGTCGCGTGAATTTTGTTTTGTAGCGATCACGAGGCAGAGAGACCGAACGAAAACCCAGCCCATACTACCGATAGCTGAGCTAGCTATCCAGCACGCGGCACCTCGGTCATCTCTGAGGAGATATGGGCACTTAGGTGTCACGGCAGGTCTGAACGACCAGCCTCGATCTCCGTCCTCGGTTTGAGCCCAGCTCAAGCAAGCGACACGTTACAAATGGCGCCCAACGTGGGGCCCAATAATTTACCGTTAGGGTGATTTCGGTTACCCTTGGACCTCATTCCACCTTGAGGTCCCATCAGCGGTCCCACTGCCGGAGTTTGACAGCTTTTGAGGCTGCATCCTCACTTTAGTGCTGCACGCACACAGGGACTTCCAAACTCCGGCTAAATTTTTTTTTGCTCTTTTTTCTTAAATCCCTATCCAATCCATGTAGAGTAGGTTTTCCCATCCCCACCTATCCCCCAACAGGCAGTGCTTATGTTGTGTTGTCAAAAGATGCTTTTGCATCGTGAGCAAGACGTTCGGAAAAAGGGACTCTTCGGAATTACTGGAATCGGGAGTTTACTCCCGATCTCCTATCCAGGTCCCTCGAACGTCTTCCCACCTTTGTGTGTAGGCACTGACCTTTTATAGCTCGTTCTGATGACAAGTCGGATTTCGGAACTCGTCGATGCCTGGCTTATCCTGTTCCGATGGTCAAGGGAGTATGAGAATCGCATTTTGTAGGCGTTTACGCCTGTAAAATGACTCTACTTTCCCGAAACCTAGGAATAGGATAGGCTGGAGTATCGATGAGGAATGAATCCGTACTAATCCCCAATATTTTTTTCTTCTTTAATTTTTCTCTTGGCCGACGGAATTTCTTTTCGTTTCTGCGTCTAGCACGTTTTTTTCATGATGAAGATGTTATTCTGAAAGTGGAAGAGAGAAGGAGTCTGAAGGAGGATCAGGAAGCAAATCAAAAGAAAAAAAAAAAAAAAAGTTTTTTTTAATCATACGATAATTAACGTAACGTAACGTATCGCGCTTAGCATTTTATTTTATACGTTCAATACTGTTTCGTATTGTACTACATTAGAAGTACATACCTATATAGTACCACGACTTCTTGATACCAACATCGACTGGCATAATACCACGGTAAAAATGCCACTTAACCATACGCCACCACCGATAGGACACGGAAGAGGAGCTGTGCCAAGACAGGGCAATATGGTTACTCGATCGATGGCAACGGCACCGCTCGACCCGAACGCGGAGGAATTCCCTCCCGCGTTGTCGCTAGATAGTGCTCCGGTCGATGAGCAATCGCCTCAGGACCAACACCTACCACCGCAGCCACTGCTTCAAAACGCGGCAAAGGAAGGGCGCTCATCCTACCCCGGTTGGGGTCAACCAACGACTTATGGTTGGGGACAACAACAGCCCCCACAACCACAACCATCGGCTCTTGGCTGGGGCCAACAGCCGCCTCCACACCAACAACCACCACCTTGGTGGGGGCAACAACCACCACCTTGGTGGGGGCAACAACCACCACCTTGGTGGGGGCAACAACCACCACCTTGGTGGGGGCAACAACCACCACCTTGGTGGGGCCAACAACCACCACCCTGGTGGGGCCAACAACCACCCCAGATACAACCACCACAACCTGCCCCCCTTGAGTCCCCGCGCTCAGATCAGGGAGCGCACAGTAGGTCCCCGTATGAGGACTTGAACAAAACGCCGGCGCATTCCCACGCCAATCAATTCCCGCAAGGATTCGATGAATCCTGGCAGAAATTGATTGACCTGGAATGTGCTAAGCGCATGTCCCAACTATTAGCCCATGACGAGCCGGAGGTACCGATTCCTCGAGCTGAGTCGGAGAATCGGCGGAATCAGCCGACAGTCCCCCGACAAAACATGCCTCCGAACTATGTGCTGAGAATTATGAGCAATTGGGGCTTGGTCTTCAAGGGTACTGCGGTCGACGAATTCATTCGTCAAGTCGAATGGTTCACCGACCGTACCCTTGAAGGCAACTTTGACAGCGTCTGCCTTTTCGCACACCTCTTGTTTGAAGGCAAGGCTGCCGGATGGTTCCGCCGGTACGCTGCCAGCACAGGGAATCGGTACAATTGGAGTTCTTTGAGGACTGCAATGAGGGAGCAATTCGGTGATCGTCACGCCGACGCAGATCTAATTGAATCCATCCGCCGGTGCTTGCAGAAGCCAGGGCAGTTGTTTGACGACTTCTTGGAGGAAGTTCATGCAATCAACGACCGGATGCGGGATAAACTGACGGATCGAGAGTTGACTAGGATGGTGCGGTGGAATCTGCGAGATGATATCTCCGACAGAATGATTCTAGCCGAGACTATCAACTTGAGGGAGCTGCGGCAGTGCGTCCGTGAAATCGAAAACCACTTGGAGCGGAAGGAAGCTCGACGCCCACCGCAGCATACTCGTCAACTCTCGAGACAGCATGTCTCGCAGCTGGAAGCTGATAATCCCCACACCGCGGAAGAAACTGAATCGGATGTACTTATAGCGGAGTTGAGTCCCTACTCGCTTTGCTGGAACTGCAGCAAATCTGGCCATTCCTACGCAGATTGCCTAGACGCACTGCGGGTGTTCTGTTATGGATGCGGAGCTCCTGGTGTGCGCAGACCTCAGTGTGATCGCTGTGCACTAGCAAAAAACTCACCACGTCGGAGACCTCACCCCCAGCAGAAGGTCTCAAAAGGAGTTCAAGCGGGGGTATCCGCTTCCGAACTTTCCCCATAAAGGTCTCTGCACACAACGAGAGTTCCGCTTCCAAGCAGAACGCTCTCGTGCTTCCGGCGCAATCTGGGTCGGAATGTCCCGATTTGCTTGGTCTACAAAAGGGGTCTGGTCCGTCGGACGTAACCTCTTCACCGGACATATCCTTTCCACTGGATCTACCCCCATACTTGACAGTGGAAGCTGAAACACAGACCGAAACCCCTAGTGAGCCTCTTCCGTGCAAGTTTGCCGGCTCAACGGTCACTCGGTTAGCTCCCGTCAAGATTCTGAATTCCTGTGTTTCCACCAACACCACAACAAGTACAAACTCTATGGTATCGGCGTCGAAACCCACCCACTATAGTTTCCGACCATTACATGAGCGAGAGAAGGATTACTTGGCAGCTCGGCAACGAATTTTCAGCGCTGAAGAAATCCAACATCGTCGACCCAAGCGCGCCAGCGTGCGTTGCCGGCGATTCTGGAAGAAGGTGCTGGCCAATCGTCGTCGCTACTGCGAAGTAATCCTGCCGGACTGTCCGAAAGACGATATCCGGCCTTATGCCGCCGTCACTCTCCTCGGGCAAACAGTGAGTGGGTTGGTCGATACAGGCGCGACCTGTAGTGTTATTGCTTCCAGCTTTGCTGAAGCGGTTCTGATGGATAGCCGTTATCCTTGGGAGAAGTTTCGACTGGGAGTAACAACAGCTGATGGTACCTGCCATACAGCTATTGGTAAAATCCTGGCAAACGTTACGTTTCGCGGACGTACCAAAACTCTTGAGTTTTTGCTAATGCCAACTCTCAGTCAAAACTTATACCTAGGGGTCGATTTTGTTCGGAGTTTCGATTTGGCTCCTGACCTATTTGCTACGTCTCAACATATATCGGAAGTATCGTCCGATGACCCTGCGGCGACAGTCAGTCAACATTCACTGACAGCTGCTCAACAAATGCGACTCAATACCGCCATTTCAATGTTTCCGTCTTTCGCCAAGGAGGGCTTAGGGCGTACGAATGTCATCTCGCACGCCATCGACGTCGGAAACAACAAACCCATAAAGCAGAGACACTTCCCGGTCTCTCCCGCCGTCGAAAAGCTCCTCTATAAGGAGGTCGATCGGATGCTTGAAATGGGGGTTATTGAGGAGTCGCAGAGTGCGTGGTCATCACCAGTCACCTTAGTGGTCAAACCCAATAAGGTTCGCATGTGCCTGGACGCCCGTAAGGTCAATGCGGTGACTCTGAAGGATGCTTACCCTCTGCCGCTCATCGATGGGATTTTGAGCCGCCTCCCCAAGGCTGAGTTCATCACGAGCTTAGACTTGAAGGATGCGTTTTGGCAAATTCCTCTCGATGAAGCGTCAAGAGATAAGACAGCCTTCACCGTCCCCGGCAGGCCGTTGTATCAGTTTGTGACCATGCCTTTTGGCCTTTGTAATGCGCCACAAACGATGCAACGCCTAATGGACCGCGTGATTCCAGCGCACTTGAAGACCAAGGTGTTTGTCTACTTAGATGATCTGTTGCTGATCTCGACAACTTTCGACGAACATTTGTTGCTGCTGCAGGAAGTGGCGCTGTGTCTCCGTAAGGCAGGACTTACGATAAATGTTGAGAAAAGTAAGTTCGTCATGACCCATGTTCGGTACTTAGGACACATAATCGGTAACGGTACCATCATGACCGATTCTAGTAAAGTGGAAGCAATAACCGACTTCCCACGACCTTCGACAGCCAAACAACTTCGCCGCTTTTTGGGAATGTGCGGTTGGTACCATAGGTTTGTACCAAATTACGCTTCCGTCTCTTCCCCGCTGACAGACATGCTTCGGAAAGGCCGTGGTTTCGTCTGGACTGAAGAAAGCCTCCTGGCATTTCAAGCTCTGAAAGACTGCTTGACTCGGGCCCCTGTGTTACACAGCCCTGACTTTTCGCGTCCGTTTGCCATCCAATGTGACGCAAGTCAACATGGCATCGGCGCCGTGTTAACACAGACAGCCGAAGACGGTTCCGAAGTGCCCATAGCTTTCATGTCCAGGAAGCTCAATTCAGCCCAGCGAAATTATACAGTCACCGAACAAGAATGTCTGGCAGCGGTGACAGCAGTCAAAAAGTTTAGAGCGTATGTGGAAGGACAGGAGTTCAAAATCATCACGGACCACGCTTCCTTGAAGTGGCTGATGAGCCAGCCAGATTTGCACGGCAAGCTGGCTCGTTGGTCCCTAAAACTACAGGGCTTCCGCTTCGAGATTGAGCACCGGAAAGGAAGTCAACACGTTGTGCCGGATACTCTTTCTCGAGTCCACTGTACAGAGTCTCTGACAATTCAAGACCCCTTCGAGAGCTCAGTCGAAATCGATTTGAGTTCTCCACATTTCCTCTCTCCCGAGTACAAGGATTTGATAGGTAGTGTCAAACAAAACCAACATCAATTGCCTGATCTGAAAACGGTCGATGGGTTCGTGTACAGACGCAGTGAGTACGCGAGCGGGGACGAAATACAGGATCAACAGGCTTGGAAACTGTGGGTTCCGTCGGAGCTTTCGATGGATTTGATAAAGCGCGCACATGAACACCCGCTAAGCGCGCACGGAGGAGTCGCTAAGACATTGCAACGCCTGAGAACCCTGTTTTTCTGGCCGAAAATGGCCCAACAGGTCAGCAACTACGTCTCCTCCTGCGACATCTGCAAGAAATCGAAAGCTCCCAACCAGTCCCTCCGAGTTCCGATCCTAAATCATTTCGTTTCCGACCGCGTCTTTCAACGTCTGTACATGGATCTACTAGGACCGTTTCCTAGATCCAAAGACGGCAACATAGGAGCAATAGTGCTCGTAGACCACCTGTCGAAATTCTGCTTTGTGGAGCCAGTGAGGAAATTTTCGTCACAGATTCTGACCAGTTGGCTCGAGAAGAGAGTATTTCATGTGTTTGGCGTGCCGGAGTCCATTGTCACTGACAACGGGCAACAGTTCCGGGCCCACACGTTCAACTCCCTGCTGGAACGCCACGGAGTACAGCATCTGTATACGGCCGTTTACTCGCCCCAAGCTAACGCTTCAGAGCGAGTAAACCGCTCTATCGTGGCTGCCATCCGTGCATATGTTCACCCGACGCAAAAAGATTGGGACGCACGCTTATCTCATATCAACTGTGCGCTTAGGTCGTCCCACCACGCGTCCATCAAGTCTTCGCCGTACTCCGTAGTGTTCGGACAGCACATGGTGACGCACGGCACAACGTATGCCTTACTTCGGAGACTCCGTCTCCTAGGGGAGGGGACTATTCACCTGACCGACCTAGACCGACTTCACATACTCAGACACCAGGTACAGGAAAATTTACAAGCGGCATTCCAGAAATACTCCCGCCACTACAACCTGCGCTCGAGACAGGTTGAGTTCCAGCCTGGCGATAAGGTGTTCAGGCGAAATTTTGCTCAGAGCAGTGCAGCTGCCCACTTTAACGCCAAGCTGGACTTCAAGTTCGTCGAGAGTCGTGTGGTTAAAAAAGTTGGCCATAACCGCTACCTGCTGTCTGATCCCCAAGGGAAGTCGATTGGCATATATCATGCAAAGGACCTCCACCGATAATCCCTTGTCTCCACGAACTGCGATGCCTACGCACGCCTGGACTGATGCCCCAGATTCTTTTCTCTCGCAAGCGTGAGAAAAGGACCTGTTCTGTAATGAGTGCCTGCCGCGGTGCACACAGTTGTAAGTGTGCCTGGCAAAAATACTCGCCCGCGCACTTGCAACTTACTGTACCAGAGCAACCCGACCAATGGCGGCGTTCATAAAACACATCGCTCAGCGCTCACATAGCGCTGATGTTTTGTGAGCGCAGCCATTGGAAATATGATTGAACGCCATCTAGGTGTGATTCGCGGCTCCATATTGGACTTTTCACCATGACATTTGATGGTTTGACCTTCGAAATTCCAATGAAAATTTGGAAGGTCGAATTATCAATTGACAGGTGAAAAGTCAAAAGGAACGCGGAGGAGCAAGTCACGCCGGAGCGCACCAACAAAAAAATAAAAAGAAAATTAGGGGAAAAGACGCCACAGGTAGGTGCCAAATCATATGAAATTCACGTGACTGGGACTAATAAAGTTTCTTCAGTTCATCACGCACAATTTCGGCCGGCAGGAACGCCGCCCGCCACAGCGAAAACAAAAACACAAAAAAAAAAATAACCTCAAAGGCGGGCGACGTGTCTGTCGGCCGGAATCAAGCCAGCGGGACAGACACACGAAAACTTGGAGAGAGCAAGGGCCCCAGCCGCGTGTTTGGCGGGTGGACAATCCACAGCAAGCTCGTCGGAAGGAGCCGCCAGCCATTTGGCTTAGCCGCCACCACCAATTCGCCAAGCATCGGTCAGGCACGGAGCGCCACCAGTTTCGAGCACTTAGCCGCTACTCATTTCGGCCGCCGACGCCAAGCTCGCCACCACCAAGCGCCCACGAATTTGGCAGGAGCCGCAAAAAAAATTTTGCCTCCACCCCCCCCGTCGGAGTAGCCGCCACCAATTGGGCCAGCGAACCGGCAGGTAGGTGGAAAGATTTGGGGTTGGTGTAGCGAAGTGCGGTTAAGTTGAGTTTATCAACTCAATGTTTCGCGAAACTTGTCACTGCCTGCGAATTGTGATTTCGGTGCCGTAAGCTGAGATCCATGTACGCGTTTGGCTCGGAGGAGCGTCCCTACAGCGGTGCCGCATCTAGCGCCCTCGACTTATGGGGAAATAAGGCGTATAATAAGCCTCACCAGTTGTTTTGGGCGAATGGTTCTTGACTGTCATTGAGTCTGTGACGAGCGTGATTTAGCTGTTAGTTTTCTTTTTCGTGGGGTAGTAAGGACGTAAATAAAATGCTGGGTAACATTCGGTTCGAAATAGTTAATAAATTTAAGATAAATCTATAATTTTCACGACTACGTACATGAGTTGTTTGAGTTTTTTTTTCTTTGGATTATCAGTAGTATTTTGAAAAAGGCAACTTGCTGCGCTATTTAATAATGTTACAGACGCAAATGAAAAAAAAAAAAAGATACGAATTGTTGTAAAGAGATCCATCCTGATAAGAATGTGAATTTAGTTAGAATACATATCAACGATTAAATATAATACATAGTTCACCTATTACATGGGAAAATTAAGTAGGTACTATATTTAGAGGACAAAGAAAGAAATCTTGTTTATCTGTACATTACATGCACATGTACACAACAAACGGAATACACAAAATAACAAAAAAAAAAAAAAAAAAAACAAATATTTTTAAGGCATGAAGATGTTGATAAATAATATTATTAGATAGTAAGGATAAAAAGAAATGATGTTAGTGATATTTGTGGAGTAAGGGATGAAAAGAAGGCCAGAAATACAAGAATCAATGATGTCTGAGTAAAACTATCTTTTGCTTCCTGATCCTTCAAGGGCCTTTCTCCACTCCACAGCCACCGCGTAGTCTTTCATCGGTTTCGAAAAGGGGGTTGGGCAATATTGCGCGGCCCAACCCAAGGTCGGGGAGGGAGCGCGGAGCCCCATCGCCATCAGGGGGCTCCCGTGCTAGTGGCAGGGACGTTAGGGGGATTTCGCGGCCCAAATTTTTATTTCTGTGTACATCTGTTGAGGAACATCCGTTGATTTAGGTCTTCGGGCAGTCGCGTGAATTTTGTTTTGTAGCGATCACGAGGCAGAGAGACCGAACGAAAACCCAGCCCATACTACCGATAGCTGAGCTAGCTATCCAGCACGCGGCACCTCGGTCATCTCTGAGGAGATATGGGCACTTAGGTGTCACGGCAGGTCTGAACGACCAGCCTCGATCTCCGTCCTCGGTTTGAGCCCAGCTCAAGCAAGCGACACGTTACAGTACCATGCCCTAAAAACCAAAAATAGGATTCCGGAACAAAACCCGCAAGAAAACTTGAAAATTTCAAGGCAAAGTCACCCCTCGACTGGAAAATATAAAACCTTGAATATCTCGGAAACGGAGGCAGCTAGAGGGTCCAAACTTGCACTTTTTCAAATGGCTGCAACTCGAAAACTACGGCAGCTAGAGAGTTGATTTGGGTCTTCAAATGCAGCTTGTACCATGCCCTAAAAACCAAAAATAGGATTCCGGACAAAACCCGCAAGAAAACTTGAAAATTTCAAGGCAAAGTCACCCCTCGACTGGAAAATATAAAACCTTGGATATCTCGGAAACGGAGGCAGCTAGAGGGTCCAAACTTGCACTTTTTCAAATGGCCCTACCTCGAAAACTGCGGCAGCTAGAGAGTTGATTTGGGTCTTCAAATGCAGCTTGTACCATGCCCTAAAAACCAAAAATAGGATTCCGGAACAAAACCCGCAAGAAAACTTGAAAATTTCAAGGCAAAGTCACCCCTCGACTGGAAAATATAAAACCTTGGATATCTCGGAAACGGAGGCAGCTAGAGGGTCCAAACTTGCACTTTTTCAAATGGCCCTACCTCGAAAACTGCGGCAGCTAGAGAGTTGATTTGGGTCTTCAAATGCAGCTTGTACCATGCCCTAAAAACCAAAAATAGGATTCCGGAACAAAACCCGCAAGAAAACTTGAAAATTTCAAGGCAAAGTCACCCCTCGACTGGAAAATATAAAACCTTGAATATCTCGGAAACGGAGGCAGCTAGAGGGTCCAAACTTGCACTTTTTCAAATGGCCCTACCTCGAAAACTGCGGCAGCTAGAGAGTTGATTTGGGTCTTCAAATGCAGCTTGTACCATGCCCTAAAAACCAAAAATAGGATTCCGGAACAAAACCCGCAAGAAAACTTGAAAATTTCAAGGCAAAGTCACCCCTCGACTGGAAAATATAAAACCTTGAATATCTCGGAAACGGAGGCAGCTAGAGGGTCCAAACTTGCACTTTTTCAAATGGCCCTACCTCGAAAACTGCGGCAGCTAGAGAGTTGATTTGGGTCTTCAAATGCAGCTTGTACCATGCCCTAAAAACCAAAAATAGGATTCCGGAACAAAACCCGCAAGAAAACTTGAAAATTTCAAGGCAAAGTCACCCCTCGACTGGAAAATATAAAACCTTGAATATCTCGGAAACGGAGGCAGCTAGAGGGTCCAAACTTGCACTTTTTCAAATGGCCCTACCTCGAAAAGTGCGGCAGCTAGAGAGTTGATTTGGGTCTTCAAATGCAGCTTGTACCATGCCCTAAAAACCAAAAATGGGATTCCGGAACAAAACCCGCAAGAAAACTTGAAAATTTCAAGGCAAAGTCACCCCTCGACTGGAAAATATAAAACCTTGAATATCTCGGAAACGGAGGCAGCTAGAGGGTCCAAACTTGCACTTTTTCAAATGGCCCTACCTCGAAAACTGCGGCAGCTAGAGAGTTGATTTGGGTCTTCAAATGCAGCTTGTACCATGCCCTAAAAACCAAAAATAGGATTCCGGAACAAAACCCGCAAGAAAACTTGAAAATTTCAAGGCAAAGTCACCCCTCGACTGGAAAATATAAAACCTTGGATATCTCGGAAACGGAGGCAGCTAGAGGGTCCAAACTTGCACTTTTTCAAATGGCCCTACCTCGAAAACTGCGGCAGCTAGAGAGTTGATTTGGGTCTTCAAATGCAGCTTGTACCATGCCCTAAAAACCAAAAATAGGATTCCGGAACAAAACCCGCAAGAAAACTTGAAAATTTCAAGGCAAAGTCACCCCTCGACTGGAAAATATAAAACCTTGAATATCTCGGAAACGGAGGCAGCTAGAGGGTCCAAACTTGCACTTTTTCAAATGGCCCTACCTCGAAAAGTGCGGCAGCTAGAGAGTTGATTTGGGTCTTCAAATGCAGCTTGTACCATGCCCTAAAAACCAAAAATGGGATTCCGGAACAAAACCCGCAAGAAAACTTGAAAATTTCAAGGCAAAGTCACCCCTCGACTGGAAAATATAAAACCTTGAATATCTCGGAAACGGAGGCAGCTAGAGGGTCCAAACTTGCACTTTTTCAAATGGCCCTACCTCGAAAACTGCGGCAGCTAGAGAGTTGATTTGGGTCTTCAAATGCAGCTTGTACCATGCCCTAAAAACCAAAAATAGGATTCCGGAACAAAACCCGCAAGAAAACTTGAAAATTTCAAGGCAAAGTCACCCCTCGACTGGAAAATATAAAACCTTGGATATCTCGGAAACGGAGGCAGCTAGAGGGTCCAAACTTGCACTTTTTCAAATGGCCCTACCTCGAAAACTGCGGCAGCTAGAGAGTTGATTTGGGTCTTCAAATGCAGCTTGTACCATGCCCTAAAAACCAAAAATAGGATTCCGGAACAAAACCCGCAAGAAAACTTGAAAATTTCAAGGCAAAGTCACCCCTCGACTGGAAAATATAAAACCTTGAATATCTCGGAAACGGAGGCAGCTAGAGGGTCCAAACTTGCACTTTTTCAAATGGCCCTACCTCGAAAACTGCGGCAGCTAGAGAGTTGATTTGGGTCTTCAAATGCAGCTTGTACCATGCCCTAAAAACCAAAAATAGGATTCCGGAACAAAACCAGCAAGAAAACTTGAAAATTTCAAGGCAAAGTCACCCCTCGACTGGAAAATATAAAACCTTGAATATCTCGGAAACGGAGGCAGCTAGAGGGTCCAAACTTGCACTTTTTCAAATGGCCCTACCTCGAAAACTGCGGCAGCTAGAGAGTTGATTTGGGTCTTCAAATGCAGCTTGTACCATGCCCTAAAAACCAAAAATATGATTCCGGAACAAAAACCGCAAGAAAACTTGAAAATTTCAAGGCAAAGTCACCCCTCGACTGGAAAATATAAAACCTTGAATATCTCGGAAACGGAGGCAGCTAGAGGGTCCAAACTTGCACTTTTTCAAATGGCCCTACCTCGAAAACTGCGGCAGCTAGAGAGTTGATTTGGGTCTTCAAATGCAGCTTGTATCATGCCCTAAAAACCAAAAATAGGATTCCGGAACAAAACCCGCAAGAAAACTTGAAAATTTCAAGGCAAAGTCACCCCTCGACTGGAAAATATAAAACCTTGAATATCTTGGAAACGGAGGCAGCTAGAGGGTCCAAACTTGCACTTTTTCAAATGGCCCTACCTCGAAAACTGCGGCAGCTAGAGAGTTGATTTGGGTCTTCAAATGCAGCTTGTACCATGCCCTAAAAACCAAAAATAGGATTCCGGAACAAAACCCGCAAGAAAACTTGAAAATTTCAAGGCAAAGTCACCCCTCGACTGGAAAATATAAAACCTTGAATATCTCGGAAACGGAGGCAGCTAGAGGGTCCAAACTTGCACTTTTTCAAATGGCCCTACCTCGAAAACTGCGGCAGCTAGAGAGTTGATTTGGGTCTTCAAATGCAGCTTGTACCATGCCCTAAAAACCAAAAATAGGATTCCGGAACAAAACCCGCAAGAAAACTTGAAAATTTCAAGGCAAAGTCACCCCTCGACTGGAAAATATAAAACCTTGAATATCTCGGAAACGGAGGCAGCTAGAGGGTCCAAACTTGCACTTTTTCAAATGGCCCTACCTCGAAAACTGCGGCAGCTAGAGAGTTGATTTGGGTCTTCAAATGCAGCTTGTACCATGCCCTAAAAACCAAAAATAGGATTCCGGAACAAAACCCGCAAGAAAACTTGAAAATTTCAAGGCAAAGTCACCCCTCGACTGGAAAATATAAAACCTTGGATATCTCGGAAACGGAGGCAGCTAGAGGGTCCAAACTTGCACTTTTTCAAATGGCCCTACCTCGAAAACTGCGGCAGCTAGAGAGTTGATTTGGGTCTTCAAATGCAGCTTGTACCATGCCCTAAAAACCAAAAATAGGATTCCGGAACAAAACCCGCAAGAAAACTTGAAAATTTCAAGGCAAAGTCACCCCTCGACTGGAAAATATAAAACCTTGAATATCTCGGAAACGGAGGCAGCTAGAGGGTCCAAACTTGCACTTTTTCAAATGGCCCTACCTCGAAAACTGCGGCAGCTAGAGAGTTGATTTGGGTCTTCAAATGCAGCTTGTACCATGCCCTAAAAACCAAAAATAGGATTCCGGAACAAAACCCGCAAGAAAACTTGAAAATTTCAAGGCAAAGTCACCCCTCGACTGGAAAATATAAAACCTTGAATATCTCGGAAACGGAGGCAGCTAGAGGGTCCAAACTTGCACTTTTTCAAATGGCCCTACCTCGAAAACTGCGGCAGCTAGAGAGTTGATTTGGGTCTTCAAATGCAGCTTGTACCATGGCCTAAAAACCAAAAATAGGATTCCGGAACAAAACCCGCAAGAAAACTTGAAAATTTCAAGGCAAAGTCACCCCTCGACTGGAAAATATAAAACCTTGAATATCTCGGAAACGGAGGCAGCTAGAGGGTCCAAACTTGCACTTTTTCAAATGGCCCTACCTCGAAAACTGCGGCAGCTAGAGAGTTGATTTGGGTCTTCAAATACAGCTTGTACCATGCCCTAAAAACCAAAAATAGGATTCCGGAACAAAACCCGCAAGAAAACTTGAAAATTTCAAGGCAAAGTCACCCCTCGACTGGAAAATATAAAACCTTGAATATCTCGGAAACGGAGGCAGCTAGAGGGTCCAAACTTGCACTTTTTCAAATGGCTGTAACTCGAAAACTACGGCAGCTAGAGAGTTGATTTGGGTCTTCAAATGCAGCTTGTACCATGCCCTAAAAACCAAAAATAGGATTCCGGAACAAAAACCGCAAGAAAACTTGAAAATTTCAAGGCAAAGTCACCCCTCGACTGGAAAATATAAAACATTGAATATCTCGGAAACGGAGGCAGCTAGAGGGTCCAAACTTGCACTTTTTCAAATGGCCCTACCTCGAAAACTGCGGCAGCTAGAGAGTTGATTTGGGTCTTCAAATGCAGCTTGTACCATGCCCTAAAAACCAAAAATAGGATTCCGGAACAAAACCCGCAAGAAAACTTGAAAATTTCAAGGCAAAGTCACCCCTCGACTGGAAAATATAAAACCTTGAATATCTCGGAAACGGAGGCAGCTAGAGGGTCCAAACTTGCACTTTTTCAAATGGCCCTACCTCGAAAACTGCGGCAGCTAGAGAGTTGATTTGGGTCTTCAAATGCAGCTTGTACCATGCCCTAAAAACCAAAAATAGGATTCCGGAACAAAACCCGCAAGAAAACTTGAAAATTTCAAGGCAAAGTCACCCCTCGACTGGAAAATATAAAACCTTGAATATCTCGGAAACGGAGGCAGCTAGAGGGTCCAAACTTGCACTTTTTCAAATGGCCCTACCTCGAAAACTGCGGCAGCTAGAGAGTTGATTTGGGTCTTCAAATGCAGCTTGTACCATGCCCTAAAAACCAAAAATATGATTCCGGAACAAAAACCGCAAGAAAACTTGAAAATTTCAAGGCAAAGTCACCCCTCGACTGGAAAATATAAAACATTGAATATCTCGGAAACGGAGGCAGCTAGAGGGTCCAAACTTGCACTTTTTCAAATGGCCCTACCTCGAAAACTGCGGCAGCTAGAGAGTTGATTTGGGTATTCAAATGCAGCTTGTACCATGCCCTAAAAACCAAAAATAGGATTCCGGAACAAAACCCGCAAGAAAACTTGAAAATTTCAAGGCAAAGTCACCCCTCGACTGGAAAATATAAAACCTTGAATATCTCGGAAACGGAGGCAGCTAGAGGGTCCAAACTTGCACTTTTTCAAATGGCCCTACCTCGAAAACTGCGGCAGCTAGAGAGTTGATTTGGGTCTTCAAATGCAGCTTGTACCATGCCCTAAAAACCAAAAATAGGATTCCGGAACAAAACCCGCAAGAAAACTTGAAAATTTCAAGGCAAAGTCACCCCTCGACTGGAAAATATAAAACCTTGAATATCTCGGAAACGGAGGCAGCAAGAGGGTCCAAACTTGCACTTTTTCAAATGGCCCTACCTCGAAAACTGCGGCAGCTAGAGAGTTGATTTGGGTCTTCAAATGCAGCTTGTACCATGCCCTAAAAACCAAAAATAGGATTCCGGAACAAAACCCGCAAGAAAACTTGAAAATTTCAAGGCAAAGTCACCCCTCGACTGGAAAATATAAAACCTTGAATATCTCGGAAACGGAGGCAGCTAGAGGGTCCAAACTTGCACTTTTTCAAATGGCCCTACCTCGAAAACTGCGGCAGCTAGAGAGTTGATTTGGGTCTTCAAATGCAGCTTGTACCATGCCCTAAAAACCAAAAATAGGATTCCGGAACAAAACCCGCAAGAAAACTTGAAAATTTCAAGGCAAAGTCACCCCTCGACTGGAAAATATAAAACCTTGAATATCTCGGAAACGGAGGCAGCTAGAGGGTCCAAACTTGCACTTTTTCAAATGGCCCTACCTCGAAAACTGCGGCAGCTAGAGAGTTGATTTGGGTCTTCAAATGCAGCTTGTACCATGCCCTAAAAACCAAAAATAGGATTCCGGAACAAAACCCGCAAGAAAACTTGAAAATTTCAAGGCAAAGTCACCCCTCGACTGGAAAATATAAAACCTTGAATATCTCGGAAACGGAGGCAGCTAGAGGGTCCAAACTTGCACTTTTTCAAATGGCCCTACCTCGAAAACTGCGGCAGCTAGAGAGTTGATTTGGGTCTTCAAATGCAGCTTGTACCATGCCCTAAAAACCAAAAATATGATTCCGGAACAAAAACCGCAAGAAAACTTGAAAATTTCAAGGCAAAGTCACCCCTCGACTGGAAAATATAAAACATTGAATATCTCGGAAACGGAGGCAGCTAGAGGGTCCAAACTTGCACTTTTTCAAATGGCCCTACCTCGAAAACTGCGGCAGCTAGAGAGTTGATTTGGGTCTTCAAATGCAGCTTGTACCATGCCCTAAAAACCAAAAATAGGATTCCGGAACAAAACCCGCAAGAAAACTTGAAAATTTCAAGGCAAAGTCACCCCTCGACTGGAAAATATAAAACCTTGAATATCTCGGAAACGGAGGCAGCTAGAGGGTCCAAACTTGCACTTTTTCAAATGGCCCTACCTCGAAAACTGCGGCAGCTAGAGAGTTGATTTGGGTCTTCAAATGCAGCTTGTACCATGCCCTAAAAACCAAAAATAGGATTCCGGAACAAAACCCGCAAGAAAACTTGAAAATTTCAAGGCAAAGTCACCCCTCGACTGGAAAATATAAAACCTTGAATATCTCGGAAACGGAGGCAGCTAGAGGGTCCAAACTTGCACTTTTTCAAATGGCTGTAACTCGAAAACTACGGCAGCTAGAGAGTTGATTTGGGTCTTCAAATGCAGCTTGTACCATGCCCTAAAAACCAAAAATATGATTCCGGAACAAAAACCGCAAGAAAACTTGAAAATTTCAAGGCAAAGTCACCCCTCGACTGGAAAATATAAAACATTGAATATCTCGGAAACGGAGGCAGCTAGAGGGTCCAAACTTGCACTTTTTCAAATGGCCCTACCTCGAAAACTGCGGCAGCTAGAGAGTTGATTTGGGTCTTCAAATGCAGCTTGTACCATGCCCTAAAAACCAAAAATAGGATTCCGGAACAAAACCCGCAAGAAAACTTGAAAATTTCAAGGCAAAGTCACCCCTCGACTGGAAAATATAAAACCTTGAATATCTCGGAAACGGAGGCAGCTAGAGGGTCCAAACTTGCACTTTTTCAAATGGCCCTACCTCGAAAACTGCGGCAGCTAGAGAGTTGATTTGGGTCTTCAAATGCAGCTTGTACCATGCCCTAAAAACCAAAAATAGGATTCCGGAACAAAACCCGCAAGAAAACTTGAAAATTTCAAGGCAAAGTCACCCCTCGACTGGAAAATATAAAACCTTGAATATCTCGGAAACGGAGGCAGCTAGAGGGTCCAAACTTGCACTTTTTCAAATGGCCCTACCTCGAAAACTGCGGCAGCTAGAGAGTTGATTTGGGTCTTCAAATGCAGCTTGTACCATGCCCTAAAAACCAAAAAT
The DNA here is from genome assembly GCA_964017055.1 of Chloromyia formosa. Taxonomy (NCBI): domain Eukaryota; kingdom Metazoa; phylum Arthropoda; class Insecta; order Diptera; family Stratiomyidae; genus Chloromyia; species Chloromyia formosa. Next base: position 12,896,111 of record OZ024818.1, on the reverse strand, counting down.
ATGATTCCGGAACAAAAACCGCAAGAAAACTTGAAAATTTCAAGGCAAAGTCACCCCTCGACTGGAAAATATAAAACATTGAATATCTCGGAAACGGAGGCAGCTAGAGGGTCCAAACTTGCACTTTTTCAAATGGCCCTACCTCGAAAACTGCGGCAGCTAGAGAGTTGATTTGGGTCTTCAAATGCAGCTTGTACCATGCCCTAAAAACCAAAAATAGGATTCCGGAACAAAACCCGCAAGAAAACTTGAAAATTTCAAGGCAAAGTCACCCCTCGACTGGAAAATATAAAACCTTGAATATCTCGGAAACGGAGGCAGCTAGAGGGTCCAAACTTGCACTTTTTCAAATGGCCCTACCTCGAAAACTGCGGCAGCTAGAGAGTTGATTTGGGTCTTCAAATGCAGCTTGTACCATGCCCTAAAAACCAAAAATAGGATTCCGGAACAAAACCCGCAAGAAAACTTGAAAATTTCAAGGCAAAGTCACCCCTCGACTGGAAAATATAAAACCTTGAATATCTCGGAAACGGAGGCAGCTAGAGGGTCCAAACTTGCACTTTTTCAAATGGCCCTACCTCGAAAACTGCGGCAGCTAGAGAGTTGATTTGGGTCTTCAAATGCAGCTTGTACCATGCCCTAAAAACCAAAAATAGGATTCCGGAACAAAACCCGCAAGAAAACTTGAAAATTTCAAGGCAAAGTCACCCCTCGACTGGAAAATATAAAACCTTGAATATCTCGGAAACGGAGGCAGCTAGAGGGTCCAAACTTGCACTTTTTCAAATGGCCCTACCTCGAAAACTGCGGCAGCTAGAGAGTTGATTTGGGTCTTCAAATGCAGCTTGTACCATGCCCTAAAAACCAAAAATAGGATTCCGGAACAAAACCCGCAAGAAAACTTGAAAATTTCAAGGCAAAGTCACCCCTCGACTGGAAAATATAAAACATTGAATATCTCGGAAACGGAGGCAGCTAGAGGGTCCAAACTTGCACTTTTTCAAATGGCCCTACCTCGAAAACTGCGGCAGCTAGAGAGTTGATTTGGGTCTTCAAATGCAGCTTGTACCATGCCCTAAAAACCAAAAATAGGATTCCGGAACAAAACCCGCAAGAAAACTTGAAAATTTCAAGGCAAAGTCACCCCTCGACTGGAAAATATAAAACCTTGAATATCTCGGAAACGGAGGCAGCTAGAGGGTCCAAACTTGCACTTTTTCAAATGGCCCTACCTCGAAAACTGCGGCAGCTAGAGAGTTGATTTGGGTCTTCAAATGCAGCTTGTACCATGCCCTAAAAACCAAAAATATGATTCCGGAACAAAAACCGCAAGAAAACTTGAAAATTTCAAGGCAAAGTCACCCCTCGACTGGAAAATATAAAACATTGAATATCTCGGAAACGGAGGCAGCTAGAGGGTCCAAACTTGCACTTTTTCAAATGGCCCTACCTCGAAAACTGCGGCAGCTAGAGAGTTGATTTGGGTCTTCAAATGCAGCTTGTACCATGCCCTAAAAACCAAAAATAGGATTCCGGAACAAAACCCGCAAGAAAACTTGAAAATTTCAAGGCAAAGTCACCCCTCGACTGGAAAATATAAAACCTTGAATATCTCGGAAACGGAGGCAGCTAGAGGGTCCAAACTTGCACTTTTTCAAATGGCCCTACCTCGAAAACTGCGGCAGCTAGAGAGTTGATTTGGGTCTTCAAATGCAGCTTGTACCATGCCCTAAAAACCAAAAATATGATTCCGGAACAAAAACCGCAAGAAAACTTGAAAATTTCAAGGCAAAGTCACCCCTCGACTGGAAAATATAAAACATTGAATATCTCGGAAACGGAGGCAGCTAGAGGGTCCAAACTTGCACTTTTTCAAATGGCCCTACCTCGAAAACTGCGGCAGCTAGAGAGTTGATTTGGGTCTTCAAATGCAGCTTGTACCATGCCCTAAAAACCAAAAATAGGATTCCGGAACAAAACCCGCAAGAAAACTTGAAAATTTCAAGGCAAAGTCACCCCTCGACTGGAAAATATAAAACCTTGAATATCTCGGAAACGGAGGCAGCTAGAGGGTCCAAACTTGCACTTTTTCAAATGGCCCTACCTCGAAAACTGCGGCAGCTAGAGAGTTGATTTGGGTCTTCAAATGCAGCTTGTACCATGCCCTAAAAACCAAAAATATGATTCCGGAACAAAAACCGCAAGAAAACTTGAAAATTTCAAGGCAAAGTCACCCCTCGACTGGAAAATATAAAACATTGAATATCTCGGAAACGGAGGCAGCTAGAGGGTCCAAACTTGCACTTTTTCAAATGGCCCTACCTCGAAAACTGCGGCAGCTAGAGAGTTGATTTGGGTCTTCAAATGCAGCTTGTACCATGCCCTAAAAACCAAAAATAGGATTCCGGAACAAAACCCGCAAGAAAACTTGAAAATTTCAAGGCAAAGTCACCCCTCGACTGGAAAATATAAAACCTTGAATATCTCGGAAACGGAGGCAGCTAGAGGGTCCAAACTTGCACTTTTTCAAATGGCCCTACCTCGAAAACTGCGGCAGCTAGAGAGTTGATTTGGGTCTTCAAATGCAGCTTGTACCATGCCCTAAAAACCAAAAATATGATTCCGGAACAAAAACCGCAAGAAAACTTGAAAATTTCAAGGCAAAGTCACCCCTCGACTGGAAAATATAAAACATTGAATATCTCGGAAACGGAGGCAGCTAGAGGGTCCAAACTTGCACTTTTTCAAATGGCCCTACCTCGAAAACTGCGGCAGCTAGAGAGTTGATTTGGGTCTTCAAATGCAGCTTGTACCATGCCCTAAAAACCAAAAATAGGATTCCGGAACAAAACCCGCAAGAAAACTTGAAAATTTCAAGGCAAAGTCACCCCTCGACTGGAAAATATAAAACCTTGAATATCTCGGAAACGGAGGCAGCTAGAGGGTCCAAACTTGCACTTTTTCAAATGGCCCTACCTCGAAAACTGCGGCAGCTAGAGAGTTGATTTGGGTCTTCAAATGCAGCTTGTACCATGCCCTAAAAACCAAAAATATGATTCCGGAACAAAAACCGCAAGAAAACTTGAAAATTTCAAGGCAAAGTCACCCCTCGACTGGAAAATATAAAACATTGAATATCTCGGAAACGGAGGCAGCTAGAGGGTCCAAACTTGCACTTTTTCAAATGGCCCTACCTCGAAAACTGCGGCAGCTAGAGAGTTGATTTGGGTCTTCAAATGCAGCTTGTACCATGCCCTAAAAACCAAAAATAGGATTCCGGAACAAAACCCGCAAGAAAACTTGAAAATTTCAAGGCAAAGTCACCCCTCGACTGGAAAATATAAAACCTTGAATATCTCGGAAACGGAGGCAGCTAGAGGGTCCAAACTTGCACTTTTTCAAATGGCCCTACCTCGAAAACTGCGGCAGCTAGAGAGTTGATTTGGGTCTTCAAATGCAGCTTGTACCATGCCCTAAAAACCAAAAATATGATTCCGGAACAAAAACCGCAAGAAAACTTGAAAATTTCAAGGCAAAGTCACCCCTCGACTGGAAAATATAAAACATTGAATATCTCGGAAACGGAGGCAGCTAGAGGGTCCAAACTTGCACTTTTTCAAATGGCCCTACCTCGAAAACTGCGGCAGCTAGAGAGTTGATTTGGGTCTTCAAATGCAGCTTGTACCATGCCCTAAAAACCAAAAATAGGATTCCGGAACAAAACCCGCAAGAAAACTTGAAAATTTCAAGGCAAAGTCACCCCTCGACTGGAAAATATAAAACCTTGAATATCTCGGAAACGGAGGCAGCTAGAGGGTCCAAACTTGCACTTTTTCAAATGGCCCTACCTCGAAAACTGCGGCAGCTAGAGAGTTGATTTGGGTCTTCAAATGCAGCTTGTACCATGCCCTAAAAACCAAAAATATGATTCCGGAACAAAAACCGCAAGAAAACTTGAAAATTTCAAGGCAAAGTCACCCCTCGACTGGAAAATATAAAACATTGAATATCTCGGAAACGGAGGCAGCTAGAGGGTCCAAACTTGCACTTTTTCAAATGGCCCTACCTCGAAAACTGCGGCAGCTAGAGAGTTGATTTGGGTCTTCAAATGCAGCTTGTACCATGCCCTAAAAACCAAAAATAGGATTCCGGAACAAAACCCGCAAGAAAACTTGAAAATTTCAAGGCAAAGTCACCCCTCGACTGGAAAATATAAAACCTTGAATATCTCGGAAACGGAGGCAGCTAGAGGGTCCAAACTTGCACTTTTTCAAATGGCCCTACCTCGAAAACTGCGGCAGCTAGAGAGTTGATTTGGGTCTTCAAATGCAGCTTGTACCATGCCCTAAAAACCAAAAATATGATTCCGGAACAAAAACCGCAAGAAAACTTGAAAATTTCAAGGCAAAGTCACCCCTCGACTGGAAAATATAAAACATTGAATATCTCGGAAACGGAGGCAGCTAGAGGGTCCAAACTTGCACTTTTTCAAATGGCCCTACCTCGAAAACTGCGGCAGCTAGAGAGTTGATTTGGGTCTTCAAATGCAGCTTGTACCATGCCCTAAAAACCAAAAATAGGATTCCGGAACAAAACCCGCAAGAAAACTTGAAAATTTCAAGGCAAAGTCACCCCTCGACTGGAAAATATAAAACCTTGAATATCTCGGAAACGGAGGCAGCTAGAGGGTCCAAACTTGCACTTTTTCAAATGGCCCTACCTCGAAAACTGCGGCAGCTAGAGAGTTGATTTGGGTCTTCAAATGCAGCTTGTACCATGCCCTAAAAACCAAAAATATGATTCCGGAACAAAAACCGCAAGAAAACTTGAAAATTTCAAGGCAAAGTCACCCCTCGACTGGAAAATATAAAACATTGAATATCTCGGAAACGGAGGCAGCTAGAGGGTCCAAACTTGCACTTTTTCAAATGGCCCTACCTCGAAAACTGCGGCAGCTAGAGAGTTGATTTGGGTCTTCAAATGCAGCTTGTACCATGCCCTAAAAACCAAAAATAGGATTCCGGAACAAAACCCGCAAGAAAACTTGAAAATTTCAAGGCAAAGTCACCCCTCGACTGGAAAATATAAAACCTTGAATATCTCGGAAACGGAGGCAGCTAGAGGGTCCAAACTTGCACTTTTTCAAATGGCCCTACCTCGAAAACTGCGGCAGCTAGAGAGTTGATTTGGGTCTTCAAATGCAGCTTGTACCATGCCCTAAAAACCAAAAATAGGATTCCGGAACAAAACCCGCAAGAAAACTTGAAAATTTCAAGGCAAAGTCACCCCTCGACTGGAAAATATAAAACCTTGAATATCTCGGAAACGGAGGCAGCTAGAGGGTCCAAACTTGCACTTTTTCAAATGGCCCTACCTCGAAAACTGCGGCAGCTAGAGAGTTGATTTGGGTCTTCAAATGCAGCTTGTACCATGCCCTAAAAACCAAAAATATGATTCCGGAACAAAAACCGCAAGAAAACTTGAAAATTTCAAGGCAAAGTCACCCCTCGACTGGAAAATATAAAACATTGAATATCTCGGAAACGGAGGCAGCTAGAGGGTCCAAACTTGCACTTTTTCAAATGGCCCTACCTCGAAAACTGCGGCAGCTAGAGAGTTGATTTGGGTCTTCAAATGCAGCTTGTACCATGCCCTAAAAACCAAAAATAGGATTCCGGAACAAAACCCGCAAGAAAACTTGAAAATTTCAAGGCAAAGTCACCCCTCGACTGGAAAATATAAAACCTTGAATATCTCGGAAACGGAGGCAGCTAGAGGGTCCAAACTTGCACTTTTTCAAATGGCCCTACCTCGAAAACTGCGGCAGCTAGAGAGTTGATTTGGGTCTTCAAATGCAGCTTGTACCATGCCCTAAAAACCAAAAATAGGATTCCGGAACAAAACCCGCAAGAAAACTTGAAAATTTCAAGGCAAAGTCACCCCTCGACTGGAAAATATAAAACATTGAATATCTCGGAAACGGAGGCAGCTAGAGGGTCCAAACTTGCACTTTTTCAAATGGCCCTACCTCGAAAACTGCGGCAGCTAGAGAGTTGATTTGGGTCTTCAAATGCAGCTTGTACCATGCCCTAAAAACCAAAAATAGGATTCCGGAACAAAACCCGCAAGAAAACTTGAAAATTTCAAGGCAAAGTCACCCCTCGACTGGAAAATATAAAACCTTGAATATCTCGGAAACGGAGGCAGCTAGAGGGTCCAAACTTGCACTTTTTCAAATGGCCCTACCTCGAAAACTGCGGCAGCTAGAGAGTTGATTTGGGTCTTCAAATGCAGCTTGTACCATGCCCTAAAAACCAAAAATATGATTCCGGAACAAAAACCGCAAGAAAACTTGAAAATTTCAAGGCAAAGTCACCCCTCGACTGGAAAATATAAAACATTGAATATCTCGGAAACGGAGGCAGCTAGAGGGTCCAAACTTGCACTTTTTCAAATGGCCCTACCTCGAAAACTGCGGCAGCTAGAGAGTTGATTTGGGTCTTCAAATGCAGCTTGTACCATGCCCTAAAAACCAAAAATAGGATTCCGGAACAAAACCCGCAAGAAAACTTGAAAATTTCAAGGCAAAGTCACCCCTCGACTGGAAAATATAAAACCTTGAATATCTCGGAAACGGAGGCAGCTAGAGGGTCCAAACTTGCACTTTTTCAAATGGCCCTACCTCGAAAACTGCGGCAGCTAGAGAGTTGATTTGGGTCTTCAAATGCAGCTTGTACCATGCCCTAAAAACCAAAAATATGATTCCGGAACAAAAACCGCAAGAAAACTTGAAAATTTCAAGGCAAAGTCACCCCTCGACTGGAAAATATAAAACATTGAATATCTCGGAAACGGAGGCAGCTAGAGGGTCCAAACTTGCACTTTTTCAAATGGCCCTACCTCGAAAACTGCGGCAGCTAGAGAGTTGATTTGGGTCTTCAAATGCAGCTTGTACCATGCCCTAAAAACCAAAAATAGGATTCCGGAACAAAACCCGCAAGAAAACTTGAAAATTTCAAGGCAAAGTCACCCCTCGACTGGAAAATATAAAACCTTGAATATCTCGGAAACGGAGGCAGCTAGAGGGTCCAAACTTGCACTTTTTCAAATGGCCCTACCTCGAAAACTGCGGCAGCTAGAGAGTTGATTTGGGTCTTCAAATGCAGCTTGTACCATGCCCTAAAAACCAAAAATAGGATTCCGGAACAAAACCCGCAAGAAAACTTGAAAATTTCAAGGCAAAGTCACCCCTCGACTGGAAAATATAAAACCTTGAATATCTCGGAAACGGAGGCAGCTAGAGGGTCCAAACTTGCACTTTTTCAAATGGCCCTACCTCGAAAACTGCGGCAGCTAGAGAGTTGATTTGGGTCTTCAAATGCAGCTTGTACCATGCCCTAAAAACCAAAAATATGATTCCGGAACAAAAACCGCAAGAAAACTTGAAAATTTCAAGGCAAAGTCACCCCTCGACTGGAAAATATAAAACATTGAATATCTCGGAAACGGAGGCAGCTAGAGGGTCCAAACTTGCACTTTTTCAAATGGCCCTACCTCGAAAACTGCGGCAGCTAGAGAGTTGATTTGGGTCTTCAAATGCAGCTTGTACCATGCCCTAAAAACCAAAAATAGGATTCCGGAACAAAACCCGCAAGAAAACTTGAAAATTTCAAGGCAAAGTCACCCCTCGACTGGAAAATATAAAACCTTGAATATCTCGGAAACGGAGGCAGCTAGAGGGTCCAAACTTGCACTTTTTCAAATGGCCCTACCTCGAAAACTGCGGCAGCTAGAGAGTTGATTTGGGTCTTCAAATGCAGCTTGTACCATGCCCTAAAAACCAAAAATAGGATTCCGGAACAAAACCCGCAAGAAAACTTGAAAATTTCAAGGCAAAGTCACCCCTCGACTGGAAAATATAAAACATTGAATATCTCGGAAACGGAGGCAGCTAGAGGGTCCAAACTTGCACTTTTTCAAATGGCCCTACCTCGAAAACTGCGGCAGCTAGAGAGTTGATTTGGGTCTTCAAATGCAGCTTGTACCATGCCCTAAAAACCAAAAATAGGATTCCGGAACAAAACCCGCAAGAAAACTTGAAAATTTCAAGGCAAAGTCACCCCTCGACTGGAAAATATAAAACCTTGAATATCTCGGAAACGGAGGCAGCTAGAGGGTCCAAACTTGCACTTTTTCAAATGGCCCTACCTCGAAAACTGCGGCAGCTAGAGAGTTGATTTGGGTCTTCAAATGCAGCTTGTACCATGCCCTAAAAACCAAAAATATGATTCCGGAACAAAAACCGCAAGAAAACTTGAAAATTTCAAGGCAAAGTCACCCCTCGACTGGAAAATATAAAACATTGAATATCTCGGAAACGGAGGCAGCTAGAGGGTCCAAACTTGCACTTTTTCAAATGGCCCTACCTCGAAAACTGCGGCAGCTAGAGAGTTGATTTGGGTCTTCAAATGCAGCTTGTACCATGCCCTAAAAACCAAAAATAGGATTCCGGAACAAAACCCGCAAGAAAACTTGAAAATTTCAAGGCAAAGTCACCCCTCGACTGGAAAATATAAAACCTTGAATATCTCGGAAACGGAGGCAGCTAGAGGGTCCAAACTTGCACTTTTTCAAATGGCCCTACCTCGAAAACTGCGGCAGCTAGAGAGTTGATTTGGGTCTTCAAATGCAGCTTGTACCATGCCCTAAAAACCAAAAATATGATTCCGGAACAAAAACCGCAAGAAAACTTGAAAATTTCAAGGCAAAGTCACCCCTCGACTGGAAAATATAAAACATTGAATATCTCGGAAACGGAGGCAGCTAGAGGGTCCAAACTTGCACTTTTTCAAATGGCCCTACCTCGAAAACTGCGGCAGCTAGAGAGTTGATTTGGGTCTTCAAATGCAGCTTGTACCATGCCCTAAAAACCAAAAATAGGATTCCGGAACAAAACCCGCAAGAAAACTTGAAAATTTCAAGGCAAAGTCACCCCTCGACTGGAAAATATAAAACCTTGAATATCTCGGAAACGGAGGCAGCTAGAGGGTCCAAACTTGCACTTTTTCAAATGGCCCTACCTCGAAAACTGCGGCAGCTAGAGAGTTGATTTGGGTCTTCAAATGCAGCTTGTACCATGCCCTAAAAACCAAAAATATGATTCCGGAACAAAAACCGCAAGAAAACTTGAAAATTTCAAGGCAAAGTCACCCCTCGACTGGAAAATATAAAACATTGAATATCTCGGAAACGGAGGCAGCTAGAGGGTCCAAACTTGCACTTGTTCAAATGGCCCTACCTCGAAAACTGCGGCAGCTAGAGAGTTGATTTGGGTCTTCAAATGCAGCTTGTACCATGCCCTAAAAACCAAAAATAGGATTCCGGAACAAAACCCGCAAGAAAACTTGAAAATTTCAAGGCAAAGTCACCCCTCGACTGGAAAATATAAAACCTTGAATATCTCGGAAACGGAGGCAGCTAGAGGGTCCAAACTTGCACTTTTTCAAATGGCCCTACCTCGAAAACTGCGGCAGCTAGAGAGTTGATTTGGGTCTTCAAATGCAGCTTGTACCATGCCCTAAAAACCAAAAATAGGATTCCGGAACAAAACCCGCAAGAAAACTTGAAAATTTCAAGGCAAAGTCACCCCTCGACTGGAAAATATAAAACCTTGAATATCTCGGAAACGGAGGCAGCTAGAGGGTCCAAACTTGCACTTTTTCAAATGGCCCTACCTCGAAAACTGCGGCAGCTAGAGAGTTGATTTGGGTCTTCAAATGCAGCTTGTACCATGCCCTAAAAACCAAAAATAGGATTCCGGAACAAAACCCGCAAGAAAACTTGAAAATTTCAAGGCAAAGTCACCCCTCGACTGGAAAATATAAAACCTTGAATATCTCGGAAACGGAGGCAGCTAGAGGGTCCAAACTTGCACTTTTTCAAATGGCCCTACCTCGAAAACTGCGGCAGCTAGAGAGTTGATTTGGGTCTTCAAATGCAGCTTGTACCATGCCCTAAAAACCAAAAATATGATTCCGGAACAAAAACCGCAAGAAAACTTGAAAATTTCAAGGCAAAGTCACCCCTCGACTGGAAAATATAAAACATTGAATATCTCGGAAACGGAGGCAGCTAGAGGGTCCAAACTTGCACTTTTTCAAATGGCCCTACCTCGAAAACTGCGGCAGCTAGAGAGTTGATTTGGGTCTTCAAATGCAGCTTGTACCATGCCCTAAAAACCAAAAATAGGATTCCGGAACAAAACCCGCATGAAAACTTGAAAATTTCAAGGCAAAGTCACCCCTCGACTGGAAAATATAAAACCTTGAATATCTCGGAAACGGAGGCAGCTAGAGGGTCCAAACTTGCACTTTTTCAAATGGCCCTACCTCGAAAACTGCGGCAGCTAGAGAGTTGATTTGGGTCTTCAAATGCAGCTTGTACCATGCCCTAAAAACCAAAAATAGGATTCCGGAACAAAACCCGCAAGAAAACTTGAAAATTTCAAGGCAAAGTCACCCCTCGACTGGAAAATATAAAACATTGAATATCTCGGAAACGGAGGCAGCTAGAGGGTCCAAACTTGCACTTTTTCAAATGGCCCTACCTCGAAAACTGCGGCAGCTAGAGAGTTGATTTGGGTCTTCAAATGCAGCTTGTACCATGCCCTAAAAACCAAAAATAGGATTCCGGAACAAAACCCGCAAGAAAACTTGAAAATTTCAAGGCAAAGTCACCCCTCGACTGGAAAATATAAAACCTTGAATATCTCGGAAACGGAGGCAGCTAGAGGGTCCAAACTTGCACTTTTTCAAATGGCTGTAACTCGAAAACTACGGCAGCTAGAGAGTTGATTTGGGTCTTCAAATGCAGCTTGTACCATGCCCTAAAAACCAAAAATATGATTCCGGAACAAAAACCGCAAGAAAACTTGAAAATTTCAAGGCAAAGTCACCCCTCGACTGGAAAATATAAAACATTGAATATCTCGGAAACGGAGGCAGCTAGAGGGTCCAAACTTGCACTTTTTCAAATGGCCCTACCTCGAAAACTGCGGCAGCTAGAGAGTTGATTTGGGTCTTCAAATGCAGCTTGTACCATGCCCTAAAAACCAAAAATAGGATTCCGGAACAAAACCCGCAAGAAAACTTGAAAATTTCAAGGCAAAGTCACCCCTCGACTGGAAAATATAAAACCTTGAATATCTCGGAAACGGAGGCAGCTAGAGGGTCCAAACTTGCACTTTTTCAAATGGCCCTACCTCGAAAACTGCGGCAGCTAGAGAGTTGATTTGGGTCTTCAAATGCAGCTTGTACCATGCCCTAAAAACCAAAAATATGATTCCGGAACAAAAACCGCAAGAAAACTTGAAAATTTCAAGGCAAAGTCACCCCTCGACTGGAAAATATAAAACATTGAATATCTCGGAAACGGAGGCAGCTAGAGGGTCCAAACTTGCACTTTTTCAAATGGCCCTACCTCGAAAACTGCGGCAGCTAGAGAGTTGATTTGGGTCTTCAAATGCAGCTTGTACCATGCCCTAAAAACCAAAAATAGGATTCCGGAACAAAACCCGCAAGAAAACTTGAAAATTTCAAGGCAAAGTCACCCCTCGACTGGAAAATATAAAACCTTGAATATCTCGGAAACGGAGGCAGCTAGAGGGTCCAAACTTGCACTTTTTCAAATGGCCCTACCTCGAAAACTGCGGCAGCTAGAGAGTTGATTTGGGTCTTCAAATGCAGCTTGTACCATGCCCTAAAAACCAAAAATATGATTCCGGAACAAAAACCGCAAGAAAACTTGAAAATTTCAAGGCAAAGTCACCCCTCGACTGGAAAATATAAAACATTGAATATCTCGGAAACGGAGGCAGCTAGAGGGTCCAAACTTGCACTTTTTCAAATGGCCCTACCTCGAAAACTGCGGCAGCTAGAGAGTTGATTTGGGTCTTCAAATGCAGCTTGTACCATGCCCTAAAAACCAAAAATAGGATTCCGGAACAAAACCCGCAAGAAAACTTGAAAATTTCAAGGCAAAGTCACCCCTCGACTGGAAAATATAAAACCTTGAATATCTCGGAAACGGAGGCAGCTAGAGGGTCCAAACTTGCACTTTTTCAAATGGCTGTAACTCGAAAACTACGGCAGCTAGAGAGTTGATTTGGGTCTTCAAATGCAGCTTGTACCATGCCCTAAAAACCAAAAATATGATTCCGGAACAAAAACCGCAAGAAAACTTGAAAATTTCAAGGCAAAGTCACCCCTCGACTGGAAAATATAAAACATTGAATATCTCGGAAACGGAGGCAGCTAGAGGGTCCAAACTTGCACTTTTTCAAATGGCCCTACCTCGAAAACTGCGGCAGCTAGAGAGTTGATTTGGGTCTTCAAATGCAGCTTGTACCATGCCCTAAAAACCAAAAATAGGATTCCGGAACAAAACCCGCAAGAAAACTTGAAAATTTCAAGGCAAAGTCACCCCTCGACTGGAAAATATAAAACCTTGAATATCTCGGAAACGGAGGCAGCTAGAGGGTCCAAACTTGCACTTTTTCAAATGGCCCTACCTCGAAAACTGCGGCAGCTAGAGAGTTGATTTGGGTCTTCAAATGCAGCTTGTACCATGCCCTAAAAACCAAAAATAGGATTCCGGAACAAAACCCGCAAGAAAACTTGAAAATTTCAAGGCAAAGTCACCCCTCGACTGGAAAATATAAAACCTTGAATATCTCGGAAACGGAGGCAGCTAGAGGGTCCAAACTTGCACTTTTTCAAATGGCCCTACCTCGAAAACTGCGGCAGCTAGAGAGTTGATTTGGGTCTTCAAATGCAGCTTGTACCATGCCCTAAAAACCAAAAATATGATTCCGGAACAAAAACCGCAAGAAAACTTGAAAATTTCAAGGCAAAGTCACCCCTCGACTGGAAAATATAAAACATTGAATATCTCGGAAACGGAGGCAGCTAGAGGGTCCAAACTTGCACTTTTTCAAATGGCCCTACCTCGAAAACTGCGGCAGCTAGAGAGTTGATTTGGGTCTTCAAATGCAGCTTGTACCATGCCCTAAAAACCAAAAATAGGATTCCGGAACAAAAACCGCAAGAAAACTTGAAAATTTCAAGGCAAAGTCACCCCTCGACTGGAAAATATAAAACCTTGAATATCTCGGAAACGGAGGCAGCTAGAGGGTCCAAACTTGCACTTTTTCAAATGGCCCTACCTCGAAAACTGCGGCAGCTAGAGAGTTGATTTGGGTCTTCAAATGCAGCTTGTACCATGCCCTAAAAACCAAAAATAGGATTCCGGAACAAAACCCGCAAGAAAACTTGAAAATTTCAAGGCAAAGTCACCCCTCGGCTGGAAAATATAAAACCTTGAATATCTCGGAAACGGAGGCAGCTAGAGGGTCCAAACTTGCACTTTTTCAAATGGCCCTACCTCGAAAACTGCGGCAGCTAGAGAGTTGATTTGGGTCTTCAAATGCAGCTTGTACCATGCCCTAAAAACCAAAAATATGATTCCGGAACAAAACCCGCAAGAAAACTTGAAAATTTCAAGGCAAAGTCACCCCTCGACTGGAAAATATAAAACCTTGAATATCTCGGAAACGGAGGCAGCTAGAGGGTCCAAACTTGCACTTTTTCAAATGGCCCTACCTCGAAAACTGCGGCAGCTAGAGAGTTGATTTGGGTCTTCAAATGCAGCTTGTACCATGCCCTAAAAACCAAAAATATGATTCCGGAACAAAAACCGCAAGAAAACTTGAAAATTTCAAGGCAAAGTCACCCCTCGACTGGAAAATATAAAACCTTGAATATCTCGGAAACGGAGGCAGCTAGAGGGTCCAAACTTGCACTTTTTCAAATGGCCCTACCTCGAAAACTGCGGCAGCTAGAGAGTTGATTTGGGTCTTCAAATGCAGCTTGTACCATGCCCTAAAAACCAAAAATAGGATTCCGGAACAAAACCCGCAAGAAAACTTGAAAATTTCAAGGCAAAGTCACCCCTCGACTGGAAAATATAAAACCTTGAATATCTCGGAAACGGAGGCAGCTAGAGGGTCCAAACTTGCACTTTTTCAAATGGCTGTAACTCGAAAACTACGGCAGCTAGAGAGTTGATTTGGGTCTTCAAATGCAGCTTGTACCATGCCCTAAAAACCAAAAATATGATTCCGGAACAAAAACCGCAAGAAAACTTGAAAATTTCAAGGCAAAGTCACCCCTCGACTGGAAAATATAAAACATTGAATATCTCGGAAACGGAGGCAGCTAGAGGGTCCAAACTTGCACTTTTTCAAATGGCCCTACCTCGAAAACTGCGGCAGCTAGAGAGTTGATTTGGGTCTTCAAATGCAGCTTGTACCATGCCCTAAAAACCAAAAATAGGATTCCGGAACAAAACCCGCAAGAAAACTTGAAAATTTCAAGGCAAAGTCACCCCTCGACTGGAAAATATAAAACCTTGAATATCTCGGAAACGGAGGCAGCTAGAGGGTCCAAACTTGCACTTTTTCAAATGGCTGTAACTCGAAAACTACGGCAGCTAGAGAGTTGATTTGGGTCTTCAAATGCAGCTTGTACCATGCCCTAAAAACCAAAAATATGATTCCGGAACAAAAACCGCAAGAAAACTTGAAAATTTCAAGGCAAAGTCACCCCTCGACTGGAAAATATAAAACATTGAATATCTCGGAAACGGAGGCAGCTAGAGGGTCCAAACTTGCACTTTTTCAAATGGCCCTACCTCGAAAACTGCGGCAGCTAGAGAGTTGATTTGGGTCTTCAAATGCAGCTTGTACCATGCCCTAAAAACCAAAAATAGGATTCCGGAACAAAACCCGCAAGAAAACTTGAAAATTTCAAAGCAAAGTCACCCCTCGACTGGAAAATATAAAACCTTGAATATCTCGGAAACGGAGGCAGCTAGAGGGTCCAAACTTGCACTTTCTCAAATGGCTGTAACTCGAAAACTACGGCAGCTAGAGAGTTGATTTTGGTCTAAAAATGCAGCTTGTACCATGCCCTAAAAACCAAAAATAGGATTCCGGAACAAAACCCGCAAGAAAACTTGAAAATTTCAAGGCAAAGTCACCCCTCGACTGGAAAATATAAAACCTTGAATATCTCGGAAACGGAGGCAGCTAGAGGGTCCAAACTTGCACTTTTTCAAATGGCCCTACCTCGAAAACTGCGGCAGCTAGAGAGTTGATTTGGGTCTTCAAATGCAGCTTGTACCATGCCCTAAAAACCAAAAATATGATTCCGGAACAAAAACCGCAAGAAAACTTGAAAATTTCAAGGCAAAGTCACCCCTCGACTGGAAAATATAAAACATTGAATATCTCGGAAACGGAGGCAGCTAGAGGGTCCAAACTTGCACTTTTTCAAATGGCTGTAACTCGAAAACTACGGCAGCTAGAGAGTTGATTTGGGTCTTCAAATGCAGCTTGAACCATGCCCTAAAAACCAAAAATAGGATTCCGGAACAAAACCCGCAAGAAAACTTGAAAATTTCAAGGCAAAGTCACCCCTCGACTGGAAAATATAAAACCTTGAATATCTCGGAAACGGAGGCAGCTAGAGGGTCCAAACTTGCACTTTTTCAAATGGCTGTAACTCGAAAACTACGGCAGCTAGAGAGTTGATTTGGGTCTTCAAATGCGGCTTGTACCATGCCCTAAAAACCAAAAATATGATTCCGGAACAAAAACCGCAAGAAAACTTGAAAATTTCAAGGCAAAGTCACCCCTCGACTGGAAAATATAAAACATTGAATATCTCGGAAACGGAGGCAGCTAGAGGGTCCAAACTTGCACTTTCTCAAATGGCTGTAACTCGAAAACTACGGCAGCTAGAGAGTTGATTTTGGTCTAAAAATGCAGCTTGTACCATGCCCTAAAAACCAAAAATAGGATTCCGGAACAAAACCCGCAAGAAAACTTGAAAATTTCAAGGCAAAGTCACCCCTCGACTGGAAAATATAAAACCTTGAATATCTCGGAAACGGAGGCAGCTAGACGGTCCAAACTTGCACTTTTTCAAATGGCCCTACCTCAAAAACTGCGGCAGCTAGAGAGTTGATTTGGGTCTTCAAATGCAGCTTGTACCATGCCCTAAAAACCAAAAATATGATTCCGGAACAAAAACCGCAAGAAAACTTGAAAATTTCAAGGCAAAGTCACCCCTCGACTGGAAAATATAAAACATTGAATATCTCGGAAACGGAGGCAGCTAGAGGGTCCAAACTTGCACTTTTTCAAATGGCTGTAACTCGAAAACTACGGCAGCTAGAGAGTTGATTTGGGTCTTCAAATGCAGCTTGTACCATGCCCTAAAAACCAAAAATAGGATTCCGGAACAAAACCCGCAAGAAAACTTGAAAATTTCAAGGCAAAGTCACCCCTCGACTGGAAAATATAAAACCTTGAATATCTCGGAAACGGAGGCAGCTAGAGGGTCCAAACTTGCACTTTTTCAAATGGCTGTAACTCGAAAACTACGGCAGCTAGAGAGTTGATTTGGGTCTTCAAATGCAGCTTGTACCATGCCCTAAAAACCAAAAATATGATTCCGGAACAAAAACCGCAAGAAAACTTGAAAATTTCAAGGCAAAGTCACCCCTCGACTGAAAAATATAAAACATTGAATATCTCGGAAACGGAGGCAGCTAGAGGGTCCAAACTTGCACTTTTTCAAATGGCCCTACCTCGAAAACTGCGGCAGCTAGAGAGTTGATTTGGGTCTTCAAATGCAGCTTGTACCATGCCCTAAAAACCAAAAATAGGATTCCGGAACAAAACCCGCAAGAAAACTTGAAAATTTCAAGGCAAAGTCACCCCTCGACTGGAAAATATAAAACCTTGAATATCTCGGAAACGGAGGCAGCTAGAGGGTCCAAACTTGCACTTTTTCAAATGGCCCTACCTCGAAAACTGCGGCAGCTAGAGAGTTGATTTGGGTCTTCAAATGCAGCTTGTACCATGCCCTAAAAACCAAAAATATGATTCCGGAACAAAACCCGCAAGAAAACTTGAAAATTTCAAGGCAAAGTCACCCCTCGACTGGAAAATATAAAACCTTGAATATCTCGGAAACGGAGGCAGCTAGAGGGTCCAAACTTGCACTTTTTCAAATGGCCCTACCTCGAAAACTGCGGCAGCTAGAGAGTTGATTTGGGTCTTCAAATGCAGCTTGTACCATGCCCTAAAAACCAAAAATATGATTCCGGAACAAAAACCGCAAGAAAACTTGAAAATTTCAAGGCAAAGTCACCCCTCGACTGGAAAATATAAAACATTGAATATCTCGGAAACGGAGGCAGCTAGAGGGTCCAAACTTGCACTTTTTCAAATGGCTGTAACTCGAAAACTACGGCAGCTAGAGAGTTGATTTGGGTCTTCAAATGCAGCTTGTACCATGCCCTAAAAACCAAAAATAGGATTCCGGAACAAAACCCGCAAGAAAACTTGAAAATTTCAAGGCAAAGTCACCCCTCGACTGGAAAATATAAAACCTTGAATATCTCGGAAACGGAGGCAGCTAGAGGGTCCAAACTTGCACTTTTTCAAATGGCCCTACCTCGAAAACTGCGGCAGCTAGAGAGTTGATTTGGGTCTTCAAATGCAGCTTGTACCATGCCCTAAAAACCAAAAATAGGATTCCGGAACAAAACCCGCAAGAAAACTTGAAAATTTCAAGGCAAAGTCACCCCTCGACTGGAAAATATAAAACCTTGAATATCTCGGAAACGGAGGCAGCTAGAGGGTCCAAACTTGCACTTTTTCAAATGGCTGTAACTCGAAAACTACGGCAGCTAGAGAGTTGATTTGGGTCTTCAAATGCAGCTTGTACCATGCCCTAAAAACCAAAAATATGATTCCGGAACAAAAACCGCAAGAAAACTTGAAAATTTCAAGGCAAAGTCACCCCTCGACTGGAAAATATAAAACATTGAATATCTCGGAAACGGAGGCAGCTAGAGGGTCCAAACTTGCACTTTTTCAAATGGCCCTACCTCGAAAACTGCGGCAGCTAGAGAGTTGATTTGGGTCTTCAAATGCAGCTTGTACCATGCCCTAAAAACCAAAAATAGGATTCCGGAACAAAACCCGCAAGAAAACTTGAAAATTTCAAGGCAAAGTCACCCCTCGACTGGAAAATATAAAACCTTGAATATCTCGGAAACGGAGGCAGCTAGAGGGTCCAAACTTGCACTTTTTCAAATGGCCCTACCTCGAAAACTGCGGCAGCTAGAGAGTTGATTTGGGTCTTCAAATGCAGCTTGTACCATGCCCTAAAAACCAAAAATAGGATTCCGGAACAAAACCCGCAAGAAAACTTGAAAATTTCAAGGCAAAGTCACCCCTCGACTGGAAAATATAAAACCTTGAATATCTCGGAAACGGAGGCAGCTAGAGGGTCCAAACTTGCACTTTTTCAAATGGCTGTAACTCGAAAACTACGGCAGCTAGAGAGTTGATTTGGGTCTTCAAATGCAGCTTGTACCATGCCCTAAAAACCAAAAATAGGATTCCGGAACAAAACCCGCAAGAAAACTTGAAAATTTCAAAGCAAAGTCACCCCTCGACTGGAAAATATAAAACCTTGAATATCTCGGAAACGGAGGCAGCTAGAGGGTCCAAACTTGCACTTTTTCAAATGGCCCTACCTCGAAAACTGCGGCAGCTAGAGAGTTGATTTGGGTCTTCAAATGCAGCTTGTACCATGCCCTAAAAACCAAAAATAGGATTCCGGAACAAAACCCGCAAGAAAACTTGAAAATTTCAAGGCAAAGTCACCCCTCGACTGGAAAATATAAAACCTTGAATATCT
Organism: Chloromyia formosa; assembly: GCA_964017055.1. Classification (NCBI taxonomy): domain Eukaryota; kingdom Metazoa; phylum Arthropoda; class Insecta; order Diptera; family Stratiomyidae; genus Chloromyia; species Chloromyia formosa. Next base: position 12,877,275 of record OZ024818.1, on the reverse strand, counting down.
CGGAAACGGAGGCAGCTAGAGGGTCCAAACTTGCACTTTTTCAAATGGCCCTACCTCGAAAACTGCGGCAGCTAGAGAGTTGATTTGGGTCTTCAAATGCAGCTTGTACCATGCCCTAAAAACCAAAAATAGGATTCCGGAACAAAACCCGCAAGAAAACTTGAAAATTTCAAGGCAAAGTCACCCCTCGACTGGAAAATATAAAACCTTGAATATCTCGGAAACGGAGGCAGCTAGAGGGTCCAAACTTGCACTTTTTCAAATGGCCCTACCTCGAAAACTGCGGCAGCTAGAGAGTTGATTTGGGTCTTCAAATGCAGCTTGTACCATGCCCTAAAAACCAAAAATAGGATTCCGGAACAAAACCCGCAAGAAAACTTGAAAATTTCAAGGCAAAGTCACCCCTCGACTGGAAAATATAAAACCTTGAATATCTCGGAAACGGAGGCAGCTAGAGGGTCCAAACTTGCACTTTCTCAAATGGCTGTAACTCGAAAACTACGGCAGCTAGAGAGTTGATTTTGGTCTAAAAATGCAGCTTGTACCATGCCCTAAAAACCAAAAATAGGATTCCGGAACAAAACCCGCAAGAAAACTTGAAAATTTCAAGGCAAAGTCACCCCTCGACTGGAAAATATAAAACCTTGAAACGGAGGCAGCTAGAGGGTCCAAACTTGCACTTTTTCAAATGGCCCTACCTCGAAAACTGCGGCAGCTAGAGAGTTGATTTGGGTCTTCAAATGCAGCTTGTACCATGCCCTAAAAACCAAAAATATGATTCCGGAACAAAACCCGCAAGAAAACTTGAAAATTTCAAGGCAAAGTCACCCCTCGACTGGAAAATATAAAACCTTGAATATCTCGGAAACGGAGGCAGCTAGAGGGTCCAAACTTGCACTTTTTCAAATGGCCCTACCTCGAAAACTGCGGCAGCTAGAGAGTTGATTTGGGTCTTCAAATGCAGCTTGTACCATGCCCTAAAAACCAAAAATATGATTCCGGAACAAAAACCGCAAGAAAACTTGAAAATTTCAAGGCAAAGTCACCCCTCGACTGGAAAATATAAAACATTGAATATCTCGGAAACGGAGGCAGCTAGAGGGTCCAAACTTGCACTTTTTCAAATGGCTGTAACTCGAAAACTACGGCAGCTAGAGAGTTGATTTGGGTCTTCAAATGCAGCTTGTACCATGCCCTAAAAACCAAAAATAGGATTCCGGAACAAAACCCGCAAGAAAACTTGAAAATTTCAAGGCAAAGTCACCCCTCGACTGGAAAATATAAAACCTTGAATATCTCGGAAACGGAGGCAGCTAGAGGGTCCAAACTTGCACTTTTTCAAATGGCTGTAACTCGAAAACTACGGCAGCTAGAGAGTTGATTTGGGTCTTCAAATGCAGCTTGTACCATGCCCTAAAAACCAAAAATATGATTCCGGAACAAAAACCGCAAGAAAACTTGAAAATTTCAAGGCAAAGTCACCCCTCGACTGGAAAATATAAAACATTGAATATCTCGGAAACGGAGGCAGCTAGAGGGTCCAAACTTGCACTTTTTCAAATGGCCCTACCTCGAAAACTGCGGCAGCTAGAGAGTTGATTTGGGTCTTCAAATGCAGCTTGTACCATGCCCTAAAAACCAAAAATAGGATTCCGGAACAAAACCCGCAAGAAAACTTGAAAATTTCAAGGCAAAGTCACCCCTCGACTGGAAAATATAAAACCTTGAATATCTCGGAAACGGAGGCAGCTAGAGGGTCCAAACTTGCACTTTTTCAAATGGCCCTACCTCGAAAACTGCGGCAGCTAGAGAGTTGATTTGGGTCTTCAAATGCAGCTTGTACCATGCCCTAAAAACCAAAAATAGGATTCCGGAACAAAACCCGCAAGAAAACTTGAAAATTTCAAGGCAAAGTCACCCCTCGACTGGAAAATATAAAACCTTGAATATCTCGGAAACGGAGGCAGCTAGAGGGTCCAAACTTGCACTTTTTCAAATGGCCCTACCTCGAAAACTGCGGCAGCTAGAGAGTTGATTTGGGTCTTCAAATGCAGCTTGTACCATGCCCTAAAAACCAAAAATAGGATTCCGGAACAAAACCCGCAAGAAAACTTGAAAATTTCAAGGCAAAGTCACCCCTCGACTGGAAAATATAAAACCTTGAATATCTCGGAAACGGAGGCAGCTAGAGGGTCCAAACTTGCACTTTTTCAAATGGCCCTACCTCGAAAACTGCGGCAGCTAGAGAGTTGATTTGGGTCTTCAAATGCAGCTTGTACCATGCCCTAAAAACCAAAAATAGGATTCCGGAACAAAACCCGCAAGAAAACTTGAAAATTTCAAGGCAAAGTCACCCCTCGACTGGAAAATATAAAACCTTGAATATCTCGGAAACGGAGGCAGCTAGAGGGTCCAAACTTGCACTTTTTCAAATGGCCCTACCTCGAAAACTGCGGCAGCTAGAGAGTTGATTTGGGTCTTCAAATGCAGCTTGTACCATGCCCTAAAAACCAAAAATAGGATTCCGGAACAAAACCCGCAAGAAAACTTGAAAATTTCAAGGCAAAGTCACCCCTCGACTGGAAAATATAAAACCTTGAATATCTCGGAAACGGAGGCAGCTAGAGGGTCCAAACTTGCACTTTCTCAAATGGCTGTAACTCGAAAACTACGGCAGCTAGAGAGTTGATTTGGGTCTTCAAATGCAGCTTGTACCATGCCCTAAAAACCAAAAATATGATTCCGGAACAAAAACCGCAAGAAAACTTGAAAATTTCAAGGCAAAGTCACCCCTCGACTGGAAAATATAAAACCTTGAATATCTCGGAAACGGAGGCAGCTAGAGGGTCCAAACTTGCACTTTTTCAAATGGCCCTACCTCGAAAACTGCGGCAGCTAGAGAGTTGATTTGGGTCTTCAAATGCAGCTTGTACCATGCCCTAAAAACCAAAAATAGGATTCCGGAACAAAACCCGCAAGAAAACTTGAAAATTTCAAGGCAAAGTCACCCCTCGACTGGAAAATATAAAACCTTGAATATCTCGGAAACGGAGGCAGCTAGAGGGTCCAAACTTGCACTTTTTCAAATGGCCCTACCTCGAAAACTGCGGCAGCTAGAGAGTTGATTTGGGTCTTCAAATGCAGCTTGTACCATGCCCTAAAAACCAAAAATAGGATTCCGGAACAAAACCCGCAAGAAAACTTGAAAATTTCAAGGCAAAGTCACCCCTCGACTGGAAAATATAAAACCTTGAATATCTCGGAAACGGAGGCAGCTAGAGGGTCCAAACTTGCACTTTTTCAAATGGCCCTACCTCGAAAACTGCGGCAGCTAGAGAGTTGATTTGGGTCTTCAAATGCAGCTTGTACCATGCCCTAAAAACCAAAAATAGGATTCCGGAACAAAACCCGCAAGAAAACTTGAAAATTTCAAGGCAAAGTCACCCCTCGACTGGAAAATATAAAACCTTGAATATCTCGGAAACGGAGGCAGCTAGAGGGTCCAAACTTGCACTTTTTCAAATGGCCCTACCTCGAAAACTGCGGCAGCTAGAGAGTTGATTTGGGTCTTCAAATGCAGCTTGTACCATGCCCTAAAAACCAAAAATAGGATTCCGGAACAAAACCCGCAAGAAAACTTGAAAATTTCAAGGCAAAGTCACCCCTCGACTGGAAAATATAAAACCTTGAATATCTCGGAAACGGAGGCAGCTAGAGGGTCCAAACTTGCACTTTCTCAAATGGCTGTAACTCGAAAACTACGGCAGCTAGAGAGTTGATTTTGGTCTAAAAATGCAGCTTGTACCATGCCCTAAAAACCAAAAATAGGATTCCGGAACAAAACCCGCAAGAAAACTTGAAAATTTCAAGGCAAAGTCACCCCTCGACTGGAAAATATAAAACCTTGAATATCTCGGAAACGGAGGCAGCTAGAGGGTCCAAACTTGCACTTTTTCAAATGGCTGTAACTCGAAAACTACGGCAGTTAGAGAGTTGATTTTGGTCTAAAAACGCAGCCTGTACCATGCCCTAAAAACCAAAAATAGGATTCCGGAACAAAACCCGCAAGAAAACTTGAAAATTTCAAGGCAAAGTCACCCCTCGACTGGAAAATATAAAACCTTGAATATCTCGGAAACGGAGGCAGCTAGAGGGTCCAAACTTGCACTTTCTCAAATGGCTGTAACTCGAAAACTACGGCAGCTAGAGAGTTGATTTTGGTCTAAAAATGCAGCTTGTACCATGCCCTAAAAACCAAAAATAGGATTCCGGAACAAAACCCGCAAGAAAACTTGAAAATTTCAAGGCAAAGTCACCCCTCGACTGGAAAATATAAAACCTTGAATATCTCGGAAACGGAGGCAGCTAGAGGGTCCAAACTTGCACTTTTTCAAATGGCCCTACCTCGAAAACTGCGGCAGCTAGAGAGTTGATTTGGGTCTTCAAATGCAGCTTGTACCATGCCCTAAAAACCAAAAATAGGATTCCGGAACAAAACCCGCAAGAAAACTTGAAAATTTCAAGGCAAAGTCACCCCTCGACTGGAAAATATAAAACCTTGAATATCTCGGAAACGGAGGCAGCTAGAGGGTCCAAACTTGCACTTTTTCAAATGGCCCTACCTCGAAAACTGCGGCAGCTAGAGAGTTGATTTGGGTCTTCAAATGCAGCTTGTACCATGCCCTAAAAACCAAAAATAGGATTCCGGAACAAAACCCGCAAGAAAACTTGAAAATTTCAAGGCAAAGTCACCCCTCGACTGGAAAATATAAAACCTTGAATATCTCGGAAACGGAGGCAGCTAGAGGGTCCAAACTTGCACTTTTTCAAATGGCCCTACCTCGAAAACTGCGGCAGCTAGAGAGTTGATTTGGGTCTTCAAATGCAGCTTGTACCATGCCCTAAAAACCAAAAATAGGATTCCGGAACAAAACCCGCAAGAAAACTTGAAAATTTCAAGGCAAAGTCACCCCTCGACTGGAAAATATAAAACCTTGAATATCTCGGAAACGGAGGCAGCTAGAGGGTCCAAACTTGCACTTTTTCAAATGGCTGTAACTCGAAAACTACGGCAGTTAGAGAGTTGATTTTGGTCTAAAAATGCAGCTTGTACCATGCCCTAAAAACCAAAAATAGGATTCCGGAACAAAACCCGCAAGAAAACTTGAAAATTTCAAGGCAAAGTCACCCCTCGACTGGAAAATATAAAACCTTGAATATCTCGGAAACGGAGCCAGCTAGAGGGTCCAAACTTGCACTTTTTCAAATGGCTGTAACTCGAAAACTACGGCAGCTAGAGAGTTGATTTGGGTCTTCAAATGCAGCTTGTACCATGCCCTAAAAACCAAAAATAGGATTCCGGAACAAAACCCGCAAGAAAACTTGAAAATTTCAAAGCAAAGTCACCCCTCGACTGGAAAATATAAAACCTTGAATATCTCGGAAACGGAGGCAGCTAGAGGGTCCAAACTTGCACTTTTTCAAATGGCTGTAACTCGAAAACTACGGCAGCTAGAGAGTTGATTTGGGTCTTCAATTGCAGCTTGTACCATGCCCTAAAAACCAAAAATAGGATTCCGGAACAAAACCCGCAAGAAAACTTGAAAATTTCAAGGCAAAGTCACCCCTCGACTGGAAAATATAAAACCTTGAATATCTCGGAAACGGAGGCAGCTAGAGGGTCCAAACTTGCACTTTTTCAAATGGCCCTACTTCGAAAACTACGGCAGCTAGAGAGTTGATTTTGGTCTAAAAATGCAGCTTGTACCATGCCCTAAAAACCAAAAATAGGATTCCGGAACAAAACCCGCAAGAAAACTTGAAAATTTCAAGGCAAAGTCACCCCTCGACTGGAAAATATAAAACCTTGAATATCTCGGAAACGGAGGCAGCTAGAGGGTCCAAACTTGCACTTTTTCAAATGGCCCTACTTCGAAAACTACGGCAGCTAGAGAGTTGATTTTGGTCTAAAAATGCAGCTTGTACCATGCCCTAAAAACCAAAAATAGGATTCCGGAACAAAACCCGCAAGAAAACTTGAAAATTTCAAGGCAAAGTCACCCCTCGACTGGAAAATATAAAACCTTGAATATCTCGGAAACGGAGGCAGCTAGAGGGTCCAAACTTGCACTTTTTCAAATGGCCCTACCTCGAAAACTGCGGCAGCTAGAGAGTTGATTTGGGTCTTCAAATGCAGCTTGTACCATGCCCTAAAAACCAAAAATATGATTCCGGAACAAAACCCGCAAGAAAACTTGAAAATTTCAAGGCAAAGTCACCCCTCGACTGGAAAATATAAAACCTTGAATATCTCGGAAACGGAGGCAGCTAGAGGGTCCAAACTTGCACTTTTTCAAATGGCCCTACTTCGAAAACTACGGCAGCTAGAGAGTTGATTTTGGTCTAAAAATGCAGCTTGTACCATGCCCTAAAAACCAAAAATAGGATTCCGGAACAAAACCCGCAAGAAAACTTGAAAATTTCAAGGCAAAGTCACCCCTCGACTGGAAAATATAAAACCTTGAATATCTCGGAAACGGAGGCAGCTAGAGGGTCCAAACTTGCACTTTTTCAAATGGCTGTAACTCGAAAACTACGGCAGTTAGAGAGTTGATTTTGGTCTAAAAATGCAGCTTGTACCATGCCCTAAAAACCAAAAATAGGATTCCGGAACAAAACCCGCAAGAAAACTTGAAAATTTCAAGGCAAAGTCACCCCTCGACTGGAAAATATAAAACCTTGAATATCTCGGAAACGGAGGCAGCTAGAGGGTCCAAACTTGCACTTTTTCAAATGGCCCTACTTCGAAAACTACGGCAGCTAGAGAGTTGATTTTGGTCTAAAAATGCAGCTTGTACCATGCCCTAAAAACCAAAAATAGGATTCCGGAACAAAACCCGCAAGAAAACTTGAAAATTTCAAGGCAAAGTCACCCCTCGACTGGAAAATATAAAACCTTGAATATCTCGGAAACGGAGGCAGCTAGAGGGTCCAAACTTGCACTTTTTCAAATGGCTGTAACTCGAAAACTACGGCAGTTAGAGAGTTGATTTTGGTCTAAAAACGCAGCTTGTACCATGCCCTAAAAACCAAAAATAGGATTCCGGAACAAAACCCGCAAGAAAACTTGAAAATTTCAAGGCAAAGTCACCCCTCGACTGGAAAATATAAAACCTTGAATATCTCGGAAACGGAGGCAGCTAGAGGGTCCAAACTTGCACTTTTTCAAATGGCCCTACTTCGAAAACTACGGCAGCTAGAGAGTTGATTTTGGTCTTAAAATGCAGCTTGTACCATGCCCTAAAAACCAAAAATAGGATTCCGGAACAAAACCCGCAAGAAAACTTGAAAATTTCAAAGCAAAGTCACCCCTCGACTGGAAAATATAAAACCTTGAATATCTCGGAAACGGAGGCAGCTAGAGGGTCCAAACTTGCACTTTTTCAAATGGCTGTAACTCGAAAACTACGGCAGCTAGAGAGTTGATTTGGGTCTTCAAATGCAGCTTGTACCATGCCCTAAAAACCAAAAATAGGATTCCGGAACAAAACCCGCAAGAAAACTTGAAAATTTCAAGGCAAAGTCACCCCTCGACTGGAAAATATAAGACCTTGAATATCTCGGAAACGGAGGCAGCTAGAGGGTCCAAACTTGCACTTTTTCAAATGGCCCTACCTCGAAAACTGCGGCAGCTAGAGAGTTGATTTGGGTCTTCAAATGCAGCTTGTACCATGCCCTAAAAACCAAAAATAGGATTCCGGAACAAAACCCGCAAGAAAACTTGAAAATTTCAAGGCAAAGTCACCCCTCGACTGGAAAATATAAAACCTTGAATATCTCGGAAACGGAGGCAGCTAGAGGGTCCAAACTTGCACTTTTTCAAATGGCCCTACCTCGAAAACTGCAGCAGCTAGAGAGTTGATTTGGGTCTTCAAATGCAGCTTGTACCATGCCCTAAAAACCAAAAATAGGATTCCGGAACAAAACCCGCAAGAAAACTTGAAAATTTCAAGGCAAAGTCACCCCTCGACTGGAAAATATAAAACCTTGAATATCTCGGAAACGGAGGCAGCTAGAGGGTCCAAACTTGCACTTTTTCAAATGGCTGTAACTCGAAAACTACGGCAGCTAGAGAGTTGATTTGGGTCTTCAAATGCAGCTTGTACCATGCCCTAAAAACCAAAAATAGGATTCCGGAACAAAACCCGCAAGAAAACTTGAAAATTTCAAGGCAAAGTCACCCCTCGACTGGAAAATATAAAACCTTGAATATCTCTGAAACGGAGGCAGCTAGAGGGTCCAAACTTGCACTTTTTCAAATGGCTGTAACTCGAAAACTACGGCAGCTAGAGAGTTGATTTTGGTCTAAAAATGCAGCTTGTACCCTGCCCTAAAAACCAAAAATAGGATTCCGGAACAAAACCCGCAAGAAAACTTGAAAATTTCAAGGCAAAGTCACCCCTCGACTGGAAAATATAAAACCTTGAATATCTCTGAAACGGAGGCAGCTAGAGGGTCCAAACTTGCACTTTTTCAAATGGCTGTAACTCGAAAACTACGGCAGCTAGAGAGTTGATTTTGGTCTAAAAATGCAGCTTGTACCCTGCCCTAAAAACCAAAAATAGGATTCCGGAACAAAACCCGCAAGAAAACTTGAAAATTTCAAGGCAAAGTCACCCCTCGACTGGAAAATATAAAACCTTGAATATCTCGGAAACGGAGGCAGCTAGAGGGTCCAAACTTGCACTTTTTCAAATGGCTGTAACTCGAAAACTACGGCAGTTAGAGAGTTGATTTTGGTCTAAAAATGCAGCTTGTACCATGCCCTAAAAACCAAAAATAGGATTCCGGAACAAAAACCGCAAGAAAACTTGAAAATTTCAAGGCAAAGTCACCCCTCGACTGGAAAATATAAAACATTGAATATCTCGGAAACGGAGGCAGCTAGAGGGTCCAAACTTGCACTTTTTCAAATGGCCCTACCTCGAAAACTGCGGCAGCTAGAGAGTTGATTTGGGTCTTCAAATGCAGCTTGTACCATGCCCTAAAAACCAAAAATAGGATTCCGGAACAAAACCCGCAAGAAAACTTGAAAATTTCAAGGCAAAGTCACCCCTCGACTAGAAAATATAAAACCTTGAATATCTCGGAAACGGAGGCAGCTAGAGGGTCCAAACTTGCACTTTTTCAAATGGCCCTACTTCGAAAACAACGGCAGCTAGAGAGTTGATTTTGGTCTTCAAATGCAGCTTGTACCATGCCCTAAAAACCAAAAATATGATTCCGGAACAAAAACCGCAAGAAAACTTGAAAATTTCAAGGCAAAGTCACCCCTCGACTGGAAAATATAAAACATTGAATATCTCGGAAACGGAGGCAGCTAGAGGGTCCAAACTTGCACTTTTTCAAATGGCCCTACCTCGAAAACTGCGGCAGCTAGAGAGTTGATTTGGGTCTTCAAATGCAGCTTGTACCATGCCCTAAAAACCAAAAATAGGATTCCGGAACAAAACCCGCAAGAAAACTTGAAAATTTCAAGGCAAAGTCACCCCTCGACTGGAAAATATAAAACCTTGAATATCTCGGAAACGGAGGCAGCTAGAGGGTCCAAACTTGCACTTTTTCAAATGGCTGTAACTCGAAAACTACGGCAGCTAGAGAGTTGATTTGGGTCTTCAATTGCAGCTTGTACCATGCCCTAAAAACCAAAAATAGGATTCCGGAACAAAACCCGCAAGAAAACTTGAAAATTTCAAGGCAAAGTCACCCCTCGACTGGAAAATATAAAACCTTGAATATCTCGGAAACGGAGGCAGCTAGAGGGTCCAAACTTGCACTTTTTCAAATGGCTGTAACTCGAAAACTACGGCAGTTAGAGAGTTGATTTTGGTCTAAAAATGCAGCCTGTACCATGCCCTGAAAACCAAAAATAGGATTCCGGAACAAAACCCGCAAGAAAACTTGAAAATTTCAAGGCAAAGTCACCCCTCGACTGGAAAATATAAAACCTTGAATATCTCGGAAACGGAGGCAGCTAGAGGGTCCAAACTTGCACTTTTTCAAATGGCCCTACTTCGAAAACTACGGCAGCTAGAGAGTTGATTTTGGTCTAAAAATGCAGCTTGTACCATGCCCTAAAAACCAAAAATAGGATTCCGGAACAAAACCCGCAAGAAAACTTGAAAATTTCAAGGCAAAGTCACCCCTCGACTGGAAAATATAAAACCTTGAATATCTCGGAAACGGAGGCAGCTAGAGGGTCCAAACTTGCACTTTTTCAAATGGCTGTAACTCGAAAACTACGGCAGTTAGAGAGTTGATTTTCGTCTAAAAACGCAGCTTGTACCATGCCCTAAAAACCAAAAATAGGATTCCGGAACAAAACCCGCAAGAAAACTTGAAAATTTCAAGGCAAAGTCACCCCTCGACTGGAAAATATAAAACCTTGAATATCTCGGAAACGGAGGCAGCTAGAGGGTCCAAACTTGCACTTTTTCAAATGGCTGCAACTCGAAAACTGCGGCAGCTAGAGAGTTGATTTGGGTCTTCAAATGCAGCTTGTACCATGCCCTAAAAACCAAAAATAGGATTCCGGAACAAAACCCGCAAGAAAACTTGAAAATTTCAAAGCAAAGTCACCCCTCGACTGGAAAATATAAAACCTTGAATATCTCGGAAACGGAGGCAGCTAGAGGGTCCAAACTTGCACTTTTTCAAATGGCTGCAACTCGAAAACTGCGGCAGCTAGAGAGTTGATTTGGGTCTTCAAATGCAGCTTGTACCATGCCCTAAAAACCAAAAATAGGATTCCGGAACAAAACCCGCAAGAAAACTTGAAAATTTCAAGGCAAAGTCACCCCTCGACTGGAAAATATAAAACCTTGAATATCTCGGAAACGGAGGCAGCTAGAGGGTCCAAACTTGCACTTTTTCAAATGGCTGTAACTCGAAAACTACGGCAGTTAGAGAGTTGATTTTGGTCTAAAAATGCAGCTTGTACCATGCCCTAAAAACCAAAAATAGGATTCCGGAACAAAACCCGCAAGAAAACTTGAACATTTCAAGGCAAAGTCACCCCTCGACTGGAAAATATAAAACCTTGAATATCTCGGAAACGGAGGCAGCTAGAGGGTCCAAACTTGCACTTTTTCAAATGGCTGCAACTCGAAAACTACGGCAGCTAGAGAGTTGATTTGGGTCTTCAAATGCAGCTTGTACCATGCCCTAAAAACCAAAAATAGGATTCCGGAACAAAACCCGCAAGAAAACTTGAAAATTTCAAAGCAAAGTCACCCCTCGACTGGAAAATATAAAACCTTGAATATCTCGGAAACGGAGGCAGCTAGAGGGTCCAAACTTGCACTTTTTCAAATGGCTGCAACTCGAAAACTGCGGCAGCTAGAGAGTTGATTTGGGTCTTAAAATGCAGCTTGTACCATGCCCTAAAAACCAAAAATAGGATTCCGGAACAAAACCCGCAAGAAAACTTGAAAATTTCAAGGCAAAGTCACCCCTCGACTGGAAAATATAAAACCTTGAATATCTCGGAAACGGAGGCAGCTAGAGGGTCCAAACTTGCACTTTTTCAAATGGCTGTAACTCGAAAACTACGGCAGTTAGAGAGTTGATTTTGGTCTAAAAATGCAGCCTGTACCATGCCCTAAAAACCAAAAATAGGATTCCGGAACAAAACCCGCAAGAAAACTTGAAAATTTCAAGGCAAAGTCACCCCTCGACTGGAAAATATAAAACCTTGAATATCTCGGAAACGGAGGCAGCTAGAGGGTCCAAACTTGCACTTTTTCAAATGGCTACAACTCGAAAACTACGGCAGCTAGAGAGTTGATTTGGGTCTTCAAATGCAGCTTGTACCATGCCCTAAAAACCAAAAATAGGATTCCGGAACAAAACCCGCAAGAAAACTTGAAAATTTCAAGGCAAAGTCACCCCTCGACTGGAAAATATAAAACCTTGAATATCTCGGAAACGGAGGCAGCTAGAGGGTCCAAACTTGCACTTTTTCAAATGGCTGTAACTCGAAAACTACGGCAGCTAGAGAGTTGATTTTGGTCTAAAAATGCAGCTTGTACCCTGCCCTAAAAACCAAAAATAGGATTCCGGAACAAAACCCGCAAGAAAACTTGAAAATTTCAAGGCAAAGTCACCCCTCGACTGGAAAATATAAAACCTTGAATATCTCGGAAACGGAGGCAGCTAGAGGGTCCAAACTTGCACTTTTTCAAATGGCTGTAACTCGAAAACTACGGCAGTTAGAGAGTTGATTTTGGTCTAAAAATGCAGCTTGTACCATGCCCTAAAAACCAAAAATAGGATTCCGGAACAAAAACCGCAAGAAAACTTGAAAATTTCAAGGCAAAGTCACCCCTCGACTGGAAAATATAAAACATTGAATATCTCGGAAACGGAGGCAGCTAGAGGGTCCAAACTTGCACTTTTTCAAATGGCCCTACCTCGAAAACTGCGGCAGCTAGAGAGTTGATTTGGGTCTTCAAATGCAGCTTGTACCATGCCCTAAAAACCAAAAATAGGATTCCGGAACAAAACCCGCAAGAAAACTTGAAAATTTCAAGGCAAAGTCACCCCTCGACTGGAAAATATAAAACCTTGAATATCTCGGAAACGGAGGCAGCTAGAGGGTCCAAACTTGCACTTTTTCAAATGGCTACAACTCGAAAACTACGGCAGCTAGAGAGTTGATTTGGGTCTTCAAATGCAGCTTGTACCATGCCCTAAAAACCAAAAATAGGATTCCGGAACAAAACCCGCAAGAAAACTTGAAAATTTCAAGGCAAAGTCACCCCTCGACTGGAAAATATAAAACCTTGAATATCTCGGAAACGGAGGCAGCTAGAGGGTCCAAACTTGCACTTTTTCAAATGGCTGTAACTCGAAAACTACGGCAGCTAGAGAGTTGATTTTGGTCTAAAAATGCAGCTTGTACCCTGCCCTAAAAACCAAAAATAGGATTCCGGAACAAAACCCGCAAGAAAACTTGAAAATTTCAAGGCAAAGTCACCCCTCGACTGGAAAATATAAAACCTTGAATATCTCGGAAACGGAGGCAGCTAGAGGGTCCAAACTTGCACTTTTTCAAATGGCTGTAACTCGAAAACTACGGCAGTTAGAGAGTTGATTTTGGTCTAAAAATGCAGCTTGTACCATGCCCTAAAAACCAAAAATAGGATTCCGGAACAAAAACCGCAAGAAAACTTGAAAATTTCAAGGCAAAGTCACCCCTCGACTGGAAAATATAAAACATTGAATATCTCGGAAACGGAGGCAGCTAGAGGGTCCAAACTTGCACTTTTTCAAATGGCCCTACCTCGAAAACTGCGGCAGCTAGAGAGTTGATTTGGGTCTTCAAATGCAGCTTGTACCATGCCCTAAAAACCAAAAATAGGATTCCGGAACAAAACCCGCAAGAAAACTTGAAAATTTCAAGGCAAAGTCACCCCTCGACTGGAAAATATAAAACCTTGAATATCTCGGAAACGGAGGCAGCTAGAGGGTCCAAACTTGCACTTTTTCAAATGGCCCTACTTCGAAAACAACGGCAGCTAGAGAGTTGATTTTGGTCTTCAAATGCAGCTTGTACCATGCCCTAAAAACCAAAAATATGATTCCGGAACAAAAACCGCAAGAAAACTTGAAAATTTCAAGGCAAAGTCACCCCTCGACTGGAAAATATAAAACATTGAATATCTCGGAAACGGAGGCAGCTAGAGGGTCCAAACTTGCACTTTTTCAAATGGCCCTACCTCGAAAACTGCGGCAGCTAGAGAGTTGATTTGGGTCTTCAAATGCAGCTTGTACCATACCCTAAAAACCAAAAATAGGATTCCGGAACAAAACCCGCAAGAAAACTTGAAAATTTCAAGGCAAAGTCACCCCTCGACTGGAAAATATAAAACCTTGAATATCTCGGAAACGGAGGCAGCTAGAGGGTCCAAACTTGCACTTTTTCAAATGGCTGTAACTCGAAAACTACGGCAGCTAGAGAGTTGATTTGGGTCTTCAATTGCAGCTTGTACCATGCCCTAAAAACCAAAAATAGGATTCCGGAACAAAACCCGCAAGAAAACTTGAAAATTTCAAGGCAAAGTCACCCCTCGACTGGAAAATATAAAACCTTGAATATCTCGGAAACGGAGGCAGCTAGAGGGTCCAAACTTGCACTTTTTCAAATGGCTGTAACTCGAAAACTACGGCAGTTAGAGAGTTGATTTTGGTCTAAAAATGCAGCTTGTACCATGCCCTAAAAACCAAAAATAGGATTCCGGAACAAAACCCGCAAGAAAACTTGAAAATTTCAAGGCAAAGTCACCCCTCGACTGGAAAATATAAAACCTTGAATATCTCGGAAACGGAGGCAGCTAGAGGGTCCAAACTTGCACTTTTTCAAATGGCCCTACTTCGAAAACTACGGCAGCTAGAGAGTTGATTTTGGTCTAAAAATGCAGCTTGTACCATGCTTTAAAAACCAAAAATAGGATTCCGGAACAAAACCCGCAAGAAAACTTGAAAATTTCAAGGCAAAGTCACCCCTCGACTGGAAAATATAAAACCTTGAATATCTCGGAAACGGAGGCAGCTAGAGGGTCCAAACTTGCACTTTTTCAAATGGCTGTAACTCGAAAACTACGGCAGCTAGAGAGTTGATTTTGGTCTAAAAATGCAGCTTGTACCCTGCCCTAAAAACCAAAAATAGGATTCCGGAACAAAACCCGCAAGAAAACTTGAAAATTTCAAGGCAAAGTCACCCCTCGACTGGAAAATATAAAACCTTGAATATCTCGGAAACGGAGGCAGCTAGAGGGTCCAAACTTGCACTTTTTCAAATGGCTGTAACTCGAAAACTACGGCAGCTAGAGAGTTGATTTTGGTCTAAAAATGCAGCTTGTACCCTGCCCTAAAAACCAAAAATAGGATTCCGGAACAAAACCCGCAAGAAAACTTGAAAATTTCAAGGCAAAGTCACCCCTCGACTGGAAAATATAAAACCTTGAATATCTCGGAAACGGAGGCAGCTAGAGGGTCCAAACTTGCACTTTTTCAAATGGCTGTAACTCGAAAACTACGGCAGTTAGAGAGTTGATTTTGGTCTAAAAATGCAGCTTGTACCATGCCCTAAAAACCAAAAATAGGATTCCGGAACAAAAACCGCAAGAAAACTTGAAAATTTCAAGGCAAAGTCACCCCTCGACTGGAAAATATAAAACCTTGAATATCTCGGAAACGGAGGCAGCTAGAGGGTCCAAACTTGCACTTTTTCAAATGGCTGTAACTCGAAAACTACGGCAGTTCGAGAGTTGATTTTGGTCTAAAAATGCAGCTTGTACCATGCCCTAAAAACCAAAAATAGGATTCCGGAACAAAACCCGCAAGAAAACTTGAACATTTCAAGGCAAAGTCACCCCTCGACTGGAAAATATAAAACCTTGAATATCTCGGAAACGGAGGCAGCTAGAGGGTCCAAACTTGCACTTTTTCAAATGGCTGCAACTCGAAAACTACGGCAGCTAGAGAGTTGATTTGGGTCTTCAAATGCAGCTTGTACCATGCACTAAAAACCAAAAATAGGATTCCGGAACAAAACCCGCAAGAAAACTTGAAAATTTCAAAGCAAAGTCACCCCTCGACTGGAAAATATAAAACCTTGAATATCTCGGAAACGGAGGCAGCTAGAGGGTCCAAACTTGCACTTTTTCAAATGGCTGCAACTCGAAAACTGCGGCAGCTAGAGAGTTGATTTGGGTCTTCAAATGCAGCTTGTACCATGCCCTAAAAACCAAAAATAGGATTCCGGAACAAAACCCGCAAGAAAACTTGAAAATTTCAAGGCAAAGTCACCCCTCGACTGGAAAATATAAAACCTTGAATATCTCGGAAACGGAGGCAGCTAGAGGGTCCAAACTTGCACTTTTTCAAATGGCTGCAACTCGAAAACTACGGCAGCTAGAGAGTTGATTTGGGTCTTCAAATGCAGCTTGTACCATGCCCTAAAAACCAAAAATAGGATTCCGGAACAAAACCCGCAAGAAAACTTGAAAATTTCAAGGCAAAGTCACCCCTCGACTGGAAAATATAAAACCTTGAATATCTCGGAAACGGAGGCAGCTAGAGGGTCCAAACTTGCACTTTTTCAAATGGCCCTACCTCGAAAACTGCAGCAGCTAGAGAGTTGATTTGGGTCTTCAAATGCAGCTTGTACCATGCCCTAAAAACCAAAAATAGGATTCCGGAACAAAACCCGCAAGAAAACTTGAAAATTTCAAGGCAAAGTCACCCCTCGACTGGAAAATATAAAACCTTGAATATCTCGGAAACGGAGGCAGCTAGAGGGTCCAAACTTGCACTTTTTCAAATGGCCCTACTTCGAAAACTACGGCAGCTAGAGAGTTGATTTTGGTCTAAAAATGCAGCTTGTACCATGCCCTAAAAACCAAAAATAGGATTCCGGAACAAAACCCGCAAGAAAACTTGAAAATTTCAAGGCAAAGTCACCCCTCGACTGGAAAATATAAAACCTTGAATATCTCGGAAACGGAGGCAGCTAGAGGGTCCAAACTTGCACTTTTTCAAATGGCTGTAACTCGAAAACTACGGCAGTTAGAGAGTTGATTTTGGTCTAAAAACGCAGCTTGTACCATGCCCTAAAAACCAAAAATAGGATTCCGGAACAAAACCCGCAAGAAAACTTGAAAATTTCAAGGCAAAGTCACCCCTCGACTGGAAAATATAAAACCTTGAATATCTCGGAAACGGAGGCAGCTAGAGGGTCCAAACTTGCACTTTTTCAAATGGCTGCAACTCGAAAACTGCGGCAGCTAGAGAGTTGATTTGGGTCTTCAAATGCAGCTTGTACCATGCCCTAAAAACCAAAAATAGGATTCCGGAACAAAACCCGCAAGAAAACTTGAAAATTTCAAAGCAAAGTCACCCCTCGACTGGAAAATATAAAACCTTGAATATCTCGGAAACGGAGGCAGCTAGAGGGTCCAAACTTGCACTTTTTCAAATGGCTGCAACTCGAAAACTGCGGCAGCTAGAGAGTTGATTTGGGTCTTCAAATGCAGCTTGTACCATGCCCTAAAAACCAAAAATAGGATTCCGGAACAAAACCCGCAAGAAAACTTGAAAATTTCAAGGCAAAGTCACCCCTCGACTGGAAAATATAAAACCTTGAATATCTCGGAAACGGAGGCAGCTAGAGGGTCCAAACTTGCACTTTTTCAAATGGCTGTAACTCGAA
This sequence comes from Chloromyia formosa, assembly GCA_964017055.1. Taxonomy (NCBI): domain Eukaryota; kingdom Metazoa; phylum Arthropoda; class Insecta; order Diptera; family Stratiomyidae; genus Chloromyia; species Chloromyia formosa. Next base: position 12,860,003 of record OZ024818.1, on the reverse strand, counting down.
AACTACGGCAGTTAGAGAGTTGATTTTGGTCTAAAAATGCAGCTTGTACCATGCCCTAAAAACCAAAAATAGGATTCCGGAACAAAACCCGCAAGAAAACTTGAACATTTCAAGGCAAAGTCACCCCTCGACTGGAAAATATAAAACCTTGAATATCTCGGAAACGGAGGCAGCTAGAGGGTCCAAACTTGCACTTTTTCAAATGGCTGCAACTCGAAAACTGCGGCAGCTAGAGAGTTGATTTGGGTCTTCAAATGCAGCTTGTACCATGCCCTAAAAACCAAAAATAGGATTCCGGAACAAAACCCGCAAGAAAACTTGAAAATTTCAAGGCAAAGTCACCCCTCGACTGGAAAATATAAAACCTTGAATATCTCGGAAACGGAGGCAGCTAGAGGGTCCAAACTTGCACTTTTTCAAATGGCTGTAACTCGAAAACTACGGCAGTTAGAGAGTTGATTTTGGTCTAAAAATGCAGCTTGTACCATGCCCTAAAAACCAAAAATAGGATTCCGGAACAAAACCCGCAAGAAAACTTGAAAATTTCAAGGCAAAGTCACCCCTCGACTGGAAAATATAAAACCTTGAATATCTCGGAAACGGAGGCAGCTAGAGGGTCCAAACTTGCACTTTTTCAAATGGCTGTAACTCGAAAACTACGGCAGTTAGAGAGTTGATTTTGGTCTAAAAATGCAGCCTGTACCATGCCCTAAAAACCAAAAATAGGATTCCGGAACAAAACCCGCAAGAAAACTTGAAAATTTCAAGGCAAAGTCACCCCTCGACTGGAAAATATAAAACCTTGAATATCTCGGAAACGGAGGCAGCTAGAGGGTCCAAACTTGCACTTTTTCAAATGGCTACAACTCGAAAACTACGGCAGCTAGAGAGTTGATTTGGGTCTTCAAATGCAGCTTGTACCATGCCCTAAAAACCAAAAATAGGATTCCAGAACAAAACCCGCAAGAAAACTTGAAAATTTCAAGGCAAAGTCACCCCTCGACTGGAAAATATAAAACCTTGAATATCTCGGAAACGGAGGCAGCTAGAGGGTCCAAACTTGCACTTTTTCAAATGGCTGTAACTCGAAAACTACGGCAGCTAGAGAGTTGATTTTGGTCTAAAAATGCAGCTTGTACCCTGCCCTAAAAACCAAAAATAGGATTCCGGAACAAAACCCGCAAGAAAACTTGAAAATTTCAAGGCAAAGTCACCCCTCGACTGGAAAATATAAAACCTTGAATATCTCGGAAACGGAGGCAGCTAGAGGGTCCAAACTTGCACTTTTTCAAATGGCTGTAACTCGAAAACTACGGCAGTTAGAGAGTTGATTTTGGTCTAAAAATGCAGCTTGTACCATGCCCTAAAAACCAAAAATAGGATTCCGGAACAAAAACCGCAAGAAAACTTGAAAATTTCAAGGCAAAGTCACCCCTCGACTGGAAAATATAAAACATTGAATATCTCGGAAACGGAGGCAGCTAGAGGGTCCAAACTTGCACTTTTTCAAATGGCCCTACCTCGAAAACTGCGGCAGCTAGAGAGTTGATTTGGGTCTTCAAATGCAGCTTGTACCATGCCCTAAAAACCAAAAATAGGATTCCGGAACAAAACCCGCAAGAAAACTTGAAAATTTCAAGGCAAAGTCACCCCTCGACTGGAAAATATAAAACCTTGAATATCTCGGAAACGGAGGCAGCTAGAGGGTCCAAACTTGCACTTTTTCAAATGGCCCTACTTCGAAAACAACGGCAGCTAGAGAGTTGATTTTGGTCTTCAAATGCAGCTTGTACCATGCCCTAAAAACCAAAAATATGATTCCGGAACAAAAACCGCAAGAAAACTTGAAAATTTCAAGGCAAAGTCACCCCTCGACTGGAAAATATAAAACCTTGAATATCTCGGAAACGGAGGCAGCTAGAGGGTCCAAACTTGCACTTTTTCAAATGGCTGTAACTCGAAAACTACGGCAGTTAGAGAGTTGATTTTGGTCTAAAAATGCAGCTTGTACCATGCCCTAAAAACCAAAAATAGGATTCCGGAACAAAACCCGCAAGAAAACTTGAACATTTCAAGGCAAAGTCACCCCTCGACTGGAAAATATAAAACCTTGAATATCTCGGAAACGGAGGCAGCTAGAGGGTCCAAACTTGCACTTTTTCAAATGGCTGCAACTCGAAAACTACGGCAGCTAGAGAGTTGATTTGGGTCTTCAAATGCAGCTTGTACCATGCCCTAAAAACCAAAAATAGGATTCCGGAACAAAACCCGCAAGAAAACTTGAAAATTTCAAAGCAAAGTCACCCCTCGACTGGAAAATATAAAACCTTGAATATCTCGGAAACGGAGGCAGCTAGAGGGTCCAAACTTGCACTTTTTCAAATGGCTGCAACTCGAAAACTGCGGCAGCTAGAGAGTTGATTTGGGTCTTCAAATGCAGCTTGTACCATGCCCTAAAAACCAAAAATAGGATTCCGGAACAAAACCCGCAAGAAAACTTGAAAATTTCAAGGCAAAGTCACCCCTCGACTGGAAAATATAAAACCTTGAATATCTCGGAAACGGAGGCAGCTAGAGGGTCCAAACTTGCACTTTTTCAAATGGCTGTAACTCGAAAACTACGGCAGTTAGAGAGTTGATTTTGGTCTAAAAATGCAGCTTGTACCATGCCCTAAAAACCAAAAATAGGATTCCGGAACAAAACCCGCAAGAAAACTTGAAAATTTCAAGGCAAAGTCACCCCTCGACTGGAAAATATAAAACCTTGAATATCTCGGAAACGGAGGCAGCTAGAGGGTCCAAACTTGCACTTTTTCAAATGGCTGTAACTCGAAAACTACGGCAGTTAGAGAGTTGATTTTGGTCTAAAAATGCAGCTTGTACCATGCCCTAAAAACCAAAAATAGGATTCCGGAACAAAACCCGCAAGAAAACTTGAAAATTTCAAGGCAAAGTCACCCCTCGACTGGAAAATATAAAACCTTGAATATCTCGGAAACGGAGGCAGCTAGAGGGTCCAAACTTGCACTTTTTCAAATGGCCCTACTTCGAAAACTACGGCAGCTAGAGAGTTGATTTTGGTCTTAAAATGCAGCTTGTACCATGCCCTAAAAACCAAAAATAGGATTCCGGAACAAAACCCGCAAGAAAGCTTGAAAATTTCAAAGCAAAGTCACCCCTCGACTGGAAAATATAAAACCTTGAATATCTCGGAAACGGAGGCAGCTAGAGGGTCCAAACTTGCACTTTTTCAAATGGCTGTAACTCGAAAACTACGGCAGCTAGAGAGTTGATTTTGGTCTAAAAATGCAGCTTGTACCATGCCCTAAAAACCAAAAATAGGATTCCGGAACAAAACCCGCAAGAAAACTTGAAAATTTCAAGGCAAAGTCACCCCTCGACTGGAAAATATAAAACCTTGAATATCTCGGAAACGGAGGCAGCTAGACGGTCCAAACTTGCACTTTTTCAAATGGCTGTAACTCGAAAACTACGGCAGTTAGAGAGTTGATTTGGGTCTCAAAATGCAGCTTGTACCATGCCCTAAAAACCAAAAATAGGATTCCGGAACAAAACCCGCAAGAAAACTTGAAAATTTCAAGGCAAAGTCACCCCTCGACTGGAAAATATAAAACCTTGAATATCTCGGAAACGGAGGCAGCTAGAGGGTCCAAACTTGCACTTTTTCAAATGGCTGTAACTCGAAAACTACGGCAGTTAGAGAGTTGATTTTGGTCTAAAAATGCAGCTTGTACCATGCCCTAAAAACCAAAAATAGGATTCCGGAACAAAACCCGCAAGAAAACTTGAAAATTTCAAGGCAAAGTCACCCCTCGACTGGAAAATATAAAACCTTGAATATCTCGGAAACGGAGGCAGCTAGAGGGTCCAAACTTGCACTTTTTCAAATGGCCCTACCTCGAAAACTGAGGCCGCTAGAGAGTTGATTTGGGTCTTCAAATGCTGCTTGTACCATGCCCTAAAAACCAAAAATAGGATTCCGGAACAAAACCCGCAAGAAAACTTGAAAATTTCAAGGCAAAGTCACCCCTCGACTGGAAAATATAAAACCTTGAATATCTCGGAAACGGAGGCAGCTAGACGGTCCAAACTTGCACTTTTTCAAATGGCCCTACTTCGAAAACTACGGCAGCTAGAGAGTTGATTTGGGTCTTCAAATGCAGCTTGTACCATGCCCTAAAAACCAAAAATAGGATTCCGGAACAAAACCCGCAAGAAAACTTGAAAATTTCAAGGCAAAGTCACCCCTCGACTGGAAAATATAAAACCTTGAATATCTCGGAAACGGAGGCAGCTAGAGGGTCCAAACTTGCACTTTTTCAAATGGCTGTAACTCGAAAACTACGGCAGTTAGAGAGTTGATTTTGGTCTAAAAATGCAGCTTGTACCATGTCCTAAAAACCAAAAATAGGATTCCGGAACAAAACCCGCAAGAAAACTTGAAAATTTCAAGGCAAAGTCACCCCTCGACTGGAAAATATAAAACCTTGAATATCTCGGAAACGGAGGCAGCTAGAGGGTCCAAACTTGCACTTTTTCAAATGGCTGTAACTCGAAAACTACGGCAGTTAGAGAGTTGATTTTGGTCTAAAAATGCAGCTTGTACCATGCCCTAAAAACCAAAAATAGGATTCCGGAACAAAACCCGCAAGAAAACTTGAAAATTTCAAGGCAAAGTCACCCCTCGACTGGAAAATATAAAACCTTGAATATCTCGGAAACGGAGGCAGCTAGAGGGTCCAAACTTGCACTTTTTCAAATGGCCCTACCTCGAAAACTGAGGCCGCTAGAGAGTTGATTTGGGTCTTCAAATGCTGCTTGTACCATGCCCTAAAAACCAAAAATAGGATTCCGGAACAAAACCCGCAAGAAAACTTGAAAATTTCAAGGCAAAGTCACCCCTCGACTGGAAAATATAAAACCTTGAATATCTCGGAAACGGAGGCAGCTAGACGGTCCAAACTTGCACTTTTTCAAATGGCCCTACTTCGAAAACTACGGCAGCTAGAGAGTTGATTTGGGTCTTCAAATGCAGCTTGTACCATGCCCTAAAAACCAAAAATAGGATTCCGGAACAAAACCCGCAAGAAAACTTGAAAATTTCAAGGCAAAGTCACCCCTCGACTGGAAAATATAAAACCTTGAATATCTCGGAAACGGAGGCAGCTAGAGGGTCCAAACTTGCACTTTTTCAAATGGCTGTAACTCGAAAACTACGGCAGTTAGAGAGTTGATTTTGGTCTAAAAATGCAGCTTGTACCATGCCCTAAAAACCAAAAATAGGATTCCGGAACAAAACCCGCAAGAAAACTTGAAAATTTCAAGGCAAAGTCACCCCTCGACTGGAAAATATAAAACCTTGAATATCTCGGAAACGGAGGCAGCTAGAGGGTCCAAACTTGCACTTTTTCAAATGGCCCTACTTCGGAAACTACGGCAGCTAGAGAGTTGATTTGGGTCTTCAAATGCTGCTTGTACCATGCCCTAAAAACCAAAAATAGGATTCCGGAACAAAACCCGCAAGAAAGCTTGAAAATTTCAAAGCAAAGTCACCCCTCGACTGGAAAATATAAAACCTTGAATATCTCGGAAACGGAGGCAGCTAGAGGGTCCAAACTTGCACTTTTTCAAATGGCTGCAACTCGAAAACTACGGCAGCTAGAGAGTTGATTTGGGTCTTCAAATGCAGCTTGTACCATGCCCTAAAAACCAAAAATAGGATTCCGGAACAAAACCCGCAAGAAAACTTGAAAATTTCAAGGCAAAGTCACCCCTCGACTGGAAAATATAAAACCTTGAATATCTCGGAAACGGAGGCAGCTAGAGGGTCCAAACTTGCACTTTTTCAAATGGCTGTAACTCGAAAACTACGGCAGTTAGAGAGTTGATTTTGGTCTCAAAATGCAGCTTGTACCATGCCCTAAAAACCAAAAATAGGATTCCGGAACAAAACCCGCAAGAAAACTTGAAAATTTCAAGGCAAAGTCACCCCTCGACTGGAAAATATAAAACCTTGAATATCTCGGAAACGGAGGCAGCTAGAGGGTCCAAACTTGCACTTTTTCAAATAGCCCTACTTCGAAAACTACGGCAACTAGAGAGTTTATTTTGGTTTTAAAATGCAGCTTGTACCATGCCCTAAAAACCAAAAATAGGATTCCGGAACAAAACCCGCAAGAAAACTTGAAAATTTCAAAGCAAAGTCACCCCTCGACTGGAAAATATAAAACCTTGAATATCTCGGAAACGGAGGCAGCTAGAGGGTCCAAACTTGCACTTTTTCAAATGGCTGCAACTCGAAAACTACGGCAGCTAGAGAGTTGATTTGGGTCTTCAAATGCAGCTTGTACCATGCCCTAAAAACCAAAAATAGGATTCCGGAACAAAACCCGCAAGAAAACTTGAAAATTTCAAGGCAAAGTCACCCCTCGACTGGAAAATATAAAACCTTGAATATCTCGGAAACGGAGGCAGCTAGAGGGTCCAAACTTGCACTTTTTCAAATGGCTGTAACTCGAAAACTACGGCAGTTAGAGAGTTGATTTTGGTCTAAAAATGCAGCTTGTACCATGCCCTAAAAACCAAAAATAGGATTCCGGAACAAAACCCGCAAGAAAACTTGAAAATTTGAAGGCAAAGTCACCCCTCGACTGGAAAATATAAAACCTTGAATATCTCGGAAACGGAGGCAGCTAGAGGGTCCAAACTTGCACTTTTTCAAATGGCTGTAACTCGAAAACTACGGCAGTTAGAGAGTTGATTTTGGTCTAAAAATGCAGCTTGTACCATGCCCTAAAAACCAAAAATAGGATTCCGGAACAAAACCCGCAAGAAAACTTGAAAATTTCAAGGCAAAGTCGCCCCTCGACTGGAAAATATAAAACCTTGAATATCTCGGAAACGGAGGCAGCTAGAGGGTCCAAACTTGCACTTTTTCAAATGGCCCTACTTCGAAAACTACGGCAGCTAGAGAGTTGATTTTGGTCTTAAAATGCAGCTTGTACCATGCCCTAAAAACCAAAAAAAGGATTCCGGAACAAAACCCGCAAGAAAGCTTGAAAATTTCAAAGCAAAGTCACCCCTCGACTGGAAAATATAAAACCTTGAATATCTCGGAAACGGAGGCAGCTAGAGGGTCCAAACTTGCACTTTTTCAAATGGCTGTTACTCGAAAACTACGGCAGCTAGAGAGTTGATTTTGGTCTAAAAATGCAGCTTGTACCATGCCCTAAAAACCAAAAATAGGATTCCGGAACAAAACCCGCAAGAAAACTTGAAAATTTCAAGGCAAAGTCACCCCTCGACTGGAAAATATAAAACCTTGAATATCTCGGAAACGGAGGCAGCTAGAGGGTCCAAACTTGCACTTTTTCAAATGGCCCTACCTCGAAAACCGCGGCAGCTAGAGAGTTGATTTGGGTCTTCAAATGCTGCTTGTACCATGCCCTAAAAACCAAAAATAGGATTCCGGAACAAAACCCGCAAGAAAACTTGAAAATTTCAAGGCAAAGTCACCCCTCGACTGGAAAATATAAAACCTTGAATATCTCGGAAACGGAGGCAGCTAGACGGTCCAAACTTGCACTTTTTCAAATGGCCCTACTTCGAAAACTACGGCAGCTAGAGAGTTGATTTGGGTCTTCAAATGCAGCTTGTACCATGCCCTAAAAACCAAAAATAGGATTCCGGAACAAAACCCGCAAGAAAACTTGAAAATTTCAAGGCAAAGTCACCCCTCGACTGGAAAATATAAAACCTTGAATATCTCGGAAACGGAGGCAGCTAGAGGGTCCAAACTTGCACTTTTTCAAATGGCTGTAACTCGAAAACTACGGCAGCTAGAGAGTTGATTTTGGTCTAAAAATGCAGCTTGTACCCTGCCCTAAAAACCAAAAATAGGATTCCGGAACAAAACCCGCAAGAAAACTTGAAAATTTCAAGGCAAAGTCACCCCTCGACTGGAAAATATAAAACCTTGAATATCTCGGAAACGGAGGCAGCTAGAGGGTCCAAACTTGCACTTTTTCAAATGGCCCTACTTCGAAAACAACGGCAGCTAGAGAGTTGATTTTGGTCTTCAAATGCAGCTTGTACCATGCCCTAAAAACCAAAAATATGATTCCGGAACAAAAACCGCAAGAAAACTTGAAAATTTCAAGGCAAAGTCACCCCTCGACTGGAAAATATAAAACATTGAATATCTCGGAAACGGAGGCAGCTAGAGGGTCCAAACTTGCACTTTTTCAAATGGCTGTAACTCGAAAACTACGGCAGCTAGAGAGTTGATTTTGGTCTAAAAATGCAGCTTGTACCCTGCCCTAAAAACCAAAAATAGGATTCCGGAACAAAACCCGCAAGAAAACTTGAAAATTTCAAGGCAAAGTCACCCCTCGACTGGAAAATATAAAACCTTGAATATCTCGGAAACGGAGGCAGCTAGAGGGTCCAAACTTGCACTTTTTCAAATGGCCCTACTTCGAAAACAACGGCAGCTAGAGAGTTGATTTTGGTCTTCAAATGCAGCTTGTACCATGCCCTAAAAACCAAAAATATGATTCCGGAACAAAAACCGCAAGAAAACTTGAAAATTTCAAGGCAAAGTCACCCCTCGACTGGAAAATATAAAACATTGAATATCTCGGAAACGGAGGCAGCTAGAGGGTCCAAACTTGCACTTTTTCAAATGGCCCTACCTCGAAAACTGCGGCAGCTAGAGAGTTGATTTGGGTCTTCAAATGCAGCTTGTACCATGCCCTAAAAACCAAAAATAGGATTCCGGAACAAAACCCGCAAGAAAACTTGAAAATTTCAAGGCAAAGTCACCCCTCGACTGGAAAATATAAAACCTTGAATATCTCGGAAACGGAGGCAGCTAGAGGGTCCAAACTTGCACTTTTTCAAATGGCTGTAACTCGAAAACTACGGCAGCTAGAGAGTTGATTTGGGTCTTCAATTGCAGCTTGTACCATGCCCTAAAAACCAAAAATAGGATTCCGGAACAAAACCCGCAAGAAAACTTGAAAATTTCAAGGCAAAGTCACCCCTCGACTGGAAAATATAAAACCTTGAATATCTCGGAAACGGAGGCAGCTAGAGGGTCCAAACTTGCACTTTTTCAAATGGCTGTAACTCGAAAACTACGGCAGTTAGAGAGTTGATTTTGGTCTAAAAATGCAGCTTGTACCATGCCCTAAAAACCAAAAATAGGATTCCGGAACAAAACCCGCAAGAAAACTTGAAAATTTCAAGGCAAAGTCACCCCTCGACTGGAAAATATAAAACCTTGAATATCTCGGAAACGGAGGCAGCTAGAGGGTCCAAACTTGCACTTTTTCAAATGGCCCTACTTCGAAAACTACGGCAGCTAGAGAGTTGATTTTGGTCTAAAAATGCAGCTTGTACCATGCTTTAAAAACCAAAAATAGGATTCCGGAACAAAACCCGCAAGAAAACTTGAAAATTTCAAGGCAAAGTCACCCCTCGACTGGAAAATATAAAACCTTGAATATCTCGGAAACGGAGGCAGCTAGAGGGTCCAAACTTGCACTTTTTCAAATGGCTGTAACTCGAAAACTACGGCAGCTAGAGAGTTGATTTTGGTCTAAAAATGCAGCTTGTACCCTGCCCTAAAAACCAAAAATAGGATTCCGGAACAAAACCCGCAAGAAAACTTGAAAATTTCAAGGCAAAGTCACCCCTCGACTGGAAAATATAAAACCTTGAATATCTCTGAAACGGAGGCAGCTAGAGGGTCCAAACTTGCACTTTTTCAAATGGCTGTAACTCGAAAACTACGGCAGCTAGAGAGTTGATTTTGGTCTAAAAATGCAGCTTGTACCCTGCCCTAAAAACCAAAAATAGGATTCCGGAACAAAACCCGCAAGAAAACTTGAAAATTTCAAGGCAAAGTCACCCCTCGACTGGAAAATATAAAACCTTGAATATCTCGGAAACGGAGGCAGCTAGAGGGTCCAAACTTGCACTTTTTCAAATGGCTGTAACTCGAAAACTACGGCAGTTAGAGAGTTGATTTTGGTCTAAAAATGCAGCTTGTACCATGCCCTAAAAACCAAAAATAGGATTCCGGAACAAAAACCGCAAGAAAACTTGAAAATTTCAAGGCAAAGTCACCCCTCGACTGGAAAATATAAAACCTTGAATATCTCGGAAACGGAGGCAGCTAGAGGGTCCAAACTTGCACTTTTTCAAATGGCTGTAACTCGAAAACTACGGCAGTTCGAGAGTTGATTTTGGTCTAAAAATGCAGCTTGTACCATGCCCTAAAAACCAAAAATAGGATTCCGGAACAAAACCCGCAAGAAAACTTGAACATTTCAAGGCAAAGTCACCCCTCGACTGGAAAATATAAAACCTTGAATATCTCGGAAACGGAGGCAGCTAGAGGGTCCAAACTTGCACTTTTTCAAATGGCTGCAACTCGAAAACTACGGCAGCTAGAGAGTTGATTTGGGTCTTCAAATGCAGCTTGTACCATGCACTAAAAACCAAAAATAGGATTCCGGAACAAAACCCGCAAGAAAACTTGAAAATTTCAAAGCAAAGTCACCCCTCGACTGGAAAATATAAAACCTTGAATATCTCGGAAACGGAGGCAGCTAGAGGGTCCAAACTTGCACTTTTTCAAATGGCTGCAACTCGAAAACTGCGGCAGCTAGAGAGTTGATTTGGGTCTTCAAATGCAGCTTGTACCATGCCCTAAAAACCAAAAATAGGATTCCGGAACAAAACCCGCAAGAAAACTTGAAAATTTCAAGGCAAAGTCACCCCTCGACTGGAAAATATAAAACCTTGAATATCTCGGAAACGGAGGCAGCTAGAGGGTCCAAACTTGCACTTTTTCAAATGGCTGCAACTCGAAAACTACGGCAGCTAGAGAGTTGATTTGGGTCTTCAAATGCAGCTTGTACCATGCCCTAAAAACCAAAAATAGGATTCCGGAACAAAACCCGCAAGAAAACTTGAAAATTTCAAGGCAAAGTCACCCCTCGACTGGAAAATATAAAACCTTGAATATCTCGGAAACGGAGGCAGCTAGAGGGTCCAAACTTGCACTTTTTCAAATGGCCCTACCTCGAAAACTGCAGCAGCTAGAGAGTTGATTTGGGTCTTCAAATGCAGCTTGTACCATGCCCTAAAAACCAAAAATAGGATTCCGGAACAAAACCCGCAAGAAAACTTGAAAATTTCAAGGCAAAGTCACCCCTCGACTGGAAAATATAAAACCTTGAATATCTCGGAAACGGAGGCAGCTAGAGGGTCCAAACTTGCACTTTTTCAAATGGCCCTACTTCGAAAACTACGGCAGCTAGAGAGTTGATTTTGGTCTAAAAATGCAGCTTGTACCATGCCCTAAAAACCAAAAATAGGATTCCGGAACAAAACCCGCAAGAAAACTTGAAAATTTCAAGGCAAAGTCACCCCTCGACTGGAAAATATAAAACCTTGAATATCTCGGAAACGGAGGCAGCTAGAGGGTCCAAACTTGCACTTTTTCAAATGGCTGTAACTCGAAAACTACGGCAGTTAGAGAGTTGATTTTGGTCTAAAAACGCAGCTTGTACCATGCCCTAAAAACCAAAAATAGGATTCCGGAACAAAACCCGCAAGAAAACTTGAAAATTTCAAGGCAAAGTCACCCCTCGACTGGAAAATATAAAACCTTGAATATCTCGGAAACGGAGGCAGCTAGAGGGTCCAAACTTGCACTTTTTCAAATGGCTGCAACTCGAAAACTGCGGCAGCTAGAGAGTTGATTTGGGTCTTCAAATGCAGCTTGTACCATGCCCTAAAAACCAAAAATAGGATTCCGGAACAAAACCCGCAAGAAAACTTGAAAATTTCAAAGCAAAGTCACCCCTCGACTGGAAAATATAAAACCTTGAATATCTCGGAAACGGAGGCAGCTAGAGGGTCCAAACTTGCACTTTTTCAAATGGCTGCAACTCGAAAACTGCGGCAGCTAGAGAGTTGATTTGGGTCTTCAAATGCAGCTTGTACCATGCCCTAAAAACCAAAAATAGGATTCCGGAACAAAACCCGCAAGAAAACTTGAAAATTTCAAGGCAAAGTCACCCCTCGACTGGAAAATATAAAACCTTGAATATCTCGGAAACGGAGGCAGCTAGAGGGTCCAAACTTGCACTTTTTCAAATGGCTGTAACTCGAAAACTACGGCAGTTAGAGAGTTGATTTTGGTCTAAAAATGCAGCTTGTACCATGCCCTAAAAACCAAAAATAGGATTCCGGAACAAAACCCGCAAGAAAACTTGAACATTTCAAGGCAAAGTCACCCCTCGACTGGAAAATATAAAACCTTGAATATCTCGGAAACGGAGGCAGCTAGAGGGTCCAAACTTGCACTTTTTCAAATGGCTGTAACTCGAAAACTACGGCAGTTAGAGAGTTGATTTTGGTCTAAAAATGCAGCCTGTACCATGCCCTAAAAACCAAAAATAGGATTCCGGAACAAAACCCGCAAGAAAACTTGAAAATTTCAAGGCAAAGTCACCCCTCGACTGGAAAATATAAAACCTTGAATATCTCGGAAACGGAGGCAGCTAGAGGGTCCAAACTTGCACTTTTTCAAATGGCTACAACTCGAAAACTACGGCAGCTAGAGAGTTGATTTGGGTCTTCAAATGCAGCTTGTACCATGCCCTAAAAACCAAAAATAGGATTCCAGAACAAAACCCGCAAGAAAACTTGAAAATTTCAAGGCAAAGTCACCCCTCGACTGGAAAATATAAAACCTTGAATATCTCGGAAACGGAGGCAGCTAGAGGGTCCAAACTTGCACTTTTTCAAATGGCTGTAACTCGAAAACTACGGCAGCTAGAGAGTTGATTTTGGTCTAAAAATGCAGCTTGTACCCTGCCCTAAAAACCAAAAATAGGATTCCGGAACAAAACCCGCAAGAAAACTTGAAAATTTCAAGGCAAAGTCACCCCTCGACTGGAAAATATAAAACCTTGAATATCTCGGAAACGGAGGCAGCTAGAGGGTCCAAACTTGCACTTTTTCAAATGGCTGTAACTCGAAAACTACGGCAGTTAGAGAGTTGATTTTGGTCTAAAAATGCAGCTTGTACCATGCCCTAAAAACCAAAAATAGGATTCCGGAACAAAAACCGCAAGAAAACTTGAAAATTTCAAGGCAAAGTCACCCCTCGACTGGAAAATATAAAACATTGAATATCTCGGAAACGGAGGCAGCTAGAGGGTCCAAACTTGCACTTTTTCAAATGGCCCTACCTCGAAAACTGCGGCAGCTAGAGAGTTGATTTGGGTCTTCAAATGCAGCTTGTACCATGCCCTAAAAACCAAAAATAGGATTCCGGAACAAAACCCGCAAGAAAACTTGAAAATTTCAAGGCAAAGTCACCCCTCGACTGGAAAATATAAAACCTTGAATATCTCGGAAACGGAGGCAGCTAGAGGGTCCAAACTTGCACTTTTTCAAATGGCCCTACTTCGAAAACAACGGCAGCTAGAGAGTTGATTTTGGTCTTCAAATGCAGCTTGTACCATGCCCTAAAAACCAAAAATATGATTCCGGAACAAAAACCGCAAGAAAACTTGAAAATTTCAAGGCAAAGTCACCCCTCGACTGGAAAATATAAAACCTTGAATATCTCGGAAACGGAGGCAGCTAGAGGGTCCAAACTTGCACTTTTTCAAATGGCTGTAACTCGAAAACTACGGCAGTTAGAGAGTTGATTTTGGTCTAAAAATGCAGCTTGTACCATGCCCTAAAAACCAAAAATAGGATTCCGGAACAAAACCCGCAAGAAAACTTGAACATTTCAAGGCAAAGTCACCCCTCGACTGGAAAATATAAAACCTTGAATATCTCGGAAACGGAGGCAGCTAGAGGGTCCAAACTTGCACTTTTTCAAATGGCTGCAACTCGAAAACTACGGCAGCTAGAGAGTTGATTTGGGTCTTCAAATGCAGCTTGTACCATGCCCTAAAAAAAAAAAAATAGGATTCCGGAACAAAACCCGCAAGAAAACTTGAAAATTTCAAAGCAAAGTCACCCCTCGACTGGAAAATATAAAACCTTGAATATCTCGGAAACGGAGGCAGCTAGAGGGTCCAAACTTGCACTTTTTCAAATGGCTGCAACTCGAAAACTGCGGCAGCTAGAGAGTTGATTTGGGTCTTCAAATGCAGCTTGTACCATGCCCTAAAAACCAAAAATAGGATTCCGGAACAAAACCCGCAAGAAAACTTGAAAATTTCAAGGCAAAGTCACCCCTCGACTGGAAAATATAAAACCTTGAATATCTCGGAAACGGAGGCAGCTAGAGGGTCCAAACTTGCACTTTTTCAAATGGCTGTAACTCGAAAACTACGGCAGTTAGAGAGTTGATTTTGGTCTAAAAATGCAGCTTGTACCATGCCCTAAAAACCAAAAATAGGATTCCGGAACAAAACCCGCAAGAAAACTTGAAAATTTCAAGGCAAAGTCACCCCTCGACTGGAAAATATAAAACCTTGAATATCTCGGAAACGGAGGCAGCTAGAGGGTCCAAACTTGCACTTTTTCAAATGGCCCTACCTCGAAAACTGAGGCCGCTAGAGAGTTGATTTGGGTCTTCAAATGCTGCTTGTACCATGCCCTAAAAACCAAAAATAGGATTCCGGAACAAAACCCGCAAGAAAACTTGAAAATTTCAAGGCAAAGTCACCCCTCGACTGGAAAATATAAAACCTTGAATATCTCGGAAACGGAGGCAGCTAGACGGTCCAAACTTGCACTTTTTCAAATGGCCCTACTTCGAAAACTACGGCAGCTAGAGAGTTGATTTGGGTCTTCAAATGCAGCTTGTACCATGCCCTAAAAACCAAAAATAGGATTCCGGAACAAAACCCGCAAGAAAACTTGAAAATTTCAAGGCAAAGTCACCCCTCGACTGGAAAATATAAAACCTTGAATATCTCGGAAACGGAGGCAGCTAGAGGGTCCAAACTTGCACTTTTTCAAATGGCTGTAACTCGAAAACTACGGCAGTTAGAGAGTTGATTTTGGTCTAAAAATGCAGCTTGTACCATGTCCTAAAAACCAAAAATAGGATTCCGGAACAAAACCCGCAAGAAAACTTGAAAATTTCAAGGCAAAGTCACCCCTCGACTGGAAAATATAAAACCTTGAATATCTCGGAAACGGAGGCAGCTAGAGGGTCCAAACTTGCACTTTTTCAAATGGCTGTAACTCGAAAACTACGGCAGTTAGAGAGTTGATTTTGGTCTAAAAATGCAGCTTGTACCATGCCCTAAAAACCAAAAATAGGATTCCGGAACAAAACCCGCAAGAAAACTTGAAAATTTCAAGGCAAAGTCACCCCTCGACTGGAAAATATAAAACCTTGAATATCTCGGAAACGGAGGCAGCTAGAGGGTCCAAACTTGCACTTTTTCAAATGGCCCTACCTCGAAAACTGAGGCCGCTAGAGAGTTGATTTGGGTCTTCAAATGCTGCTTGTACCATGCCCTAAAAACCAAAAATAGGATTCCGGAACAAAACCCGCAAGAAAACTTGAAAATTTCAAGGCAAAGTCACCCCTCGACTGGAAAATATAAAACCTTGAATATCTCGGAAACGGAGGCAGCTAGACGGTCCAAACTTGCACTTTTTCAAATGGCCCTACTTCGAAAACTACGGCAGCTAGAGAGTTGATTTGGGTCTTCAAATGCAGCTTGTACCATGCCCTAAAAACCAAAAATAGGATTCCGGAACAAAACCCGCAAGAAAACTTGAAAATTTCAAGGCAAAGTCACCCCTCGACTGGAAAATATAAAACCTTGAATATCTCGGAAACGGAGGCAGCTAGAGGGTCCAAACTTGCACTTTTTCAAATGGCTGTAACTCGAAAACTACGGCAGTTAGAGAGTTGATTTTGGTCTAAAAATGCAGCTTGTACCATGCCCTAAAAACCAAAAATAGGATTCCGGAACAAAACCCGCAAGAAAACTTGAAAATTTCAAGGCAAAGTCACCCCTCGACTGGAAAATATAAAACCTTGAATATCTCGGAAACGGAGGCAGCTAGAGGGTCCAAACTTGCACTTTTTCAAATGGCCCTACTTCGGAAACTACGGCAGCTAGAGAGTTGATTTGGGTCTTCAAATGCAGCTTGTACCATGCCCTAAAAACCAAAAATAGGATTCCGGAACAAAACCCGCAAGAAAGCTTGAAAATTTCAAAGCAAAGTCACCCCTCGACTGGAAAATATAAAACCTTGAATATCTCGGAAACGGAGGCAGCTAGAGGGTCCAAACTTGCACTTTTTCAAATGGCTGCAACTCGAAAACTACGGCAGCTAGAGAGTTGATTTGGGTCTTCAAATGCAGCTTGTACCATGCCCTAAAAACCAAAAATAGGATTCCGGAACAAAACCCGCAAGAAAACTTGAAAATTTCAAGGCAAAGTCACCCCTCGACTGGAAAATATAAAACCTTGAATATCTCGGAAACGGAGGCAGCTAGAGGGTCCAAACTTGCACTTTTTCAAATGGCTGTAACTCGAAAACTACGGCAGTTAGAGAGTTGATTTTGGTCTCAAAATGCAGCTTGTACCATGCCCTAAAAACCAAAAATAGGATTCCGGAACAAAACCCGCAAGAAAACTTGAAAATTTCAAGGCAAAGTCACCCCTCGACTGGAAAATATAAAACCTTGAATATCTCGGAAACGGAGGCAGCTAGAGGGTCCAAACTTGCACTTTTTCAAATAGCCCTACTTCGAAAACTACGGCAACTAGAGAGTTTATTTTGGTTTTAAAATGCAGCTTGTACCATGCCCTAAAAACCAAAAATAGGATTCCGGAACAAAACCCGCAAGAAAACTTGAAAATTTCAAAGCAAAGTCACCCCTCGACTGGAAAATATAAAACCTTGAATATCTCGGAAACGGAGGCAGCTAGAGGGTCCAAACTTGCACTTTTTCAAATGGCTGCAACTCGAAAACTACGGCAGCTAGAGAGTTGATTTGGGTCTTCAAATGCAGCTTGTACCATGCCCTAAAAACCAAAAATAGGATTCCGGAACAAAACCCGCAAGAAAACTTGAAAATTTCAAGGCAAAGTCACCCCTCGACTGGAAAATATAAAACCTTGAATATCTCGGAAACGGAGGCAGCTAGAGGGTCCAAACTTGCACTTTTTCAAATGGCTGTAACTCGAAAACTACGGCAGTTAGAGAGTTGATTTTGGTCTAAAAATGCAGCTTGTACCATGCCCTAAAAACCAAAAATAGGATTCCGGAACAAAACCCGCAAGAAAACTTGAAAATTTGAAGGCAAAGTCACCCCTCGACTGGAAAATATAAAACCTTGAATATCTCGGAAACGGAGGCAGCTAGAGGGTCCAAACTTGCACTTTTTCAAATGGCTGTAACTCGAAAACTACGGCAGTTAGAGAGTTGATTTTGGTCTAAAAATGCAGCTTGTACCATGCCCTAAAAACCAAAAATAGGATTCCGGAACAAAACCCGCAAGAAAACTTGAAAATTTCAAGGCAAAGTCGCCCCTCGACTGGAAAATATAAAACCTTGAATATCTCGGAAACGGAGGCAGCTAGAGGGTCCAAACTTGCACTTTTTCAAATGGCCCTACTTCGAAAACTACGGCAGCTAGAGAGTTGATTTTGGTCTTAAAATGCAGCTTGTACCATGCCCTAAAAACCAAAAAAAGGATTCCGGAACAAAACCCGCAAGAAAGCTTGAAAATTTCAAAGCAAAGTCACCCCTCGACTGGAAAATATAAAACCTTGAATATCTCGGAAACGGAGGCAGCTAGAGGGTCCAAACTTGCACTTTTTCAAATGGCTGTTACTCGAAAACTACGGCAGCTAGAGAGTTGATTTTGGTCTAAAAATGCAGCTTGTACCATGCCCTAAAAACCAAAAATAGGATTCCGGAACAAAACCCGCAAGAAAACTTGAAAATTTCAAGGCAAAGTCACCCCTCGACTGGAAAATATAAAACCTTGAATATCTCGGAAACGGAGGCAGCTAGAGGGTCCAAACTTGCACTTTTTCAAATGGCCCTACCTCGAAAACCGCGGCAGCTAGAGAGTTGATTTGGGTCTTCAAATGCTGCTTGTACCATGCCCTAAAAACCAAAAATAGGATTCCGGAACAAAACCCGCAAGAAAATTTGAAAATTTCAAGGCAAAGTCACCCCTCGACTGGAAAATATAAAACCTTGAATATCTCGGAAACGGAGGCAGCTAGACGGTCCAAACTTGCACTTTTTCAAATGGCCCTACTTCGAAAACTACGGCAGCTAGAGAGTTGATTTGGGTCTTCAAATGCAGCTTGTACCATGCCCTAAAAACCAAAAATAGGATTCCGGAACAAAACCCGCAAGAAAACTTGAAAATTTCAAGGCAAAGTCACCCCTCGACTGGAAAATATAAAACCTTGAATATCTCGGAAACGGAGGCAGCTAGAGGGTCCAAACTTGCACTTTTTCAAATGGCTGTAACTCGAAAACTACGGCAGCTAGAGAGTTGATTTGGGTCTTCAAATGCAGCTTGTACCATGCCCTAAAAACCAAAAATAGGATTCCGGAACAAAACCCGCAAGAAAACTTGAAAATTTCAAGGCAAAGTCACCCCTCGACTGGAAAATATAAAACCTTGAATATCTCGGAAACGGAGGCAGCTAGAGGGTCCAAACTTGCACTTTTTCAAATGGCCCTACTTCGAAAACTACGGCAGCTAGAGAGTTGATTTGGGTCTTCAAATGCAGCTTGTACCATGCCCTAAAAACCAAAAATAGGATTCCGGAACAAACCCGCAAGAAAACTTGAAAATTTCAAGGCAAAGTCACCCCTCGACTGGAAAATATAAAACCTTGAATATCTCGGAAACGGAGGCAGCTAGAGGGTCCAAACTTGCACTTTTTCAAATGGCTGTAACTCGAAAACTACGGCAGCTAGAGAGTTGATTTTGGTCTTAAAATGCAGCTTGTACCATGCCCTAAAAACCAAAAATAGGATTCCGGAACAAAACCCGCAAGAAAACTTGAAAATTTCAAGGCAAAGTCACCCCTCGACTGGAAAATATAAAACCTTGAATATCTCGGAAACGGAGGCAGCTAGAGGGTCCAAACTTGCACTTTTTGAAATGGCCCTACCTCGAAAACTGAGGCAGCTAGAGAGTTGATTTGGGTCTTCAAATGCTGCTTGTACCATGCCCTAAAAACCAAAAATAGGATTCCGGAACAAAACCCGCAAGAAAACTTGAAAATTTCAAGGCAAAGTCACCCCTCGACTGGAAAATATAAAACCTTGAATATCTCGGAAACGGAGGCAGCTAGAGGGTCCAAACTTGCACTTTTTCAAATGGCCCTACCTCGAAAACTGAGGCAGCTAGAGAGTTGATTTGGGTCTTCAAATGCTGCTTGTACCATGCCCTAAAAACCAAAAATAGGATTCCGGAACAAAACCCGCAAGAAAACTTGAAAATTTCAAGGCAAAGTCACCCCTCGACTGGAAAATATAAAACCTTGAATATCTCGGAAACGGAGGCAGCTAGAGGGTCCAAACTTGCACTTTCTCAAATGGCTGTAACTCGAAAACTACGGCAGTTAGAGAGTTGATTTTGGTCTAAAAATGCAGCTTGTACCATGTCCTAAAAACCAAAAATAGGATTCCGGAACAAAACCCGCAAGAAAACTTGAAAATTTCAAGGCAAAGTCACCCCTCGACTGGAAAATATAAAACCTTGAATATCTCGGAAACGGAGGCAGCTAGAGGGTCCAAACTTGCACTTTTTCAAATGGCTGTAACTCGAAAACTACGGCAGTTAGAGAGTTGATTTGGGTCTCAAAATGCAGCTTGTACCATGCCCTAAAAACCAAAAATAGGATTCCGGAACAAAACCCGCAAGAAAACTTGAAAATTTCAAGGCAAAGTCACCCCTCGACTGGAAAATATAAAACCTTGAATATCTCGGAAACGGAGGCAGCTAGAGGGTCCAAACTTGCACTTTTTCAAATGGCCCTACTTCGAAAACTACGGCAGCTAGAGAGTTGATTTGGGTCTTCAAATGCAGCTTGTACCATGCCCTAAAAACCAAAAATAGGATTCCGGAACAAAACCCGCAAGAAAGCTTGAAAATTTCAAAGCAAAGTCACCCCTCGACTGGAAAATATAAAACCTTGAATATCTCGGAAACGGAGGCAGCTAGAGGGTCCAAACTTGCACTTTTTCAAATGGCTGTAACTCGAAAACTACGGCAGTTAGAGAGTTGATTTTGGTCTAAAAATGCAGCTTGTACCATGCCCTAAAAACCAAAAATAGGATTCCGGAACAAAACCCGCAAGAAAACTTGAAAATTTCAAGGCAAAGTCACCCCTCGACTGGAAAATATAAAACCTTGAATATCTCGGAAACGGAGGCAGCTAGAGGGTCCAAACTTGCACTTTTTCAAATAGCCCTACTTCGAAAACTACGGCAGCTAGAGAGTTGATTTGGGTCTTCAAATGCAGCTTGTACCATGCCCTAAAAACCAAAAATAGGATTCCGGAACAAAACCCGCAAGAAAACTTGAAAATTTCAAGGCAAAGTCACCCCTCGACTGGAAAATATAAAACCTTGAATATCTCGGAAACGGAGGCAGCTAGAGGGTCCAAACTTGCACTTTTTCAAATGGCTGTAACTCGAAAACTACGGCAGTTAGAGAGTTGATTTTGGTCTCAAAATGCAGCTTGTACCATGCCCTAAAAACCAAAAATAGGATTCCGGAACAAAACCCGCAAGAAAACTTGAAAATTTCAAGGCAAAGTCACCCCTCGACTGGAAAATATAAAACCTTGAATATCTCGGAAACGGAGGCAGCTAGAGGGTCCAAACTTGCACTTTTTCAAATAGCCCTACTTCGAAAACTACGGCAACTAGAGAGTTTATTTTGGTTTTAAAATGCAGCTTGTACCATGCCCTAAAAACCAAAAATAGGATTCCGGAACAAAACCCGCAAGAAAACTTGAAAATTTCAAAGCAAAGTCACCCCTCGACTGGAAAATATAAAACCTTGAATATCTCGGAAACGGAGGCAGCTAGAGGGTCCAAACTTGCACTTTTTCAAATGGCCCTACTTCGAAAACTACGGCAGCTAGAGAGTTGATTTTGGTCTTAAAATGCAGCTTGTACCATGCCCTAAAAACCAAAAATAGGATTCCGGAACAAAACCCGCAAGAAAGCTTGAAAATTTCAAAGCAAAGTCACCCCTTGACTGGAAAATATAAAACCTTGAATATCTCGGAAACGGAGGCAGCTAGAGGGTCCAAACTTGCACTTTTTCAAATGGCTGTAACTCGAAAACTACGGCAGCTAGAGAGTTGATTTTGGTCTAAAAATGCAGCTTGTACCATGCCCTAAAAACCCAAAATAGGATTCCGGAACAAAACCCGCAAGAAAACTTGAAAATTTCAAGGCAAAGTCACCCCTCGACTGGAAAATATAAAACCTTGAATATCTCGGAAACGGAGGCAGCTAGAGGGTCCAAACTTGCACTTTTTCAAATGGCCCTACCTCGAAAACTGCGGCAGCTAGAGAGTTGATTTGGGTCTTCAAATGCTGCTTGTACCATGCCCCAAAAACCAAAAATAGGATTCCGGAACAAAACCCGCAAGAAAACTTGAAAATTTCAAGGCAAAGTCACCCCTCGACTGGAAAATATAAAACCTTGAATATCTCGGAAACGGAGGCAGCTAGAGGGTCCAAACTTGCACTTTTTCAAATGGCCCTACTTCGAAAACTACGGCAGCTAGAGAGTTGATTTGGGTCTTCAAATGCAGCTTGTACCATGCCCTAAAAACCAAAAATAGGATTCCGGAACAAAACCCGCAAGAAAACTTGAAAATTTCAAGGCAAAGTCACCCCTCGACTGGAAAATATAAAACCTTGAATATCTCGGAAACGGAGGCAGCTAGAGGGTCCAAACTTGCACTTTTTCAAATGGCTGTAACTCGAAAACTACGGCAGCTAGAGAGTTGATTTGGGTCTTCAAATGCAGCTTGTACCATGCCCTAAAAACCAAAAATAGGATTCCGGAACAAAACCCGCAAGAAAACTTGAAAATTTCAAGCCAAAGTCACCCCTCGACTGGAAAATATAAAACCTTGAATATCTCGGAAACGGAGGCAGCTAGAGGGTCCAAACTTGCACTTTTTCAAATGGCCCTACTTCGAAAACTACGGCAGCTAGAGAGTTGATTTTGGTCTTCAAATGCAGCTTGTACCATGCCCTAAAAACCAAAAATAGGATTCCGGAACAAAACCCGCAAGAAAACTTGAAAATTTCAAAGCAAAGTCACCCCTCGACTGGAAAATATAAAACCTTGAATATCTCGGAAACGGAGGCAGCTAGAGGGTCCAAACTTGCACTTTTTCAAATGGCTGCAACTCGAAAACTACGGCAGCTAGAGAGTTGATTTGGGTCTTCAAATGCAGCTTGTACCATGCCCTAAAAACCAAAAATAGGATTCCGGAACAAAACCCGCAAGAAAACTTGAAAATTTCAAAGCAAAGTCACCCCTCGACTGGAAAATATAAAACCTTGAATATCTCGGAAACGGAGGCAGCTAGAGGGTCCAAACTTGCACTTTTTCAAATGGC
Organism: Chloromyia formosa; assembly: GCA_964017055.1. Taxonomy (NCBI): domain Eukaryota; kingdom Metazoa; phylum Arthropoda; class Insecta; order Diptera; family Stratiomyidae; genus Chloromyia; species Chloromyia formosa. The sequence continues at coordinate 12,837,342 of OZ024818.1, read as the reverse complement.
TGTAACTCGAAAACTACGGCAGCTAGAGAGTTGATTTTGGTCTTCAAATGCAGCTTGTACCATGCCCTAAAAACCAAAAATAGGATTCCGGAACAAAACCCGCAAGAAAACTTGAAAATTTCAAGGCAAAGTCACCCCTCGACTGGAAAATATAAAACCTTGAATATCTCGGAAACGGAGGCAGCTAGAGGGTCCAAACTTGCACTTTTTCAAATGGCCCTACTTCGAAAACAACGGCAGCTAGAGAGTTGATTTTGGTCTTCAAATGCAGCTTGTACCATGCCCTAAAAACCAAAAATAGGATTCCGGAACAAAACCCGCAAGAAAACTTGAAAATTTCAAGGCAAAGTCACCCCTCGACTGGAAAATATAAAACATTGAATATCTCGGAAACGGAGGCAGCTAGAGGGTCCAAACTTGCACTTTTTCAAATGGCCCTACCTCGAAAACTGCGGCAGCTAGAGAGTTTATTTGGGTCTTCAAATGCAGCTTGTACCATGCCCTAAAAACCAAAAATAGGATTCCGGAACAAAACCCGCAAGAAAACTTGAAAATTTCAAGGCAAAGTCACCCCTCGACTGGAAAATATAAAACCTTGAATATCTCGGAAACGGAGGCAGCTAGAGGGTCCAAACTTGCACTTTTTCAAATGGCTGTAACTCGAAAACTACGGCAGCTAGAGAGTTGATTTGGGTCTTCAATTGCAGCTTGTACCATGCCCTAAAAACCAAAAATAGGATTCCGGAACAAAACCCGCAAGAAAACTTGAAAATTTCAAGGCAAAGTCACCCCTCGACTGGAAAATATAAAACCTTGAATATCTCGGAAACGGAGGCAGCTAGAGGGTCCAAACTTGCACTTTTTCAAATGGCTGTAACTCGAAAACTACGGCAGTTAGAGAGTTGATTTTGGTCTAAAAATGCAGCTTGTACCATGCCCTAAAAACCAAAAATAGGATTCCGGAACAAAACCCGCAAGAAAACTTGAAAATTTCAAGGCAAAGTCACCCCTCGACTGGAAAATATAAAACCTTGAATATCTCGGAAACGGAGGCAGCTAGAGGGTCCAAACTTGCACTTTTTCAAATGGCCCTACTTCGAAAACTACGGCAGCTAGAGAGTTGATTTTGGTCTAAAAATGCAGCTTGTACCATGCCCTAAAAACCAAAAATAGGATTCCGGAACAAAACCCGCAAGAAAACTTGAAAATTTCAAGGCAAAGTCACCCCTCGACTGGAAAATATAAAACCTTGAATATCTCGGAAACGGAGGCAGCTAGAGGGTCCAAACTTGCACTTTTTCAAATGGCTGTAACTCGAAAACTACGGCAGTTAGAGAGTTGATTTTGGTCTAAAAACGCAGCTTGTACCATGCCCTAAAAACCAAAAATAGGATTCCGGAACAAAACCCGCAAGAAAACTTGAAAATTTCAAGGCAAAGTCACCCCTCGACTGGAAAATATAAAACCTTGAATAGCTCGGAAACGGAGGCAGCTAGAGGGTCCAAACTTGCACTTTTTCAAATGGCCCTACCTCGAAAACTGCGGCAGCTAGAGAGTTGATTTGGGTCTTCAAATGCAGCTTGTACCATGCCCTAAAAACCAAAAATAGGATTCCGGAACAAAACCCGCAAGAAAACTTGAAAATTTCAAAGCAAAGTCACCCCTCGACTGGAAAATATAAAACCTTGAATATCTCGGAAACGGAGGCAGCTAGAGGGTCCAAACTTGCACTTTTTCAAATGGCTGCAACTCGAAAACTGCGGCAGCTAGAGAGTTGATTTGGGTCTTCAAATGCAGCTTGTACCATGCCTTAAAAACCAAAAATAGGATTCCGGAACAAAACCCGCAAGAAAACTTGAAAATTTCAAGGCAAAGTCACCCCTCGACTGGAAAATATAAAACCTTGAATATCTCGGAAACGGAGGCAGCTAGAGGGTCCAAACTTGCACTTTTTCAAATGGCTGTAACTCGAAAACTACGGCAGTTAGAGAGTTGATTTTGGTCTAAAAATGCAGCTTGTACCATGCCCTAAAAACCAAAAATAGGATTCCGGAACAAAACCCGCAAGAAAACTTGAACATTTCAAGGCAAAGTCACCCCTCGACTGGAAAATATAAAACCTTGAATATCTCGGAAACGGAGGCAGCTAGAGGGTCCAAACTTGCACTTTTTCAAATGGCTGTAACTCGAAAACTACGGCAGTTAGAGAGTTGATTTTGGTCTAAAAATGCAGCTTGTACCATGCCCTAAAAACCAAAAATAGGATTCCGGAACAAAACCCGCAAGAAAACTTGAAAATTTCAAGGCAAAGTCACCCCTCGACTGGAAAATATAAAACCTTGAATATCTCGGAAACGGAGGCAGCTAGAGGGTCCAAACTTGCACTTTTTCAAATGGCCCTACTTCGAAAACTACGGCAGCTAGAGAGTTGATTTTGGTCTTAAAATGCAGCTTGTACCATGCCCTAAAAACCAAAAATAGGATTCCGGAACAAAACCCGCAAGAAAGCTTGAAAATTTCAAAGCAAAGTCACCCCTCGACTGGAAAATATAAAACCTTGAATATCTCGGAAACGGAGGCAGCTAGAGGGTCCAAACTTGCACTTTTTCAAATGGCTGTAACTCGAAAACTACGGCAGCTAGAGAGTTGACTTTGGTCTAAAAATGCAGCTTGTACCATGCCCTAAAAACCAAAAATAGGATTCCGGAACAAAACCCGCAAGAAAACTTGAAAATTTCAAGGCAAAGTCACCCCTCGACTGGAAAATATAAAACCTTGAATATCTCGGAAACGGAGGCAGCTAGACGGTCCAAACTTGCACTTTTTCAAATGGCTGTAACTCGAAAACTACGGCAGTTAGAGAGTTGATTTGGGTCTCAAAATGCAGCTTGTACCATGCCCTAAAAAACAAAAATAGGATTCCGGAACAAAACCCGCAAGAAAACTTGAAAATTTCAAGGCAAAGTCACCCCTCGACTGGAAAATATAAAACCTTGAATATCTCGGAAACGGAGGCAGCTAGAGGGTCCAAACTTGCACTTTTTCAAATGGCTGTAACTCGAAAACTACGGCAGTTAGAGAGTTGATTTTGGTCTAAAAATGCAGCTTGTACCATGCCCTAAAAACCAAAAATAGGATTCCGGAACAAAACCCGCAAGAAAACTTGAAAATTTCAAGGCAAAGTCACCCCTCGACTGGAAAATATAAAACCTTGAATATCTCGGAAACGGAGGCAGCTAGAGGGTCCAAACTTGCACTTTTTCAAATGGCCCTACCTCGAAAACTGAGGCAGCTAGAGAGTTGATTTGGGTCTTCAAATGCTGCTTGTACCATGCCCTAAAAACCAAAAATAGGATTCCGGAACAAAACCCGCAAGAAAACTTGAAAATTTCAAGGCAAAGTCACCCCTCGACTGGAAAATATAAAACCTTGAATATCTCGGAAACGGAGGCAGCTAGACGGTCCAAACTTGCACTTTTTCAAATGGCCCTACTTCGAAAACTACGGCAGCTAGAGAGTTGATTTGGGTCTTCAAATGCAGCTTGTACCATGCCCTAAAAACCAAAAATAGGATTCCGGAACAAAACCCGCAAGAAAACTTGAAAATTTCAAGGCAAAGTCACCCCTCGACTGGAAAATATAAAACCTTGAATATCTCGGAAACGGAGGCAGCTAGAGGGTCCAAACTTGCACTTTTTCAAATGGCTGTAACTCGAAAACTACGGCAGTTAGAGAGTTGATTTTGGTCTAAAAATGCAGCTTGTACCATGCCCTAAAAACCAAAAATAGGATTCCGGAACAAAACCCGCAAGAAAACTTGAAAATTTCAAGGCAAAGTCACCCCTCGACTGGAAAATATAAAACCTTGAATATCTCGGAAACGGAGGCAGCTAGAGGGTCCAAACTTGCACTTTTTCAAATGGCTGTAACTCGAAAACTACGGCAGTTAGAGAGTTGATTTGGGTCTCAAAATGCAGCTTGTACCATGCCCTAAAAACCAAAAATAGGATTCCGGAACAAAACCCGCAAGAAAACTTGAAAATTTCAAGGCAAAGTCACCCCTCGACTGGAAAATATAAAACCTTGAATATCTCGGAAACGGAGGCAGCTAGAGGGTCCAAACTTGCACTTTTTCAAATGGCTGCAACTCGAAAACTACGGCAGCTAGAGAGTTGATTTGGGTCTTCAAATGCTGCTTGTACCATGCCCTAAAAACCAAAAATAGGATTCCGGAACAAAACCCGCAAGAAAACTTGAAAATTTCAAAGCAAAGTCACCCCTCGACTGGAAAATATAAAACCTTGAATATCTCGGAAACGGAGGCAGCTAGAGGGTCCAAACTTGCACTTTTTCAAATGGCTGCAACTCGAAAACTACGGCAGCTAGAGAGTTGATTTGGGTCTTCAAATGCAGCTTGTACCATGCCCTAAAAACCAAAAATAGGATTCCGGAACAAAACCCGCAAGAAAACTTGAAAATTTCAAGGCAAAGTCACCCCTCGACTGGAAAATATAAAACCTTGAATATCTCGGAAACGGAGGCAGCTAGAGGGTCCAAACTTGCACTTTTTCAAATGGCCCTACTTCGAAAACTACGGCAGCTAGAGAGTTGATTTTGGTCTTCAAATGCAGCTTGTACCATGCCCTAAAAACCAAAAATAGGATTCCGGAACAAAACCCGCAAGAAAACTTGAAAATTTCAAAGCAAAGTCACCCCTCGACTGGAAAATATAAAACCTTGAATATCTCGGAAACGGAGGCAGCTAGAGGGTCCAAACTTGCACTTTTTCAAATGGCTGCAACTCGAAAACTACGGCAGCTAGAGAGTTGATTTGGGTCTTCAAATGCAGCTTGTACCATGCCCTAAAAACCAAAAATAGGATTCCGGAACAAAACCCGCAAGAAAACTTGAAAATTTCAAGGCAAAGTCACCCCTCGACTGGAAAATATAAAACCTTGAATATCTCGGAAACGGAGGCAGCTAGAGGGTCCAAACTTGCACTTTTTCAAATGGCTACAACTCGAAAACTACGGCAGCAAGAGAGTTGATTTGGGTCTTCAAATGCAGCTTGTACCATGCCCTAAAAACCAAAAATATGATTCCGGAACAAAACCCGCAAGAAAACTTGAAAATTTCAAGGCAAAGTCACCCCTCGACTGGAAAATATAAAACCTTGAATATCTCGGAAACGGAGGCAGCTAGAGGGTCCAAACTTGCACTTTTTCAAATGGCTACAACTCGAAAACTACGGCAGCAAGAGAGTTGATTTGGGTCTTCAAATGCAGCTTGTACCATGCCCTAAAAACCAAAAATAGGATTCCGGAACAAAACCCGCAAGAAAACTTGAAAATTTCAAGGCAAAGTCACCCCTCGACTGGAAAATATAAAACCTTGAATATCTCGGAAACGGAGGCAGCTAGAGGGTCCAAACTTGCACTTTTTCAAATGGCCCTACTTCGAAAACTACGGCAGCTAGAGAGTTGATTTTGGTCTTCAAATGCAGCTTGTACCATGCCCTAAAAACCAAAAATAGGATTCCGGAACAAAACCCGCAAGAAAACTTGAAAATTTCAAAGCAAAGTCACCCCTCGACTGGAAAATATAAAACCTTGAATATCTCGGAAACGGAGGCAGCTAGAGGGTCCAAACTTGCACTTTTTCAAATGGCTGCAACTCGAAAACTACGGCAGCTAGAGAGTTGATTTGGGTCTTCAAATGCAGCTTGTACCATGCCCTAAAAACCAAAAATATGATTCCGGAACAAAACCCGCAAGAAAACTTGAAAATTTCAAGGCAAAGTCACCCCTCGACTGGAAAATATAAAACCTTGAATATCTCGGAAACGGAGGCAGCTAGAGGGTCCAAACTTGCACTTTTTCAAATGGCTGTAACTCGAAAACTACGGCAGTTAGAGAGTTGATTTTGGTCTAAAAATGCAGCCTGTACCATGCCCTAAAAACCAAAAATAGGATTCCGGAACAAAACCCGCAAGAAAACTTGAAAATTTCAAGGCAAAGTCACCCCTCGACTGGAAAATATAAAACCTTGAATATCTCGGAAACGGAGGCAGCTAGAGGGTCCAAACTTGCACTTTTTCAAATGGCTACAACTCGAAAACTACGGCAGCTAGAGAGTTGATTTGGGTCTTCAAATGCAGCTTGTACCATGCCCTAAAAACCAAAAATAGGATTCCGGAACAAAACCCGCAAGAAAACTTGAAAATTTCAAGGCAAAGTCACCCCTCGACTGGAAAATATAAAACCTTGAATATCTCGGAAACGGAGGCAGCTAGAGGGTCCAAACTTGCACTTTTTCAAATGGCTGTAACTCGAAAACTACGGCAGTTAGAGAGTTGATTTTGGTCTAAAAATGCAGCCTGTACCATGCCCTAAAAACCAAAAATAGGATTCCGGAACAAAACCCGCAGGAAAACTTGAAAATTTCAAGGCAAAGTCACCCCTCGACTGGAAAATATAAAACCTTGAATATCTCGGAAACGGAGGCAGCTAGACGGTCCAAACTTGCACTTTTTCAAATGGCCCTACTTCGAAAACTACGGCAGCTAGAGAGTTGATTTGGGTCTTCAAATGCAGCTTGTACCATGCCCTAAAAACCAAAAATAGGATTCCGGAACAAAACCCGCAAGAAAACTTGAAAATTTCAAGGCAAAGTCACCCCTCGACTGGAAAATATAAAACCTTGAATATCTCGGAAACGGAGGCAGCTAGAGGGTCCAAACTTGCACTTTTTCAAATGGCTGTAACTCGAAAACTACGGCAGCTAGAGAGTTGATTTGGGTCTTCAAATGCAGCTTGTACCATGCCCTAAAAACCAAAAATAGGATTCCGGAACAAAACCCGCAAGAAAACTTGAAAATTTCAAGGCAAAGTCACCCCTCGACTGGAAAATATAAAACCTTGAATATCTCGGAAACGGAGGCAGCTAGAGGGTCCAAACTTGCACTTTTTCAAATGGCTGTAACTCGAAAACTACGGCAGTTAGAGAGTTGATTTTGGTCTAAAAATGCAGCCTGTACCATGCCCTAAAAACCAAAAATAGGATTCCGGAACAAAACCCGCAGGAAAACTTGAAAATTTCAAGGCAAAGTCACCCCTCGACTGGAAAATATAAAACCTTGAATATCTCGGAAACGGAGGCAGCTAGACGGTCCAAACTTGCACTTTTTCAAATGGCCCTACTTCGAAAACTACGGCAGCTAGAGAGTTGATTTGGGTCTTCAAATGCAGCTTGTACCATGCCCTAAAAACCAAAAATAGGATTCCGGAACAAAACCCGCAAGAAAACTTGAAAATTTCAAGGCAAAGTCACCCCTCGACTGGAAAATATAAAACCTTGAATATCTCGGAAACGGAGGCAGCTAGAGGGTCCAAACTTGCACTTTTTCAAATGGCTGTAACTCGAAAACTACGGCAGCTAGAGAGTTGATTTGGGTCTTCAAATGCAGCTTGTACCATGCCCTAAAAACCAAAAATAGGATTCCGGAACAAAACCCGCAAGAAAACTTGAAAATTTCAAGGCAAAGTCACCCCTCGACTGGAAAATATAAAACCTTGAATATCTCGGAAACGGAGGCAGCTAGAGGGTCCAAACTTGCACTTTTTCAAATGGCTGCAACTCGAAAACTACGGCAGCTAGAGAGTTGATTTGGGTCTTCAAATGCAGCTTGTACCATGCCCTAAAAACCAAAAATAGGATTCCGGAACAAAACCCGCAAGAAAACTTGAAAATTTCAAGGCAAAGTCACCCCTCGACTGGAAAATATAAAACCTTGAATATCTCGGAAACGGAGGCAGCTAGAGGGTCCAAACTTGCACTTTTTCAAATGGCTGTAACTCGAAAACTACGGCAGTTAGAGAGTTGATTTTGGTCTAAAAATGCAGCTTGTACCATGCCCTAAAAACCAAAAATAGGATTCCGGAACAAAACCCGCAAGAAAACTTGAAAATTTCAAGGCAAAGTCACCCCTCGACTGGAAAATATAAAACCTTGAATATCTCGGAAACGGAGGCAGCTAGAGGGTCCAAACTTGCACTTTTTCAAATGGCTGTAACTCGAAAACTACGGCAGTTAGAGAGTTGATTTTGGTCTAAAAATGCAGCTTGTACCATGCCCTAAAAACCAAAAATAGGATTCCGGAACAAAACCCGCAAGAAAACTTGAAAATTTCAAGGCAAAGTCACCCCTCGACTGGAAAATATAAAACCTTGAATATCTCGGAAACGGAGGCAGCTAGAGGGTCCAAACTTGCACTTTTTCAAATGGCTGTAACTCGAAAACTACGGCAGTTAGAGAGTTGATTTTGGTCTAAAAATGCAGCTTGTACCATGCCCTAAAAACCAAAAATAGGATTCCGGAACAAAACCCGCAAGAAAACTTGAAAATTTCAAGGCAAAGTCACCCCTCGACTGGAAAATATAAAACCTTGAATATCTCGGAAACGGAGGCAGCTAGACGGTCCAAACTTGCACTTTTTCAAATGGCCCTACTTCGAAAACTACGGCAGCTAGAGAGTTGATTTGGGTCTTCAAATGCAGCTTGTACCATGCCCTAAAAACCAAAAATAGGATTCCGGAACAAAACCCGCAAGAAAACTTGAAAATTTCAAGGCAAAGTCACCCCTCGACTGGAAAATATAAAACCTTGAATATCTCGGAAACGGAGGCAGCTAGAGGGTCCAAACTTGCACTTTTTCAAATGGCTGTAACTCGAAAACTACGGCAGCTAGAGAGTTGATTTGGGTCTTCAAATGCAGCTTGTACCATGCCCTAAAAACCAAAAATAGGATTCCGGAACAAAACCCGCAAGAAAACTTGAAAATTTCAAGGCAAAGTCACCCCTCGACTGGAAAATATAAAACCTTGAATATCTCGGAAACGGAGGCAGCTAGAGGGTCCAAACTTGCACTTTTTCAAATGGCCCTACTTCGAAAACTACGGCAGCTAGAGAGTTGATTTTGGTCTTCAAATGCAGCTTGTACCATGCCCTAAAAACCAAAAATAGGATTCCGGAACAAAACCCGCAAGAAAACTTGAAAATTTCAAAGCAAAGTCACCCCTCGACTGGAAAATATAAAACCTTGAATATCTCGGAAACGGAGGCAGCTAGAGGGTCCAAACTTGCACTTTTTCAAATGGCTGCAACTCGAAAACTACGGCAGCTAGAGAGTTGATTTGGGTCTTCAAATGCAGCTTGTACCATGCCCTAAAAACCAAAAATAGGATTCCGGAACAAAACCCGCAAGAAAACTTGAAAATTTCAAAGCAAAGTCACCCCTCGACTGGAAAATATAAAACCTTGAATATCTCGGAAACGGAGGCAGCTAGAGGGTCCAAACTTGCACTTTTTCAAATGGCTGCAACTCGAAAACTACGGCAGCTAGAGAGTTGATTTGGGTCTTCAAATGCAGCTTGTACCATGCCCTAAAAACCAAAAATAGGATTCCGGAACAAAACCCGCAAGAAAACTTGAAAATTTCAAGGCAAAGTCACCCCTCGACTGGAAAATATAAAACCTTGAATATCTCGGAAACGGAGGCAGCTAGAGGGTCCAAACTTGCACTTTTTCAAATGGCTGTAACTCGAAAACTACGGCAGTTAGAGAGTTGATTTTGGTCTAAAAATGCAGCTTGTACCATGCCCTAAAAACCAAAAATAGGATTCCGGAACAAAACCCGCAAGAAAACTTGAAAATTTCAAGGCAAAGTCACCCCTCGACTGGAAAATATAAAACCTTGAATATCTCGGAAACGGAGGCAGCTAGAGGGTCCAAACTTGCACTTTTTCAAATGGCTGTAACTCGAAAACTACGGCAGTTAGAGAGTTGATTTTGGTCTAAAAATGCAGCTTGTACCATGCCCTAAAAACCAAAAATAGGATTCCGGAACAAAACCCGCAAGAAAACTTGAAAATTTCAAGGCAAAGTCACCCCTCGACTGGAAAATATAAAACCTTGAATATCTCGGAAACGGAGGCAGCTAGAGGGTCCAAACTTGCACTTTTTCAAATGGCCCTACTTCGAAAACTACGGCAGCTAGAGAGTTGATTTTGGTCTTCAAATGCAGCTTGTACCATGCCCTAAAAACCAAAAATAGGATTCCGGAACAAAACCCGCAAGAAAGCTTGAAAATTTCAAAGCAAAGTCACCCCTCGACTGGAAAATATAAAACCTTGAATATCTCGGAAACGGAGGCAGCTAGAGGGTCCAAACTTGCACTTTTTCAAATGGCTGTAACTCGAAAACTACGGCAGCTAGAGAGTTGATTTTGGTCTAAAAATGCAGCTTGTACCATGCCCTAAAAACCAAAAATAGGATTCCGGAACAAAACCCGCAAGAAAACTTGAAAATTTCAAGGCAAAGTCACCCCTCGACTGGAAAATATAAAACCTTGAATATCTCGGAAACGGAGGCAGCTAGAGGGTCCAAACTTGCACTTTTTCAAATGGCTGTAACTCGAAAACTACGGCAGTTAGAGAGTTGATTTTGGTCTAAAAATGCAGCTTGTACCATGCCCTAAAAACCAAAAATAGGATTCCGGAACAAAACCCGCAAGAAAACTTGAAAATTTCAAGGCAAAGTCACCCCTCGACTGGAAAATATAAAACCTTGAATATCTCGGAAACGGAGGCAGCTAGAGGGTCCAAACTTGCACTTTTTCAAATGGCTGTAACTCGAAAACTACGGCAGTTAGAGAGTTGATTTTGGTCTAAAAATGCAGCTTGTACCATGCCCTAAAACCACAAATAGGATTCCGGAACAAAACCCGCAAGAAAACTTGAAAATTTCAAGGCAAAGTCACCCCTCGACTGGAAAATATAAAACCTTGAATATCTCGGAAACGGAGGCAGCTAGAGGGTCCAAACTTGCACTTTTTCAAATGGCCCTACTTCGAAAACTACGGCAGCTAGAGAGTTGATTTTGGTCTTAAAATGCAGCTTGTACCATGCCCTAAAAACCAAAAATAGGATTCCGGAACAAAACCCGCAAGAAAGCTTGAAAATTTCAAAGCAAAGTCACCCCTCGACTGGAAAATATAAAACCTTGAATATCTCGGAAACGGAGGCAGCTAGAGGGTCCAAACTTGCACTTTTTCAAATGGCTGTAACTCGAAAACTACGGCAGCTAGAGAGTTGATTTTGGTCTAAAAATGCAGCTTGTACCATGCCCTAAAAACCAAAAATAGGATTCCGGAACAAAACCCGCAAGAAAACTTGAAAATTTCAAGGCAAAGTCACCCCTCGACTGGAAAATATAAAACCTTGAATATCTCGGAAACGGAGGCAGCTAGAGGGTCCAAACTTGCACTTTTTCAAATGGCTGTAACTCGAAAACTACGGCAGTTAGAGAGTTGATTTTGGTCTAAAAATGCAGCTTGTACCATGCCCTAAAAACCAAAAATAGGATTCCGGAACAAAACCCGCAAGAAAACTTGAAAATTTCAAGGCAAAGTCACCCCTCGACTGGAAAATGTAAAACCTTGAATATCTCGGAAACGGAGGCAGCTAGAGGGTCCAAACTTGCACTTTTTCAAATGGCCCTACTTCGAAAACTACGGCAGCTAGAGAGTTGATTTTGGTCTTAAAATGCAGCTTGTACCATGCCCTAAAAACCAAAAATAGGATTCCGGAACAAAACCCGCAAGAAAGCTTGAAAATTTCAAAGCAAAGTCACCCCTCGACTGGAAAATATAAAACCTTGAATATCTCGGAAACGGAGGCAGCTAGAGGGTCCAAACTTGCACTTTTTCAAATGGCTGTAACTCGAAAACTACGGCAGCTAGAGAGTTGATTTTGGTCTAAAAATGCAGCTTGTACCATGCCCTAAAAACCAAAAATAGGATTCCGGAACAAAACCCGCAAGAAAACTTGAAAATTTCAAAGCAAAGTCACCCCTCGACTGGAAAATATAAAACCTTGAATATCTCGGAAACGGAGGCAGCTAGAGGGTCCAAACTTGCACTTTTTCAAATGGCTGCAACTCGAAAACTACGGCAGCTAGAGAGTTGATTTGGGTCTTCAAATGCAGCTTGTACCATGCCCTAAAAACCAAAAATAGGATTCCGGAACAAAACCCGCAAGAAAACTTGAAAATTTCAAAGCAAAGTCACCCCTCGACTGGAAAATATAAAACCTTGAATATCTCGGAAACGGAGGCAGCTAGAGGGTCCAAACTTGCACTTTTTCAAATGGCCCTACCTCGAAAACTGCGGCAGCTAGAGAGTTGATTTGGGTCTTCAAATGCTGCTTGTACCATGCCCTAAAAACCAAAAATAGGATTCCGGAACAAAACCCGCAAGAAAACTTGAAAATTTCAAGGCAAAGTCACCCCTCGACTGGAAAATATAAAACCTTGAATATCTCGGAAACGGAGGCAGCTAGACGGTCCAAACTTGCACTTTTTCAAATGGCCCTACTTCGAAAACTACGGCAGCTAGAGAGTTGATTTGGGTCTTCAAATACAGCTTGTACCATGCCCTAAAAACCAAAAATAGGATTCCGGAACAAAACCCGCAAGAAAACTTGAAAATTTCAAGGCAAAGTCACCCCTCGACTGGAAAATATAAAACCTTGAATATCTCGGAAACGGAGGCAGCTAGAGGGTCCAAACTTGCACTTTTTCAAATGGCCCTACTTCGAAAACTACGGCAGCTAGAGAGTTGATTTTGGTCTTCAAATGCAGCTTGTACCATGCCCTAAAAACCAAAAATAGGATTCCGGAACAAAACCCGCAAGAAAACTTGAAAATTTCAAAGCAAAGTCACCCCTCGACTGGAAAATATAAAACCTTGAATATCTCGGAAACGGAGGCAGCTAGAGGGTCCAAACTTGCACTTTTTCAAATGGCTGCAACTCGAAAACTACGGCAGCTAGAGAGTTGATTTGGGTCTTCAAATGCAGCTTGTACCATGCCCTAAAAACCAAAAATAGGATTCCGGAACAAAACCCGCAAGAAAACTTGAAAATTTCAAAGCAAAGTCACCCCTCGACTGGAAAATATAAAACCTTGAATATCTCGGAAACGGAGGCAGCTAGAGGGTCCAAACTTGCACTTTTTCAAATGGCTGCAACTCGAAAACTACGGCAGCTAGAGAGTTGATTTGGGTCTTCAAATGCAGCTTGTACCATGCCCTAAAAACCAAAAATAGGATTCCGGAACAAAACCCGCAAGAAAACTTGAAAATTTCAAGGCAAAGTCACCCCTCGACTGGAAAATATAAAACCTTGAATATCTCGGAAACGGAGGCAGCTAGAGGGTCCAAACTTGCACTTTTTCAAATGGCCCTACTTCGAAAACTACGGCAGCTAGAGAGTTGATTTTGGTCTTCAAATGCAGCTTGTACCATGCCCTAAAAACCAAAAATAGGATTCCGGAACAAAACCCGCAAGAAAACTTGAAAATTTCAAAGCAAAGTCACCCCTCGACTGGAAAATATAAAACCTTGAATATCTCGGAAACGGAGGCAGCTAGAGGGTCCAAACTTGCACTTTTTCAAATGGCTGCAACTCGAAAACTACGGCAGCTAGAGAGTTGATTTTGGTCTTCAAATGCAGCTTGTACCATGCCCTAAAAACCAAAAATAGGATTCCGGAACAAAACCCGCAAGAAAACTTGAAAATTTCAAGGCAAAGTCACCCCTCGACTGGAAAATATAAAACCTTGAATATCTCGGAAACGGAGGCAGCTAGAGGGTCCAAACTTGCACTTTTTCAAATGGCCCTACCTCGAAAACTGCGGCAGCTAGAGAGTTGATTTGGGTCTTCAAATGCTGCTTGTACCATGCCCTAAAAACCAAAAATAGGATTCCGGAACAAAACCCGCAAGAAAACTTGAAAATTTCAAGGCAAAGTCACCCCTCGACTGGAAAATATAAAACCTTGAATATCTCGGAAACGGAGGCAGCTAGACGGTCCAAACTTGCACTTTTTCAAATGGCCCTACTCGAAAACTACGGCAGCTAGAGAGTTGATTTGGGTCTTCAAATACAGCTTGTACCATGCCCTAAAAACCAAAAATAGGATTCCGGAACAAAACCCGCAAGAAAACTTGAAAATTTCAAGGCAAAGTCACCCCTCGACTGGAAAATATAAAACCTTGAATATCTCGGAAACGGAGGCAGCTAGAGGGTCCAAACTTGCACTTTTTCAAATGGCCCTACTTCGAAAACTACGGCAGCTAGAGAGTTGATTTTGGTCTTCAAATGCAGCTTGTACCATGCCCTAAAAACCAAAAATAGGATTCCGGAACAAAACCCGCAAGAAAACTTGAAAATTTCAAAGCAAAGTCACCCCTCGACTGGAAAATATAAAACCTTGAATATCTCGGAAACGGAGGCAGCTAGAGGGTCCAAACTTGCACTTTTTCAAATGGCTGCAACTCGAAAACTACGGCAGCTAGAGAGTTGATTTGGGTCTTCAAATGCAGCTTGTACCATGCCCTAAAAACCAAAAATAGGATTCCGGAACAAAACCCGCAAGAAAACTTGAAAATTTCAAAGCAAAGTCACCCCTCGACTGGAAAATATAAAACCTTGAATATCTCGGAAACGGAGGCAGCTAGAGGGTCCAAACTTGCACTTTTTCAAATGGCTGCAACTCGAAAACTACGGCAGCTAGAGAGTTGATTTGGGTCTTCGAATGCAGCTTGTACCATGCCCTAAAAACCAAAAATAGGATTCCGGAACAAAACCCGCAAGAAAACTTGAAAATTTCAAGGCAAAGTCACCCCTCGACTGGAAAACATAAAACCTTGAATATCTCGGAAACGGAGGCAGCTAGAGGGTCCAAACTTGCACTTTTTCAAATGGCTGTAACTCGAAAACTACGGCAGCTAGAGAGTTGATTTTGGTCTAAAAATGCAGCTTGTACCATGCCCTAAAAACCAAAAATAGGATTCCGGAACAAAACCCGCAAGAAAACTTGAAAATTTCAAGGCAAAGTCACCCCTCGACTGGAAAATATAAAACCTTGAATATCTCGGAAACGGAGGCAGCTAGAGGGTCCAAACTTGCACTTTTTCAAATGGCCCTACTTCGAAAACTGCGGCAGCTAGAGAGTTGATTTGGGTCTTCAAATGCTGCTTGTACCATGCCCTAAAAACCAAAAATAGGATTCCGGAACAAAACCCGCAAGAAAACTTGAAAATTTCAAGGCAAAGACACCCCTCGACTGGAAAATATAAAACCTTGAATATCTCGGAAACGGAGGCAGCTAGACGGTCCAAACTTGCACTTTTTCAAATGGCCCTACTTCGAAAACTACGGCAGCTAGAGAGTTGATTTGGGTCTTCAAATGCAGCTTGTACCATGCCCTAAAAACCAAAAATAGGATTCCGGAACAAAACCCGCAAGAAAACTTGAAAATTTCAAGGCAAAGTCACCCCTCGACTGGAAAATATAAAACCTTGAATATCTCGGAAACGGAGGCAGCTAGAGGGTCCAAACTTGCACTTTTTCAAATGGCTGTAACTCGAAAACTACGGCAGTTAGAGAGTTGATTTTGGTCTCAAAATGCAGCTTGTACCATGCCCTAAAAACCAAAAATAGGATTCCGGAACAAAACCCGCAAGAAAACTTGAAAATTTCAAGGCAAAGTCACCCCTCGACTGGAAAATATAAAACCTTGAATATCTCGGAAACGGAGGCAGCTAGAGGGTCCAAACTTGCACTTTTTCAAATGGCCCTACTTCGAAAACTACGGCAGCTAGAGAGTTGATTTTGGTCTTAAAATGCAGCTTGTACCATGCCCTAAAAACCAAAAATAGGATTCCGGAACAAAACCCGCAAGAAAGCTTGAAAATTTCAAAGCAAAGTCACCCCTCGACTGGAAAATATAAAACCTTGAATATCTCGGAAACGGAGGCAGCTAGAGGGTCCAAACTTGCACTTTTTCAAATGGCTGTAACTCGAAAACTACGGCAGCTAGAGAGTTGATTTGGGTCTTCAAATGCAGCTTGTACCATGCCCTAAAAACCAAAAATAGGATTCCGGAACAAAACCCGCAAGAAAACTTGAAAATTTCAAGGCAAAGTCACCCCTCGACTGGAAAATATAAAACCTTGAATATCTCGGAAACGGAGGCAGCTAGAGGGTCCAAACTTGCACTTTTTCAAATGGCTGTAACTCGAAAACTACGGCAGCTAGAGAGTTGATTTTGGTCTAAAAATGCAGCTTGTACCATGCCCTAAAAACCAAAAATAGGATTCCGGAACAAAACCCGCAAGAAAACTTGAAAATTTCAAAGCAAAGTCACCCCTCGACTGGAAAATATAAAACCTTGAATATCTCGGATACGGAGGCAGCTAGAGGGTCCAAACTTGCACTTTTTCAAATGGCTGCAACTCGAGAACTACGGCAGCTAGAGAGTTGATTTGGGTCTTCAAATGCAGCTTGTACCATGCCCTAAAAACCAAAAATAGGATTCCGGAACAAAACCCGCAAGAAAACTTGAAAATTTCAAGGCAAAGTCACCCCTCGACTGGAAAATATAAAACCTTGAATATCTCGGAAACGGAGGCAGCTAGAGGGTCCAAACTTGCACTTTTTCAAATGGCTGTAACTCGAAAACTACGGCAGCTAGAGAGTTGATTTGGGTCTTCAAATGCTGCTTGTACCATGCCCTAAAAACCAATAATAGGATTCCGGAACAAAACCCGCAAGAAAAGTTGAAAATTTCAAGGCAAAGTCACCCCTCGACTGGAAAATATAAAACCTTGAATATCTCGGAAACGGAGGCAGCTAGACGGTCCAAACTTGCACTTTTTCAAATGGCCCTACTTCGAAAACTACGGCAGCTAGAGAGTTGATTTGGGTCTTCAAATGCAGCTTGTACCATGCCCTAAAAACCAAAAATAGGATTCCGGAACAAAACCCGCAAGAAAACTTGAAAATTTCAAAGCAAAGTCACCCCTCGACTGGAAAATATAAAACCTTGAATATCTCGGAAACGGAGGCAGCTAGAGGGTCCAAACTTGCACTTTTTCAAATGGCTGTAACTCGAAAACTACGGCAGCTAGAGAGTTGATTTTGGTCTAAAAATGCAGCTTGTACCATGCCCTAAAAACCAAAAATAGGATTCCGGAACAAAACCCGCAAGAAAACTTGAAAATTTCAAGGCAAAGTCACCCCTCGACTGGAAAATATAAAACCTTGAATATCTCGGAAACGGAGGCAGCTAGAGGGTCCAAACTTGCACTTTTTCAAATGGCTGTAACTCGAAAACTACGGCAGCTAGAGAGTTGATTTGGGTCTTCAAATGCAGCTTGTACCATGCCCTAAAAACCAAAAATAGGATTCCGGAACAAAACCCGCAAGAAAACTTGAAAATTTCAAGGCAAAGTCACCCCTCGACTGGAAAATATAAAACCTTGAATATCTCGGAAACGGAGGCAGCTAGACGGTCCAAACTTGCACTTTTTCAAATGGCCCTACTTCGAAAACTACGGCAGCTAGAGAGTTGATTTGGGTCTTCAAATGCAGCTTGTACCATGCCCTAAAAACCAAAAATAGGATTCCGGAACAAAACCCGCAAGAAAACTTGAAAATTTCAAGGCAAAGTCACCCCTCGACTGGAAAATATAAAACCTTCAATATCTCGGAAACGGAGGCAGCTAGACGGTCCAAACTTGCACTTTTTCAAATGGCCCTACTTCGAAAACTACGGCAGCTAGAGAGTTGATTTGGGTCTTCAAATGCAGCTTGTACCATGCCCTAAAAACCAAAAATAGGATTCCGGAACAAAACCCGCAAGAAAACTTGAAAATTTCAAAGCAAAGTCACCCCTCGACTGGAAAATATAAAACCTTGAATATCTCGGAAACGGAGGCAGCTAGAGGGTCCAAACTTGCACTTTTTCAAATGGCTGCAACTCGAAAACTACGGCAGCTAGAGAGTTGATTTGGGTCTTCAAATGCAGCTTGTACCATGCCCTAAAAACCAAAAATAGGATTCCAGAACAAAACCCGCAAGAAAACTTGAAAATTTCAAGGCAAAGTCACCCCTCGACTGGAAAATATAAAATCTTGAATATCTCGGAAACGGAGGCAGCTAGAGGGTCCAAACTTGCACTTTTTCAAATAGCTGTAACTCGAAAACTACGGCAGCTAGAGAGTTGATTTTGGTCTAAAAATGCAGCTTGTACCATGCCCTAAAAACCAAAAATAGGATTCCGGAACAAAACCCGCAAGAAAACTTGAAAATTTCAAGGCAAAGTCACCCCTCGACTGGAAAATATAAAACCTTGAATATCTCGGAAACGGAGGCAGCTAGACGGTCCAAACTTGCACTTTTTCAAATGGCCCTACTTCGAAAACTACGGCAGCTAGAGAGTTGATTTTGGTCTTCAAATGCAGCTTGTACCATGCCCTAAAAACCAAAAATAGGATTCCGGAACAAAACCCGCAAGAAAGCTTGAAAATTTCAAAGCAAAGTCACCCCTCGACTGGAAAATATAAAACCTTGAATATCTCGGAAACGGAGGCAGCTAGAGGGTCCAAACTTGCACTTTTTCAAATAGCTGTAACTCGAAAACTACGGCAGTTAGAGAGTTGATTTTGGTCTAAAAATGCAGCTTGTACCATGCCCTAAAAACCAAAAATAGGATTCCGGAACAAAACCCGCAAGAAAACTTGAAAATTTCAAGGCAAAGTCACCCCTCGACTGGAAAATATAAAACCTTGAATATCTCGGAAACGGAGGCAGCTAGAGGGTCCAAACTTGCACTTTTTCAAATGGCCCTACTTCGAAAACTACGGCAGCTAGAGAGTTGATTTGGGTCTTCAAATGCAGCTTGTACCATGCCCTAAAAACCAAAAATAGGATTCCGGAACAAAACCCGCAAGAAAACTTGAAAATTTCAAGGCAAAGTCACCCCTCGACTGGAAAATATAAAACCTTGAATATCTCGGAAACGGAGGCAGCTAGAGGGTCCAATCTTGCACTTTTTCAAATGGCTGTAACTCGAAAACTACGGCAGCTAGAGAGTTGATTTTGGTCTAAAAATGCAGCTTGTACCATGCCCTAAAAACCAAAAATAGGATTCCGGAACAAAACCCGCAAGAAAACTTGAAAATTTCAAGGCAAAGTCACCCCTCGACTGGAAAATATAAAACCTTGAATATCTCGGAAACGAAGGCAGCTAGACGGTCCAAACTTGCACTTTTTCAAATGGCCCTACTTCGAAAACTACGGCTGCTAGAGAGTTGATTTGGGTCTTCAAATGCAGCTTGTACCATGCCCTAAAAACCAAAAATAGGATTCCGGAACAAAACCCGCAAGAAAACTTGAAAATTTCAAGGCAAAGTCACCCCTCGACTGGAAAATATAAAACCTTGAATATCTCGGAAACGGAGGCAGCTAGAGGGTCCAAACTTGCACTTTTTCAAATGGCCCTACTTCGAAAACTACGGCAGCTAGAGAGTTGATTTTGGTCTTAAAATGCAGCTTGTACCATGCCCTAAAAACCAAAAATAGGATTCCGGAACAAAACCCGCAAGAAAGCTTGAAAATTTCAAAGCAAAGTCACCCCTCGACTGGAAAATATAAAACCTTGAATATCTTGGAAACGGAGGCAGCTAGAGGGTCCAAACTTGCACTTTTTCAAATGGCTGTAACTCGAAAACTACGGCAGCTAGAGAGTTGATTTTGGTCTAAAAATGCAGCTTGTACCATGCCCTAAAAACCAAAAATAGGATTCCGGAACAAAACCCGCAAGAAAACTTGAAAATTTCAAGGCAAAGTCACCCCTCGACTGGAAAATATAAAACCTTGAATATCTCGGAAACGGAGGCAGCTAGAGGGTCCAAACTTGCACTTTTTCAAATGGCCCTACCTCGAAAACTGCGGCAGCTAGAGAGTTGATTTGGGTCTTCAAATGCTGCTTGTACCATGCCCTAAAAACCAAAAATAGGATTCCGGAACAAAACCCGCAAGAAAACTTGAAAATTTCAAGGCAAAGTCACCCCTCGACTGGAAAATATAAAACCTTGAATATCTCGGAAACGGAGGCAGCTAGACGGTCCAAACTTGCACTTTTTCAAATGGCCCTACTTCGAAAACTACGGCAGCTAGAGAGTTGATTTGGGTCTTCAAATGCAGCTTGTACCATGCCCTAAAAACCAAAAATAGGATTCCGGAACAAAACCCGCAAGAAAACTTGAAAATTTCAAGGCAAAGTCACCCCTCGACTGGAAAATATAAAACCTTGAATATCTCGGAAACGGAGGCAGCTAGAGGGTCCAATCTTGCACTTTTTCAAATGGCTGTAACTCGAAAACTACGGCAGCTAGAGAGTTGATTTTGGTCTAAAAATGCAGCTTGTACCATGCCCTAAAAACCAAAAATAGGATTCCGGAACAAAACCCGCAAGAAAACTTGAAAATTTCAAGGCAAAGTCACCCCTCGACTGGAAAATATAAAACCTTGAATATCTCGGAAACGAAGGCAGCTAGACGGTCCAAACTTGCACTTTTTCAAATGGCCCTACTTCGAAAACTACGGCAGCTAGAGAGTTGATTTGGGTCTTCAAATGCAGCTTGTACCATGCCCTAAAAACCAAAAATAGGATTCCGGAACAAAACCCGCAAGAAAACTTGAAAATTTCAAGGCAAAGTCACCCCTCGACTGGAAAATATAAAACCTTGAATATCTCGGAAACGGAGGCAGCTAGACGGTCCAAACTTGCACTTTTTCAAATGGCCCTACTTCGAAAACTACGGCAGCTAGAGAGTTGATTTGGGTCTTCAAATGCAGCTTGTACCATGCACTAAAAACCAAAAATAGGATTCCGGAACAAAACCCGCAAGAAAACTTGAAAATTTCAAAGCAAAGTCACCCCTCGACTGGAAAATATAAAACCTTGAATATCTCGGAAACGGAGGCAGCTAGAGGGTCCAAACTTGCACTTTTTCAAATGGCTGCAACTCGAAAACTACGGCAGCTAGAGAGTTGATTTGGGTCTTCAAATGCAGCTTGTACCATGCCCTAAAAACCAAAAATAGGATTCCGGAACAAAACCCGCAAGAAAACTTGAAAATTTCAAGGCAAAGTCACCCCTCGACTGGAAAATATAAAACCTTGAATATCTCGGAAACGGAGGCAGCTAGAGGGTCCAAACTTGCACTTTTTCAAATGGCTGTAACTCGAAAACTACGGCAGCTAGAGAGTTGATTTTGGTCTAAAAATGCAGCTTGTACCATGCCCTAAAAACCAAAAATAGGATTCCGGAAAAAAACCCGCAAGAAAACTTGAAAATTTCAAGGCAAAGTCACCCCTCGACTGGAAAATATAAAACCTTGAATATCTCGGAAACGGAGGCAGCTAGAGGGTCCAAACTTGCACTTTTTCAAATGGCCCTACCTCGAAAACTGCGGCAGCTAGAGAGTTGATTTGGATTTTCAAATGCTGCTTGTACCATGCCCTAAAAACCAAAAATAGGATTCCGGAACAAAACCCGCAAGAAAACTTGAAAATTTCAAGGCAAAGTCACCCCTCGACTGGAAAATATAAAACCTTGAATATCTCGGAAACGGAGGCAGCTAGACGGTCCAAACTTGCACTTTTTCAAATGGCCCTACTTCGAAAACTACGGCAGCTAGAGAGTTGATTTGGGTCTTCAAATGCAGCTTGTACCATGCCCTAAAAACCAAAAATAGGATTCCGGAACAAAACCCGCAAGAAAACTTGAAAATTTCAAGGCAAAGTCACCCCTCGACTGGAAAATATAAAACCTTGAATATCTCGGAAACGGAGGCAGCTAGAGGGTCCAAACTTGCACTTTTTCAAATGGCTGTAACTCGAAAACTACGGCAGCTAGAGAGTTGATTTTGGTCTAAAAATGCAGCTTGTACCATGCCCTAAAAACCAAAAATAGGATTCCGGAACAAAACCCGCAAGAAAACTTGAAAATTTCAAGGCAAAGTCACCCCTCGACTGGAAAATATAAAACCTTGAATATCTCGGAAACGGAGGCAGCTAGAGGGTCCAAACTTGCACTTTTTCAAATGGCCCTACCTCGAAAACTGCGGCAGCTAGAGAGTTGATTTGGATCTTCAAATGCTGCTTGTACCATGCCCTAAAAACCAAAAATAGGATTCCGGAACAAAACCCGCAAGAAAACTTGAAAATTTCAAGGCAAAGTCACCCCTCGACTGGAAAATATAAAACCTTGAATATCTCGGAAACGGAGGCAGCTAGACGGTCCAAACTTGCACTTTTTCAAATGGCCCTACTTCGAAAACTACGGCAGCTAGAGAGTTGATTTGGGTCTTCAAATGCAGCTTGTACCATGCCCTAAAAACCAAAAATAGGATTCCGGAACAAAACCCGCAAGAAAACTTGAAAATTTCAAGGCAAAGTCACCCCTCGACTGGAAAATATAAAACCTTGAATATCTCGGAAACGGAGGCAGCTAGAGGGTCCAAACTTGCACTTTTTCAAATGGCTGTAACTCGAAAACTACGGCAGCTAGAGAGTTGATTTTGGTCTAAAAATGCAGCTTGTACCATGCCCTAAAAACCAAAAATAGGATTCCGGAACAAAACCCGCAAGAAAACTTGAAAATTTCAAGGCAAAGTCACCCCTCGACTGGAAAATATAAAACCTTGAATATCTCGGAAACGGAGGCAGCTAGAGGGTCCAAACTTGCACTTTTTCAAATGGCTGTAACTCGAAAACTACGGCAGCTAGAGAGTTGATTTGGGTCTTCAAATGCAGCTTGTACCATGCCCTAAAAACCAAAAATAGGATTCCGGAACAAAACCCGCAAGAAAACTTGAAAATTTCAAGGCAAAGTCACCCCTCGACTGGAAAATATAAAACCTTGAATATCTCGGAAACGGAGGCAGCTAGACGGTCCAAACTTGCACTTTTTCAAATGGCCCTACTTCGAAAACTACGGCAGCTAGAGAGTTGATTTGGGTCTTCAAATGCAGCTTGTACCATGCCCTAAAAACCAAAAATAGGATTCCGGAACAAAACCCGCAAGAAAACTTGAAAATTTCAAGGCAAAGTCACCCCTCGACTGGAAAATATAAAACCTTGAATATCTCGGAAACGGAGGCAGCTTGAGGGTCCAAACTTGCACTTTTTCAAATGGCTGTAACTCGAAAACTACGGCAGCTAGAGAGTTGATTTTGGTCTAAAAATGCAGCTTGTACCATGCCCTAAAAACCAAAAATAGGATTCCGGAACAAAACCCGCAAGAAAACTTGAAAATTTCAAGGCAAAGTCACCCCTCGACTGGAAAATATAAAACCTTGAATATCTCGGAAACGGAGGCAGCTAGAGGGTCCAAACTTGCACTTTTTCAAATGGCTGTAACTCGAAAACTACGGCAGCTAGAGAGTTGATTTGGGTCTTCAAATGCAGCTTGTACCATGCCCTAAAAACCAAAAATAGGATTCCGGAACAAAACCCGCAAGAAAACTTGAAAATTTCAAGGCAAAGTCACCCCTCGACTGGAAAATATAAAACCTTGAATATCTCGGAAACGGAGGCAGCTAGACGGTCCAAACTTGCACTTTTTCAAATGGCCCTACTTCGAAAACTACGGCAGCTAGAGAGTTGATTTGGGTCTTCAAATGCAGCTTGTACCATGCCCTAAAAACCAAAAATAGGATTCCGGAACAAAACCCGCAAGAAAACTTGAAAATTTCAAGGCAAAGTCACCCCTCGACTGGAAAATATAAAACCTTGAATATCTCGGAAACGGAGGCAGCTAGAGGGTCCAAACTTGCACTTTTTCAAATGGCCCTACCTCGAAAACTGCGGCAGCTAGAGAGTTGATTTGGGTCTTCAAATGCTGCTTGTACCATGCCCTAAAAACCAAAAATAGGATTCCGGAACAAAACCCGCAAGAAAACTTGAAAATTTCAAGGCAAAGTCACCCCTCGACTGGAAAATATAAAACCTTGAATATCTCGGAAACGGAGGCAGCTAGAGGGTCCAAACTTGCACTTTTTCAAATGGCTGTAACTCGAAAACTACGGCAGCTAGAGAGTTGATTTGGGTCTTCAAATGCAGCTTGTACCATGCCCTAAAAACCAAAAATAGGATTCCGGAACAAAACCCGCAAGAAAACTTGAAAATTTCAAGGCAAAGTCACCCCTCGACTGGAAAATATAAAACCTTGAATATCTCGGAAACGGAGGCAGCTAGACGGTCCAAACTTGCACTTTTTCAAATGGCCCTACTTCGAAAACTACGGCAGCTAGAGAGTTGATTTGGGTCTTCAAATGCAGCTTGTACCATGCCCTAAAAACCAAAAATAGGATTCCGGAACAAAACCCGCAAGAAAACTTGAAAATTTCAAGGCAAAGTCACCCCTCGACTGGAAAATATAAAACCTTGAATATCTCGGAAACGGAGGCAGCTAGAGGGTCCAAACTTGCACTTTTTCAAATGGCCCTACCTCGAAAACTGCGGCAGCTAGAGAGTTGATTTGGGTCTTCAAATGCTGCTTGTACCATGCCCTAAAAACCAAAAATAGGATTCCGGAACAAAACCCGCAAGAAAACTTGAAAATTTCAAGGCAAAGTCACCCCTCGACTGGAAAATATAAAACCTTGAATATCTCGGAAACGGAGGCAGCTAGAGGGTCCAAACTTGCACTTTTTCAAATGGCCCTACCTCGAAAACTGCGGCAGCTAGAGAGTTGATTTGGGTCTTCAAATGCTGCTTGTACCATGCCCTAAAAACCAAAAATAGGATTCCGGAACAAAACCCGCAAGAAAACTTGAAAATTTCAAGGCAAAGTCACCCCTCGACTGGAAAATATAAAACCTTGAATATCTCGGAAACGGAGGCAGCTAGAGGGTCCAAACTTGCACTTTTTCAAATGGCCCTACTTCGAAAACTGCGGCAGCTAGAGAGTTGATTTGGGTCTTCAAATGCTGCTTGTACCATGCCCTAAAAACCAAAAATAGGATTCCGGAACAAAACCCGCAAGAAAACTTGAAAATTTCAAGGCAAAGTCACCCCTCGACTGGAAAATATAAAACCTTGAATATCTCGGAAACGGAGGCAGCTAGAGGGTCCAAACTTGCACTTTTTCAAATGGCCCTACCTCGAAAACTGCGGCAGCTAGAGAGTTGATTTGGGTCTTCAAATGCTGCTTGTACCATGCCCTAAAAACCAAAAATAGGATTCCGGAACAAAACCCGCAAGAAAACTTGAAAATTTCAAGGCAAAGTCACCCCTCGACTGGAAAATATAAAACCTTGAATATCTCGGAAACGGAGGCAGCTAGAGGGTCCAAACTTGCACTTTTTCAAATGGCTGTAACTCGAAAACTACGGCAGCTAGAGAGTTGATCTTGGTCTAAAAATGCAGCTTTTACCATGCCCTAAAAACCAAAAATAGGATTCCGGAACAAAACCCGCAAGAAAACTTGAAAATTTCAAGGCAAAGTCACCCCTCGACTGGAAAATATAAAACCTTGAATATCTCGGAAACGGAGGCAGCTAGAGGGTCCAAACTTGCACTTTTTCAAATGGCTGTAACTCGAAAACTACGGCAGCTAGAGAGTTGATTTTGGTCTAAAAATGCAGCTTGTACCATGCCCTAAAAACCAAAAATAGGATTCCGGAACAAAACCCGCAAGAAAACTTGAAAATTTCAAGGCAAAGTCACCCCTCGACTGGAAAATATAAAACCTTGAATATCTCGGAAACGGAGGCAGCTAGAGGGTCCAAACTTGCACTTTTTCAAATGGCCCTACCTCGAAAACTGCGGCAGCTAGAGAGTTGATTTGGGTCTTCAAATGCTGCTTGTACCATGCCCTAAAAACCAAAAATAGGATTCCGGAACAAAACCCGCAAGAAAACTTGAAAATTTCAAGGCAAAGTCACCCCTCGACTGGAAAATATAAAACCTTGAATATCTCGGAAACGGAGGCAGCTAGAGGGTCCAAACTTGCACTTTTTCAAATGGCCCTACCTCGAAAACTGCGGCAGCTAGAGAGTTGATTTGGGTCTTCAAATGCAGCTTGTACCATGCCCTAAAAACCAAAAATAGGATTCCGGAACAAAACCCGCAAGAAAACTTGAAAATTTCAAAGCAAAGTCACCCCTCGACTGGAAAATATAAAACCTTGAATATCTCGGAAACGGAGGCAGCTAGAGGGTCCAAACTTGCACTTTTTCAAATGGCTGTAACTCGAAAACTACGGCAGCTAGAGAGTTGATTTTGGTCTAAAAATGCAGCTTGTACCATGCCCTAAAAACCAAAAATAGGATTCCGGAACAAAACCCGCAAGAAAACTTGAAAATTTCAAGGCAAAGTCACCCCTCGACTGGAAAATATAAAACCTTGAATATCTCGGAAACGGAGGCAGCTAGAGGGTCCAAACTTGCACTTTTTCAAATGGCCCTACCTCGAAAACTGCGGCAGCTAGAGAGTTGATTTGGGTCTTCAAATGCAGCTTGTACCATGCCCTAAAAACCAAAAATAGGATTCCGGAACAAAACCCGCAAGAAAACTTGAAAATTTCAAGGCAAAGTCACCCCTCGACTGGAAAATATAAAACCTTGAATATCTCGGAAACGGAGCCAGCTAGAGGGTCCAAACTTGCACTTTTTCAAATGGCCCTACTTCGAAAACTACGGCAGCTAGAGAGTTGATTTTGGTCTTCAAATGCTGCTTGTACCATGCCCTAAAAACCAAAAATAGGATTCCGGAACAAAACCCGCAAGAAAACTTGAAAATTTCAAAGCAAAGTCACCCCTCGACTGGAAAATATAAAACCTTGAATATCTCGGAAACGGAGGCAGCTAGAGGGTCCAAACTTGCACTTTTTCAAATGGCTGCAACTCGAAAACTACGGCAGCTAGAGAGTTGATTTGGGTCTTCAAATGCAGCTTGTACCATGCCCTAAAAACCAAAAATAGGATTCCGGAACAAAACCCGCAAGAAAACTTGAAAATTTCAAGGCAAAGTCACCCCTCGACTGGAAAATATAAAACCTTGAATATCTCGGAAACGGAGGCAGCTAGAGGGTCCAAACTTGCACTTTTTCAAATGGCTGTAACTCGAAAACTACGGCAGCTAGAGAGTTGATTTTGGTCTAAAAATGCAGCTTGTACCATGCCCTAAAAACCAAAAATAGGATTCCGGAACAAAACCCGCAAGAAAACTTGAAAATTTCAAGGCAAAGTCACCCCTCGACTGGAAAATATAAAACCTTGAATATCTCGGAAACGGAGGCAGCTAGAGGGTCCAAACTTGCACTTTTTCAAATGGCCCTACTTCGAAAACTGCGGCAGCTAGAGAGTTGATTTGGGTCTTCAAATGCTGCTTGTACCATGCCCTAAAAACCAAAAATAGGATTCCGGAACAAAACCCGCAAGAAAACTTGAAAATTTCAAGGCAAAGTCACCCCTCGACTGGAAAATATAAAACCTTGAATATCTCGGAAACGGAGGCAGCTAGAGGGTCCAAACTTGCACTTTTTCAAATGGCTGCAACTCGAAAACTACGGCAGCTAGAGAGTTGATTTGGGTCTTCAAATGCAGCTTGTACCATGCCCTAAAAACCAAAAATAGGATTCCGGAACAAAACCCGCAAGAAAACTTGAAAATTTCAAGGCAAAGTCACCCCTCGACTGGAAAATATAAAACCTTGAATATCTCGGAAACGGAGGCAGCTAGAGGGTCCAAACTTGCACTTTTTCAAATGGCCCTACTTCGAAAACTGCGGCAGCTAGAGAGTTGATTTGGGTCTTCAAATGCTGCTTGTACCATGCCCTAAAAACCAAAAATAGGATTCCGGAACAAAACCCGCAAGAAAACTTGAAAATTTCAAGGCAAAGTCACCCCTCGACTGGAAAATATAAAACCTTGAATATCTCGGAAACGGAGGCAGCTAGAGGGTCCAAACTTGCACTTTTTCAAATGGCTGCAACTCGAAAACTACGGCAGCTAGAGAGTTGATTTGGGTCTTCAAATGCAGCTTGTACCATGCCCTAAAAACCAAAAATAGGATTTCGGAACAAAACCCGCAAGAAAACTTGAAAATTTCAAGGCAAAGTCACCCCTCGACTGGAAAATATAAAACCTTGAATATCTCGGAAACGGAGGCAGCTAGAGGGTCCAAACTTGCACTTTTTCAAATGGCTGTAACTCGAAAACTACGGCAGCTAGAGAGTTGATTTTGGTCTAAAAATGCAGCTTGTACCATGCCCTAAAAACCAAAAATAGGATTCCGGAACAAAACCCGCAAGAAAACTTGAAAATTTCAAGGCAAAGTCACCCCTCGACTGGAAAATATAAAACCTTGAATATCTCGGAAACGGAGGCAGCTAGAGGGTCCAAACTTGCACTTTTTCAAATGGCCCTACTTCGAAAACTGCGGCAGCTAGAGAGTTGATTTGGGTCTTCAAATGCTGCTTGTACCATGCCCTAAAAACCAAAAATAGGATTCCGGAACAAAACCCGCAAGAAAACTTGAAAATTTCAAGGCAAAGTCACCCCTCGACTGGAAAATATAAAACCTTGAATATCTCGGAAACGGAGGCAGCTAGAGGGTCCAAACTTGCACTTTTTCAAATGGCCCTACTTCGAAAACTGCGGCAGCTAGAGAGTTGATTTGGGTCTTCAAATGCTGCTTGTACCATGCCCTAAAAACCAAAAATAGGATTCCGGAACAAAACCCGCAAGAAAACTTGAAAATTTCAAGGCAAAGTCACCCCTCGACTGGAAAATATAAAACCTTGAATATCTCGGAAACGGAGGCAGCTAGAGGGTCCAAACTTGCACTTTTTCAAATGGCCCTACCTCGAAAACTGCGGCAGCTAGAGAGTTGATTTGGGTCTTCAAATGCAGCTTGTACCAAGCCCTAAAAACCAAAAATAGGATTCCGGAACAAAACCCGCAAGAAAACTTGAAAATTTCAAAGCAAAGTCACCCCTCGACTGGAAAATATAAAACCTTGAATATCTCGGAAACGGAGGCAGCTAGAGGGTCCAAACTTGCACTTTTTCAAATGGCTGTAACTCGAAAACTACGGCAGCTAGAGAGTTGATTTTGGTCTAAAAATGCAGCTTGTACCATGCCCTAAAAACCAAAAATAGGATTCCGGAACAAAACCCGCAAGAAAACTTGAAAATTTCAAGGCAAAGTCACCCCTCGACTGGAAAATATAAAACCTTGAATATCTCGGAAACGGAGGCAGCTAGAGGGTCCAAACTTGCACTTTTTCAAATGGCCCTACTTCGAAAACTGCGGCAGCTAGAGAGTTGATTTGGGTCTTCAAATGCTGCTTGTACCATGCCCTAAAAACCAAAAATAGGATTCCGGAACAAAACCCGCAAGAAAACTTGAAAATTTCAAGGCAAAGTCACCCCTCGACTGGAAAATATAAAACCTTGAATATCTCGGAAACGGAGGCAGCTAGAGGGTCCAAACTTGCACTTTTTCAAATGGCCCTACTTCGAAAACTGCGGCAGCTAGAGAGTTGATTTGGGTCTTCAAATGCTGCTTGTACCATGCCCTAAAAACCAAAAATAGGATTCCGGAACAAAACCCGCAAGAAAACTTGAAAATTTCAAGGCAAAGTCACCCCTCGACTGGAAAATATAAAACCTTGAATATCTCGGAAACGGAGGCAGCTAGAGGGTCCAAACTTGCACTTTTTCAAATGGCCCTACCTCGAAAACTGCGGCAGCTAGAGAGTTGATTTGGGTCTTCAAATGCAGCTTGTACCAAGCCCTAAAAACCAAAAATAGGATTCCGGAACAAAACCCGCAAGAAAACTTGAAAATTTCAAAGCAAAGTCACCCCTCGACTGGAAAATATAAAACCTTGAATATCTCGGAAACGGAGGCAGCTAGAGGGTCCAAACTTGCACTTTTTCAAATGGCCCTACCTCGAAAACTGCGGCAGCTAGAGAGTTGATTTGGATCTTCAAATGCTGCTTGTACCATGCCCTAAAAACCAAAAATAGGATTCCGGAACAAAACCCGCAAGAAAACTTGAAAATTTCAAGGCAAAGTCACCCCTCGACTGGAAAATATAAAACCTTGAATATCTCGGAAACGGAGGCAGCTAGACGGTCCAAACTTGCACTTTTTCAAATGGCCCTACTTCGAAAACTACGGCAGCTAGAGAGTTGATTTGGGTCTTCAAATGCAGCTTGTACCATGCCCTAAAAACCAAAAATAGGATTCCGGAACAAAACCCGCAAGAAAACTTGAAAATTTCAAGGCAAAGTCACCCCTCGACTGGAAAATATAAAACCTTGAATATCTCGGAAACGGAGGCAGCTAGAGGGTCCAAACTTGCACTTTTTCAAATGGCTGTAACTCGAAAACTACGGCAGCTAGAGAGTTGATTTTGGTCTAAAAATGCAGCTTGTACCATGCCCTAAAAACCAAAAATAGGATTCCGGAACAAAACCCGCAAGAAAACTTGAAAATTTCAAGGCAAAGTCACCCCTCGACTGGAAAATATAAAACCTTGAATATCTCGGAAACGGAGGCAGCTAGAGGGTCCAAACTTGCACTTTTTCAAATGGCTGTAACTCGAAAACTACGGCAGCTAGAGAGTTGATTTGGGTCTTCAAATGCAGCTTGTACCATGCCCTAAAAACCAAAAATAGGATTCCGGAACAAAACCCGCAAGAAAACTTGAAAATTTCAAGGCAAAGTCACCCCTCGACTGGAAAATATAAAACCTTGAATATCTCGGAAACGGAGGCAGCTAGACGGTCCAAACTTGCACTTTTTCAAATGGCCCTACTTCGAAAACTACGGCAGCTAGAGAGTTGATTTGGGTCTTCAAATGCAGCTTGTACCATGCCCTAAAAACCAAAAATAGGATTCCGGAACAAAACCCGCAAGAAAACTTGAAAATTTCAAGGCAAAGTCACCCCTCGACTGGAAAATATAAAACCTTGAATATCTCGGAAACGGAGGCAGCTAGAGGGTCCAAACTTGCACTTTTTCAAATGGCCCTACCTCGAAAACTGCGGCAGCTAGAGAGTTGATTTGGGTCTTCAAATGCTGCTTGTACCATGCCCTAAAAACCAAAAATAGGATTCCGGAACAAAACCCGCAAGAAAACTTGAAAATTTCAAGGCAAAGTCACCCCTCGACTGGAAAATATAAAACCTTGAATATCTCGGAAACGGAGGCAGCTAGAGGGTCCAAACTTGCACTTTTTCAAATGGCTGTAACTCGAAAACTACGGCAGCTAGAGAGTTGATTTGGGTCTTCAAATGCAGCTTGTACCATGCCCTAAAAACCAAAAATAGGATTCCGGAACAAAACCCGCAAGAAAACTTGAAAATTTCAAGGCAAAGTCACCCCTCGACTGGAAAATATAAAACCTTGAATATCTCGGAAACGGAGGCAGCTAGACGGTCCAAACTTGCACTTTTTCAAATGGCCCTACTTCGAAAACTACGGCAGCTAGAGAGTTGATTTGGGTCTTCAAATGCAGCTTGTACCATGCCCTAAAAACCAAAAATAGGATTCCGGAACAAAACCCGCAAGAAAACTTGAAAATTTCAAGGCAAAGTCACCCCTCGACTGGAAAATATAAAACCTTGAATATCTCGGAAACGGAGGCAGCTAGAGGGTCCAAACTTGCACTTTTTCAAATGGCCCTACCTCGAAAACTGCGGCAGCTAGAGAGTTGATTTGGGTCTTCAAATGCTGCTTGTACCATGCCCTAAAAACCAAAAATAGGATTCCGGAACAAAACCCGCAAGAAAACTTGAAAATTTCAAGGCAAAGTCACCCCTCGACTGGAAAATATAAAACCTTGAATATCTCGGAAACGGAGGCAGCTAGAGGGTCCAAACTTGCACTTTTTCAAATGGCCCTACCTCGAAAACTGCGGCAGCTAGAGAGTTGATTTGGGTCTTCAAATGCTGCTTGTACCATGCCCTAAAAACCAAAAATAGGATTCCGGAACAAAACCCGCAAGAAAACTTGAAAATTTCAAGGCAAAGTCACCCCTCGACTGGAAAATATAAAACCTTGAATATCTCGCAAACGGAGGCAGCTAGAGGGTCCAAACTTGCACTTTTTCAAATGGCCCTACCTCGAAAACTGCGGCAGCTAGAGAGTTGATTTGGGTCTTCAAATGCTGCTTGTACCATGCCCTAAAAACCAAAAATAGGATTCCGGAACAAAACCCGCAAGAAAACTTGAAAATTTCAAGGCAAAGTCACCCCTCGACTGGAAAATATAAAACCTTGAATATCTCGGAAACGGAGGCAGCTAGAGGGTCCAAACTTGCACTTTTTCAAATGGCCCTACCTCGAAAACTGCGGCAGCTAGAGAGTTGATTTGGGTCTTCAAATGCTGCTTGTACCATGCCCTAAAAACCAAAAATAGGATTCCGGAACAAAACCCGCAAGAAAACTTGAAAATTTCAAGGCAAAGTCACCCCTCGACTGGAAAATATAAAACCTTGAATATCTCGGAAACGGAGGCAGCTAGAGGGTCCAAACTTGCACTTTTTCAAATGGCCCTACCTCGAAAACTGCGGCAGCTAGAGAGTTGATTTGGGTCTTCAAATGCTGCTTGTACCATGCCCTAAAAACCAAAAATAGGATTCCGGAACAAAACCCGCAAGAAAACTTGAAAATTTCAAGGCAAAGTCACCCCTCGACTGGAAAATATAAAACCTTGAATATCTCGGAAACGGAGGCAGCTAGAGGGTCCAAACTTGCACTTTTTCAAATGGCTGCAACTCGAAAACTACGGCAGCTAGAGAGTTGATTTGGGTCTTCAAATGCAGCTTGTACCATGCCCTAAAAACCAAAAATAGGATTCCGGAACAAAACCCGCAAGAAAACTTGAAAATTTCAAGGCAAAGTCACCCCTCGACTGGAAAATATAAAACCTTGAATATCTCGGAAACGGAGGCAGCTAGAGGGTCCAAACTTGCACTTTTTCAAATGGCTGTAACTCGAAAACTACGGCAGCTAGAGAGTTGATTTTGGTCTAAAAATGCAGCTTGTACCATGCCCTAAAAACCAAAAATAGGATTCCGGAACAAAACCCGCAAGAAAACTTGAAAATTTCAAGGCAAAGTCACCCCTCGACTGGAAAATATAAAACCTTGAATATCTCGGAAACGGAGGCAGCTAGAGGGTCCAAACTTGCACTTTTTCAAATGGCCCTACCTCGAAAACTGCGGCAGCTAGAGAGTTGATTTGGGTCTTCAAATGCTGCTTGTACCATGCCCTAAAAACCAAAAATAGGATTCCGGAACAAAACCCGCAAGAAAACTTGAAAATTTCAAGGCAAAGTCACCCCTCGACTGGAAAATATAAAACCTTGAATATCTCGGAAACGGAGGCAGCTAGAGGGTCCAAACTTGCACTTTTTCAAATGGCCCTACCTCGAAAACTGCGGCAGCTAGAGAGTTGATTTGGGTCTTCAAATGCAGCTTGTACCATGCCCTAAAAACCAAAAATAGGATTCCGGAACAAAACCCGCAAGAAAACTTGAAAATTTCAAAGCAAAGTCACCCCTCGACTGGAAAATATAAAACCTTGAATATCTCGGAAACGGAGGCAGCTAGAGGGTCCAAACTTGCACTTTTTCAAATGGCTGTAACTCGAAAACTACGGCAGCTAGAGAGTTGATTTTGGTCTAAAAATGCAGCTTGTACCATGCCCTAAAAACCAAAAATAGGATTCCGGAACAAAACCCGCAAGAAAACTTGAAAATTTCAAGGCAAAGTCACCCCTCGACTGGAAAATATAAAACCTTGAATATCTCGGAAACGGAGGCAGCTAGAGGGTCCAAACTTGCACTTTTTCAAATGGCCCTACCTCGAAAACTGCGGCAGCTAGAGAGTTGATTTGGGTCTTCAAATGCAGCTTGTACCATGCCCTAAAAACCAAAAATAGGATTCCGGAACAAAACCCGCAAGAAAACTTGAAAATTTCAAGGCAAAGTCACCCCTCGACTGGAAAATATAAAACCTTGAATATCTCGGAAACGGAGCCAGCTAGAGGGTCCAAACTTGCACTTTTTCAAATGGCCCTACCTCGAAAACTACGGCAGCTAGAGAGTTGATTTTGGTCTTCAAATGCTGCTTGTACCATGCCCTAAAAACCAAAAATAGGATTCCGGAACAAAACCCGCAAGAAAACTTGAAAATTTCAAAGCAAAGTCACCCCTCGACTGGAAAATATAAAACCTTGAATATCTCGGAAACGGAGGCAGCTAGAGGGTCCAAACTTGCACTTTTTCAAATGGCTGTAACTCGAAAACTACGGCAGCTAGAGAGTTGATTTTGGTCTAAAAATGCAGCTTGTACCATGCCCTAAAAACCAAAAATAGGATTCCGGAACAAAACCCGCAAGAAAACTTGAAAATTTCAAGGCAAAGTCACCCCTCGACTGGAAAATATAAAACCTTGAATATCTCGGAAACGGAGGCAGCTAGAGGGTCCAAACTTGCACTTTTTCAAATGGCCCTACTTCGAAAACTGCGGCAGCTAGAGAGTTGATTTGGGTCTTCAAATGCTGCTTGTACCATGCCCTAAAAACCAAAAATAGGATTCCGGAACAAAACCCGCAAGAAAACTTGAAAATTTCAAGGCAAAGTCACCCCTCGACTGGAAAATATAAAACCTTGAATATCTCGGAAACGGAGGCAGCTAGAGGGTCCAAACTTGCACTTTTTCAAATGGCCCTACCTCGAAAACTGCGGCAGCTAGAGAGTTGATTTGGGTCTTCAAATGCTGCTTGTACCATGCCCTAAAAACCAAAAATAGGATTCCGGAACAAAACCCGCAAGAAAACTTGAAAATTTCAAGGCAAAGTCACCCCTCGACTGGAAAATATAAAACCTTGAATATCTCGGAAACGGAGGCAGCTAGAGGGTCCAAACTTGCACTTTTTCAAATGGCTGTAACTCGAAAACTACGGCAGCTAGAGAGTTGATTTGGGTCTTCAAATGCAGCTTGTACCATGCCCTAAAAACCAAAAATAGGATTCCGGAACAAAACCCGCAAGAAAACTTGAAAATTTCAAGGCAAAGTCACCCCTCGACTGGAAAATATAAAACCTTGAATATCTCGGAAACGGAGGCAGCTAGACGGTCCAAACTTGCACTTTTTCAAATGGCCCTACTTCGAAAACTACGGCAGCTAGAGAGTTGATTTGGGTCTTCAAATGCAGCTTGTACCATGCCCTAAAAACCAAAAATAGGATTCCGGAACAAAACCCGCAAGAAAACTTGAAAATTTCAAGGCAAAGTCACCCCTCGACTGGAAAATATAAAACCTTGAATATCTCGGAAACGGAGGCAGCTAGAGGGTCCAAACTTGCACTTTTTCAAATGGCCCTACCTCGAAAACTGCGGCAGCTAGAGAGTTGATTTGGGTCTTCAAATGCTGCTTGTACCATGCCCTAAAAACCAAAAATAGGATTCCGGAACAAAACCCGCAAGAAAACTTGAAAATTTCAAGGCAAAGTCACCCCTCGACTGGAAAATATAAAACCTTGAATATCTCGGAAACGGAGGCAGCTAGAGGGTCCAAACTTGCACTTTTTCAAATGGCCCTACCTCGAAAACTGCGGCAGCTAGAGAGTTGATTTGGGTCTTCAAATGCTGCTTGTACCATGCCCTAAAAACCAAAAATAGGATTCCGGAACAAAACCCGCAAGAAAACTTGAAAATTTCAAGGCAAAGTCACCCCTCGACTGGAAAATATAAAACCTTGAATATCTCGGAAACGGAGGCAGCTAGAGGGTCCAAACTTGCACTTTTTCAAATGGCCCTACCTCGAAAACTGCGGCAGCTAGAGAGTTGATTTGGGTCTTCAAATGCTGCTTGTACCATGCCCTAAAAACCAAAAATAGGATTCCGGAACAAAACCCGCAAGAAAACTTGAAAATTTCAAGGCAAAGTCACCCCTCGACTGGAAAATATAAAACCTTGAATATCTCGGAAACGGAGGCAGCTAGAGGGTCCAAACTTGCACTTTTTCAAATGGCTGTAACTCGAAAACTACGGCAGCTAGAGAGTTGATTTGGGTCTTCAAATGCAGCTTGTACCATGCCCTAAAAACCAAAAATAGGATTCCGGAACAAAACCCGCAAGAAAACTTGAAAATTTCAAGGCAAAGTCACCCCTCGACTGGAAAATATAAAACCTTGAATATCTCGGAAACGGAGGCAGCTAGAGGGTCCAAACTTGCACTTTTTCAAATGGCCCTACCTCGAAAACTGCGGCAGCTAGAGAGTTGATTTGGGTCTTCAAATGCTGCTTGTACCATGCCCTAAAAACCAAAAATAGGATTCCGGAACAAAACCCGCAAGAAAACTTGAAAATTTCAAGGCAAAGTCACCCCTCGACTGGAAAATATAAAACCTTGAATATCTCGGAAACGGAGGCAGCTAGAGGGTCCAAACTTGCACTTTTTCAAATGGCTGTAACTCGAAAACTACGGCAGCTAGAGAGTTGATTTGGGTCTTCAAATGCAGCTTGTACCATGCCCTAAAAACCAAAAATAGGATTCCGGAACAAAACCCGCAAGAAAACTTGAAAATTTCAAGGCAAAGTCACCCCTCGACTGGAAAATATAAAACCTTGAATATCTCGGAAACGGAGGCAGCTAGACGGTCCAAACTTGCACTTTTTCAAATGGCCCTACTTCGAAAACTACGGCAGCTAGAGAGTTGATTTGGGTCTTCAAATGCAGCTTGTACCATGCCCTAAAAACCAAAAATAGGATTCCGGAACAAAACCCGCAAGAAAACTTGAAAATTTCAAGGCAAAGTCACCCCTCGACTGGAAAATATAAAACCTTGAATATCTCGGAAACGGAGGCAGCTAGAGGGTCCAAACTTGCACTTTTTCAAATGGCCCTACCTCGAAAACTGCGGCAGCTAGAGAGTTGATTTGGGTCTTCAAATGCTGCTTGTACCATGCCCTAAAAACCAAAAATAGGATTCCGGAACAAAACCCGCAAGAAAACTTGAAAATTTCAAGGCAAAGTCACCCCTCGACTGGAAAATATAAAACCTTGAATATCTCGGAAACGGAGGCAGCTAGAGGGTCCAAACTTGCACTTTTTCAAATGGCCCTACCTCGAAAACTGCGGCAGCTAGAGAGTTGATTTGGGTCTTCAAATGCTGCTTGTACCATGCCCTAAAAACCAAAAATAGGATTCCGGAACAAAACCCGCAAGAAAACTTGAAAATTTCAAGGCAAAGTCACCCCTCGACTGGAAAATATAAAACCTTGAATATCTCGGAAACGGAGGCAGCTAGAGGGTCCAAACTTGCACTTTTTCAAATGGCCCTACCTCGAAAACTGCGGCAGCTAGAGAGTTGATTTGGGTCTTCAAATGCTGCTTGTACCATGCCCTAAAAACCAAAAATAGGATTCCGGAACAAAACCCGCAAGAAAACTTGAAAATTTCAAGGCAAAGTCACCCCTCGACTGGAAAATATAAAACCTTGAATATCTCGGAAACGGAGGCAGCTAGAGGGTCCAAACTTGCACTTTTTCAAATGGCCCTACCTCGAAAACTGCGGCAGCTAGAGAGTTGATTTGGGTCTTCAAATGCTGCTTGTACCATGCCCTAAAAACCAAAAATAGGATTCCGGAACAAAACCCGCAAGAAAACTTGAAAATTTCAAGGCAAAGTCACCCCTCGACTGGAAAATATAAAACCTTGAATATCTCGGAAACGGAGGCAGCTAGAGGGTCCAAACTTGCACTTTTTCAAATGGCCCTACCTCGAAAACTGCGGCAGCTAGAGAGTTGATTTGGGTCTTCAAATGCTGCTTGTACCATGCCCTAAAAACCAAAAATAGGATTCCGGAACAAAACCCGCAAGAAAACTTGAAAATTTCAAGGCAAAGTCACCCCTCGACTGGAAAATATAAAACCTTGAATATCTCGGAAACGGAGGCAGCTAGAGGGTCCAAACTTGCACTTTTTCAAATGGCTGTAACTCGAAAACTACGGCAGCTAGAGAGTTGATTTGGGTCTTCAAATGCAGCTTGTACCATGCCCTAAAAACCAAAAATAGGATTCCGGAACAAAACCCGCAAGAAAACTTGAAAATTTCAAGGCAAAGTCACCCCTCGACTGGAAAATATAAAACCTTGAATATCTCGGAAACGGAGGCAGCTAGAGGGTCCAAACTTGCACTTTTTCAAATGGCCCTACCTCGAAAACTGCGGCAGCTAGAGAGTTGATTTGGGTCTTCAAATGCTGCTTGTACCATGCCCTAAAAACCAAAAATAGGATTCCGGAACAAAACCCGCAAGAAAACTTGAAAATTTCAAGGCAAAGTCACCCCTCGACTGGAAAATATAAAACCTTGAATATCTCGGAAACGGAGGCAGCTAGAGGGTCCAAACTTGCACTTTTTCAAATGGCTGTAACTCGAAAACTACGGCAGCTAGAGAGTTGATTTGGGTCTTCAAATGCAGCTTGTACCATGCCCTAAAAACCAAAAATAGGATTCCGGAACAAAACCCGCAAGAAAACTTGAAAATTTCAAGGCAAAGTCACCCCTCGACTGGAAAATATAAAACCTTGAATATCTCGGAAACGGAGGCAGCTAGACGGTCCAAACTTGCACTTTTTCAAATGGCCCTACTTCGAAAACTACGGCAGCTAGAGAGTTGATTTGGGTCTTCAAATGCAGCTTGTACCATGCCCTAAAAACCAAAAATAGGATTCCGGAACAAAACCCGCAAGAAAACTTGAAAATTTCAAGGCAAAGTCACCCCTCGACTGGAAAATATAAAACCTTGAATATCTCGGAAACGGAGGCAGCTAGAGGGTCCAAACTTGCACTTTTTCAAATGGCCCTACCTCGAAAACTGCGGCAGCTAGAGAGTTGATTTGGGTCTTCAAATGCTGCTTGTACCATGCCCTAAAAACCAAAAATAGGATTCCGGAACAAAACCCGCAAGAAAACTTGAAAATTTCAAGGCAAAGTCACCCCTCGACTGGAAAATATAAAACCTTGAATATCTCGGAAACGGAGGCAGCTAGAGGGTCCAAACTTGCACTTTTTCAAATGGCCCTACCTCGAAAACTGCGGCAGCTAGAGAGTTGATTTGGGTCTTCAAATGCTGCTTGTACCATGCCCTAAAAACCAAAAATAGGATTCCGGAACAAAACCCGCAAGAAAACTTGAAAATTTCAAGGCAAAGTCACCCCTCGACTGGAAAATATAAAACCTTGAATATCTCGGAAACGGAGGCAGCTAGAGGGTCCAAACTTGCACTTTTTCAAATGGCCCTACCTCGAAAACTGCGGCAGCTAGAGAGTTGATTTGGGTCTTCAAATGCTGCTTGTACCATGCCCTAAAAACCAAAAATAGGATTCCGGAACAAAACCCGCAAGAAAACTTGAAAATTTCAAGGCAAAGTCACCCCTCGACTGGAAAATATAAAACCTTGAATATCTCGGAAACGGAGGCAGCTAGAGGGTCCAAACTTGCACTTTTTCAAATGGCCCTACCTCGAAAACTGCGGCAGCTAGAGAGTTGATTTGGGTCTTCAAATGCTGCTTGTACCATGCCCTAAAAACCAAAAATAGGATTCCGGAACAAAACCCGCAAGAAAACTTGAAAATTTCAAGGCAAAGTCACCCCTCGACTGGAAAATATAAAACCTTGAATATCTCGGAAACGGAGGCAGCTAGAGGGTCCAAACTTGCACTTTTTCAAATGGCCCTACCTCGAAAACTGCGGCAGCTAGAGAGTTGATTTGGGTCTTCAAATGCAGCTTGTACCATGCCCTAAAAACCAAAAATAGGATTCCGGAACAAAACCCGCAAGAAAACTTGAAAATTTCAAAGCAAAGTCACCCCTCGACTGGAAAATATAAAACCTTGAATATCTCGGAAACGGAGGCAGCTAGAGGGTCCAAACTTGCACTTTTTCAAATGGCTGTAACTCGAAAACTACGGCAGCTAGAGAGTTGATTTTGGTCTAAAAATGCAGCTTGTACCATGCCCTAAAAACCAAAAATAGGATTCCGGAACAAAACCCGCAAGAAAACTTGAAAATTTCAAGGCAAAGTCACCCCTCGACTGGAAAATATAAAACCTTGAATATCTCGGAAACGGAGGCAGCTAGAGGGTCCAAACTTGCACTTTTTCAAATGGCCCTACCTCGAAAACTGCGGCAGCTAGAGAGTTGATTTGGGTCTTCAAATGCAGCTTGTACCATGCCCTAAAAACCAAAAATAGGATTCCGGAACAAAACCCGCAAGAAAACTTGAAAATTTCAAGGCAAAGTCACCCCTCGACTGGAAAATATAAAACCTTGAATATCTCGGAAACGGAGCCAGCTAGAGGGTCCAAACTTGCACTTTTTCAAATGGCCCTACCTCGAAAACTACGGCAGCTAGAGAGTTGATTTTGGTCTTCAAATGCTGCTTGTACCATGCCCTAAAAACCAAAAATAGGATTCCGGAACAAAACCCGCAAGAAAACTTGAAAATTTCAAAGCAAAGTCACCCCTCGACTGGAAAATATAAAACCTTGAATATCTCGGAAACGGAGGCAGCTAGAGGGTCCAAACTTGCACTTTTTCAAATGGCTGTAACTCGAAAACTACGGCAGCTAGAGAGTTGATTTTGGTCTAAAAATGCAGCTTGTACCATGCCCTAAAAACCAAAAATAGGATTCCGGAACAAAACCCGCAAGAAAACTTGAAAATTTCAAGGCAAAGTCACCCCTCGACTGGAAAATATAAAACCTTGAATATCTCGGAAACGGAGGCAGCTAGAGGGTCCAAACTTGCACTTTTTCAAATGGCCCTACTTCGAAAACTGCGGCAGCTAGAGAGTTGATTTGGGTCTTCAAATGCTGCTTGTACCATGCCCTAAAAACCAAAAATAGGATTCCGGAACAAAACCCGCAAGAAAACTTGAAAATTTCAAGGCAAAGTCACCCCTCGACTGGAAAATATAAAACCTTGAATATCTCGGAAACGGAGGCAGCTAGAGGGTCCAAACTTGCACTTTTTCAAATGGCCCTACCTCGAAAACTGCGGCAGCTAGAGAGTTGATTTGGGTCTTCAAATGCTGCTTGTACCATGCCCTAAAAACCAAAAATAGGATTCCGGAACAAAACCCGCAAGAAAACTTGAAAATTTCAAGGCAAAGTCACCCCTCGACTGGAAAATATAAAACCTTGAATATCTCGGAAACGGAGGCAGCTAGAGGGTCCAAACTTGCACTTTTTCAAATGGCTGTAACTCGAAAACTACGGCAGCTAGAGAGTTGATTTGGGTCTTCAAATGCAGCTTGTACCATGCCCTAAAAACCAAAAATAGGATTCCGGAACAAAACCCGCAAGAAAACTTGAAAATTTCAAGGCAAAGTCACCCCTCGACTGGAAAATATAAAACCTTGAATATCTCGGAAACGGAGGCAGCTAGACGGTCCAAACTTGCACTTTTTCAAATGGCCCTACTTCGAAAACTACGGCAGCTAGAGAGTTGATTTGGGTCTTCAAATGCAGCTTGTACCATGCCCTAAAAACCAAAAATAGGATTCCGGAACAAAACCCGCAAGAAAACTTGAAAATTTCAAGGCAAAGTCACCCCTCGACTGGAAAATATAAAACCTTGAATATCTCGGAAACGGAGGCAGCTAGAGGGTCCAAACTTGCACTTTTTCAAATGGCCCTACCTCGAAAACTGCGGCAGCTAGAGAGTTGATTTGGGTCTTCAAATGCTGCTTGTACCATGCCCTAAAAACCAAAAATAGGATTCCGGAACAAAACCCGCAAGAAAACTTGAAAATTTCAAGGCAAAGTCACCCCTCGACTGGAAAATATAAAACCTTGAATATCTCGGAAACGGAGGCAGCTAGAGGGTCCAAACTTGCACTTTTTCAAATGGCCCTACCTCGAAAACTGCGGCAGCTAGAGAGTTGATTTGGGTCTTCAAATGCTGCTTGTACCATGCCCTAAAAACCAAAAATAGGATTCCGGAACAAAACCCGCAAGAAAACTTGAAAATTTCAAGGCAAAGTCACCCCTCGACTGGAAAATATAAAACCTTGAATATCTCGGAAACGGAGGCAGCTAGAGGGTCCAAACTTGCACTTTTTCAAATGGCCCTACCTCGAAAACTGCGGCAGCTAGAGAGTTGATTTGGGTCTTCAAATGCTGCTTGTACCATGCCCTAAAAACCAAAAATAGGATTCCGGAACAAAACCCGCAAGAAAACTTGAAAATTTCAAGGCAAAGTCACCCCTCGACTGGAAAATATAAAACCTTGAATATCTCGGAAACGGAGGCAGCTAGAGGGTCCAAACTTGCACTTTTTCAAATGGCTGTAACTCGAAAACTACGGCAGCTAGAGAGTTGATTTGGGTCTTCAAATGCAGCTTGTACCATGCCCTAAAAACCAAAAATAGGATTCCGGAACAAAACCCGCAAGAAAACTTGAAAATTTCAAGGCAAAGTCACCCCTCGACTGGAAAATATAAAACCTTGAATATCTCGGAAACGGAGGCAGCTAGAGGGTCCAAACTTGCACTTTTTCAAATGGCCCTACCTCGAAAACTGCGGCAGCTAGAGAGTTGATTTGGGTCTTCAAATGCTGCTTGTACCATGCCCTAAAAACCAAAAATAGGATTCCGGAACAAAACCCGCAAGAAAACTTGAAAATTTCAAGGCAAAGTCACCCCTCGACTGGAAAATATAAAACCTTGAATATCTCGGAAACGGAGGCAGCTAGAGGGTCCAAACTTGCACTTTTTCAAATGGCTGTAACTCGAAAACTACGGCAGCTAGAGAGTTGATTTGGGTCTTCAAATGCAGCTTGTACCATGCCCTAAAA
This sequence comes from Chloromyia formosa, assembly GCA_964017055.1. Taxonomy (NCBI): domain Eukaryota; kingdom Metazoa; phylum Arthropoda; class Insecta; order Diptera; family Stratiomyidae; genus Chloromyia; species Chloromyia formosa. Next base: position 12,794,544 of record OZ024818.1, on the reverse strand, counting down.
ACCAAAAATAGGATTCCGGAACAAAACCCGCAAGAAAACTTGAAAATTTCAAGGCAAAGTCACCCCTCGACTGGAAAATATAAAACCTTGAATATCTCGGAAACGGAGGCAGCTAGACGGTCCAAACTTGCACTTTTTCAAATGGCCCTACTTCGAAAACTACGGCAGCTAGAGAGTTGATTTGGGTCTTCAAATGCAGCTTGTACCATGCCCTAAAAACCAAAAATAGGATTCCGGAACAAAACCCGCAAGAAAACTTGAAAATTTCAAGGCAAAGTCACCCCTCGACTGGAAAATATAAAACCTTGAATATCTCGGAAACGGAGGCAGCTAGAGGGTCCAAACTTGCACTTTTTCAAATGGCCCTACCTCGAAAACTGCGGCAGCTAGAGAGTTGATTTGGGTCTTCAAATGCTGCTTGTACCATGCCCTAAAAACCAAAAATAGGATTCCGGAACAAAACCCGCAAGAAAACTTGAAAATTTCAAGGCAAAGTCACCCCTCGACTGGAAAATATAAAACCTTGAATATCTCGGAAACGGAGGCAGCTAGAGGGTCCAAACTTGCACTTTTTCAAATGGCCCTACCTCGAAAACTGCGGCAGCTAGAGAGTTGATTTGGGTCTTCAAATGCTGCTTGTACCATGCCCTAAAAACCAAAAATAGGATTCCGGAACAAAACCCGCAAGAAAACTTGAAAATTTCAAGGCAAAGTCACCCCTCGACTGGAAAATATAAAACCTTGAATATCTCGGAAACGGAGGCAGCTAGAGGGTCCAAACTTGCACTTTTTCAAATGGCCCTACCTCGAAAACTGCGGCAGCTAGAGAGTTGATTTGGGTCTTCAAATGCTGCTTGTACCATGCCCTAAAAACCAAAAATAGGATTCCGGAACAAAACCCGCAAGAAAACTTGAAAATTTCAAGGCAAAGTCACCCCTCGACTGGAAAATATAAAACCTTGAATATCTCGGAAACGGAGGCAGCTAGAGGGTCCAAACTTGCACTTTTTCAAATGGCCCTACCTCGAAAACTGCGGCAGCTAGAGAGTTGATTTGGGTCTTCAAATGCTGCTTGTACCATGCCCTAAAAACCAAAAATAGGATTCCGGAACAAAACCCGCAAGAAAACTTGAAAATTTCAAGGCAAAGTCACCCCTCGACTGGAAAATATAAAACCTTGAATATCTCGGAAACGGAGGCAGCTAGAGGGTCCAAACTTGCACTTTTTCAAATGGCCCTACCTCGAAAACTGCGGCAGCTAGAGAGTTGATTTGGGTCTTCAAATGCTGCTTGTACCATGCCCTAAAAACCAAAAATAGGATTCCGGAACAAAACCCGCAAGAAAACTTGAAAATTTCAAGGCAAAGTCACCCCTCGACTGGAAAATATAAAACCTTGAATATCTCGGAAACGGAGGCAGCTAGAGGGTCCAAACTTGCACTTTTTCAAATGGCTGTAACTCGAAAACTACGGCAGCTAGAGAGTTGATTTGGGTCTTCAAATGCAGCTTGTACCATGCCCTAAAAACCAAAAATAGGATTCCGGAACAAAACCCGCAAGAAAACTTGAAAATTTCAAGGCAAAGTCACCCCTCGACTGGAAAATATAAAACCTTGAATATCTCGGAAACGGAGGCAGCTAGAGGGTCCAAACTTGCACTTTTTCAAATGGCCCTACCTCGAAAACTGCGGCAGCTAGAGAGTTGATTTGGGTCTTCAAATGCTGCTTGTACCATGCCCTAAAAACCAAAAATAGGATTCCGGAACAAAACCCGCAAGAAAACTTGAAAATTTCAAGGCAAAGTCACCCCTCGACTGGAAAATATAAAACCTTGAATATCTCGGAAACGGAGGCAGCTAGAGGGTCCAAACTTGCACTTTTTCAAATGGCTGTAACTCGAAAACTACGGCAGCTAGAGAGTTGATTTGGGTCTTCAAATGCAGCTTGTACCATGCCCTAAAAACCAAAAATAGGATTCCGGAACAAAACCCGCAAGAAAACTTGAAAATTTCAAGGCAAAGTCACCCCTCGACTGGAAAATATAAAACCTTGAATATCTCGGAAACGGAGGCAGCTAGACGGTCCAAACTTGCACTTTTTCAAATGGCCCTACTTCGAAAACTACGGCAGCTAGAGAGTTGATTTGGGTCTTCAAATGCAGCTTGTACCATGCCCTAAAAACCAAAAATAGGATTCCGGAACAAAACCCGCAAGAAAACTTGAAAATTTCAAGGCAAAGTCACCCCTCGACTGGAAAATATAAAACCTTGAATATCTCGGAAACGGAGGCAGCTAGAGGGTCCAAACTTGCACTTTTTCAAATGGCCCTACCTCGAAAACTGCGGCAGCTAGAGAGTTGATTTGGGTCTTCAAATGCTGCTTGTACCATGCCCTAAAAACCAAAAATAGGATTCCGGAACAAAACCCGCAAGAAAACTTGAAAATTTCAAGGCAAAGTCACCCCTCGACTGGAAAATATAAAACCTTGAATATCTCGGAAACGGAGGCAGCTAGAGGGTCCAAACTTGCACTTTTTCAAATGGCCCTACCTCGAAAACTGCGGCAGCTAGAGAGTTGATTTGGGTCTTCAAATGCTGCTTGTACCATGCCCTAAAAACCAAAAATAGGATTCCGGAACAAAACCCGCAAGAAAACTTGAAAATTTCAAGGCAAAGTCACCCCTCGACTGGAAAATATAAAACCTTGAATATCTCGGAAACGGAGGCAGCTAGAGGGTCCAAACTTGCACTTTTTCAAATGGCCCTACCTCGAAAACTGCGGCAGCTAGAGAGTTGATTTGGGTCTTCAAATGCTGCTTGTACCATGCCCTAAAAACCAAAAATAGGATTCCGGAACAAAACCCGCAAGAAAACTTGAAAATTTCAAGGCAAAGTCACCCCTCGACTGGAAAATATAAAACCTTGAATATCTCGGAAACGGAGGCAGCTAGAGGGTCCAAACTTGCACTTTTTCAAATGGCCCTACCTCGAAAACTGCGGCAGCTAGAGAGTTGATTTGGGTCTTCAAATGCTGCTTGTACCATGCCCTAAAAACCAAAAATAGGATTCCGGAACAAAACCCGCAAGAAAACTTGAAAATTTCAAGGCAAAGTCACCCCTCGACTGGAAAATATAAAACCTTGAATATCTCGGAAACGGAGGCAGCTAGAGGGTCCAAACTTGCACTTTTTCAAATGGCCCTACCTCGAAAACTGCGGCAGCTAGAGAGTTGATTTGGGTCTTCAAATGCTGCTTGTACCATGCCCTAAAAACCAAAAATAGGATTCCGGAACAAAACCCGCAAGAAAACTTGAAAATTTCAAGGCAAAGTCACCCCTCGACTGGAAAATATAAAACCTTGAATATCTCGGAAACGGAGGCAGCTAGAGGGTCCAAACTTGCACTTTTTCAAATGGCTGCAACTCGAAAACTACGGCAGCTAGAGAGTTGATTTGGGTCTTCAAATGCAGCTTGTACCATGCCCTAAAAACCAAAAATAGGATTCCGGAACAAAACCCGCAAGAAAACTTGAAAATTTCAAGGCAAAGTCACCCCTCGACTGGAAAATATAAAACCTTGAATATCTCGGAAACGGAGGCAGCTAGAGGGTCCAAACTTGCACTTTTTCAAATGGCTGTAACTCGAAAACTACGGCAGCTAGAGAGTTGATTTTGGTCTAAAAATGCAGCTTGTACCATGCCCTAAAAACCAAAAATAGGATTCCGGAACAAAACCCGCAAGAAAACTTGAAAATTTCAAGGCAAAGTCACCCCTCGACTGGAAAATATAAAACCTTGAATATCTCGGAAACGGAGGCAGCTAGAGGGTCCAAACTTGCACTTTTTCAAATGGCCCTACCTCGAAAACTGCGGCAGCTAGAGAGTTGATTTGGGTCTTCAAATGCTGCTTGTACCATGCCCTAAAAACCAAAAATAGGATTCCGGAACAAAACCCGCAAGAAAACTTGAAAATTTCAAGGCAAAGTCACCCCTCGACTGGAAAATATAAAACCTTGAATATCTCGGAAACGGAGGCAGCTAGAGGGTCCAAACTTGCACTTTTTCAAATGGCCCTACCTCGAAAACTGCGGCAGCTAGAGAGTTGATTTGGGTCTTCAAATGCAGCTTGTACCATGCCCTAAAAACCAAAAATAGGATTCCGGAACAAAACCCGCAAGAAAACTTGAAAATTTCAAAGCAAAGTCACCCCTCGACTGGAAAATATAAAACCTTGAATATCTCGGAAACGGAGGCAGCTAGAGGGTCCAAACTTGCACTTTTTCAAATGGCTGTAACTCGAAAACTACGGCAGCTAGAGAGTTGATTTTGGTCTAAAAATGCAGCTTGTACCATGCCCTAAAAACCAAAAATAGGATTCCGGAACAAAACCCGCAAGAAAACTTGAAAATTTCAAGGCAAAGTCACCCCTCGACTGGAAAATATAAAACCTTGAATATCTCGGAAACGGAGGCAGCTAGAGGGTCCAAACTTGCACTTTTTCAAATGGCCCTACCTCGAAAACTGCGGCAGCTAGAGAGTTGATTTGGGTCTTCAAATGCAGCTTGTACCATGCCCTAAAAACCAAAAATAGGATTCCGGAACAAAACCCGCAAGAAAACTTGAAAATTTCAAGGCAAAGTCACCCCTCGACTGGAAAATATAAAACCTTGAATATCTCGGAAACGGAGCCAGCTAGAGGGTCCAAACTTGCACTTTTTCAAATGGCCCTACTTCGAAAACTACGGCAGCTAGAGAGTTGATTTTGGTCTTCAAATGCTGCTTGTACCATGCCCTAAAAACCAAAAATAGGATTCCGGAACAAAACCCGCAAGAAAACTTGAAAATTTCAAAGCAAAGTCACCCCTCGACTGGAAAATATAAAACCTTGAATATCTCGGAAACGGAGGCAGCTAGAGGGTCCAAACTTGCACTTTTTCAAATGGCTGTAACTCGAAAACTACGGCAGCTAGAGAGTTGATTTTGGTCTAAAAATGCAGCTTGTACCATGCCCTAAAAACCAAAAATAGGATTCCGGAACAAAACCCGCAAGAAAACTTGAAAATTTCAAGGCAAAGTCACCCCTCGACTGGAAAATATAAAACCTTGAATATCTCGGAAACGGAGGCAGCTAGAGGGTCCAAACTTGCACTTTTTCAAATGGCCCTACTTCGAAAACTGCGGCAGCTAGAGAGTTGATTTGGGTCTTCAAATGCTGCTTGTACCATGCCCTAAAAACCAAAAATAGGATTCCGGAACAAAACCCGCAAGAAAACTTGAAAATTTCAAGGCAAAGTCACCCCTCGACTGGAAAATATAAAACCTTGAATATCTCGGAAACGGAGGCAGCTAGAGGGTCCAAACTTGCACTTTTTCAAATGGCTGCAACTCGAAAACTACGGCAGCTAGAGAGTTGATTTGGGTCTTCAAATGCAGCTTGTACCATGCCCTAAAAACCAAAAATAGGATTCCGGAACAAAACCCGCAAGAAAACTTGAAAATTTCAAGGCAAAGTCACCCCTCGACTGGAAAATATAAAACCTTGAATATCTCGGAAACGGAGGCAGCTAGAGGGTCCAAACTTGCACTTTTTCAAATGGCCCTACTTCGAAAACTGCGGCAGCTAGAGAGTTGATTTGGGTCTTCAAATGCTGCTTGTACCATGCCCTAAAAACCAAAAATAGGATTCCGGAACAAAACCCGCAAGAAAACTTGAAAATTTCAAGGCAAAGTCACCCCTCGACTGGAAAATATAAAACCTTGAATATCTCGGAAACGGAGGCAGCTAGAGGGTCCAAACTTGCACTTTTTCAAATGGCTGCAACTCGAAAACTACGGCAGCTAGAGAGTTGATTTGGGTCTTCAAATGCAGCTTGTACCATGCCCTAAAAACCAAAAATAGGATTTCGGAACAAAACCCGCAAGAAAACTTGAAAATTTCAAGGCAAAGTCACCCCTCGACTGGAAAATATAAAACCTTGAATATCTCGGAAACGGAGGCAGCTAGAGGGTCCAAACTTGCACTTTTTCAAATGGCTGTAACTCGAAAACTACGGCAGCTAGAGAGTTGATTTTGGTCTAAAAATGCAGCTTGTACCATGCCCTAAAAACCAAAAATAGGATTCCGGAACAAAACCCGCAAGAAAACTTGAAAATTTCAAGGCAAAGTCACCCCTCGACTGGAAAATATAAAACCTTGAATATCTCGGAAACGGAGGCAGCTAGAGGGTCCAAACTTGCACTTTTTCAAATGGCCCTACTTCGAAAACTGCGGCAGCTAGAGAGTTGATTTGGGTCTTCAAATGCCGCTTGTACCATGCCCTAAAAACCAAAAATAGGATTCCGGAACAAAACCCGCAAGAAAACTTGAAAATTTCAAGGCAAAGTCACCCCTCGACTGGAAAATATAAAACCTTGAATATCTCGGAAACGGAGGCAGCTAGAGGGTCCAAACTTGCACTTTTTCAAATGGCCCTACTTCGAAAACTGCGGCAGCTAGAGAGTTGATTTGGGTCTTCAAATGCTGCTTGTACCATGCCCTAAAAACCAAAAATAGGATTCCGGAACAAAACCCGCAAGAAAACTTGAAAATTTCAAGGCAAAGTCACCCCTCGACTGGAAAATATAAAACCTTGAATATCTCGGAAACGGAGGCAGCTAGAGGGTCCAAACTTGCACTTTTTCAAATGGCCCTACCTCGAAAACTGCGGCAGCTAGAGAGTTGATTTGGGTCTTCAAATGCAGCTTGTACCAAGCCCTAAAAACCAAAAATAGGATTCCGGAACAAAACCCGCAAGAAAACTTGAAAATTTCAAGGCAAAGTCACCCCTCGACTGGAAAATATAAAACCTTGAATATCTCGGAAACGGAGGCAGCTAGAGGGTCCAAACTTGCACTTTTTCAAATGGCTGTAACTCGAAAACTACGGCAGCTAGAGAGTTGATTTTGGTCTAAAAATGCAGCTTGTACCATGCCCTAAAAACCAAAAATAGGATTCCGGAACAAAACCCGCAAGAAAACTTGAAAATTTCAAGGCAAAGTCACCCCTCGACTGGAAAATATAAAACCTTGAATATCTCGGAAACGGAGGCAGCTAGAGGGTCCAAACTTGCACTTTTTCAAATGGCCCTACCTCGAAAACTGCGGCAGCTAGAGAGTTGATTTGGGTCTTCAAATGCAGCTTGTACCATGCCCTAAAAACCAAAAATAGGATTCCAGAACAAAACCCGCAAGAAAACTTGAAAATTTCAAGGCAAAGTCACCCCTCGACTGGAAAATATAAAACCTTGAATATCTCGGAAACGGAGCCAGCTAGAGGGTCCAAACTTGCACTTTTTCAAATGGCCCTACTTCGAAAACTACGGCAGCTAGAGAGATGATTTTGGTCTTCAAATGCTGCTTGTACCATGCCCTAAAAACCAAAAATAGGATTCCGGAACAAAACCCGCAAGAAAACTTGAAAATTTCAAAGCAAAGTCACCCCTCGACTGGAAAATATAAAACCTTGAATATCTCGGAAACGGAGGCAGCTAGAGGGTCCAAACTTGCACTTTTTCAAATGGCTGCAACTCGAAAACTACGGCAGCTAGAGAGTTGATTTGGGTCTTCAAATGCAGCTTGTACCATGCCCTAAAAACCAAAAATAGGATTCTGGAACAAAACCCGCAAGAAAACTTGAAAATTTCAAGGCAAAGTCACCCCTCGACTGGAAAATATAAAACCTTGAATATCTCGGAAACGGAGGCAGCTAGAGGGTCCAAACTTGCACTTTTTCAAATGGCTGTAACTCGAAAACTACGGCAGTTAGAGAGTTGATTTTGGTCTAAAAATGCAGCTTGTACCATGCCCTAAAAACCAAAAATAGGATTCCGGAACAAAACCCGCAAGAAAACTTGAAAATTTCAAGGCAAAGTCACCCCTCGACTGGAAAATATAAAACCTTAAATATCTCGGAAACGGAGGCAGCTAGAGGGTCCAAACTTGCACTTTTTCAAATGGCCCTACTTCGAAAACTGCGGCAGCTAGAGAGTTGATTTGGGTCTTCAAATGCTGCTTGTACCATGCCCTAAAAACCAAAAATAGGATTCCGGAACAAAACCCGCAAGAAAACTTGAAAATTTCAAGGCAAAGTCACCCCTCGACTGGAAAATATAAAACCTTGAATATCTCGGAAACGGAGGCAGCTAGAGGGTCCAAACTTGCACTTTTTCAAATGGCTGTAACTCGAAAACTACGGCAGCTAGAGAGTTGATTTTGGTCTAAAAATGCAGCTTGTACCATGCCCTAGAAACCAAAAATAGGATTCCGGAACAAAACCCGCAAGAAAACTTGAAAATTTCAAGGCAAAGTCACCCCTCGACTGGAAAATATAAAACCTTGAATATCTCGGAAACGGAGGCAGCTAGAGGGTCCAAACTTGCACTTTTTCAAATGGCCCTACTTCGAAAACTGCGGCAGCTAGAGAGTTGATTTGGGTCTTCAAATGCTGCTTGTACCATGCCCTAAAAACCAAAAATAGGATTCCGGAACAAAACCCGCAAGAAAACTTGAAAATTTCAAGGCAAAGTCACCCCTCGACTGGAAAATATAAAACCTTGAATATCTCGGAAACGGAGGCAGCTAGAGGGTCCAAACTTGCACTTTTTCAAATGGCCCTACTTCGAAAACTGCGGCAGCTAGAGAGTTGATTTGGGTCTTCAAATGCTGCTTGTACCATGCCCTAAAAACCAAAAATAGGATTCCGGAACAAAACCCGCAAGAAAACTTGAAAATTTCAAAGCAAAGTCACCCCTCGACTGGAAAATATAAAACCTTGAATATCTCGGAAACGGAGGCAGCTAGAGGGTCCAAACTTGCACTTTTTCAAATGGCCCTACCTCGAAAACTGCGGCAGCTAGAGAGTTGATTTGGGTCTTCAAATGCAGCTTGTACCATGCCCTAAAAACCAAAAATAGGATTCCGGAACAAAACCCGCAAGAAAACTTGAAAATTTCAAAGCAAAGTCACCCCTCGACTGGAAAATATAAAACCTTGAATATCTCGGAAACGGAGGCAGCTAGAGGGTCCAAACTTGCACTTTTTCAAATGGCCCTACCTCGAAAACTGCGGCAGCTAGAGAGTTGATTTGGGTCTTCAAATGCAGCTTGTACCATGCCCTAAAAACCAAAAATAGGATTCCGGAACAAAACCCGCAAGAAAACTTGAAAATTTCAAAGCAAAGTCACCCCTCGACTGGAAAATATAAAACCTTGAATATCTCGGAAACGGAGGCAGCTAGAGGGTCCAAACTTGCACTTTTTCAAATGGCCCTACTTCGAAAACTGCGGCAGCTAGAGAGTTGATTTGGGTCTTCAAATGCTGCTTGTACCATGCCCTAAAAACCAAAAATAGGATTCCGGAACAAAACCCGCAAGAAAACTTGAAAATTTCAAGGCAAAGTCACCCCTCGACTGGAAAATATAAAACCTTGAATATCTCGGAAACGGAGGCAGCTAGAGGGTCCAAACTTGCACTTTTTCAAATGGCTGCAACTCGAAAACTACGGCAGCTAGAGAGTTGATTTGGGTCTTCAAATGCAGCTTGTACCATGCCCTAAAAACCAAAAATAGGATTCCGGAACAAAACCCGCAAGAAAACTTGAAAATTTCAAGGCAAAGTCACCCCTCGACTGGAAAATATAAAACCTTGAATATCTCGGAAACGGAGGCAGCTAGAGGGTCCAAACTTGCACTTTTTCAAATGGCTGTAACTCGAAAACTACGGCAGCTAGAGAGTTGATTTTGGTCTAAAAATGCAGCTTGTACCATGCCCTAAAAACCAAAAATAGGATTCCGGAACAAAACCCGCAAGAAAACTTGAAAATTTCAAGGGAAAGTCACCCCTCGACTGGAAAATATAAAACCTTGAATATCTCGGAAACGGAGGCAGCTAGAGGGTCCAAACTTGCACTTTTTCAAATGGCCCTACCTCGAAAACTGCGGCAGCTAGAGAGTTGATTTGGGTCTAAAAATGCAGCTTGTACCATGCCCTAAAAACCAAAAATAGGATTCCGGAACAAAACCCGCAAGAAAACTTGAAAATTTCAAGGCAAAGTCACCCCTCGACTGGAAAATATAAAACCTTGAATATCTCGGAAACGGAGGCAGCTAGAGGGTCCAAACTTGCACTTTTTCAAATGGCCCTACTTCGAAAACTGCGGCAGCTAGAGAGTTGATTTGGCTCTTCAAATGCTGCTTGTACCATGCCCTAAAAACCAAAAATAGGATTCCGGAACAAAACCCGCAAGAAAACTTGAAAATTTCAAGGCAAAGTCACCCCTCGACTGGAAAATATAAAACCTTGAATATCTCGGAAACGGAGGCAGCTAGAGGGTCCAAACTTGCACTTTTTCAAATGGCTGCAACTCGAAAACTACGGCAGCTAGAGAGTTGATTTGGGTCTTCAAATGCAGCTTGTACCATGCCCTAAAAACCAAAAATAGGATTCCGGAACAAAACCCGCAAGAAAACTTGAAAATTTCAAGGCAAAGTCACCCCTCGACTGGAAAATATAAAACCTTGAATATCTCGGAAACGGAGACAGCTAGAGGGTCCAAACTTGCACTTTTTCAAATGGCCCTACTTCGAAAACTGCGGCAGCTAGAGAGTTGATTTGGGTCTTCAAATGCTGCTTGTACCATGCCCTAAAAACCAAAAATAGGATTCCGGAACAAAACCCGCAAGAAAACTTGAAAATTTCAAGGCAAAGTCACCCCTCGACTGGAAAATATAAAACCTTGAATATCTCGGAAACGGAGGCAGCTAGAGGGTCCAAACTTGCACTTTTTCAAATGGCCCTACCTCGAAAACTGCGGCAGCTAGAGAGTTGATTTGGGTCTTCAAATGCTGCTTGTACCATGCCCTAAAAACCAAAAATAGGATTCCGGAACAAAACCCGCAAGAAAACTTGAAAATTTCAAGGCAAAGTCACCCCTCGACTGGAAAATATAAAACCTTGAATATCTCGGAAACGGAGGCAGCTAGAGGGTCCAAACTTGCACTTTTTCAAATGGCTGTAACTCGAAAACTACGGCAGCTAGAGAGTTGATTTTGGTCTAAAAATGCAGCTTGTACCATGCCCTAAAAACCAAAAATAGGATTCCGGAACAAAACCCGCAAGAAAACTTGAAAATTTCAAGGCAAAGTCACCCCTCGACTGGAAAATATAAAACCTTGAATATCTCGGAAACGGAGGCAGCTAGAGGGTCCAAACTTGCACTTTTTCAAATGGCTGTAACTCGAAAACTACGGCAGCTAGAGAGTTGATTTTGGTCTAAAAATGCAGCTTGTACCATGCCCTAAAAACCAAGAATAGGATTCCGGAACAAAACCCGCAAGAAAACTTGAAAATTTCAAGGCAAAGTCACCCCTCGACTGGAAAATATAAAACCTTGAATATCTCGGAAACGGAGGCAGCTAGAGGGTCCAAACTTGCACTTTTTCAAATGGCTGTAACTCGAAAACTACGGCAGCTAGAGAGTTGATTTTGGTCTAAAAATGCAGCTTGTACCATGCCCTAAAAACCAAAAATAGGATTCCGGAACAAAACCCGCAAGAAAACTTGAAAATTTCAAGGCAAAGTCACCCCTCGACTGGAAAATATAAAACCTTGAATATCTCGGAAACGGAGGCAGCTAGAGGGTCCAAACTTGCACTTTTTCAAATGGCCCTACCTCGAAAACTGCGGCAGCTAGAGAGTTGATTTTGGTCTTAAAATGCAGCTTGTACCATGCCCTAAAAACCGAAAATAGGATTCCGGAACAAAACCCGCAAGAAAACTTGAAAATTTCAAAGCAAAGTCACCCCTCGACTGGAAAATATAAAACCTTGAATATCTCGGAAACGGAGGCAGCTAGAGGGTCCAAACTTGCACTTTTTCAAATGGCTGTAACTCGAAAACTACAGGTGCGTTCCGCTGCACCCCCCACTAACGCAAACTACGAAAACGACTATTGTATAGTTATGTGCTAGTTATGTGCTGGTTATGTGCTGCATTCAAAAGTTTTGTGCTCGTCAAATAAAAAAAATATTGACACTTCAAAATGGGGGGTGTAGAGGAACGTTCCGCTACACCCCCCCACTAGAAATATTGAACTAACCTTATTCAAACCCATGTCAGAGTTATGTGCTAGTTATGTGCTGGTTATGTGCCGCATTTAAAAGTTTTGTGCTCATGAATTAAAAAAATTATTAGCGGTTCAAAATGGGGGGTGTGGAACAACGTTCCGCTGCACCCTCCCTAATATCTGATCTGACGATCTTGCTTTTTAAGAGATTCATTCACTGGACGGAAACTCATCCGAGTGAAGGTTATCATACGAAGAAGAGCTGCAAATTGAATACCACAGAAGAGGAAGAACAAGCAATCGGGAAAATAAGGAAGCCCAATCGAAATTAAGTCATAACGGCATTGGAGAGTGCAACGAATAAGATATTTGAAACTTTGACTTTAACACACGTTTTCCAAATTATATCAGACTCCTTAACTTTCACAAACTTTCATTTGATAAAAAAAAGTTAAAAACCCTCGTTTAACAGTACAGGGTGGGCCATCTAGTGGTTTCTTTTTAAATCATCATCATCATCATCGTGGCGCGACAGCCCGACGTCGGGCCTTGGCCGCCTGGATCATTGTCCTCCAATTATCTCGGTCACGTGACCGCGTCCTCCAATTTTGGGAGCCCAGCAGCTGCGCGGCGTCCACACCTACTGAGCTCTCCCAACGAGATCTCGGTCGTCCTCGCAGTCTCGCTCCGTCAACTCGTTCTGCATTCATTACTCTCTTAGGCATGCGATCGTCGTCCATTCTTTGTACATGCCCTGCCCATTGAAGTCGTTGTAGTTTGACGATTTTCGAGACTTGCAGCTCATCGTACATTTCATACAACTCATGGTTGTACCGGATGCGCCATCCATCTCGATCGCAAACGTATCTGAACACTTAAAGAAAGAATCAAAAAATCATAAAAAAGCACGCATAAATTCCTGCGTTCAATAGTTCATGAACTTAAAGCATAGGAATTTGTATAGAAAGATCGTTTCCGCATAGTAATCTAAGTGCATACTTAACTTTTCTTTGTGTATCCACTGCAATGTGTAAACATAAGACCAAAGCCCTATTGCACCAACCACTTATCAACTTATCAAATTTTACGCTAAATTTCTGTTGCACCAAATAGAGAAACGAAAAGTACTCAAATAATATTTGAAAAGCAAAAAACACTCACTTATCAAATTTTTGTTGCACCAACGAGAAAATCGGAAAGTAATAACTTTTGTAATCGTAAGTGGTAAGTTTAGCAAATCATTGACTTTTGTTTCACTTTTGGTTGCACGAAGAACTTATAGTAATCAAATAATAATTTCATTTGGATAACTTATTAATATTTTTGCTTAGAAAAATTCCGTTTTTGGTTTGAATAAAACACAAATCTGCGCGGGCTCTAAGAATGATAAATTTCGAATATACCCCAGTTATGTTCAAACTAATGATTGAATAGGTCATTTCAAAAACAATATAAGTAAATTATTTCAAATACATTGTTTCTGTGGCAAACGGTTGCTTAGAAGTAGCCACACTATATGCACAACATAATGCTCGTATAATAAATCCATTAAGTCAAAAAAATCACATAAATGTCGGTCTGCTTTAGTTTGGTTTTAACGACTTAAGTCGTTTTTGAGGTAACAGATTCAATTATGCTATCAGATTCAAGAACATATGAAAGTAGAATTATTTTTGAACAAATTACCAACCATGTATTCGATTTATGCTTTTGTTGATCTTTAATTCGTGAAAAATAGCAAAGAGTCGTCGAAGAATCTCTTTGGAGATAGTAATTGTGTCTTTTTATCGCATCCATCAAAATGGAAACCTTATATGAAAATATTGTTTGTGCTGCTTGGAGCCGACCCATAATCCGAACGTGCAGTGTCACACATTATTTTATTACGATTATTTCGTTTGTCCCAAGTTTATGAACCACTTCATTAAGCGCACACTATCGGGCAAACCATTTGATCTAGCAGATATACTGATAAGAAATGACACATTTGTATTTCATATGCATTTTTGTTTTTTCAAAAACTAATTCTTTATTTTTAATCATCGATTCGTTAAGCCACAATGGTTTAATTTCATCCATGAGATTGCATGCCAACGGATGTCCATGAAAAAAATTTGGGGCATTTTTGGCAAATGTACATGAGGCGGCATACTGCGTATGATAAAAACGGATGATAAAAAAAATTAAGTACCGGGTGCCAATATTTGGTGATCGAAGGAAAAATTCAAGAAATTTCGGAACTTGGCACGATTGTTGTTGCTGGAGGATATTACACTAAAAGTTTCTGCCGGTGGGGTGCGAACTTGCGCGGGGGGAGAGTTTTTTTGTTTTTATTTCTCTGTTTGTAACTCCGTAACTATTAGTTCTAGCAAAAAACTTTCCGAGACAAAATTAAAGAGCGGAACGTTCTTATACACCCCCCCCCCCCCCATTGAATTGCTAATATTTTTTTTAATTGACTAGCACAAAACTTTTAAATGCGGCACATAACTCTGACATGGGTTTGAATAAGGTTAGTTCAATATTTCTAGTGGGGGGGTGTAGCGGAACGTTCCTCTACACCCCCATTTTGAAGTGTCAATATTTTTTTTAATTGACGAGCACAAAACTTTTGAATGCAGCACATAACCAGCACATAACTAGCACATAACTATACAATAGTCGTTTTCGTAGTTTGCGTTAGTGGGGGGTGCAGCGGAACGCACCTGGCATTGTAGTCTATCGAATGCTTATGTTATGTTATGTTATGTCTTGTATAGAAAGAGAGTATGTACTGTGTAAATGTATAAATGAATGTATAGTTTTAATGAAATGTTGAGATACATTTTTGCAATTGTTAAGTCAAGCGGCGCTTGACTCGCTTGTATGGAGTGCACGTCATTGCGGTGCGGATACTTTTTTCAAAGAAAATCAAAGACAACTTCAAATTGAATATCTCAAAATTAAAATGTATTTGCATGGACGGGCCTAAAGTTTCGATTGGCTTAGTGTATAGTAAGACTGCGATAATGAAATTCATTTCGCCAGCATATAGCCAGTTTCAGATTATGCATGTTGCTGGTATACACATCCTGAATGAGTATTTAATAATCAGACAAAAAAATCCTTCCTTTAATCTCCGCCTTTTTTCTGATAATCAGATATCCAATTGTTTCACCTGTTATTGTAACCTTTGACAATGTTCTAGAAAGAAATCTCGAATCCTTTCGCCACCATTCGTCCTTCAACACTGTAAACTTTTCGAATTTTAAATCCACCGAATCGATTCGAGATGGGCCATTCTTTTTAATAACGGCATATAAATCACTCAAAGCTTTGCATATGTTTAAAGTCCTTCGCCGTATAAATCAACGAGTCTTCGACGAATTGCATAAAGTTTAGTGTATACAACTTGAAATTGTTAGCATACAACATACTGCCCTGAGTCCTGGCCATAATAAATACGGACCCATTCTATATAAGAGAGTGAACACAAAAGGCGGAACGCGCGGGATACACTCGAGTAGGAGACACAAGGCAGGACTTCACCGTTATGCTGCTGTCCTGACTTTCAGACTTGATTTAGTTGATCCGTGTTCAACTCCATAAATAACCAGGTCGTTAGTACTGACGCTCTGAAATCACTGTTTGGATGTCTAAGGATAAGATATATACTCGTCGTCATGTATTCTCCATATTCAGAAGAGGACTCTTTCAAGCAGGAGGATGTGAACGAATACACATATACGAGCATGATTGTTTTTGGGGGCTAAACTCGAAGATATAGCCCATACCCGGAGAGGTTGGTATGGAACAGAACAAAAAGGAATATAAAGTGAGGACACACCCGTTCCCGTGATCCGGATATGGCTTTAGAATTTCGGAACACACATGGATTAGTGATTTACGAAAAGTCGTAAATGGACAACAAGAATGACTTGGAATGACATGTAACCGAACGAAGGTGAATTTATAAGGATCCTGAAATTGTTTTATTACTCTCAGCAACATATGTACATATGTAGGCCCCGTGAATATATGTATGTATGTACAAATTGCTGTTCAGGAAAACATGTTTCAAATATGCTATGTGATGAATACATGGAGCTCGCCCGATCCAGGACAAGATATAAAATGAGATGTTTCAAGCATAATGTTCCTTTTAACGAGCTGTAGGTTATTTTTCATTCAGTTCATTTTATGGCTGTGTGTTCAGTTATTGTTGCGAAAATTCAAAGTAGAAATTTGATTTTAAATTCGACATGCGACCATATTGACAGGGAGACAATCAATTCAATGGCATGTTTCCGGGAAAATTTTAATTGGATTTGTGAAATAGGAAGACCGAATGGTGTTTCTTTACAATTCGAGTGGAGTTCATTTGAGCGTGTACTTTGAATGGGACAATACACTTTAATTCTAACGATTTTCGGCCTGGATCTTCTCTCGTCCACGTGAAGCATTAAATTGTATCTGAAATATTGATACGATTATCTTAGTCCCATCCATATGCCACTTACTATCAGAACAGGATTGTACCCACTCTTTCGAATCCATTTAGTATCATCCAAGCATTAACTGCTACACCAAAGTATCGAGGAAATGGATAGAGAGACAATCTCAAAACAACATACAAGTAAAGTGGAAACAAACATTAAGATTAATTAGAATAGACCATTTGACGTTGGCGTTGATTCGGCAATTTTCTTTAGTCCCAATCTTTTTCGACGATTCGGATTTCCTATTTTTCTCGGCCCGCCATGCTTCCTTTTTCCGCAAAAAGTATCGTACACAGATAACATTAAAAGCTTGTAATGTACCACACACCATAATTAAGCATGAACCATATCGGAATTAAGGGTTTAGGATATCGGTGTATACATGTGGTGTAATATTAAAGGAAGTCTGTGGAAAAATAAGCTTGACTCCAAATCGTCCAAAGGCTTTCATAGATATTCTCTACACGTATAAGATGTTCTTTTGAACATTAAGAAAATTTATAGGAAGCAATAAAGGTTTGCTGCTATTCACTTAATGATTTGAGAAAAGCCATAAAGTTACAAGCGATTCTAAGAGTATAAACAGCCGATGTAAGAATGGCTTAAGATAAAACTGATACCGACGAAAAACAAATAATTGTAATTATTTGGGTTGTCCATAGCTTTCGCTTTACTTCCCTTATGAAAAATCTAAATCGGCTTCTAAACGTATCATTACTCTCGTTTATGCAATGAATAACAGCCGGCAGAGTATAAGCTATCTCAATTTCTTCTTCATGCAAAAGTTGCAAGATCTTTCCCAAAAAGCTTTTCAACCGGATACAAGAAGATCTTCTTAACTGGCATGTTCGGAAATAAGTATTTCACACCTAACTAAATGGACTCATCCTTAAGCTTCTTCACGATTTCATCTCTGTTCCTGCGAGATCTTACAGGATCCAAGCCATGTTTGTTGTTTAACATCCTAATGAACTATTGGCGATGAACCTGTTATATCGATTTTGCAACAGATTCCAATCATGACGCCTAGTACGCACTGCGATTTTTCAACAGATTTTTTTTTGCGTTCCGCCAGAAACCCATATATCTCGACAGAATATATACATACATATGTATATGCAATATATTGTATATCAGCCAACAGATACAGCATTTACTGAGCAACAGACATAGAGTATCTACTGAACCACATATACAGTATCTGTTGATAAACAGATACAGTATTCATTGATCAGCAATATAGCATCTATAAAGTGTCTATTCTCCAACTGACACAGTATCAATTATAATAGAGCCCGATATGAAAATACGGACCAAATCCTTTGGCTTTGGCTCGTGTGTTGAATTCAACACACGAGAGATTTCGCATGTTGAGGTTTCGAGACATTCCACACACATTTTGTCGGCCCTGGCCGGAGGACTGGTTCCACGAAAACAGTAAATTCAGTTTGTTATCAGACTACTTAGCCAAGAAGCTCCGCTTCCATCACCTTTCCTTACCAACAATCCACAATAGAAAGGAATGGAATATGGGGCATCAAAGACCTCTCCCGTAGTCTTCCACGTAGGCGGCCCCTGAAACGACAGCGGCATTATCATGGTTTTACCGCTGGCTACCAAGTCTGACCATATAGCCTATGAGAAGACGATTTGGATAGAGGCAGAAACTCGGGCGATAGGGCGCCAACCCATCACTATAAAATAATTGTCCAAAAAACTGTAGTGAAGGCTCAGATAAGATCGGATTAACGGCAACGAATAGGCAAACGGAATACGAATTACTCTTTTGGAGCCTGCAATGTACGATCTTTTAATAAAAGTGGCGCTGTCACAGTACTGCAGCGAAAATTGAAAAGCTGCAACATAAATACCCAAAAAGTCGTTCATTGTAGGTGAAACACCATCCGGTGGACACAACAGCAGCAGCAATCTGCTGGGATTCAGGAACTGTAGGACGCCGTGTTTGAACCGAAATGACTGGAGGCAACGACTGGCTGCTGGCTGATAAATAAGTAAGGAATATGAGGCATACGAACCTGTACAAACTTATGTCTAAAAGCTGGTTACCCTGGTAGAAGTATTGCAATCTTTACCGATAGTCAAGCGACCGCCACAACCCTAAGCAAATTGCCCGTTTCGTCGAAACTGGTAGTCAACTCCTTGGGAAAACTTAAAACCAACATCTGCTGGGCTTCCGAAATTAAAGAACGTGGTTACCCTGGTAGAAGTATTACAATCTTTACTGATAGTCAAGCGACCGTCACAACCCTAAGTAAATTGCCCATTTCGTCGAAACTGGTAGTCAACTCTTTGCGAAAACTCAAAATCAACATCCGCTGGGCTTCCGAAATTAAAGGACGTGGTTACTTGAATGTGATAATTGGAAGAAAACGATTCAAACCGCGCAGGTCCAACGCCGAACTGTCGAGCCACGATGTGGATGATGATCTGTATGGCCTGTCTTTAAGCCTGATTGGAACTATCTGCCCTATGCCGCGGATGCCGGACTTGGACTTTCTTTTCACTCAAGAATACTACAGCAATTTACTGTGCGAATTATTAGATGGCTCCCAACCTCTCCGAAGGAAAACTAATTGATAATTGTACTAGTACTCATAGGTAAAAGTCGACCCCAAACGAGATAAATAGCAGCTGCGATTAACAAAAACCACCGATCGGGATCAACAACGCAGACAAAGGAGAAGCAGAAACATCATCGACCAACTGGAATTCAGAACAATTACCTAAGCAAACTATTTTCCGGAGGAGAAAAAAAATGCCTATCTTAAGAAATATCTTCTGAACCTCTAATAGCCTTTCCAATTGTACTGTTAATAACTTCCATAATGTGTGAAAGGAGGCATTATTTCTTAGACGAAAAGTCTTCATAGTAAACAATGGTTTATTTCTCTTTCGCTATCCTCATAATTCACCTTCTTCTGTTCACCAAAGTATAATTTATAGACTGAAAACTGAAAATAGCCGGCACGCTTAAGTCATATTTTCAGTTATCGTCAGTAAATGGCTTTTCAAGATATTCCGGTTGACGGCTTCTTTCTTTGGATAAGTGAAACAAAAGTTTGTAAGGAAGGCACAGCGAGCAAAAAAAACCAAGCAATCAGTCGAAAAGCCAGTGGATTTTCCTTAGTAAAAACCAGCATGCTAGCGAGCTAGCGAACGAAAACTTAATAGCTACTTAGTTGTGGTAAATTATTCACAAGAGTTCTAGCACTCATTAAGCAACAGTATACTCGGACTAGGATGGACCTAGAACCCAGGAGTAGTTGCGCTTTTGCGAAACAGACGCCCATGCACACACACAGGGCTCTTCCTGGAGATCCGCACGGACCCACCGTAAACTGATTTCGAAATGGCTGAAAAGGAAAAAGAAAAGCAACCAGCACTCGGCCGGACGTTCATCTCATGCTTTAGAGAGTTGGCATTATAACCGCCGGACATTATGTATTCCTTTCATTTTGCCAAATGGTAATTATCATAATTGCAGCATTTAATGAAGAATTACGTTGGTAATGCCCATTGTGAAGATTGGCGGATGATAATGATGACTATGCAGGTAAGGAAACATGCCTATTGAATGTTGGTACTTCTGCTGTCCCAAATGCACAAATCAAGAGTTGACATTAAATTAGAAATACGGCTAGCGGCCCGATGACGGAACCAAGTAGCTGAAGGACGTAGTATGTGGTTCTTTTATTGATTCGCGATTTTCTACGCATATGATGATTCTGAGCTTACGCTAGCCGTTGCTGATCATATCACTTTATTGTACTCCGTAAAAACTTTTTAGGCTTTCCTAGCGGTCAACCGGATCATTAAACCAGGAGTCCGTAGCGTATATAGCCTAGACTTGTACAGACCTAGTGGTGATACCAAAAGTACCAATTGGCAACGACCACATGCATTAAGAATGGGTCTCCTATATGGCCAGTTCATAGGGGAGGTTGGCACTCATTCAGTAGGATCTTGACCATTCTCAAAATCAATTAACTAACTAACCCATTCTACAAATATTTGTCGAATTTTTCAAGTCGCTAGCTTCATTCTATCGAAAGTTATTGCTTATTTGAAATTTCACTTGTAGGGGAGGTAGGGGTTCCTTGGGTCGTATCTTGCCCATCATTGCCACCAACTAATTAGATCACCCTACAAACATTTAAACAAAATTTCAAGTCTCTAGTTTCACTCTATCGAAAGTTATCGCTTATTTGAAGTTTCATTTGTAGGGGAAGTAGGGGTTTCGTTGGTCGGATTTTACGTATTTTCAATATTAGCCAACTGGACCCTACTGCAAACATTTGACCAAAATTTCAAGTCGCTAGCTTAATTTTGTCGTATGTTATCGCTTATTTTAAGTTTCCTTTCTAGGGGAGGTAAGGGTTCCTTAGGTCGGATCTTACCCATATTTAATGCCAACTAACTCAATCTTACTTCAAATATTTGACCAAAATTTCAAGTCACTGGTTTCGTTCTATCAAAAGTTATCGCTTATTTGATGTTTCATTTGTAGGGGAGGTGGGGGTTCCTTTTGTCGGATCTTACTCATATTCAATACCAACTAAGTAGGTCTTACTAGCAACATTCCACCAAATTTTTAACTCGGTAGTATCATTCTATCGAAAGTTATCGTAATTAAAGGAATATTTAATTTTTTGAAATTTGTAGGGGAGGTAGGTGTTCCTTTGGTCTGATTATGCCCAACTTACAGAATCTTAAGCAGCTTCTTTCCTCAGGGTTACATGCCAAAAATCAGGTGTCTACGTCAATTGGTTCAAGAGTTATATACAAAAAACCTGAAAAGTTGGGTAGTACGGGGCTCTTTGTAAGAAAATTACCGTTAGTTTTCAACTGATCGATTTTATTTTCCCAGGAAAATATAAGAATATCCTCACTAGTAATATACCAAAGCTAGAGCTTTTCATGATTTTTTAATCGGGAGTTATAGATACATTTAAATATTTTACATATGTAGGGGAGGTAGGCGTTCTCCTGGCCTGATCATGCCCAATTTCAATACCATCCAACTAGATCATACTACCAACTTTTGACCAAAATTTCAAGGCTCTAGCTTCATTCTATCGAAAGTTATCGTGCGAACGGACAGACAGACAGACAGACGGACAGACAGACGGACAGACAGACAGACATGGCTTAATCGAATCAGGAGGTGACCCTGATCATTTATATATATACATTGCTATACCTCCGGAGCCTCCTTTAAGGTGTTACATATTTTCGTCATGACAAAAACAATATACCCTATACTATAAGTCTAGGGTATAAAAACCGACACATCAGTGGCGGATCTAGAAATCGAGTTTGGAGGGGGCCCGAGTTTGTTTGTTACCTAGTGAGCTAAGGGTATGTCCGCACTTATTCAACATTTGGTGCTCAAGAGGCATATGTCTATTAAGAGCAGGGTTAAGGAGAAGCGGCGAAACGTCCCGGGCCCGTGATTTTAAGGGGCCTCGTTCATTATTTTCCGAGCTGCCCCATAAGGTATGATGCGCATTCGAATCGCAGCCGAGTATAAGACATATTTTAGACGTGCTAGACTTGGATACAGCCTTACTTAAATTGACCGGTGTCAAAATCCCGACCTGATCGTAAGACGTATACGCCGAGGTGAGCCAGCATTCCCTGTTCCCAAGTTCTAGGCAAATTGCAGTGGAATCCTAGTCGCTGAACTCCGAAAGAAGAAAGGCAGGAAAAGCTTCCCTGCAAGGATACAAGAACGTGGTGTACCCCGGTCCCTACCGCAAAAAATTTTATAATTGGGAGACCATAGGCCCTTCATCTTATCGTACACTACCTGGGGCTCCTGTATCAGAACGAAATCTTCCCCGCTGTTAGCCAAATGAAGAAGAAGAGCAGCCGAGGCATCTTTGGAATGATGTAAATTGTTTTACACAAAACTAACCATGTTACAACATCGTTTGCTTGCCCACTACGGTAATGTCAGCCTCCCCTTCAAGGTTCGATTCAAAGGACTCGTACAGGGTCGAAAGATTATCTGTTTTAAATCATTGCTAAATGTTGAATTGTAACCGGAACTAGCTGATGACCAAAAGTTTGAAGTAATCCCTATAATAGCGTCAAGTCCTTCAAAACCCTCTTTTACTCCAACTGCTTAAATCCCTGTCATTACTTACCTAAAATTCCCATCTAGTCGGGACTATCGTAATATAATTATCGCTAGGGCAAAATTATAATGCACATCCTCTGAAACTTTTCCATCTAATATATTCAACAGAGTTTTCCGTTCGACTTGCCATCCTGCGGGTCTCAAAAATAGCACACTTTGCGAACAAAGAATTCATAGTAGAAAATTACTTTCTGCCAAGATAATATAAGTCACAAGTAATATTTGTGTGAACGAAATGAATGTGACAACAATAAAAGTTATATGGACAATAGTGGAAGCGTCACTGATAAAAGTTTGCGAAACGAACTGTCGTAACTTTCGTAATATAAAAATTATTATCAGTCGTCCACGCTATGTTGAATATCCGTAACGTATGTATACGAGTATATCTAGCTCGTCCATTCGTTGGCCAATTGTCTGATAAGTTTCCTTTCTTTCCTTCGAATTTACTTCGTCCTTACGCTGTATGTGCGAGTACTATGATAGGGTTTTGGTCGCCACTCATTTCATTAGTTATCCTTGACATGACAGCGTAGCGGTCACTTAATGTTATTCGAATGACATGCTAATGTAATTTATTACCCGTACTCGTGTCGTGAAACAAACGAGAACAGATTGTATCTATGAAAAGGATATCTATGGAGAAGTACTCGTATAGTGTATTTAGCGCGCGGCTAACGTTGTTATTCAATGAAATGAAAATTTCCTATTGTTCAACGAGATAATGAAGAAACGTTCCCCAACTATATACTTGTATATATCGTTGCTTCATTGGATGGTCAAGCTGCCTACAATACTGGTGTAAATTTAATGGTAGTAATAAATGTAGGTTGTAAAGTTTATGGGATAGTTTACAGTGTAGTTGGCTTTGATTGAAAGAGAAGACCTTTTATTGTGAGTACGATAGGGGATGACGCTTTTGAGTCACTATATTTCGACGAAAGTCGAAGGTCCTTAATAGTCTAAGCCATCGTTACTCAACCTGGGGGTCGTGTTTAAGTATATGCTTTCCGCACCCAACATGTATTTACATTCTTGATCAGCATGCTGATCTCTGCAACATACTAAGTATTTAAGATAATCGGAAATGAATTAGCTAATATGCATAGTTTCCACAAATTTCCCAGGGAATGATTTCTTTTTTTCGCAAATCTTACCTACTTTTTAGCCATGTCGTCCCCGCTGAGATATGGCTTCCGAAAGTCATCACCTCCAATCGTCCCGGTCTTCACATCGCTGTTTCCAATCCCGCACGCAGCTCAACTTCCTACTGTCTTCTCGCACTGAGTCCTCTCAGCGCCTCTTAAGGTGCGTTTAACGAAACCACTCGCGCAACTGTTTCGCGAGGGAAAATTGTGCGTTGTGTGAACGTGTTCCTTACCCGAAACTAATTTTGCGCGAGGAACTCGCAGTGTGGCGCACCCGGTGGCTCGCTGTGAGTTCCTCGTACGCAAATACTTGAGACTCAGTTTCCGATTTCGCCTAATGTTCGCCGCCAACGCCTTCAACGATTTGCCTATTGACTTACCTTCGACCTCAACTGATCTTCTCCAGGTGTTTCTAGGTCGTCCAACACGGTGGCTTGCATCGGTTCCCTGTGGGTTCCAATCGAGACCTGTTTAACAATATTTTCCGGCCCTTTTCGAAGTGTGTGACCTATTCATTGGCACTTTCGCCTTTTTATGGAGGAGTCTATCCTGTCCTGGCCAGTAATGAACAGGAGGTCGTCGTTAGAAAAGACCGCCGGCCACCGTATGTGTAGGATGCGCTGTAGACAATGGTTCACGAAAGTTTGCAATTTAGTTGTTATCGCCTTGGTCAATTTCTAAGTTGAACAGTCAAAAAGAAGCACAGATTTTACATTGGTTTGGAAGATAATGAGTTTGGTACATCTGGAGATGTTGTTATTTTGCAGAAAGGAGTCAATCGGAAAAAAACTGCCCGAGCCTTATTGATGAGAGACAGTATATCAGCATCCGCTCCACCATCTCCTGTAATTACGCCTTCGAAGTAACAAAAATTTTACACTTTTTCCAACGTCTGCCCCGAAACGCAAAGTTCGCTCTATCGTCCTAGATCCAAGCTCAAGTACTTAGTTTTGGCAGCATTGATTTTAAGCCCCTCATTGCAACTTTCACGGTGCAGGGCATCCGTCATTTGAACTAGATGATCCGATCTATTTGAAAGAAGACAAATATCGTCAGCGTAATCCAGGTGTTGAAGGTATTCAAACAGCGTCCAACCTACTCTGGTGTTCATGAAGCGTGCTGCAGAGTTCATCGCTAATGGCAATCAAAAACAATATAGGTGTCTCACTCCGCTATGTCGAAAGGATCTGAAAGCTTATTCTTGTGTAAAACGTGACATTTGGCTCCGCTATAGGACTCCTTGATGATGGATATGGTTTTATCTGGTACACCTCTCCTACGTAAAGCCATCCAGATATATACCCGGTCAACGCTGTCAAACGCCTTCTCGAAATCGATGAACATAAGATGTAATGGGGTCACCACTCTGCGGATTGTTCAATAATTATTCGAAGGGTGTTGATGTGGTCGCTTCTTGAAAAACCCTAACGAAAACCAGCCTGTTCATCGTTTAGTGTGCGGTCAACTGTATGCTTGATCCGGTTTAAGACTATTTTTTCCATCAATTTGAAGACTTCGGGGAGGAGGTAAATTCCACGCCAATTATTACAATCCTTCAGGTTACCTTTTTTCGGGATCTTAATAATGACGGCCTTCTTCTTCTTCTTTAGAGAGAGTTTTGGTTTCCCAACACTCTTGAATAAGGGGGAAGAAAAATATCCGCAGTAGCGTTAATATCCACCTTAAAGAGTTCCTCCGGAATTCCATCTATCCCCGGGACTTTACCCGCTTCCATCGATTTAATAGCCGCAGTTACTTCCAGTTTAGATGGTTGGCTGGCTGGCTGGCTATTTGCGGAATATTTTCTGCTCCTAGTGAAGATGAGTTAAAATGTCCAAAGGTGTTGTTGAGGACCTCCATGAAGTGCTCTCTCCACCGTCGCAGTTGGTCATCAGTGATCAGTAGGGACCCGTCTTTATCTTTCACGGGATGTTTAGTTGCAAAAGATTTTCCAGTTAATGGTTTGATAAGTTTGTGAAGGGTTCCACTGTCACCACGGTTAGCCGCTTCCTCTGCCTTCTCCGCTAATGCATTGATGTTGTTGCGTTTGTCCCGTCTTATGCGTCTTTTCACGCCTTTCTGAAGAGAACGGTATTCAGTTCTAAGTTGATCTTTGACTGCGTCGTCAGTAGCTGAATTAATTTGTTCTTTAATTCTCTTGTGTGCCGATATTAGTGTCACCATACACTGTCGAACTCGAAATCGAACTCGAGCGCGAACCTGGTACAAATGTCCTCTGACACACACATACACTTCACATAGGTGTGAAAAAAACCGGTCCACTTGTACTAGGTTCGTGCTCGAGCTCGAGTTCGACAGTGTATAGTGACACTTAGAGACCATGTTGAGTCACTAATGAATGGAATGAATCGTATTGGTTGCCACACATACAGTTTCACATCTGTCGCGTAGCTCTCCACCAAATTTTTTTTTTCTATTATCATTATTATCTGACATCTTGCACAAAAAATAATTTAATTAAATTTATTTCCCCATTTATCCGACGGATCTACATGAAAGTCCAGTCCAACACTCGCCATCCACCATTATAAATCTCTTCTTAATCCACTTTACATAGTGTTACAACTTCCCCGAGGAACTACATCGTATACCCAATAAATCCTCGAGCAATTTCTGCATACGTCTCTCCCTCTCTCTTTCTCGCAACTATCATGAAAAATTGCCCAGAAAATTAAAATTTATTTCCATCATTGTGTCCATTTTCCAAGATGTGAACGTGCAGAGAGAAAAAAAAACCCCCAAAACTCTCGCGATCCATTCCGCCTCCCGAAAACGGAAGCACTAAAGTTAACGCAGCTCATTAGCCAGGACTCTTCATTAGAGCTGGAAATTGGAAAGTTTTTAGCCTGTAAGTTTGACCCAAAGTTAAAATCACAATAATTGGAAAACTTAAGTCGAGCAAAAATGCAATTCGTGTTGAGCAAACTGAACAGATTTTTCAACTGCAGTCCCGGAGATATGTGTGTATTCTGGTGGAAAAAGTTCTCCTTGTCCACGACTCTTCAGGAGCTCAGCTCTTAGTAGTTTGGTCTGCCCGAAATTCATCCCTGCGTGCCCTTCAGGTTTAATGAATTTCCAGCAGGATGCAAGAAGGCAAACTTGTTCGTTTGTATATGATATCATTTTAAAATG
Organism: Chloromyia formosa; assembly: GCA_964017055.1. NCBI lineage: Eukaryota > Metazoa > Arthropoda > Insecta > Diptera > Stratiomyidae > Chloromyia > Chloromyia formosa. The sequence goes on along the minus strand of OZ024818.1, from coordinate 12,767,504 downwards.
CTCCGGTCGATCTGTAGCGAGTAAGTACAACATGTAGGGTATGACTACTGGTTTCATATTCAGACTATTATCGAATTGGCGAAACAACCTTACTTTGCAAGTTTCTTTGCAAATTGATTTCGTTCGCCATTTTTAGCATTTGCCTGTACTTAAAGTCTGTAATTTTCGGATAAGTTTGAAACTGTAAGTGGATTGGACGGATAGGACGGCAAGCCTGTACTAAATGGAGTAGTAAATAGGTGATTAAAATGGAACTCTGGTACGAACGTGGTGATGCTGATGCATTTTAGAAGTTGGTTGCAAAGTTGGAATTGTATTTGTTCACTAATGAAATTACCGCAAAAGGTAAACATTTTTGGTTTTCCTGCATCCCCTTAATACGTCTCGATCAAGCAATTAATATTCCATCCGTATCACCTGTCACCGAATCCAATCGTCATCCAACTCATCGCCAAAAATCATTGAAATGCCCCGACGGTCATGTAACTCATCATCATTTTCGATGTCGATCCCCAGCATTCACATCATCCGTCGATTTCTAGATACACCAAAATGAATTCTGGCAATTTGTCTCCAATATCGTGGGCCATTCGTATTCACTTATACGGCTAAGCTGGGGTCTAATCTCGTCGAGTCACACGAACATGCAACCAATATAGCACAGGACATGGTTTCACATCCATCCAAAGCCCCTATGGCCACTTTCTTCCACTATATCTCCATCATTTTGGTCCAATAGTCTGCATATTATGACAAATCTCCGACAATCGATTAGATTTCCAAATAGTCAGAGCCATACGTCTTTCAATAAGTCAAACATCGACCGCACATCGGCAATTCGAACCCGGTAAATCTTTGCGTGAGGATTAATGCCGACCAAGATGAGCACATCACCACGAACGTTATAGCAAATAGTTTTAGTCAATAGAATTCAACCAAAGTGTTGGGCAACTGGGGAGTATGAGGTCCTTTTGCACACGGACTTGATCCTTCGGTTATTCGGTCTCCATCGAACCGGCACTTAATTCTCTTCTCAGGAAATTGTTAATTAGAAAAGTATTCGCTTATCCTTTTCACAATACTACCGAATAAAGGACTAGAATGCAAGTATCCTAATTGCAGACTTGTCCGAAAGCCCGGTGCTCCTCTTCTACTGTAATCTCCGTCAACGATGACTATCATATTCTCGGTTAGTTTGCCATTTTATCAGCCAGCCAGTCATGGCCAATCTATCTATCCTAGGCTACGTATGGTCGCTGGATTTTGCTTGCGGCCACCAATGGAGGAAGCAATATATTACACGTTTGCCATGTTTGTCTGTCGGCTATAGCGTGCCGTATTGAAAGCCTTTTGCCTTCCTTTTGGCATTACAGTGGCTCGTCATCATACACTCGTAAAGTAAAAATGAAGCGAAACACTTGAACCCACGAGTGTGTGTGACCTATGAGGATGTGTTGGCAGGAAGAAAGACTGGCGAAATCCGCATATATCAGCAAGTTATTTGCTTGGCAATATTGATTTATGAGCTTGTCACGTCATTTTGCAAAAATATGGCATCCGTAAAGCTGGTTTTCCGCACATATCTCTCTCATCGGCCATTTATCGTAGTTGCTGAGTGGCTTGGCAAATGGAACAGGTCCAACAAATTGATATTTCCATTTCAAAGGTGTAGCACTCGTTTGACGAATGAAAAATGTTAATTCTTTATCGGAGTTAAATTTTTGTTTGTGTCAGGCGGCGTCGTAACTAATGAGCCTGAAATAAATTTGTGGGAGCTGTAATGAACCATATTATGATCTGGTAGTGCTGCTTCCACCGGCAGATCTATGGCAGCACCTGATGAGTAAGGATCTGTCGGTGGTACGAAACCAGAGGCCGAGGGTCCCATTACGCCTGGACCCTGATGCGAACGCGAGTAAATCTGCGCCGTCCGCCAACCATTCCATCCATATCGCCTCACTTTTTATCATTCCCCATTCCACCTCCCTCGTTTGTGGTGTTTTTCCCAGGCCTATGAATTTTTGTTAATATGTAAAGGACAGGGGCAACGAGCGGCGAAAACCCCGCCCACGTCTCCCGAACTGAGCTACAGCAAGCATAGGCCGCTGCTTAGCTCGTTAAGGAGCCTTTTTCTTCGCCAGATGGCACGGCCCGACCTTCACGGTCAATTATGCTACCTTAGGCTCCGTCCCCAGGGGCATCTTGGGATGCCCACCAAACCGTCCGTTACAGAGCGACTGAAAGGATATGAACGGTCGCAATACGAAAGAGAATCAATTGGTATAACAAAATGATATTTTCTTTATCTCATCATCGTGGCGCAACAGCCCCACTTCGGGCCCTGGCTGCCTTTATCTAAGGTGATATTATTCTTTACGATTAGCTGAAAAGAGTAAATGTTTAACAGCCCATACGTGCCGAGTCGACCTCAATAGAAATTGACATTACTAAAATCGCTTTAACTAAGCTTGTTGGTTTAACAGGCTTACGGTGAAACTCCTCAGAAAGAATGGCTTCATATAGGTGTCAGCCGATTCTTTTATGGGGTCTTGGGGAGTGGCTACTTCACGGACCTCATTTATGGGGAGATTTTTGGCGGTTTTTACCTAGTGGCTTTCCGATAAATTCTCAGAAAACACTGGTGATATCATCCGAAGTTCCATTAATCATTTTTGTATTGACTGTCTTAAGGTTAATGCTTTAGTTTGAAGATGTTGATTTCGACATTTTGTCGTTTCTATTGATTTGTGACTGCCAACTGGTTCCTAAGATAGCCTTCCTGAACTGTGCATCTAGTGTACCTGAGCTATGCAGAGAGTTGGTTGTTAATGTTTCCTTGACAGAAAGAAAGGCTTCGACTTCTATATAATCTTGGGTATTGGCAACATCAACATCATCATCATCTTAAACTTTTTTGAAGCTTCGCAATTTATCAGCTGATCTTTTCATAAAATTAGGATACGTGATTAATCAAGTGTTCGCGTTATATCAGTTTGAGTATCCTTATTAGACACTTAGAGTCCAGCATCACGCGAACCTAATGTTATGCTTACTTACTACCCACACTGGCTATAGTCTACTAGTCTCGTCTAGTAAGGATCTTTGCATCCAGCATATTGGAATGGTTCAGGCAGGCGCTGTAACCCATAAAACAGATACCAGATATAGTTTTGCACGTTAGCGTTATAGGTGCATATGGCTAGAAGCGACTGAGCAACTGTAGCGACGAACTGTAGGGTCGATTTGAGATAGATACGAGTTTAAGTGCGAGAACCAACGAGATTGGAAATGAGCAAGTATCGTCCTTGCTGCTCTTGGCAATCTTTCTTCACGCGAGATAGATAGATCAGGATCTTGTTCTACTGCGTGTCACTCAAGTTGCGAGACCAGATGGGAGTCGCATAACTGGCAACAGATCTACCGATAGCTTTGTATGATACCAGCAGGGTCTGCTTATCTTTACCTCGGCAACTTATAGCAAGAGCCTTACAAACTTCATTTCTACTTCTCATCTTGACAGTGATCGTGATTATAGACCGTTGATGCATGCGCAGAAAATGCGACCATGCTATCAAAAGTAACGACGAAAATGTTTGGCTTGTATTGTATACAGTAGGGTAGCGATAAGTCCATTATCCACTGACATATTTAACTGCATTCTTACCTCTTTGGTCCATTTGGTGAAGAGTTGTAATGGACGGGTTGGTGGGCATCAGAAGATGCCCGGTGGGAACGGAGTCTAAGGTAGCATAGTGACCTTGAAGGTCCGGCCGTGCCATCAGGTGAAGAAAGCGGCCTGTCAACGAACTATGCCTATGCTTGCTGTAGCTCAGTTCGGGAGACGTGGTCAGAGTTTCCGTCGCTCGTTGTCCCTGGGGAAGACAACATAAACAGGGGAAGCGGAGCGGTGTGCCTAGTGCCTTCAGGGATAACGTGGTGACTGAGCCCTTGGCTACTTTAGCGGTTGGTGATTCTGTCGCCACGAAAATACCGAACTTCCGACGATGTACCTGCAATAACAGCTGCTACGTTAGGCTTTGGGTGAACCCGTGTTGAAACTTTCCCGACGCACGCTAGCAAATACAATTTTTTCGCAAACGCCCAAAGAAAGGACGTTAACAGTTTGTCAAATTACCTTTGAAACTCTTTTTTAGCGTAAATTTATTAGCCTGCATAAAATTTTCAAACACCTCCAACAATCAACACAGCATTGCGGTCATCATGTACACAGCTTCTGCCGGAGGTCGCATGCCTGTCAGTTCGACGGCGGTGCAGGCTAACCACACACGACATGGCTATCAACCATTAATACCCGTTTGAGGCATTCTCATAGATAACACATAGAGGTCGCATTGCATTAGCTAATAGATTCAACAGAACAACAACATGTCCTGAAGTGGTTAATATTATTTTTAAGTTCCTTGCCACTGTCTTCACTATTTATTGAGATCGAACTAGTAAGTCGAAAAACTGCCACCCAAATTTCATATTGATGGCAATAGCAAATAATAGAGCCGTCCCTATCCCTCTAAAGGCAACTTTCATTTGATTATTTGCGTATCAATTGGCAATGCGCTTTTGCTTAAATTGTATGAAGTGCCACCCCCTGGCAATAGGCTGATGTTGGTGAAGGCGTTGTCTAAGCCCCGAAATTTTTGATATGTAGCTGACGCGCTCGGTAGCCATGAGGTCCCGGTCGCCACTCTTCGATGCTTAAGTCTAGATATTAGGGGTTCATCTCCCCGGCGCATTAATAAAATAAAAATTTACCTGTGTGTACTATTTGAACCCCCACAGCGTTCCAAGAGTGCCAGTAAAAGACGGCTATATGGATAGGGGGTGTATGTACTCGTATATTAGCAACTGCATCATCCGAAATTTATAAGCTAACGAAACGTCAACAAGGCATTGTTCGAGATAATTACCCGCCCATGCCCCACTGGAGGGGTTAAGGCAATAAGTAGTAGAGGATGAAGATCTGGTCGGGTAACGTACGAATATGTCATTCATATTGTCGTCGCCTAGCAGCCTAGGGTATATCATTTAGATATAAAACGGTTGCCCTGATGGCTAGATCATCGCTCTATCAAGCGAGAAGTTGCGGGTTCAATTCCAACCACGAGATGTTGCTTTCCATGGCAACCTCCATCGACTGTGAATGACTATATTGAGTGGACAAGAAGTAACGGTATAAAAGTGGAGGGCAAACACATATTTAAAATATATATATATATATTATTTAGTTAATTACAACCGATCCCAACACATAGCCAAGAAAAACGCGCTTCACCACCAACTATTCTAACAGCACTTAATTTCAAATTCATCCCCATAGGGCGACTTCTATTATTTTTCGTATATAAAACTTGTCTCCATTGTACAATTAAAATATATTCGTGCAAATTTCTCATTTCCACTTATCGTCGCGTAAAATTCCGGAAAGTTTCATTTGCCACCCATCCTACTGGAAATGTTTGACGCCAAGGTAAACGAACTTCCCCCTCCCCCCAAATAACTGACATGAATTGCGGAGAGTTTTGGATATAGAGGAGATCTTGAATGTCTGTCGTATCGTGAGAAACATTACGCGTCCTTAAAAAGATGCAATTCAGCCGGGAGAGATTCTGGTGTCGCCGCTATTCTAAGTTTTCTAGATTTGTATATACTCGTACTTGTATTACACTTCAAGTTATTTACACAAAGTTTGTCTACCGAGGACAGCGAATGATGGAAGGATTTACTGGGGTCTTATATCCCCGCTTGATAATTGAGACGTCTTTCAACAGTCTTAGCATGCCACGTAACACGACCGGGATACGCATTTGGCTCAAGGAAATTCGACTGCCGGAAGTTGGTTCCTTTCAAGAGAAGAAGGAAACGAGAGAGGGTATTATCATCCCTCCGAAAGCAGACGGAGTTTTGTTTTAAAATATGGATAATTCATTTTCCATTTAAATCTTTTCTAGAGTTATGTGTATACGCAATACCTTTAACGGGATCCTTCCTTTGATTCATTACCATCTTACACCGGTTAGGATTCATTTCGTGCTCTCCAACTGCTTCAAGTTAGAGGTAAAAGTTGATGTTGTTTCTGTGTCATCATCCTTTTCTCTGTCCTTGTGGGGATGAAATCAAGATCTGAGAATGCGTTTAAAAAGATTACGTTTCATATTTATGTTACAGGATGGAGTTTGTCGTTTGATGTTTGCCGTGTGAAAAGTTCGAGTTTTTCACTTTTATATAATATTTTCAAGTGTGTTTGTTGGAAATGCTGGGCAAAAAGGGAGAGGAATCATTAAATATAATTTTACAAATAAGAAGGAATTAGGATTCGGGACGTTCGAATTTGTTAAGGATGATTAAAGGACAAGGACGTTTTTATTGCGTAATGAATTATTAATTAGGCGAGGCGATTCAAAGTCTATTAAGTATTGTATTGTATCATGAGCTATGTACATCTTTCTCAGCCTAGTTGTAGCCCGATCGCGGATTGGTGAATTCTTTGTATTCGTTATAACGATTGACTTTTCTGAAGGTATATTGGGGTTACCAAGTGTCATCATTTTTTCTTCATTTCACCATAACAAGGCGATATGGTGTGACGGGGTTTTTTGGTCATGAAAATGATCAAATATTTTTCCTTAATTCAAAAGTAACAGCTGCGGTTTACTTACAGGTCCTGGAAAACGAACTCGAACTCTAGCCTTGTGCGTTAAAGCTCTTTATCCATACCGGAAGATTTGCCTCTCAACAGGATAACGCACCACCTCACCCTACGAAAGATGTAAGTAATAGGTTAATACAAGTCTAAGCTTTGAGATTAACAAGTAAATTAATTTTTAAAATCTTTTTTTATACTCTAGACCTTAGAAGGTATAGGGTATATTGTTTTTGTCACGACGAAAATACGTAACACCTTAAAGGATCAGCGTCACCTCCTGATTCGAAAAATGAAGCTAGAAGCTTTAAATTTTCGTCAAATGTTCGTAGTATGATGTAGTTGGTTGGTACTGAAAATGGACGTAATCTGGCCTGCCTCCTCTACATATTCAAAATAATTAAATGTATCTATAACGCCCGATTAATTGAACGTGAAAAGCTCTAACTTTGCCAGATAACTCGAAGGGGTTATTTTGTACTCTCCTGTAAAAATGAGATTGACCAATTGGAAAATAACGGTACTTTTCTTACAAAGAGCCCCGCATTACTCTACTTTTCAGGATTTTTGTCTAAAACTCTTGAACCAACTAACGTAGGGAGCTGATTTTTGGTGCGTAAACTTCAGATGAGAATTTGCTCGAGTTTTAGTAAGATGGGCATAATTAGACCAAAGAAACGCCTACCTCCCTTACAAATCCCAAAAAAATGAAATATATCCTTTCGACAGGATAAAGCTAGCGAGCTTAAAATTGAAATTGGTTGAATGTTCATGGTAAGATCAGTTGTAGTTAGATAGTACTGAAAATAGAAAAGATCCGATCAAAGCAACTCCCACCTCCCCTACAATTTAAATCTCAAATAAGCGATAGCTTTTGATAAAGTGAAGTTATAGCGACTTGAAATTTTGCTCAAATGTTTGAGCTGGGATCCAGTTGGGTATTGTAGAAAATGCGCAAGATCCGACCTCGGGAACCCCTACCTTCCCTACAAATGAAACTTCAAATAAGCGATAACTTTCGATAAAATGAAGTTGGTGACTTGCAATTTTGGTCAAATATTTGAAGTAGGATCTAGTTGGTTGATTTTGAGATTTGGCAAGATCTAACTGAATGAACGCCTGTTAGTTCAAATATACATATCGATGGTGAAGATAGCCAACCTCCTATGTCAAAAATTGCATTTTTGCAGTCAGTTTATATTAAGTGGTTGCAAAAGTTATAAAGCACAACATCCAAACCGTCTATATCAAATAGAGGGTTTGGATGTTGCTGCTTCTAACGGGCTTTCACTGAAAATACCAACATAAGCAGATGAGCAACAGATGCATAAATCTTTTAAAAACACGTTAGAAAGGAGAAAAAAAAATCCTAAAAATTGACATAGGAGGTTGTGAACCTTCACCATCGATATATAACTTCCGAATGGATGAAACTTCTCATTGGATCCACACACACACCTCAAACTGACCATAAAGGAAACTCACTTTTAATACTATGTACTTTGCCTTAACCCCTAGTGGGGCATACTCAATTCCCCTAACCCCTTGTCGGGCATAGCGCGTCAACTGTTTCATATGGCCCAGTTGACGTTTGGTTGGCATAAACTAAACATCCATGGCCGGGAACGTCGTCGTGGACGGGATTCGAACCCGAAACGCCGGTAGTCAAACATGAGGCTGATGCCTCAACACACTGCGCTACCGGTCGCCCCGCGCGCCATCGTAGTCTGTTCTGGGCAATGGGACGCAACTCCTCAAAAGTCTTACCCAGCACCCCACACTCTTTTGCCACAGATCGACGCCATGTGATTCTAGGACCCCCTCTTGCTTGGCCTCGGTTGGAGATGGGATTCCATTTCTTAGCATGCAAAGCAGTGCTCAACTCACTTTTAATGCATATAGTCGTTACCAATTGTGACTTTTGGTATCACTTCTAGGTCTGTACAGGTCTAGGGTACATACGCTTCGGACTCGGACGCTGTTTTTTTCCTGTCTATAGAGTGTTGCAAACCACGGCTTTGTCGAGCCACCGTCACTGCAACAAAATTATTTTTCCGGCAGGACCAGCGGAGGTCGTGGGTTTTGAGCCAAAGCACGCTTGTCCTAGATAAGCCACTTAGAACATTAAAACATAAGGGGAGGAATGGGAGGAGGGAAGGAAAGTGTCTATCCTTCGGGACACGGAAGGACCCCAATGGATGTGAAAAGATTTATCTATATATTATAATATATATTTATTTATCGGAACAACACAAAAAAAACTCTCGAAACTATAAAGAAAAATGTTTTACGGAAATTTAACAATATAAAAGAAACTATTTATATTAAATTCAAAAAGAAAAGAAATTCTAAAGAAAAACCTAACGCTCCTCGTTGATAACCGATGCAAACTAAAAGGGTAAAGCCTCGTTTTCCAAGCTGCGGAACTCCGCTGCATGCTGTAGAACAGACTGCCTCAAAGTCCTTGTTTGTTGTCCTGTTTCCAAAGCTGGAAGATACCTCTGCGTGTTCCGGAACAGACTGCTTTCAAGGCAGTCTATCCCGCAGGACGCAGCGGTATCCTGCAGCCTGGAAAACAAGGCTGAAAATTTTATTGGGCATAAATTGAAACATAAACCATCATCATCTGGATCGTTGTCCTCCAATTACCTCGGTCACGTGACCGTTCAAATCGCAAATATGGGTAATTTCTGGTTCGGAGTGATGATACCAATCCTCTGGACATGACCTCAATGATGCGAGTATCTACTTTTTGATTTTGCTGGAGTCTGCTTAATGAAAATAGTTGGACAGACTTTTTACCACATAAATTCTGACAACTGCCAAAGAAAATCCAATACACCCTGTTTCCAAGTAAAACTACAACCTCCACTGATCTTCTCTATTTATTCAATTACTTCTGCTATACGTCGTACTTCCTCAATTCTATCTCATTTTCTTACTAGAACCAGGACTTAACATACTATCCCGTCAAAGAAAAGTTCCTTTGTCATTCGTGCTGTGCTCGATGATCCCCAGGTGTATTTATCGAGGGGGTAACTTCTTTACTCCCCGCCCACATTCATATCTATCCGTAAGACAGAAGGGTCGCTAGAATTTCGTCCTAGTGCCTATATTCATCATGGAAAAACAAACAAAAATGCCTTCGCCTTAATGTAGACAAGACCGAAGGCTGAGCGACTAAAACGACAATGTCGGGGTAAATTTTGCCTGTGCCTTCTTATCTTCTAAATTGGAACAAATTCTACATTTGGGATTCATCGCTTTCTTACATGAACAGGGGAATTTGTTGTTGAGACTGAGATCGCTATCTCTTAATTACATTCCACGTTTGTTGCCGTAAAACTTTCTTATTTTTTCTGGTTCAGGTTTTTTTTTGTAAGAGTGAACATACCAGAAGAATGAACCAAAGATTGTTGTGTATAGTTATGGGTGGTAAAAGAAAAGTGAAAAAAAAAACTCAAATAAATAAATCCCGTGGATGGGTTCGGGGAAAAAAAGTTTTTTTTTTTATAAAGAGTAAGCTACTCACAACAGCTGCTTAGGCCGTTGAGCATTTTACCGTTCACCTGTGGGAGATTGCAATCATTTGTACTGCCGCTGAATGAATTTCGGAAATTACAAATGAAATGTTTTAAAACTTGGAGGAAGCTCTTTGGCCCTGCACAAGAATTGCGTACTTTAAGAGTCGATTTGACTTTAGACTTCCAGATGACGGACGTGGTATATACATACATAAGATTGAAGGTCGTCCAAAAGGATACGTATGCGAATAGTTCTATGATTAAACTGCGCCACTAGTACCTGTAATGAACCACCTGTAACGAACCATTTTATGGTCTGGTAGTGCTGCTCCCACCGGCAGATCGAAGCAGCACCTGATGAGTAGTCATCTGTTGGTGGTACGAAACCAGAGGCCGAGGGTCCCATTACACCCGGACCCAGGTGCGACCGCGTGGGCGTCTGATCCGTACGCCAACCATTCTATCCTTATCGACTATTTTTTTTTCATTTCCCATTTTTACCTCCCCTGTTTGTGTTGTCTTCCCCAGGCCTAATTTTTGTTAAAGGCCGGTTGACACGATCAAAGTACACTTTGACAAAGTACGTTGACAACCTACTTTGAGGTTACTTTGAACGTGTCAACCCCCTTCAAAGTGCTTTGAAGTCTCTAGCGTCCCATCAAAGCAAAGTAGGATGGTGCTCAACTTTCCATCAAAGAACTGATTGTAAATCGATAAGTTCACAGAAAAAAGTTGTTGGAGCGGGAAGTAGTGAGGTGTTGGTGGTTTTAATTCAATTTATAGTGGTCTGAATAATGTGTTTTGGTGTGAATTCCCTAGACATGCTAAAACCAGCGTTTTTTGCAAGTAGCAAAGTGGTAATTCACAATGGTGGACATTCTTTTCAAGTCTTACTTTGCCAAAGTGCACTTTGAACGTGTCAACCGGCCTTAATACGTAAAGGACAGTGGCAACGAGCGGCGAAAACCCCGCCCACATCTCCCGAACTGAGCTACAGCAAGCATAGGCCGCTGCTTAGCTCGTTGAGGGGCCTTTTTCTTCGCCAGATGGCACGGCCCGACCTTCTCGGTAATATGCTACCTTAGGCTCCGTCCACACGGGCATCTTCGGATGCCCACCAAACCGTCCGTCACACACCATACTATAAATGACTGGTTAACTGAACTCCAATATTGTGAATTACCACTTTGCCACTTGCAAAAAACGCTGGATTTAGCACATTATTCAGACCACCATAAATTGAATAAAAAAGACCAACACGTCACTATTTCCAGCTCCAACAACTTTTTTTCTGTGAACTTATCGATTTTCAATGAATTTTTTGATGGAAAGTTGAATACTATCCTACTTTGATTTGATGGGACGCTAGAGACTTCAAAGCACTTTGAAAGGTTGGTAGGTTGTCAACGTACTTTGCCATAGTGTACTTGTAACGTGTCAACCGGCCTTTAAAAACTTCACAAAAGCTTTATCCGACATTATCCGAGCTCCTCAGACACAAACCCATCCATTTACCTAATACGACCATTCTCCTGGCAACTCCAACCATTTGTTTTCATATTTCAACTGTCAGCACAATCAGCTGATTGCATCCATGACGTCGCACTCGTGTAAATTCATTCATAATTTTCTGTAGTTCACTGACAGTTCGGCTACTACCTGACGGGACCGTCGTCTTCACAGGACCACTCGCCCTCCGCATCTTGCGCAATAATGTCAATTTCGTGACTTAAAAACGTACCGGATAAGCTGTAAATACACGGAAAATGTTTCGCCTGATCCTCAGCAATTGCGGTCGATCCGACATTGTGCGGTAAGTTGCGGCCGGGTGCCGCGAATGGACCCGTGTTTGAGGTTAGCGCAAAAAGCGCCCTTTGACCTGACACCTATTTTTGTTTTTCATGTTTTGTAGAGGATTCGCGCAAATTCCACGCCTCCAATACAATTTCACTGCCAAAGCAAAGGAGTTCGCCAAACTCAATGTGCGTAATTATGTAGCGCCCGTGAAGAATGCATCGTCGGGGAGCGGGAAAGCAATGCGAGTGCAGTCTCTGGTCCTGGGTGGCTGCGGCATCACACTGGGCCTTTGCATAAAAGGACGCACGTTCTCGGCACGATGTGAGGCCAATCGGCTGGAAGGTGAGTTGATTTCGGGTGCTGGCTAAAGGTAGGAGAGTTGCTAAATCGATTTCGTTGAAGGGGTGACCGCCACCACGATTCGCGACATTGAGTCGCAGTTTGACTGGCAGCGCTTCTGGCTGTACCTGAAACCGCATTTACTCGAGTTCATCGGTGCCATAATTGTGCGTACTTTCATCCACTCGATGCCAGAAGTCCGTGTTCTAATCCGTTTCCTACTTTCAGGCCGCCCTAGCCGTTGCTTACTTCAATATTCAGATTCCCAACATGCTCGGGAAACTCATTAACACTCTGTCGAAATATGCGGGATTCGTGGTCAAGGATCCCCACTCGAATCAATTCCTCAGCGATGTCAAGAAGCCAGCGTTAGGACTCCTCGGCATGTATTTGCTGCAGGTGGGTTCATTTAGCCTCGCTCTCTCTCTCCACTCGATACAATCTTTTGTCTTTGTCTTCCTCTCAGTCAGGTTTCACGTTCCTCTACATACTCCTGCTGAGTCGTATCGGCGAACGGATGGCCGCCCGATTACGACAGGACCTCTTCAAGCAAATCGTTATCCAGGACCTGGCGTTTTTTGACAAAAATCGAACCGGAGAGCTGGTGAATCGTCTCACGGCCGACATTCAGGATTTCAAGTCGAGTTTCAAGCAGTTCGTCTCGCAGGGACTTCGAAGCGCCGCCCAATTGATAGGAGGTGGAATTTCGTTGTTCATGATTTCGCCGCACATGGCGGCAATAGCTTTAGCTGCTGTTCCCGCTGCTGTGGCATTTATGTCCCTGCTGGGCGGGACGTTAAGAAACTTGAGCAAAAAGGCCCAAGCGCAGGTGAGTTTGGAAAATCGTTCGCACCTGTGTCATAGTTCAGTTTGGTCCCTTTGCAGAGCGAACGTGCCACAGCTGTTTGCGAAGAGGCTTTGTCGAACATCCGAACAGTTCGATCAAGCGCCTGCGAGTACACCGAGGTGGAGTTGTTCGAGAAGGAGACAAATTTGGCGGCGGAGATGGCTCAGGAGCTGGGCTACGGAATCGCAGTCTTCCAGGCGCTAACAAACTTTTTAATTAATGGGTAAATAAGCGATCTATTGTTGTTTTCGGATGGTTTTATACGTTTAGTGTGTCCACAGAATGGTGCTATCAACTCTCTTCTTTGGCGGTCATCTGATGTCCACAGACAGTCTGTCCCCAGGCCAGCTGATGGCGTTTCTAGTCGCTTCACAAGGCGTTCAGCGATCCCTCGCTCAAGGTTCGATTCTGCTGGGAACTTTGATTCGAGGAATGACGGCCGGTACACGGATATTCGAGGTTTCATCGTATTACCCCACTGCCCAAGGAATGTTCAACTAAACGCTTTTTGCCTTTTCAGTATCTTGCCATTGAGCCGGACGTCGATCTGCTCAGCGGCATTATGATCCCCGATTCCCAGCTGATGGGTGAAGTGCGTTTTGAAAACGTTTCCTTTTCATATCCTACAAGAGAGGACCAAGTGAGAATTCAAACCCACACCTCGTGGAAAACATGATTTAATGTCGGCTCTGCCGCCTTTTCCTGCAGGTAGTATTAAAGAACTTCAGCCTGACCTTGAGGCCAGGCGAAACGGTGGCCCTAGTCGGCGCTAGTGGATCTGGAAAATCGACTGTAGCCGCTCTCCTGGAACGGTTCTATGAGCCAACAGCGGGACAAATAACTATCGACGGCTACAATCTACGATTGATATCGCCCCATTGGCTACGTGGCGAATTGATTGGTTTCATTGAACAACAGCCGATTCTTTTCGCGACGACAATTTTGGAGAATATTCGCTACGGTCAGCCAAGTGCAACTATAGATCAGGTGAGGATATTCAAGCATTCAGCGTCTCTAGCATTGCAATGCAATGTAGTGTTGACGTTTCGATAGCATATAAATTTCGAATCTAGCATACACCTCCTATCCGTATAGCCTAGCCGTCTTTCACTAACCAGCTTGGAACGCGGCGGTTTTTGTTTTTGATTTTATTAACGCGCCGGGGATTGAGTCCCTGATCTCTAGATGCAGCATCGTAGAGTGACGACCGAGATTACACGACTACCGACCGCGTCTAGCCCAATTGGTAGGGTAAATATAGAAAAACTTCCAAAATTCAGCTAATATTTTAGACCGTAATATGTTACATAAAACTATATGATACCGTTGCAAATTTATAGTTTTAGTATCATCGCTAGGCCTAATCCAGGTCTAGGTTGTATCATTAGGTCTAGGGTAGGCTTCGCTTCGCACTGGTTTATTTTTATCTTTTTCGTTATTACCCTGATTGCTCTGCATCCAGGGTAGCAGGTGCAGCGTAGCGTGAAAGTCTACGGGATGTCGCGAGGGAGTCTGCTTCGCGGCCTGAAGAGAGGAAAGGACGGCCGGAGCGTTACGATGTTCCAGTAGGTGCGGGGAATAGCGGGAGGCGAAATGCTGGCCATTACCTCGAGTACGGTCGGAGAACGGAAAACCCTCTACTCAATCCAAAAAAATTATAGTCATGGATCTAACTCAAGACAAACAAACAACAACCCAAACTTCCCTGGCAGGAAGTCAATGAAAAAGAACCCCTTCCAAAGGAGTTCTAAAATCACGCGGTCGCCGGTGCAGAGCTAGATGAACGACCCTGAAGTGAACGAGAGCTCCACTCTGATGGTTATTGTGAGTCTAATGGACGTAGCGGTTTCATCTAGCAGTGCTGTGAACCGGATGAACAGTTGCGGAACCCCGGAACGGCTAACTGCCGGAAAGAAAGCGGCGGTTAGGCCTACTAAAGGCCAGAAACGGAGCGAACAACGCGCTAGACAGAGAAAGGCGAAGAGTGCGGCCAAGGAAGCGGTGAAATCGGACTCTTAAGGGGAAACCCGCGGTAGCTTCGACGAAACCAACCCCTGCACCAGCCGCCAAGCACCAACGATTGGAGGAGAAATCCTCCACGACGAAAAAGCGGCGACAGGAGACAGCGACCTGTTCCTTTGGGGATGTAACCGCGAGTTACCTCAAGCTAGCTGTCGTCAATAAACTTGAGCAGCTCGAATGGCGGCTCGGTGATGAGGTGGCTAAGACAGTCCTCAAACTAATTTCTGAAGAACTGTTAGAGTTCGCCATGTCACCGGAGGTGGGATCGCCTCGCTCTGATGGCAGCCACATAGCGGTAACCTGCAGCGACGTCTTCTCTGCGAATTGACTTCGGTCTACCGTTGGAAGGATCGCCAAGATCTTCTGGGCTTGGAGTTAGTGGAGGAGTCGCCGATTTCAAGGCTAATTACAGCCAAGGCATTGGTACCCCACTCTAACGCGTCTGAGGCTGTGTCTCTTATAAAAAAGACAGAACCCAGACCTTGTTGTATCGCACTGGAGATTGTTCCAATCAGTGGAACTAAAAAATCAATCCGCGGAACCGAATCTCATCGGAGCACCAAAATTGGGGCTTGTGATGGTAGTAGACAGGGGTTCCCCGAATAAAATACGGACCAACGGGGGATGATCCACTTCAGATTGAAGAGGATATCCTTAAAAGTTGAGCCGGGGAAGTTAGCTGAGGCGGATCGAAATGCAAGTGCTCCAAGCGAATCTGCATCACAGCAAAGCCGCAGCGGCCAACCTGTTTCGGCATCTTAGCCAGGGACACGCTGATATCGCGCTGGTACAAGAACCGCATCTGTAAAAGAATGCGGTCTGTGGAATTGGCGGTGAACTCAGCGTGTTCAAACCAACAGGCAGCGACAAGTGAGAACGCACATTGTCGCCAATAAAGAACTGAATGTATTTTTTATCCCGCAACTAAGCAATAGAGACACAACTACGTTGTACTGAGAAGTGAAAACAGAGTTGCCTGCTGTCGGCCATTTACCTCCCATATGACGCGGAACTGATCACACCAGGACTGCAGACCAAATTTTCAACTCACTAGTGTCATTCTATCGAAAGTTATCGTAATTAAAATAATATTTAATTTTTTGAATTTTGTAGGGGAGGTAGGCGTTCCTTCGATCTGATTATGCCCAACTTACCAAAACCTAAGCAGCTTCTCACCCCTGGGTTACATGCCAAAAATCAGATGCCTACGTCAATTGGTTCAAGAGTTATGGGCAAAAAATCTGAAAAGTAGGGTAGTACGGGGCTCTTTGTAAGAAAATTACCGTTAGTTTTCAACTGATCGATTTTATTTTTCCAGATGAGTATGAGATTACCATCACGGGCAAAGCTAGAGCTTTTCATGTTTATTTAATCGGGAGTTATAAATGCATTTAATTATTTTACATATGCAGGGGAGGTAGTTGTTCTCTTGGCCTGATCATGTCCATTTTCAATACCAACCAACCAAGATCATACTTCCAACCTATAGGTAAAATTTCAAGGCTCTAGCTTCATTCTATCGAAAGTTATCGTGCGAACGGGCAAACAGACAGACATGGCTTAATCGAATCATGCGGTGACCCTGATCATTTATATATATACATTGCTATGCCTCCGGTGTATATATATAAATGATCATTTATATATATACATTGCTATACCTCCGGGGGGGGGGGGGGGGGGGGGGGGCAAAGACCTTTTCCATAGTCCTCCGCGTGGGCGCCCCCTGGTAACGGCAGTGTATCAATTCGCTGACGGCCAATGTCTTAGCGATAAGACAGTTTGGAAAAGGCAGATAGCTGTAGCCTGAATGGCTGACAAACACCTAAGCGTTTCAGGTCTAGTAGGATGGAATGACTTGCGTAGTTGGACCTGCTACATAGTTGTGTAGGCTCCAGCACGTTTATTAAACCATCTGAAGCAGCTATCTCCGAGGCCATCCCCTGAATGGGGTTAAGCGACGTGCTGACAACTCGTCCTTGTAAAAACCACTCCATGTCAAGAAACCTGGAACAAAAGCCTCGGATTGGACGGTTCAACAACGACGACCACGCAAACGAATAAAGGATTATTCTTTCGGCTCCCTGAACAAACCGGGGGCCGAGAAGGCCCTCCTTCAACAGGTCGAAAAGTACAAACTGAGCATTACTGCAGTCCAGGAAACAAATTGGCTTGGCAGCGAGATTAATGACAAGAAATCGCACACAATTTTTACAAGTGGCAAACCATCGGGCCGCAAGGAGTTTGGAGTAGCATTTATAGTGGACAATCACCTCAAACCGCATATTACTGACTTCAAACCCATAAATGAACGGCTGTGTGCGAATCGCATCAAGACTCGATTCTTCAATCTCTGGCTCATCAATGTGCATGCCCCCACTGAAGTTAAAGAAGACGCAGTAAAAGACGAGTTCTACGCCCGCCTTGAAACTCTCTTCGACTCACTTCCAACAAACGACGTCAAATTGCTGCTGGGAGACTTTAACGCGAAAGTCGGGAATGAAAGTTGGCATCGGGGGACCTCTGGAGGCCACAGCCTCCATGAAGAATGTAACGATAACGGCCAGCGACTTATCGACTTCGCCTGCAGCAGGAATCTAGTCGTAAGCTCTACGTGTTTCCCGCATCGACGCATTCACAAGCAGACCTGGAAGTCTCCAGACGCACATACCGTCAACCAAATTGACCACGTCCTCATTTGCAGGAGATGGGCGTCTAGTGTCATGGATGTCCGCTCCTATCGAGGAGCAAACTGCGACTCAGATCATCACTTGGTGAAGACGACCTACAGATGTAGAATTTCCTCAGTGCACCAGTCAAGAATCAGCCCTCCCAAAATCTTTGCGGTTGATAAGGTCTTTAGTGATGCTACAGCGGTGGCGTATACTACCGCCCTTGAGGAAAAACTATCACCTATGCTACACAACATCAGCAACACAGGCGTCCATGGGTTCTGGGAAGAACTCAGGGGTACCATCAAGGATGTCGCAGAGAAAGTCGAGGGATATAAAGCTCGGCGAGCGCGAAATGACTGATTCGACGAAGAATGCAAAAATTCACTTGACGCGAAAAACGAGGCCTACAGACAATGGATTCAACGAGGAACCAGAGCCAGAACAGAAAAAATTTGACGAGCTACGGCGAATATCGAATAGTATAATTAGACGTAAGAAACGTAAATACTTTGACGAGCAGTTGCTGAACATAAACGAAAACTTAGCTAATAGGAACACCAGACAAGCGTACAAATTAGTAAATACAATTAAGAACGGCTACCAACCCAGGACTAGCCTTTGTAAGGACAAGGATGGAAACATCATCAGCGACACCGATGGTATTAACAAACGATGGGCCTCTTATTTTGAAGAGCTTCTAAACCGACCATCTAACATCCCCACACAGGAAGCTCTCGATGATATTGTTGATCTAGGCCCACCCATTCAACCCCCGACAGTAGAGGAAGTTGATCTCGCGTTGCGGTCACTAAAACGAAATGAAGTGCCGGGCGCTGACGAGATCCCAGCTGAACTGCTAAGATTCGGTGGAACGAGTCTAGTTGATGCCATACATCAATTACTCCTGCGAGTATGGGAGAACGAGTAGATCCCAGACGATTGGCGCAGAAATCCAAATTGTCCAATCCATAAAAAGGGAGATAAATTGCGGTGTGAGAATTACAGGGGCATCTCACTAGTTTGTACGTCCTGTAAAATTTTGACGAAAATTCTGGAAAATAGAATAAAACCGTACGCAGAACGAGTCATTGGCGAATATCAAAGCGGTTTCAGACCTGGTCGCTCCACAACCGATCAGCTCTTCTCAGTCAAACTGATACTCCAGAGGTGCTGGGAATACAACGTAAACGTATACCAAATCTTTGTCGACTTCAAGCAGGCATACGACAGTATCGATCGTGGAGTACTGTACAGCATCATGCTGCAATTTGGTATACCAGCAAAATTAGTGCGATTGACAAAGATGACGATGACCAACTCCGTCTCACAAGTCAGGATCCAGAATAGACTTACTGATCTATTTGAAACACGCACTGGTTTGAAACAGGGCGATGCACTGGCACCGACGCTCTTCAACCTAGCACTGGAATACGTTATTCGGGCCATGAATATGGACAACAGCAAGACGCTACTCATCAAGTCGACACAATTAGCAGCGTACGCCGACGACATCAACATCATGTCCCGAAGATTGGCTGACGCAGAAGAACTTCTGCAT
Organism: Chloromyia formosa; assembly: GCA_964017055.1. NCBI lineage: Eukaryota > Metazoa > Arthropoda > Insecta > Diptera > Stratiomyidae > Chloromyia > Chloromyia formosa. Next base: position 12,748,084 of record OZ024818.1, on the reverse strand, counting down.
GCGCTCGATACCGCTGCAAAGGAAGTTGGATTACGTATTAACGAGGGTAAAACTAAAATAATGATGCAATCGGTGACAAGGACACCTGCACAATCGAGCATCAACGTGGGGGACCTCAAAATCGAGTTCGTGAACAACTTCATCTACCTGGGTTGCAACCTGTCAAGGGACGCCAACGAAACTGACGAAATCAAGCGACGGATACAGTTAGCTAATAAGACTTTTTTCTCGGTTCTCCCCATAATGAAATCGAAACATGTGCACAGAAACACGAAGCTCCGCGTGTACAAAACCATTATACGACCAGTGCTATGCTATGGCTGCGAAGCATGGACCCTAACTCAAGCCTCCGAAAACATGCTTGACACTTTCGAACGTAAGGTTCTACGGCGAATTTTCGGGGCTGTTTGCGATCGAGATGGATGGCGCATCCGGTAAAACCATGAGTTGTATGAAATGTACGATGAGCTGCAAGTCTCGAAAACCGTCAAACTACAACGACTTCAATGGGCAGGGCATGTACAAAGAATGGACGATGATCGCATGCCTAAGAGAGTAATGAATGCAGAACGAGTCGACGGAGCGAGACTGCGAGGACGACCGAGATCTCGTTGGGAGAGCTCAGTAGGTGTGAACGCCGCGCAGCTGCTGGGCTTCCAAAATTGGAGGACGCGGTCACGTGACCGAGATAATTGGAGGACAATGATCCAGGCGGCCAAGGCCCGGCGTCGGGCTGTCGCGCCACGATGATGATGATACCTCCGGAGCCTCCTTTAAGGTGTTTTCCGTCGTGACAAAAACAATATACCCTATACCAAAAGTCTAGGGTATAAAAATCACAATTCAATGAACTCCCTCCATCCAAAATCATAATTAAAACAATACGCAACGCAGGCAAATTTAAACGTAGGTACGTAAGCACTATCCATCTACTATCTACTACACGTGTGAAGTGTTTTTGGTAATACGATACTCAAATCATAAAATTCAGATGTTCTTATTCTTGAATACGACAGTTCAGTTTTTTCTAGATAAACGTTTTATGGTTAACTAATCTTTAATAAGTGTTCGACCTTCACATATGATCAACAAGTCCAATTGGTCATTGGTGTGTCGACCATGTGCCTCCCTCGTGATTTCTCCGAGTCGACTTGGTGTTCCACCTGATTAACCATTAATAAGAACAAGTGCAATTGGTGTGTCGACTAATTGCTTCGCCTTGTACACTCCATGAACTCCGGATGGATTCGGCCTTTCATCTGATCGAACCAATATACAATCGAGGTTCAACTTTTGCAAGTATCTCCTTTCAACGGTCGTCCAATTTTTATTTGCCCAGACTCCCAGACTGTTTACTTGATCGACGAACAGACTAACTTCTTTCGTTCCGTTTTTTATATTTTAGCAAAAAAAAAACTGATAACTTTCATTATTCCTTCCACAGATCGAAGAAGTGGCAAAACTCTCCCAATCGCATGACTTCATACTAAACTTGCCGGACGCCTACAACACAAACGTCGGTGAACGTGGCATGCAATTAAGTGGCGGCCAGAGACAACGAGTTGCCATAGCACGTGCCTTACTCAAACAACCTACCATTTTGATATTGGACGAGGCTACAAGTGCACTGGATTCAGCCAGTGAAGCTATTGTGCAACGCGCTCTGGATACAGCCGTTGTGGATCGAACAACACTAGTTATCGCCCATCGGCTCTCGACGATTCGAAATGCCGATTTAATTGTTGTACTGGATAAGGGAAAAATAGTCGAGGTATGTTTTTAAGGTATTCGTATTCTAAAAATTAACGTAACTCCATTTAGAAATATACGAGTACAAATGTTAAATATTAAAACAAATTTAAATATAGTAAAACGTCTGTATATTTTCCAGATGGGCAAACATGACGAACTCATGAATCGAAGAGGTCTCTACTTCGAGCTCGTGCGGCAACAGGAGAAACAAGAAATGACAGAAACGCGGGCACAAGCATAATTGAGAATGAGAAGCCCATTACTTTTGGATGGGTTCCTATTAATATTTATTTTTTAGTAAATAAGAAATAATAGTGACAATTTAAGAAGCATATCTTATGTTATAAAATGATGGTGCAATAATAAACACCATTTTTAAGAAACTGAATCAAGACATTGGCTGTATCTTATTTCCTTTTTTTTATCAGTCCATCGGGATTTACCTTCTGTAAATCGGCGCATCCATCAATCTCGTGATATTAGTTTGGCGGACGTAGGACCGTTTTGCACAACTTGCCCTTAAGCTTTCGTGGCATCTTCTTGTTGCAAAAAACTCCAGAGTTTTCTCGCCACTTCATCCAACCGACGCTGATGCGATGTTTGGTGTCATCATCGCATGTAGCTTCCTTGTTGACCATCGAGCCCAGGTATTTGAACCTTGTACAGGATTTCAGCTGCTCTCCTTTAATGTAGATATCTGCAGCAAAGATACTCAGTCTTTGGTATGCTAATCCTCAGTCCATGATCCTCCAGTATCTTACACCACTTGGTCACTGCTGCCTGCAAAGCAACGATGTCTTTGCTACCCAGGACAATATCATCGGCGAAGAGAAGGGATATTTCTAGGTCGTCAGAGATGAGTGTTAATAAATAGAGCATGATGATGTTGAAGAGCAAGGAACTCGATACACTGCCTTGGTGAACTCCGACTTTAACTGGAAATTCTTCAGACTCACCAGCTGTGCATCTAACTTTAGCGGCTGCCCCATCATACATGTCTTGTATCATCTTGACATATGCCTCGGGGACCTTAAGTGCTCTTAGGGCCACTCATATCAGATCACGAAGAACTCTGTCGAAGGCTTTTTTCCAAATCGATGAACACAAAGTACAAGTCCGTCCGTGCATCACGATGCTTTTCCATCGTAACACGTATGCACTGAATAGCATCGACTGTGGACCGACCCTCCACAAAGCCGCATTGATTGTCATCTAACCGTACATCAATCGATTGCAGACAACTAGCTCGTAAGTCTTCAATTTGTGAGATGTTAACTTGATTACCCTATAGTTGTTGAGCTTGCGTGAGTCACCCGTGTTCTTATAAAACGGGAGAAGGAAGCTTTTTCCGAAAGCGTCAGGCATCGGTTAACCTCTTTTAATTTTGTTGAAAAGAACAGTGAGCCATCTAAGCCCAACATGATTCATCTCCAACCAAAATTCCAAGCGTATTTGGTCCGGTCCGACTGCCTTTCCGCGTTTCATCTGCATCATTGTCTTCATCAAAGTACTCGCGCATTCTGCAACAGATTGCTGTGTCTTCAACCAGTAGCACTCTTTGTGAGTCTGTAACGTACTTTGGCGCCTGCATCTCTCGATAATAACATTATCACATGGACGAAATATACGACAGCGTATTTTGGGTGTTGTATATGGTTTAGGTTTAGGCTTTTGATAAATAAGTGTTAACAGGACATTGAGAAAACGAGCCTATGATGGTTGTTTTCAAAGTCACAAACGCAAGTCGCCCTGTCGCGGCCTTGGAACTCACACCTTAAGGTGCGTTTTGCATCTTTAAATGTGTGTTTTGCTAGGCACACGGTCGTTGCACATTGTTCGCAATTAGCGATCAACCCATAGAGCACGGATCACTATTTGTATCTTTTTCATTTCCGCTTTAAAGGTGCGTTTTGCTAGGTACCACTCTGCGTCGATCGCAGGCGAGGTAGAGGTGGTTCACCTCTACAGGTGCGTTTTTCTAGGCACACGATCATCGCATATTATTCGCGATTAGCGAACCCATACAGCACGAAGCACTATTTGTGTGTATCTTTTTGATCGTCGCCTGCGATCGACGCAGGGTGGTGCCTGGCAAAACGCACATTAGGGTGTCAGTTCTTAGGCCGCTACTTGCGTTTTCGACTGTGAAACCTTTAAGGTGCGTTTTGCTAGGCACCGTTCTGCATCGATCGCAGGCGACGATCAAGAACATACGCACAAATAGTGCTCCGTGTTCTTTGGGTTCGCTAATCGCGAATAATATGCGATGATCGTGTGCCTAGATCGCCATAAAATCAGGCAATGTTGATATTGAAATTTACAACATATACATTTCACCGGTATCCAGCTGTCCCTCGGGTTACCATGTAAATATCAACACTTTCCTCACTGGTCTCTTGCTTCGTGACTTTAACGCTCACCATGAACTTTGGCAATCACATCTTAACCACGACGCCAGAGGTATCTCAATAGCAGACCAACTTGACGCTTCAGATTTCTGTACATTGCATGACGAAATGCCCGCTCGTATTGCCGGTACCTGTTCCAGCTCTCCAGACATCACGATTGCCAGTGCTCGCCTCATAAATGAAGCTCAATGGAAGCCGGTCCTTACACCATCTTCGAACCATTTAATAATCGTGATAAGGCTTAGCAAACCGACAAATGTCGTATGTGCCGAACATCGCTTCTTGTCAACCACAATAAGACTAACTGGAATGGCTTCACCGAATATACCAATGCTAAGTTCCTCGCCCTGCCAACTCCTACCGACGTACGTAACGCCGAATCCAACAGCAGGAAGGCCCTAAATAAAGCGGCTGCGAAATTCATTCCTGCATTCTGAAAACTCGGCCTTACTTTCCTAGCTCAGCCGCCAGGTTGGCAGACGAGAGAGACGACATCAGAAGCACAAACCCAGACGATCCCAGAATTCACGAAATGAACTGTGAAATTCATAGACTAGTAGTCGAACACAGGAGGTTAAAACGGAGTACTCATCTGAATAACTGCAACCTAACCACGGGTGTGAGCAAATTATGGTCGACAGGCCGCGCCCTCAATAATCCACCAAAACAGAAAGAGAATGTCGCCATCCAGTTTCGAGACAATTCCATTAGCGATCTTTCCCACTGCGCAAGTCGTTTTAATAAACAATTTATTGAACATCCTCCACCAGACAAACTAAGCCGAACATACACCATCCGGAATTCCTGCCGGAAAAACTGATCAGACCCGGCCTTGAGGAACTCCGGATCGTGTATGGCTGCTTCAGGCCACCTGTCCGGCCGCCTCAAGGCGAACTGTCCGGCCGCGTGAGTAGAATGAATTTTCACTTGGAGTTTATTTCAATAGACAAATGTATTAGGTGTACAACTTTGCTTCCATCGTTTCCCGACACAGCCGCCTGTCGGAAAACGGCGGGGGCAAAGTTGTACGAGGGTTACCTTTTATATTTCGGGATTAGAGAACAAAAACAAATATTAATCATTGAAAATCGCTTTATTGTTTTTCAAAATATTCCCCATGAAGATCTATACACTTTTGCATGCGTTTGAACCAATTGTCAAAGTACTTTTGCCACTCTGATTGAGGTGTCTCCAAAACATGCATTCTGAACGCAGCAACCGCTTCTTCAGGTGTTGAAAAACGTTGACCTCTCAGTTTGTTTTTTACGTACGGGAATAAAAAGAAGTCATTCGGTGCCAAGTCAGGACTATACGGCGGATGACCCATCAAATCGATGTTTTGAGTGCTCAAAAATGCAGTTGTTTGAGCTGATGTGTGAGAGCTCGCATTGTCGTGGTGAAGGGTGATCCGTCTTCGGCGGTTGGTTTTCCTGATTTCTTGGAAGACAACTGGCAAACAAATGGTTGTGTACCACTCAGAATTGACTGTTCTGCGTTGTTCTAGTGGTACGGTTGCGACATGTCGTTTTTCCGAAAAAGCAGGCGACCATTTCCTTGGAAGTGCTTCGTGCGCGAACAACTTTTGTTGGGTTTGGCTCATCTTGAAACGCCCATACAGTCGACTGCTGTTTACTTTTGGGCTCATACGCGTAAATCCACGATTCATCACCTGTCACGATGTCAAAGACGTGTTTCGAAGCACCGCGATCGTATTTTTTGAGCATTTCTTTCGACCAATCGACACGAGCCTTTTTTTGAGCGATTGAGAAATTGTGTGGGATCCAACGCGAAAAAAATTTTTTTACAGTCAAATGTTCATGCAATATTGAATGTATGCTGGTCCCACTAATTGTAAAAAATAATCGCACGAAAATGTTCACGATTGAATTCCATTATTTGGCCGAGATTAATCTTTTAAGTTACTGTAAAAAACACAAATAGCGCTCGTATGTCAAAACGTTCTGAGTACGGATAACCTCAAAGGCCTTGTTTATGCCGCGGAACTATCTTCGAGGATTAACTAATTCGAGCTAACTGACGACGACATAAACATGTCGCACTAGCTAGTTTTGGTACCAATTTTAGCTCCACTTGTTATGCAGAACTGGACTGAAAAATTGGGACTAGGTGGTGTTGCTGTCTTCGCTAATGGTGTTGTTGTTGAAAATTTTATTTTATTTGTTATAGAAATACCTCATCCTTTCCTGAAACCCTGCATTCGTTTCATCCTTTGATTGTAGCGGTAGAAACGCGTTTTTATTAGGAGGCTACTGCCCCTTGACATTTTCTTAACCAGTGTCACCGCAGTCACAAACCAACAGCTGATATCTTTCATGTTTAGTACCTCTTCGTATGGTCGGCATAAACACACCACGAACAAGTACTAGCACTAAAACAATTTAGTTAAATCGCCTTTTAGTTCCACGGCATAAACGTGGCCATTAATGTCAAACTTTACGATAGAGCTGTCAGTTGCCAGATTGCAACACTGGGGTTGTCCAATCCCGAAATATAAAAGGCAACCTACGTACACCTAATATCTGAAACACGCGGCCGGACAGGCCGCCTCAAGGCCTGGCGGGAACGCATTTCCTTCCGGCCGCCTGAAGGCGGCCTGAAACGACCATACACGATCCGGAATTCCTCAAGGCCGGGCCTGATCAGTTTTTCCCGACAGGAATTCCGGATGGTGTATGTTCGGCTTTAAGCGCATAATCCGCAAGAGGATCCATAACCGGACCGCAGACAACATACCTGTCTTTACCACGGACGAAGTGGTTGCAGCTATAAGGAAGGCGAATAACTCGAAGGCCTTCTGACCTAATGAAATCTCAATGGCAATGCTCAAACACCTCCTGAAACCTGAGAAAAAAGCGACACTCGGCGAGTCCTATCGTCCCATCACACTTCTATCACCAGTTGCCAAAACGCTCGAAGCACTAGCCCTGAATGGCATTACATCTCGCATCCACAATGACCTCAATCAGCCTAGTCCATGTCACAGAACAATTCTGGTGGCACTTGACCTGTCGAAAGCCTTCGACACAGTCAGCCACACAGCACTTTTGTCTGACTTTAATTGAGCATCGCTGCCAACGCAAATAACCAAATGGATTCCCAATTACCTTCCGGACAGGCAGCCCTAGAGCGAATTTAGGGGAAAGAAATCGGAGCTAAGGAAGATCAAACAAGGTGTGCTGCAAGGAGGAGTTCTATCTCCCTCCTATTGTTCAACCTTTATCTATCTGGGCTCCCGATATCACCCGATGGAATCGAAATTATCTCCTATGCCGACGACTGCTCCATTCTGGCAACAGGGAACAACATTACGGAAATGTACGAACGTGGAAACGGTTACCTTGGAGAACTTAACGCATTCTCCACAGGCAAGAATTAAACACGGTTTATGACCATTCAGCACTCGTTCATGCGGCAGCCGATTCTTCGTACCGGAACGACCCGTTTTTCAACGGCCAAGAGCTGCCAAACCCCCTCGATGCAAGAAGAACTGCCGTATTCGAAGCATCGCTACCACAACAACAACCATTCAACACTAAGAAACTGTCTCGATCTTGTCATTGGCTCGGGGACGTAAAACGGTTTTTAAAATACGCTTCCCCGGTATGGCACTTGTTCGAAATTTGAGAAGAGAGAGACACAGCATGAAATAAAAACTTTTTTTCTGCAATCACACAAAACAGTTTATTCAAAATGTGACTGAATATAAAATTTAAAAAACAACAAATATAACAAGAAAACATAAAATCACAAAAATTCAAATTTGCGCATAATCTATAGTTGGTTTGGACTATATTTTTGATGAGAATATTATTCTTAAATACATACATATATCATACGTTACTGACAATACAGTAAAAGCTTGCTTTTATCATAAATAGTATAAAAAATACACGAAAAAACAAACATAGGAATGTACTTCTTAGGAATGAGTACTAAAAGGCACGTTGGTTTTCCAATGAACAGTCTACATCTTAAAGACTTTTTCTTAAAAAATACACGAAAAAACAAACATAGGAATGTACTTCTTAGGAATGAGTACTAAAGGCACGTTGGTTTTCCAATGAACAGTCTACATCTTAAAGACTTTTTCTTAAAAAATACACGAAAAAACAAACATAGGAATGTACTTCTTAGGAATGAGTACTAAAGGCACGTTGGTTTTCCAATGAACAGTCTACGTCTTAAAGACTTTTTCTTAAAAAATACACGAAAAAACAAACATAGGAATGTACTTCTTAGGAATGAGTACTAAAGGCACGTTGGTTTTCCAATGAACAGTCTACATCTTAAAGACTTTTTCATAAAAAATACACGAAAAAACAAACATAGGAATGTACTTCTTAGGAATGAGTACTAAAGGCACGTTGGTTTTCCGATGAACAGTCTACATCTTAAAGACTTTTTCATAAAAAATACACGAAAAAACAAACATAGGAATGTACTTCTTAGGAATGAGTACTAAAGGCACGTTGGTTTTCCAATGAACAGTCTACGTCTTAAAGACTTTTTCTTAAAAAATACACGAAAAAACAAACATAGGAATGTACTTCTTAGGAATGAGTACTAAAGGCACGTTGGTTTTCCAATGAACAGTCTACATCTTAAAGACTTTTTCACGTTAACATTGACCGTTTTTGAAACATTCACGAAGATTTTCTCATTAGGTCGTTTAAAAACAAAATGAACAAGTTTTTCTCCAATAAAGAGATCACTGATAGATCTTTTTCAAAAATTCCATATCAGTCTTAAAAATAAAGGATTTAGTCCAATCAATGGATTCGCAAACACTTATTCTAAAACATATTTCAAGAAAAATGCTGGGAATACTCCTGTACATTTGAAACTACCGTAAAATAGGAATAAATAGATTTTTTTTTGCGAGGATTCTTCACATTTGAACTTATCAAGTTTTCCAAGCATACTTGGTTTTTTTTAAAGCGACACATTGAATAGATCCGATCTACATAAAAATTTTTTTCGATAACAATATTCACAGGTTAACGAAACCAGAAAAAAACGTAGGACATGCGAAATTACGATTTAAAAATAATCTTGGCAAAAACATGATAAAAAATATTTCGCTCTTAAAAGCTTAAAAATTAAAATACCTCTTCATACCATCAATACTTCTGAAGAAGTACCTGGGTACTTGCAAAACCTTAACAATATAATTTTTTTTTTTTTCATTTTTTTTTTTATGTAAACTTATAGACTACGATCGTGCCAAGTTAAGCTTGGCAGATTTTCATCTAAATAAATAGGTGTGTAAATAGGTTTTTACAAATCTATTTACTTAGAAGAAAATCTCCCAAACTCAACTTGGCACGATCAACGGACGACCGACCCACTCTCACTCATTTTGCTCCCAAGTGCATCTTAAAAATGTCCTGTGACCGAAAGCGACGCATTTTCCGAAACTGTTCCGCCAACTCCAGATCCTCCATTGTGATAATCGGTTTTTCAGGACAATATTTGATTGTGTGGGCATTATCGCCCGTCGCACCACATATCAGGCAAACAAGCTGCCTTAATTTAGGGCATAATACACGTCCTGTATTATCCCTAACGGCATGTCCACGAACTAGATGTTTCGGTTCGTTGTTATTTTTGCAAAAAACGCAATCTTGCTGTTGCGCTGATTGTTTATATTTCCTTTTATTTTGTTGCAATGGCGGCTGTTGAATGCCGACCTGAGCTGGAGTTGACTCGGGCAAAAGAAATTTTAATTTTGCCAAAAATTCTGCCCGATCTTCGAGAGTGAGCATTGAAAATTCGGACAATTTTTTGGGAGCGGAATCTGTTGATGGGGCCGCGAAGAAAGGAGGCTCACAATCAATTGTTCGACCATTGTTGGCAAAGTCGTCTAAGTAATTTTGTGTTTGTCGCGGTTTCACCCACAATTGTTGCTCGGCGAATTTTTTCAAACTCTGGCAAATTTCATCAGCTTCGGGTGCTGTTGTTCGATTCATTGCGGCAATTCCTGATTGTCCGCCACTGCACAATTGGGCTAAAGTTGATGATTTGTCTGAAATAGAATATATATTAAAATTCGCTGGAAATTTTCTCGTAGTAAGAAAAAGCTTTCGAAAAATACTGGATATTAACAGGCAACAATTCGAAAAAAAAGATCTTTTTCGTTGTCAACAAATCTTAAAACAAACAGTCGAAATAACAAATTAAAAAAAATGGTGTCTCACTTATTAAAATAGCCCAAAGAAGCATTTTTAACAAACAAAAAATGAAACTGGAATATAGAGGGCTACGCCCGCAATCCGAGGGCTTTGTAGCAAGCGCTTTTTTTGGTATATAAATATCGGCCCCTTGCTCTTCTTGATACCACTCAGATGGATAAAAAAAAACATAATTAAAATGTCTTACCCACTTACATTTTACATGCCAATTCATATTACGTGATTGTAACGAAACTTAGAGCATAATAATATTGCCTAAGGTGTTGTGATTATCTTTGGCCATCAATACTTTTGACCTCGAACGTGTTTAAGGCATGCATTATTGACCTATTCTGAGAAGATATATGGGGGCAAAAGACCTTTCCATAGTCCTCCGCGTGGGCGCCCCCTGGTAACGGCAGTGTATCAAATCGCTGACGGCCAATATCTTAGCGATAAGACAGTTTGGAAAAAGGCAGATAGCTGTAGCCTGAAAATGGCTGACCAACACCTAAGCGTCTCAGGTTTAGTAGGATGGAATGTTGCGTAGTTGGACCTACAACATAGTTGTGTGAACTCCAGCACATTTATTAAACCATCTGAAGCAGCTATCTTCCGAGGCCATCCCCTGAATGGGGTTAAGCGACGTGCTGACAACTCGTCCTTGCAAAAACCACTGCATGTCAAGAAACCGGGAACAAAAGCCTCGGATTGGACGGATCAACAACGACGACCACGCAAACGAATAAAGGATTATTTTTTCGGATCCTGGAATGTACGCTCCTCCCTGAACAAACCGGGCGCCGAGAAGGCCCTCCTTCAACAGGTCGAAAAGTACAAACTGAGCATTACTGCAGTCCAGGAAACAAATTGGCTTGGCAGCGAGATCAATGACAAGAAATCGCACACAATTTTTACAAGTGGCAAACCATCGGGCCGCAAGGAGTTTGGAGTAGTATTTATAGTGAACAATTACCTCAAACCGCATATTACTGACTTCAAACCCATAAATGAACGGTTGTATGCGATTCGCATTAAGACTCGATTCTTCAATCTCTGGCTCATCAATGTGCACACCCCCACTGAAGTTAAAGAACACGCAGTAAAAGACGAGTTCTACGCCCGCCTTGAGACTCTCTTCGACTCATTTCCAACAAACGACGTCAAATTGCTGCTGGGAAACTTTAACGCCAAAGTCGGAAATGAAAGTTGGCAGCGGGGGACCACTGGAGGCCACAGTCTCCATGAAGAATGTAACAACAACGGCCAGCGACTTATCGACTTCGCCTGCAGCAGGAACCTAGTCGTAAGCTCTACGTGTTTCCCGCATCGACGCATTCACAAGCAGACCTGGAAGTCTCCAGACGCACATACCGTCAACCAAATTGACCACGTCCTCATTTGCAGGAAATGGGCGTCTAGTGTGATGGATGTGCGCTCCTATCGAGGAGCAAACTGCGACTCAGATCATCACTTGGTGAACACGACCTACAGATGTAGGATTTCCTCAGTGCACCAATCGAGAATCAGCCCTCTCAAAATATTTGCGGTTGATAAGCTTCTGAGTGATGCTACAGCGGTGGCGTATACTACCGCCGTTGAGGAAAGACTATCACCTATGCTACACAACATCAGCAACACAGGCGTCCATGGGTTCTGGGAAGAACTCAAGGATACCATCAAGGATGTCGCAGAGAAGGTCGTGGGATATAAAGCCCGGCGAGCGCGAAATGACTGGTTCGACGAAGAATGCAAAAATTCACTTGACGCGAAAAACGAGGCCTACAGACAATGTATTCAACGAGGAACCAGAGCCAGAAGAGAAAAATATGACGAGCTACGGCCAATATCGAATAGAATAATTAGACGTAAGAAACGTAAATACTTTGAGGAACACCAGACAAGCGTACAAACTAGTAAATACAACTAAGAACGGCTACCAACCCAGGACTAGCCTTTGTAAGAACAAGGATGTACACATTATCAGCGACACCGATGGCATTAACAAGCGATGGGCCTCTTATTTTGAAGAGCTTCTGGGCGCTGACGAGATTCCAGCTGGACTGCTAAAATTCGGTGGAACGGGTCTGGTTAATGCCATACCTCAATTACTCCTGCGAGTATGGGAGGACGAGGAGATCCCAGACGATTGCCGCAGAAGCATCATCTGTCCAATTCACAAAAAGGGAGATAAACTGCGGTGTGAGAGTTACAGGGGCATATCACTAGTTTGTACGTCCTATAAAATTTTGACGAAAATTCTGGAAAATAGAATAAAACCGTGCGCAGAACGAATCATTGGCGAATATCAAAGCGGTTTCAGATCTGGTCGTTCCACAACCGATCAGCTCTTTACGGTCAAACTAATACTGCAGAGGTGCTGGGAATACAATGTAAACGTATACCAAATCTTTGTCGACTTCAAGCAGGCATACGACAGTATCGATCGTGGAGTACTGTACGACATCATGCTGCAATTTGGTATACCGGCCAAATAAGTGCGACTGACAAAGATCACGATGACCGTCTCACACGTCAGGATCCATAATAGACTTACTGATCTATTTGAAACACGCACTGGTCTGAAACAGGGCGATGGACTGCCACCGACGCTCTTCAACCTAGCACTGGAATACGTTATTCGGGCCATGAATATGGACAACAGCAAGACGCTACTCATCAAGTCGACACAATTAGCAGCGTACGCCGACGACATCATCATCATGTCCCGAAGATTGGCCGACACAGAAGAACTTCTGCATACGCTCGATACCGCTGTAAAAGAAGTTGGACTACGTATCAACGAGGGTAAAACTAAAATAATGATGCAATTGACGACAAGGACACCTGCACAATCGAGCATCAATGTGGGGGACCTCAACATCGAGTTCGTGAACGACTTCATATACCTGGGTTGCAACTTGTCAAGGGACACCAACGAAACTGACGAAATCAAGCGACGGATACAGTTAGCTAATAAGACTTTTTTCTCGGTTCTCCCCATAATGAAATCGAAGCATGTACACAGAAAAACGAAGCTCCGCGTGTAAAAAACCATTATACGACCAGTACTATGCTATGGCTGCGAAGCATGGACCCTAACTCAAGCCTCCGGAAACATGCTAGACACATTTGAACTTAAGGTTCTACGGTGAATTTTCGGGGCTGTTTGCGATCGAGATGAGTTGTATGAACTGTACGATGAGCTGGAAGTTTCGAAAATCGTCAAACTACAACGACTTCAATGGGCAGGACATATACAAAAAATGGAGGATGATCGCATGCCAAAGACAGTAATGAACGCAGAAAGAGTCGTCGGAGCGAGACTGCGAGGATGACCGAGATCTCGTTGGGAGAGCTCAGTGTATGTGGACGCCACGCAACTACTTGGCTTCCAAGATTGGAGGACGCGGTCACGTGACCGAGACAATTGGAGGACAACGATCCAGGCGGCCAAGGCCCGACGTCGGGCTGTCGCGCCACGATGATGATAGCCGCCATACATTATCCAATCCGTCGCCCGATCGGCCGATGGATCGCCACAAAATGTCAGCTGATCAAAAATTGTACGAAACTGTCAAAAACATCGTCAACGCTAAGCGCATACACAGGCGGATGCACTACACTACTGTTGAAGGTTTTTTGAGTCCTTTGGTCGGAAAAAATGCATTCTTTGTAGCGACGTATTTCCCATGAAAACCATGGGGTGGGTATAACCAACTTTCTTTTACATCAGATTAGGTATCAGCGACCCAAAATTAACTTGTAGCTCGAACCAGCTAGTTCGGACGAGTATGTCCCATCAAAACAGGGTTGCCATTCTGGGGTGAGCAAAATTCGCTTTTATACATACATACAAAAATATTGCAATGCACTACTACAAATTGCAGACGCCGAGCTCAATCATCCTCGCGCAAATACACTACATTGCATAGCCACAATTCCTCTTGCCATGGCATGCGATGATGATGATTGAATATTGACGGCAAGCGGTCATGATACAAGGAAGGCAAGATATGGCCTTCCCGCGTTTCATTTTCGTATTTCTCTGCGCATCACGTCAATGGCTCGTATACACTTGAGAGAGTGATGGTTCATAACTCTCAGCATTGCAATCCTCACGACAGTATCGCTTCGCCTGTTGAGGAAGCAGCACGCGTACGGTGAAGGACGCGCATGGTGCAGGGTGCGCACGGTGCAGGACGCGCACAGCGAAAGATGCGCACGGTGCAACGGTCTCTGATTGAGATTATTGCGATATAAACACAAAAGGAAATTCGCTTCTCAAGTAACATGCATATCATATCAAGCAGAGCCCACAAGAGACCGCTGCATCGTGCGCGTGCTGCACCCTCAACAAGCGAAGCGATACTAGGCGTGTTTTTTTGTACTGCGGTGCAGGTTAATTGGGGTCTATCCGGGTTAACTTACACACATTACACAAACAACATACCCTCGTTGTTTGTGTAATGTGTGTAAGTTAACCCGGATAGCCCCCAATTAACCTACACCGCAGTACAAAAAAACATGCCTACTGTCGTGAGGGTTGCAATACAATGCTCTTGTGTTGGCTCTGCTTGATATGTTTCTTCAATTTCGTGCGAATGAATGAATTGAAGGAGATTATCTCGAAAACTATTAAATATAGAAAAAAGTTGATCAAACATTTTCTATGTATATTTTTGTGATCTTCAATTTCGCCTCAGAAAGTTTTTAGCTAGGATTAATAGTTACAGAGATAAAAGCCGAAAACTAAAATAGGTATTCATACCATTGAACGAGCGAGTGACGTAGGTATTCAGAGAGCCGGCATGCGCAAGGCGATATCTTGTCTTCCTTGTATCATGACTGCGTCCTATCACTCCACGGGAATTGAAATGCAGATAGGTATCAGAGAGGGAGGAGCTTAAATGACGCGGCGTCCAGCGTTTTTTTAACGCGCAAGAGAGGCGGGGCTAAAGCTGGATCCAATTGTCTTTTGATAGTGTGTTGTGTGTTGTTTTCAGGGATTTGTGCTTGCATTTACATACCGCCTACAAGAGGATGACTGTTGAGAAACTCACTGTCGCCCATGGGGAAATAGATCTTCGGAGATCGTCGTCGAACATATCTAATAGCCGCCATACATTATGCGATCCGTCGCCCGATCGATCGGCCGATGAATCGCCACAAACGATCAGCTGATCAAAATTATATGGAACTGTTAAAAACATCGTCATACACTGGCCGATCCATCGGCCGATATCGGGCGACGGATCGGCCGATCGATCGGTGTGTGTATGCCACGTTTATTATAAACTATGCATACATCGTGTGCGTAGCTTCGTCGCTGAGAGTTCGCACAATTTGAGAAAACGCTCAAATGTCGTGCTGCGAATCGAATGTAGGGAAAGGTACCGAACATGCTTTACACAAACGACAAATCGCTTGCAGTTTGTTTAATGCGTATTTGTTACCCTACACTATGCCTGTTCCTAAAACCGGTCCACCGGTTTAAAACAGTTCTTCTGTTAGTACCGGTCCCGAGATTCTCAAGTGCGGGTTTCGGAAAAACCGAATCATTAAAAATGAAACCGGAATATAGAGGGCTACGCCCGCAATTCGAGGGTTTTGTAGCAAGCGCTTATTTTGGCATGTAAATACTGGCTCCCTGTTCTTCTTGGTACCCCTCAGCTGAATAAAAACACCATAATTAAATGTTTTACCCATAATATAGTATCTTACATGCCAATTCACAAAAAGACTGCATCTGTCACCTCTCAAAGTAATAGTTTTAATACGAGAAGCTGTAGATAGATATGTATGTATATACTAGATAAACTGTCCCACTCTTCGAGATGCTTAACCATTCATATTAAGACGACATTGCAAATTGCAAACTTGTGTAACGGCTTCGAAATTCAGGGCGGCTGGGACAAATTACGGTCTAATATTTTTTCCTCCTCCACTGTTCCCCTTTCTACAAATCTCAAGAAAATGCCAAAAATGGAATGTACTCAACATTACCTTTCTCACGACACCCCACTTGGCTATACAAGTGGATAAAAAAATTTTACCTTAATTTCGCCTCTATGTGGACCTCCCCTCCCCCCCCCCCCCCCCCCCTCCTAAAGTTGGCCAGTTACAACACAACGCTATCTCCAGCAAGTTATAGCATTTCTACACATTCTCGCCGAATTATGTGTGCAGCTTCAGCCGTTCGTAAGATATTCTATGAACAGACGGACAGACAGGTATTTGACCGATTTTGTAAGATTTAAGACACAAAACCCTAAAAAAATTAACTGTGTGAATAGTTATTGTTAGGATCACCAATCACCAATCTTCACCCTTCCAAAGTTGGTTCATTAAATAACTGCAATTCGCACTACGAAAAACAACATGTAAGTAGTACACGCATATCTATGCGTGAGGCCGGTAGGTGTATTTTTTGTATGGATAGTGTCAAAATGCATAACTTTAAGTCAATGTACTATTATTAAATATCATGTCGTTGTAATGAAACTTAGAGGTGTTATTGCCTATGATGTTGGTTATCATCAGCCATCAATATTTTTGACCTAGGGTGTGCTTGAGGGGTGCAGGGGTGTGCTAACTGCAACTATAGAAATGTACTATTATTAACCTTTTTGGATGAGATTTAAAAATTCTATTATTTTCGGTTTTCTATGCTAGTGAAATGCTGCTTTTCTGTAAATTTTCATATGTCTAGCTATAACGGTCTCGAAATGCAAGGGGGGGGACAAACTCGGACCACATATTTTCCCCTCTCCCTCTTTTCCCCTTTCTTCAAATTTGAAAAAAATTCCAGAAATGGAATGTACTCAACGGTACCTTTCTTACGATACCCCACTTGCCTATACCAAACGAAAAAAAAATTTCGACCTTCATTTCCCCTCTATGGCGACCCCCCCTTAAAGTTGACCTATTACGACGCATCGCTTTCTCCAGAGAATTATAGTATTTCTACATATTTCCACCAAATTTCATGCATGTAGCTTCAGCGGTTCGTGAGATATTTCATGGACAGACGGACAGACAGACGGACAGACGGACGCATGACCGATTTCATAAGGGTTTTGTTTTTATACAAAACCCTAAAAACCGGGTTATGGTCAGAAAAACCGACTGATGACCGGTAAAAAAAACCAACTCATTAAAAACCCGATTCACCAAAAAACTGACCGACTTGTTAGAAACCGACCGGCTCATGTTTAAAAAAAAACGGGTTAAAAACCGACTCAGTAAAAAACCGACCAAAACCCGACTTGTTAAAAACCGAACGGCTCCGACGGCTTTAAAATCGGTTTTTGGGTGAATCGGTCTTTCAATGAGTCGATTTTTATCCCGTTTTTTTAACCATGAGCCGGTCGGTTTTTAACAAGTCGGTTTTCGAGTACTCGGTCGGTTTTTTGGTGAATCAGTTTTTTAATGAGTCGGTTTTTAACCCGGTTTATTAACCATGAGCTGTTTTTTTCAATTGTCCGGTTGACCGCTAGGAAAACCGGTTTTCATAAAAACCTAAAACCGGTCTTGAAATCTTAAGGACCGAACAGGTCTACCCTACAGCACACTCGATAGCCACGCACAGGAACGCGCCTTCTATACACCACCACTCAGCCACTCATGGCACTTGGAAATATTGCAATTGGTGACGGACGAGTTTTTAGGATGACCCCGTCATAAAACACATCCATGTCAAAAAAGGGGCCAAAAACACGTTTCAACACTTCGAAACAAAAATCCAGAAAAAAAGGACATTTACAAAATGTACACAACACTTTAGTTTTAGAAAAAAAAAAACATTTTCACAATAATTCTACATTATCAATTATCACTTCAGAAGAATCCACTTACCGTTATCACAATAAAAAAAAGCGTCTTCGCGGAACTCGAACTCTCGAAAAACTGACAAAATACAAAGTCCCGAAACATTTCTACACGCCGTTTTATACTTTTATACGGCGAAAACGTTGTGGAACTATTGTGTATTCTGGATTTGTAAATATAACAGCATCTCTCAGCCGACACGTGCATTGGGCTGTTGAGCAATCACGACGATCGACGATCGTCTTCGATAACGATCAGTCGAGAAATTTTATGGCTTTGCAATTGCACTTCGGAGTTCGGGATTTCCGAAAACTGTTCAATTTTTGGAAGTTGCGCCTCAAATCGACCGAGATGAGTCGAACCAAAGTTGGACAATTATGTGTTTACAGGACTCTCTAAAGTTTGTTTACAAACAGAACCTTAATTTGATCGAAGACGATTAAAGAAATCGATCGGCACCCGTTTTGATCCTTAAGGCCGGTACTCAGATCGCGTGGAATGAAAAGTGCCGTGAAATCCCATACAAAAACGCAAAATTTTTCGCCGATGAAAACAGACGTGAAATTGTGTGGAAGCTAAATTTCACTTCACGTGATCTGTGTACCAGTCTAAAATGTTAAAACTGATCAATCAGAAAATGACTAGTTTAGTCTGACAACAAGCACTCTTTGCGCTAATTAACAGCTCAAAACAACGAGCTCAGCTGTTTCGCATCTCTCAGCTAACGTCCGTGCTCAGCTAAGGGCGCACACCGCAGAAAGTTAGAATTACGATGATGGTGGACCGTGTGGGCCTAGTGCAAATGCATGATCTTCAAGGCCATGAATGCTTTTTTGTTTTTATGATGAATCCGATTAGTTGTTTAGGACACCTGCGTAAATAAGTAGATGATTTTTGAGCAGAAGCATTATATACAATTATAGAAACTACAATATTGCTAATTACGAGAGAACTGGCATCACAACAACAACTACAATTACTGTTTCACTGATGTAGATTCGGGAAAGCCTTGTGTCGTGATATTCAAAAGAGTTACCGCCTCATTTTAGTCATTCGGAATTTAAATTTGCGGTCTCCTTTTTTTTGTCATTTTTATACCCTTCACGAATGTGATAGGGTATATTTCATGAAGTTTGCAACGCACAGAAGGAAGCATATCCGACCATATAAAGTATATATATTCTTGGTCAGTATGATGAGCCGTGTCGATTAAGCTTTGTCCGTCAGTCTGTCTGTTTCTATGCAAACTAGTCCCTCAGTTTTAAAGCTATCGAGCTGAAATTTTATGAAAAGCCTTCTTTCTATAAATATGTGGGAACCAACGGAATCGGACCACTACGTCATATAACTGCCATAGCAACGACCGGTGCAAAAATTCGTCTTGGTGAGAAAGACTTTTTTTATTTCTGAAGATATCATTTTCAAATTTCACACTCACCAATAGTATCTTTAGTCAAATCACATTTCTGAATTTGGTTGAAATCGGACCACTACGTCATATAGCTGCCATAGGAACGAGCGGTTCGAAAATTAGTCTTTGTGCCAAAAAAATTTTATTTCTAGAGATAATGTTTTCAAATTTCACAATAGTCAATAATAATTTTAGTGAAATCACATTCCCGAATTTGATTGAAATCGGACTACTCTATCATATAGCTGTCATAGGAACGACAGTTCCAAAAGCAAGTTTTTATCAGAAAAACTTTTTCATTTCTGAAGATACTTTATGTTCTTCGGGCGGTAGGTTTCTCGTTGTGATTGATTACGATTAAAACAGCGCGTTTCCATTACGAGATTATTTATTTTTCAAAGAAAACAATATTGTTTCGAGAGCTACTTTCTCTCTTCTTCAGCGCCAAATAAGAACTGAAGAAGAGAGTAAGTAGCTCTCGAAACAATATTGTTTTCTCTGAAAAATAAATAATCTCGTAATGGAAACGCGCTGTTTTAATCGTAATACTTTATGTATTAATGTTCTTGCAAATGTACAAGTGCGAATCATTTTCAATTTAAATTGGAATTGTTTGTGACACTTGGTTTCATTCTGCACACCAACTTAGTATGCGTCTGTAGCTTATCGTTAGCTCGGTAACGCACAGGGCATTTTTTGCTACTCGAAACACGGTCTCTGCGGTTCGCGCCTCGCAACGGGACCAACTATTTTTTATTCTCAAATTCCCTCTGAATTAATTTCTCCGAGCTTAGTGGTGATTTTACTTGAAAACTAGACCTCCACGGTCTAGTTTTCAAGCAAAACCACGCCTTCACGGCTTATACAAACCGAATTCTCACACTTTCGTGGTCGTCTTGCACATGAATAGCTGCAAAGATGCAAGACCTGATGAGTGCTACTATCCATACGAAACCACTAAGCTCGGAGAAATTAATTCAGAGGGAATTTGAGAATAAAAAATAGTTGGTCCCGTTGCGGGGCGCGAACCGCAGAGACCGTGTTTCGAGTAGCAAAAAATGCCCGGTGCGTTACCGAGCTAAGCTACAGACGCATACTAAGTTGGTGTGCAGAATGAAACCAAGTGTCACAAACAATTCCAATTTATTCTGAAGATATCTTTACAAAATTACATATTATTCAATCATATTAACAGCTAAGCCACGTTCCTAAATCTAGTTGAGATCGGCCCACTATTTCATATACCTCTTATAGGAACAGTGAAATCGGAACAAGTTTTACTACTAATTTCAAAGTGGCAAATGTACCACAAAACACAACGAAGGTATCATACCTTCGGCTTCGGTTTTTATTCATTTAAAGTTTTCAGTTGCTCCCGAATCGAGGTGGCCACGTCGAGTTTCGGGTAAGTATCTTGTTTTTTTTTTAATTTAATTTAAAGGTTGTTAAATCATTTATTCAGTTCCGTTTGAGTTATGAATTTTCTTTATTGCAAATCAAATTTGTTTAACATATTATTTCCCTAATTTATTTTCCTTTTAATTTATATTTCGGAGACTCGCCCTCTATACTTTGTTTTATTGTGCAAATCGAAATATAATACTATTGTACTTTGCCTTAACCCCAAGTGGGGCATAGCGCGTCAATCGGCTTTTGATTTTGCTTAGGGAGGTCTCCAATTTGCTTGGCCATGAGACCTCAAAGGTTGGGAGGGTATAGAGGCCAGGGTCCGCTCCAGCTGGACCCGGAGCAGTGTCGAGGTACATGAGCCGGTCGACGGCCATTGCCTTTATGCAGCTTCTTGTTTTTTTTTCTTTCTTTGCAATTTTTTTTCAAGATCGTGGGACCTTAGTACCCTTGTGTGTGCTGTTGTGTACCTTAAAGCACGAGATTTTTGGAATAGTAATGGTAGGGGTAATGAGATGGCAAAAACCCCCCGCCCACATCTCCCGTCACTGAGCTACAGCAATCCCGTGCCGCCGCCTTCAAGCTGAGGAGTCTTCGCCAGATGGCGTTGCCGGACCTTCACGGTCAGTTCGGCAAACCTTCACTCCGTCCCCATGGACACTTAGGTGTCCGCAACACCTATCCATTACAACTATGTACTTGAAAGACAGGCCAATTATCAATGAGTTCCAAAATGAGATTAGTGAGGAAATGTTGCTCAATTCAGGAGTCCCCCAGGGTTCTATCTTGGGCCCTACATTGTATCTTCCATACGTTAATAATCTTAGCAATTCTGGTCTCTCTGCTAAATATGTCACCTATCCAGATGATACACTACTACTTTATTCCCATTTCGGGGAAAGTGATGCGGAAGAAATAATTAATAATGATATGAAAATCTATCAACAGTGGCTACATGGTAACAAACTAAATATCAATATTGATAAGACCCGATTCATGTTTTTGAAACAAAAAAACAAAGCCGATATTGAATTGAATATAAAGTTTGGTAACCAATCCATTGAAAGAGTGAATAAGATCAAATATCTAGGCCTTATTATCGATGAGAAGCTTACTTGGAATGATCATATAAATCAAATCAAATCTAAATTATGCCCATTAATTGCCTTGCTTAGACGAAGAAAGTACCTTAAAACTCAGCTTAAAAATATGATTTTTCATGCCCACATTATGTCTGTAGTGAATTATGGAATATTAAACTGGAGTCAGACTTCGGCTAGAAATATTTCACCTGTCAGTAGAATGATCAACAAAGCTGTTAAAGCTGCCCACAACTTAAGGTGGCCGCCCATTGACGAGCACAACCCAACTAACAATTTTGCTCTGATAACAGTCTACAAGAGTCTTACAGGAGCCAGCATCAAGACTGCAACTCTTGAAATTTAACTCTTGAAGAGTACTATAAGAGTCTTAAAAGTATTAAATGGCGCACTTTCCAAGAGTCAGTTTGATCTTGTAGCAAGAGTTCAACTCTCCTTATAAGAGTTACACACATCTTATAAGAAGGCTTTAAGGCTTCTTATTGGAGTAAATTTTTACTCTTGTAAGAGTCTCATAAAAGTACTATACACTTGTTATGAGAGTCAAGATCTCCCTATAAGTGCAGCGGGAAAGAGAGTGGTGATATTGAAACAATGGCTGTCTATGTTTGTCAAATATAAATATATATGATCTTATGGGAGTCCGGATGGCGCAACGGTTAGCACGTTCGCCTTCAACGCACTGGGCCCCGGTTCGATTCCGGGGATTTACGTGTCGGACTATGAGCTCACTCAGCTGTTAAATGAGTACCCATTATGGGGTAAATAACTCGGTTGAGCGTGTTGCTGATCACACACTTCTGCACAAGACAGACCGTCACGATCTAGAAAATGAGATGATGCTAACTCATCTCGAGGCCGTGGTTCAAATTGGACTGTTGCGCCAGTTATTTATTTTTATTTATGATCTTATGTGAACTTCTATTTGTCATTCTGTGTTATATTATTTCGACGACAACTGAAATGAAATTTTTGCACGCATGGTACATTAACTTCGCAAAACGTTGGTTTTCCCACAAATATGAGTGAACATTTTAATGCGATTAAAACTTTATCGATGATTATAGGTGTTTTGCTTCGAAAAATGGCAAAGCCCTCTAAAAATAATATACTCTTCTAAAATTTGAGAGAAACATAATAATTATCAACTGTTGATAGATTGTATAAAACTCTATTGAATAACTTTTGTTGATTTCAAAAACCACAATCATTTAAATTTAGCATATTTTATGACACATAATCACTTATAAACTCAAATTTATTTCCTACAAAATCGCAGTCTTGTCGGAAAAATATGGCAGCCACTTATTAAATCTTCATACAACGCTAAAACTCTTATAACAAGAGGGCGGCTCTTCTTATAAGACTAAAACTCTTATTGCAAGAGGGCGGCTCTTTTTATAAGAACTAAAGTCTCACTATAAGAATTTAACTCTTTTTACCAAAGCTAAACTCTTCCTATAAAACTTAAAGACTTACAATAAGAGTTGTATTCTTCTTAAATGAACCTAAGTCTTAGTATAAGAATTAATAATTTGACGTTTGATTGTCGCGCTGACCGCATTCGTCGCGCTGTTCATAACAGTCATGCATTAATTGCAAATAGCCCACATGGTGGGCCGACTCATCAGCGGCCAACTGAATCGACAAACTACAGCGGGGCGCTAATTATAAAGTCAACGAATTCGTAGGACGTAGACGACTTCACATACCGAAATTAATGTACACTGACGTGAGCTGTCTAAGCAAATGCGAATAAAAGCACAGTTGAGAGATAATGCGATGAAATTAGGCCAATCTCGTTTTGAAATTGGCCACAGAGGCCACCGTCGACGAGGCATTGGCACGTTGGCCCAATTCGGGGGCCAACGCGCCAATGCACGCAAATTTCCCGTCCACACTAAGGAAGTTGGCTGTCATTGCCCGTCCTGGGCCAGTATGGGTACGAGGCACTAGCGCGCTGCCCTACTAAGGCCAGAATTAAAGTACAAAGAAAAACTAACTTCCGATGGTGTTATCACATTTTCGCCAAAGTCAGATACAAGGTGGACACAATTCGAGATGCTCTGATTTGATTTTTGTTGGGTATCAACTTGGTCATCATCCTTTCGTAAGACTACGAAAGTATGAGCACGGCGTCGTTTGAAGTGAAAACTAGCATTTTTCTGAACAATGACAAGCCTGGGAGTATCGCTTTTCAAATTATTGTATTTTTTTCAACTTTTCGTGGGAAAGTGGACGATCGCTTACACTTTTTCCAGTCGAACATTCTCTTTAAAACGTTAGCTTACGTGTTTGACAGATTGCTCAACTTCTATGAAATCAATCGTGTACTCATAACACTCTTCTTATGAGTGTTTAAATATACCGATCTCAAAACAGTTTTATAATAAGAAGTTATAGACTAAAGCTTTTATAAGGCTCTTATTATAAAAGTCATAAGGGTTAAGTCTCTTGTAAGAGCATTCTCTTCCATAGTCCTCCGCGTGGGCGCCCCCTGGAACGGCAGTGGTCACAGACCATTGCCAACCAACGTCAAGCCGCCAGTGATGGCGGTGCGATGATTTGGTTGAGGTACCCCTGTGGTGTGGGGTGTGAAAAAAAATACCACGGCCTTTCCCTTTGAGGGCCTGTCGTTAAAACCGACAATCAAAGGACAGGATGTGTATGCCAGCAACTTGCACTATCCGAAATCTTTATATGCTAACGAAACGTCAACTATGCCTCGGATAAGGACTGACTCAACGGTTACGACTTTTAGCTATCGTACAATGACAAAGATTGGATTCTGGAATGTGCGTACTCTCCTGGACAATGGATCAGAAGGTCCCCAGAACGCACGATTTCTTCAATTAGAGAGTGAATTTCTGAGGTACAAATTAAATATCTTAGGAGTTAGTGAGATAAGATGGTGGAACAGCGGAGAATTCATCTCTCCAACGGGCAGCACTGTAATGTTGTACTCCGGTAAAGCTACCGGTAGTCGCCGTGAGTCAGGTGTGGGGCTCATTTTAACCAGAGCCGCGCGAAACTGTCTCTTATCCTGGGAACCGGTCTCTGACAGGGTCTTGACCGCCAGGTTCCGGACCAAAATGAGGAACATCTCAATAATACAATGTTATGCCCCTACTGAACCCGACAATGTCTTGGCAAAAGACTCCTTCTACGAAGAACTAAACGCCGTTCAGAGCAGAACACCTAAAGGTGACATTATAATGGTTATGGGTGATTTGAATGCGAAAGTTGGCGCTGATAACTATGGGCTCAGACATGTGATGGGGAGACACGGTCTTGGTGATCGTAATGACAACGGTGAAAGATTTGTAGAGTTCTGCAACTTTCACAGTCTCTTCATCGGTGGTACTATGTTTGAGCATAAGGACCACCACAAAATCAGTTGGTCCTCTGTTGATCGGCGCAGAACACAAAATCAGATCGACCATTTTGCCATTAGTAAAAGATTCAAGAGTTGCCTCCTGGACGTGCGAAACAAGAAGGGTGCCGATATTGGGATGGGAAGAGACCATTATCTTATGATCGCTAATGTTCGATTGCGTATTGCAGCCGTGCGCCGCCCCAGCGACGAAAGATCCAGGCCCCGCAAATTCAACACCGCTCGACTAAAAAATCCAGCTGTCTTACAACAATATAATGACCATCTTGCGCAAAAAGCGGCTGAGATAACTAGTCACCCAGATAGTGACATAAACGAAAACTGGGATGCCATAAAAAATGCGTACATTGATAGCGCAAATACCATCCTTGGCCCAAACCCGGATTGCCGGAATAAGCCCTGGATGTCCGACGCTTCATGGCAGCGGATTGTTGAAAGAAAGGAGCTGAAAGTTCGTTTGGCTGCAGCATCAGATGACAATCGAAGCAGCATCGAACTCCTTTACCGTCAGAAAGCTCGAGAAGTTCAGCGTAGTGTGCGACGCGATAAAAGAGCTTATGCCAATTCTCTTTTAGCGTCAGCAGAAGAAGCCGCTAGAAGTAACAACTTAAACGCCGTATACGGTGTCATCAAGGAGTTTACAGGTGGTCGTAACTCCTGCCAACATCCGGTGAAGGATAGTGATGGAAAGCTACTTATCTTGGAAGAAGATCAAATGAGGCGGTGGAAAGAACACTTCGCCGCGGTCTTGAACCGTGTAACCTCTGGTGAAGTTCCCCCTCATATAGATAATTTAGCTAACTATCAAAATGTGCGTATACGGTCCACTGCCCCGACTAAAGAGGAAATAGTCACTGCAATTATTGCACTAAAACGAGGAAAGGCCGCCGGACTCGACGGTATCCCTGCCGAACTTTATCAAGCAGCGCCAAGCGTAACTGCCGATTTGCTGCACCCACTTGTTGATAAAGCGTGGAATGCAGAGACCTTTCCCACTGAGTGGAAGGAAGGTTTGATCATCAAACTTCCAAAGAAGGGTAGCCTCACAGACTGTAATAATTGGAGAGGCATTTGTGTGCTTCCTGCCGTTGCCAAGATAATAGCTAAAATCGTCCTGGAAAGACTAAAGGCCCACTTAGAAAGCACAATTGATGAAGAGCAGGCTGGCTTTCGATCCGGATTCTCCTGTGTCGATCACATTAACACCTTGCGAATCATCATCGAGCAATGCGCTGAATACGATTCTCCGCTTCACTTGCTTTTCATCGATTTCGAAAAGGCTTTCGATAGTGTGAACCGGGATTTTATATGGGCGGCCTTGCGCAGGAGAGGCATCCCTGAGAAGCTTGTGGCTATTATTAAGGCAACCTATGACGGCGCTAAATGTCGCGTTCTGCATAAAGGTAAGGTGTCGGGGGACTTTGAGATTCGCAGTGGAGTTCGGCAGGGGTGCATCCTCTCACCGATCCTATTCCTCATTGTGATCGGCGATGTGTTGCATGCAGCCCTATCCGGACTCGACAGAGGAATTCAATGGACTTTGACATCTTATCTACAACATCTTGACTACGCTGACGACATATGCCTACTCTCCCACAAAATCATGGATCTGTCCGCAATGGCGTTAGATCTCGAGAGGGAGGCAAGCAAGGTTGGGCTAAAGATTAATACCAACAAGACCAAGGTTCTTAGCCCGCCGTTGCGAAAAAAAAATCCGACACCTATTGCCATCAATATTAATGGGCAGCCTGTGGAGAAGGTGGAAAACTTCGTCTACCTGGGTAGCATTGTTGCCGAAAATGGGGGTACGAAGCAGGACATCGCTCGTCGTATCAACCAGGCTAAACGCGCATACGGCATGCTGTCCAAAATCTGGCAGGGCAGTTATCTCAGCATCAAGACCAAGCTGGGCCTGTTTCGCTCCCTGGTACTATCAGTGCTTTTGTATGGGAGCAGTACATGGAAAGTTTCCGTAGGAGTTACCAGAAAGCTGCAAGTTTTCGTCAACTCATGTCTTCGTCGAATTCTAAGAATTTTCTGGCCCGAAACAATATCAAATGAAGAGCTAAGTCGGCGTACGGGTCAGATGCCAATCGACGAATTGATACGCAGGCGAAAATGGCAGTGGATAGGTCACACATTGCGGAAGAGTGATAACTGCATTGCTTTGCATGCCATGAAATGGAACCCCATTTCCAACCAAGGCCGACCAAGAGGGGGTCCTCGAATCACATGGCGTCGATCTGTGGCAAAGGAGTGTCAGGTACTGGGTAAGTCTTTTGGGGAGTTGCGCCCCATTGCCCAGAACAGAGTACGATGGCGCGCAGGAGTAGTTGACGCGCTATGCCCCGCTAGGGGTTAAGGCAAAGTAGTAGTAGTAGTATAACTCTTCAAGAGTTAAACTCTCATAAAAAAGTCTCTATGAGAGTTCATGACGACAAAATATGATCTTGTAACAGGAGTATGACTCTTCAAGAGTAATAATCTCTTAATAAATGTGCTATGAGAGTTTACTTAAATCTTGTTACTAGAGCTACATTATGAGAGTGGTGGAGAGCCTTACTAGAGTCTTATGAGAGCTTTTTCCAGTTCACAGGAGCTAAACTCTCAAGAGTTTGTTAGTTGGGAACCACGACCAATCTTCCATCGAACCATCAATTTCATAGGACGTGTGGAAAAAAATTCCCCCTATTTCCATCTTTGTATGATATTTGATGGTTCGATGGAAGTTTGGTCGTGGTTGTGCTCGTCAATGGGTGGCGACCTTTACACTCAAGAACTCCTACTATAGAAATCTATGAATTAACCGCCAAACTTCCCTTAGAAGAAATCATAGTTCTGGAAAAAATTAAAACAATTTGGAAAATTGTTAATAACAGAACGAAAACATCAATTTCTCTAAACGTTGAACAAAGAAGTTCATAGCTATTGTACTCGAAATGCTGGAAACTTCAGAACACCTTCATCTAATACTGATGGAATTCTAACCGACCCAATTCGATCATCAATAATACTTTTTAACTCTCTACCTTCGGAGCTTTGTACTCTAATAACGTACGAAACTTTCAGTTTTTTACTTAATTTAAAAATAAACACTAGTTTAACTTATTAACCAACTACAATTTAATTAAAAATACTTCCTTCCGAGGTCGAAGGGGCTGCCCAAAGTTCACAAGCCTGGGAACGAATTCCGAGAGATCGTAGCAGCCACCAACTCCCCCACACAAAACATCGCCAAATGGCTCCTCGGAAGGTTCAACGATTTAGGTGGGTCCAGTTCGTGCAGATCTCTTAAGAACAGGGACGACCTAATCGACAAACTGAAGACCGTGGGTCCAATCTCGTCCGAGGAACGGGTCGTCTCTTTCGACGTTAAAGCCCTGTTTCCAAGCATCCCGGTCAAGGAGGCGCTATTTTACCTGGAGGAATGGCTACTCGAAAAGGAGCCCACTTCTACGGCTTGGAGGAAGGAAGTCAATCTTCTCATGAGGCTGGCAGTATGGCAATATGCAGGACGGAGAACTACCTCACGTTCCGCGGCAGATTCTTCAAGGCAACCAGGGGGGTAGTCATGGGTAACCCACTCTCTCCGTTCATTAGTGATATCTTTATGAACAGGATAGAGGAAGAACTGAAGGCGAGAGGATCACTGCCAAAATTCTGGGTGAGATATGTGGACGACGTGCTGGCGATCATCAATAAAGAGGAAGGAGAGGAAATCTTCTCCAACCTGAACACTGTTCACCGGAACATCAAGTTTACGATGGAAATGGAGGAACATGGAGAACTGCCATTCCTGGATTTGAAAATCATAAGGAACGGGAGCTCCATCGAATTCGACATTTTTAGGAAGCCAACCCACACACAAAGAACGATTCCATCGAGCTCCAACCATTCATACTCCCAGAGGTTTGCCCCGTTCCACTCGATGATACACCGACTTTTCACGGTTGCGTTGAGCACGGAGCGATTCGAAAGGGAAAGGAGGTACATCCTCGACACGGGCTTGAAGAATGGATACGAACCAAGGGCGATATCATTTCTCATCCGCAAGAAACATAGAAAGCTAGAAGAACAACGATTGAATACCCTCCAACATAACAAGGAAGAACCTAGGAGAAGGATAGGCGTCACACATTCGTACGCATCCGGGAAATTGAAGCGGGTGATGAAGGATATGGACATCGAAATGGTCTCATCAAGCCGGAGGCATCAGCTCAAGAACAAGCTAGGGTCCACGAAGGACAAGAAACTGAAACATGAAGTAAGCGGCGTATACAAGGTCTCATGTCCAGAATGTGACAAAACATACGTCGGGCAAACGAAGCAGCTAGTTTCCACACGATGGGGTGAGCATGTGAGAGAGGCTGAGTCTAGCGTTAAAAACAACAAGGACCCCGCGTCGCTAAAATCGATGGTAGCGAGACACATAGCAGGAGAGGGGCACAACATAACATGGGACAACGTGGCGATTATCAAAGCGAGTACAGATAGCAGGAAACTGGATGCACTAGAAAGTCTGGCCATTCTAAGGGAACCGGAAAACCAGAGGCTGAACCATGATATCGGGAATGTACAATCAGGGCTGCTGAATCTACTGGCGATGGAATCACCCAGGAAGTGAAACGGGTGTTTTTCATCATTATTCTACCTGTGGCTCAACTTTCTTCTTTTCTCGATTGGGTTTTTCTATTTTTTATTTGCTTTCAAAACATGCTGTATGTCATTAAATGGTAATTAGAGTAACGTAACGTAATATAAAGTAATTAACGCTGTCAAAATAGAGGGTATATAGGTGTAGGTATTGGTGTTGAGGAAAGTAGTTGAATTGTACTGAAGAAGGACACAACTGGTGTCCGAAATGCGCATTTACAAATAAATAAAAAAGAATCCCGTCTTAGGAAAAATCAACGTTTTTCATTTAGTATTGCTATAGGCGTGGAAAACATCGACGAAAATCTCTTGTGTATTAAAAATACTTATTTCGCATTCCCTTACACCAACATTTCTACGCTGGCTGGGAGGCAAAACAAGTGTTGAATTTAGCTCCAATGTTTTAATTTTGTACATTATATGTTTGTGTCTTTGGCGCCTACTAATTTCTTACCTTACTAAAATGTTTCGGGTCTAGGTATCTGTTAAAAAATCCTAAAAATCCAATCGTTGTTCCATTTGTCGTATCTTGAATTTTATTTTTATTTGTATGCGTGTTTACCTAACCCTTTCCCTTTTCCCTATGAAGAAAGCGCCTTATAGCCCTCATATACGATGCAATCCGCCGTCAGATCGATCTGACGATGGATCGCCACAAAATATCTGACGATCTCCGCTGCACATACACTGTACGATTTTCGTGCGATGCGATAACGAATGACAACTGAAAAAATAGGTTATGATTCACTTCCAATCCAACCTGTCTTAATTTTTGTTAACTATTTTGATTTGTGTGGCATTTTCGTATGCTACATACATATTTGATATTTCCATTGAAGAGCCATTTAAAATCATCAAAATCGTCCAAATTCATAGTTGAGTAATTTGAAAAATTAATATTTACTTGCGATAATCACATACACCATCCAATCGATCGTCAGACCGACGGATTGCAATAAAATCGCACCAAAAAATCGCCAGATAAAATTTGATCGTCAGATCGGTGAAATCGTCAACGATAGTCACATACACTGTGCAATCGATCTGACGATCAAAATATCGTCAGATCGATCTGACGACGGATTGGATCGTATATGGGGGCTATTGGCCATACCGATCCCATCATCCCTGTATGAAAAAAAAAAATTGAAGTCGTGCCTTTAATCTCTACATATCCCGTTCATTAATTTAATAAATTGAAAAAATAAAAAATAACGTTCACTCAAAAATCCCATCCGCTGGAAAATAAACAATCGCTCTAGTACGCATCCACGTCCAATCTACTCCATTCCGAATCACTTGAATAATGTCAAGTGCGAGCGAGTGGATGCCATCTACCCGCCCGTACACACTCCCACGTCAGAGCGAGATGGCACGATAAGAGTGCAAGAATGCACATTTCAAAATGCATTCCAACCCAACAGAGACGGCACGAGTGTACTGCACAACTTTCTGTCAATCCGTCAATCCGCCATATTGTGTTATCGCGCCCTCGATTTACATGAACACACTGCCGCGACGATGGCTGCTGATTTTTCATGTTTTTTGCCGTATCGCTACCATTAAATGAGTGGAAAGTGTGAAAATTTCGCTGCCGCGTTCGTCTCCCAATTGAAAACTCGAACGAAAACGCCACCGAGTGTGTGTCTAGTGTGCTAAAGTCATTTTCGCTGTCCGTTTTGTGTTCTCGTCGTCTTGTGTGTATATCCGCCGTCCCGAGTGTCGTCTGGTGGTGGTGTTTCTTTTTTTATTTCCCTCTTGTGCGAGGTGGTGAATCCCTCGGTCGGTCCATGTGCATGTCTAATTCGACAGCAACCGGGATTGTGCAAGAAAGGCAAAAGTTCTGTGGCAGTGGAGGCGCCACGAGACCCGCCAGGCATCCGTTTGTGCAGTGCGCCCGTGTGTTCTGTTCCGGGTCGCGAAACGCAAACCACCGACGCGTCCTCGAGTGCAAGTGCTAAGAAAAAGGTGGACTGTGTCCTAGCCTCAGAGTTTCCGTCAAGTGTATTTTTCAGTGTACAATCGTCGCCTGTCGTAATTATTGGTGGGACGTTGCCCCCTTCGCTCCATTTGGTTTGCTTGAACTTCCGTCTGTGTGTACCACACCAGCAGCAGTAGCCGCCTCTCTAATCCGGGTCTACCCGCACCAGCATCTTTGATCGTTTATTGTCATCATCGTTGTGTCGTCACGTCATTGCAGCAAAATGGGAAATTGTTTACGCAGCCAGAAACAGAGCACGGACAAGGACAAGATCGAGCGGCCGAATCCGCTCGAGGAGCTGCCCGTGCTGCCCAACGTCATGCAACAGACACCGCAACAGGAGCAGAGTCGTCCCGTACCCCAGATCCCGGAGAACGAGCCGACCGGAACCAGTGCGAAGATTTTTGTGGCCCTCTACGATTACGATGCACGCACAGACGAGGACCTGAGCTTCCGCAAGGGCGAACACCTCGAAATTATCAACGACACACAGGTGAGTGGTGCAGCGGAGACGGGGTGTCCAATTGGACAAGTAGTCAGAGCCATGTGACTGGACTGGTTGGGAGTCATCATGCGTTCTCGGAAGATTATCGCGGCAGCCGAGTAGTTGTTGATTGTTTTGGTATTTGTTACATACTTGTTAGTCTTTCCCGGTAATCTTTGGATAATGGTGACCATTAGGGAATCCAAATTACGGATCTTATGACTTCTATCGACGGGATTTTTGATAAAAGATAGCACAATCAGTGTTTGTTTATGCACTTTTATTCTAGTGCTCGGCAAGTCGCTGACCTTGAGTGTTGACGTTTAGTCTCATTGTCAGTAATGGCGGTGCGATGATTTGGTTGAGGTAAACAATCCCAATGTGTTGTAGGGCGTAAAAATAATACCACGGCCTTTCCCTCTGCCGATCTGTCGTAGAAAGCGATAAACAACAATGTGTATGCCAGCAACTTGGATTATTCGAAATCTTCTATATGTTAACGAAACATCAACTATGCCTCGGATACACACGGGTAAAAAGAAACCAGCTTGGTGGAATGGTAGACTCTCCGTGCTCAGATCGGCTTGTAGGAAAGGTTTCAACAAGGCAAAGGCGTCTAAACAAGCATCGGATTGGCGCTCATATAAAAGACAATTGAGCTCTTACAAAAAGGAGCTCAGGACTGCTAAACGAAACTCATGGAGGATCTTCTGCGAAGGAGTGGAACAGTCAAGTGACGCCTCCAGGCTTCGTAAAGTTTTGTCTTCAGATCCATCCATGCCTAGCTTCCTGCAGAAACATGATGGTTCGCGGACGTCGTCCAGCAGCGAAACCATCGAGCTCCTCCTGGACACGCATTTTCCTGGCGGCGAAGAGGTTTATTCCGTGAGGGATCAATCCGATCCTTGGCGAATACGAATCTATTCTATCAAGAGAAAAGATTTTGTGGGCGATTAACAGTTTCGAGTCCTATAAATCTCCCGGACCCGATGGAATCATCCCTGCGGACCTTCAGAACTCTGTAGATACTGTGTATCCGTGGATAGAAGCTATCTTAATAGCATGCCTAGCTTTAGGCTATGTTCCGAGAAGCTTTGACGGAGGTGCTAGTCATTTTTATTCCTAAGGCGGGCAGAAGTGCGCATGCCCGCCCAAATGACCTCACACCAATCAGCCTCTCCTCGACCTTGCTTAAAATCCTGGAGAGACTGATAGACCTCCATCTTCGTAACACCATTCCACTACGACTGCTGGCCACCTCGCAACACGCCTGCTGGAAGGGTAGGTCAGTTGATACGGTTCTGCACTCTCTTGTTGGTTGTATCGAAAAGTCCCTGGAATTCAGGGAATATACGTTGGCTGTGTTCTTGGATAACGAGGGCGCTTTCAACAATATTAAGCCTAATGCGATAATAGGCGCACTAAGAAACCTGCAAGTGGATGAATCGCTCTGTAAATTTATTGGCATGCTGCTCGCATCCAGGATTATTCGCACTACTATGGGAACATCGTCTGTTAGTGGAGGTGTCTGTAATGGCACCCCTCAAGGCGGGATACTGTCTCCTCTTCTTTGGAACTTGGCCGTTAATGGCCTGCTTTTGAAACTGGAAGAAATTGGGTGCCATGTGACTGCCTGCGCAGACGATGTTGTCATTGCTAGTTCCGGTAAGTTTCCGGGAGTCCTAAGTGAGGTAGCCCAGAACGCCTTATGTATTCTGACTGAATGGGCAGACACCTGCGGTGTTGGGGTAAATCCCGACAAAACGGAACTTATGCTCTTCACCAGAAAGCGTGAAATTCCCCCTGTTGAACCTCCCCTTTTGGATGGCAAGAGACTGGTCTTTGCTGATAAAGCAAAGTTCCTTGGATTTATCTTCGATAAGAAGTTAACATGGAAGCTGAATATTCTTGAACGGGTGAAAAAGGAAACTGTTGCGCTGTAAAAACTGGGGCCTCCAGCCGAAAGTGGTGTATTGGTTATACACTGCAGTGGTACGGCCTATCTTATTGTACGGGATATGCGTATGGTGGCGGCACTCAGAGTTGCGTCCTATTGTAACCTACTGGGTAAAGTGCAAAGACTTGCTGCGATTGCCATTATTGGAGCTTCGTTCGTTGGCTGGCTTGGACCTGCTCCTCAACTTGCTTCCGGTGGAAATTCTTGGCGAGCAACTGGCGGCCAAAACAGCCCTGCGTCTTCGTGATACAGGACAGTGGCGCGCGCTGAGGAGTGGCCCTGGGCACTCCACTATTCTGGATAATCTAGATCTTCCAGTAGTAACCGACTATACCGCTTCAAAAGTTACTTTTGGCAACAATCATATAAGCCTGATTCCCTCTAGAGATGAATGGGCGAGCAATATAATACCCGACTCCTTGGCCATCTACACAAATGGCTCCAAGACCGATGAGGGAGTAGGTGCGGGTATTTATTCGGAGGGACTATGCATTAACGTATCGGTCCGTCTTCCCGACTACTGCAGCATCCTCCAGGCGGAGATTTCGGCAATAGCGGAAGCTCTGTCCTGGTTGGGAGAGGATATTACTATCTCCACG
Organism: Chloromyia formosa; assembly: GCA_964017055.1. Classification (NCBI taxonomy): domain Eukaryota; kingdom Metazoa; phylum Arthropoda; class Insecta; order Diptera; family Stratiomyidae; genus Chloromyia; species Chloromyia formosa. The sequence continues at coordinate 12,712,917 of OZ024818.1, read as the reverse complement.
GATAGTCAAGCGGCGATACGGTCGCTGGAATCGGTTATTTCGACATCAAAAACGGTTGTAAATTGCCGATCGACACTCATGGAAATGAGTAGCTTTTTCAATATTACAATTTGCTGGATTCCGGGCCACAGTGGTTTCACGGGTAATCGGGGGGCTGATGAGCTGGCCCGTCAAGGGGCAATCGGATCCACCGCTGTGGATCTTGACCACATTAGGATACCCATTGCAGTGTGTAAAATGGCAATTGAGTCCGTTGCGATCGGCGCGATCGGCAGAGCCAATGCTAGATGGCTTGGCGGTAGCACTTGCCAAACAACGAGGATGATATGGCCCGGGATAGATCCTGATCGCTCTGCCTCACTGCTCTCACTAAACCGGAAGCATATTGGAAGGGGGTGGGGGTCATCACAGGGCACTGTCCTATCGGCGACCATGCGAGAATGCTTCGCCTTCCTCATTATGATTACTGTAGAAGTTGTCATGATGAGGATGAGGAGGAGAGTGTTGCTCCCCTTCTTTGTTACTGCCCAGCCTTAGCATATAGGAGGAGAAGAATTTTGGGATTCTCCTTTTTCCAGGACGTAGAGGGCCTCGTTAATGTGAATGCGATTCAAATTAATCGGTTTGTTGCCAGCGTGGGCTGGCTGGATAGTTAGGGCTAAGAGTTTGTAGGCAACTGAATCTATGGTGGTATCACAACGGACCATGAGTGGTCTAAGTGTGCTGCTGAATTGCGGCAACCCCTATACCTAACCTAACCATGCCTCGGATAAGGACTGACGTAACGGTTACGACTTTTGGCTATCGTACAATGACTATGATTGGTTTCTGGAATCTGCGTACTTTCCTGGGCAATGGATCAGAAGGTCCCGGGAACTGATGATTTCTTTAATTAGAGAGTGAATTTCTGGGATATACATTAAATATCTTAGGAGTTAGTGAGATAAGATGGTGGAACAGCGAAGAATTTATCTCTCCAATGGGTAGCATCAGTGACGTAGCCAGGGGAGGCGTCCAGGTGATCCGGACCCCTCCCGAAATTTTGCAATTCTAAATGAAAATACTAACAACAATACTGAAGGATGTACACACATAAGAATCTTAAAAAGTACATGCTTGAGCTATGGCGTCACGCAGTCAGCCAGAAATTTCCCAATCTTCCCCAAAGGTCATGAGCAGCTGCTGCTGCGACCGGTAGCGCAGTGTGTTGAGGCATCAGTCTCATGTTTGACTACCGGCGTTTCGAGTGCGAATCCCGTCCACGACGATGTTCGTGGCCATGGATGTGGAGGAGGCGCATGCTGGCAACTGCATTCCCCGAAACCAGTTTATGCCAACGAAACGTCAACTGGGTCATATGGAACAGTTGACGCGGAACAGTCGACGCACTATGTCCCACAAGGGGTTAGGGCACTTGAGTAGTGAGTATAGTCTCAGATCTTACAAACGGACTAATCTTCTCGAACTAGCTTACTGATGAAGTTAGTCAGAATGTTAGGTAGGGTCGAATTTATATCTTTGCGGTCGGGGAAACCAACACAAAGACGTACCCTACCGCACATTAACAGAGAATATGAGTGACGTTTCATCGTCAACCTCGCAGAAGAGACAGCTACTGTCGTCTACCATGCCCATATCTTTGTCTAAAGACGGCCTCTCAGACAAGAGTGTCCAGTTAGAACACCACAGATAATTCTCATGTTATTCTGATTTAGCTGTAACAGTTAAGAAGATCTGCCTTAGAGATCCCAATGGCCTGTAGCCTCCACCGCCGTCCATTTTTTAAAGCATGGTCTGGAAACTATTCACTAAGAAGCTCCGTTTTAGATCCATCGGTAAACCACATGGTATACCGGGAGACAGAGCCAGGAATGCCACTGTCCCATTCCCCGCGAGTCATATAATCAGATCTCGAGCAGATCTGCATACCAGGGATCCGCTCCAGGGATAACAACCCGTCCGAATTTTTTCCAATGTATTCTCTTGGGATTTATGTACGGTTTCGCTCAATTTACTTTGAGATCTACCGTAAACAGAATCTAGCTCTGGCCCTACACTGACTTCAGTTTGGAGACATTCTCGTTTTTTTTTTGTCGTCCGCGCGATATCGAAGACCTCCGCCCACCCCTGAAAGTTATATGTACTCGAAAAGGTGAAAGTTCAAATATGCCTACTCATTCAGTAAATCTTGGATCTATGCGGAATGGAATATTGAGAGGGAGGCGAGCATGGTTGGGATAAAGCTAAACAAATCTTAATCCAACTCGTCCTATTGCAATCAATATCAATGGATAGCTTGCAGAAAAGGTGGACAGATTCGTTTACTTACTCAGTTGCCCTAATCCCTTGTGGGGCATAGCGCGTCAACTGTGGCCCAGTTGACGTTTCGTTGGCATAAACTGGTTTCGGAGAATGTAGTTGCCAGCATGCACCTCCTGCACATCCATGGCCACGAACGACGTCGTGGACGGGATTCGAACCCGAAACGCCGGTAGTCAAACATGAGACTGATGCCTCAACACACTGCGCTACCGGTCGCCCCAAAGGAGCAGGACGTCGCTGGTCTTATCAGTCAGGCGAAATGCGCTTTCAGCATGCTATCCAAAATCTGGCAAAGCAGTTGTCCCAGTCTTAAGACCAAACTAGGCCTGTTTCGCTCCCTGGTAATGTCTGTTCTGTTGGTTTGGAGTAGCACATTCAAAGTTTCTGCATGTGTTGCTAGCATGCTACAAGTTTTTGTCAACTCTTGTCTTTTTCGAACTTTTCCGACCTGAATCTTGACATTGATTCAGGCGTACGGATCAGGTGCCAATCGTCGAATTGAAACGCAGGCGCAAATGGCTGTGGATAGGTCACACATTGCGGAATGGTGATAACTGCACTGCTGGGACATGCTATGAAATGGATGCCCATGAAGGCCGACCAACGGGGTGTCCTCACAACAACTCGTGGTGTCGATCTGTGGTCCATCGTTCCTGTGGCAACCGGTTCTTCGTACCGGAGCGAGCCGTTTTTCAACGGCCAAGAGCTGCCAAACCCCATCGATGCAAGAAGAACTGCATTATTCGAAGCATCGCTACTACAACAACAACAACATCTGTGGTCCATTGTTGGGTAAGTCGTGGGGCAGATGCGTCCTGTTGTCCTGAACTGAATACGCTGTTGCGTAGGAGTAGTCAACGCGCTACGTCCCACTAGGAGTTCAGGCAAATTAGTATATCTTAGAACTGAAACATAATCTCTTCGGCTCAAAGTGCCTTTGCTAAAGGTATATGTTTCATGTTTCACAGTTAAAATCCTTTGCGTTCGATTCACTCATGATCCAGATCCAAGTGAATCGAGCCGACATATGGGGAAATTGTATGAAATGAGCATAATTTTCTGCTGTTGCGTGCTTTTCAATTACATTGTGCAAAAGCAGGAACCTAATTGGGTGTTCAACACACCAGACACGCAGGAAGTGTGGATGGGGAATGGCCATGGAATTACTGAGCTTATATGATAGCGAACACAACTATGTGGAGATGAATGATAGACACACTCAGCGAGTAGGGAGCCTCCTAATATGGAGCACACACTGCTCAATTCAATGCAGTTAGTTCAATCACACCGCCACCCTACAATTACGCAGCCATCATAAAGTGTTCTCTACGAAGTCTGCATTCTTTTGGAACGTCACAGTCGTTCGGGGCCTGCTAGGCATGCCAACGGCTGCACATGCCATTTTGTAATTAATTACTTGTACCACCTGTGTGGTATATGGAAAATTCCGAGAAGTTTACAATTGAAAACCAACTTGTTTCATTACTTGAATTTGGTCGGATTCGGACAATATGCGCATAAGATAGATATGCACAAGATAGAGTGAAAGCTCCTAGTTGGAAGACGTAAGAAAACGTAATCTGAACAGCGTGAGATAATTGAAGACCTAGTTATCTCTGCGGGAATCAACGAATGTGAGCAAGGAACACGATTCTCAGGGAAATCAAATACAGCTCTTTTTTAAATAATAGCTCCACCCTTGAAAGCTTCTACTTCCTTCAGTTGCAGAGCGTATAGTATTTAGGGTATTTGGTGGCAGATCGTTGATTAATTTTAATTGATATAGAGTCTGTTGCGAGCGTTACCGGAAATTAATAATTAACAGTATCACGCAAAGTTTACTTGAGATTGTATTTAATATCCTTATGTCATTTGATTAAAGACTAAGCTTTGAAACTGGAGAAAGATGATGTATTAATTATATGATTACACTTCTGTGATATTTAGGGCTTCTACTGGTCGCCTCGACTTTAACTCGAATTATATCCTACTTCGATGCAATTCTTTTCTCCGCATCTGGGTCGACTCGGAGTCGATCCGATGGCAACTCTACATCGATCTCGCTACACGCACGACAATGTCGGGTTCTATTGCTGCTACAATTGTGGTGTTTTGCACTATGGTGCTGGACCAGGATAAGAGACAGCTTCGTGTGGCTTTGGTTAAAAGATTCCTACACCTGACTCGCGACCATTACAGGTACCTTTACCGGAGTGCAACCTTGGTGTTTGCTCACACGAGTCGTCTCGTAATCGGCTCGTCTGCGATTTGAACTCCAATTCCCAAGCAAATGTATGGAGGTGCTCATACGGGTCGCCCATTGGTCGGCACGTAAGCGAATCGATTTGCTTGGGAAATGGAGTTCGAATCGCAGACGAGCCGATTACGAGACGACCCGTGGGAGCAAACACTAAGTTTCACCGCAGACCGTCGAACTCGAACACGAACCTAGTACAAGTGGACCGGTTTTCTTCACATCTACATATGTGAAGTGTGTGTGTGTGTCAGAGGACATTTGTGCCAGGTTCGAGTTCGACAGTCTGTGGTGACACTTACAGTGCTATGCTTTGGAAAGATATATTCTCCGCTATTCCATCATCTTACATATCTCACACTAACTCCAAAGATGTTTAATTTGCACCGCTGAAATCCACTCCCCTAATTGGCTTCTGGGTAATTTCTGATTCATTATTCAGGAGAGTACGTGCAGTCCAGAAACAAATCTTTGTGGTAAGTGGTGAGTCAGTCCTTATGCGAGGCATAGCTGACGTTTCGTTAGCAAGAATATACTAAAAGATTTCGGACAATGCAGGTTGCTGGCATACCATTCTGTCCCCTACTTTAGCCGCCTTCTGGGGCATACCAGGAAAGGCGGTGGCATTATTCTTACGCCTCATATCACAGGAGAAGTCGATCCAGAGCCAAACGAATCGCACCTATTGTTGATATATACAACGTGCGACAACACAGTGACGTATGAAAAGTATAAATGTTAGCGCTGCTGTGGAAATTCCATTAGTATCACGACAATGCACTCATAGTGCGTCACCGTTGGGTGGATGCTTTTGTGGGTGGCCCACAGCAAAAACCCTATTACATACAACCATGGGATCCAAGAATCGATTAGAGTTGCACTCATGACATCATGAAGTTGATTATCGTCCTACTGCTATCGGCAAATTCATTTGTACTTATCTTGTTTCACAAGTGATATCAATGGATGAGTTCAGATGTGGCAGTCTTGTGAAATTGAACATGAATCTCCCACAATGTTCGTTGACCCGGACAACATTCGGGTACTATATGTATGTATTGTACACTCTTGTGGAAAGTTGAAAAGAAAAGTTTTACCTAAGACTTTGCCCTATGAATGGGGTTGACGCTTTTCCACCTCGCAAGGACTCCTACAAGCTACAAGTTGCTAATGGCTTGTCATCTGCAAATGTGTTTCGATTCCATCTTCCGGTGGTTTAGGGAGAGAAGTGATAGCAACGTTGAATGCTTTTCTGCAGGAAGGAGCCAATCTTGATATTCCCCCGCGCCCATAGTATGTTACTCGTATTATGCGGGGAAGTTGCCTGGCATGAATCACGGGGGAAAGGATTTGACGTATTGTTCACAGCTTGCGGCGGCGATGTGAGCAAGTTAAGTCTAGGATGACAATTGCATCTTTTTTTATATACGTACATATATATTTAGGATAATTAGAAAGACTAATTCTGTCTGCATCAGTAGCAGTTTGTACATGTACCTGGACGGAAATATTCACAACACATTTGCAGGGTTTCAGTTCAGTCACTCATTCACTGATATTTTTGAATATTTTGTTTTAACCCCAGAATTGAGTGGTGGGTGTAATATGGCCTATTCGGTACTGATACTTGAGTACCGTTTTTTTTTTTGGTTTTTGACCCGCCCCATATGAAACTATGCATGTTACAGCCCGATGCATGCTGTGCATTTGACTTCCCGTAGTCCGATCTTAACCAAATTTCGTACGTAGATTTCTTGGGTGACCCTGACCACGGTTCGATGCCAACAATTTCGGTTATCGATTAAACTAACGGTATTTTCTGTTGTGTTCAAATCAGAGTTTCTTGCCTTTTTTAATTTTGTTTCTCCAGGCATTGACATTGTTCCGACATCAACCAAATTTGATACGTAGCCTCCTTGGGTGATTCTGGGCACCATCCGTTGACGTTTTGGTGCAGGTCCTCGTTAGGACAGCAGGACTTTCTTAGTAGTGATATCTAGGCAAGATGGATACCATATGACTGGGGATTATGAGACGAATGCAGTATACTAATGTTGATGGCATTTTGAGTCATTTGGTTACTAAAAAAGGACATTCTTGGATATGAATCGATATCTAGCAATGATGGGTATCATATGACTGAGGTGTTGAGGCGAATGCACTAGACTGTTAATAGCACTTTGGTCAGGAGAACAGCCCCTTCTTGGGCATGAATTCAAACAGAAACCAAACCTAGCAAACAGCAGTAATTTCTGGATCGGGGCGATGATACCAATCATCTGGACGTAAGGGACATATAAGATATAAATGACTTACGGGACACAAAGAATCAGAAGGACATAATGTCCTCGAAGGTAACTCAAGAATGGCGACACTGTTTTTATAAATACGTTCAATCTTGCTGGAACACCACGAGAACACGGACTCACAACGTACAGTGCTTGTAAAAAAAACTAGGGCATAAAAACAACAAACGAGATACTTAAGTAAATCTAATCTAAAATAACCAAAAATTTGATTATACATACATATATGTATACGAGTGTGTATATCTTGCGTCAAATCGATGTCATTTACGGTCTTCAACCCCCAACCAATCCGTGACTATATTCTTCAACCATTCGTCAGTAGGTAGCTGGTAGTTGACATTAAAATAGATGCCTTGTTTGGCGAAAACATGCGATGTATTGATGGTCTTTAAATATCCGATCGATAGTGAGAGCTAGAGGAAGCGTAAGTGCGGTGCGCTATGCATACTAATTTTTCGGGCACATATTATATATGTAAAAATATTGACAAATAACATTCAACCAATTGTTCATCTTTTCACCTCACGATTTTGACGATAACAATGAGAATCTTTGATATTGTTCACATTTATTTGTTTTATATTTTATTTTGGGCGGGGGGAACTCCATTCCTATTCCTCAATTCCTTTAGTTATGAGAATGTGGGACATGACTCTCTCAGAGGCGAAAGCATGCCAACCCCGGCTTTTTTACCATGGATATGGTTTAGCTAACGGCAAAAAACTGGCCTACAGTCAGGATATGCAGCTTAGCTCGTCAAGTTGCCGTTTCTTCGCCTAATAACGCTGCCAGACTCTCAAGTTTTTAGTCCATTTTCGGGCACCCATCAGGCATCCCGCGGTCCATTAGAAACCTTAAAATGTTCGAACAATTCCACTGTTCGTATTTATTTATCCTTGTCCCTAAACTATACAGACATAATAGCCGATTCGATTCGCCGGATCTCAGACCACTTTCATACAAAACGACAAACCGGTTTTAATCCTGGTCTCGTATGGGATCTCATCGGATAAGAATTGAAAGCTAATTCGTTGAACATCAACTTGTTTCGCTTCAGATTAGCAACAGGTCTTTCGACAGTTTCTCGTCAGTTTTTCGTACAAGATTATCACTAATATATCCTTCAAGATTCGTCAGTTAAGTTATAGTGAATGGCCCATCAACTTATGAAATTGTCGCGCTCGGTGGCCGTGGTCGTTCGGTCACCGCTCTACGATACTAATCTAGAGCTCGGAGTTCAAATCTCGGCGGGATCAAAAACTGCCTGTGGGTACTAATAGAACTCTCACAGTTCTCCGAGCTTGTCAGTACAACGGCGGCACGGATAGGAGGTGCATGCTAGCAACTGCACTTCCGAAAAGTAGATATGCTATCGAAACGTTAACAAGGCATAGAAATGCTTGAGATGATGACGCGCCCATGCCCCTGTAGGAGTCAAGGCAATTAACATCGTCAGTTAAACTGATAACGGGCTTTTTTAGTCCCGATACACACTGGCGGGTTGTAGCCGCTGCGACAGATTCCGTGTATGTATATGTTTATCTGCCGTCGCTGCAACGTGCCATTCTTTGTATCTTCGACCACAAGTCTGGTGCTGCAGCGGTTAAAAATTAGAAGTGTGCATCAAGACTAGAACCTGCGACTCACCCTTTAGGCCAATAAACAAAGCTTTGAGTGTTTAAAAGAAAATAAGAAGCATAAGAATAAGGAGGTGAAGAAGATGTAGAAGAAGAAAAATTCAAATATGTACATACCTTTTTTGTACCCTCAGTGAGCCTGCACCCACTTTATTTTATCGCCCATGATCAAGCTGGATTGGTTGTAATGTAAACAAATATACATATACACTATTTGCCTTAATCCCTTGTGGAGCATAGTGCGCCAACTACCCCTAAGAGGCATAGTTGAAGTTTCGTTAGCATATAACAGGTTTCCGATGTTGCGTGTTGCTATGCCATACACATCCTGTCCATTTAGTCGGCTTTTACGGGGAAAGCCGAGAAAGGATGTGGCTTATTTCTACGCCCTACACCAAAGGATGACCCCTCACCACAGAGGGAGTGCAGTGTAAAAGAGTAGGGAAGTGGACTAGACAAGTCGTCCTCAATCATCCTGGACTCTCAATCCGCATCATTGAAGCTTGCCATCAGTTGATCATAGAAAAAAATTGGCTATTGTCATCATTATGCATTCGGCTTGCGCATTTCGACTTTTATAAGTATCTGAGTAATACCGTTACATCTTTACATATTCTGCAATTAAATTCAACTAGAAAATATAAAACAGCAAAGCACACAAATTTGTGAACATAGTACAATACATCATACTGATAGTGGTGGTCGCCTCCCGGATATCTTTATTTTGTATTCTGAAAAGCAATCAACCATGATTTCCTGTCAAGTGCATCAGAATTGCATTGCGTATGCATGCACTCTAAGGTACATACATACATGGTATTGCGTTCAGAACCGGTCGGTCTATCTTCCACAATATCTATCTACCGTAGTGGCTCTAACCACGCTACTTTGAGCAAATATTTCAAAAATGCCACCCCTTACGGGTAGTATGTAATATGAGCACATTTTCAATTTTTCCATGATTTGTTGTGAATGAGTAATTTATTATCAATGATGACGCTTCAGTGTCATTGGCAAGAAGTTGAATTTTTCATGAGGATAAAGCATAGAGTGGAGAGTAAAAATAGTGTAGTAGAAAATGGCTGCGATGCTAAAACGCAAGCGCTTAGTACAGCGCTTTACAATCGCTGAGCAGCAAATTGTGATTATTTTGTATTTTAGAAACGACACGCTGTCTCACATGTCAAATGCAATGTTCAGTTTGGCATTTGTGACTGGTGGGCATACAGTCGGGAAGAGGATATCACACAATTCGAGCGCACTAAACGCACTGGTTTCCGCGGTGGAATCAAGTCGCGACCGATTCCTCAATCCACAAATACGTGCTGAGCCAGAAAAGCGCAAAAATTGTATGCTGATTAATAGCCGGTGCATATGAACGTACAAATGACGCCCAACGCCACGTCACTTTCCATTGGATAGGGAGACATACCTATATGTACATTGCGAGCGATGCACAAGGGACGCCGACAGCTATTCGATAGCTATCGGCATCACTTGGCCTATCTCGATAGCTATCTGGGTGACCGCTGGTTTCTTGGTTTCTGATCCTGTCTGCTTCATTTTCTGCGTCCGCACATAAGTTTTGGTTAAGCCGGGCCTCGGTGGCCGTAATCGTTCGGTCACCGCTCTACGATACTAATCTAGAGCTCGGAGATCAAATCTCGGCGCGATCAAAAACTGCCTGTGAGTACTAACAGAACTCTCACAGTGCTCCGGGCTTGTCAGTACGCGGATAAAAAGTGCATGCTAGCAACTGCACTTTCGACAAGTAGATGTGCTATTAAAACGTCAGCAAGGCATAGAAATGCTAAAGATGTTGACGCGCCCATGCCCCTGGAGGGGTCAAGACAATTAGAGAGAAGCCGGGCCACATACACTCGGAAACGGTCACAATGGACAATTTTCTTCAGATTTGTGTGAAGTTTCTTAAGCCATTCGCTTGAGGGTCACTTTTCCTCAATCGATGCTTTGAGGTTTCCTCCTTATGGCTCATGATACTTTACATGAAGTTCGTGTTCGGCAATGTGTGGCCCGGCTTATATAATACATACTCACGCTGCGTCCTATCACATCATGTGCACTGACACGCCGATAGGTATCAAAGAGGGAGGAGCGAAAGTGACACGGTGTCGGGCGTCGTTTGGACGTTCATGTGCACGGGCTCTAATAGTGAAATCGCATGCTTAGATCAGCACAGGTGTTTCCAGATCAAATTACTATGCATCACTAAGGGCTCCTCAGCGCTTGCATTTTAGAAACGCAGCCATTGCCACCTTATTAAATTATTATGAAAAGACTGAATTCTGAAATTATTTCGTTTGCAGATGTCATTGATCTTCATTACAATAGTTATTTCCGCATCGGGCAGTTTGCCAGTTTTAGCCGTAGAATTCGCTCCATCGGGCGATCCAAATATCGGCCGACTCTGAATGTGGGCTTTAATATTCATCTTACGTGGCTAGAATATTATCTCGACCTTTGAGCATAAAGATACAAATACAATAGCATCCAGCAGATACGGAACTTCGTTAAAGTTCAAGAATGGCATATCTCTGAAAAAAAAAACGAATTCGCAGTTCACATTTCCCATCGATTAAAATCGCATCAGTTGCCCTGCTCTTTGAGAAAGTTGATTCATGAAAAAGGCTGCTATACGCACAATTCCACAGTTGCTATCATACAAGAAGACGATTACACATGCAACACTGAATGTGTGTATACGAGATATAATTGATAGCAATAGCTACAGCTACAGCAGCTTATACCAGAAACAACTGCGGAATGTTTATCAGTGGGCAATGTCACGATTATCACGAAAACGCAACTGATTCGAATAGAAACAAGTTTCACGATAAGTATTACATATCTGCAATCTGCTATCCGGTATTTTGTTCCCTTCTCACTTCTTGTCAGTTTTTCCCCACTAATCACTTCTAAAAATTTACAAATGATTGACTAACTGCAGAAAATAATGAAAAAGAAAATATCTTTATGATATTCCCAAGAAATCTCCAAAGATTGCAACAAGCAGAATAACAGGTGCGAATGGGCATCTTTTCGTATGTTTCTTTTTCAGTAATCGTATTGCGATAGTGTTCGGTTTGGTTGACCGGTTGGTATAGTTTCTCGATCACACAATCACAATTTAAATTTAACCTCGATCAAGTTTTTTTTTCGCTCTAGCTCCAGCGTTTTGTACGCAAATCAGACGAAAAAAAATGCAGATACTGAAATTTTGTTTCAAAAAATACTAAAATTTTTGTATCTGGTTTGTTATCGCTATAACTTGATTGATTTATTGTTAATTGCACATTTTTGTGAAGGACCGGCGCTTTTGTATGTGTTCGAAGCATGGTCCACGTCCCCATTTTAGGGGCGCTACGACACGATAGTTGATGTCATGGGAGGCGTGGGAAGGAAGGATGCTGAAAGTTTCAAATATTGGAGCGTGCAAGTCGTCCCAGAGAGACGGCTTATTGATTCCTAAAATAAAATATTAATTAGGTTGGGTTGAAGTTATTTCTATTACCACGGCACATATAAACTAAATTCACGTTTGCTGATAATAATCGAGTTAAGTTTTTTTTGCGTAGACAATGGTGATGTTTGCTTCCAATAGTAGGTAACGCGCAGATTGAGGCGGACGCTGCGCGCGCCGTATTTTTTCGAAATTAATTACGGGATCAGAGGCAGATTAAGTGAATTTGATTGAGTTCGATGCCAATAATTTGTTACACATTCGCCGCCGCATGAATTCACCTGGTTTTGTAGGCAAGGGACTCGCCGGTGAGCTGGTGTAATTTTCGATTTTTGCTAATGACCATACAAATATAATTTGGAGGAACTCCCTATAAAACAACATTATATTATACGGAATCTGATGAATAAAGGGATTGGTCAACCAACCCTGACTCGTGAGTTTTAGCAATGATGACAGTTCAAATTTGAGCCAGCGCTTTGTTTGTTTTGGACTTTTTTTGGCAAATGCGTTCAGTTTATTCAGTAATACTGCACAGTGTGCTTCGGTCATTGTTCAACTTTCTTCCGTTTAAAAAAAAAAAGGAAAAAATGCCGATATATTCCTATTTCACCTGGCGACGCATCTTGGGTCGCGCCTTGGCTAATAGTGGGTTTACCGCTGTGGGATATAGAGCGAGCGCAGCGAACGTTATAGGGCAGTGTACTGAGGGTTGCAAACCCTTAAGCCGCTTCGCTTCGCGACCGAAGCCCATACAAGGGGAGTGAGAAACCCACTCAAATTAAAACCCACTACTGGTTGAAGACTCGAACCACTATGCGTCGCCCGGTCAGGTAGGAATGTTCCAAAATGCCATAATTTTCCGGCTGAGCTCTTAGTCTGTTTTTAGACGCTAGACCTACCCGCGTTAGACCACACATTAGATCGTCCATTAGACCGCGTAATAGACCGTCCATAAGACCGCGCATTAGACCGTCCATTAGACTGCGCATTAGACCGTCCATTAGACCGCGCATTAGACCGTCCATTAGACCGCGCATTAGACCATCTATAAGACCGCGCATTAGACCATGTATCAGAGCAGCTATTTGATTTTTATAATGATAAATCATTATGTATAATCAAGTAGCTGCTCTGATATGTGGTCCAACGGGCGGTCTTATGCACGGTATAATGCGTAACCTCCGCTTAAAAAAATACTACAATAATTTGGGTGACGGGAAGACTGACTAATACACATCATCTTCGAGTACACACTAGCCCCAACACCTTCATCCGTTTTAGAGCCGTCAGTAAAGATGCTAATACCTCCGACTCTAAAACCGTATTGTCTGCTCATTCCTACCGCGACGGGATCAAGCTTTTAAAGTTATTTTCAAACAGGTATGAACATAGGTATTTCGGAGTGGTGTAATCCGTGACTTCTCGAATTTCAAAGCTGCTCAGTACAGCCGAATATCCTGTGGTGGTCGTAGTCCACTGGTCTGTTTCACGAAGACGGATGGCCACACCAGGAGCCACCCGCTCGGCAAAAATGTCCAGGGGAATCAAATTTAGCATGGTTTCAATGGCAGCGGTAGCGGTGGGAGTAGCTCTAAGCTCCCGTAATGGAAACACTTCGTTTTTTAACCTTCTCCAACAAGGTTCTATAAAACGTCATGTTTAGTGCCGCCGACCAGATGACGACCCTATGCATGAGTATGGCATGCAAGAGCAAGACCGATGTATAGAGCGAAAAAAAAACATTTTGTTGAGGGCGCCATTTCCTGCTTATAGCCTTTTTGCACGAGTACAAAGCAACGGTTGCGTTTTGTCACACGCTCCTGAATGTTAGGCTTCTAGCATAACTTCTTATCCAGGATGAGCCCTAGGAATCTCGCTTTGTCTGCAAGCACAAGCCGTGTACCTTCATTCAATGGTTGTTCGAACGAAGATTCCTTTTACCTAATAAAACGAACAAGGTCTGTTTTGGTTGGATTTACACTTGCCCCAACCTTACTGGCTCGATTCACCAGAACATAGAGAGCTTTCTGCATTAAATCACCAAGGACACAGGGAAACTTACCCGGGATGGCAATAGTAATATTATCCGCGTATGCGATGAGTTTACACCCCAACTCATCTAGCTCCAGACGCAGTCTATTGACCGCTATATTCCAAAAAAGAGGAGAGAGAACACCACATTGAGGGGTTCCCCTACTCACATGCCTACGTGCAGACGATGTGCCCAGATTTATGCAGATAGCCCTCGATGTAAGCAACATGTCAATAAGCTTTCAGAGTGATTGAAAGCGCCTTCGATATCAAGGAAGGCAACGAACGTGTACTTCTTGTATCCAAGAGACTTCGATGTACCCTACCAGAGAGTGTAGTGCCGTCTAAAGGTTCAGACACACAGCGTTACCTTTCGGAACGCGACGTTAACTTTTCGGGTTGAACAAAATTAAATTACAAAAGTAACGCGCGTTACCGGCGTTCTCCTCATCAGAACTACTCATGATTGTTGTACAAACTCAACCACAGTACTGGATCGCCCGCCCAGATAACGCTGCGTGTGTGATGTAGTCATAGTCAATATCGCCGAACGCCGCGTTGAGGGGTTATAACGCGTTCTGTCTGTTTGAGCCTTAAGTGTTTGCTTACACGGGTCGTCTTGTAATCGTCTGCGATTCGAACTCAACTTCCCAAGCAAATCGATTCGTTTACGTGCCGACCAATGGACGACCCGTGTGACCATCTCCATACATTTGCTTGGGAATTGGAGCTCAAATCGCAGATGAGCCAATTACGAAACGACCCGTGTGAGCAAACGCTTAGTGTATGATGAAAAAATGACATACAACACAAAATGGCGACCGGTAGCTCAGTGAGTAGAGGCATCAGTCTTATATCTAACTACCGACGTATCGGGTTCGAATCCCGTCCTCGACGACGCTCGTGGCTATGGATGTTTTTGTTGTCTTTCCCCTGTAGTGCGGGGCGTAATAATAAGCTGCAACATCTCCCGACTTGTCCCAGGTAGGCGGCTAAATGGGGGATCAGGAGGTGCATGTTGGCAACAACAATTCTTCTAAACTAGTTTATGCCAACGAAACGTCAACTGGGCCACATTGAACAGTTGACGTCCCTATGCTCCACAAGGGGTTAGGACAATTGAGTAAACCGAAAATGAGTGACCCACTATAGGTGACAGTACATACTATACATATGAGTATGCACATCTAGGACTGAAATGATTCTCTCAAGAAAATTCAGCTTTTAACGTAGTAGTTCGTCGAATTAACAAGCAGTATTTTATGAAGTCATCAATACCGCCTATTCAATTCTGATCTTGCTGTTAGCCTTCCAGTCTTGCTATCCATTTAGCAAGATTTTAATGTACACTTTGGAAAGTGCACGGCAAATTATTTGCATGGGTATTATAATGTAGAAACCTCATCCAACTGCTAGATGGCTTCTGACTCAAAATCCAATTATGTAAACAGTTTGAAGCCACTAACCGTCCATTACCCATATCAGTAATTTCTTTGAATTAAAATCTTTTACATTTTCATCAACAAGAATAGCAACTGGATTTCGTAGGTCTTATCGAAGATTCATCTCAATTTCGGTCGGCGCTTCACGTTATTTTTTTTCTAATTTTTTCCTCTGTTGCCTCCGGCTCGTTCCTCACAACACAAAGTTGGGTGTCATCGAAATGATATTTCCGGAATGTTATCGCTACGCTAAGATATGATACGCTTTTTATTGTGTATATGTATGCGAGATAGTCGTATCTGAATACACACTGGAAAATATCGGGTATAAAAGATACACAATACATGAGTTCGTGTGTTTAAAACTGGGCATATAAATAGAAAACACATGTTTGTAATGTTTACGAAAT
Organism: Chloromyia formosa; assembly: GCA_964017055.1. Lineage (NCBI taxonomy): Eukaryota > Metazoa > Arthropoda > Insecta > Diptera > Stratiomyidae > Chloromyia > Chloromyia formosa. The sequence continues at coordinate 12,697,028 of OZ024818.1, read as the reverse complement.
GTTTTGTAAACTCCGGCCGGATAATATTACCACCAAGTCCATCAAGTCGTACCTAAAAGCATAACATAACCATACTATCATTTTGCAATGCGCACAAAAATACACTAGGGTTCATTGCATTGGCGAAGCACGTGATGGGGTGGGTGTGAAGACAATTTTTGCGAGAATGATTTCAAGATATGATACATGTTACTGTTTGTTTCTGTTAGATCATGTTAGCGATAATGTTCTCCTTTTTATTTTTATGTTGCAATCTTCTCCTTATTTTCAGCGCCTCTAACAATTTTATCTGATTTAAGCTTTCGATATTCTAGACTTGTGGAGGATGATATCTCTTTTGAACATTACATGAGGCTACGAATGAAAAATAGGAAAAATAAATCGTATAGTTTTGAAATTTTGCACAATTGTTTGGAACAAACCCCTGAATATGTGCTCAAAAGTCCCCGATGATAGAGAGTCCAGAAGTGTGGTGGCAGTCAGAGGACCCTTTTTAAAATTTTCTTGATTATTTTGAAAATTAAGGATTCTACAAAAAAATGACACGAAGACCAAATCAAAGTATGTACATAAATTTTCCTACAAAATGATATACGAGGGCGGTTCAAATATGATCGAGACAAACGCTGCAGATGGCGCGCCTGTATGTTTTGAAGGTCGCGACTTGAGTATGTGATAGCTGGGTCCCTTACGAATAGTGTGGCCTATGGCATAGTTTTCGTCGCGAACGCACGTTTCACGCGCGTACTACGACCATGAGTGAACATCAAGTGCAGACCGCCGTTGCGCAACGTTGTCATTCGTTTTTGGTGTGGGAAGGCGTTAAAAACACGGAAATTCTTCGGCGTTTGCGAAATCAGTTCGGTAGTGCCTGAGTAGGTCTGCTGTGTTTAAATGGGCCAAAACTAACGGTAATTTTCTTACAGCCCCGTACTACCCTTTCAGGTTTTTTGTCTAACTCTCTCTTGTCTAACCAATCGACGTAGACACCTAATTTTTGGCATGTAACCCTGAGGCGCGAAGCTGCTTGAGTTTAAGTAAGTTGAGCATAATCAGATCAAAGGAACGCCTACCTCTCCTACAAATTTCAAAAAATTAAAAATTTCTTTAATTACGATAACTTTCGATAAAATGACACTAGCAAGTTGAACATTTGGCAGAATGTTGTTAGTAAGATCTACTTAGTTGATATTGAAAACGGGCAAGATCCGATCCAAGATCCCCTACAAATGAAACTTCAAATAGGCGATAACTTTTGATAGAATGAAGCTAGTGACTTGAAATTTTTTTTCAAATGTTTGTACTAGGATGTGGTTGGTTGTTGTTGAAAATGCACAAGATCCGACAAAGGGAACCTCTACCTCCCCCACATGTGAGACGTCAAATAAATCATAACTTTCGATAAAATGAAGCTAGCGACTTGAAAAATTCGACAAATATTTATAGTGTGGGTTAGTTAATCGATTTTGAGAATGGTGAAGATCCTTCTGAATGATCGCCAACCTCCCCTATAAACTGGGCGTATAGGAAACTCACTTTTAATGCATATGGTCGTAGCCAATTGGTACTTTTGGTATTACCACTAGGTCTGTACAAGTCTACGGTATATACGCTTCGGTTTGGTTTTAATTGAATTTGCAAAAGTGAGCAGTTCTATCTGTCAAAATCTCAGCATCCGGTATCAGGTGTTGGGTTTTTGTTAAGGATAAATTTTCAATTGGAAACCAGGAGTTGGGTTTTGTTTTGGATAAGAGATTAATCGAAGGCTAGGGGACGGTTAGCGTTTATCCGATCAATAACCCTAAACAGTTATTGAGAAAATCAAATTGTGCTAAATGGCAGGTTATTCTTAAGATAAATCTTAATCGGACATTGAACAACCGGCCCAATGGGTAATGTTAGCGTTGGATATAAGTGAATAATAAAACAGTTACAATGTTACAATTGCTGCTTATTTGTCTTGAAATAACTGCCAAATTTAAAAAAAAAAATAAAATAAATAACTGGCGCAACAGTCCGATTTGACAGCCTCGAGATGAGTTAGCATCATCTCATTTTCTCGTGACGGTCTTGTACAGAGTGATCAACAACACGCTCAACCGAGCTATTTACCCCATAAATGGGTACTCATTTAACAGCTGAGTGGGCTCATAGTCCGACACGAAAACTACCGCATTCAGTAGGAATCGAACCGATGCCCAGTGCGTAGAAGACGAACGTGCTAACCGTTGCGCCATCCGGACTACTATTGCCAAATTACCCATACGATTTTTGTCGCACATGCATTGCTATAAAAAATGAATGGATGACTTTCTCAATTCTTGTTTTCAGCATTAAACGCTACATTTTTTTTTTGCCAAAACCGTGATCAATTCGTTTGACAAAATAGACGTTTTTATTATTTTATAAAAGAAGGAAACGTATCTGTTTTGTTGCCTCGAATCGATGAAAACGATGCGAGTTAAAGTCATTAGTCACTAGAAATATAAATATATCACGACCTGGAACACAATACTGAGTGATTTGGTTGATATTGAAAGACCTCTAAGCATCCACTTCATGTCCTCCCAATGGGATTGCTACCCTACGTGTAAATTCAGTATAAATTTGTAAACCGCCGCGGCTCCCGCAGCTTCTAAATTCGACTTAATAGAGTAGTACGTTGGAGTCTAAAACAACCAGATCGATTTAACATTATTATCTTTATTCCTTTTATTTCACAGGGTGACTGGTGGCTAGCGCGAAGTAAGAAAACTCGAGCCGAAGGTTATATTCCATCTAATTACGTAGCAAAATTAAAGTCCATCGAAGCAGAACCGTAAGTATTTTTATTAAACAAATCGTTCATTTTTTTCCTGAAGAACCAATTATTTAAAAAAAAAAGGTTTTGTTACAATGTGTAGTATCAACAACCAGCCATCGCTATAAATAGCAAAAAGTAGATACCGAATTAAAAAAAGGCAACCATGAACAGGGGCAATTGGAAAGTCAGCATTAGACCGGGTGTTTTTACATCAGCAGTCAATCTGCATACATTTATTTGTAGATTTGCACTCTAGAGAAAAACAAAATATGCAATAATAAATAAATTATCGATAAACGCGTCTGTACACTACACAGACTAACTATACATCGTATAACTACAGATTTTAACATTCAGCGAAATAGTTTTTTTAATTGCAACAATCGCCTCACAATTGATTGATCCGATTAATAGACGAAAAATTGCAGTGGTGGGCTATACTCGTAGAGTAAGATCATGAGTAGTAGTGCAGGCGAGTATATCGTGAAAATTATACAATTATTATACAACACTGTACGAATAAATAATGGCATGAAGGCGTTGAACCATGCAGTGTTCGGATCCATTATCGATGAACATTTTTCCGTCTCTATACGGAAAATTTGCTATGGCCGTCATTGCTATACAGTCCGATAAAGAAGTTGTGAAATGTTAATTTCTCTCTATTTTAGTCTTTCTGCTCACTTGATGTTTTCGTGCTGTACTTCGAATGCAAAGCGAAAGACAGTGTCTGGTTAACATTATTACAAATATCCATAGACCTCACCGAGAGAAACGACCCATGTACCTCTTGAAATCCGTGGTAAGTCCAGCTTTCAGAGTACGAGTAATATTGACCAAGTACTAACAAAAACTGCAACTCTGTGGGATTCTCCGCAGGAGTCCGTCTGGAAACCTAGCATCTCAAAATCCAATGGATGTCCTTCAATATTTTCCTTAATTTATTTATATGTGTTGAGTTAAATTGACTTAAAATACACACAGATTGTATTCAAAAAATAGTTGAATCTCAAGTGGATTTGACCAATATGCGATAATTACGTTCATTCGGGTATTTGTGGACATAGTCACCGAGCACAAGGAACAGTGAAGTTCTTATGTATCAAGTGCCTGGTACTGTTCGTGCCTCAATTATTTTTCAACCATATGTTCGAGAAAATTTGAAGAGCGCCATTCCCGCTCAAGTAATAATTCCATTATTTTAATTTTAATAAATTCCTCTGTAAATTGTTATAAATTTGATAATGAAATAAAAAGAAATTTCTTGAACAAATAAATAGATTTTTAGATTGAAATAAATAATTCCTAAGCGAGAACAAAGCCAAAAAAAAAACTTAGCTAAAAGAAACACCAGACAAGCGTTAATACTAATAAATACAATTAAGAACGGCTATCAACCCAGGACTAGCCTCTGTAAGGACACGGATCGAAACATCATCAGCAACACCGATAGCATCAATAAACGATGGGCGTCCTATTTTGAAGAGCTTCTGAATCCAACATCTAACGTCCCCATACAAGAAGCCCAAATCGATGGCGTTATTATTGATCATGGCTCCACTAAACAACCTCCGACAATCGACAAAGTTGATCTCGCCCTGCAGTCACTCAAACCAAATAAAGCGCCGGCCGCTGGCGAGATTCCAGCTGAGCTCCTAAAATCGTCTCGGGTCTATTAAATGCCATAGGATAGGTTAGATTAAAGGGGCTGCCGTGATACACACAGCACACATAAACAAACCACCACTGGGTCCTTTGTGATACCACCATCGACCCCACAACTCGAGTCCTACCTAATCATTGAACCAGTCTGAGCTGTTGATAAAGCGCTGGAGCCGACTGATGCTAACATCCTTAAGGTCGTCCAGATCGCCAAAATAGAAAGACTCCAAGGTAATCCTTCTTCTTCTAGCCAGGGCATGACAACCACATAGCAGATTGAAGGTACTCTCCTCCTCATCCTCATCCCCACAACTCCTACAGAGGTCATTGTGTGAAAGCCCCAATCTCCTAGCATGTTCGCCGATCGGGCAGTGCCGTAGGTTACGTCTATTTAACGCCAGCAGCTCCGCAGAGCGTTTGGGATCGATCCTAGGCCAAAGTAGCTTAGTAACCATACAAGTGCTACCATTACTCCACCTCGCTTTGGCAGTACTCAACGCGTCAGCGTTTATTAACATTTTACAGGCTGATAAAGACCACCAAAGATGGCAATGACTAAACCCGGTCCCCCCAATAGAGCCTCTTCTAGCTAGTTCATCCGCTTTGCAATTTCCGTCAAAGCCACTATGGGCCGGAATCCAACAAAGGGAGACGTTAAAAAATTTTCCCATCTCCAGGAGACAGGTGCGGCATGCGGCAACAATCTTTGAGTTTGTAATCACAGATTCAAGGGATTTAATCGCCGGCTGACTACCCGTAAAAATGATAATGTCCTTAGCAGCTATGACATTACGCCCGAGCCATATGAGAACCTCCCAAATAGCCGTAATCTCCGCCTGAAGAACGCTGCAAAAGTCAGGGAGATGTAATGACAAGTTTATATTCAACTTGTCCGAGAACACCCCCACTCCCACTCCTTTATCCGTCTTAGAGCCATCGGTGTATAAATTTATAGCATTTGACTCCTGGAAAGTGTTGGCCTCCCACTCGTCCCGTGAGGGGATTTGGCTTACAAAATTCTTACCGAACAGATACTTGGGAAGAGTGTAATCCGTCACCGCAGGAAAATCCAAGCTGCTTAGAACAGACGAGTGTCCCGTGGCTGCCACAGTTAACTGGCCAGTTTCCCGAAGACGAATGGCTACGTTTCGTGGCCACCTGCTAAGCAAAAATATCTAAGGGGAGCAAATTGAGCAGGACATCAAGGGCAGCTGTTGGCGTAGTTCTAAAAGCCCCCGTGATGGTGATGCTCATCATTCTTTGGAATTTCTCTAGCATACCTCGGTAAACCGCAAAATTGAGAGCAGTCCACCAGACAATACCATGCAGAAGTATAGTTCGCAGGACTGAGACATAGAGAGCGGAGAGAGAGATTCTATACAGCCTGGAATTTGGTGTATAGAGGGTGGAACACTCAACACAATGGAACTCGTATGCCAACTAATAGCAAGATCCGGACCAGTAACTTCCCTTTAGGGTCAAATTGACAGTCTCACTCATTCATTTGCACCCTGGCTATAAATATCAAATACAATAAGTTGATCTATGATGGCAACTCTTACCCATTGAGCTTCTGACAAAAAGCTCTGATCATGATTATTATTCCAATGCTCCAACCTCACGTCTTCTTAATAGCCTCAATGTATGCAATCTCAATTCCAATTTTTATTTTTATATTCCAATTCAGTGACTTCCAACAATGCCCACTCGACGTGAGTCTATTTCTATTTATAAATTACAAACTGCATTCAAGCCATGGAGAAGTTGAGAAATAAGATTTATTGTTTGCGATTTGTTTTTCGCATTAGATCAAACATTGGACATCTTCCAATTCCAGCAACGGTCAATACCAACTCTGTAGGAGCCATGGCTTTAGATCCAAACCAAGACAAGAAAATCAATCCATCCACTGATTCGCAGGTTTTGCAAAACCACGAAAACGCCAAGTCAAGGTCGAGCTGAAGCAATTGCGGTGGTGCATTTAATGATGCAGTTTTTTTTCGGGTCACTGTGCATTTTCATCGATCAATTTGAATTGGTGAGGCTGGGAGAGAATTTGACCAGTGTGACCAGTGGTCACTAGTGGACGCAAGGTCGTTCATTGACTTGCGGAGGATCATCATCATCACGAAATCATTTACATTGAGCTCAAAAGTCAGCCGGAGGATTAAAATGTTGTTAGACTGATTATGTGTATGGAATACGCAACTTTTGGATTGAGTCAAGAATGCGAAGTTTTCACGGAGATTATGCATTTTTCCATTGAATGAGTGCAGTTGCCAAACGATCAAGCACCACCGAAAAGCTGTTGCGCTCATTCAGTCAGATTCGCCCCGGATCTGTGTGAATAGAGTAGAGATCCCCAAGTGCGTGTGTGGATTTAGATTTATTGGCCGATCAAAGTTTGTCTTCTTTTCTGCGTCAAGGTTTTCCGATGACACATGATAGATAAGCAGAATTGCCCAGGTTTTCGCGCACTTGAGATACAAATTTGTGAATTAAACGACGGCTGTTTTGAAATCGATGATGTTAAGTTGCCAGTAGATAATTTCTTGAGATGTTTTACAGAAGATGTTGATGATGTTTACAAGCAGGTAGCCTTCATTGATTTAGTTCGATGGAGTAATAGTTTGGATTTATGTGTTACGAGTTTTCGGTTTTTGACAGTTTTGTTGGGGGTGTTGGCCAGATAGATGTCTGGTCTTTGTAACAGAGGATATTTATGTTTCGGACTATAAGTCTACCTATGAGTACCCAATCCAAAATTGGTGCCACTGATAAACACACATCCTTATCACTAGCGTTAAGGTCTTGGCTCGTACCGGAATGTAGCACAATTTATTTATTATTTGTTGATAGTGAGGTCATTTTTGTGGAAATTTTTATTAAGTGGAACTTTCACAGCTGCCTTGTGATTGAATGAGATTGACGCAGCTCGATATGTAACGCAAAATCGACACTTTGATGGACTCATCATTTTTAGCGGCATGGTAGCGATTCCGAGAGACTAGAAGCTGACTGGTATTGAGTACGCAAAAGTAGTAGTCCTCGATCAAAGGTTGCGCCCTGACGTTTTGTCTCAGTTACATTGTTGGCTCCCTTACAGTATGATTATAAAGTCTTATACAATGAACGAAAGTACATAATGGTAAGGGCAAAATGTGACTCAACGTAAAGATTTTTTCAAGGAGCGTTTTTGAAAGAATAAATAAGAAAAAAATACATATACATATATGTATGTATAGAGCAGAAAAGCAAAAGACGCTGCTCAAGTGAACATCGAGGATCATCAAGCACGACTATTCAGTAAAAGATAAATCGATTTCAGGATGTATTGAAGGACTCAGTTTTTGGAGATAAGTTTCATTTGTCATTGAGATTGGTAGTACTATGTACTCGTAGTTAATTATGTCAACATAATCGAATACATACTGTATGGATCAAAAAGCACATTTACTGAAATTTTGGTTCATCCTTTCATGTTTCAGCCATGACGAGGATGATCCTAAATCCTCGCCATCGCAAGCCTGGAGGGGTCAAGGCAATTAACACTGTGTTAAATTCGATTCTCCGCTTCACTTGCTTTTTATTGATTTCGAGAAGCCTTTCGACAGTGTGAACCGTGATTTGATTATGTATGGGCATCTTTGCGCAGGAGAGGCATCCCTGAGAAGATTTGTGGCTACTATTAAGGCAACCTACGCTGGCGCGAAATGTTGCGTTTAGCATAAAGGTAAGGTGTCGGGGGACTGACATCCAGAGTGGAGTTTGGCAGGGGTGTATCCTCTCACCGATCCTATTCCTCATAGTGATTGGCGGATGTGTTGCAAATGCATCCTATTGCCCAGAATTGAGTAAGATGGCGCGCAGGAGTAGTTGACGTATCCGTATCCCGTTTGCGTATTCGTTGTTGTTGATTCGATCTTTTCCGAGGTTTGACTTCAGCTTTCTGAACAATTATTTTATAGGGACGGGTTGTTGGCACATCACCCGAGTTTCTGCCTCTATCACATCATCTTCCCAAGCAATATGGTCATAATTTGTTGCCAGCGGTAAAACTGTGGTAATACCGTTGCCATTCCAGAGGATGCCCACGTGGAGGACTATGGAAGACGTATTTCGCACCCCTCTCCCCATTCCTATTAGTGAAAAGAAATATATTGGAATATTTATCGCAAACATGTGTCTTTAATAGCTAGCCACGATATTAAATCACCATCATTACCTTCAGGAGAAAAATAAACATACTTTTAGTGGCAACAAGAAATCAATGAATGGAAATTTAACAAGGCAATCATTCAACGGAAAATTTTTCGTAGAGTTCATGTACTCCTACACGTTCTGTGTTTGCAATGAATTTTATTTTGCAATAGGGCAACGTTCCGATAAAAATACACACGTTCAAGTGTCAATTGCATATACGAGTAAATTACATTACTCAAAGAGGTTTTTGGGAATGACTGACAGATGAACGATAAAACATAAATGTGCATTGAAAATAATAAACAAAATATTTTCGTAAACGAGGCTGGAGTTTTTCCATTGGAACTAGAAGAGATTATGCCAATTTGACATTTAGTTGTAGTTAGTAGAAAGTTACGTTATTTTTTTTATTGTCAGCATCATCATCTGAAAAGAGCATGTAATAGACGATTGGGTGGACATCCGCTGCAATTGGGAACGGAGCACTAGGTTGAAGGAAAAAATCGAGTCAGCCGGCTAAGAGTGATTTTCCGCCTTCACTCACTCTGCTATAAGGTCCCATGGCGTGGTTGATTGAGTACGATCTCTCAGCAATCTGATTGAAAAAAAGTTAACTCTACGTATGTACATGCTTACTGAACCTGGAAATAACGTTTTTCATGATATTTTCTATAGGCAGTGCCAACTCCCATTTCTTACATCATATTGCCTTAAAATTTTGAGATGATTCATATGGCGTTTTCGCCTCAAAACAAGGAATAATTTTTCAAAATTAATAAAAAAAAAACTTAGAGATATTGACCCATTTTTGGGATGACGTATCATTGGAGAAGTAATCCTGTAACCCGGATGAAAACAATGAAAAATGGCACCGACCGCTTCTGAGGCCCGAACGGCTCATTCGGTTGGAAAAATGCGTCAGTTTGTACTGAGAAAGCATCAGAGTCACATACTCTGCTGCTTTTTAGGGTTTTGTATTAAAAACAAAACCCTTATGAAATCGGTCAAATGTCTGTCCGTCTGTCCATGAAATATGTCACGAACGGCTAAAGCTACATACATGAAATTTTGTGGGAGTATGTAGAATTACTATAATTCGCCGGAGAAAGCAATTCGTTGTAATAGGCTGACTTTAAGGGGATGTCCCCATAGAGGGGAAATGAAGGTCAAAATTTTTTTTTATCTGGCATAGGCAAGTGGGGTATCATGAGAAAGGTAACACCGAGTACATTTCATTTCCGGTATTTTCATCAAATTTGAAAAAAGGGGAAAAGAGATAGAGGGGAAAATATGTGATCCGAGTTTGTCCCCCCCCCCCCCCCCCTTGCATTTCGATACCGTTATACTTAGAAATATGAAAATTTGCAGAAAGGCGGCATTTTACTAGTGTAGAAAACCGAAAATCGTAGAATTTTGATATCTCAACAAAAAAGGTTAATAATAGTACATTTCTATAGTTGCAGTTAGCATACCCCTGCACGCCTTAAGCACAGCCGAGGTCAAAAATATTGATGGCCAATGATAACCAACATCATTGGCAATAATATCTTTAAGTTTCATTACAATCACATAATATTTAATAATAGTACATTCATTTAAAGTTAGGCATTTTGACACTATCCACACAAAAATTACACCTACCGGCCTCATAAGTGTGAGTACTACTTTCATGTTGTTTTTCGTAGTGCGAATTGCAGTTATTTGATTAATCATTTTTGAAAGGGTAAAGATTAGTTGGGGGCGCTGCGTCGTAATTGGCAAACTTTACCGAGTGGAGGGGGGGAGGGGTCCACATAGAGGCGAAATTAAGCTCAAATTTTTTTTTATCGACTGGTATAGCCAAGTGAGGTGTCGTGAGAAAGGTAATGTTGAGTACATTCCATTTTTCGCATTTTCTTGAAATTTGTAGAAAGGGGAATAGTGGGGGAGGAAAAAATATTAGTTCGTAATTTGCTCACCCCCCCCCCCCCCCCTGGCATCTCGAGACTGTTAGAATTATGAAAACTTACAGGAGGGTGGGTTCCGAATAGCATATAAAATGGAAAATAATGGAATCTGTATATCTTCTCAGAATAGGTAAGTAATAGTTTATTTCTGTAGTTACAGTTAGCACACCTCTGCATGCCTTAAACACGTTCGAGGTCAAAAGTACTGATGACCAACGATAACCAACACCTTAGGCAATAATATGTTCTAAGTTTCGTTACAATCACGTAATATGAATTGGCATGTAAAATGTAAGTGGGTAAGACATTTTAATTATGTTTTTTTTTGTCCATCTGAGTGGTATCAAGAAGAGCAAGGAGCCGATATTTATATACCAAAATAAGCGCTTGCTACAAAACCCTCGGATTGCGGGCGTAGCCCTCTATATTCCGGTTTCATTTTTAAATACATTACAAAGAACGAAAGTCGCAAACAATGTAGCGACTGGCGTATTTAGTGCACTAACTAACTAATGTGGTTCCTTTGATCTTCCGCAAATCTAAAAGTTTTCTATTCGCAGAAAAATCTAGACCTTATCGGATGTTATCAATCTAAAAATTCAATTCATAATAAAAAAACAACAAACGCAGACATTTCACTTGGGGATTTTCACTCCGAACAGCTCAATAAAATCGCAACACCTGTATTTTTATTTACAAACAATATTTATGTAGGTATCTGATTAAATGGCGCCAATGTCAACAGTTTTTATTGAATTTTCTATCAATTCTACATAAATTTTGCAAATTCTCCAGCCTTTAATGGCAATATCAAGAGCCCGCTAAACGCTAGTTATTTACATCCATAGTTACATCAGTCTCGCAGCTACAGACTTTATAGGCTGCGATGAAAATAACTTTATTGTCAGCAATAAAATTCTGTTGTACGACTATAATAATTGGTGAATTGTCCATGGTGGAAACGAAGTGCGTTTAATTGCAGAATAGGAAATTAAATAATATAAAAGATAGGGGTGGAGATTACATTGTGGTAGCTCCTCCTTGTAGATGTCACGGATAAATATAAAAAATATTTAACTTTAAATCATTGCGGAAAAAAGTAATAAATCGCAATATGTACATGCAGCTAAAAACTCAGAGAGACGAACGCCGTCATGGAAATAGCAAACAACAATACCCCCAGTACCCAAGAAGTTGGCACTTCAACTTAAGAAAATTTGGAGTTTCTCATGGGTTTCCTGCTCATAAAGATATCCAAGAGAATATTTATGATGTTAGGACTGCCCCAGACAATCCGGAAATCCCCTCTAGAAAAGCTGTACAGTCCTGGCCTTCAGGATTGCCTAGGGCTTAGGCTGCAGATGTCTCGGATTTTTTTTTTTCGGATAAACTGTATACATCAGAGATGATACCTTTCGCCCCACACGATCCAGAATCACTGTACCGATCAAAAATTCTACCCGGACTGTGTATTTTTCAGGATTTTCCGATTGTGATTCGCCCAACTGTTATTTTCCGCCACACACGATGCGGAAAGTCCGAAGACCGGGACTGTACGGTTTGAACTGCACAGGATTTCCGGATCGTCTGAGAAGGGGGGATAAAACCCCTCCCCTGAGGACATCCGCGGGTGACACTACCGAAAGAGTGCAGTTTCCAGTATTGGTAATGAATGACACTTCTCGATGAAAGCATTTGTCTTACCGATTTCGCGGTGGTGAGGTCCGCTTCCTTGGCCCTTAATGATTTGACCAATGCCATTGAACGAGGTGTTGTTCAAGGTATCCTCAATATCGAGAAATGCCCATAGAGTGATTTACCTTCAGAATCGACTGACTTTCATTGACCAGATTGTGAAGAGCGGTCTTATTTGATCTCCCAGACTGGTATGCGTATTGCCTGTCATGTAAGGGATTCCTCTTTAGTAAGGTTTGCCGCACATACTGGTCAACGATTTTTTCCATTGATTTTAACATAAATGATAGTAACGCTATGGGCCTACAATATTTGGGGTCCTCCTCCATGCTAGCGGACTTATGTGGACTGCGTAAGTAAAAATGTTTCTAGCAGCTCCCCAGTCGAAAGGGCCGGTACTGTATGGCCCACTAGATTCGGACCCTGGTTGGCTTAACATCTTACACCCAGGGAAGTGCTTGCTTAGAAGTAGTTTACCTGTACTCCCGGCATCTGTTGTTATATGAACACGATGCAACTTCGCAGCCTTGTTTGTGTTGTCCACGCTTTCACAAAACTTGTGCCACGAGCACCTTTTGACAGACCTAATCTTATTGGTATACTCAGAGAGAGAGAGGTACGATATGCACCCCATTCTCCAGTTTCCTTTGCTCTGTTAAAAAGCCTTCTGGATTTTTTTCTTAAGCGGGAGTTGTCGGGATTTCACCAAGTGACTCCCCTGCGATCTATATTGGTGTTCGATAATTGCACTTGTTACCTGAGACTTTCCTGCCGATTGTCGCTAGTTTTTCATGTAAAGATATTGCATAATTTGGCCCGTCCGTTTTTTTGAGAAACTAGTCTTACTCTAAGCTCTGATGCGCAGGCATCAAGATTGAACCTAATGTGTCCGCGTTCCGATAGAGATGGTTCTTCCAACTCATGGCAATTTCGTATCCAGTTGGCCGCCAGATGGCTTCCTAAAGTAATATCAAGCACTTCTCGTCTTGATGTCGTAACGAAGGTTGGACTGTTTCCCTTTTTAAAGAAACTCAGGTCCAAGTTAGCAATACGATTGAGAAGGTACTCAATTCCATTATTTATATCAGTGCTGCCAAATGCTGTAGAATGAGCGTTTGCATTACAGCCAACCAGGAGATGCATATTGTGCTTCATGCAGTGTTCGACGAGTCTCTGGAGTTCCGTCGAATGGTTATTTGAATCTCCAGGGAAATATGCAGAAGCCACAACTAACTTCTTCCCAGTACTGCCACCAATCTGTCCGATTACAATTGCTGGAAGATCACTACTGGTGAACTCTGTGAGAGAAACATAATTAATGCGTCTCCTCATGACGATACATGCCCGAGGTTTACTCGTACGAGTGTCATAGAGTAAATATGTGTTACCTTGAGAGTCCTTTGATTACTCCTTTATAATGCCACGGCTCCTGAATCAGGGTTACGCCAAGGTTTTTTCTGATGACCCCTCCATCGCATCCGAAGCTGCTTTGGCGTGGTGAATGTTGGCCTGTACCATGTCGATTCTCGGACTACTTGTCTGCTGCATCGATGAAGGACAACCCCCACCGTATCGCCTGATAGTCGGCATTCTGTCTCCATGTGGGAATATCTGTGGAGATATATGATTAAGTTGTTCCCTGTTTTGCTGCGGGATGTGGGGTCATGGAGTCCGATATCTGATCCTCCGCTGATCGCCCATCGAACCGCCAGTTTTTGTGGTGCAAGGCTACTCTTCCGGACTAGCTTCCGTTGTTTCCCAGGATTTTGACAAACGATAATGGGTCCACGAAAAAGATTATCAAGAGTCGCTCGTCCTCCCGAATCATTCTCCATTAGCCGTCAGTCTTATTGCCAAGAACTGTTAAGGCCTTCTCGGTATTGTCCTCCGCGCTCCTGACATGAGGCGAATGCTGCTGAACTTTACCTTCACCATGAGTGCGCTCTCAGAAATAATTTCCTTCAGTATGGCGTTCTGCATCGCGGTAAGTTGCTTTAGGGAGAGCATCGATGCTGAATAGTCCGTCTGAAGGATGACTACTTTTTGAATAGCTGTGATGCTAGCATACGACGTAGCTGGCTTATTGGCTCGTGCTTGTGACGAAGTTGAGGCAGTCCCTTTCTTAACCGTTGGAGAAACTGCAATGGGGTTCGTGTCTTGTCAAGCGCTTGTGCTGAGACAGACCGACGTTTGAAGCCGACAGATGCTTCAAAGTGCGGAGAAGCAGAACAATTGACAAGTTTCAGAGGTTACCCTCGTCTTGCCTGGTTATGTTCCGACCAGAGTACCTTTTTGCTCAGATATTTGACACTGTCTGTCAAGAGCAAAAGAGAGCTGTGCACCCAGTTCATCTCAGTTTTTTTTCATGATGAGTGGCTTGGGTAGTTTAAGGTGACATGAGCTAAGTCTTCATATTTTGTGATGATAATTCTTGATGGAATCATCTGCCTCACCTTTTGTGCTGGGGTACTTCTCCACGTGCAGAATGGGAATGAATTAATTCCACACTTTTGAGTAAAAAGGCATTTTTCTTAGAAACTTGAGTAAAAGTTGAGATTCTGTCATGCTGGTTTACTAGAAAAGATTAGACTCCGAAGATGTAAAAGTCCTTACGAATAGGATCTACTCATTAGAAACTTGTAACACCTAGATTTAGTCGTTTTTTGACCAAAGGACATTAGGAATTTTATTGTTCCGGAAAACAACCAATACAAACCGAAATAAACATGACTTGAATCCCCTCATCACAGCCTAGACCAAAAATCGACCTTGCTATTGAACTCTAGTCTTTACGAAGGAAAAGTCCACAAGGTTCCATATAGCACTTGCTTCTTGACTTCTTCTATTCCGCATACGGTGGCTTCCGCTCTAAATTAGTTGTTTTTGGGTTTGACAAAATCAATGGACATGGACATACACTGAATGTAGTGTAGTCATGTTAATGTTCTTGGCCGTGAATGTACTTCGATATATTGGCGAAGCATCAAAAACGCAGTGAAACCATATGAAAATAGTGTGTAGGCTCATCAGTGTCTTAGAACGTTTCCCCATCCACTGAACAATGGAAGACCCGTGACCGATATTGACCATCATACTAACACAATGGCATACATACTGAGTACGTAATTATAATAATCAGCAATGTATGGGGAGTACTATTAGAAATAATTTTTAATGCGAAATTAATGCACAATTTTTTGTTGGCATATGTTCGTCTAGTTGTCGTCATGCGGTAGCTGGTTCAATGAATTTTTGGAGGTTTCCGTTTTGTATTGTTTGGTTGTTGTGCGGATGAGGTAGATAACCCGGGCTTATGTTTGAATTATGCACTTTATCAACAAATCTAGAGTTTAATAAACTTTCTGGTCTGTTACCTTCTTATATGCTTTCCTCTTAGGTTTTTGTGATCATGTGACTGTTTTTTTAATTCTTTTGCATTTATAATATTGGGATTGGAACTGCATAATGTATGGTGTTGATATTATCCCAAGGATGCTCACAAACCACGTAATTCTGCGGCTAATGACTTTTCATAACATTTCATAGCATAGTTCCTTCTTTTAAAAAGCAACACGACTGATCAAGAATGAATTTTCCATACCAGGGTTTCATATACTTTTAAAGGAATTGGCAAGCATTTTCCCAGAAAAACTGTAACTTCTTCGCAACAACGTCTTATTTAAAATTATAGAGGACTTTACATCTGAACAATTCAAGACCAACAGAGTTTTCTAAAACGAGCGGTTGCTGATTTACAGTTGGGTTTCCATCATACAAGCCAAGTGCAATAGATACTTCGCTAACTCTCGTCCCGTCCCCTTCCGCGACATCGCTTTTCCAGCCACTAAGATGGACTAAACAAAACTGGGGTTAGCAAATAATAAAGCATGGCTTGGATCCTATTCCCACAAAAATAAATCCTGCAGTTGCTTTTGGGCAGTATACCTTGTAAATGCACCAAAGGTTGTAGAGGAGGTTGCAGTTGAAGTTGCAAAGGGCTTTCATGTACAAATAAGAACACTGAACAGGATACTACAGAAAGCGGTGATGACTTCAATGAACCTCATGTCGAATTAAGAAAAGATCCTGCCAGATGAAGTTGTTAGAAGTGAAACGATTTCCACAAAACGTGCGCGGTTGAACTATTAATTACCCTATTTGATTTTTGACATATTTCAACAACCGCCCAAAATATTTTTCTGAAAAGGGAATCGCCTAGTCATTATTTGTAGGAAATTTCGTTGCATGCAACAAAACTTAGAAAAAGAGCACTTTTCCTGCAGTTTCGTGGAAAACAATTAAGCCTTTATCAGGAATTTTTTCCGAACGGAAACACCCAGCCACTGGCTGGCGATTTAAATGTGTTAGGAAATATCTTTCAAGTTTAGTCGAATTTCCCGGGGAAACCATGACCATATATTTGACGATTTAATTTTAACCTTGTCTAAACAATTAATGGTGGTTTGACATTGATGAAAAAAGTAAAATGTGTCCCTGTGCGATCTATCTAAAATAAATTTTAATGAATGGATTTGTTCCTTTACCATTTCAAATCGTAGACCTACATCATTATCAATTTAGCGAACGTAATTACATATTTCCGTTTTTTTTTCCTTTAAATCAGCATTTGTTGCATAATGTCTTTTTTTTTAAGAAATCTGTAAACAAAATCCACGGTCAAATATGGAGTGAAAATATTTGCTATCGTACCACCACTTTTCACGTGATCCATCCACTTCACAGCAAACTTGAAGAATTATAATCATAACAGCATCGCAACTCCATTTAAATTGCAAGTACAATACATTGGCTTCATCGAAGAAAAAGATCGCAAAATTCACCGCCGCTAAAGCTGCGTTATTTATATAAAAAAAAATCCCACAACGCTTTACAAACAACATCCGAAAACATCGATTTTTTTTCCGGATGTTTATTAAAAACAATTTGAACAATTGAACACTTAGCAACGAATCAAAAATCGATGACCATCATGATGGGGCGATGTTGACTCATAAGAGAAAGAGACAATAAAAACAAATCGAGTATTACTACACATTATGCATATTACTAAAACAAAATCTGACCGTGATAAAAACGGGTCCAGCATCTTTCCTCTGTGTTATCCTCATTGCTCCTACGCGTGTTTATACGCTAACGGAATATTTGGAATTACATAATATTTACACGCTAATCCGCAATTTTTCTTTGTCACATGATTGAGATACGAATTAAACGGTCACTGCAAAGATATAGGATACATCGACCAACGTTTTAAGTGGATCGAATATGTTGTTGACAAATGCGTGAATTCAATTTCAATGTCAAAATTTCTCTCTTGTAACCAAGCGCGATCATGTAAAAGATGAAAAAAAATGTGTTTTTTTTTTTTTTTTTGGAAAATATGATTTTCGAATCGGATTCCGACCGGACGTGGCCCGGATCACAGCCACTATAACAGGGCACCGGTCGGTGGAAGAGGACGCGGCCAACCAATCAAGATTCATGATACGAGGGTTGCCTTTTATATTTCGGGATTAGAGAACAAAAATAAATATTAATCATTGAAAATCGCTTTATTGTTTTTCAAAATATTCCCCATGAAGATCTATACACTTTTGCATGCGTTTGAACCAATTGTCAAGGCACTTTTGCCACTCTGATTGAGGTGTCTCCAAAACATGCATTCTGAACGCAGCAACCGCTTCTTCAGGTGTTGAAAAACGTTGACCTCTCAGTTTGTTTTTTACGTACGGGAATAAAAAGAAGTCATTCGGTGCCAAGTCAGGACTATACGGCGGATGACCCATCAAATCTATGTTTTAAGTGCTCAAAAATGCAGTTGTTTGAGCTGATGTGTGAGAGCTCGCATTGTCGTGGTGAAGAGTGATCCGTCTTCGGCGGTTGGTTTTCCTGATTTCTTGGAAGACAACTGGCAAACAAATGGTTGTGTACCACTCAGAATTGACTGTTCTGCGTTGTTCTAGTGGTACGGTTGCGACATGTCCAGTTTTTCCGAAAAAACAGGCGACCATTTGCTTGGAAGTGCTTCGTGCGCGAACAACTCTTGTTGGGTTTGGCTCATCTTGAAACACCCATACAGTCGACTGCTGTTTACTTTCGGGCTTATACGCGTAAATCCACGATTCATCACCTGTCACGATGTCATAGACGTGTTTCGAAGCACCGCGATCGTATTTTTTGAGCATTTCTTTCGACCAATCGACACGAGCCTTTTTTTTGAGCGATTGACAAATTGTGTGGGATCCAACGCGAACAAATTTTTTTGACAGTCAAATGTTCATGCAATATTGAATGTATGCTGGTCCCACTAATGCCTAAGGTTGTCTCAATCTCACGATAGGTCACATGACGATCTTGCAATATCAGTTCGCGCACAGCATCAATGGTTTCCGGACGGACGGACGGTTTTGGACGACCTTCACGAAATTCGTCTTGGAGTGAACTACGACCTCGATTGAATTCACCATACCATCGATAAACACTGGTCCTTGATGGAGTTTCATCGCCAAAAATTGAATTCAGTTCATCCATGCACTGTTGCTGAGTTAATCCACGTCGAAAGTTGTAAAAAATAATCGCACGAAAATGTTCACGATTGAATTCCATTATTTGGCCGAGATTATTTTTTTAAGTTACTGTAAAAAACACAAATAGCGCTCGTATGTCAAAACGTTCTGAGTACGTATAACCTCAAAAATGTCAAACTTTACGATAGAGCTGTCAGTTGCCAGATTGCAACACTAGGGTTGTCCAATCCCGAAATATAAAAGGCAACCTCCGTACAATCATGACATTCAATCACAATCAATTGATACGTTAGTCTTGCATTTGTGACGATGGATGGGATGGGTTCATTAGCATACGCCTGAGTCCGATAGGCAGTCTGCAGAGTGGCTGCGAGCCACGAAAGCCGACCAAAGCGGTCAAAAGACCAACGCTCGGCCGGGAAGGTTATGGCCTCCGTTTTTGGGATGCGCATGCAATCTTCATCGATTAGCTGCAGAAGGGAAGAACAGTCACAGGAGAGTATTATGCAACGTTATTGGACAAACTGAACGACGAAATAAGGAAAAAACGGCTTCATATGGCGAAGAATAAAAATTCTGTACCATCACGATAACACGTCCTTCAAAGCGATGGCCAAATTAGACCAATTACGATTCGAATTGGTTGCTCACCCAGCGTATTCTCCAGACTTGGCCCCAGCGACTATTATCTGTTCCCAAACCCCAAGCGGTTGCTCCAGGGAAAGAGATTCAGATCGAATGAGGAAGTCATCGTGGAAACCGAGGCGTATTTCGAAGGCTTGGGCGTTTCGTATTACAGAAAGGGCAACCAAATGTTAAAAAATCGCTATACCAAGTGTATCATCCTCGAAGGCAACTATGTTGAGCAATAAATATAACTTTGCCCGAAAAAAAGCTTGTTTTCTTTAAAAATCCCCACTACTATACTTCCCAAGCAATATATTGCAATAATTAAATCGAGAAATGGTTATTTTATAAATCTCCACTTTGCTGTGAAGATGCAAGATATTTCACAAATGAAAATGGTCATAGTCGACAACAATATCATGCATGCATTGCATATGTTTTAATTGAATCAAACATTACTCGTGTCGATATTTAAATAATTGTTAGACTAAAAATTGGACATATATGTTGTTTTTGACAACTGTCAGATTGTCAAGTTTTTTGAAAGAGGACAGAGGTAACCACATGTGGACATATACTAATCACTCAGCAATTCGGAAAACCTAATCGCCAATTACGTAACGTATACGCCAACCTTCACGCTGTATAACCTTTTCGTATTCAAGGCAACGTCATATTAGCACCATAAAACCACTTTAGGAGTCACTACGGGGCATCCTCACCAACCACACGATGCACACCTAACGCATTAGTCATAATATCCTAATTTTATTATACAACCTACGCTGGATCACTCACTCAGCTGTAAATCAATCCGGTATTCTAATATTTAAGTTAATGTTGTCCCATCGTTGATTTAGTAGCCAAGTACTGAAAAAGGGTTACTCCCTTCTTCAGTACTTCCGAAATACACGTTTTCACGTGTACAATAAATCATTTTGCAGTTAGGAGGAGCTACGTTTTTTATTAATTAAAATTAAATTGTAAGTATCGGAAAAACAAACTTTTATTTATCACCCTGTGTGTTCTCCGTGGGATGTGGCTTCCGCCAGTCGTTGCCTCCAGTCGTCTCGGCTCAAAAACCGAGTCCTCCTGTTCCTGAATCCGAGCAGTGTGTTGCTGTAAATGGTCAACGGAGTCTGCCCATTGCTTCTTCGGTCTGCCGGATGGTCTTCCACCTTTGTCTACTCCCATCAACGCCTTTCTGGGTATTCGTTGTTCACCCATTCGTACCTCGTGTCCAGCACATTGTAACCTTCGTATTATAAAGCCGAGCATACACCATCCGGAATTCCCGTCCGGAAAAACTGATGAGGCCCGGCCTTGAGGAATTCCGGATCGTGTATGGTCGTTTCAGGCCGCCTTCAGGCGGCCGGATTGGTCTTTCAGGCGACCAGAAGGAAAATCTTTCCCGCCAGGCCTCCACCACACACGTTGAGGTGGCCTGTCCGGCCGCGTATTTCAGATATAAGGTGGACAACTTTGTTTCCGCCGTTTTCCGACAAACGGCTGTGTCGGAAAACGGCGGAAGCAAAGTTGTACACCTAATACATTCTAAACTCCAGTGAAAATTCATTCTATAGTTCGCCTTGAGGCGGCCTGTCCGGAATTCCGCAAGGAATTCCTCAAGGCCGGACAGTTCGCCTTGAGGCGGCCTGAAGCAGCCATACACAATCCGGAATTGCTCAAGGCCGGGCCTGATCAGTTTTTCCGGACAGGAATTCCGGATGGTGTATGTTCGGCTTAACGAATTTGGAGACCTCTGTTTCGTCGTAGATTTGCTACAACTCGCTGTGGTACAAACAATTATTTGAAATTATAGAAATTCATTATTTTTGCTAACTCGAGCGTTTTATTGGATATTTTTGTCGAACTGATATTACTGGGGTGGCGCGCTATGCCGTACTAGGGGTTAGGGCAAATGGTAGTAGTAATATTACTGGGTACAAGAAACCTAATTTAAATGTAGTTGGCATTTTTGATTTTTTGTTACAAATTTGGCGTTCCAAAAAATATGAATGTCATGGATTTCCAAGTCAGGGTCGGTTTATTTTAACTGGACGCTTCAATTATTGAAGACATTGCGGTCAATAAGTGAACGAGTCACTATTTGTCTCCCTTTTAAAACAAGATGTCTCCAATGTCTCCTGAATATGTGCTCCAAAGTTTCTGTTGATAAGGAGTCCGGAAGGCGGGACACCGGTTAATTGGTTAATATCAACATAGCTTCAGTGCGAATGACTCTTGAATTTACTGAAAAAATCCGTGCAATACGTGCAAGCATCCCACTTTTTTGCTTCAGCGGCTCAAGTAACTAGAAAAACTGGATATAGGAGAGGTGCTCGGAATTAAAAAAAAAAAACTTTAATTAAGACTTCCGGCAACGCCCTAATATCTGTTTATTAAACTTTTCAGCGCATTTAATATTTAACGCATTAGACCCCTATATAATTTAGAAACAAATAGTAGGTCGCCTTTAGCTTGACGATAAAATTACAGCTTATACCAAATTGTTAGTTCTGTTGTTTTCAATTAAACCGACTTAAATTAATCCATGAAAATTTATAGTTTTCACAACTACATATTTATTCGGTAGAATAAGAAAAAAAACGTACATCCGATGCACTTGTACTTGTTCATATCTTCCAAATTCTGCACAGTTTCTCAATGCAAAACAAGGATCGATCAATTCAAAAGCATGCACTATAACTGCCAGTAACCCAGTGCCTTATTATACTAATTTTCGATTAGTTCCTGATTGTATCAAGGCAACCTTTGGTCGACTGAAACCAGATCTCTTATACAATTTTTGCTTATTTTGAAGTAGACAAGGCCATTAGCGCGAAATTGAAGAAATATTAAAAAAAAAGATCCATCGAAATTATTATCGAAACTGTTTTAGAACGGTCGATTTGTCTTGATAATAGAGCGCATATTGCAAGATCACCTTGATTTCGATTGATAGCGGAATGCAACGTGATATCGGATGCCGCCACATCATTGTGCGAAAGATCACTTGCAATGCAGTCATCGCCATCGAAACTTATTTATGTTCAGATAATAATCTGTTAATACCAACAACCAACAATGTATATGTATGTAGATATTGTAGTTGTTTTGCCGTTTTTACGTGATTTCAGTGGAACGATTATGATCGTACATGATTAGCCCTTGGATAGTGCTGAAATGCCCATGAAATTTAGTGGATGCAAAATAATTTATCGAAGAATCCAATGATTTGATTGAGATTTGTATGTATTTTTGTCTAGATGAATAGGTCAAAATGTATCTATATTAATACCAATTTTTATTTTGTATATGGTACGACAATAATAGGTGCGTTCTTTTTGTACAGAGCAGAGTAGAGCAGGACAAGTGGCAAAGAAGGCTACAGAGCAGATCAGAGTACCGAAGACAAAAACGGGGCATGGGTTTGCTGGACGTGCGTCTTGGTTTAGTTAGCATTCAAACGTCAACTAAAATTTCAAGAGGAAACTTAAATCCTTAGTACAGATGCAACCGGACAAATTCCCAGCAGAATCATTTTGTATGTTTACTATTCCATATAATTACACAAAAGGAACATTTCATTAACAGGCAATGAATTTTGTGTTGAGGCATCAGTCTCATGTTTACCTACCGGCGTTTCGGGTTCGAATCCCGTCCACAATGACGTTCGTGGCCATGGATGTGCAGGAGGTGCATGCTGGCAACTGCGTTCTCCGAAACCAGTTTATGCCGTGGAAACGTCAACTGGGCCACATTGTATACACAAATGGCCACCGCATACATTTCATTTCCCCGATGGGCGATAGTTAGCTGTAGGAAAACGAATAAACAAGAACTTTTGATTGACCTCAAACAGTAACAAATTCATTTTTACTTGGCCATACATAAAATTTCATTATTAATTTCTGCAAAAGCAACAAAATTGTCATTATTAAAAAAAAAAGTTCGACACAACGGGAATCGAACCCCGGACCGCCTGTTCATGTGTCGAGTACGCTCACTATTAAACTATTCCTTGTGCACGCTATGCAGTGTGCATTGCGTGAAGCATGGAATATATCAAGTTGAGAATTCACATGTACACACACTAAAGTTGTTTATGCATTCCACAAACTCCACAGTTTTACAGCGTACCGCGCTATAAGATGTTTACACATAAAAAAAACTGTGTCAACTTCATTCTTTTGAATCAATTATATAAACCACAACTGGAAACCCTCATTTATTTTATCTATTAAATCTGAGTCAGCATATTCAAGTACGGTGACAATAAAAGTAACAACCCGTTTTCCTTTTCTGACGCGCAAGTGCTGATGATAAAGTAAAATACAATATTATGCGAAAGAGTTTTACCTTCGTTATATTATCAATGAACCAAACTGCTGAATGAATCGAAATTCCCAGTTTTCTTTATCTTCTGAATCATTTCTTTCGAAAATCACTTCAACGCCTGTCAGCCTCCGTTTCATGTAAATAGCACGCGTCATATCATTTGCACAATTACTTGAAATGGGCTACCTAAGTCACGATGATATGCAGTGATAGTTAGTTACTCAATTCTATCTGGTTGTCTGGGCAAAGTTTCTCGGTTTCGAATGACTCCATCCTCGACGAAGACACGTTTATGCAAATGTCCAAGACTACTGTCTTTTAATTTCTTTGGGTACAATCTATCGATATTCGACAATTATTTCAATGACGCCGAGGAGGGTCAGTCCAAACACTGAGACTATCCAAACACCCGACGGAACTTCAACAAAAATTTGCTAATTTTTGCAATTAGCATCGGCTTTCCGGAAATCATCATTACGAATAGCAAAATAATGATTCAATGGGGAATATCTCTGCAGATCATTGAAGTCCGTCAGCTGATTGCCTAATAGGTGTTTTGGCGCTACTATTATACATACGTTACTTTTTCAATGCAATGCATGTTATTAATGGAGTTAAATATTTTATTGTCACATTAATACGCACCTTACGATTGTTTGCACTACGACTATGTGGTAATGATTTGACGAGAGCAGAATTTTTTAAATTATCAGTTATCACAGTGTAATCAATACATCAGCATTAGTAATTATTGACAAATAGGAATAGAAATACATATCGGCGGAAAAGATTTCATCAATTTAAGATAAATGCCTAAATGGCCGAAAATTAGTCTAGAAACATTGATCATGACATTGGTGTAGTGTGTTTGTAACGTTTCAACAATTTTCAGTAATGTGTGAAGATACATATTTTAGATAGATACATTTGTCGAGTTTAAATGAATGTAAATGAACTTTTAGATGTTACAAAATGCGGAAGGTCGGATAACGATAGTGTTTGTTCAAGTCTGCCTCAACAGTCTGCTAATTTCAAATGGGAATGGCAAACTCCGAAAATGTACTAAGCACATTTGAGCGAAAGGTCCTTCGACGAATATTCGGAGGAATTTTCAACGGAATATCTGGTTGGCGCAACCGGTACAACAATGAGCTTTTCGAACTGTATAATGAGCTGGAAGTTTAGAAAATCGAGTCAAGTTTGTAATGTGATAAAAGAAATTAATAAAATCATGAATAATAATGAAATAAACACAGATAAAAGGAAAAACTCACCCGATGTGCCGGTCGGCCGTTCGGAGAAAGGGAAGCTGCTGTATCAAAATAATAAACCAAAATAGGGCGCTTTGTAAGAAAATTACCGTTAGTTTACAAATGATCGATTTTATTTTTTTAGGAGAGTATAAGATTATCCTCACGAGCAATCTGCCAAAGCTAGAGCTTTTCATGTTTATTTAATCGGGAGTTATTGATACATTTACATATTTTACATATGTAGGGGAGGTAGGCGCTCTGTTGGCCTGATCATACCCATTTTCAATACCAACCAACTAGATTACACTACGAACATTTAACCAAAATTTCAAGGCTCTAGCTTCATTCTATCGAAAGTTATCGTGCGAATGGACAGACAGACAGACTGACTGATCATTTATATATACAGCCTTGGCCAAAAGTATTAGGCACCCTGTAAATAACTGAATATTTTTTTGTTTAAATGAAAAAACAAAGTTTTTTTTCGAAATTATTATGTATCGATGAAATTAAACTAAATACATTAATATCTTGTGGGTCCACCCTTTGCTTTTATTACAACAGCAATCCTCTTGGGCATACTCCTAACGAGCTTTGTACAGTCAACGGTACTTATGGAGTTCCACTCGTGTACCAAAGCTGCTTTTAACGCCACTTTTGATGTGATGGTGTATTTCTGTATGTTACGCTTCAGAATACCCCAAAGGTGTTCGATAGGGTTCAGGTCTGGGGACTGCGCTGGCCAATTTAATAATTCAATATTGTTGTCTCTAAACCAGCGCATCGTAATCGCCGATTTGTGACAAGGAGCATTATCTTGTTGGAATTTGACTCCACGTAGATTCGTGTCACCAAAAATGCGCGTTAACGAAGTCATTAGTACAGTTTCCAGCACATTTATGTACTTTTCACTGTTCAAACGGTCTTCACAAACGAACATCTCGCCGACTCCACCAGCAGCCATGCTACCCCAAACCATGATACTGCCTCCTCCATGTTTAACTGTAGGCACCACGCAATCTGGATGATATTCCTCACCAACGCGCCGCCTAACAAAAGTCACACCAGGTGTTCCAAATACCTGTTAGAAAATACAAAAAACCTGTTTAAATTTTTTGGAAAAATTTTCTGAAATCGAGGCCTCCGTAAAAAATTACGGTTATTGTTGTTTGAAAAAGGTTATAATTAAGCTTGCCTGGAAACTTGATTCATCGGACCACAGAACATTTGCCCAATCCTCTTCTGTGAAATGCTGGTACCGAAGAGCCCATTCCAAGCGATTTTTTTTGTTGGCTGCTGAAAGCCACGGCTTCTTTCTAGCTAACCTTTCAAGCCTGCTTCTGCGAGACGCCTTCTTATCGTTCGAGCACTTATTACTTTCCCCAAGTTTTCCGACAGGTTAGCAGCAAGCGCAGAAGATGTTTTTTTACGCTCCTTCAAAGAGTCGCGGACAAGTTTTCTGTCCTGGCGTTTTGAAGTTACGCGTTTTCTGCCTGTTCTTGGCTTATTTTCATGAGAACTGATCTCCGCAAACCGCATGATAGCAGATTGCACTGCGCACCGAGAACATTTCACTCGCTTGGCAATCTCAACTTGAGATTTGCCCTGTTCATGTAATAACTGCATTCTACAGCGTTTTTCAATACCAAGCTCACTCGTTTTAGGCATATTGTATTGCACAGAGTGTTTAGTTTGCAAATAAATTACAAAAACAAGCAACCACACCCTATAAGTAACAAATGGAGACTGACAAAATATTATCAACAATTTCTCAAATACCCCATTTCCTAGAATTTGCACGCCAGATGTTTCATGGCTCTTCAAAGAAGATCATTTATTGCTGTTATTATTGTTTGAACAAACCAGTATCGTAAATATTAAAAGAAATTATCAATTTTAACACACGTTTCAAATTACATGTGTTTTGAAGGGGTGCCTAATACTTTTGGCCATGGCTGTATATACATTGCTATACCTCCGGAGCCTCCTTTAAGGTGTTACATATTTTCGTCGTGACAAAAACAATATACCCTATACTATAAGTCTAGGGTATAAAAAAAGTTGCGCGCGTTAGCCAAACACCACTAATTCCATGTTAGTTGGTAATTGGATGCAATTTTTTTTTAAATGACCGCGTTCGGTACAAGTTTTAGCGACTTCAATGGGAAGGGGATAATGAGTTTGAGTATGCAGTTTCCATTTCTGGTATATTTTTCCGATTTTTTTTATGGAAGTAAGATCCTAATAAGCGAAAGAAAATGGTAATAGAAATAGCAAGCAGATGTTGTACTCTTTGAAATTATATCTAACATGCGTATAACCGACAAAAAAATTACAGACCCTCTCTTTTAGATCTTTCCGCCCAATATTTTTGTTCTACCTTTCCGACCCCTTCAGATTACTATTTTGCCGTAGTCTATAGTGGAGTATAGCGCGCCAACTATTCCTAATGGCTTAGTTGACGTTTCGTTAACCTAAACTGCTTGCATGTTGCTAGCATCCACCTCCTGCCCATATAGCCGCATACTTTGACAAGTCGCGGAGAGGGTGTTATTTTCAACCATGACTAAGACGCGGCAGGACTCGAGCTCGCGACTGATGATTCAATGCACTGAGCTACCTTCGCTTTATTTTGATAATTTTACTGTACTACACCAGTCCCTTAATTTTTCGGAAAGCCTAATCCTTATCATTATGACGATTGTTTCCCCCCCCCCCCCCCCCACATCTTCACACGGGTGGTCCCTTTATCTACCAGCAGACAAATTGGTGAATGGACCGTCGACTATAAGACTGTCAGAGCACTGCTGATCAACATACTGATGAATTTTTGCGTTGGTAAGCTTGAGATCCTCACACTCAGAGAGTGTGCAAGTTGCTATAGTCTTATTACGGTATCCAGCCACTATTTCTTAGTATATACCTATAGCACAAGGGCAAAAGATATAAAACCTTCCAAGACCCCATTTTATGACAAACAAAAAATGATTTTTGCCATAAAGTTCTCGGAACGGTGCAGTTTTTATTACTGATCGAAGAAAAAAAATTAATTTATTCTAATTTTTGCATGCAGTCATGTACAAAATTTGCATGAAACCAGTTCCTCCGAAGTCACGATAAACCGCACATCGATGCAGAAAAATCTGTGTCTTATTTTTTTGTCTGGGCTGTCTTTTGCTCAAGTAAAAAAAAAACATATTCACAAATGCTTTCTCAAATGGTCCATAGTGTACGGGGATTCTGCAATAGCGACATCGTCACGTCATACAGATGGACCTTTTGGCCTGAAATGTTGCTAAAAGTAACAAGCAAGTTGCAAGCTATACGAGAAGCTGTGCAATGAGCCTTGAGAAGGCTGACAAAGATTATTATATACAACAATGTGTTGCTTATGATGAGGATGATGGCAAGGCAACAGTGCAATTTTTTTGGTTTATTTTTTTTTGCTTCTTTAGTTTCACTGTCGCCTTCTTCCATTTCGGCAATAATTTGGATAAATGACAACGATCATGTTACATTATGTATTTGAGCAATGCATGCAAGAAAAGGTACAAAGTTATGGGTTGAAAATCTTTGTAAAGGTCGCCCGGACGGTCTAGAAGGTCATTGCACTACAATCGAAATTTCATTGAAGCGGTTGTTGTATGTTTTCGTTATGAGAAGGATTAAGGGTGCTGTCTGCGACTTTTCTGGGCGATTAGGATGGTGGTTTTTGGAAGAATTTTAAATAGATGCAATTTTTTAGGTGGATGTTTATATATGATAGAATATACTCATCAGGTACAGCCTTGATTCATCGGGGAAGCAGCACGATCTTCACCTGGTCGTACTGCTTCCCCGATGGATCAAGGCTGTACCTGATCCTCTTCAGACCACCTTAATCGGAATGGGTAGAATGAAGGTATAATGTTTCGCTCTATACAGGGTGTTACTAGTACTGAGGCTCAAACGAAAATGGGAGATAGAGGAACTTGTCTTGAGTGGAAAATCGTTCGACACATACTTCCGTTTTTGCATCGTTAAGGAGATAGCGCGATTTTAAGGACGAAGGATTTTCATCGTACCTGTGATCACTATTTGATCTCTAACTTCTGCTGTACTTAGCGTAACGTAATAATTCTGAGCTCGTTGGAAAGGACACAAATTGTTCTTTCTAATTGCTATCAACTGTGTCAATCAGTGTTATACTTTTTGAGAAAAATTAATTTAAATGACAAAAATAATGAAAAAATAGAAAAAAAATACAAAAAAGTCCTGTTTTCTCCAAAAAGGACCTGATTAACCACCAAATTTTATTACATTTTCGGAAAGCCCATAAAATTTCACTATAAGTTTACAAACAGAATTTCTTCATAGGTTGAATTGTAAAGGAGCGGGGCTAACAGTTATCAAGCACGTTCCCTTCAAGTAAATCTGGTTTGACACCCGCCATTCGCCGAAGGAGTATGATTAATAATAGTGAGGACGAAATAAAAGAGTTGAAGTATGTTTATTACGTTTATTTAGTTTATTACGTTTACAAATAATTTTAATCGGTCCGGTATTTCTTCCCCCATTTCTCAATTCCACCAATTATGCCGAATTTTTGGAGGAAACTTTTTCCAGACCTCATAGAGGATATACCACTCCGTGTACTGGTCAGATTTTGGTACCAGCACGATGGAGCGCCAGCCAGTGAACCCCACCAATGCCATTCATCGGCTATACCACTTGTGCTTGCTCCACAACGGCGGACATGTTGAGATTATCAGGTCCTTTTGGAGAAAACATGACTTTTTTGTATTTTTTTTCTATTTTTTTATTATTTTTGTGTCATTTAAATTAATATTTCTCAAAAAGTATAACACTGATTGACACAGTTGATAGCAATTAGAAAGAAAAATTTGTGTCCTTTCCAACGAGCCCAGAATTATTACGTTACGCTAAGTACAGCAGAAGTTAGAGATCAAACAGTGATCACAGGTACGATGAAAATCCTTCGTCCTTAAAATCGCGCTATCTCCTCAACGATGCAAAAACGGAAGTATGTGTGGAACGATTTTCCACTCAAGACAAGTTCCTCTATCTCCCATTTTCGTTTGAGCCTCAGTACTAGTAACACCCTGTATAGAGCGAATTGTACGTCATCGGTGCGAATTATATTTCAATAAAAGATTGCTGATACTAAACTTGCATTCAGGTTCTCGAATCTTGTGAATCGTGTTAAGTAGAGTGCTAGTTCAAGCTCACTGTGAACGAACCCACTATAAACATTTTATTCACAAAACTCGAATTTAGATACAAGTCTTGTATCAGCATTTTTTTGTTGGAATATAATTCAAGAGGGGGGTCCTAAAATCACGTGGCTTCGATCTGTGACAAAAGAATGTGAGGCGCTATGTAAGTCGTTTGGAGAGTTGTGCTTCATTACCCAGAACAGAGTACGATGGCGCGCAGCAGTAGTTGACGCGCTATGCCCCACTAGGAGTTAAGGCAAATTAGTAGTATCCTATCAGTGTCGTTCATCGCGGGACAGCCTGTACAGTAGGCAAATATATGTATATAATATTTTTTTTAAGGGATTCCATTACGAATCGAGTGAAGAGTTTATCCGGTATTTTCAGTGCTCCTGTATATTTGTTAAACTATTAAATTAAAATGTTTTCTAAACGTCCCAGAAGACATCACACACACAACAACCTGAAACGTCAAATACGCCTTCCAAATGATGTCACAACCTTGAGATGATTAATCATTTCTTCAGTACTTCAATTCACGTAAAACATGGGACACCTAATTGCAATTGATGAACGAAATGAAAATGTTACCGAAACAATGAATTGCACAAAAGTAGATTTGTTAATATCAACATGTGTCTGACGCAGAAAATCAAAATCTTTGCTTGAAAATTTGTCAATGTACTGTCAAACCTACTGTATTCAATCTAAGCCTTTGGCTTATTCCCTTGTTTTGTAGGACTTTTAAATGCTCACAAATCTACAATCCACGTCATTCTAGAAATTGTTTAAATTTCGTTTTATTGACCTCGGTCACATTAGTCTACGCATTATCCAGTGGTTGTCATGTACACTACATAGAATGACATGCCAACCGAAAAAAAAAGAAACTCCAGCCAAAAAGTGACTGCTACTGATCGTAAGTAGATTGAGGCTATTTTATTCGTGTTTTCTTACCTTTTAATCACACCGTAATTGATTTCAGTATGTGATATATTGTGTTGTAATTTGTACGACATCAATGGAATATTTGATTAAACAAAAAAAAAAGAATAACATTCAGTGTTACTATTTTACAAACTTTGGGTCATCAATACGATGGCATTGAACGTACTGGCTGTAATATTTCAGCGTAAACACAGGCAATTACTGTCATTACTAGATAAAGAAAAGGGTAAATATGAGGTCATCGGAGTCTTAAGGTGAAATAGTAAAGATAAATTTTTGTCAGGACATACGCTTAGTTCTGGGAAAGCTAATTATTTGTCTAAGAAATGTATGTATTTGTATTTATTTGTTGATTAATCAATCAGAAACATGCAACATTTTTTATTAAGAATATTTTTGAAAATTTTCAACACTAAAGTATTTATTTTTTTGAGGCAGAAAACAAATAACTTTAAATGTCAATAAGAAGCGAGCCGGCAAAGAAAGTCACAAATGAGCACACTGGAAGCTGACCTACTGGCCACTGGGATCGTCGTAAAAATTTATGGTCATGCAGATACATACAGATCGAAAGGTTTGTGCTGGATTACCTCGGATATAAGTATTTGAAAAGTCGAATACCCAAAAAGACGTTTGAGCCTTCGTCCCCTATCTCACCAAGGAAGGTTGACACAAATTTCGAGGTATACGCCATTTTCTAGTAAAAACAATAAGGGGTTTGTTTTTACTAGAAAATGGCGTTACACATAATTGAGGAATAGACCACCAAATTAGCACTTAATTAAGACTTTTATTATACGGTTATTTGGAAGTTGATATATGCTGTTTAAAAAAAAGTGGCAGTCCACTTCCCATAAAAGATAATAATCAATTGTGGCGATTCGGCCGAAGCACTAAATTTTTGCGTTGAGCACCCAAACAGCACTTAATTAGCATCTAATTATGCGATATGGCATGTCTCAATTTTTCGTTGTGGGGGCGCCAGCTTAACAAACGTAGAATTCTTCGTAGAATTTCGTCATACATTATGTGATGTGATGCAGTAACATTAAGGTTTGCACATATTTAATTTAAACGCGGATCATCTTGAATTCCTGTCATACTTTAGGGACTACTTGTCATGATATGACTTGCTCATCTTGCGGATCAGGATCGGCAATGGACGGAAGTTACTTTCTAGTTTCTTTTTAGCGTTCACACTGGTATAGCCCCTTAACTCCCAATCCCATATCCTATCATTTGTATCATTTGCATCGTAACGCAACGCAACACCTATTTTTGGTTAGACAAATAATACATATAAGTAAGTATAAGTACGAATGTGCATGCACCCAATCCAGTACCATATTCTTATCCACCATACCGATCGGCCACGGTCACTCAACACTCACAACACAACAAAAGACGAAAAGCTTCACTCTACCTAATATACTATAAATAAAATTCAATTGAACATTTATTCCACTCCAACTCCATTCTACACTACAATATAGCGTGGCAATAGCGACATCAATCGTTTATATGTCACACCATCTGTTCTTAATCTACTTTTCTATTCCCCATATTTAAACGATCTGATCTGATCATACTCCGATTCCGACAGACGGATCTATTATCAAACCTATTCACTGTTCATTTTTAAACTGCTCCGATTCCGACCTGAACTTAAAAGAATCAAATGATCAAACTGCTCCGATTCCGACCTGAACTTAAAAGAATCAAATGATCAAACTGTTCCGATTCCGACCTGAACTTAAAAGAATCAAATGATCAAACTACTCCGATTCCGACCTGAACTTCAAAGAATCAAATGATCTAGGTTCGTTTTCATGCTCCGAAACTGAACATTTTTCGACCTGATCATTTTTCGATTGCGGACCTAGGTCGATCTAGTTCGGTATACGGAGTAGGTTAAAAGAGTAGGTTCGCGAATTGGCAACCATGACTAGGGGCTACGATGTTTGCCATTAATTGGTCAACAATCATTATTTGGGGAAAAATAATCGAGAGGCGTCTTTACTAGTACATAAATAACAGTCCAATGTATGTAGATCATGGCCTCGAAATGAGTTAGCATCATCTCATTTTCTCGATCGCGACGATGTGTTTTGTGCGGAGGTGTGTACTAATCAGCAACACGCTCAACCGAGTTATTTAGCCCCTAAATGGATGCTCATTTTACCGCTGAGTGGCCTCATGGTCCGACACGTAAATCCCCTTTTTTTTATCGAAAACTAGTGCATTCAATAGGAGTCGAACCCGGGCCCAGTGTGAAGAAAGAGTACTTGCTAACCGTTGCGCCATTCGGACTACTTCACTAGTACATACTTAACTTACATAAATTATTTCGCCATGTCAAATATCCAAATACTCAACGACAACAACCAAATGCACCCCCTAATTCCCATTGAACAAATTTAAACTGTTTTATGATCGGATCAAGGATTCCACATTGACATGAATCAATCACCATTTTCGATCACTTCTCTGTCAATTTCCTTCCGGAATTTTCCGTGTGGAATGCATAGCACGCGATTCAAGCGTGAAAATGTGATTCGATGTACATATGTAAAATTGAATCTTGACAAGTGTCATAAAGTGTGCACAGTGAACACTGTACGAACCAGTTCGAATCGAACAGCTTGTGTTGTTTTGGCATAAACTCGCAATGAATTCAATCCAATTGATATGCAACGTAATCAGTTGCACATGCATTTAATCGATCTGCTACCTACCTGCCTACTTGCTTGTGTCTTTATTGAAAAACACAAACAAACATCTCTCCTTATGATCAAAATAAATGCATCGGCCTCTAAAAAAATCGAATCGATTTAATCGAGTCGTTGTCATGGATTTTTGAACCTTTGTCCAGGTCGAAGCTGTGTCTCACTACGAGTATTTCTGGAGATACTAGTTTGCATATTAATTGGAAGTATGTACTCGTACATTAAATTGAAAAGTGAACTGATTCGGGGAAACCCAAAGGACGGAGTGCGTCAAACTCCAAAAGTGAAATAATATATACATATGTACCTATATGTACGATATTATTAGATATGTACATGGGCATTTTTCAAGTGAAGCCATTGGAATGAGATAATGTACTCTAGCAAGCAAATTGTCATTGGATTTTTTTTTATTAATACAGGTTATTACTTGGGTTGATTTGGGTATTTTCCTAAGAAACGATCATGCGAAGAGTAATGATATAGTTCACTGGAAAAGCTCATTTTTAATCTGTACTTTTTCGCCTTGTTTTCCTTGCATCGGAATTTAAAATTCTGAAAAAATGTAACAGTTGTGCCGTCACCGTTCCGGTTTGAAAAATATTGAGTTTATACGAGTATGTAAAAATCTTTCATAAACTTTAACTTAGAATTACCGGGGATTTTCCGGATTTGGATGCAAATGCCATCATTGAGAATGTTGTGGGGCTATTTTTGCAATACTTCGTTGTTCCGTGGGCCGGAGAAATTCACGACTGAGTACTTATTAATTATAACATAAATAGGATATACATATGTATATAAAATATTTAAATTGAACATTACTACTTTGCCTTAACCCCTAGCGGGGCATAGCGCGTCAACTACTCCTGAGCGCCATCGTACTCTGTTCTGGGCAATGGGGCGCAACTCCCCAAAAGATTTACCCAGTACCTGACACTCCTTTGACACAGATCGACGCCATGTGATTCGAGGACCCCCTCTTGGTCGGCCTTGGTTGGAAATGGGGTTCCATTTCATGGCATGCAAAGCAATGCAGTTA
The DNA here is from genome assembly GCA_964017055.1 of Chloromyia formosa. Lineage (NCBI taxonomy): Eukaryota > Metazoa > Arthropoda > Insecta > Diptera > Stratiomyidae > Chloromyia > Chloromyia formosa. Next base: position 12,662,018 of record OZ024818.1, on the reverse strand, counting down.
TCACTCTTCCGCAATGTGTGACCTATCCACTGCCATTTTCGCCTGCGTATCAATTCGTCGATTGGCATCTGACCCGTACGCCGACTTAGCTCTTCATTTGATATTGTTTCGGGCCAGAAAATTCTTAAAATTCGACGAAGACATGAGTTGACGAAAACTTGCAGCTTTCTGGTAACTCCTACGGAAACTTTCCATGTACTGCTCCCATACAAAAGCACTGATAGTACCAGGGAGCGAAACAGGCCCAGCTTGGTCTTGATGCTGAGATAACTGCCTGCCAGATTTTGGACAGCATGCCGTATGCGCGTTTAGCCTGGTTGATACGACGAGCGATGTCCTGCTCCGTACCACCATTTTCGGCAACAATGCTACCCAGGTAGACGAAGTTGTCCACCTTCTCCACAGGCGGCCCATTAATATTGATGGCAATAGGTGTCGGATTTCTTTTTCGCAACGGCGGGCTAAGAACCTTGGTCTTGTTGGTATTAATCTTTAGCCCAACCTTGCTTGCCTCCCTCTCGAGATCTAACGCCATTGCGGACAGATCCAGGATTTTGTGGGAGAGTAGGCATATGTCGTCAGCGTAGTCAAGATGTTGTAGATAAGATGTCAAAGTCCATTGAATTCCTCTGTCGAGTCCGGATAGGGCTGCATGCAACACATCGCCGATCACAATGAGGAATAGGATCGGTGAGAGGATGCACCCCTGCCGAACTCCACTGCGAATCTCAAAGTCCCCCGACACCGTATCTTTATGCAGAACGCGACATTTCGCGCCGTCATAGGTTGCCTTAATAATAGCCACAAGCTTCTCAGGGATGCCTCTCCTGCGCAAAGCCGCCCATATAGAATCCCGGTTCACACTATCGAAAGCCTTTTCGAAATCGATGACAAGCAAGTGAAGCGGAGAATCGTATTCAGCGCATTGCTCGATGATGATTCGCAAGGTGTTAATGTGATCGACACAGGAGAATCCGGATCGAAAGCCAGCTTGCTCTTCATCAATTGTGCTTTCTAAGTGGGCCTTTAGTCTTTCCAGGACGATTTTAGCTATTATCTTGGCAACGGCAGGAAGCACACAAATGCCTCTCCAATTATTACAGTCTGTGAGGCTACCCTTCTTTGGAAGTTTGATGATCAAACCTTCCTTCCACTCAGTGGGAAAGGTCTCTGTATTCCACGCTTTATCAACAAGTGGGTGCAGCAAATCGGCAGTTACGCTTGGCGCTGCTTGATAAAGTTCGGCAGGGATGCCGTCAAGTCCGGCGGCCTTTCCTCGTTTTAGTGCAATAATTGCAGTGACTATTTTCTCTTTAGTCGGGGCAGTGGACCGTATACGCACATTTTGATGGTTAGCTAAATTATCTATATGAGGGGGAACTTCACCAGAGGTTACACGGTTCAAGACCGCGGCGAAGTGTTCTTTCCACCGCCTCATTTGATCTTCTTCCAAGATAAGTAGCTTTCCATCACTATCCTTCACCGGATGTTGGCAGGAGTTACGACCACCTGTAAACTCCTTGATGACACCGTATACGGCGTTTAAGTTGTTACTTCTAGCGGCTTCTTCTGCTGACGCTAAAAGAGAATTGGCATAAGCTCTTTTATCGCGTCGCACACTACGCTGAACTTCTCGAGCTTTCTGACGGTAAAGGAGTTCGATGCTGCTTCGATTGTCGTCTGATGCTGCAGCCAAACGAACTTTCAGCTCCTTTCTTTCAACAATCCGCTGCCATGAAGCGTCGGACATCCAGGGCTTATTCCGGCAATCCGGGTTTGGGCCAAGGATGGTATTTGCGCTATCAATGTACGCATTTTTTATGGCATCCCAGTTTTCGTTTATGTCACTATCTGGGTGACTAGTTATCTCAGCCGCTTTTTGCGCAAGATGGTCATTATATTGTTGTAAGACAGCTGGATTTTTTAGTCGAGCGGTGTTGAATTTGCGGGGCCTGGATCTTTCGTCGCTGGGGCGTCGCACGGCTGCAATACGCAATCGAACATTAGCGATCATAAGATAATGGTCTCTTCCCATCCCAATATCGGCACCCTTCTTGTTTCGCACGTCCAGGAGGCAACTCTTGAATCTTTTACTAATGGCAAAATGGTCGATCTGATTTTGTGTTCTGCGCCGATCAACAGAGGACCAACTGATTTTGTGGTGGTCCTTATGCTCAAACATAGTACCACCGATGAAGAGACTGTGAAAGTTGCAGAACTCTACAAATCTTTCACCGTTGTCATTACGATCACCAAGACCGTGTCTCCCCATCACATGTCTGAGCCCATAGTTATCAGCGCCAACTTTCGCATTCAAATCACCCATAACCATTATAATGTCACCTTTAGGTGTTCTGCTCTGAACGGCGTTTAGTTCTTCGTAGAAGGAGTCTTTTGCCAAGACATTGTCGGGTTCAGTAGGGGCATAACATTGTATTATTGAGATGTTCCTCATTTTGGTCCGGAACCTGGCGGTCAAGACCCTGTCAGAGACCGGTTCCCAGGATAAGAGACAGTTTCGCGCGGCTCTGGTTAAAAGGAGCCCCACACCTGACTCACGGCGACTACCGGTAGCTTTACCGGAGTACAACATTACAGTGCTGCCCGTTGGAGAGATGAATTCTCCGCTGTTCCACCATCTTATCCCACTAACTCCTAAGATATTTAATTTGTACCTCAGAAATTCACTCTCTAATTGAAGAAATCGTGCGTTCTGGGGACCTTCTGATCCATTGTCCAGGAGAGTACGCACATTCCAGAATCCAATCTTTGTCATTGTACGATAGCTAAAAGTCGTAACCGTTGAGTCAGTCCTTATCCGAGGCATAGTTGACGTTTCGTTAGCATATAAAGATTTCGGATAGTGCAAGTTGCTGGCATACACATTCTGTCCTTTGATTGTCGGTTTTAACGACAGGCCCTCAAAGGGAAAGGCCGTGGTATTTTTTTTTTCACACCCCACCACATTACATATTCCCCTTTTTCTGTACAATTTACTTTATTTTTTAAATATTATTGCAAAATAAATAACATTATCTTTTTTTTTTTTATTTCAGGTGAGTATCCGATTTATTTTAACATGGTTAGAAATAAGTGTAAGTACATATCTACATATTGGGGTGAGTGGTCACTGAAAGATGGTTTTATTGCTGTCTGATCCGTAGTGTAGTCATAGTAGCTCCGTTTAATTCACTTGAATCTGGATATATACACATACAAAACTACTGACCGGTCTTTAATCCAGCCAGTTGCAGATGTGATATAGGATCTCTTCGGATCAACTGGGGTTGATGTCTTTGCTAAATGTGTAGCCTAACGGCTTCGCATAGTCCATAGCGTTACCACGTGCTTCAGATTACGTTACGTTCCGATGTTAGTCGTTACCAAAAGACCTTTGTTGAGCTTGAAGGATCCTGGCTCATTAGCGAACCTCCTAAGACTTCTCAAGCTGAGACCAGCAACTCCTTCTATGTCTTTGAAAAAGTAGGCTCCGGGCATTTTAATCATTTCCTAGCGAGCGCTGGACAGTTGCACAGAAGGTGGACGGTTATCAGACGATTAATTCAAATCCCCTCGCTTTCCCCTATGATAACTGCTAATGGAGAGAAAAAAAAATGCTTCTAAAACAACTTCAACGAAAAGAACCAGTTTATATCAACATGCTTGTTATAAATAAATATAAACTTCTTCTTTAACAAATCAACTTGAAAAGAGAAGAATTGTTAATTTGCTCTTTATAAATGGTTGCGCCTGTCCTCTTACATCCATGTATCTTTTAGATAAAATATTCAATGAAATTGAATTAAATTAATTCATGTAATTTATCCTTCGCTGATTCTGAGAACATGCTCTCAATTCCATCAGTAAAGTGGGGATCGAAAAATGCCAATATAAAGTGCTCCAACTTCTTAGCTCTGACTTCTAGTTGGCAACAACCACAGCCCTTTATGAATAATGCATGTGGAAAAGTTGATTTCTTTTCTTGGCGTCTTATCACTCAAGAATTATTTATACTAATTTAGTTTTGTTTATAATTTATGTATAGTGTGGCTCGGTAGGAGTTGTGCATTATTGGAATATATTGCAGACGTACTTACTCTATTTGCGATTCATACTATCAGAACATGTTATGTCTAGACGACAGCTAGCCAATTTCAGTCTGTGCGAATAAAGTCTATTTTTTGTATTTTGTAATCTTGAAGATAGCAAGGATAATTACAAATGGATGTTCTTTTTTTTAAATAAGAGCATTCGATTGCTAAGAATAGAATTAACGTGACAAAATATTTATGGTGCTTTTAAAGTTAAAATGATATGTAACGGGTTTCGATGTTAGTTGATATTTGTTTTGTAAGTAATTGTCACCAATGCAAACCTTATGGTCGGTTTACATTCATTCGAGTATATTCGGCGAGAATGCCCGAGGCGAGGCAAATACATTATTTGCTCTAATGATGATTGATTAGAGAGCAAATGTGTTTTTTTCTATAAACAATATTATTTATATCCTATTACTAAATGGAAACTTTGTTCAAAAAATTCAATTTTTCTGGTAAAAGTCAAAAGTCCTCTATGTATTATCTTTCCGGTAACACACTCGAATGTTCGCTTCGCTTTTACCTACAAAAATGCATGCTTCGTTCCATCGGTTTGTTTTCCAAACCAGATTCATCTGGGCGGAAATGCATGGATTTGTACACCATTGTCATGCATATTACCATCATGCACGTGATCATGAAATGCACAACTAATTCATCTAGGTGTTCATCGAAACCGACAAAATGTTGGGTAGTAAGGCATCATTGTCGCTAATCTTCTTTCTGCTTTTATTTTAAATTATGTTAAAACTCCAAATTTATTGACATACTTATGGTTATAAATTTATGTTTTCTTGTATCTAAAAATAGTCTCGTCGGGATCATTTTTGACCAATTTTGTTTCCACTGTACACCAGAAAAAAAATTAATTGAAATCTCCGTGTAAATTATCGCGTCTCTATAGCAATATACTATAGCATTGGCAAGTCATTGGAATGTATCTTTTTATTGAATGCTCTGCTGGGCAGTCAAAGTGATGTACATATACACAATACATACATACATGGAAACCCCAAAGATGTCTCCTCTGGCTTTTGACCAAAAAATTACGTTCGTTCATACAATGAATGGATCGTGTCTCAAATCGAATCGTTATTCAAAGAAAATTACGACCATACCAAAAAATTGGGTTGCCGGAAGAAAAGTAAAGTGTTTAAGACATAAATTACACGAATGTCTGATTTACGAATGTAAGTTGTCTCTTGTGATCTGCCATCTGCAGTAGTTTTACCACTTTTTTAACGATTATCTGTGATTATCATCATCATCATTTTAATCGACCAATGTGGGTAATTTTCAGGTGACGCCAAAAAGCTGTCGATGTACGTCTGGTCCAAAGATCGTTTTGTTTCGGAGATGAATATCTTCTTTTTTTACTGATGTGAAAAGCATGTTATGCTTAAATGTATCTTCTGAAATGTATGGGTATCTTGGCGCATTTTGTGCGATGGCGTTAAGAAAGTTAACAAGGTCATTTCACAAAGCAGTTTGGTATAGTACCGTTTACGCGCGCCTTAAACAGCTGAATGGCGCCTCTTGTCTTGTCTTGGACAGCTTCATTTTAGCTGTATCATCCATCCTCTGCACCGATTAAAAGAAAGAAGAAATATATGCGGAGATGCGCGCCGTGGTATTTTTGTTTTTCTTTGGGAATTCCGAGAATTTCAAGCTTTTCTCGGAAGCAAGCCGATATGACGAAAGAGCAATCAAAAATGGTTGCATTTCTGTGACGAAGCTCATTGTCTGGTGGAGATGATGGTAGATTGATTGGTTTTGGAAAGGAAAAGTACGTTTAGATAATGTAGGCTTAAAGTGTGGAAAATTAAATATGTAGTTATCTTACGTAATGGGCATTTTCCACATTTCTCTACTGGGGGATATTAAAGCTGAATGTTGACCTTTTTTTTCGGGAAAAAAAAATGTTTTTTATGAAAATATGTAAGATGTTCTAACAGGGAAGGTGGGACTGATAGTTCAGTGCGTTGAGGGGGATCAGTCTGATGTCTCATCATATCATACCCATTCCGCGAGTTCAAACCCCGTCGGCGTTCTTAACAACACAAACAATGGGTTCTAGTACTCCTAGTACTGGAGCGCGCTGCAAGAAAGTCTTCGTCATCTGTAACCGGCTGGAATTGAAAAAACAATTGTAGAACGTAGTACGAAGACTACGAAAACGTCCGTCAGCCCAGTCTTGCCCGGGTCCGTGACCCATGCTGTCCATCTCAAAAACGCTCAACACGGTCAGCATAGGTCACGGACCCGGGCAGGACTAAGATGATGGTTTTTGGGGTCGCGAATCTGAAGTTAAAATTGTATAAAACAATGAAACAGGGGGTCTAGAATGGCAACACTATTTTCGATAAATACGTTCAATCTTATTGAAAGTTACTAGTGAGTGGTTTTTGGGTTGCTAATTACGAAACTGAAATCAAAATTGTAAAAAATTAAACGAAAACACCGGATCCAGAATGGCAACAATTTAAAAAAAAGAAGAAAAAAAAAAACAAATATATAATTTTAATAACATTTTAATAACAAAAATTTGACTCTACTCCTTCGATGGCGACCGTCAAAAATTAGTTTAACAAGTTTCAACGTGGTCGCAAGTCGGTTTTTGATGAGCCACGCCCAGGTGCCCGAAAACGGCTACCACGGAGGATAACATGACAAAAATCCACGATCTCGCCGATTGAAGGTGCGCGAGATAGCTGAGACAGTAGGCATCTCAAAAGACCGCATGGGTCATATCCTGCATGAAATTTTGGGCATGAGAAAGCTGTCGGAGCGATGGGTGCCGCGTTTGCTCACTCCGTACAACAAGCGCAACCGTGAGACCACTTCAGAGCAGTGTATGACGCTGTTTAAGCGCAATCCGAAGGAGTTTCTGCGTCGTGTCGTGACCCTCGACGGAACATGGATCCACTGGGACACACCAGAAGCCAAGGAATAGTCGAAACAGTTGACTTCACCCAGCGAACGTGCTCCGAAGAAGGCGAAGACTGTCCTATCGGCCGGAGAGGTGATGGCCACCGTTTTCTGGGACTCACAAGGTGTGATCTACATCGACTACCTGGAGAAAGGCAAAACGGTCACAGGGCTCTACTATGCCGAATTATTGGGCCGATTCGACGCCGAATTGCAGAAAAAACGGCCCCATTTGGCGAAGAAAAAAGTGCTCTTCCACCATGACACCGGTGCGTCGCCGTCGCCACGGCCAAATTGATCGAATTGGGCTACGAACTGCTGCCCCATCCACCGTATTCTCCAGATTTGGTCCCGTGCGACTTCTTTTTGTTTTCAAACTTGAAAAAGTCACTCGCCAGACAGAAATTTGAGTCGAATGAGGAGGTCATCGCCGCCACGGAGGCCTACTTTGCAGACCTCGAGAAAACGTATTTTTCAGATGGGTTAAAAAAGTTGGAGCATCGCTAGGCCAAGTGTATCGAGCTAAAAGGAAACTATGTTGAGAAATAAATCGCCACTTTTCCAAAATTTTCGTTTTTCTTTTGTAGGCAAAGTACTTATCAGACCGCCTTCGTATATAATGAATGACATATGCCAAAATGGTACCCGTTCACACACTGTCACATATTACACACATCACAAAAATGTTTCCTCGGCTGTCAAAAAATATGTTATTTTCAATGCATCAACCGAGGGGGCACCAGCTGATAGGAGAAAGTAGGCGATGAAAGAAAAGAAATGTTTGCGAAAAACGTATGGAATGTGTGTGATGATAGCCTCTCTTCGTTACATTTTGGAGGATAAAAAATTTTTCGGTGTGAACGAAGGTCAACTTTGAACTAGTGTACAAACGGCATGGACACTTATGACAAACTGTTTTGGGAACTGATGCTTGGACAACAACTGAAATCAAAAAACATCATTCAGGAAAAAAAGTTAAATTTTTTTACTTTTGGCCAGTTTTTTGGGATTTTTGGCTATTGTACGTCGTTTTGTAGGCGCCTTGTCCATTGCAGTCGTTGCAGTTTGACGATTATGGATACAAACTTTCAGCTTGAAACTTGTAATTTGTTCAGTATATTTTCGGAGGTCTAGGTCAGGGTCAAAGTTTCGCAGCTATACTACAGTAGGTTTACATGTCGTGTAGTATTTATTTATAATAGAAGAGCATTGTTTTTTTTTTCGTTAATAAAATCGAAGCAATAGTTGCACACAAGGGTCTTTTGGTTTAATCCGTTTTGCTGGCGTCCTTAGCGAGACGCTACCAAGTAGCAGGATTTATATTTGATTATACATATATCATACTATGATATTTGAGTGTTTATGTAAGCGTTCTCCTCGAGTAGAATTTTAGTTACTATCAAGCGATGCACACATAACATAATGAGATTATTGAAAATAGTTTACTGTTTCTAAAATCCAAATGATAGGTTCACTATTTTTCCAGTCTCCCCTAAGCGAATAAATTCTTTCAGTCGTGCAACAGTCTTCGCCATCTAGAATTCCTTACATTCCAAATTTTTCTTCACTTGCGTATAGATAATGGATACTTTACAAAGATCATTGTCAGCCGTCGGAATAGAATCATACATAATGGACAGCAAAAGGGCAACGTTATGGACGCATTATTGCATTATTCATTCGTCTATAAGACTTGAACAAAAAACCGATCATTATTTCATTATTACTCGCGCTGTTTTTTGTGAAAATTCAACTTGAAATGAAAGTAACGATCGATCATTAAACCGCCAGTTGATAATTGAAAAAAAAAGTGAAAAATAGAAATGAGAAATATGAAGAAAGAATCTTGTTATGAAGAAAGAAGAAAATCATGAGTTACTAATATCCTTCACATTTTCTAAATGCATCTCTTTGTTAACACTTCACTCCAGTATTTGTTATTAGCCGTGTTCGAGACAACCGGACAGAGATGATCTCTGAATCGAACGGACTGGATCAGTGATGCAGCGAACTCAAACAACCACCGTACAAATAATTCGCTGCGTGGGGCCGAATTGCGGGCTCAGTACAGAAAGGAATAGGGGGGGGGGGGCTAATTGCTGAGAAGGAAGTTGACATTCAACCAACTCACTGTCAACTCTGATCCAGATGTAATCCAACTCGAGACCTTGATGATAGACCGATCAGTCGCTTTGTATTGGAATGGGCTTTTGGGCGGGTGAAAAGAACACGGCTGTTGTTCTTTGTTTTTTTTCTGCGGCCGGTGTTATTATCTAACAAAGTTAAAGATGCCGGGGAAATTTTTTTGAAAAATTACAGCATCATTGGAATTTAGCGTTCATGGTAGTTTATCGGCATGACTTCTTCCTATAATATTTATCTTAATTTTCTCGAGAAAATATGAGTGAAACATTAACAAGACTCTTTCGTAGAAACTATGATCAATGCCGAACGTGGATCTATTAGTGATTTAACTCGTTTTGCCTTGATTTCAATGAAATTAGCACTTTATAAACTTCCGTGTGATAGTTTCGAGTTAACGAATTGATGGAAATTCATTATTTCGAGAAATATGTAATGGAATGTTTGTTTTTTGGAATATAACGAGGACTTGAAGGTGAATCTTAGGCATTTTTGTTTGGAGAGCCAGTCCTATTACATAATAATGGCTAATTTAATTATAGTAGTCCGGATGGCGCAACGATTAGCACGTTCGCCTTCAACGCACTGGGCCCCGGTTCGATTCCGGGGATTTACGTGTCGGACTATGAGCCCACTAAGCTGTTAAATGAGTACCCATTATGGGGTAAATAACTCGGCTGAGCGTGTTGCTGATCACATACCTCTGCACAAAAAACCGTCACGATCTAGAAAATGAGATGATGCTAACTCATTTCGAGGCCGTGGTTCAAATTGGACTGTTGCGCCAGTTATTTATTTTTTATTTAATTATAGAACATTTCAATTATATGCAACCAACACAATCTAACCCCTAAATTGCAAATAAAGTGGATGATGGAAGTCCAAGGTCGTCCTGGGACGGGCGATCATATAGCAATCTGCTGTCAGAAAATTGAGTTACTCAGAAAAGCCGAAAAACAATCCAATCGAACAGAATCTCGACAGGACAAACAGGCTTAAAAAAAAAATACAAATTATTTAATCATACTTATAAATAATTTTAATCCGTATGTATGAAGTGACTTGAATATTGATTATCTGCCTATTCTCCCCTTCGAAGGATCCGACTCTCTTTAAAGGCCGATCACCCAACATCATGAGAAGAATGAATTGAATACTGAATATCTCGTTTTGTATTCCTAATTAGGGAAATAGGTATGTTTATTTCTGTCAAGAAACGAAAATAAATTGCTAGAATTATGTTTTTTTTGTTTCGTTTTTAATTAATTCATAAAAATGTTGGGTATTTCTTTAAATGGCCCAAAAATTCAATCAACTTTCAATTTACTTTATTATAATGACGCACCGAATTATGCATGCTCTTTTCTGCATAAATTTCAAGTTTAAACACTACCAATGAAAATTATTAATTATACAATTGATGAATTTTTCAAATAAGTTGATTAACTCCATTTGAAGCCTGCCATCGACATCATATTCTCCAATCATTAATTATAATAGAAGACTTTTGTTCGGCAATCAAACAAAAGGTTTCGACCACTATTTCATTTTATGTATTTTCTCTCCCGAACTGTAACCGCTGTGCGATTAATTAAGATTGCATTCAAATTACATACTATACAATGCACTCTTGCATGTGTGAACTCAATTATCGATTCGAAATTCATTGCTGCACTTCTCGTATGCACATACGTGTATAATTTTGGCCCCTATACAGCTCGTCATTTAATCCATTTATTTCCTACACATTGTTGTCAATAAATTCAAATTGCCTTTATTTAAAAAGGAAAAAAAAGTGGGGAAAAATGGACAAAAAAAATTGAATTTGTGAATATTTTTTTTACTATCAGAGCACACAAATTTACAATCGGAAACGAAACGAAAAGAAAAATGAAAAATGGAAGCACTTTGTTGTCGGAAGTTTAATGCATAATTACGATTGACATGCAAAATAGATACACACGAGTATGTAGAAACATCCCCACTCATCATACCAATCACGGTTCTCATAGATACAAACGTAATCTGCACTTCAATTAATTATTCTCTGCTTGTTTTCTGCGAATTTATTGATTGATGAAATGTTATCGGATATTTATTAGAATAGTAGCGGCTTCCTTCCTATTTCGGCGTATGTATGTAGTATATCTATGAAGGTTAGTAAACAATTGTGATGACTTAGTTGTATTGCGAATTAATTTGTTTTGTGCTTGTTATAAACGGGCTTGTTAAATTGAAGCTGTTAATGAAATATATATCTTCTTTGGCTATAATCTACTCGGTAAGTGGCGACGAAATAGGAAGAAGCGTGTTGCAAATTGAGCGAATTAACAATAAAAGGTACATATCTGACGAAAATGTGGCTTTGTTTATATAATGGATATTTCTATTGCCTATTCTTCTCTGGATGTTGAACGTGGTCACATGTCTAAAGGCGAAATTCCACTGAGGTAACAGTGACCGACAAGAGGCATGCTACATGTTGCCTAGTGTCGCCTGGTTTCAGTTTTTTTTTTACACATTTTTACAATGTGGCATGCGACAAGCCGCATCGATCCGCTGGCTATCGGAGACCGGCGACATTGTACGACAGGTAGAATGCGGCAATGTTGCTTCAGTGGAATTCTGCCTTAAGACCCACCATACACACAGCGATCGATCGGCTGATCCGTCGCCCGATATCGGTCGATGGATCGGCTTATGTATGCGCCTATCGTCGGCGATTTTTTGAGTCCTATATAATTTTGATTAACTGACGGGCGATGGATCGCTCCGTCTATGTGGGGTTTTATTAAGCCTTTGTTGTACATTCCATTTCGGGAATTATTCCTTCATTGAAAGAAACCTTAGCGAAAATAGGCGAACACAGTTTTAGGGGAGCAGCATCCCTTTCTGCTGTACTAGGCTTTAAAACTCTGAATTCTTCCTTCCAACCCCATTCAAGTGGCTCTTTTTTTTATCTCCTGGAGATATGCTTCGAAGGTCTGGAATTGACGGAATCCGGCATTGGTGGAAGTTTTACCTGAGCTGAGTTTGGTCTGCTGGAAATATACATATAGCGATGGTGAAGATTCACAACCTACTATGTCAATTTTTAGGATTTTGTTTTTCTCTTTTTCTAACGTGTTTTTAAAATATTTATGCATCAATTGCTCAACCGTCCATGTTGTTATTTTCAGTGAAAAACCGATAGAAGCAGCAACATCCAAACCCTCTATGTCAGTGTTGTATTTTATAACTTTTACAACCTCTTATTGTAAACTGACGAAAATGCGAAAATTTCATTTTTGACATAGGAGGTTACGCTACCTTCACCATCGAAATTGAATCGAATCTCCACGGTAGAAGCCCGCCCCTTGCTGAATCCTCTTTCTTGCTCCCGAAATTAGAAAAGTGACCAAACGTCGTCGTTTACCGGGACATTTTCTGTTTTTATATGAACAGAATACATTTTACTTTTTTTTTTTACAAGACAGTAGAACCTACATTTTTTTTCACTTTTTTTAGTGCAAATTTTTCTATTTTCAAGACACACTCAACTCTCGGCTTATTTTATATTCAGCTGTATGAAGTATCGTCCCATAAACAATCGCCCACAACGCAAATGCAAATTCGTGCTTAACATTTTGGATGAGTTTTGGAAAAAAAAAGTGTTTCAAGTTTAAAGCAATATTTCGGAAAATTTTGGGCAAGTTCATAAAATTTTGCCAAATGAATCATCATCATCGTGGCGCGACAGCCCGACGTCGGGCCTTGGCCGCCTGGATCGTTGTCCTCCAATTATCTCGGTCACGTGACCGCGTCCTCCAATTTTGGGAGCCCAGCATCTGCGCGGCGTCCACACCTACTGAGCTCTCCCAACGAGATCTCGGTCGTCCTCGCAGTCTCGCTCCGTCGACTCGTTCTGCATTCATTACTCTCTTAGGCATGCGATCATCGTCCATTCTTTGTACATGCCCTGCCCATTGAAGTCGTTGTAGTTTGACGATTTTCGAGACTTGCAGCTCATCGTACATTTCATACAACTTATGGTTGTACCGGATGCGCCATCCATCTCGATCGCAAACAGCCCCGAAAATTCGCCGTAGAACCTTACGTTCGAAAATGTCTAGCATGTTTTCGGAGGCTTGAGCTAGGGTCCATGCTTCGCAGCCATAGCATAGCACTGGTCGTATAATGGTTTTGTACACGCGGAGCTTCGTTTTTCTGTGCACATGTTTCGATTTCATTATGGGGAGAACCGAGAAAAAAGTCTTATTAGCTAACTGTATCCGTCGCTTGATTTCGTCAGTTTCGTTGGCGTCCCTTGACAGGTTGCAACCCAGGTAAATGAAGTTGTTCACGAACTCGATGTTGAGGTCCCCCACATTGATGCTCGGTTGTGTAGGTGTCCTTGTCACCGATTGCATCATTATTTTACCCTCGTTAATACGTAATCCAACTTCCTTTGCAGCGGTATCGAGCGTATGCAGAAGTTCTTTTGCGTCAGCCAATCTTCGGGACATGATGTTGATGTCGTCGGCGTACGCTGCTAATTGTGTCGACTTGATGAGTAGCGTCTTGCTGTTGTCCATATTCATGGCCCGAATAACGTATTCCAGTGCTAGGTTGAAGAGCGTCGGTGCCAGTCCATCGCCCTGTTTCAAACCAGTGCGTGTTTCAAATAGATCAGTAAGTCTATTCTGGATCCTGACTTGTGAGACGGAGTTGGTCATCGTCATCTTTGTCAGTCGCACTAATTTTGCTGGTATACCAAATTGCAGCATGTTGTTGTACAGTACTCCACGATCGATACTGTCGTATGCCTGCTTGAAGTCGACAAAGATTTGGTATACGTTTACGTTGTATTCCCAGCACCTCTGGAGTATCAGTTTGACTGAGAAGAGCTGATCGGTTGTGGAGCGACCAGGTCTGAAACCGCTTTGATATTCGCCAATGACTCGTTCTGCGTACGGTTTTATTCTATTTTCCAAAATTTTCGTCAAAATTTTATAGGACGTACAAACTAGTGAGATGCCCCTGTAATTCTCACACCGCAGTTTATCTCCCTTTTTATGAATTGGACAGATGATGCTTCTGCGCCAATCGTCTGGGATCTCCTCGTTCTCCCATACTCGCAGGAGTAATTGATGTATGGCATCAACTAGACTCGTTCCACCGAATCTTAGCAGTTCAGCTGGGATCTCGTCAGCGCCCGGCGCTTTATTTCGTTTTAGTGACCGCAACGCGAGACCAACTTCCTCTACTGTCGAGGGTTGAATGGGTGGGCCTAGATCAACAATATCGTCGAGAGCTTCCTGTGTGGGGATGTTAGATGGTCGGTTTAGAAGCTCTTCAAAATAAGAGGCCCATCGTTTGTTAATACCATCGGTGTCGCTGATGATGTTTCCATCCTTGTCCTTACAAAGGCTAGTCCTGGGTTGGTAGCCGTTCTTAATTGTATTTACTAGTTTGTACGCTTGTCTGGTGTTCCTATTAGCTACGTTTTCGTTTATGTTCAGCAACTGCTCGTCAAAGTATTTACGTTTCTTACGTCTAATTATTCTATTCGATATTCGCCGTAGCTTGTCATATTTTTCTCTTCTGGCTCTGGTTCCTCGTTGAATCCATTGTCTGTAGGCCTCGTTTTTCGCGTCAAGTGAATTTTTGCATTCTTCGTCGAACCAGTCATTTCTCGCTCGCCGGGCTTTATATCCCACGACCTTCTCTGCGACATCCTTGATGGTACCCTTGAGTTCATCCCAGAACCCATGGACGCCTGTGTTGCTGATGTTGTGTAGCATAGGTGATAGTTTTTCCTCAAGGGCGGTAGTATACGCCACCGCTGTAGCATCACTTAAGAGCTTATCAACCGCAAAGATTTTGGGAGGGCTGATTCTTGACTGGTGCACTGAGGAAATTCTACATCTGTAGGTCGTCTTCACCAAGTGATGATCTGAGTCGCAGTTTGCTCCTCGATAGGAGCGGACATCCATGACACTAGACGCCCATCTCCTGCAAATGAGGACGTGGTCAATTTGGTTGACGGTATGTGCGTCTGGAGACTTCCAGGTCTGCTTGTGAATGCGTCGATGCGGGAAACACGTAGAGCTTACGACTAGATTCCTGCTGCAGGCGAAGTCGATAAGTCGCTGGCCGTTATCGTTACATTCTTCATGGAGGCTGTGGCCTCCAGTGGTCCCCCGATGCCAACTTTCATTCCCGACTTTCGCGTTAAAGTCTCCCAGCAGCAATTTGACGTCGTTTGTTGGAAGTGAGTCGAAGAGAGTTTCAAGGCGGGCGTAGAACTCGTCTTTTACTGCGTCTTCTTTAACTTCAGTGGGGGCATGCACATTGATGAGCCAGAGATTGAAGAATGGAGTCTTGATGCGAATCGCACACAGCCGGTCATTTATGGGTTTGAAGTCAGTAATATGCGGTTTGAGGTGATTGTTCACTATAAATGCTACTCCAAACTCCTTGCGGCCCGATGGTTTGCCACTTGTAAAAATTGTGTGCGATTTCTTGTCATTAATCTCGCTGCCGAGCCAATTTGTTTCCTGGACTGCAGTAATGCTCAGTTTGTACTTTTCGACCTGTTGAAGGAGGGCCTTCTCGGCCCCCGGTTTGTTCAGGGAGCGTACATTCCAGGATCCGAAAGAATAATCCTTTATTCGTTTGCGTGGTCGTCGTTGTTGATCCGTCCAATCCGAGGCTTTTGTTCCAGGTTTCTTGACATGGAGTAGTTTTTACAAGGACGAGTTGTCAGCACGTCGCTTAACCCCATTCAGGGGATGGCCTCGGAGATAGCTGCTTCAGATGGTTTAATAAACGTGCTGGAGCCCACACAACTATGTAGCAGGTCCAACTACGCAAGTCATTCCATCCTACTAGACCTGAGACGCTTAGGTGTTCGTGAGCCTTTCAGTCTACAGCTATCTGCCTTTTCCAAACTGTCTTATCGCTAAGACATTGGCCGTCAGCGAATTGATACACTGCCGTTACCAGGGGGCGCCCACGCGGAGGACTATGGAAAAGGTCTTTGCCCCCCAGAATATGAATAATCACATCAATTTGAGAAATGACTAACGTATAGACGGCAATGCATTGCATAAAGTGGAAATCCATTTGACCGAAATCTACTCTAGACCTAGTGGATTTCAGCTTTAGGCAGTATCGAACCAACTGATTATGTATATTCTATGATCTTGGGCTTTATAAATTTTGTATTAATTTCGAGTTTATGGATTTTAAAAATTTTGTGCCGATCGATTTTGTATTTAGTAGATATCATGGGCCGGTTTCTCAATGGCCGATTAAACTGCCAATTAACTAACCTTGACATTAGTCTATCTAAACGCGTAAGGCTAAGGGTATGTAAAGCATCGCAACACTCAGAAGGCGGGTGTTTTTTTTTTGTTAACAGAGCGGAGTAGAGCTAGATAAGCGGCAAAAAAGAACGCTATAGAGCAGATTAGAGTAGCGAAGACGGAAACGGGACATGTGTTTGCTGGGAGTGTATTTTGGTGTAGTTTAACATTCAAATGTCGAGTCAAATTTCAAGAGGAAACTTAAATTCGTGGTACAGGTACAATCGGACAAATTTCCGTTAGGTAGCACGATAATTTTTTATGTTTACTATTCCATATACACAAAATGGATATTTTATTGACAGGAATTGAATTTTATGTGCTTCTTAAACTGTAAATTGCCCGAAAACCTCGACACCTGCGCCGCCTACATTTCAAAACGCAGACTATTTAACGGAGCAGCATTCTTGCACTAACCTTCTATCTAGAACAGCTCAGATCAAATTATTAGTGTAATTGCGTGGCCTGAAACTGCTCTGCTCTGCATGACTGTTAAAAAAACGCGCATAAAGTATACATTGCGCACTGCATATGCACTTAAGCAAAAAAGCTACCAGCACTTTTATCATATCGTAATAATATTATCAAATTGTAAAGCATGTATATTGAACACTTCGATTAAATTTTTTTTATGAGATTGTGGTAACATCTTAACAATAATGTTCGGATTTTACCCGTCACCCGTGCAAGGACCAAGTTGCTGGGCTCGAACGCAAATCCAAAGAAAAAATTACATAAATTAAATAAATGTGTATGGGCCAGTAAAATTAAGCCAATTTTGGGGCTTTTTAATAATAATTAGGGAAAGATCTGGAAATAATTTTAATCCCTTCTGTAGATACTGAATACATGGAAACTGAGTTTGCACGGTCGTAAAAGGTGAGCTTAACTTTTGGAGGGCGAAAATCCGAGAAATTTGAGCCCTTTTTTTAATATTATCATTATAACTCCTAAACGGTGCCTCGGGTCGAAAAAAACTTGCAGGAGTAAACTAAAGACCGTTGAATTCTGCGTTCAATGCACTACTCAAAGTTGAAATTCGGTTCAGTAGCGTAGTCAAAATCGATAGTAAAAAAATTACAATTTTCGAGGCTCCGAAGGAAAATTACACTTTATCACTTTTCAAGCTCACAGATCTTTGCAACGGAAGTTCCAAATGGAAAACGTGGCCAATACTTTTCAATTCGGGCCATTTTTAGAGTAGTTATGAGCAAAAATTCAAAAATGAATGCTCATCGATTTATGCATTAAAAGCTCTATCTCGGTAAGTATAACAGCTAGAAGTTTTCATTTACCTAAATTCAATTCGAATTACTTTAATTTACCGTTATCATGGATATGTATTGTATAATTTCCATATGTGATAAGTTCGAATGTCATCATTTTTCCTTCATAAATAACGAATTGTTTTCATTTCTCTCTTTTCAGGTAAGTCATCCAATTTTATTTTCTGGAATATAGTCCATTTAGAAAATTGTCTGTTGAACAAAAAACAGGCATTTTATCAAAGAGTAAGTAATATAAATTGCATTTAAATTTGCTGTGAAATTCAAGTCAGAACTTGTGTTCTTTGTCGAGAAATCTAATGGATTGGAACATTTGTATATTATGTTAACTATGAATTCGATTTGGATGCTAAATGTATCAAAAGCAAGATTAGGTTTACGCGCCGACCATATTCGACATTTTGTATTTCAGTTGACTCAGTATTGAATGAGTTGATGATTTTATTAAAAAAAAAGATAGAATAAGAACATGCTTGCCTTGTTCTTATTCTATCTTTTTGTACCATATACTATTAGTACTACTTGCGCTAACCAGTGGGACATAGCGCGATAAGTACTCCCATGTGGTTTAGTTGACGTTTCGTTACCATAAACTGGTTTCGGACGATGCATGGTACTAGGATGCATTTTCTGCTCATTTAGCCGTATACCTATGACAAGTCGGGAATGGTTGTGGCTTATTGTTATGCCCTACATCACAGGGTGAAGACAACTCAAACATCCACGACTGGATTCGAACCCGTGACTAATCAGTAGTATGAAACATCAGACTGACGCCTCAACGTACTGAGCTACCAGACTCCCTCCCATTGTTCATATTCGAACCTGGAAACTATCGTTTCAGGACTCCATTGCTTGCATACAATATACATATTATATTTCTTGGTCTAAAGAGTGTATTCAAATTATGCAATTACCTCACCAATTCACTACTGCCAGTCGTCGCTTCTGTTCAAATGAGAATGCATATTCATTACAATAACAATAAATCTCGTTTGTTCAACCTTCTCAGGTATTCTATGTATTCTGAAATCAATAGACATTCATTCTTAACTTAGATATTCACTCTTGAACTCGATTCTTTTTTTTCTGTTCTACGTTTTGTTTTATTTCAGATACTTAACCTCGGTCTTACATATTTCAACACTTTCCGGGATTCCTCGTATCTTTGCTTTATACATTTTTCTATTGTTTCAAAGTCTTGTAAACATTTCCTATGGACGGTGTTGTTATGTCATAGGTGAAGTATTTTGTTTCATGAAAAGTTTAAGTGTGAAATTGAGATAATGATTGCGGTTTTGAAAACATGGGCCAAATAATTTTCTAAATACATACTTTTTTGTGAGAATTATCTGCGGGCTCCTTACGGGTCATTTTACCCTGAGGGATCATTTATATAGAATGGGGATCGTCTCTGACCCATGCTGTCGCTTCTGTGAGGGTGAGGATGAGTCATCTCAGCACATTCTTTATGAATGCCGCCGGTTAAAATGCTTCGGCGACGCGTTCCCTGAAGCGGAAACGATTGCCTCACTAAGACTCGAGCAATTGAGCAGATTCGTGGGAATGATTGGTCTCGACAACTAATCCCTAATCTGACTGAATAGACACTAGGGTGTAGCACAATAGACCTTCAGGTCGCAGTGCTTGGTGGCCCTTCGGCCCACCGCCCTCCACCTAATCTAATCTAAATACATACTTTACTAATTAAATTCTTTGATAAAATATGCTCAAATGTGTTTGATTATCGAATTATCCTTTTTTGGTTCTCCTGCCTGACGAGGTACATTTCATTTCATCGGAATTTTTCTTCTTCTTTTTTATGTCCAAATTTGTCCATTGGCCCATATTTTCGACAGGTTATCCAGGGACTTAAACGTGAAGAGTCAGAAAATCGGGCTTGTTTTAATCTTAAACCAGCGGTTAAACTATGTAATATGATTCCACTAAGGTCTTATATCCTTCGTTGTATAATAAAAAGGGTTAACGCATGTATTTGCTGCAGTAGAAATGCGTTTTCTTACCCCATTTTTTGCAGCGCTTTCCTTCTGTGTTTCCATCTAAATGTGGAAGATGACCTATTCCATCATATTGCATATCTCCTGATGGCCGAACTTCTTCTTTGCACCTTGCGTTTTTTTTTCGTTGTAGGCTCTGGCGTACTTGGTGTATTGTACGTCCCATTTTTCTGCACGAATCTTTCCCGACTTTACACAAATATTCAGCGGCTTTAAGTCGTAAGTCCAAGAAATTTAATTGCTTATTTCTTGGAACAAGAAAACAAAAAAGTTTGCTCAAAAATTGACATATGATTGCTTTAATTGACTTTTGAGACCCAGTGTGCATTGAAATTGTAGGTTATATTACACCAAAATGCAAACCCACAATACACCAGTATGCCATACTATTATCACGTCTCAAACACTTTTATTCTTTTTTAAATATTATTTCTAAGACTCACCAATTACTAGTTGAATTTCCTAACGGTTTCAATTGCACTTACTTGGGGCTAATCTGCTGCTTGACACCTTGTTGCTACACCATAAATGAGCGAAATTCTAAAGCAATTACATATAATTGGCAGATACCGGTATTCTCTTTGCATGTTCATGATTCGACACAATTGATCCGTTGTATTGTATTGAATATGCAATGCAAAGACAAACCTAAAGTTGGTGTGCATAATTATGACTACGGGGTCTGAAAGGTTTAAGGTTCTACTACACGAGACGCGTAAACCCGTCGGGCGCGTCAAATTTGCGATACCCGTCCCCTATAAACGGCAAATGGGCTTACGACAACTCGTAACTTGTTAGCTGACGACGGGTCTCGACGGGTACTCATCCGCCGTTGATGAGTTGATGAGTCGATGAATCGAACAACAAACACACGAAAAAAGATGATTTCAGTACTCGCACATATGCTGTCGAATCGTAAATGCACCTCGTTTAAACAAACGACTCGACTTGTGCATTATTTCCGCGTCGGTAAAATTTGCTTCGATACCCGTTTCTGACGTTTCGCGTCGCGTTTCATTTTCATTCAATCGGCACACGACCACTGCCCACTAATCCACACCGACAAACATAGAGCTAAAAAAAAAATTTTTTTTTTGTTGGGGCCATAAATTTCACGTATAAAAAGGTTAACCATATAATGTTCATATTAAATCATTGTATTAGGTTCATTAGAAAAGGATAACTGCTTGTGTCCAAAAGTATTGAAACCAATAAAATCTCAAAGTGAGGTAACAGCTATTCTTCACTTGACAATGAATAACTGGGGGAATTTATAATTTTTTGTTTATATGGGTGACAACTGGGTTTCGAAAATTGTCCTAGGACAAATAAGTGGTAAATATTAAATAGGAAATTAATTTTTCTGATAACTTATTTAAACAATAAAATCATGACTTAGTGGGCGATATTTGCATTCCATTTGCTGGCATCCCTTTCTATTCAATTATGTCCAGTGCATTTGATGTATTCGCACAATATTGCATTCGTAATGTTTGTTTCCCCTTCGTCTTTTAATGCGTATTGCTAGTATAAATTCTCTCTCTCTCTCTCTTTCAATTGCCCTAACCCCTTGTGGGGCATAGCGCGTAAACTGTTCCATGTGGCCCAGTTGACGTTTCGACGGCAAAAACTGGTTTCGGAGAATGCAGTTGCCAACATGCACCTGGCCACGAAAGTCGTCGTGGACGGGATTCGAACCCGAAACGCCGGTAGTCAAACATGAGACTGATACCTCAACACACTGCGCTATCGGTCACCCCAGAACAAATACAAATACGTATAGATTGACATAACCAAATTTTTGTTCCAGGTTTGTCGGCTTCAGATTGGTGGGCAGTGCACACGAGCTTTTGAAAAGCCCATATTAAAATCCCATTTGCAGCCATTTCAGGAAAGAAGCCGATTTGATGCGCTTTATCCCCAATGGAATATTGCTGTGCGCAACGTCTGCTTCTATGAACGCTAACACTCAACATTCAATTGCTGCTACACAATTTCACCTTAATAATTGCTGTTATCAATACTGATCCGAGATTTTACTTTTCTATCTTTGCTAGTTTTATTGAGAACATAGACTAGTTTTTATTAGATTGAGGACAATCATTCTATTATTGTTTTACTCTTAAAATGCCTAAAAATAGCTCAACTTTGTTTTCATGTCATTAACCATTAATTTTGATCAAGGCTAATATGTATTACAAACACCGCCGGTGGTGCAATAAAACTTAACAACACACAATACTTGCAGCCTCCATTGCTGCTACAAACAGTAGCCAATATTGCTTTAAGCAACTGAAACTTAGTTGTTACTAGCTAAGTACAGCATTCATGACTTGGTTCTCAGTTATGGTACCGAAACTACCACACAAGAAAGCTCTCCAAGAAGTTGAGTAATTCTTCGACCACCACACGTTATTGTGGAAATCTGTGGAAACTGTTATCGTGTACTTTGAAAAATGCACTTTGCCGCCAAAGCTATTCAGCGCCATAGACTCAACTCTTCGTTACTTGGCTCTCATCGACTGTATCCATTTGTCTTCATGCAGTTTTCCAATACCAGTTCTCTCTGGTTCGATTGGTCTTTCTTTCAATCGATTTCAATAGGTACACTCTCTTTAAATCGACGATACTTTGCTGAATACCTTCGATTAGACCAGCCATCCTCACTAAGCTTGGAAATTTGTTAGGTGCAGAAGTAGCTCTGGAGGCACACCTTTGTAAGGTGTACCGCACATTGCTTTTGTCGCTCGTTCGTTTGTTGTACTGTATTTGAGAGCATTATATTAGCGCACAAGAAAATAGACTTGGAAAAAAGAGCATGTGTACTAAAATGTGCTGAACCACTTGCTTGCAGACACAGACAGTTGAGTCTCGCGTACCAAGTGTCTTAACATTTTCCCATCCAGTTAAAAGCTAGTCGTCTTCGAATTCACGGGTAATATAGACGTGTTTGTCGCTAACGTCTCGCGGTTACAGTATCCCGTGCACCTATTATAGTCAACCACCATTCAAAGAGAAAATTTTTCCAATTTTCAAATATTAAATTTCTTTCCACCGTTTCATTTTAACGACAGTTCAACTATAAGATTTTGATAATTATCTGAATAGAAATTCGTCGCGTTTCTGGTAAATTACTTTGGTTTTATGGAATAGTAAAATTGTGTTTATCTCAATGTCGGTATCGTGTTTTCGGATGATTTGCAGAATTTAGGAATTCAATGACCTTATCGCTTAATGCCGCCCAGGAAAAATTGAAACAGGTCCCGAAAAGTCCAGAAATAGTTAAAATACATAACCGTACGAATAAAAAGAAATTGTGTAAGAAACACATCGGACCCTAAGTCGTAACCTTGCGGTAGTCCACAAATTAACGATTGCAATTCAATGTAACTTGTGACGTTCAGTATACGTACCGCGAGTATATTGCGAGTGAGCTCTAGTTAATGCACGAAACCCGCTCGAGTTATAAATAAAATAAAAAATAAAAGTCAGAAATAAACTCTTATTTTACTTGACACAAAACACTTAGCATAGCGGTAACAATAAAATGCCCCCGATGCAACAACAAGGGGAAAACGACGACGGCAAAAGTGAAACAATGGAAAAAGACTTTGAAAAATGAACATTAAAGATAAAAATTTGCGATATTTAGATCAAATATTCGGACTTTGGGGTTTTGTGCATTGCAACAAACAAAAAAAACATGAATTTGTCTAACAATGTTACGCTGAAACTTGAATAATATTAAAAATCGTCGCGAAAAAAAGTGATTGACTAAAAAATAAATTAATACATAAATAAATGTGAGTGAGGTCGGGAATCCGTGTTTAGATGCTATTTTTTTTGTCTGTATATATGATATATAGAGATGAATGGCGGTTTTTTGTTGTCGACATTTCGCTGCGCGTATCTTTGGAATCTCTTCTCCAAACGAATTCGCGATCTTTTCATTTCACCTCATCGTCAATCGCGAATGTTTAAAAATGCAATTCTTGTGCTCATTTAGTGAAAAATTAATGATGGTTTTAGTGATTGCTGCTGCTGTTTTTTGTTGCTTTGATGCCGATGTTGCTGAATGCGGCTGTTGTTGCTGATACGAGTATTGCATTTTTACACTACTGGATGCTGCTGATATTTACTTTTTTGCAGAGGAACATGTTGTATTGGTGCGCTACTTTGATTAATGAAAACTAATTGTAGGATTTTTTTTTGTTTTGTCATTTTGTGGGGGATTTGTTGCGTGGAATTTTATATTACAATATTAGCTAGAAATATGTGTTTTCTTTTGTCTGGCAATGGTAAATTTTAAATCTGATAGAATTTGGTAATTTCGACGATGAAAAATATGTGATGCTGGGAAATAGTAGAGATTTCCCCATTTTTTTGGGTTATTTTTAACTACTCGATGAAAAGCAACATTTAACTTTTCAAATGACGCGGGTAGCTAAAAAATATTTCCACCAATTTTAAAACTCTGATTGATTTATTCCTTTCTATCGGAGACCTACCAGCCCTTGGTGAACTTGCTCAACAGCTTGTCACTCTATGTATTTCCAAAACAAACTTTTCTTATTTTTTGTTTGCTTTGCTTCGTAAAGAGCAGGTCTTACCAGCAAGCTTGGATTAATTAAAATTGAGTCAACAATGGTTAGCATGTGTTCTGAAATGCGCTTACGATAAAACATGCATGGCTGCATAATGTGTTAAATGTATTTTCTATTTTATGAAGTCAATGGAATCTGTGCCAACAACGTTTGTTGTTTATGCAAGCAGGAAGCTCATGTTAATTTTATTATTTAAATCGGTTTTTATTTTAAATAAACTCTATAATTGGTAGAACTGAAACCTTCGATAAATTTTTAGTCAAGGTATGTTTTTTATGTACGTTTAGAGTTATTTAAAAATACCGAGGATCTATGCCATACGTTAGATGATAAAATAAATGTAAATATAGTTAGTAAATAATGCTCTCTGTACATTCTTCCGATATAATATACAAGTCCATACTCCACCATCCTTAAGCAACATTTTTGTAGAAAGGCAATGTCCTAGTTCAGTGATGGGGAGTTAGAACCACAATTGGTATAGGTGGGTCATTATGGGGCGCATTAAGGACGTGCATCACCTCTAGGAAAATATGGCCATCCTATAATACACAAAGAACAAATGGCCTTCTGGTAAGGACTCGTCCAGAGGTGGCCAGGATTGTCGCCGTTACAACGGGTCACTGGCCTGTGGGAGAGCACGCAGCCAGACTTGGTATTCCCTACAACGAGTGCTGTCGTAGTTGCAAGGACAGTGGGGAGAAGGAGACTCTTTTACACTTTCTTTGTAGATGTCCGGCACTGGCTAGGGCGCGGCACTGTTCTTTGGGCAGTGCCTTTCTTACAGACATAACCGAGATCTCCTCTTTGGGCACTGGCAAGATACTTCATTTCTTAAATTCCACAGGGTGGATTTAAGGAAATACCCTGCCCGACCCCTTTGATATACTTAATAGCATCAGTTTTCCTCTTACGAGGCTTGTGGCATCAAAACGGCGCGCACCAACGCTTATTGGGTATTCCTCTTTTTGGGGGCTCTACCGCCACCTAAACCAACCAACCAACCATAGGTGGGTCAGTACTATACGTGAAAAATGGCTTCGTATTAGTATGCCTAAAGTGTTTGTAAGTTCTACAGGACGGCTAAAGTGAACATTGGCTATTATGCATGACAAAGCATGCTTTCCGTCTAACAAGCGTGCTTATACCTTGATTTCTCGGAATATTAATAATAACACCATTAGATGGGCCGGATACTTAGTGCGTTAAATTTTCAGTCCGATGATATCGTCTCTGACATGGGTTCAAATCCCACGGGCAACCAAAATAATGGAACAAAATAATTCGGCTTCTCCCATCGCACTAAACAGGAGTTCCTTATAGTTTTGGCAATAGATTTTTTTTTTATTTGAGCTCCAATAAACATATTTTGTTGTTCAAATGTTTATCCAAAATAGTAGTATTTAAACCGTAATTGATTTACTTTCTGCTGTCCCAATGGTCTTTTTTATTATTTAATACATTTTTCAGAGTACTGATTACACCTAAAAGGGCTAAACTTCATAGTACACCGATTCGGTGTTTTATCTACAAACAAAGTTTTCTGCCGGGCGACGGCCATCGACTATCATACAACGTGCATGATGCTTAACATGCCGTCGCCCTTACCAGCCATTAGTGTGGCTACACGTAATGAAAAAAGAGTTTTTAAGAATGATTTCCCCCTCGAAGGGGGCCCAAAAAGCGTGATTCGCCGGTTTCGACCGCTGGTGCGAAGCGCGTCTCATCATTGTTTTATCTACTCCAAATGTTTCACTGTGAATTAATCCATACATACTGGTACATACAAAACGATCCAGAAAGGATTCAAACCAGACTGTGCTTTCCACATCATTCCAAACATTCCATATACATAGTCAAAACACGCTCAGTCGAGACTAAATAAGCATTTCGTTTAGTTGTTTTAGTGTTTCGAACTTCATTTTGAACAAACAAAGGAGTATTCGCAAAGTCAGTAGTCAGGATACCCTGAACGATTTTATTTTACTGGAATTATTGACGCATTTTTTACCAAACATGTTGCGTTTTACCTTGAAGAATTAAATTATGTATTGTATTATAAATGCATATCAATAATTTGGAAAAAAAAAATCCAGCAACTATTCATTGACCGAATGTTGGCATCGCCAACACCAGTTGATCGATAATTCACTTTGTCTATCCATTCGGTGAATTACTACTCCTTGAATATACCACACGATTGTTGTTTAAAATTTAACACACTTGGTGTACTCGTACGAGTATTTATTTATTTCACAGGTGGTGTAAAAGACAATATGGCTGCCAAAAATAAATAGCTAGAATCGAAAAAACTCAACCGGAGTTATTAGTCGAATGCGTGGTGTCAATATTTATATCATATTAGCTTTATTCCTCTTCCGAAACACGTATCTGCATATCAGTAAGTTGGTACGTTGAGGCATCAGTCTGATGCTGATGTATTCATCCTTTCAATATAGGATTCAAATCCAGCTTTCTCTCTAATTGCATTGACCTAGGGGCGTGAGCGCGTCAACATCTCTAGCATTTATATGGCTTGTTGACGTTTCAATAGCATATCTACTTTTCGGAAGTGCAGTTGCTAGCATGCACCTCCTATCCGCGCCGTCTTTATACTGACAAGCTCGGAGCATTGTGAGAGTTCTATTAGTACTCACAGGCAGTTTTTGATCGCGCCCAGATTTGATCACGGCCACCGAGCGCGACCAAATAAATCCAGCTTTGGCATTGGTTGTTGTCTGAAATTTTTTTTCGATTCTTTTATTTTATTTTTAAATTCACCTATAGGTGCAAAACTATTATCCACACAAAAAGTACTTTATTTCAAAAAAAAAAAGTCATAATGGCACACCGAATTGGTAAATTTTCACTAGATTAGGTCTTACTGTGTATTATCCAGATTTGATGTATCAGACACCTAGAGATAACTCATTTACCAAAAAGCTCCTAACGATGCGGGGGTTAGTCCAAGGGCTGTTTTGCAACATCCGAACAGAGGTATATCAACCAGTTGAAATCACACTCCCACTGTTACTTGGGCTTCCTTTAATCTACTATGACACGAAGGTTCGCATATGGGACCCAACGATTTTTAGGCTCCTCGTGGCCTAGCCCTTACTGTGGCTGTTTTTTTCTCTGATATTGGCAGCTATGGCTGCGGGTTCTTGTAACACACGGTAAGAATTAGTTGATGAAACGGATGATATATATTTATCAGCTGTGCTTACTTCGAAACGAGAACAGTTGTCGTCTACTGGCAGGCCAGCCGAATGATCAGGCAGGAATCAAAGGGTGAATTTAAGCGGCCTTCTCCAAGAGCTGTACGTTAATAAAAGGCAATACCAGAATGCGAATATTAGCTTAAGCATTAGACTCAGGAAAATGCAAAAACAGGTTTCACTTTCGTGGTATTTTACTATCAGGCAATTGAAAAAAAAAAAAAATTAAATAGACAGCCGGCGAATCAAAACAAATGTTTCTCCCTTCTCATCTCGAACCGGAAGGTAGCAGCTTCAACTACACCCCGGGTGTTATGGGCGGCTCATTTAGGCGCCGTTTCGAAGCTGCGGTTTAACAAGCGGTTCAATCAGCGACACCTGCTGTCTATAAAGGTAAACAAGCGGCAACATCGCCATCGCGTATATGTGTTCTCCGCTTTACTAATAAGAGAAAACTTTTCACAATAACCTCTTTTTTTGCGTCTTTACCGCTCATTAACCACTGTGTGGCGCCTTAAACCGCTCTAAAATCTGAAGGATAGGGAATGTAAATAACTAAAAGTTGACTGACACACTGGAGCCCTTCGTATGTTTAATCTAATCTTTAGTTGCAACAACCGCCAGTTGTCTTCTTCACATTCTTTGCCTGCTTAACACCCTCTAAACTGTAAATGTGAGGGTATTTAGCCTA
The DNA here is from genome assembly GCA_964017055.1 of Chloromyia formosa. Classification (NCBI taxonomy): domain Eukaryota; kingdom Metazoa; phylum Arthropoda; class Insecta; order Diptera; family Stratiomyidae; genus Chloromyia; species Chloromyia formosa. The sequence goes on along the minus strand of OZ024818.1, from coordinate 12,633,685 downwards.
CCAAACCTTGTCGTATTAATGAAACGAATTCTTCATTCTTAAATTTCGTTGCAAAATCGTGAACGTCCTTCTTCGATCACAACTTTGACAAATAAACAAATTTTTTGCAAGACGACTACTGGCGGCTTTGTTTTTGTTAAAATTCATTCACCGCTTCCTAAACTTTTTCTTTATAAAATCTGACTCAAGTATGTACTTGCATTTTCTTTACCACAAAGCAAGAGTAGTTGAACTCTTTCTTTAAGATGCGTTTTGCAAGGCACCACTCTGCGTCGATCGCATGCGACGATCTAAAATATACACACAAATAATGCTCCGTGCTCTATGGGTTGGTTCGCTAATCACGAATAATGTGCGACGATCGTGTGCCGAGCAAAACGCACCTTTACGATGTATCTGGAACGGTCGTCAGCCATTTGACTTGGTTCTCGAAAAAAAACAAGAGTACATTTTTATGCGTGTTTTGCTAAATCTCCTCACGCCTTGGCAACAACGACTACTCAGTGCAAATATTGTACGTATGTACATAAATGCATTTCTAGTATGTACATATCTATCCCAATCTATATATCCGACTATCTAATAACAGATACACTAAAGAGGCTTACTTGTACCTATCCTCGAGAAAAAAAGATATCCATATAAAAAGCCAATAAATGGCGACAATTGAGGGAGAGAGTTTTGTTATGGTTTTTTTTTTCTTGTTGGATTATCTCTGTCGGTGGTGTCTTCTGCCTGTTTGGTTTTTGTCTTTTGCTTTCTTAAGTTGTCTTTCATTCTACTCTGCTGCTTTCTTACCAAACCCAGCAAGAGACAAGGTAGCGTATTGTATCTGAGAAATATATTTGGTCTACAACTTAATAATGAGACTTTTTTTAGAGATGGCAACACTGATAAACCAATGGTAGTCCATCTTTGACATACATACCATTTGAAGTTTGTATTCATAAGCTGTCAATGTCAGTATAAACATTTCGTGTTGATTGTTGACAACGTATTTTACCGGACCATGGAAAGTTTCGAAAATTCACGAAAAAAACAACATTTGCGGGAAGTTTTACTTGGACATTATTTTGCTAAGAAGACTGCAGCTCAGAGTCATAAATTGCTCGTGGAAGTTTACGGTGACGATGCTTTTTCGCGTGCACAGTGTTTTCGGTGGTTTCATCGGTTCAAAAATGATAATTTCGACATTACCGACGAAGAGCGACCTGGCCAGCCAAAAAAGTTTGAAGACGAAGAATTGACGAAATTACTCGAAGAAGATTCGTGCCAAACTCAAAAAGAGTTGGCAATTTCGTTGGAAGTGACTCAGCAAGCCATATCGAAGCGGTTAAAATCACTGGGAATGATCCAAAAGCAAGGCCACTGGGTTCCGTACGAGTTGAAGCCAAGAGATGTTGAGAGGCGCTTTTGCATGTGCGAACAACTGCTTCAAAGGCAAAGACGGAAGGGTTTTTTGCATCGTATTGTGACCGGCGATGAAAAGTGGATTCATTATGATAACCCAAAGCGAAAGAAATCACGGGGACCGCCCGGGCACCAATCAACATCGACCGCGAAGCCAAATATTCATGGTTCCAAGCTTATGCTCTGCATTTGGTGGGACCAGATCGGTGTTCTTTATTATGAGCTGCTAAAACCGAATGAAACCATTGACGGGCAGCGCTATCGACTGCAATTGATGCGTTTGAGTCGAGCATTGCGTGGAAAACGGCAACAATTTGCTGAAAGGCACGACAAAATAATTCTTCAGCATGACAATGCTCGCCCTCATGTTGCGCAAGTCGTGAAAACGTACCTGGAAACAACCAAATGGGAAGTGCTACCCCACCCGCCGTATAGCCCTGACATTGCTCCATCCGATTACTATTTGTTCGCTTCGATGACTCATGCGTTGGCTGATCAGCACTTCACTTCATATGAGGATACTAAGAACTGGCTCGATTCATGGATAGCCTCGAAACCCCAAGATTTTTTTCGCGACGGAATTCGTAGACTTCCCGAAAGATGGGAGAAAGTTATCGCTGCTGATGGCCAATATTTTGAATAATTTAGTTATATGAATAAATCTATGAACAAATGCCCAAAATTCCAAAAAAAGTCTCATTATTAAGTTGTAGACCAAATAAAAACAAAAATGAAATAAACCTGACTCAAAGTAAACCAGAACCGTATGCTAATTTAAACATTACAAGTATCAGTATAGATTGTCATATATGTATTGTATTCCGAAGATGTTGTATATACATATGTACATAGGCATACATAGTTGACTTTTAGTATATTTGATCTGATTTTATAGATATGTACATATACATATCCGTTAATATTTATGTTTCTGCACTCATTTAAATAGTATCCGAGTGTAGAACTAAAGATAAAGTATCTCACAGAGATGCTTCTTATTCTTCAGACTTCATCTTCCTCGTTGTATCTTTTGTTGTTGCCTGGTTTTCGAGTAGATTTTATGAGATTGCCAGTTTTCGTGGTCTTGCTTTACTTTCAAGTAGATTTTATGCAATTGCCATTTTTCCTGGTCTATTAGTGCGGTTTCTGTTAAAGTGCTATTACCAGACGCAGACACACCGGCAAAGTAATTTGACATATAGTATACTGATGTCGTCTCACATATCTTCTTTGGTCACCAATTCAAACACTGTTCTACTCGTTCTATTTTCCCCCTTTTTTTTCAAACATGCATGATGTCTCCATACATTTTTAGATTTTTTTTTATATTCGAAAAAAAAAGTTACATTTCTGGTTTTGGCTTTTATGGGAGTATTCTTTTAATGGATTTTTTTTCAGTCTCTTGCTAAACTAAACCAAAAACGTGTCTGACTTGACAGTGTCTTTTGCTATAACTTAACTCAATCAGGTACCGTTAGGCTTAGAAAATAAAAATAACAATAAAAAATAGAAGATAGGTAGCTCCATGAAAATATGAACAAGAAAGATAGTGACAAGGCTTCACCTGGTTGGTGCTGTGTTACTGTTGGGCAGAACTTTAGGGTTTTGTGAGGAAAGTTAAAGCAAAGCATTCCCCTCCGTTCCGAATAAGAACATGAAGGAGGAAGTGCAGTCGAGCACTTGATTTCTGAGACCGCTTTGACGGGAAGATGATAACTGGAAGGTGAATTGATCAGTATCAGGAACGTCCCGCATTTTCTCCAGTGATTCTTATCAAATCAATGTACTCATTCACAACTGAGTTGAACGGTGGACGAGAAAAGCAATTGTTTGAATATGTTCGTGGCAGGAATCGAATTTGCGATCTCGCGCTTCATCGTTGTTTCACCCATCGAGCTATCGCAGCCGTGTGGAAAGCTAGGGAGTCTGTTAAAAAAAAAAGGGAGAGGGGGCGTCCGGTAGCTCAGTTGGTAGAGGTATCAGCCTCATGGCTGACTACCGGCGTTTCGGGTTCTAATACCGTCCACGACGATGTTCGTGGCCATATGGATGTTGGTGTTGTCTTCCCCCTGTGGTGTGGTGCATAAGAATAAGCCACAGCCTTTCCCTGCTTATCGTAGAAGGTGACTAAATGGACAGGATATGTATGCCAGTAATATGCATCATCCGAAACCTGTTATATGCTAGCGAAACGTCAACTTCTCTTAGGAGTAGTTAGCGCGCTATTCGGCAAAAATCATAAAGGCTGGCGTGTTTCAGATTTTGTTAGATATTAATTTATCTTCCATTTAGATATAAATTGACTACAAATTCCCTAAAGTTTAAGTCAAAGACGTAATGGCTTTGCAAGCAACTTAACTTTTTTGTGGACTATTTTATAACAGGTTTTTGAAAATTGATTGGAATGGTTTTTTGCTTTAATTTTCGTTGACGGCCTATTACGCAAATAAATACTGTTACACTAATTATTTAGACTGTATTTCAATTTGACAGTGGTCTTTCTTATTCCGTGTTTATTTAAACTCACATTCACGTCTTTTGATGTCTTAAGAAAATGAAAACTTACTTGATACTTTGGGTTTGGGTTTTTGCGGAATGATGAAAATGCAAATAAAAGTACTATTAATCGAATTCCAATCATAAATTTAAATAAATAGAAAATGCGAGGTGAACATGTTAAATGAGGAATCGAATTAGCAAATAGTAAAATTCAATTTATCAATATCAGTATTAATATAACGTTTACTTTCGATTAAAATATGAAAATATTAGGAAAAAGTAGTTCGGCTAGCATAGCACGTTCTCCTGTGCACTGGGCCCTGGTTCGAATGATACTAAAGGTAGTACCCTGTGCGATAATAGGGGATTTACTTGCCGGACTATGAGCCCACTCAGCTGTTAACTTAGTACCCATACGGGATAAATAAATCGGTCGAGCGTGTAGCTGATCACACATCTCTAAGTACACCGTCATGATCATTAAAATGAGATGATGCTAACTCATCTGGAGCCATTAGTCTATTAATTGGGCTGACTGTTGCGCGAGTTATTTATTTATTAAAAAAATATTTTCCACATAATCTATTTTAGAAATGCATTTTCTCAGCTGATTGTCTTAATGTATTCCATCACAAACTCTCTTGCCGTTTGTCATTGCTTTGAAATGTTGTCCTCCTTGACATTCGGTATCGCGGAGATGTGGGCTTCGGTCACGCATAAATATATACGGTAATCATGTCTCTGATTCTCGACTTCTTACCGCCTCCCTAAGATACGAGTTATCGCAGGATGATGATTTCGAACAATGTCTGTAAAGTGGTTTTTAGAAACAAGACCCATCAGCCTCGGGACCAATCACGAGACCTGTTCTGTGGGACTAACCACGAGGCCTGCTGTGAGACCAGCCACGAGACATGTTGTGAGACCTCAGGTTTTCTTCTCGCGGATGGTCTCGCAGCAGGTCTCGTGGCTAGTGTAGTGGCTGGTCTTGCGGCTTATTGGGCTTGCGTCTAGAAACCACTTAAAAAATATATTTTAATATACAAATAAGGATTCTCGATATTATTTTTATTGACATCGGTCTAATACACGATACCCTTGGCCACGGCTTTCAAGGAACTGTCTGGATCGATCAAGAATTACTTATTTCGACTCTGATTCGATTTCACAAATTTTAAATCGCGCTGCGCGCTGCTCTAGCAACCTCTTTTTCGAAAACTGGAACGGTGGCCGCACTGGTTCATCTATTAACTATCAAAATCGCTTCGGATCATGATTCGCCAAATTGGGCAGAAAAATATTTTGATCCTGAAAATTACACTTGGGAACATTCTCCACCCGACCTGAAATGGAGGGGAAGCGTCTGTAAGAAAATCAAAAATCACGACTCCGGATCCGTTCGGATCAGTTCTCTCGCGTTTCGCGCTCTCGGTCACCACTCTTGATACTTGAATCTAGAGTCCAGGGGTACATTTCTCCGGGGCGTTAGTAAAAAATAAAACTGCTTGTGGGTACTATTAGAACTCTCCTAGCATTCGAAGCTTGTCAGTAAATGACGGCTGTACGAATAGGATGCTAGCGAAACATCAACATTGCTAGAGATGTTGACGCGCCTATGCCCTCTCAGAGGAGTTAAGTCAATTAATAGTAATAGTAGTAGGATGCCTTTCTTCCGTGTCACGATTAGGGAACAAATCCACCAATTAATACAATTTAACCATCTGAGTTCGCTATACAATTAGCGAAATGAGTAATATTGTATACATACACGATTAGATAACGACTAGAGACATAAGAGCATTTGTGTCCCAGTATGTAATTGTTACCGTAGATACCCATCAATTTATATAAAAGATATCAATCGAATGAAAAGACACACAGCACATATCAATTTTACTAGAATTTGCAATTAGACGAACACGAATCGTAATTATATTAGATAACTAATTTAGCTAAAAAAAAAATGAAACAAACAACGGAAAACGTAGATGATTCTTTTGTCTTTGACGTAGGTATTAAATTGTATCTATTTTGCCAGTTGGTCTTTATCTGCTTTTTTTTTAATTTTTTGCAAGTATAAGATGTTCCTGTTTTCCGCAGGTTGTCAGTCTAGAAGACGTCAGAAAAACAGTAAATTAAATATTTATTTATCGTCTTAATTTGGGTTTAACCAACTGAATTAATACGAAAATCATTATTTTCCAATCCGACAATGTTGTCAGTTGGCAAATTTTATTCGCAGCGCTTCTGCAATTAAAGATCTGTTTTTGGTGGTAACTCGTATTAACCAAGTGGGTTTTGTTTTGTTTTTCTGGTTGCACTAGAAAAATGATTATATTTAATTTATTCGTATATTTTGCTATTGTGATGGGATGGTTACAGTTTGCAATGCTAGAGCGAAAATTCCCCGAATTTAACAACCGGCTTAATAAAAACCTGAATTGTGTTTTAGATAAAATTTCGTCATCATATTTTATGCAAAAATGAAACATTAACGATTTGACCTGGCACGAACAATTGTTTCTGGATTATTAAATCAATCCAGAAATCATTGTTTTGTATTATCGAAACTTAATATAAATCGTTTTGTTAACCTGGCTATGTCGATGGCAAAAATTGATACAGCTTGCAGCTTCACGCGAAGGGTATCATACCTTCGTTGTGGCTTATGGTGCATTTGCCACTTTGAAATTAGTAGTAAAACGTGTTCCGATTTCACTGTTCCTATGAGAGGTATATGAAATAGTGAGCCAATTTCAGCCAAATTTAGGGACGTGATTTGGAAGTCAATATGATGGAATAATATCAAATTTGGTAAAGATATCTTCAGAAATAAAAAAGTTTTCCTAACAAAAACCTGCTTTTGGAACGGTCGTTCCTATGACAACTATATGATAGAGTCGTACAATTCCAAATTCGTAAATATGATTTGAGTGGAGATTCTATTGATTTAATTTGAAATTTGAAAAAATAGCTTCAGAAATAAAAAAGTTTTTCTCACAAAGACTTAAATTTTGGACCGGTCGTTCCTATGGCAGCTATATGACGTAGTGCTCCGATTCCTTTAGTTCATATTTACAGCGTGCAGTAGAAAGAAGGCTTTGTACAAAATTTCAGCTCCATAGCTTTAAAACTGAGGGACTAGTTTGTATAGAACCGGACAGACAGTACATATGTACGAGTATATAGTAGTTTATATGGTCGGAGATGCTTCCTTCTGTGCGTTGCAAACTTCATGACAAAGTTAATATACCCTATCACATCCGTGAAGCGTATAAATCATTTCGAAACTTGTGTCCTCCCTTATACAATTCAAATGGGAGATACTACAGAAACCTGCTACGGTGAGCTAAATATAAAACTACCGACCATTGTCGCTATCCTGAAAATGCTGAAAATAGTCAAGAACATGATTTAGATTTAGTGAGTGAACCCGACTCATGCCGAAACATTTACATCCGAATCCCGAGAGCAGAATGACAACCAATTTTCATTATCCCTGTCCCTTAACAATTCTACTAGAGCGAAGGAGACAGACTGAGAGGCCGGTAGATGTATTTGTAATAAGTTGACGTTCAAATAATTCACTTTCAACTCTGTTCCAATGTGATTCCATACGAGACCTGGATCAAAAGTCGGCCAGTAGTTTTGTATGGGAATCGATCTTTATTCGAGTGAATCGAATACGGCTATCATTATATGAAAGAACATCGACATTAACATTAGGCGTGTTTTTTTGCACTGCGGTGTAGGTTAATGGGGGTTATCCGGGTTAACTTATACATATTACACAAACAACAAGGGTATGTTGTGTAAGTTAACCCGGATAACTCCCGATTAACCTGCTCCGCTGTACAAAATAACACGTCTATTACTTACTGGTTTCACATGAAAACTGATCAACTACCTCAACCTATCTCTGAGCTCATAACAATTCTTCCTAATAGATAATATACGTAATATATTTTATAATCCCATCAGATATACTGTCGTAATTTGAAAGTAACATTACTGAGAGAATCATGACGATAGAATGCATTCACCGTCATGCAAGTGGCAGATGGCGTTCATGAAGCGCTCATTCCATGATATCTTTTCCAAGAGACCCCGCGCGAAAATACAAGGTCTTATTGGCAAATCTTCCGAATATTTCAAGAATGCCAGTTAATAACATCCCATCATCGTTTGAGTTGCTAAAGATAGAAGAATTTATTAGGAATAAGATAAAAGCGTGAAAATGTTCAAGTAAACCAGTCGTAGTTAATCTTCTTATAATGGAACGTTTTATTTAGCAAGTCTGGGCTTTTAGAATGAGTGCATCCAAAAGGTGCTGAAAATCGCACACGGCTGTAAAGCGGTTGCGCAATCGCTCAGTCATGCATATTGGGCTGTCTGACCGGAGAGAGGGAATGGCGGTGCGAAACGAAACAAAGTCCCAGGTCTATTCACGTGCAGACGCGTAAGATGGCCGATAAGCTCGTTCCACGCGTAAATTTTCATCCCAAAGTCAGACAAGAGCAGTCATAGCAATTCTAAGGTTTGCAGATCGATCAGTCCAACTTAGGGTTAAGATTTCGGAAAATGTCCCTTAATATTTTTTATTGGAAATTGTATGAGGAATCACTTGGCTGTGTCCGCGTGCCGTCGTTACGTGACACCTTGTATATTGGTTTTGTTTAAGTAAATACTTCCTTGTCAAATGTAGATGTCACGAAAGCTGTGTTTTCGTTCGGGTTAATATTGCACGATGCGGCTGCAATTCAACTCACTACCAAAACTTGCTTTGAAAGTTTTCTTCGCAAAAGCATTGTTGAAACATTGCAATGTTGTTTATATAAATTGGCGAGACGATTATAAAATTTGACCCTGTAAACGTAATGGTTCAACAGCTGACACTATGCCCTTCTGTTTAACGATATCCAATACTATTCGATCTTCGTAATTTTAGTTCTTGGTAAATGTGTATTTTGTCTGCAAAATAGGGGAAAATAAAATAATAATCGTTGCAAATTAAATATTCGGCCAAATAGTAAAAAACCTGGTCTGTTGCCTTCTTTTTTCCGAATCAAATTAATAAATGGAACAAAGGAATTAATTAATTTCCTCGTTAAATAAATTTCCCTATTCCACAAGTAAGTTTTCTGTTGAAATAAATAAATTGCCAGACTTTTTTGTTAATGTATTTCGTCGATGCAATTTATTGGCCTGGAAGTTTGTTTATTTCAAAAGAAATTTGACTACGTTTATTGGAACTTTTTACTTTTCTTAAATTTTTTTATTTGATTCGTAAAAATATTCATATGTATGAGTATGTCTCGAAAATGTCTTTATTTGACTTATCTGTTTGAGTCGCATTAAAGTATATTTATTTGATCTATTTAACCCGGAAATTAATTTTTTTATTTATCCCGAATATTTATTTACTTCTCTAACAAATTCAAGTGATTGTACTGTTATGATATCCTTCAATTGATTGAATTGAAAGTGCCTTTCATTGTTTTTTATCTATCGCGATTCTGAGTAAAAAGTCTGGTAAAAAAATGATGGTTTAATATAAATTTGACCCATATTGCAATCTCAGAGTGAGTTTTTTATGCATCTATTCAGTGCAGGTAAAGATTATCTCCATTAAGTGTAGGTTAGGGTTCAAAGTAACCTACGACACCATTTATTTGAATTAATTCTTATTATCACATTGTACAGTATGGATTGCAAATAAGTTAAGTATCGTTTCTTCACAAAAAGGACCACAGCTTCTCAGCCCAATATTTTGGTATATGGTATATGTCTTTAAATGTTCGCTCTTTTTGCAAATCTACAGTTTTACTCCGATTTCGATAAAATTTCGTATGCTTCCTTCAAAACAAGTGGAAGATTCGGAACATCATCGATATAAAGGGTAGCTCGCCTATAAAAAATTCGAAAAATATTTCAAATAGACATGCAAAAATTTGCCAATGAGCAGGCATTGCATTTGAAATACATATGTACGAGGGCGGTTCAAATATGATCGAGACAAACGCTGTAGATGGCGCGCCTGTATGTTTTGAAGGTCACGGCTTGAGTATGTGATAGCTGGGTCCCTTACGAATAGTGTGGCATAGTTTTCGTCGCGAACGCACGTTTCACGCGCGTGCTACGACCATGAGTGAACATCAAGTGCCGACCGCCGTTGCGCAACGTATTGTCATTCGTTTTTTTTGGTGTGGAAAGGCGTTAAAAACACGGAAATTCTTCGGCGTTTGCGAAATCTGTTCGGTAGTGAGTGCCTGAGTAGGTCTGCTGTGTTTAAATGGGCCAAAGCGTTCAAAGATGGCCGCGAAACCATCGAGAATGAGCCGCATGGTCGTCGACCGCGTACCAGCATCACACCAGACAACATTCAACGCGTAGAACAACTCATTTTGGAAGACTGTAGGATTAATGTTCGAAACATTTCGGCTGAAGTCGGCATTAGTATTGGTAGTGTAGAGTCTATCATCCACGAACACCTTCAATATCGCTCGAAACGGAGGAGCATTCCAGCGCGAAGTGCTATTCTTCTCCAGGATAGCGCGCGTCTCACGCTCGATACAATATCAGAATTGGGGTGGGAGGTACCCGAACACAGTCCGGATTTATCACCCTGCGAGCACGACATGTTTGGACCACTGAAAGAAGCCCTCGGAGGTCAAAGATTCAACACCGACGACCTCCACCACCGCCCTCGTATACGCAAATAAAGCAAATATTGTCCATATTTCGTTTATTTTCCGATGGACACTTTCGTTTCAAAACGTAAGTATCTGTATGGATTATTTCGGATGGCCATTTTCGCCATGGCTAGTTTCGGTGCCCCCACCACAGTGACATTAATCTCATCTAGATCGGATTCAAACGTCTCGTGAGTAAGCACGTCCATGTCTAGAACAAATGAAGTCGATGTCCAGAGCCCTCACATTCCTGTTGTGGAGTTACGTCACAGCTTGGCCCAGGTTTAACCAAAGCCAAGACTGGATGATCTCTTTGATGTCCACTAATGAGCGATTGATACATAGTTCACCGCGATTCTCTGTCCCGTTGAACCAGATTTAGTCATAGTCCGTTTATCAGGTATTTCGCCAAGCAAACCAACACCCTTATAACCCGAATGGTCAGGTTTTACCAGATCCTGTCTGGGTTTGGCGCCAGAAGAGCCGGGATCTGTAGATCAAAGTCCTAGTGCAACAGGACTCATCAGCACACTACTACCTATTGCTTCTCGTTCCTAAATTTACCTACTTTGAGAAAGGTCTCCATAGAAGAGAAACATCTACGAGAAAATTTTAATTCTGGTGTCTGTATTCATCTGAAGGGGTACGAAGAGGTGTCGATTGAGAGAGCAATTGCCCTAACCCCTTGTGGGGCATAGCGCGTCAACTGTTCCATGTGGCGCAGTTGATGTTTCGTCGGCATAAACTTGTTTTCAGAGAATGCAGTTGCCAGCATGCACCTCCTGCACATCCATGGTCACGAACGTCGTCGTGGACGGGATTCGAACCCGAAACGCCAGTAGTCAAACATGAGACTGATGCCTCAACACACTGCGCTACCGGTCGCCCCCCCTCAATATTTACATCTCAAGTCAACCACTCACTGCAAAACTTTAATTTGCAGGCGCATCCCTCTATGTTGCGGCTTAATTTGTTCAACTTTCTATTCATCTAGATTCTAGAACTCTTCAAAAAGAAACCAGTTTAAAACTTATCAAAAATTCGCAAATCATCATACGATACTAAAATTCTAACATACATAATATTATAATCAAATAATTTACATGCATTAACTATAGTGACCGGCCAATCTGGATAATCAAATAGTCAGATTTTGTCTTATATCCGTATATGGTTAAACAAATTATTTCGAAAAGAAACTAAAAACAATCGATAAAGTAAAAAAAATGCATTTACGACCTTGACAATCATTTACCTTGAACTCCACCTAAATTTGAGCCAAGCTCGTGTTATTTGTAAAATCCAAGACTCACATTTTGGATCAATTTAGACAGAATTCTCGATATTTGCCGAATATAATAACCATTTATTGCAGATATTCATTTGTATGCAGATGTTCTTGGTCATATTGTAATGCTTCGTTTACACGTGAATGCTGAACCAATCATCGAATATTGAAAAATGCAATGCTCACGAATGCTCGTGAATTCATATTGGCCATGTACTATAAGAGCAGAAAAAGTATATTTTTCTTGTTGGTGCTTGTAAATGTAATTTTTCAATATTCGCTGACGGCTCCGCGCTCACGTGTAAACGAAGCATTAGATTGATGGATCTGTCTCGCACAATGTTAGTCGAATTACAAAAAAAAAAAAAAAAAAAAAAAACTCATGACTTCTGTAGAATACTAACAGAATATGTACTCATGTACACAGTGCCTTATGATGTTCATTTTTAAATTTACCATTTCAAGTGCTTGATTTTTCTTTTTTTTGTCATAGGTGATGGTATTATTTAAACGAGCTTTATTGAGTACTTATTAAAAGATTACGATGACACAGACAAACATCCTTGAAGAAATTGGAATTTATTTGTTGTTGACTCTTCCTATATACGAGTACACCTGTGAATGTGCTAGACTTTGGTTTTGTCGTAAAGTGAATCAGAAAGGTGAGATGTCACGAATCACATACGCACATGTCATGGCTATTACATGTCGTTTCGCAGCTAGTGATTGGAAATTAAAATTCTACAATATTATTACGCAGATTTCAACGAATCTGAATTACAATGCAAGGTCAATTGCTTGATAGGTTCAATTAAAATCGTGATTCTCCATTTAAAAAAAAAATCATTTTCTGAAAGGTTCATTAATCTGTGAAAATATTATCGATTTGAATATGATTTTTTAACGTAGATAGTCTTATATTCGAGGGTCGCTTCTAGTAGTCCAGGCTAGGAAGTCCGAAAAAGCTTGATTAGGAAAAAAATCGTGTAGTTAGAAATTCGGCGTAATTGCTAGGGACAGTCCTCTGAATATGTGCTCAAACGTGATGATAATGGGTCCTGAAGTGCAGAGGAGAGGGGGACGGTGAGTCAATCGTCCTTTTTTTTTTGATGTCTTTGGCTTTTTTTTTTTTGAAAACTAAGGACTTTACGAAAAAAATGTCCGAAGGCCGAATAAAAGTACCTATGTGCAACCTCGACTGTAGTGGGGCTTTATAGCCTTACTAGACTTATTCAAATAATTTTGCTTACCATGAAGCGTTGTCCTTCGGCAGTGTCTACTGAATCATAAATTTAGTCGACTGTGTCATATAAAAGCTGACGAATAATATATAACGTCGCTGGAACTTTATGTTGAATATGGGATTTAAAATTCTTATAATTCTTATTCTTGTTCCCGTGTGGTGTGGGGCGTAACTATAATGCCACGGCTTTTTCCGGTGTTATAGAAGGAAAAGGACAGGAGGTGTATGCCAGTTACTTGCATCATCCCAAATCTTTTATATGCCTACGATGTTGCAGAGGGAGGGAGGACAAGAGGTGAAACACCAATTGCAAGTTGGTCCAATCAGGTGATACACCATATTGGCCGGAGATTTGGAAATAGGAACAAGGGGTGCAATTGGTTGAGCCACCAATTGCAGCACTATTTACTTGTTGACCAGTTGAAATCACTAAGTCAGTACGAAGATAGTTTACAATGATCACAATTAGTGATAACACTAATTGTATTGAGTTCACTTTATGACCAGGCGAAAGCATCAAGTCACGTCGAAAACACTTACTAACTCTTGACAAACGATATGTTAACTATGACAGTAGTTAACGTGCTGTGTCCCACTAGGGGTTAAGGCAAATTGTACACTATCCGTATCTTACTTCGTTCTTACAAAGTGGAAAACCAATCTTTACCTTACTGTTACTATTTTTCTCTATCCAATCTTCATCGAAGTCATTTCCAATGTGATCATTGCACCAATCAACCGCAAGAACTTCACCTATTCCATCTGAATGTCATTCCATAACCGGAAATCAATTTCTCCATCTTTCATGCATGTCTAATTTAATCATTTCACCGGCGATCATCATTGCATCGTTGAGAAAAGATGATCTGATAATGTGTATCTATGACAAGATCACTGTTACTTACTGCCGTGATGCATCCAGCCGACCATCTATGCACATATGTACTATATATGTATGTACTACGTATCTTATTGCTTCATAAGATAAATTTGCATAAGCGAATTACATGACATCAATATAACGCATTCGCATGCATCTGAGAGGAGTACTATTCCAATCCGAACCAAAAAAAAAACACATAAAAACAAAGCACTACGACTAGATAGTCAAGGCACTCACTGAAGAGAGTATGTAGGTAACGTTAAGAAAACAAAAGTGCAAAAAGAGGTTAAGTGATGACATATCTCGCATCGAGCAACCAAAAAGAAGTGCAGTATTAAACTATGATGGCTATACAATTTAGATATTTCGCGGTATTCATAAAAAAGATACACTATCCGTATCTACATCTGCAGAGACGTTAAATGCCCAGGCCTACTGCATCACAGCCACTTTTGCGTGATTTAATGGGGTGGAGATATTCATGTATATGTACCAAGGTAAAGTATTTAAGACACAATGCTTAGCCATTATGGTGAATGGTTTGATGAATAATAAGACAAAAACGATGATGATTTCAAATCAACGTATGTAAAGGTTGGAAGAATAACCATCGGCGTCGTTTCGATCGATATCACTGTAAGTAACGAGTGCGTGTTCGTTGTTGATGCTCGTAGATTAGACTTGGATTGAATCTCATTTATGAGACCTGACCTCTTTTCTCTAAACAAGAAAGTTTTTTGAGGATCAAGCAATCGATGCATGTATATTGTATATCCTTAGCGTTGCAAACAAACTAGTCTGAAGTCTCGCTTTCGCTATAACGAATTCTTTTGATGGGTGGTGGTCCCAATGGTCCTGATCAATCTCAGTGCAATTGCACAAAATCTGTCATTTATCTGCCACGTTGACCTCAATATACACGCGTCGTGTCTTATCTGTACCGCATCTAGATGAAATCTTTATTTTCATATCTAATCAAGGAAACTGATGACAGCTTTGTTGATCTGGCGACGCGACGGCGATAATAAGGTGATTGACATTTAGTAGGACGGATATGATGCTGATCCTATCAAGAATACAAAAAGATACCCGTCAAGTTCATCAGCAAAGAGCAAACAGCCCAAGCCCCAGGCTGTCGCTCATCATCAGATTCAAAATGGCCATTTGATTTGCGAAATCAATCTCTATATCTGTAATAGATCTTTTTTCCCCCGTTGCTGTGGTTGTTGGAATCATTGCTATTATTGTTGCAACCTATGGAATGTACTAGGCTTCGCAATGCAGTCCGGTCCAGTATGTACAGTTAGAACTATCACTTGATCGATAAAACGATCGTAGGATACTTAGAAAGAAAGTGGCCATTGAAGATGGCTTAGAAGACAGACTTGGATTGATGGTACGTATGGCCAACTGATGGATACATAGATCCAACCAGACAGACCAATGGATGGATGGAATGGAATGATTGGGCTGACAACGATGCTAAATATATTTCACTCTGTGAATAATTAAAGCAAAAAAAAGCTGAAAACCCCATAAAGAAACTCAACAAAGTGCCGATAGGCATGCATAGTTATATGTACTATCTTTTCTTATCCAGCATGGTTTGATGGTCTGGTGCAGGTTTGTGGTTAAAGATACAGCCATTTGTGTATGTACAAATGAAGCAAGAAAAAAACAGTAGCCATCGTGACCACCGATTGCAGAAGAAGAGCACTAGGGTATGTGTGCCTTTCAGCTCATTTTAAGTAGATTTATAGACGGAACTTGCGACATTCTTGACGCCAGAGGTCTGAATGTCTGTTTGAGGTTTTCCAAGTGGACATACTCTCGTCAGCGGCCGGCGACAAAAAAGACAAAAGGTACAAGATCGTTAAATCAAAGAGGAAGTAAATTTATGAACCATGTTAAAACTGTTTATCCACTGCCGGTCTTCACTGATTAGCACATTAGGAATGGCGCGGACAATAGAGCCTAGTTTGAAGCATACTTGCGTCTTTATCTACAAAGTTTTAAAACGTATGCATTGGTCACTTTCTTTGTTTTCGCATTTAGGTGATGGTGTGGAGAGAATTAGGTTAAGTTGCCTTTAGTTAAGGGAGGGAGTTAGGGCAACAGCGGAACCATTCAATTTTGTTTAAATTGTATCATATTTAAAACTTTTTAATATAGAGAAATGAAACCTTCAGAATACTTATAAATCTCAGAAAAGTTTATCTCGAGCAATTCAGTAGTGTCCGGGGATCATTATCTATTGACGGGTGAGATATCTTGACAACTGTTTCCATTATGTTGAACATTTGCTGACGACTTGAAAAATTACTGAATTTCAATTCTACGAGTATGAAAAATGAGAAATGTATGTTTTTTATGCGATTTTCTGTTTGATACATCATTTCCGTTTTCTTACCGTTTAAGTGTTCTGGGAAATCTGAGACAAGGTTTATATTTGTAACAATAACTGACAACCTTTGAAAAAAAAAGTGAAAAATCAGATAAATGTCCAAGATTTTGGGAATTCTCCGTCATAAAAAAATGGTTTGAAGCGACATTTGTTATGGAATTACTGCTCCGAATTTTATTAACTTTTCTTTCAAAAAATTTCGAATTTGTAATGGATAGGTGTGGTGTGTGGACACCGTAGTATCCACGGGTTCTTACCGTCCTGCTGCCCTCTACCATTACACAAAAAAAAATCTCGTGCCTAAAGGCAGACAGCACACAAAATGGGTTTCAAAGGTCCGACGACCTTAAAATTCAATAAAAATTAAGAAAAAAAAACTACGAAATGGCAATGGGCGTCGATCGGCTCATGTACCTGACACGGCTCCGGGTCCTAATGGAACGAACTTCTGCCTCTATACCCTCCGACCCTGTGAGGTACCTCGTCCATTCGAACATTTAGTACCTCCTATAACCAATCAAAAATTTGAAATTTTCACCTCGTCGGGCTACCGATGAATTGGAAACCTCAAGGTTTTTGATCAGGACCAACGACGACCTCAAAACCTCCAGGTGCCCACTCCTTCCGATCCACCACAACTCCCATTAAACCTACTACAGTTACGAACAATTGCATCGAGTCATTGTAACGAAACTACAGACATATTTGAATTCTTAAAACAGAATTTCACTAAAAGTCATATTTATGCATTAAATTGTCCACTCAAGTGGTCATTTATGACACATTAGCATTTTTATTATGTGTGTCACATATATGCGATTTTAATGTTCTTGAGACAGAAACAACAATGGCTACTACGCCCAGCGTCCGATTCCAAGTGTGTCGCATACTAAGGTGATTAGTACATTCCATTTCTGGCTGGTCTGCGTATAGGCCACAATCTAACTATAATATCAAAGTATCTACATAGATAGTAGATCATTCTGCTTCGTATAACTATTATTGGCTACGATGGCTACGTTTGAAAGTACACGCAAGCAAAATGTTAACATTTTTTCAAGTACATTTCGGCACGTGTGAAGATCATAACTATTTTTGCTTCGTCATTGGCCGCCTGGATTGTGTGAATTTGGTTTGAAAAAAATACCTTCATCGACCTCAGAGGTCATACGGCTGTGCGTTCGAATCGGTAAAAACCCCTATTTCACAGTCATAATAGTTCTGTTTAAAATTCAAATTTCAATCGACGCCCACAGAGGCCTTTTAATGCAGATTTTTATTACGACCCATTCATCCGTTGGACGAGACAGTGCCGATTTGTTTATTTGCAGCGAAAGTTTTTTTCTGTTTAATCACCTGCAACAGAGGTTTGACATAGGTGGATTGTTGTCTAATCGCTTAATGCTAAAGATTTTTTTTCGGAAGATACTTGTACTCATAACAAAAATTTGGTTGATGTTGCCTTGCGCTCCGCTGTACACACACAGTTCACTGAACCATAAATTGGGTGAATTTTTTGGCGTAATTTTTACGTTTTGTTTATTTTAGAGTTTATTTTTTTTTTATTCGAAAAATTATTTGTCCGGTTTTGAGTAATCATTACTTTGTAAAAGAGAGGTGAAATCGTTGGTTGTATGTGTTGGTATGTCAGAAGGTGTTTTGTTTGGATGATAAACATAGCAGAAAATTATCAGATAATCGGAAGAGAATTTAGGAGTCAATATTTGCAATCCGTGAATTTTGTTCGTACGAATGTGGAGTATCATGTTAAATAGTTTTTATTTGATGACTCGATTGGCTTACATAAATGACATAATAATTTGCTTGAATTTTTCAAGTGGGTTAATGGATCCGTTTTGATGAAAGCCTGTTTTGAATCAGCGCAATTCGAGTCCATTTTGATGATAATCGTTGATTTTTCAAGGGGTTTTTAGGGTAGTTTTAGAAGAAATAGTTTTATACACAATTATATGGACTAGAAATAAATCTCCTAGAACAATAGATGAGTTTGATTCACTTTGATGTGGATCATGAGTGAATGCATTTCAAACGTTAAAATTTAAAATATTCGAATAGGAAAGTGGCATAAATATCAATCCATTCGTTTCGAGAAGATATTAGCCGCTTTCGATTCCTTAACCCGGCTTCACAGACCGAAAAAAACGCCACGGCGCTGCGACGAGCGAACTTAAACAGCCACCATACAGATACGTCGCCGTCCTGATAGCGAATTACGTACTCAGTATACATTTAGACGGGTAAGAGAAGTTGATGTTCAACCAATTTGCTTTCAACTTTGCTCCGATGAGATCCCATGTGAGAGCTGGGTTAAAACCGGTTTGTCGTTTTGTATGAAAATGATCTGAAAATTGGTTGAATCGAAAGCGGCTACTATGTACATATTCGGTCCATCGCGTCGTTTTGTATGGAAATTGATCCAGATCCAAGTGAATCAAACGATCCTATTATGACGTGATTTGATTTATTAGAACCAATATATGAAGCAATTTCATCATCTCGATTGATTCAGGTTCAAATATGTAAATATCATTGCTTATTTGCCTATGAGCCTATTAGCATAACGTCTCCCTCTTGGCTTCTGTTGGTATTCGCTTCCATCCGCCAATGTAAAATGATTACGGCATATTAGTTTTGTCATCATCAGTTTCCCAACGATTCTCCATTTATTGCACTGCGTGTAAAAAAAATAGTTTTCTTGGAAATTTCCGGTGACGTATCACACGCCTCAATGTACACACATTGGATATCCTTCATAACGACATTGAAGGGACCCAGCAGATTTCTTCGCTATAAAAGATCGTCGTTCTAAACGTCGTATTGTTTATAACGACCATGATGGTTATATCCACTTCTGGTTGTGTATAACGATCGTGGTCGTTATATCTATGTCAAGTTGTGTATAACGACCGTTGTCGTTATATGCCGGTAAAACAGGATTCAAACAAATTTAAGCAAAATCGACTTAAACACAATTCTTCCCTTAAAAAAAGTTAAGTTTTTTGAAAACAGGCTTTTGGCGAGTGAATCTCTTATATCTACCTTCGCCTAATAGTACTCGTATTAGTTTGCGGTTAAGTTGAAGATGTATGATGAAGAGAATCACGAATTGATTTCGAAAGGTCTTTAACAGTTTCAAGGAAGACCAGGACGAAGCTTCGCTTCGGCCCGGAGTCCGAAGCGTATATACCCTAGACTTCTACAGACCTAGTGGAGATACCAAAAGTACCAATTGGCAACGGCCATATGCATTATGAATGGGTCTCCTATATGGCCAGTTCATAGGAGAGGTTGGCACTCATTCATTAGGATCTTGACCATTCTCAAAATCAATTAACTAACTAACCCATTCTACAATATTTGTCGAATTTTTCAAGTCGCTAGCTTCATTCTATCGGAAGGTATTGCTTATTTGAAGTTTCACTTGTAGAGGAGGTAAGGGTTCCTTAGGTCGGATCTTGCTAATCATTGCCACAAGCCAATTAGATCACCCTACAACCATTTAAACAAAATTTCAAGTCTCTAACTTCACTCTATCGAAAGCTATCGCTTATTTAAAGTTTCGTTTGTAGGGGAAGTAGGGGTTTCGTTGGTCGGATGTTACCCAGCTTTAATGCCAACTAACTCAATCTCACTTCGAACATTTGACCAAAATTTCAAGTCACTGGCTTCATTCCATCAAAAGTTATCGCTTATTTGAAGTTTCATATGTAGGGGAGGTGGGGGTTCCTTGGGTTGGATCTTGCCCATATTCAACACCAACTACGTAGGTCCTACTAGCAACATTCCACCAAATTTTTAACTCGGTAGTGTCATTCTATCAAAAGTTATCGCTTATTTGAAGTTTCATTTGTAGGGGAGGTAGGGGTTGCTTGAGTCGGATCTTACCCATTTTCAATACCAACCAAGTAGATCCTACTAACAACATTTTGTCAAATTTTCAACTCGCTAGTGTCATTCTGTCGAAAGTTATCGTAATTAAAGAAATATTGAATTTTTTTAAATTTGTAGGGGAGGTAGGCGTTCCTTTGATCCGATTATGTCCAACTTACTAGAACTCAAGCATCTTCTCACCCCAGGGTGACATGCCAAAAATCAGGCGTCTACGTCAATTAGTTCAAGAGTTATAGACAAAAAACCCGAAAAGTAGGGTAGTACGGGGCTTTTGTAAGAAAATTACCGTTAGTTTTCAACTGATCGATTTTATTTTTCCAGGAGTTTATAAGATTACCCTCACGAGTAATCTACCAAAGCTAGAGCTTTTCATATTTATTTAGTCGGGAGTTACAGATACATTTAAGTATTTTACATATGTAGGGGAGGTAGGCGTTCTCTTGGCCTGATCATGCCCATTTTCAATACCATCCAACTAGATAGACACTACCAATATTTGACCAAAATTTCAAGGCTCTAGCTTCATTCTATCGAAAGTTATCGTGCGAACGGACAGACAGACAGACAGACATGGCTTAATCGAATCAGGAGGTGACCCTGATCATTTATATATATACATTGCTATACCTCCGGAGCCTCCTTTAAGGTGTTACATATTTCCGTCGTGACAAAAACAATATACCCTATACTAAAAGTCTAGGGTATAACAAGAACTGTGACTTATCTAGGTTACTTTTTGCCTTAATTCCTCATGTGACATAGCACGTATACTACTAATTGTAAGAAGCTAATTTGACGTTTCGTTAGCAGTTATATAGCAGTTTGCGGATGATACATATTGGTGGCATATTCCTCCTTTCCTTAGTCCAACTCGGCGACAAGTCGGGAAAGGCTTTGGCTTGGTTATTACCCACACAACAGTGGAAGAAAAAAACCAACCCAGGTGGGTGGTTCCCAGCTGATTTATTCTATTAGCACCTGACCGATTAACGTTATGAGTTGGTTAGATATTTTTTCAACTATTAAATGGACATTGAACAAGCTTTCGAATTACATAAATTATTGTTGAATGACTTTACTGTGAATTTGTGTTAGAACTGTGATAACCTTAAGAGCTTATTCACTTACACTTTAACTAATTATATTCCTACAGGAAAAAATAATTATTATCTCACAGCCCATTCACTTACAGGAACAACAACTGATATTCAGACAGAACGAGATCCTTGTGGGGAAAAACTTAAAAATGGCAGTGCTGACGAGTGTCTGTCAGAATAACTGACGATATTCCTACAGGAACAAAGGTAACCGGTACTTACCGGTGTCGTCAATTTTTCCTACTGATTCTTGGTAGTTTTTTTTTCTGTAGGAATATCTTCAGTAATTCCTGGAAATTAATGTGCTGCCTTTACGGTTGGTGGATGCGATCAATTGGGTCACAGTGTGACACGCCTAGTACGTACTGGGACTCTTGTAGAGATTCTTTTGCGTCTCGCCAGTATCACGCCTGCCTCGATTCATTGCAAGATGCATAAAATACATACAAAATTCACGGCAACAATGAGTCGAGGCTGGCGAGATGCAAAAGAATCTACATAGTCTAAGAATCGCGTACTAGGCGTTAATCAAAACAGCTCGTGTTTGCATTTTCTCTGTGTCACTAGTATCGCTGTTCCTATATCGTGACTCGTTACTTCTATCGGGAATCGCAGCGCTAATATAAAAACACGTTTTGGAACGTTTATTGCCATCGTGTATCTGTGTGATAGCGGTTAGTGGCGGTGGTGGCTGTCAAACAATGGCTTTGGAAGCAATTACCCGCCCAGATATGCGATGGCAATGGCTTCTAACTGCCATTGGGTGTAGCTATAAAAAATACTTTTAGGTAGGGGTTGTACGTTGTAGGCCCGAATAGACCAAACAGACATCTGTGCCGTGTGTGGTGCTGATTTCTTGTCTGCGCAGGCTGTCTGTGTAAAATCAAAAGTTTTGGTTTTTGGTCGGTTCGCGCAGACATGTCTGTGATGTGTGGGGCGAGATTTGCACAAAATAGTGACAGTAGGGAGGTGGAAATCAAAAGTTAAAAGTAAAGACTACTGTAATAGAGTTCCTAAAAATAGTGTTTATGATATTATGGTGTTCAAATAAAAAGAAGCTGTTAAGAAAATTAATAACTTACGATCATCGTATCGTCGGGAGTTAAACAAGAAAATGGGAGCCTTAAGCTTGTCAAAAACTGCAGTGTGAATGCAAAACGGTGGCGAGGAGGGATTGATTCTCTGATCATGGTGTCTTGTTTCGTAGTGGTAGATGCGCAACTTTACTTCACTAGATGAGAAACTTTGTTGCTCATGCGAACATAATTTTTTTAATCGCGATCTGAAGTCAATTCTTTTAATAATTAAATCTGTCCAAGAAGCGCTTTTTTCTTAAACCAATCTTTGGACCCAATTTTACTTTTTTGTTTTGGCTTTCGCTTCTCCTTTTACATTTTAATAAAGCAGCGAACAATATAGCAGCAACACAATCGCAGTCCACAAATAGTGATCTCAAAATGAACTGAAAAAAATGGTCTGCTGAAGTTTTTTTTCTGTCATGTGTGGTTGTTGCATAACTCATAGAAGGTTTTTGAGAAAATGCTTTAACAACAGAGCACAATTCTTCTGTGTAGTATTGTTCTGCTCTGCTCCGCTTTTAAGAAAACAAAAAAAACACTTAATATCTTTATTCACTTTCTCCAAAGAAAAGCCATGTAACATGTTCTTACATAACATATAAACAAAGTTACATAATATGTTTATTTATGTATGTATTTTATATACAAGTACATACGCACACTTTCAGACTTTAACACACTGCGGAACTAAAAAAATCAATCAATAGCCAATGATCGAATTAAAATAAAGCCAACAAAAGGTGCGGTTTTCAACGAAAGTAAAATCAATTTATTTCAAGTGCAATTTTTATTGCGAACTTTGCCTTACTGGCCATTATGTGGCTAGGAATATACATATAGGTACATAATCAAAATTCTCGTGGGTGTGCGTCTACAGGTAGATTTTGGTACATTATTCCCAATTGACTCGGCAATAATTATTCAGCATAAGTGTACACAAAAGAAAAGATAAAAGAAGATTATCAAGTGCACTTGAGATACGCGTCTACTTATAAATATTACGAATGAATGGATTTTTTTTTTTCAAGCTAACTAGTTAGGTATGTGGTTGACTTTAGGCTGAACCAAAGCACTAGACAAAATAGGAAGCAAAACAGGTAGAAAACATTAAAATATTCCCTTTTTATTATATAAATTTAGCAAATCATTGAGGTCATGTTATTATACTCTTCATTTTACTTTTGGAAATGCTTGAATAGTTTGATGCTAAAAAAAATGAAAAGATATACATTTACATATATGTATGTATACACGCGCTCAGTGGCCGTGTTCATCCGGTCACCGCTTTAGGATCTAAACATTGGAGGTTCGATCCTCAGCGCGAGCAAATACTTCCTGCGTGCATTAATAGAACTCCCACTGTGCTCCGAGCTTTTCAGTATAAAAACGGCGCAAATAGGAGGTGCATGCTAGAAACTGCACGTCCGAATGGTAGATATGCTATCGAAACGTCAACAGGGCATAGAAATGCTAGAGATTTTGAGGCGCCCATACCCCTGGAGAGGCCAAGGCAATTAACTACATGTAGTTAAAAACAATTAACAACATGTAGAACCCCTTTTCCAGTTATAATTTCATTTTGAGTATAACGTATTATATTAGAGTTTATTTTAAATATTTTATTTAAGAATATGTAATTTTTAATTACATACTCGTACATGTTTGACGATAGACATATACGTATATAAATAGTACAGGCATTTAGAGGCAATGTAAATGACCTTAACCGATTTCATTTGACATTCAAGGTTTCCAATCGTGCCACACGTGTCATACGTATTTTCCAAAAAAAATGAGCAACCAAAATGAATGAAAATGGATACTATTTGATTTGATATTACTAGTACTATATCAACTATCAAATACCAACTGAACAAAGGTTTCGATGTTTGGCAAAGCAACTAGTAGATCAATACAAATCTTGCAATGACTTCCCAAGATCAAATGACAATCGACCAAACACGTCCTTATGCAATTTCGAAATGATCAACTGACGCATTATTGGATCAACGTGAAGAAATTCGGTCAAAGTCATTATGTTCATATCGTCAATTGCAATGAATATCAAAGGTTCAGACAAAGCCGAGAAGATTTTCCAAGTTCAAACAAAATAACAACTGTTATATCAATAAAAAACTCATATAATGGACTACTGTTTTGGGAATGAATATCAACACCTGAACTATAAAACCATGCTGTTTAAATATAATGCTTTTCCGACAATAAGTTCTTTACAAAAATGGAAAATTCCGTTTACGTCTGCTAAGATGTCAACTTTAAGCTTCAGCTTCTTGACGTTACCAAGATGAAGGATCGTTTTTTTTCTTAACTAAATAAGCTTTAATTTGCGATAAGTTAGATGTCCGTAGACTTAATAGTTACGTTGACAAAGGAAAAAATAAAACAATTTCTTAAAAAATGGTCTTCACGAACAGTTAATAGCTCCTAAGCCTGTTTTCTATTGAAAAGTAATTAAGAACCTTTTGGAAGAGTATAAAATTCCTCAAAATTCTAAATATAAAGCTTTGCCGTATGTGAAAGCTTTTCCGAAAAAAGCTCTTCAAACTTTGAAAATACTTTCCGAAAAAACGGAAAATGTCCGTTTTCTGTATGCATATCATATTATGGAATATCGCGAAAAGTACTCATCCTACGGAAAAAATTGTCAGAATTAAGCTTATAGATAATTGAATTACCTTTATTTTATGATACGTACAACATCCATAGAATTTGTAGTTACAAAAAAATATAAAAATCACTCAATACCTCCTCCCTTTTTTTATCCTTCATAAATGTGACGACTGCAACTTTAAAAGAGCCTTAAATTTCCTAAAATTCAGTATAATGCCGGCAGAAGCAAAGCAGCAGCAGCCTCACCGTCTGTTTCTTGGGTAAATGTGCTTTCTTACACCTACCTCGCATCTAGGAAACTTTCATGCAAATCTTAAGCTTTTTGTTCAGAAAATTTGCCAGGTGCGAGTGAGTTGTAAGAAAGCACATTTACTCAAGACACAGACGATGCGCTGCTGCTATTGCTGTCGCTACTCTGCTTCTGCCAGCAATCTGGAGGCTCTGCTTGAATAATTTCGATACGTTGAAAATATGTACACCCCTTCAAACATTGAATAAATTTTCCCAGCAGATTAAAAATGTTCATTTCGGTGTTGTAAATTGAAGAAAATAATAATAACTCATCTGAACTATGTAGGTAATTCGATTAACTTTAATTTGTGTTTTCTGAAATGTCCGTAGCATCAAAAATTGTTTGAAGACATTTTTGCGGGAGCACAGGCGGTGGAATGGTACAAACTTGAATTTTTAACTCCCTCTCCGACATATATTATAACAGCATTTCAAAAATTCAGAGCCACCGGACTTTTTGCACGGTAAACTCCCTTTTTTGGCTTCTATTTATTGGATTATATAGTAACTTGCTGCCAACCACTGCGAGGAGCAGTTAATTCTCGTGATCAAAGTGGTGATGATCTTGAAAAAGCGAACTTAGAAAAGAAAGAATTTTTCTATGATTCATGCATTTAGTTATCCGTCTTATCTTTATTAGCCTCTAAATCCACTAACAATAAAAAGTAACACTACACACTGCACCACTTTTTTGGGAAAAATTAATCTATGAGCGATCGAAGGTGAAAAAATCATTGCCAAACTGAACTCCACTCTTTCGGATTCGCTCCACGGGTATGTTCCTCTCTGTTACTCAATTGCCCTAACCCCTTGTGGGGCATAGCGCGTCAACTGTTCCATGTGGCCCAGTTGACGTTTCGCCGTCATAAACTGGTTTCGGAGAATTCAGTTGCCATCATGCACCTCCTGCACATCCATGGCCACGAACATCGTCGTGGACGGGATTCGAACCCGAAACGCCGGTAATCAAACATGAGACACACTGTGCTACCGGTCCCTCTCTGTTGGCCAACATTGTTTTTTTTTTTTATTTAATTTGAAGTTTCCCTACATTCTTCTACTCTCCCTGATGTAATAATAATGCTTTAAGCAGTCATATTTTTTAACCTTTCGCCTAACCTCACAGTTGTTTCCTGCTTTTACCAATATATCTTACGGTCTAATGTCCTCGAATTAGGCAACCTCAATGGCATCAGCCACACCATTGTCAATTGGGAGTCTCAAGTTACCGAAAGTTTTGATTTTTTTTTACTAATAAACAAATCTGAGCTATGTACATATATGTATACTTAAATGATGAAGCAAATTGACATGACTGAGACTGAAGTGGCACCCTATCTGACATTTTGATCCTATTACAGGAATCTTACCTTCAAGCTACCAACAAAACTAACTTTAACAACAAATAAAAAAAAAGTTAATAAATATAAGATTTTTTTAAGACAAACCAGTTCCTTAATTTATTTTCCTTCTATTGATATCAATATTCTTTACTTTTATCCTTTACGATTATGAAATCTACTTTTTTGAGCCGGTACGTAAAATAATATTCAGCAATACCACACTGCTAAAGTGGAAAACTTCATCAAGGTCGACGAAACACTATAGTCTGCATATGTTAAACGCATCACCTTCTTCATTTGCACTGCCGCTTAAATCAAAATCTAAGTCTCGCACAAGACAAAAAGAAACATCTCAAAGGTAAAGCCATGCATATGCAAATAATAAATCATCGGCCAGAGCTGAGAACGATGACAATCAAGAGATCCATAATGAAAATGAAGGAGTGTCATGTTGTCTACACATAAGAGCGCTAGACTACAGACTAAGATTCAGTCAGTTTAAAGCGTGGAGTACATTAACATAATCTTATGTATGTTCCTTCAGCATCTTGTGACTCATATTGTATAATATAACTGGTAAAATACATATAGGTATAATATATGTAACTGAATACATAAATCATGACGCTCAGACACACTTCTTTCTTAAACCAGATACATAATACTGTAATTCGCAACAAATATCGTTTATTGGATATGCCAATGAGTCGAATACATGTACCTAGATACTTCTGGCGCGTTCTTTTGTACTTGTGTCTGGGTTAGTGCAAGTTTACAACGATGCGTTAACTTGGATTGACCCTAAGAAATGAACAACATCACCAGATGTCGCCTGCATCGCTAATATGTAATCTATTATGGAGACGAACAAAATTTCCTAATTTTATTTGACTCTTGATATATAAAGCAAAATTGGTGAACATATTGTAGATACTTTTCTATATCAAAAATATCCGCAAATTCATGGCAATTTCTAGACTATTCACACCGAAAAATCCGCATTCACCTTCTTTAATAAAAAATCACTGTTCGTTGTCCATTTTGGTATTATTTTTAAGAAAAGGCATAAATAGTCCCACTTTCTATCTATGAGCGTCTGAGAAACGCTTAGTCCCGATGCAAGAACCTCGGAAACAATGGGTGCGTTCCTGCGAACGAATCAGGATTTTACATTTCTCGAATTCTCCCCCATATGCTTTCCCTTCTGGTGAAATTTGTACAGACAACTGTCAATTTGGATCTGAAAATGTTCCCCTCCGGATCAAAATACATTTCAAATCCGGAGGGGAACATTCAAATTGACAGTTATCCGTACATATTTGGAGGAGAAATCGAGAAATGTCTAATCCTGAGAAGTATTCTGATTCGGAGGGGGACATTTTCACGACAGTCGTCCGTACATATTTTTTCGGAGGGGAAAGCATATGGAGGAAAATTCGGTAAATGCCAAAATCTGATTCGTTCGCAGGAACGCAGCCAATAATAAAATTACTTGCGAATAAGAACACGCGGCGTCAATGCGGAAAAACATTTGGTATGCAGCGAATTTTGGTGCCTCGGAAAAATCCGTTGCACAAAATAGCGAAACATCCCGTCAGTGTGGGCATTGTCAGATTTTTGACGCCGCGAAAATATTTTCGAGTCAGTGTGAAGACCACTTAAAACTGATTAAAAAATAAAATGACATCAGAAGTCCACTGCACTTTTGACATTGACACTTAACTTGAGTTGTCGACTTGGAACGCAAGGCTACTTAACCTGGGAAGCTCGATATCTCAGTGCGTTTAGGCGTTAGTCTAATGTCTTATCATACCATTTCCGCGGGTTCGAATCTCGCCATGGCTGTTTGTGATTATCTTGCCCCTGTGGTGTGGGGCATTAGAAAAGACACAACATTTCCCTACTTGTCGCAGGATGTACCTAAATAGGCAGCAACATACATCGTTCGAAACCAGTTACATATATGCTAACGAAACGGCAACTAAGCCTCGTAGGAGTAGCTGACGCGCTATGCCCTGGGGGTTTGTACAAACAGTATAAATATATACTTAATTTGCAATACACGCTAGTACAAAAGAACACGCCTAATATTTGACTTTTATTGGTCCAATTACACGCTATAATCTTGATACCTTCTAAAGTTGACGAAGAGACACATTTAGAGATTATCTTTGAATCTGATTATGAACAGTACGGGTTTCGTTTGGAGATTCAATATGATGGTCAATTATATCGGTTATGATATTGATGCATGTGTGCAAAACCAGTTTGTTTAAGATTACCAAGAAAGAAATCAAAGCGGCAGTGATGGTGAAGAACACGTTCTGAAGTAGTGAGCTTGCAAATTTCCATTCGATATAATGTGGGATGGTATTTTCAATCCAGAGGAAATCATGTATTATATAATCTTATTTTGTGCTCGTTGAATTTCAATTGTCCACCAGACTTATTGAGTACTTCTCGTAATGGTTTGATGACCTCGGGGTATATTGTTCTTATTCTTGATATTTAATTGAGCAACGACTGGAGAGTTGTACGTGTGACAAATGATCCGAGATGAGGTGATATGTGGATATAACGTATTCTTAGGGCATTGAAGTGTGTGTATATACATATGTATGTACGAGTAGGCCTGTTTTCTCAATGTCTGGTTTAACTGCCAGTTAGCTATTCGGGACACTAAATTAAACCTTAGCGTATGCAGAAAAATCAGCTAATGCAGTAGAAAATCAGCTCATTTTCTTGGCGAAACTCTGCCGCCTGTTGTATTTTATTCTACGTCTGTGCCGTCTCTCAGCATTAATATGCCGCTGAGTTGGTTTCAAATCCTTTTCCATCGATTGAATTTACAGAACTCTGTTCTTTGATACGAATTTAATTGTCTAATTTGAATGTGCAAACGTAATTAGTCCCAGCTGTGAAAATCTCAGCAGCCCGTATCAGTTGTTTGGAATTATCGTTCGATAAATTATTAACTGGAGGATGGGTGCCGTTTATCTATAGGATAAACTTTAACCAAACATTGTGACATTGTGAAAACGGCCCTTAGAGTAAGAATTTTGCGAATCCAATTTGTTGTTTGCTCGAGGTCATGTACAGTTTACTAATTAATCAAAATGCATGTAAAATTGCAAAGAAATATGGTTTTAAAAATGAACAGAATTGAATAAAATGCGAATATATTGCCGTTACTAAATGATGATTTTAAATAATGTCGAGGTTAAAATAGTCTCTCAACATCTTAAACTAATTATTAAGAAAAAACATTTAAAACAATGCAAAGTCGTCGTGTATGTTAATACGAGTAAAATTGACCCTTGTCGCGACAAATACATGGACACAACGAATTTCATTGAAAAATTTGTCATGTTAATATTGTACGATACGAGTGTGACGTAAACATCAGATTCTTTGAAAAATCTTGGATTGATCATGATCACACACTTGAGCTGCTGATATGATAATCAGTCTTTAGAGAGAAATCGCCTTGTTGATTATGCGATCACAGTAATGCAAATTAGAATGGAAGTGATAAACGCCATATCATTCAGAACGTTGAATTTTCTTCGACTTTCTTCAATTCTCACTTCTCACACTATTGTAAAACTGAATCCAAATACATTATAAAACCCACTGCTATTTTGGAAATGAAAGTGAATGCACTGTTTTGTTTGAACTGCAATTATCACAGATCGCATTTTCTTTTGTGTACTTTAAGAGGAACTAAAGGAATAAAAATGAAAGTGGTAAATTTTTGAGATTAACTTTAATACATATTATTTATTAATATTTTATTAATTCACTTGGCTAAAATAATATTTTTTCTTCATCGAAAGTCCCAGTATACTTGTTTTACGTTTCAATCATGAATACTACTTCATGTTGGGTAGCCGTAGTAACTCGATGAGTAGAATGTCGATCTATCAAGCGAGAGCTAGCTGGTTCAATTCCTATCACGAACATGTTCGAACTGTTGCTTTTCTCGCGTGCCTCCAGTGGATTCAGATGCGAATGAGTAACTTGATTTCATGAAAATTAATTTCGTTAAGGCATGTCGATCGTAATACTGACGCAATTACCATTATCCCGTAAATTAGTCTCGGAAATGAAGTGCTCTACTACACTTCGTATTGTACCTTATATACCTATAGGTAGTCTCGAAAAGAAAAGAGAGCAAAACAGAAACCCTTCTGCCTAAATTTTTCGCGGCAATAGCCAATCAGCCGATATCCTTTCAATTCTTCTTTTGCCGGTAGAAATCGTAGCCTGGGAAAGGTTTGATTTGTCTCACGATTTTTGAGATCAACATCAAAAATATTTCTCACTCGAAGGATTCTACCAATTTGTTATGCAATATTGTGCCTTTGATGTTCTTTTTCTTTCAAAAGGCGTGTTTTCTTTGTACTGCGGTGCAGGTTAATTGGGGGCTATCCGGGTTAACTTACACACATTACACAAACAACATACCCTAGTTGTTTGTGTAATGTGTGTAAGTTAACCCGGATAGCCCCCAATTAACCGTAGTACAAAAAAACACGCCTAAAGTTTCCATATTCATTACCTTCTATTTTGAAAGTCATTTTTCCTGAACGGTATCTAATATTTGGGGCGACCGGTAGCGCAGTGTGTTGAGGCATCAGTTTCATATTTGACTACCGGCGGCGTTTGGGGTTCGAATCCCGTCCACGGTGACGTTCGTGGCCATGGATGTGCAGGAGGTGCATGCTGGCAACTGCATTCTCCGAAACCGAAACGTCAACTGGGCCACATGGAACAGTTGACGCGCTATGCCCCACAAGGGGTTAGGGCAATTGAGAGAGAGAACTTGAAAACGTTTCAAAACACTCTAAAATTTGAAATGTATTACTAAATATTTTCGGAGTTATCCTTTATTCGACTAATTAACAAAATTGTCAGTTGAATCTATCCTAATGGTGTTTTTTTTTCTGATGATTTAAAAAAATTCGAATTAAATCCTAACGGGACTTTCGATTTGACATCACTTGTAATAAAATAGACAAGTAGACTACTGTATGTAATTTCATGAAGTTTCGAGAATACGCCGTTAGTCCTTTCCGAGATATAGCCAAATTTCGAGTGAACCTATCCTAGTGATCGGGAGTGTGTATGTTACAGAAACTGTCAACCATCCAAAACATTTTGTGACGTTCTTTTATCCTTATTCGAAGTTTTTTGTGTGTTTAGATGAACTTTGTAAATCTTTTCTTTTTTTACTTTGTAAATTTTATTCGTATATCTAGAAAATATAAAATAGCTTTTGGTAACCAGGACTCGATTGTAGACCAAGAGACATATTGAAACTCATACACCTTTTTTATTTTTCGTATTTAGCCCATAAGGAAGGGCAAGAAAAAAAAAAGAAAACATAATTTTTAGATGCTCCAACATGTTCTCTTAGATAGGATACTTTTAAAGTCGGACATAATTTGTAAATTTTTCGATTTTTGGCCGAGAAACGATGCACTGTGCGCAGTGGGAGTTCTACTCGTATTACTACCCACAAGGTGTTTTGGTTCACGCCGAGGATCGAACCTCCCTTCTCAAGATTAGTAGAGCAGTGACCGAGCGCGTCAAAAAAAAGAAAAACTTAACAATAACTTTTGAATTTATTTTTTTGTTTTTTTATTAGTGAACTCAGTAGTAAACTTATAAATACGAGTTAGTCATGGCGTCCTATTTCTCCAGTCCTATCCAATAATTTCAAATTAAAACCCAGTACATTTTTTTTAAATCATCGAAGTCAGAAAATCAATCCAATAGACGGCAAAGAAAAAGGCGATACATTTTTTTAATGCTGATATAATATTAAGATCAACTAAACCCTGAGCAAGGTAAACAACTCCCAAATTTGCATATGCATACACGGAGCACTGCACAAACTTTTATTAATAATATGTAATATAGATATAGAAGTATAAGTACATACTATATATTTATAATATGTATGTATTCTGTATTATGGATGGTTTTTTCCTAAACATTACATTTAATGCGCTAGTTAGTTTAATTCGGAGGAGCTTGCCTAGAAGAGGTACCAATGTATTATATCTAAAATACTATCTGTGTACGAGTACATACACAACATGTCCATATTCAATTTATTGATAAACCGGTGGGTTGATAAGATATTTGCATATACAAAACATGCTTGTTTAACATTTAAAACAAACTGATGAATGTTTTGATGGCGCTAGCCAAAACATATCTACATACATTATAACAAAAAAAGAAGCTTGCGATTAATTAATGCAATTATTTTTCTTATACAATTTCAAAATTCAAAAAACACACAGATACATTCATTTCCTTTTCCAGATGTTTTGACATTTTCAAAGTTATGAATTAATTATAGAAAAATTGAAAGGCGACTTTTATTTACCATTATTTGAGAATATAAAAAGGAACTTTTATGTAAAAATGTGTGCACGTTTTATTTGAGTGGATTAAGATTGCATAATAGATTTGAGTGAATTCCATTGAATGAAGGTCATGGTAATTCTATCAAACGGAAGATTTGTGTTTTTATGTTTATAGGATAACAGTTGTAGTTACGGAATCTGGTTACAATAAGATTTATTGGGAAAGTGCATGCAGCGAATGTTTAAGGTCTTCTATTTTAGGAGTTTTTACATTATACTTGCATTTTTAGAAGATAATATCAATAATAACTACTTTTCAACCTTTGGCTGCACATTAGCAGAATTATAATCTAATCAAAGACAGGTACTAATCCTTTTTTGTTGCCTTGATCCCTTTTAGACCATAGCGCTTCAACTACGGGACCTGGTTAGCATTTTGTCAGCATATAACCGGTTTCGGATGATGCAAATTGTATAAAAGACAATGTGGTCTCAAAAAATATATAATCTTAGTGCGTTGAGGTGTCAGTCCGATGTATTCTGCTTTCCGATCATGAGCTTAAATTCCGCCGTGACAATGGTTAGTGTCCGAGCATTTCGCCGATTGAATAAAAAATGTTTAGTGATTCACGCTGTGGATACTTTGTTTTAACCGTTTGGTAGATAACATTTCATCCATTCGGGATATTTTGAAATTCAACTAAAGGTGTAAAAATAATATTTGCACAGAAAGTACTTTATTTACACCGAAAAACCGTCAAAAAGACCCGGCACACAATATTCCGTGCATTTTTCCTAGCTCATTTTTTTTTCTATGTGATGAAGAGAAGCGAAATGTTTTTTCCTCGATTTCTCCTCCAAATGATTTCCCCTCCGGTAAAATATGTACCGTCAACTGCCAATTTTTGGATCTGAAAAGTATTCAGATCCGGTATTCATACTATATTTGACCCATACTACCCACCATCACACGTAGAAACAGCACTACATTACTCCGTGAGTTACATATAGAACTCACTCAGCTACGTATACGATGGCTACTTTTCTGGAAATAGAAGGTGCCTTCAGCTCCGTAAAGCTGGATGCGATTATAGGCGCTCTCACAGTACTAGATGTCGACAGCTCTTTGGTCCAACTCATTAGCCAGATATTAACATCTAGGGTGATTAAACTAGGGACCTCGTCAGTGTGGTCTGTAGAGGTACTCCTCAAGGCTGGGGGCTCTAATCGTTCTTTTGGAAGATTGTGGTCAACAGAGTGCTTATAGATCTGAAGAAACTGGGATGGAAAGTGACTGACTCTGTTAAGTTTCCGGGTACTCTTAGCGAGGTAACGCAGAATGCGTTATCTCTGCTAACTAACTGATTAGTTCAGTTATCAGCAGAGATAACGTGATGTGGCTTAGGCGTCAACCCCGGTAAGACAAATATAGTCCTATTTAGAAGGAAACGAAGTATTCCGCCTGTGGTGTCTCCTATCTTAGTGGTTAGGATTGTACTTCGAAGATTGGTAAATTCCTTGTTCTGATACTGGATAGGAAGCTGAATTGGAGGATGTATATTTAGAAGCGCATGAACATAGCTACCATTGCCCTCTATTGCTGTAGGAAGGCTATAGATAAAATCTGGGGCCTGAAACCCAAGGTGGTGATTTGGTGGAATGCGGTACAGACAGCAGCTAATCTCAAATTGTTAGCCAAGGTACAGAGAATGACTTGCCTGGCAATCAGCTGAGCTCTATGTACAACCCCATCCGCTGCTTTGGATATGATGCTCAGCCTACTGCCGTTAGATATTCAGGGGAAGTTAACGGCGGTGCTGATAATGCCCTTCAGTCACAAGGGTACTACTCAAATGAGTAGAACCCACTTAAGACTCCTATTGGGGTACTTATCTGGCCATCACCTGGTCAGATATCACCTGAACAAGATGGGTCTGTCAAGCGAGACTGAATGTCGTCTTTGTCTGGAAGACGTGGAAACGACCAAGCACATCTTGTGCGAATGTCCCGCCATCGCGCGTTTTAGGATGTCACTCCTCGGGCAGGCTACTATCAGCACTGCAGAATTCAGGTTGATTCCTGCTAAAGACTTACTGCCCTTTATTAGAAGGGTGGACGGTCTTTTGGATTAATGAGCTACGGCACAATAGATCTTTATGGTCGCAGTGCCTTCTTGCTGGGAAAGTAGCTCGAATTTTTATATCTATCTATCTATCTTAACGGCGGTGCTGGAGTGTATTAAAAGGAACTCGACCTTCATCTTTCTTTCCGGCTACCGGAATACTGTAGCGTTTTCCAAGCGGAAATTTTTGAGATTAGGGAAGCAGTGACTTGGCTGAGTCTTCACGCATGACATGACAAAATCACTATCTTTACGGACAGCCAAGCTGCAGTCAAATCCCTCGAATCCGGGATTTGTGCATCGAAAATCCGATCGGAGTGCATGGCGCGGCTAAGCGGAGGTGTGACTTCAGTGGTATTTACAGGCGTGATGAGCTCACTCGGAGAGGAGCTACCGAGTTGTCACGGCAGTTGCAATATCGCTAGACCGATTTCCCTGATAAAATCCAATATAAAGTCAGCTGTGGTGAAGGAATCCAACCTTAGATGGACTAATGGCGTTACATGTTATCATGCCAAGCTTATGTGTCCTAGGCTGAATATCAGCCGAATGACTAAACTGCTGTCGCTAACCAAATATCAGCTCAGCGTGGAGGTCGGCTTTACGGGACACTGCCTTATCGGCGAAAATGCTAGGAGGCTTCGGCTTCCTTTAAGTGGTTACTGCAGGAGCTGTAGAGAGGAGGAAGAAAGTATTTTTCATCTGGTTTGCGAATGACCTGCTCTGACACGGTTAAGGTAATAAATTCTTGGTAAACGTTTTTATGACCATCTTGAAGAACTTTCAGAGATGGAGGTGGGACCTCCGTTTTGTGATAAGTCCGGTTGGTTTTAATATGCTGTTTGGTTTTCCTTGGGTATCACAATGGATCTACGTTTTCTTTAGGTCTAAGTGTGCTGTTACAGCAACCCTGCTACCGAACCTAACCTAAGTATGTGTCATCTTCTAAACTTCTTAATCGATCAGAGGATGTGCTACCATACCCTATAAATTCAAATCCCCGTTTCGTGTTCCAATTTTCCAAATATACGTTTATATTACTTGATGTGTCTCTCAATACCTAATTTGTGCGTTAATAAGATGGCAACGGTATGATAATTTCAACCTGAAAGTATCACCTGAAGCTGTATCAGGCTACAACATCTAGCACCAATACAACATAATTATTGATACGATCGCCGCCAGCAATATTCCACCGCAGCAACATCAACAGCAGCAGCAATCAACAAAAATGTATCTTTTTGTCAAGATACAATATGAAAATAATAATTTGTGTGTTTTACTTTCTAGGGAGGAAATGTGCTATTAGAAACAAGAAAAATAAAGTTTTTAAGACCAAATCAGAAGCTAGAACATACACTATTAAAAATGTGAAAGTGAATAAGAAATAACAAAAATGACGAAAATGTGATTAAATGGAAAAGTCTTGCCACCCAACGACAGCATCAGAATCGATTTGATGCAATTTATTTATTTAATTTATTCAAATTTTTCTCTAAAATAATTGACGAATCCATGGTTCGATATTTAAATACAATGTGTGGTGAAATATATTCTATTGTGATGAGTGTCTTGTGTAGATATAATTACGATGGCGTGTTGTCTGCGCACTCTTCGGTGTACATACGAATAAAATAACAATGAAAAGCATTAGTGTGCATTCTGACTAAATCGTGAATAGAGACTGATCGTTCTATAGGCAACAAGAATTAATTTATTTAATATTATTTAATTATTCATTTAATAATTGACTGTCAGTTTCGCTTGTATTTGCCGCAATATCGCACGGCCTTTTGTACAACAACGATTGCTTTAAAGCCCGCCCAAGCAGAACGGTATTGTGTGTTGGCCGGCTACCTATTTTAAATTAATTTATAATTTATAATACGTTTTATCTAAGTTTGTGATCATCATCTAATCCACATTATCATCATCATCATGACGACTATGCCAGTAGTTTGGTGTTCAGATCCAAATTCAGTGAATAATAAACCGACAGCGTTCGCTTTGCATGGCATTCAATTGCAGGGGGACATGTCCGAGAAGCAGGTATTGGCGTTACGCGAACTAGTTAGTGCAGCGGCTGAAGGTCGACTTATATTGCCAGTTGACGGAACGTTTGTACTTTTGGACAGCGGCTTCAGTATAGAAAGTGCCGTCGTCCAAGAGAACAATCCGAAAAATTTAGAATGCGCCACGAGCACGAGCGGTGGTAACAGTGTCGTGAATAGTAACAGCAACAGTTGTGGCCAAAACGTTACGAACGCGACGGTTAATTTTGCAGGCACGACAGCGCTTCTCACCACGGCTACCGTTTCCCCCAGTACGACGACAATCGCCATCAGTTCGCTGGCTAATAATGCAACAACAGCAGCTTCTACTGCTTTTGTGGCAAATAACACGCTACAAACGACGAAGCAGACATTAGTTGGTGGTTCCAAAGCGGAAACACGAACGACCGTCAATGTGGACCCGACTACAACAACAGCGACAACAACAACAAGTACAACAGCGGCAACCATTTGTAGTATTAACCATTTGAATAATAGTAGCAGCAACAAGTCTAGCAGTTTTCTAATGCCAGTCAATAGTGTTCTAGTGGAAAATCGTGCAATTCGTAATCGAAAGAGCGCCGTCGGGGATCTATCCACGAAAAATATTCAATCGAACAGTTTAAAGTGCTATCATTTAAATCGTAACGGACATATTCCACAACTGTACGATCGTAGCAGTAAAGAGAACAGTGAACCACCGGACGATCTTCTTGATCCGCCCTATTCAACATTTAAGCCGCCCTCAGAATCAGAATCGGAGGAGATCCTCTACGAATTCTTGTGCTGTGCCAAATGTATGAATGAATCGACCAAATGTTCCAGTAGTGCCACACGTACTAGTTCAAATTTGCTAAAACAGTGCGTTCGATCGACAGCCTTACGATCGCGATCCTCCGTCGAAATCGACCCAGTATATACTATCGCGAATAAATATGCCAAACGTTTTAGCAATACGTCGCGTGTGAGAAAGAACTACAACTTTCCTCGAAGATCGCGCGTACCCTCGCGATCATCGCGCAGCTCGGTCCTAACGATCAAGTCACCGGAAAATGGTGGTGATTCCTCGCCCACTTTTATCGGCAGTTGTTCTTTGATCGAAAAACTTTCGAATATTCCCGTCTATGCAACCGTGAATAAGGCAAAACGTAATGGAGCCATATTTGTGCCATCATACAACCAAAACGATCATACTGGAGCTAGTAGTGTCTTTGCCAAAATTTCCCCCAATGTTGATGATCGTGTCGACGATTGTGCCAATTTGAATGCTGTCAGTGCGGAAGTGGATTGTGCTCAGCGTTTAGATGCAGTGGATTTGAATTGTGTGAGCGGCGATATCGACACCTTGCCGGAAGAAGAGATCCTGGAGTCGACCAATTCCAGTCGTAAGACCAGTGTTGACTCAACATGCACCACTAGCTCAATGGATTCGGGTTTTATCGAAATGCAAAACACACTATCGTCACTTCAATGCAACGAAGTCAATGCGACGAGCGCTGGTAATTTAGCGAATGAAACTAGTAACAATAACCATTGTGATAGTAATTCAACTGACAATTTGCCAACTTCCTGCGATAAAGGCGAGAAAATTGCACGATTGAATTTAAAAGAATGTTTGACACAGTCCAGAAATCGTAGAAAGTCCTATGAGGAGTTTAAAGCGCTGTTTGCCAGTAGTAATAAATCGGCAGGCGGCGAGGTCATAGGTCCATCGCCTTTTGTCCGAAGCGATTCTTTAACTGAAAAGGAACGAGCCCGTCTAAGGCGACGATCTTATCAGGAATTCCGAACAATCTATGGTATCGACAAGAACAAAGGATCGAGTAATAGTAGTTTGGAGGTCATTTCCGAGCAAGAGAAAGACAAGAATGTAAATTTAAAGGAATTATTCAAGTCGGAGGATAAAACGTCGAACGAAGTGTCGGCCAATGAAAATGAAACAATATCCTGTGAAATTCGCACCGATAAAGAAAAGGCCAAGCTAAGGCGCAAATCGTACGAAGAGTTCAAACTAATGGTCAAAGACTGTGATGGTATGCCCAAGACATTCAAACGACAAAATTCAAAATCCAAAGTTATTTTAAATCTTTTCGGTAGTACTGAAGATCTTGCCACTTCTACGCCGGTCAAAAAGTCTGCGCTCAAATCAATCTATCAGTCGTTTACTAAATCATCGCAGACGAAAAACGAATCTAAAAATGAAAAAGCAGCAAACACAGACCTCACCGTTGCAACATTGCAAAAGCAAAAGGAGGAAATTTACAAGACCAACTTCAAGATCTACGATAAGCTCATCTCGTATGGCACCATCTATGACATAATACAACGTAAAAATGACATTTACAACATGACATATCAAAAATACGATAAATACATGACCTACGGAACAATTTATGAGATATTGCATCGAAAGACTAGCACGAACTCAACGACGACGACGACATCCACGAGCAATCAGATTGAAGGTTTTCAGCGAAAGCGTGCCTTTTCGGAGAAGTTTTCCAAGCGTATGAGCCAGCCGAACCTTCACATGAAAACTAAGTATGCTTCGCTAAAATACAATGGAACTATCTACGATATTATACAGAAACAGCAACAAGGCGATAGTGCATCCACGACTAATCAAGCCATCGACGATATGACTGTTAATGGAAAAGAATGTGAGTCGCTTGCAACTACTGAGGATTCCTCGGCAACGGTGGATAATTCCTCGATGGCATCGAAATCCGCCGATAACAACATTGGACCGCCCATGCAAATCTGCAAATATGGAACTATTTATGATATAATTCAAAGCGAAAGGTATGATGCAGCCATTCAGGAAGCGAAACAAACAATCGGCGACAGGCTGCGCAACAGGTTTCAGGTCAGCAAAATCGCTGAGAATGCAATGGTGGACAATTCAACGCCTGCTCTTGCGAGTGGATCTCTTTCATGTGATAAAATTCTGACGGGCAACCATCAGTATCAGACTCCGGCGAAAAGTCCGAAATCGAAAAAGAAGAACACTAAGATTCGACGATTCTCCAATATTCTGTCGTATAATACGAAAAGCTGTGATAGTACTAATAAATCATCAATAAAACATCCCACTCTAGACGAAACGCCAATTTTCCAACTCGATAATGACCGTTTGGGAGGAGGCGCAACCTCGCCCAGCCAGGAAGAACTATACTCCCGCATCGGTCGAAATCGGTTGATTTGCAAACGACAAATTTTCAAATCCAACTCCCTGGACACATTGTCCTCAGTATTGGGATCATGTGATCTGCAGACAGCGACGGCGGCGACGACATCGCCCACTGTCACAAGAAACCCCAAGAAAATTTCAATTGATAACAGCGACTTGTTTGGAACAACAATACACTGTCGATCAACGAACCCTGCGGGATGCCACCACATTGGTTACGCTCTTGGCAACAACCAGAATTGTATACCAGTGCACATAAAATCATCGCAACACATTCGAAATAATATTGAAAGTAGCAACATTAAAAGTGATTTATGTGCGTCTACGAATGCCGCTGGTCGATTGGGCAACACTGATGATGCGACTACGACCTCATCGCCAGCACTGCTACCATCATCAACCACAGCGTCGTCATCAACGTGCTTAACGTCTTCACACGCGCCACCATTATCAGCATTGTCGCGAACATCGCGCAATTTTACCACATTCATCAATAATTTAACATTCAACTCAACAACATCAGCGACCACTAACGGTCACACTATCTCCACCAGCATGTGCCCCAGCAACAACAACAACAACGGCAACAACAATCACAGCAGTTGCGTTTGTTGCACTGTTGCTGGAGTTAGTGGTGCCATCAACAATTGTATCAGCAGCAATCATGGTCTATCGAACTTTGTTACAATTTCGGGTGGAATGACTGCCATTGGCGGTGGCTGTAATGCGCCGAGCAATAATGCGAACAATGTAACATTAAGTGGTAATTCGTGTGTTATAAAATGTTGTACAACAGCAGCGGTGTCTGGCACTGCAGCTCCCCTTGTAGTGAGCGGCAATTTTGGCAATATCCCGGCCTGTATCAACCCGAACGCTGTCAATACAAATTGTTCTACAACCAATCATAACTCCGGCGGCGGTAATAGTGAAGTGAAAAAATCGCCAACCTCAATTCCGAAAAAATGTCTACTCGTGGGCAAAAAGACAAAATCGAGACGTTTATCCGAATTCACCAGGGGTGAATTTCTCAACGAAAAACCGTAAGTTATCATCACACTCATTTCTTATACTGTGTTTCTTAGGCCTACGGTCAAAATTCATGATTTAGATTTAAGATATCGCAGATACGATAAAAGAGCGTTTATTGTTGATCGTTAACGTTCAGATATCGTATATTATTAATATGGAAATGACATGCACTTTACACCGTTACAGAATATGCAACTGGCATGGACTAGATAACAAACAGTCATTACGCGTCCGTAAGCTTGTCGGGAATTTTGTATTTTTATTCTATTTTCGAAATGAAAAGTACAATATCTATACGATTTGAAATTACAGTTATTAGACTTATGACTTTGATTATGATTGTTGAGCTACATCGACATTCCTGTCATCACTATGAAACGAATCATTTAATATGCATTTTATGATGCGGCAACTGTTAATTCACGGAAGCCCTAGTTTCAGAAATAGAATCCATTATGGGTTGGGATCGGGAATTCTGAGAAGCTTCTATTTTTTTTTTATTATCATGATGGGTTAACCACAGTTGATCGAATATACAGAAAGAACAGAAGAGAAGCGTTAACAATTGGGAGTCCACCCTTAAGCTTCGTCTTGCTAGACACGACTCTGCGTCGATTGCAGGCGACGATCGAAATAATACAAACAAATAGTGATTCGTGCTCTATGGTTTGATCGCTACCACTTGAAGGCTGAACCGACATTTCGTTTCGTTGTAAAGAACTAGTTCGTGGAGGTAATACTCGTATCATCCATCTATCCAAGTGGTGTCCCGACAAGAACCCCACAATACGTTTCAATTCAGTTCTACTTGACCATTTATCGATTTGTAGCTTGCATTGTCCGAGAAATCTCAGCGTTTAGGTATTTTTATACCCTTCACAGATGAAGTTTGCAACGCACAGAAGGAGTCATTTCCGACCATATAAATTATATAAATTCTTGGTCAGTATGATGAGACTAGTCGATTAAGCTTTGTCCGTCTGTCTGTCTGGTTCTATGCAAACTAGTCCCTCAGTTTCAACGCTATCGAGTTGAAATTTCGTACAAAGCCTTCTTTCTATTGCACGCTGTATATACAATACATATATGTCGGAACCAACGGAATCGGAGCACTACGTCATATAGCTGCCATAGGAACGACCGGTCCAAAAATTCGCCTTTGTGAGAAAACAACTTTATTTTTAAAGATACCTTTTTTCAAATTTCACACCAATCAATAATATCTTTAGTCAAATCACATTCCCGAATTTGATTCAAATTGAACTACTTTATCATCTAGCTGTAGAGACCGTTCCAAAACCAAGTTTTTGTTAGAAAAACTTTTTTTATTTCTCAAGATATATTTACGAAACAAGTTTTGCTATTAATTTCAAAGTGGCAAATGCACGTAGAACGTTTTAGGGATGAGCACCATTTCCCCTATACTTGTTTTTATTGTTGTGCCCTAGAACTGTTGTATGACAGGCCGAGTCGGAAAGGATATTCAGATCTGCCAAATTCGCGTAACTGATTACGATTAAATAAGTCCACGAGAAAGGAATAAAGCTGACACAATTGGTACGATAACAGTTTTTGGTGTAAGTCCAGAGGCTCCAGCACCAGCTCCCTCTTCATTTTTTATCCGTCTGTATATCATATGATAATTCATAGTTTATGTTTCAGAAACCGTGACGTTTTGTAATTTATTGCACATCTGTAGGGTAGACTGTATTGATCTTTGAGCCCTACCCAAGTCAGTAAATGACAACACTGGTCGTACCAGCAAAAATTACACATTGAGGTTTATGTCTCTAAACGAACTGCTCTTGCGACACGAATTGCATGTGTAATTTGGTATTTCGACGGGGATGTGGGGTGGGGAGTCTTATGGTGGTACCAAATTATTTGCATCTCGGCGAGTATCGAGTTATTGAGTGGGTATAATATTCATCAGCTGGTATTAATTAACTATTAATCGGCGAATACCGAAAAATTATCGAACTCACACGCAACCTCGCTCGCCAATCACCAAGAAAATGCACATTGTCCAGAAGTGTAGTTAGGTCCACCATTGTGTGAGTATTTGGTCAGCACTTGCGAGTACATATTGAAAAATTACCTTTTGACCAAAAACTTCGTTTAAACTATTTATATTTTATTTATTATTATTTTTTTCAATATAATTGCTTGCCGGATTTTGCCCGCAGTTTGTCGACCCCTGGTCTAGGCTATAATACAAATATGGTTTTATGGTCTATTGTATGATATATCATTTTGTTAGAAATTTGATGTACGTACTTTGATCCGCCCGTGGAACTTTTTTCTTGTAGAATTCATCGTTTTCGAACTATTCAAGAAAAAGCGAGCCTTGACCTCCTCTCCGCTACACTTCCGGATCGTCTATCAAAGAGAACTTTGGAGCATATATTCAGAGGACGGTCTCCAACAATTTTACAAAATTTCAAAATTACACATTTTTTTTTCCTAATCGCGATTTAGCAGCTCGAAATCGGAGACAAATCGCAATGTAAGTACCATCCCTTATACCAACGAATAGTTGTCTGGGAGGTACTGCGGACCGAGAGCAAAAGGAACACGGCGCCATCTAAGTACATATGTACACATAAATAAATAAGAAATTAAGATGTGGTATGGAACTTCGCGAACTCTCAGAGTTTTTTAATTTTTTTTAAGGAACTTGTTTTCAATTTTCTCTGAAGAAAAAAATACCATACGCTATCCATGACAGTACAAGGCCTGACGCCGATGAATGCACCAGGATGGTGCATATGCCTATAGAGTGAAGGAGAGAGTGGAGGAAGGAGGAAAAAAACATATCTGAAGGAAATCGAAAGCTTATTGAAAGATACGATATCGGATCGCATCGTCTAAAAACACATTTTAAATTAAATTTTAAGGAAAGGTCTGGGAATTTACTGTGGGGCATCTAAAACTCTTTTAAGTGCTTTCTAGCCGCAAA
The DNA here is from genome assembly GCA_964017055.1 of Chloromyia formosa. Lineage (NCBI taxonomy): Eukaryota > Metazoa > Arthropoda > Insecta > Diptera > Stratiomyidae > Chloromyia > Chloromyia formosa. The sequence continues at coordinate 12,589,182 of OZ024818.1, read as the reverse complement.
CAGGATTGAATTGATTTTTTTTAGATGTAACTAGCGACCATAAATTCAAGTTTTTTTTTCGGGAGTTTTTCTAAGCAAAATTAATAGTGCTAAAACATAGTGCGAAAAGCGCTATAGAAAACCTCGTCTTCTGTTTAGCCGTACGAGTACAACATTCGTTAGTAGATTGCTTACCAATTCTTAATGGATATAGCTCTGATCTAACCACAGAAGCATCTTTCCGACAAATTCCTTCGAAATGAATCCATGATTGTCTATTGGATGTTTAATATGTGATTGATGAGAATTTTTTGGTATTTCCAAAGCCAAACTAACACGCAAAGCTTCCAGCAAAAAAACGGTGGAAAATCAAATCTTCTGTCAATTAGCTGACCACGTAAGCAACTCATCAAGGCATACTCTTATTAAATAACAAATTATTCTTCCGTTTAATTGTTGCACACGCCCGGATTCGGTTTCATTAATACATTACATATTAGCGTTGTTTTTCTGACACTTTTTTTTTACATTTCTTCAACTTTTTTTTTAACGAGTATTCGTGACGTTAGTTAACTAAAAATAGCGATGTTCAAACAATGTCTAGCTTATCGCTAATTCCACATTAGAAACATTCTGTCTGTAGTAGGTTATTTAAAAAAAGCTCGAGTCATGACGGATTAATTGGAAATCATCCAATGTGCTTTAGTTGAATCCTGTATACTTATTTTTTTTTTTATCTAATCAAATTACATGACCACTGATATTATGAATGTTTTTCCGAAACCTATAATTTGGGAGTGGATGGGAGAGAGATTTGTGTAAACAAAAATTAAAAACACACGTTAGCGTTAGATAGAATCTAATGATGCAGTTAATGCAATGTCACTTCAAAGAGAACAATTTACTCTTGTATAGTTGCATGTTAGTTGATTCGTATTAATTACATACATAGTTGTAATATGCTTATACTACCAAGATACAAAGTTGCCTTTTACTTCATATTCGATGGCTATATCGACTCGATCGAGAATCAATGAACATACGTCCTCCTTTTCTAGTTTCCCACTTCCGTTCCTCGGCCAAAGTTTCGATATCCAAGTTTCTCGCAAATGTCTAGAAAATATTTCAGAAATTTTGTGGTTTGAAAATGCGGGAATGAAAAAAAAAATGCAAACTGAATTTCATTTCATTTTCAGATTGTAGTGATGCAAATATCTGATTTATGTATGTTAGTGATATTTCAGCTACTTGTGTCTATTTAGTATTTAGGCTCATGAATAATCAACAGATGCTTGGTGCAAGCATTCCACGAATTTACAGCCGAAGTCTAGACATAGCTTCATGAATACCTTTCTTTTTTTTTTTGTGATTGGAATCTATTTTTAAAAATTGGGGTTTGTTTTATTAATTAATTAATTTCCGCATTTAAAGTTGTTGACTTGAAAGTGTTATAAAATTTAGGAGTTTGTTGTGAAGTTACTGCTCCAAATATTTAGGTGACACAAAGTTTGTACAAAGCTGGTAGATTTTAACATACATAACATACTTGGGCATTATCCGTGGATTTTTTTTTATTTAAATACAACTACATCAAACTAAGTTGTATTTAAACAAAAAAAAATCCACGGATAATGCCCACGTATTTGCGTGATAATATCGATGGGTTGCGGGCGAAAATTGACTGCCCGTAGATTTTAACTATAGGTCAATTGGTCATCGTAAAGCACGATTTACACGCTTATCCATCATTTTGCGTGCAATGATAACGTTACGCTGTCTACCGCTACGACTTATCCATCGATTTGCATGCATCGATATCGTTGTGAATACCGTCGATATTGTTGTCAATCACATCGGAGCGTGTTGACACAAATTTGACGTTTTAGCGAATTTAATCTTTTCTTAAAATTAAGACAACGTTGACCTACAGTGGAAACTTGCATTGTGATGGTACAATGTAGAAACAATAGAAAACAAAACGACAAATCGCACTTCATGCCAACTATCTCGCTGGCAAGCAATCCTACACCGAATTTATTAACAGCAAGTCGGAGCTCAGGAAAATTAAACAAGGTGTTCCCTAAGGAGGAGTATTATCTCCCACCTTCTTTAATCTGTATTTATCAGGAATTCAAACACCTCCTGATGTTATCCAATTAATTACGTATGCCGATGACTGTTCAATTCTTCAACAGGAAACAACATCTATGAAATGTGCGAGCTTATTAATGGCTACCTCAATGAACTTAAGGAGTTCTTTGAAAGCAAAAATTGTGTCAGCATCCAAATCATCTCCAACCCTGTTTACCACCTGGACAAAAGAAGTAAAAACGCAGCTTGAGATCTATATAGACAACAAACGCATTCCCACTATCAATTATCCAAAAATACTCGGAGTTACCCTGGATAGCATGGCGACCTCATCTGCCTGTCACAACTATATGCAACAGAATGCGTGGCAGGAATAAAATCCTTAAAGCCTTGGCTGGTAGCACATTTGGAAAAGACAAGGAAACGCTACTGGTCACTTACAGAGCAGTCGGAAGATCTGTGGCCAACTATGCTGCTCCTGTGTAGTCTCAGAACCTATGTGACACAAAGTGGAAGCATATTCAAATTTGTCAAAATGCCGCTCTCCGCGGTGTAACTGGATGCCTCCCTAAGACCACCTACACCAGAAAATAATGACGTTGCCTATCAAAAATCAAAACAAGTTCCTTGCGAAGTAATATTTAGTAGGCTGCTACCGAAGGGAACCCCCTAACTTTCATCTTATGGTCAAAACTCCGCCACCAAGACATGTTCGGCGTGATTGGAGAGACCTTGAGCGCGATATCCAATTTTCCATCGCATTACTCCATCAACAAGATCCTACATGATCCCATATACTAGACAATAAAATGCTACAAAAAACGTTTGTAGGGAAGCAGGTACAGAGTCGAAACGGATCTACTCGTATAAATCGTAACGATATCATTGTCAATATCGTTGTCAATCACATCGGAGAGTGTAAACGAAAATCGCTGCGATATGATCGACAACGCCATTGACAACAATTTCGTTGCATGCAAAATGATGGATAAGTCGTTACGTGTAGATTGCGTTTAAAATATCTGAAATTTATGAGTTCATGGTAAAATTTCCACCAATAAAGCGAGAATTTGAAAATACATTTGAATAGAAACATAAACTAAATGACAAAGTCATCGCTGCGCTCAAGCGGAACTCACGCGGCTGCTGAATAATTGACGATCGCTACAAAATTGCATATTATTCAATCATACGAGTATTGACTGCTAAGCCACATTCCTAAATTTAGTTGAAATCGGCCCACTATTTCATATATGTACCTCTTATAGGAACAGTGGAATCGGAACAAGTTTTACAACTAATTTAAAAGTGGTAAATGTACCAAAAAACACAACGAAGCCGAAGGCTAGCTTGTTTTTTCTACAAAACCCTAAAAACGATCAGAACTCTAAAATACACTATGTATTGTACATTTTAAAACAAAGAACACACACATGTTATTTATACATAATAATTAACTCTCATATTTCACTGGCTTGATGAATCTGCTTCACTTTACCGAGAACTTCTGCCACAAATAAACGTAAACAATACAAATCGGCGACGATATCAGGCAATTATTGTGGTATAATTGGTTTATCTTTAGGTTGATATGTGATCCCATTCAATCCGTTTTATATTTATCGTTTTTAAAATGTGGGTACTTTTAGGTGCCTTCTTGGACATTTGCGGTTGTTATGGAAATTTAATCTAAAACAGGCTTTTTCTGTTACACGTATTCTATCGATACGAAAGTATAGTAAAAAAACACAACCAGAACACTTTTTTTTTGTTTTAGTAACAATAATATTTTCTTACGATCTTGATTTATCAATATCTGTTTTTGTTGAACGAATTATGAATTTTGCTTGTCAGAATTCTCCACGTAGGAACTTGGTTATCTTCATTCTTGTCTGTTGTCAGTTCCTTCTATGGTGTGGGTCGTAAGAATAAGCCACAGCCTTTTCCCGGCTTGTCATAGAAGGCGACTTAATGGACAGGATGTATATGCCAGCAACAGGCATCATCCTGTTATATGGTAGCGAAACGTCAACTTACCTCTTAAAGATAATTTCTTTATGCCTCTTAGGAGTAGTTAGCGCGCTATGAGCTACAAGGGGTTAATGCAAATCGTCATCAAAGGAACACATAAAAAACACTGCACTGTTTTTTCTGAAACTCTGATTATGGTACTGAAAGAAAACAATGCTCATATTGTGACTCACATTATTTCTAGGGATTTAATATAAATTTGAACCGAACTTTATCAGTACATATTGCCTAAATTAAACCAGTTGAATAATTCTCAATTCGTTGTCCGCTCTTATAAAGCCGCCAACATATTTAATCAGCTCACCTACATACCTGTATAAGAAGTTAGTGATTACGATTGGTTATGCCAATTACTTAGTGGCCTTCCCTCAACGTGCATCCGTCAAAGCTAAAACAGCTGTTGTTTGAAAGTAGCCGAACAACTTTGATTGGTATTATTGGTACCTACCATACTTCTGCTATTTCGCTCTCTGCCGAACTGCCTGTTCGTATTTTTTTTTTTTGTATCTTCATTCAAAACTATTACTTACTTTGCCAACAAGTATAGTTAATTCACTATTTTGTCTTTCCATATTCATTGGAATTCCTCAACATGCATAGTTAACAATGTCTATAGCAATGTGCCGGACTTATGTAATTTTTATTCTGTTTCTACGGATTTCGTTTGTAAGAAGAAGTAGTGTGGTCGGTAGAAAGGATTATTTCTTTTTCTTTAGGAATATGTGTTACTTTTGATCGTATACCAGAAAACAGTATTTAAAAATGATCAGAGTATCTGTCATCAACATTTTTTTTTCTAGTTTTGGGCAGTTACAGACTGAAAAGACTACAAAATACGCCTACCAACAACAACTGACAGAAAAGAAAAATCTTTGATGATCTTCACATGAAATCTTTGAATATATAGCCATGGAATGAGCTTGTCCTGTATGTCTCCATAGAAACAGTGGCTCCAAAATCTGGGTACTAAGTCGACAGTCAGCAGCTGACTCAGTAGACTTACGAAATTCAAATATTGACAATAATTGACGTTTGTTTATGCACAATTCGACATTGTGGTCAACATTGTGTGTTATGGAAACGCCAACTGAGTAGGCTGATTGTCGATAATTTGACAAAAATTGACATTTGTTTATGCACAATTCTACAGAACAGTCAACATTTGTCAGTATTAAACGCCAACTGAGTAGGCTGACTGTCGACTTATTCACCAGATATTGGAGCCGGTGATAAACGGGGTAATCTCATTCCATGTACTGTATGTTCTAAGCATGAAATGTATAAACTTCTAAAACCATAGAAATTTGTTTAATTGGTTTTTGAGTACTTTGGGAACACTTTATTTGAATTGTATTTTAATGTCGTCCTCAAATCCAACTTACAGTCCCTAGTGTCAAAAAACAATTGAAGTTGAAATTTATACACCAGCAACAATTCGAGAACTAAACGAGATATCGACATGTTATTAAAAAAGCTCCGTTATTTTTTTTTTAAGAGACCTATTGGAATATTGTGACGAACTATCAGAATTATCGTAAAATAGGAAAATTTAATCCGAGGTTGCGGTTACTTATACTACATACATATATGTCTATTAAAAAAAGCCTTCACGCTTTCTTTTCAATAACAAACCACCCGCACTTATGCATATGTCCAGTACTGTAATAATGCTAATATGAATTTTTTTAAGATAACACATGTGAATAGATTATTTGACAATAAAAACAAGCCCATAATCGTATACATAATGCATGAAGGGCAAATCAATTCGCCATTATTCGCCGTTCGATAATGCAAGTAGAGGTTAGATTTATATCGCTTAATTACAAATCGTAAATATTTTATTGTATATAATTGAAAATTGACTCAACTTTATTAATATAATTAATGGTAATTGACTTCCCCAAAATTGGCGGTACAGCATTGAATCGTTTTTTTATTCGACACGTGATGCGGAAGTAGCTAGCGTGTAATAATGCTCCGTCGGCAATTTATGTGTTACACTACTAACCTCCTCCGAGAATGGAAGTGCATTGCATTCATTTTTGCAAGCATGAGGTCAACAGTAGGTAATAACAATAAATTTTTTTATGCAAAAAAGAACTATTTTTTGTTTTCTGTGATATAATAATGTCAATTCAGTAGAGCCTATACAAATATACGTTGCAATAATTCCAGTTTGCTGTTGGGTATTTAATTTGTTGCCAGTGTATTGCCGAAAAGTTGTGGAAAATTGGCAACAATAAGGCCGAGTCTGTAGGGATGTTAACTGGCCCAGTATCGCTGCTTTAATCGCTAGTAGTAGCTCCGGAAACGCCTCCTTAGTAATACACACCGGTATTACAGTAACTAAGAGCAACAGTAGCTTCTTGAGTAAACCAAGAACTATGATTTTCAGGTTAAGAGCAATTGTTAAAACTGCTAATGCTATCGTTCATTAGAAGGTAAGAAATAGCAGAAACAACTGCAGACAGCTTATTACTTTTAACATAATAAAAACATAACATATGACGCTCCCATGCCCCTCCAGGGGCAACATTTCTAGCATTTCTATGCTTTGTTTGCAGTTTTTGTTCGCGCCGAGGATCAACCACCAATCTCTAGATCGTAGAGCGGTAACCGAACAAACACTGCCACCGAACGCGTCATATTTGTACTTGTATAAATATTTTTCAAAATTTGTATTTCTAATTTACAGTTTTGTTTCGAGTTTTTCTGTCATAGAATTAATAACCAAAGCAGTCTTAGAACTACTACGACTGCTAATTTACCAATCTGCTAGTCGCCTGCACAACATCTGTTAGTCCATAGACTAGAGTTAGTAGTCGAAACAGTGTTTGTGCTAATAATATTGCTAATCCGGCAACCTCTTGATCTCATCAACTGCTAATCTGGTAAACTACTAATCCGGCAAACTGCTAATCTGGAAGCTGCCAACTTACATTTTATCTAGCGTTGCTAGGAAAGTAGTGCTACTGCTAATAAAGTTGAAGCCAACCTTGCGGTTTTTCACTGCTGCGGTACCACAGTTCCCGTTGCACCACCAGAGCAATGTCACCTGGACTAACGGTATATTCTGTTATGTTCAAATCAGATTTTTGCGCCCAAGTCTTTTCTAAGTTCGCTTCTCCACGCATTTCGTTGCCCGATTTCAACCAAATTTGATACATAGCTTCATAGGCACCACCCGGTGACATTTTGGTGCTCGTGCAGCAGTCCCTTCAAGACAGTAGGACCTTCTTGCTAATGAAGTGATATATATCATATGACCAGGGGTGGTGAGGTGAATGCATTGGAGTACTGTGGATGGTATTTTCATTCCTTTGGCCAGGAAAGAAGGAGATTCTTGGATATGAAGTTATAAAATATATAAACTGTATTTGCATAGCACGGACCTCAAAGGCCGATAAACACCACTCATTTTGCCTCATTATATCTATGGTGAGCTTCGTTGTAAATCTTTGAGTCCCAAAGCCGACATTTTTGTTATAGTACCAAAGTGGTGGTCATGCTGGCTAACTGTGTTAACTGTTTATCTAAAGTCCAAGTTGATGTATACTCTTGTCAGAGTGCATTATCAAGTACCTTTATTTTAATTTTTTATATACTTACTGATTAATGGAATTAACGCTCATTAGAATGCAAAATAATAAACATTATTTCAATATCCGGGTTTACTGAATTTTTTTTTAGATAGTGTACGTGATTTTTCCTATCCCTGAAAAAAGCTACCGAAAAGTTAATTTTCCGTACACCATACGAGTGTTAGATACATTCTTCTTGCGTGCATTTTTAATCTCATTTTTTCATGGTTTTGTTCCAATAATGATAAACAAGATTTTAACCGGTTTCTCCATTAGGATTTCTACACATTCTGTTCATAAGAATGTGACACATACTTGTATTTATGTATAAAAAATAGGTATTTATATACTTGTCATATACAATTTGCGGAAAAATGTCACACCCCATGCGTTTTGAGTTAAGTAATAACATTTTATGCATTTTGGATCAAAGTTCTATTTGACGAATGTCTTTTAAATACCTTAAAAAATTCTACAAAATTCGAAAAAAAAATCATGATTGGTTTTCTTGATAAATTAAGAAATGTTTTTTAAGACGATTTTCAGTGCCATAAATAGTTTCGATGGATTATCCGAAATGGTGCCGTCGCCTATAGTTCGTTCAGACGGGGTTTTGCTGTATGTACATGTTAAAATGCATATATAATACATACAGAATAATGCACTGAACGTACGAGTACATATAATAGAAAAATCTTAGAGGTCATACATAGCAACTTCATCTGGTTACAACAAAGAAGTGATCTTATCATTGGTTCATTGAGAGTTAGAATTTATGATTCATAATATATGATTGCGTCCACTTTAATTGGATTTTCTAATTATTAATAACGACCGCGGATTGTCGTACTTACATAGTTGAATTGAATTAGCAATTAGATAAGTAGGCTAGATAGTGTATGTCGATTTTATGAAGTAATATTACTGATACTTGGATATGTATATCTAATATGAACGCGACATTTATGTTTTAATATTGTAGCTTTCTTCTTTTCGAAAATATCTTACTGTTTTAATATAATCTGCTGCATCTTTAGGAATCCAAAAAGATGAAAGTCGCAGATGAAAGCCTGGATTGTATAAAGATTTCCCCCGTCTAATTCATCTAAGCGTTGGTCACCATAGGATCTCATTTAACCTCGAGGTCCAATCAGCGTTCCCACTGCCGAAGTTTGTCAAATATTGAGGTTCCATCCTCACTTTAGAGCTTCACACACAGAGAGCCTTACAGACTCCGTTCAGGTTTTGTGTTGCTCTTTTTTTTTTTCTTAAATCCTTATCCCAACCTTGTTGAGTGCCCTTATACATGTAGAGTAGGATTTCCTATTCCTGTTGAGAGATAGATGGGGTGCCTGTTGTTTTAACTTAGTATGCTGTTACGTCGTGGGTAGGGGATTCGACAAAAGGAGACCCGCTGGAATGACCGGAATTGGGATTCCCGATCTCCAATCCGGGTTTCTCGAACATCTTCCCGTCTTTCCATGTGGGCACTGACCTTCTATAAGGTCTTTTTTCTTAACAAGTCGGATTCGAGACTTTCTTAGTCCTCCTTATCCCGTTTCAATGAGGCGTAAAATCAAAAAGGAATGGAACCTCCAACCCAAAATGTTTACTGATGCTTATATTTTTCTCTTGGCCGTCGTAGCTCCTTTTCCGTTCTTGGAACAACCACGATTTTTTTATGATATGATTTGGAAATCTAAGAGTGGAAGAAAGAAGTGGTCTGAAAGGAATCAGGGAGCAACACCATATCCAATTAATTTTTTTTTTTTTTCGAATATCGATTCGCGCATTGAATATAGTATCGTACCGCTACAGCTATATGAATGCGCCCACTAGCGATAGATGAGCTACGTATCAAATCCGATTTCACATCGTCACTGACTGAGGAGGTTTTGATAATATATTAAGTGTCCTACGCGACCAAGCTAAGCTAGGCCTAAGCTCGACAATTCGTAACAAATGTTACGTTTTATCAACTGTACCATATACACGCTTCGTCTTAATGTATGTTTTATCTGATCGGCATAACGATAAAACAGTACGGGTGAACTGCGCTTCATGTGAAATTGATAATAAATACGTACATAAGCTTAATCAGCCCGTGTCGTCATTACTGTGACCACTGCACTGCCTTTACGAAGTGGAAGCCCTTCTGATGTATACATCGAGCTCTAGAGCTGGAAGAAAAAGTAAGGTGGGTTATGAGACCGAGAGAAAATATTCATTTCTCTCCGTTTATTGAATATACGAAAATATATTGGGCAAACAATTTATTTTAGCATTTGACTGAGAGGAAGGACATTTTAGTGCTGTACCAGGGGATCGCTAACGCTCAAAATCTATCGCTAAAATTCTCTAAATGCTTATTGACATAAAACACCTTGCTGACTTTGTTTTATTTAGTTGGAGATCCCAGGTTCTTTCAGGACGCGACTGAAAAACTGGACAAATGCTGCTATATCAGGACGTCTGGTCACCCTACCTATATGGGTTAACGTTCTACCCTGGTGATCTATCGAGGGCATATCCTGACTTCGATGGAACATAAAGCTGTGCACTCTTTACATTTATGTATTTAGACTTCATTTAGCGGTCGCTCCTAGAAGTTCGTTCGTTGCACTCTTTATTCGCCTCATTGCATCGCAAATGGACTCCACTTTTTTCTGATTGGAAAACTGATTTTCGTTGAAATGTTAGGGAACTTTTCGGAATCTATTAGTTTCTTCTATACAGTTATGTACATTTGACAAGCTTTATGCTTGCTCTGTATTAGAATGAGTTTTTTTTTTGTATTTTGCTTTCAGTCAGTGAAATTATCTGAGACAAAATCCATTTATGTCAAATGCATGTTTCTACCCTATATACATGTTCTTTTTTTGTGCAATGAGTTCGCCTAAACTGCACTTAACGAACGCGCCTAGAAAACTCTTATTTTCTTTTCCTTGTCTGAAATACTTTAAAATACCATTAACACCATTCTTATTGCATTCCCATTTACAACTACATTTCCATGCATGCTTCTCGTCACATTAGTCACATTATGTACGAGTATTATAAAATATGTATGTACCACGCAAATATCTTAGACACTACAGTTCAAAACAACAAATATTACAGAAGCAAATCTACTTCCCCTTTTCATGATAGACACAAAAACAAAACATTACACAATACCAAATCAATGGATATGCATCAAATTATATCAACGAAAAAAAACTGGTAGCTTTGGACCTATTATTCTTTCACCAATCTAATTTTTCCTAATTATTTTCAATTATTCGCATATGTAGATATCAAGAAAGATAAATATACAATCGCGCGACACACAAAAAAATGCACGGCGCCAGACGAAAAGTTACGTGGATTCATATTCAAGATAAAAACCATCACGCAGATACTAAGATACATTACATCCGTATGTAATTACATGCTATAAAGCATTAGTTTTATTGAGTGAAAAAGTCATAGCTCTCCACGACCCATGATTATATTTACGTCAATTTCACTTTAGATGCTATCTGCTCGGCGATAAATAATAAGCGGATATTAGATGATCAATAAATATACAAACAAAAAAAATTGATGTAATAAAATATAGAAGTGATGAAAATAACATTTGATAGATTCGCGTATATTTGTACTGAGTGTCTCAAGTAAATGGTAATTTGTTGGAAATTATCATCACCGCCATTAATTAACAATTTCTCGAAAAAGACAGAACATAGACGTAATGAGACCACTTGGAAATTTTCACTTGTCCGAGACGATTGACGCATACGAGTATGTCGAGCTATGGGTGCTAGCTATCATGCGAGATACGGTGGTTGTCATTGTCACGCCTCTGAATCCAGTTTTATTGTATTTAATGTTCGAGTGTCAGATCTAATTGTTGGTAGTATTTGCAGAAATATGGAAATGTTTAGAAAGGATTTGCTATAATGAGTTTAGGTATTTGTTAAGGCGGTGATACATTAGCGGTTTTACTCGACGGTTTTATTCATTGGCCTGCCTTGGTGATACATTGGCAGTATACATAGCTCGTCGGTATTATTCGATAGATTTACTCATTGTTGATACCGAGTCGCCATATTTCCGATTCACTTTAAACAATTTATTTCATGCACTTCACTTTAAATAAATAAATAGCTGGCGCAACAGTGCATTTTGAACCATAGCCTCGAGATCAGTTAGCATCATCTCATTTTCTAGATCATGACGGTGTGTTTTGTGCAGAGTTGTGTGATCAGCAACACGTTAAACCGAGTTATTAACCTCATAAATGGGTACTGATTTACCAGCTGAGTGGACTCATAGTCCGACACTAAATCCCTTTTTCCCTTTTTATATAAAAGCAGTGATACACTAGCGAGCTGTACTGTAAAGGAAACAAAACCGCGATATCACTCGCTAATGTAACACTGCTTTAAAAAATAGGGAGGCTAAAAAAAAGGGTAATACTTGTTGTTAATTGTCTTGACCCCTCCATGGGCATCGGCGCGTCAACATCATTTGCATTTCTATACCTTGTTGACGTTTCGATGGCATATCTATTTTTTGGATGTGTAGTTTCTAGCATGCTCCTCCTATCCGCGCCGTCTTTATACTAACAAGCTCGGAGCGCAAGTTCTATTAATACCCACAGGCAGTTTTTTTTTTGTCCGCGTCGAGAATCGAACGTCAATTCTCTAGATCGTGGAACGGTAACCAAACGAACACGGCCATCGAGCGCGTTGTTTTTACTTTGGGTATACAGAAATATTAAACTTCAGTCGATTTCGGCAATTCAGGGAAAGTCGCCCGAAAATTCTGTCTACCCGAATTCGCCCAAATTCACCACAAAATCTACTAGATTTTCCATACATTTGATTTTCAAATCTAGGGGACGACATTTGAAGCCAATCTCGTCAGTGTTTTACTATGTAAAACCTTTACCATAGAAAATCATACAATTTCGGCCACACCATGATGCTCACCATTATGGCCTTTCGTCGATCAGCGTGTAGTTAGTGGGACCATAGCGTTAGGAACCCATCAATTATGTGGACAGTATTTTAATTAAGTTTAGCCTCTGTGCACTCTGTTCTGAAGTTACCATTATACTATATATTATATTATATTAAAAGTTTCTTTTTTTATTATGATTATAAATATATGTAAACATTAAAATATTTTTTTTTTCTATTTTCAGGTAAGTTGACGCATTCGACTAATCTTGAACCGGATAAGTATCAATTTGTTCTCAAAGTCATCATTTCCTTACGATTGAATAGTTGCCGTGTCAGTACGTTATATTCATTTTTCCGGACCACCTACGAGTATGTGGAACAAAAAAGCTCGTTTAGTCCTACCATAGAAATCTAAACAACTCCAACACGTTTTACTCTTTATTCGAGTTCTGCAACTGTAAAAACTAAAAATAAAACAAATAACTGGCGCAATAGTCCAATTAATGGACCAAGGCCTCGAGATGACTTATTATCTCATTTTCATGATCATGCCTTTGAGCTTAGAGATGTGTGATTGATCAGCAACACCCTCAACCGAGTTATTTACCCCGAATATGTACATACTCATTTAACAGCCCAGTGGGATCATAGTCCGAAATGTGAATCCCCTTTTATCGGTAGCATTCGAACCAGGGGTCTAGTGTACAGAAGGCCAACGTGCTAACCGCTGTGCCATCCGAACTACTTCAACAATAGCAGCTAGAAAAACGCGGTGCAAAATAACTTCAACAGGAAGATATAACAATCTAATTATCCTATTTTAATAAGGTTTTTTGTCCTCGTCTGAGCGGAGTCAGATTCGAAAACGTAAAAGAAAAGAAACACCGAACGGAGAACTATTTATATAAAACTCAAAGCATGCATGTATAGTTCATGATTTCTCGGAATTTTAGAATAATACCATTCGGTGGATCGGTAACTTAGTGCGTGCACGAGTGTCAGTCCGATGGATTGTCTCTATCGGATATGGGTTCGAATCCCACTGTGGCAAAAAAAAATAGGAATACCTTCTATGGAAAAAATATTCGCCTTCTCCCAATGTGTCTTCCATCTGCTGTGCTCTAAAAACACTTTCTTTTTGTTATCTCCATTAAACATGTTTGTTGTGTTAATTGTCATTTCTTTACACATTTATGTAGTCCGGATGGCGCAACGGTTAGCACGTTCGCCTTCAACGCACTGGGCCCCGGTTCGATTCCGGGGATTTACGTGTCGGACTATGAGCCCACTCAGCTGTTAAATGAGTACCCATTATGGGGTAAATAACTCGGTTGAGCGTGTTGCTGATCACATACCTCTGCACAAAAAACCGTCACGATCTAGAAAATGAGATGATGCTAACTCATTTCGAGGCCGTGGTTCAAATTGGACTGTTGCGCCAGTTATTTATTTATTTTACACATTTATGCCGGAGTACTGATTACACCTAAAAGGGCTGAACTCCATTGCACACCGCTTCGGTGTTTTTTCTACACCACATTTTTACTTAACGCTCAGTGGATGGTTAAGTACAATATAAGCTTCTATTTCAATTATATCAGTCACTACGTAGCCTTCGCCAACATTTTCACCCTCTTCATTTAATAACATCATATTCTCTTTTTAACGGACTGTGATAGATAATTAAAATTGCATCCGGATCTAATTATATAGCAATAAAAGCAATCGAGCGTATACAAAAACCTTTCAATTTTTCACAATTGTACACTGTACACTGAAAATGCACTTCGATTCACTCGAAAACTTTCCCCTCAATTGCAAACCACTGTGTCGCAGACGACAGCGAAGACAAAAAAAATACTTGGACAGGGTAAAAATTATTGGAATTGAAATCAACTTGAAGAATTAATTTAAAAACTGTCAAACTCATTATATTAATGTGGCTGTGTGTGTGTGGGGGGGGGGGGGGGGGGTCTTCTCTTTTGTATATTGCATTCATATAATATAGGTATATACGTAATATTTGCGTAGCTTGAACCACGAATACAAATGCATAATTTCTGCACTCTATGAATGAATGACATTCGAATCGAAAGAGTTCATTTTTATTTCATAAACGAGTTGCAAGTTGTGTGATATGACCAATCGAAGAGGTCTTTTCCCTCTGCGATTTCACACTATCCCGTGCACGTTTTTCTTTATTTCTCTTTATATGTATCAGGTATATGAATATTTGAAATGCATTTTTATTTAAAATCATTAAAATGCATAGTTCAAACTGGATTACCGGCGGCAACGCCAAAATCATGCATGTTTAAATCGTTTGATTGTTGACGGTGAACTGACGGCGATCAATCGAAATATGGAACATATTAAAAAAAAACATCAGAATGAAATAAAAAAGATAAATTTTATACTTGCTGCATGAGCACAAAGAAATACTGAAAATTAATCGAAAAAGTTGTAGTGAAATGTCCATTCAAATATTAAGACAAGTCATTAATTTTTCTGTTGTGATTTTTGTTGTCAAACAAATTACAAATTCAGACACCTGGCGCCACACTTTACAGAAAAAAAAACATTTAACATAATTTTTTACAAGCAAAAAAGTTTGCTTTGTTATTGGCGAATGACGACAGCATTCAGCATTGCAGATATGGAAAGAAACGCTTCACAAAAATGACGTGCGATTTAAGATTGGCATGGTTATAATGGATACAAAGACAACTTCGATTTTTTTTTAATTACTATTTAAAAAGAAATGATTTCGTTTTGTTTAGATGAGGAATGTTGTATCTATGTATATAGTTCTACACCACGCCTTTGCACATGTAACAGAACGAAAATTAACATATCAAAAAAAAAAAAAAAACAGGGTTTCTGGCTTAAATCTTTCGTTTTGAATATGTTGAATTTATTCCTCGCCATTGTTAGATCGCAAAAAAATGACCCAATTTATATTCCGAGAAAATCACAAAACTCTAAATTAATCAGAAAATAAATATTTTTTTATTTTGAAAAATATTAAGTCTATAAATTTGTTGGTATGCATTTATCTTAACGACCTTCACCGATCAAACGACTTTCACCTCTACCGCAATCACGTCAATGATCGCATTTGATTGTGTGTATTATTGTCATTTATTTTTTTCTCGCAAACTCTTCAGTGACCTGACTGGAAATGTTGTATCTTTTATTTATAAAAAAAAGTATACAAAATATATTTGTATTGATAGAGGAGAGGAATACTGTCGAAACAGTGCAAGGTGATTGATTTCCGCTTTGAAGAACAGTGACGTGTTTTTGAGGTAATGACCTAAAGATACAAGCCATGTAGTTTGATAATATTGAAAGATAACAGAGGTGAGCATGTTGCTACCTTGTTCCGTGTTGCTCAGTAAGTATTGTCGACAAAAAGACAATTTTAAATCGTTTAATTAGATTTTTGCTAATATGTCACTGTAGATTTTTGGGTCGAACGTTTCGCGTTTTATAGAACGTTGTTAAATAAATTGTGGTGATTAGGTTTTCTTGTTCGGCAACTCATTCTGTCAATTTTCCCCACTATCCTGCTCCTTGCCCTATGTCAAAAATGCGCCCGATGACGATCATTCCAATGGCCGTTTTCGACAATTTTTACAACTTCCATTGTTGTCTAGTGGTGAATCGATTAAGTCCGCCACTTGACACAAAATTGCCACATCCAATTCTGCTATGACTCTGTCGAACAGCGCAGTGTCGCTGGATGAGACCGAAACTGGGCTTTAACTCTTGCAAACCAGAGCGCAGCATGCTGTGGTCAAAATAGCGGTGCTTTGATGGACGCCACGCTATACACCTTAGCAGGTTCATTTATAGTTGTCAGATTCGGCGGCCCGTCTTGCGCGTCCAAAAGGCATAGCAGTTTTGTATTTCTGTGCACATGCTTCGATTTCATTATGGGAAGGACTGAGAAGAAAGTGGAGTACTAGAATCAGTAAAAACACTCGATTTAAATATAAATTATCCATACAGTGAATATGTAATTTTTAATTCAAATCGACAAAAAGCTCGGACAACAACTAGTGCCACAGTTGGATTTGAACGCTAGAATCGAAGGATGAATACATCCGAATGACGCCTCCACGCACTAAGCCGCACTAACCTACGGACTCACGGCTATGCTATACGTGTTATAAAATGTCACGTTCCGCAGATTCTTCTTTTCGATATTTAGGGCAGCTACCAAATTAATTCCCCTGCATTACTTCAACTATCCCCGTCCGTGTTTCATATCTACGAGTTCATACAAACTCCGTGCTTTTCCACCTTCATACTATGAAGATATTATTTTACTAAGCAACCCAGAATTCTGCATTAGCACTTGTCTTTTTGCATTTTCAATTAAATGATGAAAAGGTACATTTACCTGTGCAACAACAACTATATAACATGAAAAAGGATGACGAAAAAAGCAAACCTGACCAACTTTCTGGAAATTGCCATGAAAACTTGTTTTCCATCTCGCCTAACGTCGACGAAACCCAAACAGAAATTATTCATTGGGATGACATGACGAAAAAGGAAGAACAGAAAGAAAGAAGCTGAGCGCATGGACTACGGCACTGTCCTCCGTCAAACCGGCAAACTACCACCTCTATCATCCTTTCTATTTATATCCACCGAGTATCTAATTTTGTCAAAATAAACATCAACTTGGCCATTGATTATATCATGGCTGGGCTACGTGCCTCGGCCATAATGTATGCGGTCATAGCAGTAATTAATAAAGATTGTGTATCTGAAATTGGCGACAACGATTACAAACACGATACGATAACTGGCGACCCGATATAATGCTGGGAGGCTGTTTCAGATATGGTCGATGTAATCGAGTGAATTTCATCTGCATTTCCCTTGAAGTGAAAAAAGAGTAGACAACAAGAGCATACAAATTCAGCAAAGCACATCTCCTTTAGAGGATGATAGATTCCAAGAATGTTGTAACAGTAACTGGTTCTTGACCATTGCGGAGTGTGTAGGTGAAGTTGGGGATAATTTTGCGGTTGGTGGACAGGAAAAATTGAGATTCCGTGCTTTGGGAGCTAATTGAATTTTTTTTATTTTTGAAACCAAAATTAAAAGTACATACGAGCACATCTTGAAGAAGGTCGCTGCGTCTAAAGTTTGTTCTTTCGGTTTGTTGGTTCCAGCCGAGACCGTGTTTGTTTGTGTTGTCTTCCCCCTGCAGTGTGGGGCATAAGAATAAAACACAGCCTTTCCCGGCTTGTCGCAAAAGGCGATTAAATCGACAGGATGTGTATACAAGCAACATTCACCATCCGAAATCTGTTATGTGCCAGCTGGGAATCTTGGGACTTGGGAGTGGTTGACGTGCTATACCGCACAAGGCAAATATTGGAAATCTATGTAATTCGGGCTCTTATCCTACATTATTAAAAAATATTAAATAATCTTGGAGGGAATTAATTTATACTTTATATGTACATTCAATTTGTAGAAAAAAAACTCCTTTTGAAGTAACGACGACCTGCACATCTCTCCTATTTTTATCTCCAACTGACCCTGAATCCCTGTTTAAGTATCTGATTTACTTGCAATATGTTCTCATCCTACTCGATTACCTAAAAAAGAAAGAAGACATGTTCTGATGGCGCCACAAGGCTAATGCAACATATCAAAGACATGCATTTCCTTCGAAGGTTACACATCCATACGTATCTGAGATGCATAACTGAATGCATTTTCTCAAGCAGCATTTTTAACTTTTCCTCCGTCCTTGCCAATTTTCTTTACTTTGTTACGTGCACCACATATTTTTCCCAGACGCTCCTATTCGGATGACTACTATGTACAAATGCTTCCTTTGCCTCGCGTATTGCAATGCACTTTGATAACGTGTTTGCATCATTTTTACAACAGACCTTTTCTCATATTTTTTTTTTTTAATTGCATGGTGTGTTGCATCAAGCAAGCAATTTTTCTATAATTCTCTCGATATTCTTTATATTCTCATACATACATTGAATTGTAATTTGGCGAGGGAATTTTATTGGCTTGATGACGGTTCAGCGCTTCAAGTCTAAAACAAGAACTCTCCTTTACACTTTGGGTTGTTGCCGTTCTTTTTTTATTTTTGTACTTATTGATCATTTTGTCCGTGCACTTAAACTCTAAAATTGGAATTTAAAAATGCGTTTGTACCTGTACACGTGAGATGAAATAGAAAGAAGACACTCGAATCGTATGTATTAAAATGCAATTTGCTGTTATTATAGATCGCTGGTAAGAGGGCTTGCAGCCAAGTCCGATGCAACAACAGGATGAAATGTTTTATTCAAGGAGCAAAGAAAGGAAGGAAGGGACGGATGGAAAAAAATGTGTACGACAAGAAGAAGAGAAGAATTTGCAATATAACGACGATAGGAGTCGTATAATTATCTTACAATAAATCTTTCTTATAAACATACGTCTCGAGCGACAGCTAAAAATAGACTCACTGAAGACGTTTTTATGCAATTGATCTGTGCAATGTCTGTTCTATTAGAGCTATGCCCATTTTGATGAGCATGGTAATTGTATCAGATACTTTGTAGAAATGTGGGCACATTAATATATATTAGGTTTACTAAATCAGGATTCTTTAGACGTATCTTGGGATATTGTAACGATATCCTCTCGGCTTTTATATTTGTGTTAGTTTTAATGATTCTCATCGTAAAGTTCGTTTTGAGCTGATTCGACCTATGGCTTTCCGCAATACCAATCGGTTATGGTCAGCATAAGTACTTTTTTGCATTATTTTCCTCATGATATTCAGACCAAACTTTTTTGTTCTTCGAATAACAGAAAACGGAAACGTCCGAAGTTGGTCAATAGCAAATTACTGTTCGCTTTGCCAACGGACTTTTTAGAGTTGAGTGACGATACCCCCAACCAAGTGAATATGAATAAGCCTGACGAAACTAATAGTAGACCAATGAGTATCAAGGTCGCCCAAGACAATTATTTCCGGTATCAGTTTCAGTTTCACTCCAACCATCAGTCGAGCTACCGTTCTCCATCCGTTTTTCGAAAGTTTTGGGCAGGATTTGATGGAGAACAGATAGCTCGACTGATGTCTAGACTGATAGCTCCACTAACAGCGGAACTGATTGTTCCACTAATGGCTCAACTGATAGTTGGTCCGATAGCTCGAGTGATAGCTGGTCGGATAGCCCGACTATTGGCTGAACTAATAGCTTGATATAGCTGGCATGATGGCTGGACTGAATTTGATTTTACGTCAAACTACTACTAATTACCTGAACCCCTCCAGTGGGGCATGGGAACATCTCTAGCAATGCATTATTAACTTTTATTTAGAATATAAATGTCGAATGGTGCAGTTGCACCTCCTATTCGTGTAGCCGTTTTTCACAGACAAGTTTGGAACGCTGTGAAAACCTCCACAGCATTCCAAACTTGTCCGTGAAAGACGGCAGACGGAAATAGTACCAACAGATAGTTTGGAACGCCGTGGGAGTTCTAATAGTGCCTACAGGCAGTTTTTTTAGTTTATTAACGCGCCGGGAGAAATTAACCCCTGAACTCCAGATTCGAGCATCAACACAGTAAACACTATTTGGCTCCTTTTAACATCAATTGCTAGATAATGCACTTTTTAATCCGTTCGGTGAATTTATACTCCTGGAATACACTGCACGACAGGTGTTTAAATAGTGTAACTGTCACCATAAACTGTCGAACTCGAGCACGAACCTGAGCTTTTTGCTGATTGAATTAAACTATCCAGAGATTTACTGTATAGATAATTCATTTTAACCATCTTCATTGATTATTTTTCATCCATTCCGTACAGAAAGTATTTCACACCGAAAAAAAAACCTCATAATGGCACACTGAATCAGTGAATTTTCGCTAGGTAATTTTTTACTGTGTAGAGAGGTGACCGATACTTCATGGTTAACGAACGCGATAAATTGGATTTGATGTCTAAAATTCCTTAAATGCCAACAACGCACGTAGGATATATAGGGGAGAGAAAGAAGCTTTGAAACCGAAGGGTATTGTGCTTATATTTCGAATCTTTCTCTCTCTCGAAAAATTTATTTTCAGTAAATTCAGTAAAAGATTTGACGCTCGTCTATTTATAATTCCATGTTGGTTGGTACTTAGATTATATCGACTGTAGGTTGCCCTGATGACCTCACTGACTGATTTTGAAGTGATTTTGAAGAAGTCGTTGAACTCCTTGAAAGCAGTGCGACACCTCACTACGATTTTTTAAGTGGAAAATGCAGGATCCATCGCCGATTTAATCGCCGCCTGACTATCGGCATGGATAGTTATATTCTTCGCAGATATGATATTATAACCCAACCAAGCCAAAACTTCGGTAATTTCAGTGGTCTTCACTTGAAAGTCGCTTCAGAAAACAAAGACGGAGTGATAAGCAAATATCCAATTGCTTCGAAAAAAAAAACATCAACACCCTCTTTTGTATATTTTAATATCTCTATTTTATTTGGGGGCGGTAGCTCCCATACAATAAAATATCAGCTAGTTCAAATTCACCAATTTGGTTTGCAAATATGTCGTTTTTTTTCGGTGTAAATAAATACCTTTTATGCGGATAATATTTTCACACCTATAGGTAAATTTAAAAATATCCGAAATGGATTAAATATTATCCGTCCCATTGGATTAATAACTCCAGTTGGTTTTTTTTCGATTCTGGTTCTATTTTATATTTTTGGTATCCACATTATATTGTTTTTACACTACCTGCGAAATAAATACAACAATTAAGGTATTATATTTTAAACACCAATCGTACGGTGTATTCCAGGAGTATCCGTATTAATTCACTGTTAGAAAAAGTCCATTATCCGGCGCACTCGTGTTAAGAAGAGCCAAATATTTTTTACTGTATACTATAATAGTTCGTGCGTTTGAATATCGACATAGCTATGGTTCTTTTAGTTGTCTTCGCCGTACCTTGTGGGGTGTAAGAATAAGCCAGAGCCTACCCCGGCTTGTGGCGGAATGCGACTAAATGGACGGGATGTGTAGACCAGCAACAGGGCATTATTCGAAAACTGTTACAGCTGACGCGCTATGCAACAGTAAGGGTTAAAGAAAATAAACTGTTAATATGGAATTGTATATATTTCGTTTATCATTTGTAGACATCAGACTAGCGCCTTGCATCCAACCAAATCAATTGACAAATCGTAAAAATCTATTTTTAATCTCATAGCCAACATACATTTTTTTAAAAACGGAGTTGATGCATTTTCAAAAGCGCAATTTCCAAGCCTATAATTGTCATTAAACCATTAATGGAAAGTTTACGACTGTGTATATTTGCTGCTTGCTTAAATAACTCCTGCAGTTGTTTATTATGGTGCAACAACTTCTTAGTTTGCACGCGTGCTATATAAACTGCATTTTAAACTTTATAGGTGTTGAAAAGTATAACCAATCAACTGCCATAGAGGTGCGCATACCTTTATTAGACACTCCGGGTTATGGCGCTTGCCAAAGGAAAGAAAGATACCACCAATTCAAGAAAGATGTCAAGACAGACTTCCACAAGTTTATTTATAGTATACTCGTACATGTTACGAAAAAAAAGAAACAGTTTCTAAAAATCTATTTTAATACATTTAAATATGCATCTTTTACGTGATATGCACTGAACACCAAGGTAGGTACATAGGTATCCGAGTATCCACCCATCTTTGGGTAATTCGCATTTTAATTGTGGATATCACCATTTAATATTTCAATTGAAATCTACAGATTAATTAACAAATGCGTGTATCTGTTTGGAAAAAGGAGATAATATTTTTTAAGGAATAGGTTAATTGGTGTTGCGCTGATATCTATGCCGCATGGTGCACTAAAACCATCATGTTAGTAATATTTTTTTCTAGTTGTACGGGTATATAAATTATACATTGTGATGATTTCGTGTCGTTTTATGATTATTCGGCTCGATCGTTAGTAAGATATTTTTGTGTAGTACATGGCAGTAATTAACTACTCAGGTTTCTGCTGTTTTCGATAAAATCCAAAGGCGTTACGTGCTTAGACATGGTGGAAAATTGAATTATTACTGTGTACGAGTCTATCGCAAAATGCTCGACTCTGCTGTACACACATACGATAGGGAATGAGTTAGATGATACAAATTTGAATTAAATTTAAAACATATTTTACATGCCGGAATTGGATATTATACTTGCAACATGGAAGTGATTTGATTATTAAATGTTGTTACTGCTTATTTTGATCAATGGGCAGTTAAATTATGCAATTGGTCTGGATTCGACTAGAAATTATACACAGTTAAAAATCTCGGTATTTTTTTTTAAACCTGGTCTTGGACTACCACCATTTTTAATAATTTTAATTCTATTTTATAATCTAAACCCTTTCAAAGTTTACTTCTATTTTAAACCAAATTTGTAATAAATTCTAATACAATTTAAAGTTTACTTCTATTTTAAACCAATTTGTAATAAATTCTAATACAATTCAAACCTTTTTGCGTTATTTTTGTTCTCGCATTAGTTTCTAATCTAAGTTTAATTAAAAGGTAAACCCCACAAAGTATATTTTTCGAGTCTCAAGTCTCACTATAACTACTCGCAGTCAGCTCAAAATATTATGCTGCGTGGCCGAGTGGTCTAGGTCGCAACTCTACAACACGGAGTTCACAGGTTCGATGCTGCGCCATGGCGAAAAAAGTTAAAGATTAGCTTAATAAACGATTTGGAAGTTTAGAAAATTGAAAAAAAAAAATAATGGAGAAAAAACTTAAGAGGAGTTAAAAAAACGCAGTAAAATTAATATTTTTTCATAGATTATAATATCTGTAGATTAAATTTTAAACCAACAATTTGATTAAAAAAATAATGCCAGAAAAGTTTAATATTTAAACCAGTGAAGTTTACGGAAGCAATTGTAATACTTTCATTTTATTAAAATCTAATACAATTTTGGTGTCGTCATATATGTAACCCGAATTAGCATTGATAATAGACCAGGATTTTTAACTGTGTAGTTGCATTTTGAATAATTATGGTTGAGAATGAGAACCCCTCCAGGGTTGTAAAAGATTCCTACTTGTCTCTAGAAATATTATCAAGCTAAGCGCTCGGTGGCCGTGGTCGTTCGGTCACCGCTCTACGATACTAATCTTGAGCTCGGAGCTCAAATCTCGGCGCAATCAAAAAACTGCCTGTGAGTACTAATAGAACTCTCACAATGCTCCGAGCTTGTCAGTATAAAGACGGCGCGGATAGAAGGTGTATGACGCGGCCATGCCCCTGGAGGGGTCAAGGCAATTAACATATAGGTCACAAGTTGGGTGCCTGCTGTTGCATATTCTATGTATTCTGGCCTTTGCCGGCCTTAACTATATTAGCGCCCTGTTAAATTAATAGAAAATCACTCGTGAAAAAAAAAATTAATTATGCATACACAGGATGGTCGGCTTCGAAATGTATATGTACCTGTTGAAGTCGATCCTTAGTTGACTGTTTATTGACGCCTTCTTTCAGTTAGCCCTTCTCTCCCGAAGGCATAAGAATGTAGATTAATTTTTTGTCGATACCTACCTATCTCGTTCCGAGGCTTCTGAAACTCGGAGTCATTTTACAGAGGTGTAACCATCTGCGAATATAATTCCCTTTCTCCCGTGATTGTCAAAACAAGATAAACAGGGCAACAAGACTTGTGAAAAGGAAGAGCTATTGAAAGTCAGCGTCTGCCACAGAAAGGTGAAAACAACTGTCGAAGATCCCGGATTGGATATTGGGAGTAAACTTCCGACACTGGTAGTTCCAAAGGGTATCCATCCATCGAAACAACATCGGCGCTGCCTATTGGGGGTACATGGATGGGATAAGGATTAAAAGATAGAAAATAAAGGCCGGGGTCTGAAATCAATCCTAATGGGTTTCGTTACCATAGGATCCAAATCAGCCCTAACGGTAAATTATTAGGGCCCAAGTTGGACGCCATTTGATAACTTTGAGGTTGATCACCCATACAGGGCCTTGCCGCCTCCGCCATCTTTTTTGTTTCTTTTAATCCTTATGCCATCCATGTACCTTTTCCTTATAGAATAGGATTTTCCCTATTGTCGAGTCACCTTGAAGTGCGATGTTAGGTCTCACTGCCGAAGTTTGATAACATTTGAGGATCACATTTGTGCTTCACAGGTTAAGCAAAAAGGCGCGGCCAGCCCAAACAAAGGTGATAGTGCGCAGTGTCCCAAACGTGATCAGGAGGCACGGAGGTTGTTCTTCGAAGGCCGTTTTTTTCGATTCTGTTAGGGAAATATCTCGTTCGAATGCTGAAATGGGGCGGACGCGCGGATGTTTTTTTTTTTTTTTTGTAACAAGTGAATTAGGAAGTAACGCCTTTTTTCCCAAGCATTTGTTCACTGTTAGTTAAGCTAGCTACTCATCGTGCGTCAAACCTGCACTTCGGAGGCTTTGGCTTTAGGATATATATATATGCACGACTTCAGCAGCCTCAGCACCTCAGCCCCTTGTGAGGCATAGCGCGTCAACTGTTCCATGTGACTCAGTTGTCGTTTCGACGGCATAAACTGGTTTCGGAGAATGCAATTGCCAGCATGCACCTCCTGCACATCCATGGCCACAACCGTCGTCGTGGACGGGATTAGAACCCGAAACGCCGGTAATCAAACATGAGACTGATGCCTCAACACAGTTCGCTACCGGTCGCCCCAAACAACAATATATGTATAAATCCCATTCTTCCTCGGAACCTCCTTTCTAAATATCTCATTGGCGATTTGAAAGCACGGAAGTACGGTAGAATATCTGTCGCCTATTCCGTCGCCTATACAGGATTTTCATCTGCATATCTTTCCATTTATATGCGGAAATTCTTCACTATCAATCAGACATGTAAATTACTCGATATACTTTCGAATTTTTAATTGAAAACTAAGAAATTTGATTGCATCCCTCCATATGTCCATATATCGAAGATGGTCGGCAACAAACCAAAAATCACCACGTTAGTTAACTCCGCGTCGTCGTATCCAATTACAAACCGTTTCACAGCAAATGTGCATCAATCAGTGCATGATAAAAACAACATGACGATTAACATTGCACAACTTTGCATTATTAATGCTTGCCATTTTACATATTAGTCGAGTATGAGCACAGCAGAACGTGTGTGTAGCCTAAAGGCGTATATATACCCTGGTATTTTCGAAATTTATCTAAAAATAAACATTTACGCTACCAATAATAGAGTGTAGCTAATAGTATGCTGTCCCGATATCGTGTTAGTGGCTACAAATAGTAACTTGACTCCATCATTGAGATTCTTCCATCTATCGCTTTAAAGGCCCCCCGTTGGAGGGTATAGTGACCAGGACTGGTGGAAATATGCCTCGGCGCCATCTCAATTCATTGCTCGTCATCCATCATCATTTTGATTAACGACACTATCAGCTCGTATTATCAACCTATTAGTAACACACTTAATATCTATATCGTGGACATGATTATAATTATTGCCGATGGGTGTCTACTGTCTAGTGAACATCCGCCAACTTGAGAGAAGAATCGGTCCAACGCAATAGAGATTCTCGTTGTTTTTTGCCTCTGACAGTACATACTAGGATGCCATCCAATAGATACTTATTGTGAAACTGCAATCTGGTGACTATATCACTGATTATCACAATATTATAATGGAGATCAACTCCTTTGCCAACTTTCTTCTTAGTGTGTCCGTTCGTATTATATTCAAGCCATTAATTAATTCAACAATAATTATCATTAAAACGGTCGCTCATTACCAATGTGACACCCTTGACGATTTATACTTCATTTGGAATGATCAATGATAGTTATGATGAGTGACTTCTGTTTGCTTGTCTGATATCGATTTTATTAAATTTGATCTCTGTGGAAATTGACACCAATCTTTCGTAAATATTGCCAAAATGTCGCCCATTCAACACCACACTAACAAAAACAGAGAGACCAAAGATCTCTTCTTTACCACTATCAGGCTCACTTGTGTTTCAATCATCAAATCAATAAACTACTATACATTTCTCATTAACACGGTTCTTTGACAGAAAACAAAGCTAGCAAATCTTGTGATCTTGTGGTGAATACTTTTAACAACTATCTACGGTAAAAAAGATGCAATTGCCTAATAAATTCTTTGGGAGCTCTTTTTTTGTCTCAAATATCGCCATACCAGTACATAATAAGTTGTTGATAGTACGCTCGCTACTGTATACCGCAAAGATAACAATAAATTTTCTCTTGCTTCGGTTACATATTCGTTACAGTTGCACTGCTGCGAATGTGCCTCATCTGGCTTATTATAGCAACGAACATTTGTTACTACCGTAAATTGTGGTATCCACTCTTTGGCGCCATCACCAATCACACGCCACGATTTTAAAGAGAAAATGTGAAGGAAACATTGCTTTCCTTGGCATTATTGAAGAAAATATACGCATTATTTTAATGTATCTATTTAGCGCGGCTACGTAATACATTTGTGTTTAGATTGAATAGCGTTTGGTTCAGAAATTGATGCCATGTAAGTTTCAAGTTGGTCGAACTTAGCATCTTTCGAGATATTCTCTCTTCTATGTTGGATAGGTTCCTTCCGCCGTTTCGATGAAATTTCAAAATTCATCATCATCATCCGGTAGTCCGGATGGCGCAACGGTTAGCACGTTCGCCTTCAACGCACTGGGCCCCGGTTCGATTCCGGGGATTTACGTGTCGGACTATGAGCCCACTCAGCTGTTAAATGAGTACCCATTATGGGGTAAATAACTCGGTTGAGCGTGTTGCTGATCACATACCTCTGCACAAAAACCGTCACGATCTAGAAAATGAGATGGTGCCAACTCATCTCGAGACCGTGGTTCAAATTGGACTGTTGCGCCAGTTATTTATTTATTTTATCATCATCATTATGGCGCTACAACCCGACGATCAAGTGACTGCGTCCTCCAATTTTAGAAGCCCAGCGGTTGTTCGGCGTCAGCATCTACTGGGTCTTCCCAACGAGCTCTCGGTCTTCGTCATAGCATTGCTCCACTGATGCGTCCTTTCAAGATTTTCTTAGGCATGTGGTGGTGGTCCGTTCGTTGTAAAATACATTTCCTGCCCATTGAAGATGTTGTAGTTTGACAATTCTCGAAACTTCCAGCTCATCGTATAGTCCGTATAGCTCATGGTTGCACCGGATGCGCTATTCATTTCGATCGCAAACTGCTTCGAAAATTCGCCGAGGGACCTTCCCGTTCAAATGTGTTTAACATGTTTTCGGAGGTCTGAGTTAGGGTCCTGGTTGGTCGCGGCCATAGCATAGCCCACGCAAGGGGAGTGCGAAATTATCTCAATTTAAAACCCACTACTGGTCAAAGACGCGAACCACTATGCGTCATCCGGTCAACTAGGAATGTTCCTTGATTTAAAATTGTTCTGTGAAACGGAATCAGTGGTAATTGGTGGGCACTTTATACGTTAGCCCAACCAGCGATTCGACCATGAATTAGATCTCCTATCAGACCAGCCATTAGACCACTTATTAGACCACCTATTAGACTTCCTATCAGACCAACCATTTATTTGACCAGCCGTTAGGCCACGTATCTGAGCAACTTTATAGATAGTTTAATACGTGGTCTAATGGCTTATATGGTCTAATAAGTGATCTAATGGCTGGTCTGATAGGCGGCCTAAAGCCCGGGCCCCACCTTTTCGATCATACTCCGATCATGCAGTCGAACTAGCGTATGAGAAGGAAATGGTATTGAGTTTCGAACGGAGTACTCGTATGATTGGACGCGTATCAGAAAAGTGTGAACTAAAGCCCGGGCCTCAACGCGTCCGAAATCCCATATAATTCCCCTCTCATATACTCGTCCGACTGTATGATCGGAGTATGATCGGATAGGTGTGTCCCCGGCATAATACGTGGTCTAATGACTGTTTTTATAGGTGGTTAAATGCATGGTCTAACGCGGCTGGTTGGTCCAACGCGGCTAGTTGGTCTAACGTGTAAAAGCACTTTCTACGAGTATTCTTTGTAACAAAATCATTGTTATCATACATTTCGTTAAATTCGGGTCACCACAACTGAACTGAAAAAACCAAAACAATTTTTGAGGTCAGTCAGCATCAGAGGCGGCAATGCGTTAGTATAAAATTGTTGGTTGGAAGCCCGATTAGCAAAGAAGTGGAATCTGCTAATTGTCTTTCCATTGATTCTTCTCTTTTTCTAAAGGTAGTTTGCGGAAATTAGCAGAATCATTGCTGCTATAAAACGATACTCGTACAACAAATGATACGTGCGCTTTAATGTTAGGAACTCGTACTCATATGTTGCCTTTCATTCAACCGGAATGATGAGGAGAAAGATTTTTTTTTTCTTTGAAATTGAATTTATGGTATTCATTTTGTTAATGGAAGTTGGTAT
The DNA here is from genome assembly GCA_964017055.1 of Chloromyia formosa. Classification (NCBI taxonomy): domain Eukaryota; kingdom Metazoa; phylum Arthropoda; class Insecta; order Diptera; family Stratiomyidae; genus Chloromyia; species Chloromyia formosa. The sequence continues at coordinate 12,560,033 of OZ024818.1, read as the reverse complement.
AAATGGAGGTGGGGCGAAAGGCGTATGCAGTTATATTCTACTTATGTACCTATTATCAGCCTGTCGTGAACGAGATTTCGTATTTTATAGTGGTTGTTCCCAGTCATCTCGGCCACGGTATCGTTCTCTAACTTCCGAAAATTTCCAGCTTTCTACTGAATTTGTCAAGTTAGTCCATTCAACGCTTCCTCGGTCTGAGGCTTAGTCTCACGGCTCTTCCTACTCCTTTGAAAACGTTCTTGGTTATTCTGTACTCGTCCTTTCTTTTCAGCATGCCTACATAAAACTATAGATTTTGGGCTACATATTAAACAAAATTTGGAAAATAGAAGATTTCAGTTCAGTTTCAATGCGCTGTTATTCCGACAAACGGTTGGAAATAGATTTTCGATGTCGATATCATTAGCATTTGGTTCCAGGAATAACTGCAAGTTAAACTTAATGCAAAATCAACCTTTAGAATAATTATATCTCTTGTCTGGATTTAATTGTTTGTCACCCCTACTCATTTTCTTCCTGATTTTCTGCCATTCTGTAACTGATAATGAATAGTCATGAAATGATTCAGATAGAGTTCTTTAGATTGTCACAATGCATCTATTGAAAGATCTTATTACATTATTTCTTTTCTCCGATGAATGAATTATTAATTAAGTAGAACAATTAAAGATGAATATAGACATATCAGTATAAGCACGTGTACAATTTATTCTGAATTTGATAGATAAATTGTTGTACTCAATGCATAACATGCGGCTTACATTGTTGATATACTCGATGTGGCTTAGCTGACGTTTCGTTGGCATGAACCAGATGCACGTTGCCAGCATGTACCTACTGCTCCCAATTATCCGCCAACCTGCGACAAGTCGGCAGATGCTGTGGCTTATTATTACGTCCCGTACCACAGGGGGAAGACAACAAAAACATCCATGGGCACGAACGCCGTGGACGGGACTTGAACCCGCAACCACCGTAGTCAGACTTGAGATTGGCGCCTCTACGCACTGAGCAACCGGTTGTCCCCCTTTTTTGATATGCATTACTGCAAATCTAACTTGACCCATAATTTGATAGCAAGCCGTCTATCATTAAACCGGTTTTCACGGGCTCGTATCCTGCCGTGTTCGAGCATATCTGCGTTTTGAGCTGGTTTCAATCGCTGATTTAATCAAAAAAACAAAAATTCAAATTCCATCCGCACCCTGGTTTGAGCTCGAGCTCGATGGCGTTTGTTTATACTTACTTACTAAATTGTATATTCCTCGACCAGAAAATATTGTCCATGCATGCTTGTCAAACTTACAATTTGTGTAATTGTAATTTGGCCTTTTTGCGTAAAATATATGAACTCGATATATGAACATAAACCGATACATGCTCATTTGAGAACCTTTTCATTACCTCACATTCTATAAACTGCCAACTGTAACATACGTAGATTCCCTATCATCATAAATACAACGAGTATACGAGTATTTACATCGCTACCGAAGGAATATTCAATGAATGACAGCTTTGAATCCCGTGCGTATTATTGTATTCGCATTTCATTCAATTTTCCGGTGAATGAATAAAAAAAATGAATATTTTGAGTGGCATTTCCTAATAAGTTCATTTCAATATTCCTATCACGTCTCCGTTTCTCACACACAGAGCGCAGTGCGTTCAACGTTCAGCTGAATACCCATGCCCATACACCGTCGTCAGCATTCCTGGGAATCTTTTGATACTTTTGACGTCTGAAGCATTTATATTTGTAGAAAATGAAATGATGAGAGTGGGCCTATTCTCCTGTTGACAATAGTGAAACATTTATTTGTTGAAGCAAAACTCAATTGTCAATTTTCTATAGAATCAATGAAGTGACATACCCACCCATACGGAGAACAGACTTTATCCCATATTTGCATTATTGATTTATAATGTAGAATGAAAGTGATTAGAAACGTGGTATACCTATGGATTGGATGTGAATCATATAAAAAAGAATTCAAATTAGTACCTAGTAGCAACTACAACGTACAAACAAAACAATGGTCAATTATACGATGAGCTCATAATGAGTGTTGGTTGGCCTACTACATATATACATGGTTGTTTGGTTGGAATATATATTTTTTTGCAGTGCCAAATTATTGGAGGTCCAAACACCTTCGAGTCAACAGTAATCGGTTTTGGAAGAATTGCGTATCATTGACCGTTAATTATACTGTTTTGGTCTTACAAGCAAAAGTAGGTCAGAAGTTGATGACACTAGGCCCATTAGATTTTGCTATGTGTTACTTAATCAATTGAAGGTGGACTATAATTTTGAATGGTCGACTGGTATTTCGAATGTTATTGCCTCAACACAGACACTGGAGCGTAGTGGAGCAGACTTTTAAGGAAATATTCTCAGTTTGCTGTCTTTCGTTTGTCTTCTTATTTGAGATTTAAATTTAACAATCTAACGTATTGCTACCCCCTAGATTCAGCATACCTCATTCATTAAATTTCATTCTCAAATCTCATTTCTTAAACCAGCCAGAGCTAGCAATAAAATGATGAAGTCGACCGACACTTACTTTCTTTAAGTTATCCAGATGGAAGGTGATGGCAGCATTCCTCTTCGTCCCCGCAGCTCCTACAGTATTCATTGTGCGGGAGTCGAAGCCATCTAGCATGCTCCCCGATTAAGCGTCGTCCAGTTATAAGCCTCGCCACATTTGAATTTCCTAATATTTAATATAATAATTATCTCCGAACGTAACGTGCTGGTTTTTTTTCCAGAGAAAGTGCCTCCCAAATTGAAAAATTTTCTTTGAGAAAAAAAATCTTGGTAGTAGAAATGGATTTGCAGCTAATTTAAATAGCTTTAACTTAAATACACAGAACGTCTGTAAGGACAATAGTTGCCTAGAAAATGACAAAACTAATTGCTAGTGTCCCCTAAAATAAGTAAAAACCCGGAGTCCGAAGCGTATATACCCTAGACTTGTACAGACCTAGTGGTGATACCAAAAGTACCAATTGGTAACGACCATATGCATTAAAAGTGAGTTTCCTATATGGCCAGTTTATAGAAGAGGTTGGCAATCATTCAGGAGGATCTTGACCATTATCAAAATCAATGAACTAACCCATTCTACAAATATTTGTCGAATTTTTCAAGTCGCTAGCTTCATTCTATCGAAAGTTATTGCTTATTTGAAGTTTCACTTGTAGGGGAGGTAGGGGTTCCTTGGGTCGGATCTTGCTCAACATTGCCACCAACAAATAAGATCATGCTTGAAACATTCAAACAAAATTTCAAGTCTCTAGCTTCACTCTATCGAAAGTTATCGCTTATTGAAAGTTTCATTTGTAGGGGAAGTAGGGGTTTCGTTGGTCGGATTTTACGTATTTTCAATATTAGCCAACAGGATCCTATTGCAAACATTTGACCACAATTTTAAGTCACTAGCATTATTTTGTCGTAAGTTATCGCTTATTTTAAGTTTCATTTCTAGGGGAGGTAGGGTTTCCTTAGGTCGGATCTAACCCATCTTGAATACCAACTAACCCAATCTCACTTCAAACATTTGACCAAAATTTAAAGTCGCTGACTTGATTCTGTCAAAAGTTATCGCTTATTTGAAGTTGTATTTGTAGGGGAGGTAGGGGTTGCTTGAGTCGGATCTTGCCGATTTTCAATACCAACCTAGTAGATTTTATTAACAACATTCTAACAAATTTTCAACTCGCTAGTGTCATTCTATCGAAAGTTATCGTAATTAAATTAATATTTAATTTTTTGAAATTTGTAGGGGAGGTAGGCGTTTCTTTGATCTGATTATGCCCAACTTACTAGAACTCAAGCAGCTTCTCGCCCCAGGGCTACATGCCAAAAATCAAGTATCTACATCAATTGGTTCAAAAGTTATAGACAAAAAACTCGAAAAGTAGGGTAGTACGTGGCTCTTAGTAAGAAAATTACCGTTAGTTTTCAACTGATCGATTTTATTTTTTCAGGAGAGTAGAAGATCATCCTCGTGAGCAATCTACCAAAGCTAGAGCTTTTCATGTTTATTTAATCGGGAGTTATAGATACATTTAATTATTTTACATATGTAGGGGAGGTAGGCGTTCTCTTGGCCTGATCACGCCCATTTTCAATACCAACCAACTAGATCATACTTCCAATAGTTGACCAAAATTTCAAGGCTCTAGCTTCCTTCTATCGGAAGTTATCGTGCGAACGGACAGACAGACGGACAGACGGACAGACAGACAGACAGACAGACATGGCTAGATCGAATCAGGAGGTGACCCTGATCATTTATATATATACATTGCCATACCTCCGGAGCCTCCTTTAAGGTGTTACATATTTCCGTCGTGACAAAAACAATATACCCTATACTAAAAGTCTAGGGTATAAAAATAACTGGCGCCACAGTCCAATTTGAACCATGACCTCGAGATGAGTTCGCATCATCTCATTTTCTAGACCGTGACGGTATGTCTTGTGCGGAGGTGTGTGATCAGCAGCACGCTTAACCGAGCTATTTACCCCATAAATGAGTACTCATTTTAACAGCTGAGTGGGTTCATAGTTCGACACGAAAATCCCCTTTTTTTTATCGAAAACCACCGCATTTAGTAGGAATCTAACCGGCGCTCAGTGCGTAGAAGGCGAACGTGCTAACCGTTGCGCCATCCGGACTAAATAAGTACTCTTCTGAAAGTGAAAATATCACCTTCGCTTTTTTCAGGAACATTAAATTTCCTTATCGGGTATATACAATACGTTCCAAAATTTCCAAGAAAATAATCTCAGAAAACTCAAAGTTGTTTTTTTTTTAATTGTACATCTTTCTTGTCAAAAAACGTGAAGTGCGAAAAATATTATTTTGCAGGTGAGATTATTTCGAAAACTATTGAAAACATAGAAAAAGTACTGCAATAATTTTTTCATAGTACTTTTAATGACTTTTAATTTTGTCGGATTTTTTTTAATAGCCGTTTTAAAAATATTTTCAAAAAAAAACCTGTTTTTGTTTTTGAGAGACTGCCTAAATGTCATTGAAGTTCTCGAAGATTTTTGTATAGTGATCACCGAACATCAGTTAAAACATTGAAAAACAATCATTTGATTGATATTTGAGCGTATTTTGACTATGGTGCTATCTTCATCGCAGTCTGCCACTAGATAGATAGATATAAAAATACGAGCTACTTTCCCAGCAGGAAGGCACTGCGACCATAAAGATCTATTGTGCCGTAGCTCATTAATCCAAAAGACCGTCCACCCTTCTAATAAAGGGCAGTAAGTCTTTAGCAGGAATCAACCTGAATTCTGCAGTGCTGATGGTAGCCTGCCCGAGGAGTGACATCCTAAAACGCGCGATGGCGGGACATTCGCACAAGAGGTGCTTGGTCGTTTCCACGTCTTCCAGACAAAGACGGCATTCAGTCTCGCTTGACAGACCCATCTTGTTCAGGTGATATCTGACCAAGTGATGGCCAGATAAGTACCCAACTAGGAGTCTTAGGTGGGTTCTACTCATTTGAGTAGTACCCTTGTGATTGAAGGGCATTATCAGCTCCTTTGATTGACGAAGCCCTGGAAGGTTATCCCAGTACTGTTGACGCAATCGTGCAAACCAATCTGTGATCCGCAGTTTGGCCGAGGCCAGTCCAAAGCCACAGTAAGGCTCAGGTCCATGAAAACGACTGGATGATGCTTGTCTAGCAAGTTCATCCGCAGCCTCGTTCCCCTCAATGCCCTGGTGGCCTGGCACCCAACACAAGAAGACTCGGTTTTTGGTTGCCAACAGTTGAAGGAAATTGTAACACTCCTTCACCAGTTTTGAAGAGACCTTAAATGAGGAGAGCGCTTTTATAGCTGCTTGGCTGTCTGAGTAGATAGCAATGTGAGCGCCGCGAAGTCCAGTTTCCAAGATTACCCTGGCGCAGACCTCAATGGCGTGGATCTCAGCTTGAAAAACGCTGGGCGAGACTCCCATTGCGATCGAAATCCTGGTGTTGGGTCCAAAGACACCTGCACCAACACCCTGTTCTGTTTTAGACCCATCGGTGAACCACTTGATACATCTAGGGTCTGGACAGGGTGTGCCATTTACCCATTCAGAGCGGTTAGGGATGAGGGCTGAATATTTTCTGCCGAAGCAAACCTCCGTGATCATGTAATCTGATCTCGAGCAGATCTGCACGTCAGGAATTTGATTCAGAATGCTCATGTGACCGCTTTCTTCACTACGCACGTCGGAAGTTAAACGAAGTCTGAGAGCATTTAGAGCTGCTGATTCTTGAATGAATATATGCAACGGAGTAAGTCCAATAATCGCCTCCAGGGCTGGCGTAGGACAAGTGCGCATAGCTCCAGTGATGCCAAGGCAGGCAAGGCGTTGAAGCTTATTGCACGTCTGCCACTAAAAAAATTAGTTGGAAAACGACAAATTCGTTAATTCGATAAATTAATTTCTGACAAACAAAAACATCATCCCATCATATGATTTAAATCGTAGAAGTATAAATTTTTTTTCGATTTATTTCTTTAAAACAAATTTTTGAATTTTTCGATTAATTTTGAATTTTTTAAAAGGTATTCGTGATCTCCCGGAAATAGTTTCCCGATCCTCTGGGGGGTGTAGTGACTTTTTATTTCACGGCAAATTTTTGTACATACTCTGATAATTTTTGAATTCCGATCACATGCTTTGTTGTTGTGAGTGATGTTTTATCCTCATATCTTCTGACTGGTTCCACCAATTTTGAGGAAACAAATCCAGTATGTATGTTACTCTACTATAAATTAAGCACTATGTTTTTTATTTTTTTTTTATTTTTAGATTTTTCTTTAGTTAGTAATTCGCGTTCAAATAAACAAGTAAATTCTCCAAACGCTTTCCTTACGCATTCTATTAGGGATAATTTACACCTCACTTAATTTCTATTTGTAAATACATACATACGAGTATATACTATAGAATGTAGAGCAGGTATAAAATTTCCAGATTTTTTTATGCATAGACAGATTAAGGTAAGGTTCTATTTGCATGTTTTTTTTTGTAATATTGACATGGTTGGTTGAAAAATTTCCACGTTTCTCTGTACGCAAGTCTAATATAATGTCAACTCGCCTGTTTCAATATTTTGTTTCCAATATTATGATATTTTCCAATTTCCATTGGAAAAACAAAAAAGATGTATGTATGTGTATAAATGAAATTTATGCTATAGTCTGCAACTTATGTCAAATTAAACAGATCAGTTGTGGAGAATGCTATTGTCAATTTGTTGAGGGCTGCTAACCAATGATGTGTCCATTAATATCGCAGATTGTCCAACGTATGCAAACATAGAATAGTAGACAAAAAAAAAAGTGTAATTTGTTGTGTTGAAGTGATGAAAGTCTCTGACCTTACTGCCATTTTGAAAGTCACTAAATTTGGTTTATCATTCAAATCGTGATATGACCACGTAATTAACGTATCACTCGTTATGTAGTGTGATTACCCGATAGTTTTCAGTAATGAGGCGCGACTGTATTGGCTTCTGCTATGGCTGGGTATAATATTGTATTCACATGTAGATATACGAACGTTAAAATATACATCTGTGGCTTGGTTCTAAAACCACCAGAATATGCGATTCTGAGAAAACCTGCTTTGAAGTTATGCTGTTTGTTTTGAGTGTTCCTGGGAGTCCTAACTGCCTACTAGCTGTTATATTTTTTGAAACATTTTATTTAGTCTTCAGTGACATTGATACGTTGGGGGTGGATTTTTTCAGCGTTGATAGGATGCAACTGCAACTGGTGGCTGTTAAAATTAATGGTCCTTCCGATCTTCTCAATAAGTAGACCTCCTTAAATGCTTCTTCGTCTTCGAAGGAGTACTTATAAAAGCAATTGTCAGGTTGTTCCATCCGATGCTGGATCCAATTTATTCGCAGCCTCTGTACATTTTCTTTTCCTGCATTTAATATTCTTTTTTTATAGATAAAACAAGATGAAGTCTATAAACATTTCCTGCGGGAGCTCTACAACTTCCATGGGCATTTTTCTTGGGATCATCATCGTGGCACGACAGCCCGACGTCGGGCTCTAGCCACCTGGATCGTTGTCCTCCAATTATCTGGGTCACGTGACCGCATCCTCCAATCTTGGAAGCCCAATAGTTGCTCGGCGTCAGCATATACTGAGCTCTCCCAACGAGCTCTTAGTCTTCCTTGCAGTCTCCCTCCATCGACTCGTTGTCCGTTCATTACTTGTTTAGACATGCGAACATCGTTGATTCGTTGTACATACCCTGCCCATTGAAGGCGTTGTAGTTTGACGGCTCATCGTACAGTTCATACAACTTATGGTTGTACCGGATGCGCAATCCATTTCGGTCTCGCCGAAGGACTTTCCGTTCGAATGTATTTAGCATGTTTTCGGAGGCTTCGGTTAGGGTCCAGGTTTCGCAGCCTTAGCATAGCACTGGTCATATGATGGTTTTGTATACACGGAGCTTCGTGTTTCTGTGCACATGCTTTGATTTCATTATGGGGAGGACCGAGAAGAAAGTCTTATTTGCTAGCTGCATCCGTCGCTTGATTTCGTCAGTTTCGTCGGCGTCCTTTGACAGGTTGCTACCCAGGTATGTGAAGTTGTCTACGAATTCGATGCTGACGCCCCCTACGTTGATGTTCGATTGTGATGGCATCCTGGTTCTTGATTGCATCATTATTTTTGTTTTGACCTCGTTGACGCGTAGTCTTCTTTTTCAGCGGTGTCAAGTGTGTGCAGAAGTTCTTCTGCGACAGTCAGTTTTCGGGACTTGATGTTGATGTCGTTTGCGTCACGTACTGTTAAGTCGATGCTCAGGTATTCATACCTGAAATTCAACAAGAATTGACATTGGTGGTTTTAGAATTAAATTGAGCTACATGTATAAAATATGTATAGTTGAATTCTACAATTTTGGTTTTTATACATACAGCGTATATAGGTGCAGTTAAGAAGATCATTATCCTTTTTTTATTTCTGGTCCGAGTTTATATATTTTGTTTTGAGATGGTAATAATGTTGGTATTTTCAGCATTTTACTTCATTTGCTCTTAAGGGCGTCCGTATGCTCGTATTAGATCGCGTTCGCGTGATTTCTGTCAAACGGGTAGAATCTCCACTTTGCAAGCAAACTGATTGTCTTATAAGTAATACCTTTTCTGTATGTCGCGAACATTTTGTCAAAAGCTGAGAACACTTCCCCTACTTTCGTAAGAAAATAACTGACTTTTATCGTTTTCATAAATGAAGCTTAATGTAATTTTACTAATAAAATTATTGTCCCTAATTTCAGATGGTACTTCCGGAAAATAAAGCGTATTGAGGCTGAAAAGAAACTGCTCTTACCCGAAAACGAACACGGCGCATTCTTGATCAGAGATTCAGAAAGCCGACACAATGATTATTCATTATCAGGTAAGCTTGTAATTAACATTCGGATTTTTTCTATTCTTCTAAGACCTCGTGCAGAGGCTCGCTTATTTTCCGACATTATTGCTATAAATATAATTCAATTCAATAAGGCAAAAGTTGCATGACAACTTAGGATCATTTTTTTATTTATTTAAGTAAATTTAGACTCTAGAGATCTAGTCGCTCTAGATGCTCTAGACGCTCTAGACTTTTTAGGCAATTTAGACAGATTTTTCAGGAGAGGGATTTTTTATTTTGATTTTTGCAGTAACTACTAATGCCAAAGAAAAAAAAAAGTGAAAAAAAGTAAAGTAATTGGTAATTTTGGACATATTTACCATGCTTACTCAACCCCGGGGGAGAGGTGGTCTTTAGGTTTACCACCATTCGTCTTAGCGAGGATCTTGTTCATTTTGAATACCAACTAACTAGATCTTACTACCAACATCCGACAAAGTTTTCAACTCACTTCATTCTGCCGCAAATTATCGTAGTTAAAGGAATATTTCATTTTTTGGCATTTGTAGGGGAGGTAGGTGTTGGTTTGGTCTGATTATACCCATCTTAAACTGAAGCAGCATCTCATCCGAAGCTTACACGCCAAAAAATCGGCTCTCTACGTAAATTTGTTCAAGAGTTAAAACCAAAAAAAAACCCTGAAAAGTAGGGTAATGCGGGGCTCTTTGTAAGAAAAGTACCGTTATTTTCCAACTGATCGATCTCATTTTCACAAGAGATGATAAAATGATTCTTTCGAGTCATCTACCAAAGTTAGGGCTTTTCATGTTTATTCAATCTGGAGTTATACATTCATTTAATTTTTTTTTACATATTTGGGGGAGGTGGGTGCTCCCTTGACCGGGTCACGCCCAACATTAATCGTGAATTTCAAGCCTCTACCTTCATTCTATCGAAAGTTATCGTGCGAATGGGCAGACAGACAGACATTGCTAAATCGAATCAGGAGCTAACCCTGATCATTTATATATACTCGTATAGTATATGCATTGCTATACCTACGGAAGCTCCTTTAGGGTGTTACATATATTTATAAAAAATAATAGGGGTACCGGTTAATTCGTGCGGTTTTCTAACAGATGGCGTAACTTCATTTTTATTCCAGTGATTCACCTTTCCAAATATATGTTGGAAAGCTACTGTCATATAGTTTCAGAATCAGTATGTGTCATTTAGCTGAAGCGTAAACAACAATACTTTTTTTTACTCTGAAAATGTCGAATTTTGTGCCGAATAAAGTGTTTTTGCGGGGAGTACTTCTTCATTACTTCAATATGAAGAAAAAGGCTGCCGAAAGTCATCGTATTTTGGTGGACGGTTGCACGGTTTAAAAGTGGCAATTTTGACTTGGAGGACGATGAACGGCCCGGACAGCCAAAAAAGTTTGAAGATCATGAATTGGAGAGATTGCTCGACCAAGATCCATCCCAAACGCAAAAAGAACTTGCAAAATCACTTGGCGTCGTTCAACAAACCATTTTCGATCGTCTAAAAGCAATGGGAATGATCCGGGTGCCGTATGATTGAAGCCAAGAGACGTCGAACGCCGATTTTTCACGTGTGAACAACTGCTTCAACGGTACAAAAGAAAAAAAATTTTGCATCGAATTGTCACTGGCGATGAAAAGTGGGTCCATTACGATAATCCAAAACGTCGGGCAACGTATGGATACTCCGGCCATGCATCATCATCGACGGCCGTTCAGAATATTCATGGCCTGAAGGTTATGCTGTGTATTTGGTGGGACCAGCTGGGTGTGATCTATTATGAGCTGTTGCAACCGAATGAAACGATCACAGGGGAAGTCTACCGACAACAATTGATGCGTTTGAGCCGAGCACTGCGCGAAAAACGGCCGGAATATGAACAAAGGCACGACAAGGTAATTTTGCAACATGACAATGCTCGGCCACATGTTGCACAGGTCGTCAAAACCTACCTTGAAACGCTCAAATGGGATGTCCTACCCCACCCGCCGTATAGTCCAGACCTTGCGCCATCCGATTACTATCTCTTCCGATCAATGCAACATGGCCTGGCTGACCAGCACTTCTCCAATTATGAAGAAGTCAAAAATTGGATCGATTCGTGGATAGCGGAGAAGCCGGCCGAATTTTTCAGAAAGGGTATTCGTGAATTGCCAGAAAAATGGGAAAAAGCTATAGCTAGCGATGGACAATACTTTGAATATTAAATTTGTAACCATTTTTTCACAATAAAGCTTTAATTTTCTGTTAGAAAACCGCACGAACTAACCGGTACCCCTTATATAAAAAAAAATATTTTCTTTGAGAATAAATAACGTTCATCTTCATACATCCTTCCATACACTTCTCTAAAATAAATTCATAATACGTTAACTATTATTTCTCTCGTTTTTGTAAATTTTTTAGTTCGTGATGGCGACACTGTTAAGCACTACAGAATACGACAACTCGACGAAGGAGGCTTTTTCATTGCACGACGCACAACATTCAGGTAATATTGAGTTTCTTTATTCAAATTCAAATGCTGAATTTATGTCTACGTTGGTTAATAATCAAATGTCTTCTTTTCCCATAGAACACTTCAGGAACTCGTTGAACACTACTCAAAAGATTCAGATGGCCTATGTGTTAATTTGTGTAAACCATGCGTACAGGTAGGATTCGTTTTAAACACAATATGTAATGTACTTTTTTTATTTTTTTCAAAATTGACTTTTGTTGACTATTATTTTCAAACAAATAATTAAATTAAAGACATTAATGCTGACATAAATCACACATATTATAAATAATACATTAATTACACAATTATTTACCTAATCCGAATGTGCAGTTTTATGAAAGAAAAAAAAAGATTTCCCTCTCCTTTTTTCTCCATAAGCGACACCATAATAAAACATATTTTTGATATTTTTTTTTCTCTTTTAACATTTTTTTTGTTCAGTCTAACCAACTAATGGGTCGATTTGAGGTAGGATTAATATCTAACCGTCGACTAATCCTCGTAAAACACGAAAATAAAAAACAAAACAAAAAAATAAAAATCGATAAATAATTTGATCATTTTGATAAATCAGTGTGTTGTTTTTTAACATCTTCATCGTATGATGTTTTTTGATGATGTTTATAGTTTATCTGATATTTTTTATTTATAGTTTCATTGCTTTTATTTTTGTTTACATGTTTTTAGCTTTTTGGGGGATTTTATGTAGACTCAAGTCTTACTCAAATTTATTAATTTGAAGGACATTTTTTATGAAGCTGATTCTGACATGCCGGGAGGAATGAACGGATTCAATTTTCCTATAAAGCTGAAATAATTAAAGCAGTCGAATAAAAAACACTGTGCATACATATCTGTTGATTTTTCCACTTATTCAGGCAAGCACTGTTAGATAACATCGTCTTATTTTATCTTTCAATCACTCGCGTCAGTATCATTAAATATTTTCAATCACGATCCTTCCTGGCAATCTACTGACCACAATCAGCTTCACAAAAAAAGAATAAAACTGTAAAATCCCCCAATTGCTACATATTTTTGTATACTGTCGGTACAGTATAGCTTTCATACACGTATTTGTCCTTAAATTGTTTTTTGCGTTTTTAGTTTACCATTTAAAAATATTTAAGTGTTATGAGAAATTTAGATATTTATGTAGAGCTTCGTTTAGTTTGGTTTTGAGGAGCTTTTTATTCTTAAGGAATATTTATATGAACATTTCTTTATTCGACTAATGTCGAAATCAGGGCCGAACGCCTAGGGAGGTGTTGAAACGCCCCCTAAATCATTATTTCTGGAGAAATGTCTTCCCGTGCACTTGCTTATCAAATATATATTTTATTTTATAATAAAAGCTTTAACGGATCGCAAAAAGAAAAAATATGAAAACAAAATAAAAGAGGCACTCCCCATTGCATCTCCTCTAAGATGGTAGCAAACAATGGCACTACTCCAACTGTTAGTGGGACAAGAGATCTATCCTGCCACATCAAAGTGAGAATCTTGGACCAATATAAATCTACGGAACATTCCTAGTTCATCGGGCGAGGCGACGCACAGTGGTTCGCGTTTTTGACTAATAATGGGTTTTAGATTGTCGCAATTCCCTTGCGTGAGCTCCGCGGCTTAAGGGGTTACAACCCTCAGTATACCGCCCTAGAACGCACACTCGCTCTATACGCCATAGCGGTAAAGTAACTATTAGCCAAACAAGCTATTCAAAGTAAACTCTAATCTAATCTTCAACTGAGACATCAGCTCGATGGAGTAACAGATAGTATTCAATCTAGTGGTAGTGAAGGGTTCGGGTGATGACGCCGCCGCATTTCAGTCTGAAGGATCCTAGTTTTGCGCTGCTCTGCTCTGCCACATCTATTATGTCATATCAAAATCGCACCTAGTCTCTCAAATTATTCTCACATAGGTCATTTGAGAGCCCTTTGTCATGGTTCGTTTGGAGTTCATAGCGACTGCTTACTTGCGGGGTTTATTGGAACGACTCCCAAGACAGGCACCAGTTTTAAACTATTGGATATCCCCAATATGGTAGCATTGGTTGGACGTTGGTTTTATAAAAATTGTTCTTAAATGATTATCTTTGTTTTACTTCACTAACACTTCACTATCCCTAGATCGAATACTATCTGCAACTCCATCGAGCTGATGACCCAGCTGTGAAGATCACGGCCCATTTAAAAGAGCTTGGTTTGAATACGAAAAACCAACAACAGATCCTTTGCAAACTCCTGGCAATCCTAGCCTACTTTGAGCTTGCTACTGCTGTTCTTAGACTAGGTGTGGGTTCGACGTTATTGGTACTGCAACTCTTTGTGTATTGTAGTACAGTTACGACGACCAGCCGGCATGGTCAAAGGGTCCGTGATTATACAATAAAATTTGCAATATATCTCCAGCATTACTAGTAGGTATTTGAAGAATAAAGTTGAAAGTGTTCTTTACATGCTAAAACAAGAGCCAACGCTAATTGTCTCCAGGCAATTGTCTCAGCAGCTATGGTGTGGGGCGTAACAATAAGCCACAAGCTTTCCCGCCTTATCGCAGGTATTCGGCGAAATAGGCAGGAGGTACATGCTAGCAACATGCATCGTCCAAAACCAGTTTATGCTAATGAAACGTCAACGAAGCCACATGAGAATAGTTGACGCGCTATGCCCTACTAGGGGCTAGGGCAAATAGTAGTTGTGGTTCAGGCTTTGGAAAAACACTCTTCCTAGGCAAAACCCTGCTTAGAATAGGACCCTGGTCGAAATGCACCTTAAATGGCGATTTTTTTTTAAATAACAAATGCTGAAATGCTTGCTTTTGAAACTAATTGGATAGAGTACCAAATTTGAGCTTACTTATTGCCTTTTATTAACGAGGCTATATGATTTTGGCTCCATTCGTTTCGGTACATAAAGAGCTGTTTCCAGTTTCGCACTCCTAGCATCTTTCTTTCTAGGAGATTGTGTGATTCATTCGTCGCATGTACCCCACCTACTGAAACCTACGAGCCTTGACAAATTAGAATATCTCTAATTTCAAATATTTCGTACAACTCACGGATTATTTTTCTCGTTATTGGTATACGCTGAGAGTGTGCGGGGTTAAAATATTTTAGTTCATAGAGTTCCAGTCTGGGCAGTACGTGCATCGTCCAAAAATGGGCAATGCTAACGAAACTTCATCGAAGCATCACGTATGCGTATTCGACGAGATATGCCCCACCAGGGGTTAAGTAAAATAGTAAGAACTCCTATGGACGTTGATCTAATGATTCTTCGGAGGACCCTCAGTTAAATGAATTTAACATTGCATCAGAAGCCTGAGTTGATGTTGGATTAGAGGCACAGTAGTGATAATCATAGTCGTTAATATATTCGTAAAACGTCAGATCAGAATACGTAATCCTTTCTCAGTTTCACCTGAGCTTTCATATGGATAATTATCCTCATTTATATTTTTAATATATACTCGTGACAGTCCCATCACAAACCCATCATTACTCTGGAAGATCTAAAATGTTGATTGTTCAATATACAATTACATATGCACACGCTTGATCTGATGTCGCTTTGAACGTTAAACGTATTGTTTGCAACATTATTCTACATTGTACATACTACGATGTACAAGCATTCACTATTGTACATTGAATTAGATCAATTGTTGTGATTCTAATTTGATTTGAATCAATTGCAGAAATCTATGTAATCAAGTACGGTACCTTAGACTTCAGTGAGCGATCAACAATAAATGTTTTGAGATGAACTCACGTGTTCTAAAATGCGTGTAGTGGAATTTTTTTTTCTCTTAATAACAGAATAAAATATTCCGTTGAAAATGTTGTCAACTAAACTGGCTATGTCTGTATATTGATTGTTTAGTTATCAAATCAATTTGTAATTTACCTGATTTCCTCTTGAGGGCACAACGTTGTGTTTTTTTTTCTATGTACATATTTATTTGTTTTGTAATGTTCTGAAATAATATTGGATTTGTAATAAGTCGATAATGTTGTCTGCTGGGTGAATAGTTTAAATCTAATTGACAGGAAAATGGTTGATTATACAAGTGCAAATATCAATTAGTGGTGAACTAGTGTTTACTTATGTACGCTACTGTATGGTTGATTATCCATTCGGTCATAGTTGTCATAGTTCGATTTAAAATGTCGAATATGATTCAACCACAGGTTGTATGTGGAGTGAATTATTGGAACGTGTAGAGTATTCAATTAATTAACGCGACATAAGTCAGATACCAGTAGGTATGACTGTTACCTAGAGAAAGCGGGAAAATTGGAGTTTTCCCTTTTTCTACGTAACTATTATACCCATGGGCACCTGACTTATCTCAAATTAAAGCTTATTTAGTTTCAAAAAAGATCCACTCTAATCATTTTTTTTGCGGGACTAATATATAACCCGTTATTTGATGAAATACATACAAAAACGACGATTTTTCCACTTCGTGGGAACAAAGGAGCAATTGACAAAAAGTGTTTTTTAAATTAGATTAGCTCCGTTGCTATTGGTTGTAGAAAAAAACTTGTGGGATGAAATTTGTAGGAAATCCTGTGCTCTACAAAAATCCTGATAAATGTACCTGCTTTCCCAAGATAGCGGGGTGAGCACAGGGAGGGAGTAACACAAACTTCGGTTTTTTACTACCCCGCCGACCTACATATATAACATATCAAAAATTCAGAACCACCGCACCTTTTGCAAGGAACTCCCTGTCTCTTGGGCTAATGTTCGCTCTGTCAATTGCGACGGCTTTAATTATAATTTTGCACGATGCGATTGGTATTCTAATGTTTAAACGGTCTCCGTCGAGAGCGCCGGTAGTCCCTTCTTTAGCCAGTTCATCCGCGACGCAGTTACCCACGAAGTCGCTAACGCGTAATGTTGAAAAACGCACCCATCTCTTTAAGAATAAGAGTGATCGAATTGCAGCCTGACTATCCGTGTAGATCGTAACGTCTCTCATGGTCACTACATGATTTCCTAGCCAGGTCAAAGCTTCAAAAATTGCCGTAACCTCTGCCTGCAGGACACTGCAGAAATCTGGAAGGCGGAGTGACAGGTTAATCCCCAGTCCCTCCGAATAGATGCCCGCCCCAACACCGTCAACGACCCTAGAGCCATCCGTGTAGATGTCTATGGAGTCGGTGGTCAGGGGCGCGCTATTAGCCCATTGACCCCTCGACGGAATCAAACTGGTGTAGTTTCGGTCAAAAAGGTATTTCGGAGAGATATAGTCAGTCTCCGTGGGGAGACTCAAATTATCCAGTATAGTTGAGTGCCCGCATCTCAGCGTGCGCCACTGGCCAGTCTCACGGAGACGCAGGGCCGTGTTTGCCGCCAGTTGTTCACCACAAATATCCGACGGGAGCAAGCCGAGCACCATGTCCAGCCCGGCTGACGGAGTGGTCCTAAAGGCCCCCGTCATGGCCATCGCAGCTAGTCGTTGTACCTTGTTCAGTAATTTAATATAAGCCACTACTTGAAGTGCTGTCCACCACACACTAATTCCGTACAGTAGTATGGGACGTACGACAGTAGTAAAATATATAGCCAATATACAGCTTTAGGCTGCAGGCCCCAGTTATTACCTATGGCCCTTTTACACGACTAGAGTGCGATAATAGCTTTATTAACCCGTTCCTCGATGTTGAGCTTCCACCTTAGTTTCCTATCTAAAATAAGACCAAGGAACTTAGCCTTGTCGGCGAAAACCAATTTCGTGTCCTCCAAAATGGGAGGTTCAATGGGAGGAGTCGTGTGCCTTCTAGTGAGGAGAAGCTCCGTCTTGGCAGGGTTAATTCCAACTCCGCAAAAGTTTGCCCATTCTGATAGAACGGTCAAGGCATAGTGCCTTAAACAGAGAGGCTAATCAGAATTTGCTACGGAAACTACAAAGAGCAGCTGGCATGGCTGTGCTGCTCAATTTGCTTCCTGAAAGAGACCTTTAGTTCATTCAACAAATTCGATCATCCTATGTGAGATATCCCTGGGTCGACAGATCACTCTTTACCAAAATACCAGTTTCTGCTCCGATCCAAGCATAGAGTCAGAGTAAAACAGGTTTTCGATGCCTAATTCTATGTGTATGTATTTTATTTACATAGATGGGTTAGAGACTAATGCTGGTATGAAATTTATCGTATGCTCTGTTCCGATTCCGTGGCCATTATCGCCTTCTGGTAGAGTTTTCGGCAATATTTGGAACGCCATATCATATTCATGAAGAGCATCGTTTTTACGGATAGGCTAGACGCACTTCATATATCTTGAATTTGAACTCCAAAAACTCCTCCACGAGTAGCGTTAGGACAGAGCCTCTTCATCCATCCTCCCCAAGCCGCATTAAATTTTATGGGAGAGACCCTTCTTCGCTTTTACTTGGATATCAAAATCCTCCCTATCGAAACAAAAGTCATCTGTGTGTCAACGGTACAGCTCGATGTCTTTAGGTATTACCCAAAGTATTAATCATCTTCATATTTTAAGGGCTTAGACCAAGCAGCCGCGTTAGACCACCTACCAGACCCAGCCATTGGACCACCTATCACATCAGCTATTAGAGCACGCATTCGACCACCTATTAAGCTGCTCTGATACATGGTTTAATAGCTGGTCTAAAAGTGGTATAATTCCGGATCTAACGGCTGGTGCGGTAGGTAGTCTAATGTAACATGTAAAAAGCTCTTTAGAATTTGTACTATCTGAAAATGTTCTAAAAGTGTAAAAATATTTACATAAAGCAGATAAATAAACAATTAACCATGAATGACACGCAAAACAATCGCAAGCTCGACATTTGAACTAATAAAGATATATCCACAAAATCGATCTCTTTACTATGTCTGGAAAATCGATCTGGTAAATATTATCCTATAAATGCATCGAACAGACATAATTGCTAGGTAACTAGTCATATCAGTTACTAACATTTACCACTAAATTCAATACCAGCAATTCCATTCTAACTGCAAGAATATCTTAGATGTGGTTTCTGAGAAAGAAAGCGCACTACTCAGTGAGAACCATTGTGTTTGTTGTGTGATTCGCAATGTCTCTTATGCTATACGCGTTACATAATTAACGTCACCACGCTAAAATTAAAATGACAAAAGAAAATATACGGGTATATTACATATTTAAATACGGATTCTTAAGGAGCCCATTCACTATTAGTTTAACTGACGATATTCCTTCAAGAAAAATCGATATTTGTGTGGTCTCGGAGAATAAGTAGATAAGTCAATTTATACCGAAAATGAGTTAAGTGCATTAAATTACTCCTACAAGTGCTCTACGCAATGTAGAGTAGTGGGTAACTCTAAAATCCAATACTTTGATAGTTATAGGAATGTGCATTTTTAGACATCTCGAAAAATAATGTGCGTACTTACTACTTTGCCTTAACCCCTAGCGGGGCATAGCGCGTCAACTACTCCTGCGCGCCATCGTACTCTGTTCTGGGCAATGGGGCGCAACTCCCCAAAAGACTTACCCAGTACCTGACACTCCTTTGCCACAGATCGACGCCATGTGATCCGAGGACCCCCTCTTGGTCGGCCTTGGTTGGAAATGGGGTTCCATTTCATGGCATGCAAAGCAATGCAGTTATCACTCTTCCGCAATGTGTGACCTATCCACTGCCATTTTCGCCTGCGTATCAATTCGTCGATTGGCATCTGACCCGTACGCCGACTTAGCTCTTCATTTGATATTGTTTCGGGCCAGAAAATTCTTAAAATTCGACGAAGACATGAGTTGACGAAAACTTGCAGCTTTCTGGTAACTCCTACGGAAACTTTCCATGTACTGCTCCCATACAAAAGTACTGATAGTACCAGGGAGCGAAACAGGCCCAGCTTGGTCTTGATGCTGAGATAACTGCCCTGCCAGATTTTGGACAGCATGCCGTATGCACGTTTAGCCTGGTTGATACGACGAGCGATGTCCTGCTCCGTACCACCATTTTCGGCAACAATGCTACCCAGGTAGACGAAGTTGTCCACCTTCTCCACAGGCTGCCCATTAATATTGATGGCAATAGGTGTCGGATTTCTTTTTCGCAACGGCG
This sequence comes from Chloromyia formosa, assembly GCA_964017055.1. Taxonomy (NCBI): domain Eukaryota; kingdom Metazoa; phylum Arthropoda; class Insecta; order Diptera; family Stratiomyidae; genus Chloromyia; species Chloromyia formosa. The sequence continues at coordinate 12,539,976 of OZ024818.1, read as the reverse complement.
GGCTAAGAACCTTGGTCTTGTTGGTATTAATCTTTAGCCCAACCTTGCTTGCCTCCCTCTCGAGATCTAACGCCATTGCGGACAGATCCATGATTTTGTGGGAGAGTAGGCATATGTCGTCAGCATAGTCAAGATGTTGTAGATAAGATGTCAAAGTCCATTGAATTCCTCTGTCGAGTCCGGATAGGGCTGCATGCAACACATCGCCGATCACAATGAGGAATAGGATCGGTGAGAGGATGCACCCCTGCCGAACTCCACTGCGAATCTCAAAGTCCCCCGACACCTTACCTTTATGCAGAACGCGACATTTCGCGCCGTCATAGGTTGCCTTAATAATAGCCACAAGCTTCTCAGGGATGCCTCTCCTGCGCAAGGCCGCCCATATAGAATCCCGGTTCACACTATCGAAAGCCTTTTCGAAATCGATGAAAAGCAAGTGAAGCGGAGAATCGTATTCAGCGCATTGCTCGATGATGATTCGCAAGGTGTTAATGTGATCGACACAGGAGAATCCGGATCGAAAGCCAGCCTGCTCTTCATCAATTGTGCTTTCTAAGTGGGCCTTTAGTCTTTCCAGGACGATTTTAGCTATTATCTTGGCAACGGCAGGAAGCACACAAATGCCTCTCCAATTATTACAGTCTGTGAGGCTACCCTTCTTTGGAAGTTTGATGATCAAACCTTCCTTCCACTCATTGGGAAAGGTCTCTGTATTCCACGCTTTATCAACAAGTGGGTGCAGCAAATCGGCAGTTACGCTTGGCGCTGCTTGATAAAGTTCGGCAGGAATGCCGTCAAGTCCGGCGGCCTTTCCTCGTTTTAGTGCAATAATTGCAGTGACTATTTCCTCTTTAGTCGGGGCAGTGGACCGTATACGCACATTTTGATGGTTAGCTAAATTATCTATATGAGGGGGAACTTCACCAGAGGTTACACGGTTCAAGACCGCGGCGAAGTGTTCTTTCCACCGCCTCATTTGGTCTTCTTCCAAGATAAGTAGCTTTCCATCACTATCTTTCACCGGATGTTGGCAGGAGTTACGACCACCTGTAAACTCCTTGATGACACCGTATACGGCGTTTAAGTTGTTATTTCTAGCGGCTTCTTCTGCTGACGCTAAAAGAGAATTGGCATAAACTCTTTTATCGCGTCGCACACTACGCTGAACTTCTCGAGCTTTCTGACGGTAAAGGAGTTCGATGCTGCTTCGATTGTCGTCTGAGGCTGCAGCCAAACGACCTTTCAGCTCCTTTCTTTCAACAATCCGCTGCCATGAAGCGTCGGACATCCAGGGCTTATTCCGGCAATCCGGGTTTGAGCCAAGGATGGTATTTGCGCTATCAATGTACGCATTTTTTTATGGCATCCCAGTTTTCGTTTATGTCACTATCTGGGTGACTAGTTATCTCAGCCGCTTTTTGCGCAAGATGGTCATTATATTGTTGTAAGACAGCTGGATTTTTTAGTCGAGCGGTGTTGAATTTGCGGGGCCTGGATCTTTCGTCGCTGGGGCGGCGCACGGCTGCAATACGCAATCGAACATTAGCGATCATAAGATAATGGTCTCTTCCCATCCCAATATCGGCACCCTTCTTGTTTCGCACGTCCAGGAGGCAACTCTTGAATCTTTTACTAATGGCGAAATGGTCGATTTGATTTTGTGTTCTGCGCCGATCAACAGAGGACCAACTGATTTTGTGGTGGTCCTTATGCTCAAACATAGTACCACCGATGAAGAGACTGTGAAAGTTGCAGAACTCCACAAATCTTTCACCGTTGTCATTACGATCACCAAGACCGTGTCTCCCCATCACATGTCTGAGCCCATAGTTATCAGCGCCAACTTTCGCATTCAAATCACCCATAACCATTATAGTGTCACCTTTAGGTGTTCTGCTCTGAACGGCGTTTAGTTCTTCGTAGAAGGAGTCTTTTGCCAAGACATTGTCTGGTTCAGTAGGGGCATAACATTGTATTATTGAGATGTTCCTCATTTTGGTCCGGAACCTGGCGGTCAAGACCCTGTCAGAGACCGGTTCCCAGGATAAGAGACAGTTTCGCGCGGCTCTGGTTAAAAAGAGCCCCACACCTGACTCACGGCGACTACCGGTAGCTTTACCGGAGTACAACATTACAGTGCTGCCCGTTGGAGAGATGAATTCTCCGCTGTTCCACCATCTTATCTCACTAACTCCTAAGATATTTAATTTGTACCTCAGAAATTCACTCTCTAATTGAAGAAATCGTGCGTTCTGGGGACCTTCTGATCCATTGTCCAGGAGAGTACGCACATAAGTGATAAGTGCAATTACTCAGTTTTGGAAAGAAAATCTCCATCGTGAATATTGAGGTATGTCGACTTATTTATTTTAATTATTTTTATTTTATTTATTTATTTATTTTGAATTTATTTGAATTATTTAACTGCCATTGTTGTCTATAACATAATTACTGGCATAGCGGTTCTTTTATTCGAGAATCCATAACGAGCTTGCTCTTTCATGTCCGATGAAAATTTTGTTTGGGAGTCTCCGAAATCAATTTCTCTCTTTTATCAATCTCCCGGATTTTATTTTGCGAGCAGTCGCTTACTGATTTTGGCACGGGTGGCACAATGGCAAAAGAAGAAGCTCTTTATTTAAAATATTTACGGAGGAACCCATGCCGCAAGGCAAGGAACAGCGAGTACAAAGCAAATGTTGGAAGTATTCCATACGTTGTAGATGCTAGTTGAGGGTCCTTTGATGTGTCCCTCCCCCGAAATGCATGGTTTTTGGATGAGCACAACACCGTAGGGGTCATCAAGCAGCATCTGTAGTAGCTCCGCTGACGCGGAACTACTGTAGTGCAGATTTATTTGCAACACCCTTAGCATGCTACAAGGGATACAGTTTCTCACCCGTAGAAAGTATTGTAGCGATTGGGTCTTCAGTCCCAGATTCGCTGTCTTCCTCGCTCAGCGTTATGCCGTCAGCCACCTTGGTTAAATGTTCTATGCCTAGATCCTTCTCCACTTCGTTGGCCTCAAGCGTGTTCTTGTTGTCGTCAATGGGGCTTCGTTTTTTCAGCTTCAATTTCCAATTATTGGGTATAGTACTCGTATGTCCTCTGCCTCTTTGCTAATATGAAGAATCAGTGTCTGCTTTTGTCTCTGCGAGGTGCTCGTTGACACGTAGGACTACCCAGTCCGCAGTGGAAATGTCCGGATTTTCTCGCTGGAATAGCTTTAGCGCCATCTCCTTGTTTCTCGTTAATAGGACTTTCGCCCTGGCCCCAGTTGGAATTTGGTCTCTTGCGACTATTTCCAATTGTGCTCCTTCCCAAAGACCGTCAAGCGTTGCAATGGTGCTCTTGCACCATTCAAGCATCGCTTCATTGTCACAGTTGATGATTTTTGCGTCGTTAAACCAACCTGCGTCATCGAAGGATGGCATGTGTTGATCTTCACATACAGCTCTTTCGGTCAGTTTGTCGAAAAGCAACGTCTCGACCAGCTCCCACCTCTCCCGGCTTAACTTGCCGAGAGGCTCGCAACGGTCTTTCTTCTTCGTATTTTTGGCACGCGTGGGCTCTTGCGCTGTAGTTGATCTCCCTTTCGCAGGTTGCCTATGTGGGGCCATTGCTGTTTCCTGGTTGAGAATTGTGGATCCTCATCCCACCGTTGTCTCTTAAAAGCTAGTTTTCTGTTTTAACTTTCCACAATACTGTTGAAGAATTTCGGATCACTGTTGGCAAATCCGCTTCTTGTCGAGAAGCGCTTCCTGGTATTCTCAATAGTTTCCTCGAATCATGCTAGCCTTTCCAACTCTTTCGGGGTAAAGTCTACTCTGGTGCCGAGGTTCCGCTTCAGCCTGATGGCTGTTTTATATTGCTTGAGGGGCTTGAGTTTTCCTTGGTCTGCTTGGGACTTACGGTCGTACGCCGAGCAGCACCCTCGCTTGACTGAGGGGAATTAAACAGAAGTTCCTCTTCTGCTGGTGTGATGTCGAGCCCCTGTTCCGAGCGATCCTGGTCAAGCTCAGCAACGAGGGGATTGACTGCAATTGTTGTTTGTAGCCCGAACTTGGGTTTTGAACCAGTAGCATGACCGTCTGAGCCGCCTGGTTTCCACGCTAACTCGACTGTTTTTGAAAGGCCGCTGGCGACTAAAGAGGTGCAAGAACCTCCCGAGCCCTCGCCGGTAGTCGCAGCCTTGCCTCCTACCGACACTTGGGTTGTTCCGTTTTGTCACTTTCTTCTCCATTGTTAGTATAAAGTTTTGGGCCTTCTTTAGCCGTCTACCGGCCCTGAAAAGACTAGGAAACTCTAACACCACACCAAGTTTTCCACCGCTATAAGAGAGCATGTCAATAAATTTCGCAGTGTTTGGGTGTATTAGAAGTAAGACTACTGGAAAATCGATTGGGACATTTTCGCGTAAACCTTGAAAATTAATGTTAAATATACGGTGGTCGGTGTGAATAAAATACTCGAAAGAAACCCCAACACTCTCCGAATTTGATGTTTTGAACAAAAAAAAAAAAATATTTTATTTTGAAAACCCCTTATCCAATATGCCTTACTTATCTTGTTGTTCACCAACAATTATCTGTTTATTCACTGAAGTTACCTAATAATTCACGGCGTTTAACTATTACACACTAGGAAATACGAATATTCAGAATTAAAAAAATAGTAGTTGATTATTTTTATACAAATCTTTATTTCAAAAATAAAAAAAATAAAACAAAAGTAAATTTGCAAAAAAAAATACTGAATTAGTATAAAAATAATCAACTTCTTTTTTTTTTTAATTCTGAATATTCGTGTTTCCTGGTGTGTAATAGTTAAACGCCGTGAATTATTGATAACTTCAGTGAATAAACAGATAATTGTTGGTGAACAACAAGATAAGTAAGGAAAATTGGATAAGGGGTTTTCAAAATATTTTTTTTTTTTTCAAAACATCAAATTAGGAGAGCGTTGGGGTTTCTTTCGAGTAACAAAAGTTATATCACATCAACACATCGATTTACAGAAGGTCGCCAAACCTTTAAAACGCCGCCCTCTAAACTAGCATTTTTTTACTTATCTACTTATTCACACTGACCACCGATTTGTCTCACAGCCCATTCACTTACAGGAATAACTGAAGATACGTATTCCTATATGTAAAACTGACGAGAATCTGACGGATAAACTGACGATAATCTCAAGCGCTAACGAGAATCTATTGGAAACTGACAATATTCCTACAGAAAAAACTGAATATAATCTATAATCGTATGACATATAATCATACAGTCGTATGACCGATTATCTTCATATATCGTTAGTTTTTCCTATAGATTTTCGACAGCACTTGAGAATATCATAAGTTTATCCTACAAAATTCTCTACGAATATAGTCAGTATAACTGATAGTGAAAGGGCTCCTTAAGATTTGTGTTAAAATACATTAGAAAGATGGTTAAAATATCAATACTGTATTTAAATCTATTATCTAACTCATTATTTTTTTTTCTACACAATGAGCCAATTTCGCGATCGATTTTAATATCACACAGAATTTTCTTGATATCATCCATCGGTGGCTATGATAGCCAGATGTATTGCTATAACTGTTGTAAAATTATTTTTATTATTCTTTTTTCTCATTGGAAATATTGAATTACTACAAATGCGAGTTGCGGTTTCTTGTCTACGGGAGATACGATTCTGGATTTTTTTTAGTAGTCATATTGAATAGCAATATGTACCCGTAAATAATTGTTCTATGTATGTCCCGTATATATTAATACGTTCTGTACTTGTGCATTGGAGATGCCAAATGAAAATGTCGCACAAAATTGATAGGGAAGTAATATTAACTGCTGATGGTGGATTTGCACATAAACCAGCCAGCCAAACTAAATTGTTTGATCACAGCATATTGTGGCATGGCGATGGTCTTTATCTTATCCGGACAATTGTGTCCTGTCGAAATAAAATCTAAAAATCTTGTTCTGGCGGGCGAAAAGAGATTAAACCGGAAGATATGCCAACATTAAAGTTTTGACGATTTTTTCAGGATTTTTTTTGCAATTTATGGTTTAGAAAAAAAGAGAAAATTCGATAGTTTTGCTATGGATTTGGATCTAATTAAAATTTGGCCATATTTCCTTTACGTATTCAAAGAAAACTGCCTCCAGTTTAACTTACCTCAGATATAGATAACCGATATCTCATGCATTTAATTCTCATAACACTTATACTTGATCTTTTATAAACTTTTTGAAAAAATTTGTTTAGTTTGTATATTACTCTTATTTTCACCATAGAACCTCATTTTGTGACTACTTTATCATTTAGTGCAATTTTTTTTACGCAATATACTGCCGAATCACCGAACGGAAAACATATCCAGAAATGTTCTTCTGGTAGACACCATACACGTTTTAAAATATTTATCTGTTGATCAGGTGTTTTTTCTTAATTAGAATTGATTTGTTTAATTAAAATAATTAGTCGAAGAATCACTGGAAATATTGACAATCCGCTAATTATTAACCAATATTACAACTTTTGTCAAAATAACAAAAAATCGTCATTTTTTTTATTGAAATCAGAAAATTATCTACTAGTACTTCCAGATCAAGTACATAAATTTCCGAGACAAATTGCTAAATATTCGTGACAAATAAATAAATATCCGCATCAAAAAAATAAATTTATTGAATAAAGAAATGAATTTTCAGCTTAAATAAATGAATTTCCGGATGAAATAAATAAACTTGCGATCGAATAAATTACTTTCCAGAACAAATAAATAAGTTTGCAGAACAAAAAAATTACTAGATGTAATAAGTATAAGCAAACAAACTTTCAGACATGGAAATTGTTTAATTTGTTTCGCCAATTCATTTTCTTTCTTGTGGAAATTAGTAGAAACCTAACTAACATCATATAATATGATGAAAAATTATTTATTTGAACCGGAAATTTATTTATTTCATACGGAATTTTTTTCATTTCACACGGATATTTATTTATTTCACACGGAAATTTATTTATTCTCCACAAGATGTTCGAAACCAGCTAATTGGAATATAAAACAATAAACTGAAATTGTAGCCAATAACCACTTTTTTTGTTGTGCCTTAATTCGTTGTTGTAACCGCTCCCCTCAAAAACCAAATGTGTATAATATCTTACCCAGAACACACAAAATACATATTGAGTGGTAGATAAAATAATAACATTTATAAAAAATTCCTTAAACACTTATATAGTTAGGAGTCCATTGTTTTATCGCTAAACATTGAAGAGCACATTTTCATTCGGTTTGTTTATTTTTATTTTCAACTTGTTATCATCACCCTCTTAGCCGCATATTTCTAGCAAATTTATTGAGGTTTCTCTCTCTTTTTCAAATCTTTCCGTCGAAATCAATGACTAATATTATATCTTTATGTCCGTTTACTTGTTCTGTTCAGATTGAAAAACCAGTTACTGAAGGATTATCACATCGAACACGAGATCAATGGGAAATTGAAAGGACCTCGTTGAAATTTGTACGAAAATTAGGTTCAGGACAATTCGGTGAAGTATGGGAAGGTTTATGGAACAATACGACACCGGTTGCTATTAAGACATTGAAATCAGGTAAGTTGATCATGCAAATGAATATTTTGAATAACTTTTGGTATTGATTTTTATATTCGTGTATCTATTTATTTGTTTTCAGGCACAATGGATCCTAAAGACTTTTTAGCCGAAGCTCAAATTATGAAGAAATTACGTCATAATAATTTAATTCAATTGTTTGCCGTTTGTACTGTAGAGGAGCCTATTTATATTATCACGGAACTAATGAAACAAGGATCGTTACTGGACTTTTTACAAGGTAAGAATACTTTTTTTTTCGTATACGTAAATTAGGGCCTGTTGTGAAGATTTGGAACAGAAAATGTTTTCCAGAAACATTGCACTGCAAGATTGTCGATTTCTAAGCTCATACTATGGTGAGTTGGATGGGTGGTCCGAAGAGGAACCACCTACAACATCAATTATCATCATCAATCAACATATTGTGCTACTGCCCTGATCCTAGAGAGCCTGACTAGATCTGTTGATCCAACCTGTTCGTTGCGATAAATCGCCTGAGATGTTCAGATTTAATCGAAGATCTCGGCCATAGGGAAGGTAATGCCGAAATATTCTGTTCCACGGTGAACAACGCTTTACATTCGCAGAGGGGGCGTCCTTCGATATGTAAAAGTGGTAAGCCGTCGGTCCGTCGTCCGTCTTCATTACTGCCGCAGGTTAAATGACATTTAGCATGAACCCAAACTATACATTTGTTTGGTTTGCGTCTCTGTTACCACTATTAACGTCGTCCGGTCAAATAGAAATGCTCCAACAATTTTATGTGCGTTTTCAAATTCTGGGTTGCGACAAATCGTAAAATTGTTAAACCCAACGCAGCAATAATTTCGGATCTTTGGCCACACTTCAAATTACAACAAAAATATGTCCGGCTGAATAGACGTCTCGATGGTCCTTAAGGTCGCGTTCAGATTGCCGAGCGATAAGCGCGCGACTGAGAGCGTAAGCACTAAAAAAAATCGAATGCATTGTTTCATATATTCAAATTGGCTAGCGCGTGAGCGCGCGATATTCCTAAGCACGTTTACGCGCTCAATCGCTCGGCAATCTGAACGCGGCCTTACCCGGCAATTCCAGTCTTTTTGAACTTTTTCACTATATCATGAATGGCTAAACGCGCTAGGTAGCCTTGAGGTCTGGGTCTCGGTCGTCACTCTACGATGCTTGCTTCTGGAGATCATGGATTCATTTCCCCGCCGCGTTAATAAAATAATAAAAAAAACTCCCATAGCGTTCCAAACTTGTCAGTAGAAGACGGCTATACGGATAAGAAGTGTATGCTAGCCACTACTACTAATCCGAAATGTATATGCTACCGAAATGTCAACAATGCATTGCTATGCTTGAGATATTGACGGGCCCATATCCTTGGAATTAACATAGCAACGAATACTACTCAATTGCCCTAACCCCTTGTGGGGCACAGCGCGTCAGCTGTTCCGTGTAGCTCAGTTTCGTTGGCCTAAACTGGTTTCGGAGAATGCAGTTGCCAGCATGCACCTCCTGCACATCCATGGCCACGATCGTCGTCGTGGACGGAATTCGTACCCGAAACGCCGGTAGTCAAACATGAGACTGATGCCTCAACACACTGTGCTACCGGTCGCCCCACAGTATGACCATTATACTAAATTGGCTGAAATTTTCCTATAAATGTCGATGCACAGTTCGTAAAAATGTTTAAAGCGTTCAGCATTTAACGATCCATTTCGTAAATTTGTTTTTGCAAACTAACAGCTAACTTTGAAACCGGGTGCAGTTATTGACCGCTGCTTGATTTATAGTACTGCCAATAAAGGAAGTTAAAATTAGATCACCTTCTACGAGTATACTACTATCTTTGACAAATGTCTTTCATATTTTTCTTTCTAGGAAAAGGACGAACTTTAAAAATGCCCACACTTATCGATATGGCAGCACAAATTGCCTACGGTATGGCATATCTCGAATCGCAAAACTACATACATCGTGATTTAGCTGCTCGTAATGTTTTGGTTGGTGAAAATAATATTGTTAAAATTGCTGATTTTGGATTAGCTAGGTAAGATTTTGTATTATTTCTGAAGAAACTATTGAAAAAGAAAATGGTAATTAAATCATTGTAATATTTAAATTTGTTTCTTTCTGTTTTTTTTTTTCTCAGACTTATCAAAGAAGATGAATACGAGGCAAGAGTAGGAGCACGTTTCCCAATTAAATGGACTGCACCAGAAGCTGCCAATTACAGTAAATTCTCCATTAAATCAGATGTATGGAGTTTCGGTATTTTATTAACAGAATTAGTAACATACGGACGAATTCCATATCCTGGTAAGTATTTTTCTGGACATGAAACATTACAATATTTGATTTGGATATATCATCGTAATGTAAGTTGTTGGTGTTCGAATCAAGATGGCTTCGATCTTTACCTGTAGGTTTTCTAACTGTTCTTTTCGTATCGTTGTGCTCGAGGAATGTAAGCGTCACTGATCTTCGGGCTTTATATAGAAACAACGCCACCTGAATCATTTTCCTTCAATTCTCTCGGCTCAATGACCGCTTCCTCCCATTTTAGGAGTTTAGCAATTATTCGGCGTTGGCATCGAATGAGTACCGAATTCTCGGTATTGCAGCGTGGTTTGACAGTCGGACGTTTTCCTCCAATTGTCTCGGTCAAGTGATCGCGTCCTCCAATTTCGAAAGCTCAGTAAATGTTCAACGTCAGCTTTCATTGAGCTTTCCCAACGATCTCTCGGACTCTGTTTTAGCCTTGCTCTGCTGATGTGTCCTTTCAATATTCGTTTAGGCATGTCGTTGTCGTTCATTCGTTGTACACGTCCTGACAATTGAATTCGTTTAGCTTGACGATTCTTAAAATTTTCAGCTCATCGTACAGTTCATACAGCTCATGGTTGTACCGTATACGGCATCCATTTCGGTCACGTCGTTTAATTTCGTCTGTCGTTTGTTACGCTGGCGTCCTTTGACAAGTTGCTATCCAGGTATTTGAAGTCGTCTACGAATTCGAAGTTGAGGCCTCCGATGTTGATATTGTGGGTTGTGCTGGTGTCCATGTTCTTAATGGCCACATTGATTGGATTACCATTCCAGACCGGTCTCGAGCGAAAAGAACACCACGAATCAACAACGAACGAATTCAAACAGCTCACATTATAGGTAGATAGGGACGAACGGCGACGAAACATGTTGATTTTAAACCAACTCACTTTCAACTTTGATCCGATGTGATCCCATAGGAGACCTGGATCAAAGACCAATCAGTTGTTTTGTATGGGAATTAACCGAAATTCAGTGAAATGCGTCTAATATTTTGGTGTTGTCCTCGTTATAACGTAGTTCAACTTATTTTACATCCGTGTCAAGATTAATTAGTAGTTCAGCTGCAAACAGGTTTCGAGACACGACATTAATGTCGTCTGCATACGCGGTGTGTCGACTGGTCGACCATTCATCCTCGGGATGACATATTCAAGTGTTAGGTTAAAGAGCACCCATCGTCTTGAGTCCAGTACGTGTTTCAAAGAGGTCAGTCAAGTCTTGCATCCTGACCTGACGTACGTTTCCTTAAAATCAACGAATTTTGTATATATCGCCGTTGTATTCCCTCCCCATTGCGAGAATTGGCTTTAGTAAATCTGCGTACGGTTTTATTCTTTTTCTTAAAATTTTCGTCAATATTTTGTGGGACGTACAGACAAGTACAAGTAGTCCTGGGTTTAAATCCGTTTTTATTAGTGTTTATTAGACTGTAGGAGTGAAGGCTTGCCTGGTGTTCTTAGTATGCAACTATTGTAGATTGTTGTTAATGTTCGGCAACTGCTCGTCAGTTTTGCTCGGGAGTTTTTATCTTGCAAAAGGTTCGGTAGTTCTGAATTTTTGGTATTATATGTTGTATAGGTCGGTAGGGTAGTAAAAACTCCAAGTTTGTGTCACTACTTTACTTCTGTAGCCGATGTTATTTAGCTTTGGCGTTAGTTCTAGCATCTCGGAAGATCGTTTTACTTTTCGATATGATCGACATCTCACCGGATGCCCATTTCTTGCATATGACTACTTTGCCTTAACCCCTAGTGGGGCATAGAGCGTCAACTATTCCTGCGCGCCATCCAACTCTGTTCTGGGCAACCGCACGCAACTCCCCCCCATCTATTACCCACAGACTCGCACTCCTTTGACACAGAACGGCGCTATGGAATTTTAGGATACCCCCGTGGTCGTCCTTGATTGGAAATGGGGTTCCATTTCATGGCATGTAAAACATACAGTTACATCCTTCCACCATGTGTGACCTATCCACTGCCATTTTCGCCTGCGTATCAATTCGTCGATTGGCATCTGATCCGTACGCTGACTTAACTCTTCATTTGTATTGTTTCGGGCCTGAAAATTCTTAGAATTCGACGAAAACTTGCAGCTTTCTGGTAACTCTTACGGAAACTTTTCATGTACTGCTCCCATACAAAAACACAGACAGCACCAGAGAGTGAAACAGGCCCAGCTTGGTCTTGATGCTGAAATAACTTCTCTGCCAGATTTTTGACAGCATGCAGTATGCGCATTTAATGGTTTTTGCCCCCCAATAATTTCAATTGTATTTGTTGTCGGCCCACCGCCTAACCCTATTAAGGGGCTACCACGGACAACAGTGGATAATATAGTTATTGTTGTTGTTGCAGTTGATTGTTGTAGGAAGTTCGTGACCGGCGAAACTTGGGCAGCTATTTACCGTTATCAGAGGGCGCCCACGTGGAGGACGATGAAATCGTTTTTTTGTCGCATTTTATTTCCCTTCTTCTTCTTCCTTGCCATTTCATGCCACTCTGCGGTTTCGCGTTGCTCTGCCTGTGGTGTTGGCGCTTCGCCCATTCTGGCGGTATAATTTCAGCTTCCTTCTGCAGGCAGCTCGGTCTTGAATCGTATCATCGCCCAGATTAATGCGTTATTGTTGCTTCTTCATCTGATCGATCCACGTGTGTTTCCGTCTGCTTCGGGGTTTGGGTCCATCATTGATAGTGCCTTCATGACTGGGTTCTCAGGTGGACGCCTTAGAACGTAGCAATACCAACCCATACGACGATCTTCGAGCTTTCCAGTGATCAGTTGCTCAACAAACAAGCTGCCTCGGATGTAGGTACTTTTGACACGATCCTTTTTGATCACACCGGCTGACATCCGTTGCATTTTCATCTCGGTCGCAGTCATTTTACTTTCGTATGTATTGTATATAATCCAGCATTCAGACCCTTACATGAGTGTGGGACATACGACCGTTTTGTACAACTTGCCCTTAAGCTTCCGTGGCATCTTCTTGTCGCAGAAAACTCCCAGAGTTTTCTCGCCACATCATACAACCGACACTGATGCGATGTTTGATGTCGTCATCGCAGGTTGCTTCCTTGTTGACCATCGAGCCCAGGTATTCGAACCTTATAAACTGAATTTCTGTTTTCTAACAATTCTGATAAACTTTTAAATGATTTGTCTTTCAATTACAATATCTTCAATGTGTCGTCTTTTTTCTTCTTACGTCTTTCAGGTATGACAAACGCCGAGGTACTAACACAAGTCGAACATGGTTATCGTATGCCCTGTCCGCCTGGTTGTGATCCGCGCCTCTACGAAATCATGCTGGAATGTTGGCACAAGGAGCCAATGTGTCGACCAACATTCGAAACACTACAATGGAAATTGGAAGAATTCTACACTATGGATCCGAGCGATTATAAAGAGGCACAGGCCTACTGATAAATACTGATTTATCTATGAAACAACATAAAATGGAAAATTCAACAAAACAAATCGTTTCTTTCTAATGGTTTTTTTTAAAGCTATAATGACCGATTCAACGGTGTGTGACCGACAAACAACAAAATTGCATTCTCTAACGCACGTATTGAATACATTTTAGAAAGTTTGAGAAAGTAGCGCAGATAATAAAATTATTATGGTCACAGTCAGACACACCACCACCACTAACACACACACACAGACACACACGTTAAATCCAATTTAATATATTAGTATGAATCGCAAAAAAAGATAATAAATATGAATCCAATCCAAAAAGTAAGCAACAAAGATAAAGAATTTAAATATAGTTGAAAGATACAAAGATGTTGAAGAAAACCTTTTTATGTTTTACTACTCTCCTATAATATCTGTACTGAAGATATTATTTCTAGTATTTTTTTTAGAATGAACCAATTCCTTCCGACTTGTAACAAACTTGTTTCTCCTTTTTTTATATAAACATATATAGTAGAAATATATGCGTAATCATAGTGGAAAATGTATACACGCGAGTCCGGGTTCGTATTGTATTGTGTAAAATACCGTCACGATCGGCATTAATACGGACCTGGCGACTTTCTACAGGTGTACAATAAAGTAGCTTGATAAAAGTAAAAACAGAAAAAAAAAACGAAAAATGTGTTATAAACGAGTATTAATAAGCTTAATTGCATCAGTTTGATAATAGCCTTCCAAATAATGCAATTTTTAGTAATATTGAAAATTTTGTTAAAAGAAAAGAAACACACACAAACAAACAACAAAGAAAAATATAAACAATTCACTAATGAGAAAACTGCCTATAGTTATTCCTTCAAAATGCATTCATGTTATTTGCAAGGTACATTGGTCTTCGTATATTTAAAGCAAAATTACCAGTTTTCTGTAATCTTTGCATTTATCCAACGAAACGCGGCACCATAAGCCACAAAGTGAAATAACTATGTAAATGTCGCTGTGCAAAGGGCTACCTTTGAACTCGAAAGAGTTTCACATATTGCTTATTTATTTAAATGCATTTACAACAAGAAAGAAAAGACGCATACGCTTATGTGTGTCACGTTTTTACACCCTGTTTTCTATAAAAATCCACAGAGATATCGATTTTTTCCCGATGAGTACCTTGAACACTTTTCCCTATTTTTTACTATATTCATACATGGACCATTCTTTATTATTATTCTATTTCTTCCATTAAACTCTTTCTCATTCTTTAGTCACCATACACTGTCGAACTCAAACACGAACCTAGTACAAGTGGACCGGTTTTCTTCACACCTATGTGAAGTGTATGTGTGTCAGAGGACATTTGTACCAGGTTCGTGTTTGAGTTCGACAGGGTATGGTGACGCTAATACTATTAGGCTTTATTTTTTAGCTGAAAACAAATTAAATCAAATTTATTCTATTTTTTAAGGATTGACTATGAATAAATGCATTTTACATGTGACAAAACAAACAAATTAAAAAAAATATATATATATAATTTTGTTGGTCGGACGATGATCATCATGATTATGTACTGAGACTATGTATTTGTAATGAAAAGATTTCCCCTCCAAGTATCTTAGCAATTATGAAATGAGCTAATTTTAGATAAAAAAAACCGCGAGAGACATGAAATTTTAGGGAAAATTTAACAATAATTTCCAATTTATTTTTTCTAATACGTTTTAACGTCTTATATAAATAACAACATTCAAATTGATTACTTTAGAATGGGTTTCGCGCACACACTCACTAGAACAACACCCAAATTATATACAAATATAATTTCGTTGAATTCTTTTACGTGACTTTATATGTTATACATTTATTTTTTCTATTAAACAAATAAAAGAACAAAAATAATGCTGTAAACGAAGATACAAAATATTGAAGAAAATTGCTAGTGCTATGCTGCACTACTATCACATTATTATAGAGTATGAATTTATTTAGAATCAAAATGAATGGATAACTGATTTTATTATAGCCTAATTTTTTTTATTGCTAACTATTACGATTATTGCAAATATTTTTTTCTATTCTTCTTTTGATTTTTTATTAATATCTCTATTTTTAATATTGTGTCTGATAATGATAAATGATTGATGATGATGACGATTATTATTATTACTGCATTGTAATGTATTTATTTTCAGTTGCTAATTTACGTACACGCTATTTTTGTGACATCGACTTCTTTGATTTCGATGTAAATTATTTATTTTTATTGAACGTCTTTCGTTCCATCTTTACTTTACATGTCGAGTCGATTTATATTCACTGATATTTTTACGATTATGATGATGATTATTTTTAAAGTTAATATTTTTTTTTTTAAATTTACTTATAGCGAATAAATAATTCAAAATACAAAGAGAATTTATTTGAAAAATATCTTATGAGTTTTTGTTTATTGTTTCATGGTGTAGATCCGGGGTCAGCAAACTCCGGCTCATGACTTGGTAAGTAACGATCAAATAGTCGTGGAATTTCGAAAATCTTTTGTTAGGTTAGGTTGGGTGGCAGCCTAACGACCGCTTGGGTCCATAGCGGTATCTCGTGATTCTGATACCCATTGCGTTCCGATGTTCATCATCATCATGGCGCGACAGCCCGGCGACGGGCCTTGGCCGCCTGGATCATTGTCCTCCAATTATCTCGGCCACGTGACCGCGTCCTCCAATTTTGGAAGCCCAGTAGCTGCGCGGCGTCCACACCTACTGAGCTCTCCCAACGAGATCTTGGTCGTCCTCGCAGTCTCGCTCCGTCGACTCGTTCTACATTCATTACTCTCTTAGGCATGCGATCATCGTCCATTCCTTGTACAGGGTGGCGCAAAACTACCGTTATGGTTTGAATGTTTAATAACTTTTTTATTTAATGGTTAATTATTATATTTTTTTTTTGTTATACAGTATATTAATGGGGAATAATTTTGGCTTAAGTATGAAAAATTATATCCCGCAAGTGGTGGCCATTTTCGGCTTCGCACATTCGTGCTCTTTCCAGTACATTTTCCATAACTTTTTGTAAAATTTCGGGTGTTATGGCTCGAATTTCATTGCGAATGTTTTGTTTTAGCTCTGGTATGGTCACTGGCTTATTTACGTATACCCTTTCTTTCAAATAACCCCAAAGAAAACAGTCTGGCACTGTTAAATCCGGTGAACGTGGGGGCCAATTGAAATCGCTTCTGCGCGAAATAATGCGTTCGCCAAAGAGGTCCCGTAACAGAGCCATTGTATCCCTTGCAGTGTGGGCTGTGGCTCCATCTTGTTGGAACCACAACTGTGGATGGTTTTCTACAGCTGGCCTCGAAAAATTGTCCAGCATCGTTCAATATTCAGCACCATTAACCGTAACTGCGGCGCCATGTGCATTTTCAAAGAAATATGGACCAATGATCCTTTCAGACGATACGCCGCACCAAACAGTACACTTAAGTGGGTGTAATTGTTGCTGATGAACTGTTCTTGGATTTTCCGTAGCCCATATCCTGCAATTTTGCTTGTTTACGAAACCATTCAATTGGAAATGGGCTTCATCGCTCATTATCAAATTGTGAATGAAATAGCGATTTTCTTCTGCTTTTTGTCGGAACGAAATGGCATAATCAAGCCGTTGTTGGTAGTCTATCGGCTTCAATTCTTGCACAAGCTGAACCTTATACGGGAACATGTGCAATGTAGCCAAAATCTTCTGAAGGGACCTTCGCGATAGCCCCAGTTGTGCCGAACGTCTTCTTGTCGATGTTTCTCCACTGTCCTGCACACTATCCACACACGTTGGATATTTTCTTCCGTGTGGGCCGTACGAGGTCTTCCGGTACATGGAATGTGTCCTACTGTACCATATTGTTGAAAATTTGCAACCAGGCGGTTTATTGTTGGTGCTGAAGGTCCAGTACGCACATTAAAAAAACGACGATAAGCACGCTGCGTCAAAACAATTGACCGTTGATTTTCAAAATAAAATTCAACAATTTTTGATCGCTGCTGTGTTGTGTACTGTTCCATTTCAAATTCCCGAAGTTTTCTTCACAAAATTCTGAAATAAAAATAAAAAATAAAAATTAAATTAAAAAGTTATTAAGCATTTGAACCATAACGGTAGTTTTGCGCCACCCTGTACATGCCCTGCCCATTGAAGTCGTTGTATTTTGACGATTTTCGAGACTTGCAGCTCATCGTACAATTCATACAACTCATGGTTGTACCGGATGCGTCATCCATCTCGATCGCAAACAGCCCCGAAAATTCGCCGTAGAACCTCACGTT
This sequence comes from Chloromyia formosa, assembly GCA_964017055.1. Classification (NCBI taxonomy): domain Eukaryota; kingdom Metazoa; phylum Arthropoda; class Insecta; order Diptera; family Stratiomyidae; genus Chloromyia; species Chloromyia formosa. The sequence goes on along the minus strand of OZ024818.1, from coordinate 12,522,289 downwards.
CAAATGTATCTAAAATAGCATGTTTTCGGAGGCTTGAGTTAGGGTCCATGCTTCGCAGCCATAGCATAGCACTGGTCGTATAATGGTTTTGTACACGCGGAGCTTCGTGTTTCTGTGCACATGCTTCGATTTCATTATGAAATGAATGAGAAAAAAGTCTTATTAGCTAACTGTATCCGTCGCTTGATTTCGTCGGTTTCGTTGGCGCCCCTAGACAAGTTGCACCCCAGGTGAAGTTGTTCACGAACTCGATGTTGAGGTCCCCCATATTGATGCTCGGTTGTGCAGGTGTCCTTGTCGATTGGATCATTATTTTAGTTTTACCCTCGTTGATACGTAGTCCAACTTCTTTTGCAGCGGTATCGAGCGTATACAGAAGTTCTTCTGCGTCGGCCAATCGGCGTACGCTGCTAATTGTATCGACTTGATGAGTAGCGTCTTGCTGTTGTCCACATTCATAGCCCGAATAGCGTATTCCAGTGCTAGGTTGAAGAGTGTCGGTGCCAGTCCGTCGCCCTGTTTCAGACCAGTGCGTGCTTCAAATAGATCAGTCTATTGTGGATCCTGACTTGTGAGACGAAGTTGGTCATCGTCATCTTTGTCAGTCGCACTAATTTGGCCGGTATACCAAATTGCAGCATAATGTTGTACAGTACTCCAGGATCGATACTGTCACATGCCTGCTTGAAGTCGACAAAGATTTGGTATACGTTTACGTTGTACGAGTATTCACAACACTTCTGGAGTATCAGTTTGACCGTAAAGAGCTGATCGGTTGTGGAGCGACCAGGTCTGAAACCGCTTTGATATTCGCCAATGATTCGTTCTGCGTACGGTTTTATTCTATTTTCCAGAATTTTCGTTAAAATTTTATAGGACGTAAAATACAAACTAGTGACATGCCCCTGTAATTCTCACACCACACTTTATCTCCCTTTTTGGGAATTGGACAGTTGATGCTTCTGCGTCAATCGTCTGGGATCTCCTCGTCCTCCCATACTCGCAGGAGTAATTGATGTATGGCATTAGCTAGACCCGTTCCACCGAATTTTAGCAGTTCAGCTGGAATCTCATCAGCGCCCGGCGCTTTATTTCGTTTTAGTGACCGCAACGCGTGATCAACTTCCTCTACTGTCGGGGGTTGTATGGGTGGGCCTAGATCAACAATATCGTCGAGAGCTTCTTGTGTGCTTCTGTAGCATCACTCAGAAGCTTATCAACCGCAAAGATTTTGGGAGGGCTGATTCTCGATTGGTGCACTGAGGAAATTCTACATCTGTAGGTCGTCTTCACCAAGTGATGATCTGAGTCGCAGTTTGCTCCTCGATAGGAGCGGACATCCATCACACTAGAGGCCCATCTCCTGCAAATGAGGACGTGGTCAATTTGGTTGACGGTATGTGCGTCTGGAGATTTCCAGGTCTGCTTGTGAATGCGTCGATGCGGGAAACATGTAGAGCTTACGACTAGATTCCTACTGCAGGCGAAGTCGGTAAGTCGCTGGCCGTTGTCGTTACATTCTTCATGGAGACTGTGGCCTCCAGTGGTCCCCCGGTGCCAACTTTAATTTCCGAATTTCGTGTTAAAGTCTCCCAGCAGGAATTTAACGTCGTTTATTGGAAGTGAGTCGAAGAGAGTCTCAAGGCGGGCGTAGAACTCGTCTTTTACTGCGTCTTCTTTAACTTCAGTCAGGGCGTGCAGATTGATGAGCCGGAGATTGAAGAATCGAGTCCTAATGCGAACCGCACACAGCCGTTCATGTATGGGTTTGAAGTCAGTAATCTGCGGCTTGAGGTGATTGTTTACTATAAATGCTGCTCCAAACTCTTTGCAGCCCGATGGTTTGCCACTTGTAAAAATTGTGTGCGATTTCTTGTCATTGATCTCGCTGCCAAGCCAATTTGTTTCTTGGACTGCAGTAATGCTCAGTTTGTACTTTTCGATCTGTTGAAGGAGGGCCTTCTCGGCCCCCGGTTTGTTCAGGGAGCGTACATTCCAGGATCCGAAAGAATAATCCTTTAGTCGTTTGCGTGGTCGTCATTGTTGATCCGTCCAATCCGAGGCTTTTGTTCCAGCCAAGAAACCAAAAAATTCTCCTTTCACCCCTTTACCCGCGCGAGCTCTCACTCCACAGGCGGGGACTTTTAGTATAATATACTCCTAGTACCAACCAACAAATCGCGCAAAGCTTCAAAATTCCTTTATTTTTTTTTCTCGATTTTTCCTCGTCACCTGAGGTAAAAGAAGCTCGAATGTTCCTGACTCATTAACGAAGCTCCAAACACTTCTCTAGCTGAGACCAGCAACACCTTCTAGGTCTTTGAAAAAGTAGGCTTCCTTGTATTTTAATCTTCTGCTAGCGAGCGCTGGACATTCGCACTGTTCACGTGACTGTGAACAGAGTTAAGAAACACCATAACATACTTTTTTTAACACGACATACTTTTTTTACTGACATGCTTATTGCAATTTATGTAATTGACATACTTCAATTCTTATTGTAACACATTTGTAAATCGACACAATTAATTCAAATTTTGAAAACGTTGACAATTTTGTTTGATATGAATTCTGTGATTAATTTCAATAAACCAGTTCAGTTCAAGCATTCTACATGTTATCATTTTAATACCTTACTGGTAACATTGATTGGTAAGGTACCTTAGAGTTTCCTCTGTATTTGGTAGCTTGTAATTCCTGCATCCACTATCAGTGATCAGTTTTAATTTGTATGCGCTAACAAGCAGTGCCCATACAATGGGTGAGTACAGCTTCGAACAAGTGGACCAATTTGTTTACTTGGGGGCCCTACTATCAAAGGACGGTAACGAAAACATGAAATCCAGCGACGAATCACAGCAGCAAACAAAGCGTTCTACGCAGCCCTACACTGCCCATAATGAGGTCGAAACTTGTCCACAAAAATAACAAGTGGCGCATTTATGTGTCTTTTAGTTTCGTCCACACCATGAATTGTTCCGCCCTGGAAGCTCCTGAAGAGTACAATCCATCGTCTGGACGAACCCAGAAGACATGTGAAGAATTGTCTTTATGCTGATTAATTTTTCGTAGTACATACTATTTATAGTGGATAGCTAAGCCAAGTCATTGTTGACAATGACCCACTCCACTATATTCTTAAAGAATATGTTTCGTTACTTCTACGAACGACATTTATTTTTCAACGAATTCAACTTTCCGTGGTCCACACTAATAAATAAAACATTTCAATACATAACTATTGAAAAAGAAGTAGCTCTATTACTTCCAACCTTTTTCCGTGATTAAATTCTAAGGACTAGAGAAAACTTGTACTGCCAGATATAATTTCGGATATTCTCATTAACAAAGAAGACACTAAATTAAGCAAAACATTGAGGAATTTCTGATCCACGTTTTGCCAAATGTAAAGGTGTAAAGTGTAAAATCATTCAAAACTTGAGTATTTTATGTATTGTTTATATAAAGAAAAAAAACTGATAACACGATATGGTACATGTATATGTCGCCAATCATTTAAAATGTCTTTCAAATCGATAAACTTCAAAGGAGTCTTTTACTTAATATACAGCACAAAATATATTTAACTTTTATTCTATTGAATTATGAAATTGTAAGACAAATAAACTACATACATATTTATTCTATAAAAGATCTTCTTAAAGTACCCTAAAACTAAACATGATCGTAACGAATGCTTTCAAACATTATTACAAAGACTCTATTCGAAATCACGAACTGATTATAAATTATTAAATTACATCTTAAGTGAGAAAAAGAAAATAAAATTTAGATAAGCATCTAAATAAATTATTGTGGATGTTTGTATATTTCGCTAAAATGAAAATGAAAAATAAATAAAACGTATTTTACTATTAAGAAGAAACTATGCAAAAAAGATACATATTTGAAGAGATAGTTGAAGAATGAATATAAATTATTTCCGAATGAGTTTTCCATAGTCCAAACACCTAAACACATATTTAAATTAAGATTATTAATATTGTGTGTAATATTTATCAAACTGCAAACATTTACCAATGAAAAAGCGCGAAGTATGAGTTGTTAAGTTTGAGCGAAAGAACATACCGACTATGTTAGTAATTTCCGATTATGTAATTCCTTTTTATATACAGTCCACGAAATGAGTAGATTTAAGTTAACGAATATTATTGTTGAATAATTGGATTGGTTTTGAATTCTATATTGTTTTTTTTTTAGTTTTGTCATTCAAAGAAATTAAAAATGTGAGAACACACCATTTTTTAATTATCGCAATAAATATTAATTTATAAAAGCGAAAAAAAGAACGATTGGTTTTATTATTGTTGTTTCTCTTAAAGAGTATTCTGCCCGCAGCTTTTTTCGAAGGCTGCCATTTTGTTTCGCGCGATGGACATTTTGGTAGGAAACGTCACATGGGCGTGGCCATTTTTGTTTGGGATAAAATAGAATGGATGAATGGCCGCGGCCCTGGAAGCCTTCTGATATGAATTTGACTTTTCTGTTTTCTCCTCTATTATGCTTTCCCCTCCGGTAACTTTAATACAGACAATTGTCAATTTTCGGATCTGAGAAATATTTCCACAGACGGCATACCCCGCCGTTTTGTCAAAAAAAAATTGTCAAGTTGTTCCACAAAGTACATGTAAAATTCACGCAACACTGGAATCCACGCTGCACGCTCCGAATTGTAGTATACCGTTATGTTGCTTTTTTTATCTTCTCCTGTGACTATGCGGACTTTGTTCTCGATGTCACCGCTGATAAAATCAGAAGTCCACGAGTGAGGCTCCAAACAGAATCGGTTGGCTAATCCACAAAAGGGATTGTACTGCCAGGGTTTGAAAATCGTTTTTGAAATGTTTTTGATCGCCTACTCCTGCCTTTCTAGACGATTCTGAACCACCTAAATACAGTTATAAACGCGTTGTTAACGTGCACTAATTCGCAGCACAATCACTCCACTATAAGGCAATTCACTAAAAAAATTCTCAGGGAATTGTTAACTACAATAGTTTGCTCAAATAGGTTTGTAGGCTATAAGCGCAGCAAATTAATAATAAAACACTTTGCAACACGTCCTGGACGCTGGCTATCGGATGACTGGCTATGTTGCTTTGGTGACAGGGCGCCGGTGACATCTGTAACTGTATGTATAGAATCGAAAACTCATTTTATTCGTTCAAATCCTTACAACCATTGAACAAAAAAGCTGTCAGCAGTGAGAATTGATTTCTAATAAACTTTATGATATCAAAAGATATTATATAATGGATGAATAAAAGGTTTTTTACGAGCCGCGGAGAGAAGGAAATTTTTGGGTTCAAAGTAATTTATGGACGATTTTTTTTTTATTGAAATAAATCTGTTTTGCGGAATCTCGGACAATCGCGTCTCTAAAGGTGGACATTCACGGACGGTCCAAAGTCAACTTTTCCCTAGTCGAAGCCAAAATTTCCCTGTCAAATCCATACATCGATCGACCAGGGAAATTTTGGCTTCGGCCGAGGAAAATTTAGGTTTGGACCGTCCTTGAATGTCTAGCATAAAGAAGTCGTTGAGTGAGTAAAGTTTTTTTGCGCACCCGCGAAAAAATACCTGCCGGACAAACGAGAGAGAATCGCAATGTAGCCGAAATGTAGGTTAGGTTAACGGGGCTGCCTTGATACAACACAGCACACTTAGACCTCTCATGGGTCCATTGTGATACCACCAATAACAATAACAATTCACCTCGCTGAAGAAACCTAGGTTCCAAACCAGCCTGTGCTGGCAATGTAGCGGTTGAGCTGTAACACGCTCATATCCTTGAGGTCCTCCAGGTCATAGTAAAACCAGGAGCCCAGGAATTTCTTCCTGACATTGAAGGTGCAAAACATTCTCTTCCTCATCAGTAAAAAGTCCTCCCTTGGAATGGAATGTAAAAAGTGCTCCCTTGGAAATCACCATCGGCCGTCATTGTACCCCTTCACAACCATTGTCTATCGCCCCTTAGGCTTTGGAGGTTTTATCTAGTGGTGCTAGAAGATAACAAGAATGTTTTTTTTTTACAATTTATTTTCACATGTTATGATTGAAGTCTTATGATAAATTCGGTTACGAGTGAATTACAAATCGTTTAAGTGCTCGGTGGCGGCACAGTGTCAGGAAAATTCGTGATTGAAAGTTTGGAAAAAAGGAAGGAAGATAACATCCGAGCTTAACCGCTTGACAGTAAGAACCAACCTTCCGTCGGCGCGGTATCTTATTGAATTGGGACAAAAGAGAAAATGGAGTAGTGTGAGAGGGGGTGGATATGCGAGACAGGAAGGCGAATTATGTTCTGTAAAATGACGGCTCGAGCTGCGTACGATTACAGGGTTAGAGCAGCGTCACAGGTGAGTCTTGATTTATGTTTGTTGTTTTTTTAGGGTGTTATAGTAAAAACAAAACCCTTATAAAATCGGTCAAGTGTCTATCTGTCTGTCTGTCCATGGAATATCTCACGAACGAAGCTACTTACATGAAATTTGGGGGCAATGTGTAGACATACCTATTTTATATTTATAATTCGCTGGAGAAACCAATGCGTCGTAATAGGCTAACTTTGAGGGGGTGTCCCCATAGAGGAGAAATGAAAGTAAAGAAAAAATTTGTCTGGTATAGACAATAAAGATGCGTCTTACGTTCGATCCAACGTTGGATCCAACGTTTGAATCAAACGATTTGACAATTGAAGCGACAAATGTATCTTCTCAACGGCAACGGTAATTCGATCATTCATTCAAACGTTTGACGGTTTGGACGAGTTGTCAATTAATCAATTAAATTGAAATTACTTATCATGCTAATGGCGGAAGGAAGAAGAGATAGCATCTGTTGCTGCCGCCATGGTGGTATTGTCGTGTTGTTACTTTTTAATTTAAAAAAAGAATCCGGTTTACCAAATTCGTCGTGCCTTGCAACCGAGCTTGCTTCAAATGTTTCTGCTCAACGGTTCGGCTATTGTTTCGTTCAAACGTTGGAACGTTCGAATTCATTTGAGCGTCTTCCAACGCGAATGTTCGACACTTGACATTGGAAGCTCGTAGCTCGACATTCGGCCACACGATGCTACGAACCATCAAGCGTCCAACGTTAGAAGGTGTTCGTAGCATCGTTTAGAAGCGGCTTAAGAAAGGTACTACCGAGTACAGTCCATTTCTGACATTTTCTTCAAATTCGAAGATAGAGGAAAAGAGGGAGAGGGGAAAATATGAGATCATAATTTGTCCCACTCTCTCTCTCTCTCTCGTATAGGCAAGTGGGGTGTCGTGAGCAAGGTAACGTTGAGTGCATTCTGTTTTTGGCATTTTCTTTAAATTTAAAAAAAAGGGGAACAGTGGGGAAGGAGAAGGTGGCCGTCACTGAGCTACAGCAAGCTCGTGCCGCCGCCTTTAAGCTGAGGAATTTTCGCCCGATGGCGCTGGCGGACGCTCACAGTCGCTTCGGCAACTATTCACTCCGTCCCCATGGACACGTAGGTGACCGGCAACACCTGTCCATTACAAATTATCGACTGACAAACATCACACAAAATCGGTGTGCTCTTAGATCGACTAGTCCGCATTGTTTTGAATTTCCAGCATTTTAATCAGATTGCAATTGAAAATTTAAACTTTTGTTTATAATTATTTTACTGTTTTATTTATATAATTCATTAATACTACAAATGGTCATAAATAACTATAATACACGTCTAAATCGTCAAATATTGCTTCATTTCGCTCAACATATTTTCCCCGTCATCATTTACACTTGAATCACTTTCAATTAACAAATATTCACACAATATCATCAATTTGTATGTTATGTATTTAAATATTAAAAAGTAAAAACATTCTATATGCAAATATGTATATTACCTATATATCGCACTATGTGTAAATTGTGGTTGGTTGTTTTGTTGGTTTTCGATTTCTCTCTCCCTCTACTTTGTCTAATTTGTATCAAGTTAACTTATTTTGTCTTATTTATTCGATTAATCATACGACTAACCGACCAGTGCACACGAATTATGATTAAGTAACCGAAAATGATGGCGGGAAGTGAGATGAATGTTGCAAGTCCTTCGTATATAAAGCGGGGTGCGAAAATTTTCCAGACCATCAAGTGCCGACAGTGTATTGTGCATGCCATCATTGAACAGAAGACCTTTAGGAAATGCAAAAAAGGGAAAGTTTGAGCCCTCATCGTTTCTTCTTATTATCAACACAAACAACACTCACCTTAATGCCCTGCAACATGAAAAATTGAGTCGCCAGCTTTACCAATGATCCAATAAACAGATGCTCGTTCTCGTAGAGAACAAGATCGCCACGTGTAATATCGAAATTCATCAGTTGCGTATCTGAATCGTTCTTATTAATAACCGTCTCGCGGACATCAGCATAGTTACTTGTCAGTTTTTTATCCTTCAATTTCCGTCGCAGTAATGACGGAAAGAGAGCGTACAGTGCAAACAGCTCCGTATTCAGAAGACCGTATAAGGTTAGGAAGAATATCTGTCCGCAGAAAGTGTTAAACAGAACGAGAATGCCCGAAATGAAATTCGAATGATCGAAATTCGCCGATCGTCCGACAAACGCCGCTCGCCAATTGATTTGAGACATGGTCGGTTGGTGAGATGTCGCGTAGAAACAGAATTGCGATAGAAGATACCAACTAACAACGGCCGCAAATGTTGGTTGACAACAGGACTCTATAGGAAGAAAGACAATATTTACAAAATTCTTCCGAAACAGCAAAATGTAGATTACCCAGATTCGTCGCCGTTCGATACCTCAGAATCGAATTTAACAGCAACAACGCAGCTCCCACGAAAACGCAAATAAAGAATCCCAACGATGAACGCGCTTCCAACAATAAAACTAATGTAACAGCCAGAAACACACCAAACGATATCAAAACTGACGAATAAATAGTTGCCAGTCCATACACCACTGGAATATCGCCGCGTTGATCCTTCTGATCGCCTTCATAGATGCTCTTCATTTTTTTGAATATTTCCGGAATAACATTGCCGTACGGATTCACCGATATTGTGGGATTCTTCCGTGGCAGCACGTACGTCATTAGCGGATAAACGAACAGCACGCCAATTTGAAGCAATAAAAGTCCATAGATCACCAGAGCCATAGCATCAATTTGCGATGGATTAACATTCCGAATGTTGCTGCTGGACAGCAAAATATGGCCGCCGGCACAAACAGCAGCCACTGTTGGTCCATATCGTGCCAACATGACATTTATCGAGAAACCAGTGAGATTGCCACATGATCGCAGGTAAATTCTTGTGAGTGTTGTATAAATCAACAAAACGACAACGCTAAACATGTAGAGTTGAGTGCGTGAGCTTTTCTTATTTCCACCCGCCAGAAATTCGCTACAGTTGCCCTGTTCCTCGCGACATTGGAAGAAATTATACGCGAGTCGAAGCAATACGATTGCAGCCACGCCAACGATGATCAGTCCAAATTCAACCGATGTCAAAAATTGCGACCAGCGGAATTTTATTTTCAAACGAAACCGGTTGTTCTCCTCAATGAGTTCGTAGACAGTTAAAATGACTAGCGCCATCAGCAAATACGACAATATTTTCTGCTCCTCAATTATGAAACTATTCGAAAAGAAAACGCTTGCCGAAATCAAAAAGATACAACGCGTGGGCAAGTTACTAAATCTCTTCGTGTTACTCCAATTCACGGCAATTCGTGGCCAATTTTGTAGAGTTAAAATCGCTAACATCACAGTGCTAACAATATTCGTTACAAACAGGACACTGTGCTCTTCCGTTTTCATTGACAACTGTTTGTAGTAGCGATAACCAAAAACGCCTGCAGCAAAATTCACTAAATATACAAATCCCAGCGAACTAGTCGTGAAAATTGTCATCAATTGTGTCGGCTTTGAATTGTTTATCAACAAAAAACTGAAGAAAATCGGCAAAAATGTTAGCAACAATCCCTGCGACATTTGATTCGCGTCAAATTTCACCCAAATTTCCCGACACATATCCAGAATGGTACGCAAATGTACGTTCAAATCTTTCATGAAATTCTTGAACGCAACCTCATTGTAGATGGTATTGACGCGATGCGTCAGGATGAGGAATTGACTTTCCAGCGAGTCCATTGAGTCCAAATTGAAGGTTCGTTTGTTGTCTAAAGCGTAGTTGTTGAAATATTTGTAGATTTGTTTGGCATTTTGCCAGGCGTGCAGGAGAAGTGTTTGATATTTGTTCATGAACGGAACGGAAACGTCCGGTAAAATGTTGAAATTGATAAGACCGAGATTGGAATATGGTATTGGAATGCCGAGAACAGCCGATAAAGTGGGAACGAGATCGATCTGAAAGACATGGTTGGAAAAGTTAACATTCAACCGATTTTTTGGGTTTGAATAAAAATACTCACTTGTTGCATCGTAGCGTTATCAGATCCATAATCACTCGTGATAAATTTATTGGATTTAGAATATGCAAATAGTAAAGCATTAAGCTCGTCTTCGGACTCGCCTCCATGATCGCCAGTACCCGTCATTCCATGGTCCCCGACAATAAGAAGCGTAGTATCGTTGTCCAATTGGTCGATTACAAACCTGCGTTTTTTCCAAATTCAGTTTCATGAGAGTTAATCCCATTTCAGATACTCACTTAACAATATCATTTAATTCAACCAATTTTCTAGTCATCTCATCGTGCAGCGGACCGTAACGATGTCCGCAATGGTCGATTCCCAGAAAGTGTGCAATCAGCACGTCCCAATCGTCTTTTCCCAATTCGTCGGGGAGATTTTTCAATATTTCATTATCAACCGTATCTAAATCAAAAATATCAAAACTTGGATACGAGTATTGTCGCTTGAAACGTTTCGGGTACAGCTCAGTCCAAGTGCTGTCGCCCAAAAACACAGCGGATAATTTATTTCGTATAATCTGGAAATATTTGAACGTTTACACGGTTTCAGTCCATAAAGGCATCATTATTTTACCTGATCTATGATGTTGTCCTCATTGATTTCGGGCGTGGCGAAATTCGAGCCGATATCGATAAATGTGGGCAAACTGCCTGTCGTTAAACCTTTTAGTCGTTGCAGTGTTGTTGTAGGCGGATCAGCACGAAATTTTAATAAGCGCGAATGTTCCGGTTGCGTTGTGAGCAATTCATTGAAAATGCTTAAGCGATTTTCGAACGGCAGTGGATTGTCTAAATCTGGATTGTAGAGACCAAATTCATATTTTAAGGCATCGATGACTAGAATTACAACTTTTGACTTTTTCGGAAGACATAAATTTGCTGTTGAAGCGTTTACATCTTTGAAAATTTCTTGTACGAGATCTTCGTTCAGATAATAGTCCTGCAAATAGACAGAAGAGAAAAAAAATCGAAATTGGTTAAATCGGTTAAGTCGATATCACGCATATGGAACATAATGAAAAAAAGTGCAACCCGAAGGTTAGACAGGAGAGAACTTCGGGCAATGTGCCGGAACAGTCAAATCTTTTGTATTTCGTTCACTATGTACAGCAAGCTAACTAACTCGGGAAGAAAGCACCATCTCCGTGATTAAGAGAACCAAATCTGAAGTAAAGCAGCACAGCGAGAAAAGCTTGACTAGAAATACATACGAGGGTAAGGTGAAAAGTTCTCGGCCTGACAATGAAAGACTGCGATTTTCAGTTACAAAATGATTTTATTTTTCTACAAATCTCCCTGGGTCCAGCGTTTCTGCAACATCAGTAATCCTTCCCAGAAGTGAGAGTCTGGAAGGCTCTGAAAATATTCATCTACGGCCTTCTCAACTTCTTCATTAGATGCGAAGCGCTTCCCAGAAACAAATTTCTTCAAGTTTGGGAGCAGATGGAAGTCTGAATAGGGGGATGGTCGAGCAAATCGTCACGCTGACCATGACCATTCCGGCAGGTATTGACTTCGCTTTCTTTGGCACTGAACCACTGGCTTCCACCCACTGCTTCGACTGCTGTTTCGTTTCTGGCGTGTAGTGGTGGACCCAAGTCTCATCCATGGTGACAAATCGCCGCACAAAATCGATCGGATCCCGATTGAATCGATGCAAAGATTGCTGCGAAAATCGTTTGCGCATTTGCTTTGGATCGGCATTCAGCAAATGTGGCACCTATTTTGCGCAGAGCTTTCGCATTTCTAATTCTTTGTGCAAGATGTTTCGCACCTTTTTTTCCGATATCCCCACAGCCTCACCAATATCACTCACTTTCATTCGCCTATCGTCCAACACGATATCATGCACTTTTTCGATGGTTTCCGGTGTGGTTGCGGTTTTTCGCCGTCCTTCACGTGGGTCGTCTTCGAGGAACGTGCGACCACGTGTAAATTCAGCTGCCCATTTTTCAACGGTCGACATCGAAGGAAACTTTTCTTAATTTCGGATGAATTTCCTTAGGGGTTAATCCATCCAAAACGAAGAATTTTATGACCGCACGATATTAAAGTTTCTCCGTTTTAACGAAAAACACGTAAGACGTCTACTGCCAAAAATTCGTTTAAACAAACTACTTGAGAGAACAAGTTGAAACTTGTCCCAGGCAGGAAACATAAATGTTTGCTGATTTTTACGGTTTTTCTGTATCAGGCCGAGAACTTTTCACCTTACCCTCGTACGTCGACTCCGGATACCAGTCAATCTTCACTTTTAGTGAAAGTTTTGGCAGAAAACCCAGCCCGTACTAGGTGACTACTTCGTTCCTAGATAATGAGGGGATTGGTATGGTACATAACTCAAATTCTTGTGAACCTTATCTACACATTCCCTAACGAAGGCGTAAGGAATTTTTCAGATGTAAGAGTGACGATGATTTAATAGAATCGTCTTGGTTCTATAAAGTCATGTCCATAGAATCCTAACTATTAAATCATGCCCACTTTTGAAAAAAGGAAGGAAGTCAGCCTTTTCGAATGTGGGTCGAGATCAGCGACAGCTCTATTGTGCTATTACCCTAAATCTGCAGGCAATAGTACTAGATTGTGCGGTCTAGATTGTATGATACAAATGAAACTGCTCAAGTGGCTTGGTTTGATCAATCTTAACAGGTCTAGGTCACTGATGCTAGAGTATCTTACCAAATAGCTCCGTTTGCCTCCATTCCCTGATGTGCCGTTTTACACAAAAAGTTTCTGAATCATACAAGATGGTTGTCAAGGCTTTTGTGGAATGCTCTTCAGCAAGCTAACTGACATAATTATGGCAGCCGATTCTTCGCACCGGGACGACGCGTTTTAATACGGTTAAGAGCTGCCACAACACCTTCAATGGCAGAAGTAAGATATACATATGTGCAGTGACGTGCACTCGTAGTAAGCAATTCCAAACTGCTTGACTTACCGAAATAAGCAATTCAATAATAAACTTTGCTTACACCAATACACATATCATCATTTCAGTCAATGTTTTTCTTTAAGCTGAAGAATACATATTATCATTCAAATATTCCTTTACACATTCAAATTCTGATCCGCGCCTTCTTTTCGTTAAAAAACATTCGTTCAATTACTTTAGATAATATTCAAACCTCCCACATTTTGCACACCATAGACACCAAACTTAGAATAGGAAAATGTGCCTAGATCTTTAGATGCATGTACCATGTATGCATCCAAATACTAGAGACATGTTGATTCCAGAAAATGGGAATCTTGGATTTCGGTAGTACATTGGGCAACGATTTTTTTTTGTTTTGTTCGCAAATTTATATGAGACAAGTCAAGCACTGGCGCGACTGCTTTTGTGTGTGGGATAAAGCCCAATGATGCTTGTTAATGAAATGTTGCCAATGCAGGGAATGTTTATGGGAATTTGATTTTTCCAGTAGAGCTTTTGTTTTTGTTATGTAATGGATTTTCCGTTGCAATTTAAAAGAGGAAACCAGTGCAATCGGGTGATTTTGATTAAATTGTGATTTGAAGTTTTTTTGACCGTTTGTAGTGATTTAATTGATTTGATTTGTGATAAAAGTGGTAACTTTTCTTTTCGCATTATGTCGGAGTATTGCCAAGAAAAGAGAAATTATAGAATCGGATAGACCGAAGCCAGATCTTAGTTTAGAGTTTAAATTAAAAAATATTACGCGAAAATTCCATATCGAAACGTATGAAAAGTACATTTGGTTAACGGGAAGCTGTAAATTAAATAAGTTATTTTATTTTGCTGGCCGTGTCTTTTGTTCACGAATGAAAAATCTGTTTGGAATAAAGCTGGATTTAGTGATTTGAATAATTTTACGGGCTCAGCAGCAAAGCATTCAAGTTCCGAAAAACATCTTCAGTCGTTAATTAAATTAGATAATTTTGGTTCTCAGCGTATAGAGTTTATGCTTAGTAACCAGGTGGCAATATCTGTTAGTTTGCATAATGAAAAAGTTGAGCGTAATCGTAATATTTTGAAACGTTTAATCGATACTGTAATTTTTTTGGCAAAACAGGAGCTTCCTTTTCGCGGAAATAATGAAGACTCTTCTTCAAATAATCGTGGTAATTTTATCGAAACCGTAAATTTCTTGAGTTTGTACGATCCGATAATTGAGTCCCACATAGATTCTATAAAAGCAAATGCAGCGTTTTCGGGTTTGTCTAATAGAATCCAAAACGATCTTGTTTCCGCTATAGCTAATGTGGTTCGAAATAAAATCAATTTGGAAATAAAGGAGGCTCCATTTGTAGCTGTAATGGTCGACGAAACGCCAGATGTTAGCGGTCGGGAACAATTAACGATGATTTTTAGATATACAATATCAAATGAGATTGAAGAAAGATTTATCGGATTTTTGGATGTAAGCGCTAATCGTACAGCTACAGCAATAAGCTCTCACATTTTAAAACAATTGCAAAATTTTAATATCGATAAGAAATTAATTGCACAATGTTACGATGGCGCAGCAGTAATGAGTTCTCAAATTCGTGGAGTTCAGACTTTAATTCGGGAAAAACATAAATCGGCAATTTTCGTTCCATGTTACGCTCATTCACTAAATCTAGTATTGTCTAAAGCAGTTGAGTTTATTCCGGAAATTAAATTATTTTTCGCGCACATCAATAAAATCGCATCATTTTTTAATACATCCACTAAAAGGTCGGACCTTTTTGCAAATATAGTAAATCGTCGTTTACCATCGGTTTCCAAAACGCGTTGGCATTATCATTCGCGTATTATTAACGTTATATTTGAACATAAGCATGAAATTTGTACAGTTTTTGAGACAATTTCGAATGGTTCTCAACACTGGGATGGCGATTCCTTGACTTTTTCCGATATATACTTACAAAAATTCGCAGAGTCAGATTTTCAATTATATCTGTTAATTTTTTCTGAAATTTTTTCGAAAACTGATATATTATTTAATATTATTCAGAGCAAAGTGGTAAACATTTCATATGCAAGCCAAAAAATTATTGAATTTTAAAATTGGCTTGAAAATGACTTTTCTAAAAAGTTTGATAATTTCGACAGTTACAGCAGAATATCAGCCACCACGTAAGAAATGTAGAAATGCGATAGATCCTTTACAAAATTTACGGCGGATATTTCGGGAGATCATAGATGTTATTCTCGGGCAAATTCGAGATCGATTCCATTCGTTTAAAGATCTTTCATTTTTAGAGTTGCTTGAACTGAATTATTTTTCTAAATTCAAGTCAAATTTTCCCGATAAAAATTTTGACTCACTTATTGAATATCACGGTCAATTTTTCGACAGAATAAAGTTGAAAAATGAGCTAAAAGTTATTTATTCTTCAGATGAGTTTAAAAACGCGAATCCTAGTAAAATTCTCGATTATTTTCAAAAACGGCCTTACGTCGCAAACGGTTTTAAGCAAGTTCATATTTTAGCAAAATTATTAACGTCAATTCCAGTCACAGTGGCAACTGCGGAAAGGTCATTTTCAACACTAAAGCGCGTTCACACATTTTTGAGAAATCGCCAATCCCAAGAACGACTTTCGGATCTTGCTTTAATTGCGGTTGAAAAGGATCTTCTTATACAAATGCGAAGAGAAAACGATTTTTTTGATAATGTGATTAAAGAGTTTTTACTTAAAGAACGGCGCATAGATTTGGAATACAAATAAATGGCAATGGCGAAAGAATATTTATTTATTTCAAATAACCCTGAATTTTTCTTAGTCTTAATTAATTAATTTATTTATCATTTTTTTTATTAGTAATATTTTATTTATTTATTTATTTTTTTTTTTTGTATTCCGAATATATGTGCCAATATTTTATTTATTTTATATCTTTCCTGATTTCTTCTTTAAGGCTTAAAGCCGCTTGGTATAAATGTTTTTGTGACTGTCCATATTCTATTATACAGTCCATTTTTGTTTATGCTAAATTGGCTTTAGGGCGCCCAACTGCTTGACTATGAAAAATTTCCACTGCACATCACTGCATATGTGTGTGTCGTATTTTTCTGACTATCGTTGTTTTTTTTTAATTAGGAACAACACATCGCGGCGCAACTACTCTCAATTCTCCTCCATCGCACCGGAATCGAGCTAGCCCTGGTCCCAGGCTCTCCGGTGAACGACACGATTCCCTTGCCACCATGAATATATTTCATACAAACACTTTTAAAACCATTTTCCGAAGCGACGAAGGAGGACAGACTTTCCGATCACTATAGGCACTTTGACGCCAACAAAGAGTTGTTTACGAATGGGGTGACAGAACTTGTCAAGAGCGAACTGTCAAAACTCTAGGAATCGTTGAAGGGGTAATCGGATCGAAAAAAAATCGTGATACTTTTCCCCTTCTCAAAGATTTTGGTATCGGTGTCTGAAATTGTAGCGTTTCCGCAAAGTATCTATGAAACCGTGCCGACACGGTGCCGACACGATCCAAAATAGAAACGCAGCCAATAACACACTGCACTCTAACGTCACTTCAGTGAGATGCACATGTGGCATCTAGGTAATTGCTTTGGGCTGCTGAATCATCATAGGCTCAATCAATGGACTCCTTCATTCACAGCGAGCCAATGTAGATATAGTGGACAACAAGCCACAACGTCATCGCAAACACCTTGTGCCAGGTAGTGTGCAAACAGTGAACAGCAACTCCACGCCTATGATTCCTTTGCAGCATAATCTTACACCTGCACCAACTATAACACCGTTTCAATTGTGCAACTTAACTGTAATAGGCTGCAGCGTAAAATCGTCGTGTTAACGGCATTTATGGACAAATTTCACATCATTACACATCACATGAGCTATACAGGAGACGAAGCTCAACACCAACTCGTCCCTCAACTCCTATGGCGGTTAGAACATCGTTAGAAAGGACAAAGTGTCCAACGCTGGTGGCTTTTCAAATCCATCACTCAGTATCTTACCATCAAATTGACGGTCACCGACAATATCTCGGGGATTCAGACCACCGCCATACAGTCGGGCAACACTGATATTGAAATTTACAACGTCTATTCCACTAATATCCAGTACAACGTCCAATATCAGCCTACTGCTCACTGGACAACACCGTCTCCTGCTCGGTGACTTCAACGCCTATCATAAATTGTGGCACACTAACCTGGACAACAATGTAAGAGGGGTTGCTATAGCAGAGCAATTTGATACGTCCGATTTCTGCCCATTGAATAACGATACGCTCACTCGTATTGCTGCAACCTGTTCCAGTTCGCCCGATATCTCGGTTGCCAGCGCTAGACTAATCAGCGATGCTCAATGGGAACCAGTCCTGACGCTGTCATCCGATCATCTGCCAATCATCATCAAACTCACCCTGCACCCTGGGCGTACTTGAGCCAAGGTAGTCCTGATCGTTCTAGGTATTCGAATTTCGTCCGGAGATATGGCAGGTGGTGTTCACGCCTGAATTCGTACTTGTCCCACATCGACGATAGCATTCAAAACTCCTGTTTAGCTTGTGGCCGCACTTCGCATAATGTCGAGCACATCTTCAACCGTCCGGCAGCTCCTACTCGCCTAACACCTTTTGCGCTATAGGAAAACCGTATTAAGGCAGCTGCTTTTGCCGAAAGTCAAAATTCCACACATGCAGCAGAGTTTCGAAATTGTTACTACAACAACAGGCGTTAGGGTAAATACAATAGTAGAAACAGCCAACAAGTATGCGACGCGATCCTGTATTAGGCATGGGTGTTGTTAAAGATTCTTATTAGCATGAATATGGGCAATATGTCGCCTGAGTAGAGGTGAAAGAGGAGTACACAGGATTATCGGTGAAAGCATTTGAACCCTTTGGCGAGGCGAAATGAACGTTTTTGTACATGTCTTAAGCTCCATATGTACTCGTATATTTGTCTGGGAAGTGGAGTTTGAATCGCAAACGAGCCGATTACGAGACGACCCGTGCGCAGAGGGCCTTAATTTCCGCAACATACCAGTCACCATATACATACGAGTACATATTTCGAAATTAGTGTACCGGTATAACACAATAATACATACCACTTGTAAAAGATAGGCGTCAACCACCTCGCTAATTCCTAGTTGGTACAATGCAGTAAAACCTACGCAGTGTTATCTCGCGCATCTCAGAGATAAACTAATTGGGGACCAGCAACTACTCGGTGGAACGCGTGGAGTGCAGCATGTGCTGCAAAGCGCCTTAAGACTGTCTACCGTTAATGCTGCTGACCACTTGATCTCTTGGCTAATTAGGACATAAGAACGTAGGTAAAGCAAACAAATGCAATTTAGTCCCAATATTGCCGGTGCTCAGGGCTATTTTTAGCCACCGGTGATGTCCAAATCAAAACATTGACACGACGGTGACTTTATGAATGATTTGAACTCAATAGTCCAGTTCCATAAATACGTAACTAACTTGCTTCGAACACACATCAAAACCCGCCTTACTCCAGTTACTCTGAAAAACTTACCTCATTGGGATCGGTGGACAGTAACCGGCATGCACTGTAGTCTTGTTTTGAAACACGCGAAAGGAGGAATCCGCGCGAGAACAGAATCACACCGGAACTGATCAAATACGCGAGCCATATCAACACCAAGAGATAGTTCCAAGCAAAGACCATGGCGAAAGGAAGAAACGGCGGCACGTGAGTCGAGAAATTCCACAGATTTTCTTACAGTAAATAGTCAGTGAAGTTCACTATTTTGAAGACATACTGCGACTGGGGGATGTTGCGGAACTCAGGACAAAAACCTGTGAAAACGGCACTCGATTAAAACGAAAATACTTGGCCGCGGTCTGATGACGTTCTGTGGATTTCAATTAGCGTGATACAAGCAGATGGGACCGTAATAAACGAGTGTAGCCCGGAATTCCTAGTTCAACATGCTGGAACGCAAAGTGCCCGGCAATTGGTGGAAAAGATTACACATACCTTTGACAGCTGTCCAATTCTGACAGATTTTACTCAAAATATCGTTGTAAGAGATCATAGATGGGGAATGTAGTAGAGTGAGTGCTTTCGAGCTTTCGAGTGAAAAGCTCAATTCGGTTGATTTAAGGGCGCGAATTGTATTTTGAAAAATTACAGCAAAATACTCGTACGTATGTATGCTATTTTATTAATGACAATATTAGTCTAAAATACATGAAAAGAAAAAAAATTAAAAAATGAAAGAAAAATATGAATATGTTTACGTTTTTATACAGACATAATTATATAGTGGTTTTTAATAGTTTCTACTACGATTCGACATCTAGAGAAACATAGGTTCAATTTTCGTTTTGCTGTTCGTATCTCCTCTTTAAGATTCGCAAGTTTTAAAAGACTCAAGACCTATGTCCGAACAATATATTTCGGGCGATACGCCCATCATGAGGGTCTTGATTCTAAAAATTAAAAAAACAATTGCGACCGGACAAAAAATTTGTGGTTACAAAAAAAAGACCCTTCCCAAGTAACATTTTAAGTAGTAAAATCCAATACTTTCGATTTCGCCATCGTCAGATTTATCTGCCTTCGTTATCTGTAACCGGCTGGAATTAACATCAGTTGTGAAACATAGTAAGAAGACTACGAAAACGTACGTCTGCCCAGTTCTCCCCGGATCCGTGACCTATGCTGATCACCACAAAAACGCTCAACATGGTCACAGAACCGGACAGGACCGGGCTGACGTACGTTTTCATAATGTTCGTGCAATGTTTTACGATGCTTATAGTTAGACGATTGTGAAAATTGTGCCAAAAATAGACCCGATTTGCCACTTTATAGTAATATTTGGAACTACATATAAAGTTACTGGGGCTACCACAAAGTTCCACAGGGAACTACACTGCTCGTCACCAGAATAGGTTCAACGATTGTGCAAAAGTGAAATAGCTCTACCTCTGTAACCAACCGGACGATTTCAATGAAATAAATTTTTATCGATAGCCCAAGATGTTGTTAATGAAGTAAAATAGTTTGGGATTTAAAGCACACATTATAATTTATTTATAATTTTTTTTTTCTAAAAAACATAACAAAAAGCTCATTTTTTTGGTCACTATAATAGGTTCAAACACCATCATCATCATCGTGGCGCGACAGCCCGACGTCGGGCCTTGGCCGCCTGGATCATTGTCCTCCAATTATCTCGGTCACGTGACCGCGTCCTCCAATTTTGGGAGCCCAGCAGCTGCGCGGCGTCCACACCTACTGAGCTCTCCCAACGAGATCTCGGTCGTCCTCGCAGTCTCGCTCCGTCGACTCGTTCTGCATTCATTACTCTCTTAGGCATGCGATCATCGTCCATTCTTTGTACATGCCCTGCCCATTGAAGTCGTTGTAGTTTGACGATTTTCGAGACTTGCAGCTCATCGTACATTTCATACAACTCATGGTTGTACCGGATGCGCCATCCATCTCGATCGCAAACAGCCCCGAAAACTCGCCGTAGAACCTTACGTTCAAAAGTGTCTAGCATGTTTTCGGAGGCTTGAGTTAGGGTCCATGCTTCACAGCCATAGCATAGCACTGGCCGTATAATGGTTTTGTACACGCGGAGCTTCGTGTTTCTGTGCACATGCTTCGATTTCATTATGGGGAGAACCGAGAAAAAAGTCTTATTACCTAACTGTATCCGTCGCTTGATTTCGTCAGTTTCGTTGGCGTCCCTTGACAAGTTGCAACCCAGGTAAATGAAGCTGTTCACTAACTCGATGTTGAGGTCCCCCACATTGATGCTTGGTTGTACAGGTGTCCTTGTCACCGATTGCATCATTATTTTAGTTTTACCCTCGTTAATACGTAATCCAACTTCCTTTGCAGCGGTATCGAGGTTCAAACACAAAATAGTATAAAAATTCATATCTAATGCAAAAATTAGAGCTTACATTGGTTGTAACATAAAAGTGATTAGTTTTAAAATATTTTAATAGTGCGTGCGTACAACCTCCTTGGTTCAAAATGATTTCGTAAATCCGGTGTGGCAATGAAGCATAATAATTTCCAATATCTCGAAGGGAGATTTGAGCCCACGGTCTTTTAATGGCTAATGGGTGGTCTAATGCATGGTCTAATAGATGGCCTAATAGCTGGTCTAATGTGCGGTCTAATGACTGGTCTGATGTGTGTTTCTAATAGGCGATATAATGGGTGGTCTAATGCGCAGTCTAACGTCTGGTCTGATACTTGGTCTAACAGGCGGTCCCATGGATGGTCTAATGCGTGGTCTAATAAGTGGTCTAATAGGCGGTCTACTAGGTGGCCTAGTGCGTGGTCTAATGTGGCTAGCTGGTCTAGCTTTTAAAAACAGCCTAAGACCCGCGAGACTTTTTAAAAGCTGCGCTTTTTCACGTGGTTATGTTAGCAAATCATTGGATGCTAACACAACCGCGTGAAAATAATAAATCAATAATGAAATAATCCCACTTCACTTTTGTCTAATGCTTATTCCATGTAGCAATTAAACGGCCCCAAATCTCATGGAACGCTTGTTCTTAAAAATGAACTGGATTAAAATCCATTAAGTAACTCAATAGAGAAATAAATATTCAAATATATTTTAGTTGTACGCATATGGAACCACTTAACATAAGCGTAATGAACCATTCTTTCTCACGATCTAAGTGTATTTGGTCATATCTGAGAAACATTTTTATAACCCTTCTACCGTTTAACAGATCATTCGGAATAGCAGCCCTTCGTCCCATGGTGTGTCATATCCCCGATTTTGTTCTGTTCTGGAAAAATTCGCTCCCCCTATTCATTCGAATACAAAATATTTCTACAAAACTTAGCATACAAGTATGTCCCTAGTTCATTTGTGGGACTCTAATATTTCTCAACATCACTTAAACAATTTCCCCATGAGGCAAGTGTGTAAAATAGAATGTCTTATGGGAATATATAAAGCGAATCCCCGTCATAAACTAAGTTCCCCCTAAAACCAGTCAAAGTGAATTTTCTGTGCACTTAAAAATATTTGACGAGAGTACTAGCTAACCACAAGTAGGGCGTAAATTAAAAAAACATATTTCCCGATAATAGCCATCGTCATCGTTACGCTGAAAGGTACCTAATAATCGCAATGCGCTCGTCATAAATGTCATGTCTGTGAGGATTCCAGCCAATAATCACGTCCTCTTTAATGTTAAGCTATGCCACACGCACCAATAGATTCTTAGCTGCTATCGAAGCAGGTTGAGAGAACTACAGAACTAACCTGACGGCTGTCCCTTTGAAACACTCCGGGAAGCCATTAAAATCGCTTAGAAGTCAACTTTATGGGACATGAAATAAAAATGCAATTAACTATCGTATCGACATTCATCCAGATGTGTCTATTTTAGGATGCGGATTTTGTGGTGAAGAGTGGAGACAGACGACCAAACGAGAAAATGAACAAGAACTTCTCCATCAGCTCACTCATCAACGAGTTAATTGCGACCAGATTGGAGTAAAAAAAAATAATCTCGGCATCCTGTATCCGCAGATATTTTTGGAAAATGCACGAAATCTTTTTAAATTTGTCCTGAACTTGTGAAGAGCGCACGTAAGTGATGCCTTTAAGTATGTTGATTGTTTCCATTTGGTGTCGAGTTTTCAGTATGGTTTGGTCTCATATTTTCAGATCACATTGGGAAATGTAGTGGTGAAATGGTTTGCAATAAGATAAATTTATTATACATACTTATGACACAAAAAGAACGATGATGTTCATCCGCACTTTAGACCCGTCCCATGCAAGTACTTTTAATCCATTCGCTTTCAAGTTGTCTATGATTTACTTTGGAAAGATATGCCCATATCTACGAGGCGAATGCAAGAATTTTCATTTTCTGACCCAAGGACTTAGAAGACCATCAAGAGTAGTCTAGTGCATTCGCATCACCCCCCGTCAGGTGGTACTCATCACTTCATTGCCAGGAATATCCTTTTTCTCCACACCAAAAGTCTCAAAATGCCATCAATAGTAGTCTAGTGCATTCGCCTCTACATCCCCAGTCATTTGGCACCCATTTTTCCAATATATCACTTCATTGCCAAAAATGTCCTTTTACTCCCCTAAGGACTCAGAATACCATCATCAGTAGTCTAGTGCATTCACCTCAACAAACCGTGTCATATGATATCCAACTTGCCATCACTTTAATGTCAAGAAGGCCTTTTATTCTGACACACACCTGCAGCAGGACCAAAATATCACTGTGTGTAATTTAGAATAATCCAAGGAAGTTATGCGTCTAATTTCGTTGAAATCGGACTACGGGAAAAGCCTGGAAGAGTGATTTTTTAAAAGACTTAGGCGAGTAACTCTGGTTTGACCACAGCAGAATATAAAGGGGACTACAGACCTTCAGTTTAACTGCGCAGATATCTGTGCTAATATCTGTGGAAAAATCTGCGCAGTTATCTGAACTGAAGGTGTGTAGGCTACATTCGATTTTCGCTAAATTAGTTCCGATATTTTGTACAGTTCTATCAGTTTTGTCGAAGTGTTCACATCGTACGTGGCTGAGCAAGTATGTATCTTTTTAGTGTTCCCGACTATTCTATATTTCCTGCGTTGTTGGTGTTTTACTGCGATCTATCGTATCTTTTATGGTATCTTTCTGTGCTGGACTTACTGATGAACGATGCGCTGGGTTTTGGTGGATGTGGATGAATGTATGAAAGAGGGGAATGTACTAGAGAACAGGGTGGCCATTCTGAGATGGGCAACCCTAATTTTTTTTTCTTTTTTGACTTCAGATTCGGAATCAGCGACCCAAAATTACCTTATAGTTCGAACCAGCCCGATCGGACAAGTATTTCCCGATGAAAACAGGGTGGTCATTCTGAAGTGGGCAACCAAAAAAAAAAAAAATTTCTTTTTTGACTTCAGATTCGGAATCAGCGACCCAAAATCACCTTGTAGTTCGAACCAGCCCGATCGGACGAGTATTTCCCCATGAAAACAGGGGGGTCAGGGTGCATAGCCAGAAAAAAAATGCTGGATGCAGATATGCTAGCACGAAACGGCTGCAGGTACATGTACAAAGAGTGAAACGGGCAACCTAGGGCTACATGCGGGGGCTCGCAACGCCCTATTTCCCCATGAAAACAGGGTGGTCATTCTGGGGTGGGCAACCTAAAATTTTATTTTTATTTTTTCACATCAGATTCGGAATCAGCGACCCAAAATTACTTTGTAGTTCGAGCCAGCCCGATCGGACGAGTATTTCTCCATGAAAACAGGGTGATCATTCTGAGGTGGGCAACCCAAAAAATTTTTTTTCTTTTTTGACTTCAGATTCGGAATCAGCGACCCAAAATTACCTTATGGTTCGAACCAGCCCGATCGGACAAGTATTTTCCGATGAAAACAGGGTATCCATTTTGGGGTAGGCAACCCCAAATTTTTTTCTTCTTTTTTGACTTCGGATTCGGAATCAAAATTATCTTCACTTGAAACATACTCGCACAACGTTCACAACGTTCACATTATAGTGAAACTACACATATACGAACATGACCGCGAGTGCCACTCGCGTAAAAGCACGTATCAAGTCTGCTACAGACAATGGCCGATCGCCATGGTTCGAACTACAAGGTAATTTTCAGTCGCTGATTCCGAATCTAAAGTAAAAAAGAAAAAAAAAATTTGGGGTTGCCCACCCCAGAATAGACACCCTGTTTTCGTGGGGAAATATTCGTCCGATCGGGCTGGTTCGAACTCTAAGGTAATTTTGGGTCGCTGATTCCGAATCTGAAGTCGAAAAAGAAAAGAAAAATTTGGGGTTGCCCAACCCAGAATGACCACCCTGTTCGCTAGTACATTCCCCTCTTTCATACATTCGCCTACAAAAATTCCGCATTTCACAGCCACACAAATCGCAAACCCGAAAAAAAGATACATTGCAAAAAAAAGATACATTGCCAAAGAAAAGATACATTTCTACACAATTGGCCGTCCTCAATCATCCTCTCACCCAAAACGAAACATTCACATATCAGTACGACAGCGAAATCTCTGTACAAACTGATAAAACTGAACGATAAACTGTGTAATCTGCGCAGATTATCGTTGCAAAACAGGGTCCGAATGCACAGATCTCAGATCTGCGTAAAAATCTGCCAAAACTGTGCAGTTCACACAGATTATCGTTCAGACATGATGTCACACGCGATAAACTGAGCGATAAACTGACGGTGTGTAGTCCCACTAACGTTAGTCCAGTCGATGACCGAATTTGTTGCACCGTTTCGAGATCAGAGTCACTCAAGGAACCTTCATACCGAATTTAGTTAAGATCAGACCACGGCAAGTGTTTGGACTAACGCACATACGCACAGCATGGATCATTGCACATGCCCCTTCATCATATGAATATATAGGACGGGCCAAAAAGGAAAAATGAAAAAGTATCCTTCGAGCTAACAGAGCTACTACCGGCCAGGTATACAGTAGAGATGAGCGTCGATGTTTTGTGTCGATATTCGATATGTACACTATCCGCGACAAATGCTTAGGTTCAGTATTATTTTGACTCATAAATGCTATAACTTCTATTTATTTAAGTGGCACATAATTTTTAGCTATGCTGTTTCGATTAACGGTTATTAAAATGTTAAATGTTTAACGTCGAAAGGAAACGACTAACTTCTGATGAAATAGCTACAATTGACGTATTGAAGGTGGAAGGCTGTTCAAATTGTCAAATTGCGCAATGGATACATCGTAGTTTGAACGTCGTATACTATATACATAATTACATCCGGTATCGCGAGAATTAAAAAAGTTTTGATGCGAATCGCACAAATCCTTTCGTTTATGGGTTTGAAGTCTATAACGTGCTGTTCCAGTTGTTTGTTGACGATAAATGCGACTCTATCGGCGAAATTATACACGAGACCTGGACCAAAGACCGATCAGTCGTTCGATCGAAATTCGATCGAAATCAAGTGGCGCTGTTTCAGTATGACAAAGCGACATTCTTCAGACTCTCAGCCAGACAAGACACAATCTTATATTCAATATCTTGATCTGACTACAGAGCTACAGATCATCCAAACTCAATTATTCACACCCATCATCATAACACAGACACTAATATGCGATTTTCAGCCATCCAAAGCCCATAGCGACGAGCTTCACTCACAATTGGAACAACTCCGCTCATAGGCGCCGACTATGGGGGGGCAAGGCACTTTCTGCCCCCTCAATCCAAATATTGGGGGGGCAACGCCCCTCCAATATTTCAGGCACAAATATCGTTTTGCAAGAAAACTGATCCTCGCTCGACTTCTTCGTTCAAACAATCAAAGACGTAGCTATGACAAATAGGGAAGGAAGGAAGGAGCTTCTACGAAGACATATACTATAGGTATATATGGCCCATGAGGATTGTACCATTGAATCCTGTGCTTTAAGGTGCGTTTCGCTAGGCACCACCCTGCGTCGATCGCAGGCGACGATCAAAAAGATACATGCAAATAGTGTTCCGTACTGGTGTGGCTTGATCGCTAATCGCGAATAATGTACGACGATCGTGTGCCTAACAGTAACGCACCCTTAACAATGCTTGACAGCCGTCAATCTCCCGGGCTCCGGTTCATGAGAATCCGTGTGATATTAGCTCTAACCTAATGAGGTATTAAAACTTTTCTTTCAATTTGGTTATGATTCCTCAAGATGCAGTCAAAGCTTAATGGATCTTTTGTACTACAATACGAGTAATGATCATTATTTTAAAGACGTGGACGGTTAAAATATTTGAGTTGGAATTTAATTAAAATTTAATTCATTATTTTGTGTTATAAAACAAAAATCATTATGGTTCCATTTACAAATGCTTGAAAAATTGGCTTAATTCTTAAAAACAAACAACAAACGTCATTTCCATACAACGCTGATGATTTGCACGGTGGGGACCCTACAACTCGAGACTTGGCGAAGAGATTAGTTCTAAATTAGTTCCCCTCAATCTTCAGACCATTTTAGTTGACTGTATAAGAATATAAGTACATTCGTATCGTAATCAAATATTTACCCGCTTTAAGACATCGACTTTTTTTAGCTAGGGCTATTGGGCCGTTCTGTTCGTGGACTTATCATAAGTAAATTTTTTTAAAGTGCAAGAGATATGTTAATTGTTATTTCAAAAATGGGTCAGTTTATTGTGAGAATACCATCACAAAAAAATCGCACAACAAGACAATCCGACAGTCAATCAAAAGTCTATGAAAAGTTGTTGTGCCCCCCCAATAATTTCTAACAGTCGGCGCCTCTGACTCCGCTTAATGTTTGGGGGACATCAAGTGCGAAATATGCTCAAGACAGTTTTCACTATCCCACAACCAGCACTTCATGGCCATGGAACGTCTTGAGGAAGTCCAACACCGGAGGAAGAAGATCCCAATTGTTGTCGCGTTGAGTAATGGTACTGATTACTTTTTAAATCCACTAACGTCCCTGGTCACTCTAGTACTCGTACACCGAATACGCGTAGGCTCACTCCAGCTTGTCGATGTCTTTAAACGTCCAGTGACGGATATCAACATATCCCGGATGTTTAGCAAATGTACAGGAAATGGATGCTTCAGTCGCGCAGGTTGTTCAGTTCCTTCTGAACGGGGAGCTCACGATTGCATTACCTCTTGAATGTGTCGGAATTAAGTGATGTTACCTTTCTGTGTTTCTTGTCTACTATTCTCCATTTGTCGGTTTCTTATTCAGTTTCTGCGCCAACATGTGTTGTACGAGTTCTTTGATTTCACTTGATGATGACTATGGCATGGCGCAGTCTTGACGACTCAAATCCAAATGCACTGGCGTCCGTTCGGAAAATGGGTTCGTGGAATGGGATGTTTTAATTTCTTGTGTTATTGTTTTGGCGTTTCAATTTCCTTACGTTTAATGTCGAAGGTACATACGAGGTGTAATTGAGAAATTCGAAAATGAAAGACGTCTTGTTATGGATGGACTGCACACTACAGACTCGGCTTATCTTTGAAGTTGAGTGTGAGTTGAGTTCATTCCCATTAGACTGTCGCCGGGTTGGTAATAAATATACACAATTAACAATAAATTCCAGTCGATATTAGACGCGTTCGTTTCACCCGGTCTTGGATCACGAGTGAATCGAATGCCAGGAATTTAGAATATCAAACAATTGAAAATTGACTACGTTTATATCGCGGGACTATGTTCCTAATCTAATCCCAGTTAACTCACCACGATGCAAACGTATCGGATTAGTTAGATTAGGACTAGCTTTTGGCTCCTCTCGCGATGCGGTAATGGACTTGAAAAATTGGGACTAGATGATGTAGAGACTGCGTATCTTCAGAGAAGGTCCCTGCACCGACCCAACCAGCCATTTTCGATCAATCTGTGACAATTTTTAGGTCATATCTTGACACCACATATTCGTTACACCATTCCGCTCTAGTGGGATAGCTAGTAGCGAAGTGTTTCTCGAAGTCTGTTTCGGCGACGATATAGTCCAGTGGTAGCATATCTTGCACCTCACCCGCTAGGGATGATAAAATGTTACTATACCCATGTGATATGGCTTTCCAGTTTGCAGACTTTTGTAAGTTTTACCGCGTTTCGCGTGGCGGCGTTGAACTTCATTTGTAGATCAAGGGGGAGTAAGTGTAAGATAACATTTAGTGCGCCCCTGGACAAGATCGTAGAGCACCTGTGACTCTGATGCAAGCAGTCCTTTGTACAATACTTAATTTAGTAGGTCAATGTTGAATTTCCTACTCATCGCCGGCCACCAGACAAGCTCCCCATATGTGAGTATCGCTCGCACCACCGCTGTGTATAAGCACAAGAACATTCTTGGTTGGAGTCCCCAATTTTCGCAGCAGGTCCTTCAGCAAGCGTAGAGCTATAAAAGCTTTTTTAATGCGATGTTCAATGTTTAGTTTCCATGAGAGATTTGAATCGAGAAGCACTCCCAGGCACTTTGCATTGGTCGATAGAGTCAGCGAGTGTCCGTTTATTTGTGTACCAGTTCGGTTTTCGCACTTAGACCGTACTCGCTGTCCAAGTGCTTGCTATCTGCAGGGTACCACTTATGATGTCACTCATCACGGGTAAAAATTTGCTGAGATGAAGATTACGGATACTATATCATCCGCGTACGCGACTATTTTCGCTCCCGCCTTCACTAGTATTCTAAGAAGGCTCTCCATTACCAAAGTCTATAGCAGAAGCGATTTGTGTATAAAATGCGTAAAGTTGTTATTGTTGTATCCTTTTGCCCGTCCCAGCTTACCGACCACTATTTCCTTCCGGCACCCTACAGTTTATTGCTCTCCTTCACCCATTTGACATGAGTCAAAAGAGAAACCGCGGTCCTTTTATTACGCATACTCAACCCTAGTCAGATCCTAACCT
This sequence comes from Chloromyia formosa, assembly GCA_964017055.1. Classification (NCBI taxonomy): domain Eukaryota; kingdom Metazoa; phylum Arthropoda; class Insecta; order Diptera; family Stratiomyidae; genus Chloromyia; species Chloromyia formosa. The sequence continues at coordinate 12,492,456 of OZ024818.1, read as the reverse complement.
AAGATCTTCTCCAAATAAACCAAACTGAACGAATGAAATTTCTCATAATATGTACATTGTTAGGCACGTTCGAACACTAAATGTCAAACATGAAAAATTCCAATTATAGAACATCAACCTCATTGCTCCGGGAAGGCCCAATATAAGAACTGGATCTCCTGAATCATAATCCGATCAGTCGTTTTGCATGTAGGGTATGCACTGACCCGACAACGGGTAAAACGAACACGTCGATTATCCATACATTGAGGTAGCGAACTCCTCAATGTACTAATATCGACGTCAATTGAGCAATAAAATCCGTCTACGAGCCATTAAATCGTTTTACAACACACAAAATGAAAACACTCTCTATATTTACAATTCTTCTTTTATTATTTCCTATAAATTTTTAAAAACTAACAAAAAAGGATCATATGACTAGAAATCCTATTACATAAAATTCTTAAAAATAATACATTTTAGTAAGCAGATACTTTTCCCAAATTACGTATGTGATTTTTCATAAAAGCAGTAAGTTTGTATTGAGATCGAAATTCTGAAAAATTGATATTGAAATTGATTTGATGGTACCGTGACATAAGGGACATAACAAGCACCAAACATAAACCATATGAGAAAAATGATCAAATTTTATGTCAAGATTTTTGATATTCGAAACAAAATAAGAGTGCAATATTCTTATACACAATTTTCAGTAGCATTAACTTATAAGATCCATAGTTGCGCGCTGTACAATAATTTACATTCTTATATATCTACTACATAGGAATTTATAAATCTGTTCTATAATAAATACAAAATAAACTCTTCATTTCCCCCATACACAATTCAAAACAATGATATTTCTCCTAAAAATATCTAGAGACACACTCCTCCGCATAACGACTACGATATAAAATTAAATAATATTAAATGCTAATTTAGTGGTCATCAACATCATCTAGGGATGATGCCATTACAGACTCATAGCACGTGCCAGACGAACTCGAAAGTCGCGATATAGCATTTTACCGCCAACGGGCACTCGACTAAGATACATATCAAGAGACATTAAGCACAAAGCCTTTCCGTTCATGGGGAATTTCTGTGCTAGGTCGGGTGTTGCGTCCAATCCTTCGGAAATGGCAAGATTTATTAGCCATTTCCAGACATCGGCACGAGTCCAATCGCGTGGATCTATTGGCAGACCATCCGCGCCCATTGGTATCGTCTCGAGGACTGGTTTCTTCGAGATGCTTGTTGCAGTGGCCGTTGCACTCGTGACTGATATGGAGGTTGGCATCTTGTTCCATCGTAAATCTGCATCACGCGAACAAACATTAACATTGGACAGATCCAGAGGTGGTACACGTCCTGAGTATTTAGTAAAACCGGATTCCACTTGCATGTTGATGCCGATTTGGGTTGTTTTCCGACTACGCGTATGGATGCAACTATGTGTCTGCAAAAGAAAAGGAAAGGAGTATGGTTAGTCAAGCTAATCAACATGATGTATGGGTTTTAATGCATAAATCAAGTGATAAAGTAAGCATAGGCACTGCAACTTGCAGTTGATAGTCCAATAGTTCTATTACGTGCCATTCCAGCAAGTGCTGTATGTACTATTCAAGTTCAATTGTTACCCAGCATACCAAGTGAACCGCCAGCGAATCACTTTAGCGAACAACATCTTCCCTAACGAGTTCACTAACGACTCGCAGGTGCTGACTAAAAAGTGCACTTGAAGCTATACTGAAAAGTTGAAAATTGTGGAAGCAAGAAAGCAATGTGCGAACGAGACAACAATATAAAATTGATTAAACAGCTGAGAATATGAAGTTTATATAAAGAACGGAAATAAGCCAATATTTTTGGTACCTGTTTACACACTGAGACACATTACACACACCACAAAAATGTCAGGTCAATAGCGAGTCGAGAAACCTTCACCATTAGCGAATATTCTGGTGAAATCCTCGCGTACCTTCGCTCTTAGCTTACATTCGCTAAAGTGGAAGAATGAAGATTGCATTTTGGTCCGCTGTTCTTCAGTACGAGTGAATGAATAAGGTCCACTACCTTTGGCTTCTTGGCGAGCGTTCGGTACAAGGTATGATGGGTATCAACTAATCTAATCCTCGTCGGTATGCGATCTCGTCCTACATAATCACGACCAAAAGTAAATTCACCGCTCATAAGTCATTTCAAAATCAAATTTCAAAGATATCACACGCACACACTCTGGAGATCGTCTCATAGGTCGAGAATTTCCGTCCTACCAAAAATTATGTGATTCATTTGAAAAGCATATTTTTCTAATCAAATTAGATATGGAGCGGAAAATTGTGATAATCCATTTTATGGAAGATGATTGATCGATGTAACCATGATCGTCACTTTTAAATCTAATTAGATTGGAAGGTCATTGAGTTTGCTATAATTGCACATCAACATAAATGCACATAGACATATATCACGTACATGTCGTATCAGCTCAACTTCTATACTCTACCATTTTTTTAGGCATTTTCATGTACTTCGCTCGTATGTAATTTGAAACACCGGAAAATGCCTAAGTAGATCGGAAATGTTCAAAAAATGTAACATTAGTTTCAATTGAATCAATCGTCAAGTAATACTCGAATGTAATTTGATTCAGTTAAATAGATTTTAAGCATAGCATGTACAAAAGATAGTCAGATAAGAACATGGGTTCAGTTCAGATATATTTGCTGGAATATTCATTACGCAATTTGGATTTGACGTAAATTATTGAGTGAGTTTTGATATCGTGTATACAGGCCCGGCTCTACAATATGCGCAGACTGTACATTTGAATAGGGCGTCATCATTATGTAGGGGCGTGAAATCTCCCTCCTAATTAAAGCCTTAAGGTAAGGTCTAAAGAGGTTTCACTTTTTCTGTCTTGTCACTAACGATACCTCGAGCCTATTCGGTTGCTTATTTCAGTTTAATTGACTAGACACTAGATAAAATCACTCTGACCCCACATTGAGGGCCAAATATTCTCGGACTATTTCTGACCATTTTCGACTAATATCTATGTAAATTTCCACTGATGTAGGGTACAAAAAAACTCCTGACGTTGAATTAAATCTACATTAAGGCTATTTCTACGCCAAAAAAAATTCACAGTATTACAATTACCGAAACAATGTGATAATATTTAGCGCCCAATGGAAGGTCAGTGTGATTTAATCTCTCTATGGCTCTCGGTTCAATGAAACCGAAGTGGACGATCAAATAGGCGCGATACCGTTAGTTACAAAACACAAAAACCGAAACCTTTTTAGACCTAACTTTTGAGCTTTTATTGAATAGGTAGCTTATGGTAAGTTAGACTTAAGGTATATTAAGGGGGCCTTAAGGAATGGTCGAATCTATTAGAAAAGTTTCAGGTCTTGCGTGTAAGGGTACCGACCGTTTACTTTGGCTAGATGAAAGAACGCCGACCCCACATTGGGCGGCAAAATATTCGGGGCTTTTAGACCATTTTTTAATAATTACTATAAATTTTAACTGACGTGGGAAGAAAGCCTTAAGGTAGCGTTTGATAGCCATGCATCACCCGTCAAAGAAGAATGGCTGAAAAAATTGAAAGGACGCGAAAATTTGTTAAAATGAAGTGATTTTCGTATATCGAACTGATAACTGACGACGGACGACTAATGACCACTCATTCAATTGTTGAGATTTAGTTTTAAATGAGTTTGAGTTCAAATCACTAGAATTCGTCAATTTCTTTATTATTTTTTGGTTTCAACAACACCAGAACTGGCCCATTTACGGATATATCATAGTTTTCTCGCAAAGTTGAGCATTTTGGTAACAACAATAAATATACTCGTAAGCACAAAAATAGGTGGCCCCGGTGGTGGTGCATTACCACCAATGAGGATGACAGCGAACTAAGCGTAAATTTAGAGTAGTACAGGCATTTCGAAGCTAGTATCCTTCAAGGACTATGCTAACTTGTTTTAAGCGTTGGCTGAACATGGCGCTAAAATAATTAAAGCCCGCACTGATCGCATAGGGCGATGAGTTCGTCTGTAGCAGTAGTTCAATGTTGACAACCCACAGGTTGTTATGTTGTTGTAAACCTACACAAGCGTCAACATCGGAGAAGAGTCAATTCCGATCTTTTCTGCGTAAACCCAAGAGGTAAACCATGCGTATGTATAGTAGGCTAAACCGCGGTAATAAATGTGGCTTGGTCTACTTCTCGGGAAAACCGTCGAGGCTTTCAGTTCAGTTTTCATTTGGCCATGAATAACAAAGAGTTAAACATCAACATGCCATGCTCTTTTTTATGCTCAATACAAAAAATGCTGATCTACACAATTAAATGCACAATACTGTTTATACACAATTAAAAGCACAACTGAAACATGAATCCTCATACGCCCTGGTTTACCTCTCTCCGATTTACCCTAAAAAGAATCGATTTTGGATTCTTCTTCATTCTGGACGCCTGTGCAGTCAGAACTAGCAAATTTTAGCACAAATTTTCGTACAAACATTTTAAGATCTGGTGTTTGTGCAACAATATTAACCGCAAACACCTCTTTTCTGGTGCAATCTGTACAAAAACTTGCTACTAATTTGCATCTACCTCACGTGTATGGTTTGTTTAAGACTGAAATCTTGCAACGTACACTCATCAAACTTCCGCTTTCAATAACTCCAGCCCAAAATTTCGTGAACATGTAACTACACTATGTATTGCCTGCTCTGTGACAGCATACCCATAGATCAACTTCTGATGATCATCGTCAAAATTAAGTGCAATTCATGTTCATCTGAGTTGATACGACGGATCTAATTAAATCCCGGAAGACTTGAAAAGATGTTCCGATAAGTTACGCTTTCCCCCTTTCCGTCATTATGGCACATCATGCTCGTCGATGAGGTGTATTGCCTTTTGGAACTTGGCAAACTTGTCTTCTAATTCCTAAACAGACAGATAGATAGATAGAGACTTGCTCCACATTATGCAGATGTGTCTGCTGATGATGCACTGTTGCCGACCATAATACTGTTCTAACGCCAGTTTGCATCACAGAATCTTTCATATTTTTGAGGGCGGCCTTTTCATGTTTATACTCGTATTATTAAGAATGCTGTTCGTCTAGTAAGAAGACAGGCGCCATAATTAATGAAAAAAAAAAGAAAACAACATGTAGATAGGAACTTGAAAAATCTTGGCAGGCACTAAGTAGTTAGAAATCTTGTCAACATTGTCGGGATTATCTCTTTTTGGACAAAAGTCATGACATGAACATAAATAATAATGGAAATGCAAATGATTTTTAAGGGGTAGCGCAGTGGAAGGGTTAGGGACAGATTTGTGACAGTTTAGGTCCAGAGATACGAGATTAATGAGTAGGGTTGACAGGAGAGGTTGAGAGTATTTTTACGGTGTCGTGTGAAAGGCACTAGGTTAAGCATGGTAAAGATCCTTGATGGAGACAAAGCGAGTGCGGCGAAATCAGGCACTATGCAGGCGCGAAGCTTCAAAAGCTTGAACTAGTGATGGACACTATCGCTAGTTTCTTTATCGACAGTTTTCCGATAGTCATTCGAGGGTTAAAACTACCTAAACTATACTTGTTTTATCATACTATTCGATAGTGTTCGATGTTTTTTTTTTAACTTCTCGTGATTTGAACTATCAAATAACTATCGGTAGTAAAAACTGTTAAGCCTCAGTTACACGATGGTAGTACTATCGTGATAGTTCACCTCGATAGTGTGTTGTGATAGTGCACAGTCTACACGCTACAAGTGGATATCGCGATAGTATATTGACAGTAGCGATATTGAAAATGGCTACACCTGTCCTACTCTGGTAACAAGATGCAAGCCCTTGGACCGGATGGTATCTCGATGGTCATGTTTAAACACTTTGACACGCCAGCAGTTAACTATTTAACGACCACGATCAACCTCTCCATCTCAGCAAATGTAAACGAGCCATACGTTTCAAACATGGGATCATATGTTCATGACAGAACTGGCAGTAGTGTCACTATCACTATCACACTTGAGTTTTCACGTGACAGTGCGTGATATTTCCTGCGACTGTCGCGATAGTACTATCACACTATCTAGCAAAGCTAGATAGTGTGATAGTAAAGTCGTGATAGTGCGATAGTGACTATCAAGTAATCTACACGGCAATAGTATCTGTGATAGTTGCTGTCATGACAGCTACTATCGCATCAACTATCATCGTGTAACTGAGGCTTTATGTACTGACTATCAAATAACTTTCGATGATCATGCCCATCACTATTGTCAGCCATAGATGTGATCCAAGAAACATGTTTAAGTATCCAAAATATTTGAATCATATCGGCTCCCCCTTAACCTCATCTAATCTTTCCGAATCCGAAGTGTCATCCCGAAATATGTGCACATATTATTTATAGGCGGAAGTGAAAACGCCAAAGTGCGATATGCGACTAATAAATTGTCATGTACTATAATATATCACAGCGCCAGCAAGCTGGCAGTGTCTCCGCTCAACTGCTCTTTCATCTTTCATTTTCTTGTCTGAAACTCTTTTTTGTATTTTTGTTCCATCCGCTTGAAAGTGAAAGACAGCTAGCGAAGAAATGTCGACTTCTTGTATAATTGATAACAAATAATAATTCACTATATCAATCGAAGGCGAATCGATTACTATTTTATATGGTCAGCATGGCTGTGCGGTCTTGAAAAGAAGGTCGATGGCAACTAATATGTGCGGTGATTTCACAATTGGTCTTTTTCAGTCTTGTGCATTTTTTAGGTCAGCAATTTTTCATTTATCGACTATTAAAGCATTGACTATTGATGTACTATCATACGCATACATATTTTCGCGTAACTGGAAGCGTTCAATTCAACCGAAATTTTTGAATCTATCGTGACTTAAACCTATGCAAGTTCATTTTAATGATCCGCACGTTTTTTCGGGAATAACTACTCGTGCCCGCTGAAGATACGTGCCCAAAGTTGTCTGGGGTGGTCTTTGAATACCTCGATTTCATATGTCATAGAAAGGTATGATACAAAGAACCTGGCTGAATGTCTCCCGGAGGTGAAAATTGGATTGCCATTTGCCTTACTAAGAAGGTCTTTGTTTTTCTATTTCTACCACAACTGCATCACCTAGGGTCATTTTCACAATGTCTAGTTAAATTTTATCTTATAGATAAACGCTAAACGGAACCCATCCTCCAGTTAAAAATTTATCGGACGATAATTCCAAACAGATGATACGGGTTGCTGAGATTTTGACAGCTAGAACTGTACATTTAAATGAGACAATTAAACTGGTCACAAAGAACAGAGTTCTGGAAATTGATTCGATGAAAAAAGATTTGAAACCAACTCAGCCTTTGAGAGATGGAACAGAAGTAGAATAGAATAGAACAGCCGGCAGAATTCCACCAAGAAAATCAGCTGATTTTCTACTGCTTAGCTGATTCTCCCACTGTATTATCATATTCTGAGCGTTCCATACGCTAAGGTTTAATTTAGTGGCCCGGACAACTAACTGGCAGTTTAACCAGATATTGAGAAAACGGACCATAGTCTTATTTTAATTTTTAGAGCTGAAATAGTACCGCTTAAGATGATATCTATGGTCCTACTAATTTTCTTGAACTATTTATATAATTTGAGCTCCCTGCTGGAGCGGTCCCGAATTTTCACCAGGTGTTCGAATCAACCGCCACCTTCCTCCTCCTCTAAAAATGAATTTCATTCAGTGCAATCGAAATGAATGAGTGAACAAAGTCTACCTTAAACATTGAATTTATACGGGTACATTCAATCCAGCCTGCTGTGAAGAAACTCAGAGCCCCCAACTGGAATAATCTATGTACACATGGAACTTTTCGTGAACTTTGTACTATGTATCTTCGATATAGATTGCTCAATCATTTTACCTTAGATTTTTGGAAAATTTCATTCAATCGTAATTTTCACAACATGACCACAGACCCACCGACCAACCAGTCGAACCACCATTCATCTGAAAAACGGTGCGCGAGCAATTTATTTAATTTACGATCAATTTTCAACGCATCTAGCAATAATAGGTGCATAGGTAGATCCAAATAGAATGATCTAAATAGCATAAACGATTCTTTCCATGCTGGAAACCGTTGAAATTATATCTTCTAGACTAGAGATTAAAAAAAAATCCGTTCTCCTTTCTATTGTTTATTGGAATAAACACTAACCGTGATCAGTGTTTATTCCAAAAAAATATATCTTGCTTTTGGTTTTGGTTCCGCAAAGATTTAAAGATAAAAACCGACACACACAATAGTCGTACATCACACATATGGGAAGTAAAAAATGTTTAGATCTTTTATTTTGGAATTTATAAAAGCCGAATGCCATTAGAAGATGTTTTATGGAGTTTCTGGAATACGGATGATGATGGGTTAGTTAATTTTCGTAGGTGTTAATTAAGACATGTGTGTGGTGGAAAAACAGCAAACCGTTGGAAATTCAGGTTTATTATACACAATCGGAATGAAGGTGAGCGTCACGTTATCCTTTGAATGTTTAAAATAAGATATGTGTAGCTACTGCAACAAGTAATTACCCCGTTTATGTAACTGCCAATTTACACGTTCCCTCTTTTCCACTTAACTTAAAACACTACACAGTAAAAAAAATACGAAGCGAAAATTCACCGATTCGGTATGCCATTAAGGCGGATTTTTTTCGGTGTAAATAAAATTCTTTCTGTGCGGATATAATTTTTACATCTTTAGGTGAATTTCAAAATATTCCGAATGGATGAAAAATTATCCATCAAAACGGTTAAAACAAATTATCCATACGGTGAATCACTGGATATTTTGATTCAATCGTCGATAAAAACATCGAACACCAACCATTGTCATGGCGGGATTTGAGCTCAAGATTGGAAGAAAAAATACATCGGACTGACGCCTCAACGCACTAAGTTCCGCTTTCCATGGATGGTTTTTGACAGCCGCGGTTGGCGGTTTTCCTATGTATTGCACAACTCGTAAAGTCAAGCGCTTTAAGCTCGTCACATTCCTTAGTTCATCGTACGCGTGTGCCTAAAATGATTTCGAGCTTTTAAGAATATCACACAACAGACTCGCGCACATCATGTGTGCCTGGAATGCATACGTTTTTATCAAATCGCAGTGGAAAGTGTAGTGTGTACACGAGAAACCAAATTTCTCGATTACACTGCCACTGTTTCATTTAATAAAAGCTTCCGTCTACTAACGAGTCTCGTACACGTCGTATGAAAGCAGCCATAGTGTTAACTTTTTACTTGAATGCGAGATCAAAAAATCCGACATACCCAAAATTTCGCGATATCACTTCCGGCATGAACAACTAGAAGCAGTATCATCCCATATACCAACCGCCCGGTGTATGGGAACTACTAAAGAAGCTTACTCCGATGGAAATTGTTTGGTGATTGGTTTCTCAGATTTTTGCGATAGTGAATGGCTTACGTCGAACAAGAGCTTTTTTCTTATTACCTCAGGATTTATTTTTGGATTCAAGAGTAAAGCAAGAGTAGTCCGGATGGCGCAACGGTTAGCACGTTCGCCTTCTATGCACTGGGCCCCGGTTCGATTCCTACTGAATCCGGTAGTTTTCGATAAAAACAAGAGGATTTATGTGTCGGACTATGAGCCCACTCAGCTGTTAAATGAGAACCCATTTATGGGGTAAATAACTCGGTTGAGCATGTTGCTGATCACACACCTCTGCACAAGACCGTCACGATATAGAAAATGAGATGATGCTAACTCATTTCGAGGCCATGGTTCAAATTGGGCTGTTGCGCCAGTTATTTATTTTTAAGAGTAAAGCAACCGTGAAAAGGAAGAAGAGGATTCAGAACCTTTCAAAACAAGGCCCGAAAATATGTATGTATGTACATACATACTAACTATCCAGTCCCTCATCTTGCCAATAAAATATTCCCCATCATATTTTCCGGTCCGGTGGTGTTTAAAACTTCCTCCCAATTACGTCGATATACTTTCCCTTAATCATCAAATAGTCCCCAACACAACCACAACCAAATTGCAAACAAATAAACGAAAAACCACAAATCATTCAACTTGATATCTATCATCACCACCGGCATCCCGTGCATCTGTTTCTACAAAACAAAAATTGAAGATGAATTTCCGAAATGTTTCACACGAGATTCAGTCCTTTCTTGGCTCTCGTCATTGCGATCTCCTCTACGACGATTTAATAGTTTTTCCACAAAAAAAAAGAATGGCTTCTGTAGTAATTACTATATGAATTCAATGCGTATACAAATTGGATCATACACAAAACATATGCGCTGCATGTATCTTAAAAAAGTACCACGACACCATGCTAAAGAAACCAGATACTACATCTGGATGCACTCCCTTTTTCCGTTCTAGCGATTTTCGGGTGCAGGAAAATGACGATGTGTGGATAGTATACCAATTACATGTGGAGCCACAAAAAAGACGGAAGTCGATTGGTTTTGGGTAAACGAATTTGGCACGAGAGAAAGAAAAGCAATTTGATCGGACATCAAAAAGATCCTTGAAAAATGTGATGATAATCGTCGGCCAGCAATAACATTGAAACGATGATTTTCATCGACATCATCATTAACGTCATTGACAGCATCATGCTCATATAGTATAACTTGGGTGAGATGATCACCATTAACAGAGAAGGGCACAGGGATTTTTGGCGCAATGGTAGAGAGTAGAGACCATTCGAAAGTGTACGATCGATTCTGACCCGTGGCATTTTCTGGCATCATTGGGTACCGGAAGAAATGCAGCGACTAATAAAATCGGATTGGAATCGAATATACAAAAGATGGGATGGAAAGTGTCTAGAGTCCTCAGGCCCACACGGTCTTTCAGTTTTCAATATTCCTACACCGAATTTTATTTTTTGAATACACAGGCAACATAAAACTTCCACATGAAAAATTTCCTCAATCACTCTCAACTAATTTTGCATACCACATGTTCGCTACACTAAACTATATTTATCCACTCAGATAATCCCCAAAAACACCTCATCTGTTGCTTGCATCCATAATTTCATATTTATCGTCCAGCAGTCACTTGACTCAAGTCGTAAATAAAACCGACAGGATGTGGTGGCATCATCAATATGATTGCCGGAATTTTAAGACCACCCGGAAATTCATATTCATATCCAAAATGAATAAAAGACAACATGAAGGTACATACCTCGAAATATGCGTAGGATTAGTTTAAAACGATTTCAATCCGTACATAAATTTCATTTTGACCCATCTCATCTATGCATCTGAGACGCAAGTCCAAGCAATCAACTGAAAGATACAAACGTACACCGTACTTAAGATCACCATACGAGTGGGCGCTTGATTTAGAATGCACTCTACAAATTCTGAACTTCATCCACATCTGATTGGAATTCAATAATTTAGATAAAAAGTCAAACGGTTAACCCTGACTTACGATGACTTTTTAGATATGTCGTATTGTATTGGATACTACTGAAGTGGTAGGCGTCATTGATCGAAAAGGCATTATCAGCCCCCCCCCCCCCCTACACACACACAATTAAAAAAAAATTAGATGCATTTCAGAAAAAAAAGAAAGAAGACAATCTCAGTTTCGAGACGTTTAAGATGCTTAGATTCAAAGCTCGCATTTTACTAACAGGAAAAGCCTACTATTCAATTTTGGTGGTCACGTCATAATACTCGTAACATACATTATAGTAAGTATTTCCGATTAGACACAAACTAATGTTTACGACCGATTTTACGATAGAGCTGACATAGACATTAGGTACTTAGATGGTGTTTCGTTTGATCTAGGTGGGTGTTCGCCGGGTGAAATTCAAAATAAACTGCACATAAACAGTTGTCAGCAGTTCATACATAATTTCTAGTAAAACTAGACAGCGACTTTGTTTGAGTTTACGCTAATAGGAATTTATTTATGTAGTGATTGCCCAGTTGGGAACAGAAAACTGATAAGGAAAAATTAGTATAGTTTTGGGGTGTTGTTGAAGGCTATGTTTAAAATCGATTGGGTAATTAAAAGCCATTCGTACTTCAATATACGTCCGAATGATAGACTTCGAAATATGTAAATGCGAAATACTAATTTGCCCTAACCCCTAATGTGGCATAGCGCGTTAACTATTGCATGTGGCTAAGCTGACCTGTTGTTGGCATAAACCAGTTTCGCACGATGCACGTTGCCAGCATACACCTCCTGCTCCCATTAACCTCGGACAAGTCAGGAGATTTTATGGCTTATTATTACGCCCCGCACCACAGGGGGAAGACAACACAAACATCCATGGCCACGAACGCCGTGGACGGGACTTGTACCCGTAACGACCGTGGTCAGACATGAGATTGACGCCTCTATGCACTGATCTACCGGTCGCCCCAATGTGCATATGCATAAGGCTTTACACACACAGGTCGGTTCGACATAGACTTGAGCTCTCCTCAACCTCGATGCGAACTCTGCTCGACAACGAACTGCTATTGACATCCAATGTAAATGAATGGAAGCTCGACCTCGCTTCTGTCCGTCATATGAGTTCTGTTTGCAACAAAAATATCGACCGAGTCGAACATGACGAGGACATATTACATACACCACAAAAATGTTTCCCCGGCTGTCAAATAAGTTGTTGTTCATTTCAATATACATATGCACCAATCTGAAACTTGCCTACGGCAAGTAAATAGGTATTAAAATTACATACATCCAGATCTTTCCCATTTAGTTCCTATTACAATCTTAAATTTGCTGGCCTAACAGGCGGCTTCTCTTTTAACTTAATAATAATTTTTACTTAACATAGGCAAATTTCAGATTGGTGCCTCCTACATTGAAATAAACTCCTCCAAAAATTCAATTCGGTTAATTTTTCCGGATCGATTTTCAATTGTGCATCCGGCCCCTTAAGGCTGCCTGAACCGGCCAATTCCGACATACACGGTCCGAAATTTCTCAAGGCCAGGAATGATCAGTTTTTCCGGGGGGGGGAGTTTCGGAACGTCTGTGGTGAAGGCCAGGCCTGATCAGATTTTGCATTCGGCCCCCTTTAGGCCGCCTGAACCGGCCAAATTTCAACATACACGATCCGGAATTCGTCAAGGCCAGGGCTGATCCATTTTTCGAGAGATGATTTCCAGATTGTCTGTGGTGAATCCGGGAGGCCAATCCTGATCAGTTTTTCAGGAAACGAATTCCGGATCGTCTATGGCGGACTTAAAGCGGGAATTCCTTAAGTCAGCCTTCAGAGTCCATTTCCGGTTTAGGGACTACAAACCCACCGTGTGTGAGTTTTAGTTTCTTACCACGTAAAGCGGTTAATGCAACAACTTCATGAAATACCTTGATAGTTGAGTTTAGTGTTTAGTCAAATATCGACAATGCTGCCACAGTTACCGGCATTTCATGAGATTACGCCGGCAAATGATGCGATTGATCAATGCTCTACAGTATTTGCCGGATATTTTCATGAAATGACGTATTTAGCCAAAAGCGTACGACCATGTAAGAAAGGCCCTAAAGTTTGTTCGATTTCGTATTGCAGTTTCACTATGATTCCTAGTCAACCTGTGTGTGGACTGTGGAGACAAGAATGTCGCATCGACTACGGGGCGCAGTCGAGACGAGATTTGGTCGACGTCGAAAAAGTTCTAAATGATAGCAGTCAATAACAAAAACTTATCAAAAAAATGCGTATACGCGTACTTTCCTTCCTCTCTTTTAATAAAAGAAAAAATACAAACAAAACTACATATCTCGTTAGCGCGGATGTTTCCGTCACCTTTGTCTGTCTATTAAGACGCAGCTTATCAAAAACAGCAGTCTTCAAATTACACCTCTTCCGTAGCACCACAAACAGAACAAAAAAAAAGAAGAAAAACAATCTTCTCATTGTTATCTCTACTTTAGATGTTCGGCGAACGTTTCCGGCAGTTTGAGTCGCGGCTGTTTGTATTTATTGTTGTTGACCCCGTTCATTCACTCTCTTTTCGGGTTGGGAATTTTCAATAGACGAGTACAGAACGTATACCTAGATACGAGGTAACACCTGACGACGAAACGTGCGCTCTGTACACCTTAACAGACAGGATACTACGTCATTGATTTCGCATCACTAGATTGTAATTGAAGATCTTCCGGACGTTTTATATTTATTTTTTGCAATCCAATCTGGATGATGACTGTTTGTGGACAAACAACCACTTGAATTAAGTCCGTGTGCCCCTTTGTCGTCTTTCGCAATGATCCATATGTGGAATACTTGGAGGGAATATCGGATGTGAAGGCTAAAGATTACATATATGTATGCGCAAAAGACATTTCGAGCGCTATGTGGGTATTGCGAATTGCTAATGCGATTATTCCGGAAGTAGCCACTACGGGTGGTTCTGGTTGGTCTGGCGTCCGATTGGGGGGCAGTTCGTTTGAAATTCTATTTTGGCTCGACTCGAGCAGAACTCGATAAACCAAATCGTGCTACCATGACCATTCAGTGTGTTATTGTTTAGATCAGCTATCGTCTATGAATTGTATGTCATCTGTGATCATGGTGTCTTCGGACGTCAATTCGACCATCAGTGTCCATCCATCCATATATACGAGTATGTATTTCCAAGGTCGTTGAGACTTCGAATAAATTCCTCCGATGTGATTACAAATGGGTACAAATTCCAGGTGAAAATTATGACAAACCAGCAATTTAGGTGGGAGGGGAAAAGCACAAATCAACGATTAATGACATGCGACTAAAATCACATTGAAGCTCTCACCTGTTGTGCACTTTGAACGGACACAAATAATCTGCTACCTGTGCAGTAACCGCGCGATCATATGATGAGTGCGTATTGTACTCGCAACGCAAGCAATTCCCGGCGGATTTTGAGAATAAAAAACAACAATACCATACCCTGGCACACAGCAATAAAAAAAATTGAAATTACATACGGAAAAACTAAAGAATGGACGGGAAACATATGTGCATCATGGATTTCCGCAAGCTAACAATGGAGGTTTTGTTTTGCGATGATTGCTGGGCCTTTTTTGTGTATCTATGATTATGTTCATAATACAACAAATCGTGCGATTTCAAGATATATGGAACGACGGTCTATTTTTCAAATCATTTATTTATAGAGCAACTTGTCTACAATATCGATGTATCTACCAGTTTGTTCTTGTGATAAATACAAATACATAGCAAAAAAAAACCAAAGCCAGAACAATTTGTACGTAACCATGGAGCGCTCTGTCGACGTCTACCTATAAATATGATGTGCGTACAATATATTTTCGATTTTCGGTGAAATTCCAGAACGGAAAGGGATATCCGATCATTTTTTTATCCATCCACCATTATATAAATCGTAATTACTGTTGTACAGATAGAGACATACTCGTATTGTAGATATGTAGATGCGAATAATGAAGAGACAAGTACATATATCCCGGGAATTCAACTTCTTCGCACCACATTATTCATTGGATGCCACATCAGAGTTGAATGTGATGCAAATTGTTTAATTGCACTTGATGGAAGTGACGGTTTGACCACATGTGATCATCTGAATGTGGTTATAATGATCATGTCATTAGAGGAAATATGGTCGCGGTATTAGTTGCTTCCATCCATTTAGGAGTATTGATGCGATTCCGGTTATATTGTTGGGAATTTTGAATGATTTGTTTCGTTTTTTGTTTTAACGTTATGTTATGGTGGATATATCTGGACACTTAATAAGAAAATCGATTTCTACTTTAATTAATAATAAATCAACTACAATAAGTAGACTCAGTAGATGCGGACCCCGAACAAAAACCGTAAAATTCATATAAGCCAGGCCAGCTATCGATACATTTGCAAGGACGCCGGAGCCGGATGACCAGCGGTTCAGCTGCCACTCCAATACTTTCGGAGGGGCAAGCAGTACATTATGCTTCTCCAAAAATATTGTCCTCACTAATAAATTAAATGTATATATAATAATTCATTTTATGGACAACTTTTTCAATAAAATTAATGTGATTCGATCCTTCGTTCTTAAGTATAAAGACATTTTTAACGAATACTATTATGTACAGTCAAACTAAACCTCTCCTAACGGATACCGTTCCACCGAGCATATATCTGTCTCTCTCTCTAATTGCCTTGATGACCCCTCCAGGGGCATGGGCGCATCAACATCTCTAGCATTTCTTTTAAATACACAATGCATTCAAACAATTCTGCATAAAACTACCCTGTTTTTAACTAAAGCAATAAATTGAGCTCATCTTAAAAAAAAATTATCCGAACATCATGTTAGGAACCATCTGATACTGTTACTGATCGTACAAGTGACCCTCCATACCCTTTAAGCCAGCGGCTCACCGGAAACACGTATCTACGAGTATATCTTCATTAAATCTTAATCTGGCGCTAATTACTTAAGCTCATGGCTCTTCCCTTCTTGCACGATTGTAAGCAGGCGTTATGTAGCTCCATCCTGCTATGTACTCGTGTACAAACGACTGTGCACTGCACCGCGATTTGTACTTCCCTACAACTGCTGGACTATCATTCCAGAGGAAGAGCCTGCCGCCACAATTCGTATCTTTTTCTGTCTGACTGACTGACTTCTTGTCTTTCATTCTGCAATCTGCATTTAAAGCACACTTGATAGAACGCACACTTCACACTTCCCTAACTAAGCGCATATACGAGTACGATATATTCCGTAAAGAGGCGAGGCGCACCATCAGATAATTATTTGCTCATAGCACTTACTGCATTAAGTGTATGTATTAATAATTAATCTGTAATGCTAAACAATTAGCGATCATTTTCAGCTTTAGTTTGAAAAATCCAAGATATATGGCGAATTAAATGGCATCCTGTTGTCATGTCTGTCGATTCATTTAAATGTGCACGGATATTTTGATGATCAATCAGCGACTTCCTTCGACGGATATCTAAGTATGTAATGTATCTGATTTTCATTTTACTTTTTGGGAGGTAATTTAATTAATTTGTGAACGCATTATGGATGCATTCATTTTCGGTGACTTACTCGTAATTTGTCTGCTCGAAAGCGGAAGCGGTCAAATAAATAACGTTAAACTGCTTCGAGAATCAATTGATTTACTTCCATGTCGTGACTAACATCTTAAGTGGCGTACACTGCGGTTGTTAGGAAGTTGCGGACGAGTGTTTAACACATTAGTGGCGTGAGTGGAACGGAAGTGTACCTAGATTGTTTGATATTGATTAGTTGGTTGGACGAACAAATACCGGGAGTTGAAAAAGGTGGCATCTGTGGTCTTCTTTGGCATTCTGAATGAAGTATTACTACACGAACTCGATCAAAACGATACGATGAGAGAGATACTGTCATCGTCAACGGAGTCTGATCTTAAGAGAGCTAATTTTTTTCGACTGGTAATTATCAGAACACTGACACTTGCTCCGCCACCTTCAACAGAAACTTACATATATGGCGCCGATCTGTGGCCCACGAGTGTGCGTTGCTGGGTAAATCGTGTGGACAGACGCGAAGTTTGTGCATGGATGACACATTCGGGCAGGGATGTTGGGATCAGGCATCCATACGAACTACACTCTCATCCAACGGACTGACAGGAGGGTGAATCAAAAGCAAGGGTAGTTAAACCACTACCTGACTCAGTTCCTTAGGGAACATGGTGGATACAGAGAGTACATACCTACAAAGGTTCAAGCTGGACGATCCGCCTGCCTGAAATGCAAGCGAGTCGTAGAAGACGCGAAACATATGCTGTTTCACTGTCCACGGTTTGCTGAATATTGAGATGAGCTGGAAATGGAACTGGGAGGAGCCATTAACCCAGACAACTTGGTCGAATACATGCTGAGATCAGCAAGCAATTGGACTGCAGTGAGTCGTATGATTTGAGAAACTCCGGAAAGAGGAAGAGAGGCGAAAGTCGGTATGTCGGAAAGAAGACCAGCTAGCCAAACCTAGCCCTGTGTAATAATACCTATAGATGGTCCCCCAGAGTGGATGTGACGACAGCAGATGTTCAGTGTTTCAGGGGTTTAGTCAGTAAAAATCTGACATTACAGATTCTCCACCTGCCACAACAAAAAAAGCTATTGAGCATTTAGGGGTGGGGTGATAATTGATGCGAATCTGACCTTCGTGGTGCATCTTAAATATGTAAGCGAAAAAGTGGCAATAGGACGATGGCTTTGACAGGAATTATGACAAATATTGAAGGACCGAACAGGACGCTTCTACTATCCAAGACACTTAGATAGTCCGAAGAATAAACTTACTACATACATATATCGAAGGAGCGTAGGAAGCATGTGCTTATCAAAAATCAGACTAACTATTCTACGTGGGGTCTGCAGTGATCCCAATCGATATTTTGATGGATGAAACGAATAGACTCTCTGAAAGTCGAGGTTTAGAATCATCGGGAGAAAAAAGGAGAAAAAAAAAAAAAAACAAATTAATCTCTTATTGCCGTTTCATTGGCAATTTTTCTAGCTAGCTGTTGGCGGTTTAATCTTTTTTTTTAAAGGTGGTTTGTTACCGCTTATGGTAATGCAACCTCCATTTAACCCATGTGTTTTCTTTAGAAATCCAAATCCCAAAAGCTAGCTGGAAAAACTGGAAAATCGCTGCTTGGAAGTGGGCATGATATTCATATTTAATCAACCCAGTGGCCCTTGATTTTAGGTTGGAAATCCCGGCGATTAGTAGCTGGTGATATTGCAATACAACCATTCGAACCTGCTTCATGTGACCTTTGCTAAACCACGGATTAGGCAGCCCAAAAAAATCTCACATTGCTCAATCGAATCAAATTTTCTGATTGAGACAAGACAAGGTCACATAAAATAATTCAGACGTACAGCTGAAATTAGATACATAAAATTTTTTTCGTCTAATAAGATAACATTGTGGTGCCCTTCACACTCTGTATATTTTCAAAGGCCATCAAACAATGGCAATAAGCGCACTGTGTGTATATCTACTTCGTCCGATTAAAGCACGCTTGAAAAAAAATTAATGTAATAAAAAGATACAATTCAGAGATAGAACCAGACTTTATAAAGATTCATATAGCGGTACTTGACGCAATTATCGAGCTCTCACCTTGTCTTCATTTTTCATTGAGCTCGTTGCTAGTATCTATCAATCTGGTGCTTTATTCATATTCATTTCATAAGAGAGAGCTGTACAGTGAAGTGAAGCAATTCAAATTACCAACCGGTCGGGTCGGTCAGTCATACTTTTCTTCTTCTATGAAAATTTCCCAGGTTGATAAGTAAATGACCCCTTTTTGTTTTTCAAGAAAGCGCCACACAGAGTACAACAATATCACTCCTGGGAAAATTAGATGACTAAATGGTCGCTGAAAATTCCCATGCATGATGATAAGAGATACTTGTACATAACACAAGTGCTATGTAGATATACATATGAAATACGTGTATGTAACCTTGGTTCAAATTATTTCCATTCATTTGAAAACATACAGCAGAGGAAAAGCAAAACAAGCGACTCAACACGATAGGAAATAAAAAATTGCGAACGGAAACCATGAATTGCAGAGCAAATTATAAACACAAACTAGGCAGAAAAATACAGAAAAATTATGAGATTGTTTCATAAATTTTAGAAAAATGTTTAGGGTGGAGGGGAAAAAAAATCTAAAATAATCAAACTGGTGCTTCCCGTTCGGATTCGTATCGAAAAACGTGATAGCTACAAATGTGCTGTATAGTGATATAGCATCCGTCTATATACGATAAGCTCAGGAAAAGCCTGAAACTAAAAACGCAGATTGCAATAAAAACATGATTTGTTAGACGGATCTGGGTTAAAGTATGTTCGTACCAAGCCAAATTAGTTAATTTGAATTGTTAAATACTTTACAGGGTGTCCGGCTTCATATGGTAAATACTTCAACGGTAGATAGTACCGTTGGTTTGTGGAAAATTGAGACCAAAGTGAAAACTCTGTCTTTAACCGTTACAGAGTTAATGTATTTTTTTTTGAAAATTGGATCATAAAGCTTAACTTCCCGAACGAAATCAAAATTTGCCACTCTTCCAGTCATTTATTCCGAGATCCGAGATTTAAAGTACCGTTGTAAAATTACCATTTGAATTTTCGATGAAAAATCGCTTTTGAAATATCTTTAAAGTCTGAACAGTTGTATCTTTGAAGTAACGCTGAATTTTGCAACCGGGGAAAACCAATTTTATCTGAAATTTCATGCATAGTTTCAGAAAGGGAGGTCGAATTTCGAATCAAATGATCGGGAGGGTGGTAAATTTTGATTTTGTTCGGCAAGCCAAACTTTTTGACAGTTTATAAAAAATACTATAACTGTAACGGTTAAAGGCAGAGCATTTTGGTGTAAATTTTCCACAAATCAACAATACTATCTATCATTAAAGTATTTACTATCTGAACCGGGACAATTGAGTAAGTTGACTTTGGTGTGCGAGTACTTTTGCTTACGAAGAGACCATCGATACGGTCTGCCTCCGATTTTAATTAATTGTATATGTAATGTATGTCATGAGTAACTATGTGATTTAGAAGCCAAAAGGAATTTACGTAATGCTCAGTCTCCAAATCACACACATCTTCTTTAACAACTTGTACTCGCAGTAGGACAGGCGGACAGTCTTGATGGTCGCATTGTTAGTTCGAACTTAATAGAAATTTTAAATATTGGTCAAGGGTATAGTTTCGGCAACGATATCTTTTAGTCTCGACATTCATGGTCGGTCCAAATCCAAATTTTCCCTGGTAGAAGCCAACATTTCCCTGTCAAATTCATAATTGCGACCGGGGAAATTTTGGCTTCAACCAGGGAAAATTTGGGTTTTGAACGTCCGTCAATTATCCATTAGTGATACTCAGTATATAGTTGCCAAGAAAAATGCTCTTCAACTTGATGACGGAGTTCAGCGGGAGAGATAAGAAGAATTCATGGCGTCCACAATGTCAATTAAATGCTCTTAGTTTATATGTATAGCAAATAAACCCATATCTGAGTCAAATGAAAATATACTCGTATAATATGGGAAATGGCGATACGTCAGATACGTCATTCTATCGTAATGTGATAGCAGCGGATGCATGACATAGCTGGAAAAGTAGATGGCGGCAAATTACCGGGCGCGACTTTTTCTTTTGATTGAAGGGAAATTAAATTGATTAGTGTATCGGTCATTTGATCCAACAATTTTGGTGAATAGCGCATACATACCGAAGCATGCAGAAGCCAGTATTTAGCTTCTATATCCGTTAGTTCATACAGCTAGATCTACACATATTTCTTTTCATTTGGTTCATGCGTAAATAATTTAAGAAAATTAAATTAAATGTACAGAAAAAAGTCAAATCAATCCACTGATTTTATTCTTAAAGTGAAAGTTATCGAACAAAAAATCGGCAGATCACGTTTTTCTGCTGAGACAGTTATGGACACTTTCTTCTTATTTCTTCACCTTGGTCTCTCTATTCCACAGCTACGTTTTGTTTGTTCCAATGACAATCAAAAATCGAGTGTGATATTTCGTAATATAATGAACGAGGTAGGTATGCTAACTACTGTCATCAAAATGTTGGATCATCCGACCACAAAACTCTCTGGCTTTGTCATAAAGACATAAACATAATCGTGCCAATGGTACGTGTCTTCCTTTTTGAACCAAAATGTCCAATAGTATCTACCTTGGAACGTTTTTAGAATCCTTCCTGCGGATCAACAGAGGAAATGACTGTATTGAAAAATTCGAATCTATAGTCCCGCCCTACAGTAGCACAACATTATTGGTCTACGTACGTATAATCAAAATCACTCCACAAAAATGAAAAAAATTCCTACAAAAGGAAATGCATAATTAGAGAAATAACCACAAAAGCCTGATTCTCTCCCTCTTTCTCCCGTTCTATCGAGGGTGTAACAAACACTGCTTCTGCCGCTGCAACAGCGCAACATTATTGTTGTTGTCATAGATTTTTTAGTGGTTTCCTGATCCGCCCGCGAGTGTATTACTAAAACCAACAAAAACACACACTTCCTTTTCGAAATCTTTTCGAACACAGCAATAGTACTAGTACCGAGCTCAAGCAACAACAGGAAGACACCACGATATTCATTCATGACGGTGGTTCATTCACTCTAAGACTATTAGCGACTAAAATCTATTTCCCCGTTAAAAAAAGATAAAAAAGATTAGATATTTTCTATGAGGATTAGAGATTAACAATTCGATGCCCCGAACAAACACATGCCGAGCGGTTGTAATCGTTCGAGGGACGATCAAACCTTAGCCAGGCCCTCATGAATGAATGGATCTATTAGAGAAAGAGAACAGGATTTAAGATAATTAAGCGACAATATCTACATGAAATCAATGGGTGTTGTTGTTGTGGTAATCACAATTTGGTTTCCGCTTTTAAACAGGCGGACGTTTGTATAATTTTCTATTTAGAACTGGAAATGACGACGACGGAAGTTTGGTTTGTTCGTTTTTATAGTGGGCGACAGAAATTATTGAAGAGTTTCTTTGTGTTGTTCGAGAGGTACACCGGCCGGCGCGGCAGGGCCCTTATCGTCGACAGGAAAAATGTTTTCTCTATGGATATATTTTGCTGGTCATATAATGACACAGGATATGGTTTATAACTATTCAGCGATGCAATTGCTACTACAAGCGGTATGTGCTCTGAAGTTGTCATGAGACGTCAAAGAGGTTTTTTGAATGGGGAATTCAGATGTTTTGTTTATTTGGCAGCGCTCAAGTTCTATCGTCGGTACTAGTTGGTTTACAGATTGAGAGGACATGACAATGTTATAGTGAAACTACTGCAATTTCTAGCGATGTCGCACTGTCATGGTATAAACTGGTATCTTTTCTGCTACAATAGAGTGCTATGGTTAATTTGTTAACGGGTTCCTGAATGTTAAACCCCCAATTTAGCCTCCCATTCAGTATGAAACCCTCGAAATTAGTGACATATAATCACAAGAGTGTAGAGAATGAATAGATAGATACATCGCCAGTTTCGAATATATAACCCGAGAGATTGATAAGTCCATAAGACAGTCGTCCAAGTTGTGCTCTAACAGCATGCCTCAGGATCAACATTATTAAAGACACCCTCAATATCCATAAAAGTGACCAATCTCACTGTTTACTGTCATGAAACTTAGAGATTCTTCAATTCAACTTGAAATGTCTAGACCAGCCATTAGACCACTCATTATATCTCATATAAGACCGGCCAATAGCCCACGTATCAGAGCCGCTTAATAGATGGTCTAAGTTGTGATAACGTGGCTAATTGGTGTGTTAAAAGTCCTTAGCACATATGTTGTGTGAAAAGACTGATACCGACGGCTATCAGAAGTCAAATCCCGCAGAGAATACGCAGGCTGATAAGTTAGTTTCGTGTGAGTTGCCAGCACTAGCAGCATGGCTCGCAAATACCATACGCATAGGTCTAGGGTATAAAACGGAACCGATTATTATGTTAACGCACTGTTTTACAGAAAAATTCTACTGATAAATACAAAAAAACAGCACCGTCACGTCCCGTCTCTGGCTCTACGAACACCCCATACTATAGTTATAGTTGGCCTCCGATTTTGTCAGGTTTTATGCTGATGACTGCTCTATATCTGTTAAGTTTCAAAGATAGCGCATGATCAAAAATGTCTATAATGATCAGTATCATCCACATATGTACTTTCTACTGAACCTAAGCCACCTATGCTCAGTTACCAATCCAATAAAAACGAGAGTGGACCCAATTTTTGCTTCGTAATCGAACTTAATTAATTGTGCTTGATCATTATCCTCAGTTTAAAGACGAGATCTCGTCAATCCTCTTCCGAACATCCGCTCCAATTGCTGCAACCACCTTAAGACATACAACAAGACACCTCGTCCATAATAGCCGCGTTCTTATAATGTTTATCTTGCATAGGAAATCTGCAGATATTTAATATCTTTGGAACGCCGCGAAGCAACTACCTTAGGCCGAGTTTAGAAGCTGCGGGAGCCGCCGCTGTTTACAAATTTACATTGAATTTAAATGGAACAAACCACTCAACAAACCGCGGCGGCAGCCGCCCCAGTTTGCATAAACTCGGCCTTAAGCCACTTGAACTCAAAATTTTAAACAGAAATATTAAAAGTACATGTTTGCATTGTATTCTATACAAACTTTTTTTGCCCGCTTCGCGAGGGAGTGAACAACAAACTTCACTTCCGCATCTTATTGTGAAGGAAATGTACGTACTCTGTCAGTGACTTGAATCTTGAACCGAATGGAGACTACGCGGATGCCCATTATATTCGCTTCGTTCCATCTGAAATCTTTAAGATGTCGACGAGTTCATTTGGAAAGATATGTATCCATTCCACCTACGCATCGTTGATTCTGCAGAGTCTACATCTACGAAAACTATACGGACGAGATCGCAGCGGATGTTCACAAGAATAGGTAAAATAATTGACAAAATAACAGTCGACGAGAAAGGCATAAATTTCTGTAGTGCTCGTAATGTTGATCATTTCGGTGGAAAGATATTCTACGCCTTCGTTCCGCTGAACGTACTGCATAGATAGATTCCCATGAAATTGTCATAAATTGCTTATTCATTGGGCACAGGCTTAGGTATCTTGAAGCAAGTGGACAATCTTCTAGTATTTCTAGTCTGGCATCTGATGAATAAGGTATTGTGAACGACACTGTTAAAAAATATTTGGCTAATTTTAACACCGGTTGATGGATAATGCTCTTTTTCTATCCATTCGGTGAATTAATACTCCTGAAGTACACCGCACGATTGGTGTTTCACCGTTCACCGGTGGTGTAAAAGACCAAAAATACATAATCAAAATCGAAAAAAAAACCGAACCTCTTCTAAGGCGCCTTTACATTCGCGGTGGATCCCGATATTATGGCCCCATATCGATCCTACCATGAGGTCCTACGGTCGAACAAATTTTATGAGGGAGCTCCCTATCCAAAGGGAGGGAAATCTTCTAAAATCTTACGGCCCTGGGCAAAAACCCTGCCCGCTTCTCCCGAACTGAGCTATGTATATAGTAGTAAGCAAAGTGCTAGGTTCGTTGAAGGGCTTTTTCTTCGCACTGCCCGACCTTCAGAGTCCACATAACAAGCTTAGGCTCCTTCCCTATGGGCATATTCGGATTTTCACCGATTTGTTTCGTAAGAGAGTACATATGTATGTACGTTATAGGCTATTTTGAATTGTGAATGATAGTATCTGCTTACTTCTTAGGTAGAGATCTCAGATCTCTCAGTCTGCCTGCTAGCATATGTACTAAAATTGCTCTTTCATTATACACTTTTACTTTACATGCTCATACTCGTTCTAATTCTTTTACTTAAGCATATTGCATCTTCATACTCGTAGATCTTTGATGAAATTTCCGCTAATCTATCCATTTCTTCAATTTTTTATGACATGAAAAGGCAAGACCACATAAGTAACAACAACGTTAGTAGCAGTACCTACATATTTTTTCTGAATTCCTTACCTCAACAATAGAGTAATAATACAATACATACTCGTAATAGAGGAAACTTAAGAACACACATTCATTTCCCGGATAGGCCAACAATCTGCTACTGTTTTCGTATCTTTTTTTTTTCTCTGCGCATTGTGTACGTATGTATGTGAAAATTTATATCTTCATTGTGCCGAGCCAGTTGGTGTGGATGATCTTAACCCCGGAGATAAGAAGAAGTCTTTGGAATAATATTTCGAGCCTTGGGATTTAATCTGCTCCTCTGCTGTATCTGCTTGAGAGATATACCTAGCTATGTATCTACATATAGATCGGATTAGATACGTACTCGTATGCCGCGACTGTTGCTACTGTAATTGCTGAAAGGTAGCGTATATTGCGTGTGGAACTCGCTCAGGTTAATGGACAAATATGCGCACAGGTGCGAATGCGTAATGGGATGAGGCAACAACCCTGCAAACCCTGATAAGATATGTACCTACATATAAATCGAATTAGATACGTACTCGTATGCCTCCTTTAATTGCTGAAAGGTGACGTATATTGCGTGTGGAACTCGTTCAGGTTAATGGAGAAATATGCGCACAAGTGCGAATGAGTAATGGGATGAGGCAACAACCCTGGAAACCATCGTATCGTTCACCAGTTTTTTTTTCCAATTTTCAATTTTATTTCACGGAGAAGCTACGAGGGAAGCAAAATCATGCGCGTGTAGACATGCATACATATGTATGTTTTATGAATTCTACGCGCTCTCAACTGCTTCCATGAAATATGTAAAAAAGTACCAAATAAATCATTGGCCAATATTTTCTCACTTTCCATCAGAATGAGAAATCCGGAGAAATACCAACAAACTAGCCCTGCTAACTAAGTCATGATGAAGACATCAATTCGCTCATCACTAAGTCTTGGATGAAAGTCAGCACGACCATTGCTCTAGCCGCGGGACTAAAATCACTTATGTACTTTCCAAGATTATGGTGAAACCATACATGACTACCTACAACCAGCTACATGACTTTCGTTGACGAATTCATCAGGCCGTAGCTGATGAAATACTTGATGAGTATCATTGACAAATTCATCAAGCCTACGTGGTCATGTAAGGTTTCACCATATGCTTTGAAAGTACATAAGTGACTTTAGTCCCGCGGCTCGAACAATGGTCATGATGACTTTCATCCAGGCGTTCATAATGAGCGCATTGATGTCTTCATCATGCCTTGGTTAGCAGAGAAGCTACAGTTAACGAACATCACCATAATACTCGTAATGAAGCATTGAATATTCTGCGCAGCGATGCTCTTCTTACAGGAAAGTAAAAATACACATAAGACATTTTTTTTTGGTTCAAGGCGCGTTTATCCTGTTGTATACCTTAAGTGGAAGCAGGTGACGAATAGAATGTATACAATAAAACGTATTTCGATTCTGATACGCTAAAAAAACGGTGAACCTGGAGTGTGTGCTACACCCCGGGAAGTGACACGCAACAAGCAACAGCTGGTCTCTGGGCAAGATCACTTCTGGGTTGATTCAAACAAATCAAATAATATGACGGAGGCCTGTGTTTCTATATGCTCAAGATATATGTATTTCTTTTTACTGTATCAGGAGCGAATTGTTATTTTGAAAATCTTCCGAAGAAAAACTAGCCGAGTACGAGGCTGCTGTCCTTTCGGTATTTCTTTTATATGGTCACATTATCGTTGGACTTTAATCAACGGTGGATGTATCCGTTTTAAAGCGGCTTGAATATATGAGTATGCCTGTACATGAGTCGTTGGTTACTTTTATCTGAAGAGGGTTAAGTGTGCCATCTGCCGATTGGGTTTTGCTATTGTGTTAAGTGGGTTTCAACGAAAGGAGCAGATGATCATTACATTTGGGTGGCATTCGAGGGTTTTTATTGTGTTTTCCTGTTTTGATAAAGATAAATTTTGTCGGTTAGTGGTTTCGGGTCCCGTGTCTATGATGAGTCATTTTATAGAAGATAATTCCTAAATGTATGTGTGGTGATACACAGAAAGGGCTATGTGCAAATATTGGATTCTCATTGGTGTGCAATGGATACATACTAAAAAACATAAAAGAACTACGATTGGGGTAAACCCCAATCATGCAATACTCTAGATGAATTTGAACCTGGTTAAAGCCAATAAATAATTTTGGTTGCAATCTCGGATGCATCGTATACGTACTGAGTAAATTGGCTTAACGTATTTCATGAAATAGTGCAGTTTGTATGGGAGGGGGTAGAAGGAGGGTGAGGATTACAATAAATTTTATAATGTAGGTTACAATTATCATAAAAGTGATATATTCAAAATTTCAAAGCAAGATGTTTTATAGTTTCTGAGAAAATCTGATTATTGTAAATTATCAAAAATGTGTCATTTTGTATGGGAGGGGGTAGACGGAGTAAGGGTAATCGATTAATTTTTTTGAATCTAACTGATATTGTTAATTAAGTGTTAAGTACAAAATTTCAGCCCGATAAATTGTATACGTACTGAGTAAATTGGCTTAACGTATTTCATGAAATAGTGCAGTTTGTATGGGAGGGGGTAGAAGGAGGGTGAGGATTACAATAAGTTTTATAACATAGGTTACAATTATCATAAAAGTGATATATTCAAAATTTCAAAGCAATATGTTTTATAGTTTCTGAGAAAATCTGATTATTGTAAATTTTCAAAAATGTGTCATTTTGTATGGGAGGGGGTAGAAGGGGTGGAGCGATTTAGCCCGTTCACGAACTTAGCCTTCATTTTTTGTCAAAAATAACGTGTGCAAAATTTGAACTTCATAGCTCAACGCGTTCTCGAGCTAGAGAGGTCACGGACGGACGGACGGACAGACGGACATCCGGTTTTGAGATATTCGAGTGATAATATGAACTTCTGTATCATTCATTTTTTTCTGCGAGCCTTATTTCTTAGCGTTACAAACTTTGTGGCAAACTTATAATACTCTCAGATTTCATCTAGAGTATAAACAGATGTTGTCGTATAAGGTAGATAATCTGATATCTCAAAAGGGGGTAGAACTGATTTTTGGATATGTTCTTTATGGATGTGGTCTTATTGAAAATCTTAGTGTCACCATACACTGTCGAACTCGAACTGGATCTCGAACATGGTACAAGTGGACCGTTTTCTTCACGTTTATGTGAAGTGTGTGTGTGTCGTGAGCTATTCAGTGGACATACAGTGTGTGGTGACACTAAGTTTTCGACCTCCCCGTTTGGCCGGAAGTCCTTGACGGAGTGGGTTAAAGGTTTTTTGTTTTTGTTTTTTTTTTGCTCTTATCTTTGTAACTCTACATCCTTCTCTGAGACAAAATTAAAGACCACGAAAAAATAGACCAAATAAAAATGAACAGTTTTCGAGATAATCTCATTTGAAAGACATTAAAAAGCACCCCCTATCAATTGATCGTTTGTTCCTACGAAGTAGGGAAAATCATCATTTTTTATGGATTTTATTAAATAACGAGTTAAATACGAGAAAAATGATAAGAATAGATTTTGTTTATAACTCAATAAGCTTTAATTTGAGATAAATTCGTGCCCGTTGATATGACAGTTATGTATTTGAGAAAAGGATTCACATCTGTTACCCATAGGAATCTAGAACTGAACTGACAACTGAAATGAAACAAATAGGGTCTACCACCTACATCTCTTCCATTTTCCAATAAATTTAAGGTTTTCATGCTCATTGTCAGCCATAGGAAAAACTGACTGTCCGACTGAAACTGAATTGATCGCCTAAGAAGTCCTTTAAGCTAATACCATCTTCCTATTCAAGAAACTCCACACACCCATTACTATCTCCTACCATTCCAATTTAAATCCTCCTCCCACTCGATGGGTCTCACTCAACAAATTCCCTAGAAAAAAATACGCGTTTCATTCACTATGAATAAGCACGAAATAATTGCTAGACCTCATCATATCTGGAACATCCTGCAATTGTTCTGTTTCCTCCAAGAAAACTCAAGATACAATTTACTTCCATACAGAGTTACGGTTAAAAGATGTACATACAGCGGCCCCAATGACTACGTCTTTCCGGCGAATAGTAGTAAAAAGCGCACAAGCACCAGCAACGTAGCGATTGTAAGAAGCCGGTATTATCTGTAATGAAACTTAGAGGGGGCTTTTAGCACAATCAACTCATCGCCCCGTGACTAATTACTAATTTGCACACTAATCGCTTTTATCTGTGCATTCGGAACTGACCGTCCACGTCCGCTTTGAGTAGCGGATTTCGAAAAGTGTAAAAGAGAAGAATATGAGCTGTAATGGTCGTGACGCAAAAAAAATGTAAAATGTATAAAAGTACATTGCATGTATCATATTTTTCAATTTTCAATGTGCGTAAAATGATTGTGAATAGTATTTGGATCTGCTGGTTTCATACCTAAACGTACTATTATAGCCGAAGTATTTAAAATTTAAATTCTTGTATCTTTATCTGGTTTAATTTACACTGACTCTAAGATCTATAGATGTATGATTTCACCGAATCGAAAAACGAAAAATTAACCCCGATTTTACCACGGTACACAATTTTGATAAAACTTCAACAATAAATTCATTTTCAATATCTCTTCAACTTTAATGTTTTAAAAACGAGCAACCTGAATTTCAACAATTTTATAATTAAATTTTGCTTAGATTTGATTTAGTTTTACCATTTTTCTGTCTAACGAGTACTTGTTAAAAATTTGCCGCCCTACATATGAACACATTTCAGACACAACTTACCTCAATATTAGAGACTTCTGCGCAATTTTGCCAAATTAAGATTTCTGGCAGCTAGACGGGTGGTTTTCTATTCTCGTAGTACGAGTATATTTCCTCAATAGGCCGCAGAAGGTCCTTACTTTGATGTAACGTGTATTCCCCCAGTTAATCCAGTTTTGGGGCATGTATTCAGCAAGGCAGACTTGGAGTCTTCGGAGCACAACAAACACTATCAACTTGTTTTTCCCAAAAAAAGAATTTATCTTAATATCTTTGAACTCACACTGAGTATGGCTACAACTACTCGTATATTAGATTGTAGCAAAAACAAAAGTCCGAACAGTGGCTACGTGACCCACTTTTTCTTTTTTTATCACAAAACCGCACAAGACAAGAGGAATTCCGTAAAGATAAAAATTCAATTTCACGTCAAAATATCTTTAGGTAGAAAATCTGAAGATGCGCAATGATCGTACAAGAAGCACTCGCTCTATTTGAGCAAACTATGGCGATACAACACCAGACGTCAGACACTCTCAGGCACTCTTCGACGACAGCGATCGATACGAACTGAATGAGGTGACGGAGTGTGGTTTCGTTTTGTTGCTGGCTGGCTCTTGTCGAACAGCTGATCGAAATATTTTCAGGGGTGGGATAGATGTATATAATTATGTAGTCGTTTGGAAAATTATATTAAGTTGTAACTGGTATATGGTGAGAAAGAAGATAGCGGTGAGGGGGTGTTGAAAAAAGGATTCTCAGAATCGCAAAAATTGTAGATTTTAAAAGATACCGAGTAGATTACATCATTACCGAGATACCGAGTAAGTTACATGATAACTTATATTGGGTTCACACTGCACTGAAGCCAGATCACTTGATCTGAAACTGTAAAATACATACAATTTTAAACTCACCACACTCAAATCGAGCGATTTGCCCCAACGCCATCTATATAGACGGGCCTGCGCTCAGCTGGTTTTGACGCAATTATTTCCTTTGATGACGCCATCGTATCCACAATCCAGTGGTCGGCGACTGATGGCGGCGAGTCCCCGGTATTTGTGCGTTCCGTGTTTAGTTTTCGTTTTCCGCGTTCAGTGTTTATTTGTTAGTAAAATTTCATCTAGTGATCCGGGAAAACAAACACGTGCGCGATGAAAGTGTGTCGTGCGGTCTAAAGATGTATTTTGTCAAGTGTGAACTGTTCCACGGTGCTCTGCGACTGATCCCCGGGGCTGCGGCTTCGACCAAATTGGTGCAAGTGTCCAGAAAGTGTGTTTTTAGAGGTTTAAAATGCCGTCTGGCGCAATTCCAATTGTAAACATATGTCGTGCCGGGAACATCGTCGTGTGCAGTCACTGCTTTGGCAATGAATTAATGACGTAAAATTGACGTCACAAATGAAGTCTAATTCACCACGATCAGCTGAGTGGAGGCCTGTCTATCTAGATGGCGTTGGTTCACATCAACTCGATCTCGGAAATCAACGTGTGATGAGTTTAAATTTGAATTTATCTGACAGGACAGTTTCAGATCGAGTACTTTACCCGCAGAGTGAATGTGAACATGAACTTACTTATCCATAAGAATTTTGGAACATCATTTTATTCTTTTCTTTTGAAAATAGGTAAAAATGACTTTTTAAATTTGATTTATTTACGAGTTCTCTAGATTTAAAATTATGGCTGAACGTATTGTTTATCACAAGGAAAAAATGTAACATCGTAAAGGAGGTTCCGTAGCAAATAGCAAAACATATATACGTGAACATGATGAGGACCATCTTGTATTTATTAAGCGTTATATATGTAAGTCCGTCAGATTTTCGTATTTTTTTTTTTTGTTTTTCTTTCAAATAAAATTTTGGTATATTTCTATTTCACCGGGCGCCGCCACAGTGGTCCAGATACCCGAAACAGCAGGCCAAAAATCGGAAAACCGAATATTCAATAATTACTTATCTTATAGTTAGGTTTTATTCCACTGTTACAAGGGCTAACAGAAACCCTTTTTCAAAAAGGAATCCGTACATGGGGACAAGTGAATTCGCTAAAGGGGATTGGGTGATTGGGAAAATTTTTTATTAGTATTGTAGAAATATTTACATTGGTTTACACTCTTTTCTGTGACGTAAAGTGGATAAGTTTACAGTTGTGAGTGTTCAGTAAATCTTTGTTGTTGTTGTGGTAGCCATGCTTCGAATACTGCAGTTGTTCTTGCATCGAGAGGGTTTGGCAGCTCTTGGCCGTTGAAAAACGGGTCGTTCCGGTACGAAGAACCGGCTGCCGCAGGAACGTTCAGTAAATCTTTCGATTGTTTTTATGTTAGGTGGATAGTTTGAAGAAAAAGAAAACAACATATTGGGAGGTGAGTGTGTTTTGTTTCAACACTGTATGAAAATAAAAATGTTCAGCCTAGACGTTAGTTAGGTTTGCTGCGTTTGGTTGCTTTGAAATTTTGTCACACGATAGAAACGTTTCTTCAAAAACAATTCTCTAAGAATTAGTCACAAGTTTTTCACGAATTTTAAAAGAGCATCGGTCGTTACTGGTGTGGTTTAAATAATTGGATTAAAAGTAAAAATTATTCATTTTTAATGGTTGATCTTTTATTGTTTTTGGCGAAGTGACGAAGACGATTTCATAAACTGCATAATATTATGAAATCGCTAAAAAAATAAGTCTGAGCTCCTATGGCTATAGTTAATTTTCTTTAAAACGCAATTTTTGGTGCAACTATTTTACTATATCCAATAAAAACACCACAGGATTTTCGCTGACTTTTTTTTAATTATGAATTTGCATCCTGTTAAAAGCATTTGTTTTCTGGCTTTGTAAATTTTTTGGAGATTTTCATATCTAGGCTGGAGTTATGCCAATGTACATCCAATATACGTATTGACGACTCTAAAACTCAAATGAAAGCTCCATCGGCATTGGTAGCTTTAAAAACAGATTAGGAAGAAAAACTAAAGTACTTTGTTGGTAAAATCAGGTCGAGGTGGCGTCAATCAAGTAATATAAAGTCGGTATTTCTTGAAAAAAAAAATAGAGATTGGCTGTGCAATAAGATTAGGTTCAGACCCAACCCATTTTTCATTGTTCAAGCTAATACATGTGAACGGACAGACAGTGACACACAGAATGAACTATGGAGTCGAATTCGATTCGCTATTTAACTTCCGTGAATGTGAATTTCATTTTCTCTTTGGCTGTTGCTATGACTAAAAAAAGATCGCAAGGTGCCACTGAACTATGTTACTTGCCTTGACCCCTCCAGGGGCATGGGCGCGTTAACATCTCTAGCATTTCTATGCCTTGTTGACGTTTCGATAGCATATCTACTTTTCGGAAGTGCAGTTACTAGCATGTACCTCCTATTCGCGCTGTCTTTATACTGATAAGCTCGGAGCACTGTGAGAGTTCTATTAGTACTCACAGGCATTTTTTGATCGCGCCGAGATTTGAACTCCGAGCTCTAGATTAGTATCGTAGAGCGGTGACCGATCGACCACGGCCATGGAGCGCGACAAACTATGAACTATGGATTATTATTATTTATTTTTTTTGAGTACCTGCCCTACTTTGTCTCATGACTTGCGTCGGCAATTTTTTTAGCCACAAAATATACTCACTTGCCCTAACCACTAGTGGGGCATAGCGCGTCAACTATTTTAAGTGGCTTAGCTGACGGTTCGTCGGCATAAACCAGTTTCGGACGATGCACGTTGCCAGCATGACCCTCAAGGAAGCCACAAAAGCAGACACGAGTATTTTCAAATCTATACAAAGCTGAAAGTGCTGAATTCCTAATTTTGCATATTTGCAATTGAAGTATTTTAGACTAAATGATTGATTTATATATTGGGATAAAATAAAATATAACAAAATTTGTTATAAACAAGTCACAGAGCAATCAATGGTCCGCCATAATTAGCAATTGCACACTCCCAACAAAGCCTTGTTTTCTATTCTTACTCAAAACATCACTTCCTCCACAAAAGGAAAGGTGTCCTACTTCCGTTCCATAGTCCCGAGACAAATTACATCCTTCGCCAAATTACTTCCTCATTTTCGTTAAGTCAAAACAATCAAACAAATTTTCTCTCCGATTTCGTCCCTAAATTAGGATTCGAATCATTATAAATGATTCGAAATTAAACCCTGACACTGAATTTATGATTTTTAAAATTATACAGGAAACATTCACCTCCTTGCGGAAGAAACATTCATCCTTCGAATTGGTCTCTAATTTGGACAGGACTTTGACATGATTGGGATTTTCATTGTACCTGTTTCATATTTTTCTCAGCCCAAAGTGAACAAAAAAATTGTTCAGCTGCTTTCACTCTGGATCCTATTTTTTGAATTCATAGTACGAATGCGCTTACGTGTACGTACATACACACATCGGATACGTAGCAATTACTAGAAAGTAAACTATGGTTGTAATTATCGGCTACCCTCGTTAGTGACAGGATGTTGTATTGATTAAAAATTCCAAATAGACGGTGTTTTGTTGGATCACTTCTAATTAACAAAATTGTTAGATTCTCGAGAATTGAGAAATGATTAACATTCGTATATGAGCAGGTTCAAAGAGAAAGTAATAGTCGGAGTTTTGAACAAATTACATTTCCAAGAATGTGACCTGAATTTTGATATTTGGTCTGGTGGAAGGAAGGTGGATGAATGCCCAAAAAAAATGTTAATATATGTTCAAATATAGAACAAACCGACTTGATACAAGTGGAATTTCGATTTCGTACACTTAAGCCCTTACAATGCCAAACCTTATCGCGACAGCACACCCAAAATTACCGGTGAGAAATCAAATGAAATAAAGTGAAAGATATCAAAAGTAAACTAACAGATAAAACCATGCAAGGTAGGTATACGAAATGCCCAATATTAACACTTATGAAGTCCGAACTCAGCAATTTCCTGTGTCTAGTTACGATATCCAGGTATTGTTGCCTTCGTCACGTCTTTGGATAGTTTAGTGCTAAACGGTGTCAAAAAACGAACCTTATCTAAAATGC
Source organism: Chloromyia formosa (assembly GCA_964017055.1). Classification (NCBI taxonomy): domain Eukaryota; kingdom Metazoa; phylum Arthropoda; class Insecta; order Diptera; family Stratiomyidae; genus Chloromyia; species Chloromyia formosa. Next base: position 12,457,027 of record OZ024818.1, on the reverse strand, counting down.
TATAGCTGATAAGGCTCTTATCACATACAGATAACCCATATAAAAAAAATCGAAGACAACGCACGTACACAAACGGGTGTCATCAAATAAACCTGAAGGCGGAAACAAGTTACTATGACTCGTCAGTGCAAATCATTTCCTTGACACTTTTCTATTTATCTGAGGTCTGGCAAACAAAAGCCCAGACCGGGAATTCCAGCTGTTATCCTGTTCCACAAAACATACACTACCGGCGTCGTCGTCGTCGGCGGAAGAACATTGATCTCGGCAATAAGAATAGTCATCGGTTGAAGGTCTTTGGATTTGAGTTTAATTGGCATCCTACTGGGTTTGTGTGCAACACAGGACATCCACATCCTAGGCCAGAAGGGAAGTTCTTTGTTAAGTATTGTGAGACTGGTGCTCACCATATCCCTAGTCGCTAGTCACATGTGTTGACACTCATTCGTGTATTCGGAAATGGGTTTTCGATGCATCTCATGTGGACTCTTCCGTGTTGTGCATGTTAAGACGTTTTTACGGATAATTAATGAAACGTGTTCCTTCTAGGGAACTGCTGGATTTGTTAAGGAATGATTTGTCCTTTGAAAGAGTTCGCATATGTATGCATAAAAGGTAGTGATAGACAACATACGGAACTTGTGTTTGAATTGAGAAAGGATCGTTATGAAATTTTGTTTTGAATATAGAGCGGAAGTCGAACGTGCGCTTCCGATGATATGTGTTATTAGAAGCCAAGGAATGTGACACTTGTATGAACGTAAGTGAATTCTTTGGGTTGTGAACTGTTTTTTTTTTTTTCCTTTTGAATGTGACATCATATGTTAACCGAAAGTCTATTTAATTTAGGACCATCATCAATGATGTTTTTCAACATCGAAGATGAAATGATTGTACCAATCGAAGCTGAAAAATATAGGTGTTTCCATTGTTCGCTTAAACTTTGGTATTAGTCCAGGCTAGGAAGTCCGAAAAATCGTGATTAGGAAAAAAATCGTGTAGTTTTGAAATTTGGCACAATTTTTGGGGACAGTCTCCTGAATATGTGCTCAAAAGTCCCCGATGATAGGCGGTCCGGAAGTGTAGGGCAGAGGGGGTGAAAGGCCCTTTTTTCGGGTTTCCTTGATTATTTTGAGAACTAAGGATTCTAAAAAAAATGTTCCAAGGCCAAATCAAAGTATCTAAAAATTTCCCACAAAATGATGCATCATACTCGTACGTACAATCGACTATAAAATGGTATATTATACTCTCTAGCTAGACCATTCAATAATATAGGGCATATTGATTTCCTCAAAAGAAAAAACGGCATGATAACTCCCAATACAATACAGGGCTAAAACACAATGTGTAGCTGTAGCTTGTAGTTAGAAGTTCAAATGTTTAAACTACGAACTTCAGCTACAACTTTCCCATACAAACGAACTTGCACTACAAGCTACAACTACACATAAGGCGATGTTTTTTTAACAGCCATACAGGGCAGAACAGGTTAACACCACACAATCGGTTATCTTCCATCGAAACAGCTCATCTGTTCCTCCAATTTTGACATTCAATGACCAATTATCCTTTCTATAGCAAATTCCATGCAGAATAACAAATCCACAGGTGGTTGAGAAAACATTCAATCGATCAAACGCATTGCCCTAATCATGAACATTCATAGTATTTCACGACTGACTGACAATTTGACAGAGGACTACCGGTAGCACTGGCGGATATCCTTGTCTACTGCTTTTTTTTTTTCTTAAATTTACTTGCTTATGAAATCCTTTCATGTCGGAAGCAACTGTTGTTAGCGCTGAGATGTGAATGGGAATGGAAAAATTTTACTAAATCTGTTGACATGGTTGAGGTGATTTTCGGCAGGTACAAAATGGAGAAAACCTAAATCACATGATGACTTCCTTTCCCGATTTCCATTTTTCGTAGGCAGCCAATAAGGCGAACAATGTAGAAAGGATTTCCGTTTGATTATTGAATAGGTTATCGTTGCGAAGGGTATATTTTAGAGTGCTGGTTTTACGCATTGACGAAATCAAAGTTGGTCAATAGGAAGGATAACCTGTGTAGTCCTTAATTGCTTTATTTCATTTTGGGTAAATGGAAAAAATTAAAACCCAATTGTTTAAGGTCGATAAATTTATATACAGTATGCTTCGGATTTCATTTTGATAAGCAGTGCATCCTCTTAAACGAAACGAAAAAAAAAAGAAATCATAAGGTGACATTGGTCAAGGTATCAGAATTTCATGATGTTTTATCCTATCATAATTCCAAAATTAGTTGAAAGAATGCATAGCTAAATGCATATGTATCCATATATTGTACATATGAGCTGCTCAGATGTTAGTGTGATTAAGCCAATTTTTTAAAAGTGCTATTTTTTAGTAAATTTCAATAAAAAAGAAAATATCTGCTCTGCCCATTTCATAATTTACGAATGATATTCTGGAACAAAGACCAGAAAACAACTGGTAAATCAAAAGACAGAAAGAAAATTATTTTCCGGATAAAAAATTAAAGTTGAAAAATAGTCAGAAAAATAGAAACGAACATCATAGGCCAATATGTAACAATTTCAAACCCACTTTTACTAGGATAAGTCTCAAAGTGTCGAAAGTATCCCTTTCTGTCGACAAAAAGATTCATTTATCAAAAGCCATCATCAACTAAAAATAATATTGATGTTTTGGAGACAATTCAAGTATCTTCACTTTTCCATAGGCCTTAGTGTTGACTTGTTAATGTACTCTATTTTTGACTTTACCACTTAATCTTTCATCTTTAATGTTCGCCTTCGAACCAAAAGGTCCTGAAAAGATTAATTGTTTTAAGACCACTTTCAATACTTTCATATTGGATTACTTTTTCGGAAGTTGAGTGTTTGAATGAAAAATGCAAGGGCAAATTAGGTGGTAATGATGAATGTTTTTTAACCGATCGTCGATCACAAAATCGGGATCTGGTTGAAATGAAGGCGACATTCAGTCCGTTTCATTTTAGAATTCGTTTAAATTGAAGAATCGAGTGTGCTAGTTTTATTGTTTAATTTTTTTTGAATACGTGACATTACAAACATGAAACATTCGAATTGGAGAGTTATAGGAATACAAAGAGATTCCATATCAGATCTGGATTTACCTGTATTTAAGACGGGTCAGTAGGCCAGCACCTATTCGCGTTTGCATGTATATCTACAATGCGGTTGAAAGATTACTTCCAAAACACCGGATCAATAAACTCACATCCATTTATCATATCATTGTCTCAAGTCAATTTAACTATCTTCACATCATTACCGACCATGGTGTTGATTTGTTAACGACTCTTTCAAGGAAAACGTTGATTGGGAAAATTAATTATCGTTTTAATAGAATATTAGGGGAGTTTCCGTATTTGTACGAGGTTAAATTTACTTTGTTAATTGAGGACAATTTTTGGGGACTTTTTCTTCTCTTTACCCCTTCTCCAGTTTCTGTCTTTGAAGTTGGAACGGAAAAAGGAGGCAATATTTATAGGCAGAATTATGGACAGTAGTAACTGCAAAATGTCTATCTTAAAGCATGTCCAGCAACTTTGAAAAAATCGCTAAACATTCGGATCCTGCTTCTATTGTCTTTGAAAAGGATTTTCTTATACAAATACAAAGGCAAAACTATTTACAATAAATACATATAGAATTTCCAGGTGAAGTAAGCAAAATTCCTAAAGAAATAGATAAATTTCCGGATCCAATAAACAATTTTCCAGATCAAAAGGATAACTTTCCGGATCAAATAGATAAATTTCCGGATCAAATAGATAACTTTCCGGATCAAATACTCGTAGATAACTTTCTAGATCAAATAGATGAATTTCCTTTTTTGGAAATTGTCAATGTCAAAAAAGTTTACTTGATTCTCAGAATCGTTCTGATCTCAGAGATCAGATCTCACTTTCTGGAATTACATAAAATTTCATATAAGATGAGTTTGTCCAGGTTGGAAAATTAACTATTACAGTCCGTAAAGCTATTTTTTTAAATGAAAGCAGCTTGTGCCAGTGCGACAATTGTGTAGGTTCATTTATTTAACGAGTAGTTTCGCTACGGCAAGCAGTGTTTTTTCGAAAAAAAAAAAAAATATTTTTCTTGGTTGTCTGATGTCCGATGGTGAAATAATGTCGAAAAGAAAACGACTAACTTCTGACGAAATAACTACAATTGACGTATTGAAGGAGGAGGGCTATTCAAATCGCCAAATTGCGCAACGGATATACTACTACTACTACTACTTTGCCTTAACCCCTAGCGGGGCATAGCGCGTCAACTACTCCTGCGCGCCATCGTACTCTGTTCTGGGCAATGGGGCGCAACTCCCCAAAAGACTTACCCAGTGCCTGACACTCCTTTGCCACAGATCGACGCCATGTGATTCGAGGACCCCCTCTTGGTCGGCCTTGGTTGGAAATGGGGTTCCATTTCATGGCATGCATAGCAATGCAGTTATCACTCTTCCGCAATGTGTGACCTATCCACTGCCATTTTCGCCTGCGTATCAATTCGTCGATTGGCATCTGACCCGTACGCCGACTAAGCTCTTCATTTGATATTGTTTCGGGCCAGAAAATTCTTAAAATTCGACGAAGACATGAGTTGACGAAAACTTGCAGCTTTCTGGTAACTCCTACGGAAACTTTCCATGTACTGCTCCCATACAAAAGCACTGATAGTACCAGGGAGCGAAACAGGCCCAGCTTTGTCTTAATGCTGAGATAACTGCCCTGCCAGATTTTGGACAGCATGCCGTATGCGCGTTTAGCCTGGTTGATACGACGAGCGATGTCCTGCTCCGTACCACCATTTTCGGCAACAATGCTACCCAGGTAGACGAAGTTGTCCACCTTCTCCACAGGCTGCCCATTAATATTGATGGCAATAGGTGTCGGATTTCTTTTTCGCAACGGCGGGCTAAGAACCTTGGTCTTGTTGGTATTAATCTTTAGCCCAACCTTGCTTGCCTCCCTCTCGAGATCTAACGCCATTGCGGACAGATCCATGATTTTGTGGGAGAGTAGGCATATGTCGTCAGCGTAGTCAAGATGTTGTAGATAAGATGTCAAAGTCCATTGAATTCCTCTGTCGAGTCCGGATAGGGCTGCATTCAACACATCGCCGATCACAATGAGGAATAGGATCGGTGAGAGGATGCACCCCTGCCGAACTCCACTGCGAATCTCAAAGTCCCCCGACACCTTACCTTTATGCAGAACGCGACATTTCGCGCCGTCATAGGTTGCCTTAATAATAGCCACAAGCTTCTCAGGGATGCCTCTCCTGCGCAAGGCCGCCCATATAGAATCCCGGTTCACACTATCGAAAGCCTTTTCGAAATCGATGAAAAGCAGGTGAAGCGGAGAATCGTATTCAGCGCATTGCTCGATGATGATTCGCAAGGTGTTAATGTGATCGACACAGGAGAATCCGGATCGAAAGCCAGCCTGCTCTTCATCAATTGTGCTTTCTAAGTGGGCCTTTAGTCTTTCCAGGACGATTTTAGCTATTATCTTGGCAACGGCAGGAAGCACACAAATGCCTCTCCAATTATTACAGTCTGTGAGGCTACCCTTCTTTGGAAGTTTGATGATCAAACCTTCCTTCCACTCAGTGGGAAAGGTCTCTGTATTCCACGCTTTATCAACAAGTGGGTGCAGCAAATCGGCAGTTACGCTTGGCGCTGCTTGATAAAGTTCGGCAGGGATGCCGTCAAGTCCGGCGGCCTTTCCTCGTTTTAGTGCAATAATTGCAGTGACTATTTCCTCTTTAGTCGGGGCAGTGGACCGTATACGCACATTTTGATGGTTAGCTAAATTATCTATATGAGGGGGAACTTCACCAGAGGTTACACGGTTCAAGACCGCGGCGAAGTGTTCTTTCCACCGCCTCATTTGATCTTCTTCCAAGATAAGTAGCTTTCCATCACTATCTTTCACCGGATGTTGGCAGGAGTTACGACCACCTGTAAACTCCTTGATGACACCGTATACGGCATTTAAGTTGTTACTTCTTGCGGCTTCTTCTGCTGACGCTAAAAGAGAATTGGCATAAACTCTTTTATCGCGTCGCACACTACGCTGAACTTCTCGAGCTTTCTGACGGTAAAGGAGTTCGATGCTGCTTCGATTGTCGTCTGATGCTGCAGCCAAACGAACTTTCAGCTCCTTTCTTTCAACAATCCGCTGCCATGAAGCGTCGGACATCCAGGGCTTATTCCGGCAATCCGGGTTTGGGCCAAGGATGGTATTTGCGCTATCAATGTACGCATTTTTTATGGCATCCCAGTTTTCGTTTATGTCACTATCTGGGTGACTAGTTATCTCAGCCGCTTTTTGCGCAAGATGGTCATTATATTGTTGTAAGACAGCTGGATTTTTTAGTCGAGCGGTGTTGAACGGATATGTTGTAGTTTGAACGTCGTAAATATGTACAATAATTACATCTGGGATCGCGAGAGTTACGGCCGACGACACGGAGGAGGTAGAAAAAAGGCAATTTCTGCCCAATTAAAAGGACGGTTATTATTAATAGTAGCATCCGATTCGCCCCTTACTGCGTGTCAACTTGCAGAAAAAATCGAATTACGGGCAAGTGTTAGGACGGTCCAACGAACCCTAAAAGCTTGCCTATCTTTAAAACATTTCTGACTAAAAAAACAGCGTTGATGCAGCAACATCAACAAATGTTGGGTAATATCGGGAATTTTGTACGGAGAGGGCCCTAGGTTTCCAGCTGGTCGATCCCATTTTTACAGGAAAGTTTAATATGGTCTTTTACAGTCATTTAGCAAAGTTGGAGCTTTGCTTTATTTGATCGGGAGTTATAAATATCTTTATCTTTCCCATTTTCAATACCAGCCAACTAGATCCTACTGCAAACATTTGAACACAATTTTCAATCGCTAGCCTACTACTCAATTGCCCTAATCCCTTGTGGGGCATAGCGCGTCAACTGTTCCATGTGGCTCAGTTCGATTCTGGAGGTGACCCTGATTATTTCTATTGTATATACATATATTGTTATTACCTACGGAGCCTTCTTTAAGATGTTACTCTAGTGACTACCTAGATAAAATGATAAAATTGTATATTTAACATCCAAACAATAAAATGAACCACCAAATTCAACATCTACAAAAAGAGCCTCATCACCGAATAACGCTTACGCTGCAATACTAATAAATCAAGTAAACTCTCCTCTCATCACTAAGTAGGATTTCCTTTATAATCGTACTACCAAAAAAATCTGACAACCGACAAAATGCAATCCGCATCTGTATCTGCATACGTACTTTAAAAACGGATACGTGTACGTACCACAAACATGACACAACAAAATACCAAATCAACTTTAACAATGCAACGCGACATCATAAACAATAGAAAGAGTGCCAGTACATGGATCAGACAAATGTCGAAATACTCACAAATGTAAATCCACGTATGTAGGCAAAGGCATCAATGGATGAGAAGTTCAAACTGCATTTCCTTATAAACTTTAATTACTTCCGTCCATTTTCGGGAATACCCAACAATATGACCTTTAGCCGGAAGTTTCAGGGTAGGCGTACAGAAAACTCGATAGAGATATGGAGAGAAGACAAAAAAAAAGTAAAATCGGAAGAAAATGAGAAAAGGTATTGATTCAGAATAAGCAACAATGAATGAACAATTTACGAACTTCTCGCCTTCGACCCAAGACTTCCTATGCAACGGTAGCGGACAATTGCAACAATTATTGCAGCCCCTATAAAATTGGCCACTATACAACCTGGATTTAATTGTTTAACGATAGAAGAATACGGACAGGAAGTTACTATGCGTATTTTGTATTCAAGGAAGGCGCATATTAGGCGGCCATTACACTATAAAAGTTCTTTTACAAATATCTTTTATGAACGATATTTTCAAATAGCCGGGAGGCGTATTTGAAAAACTGTTTTAAGAACTGCCACAAGCTAGTGACGAGATCGAGACGATTTTTTAGTGCCAAAATGGCCAAAAAAACCTTTGAAGGGACGAGACCAAGACGTCTTCTTTAGTGCATTTGTCGTCTAAAATGGCCATACGACTGTCTTCAGTACGTATCCCAGTCACTGGCTAAATCGATACGTTTTTCTATCGACTAAATGGCCAAAAACCCGTATCAATCAGCGACAGACACATTGGCGTAGTGGTTAAATACCCGTAAATTTATATTGATAATTTGAAAGAATGTTAAGTTTTTACCACCTAAAGCAAAAATGAGCTCTGAGGCCACGCTCAAGGAATTTCCGCTTTAAGGAAGGCACCAACCTCTTTTTTTCGTGCGAAATTTCATACAAAAACTAAAAACTGTCAAAAATCCGGTTCGCACGAAAATCTCCACGCCGTTGTGGACAATTTCCACGCGAAAACATTACTTTGTATTCTATTTCGTGTGGAAACCGGCCATTACAGTGGCGATCGCTCTTTTGAGTGAGAAGGGGAAATTCAAGTGTCGTATAGAGCACCACGGATATGTACTGTGTAAAAGTTTCCACTGTCACGTTTTTGTGGGAGAGATAAGTGCAACATTTTCGCAACCAAAGGTTAGTACCCGCCTTTAGGAACTATAAATCCCAATGTGTGAATTTAAGGTTCTTACCACCTGAAGCAGAAATGGACTGTGAACTCATACTTAAGGAGTTTCCGTTTTAGGGACCACGCATCCACTGTGAATGCATTATTAGAATGGAGTCGTACAGAAGGAGAGTTTGGAGCATTTTGGTCTCGTCTCCACAAAGGGACGAGATGGATGCTGGTTTTATCCATTTAGTCACTAGAAAACCGTATCGATTTGGTCACTGACTGGGAGACGTACTGAACCAGGTTTTATGGCTATTTTAGACGACAAATGCACTTAAAATGTCTTGGTCTCGTCCCCTTTCGGGAGACGCGACCGTAGTCTTATGAGTAGGATCTTCGATATGATGATTGAGTCCTACTATGCACTAATATTGCTTAGTACTATTCGTTGAAAAAAAAAACATATGACGACGCGACGATACGATTCAACCCTCCGGAGCAGACAAAACTAGCAGGCCCATCGTCATAGAACACTCACAAAATTGCACACGATATCAATATAACTTCATACCACGTGTCTAATTACTTCGCCACTTAGCATACTTAATCCTTATCCATTTGTGATGTCATTGGCAAGAGCAGACATACATTTCATTGAAATCCACGAAAATCCCTAATCCAGGAAGTTATCTTTTTTAAATTAAAAATAGACACATACATATTCCAATTTCGAATTTACTTTACATGCATACGCAGGATGCCAAACAAATATCCTATTGCAATTTGTGGCCGTAATAAAGAATTAGGGATTAGACCGAGCCAAACGCACGTTACGTCTCAAATATCCGTTTGGGTCCACACTAAAAAAAAAAAATAAACCTATCCGTACAAGGAAACAGAAAAACCCACTGAATGGAAAATAAATATCCCGGAATTCTGAAAGGACCGTTTACGCCTACAAGACATGTGCATCGAATTTATCTCCCGAACACAAGTAACATCCGGCACACGCCTCCATCTGAAAGGACGCACTGATGGCGTAACGAAATGTACAACAACGTCATAGCCCAAACCCAAAGCCTCCAAAGGGTATAAATTCACTTTTGAGTATTTCATATCGTAATCCGCAGCACATGCGTGTCTTCTACTGTAACCCAAGTACGTATACATACTTGGTCTTGGATTGAGGATGGTAATTTCTATGCCTTCTCCTCTTTCTGGGTAAGGTAGTAGCAGTTGTTCTACAATGTCAGCATGTCGTAAGTGAATTTATGGTTGCAGTGTTTATTATCACTATTGCTAGTCATATCCTTGCATGAAAATTTACGGGAAAAACTCAGTGTTAAATTACAGAAGGATGGACTGAGGCTTGATTTGTAACCGTGAAATATTTCAGTATTGCAATTGGGTGGTCTGAATATTAGGGAAATCGAGTTAGTTGGAGATTCGCACAAACTGATTAGTCAACAAGAGGTATGCACTCTTAAGGGGGTACAAGAAAAAAGTGGAAATGAGACCCTTTCGAAATTCTTCATTCAATTAATTTTCGCAGCATAGACTTAAAATATAAATCCACCCGAATCATGGCCCCGAAACGGATCGTGGGAGACCAGGACGTGCCAGCCAGCTCTGTGAAATGCGGAACTCTCCTCTTTCAGGGGTGCTCCAACTCTGTGGAAGTGCTTGCACGCTGCGACCTGTTGTTTGTGTAATACGTGTTAGTTACCCTACCCTACATTTAATTGATACGCAATAGAACGCGCCTATAAATTTCATCGCCACGTGGCGAGTAGAAATTATAATTCAGAGGAGCGGGGCCTCCAAATTAAACTTTACTGTGGCCTCGAAAAGCGTCAGGACGACCCTGTGGGAGACTCTACCTCTACGTATTTCATTTAGTACCTTAGTAGTCTGACCAGAAAATTGCACTAAACTATCGAGGATGTCAAAGGGACATGTCATTTAATACAACGGGCAGATGTTCGTTCTATTATAAATGCAACTTGTATATATCCCATTTGAAAATCAAAATCCTTTAACAAATACGCCCATCCAAAAGGAAAACCTTTGTAGATGAAATCATCTACAAATTTTTCAGTTGACTAAATCCAATAAACAAACATTGGCCTTTACCCGTTTGTGTCCATCTGTCCATCATCATCCATCCGAGGTCCTGCAAAAATATGCGTTTACATATTTGTCTGATTCATCGTCAAGTAGTTCCTAAGTAAACAAGAAATTCACAGTATCGGATCTATCTATCCTATCTATTGAACGTTTCTTAGATTTTTCCATTCGATACCATGGCGAAATTTGAACATAAGTTTTTATTTGAATAGGTTTTCACATCTACCAATCCATTTCCGGTAGGACATTCTCTATGTATGTCACTTTCGCACAGAGGCTTCTATTTGGGACATCAAAAACATCAAGAGTTCTATTCCAGCAAACAGATAAAAAGATTTTTTTTTAACGTATCCTGTATAAATAGATTTAATTTTGTTTACATGGGTCAAAGTAAAAAGGATAATTTTTATGATCATTAATTTTACGCATTTATTCTGCAATTTTTTTTTTAAATGGTAATGAAAAACCAATGAATAATAATATTTGATTCACAATAGCGGCCAAACCACTTGATTTGGCTGTAATCTCTATGAAATAGTGGGCCGATTTCAACCAAATTTAGGTACATGATTTGGCAGTCAATATTATTGAATAATATAAAGATATCTTCAGAAATAAAAAAGTTTTTCTCACAAAAATGAATTTTTGGACCGGTCGTTCGTATGGCAGCTATATGACGTATTGGTCCGATTCCGTTGGTTCCGACATATTTACAGCGTGCAATAGAAAGAAGGCTTTGTACAAAATTTCAACTCGATAGCTTTGAAACTGAGGGACTAGTTTGCATAGAACTAGACAGACAGACGGACAGACTGACAAAGCTTAATCGACTCGTCTCATCATACTGATTACTGACCAAGAATATATAAAGTTTATATGGTCGGAGATGCTTCCTTCTCTGCGTTGCAAACTTCCTGACAAAGTTAATATACCCTATCACATCCGTGAAGGGTATAAAAAATACAGATTTCGCTGGTGAGCAATGAGGTTCGACATTGAAAATGCATGAATTTTATTGTTACTCATAATGCCATTTCGCTTTTCTTAAACTAAAGCTTATTTAATTATCAACATATTTATTCCTAATCATTTTCAAAGCGGACAAAATGCTAATTCAGTTCGGTGCTGGTTTTCCGTTTTTCTGAATGTACCCGGTACCGGTACCATACTAGGCCGTTGGATTGAGTATGCAAATTAGCAAACTGCGGTTTCTCTATGGATTATTGCTTAGGGTGTGTAGGAGACTAGGAAAGTGCAGGGTGTCGGCCGGGAATTGTGGTCGTTATTCTGGGAGGGGGGTGGTTAAAAGGCCAACAGCCATTTGAGCTGGACACTTTCCGGAAATTGGTCGTAACTGGAATACCGTTGATCATAGAAGTATCTACTTGGTGTCAAAATCTTCCGAGCCTAGTTCTATATGATTTTACTTATTAGGCATATTTGCGAAAAAGTGATGGTTTTCCTGGAAAATTCCATTAAATTTGAAAAATATTTCCCAGCACCCTGAAATAGCCTTTCAAACCCACTGGCAAAGATGTATGTAAAATTGAGTATGCGTTTTTTCTTCTAATTCCTATTGAGGATATATAGGAGAGTAGGAAAATGCTGTGTGCCGGCCAGGAATGTGTTTGGGCAGCTCAGGTGAGTGGTAAGAGGAGGTGCAGACACGAGCAGAAAATTAATTATACCTCGACAGCCGCTCATCGTAGAAAACTCTTCTTAATCAGATAGTTCAGTTCTTAATTCTTTATAGTTTAACACTAAAACTGTTTGGGAGAATAGTGATCGTTTCAAATTGAAAATACAATCAAAGTTGAAAAATGTCTTTGAACCCTTTAAAAGGAGTGGAAATAGCTGATATACCTGAATAAATGCAAATAAAAGTAGGGTTTCATTTTTAAACCTTATTGACAGTTACACGAGAGTGGTTGTTGGAAAAGCAGTGCCCTGGTAGTGGAGGCGGACAAAGTAAGGAAAATTGGTATGGCGCGTGAGGAGCATTATGAAAAACCGGTTGTAAATCAGAATATTTTTCGTCGTAGAAAACTCTTTTTGATTTTAAATTGTTTAGATATTAGCTCTCTGTAATTTCATATAAGACGTTGTTGCCAAAAAGTTACAGTTATTCGGGAAAACTTGATCAAATTTCTAAAAAGCTCAATTCACCAATTCCTATAAAATCCTCTAAAGCCCCGGTATACCTGAATAATTGCCAGTGAAAGTGGAGTTTCAACTTATAAGAATTGCCGCTAATTACGCGGGAATGGGGAATGTGCTGGAAAAGCGGTGCCTTGGAAGTGGAGCGCTATTAAAGTGACCAAAATAGGTATGGCGTTTAATTTGTTCGATGGCTGGCTGGAAATCGGCAACCCACTTATCGTGGATAATTCTGATTGATCTCAAATTATTAATTTTAGTCCTCTGCAATTTTTGTTCATAAAAAAATTTGGCTAAAAAGTGAAAGTTTTCCCGGAAAAATGTATTGAAGTTGAAAAATGTTAGCGAATAAAAAGCCTGAAAGTCGCTGGAAAAACGATCAAGTTTGTGGTAAATGAGCAAAATATGTACTAGTTTAAAGGAAAATCACATCGGCACTCACTAGTTGTAGAATTTTCGACATCGATTTTCGGGCCACTTTTGGGCTTTTTTAAGGAATTTACTAGCATTTTTCAATTCTAATAAAATTTTCCAGGAAAACTGTGATTTCTAAGGAAAAAATATTAGGCGCGTTCTTTTGCGTATGTATCGAGTGTAGTGAAGGGTAACAAACACCCATTACACAAACAACAACAAAAAAATCGCTCCTTTTATATAAGAAAAGGCATCTCAAGAATTTAAAACTAAACAGAGCTCTCTACGATGAGTGGTTGCGGATTTACGGCCGGTTTTTTATTAACCAAATTTAGCGACATACCTACATATTTTGCTCACTCTCATCGCTCTCAACTCCCAGGGTCTCGCTATCCCAGCCACCAAGTAAAATAGATCCTTCTACGACAATCGGTAGTCCAGCTTCAAGTACGAGCGATTTCCGGAACGTGTCCAGCTCAAACAGCTGTTATCCTTTTGACCCCCCCCCCCTCCCCTCCTAGGGTAACGACCACGATCCCCGGCCGACACCCTGCACTTTTCCGGTTTCCTACACACTCTAAACAAGAATCCATAAAGAAATCGAAGTTTGCTAATTATGCATACTCAATCCCTGTCGCGGTCTAGTCTATACTGCAAGTGGGTTCCCGGTATTAAGTACATACTCGATTTAGTAGGTAGCGCCGGTTTTTTCAGAGCATGTTTTTTGAAAACCGTTTTTTTGAAACCTATACCATTTTTCGGGTACTATCATTTTTTAACCATTTTTTTTTTTTGTGATAATTATTTTTCGGGTTTCAGGAGTGTTACAAACCATTAAAATTCAATACTGAAAAACCGATACTTAGAAAACCAAAACTAAATGAAACCGGAATATAGAGGGCTACGCCCGCAATTCGAGGGTTTTGTAGCAAGCGCTTATTTTGGCATGTAAATACTGGCTCCCTGTTCTTCTCGGTACCCCTCAGCTGATTAAAAACACCATAATTAAATGTTTTACCCATGATATAGTATCTTACATGCCAATTCACAAAAAGACTGCATCTGTCACCTCTCAAAGTAATAGTTTTAATACGAGAAACTGTAGATAGATATGTATGTATACGAGATAAACTGTCCCACTCGTCGAGATGCTTAACCATTCATATTGTATTAAGACGACATTGCAAATTGCAAACTTGTGTAACGGCTTCGAAATCCAGGGCGGCTGGGACAAATTACGGTTTAATATTTTTTCCTCCTCCACTGTTCCCCTTTCTACAAATCTCAAGAAAATGCCAAAAATGGAATGTACTCAACACCTTAATTTCGCCTCTATGTGGAACCACCCCCCCCCCCCCCCCCCTCTTAAAGTTGGCCAATTACAACACAACGCTATCTCCAGCAAATTATAGCATTTCTACACATTCTCGCCGAATTATGTGTGCAGCTTCAGCCGTTCGTAAGATATTCTATGAACAGACGGACAGACAGGTATTTGAACGATTTTGTAAGATTTTAGACACAAAACCCTAAAAAAATTAACTGTGTGAATCGTTATTGTTAGGATCACCAATCACCAATCTTCACCCTTCCAAAGTTGGTTCATTAAATAACTGCAATTCGCACTACGAAAAACAACATGTAAGTAGTACACGCATATCTATGCGTGAGGCCGGTAGGTGTATTTTTTGTATGGATAGTGTCAAAATGCATAACTTTAAGTCAATGTACTATTATTAAATATGTATCATGTCATTGTAATGAAACTTAGAGGTATTATTGCCTATGATGTTGGTTATCATCAGCCATCAATATTTTTGACCTAGGGTGTGCTTGAGGGGTGCAGTGGTGTGCTAACTGCAACTATAGAAATGTACTATTATTAACCTTTTTGGATGAGATTTAAAAATTCTATTATTTTTAGTTTTCTATGCTAGTGAAATGCCGCTTTTCTGTAAATTTTCATATGTCTAGCTATAACGGTCTCGAAATGCAAGGGGGGGGGACAAACTCGGACCACATATTTTACCCTCTCCCTCTTTTCCCCTTTCTTCAAATTTGAAAAAAATTCCAGAAATGGAATGTACTCAACGGTACCTTTCTTACGATACCCCACTTGCCTATACCAAACGAAAAAAAAATTTCGACCTTCATTTCCCATGCATGTAGCTTCAGCGGTTCGTGAGATATTTCATGGACAGACGGACAGACGGACGCATGACCGATTTCATAAGGGTTTTGTTTTTATACAAAACCCTAAAAATGGTACAGAAAAAAAAGATAAGTACTACAAAAAAAAATGGGGAAATGTGTACTCGAGAAACCGACATGGTGAAAAAACCCGTACTATAAAGACAGGAAAATGGTACTAACGAACCGGTTTCATGCGATTTCGGTAACGGCATTGGGAAAACTACTAAGCCGGCACATATCCCGGTTTTAAGAACAGGCCGACAATATACTGCAAAGACCCCGCGCGCCCCAATGTAGATGCAATGACATCAATGATCAAAATCTAATATTAGGGAAATCTTCCAGCGAAAAAATGATGTACAAATCTAGGATGACGTCATCGCATAACACCAAATAATCGACGATGTAACCCAATACGAAAAACGGTAGCAACAACATTTCATACCCGATGACGACATCATGTATCTTTTGACGTCACTTCGGTAAAAAATTAAAGATGTTCCCATATACGATGTGCTTCCTATAATCATTTTCAATATTACAAAAAGGAAAAATAAATTAGCGGTTTCAGTTCACAGTAATCTCGACGTACGTGAATTCGCAGAAACGAAGTTTAACCTAATATTATTAAAATATTGAATTTGAATTGATGAAGTGAAACATTGAGCGGCTTCGAGAATGCTAGTCCCCGTTTTTATTCTGACATGTCTAAAAGATCGAGAGTAGTAGGTTTATGTTTCCGGAGTGCAGAAATCCTCTTCAACTTACATAAAATTTGCATTAAGTAACGGTTTATGGAACGCAATACTTTTAAACTAGGGGGATTTCTGTATAATAGTTACAACAATATTACGAGTAACATATCTATTATACAAACAAGCAGTTCAACAACCATTGCAAGGGTCCCTATTTTTCAAGGCCTGCGTCTACCATACCGCACTTAACATCAAAGTCCGGTCCCTTCAAAAATCATCCCCAACTACCAAAATGTATTTCAGCTTCCGACCGAATATGTATAAGTTTGCATCCACCCATATTTATAATCACTCCTGAAGGCAAATATTTTATGAATGAAACTCTCCTATTTGGTCAATGAAACTAAAGCTACTAGAGAACGAGAGAGCTCCCTCTGCAAAAACTCCCTATGGATATTGAATTTGTGTGCTATTTCCATCAGTACCCATACACAAACCCAAAACGACGACGTCCTGAGCCAGGCATCATGGCGCCAATGGCTGCGACGTCGGCGAAAGAGGCATCATGAATCGCACTATGACGTTTCCTTTCTCGCATTTTCCAAAGAATTTTTATCCGAATTTTCCTCGAATAGTATGTATGGATATGTAATCGTTTCAGACTCTCCAAATTTTATGAATGAACTTGAACCAAAGAGGCTGTGAGAGGGCGGCTGTGATTCTCGTTATAACATACTCCATTTTCAATATCGAATCCTGGTGCTATGTCAAAGGAACGGGCAACTACTCACAGTCTGCGTGGATTTTTCGAGCAATCAACTTGAAATGATTTTCAGCATTTTAATTCATTTAAGTGCTAACAAGGACTAATTAAGTTTTGAAAGTGACGACATGAAAATTAGGCGATATTTCCATCGTTTCGTAGGATATTTTTGGATGCGTTTAATTTTCCTGAGTGAAAGGAGGGCATTTTAGGACGACCTATCTTATTGATTCTGAAGTCCTCGAAAATCAGGTAATTAGTAATGTGGGTGATGTATCGTCACGAGAATTGTATATTATACGATTTCAGTCGGACTACTGTTGCACCTGACAGGCAATTATGGTTGTCTATGTTATAGAGCATTATGCGGGATTTCACGGTAGATTCCTTTTCTCGGAAAATAATGTAGGTGTCGAAAATGTTGTCCTTTCAATGTCGTGATAATATCATGTTGACTGGAAACGACCAGGAAGAGATGGATGTGACGTTCAATGACCCAGTTTCGTCCCCTGAAAGAATCGGACTATTTTAGCCAGCATACATTAAATTGATTGGCTTCCTTGAATGGATTCTACGTCATTGGGTACCGTAAGGCAATTGAGTTCCGAGTTAGAAATAACCTTCCTTTTCATCAAATATTCAAATCCAGTATTGCTATATGGGAAGGTATCACATGCTCGTGGATTAAGGTCAAACTAGTACTTACAATCAACGCCCAGCGGAGGCCTGGCGACCATTATAATAAAATTTGGGGTGACGAAAGTAAGAAGGTGGTGCTGTGACAATATGATTTTTGATGAATATTACGTGAGGTAGCTGCTTCATGATTAAGGATGTGATACTTGACTATGGTTTCTTCATACATGATATAAAAACTTGCATTCATTTTTTTGTTCTCATTCAACATGTTGCCAAAATAGTGCTGAATCGGAATTTCGCATTCCTAATCCTTACTGATGCACCGAATTCGTATCAATAAAAAAAGGATATAAAAACTCTTCTAAAAAGTGAAAATTTTAACGCTACAATGTTGCAAAGAAATAAGTGTTCTTACAGCGACAAAACGGAAATGAAAAGATTAGTGACAACTAATACGTCAAGCGGACAACTAATTGAAAAGGTCAAATCAGCTTAACATGAGCTGCATTTTCTTTCATCACCGTCATCACATTTGCTATTGGCATATTGTTCGAGCCTATACAACATATCATATATTGGAAAATCCTAAGAAGGAAATCTGATGCCGACAATCATACAAGGATATGTTTACTCAAATATTTTTCTATGTGGCATTATTTGTAAACAATGGTTGAAAGAATCACGGACAGGATGCAAGCATTTATGGGTATTCATGTGAGCCAGATTTTCCTCATTTTCCGACAAAATAACAAAAATGAAAAAAAAAAACTGTAACAAAATTTTCGGATTAGAAGAAGTATGAATGCAAATCGGCTTGCTCATTCGGAAAATTGGAAGGATATGAGTAGTGCATAGATTAGTGGCGCAAATCAAGAATTTTGTGAAACTATAGTCTAGTTTAGTCTACATTACCTATTGTCGGAAACCATGTTTGAAGGATATTGCTATATTGGGAGGTTGGCATTTATCAAAGAAAGGTTTACCAGTACTACACTGAAAAGATCCTGATGGGCTGAAAGGTGGAAAGTTCAATAGCCGCCATACATTATCCGATCCGTCGTCCGATCGATCGGCCGATGGATCGCCACAAAATATCTGCCGATCTCCACTGCACATACACTGAGCGATTTTCGTGCGATGGGATAACGAATGACAATTCAAAAAATAGGTTATGGTTCACTCCCAATCCAACCTAGATTCATTTTTGTTAACTATTTGGATGTCTGTGGTATTTTCGTATACCACATATTTGATATTTCAATTGCAGTGCCATTTAAATCATTAGAACCCTTGAAATTTCATAATTTAATAATTTGGTAATTTGACATTCACTTGCGATAATCACATACACTACCCAATCGATCGTCACCGATCGATCGCACGAAAATCGCACTAAAATATCGGCAGATCAAAATTGATCGCCAAATCGGTGCGATTTCCACATACACACGCCAATCCGTCGGCAGATATTGATTTCGGGCGACGGATCGGCCGATCGATCGGTGTGTGTATGGCACGTTTAATGAAGAGATGATTTTCTGCAGATTTATTTTCTTTGGGATGCTAAACACAAATCTGAGGTATGTCGACATAGTCTAAGAGCCT
Source organism: Chloromyia formosa (assembly GCA_964017055.1). Taxonomy (NCBI): domain Eukaryota; kingdom Metazoa; phylum Arthropoda; class Insecta; order Diptera; family Stratiomyidae; genus Chloromyia; species Chloromyia formosa. The sequence continues at coordinate 12,437,848 of OZ024818.1, read as the reverse complement.
GGAGTTTTAAGATGGAAAGTTTTGCAGTACTTTTGTGTTTTGAGTATCTTTATGTATTTTGGGGTGCTGAACAGAAATGCAAGGTTTGCCAACAAAACACTTTTATTGGCGAAAATAACGTCCTTTTTTGGTTTTTGACCCATATTTCTAAAAGTATGCATTCTACAGAAAAAGTCAATAGCATATTTTTTTAAACTGAGCATCACTTCAGTGCAGGAAAAATCTTGTTCGCGCATAAGTGCTAAATGTTCCCCGGCTTCCGAAAAAAAAACAAAACAAAAAACAAAAAACAGAAATACTCCCCATCTAGCGAAGTGCCAAATCAAATCATCTCAGATTCCGGAAACTGCATCGCAGTGTTCTCTCGAATGAATTGAACGGGAAAGGTTACAGGCCAAGAGGTCATGCCAGCTAAAGCTGCCATCTTCAATGCTTTGTACATCAGGAGGTGGGTAACGTAATCGAGTCATCTCACTCAATACTCACCGTCGTTTTCTACGCAAATTTCGATTGAAAATTCCCAGACCACGTGCAGCTCCCGGAATCGACCATCCTACCCTCGATGCGCATCCTTGGTCTGGTCGAGATGTCATCATCGCTAAACCGACATCTGCCAACATCCCATCGGGTTTTGCCCGAGATTCCAACGACTTCGTGAAAAGTGGTGCGCGTGCACCCTACCATCATCCTTCTTCCCGTCCAGTCGACATCATCTCTGGCTGTCGCACACGGTGCGGCGTTTTATCAATGACGTCAATCCCCATGAATGAGATGCTTTTCCTTTTCCTGCTAGTCTTGTTCGGCTCCATGGAGCAACGCATCTCCACCATCGTCTTCCTTTCATTCATTGTCAAGGATGAATAAATAGGAAGATTCTGGCGCGGGACGGTCGTTCAACCGACGACAGTGTGGGCTAATTCCAATTAGTCGGAAATCCTCCAGTGAGACGACAGGTAAAAATAAACGAAACAGGTGACTCCCGTTAGAAATAATTCACTCGTTCATTCATGATTTCAAATCGCAGTCATCCCACTTCCAATTGGAACTCAGCGAAAATGTGTCGCCCAAACAGCCCTTCCGCATAGAGCAACATTTCATTGGCCGACCGAGTGTGTGTTCTTTTTTCCATCGATGTGACGGCTGCCGCCACCGCCATCTTTATCCTCAGGCCGGAGTGTCAAAGTAATGACGTCATGACAAGCAGTGAACCATATGTAAACAAAGTGAAAAACGCGTGCAGTCGACCTCTTGAAATCTGATGATTTTCGTGCGTAAAAGTGATTTTAGTGTCGCGATTTTAAGTGTAATTGAAAGTAGTGCTTGTCGCTGATATTTAGAAGTGAAAAAAACGCAAGGTGCCGCGAACTTCCGAACAAAATGAACTGCTCGAAAGTGCGCGAGACATGAGTGTGGTTATGAAAGTGCGACACGGACAATTTCGCATTTTTCGTTAATTTCCCGGTAATTTGGCTAGTGTGAATGGTACAGCACTACTCTGGGACGAATCCTTGGGCCGGTGAGTTCAGCGGAAACTCCCGGAAGTGCCCCAAAAAGTGAATTCAAAGTGGTTGTCAAATGACAACATTACAGGTGATTTCCGGCTTTTTCATCGGAATTCATAGGGTAATTATACGTTTTTTGTTGTGCAAAAATTTTAGTGAATTGATGCGCCCCAAAATACGGGTTTTAAACGCGTTGTTGACGAGCCAAACGAAAGTTTCACGGCAGCTGACAGGACTAGATGCCTAGCAGTGAAACTTTCGTCCGGTTCGTCAACATCGTGGTCAAAATCCACACTTTGGGGCGCATCAATCCACTTAAATTCTACCACAACAAAAAACGCATACTTACCCTATGAATTCCGATGAAAAGGCCGGAAATCACCTGTAATGTTGTCATTTGACAACCACTTGAAATTCACTTTTTGGGGCACTTCCGGGAGTTTCCGCTAAACTCACCGGCCCGAGGATTCGTCCCAGAGTAGTGCTGTACCATTAACACTTCCCGAATTGCCGGAAAATAAACGAAAAATGCGAAATTTCCCGTGTCGCACTTTCCTAACCTCGCACTATTCAATACACCATTTCACTCGATATTTCCTGGCACTTCACGTTTTTTTTACTTTCACACGGCACTGATAGCCACTTCTTTTAGTTACACTTAAAATTCCGGCACTAAACTCACTTTTACACACAATTATCGCGATATTTCACCGGGCGACCGCACGCGTTCCCACTTCGTTGACTGCTTGTCCTGTCGTTAGTGCTTTGACAATCAGCTGACACTCCGGCCTGAGAGTAAAGATGGCAGTGCTGCCGCCATCTGCATTCAATTGTCGTTGCTGTGTCGTGTTGTTGTAAGTGGCGTCGTCGTCGCCGCTGCTGTCAATCAGTGAAAAAAGAGAACTTGGCGATAAAAGACAATTGAGGCGCAGTCGAGAAACGAGTTCGCGAAAAGTCAGACGCTTCTGAGTACTGTGAAAACGCGAAAACGAGCCCGATTACGAGTCCTCAATGACAGCCGTGCTCCCCCCGAGTGTCTCAACTAGTACAAGTTTCGTGAAATCGCGTGAATCCCACTAAATTCCTATACAAAGTGCAACTGAGCGACGTCGAATTGGATTTTTCCCGTTGTCAATTGTCTCCAAGTCCAATTGGAAGAAGCCCCATCCGATTAATTGTTGTGTGCCATTTCCCAATGAACTGGCCGCTGGCGCTGTCAACGACGTCTTCGCCGACGTGAGTGAGTGGCGTGGAGTGTGAGCAGGTGGGCCTCATACGAAGGAGTCAATTGCGTGCGTGCACTCTCCCCGAAAATGTCGTCGTCATCGCGAAAGATCCTTGAAATGTTCCGCGTAGTGCGAAAATAACGCCGTCGTTGTTGGTTCCGCGACAACCTGCAATCCAAAGTGCCAGCGGAAATCACATTCAAACGCGAGACGGGAACCAGCCGCCAAGTGGCCCCGTCCGAGATAAGCCACGGGCCCGGATCAGCCCGAACTCTCGTTTGCGCTAGACAGCCCCAGCTGTGTCTCGCGTGTAAGAAATTCGCTCGTCGTCGGCTCGAAAATTGTGCGGAAAGTGCGAAGTGTGTGCTGTTAGTGTGTGTGTGTGCAAGTGCCCCCTGAGCCGCGGTCCAGTACAGGTCCGGGTTCGTCCCATTTGCCCCCCATCGTCTCCTTGTCAGCAGCACAAGCAGCAGCCAGAAAACGTCATTGTCGCGCGTGCATAGTTCCATCCTTGAGTGGTTGGTGCCCGTGTCGGGTGTATATGAGTGGCGTACGGAGGTGAAAGAAGTGCCAGCTATCAGCCCGAGGAGCCGTGCACCGTAGTGGACCAGTTCTGGTGTTGTTCGTGTGTGTATCGTGTGGCGGGTCGGCCGAGCTCTGAAGGCCGCAGCAAGACGTCGCCGTGCGTGCCCGAGCCACCATCAACCAATTGCAAGTGCTTTCCGTCACCTGCTCTGGCCGGCAGCCCGCGTGTGTTTGAGGCCGAAAGGTCGTTCCCACCTTGCTGGCGCGACTGCCCGAGTTACGTGCCAAGGCCACGGTGCATCGCCGTGCCAACCACTTCCCGACTCGTCCGAGTGCTCCGGAGTCCTTGAAACGTCAACGCAATGGCCGATAGCTTCAAGATACCCTCAAGCAATAAGATTCCAGTGGACAAGCTCTACCGCGTTGGATACTACGAGCTCGAGAAGACAATCGGCAAGGGCAACTTCGCAGTGGTGAAGCTCGCGTCGAATATTGTGACCAAGTCGAAGGTAAGGACGAGGTTGATGTTGAGACAACCACCCACTCAGTTAGTGCGGGGATTCCCCTGCGTAGTAAATCCACTTTCGATTCTATGAACACTGCGATAAGACCCGCTTTCGTTACTGCTGTCTGCCGTTTCCAGTTAAGCCTAGAAATCAACAATGAGATAATTGACGACTCGTGATGGCGGAATTTGCTTTGGTCCGCCACGAGAGACGCGAACTGGTTCCGTGATTGCTGCGGCGCGGCGGTGAGATTCCGTGCTATCGGACACTTGTTGTTTTGTTGTTGTGACGGATAATGATGTTGTGATTTTTTTTGGAAACTTATGAATAACTCAAAGCGTTTAATTTGCAGTTTGCGTTCAGAACACGGCTGAAAATTTTCCGTAATTGAACGCCGCTGTAGGTGGACTTGGCGGAAAAAAACAACGATTCTGTGAGTGTGGTCGATTCTGTAGTTTCAGTTCGCGCGGAATGACTCTCTTAATGTAGCGAAATTGGAGAGAGACCTGAAGAATCCCTAATAGGAACCGAGTACCGGAGTCTTGTGAATCCGACACTGAAGTGCGGACACAGTAGTGGGTTGGGTATGTATAGTACAAACTAATCTCCGTTACTCTAGTCTAGAGCAACATGGGCTGGTGTGTTTTCCGCGCAGTGCGTAAGACATCGTACTATTTTGGGAACGTTGTGTCGGAAGGTCCTTGGAATATTCCACAATTCCTGCAAAAGTCGTGATTAGGAATCCGGAGCCTTCAGGCGAGCTTCCCGATTAGGCAGTGCCCCGTAATGACCCCTACTAACCTGCCAATGTGCTTTCTGTTCATGTTCAGCGACAACAGTGTGGCAGAGCGACTGGAACCAAATATCGGCCAAATCATCCTCGCTGTTTAGCATGCGTTGCCGCTGACCCATCTTACATTAGCCCTGTCCACAGCAGCGGTCTTCATCGCCAGTTTGCACATGCTAAATGGTATTTTAATGTGCCCCAGTTGTTGTATCCTCCCCAGCCAGTTCATTCGCCTTGCAGTTACCCTCAAAACCACTATGGCTCAAGGTCCAACAGAGAGTGATATTGAAGAAGCCAGCTGTTCAGTTCAATGGTTTTAGATATTGTAAAGACGTATTCGAGTCAGCGAGTCACCGCCTGACTGTCTGTGTAAATAGTGATGTTCCTCACAGTAATGACATGACTGTCCAGCCAAGACAGGACTTCCGAGATCGCCAAAACGTTCGCCTGTAGGCCACAGCAATAGTTGGGAAGACGGAATGCTTTAAATGCCTACCCCGATCCCCTCGTCGGTTCTAGAGCCATCTGTATAGATGCCCATATAGTCGGTGGTTAAAGGCATATCGTCCATAAAATTCTGGACTGAATCAGACTCAAGAAGTTGCTGTCAAAATGGTATTTTGGAGAAATGTAGTCCGTCTCCCTTGGGAGATCCGTGTTGTTCAGTATAATAGAATGTTCCGCACTCAGCGCTCCCCTCTGGCCCGTCTCGCAAAAGGCAAAACCGTGTTTGCTGCCAGTTGTTCGCCAAGAATATTCAATGGGAGCAAGCCTAGAATCATGTCTAGTTTAGCTGACGGAGTGGCTCTAAAGCCCCCGTTACGGCCAACGCAGACGCAGCTAGCATTTACGCTGCTAGTAGCCTCAAAATTTAAAGTCAATTTACATGGAGCGATACTACTTTCCATCATTCCTTATTGGGGAATAGCGCATTAACTACTCTTGCGCGCCATCGTACTCGGTTCTGGGTAATGGAACGCATCTACACCCACGAGACTTCGCCGCCATCAGCTGAGCGGAGGTCTGTATGGGTCAATGGGCCGATGACGATGAAAACCGCACCAAACAGTTAATTTTTTCGGATAAAGTTGTGTCTCGTGCATCACTTCAGGCTGATCACTCGACCAAATGCGGCAATTTTGCTTGTTGACAAAACCATCGAGCCAGAACTGAGCTTCATCCGAAAAGATGATTTTCTTGTGAAAGTCGTCGTCAGCTTGCATCTGCTCCAGAGCCCAATTAGCGAATGTGCGACGCTTAAAACAGTCGCTTGGCTTCAGTTCTTGAGTCAACGCAAACTTATACAGGCGGAGAGCCAAATCCTTCCGCGAAATTCGCCACAAACTGGTCACACTGATGTTCAACGCATGCGATCGGCGTGGGATCGACATACTTGACTGGTCCCACACACTTTCTCGAACGGCCACGATATTTTCTTAACTTCGAACATTACGTTGTCGCACAGGCACTGGAACATTATGCAATGCATAAGTTGTTTCGAATTTTTGCCCCAAACGTTCAATAGTCCGTCTTGTTGGACGGTTTCGTAGACCGAAAATTGGCGTAAGCGCGCGCAACGTATTCGCGATAGAACGTGAACTTTGATAAAAAAAAAGTTGAATAATTTGCAAACGTTGTTGAAGCGTGTATCTCTCCATGATTAAATGGCATAGACTGACGTTTCAAAATGTGAAAGAATTGCGAAGCCAACTTCACTCCTATTCGAGAAATGTCAAAAACAAAATGCGTCGCCCCTATTGAAAACCCCTATATGCCTTATTGACGTTTGGATAGCATATCTATTGTAGTTTTCGGACGTGCAGTTGCTAGCATCCACCTCCTATCCGCGCCGTTTTTATACTGACAAGCTCGGAGTGCAGTGGGAGTTCTATTAGTACAATCGTTAAGTGGTGATTGAACGAACATGGCCACCGAGCGCCATCTTGCACCCACAACAACGTTAACAGTTCCTTGTACATTTGCAGTACATAAGATCAACAAAGCAGGGGTAGTAGACTGATCTCAAGGCCATAATTTGTTGTTTTCCATCCCCACTCGTCAGGAATTTTTCTTTTCAGTTCAGCATTAGTTGGGGGCTGAACCTTGTGATATATGTACTATAGGTATTATAGAGTGCTGTTGTGCTGCAGCTGCTGATGGTTGTAAGGCCCTAACCAGATTGAACGCAGAATGCAGCAGCAGCGGCAGAAGCAACAACAACAGGTATATCTGTCATCGCCGCTGTGTCACCGCGACAGATCTACCTGTTGTTGTTGTTGCTTCTGCCGCTGCTGCTGCATTTTGCTCTTCAATCTGGTTAGGGCCTAAAGCAGCAATGTGACAGCCGGTGCCGCGGTTTACAAGTAAATACATGGAATTAATTAGGGGCGCCACTGCTCGAAAAGCCACGACGGCGAATCCGAATACTGTCGAACCTCGATACAACGTATATTAAAAAAATTCCCACACCTTCGTTCATGAACAATTCTAATATAATCTTTTTTTCCGATATAGCCTTTTTTTGACATCGTCCCAACGACAACGTTATATGCAGGTTCGACTGCATGTGATGAAATTCCACATTGTAAAATAAACTATAGTACGGGTAGCACTCCACTATTCATTAGATGGAGATGCATTTGCACTGTATGGTTATTCGTGTTAATTCCGCTTTGTAGAGATTTTTGCGTTTGACACTAATTTTCGCGAAGTCTCCAGGCTAAGTGGATGTTCACACTGCGTGCGATGCCGAGCCGAGCCGGGTCGAGCGATGCGATGTGGTGGGTGTTCACATTGCACGCCGTGCGATGCCGAGCCGAACGATGGCTTACGATGCAAAGATGATCCGAGCGATGGCTTGCGATGCAAAGATGATCCGGGATGTTCACTGCACGCAATGATGGAGAGTAGAGACCAATTTAGTTCAAGGAATAGAATAGGAATAGAATCTGTTCGACATCATGTCGTTTGTGCTTCACCCAGTAAATTTATTTCTGTTTCAAAACAGTGCTCTAAAAATGGAAGGGCGTCGTCATTGGGTGCATCCCATTAATGAAGAAAGTCCCAGTGTTGCTGAATTTCATCATCTCTTCCGCGACCTCAGACGAGAGGTTTCACAAGCGAATTGAGCAGCGGCGCACCGCTGTGTATAAACGCAAAAATCGGCAGCCGCGGCGGCTTTAGGACGATGAATGTATAAACCGCTCGACTCGCCGTTGAGGCCACCGCCGCAGTTTGTGGAGCGGCGAGATTGCATTTGAATTCAGTGTAAGAAACGGTACACATGGACGTCCAAATGACACCGGACGCCTCGTCACTTAAGCTCCTCCCTCTTTGATACCTATCTGCAACCTGAATTTACAATTTATGTTATTTTTAGTTTTAAATAAACTGTTTTTTGGCCAAAACTTCTAAAATATAAGGAATATCGCATTTTTAACACCATTTTCACCCCCCTTACGAACCCCCGTCCGAGCTGAGAGCTCCCTCCCCACCATTTTTTTTTCTCAAAATTAATTGTCAATTGTAGTAGTCGCGATCAACGATTAACAATTAATTAATTGGCACTTAAAAGTGATCCTCAAGCGAATGGTTTAAGAAACATCATACAAATCAAACATTGTGACCGTGTCTGTGTTCCGGGTTCGAATTTATGTGGGCCGGCTTATTAAAAATTGATATGCGGACGCGTGAAATGACGCAGATAGGAACAGAAACCAGCGTCATCCCAGATAGCTATCGCGACGGCAAAATGATGCCGATGCGCCGATAGTTATCGGATAGCTATCTGCGGCCATGTGCATCGCTTCATTGCGCGTAATGTATTTCTTCCTATCCGATTGAAAGTGTCAGACGGCATTTCGACGTCCATGTGCACCGGCACTAAATATGTAAACCGCCGCTTCTGCTCTATGTCTTTATACGCAGCGGTGTCCGCTGCTCAAACCGCTTGTGAAACCACGCGACCTTATTACGGTGGTAATAACCTTTCATTTGAGCCATACTGAATCAAAACCGGAGTCCAAAGCGTATATACCCTAGACTTGTACAGACCTAGTTGTGATACCAAAACTTCCAACTGACAACGGGCATTGCATTAAAGGGAATTTCCCATATGGTCAGTTTGAGCTGTGGGCGTGGATCCAATGAAAAGTTTCATCATTCACCCATTCGAATTTTGGATATTTACATTTGAACTAACGTTTATAGGGAAGGTTGCCGTTCATTCAATAGGATCTTGCCCATTCTCAAAATCAACTAACAACCTACACTATAAATATTTGTCGCATTTTGCAAGTCGCTAGCATCATTGTATCGAAAGTTATCGCTCATTTGAAGTTTCGTTCGTAGGGGACGTAGAGGTTGCTTGGGATGGAGCTTGGCCATTTCCAATTACAACTAACTAAATCAAAATCCAAATATTTGAACCAAATTTCAAGTCGCTAGCTTCATTCTATCGAAAGTTATCGCTCATTTGAAATTTCATCTGTAGGGGTTCCTTCGGTCGGATCTTGCCCATTTTCAATACCAACTAGATCATGCTACAAACATTTGACCAAAATTTCAAGGTTTTAACTTCATTCTATCGAAAGTTATCGTGCAAACGAACAGACAGACAGACAGATATGGCTAAATCGAATCAGGAGATGACCCTCATAATTTCCATGTATACACTGCCACACCGCCGCGCCTAACAGTCTAGGGTATAAAAGCAGACATACATGCATTTTTTCAGTGTGATCTTACATCAAATATTACTTTACAGCTCGTACTTGCACCATACTGGCTCCAAAAAGCTTCACATCGCAAAGCATCGCAAAGCCCATAAACTCCATCGCAAAGCCCATTTAATTCCATCGCAAAAAATCAGCAGCCGGTACTCGCACGAAAGAAGTTTGTGAAAACATCGGGCCATCGCTCGGCTCATCATTGCATCGCGCGCAGTGTGTACACTCAAAGCGTGATTCCATTTAAAATTGAAGACTTTCCATTTTCTTGCTTTAAAAGCTTGTAATCGCATTGCATCGCTCGACCCGGCTCGGCTCGGCATCGCACGCAGTGTGAACATCCACTAAGCCATTGATCGGAGAAGAAAAGCTTAAAATGTTGAAAACTTTACCCTCATTCATTTTAGCCATCTTTTGCGTAAAGTTTTGGAGTCATGTTGAAAAAGACGAGAAAAGCCTGATTTCTTGCATGTTTTTTTGGGAAAAAAAAAACAGACATCCCGGTATTGGAAACTTCAAATTCGTGTTCAGCGACCCCAAAAACATATAGGTGCCAAAAATCAAAGCTCTTCCAAAAAACTTACTTTTATTTTCCACCTAATTCTTAGACTATTATCCATAATGCGATGCGTATTCGCATTGAACCCTAATGATCATTTTTTGTTCAACTGTGAAAAGATCGAATATCCGAAAATTGTTGTCAATCGATAATATTTACAGTTACCTAGAATACATAACTTGTTGTCTTTGTACGAATGTATATATAAGGTACATACGTTAATGAAACAACCAAAAAGGCAAACCAATTCTTTTAACCAAAATCACTGCCCAAAGTGGAAGGAAATTCCTGACTTGAGCAATCTAACTTTATCCTCGCCCTTTACATTCCACCATGCTTGCAATGCTACAAAACCAGAAAGAAATAAGTTTGAAATTCAGTTGACTCATGTTTTGCATTCCAGCCAGGGCCAAAGGCTGTCCTTTTGTTCATTGTCGATTCCATTAATTAAGTGGCCGGAGGACATAAACCGCATACAAATTCAATTTGATATTGACTTTTTTCCTTGCACCTTTCGTTATGTCGGCCCCAGTACATGTCTAGGTCACCAAAAATGGGCGCAAACCAGCGCTAGCGGGTGGTTTAGGTTTCTTATTCCTCGAAGGTAGTCACGGTGTATCCTTAAATGTTTAGCAAGTTTTGCTGTAGTCGTTGTCGGGTTGAGGGTATGGTATTTCTATACTCATTGGGTATGGTGCTATTGTGTGTTTTATCGGTAGATGTATTGTAGATGTACAATAACTCCCATAGTGACGGCCGCGGTATCTCAATGAGTAACACGTCGAGTTACCACGGAGAGGTCGCAGATTGGATTCGTATACCGAACATATGAATTTTCGAACATTTGCATTTCTCGGCGGCCCCCAGTACCCCACGTTCCGCTTCAGAACGGAACACGCCAGGCGGTACGTCCTGAAAAGCTTCTTCAGAGTGCCTCCTTGCGTGCTCCCCAGTAATGACTCCCACAGCTGCTCTGATGTGCTGCCTTTTTAGCGACAGCAATTTAGCTGATCGACTAGAATTAGAATCCAATCTGGCCCACAGCGGCTTTGTTGCGAGGCGTGTGTGGACATTTATCCATCTAGAGTTGGTCTTGGTAATCGCTTCGGATTTTAAAGCTATTGTAGTTTGCAAGCAGCGATAGGCATTTAATGTTCCGACGAATTTCTGCAGCCTCGATTGTGGGCCCTGTATGGTGCCCTGTCTGTCTGCTCTACAGTTACCAGCGAAACCACTGTGACCCGGAATCCAGTATAAGAAAATGGTAAAAAAATCCAATCATCTCAATAAGCAGACTACGGCTACAGTCCTTGTCGTAATTAGGCCCCGTTCAAGAGATTTAATTACTGTTTGGCTGTCGGTGAAGATTATTATATCTCTAACTGATATTGTGTGCCCGTGTCTGCCCGAAATACACTACAGTAAATGGGGAGAGTGAAAGAGAGGTTTTGGTTAAGCCCATCAGAAAAAAACTGCAGCGCCTATTCGCTTATCCCTCTTGGAGGTATCTGTGTAGATTTCTTATGACAAGGCAGCGGAAGCACGTTTACTTACCATTGACTGCAAGATGGTATCATGCTGACAAAGTTCTTGTCAAGCGCATATTTTGGAGACGTTTGGTCAGTCGTTCCCGCTCAGTGGCCGTTCATTCGGTCACCGGTCTACGATCTAGATGGAATGAATGGAGGTTCGATCCTCGGCGCGAACAAAAAGAAAACTGCCTGTGAGTACTCATACCCACCCACTGCGCTCCGAGCTTGTCAGTACAAAAACGTCAACAAGGCATAGGAATGCCCCTGGAGGGGTCAAGGCAATTAACATAGTCAATCCTTCCTGGAATATTTGGGTTTTTAAGAATAGCAGCGTGTCCAGAGTTTGAAGTGAACCACTAACAAGTATTACGGAGCCGAATGGCCGTGCTTGCTGCCATCTGTTCCCTGGAGAAGTCGATAGGTAGATAGGCCGCAGAAGGAGTAGTCCTAAGAGCGATGCTGGCCAATCTTTGCATCTTTTCCAACCGGCTACAGTTAACCTCTGCACTCAGAGCAGTCCACCAGACAACTACCCCAAACCTAAGTATGGGGCGTAAAACAGCTACATAGAGCCAGTGCAGTATTTTAGGTTGCAGGCCCCAATTTTTACCGATGGCCCTCTAAACAGGAATAGAGTGCGATAGTAGGCCTATTTATCCTCTCCTGTATATTCAGCCTCCATGATAATTTTCTGTCCAGAATGAGTCCTAGAAATTTTGCATTATCAGCAACAGCTAGGCTCGTCCCATGCAACACAGTAGGCTCAAATCGATGTATACAATACTTCCCTGTGCAGTTTTGTTCGGATTAATATTTACCTCACAGTTGTCAGCCCAACTACGAACACCAGGAAATTGGCCTGATATGGCGATGGCAATTTCATCCGCATAAACACACACCATGCAGCCCAGCCCTTCCAGAGAAGGGGAGAGAGTACTCCACATTGCGGAGTATCTCTTCGCACCAGTCTACGTTCGGACGACGCTTCTAAACAAGTATGCACTTGTATAACCGTAGATGTTAACACCAGGTTAATGAGCCTGCAGAGGAAATCGTCAGCGCGCAGACTAGAGAGACCGCGACGAGTCGACGGAGCGAGACTGCGAGGGAGACCGACAGCTCGTTGGGAGTATATGCTGACGCCGAGCAACTACTGGGCTTCCAAGATTGGAAGACGCGGTCACGTGACCGAGATAATTGGAGGACAACAATCCATGCGGTCAGAGCCCGACGTAGGGCTATTGCGCCACGGTGGTGATGAAACCTTGTAGAAATGAGTATCTCCTGATTCGGGTGATGAGACCAATGCACTCGAGTACTGCTGAAGGCATTTTGATTCCTTTAGTCAGGACTGACACCATTTTGAGTCCTTTGGCAAAAAAGGACATTCTTGGCAATGAAGTGATATCTAGGCTAGATGGTTTTCATACGACTGGGGATGGTGAGGCGAGTGTACTAGACTACTGTTCAAGGCATTTTGCATCCTTTGGTGTGGAGAAAAGGACATTCTTGACAATGAACTGATATCTAGACAAGATGGGTATTATACGACTGGGGATGTTGAGGCGAATGTACTTGACAACTGATGTATTTATTTTGAGACCTTTGGTCAGGAAAAAGGATATTCTCGGCAGTGAAGTGATATATTAAAGATGTGTATGATATGTCTGGGGTGTTGATACGAACGCGCTAGACTACGGTTGATGGTATTCTGAGTTCTTGGGTCAGAAAACGACGATCTTCCATTCGTCTTGTAGATATGAATCGAGGCGATAAGGGCAACATGTTTCAAAGCAAATCATAGACAACTTGAAAGCAAATGGATTAAAATTTAAATGTACTTGTATAGGACGAGCCTAAAGTGCCGATGATATCCATCGCTCATTTTGTGTCATTTGTATGTAGTTTTTTCTTGAGATTCGAAAGCTCACTTCGTGTTTTTGGTAACTTTTGGAGTAATGTTCCTAATTACTACTTAAAAAAGAGCAAGTCAAAACTTTGAGAATTAGCTTGAGTACGAGCCCTGTTTGAGTGTATTTTGGCCGGAGTATTAAACTGATAATTCCTTCCTTCCAACTAATAAATTTATTGTCTCATAACCGCTAATGAAAATGATGATGATGATTTCGGTCATAGGCCAGACCTGTTTTTTTTTCTAGTTGAAGGTAAAAAAAATTGATTCTATTTTTTGTATTAAATTTCATTTTCGTTAATTAAGTTGAATCAGTTATTCAAAATTTGACATGTAGTTTGACCGGTTTCCACTGTTTTTCGACGTCATATCATCGATGATACACATTGTACAGGAGAATCAATAGTGAACGAAATACTTGTTTCGCAACTTGACTACTTTAGCCGCATTTCTAGTAAGTCTAGTTTCTAGAGCCATTATTCACGTACCAGATCCTAGTTGGAGCTTCGGATGAAGCAACCATCGCAAGCTGGAGAATCGTACATGGGAAGTAGTTTGAAAAGTGCTTGTCATAAAGCTGTGTTAAAATGGCTAGGGCAGATTATAGCATATAAGTAATTATATGGATTCGTGTTTGAATGTGTCGCAAGCTAATGCGATATTATCGACAATATGTGCATAAGGCGGCTTTGTTGTCTTTGATTCTGAATAGATAGATAGCAATCACTCGATAACGAGCCAACAGACGTCGCGACGTAGGCGTAGTCCATTATTTTTAGGTGCGGGAAAGTCGCTGGTATACGATATTTGGTTAGATAATGTGATTAATAGAAAATTTAATAAAAAAATCATATGTTATCACACTTATCAGTAAATAAAGTAGATAATGGTTAAAGAACGTGGGACTTCATTGTTTGCTGGGAGCCGGTGAATGGTAATCCAAAAATCTAAAGGTGGCACGTGTATTTTTCTGTCGACGACACCTGCAGGGTTGTTTTAATTTGTTTCATTAACATGTTGCTTGGTTATGCTGATATGACACTGAACTTCTGGAAGCAAGAAAACAATTTGCGAACCAGACAACAATATAAAGTTTCTTATAAAAGTATAAAATATCTGACAAAATCGACTGTGTGCTATTTTGACGGCTGCCAGTTCGAAAGGAGTAAAATTGTATTTTTTAAATATTTGGTCTACAACTTAATAATGAGAATTTTTTTTGGAATTTTGGGCATTTATTCATAGATTTATTCATATAACTAAATTATTCAAAATATTGGCCATCAGCAGCGATAACTTTCTCCCATCTTTCGGGAAGTCTACGAATTCCGTCGCGAAAAAAATCTTGGGGTTTCGAGGCTATCCATGAATCGAGCCAGTTCTTAGTATCCTCATATGAAGTGAAGTGCTGATCAGCCAACGCATGAGTCATCGAAGCGAACAAATAGTAATCGGATGGAGCAATGTCAGGGCTATACGGCGGGTGGGGTAGCACTTCCCATTTGGTTGTTTCCAGGTACGTTTTCACGACTTGCGCAACATGAGGGCGAGCATTGTCATGCTGAAGAATTATTTTGTCGTGCCTTTCAGCAAATTGTTGCCGTTTTTCACGCAATGCTCGACTCAAACGCATCAATTGCAGTCGATAGCGCTGCCCGTCAATGGTTTCATTCGGTTTTAGCAGCTCATAATAAAGAACACCGATCTGGTCCCACCAAATGCAGAGCATAAGCTTGGAACCATGAATATTTGGCTTCGCGGTCGATGTTGATTGGTGCCCGGGCGGTCCCCATGATTTCTTTCGCTTTGGGTTATCATAATGAATCCACTTTTCATCGCCGGTCACAATACGATGCAAAAAAACCCTTCCGTCTTTGCCTTTGAAGCAGTTGTTCGCACATGCAAAAGCGCCTCTCAACATCTCTTGGCTTCAACTCGTACGGAACCCAGTGGCCTTGCTTTTGGATCATTCCCAGTGATTTTAACCGCTTCGATATGGCTTGCTGAGTCACTTCCAACGAAATTGCCAACTCTTTTTGAGTTTGGCACGAATCTTCTTCGAGTAATTTCGTCAATTCTTCGTCTTCAAACTTGTTTGGCTGGCCAGGTCGCTCTTCGTCGGTAATGTCGAAATTATCATTTTTGAACCGATGAAACCACCGAAAACACTGTGCACGCGAAAAAGCATCGTCACCGTAAACTTCCACGAGCAATTTATGACTCTGAGCTGCAGTCTTCTTAGCAAAATAATGTCCAAGTAAAACTTCCCGCAAATGTTGTTTTTTTCGTGAATTTTCGAAACTTTCCATGGTCCGGTAAAATACGTTGTCAACAATCAACACGAAATGTTTATACTGACATTGACAGCTTATGAATACAAACTTCAAATGGTATGTATGTCAAAGATGGACTACCATTGGTTTATCGGTGTTGCCATCTCTAAAAAAAGTCTCATTATTAAAATAAGTTGTAGGCCAAATACAATTTCGCTAGCTGCAAGCTTAACAGCTAGCAAAATTGTTCCAATTCAACGGCAATTTGGCAGCGAAATTGTTTCGTTTCGACACTACGCCCGCTAATTGTATTTCATATAAGGCTCTTATCCCTGGTCTATCAGTGTCAGTCTAGTGTCATACCAGCATTAGTTTTATCAACCTAGGGCCATTTTCTCAATGTCTGGTTAAAGTTTCTATAGATAAACGTCACCCATCTTCCAGTTAAAAATTTATCGAACAGTAATTCCAAACAGCTGATATGGGCTGCTGAGACTTTGACGACTAGAACTGGTTACGTTTGCACATTCAAATGAGACAAACTGGTCATAAAGAACAGAGTTGTAGAAATTCATTCGATGGAATAGGATTTGAAATCAACTCAGCTGCAAATTAATGCTGAGAGATGGTACATACGTAGAATAAAATAGAACAGACGGCAGAATTCCGCCTAGAAATTCAGCTGATTTTCTACTGTATTTTCATATTTTGAATGTTGCATACGTTAAGGCTTAGTTTAGTGTCCCGGATAGCTAACTGGCAGTTTAACTAGACATTGAGAATGTGATTGATTTTGCCAGGGAAAATAATATTTTAATACTACTGTGTACAAATATAATCCGGAATTTTTAATTTAAACTGCGTGGGCATTTCGTTGGGCACAAATCTTTTTATTTTTAAGTTGGTAGGACTGTTACTGCCATCTGTGTCAAATTTTAGGTTAATGTCTTGATTAGTTGAAGAGTGACGCTCGTTTTCGTAAACAACCAAAATTAACTTTTTCGATTTTTACCATGTCAGAAAATATTCAACAAAGAAGTTCGATTAAATTTTGTGTTAGAAATGATATTTCTGCTGCGGAAACGCTCAGAATGTTACAAAAAGCCTTCGGTGAATAGGCTATGTCTAAAAGACAAGTATACGAATGGCATAAAATGTTCAAAGAGGGTCGTGAAGGCGTTGAAGACGAACCACATCAAAGACGACCAAGAACATCAACTGACGAACAGCACGTTGCGAAAATTAAGGAATTGGTGCTTCAAAATCGTCGATTGACAACTAGAGAGCTTGCTGATATCGTTGGCAATTCATCATTTCAGAATTCTTTCCTGTCAATAAAATGTTCGTTATGTGTAATTATTCCTCTTGAAATTTGAGTTGACGTTTGGATGCTAAACTAAACCAAGACACAAAAAGCAAAGACATGCCCCGTTTTCGTCTTCGCTACTCTAATCTGCTCTATAGTGTTTTTTTGCCGCTTATCTTGCTCTACTTTGCTCTGTACAAAAAAACGCACCTATTCGTAAATACACGAATAACGCGATTCAATAGATGCTGAAATCTTTACTGCGAGGTCACAATTGCGAATAGAACTAAAGATGGACGAATGTTAGGCAAGTGCGTCAACGTGTGGGCACAACGCAACACTCGGTGAAGCCACTGCATATGCATCATTCTTATTTTGAAGCCTGGCGGAAAAGGGTTCCCATAGCCATCCTTGGCTAATGCCATCAACACGAAACGATGATGCAAACTCATAACATACCACCTCATGATGATAAAACATGCAACATTGCAAATTGTGTTACACAATTTCAAAAAGATGCCTCGTAGAATCCAATGAAAAAATAGTTTATTGTCACCAAAACATTCCACAATTTACATACATACATAATTACATCGCTAGGCTGCTCTATCAAGCATTTGTACATATCCATCGATCCATTCTAACCGGTGTTAACTAGTTATGATCGCAGTGATCCACATCATATGAACAATCAACTCAAGCCAATAAAATGTTTGTTTGCCCTTCCAATGCTTCAATACACTACACCGCCTACGAATATTCGGTTCAATCATTGTATGTAACAAAATGTATGTAAATTTAGTCAGATAGTGATCTTATCTGACTAAATCAAATTTTAATAATGCATTAGAGAATGAAAAAAGTGACATTAGAGTGCAGGAAATACAATATGCTAAACGAGAGGCTCCAGACGATAAAGTGCTGATGACACTTTACCGGGTCCAATTATCATGAACCAGAAAAAAGAAAAATAAATAAAAAAAATTATATTTACGTTTGCAGTTATGCAAAAAAAAAACGGTTTGCAGACGTTATATAAAAACGTGAAACCAATATTTGGTTATGAGGAGGAATCATAAGAATAATACAAGAGTGCGATACGCTTAGCACCAATAAAAAGATTTCTGCTTTTACAGATACATATTAGGTCAATCTAGCGTTAGATAACTCTTGTTTGGATCCATTGATGCCATGTATGTATTGTAAAATATTCAAACTTTTTAGAAGACTGTAGTTAACTGGATTCTTGGTGATCACCAGATCTTTCTATGGAGGATCTGTATATTCTAAGCAGATTTGAGCTAATTCGATTATAGTCTAATAAAATATACAAACACGCGTGTTGGAATGCTTAGGACTTGAACCTAACATTTTGCTGGAGTTATTCCTAATAAACTCAATCATAATTGCAAGGTTTGCAGCATATACTTTTATTATACAATACTTTTGGGTATTTGAAAAAAAAACGAACTAAACAACTTCCTTTTTTTTTATATTTATGCCTTTGTGCATATTTTGCAAACATTTTCATATAGTTTTAAGCTTCTGATACACGAGCCGTGAAATCGCGTCGCGCGTGTCAAATCTACGATACCCGTCCTGTGCAAATAGCTCGTAACTTCCTAGACGACGCCGCGTATCGAAGCGTAAATGCGCTCTTCGTGTAAATATCAATCGGGTTTACATGCTACGCGTATGCGGTTTCGAACATGTTGGAATCGTACGATCGCATAAAATCACTGGCATCTTGACTATGTAGGCCGACTTGTATATTGAGAAAGTTCGTTGCAAGGGGTAAAGATATGGGCTGTTCCCGGTTTGGGAATGTCGAGTTATTTTTGGGGAACATTCCTAGTTGATCGGACCGTGCATAGCGGTTTGCGTCTTTGAGTAACAGTGGGCTTTCATTTGAGATGATTTCCCCACTCTCCTCTCGATTTTGTAAAACAAAACTATGTTGACCATCTAATCTAGTCTAGTTCTAGTATTTCAGTTGATTGTAGAACCACATATCATTGTAACTTTAAATTAAAGTAAAGGAACAGTGAAAAACGCATCGCTCTATCACTTTGGGATAAGTACGATTCAGCTCCAGGAGCTACCTTGTTCTTGCCCAAATATGATGATGGGGGCAAATGTATTTGTTGTAAAACAAGGGAAATAACTAATGGAGGACTTTCTTTTTTCACCAATCGTAGGATGTGTCTTTTTTTAAATGTGTAGTCTGGATGGCGCAACGGTTAGTATGTTCGCCTTCTAGGCACTGGTTCGATTTCTACTGAATACAGTAGTAGTTTTCGATAAAAAAAGAGGATTTACGTGTCGGACTATGAGCCCACTCAGCTGTTAAATGAGTACCCATTTATGGGGTAAATAACTCGGTCGAGCGTGTTTTGCTGATTACACACCTCTGCACAAGACACGCCGTGACGATCTAGAAAATGATGCTGACTCATCTCGAGGCCATGGTTCGAATTGGACTGTTGCGCCAGTTATTTTAAAAAGTGCACTTAACTGAAAATGGCCAAAAGTCGAAGTACACCCTGCAAACCCTTCAATTGACACAGTACTATAATTGCCGTGTTTTTCCAACAGTCCACATTAGAGCAGAACAGCAATTGAGCAAAACTAACAAAATTGTTCCGGATAGAGCTGGTTGTTAGTGTAATGCGTGCGATTCTTGTTCTGCACTTGATCTGGACTGCCAAAAAACTACTAATATTAGGCGCCGTCTTTTGCAGCTATCCAGGTCAAGGGTAGTTAACCCGAGCTTTTGTGCCAAAAAACAATGTATCTGACTCATACAGGATAAAAGCATGTATTTGACTTGAAATGGGCTTTGTCTCAGATAAAGTTTGGACTTTAAGTGGTGGCATAATTCCACTCTTTGAAAAATATTAAAAACAAACTTCATTCTATTACTTCAAGAGCAAGCATTGAACATATCAACTGCAACTGTGATAGAAGAAACTAATTGCTTCCGAGTAGTTTCCTAATATTTCGCCAAAAATCACTTTTCCAATTGGAAAAACTGTGGAATCCCATTGAATTTAATTGAGTTGAATGAGGTGAAAACACGGTGGAACATCGTCGAACGAACGAACTTCTTCTAGCAAACGCTAGATACTAATCATGGTTGCCAATTCGCGAACCTACTCTTTTTAGCCTACTCCGTATACCGAACTAGGTCGACCTGGGTTCGCAATCGAAAAATGATCAGGTCGAAAAATGATCAGTTTCGGAGCAAGAAAACGAACCTAGATCATTTGATTCTTTTAAGTTCAGGTCGGAATCGGAGCAGTTTAAAAATGAATAGTGTAGATACGTCCTAAATAAAAGCTTTACTTGCGCACTATCCAGGTCAGGATCGGCACTCGATAAATTACTGGGTTAACCTATATATTGCGTGTTATTTCACTAACCTATACAGGTTAAGAAAAGCTAAAGGACGCGCCTATTATTATATTATACTTTCAACATTCCTCTTGTTCCTATTCTAGTCTTAAAACCCCATCTAATGATTTGTATCAAGAACGACATTTTAGATTTCTGCTTAGCACCAGATAAATCACGAAATAATGTTGGACACATAATTCGTAAATAAGTTGAGTTATTAGCAACATATTATTGTATATTAAATGAGTTGTTTTTTACTGATTGGAATGGGAAAAAAAAGTTGAAATACGTTTAACACTAAAACTCGTAAATTTGATATATCGAATTGTTGGACTTTGAACGCCTAATGAAACTGGTTAGATAAACTACAGCAAAGCCTTTGATTTACGAGCGAAGAAAGGAAGAAATCGAGTGTTGGATAAGTCTTAATTTCATCTTGATATTGGCGCTTGTTTTTAGACACAAATTTTAAGATAAAGTCAAGTTCTCAAGGTTAATCTCTAAAGCAGTCCATTCACTATCAGTTTAACTGACGAAATACCTATAGGAAAAACGGTCGAGGATCTTCTAGCTGGTGATATTTGAAGCGCTGACGAGAATCTGTAGGAAAAATTAATTATATTAGGAATATAGTAAATTTTTACTACATTTTCTCTCGCGAAAAACTGAAGATGATATTCAGCGCTTCAGATCATTCGTCAGTTGCTCCTACACTTTCGCGACACCACTTCAATTTATCGTCAGTTAGATTTACAGATTCTCCTCTACGGGCTATCGTCAGTCATTCTTACGAATTTATCGTCTTTTTTTCCCCCACAAGATTATTGCCAGTTTATTTTACAAGATTCTTGTCTGTTTTTCCCTGAGAGTATGAAGAAGAACAGAGAACACACAATCCATACGTGTTTCGAACACATTTCTTTTCATCGCCTACCTTCTTCTATCCCTAGTTTGTCAAATTAACTGACTTCCAATTGCAATTTTTGTTGGCTTTTTACAACATTTTTTTTTGTCGACTACTTTCTCGCACCAGCTGATGCTCCGTCGGTTGCGGCATTGAAAACCCCAATAAATTATTTGACAGCCGGGGGAACATTTTTGTGGTGTATGTAAATATGTCACAGTGTATAAACGGGTACCTAAAATTTTGCCTTATGTCCGTTCTTTATACATAATCTTCATATTCCCAGGTTTTTCCTGTGGGATTATTGTCAGTTAAACTGATAGTGAGTGGGCCCTCGTAGCAAAATCTCTTTTTTAATGACATTTATGATCTCATTGAAACGCTAATCAGTTTTTTTGTTAAAACAAATTTGCAGTCTACTCCAGCAGCATTATTGTCAACCTTATACAACGCGAGTTATCAATCACAGCTAAAGAAAATTCGTCGTCGCAAAATGGTGTAGCTTTGTTTCAATTTTGCATATAGCTAAGATCACGTAAAGTGATTTTTGCACACAAGACCAATGAGCCGCTGTGAATCCCGTCGGGGCGACTTTAGTATCCGAGGCGCCAAGTTTTAATGATGGGTTTCCGTCAAATTTGGTCTGAAATGAACGAATCTGAAGTCCTTGTCCGCGAACTCATAACCGTTTTGGAGATATTTACCCTTAAAATTGGAACTTTTGTATGGAAAAATTCAGTGCTAGAATTGTATATAGAATAAGTTTCCGCTTAAGGTAGTTACGAACCTACTATGATACATCATCATTTAATTTTTTATATTTTTAAGCCACTCGTAAATATTTTAGATTTAGCGTTAATAAGCCGCCGATAAAATTTGGCGCCTCAGAGTCATGCCGCATTGATGATTGGCATGATCATTGGCAAAGCGGCAATGTCGTTGCCTCGTTGGTGTACATTTCAGAATATTCCGAGTCTTTGGCGACCACAAGGGTTTTGTTTTTACTACCAAACCCTAAAAATGGATACTTTTCGATTGCTTTTGATATGCTCTTTCGAAACGTGTACAGACGAACTTCCCATAGGTGGACACCATTGGAGAATGGGAGTTTGTCTACATTAAGAGGTTCCGCATATAGGAAAAAACAGTAGGTACATTAGGTGAAAGCAAAAGAAGCATGAATTCAAGGGCATATCTTTAATGATCGCGCTTCTTAAAACCCATCAATGGCTTTTTGAGCCTTGACGTGGGCAATTTGCGAATGGTAACGAATCCAGGGGAATGGTCTGTATGTATTTCATTTCAAAATTACGTAACGTGGCTTTTCAATAAATAATTATAACAACATATTAAAAACAAGATTTTTTGGTACAATTGCGTATTCATTATCCAGACGATTTTTTTTTCGCGTTTTGTTATCATTTCAATGTCGTGCTCCGACGGCTATATGCCTATGTCATAGCAGTAGTAGTAGTAGTTTTACTTCAGCCGCGCGATTACATACAATCTTATGTTATCTTGAAACGATATTCTTATCGAATTGATAGAGTTTTCGGCCGTTATCACGCATAACTGCCTTTGTGTTGCTTGAATTGTTTACTATTAAAAGTTGATGCTTCTTTTTACCATAAATTGTGCTCGCGTTATATGTTAATTATACACATCAATTCACACTTGCAGCGGATTGTGGCTGTTAGCCATGTACTACTGATACACTAGAAAGAAACGTAGTTACTATCTGCTGAAGCGTTTCTCGTCTTTTTTTTTTCTCAGCTCGAACCATTTACTGGACGTTGTAGCGTCGTTCATTATCGTGATGTCGATTGATCTTGATGGTTTGCGATAATGAGTAACATCTATTTGATTTCCTTGGAAAGGTTGAAAAACTTTGTCAAGGTTATGGTGAATTACGATTTTTTTCTTTATTTTTTTATTACATTGAATTTCAATTATTGGCATGGTTATATAATTGTTAATTGGTTGTGTGCTACATTGGGGAGTAGGATGATATGAAAGTAACATCACTTTATAAGTAGTGTTCACTTGGATTCTATACCCAATTGTCCCAACTCCTTGTGGGGCATATCACGCCAACTGTTCCATGTGACTCAGTTGACGTTTGGGTATAAACTATTGTAGTTTTGGAGTTGCAAGCATGCACCTCCTGCTCCCCCACTTAGCCGCCTACGCTGCCACAAGTCGGGAGATGTGCTATAACTCTGTAATGGTTAAGACAGAGTGTCTTTTAGGGTGTCAATTTTCCACCATTAAAGTACTCATCATCTGAAGCGGGACACCCTGTATATGTGATTTTGTGCACTATGCTGATAACATATAGATTTACAGATTATTTAGATCATGTTTTATCTGAATTTGTTTTTTATCAACGCCATTTAGATTATACATGCCGCCTATCAGCTGATTTTGAGTGATGAATGGTGTCATATTACTGCCTTAGTCTGTCTCGTTGTAGAGTCTGTGAGAAAGAATCCAGTGGCTGGCGACTGATGGCTGCGAGTCCGGTTTTTGTGCGTTTCGTGTTTATTTTTCGTTTTCCGCGCTCAGTATTTATTTATTAGTTAAATTGCTTTTAGTCATCTGAGAAAACAAACATGTGCGCGATGAAAATGTGTTGTAGCACTGTGCAACCAAAAGATGTATTTTTTCAAAAGTGCAAAACCAAAAAATTGCAAAATGCTTGGTAAAAACCACATTTTTTGAACGAATCGTAAAACAGTTTTGGCTAAAAAAGTTGTGAACTGTTCGGCGATATTCTGCCACTAATCCCCAGAACTGCGGCTTCGAGCAAATGTCTACAAGAGTCTAAAAAAGTGTGTTTGTCCGTCTAACACCACAAACCACATTTTCTTCACGGACCTATTTATGTTTCCGTTCACTAGATGCAATTTAACTAATATAAAAAAAAGGTTCTAAACTGCTCAGTCTCATGTTTGACTACCGGCGTTTCGGGTTCGAATCCCGTCCACGACGACGTTCGTTGCCGTGAATGTGCAGGAGATGCATGCTGGCAACTGCATTCTCCGAAACCAGTTTATGCCAACGAAACGTCAACTGGGCCACATGGAACATGCGTAATACATTTCATTATACTAAATCCTAACTATTTCTATCTTTTTTTCTTACTACATATTAAAATAATATTTTGTATTTTATAACCAAATCGATTTAACGTTTTGTGGGAAATTGCTTCTGGATACCCATTTTCCTGGGTGTGTTACCGTAAAGAAACACTTCAGATACTCTGACGACGTGAGGAAATGCTATGAAGCATCCCGCTCAGACTGGAGTATTTCCAGAAATATCTTCACACATAATAAGGTGACCTGGGCCATTGACTGTTTTGACCCATATAGATCTACTAGCACGAATGGAATCTTCCCCGCTTTACTACAGAAAGAGAAAGAATTACTAATCCCCTATCTTCTGAGAATATTCAGAGGAAGCTTTGCTCTGGGGTATATTCCAGACTTATGGAGTTCAGTTAAAGTAGTCCCCATCCCAAAAATGGGCAATCGTCCCAAAGATGACCCTAAATTATATGGGCCGATCAACTTAACCTCCTTCATGCTTAAGACTGTATTCACATAGCGAGGCGAGCTATGCCGAGCCGAGCCGGGCGGTGCGATGCGATCTGATGGGTGTTCACATTGCACGCCGCGCGATGCCGAGCCGAGCGATGGCTTGTGATGCGATGAAGGTCAGGGATGCTCACACTGCATACAATAGTGGAGAGTAGAGGCCAATTTAATTCAAGGAAGACAATCTGCTCGACATCATATAGTTTTTGATTGACCCAATAAATTTATTTCTGTTTGAAAAGAGTCCACCCCTGCTCTACAATTCTCTAAGGGGTGCAGCGATAGTTTTCTGGCTTTTTCCTTTATTAAATTTTGAGGTGTCAGATTCATTTCTCACCCTTTCATCATTAAAATATTGTTACCACGCATATCATCGAGAACACCAACAAAAACTTCTAGAGTCCCTGATTGTTTTTAGAGAGACTGCTGCAAAAATAAAATTTGTATGGAAAAAATAAAACATTCGGGTGCTAATTTGACTCTGCACATTTTAATATGTAATTAAAAAATAGTTCCGATGCTCGAAATCGACGTGAAACAAAGAATTGTATTTAACTTTATTTGTAGTTGTATTTAACTTAATTTTTGTCATTTTAAGAAAGTAATTAAAAGCATGAAAAATTTAAAATTATCGCAGTTTGTGGGTGATAACTTCCTGGGGGTCAAGAATTGAGACGAAATAACTTTCCGCTTCGTTATTGCATACAAATGGTCCATTCTTTAATTTTTTTTTTATTTTTTTTTAAGACAAAATCTCACAAAAACTTAATTTTACAATCGCTACTCAGCTCATCATACGACCTCTGCAATTCTTCCAGACCAACTCGATTCTTCTCCACTAATTTACTTAAATGCAAATTGATGCCAATAATTCGATCACGAATACCATTCACCGTGCACTTTTTAAAATTCTCCTCGTTGAACACGTCATCCTTAATTGCATTGATGAAAAGCCAAATGTCCTCTACGTCACGACGACTCGCCTCGCGATATTGTTTCAATTCATTCTCCAAATTGACTTTCAGGTTTTCAATTTCGTAGACTGTGTCCTTAGTGCCGTCATCGCAACCATCGTCATAATGTTCTGGACTAATTTTCATTTGGCTACATTCCAAATATTTTTGTTGCGATTTCAGACGAGTCAACTCACAAAGGAGGCTTGTCGAGGTCTTTTTCGGTGGCGGCGGTGGTGCTGCATTAGAAGACGACAATGAGGATGTCAACATATTTTCGGTGTCCTTATTTTTGAGTGTTGAGTTCGGTTGTTTCGCTCGTGTTCTGCGCCAAGATGCAAATGTCCGTTAAAGGATAATATATTCGCTGGTCTATAAATATGACGTGTAGTAGGAAGATATTTGTATTTTTAATTGGCTTGGAATACACAGAGAAATGTCTTACTTGGATATTTTCAGGTCTAGTCTGATGGTGGTAGGAGTGACGGTGAATTTTGAATGATTTCGTTTTGGGGAGAAGCGAAAAAATTGCTTTCTTCCGTGAAGAATTTATTGTTTATGTCCGTTGCTAGTATGATTTACTCATTGCTAGGTGATTAAAATGTGTTTATTAGAAGTATCGTGATGCACTATCGATTTAATTTGATCGCTATGCTGTTTTTTTTATTGTGAAAAAAAAAAACATGTGCTTTTTCCTACGTCAGCAAGAACAAAATTTCATTTAAAATCGCAAAATGATTTCTATGAAAATAATATTGCAACGCCGTCGTATTTTGGCAGTTACTATGAAGTTTTAAGCCCAAGGCCTTAGTAGCCAGTGCTTTAATTTAAGTAGTATATAACACTAGTTTGTTATATTCTTCTGTAATAAATAAATAAATGAAGTTTACCGGGGCTCCTCGCTGAATCGAGGAGTAAACCCATAATCCATTAATGCTTCTTTGAACATCCCAAATTCTGGCCCTTTGGTTCTACCTTAATATTACAATATATTGACTTGGATTTTTTTCTAAGCTCCCAAACTCTTTGTTGAACTGGGTTTTAAACCCATTGCCCTATACCTTTCGCATATGGCTTGCCTGCGGTTTTTTACCGCACTAGAAAGACCGCAACACAGGTTTTTGCAATCAGAGAACCAAGACGCTTTTCTGCCCCATGTTAATGCTAGACTAGAGCGACGACGTCTAAGCTCTAAGCTACTTCCGACAAGTTCGAGTTCGATGACAGATTTTTCCCTATCAGAAGGTCCCACGGCCGAACAAACTTTATTAAAATTAGGGACCCCCCCCCCCCCCCCAAATGAATCCAAACGTCATAAATTAAAAGAGACTCGAACATTTTTTTTTTTCTAATTTTCTCTTCTTCTCCTATTTCTTTACAGGTGGCCATAAAAATTATCGATAAAACATGCCTAAACGAAGAATATTTAGCGAAAACCTTTCGAGAAATATCTATTCTCAAAATCCTACGACACCCGCACATCACACGACTGTACGAAGTTATGGAATCACGAACTATGATCTATTTGGTCACAGAGCTGGCATCGCAAGGTGAAATTTTCGATCATCTGGTGGAAAAGGGACGAATGAAGGAGCAAGAGGCGGCACGTGTATTTGCACAACTCATATCAGCCGTTGAATATTGCCATATGAAAGGCATTGTACATAGAGACCTTAAGGCGGAAAATATTTTACTTGATAGTGATATGAATATTAAGGTAAGGTAAAATTTTAAAGAAAGGGAAAATGGCTTAGATATCCTTATTAGTAATGTAGACCAAAAATGCACGTAGAGGTATTGCACGAAATAAAGATTTGTCTTCGTATGAGAAGTGGGCGTGACTTCGTCCAACTAACATCACTCAACTGATCATACCGTCCGTCTTCAGTAGGATGT
This sequence comes from Chloromyia formosa, assembly GCA_964017055.1. Lineage (NCBI taxonomy): Eukaryota > Metazoa > Arthropoda > Insecta > Diptera > Stratiomyidae > Chloromyia > Chloromyia formosa. Next base: position 12,410,245 of record OZ024818.1, on the reverse strand, counting down.
GTTACTGTCAGAATATCTGTTAAATTTTAGAAGCTAAACACATTTTATGAATGATTGCTATATTTCGTGACAGTAAGATGTTTATTGTAATGAGTCAATTCAAAAGTAGAAAAAGGGTCGAAAAAAAATTCTCATCGAGTATAGGCATGTGAAATGTCATAGCTAAGTGAACGGTAAGCAAATTTCATTTCTGGCATTTTCTTTTTAATTTCAAGTAGCTGAGGGAGGTGGTATAATAGGTGCATTCGACCACTAAAGCTCTATGGATCTTCGAATAAGTTGTAGGGAAGACGTGGGGAACCAGCCCTCGATATGCCCTGGATCTATAAGGCGATTGTCAGACCCATAATTAGGGTACAGCACTGTCACTTGGTGCAAAAATTCGGCTTTTGAGGGTAAACCCTTAGGCCCAAATCAGATTGAACGCAGAATGCAGTAGCGGCAGAAGCAACAACAACAACATGTAGGTCTGTCGCGATGACACAGCTGCCGCTGTCGCTGCCGCTGCGTCCAATCTAGGTGGCTTAAGGAAAACGCATGCTTTCTAACTTGACATTTGGTCGCCGCTGCCGCTGCTTTCTGCGTTCAATCTGGTTAGGGTCTTACTTGGTAAGATCCAGAGACTAAAACGTTTCACAATGACAATGGCAACAGGGGTAATTTGCAGCTGTCCTCTGTCTCGGTGAGACTCTAACCCGCCGGCGCCGCTTGAAGTGTCTCCGGGATGCATTTCCTGAAACGGGAACAATTGTCGCACTAAAGTTAGGCAGCTAAGCAGAAAACTGTTCTAGTCCCACTTACACGAAGAAGGGTTCCTCTACTGAAATCAAATGACTAGCAATCACACTTGGCGGGAGGTTCAGTTGAAACAATCATGTCAAAAATGTAATCAGCAAAGTGACACGTCACGATCATACGGACCTGTTGGGAGGCACCTGGGGGCTCATCTCGGGAATGATCGGTACGATGAGTCTAGTGGAATGTGTGGTGACCAGAAACCCAATAACGGTCTACCATACAGTTTTATAACAAATTGTCCATGCAAACATGTCTTACATCAGTCCTAGAGACGGATGTTGGACTGATTCTGCTTATATGCTTTGTTCTGACTCACATCAATCTGAAGGCCTAAATGCTGTTAGAATACATCTAGAGACGATCAGGCATAGTTGAATGTTTGTATGACAATTTTCTTGAAGTGGTTTGAAAATTTCCATTCACATGTTCAATTCACATTATGGGACGGAAAAACTCAGAATATGGAAGAGGTCTTTTGCCCACCACATCCTGTCCTGGAAAGGAATGGGGAAAATGGTAATCTCTGCCCAGACGCCAGGCTTAGAATGTGGTTTATTGATGGGTCAAAAACAGGACATGGAATTGGTGCTGTAGCCCTTGGACCAAGTATATACCCGGATCTCTGGCCGAGAGTCTTTCAAACTGAGCCATTGAGGCCTACTCTAGGGAAACTCTAGCTAAGGAATAGATCAGAAAAAATTGATACTTGAATTGAAATGGCAGAGTAGCACTCTACTTACCCCAAAGTAAAAATTATCATCAATTTAACTTACATATCGGAATTCACTCCACCTTGTCATAATTTCTCAATATTAATGACCCGAGTGCTGAGCCACAACATTGTAAACTTAAAAAAAAAATATATCAATCCATCAGAATTGATCGATTAGTTTTATGTTTTTTCTCATTCTCGTAAACAACCACCACGATGCATGATACACAAAACCAATGAATTAATGTCACGTATTAATGATTCTTTGCAGCTAGCTGATTTCGGATTCAGCAACATGTACGTAGAAGGCACACCACTTATGACATGGTGCGGTTCGCCCCCATACGCAGCACCTGAAGTATTCCAAGGCCTCGAATACGATGGACCTAGAGCCGACATATGGAGTTTAGGGGTAGTTTTATACGCTTTAGTTTGTGGAGCATTACCATTTGATGGTACGACATTACTCGAGCTTAAATCGCGTGTTGTAACCGGAAAATTTCGCATTCCGTATTTTATGTCACAAGGTACGTAAGACTTGAATAAATCTGTCGTAGGCGATGTCTTTCATTCTGGTTTTGTAGTACGAGAATATCTGTGTGTACTAGCGCTAAAATAACCCTCGACATTTCTATACCGTCGTTGGATGTTGGTGGACGGTGGTCTATAAATGTTGGCGGGGTTGAATTTTTTTTTAATTGTAGAAGTGAAAATTTAAATATTTCAATTTAATTTGATATGTTACAGATTGCGAGACTTTAATACGTCACATGTTGGTCGTTGAGCCAGAACGTCGCTATACGCTTAAGCAAATTGCAAAACATCGATGGATGTCGGAATGGGCGAGTGTAATCGATGATGCACGGACCGTTGTTATGAATGAACCGACTAATCTTGACACTGTCGTTATGGAACATATGCTCAAATTGCCGGGCCTGACGGCTGACATGATTGCACAATCTGTACACGAGGGACGATTTGATAATATTTATGCAATTTACAATTTACTCGTCGACAAGTTACAGAAGAAACGTAAAGATCAACAACGAATACAGCATCATGCCAGCTTAGCCTATTCAAGGTTTGTATAAAACTTTTATATCTAATGTGTAATTTGTAATGATTGAACTGGGCAGGGAACTTACTTACTTATTTACAAAGAACTATTTCGAGGTGATCGCCTCCTATTTAGTAGCGGTTGTACATAAAAATGATGAGATACGTATTTTTTCCTTTTTGTAGAAAAACATTTTTAAGGGGGTACAACTCACCACCTAAGTTTACCCCTTGTAGGCCGTTCCTGCGGCAGCCGGTTCTACGCACCGGAGCGACCCGTTTTAGAACGGCTGTCAAAACCCTTCAATGCAAGTGTGTTTGTATGTTATATGTCTCGTATCGTCTTTTTTATGTTCACTGGGAGCAAAACATATCGGCGCAACTGCTCTCAGTGCTCAACACCGGGGATGAAGACGAACCGTAGACATGTAACCAACCAACACACCGAATTTCGAATTACTGGATGCAAAGTGCCCATCCCCTTCTACTCTGCCTTTATGAAGAGCTTACCTTGGCTTCCTCCCCTACAAATGAAACTTCAAATAAGCGATAACTTTCGATAAAATGAAGCCCGATAATGTCAATTCATTCGCCCGGTTCAGCAACACATTAAACAACAATAAAATCTTTTAAATCCATGTGACTTCTTCATACAAAAGAAAGTTCTAAACTTTATAGTGTCAGAATGAAATGTTTAGCGGAAAACTAAATCCTTTCACATTTAAATTTCTGCTTTTTTTTTTAATTTTTTTGTATTAGGAACGTGTCGTTTAACAAGCGATTTCGGGACATTAGCACGTTTCCATATTATTTGTGGTTTCGCTGGGACGTAATAAATTAACCCCGAAAGCATACATGCTTATTTATGCTATGTATTGTATTTACGTTCAACAGAATCCGCTATCTGATATTTTATAACAATACAAATCGATAAAAAAAATGTGCAAAGATAAGATTAAATGTCCAAGCGTCATTCAGTGCTAAAAGCCAAGGGTCATACCATGTTTTCATGAATTCTCTTTTCCCTCTCTCTCTCTCTTTTCAGTTTAATGATAACCGCCAGTCATATTCTTAAAGCATAGCTGCTTTGTTATGCAAATGTTGTGTTCTTTTTGGCTTTTGATTGTACTCATTCATAAATCTAATGAATACAATATGTCTTCCTAGAATTTGAGAATATACATAGTTTCATTGTAGACCATTTTTATTGCATTTCTATTGTATTGCAAAAAAAAATTTGATTATATTTGATTCGGAAATTTAAATAATTACCATAATTTAAACGCCTTGTCAAATTCCGAAACGAAAAAATGATAATTTTTCATAGGAATATAGGCCAATAAAATAAAATTTTAATACTAAAAATTAGGGAAAGATCTGGAAATAATTTTAATCCCGTCTATAGATACTGAATACATGGGAACTGAGTTTGCACGGTCGCAGAAAGTCAGCTTGACTTTTGGTGGGCAAAATCAGAGAAATTTGAACCATTTTGTAATATTATCCTTATAACCTCTAAACGGGGCTTCGGATCGAAAAAAAATTGTCGATGTAAATTGAAGAGCGTTGAATTCTGCGTCTAGTGCAATGCGATCAAAGTTCAAACGGTTCAGTAGTATAGTCAAAATCGATAGTCAAAAAACGACAATTTATCGAGGTTTCGGAGAAAATCACACTTTATTACTACAATCTCACAGATCTTTGAAACGGATGCCCCAAAATGAAAAACTTGTAGGTAAAAGTTAAAGATAATTTGATTTCAAGTCTAACGTGGTCACAATATTTTTCAATTCGGTCCATTTTTAGAGTAGTTGTCTGCAAAAATTCCATAATTTTTATTATAAAGCCCGAAAATTAGCTTAATTTTACTGGCCTAATATTCTCTCAATCTAATTGCCTTGACCCCTCCAGGGGCATGGGCGTGTCAATATGTCTAGCATTTCTATGCCTTGTCGACGTTTCAATAGCATATCTACTTTTCGGAAGTGCAGTTGCTAGTATGCACCTCCTATCCGCGCCGTCTTTATACTGACAAGCTCGGAGCACTGTGGGAGTTCTATTAGTACTCACTGGCAGTTTTCTGATCGCGCCGAGATTTGATCTCCGAGCTCTAGATTAGTATCGTAGAGCGGTGACCGAACGATCATGGCCACCGAGCGCGACTACTGGCCTAATAGAGAATTGATGAATGAAAAAATTGAAACGGTTTATCTAAATGGAGTTAAATTGCTCTATTCGTTTATAATGTGTGTAGGAGTTTTGAAGGTTACCATCGTAAATAATTTCCTTCCTCATTTTAGCCCGGGGAATAAAGGCATACTGCCTTGCAAAAGGTTCAGTAGTTCTAATTTTTTGATATGTTATATAAGCCGGTCCCGTAGTTAAGAATCCAAGTTTCTGACCTCCCACCCCCTGTGCGTTCCCTGTGGCACCCCTAAAACCGACAAATTTCCGGCCATTTTTAACTTTATTGCTCATATCTTTTTAATTGTGAGTCCTAGCGAAAAACTTTCTACCAGAAAGTAATAGAGCACCAAATTTCCTATACATTCAATGCATTCAGTTTTTCCGTCAAGCTATTATCTTAAGAATTACGAGCTGTCAAAGTTGCACATTTTTTGTAAAAGCTATACGTTTTCGATGGTTTTGTTGGTTTTTTTTGTTCTATTATCCCGAAAACGGTACGTTTTCATAGAGAAAGTTATCTTGAATATTGTAGTATTTAATAATATCTGTATTATTAAGGTATAGTTTCAATTAAGCAATAGTTAAGGAAACTTATATTTTCATACGCTTATTTTTGTGGGGTTTTGAAGTCTCAGCTTGTTCCTGGTTGACTTCTTCAACAAGTAGTCGGATCATCTTCATAATCATTAATTATTATGTCCGCTTTGTTGCTACAGCTTTGTCCACAACAGTTTTTACAAATTACGGAGCACTTTAGACCGCTCTTTCTGCCACAACAGGCCTTAGTGCAGCCTTTTTTGCACTTACATGAAATGCATTTCAGGATAGATTGAGGAGCTGGATCTCTGGTGGTTTTGATAGGAGCAAGTCCTTGGCTGTCCCTTCTCCATCCCCAGTCCAGAGGGTTTTTAATTTGGCTCTGCCATGTCTGAAGTTGGTAATAAGTCTGAAAGATGTGGTACATAGCTGCATCCTGGGTCGGTAGTAGCTTTGAAAGATTCAACTTGTTACCTGTAGCAGACTTCGAGAATAGTTGATATCGCAAAGCTTCTAATGTTTTTGTTGTGTCACCGCCATATAGAGCAAGAAATATACGCTCTCCTCCTCCTGCTTAAAAAATGGCCGAAACACTAGCGTTAGAATTTCTGAAGATATTTGCAAATTCATGCAGGGTTGGTTTGTTTTCAAACAAAGTGCAAAACTTGGGTTTACCAATTCCAAACAGGGAGGACGTGGTGTCGCACCCACTCAAAGCGTGAAGAAAAAATAGATTTTGCGATGCTGAGTACTTATAGGATGCTGTGGAAAATAAAATGTCAGGGGAACTACATCTTCCAGGCTTTCGGAAGTAAATGGGGAGATCTTGAGCCAAGAAGTTATGAGAACAAGCAAATCAACGTCCTCCCCGATGATCTCCACAGCATCATACTCCGCAGCAAGGCTTATTGCAGATGTTAAAATAAGTACATCAGCATCTTCAATCGCTTGCTTCACATTTATATTGTTTCACATTTATATTGTTTTGATTGAGTGTCTCCTTCAGGAGTGAAATAAAGCGAAGTTTGTTGTTTTCGTTCGCTAGGAACTTTTTCTGTGGCACTTGATTGATTGTTGTTCCATCAAAAATTACATCAATTGATGCGTTCACACTACACCTTCTGAACCTTTCAGCACTCTTTGTACCTCTCATCTCAGCATCCAGGGGATAACCATCAAAAATTACCATAACGTTTGCTCCGTAATGATCACGAATGAATTTCACATACCTTTTACAAATTTCATTGAAACTGTCAATCCTATTCCATATGACCTTGTGGAGAAGGAATCCCCCGTCTACGACTACAGTTCGATTGGGTAGAAGTTCGGTTGGTTGTGGTAATGGTGAAAATGCTGAATACAGAGACGATTTTGTACCCTTACGCATACCGTAAGTAAGTAAACGCGCAATTTACACCAACGCATACGTGTGATCCGAAAAAAACTTTCTACACGACTAAAATTAAATTACTGGCATACTGGCCGCATGATTCTTCAAGTCCATGCAAACGTACGAAAAACAGGTTTTCGAAATTATTTCTGTATTGAAACTATACCATAATGATGTAGATATTATTAAATACTATTTAATACAACTTTATCTACGAAAAAAAATATCGTTTTTGGGATAATAGAAACAAAAACCCGACACAACAATCAAAAACGTATAGTTTTTGTGAAAAATGTGCAATTTTCACAGCTCGTATCTCTTAAGATAGTAGCTTGACGGAAAAACTTAGTCCATAAAAGTTATTGGAAATTTGATGTTCTATAACTTCCTGGTAGGAAGTTTTTCGCTAGGATTCATAATTAAAAAGATATGTGCAATAAAGTTAAAAATGACCGGAAATTTGTCGGTTTTAGGGGTGCCACAGGGAACGCACAGGGGGTGGGAGGTCAGAAACTTTGATTCTTGACTACGGGACTGGCCTATATAATATATCAAAAAATTAGAACTACTGAACCTTTTGCAAGGTAAGGTCACCTTTTCAGACTCTATTCCCCGGAGTATTTTCCATGCTCGGGAGTTCGTTCTCGATCCACTAATTCCACTCATGTCGCACGCGATTCGAAAAATTTAAAACGTGAAAGGCAACCAAATGGAAATAACCGGCATACGGTTATTAGATTTAAAAATACCACCAGAAGAATACCACGGGGAAAAACATATTAACAATTGAAACCGGTTTTCGTAAAAACCGGTATGTTTTTCCATCCGTAGATTGCACCTTATTACCCAACCAGCCGACGCCAATGAAATTATCTACCTCATACGGACCCGTACGCTAGAACATGCATCCTCGAAGTCAGTTATACATTTACTGACTTACTTATTAGCCATGTCGTCCCCGCTGGGATATGGCCTCCGAAAGTCGTCGCCTCCAATGGTCTCGGTCTTCACATCGATGTTCCCAATCCCGCATGCGAGCATCTTCATACTGTCTTCTCGCACTGAACCCTCCCAGCGCTTTTTAGATCTTCACGTGCTGTCACACCTTCGCCGGTGCCAGCAAAAGCCCTTTTGGGGATTCGGGATTTCACAAATATGGAGGCCTCTGGTCTCCATCGCACATCGCTCCAAAGATTCGTCGAAAGATTCTTCTTTCGAAGGCGTTTATCATGTTTTCAGATGCCCGAGTGATGGTCTAAGTCTCTCAGCCAGGGCATAATACCGGTCAATTTATAGTTTTGTACACTTGGAGCTTCGCTTTTCTGTGGATACTGCTGTCCTTCCGTTGGGTGAGGAACTGGGTAAAGGGTGCGGTTTGCGAGTTGGATCCTCCGTTTGATCTCGAGAGTTTCGTCGCTATCTACCGCGATGTTCGCGCCAAGGTATATGAAGTTTTCTACCCTTTCAATGTCGTGTTCGCCTAACTTTATCTCCGGCGCGCTCGATCTACTTTTACGTTTTTTTTGTGTTGGCGTCTTCGTCTTCGACTTATTGATTTGTAGACCAACCTCTTTCGCTGCTTGATCGAGCGCTAGTGTATCTTTCGCTTCCCTAGGCGATGTTGACATGATGTTAATGTCATCTGTGTATTCTACTATTTGGACAGTCAAAGCTAAAAGGGTCGTTGTTGTGTCCAGTAGTAGTTTTCGAATAACATATTTAAGAACAAGGTTGAACAGCATGGGTGCCAGCCCATCACCCTGCTTCAGTCCGACTCGTGTTTCAAATGGTTCGGTGAAGTTGTTGTTGATTCTGACTTACGATGTTGAGTTTGACATTAGGTGAATTTTTTTTTGTACAAAGCAGAGTAGAGCAGGATAAGCGGCAAAAAACGCTATAGAGCAGATTAGAGTAGCGAAGACGAAAACGGTAAATCCAGGCCGAAAGCCTCCCTGGTGTTCGCCGATTATTGTTTCCGCGCATGGCTTTATTATCGCTTCTAGAAATTTGTGAGGACTTTGCAGTAAGTACATAGTAGTGAAATGGCCCAGTAGTTACTGTATTCGAGTTTATCCCTATTTTTGTGTATGCGATAGATTACACTCCAGCCCCCTTCGTTTGGTATAGTTTCTTCTTGCCAAATGTCTCGAATCAGCGTGTGAACGGCGTTTATGGTAGCGTATCCGCCATTTTTAATGAGTTCTATTTGTATTTCGTCGATACCTGGCGCTTTGCAATTCCTTAGTGCACGGATGGCGGCCTCGACATCTTCAAGTGTGGTATATATCATAGTATCAACTGATGTTGCGTTGCTTTCGGGGTTGAGGAGCTCTTTAAAGTAGGATGCCCATCTTTTGTTGACCTGTTGTGTGTCGCTAATGATAGAGCCATCCTTGTCTGTCAATCATTTTCACTACTTTGTAGGCCGTTAATGCTTTGCAGTTTATCATCGAAGTAACTTCGCTTTTTGCGCTTAATGATCTTATCCGCTTCCTTTCTATAGTGTTCATAAAGCTTTCGCTTTTCTCTCGTTCCTCTCGCTGTAAAATTTTTGTAAGCCTCATTTTTCTTCTTCACCGCTTCTAAGCACTAAAAACTATTCCGGAGAAAGTTACAGAACATTCCAAGGAACGGTCTTTTTCACATCCGGGTAAACGATCATTAAAAAACAATATATGCAGTCTTGTTAGTAAGATAAATGAGGCATTTAACACCAACTATCGACGTCACACTTGAGCCAGCATTAAGAAGGCGCGATTCCACATGCGGTTTGAGCAGCGGCACACACTATAAAAGCAAACAGCGGCCGCCGTCGCGGTTTGCAAGTTTACGAGTACATTGTATTTAAATGCAATCTCACCGCTCAATAAACCGCGGCAAGTGCCGCCGTTCTAAATGCCACTTGATTTCTTTACAATGGCAATTTCCATTTATCTACCTAAAGTGTTAGCCCATTTAAATAAAATTTGAAAAACAACTTCATATATCATTCTTTTGAATAAATTTATATTAATTTTCGATATACGGTCTTATCGGTTGATACATATTTGCTTAAATCATAGGTTTGCAGGAGAAAAAAGTAGAATTATGATGAAGCATGTTGAGTTTGTTTTTTTCTTTCAGTAGCTGGCTATTATTTGTGGTTTAATGATATCATTAATATTGCTGACTGACAAAATACACACATCAAAATGTTTCTGATCGCGATGTTTATGGATCCCATTACATACACTGAAATATGAATTATGTTTGTTGGTGGGAACTGAGAAATGATAAGCATTGATAAACATGTTCTCATATTAATTTTTCCATGGCACATAAAGTGCGTATTGGAGTATGTACAGAATTGTGTATTATTGTAATTGAGAATATAATTTTTGTTAGCAATGCCGTCGAATTCAATATGTGTGTTTTGTACATACTTAAAATTATGTCAGCAGCGGCTTCCTCTCCTACGGTGTCGATGTCGAGGCCAAGGAAAATTGCGGCTTCGATAGGAGCCTCCCACAGAGTTCTTAGTGTTAATTGAAGAACAACATCGGGAGGTGTACCGTTACAAATGTGTGGACTTCTCTCTAAAGGTCCCTGAGGCTACATCTGATGCTACGTGGGGACGGCGCGGCGTCTTGTAGATGAGATGATGATTAGGGTTGTCAAGGAAGACAAGATAAGCCTTCCCGCGTCTTATTTTCGAATCGATCTGCGCATCACGTCATAAGCGCGAATGGTTGACGCCCTCCCGCTCGCATCGGGGTCCGGGTGTAATGGGGACCCTTGGCCTCTGGTTTCGCACCACCGACAGATCACTACTCATCAGGTGCTGCCTTCGATCTGCCGGTGGAAGCAGCACTGCCAGGATATGGTTCATTACAGGTGGCCCATTACATTATTCGGTAGCTTGTATTTTTACTATTAGCGCCACATTATTTTTACCCCTTGACCCTGTGCGCTTCAGCTAAATATTATAACCATGCTGATGAAATTGAGACGCCATGTTTCCAGTATGAATTTCAACAATCCAACGTGTAATGGCGCCATTTATCTTTACAATATTTCTAACAAAGGCAAAATTTCAATTGAGTAACAGTTGATTAGGATCAACAAAGGCTTCAATTACTTACCTTAGTGCCTTGATGTTCAGCAAATTAGATGTAATATAATAAGTAAATAATAGCGAAAAAAAATCACGGTATCACGTGCCCGTGACTGAAGAAACCAACTAGGTTGTGCTCACTAATCATACGACTATATGTATCTTACAAATGAAATGCTCAACCGCCCCGAAACGTAATTGATCAATTTAACCGATTAAGACGACCTTAGAAGCTTTTCTTTGACTCTTGTATCGTCTGTCATTTCAGATCTCGTAAGACGAGTATAACAACGGGTATAGTGGATCGATCCGAACCAATGAAGCAAGAGTCAATTGATCGCCTTAGTCCCTTGACCAATACGAGTGGACCATTTCAAACATTACCTGGCTGGACCGAATTTTCTGTCGATTTCGAAAAATATATTGACGTGGATGTTGACGCGGGACTATCACGACAGAATGAGGTAAGTTTCGGAAGTCCCTTGAACTATCTTACTGATTTTTACTAATGAATGAAATATATTATTCGTAGCCACCACCGCCACAAACATCTGGCCAACATTTGACATCACAACACCCGGCAACATGCACTAATCTCGGTAATGCACGGCGACATACCGTTGGCCCAGGGGATGTCGCCCATGAACAAGCGCTGGGCAATCCTTCCGTTGCCATCAACTTTAAAGTGGACGAAAATACCGGACCCTATTTGCCAATTAACTTGCCCATGTTACAAAATCAACCCTTACATAATCTTACGATTAAAGACCAACATCTTCTAAAACCTCCCATGGTTATGGGTGCAAGTAAGTTTGCTTCGCGCACTTTATTGTTTTCTTAATTACGAAACGAATATTACTAAAGAGATGTCTACTACACAGCTGGATCGTTTGGACGTCGCGCATCGGATGGTGGGGCAAATTTACATATTTTCTATCCAGCGACATCGTCTGGCACAAGTCAACAACAAACAGTGCAACCACAACCAATGGAAACTTATTATAATAGTTCAACGAATGCAACGGATGCCGGTGCGGTGGTGGTGGGTGCAATGCAAATCAACCCCGTGGACGGTATGAAAATTAGTGATACGGCCGCGACAACGCCAAGTGAAGCGGGCGAAGAGACGAACGATGAGATTCAGAGGTAGGGAATTATTATGGAATTATTGTTTGTTGGTTTGAAGTTATGGCGGTTTTAATTGGCTTCAAAAAGTAAGTTTTTGAAAGTCTTTAGTGAGAACAGAAATTTTCATCAATTAGAAAAAAAAACAAAATGAAATAATTTACATGATTTAAAACCGTAGAATTTACTTGATTTAAAACCGTAGCGAGACCTCATGTGTTTTAGTCTACCAGACCACTCATCAACGACCACCTTGAACCAGAGTATCATCAGTTCTTATTAACGGTCGGGAGATCTAAACTTATTCCGAAAGTGGAATACTTGGGACAAGATACAGCCTACAATGTCCAGTGTGCAGAGCACCAAATGGCACTTCCTGTCCAGACTGTATTTATACTATCTCCATATCCATACGCTAGCAGCCTTTCTAAATATCGAGGGTGCTTTGAACAATGTCACTGTGACGAGCATTAGTAACGCTATCACCCGATATGGGGCTTGAGCGTCGGATTTGCTCAGGAACAGGAAAATCTACGCCACCTTTTTAGGAGTCGAAAAAGGAGACGACAGTCAGCACAGAAACGCCGCAAGGAGGAATATTATCCCCTTTCTTCTGTATCCTGACGACCAGCGAAATACTAGAGAAGCTAAGAGCCCCTGACGTTGAGGTGGCAGCATATGCCGATGCTGTTGCGGTGTTTGTGAGAGGTAAGTTTGCGAAAGCTTATCTCTCGAACCTTATGTAATCGGCGCTGGACCAGATCCAAATCTGGGTCGATGAAATTGGTCTTAAGGCAAACCCGACAAAAACCGAACTAATACTTTTTACAAGTAACATAACATAACGTGCCGGAAATTACCACACCCACCCTTAGCGGAATAAGCCTACATTTTGTTTACAGTACTAAATGAAAAACGTTGATTTTTCCCAAGACGGGATTCTTTTTTATTTATTTGTAAATGTGCATTTCGGACACCAGTTGTGTCCTTCTTCAGTACAATTCAACTCAATTCCAAGCCCAATTCTGGACAGGAAACTGTTCTGGGGGCTAATGTGAAGCACAAAATTTGTAAGGCCCGCGCAGCACTCTTTGCGGGTGGATCGACCTACTACTGTACATGGCTTTCAGACCACAGACTGCCTATTATATATTTACATGTACAGTGAGGCCTACACTGGTCTATAGAGCGGTCGTATGGTGGAAAACCACCGAGAACAAAACAAATGTCAAGGAACTAACGAGATTGCAGACCAAGTATTACGGATGCCCTGAGAACCACACAACGGCTGGGATGGTAATGATCCTAGGGCTTATACCCCTGAATCGGTTCATCCGTAGAAGCGCATGCCTAGCAGCAACACGCGCTAAAAGTTCAGGTATGTGGATTGATTTAAACCAAGAAGGCCACTCTTGTATTCTGACAACATATCAGAGATAATGAAGACAAGTGCTGGGGAGACTGGGAGAGCAGGGAAGTAATCAACAATCAACATTGGAGAAGGCTCGGGCGTCTACTTAACGGATCTGGGCCTGCCTGACACAGTGGTGTAGACTGCCGAACCATACGACCATGCTATACGTATGGCAGCAAAGTCCATGAACGAGGATGCCGACGATTTGCGTCCACAAGAGGGCGGCCATTGTGGCTTTAGAGCCATACAGGTGTTCTTCGAGAACTGTAAACGTCTGCAGAGAGGCTGTCGACAGAATGGCTAAACATTAGGATTACGTGGCTACCCGGCCACAGTGATGTCGTAGGTAACGAGAAGGCTGTTGAACTGGCAAGTAGAGGTTCGGGAGCCGAGAACAGTCCACTGTCATTTGCGTGCATCACAAACCAAATAGCAAAACGTGCCTATAAGTATGCTTGTCAATAAGTTGAATATTGGTGCCAAGTTCCGACGACAGTTCATTCGTAATTTCCACACTTTATATTTTCTCGTCAATACTATCTAATATTTAAGCGGCCATATTGATAATTGCTTGTCGCTACGGTCAATTTTGAAAGCCAATTAGACTACTCTAATTGGCATAACTTGACATTTAAAGGGTTAACCTGGATGGCTGTCCTCGATCGTTTTTTGCTCCACGAGTTAACTTACCCTAGACCGTTGTTAAAAAACCCCGCCCCATGTAGATAGATCGTTGAAAAGAATGCACCTTGTGTATCTGTCTTGCAAGGTAAGAAGGAGGAAAAATTTCCTGGATCCCACTTCTTTATTGAACTAGATGACATGGCGATTGTTAATGTTGGCAAGCTCCTTCGTTTCATTATCAGCTCTGGCTGGTTCAGTGAGTAGGATGGCGAGGTATGGCGAAGAGTCCCCTGAGATATCAGTCAGCAGCCCTTGTATCTAACCTAACGAGTGTACTGGAACTGCTTAATAAAATAAAATCAACAGAAGAAAGTTGATTCATTGAACACACCAACGAGAGTCGATTAGGAGCAATCTTAATACAAAAAGAAAATTTCTTTCCAACAGATACATGCATGGAAGAGGCTGTTCAAAACGACACACGGTCGGTTGTACTGAGGATTTATCGCAGACACGTGCGACTGGAGCGGAGGGTGTTTTGGATCAACCGCCGCTGACACATTCCCCCGTACCACAATCATCAGGTGGACGAACGCGTAGAACCGGTCTTTTGACGGTCATGGAACGACCACCAGGTAAACGTTTCTATGTAGCCCGATATCTTCGAAAATCTTTAAAATTTTCCATGTAGACAAAGCATGCATGCACGAAACACTTTTTTCTGTGTTTTTTAATTAATTCTTTGATTAATTCTTTATAAGTCGAATAGTTGCATTTGGCGCTATTCGTATAATATTTATCGATTCAAGAATTGCTTACAATTTATTTTAATCAATATTGTTCTAATTTTTTTTATTCTATTCCATTTTTTATAATTTTTGGTTTTTGCTTGGATGTTTCCATTGTTGTGCTATACTTCAATGTGTTCGTGTCGAAATGCAATTACAATATATACAACCAAATACAAAATCCAATCAATTCAAAACAACAACACGAAAAATAAACTGTCCTTAACTACTATGCTTCAATGCAATGCGAAAACACCCATTGCAAACTACACATAAACCAACCAAATGACACATCCTTCCCACATCCAATCGACTTTTATCTATTTGTTTGTTGGCTTCTCTGAAATCGAATTATTCGAAAAACAAAAAATGAATCAAATACAGTCATTAGTCCTGAACTTATACGAGAAGTAGAAGCACGTATGAATCGCAACTATTTGCCGCCTGCGTTGAAAATGCAGAGTCCGACAGGAGGACAGGCACAAAGTCCTCCAGCGTCGGCTCAAGCAGCTAGCTCTTCGACCGCTTCCAGTAATCGACGTTTTGGTGGTAGTAGACCTTGCAAATTGCCCACAGTACAAGAAGTTGGTAAGTTCTCTCTGTTAAAAGCAGAAAAACAAATCGTTTCGCTCTATGTCTTTTTTCTTCATTCTTTTTTTCTCATCATCTCAGTTTTCTTATTAATATAATAATTTCGATATCGAGCATTTCTTTACTTTTGAATATCACGCGTAAAAGCTGTCATTCTTTTGTTTTTCTTTCTATAATTCTTTATGGTCTTTATTCACATTCATTCGGGAGAAATCGCTCATTGAACTATTGTTTCTTTTCTTCTGTTTCTCTTTTTTTTTACATTTAGTTGTTTGTTAATTTCAAACTAAGCGAGAAATATTGTTCATTGTCTATTTTGAATACCTAACCAAACAGCATATTATACGATATGACTTACAAAACAATCATCGTAAAACGAATCTCGTCTAACCAAAAAATAGCTTTACGAGATAGTCCAGCTATTTGCTTTATCGGAAGGGTCAGTACTCCTGTATGTTTGTTCTTCTTGTTGTGGCTTACTAATTGCATGTAATTAATATTAATTAATCAAAGTCATTAGCTGTGTGTAATTTTTGAGGGTAAGAAATCAGACCGTAATTCTGTCGCTCCATGTGAGTAGTGCATGCGTTTGTGGCTGATACTTTGTAATTGTGTGCATTGCATTTTTCTTTATCACACTGATCACATTGTTAAATGTTCCCATTTATTGTTCTTGTTAGTTTAATTTTTTTATATTGGGAAAAAATTAAAATGAATTTCGTTTACATTATTGCGCAGGGACCATTATAAATATATTTCTAAGTGGAGAGGCAATAATAAGTTTTTTTTTAGTTACTACTAACTATATTACGATGTAAAGATCAACAAACAGATCCACTGTCTGCTACCAGGATAACAGAATTAGGCTTATTTTATTTATTAAATAAAGGCAGGCTAAGGTACTGGTAGACACTGCGACCATAAGATCTATTGTGCCATAGCCTTAACTAATCCAAAAGACCCTCAACCAACCTGATAAAGGCCAGTAGGTCCTTTGTAGCAGTACTCTTAATGACACCGGAGCTGACGATGGAATCTTCAAGAAACATGAATCTGGCGCGAGCAACCACGGGGCATTCACAGAGAAGGTGTTTGGTGGACTCAATATCCTCCAGGCAAAGTCGGCATTCCGTCTCAGTGAACAGGCCCATTTTGTTTAAGTGATATCTAACCCAGTGGTGTCCCGTGAGGAAAGCAACGATCAGTCTCAGGTCAGCTCTGCCCAATCGGCTGGCTTCTGTGAGACCGTAGGGGTTGATAAGATCTTTTGACTGTCGTAGTCCCGGGAGATTATTCCAGTGCCACAGCCTTTCGCCCGCAGACCAGTCCCTCACCAGCGCCATGGCTGTGGCCCAACTTAGACCGCAGTAGGGATCAGGTTCGAAAAATTTGTCCGATGAGCTCTGTCTAGCAAGTTCATCTGCAGCTTCGTTGCCATGCATGCCCCGATGCCCAGGTACCCAACAAAGAGTGACCCGGTAAGAGTTTGCCAGACATTGAAGGGTATCAAAACACTCTTTCACTAGTTTATGTGAAGAAAGAACCTTAATAGCTGCCTGACTGTCAGAGCAGATAATCATGTTAGCGCCAGTGAGCTTCTTGAACACAATTTCCTTGGCGCAAACCTCAATTGCATGGATCTCAGCTTGGAAGTGCCCATAGCGATTGAGATCCTGGTGTTCGGTCCAAAGACCCCAGCGCCAACACCTTGTCCCGTTTTTGACCCATCAGTATACCACATAATACACCCGGGGTCAGTAAGATATTGCCAATATCCCATTCCGATTGACTAGGGATGGAGACCGAGAATTTCCTACCGAAGCAGAGTTCCGTAGTCATGTAATCTGATCTCGAGCAGATTGGCAAGCCAGGAATCCGCTCCAAAATACTCATGTGGCCCTGTTTGAACACATAAGTATCATATGTTAGATGCACTCGGAGTGCACTTAAGAGCCGGAGATTCCTGAATGAAAATGTGTAGTGGTGTCAGTCCAACAATCGCCTCAATGGCCGAGGTGGGACATGTACGAATGGATCCAGAATTAGGTTTACTATCATAACATATTTTACTTGTTAGCCTTATCCATGCCATAAGGTAGTACTCGACTAGCCAGCCGTGTTCATTCTCATTTTCTTGAACTCAGTAGTATTCGTACCATTAAATTCTACGATTCATTCTTTTCCAGAACAACACGAATGTGGAACCACTTACCATTTTTTGTTTTCCCCTGCAATTATGACCTGGACAATTTTAAACGAAACGTACATTTACCCGTGTGGAAATAAGTACCTTTGACTCCCTCTCCCCTACACGTCCGGACCCCATATCAGCGGAAATTTTGAAGCATATATTCAGAGGACACATCAATTGACCCAAATCTCAAAACTACAAGATGTTGTTTTCTCTATTTTTCATTCGTAGTGTGGACTATCTGTTAAGTCAAGGTTGAAGTAAATTTGTTTCTTCACCAGAACATGCTCTGAATTTCCTTTAATATGTAACATTCGCAAATTTTCAAATCTAAGTTCTTAAAATTCATATGCCGCTCGAAAGCTAACACTTTGGGACAGCTTTTGTCAACTTTGCAGTTTTGTCAGTTCAAAGTACCGTTGTAAAATAATCATTTGAATTTCCGATGAAAAATCGATTTTGAAATTGTATCTTTGAAGTAAAGGTGATCTTTGCAACTGGGAAAAAGTCTATTTATCTGAAATTTTATGTGAGGACGAATTTCGGATTAAATGAACGGGAGAGTTGAAAATTTTGATTTTGCTCGACAAGTCAAGTTTGTTGATACATGCTTTGGTCGGATTACCTCAGAGTTGTCTCATACAAGGCCACAAAAAAGCTCTGCGGATATGCAGACAATATGCAGGCAATACTTAGGGAATCAGACCCTCTCTCGTCCTCTGGACTTACAAGTCCATCGTCAGACCCATACTAGAATATGACGCAGTAGTTTTTCGTTCATGCGGCAGCCGGTTCTTCGTACCGCAACGACCCGTTTTTCAATGGCCAAGAGCTGCCAAACCCCCTCGATGCAAGAAGAATTGCAGTATTCGAAGCATCGCTATCACAACAACAACAACGCAGTAGTTTCATGGAAGAGAGCCCTTATCGCAGTTGGTAAGGCTACTCTAGCCAAAATTCAGAGGATTGCCTGTCATTCGCTCTTGCCCCAGGGCGCGCGCGGCGTTCTCTTGAGGTGCTACTTGATCTTCCACCTCTGCATATTTATGTGAAAGCATAAGCAAAAATAGCAATTGCCAGACTGTATTATGCGACGCATATATCAAGTTAACTTCAGAACAGGAAATATTGGCTCAATGAGAGCATCGAAACTAGCATGTTTAAAATCTGTTTAAAATAACAACTTGGTACGGAGGAAACTGGGAGGTGGGATATTTCAATCTTCCACCAGACATCATCAAGTGTTTCACGGATGGTTCAAAGACAGGAGAAGGAACTGATGCAGGTATTCTGTGCCCGCTTCTTCTAGCCTCTATACGTATGGGCAGGCTCCCTACTGTTTTCCAGACAGAGGTTCATCCCATTGAGGTGTGTGCGGAACTTTTCCTGGAAGCAGGTTGTCATAATAAAAGCATAGCAATCTTTACAGACAGTTAGGCAACCATTATGGCGCTATGTAGATGGGTGCTCTTAACGGAGAACACTTATATTGGGTTCCTGAACATGTTGACATCGCCGGGAATTAAGAGGCAGACGAATTAGCCAGAACGGCCTTGGCCACTTCTATGGCTCAGAACCCTTCTGCGGAATTTCATTATGCACCTCTAGAAAACACTTTAGGGATTGGGGGCATACTGAAGCTGCCACTGCCAGGAAGAGAGTCTCCCGAGTCTGAGGAAGGTCAAACTGTTCATTTAAGACGACTCAAGTAGCAGATCTTCTTATCTGCTTCAGCTTAACCGTAATAAGTTTAAAACCATATGTGGTCTCCTCACCGAACACTCGTGTCTGAGAGGTTATCTTAAAATCATGGCCATAGTGGAGGACAGCAGCTGCCGATTCTGTGAGGGTGATGACGACACGTCAATTTATATTATCTATGTTTGTCCAGGGTAGTCTTGGGGTCGCGTTCCCCGAGTTGGATGATATAACCTTGTTCCCGCTTAAACTTTCATAAGTGCTATAAATCTTGATCGGCAGGCTTACTCATGATATCAGATTTCAGGTAATAGCACAATATTGACCTCTTGGTCAATTGTGCTTGTGAACCTCTTTGGCTCACAGCCCTTCTATTACATCTACCTCCGTGCTAATAATAAGCGATATCGCGCGGCTCAACTCAAGTTCGGAGAGGGAGCGCGGAGCCTCAACGCCATCAGGGGGGCTCCCATGCTAGTGACAGGGACGGTAAGGGAAATGTCGTCGGCATTAGCGATGATGAAGCAGCTTGAGCTTTTACAACCCCGCCCACACTACCGATAGCTGAGCTAGTATCAAGCACGCGTCATCTCAGGTCATTACTGATGAGATTTTGACACTTAGGTATCACGGCTGGTTTGATCAACCTTGCCTCAATTTCCGTCTTCAATTCTTAGCGCAGAACAATTCGTTACAGTCAGATTATGCTTTATTTGGTGACATTCCGTTTTTTGTGATATGCAGAGGTACGTTTTCTTGACAGGGGTTGTCCCTGAATTGTGTTTATAAGCTTCCTCAAGTTTCTATGATTATCCGTTGCTCCACGGACTCATTTCTTGCTCATGGTTTTTTCGTACTGCAGAAAGGGCATCGAAATGTTGGGAAATCGCTATACCAAGTGTATTGTCCTCGAAGGCAACTGTTGAGGAATAAATATAACTCTGCCCAAAAAAAAGCTTGTTTTCGTTAAAAATCCCGGGACTTTTCATTCCATGTAGTAAAAGGTCCCTTAAACTGTCACGACAAAAAAAGGATAACATCAAAAGAAAGCCATTACGTTCCTGTAAATGTGCGCATATAATTGTAAACGAAAAACCTATTTATTCCTTTTCCTAATCCGCAAAATTCTCTGCCACTGTGATTACCATCAATTAAATAATTCTTCAATATTTCCTCTTAGGCCGATACAGTCCCGTTCGAAGAGCGTCCGAAGGCTCACGAGCTCAATTCCAGGGGCCACTGCAAGAATGCCAACACCTACAAAAAGGATTGGCTCAACGTAATCTGCTCATTACACCAAGTCCTCCATTATTAGATAATTCAATAAGTTTGCCAGGTAAGTTGCGTCTGAATTTCGCCACACAATCTACAACATTTAAATGACTAATCGCTTACTCCGTTTCAGGTTCACCAATTCACGGGAAACCATATTTAGACTATCGTACGGCCGGTCAAAATATCGAAATTCCAGCCGATGCGGTGATGAGTCTCGTTCCCGGTCTTGAGAAGCTCGTCGCCGACAATCGCATAACAGTGGAAACAGCAAATAGTTTAATGACGAAACGAATCGTTCCATTAGAATTAGCTCAGCATTTAGGTTTAGTTGCACACTCTGGTCATCCGAATCCATTGGAAATGGGCCAAATGTTCCAGCAACACAGTTATAGTGTGTCGCCATTAACAATGAATCCAATCTCAAACTACGGAAAATTTGCACATAGCGGAAGTGGATTCAATTCGCCTAGTTTAGCAATAAATCAGGCAACTCTAGGAGGTATATTTAGTGGAGCAAATCTCGCAAATTATAATCCTAATCTGGTCGGGATAGGAGGTGGTGTTGGCGGTGGTGTAGCGAGCGGAAGTGGTAATAGCAGTGGTTGTCCGTCGCCTATTTATAATTACAGTGGATGCTCGTCGCCGAATCCGTATAATTTGTACGGAGCAGGAGGCACATCGCCTATGCATCAGATAACCAAGGGAATCAGTGGTTTGACGACAGGCGGTGGAGGTTCGATAACTAGAGGCACCTCGGCAGCAATTGAGAATGCATCGAACCAGCCACTTGATTTGACCATGGATGCCATCAGCAACGACGCCGATAATATAAGTGTTCCGGCAAGTGGTTGGTTCGTGCCCGCTTCGTACTATGATGTAAAGCCTTTAAATCTATCGCCAGCTCAGCAGGTTCGCATTGTACCGACACCACCAGCTTCGCCCAACCTTTGTATAATTCAGGAGGAGAATTCCAACGGAAACATGATCGTGCAATCATCGACGGTGCCGTACAATGCGCCGAGCTTGGGCGTCGATGAGTCATCCTATCCGCTATCGCATCCACAAATATGCCTAACTGACGTACAGGGCAGTGAAATAACGCTAGTAGCACTTTCGTCAGACAATAGTCGTGATAGTGACGATTCGCTGGATATGCAGTCATCATCAATGACGCTGCAGGGTCTCGTGATAACAGAACCCTCAAGTGATATGCCGTCGATAACGCGCGGAGTGGGACGCAAAACGAGCCTCGAGAACGAAATGGTTCCGCACACAACCGCCTCCAACGATGCCTACAATCGACGAGGCAGTGATAAATCTTTAGGTTTTAGTGATGATAGTTTAAGTAACGATTCGAACAATCTATCGCCGGGCCAGGAGCCCTCGGCTGCCAGTTCTGGCTTCAAGAGCGGCAACGACTCGCACTCGGAAATGGGCGATCAGACAGAAGCTCGTCTCACGCCCGACTCGCTGTCGGAAAGTCGTCGCATGTCGATGGATGAATGCTTTGAAGTTCCATTACCCTACGAATGTTCCAATTTGGATTCAACTCGAATACTAGAAATAATCAAACAAACCATTGATACACGTCTGCCGCCCAAATGTGTAGTACTGAATCGTGTCGATTCGGAAGTAGCTGGCGGTGGCGACATGACGAGCGGCGGTAGTAGCGGTGCCGGAGCATCCTCATCTCAACCGAGCAATGCTGATGTTGATGTGTCCAATTTGAGTCTAGAATATTCGGGTGGCCTACAAATTGAATTGCAAGTGTGCGGCGGACGTAGTAAGGACAATCGTGGCGGCGGCAAAGGTATCAAACTGAGACGTATATCGGGCGATCAATTCGAATACGGTAAATTATGCCAGCAATTGATTAGTACGTTAACGGTGTAGATCATTGTGTAGAAATGTTTGCTTGGGAGGGAGTGTCTTGTAAAATGTATCTGATTCGATTTGAAATTGAATTATAGTTTATTTGTGCCATGGATTCCACATTATTCCTGTAGTCAGACACCAGTATGGCTGTAGTCTGTCTTGTGGGATGTCTGCGGACTACATGACAAACACAGTAATGACTTAACTTCAATTCATATCGGTTTGCACGCACATTCTTTCAGCCTCGCACGTCCAAGGAGATATATCGATGATTTTCTTAGAATGTGAAGCATAAACACGCATATTTTTGGGCTGTGGTTTTAGCCGATCACGTGTCAGGTGTGTTTTATCTAAACCTAGTGTTAGAGTATGAAATCCAAAGACAAGCTAAGAAACAATAGTCGATGAAAATAGAGAAAGTAGCAAAAAAATAAAAATAACTGTTCCCGAAAACAGACGAGCATATGCGAATATAACATTTTTAACTGCACATATTTTATGTCCGTGTATGTCCGTAAAGTTTACTAAAACATAAAGAAATTGGATGCATGCAACCCTTGATACGATAGAAGCCATAGCAAACTAGAAGCATGTTCGAAAAGTGACGGAGAGACTAGTTAAGCAAAAAAAAAATTAACAGAAGCAAATGAAAAATTAAAAGCAACTCCAATTAGGTGATTACAAACAACTAGCATAGATATATACATATGAGCTATGTGAAAGCTAATAATCTTATTCTTGTAGATAAATTTATTAAATTTTTGGTCGACAATTCTACATAAAATCCCGGGAAAGATTTCCAGTTTTTTTGTTCTCTATTGTGTGGCACAATGCATGCCAGACAAGAGAATTACTCTCGCCTTTTCCCCAAAAATAAGTTCTCATCAAAACTTAAACATTGTTTACAAAAGGAAAATGTCGTCTTTTTATACAGTTAGAAAGATAAAAAAAAATTAAGAATGCAATTTTTCACAAAATCTCGATGTTGTCCAATTGAAATTGTTCAAAATTTTCAATGTAACTTCGACAATTCGATTACCTACCATATATTTTGTGTGACCATGAAAAACCATGTAAATTATATGATAAATCGTAACTTTGCTAATTTACAAATATAGTATGTACTCGTAGTACCTCCCCCAATAACTGAACTGTATAAATTGTAAAGTAAAAGCAACTATCTCGAGAGAGGAAATTATGAAATTGTAACAATTACTCGACATGCCAATTGGATGTATCTGCAAGTTGTATAAAATAGAGATTAGAACGTAAATTAACAAATGTTTGCCTTAATTACATAAATTTGACCAAACATACATGAATATATCGACGGCGGGAATGTTTCCGCGGAAGAAGGTGAATTTTGTTCGCCAATCATTTCGGTTAATTCACTGTTTGCCGACCAAAAAATTTCATTCATTCATTCGGTTCGGGTTATTGATTGAATTAGTAGGTAGTCCGGATCGCGCAACGGTTAGCATGTTCGTCTTCTATGGCCCCTTTAGGGCCCCGTTTCGATTTCTACTGAATGTGGTAGGGGATTTACGTGTCGGACTATGAGTCCACTCAGCTGTTAAATGAGTACCCCCTTATGGGGTATATACGTAACACGGTTGAGCGTGTTGTTGATCACACACCTCTGCACAAAACACACCGTCATGATCTATAAAATGAGATGATGCTAACTCATCTCGAGGCCATGGTTCGGATTGGACTGCTGCGCCAGTTATTATTTATTTATTGATTGAATTATTCAGTTCAGGACACCGTGATGATGTTTTTTTTCCTTTATTTTGTTAATTTAGGATAATTTCGAAATTCACCTTCACACAAATCAATTACATATGATGAACAACTCGTGCACAAATCTAATAAAGTAAACAAATCCTAGGAATGATAGCACGCCCGTTATTCAAAACTAAGAAACTATGAAATAGTAAACCATGCCCAAAATAAATCTAATCAGAAAATAATTTTATAAACAAAACGTGGTGACGAAACGAATATAACGCAATAAACAAATACTTTTAAACATTCCATACAATTTAACGTGTAGCGAAAATATGCAACAGGATAAATGACTACATTCGATTTAGTACTGCCTATTTTTCGATTGAAAGCGGGGAAGTGTTTACGATGTTTAACTTGACGAAAATAACGGTGCTTTTATAACAATTGGTCGGATGTAGCATATCCATTTCCAGTATGTATACATTTTCGAGGTAAATAATATGTTTGGGATAACTAAATAAATTTCCAGATCAAATTAATTTCCGAGTGAAAAAAAAAAGAACCAAAGTAAAAAAATGTTGGGATCCAAAATTAAAAATTTTCGAATCAAATAAAGAATTGGATTCATACTCAAGCCAGATCACTTGATCTGAAACCGTCAAATACATACATACATAGAAATAATGGTCTGGGGAAACGACTCAGAATCATTTTTCCGGTCAATTTCCCATCTAAAGATGCGGTCACATACAGCGACACTCCCTAAAGGTCAAATTATATTATGGCTGGCTGGACGCGACGAACGTATTTACTTTTGGGTAATATCACGGGACTAGGGTCAGACGCAGTGGTGTAGATAGGGGGTTGAGGGTTAAGGGTTAAGGGGATCAATCCCCCTTCCCCTTTCAGGGAATGGGGGGTTAAGGGGATCAATCCACCTTCCCCTCTCAGGTTCTGGATTGTGAATACAACCAAAATTCAGATACTATTAAATGAACTCCCAACTGCTCTTGAACATTCGTATGGACACTATTTTGTTTATCTCGAGGGAAGCCGAATGTAGCCGGGAGAGTTTCATTCCATGTTGATTTTTGGCCCGTCCTATGTAGTCAGATAATGGACGGGTATATAGTGCGGTGGGGGCGACCGGTAGCACAATGTGTTGAGGCATCAGTCTCATGTTTGACTACCGGCGTTTCGGGTTCGAAACCCGTCCACAACGACGTTCGTGGCCATGGATGTGCAGGAGGTGCATGCTGGCAACTGCATTCTCTGAAACCAATTTATGCCGACGAAACGTCAACTGGGCCACATGGAACAGTTGACGCGCTATGTCCCACAAGGGGTTAGGGCAATTGAGAGAGAGAGATAGTGCGATGCTGTATGTTCGTTCGATTGCCCGTTTCTTGGCCCGGGTACTTCTCGTGTCTCGATATGATCCAAATTTGGCATGCAACTTCCTTGGATTATCCTAAGCACAATCCTTTGACTTGTTTTTGCAATAAGCGAAATGGAGTCCAAACTTAAAAAAAAATACGACATGAAACCAATGTTCAGAATAGAACAGGTCTTAAGGGACAGAATTGCGAAAAATGGCCAAATGGACAGAAAGAACATAAAAAGCCACTTTTGTACGCAGCTTCCTTGGGTGGCCGTAAGCACCATACGGTGGTATCGATCGGGGTTTAAGGTACCGATGTATCATTTAGAGGGGATTTCGTTATAGAATGTATTTTATAAATCTTTCGTTCCCTAGTTCATGTGCACGCTGCGGGAAAATTTCTCGATCGGAGCTTGATCTGGGTGTTGTGAGTTTAAAATTGTATGTATTTGACAGTTTCAGATCAAATGATCTGGCGCAGATCAAGTGATTTGGCGCAGGTCAGTGATCTGGCTCCAGTGTGAACCCAGTATTATGGAATTAAATTGAGTAAATGTTGGAATCTTATAATCCAACATACAAATATATTTAAAATATCACTTCGAAACCATCCATTGCTTAGAATAATCGACTTATGGGTATAGTCTACAGATGTCGAGCCCGATTTTTTTTATAGCTTCGCTTCAAAAATTAAAGTCAATGGAAAATCAGTGGTAAAAGGTTTAAGAGAGGGTATGAGTCATC
Source organism: Chloromyia formosa (assembly GCA_964017055.1). Classification (NCBI taxonomy): domain Eukaryota; kingdom Metazoa; phylum Arthropoda; class Insecta; order Diptera; family Stratiomyidae; genus Chloromyia; species Chloromyia formosa. The sequence goes on along the minus strand of OZ024818.1, from coordinate 12,384,035 downwards.
TATAAGGGGTTGGTGGCAATTCTACTTTATACCTGGCCGCTATACCCACTACACTCATTTGCCCTAACCGCTAGTGGGACATAGCGAGTTAACTATTCCATGTGGCTTAGCTGACGACGCATTAACCAGTTTTGGACGATGCACGTTGCCTGTGTGGGTCTCCTGCTCCCAAGTTAAATTGGAAGATGTTGTGGGGCTTATTTTTACGCCATGCAGGGGGAGGACAACACAAACATCCATGGCTACGAGTGCTGTGGACGGGACTTGAACCCGTAACGACCGTAGCCAGGCATAAGACTGACTCCTCCACGCGCCGAGCTACCGGTCGCCCTCAAGCTGCGATACCTACTTAATAATGTATACGAGGGCGGTATGATGGCTGCCGCGCTGGTTCACTTTTGCCCAAAAACCCCTATCGCATGACACTGTAAAGATCCCTTCAAAATCATTCTAAGCAAAACGAGAAAGACTTTATGTGCACAAATTATCCACTGTGAAAGGGATAAAGGAACGGAAATAATGTGGGTTCGGTAATTGAAATTTGAATTGATTGACCAAACCTTTTATTCAGAACATCCACTAACCATTGACTGTTTTTTGGTTTCAAAGACGCGTTTTGGCTGGGGGTGAAAAAAATATCCAACAACGTTGGACGTTTCGATAGCATATATTTTTTCGGATGGAGCCTTATCCACGCCGTCTTTATACTGACAAACTCGGAGCCCTATGGGAGTTCTATTCTATTAGTACCCACAGGTAGGCTTTGTTCGCGTCGAGGATCGAACCTCCGTTTCTCTGAATGCAGCATCGTAGAGCGGTGACAGAGATCATGGCTACCAAGCGCGTCATTCCATATTGACACGCTCTGTGGCCGTGGTCTCTCGGTCATTGGAATTTGCATAATTTGAGGAAAAGTTCAAACGTTGTGTGTCCCGAACTAACTGTGAATGGAAATAATTGGTCACAACTTGGTCAATGGAATATTGCCGTCCGTCTAGCCGTCTGCATGCGATTCGGCCTTAAAAAGAAAAAATCGTTAAAAAAAAAACTTTTTGGGAAAAAGTTTCCTATTTTTGATGAACTCTTGGACAATTTTGAACGTAACGAGCTGCTTTTTGTACTGTTTTTGTGTGTGGAAAGAACGTAAACTGTACAAAATCGGCAAATTCGTTGTTTTAGTAAAAAATCAAGCTTAAGTACAGAGGGCTACGTCGGCAATGCAAGGGTTTTGTAGTGTGTTTTTGGGAAATGTTGAGATCGTTACTTTAAGTTTCCTCTTCTTAATAAGCTAAGGATGAGAATTTCTGAAGAAAAATGACACAACTTTAAATTAACATAATTACGGTAAATATTATGGGATTGATATGAAACTTGTCAGGTTTCTTGTCTTTGATGTTGTTAATCGTTTGGCATTTATACTTTTCTCTTAGGTTCACGGGTCACGTTAGGGGATGCAGGGAATGCCAACTGAAATCATAGAAATACACTATTATTAACTTTTTCTACGGGGATATCAAGATCCTTTATATTTAACGTCGATAAGTTCATGATGTGCCTTTCTTGAAATTTCCATATCTGTGACATGAGCAGTCTCCTAAAATGGATGGGGGTGTGGACAAAAAATGGTTTCATCAAACTAAAATAAAAGCAAGTAAATGAATGTGCTCATTGTGCTCTTAGATATGACATCCCACATGCCTGTATCCGATGAACACAATGTTCCCCTCTATGGAGCCATTGTGTAATGCTTGTTCGAGCTCACTTCGTAAATCTTTTGGTATTATCTTCCCTGAACACCACTTAACTAAATAAAAAGATAATGAGAATTGTGTCTAGTACGATCCAATTTTTTTTTCGTATTTTGACCTGAGTATATGGAAATGGATTTATTTGATCTGAAATTGAATTTATTTGTCCAAAAGCGATTATTTATTTTTTTCGGAAATGTACACATGTACTGGAACTGCATGCTCCCACAATATGGCCATGCTGTAAGCCAAAATCGACCGTGGTCGTTCGAACTGATAGTTAAATTTTATTTCGATTGCCTATATATTTCTTTTAATTATTTGTTGAATTTTATTACACACTTTGCTTAATTTCATCGTACCGATGTTCTCTTTGAATTTTATTAGAGAGAGAATTGAAATAAATGTAGTTGATTCTACATTTCTATTTGAATTCAAGCATATTTTTGAAATTGTTATTGCATTTTCTACGAAAATGCGACCATATAATGTATTTAAAATTCAAGAAAAAGACAAAATACTACTACATCCGAATTTAACACATTGTATCCATGAGTCAAGGCTCCAGTCAAACGTTTTCATTGTTTTGAGTTGTTATCGACCTAAATAAAACGAAAACGAATATCACTTTTGTCATTTTTATACAAAGAAATGTGCTCTATTTGCAATACGAATTAATGTCCATTAAGCTCAAGATTCGCTCTAGAGGAAAGCTATTACACATTGTTACAAACATTCATAGCAGCATAAGCGGATAAATATCACACATTACACAAAATACAAACTATGCATAAACATATTTTAAATAAATCGTTAAAAACAAATCTTGCATTCCACACACATTATTCGTGCTAAGAATGATTTTTTGCTTGTTTCTTATTATAAAATCGACAAATTCAAAGAACGCATACCAATGCAGAGTGCAATTCGATGATGTGGAATAATTTTTGTTATACATAATATGTACCTAAACTACATACCAACATTTTTAAGTCAGTGAACAATAGGAAACAAAGAGTATAATGAATAAAAGAAAGCAAATAATTGTTAGAACATAAAGCGAGAAGAGGCGATTGTGTCTATATAATCTGCAGGGTGTGGTAATAGCCTTGCATTTTTTTACTTTATAGGTAAAACCACGATTACTATATACATATTGCAATAGTTAAACGCATTTTTTTAAATATTTGTTTCATACACGTATTTTAATTAGTTTATTATATATATACTGTATTTTTATTTCAATTTAGCATTTTATCTTTAGTTGTTCAATTGTTTGCCATTACACAAGCTCTTATTAGATGCAAACAAGTAAAAGATAAAAATGGAACATAATACATAATGAGAAAAACAAAAAGTGAATATAAAACAAAAACATGATGTAGTTGTAAAACTCATAAAAAGACTGCTGTGATTTAAATGAAAATAAAATTAAAAAAATGTTAAAATGATAAATTAATGTATTTAATAATAAAAATGCAAATGCGTTAAAAACAATTCCCTGTGGAGTTTGAATTTAGTTCATGTAAAGCTTTAATCCCCGCGGCAATCGGGGGCCCTATCATGTAAGTCCAGGACCTCTCTATATACCAGTGGCGTAACTATCGGTGCTCCGTGTGTTTCATGTAACACGAGCCCTCAAGCTTGAGGGGCCCCCAACGGCTACAAAATATTCTTTTTGTTTTCCCTTTCTGTTGTTGTGCTAGCGATGCTTCGAATACTACAGTTCTTCTTGCATCGTTTCATTGTTTCCCCCTTTTCGTTTTTATTAGTTTTTTCTCCTATTTATTAAATTCAAAATTATGAAAATGAAGATTATTTCAGAGTCAATGTATTTAATATAGTAGAACTCTGGTGTTATGGCTACCCAGTTAAAAGAACGCAGCATCGGTTTGAGAAATATTAGCTTTAATACTACCTTTTTTTCAACAGTTCAGATCACAGCAGAACAAAAAATACACGCGTTACATTAACAAAATTATTTGGTATAGAACAGGTTGTTAGTGTAATGTGTACGATTGTTGTTCTACTCTTGATCTGGACTGCCAAAAAAATGCAGCTATTGTGTACGATTCTGGAATCGTTTCTCCTATTTTTTTTTTGTCGAATACTCCTGGCCCGTCCCGTATAAAAAATAATATGGACGGACATCGTCCGATGCATGCTACATATAACCTAATCATTACGAACTGATCTAAAGCAAATTGTGGTGTAGTTTTAATTAAAGTCATCGGTCATCCAGTCTGAGACATGAAAGCTACTTTATTCCATAACAATTTCTTTGTGGCGTGGTTCTTTTATGCAGCCATTTAACGATGTTTCATAGCTGCCTTAAGTTTTTTTTTTTAATCCAACGTTAGTCATAATTTACGGTAGAAAGAAATATGTTCTTCAAAAATGATCCTAAAGCCTAAAAATGTTTGTCGCATAAAGCGAGTTCGGTGGAATTTGATTTAGCCGTTAAAACCGAAATACGTAATCCAATAGGCGCGTGGTATCATCAGTCACTAAACACAAAATCACAACGTTTTAGTTCTTACCGTAAAGCTACCCTAATCTGCCTTAAGCTATTTGAGGGCTACCTCAAGGTTTTTCCCGTCTTGCTTCAGTGAAAATTTACAGTAAAAAATAGTCGAAAAATTATCGAAAAAGCCTGAGAATATTTGGCGCCCAATATGGGGGTCGGTCAGTATGATTTCATCGAGTAAATGAAATTTAAATGGACAATTGAATAGGCGCATGGTACCGTTAGCCATGAGACATAAAAACCCGAAAGCTTTGTAGACCTTATCTTAAGGCTACCGTAATTTACCTTTGGGATTTCTCAAGCTTAAAATAATGTCTATTTTTTTTTGATCCCATGTCAGTTAAAATTGACAGTAGAAAATGAAAATACAGTCAAAAAAATCTAAAAAAAATTGGCGCCTAATGTGGGGTTGGTGTGGTTTTATAATAGTTCACTCACATTGGATATTTTTTTAAATTAAATTATTTTCTAGCGTAAATTTTCACTGAGTTCTCTCTTAATTGCCCTAACCCCTTGTGGGGCATAGCGCGTCAACTGTTATCCTGGTGCGTAAATTTTCACTGAGTTACCTAACCCGAAAATGATAATCAAATAGGTGTGTGTACCATTAGTCACGAGACAAAAAGATTTTTACCTTAAAACCAGTGGCGGTTCGTGGGTTCCAGAGCAAGGGAAGCAGACTAAGGCGGCTATTACACTATAAAAGTTCTTTTACAAATATCTTTTATGAAAGCTATTTTCAAAGAACTTTTATAGTGTAATAGCCGCCTAAGAAAAGATTTGCGACATGGACGTTGCTTGTTTCAACTACTTTTCTAATATGCTTGCACACCTTCCCCCTTTAGCGGCTAATATCATTCATAAAAGTTCTTTTGAAATATCGTTCGTCAAATATATTTGTAAAAGAACTTTTATAGTGTAATAGCCGCCTTAGAAACTTTTAGAATAAGACGCATTGATTTGATTTGCGGAAAATGGCACGACTCCAATATCTGATAGGCCAAAATTTTATGATGGTTTTAAAAAAATTTCAGTCTAAAAAGAACGAATTTGAAATCCTTTTTCGAAAACTAGCAATCGTTTCTGAAATTTTGGCGTTTGAAACACCAATGGCTAAGTTTATAATACACAGCGGAATCGCAACATGCTGTGGCTGCAATATCGAAGCAGCTTTGAAGCAACTTGTTGTGTTCTGAACTGTACTCGCATCTAGTCATCCGTCAATTGTTAAATTTTCACTTCAAAATTGTAATTGTGTAATTGTTTGTACTACCTAAAGCGAGAATTCGACCCATATATGTACATACATCAAAGAAGCTTATCGCACTATGTTTCCATACAAAACTTCTACTTTCAAGAAAATTCATAAAAAAAAGTTTAAATTCGTTCGTTTTAAGCTGGAATTCATTAAATGCCATCATATTTTGGCACCTCAAATATTTTATTTATTTAATTAATTGAACCACCCACCACACTCCAACTCAAAAACCAAGTCCACTTCTACGAGTACACAGAAAAATTGCAGGAGAAACGGAAACTTAACATATACATGCTCTTCGTATCACCTTAAAAAGTTTTCATATAAAGTGCTTAAGAAGCTGCGGTTTTGGCAGCTTCTTCTCAAGATATACGGGCGCATCATAGCGGCACGACAAGTGTAGGAGATTTTACTCAATGTCGTCGCGTCGGGCTGCGTCGCCATGCGCGATCCTTAATAGGCACCATAGAAGCTGTGATTTCTGTTGCTTCCATTGGTTCTAGGCGGACGAAAATGTGTCGCCCATATTCTCTTCGCTTTATTATCACGAATAGAAGTAAAAGAGTATGGGATAAAATAAAATGAAGAGAAACGTATTATTTGTACATATAGGAAATAGGAAGTCGAATCGCACAGGAAATACGTATGAAAATAATGTATGAAGAATGTAATTGATGGATAAGTAATTATCAAGATCAAATGGATGAAATAATTAAATGTATTTTAGGGAATCTATATACATATATCGTACAATGTTTGGCTACGTGGATTTGAATGAACTATTTGGTGAAATTAACAAGGGAAGCACTGCTTCCTTTGCTTCCAATGAGGAACCGCCCCTGCTTAAAACCAGTTTCACACAGAACGTACGACACATGAGTTTTTCCCAAAAAGCACCAGTGGCGAGTGAGCTTTGTATGAGCGAGGATTGAATTAAAATTGCACATTGCCAGAAACTCGTATACCCCTATGTGCTTTTGTATGGTAGCAGTACATGGAAAGTTTCCGTAAGAGTTACCAGAAAGCTGCAAATTTTCGTCAACTCATGTCTTCTTTGAATTTTAGGAGTTTTCTGGCCTGAAACAATATCGAATGAAGAGCTAAGCTAATATTACGTTTACACTATCCGCAGATTACTTCATCTGCGCCGGCTGATTTAATCTGCAACTGTCAGATACATACAATTTTAAACTCACCACACCCAGATTAAGCAGCAGATGAAGTAATCTGGGGATAGTGTAAACGTAATATAAGAAGCGGATGCCTATCGACGAATTGATGCGTAGGCGAAAATGGCAGTGGATAATATTACGTTTACACTATCCCCAGATTACTTCATCTGCGCCAGCTGAGATAATCTGCGACTGTCAAATACATACAATTTTGAACTCACCACACCCAGATTACGCTGCAGATGAAGTAATCTGGGGATAGTGTAAACGTAATATAAGTCACACATTGCGGAAGAGTGATAAATGCATTGCTTTGCATGTCATGAAATGGAACCCCATTTCCAACCAAGGTCAACCAAGAGCGAGTCCTAAAATCACATGGCGTCGATCTGTGGCAAAGGAGTGTATGGCGCTGGGTAAGTCTTTTGGGGAGTTGCGCCCCATTGCCCAGAACAGAGTACGATGGCGCGCAGGAGTAGATGACACGCTATGCCCCACTAGAGGTTAATGCAAAGTAGTATACGTACGTACTATGTGAAACCGACCTAAGGATACTTTATAATTTTAAAAATGTAATGCACTATTAGGTAGGAGATTTTGCGCCCCTACATAATGACATTCTCTTCAACGGCACACTACACTACAATCGATAGATACGCAAAAGAACGCGCCTATTGAAAAATGACAGGGGGACAGGTTGTGGCTGATCTACGCATAGAGAAATGATTTTCACTCAAGAGATAATGGGTTCAAATCAAGCCCTGAGCAGATATTGAAAATATTTTACTGCCAATATTATATTTCCTCCCTCGGCTAAAAGCTATCTACGCCACTGGAACTGATTGTGCATTAAAGTAGAACATGGTGCACAAGAGGAAAGGAGATGTGAAGAGGAGGGAAGAACAAAGGTTTCAAAAATCATCCAGTATTCACTTTAAATGAAAAATTTCGTTTCGAATGCTCGACAATTAATGAAATTATAATGGACGGGTTAAATAAATAAATAACTGGCGCAACAGTCCAATTTGAACCACGGCCTCGAGATGAGTTAGCATCATCTCATTTTCTAGATCGTGACGGTTTTTTGTGCAGAGGTATGTGATCAGCAACACGCTCAACCGAGTTATTTACCCCATAATGGGTACTCATTTAACAGCTGCGTGGGCTCATAGTCCGACACGTAAATCCCCGGAATCGAACCGGGGCCCAGTGCGTTGAAGGCGAACGTGCTAACCGTTACGCCATCCGGACGGGTTGGTGGATCCGAAATGATTGTGGGGACGGAGCCTAACGTAATATAAGGTAGCATAATGACTGTGAAGGTCGGGCCGTGCCATCTGGCAAGGAAAAAGGCCCCTCAATGAGCTAAGCAGCGGCCTATGCTTGCTGTAGCTCAGTTCGAGAGATGTAGACAGGGTTTTCGCCGCTCGTTGCACATGTCCTATATCTACAATATATCTTGCTCTTAATATTTATATCTGGTTTGGAATCGAGAATTGGGTAATAACGGGGATCCCCTAAATTGTTTTGGAAACAACTTCGTTAAATACAGATAAAGAATGGATGAAAGTTCAAATTGCGACTGGAAATATTCGTAAGGGAGAAAAAATCGCTATAAGGAAATTCGTTGGAGGTGATTTGACAAAGATTATTATTATTCTAGTTACATTCATATTATACAAAAGAAAAGGTTAGGAGGTTTATTTCAAACAGTGAAGTTGTATAGCCCGAGAATCGTCTATGAAATATATGTATACGTATGTTCATTTTTCACTTTGAGCTCAAATTTCATACAAAATGAGGAAGTTCGTAACGATTTCTAAAGATTTTCAACATTCCGTTTAAAATATCGAACAGTTCCACTTTCTCACCACAGACACCATTCTAGTACGATATGATTCCGAATGCAGTACTAAACGGAGTATCTAATCACTTAACTGTCAAAACAAATCTCAGCTTTTGTGTGATGTGTCAAAAGATCTGTCAATTCAATGCAGATAGGATGATTTCTATCTGCTGACTTGTTTGTCCGGTCAGTGTCGCGCTAAAGGTCAGGTAGTCGAAATCGCTGGTTCACATAATTGCGCTATCAAAATGACGGCAGTTTAGCTGTGAGGCCAGTCAATAGACTGTAGCAAATTTCGCATACGTAAGCAACGATCAGTGTCGTAAATCGGTCATTGGTATTTTTCGTATCGCGAAATTGAAATTTGAAACTTCGTTCGAGCCGCAACATATACGACGTGTGACTCACAGAAAACGTAGCCTTCCACGGGGATGGTTCTCTTTGTTTACGGGCCCCTTTAATGAAACATCTGCTACGATCGCTTCTATTCAACAACCAGTCAACCAGATCCAGAAAAATGAGCTCCACCTACCATCCCGACGCTCCGTTCGGCATTCGAGCCTTGGAATATGTCGTTCAGAAGTGCTACAATCGAATACACTTTAGGCGTGAACTACTGTAAGTATCGCGTGTTGAGATAACAATGCAGTCATTCTATTGTTCCGTCCTTAAATTGTTATCTTTTTCTTGTGCATGTTTACAGGTTCAAATCTTCAGTATTGTTGCTCACCTATGCATCCTACACATGTTATCATATGTCGCGGAAGCCCATATCCGTGGTCAAATCGGTATTGCACCGGAATTGCTCAGAATTGGAACCGCCGCCTTCCGTTCTGCCGAACGACACGACTTGGTGTGATTATGCTCCATTCAGTAAGTGTTTTTGTTCCCTTATCGGCTCTTGTGTCACGAATATGTCGCGTGTCGTCGATCGAGATTAATATTCCATCTTAAGCATGCGTTTCTCGGCTTTATTTACATTATCAGTGCAACAATTGTTTTTTAAGGCAACGAGACGCTGCAGCGTGTTTAAAGTTGATTCAATATCAAGTTGATTTTTATTGGGTCAATATGGAATATGGTGAGAGTACGTATTGACTGATAAGGGGTGAACATTCTTTTTAGTACTATTAGAAGTGTTCAGATTGTGGACAATAAGCATTCATCTGCTGTTATCACTTGACTTCAGAAGCACGAGATGATGTTTTGTTGACTTACGCCCCTAATGTGAGAATTATCAAATGGGCTGGTTAAATAAACTTTGTTTAATGTTGTCGCTAAGTCGAATTGGACATTCGAGCAAATATAGATACCTTTGTAACCATTCAACAATGAATGAATGACCGGAGTAAAATATGTATAGTATATAGGTATATGTATATATTCGAGGCACACATGCGCTCCACCCGTTGTACATGACCTGCCAAATGGAATATATAGTGTAGGTTAAGGGTGCAAAAGAACGCGCCTATAGTGTAGGTTAATGGTGCAAAAGAACGCGCCTATTGTATGTAGTTTGACAAATCTCAAAGCTCCGATCTTAGCGTACAGTTCGTACAGCTCATGGATGCGCCATCCATTTCGGTCGCAAACTGCTCCGAAAATTTGCCGAAGGACTTTTCGTTCAAATCGTTTTTTAACGTTTGGTTGTTAGCATATAAAAAATTTTGGATGATGCAAGTTGCTGGCATAAGCATCCCGTTCCTCTTAGTCGCGTTTCTCGACAACCCGGGTGGAATGTGACAGTTATTCTTATGCCCCACCATAGGAAGAACGCTCCACACCATGGGGAGAACGCTGCAAACCACAGTGGGATTTAGTAACGCCAAAAAATTTCCTTGTTGGAGTAGAAAGTCTTGCCTACACTGATCAGCGAGATGCCGCGCCCCTTCTCAGCACTGACTGTTCGGCGGGCTATCTATACAGTCTGTGACTAAGTCTAGTCAGTTTAACGATTTCTTTTCTTTTCGAGTCTGTTTACTTACCATTTACTTGCTACTCGCAATGAGATCACGCATCAGTGGAGTAAGAGATTCTCCATTCTAAGTACAAAAAGAGAAATATTATTATGTATTAACTGATAACATGTTATCATATCTCTCTAAGAACAAACGCAAACATCACGGCACGATCCTATTCCTATGATAATAAGAAATATTTTATTAACATCTGCACATCTGTTGTATTGTATTAAAATGTTTTTTTTTCGTGTTTTTTTTTGCGAGTTGATGACAGATAAATGAGACTTATAGTTTATAGTCATATCAGCTACGACAGACAAACATTACTTTGTCTCAAATGTAAAGGGAATATAATACCTAAAAGAAACTACGTGTAAACTATGAGCAAATTCAAATGTTTTGATTGTCGATATCTTTTTGTATTTTATTCCCCTTCATGGATCGCAAAACTCCGCATAAAATTAAGCCGAAAAAATTAAAACAAAACAACTAATTAATTAAATTTCGTCGAGATATATTTTTTTAAGTTAAAATTACGGAATTGGATGCATTTCGAGGCATATCACACTTTATCCTCAGCAAACCGCTGCTAAAGCCGCTTCTAAACGATGCGTCCAACGTTGAATCCAACGTTTGAATCAAATGATTGTATATTTTCTCAACGGCAACAGCAATTCGATCGTTTGATTCAAACGTTTGACAGTTTGGCCGAGTTGTTAATTGATAAATTGAATTGAAATTAATTATACAGGTGATGGTGAAAGAACAGGTAGCATCTGTTACTGCCGCCATGGTGGTATTTTCCTGCTCCTGTTTTTTAATTAAAATGATTCTCTACACTGTGTTGATTCCAAAACGTTCACTAGATTCGTTGTGCCTTGTAGCCGCGCTTGCTTCAAATGTTTCTGCTCAATGGCACGGGAATTGTTGTTTGATTCAAACGTTGGAACTCCTTTGATTCGGACACAAAATTCGCCAAAGAGAACGTCTTCCAATGCGAACGTGCGACGCTTGACATTGGAAGCTCGTAGCTTGACGTTCTGCCACATGATGCTACAAACTATGAAGCGTCAAAAACTAATGAAAACATAAAAGAGAAATTATGTTTAGTATGTAGCATGTTGGGGGGGGGGGGGGGGCAAAAACTCCTCTTCCATAGTCCTCCGCGTGGGCGCCCCCTGGAACGGCAGTGGTCACTGACCATTGCCAACCAACGTCAAGCCGCCAGTGATGGCGGTGCGATGATTTGGTTGAGGTACCCCTGTGGTGTGTGGAGTGAAAAAAATACCACGGCCTTTCCCTTTGAGGGCCTGTCGTTAAAACCGACAATCAAAGGACAGGATGTGTATGCCAGCAACTTGCACTATCCGAAATCTTTATATGCTAACGAAACGTCAACTATGCCTCGGATAAGGACTGACTCAACGGTTACGACTTTTGGCTATCGTACAATGACAAAGATTGGATTCTGGAATGTGCGTACTCTCCTGGACAATGGATCAGAAGGTCCCCAGAACGCACGATTTCTTCAATTAGAGAGTGAATTTCTGAGGTACAAATTAAATATCTTAGGAGTTAGTGAGATAAGATGGTGGAACAGCGGAGAATTCATCTCTCCAACGGGCAGCACTGTAATGTTGTACTCCGGTAAAGCTACCGGTAGTCGCCGTGAGTCAGGTGTGGGGCTCCTTTTAACCAGAGCCGCGCGAAACTGTCTCTTATCCTGGGAAACGGTCTCTGACAGGGTCCTGACCGCCAGGTTCCGGACCAAAATGAGGAACATCTCAATAATACAATGTTATGCCCCTACTGAACCCGACAATGTCTTGGCAAAAGACTCCTTCTACGAAGAACTAAACGCCGTTCAGAGCAGAACACCTAAAGGTGACATTATAATGGTTATGGGTGATTTGAATGCGAAAGTTGGCGCTGATAACTATGGGCTCAGACATGTGATGGGGAGACACGGTCTTGGTGATCGTAATGACAACGGTGAAAGATTTGTAGAGTTCTGCAACTTTCACAGTCTCTTCATCGGTGGTACTATGTTTGAGCATAAGGACCACCACAAAATCAGTTGGTCCTCTGTTGATCGGCGCAGAACACAAAATCAGATCGACCATTTTGCCATTAGTAAAAGATTCAAGAGTTGCCTCCTGGACGTGCGAAACAAGAAGGGTGCCGATATTGGGATGGGAAGAGACCATTATCTTATGATCGCTAATGTTCGATTGCGTATTGCAGCCGTGCGCCGCCCCAGCGACGAAAGATCCAGGTCCCGCAAATTCAATACCGCTCGACTAAAAAATCCAGCTGTCTTACAACAATATAATGACCATCTTGCGCAAAAAGCGGCTGAGATAACTAGTCACCCAAATAGTGACATAAACGAAAACTGGGATGCCATAAAAAATGCGTACATTGATAGCGCAAATACCATCCTTGGCCCAAACCCGGATTGCCGGAATAAGCCCTGGATGTCCGACGCTTCATGGCAGCGGATTGTTGAAAGAAAGGAGCTGAAAGTTCGTTTGGCTGCAGATCAGACGACAATCGAAGCAGCATCGAACTCCTTTACCGTCAGAAAGCTCGAGAAGTTCAGCGTAGTGTGCGACGCGATAAAAGAGTTTATGCCAATTCTCTTTTAGCGTCAGCAGAAGAAGCCGCTAGAAGTAACAACTTAAACGCCGTATACAGTGTCATCAAGGAGTTTACAGGTGGTCGTAACTCCTGCCAACATCCGGTGAAAGATAGTGATGGAAAGCTACTTATCTTGGAAGAAGATCAAATGAGGCGGTGGAAAGAACACTTCGCCGCGGTCTTGAACCGTGTAACCTCTGGTGAAGTTCCCCCTCATATAGATAATTTAGCTAACCATCAAAATGTGCGTATACGGTCCACTGCCCCGACTAAAGAGGAAATAGTCACTGCAATTATTGCACTAAAACGAGGAAAGGCCGCCGGACTTGACGGCATCCCTGCCGAACTTTATCAAGCAGCGCCAAGAGTAACTACCGATTTGCTGCACCCACTTGTTGATAAAGCGTGGAATACAGAGACCTTTCCCACTGAGTGGAAGGAAGGTTTGATCATCAAACTTCCAAAGAAGGGTAGCCTCACAGACTGTAATAATTGGAGAGGCATTTGTGTGCTTCCTGCCGTTGCCAAGATAATAGCTAAAATCGTCCTGGAAAGACTAAAGGCCCACTTAGAAAGCACAATTGATGAAGAGCAGGCTGGCTTTCGATCCGGATTCTCCTGTGTCGATCACATTAACACCTTGCGAATCATCATCGAGCAATGCGCCGAATACGATTCTCCGCTTCACTTGCTTTTCATCGATTTCGAAAAGGCTTTCGATAGTGTGAACCGGGATTCTATATGGGCGGCCTTGCGCAGGAGAGGCATCCCTGAGAAGCTTGTGGCTATTATTAAGGCAACCTATGACGGCGCGAAATGTCGCGTTCTGCATAAAGGTAAGGTGTCGGGGGACTTTGAGATTCGCAGTGGAGTTCGGCAGGGGTGCATCCTCTCACCGATCCTATTCCTCATTGTGATCGGCGATGTGTTGCATGCAGCCCTATCCGGACTCGACAGAGGAATTCAATGGACTTTGACATCTTATCTACAACATCTTGACTACGCTGACGACATATGCCTACTCTCCCACAAAATCATGGATCTGTCCGCAATGGCGTTAGATCTCGAGAGGGAGGCAAGCAAGGTTGGGCTAAAGATTAATACCAACAAGACCAAGGTTCTTAGCCCGCCGTTGCGAAAAAGAAATCCGACACCTATTGCCATCAATATTAATGGGCAGCCTGTGGAGAAGGTGGACAACTTCGTCTACCTGGGTAGCATTGTTGCCGAAAATGGTGGTACGGAGCAGGACATCGCTCGTCGTATCAACCAGGCTAAACGCGCATACGGCATGCTGTCCAAAATCTGGCAGAGCAGTTATCTCAGCATCAAGACCAAGCTGGGCCTGTTTCGCTCCCTGGTACTATCAGTGGTTTTGTATGGGAGCAGTACATGGAAAGTTTCCGTAGGAGTTACCAGAAAGCTGCAAGTTTTCGTCAACTCATGTCTTCGTCGAATTTTAAGAATTTTCTGGCCCGAAACAATATCAAATGAAGAGCTAAGTCGGCGTACGGGTCAGATGCCAATCGACGAATTGATACGCAGGCGAAAATGGCAGTGGATAGGTCACACATTGCGGAAGAGTGATAACTGCATTGCTTTGCATGCCATGAAATGGAACCCCATTTCCAACCAAGGCCGACCAAGAGGGGGTCCTCGAATCACATGGCGTCGATCTGTGGCAAAGGAGTGTCAGGTACTGGGTAAGTCTTTTGGGGAGTTGCGCCCCATTGCCCAGAACAGAGTACGATGGCGCTATGCCCCGCTAGGGGTTAAGGCAAAGTAGTATGTAGCATGTTACTGTGTATTTGGTATCAATATGTTCATGATGTCTTTGCACCAACACCAAATACGACTCAATAAAATTTACTCATGAACTGGAGTCTTCATCTTCATTGAATTTCCTCGATTTAACACTGACTTAAATAAATTACGAATTTGACGTGAGAAATGAATTTGCATCGAAAATGGTACGCCAGGCGGTTGGTAAGTTCAAAGTGCGCGCCAGGCACTGCCTGAAAGCTTAAATTCAAATTTAAACAACCTATGAAGATTTTTCTAACCTGTGGTGTGAAATATCAGCGTCGCATATCTTGGATTCTTTATATCTTGGAATCTATCGGTTCTTCCCCATTATCATGAAGTAATAAAGAAAAATAATTTTAATAAATTAACTTTAATAAACAAACTGAAGGTCTACATCCTAGCAAGGCGCTCACCTTGTTTAGGACCCACATTCGTCCCAAAATTGAGTATGCGAGAACAACTACGGCTAATATGAATACCACAACTACCAACAAGGTAACATCCTACTTCAATCCATTTTTAAGGAAATGTCTAGGGGTCACCCCATCCACCCCGATAAATGCACCTTACGTGTTGGCCAATGAACTTCCGCCGACTCTTAGAGGGTTATGGCTCACGGCCAAAGAAATGGCAAAAAGAATTACATTCGAGCCAGAGTTTGTGGAATTATGGATTGAGAATGCGATCCTTGAAAATATTGAGTCTAGTTATAGGGAATGCTGGAGGATATTTGGCGATATTCTTAGAAACCTTCCACATCTTAAAAATAACACTCCTGCGAATAAAATACTCATCTTTAATAAAGATAAAAAAGTTAATATTGTAAGTGATGAGGATTTATTAAATGACAACCTGGGTTCCTTGCTGGGGCTCGTTCTGGATCCAAATGAAACCGCAATTTTTACCGATGCATCCAAAGACACGACCTCTGTGAGGGCGGCGTTTATTAATGAGTCTGATGAAGCCGTGGGTAAGTTCAGCTTACCTGCTGATACTTCAGTAGTGGAAGCGGAATTAGTACTTAAAGCAGTGCAACATGCCGCTAACAGGAACCTTCCATACGTATCTATCTTCACAGACAGTAATGTGGCCTGTGATATCGTTAATAAAAAAGACTGTGATTCTCCAACGGCACAACTCATCAAAGAAACGGTCCATTCATCTAATATAAATAGACTGATTTTAATATGGATCCCGTCCCATAGAGGTCTGACATTTAATGAACGAGTGGATAGGTTGGCGAACGAGGCCAGATTAGATGGAACTCCATTCATCCCATCATTCTCACTAAATCAAGCCTTGAATGTAATTAAAGAACGTATTTTTAGGAGTTGGCAAGAGGATTTCGACCTCACATCTAGAGAAAAAGGGGCGATTCTTCCACAAAATCATTAGTAAAGTAGATACTGAAAGCTGGTATAAAAAGATTAAATTCAAACATACTAAACCTAAAATCATTAAAATAGCTAATCGCCTTATTATCAATCATAGTTACAACAAAGCTTTTTTAAATAAAATTAATAAGATCCCGTCTCCAGATTGCATTCACTGTAATGTGCCTGAAAACAACTACCATATAATAATGGAATGCCCTAGATATTACAGTATGCGAGCTAAGTTTCCGATCCTAAATAAAATGAATAATGGTTTTGCTGATTCCCTAAAGGAAATAGGCCCGGAGGGTTGGGTAATATTAGCATATGAGATCGAAAAAAAGAAATATCCCTTTCTGACGAAGAAGTAGTCTTTTTTCTTTTCTTTTTTGGCCAAAGACCTATTAAACACTAGTCATAAGATAACAAAGTTTAAATTATTTTTTTCTGAAATAAGATGGAAACAGTCGATCATTTGGAATCTTGGATGAATCTCTGAGAACAGTAAAATATTTTATACTATGTTTTGTTTTTTTTTTCACGTTGATCTATCTCTTAATCAATATACTACCGGTTGCGCGTTCGTTAATTATCCGTCTCGAAGTTGTTACACTTAATCGGGAGTTACTACGAAAACCATAGTTTCGCGTTACAAGATGGCCATACAATCCTTATAGGATTCAGCCAACCCGAACACATATACGCATCGCCTGTGCGGTTCAGATGATTGAGCTTATATCAGGGTTTATGCACGTGTGTTCAAAGGAGAAGGAAAAAAAAAAGTAGGTGGTTTGTCAAACCGTAGTTTGATCGTGTCAACGCGCTTTTAGGCAAGAATAAAATGAAGTTTAGCATTATCTACTCAAATGCAACAAGATCGAGTTGGCATGCAAATTGTATTATATAAAAACAATTCGACATGTCTGCTTAGATCAGAGGTTCCCAAACTTTTTTTCTCGTAAACCACTTTCAAAATTTTACTGGTTTCGGTGCTGCTACATTTCTACTATATTCCCAAAACGCGTCAAAAAATGTGAGGATTCGATCTAAGGATGGAAATTTGCGTCGTGGCTGGTATTCTACCCTAAATTCGGAGTGGTAAAAATGAAAATAGTATACATATTTGCTTGTATTCTATTTATTAATATTACACGATTACATACTTAATAGAATTAAAATTAAACATTAATAACGTGCCGTAAGTTCAACAATGCAATGCGATTAAAAAAATAGTTATAATTTTAATGGGAGGGATGTACTTGATGGATTGACAGCAAATTATCAATATTTGGTTTTAGTTTTGTAAGGAATAATCGCAAATCTCCCCGTTCTGTGATGTTTAATCTGCTCCTTTTTTTGTTAATAGGTTTGTGACGACACTAAAACTTTTTTCGACAAGGTATGACGAGGGAAACGCTATCAAAAGTTTTCTCGCAATATCCCACAGCCCAGATATTTTTCAGGTATTTCTGCCTGCAGCCAAAATGTTTGATAGCCCTTTTTAAATTTCACCTTCAGCTCCTCATTAGTGCTAAGCTCGAGTAGCTCCTCTTGTAATACCACATTGGCCACATTCAGTTTCATCAAATGGATTTATGATCCATGGTGGTATTTCCATCGTCAGAATATCTTTCCAAGAAAAGCCGAAATTACACCATTTGTTTTTATTCAATTTAGGCTGTCTCCTTGTAATTGCAAGTTAATGTCATTAAATCTTTTGAACAAATCTTTCAAATACGCGATGTCTGCTTCCAATTCGATCAAGTTTTCTTTTAAATCTGGATCTTTACTTTCCAGAAATTGTAAAACTGATTCAAAAAGTGAGTAAAATCTGGTTAAACATTCACCTTTCCACAACCAGCGTAATTCAGTATGTAAGAGCAATCGTTGGAAGTCTTCATAATTTTCGTCGCACAGTTGTGCAAATAAACGGGTATTCAACGCGTTGCCCATTTTTTAAGATACATGATCATGTGCGGAGCACACATCCTGTAAGTGGCGACATGTCTATAATAAGAGCCTTTTTTTTTTGAGTAGTGTATTATCCGCCCACATTGATAGACAAAGCCAAGCCAACATTTTTGTTCTTTGCTATCGAATCCAAATAAATTTTCGTGGACCCCCACTTGCAACTTGTGAACTCCCATTTTTTTTCCACGCCAACGTAGACCCCCGTCGAGTCTCCCGTGGACCCCTGGGGGTCCACCTGGACCACTTTGGGAATCACTGGCTTAGATTCACGAAGGACACTACGTCGACGGAAGTAAAAGTGGCATCAACGGAATCAGCTGCAGTGACTGTAATGCCATATCACAACATTGACGAATCACCGCACAAAATCGGCGGTATCAAACTACTCAAACAAATAATTCATTACAGAACACTTGACGCGTATGAAGCAATGTTAATATATAAATGAAGACATCGTATGGACACGGACAACGTGAACGTATCACATTTATTTAAATTTGCCAATCGAATTTTCAGCGATTATCTCTCCAACTCATAATTTTTTTTTTTATGTTTTTCATTAGTTTTTGTCATATCGGCATCGGAGACAGCGTGGTTGAAAACGAAAATTAATAAATTATGTGTACATAATTTGTTAGGTTGTATTGTCGCATATATGTCGACTCATTTCCAAAGAACCAGTTTTCTTTTTACAAGGAAACAATAAAACTAATCTTCAATACTTATTTCCATTTTTTTATTGTTTTATTGAAAGTGTTTTTTTGTTATTGTTAATGAAAAATCGTAGGCTAAGTGTCACCATACACTGTCGAACTCGAACCTGGTACAATTGTCCTCTGACACACACACACACTTCACATAGATGTGAAGAAAACCGGTCCACTTGTACTAGGTTCGTGTTCAAGTTCGAGTTCGACAGTATATGGTGACACTAATACAGTTAATAAATACGAAACGGATTTTCCACTTTATTGTATTATATAACGATATTATTTGGCGATAATGAATACAGCTGGTGAACTGAATAGTCAATAGATTCGTTGATAATTGCCTTATAAGCTTACCCAATGAAGTGCGTTGAATCAGATGTTATCTTTTGAGAGATATGAATGAGCTATGCAGACATTCGTGCGAGTAAGGTAAAATATGTACAGTATTGGGTAAAAGTTTTAGCCCCATTTGTCAGAACAGGGCTAGAAGGTAAATCGAATGATATCACTACTATTATTTATTTAATATAAAGATAGATAGATTTATCCAGTAGATCAGCCGGCACTCTCCTTCTCTCTCTCTCATGGTGCTGAAAATATATTTTAAGAAATTTATAAGCAACAGGCTTAGTGAGTTTCATACGCACACACATATGCAAACCACAAGTGGACAGGCTAGGGAAATAGTGCATCAAGGGCAGCCGACACATGGTGCAGTTTCAGCAAGGAGCGCGGAACAACATGTATAAGTCGCACCCATGGTTAGGGACCCAACGACTATGCCATGCACCGAATACAACTCCCAAGGAGCACGGAACAGCATGCATAAGATGTACCCATGGTTAGGGACACAACGCCTATGCCATGCACCGAATAATATTCCACAAACATCCTGGAACGGCACTATGTCCGTCTAATGTAAAAAAAAAGAGAACACTACAACACAAGACAGACAACTAATAACTACGTACTGCACTCACCAAAAATGCAAGCACTTGACTCACTACACTACACATCACTGTGATCAAAGACTGACTGACCACAGGCTACAATTTGAAATGGTAAGAAGTGGTAATCCTTTTTGGCTTCTTTTGGCACTGGGTTGTCAGCTTACATTTTTACTCTGACACATTGAATATTAAGATATTCCCAAGTATAGTAAACTTTGGAAAAACATACAACTAAGTTATAAAAACAGTTTTCTTTTCGTGCGAAATTTCATACAAATACTGTGAAAAGAACGGAACTTTTGACAGTATTTGTATGAAATTTCGCGAAAAGGAAAGGTTAGTACTAGGCATTCTATAGCGAGCTTCTATGACTTCGTATCAATCTTTCTTGAACAGGCGTCTAATCGGGCCAGCCATCATGTTTCAGACAGTTTTTTAGTGACACATTTGTAGATTTTTTTAAATAAGGACATTCCAACGATGAGTAGATATGCGCATATCTCCGCGTAAACCTCACGTGGGTTTTCAAGGGCATAGGTACCTTTTTTAAATCTTCCAAGTCCTACGCTTATTTTTGAAATGAAGTATTGTAGTTCAATTGAAACTAATTTATGAATTATTAATAAAAAAAAAAATATTTAATATTCCTACAGATAACATCGACGCTCCAGCTCTCTTTGGTGCCCTCGATTCGGCCTTCCTGTTCTGCTATGCAGCAGCCATGTTTGTATCCGGCTTCGTAGCCGAACGTGTATCCATTCGCTATTTTTTAAGTTTCGGCATGATCCTTTCGGCCATCTTCACATACCTAATGGGAGTCGCCAAAACAACAAACATTCACAATATTTGGTATTTTGTGATAGTACAGGCGTGCGCGGGCATTGTTCAAACGACAGGATGGCCCGGCGTTGTGACGATTGTCGGAAGATGGTTTGGCAAAACAAAACGCGGTCTAATATTTGGCATTTGGAATAGTCACACGTCGATTGGCAACATACTTGGATCCGTTATAGCTGCAGCTTATGTTGAATCGGATTGGGCAATGTCATTTATTGTTCCCGGTTTTGTAATGGGCATTGTTGGATTCATAATATTCCTGTTTCTGGTCGATTCACCGGACTTGGTTGGATGTCATACACCGAACATAGGTGTACATCGTCGTGTATCGAATGCATCGGATATTGAAGATACCCCCGACCCACATACAGTGCAGGTATGTTTTGATATTGGTTTCGTCGTTATGGAGTAATATTGTCAATAATATGCATGATTTTGCATGGTATGGCTCGATTTCTATCATACATTATTATAGCCTTCCAAAAGCGAAACAACTATGGTTGTTGTTGAGTCAATTACGAATTTAGGAAGCATTAATACTGTAAGTGCATGCAATTAGTGTTAGCATATCGAGTGTTCAAATGACACATTTATTGCAATGATGAGTAAGTATGCGGATGTTCTCTAAATAGAGGGAAAAAGAATAACTTTTTTTGGGGGCGTTTGTATGGATTCACTAACGTAATGCGTACTGGTTAAAATTTAATTCGTTGTTTTTGTTTTTAATTTAATATTTACGAGTACATATATGGATTTTATTTACTAATTGAAAGGTGAATGTCCTCAAATTATTTTATTAGCTTTATTATTTGATAAATATTCCGTTTTTATTTTATTTTTTTATTTTCATTTTTATGTAAAAACTGTGGAAAAATCACTTTGATTGTGTGTATATTATGTTATATATCAGTTGTTGCCAAGGCAATTATAAGAAGTTTACATAACAAGTTTTAGTACATGAATGTGCGTTGCTTGTGTGTTATGATTTCCATTATGCAACACCAGGTTAAGAATAGAAACAACAATAATCTGATAAATTAAACAAATTAAGTTTAGCTTCCACTATTCGTTGACTAACAAATACCATCTTCTGTATGTAAGATACTAACTATGTATGTTATTATGTGAAACTACTGCATATATTGTTTTTTATTCGGTCGTCCTGTCTATCGCTTTTTTACAAGTCAAATATGATAAAACACTCTCTCAATTTATAGGAAGTTGTATATCGACCAACAGAACGAACACCAATGATTTCACGATTGCCAGAACCCAGACTGTCGGAACGGGCACCCATCAAACTGAAAGATGCATTATATATTCCAGGCGTTGTTGAATTTTCTTTGTGTCTGTTCTTCTCTAAGCTCGTCAGCTACACATTCCTCTACTGGCTTCCACTCTACATTCAATCGTCCAGTAAGTTCACACTTTTTTAAGTAAATCATGTAAGAGGGCTTTTATGTATATATATATATATCACGAAGTACCGCGCACTCACCCAATTCCCGCAAAACCGCTGTCGTCAGAGTCTGAAACTAAAAATAAAATGTAAGTTTTGACTCTTACAAATCCACATGCAATCTTTGTATCCTACGACACTAAAGATGGAACAACTACTATTGCAAATCGTAATTCAATAAAATAAGACCAACACCATTACTGGCCGACAATAAGTGACTCAGACACGACGACACCTATCTCAGACCAGTATGATTGGCAATGAACGTCTCCTCACGACGACGTCACCTATCTCAGACAAATATGATTGGAAATGAACGTCTCCTCACGACGACGTCCAACCCAATCAGGCACCTGTACCGGGACTGCACTGCGAACTGGGATGAGCACTTGCGGTCGCATCACACCAGCCGCTCGGGGAGCTCTTTTAGTGAGGTCAACACTAAACTCTCACTCGCACTATCAAATTTAATTAAACTACACATTTGGTTGCTCCACCGAAAGTTCGTTAGGAAATACATAAATCTATAACACGTAAATCACACACTAGTAGCATACACCTCTGACCTCTAACATATTGGGTGTACAACTTTGCTTCCGCCGTTTTTTCCTGGGGTAATTACAAGCTTAATTGTCAAAAAGTACTTACAGATGTATTATTCAAAGTACTGTCAATCGGTAGCGGCAACTTTCGTCCATCTCCCCGGCAATTTTCGGATTCCATCTCGGAAGGAGCGTCTTTCGACGCGATCCATGATTGGATCCATTTTTCGACTTCCTGGTACGAACGAAAATTTTGATCAGCCAGGCCGTGCGCCATGGAACGAAACAGATCGTAGTCGGAAAGAGCGATGTCTGGGGAGTACGGCGGGTGGGGCAAGATTTCCCATTTCAGGGTTTCCAAGTATGTCTTGACCACTTTTGCGACGGGTGGCCGAGCATTGTCATACTGGAGGATGACTCTGTCGTGTCTCTCTTGGTACTGCAGTCGTTTTTCCTTTAATGCTCGACTTAAACGCATCAATTGCATTCGGTACCGATCTCCTGTGATAGTTTCATTCGGTTTCAGTAGCTCATAGTATATCACACCGAGCTGGTCCCACCAAATGCGAAGCATAACCTTGGCGCCGTGAATATTCGGTTTGGCCGTCGACGTTGAGGCATGTCCGGGCATTCCCCATGACTTTCTTCCGATTTTGCCTTTGAAGCAGTTCTTTGCATGCAAATAATCGCCGTTCAATATCTCTCGGTTTTAACTCGTACGGAACCCAATTTCCTTGTTTCTGAATCATGCCCATGGCCTTGAGGCGTTTCGAGATGGCTCGTTGAGTCAATCCCAGTGATTCAGCTAATTCTTCTTGCGTTTGGCACGAATCTTCATCGAGCAGTGCTTCCAATTCGTCGTCTTTGAAAAATTTGTCTCTCCCACAGTCATGCTTGTCCTCGACATTGAAATCGCCACTTTTAAAACGTTGAAACCACTCACATGTTCTGTTACTCAGAGCAACCTCACCGTAAGTATCTGAGAGCATTCGATGAGCCTCAACTGAAGTTTTTTTTTTTTCAAATGGAAGCAAAAGATCCAAACTTCCCGCAAATGACGAGAACTTGGCTCGAAAACAGACATTTTGAATCGCGAATCCTATTAAAAATGCGAGCAACTTTTACTAATGCGGGGATGTCGATACGTTCACAGACGTCCAAACTCACTTTGTGACACTTTTGAACTACGTATTTTGACCAGCCCTCATCGATACAGCCGTCTGTCGGAAAACGGCGGAAGCAAAGTTGTACACCTAATACTTAGATGCCAAAACTTAGTGAGAAGACTCACTTTTAAATCCTTCTATTAACATAAATCCGCACTATATTTCCCGGCACAACTCAACTCTTCCACTACACGATCAAACCAAGGGTGATCCTAAATTCCGTATCGTGCCATTCCACACACTCAACTTATTAAACACATGCAAACACAAATCTTTACATTGGCTCACGAATGTGGCCCAATAATGTACACTTAGTACTCATGCCCGGGATCTTTGTTTTAATTCATAAACAATAGATCCTAAACAAAACACACACTCGTTACTGACTTCAGCAATTCCATTTACTGAACGTTCGATTTTTGCTGAGGAAGTAAACAAAACCAAGAACAGTCCATCTGCAGACTATAAACATTTGACGAAAGAGAAGAGGAGCCCTTAATAAAACGAAACACTCTGAACTTATATTTTCCTTGGTCGTTTTTTATTACAAACAAAAAAATAAACACAAAATATAAAAACATGCATTATTATAATCACGTTGATCAAATTTATTTAAACTCTGCATTGTTTCGTACAGCTACATTGGGAGCCAGTCACAGTGCTGATCTATCAACAATTTTTGACGTTGGCGGCATTGTAGGCGCTATCGCAGCCGGTGCGATTTCAGATTATACAAATATGTCCGCTACAACATGTGCTGTAATGCTTTTACTTGCTTCTCCGATGGTAAGTTTTGGAATTTGTATGAGAATCATATGTTTATGTTTGTGTGTTTTTACAGCTCGTCCTGTATCATCAGTATGGTGCTATTTCACTTTCATTCAGTATTGTTTTGCTCTTTGTTGCTGGTATTCTAGTTAATGGTCCATATGCATTGATCACAACATCAGTTAGTGCAGAATTAGGTAAGATTTGGCATTCATATTTTGATAATGCAAATGTTAGTTAATCCTTTCTAATTTCACCAGGAACCCACCCTTGCCTCGAAGGAAATGCTCGAGCCTTGGCCACCGTAACGGCCATTATAGATGGAACGGGCTCAATAGGTGCGTATACTAATTATTGGTAATCCCCTAAATACGAGTATGAATGAACCTCTGCTTTCTTTTAAAAACAGGTGCCGCTGTTGGTCCTTTGTTAGCAGGTCTCGTTTCCTCATCAGGCTGGCAGAATGTCTTCGACATGTTAATTATTTCCGACATACTTGCAATGCTCTTATTAGTTCGACTTGTGACAAAAGAACTCAGTCGATTTAAGCGCAACGCTAGAATAGAATAATATTAATTTATTTCGTCTTGTTTTAATTAAATTATTATCGGAAATGAATATGAGGTATGTACTTTGTAGCTGAATGCAGTTCAAAAATTGAACTCATGAGCATAAGGGAAACAAGAGCATACTGGTTGTATTATATGTAAGAACTCTTTATTTTAAAATGATTAGGACTGATGTAGTGCGAAGAGCTGTTCTTATGAATTTCCACAAAATGTCGGTCAAGACGGGATGATCGATACGTTGCAATAGTATACCAGTTAAATGTATTTTTATTAATGTAACTATTTAATTTTGATAAGTTCAAAATATTTAATTACTTTTTAACTCTCTTATCCCATTGTACTGATGCAGCAAGAATGTATTTTATAGAATTTATATTTGATGATTTTCCTAATGTACATTGCATTTTTACGGAGCAACTCGGAATTTTTTATAAATTTTGTCCGCCACTCTTTCTTGTTAGATATGTTAAGAAGAAAGATTTTTTCTATATAAAGGTAAATTGCATCTTTATATTAAAGCTATTTTTAAAGAAAGTTGCGACAGGATTTTTCTTTCATATGATTCTACCTTAAGATAAAAGCGGTTTTTCAATGGAGCGTATCCTAAGCCCACGATATGAGATACCAGGAAAATGCAATTGGAAGTCCGATTTTAGCGCTAAGCAGCGTATAAGCTGATTGAATCGGTTATGTACAAATGCCTGGATGCTTTGTGAACTAACGAAGAATAAGGCACTATTCGCACGGGAATACTCAAATCTCCGATACCCGGCAACTGGCATACGGAGACTTAAGAACTCGAGATGTTTTGGAAACTCACCCAATGACATATCTAACCGAAAGATGGAATCGCTGTATTCATCAATTTGATGAAGCTCAAATCATTACCCCCGACATTTCGAAAGCTTTTTGTAGAGTTTGGCATCCGGTTCTTTTAGCTAAACTTCAGGCTTTTGGTTTAAACCTAAAATTAGTTGAATGAATTGAAAATTTCCTCCCCGGCCGGTCGCTTCGAGTCGTCCTTGATGGAGTTGAATCGAATTGCCATACCACCAACGCAGGGATCCCTCAATATACTGTCCTATTACCAACGCTCTTTCTTCTGTCCATCAACGATCCTTTAAGTGTAATTTCAAACTCAATTCACAGTTTTGCAGATGACAGCCCCCTTGATTCTAGTTATAATTTTAATCCTGTAGTTTACTGCCGTCTGACTCACTAAATAGGGATATCTGAAAATTTATTGCATGGGGGAGAGCGAATCGAGTAAACTTAGTGTTGTCTTATTTCCAATAAACGACGTGCTCCATCTGCCGCCTAATCCATTCTTGTAGATTTCGTCAGCATAACTGACTTACACTGACCCACATAGAACGTACATACTAGATATTAACATCTCTAGTAAACTTAACTGGTCTGACCACATCTTCTATATCGCAAAAACTGCAATGATGTGCCTTTGTTTCATGAATCGCTGTAAAAGATACTTTACACCATCTGATTTGGCGCAAATTTATAAGGGCCACATAAGACCGAGACTCGAATATAATTCCCACATATGGACAGGCGCAGGTAAAAAAGCGTTCAAGCTTATTGGCGATGAATCCATTGCATCTCATATCGAGCCGCTTGACTACCGGCGAATTTTCGGCTATCACTTTTTTATCGCTACTACAACCGCCGTTACTCTGACGAAATATCCAGTGTTATTCCTGAGCTTGCTCTTCCTTTGCGTAGCACCCGGCTAGCCAGCCGTGCCCATCCTTATTTTTTTGAATTCAGTAGTAGTCGTACCGTTAAATTCTATGATTCATTCGTATCCAGAACAACACGAATGTGGAACCACCTACCATGTTTTCTTTTCCCCTTCAGTTATGATTTGCAAAAATTTAAACAAAACGTACACCGGTACCTCATTCAAATTCAACCCATCCCGGTGCGACTGGTAGCGCAGTATGTTGAGGCATCAGTCTCATGTTTGACTACCGGCGTTTCGGGTTCGAATCTCGTCCACAACGACGTTCGTGGCCATGGAAGTGCAGGCGGTGCATGCTGGCAACTGCATTCTCTGAAACCAATTTATGCCAACGAAACGTCAACTGGGCCACATGGAACAGTTGAAGCGCTATGCCCCACAAGGGGTTAGGGCATGTATATGTCGAGCTTAAGTCGTCGACATTTTTCTCCTTGAAGTACTTCTTTACCTATAGAAAGAAAAATAAAAAAATACCGATTTATTACTTAAATTTTTCGCAGTATGATATTGTTCCTTATCCTGTTGAAACATAATTCCGGCATTGTCAAAAAGCCCTAACGCATAAGGCTCCAATTCGTTTTCCAGGACTTGCAAGTAAACCGCAGCTGTTAATTTTGAATTGATCATAAATTCATGATCAGAAAAACATTCCCACACCATAACTCCTTCTGATTTCGGAGGGAGATTCCGAAAGCATTCATCACTGAGCCTGTCTCGAAGTCTCCGCCGAACAAGAGCTCTTCCGTCGTCAAAGTGTAGCTTAAATTTCGACTCGCTTGAAAAGATTACAGAGTTCCACATGTCTATATCGCGCCCGGTGGCCGTGGTCGCTCGGTCGCCGCTCTACGATACTAATCTAGAGCTGTGTGCAAGCCTACACTTTCATTTTTTTCGTGGGAGAGATAAGTGCAACATTTTCGCATGAAGAGGTTAGTACCAGCCTTAAGAAGGGAAGTACAAGGCTGCGCGCATGTTGGCTCACGTTCGCGTGTCGCGTTCACGTGTTTTATGTCAAACGGTTTGAGTCTATGGTTTGCAACCAAAGATGCGAATCTGTCAATTTGATAGATGCTCGGCTGTTGTCGTATCACCAAATTGGATTCATTAATGCCTGCGTTCACGTTTTTGAGCGTTGCGGTTATTCAGCAATTTTTTCCGTTTACATGCATTTCAATTGCTGAATAACCGAAACGCTCAAAAATGTGAACGCAGGCATTGTGTATTAACGCCAATAATTTAGTATGAAATGTGTGTTTATGCACATCCTACTACTACCCACTCAAATGTTACCTAATTATCCATTTTAAAGTACAATAATGAACTCAATTTGTTGATACGACAATAGCCGAGCATTTGCCATATTGACAGATTCGCATCTTTGATTGAAAACCATAGACTCAAACCGTTTGACATAAAACACGTGAACGTGACACGCGAACGTGTGCCAACTTGCGCGCAGCCCAAGTCGTGTAGGGAGTCGCGGATATGTACCTACTCACTACGTTTAGACCGCGGGACTATCTTCGAGATCTAACTAAATCGATCTAACTCTCGACGATATAAACGTATCGATTTAGTTAGTTTTGGACTTGGCTTATCTCTACTTGCGATGCGGAACTGGACTAAAAAAATTGGGACTATGTATGTCGCTGTCATCGCTAATGTTGATTCGGTGGTTGACGTTTCCTTTGTTGTCGTTTTTTTTGTTCGGCGTTTGCTTTGTTTGTAATTTCAGGAAAGCAGTGCGTGATCACGGGCAGGAAAAAGTCTTTTTCTGTCGTAAAATTTATATCTGTAAAATTTATCTGTGCTGTCAACGGAGAAAGAAGAAGAAGAAGTACCTCTCCGTGGCCTTGTTTATGCCGTGGAACTATCTTCGAGGATTAACTAATTCGAGCTAACTCGCGACGACATAAACACGTCGCACTAGCTAGTTTTGGTACCAATTTTAGCTCCACTTGCTATGCAGAACTGGACTGAAAAATTGGGACTAGGTGGTGTTGCTGTCTTCGCTAATGGTGTTGTTGTTGAAAATTGTATTTTATTTGTTATATAAATACCTCATCCTTTCCTGAAACTCTGCATTCGTTTCATCCTTTGATTGTAGCGGTAGAAATGCGTTTTTATTAGGA
Source organism: Chloromyia formosa (assembly GCA_964017055.1). NCBI lineage: Eukaryota > Metazoa > Arthropoda > Insecta > Diptera > Stratiomyidae > Chloromyia > Chloromyia formosa. The sequence continues at coordinate 12,354,844 of OZ024818.1, read as the reverse complement.
GGTTACTGTTCCTTGACATTTTCTTAACCTATATCACCGCAGTCACAAACCAACAGCTGACATCTTTCATGTTTAGTACCTCTTCGTATGGTCGGTATAAACACACCACGAACAAGTACTAGCACTAAAACGATTTAGTTAAATCGCCTTTTAGTTCCACGGCATAAACGTGGCCCGTATGGTCGGTAAAACACTCCACCAACAAGTACTAACACTAAAATGATTTAGTTAAATCGACTTTTAGTTCCACGGTCTAAACGTGGCCACTGTGTGCAAGTTTACACTCACTTTTTTGTGGGAGAGATAAGTGTAACATTTTCGCATGAAAAGGTTGGTACCAGCCTTCAGTCAAAACAAAGCCAGTTTGATGTGAAATTTACAGCAGATAATAATTATAGTACAATAAAATTAGATTTGAGTTAAAATAAAGTTGACTGGGGCGGGAATTTTTTTTTTAATACTTGGTGGTTGACTCATATTGATCGGAAGGGTTCGAAAAGGATGAAAAAAGGAGGTCAAATTTTGTTTCATCGACTATGGGCATGTTGGATGTCACATCGAAGGGGAGATAAAGATAATGAGTACTTTCCATTTCTGGTGTTTTTTCTTCAATATGAATGATGTGAATTCGATGAATGGCTTCATCAACAAGCAAAATTGTCGTATTTGGGCAGATACCGAACCAAATGAAATCCATCAGTTGCATTATCCAGAAAAAAGTCACTGTTTGGTGAGGATTTTGGTCCGGCGGGGTTATTGGAATGTACTTCTTCCAGAATGAAGCGGACACCGGCCGCGCCGCCATGACACCACTGGGAGTTTCAAAAGGCCCACTCCACACGAACAAGGAGACGTGGTGGTGGATTAACGAAACTAAAGAAGCAGTGCAGGCCAAATCGAACGCATTAAAGGCTTGGACAACATACAAGACAAGCAGTGAAGCGGAGAAGGTTCAACTTCGGGAGAAATATGAAATATGATAAATGCCGGAAGGAAGTAAAGCGAAAGGCTGCTCAAGCAAAGGCGATTGCAGCCGAAAAGTTCTACTAAGAACTAGAAGATCAGACTGCGGATAAGAGATCGTCATTGCAAGAGAAACCTAAAGACAATACCAGAATTTATAAGGTCGCAGCCCAAAGGAGAAGCAACGCTCGAGAGATGGGGAAGATCCGAGACAAGATAGTTGATCAAGATCACAGCAATCGTCAACTATTCTGCAGCCGCCGAGTTCCGCTTGGATGACAACGGCGGCGCAGTGGCTGGCACTGGATGGGTCCAGAAGTTACCGAGCCACTTCTGCACAGGTGAACATGATCAAATTATCACCGAAGAAGAAATATTTCTGCTCTCCGCTCACTCTCTTCTTCTTTTTTATTGACTTTCATTATCATAGCCCCCATATATGATGCAATCCGTCGTCAGATCGATCTGACGATATTGTGATCGTCAGATCGTTGACGATTTTTTGACAGTTTCATATAATTTCGATCGTCAGATATTTTGTGGCGATTCATCGTCAGATCGATCTGGCGATGGATCGCACCGTCTATGGCGGGTCTTAAGTGTGTGACAACGAGAGTGGTGTTCAGCAGGCACAGACTGCATAACCGCAAAACCGCTCGCGAGCAGTATTTGATTTTGGGTAACTTCTTAACCCGCCCATTATCAATTGGTTTATGTTTCTATTCAACTGTACATATTTTGAAATTCTCAGTTTATAGGTGAAAATTTCATCTCATAAATTTCAGATATTTAACGATGAGAAATTGACGCTGCCTATATTGTCGTGAGTAAACAGTAAAAACAAACACAAGGCGTGGCAGACACTAACACATCAACCAGGAATTAAAAAAAACACCGTGATAACATCGATGTGTTGGAAGAGAGAATTGAAAAATATATTTTTAATTTCCTCTCACAACCTACTGGCGTTGTTACGCAAATACTTGGGCTGGCGATCGAATACTTGGAACATTCTTACTTGACGGGGCGAAACAGAGTGGATTTTAATTTGAGTGGATTTCTCACTCCCCTTTCGTGGGCTCCGCGGTCAAGGTTGCAGTATCAGTATACCGCCATAAAATGCTCACTGCGCTCGTTCCATATTCCACAGCGGTAAACCTACTATTAGTCTAGGCGCGAACCACGATACGTCGCCCGGTTGAAATAGGAATATACCACTGCGTGCAATACAATTTGCGTACGCATCTTCAAACAACGGTCATTTGTTCGGTTTTACTCCGAAGTCGAAATATAGCGTACGAAGTATTGTATTGTAGAGCCCTTAATATTCAGGACTTTTTATGGTGACAATAAGATGATGGCGAGTATCACACTCTTTCTGCCTTTCTCTCTCTAATTATATTGACCCCTCCAGGGGCATGGGCACGTCAACATCTCTAACATTTCTATGCCTTGTTGACGTTTCAATAGCATATCTATAAAATACTTTTCGGAAGTGCAGTTGCTAGCATGCACCTCCTATCCGCGCCGTCTTTATACTGACAAGCCCGGAGCACTGTGAGAGTTCTATTAGTACTCACAGGCAGTTTTTGATCGCGCCGAGATTTGATCTCCGAGCTCTAGATTAGTATCGTAGAGCGGTGACCGAACGATCACGGCCACCGAGCGCGTCTTTCTGCCTTTAAATTACATCATTAATTTTTAACAAAAAATGTACTCATTCGCAGCTGAGTCGATTTGAAGCCGATCAGAAAGCTACATTTTGAATATGACCAGGCTGGATTCAAAACCGTCACCTCCTTGATAGGCCAACTGTCGACACTCTCCTCATTGCGCCAGCAGCCAGTACGAACCCAAAGTACTGCAGGCAATTTGTTTTTGAATTATATTTTGGAAACTGTCACAAAGTTAAAATATTTGCAAATATTGTTATCGACATGTTATTTTAGGTTTCAGTTCTGCAAAAATGTCAATTCTTGTCTAAAATTCTCAACCTATTTAACAACATTTGTGTTTCGTTTCATCCAACCAAAGCAAACGCCTGACTTCCATAACTGGGCTAGACACATGTCGAGTCTCCTCTGTGCTAGAATTAAGATATTCGTATCTTGTTATTTATTTATCGCTGTACCATATCCATCACTGACCTTTTCATTAAATTCTTAGCTTTTTAATTTGGTGTCCCTAATACTTAAATATCAAGATAAGGGCATTTGTATGATATTTTATAATTCCTATAAATGCCACTTTGTACGTCACGTACGTTTTCTATTCACCGCTTGCGAAGTTGATGCACTCTTTTGTTTGCATTCAAATCAGTTTCGTAGCCCCCGTAGTAAAGCCACCTTATCATGGGCCGTTAATACTTTAGTCTTAAACACTGCTTGGGAGGTTCTAAGATCCGACTTGGAGTGATATCGATAATGGTTAAAGCGCCTATACGTAAGCCTATGATAAGGATATGTGGGAATTACCAGAGAATGACAATACTTTTTGTTCAAGGACTTGTCATTAACATATTGATTAATTTACTATTTTTAATTGATGCACTAATACTTAATAAGTATTCTTGCCTATATCCCACAATGATTGGAAAGTTAGAAAAGTAGGTTGCTAAAGTGAAAGATATTTTCTACAGTAGCATAGTTAAGGAGATTGTTATCGTGGAGTAACAAACTAGAAAGTATTGTCACATGTCGAATTTATCTCGACTCGATCCCATCGTGCGATGTATGTAGGTACTCTCAATATTTATTTTCTAATTATTGAGAAACATTTATATTGCGCAACAGTTCCAAAGTAACTTTTCTGAGATGTTATTGACATCTGGTTATATTTTCGTAGGAACTACAATATGTGTTACGTTCTTTATCAGTCTTTTACATAGCATAGTTTTATCAGACTGTATATGAACGTTGTACATGAAATTCTCGATGCGTTAATAGAGATGGAATTTTTTAAATGAAAAAGTTAAGTTAGGTAAGGTCAGGTCACTGTAGCTGTCGGGATTACGTTGTATTTCCACTCCATTCATCATTCATCTTATTTGGGTCTTACTGGTTTTTCATCAGGTTGCTCAGCTCCGAAAAGTTACGTCGACAATCGAATCTACACTCTTTGCAATTATTTCTATTATCATCATCATCGTGGCGCAACAGCCCGACGTTGGGCCCTGGCCCCCTGGATCATCGTCCTCCAACAAATCTCAGTCAAGTGACCGCGTCTTCCAATTTTGGACGCCCAGCAATTGTTCGGCGTCCCCATCTACTAATGTAAGTCTTTCCAATGAGCTCTCGGTCTTCCTCGCAGCCTTGCTCCATCGACGCGTCGTTCATTGAATATTTTCTTAGGCATGTGATCATCGTCCATCCGTTGTAAATATATGCCCTGCCCATTGTCGACGTTATAGTTTGACGATTCTCGAAACTTCCTGCCCATCGTACAGTTCGTACAGCCAAAATTTGTACCGGATGCGCCATACATTTCGGTCGCAAACTGCTCCGAAAATTCGCCGAAGGACCTTTCGTTCAAATGTGTTTATTATGCTTTCGGAGGCTTGCGTAAGCCACAGGTCATATGATGGATTTGTATATGCGGAACTTATTATTTCTGTGCACATACTTCGATTTCATTATTGGGTGGACCGAGAAGAAAGCTTTATTTGTGTCCGTCGCTTGATTTCGTCAGTTTCGTTGGCGTCCTTTGACAGGTTACTACTCAGGTATATGAAGACCCTACGAATTCGATGCTGAGGTCCGGACATTGATGTTCGGTTGTTCTGGCGTCCTTGTTCTTGATTGCATCATTACTTTTGTTTTGTCCTGGTTAATGCGTAGTCCAACTTCTGTTGCAGCCGTGTCAAGATTATTTAGAAGTTATTCTGCGGCAGGCAGGTTTTGGGACATCTTAACGTCTTCAGCGTACGCTGTCAACTGCGTCGACTTGAAGAGTAGTGTGCGGCTGTGGTCCGCATTCATCATCCGAGTGGTGTGTGTGTGCCAGGTTAAAGAACGTCGGAACCAGTCCACCCCGCCAACACAGCTCCAAACTCCTTGTATCAAGATGTTACCGCTTTTGAAAATTATGTGCGATTTCTTGTCGTTGATCTCACTGCCAAGCTAATTTATATTCCTGAGCTGAGCAGTGATGCTCATTTTGTATTTCTCGGCCTGCTGTAAGAGGGCCTTCTCGGCCTCCGGTCTGTTCAGGGAGCGTACATTCCAGGATCTGAATGAATAATCCGTTAAACGTTTGCGTGGTCGTTGTTGTTGTTGATTCGCCCAATCCGTGACTTTTTTTTCTAGGTTTCTTGATATGGAATAGTTTTTACAAGGATGTGTTGTCGGCCCATCGCGAAACCCTAGTCAGAGGTGATTTCCATTATAAATCAATCAATAAATAAAATATGTATCCATACAATCTCGTATTTATGTCTGTCTATATTGTCTTATTTCTACGCATATCATCGTCCACAAATTGCATTAAACTGTTATCATTTTATTTAAATCCTTCTGTCAAGAAAGCTTATTGATTAACATAAGAATATAAACCACATCAAGACTGTGCGTGAAATTCATCACAGAATAGTCAAAAAATATTTGTAAATTCAAACATGATTTTCAGTATTAGTATATTGAGATAAAAGTATTAAAGTATAGAATAAACAATGCACTATTTGATACACTTTGAATCAGAGATTATATATGAATGCATAATTGTTTTTAGGTGTGTGTATATAAATTTATTTATTCAATATGTCTACATTTTCAAATATTTCCAGAGTAAATCCAGCAATTGCCTGGCAGCCTCTTTGCGAATTAACTACATGATTGGTTTTTACTATATGTACTCATACATAAATACATACACCTTTTCAGATTTCAGATTTCGGTATTCGACCACATTTTCCGAGCTAATTTCGGTACACATACACACAATAATAAACAGGCATATTTCCATGGAAAACAAAATGCATCTTTAATTATACCCATCACGGATGTGATAGGGTATGTTAACTTTGTCATGAAGTTTGCAACGCACAGAAGGAAGCATCTCCGACCATATAAACCATATATATTCTTGGTCAGTATGATGAGACGAGTCGATTAAGCTTTGTCCGTCTGTCTGTCTGTTTCTATGCAAACTAGTCCCTCAGTTTTGAAGCTATCGAGCTGAAATTTTGTACAAAGCATTCTTTCTATTGCACGCTGTAAATATATCGGAACCAATGGAATCGGACCACTACGTCATATAGCTGCCATAGGAACGACCGGTCCAAAAATTCGTCTTTGTGAGAAAAACTTTTTTATTTCTAAAGATATTGTTTTCAAATTTCATACTAATCAATAATATCTTTAGTGAAATCATATTCCCGAATTTGGTTGAAATTGGACTACTCTATCATAAAGCTGTCATAGGAACGACCGTTCCAAAAGTAAGTTTTTATCAGAAAATTTTTTTTATTTCTGAAGATATCTTTATGAAATTGCATATTATTAAATCATATTGACTGCTAAGCCACATTCCTAAATTTGGTTGAAATCGGCCCACTATTTCATATACCTCTTATAGGAACAGTGAAATCGGAACAAGTTTTACTACTAATTTCAAAGTGGCATATGTACCACAAAACACAACACTTCGCGTGAAGGGTATCATACCTTCGGTAAGGCAGCCGAAGGCTAGCTTGTTTTTAATTGAAATAGAACTCGGATAGTCCTTTTAAATCCAAGTTTATTGTTTTCTTATAAAAGTAAAGAACATATTCCTCTTTCCGTTTCAAAGCGGAACATGAAGTACGAAATGTAGTAGAGTATTTCACTTCCGGGACTTTTTTTTCCGGAATGATGGTAACTGGAAGGGGATGTGGTCAGTATCACACACTTCTTTATAAATCGTATACTGGAAAAAGGACAAATCCACGGTCTAATAGAAAGGTTTTATGTTCAAAGGAATTATTAATTATTAACTGAGGGATTCGAAGGAGACCCATCGATGAAAACCATAACTATCATACATTCCCACGCTTTGCTCAATCGGCATAACTTTCTCTATTATTGTTATCATCACCAGCCATACATGTATCGTTAATAAAATTAACAAAAACACAATCTTCATTATCATGATCAAGTGCGACCCCCTCTTTTCTTGATTCATGTAGATAACATTAGGCTTTTTTTTAAATATAGTCACTTGCCGCCTGCCCTAGTAAATACCTACTGTGAGTAAGTAATGTGGCTTACGATCGATTCCATATTTCTACACTATCAGATATTTACATTCTGTCAATTGTAGATAAAATCAAAGCCCCAGCTCTTATCATCAACGAAACAGACAAGTTAAAGAAAGAGATACCTTTTATAGCACATATGTATGTGAGTCGTTTTTTGCAACTTTTGAGCAGTTCCTTAATATATAAATGCTGCTTTCAAGTGGCCTGTTGTAGTTTGGCTGAGTACTCGGACCCAATTAAAAGAATCTTCATAGTATCGAGGGAGACTGTTTTTCTTTATAACAATGAAAACACTTTTAATTGCATTCATTGCAATTTCTAGTGCCTTGTTAGCATCTGCTCAAGGTTGTGATTATTAAATATCCCATAAATTTAATTCGATTTTAGTTCCATATTCAAATTTTTAAACGAATCTGCGGTTATTATTCATAAAGTGACATATTCAAGTTATTTAGTTCTTAGCATTTAAAAGTTATTTCAAATCGCGTTTGGCCTTTCATAGACGCGTATATTTAAACGATAAAATTATCGTAGATACTAAAACACATCACCAGGACACACCGAATATTATTTTTATCAACACTTTTCCCAACTGAATTCAGAATGTCTGTCCCTGATCAAGAAAGTTCTGCTTTCATAATGAATAAGGACTGCTTTTGAAGGTGTTAGTGGAAGTCATTACTCCAGAATTTTCGGATTTTAACGGGTTGCGTTGGTCGTAATGTCTTTTAAAGTGATCCTGACAGAAGAAATGTTGATTTTATCGCTGGGTTCCTTTCAACCCTCCCGATAAGTTTCATATCTTGTCTTCCAAATAAAATTTAAATCTTCGGAACGTAACTCTCAAAACAATAAGTTTTTTTTTATTTTCTTATTTGTTTTATACAGAAATATTATTTCAATTTTAAGTGGTTTTTACATACGATCACCTGTGCGACCAGCTGTGCAACCAGCCACGACCATGCAACCAGCTATGCGACAACGTGACCAGTTATGCGACCGTGGTTGGTGTGGTCGTGGCTGGTCGAATAGCTAGTCGCCTGGTCTCGTGTGTAAAAACGACTTTAAGATGACCACACTATGTGCATGGATCTTAGTAAATTTTAACTAACTCTAAATTTACAGACAAAGTTGTTTGCTACTATGGCAGCTGGGCAACATATCGTCCAGGAAATGGAAAATTCGATGTGGCCAACATAAATCCAAATCTTTGTACCCATTTGATCTACTCATTCTTCGGAATTGAAGATAATGGTGCTATGAGGAGTTTGGACGACTACTTGGATTATGAAGAAAATTGGGGACGCGGTAAGAACGCCATTCAAAATATATCGTAATATATCGCTAAGCTGTTTTTTTTTCAAAATTTTATAGGAAATATTAAGCAGTTTGATAATCTGAAACAACAAAACCCCAGCCTGAAAACATTGGTCGCTGTTGGTGGATGGAATGAAGGTTCCCTGAAATACTCCAACATGGCTAAGGATCCAGCGAAGAGGAGGAGATTTATTGAAAGTGCTAGGGATCTCCTTTTGAAGCACAATTTCAATGGTTTGGACATGGATTGGGAATATCCTGGACAGCGTGATGGTGATCCAAATGCGGACAAAGCCAACTTTATTACTTTGCTCAGAGAAATTAAGGAAGAGTGAGTCTATCGTTTGCTTTGAACTCAGTTTTTTTTTACACCATACTTTTGGCATTTTTAGATTCAACAAGTATGGTTTCCTTTTGACCGCTGCTGTTGGCGCTACTGAAGCGTCTGCCGCTCAATCGTACGACATCCCCCAAATGTCGAACTATTTGGACTTCATCAACATTATGACATACGATCTTCATGGTGCCTGGGATAACAAGCTCGGCATCAACGCTCCAATGTTCTCTGGTCCAGCCGATCAATCTGCTAACGAACGCCAAATGAATGTTGACTCAAGTATCAATTATTGGCTCAGCAAAGGTATTTTGTGCATAGCTTAGGTAGAATTCGATTTTTAAGTCTAATGTTTTTGTCCTTTTTCGTTCAGGTGCCCCTGCATCCAAGCTGATTTTGGGTGTTCCTCTCTACGGACGCACCTTCACTCTTCAAGATCCATCACGAAATACTATCGGATCCCCAAGTACCGGAGGTGGTGCTGCTGGTCCATATACTCGCGAAGCTGGTATTTTGGGTTACAATGAAATCTGCGAAAACTTTAAACAAGGTTGGACCATCCGATGGGATGACACCCAAAAGGTTCCTTATGCCTTCAAGGATAGGCAATGGGTCGGATACGATAACGAACAAAGTATCGATATTAAGGGTGACTTTGTGAAGAGTAAGAGGCTTGGCGGCATTATGGTTTGGTCCGTTGAAACTGATGACTTTAGAGGAGTTTGTGGAGAAACCTATCCGTTGATGCGTAAAATCAATTCTATCATTCGCCCAGGAGTGACTATCCCAGGAGGTGGTGGTGGTGGTAGCGGTGGCAGTGGCGGAAGTGGTGGCGGCACCGGTGGCGGTAACGGTGGTGGCTCAGGAGGAGGAGGAGGTGGAGGAGGTGGTAGCACTAGCTGCACTCAAGATGGAACATTCCGTGATCCAACCAATTGCGCCAACTACTATCAATGTGTTGGAGGTATCTATTACCCATTCCAGTGTCCAGCCGGAACTGTCTTTGATCTTAACACCATGAACTGTAACTGGCCCGACCAAGTTGCTTGTTGAGTGAAAATATTTGATATTTGAAATAAACATGAAAGAATGATATTATTAATAGACTGGCCTTTACATTATGTGGAAATACCATATTCTAAATCATTCATTTTTGAATCAAATCCACTTTTTGGCCCGTCCTAAACAGGATGTACCGTCCCTGATAGTAAACAATTTAATGGTAGCTAATGGTGTTCATTTGAGGGAAATTAACATATGACATGGACACTCTCTCTTTAACCGTTACAAAGTTTTATCATATTTTGTAGACAGAAAGCTGGGCTTGCCGAATAAAATCCAAATTTGCCACTCTCCCAATTATTTAATTAGAGATTTCACTTTCTGAAACTTTATAAAATTTCATATAAATGGACATTTGGCTGAAATAGGCCCACTATTTCATATACCTCTCATAGGAACGGTGAAATCGGAACAAATTTTACTACTAATTTCAAAGTGGCAAATACATCATATGCGAAGCGTGAAGGGTATCATTCCTTCAGTAGCATACCTTGTTTTTATTAATTTTTGTTCGACATTTAATTTGTATTGCTTGTTTGTTTTTGTGTTTTTTTCCAATTTGATTCAACAATGTCGTTACGGATGGCTAATAGAAGTGTCATGTGCTTCGTAGAGTACAAATCACTCTTTTTTCACCAATTTATCAAATTAATCACACTTTCAATGGCTGTACAATAAGGAACAACTGCCAGGAAATCGACATCATCGTTGCTGCTATGTGCAACCTTGTCGTCACTATCGTCTGCATCGGATCCGCCATTAAAGACGTCTTCATTCCATGCTTCGATCTCCTCTATAGTAGCCGTTTTCGATTCACCCGGCCTCAAATCCAGATTGAATCGAACGCCACAGACTCAGTATACAGTATTTAGATAGGGGCAACCAAGTCACTTTCAACTTTGATCCGATAAGATCCCATACGAGACCTGAATCAAAACCGCTCCTGCGATCAATAAGCCACAATCCGAGGAGTTGGGGCAAATAGAATATTCTCATACATCCATTTGAATAAAAAGGAAACAGTAAAATAATAATTTTTGGAACTGTCCGGATTTCTTTGTCCGCGACTGTATATTTATTAATAAATAAACATATTTTAAGAAGATAATTTTCACGACACAACTAAAAAGACTTAAGATAACTGTGACAAATAATTTTAGAACTTTCTGACCATTTAGAACATTTGTAGTACACAAACCAATGAATTTATCTTATCGGGACTCAACAATTTCTTCGCCATGACATCCTACATTTAAACGATCGTAATGACGTTCGCAATATTCGACCCATTGTCTCTCTGCCATACGTGCAGCAACAAGGCAGGTCCGGGTCGGGGGCCGGTGTAGTTGTACTTTTCTTCCTTGATATCCTAGATCTGGGTCGTAAGAATGGTTCCAAGATTCGGTTCCGTATCGACCGAAGATCCGATAAGTCGGTCATACAGCAACATGGCAATTTCAAACGCGGTGTTGTCGAAGCAGGTTCAATCTCTTCCATGTCGTCGAGTGACGTCGAAGAAGGTTCAATCTCATCCATATCGTCCAACACTTCAGTTTTCGATTCAGAACAAGCTTCATCGAATCCTTTGAAAAACAATTAGAACTTTGAAAAATTTGCGTTAAGGAATATTGTTTTGGTCATACCATGTTCTTCGATTGTATACCTATAGTTTTCTAGTATATATTCCTTAAAGGTGGTGTACATGGGATCACGGGATTCCGGTCGCGATACTTCATCAACATCACATATCTCTCTGATTCGCTTGTCGCCATAACTCCAAATATTGGACTTCTCGATTCGACTTCGATATGGTTCCTTTTGCCACTTTGGCAAATATTCACCGGTAGCAGCGAATCCACAAACGCCCTCTGAAAAGGATAAGAGTCAGTGAAAGCGTAACGATTTGAATTCAAATTCACAATCCAATTTGTTTCACCTTTTTGCTCCTCTTTTGTTAACCGAATAGCACCTCTACCTGAAAAATAACAAGTTATAAATAAAAGAACTAAAAAACTATTACTACCTAAATAAATTTTATAAAAAAATACTATTCCTAAAGCCGGCCATATACGTAGTGGTACCATTAGTTCTGTTCTTTGTTCAAATGGGCTCAATTAAACTAAAACGTTGAAGTAAACAAAATCTTTTATTGGCACTTTTTCTCCATTCAGAAAGGAACAAAAAAAAACTACATGTTACTCGAAATGACCACCCTTGTCTTTTCATCAATCGCTGCACGCACCACTGAGCGCCTGGCTCATGCACCTGACACAACTCCGGGTCCTGATGGGTAATGGACCCAACCTTGGGAGATCTTCACTTTGCTCAGCCATGGGACCTCAAAGGTGGGGTGGGTATAGAGGCCGGGGTCCATTATCCATCAGGACTCGGAGTCGTGTCAGTTGCATGAGCCGGTCGTCGGCCATGGCCAACATGATGGCTTTGTTCTTTGTTGTTGTTTTTTAAGCTTTAAGGTCGTGGGACCTTTGCACCCTTGTTGTGCTGCTTTTATCCTTAGGTACGAGATTCACGAAAACTCCGCCCACATCCCCCGTCACTGAGCTAAAACAAACTCGTGCCGCCGCCTATCGAGCTGAGGAGTTTCCTCCAGATGGCGTCCCGAACCTTCACGGCCACTTCGGCAACTATTCACTTCGTCTCCATAGATACTTCAGGTGTCCACAACACCTATCAATTACAGATACTTTTCCCGTATCATCAATAATTTTCAAAATATTTGCACTTCAAAAAGAATAAAAATAAATCTTCGTTTTTCTGATATATTTCTGATATTTCCAAGTGAAAGTGTCTCGAAAATGATTGAAGAAACGGAAAAACTTGACCTAAATTTTTTTTATTGAACTGTTCACGATATTTCATTTTGCCTCATAAAGGTTCATGTTCCTCGGGGCGATCCATGCGACGACAGCGCAGCGATCCCAGCTCAGCGATTAGCGGTGAGCACTATTTGTGTGTATAGTCTATGGAGCTGTGTTCCTCCAAACGACTGCGACTACGCTCGCGCGCGAGGATCGCATGGCTCCGTCAGTCGCATCGCAGGGGGTAGGATATCGTCGCCTAAGGATGTTTGCTTGGGCTGACGGTTTTCGAAATAACCTACGCCTTTGGGTATGGAGTGTTCAAATAGTTGGTCTATAGCGGAGAAATTTAATATTTTTGAAAAAATTGCACTCTGGGGTCACAAAAATATCAAGAAAAATGTTTTTCGTCAATTTTGTGATAACAAACATTTCTATTGTTATCTAATTTTGTTACCTAATTGTTCGAATAGATTGAACCACGATACAAAATCAATTAGATCTTTTTTTTAGATGAAAGTGATGAGGCCAGAGAACACATTGTACTTGTAAATAGCAGATGATGTTGCATGCGATGCAGAGCTGGACTGTTGCAAAATGGTACACCACTGTTCAAAAATCGGCCAAAGATGGCCCATCATTTGCTCACCAATCCACATAGTGGATTTCCATGGGTCTTTTGAGTGGGATCATGCTGATTTAAATTATCAATTATAATTATTTTTTAACCTTAACCACAGATAAGAGGGTCCCTTATAGCCTCAAAGTGGCAAAACAGAACTTCTCAAAAAATGGACTTCGGAAGAAAGAAATGTAGAAGCCAGGACTGCCTTGTTAAACTGAATCTAAAAGGAAAAACTACTCTATAGGAAGGATAGGGGTGCTACATAGGAAAGCACAGCTACTTGAAGGGAAATACGTTAAGTAAAAATGGCTAAGTCCTAAGACTTAGAGCAAGTAGCCTTACTATAGTGTGCTTGTGGAGATGCATTACGGTGGAAGGACCAAAAAGGAAGCCAATGAGGTAATTTTTAGTCCTGCTCTTGACCAGAAATGGCCCCACGTTGGACGCCAAATGTGTAACGGACGGATTGGTGGGCAGCATAATGCCCGTGGGGACGAAGCCTAAGGTAGTATAATGACTGTGAAGGTTGGGCCGTGCCATCTGGCGAAGAAAAAAGGCCCCTCAACGAGCTACGTAGCGGCCTATGTTTGCTCTAGCTCAGTTCGGTAGACGTGGGCGGCTTTTTCGCCACTCGCTGCCCTTGCCCTTTAGATATTAATAAAAATTCATAGGTCTGGGGAAGATAACACAAACATGGCAGGCGAAAATGGGGAATAATAAAAAAAATGGGGGGGGGGGGGGGGGGATAACTGATAAGGATGGAATGGTTGGCGGACGGTGCAGATGCTCTCGCGCTCGCATCGGCGTCCGGGTGTAATGGAACCCACGGCCTCCGGTTTCGTACCACCGACAAATCACTACTCATCAGGTGCTGCCTTCGATCTGCCTGTAGAAGCAGAACTACCAGGATATGGTTCATTACAATGTTTATTAACGGAATACTCAAAAGAAAAAAAAATCGTTCCGGGGTCCGTACTCTGCCTATACCCCAGGCACTCGGCTTATTACATACTAGGAATTCACCGCGTTCATTCGCATTTATGCACACTCCCCGTAAAATCCAAATACATGTGCATCTTACTAATAAGGATTCGAAGTCTTCTTGTCACCCATTCAAAACTCGAAGCGAGGGCGAAATTGATTACTATTTTCCTCTTTATGGAATCCCAGTGTTCATGTACTAAAAAAATATTACTCACATGTTAAATAACAAATAGGTTATGGATGGATGAAATTTCAGTTGTAATCATTTATTAAATTACGTTGTGTTCACTTTTAGCGAAAAAGGTTCAGTAAAACCATCTGACATGCATCCGACATTTGATTGAGACACTTATAATTGATAAATTGGACACAGTGGACTAGCAAAAATAGCATTTCAAATTACATAAATAAAATTTTAAATACTCGTTTGTACCTCGAAAATAGTATTCCATACTGCATTTATTCTATTAACAATAAAATTCAACCAAACAAAAATGAAAATGGCTTGGCTATATAAACAAATGGGAGGAAGGAAATTTATTATATCGTGCTCGTGGTTGATTCGAACATGGTGCATTCGTTGATTGTTCTGTTCGTAGCGGTTGTGTTAGCTGTTGTGGTACAGTTTATCTGGCCGAATAATCAAATCATTTTAGTATTAATTTAATTGACAAATTCCAGATTCCTGTTCGAGGTCAAATTGATTGTTCAAAACCTTCACCGTTGATACGTAATCAGCGGGTAATTATTTGGTTTCATAAAGTGCCCTTTTTTTGCTCTATACTTGTAGTTTATGTTGAACTCCTTGTCACGAGTATCTACAGAATAGGGGCATTTTTAATAAAATTCAACAAGATGAGATTTAAATTCAATACTTTCTTTACATAAAAAAATAGTAATAAAATATTCTTTTTGGACAGGGGTTTCCAGAATGCTGCGAAGAGGTGAAATGGACGCAAACTGCTCTTGAAAAGAAATGCGACAGCAAGCCGGGTTCTATTGTAAGCAAACATATCTTGCAAATGATTTAAATATTCAGAAACGGCTCATAAATAGATCAATACAGTGTTTAATTAACGGATAAATGAATTTAACAACCCGTTAATAACGGTAACATCCTTTACACAGTGTAATATCGATTGCCATTTCCGCGAAGCCAAATTGATTGATCCAAATGGTGCACTAAACGAAGCCAACATGAAAGCTATACTTGAAGAGAAGCTGCAACTTGAACCTGAATATTTGCCACTTGCAATTAAGGCAGCCAATAATTGCTATTCGCTAGGTAACTTATAGTATATAGTATCTTTTGTCATTCGAGTACAATACAATATGTGGACTTTTCAGCAAAACAGTCAGCTGGAAATAAACAGCAGGATTCGTGCGCTCTTACTCCTGCGTGGACTGTGGATTGTTTAATTAGACATCTTTTTGTTAACTGTCTGCCTAGTAAGTGGAAAACTAGTGCGACCTGCGAAGCCGAAAAAGCATTTGTGCAAAAATGTCCCGTTCTGATCGAAATGTAACATAAAAAAAAAATGTTTTCCTCAATTATCGATATAAAATACAATAAATGCAAGTTATTATAACGTGACGGTCCCCAAGACCGCACGAATGTAGAGGATGTTTTTTTTGGAAATTGTTCTATGTTGTCTGAAAATTGTACTGTATTCATAGCGAAACGAAACGAAATGTCAGATCCCATATAAATATTTTGATAACTTCGTTACATTTATTGCCAAAGGTATGATACCCTTCACAGTTATTTCATATGCAATGATCCGACCAATAGGACAATCAAATATAAATATAACTCCCCATCGAATAAACGTGAAAAGCTCTAACTTAGAGCTGATTTTTGGCATGTAAACTTCATAGGGCCGTTTTCACAATGTCTGGTTAAATTTTATCCAGTAGATAAACGCTAAACGGCACTCATTCTCCAGTTAAGAATTTATCGAACGATAATTCCAAACATGACACGGGCTGCTTAGATTTTGACAGCTAGAACTGTTCACGTTTGCACATTTATCAAATGAGACAATTAAACTGGTCACAAAGAACAGAGTTCTGGAAATTCTTTCGATGGAAGAGGAGTTGAAATCAACTCAGCCGCAAATTAATGCTGAAAGACGGTACAGTCGCAAAATAGGATAGGACAGGCGGAAGAATTCCGCCAAGAAAATCAGCTGATTTTTTACTGCATTAGCTGAGCTTTCTTCTGCATTATTATATTTTGAGCATTGCATACGCTAAGGTTTAATTTAGTGTCCCGGATAGCTAACTGGAAGTTTAACGAGACATTGAGAAAACGGGCTTTAGCTGGGTAAAGTTGACTATGCGAATTCTCGAACCGCAGTTTCTCTGATGATTATTGTCTATGGAGTGTAGAGGAGTAGGAAGTGGCTGGGTGCCGGCCCAAAAAATCGTCGGGGTTGCTGTATAGCCCCCATATACGATCCAATCCGTCGTCAGATCGATCTGACGATATTTTGATCATCAGATCGATTGCACAGTGTATGTGACTATCGTTGACGATTTCATCGATCTGACGATCAAATTTTATCTGCCGATTTTTTTGTGCGATTTTACTGCAATCCGTCGGTCTGACGATCAATTGGATGCTGTATGTGATTATCGCAAGTGAATGTCAAATTTGCAAATCACTCAACTATGAATTTGGGGGATTCTGATGATTTTAAATGGCTCTGCAATGGAAATATCAAATATGTAGTATACGAAAATGCCACACAAATCCAAATAGTTAACAAAAATTAATGCAGGTTGGATTGGGAGTGAATCATAACCTATTTATTTAATTGTCATTCGTTATCGCATCGCACGAAAATCGTACAGTGTATGTGCAGCGGAGATCGGCGGATATTTTGTGGCGATACATCGTCAGATCGATCTGACGACGGATCGCATCGTATATGGGGGCTATAAGAGAGAGTAGGAGGAGGATGGGAAACTTGCTTCCTGGCTGCGCTGTAAAAATCAATTGTAATCGTTCAGGTTATTTTCGTCGGCGATAAAACGTTTTTGGCGAAAAAATAATTGTTTCCTCAGAATCCATAAAATTTGATAAAAGTTAATAAGGTCTGAACTAATCCCATTAAAAAAAACCTCAAATCCAATCGTATATCAATAAATGTAGTTGATAGTGGGGTTTAGTTCTTGAAACCTCAACACTGATAAAGCGAGGCTTGGATGTGCTTGGTTAGATAGGGAAGGAAGTGGCCAAAATTCTTATAAGAGCTAAACTTACTAACTCCCTCCACTCCATCGGCACCGCTTTTCTGGCCGCTAAAGAGTACATTATATTGGGCGAATTTACTAGCTACACGTCGGCTAATTCGCGAGAAGTCAGTAAACTCACCCAACAAAATCCAGTTCACTAGCTAAGCAAGTACCTCAGCTTGTGCGAGAAAACTGGAAGGTCGGGCTACACCAGATAGCGAAAAGTCGTAACCGGTGAGTCAGTCCTTATCCGGGGCATAGTTGGCGTTTCGTTAGCATATAATATATTATATTATAGCGGTTAGTGGCGATGGCGTTTGGCAGAAAAATGCTTTGGAAACCATTAAGAGCCAATTTCAGGCAACCATCATCGCCACAAATCGTTATCTGTCCAGATTCACGATAACAACTGCCATTGTCTGGACAAGAGGTTTTTTTTTCGTCAATATGGATTTTTAACGGCTTGCACATCCTATGCTCAATTAGATGAATTAAATGATGCGATTAAATTAGTGGATGTAGAGATTGGGGAGCGATTTAGTGTTTTCTGATTTTGTTGTAAAAAAAAAAACTAAAATGGACATCATTAATCAACTGGTTGATTACTATAAGCGTACAATGGAATTTATGAACCAGATTTACATACTTTTTTTGCGTACAAGCTTAAAAAAACAACAATAATAAATGTCAATTGTGTAATTGTTTTGCAATGTGTTTAACATAACGAATACGATGGAAAAATCGCTTTTCATATTATTTGTATGTATACTTTAAATACACACCCCGAAGTTAACATTATAGGTACATCAAATATAAACCAATAGAGTAAGAACGAAACTGTTGTGCTATATAAATATTTGGAAGGAATGGAATTTATTATATCGTGCTCGCGATTCAAATATGGCGCATTCGTTGTTTATTAGGTTTGCTGGAGTTGTGTTAGCTATTGCGGTACAATTTGTCTAGATCAAATAAAACAATAATATCGATTAATTATTTTAAATTTAATTCGCCATTTCCAGATTCCAGTTCGGAGTGAAATTGATTGTTCAAAACCTCCACCAATGATTCCTGGTAACGGGGTACTTGTGGTTTCATACTTTTATTTTTCTTTCATTCTCTACTTGTGATTAGGTTTCATGTTATCAAAATAACCGCATTTATTAAAAGAAATCACTAAATTTAAGTTCTAACATCAAACAAAAAATATTCTTGACAGGGTTTTCCACAATGCTGCGAACACGTGAAGTGGACGGAAACTTCTCTTGAAAAGACATGCAACAAACTGGCGAGTCACGTAGTAAGTGCCACATCTTCAAACATTACTTAAGGGGTCTTTATACGATAATATGAGTTTCAGTATCAGGTTTCTATCTGTTTCCTATTAGGTTTTCATAGGATCAGTATCAGAGCGAGAAAGACGGATCGAGAACGAATGGATAACGTATAGAAAACTAACCTCTGTTGCCATGAAAAACTGATGAAAACCGGATGGGGATCGGATGGAGAACTGAAAACGATATTATCGCCTAAAACCCCTTTACAATTTAACAGATCATCAATACGGGTAGGATACGAAATCCCCAGCCAAAAAAAAACCTTAGAAAAAAAACCGAAAACAGAATCTCAAAACACAAATCCCTAACTACATAACCCCGAAATACATAATCACCAAACACATTGTCCCGAAATGCCCATTTGAGGTGTGATCTAAAATAAGAACACACGCGCGTCCTAAGATCACACCTCAAATCGGGATTTGGGGATTATTGGGGCTAATCTAATAATTTTTACTTAATTATTTTACTTAATTTACCTAAGATCGCCACAGGGATGAGCTTGTTATATTGGGTTAATGTTGTATACTCGTATTTGATTGTTATTTTTGAAGATCTTCAAGAGCCTGTATTTCCTAAAACGTAACGAATTCGTTAGTTTTTTTTTAAGATTTGGTTGTTGTTGTTGCAGCAGCGCCTGCTAGCATTGAAAGGATTTGGAAGTCCTTGGCCGTTCCTGGTGAACAGGTCGCTCCGGTGCGTAGAACCGGCTGCCGATTCGGTCAATTCAGGCCAGTGTTAATACAATAGATATGATAATTAAAATTGGGCCCCGAAAACTAAAAATACCCCAGTTTTCTTAACCCGGCTTTGTTCGATCGTATTACCGATATCTCCACTGAACAATTTGTCCAATTTTGTTTATTTAACTGTTGGTTGACAAGGATTATAAGGAACTTTGGTTGATATAAACATAAGCAAAGGAGAATATTCTGGTATAAAGAAAGTGCGAACCTGTAATTCCTAAAGGAAGGTACTAACCTCCGTTTTTCGTGCGAAATCTCATACAAAAATTGTCAAAGATCCAGTTCGTCCGAAAATTTTCGTTTTTCTGGGTGCTCAGTTCTTCGCACGAAAATCCCATTCACAGCCAAAAGTCTCCACACTGCTGTGGGCAATTTCTACGCGAAAACAATTTCACTACATTTTATTTCGTGGGGAAATCGGTCAATAGAGTGGTGATCGTCCTCTTTTGAGTGAGAAGAGGAAATTCAAGTATCGTGTAGAGCGCTGTGTGCAAGTCTACACTGTCACTTTTTCGTGGGAGAAATAATTGCAACATTTTCGCACGAAGAGGCTAGTACCAGCCTTAAAGCGGAAATTCCTTTATGGCTGTACTTTTTTAACTTATATAGACATATCATATTTTTTCTCTTGATTTTGCTCGATGTAGAATTCGCGAAAAGAAGCATTTGTCCGAATTTGTTCATTTTTAATTAAAATTCATTAGAAATCATAAATTTAGCACCATGGAAAGCTTAATTTTGCCTCTTTTTTTTAAAGGAAATGAGAAATTGAATCTGAGGATTTTGTATTTGGATTCAATCAAGAACCAGGACGCCAGCACAATCGAACGTCAACGTAGGGGACCTCAGCATCGAATTCGTAGACGAGTTCATATACCTGGGTAGCATCCTGTCAAAGGACGCCAACGAAACTGACGAAATCAAGCGACGGATACAGCTAGCAAATAAGACCTCCTCTCCTTAATGGAATCGAAGCACGTACCTACACAAAAACAAAGCTCCGCGTATACAAAACCATCATACAACCAGTGCTATGCTATGGCCGCGAAATCTGGACCCTAGCTAAAGCCTCCGAAAACATCATCATCATCGTGGCGCGACAGCCCGACGTCGGGCCTTGTCCGCCTGGAAACATGCTAAGCACATTCGAACGGAAAGTCCTCCGACGAATTTTCGGAGCAGTTTACGACCGAGATGGATGGCGCATCCGGCACAACCATGAACTGTAGATGAGCTGGGAGTTTCGAAAATCGTCAAACTACAACATTTTCATTGGCAGGGCATGCACAACGAATGAACGGTGTTCGCATATCTAAACAAGTAATGAACGGACGACGGAGCGAGACTGCGAGGAGGACCGAGAGTTTTTTAGCAGAGCTCAGTATATGCTGACGCCGTGCAACTACTGGGCTTCCAAGATTGGAGGACGCGGTCACGTGACCGAGATAATTGGGGAACAGCGATCCAGGCGACCAAGGCCCAACGTCGGGCTGTTGCGCGACGATGATGATAATTTGGATTGATTTGTTATTATTATTATTTGGAGATTTTGCATTCGGGGATTTTGTCTTTGGAGATTTTGTGTTTGGAGATTTTGTAATTGGGGATTATTCTTCATTTGAGTGTTTTGTGATTGGAGATTTTATATAGTTCCATAGTATCAATACTGGAAAAAAAGCCAATAAGCCGTAAAAATTTAAAAAAGAATCTAAAGACCGGAAACATTCTTTTTACAGTGCAGGTTGGAATGTGTTTTCCATGACGCCAAACTGATTGACGAAAGTGGTGCAGTAAATGATGCTAACATGAAGGCTACACTCGGAGCTGAGTTAAAACTTGAACCCGAATACTTGCAACTTGCCATTAAGGCATTCAATAATTGCTATTCATTAGGTAAATATCAAAATCATCAAGTACTACGTACTACTATACTACTATATAGGTATATACTACAATATGTGATACTTTCAGCAAAACAATCAGCTGGAAATAAAAAAAAGGATTCGTGCGACCTTGTTCCCGCAGTGACTTTGGATTGTTTAAATAGACATATGTTTGCAAACTGTTTACCTAGTAAGTGGAAAAATAGTCCGACTTGCGAGGCCAGTAAAACGTTTGTGCAGAAATGTCCTGTTATGGTCGTGTAGGAGTAATCAATATATAACAATTTCAATGACATGCTCTCTCTATAATATAAAAAATGTTTACTTCAAATACCGATACAAAATACAACAATGCAAATTATGATCTTAAGCATTTTTAGAGTTATCGCAAGCATATAGCCGAAGGTTAAATGTGAATCCGCAACATAAGTTTAATGTTAAAAGGAGGGGTTTCTCCGTTTTTTAGGTCGCCTTACTAATAGTACAATATATGAGTATAGGTACTCTTCGGGATTTGGCTTCCGAGTAGTCTTCGCATTCTATCATCTTGATCTAGATATGGATATCGCGTTTGCAAATTTCGAAATTCCAAATTATTTTTTTCGACAGAATGACGCCCAAGCACTACGCAGTCTACCATGGATGCTCTTCCATCTCTGCCTGCTCACTTGAACGCTTTCCTGGGTATTCAAAGGCAATGCTAATCCACTCGTGAAACGTTCCCAGCTCACTCATATATTTTTTCTAGTCAATTGAAATTGTGTTAATACGTAGGTTGTCTTTTAGGTTTTGCATATAGGGCGTCACCTGCTTCTGCCGAGGGAAAAGTGATTTCCCCAGCCGGGGCCCCGGAAACTAAAAGGTTGCCCAAAATCTCAATTTAATTTTTAAAATGTGTCTTCACTTTGGTCACTTTACATGATAGCCCTAAGCAACTCAAAGTAACTAACCAATAATTTTTGGAGTTCGGTCACACGCATTTGGATGCAGACACCATCCATGTCTCAGTTGAAGAAGAAAGAAGAAAAAGTCCACAACGGTACATATTGACATATCGAAGGACTAGGCTAATTTGATAAGGACCATACCAACAAAAAACGCCCATAAAAGTTGTTGAGCATCCGCAGGAAATATTTATGGACTGTCTATAAGTCCCTCCTTTCATCTTGCTTTGTCCATTAAAAAAAAGAGTATTAACAACGAACCCATAAAGCAGCTGCGAATAAAGGGGATCCAATATCGATTTTGACGCGTTCGGTAGCCGTGAAGTCTCGGTCGCCACTCTACGATTTTCAATAAGGTTTATCTCGTAAACCGACAAATATGATTCGGAAGAATTTTATAGGAAATTTAATAAGCTTTAATTTGTTCTAGAACATATTTTCCTAGAGTTCACCGTTTCCGAAATCGAAAAACCCAAAAAAATTAAACCTTCCCCCACCCCTCCCACCGTAAACTCACCTCCCAGGAGCGGGGAATTTTGGTATGTTTACCTACTAACTACTCCTAACGAAGTCTTGAAGTCAAAAATAATCGTATATTCCATGCACCCTACAATGTATTCTTTGACTGGTCTAAGAACGAATACAAGGAAATACTATCTCTACATGACCACCTACTGTAAGGGACATATAGGATATAAAGGACATAACGGACATAAGGGATATAAAGCCAACTCAAACGCACATTTGGTCTAGGATGCATACCCCCAGATTTGCATTTGTAGAAATTCTAAATATGTATGTGTGTAGTGTAGCTTGAAAGCAAATCGTACCTGGGGACGGGTAAAAAGTATCGATGACCATCACAACTTTTTGTTTTATGATTGTCATATGTTCAATATAATGAATTTAATGTAGCGAATAGATAAGTGGGTGTACAATAACACGTAACGAAATTAATGAACCATGCCTGTATGTATACATATTTATACTACCATAGTTTTGTTTTTGTGGAAAAAGTACAAATCTTTGAAATAAATATCAGCTCATCTGACATGCATCCCACTCCAGTCAATAAGCGTTACTAGAGAGAAGTGTCGGAACACTAAAAGTTCACTTTGAGGTTTTGTTTGGACTAGTAATCATACTAAAAGTTTTCGAAACTACGAGGTGTGAAAAAGGGAAGGGGAGGGACGAAGAAGGTGCCATTTTTGCGGTTTTTAATTAAAAACCACTAAATTCCCTATAAGAGGATTTGGAATATTTTTTGATGTGTAAACATCTTATCGCGCGGTACGGTGTAAAGCTGTGGAATCTGTGGAATGCGTAAAAAATTTTAGTGTGTACATGTGAATTTTCTCTTCTTTAGTGTGCACATGTGAATTCCCGGCCTTTTGTATTCCGTGCTTCACTTTATGTACACTGCATAGCGAGCACAAGGAATATTATCGGAAGCTGCATAAGCCACGGGGAGCGAATCAGATTCATTAATATGCGGTCCCGGGTTCAATTCCCATCGTGTCGAACTTTTCTTTTTTTTCTAATAAATACAATATATAATATAATAAATACAATAAATATACAAATAATGTAATTTTAATATAACCTCGTTAAAGAATTTGTTTTTGCCTAAAGTCAAGCTTGAGCTGTAAATGAAAGTTTGTATATGTGCATCTTCCTAACGACATGATCAAGCCGAAATGATATTGGAAAATTTCGTGGTCATTGTATTCAGGCTTCGCGTGAATGGTATCACACCTACTATAGTCTGTGTTGCTATAAATGGTAAATGCAGAATGGATCAACCATTCTGCATTTACTACTTTGAAATTAGCAGTAAAACATGTTCCTATTCCACTGGTCCTATGAGGAGTATATGAAATAGTGTGCCGATTTAGCTTAAATTTAGAAATTTGATTAATGTGAAATTTGGTAAGGATATTTTTAGAAATAAAGAAGTTCTTTTCAGACAAAAACTTACTTTTGGAGCGGTCGTTCCTGTGGCACCTATATGACGCAGTGGTGCGATTCCGTTGGTTCCGATATATGTATATACAGCGTGCAATGGAAAGAAGGCTTTGTACAAAAAGATGGACAGACAGACGGACAAAGCTTAATCGACTCATCTCGTCATACTGACCAAGAATACGTATAGTTTATATGGTCAGAGATGCTTCATTCTGTACGTTGCAACTTTATGACAACGTAAATATACCCTATCACAATCGGGAAGGGTATAAACATCGGTTACCGAGTTAGGATTGATTTCTGGACCATATGCAGCGTACACACCTATAACGCGAAATACAGACTCACGATCACGACATTTTCAGCACCGACTCCAACGCAAAGTAGCCAAGCATATTTGGGTTCACACTTAGCCATCCATACCGCTGTCGCGACGACTCAATACCTACTGGCCTGACTGGACTGGTCAAATGATTCTTTAAGAATTGTTTGTTTGATACCACAAAATAAGAATTAAAATCTGTCTTCAAATCCGAATATTTCAACCTCTCCAATCTTATAATCATCTATTTGGCACAAAAGATCCATAACTCACAATATAATGACCAATCATAGTCAAATTTAATGAGAAATCATAAGTCGCGATTTGACTATTGAAGCCTATGCTCATAGAAGGAAAACGAATCTAAAAAAAAATTGTATGACTATCTATGCCGGGGACTTGGTTCGTAGGAGATATGGAATTCATACGGCACAAAAATAATCGGCTTAAAGCCAATTCTTCCTCTGTCACTTGATTTCGTCCACACCACGTCATACTCTTCAGGAGCCGCCTTAATCCAAACCAAGTGACCGAAGCTTTATGCCGATTATTTTTGTGTGGTAGTGGAGAGCGAGTTTGAGTCATTTTTTACTTAGACTCGCAATGACCCACTCCACTTTTATTCTTAACAACTATGATATGCGCTTATGCGTGAATAAACACAGTGACATATATATCTTTTGTATTCAAACTACAGCTTTATTTAAACGATTTTTATATAAAACAATAGGGGAGCAGGAAGGGAAACTTTGACAAAAAACGTGCGGAAGAAGAACTTTTTCGAAAATTATCCATTTTTGCGGGTGGATATCTCGGAAACTGTTAGAGATAGGAATAAACGCTATTACTCGTTTACCATTTTGAAGGGAATTTATAATAATTCTCTTTAATTTTGCTCTACATTAGGTTAGGTTAGGTTAAGGGGCTGCCGTGCTACACACAGCACACTTAGGCCTCCGAAGGCCCGTTGTGACACCACCCGGAAAAGAAAAACCGTCTCCTTAAGAGGGCTGCGTATCAAACCAGCCCGTGCTACTGATATAGCGATTTAACCGGAAGGCGCATATATTCTTAAGGTCATCCAAATCATGAAAGATCCGCGAGCCCAGAAAGTAGCCCCTCCTGCCAGCCAAGGCCGGACAATGACAGAGAAAGTGGAGGATGGTCTCCTCCTCCTCCTCATCTCCACAACTCCTGCAGAAATCATGATGGGGGATATTAAGCCTCCTGGCATGCTCCCCGATTGCGCAGTGTCCGGTAATAACTCCAACAACTCTGCCAATGTGCCTCCTATTCATCGAAACCAGGCCGGCAGAGCTGCCGGAATCTAATATCGGCCAAATCGACCTTGTCGTATTGCATGTTGCCCCGTTGAGCCATCTTGTATTGGCCCTGTTGACAGCAGTGGCCTTAATCGCCGATTTACACATAGCAAAAGGCATTGCTATATCCTCCAATCTTACGTCAAACCCCCCAGTTCTGCCCTCTCGAGCCAGATCATCCGCCACGCAGTTTCCCACGAAACCACTATGGCTCGGTATCCAACACAGGGTGATGTTAAAGAAGCCACCCACCTCTTCCAGAGCTGCGCGGCAATTCTTAATGGTTTTAGAAGTTATCAAGACGGACTCGATTGAGCGAATAGCCGCCTGACTATCCGTATAAATAACAATGTCCCTTGCAGTGATGACAGATCTGCTTAGACGGGACAAGGCCAACGAGATCGCCGAGATTTCCGCCTGTAGGATGCTGCAGAAATCAGGGAGACGAGCTGACAGAGTGATTCCCAGGTCTTCGGAAAATATACCAACCCCGACCCCTTCGTCGGTCTTGGAGCCATCCGTATAGATCGCCATAAGATCCGAGGTCGAAGGCATATCTTCCATCCACTGGCTCCTCGTCGGAATCACGCTAGTAAAGTTTCTGCCGAAATGGTAACCAGGGGGTGTATAGTCCGTCTCTGTAGGGAGATTCAGGTCGCTCAGTATAGTGGAGTGCCCCTTATTTAGCGCCCGCCACTGTCCCGCCTCGCGAAGGCGCAGAGCCGTGTTAGCCGCCAGTTGTTCTCCCTGAATATCCAGCGGAAGCAAGCCGAGTATCATATCGAGTCCGGCTGACGGGGTGGTCTTAAAAGCCCCCGTGATGGCCATCGTGGCCAGCCTTTGCACCTTCTCTAACAGACCACAGTAGGCCGCCGTTCAAAGTGCTGTCCACCATACACAAATACCGTACAACAATATGGGACGTACAACAGCTGTGTATATCCAGTGTACCGCTTTGGGCTGAAGGCCCCAGTTCTTACCTATGGCTCTCCTGCACGAATACAGCGCAACAGTGGCCTTCTTTACTCGTTCCAGAATGTTGAGTTTCCACTGTAATTTCCTATCAAAAATTAGACCTAGGAATTTGGCCTTATCAGAGAAAACCAGATTAGTTCCCTCCAGGGTAGGAGGCACAATAGGGGGAATCGTGTGCCTTCTAGTGAAAAACACAAGCTCCGTTTTATCCGGGTTGGCCTTGAGGCCGCACCGATTTGCCCACTCCACTAGAATGGAAAGAGCATTCTGCAACACACCACTAAGGGTTTCAGGAAACCCTCCCTTGACGGCAATGGCGATGTCGTCCGCATAGGCAATAACTTTGCACCCAATCTTCTCCAGATCCACTAGCAGTCCGTTGACCGCTAGATTCCAGAGCAAAGGGGACAGAACACCGCCTTGAGGGGTTCCCCTACAGACAAACCTGGATGCCGCCGATGTACCCATGGTTACATGAATAAGTCTTGAACTCAATAACATATTGATAAGTGCGCAGAGCGACTCATCAACCTGCAGACTCGAGAGCGCCTCAACGATTGCACTTGGTAGTATATTGTTGAAAGCGCCCTCAATATCCAGAAAAACAACCATCGTGTATTCCTTTTGCTCCAGAGATTTCTCAATGAAACTAACCAAGGAATGCAGTGCCGTGTCCACCGATCTGCCTTTCCAATAAGCATGCTGCGACATAGATAAGGAGCGCGCCGATATGTTGTTACGCAGATGGACATCTATTAATCTCTCCAGTAATTTCAGCAATGTCGAGGATAGACTACTCTGCTCTACATTACTTTTACGTATTTTTTTCCTTTAATACGTAATATTCGCAAATTTTCAAATTTCAGTCCTTAAAATTGACATGCCATTCGGAAGCTAACATAATTGTTAGTTCAAAGTTATTATTTGAATTTCTAAAGAAAAATCGATTTGAAATTTCTTTAAGTTTAAACAGTTTAATTTTTAAAGTAACGGTGATCTTTGCAACTGAGAAAAAATTGAAATTTTATATAGAAATTTTATATAGTTTCAGAAAGTGAAGTCTCGAATTAAATAATCGGAAGTGGAAAATTTGATTTTTACGGACAAGTCAAGTTTCTTGAAACAATTTACAAGAAATGCTATAACGAATAACGTAACGGTTAAAGTGAGAGTGTCCATGTCATATGTTAATTTTCCTCAAATTAACACTACTATCTATCATTAAAATATTAACCATCAAGAACGGTACACTCTTTTTAACCTACGGCTAACGGTTTCCGATATATAAGCAAAAAAAAAAGAGGAAGAATGTCACCTTCTTCGTCTTTTCCCTCATTTTCACTCCAGGTCTGGGGGGGGGGGACTTTTAATACGTTTACATTCTAACTAGTCCAAACAAAACCCCATAGCTCATTTTTAACGTACCGACATTTTGTGTAATTTATAATTGGGAACCAGTGTACTAGAAAAAGCTAATTATCCAAATAATTATATAATACATATACATATGTATTTTTTAATTACTTGAAATCAGAATTCTACAGCAAATGAAGACCAAAAGAACAAAATCGAAAATTATTTGCTATACCTATAAATACATATTTCGGAGCAAGGAAATTTGTATATCGTTCTTGCGCTTGATTCGAATATGGTGCATTCGTGGTTTATTCAGTTTTTTGGAGTCATGTTAGCAGTTCCGGTACAGTTTGATCAAATAAAAACAATCATATTGACAAATTATTTTAGTTTAAATTTACTTTACCTATTCCAGATTACTGTTCGGGGTGAAATTGATTGTTCAAAACCTCCGCCAATGATTCCTAGTAACGGGGTACTTGTGTGATTTAATATTCTGTATTTAATTTTTCACCCACTTCCTACTTGCAATTTATTATTATCCGCAATTTCAACAGAAACTTACATGACTATTTAAATTCAATGTAAAATAATAAAAAAAATTCACAGGTTTTCCCAGAATGTTGCGAAGACTTGAAATGGACGCAAACTACTCTTGAAAAAAAATGCTACAAACTAGCGAATTTGGCAGTAAGTACCCGTACATAGGTATACTAAAATCTTTCAAAATTATGTACTTCTAAGTAACCATATCATCAATACTGAAAAAAAGTAAAAAAAATTATAATAAGTCGACAAATACAGTTCATAGATCAACCTGATTAGTAACCGCTAACAATCTTTTTACAGTGCAGGTTAGAATGTGTTTTCCATGAGACCAAAGCGATTGACGAAAGTGGTGTAATAAATGATGCCAACGTAAAGGCTGCACTCGAAGCAGAGTTGCGACTTGAACCTGATTACTTACCAATTGCCATTAAGGCTTTCAATAATTGCTATTCGTTAGGTAAATTTCAATATTATTATGTAATACATACTACATGCGAGTACATATATACTATAATATGTGAAATTTTCAGCAAAACAGTCAGCTGGAAATAAGCAAGAGGATTCGTGCGCCCTTACTCCCTTATTAACTATGAGTTGTTTAACTAGACATATGTTTGCAAACTGTTTACCGAGTAAGTGGAAAAGTAGTCCGGCCTGCGAGGCTGGTAAAGCGTTTCTGCAGAAATGTCCTATTAAAATCATGTAATAATATACAGAATGTTTTCTTCGAATACCAATACAAAATACAAATAATGCAATTATTATCCGTGTTTTTCTGAACAGAACAAAAAGATCGCTAAAAATTTGTACAATCAGGGCACGCTTCTGATAAAAATATCTGGGGCCTCTGTTCTTATACAATAGTTGCATCATAAGAACAGGAACCCCAGATATTTTGTCAGGAGGGTGCCCTGACTGTACAAATTTTTGGCGAGCTCTATCTACCACTAAAATTAGAATGCCATTGTTCAGTCCTACGATATCCTCTATAATTGGTCTGATTCTGAACACTCGATTCTACAGGATATCGCGCTTCAGATGGTAAATGTCTTAATGGTAGATAGTACCGTTCATTTGTGGAAAATTGACACCAAAATGGGCACTCTGTCTTTAACCGTTACAGAGCTATAGCATTTTTTGTCAATTGTGTCAAAAAGCTTGATATGCCGAACAAAATCAAATATGCATTTACCTAATCATTTAATCCGATATTTGACCCCACTTTCTGAAACTACATACATAAAATTTCATATAGACGATAGTGATCCAAAAGTATAGGGGAAGGGGGTCAAAGGTTTTCTATGTTCTTAGCTTTTCTTGATTTATAGTCTAGGCCCGGGGTCGGTAAACTCCGGCCGGCGAGAAAAATCCAGCCCGCCTCTAGGTTTCATCCGGCCTGCAAGTCAATATTGTTTTTAACATGAAACAATTGCATTAAAAAAATATAAATATGTAGTTCGAGACTAAGTTTTTCGTCAAAATGCTCGCCCAGCCACACTACTAGGTAAAGTGCATTAGCTGGGTGATTGGCGAGCGTTCGCAGCGTGTAAGTACGAAATGTTTTTTTCTCGGTATACAAAGATTAATGGCTAATTACTACTAGCTGATGAATATTATTCCCACTCGATGTGCGGGAAAATTCACTTGTTCCCAAGTTGCTCGAAATTTGAGAAGTACGACATTTGGCGAGCATTTGCCGGGTGCGCGCGGAGTCGTAAATAATGAGGTAGCACCATAAGACTCTTCACCCCACACCCACGTCAATTTGTGTCGCAAGAGCAGTTAGTTAAAGACGTTGCAGGGGTGTGCTAACTGCAACTATAGAAATGTACTATTATTAACCTTTTTTTTTTTAAATTTAAAAATTCTATTATTTTTAGTTTGTTTATGCTAGTGACGGAGCGAGACTGCGAGGACGACCGAGATCTCGTTGGGAGAGCTCAGTAGGTGTGGACGCCGCGCAGCTGCTGGGCTCCCGAAATTGGAGGACGCGGTCACGTGACCGACATAATTGGAGGACAATGATCCAGGCGGCCAAGGCCCGACGTCGGGCTGTCGCGCCACGATGATGATGATGATGCTAGTGAAATGCCGCTTTTCTGTAAATTTTCATATTTCTAGGTATAACGGTCCCGAAATGCAAAGGGGGGGGGGACAAACTCGAATCACATATTTTCCTCTCTCCCTCTTTTCTCCTTTCTTCAAATTTGAAACAAATTCCAAAAATGAAATGTACTCGACGGTACCTTTCCTACGATACCCCACTTGCCTAGATCAAACGAAAAAAAAAATTCGACCTTCATTTCCCCTCTATGGAGATCCCCCCTTAAAGTTGACCTATTACGACGCAGCGCTTTCTCCAGAGAATTATAGTATTTCTACATATTTCCACCAAATTTCGTGCATGTAGCTTCGGCGGTTCGTGAGATATTTCATGGACAGACAGACAGACAGACAGACGGACAGACAGACGGACAGACAGACGGACAGACGGACAGACAGACGGACAGACAGACAGACGGACGCATGACCGATTTCATAAGGGTTTTGCTTTTATACAA
This sequence comes from Chloromyia formosa, assembly GCA_964017055.1. Lineage (NCBI taxonomy): Eukaryota > Metazoa > Arthropoda > Insecta > Diptera > Stratiomyidae > Chloromyia > Chloromyia formosa. Next base: position 12,323,308 of record OZ024818.1, on the reverse strand, counting down.
AACCCTAAAAGAAAAACGTTTAGAGGTTTCGAGGAGAAGCCATCGATCCTATCCAACATATAGGTAGATGAGTTTTGGTATACCTCTCCACTTATCTGGGAATACGCTCATAGACATAGACGGGGGATGACACTGGGGAGAAGTAATGTCGGTATATGGATAAGTTTAGTTTGTGTTAGGTTTTCAAATAAAGTAATTGAGGACAGGAATTGGCCTTAAATAGTATAAAAGTAATATACAATACTATAAGTTTGGAGATATTTCGGGGGGTGTTTGAACGCACCTGGAAAAACACATCCTACAGTGCAGAACAACAAAGAACATAAAGCGATACTAAATTATTGGGCAAACATCACAATGTTAAAGTAAATTGAAAAAATGGGAAAAATCTGGAGTAGCGAATAATTAAAAGTCCATTACAAAGTAGTAACCAGTACATAAATAAAAAACAGCCCATCTAAAATTAAAGCTAATTATATTACCTACAAGCTCAATTCTATTGATTTTTTTGGGATGAGTATTTTTCCCGATAATCGGCAATACACATAAATCGCAAAACCAAAATTTTTAGTTTTTCAAAGAAAATTTTCTTGTGAAGCTGGTTCTTACGTTAAATTTTAGGAGTCTTATGTTAACCAGGTACATCTCTTGACCGAGCGATAAATCAATTAAAGCCTTTGGAACGTCGTTTAGCAAAGAACAAAGTTGAGGGAGTGTTTGAACCTTTCGGCATGGTCCAATGCGGAAAGGATCCGAGAACACGAGATCGAAAACACTCCACACTTTTACATTCCACACCACGGAGTAGTGAATAAATCGAGTACACCTATCAAACTATCAAAGTCGTTTTCAATGCGTCCAGTAACATGGATAGCAGTCTACCACTGAACGAAATCCTATATACGGGTCCCAGTCTTCATCAGGGTATAGCCACCATAATCATGTACTGGAAATTTCCTCGGTTCGCACTAGCAGCGGAAGCGGAGAAAATATTTCTCCAAGTCCGAGTATCTGGACGGGATGAGCGGGATCCCCCGTCTACCCGTTAAACATTTAAATGATTAAAAACCGTTTCGTTTGGAGTCAGTTCGGCACGCTATCTAGCTAAGCTACAAAGAGAAGGATACAACAAATTGTACTGGATGAAGGTGACCATTTCCAGCGGCAGCTAAAACCCTTATCAGTCAACCATACGTAGGTGATATATGAGCGACATCTCGGAATGCTGTCGATACGATAGGAGGATTTAAGTTACGCAATAGGTGGCTAGTTAGAGAAGGACATTAGACATAGACACCATACCCGAATATGATCGGATGGTATCCCCAATGCACCACATAAATGGATGCGAAGGATTTAATGTTGGGTGTACTTTGGTGAAGATCGTCTTCCAATATGGATAAATCTAACCGAAGAGTGGTTTAAATATACGAAGAGATCGGTTCTTTTCTTTGTTGCTAAACCTTTTGATCCGATAGGGTAATATGCACCGGTCATTATACCAGCAAAGATGTTTATGCAGAAAAATTATTGCTACTTGGTTTGGACTGGGATCAACCACTCCCAAGGAAGGAAGACATTGAATTTGGGAGTATGAGACCATCTTTGGCTAAATTGACATATCCGTATATTCTTCGGCTACAGTGAAGACCATATCTCTTCGTCGAATTGAATTATGCGAAGTTATACAGAAGCTAATTACTCGCTATGCCACACTAGGGGTTAAGGCAAATAGAATACACATATACCTAATCTAATGCTAGTACAAGTGTGTTTATGTGCGACATACAAGAGAAAATAAAAATAGTGTCACTGAACTTGGAAATCATGGTCATGGAGTGGATAAAACTAGTAGTTCAATAGTAAATTTATACTAGAGATCGAATTAAAATATTTTTTTTGCTAAAGCAATTAGAGGTAATTTTAGATCAACCCATCGGATGTAGTACTTAACATGATTGATTCTAATAACATTATAAACGATAATTGAACATAAAATACTAGAAAAAAAATAATAACTTCAACTAATACGATTATTATGGGACAATGTAATAAATTTCCTTTCCCCCAAATATTTATATAGCTAACCAATTTTCCAATTTTCATTTCAATTTTTTTTATTATTGAAAGTTGAGTTCTACTTTCAATTATAAAAAATTGAAATGAAAATTCAAAAATGGTTTAGCTATATAAATATTTGGGAAAAAGGAAATTTATTACAACGTGCTCGCGGTTCATTCGAATATGGAGTGGGTATTTGTTCTGTTTGTTGGAGTTGTGCTAACATTAGCGGTGCAGTAAAAATTAAGACTGTTTAAAAAAACACAATTGTTATGGTAAATTATTTGATCAATTCCAGATTCCTATTCGAGGTCAAATTGATTGTTCGAAACCTCCAGCAGCCATTCCAAAAAATGTGGTACGTATGCTTCTCTTTAAACTTTTCATTAACACCGAGTCAAACAAAAGCGTAAAAATACACCTAATATCTGGACCATCCTTACCAACATTTATTTCCGTTATCGATGGCTACTTTCACACGACGCTATTCGTTATGCCGGGTTTCCACCAAAGAGACAGTTTTGAAAAACACGGACAAAAACTGTTTTTCTAAACAAAAACACATATGTTCTGTAAAAACAGAACAGTTTTGAAAACATTTGTGTCTCTAAAAACTGTTTTAGGAAACAAAACACAAACAAAATGTTCTTGTTTTCTAGAACAGATCAAAGGAAAACACATTTGTTCTTGTTTTTTTGTCTGCTTGGTTGAAACACGCACTTTTGTTTTCTGCGACAATTCTGCACAGTCAGTTATCAGTTGTAATTTTAAAGGTTGAAGTGATATAAATTTTACCTTTTTTGTGTTTTTTAACTTAAAATGTGTTCAAACAAAAAGCAGTTAACTGAGTGCAATTATAAAATCCTCGTTGTCTGACATTTTCTGGGAACAAGATAAACAGAACTAGAAACAAAACCAGTCTGTTCAGTTGAAACAGTTTGTTTACATAAAACAGAACTGTTTTCAGAAAACAAAACTTGTTTCTGTTTTTGTTTTTGAAAACAAAACTGTTTTTTAAAACTTTCTCTTTGGTGGAAACCCGGCATTACGGTATTTTTTCTCGGATGAGCTTTTCTCGAAATCGAAACAGAATTTCACACGTCGACATTCAATTTTCCATGTAATTGGTTTTATCCAATAGTCTCCGATGTGAAAAGCTACGGCATTCGAACTTTACCGAATCGCAGTGGCAAGTGCGGTATGTTCACAAATGTAACTTCGTGTGAACTCTCTCTCTAATTGCCTTGACCCCTCCCGGGGCATGGGCGCGTCAACATCTCTAGCATTTCTATGCCTTGTTGACGTTTCAATAGAATTGCCACTTTTCGGAAGTGCAGTTGCTAGCATGCACCTCCTATCCGCGCCATCTTTATACTAACAAGCTCGGAGCACTGCGAGAGTTCTATTAGTACTCTTAGTGTGAACACCTTCTTATGTACATGTACACTGCCACTGTTTCATTCGATGATAACTCCCGTAAAATAACAAGTACCGTACACGTCGTGTGAAAGCGGACAATGTGTGCTCCCCTCCGAAACAAAATCTTAACTAAACTAACTAGACTTATAATCATATGAAGCAACGTGCCGCCATTTATATTCACCAGCTGAGTCCTATCAGTAAATTAGGATCTCTCCGAGCTTAGATAAGTCGTCTGAATACCTACAAGGCAGACCCGCTAGACAGCTAGCTCAGCTATCGGTAGTTTGGGCGGGGTGGGGCGTCACTGGCTGCCCTTACAACACTAGAAATAGATATTTCGCGCGTCGGCCCGAGTGCCGAAACTATACGGGAAGTGCCTCACAGGGTATACAAAAAAAAAGAATTGACCGGCGAAAATACCTAACCGTCCCTACCACTAGCACGGGAGCCCCCTGATGGCGATGGGAGCCGATGAGAAAATTAACCGACGAGAACGGTTTCAATCGGTTAAGCACGAGAGTCTTTAATCTCAGGGTCGTAGGTTCGGGCCCCACGTCGCCTGTAATGAGCCATGTGATCTGTCGGTATATGAAACCAGAGACCGAGGGTCCCATTACACCCGGACCCCGAGACGAACGCGAGGGCATCTGCGCCGTCCGCCTATCATTTCATTCTTATCGGCGCTTTATTTTATTATTCCCCATTTTTGCCTCCCATGTTTGTGTTGTCTTCCCCAGGTCTATGAATTTTTATTAATACGTACAGGACAGGGGCAACGAGCGGCGCAAATCCCGCCCACGAACTGAGCTATGTACTTCAAGCATAGATCGCTGCCTGCTTAGCCCATTGAGGGGACTTTTTTTCGCCAGATGGCACGGCCCGATCTTCACGGTCATTATGTTACATTAGGCTCGGGCATCTTCGAATGCCCACCAAACCGTCCGTTAGAAAATGCAGTGTTCAAAGAGAGCAGTAACAGAGCGATACTACCAGAAACATTGAAATTGGCGAAAGAAAATCAGCTTCAAAGTGCTACTTTTTGTGAAGCTGTCCCTCTGATCATTTATTACCCATTTATTATCCTCAGATACAGCAGTAAACTATACAAAAAAAAATCCTTAAAAAAGTCTTTGCAATCGTCGGAATTTATGGGACATTTTTTATAGTTGTCTAGTTCTGGCTCATATTTTCTCTCGACTACTCTGTACCGTGCTCCTGGATAACTTAGCTCCTTTATCGAATAAAATGCATTTTTAAAACGTATTTAACATACATAATTCTAATGGATCTCTTAATATAGAATAAAAAAATAAAAAAAATTATAAAAACAAAATTCATTTCTTTTCCATAGGTTAGTGAAGAATGCTGTGTCCCTGTGAAATGGACGGAAACTGTCCTAGAAAAGAAATGTAAAGCTGAACCTAATGATGTCGTAAGTAGAGAAATTTGATTCATTGTTTATAGCACACGAACTAACCATAAATCGTTATACATACTCGTATAAGGCGCGTTCTTTAGTACTCCTGTAAGGTTTAGTGCAGCACGCAATTACAACCATGCGTTAACTTGGATTAACCTGGACAAATCAATGTTGAGTGCATCGCTAAAATAGCGAATAATAAATGGAGGAGTAGAAAATTCGTAATTTATTTTAAGTTTTGATATCAACATGTCGTAGATGTTTATCTGGATATGTTCCTCATTCTAACCTCACAATCAAAAGTGATCAAAAATAAAGTAACGCTAGCGGTCCAGTGCACTTTTGAAATTTCATCTGAATAGTTAACCCGGCAGTTTACCCTAAACTACACAAAGGAGTATAAAAGAAGGCGTCTAACAATATAGATCAATCCTGGTATTAACGGTAACATCCGTTTTGCAGTGTCGATCCGAATGTCTTTTCCATGACGCCAAGTTGATTGATGAAAACGGTGCAATCAATTCTGCTAATGTGAAAGCTACGTTCGAAGCCGAGTTGAATCATGAACCTCATTACATTCCCATTGCCGTTAAGGCATTCGATATGTGCTACCCGTTAGGTAATAATATCAGTATGATTGATGAAGTTTTTTAATATGTAATAAATAAATCACCATTTTCAGCACTAAAAGATGCCAATAATAGAAAAATAGGATCATGCGCCCTTGCTCCTGCATTGACCTTAGATTGTGTTATTAGAACTATGTTTGCTAACTGTTTGCCTAGTAAGTGGAAAAGCAATCCAAACTGCGACGCTGCAAAAACATTTATGGACAAATGTCCAATACGACATGTTCCATGATTTATCGGTAACATAAAAAGTGTTCATTTCAAATGCTGATACAAAATACAATAAATAGTGCAATTATCATATTTAGCATTTTTATTTTCATAGGAAGCATAAAATCCAATGCATAGTTGAAATTTATACCGCACCACAATCCAACCTATTCTTCGGAGTACAATCTATTTGAAACACCGCGACATTGCAAGATGAACAATGGTAATGTTGATTTTTGCATTTCGAAACGAGATTAAAGCGGCCATTCCACAGTCAAATATGTACAATATTTGACTTCTTTTTGGGCCAAATTTTTTTTAGTGTTTTTTTAGTGTAATAGCAATCATTTTTTGATCAAAAGTTTTTTTTTTTTTTATGTTTATACCAAAGCTTAGGGGGTAACCCTTTGATGCGAGAGCACAGCGTTGGCGGTAAGGGATTAAGGTAGTGGGGAGATGGGTTGAGTTTGAATAAGGTGACGGTGTACATTCCGTTTAAATTTTTGTAGGTCATAGTTGCGGGGGAAAACAAAAGATGGTAGACCGTTCCACATTCGTGTTGTCCTAGATATAAACGAGTCATGGAATTTGGCGGTGCGACTATTGCTGAGTTCTAGAAGATGAGGATGGACACGACTGGCTAGTCGGGTGTTACGTAAAGGAAAAGTACGCTCAGGAATTAGGTTGGCTATTTCATCAGAGCAGCGGCGGTTGTAGTAGCGATAGAAGAGTGAGAGACAGCCGACACTTCGCCGGTGCTCAAGCGGTTCGATTTTAGATGTTATGGGTTCCTCGCCAATAAGCTTGAAGGCTTTCCGTTGAACTTTGTCTAACGCGGATAATGCGGTTCTACCTGCGCCTGCCCATATGTGGGAATTAAATTCAAGTCTCGGTCTTATATGAGCCTTGTAAATTTGAGCCAGATCAGATGGTGAAAAGTATCTTTTACAGCGATTCAGAAAGCCCAGACACTTCATTGCGTTTTTTGCAACGCAAAAAATGTGGTCGGACCAATTTAGTTTACTGGAGATGTTAATACCTAGTATGTGCAGTATGGGCGAATCAGGAATGCTGACCCCATCGACAAGAATGGGTTGGGCGGTAGGTGGAGCACATCGCTTATTGGAAAGTAGACAACATTGAGTTTTTGAGGCGTTAAACTCTACTCGATTCGCTTTCCCCCATGCAATAATTTTTGAAATGTCTTCATTTAGTGAGTCAAACATGCGATCTCTGTTGATAGATGTTGAATTTCGGCGAGAGTCAGCTACAGAGTTGAAAGAGTAAGTGTAGTCAAGGGTGCTATCGTCTGCAAAGCTATGGATTGAGTTGGAAGTCACGCTGAGAAGATCGTTGATGAAGAGAAGGAAGAGTGTTGGTGAAAGGACTGTACCTTGGGGGACCCCTGCGTTGGTGGTATGGCAATTTGATTTAACTCCATCAAGGACGACCTGAAGCGAACGGTCGTGAAGGAAACTTTCGATCGATTTAACTAATTTTGGGTCCAAACCAAAAGCCTGGAGCTTAGCTAGAAGAGCCGGATGCCAGACTCTATCAAAAGCTTTCGAAATGTCGAGGGCAATGATTTTAGCTTCGCCAAATTGGTGGATACAGCGATTCCATCTTTCGGTGAGGTATGTCATTAGGTCACCGGTGGAGCGCGAAGACCGGAAACCATATTGCCGATCATTGATGAGATGATGTGAGTCAAGGTAGCTCATTAGTTGGTTGTTAACCAGGGTTTCGAAAACTTTTGATAGGGTCGAAGTTAGTGCTATTGGTCGGTAGTTAGATGGATCACATGCTTCTCCTTTCTTGGGGATTGGTTGGACATGAGATAAAATAGTTTCCACGATGATGGGAACACTCCTGTTGCGTAGGACAGGTAAAAGAGTTTTCGGAGAGGTTTGGCTAGCGAGGAAGCGCAGTGTCTGAGAACTAAGGGGGAGATGCCATCAGGTCCAGCCGATTTTGATACATCGAGTTTTGAGAGTACTTTAAATACTTCCCTAGTGCGGAAATGCAAAGGTCTCTGGTGTGAATCACATAGGGGTATGGCTGGTGGACTCTGAGTAGTGGGTAGTAGGCAAGAGTTTGCAACAAAAGTTTCGGCCAACAGGTTGGCCTTGTCTTGCGGTTCACTGTATATTTTGCCATCATATACCAGTGGTGGAATAGAAGAGGAGGTGAAGTTATTCTTCACAGATTTGACGAGTGACCAGAAACCTTTGCTACCTTTCCGTTGAACGAACACTTTCTGCCTAATTTTGCTGTCAAACTGGAATTTAGCCTTATTTATGACTGATTTGCAGATGTTACGCGTAGAATTGTAAACTTCTCTCAGTTCGACAGAGGGGCATTGTTTGTATGCACGGTATGCCGCTTCTTTTCTCTTTATAGCCTCTTTGCAATCTCTGTTAAACCAAGAGTTGGTGGTTGGTTTGGTATTCTTAGAACTGTGTGGGATAAAGCAGTGCATTCCATACCAAATGATGTTACTAATTGACTCGCTTATATAATCGACGTTCTGCGTAGAGAAGCAGTCAGACCAGTTCAGTTCACTGATGAATTGATTAAATGCGACCCAGTCCGCCTTATCATAATGCCACAATAGTCTCTTGTTGGAAGATAGATTATTGACATTTAGTGACCTAGTTGAGAATTTGGTCGATATCAATTTATGATCGGAGTTTCCCAAAGGAGATGAAACAGATACTGAATATTTGTCGGGGTGTGAGGTTATAAACAGATCCAATAAGTTGGCGTTTTGACCTTCTATATCAGGTATTCTGGTTGGGGAATCTACTAATTGGTGTAGGTTGTATGATTCACAGAATAGCTCAGCCAGTCTTCCTGCTTGGCTTGTAGATGAAGAATATTTAAGCCATTGTACATTGTGTTTGGCAATAATCACATTAATTCGTGTACAAGTTGATATTATTATAGTTAAGCTGGCACCAGTTGACACTTACTTAATATTTACCTCAAGTCTTCACACAATCCTGTATCCTGACGAAATGCAAGTAAAATATGAATGACTGGCTTGTTAATCATTCTCACTGCCAAAATGGTGGCTTAGATTGATCAATGATTGATTGCACACAAGAAACTTTGATGTGAAGAGCAGTCACATCACAATGAAAACTCTGGTGTATTGCAAGGATAGATTTTGGGACCAATACTATTTTTTCTACAAATCAGTGGTTTGCTACTCATACTGACTTGAATCCTTAAGTAAAGTGAACAAGAGTGATTTAGAGTCAGACTATCGAATGATCGCGTGATTAATTCCAAATCGTTCAAAACTCAAAATTTATCACTGATATGTATAAAAATAAAAATAATGTACGAGTACATAGTAACAACTACGATATTAATGACATTGACGGCTTGAAGGACAGAATAATTTCAAAGTTAATCCTCCCATTTCACCGACATCAACCAATACAATTAACCATCATCAAAAGAATAGCTAAAAACATATAACTCTCGCTTATATTATAATTAGCTTGGCAGTGCTACGATACAAATATGCTAAATAGTAAATTCATGGCAATTTTGTATAAATAATTGAAGATTGAAAAAACTGTTTACGTATCGCATGACACCTCGACTGCAATTTGTAATGCATGCTGCTGTTTTGTTCAAGAGAAAAATCACCGCGAATATGAAAAACATTAAACCAAATTGTAAAATACATCAGCATTTATTCAAATTGAAAAACGCCAATGGTTTTACACTTCAACAATCCGTTTAAGTTTAAATGGAGGGCAAAAAAACAACTTAGTTTTAACTTTATAAATAGTTTCCCAAAAACATGGATTTTTAGTATCACTGAATTCGTGAAACCTTCTACTATGGCTCTCAAACCCTATCAATTGTGTTGTTTATTGTTGGCATTGGCAGTAAGTTGTCACTATTCGAAATCGAGAAAGAGCATTTTAAATCTTTTTTGTATAGATGCCGGCTTTGGCTGATTTTGATTGTTCGAAAACTCCGGATGTACTCGCCAATGAAGAGGTAGGTGATTTGTGTTAAAATCTGTGTTAAAATTTTCAAAATTTAAGCAGAGGGCTAAAATGTAATTAAGGCTAAGTTAGGTCCACAAGCACTGAGGTCTCACTATCTATTGTGCTATATCTCTAGGTCTGATAACAAAGCGTTGAGATCAGCTTCGCCCTCGCAGCAAACTTCACTGGCCAAAGACAAGAAGAACCATTTTAACCCTATTTCAGTATTTAAGTTGAGGTGTTACTCGAGTAACTGAACAGACAAACAAATTGAGATTGTCTCCATGGATGGTGGTCTCAATGTGATTCAATATCAACCGTTTTCTAGTCCCATGGTACATTGTGCGAAACCGCAGAAAGGTACCGAGCCACAGAAGGCAGTGGTCGAGGCCGCCTTAGCCAGTTCGTTTGACGTGTCCAGGAACCCAGTTTACAAAAAAATCCCTTACCGGCTGAGACCCAACATACCTTTACCGGTTCGATTCGTGGTCGCTAGTGGGGAAGTTAAATTTTCAATTTCCCAGGTGCTCCAGGGTTTTGCTATGAATAGCTGATTGCCAGGGTGTTGCACCAAATAGACCGATGGCATACTACTTTTACTAATTGAGCCAACTTCCATGTGCTAGGCTTGAGTGTCGCAATAGTTACTTTAGCTTCAGCTTTCACGTGCAAAAAAAATTATTATTATTATTATTTATTACATAACGTTTTAATGTATTTTCCGCAAATAATTTATTTTTTTTTTCTCTAAGAGTGTTAACGAATGTTGTGTATCAGCCAAAGAAAACGAAAGTGGAGTCACGCAAAAGTGTAAGGATCAACCGAACGAATTTGTAAGTATCTTTGTGGTGTCAAGTTCCACTTAAAGGTTTGTTTTGCTAGACGCGGCTGAGCGACTGTCATTGGCCGCAATGAAAAAAAAAACAACCTTAGCGGAGCATTATTTATGTATATTTTATATGGAAGGTACAGCCGGCATTCGATGATCCCCCAAACTTCAAAATACTCACGAATAGTGCTCTATTATGATCGTTTCTTTTTACAGTTGCCAACGACAGTTGCTCAGCCGCGACTAGCGTAATACGTTAAAAAAGTGGACTATATAAACCCTCATACCAACGCGATTTATTCGTAGCGACAGCGAATATTTTGCTGTAGACACGCGGTGTAGAATTTATGTATTTGTTTACAAAGCGTTTAACGGACGACGCGAATTCGCGGCTGTCACAATTGTGCCACGATTTTTATTGATATGCATTTCACTGAAGTTTTGATTGAATTTCAAGAGTGCTAAGTGCGAATCTCGTGCGTGCGAATTTTCCGGTTGGGAAATATTTCGCTGTCGCCGAGTGTGAATAATTCGCGTTGGTCTGAGGGAAGCCTTATATGGACCGCATATCATCTAACAAATTATCATGCTTATCATTCTCAAATAATAAATACAGTGCCAACTGGATTGTGTTTTTAATGAAACGAAAATTATCGAAAATAATGCATTAAATCATGCACACTTGGAAGCTTATCTAAAGGCAGAACTTCGTCAACATGATGCCGAACTCATCCCACTTGTAACTGAGGCATTTGAAAAGTGCTTTTCATTAGGTGATACTTATTTTTTCTTATTGGTAAAAATTACGTTAATTATGTTTATTTCAGCTAAGGAAAATTACGACAAAGATGATTCGGAAACTTGCAATACAATGCCGTTAATCGTTGCATCTTGTGTAACGTTGCAAGTATTTGTTCATTGTCCAGCTCAGAGATGGAAGTCAAGTCCAGCTTGCGAAGAAGCTAAAACTTTTATTGAACATTGTCCACTTCGTGATATGCATCAATCTCACAAAAGCCAATAAATTGTTTTCGTTTGAAAAAAAAGTTTTTTATCCGGTGAAAAATTATACCGGAATAAAATTGTTACGCATATAGACGTGGACTTTTCTTGTTCGACTTTTATTATAAGTTTTCTAGTTCTTAGTTTTAGTAGAGCAATAAATAGGAAGGTACACTCGACGCCATTTTGTTGACAACGAATGGAGAGTGGCAGGCATGTACACATGACTGTTCCCAGCTGTCAACATTAGTGCTGTCTGCTGTAGTCAATCTCCATTCGATGTCAACAAAATGGCCGCGCGAGCGTACTCTCCGTTTTAGAGCCTTAGTTTTAGTCTAGTTTTTTTTGTGAACAGAACAACAGAAAACAGCAAGGAAACAATACAATGGAGTGTTTCTCTAGTTCGACGTGTGTGTTTCGTTTAGTTAGCATTCAAACCTCAACTCAGATGTCAGGAAAATTAAAGTTGTGTCTTTTGAGTCATATCATTTGGCTTTTGGCATAAGAGTTAAGTATATCATCACATCAGTGAAAATACAATCTTGCAAATTTTACTAGGGCAATAGGATCATTTTGTTTTGTTTTTTTCTTATTCCGTGTAGGGTAGTGATTTGAACGAACACTGGGATGCCATCAAAAATGCGTACATTGACAGCGCAGATTCTTGACACTAACCGGGATTGCCGGCATGCGTATTTCGAAAACCATGTTCAGTACGTCCCGAAGCCAGTGATGAGATCGAGTAGGGTTTTTAGTGCATTTGTCGTTTAAAATGGCAATAAAACCTTATTCAGTACGTCCCCCAGTCAGTGACCAAATCGATACGGTTTTCTAGTCACTAAATGGCAGAGGTTGGAAATAATTAGTACAAGAATTAAATAATAAATATTTATTACAAAAAAGGGTAATAATTATATAATTATTAAACCCACACACGAAAATTTGTTGTTCTTAAAGCGGAAATTTCTTGAGTGCAGTTTCAGAGTTCATTTCCGCGTTAGATGGTAATAACGTAGGATCCCCACACGGGGATTTGTAGTTCGTAAAGCGGAAATTCTTACCACCTAAAGCGGAAATTCACACAAGGGTAAGCTTTCAGATCCCTTCGAGGTATATAGCGGAGTGAGGCAAGGCTGCATTTTGTCACCTATGTATATTGTTTTTGATTGCCATTAACGACGTACTCTGCAGTGCGCTTCGTGAACACCAGAGCAAAGGTATCAGTTGGAACCTGTTTGAATACCTTCAACACCTGAATTATGCTGACGATATTTGTATTCTCTCAAATATATCGGATCATCTAGTTCAAATGACGGATGCCCTGCACCGCGAAAGTGGCAATGCGGGGCTTAAAATCAATGACCTTGTTTATGCCGTGGAACTATCTTCGAGGATTTACTAATTCGAGCTAACTCACGACGACATAAACATGTCGCACTAGCTAGTTTTGGTACCAATTTGAGCTCCACTTGCTATGCAGAACTGGACTGAAAAATTGGGACTAGGTGGTGTTATTGTCTTCGCTAATGGTGTTGTTGTTGAAAATTATATTTTATTTGTTATATGACTACCTCATCCTTTCCTGAAACTCTGCATTGTTTTATCCTTTGATTGTAGCGGTAGAAACGCGTTTTTATTAGGCTACTGCCCCTTGACATTTTCTTAACCTATGTCACCGCAGTCACAAACCAACAGCTGACATCTTTCATGTTTAGTACCTCTTCGTATGGTCGGTATAAACACACCACGAACAAGTACTAGCACTAAAACGATTTAGTTAAATCGCCTTTTAGTTCCACGGCATAAACGTGGCCAATGCTGCCAAAACTAAGTACTTGAGCTTGGATCCAGGAAGACAGAGCGAAATATGTGTTTCGGGGCAGAAGGTGGAAAAAGTGGACAATTTTTGCTACCTCGGAAGCGTAGTTACAGCAGATGGTGGAGCGGATGCTGATGTACAGTCTCGCATCAATAAGGCTCGAGCAGCTTTTTTCAGTTTAACTCCTTTCTGGCAAAACAACAACATCTCCAGACGTACCAAACTCAGGATCTTAGAAACCAATATAAAATCTGTGCTTCTTTATGGCTGTTCAACTTGGAAGGTGACCAGGGCGATAACAACAAGATTGCAAACTTTCGTGAACCAGTGTCTACGGCGCATCCTGCACATACGCTGGCCGGAGGTCATTTCTAACGACGACCTCCTGTTCATTACTGGCCAGGACAGGATAGCCACCTCTATAAAAAGGCGAAAGTGGCAATGGATAGGTCACACACTCCGAAAGGGGCCAGAAAACATTGCTAAACAGGCCCTCGATTGGAACCCACAGGGAACCGATGCAAGTCGCCGCGTTGAACGACCTAGAAACACCTGGAGAAGATCAGTTGAGGTTGAGGGTAAGTCATTAGGCAAATCGTGGAGACAGTTGAAGGCGATGGCGGCGAACAGGACGAGGTGGAAAGTCGGCGTGGTTAATGCTCTATGCCCCAAAAGAGGTTGACAGAATCCAGAGAGAGAAAGCGAAAATTCACTCTGAGTCTGTACTCAAGAAATTTATGCTATAGGAACTACAAATTCCGGTGTGGGGAAAAAAATGCCACCAAATTTGTTAAGATACAAAAATTGCAAACAAAATGAAGCATCCGTCCGTCAACCATTCCATCCTTATTGCTCCATTTTTACCTCCCCTGTTTGTGCTATTTTCCCCCGGCCTATGAATTTTTATTAATACGTAAAGGACAGGGGCAACGAGCGGCGAAACCCCCGCCCACGTCTTCCGAACTAAGCTACAGCAAGCCTAGGCCGCTGCTTAGCTCGTTGAGGGGCCATATGACACAGCCCGACCTTCACGGTCATTATGCTACCTTAGGCTCCGTCCCCATGGACATCTTCGGATGCCCACCAAGGCGTCCATTACAGCTGTTACTTTTAAAGTAAGGAAAAATATTCGACCGCTTTCATGGCGGGAAAAACATCCCCACACCCTATCTTCTTCAGATTTCGGGGGGAGTCTTCGTAGGCATTCACCACTGACCATTTTTCTAAGTTCCCGGCGCACTAGCACTCTTCCGTTGCCAATATGTAGTTTAAACTTCGACTCTCCCGAAAAGAGGACACTGTTCCACATCTCACGAGTCCAAGTGATATGCTCACCCTTTCGCTGTTCTGTTCTGTATAGTTTCATTGCTGCTATAGCTATTCTGTTATCTGTTCTGGCTAGAAAGAAATGCAGCTATTAAATCATTCTACAGTTATATAATAGTAAATTCATGGCGATTTTATATAATTCATTGAAGATTGAAAAAAACTACCTACATCACATGAAGACAAAATGCGACTACAATAATTTGTAATAAATTCTACGCAATTTTGATTAAAAATAACCGAAAGTATGAAACAAAATTATGCGAGTAGAATATATTTATATGTTTACTCAAATTAAACGAGGCAAAATTAACACAAAACATAGCTAGTTTTACGATTCAACCATCCGTTGAAGTTAAACCTGACTGAATAAAAAAAATGTTTTTACTATACTATATAAATAGTTTACGGAAGCATCGATATTTAGTAGCATTAGATTTATTTAATACACATTCTACTATGGGTCTCAAACGCTATCAGTTGTGTCTACTGTTGTTAGCATTGGTGGTAATTTAATACTATTCAAAACCGGGAAACAATTGTGTGGTCCTTAAATCCATATTTTTCTAGATGCCGGCTTTAGCTGATATTGATTGTACGAAAACTCCTGATTTGCTCACCAATAAAGAGGTAGGTATTTTTTGTTACTGAAGTCGGCGTTTTTTATTCTGCGTTAAAATTTGTAATTAGCGAAACGGATAGACCTCCTTAGTATACGTGTGTTTCAGTACGAGGGATGTGGACTCATAAATCCGACACTTTTCTAGATGACTATTATTCATGTTTGTTAAGTCCTTTAAATCGGCGTTCGGCCACATTATCTTCCTCTCGGCTTCTGCAGAAATCATTCTGGTGCAACGAACAACGGAGAGGCAACAACGTCAAGGTCAAGGTCAAGGTCAAGGTGCTGACACCTTCCCAATATCGTACGTAAGTGTACGCGCGCAGGCCGGCTCAGTTTTCGGGAAATAAGGAGATAAGGATGTAGCTGCTGTTCTAATGGTTAGCGCTTCAATTACGAGGCACGCATATGTTCCATCAGAGTCGCCCTCTGTCACTTCTACAATAGAATCCTAAAGGCTCGGCGCCTATTTCTCCATTCCAACTGTGGTGCGCCATAAGTTCCCTTAATCACTTAGAAAAAATCCTAGCTGTCGAAACATGAATTGCTGCTTGTTCTATTATGGGCCATGGGAACGTACAATATACAAATTATTATTAATCATTATTATAATTTTTTTCTCCAAGCATACCGAAGAATGTTGTGTATCAATCGAAGAAGTCGAAAGTGAAATCATAAAAAAGTGTAAAGGGCATACGAACGCATCCGTAAGTACACTTTTTGATGCTTCAATTCTTATAAAATACATTTCAAAAAACTCTAATTAAAATATACTGGATATCATCTAACATATTTCGACGCTTTATTCAAATAACATTTGCAGTGCATAACGGAGTGCATTTTCAATGAAGCGAAACTCATCGTAAATAATGAATTAAATCATGCCAATTTGGAAGCTCATCTAAAGGCAGAACTTCAACATAATACCGATTATATTCCAATTATGATTGAGGCATTTGAAAAATGCTTTTCGATAGGTGATACTTGTCTTTTTCTTTAAGTTATTAGTGTAACTTACGTAAAGTACAAAATGTTTACAATTTCAGCCAAAGAACATGTTGAGGAAGAAAATCACGATTCGGAAAATTGCGATAAAATGCCATTATTTCTAGTAAACTGTGCAATGATGCAAGCGTTTATTCGTTGTCCCGGAAACCAATCAAAGCCCAGCCCAGCTTGCGAAGAAGCTAAAACTTTCGTTGAGCATTGTCGACTACGTAATCTAACTATGTCCAATAAATTGTGACGTGTCGATTGAAAGAATATTTTGTTTGATGGAAATTGTACAGCAATAAATTTGTTACAAACGTGCAAGATGCACATGTCATTCTAAATTTGTCTATATTTGCGCCTCCACAGTTTCAATTGCATTTACTGTACACCTTCATTTTTTACTGAATCCTATAGAGCACGTGTTGGATTACCTTAAGAAGGAGATTAAACCTCGAATAGCAAATCTAAATCCTCACTCAGGCTTTTGGGAGCAAAAACAAAAGCGTTTAGGAGACACCTGCTGCGAACCACTGTAATAAACCACCTGTAATGAACAATATTATGGTCTGGTAGTGCTGCTCCCACAGGCAGATCGAAGCAGCACCTGATGACTAGTGATCTGTTGGTGGTACAAAACCACAGGCCGAGGGTCCCATTACACCCGGACCCAGCTGCGACCGCGTGGGCGTCTGATCCGTCCGCCAACCATTCCATCCTTATCGACTATTTTTTCTTTATTCTCCATTTTTACCTCCCCTGTTTGTGTTGTCTTCCCCTGGCCTATGAATTTTTGTTATTACGTAAAGAACAGGGGCAGCGAGCGGCAAAAACCCCGCCACATCTCCCGAACTGAGCTACAGCAAGCATAGGCTGCTGTTAACTCGTTGAGGAGCCTTTTTCTTCGCCAGATGGCACAGCCCGACCGACCTTCACGGTCACCATGCATCCTTAGGCTCCATCCCCATGGGCTTCTTCGGATGCCCACCAAACAGTCCGTTACACCACTAAGGGCAATCCCAATGGAAACCAATGGCAAAAAAACTATATCTGTATATATAGTGTACGAAATATTTTAAAAAGCAGATCAGATCAGCGACGCTATATTGAGGCGCCAGAGCAAGTTGGTATTGCTAGAAAAGAGCAAGGCAAGATGAACCAGGATAGTATCGGCCACGTCCCTTCACACTACAGAATCATTTGGGGGTATTACCTTATTCGCCTCGAAAAGACGTATCAGAACAACTGTCGCGCAGTGAAACACTTTCAGGGTCTGAGACGGGCAAACATTTTTATTCTTTGCGTAAACGAGCCTTGATTTTATTAGGAATGAGTCAACTTAAAATCAGCAATATTTGTGGACTAGTAATAGGTCTCTTGAACTTGAGAGATCATCAAAAAGTAATGGACATATCAGATTCAAGCTGTCGTTTATATTAGAGTGATGATTAAATTTTACGTTATGTTTTCTGCGAGTGTGTGGCCCTCACCAGCTTTCGTATATTCCTATATGTTTTTATGTTGCTTTTCTGGAAACAGGATGTTTCATCGCTTTCACCCAACTAAATAAGTAGCTTCATTAATCCAATCATGGTAATGATTGGTAAGTCTAGTCCTTGACCAGGTTAGATTAGGTAAAGGGACTACCGCAATACGTCACAGCACATATAGGGCACCTCTGGGTCCGTTGTGGCATCACCAAGAAAACTCACCTCATTATAAATAAATAAATAAATTATTAACCTACGTCTCAAACCAGCCTGCACTGGTAATGAAACGATTTAACTATATCGCGCTTACATGCTTAAGGTTCTCCAAGTCGTGGTTGAAAAAATTTGCTTCTCTTAACAACAGGGTTGGTATGGTTTAAAATACTTGTTTAATTTATTAAATTCCATTTTGAAGACTACTACACACGAAAGACATAATGGTAAATTAATCAAATACTAGAAAGTGCCCTTGGGACGTTCCCGGTAATAAGGATTGTTAGGCACAGAGCTGAAAAATAAACAAAACAAGTTAGTTTTTGATTTGTTCAGCTACAATACTTGATTAATCGTGTGACCAAAACTTTGGCAGGTCAATTGTTCACTGCAAAATCTTCTTCAACGGGAGTGGAGATGTTCTCTGGAATTTGGAATCGCTCACACTACACTAAACAATAGACTGGGGACAGACAAAGCGGGAAAATTAGTGGCTCTTCTCAAACACTTTAATTCGCAGGATGACGGTAAAATAAAACGGTAAAAATTAACAGACAACACCGTTAAAGGCGGTTTCTTGATCGACAGTAACAAGGTGAATCTTCGTGTTTTTTTTTCGTGCGTAATAAAATTGACTCAAATTTACCGTTATATCGGAAATTTACTTTTTAAAATGTTTGCCCCTTTTCACTCTTCCTTTACTAGTAACGAAAAAAACCGTGGACACCTATGTTGACTTTCTTGTTCTCTTCAGCAGGATGCGTCACTTTTTTTGTGGAGCAGTGTATAATGCAAACCCCTTCTTTTCTATTCAGCGCCGCGAATGGAGTAGTCCAAAGAGCTCCGCTGGTTGCCAGGCAGGCGGCTCTGGCAAATTGCAATCTGCTATAGTGCTCTGCGGACTAAGCCACCATACCGCTATCCCGTACAGCATTATGGGACGCAGTACTGATAAGCCAAGTCAATTCAAAACCATAGGTTCGACTCCATGACTTGCCAATAGCCTTCTTACAGCAGTAAACTGTTATAGTAGCGTTGTTCACATGTCCCTGAATATGAAAACATCGACTTATAGAGTCCCCGTGTGGAACATTTCCACCTTCAGAGACTCATAGGTTTTCAGATGAAAAATTTTGTTTCCAGTTATAATCGGAAATTTCGATTTATAGAGTCACCCGTCAGAAAATGTCGACTTATAGAGTTTCACAGGTTATGGAGTTTTCTGTTTGAGTCAACGAGTTTTCTATTCGTTGTTTTACATACAGATGTATTGGGAAATGGTGTTGTCTTCGAGTTAAGGGATACATATTTTGATTTTCAATCAACATCATACACAATACGATTGCCAGGCTTTAATTTCTCGCTCAATATTTAACGAAAACATTTACAATTGAATAGGATCATTCTGAGCCTAGCAATTCGGAATAAATCTCATTCATGCCCCATGTACTACGATAATGCTGTAATTATTTGTGTTTTCATTCGAAAACCTCGCAGTCGCTCACCGTAAATTGACCTTTTTTAATATCGTAATCTATTTTAACAAAATATTTAATGACCCATGGCATATAATTTAATCAAAGTTACTTACTGGGCATTTGGGCGTGTCGTTTATATCTTTTAGCTGTTATTATACTGTCAACATTTGATGTTTCTTCATTAGATAATCCATATCCAATTTGGCGATAGTCCTTGAAATTATCTACAGGCTTGTTCAGCGCTATTAAGGAAAATAATTTGAAATGCATACGTTTCACACTGACTGACGTAATTCAAACCACACTTACTACTTTCATCTATTGCGTATTCCACTTTAAATTTATTCATATCCTGGTCGGCGTCGACAATCTCTCCTGCAAGATTGAGTTTAGATTATATTGCAAACACTCAATTAGAAAAATTATAATTTACCGCAATATACAAGTAAAATTGATGCTAGAATAGCCAGAAAGACTGGACACATTAATAAACACTTCATTGTTGTTTTTTTCGAACATTTACATAAACTGGATGTTACACACAGTGATTTTAAATTCTATTTGGAAATGCTTCATTTTGGCGTTGGTGACAGGCAAGTTGTTGGCAACCTACACATCGAAAAAGATTCACTGTCACACTTCTCTTTATAGTTTTAACTATTGCAAGTAAATGTCGATGCACTCACTTTTATGTGAGAACATGGGAATGTAATCTACACGCCACTTTCAATGAATTTGCACTTTAAGTGAATGTTAGAAATAAGTAGAAATGCACCATCACGAGGAGGCGAAGAGGATCACATTTCAAATTATTATTTTTAAGATAAACTATAATTTGCAGAAGGATGTAGTATTAAGATTAATTTTAAATATAGATAAAATAATTAAATCCTAGGAAGTAGTAGCTCAGAAAGATTGAGCTTTTTAAACAACATTTGTCGACAAAATTCCTAGAAAACTGTTATCAATTTCATTTGCATTCGACCATTTGACAATAGCGGGCAAATGGTGGTTTCGTGTCTATTGTAGTCACGTTTGAAATATAAAATCGTCTTGGAAATCATTTTAACATAAAATAAATATCAAATATTGACATAATATGTATACGTATACATTTAACTAAAGCGGCCATTATACAGTCAAATATTTGACTACTTTTTGTGTAAAATTTTTGGGTAATGGTGTAATAGCAATAATTTTTTGATCAAAAGTTTGACAATAATCACATTAACTCATATTGCATCATAGCAACAAAATTTAAATCAAAAAATTGTATGTCTAACGCGTCAAATTGTTTTGACTGTGGAATTAAGAGGCTATACCAGTGTGAACGTTGCAAATTAAATGTTTCGGAAAATTAAGAACATATTTGGCTATATTTGACCTGTATTACATAATTTTTTCATAGAAAAGTATTGGGATCCAAGCGACTTATGCGCTGGATTCGGAAGCCCCCAAAAAAATGTTCCTCCACTGCTGACATGACTTCGGCCGATTAAGTAGCTAAAACTATATTATATACTACTCTATGTTAACTATTAACTAATATCTATCTTATTACATTTTGCTTACGACTTTTATAAGGGTAGAAGCACAATTACCCTCATCGTGATTGAGAACTACATACGTGTTTCTCTTGTTTTATTATATGTAGGCTTTCCGCTGCATCGACCAGGTAGTTTTTCCTTACCTGCTTAATGACTTCCAAATGTTCGATCCCGATGTGGTGTCCTTCTTCTAGCATGTGCCTCGCGACCATGGATTTTACGTGTCTTATGTCGTCTTTTTTGCCTTTTGCATATTCTTTGTGGTGCTCATCGAATCTTGTGGTTACCAACCGTTTGGTTTGACCGATATATACTTTGGGGCATTCCGGGCAACTTATTTCGTAGATTCCGCTTTTTTTCCGTTTTGACTAGCTTGTCTTTGGGTGATCCCAGTAGTGTCCTTAGCTGCTCATACTTATTACTTGGATATTGTGTTTTGCCAGTAATTTTCTGATGTTGCAGGTTGCTGTTGAGTGTGTCACGGTTGCTCGAATTGGTGGGCTCTCGCTAGTTTGCTGGCTGAAGTGCTTGGTAAGTTGGTCCCTGTGTATCCTTTTCTGTTTCTTCCTTAATAGTTGGTCGATTATTTTGCTACTATATCCGTTTGCCTCCGCAGTGCTTCTGATGTGTTCCAGTTCGTTTTCGTACCGTTCATCTGTTAGGGGTGTTGTGACTAGTTTATGGACCATGCTCTGGAATACCGCCATTTTTTGAGCATATGTGTGGTTTGATGTGCACGGGATCGTTCGTTGCGTGTGTGTTTTTTTCCTGTAGATGTCGAATTCTAGCTGTTTGTCCTTCCGAATTATTTTTAAGTCCAAAAATGGAATCTCGTTGTTTTCCTCCTTCTCCATGGTAAATTGTATATTCTTGTGGATTTTATTAATTTCTAAGAATGTACGGTCCAAGTCCCCTTTTGGTATTATTGCCAACACGTCGTCTACGTATCTCGCCCCGAACTTCGGCATTATTCCTCGTTTCTTTATTTCGGCTTCGATGGTGCCCATGAATACTTCGCTGATTAAGGGCGAGAGCGGATTACCCATTGCTGTGCCTGCGGTGGTTTTATAAAATTTTCCCCTTGATGTAAAGTACGCTTCGTTCATGCAAACTCCGGCTAGTTTTGCAGAGGTCTTCGCTTTTTTATCAAAATATAATATAACAAAATGGCGTAGGAATGAAAAAAACATTATGTTTTCTTGCCTATAAAATGGTCGTTTTTTCAATGCCAAATCATCAATTTTCATCCAATCAGAAATATCCTACGTCATTGTAGAGTAAATATATTAAATAGTACTCAGTACAAGTTTCAAGTCAATCGGATAATTGCTCTTTGAGTTACAATGTCAGCAAATTTGAAAATCTCATTTTGAGAAAAACGCGTTCAAGATTTAACTAACGAACTGCGTTGAACGACTCCAGAATACCTTTTAAATGGCAATGCTGTTTTCAAATGGCCCTATAGATATATTTCTAGCTTAAATAGTGCCCCCTCTTAATTATGTACCGTTTATGATGCCGAAAGATTCAGGTAACAACACGTCAGAGCTCCGCCTCCAGGCAGATGGAGCATTTTATACCTGCGAGAAGTTGCTCTTTAGAATGCTGCCATTCGGGGAGTATTAGAGATACGGCCTTGAAATTTGTACAGGATTTTCTTGAAGGTATAAACTGTTGATAAATACAAAAAACGTTCCTACGGCAGCCGGTTCTTCGTACCGGAACGACCGGTTTTTCAACGACCAAGAGCTGCCAAGCCCCCTCGATGCAAGAAGAACTGCAGTATTCGAAGCATCGCTACCACAACAACAACAAAAGCAAAAAATCGATTTTTTGAAAGTGTCGCACTGGTATAGCCCCTTAAGTGATTTCACTTCAACGAAACAAACATAATATTCTTAATCTCAATCTCTACACACAAACGTTTTGCAGAATATTATTCCCGGTGCCTTAAAGGAAAGTAGTTAGTACATTTGTTACGTGAATTTGTAATAATAGGCCCGTTCTTCTCATTCGAACAAAGATCAAGAGTGAAAGGAACGGCACGGATCTTACGACGACAGTCACCATACAGATGATTCGCCGCAATGGGGGCGAATAGCGGACTCAGTATACAAAGTTATAGGGGCGGAATAAGTTAACTTTCAACTAATTCACTTTCAACTCTTCAGATGTGATCTAATACGAGACCTGGATCATCGACGGTCAGTCGTTTTGCACAGGAATAGGCTTTTAATCCATCGAAAAGAAGGCGGCTAATAAGAATGAAATATCTTCGTTTTACGGCAACTTTTATAATACCCTTTCCAGCTACAAGCCGCTACTTGGATATTTCTGAAGACAACTTGAGGTTCAAGCATTCTGAAGACGACATCTGATTCAATTCAATTTTAATTTATTTTGGTGTTAAGCAAAAAAATGGCTACACCATCGGTCCACAAGAAATAAATGCAGATTTTCTGCTCTCCTAAAACATATGCTTCATTCTATATATTTTATTATGTAACGTCCCAAAGACAAACATATTTATACAACTAACTTTCACTTGGTTTTCCATCTGTCTTTTCCGTATCTTTAACAAGTAAAAATCGTTTCTCCGGCTGTGACTTTAACTCTAGTTCTAAGCGCTTCAATTGCCACTTGTCATCTATGCGTTGAGACCAAAAGAAAATATGTCCTGGAAAATTCACAAGAACAGTGAATATTAAAAGAAAATTTTACCTTTATTGAAAAATTGACAATTACCTCTATCATTGGGACCTTTGACTGCAACCTCGAAATGTGCCGTTTCTCCGTCACAATTATTCTTTTTCGTATCGCTCAAGTCAAAGCCCATGTCTTTGATCGGTTCACCAAGCATTCTAACAGCCCCTAGAATGAGATGAAAAATAGTGTTTGTAGTGGATGTTTGTTCGTAGTCTAATTGCATCAATAGATAAATACATTAATCAGTGCATGGAAGGGTAAGGGATCAGATGACTTTGCATCGTTAAAATTCGAAAGAGAATTAAAATAAGCTAGCCACAGGTATGAATGATACCCTTCACGCTTCGCGTGGTATTAGCAGTAAAACTTGTTCGAATTCCACTGTTCCTATCCCCTCAATTGCCCTAACCCCTTGTGGGGCATAGCGCGTCAACTGTTTCATGTGGCCCAGTTGACGTTTCGACGGCATATACTGGTTTCAGAGAATGCAGTTGCCAGCATGCACCTCCTGCACATCCATGGCCACGAACGTCGTCGTGGACGGAATTCGAACCCGAAACGCCGGTAGTCAAACATGAGACTGATGCCTCAACACAATGCGCTACCGGTCGGTGTTCCTATGGTATAGTATTTCCCAGTTGAGTTAATCCGTATCCCAAATGAAAAAATCCCTATCCCAAATGAAAAAATCCCTATCCCAAATGAAAAAACTCCTTCCCAAATGGATTAAACTTTTTCCCAATATAATTAAACTATTTCCCGATTGAGTTCAAACAGAGTGAATTTATTAGCTTCCGATATGATATGATTACACCCCACACGCCTATCCACGAACAAAAAAATAGCCTTTTTCAACTTTTTTTCATCCTTCCAGTGAATATTTTTTTTACGCAAATTCGAATTTGGACTCTTTAAAGAGGTGTCTGTGACGATTCCATTTGTAAAATTTTACCTCCTGATTCCACAGTACTTACAAATAGGAATTCAGAAAGTAGACAGCGATATATCCAGAGGAAAGAGCGTTGAAATCTATGTCAAAATTAGCAATCCAAAATAAATTTCGCACGGAATTAGGATTGATTGTAGATCCAGTAAAACAGAGCAAGGGTACATCAAATGATGGAAATTCTGCCCGCAGATTTTTTTTAAAATCCCAAAATATCATCCGAAATCAATTGAACCCACGAATGTTTGATTTATAGATTTTCAGTGATCCTTCAAGATATTTCATCGGTAAGTTAGTTTTAAATAAATATATCGGAAGCTACAAACAAATTCTCTCTGTTTGAATTCAATCGGGAAATAGTTTAATTATATTGGGAAAAAGTTTAATTCATTTGGGAAGGAGTTTTTTCATTTGGGATAGGGATTTTTTTATTTGGGATACGGATTAACTCAACTGGGAAATACTATAGGTATATAAAATAGTCGGCCGGTTTCAACCAAATTCAGGAATGTGGTTTGTCGGTAAATATGAAACTTGGGTAAGATATCTTCATAAATAAAAAAGCTCTTGTAGCAAACACTTTTGGACTGGTCGTTCCTATGACAGCTATCTGATATAGTAGTCCAATTTCAACCAGTGGAATGTGTTGTGGTACGGATCTTTTTCTGTACCCAATAGAACTTTCACTGTGTGGTCTCTACTCGATCCGACAACTTCGATGTCTAGTTTGGCCAAAATACGGCGTATAGGAGTGAACAATTCTGGCGAATATATTACGCTTACTCGTTTTATGTTCTTGTTGATCCTGTCCTGTTCGAAACAAGACATCGAAGTTGTCGGATCGAGTAGAGACCAGACAGTGAAAGTTCTATTGGGTACAGAAAAAGATCCGAAGAAGCAGAGCGAAAAGAGCGGAATCTACAGGATTAAATGCGAAGATTGTCCGTGTACATACATTGGTCAAAGGAAGCGGTTGGTCGGCACCCGAGTAAAAGAACACCTTAAGGAAGCCGAGTTAGCGAAACGGGGAAGAGACAACACATCAGGTCCTCGGTCGCACTTCACATAGTCGAAAAGGGGCACAAAATGGAGCAGGTAACCGTCGCAAGAGAAGTGAAACCCAGCAAACTCGACCCGTATGAGAGAACCGGATAAACCGACTAAACACTGATTTGGGAAATGCGCACTCATACCTTTTTTCATTAATAACAGGTAATAGGTAATTAGAGTAAACATCACTCATTTTGCATTTTCTTGTTCCTTGGGTTTTTATAATGTAATTAAAGTAACGTAATAGTACCTATTGTAAATAATGTAAAGCAATGATAATCACATGTATTATATAATTAAAATCCTAGGAAATTTATGTTCACTCCGCTGAAGAAGGCAAGTAGCTGCCGAAATACGTATACGGAAAAATAAAGACCAATCGTTGACTTAAAGGAAACTAAAGTATTTTAATCGTGGATATTAATATAGTCGACGCAAACGGACCGAACCCAACACATAATAGTATTAAATAATTCAAATATAGGAAATATAGAAAGAGTACTATCCCTGAGTATGTACTTTATATGTATCACCACCTTGACCGATAGTAGACGGATTTTCCTAAATTATAAATTGTGTGGCAATAGACACCAAGAAGGATCATCGAATCGTCCAATAATAGCAGATAAAACCTAGTGATCAGAAAGTAAGAATGCTAACACCAACAATATCAGGTTTAATGAGATTTCCTAGTCTTAATTTTATGACTTATTAGAAAAAGAAATTACCCGCATTTGTACGAAGTGCTTTAAATGCTTGCCGGTAATATTCATAGTTCCTTATCCGGTCCTCAAGTTTGTATTTCATGTACATAACAGCCGAAATGCCGCCAACTGCTATGTAAACACTTATTTTCGCTAACGTTCTGTTCGATGGAAATCCCATTGTGTTTTGATTTTACTATGCTTTTACTTCAAATCCAAACTTTTTCTGGTCTTAATTCACATCTAGAATTCACATACAAAATGAAAACAAATACCAGCTGATGATAGCATAGAGGTTAGGTTTGTTTGCTCGTCCATAAATTATTATGCCTTTTTCCTTCTCGTGTTGCTCCGCTGTAAATACATCGCATACGTCAAAATTGTCAGATAACTGCCATAACCTGTGTGTGCAACTTGCTTGCGGAGATTTTTGGGAAATATTTAGCAAGATATATATTTCAAAATGAATAGTACGATACTGGTTAGTGCATTCAACGCAGTAAGAAACCGAAGTGCTTCTTTGACAACACAGTTTTCAAGATCATACGCCAAACCAGTCGTTGCAAGTGAGTATTATTTAGTTGGGGCCACTTGAATGTAAAGTATACACAATTATAGAAGAATTTAAATCGTTCCCAATTCTTTTGAGCTACTACTATGCTAATAAAATAATACTACTCATATTTGCTCCACTTAATAGCCTCAGCGAAAAAGACGAAAAAACTCGGCAAGCTGGGACCAATTGTCGAGAAGAAAATCATACCAGTAGAAACGGATGTGAACAAACTCATCAACTATGTCTGCAGATCAAATATTTATAAAACTGGTGAAGATATAAAGGTAGGCACATTATTGCTTTTACCCATGTAGATGCAGGGTGTTGAATTGTCCACAGCGTTTGACTTTTGCCGTAGAAGGTGTAACGGACGGTCTGGTGGGCATCCGGAGATGCCCGTGAGGACGGAGCCTAAGGTAGCATGTTGACCGTGTAGGTCGGGCCTTGTCATTTGACGGCGAAATAGGCCCCTCAACGAGCTAAGCAGCGGCCTATGCTTGCTGTAGCTCAGTTCGGGAGACGTGGGCGGGGTTTTCGCCGCTCGTTGCCCCTGTCCTTTACGTATTAACAAAAATTCATAGGCCTGGGGAAGACAACACAAACAGGGGAGGTAAAAATGGGGAATAAAAAAAAATAGTCGATAAGGATGGAATAGTTGGCGGACGGATCAGACGCCCACGCGGTCGCACCTGGGTCCGGGTGTAATGGGACCCTCGGCCTCTGGTTTCGTACCACCAACAGATCACTAGTCATCAAGTGCTGCTTCGATCTGCCGGTGGGAGCAGCACTACCAGACCATAATATGGTTCATTACAAAGGCGATTAAATTGATGTGTATGCCAGCAATTTTCATAATCCGATCTTTTCTATATGCTAACATAAACAATGTGATTAAGGGGCCCTCAGCTAAGCTCATTTATTTCATACTAGCTCGCGACGCTCACAACATTCACATTAATTTTGGTCGTTTTAGACATTTGTTCACGGTCATTCACCCTGGGGGAGGGGGGCTTTGGTAGCGCCACCATTCGTCCCAGCCACCCCGAACATCATTAATTTGACTCTAATCTCCGTCATTTTCTACATTTTTTTTTTCATTCACCTCCGGGTTTATTTCGTATCATATCGGCCCTTTTTCGAATTTACATGTTCCTTCTTGTCACTCGATCCAATGAGGTTCAGAATAGTCGTATCAATGCATGTTTCGCTTGTTGATGTCTTTGGAGATCAGTCACAATTTATGAATTGCACCGGGAATGTTTTGCCAACGGTTAAGTGGCTTGATTCTTATCTCTGTGACCGTCTTTGTGAGGTCATTTATAATAACTCGAAGTCCTCTCCTTTCACTCCCACTTCAGGTATCCCTCAAGGGTCTATTCTTGGACCGCTGCTTTTTGTAATTTTTATCAATGACCTCCCCGCTTTACTTGAATGTGCCAGTTTGCTCTTCGCTGATGACCTTAAGTGTTACCTCTCTGTGTCTTCCACCGTTGACTGTCTCAAATTACAGACAGTACTCAATTCGCTTTCGTCTTGGTGCTCAGACAACGGTCTACAGCTCAATCTTTCCCAATGTTTTTATATGATCTTTTCCCTTAAACCTATCCCTATGTCTTTCTCTTACACTATTAACGGTGTTCCCCTTGAAAGGGTGTTCTCTTTTAAGGACTTAGGTGTTGTGTTCGACTGTAAATTGAAATTCACAGATCACTACTCCTCTATCATAAACCGTGCCTCTAAACTCTCTGGTTTTGTCCTACGTTGTACTTCCCAGTTTCGTTTTATTCAGTCCGCTGTGCGCCTCTTTTGCTCCCTGGTTCGGAGTCTTCTTGAGTATGCTTGTGTAGTTTGGTCCCCTAGTCAAATAACTTTCTCAAACGAAATTGAGGCTGTACAAAGAAAGTTTACCCGTATACTCTTTTTTAAATTCGGACTGCCGTATGCCGATTACCCCGGTCGCCTGCTTTTCCTTAACCTGCATTCATTAAAAAATCGGAGGATTGTCTTAAATGAATGCTTTCTTTTCAAACTTTACCACGGGCTTATCAACTCTACCCTAGCGGAAGGTATTCGATTTAGGATGCCGCTTCGACCGTCGCGTAATGTGAATATTTTCGATCCGCCAACGGCCAGACTCGCCATTTATTACAACTCTCCTCTGCTTAGACTAATGAGGGTACATGATGAACTCCAACTTGGTCCTTTTGCAATGAATTTCAATGCATTCCGTAGACTCGTATTCCTAAGACTTAGTACATATCCTAACGCTGATCACCTTTAGGGTTTTCACACGTACCTTTGTTATTATTCTACAATCTTTGTCTTCTAATTTCATGCTTGTATACATTTATATTTTTTCTTGTTTTTATTTTTGTCTTTAGTAATAATTTTTATTCTAATTTTCTTTTTACGTATATACGGTTTTTGGAATTTCGTTCTGTGTATATACATGAATTAAATAAATAAATAAATAAACGCTGATTCACTTGCTGCGTTCCTCGTTGCCCATGAAATAAATTTGCAAGAACTTATAGCCATGGTCAGGGAGTGGGAGAAGTGAGCCCACTTGATGGTATATCTGACCCTGTACTTTAAACGTTGGCATAAATCTACCCTCGTTAACAACTCTTTTTGCTCCGAACGATATAATTTGGAAGCAAGCTTTGAATACCATTTTTCTCAGCGACCCCAAAAACCAATGGTGTTGATACTAATCTCGGATTTTGTTCACAGTCACTCAATTGCGGGGGCGGGGTGGTTTTTTTGGGAGTGTCACCATACTCAATCAATTGCCCTAACCCCATAGCGCGTCAACTGTTCCATGTCGCCCAGTTGACGTTTCGTTGGCATAATCTGGTTTCGGAGAATGCAGTTGCCAGCATACACCTCCATCTTAGCGAACCGATTCGACACTTACCTTGGTCAGTTTGGACACTTTATTCACAGTCACTTAGCAACCGGAGTGGGGGGAAGGAGGAGAGGTGTTGAGTTTCGGGAGTGCCACCAGTCATCTCAGCGACGCCGGAAACCAATGTTTTGATACTAATCTCGGTCGTTTCGGAGATTACTTTTATGACGCTCACTCACACCCATGTGGGTGTTGGCATTGGTGGCTGCAAACAAATCGAAAAATTCAAAACGCTAGATCCTATTCTGGATCATAACGGATATGTTTATGAAATTTTCATTGAAATCGATCGAGCCGTTTGACCGCAAAAAACAAACAAACATACAATCCATTTTTGTATAGACAAATAAATAGGTAAATATTATAGTTTCCACGGATTGTCCGCAATTTTCGTAAACCGATATGTCGTCTGCCTCTTTAGTATGGTTAGCCTGGCCCCAAACTGTCGAACACGAACATGGTACAAGTGTCCTCCGAATGACTGAAGACAAACGCAGACACACTTCACACAAATCATAGGAAAATGGCCCACTTGTACCATGTTCGTGTTCGGGTTGGACCGGCTTGAATGGAAAGATTTTACTGTATGTATTGTTGTGCTCGGTGGCCATGGTCGTTCAGTCACCGCTCTACGATACTAATCTAGAGCTCGGAGTTCAAATCTCGGCGCGATCAAAAACTGGCTCTGGCCACTAATAGAACTCTCACAGTGCTCCGAGCTTCTCAGTATAAAGTCGGCGCGGATAGGAGGTGCATGCTAGCAACTGCACTTCCGAAAAGTAGATATGCTATCGAAACGTCAACAAGGCAAATGCTAGAGATGTTGACGCGCCCATGCCCCTGGCAATTAACAACAACCATCCTACTTTCATCTTTGGCTTCCGAAATATACTCGTGTCTAGTTTCGTTATCCGAAATGACGACGCACCGCCCTCTTGGTTCGATTAATCGAGGTTTTACTGTATGTTGTAACATTCTGGAATTGTGAACCACTTTATTTTCTTCCCCGGTTTTCCGGAAGTTGTTATGAAAAATTTCGTTATCCGAAATGACGCCACACCCTTGGGTTCGGTTGAACTGGGTTTTACTATAAGTGGCCGCAAATCACCTTACTATCTATTCCAGCTCGCCAAATATACTCCTGCCAAAATTTGGCAACAATCGCCCCAGTGGTTTAAAAGTTTTTGCACGACAAACATACAAAAATATTTTTCATTTTTATATATTAGATTACAAAACAGATTATCCTAATGTGTTTACTTTTCCTTGCAGCTCAAACCTGATTCTGAGTATCCTGATTGGTTGTGGTCGTTAAAAGTTGACGATATTACACCACTCGAAGAACTCGACCCGAACACCAAACAATATTGGCGACGTTTGAGGAAAACAGCACTTCGACGAAATAACCAGTTGGCAAAACTGAAGAAGTTTTAGGTGTTTTTGTTTTGTTATGTATGTAAATATTAGTAAGAATAAAATGTATCACCTCGGAATTATATTGTGCGCGAATTACGTCCCCAAGTCGCAGTCAACGAAAATCAGCTGTTCAGCCAGTTATAGTCAAATCTCTTGTTCGCGTTCTTTTGACACATTCGAGCTGTGAAAAACTGGCTTCCTAACAAACTTGAAACACTTTTTTGAATTAAGAATAGAAACATGCACTTCCAAGCGCATAACAGTAACTTACAACAAAACAAATGATCACCCACAGTTTTAAACCACATGCCTATTGTGAATTGATATTTCGCGGCTCGTTGGTTGCGACAAAGTTGAACTCGTCTCAACTTTCGCGCCGTGAGCGACGTGTTGTTCGCGCACAGTATACTTATCGCCATATGAAATACATTGGTTCAACTTTATTTGACAGCAGAAGCCGCGTTGTTCGCGCAGACTATAATTCAGCTATGAAATTTATTTCGCTGTAGTTTCATCATTGGCTCTACAGCCTATATCGGAACATTTTTTTTTTTTCTAAAATTGTCTCGGTCTAAGGTCTAACTACTGCCACCTCCAGATTCTTAATTCAAATACTTGTTCGACGCATGTATCAGTTGATTCTTCCCAAAAGTCACTCGACTTTCCCTTAAGATATTGTCCCGCTGACCCGTCCTGTCAGTCCAAAAAAAAAGTGAAATTAGAACAGGACCGGAACATGGCTCATAAAACAACGTGTGAAAACAACAATAAAAAGTGGGCCAATTCAGTGGGTAGTTAATTATCAATGCCTTGTAAAATGTGGGTAGTTGAATGTCAATTATTGAAAGATTTTCCGATTTTCATCTCGACTAATTGAAATTTCAATTTTTCTTGTAATATAGTGCCATTTAAATGCAATTTGTCGTGTAAATTACGCGAAACCGTGTCCAAAAATATATTCACTAGCTGAAACACCTTTAATGAAAAGTTACCCCCAAAACTTTTTTTTATGTTCCAGTCCTGATATTCCCTAGTCTAAGTGTTAGCCATAAGAGTCCGACGTGAAGTTTTATGTATAGCTGTAGTTTTGAAATCGAAACATCAACTATGCCTCGGATAAGGTCTGACTCGCCGGTAACGACTTTTGGCTATCGTTCAATGACAAAGATTGGTTTCTGGAATGTGCTTACTCTCCTGGGCAGTGGATCGGAAGGTCCCTAGAGCGCACGATTTTTTCAATTAGAGAGCGAGTTTCAGAATTTTTCTTATGTTCCAGCGCCGATATTCCCTAGTCTAAGTGTCAGCCATAAGAGTCCTACGTGAAGTAAACGATAATTTCTGTAATGTGCTTACTCTCCTGGACAATGGATCAGAAGGTCCCTAGAGCGCACGATTTCTTCAATTAGCGAGTTTCAGCAGTATAAATCAAACATCTTAATTTAGGACGTTCCTACGGCAGCCGGTTCTACGCCCCGGAGCGACCCGTTTCTCAACGGTCAAGAGCTGCCAAATGACGTAGACGCCTGATTTTTGGCATGTAACCCTAGGGTGAGAAGATGCTTGAGTTCTAGTAAGTTGGGCATAATCGGATCAAAGGAACGCCTACCTCCCCTACAAATTTAAAAAAATTCAATATTCCTTTAATTACGATAACTTTCGATAGAATGACACTAGCGAGTTGAAAATTTGACAAAATGTTGTTAGTAGGATCTACTTGGTTGGTATTGAAAATGGGTAAGATCCGACTCAACCAACCCCTACCTCCCCTACAAATGAAACTTCAAATAAGCGATAACTTTTGATAGAATGATATTATCGAGTTAAAAATTTGGTGGAATGTTGCTAGTAAGACCTACGTAGTTGGTGTTGAATATGAGCAAGATCCAACCCAAGGAACCCCCACTTCCCCTACATATGAAATTTCAAATAAGCGATAACTTTTGATGGAATGAAGCCAGTGACTTGAAATTTTGGTCAAATGTTCGAAGTGAGATTGAGTTAGTTGGCATTAAAGCTGGGTAACATCCGATCAACGAAACCCCTACTTCCCCTACAAACGAAACTTTCAATAAGCGATAACTTTCGATAGAGTGAAGTTAGAGACTTGAAATTTTGTTTAAATGGTTGTAGGGTGATCTAATTGGTTGGTGGCAATGATGAGCAAGATCCGACCTAAGGAACCCTTACCTCCTCTACAAGTGAAACTTCAAATAAGCAATACCTTCCGATAGAATGAAGCTAGCGACTTGAAAAATTCGACAAATATTGTAGAATGGGTTAGTTAGTTAATTGATTTTGAGAATGGTCAAGATCCTAATGAATGAGTGCCAACCTCTCCTATGAACTGGCCATATAGGAGACCCATTCTTAATACATATGGTCGTTGCCAATTGGTACTTTTGGTATCTCCACTAGGTCTGTAGAAGTCTAAGGTATATACGCTTCGGCCTGGTTATACCCTAGACTTTTAGTATAGGGTATATTGTTTTTGTCACGACGGAAATATGTAACACCTTAAAGGAGGCTCCGGAGGTATAGCAATGTATATATATAAATGCTCAGTGCCACCTCCTGATTCGATTTAGCCATGTCTGTCTGTCTGTCTGTCTGTCCGTCTGTCCGTCTGTCTGTCCGTTCGCACGATAACTTTCGATAGAATGAAGCTAGAGCCTTGAAATTTTGGTCAGATGTTGGAAGTATGATCTAGTTGGTTGGTATTGAAAATGGGCATGATCAGGCCAAGAGAACGCCTACCTCCCCTACATATGTACAATAGTTAAATGTATTAATAACTCTCGACTAAACAAGCATGAAAAGCTCTAACTTCGACAGATTGCTCGCGAGGATAACCTTTTACTCTCCTGAAAAAATCAAGTCGATCAGTTGAAAACTAACGGTAATTTTCTTGCAAAGAGCCCCGTACTACCCTACTTTTTCGGTTTTTTGTCCATAACTCTTGAACCAATTGACGTAGACACCTGATTTTTGGCATGTAACCCTGGGATGGGAAGCTGCTTGAGTTCTAGTAAGTTGGGCGTAATCAGATAAAAGGAACGCCTACCTCCCCTACAAAATTTCAAAAAATTAAATATTCTTTTAATTACGATAACTTTCGATGGAATAACACTAGCAAGTTGAAAATTTGGTGGAATGTTGTTAGTAAGATCTACTTAGTTGGTATTGAAACTGGGCAAGATCCGACTCAAGCAACCCCTTCCTCCCCTACAAATGCAACTTCAAATAAGCGATAACTTTTGACAGAATCAAGCCAGCAACTTGAAAGTTTGGTCAAATGTTTGAAATGGGATTGGGTTAGTTGGTATTCAAGATGGGTTAGATCCTACCTAAGGAACCCCTACCTCCCCTACAAATGAAACTTCAAATAAGCGATAACTTTCGATAGAGTGAAGCTAGAGACATGAAATTTTGTTCAAATGTTTGTAGCATGATCTTATTTGTTGGTGGCAATAATGAGGATGATCCGATCCAAGGAACCCCTACCTCCCCTATAAGTGAAACTTCAAATAAGCAATAACTTTCGATAGAATGAAGCTAGCCACTTGAAAAATTCGACAAATATTTGTAGAATGGGTTAGTTAATTGATTTTAATAATGGTCAAGATCCTCCTGAATGATTGCCAACCTCCCCTATAAACTGGCCATATAGAAAACTCACTTTTCATGCATATGGTCGTTACCAATTAGTACTTTTGGTATCACCACTAGGTCTGTACAAGTCTAGGGTATATACGCTTCGGACTCCGGGCCGAAGCGAAGCTTCGGCCTGGTTTTTTTTTTGTTTTCTCCTTTGACTATGCGGGCTTTGTTCTCGATGTCACCGCTGATGAAATCAGAAGTCCACGAGTGAGGCTCCAAACATAGTCGGTTGGCTAATCCAAGTATAGGATTGTACTGCCAGGTTTTGTTGTGTTTCGTTTTTAAATGTGTTTTTGATCGTCTACTCCTGTCCTTCTAGACGATTCTGAACCATGTGGTGAGTCATCCACCAGAACGCCCGGTTGAGAACGTCGCTAATGTGCGCTGATTCGCAGCACAATCACTCCACTAAAGACAATTCACTAACAATTTCTCCGGGAATTGTTAACTAGTTTGCACAAATAGGTTACTAGGCTATTGCGCAGCAAATTAATGGCAGCCACTTCACGACACGTCCTCTCCTGACGCTGGCTAACGGATGACTGCAGTGTAAATTTACAGTAGAAATGCCAAATGCGGACGTGTGTCAATGAAAACTGAATGTGCAGTTGAATGACGCGCGCCACGCAGTACCCATAGTCACAAGACGCAAAACCCGATTTTTTTTAGACTTGCCGAGGCTTTTTTTCAATTATAAGTCAGTGATAATTTACAGTACAAAATAAAAATAACCTATTCGGCGCCTAATGTGGGGTATTATACGTTTGATTTTATCTAGTACCGACAGCACATTGGGCGCCGATTTTTTTGAAATTTTTCGACTAGTTCATTGACTAGATACAATCATACTAACCCCGCATTGGGCACCAACATTTTCAAGAATTTTCGACTACTTTTATTTTCTACCTATACTGTTAATTTCCTCTGACTTACCGAAGCCGTAATGGACTATTGAAAAGGCGCGTGGTATATCCGTAATTAGCCACAAGACGAAAAACCGAATCCTTTCTAGGCCTTACCTTAGTGTCACCATACACTGTCGAACTCGAACCTAGTACAAGTGGACCGGTTTTCTTCACACCTATGTATGTGAAGTGTATGTGTGTGTCAGAGGACATTTGTACCAGGTTCGTGTTCGAGTTCGACAGTGTATGGTGGCACTTAGGGATAATGGATAATGAAGTTGGAGATTTCGCGTCTCTTCATAACGACATTCTCTTCATCTGCAGTCTGCGGATACGGCAGAGCCGGATCTTTCTGCTAAGCGCTGACAATATGGTGGTGGGACATAAGTGCCAAACTGAATGTCACATACATATGTACTTTCATATTACAAAATGGCAATAAATTTTGCTGTTTCACTACTCCTCCAAGACGAAAATTGCACAATTCCTGTCTTATCCGACGTGAGATTGTTCCCTTGTTCGAACTCATCAACATTTTTTAGCTTCAGTCATCAAGAATATAAAAAAAAACTTCCTGATGAGTAAATTGATAGTACTAATCGAAGATTTCATCAGCTACTTGTTTTCGGTGAGTGTATCGAAAATAAAGTAACTCATTGGTATATTTGATATTTACTTACAGTAGAGGGTTGATTTTCACTCGAGAGATGAAGGGTTCAAATCCAGTCCCGAGCGGATATTGGAACAAAATATAGTACCGATGACTACCCTCCGCAAAAAGCTATCTACGCCACTTGTAGCCAATTAAGTTACAATAATCAATTTCCACCTTCTTTCACAACCGGGCTTGTGGCCAACGAAGAAATATGGCTAGGGCAAAAACTACTTGTTTGATAGATGCAAAAAACCATATGTAATATTTATTTTAATGATCATGGGTATAAAAATAACAGAATGAACAGAACGGACGAAAATGCTAGTTTAAGGCATACGAAACGAACAGATTACGTTAAATGAATCTGCAATACAAAATATTCATCGTTATCGTTAATACTCTTTATTTCCATCTCATATTATATCTCTTGCACAACTGCACTTCAATGAAAACGAAAAAGATCGGAACAAAATCATACACCGTAAACTTGTTGCTATTTTGCTTGTTCGTCTTATTTTCTCCTTCACTTTTTTCAATAACTCTTTAGTATCATCTCTTCGATTTTTTTTTTCTTTTATTATTTTAAATACTTCCATAATAGCAAGGTCTATATTATTACTTAATAATTATTCTATTAAAACGCTATAACAAGTGAATCGTAGTTTAACAAACCTCTTCGTCCTTTTTTTTAAATACTCTGTTAATAGCATAAAAAATTGTTTTATTGTGTTATTAAATGACGCAAAAATGTATACATCTATATATATATAGAGAGAGAGAGAGGGAGAGTGAACTAAGGGATGAAGGACTGGAGAGAATTCAGCTAACTGGATAAGTATTGATTTTGAGAAGACACAAGCCGGATTTTCTCGTTTCCTTGTTTTTCTGTTTTCCATTCTACATTTGTTCTGTTTGTGTATGATTGAAATGCAACATGTTGGCTTAGTTTTTGTTTTCTTGCTTTTTTTTAACGCAATGGACAATGCAGGCTAACGATCTTTCATTTAATAAAATTACAAATTATAGGAAACATTAGGTCAAATTTTAATTTCAAAAATAAATCATATATCTAAAGTAAAAACAAGGCAATTAAAAGTGTATATCGTTATTTCGCTTTTTATATGTTTTTTTTTCTTTGTTTAATAAAAATATCTACAAGTTGTTCAAAGTTTGTTGTTGTTTTTTCACTTTACTTAATCATCTTAACATCATTTTTTGTGAGTCTTCCTCTTTGCACGCGCTTTCTCGTTTTGTTTTCGTTTTCGTTCCAACTCTTTTCGTTATTACATTCTTTTCACATATCTCGAAGTTGATTCACATCATGCTTACTTTTTTTATTTTAAAAAATAATAAAATTTATATGTATAATGTATATATATAATAAAGAAAAAAAAGTTCTTTTCTCGTTTTCTCATGTTCTTTAAAAAATAATAATAATTGCATTTATAGCTGGAGCTTTATTGTGTTTTCAATTCTTTACCGATACTATACGAGACAATTTTGCTCCAATCGATTTTAGTTCGTGTGACGGGCAATTGCCTTCGTAACGCCTTAAATGTTGTATCGGACATTGTTTGATAATTTTCCGAAATGGCCGTTTGATACTCATTCTCGGCCTCCTCGATTATTCGAATGATCTCCCGGGCAGTTGCTTGTTCATTCGTTACAATGATCGATTCACGGGCTTCTTTTGATGAAACTAATTGAACATTGCCATCTTCATAGTAGTGAACCTGTAAGGGGAAGGGAAAACAGTTTTAGTATATGTGTGTACGTAGAGACGACCAATGATTTTTTTTTTTATGTTTATACCAAAGCTTAGGGGGTAACCCTTTGATGCGAGAGCACAACGTTGGCGGTAAGGGATTAAGGTAGTGGGGAGATGGGTTGAGTTTGAATAAGGTGACGGTGTACATTCCGTTTAAATTTTTGTAGGTCATAGTTGCGGGGGAAAACAAAAGATGGTAGATCGTTCCACATTCGTGTTGTCCTAGATACAAACGAGTCATGGAATTTGGCGGTGCGACTATTGCTGAGTTCTAGAAGATGAGGATGGGCACGACTGGCTAGTCGGGTGTTACGTAAAGGAAAAGTACGCTCAGGAATGAGGTTGGCTATTTCATCAGAGCAGCGGCGGTTGTAGTAGCGATAGAAGAGTGAGAGACAGCCGACACTTCGCCGGTGTTCAAGCGGTTCGATTTTAGATGTTATGGGTTCCTCGCCAATAAGCTTGAAGGCTTTCCGTTGAACTTTGTCTAACGCGGATAATGCGGTTCTACCTGCGCCTGCCCATATGTGGGAATTAAATTCAAGTCTCGGTCTTATATGAGCCTTGTAAATTTGAGCCAGATCAGATGGTGAAAAGTATCTTTTACAGCGATTCAGAAAGCCCAGACACTTCATTGCGTTTTTTGCAACGCAAAAAATGTGGTCGGACCAATTTAGTTTACTGGAGATGTTAATACCTAGTATGTTCAGTATGGGCGAATCAGGAATGCTGACCCCATCGACAAGAATGGGTTGGGCGGTAGGTGGAGCACATCGCTTATTGGAAAGTAGACAACATTGAGTTTTTGAGGCGTTAAGCTCTACTCGATTCGCTTTCCCCCATGCAATAATTTTTGAAATGTCTTCATTTAGTGAGTCAAACATGCGATCTCTGTTGATAGATGTTGAATTTCGGCGAGAGTCAGCTACAGAGTTGAAAGAGTAAGTGTAGTCAAGGGTGCTATCGTCTGCAAAGCTATGGATTGAGTTGGAAGTCACGCTGAGAAGATCGTTGATGAAGAGAAGGAAGAGTGTTGGTGAAAGGACAGTACCTTGGGGGACCCCTGCGTTGGTGGTATGGGAATTTGATTTAACTCCATCAAGGACGACCTGAAGCGAACGGTCGTGAAGGAAACTTTCGATCCATTTAACTAATTTTGGGTCCAAACCAAAAGCCTGGAGCTTAGCTAGAAGAGCCGGATGCCAGACTCTATCAAAAACTTTCGAAATGTCGAGGGCAATGATTTTAGCTTCGCCAAATTGGTGGATACAGCGATCCCATCTTTCGGTGAGGTATGTCATTAGGTCGCCGCCGGTGGAGCGCGAAGACCGGAAACCATATTGCCGATCATTGATGAGATGATGTGAGTCAAGGTAGCTCATTAGTTGGTTGTTAACCAGGGTTTCGAAGACTTTTGATAGGGTCGAAGTTAGTGCTATTGGTCGGTAGTTAGATGGATCACATGCTTCTCCTTTCTTGGGGATTGGTTGGACATGAGCTAGTTTCCACGATGATGGGAACACTCCTGTTGCGTAGGACAGGTAAAAGAGTTTTCGGAGAGGTTTGGCTCCACTGTCATAGTATTTGTCTCAGGCGAGATGTGGCTCCTGTGAGTCGTAACCTCCACTCATTTAGTTAGCCGTTTCCGATTATATTCGATGATTGGATTTAGTTTTCGGAAAAAATATCATTTTGTCAGGAGACAAATCTTTAGGCAGCCATCGCTAAAGCCAAATCTCTATCGTTAATGGTCGGTTACTTTAATCAATTTCCAGCTAGTTTCAAGAAAAACAACTATGTAATTTGTCTATGACGTCATAGACAGATTATACAATTGTTTTCTTTTGTAACTAGCTGGAAATTGATAAAAATAAACGACTATGCTACTGGGCCAACTAAAAAGAGGCGTCGACTTTTGGCATCCATTCCCACCGTGAATAAATAGTTTGACACAAGGAAACAACTGAAAATAATACTTACTTGAACTTTTAATACGCCTTTCAATTCAGCTGATGCACTACCGACACCAGGCTGAAATGAAATGTGCCATTGCGATCGCCATCGACCATTCCAATAATTTTTCGGTTGGAATTGATGGTCTTCAATACAAATACTAAGCGTAATTAAACCTCCTTGTGACTTGCCAAATACAGAACAAACCTGGGGGGACGATAGTATCGAGAGTTGACGTTTAAATGATCAGTCACATTGAAAAATGTATGTACAGGAGAATACTCACCCCGTGCCTGTAGTGGTTGGCAGTATATGCTAATGTCTCTATATCTAAAGCTGAACGCCATGATTCAGCAGTGGCATCTGTTTCGAAATTTTGATAATCGCTTGCTTCCTTGCGTAAGTGGTCATAACGGAATGACTGTTTTGTACGTGGATCATAAAAACGTCCGCCGCCTGCAAGAAATATCATGGTTGATTATAATATTTTTTAAATTCGTTTTAATAGTAGTATGTTATCAAAAGGAAATAGTTCTGTGCAATTTTAATCAGTCAGCTGTTGAATAGAGGTCAAGGTACGAATAAGAATCGAGTTGAGTTGTTGTAGCGATGTTTCTACTACTTGTGTGTGTGTGTGTTACATACATTAAAAATCAATTTCTACGTCCTCGGTATCAAGATCAAGGAATATGGCCACTTCGGTGGAGGACCCTACCGAGCGCTCTGGGTGTTACTTTACGATAACTAGGAACTGCGCGGCAGCTGTAGTCATCTCCATTATATTCGCGGCATAGTTCTGGAAGGGCGACGACTACGTCAGATTAGAGTTTTCCTACTCGTTTGGGTTAGGGTATATTCCTATTTCACCTAGGCCCAGACATCGTATAACGACTGGAGGGACAAGTAGACATCCAGCCCAAATCTCACGATTTTCGC
This sequence comes from Chloromyia formosa, assembly GCA_964017055.1. Classification (NCBI taxonomy): domain Eukaryota; kingdom Metazoa; phylum Arthropoda; class Insecta; order Diptera; family Stratiomyidae; genus Chloromyia; species Chloromyia formosa. The sequence goes on along the minus strand of OZ024818.1, from coordinate 12,282,080 downwards.
TACAGTAAACTTGTGATGCAACGCAGCCTGTAGTTGAAGTGTTGTCGACGGTCTGGCCTATACGGGGGAAGCCAAGCCCGCAGACAAATCTACGTGACACCTCCACGTAGTAGCCGTTGGAAACTCCGCAAAATTGCAAATGCCGAGCTAGAGGGCCGGCTGCGTTACGGGAGCCAGTGTCTTCCCACCCTTCTTGTCAGGCCAACTACTGTCTTTTATGGTTTTTGGCGATGGGGCTCGTACGGAGTGTGAAATACGCCTAAATCCCCAGGGTGTTATGTGATCCACGTCCGTCGGGCGAAGGTGACCATCACTAACGGAACGGCGCAGGGTTACTGCCGCACGGCTGTACAATGACCAGTTGTATGGATCATGTAAGAGGTTTCCTCGGCCGTAATTGCCAGAGGAGCCCCTATAAAACTCTCCGCATAGATGACGCAGGAACTAGATGAAAGGCTGGAGCGCGGTGTTCCGGATCTAATACTTCACTTTGTCCTCTCCTTGAACGTTAGCTCAACTCCGTGGTGTTCGCGTCTGAATTCATACCTATCCCGCATCGACAGTGAAGTCCAAAACTCCTGTACAGCATGTGGCCTCACTCCACATGACATTGAGCCTATCTTTAAATGTCCAGCAGCTCCCACGCGCTTAACTCCTATTGCGTTATGGAAGAACCCCATCGAGGCAGCTGCTTTTCTCCACCTGGACATAGAGGATACCAACATGGATAGACAAAATTTTTGAAACACACACTTTTATCAGAGCTCGAAGTCCCGCTACAACAACAACTAAGAGCCAACGATCGGAGGAGAAATCCTGTAAAGCGGCGACCGGAGACAGCGATCCCTGCGTTCCTGCGGCAGCCGGTTCTTCGTACCGGAACGACCCGTTTTCAACGGCCAAGAGCTGCCAAACCCCCTCGATGCAAGAAGAACTGCAGTATTTGAAGCATCGCTACCACAACAACAACATCCCTTTCTTTAGGGATGTGGGCTTCAGTTACCTCAAGCTGGCTGTCGTTAATGTTGTTGTTGTTGTAGCGATGGTCAGAGTTGCACTATGTGTGTGTGTGTGTTATATGGTTAATTCCGTTTCAAGCTCCTCGGTGTCAAGGCCAAGGAATGTAGCTGCTTCGATGGGGCACGTGAAAATTTGGTCCACGACATGAGGTGTTCCGTTGCAGGCTGGACAAATGTTTCGCATGTTCTCATAAAAACGGGATAGATAAGAGTTGAGGCGTGAACACCAGCCTGATCGAAGTTGGGCAAGTGTCGTCCTGGTGGCTCTAGGAAGCCTCTTCTCTGCAGATCTTATGGGTGGTGCTTGCGCCAAAAGTACTGGATTGGGTTTTAATCCCGTAATTGATGAATGCACCTCTTGCTGATGAAGTAATCTCTCTCTAATTGCTTTGGCCCCTCCAGGGGCATGGGCGCATTGCTATGCTTTGTTGACGTTTCAATAGCATAATCTACCTTTCGGAAGTGCAGTTGCTAGCATGCACCTCCTATCCGCGCTGTCTTTATACTGACAAGCTCGGAGCACTGTGAGAGTTCTATTAGTACTCACAGGCAGTTTTTTTTATCGCGCCGAGATTTGATCTCCGAGCTCTAGATTAGTATCGTAGAGCGGTGACCGAACGATCACGGCCACCGAGCGCGTCAGTAATGCAATGGAGTAATGCGATGGCAGATTTGTAGGCGGCGTCGTCGAAAGGATTCCTTTTATATAGCCTGGACCTGGACATCACGTTCAAGGTCCTTCAGATCACGCCGAACATGTCCTGGTGGCAGAGTCTTTTCCATTAGATGGAAGCACAAAGCACAAGGTTCATACTCGCTGATAAAGCCAAATTTCTTGGACTTATCTTGGATAGTAAATTATGCTGGAAGGCAAACATTCAGGAACGTGTGAGTAAGGCTACTGTTGCACGGTACTCTTGCAGGAGGGCCATAGGAAAGAAATGGGGATTGCAGCCGAAGGTGGTCTACTGGCTATACACATCGGTGTTGCGGCCCATAATGATGCATGGGATTGTTGTCTGGTGGACGGCACTTGGCATCGCGTCGTACAGAGTTCTGTTGGAAAAGGTCCAAAGAACAGCATGTGTCGCCATCACGGGAGCCCTAAGAACCACCCCGACTGCTGCCTTGGGCGCACTGTTAGACTTGATTCCTTTGGATATCATCGCAGAACAAATGGCGGCGAACACTGCCATCCGCCTCCGCGAAACCGGTCAGTGGACCGCGGCAACCATAGGCCATTCGACTGTTTTGAACAACACTGATATTCCCGTTGTGACGGACTACACCTCACCGAAATACCTTTTCAACAAGGGCTTTACTAGCCTCATCCCATCGAGGAATGCGTGACTAGAGAACGCTAATTTGGCATCTGGTACCATCAGCATTTTCACTGACGGCTCTAAGACTGAGGAAGGGGTTGGGGCTGGTGTATATTCGGTATTGCCTTATCGCTCCATTTGGCAGGACACAGTAGCGTTTTTCAGGCGGAAGTTTGTGCAATCTCCGAGGCGGTAACATGGCTTGCGCGTAATGTCATATCTGCTAGGGATGTTATAATATACACGAATAGTCAACCTGCGATCAAATCGCTCAGTTCCGTCTTGCTAATGTCAAAGACAGTGTTAAATTGTCGCAGCTCTCTCAGTGAGATGGCGAGATTTTTCAACATTACCCTGTGCTGGATACCAGGTCATAGCGGTTTTTCTGGTAATTGTAAAGCTGATGAACTGGCCCGGGCTGGAACTACCAATATGACAAGGGAATGCTTTCGTAGCACTGGGATGCCTTTAGCAGCCTGCAAACTGGTCAATAAGGCGTTGGCGTACGATAAGGCTAACATCAGATGATGCAATGGCAGTACGTGTCATGCAACTAGGCAAATATGGCCGAAAATGGACCGCGGCCGCTCTCGCAGGCTATTGCTGCTGAGCAAAAACCATTTGAGAAACGTGGTGGGGCTTATCACTGGGCACTGCCTTATTGGGGAGCATGCTAGGAGACTTCGGCTCCCACACAATGATTACTGCAGGAGCTGTGGGGACGAGGAGAGTCCTTTCCACCTTATGTGTGCTTGTCCTGCCCTGGCGAGACGCAGGAAGGATATCCTTGGGTCCTACTGCTTTACTGAGTTGGATGACTTAAAGGATGTTAAGGTCGATCGGCTTCATCGCTTCATTGTCAGCTCTGGCCATCGGAAGCCATGCTGGTGATCTTGCTCAGGTTGGTTCGGGCACAGGATGGGTTAATATGCCCCTTTGTGGTAACACAACGGACAATGTGGTCTGTGTGCTGTGAACATCATGGCAGCTCTTTAACCTAACTTAATGCATCGTTTGCCAGCGTCATTCCATGCAGTTCCGGCAAATATGGTAACATTGTCATTGAACTACATATAAGCTGGCACTTTGCGAAATTATATCTCAATGTAATTTACTACTGAGTTGATAAATATTTGAATAAAACTAGAATAAAACGGAGTGATGTATGCAAGCAGGCAATGTAGGTTTGTAAACTTAATGACTCCCCGAATGTGCCTTACAAATCTGACAAATCAAATGCAAATTGATATTTTTAGACGACCTTTGGCTTAAGGCGTCATATTCCCATCTATCCAGAAATAGAATCGCAGCGAGTCCGGCGAAAACTCAACCGACAACTCCCACTTGAATTCTTGTTGGGCTCCATACGTTATGCACCCACAAACCGCGTTATCAGTCCCGTTTTCCAATCAACCGACATTGTCTTATCGTGGATATTTTAACGAATCGGCAGCAATGTTTACGCAGTGAATCACCGATTAGGGTTGCTCAGTGATAGTTGCCACTAGGCCAACAATCAGCACCAAATAGTGAATAGGGAAAGTGCAGCTGAGTGCTGGGCACTTCTTTGAAGCCGCACACGAAATGACGAGACGTCTGACGAATGTTTTTTTTTGGTGGGGAGGGGGCGGATATGACGAAAACAAAAAAAAACTCACCCAAATCGTTGAACTCTGTGATGAGTGCGTAATGATCGCTCCCCTCGATTCGGACTGGCGTCAACTGGTCCTTGTTGTACTGGGCGAAGGCCGGACTTGCACCCTCCTTCAGTAGAGCGTCGTTCTTGAGCAGCTCCCGCACATCGTTGAAGACCTCGTTAAATTCGCCGGGCGGAGCGTGCAGAATGAAATCGGACACAATTCGCACCTTGTCCTGATCACTAATTGGCTCGTCCATGTCGCGTCAAGTTCTTCTCACACACGTCCCAGACGATGATAACACACACTCCTCACACTCGCCGCTGCCGCTGCAATAGACGAATGATGCGTTCTGTGAATGCAATGTTCCCCACTTTGGTTCGCTAAGGCACGTAAAGCAGCGGGCAAAAAGTACTTTCGTGAAAAATTCACACACGGCTGCTGCAACTCGCGGCTATCTCTGCTGCTAGTTCTTGGGTCGTGATGACGACTTCGACGTGTATTCCGTCGTGTTCCCGTACACACACAGCAGCTGCTGAGCGAGAGAGACAGAGCGGCTCGGTGTGTGCAGTACTAGAGCACGACTTTGTGAATCACTCGTCCGAGAAACGTCAAACGACCTACGACCAAGTGAGAGCCAGCAGGAGAGTCAATTTTGCCTTCGGGGCACCTCCCCGATCTATGCGACGGAATTCGAACGCACCTCTAGCCAATTGTTACGCACGCTTGTCGGCAGACTGGTCGTTGGTCAATTTAACACTTTTTTACGTGTCCAGTGTCTGCTCGACCGGTGATTTTCAATTACTTAGCGGGGCTAATCGTACGGCAGCAATTCTCCCGTCACAACGACGACTGTCAATGTCAATCACCCCACAAAAGAAAATTCCGCACAATGCGGTAGTAGATTGAAGTTGAGGTGGGACTTATGTGGGGTCAAGTTGGATGTTGTTAAAGTGGGCATTGTAGATATTGTAGCATAGATCTTTGGCGGGAGTTTGAAAACGAGGCAGATGTTCCTTTATTACAATAGCTAGAAAGAGAAAAGATGCAAAATGCATAAATTTGGCTAATAAATAGGGGTGATTACAGTATATTGGCAGGAATTTTATGTTTCTATTAAACGAATTTCATGTTTGTTCAAACCATAGATTTAAATAGAACAGATCGGTAATAGTACTATCCCCACTCTGTGCTTCAGGTTATTTTCGAACCAAGCCGCGCATGCGCACTGCTACCCATTTGCACGCGTTCGCCATACGTTCGGTAAATGTCGTTACGCTATCGGCCACTCAAAGCGCGTTGACATGATCAAACTAGGGTTTGACAAACCACCTACTTGAACGTGTGAACCCCTTGTCAAACTGGTTTGATGTCTTGTGCTTCTGTCAAACCGTAGTTGGACGGTGCTCAACTTTTCATCAAATGCTAGTTTGTCAAACCGTAGTTTAATCATGTCAACGCGCTTTCAGCCACAATTTTGACATTTGCGTAGCATTTGGCCCCTCGCTCCTCGGGCCCCTGGGCCAAATATTAATACGTGTTGTGCGCGTTTCACTGCGCAGGCGCGGATATGTCAGCCATAACTCGATATTCAAATTTGTACCCCCACTCTGTGCCTATTTCATATCTGTTTAATATATATCTATGGTTCAAGCCAAAAATTAATGATGACGCAGTGCAAATGAAAAAAAACCATTGGCGACGAAACCCTTTGAAAATCGTCATAAAGTGTGGTACATAAATATTTTTTGATCAGCTGATATTATGTGGCGATCCATCGGCCGATCGATCGGGCGACGATGACCCATGTATCCACCAGTTAGTGAAGATTCTAGACGGTTCGAGATGTTCTAGTCTCGGATTTCCACAGAAGAAGGTTCGAGAATCCGCTAGTGCCCATTCAGTTGGTACTTGTCATCGATCATTCGAGATTATTATAGAGCTTAGTACAGTGTGTGTCGTAAGAGAGACGTACTCCGTACACACAACAATGGTGGTGCAATGGATGGTGCAATTGATACCATGAACCTTCGTATAGCCGTCTGTACAAGCTCAGGACGTATTGGTAGTTCGAGTAATACCCACAGGTAGTTTATTATATTAAAGCGCCGATTTAACCTCTGTTTCTCTAGATGCAGCATCGTGCAGTGGCGACCGAGACCTCACCACGGACTATCGAGCGCGTGAAACTAGCATTTTATCAAGTAAAAGGGGGTAGGTAAGACATTAAACATACAAAAAAAATAGATGTCAACAGATACTACAAATGGAACTAAGGCCCTAACCAGATTGAATGCAGCAGCAGCGGCATCGGCAGCAGCAGCGGTGGCAGCTGCAACAACAACAGGTAGATCTGTCGCGATGACACAGTGGCAATGACAGGTCACCGTGTCATCGCGCAGATCTGCCTTTGTTGTTGCTGCTGCCACCGCTGCTGCTGCCGATGCCGCTGCTGCTGCGTTCAATCTGGTTAGGGCCGAAGAATGGATTTTTGGTTAACAGATACCGCGACTCCAAACTTATATTAATTGGAAATGAAATTAGTAGGCGCCACAGACACAGACATAAAATAAAAATATTAAATATTTAAGCTAATTTAAACACTTGTTTCGCGTCCCAGACAGTGTAGTAAAGGTCGATTCAGACACATCAGCCACGTCAAGTCACAGTTTCGTCAGAACCGTCCGGTATCAGTCACAAAAAATATCGTTTCTTGAAAGTCAAGTGGCGCTGTCTACATTGAGCCGGCGCAGTCACGAATCAGAACCGTCAGTCGCGCTTCCGTCACCGAACAGTCAAATTCACATTTCTTTCCAACAATATGTTTGACGGACGTCAGTTTAGAAAGTGAACATGGGCGACGACGAAAAATTAATCGAGTTGGTTCGAAATTACCCCGTTCTGTACGATTTATCGCATAATAAATATATGGATATAGCATTTAAAAACCGGATATGGAAGCAAATTGGAAATGAAATAAAAATAGATGGTAAATCTAGGTACACTCGAGAGCATACACAAAAAATGACTGACTACGGTCTGAATACCCTGACGGCTATATGGGAATACAGCCGCTATTTTGACTGTGACTTGACGGTGACGGTTATGATTCGGAAGGTTGACTGAACTGTGACGTGACTGATGTGTCTGAATCGACCTTAACACTGGTATTGAGCGAATGCGATGTTCCGCATAATGTTAATGCCAAATTTTGCATTTGTTGCACTATTCCACATTCTAATAACAATTTATATTATGAAAACTTTTCCAAGTCACCTTGACGAGGTAGGAGCCAACTTTTGATCTAGAAATGCATATGGACTTGTTTTCCGCTTTAGGTATAGTACAATGGCCACGTTTATACCATGGAACTAAAAGGCGATTTAACTAAATCGTTTTAGTGTTAGTACTTGTTGGTGGAATGTTTATACCGACCATACGAAGAGATACTTCTTCTTCTTCTTTCTCCGTTGAAAGCACAGATGAATTTGACAGATATAAATTTTGCGACAGCAAAAAACTTTTTCTTGCCCGTGATCACGCACTCTGCTTTCCTGAAATTGCAAACAAAACAAACGCCGAACAAAAAAAACGACAACAAAGGAAACGTTAACCATTGCGTCAACGTTAGCGATGACAGCGACATAGTCCCAATTTTTTTAGTCCAGTTCCGCATCGCAAGTGGAGATAAGCCAAGTCCAAAACTAATATTACGTTTACACTATCCCCAGATTACTTCATCTGTGCCGACTGATTTAATCTGCAACTGTCAAATACATACAATTTCAAACTCACCACACCCTGATGAAGTAATCTGGGTATAGTGTAAATGTAATATAACTAATATTACGTTTACACTATCCCCAGATTACTTCATCTGCGGCGTAATCTGGGTGTGGTGAGTTCAAAATTGTATGTATTTGACAGTCGCAGATTATCTCAGCTGGCGCAGATGAAGTAATCTGGGGATAGTGTAAACGTAATATAAACCGATACGTTTATATCGTCGAGAGTTAGATCGATTTAGTTAGATCTCGAAAAAAGTCCCGCGATATAAACGTTGTGATTGATACATCATAATATATGATTTTATCTATTTTCAGGCTACATTTCAAATTTAACGTGGACGACCCACCTTAAATTTTCGAAACGCAACGACATTTTCTGAAGCAACCATCGAAGCAAAGTCCCCGCAGCGCCGATCAATATGTACTTACTCCTCTGGCAGCCCTCTCCACAATTTCACCAAAACCTGTTTGGCCACCTTTCATGAAAACCGGCTTTTCCATCATTTCAATTTGTCCTTTTCACACTGCCGTGAACCCCCTTCATTCGGTCAAATCAACAAGTGTCCGCCATCTATCCGACTCACTCGCTCTTACAAGCCGTCGAACTGCATTCGAGTATCGGTCGCGACCAGCGACGGCAGCACAACAGTTCTGTTGAGCGTCTTCCGTTGTTGAGTTGTGTGCCGTGGGACGGGCGTTTGCTGCTGTGTTGCGTTTTTTCGGTTACTCCGTGCGACACCTTCGCGTCACCTGAGTTAAAGAATTTCAAGTTTGCGGCGCGCCATCAATTAAATTGCGTCAATTGACTCACGCCGACCGGGTTTACGTTCGAAGCAACAAAGAGCCGCCCGGCCAAGCAGGATTTTCGCATTGGATTACAGCGAAATGAGGCAAAGGCTGGAAAACAATTTTCTCCTTGGCGGTCGTGAGTTGTGAGAAAAATCGCTTGGCAGCGATCAAGCCTTCGCGAGGGTGTGTGTGCGGTGACGACCAGCAATGCGGTGTCATTCGTTATGACGTCGTCGATGTCAGTTGGCCAGGTGTGGTGTGCGTGTGTTTGCCGAGTCCGAAATTTCAAATGTTGCCCGCAACCCGAGTCTCGTCTCGCAAACGTTAAATTGTGCCGCACTATCGAGACGAGTTCAACATGAAGTGACCCTGTGAATTGGAGAATCCTGAACGTGTTTGCCGAGTGAGTGAGTTGTGCACACCTGAAGTGAGCGTGAATTCTTTCGGGCGAGTGGCCTACAGTGGATAGCGACAGAAAATGGATACGCCGCCGTGTCGACGATAGTCCATGCAAAGTGCCTAAGTTAGTTACTAAGTTTAAGCTTAGAGTTTAGCGCGTAGTTTTACGACTAGTGTGTCCCAAATTTTATTTATAATTAAAAATATCCGCCCGCCCACTATACAAAATGGAAGTGCGATTTGATAAGATCCTCTTCCTCGGCCTTGTGCTGGTGTCAGTGGTGATTCTGAGGGTGACAGTGGTGCAGTGCCAAACGACATTCGAGTGGAGTCCCCGCGACAATAACAAACCGCATTTTCGCGACTGCAAGGATTATAAGCCGTCCGTGAAAGAGGAACAACGGCAAAACACTTTTGTGATTCAGGTGAAAGCGTACGATCCGGACGAGCGCGACACCATCACGTACAAATTCGTCAATTTGCAGACAGAACGTCCCAAGTTTTGGATCGACCCGAAAACGGGCGTGATCACCACCATGCACAGCTTCGATCGTGACGAGCCCATTCACGAGAAGGAAATTTACATCACCGTCCAAGCCACGGACAACGGTCGACCGATTCTTGACGACGTCTGCACTTTCAAAGTCACCATCGAAGACATCAACGACAATCCGCCCGTTTTCGACAAGGGCAAATATGATGAGTCCATGTCGGAAGACACACAGGTAAGCATGGGAACAAGAACCACAAGCAGGGGGGAAGGAGCCAGAGTTAACCACGGCCTCGGGGCTTCAGCCTCCGGATGGTCACCATCCATGGTCGCAGAGGAGTCGGCTTGCGTGATTCATTCAGTGGTTTGTAACGGCCGCTTTGATATTTCCTCTTCGAAGACGATTGGTGGCTTTGTTTTGGGCAACACACTTTGTGCGTGATTAAATATCAATTTAGGGAAACAATTTCTTCTTCGTGGCATGTTTCTGAGAAAGCAACCGGCGAAGGTCTGATAAAAGAGAAGACCGAAGGTTGGCATTTCCGCCGGGAAATCGACTCGGTCGGAGTTGTTTTGATCCTTGCACTTGTCTTCTTATTAGGCATGCTGGCAACCTTTTAGTTTCCGGGGCCCCGGCTGGGGGTATCACTTTTCACTCGGATTTTTGTCACTTTTCACTCGCGTCACTCTAAAAGTCAAGAATTTGCAAAAAAAAAATTTTTTTTTTAAATTTTTTTTTTAAAATTTTTGTTTTAAGTTTTAATTTTTTTTTATTTTTAATTTTTTTTTTCATAATTTATACTGAGTGTTTGGAATATTGGAGGCATGGAAAATTGAAATATTCGCAAATCCCCTTGCGTGGGCTCCGCTCGCTACGCTCGCTCCGCGCTTAAGGGATCGCAACCCTCAGTATCGCACAAACATGAACGCTCGCTTCGCTCGCTCTGCGTGCAACAGCGTTTTGATCAGTTTTAAACACACCAAACACTCAGTATAAATCATTAGAACAAGAAAAAAAGGAAAAAACATTAAAAAATTAAGATTAAAAAAAAAAATAAAAATTAAAAAAAAATTAAAAATAAAAAAAAAAATTTTTTTTTTTTTTGCAAATTTGAGAGTCTTAGGGTGACGCGAGTGATAAGTGACAAAAAATCCGAGTGAAAAACGATTTTTTCACCCCGGGCCCCGGAAACTAAAAATACCCCGGCATGCTGATCGCATGCTGTTGTTTGTCCGACTAAGAAGGGTACAAATTGGAATTTTCCGGGTTTGGGTACGCTTATTTTTTTGTATTTTATTTTAGGTATATATTGTATTTTGGGTTAATTCCTTTTAAGCTTGGATAAACCGCACCACTGTGTTCCGATCCGCCATGAACTGGGTCGAAATATGGTAGAATAGTGGCTTTAATGGACTTTGGTGGGCATGCCCATGGGGACGGAGCCTAAGGTTGCATTGGTTGCGTTTCTGTTTTGAACCGTGTCGACACTGTTTCATAGATACTTTGCGGAAACGCTACGATTTCATACACCGATATCAGAATCTTTGAGAAGGGGAAAAGTGTCACGAATTTTGTTCGTTCCGATTACCCCTTCAATGATTCCTAGAGTTTTGACAGTTCACTCTTGACAAGTTCTATCACTCCATCCGTAAACAACTCTATTTTGGCGTCAAAGTGCGTAATCGGAAATTCTGTCTTGCTTCGCCATTTCGTTCGGAAATTGTTTTTAAGAGAGTAAATATCCCTTATTAATTGGCTCATATTTGTGTGAAATATATTCATGGCGGCAAGGGAATCGTGTCGTTCACCGGAGAAATCACAAAACGGAGAAGGGGCAATGGACACGTAAAGGAATCACGATACGTTTAGGAACGCACCCATTGTGACCGTGAAGGTGGGGCAGTGCCATCTGGCGAAGAAAAAGGCCCCTCAACTAGCTAAGCAGCGGCCTGTGCTTAGGTTAGGGAGCAGGGTTGCTGAAACAGCACTCTAAGACCAGAAACATAGGTCCATTGTGATACTAGGAAAACCAAAACAAAATAGCTACCTGATGAGATTTGAATACACCATAGAACCCCTTCGGGAAGATTGTTGGCACACCACCTCTGGTTCGTTTTAGCTTTGTGTGCTGGCGCTGAGTCTTGCTGAAACGACTAGTCTTGCCCATTAAACAGAGTGTCGTTCAATGATTTCAGTACCTTTACTAAAATATCGCTCTGATAGTTCGCTGCCCTTGTTCAGCTGGGTGACACCGTCGTACGCAATGCCCCACCAAACCATGGCTGAAGCATGATGGTGGCCTCTTTCGACCCTTCGATTTTTTTCCTCAGCTTCCCGAGCGTAAATTCTGTCATTTCGCTGGATGAGTTTTTCTTCAACCGTGAACATTTTTGAAGAGGATTTGCCTGTGCCTCCCGTTCGCGTACCGCTGAAGTAACGCCTTCGCTATTGTGGCTCGTATCCTTTTCAAAGCTGGTGTCAGCAGCTGTCCTGTGGTTCTTTTGTAAGTCCCAAGTTTCAGGTTCTGTTTGATAATGCGGGACATCGTCCTTTTCGAGATTTTCATCTCCCGGGCCATGATTTTCTGTTTTCGAAGAGGGTTTCGACGAATTCGCGCAGCTACGGCTTTCACAGCTGTTGGCGTCCTCGAGGTGCGTGGGCAGCCACTTCTAGCTCTGTTGTCGATTGAGGATGTGTTGCACTTGTCCAGCGCGATCACAGCGATACGATTTTCCTTCAGGCTCCACTTCATGTTAACTCCGCGACGAAACAGCCCAAACTGGGAAATATTTTGCAAAAATACAGGGTCCACTCTATGTTTTGTAAACAAACAAACTGCTCGTGAGCGTCAGTCCTATAACACTTGCGTATTCACAGAACTTAGGGCCAAAACTTATGGCACGCCTACGTATATTTGGAGCAGACCAACTTTCAACGTTGGTCAGTCATGGCAAGGTTCCTTCGTGCAGTGACAATACTACGGGTATCGACTTCAATGATCAATATACAATATTTAAATATGTAGTACGTTTGTGGTTCAAATATTATTTGTATTTCTTTGCCACAAGAGGTTCCAGAAGATGCTATTTTGTGTATAAACTCGTTTGTTTCGGTGGAAACCAACTTCTAATGTTGGTAAGTAATGCCGCTGAGGAAGATGCTTCCGAAACTGACAATATTTCAGGTATAAATTCCTATAGTCAATGTATTCACATAGTACTAAGATTCATGGTGATAACTAATCGTATTGCTTTTGACATGGATATGTCGTATGGCTGGGGGTCATCCTAAAAATTTGTCCGTTACGTCAGATGTCACGATTTTCATCTGGTTAGCGGAAGTGGAAACAAGCCAATTGGAAATGTTTCCAAGTGCCACGAATGTGGTGGCTGAGTGGTGTATAGAAGGCGCGTTCCTTTTTCAAGTAAAAAACCACGCCTTCACGGCTTGTACTAACAAAATTCTCACACTTTCGTGGTCGTCTTGCACACGAATAGCTGCAAAGATGACGAGTATATACACACCGGATGACCTGTAGCTCAGTGCGTAGAGGCGTCAGTCGCAAGTCTGAGTACCGGCGCGTTTATCACGCTCGGTGGCCGTAGTCGTTCGGCCACCGCTCCATGATACTAATTTAGAGTTCGGAGCTCAAATCTCGGCTCGGCCCGATCAAAAACTGCCTGTGAGTACTAATAGAGCTCTCACAGTGCTCCGAGCTTGTCAGTATAAAGACGGCGCGGCGCGGATAGGAGGTGCATGCTAGCAACTGCACTTCCGAAAAGTAGATATGCTATCGAAACGTTAACAAGGCATAGAAATGCTAGAGATGTTGACGCGCGCATGCCCCTGGAGGGGTCAAGGTAATTAACAACATGTTTGTGTCGTCTTCCCCTGTGGTGCGGGGCGTAATAATAAGCCACAATATCTCCCGACTTGTCGCAGGTAGGCGGCTAAATGGGAGAGCAGGAAGTCCATGCTGGCAACTGCATTCTCCGAAACTAGTTTATGTCAACGAACTGGGCCACATGGAACAGTTGACGCGCTATACCCTACAAGGGGTTAGGGCAATTGAGTAGTATAATTCATGCAGATACTTCGGTACATGGATATGTCTTATGGCTACCGAATGCGTGGAACATGTTTTGTCGAAGATATCGACGTAGATTTTATCAAGATTCCAGTATCGTTAATTATGCTGGATGAAATGATTCGACAGAACATGTTCCACGCATTCGATAGCCATAAGACATATCCATGTACCGAACCGACGTATTCTTGAAAACTTTTTAAAATACGGAAAAAATTCTGATAGTACTTTTTTTTATTTTAGTTTCACCTGCGATTCATCATAATCCTAAATCCCAAAACAACAAAATAATATGTCACCATCATTCACCCGGAAAGTGTTTTTTTTTTTTTTTGTATGAATACTATCTAAACATGGATTTTACTCGATACGGAATGTTTGAAATTGGTGTCATCGACTTCTTTATTTCATTGAAATGATTTCATGAACTTGGCGTGTCATTTCTTCGCCAGATTTATAGCAACAGCAGCTGCAACACAATCTCACGAGACAGTTGTGGCGCTTTATAGTGTCTTATGTCACAGGTTAATACATTCATTGAATTCCCAAGCTGATAAGCTGTAGGGCACACAGTTGTGTGGCTTTGGCATTCGACTCGGAATAATCAATTTTAAGCGATTTACCAGTACTACTAGTTTTTTTTGACTTGATAAGATTTAAATGAAAAAAAAAAACATCAAGCATATGGCTTTGGTTTGTCTTATCAATCTTATTCGCAGATCTTTTGTAAGTTTTCAAGAAAAATCTTTGATTCAGTGATGTTATTTTGTTGTAGACTTACGATAAGAATCGAAAGACTGTTCGATATAAAAAGTATACCATAAACATTTGAGTGCTATTATTAGCTCAATTTCTGTAGTAAATTTTGATAAGATTAGGCCGTCACATGTGATGTGCGTCATCGATTCGATGCATCACATCCCGACGTTTTACACTTACTGTTATTTTCATTAATTTCATGAATAAACAAATGATTAAATTCTAATAATTTTATAAATTTTTTAGTTGCATAATTTTGAATTTGACACTTCTCTATAACTTGGACGCTCAGTTTTATTCCATCAATTCTGACTGAAAATTGCTTTTGTCACATTAAATAATGTGCAAATGAAAACAGCAATTATTAAAAAAAAAGCATTTGTATTTTTGTTTATTTATTGAATACTGTTCGGAATAATTGTTAAGATATTTAGCCGTGACACGCAAATCCAAGTAGAGCTCGTGAGACCATTGTTGTTCCCAGTACCTTACATTGTCAACTTCGGCACTGCATTACAAAGAGCGAATGAACGTAGTCGTAGGTGTAGTCGTCGAATGATAAACAATTATTAATCATACTCGTATATAGATTTTCCAGAGCTGGAACTTTGTTCGGGTGCATCTCTTCCAAGTGTGATTCAACAATCGGTATTTGATGAGTGTAACGCAATTCAAAGAATGAACACTTATGTCGATTGTCGGATATTTTTCAATGTGGTGTGCACGGTTCATGACAACATGGGATAGCATTGCACACCGTAGAGTCATACTATGAGCTTTGATTATTTTTTTTCCTTATCGTTAAATTATCGGCGATAAGACACTGTTTCAAAAGGCTTAACTGGTATATGAGACGAGTACGTCGTTGCTTGCCATTAGTTCCAGACGATATAAATATAGCCCAAGAAAGAGGTTAGCGTGCAAAAGTCCATTTTGACGTAAAACACGTAAAGTCGATTTTTGTAGAGCACAAAATTTCCTACAAATTTCATATCAGTTTTTTATACAACCAATAGCAACGGAGCTAATCTAATTTGAAAAATACTTTTTGGTCAATAGCTCCTTTGTTACAACAAAGTGGAAAAATCGTGTTTTTTTTTATGTATTTCAACAAATAACGGGTTAAAAATTAGTCCCACGAGGAAAATGATTAGGATTGATTTTTTTTTAAACTAAAAAAGCTTTAATTTGAGATCCGCAGGTTTTGGAAGAGCAGAAGACCAGTGTTGGGTAGATATGCAGACCTACTCCTTCCTTATTAATGGAGTAGGTCTGGAAGGATATTCACACAGGTTTTGAAAGAACAGAACATAAGGAGTAGGTTTGGGTATGGTTAGATTATATGTCTTTCTTTGACTTAATATGTCAAGAAATTATTGCTTGATTTTTTTTTTTTTTTTAGAAAATTTATGTTCAGTTTTGCGGGAAAGAAAACTGGTAGGGGGCTGTTTAGGTCGCTGATTCGGAATCTGAAGTCAAAATTGGAAAAAGTCAACAATGAAAGGAGTCCCACCTAATACTTTACCCTTTATTAAAAAAATCAAATCAAAACATCAAATCAAAATATGTTTAATAAATAAACATTTGTCTGATTTTTAGCAAACAAATTTTATATTTTAGAGCAACATATTGGCTGCGTTAATCATTTTATTTGAGTGTTATACAATAGTTATCGCAGTTTCCGAGATATTGAATTTATAGTCATGCGAGGCGGCGAATTTTTAAGAAAAATGCTTAGAACATAGAGCCATGGAATGAGCTTGTATTGTATTTTATGTTTCTGGCTCCAACATTTGGCGAATAAGTCGACAGTCAGCCTACTCGGTTGTTGTTTGATATTGACATATGTTGACTGTTCTGTCGAATTGTTCATGAATAAAAGTCAGTTCTTGTCAGATTATCGACAGTCAGCCTACTCAGTTGGCGTTTCGGTATTGAAATAATGTTGACCGCGCTGTCGAATTGTGCATAAACAAACGTCAATTTTTGTCAATATTTAAATTTCATAATTTCTAAACGGTCTACTGAGTTAGCTGACTGTCGACCACATGTCGACTTGGTACCCAGATTTTGGAGCCACTGTTTCTATGGAGACATATAGGACAAGCTCATTCCATGGCTATATATTCAAAGAACGGAGCTAATCTAATTTGAAAAATACTTTTTGGTCAATAGCTCCTTTGTTACCACAAAGTGGAAAAATCGTCGTTTAAACTAAAAAAGCTTTAATTTGAGATCCGCAGGTTTTGGAAGAGCAGAAGACCAGTGTTGGGTAGATATGCAGACCTACTCCTTCCTTATTAATGGAGTAGGTCTGAAAGGATATTCACACAGGTTTTGAAAGAACAGAACATAAGGAGTAGGTTTGGGTATGGTTAGATTATATGTCTTTCTTTGACTTAATATGTCAAGAAATTATTGTTTGTTTTTTTTTTTTTTGAAAATTTATGTTCAGTTTTGCGGGAGAGAAAACTGGTAGGGGGCTGTTTAGGTCGCTGATTGGGAATCTGAAGTCAAAATTGGCAAAAGTCAACAATGAAAGGAGTCCCACCTAATACTTTACCCTTTATTAAAAAAATCAAATCAAAACATCAAATCAAAATAATCGATGATTCGATGTTTAATAATTAAAACATTTGTCTGATTTTTAGCAAACAAATTTTATATTTTAGAGCAACATATTGGCTGCGTTAATCATTTTATTTGAGTGTTATACAATAGTTATCGCAGTTTCCGAGATATTGAATTTATAGTCATGCGAGGCGGCGAATTTTTAAGAAAAATGGAAATGCCTGTGTATTTTTTACTGGAAATTGTATGGAGAATCACCTGGCAGTGCGTTTATCCGGCAATCTCCGGACACCCTGTATAGGCAAGATGGGTATCATATGACTGGCCGTTAAGTCGAATGCACTGGACTAGTGCTGATGACCTTTCGAATCCCTCGGCGAGGAAAAAGGACATTTTTGGCAATGAATTGATATATATGTACGCAAGATGGGTGATTTTGACTGGCCGTTTAGGCGAATGCACTGGACTACTATTGATAGCATTTTGAGTCCTTCGGTGAGGAAAGAGAACATTTTTGGCAGTAAAGTGATATATAGGCAAGATACATAGCTATGATATGACTGGGAGTCATGACTGCAGTGAATTTATTTTGATGCTATTTTCATTCCTTTGGTCAGGAAAAACGGACATTCGCCTGGTGGATATGGGTATTTCCCGAATTGGGCGATAAAGGCAACATTTTTCAAAATAATTCATTCACAAGCAAGATCGAAATTAAAATATATTTGCATAGGACGGGCCTAAAGTGCCCATGAACACCATCGCTCTTTTTGTATAATTTCTTCGTGTCATATAAACGCTTTACTAACATATAATCAACTCCTACGACCAGCGGGACAACGCTTACCAGCAGATTGGGTTTACAACTTTACTACTTTCGCCGTTTTTTCCTGGGGGAATTAAAAGATCCATGATTGGATCCATTTTTCGACTTCCTCGTACGAACGAAAATTCTGATCAGCCAGGCCGTGCGCCATGGAATGAAACAAATGGTAGTCGGAAGGAGCGATGTCTGGGGAGTACGGCGGTGGAGAAAGATTTCCCATTTCAGGGTTTCCAAGTATGTCTTGACCGCTTTTGCGACGTGTGGCCGAGCATTGTCATGCTGGAGGATGACTTAGTAGTGTCTCTCTTGGTACTGCGTCGTTTTTCCTTTAATGCTCGACTTAAACGCATCAATTGCGTTCGGTACCGATCTCCTGTGATATATCACACCGAGCTGGTCCCACCAAATGTAAAGCATAACCTTGGGGCCGTGAATATTCGGTTTTTCCGTCGACGTTGAGGCATGTCCGGGCATTCCCCATGACTTTCTGCGTTTGGGATTATCGTAACGGACCCATTGTTGTCGCCGGTTACGATGCGGTGTAGAAATCCCTTTCGATTCTGCCTTTGAAGCAGTTGTTCGCATGCAAATAATCGCCGTTCAATATCTCTCGATTTTAACTCGTACGGAACCCAATTTTCTTGTTTCTGAATCATGCCCATGGCGTTGAGGCATTTCGAGATGGCTTGCTGAGTCACTCCCAGTGATTCAGCTAATTCTTCTTACGTTTGGCACGAATCTTCATCGAGCAGTGCTTCCAATTCGTCGTCATTGAATTTTTTTTCTCTCCCACCACCATGATTGTCCTCGACATTGAAATGGCCACTTTTAAAACGTTGAAACCACTCACGACATGTTCTGTCACTCAGAGCAACCTCTCCGTAAGTATCTGAGAGCATTCGATGAGCCTCAGCCTCAAATGGAAACAGAAGATCAAAACTTCCCGCAAATGACGAGAACTTGGCTCGAAAACGGACATTTGAATCGTGAATCTTATTAAAAATGCGAACAACTTGTACTAATGCGGGGATGTCGATACGTTCACAGACGTCCAAACTCACTTTGTGACACTTTTGAACTACGTATTTTGATCAGCCCTCACCGAGGCAGCCGTCTGTCGGAAAACGGCGGAAGCAAAGTTGTACACCTAATATTAACAAATTAACGGTAAATTTAAAAAAAAATATTAAAAGCTGTAAGAACAAAAATTGCTTCCTGCAACTTATATTGTAGGACAATATTCGCCTGCCATCGACGTATTCATGTGGAAAGAACTCATTTGGCTTAAATGCTAAAAGTTAAATTTTTTACCATTGGTTTAATATTTAAGATAGCGGAAAAATTTATACTGTAAGCCATTTGACAGGACCTGGCGTCAGTAGGAGCGAAAAAGTCTACTGTTAAGCGGTGTCTCGTTAGTGAAGTGGAGCCCATTTTGTTGATAGTCTATGTCATTACACGACAAATAAAATGATAAACCAAGGTTATATGACAAAGAAATGAGTCACTTGCTCCCGGGCTATTACAGGCTTCGTTAGCATTTCATTAAGCATATACTTGGTGTCGAATGATGTATGTATGTTGCTAGCAGACGAATCCTGCCCAGTTTCTTACGTACTACATCACGGGGAAGACAACAACATGGCCACGGCGGAACTTCAAGCCACGGAGCTGGTGTGATGAGACATCAGACTGATGCATCAACGCACTGAGCTACCAGTCCCCAAACATATTAGAGAATTTGAGCGGAGTTAAGCAGAAAAATATTGTAAGATTTGACTTGAACCCGCCGAATTCCTTTTCTCTGTATAAAAGGTCTTCGTACTTTTTTTTATTTTGCTGATACATTACAATCTCGGCCATATTGCAAAATACCGAGCGGAAACCTTCGTGCACAGAATGCGGGCTTGTAATCCATCAGTCACGCTGAAATTAGTTTTGGAATACATACATTACCATGTAGTTCATCGTTTCATATACTAATTGAAAGATTGAATGAGTGCTGCTGCTGGTAGCAAATAACTTTCATTTTTCAAATCTTAATCGTGCAATATCCCGGCTGAAATTTATCTATTCATTAATCTATAGAAATCGCCTTCAATTTTAGGAAGGCTGCATGCGTTTTGATGAATTGCAGACCATGTCGAACCATAACCCATAAATGGGCCTCTTTTAAATATAATCTAATGATAATCAGGCATATTGTAGTGTGACCAACAAAATATCAAAAAAATATTCACCGAGAAATATTTATGCAGCCGTAGAAATTCATCACAACTGTCTTTTTTGTGTAACTTATTTGTAACTCCCCATATTTAGCATACGAGTAAGTGGATATATTGTTATCGGTGCCAACTGCTAAGTACTGGAACCAGTATTGTGGCGAAAAGCAGGCTTTCAATTGGATTTAATCTAAATTTCAAATTCTGGAAGTTTGGCCTGCCAAAGCTGTTGGGAACATGAAAACATATTTCTTATTTGTACGTAAATAAATTGTATTGCTGTTGTAATGCTAAGTATGTATAGAAGAAGCATGGATCGTGTTTAGCAGGAATACAACAGCGTAGAATGGCATGTCATGGCATTAACCCCATGAACTGGTTTCATTCGCTATTTGGATTCTCGCGACTACTTGGAGCGTCCGTCGTCGGGCTACTTATGCAGAATATCCACAACAGCGGATGGATTGGAAGCGTCCACTCTATGCAGCCGGCTTGGCTTGCTTGCGCTATACCAACACATTATTTTCAACTATTTTAAAGATTATCTGATTTTTTTCATGAATATCTTTTTGGCTTTCATGTGCACAGGAGGTTGTCTGTCCGAGAATTTGTTGGCTTCCATAGGTATGAGAATTACGCAAAATCTGGCTCTTCTCTTGGGAGTTTAGTAGATATGGCATGTTGCGTAAACAATGTGCTCACTGCGTACGATTGTATGTATGCGGGAAAGGTGAATGAAACTAACATTTCCGTTAGAATCACCCAGTGAGTTGATCCACTTTGATTTCTTTGCACTTCTTTTGGTCAAGATTAAGTTAGCACTATCGACATTTTTGGCGTTCTGTTGGTATATGGGTATGAGAATGTTTATCGGTTTATTTGTGTTCCTAGGCTTTTTTGTGACAAAATTATTTTTTGTGAGCGATAAGCCGATAACTCAAGACCGGTTTCCCAATGTCCGGTTAAAGTTTAACATGACGATAAACCGCCACCTATCCTTCGGTTTAAAATTTAACGACACGATGAACCCAAACAGCTGATACCGGCTGCAGAGATTTGGCAGCTAGAACTGTTTACGTTTGCAAATTCAAATGTCTAAAGCTTTTGAAATACTTATGAACACCCAATTACTAAAATACAATATTTAAATTCATATATCACCTGCTCCACCGATGACCTAATGACATTTCTTACCGAGCGATGGAATCGTTGTCTTCATAATTTTGGTGAAGCTAATGTAGTTGCTCCTGGATATTTCAAAGGCTTTTGACAGAGTTTGTCATCCGATAGTGTGAACTGGGATTCTATATTGGCGGCCTTGTGCAGGAGAGGCATATGGCTATTATTAAGGAAACCTAGCACGCGCGACATCTCGCGTTCTGCATAAAGTTAAGATGTTGGGGGACTTTGAAATTTGTTCTGCTCTTCTGTTCGCTTTTGCCGGTTGTGTAAAACCCGCGTCTGTTATTATTTTACTTGTTAGCTCCTCATTTATTAACTTTGACATGTCCTTTTACTAATTCCTCTGATTTTTTCCTCTCCTTTCAGGTTAACAGCACCGTCATGCGTATATCTGCATCAGATCTCGACGATGGCAATAACAGTGTTGTACTTTATGAAATTTTACCAGAGCGTGATTACGATTATTTTCGTATTGACCAACAACATGGCCTCATTTACTTAAGACGACCGATCGACAAACAGCCCGGTCAACAATACGTGATAAATGTTCATGCCTTCAATGTCATTCAAGATTATCCGCAAGATGCACAAATCGAGGTTCGGATACGAATAATTGAATCGACCAAGAAACCGCCCGAGTTCATTAATCCGCCTGATGATGTGATCTACTTGGAGGAGGAAAAAGAGGCAAAATTCACTGAGCCGATAGTTACTCTGGAGGCGAGAAGTAATGTTCCCGATAAGCCTGAGGTGATTTTCGAATTGGTCACTGGACGGACGGAACAGACAAATTCGAAAAAATCGTTTGTGTTCAATCAGATTGGTAACAGAGCGGTGATAACATTGGGTCAAAGGCTCGATTACGAACGAGTCACCGACTATACGCTTACGATGACTGTACGAAATACATACGAACTGGTAGCCGAACATGTGATAAAGATAAAAGTTCTGGATCTGAACGACAACATTCCGTATTTCACCGGATTTGAAACAGGAACAATTCTGGAAAACGAACCCATCGGCACGCCCGTGATGCAGGTGCGTGCCTTTGACATGGACGGCACCGAAGCGAACAATATCGTCCACTTTGAATTGGCCGATAACACAGAATTCTTTAAAATTGATTATTACACGGGCAATATCACCTCTTTGAAAATGTTCGATCGGGAAGAGCGCGATTTCTACAACGTTAAGGTCATTGCTAGTGATAATTCGCCCTCGAGCGTGTTAAAAACAGGCGAACCGAATCGCGGACACCAGGTGTTTCGTATACAGATTGCGGACAAGAACGATCACAAGCCACACTTTCAGCAAGGCGAGTATATTGCCGATAAGTTGCCGGAAAATGCCAACATCAATTCGGTGGTAATTGAGGTGACAGCCGTCGATGAGGATATCGAAGCGCAGATCGCCTATTCAATTGTGTCGGGAAATGAAGGCGATGCATTCAAAATTGAAAAACTTACTGGCAAGATCACGGTGAATAATCCGCTAGATTATGAAACAATCACGGAGTACACGCTCGGTATCAAAGCAGAGGATGGATATTATGAGGATCAAGCCACGGTCACGATTAGGATCGAAGATGTGAACGACAATCCGCCAGTTTTTAAAAAGAACTACAGTACAGTCATACAAGAAGAGACACTCTTTGATGACTGCATTTTAACTATCGAGGCCTACGATCCGGATATTAAGGATCGTGATGCTGATCAGGAGATCGCATATTCCGTCGTGAAGACGGAAATGCAAAATTACTTGGAAATCGACAATCTGGGCTGCTTGCGATTGAAGAAACCTTTGGACAGAGATGAACCGTTCGGGTACAAGAACTGGCAAATCCTGATAGCAGCGAACGATGAAAATGGAAGTGGCCTGAAATCCGTTACCGACGTGACTATAACTCTGAACGACATAAACGACAATGCACCATTCTTGACCACGAAGCCGGTGGTTTGGGAAGAGAACCGCGATCCTGGCGAAATTGTGCAGTTGCATGCCCACGACTATGACGAAGCGCAGAACGGACCGCCTTTCACCTTTGCAATATCTTCAGACGCATCGGATGATATACGCTCAAAGTTCGCAATTGATAGTAACGGGCGTCTGCGTGCCACAGTGACCTTTGATCGGGAAGAACAGAAGGAGTACTGGATTCCGATCAATATTACCGACAATGGATTCCCCGAAATGAGCAATGTCAGCTTGTTGCAACTGATAATTGGAGATGTGAACGATAATCCAATGAAGGAGGGTTCCAGCAAAATTTTCGTGTATAATTACAAGGGCGAGGCGCCAGACACGGAGATCGGTCGTGTGTATGTCGACGATAAGGACGACTGGGATTGGGGCGATAAGGACTTTGTGTGGGACTCGGGCACGATAAGTGAATACTTTAATCTGAACTCGAGTACCGGTTACATAACAATGTTGGAAGGCACTCCAGCTGGTGATTACGTTTTGAAATTCGTTGTTACAGAACAATCAAATTTGATACCACTGCACAATGTACCGGCCGATGTAACTGTCACGGTAAAGGAGATTCCCGAGGAAGCTGTGGATAAGAGTGGCTCAATCCGATTCATAAATATCACAAGCGAGGATTTTATTCGGTTGCCCCGCGATGCTGAACCGGGCATGCTGAATATGAAGGACCGTTTCCAAAGAGTTTTAGCGCGACTTTTCAACACTTCCGTGGAAAATGTTGATGTGTTCACGCTGCTCAACAATAACTCTCCGACAGGGACACTGGATGTTAGGTTCTCGGCGCACGGCAGTCCCTACTACGAAGCTGTCAGGCTTAACGGATTGGTTGCTCAAAACCAGAGGGAGATTGAAAGACAACTGGGCGTACAGATGCTTATGGTCAATATCGATGAATGCCTTATCGAAAAATTCAAATGTGAAAGTTATTGTACAAATATTTTACATAAATCCAATGTGCCTTTATTAGTATATACAAATACTACATCATTTGTAGGCGTGAATGCTTACACGCAAGCGGAGTGTATTTGCTTGCCACGAAAAGAGACATATTGTCTGAACGGTGGAACAGTGAATATTGACGAGACATGCGATTGCATTGATGGGTTCACTGGACCCCATTGTGAACTTGTCGCGATCGGTTTCTACGGTCAGGGATATGCTATGTATCCTCCTGTGAGCGCCTGTAATACGACGTATATTAAAATGGAGCTAACGCCACATGCAGAAGACGGACTGGTCATGTACCTAGGTCCAATGAATTACAACGAACATCTGCCCTTAAGTGACTTCTTGTCACTGGAGTTAGTCAACGGATTCCCCGTTCTTACCGTAGATTATGGAAGCGGAACCTTCCGTGAAGAACATAAACATATTAACTTAATGAATGGAAAAACGTACGATATTGACATTATTTTGGATAAGTCAGGGTTCGAGATGAAGGTGGACAATTGTGGACTGTCGACATGTGTGACACTGGGATTTAAAAAAGGCCCGAACGAATTCCTGAACGTGAACTCACCCCTTCAGTTGGGCGGCACACCGGTCGATCTCAAATCACTGGGCTTACAACTCAATTGGACACACATTCCACAAAGTCTGGGCTACTCAGGATGTATTCAGAATTTGACAATTAACAACTTCACCTACAACTTGGGACGACCAGATCTATCACTTGGCGCCGATCCGGGATGTCAGAGTGCCGTTGCTGTAGCCGTGTCCTTCAATATAGGCAAAAATTTCCTGATACCCATTCTGATATGTCTGATTTGCCTGATAATCCTCATTCTCGCCTTTGTTGTTCATAAGAGACAACAGAGCGGCTGGCTGGAGAAGGATACAGACGATATTCGTGAGAATATCATCAATTACGAGGATGAAGGTGGCGGCGAACGCGACACAGACTATGATCTCAACGTACTTCGAGCTCCGCCTCTCTATGAAGATAAACCGTACAAGACAAATCTACTGATGAAAGAGCCAAACGAAGTGCCCGATATCGGTGGTTTCTTAGGTGATAAGAAAGATAGTTGCGATAAGGACCATGGAGCATATCCGGTCGACGATGTGCGACATTATGCATATGAAGGCGACGGTAATAGTACTGGTAGCTTATCTAGTTTAGCATCGTGTACGGACGATGGTGATCTCGATTTCGATTATTTATCAAATTTCGGACCAAGATTTAGAAAATTAGCGGATATGTATGGCGAAGAACCATCCGATACAGATTCAAACGTTGATGATGATCAAGGGTGGAGAATATAAGATTAAAGAAACAAATGAAATGTGTGTGTGGCGAAAACGCGCGCGAAAGGAAGAGAGAGAGAGAGAGAGCTTGTGAGCAAAATTGATGTGAATGGACGAATTGTGAATAAAAGTGAGTATTGCATTTATATTATGGCTAAGTAGTGGTAAGGATTTTGCTTAGTTTTTTATGCTATTCTAGAATGGTATCTATTTTAAACGTAACGTACTATGCTTGTGAACTAATACTCCAGATGTCCGGCATTTTTCATTTTTTTCTTATTGAACTTCATTGAAATCAGTTGCATTAACCAGTTAGAATCGCCGTATACTGCTTATAAGCGAAGAAATTTTTGTGTGTGTCTTGTTCTTGTTCTGCCGTGGTAACGTCTTGCACATCTTTAGAAAGCTGGCGTCACGGAAATCTTCAAATCTGTGAGCTTTAAGCTTAGACTAGATCAGGACTGGGACATATGAATAATTTTAGGGGCAGATTAGGTAATGAATATCTTTTTTGGACACAGTTTCGCGTAATTTAGACGACTGATTGCATTTAAAGGACACACTATTACAAGAAAAATTGAAATTTCAATCAGTCGAGATGAAAATCGGAAAATCTTTCAATATTTGACATTTGGCTACTCATTTTTTACTAGGCACTGACAATTAACTTTCCCATGGAAATTACTCACTTTTTGAGCTATGTGTTCCTTTTTTACATCTTTGGCTTTAAGCTCTGCGTAACCCGGAACCCGTGCGCATTGCAACCAATCAACTGGTTATTGTGCGAGCTTTCAATCGATTCACATTTACAAGTAAACCTTAATTTCTTGCTGAAGAAGATGAAATTTTAGAAAAAAAAAATGACAACAAATGTTTGCGACTGCTACTCCTGGCGAAGGAGCAGCACGAATGAATGGAAATATACAATCGCACAACCTTATAGGCGCGTTTAAGTGTTAGGCTTGTTAGTGCTTGGCGATTTTGTGTTAGGCAGTGCTGGAATGGGGTTGCCGTTTGATGGATAAAAATTGTTTCTTGGTATCCAAACTTTTTATTTTTTTATTTTTCTGAGAGTATTAAAACTTCTAGTTCTAGGGTCTTATCCATATCGTTTGTTTAACCCTTGAATGCCTTTCATGGAGTCTCAGAGACTAGTAGAAATTAATTTCTGGATGTCAATTCCCTCATCTGCAATATGAAGACTACTTGGAGCTTTGCAGTGCATCCCGGATTGCATTATTTAAAGAAAATTGAGAACTTTCCTACCTCCTTAACCAATAGCACACCTAACTAGAGGCAATTCTCCATTTAGCTCTTTTGAGACGGTAATTTCTGTCCTCATTTCAGTTTTAGTTAGCTTGTCCGTTTTTCCTATATTAAAACACAAAACTGAGATTAAACTGAAATAAAACCGAGACTAATCTACAATTATTGTATTTATTTCAATTATATTACTGAACATAAATCAACAATTACCAATAAAACAGTAATGTACAGCACAGAATTGCTGGAACGCATAAACATAAATTAAATAGCGGAAACTTAAAGATAATTTAGAAAAATAAAAAGATATAAAAAAGGAAAAAAAACAGACTAATATTATATAAACGTAGAAAAAAGACTAAAGAGTAAAGAAAGAAAAAGGGATTAGGTTTCTGCACTAAAGAAGGAGGCACGTGGTCTCCGAAACTGCAACGCAGATGAGTTGGCCCAAGAGGGGACAACTGGAGCGGTTGAAGAAAGCCGCAAAGACACAAGGGTGTCATTTACCCTGTGCAAATTGGCGATTAAGACCGCTGCCGTAGATAGGGCTAACGTTAGATGGCTCTGCGGCCGTGTCAAACGACAAGGATGATTTGGCCGAAAATTGATCCCCACCGTTCTGTCACACTGCTGTCGTTGAACAGGAAGCACATTGGCAGAGTAGTAGGAGTTATCACTGCCCAATAGGGGAGCATGCCAGGAGACTACATCTTCCTCACCACAACTTCTGTAGGAGTTGTGGCGATGTGGAGGAGGAGGAGACCGTTCTACATCTTCTCTGTCATTGTCTGGCCTTGGCTGCTAGGAGAAGAATATTTCTGGGCTCATGAGTTTTCTACGATCTGGATGACCTTAAGGATATGACCGCCACACTGCTCAATCGTTACATCGCCAGCACAGGCTGGTTTGATACGTAGGTTCAAGTGAAGGTGATAGCGGTGGTACCACAATGGACCCAATGTTGGTCTAAGTGTGCTGTGACACATTACGGCAGCCCTTGTAATTAACCTAATCTAGTAGTAATCACAGGTAGTTTTTTTTAAATGTTAGTAACGCGCTGGGAGAGTGAACACCCTGAATTCTAGATTCAAGAATCGTAGAATAGCGACCGAGGCCTCAACGGCTAGCGAGCGGGTATTGGATAAAATTTACTATCGAATGAGCTGCATGACGGCCTCCAAAATTTTTTAACATTTCGACATCAGCAAGCAATTTACCACATCTTGCATAGGCCATGTTCACTTATTATGTAAAATTTCCTCGTAAAGTAGATCACTATTATGTTCTCGTATCTAACAATTTGCATCTAACTAAGTATATATCATTTATCATTTAAATTTTACTGGAAATTGGTAGCACTCACAACATTTTTGCTCACGAAACACTGCAAATTTGCGCGTCAATTGCTATATAGTATGATTTTATCATTTCTCTTTTTTTCTCTTGTTTTTTTTTGCAGGACGTTCTACGATAGATCTATTTTGTGTGATAAGATTTTCGAACGAACTTCTTAAATTTGACTGTCTCCACTGTGGATATATATATAAAAATGAAATTTAATTGTTTTATAATAAAATATTTGTTAGATAAAAAAAGAACAAAAAACATGAATGAAAAAAAGTATAAAGTAATTTTTTATAGTAAATAATTTAAGAAACAATAAAAACACTTTTTTCTTTTTAAATTCCAAAGTTTAAGATGGTCCAAAAATTCGTTGGGTTGGTCTGTTGAATTTCGAACACTTGAGGAATTATTGCGCTTCTCAACGGATTTCATAATAAGTTGATTTGATGATTTTTCCATATGCCCGGATACCGGTTTTAGATTGCTTGTTGATAACGTTCCACCGCCATTGTCAGCTATTTTTGAGAAAAAGCGTGTGAAAATTGATTCTTCCTTCGAAAGTAGACTATTGAATACTCGTATACACGAATACGTTTGTGCTTGGGGCTGTGTTGTACTGTGGGACTATAGGGCAAGGCGGTGTTCAGACTGCCCGCTATGTGATGATGTTCGTTTGCGATGCAATGTGGAGGGTGTTTACACTGCATGCTATGCGATGCCATACCATGTGATGGATGCACGCGATGAATAGAGATTTTAGTTGCAATAGGATCACATTTTTTTTTTTTGCTATTTTGACTTCAGATTTGCAATCAGTATTTATGAAAACAGTGTATTTAACAACTGTTTCAGATCAAGTGAGTTGGCCGCAAGTGTGAACCCAAATTTCAAAACAGCACGATTTGTTTTCTCATTTTCCGTTTATTGGTTGAACTCACCCACAAACATAAAATCACAAAGTAGACCGCACGCCATCGCAAATGCAATTAAACCATCCATCGCGAAGGCAATTAAACCGGAGGTCGTCATGATGTCTTAATTCAGAAACCACTGGTACTCTCATCCATCGCAAAGATTATTACGGACCGTACCCTCATCCAATCACAATGGTTGCTTCGTGTTTGCAATGCTCATAGCACGAGACCGCCCGTCATCGCACGGCATCGCGCGCATATAAAATTGAAGACTTTCCCTTTTTTGCCTTGATCGCTTCAATCGCACGATGTGGCCGACGTGGTATGGCAACGCATAGCAAACAGTGTGAACGGCCAGTAAGAGTGCTGTTTTGAACTGCAAAAAAAAGTCAATGTGTGTTTGCAATATATACTTACGAATACGAGTAGATAACACGACACGAGTTGTGATTGTGAGGCTTCTAGCATAGAAAGAGAACTTCAACCCTATCGACAGGCGATTAATGATATCTTAACTCCTGTTTGCACTAGAGGCGTGACGCCATCATACCCGATTTAGACTGGAAAATTGCAAAATCCGGCGGCGCATGATATTTGATCAGTTTTTGTTTTGATTAATTCTACGTTAATATTGACATAAACATACTGGAGAAGCGATAATTGCATTTGCCGTTTAAATATTTTAAGCAAACCTCATGCTAGTAGATTTTTGAGCAAAAAAAAAGATCGAGTGTTAGTGCGAAAATAATCACCGTGGCATGGGTATTCAGGCTTCATCAGTGCGCTTCAACAACTTGATCTTCAAATTGGTGTTCAAAAATTTTCACTCTGAATTTTTTTTTTCGGATGAAACGATCGGGCCTTCGCCTGGTTCGGGGCTTTTCACAACCCTAATTAATTACAGATCAAGCCAAATGTCGCAACCTTCCGAACACTAGCACTAGGTAGGCTAGTCAGAAACCATTGGTCTTTTAATAGAATCTTTGTTATGATATTGTCCATTCAGGTATAACGTAAGTGCCATGAAGCATTTCCAAAGAATATAATGAGGAAATATATACGTGCTAGTTTCGAAACACATTTTTAATTTTTTTTTCTTGTCCTTTTAAAACAAATTATAGCCTATGCACTACCTTGGGCCAAAACTAAGATGTGTGCAATATATCAGCTCCCGGGGGCTCCCTATGAAGCTGTAGCCCTGTCAAAGAACGACAAGAACAAGAAAAATCGGAAAATAGCGATTTTCAAACTGCTATATCTCGGGTGTCTTCTATTGAATCAGGTTGATTTTTGAAAAACGTTCTCGGAGGGAACCGACAAGAATGTTCTTACCAAATTGTAACTCCTAAGATCCCTCGGGGCCGGAACTATAGAAGGTTAAAAAAAACACAAAAAACGCCTAAGCCGTGTTTCTTGATTGCTTTTCGTTTGTCTTTTCTTGGCGGACTGGATGCTCCAGCGTCCGTATGGGCTGGTGCCTTGTGTTTGTTTCTTTCATAGTATGTATCGAAAATACTCGTATAGTCAAAAATTTTATCGAACAACCGGGCTTTGAACCGCTTTAGCAGGTCGAGGTAGGGTCATTCAGACCAGCCGTGACACCAAAGTGTCCAGACCTCCTCAGAACCAGAGGTGACGCGTGCTCGATAATTAGCTCAGCTAACACAATACTTACAAATGGTGCCCAACGTGGGGCACGAACCCACGACTCTTGAGACTAAAGACTCTGAGCTAGCCGAGCTGCCTCCGTCCGCAAGCCACATTCGATTGCTAGCTGCTTCCGCCCGCAGCCCCGACACGCAGGCCACATTAGCCGGCAAGCTACAATGGCCTTTTTTTGCCACGAAGCTCATTACATTTTTGACACGGAGTCGAGTCCGCGAGAAACGCGAGCTGCCGAGTGCTCTGTGGGACTTTATATAAATTTAAATATGCATATTTCTTCTTTTTAAAGTTCCTTGTAGAAAAATAGGCTTGCAATTCAGATGTAGTTTAATTTACCATCAAATTATAATGTTTCCAAAAAAAAATATTGAAATATATTCTTGATTCACCTATGGGCCCTCCTCACTCCTCCATCTCGTCCTCCGTATTTTCATCGTTTTCGCAAGGGGGTTGAGCAATATCGCTCAGCTCAACCCAAGCTCGGGGAGGGAGCGCGGAGATCCATCGCCATTAGAGGGCTCCGTGATATCTTATTTTTTTAAGCGATAACGAGGCCGAGTGATCTAATAAAACTTCGCCCACACTACCGATCGCTAAGCTAGTTATCGAGCACGCTTCCCCTTTGGTCACTTCTGAGGAGGTTTTGACACTTACATAGTGCCGTCTGAACGACCATACCTCGACCTCCGTCCTCATGAGCCTAGCTCAACCAACACAATCGTTACAATTTTTCAATTTCATGGTTGGACGCCCCAGAAATAAGGTGATATTTCATAGAGCCATGGATTACATACTTGTACCGTCCATCGGCGGGGGTTCAAATTATTACCAAAAAACGTTAGAAATATGGACGCCAAATCACTCTGGTTAAATTTTCGTTAACATAAACAACTTTCTGTAAATGTTTGAGCAATTGAAAAAATTCAAGTGGTTTTCAAATAACCTCCAACAGTGTTTGTTTTCAAATAAAAATGTAATCGATTGACGCCGTGCAGTCGGGTCAATAACGCTGACCTAAAACTGAAACAATACATTAACACAAGTATGTGACACTTAAAATGGAATTGTGTAATTTTTATTAGAATTTTAGTGATAAAAGTAATAGCGCTGTAGGGGTTAGATGGATAGATCATGAGTAGAGTATGTATTTCGATAGTTAAGCAAAGCAGTTCATTTTTATTTGATTAGAGAAGTTAGTGAGTTTGGGTCTTCAAATTTTAATCGGTTTCAACGCGGTTTTATGGCTGAGTCGACTTAAAGTTATAAAAAATTGGAAATAAACAAACTGCTCCCCCTGCGCAGTATATTTTTACTGCAGTTAAGAGTAGAGGATTACATGCATTGTATTAAGATGGTCTCGGGAACTTACACAACTGTACGAGAGCATGTTCAAAAATTGTTTTAATCTTTCAGCGCTCGAAATCAAAAAGGAAAGATATCAGTCTTTAAGCAACCACTTCCCAATACACTTCATTTGAGTTGTATGTAAATTTTGAAAGGATTTGTCGTAAAAGTCACTTGTAAACTGCATCCATGTGCTTGAACGCGACTTTTCTTTTTATGGATTCCTAAAATCTAAAAATAAATTGCAGCCTGCAACAAATTGCTCCTTCTCAACATTTCACATGACATTCCGAAGGGTGTGTGTGCTAAGATTTTATTGCCTAAAAGACGTGTCGTAGACTAAATGTTGAGTGATTGGGATCCTTTTTGGTTCATAGTGTGGATCTTAACAGACGATCTCAATCTCCAGCAATTTCACTTAGCACTTCTGGTGATCATTGTCGGCCGAAGGTTTTTTTTTAACAGTATTATAAGTAGTATGTACATACATACATACTTGAAATAGAGAAAAACGATCCAGACATGACCAAGCATAATAGGAAATTAGTCAGAGACTTTTCAATTTTTATGGGCGTTGATTGAAATTTCAAAAATGAACATTTTTGAGAGCATATATTGAATTGTCTCGACCATTAAGACCGTTTCAATCATCTCAAGTGTTACATAAACGAAAAATAATTTCCAAGGTCGTAAATCATCTTGGAGCTATGAAATACATTATGTTAGTTGATCGGCCTTCAAAGAGTTGAGAATGTTAAATTTGGGATTAAAAAAAGGCATTCATGCATAGTGCACTTTCGGTATAATCTTCGTAACAGTTCCAATGATTCGCTTTGCATATAACTTGAATTTGGTTTGTTATGTACTACGGTCATTGGTGCCAGCAGCGCGGGGCAAACCGGGCATGCTCCCCCTAGATTTAGATAGAACAAGAAGAAAAATTGCCAAAGAAAAACGAACAAATCGAAAAAAGCGAATATGAGAAAAAGCGACCAAGACTATGTTTATGCGACACAACCAGTACCTACGGGTTTTCGAACCTCTGTAGCTCAGGCTCCGGGTGGTTGTGAGGGTTCAAATTTAGTAGAGCTGTTTTCTTTCGTGTTAGGAAGTACATACAGTCATACAAAAAAGTATTCGTACACACGTCGTATCGTGCTTTACTGTCCTGCAACAGTTAAAAGAGCTACATTTTTTTAACAAAAAATGTCTCTAACTCTTATAGCAACACTACTTTCTTATATTAACTTAAAAAAAGTACTCTTTTCTGATCGTGTCAACAGAAAAGTGAGAAACAGTTATGCAATTCCCGAGAATTGAATCAAAAAAGTATTCGTACAGCAGCAATGCAGAAAGAATAATGCCGTTATTCCGTTGCCGATGGCGATCATTCGTATTGGGATCAGTCTTGTGATAATTATCAAGTATCTATCAATTGTTGTTAAGCAAATTTGTAGTGGATTTCCATTAAATTCTTTATTATGGGACGAAAAGGTAAAGAAACGACAGAAGGAGAAAGGAGAATTATCCTTTCCTTGCACAATCAATGCAAATCATTGCGTGAAATCAGCGTTATTGTTGGGAGACCACGCTCAACCGTTCAAAGCATCATTGATAGATATTGTGCCACGGAAAGTCTTACGAATCAACCAAGACCAGGACGACCAAGATTATTAACGGCCAAAGATGAACGCAGTATATGTAGAAAAGTGCGACAAAATCCGAAAATTACAGCTTCAGCGATTGTGGCAGAGGTAGCGGAAAAAGATAAAATAGACGTTTCTGGAGAAACAATCAGAAATGTGCTCCGCCGTGCCGGTTACAACTCTCGAATCGCTAGAAGAAAATATTACATAAGCGAAAAAATAGGAAGGATCGATTAGAATTCGCCAAAACGATGCGAAATCATGGAATAGACTTCTGGTAAAAGTTATATTTGCTGATTAGAGTAAATTTAACATTTTCCCAGAAGTCTATTCCATGATTTCGCATCGTTTTGGCGAATTCTAATCGATCCTTACTATTTTTTTCGCTTATGTAAAATAATAATATTTTCTTCTAGCGATTCGAGAGTTGTAACCGGCACGGCGGAGCACATTTCTGATTGTTTCTCCAGAAACGTCTATTTTATCTTTTTCCGCTACCTCTGCCGCAATCGCTGAAGCTGTAATTTTCGGATTTTGTCTCACTTTTCTACATATACTGCGTTCATCTTTGGCCGTTAATAATCTTGGTCGTCCTGGTCTTGGTTGATTCGTAAGACTTTCCGTGGCACAATATCTATCAATGATGCTTTGAACGGTTGAGCGTGGTCTCCCAACAATAACGCTGATTTCACGCAATGATTTGCATTGATTGTGCAAGGAAAGGATAATTCTCCTTTCTCCTTCTGTCGTTTCTTTACCTTTTCGTCCCATAATAAAGAATTTAATGGAAATCCACTACAAATTTGCTTAACAACAATTGATAAATACTTGATAATTATCACAAGACTGATCCCAATACGAATGATCGCCATCGGCAACGGAATAACGACATTATTCTTTCTGCATTGCTGCTGTACGAATACTTTTTTGATTCAATTCTCGGGAATTGCATAACTATTTCTCACTTTTCTGTTGACATGATCAGAAAAGAGTACTTTTTTTAAGTTAATATAAGAAAGTAGTGTTGCTAAAAGAGTTAGAGGCATTTTTTGTTAAAAAAATGTAGCTCTTTTAACTGTTGCAGGACAGTAAAGCACGATACGACGTGTGTACGAATACTTTTTTGTATGACTGTATATGAAATTTGAAGTCGATGCCGTGAAAAACACCCGAGATATAACAGTTTGAAAATCGCCACTTTTCAATTTATTCTTGTTTTCGTTGTCCTCGTTGTTCTTTACAGCCTCGTAGGGAGCGTCTCGATATCTGCCGTCTTTTCACACGGATTGTCTCGGGATGTGTATAGGCTATCATTTGCTCTAATCCGTGCAGTAGAAAAAAAATAGAGTCAATATTGAAAATTTTTATAGAGTTTCTCGCTTAAGTCTTTTCAAATTTTAAAGGAAGGCTGAGGAGTTTTTCTTGGCGGAGATTTTTTTTACAACAGGGTTGTTTTTGGGAGATTTGCTATTACATGAGCCAATAAAACATTGGCACTATAACTACTTAAAAGAATTTGTGCGAAAAAGGGAGGAAAGTGGGTTAAGTATCTTTTTGCGCAGCACAGTATGTATAGGCATTTCCAATGAATTCAATGGCATTCTACAATCAGAATCCTTGAGCATTCCAAGCGACAAAGTTCAATGAGAAATTCAATAATTTTCTTCCCATCGTTCATTCCTTTTTTCTCCATCCTGCCAAAAACCATCATGAATGTTTTTTTTCCGATATTAGCATAATTTCATAACGTAACCGTTTCCGAATGAAATTAAACATAAAGCATAGTACACAGATACGTAAATATTGTGCGCATTTG
Organism: Chloromyia formosa; assembly: GCA_964017055.1. Classification (NCBI taxonomy): domain Eukaryota; kingdom Metazoa; phylum Arthropoda; class Insecta; order Diptera; family Stratiomyidae; genus Chloromyia; species Chloromyia formosa. The sequence goes on along the minus strand of OZ024818.1, from coordinate 12,246,763 downwards.
ACCGTGTATCGATCCATGGCTGACATTGACGACTTTTAACATATATGTATTGTAGAATAGTCCCAAATTCGCATTTTTTTAAATCTTGATTAGAAAAAAAAATGGTCTGCCCGTGTGTGTGTGTCACAGACTATGCCCTAAAATTCAAAACTTAGGTTGCACCTAACACAATGTCTACGCGTCTGTATCATACTTAAATCATATCGTTCTATCATTGTGGTTTTAGCAACGGAAATCTAAACATGGGCCATGTTTGCTCAATAGCTAATGTGTAAACATTCGTCTTTTTTCTGGCGGGAATTAGTCGGATACGAATTTGTTTGTGTTCAAGAATAGAAAAACGTTGAAAAGTAGAACAGTACAAATAAGAGCCGAAACTGAAATACTCGTATGTTGCACTAGATCATGGTATGTTTTTTTTTAGCTTAAAGATGCATTATATGTGTGAATAAGATTTGTTTATATTGGACATTGGACGTTAGAACTCATGATTATTTTTCTTTTCTTAACTGATAGCTCTATTCATGTGAAAAGTAACTCCATAGTTGAAGAGTCTCGATAACTCTTTCGACGACCGGCTCCGACGAGTTAAAAACCGACTCATTCAAAGACCGATTCAACAAAAAACCAGTTTTTAACTTGTCGGAGCCGGTCGGTTTTTAACAAGTGGGTGGTTTTTTTGCTGAATCGGGTTTTTAATGAGTCGTTTTTTTACCGGTCTTGAGTCGGTTTTTATGACCGTAAGCCAGTTTTTTTAATGGTTCTGTTTTTTTCGGAACCGGTACTTGGGAATCTCGAGACCGGTACTAACAGAAGACCGGTTTAAACCGCTGGACCGGTGTTAGGAACAGGCCTGTGCACGCCTACAGCCTACACTCCTGAATGCTTTTCGGTGTATGTATTTGGTACTCTTTGTTGTACTCAGCTCGCGGTTGATTTGCCAATGATTCGTCGGAAAATTATCCTTTGAAAGGAGTTTATCAACTTTTCCGATTACTTTTTAATGAAAGCATTTAGCTCGGTTACTAATTTAATGTTCTTTTTTCTTATCTGCACATTATTTCATAAACACTTATACTTGCCTCTTACAATATTTTCTTATATTTTACAGAACCGTTCTATCACTTTTCAAAGAGGATACAACATTTATCTTTCAACCCCGGCATCAACCCCGCGTAAGAACTAAATGTACAAAGTCTTTAAATGTATAGATTTTATGAGTTTTACTATATAATAACATAAAATGAATTTAAAACGAAAAACCAAGGCAAAAAATATTCTAAAATATAAAAGAAAAAAGTGTGAATTGAGTCATATTTTTTATATAAAGTCTATTACATATATTCTATAAGACCAACTGTATTTTAAAGGAAATAAGTAACATAAACATATGTACTATGTATATATTGAAATAAATATTCCTAAATTTTGATAATTAAGTATGTAAGAAACATTTTTTTCTTTATTTATAAAATAAGTATACATACTTAAATGATGAAAATAAAATCCGCAGTTTCTTTTCAAATGATTTTTTTTTTTATTAAAAACGAAGCCGAAAAGAGGACTGTGCCCGCAATACGAGAGGTTTGTAGTGTCATCTGCCAATTAGCAAGGGAAATGTCTGACAATAAGTGACAGATTTCTTGATGTGAGCTGCCCTACTCCGGGAGAAGGTTGGCTATTCATATAAAAATGTATGTGCTGGGAAATGACTTCGACCTCATATCATACGACTTATTGTTAACTTGTGCCTTAGCATCTTTTCCCGCCGTATACTATCTATTTATTCAGTTGAAATTCTGAATGAATAGCTAGTATAAGCGGAAAAGGATGCTAAGGCCCACATTTCCCCGCAAACACATTTTTATTTGTATTGCTAGTAGCGACATGCTTGAACTACATATCGTTAAAAACCAAGGTTTTTTTTTCGTGTAGAATCGGTACCCGTATCGTGTTGTTGAGTGTATATTAGGTGAACTGAAATTTCGACTATGTTTATTCACTCATAAGCGTATGTCCAAGTTGTTGAGAATAAAGTGGAGTGGTTCACTGCGAGTTTCAATGAAAAAAAAATCAATCTCGCTATCCACTACCAGGAACTGCTAAGGCAGGATTAAGATCCTTGGGGGAAGCAGCTCGATATGCGATTATCCGTGAATAAACATAGTCGAATTCATTGGATGATAGTCCGCACTCTTGTCGTGTAATGCACACTATACAGGGTGTCCCGCGTTGGGTGGGCAATATTGATAGGGGTTATTCTACAGTTTGTTTGTGCCTTTCGAATTATACAAAGACAAAAATAGTTTTGCTACCACGCCACTCTACCACCACAAAAAATTAACATTTCCTGCAATGTTTGACGTGCTAGAGGTTGGTCCCTTGGTATGATAAATTTAACCCCTAGAAACAGTTTTTTAAGATTCAGTCATCAAGAGCATCATCACAAACTTTCCGATGACTTTGTTAATGACTCTCTTCAAATATTTCACTAGCTTCTCGTTCTCAATGGCTGCTTCGAATAATATTCAGCTAGCTTATTGGTTGTATGGTTTGATATTTACACAATTTTCTTATATAATTACAGTTGTAGAGTAAGTCCAATGCGTTGATTTTCACTCAATCCTGCTCCAAGCACACGCAAAAAAAAATACTGCAGATATTACATGCCCTCCCTCCGCTAAAAGCTATCTAATCCACTACCGGAGTAGCTTCGGTGCGCGCGAGGAACTTGGTCGTTGGATTGATGGAAAACTATTTATTGCAGGAAAGTGTTTGAGCACTCATTTTGAAGGTAATTTTAAGTTCTTTAATGGTATGGCAGTATGCGATAATACTTTCGGGTCTCACGGTATATTATGAAAAAACTAAAACCACCCCTAACCTCACTCCTGACCTTTGAGCCATTGTGATTGACCTAATTGTCCTATGACCTTGATTTGGTTTGGATAGATAATTTAATTTTCAACAAATTTGACTCTAGATCTGACTGTACGGGCAATAGCAACAAAGATAACAAATAAAAACAAACTCACCCCCTCGAATACGAAAACTCGGTTTTAGACTCAGGACATGCCAACAAAGATGCCCTCAAAATTTCAACAATTTAGTAGTATATTTTTCTAAGCTGATATGATTTTGTGACTTTATTTACTGTAATAAATTTTATTATCCGTTATTATCATAAAATAAATGGTTGCACTTAACACTTGACACAAACTTGAGATACACCGTTTCTCAAGGCGCCGCATTCCTTCTCTCAACAACATTACTAAACAAAAATGGCAAGTTTAATTTTTGCTACAATGGCATGTACATTAATCGAATGTTTAATTCACCGTACGACTTGTATCTGATTAAAAACATAGTCGAGGTCATATTTAGCAACTTCATATTTTATACAGAGTCAGGTTGTATGATTTCACCAGAACGTACTAGTACTTTCGTGTGCACATATGTACATCATGTATCTTATTTCGAATGTCATTAAATTGTCTGAGTCATGAATACACTATGAGAACATTCTACTATTGCTTCTTGGCTTTGTGCGAGCATATAAATACCAGTCGAGGCTGGTGATGAAAAGATGAAAACTGATCTCACTAATAGATGTTTCCATTCACAGCTTGAAGTAAACTAGACAAGCATATTAAATAGTTATATAAGAAGATACCGGAATTCGAGCATACGTTACGTATGCCACAATGAGAAAATAGTATTCAAATTGTAATGTCACTCAATTGAGAGAAAGATATTTTACAAACTTTTTTAAGTGTGCGAGCATGGGGGACAAAAATGAGAAATATTTCATCCAATCAAATCGAGAATAAAATCATAGATTGCTTTTATTGTATAATAGTTAAGTAATTATTGTGTTCGATATTATTAAATATGCCTTTATGAGTCATTTGAACGGACAGACAGTCAATAGCTGCGTCTTATTTCTACGGAGCAATGTAGAGCAGAACAGGAGAAAAAAAACGATGTAGAATATATCAGAGTAACAAAGACGATAAAGGGGCATATCTTTGTTTCAAAGTGTCTCTTGGTTTAGTTAGCATTCAAAAATCGACTCAAATTTCAAGAAGAAACTTAAATCCTTATCCTGTATCTGTAATACTGTCTGAACATTTTTATTTAGTCAGCAAAATCATTTTGTGTTTTTACTATACATACATACTATGTACCTATGTAGTCTAGCCATAAATACTGTTACAAACTTTTTGAAGCACTGTTCAATAAAAGAGGTGTTATATGTTAAGAAATCATTGTTTATTTATTAAATGCATTGTCAACAACGGAAATTGCAACAAGTTATTCGAAGTGATTGCCTTTTGCCTTTACACAAGCCTTTAATCGAGCTGGCCACTTATCTATGGAAGCACGCACGACTTCAATCGGAAAGTTGGCGACTGCATGTGTAAGAGACTTCTTTAAGGATTCGATATTAGAATGTCTTTTAGAGCACGTCATTTGCTCTAAGACAGACCATAATTCGTAATCCAGCGGATTCAGGTCTGGGCTAGAGGAAGGCCAATCTTCAGCTTTAATAAAATCTGGAACATTTTCTTCAAGCCATTTTTGGGTTGACTTCGCTTTATGACCTGGTGCAGAATCTTGCTGGAAACTCCAAGGCTGATTTTTGAATAATGACGTGCTGAGAGGTTTCACTACACTTTCAAGGACACTTTCTTGATAAATTTTGGCAGACGTTTTGACGCTTTGTCACCCCGTTGTAGCTAACACCCCACCAAACCATTACTGAGGCTGGATGATGACCTCTTTGAACCTTTTGGGCAACTTAAGAAGCTTCTCTGGCACTGCGAGCATAAACCCTATCGTTTTGTTTATTAAATGTTTCTTCGACAGTAAAAATTTTTTCGTCCGTAAACAAAATTTTACGGTGTTCTTGGTTTGCGTACCGGCAAAGTAATCGTTTTGATTTTTCCACTCTATTTTTTTTTTAACGAATCTGTTAGTAAATGCCCGGTAGATCTACGATAAGCAACCAACCCCAAGTCACTTTAGATGATACGTGAAATTGTTCTTTAGGGTATTTTCGTCTCACGCGATAAAATTTTTTGTTTCCGAAGAGAATTACGGCGAATTCTCTCGCGCACGGCTTTAACCGCTTGAGGTGTTCGAGTAGTTCGCGGACGGCCACTTCTTTCACGGTCACTTACTCCAGACGTATCATTAAATCTTCCAATAGCCCGATATACAAACATTCGGCTTATACCAAGGGTATGCAGAGTCTTAAAAATATCACTTGGTTGCATTCCTACTTTATGAAGTGCAATCACAGCAATTCTATTTTCTTTGTCACCCCAATCCATGTTCACTATACTAAAAATTAAACTCAAATGATGACAAATGCATCAAGCACAAGCGTACTATAGCGATTAGCTCAATTTTTAAGAAATGCAATATAACGGTTCCTTTCTGCAGGGTTGCCAAACCCTGTAACAATATTTATGGCTAGACTAGGTATAGGTATATAATTAAACAAAACCAACATTTTCTGACAGGTTATGAATTCTTTCTGCTTCCTAAACTGTGCAAGTGCATTGCCCGAAAATTTCGATATCTGCACCGCCTGCATTTCAAAATGCAGAACTACTCAACAGAGTAGAATTCCTCCACTAACCTTCTATCCAGAGCAACTCAGATCAAGTTGTTAGCGTAATTGTACACTGTTAACCTGCTCTGCTCCGGATGGCTGTTAAAAAACGCGCCTATTGTTACTGAAGAAATAGAAAGAGTGCCATTGAATATATTTTTTAATGGATTGAATAAAATATTATTCTTGGAAAAAAATATTTCATGCCATATATTAAGATATTTATACAAGTGTAATTACGTGTATTGTTGAAAGATATGCAAATAATAGGCGTGTTTTTTGTACTGCGGTGTAGGTTAATTGGGGTTTATCCGGGTTAACTTATACATTACTTGTTGTTTGTGTAGTGTGTGCAAGTTACCCCGGATAACCCCCAATTAACTTGCACCGCAGTAAAAAAAAGGTGCCTAATATTCAATACATTAACTGATTTGATTAAAAAAAGAACAGCTGGTAAAAGTTTTTCTTTGTATTGGCTGTTTTTATATACAGTATGTGTATTGGAATCTTCAAAATGTTTACCCATAGTTTACTTATTTGAATAAATATGAAAAATTCCGATTAAAATAAGTCTTCGGAAAAAAATATGTAATACCATAATATCCATACAGTAGTCCGGATAGCGCAACGGCTAGCACGTTCGCCTTCTACGCACTGGGCCCCGGTTCGACTCCTACTGAATGCGGTAGTTTTCTATAAAAAAGGGGATTTACGTGTCGGACTAGGAGCCCACTCAGCTGTTAAATGAGTACCCATTTATGGGGTAAATAACTCGGTTGGGCGTGTTGCTGATGATCATACACCTCTGCACAAGACGAAGAAAATGAGATGATGCTAACTCATCTCGAGCCCATGGTTCAAATTGGACTGTTGCCCAAGTTATTTAGTTATTTATAATATCCATACTCGTCCGTCACGAAGTACTCGTTGCAAATCTACACTAACTCATTCGTTTAAAGATATAACGATCCTCATAAATTAAATGTTGCAGTAGCATATCCATTGCCACCAATTAAAAGATGGAAAATCAGTTTTATTCTTTTTCCCTTCGAGTTCAAAGACGACAATAATGAATGCAAGATACTCATATCTACGAACAACCACATACATTACATCGTTGCGGGATTAAACTTTTAATTTGGTATATCCGTTCGTTGGACTGTTTACAATAGTAAGAATCTGATCCACCATGTTTGGTACATATCGTCAACTTGGTAATTCAACTATGTCATGCAACAATTGCAACAATATCGTAACATGATGTTTATAAATTATGACGATTTATTAGTCACATTTTTATTTGAGCACTCTTTCGAGATGGCCGACTGAAGTTGTTAAATGAAGCACTTTGTATTTCGTCAACCAAAGATGAAGATTATCGTGACCTATTATTATACGGAGTCTCTCTCAATTAATTTGTACAGATGGTTCGGTGAATGTGAGACAAACAGGGACAAATTGGTGAAAATGTTTTTTTTTTGCTAGACGGAACCAGGCTTGACAGGATTGGAGGGAGCTGATCTTTTGGGATCCATCAAAAATCAACCTCTTTGAGTCAGACGGAATGCATTACGTGCGGTGAAGAATAAGCGAATACTATAGCAACATAAGTGCGTTAACAGACCATTACACAGTCAAACAACTCGACATCTTTGATATACAATTAATTGAACCTATGATGCTTTTTGACAATTTTTTTTATGCTACCCTTCGCCGCGTGATGGTCGTCATTCAATAGAACGTGTGCGATCACTTTGATCCATTCTGCATTTGCCACTTTGAAATTAGCAGTAAAGCATGTTCCGATTAAACTATTTAGGAGATTTATGAAATGGTGCGATTTAAATTAAATTTGAGAATGTGGTTTAGCGGTAAATATGAATGATTATTGGGAAATTTAGTAAAGATATATTTAGAAACAAAAAAAAATTTCTAACGAAAACGTACTCTGCAGTGCGCCTTATGAACACTAGAGCAAAGGTATCAGATGGAATGGAACCGGTTTGAATACCTTCATCACCTGGATTACGCGGACGATATTTGTCTTCTCTCAAATATATCGGATCATTTAGTTCAAATGATGGATGCCCTGTACCGCGAAAGTGGCAATGCGGGGCTTAAAATCAATGCTGCCAAAACTAAGTACTTGGGCTTGGATCCAGGAAGACAGAGGGAAATTAGTGTTTCGGGGCAGACGGTGGAAAAAGTGGACAATTTTTGCTACCTCGTAGTTGCAACAGATGGTGGAGCGGATGCTGATATACTGTCTCGCAGCAGCGTTTTTCAGTTTGACTCCTTTTTGGCAAAACAACAACATCTCCAGAAGTACCAAAGTCAGGATCTTCGAAACCAATATAAAATATGTGCTTCTTTATGGCTGATCAACTTAGAAGGTGACCAGGGCGATAACAACTAGATTGCAAACTTTCGTAAACCAGTTCCAATTTCATGCATGCAGCTTCAGCTGCTCGTGAGATATTTTTCATGGATAGACAAACGGACGTTTGACCGATTTCATAAGGGTTTTGTTTTTACTGCAAAACCCTAAAAAGAGGTAAAATAAATAAAAAATAAAATATTAAATTGACGCTTTTTAAAATCATCAATCATCAAAGAATATGGATATGAATATATTTTTACACTGTCCAGATTTTTTTGTCCGTTAATGTTTCAAACAGTATTTTTACGTTCCATACGATCTACTACTACATCCTATGGAACGTAAAAATACTTTAGTATGAATTTCGAAGAAAATCTGAATGAAGCAAAAGCTCATTTCGCTCCAATTAATTAAAAAACAAATAACGTGCGAGTGCCCAATTCGGTCGAAAGTATGACGTTTTAAGTTTGGCTTCAAGGTCCCACCAACAACCCGTCCTTTTCTTATTAGCCGATGAACCTGTAACTTATCTCAATTAACAGAGTACGCGTTTAAAGAAAAGTCTTTATAAAAGATAAATTCCCCAGTGTTTCGTAGATTTTTATTTTAATCATATATGCATCTCACGAACTACAAATTAAATTTTCCCACTAACAAACGTGTTTTAAAAAGTCCGAAAAATTACTATTCTTATATTCAAATTAATTTTAAAAGCAATAATCAACCCATCACTGATATCTTATGCAGATATTCGACGGTACTACGGGTATTAGCACCAGACCAAATCAAACCACCCATTCCAGTAAAAACGGCCGTTAAACGTTGGTGATTCACCCGAATGTCATGTCGGTCACCATTTTAACTCTTTTCGAAATTCCACATCAGTTACTCACCCATTGCATTAATTTTCAATCGTGGCTTTGTCTTGCTTCTGGTCTACCTTCAGCTTCAATCATGGTGGATGTTTGTTTGGATACGAGTATCTTTCTTCGGGCTGGTGTGCAGAGCACGTTATGAAATGCAATCAGCGTGGGGAAGCCGAATCTGATTTGGTCCTGATGGATCAGTCGGTTGCTGATGAATGATGACAATGTGATGAAGATAATGGCAAAAATGAAATATGACACAGACATGTAATGCAGTTTTTCCGAAAATTAATCTAACCCCTTTTCGTGAATACAAAGAATTTACCCTGTGAGGGTGTCAGTTGATATAGAGTATGGGAAGCGAAATCGATAAAGGAGGGATTGAATTGCAATAATAGCCGAGTTTTGTTGGTAAATGTTTTGATTAAAGTTACACTAACAACATTGTTCTGGTTTGTGCTAGATGAGAAGCTGGTGCACGGAATTCATTCTTAAGGCGAACTCCGGATACTTCAATCACGTTGAGTTTGCCGCGAGCAATGCAGTTTGAGATATTAACAAAGTTTATTTCCTATGTTGAAATGAGTCTGCTGTCCAAATAAAATTTGTGCAATTGTATTTGCACTAAGGATATATTTGAATTAAAGTTTTCATTCTCTGAGGTACATGCTAGCAACATGCATCACCCGAAACCAGTTTATGCTAAGGAAACTTCAACTAAGTGACAAGGGAATAGTTGACGCACTATGCCCCACTTGGGGCGGTCGGTAGCTCTGTGCGTAGAGGCGTCAGTCGCATGTCTGACTACGGTCGTTACGGGTTCAAGCCCCGTCCACGACGTTCGTGGTCATGTATGTTTGTGTTGTCTTCGCCGCGTGGTGCGGGGCGTAATGATAAGGGTGGCTGGTAACGTGGTAAAAGAAATCAGGCTTAAATCCCATACATACATATATGAGGGGTGTACCGTACCTATTATGTAGTTAATCATTTGTTTAGTATGTTTACTCCATGAAAGAAGCAGCAATTCAATGGTCTAGTCCCTAATGTAACAAAATTTCGGCACGCCCGAAGTTTTTTTTTTAAACTTATTTCCGTTACATTTCAATGTAGGAACAATACCTAACTACATACTATCCTGTAAAGCAAACTGAACCTTCTCAACAAACACTTTCCAACAACTCCGGTGGCTATATGGAAGAAAATAATGGATCGATTGTGTGTGTTTACATTCTCAAGCATATTGGAATATTGTTTGAGGCTATGCGCTATGGCATCTACCCTCCTCTACAAAAGGAAGCCCTCCAAGTGAAATATGACCCAATATTTCTTCCAATTCAATGCAGGCGTGTGTTGATTGCTTTCTGAACAAGACAGCCCAAACACCAACTATGCGTCTCAAATTCAATTTAACGTTCTCGTCGAAAGTGGAATATTCAATACTCGTAACAGTTATAATTGAAACACGGCCTATAAACGTAATTAAGAATGTCGACTTGTTTAATTTATTGTCCAAGATTTAGGTCCTCATTATTAGATACTCTTTGACTAATTACCATTGAAAGGTCATATATTACGCATTAGATGCGCATAAATGATTTGTGGGAGATCAAATAGAACCTTATGGTATCCCAACCGCAACCCGGGGTTTCTTCATTCACTTCCAGCTTCCATGTGGAGCGCATAGATTCATGGAGCCCCACTATCGGATTCATCATCTTCATTGAAGTCTATTTACGGATTGTTACGCATATAATTGATGCCAATTAGTATACACTAGATACACGACAACTGTCCTAAGCATTCACCCGGCTGGGTATGTTGGACTGTAGAGTCGCTTCTTCATAATCGCTGGTGTAGGACCAGCAGAGTGGCTTCGATCGAAGCTGACCTGGCCTAGCTCATTCATACACATAGAAAAAAGCAGCAACAGAACATATTAGGTCAGAACGCCAAAACCAGCGGAGTGGCCCAGCTTTTGCTCGTTCATACACATGGAAGAAAGCAACATAACATATTCGGCCAGTACGCCAATATGTGGGCACGATGGTCGATGAAGCCACCATACAGAATACACGCGCTTTCTTTCTTTGAAGTGTGGCGAAAAGTCGCTCGAGAAGTCAATCTCTTCCAACACCACCAACACCCATAATGTCAATTTACCACCAGCGCTTCTCTTCAAAACAGTAATGGCTTACTGGGTCACCACAACTTGAGCCATTGCGAAGAGGAGCGGTAAAAAGTACACGATACTCGAAATATTCAATAGTTTCAGATTTCAAACTGCAAGCAGATCCTATCATTCGATTTTAGCACCTCCTAATCGCATGAAAAATGTGTCATAGATTAAATAGCTGCATTTGCATACGTCGTGAATGCATGCAAGGCAAGAATGAAATAATGCCGGAATGCGTCAGAATATGTTTTTTTTTTCTGGTTTGTTGCCACCAACGAGTGATTTATGGGCTTTTGTGTCAACCGATGCAAAGTTCTAATCTCCTTTGACCAGTCTGTTAGGTATGCATACTTGGTGGTTTTCTATCACTGGGCACAGGTCAAGACTATAGTACAGCGAGGCGACTGTATCGTTTTTCCAATATTAGTTTTTGAAGTTGAACAAGAATTATACTACATAATACTGTCAAATGTGAGACATTGAACTCTTTTAAGGGTTTTCATAGTCATATCTTTAACAAAAAGATATCCGTACCCGTAATCTCGCTATAAACTAGATCGTAAACTTCAGTGTAAAGATCAATAACCAATACTACCAAATAAGTCAGATATTTTCCAAATTTCCGTTGTACTACATTCATCCTCCACATCCACATCACATTACTTTCATGAAACTGATGCTGATCCCTAAGGTTTTCATTTCAATTCCCGATTTATTTCTTTTTTTCCTATGAAAGAAAAAGATTTTATTGTTGTATTTATGACTATTATTTATTCAAAGAACGATAGCCATGAAACGATCAGTGAGGTTCGCTATTCATCAGTCGCGGCGGAGGAGCATTCTGAGGAGATGAGTTCAGTCAGATTAAAAAAGTAAAATCTTTTTCCACTCGATCCAGCATTTCCCTCGAGGGTCAGAATCCATGGGCCACGACCCCGCTCTTAATTTAAATAATAGGATTTTCAATAATGGAGTGTAGCTAATCTTACCAAGTACTACAGTACTCGAATAGTAGACGTGAGCGCGATGAATAAAATGAACTTAAGCCGCGGAAAAAATGGATTATTTGTATAATGCCATGGAATTTTATGAACATACCACTCAGATTAGGTAGATCTTATTCCATTCCAGTTGATGATAATATACGAGTTCAAGTAGTTTGGAAATAAAGCGAAAAAGAAAGAAGTAACTACGGTACGGTTGTGTTGTTTGCTGACTGAGTAAAGCGAAGAATCTTTGAAACGACTTGAAAGTCGCTTTCAGTAGAAACATACTTACATTTCACTAAAATATTATTATATTTATTTTCAAACGTAAAATTATGTTTCCACTTTTAAGTTGCTCAGTGTTAAAATCTAATTCAAGTTCGGTGTTCCAATACAAACGAACTTAGAACTCGAAATTGACTTGAAAATTCTAATTTCTAGGGCATTAAGTTTCAATTAACAAAATATTATGGATTAATTCCTATAACTTGATAATTTCAATTGAAAAATATTAAGCGTTAATAGAAAAACATTACGATTTAATTCAAATTACTCACAAAGTAAGTGCGAAGCTGCGTACTTATCGTACCTAGGCCAAAGTCGCCTAGCAACATTACAAGTGCTACCATTACTCCATCTGGCGTTGAGAGTACCCGACGCGGCAACATTTACCAGTCTTTGGCAGGCTGCTAAGGACCATCTAAAATGACGATGACTTAGCCTGGTCCACACATTCGCGCCTTCTTTAGCTAGTTCATCCGCTTTGCAGTTACCAAAAAAGCCACTATGTGCCGGGACTCAGCATAGGGAGATGTTGAAAAATTCACCAAGCTCCAGGACGAGGGTGCGACAATCTGCAAAAATCCAGTCAAAATCTCAAAAACGCTCGGGTCATGGACCCTGGCAAGACTGGGCTGATGTATAAATACGTTTTCGTAGTCTTCGTGTTCGTACTATGTTTGACAACTGGTGTACATTTCAGCCGGTAAAAGATGACGAAGGCTTTCTTGCAGAGAGCTCGTGTATTATTTTGTCAACGATTTTTAAAAGCTCTTCTTCATTTATGGCGGATATAAGCTCAGCGTTCTCTGCAGACTTTCTCATTTCCACCTATGCCATAAGCTTACGATTTCCTCGTTTGCCTTCCAGATTAAGGTTTGCGCGTGTGTATTTTAAGAGAGATCTATCAGAATCCATTAAAACTTAGTTCCGAGCTAAATTTTGGTTACACTGGTTTGTTTACAAAAAGATACTGTATAATTGACCCTTTGTGGAATAAATTTAACAGATCCCCGAAAATAATAGTCCCGAAAAATAGGTATATTCTCCGATATCTTATCAAAGGAAGCTCATTAAAAATGTTGTTGAAAACTGAACTCATCATCTTTCAACCAACATCAATCTACGAGTATATCGTCTTATCGTGGAATGCATGTAAAGCAATGAAATGAATAGAGCCGTCTATTCCGAATCTTCACCACGTCATTGATATTTCAAACCGAACCCTGCATGGAGGCACACCCTTGAAATGCTTTTTATTCAACGCACTACTTTCCTGTAACAATTGAGAAGGGTCAGACTCATGAAGGTTTGTACCTGTAACATTAAATACTCCCTTCGTCAGGCATTGTCTGGTTTTTGAGCCCGTACTCTCAACAGATGGTCAATGGTGAACCAAATTTATTAGACTTCATTAATCATTGAATTTTTTTTTTTGTTTATAAGTCTAGTGAACTTTGAAGTGCACCCTAATCTATTCAACCCTATACAAGTATACTAAACGCGCTTTTATAATAGACTTATCAAAGTTTACATATTTTTATCATACATAGATATATAGGTACATACATTGAACAGATTGGTAATAGTAATAGTACTATCCTCACTCTGTACTTCTGGCTATTTTCGAACAAATTCGCGCCGGCATTGTCCTGGTCTTTTTATTAATCGTCCTGTCTCCTGGTACATATCTTATAAATCCTTGATTTTAAAGTTTAACCCTTTCGGGACGGAGTTTTATTTCGAAAACCGGGACTAGTTTTGGTAAAATTTATGTATATTCTGAAAGGTTGCGCTAAAAAATTATGTTCTGCATACTCAGAAATCCTGAAATCCTTTTTTTTATCCTGGGACATATAATCCCAATACGCATTTACGCATTTATTTACGATGGTATTAACAAACGATGGGCCTCTTATTTTGAAGAGCTTCTAAACCGACCATCTAACATCCCCACACAGGAAGCTCTCGATGATATTGTTGATCTAGGTCCACCCATTCAACCCCCGACAGTAGAGGAAGTTGATCTCGCGTTGCGGTCACTAAAACGAAATAAAGCGCCGGGCGCTGACGAGATCCCAGCTGAACTGCTAAGATTCGGTGGAGCGAGTCTAGTTGATGCCTTACATCAATTACTCCTGCGAGTATGGGAGAACGAGGAGATCCCAGACGATTGGCGCAGAAGCATCATCTGTCCAATCCATAAAAAGGGAGATAAATTGCGGTGTGAGAATTACAGGGGCATCTCACTAGTTTGTACGTCCTATAAAATTTTGACGAAAATTCTGGAAAATAGAATAAAACCGTACGCTGAACGAGTCATTGGCGAATATCAAAGCGGTTTCAGACCTGGTCGCTCCACAACCGATCAGCTCTTCTCAGTCAAACTGATACTCCAGAGGTGCTAGGAATACAACGTAAACGTATACCAAATCTTTGTCGACTTCAAGCAGGCATACGACAGTATCGATCGTGGAGTACTGTACAACATCATGCTGCAATTTGGTATACCAGCAAAATTAGTGCGACTGACAAAGATGACGATGACCAACTCCGTCTCACAAGTCAGGATCCAGAATAGACTTACTGATCTATTTGAAACACGCACTGGTTTGAAACAGGGCGATGGACTGGCTTCGACGCTCTTCAACCTAGCACTGGAATACATTATTCGGGCCATGAATTTGGACAACAGCAAGACGCTACTCATCAAGTCGACACAATTAGCAGCGTACGCCGACGACATCAACATCATGTGCCGAAGATTGGCTGACGCAGAAGAACTTCTGCATACGCTTGATACCGCTGCAAAGGAAGTTGGATTACGTATTAACGAGGGTAAAACTAAAATAATGATGCAATCGGTGACAAGGACACCTGCACAACCAAGCATCAATGTGGGGGACCGCAACATCGAGTTCGTGAACAATTTCATTTACCTGGGTTGCAACCTGTCAAGGGACGCCAACGAAACTGACGAAATCAAGCGACGGATACAGTTAGCTAATAAGACTTTTTTCTCGGTTCTCCCCATAATGAAATCGAAACATGTGCACAGAAACACGAAGCTCCGCGTGTACAAAACCATTATACGACCAGTGCTATGCTATGGCTGCGAAGCATGGACCCTAGCTCAAGCCTCCGAAAACATGCTAGACACTTTCGAACGTAAGGTTCTACGGCGAATTTTCGGGGCTGTTTGCGATCGAGATGGATGGCGCATCCGGTACAACCATGAGTTGTATGAAATGTACGATGAGCTGCAAGTCTCGAAAATCGTCAAACTACAACGACTTCAATGGGCAGGGCATGTACAAAGAATGGACGATGATCGCATGCCTAAGAGAGTAATGAATGCAGAACGAGTCGACGGAGCGAGACTGCGAGGACGACCGAGATCTCGTTGGGAGAGCTCATTAGGTGTGGACGCCGCGCAGCTGCTGGGCTCCCAAAATTGGAGGACGCGGTCACGTGACCGAGATAATTGGAGGACAATGATCCAGGCGGCCAAGGCCCGACGTCGGGCTGTCGCGCCACGATGATGATGATTTACCTTGGGATAAATAATCCTAAACCTGTTTTTTTGACATGCTGTAAAAAATGCAAAAATTCAGAAAATAAAAGGCCTTGGTGGCGTGGCATCATTTCTCGCTTTTTATATCCTTCAAAAATCAAAGCCTCAGCAAGAGGAACCAAAAAATTTTTCAAAGATAATTTGTTTTTTGTGTGCTCAGTATAAATTATCCACGCATTTACTACACTGACCATCAGCAGCTTGAAGAACACTTTCTTCCACCATTTCTGGGACTTACGGTTCAAATCGTAAACTGTGGTTTTCTGGTCAGCCAAGTCGACTCCTCCCATAATTTTGTTGTAGTCGCTGATACATGTAGGGCAATCAATTTTCTTTTTTGAACCATCCTTTTGCTTTCTTTCAACCTCTACAGAAGATGGTGAATGGCAATTGGAGGCCAAGAGAACTTCTTTGGAGTCCATCCAACGTGCAGCTACAATACCAGTGGAGTTAGTTTGATATTGGCTTTCACCTCTGGCTAGTTTTCCAACAAATTAAGGCGTATTCTTCCTGTTCTGCATGAAAGTTCCAAGTGCGGGATAGGTAATTGAGCGCAATAAATTTATTGACGTGAAGAACCGATTGAATGCCAAACATACATCACTTTGACTAATTGAGGAGAACAACTTAAAAACGACTCTTTCCCCAAGAGTGGCAGATTGTATCGCGTTTCCTTTTTTTCCAGTATAAACATTGAAGTCATAATTGTATCCCGTCTTCGCGTCACATCGCATCCATACCTTAATTCCCCGTTTGATAGGTTTCATAGGCATATATTGCTTCATGCTAGATCGGCCTTTGAATTTCACCATACACTCGTCAATAGATTGGAAGGGGCTCTCATCTCGAGCAGCTGCAAATGTATACTTTAGGCACTCTACAACTTCTGAGATATAATAGTCATTAGCAGCATCTCTTGGCTTCTCGCAGTCATTGAAATATAGCTTCGATGACAATAACAAAAAACGATCCCGGGACAAGGAATTCTGAATAACAGAATTACTCATAGAAGGATTCTTACTCCAGTAATCCTTCAATGATGGTAAGCGATTGTAGTGCATAATCATGGAAACTCCTAGATAGACGAGGATTTCATTCGGATCTGTCAGGTTCCGTTTTGATTGTGAACGACGATTCAGTGCTGTGAGCCGTTGGTTTGTGCATTCAGGGATTCGTATGCACAAGCTGTAGGGGAACATCTTCTTGAATACTTCAATAGGAGAACATTCATCAGCCAAATCAACAAGGACATTGCATTCCCGTTCATCTGGAAGTTGGTATTTCGGCTGGAACTCCTGAACGTTGTTGGTGGTAGCATTCACCCACATAGCAGTTGCACCTTCACTTTCGGCCTCATCGATTGGCGGCGGCGCATCACGTTCCTCCTCAGGCTCTGGGTCAAGTTCTGGTTCAGGCTCTAGATCAGAATCTGCTTCATCGTCAGTTTCCGGCAAATATTCGCTCCCAATAATATGCGTTCAACATCCTCCAATGTAAGTGGTCTTTTCGGCATCTAGAAAGTATATTGGGACAATTAATCCCACGTAAAAAACGCATTGGGACTATATATCCCAAGTAAAAAACGTATTGGGACTATATGTTCCACTTTCACTAAATCACTTATAATTTACCTTTCCTTCGCTTGATCAACCACAAAACAAATTTAATCACTGCACTGGACGTTACTCTAACGAAAAAAAAGTATAATGTATACTACTAACGCAATTTTCCACTGTTTTTGCAACTTTTTCCACAGATCACTGGCTAAATTATCCCGACCTTGTGAAATTCTTTTGCGTCTGGCGCTCGAACACCAACATTTACCGTTATATTTCTGGATTTATCTGATAAAATAGCGTTGTATCTGGTTTTGGGACTATTTAGATAGGCGATCTCGTCGAAAATATGATCACTACAGCTCTTTAAAATCTGCTGGGACATATTATCCCAGTAGTCCCGAAAGGGTTAAGCCAGAAATCGACAGCTGGCTGAAGTACTCATGGCACTCCTCTGTTAAGTTCACAACACTACATTGGTCATATTCGGAAAGGTTGAGCATAATACCTTATGGAAGGTCACTTTCTAGCTTAAGGCTGCGCGCAAGTTGGCACACGTTCGCGTGTCGCGTTCACGTGTTTTATGTCAAACGGTTTGTGTCTATGGTTTGCAACCAAAGATGCGAATCTGTCAATTTGATAGATGCTCGGCTGTTGTCGTATCACCAAATTGGATTCATTATTGTGTATTAACGCCAATAGTTTAGTATGAAATGTGTGTTTATGCACATCCTACTAGTCCCCAGTCGTTTGTTTTGCCACTCAATTCTTACCTAATTATTCATTTTAAAGCACAATAATGAACTCAAATTGTTGATACGACAATAGCCGAGCATTTGTCATATTGACAGATTCGCATCTTTGGTTGGAAACCATAGACCCAAACCGTTTGACAGCAAACACGTGAACGCGACACGCGAACGTGAGCCAACATGCGCGCAGCCTAACAATAGCCAACGTTAAACAAAAACAGCGCAATGCTCTAAAGTTTAAAGCGATTAGCAGGACCAACTGTAGATGGATGAATGGTAAAACGTATGTTTCCACAAAGCCGTTGTGACTCTGATTGGATTCTAGTCGCACCGCTAAACTACTGACTGTTTTTTTGGAGTTTTTGTAATAAAATTGACTATAATATTAATATACTTCACAATAAATTCTAAAATTAGGTTATTTACGAGAACGCACTGAATTTAATGATCTCCTACTTCATCAGGATATGTGGGTGTTCCTGTTCATATTTATTGGTTATCATTATTACTGATTAATATGTCATCAGTAATTTGAATTTTGGACAGTTTCGCGTGGGCTGGGCGGCGGCGCGGCGTCAATCAGATATTGGATGGTTCAACCAAAAAATAAGTCCATACATACAAGCTTGTATCTTTTATTGATATGATTACAGTAATCGGAAAAGGGTGAATTGAATAAACAACCATGATGGCACTGGCCTGATGAACTTCCAAATGTTACACTGAAAAGAGGTTGCACACACCAAACGGATGGTTTCATATAACGAATGGCAGTATGTGGGTGCATCTATATTTATCTATTGATTTTTTACTTTATCTATACTAAATAGTGATAAAACGACATGTGACACATGCGGCCATGCACTCAATCGATTGTGATAGTAGAATTAGGTTTGAATCATGAGTGTATAGCTTGCACCTTGCAGCAAGACAACGATTTATTGGGCAAATGATTCTAGTGAAATCGCAATTAGACACCTGCCTTTCAGACAGGGTGGATGTTAGTTTTATGTATGTCAACAACACTAACGTTTTTAGATTTTTCGTTCACCCGGGTCTTCCATTAAAGGACATTCTCTACTAATTGTCGGAATTGGAAAAGGCTCTCTATCTGCAATATTATCGTTTCAATGAAAATATTGTCGGAACTTTATATGCATAGTATAGTATCCAGTAGGGATGAGCATCGATGGTCGATGTTTTCGCCATCGATAGCGTTGTGGTCGATGTTTCTATGTTTTCTACCATCGATGTTTTAATTTCAGTTTTTATACATATATCCATGTTCGATTTTTTTCGACCGTCGATGGTTAGGTTCGATATTTTTTTTGATGGCGAACTTTTTTTCGATGCTTAACAACTTACAAAGAATGTAGGTATTCACAAATTTATCCGAATATATAATACTTCCTAACGCTAGCATTCAAAGTGCGGAAATGATACCCAATTAAAATCAGCACTATCAAATCAATTGCAATTATCTGCAACAAAAGCATTCCCTTTTTTACTCACCCTATGTGTACAAATATACAGGGGAATGAAAACAATTTCAGGGAAAAATGCCACGCTACATAGTCTATTTCTACATATCCCAATCCCGATATCAACAGTGAACACTAAACCTGTGCGAGTATAGGTAAACCGGCATTTGTTATCGGTGGTATGATGCCATCGGTTCAGCAGATGTTTCCACGAGCCCCGGGGTTTTGTGTGTGGCGCAATAATCATAACAAAAAAAAACACGCAGTTTGCCCATTATACGACAGCCAGGTAAAAATCATTAAAGTGCTGCTGCTACCATCCACTTTAGGATTCCGAGAGACGAAATCTTTTTTCAAATAAGAGCAACCAGAGGTGAGGGATGACTCGTTAAGGGTTGTCGGGTGGATTTTTCAGGGAAACAAATTGCTTGGCTTTTATTATATAACTACATATTCCGGAAAATCAAATACGCAGACCGGCCGGAAGTGGCTTATTTTTTTTTATTTGTTTATCGTGGGTATCCTTCTAGGGTACCACCTTCCGGAATACTAACTTCATTGCGCCACATGAATTGATTTAGAATAATTATACATTCTGTATTGGATTTCAGGACACTATTCATCGAGTACTATTGATTAGCCAGCCAACTCAACTTTCAAAAACTCTTCATTGCTGCATCTCGAATTTTCCACCACCTGCAAATCATCGTACAATAGTCGACATTTTTTTTGCAGAGGAACAAAATCATACAAGGATATGCGTGTAGATATACTCATATCATAGCCACTTCGTTCCCTATATGTACCATTATGAATTGCTGGTGCAATACCTAATGAGAGTCGTCATGGAGGGCTTTGATATTTGCTAAAATATCTTCAGAATAAAACAGTTGTCGTAGCTGAATATGGGTAGAGAGGTGATCTGATATTCGTCAGTCCCGGGTTCAGTTTCTACCACGTTAACTTTGGTGGTCCTCGGTGAGACGATACATGACCACTCGCGACCTGCTACATGAGTAGCATTGACGAATCCGTCAAGTCGGCATGATGAATTTGTCAATGCTACTCACATAGCAGGTCGCAAGTGCTCATGAATCGTTTCATCATATATTTGAAAAGTATTTAAGTCCCGCGGCTAGAACAATGGTCATGATGCCTTTCATCCAGGCCTTCATAATGAGCGCATTGATGTCTTCATCATGACATGGTTAGCAGGGCTGAGGCGGTAACTCTGTCCCGAAGGAATACTTGGACCTGAATTATCACTACTCTATCGGGGCCGTCGTCCGTTCACCATCCAAATTTATGAATAGTAGGCATTCCTGCCAGGCCCTTGTCAGGTAAGAGGAGGAATTTCCTGGTTCAACGAGTCTACGTACCTAAAAGATGCATGTGGACTGGATTGGGGAAGCTGTTGGCATTATTGACATGCATCCAACCGGCTCTTCTCATTCACACCGGATGAAGCTACTTTTTTTTAGTTACATCTGTCCTGGACCTGAAACACTCTCATGCTATTTTTCTGAACCTAACTGACATAACATGCGACCTATCATCAGAAATTATACAGGTATTATATGATACAAAGTGCAAGAGAAGTAGTTGTGACTGTGGCGTGAAAACTTCCATTATGGGTTGTGGTTTGTTAAATTAGACGATTGACTTGCAAAGTAAAAAGGAGTGCAATAATTCATTTGAAAGATGTGAGAAAAAAAATTTAAATTAAATGTATGTACGAGTATGTGCTGTAATGTGCATGTTTCGTATTAAAGTGGAAGAGTGTATTGTTAAAAGGATCAAAGGGGGCAAATCTGAATTTTCAAGGAGTACCCTGTGGTGTGGGATGCGAGAATAACTCTTTCTGGGTTTGTCGTAGAAGGCAATGAATCAACTTTTCATATGAAGTTTATATGCCAAAAATGTACTCTCTACATTAATTTGTTCAAGACTTATAGCCAAAAATATACGAGACCTGAGAGTACGGAACACTAGACTGTTAAGCAGACATGGCTTTATCGACTTTATATATTGTACTCGTATATGTACAAATATATCCTTGAAGGTGTTACATATTTCATCGGAGCAAAAACAATACATATATGCATGCATGTACCCTATACCTTATATAGGTATATGTATAAGGTAAGTATATCAGGATATAGGTATTAAATTCAGGCTGATCCAAATTTGGTTATTCATGATCCCAATTTGGGAGAATCGAATGCACCTAAAATCCTCGTTGAATTGAAGTTCATTTTTGCAATTTTCGAATCCTTCCTAGATGGAATAGACTCAAAAATTCTCTAATCATTATTCATTTACAGTTACAAACCCTCATCCCGCTATGATCTTTATTGTACCTTTCGGCTCATTGAAATTCCCATCAAAATCATTTATCCTCGCTGCCTTAAAAGGATAGTTGCAACTCTTGGGCTAATGGGTGGCCACCGTCAACAACAACCGCAAGCACTATTTTTCCTGAGCACGTAAAAGGTTCTTCGAAGCTATGAGTATTTGCTATCCGTTTGAATTCAATTTGCGGCCAGCAATTATCGTGGACTATTTGCTTCGTAATGCAGTTACTGTCGACATTTTCTCCAGAATTTACGATACTCATTAGCGTTCTATTCTTTGCTGCTGTCTATGTCGCTTAATAGTCACTATTTAGCGAGTCTATCTAGCGTTGTATAGTGTCAGTTGCCTGAAAAGACAAAGAGGCGAACAACAGCAAAACCCCCACTGACCCCAACCGAAAGGAATGATAGAACATTCCTCAAGTGGTTTGCAACTGGAATTCCGGTGAGGTGAATCGAAAGGTGCTTAGTGCGGTCGGTTGACTAAAACCTAAGACGTTGAAATTCTGTTGCTTCA
This sequence comes from Chloromyia formosa, assembly GCA_964017055.1. Taxonomy (NCBI): domain Eukaryota; kingdom Metazoa; phylum Arthropoda; class Insecta; order Diptera; family Stratiomyidae; genus Chloromyia; species Chloromyia formosa. The sequence continues at coordinate 12,224,225 of OZ024818.1, read as the reverse complement.
AAGAATACGAGTACGTCCAACCTCTATGAAAATAACCAACTCAACAGCCAAGTCAACACATCAGTTTACTGGTGGCAAAGATGAACTAAATTGAAAGACGAAGTGTAGTAATCCGATCCTGTCTTTGATGAAATAAAAATTGTCTACATTTAATGAGGGGATAAATAAAAGTATAGTAGGTACGTAAATGACCTGTGCCGTTTTCGAAGAATTGGTCATCGCACCGCCTTTACTGTGGCTTTATAGCCATGGTGCTGGATTGCCACAAAGTCATAAATAGGTACGAGGAAGGCTAAAATACCATCTGCTTGGGATATGGTCCTGAATCTGTGATGGTGCGATACTTAGATGGCGTCCGGTCGCTCCAGACTGGTATATTTAAATTTAAACATATGTACATATGTATGTTGTCGTGATGACGACATTGGCTCAAATTATTGATAACACGGGGGAACAGCATTTTGTTTATTTCGATTTGATTTTCATTTCTAGCTAATTTTTGGTCGTAGAATCCGGAAATGCTAACCGTTTTTCTCCTATACGTCCAGTTTTTGAGATACAGGGGGCTCAAATTTTGGCCCCCATACAAACCTTCCCTTCATTGAAATCAAAACAAACGAAACTCGTTACAATTTTTTTATTTATAAATTTTGATTTTACATCTTAACAATATTACCTAAGAACTAAAAAAAAAAATATGGCAAACATTTTCGTTTGTTGCTTTTCCTGGAGTGTTCAATTTGAGGACAGTCCCGTTTTATGCTCCAACAATAGTCCGCCATCATATTCGCATCCCATCTGCCTTGATATCGAGTTTCCATGTTTTTTAAATCTTGATGAAATCGCTCTCCCTGCTCATCACTCACAGCTCCAAGATTTTCCGGAAATTCATCTAGATGACTGTGTAAAAAGTGGACTTTGATGCTCATATTGCAGCCAAGCCTTTGAAAACTGTCCAATAGTTGCTCGACTACTATCGCATAATTCGATGCACGTATATTACCTAGAAAGTTGTTCACTATATTCTTAAATGCCAGCCATGCTGTCTTTTCATTTTCTTCCATTGATTCAATAAAATTTGTATCTCTAAGAAGCTGTCGAATTTGTGGACCGTCAAATACACCAGCCTTTATTTTTTCGTATGATAGCGCAGGAAGTGCCGACAGAATATACTTAAAACAATTGCCTTCTGTTGGTAAGGCTTTCACAAATTGTTTTATCAGGCCTAGTTTTATATGCAACGGCGGGAAAATGATTTTTTGTCGATCCACAAGCGGTTCATGAACAATATGCGGATCACCAGCCTTCAGATCAGATCTCGGGGGCCAATTCCTTTGTGTCCAGTGTTTATCACGAGCTCTGCTATCCCACATACACAAAAAGCACGGATATTTTGTATATCCACGTTGCTGACCGAGAAGGAAGCAAACCATCTTGAGGTCTACACATATGATCCATTTATGCTGGTTATAATTAATTATGTCTATTACCGTTTTAATGTCGTTGTATTCCTCGCGTAAACAAACGGAGTGACCTATTGGAACGGAACCAAATACGTTTCCATTGTTAAGCAGAACACATTTCAGGCTTCTTTTGGAACTGTCGATAAACAATCGCCAATCTGCCGGTATGTAGGAATTAATTCCCAGCTCTTTCATCAATCCCGAGATATTGTGGCAATAGACAAATGCTTTTTCGGTTCGGAAGTACTGCAGAAAAGAGGCCTCCCTGGAACGATAGAAGGATACTTTGGCTTCTGGTTCCAGGAGATGTTTTTCCTGTAGCCTAGACGCTAACAGTTCTGAAGCTTTTTTAGAAAGCCCCAGATCGCGCACTAGATCGTTCAGCTCGTTCTGTTTAAATCCTTTAGGTTGGTTCCTAGCGCTGAGTTCGGAGAGTGATGATGTCGACGGACTTAAAAGCATATTTACGTCCACGTCCAAAGAAGGCGAAGGAGATACTTGATATACTGGCACTGGAACTTCAGGAGAATGAGCAACTGGTATTTTCGCCGATTCTAAATTGGGATACTGTATCTTATTTTTGTTTTTGTGTGTGTACCCTGTTGTTTTAGTACAACAAAAGTAACAATCACTTGTGTGGTTTGAGGGCTCTCGCCATATCATTGGCACACCAAATGGCAACTGAAGTCGTTCTGCTTTCGTCCAGGACCTCAAATGTGTGACACAGCACCTGCACACTTTATGAGGGACCCACCATTTATCCTGATTGCAAATTGGAGTTTTCAAGTAGGCAAGATGCCTGGTGAACAAAGGGGCCTATTTTTGTCCTCTGACTTAGAAATGTATAACTGCCACATATATAGCAAAATGAGTCCGGAGCGTTGAGACACTTTCGACGAGGGATAGTAGAGGCTTCCATTACACAAGTTAAGAGCACAATAATAGAGTAATATACTGGAACAGAGGCTTTTAAATACATTTTTTTACATAAAAGAGCCTTAAAAATGGCCGAAGAATTTCACAACTTTTAACAAACAATCCAGGTAGCGAGAAATTACTTTTTTTTATTGCTTTTAATTTTATTGTATACAGGTACTAGAAGGTCCTGCACAAGGATGCAGCCCCGTAGCGTTTTAAAAAAAGTTGTTTTTTAAGGGGGCCTTTTGTAATTTTCCGTAAAATTAAAAAACAAACGATATCTCGAAAACCTGACGTATAGGGGAAAAACGGACTGCATTTTTGGAATCAGCGAGGCCGTTTTACTATAAATTAGGTGCAAAATTAAAAAAAACAGAAAAAAGTGTCAAAATTGTTCTCCCGTGTAATATGTACTAGTTATAGCCAAGTCATCACGTGCTTTTTTGTGGTGTAGTTCTGATTTTTAACTGATTTTTGAAGAAAAATCAGTTATTGATTTACGTGTCGGACTATGAGCCCACTCAGCTGTTAAATGAGTACCCATTTATGGGGTAAATAACTCGGTTGAGCGTGTTGCTGATCACATACCTCTGCACAAAAAACCGTCACGATCTAGAAAATGAGATGATGCTAACTCATCTCGAGGCCGTGGTTCAAATTGGACTCTTGCGCTAGTTATTTATTTATTTTATTTATTGACGTGGAGTGGTTTTTACAAGGACGAGTTGTCAGCACATCGCTTAAACTATTATCTTCATCCTTTTTGGCAGGCGTTTCGCTTCGACGTGTAATTTATCAATTTTTCCTCCAGATTATTTTGAGGGAGTTCCAACATCCCCGTCTCAATTTAGAAGGCACTTATAATAATCTCCATCGATCATTGCAAATTTCGTATATGCCAGTAAGTACATATAGCACATGCACGCACGAATAAAAGACGTCTATTAATGATGATTAAATTTAGTAAACGGCGTTTTATATGTACTATGTAGCGACCTTCACCACAATTACCAAAAAGAAATTGAATTAAGCCATTAAGCGAGTGCCCATCATTTGTTTTAATTAAAAAATCGCCTCAATTCATGAGTTGGCTAGACGATCACGTAATTAATTTATCATTTTGTGTTTCTTCATGTTTCTTGATAGAAATGAAAAATTATGGCGGAATAATGATCCGAACCGAATAAAAGACTCGTGTGTTCATATTCCTCTCATATTATAGGCATTCCCCCTGTAGTCTAAGAATTAGGTTGAAAATAAAATAAAGTTTTGTTGGAGTTTCGATTTTTCGTACCTTTATATTTTTGGGGTCGCTGAACACATATCTGAGTTTTTCAAAAAAAAAAAATTTATCCTATAGATAAACGCTAAACGTCATCCATCCTCCAATTAACAATTTATCGGACGATTATTCCAAACAGCTGATACGGGCTGCTGTGGTTTTGACAGCTAGAATTGTTTACGTCTACACATTCAAATGAGACAATTTTAAACTGGTCATAAAGGGTAGAGCTCTGGAAATTCGATGGAAGAGGATTTGAAACCAACTCAGCCGCAAATTAATGATTAGAACGGTACAGACGTAGAATAGAACAGGCGGAAGAATTCCATCATGAAAATCAGCTGATTTTTCTACTACATTTATCATATTTTGAGCGTTGGATAGGTTTAGTTTAGTGTCCCAGATATATAAAATAACTGGCAGTTTCGCCAGACATTGTGAAAACGGCCCTATAGTAAGTGTTTACGTATCATTTCCGGTTTTAGAGCTTTTTGCGTTTGACACCGATTTTCGCTACACTGTTAAACCGTTGATCGGAGAAAAAGGTTTATTATGTAGGAAAATTTTACCTTCTTTAATTTAATTATAGCCTATTTTATAGAACCTATGTATGTACATATATATATTTGATATAAAATGAGTAGTTTTGGAGTTATATTGAAAAAAACGGAAAAAAGTCCATTTTTCGCGTGAAAAACATATTTCTCGGATTTTTTTTTGTTAAAAACCTCAGATTCGTGTTCATCGACCCCAAAAACATAAAGGTATCAAAACTCCACCAAAACTTTTCTTTATTTGTCCTTCTAGAGGCCGTAATGCTTAGACTACTGACGAATTTCCAGTAAAAGTATGTTTATTGAACATTATAGACATTCTCAGAATGCACACGTGTATAAATGTTGAGAATTGAGTATCTTTATTTGGATACGATGTCGTTGAAATGATTGATTAATGATTATTACAGATGAGTCTATGGATTTTACAGCATTCGAGTCCTCGTAAATGGCAACGATCAGAAAAATATCTATGGATAGAAGCGTCAGCGTTCCTTTCAACTATGCAACCGTTTTGAACGATTAAGAGGTTTCAACTATGGCAAAACATGGCAATTTTGTAGTAGCGAGTACAATCAGTACAATCAGAGCAATAATTGCTCTTGATTACAAATTCCCTTATTTGATTATGGAACCTCCAAGTTAGCTGAAAGATACATATGACTCAAGGGGCGCACATCACGAAAGTATGTACATACATATGTCGCTTCGTTAATAGCAGGAAAAGGAACCCACTAATCACACGTGGATAAATGAGAATCATGAAAAATTATTAAATCGATTCATCGGTTGCGTTGATTTAAAATATGCAACAATGCATGCTTATGCAAATTATCTTTTGAATAATTCATGACATTCAATCCACACAGTGGAAAATCTGAGCTTTGTTTTTTACTAACCAAGTTCAGATTCAGATAGTCGTCGCTGTTCTCTGGTTTAAGTATATTTTTTTTCCACAAATTTATTGCGTCTTTCGTATCTGATTGTTAAATAAATATGTTCAACGATGAAGAAAATTTTTCGCTGATGTATACAATTACAATAGTAAACAAAATTGCCGTATTTTTGGAGTCCAAAACGGCACAGTTATTGAACCATCGTTGCTGAACGCAATGAATGACATTTTTTTTCCGTACAGGAATTGAAGATGTTGTTTCAAGTAAAGACGGGTTGACGTGTTCAAAGTACACTATGCCAAAGTTTGACTTGACCACCACAAATTGAATAAAAACTACCAAAATCCCACCAAAAGTTAAGCTCACCTTTAGGACCGTGCAAACTCAGTTTCCATATATTGAGTGTCTATAGAAGGGATTAAAACTATTTCCAGATCTTTCCCTAATTTTTATTAATAAAATTTAATTTTACTGGCCTAAACAGGGAACTATGTATTGTATAAATAATATGTTACAATTTACAAACCTAAACTCGATAATTTGTCCTACATATTCAATTAGTTTTTTGGATTGTTAAGGTACCATTAGACGACTCGTAGGACCTACAAATTTTCGTAGATTTCTGCGATTTTTCTGCTACAAATTGTCTACGAATCGTGTAATATGAAAATTTCTTAGCTACAAATATTTGGAGAAAGAGTTTGTAGACGATTTGCAGATGACCGTCTACAAACGTTTGAAGGTGATAAATGCGGCTCGTGTGATGGCAAATGTATTTTATATTTGTAGGTTGATTGACATCCGTAGATGGGTTTGGAGTTTGTAGATGTATGAAATTTTACATATACGAACTACAACCGTTTGTAGATGTGTCAATTCTGATATTTGATGTTATGGTCGCCGTCGCACTTGTCATTTCGTGAAAATAAAATTATACGCGTTTACATTGATATTATATTTAAGTGTTTGTAAAATGGATCCGAATGAAGCAATCGCGATGGTTTTGGGACTGAATTTGTTGAATAGCAGCGACAGTGATAGTGATAGTAAAGTGGAATTGCCACCGAAGCGTCAACGACGTGTTTGGTCAAAGAATTGGGTTCTTCGACGAAAACAAGAAGGATTTTGTCAGAAGTTGCTCGCTGAATTGTGGAATGAAGAGCTGGAACTGTATCATAATTTTGTACGCATGACTTCGGAAAAATTCGACCATCTTCTGGCTTTAGTGACTCCACTTATTAAAAAGCAGGACACAAATATGCGCGAAAGCATTTCACCAAAGGAGTGACTTGTATTGACGCTTTGTTACTTGGCCACCGGCGAGAGCTTTGAATCTCTGAAATTTTTATTTCGTATCCCGCAGCCGCCAATCTCGTGCATCATTCCAGAAGTTTTAGATGCTATTTAAAATGTACTTGTGTGCGAATATCTTCAAATAAATATATTATTTACATTAAATTTGCATTTGTTTTCAATAATAATATTCGTGGTATAGGTGCCAAAAACCCCAGAGGAATGGGAATCTGTCGCTAATAAGTTCAATATGCATCACGATAACACACGACTGCATGTGACTGTGACTTGAAATCAACAAACTGCCTGCAAACTAAATAATTATCCTACAAACCGTCTAATGGTTGAATATATTTCCTACAAACGGTTGTAGACGAAATATGCACAATATGGTTTGTAGAAGTGTTTGTAGGTCTACAAACTACTACAAATCTACGAATCGTGTAATAATAAAATTTCACGCCTACAAACGTGCTACAAGCATTTGCAGTTCGGAGGCAGTTTGAAGGGTTTGTAGATCTACAAACGTTTGTAGATCCTACGAACCGTCTAATGCTACCTTTACTCGAGGATACTATCTTCTTCTTCTTCTTCCTTGCCCTTTCATACCACTCTGCGGCTTCGCGTTGCTCTGCCCGTGGTGTTGGCACTTCGCCCGTTCTGGCGGTATAATCTCAGCTTCCTTCTGCAGGCAGCTCGGTCTTGGATCGTTTCATCGCCGAGATTTATGCGTTGTTGTTGCTTCTTCATTTGATCGATCCACGTGTGTTTCCGTCTGCCTCGGGGTTTGGGTCCAGCAAATGGAACGTTCATTGATATTGCCTTCATAACTGGGTTCTCAGGACGCCTTAGAACATGGCAATACCAATCCATACGACGATCTTCGAGCTTTTCGGTTATCGGTTGCTCGACAAACAAGCTGCCTCGGATGTAGGTACATACTTTTGATGCGATCCTTTTTGGTCACACCGGCTGACATCCGTAGCATTTTCATTTCATCATCATCATCGTGGCGCGACAGCCCGACGTCGGGCCTTGGCCGCCTGGATCATTGTCCTCCAATTATCTCGGTCACGTGACCGCGTCCTCCAATTTTGGGAGCCCAGCAGCTGCGCGGCGTCCACACCTACTGAGCTCTCCCAACGAGATCTCGGTCGTCCTCGCAGTCTCGCTCCGTCGACTCGTTCTGCATTCATTACTCTCTTAGGCATGCGATCATCGTCCATTCTTTGTACATGCCCTGCCCATTGAAGTCGTTGTAGTTTGACGATTTTCGAGACTTGCAGCTCATCGTACATTTCATACAACTCATGGTTGTACCGGATGCGCCATCCATCTCGATCGCAAACAGCCCCGAAAATTCGCCGTAGAACCTTACGTTCGAAAGTGTCTAGCATGTTTTCGGAGGCTTGAGTTAGGGTCCAGGCTTCGCAGCCATAGCATAGCACTGGTCGTATAATGGTTTTGTACACGCGGAGCTTCGTGTTTCTGTGCACATGTTTCGATTTCATTATGGGGAGAACCGAGAAAAAAGTCTTATTAGCTAACTGTATCCGTCGCTTGATTTCGTCAGTTTCGTTGGCGTCCCTTGACAGGTTGCAACCCAGGTAGATGAAGTTGTTCACGAACTCGATGTTGAGGTCCCCCACGTTGATGCTCGGTTGTGCAGGTGTCCTTGTCACCGATTGCATCATTATTTTAGTTTTACCCTCGTTAATACGTAATCCAACTTCCTTTGCAGCGGTATCGAGCGTATGCAGAAGTTCTTCTGCGTCAGCCAATCTTCGGGACATGATGTTGATGTCGTCGGCGTACGCTGCTAATTGTGTCGACTTGATGAGTAGCGTCTTGCTGTTGTCCATATTCATGGCTCGAATAACGTATTCCAGCCAGTGCTAGGTTGAAGAGCGTCGGTGCCAGTCCATCGCCCTGTTTCAAACCAGTGCGTGTTTCAAATAGATCAGTAAGTCTATTCTGGATCCTGACTTGTGAGACGGAGTTGGTCATCGTCATCTTTGTCAGTCGCACTAATTTTGCTGGTATACCAAATTGCAGCATGATGTTGTACAGTTGTACAGCATTTTCATTTCGGTCGCAGTCATTTTACTCTCGTATGTCTTATACATATACGTAGTCCAGCATTCAGACCCATACATGAGTGCGGGACGTACGACCGCTTTGTACAACTTGCCTTTAAGCTTTCGTGGCATCTTCTTGTCGCAGAAGACTCCAGAGTTTTCTTGAGGATACTATCATAAACATTTAATTTAACGCCACCTTGTCAGCAGAAAACTAGAAGTAATATATAAAATTAAAATATTGCCTGGCGGTGTCGCGTCTCTTGTTTTCATTTCCCGCAATGTCAGCATCATTCATAGATCCATTGCATATCCCCCGATGTAAAAGATACGTTTGAATGAACAGCTAAGCACTTTGGGACGAAATAACGAACGTACTCGTACATAATGTGTGTTTATTCTTTTGGAGCAAATAAAATTTGGCGGTTACAAATCAAACGTTATAAACCCATTTTGTGTTTTCTTTAATTGAATTGGGCGTGACGAGGTTTATGCACAGTTAACGATTTAGGAATTCTGGAAATCATTAGCGTACAATCTAGTCGGATTCGGGTCGAAGTGTTTGGCATGATTAGATTTGAATATGTACTGAATTAAAATCGTTTACAATGTTTTTAAAATCGTTTGCAATGTTTCACGGGTCGCCCCACACGGATCTGTTTTTTTCTTTCCGTTGAAAATCAAAGTGAAAGATGGGAAATTTCACAGTAGTTGTGCTAGCTATTAATTTAACTGAAAACAAAAACACTAAATTACCCCGCAGATAATTCATACTTACTACTCACCTTTGCCCGTATGAAAGATGAATTACCGGCTGATTCAGCGAAAATCCATATCGGCGGCTGTGCGCTACGCTTCTCTCGCTAATACATAATTCGAAATGTGTACTACTGCGTCCGGCATTTTGATTTAGTGAATCAGTCGTCATCTATTGAGCTTCGCAAAGTGATTTGGTATAATATACGATTATGTATGTTTCCTGGAAATTCTTTGATTTGATGAAAATTAGATAGTACTCCTAGTCGTAACTACAAAGAGCAAGTGGGAGGAGTGAAATGTTACATAGCGAGCTGCTGTACTAGTAAATGATAATCGCGGATTAGGTTGTGAGCATTAAGTCCATGATTCAAACAAACTTCAAGGGTCTTCTTAGCGAAACGAATCTTACGAATCATCTTGAAGTTTCTTTAACTGGTAATTGTACTATTGGTCATTGCAATGCCTAAGAAGATGGGAAATGAATTGCTGGTTTGATTAGCACTTGGTGTTTGAAATGTACAAAAGATATTGTACGAGAAGGTATTTAAATTACTTCCTGGAGAAATTTTTCGTAAATTACATACATACATACATGGATTTGGATTGAATTAGAAACCGCAAATTCGCAAATTTGGATATAATTTTTGATTTTTTAACCAATAGGATAAATGTATGAATACATATGAGTATTATCATTTTATTTCTATTCTTTATATGTTGCTGATTTTTTGGTTTAACCTTTTGATTTGCGGTTTTTCGTTTTCAAATAAAGAACATCAAAGTTCTTGGAAAGGAATATGTATTATGTCACTGTATGCGTGGGTAAAGCTATTCGGTGGATGTCATCAACAAAGTCATCAGGAGGTTTGTGGTGATATTTTTAACGTAAGGTCTAAGAAGGTTTCGCTTCTTGTGTCTCGTGAATAAGGCAATGCGCCGATTCGATTGTCCATTCCGGTTTCATTGACTATATAAAATCACACTGACCCCACATTGAGCGCCGAATATTTTCAGGCTTTTCGATTATTTTCTACCATTATTTCTCACTGACGTAGGATAAAAAGTAACATGTTGTAACACGCGCCTCAAGAAAGACCCGCTTTAGTTGATGTAGGGAAAACTCTTATCTTCTCCGTATCGTGGTTCAGGCAGTGTATGAGCGGTTGACCGTCTGGAGTGCTAAATATAGCATAGAGTAATGCATGCAACAAATCATATTTTCAAGTGCGTACGATATGAGGATATTAAATAACTAACATGCATGAGTTAGAATTTCTTATGATCTCTGAGTTGGTTATTCAATTGATCGGTTTTTAAAGATTATATTCAGTTTCCTACTTCCTTAGTTACAATGTTAAACCTTAATATTACTTATGGTAACCTTAAGGTAGATTAGGGTAACCTGGAGGAGCCCTGAAAAATAGGATTCAGTTTGGCGTCTTATTGTGACTGATACCGCGATGCTGCGCACCAACTCGATTGTCTATTTCGGTTTCATTGACTAGATCAAATCACACCGACCATACGATCTGCGTCGAATATTTTCTGGGGTTTTCAATCTTTTTTCGATTATTTTCTCCTGTAGCTTATGGCAACTTTAATGTAAATTAGGGTAGCCTGAAAGTGTGGTTTCAAAAGTTATGACCAACAGTAGCGAATTAACATTTCATTTTCTTTCTTTAGATAAAATCACACCGACCACACATTGGACGGGAGTAGCTCAGTGCGTCGAGCTGTGATATCAGTCTGATATCTCATCACACCGGTTTTGCGGGTTCGAATCTTGCTGTGGCTGTTCTTCGAGTTGTCTTCCCCCTGTGGTATATGGTGCAAGAACCTAAGCACAGCAATATCGGTTATCGATTGGACTAACGGTATATTCTGTTATGTTCAAATCGGTGTTATTCGCCTAAGTCTTTCCACAGATCACCCCCCTCCCCCTCCCCCCCCCCCCCCCCCCCAAAAAAAAAACATTTCCCTTGGTCCGATTTCAGTCAAAGTTGGTACGTAGCTTCCTTGAGTTATTATAAATACCACACGGTCATATTACGGTCCTCCTGCAGGTGTGCCTTAAGACAAAAGAACTCTCTTGATCATGAAATGAAACAGAAACCAAGCCTAATAGATATGGGTATCTCCTGATTCGGAGTGATAAGACCAACGGATTGGAGTACTCTTGAAGGTATTTTGAGTCTTTTGGTCAGGACTGATGCCATTTTAAGTCCTTTCATGCCGTTCTCCGACCATTTGCAGAACATAATCCGTTTTGACAGGCCTTCCAGTCTACATCCTGCAGAGCAACGCACTTTCATGAACTTTAATAAAGCTGACTGGGACAGCTTGAGAAGCCGCACCACGGCAGTTGAAGAATTGACTGCAAATGAGAATAATTCATCAAAAAGGCGATCAACCGAAAATTGCCGTCCATCCCCGTCTACATGTATTTCGGCCTTTAGGGTGAATTCAAATATTATTAGTGGATTTCCCCAGAAATATGTTTAATGTTTACTAGAAATTCCACTCATTATCTTTTTCTTTCGAATGATATCTGTATTATCAAACTTTTAAGAATATTACTCATACAAGGTGATATCAAGATAATCAGGAAAGATGTTGCAAATAATAATATAAATACGTTCCAGTATGTATAAAACTTTTTAGGGTTTTGTAAAATACTTCAAACAAAACTATATTTTGTATATCGTTTAACTTAGAAACATGGAAACATTTGACTAGTACAGAAAATGAAAAATGGTGGAATTTTGATATCTTCTCAAGACAGATTAATAATACATAATAGTTAAAGTTCGCACACCCTGCCTCCCTTAAACACGTCCGTGTCAAAAATACGATAATCAATACTATAATATAAAGGTATATTCCTACTTTACCGGGCGGCGCATCGTGGTTCGCGCCTTGGCTAATGGTAGGTTTACCGCTGTGGGATATAGAGCGAGCGCAACGTGAAATACTATGCGTCGCCCGGTCTACTAGGAATGTTCCAAATCCTTCAAATTGAAAATGCCTGCTGCCAATCATGGTTTATTCTAATTGTCATTTTTAGCTCTAACAGCTTTTCATCACTTCCTGGCACAAATCCGCATTTTTCAAGTCGGAACACAATGAACCTATGGCAGTAGAGCAGTCTTTATTTCAAATGCCCACTCTATTTACCAGTGGCTTGTATTCCAAGGACTAATCCCGAGATTATTTCGCTATAACATTGCGAACAACCATTTCGGCGGATTATATTTTTTCGTGTTTGTTCGCATAGGACCTCATAAATAACTGTTGGCAAATCATTTTCGTAAATATGTATAAAGATGCCGAGGTAAGGTGCAAAATGCTGCAGATGGCCGCGATCGACCCTCTTTCCAAATACACCCCATTCGTTTAGCGATTGGGCCTCGTGAGGAAACCCACTAAATTCAAGTCGACAAGTTCGATTGCCTCTATGCATTCATTATTATTTTTTTTCTTGGAGGACTTGTCGTCATCATTGTATAGGGGCGAATTGTTTGTTTCGCATCGATTTAACTGATGAACGGAAAATGTAAGAATTATAATGTTTAATAATGTATTTATGCAATAATTTTTGTTGTTTTCTTAGCTTTTTTATCCTTTTACATTAAATTCACCCCTAAATAATATCATGTGGCAATCGGGGTTACAGTGGTGTACGTTTACGCTGCCATGAATTATAATGAGTATTGGAATGAGAAAGAAAGTATATTATGGAAGCAAAGTGTGGTCTGATGATGTATAGGCCGCATGTACGAGTACATTAACATGACGAAGGGACTGAAGGAAAGCAACACAGTACTCAGCAAGGCACTGTAATTCTTCAAGATAAAAACAAAAATAGTCGTCTATACGGCCGTACATACTCGTATTTACACGAGAGAAATGAAAAATGTTAAAAATTATGTTTTCCACGCAAGCTGCCTATACCAAGGAGGCTGAATTTGGACTTAAATGGTGCATAAAGTTCTCAATGTTGCGGCTTTGAGACAGGCAAAACTATTTATCGCTGGAAGTTTGCGTAAATGAGCTGCGACCTTAATAAGATCGACAAGAATTATTTGCGGACTCCTTACAAATCACTTTCGAAACCATATTCTGGTCGTACTGCTTCCACCGACAGATTAAAAGCACCACCTAGTGAGTAGTGATCTGTCGGTGGTATGAAACCAAAAGTCGAGGGTCCCATTGCACCCGGACCCCGATGCGAGCGAGAGGGCGCCTGAGGCGATATGACGTTATTGACGTCTATAGTAGCGTACTTTTTAAGTCGACGCAAATTATACGTCGACTTAAAAAGTATCGTGCCTGCATTCATCCCCCGGATGGTGTATTTGAAACTTTCTTTGCCGAAGAATCGAAAAATGTGCATTAAAAAACTGGTTTCCATACCACGGTTTTTTTTGTTAGAAGCACTGCAACCAAGTTTGATGTTTTAAAGGACTCTGAAATTGTTTAGAATGTATACATAATTCAGGTATGATAATTGCAACAATTCATATTGGGATTCTGGATGACCTCATCGAGAATTATCAAATAAATTTCGCACGCAAACCACTCAATCATGATATTCTTCATCTGCCACCCAATTGTGCAGATCAAAAAGTAGTTGCTCTACAAAAAGTCACTTCATACCGATAACCAATCAATCAACAGTAATTGCTTTTGCTTCTATCAATCAAATCATTAAATGATCGAAAATAGAAGTCCCAATTACGTATAGCAAAAAAAAATCAGAAATCTAATAAAGATCGAACTGTTATTGTTGTCAAAATCTGACGGGCTGAATTTGGTAGTGGGCGCGAATATCTATCATTGGAATAGATTGGAAGGAATCAAAAAGACCACATCCCGAAATGGATTATACTCGTTTACAGGGTGTCCCGTTTCAAATGGTGAATACTTTAATGGTAGATAGTACCGCTCTGTCTTTAACGGTTATAGAGTTCTAGCCTTGGTCTGCAAAAAAAGTTCCAAAATCAAATTAAAGCACATAAAATACTATAAAATTATATTCCATATACATTAGACCTTAAAATGGTATATTATACCCTAGAACATAACCAAAGAAAACTGAAAAAAAAAAGAAACTTTGACCCCTCTTCCATACACTTCTGGACCCCTATCAACGGAGACTTTGGAGCATATCTTCAGAGCACTCTCCATATCAATTGTAACAAATTTCAAAACTATCCGACTCGTTTTCCCACTTTACATTCCTAGCGTGGACTACCTGTTTAGTCAAGGTTGAAGTAAATTTGTTTTATCTCCAGACCATGTTTTTATCCTTTAATGCGTATTATTCGAAAATTTGCCAAACCAAATGTTTCACGAAAGCCAAAACATTGGGGCAAGTTTTGTTAAATTCGCAGGTTTGTCAATTCAAATACCGTAGCAAAATTATCAATTGAATTTTCAATGGAAAATCTATTTTGAAATTTCTTTAGAGCTTGAACAGTTGTACCTTCGAATTAACGGTGAATTTCGCAACTGGAAAAATGTCGGTTTTATATGAAATTTTATAAAGTTTCAGAAAGTGAGGTTAAATCTCGGATTAAATGATTGGAAGAGTGACAAATTTGGATTTTGTTCGGCAAATTCAGCTTTTTGACAAAATTTACAAAAAGTGCTATAATTCTATAACGGTTACAGACAAAGTTTCGATTATAGTGTCCATTTTCTACAAATGAGCCGTCGGTACCATGTACCATTGATATATTTACTATCTGAAGCGGGACACCGTGTATAGTTTAGATTGGCGACAACTTCAACCCGTTTTTCAGGTCATTCCCAGTACAAACGATGAGTCAACTCACCTACCTACCTATTTTTAACAAAGATATATTGTTGAATAAAATGTTTTGAATACAAATAATAATTGACCTCTTAGCAATCGACTGGACATGGCCAACTCGTGCAACATAAAGCCAAGAAACGTGACTTTTTACTTAGCTGACACTCCGATTTCATTTCAACAACGAATCACAAAGACGAGAAATTGAAATTTAATCGTGTATTAGAAATAAATTGGCGGTGAACTCCACCACCACCACACATTGGAGAGCTTCGTGTTCCCGATAATGACTAATATTGTTGTTGTTGACAATGTTCTTAAGTAGGCTACCACGATCAAATACAATACTTTTTTTAAGAGCTCAGTATCTGTTTGGACAGTTCTTTAACACTTTGCGGCGAAAGTGAGCGAACAATGAAAATCTCCAAGAAGTCAATTTGACCCTAATGGGTGAAGTAATTAAATTTAGTTTTGATTGTTTTTTAATACATACAAAAATTTTCCCATAGCGGACATTTAGCGGATCGTCACTGTAATGGCGGAACCTTGGTTCCAGCAAAATATGAATATAAAGCTTGAAAATGAGAAATGTAGTCAGACTTTTATTAACTTTTTTACTATCGGTTCAGCCAGGACTAAACAGGCTGGTAAAGACCATCCCGATGACAGTGTCGAACAACTATTTAGTTGCAGTAGTATGCAGACGCCAATATAAAGCCGTGGACATTAAGTTGGGCCGATAGTTGTACGACACTTTTGACAGCCAATTGAGTCTATTTTGCCACGTTCGATTCATTCGGACTAAGATCAATTTTCACAAAAGACTTGGGTCAACAGGTCTCGTATGGGGTCACATCTGGATCAGAGTTGAAAGTGAATTGGTTGAACGTTAACTTTTTCTCGGCAATTCGTCCCTATACCTTTCTATATTGAGCGCGCATTTCACGCGCGAATTATTGTATTTGTATGGTCTATGGTATTTATTTGAATTCGCTTGTCACAGATTCAGGCCTTTTGATTCATTCTTGATCTCTGTCCGCTTCTCTCGAGTACGGCCAATATGCGCATCCCTATTGGGGCTTTTGACAAACAACTAAAGAGTCGAACGATTAAAAATCTATAGGATGCGGTAGATTTTAGACTGCTATATTTTTTATAAATATTCTAAAGAAATTTCTGAAAATACTTTTACTAACGGATCCACACTATCATAAATAACTTACTATATTTTTCTTTGTAATAAAGATACATTCTCTGAAGTACGAGCCCGCAATGAAGACTACTTTACGGAATTATATCAAAGAATGAAAGAAACGATTACGGCTAATGCTCTTACAATAAGGTAAACGTCTTTTCAAGCAAGAGGGTGACTAAACTATCTTATAGTGTACTGACTTCAGAAGTACATGCCTATATGAGTACATTACATGTCGCTATAGCACAAATCACCATCAGAACAATGGGATTTCGAGTGTTTATAGAGAAAAAGTGTCACTCCACTATCCCAGCTATAGGTTAGGCACAATGATGCTTCCTCCCTGCAGTTCTGGCTTCATTCAGAAGTCGCTTGTTAGTGGCAGGTAGGTAGTAGAATAACAATCAACACTGTGCATAATAGACTTCCTCCACCTCTTGACTCAGTTACTACGGACGTTACGCTTAAGTGATTAAGATTCTTTCCTTTTTATCTTTTCGTCAAAGTTTACTCATACGAATATTGAGGAGAAAATTAACTGAAATGTTGGCGATAATTATAGGGATATTAGACGCGTTTTAACAGCCATGCAGAGCAGAGCAGGTTAAGGCCGCGTATAGAAGCTGCGGGCCATCTTTCATTCTTCCATGCTGCGCTAGAACGATTTTATGCTACATAAAGCCATTTTTCTGTTCATGAATTTGGAAATCTTAACTTCCTTCCTATAGTAATACTCGTACATTTATATATTTCGCATTAGAGGGGCCCAAAAGGTTATAACATTGAAACTATTCAAATTAATGGGATCAAATATGAAACTGGTCAGACCGTCAAATTACAGCATTCAATTTTCAGTGTTGAAAAACAAGATAAATTTGTCCAATTTTTATAGAATTTTAATAGTTTATTAAAGCATATAATTTTCCCGGGAAACTCTCAATAAACATTTCCCAGGAACAAACATATTCTCAGCCTTTGTTCAAACATACATATACGTACCTAGCCCCTTACTACTTAGTAATTTTCTCTTGAAGGAAGCTAATAAACCGAACACTAATCGAAATCCATTTTACATCTTATTTACGATGTTTTACCAATGCTTTTACGATGATCTCTGTCAATAGGCAAGATGGCATGAAAGTATCGGACAACCATTATGATCATCGTACTCATTGTACTCTGTACTGTGTACTAACAAGAAGTTCACATTGCTGCTATTGATGCTGTTGGGTTTCCAGTTCCCAGAACCATCGATTGTTAAATGAAAGACTTCAAGATTATTATGGTCGGCATTAATCAAAACCAAAACTGCATACCGCCAAACAAAGATGAGACACCACCACGCTACATGTCTTGCATCTTCCGTCTTCTTGATTGAGTAGTACACAAACGGATTACGCACTATCAGCGCATCTGCTACTTCTGTTCTTGCCATCCATCTTGAAATCATCTTCAGGATCTGCCGGCATATCTTCCTCTTCAGCGCTCACGTAAGTTCCGACTATCTGTATCTGTCAATATACGACTAATACTGACCTCAATATTTTCTACTATAAGATATTTTCCATATAGGAGCAGAATGTACTTGTACTAGTGCAAGTATTAGGAGCTTTAAAGCAGTGCTGGAGTCGTTGTTATTCATTTAGGAAATATGTGTTTTTCGTGAGATCTATTTTTGGCAATTATCAAGAAATGAAAGTGCACTTGAAATTGAAATTATACGTATCAGAAGATGAACGGGAAAATGACTGTGGTATAGTATGTCGAAAAAGGAAATTGCTGTAATTGGTTGGATGTTAGAAAACAGAAGGCTCTTTCAATAGATAGTGCGTGGTTCTTGAGACTCATAAATGTGGAAACGTATTGAAAAATTATAAATTTGTGATTAATGGGTAAAGAATTTGTGATGAATGTTCGAAGAATTGTCGTTTCTGATCTCATGGAGCAAGTATCTAGAATTGAGATTAATTTCATATCCTGTCGTTATTTGTCAAAGTATAGACATGAGCATGACTAAATGGGATTTTGTTCTAAATGATTGCTTGTTGTAGCCTGGGATTAAATGAACAGTGAGTAGCGAGTAACATACACATGTGTAATACACATCATGACACATCGTCCGGTTTCCGGATTGTCAAAGTCTACAGCCGGTGTGTAGAGAGGTTTTACGTCCATACGTCTGCCAAGGGCGGTACCTCCTGGTTGGCAGTTCAGTTCGGGGGAAGGGAGATGGTTGTGGGATTTAAGCTGGCTGCAGCTTTCTAGCATTACATAAAATCTATCAGGTACCTGTTGGGTGGTAGGTAATGGACGTAAATAAGGCTGCATAGGCTAGTACCTCACAACAGTGGAATTTCAATTTTAATCTAAATTCACGGTTGCCTTGATCCCTCCAGTCTCATGAATAGGCGTCAATATCTCTTGCATTAATATACAATACCTTGTTGGCGTTTCAATAGCTTTTAGTTTTTCGGTTGGTTGCTAGCCTGCATCTTCTATCCGTGCGGTCTTTAAAATGACAAACTCGGAGCACTGTAGGAGTCCTAGTAGTACCCACAGGCAGTTTTTATGAACGCGCTGAGGATTGAACCTCCGTCTCTCTAGATGTGAAGCATCGTAGAGTGGTGGCCGTGACCACACGTTTCAATAGCATTTATTTTTCGGATGGTTGCTAGCCTGCACCTCCTATCTATGCCGTCTTAAAATTGTTAAACTTGGAGCACTGTGGGAGTTCTAGTAGTACCTACAGGCAGATTTTATGAACGCGCCGAGGATTGAACCTCCGTTTCTCTAGACGTGAAGCATCGTAGAGCGGTGGCCGTGACCACACGGCTACGGAGCATGTCAAAATTTACGCTTGAGGCATCCGTTATATTATGTGCAATCAAGGCGGCTTCTGATGTCAAATAAAGTCGAACCAACGTATTTCAGATGGCGATAAGTATACTCTGTGCGACCAAGACGTCACTCAGACCGCAAAAGTTGGGACGAGTTCGATTTTGTCGGAATTAAGACGCTGTGAAATTTTCATATGGCTGTGCTTTAGCACTGTGGTCGATTATTTGTTCTGTTAATTTTAATTTTATGCTTTCGGAAGTGTTTCCTCATATTTTTAATTTAAAGAAGTACTGCAAGTTGGTTAAAAAATCAATATTCCACAGGTGGAATGTGTCAAACAAACGCGAATAAGAAATTTAACTATAAAACGCTGAACAGCTGATTTTCCATTGTTGCGAATTGTGGACGTTTTTCGCGCTCGGTGTACTGAGCGGAAGGAAGTATAACAGCGAAATCTCGAGGCACTTATTCTAAACTTAGGCTTAACATATATGGAAGTGAAGTGAATGTCGATGACAAAATAGTCTGTAGAAAGGTGGTATAGTTGAGATATTACAATAAGCCGAACTAGGGGACGTCTCGGCTAGAATGGAAAGTGAGAATCTCTATTCCTCCTTATAGTTGGTTCTCTGCACAATCAAGAATTTTCGCCATCCCTCGGTGGCCAGCCAGTCAGCCCTTAACTCTTCTCTTTGCATATTTACAGGACACTTAATTCTTCTTGGGATTTGTCAGATGACGATTTTGTACTCTACACAACTAATGCGGAGGTTCCGCAGGCACTCGGGGATAGCCAGTTAGCCCTTTAGGGCTCTAACCTCACGTGATTTCTTTTTCCAAAGCGCAAAATTCTTGAGGTTGTTTGCTGGTAACGTAATGAGTGACACTTTTTAAATGTTGGTCGGGGGAGTTTTCATCGACAGGAAAATTATTTCCACCTCAAAGTTTAATTTAACTACGCTCTCAGTGGAAAAAAAGAAGTCTTATTTTTGAAACTTATTTTGCATATTTTTTATTACAAATTAAAAAAAAAAGTTCATCGGGTTAAAGAAGCAATAAATGATGCCATCCAATTTAAATGAATGTACTCGTATTTTGGTCTCTCCTTTTTATTATAAGAGTATGTTTCTAATAAATTACCTAATTCGTGTTATCACGATTTTGAAGAGTTCAGACATCGTTGACATCAAAAGTTTCTCAATTGTACCATTTTAAGGACATCTGCCGGAATGTTCGTAAACAAATTTGGTCTTCCTTTTCATACCAACTTTTGCAGAAATTCGGGACAACCGAATAGAGTTGTCTAGGATAACGCTTTTGATGACGTCAAACGTCGAAGATTTAATTTTTTTTTTCAATTTTTAACATTTTAAGGATGTCTGCCGGGATATTGATCAAGCAGTTCCATTCTGCCTTTTTGAGGTGGCGTTTATCGTTTATTTATAGGTAAAACTTTAACCAGACATTGAGAAATCTGTCCATAGCGTTATTTACAGTTTTATAATTTTAGTCATTGCCCTCGCTTAAAGGCAATTAATTTCAATTCATGAGATATATGTACATAGTAGAAAGTAGATTTAATGCCTGGGATTTAATGCCTTGCCAGTGTCATTCACTTGTTCCCCTTTTCATAATATTCATTTTAATACTCGTAAGTGCTTCTAATGCGTTTTCAGTGTACTGCAAACATTATAATGTACCGCAGGAAATATTAAAACGTAGTGAATGTTTACTCTATTTCAAATTGCGTAAAAGTTCTCTAACCGCATATCCTTTATATCAGAAGAATGACTTGATTTCCTTTTTTAAGATCATTCAAGCTGAAAGAGTCCTTGTCGTAAGCACCATTGTTCCCTTTTCTTTAGCCGCAGCATACCCTTTCATTGGGCCGTATTCTCAAAGAAATGGTTCATCTAAACGAGTGCTTGTGAAATCAACGTCCTTTTTGTAGTCCCTTCTTAGAAATCATTCACGTCGGATACATAACATAAAATTCTCAGTGGCCTATTGTAAACACACGTGGCATTTTTCCATGGAATCAATTACAGCCCCATACTGTTTTCTTCTTTTCATATATCCCGAAAAAAAAGTTATTACTTTTCTCATTGCATTCAAGGATTCACAATGCGGAAGGATCCCATGATCAGGATAAACACTCGTCCATATTTTTATATATGTACATGTGAAATAGAGAACGCTATATCAGTTTGAAAATTTTGAAAGAAACAAAGGATAGCATTGGTTTTATTTGTCGGCAGGACACAAAATGACGGCTACGCACGAATCTGAAATCAACGAACCGTCTTCGCTACTTTTATTACACGGGTGGATCGGAATTTCGGGGGTTAAATGTTTGTTATTGTAAGCCAAGGGTGCATTGTGTACAGGAAGTGCTTGAAAAGTTCTGTGGTGTATTCAATATTCGATGAAAGCTGGGAACGGTCAAATAAAATGCCAGTAAATAATTCGTAGAGCTAATGGAAGTGCAGCAAATATACGCCTCCCAGCTGGAAATACTTGTTGGGTCTACTATATTTAGAAAACCTGAACCCAGACCCATGCTTTCGAAAACACACTGAACACTTTCGAAAGGAAGAATTTTTGACGGACGGTTATTCGGAGCAGTTTGGGGGTGAAAGGATGGCGAAGTTGGGACAACTATAAGTTATGCAATCTATATCGAGCTGGACTATAATGAAACTACTACTATAATGAAACTATAATACAACAACTGCAATATTTATATTGGTTTTATAGAAGTTATAATGGATTTTGGAATAACTCTTTCTCAAATTCTCAGCATCTATAACGAAGAAATGATACACGGTCGATGATAGTCAGTGGCATTTTTGTTTTGCTAGCCACTCCAAAGCTCTTCACTAAGACGGTTTGTAACGGACGGTTTGGTGGGCATCCGAAGATGCCCGTGGGGACGGAGCCTAAGGTATGTAGCTTAATTGACCGTGAAGGTCGGGCCGTGCCATCTGGCGAAGAAAAACGCCCCTCAACGAGCTAAGCAGCAGCCTATGCTTGCTGTTGCTCAGTTCGGGAGATGTGGGCGGGGGTTTCGCCGCTCGTTGCCCCTGTCCTTTACGTATTAACATAAATTCATAGGCCTGGGGAAGACAACACAAACAGGAGAGGTAAAAATGGGGAATAAAAAAAAATTGTCGATAAGGATGGAATGGTTGGCGGACGGATCAGCCGCCCACGCGGTCGAATCTGGGTCCGGGTGTAATGGGACCCTCGGCCACACAATTTCACAATTATTTATAAAAATTATTTATTTAATTTTCTTTGTTAAAGAATAGTTTATGAATGTTATTTTGTTACTAGGACAATCTCACCTAAAATCTTCCATTATTGAAAAACCACCATGAAACCGCTGTTTCAACCACCATTTCCGAATGGTAAAATATTTTCGAGCCTTAAATCAAATTCAAACCCTCCACCAGAAATATTATCCGGCACACCATAATATATTGGACCTATCCTTGCGGCCTGTTGGATTCATAAGTGCAATATGTGAGCTAAAAGGAGATTTATCGTTTATTTACAGTGCATCGCTATAATGGACGATATGTAATCAATTTGAATGGTTTATGAGTGCGACCACGCCATAAAATGCAACAGGGCTCACATATTAGAACCTTTAATGGCAACTGATTTGATGTACCGAGGATTTATGTTGGATACATTCAATACACTTATGTGTCGAGCTACTGCACGGATACTTTCTCTCAGCGTGCGTTATCGGTTGGGTGGCGTAAGGGATATTTTGTATTATTGGCAACGTGCAATAAATGGAAGACTTGAAATGCAATTAGGGTGCTTTTATTTTCCATTAGTCACTGTCGCAGGTGATTTACTACAGTCATATACTAGTAAGCCGGACATGGCTAAATAGAAATGTGTTTCCCTATTTGGTCTATCGTCTACGGAGTACGGACCGTGGTAATTTTGTTGGCCATTGTTTCGACATGAAGCAATACGTGATGTAAGGTTAAGGATGTATCCTAGGTGGTTCTTTGGTGGTCATCAATTTTGCACGTTTTTGGGGTGGCCGCCTCAACTTAATAGAAACAAACGAGTATTTCGGTGTACGTATAGTTGAATAACAAGTAATGCATTTTAATGAGTTTTGCGTACCGAGGGGTAATTGAGTGTCAAACACGTAATAAGGATATAACGAGATTTTTTTTTCCATATTCTAGGGTACGTTTCGATTGTGTGTACTGTAAATGTATGAACTTTGATAAGTATAGCCTCGTTTATCATACTGTATCTAATGTCATACTGAACTTTAATTTTGAACAGAACTTGGTGTCAATTCGGATTTGACAGATCAATCCATTATCGTGGTATTTTTTTTAATGAAAAAAATATTGGAAAACAAAATTATTCTCCTGCTTCGTGAAAATAAAAGTATAGTAGTAGTATATATCTACACAGTAAAAAATTACCCAGCGAAAATGCACCGATGCGGTGCACCATTATGACGGTTTTGCTTTCGGTATAAATAGGTTAGGTAAAGGGGTTACCATAACACCATATGTGTGCTGTATGGTGGTTCCGTTGTGATACCACCAAAGTCACCTAATTAAACCTATAGGTTTCAAACCAGCTTGTAATGGCGATATAGCGATTGAGTTGCGTTACACGTAAATTTGATCAGAATTGAAAGATGCTTGCCAACCCCTTTAGAAAGCCTGTGAAACCCTTGTCTTCCTGAACAATTGGAGGTGAAAGTGGGGTTTGACTTTATAAACACTATCGCTAGTTTTGCGGGAGTGGGAAAAGTGTACCTTAGTGGCGATAAAAAAGAGCAAATAAGTATGGCGCTAAATTTGTTTGATGGAAAACCGGCTGTGAATTGGCAACCATTCAGCGTAGATAGCTCTCGTTGGTCTCAAATTGTTGATTTAAGTTTTCTTCAATTTTTCAATAAAACAATATACCGAAAAAATGACCGTGTCTCCGGAAAAGGGTTTCAATATTGAAAAATGTAAGCGAACTCCTTTAAAAAGATGAAAAGTCGCCGGAAAAGCGGTGTCCAAAACTCTACAACTAGTGAATACCGATTTACTGCGGTTTTGCGTCAAACTAGTACACATTTTGTTGATTCTCGACAACCTCCACTCCGATGACATCGCTTTTCAGGTGAATCTTAGGCTTTTTATTCGTTGGCACTTTTTTTTAACATGGATTCAATTTTCCGGGGAAACGCAAAGTTATTTTATCAAAAAATTGAAGAGGGCTAATATCAACAATTTGAGACCACTAGTATTTCACACGGGGATTCCTTGTGATACTTGTACATCAACATGTTTGATTGACAATTTTATTCACAATAAATGTTTAAACTGATTCTGTATCTCAATTTTGAATAGTCATACATAATTTCTCACAGATAGCCCGTATATACTCGTCTCAAAATTACCAGATGAACCCTAGGGGTTAATATTTGCTACGAATATTCTCTACAACTTCAATTACCAGTACAATCCCACATCACCACGCTTATCCCAGATGTACACAAGGAAAATTTAAATAGAAAATCAATGCCCAATCATACGTATTCAATCATTGTAATAATATGCTGAATTAAATTCAATTACATTATCATTGTAACAATAAAACTAGGGTATAATGAGAGCCGGTTAAGTGTGTTTACAGTAACTTCCCATAGTCTCATTTCACGCCCTAAAGAAATATGGAACTAAGCAGTACTAAAGTACGTATGTATAATGGGAAAATAATTTAAGAAACATTAGTGTGGACTGTTAAAAAGAGCAATTTTTCACGCTATATCAACGTAACATACTAAACTTCGAATGGGAAAATTAAATTGACTAAAACGAATCTGGAAGCAATTTGAGAAGTCGTGTTCCAACATCAATCGTCTCTGCTTTTAGATTAGAAAAATACCGACACAAAAATGGATGATTTTAGATACTTTTGTAGGCTTTCATAGTCTCTTGAAACAAGTCATGTCATCTTTATCTAATTATTTAACCGTTAATGGCCGATTGACATTCTTCAATCGTTTCCAGCGAACTAATTAAGGATCAGTTGGATTTCAGCTTAGCTGTATTAAATCTTTTGGTATCAACGCTCAATTTATCTTTCCGCCTTTGGAAAATTCATTTGCATTAATGCAGTCTGACTGGTTTATTGCAGGAAAATTGTTATTTTGTTAAAAATGGATTAGAAAATTCGAAAATCTATGTATGTCGGAATGCCGAATGAAATGTCAGTGGTCATAGGATGTATATACTAGGCGTGTTTTTTGTACAGAGCAGAGTAGAGCAGGATAAGCGACAAGAAACGCTATAGAGCAGATTAGAGTAGCGAAGACGAAAACGGGGCATGTCTTTGCTGAGAGTGTGTCTTGGTTTAGTTTAGCATTCAAATGTCAACCCAAATTTCAAGACGAAACTCAAATCCTTAGTTCAAACACAATCGGACAAAATTCCTTTAGGCGGTAAAATCATTTTGTATGTTTACTATTCCATATAATTAAACAAAACGAACATTTTATTGGCAGTAAACTGTCCGAAAACTTCGACACCTGAGCCGCATGCATTTCAAAATGCAGACTACTTAACAGAGTAGAATTATTGCATGAACCTTCTATCCAGAGCAGCTCAGATCTAATTGTTAGTGTAATTCTGTAGTCTTAACCTGCTCTGCTCTGTATGGCTGTTAAAAAAAAACGTGCATACTATCTATATACAATCCAAACTTGAAGTAGGGTATAATCTGCCCCACAAAAAAAATGTACAAATTAAAGCGTTTTGGAAATCATCCATAAATAAATCCTAAGGGAAGCACTTTTCCAAATTTGGAACTGAAAATTGATATAACGAATTAGGCGAAGGCGATTGTTAGGTCACCAAATAATCGTTTTAAGGAGAGGTTTCCAAAACAAGGACACTATATTATTAGTGCACCTCTGGAGAATAGAAAGCCATCATATCATCGTATGTTAACATGCAAGACTAAAAGATAGAAACACAATATTAATTGCTTTATTCCCATGACTGAATACTGCAAAAATTATAATTCATACACTTTCTGCATAACTAAAGATTAACCTGATAGCCTCTTTTTAGAAAGGCATGTGCATACATACATACCGTAGTTGTATTTACATACATACCTTTATTTCAATTTCTTGGGAATTTTCACCTAATACTAGTCTCCTATCTTCGGATTAGCATATTTCATGAGTAATTAATTTCTAGCCGTGTCGCATCGTAGCTTGTCGCAGGGCTTATTATCACTTTCGTCGAAATGCGAAAGCATGCAAATTAATGGGCATTATCTGCGACGTCCTGTATTCAAGAACAAAGAGTCTATAGATATGTATGTATAATAGGGGCCTTCTTTTGTACTCCCGATTAGTGCTTATTAAGCCAGGGATACCTTGCATTTTGTGATCCCGCGATGCCACTTGACACAATGGGTGGTATGCATAATAATGAGGATATACTCAAGAGTGAAGTCTATTGAGGACATTCCTGAGTCTGCTATGTTCGGTGAATCGAGTGAAAAATTTGTATGCATAAAACTACTTTCCGCTCCACAGTGAAAATTGAGTGGAATTCTGTCAACTCAGCTTTACTCCACTCGACTCACTTTATGCATACCACCCAATCATTGTACATACCGATATCTTCATTTTAGGAAATAAGTTCGACCTTTGTCCAGGCCCAGTCTCCAGGAGAGGGCTAGCTCAATCGAGTGCATCCTTTCCAGCGAACATGATTTGATCGAAGAACATGAAGAGAGCTACCATTCAAACTCAGATTTGGCAGTATTCGAAGTGTCAGCTGGACCAAGAGCGAACGTGGGGAACGGGTTCCAAAATGGCGTACTTTGCCCCTTGCTGTCGAAGCATACTAAGCTTTCCTCAAGTGCAAATGGAAGACAGTGTGTCGAGGAAACTGGAGCTGCTTCAAAAAGACACAGGAAATTGTGGGCCTATGAGCACACCACACCGTAATTTTTCATTTTAAAAAAATTATCTCTTATTTTACCCCCCTGGTAATCGATGTTGCCTACTTACATTATTATTGCCTACTTACCCGCCTGCCATGAACAGGTTCCATGCAGCGACGACAACACGCAGAAAATGTCCGTGAGTTGATGTTTCTATGGAGAGAATCGGCAGGCAACAAGCAAATCTGTTTGGTTCCCTGTGGTCCAATTAGACCCTCCGACTCAATATGGTACCTATGTAAACAAGTGTGATAGGGTCGTTGCAAGGCGAGAACATTGATGCGTAGGGTCTAGATGGAGATACACGATTATCTGCCCCTGATACAATAGATAGACAAATAGGCTACGGCAACTCGAAACGTAAGCAAATATGTATCACCAATTCTTTTAAATGCTAGTCCATGGCTGCATTCCAAAAATTATCGAAATCGGCCGAAAAATAGCGGTGGAATCGCGAAATCATTAAAATTGCTATTGAAAGTTATCGCTTATTTAAAGTTTCATTCGTAGGAGGTGGGGGTTCCTTGGGTGGGATCTTGCCCATTTTCATAATTTGATCTAATTACTCACATTTTTGTTCATTTTCTATACCAACCAATTAGATCTTACTAC
This sequence comes from Chloromyia formosa, assembly GCA_964017055.1. Classification (NCBI taxonomy): domain Eukaryota; kingdom Metazoa; phylum Arthropoda; class Insecta; order Diptera; family Stratiomyidae; genus Chloromyia; species Chloromyia formosa. The sequence continues at coordinate 12,196,518 of OZ024818.1, read as the reverse complement.
AAACATTTGGCCAAATTTCAAGTCGCTAGCTTCATTCTATTGAAAGTTATCGTGCGAACGGACAGACAGACATGGCTAAACCGAATCAGGAGCTGGCCCTGATCATTTTTATGTACATATATATGTATGTACATTGCTATACCTACGGAGGCACCTTTAAAGTGTTACAAATTTTCGTTGACAAAAACAATATACCCCAAGTCTAGGGTATAAAAAGGGTCCTACCTCCGTTACCCCCACCATTTAAGTAAACTTTCATTTGGCATATTATTTCATGACTGTTGAACAAACGTTCATTTTGCCCATACACCTTTGCTGTTTTAACGATGCACGCAACACCTGGGATATAAATACTTATCCAAGACAAGACGAGTTGAATCCCCAGGTCCAGGCAATTAATGTAATTGCGTATTATCCTTCACCACACTCGAGCGTAGTACGAAATAACGGGCCTAATGTTTATGTTGTTGTCCTCCTGTCCGACTTGAATCATCTTGATGTTAGTATGGATACAAGATATTTTGTATGCCTACATACCTATAATACAATTCTTGAAGAAAATGCAACCGAATGTACTTTTCTTTTATTTTTGCTTGTTAATTGCATTGGGTTTTGTATGCAATGCACAGGGTAGCGTCTAGACGACGAATTCTTCAGTGTCGTAGTCGAATCAAAAGAAAAACAGAAGCAAAATTCAAAATATCCATATCTTTCCTCATTGTATTTCGCTGACAAAGTCAAATTGGCGTCTTGCAAATGACTTGTGCAAAATCGACAAAATGCTCTTATCTTCAAGGGACACGTAAATGGCATGAGCGATGGGTGCCGTACTAATATTAAGGTACATATGTATGTACATATAAGGTCTAAAGATAGATAATTTCGGCGGAAAGTAACAAGGTGTAGGGATAGCCATACATTAGGAGGATGTTTTCAAACGTTCGATAATTAGATGACAAACAAATAAATCTTCAATGTAATAATATGTATTGTACATAAGTGATTGGGTGGTCCACGTTGAAAGTCATGGCAAAGATTAGACATATATATTAATATACTTATATTAGGCGCATTATTTTGCGTATCTATCGGGGGGTCTGCAACCTTAAACTCTATATTGGCTTTAGGTATCAGTTTCAGTACTGTGTCCCATCATGCTGTAGGGGGTAGTGGTATCGTGGCTTGCCCGGCGGACTGTATCATATTAGTCAGCAGGCGCAGAGAGCCGCCTGCGTGGCGACTAGCGGAGCTCCTCGGACTACTTCATCCGCGGCCCTGGTTATGATGCTTGACCTGCTTCTGAGCTTTGCCTTTAGAATTCGCGAGGCAGGTCTGTGGAAAAACTTGAGTACGGGTCACACAACGATCTTGATCCTCCCATATCTAACTCCTTGAAGTTTAAGATGCCGGAGTCCACTCCAAGGAGCTTAACATCAATCAGGGTTTTTCACGCAGAAGTCTATGCGATGAAAGAGGCTATGGATTGGTTGGTAATTCACATCACAACAACGAAAGAGATAATGAATTACGTGAACAGTCAGGCTGCGATTGAACCTCTCGAATCATAATACATGTCTTCTTCAACATTATGCTATGTTGGATTCCAGCCCATAGTGGTTTTAAAGGGATCATGAGCTTGCTAGAGGGGGAGCCGCAGATATAACGCAGCATATTAGCGATAACTTGCTAATACCCAACTATGAGCTACGTTGACTTACACCATCTAATCAACGATCGCCAATACGGTTTTCGTTGTTCACGCTCCACCGGGGATTTCATGACATACTCAACGAAAGATGGAGTCGCTGTATCCATCAATTTGGTGAAGCTAAAATTATTGAAATTTCGAAAGTTTTTGGCAGAGTTTGGCATTCGGCGGCTTTTGGTTTGGACCCAAAACTAAATAATTAAATGAATTGTAAGTTTTCAGAATGACCATTAGATTCCGGTCGTCCTTGATGGAGTTAAATCAAATTGCTATACCACCAACGCAGAGGCCCCCCAAGGTACTGTCCTATCAGCAACGCTCCTTCTTCTTTTCATCAATGATCTTTTAAGTGTGACTTCCAACCCAATCCACAGTTTTGCAGACGACAATACCCTTGACTCTACTTTCTCTTTTAATTCTACTTACTCTTTTGATTCTTTTATTTCTCCAAAAAACAATACGCCCCTGATTCCTGATTCGCCCACACTGAACGTGCTAGGTATTAACATCGTTAGTAAACTTAATTGGTCTGACCACATTTCCTACATTGCAATGGCTGCGTTCTTGCGGACGAATCAGGATTTGACATTTCTCGAATCCTCCTCCATATGCTTTCCCCTCCGGTAAAATTTGTACAGACAACTGTCAATTTTCGGATCTGAAAATGTTCCCCTCCGGATCTGAAAAGTATTCTGATCCTTTGCATTAACAGGGCTTTTCTGAGGCCGTGAATTCGTTTAGTTCGATGACTTAGTGGAATAATTTTAGTGATGAACCGGTATATTAGAAATATAGTAATTGCAAATTGGCGGAACTTATTCAAGATTTAACTTGTAAAAGACGCCACATAATCTGAAACGCCTTTCTGTACAATCAATACTAGTGAAAAATCGTGCTCCCTAACTTGAACTACCATGTTATGTCAACCTACCACATAGTCCAACGAAACTAGAAAAAGGCAAAACATGACTTAGAGTAGATGATAATGTCAACAGTAACATTTTACCGTCCACCATTCTTGGTATGGAATGAACATAGTTTTCTAAATGACCGTACACTTTTTTTAAAGTGCTTGAACAATGGAAAGTCATATCCATATGTTATTTATTTATAGTATGTCTAAACGTTCCTTTTGCATACTCACTGGACGACATCTACTATAACACTCCTATATAAGATCGCATACTCGTATACGAGTATTGATGTGCTAATGTTGAAAAGTGAAAACTGATGACATCGAAGTAAATCGAGTAGTTCTTCAGGGTAATGGGATTATGCAAAGCTGCTGCAACACGAGAAATTGTGATCCAAAAATGAGTAAAAACAGTGACACGAAACGTAGGTAGGTGACTTAGTCATTGAGGTCAACTTTTACCTAGTTTTATTGCAAAACATATGTACTCGTATATGTATATGTATATGTATAGTAGCTACTAATACTCATTTCAATTTCGTTGTTATGTACAATGACACATCCATTGTTCCAATCAACATTACCCATATTCGAGTACATATTGGATAGCACTTTCTCGTGGGAAAATGCTGACAGCAGTTGGCATTTCGTTTTTTTTTTTCGCGAAATTGATTTCCAATCTGCTTAATGGCTTCTTTTAATTAGGGTGCCGTGATGAAAGATGTAGATTGGATAATTCAGCATAGACGAATATATGTAGACCCGTTCCTAAGATTAGTGTAATGTACCGGATTAGTACCGGCACCTAAATTTACGAATAGTAGTATACTATAGTGTAATTATGCCCTTAAAGTAGCTAGTACTAGCAGGAAAACAGACAGACAGATGGTTGTATTCCTGATATTCGTACCAATTAGAACAATAGTGTATGGTATCGAACATGCCTTATAAGAACTGTTTTTTCCTAAAAGAATGCACACAAACCCTTTTTATTGTACCTATATATATCCACCCAATTAACGATATCGGAAATAAGCTTGTCTCGTTTCAGTCAGATAAATCTACCAGAGAAGTCCCCCATTTCGTACTAAAGCAGCTTACACTCAGAATAATTGCTGTCTTTTGCTGATTGATTTATGAATAGCTATGACACCACCAACAAGGGCCTCCTGACAAGACCTCTTGACTCATCTCGCTTGCAATTATCGTCAATCACTCCAAAATTACATGAGTTGGTCTTTCAACTTTGTATGGTCGTCGTCTTCAACAGCACGAACCAATTCGTCATTGCACGCATGAAATGAAAAAATTAATGGAGCTTTCACATTTCTATCAAAAAATCTGAAATCTCGTTAACATATCACATCAATCCGAATAAACAATAATTTTTTTTCTTAAATCCTCATGCATCATCACTCGCATACTATGACTCTCCTCTGACTTTGCTGACCTTCTTCCCATCAACGGAGAACCAGCGTTAAAACTTCTTCGTTCGTCGTGTTGATCGTGAGGCTGATCGTAAAATGAAAATTAAATTCAAGATACACCATTACATTCACATGTGTCTTGTCATCGTTTATCTTCATCGTCCAGAATTGGAGGTTGTACAGTACAAAAGGCTCTAGAAGTAATTATGGGCTATGGGGATGCTTTGATGGAGTATGGAGATTTGAATATGAACCTCAGGGAACCATAGAACCTGCCAAAAATGTTAATGTAATTGCAGCGATACAGATCTCTATTATGTGTGTGTGTACAACGTACACCAACTTTCGTTTAAATCTGAAGACGTCACTTAAGAAGGTCTCATTAGACTTAATTGCCGAAATGCTAAATAATTAAAAAAGTGTATACCCGGGAAGAAGATGTTCACGTCTGAGGTTAGGCGCTCTTGGAAGGTCGGGCACATCGCAATAAAATTAGATATCTAGATACTTACTCGGTTAAGTAGACCATAAGAATAGAAGAACTGGACCCATTACAAAATTTACATAATAACACTCATATTTTGACATAATTACAAATTAATTTGGCGGTTTTATGTGAGAAAATTTAGAAAAGTGTATTTTGTTAGCTTACTTGCAATATTAACTTTTATGATGTAAAACGCGTGTAATACTATATGTAGAATCGGGCACGTCGATAACTTGAATAGAGTCGACCTCTCGGCATATTCAAATTGCTCCATTTTCACCAACTTCCATCCACTTGAAATCAATGGTAGTGAAGATGATACGAGTATAAATACTGCCCATATCACCATTTTCAGGAGTTAAAAAAGATTACAATTCAATGAGTACTCGTATATCCCTTTTAGAAGGTATGTGGTGATAATCGAGTGATTTACTCATTTGCCCTAACTCCTAAAGGGGCATAGCGCGTCAACTATTCCAAGTGGCTTAGCCGACCTTTTGTTGTTGTTAAATACAACTCCTGCGACGACCATACGGTTTCTTCATATAGATCCATAAATTAACGTAAAATTGCAATAAATTCCGACCATTTTTTTTGTCTTATGAGTTACGTGATTGTCAGCAACAAACCAGATAAGATACAGAGTATCAAATCACGGTTGTTGCACAACATTGGAAACAACATTGGAAACAACCTAGCTCTAGCAGAACTCTACGGCATACGGGCAACAGTTCTAATAGAACTATCATCAACGATGCTAGCTGCTAGCATTTTCTGAATTACAGAAGGCCCTTACAAACCACTTAAGCAGTTAAACTAAGTGCCACCTTAGGAAATGTTTCCAACAATAAAGTGCTGCAGCTCCTAATCCAACCAACACCGTGAACGACGAGGTCCATCATTATTTCGATATGTCTCCTTCCCGCGACAATTGCATGAAAGCGGAGAAATTAGTGTTTTCTACATTAAAATGAATACGAAGAAAATTGATGTTGACGCGGAGTAATGACCAAGAAAGGCAAGTCCGCAGTTGGAACGACGAAAACCTTTGTTGGTATTATTGGTACGAGTACAATATGATGATAGTAGTTACTTCGAGTACATAACTTTTGGTCAACGACTCAGCCATCTATGCATGCCAGGCTTCATGCATGATGAAGATACGCAAAATTACTATTCATTCAGTGAATGGCTTCATTTTCAACGGTCGACAGTTTATTAGGCACACAAAAGATACCAAAGCATAGTGACAGCAAGAACGGTAAATAACATTAGAGATATTAGTTAGATGTTCAAGTATTTTGCAGTTATGAGCTCATCGTGAAACTCGAAAGGTGCTAAGGGGAGAGATGTTGATACAACTAATTTTCTCGTATGTTGACTTCAAATTACAACAATAATTGTTACAATTGTTAAAAATGCTGTTATTAGGCGTATAATTTCTTTTTAGTTTACGAACTGGGTTAGTCTGTTAACATTATTAAAAAATACAAAATACAAAAAAAAAAAACAATATATGTACTTTGAAACTGATATGTATATTTTTGACAAGGCACATATTGTACTTTAGGATTTATTACGTTTTTTTCTTTCCTACGACACACAAATACGGTGACTACCTTAATAAATCGAATTTATCATCACACGTATCCAAACCCCATTGAATCTTAACCGAAACAACAAAGTCTGGTACGGTTTTTGCAAATTCTCTTTTTTCGTTTCTACGATTGTCGTTTTAAGTTGGGATTTTTTTTTTGAAAACAGGGTTTTGCAGTTTTTTTTTGCGATATCTGACATTTGACTAAGAGAAAAAGGGCTTTTGATTGTTTGGTCGCAGGGGTTCTCAGTTTTTCTGCCATCGCGACCCTCCTAGAGATAAAAATATCGTACGAGACCCCCCGACCCGATAATATAATAGATTTAAAATACCGAAAAAGTGGTGGCAACATTTATTATCCATTTCTTTATGGCCTTTATTTTTGTCTCAGATTTTTTTCTAGATGAGTAAGGCGTTTTACAAATACATAATTTCAAGCTTTGTTTTTTTTGTGTGATTTTTCTGAGATTTCGTTCATCGAAGACTTTTTAAAAAATAGAAAAAAAAGAAACTTTGGTAATTACGAGTAGTTCGAGTAGAAACTTTACTTTGACTGGACTATAATAATAGCAATATATAATATAATCTGAATTTATGGGAAGGGACCTGAAATTTTTAATACCGTTCGCAACAGCTCCGCGGTGTCATGTCTGCAACCCAGTCATAATAGTCTTATTCTCATCTTCAAATATTTTAATGTTTTTTTTTTCTATTTATGTGGTGTTCAGGGAACATTAAGTCTACCAAAGTCCTACGAAAATTCGTAACTGACTAAATTAAGTATCTTTTAAGTTTTTAGAAAATAGTTTAAACTTCCTAATATTTAATATAAAAAATTATCTCCATACCTAAAGTGCGGTTTATTTTTTCAAAGAAAGCGCCTCATAAATTGTAAAATTTTCTTCGAGAATTGAAAAATTTTGAGTGGGTTTGGTGATGTACTCGTTTATTGACGAATATAATAGAAACGAGTTTGCAGGTACAAAATTTAATTAGCTTTAAGATACACAGAACGTCTGCTGGGACAATAATTTCTTAGAAAATGGCAAAACTAATTGAGTCAGTGTAAAACCAATGGAAAGACTGCTCAAGTACTCTATTGAAAAAATCATCTTCATTTTTTTCAGGAATATGTAAATAAGTACATGAACGTGCAGAGCTATTCAAAAGTTTTCAAGGAAATGCTTTAAAAAAAAAAAATTCTTGTGGAAAAAAACATGAAGCATGAAATATATTGTTTTTCATGTGAGAAGAAAAAACTATTGAAAAACTCTGTCATTAATATCAAATCCAGAAGTTGCTTCGAGCTAGAAAATGACCAAATCATTATTTCAGTAATTTAAAAACAACAACGTGTGATGAAAAGGTCGAAATAGTTTTTTTTTTCGTGTTCTATAAAAGTAATTTTATAATTTTTCGTTTAATTTTGAATTTTTGAAAACGTCTTCGCGACTCCCGTAAATAGCCCCCCCGGAGGTCGCGACTCACACTTTAAAAAAAGAATGGTTTAGTGTTTCGAAATTTTTTGTTATTTCATAATATTAGGGCAATTTATGTGTAGAATATCTGGAACTAATGTGCGCACTTGCGAGGAACGGCAGTGTAGTTGGATTTGCTTCATCATTCATGCCATGTTCCAAGTAATTTTCATAGAAAATCGTTTTCGCGCGCTTCTTAAACAAGTGCAATCTATTGATCTCTCTATATAGATGTTCCCCAAACTGCAGGCACGACGAAAAACTATTTACAAAAGGGCGCGAATATGATAGTACAAAACATGCATTATTTCCCACTGCGAGAAAGATGTTTAGATGTTGGCCAACTAGTTAGCATATATGTGACCGCACCAGTAATGCATACTTTTATACTTTTTTTTTAGAACTTTCAACTCTGTAGCTGACTCTCGCCGAAATTCAACATCTATCAACAGAGATCGCATGTTTGACTCACTAAATGAAGACATTTCAAAAATTATTGCATGGGGGAAAGCGAATCGAGTAGAGTTTAACGCCTCAAAAACTCAATGTTGTCTACTTTCCAATAAGCGATGTGCTCCACCTACCGCCCAACCCATTCTTGTCGATGGGGTCAGCATTCCTGATTCGCCCATACTGAACATACTAGGTATTAACATCTCCAGTAAACTAAATTGGTCCGACCACATTTTTTGCGTTGCAAAAAACGCAATGAAGTGTCTGGGCTTTCTGAATCGCTGTAAAAGATACTTTTCACCATCTGATCTGGCTCAAATTTACAAGGCTCATATAAGACCGAGACTTGAATTTAATTCCCACATATGGGCAGGCGCAGGTAGAACCGCATTATCCGCGTTAGACAAAGTTCAACGGAAAGACTTCAAGCTTATTGGCGAGGAACCCATAACATCTAAAATCGAACCGCTTGAGCACCGGCGAAGTGTCGGCTGTGTCTCACTCTTCTATCGCTACTACAACCGCCGCTGCTCTGATGAAATAGCCAACCTCATTCCTGAGCGTACTTTTCCTTTACGTAACACCCGACTAGCCAGTCGTGTCCATCCTCATCTTCTAGAACTCAGCAATAGTCGCACCGCCAAATTCCATGACTCGTTTATATCTAGGACAACACGAATGTGGAACGATCTACCATCTTTTGTTTTCCCCCGCAACTATGACCTACAAAAATTTAAACGGAATGTACACCGTCACCTTATTCAAACTCAACCCATCTCCCCACTACCTTAATCCCTTACCGCCAACGCTGTGCTCTCGCATCAAAGGGTTACCCCCTAAGCTTTGGTATAAACATAAAAAAAAAAGAACAAACAACTTCTTCCTGGCAATTTTTGAATTAAATCTGATCAGCTCATCACACCTCAAACGTCCGTTAAAAATTGTATATGGCATTGTCAAATATTTACGTAGTTCCGATCAATACATATTTACAGCAAATATCGAAAGGCTGTACGGAAAACTGAATAAATAATACAAAATACGTTTGCATTTTGCAATGGAATGCAATATTTCCTGTACTGATACAAGGCGGCTTTTGCACGTAGAAGTGAGTGCCTTGGTCAGAGGCCGGCATCTTTTGCAATTCCATAAGCAAATCAATATAATAGTTGCTTATCGGACAATACCCTTTCAGCTACCGCATTTGCTTGCATTAATCTTTTAAGGCCACACTTTAATCATGAGCCGGGAGTTGGTATGGCACTATAAATATATACATACATACATTAAGAAGAATATGGAGCCGCCTGAATGAAACACAGTTGGTAATTGAGAGTGTTTATGAAATTCTGGATCTCAACCCGGGCAACAGTACTATGCGAAAAGGATCTGATAATCGGTAAATCAAAATACACTCACAAAGGGCTCGTACTCATTGCAGTTTTGATTTTTTTTCTATTTTTTAAATGGTGCTCGGGAAGTTATACTAAAATTTTCAAAAACTTGACGCGGGCTTTTGGTAGTCTCGGAAAAACCAAAAAAAAAAAAATTTTTTTCGGTTTTTTGAAAATACATATTTTGAAAACGGCCAACCTTATAGCCAAAAACTTTCCAAAACCAAATTAAACCATAAAAAATGTGCAAAACATGTTACTACTAAATTAAATAAATAACTGGCGCAACAGTCCAATTTGAACCACGGCCTCGAGATGAGTTAGCATACGGTGACCATACGTACAGCATTTCGCTGTACATTACAGCATTTTGACCTGCTGTACAGCATGAAGAAATGTACAGCAAAATGTACAGCATTTTCTACTTCTCGGCCTACTTAAATCGCCATGAAATCCTTTGCAGCCGCACCTGCTAGAACTACGCTGCGAAAAATCAACGAAGGTGATTAGGAGGAGTAGAGAAGTGAGTGAGACATACCGAGTTTATGGCACAATGTCGTCAATTTCCATATGAAATTCGCGTTTTGGTCATAATTATTAGAATGTTCAGCAATTCTCTTGTTTATGATCGTCGTATCGTCTATATCCGGTGCACACACTTTCCCTTTTGAAGCTTTTAAAGAACTTTGTTGCTGCTTAAGAATGTCAGCCGATATTCCGACAAAAAATCAATGCGTCTGAAAACGGTGCAACGCGTGAGCGTATGTGTAGTTTTAGTCTAATTCTGTGCTGTGAATCTGATGGAACAAATAGCCAAGATCAAGGACAAGTGTTAGAAAAGTTTGTTTCTAATTATCAATACTAAAACTAGGTATGTAAGTTCGGAAGATATGATTGGTAGATTAGTACATATTGTAAGAAAAGGTTCCTTTCTCTCTCTGTCTCAGCAGCAGATTTGCTTCCAATTGATATTGAGCATGCTGTTATAAAAATATATGGGTATTTTCATATATACACAGTTAGAGTTGAATCCTTTAAAGAATTTTGTATGGAGGCTGATGTTGCATATAAAAAATACTAGGGTACAGTAAAACCCGATGGCTAGCCTTAATGCCTGCTGTGGAAAGGATTTTACAGTTATATGTACCGCTAAAATCGCATTTTTTGTCAATAGAAAAATGCCCCGCGCCATTACTACAATTTTTTTCAGACGAGTCATCAGAACTTTGGTTAAAATTCATACATAACCAGGCTGCTATATTCAATAATACTAAAATATTAAGAACTTTGAAGGTGATAAAAATACTATTTTGAGCGTATCTAATGAAATACAATCTTTAAAAAATAAGTATCAAAGTAGAGTTGATGGGGACTTCATACCACTAGGAATACGTAACAACTTACGACAATTAGTTGATAGTGGCAGTGTTGATGAGAAACAAATTAAATTAGAAATAAAAAAGTTTTAAATGAATTGCTTTGATTATTTAAATAAATGGATCACTCAGTTCACGGAAGTACAGCAATATACGAGTGGGTTGAGCTAAAAGAAGTAGTTGCTTGGACAGCGCAGCGGTGGAAAATTCTTTCTCAAAATTTATGGGCAATTTTCAAAAAATGGATTTAAATGACAGTGATTTATTTGATGAAGTCAATTTTTTAAAAGTATACGTGAGCCAGGAAAAAAATCTGAAGTGGAATGAAGACATGGTTTCAACTGATTTAAAATGGGTCGAAATTTTTCAACATTTTACACAAAACAATATCCCCTTTAAAAATTTATTAAAAATTGTTCAATATGTGCTGTGTTTACCGGGGACCAATGGAGCCACAGAAAGAGTGTTTTCACTTATAAACAATCTTTGGACATCCGAAAAAACTCAATTGAAAGTGGAGACATTAAAAACTATTTTAATAGTTCGTATAAACTTCGATTGTACCTGCGAAGAATTTATGAAATATATTTCAGAAAATACAGAGTTGTTAAAGAAAATTCATTCTTCCGAAAAGTATTTATAAGTACAATACATACTCGTATATATAATAGATAGGTATATAAGAATATATTGTTTGTTGTGCCTTGTTTGTAACAATTCAAATACATATATTGTGCGTTTATTAATACAAATTTCTTTTATTTTACAATACTAATTTTACCAAAGGTTTGATCGCTACTACAGTAGGTTAAAAATTACTTTTCTTTGCGGAAATGCACCCGTTTATAACCCGCAATAATTCTAAAAATCGCAAAATCTATTACTGCTTCTGACAGCCGATTGTATTAAAAAATTGTATTCTGCGCATCCAACATTTTGTTAGATCGTTTAATAATACATATATGTAAGACAACATTATCTTAAATACAGATAAGCTAAATGATGGGTAAGTGTTTTTTAGGCGGTGCGTACAGCATTGGTCGCTCAGGAATCTGGTCACGTTACATCTCATTTTCTAGACCGTGACGGTTTTTGTGCAGAGGTATGTGATCAGCAATACGGTCAACCGAGTTATTTACCCCATAATGGGTACTCATTTAACAGCTGAGTGGGCTCATAGTCCGACACGTAAATCCCCGGAATCGAACCGGGGCCCAGTGCGTTGAAGGCGAACGTGCTAACCGTTGCGCCATCCGGACTACTACTACTAAATTATTAAAAAAAAAATATGTATAAATAAAAAAAAATTAAATTAAGAAATATGCTCCTCTAGTCTAAATGTCAAATGCTTTGACCTGGTATTGGAAAACAAAAACAAAATAGTATTGGAACACAACAATTAAAACTGCATGTTTCGAAGTTTTACATAAATTACATAAAGGAAATCATGTTGCTGTGGGTATCATAAATAATTGAAATATTGTTAAAAAAAATATTAAATTGTATTATTACAATAAATTTCCCCTGTGCTGCGGCAGAAGCGTCCCACTGCCTAGAACCGATTGCGATGGTGTTCAGGAGTACTTTCTAATCAACTACTATTTTTACGGACATTTTACTGGGTTAAATAATGCTAATTTTAAACTTTGTAGGAACAAAAAATAAGCAAATTTTAATTATCTTTAACTTAAAGTTTAAAAAAACGTAGAAAGTGGCGATAACGTTTTTTATGCATTTTTTTAATGCTTCATTTTGTTTCGGAAATTTGTTTGGTAGGTTTTGATACATACTATATAACGAAAAATTCTACATCATTCACTCCCTGCGATATCAATACTCTCGAGTTAGTTTACCCTATCGCTTTATTACGAAATGTGTGCAAATTGAATTTTAGATCTCTCTTCCCATATAAACTACTCATTACAATGAACGTATTGAAATGCACACAACGGAACGGAAGTGGCTTTTATTTAGTGAATACGATCAGATGCTTATAAATAAGTTTACGCTTTATCGCCTCCATTACTTATTTCCATGCCATTAGATTTCTACCATGTTTTGTCTACCCATCCGATTGTTGCGAATGAATATGAGAATTATTGCCGATCCGATGAGAATGGTTTTCGTCATCGAAACTTCATCTATCTTTGAAAATTAATGGCCATAGGATCGACCCCTGCGGGAACCCACTATATCTGAACCAGCAGAACGTATGTTGCAGCTAACCGCTCACGAGCATGTTAATGGTTAAGTAGCCAAGAAAATGGAAGAACTATGCAAGGGATACATTTCAATGAACATCCACCACCAAGCCAAGCACAGCACCAACAAGTTGTTCTGCGAAACGTATAATACGTGCGAGACGAGTACATTAGATACAGTGTGGGTCGTCTATTTTTGTCAAATTCGAATTGTTCATCCGTGCAGTTGAGTTCCGTTCTCACAGTTCCAAACAAACGGAAAGCAACTTCTAGTTCGGTGACCATAGAGCCAAGTGTTGTAGCTTAACGCTCTGATGGTTTCCTCCGTTTCCCTTTTACAACACGTTGGCGACCCTAAGGAAACAATACGTTGTGCTCAAAGTAACGTGTACATGACCCCAAATGTTTCTAATGTAATAAACAGAACTGAAAACAAGAATTATAATTGGCTTCCACTGACTATTGTCGGATGGTGGGAAATTAGAGGGATTATCAAGGAAGACACCTGAACCTGTCATGCTAGCAAAATCTTTCACCCTCTGTAACTTGACGTTGGTACATATTTAAAATCCATCATAATTCTAAACTCTAAAATAAAATTCGTCTTTTTATAAAATATTTACGGTGCAGAAAAGAACCCCTTTATCATCTCTTTGTAGTGACCGTAACTAGTTCCGAGTTGCCATCAGGTTAATGGTCATCTTGGATTGGTAGCTGTTTCTAGTTTCTTATTGGCTGACGACCCCTAGGTCGACCAAGTAAAAAGAAGTTTTTCCACTATGTATTGTATTTGCAACATTCTAACTTGAAACTACAACTTTACAAAACTATAAACGATTTCTCGTTTCGTTCTAGTTCATTGCATCTTTCCCTCCTGTTTCGGTTTCATTTAATTGATAGCAGGGTCAATGGGTATGGGTTATGGGATCACTACTGTCGACTCATTTCGTTACTAGAACTCGCAACTGGTAGTAGATAATAAAGTAGAGGTTTTAAAATGTTGGGAGTCAGTTGCAAGTCATAAGAATGCCATTCTTTTATTTTGAGTTGTTTCTTGCTGGTACGAATTTCAGTACAGTAAGTAGTAAGCGTGCAGACTCAGAATGCTGCTAGTTGCGATGTTTGTTTGGTCGATAGGTCAGTCAATAGTCAACACAACAACGGTCAACGGGTCAACAGTTTTGAATTATGACTTCAATTATCAAAGTTCTCAAGCATTTCAATTGAATAAATACAAATTTTTCTGATGCAGCCGAATCATTTGTCAAGAGTGTTGTTTTAAGGGTGATAGAACTTCTTTTTAAATAATAATGGCAGGAATATGGTTTGAATTGGTCTTTTCATTAATTTGGGAATGGTTTATACTAGTTTTTCAGGGTTATTCCGCTGCTGTTTTCGGCAAAGAAACATCCTGTCGGCCCAATTTTGGGTCACTCTTTCGAACAATTTGGGAGGACACTTGCACCAAGTTGCAGTTCGACAGTGTGTGGCCGTGTGGTAAGGATATAATATGTGGAGTAAAGCAGTCCCGTTCCGCCGTGGCCGAAGTGAGGCTCCTTCCCATAGCTGAAGGGAGATAGTATGCCTAAAAGCTACTCCAGAGTTCGGTTGTTATCACACTTGATAAAACCACGCGTAAGACCACGCATTAGACCACTTCTTGGACCGCCTATTCGACCGCATATCAGACCAGCGTTAAACCTCTCGTGAGACCACCTACCACTCTAGCATTAGCCCGCCTATTAGACCACGGATTAGACTGCGTATTATGCTGCTTTGATACGCGGTATAAAGGCTGGTCTAATAAGCAGTCTAATAGCTGGTATAACGCGTGGTCTAAGTGCTGAACTGCTAGGTAGTCTCATGCGTGGTCTAACGGCTGGTTGATATAAAGTGTAAAAACCCCCAAAAGTCTGCTAGAAGAATGAGAGTAACCATCAGCCTCAGCACCTTACGCCTTGATGGCAGTTTTCTTTGAAATGCGCCAATTGAAACCTTTTGAATCAGTATTCCAAGACAGTATGAGTCACTTTCCTTTTGTACTGCTACGTGAAGTACTTTGCAGCTGATTGGTGGTATGACTGTTGTCTGTATCTCTGGTTCACCGGGTAATGCATAGTGATTTGTGTCTTTGACCAATGCATAGTAGGGTTTTTGTGTGGTCTCCGCTCGCTTTTGTTTAAGCGCTTGCAACCCTCGGTATACCACTCTAGAACGCTCAAATACGTTACATGGTAAAACCAGTATTAAAGCGCGAACCACGATGCGTCGCCCGGTGAAATAGAAATACACATACCTGATTTTCGATAAATATTTTAGGAGAAACTAAGATATATTTTAAATTAACAGGTAAATTGACAAATCCAGCATAAAGAAACATTGAACTTTCCCTAAAAAAAGGAAAGGAAGGAAGCACAATCAATTCGAAACACTCCGAATCAACTCCGTGAAAATCAATCAGCCCCATCAAACAAACAATCGATTTGAAATTTTCCAGTTTTAATTGCATTTAACTCCATTCAAAACATTCGTTTGTTGCATATCAAATTACATTGAGCAGACTTGAGTTTGAGAGAAAACTATTAAATTGGCTTCTTTCCTGAAAATGAGAAAACAATGAAAAATGTCCAACTATCTAATTGAAAAATACAAAAAAAAACTAGATTACAAAAAACATACACACATTTGACTGGCCAAACTTTTGATAGATTCGTCTGGACACATATTGTCACGAACATGATGTTTTTTCCATTAGGAAATTGAAACCAATTGAAGACCCTCCGAGTAACAAAAAAAAAATCCAAGAATTGCTTTGAACGTTAACAGTAAGTAAATAGAAATAAGAACCAGTATTTTACCACCTTGGGCTCTCTTATTAATTTTTTATATTTCTCCAGTGGGCAACTATAGGAACGTAATATAAGTTCGGTTTATATTTGTACTCGTATGTGTGGATCTTATGCTGGTTTAGATAGATGGAGCAGTTTCGTCTAAGGAGAAGTTACATAGGTTCATACTGCGGTCTGTGTCACGTTTGACTTTCTTTCTTTCAAAGATTCTGTTGTATTTTTTTATTTGGTCAGACATTGTATTTTTCACAACCAAGTTTTTATAATTGATTTCCACAGTCAAGGCTGATTTAATAAAATCACTTTGTAGACATCTAATATTAGAAGTGTATTTTTGTGTGGAACGGAGTGAGGCAAGTGCACACATTTCACTAACAACTTGTCCTCGATAATTTTAGATATTGCAGAATTCCTGTTTTGTTAAATGTTGGACGTTAGGTATACTATGTAGCGATCATGGCTACTCGCCACTATCGGCGCATGCAGCGCTAAAGTGCATCCATCTGGTCACCCAATAAATAATAGTCAGTCGAGGTTGAGACGCCATCACAGACAGTGATTGTATTTACCATCTCGTATAAATAAAGTTAATTGTTATTGTTTTGTCTATCTGTCATGGCGCATTGAATGTTAATATAGCGACGTATGACATCAACTGTATATCAGATACAGTGTGTCACCCTTCATACTATATATGTGTAGACGGTCGCAATTCGGTCGCCCGAGTCGTGGTTGACATAACCACAATTCGGTGACCCCGTTGTGTGAATACCGCGGCCCGCTACCCGCGAAACCTTCGTTAGTTATATGCTTGTACCGGCCTGCAATTAAGCAGATCCAGACCGTTCAGCGTCCAGCCACGCGTTTCGACACTGCAGTCGTACCAGCTATTCCGTGACGAGTCCCGTCCACGCAGCCCGCAATAGCTAACGGTACATCGAGCCACAATCTGGTAACGGCACATCGAGCCTAGACTGCAGATTACTAACAGCACATCGAGCCGCAGCCTGCTTGGTAAATCAATTCTCTACGCATCGAGCTACTGCGGCCGCGGCTACCTCAGTAATATCTGTTATATGAGTCTGTAACTGATCGAATAGCTCCCATTTAATGGTCATGATCTAGCTGAAAATGAGATAATAATCAATGAGCTTATGAAAAATTGTTAGTATTTAAGGTGTAGTCCGGATGGCGCAACGGTTAGCACGTTCGCCTTCAACGCACTGGGCCCCGGTTCGATTCCGGGGATTTACGTGTCGGACTATGAGCCCACTCAGCTGCTAAATGAGTACCCATTATGGGGTAAATAACACGGTTGAGCGTGTTGCTGATCACATACCTCTGCACAAAAACCGTCACGATCTAGAAAATGAGATGATGCTAACTCATCTCGAGGCCGTGGTTCAAATTGGACTGTTGCGCCAGTTATTTATTTTTTATTTATTTAAGGTGAATCTTACAAACTATCCCGGATTGTATACTTAACTACGTTTACCACAAGATAGTATCAATTCCACGAGTGTGGATAAAGTACCCCTGTACATTTCTATATCTTTCTTGTACCTTGGCATTAGAAAGGTAACGAAAGGTGTGTGGAACAAAGTTGTTTGTTGAATTATAGCATAGAGCGCGGATAGAAGAGCGACTTGTCTGTTGATTCGACCATAGCAACAACAACAACCGTATACTAATAATGTACTCATACATCTACGAAAGCGGTTAAGATACGGATAGTGCTGAGCTCAGGTCGACATCAACTATTGCCAAACCATATTATTTGTCCGTTGACTGTTGTTGGTCGTTAGACGAAAGGCTACTTTTTTGCCATACGTCAACCATACGAGTGTAGTTAGTAACGTATAGCAAACTATAAACACTAATGGCTCTACTAGTTTTAAATCGACTGGTTTATCGCTCTCCTTTTTCTATGTTGCTATACATCAAAAGTATTTTAGAGAAAAATGAGGTCAGTCCGGGTTTGGTATTAGATTACGAGCTACGAAGGCATACCCAGTCGCATTCAATACAAAATAATCGAACCTCAATCAGTTCTCGTTTTTTTGTCTCTATGCTGTTGTATTTGAACAATTTGTTCTATAAATGATTGAAAAATGTTTTTATGGTACAAAATGCAGCCATAGGCCAGGTGGGAAAATTGATAGGAATTTTATATTACGATGTCAGACAGATCAAGATGGATGTCAAAACGATAAGGGTCAATTAAAATTGCTCAGTATCTACATATATATGTAGGTCTAAGCGGCAAACGTTTGACTTGGGCCTTCGTTCACCGGTGCAATGCAATTGCAACCCAACTGCAACCTGATTTCTTTGCAACAGTTGTACGAAAGTTGCGTTGGCCGTTCTTCGTCCATTAGCGTAGCGCAACTCTTCTGCGACTTGTGATCTAACTGGTAAGTTTTTTTTTTCTTCCGTCAGTCTGCACTCAGATCAAATTGTGTAATTGGGTGGTCTTAACTTGGTTTGCTCTGCCCGGCTGTTTAAACAACGCGGGTTCTATATGCACACCAGACACCTAAATCTTGATAGATTTGCAAATCCCAAAACTCATGCATATCATTCGTTCTTCTTCTTCCACCAAGATTAAGTTGACAGTTGTACTGTACATATGTACATTTTTTTTCACTGGAACATATGTACCGCGTAGAGTGCGGTGAAATGTGAAAAGCTAATATTTCAGCAAGATTTGTTTTAAATCTCGGTCAAAATCTAGATAAATGTTTGGTAAATCTTGGAGATTTGGGGGTCATTCCCATCATTCCGGAACAGTTGTGCCCTCTGAACCCATCCAATAACAGCACTGCATTTGCGAAACGAGTTCGCTTAAACTACTCTAGAGTAGAGTCACAAAAGGATCGCACTAATTATTGAAGTTTATTATTAGCAGTCTCATGATGACTGCAAAGTTACCTACCAAACCGTATGGCATGCAATTCATAGACGCAAAAAACACTAACAATAAAATGAAGAGCACCATCGTAGATTTCCTTTTTTTTCTTTGTTAATTTTTTTTTTAACTGATAGCAGATAAGTTGACTAGAAAATGAACTTGGATACCCTGGGCTCGAATCCTATGTCATGGTCTAACCGGACTCGTGTCTACGAAGAAAAAGAGACTCAGCCATGGACTCGATCATTGCACCGAAGCTGATTGTCTAGTGCTGATTTGGATTGGATTGAAATGGATTTACTGGAAACTCGTTCTGTAAAGTCGCGAGTTATCACTTTTTTTCTTTGTTTGTACAGAATACCAGATACCTCTACTATCTTAGTATCTTTTTCTTATAAATACGTTATCTGAGCCTTTCAGCTTTCAGAAGGGAAATGGAGAACGGAAATTCCGAATAGTCGATTGTAGTAAATATTTGCGATTTTACAGAAGGTGAAAGATAAAGGCGTGGGTGTTATTTAAATTATTGACAAATTAATGTTGAAAAAAAAAACACAATCTTGAATGGTTCGTGTTCAACGGAATAAAAAAAGCAAGTCTGAATGAATGGAAGTTTACGCAAATGAAATGAATGCTTAGAGTCAGAGTGTGATTCAACGGAAATATTATACAAATTAAGGCAATATTTTACACAATTTATTTTTATGCAAATTTCATGTATTCTCAGTGGAACTTCCCTCTAACGAATTTGCAAGAGACCGTAAAATTGAAAAAAAAAATTATTAAAAAAAATCCCACAGTCTAGATTGGGTTAGGATCTCCCACTTTTCATTTCATGATAATGATACCCATTTGGGGAATGTTGCTCGACATAAAAAAATATATATTTAATACTGCAATTGAGCACTCACTAAGGGTGGTTTGAAATTATCGGCGACTCTCGGACTCATCAGCTAATTGATTCACCGATCGAACTCATCGACTGACTGTCTACAAACGTCCATTTGAGCCCAGGTTAAAATTCATCGGTTGAGGAGCCAAACACAAGAATTCTTCATGATATACTATATGTAGATACGGAAAAAGGTTGAGACCATGTTTACAGATATCTGTCGTTGAGTCCATAAGGTGGTGGGAGACAAAAATTCGTTATATGGAACTCAAATCGTTCTAAAAATTGAACGAGAAAGCAGTGTTTATACAATCAGTTCGTTTAACGGAAAATTACGTTATATGGAAGTTCATTATACAGAAGTTCGACTGTACTGATTTTCATATTAAAAAAAAAACATGCTCGGGGCCTGAAAAAAAGTATACCTGACGTAAAAAACCACGAAATTTATAAATTAGCATTTGTGAACCCTAACTTATAGTATAATCTCTAATCAAAACGTCTATGAAAATGCACTGGGCGAAATAGAGACAGAACATGGCCCATCATAGAATGGAGTAATGGACCATGTGTTGATTGAGAGTCTGTTGAAATAAACTCTAAATATTCGGAAAGTTGAAATGGAAAATATTAATTTTAATTCCAGATAATTAAAATGAAGATGTGCGACTCAAATCAAACTTTGTGGGTGACAAGAAATGGAAATCAAGTTATTTAATCCATATTCTCCATATTTTACTAATATTGATGATGGGCTCATTATCCAACCAAACACCAACGGCGATTTCTCGCCTCCATAACACACTTTGGACTAGCTACATAGCGCATTCTTTGATTTATGAAAACATTTCCTACCCCAGGCTTCAAAGGGCAATTTTTGCAATGAAAAGCTGACCCTGTCAACTCGTCAATACAAAAACTTTATTTTTCTATGAACTTGCATCAAATTACAAATTTAGGACAGCGAAACGAATGCAAAATCTTTTGTTTCCCGGCATTCACACTTTTCGATTGATGAAAACATTAAAATCTAACGGCTGTGAACTATCAAGAAAAAGGTATATAGCTTGCTCCGAGCTGAGGGATCGTGGAAAATGTCCACTTCGAAGGGGTAGTAGCCTCTAAGTAGCCGCCCGATGGAGCGAGTGTATTCACCAGGTGGAGGAATAGTAGCGCTTACCGTTTATGAATGCACACAGTGATGATACTAATGGCAATAGGACGGGTTGCGGGTTGGGCTCTTCTTCTTGACAATAAATTAAATTGTTAGTGTAATTGTGTGGTCGTAACATGCTTTTCATAGCTGTTAAAAAAACGCGCCTATTTTGACGGTTTTTCGCAACATACGAAGATGCGGGCAAACCTACTATTTATATTGACATTAAAAAGAAAGTGAGAAAATACAGACACTACTCTGCACTTATTTCAAATGATTGACAGATAGCGATACAGTCAAGATCGAATAGCCCGTACGCTTCAACTGATCACTTGCGGTCAATAAACATGTCAATTATGTTATTTTCTCTTCCCAATAGATTACGTATCTTATCAATTTGTACTAATTACACTTTTCCGTTCAAGAAAATATTTCTGGGTTTCCAGAGACAATCGACAAGACTGAAGACAACTGCCTGACCGATTACATACGATCAAACGTCACATTTTCAACAAGTAACAGGATGCACCTGAAACGCATCATTGACTTGGCCCTTGTCTTGGATCATCTAATATTAGAAATTCTTATCAAAATACGGAAAGCCAAGAGCATCAGGGAACATTATAATAAAACCATTAAGAGCCTATTAAGTTGTATCTTTCAATGGATGATAGACCTTACCCTATACATATAGTGAATAGAAGTACATACAACTTGAGAGATACTAAGATACCAACTGGTTTCGACTTGGGGTCGATGATACTGGAAGGAATTGAAATTTATTTTAAGAGACAGTTATTATCGTGAGAGACATCTCTGATTTATGCACTCGTATCGAGGTACATGTTATGGATTGGTAGGAGAGCGTTACCACATTTTATGAACGGCTTGTGATGGGATTAAATCTATAGAGCCGTTTGTTTTATTTTTAAGTGGTATAAGTCCATCTCAATATTCCTATATGAGCTACAGAAGAATAAGCAATTAACGCCTTTAAATCTGTTTGTCGTAAAGAGAACAATTTTTGTTTTTACCAGTTAAAAAAGTAATTGTAAATTTTAATTTCCTCTGGTAACTCCAATTGGAGATACCTTAATCCTTATTAGAAAAATGAAATTTCTGCAAATTTGCTAAAGATATATTAACATACATATATGTATTAACTTGCTTTAAAAAAGCATACTACCAGGGCTGACAGGTTGGGGAATTGTTTTATGTATACAATTTATAAGTACATATATTTCAAAATGGCAACAATTGGGTAGATGAATATGTATTTATTTTGATCATCGAATATGAATATAAAATATGCTGAATAATTGAATGAATGATTTGAATTATTGTAACAGATTGTTGAAAAAAATATAGGCACGTAGGCTGCCGGTCATTCAAAATATCCCGGACACCTAAATGTGAAAACCTCCTCAGCATAGACAAGGTAGATCTTGATAACTAGTCACTAGTGACACTTTTGTCTCACTCGCTATCACAAAAGAAAATATATTAGATGATTTCCCATGATTTCTGTGGTAGGCATTGACCTTATATAGTTCTTTTTCATAACACGTTAGATTTCGTGGCTTGTCCTACCCCTCCTTATCCTGTTTCGATGAAAAAAAGGAAAATTAGTTGTCTTTTACAGGTGTTTATGCCTTTAAAATGACTTTGACTTCCCGAAACCAATGACACGATGGAGAATGATTCCGTACTTAGACTCAAAATTTTATTGTTATATTTTCTCTTGGTTTCCGGAGTTCCTTTTTCATCTCTGGAACATGTTTTTATATTATGGAATTGGATACTACTGAAAGTAAAAGAGGGAAGGAGTCTGAAAAGGATCAGGAAGTAAAATAAATTAGCTGGAATCTGTAAGGCCCTGCTTGCGTGAAGCACTAATGTAAGGATGGAACCACAAAAGAAGAGAAACTCTGGCGTTGGGACCGATAAGTGGACCTCGAGGTGAAAAGACGTTCTAGCGGGATCGAAGCCAACCCTAACGGTATATTTTTGGCCACACAGTGGATGCCGTTTGTAACGGCGATCAGCCATTTGTAAGGCAGAAGTGACATTATAAGCCCACGCAAGGGGACTTGCGAATATTTCAATTTCCCATGCCTTCAATATACCAAACATTAAGTATAAATCATTAAAAAAAAAAACTTAAAACTAAAAGATTACCCCGATAATTTATCAAAAACCATTGCTTTTACGACAATTGTTTCTCGCCCATTTAGAAAACAATTACGCTACTCCGTCTCCAAGACACTTCCAGGTGAACTTCCCATAAACGTACCAATTTAATATGCGATGATTCCAATCAAGTGATTCATATCATCAACCCACACTTTGTGCAGCTATGCTCATATGTTGTAAGATACAACCTCATTAGTCACTTCTAGCAGATTTATCTTCTTCAAGATGAAGACTGGATCTACCACCAATGGACCAACCATCGACCGGCGCGTCCGGATCTGACTACAGGTACCAGTATTAATATAACACACAAAGAAATCAGTCGAGGAAGAGGGAGTGCATACTCCAGTCCAATGATCGTTATTAGCCTTTTTGACCGTTGGTAAAACCAGCAGTAAGCAAAAATTGTTTGTTACATCTTTTTCTCTGTTCAAACAAAAACATCGAACGTTAAACCATGACGTCATCCGTTGTGAATAATCAGTCTTAAGCTTAAGCTATAACACAATTTCAATAAAGGTAAAGGCAAAGATTTTACGGCTTTTTCAGGCAACTTAATACTCGTACAATATGGATGAAGAGAGAGCCCGGTATGGCTATTCTGTTCAGGGTATCTACGTAAATTTCGTTACGTACGTGAACTGTTTACGGCAGTATGCTATGACCTTATTCGCGGAATTCCAACTGGTAAATTGAAAAAAGAAAAAAAAAACTGGTTGCAAAATACGTATATGTACAATACGTACTCGTACCTTTTCAAGTACGTGCTCTGCGAGCTTTCATCTCGTGGTGTTTATACTGCTACTGGCGTACCAATAATTCAGCTACCATACAAAGAACACAACAACAGAACACACTCGCCATACTTTTACCACTTTTGCTGGAGTCGAGTGGTATTTCGCAAGAGCCAGATTTGCCAATCATTATGTATTGGTATTTTCCTATAATAACATAACACCTAAAGCAACTCGTGTACAGCAGTACGTTGAAAAATCTGAGGTGATGTTGTAGGAATGATTGACTCTTGACCCCAATTTAATCGAGGAATTAAATAAACTTAAATAAAAATGCTACTAATGGGTCCAACGTATGGGATAATTGGAGATGCAATTATGCTGTCATGATTAAGGAGTGGGTCCAAATTGGTCTGTGGTGAAGATGATGACCATAGGTGATTGTGCTTTGAACAGCGTTCTTACTGTCTACCGTGTACGTGAGCTCATGGAAATAGAAAAAAATCATAAAGAGTCCTTGCTGAGATCACAGAAAAAACATTCATAGGGAAGGTTATACTCACAGGAAATTGGACTCGACCTATTAAGAACAAAGTCCTGAGATGTCCACATGACTTTGAAAGAGTCATTGGTTGAGCAGGCCAAGCCCATTGCTGAAGAGTAAAAAATAGTTTTCTGGCCAAGCCTTACCAATATTTTAGACACCACTGGCCTTCAAATTTGAAAAATGAATGTATGGG
The DNA here is from genome assembly GCA_964017055.1 of Chloromyia formosa. Lineage (NCBI taxonomy): Eukaryota > Metazoa > Arthropoda > Insecta > Diptera > Stratiomyidae > Chloromyia > Chloromyia formosa. The sequence continues at coordinate 12,172,009 of OZ024818.1, read as the reverse complement.
TACCTTAACCCCATTCAATATGTACAAGTACCATTAAAGTCATTCAAGTTCTACATATCGCACCTTTGTTCAGATGAAATAACAACCACGGGGAAGGTATAAGTATATAACACCGTTCGCATATTGAGCGCAGCGCGCTCCCAAGCTACGGTCAATTCAGAATGATCCCAAGCCCTTGCGCGCTTCTGGCACATGAACCTAACCCAGAGTAGTTTCCATACCATCGTCGATGAGTCTACATATCAGATTTTCCTGCCAAAATACAGGATATTTCTTCAATGGAGAAATTAGCAATCTCCATGACGGCGAATTTAATACAAGAAAAATGAAATTGCTAACAAAAAACACGATAAGTTTCAAAACAAACCAATCCTCAACCGACCCACACGACACACGAAATCTGTGTAACTAGGACAAACATCCTTCGCATGGGGATTGACCACTGAGTGGTCAATAGTTGAAACAAAAAATGACACATGCGTTCTTTGCGTCTGACTTGTGCGCTGCTGGACTCAATATGCGGTCGCTCTAAAAATAAGCATTTTCGTGCCAGAACAGCTGCCATTTATTCGCCAGAAACTTGCGAATTGCTGCATCACGCCTTTGTTTTCCGGTTATTCCCCACTCTTTATGGGTTGCAAAATGATTGATGATATTGAAAATAGTCGACTGAGTTGCGGATTACAATAGATAGCAAATATGCATAATACTCGTATGCAGAGTACGGCAGCGCAGTAAACATGTTTTCTAACCGCAACCGAGAAGCATTTGCATCTGTACCATTTAAATGAACATATAGAATCATTGAATACTGTACTCGTACCATGTATTTAAAATCACAGCTCTGTACAAATCGTTCTAGAAGTGCATTCTATTCGTATGCTTGCTTTTTTTAGCATAGATAATAAATACTACGAGCGGTTGCATTGTATTTGGTGGTTAATTACCAATTACAACTATGTAGTACTCGTATAACCGGACTGGATTATCTATTGTCATAGTGGTTTTAGTCAAACACAAGTATGCAATTTGTAGGCCAACCACAAGGTATTGTACCAGGATTAGCTAGCATAGCAATGGCTCTAAACTCATTACAGTAAAAGCGCGTCAAAAGGCAATTTAATTTGGATACCGGCGTTGAATCCAGAAACGACTAAACCCTTTCACGCATCTGCGCAATATTTTAACATATCTCCCTGAATATAGCTTACGGAACGAGGAGTCTTGCAAAAGATAGCAAGAAAATTGAAAATTCGATCAATTTATTGGATTTTCAAGCTTCAGAGTATGCTGCCAACTTGGCACCTTACCTTACCTTACCTGTGAAACGCGAAGTTGCAGAATGAATAAATTATTGAGTGAGGCTTTTAGCCAAAAGTGGGCATTAAGTGCTGCGTTTCCTGTATACGTGCAACAGTTTGATTTAGATTGAAAATCTGAAGGATTTGTCTGCCTGTCGCCTGGCATAGTGGCATTAGACAAGGGGATCAACCCCTGCATTGCTTTCCATGCCATGAAATGGAACCCCAACCAAGGCCGACCAAGGGAGGGGTCCTAAGGTCACATGGCGTCGATCTGTGGCGCAAAGGAGTGTAAGGCACTGGGTAAGTCATTTGGGAAGTTGCGCCCCATTGCCCAGGAATAGAGTATGATGGAACGCTGGAGTAGTTGACGTGCAATGCCCCACTAGGGGTTAAGGCAAAGTAGTTTAGGCGTCAGTCCAATGTATTCATCCTTCCACTCGAGGATTCAAATCCAGCTGTGGTATTGGTTCTCGTCCGAGCTTTTTTTTAACGACTTGAATAAAAATAACATATTCACCGTATGGATAATTTCTTTTCACCGTTTTTATGGATAATACTTAATCTATTCGGGATATTTTAAATTCACCTATAGTATAAAAATACGAGGGCGGTCCGATAAGTACTTAGTCCCACCGCCCGATGGCGCCACTATCGCAAGAGAAATTTACTATCGTATAGTACATTCTCGTAGACGGCTACTGTCAAAATTTCAGCCGAATGGGACTCGTAGTTTTGTTTTGACCGCGTGTGGAAGCGGGCAGGTCTGCGGATTTTATAGTAGAAAAATGGAAAAAGAGCAATATCGGTCGGTGATTCGATTCTTGCTTTTGGAAGGGAAATCGCGCAGCGAAATTAAATAGCGCTAGGATGCTGTGTACGGTGACTCTTCTCTTTCGATGGCGACCGTCAAAAATTGGTTTAACGAGTTTCAACGTAGTCGCACGTCGGTTTTTGATGAGCCACGTCCAGGTGCCCCGAAAACGGCTACCACGGAGGATAACGTGACAAAAATCCACGATCTCGTATTGGCAGACCGCCGATTGAAAGTGCGCGAGATAGCTGAGACAGTAGGCATCTCAAAAGGCCGCGTGGGTCATATCCTGCATGAAATTTTGGACATGAGAAACCTGTCGGCACGATGGGTGCCGCGTTTGCTCACTCCGGACAACAAGCGCAACCGTGAGACCACTTCAGAGCAGTGTTACGCCAAGCGTAGGAGATTCGTATTGCCTTGGAATAAAACAGGAATTTGATTTTTCATTTAAAAAAAGTCACAATTTAGATTGTGTCGACGCCTCCCCTTTACAGTCCTCATGCCTTCCCTGGGAGGTGGGAGGCATGCCCCACCGGTTGGAAACCACTCAACTAAATAATATCTTGGAAAAAGAAGGCTGAAGAAAAACGTTAATTATCCTCCGCTGTCAGAAATCAACGTAACAAGAAGTGAATGCGTATCTTTTGCGTGAACATCAGGTCAGAAGAAATCTATCATAAACCACAAAGTACAGTAGTAAACCGACAAAGCAACTTCAATGCAACTACCCAGATAAGAGTTACAGTGCCATGCCAACACTGATTTGTTTACTTGAGTCAAGACGCCAACATTCTTCGTCTTCCTCCAGCACAAAATGGCATTGAACTTGTGATGATTATATTTCACTGTTTATAGATATGGATGCTGTGTAAGAACATTTATATGTATATACATATTTTTATTTACAAGAAAAATTACATACAACCATACTACGCTTATCATGATTCATATCTTAACTATCTCTGGGCTAACGCAAAGGTAAATACGTCCGTACGTATTTTACTTGGCGCGTTATTTTTAAAACTCCTCTCCTCTTGTACGCGCTACAACGAAAGGTATGTACGCACTACAACGAAATGTATGTACGCGCTCTCACCACCATTGCAGATGAGTGAAAAGCGGACCAAACAGGAAGATAAACGCAAAAACAACGAACACTCGCCAGCATCGTCAGATTAAAATCCAAGACGGTTTTATGATAGTTACATCCTCTGGTTATTAACTCGCCTCACTGTGCAATTTCCAACCATGTGTTCATCATCTACATCGACATCTTGATATATTTTGCACTGAAAGCCAAAGCGCCCAATGATGCTGCAGATTATTGTAGTACTTAGTTATCTTGCCCATGGAACTCTGTTTTGTCAGCGTAATGGACCGGTAACGCCTATTCGCATGCTAGTATGGAATTTCATGTCTGCATGACAGTCTGCATCTTAGTCCTGAAAGGGTGGCATCTGAAAAAATAACTTCAGTAGATAAGAAAATATCCTATGGGGCCGTGTATATAATATGTACGTCAAGCGATTTATGTCCATTTTTAACCCCTCCCTCCCCCCTTGTCACATATCGTCACAAACTGTTGTGCTTATTGACAGCTGTCAATTGTCAGTTAACATTATTTTCAAATGGAGAAAACATTCCGTGGCGGAAAGAAATTTTTCACTACGTAATTAATGTTAATTAGAATTTAAAGAAATAGAGTTAAACATAATTGATACAACATCCTAAAGATGCCAAAAGGCGAACCGTCGATGGAAATCAAATATAGTATCTGGAAAGCTGAAAATTGTGAGAAATTAAATAAATAAATAATAAATAAAGCAAAATCACTAAAGAAATAAAACCGATATGGCATACCAAAGAATATAACAACGCACCCCGAAAACATATTATATATATTTTTTCAATTTAGTATCTACCGTAAACATAAACCCCATTTTTAAGACTACCACTTTTTGTATGTATAGTATAGTATATCTTAGTCGGTGAGTCATATTCCTTTCTACGTGTATTCATATTTAAAATAGAAAATTTTGAATAAAATGAAAGCCCTTTCTATAAAATAAAAAGTATGAATCTTCTCAGTCAATTCAATTTGCTCCACTATGTTTGCTCATCCTGTCAAATTTATCTGATTTATTTCATCTTGCTCCGGGCTAAAACCAATATTTATGGACTTAATTGAATTAAGCTTTTTCACTTACTATCCTCGTTATCCCATCGCGCCAAACGTCGGAACACCCCTTTTTGTGATTCGGCGAAATCATTGCTTTACATCAACACATTTCAAATCCATATGTTTCGAGTCCAATGAGCATGCTTAAATCCCATTTCCTCATTATGCAATAAACCCTCGAGCGATTTCTTGAACCCCTCAGTTATCCTTTTGTCCTTCAATCAAAATCCCCTGTTTACAAATAGCAAAACCAGCATCGTAAATTTTCGTCGGGTGCATGTAGGTCGCGTGTCGTTTTTGAGTTCAATTCGTTACTGTTCAAAATCTTGACGCAGCAATTTTATTCGGAGCAGGATCTGAATGGAAAATTGGAATCAGGGTAAGGTTCATCATTTTAGGGGGATAGATGAAACTGACTTTCATGCATATATTTTAGTGCCATCCGTTTGTTGGTGTCGAGTGCTCCAGGGCTGGAACTTGTTTCAGGAAGCATTTGTCACGAACCATATGCGGAACCCTCGATCTTAAAAGCACTTCACAGGAGATGGTTAATTATGCAAATGACCTGGATGGAAAGACTTGTTGCTCCGGTTCGCTGATTACGTTCGCTTGCTATGACAAATGTTGAGATTGACCCTTTGTTTAATGGATTCGATTCGAGGAAAAAAGATCGTTAACATGGAAATCGGTAGGGATGAGTAAATCTAAATTAGTGGTTTTTTATATTTTACAAATAACTTTTCCACTTGACCGGGCAAAGCATAGTGGTTCGCATCTTTAACCGATAAAGGGTTTTAATTTGAGTGGATTTCTCACTTCTATTGTGTGGTCTTCGCTTGCTTCGCCCTAGAACGCTCGCTGCGCTTGCTCTATGGCTCACAGCGGTAAACCCATTGTTAGCCAAGGCGGAACCCACGATGATTCGCTCGGTGAAATAGGAATATATCATAACTTCAATGTTCACACAAAACTTTTTTTTTGTGTTACAGAGAAGTCCGATGTCGGCTTACAACGCGCAATTACACTTACATACCTCTTACAACAAAAGGTGCTTTCTTTTGTTCTCCCGTTTAGGCTAACAACACGCAATTTGAAAGTGTGAGTCCGAAGCGTATATACCCTAGACTTGTGCAGACCTAGCGGTGACACCAAAATAGGCAACGGCCATATGCAGGGCGGTCGAGAGAGAATCCGGGCCCGAACAAATATTGGCCCATATGCAAATGCCCTATATTTGCCAACGATTTCAAATAAAATAGTTACAACTGTTTTTTAAGATTTTTATTTTTTATTTTTAATGCATAATTATAAATAATATCCCTTGCTTAAATAATTACAGTCTCAATTTGCAAAAAAGGAGCACTTGATGAGAATTTTCTTTCACTGGCTCTATCACTAAATAAGTACTAAATTGCCCTAACCCCTTGTGGGGCATAGCGCGTCAACTGGTTTCGGAGAATGCAGTTGCCAGCATACACCTCCTGCACATCCATGGCCACGAACGTCTTCGTAGACGGGATTCGAACCCGAAACGCCGGTAGTCAAACATGAAAGCCTCCTCAACACATTGCGCTACCGGTCGCTGTTTCTGTACATTTTGCACCTCAAGTAATTCCAAATATTGTACATATATGATCAATATTCTGTAGAAGATACCCTGCTAACCAGACCGTCATCACGACATCATCAGCTAAGTAGCTCATAACTTTTTTCCATTTTTCACCGTAATACTCAACGAGGGTTGTGGTAGCTCGATGAAAAGAGAGTTGATCTCTAATTCGAGCGGTGGCCGTTTCAATCTCTGCCACGAGTATCTGTATCTTGCAACTGCACTGACCCAGATCACTGGTATGTTACTACAATATGTCTGTAATCGGACCAAGTAGATCGCGAACCGACTAGCGATCGAACCTGCACCGGGACCAATCGAAAATTGAACACGGAAAGGAGAAAATTGAAAATTGTTATATAAAAAAAAGTTGTAATATCGAAATTTCCATGCTCAATTAGAGAAGACTTATTTTTTGCTCAATTCTTGAACAACGTTTGATTCGTACTTCTTTTAACGAAACTGACCCATTTTCTTCTTTTCATGTTTCAAATTTCCGGGCCCTTTTAAAATAATGGGCCCGGGGCGTTTCGCCCCTTCTCGACGGCCCTGGCCATATGCATTAAAAGTAAAAGTTAAAAGTATGGTAAAACGGGGTTCTTTGTAAGAAAAGTACCGTTAGTTTAAATCCGATCGATTTAATTTTTACAAGTATAAAGTAACCCTCACGGATCATCTATCAATTTTAGAACATTTTGCGTTTATTTGATCGGAGTGCAGTTACAGATACATTTAATTACTTTACATATGTAGGGCAGGTAGGCGTTGGTCGGTTCAAAACAAACCAACTAGATCCTACTACAAACATTTGACAAAAATTTCAAGAAGGTTAGAACTGTTTAATTTGGATTGTAAAGTTTTTACCGAACGACGGACTGTACATATTAAATACGAAGACATAACAACCCTAGTTCCCTAAAAAAAGAATATCGTTTCATGTTTTTTTTTTCATTTCAAATGATTTACTGATAATATGCCATGGGACAATAATTTCCTGATGTCATATATCCAAGTTATGAATTTATGAATGTTTATAATTTTCCGTGTTCCTTCCAACAAATTACATTGCATTGTTCCGCCAGGAAATGGAATTTGTTACGCTGGGTGCGGCTCATTTTTAATGAATCATTTTATGGGTACATCCCAAAAACATGCATATTGAAATTGTAAAGCATATTGCTCTTGTTTTTTTTTTATTACATATTAGGGTTTCATTGTGGAATATATGTTATAAAAAAGGGAGTGAAGAGCATGAAATAATAGGATTGTGACATGTATAGCATGTAATAACCATTCATCCATTTTTTAATCACAATTAATTAAACCACAAATTTATCTTTTTTTGATTCTATGCAATATAGGATGTCTCAAAAGTAGTCCTCAGAAAAAAATACTAACTTCTTTATTTTGAACGATTTTTATTATTTTTTTTTTCATCGGAATATATAAAACTTTGCTGATTTCTTTCAGGACTTGATTATGAAATTAAGGGGCTATACCAGTGTGACACTTTCAAAAAATCTATTTAAAAAAAACAACAAAATTCTATTTCAAACATCACATCATTCACAAATGAATGAAGTTACTTCTTCTAAGGATATAAAAAATTTCAGATTCCAAATGATTTACGCGCCATCATCGTCTAGATCTAGATTCTCCATGAACCATGGCCATGACGCACTGAAATCCGTTGAATAATCTGGAATGATTTGCAGCCAAGTATTTCATTGCCAGGATTCTAATGCTAATTTTAAAACACTGCCGACTCATATATCGGAGACATAAAAACATCTCCTTAGAACGACAGTCCAATGTCCATGCATGTGTGCAAGTACTCCTCATGTGTCGTGGCCGCACTTACTATAAATCAAAGAAAAATAATACTACATGATATCCACGGTTCGCTTTGCGACCATATTATGAATATGCAATTATTTATCTTGGATTGCGCACAGATGAACATTTCTAGACTGCGTACATTGGCACTACCCAAAGCGCGTCTCTATTGCCTTAAATAGCCGATCCTATTAAAGTAGCTACTGTGCACAAAGACATTTATACGCTACTGTGCTAAGCGGCAATTTAAGTATCCGTCTTTATTATTTATTGTATTTTGCACAAATCTACTTGGCGTCATAGGTTAAAAATAATATACACACATACATAATTGTATATTTGTATAATTATGGAAAGTACAATACAATATCTCTATTTAGTAGCCTATTTGGTTGATGTCTCTTAGTTTCGAATTCGATTCTTCAGTTTTTGCAATTTATAAAATACGAGTCCAAATTAGAACTTCTCTATACTCGCTATTGCTGAGCCCTACAATATTCTGTTGGGTTTCTTTGGTCTATCCCTTACAAAGCTTATTATGAAATAATTACACGTAATTCTAAAACACATACATTTATTTAGTAGTATGTACATATATTTATACAATAGATGAATTCCACCAATTTCATAAAATAAATGAGAGTGGCGCAGAAATCAAGACAGTTCTTTCTTATCCTGAAATCATACATATTTGGAAGATTTTGCGAGATGATTAACATCTGTATATACCGTACATATATTTACTTTTCTTTTTAAATACTCAGTAGATGTGGACGTCGTAAAACTACTCGGCTTCCAAAATTGGAGAACTGAAGACAACTGAAGAATGACAACTCAGACGCCCAACTATGGAAAATTAGGCTTTACACAAATGTTCCCCCAATGTTACCACTCATTCACATTATTCAAATTAACCAAATTAAATGGCTGCACCAACAACAATACTCCGCATATCATATACTATGTACAAGCACCTTTCAGCCCTAGAAATTACATAGAGTTCGCTTGTTCCAATAATTAATCTCATGGGTGTATTCACTCACATTATGCACTTCAGATAGCAATGTTTTCTGTTCAATCTCCCCGAAAAATTCCAAATAATGATCATTCGTCCTACGATCTATTAATCACAGCAAACATTTTCGAGCAGTAGCTTTTGATGAATTCTTGGAAGCCAAGTCAGGCGAGAAATGTTTGGACGTCACGATCACGACACATCAAGAAGATACAAGGAAAGAGGTATGCCGATCTCACTTGGCATACGAGTACAGGCGTGTGTCTGACAAGAATCCGATCATTAAAAGGAAGTTAACACGCATGGGGCCACCCAAAGGTCATAAACGGGACCATCTAGTGAAAATTTTCAAAATTGATTGTTTTCAATAAATCAGTCAACAGCGTGCCGCAATTATTCATTCTGAACGTTAGTAATGAAAAGTAGAGAATCGAGATCCAATGTGGAGAAAGGCTTGAAAATTTATGTTTTTAAGTATTATGTATCAAGTATTATGTTATGTTCATACTTTACTTTGGATACTGGTGAAAACTAATAGGAATTTGGGCAATTTGGAAATTGAGGGAACTTAAAACTGATTATGCAATTATTTTTCATTGAGTAAGCGATTTGTGAAAAAAAGGAGGATAAATGATAAAATGTCAAATTAATATGATTGTTTGAATTGAATATTTATGTTGCTCCAATTCAATACTTTACACGCCACGTTGTAGTAGTGGTTACAGTTGATGAACAAATATTTTCATTTTCCTCCTTAAAGTTTCCATCTATCCTTTACCTACTTAATTACTACATAACCGTAACCATCATCATCGTGGCGCGACAGCCCGGCGTCGGGTCTTGGCCGCCTGGATCGTTGTCCTCCAATTATCTCCGGTCACGTGACCGCATCCTCCAATCTTAGAAGCCCAATAGTTGCGCGGCGTCCGCATATACTGAGCTCTCCCAACGAGCTCTCGGTCGTTTTCGCAGTCTCACTCTGTCGACTTGTTGTCCGTTCATCACTCTCTTTGGTATGCGACCATCGTACATGCCCTGCCCATTGAAGTTGTTGTAGTTTGACGATTTTCGGAACTTCCAGCTCACGGTAGAGTTCATACAACTCATGGTTGTACCGGATGCGTCATACATCTCGATCACAAACAGCCCCGAAAATTCGCCGCAGAACTTTACGTTCAAATGTGTCTAGCATATTTCCGGAGGCTTGAGTTAGGGTCAATATTCATAACCTGAATAGCGTATTCCAGTTCTAGATTGAAGAGCGTCGACACCATTCCAGTGCACTGCTTCAAACCAGTGCGGGATTTTTTTTTCAAGGATTTGTTCCGCGTACGGTTTTATTCTATTTTCCAAAATTTTCACAGGAGTAATTGATGTGTGGCGTTAATTAGACCCGTTCCACCAAATTTTAGCAGTTCAGTTGAGATCTCGTCAGCGCTCGGCGCTTTATTTCGTTTTAGTGATCGCAACGCGAGATCAACTTCCTCTACTGTCGGGGGTTGCATGTGTGGGCCTGGATCAACAATATCGTCAAGAACTTCTTGTGTGGAGATGTTATATGGTAGGTTCAGAAGCTCTTTAAAATAAGAGGTCCATCGTTTGTTAATGCCATCAGTGTCGCTGATGATGGTTTAGGTAGATAGGTCGCCTTCACCAAGTGATGATCTGAGTCACAGTTTCCTCCTCGGTAGGACGGACATCTATTACACTAGACGCCCATCTCTTGCAAATGAGGACGTGATCAATTTCGTTGACGGTATGTGCTTCTGGAGATTTCCAGGTCTGATTGTGAATGCGTCGAATGTGGGAAACACGTAGAGCTTACGACCAGATTCCTGCTGCAGGCGAAGTCGATAATCCCATATTATTATTATATGCTTCATTTACCCAATTCAGTTAAATTCTGTACATAATAAAATACGTTGGTTCTTTTTCCTTAATATGTAATAAAAATTTATTTGTGCATTAAATAATATTAAATAGTGGACATAACCCTCCCCCATACTTTTCCATGTTAGTTTCTGTCCAAATTGGCGAAGAATTGCGAAATGTTATTCGATACGTTGCTCCTTACATTGCCCTTTGTGTGACTCGCAGTTGTTGTATACTCCTATCCGTGAGAGCCGATGTCTGAGCGCCATACGTGAGTACTGGCAGGATTGCTTCATCGAACACATATTTCTTTGACTCTTGCTGGCTGTTTGCATCGAAGGTATTCTTGACAGCCCAAAACTGTTTCCAAACATAACTTATCCTACGTTCCACTTCTTTATCAACACGTCTTTCGAATGATACTAGTTGGCCTAGGTATATAAAACTGTCTGCAACCTCGATGTTGGTACCGTTTAGTGTCACTGTTTTTCCCATAGTTTCCAGATCTTTTAACACGGCCTTCAGTAATCTTACATTCGGGGAGAATAGCGCTTTGCCATCTGCAAATCGTAGGTTGTCTAGATTTTCTCCATCGATGCTGACACCATATTCGTCCGAGTTTAATCTTTGAATGACTACGTCTAGTACCGCTGTGTTGGCGAAAGTGGATCTCCTTGACGGACTCTGACGTTCTAATTTACAAAGATTTCCTTTGGACTCAAATGAGACTGTCGCTGTTCTACGATTGTATAGTTTTCTGAGAATCGATATTTTCTTTGGGGCCATTCGATTTTCTAGTGCTAGGACATTGAGAAAACGGGCCTAAGGCTCGTTTTCTCAATGTCCTAGCACTAGAAAATCTGGTTAAACTGCCAGTTAGCTATCGGGGACACTAAATTTAACCTTAGCGCATGCAACGCTCAAAATATGATAATGCAGTCCACAGCGCAGCTAATTCAGTAGAAAGTCAGCTGATTTTCTTGGCGAAATTCTGCCACCTGTTCAATTCTATTCAACGTCTGTGCCACCTCTCAGCATTATTTTACGGCTGAGTTGGTTTCCAATCCGTTTACTTCGAATGACTTTCCAGAACTCTGTTCCTTGTGATCAGTTTAATTGTCTCATTTGAATGTGCAAACGTAAACAGTTCTAGCTGTCAAAATCTCAGCAACCTGTATCAGCTGTTTGGAATTATTGTCCGATAAATTCTTAACCGGAAGATGAGTGCCGTTTAGCGTTTATCTACAGAATAAGATTTAACTAGATATTGAGAAAACGGTCCTGAATGTATTATTTTTCTTTAGCCTTAGAGGACAGGTTTTTTTTTTTAAATAAGCTAATCATAATTACGAATCCATTAAATGCTTGTTAAATAAAAAAATAATTTCTTATTTAAATTTGAACGTGTTTTCTGACTATACAAATTTTCCGAATTTCATTTCGCTGTCCTGTAAAATGTGATATTTTTGAGTTGTGCGACTATCTTTCCCGGCAGGCGATGTATAAATAAAGTTAAGACAAATTTAAAATATTCTTTGCCTCTGGTTCACTTTGTCTTTCCTAAATTACGCACTCAAAAAACATTGCTAAACTATAGAAAAATACTGCCCAAAGTGGCAATATTAAATGTTCAAAGTGCGCCACTTTTTTTTAGCGGTGTATGTACATTGATTTAAATATCCAAGGCCTGGCTATGGCGCCATAATGATAATGATGTATGTACATTCAAACATAACGTCCCTTTCTCATAAAAAAAATATTCAAGTTTTCTCATAGAAAATTGCAAATTTCGCATAAAAAAAAATATTTAAGTTTTCTCATAGAAAATTTTTATTCTATTTATACATTTGAATCAATCAAATTATAGTTTTCCATTTCATAACATTTTAGCCTTTTTTCTTGTGTACTCATTTCGAATAACTTAGCAACAAAAATCAAAAATTTACACAACATACGATTTATAACTTTTTTTTGTTTTTTTATGTTTTTTTTTTAATGTTTACACCCTGGAAATGTCTACTTCTTCTTTCGATCACTTTTTCCGCTACTACTTGGAGTTGAAGATTTACCATTATTATTTATTACATTGTCTAAGTCAATATCAATGGCGGGATCAATTTCAAATTCTGCCGCAACATTTTTTCGCAGGTCTATACCTGTGGAGTTTCGTGTATCGTTCGTTGTTATCGCATCGGCATAGCTAGAAATGAAACCTTGTGGGACAGTTTTCTGCTGATCGGTGGATGTTGTTTGGACAGGATTGGTTGTACCACTTAGAGTTTTGAAAATTGTCAGTGCCTGGGCAACAATGTTTGGTATATCGCCTGCATTTGCCGGTAATATCATTGTGTTGTTGGTTTTGGCGAGATCATTAAATGCCCCTATGTATTGTTCGGCAATGGACAGTGAGGCTGCATTTCGGCCATCCTGAAAAAAAATAATATTTTGTATTGCCCATTGAAATTACCGTGAAATGAAAAAAACATACTTCATGACTCAGCGCTTTGGAAACAGTTTGCAGTCCTCGAGCACGTGCATCAGCTAAAGCAAGAATGGCCGCTGCTTCACCAGTAGCGTGGTTGATTTGTTCCTGGCGTTGGGCCTCTGCAAAGGAAAATTTGAGAATGAGTAACGTTTCATTCCCCCTGCAAGTACGTAAGAATAATGCAGCTGTCTTTCCCAGCTTGTCATAGAATCCGACTAAACGGACAGCATATGTATGCTCGCAATTCTTATTATCCGAGATTTTTATATGCTAAGGAAAGCTTCAGTAGGTTGTGGGAGTAATTGACGCGCTATGCCCTCCCTAGCCTAAGGGAAACTGGCAACGTTCGATGAAAACAATCGGTTTAAAAATTATTAATGACTTATTAGCTATTACTCAATTGTCCTAACCCCTTGTGGGGCATAGCGCGTTAACTGTTCCATGTGGCTCAGTTGACGTTTCGTTGGCATAAACTGATTTCGGAGAATGCAGTTACCAGCATGCACCTCCTGCACATCCATGGCCACGAACGTCGTCGTGGACGGGATTCGAACCCGAAACGCCGGTAGTCAAACATGAGACTGATGCCTCAACACACTGCGCTACCGGTCGCCCCGGTCGTGCACATTGACCTCGGAATTATACTGTGCGCGAATTACGTCCACAAGTCGCAGTCAACGAAAATCAGCTGTTCAGCCTGTTATAGTCAAATCTCTTGTTCGCGTTCTTTTGACACATTTGAGCTGTGAAAAACTGGCTTCCTAACAAACTTGAAACATTTTTTTGAATCAAGAATAGAAACATGCACTTCCAAGCGCATAACAGTAACTTACAACAAAACAAATGATCACCCACAGTTTTAAAACACATGCATATTGTGAATTGACACTTCGCGGCTCGTTGATTGCGACAAAGTTGAACTCGTTTGCAAAGCATGTCCTTTTTCGTTACCAAAGGACTCAAAATGTCTTCAGCGGCAGTCTAACGTATTCGTCTCGACACCCCTACTTATACAACACCCATCTTGCCTATATATCTCTCCCCATCGCTAAACAAATCCTTTTATCCTGACGCACACCTGCAGCAGGACCAAAATATCAACGTGGATCCATCGTTCTCATATTTTATGATGGAAGCTACTACTACCACCACTATAGTAGATTAACCCATAAAAATTCAGTCGTGGCGAATCATCTGCAAAATCACAACACAACCCAACTAGACACCGTCTTCATACAAATTGTTGTTGGGCTTTCATCTGAAAACCGAAAACGCCACGTATCATCTGGTCGCACAAAGGTACCTAATTTCACTAATCGTTCAAACGCGGCGTATCATCAGGCGTATCATCTCCCGTTTCCAGGTGCCGCGATTTTCCAGGGGAAAGCGAACGCGGCGTATCATTGGGCGATCCAGGTGCCGCGATTTTTCAGGAGAAAGCAAACGCGACCTATCATTGGGCGAATCATTGGGCGATCCAGGTGCCGCACGTTTGCAGATGATAGAACCTGTGTGTATGGCCAGCTATTGATAATGAGATTGGACAAAAGCATGGAAAGTTTTTTTTATGTATTATTTTTGTTTAATGCTGCTCATTGCACACGTTGTAGTTTGACGATTCTCGAAACTTCCAGCTCATCGTACAGTTCACATAGCTTATGGTTGTGCCAGACGCGCCATCCATTTCAGTCGTAAACTGCTCCAATAATTCATCGAAGGACCTTACGTTTAAATGTGTTTATCATGTTTTCGGACGCTTGAAAAAGGGTACACGTTTCGCAGCCATAGCATAGCACAGGTCGTATGATGGTTTTGCATTTGCGGAGCTTAGTATTTCGGTGCACATGCTTCGATTTTATTATGTATTAAGACCGAGAAGAAAGTCTTATTTGCCAGTTGTATCCTTCGCTTGATTTCGTCAGTTTCATTAGTGTCCTTTGACAGGTTACCCAGAAGTCGTCTACGAATTCTATGCTGAGATCCCCGACTATGAAGTTCGGTTGTTCTGACGTCCTTGTTCTTGACTGCATCATTACTTTTGTTTTGTTCTGGTTAATGCGTAGTCCAACTTCTTTTGCAGTCGTGTCATGATTATTTAGAATTTCTTCTGCGTCGGGCAGGTTTCGGGACATGATGTTGATGTTGTCAGCATACGGCAACAACTTCGTCGACAGTGTGCCGCTGTGGTCCGCATTCATTACCCGGATAGCATGTTCAAGTACCAGGTTGAAGAGCGTCGGAGCTAAGTCCATTGCTTTGCTTCAATCCAGTACGTGTTTCAGAGAGATCCGGTAGCCTGTTTTAGACCCTGACCTGTGAGACGGCGTTGGTCCTCGTCATCTTTGTTAATTGTACTAATTTTACTGGTATACCAAATTGCAGCATGATGTACAGTACGATACTGTCGTATGATTGCTTAAAATCGACAAAGATTTGGTACACGTCAACGATGTATTCCAGAAACTTTCCCAAGATCTGCTTGACCGTGAAAAGCATATCTGTTGTAGATCGGCTAGGTCTGAAACCGCCTCGATATTCGGCAATGATTCGTTCAGCGTACGGCTTTATTCTATTTTCCAGAATTTTCGTCATATTTTACGTATTTTGTAGGACGTACAGACTAGTGAGATGCCTCTGTAATTCTCACACCGCAATTTATCGCCCTTTTTGTGGATGGGACAGATGATGCTCCTGCACCAATCTTCTGGGATCACCTCATTCAGTTCAGCTGGAATCTCGTTTGCATGCGGCACTTTATTTGGTTTGAATGACTGTGCGGCGAGATCAGCTTCTTCTACTGTCGGGGTTTGAGTATTGGAGCCATAATCGATCATATCGTCAACGATTGGGGCTTCTTCTATGGGGACGTGGGATGCGGGATTAAGAAGCTATTCGAAATAGGACGCCCTTCGTTTGTTGATGCTATCGGTGTCGCTGATGTTTCCATCCTTGTCCTTACTAGTCCTGGGTTGATAGCCATTCTTAACCGTGTTTACTAGTCTGTACGCTTGTCGTGTTTCTGTTAGCTAGGTTATCATTAATGTTCAGCAACTGCTCTTCAAAGAATGTTTGTTTCTTATGTCTAGTTATTCTATTTGCTATTCGCCGTAGCTCGTCATATTCTTCTCTCTTAGCTCTAGTTGGACGTTGGATACATTGTCTGTAAGCTTCGTTCTTTGCGTCAAGTGATTTTTAGCATTTTTTTATGAAAGTAGGACGGAATGATAGCTGTAGCCTGACCGGCTGAGTTACAATGACAATATCGAAACAAGAATCACCAAACTTCTGCTGACTTTATTGATGACATCCGTCGAATATTTCACCAGCTCGTTCTCAATGGGCGCGGTCCTGGAAGCCTTCTGATATGGATCTGACTTTTCTGTTTTCTCCTCTATGTGCTTCCCCCTCCAGTAAATTTAGTACAGACAACTGTCAATTTTTGGATCTGAGAAATATTCCCACAGACGGCATACACGGCCGTCTTGTCAAAAAAGATCTGTCAAGTTTTTAGTTTCAAAATGAAAAATTTAATTATTGCGGAATTATTGGATGATTTCGGTGATATCCAAATTGTAAATAGTGTGCAAAGCATTCTAAATATAGTGCGCGTTGTCATGGATAACAACATGACAAACGATTGGAGTTTGTTGGATGGGATTGAGCGCGAAAACCGACCCAGAAATGCAAATTATTTCGAACAAACAGTTCCCCGATACGACGACTTCCTATTCAAGGAGCAGGTTTGTAGTCTAAAGGCGCAGCAAACTACCAATAAACACTTCGCAACACGTCAAGCTGGCTAACGGATGACTGGCTATGTTGCTTTGGTGACAGAGGCGCCGGTGACATCTGAGAACTGTCAAAATTGCTGATTTTAGAAATTGACCGGAAAAATATTCAGATCCAGAGGGGAAATTGTCAGATCCAAAAGTGTCAGTGGTCTGTACTAAATTTACCGGAGGGGAAAGCAAATGGAGTAGAATTTGAGAAATGTCAAACCCTGATCCGCTCGCAGGAACGCAGCCAATGAACTCAAATGTCAAAATGTCTTCATTTCGAAGACATATTGAAAAATGTCATCAGCTAACTTATGCTGGATATTCACGGACGTCCAAAAAAATGTTTCCTAGTCGAAGCCAAAATTTCCCCGGTCGCACTATGGATTTGAGAGGGAAATTTTGGCTTCGATCAGGGAAAATTTGGATTTGGACCGTCTGTGAATGGGATGCTTGGATGTTTACACAGTTTTCGTCTAAAAGGACAGTTGTAGTAGGTCTTTGCGTCGATTTTCACTCAAGAGGTGAGGGTTTCAAATTCTGCCCCCAGAACATAGTAAAAAAATTAGCGCCGACAACATATCTTCTCTACGCTACTGGCACACCTCCCAGAAAAAAAAAAAACAAAAATATCACTTACCTGATGCCAAAATCCTTGACTTTCTCTTGCCCTCTGCAACGTTAATATCAGCTTCCCGCACGCCCTCTGATTCCAGAATAGCCGCACGTTTCCGTCTCTCAGCTTCCACTTGCATCTGCATGGCTTCATGTACCCGAGATGGCAACTACATGCACATAACACCATTAAAAAACTTCATCTCATCCAAAAAAAAACAAGAAATGGATAAGTTACCCGAATATCTCGAATTTCGTAACGCAAGCACGTTATACCCCACGCTTCGCTGGCCTTGTTGATCGAATCGACAATGCTAACGTTAAGTGCTTCACGTTCGCGGAAAATTTTATCAAGCGACATTTTGCCCAACTCCGATCTCATTGTGGTCTGAGCCAGTTGAGTTATAGCAAATTCAGGATCCTCGACGCCATATGAAGCTGGAATAGGGATGGAGTGCAAGTTACTTCCCCGACTCCCTCGTTTTGCACAACAGGAAACATTCATTTACTTACCCCGATAAGGATCGATGATTCTCAAGTATAGGACACCGTCTATACTTAGCGTAACGTTATCCGACGTGATAGCACTTTGCTTCGGCACGTCTATAGCGATTTCCTTTAGACTTTGAACGTACTTGATGCGATCGACAATGGGCAGGAGAACATTCAGACCGGGCTCAAGTATCCGATGAAATCGGCCCATTCGCTCTACGATCCAGGCCTGCAATGATGTCCTTTGGACATATAGAAGAGATCATCAAAACATCGGGGATGCACTCACCTCTTGTTGTGGAACAAACATAACAATGGTATTCAGCGGCGTCGAAACTTTTGTGCGGCAGATCTGTGATGATAACTGTACACTACCCTTCTGTAGCAACCCATTCTGGAATTTGTGAAATGAGATTTTTTCGGTAAGCTTTGAAATATACTGCGCACTGCAGAGCGTCTTACTTTTGCAAAATTAATGTATGTGGAACAGACACGAGACGAACGAAACATGTCCACGAAAATAGTTTCTCAGTTAAAGAATTATCACGACCAAAGTAGTAGGAATTTCTGACGTTTGTTCGACTGGAATTGATTGAGGTTAGGTATTCGTAGGTCAAAGATCTGTCGATTAGATTTTTTTGCAATCCGGTCAAATAGAAATTATTTACTTTAAACAGCGCTGAAGTCCCTCAAATGAAAATCAATTCAAGAATCTCTGATAAATTGTACGTATTGCTATTTTCATTTTCTGAACTTGTCCACAATACTCACCACAGTCTGCCAAACCACACTACTGGTACGGAGTCTACCAAACCGTTACACATGCATCAGAAGAAGAAGACACATGTCGCTACACCAACAACAACACGTTATTCCGTCAACTTCACAAAAGGATTTTTTGTAGGTTTGTGGTTCGGTCGCAGTTTCACTTTCGCCATCGTTGAATTCTTGTTTGTTGGTCGAGACGTCGCGTTGCCAGTGCATTGTTTCTACGTTCAGCACCTAAGAAGTTCGGTGGAAATGTTTTAAACGAGAGATTTTCAACATTTCATCGGAAGACACGGTGAATTTTTCTTTGTGCCGCCCGAATGAACGGCGTGCAGAGTTCGTCGCGATCTGTTGTTGCAAAAAGCGCCAAGACGGCGGAGTCGCAGGAAAGAAAACATCAGCTTAAAAGCAAATAAAATCGTAAGACATGAGTGCCGGACTGTTGGAGGAGACGAAAAGCGTGCTTCGGTCGCTGATAATATCGAGTCCGCATGGGATGACGGTGGACCGATTGAATCGGGATTACCGCGACATGGAAGGACGTTCGATTCCCTACTCTCAGCTGGGGTACAACAAGTTGGATGCATTCCTGCGATCGTTGAGCGATACGTTGGTTGTGAGTGTGATGTGCTTTTTTCATGGCTCTGGATCGCACTTTGTGTTTTCTCAGGGCCATGGTAACGTTTGTTGGGGGGAATGGCACGTTTATTCATGTTTTTTTTTTGCTTGTCTCTTTCAAGGTAAGTGGTACGGGCTTCAATGCAACTGTGACGGCGATTGCTTCGGAAAAGACAGCGCATATTGACAAAATGGTCACGAAACAGAAGAGTTCGACGAGACATCGTGCGATCAGGAAGGCGCCAGAAGTGTAAGTAATCCAATAAATAGATACCAAATAAGGGGGGTTAGCGTGCAAAAGGTGTGGTAGTTCTGAATTTTCGATACGTTGTATAGGTCGTTGGGGTAGTAAAAAATCCAAATTTGCATCACTCTCCCCCTGTACTCCCCCGCTGTCTTGGGGAAAAACTAGCACATTTATCAGGTTTTCGCCTGTAACTCAGTTCCAGTCCATTTTAACGGAAAATACATACAGTCCATTTTTGTAGAGCACAGATTTAAGTTTCCTCTTGAAATTTGAGTTAACATTTGAATGCTAAACTAAACCAAGTTACACTCCCAGCCCCAGCAAAGACATGCTCCGTTTTCGTCTTCGCTACTCTAATCTGCTCTATTGCGTTTTTTGTCGCTTATACTGCTCTACTTTGCTCTGTACAATCCCATTACCCCTTTAATGATTCCTAGAATTTTGATAGTTCGCTCTTGGCAAGTTGTGTCACTCCATACTTAAACAACTCTTTGCTGGCGTCACAGCGTGTTTCGTGATTGGAAATTCTGTTCTCGCTCGTCAATTTGTTTGGAAATTGTGTTTAAAAGTGTAAATATCCCTTATTAATTGGCATGGCGGCATGGGATGGGAAACATGTCGTTCAGCAGACAAATCACGAATCAGAGAAGGGGCAATGGATAAGTACCGGAATCACGATATTTTCGGAAACTCACCCATTTA
Source organism: Chloromyia formosa (assembly GCA_964017055.1). Taxonomy (NCBI): domain Eukaryota; kingdom Metazoa; phylum Arthropoda; class Insecta; order Diptera; family Stratiomyidae; genus Chloromyia; species Chloromyia formosa. Next base: position 12,151,677 of record OZ024818.1, on the reverse strand, counting down.
TTGGCACTGCTAATATGCACCGCGAAACTTCATGTGATTATCCAAGAATTCTTGGGGAATATCGCGTGAAACTGGAACAGCGCGACAGCGTTAAAGCGGGGTCTTACTGTATCTCTTCTCTCAATTCTGTCGCTGTTTCCTGTAGATCGTTTACCTTTCACGCAGAATGATGCCAAAGGTCAGTATCGAGACAAGCTCGCTTAGTATTGTGGGACTACATTTGATATCAAGCTTACCAATTTCTTTTTAGCTAACACCAGCTACTTGTGATACTGTCGCGGCACGACACTTGCAATTCAAATTAATAAAGTTACTAAATAAACACCATATTCACCACTCTGCACCGCAGAAATGTGGGCATCGTCCAATCTGATCCTCTATGGCCAGTTTCACACGAATCGTGCGATATACGAGTTTTCTCCAAAAACACCAGTGGCAAGGGAGCTTTGTATGTGCGACGATTGAACTAAAATGCACGTTCGTATATAAATAGCTTGCTGACACTGGTGCTTTTTGCTAGAAACTTGTATACCATACGTGCCACGTGAAACCGCGGCCTTTATGTACATACATACTTAAAATCAAATCGCAATTGCGATTTTTCAGCTGCGAAGAATGGAATTCTGCATCGGCCCTAATGTCTCCACTCACGATCGCGCACAAGCAGGACCGAATTTCCATGGAACTATCCATTTATTGATGGTTCAGTGGAAGTTCGGTCGTGGTTGTACGCGATCATGTGTGGCAACCTTAAGAATTTGCTCCGTTCGGAACATGATTTTAACGGGGCAGCGGAGATCGCCGAGATATTTTGTGGCGATCCATCGTCAGATCGATCTGACGACGCGTCGTATCGCACAGTCTATGGCGGGTCTTACTTTTGGCCAAAACGTCAGATGCATATCGACCAGATGCAGTTATCTAGTAGCCGGCGGACAAGGAAGACGTAGTTTTGCTAAGTGGCTGTATTCACTGCGCAATAGCTAAGAATTATTTACGCACTAGTTAAAATTCCGTTATAGATACATAATTTTTTGATGAAGTGTCTTATAGTGTAGTTTGTTGTGTAAATCAGCGCGCATGTGGGCCAGCGTCTGTAATTGGGTGTTTTGTTGAATAACTTGATTGGTTCAGAATCGTCTAGAGGGGCAACCAAACTTACAAATCCAGACGATACAATCCTGTGTGGATTTGCCAACCGACTGGAGCTTCACAAAGCCCAACATAGCCTGCGTTCACATTTTTGAGCGTTTCGGTTATTCAGCAATTGAAATGCATGTAAACGGAAAAATCAGTGATTTTTTCCGTTTGCATGCATTTCAATTGCTGAATAACCGAAACGCTCCAAAATGTGAACGCAGGCATAGTCACGGGGAAGGAAAAAAATGTCGTCCAGAGATGCCCATGTGGCCATTAAATTTAATTCGTATTTAGTGTATCTGTTGATTCCTTGACTATTGCGCTAAGAGGCAATAAACGTTTATCGCAAGTGTAGACCTCCTGGCGTAACAGTCATCACGTGTACCGAATGTCTGCTGATTATCCACTTTCCTCGCTGGTATAATTTTCGTTCTTTCAATTTCACCACTCTGGTGAGTTGAATTTCTAATTAAATAACGGTTCAATTTAAACAAAGATGGCGAGTCGCATGTGAGATTTCTATACATGTCAACGTTTGTGATATTAGAATCTTAGTAAGATAAGATAGTTTCACTGCTTTTTATGCGAACTTTGAATTCGCGCTAAATTTTCACATTTATTCATATCCTTTTGTCATTAAATTTGCGTGTACACAATTTAGTAGCGGTACAAGTTAACGGTGAATAGCCACATGGCGATAGTCCTCATGTTGACTACGTACCATTGGTCACGTTTATGCCGTGGAACTGTTAGTGCATTTAGAGCGCCGTAGCGTGTCGTAGCGCTAGAACTTTCCCGCTTCGTGATTGCGATCGCTCAACTGATCTGCTCTTGATCAGCGACTTCCTCTTCGTAGTAAAAATTTATTCAGCTGGTATGTGCGTTGTCACATGAGTGACATTTTTTTTGTACTAAAGCGCAAATAGAATCCGCGTCTAGATTCGTGTCGTGCCAAAGGAAGTAAAGTGTGATGCTAAAAAATAGTTGCAGCCGTGCCATCACACTTTAGCGACGACTGTCAATATACGAGTAGTGTGTCAGCTGTTCAGTCACGAAACAAGTCTTGTGGCGGTAGCGGCTCCTCAAATGTGTAGTGGAGGCCTAGATATATAAAGAACAGATGGAAATAGGCACAGAGTGGGGGTAAAACTTTGAATATCGAGTTAATAGGCGCGTTTTTTCAAGATCCATATAGAGCAGAGCAGGTAAGACCACACAACTACACTAATGCTGGAGCCACACCTGCGTTAATGTTTAATGCTTATTAACACAATAATTAATGCCTAGAAAATCATACCGCAAACTACGCGGTAATAGGAATGGCCACACTTACGCCAGAACCTGAATGGACGCAGAAAGCAGCAGCAGCGGCAGTAGCAACTACAACAACATGCAGATCTGCTTTCGCCGCTGTCGGTGCCACTGCGTTCAAGATTTGAAATTAAAGGTGTTCGATTATAATTAAAGAATTTTGAAATTGTGGTTGAGGCTTCTGTGCTTGTATATTATTTAATGAGTGTGAATTGTATGACAAGTGTGAATTGTCACTTGACAATGCTAGTGTGGTCACCACGAACAACGCGTTAAAAAACGTTTAACTTGACGACCGACCCGCATCCAAGTTATCGCTGAATTTTCAATGCTATTATAAACGGCGTTAATTAATTAGTCCGTTATATCGCGGCTACACCTATAGCGACCGCGTGCAAATGGGGAACAGTGCGCATGCGCGAATTACAGAGTGGGGATAGCACTATCATCCATCTATTCCTTGTATGTATATCTATGAGTGGAGGGGATATTTTGATACGTAGCGCTACCTGCTGCCTGAATGCAGCCTACGTTTCAGTATTAACTAGTCCCAGTAAACTAGCCACGATGTATACATCGGATTAGTTGATTGGACTAACTCTTAGGCCCAAACCAGAATGAACGCAGAATGCAGCAGCAACGGCAGCAACAACAACAGCAATAGGTAGATCTGTCGCTATGACAGATCTACCTGTTGTTGTTGCTACTGCTGCATTCTGCGTTCATTCTGGCTTGCGCCTGAGCTTTACTTGCGATGCGGTACTGGACTATAAAAAAATTGGATTAGATTTGCGTTTCCGTTATTGACGGTTGTTTTCGTCGGCGTTTGTTTTGTTGGAGGCAGTGGTATATGAAACATAAAACTGTGATCGCTGCCGTAGAGCTACAATTCTCTTAAGCGCTACAATCTCTCTGCTTGGTGAATGCAATCGTTCAATCGAGCGTCTACTTTTTCCCCGGAGCGAGAGTTTTCCACGCTCCCTTTGGGCACTACATTTTCCTTGACAGTTCACAGCTGGTACATGTGTCGTTCGTTTTCAATGATTTTACCAATGGGTGGGTCTAGAAGATACCAAAGAGCGCGAACTGCTCGCGAGCGGTTCCGCAACTTGTCGGCTATGCAGTCTGCGCCTGGTCAACGCATCTTTTGTCACACAGTCTTTATATGAAAGTCAATGAGCAAGAAGAAGGAGAAAAGCGTGAACGGCGAACAGAAGTATTTCCTGCTCGGTAATCACTTGATCATGATCACTTGAGCGGAAGTGGCTCAGTATCTTCTGAACCCACCCAGTAGGTATGTTTGTATGTATGTATGAGAGTGCCGGGAAACAAAAGATTTTGCATTCATTTCGCGGCTGTAGAGTTGTATCTTAGTGCAAGTGTTCATGGAGAACGAGATTTGTTTGTGTTGATGAGTCGACACGAATCAGCTGTTCATCAGAAACATTTGCCTTGTGAAGATTGTGGTAGGTGGTAAGTGTATACAGAAAACAACGAATCGGCTTAGTATTAACTCCAGTGTATTGTGGAAGCTAGGAGTCGCTCCGTAGCCGCTTAGATGTTGCTTGAATGAGCCGTATTTAGTTTCCTTATGTATCCCGAAACATTTCCCACTTTCACTGCTTCAGTCTCGACATTTTAAAGTACATAACACACTTCCCTTGCCCCTTTACAGAAAGGAAAGAAACAATCGCGAAATTCAGCAGCAGCCTAGATCACAGCCAAGTCCGCGGCAACAAACAGCATATTCTTCAGGGGCTCACAAAAGTCAATCGAATCAAAATATGTTGCCCAATCGATCGCTACTGCAGGATTCGCTCATGTACCATGCACAACATCAGCAGATGCAAGCCATTCAACAGCAGCAACTTCAACAGGCCGCCGCCGCTGCCTACCATCAAAAACTTCTGCAAGCAGCAGCATATCGGCCAAACACGCCAGTCTCGCACTCCTACACGAACATTTTAAATCACCCGATATATTCGTCGCAACAACAGAAATTCGACAATTGGCAAAAATTTCAGTATTCATTACAAATCGCGCAACAACAGGCTTATAAGCAGTATCAGTACCCGTCGTCGCCGCTGCTTCAAATGTTGGCTGGTAGAGATCTTAAGCACGTCTCTAATTCTGTAAGAAGCAGCGACAACCCATCTCAGGCAGCAGAATCAAATGATAGGAACAAACAAATTGACAATAGTGCAGTCGGTCAGAATTGTTCTTCGGCCGGCGTCGCGAAAGATGCAGGAGTTGTTGCGAGCGATCACAAATCCGTTCCAGCACCTGTCCAAAATGTCGAAGAGAAAAGATTCGAAAATTTGACTCGAATTAATGAAAAACCAAATAGCAATCATGATTCGTCTAGTATTTCAACTTTATCTCGTGGCGGTCAAAGTGATGAGAAAGGAAATGATAAAAAATCAGCGACACCTAGCTCGGCCAATGAACGATGCAACGGCGATGCTCGCCATGATGATGACGACGATGCGCTTAAAGATATATCTAACGAATATCTTATGCAATTAGACAAAACTTTTTCGGCATTGAATGTCGAATCAGAAGACAAGTTCAATAGGCCAATTAACAGAATTGTGCAGAATAACGCCGAAAGTCGAAAGGAGCCCGATAATAGAACGTTTGCTAAAAAGCAAAAAGAAAAGAATGAAGCTGAGGCTGTGCCTGAGCTACAAAAGGTATGTAAATTGCAAAACACCCGTCATGTATAACATTCTAACCGATAACTTTACAGAATGATATCGTGTTTCAAGTGGACTTTCCGGTCGGTACCGTCCAATACGGTGAAAATATTCCGCCATCGCAACTCCCAAAAGATCTTCTGGACGCCAGCTGGTTTGGCATTTTTGTCACGGAGGTAAAAAAAAGCATTGATTTGCGTTTATCTGAGTAAGATCTTAATCTCTTCTTCTCTTTTCCAATGCAGATTCATAATCCATATAAATTTTGGTTCCACTATCAGAGTGACAGCCACGAGCTAGACATATTGATGCAACATATTGAGTAAGTTCCGTTTTCAGCTAAGCGGGTATCTATGTATGCCAGCCTGTGTCAATAATGCAATTTTCTTCTTGTTTTCACAGAAATATTTATACGGCATTAGGCCAAGAGGAATTGAGACTGAAACGTGCCTGCTTCAAGCCTGGACAAGTATGCTGTTCATTGTTCATGGGCCTGTGGCATCGAGCAGTTATTTTAGAGGAACCTGAACTCAGTAAAGTTAAAGTAAGTACTGTTTTTTTTCTTGTATTCCATTAAAGAACTAGTGTCTCAAATGAGAATCTCTCCCTCGCCCTGACAGGTATTTTTTGTTGATTACGGAACAGTATGCAGCGTCGGAATAGACGAAATAAAATTTTTACTCACCGAATTTGTCTCATTGCCGTGCCAAGCCCATCGAGGATCACTGGCCCATATCAAACCCGTGAAACATCGATGGAATCGCGAAGCAACTTATGCATTTTTGGAGATGGTTTCCGACTTACACTTGTACGCCAAGGCAACCGAAATTGACGAAACGGTAATTATTCTCCAGTGGTCATTTCGAACTAGGTATATGTTGTAAGCTTTTAGCGCCCGTCATTTCACGAATTGCTGGGCAAGCAGTGTATTGATTTGATTACATTGTATATCGCCGTAATTTCAGGAAATCGCGGCAAATTGTGAATAAAATGCTGCAAACTGCCCTAAATGCTCGTCATTTAGTGTAATATTTGTTGCCGCCTGATGTGATGTACGCAAGGTGGTTCGTACAACCTAAAGCGGGAATTGCCGCTTTAGGCAGTACAAACCTACCTTACATACATCATCATAACATTCTTTTTTTCTAATTTTAATTAAATAATAACAACTCGACGGACATATAGTTTCTCAAAATTCCGGCTTATATTGCAATGTTACCATATTTGCCGGCACTGCCGAGCGATTTTACGAAGTGATGAATTTCGGCTAAAGGCCTACGACATATATACTCTTTGAGTTGAATTTTTCTTCAACACACACGCACCCTTCACAACATTTTCAATTACTGATTTCAGGAGAAAGTTGTATCAATGATCCTGACCGATACAAATAAGAAAGTTGATTTTCAAATAAACGAGGCGCTCATACGCAAAGGACATGCTAGAATAAGCTCAACGCTTGAATCGGTGACGTCACCCGAATCTGCACAGGTATAATATGAATTCAGAGTTCAGAGATTCAATGACAACATCACCGTGTGATAAGATTATGTTGCTTCAGCTCATTTCATTATATTTTTGTGTATTGAATTTACAGAATTGAACGCAATTGTTTTTTTATCAAGCGTCGATTTGACATTTTAATAGTTTTGGATTTTAACAACTTTTTTCTGTGATTCTGTATATGTATACAAAAAAAATGTTATTCATATGTACATATTACATATCAATTGCAACATGTTTTTATTTTACCTAGTCGCTATTTTGGAAAAATTATTTATGCGCTCTAGATGTAGGATATTGAAAATATGTCACGAATATTATGAATATAAGATATTCAGGAAGTTGGAAATATGCGTAAATCTCTCGATTATTTATATGATTAGGATTAAACAAAAGTAGTAGCCGAATGAAATGTTTTGAAGCAGCAAAATAAACTTTGTGAATAGATAATAATGCATTTTGTTTGAATATGAACAAATATTGATTCATGGAGTGTCACCTTCATTTTCAGCAGAATCGTCGAAAACATTTCCAACAATTGTATCCAACGTAAGTATATTTTGTATTTTTGAGACGTATACAAATTTACAAAAAATCGGAAATTTTCATGTGTGTTGAAGCTCAGATTTTAGTTCGCGTAATTTATAACTTCTGATTTTAGAATTATGGTGCTAAGTTGGTATGATAGGGCAATTGGTCGACAGGAACCCGCTAAGTTGGTATGATGGGGCAATTGGTCGACAGGAACCCTTGTGCATACAAACACCCAGACACTCTAGACCCGGAAACGAGTTTGACAAATAGTAAATAACTGGCGCAACAGTCCAATTTGAACCATTCGGAGTCTGTTGATTAAACGGCTCTTTAAGAAACAGATCCCGTTTAAACGGCGATTACACCCGGCCTTTAGGGCTTAATGGTCATAGTAAGTTTGGGTACCACTGATGTTGACGAGCTCACCGGACATTTGTACATTTATTCGGATCCGAACCTGATTGTGACGCGCTCGTTAGCCGTGAGGTCTCTGTCGCCACTCTATGACAATGCAGGGGTTCATTTCTATTACAAAGGCATTATACGAGGGCGGTTCAAATATGATCGAGACAAACGCTGTAGATGGCGCGCCTATGTTTTGAAGGTCGCGGCTTGAGTATATGATAGCTGGGTCCCTTGCGAATAGTGTGGCATAGTTTTCGTCGCGAACGCACGTTTCACGCGCGTGCTACGACCATTAGTGAACATCAAGTGCCGACCGCCGTTGTGCAACGTATTGTCATTCGTTTTTTGGTGTGGGAAGGCGTTAAAAACACGGAAATTCTTCGGCATTTGCGAAATCTGTTCGGTAGTGAGTGCCTGAGTAGGTCTGCTGTGTTTAAATGGGCCAAAGCGTTCAAAGATGGCCGCGAAACCGTCGAGAATGAGCCGCATGATCGTCGACCGCGAACCAGCATCACACCAGACAACATTCGCCGCGTAGAACAACTCATTTTGGAGGACCGTAGGATGAATGTTCGAAGCATTTCGGCTGAAGTCGGCATTAGTATTGGTAGTGTAGAGTCTATCATCCACGAACACCTTCAATATCCCAAAATAACGGCGCGATGGGTTCCCAAACTGTTGAATTTCGCGCGCCCTCATACCGCGCGTTTCACGCTCGATACAATATCAGAATTGGGGCGGGAGGTACTAGAACAACCCCCTTACAGTCCGGATTTATCACCCTGCGACTACCACATGTTTGGACCACTGAAAGAAGCGCTCGGAGGACACCGACGACGAGGCAGAGGAGTTCGTGCGCACATGGCTGTGCAAGTAGCCCAAGGAATTCTTCGATACCGGCATCAAAAAACTTCCGGAGAGGTGGCAAAAATGTGTAACTAGTGAGGGGAATTACCTAGAAAAACTGTAAATGAATGAACCTGCACCCAATTTTTCGATCAAAAACAATGTCGTCATGCCACAGTCTCTGTATTTGTTGGACATTGTGTGATTGACGGGTTGGTGGGCATCCGAAGATGCCCGTGGGGACGGAGCCTAAGGTCGCATAATGACCGTGATGGCTGGGCCGTTCCATCTGCCGAAGAAAAAGGCCGCTCAACGAGCTAAGCAGCGGCGCCTATGCTTGCTGTAACTTAGTTCGATAGACGTGGGTGGGTTTTCGCTGCTCGTTGTCCCTGGCCTTTACGTAATAATAAAAATTCATAGGTGTGAGCAAGACAACACAAACAGGGGAGACAAAAATGGGGAGTTAAAAAGGTGGGGCGGACGGCTCAGATGCCCTTGCGCTCGCAACGGGGTCCGGGTGTAATGGGACCCTCGGCCTCTGATTTCGTACCACATACGACATATAACTACTCGTCTGGTGCTGCTTTCGATCTGTCGGTGGAAGCAGCACGACCAGACCAAAATATGGTTCATTACTAGGCCTGTTCGGTACTCAGATTTCAGTACCGCTTCCGGCTATTCTGAGTATCGATATTGCAAGCGGTTTCCCGTTAGTTATTCTCGGCACTCGTTTTAGTACCGGTTTCTTGATTACCGTTGTTTTGAGTAACTTTTTTCGGTTTTTATGAGTATCGGTTTTCGAGTATCGGGTTTTTTTTCGATTTTTGAGTAGTAATTTTCCCCCTTCTTTAAAACTATGAGTCAGTTTTTTTCAGTATGGGTTTTATACTGATTTGTAGTGGTGTTCAAAAAACCGATACTAGTAACGGATATTGAAAAACATTGGGTGGACTTGGATTGTGATTAATAGCGAGATGAATATCAATTTGAAATTAGATACTATTACTATCATTTGAAGCACGTATCGCTACCGGAAGTGAACGTATATACGTACTCAGAACTGTACTAAAAATAAATAAATAAATAACTGGCGCAACAGTCCAATTTGAACCACGGTCTCGAGATGAGTTAGCATCATCTCATTTTCTAGATCGTGACGGTTTTTTTGCAGAGGTATGTGATCAGCAACACGCTCAACCGAGTTATTTACCCCATAATGGATACTCATTTAACAGCTGAGTGGGCTCATAGTCCGACACGTAAATCCCCGGAAACGAACTGGGGCCCAGTGCGTTGAAGGCGAACGTGCTAACCGTTGCGCCATCCGGACTACAACTAAAAAAACAACGGAAAAGCCGGTATTCAAAAAATCAGGCAAAAACAGATACTTAAACCGTTAAAACGGTACTAAAAAAAACTGCACAAAACGGATACTCAAAAAAACCGCTAGAAAGGTACTCAAAAAATTGGCTCATTGTTAAAAATACCGGTACTTAAAAACCGGTACTCGCCAAGATGGTACCAAAATCGGCTCTAGGAACAGGCTTCTGTGAATTCTTTCTATTCCATAAGTTCAAGCGATAAAAGTATCCATGGATGAACTAAACGCCATGCCGAAACCATCGTTTCTGCAACATCAGTATTCCTTCTCGGATGTGAGAGTCTGGAAGGCTGTGAAAATATTCATCTACGGCCCTCTCAACTTCTTCATTGAATTCGAAGCGCTTCCCAGGAACAAATTTCTTTAAGTTTGGGAACAGATGGTCTGAGGGTGAGGGGGGATGGTCGAGCAAATCGTACCCCAAATCTCGCATTTTTCCTATCGCCAACGCACACTTGTGTACAGGTCTAGAAGTTTGGAGTAATATTCGCCTGTTATTGTTCTGTTTTTTTCAAGGTAATAAATTAACAGGATCCCTTTCGCATCCCAAAACACGCTGGCCATGACCTTTCCGGTAAATGCTTGCGCAGAGCTTCCGCATCTCTAATTCTTTGTGCAAGATGTTTCGCACCCTTTTTTCCGATATCCCCACAGCCTCAGCAATATCACTCACTTTCATTCGCCTATCGTCCAACACGATATCATGCACTTATTCAATTGTTTCCGGTGTGGTTGCGGTTTTTGGCCGTCCTTCACGTGGGTCGTCTTGGAGGGACGTGCGACCACGTTTAAATTCAGCTGCCCATTATTTAACGGTTGATATCGAAGGAGCACAGTCCCTGTAAACTTTTGTTAACTGCGGATGAATTTCCTTGGGGGTTAATACATCCAAAACGAAGAATTTTATGACCAAACGATATTCAAGTTTCTCCATTTTAACGAAAAACACGTAAGACGTCTATTGCAAAAGTTCGTGTAAACAAACTACTTGAGAGAACAGTCATACGAACTAATGACACGTGCACCCAGGCAGAAAACATAAATTTTTGCTGATTGTAACGGTATTTCTGTGTCAGGCCGAGAACTTTTCAGCATACACTCGTCCATATTTCGGCATTGAAAATTTCCTTGCTTTCATTCGGCATACCAACTTAGCATAAATCTGTAGCTTAGCTTGATATCGCGTCATTCACTTCGCGTCTATTCCGAAACCTGGATCCCTTTAATTAAAAAAAAAGTAGATTTTTTTTTTTTTTGTATAATTTTTCTTCACACATGTAAAGGTTAGATATAATATTTGAAGAGGACAGCATTAATATCACTGAATAAAAAAAATTGTGGAAAACTAATAGCCGCATTACACAAACACACATTACACATACGAGTACCATCCCGAGCCAGTGCAATCATTACTCCGTTGATCAACTTTGAATATAATGATCATCACAAAGCAATGCACTTCATTGACTTACCTTTTTACATTAATCGAGTAAAGGGCAAGAACATCGCCCAGGGCAATGGGTTGGTACTCGGTAAAAAAAGTAGAACACATGTCCAATCACTGACTCGGTGAAATTTCCACTTCTGGCCACTACGGCGGAGTACCGATTGCACTGTTTCGGTAAGTGTAATACGGGCGAAAAATGGCACGTATTTTTTAACAGACCTTGTATTTTCCCCTCTGTGTTTATTCACGCATTATTCAGAATAAAGTGGAGTGGGACATTGCGAGGCAAGTCACAATGACTTAGTTTTTACTGGTATTTAGCTTAGTTATTTTGGGTGGTGGTGGATAGCGAGGCTGAGTTATTGTGACTTAGACTCGCAATGACCCACTCCACTTTATTCTGAACAACTTGTATTTAACCGTTTGACTATGCATACGTCTTGGGATATAGCATCTCTCTAACTATGGACAAATTGTATTCAGTAATCGTTTCCCCCTTAATCATTAAAAAAGGATCTGACCATACCAATTTATCATTTTGCAGATTCACAATGCTTGAAACGGGTGAATATCCAAGCTTTGCCGAAATCACAACCCTGCTGAGCAAGGGCATTGATTTTGAGAGTTTACAAGATGAAAACATAATACCAAACATCGATGGCGGCCATAGTATTGATGAGATTGCCAAAAAGCTTGTTGATCCCCGAAATATGATTTATCACGACGAAGAACCAGATAATGTTGCCGAGAACAAATCGAACGAAACGTTGACACACAGTTTGACTGAAAACGAACAAAAAGAACTGGACGCCATGACGACGAAAGGAGAACAGAATTCATCGGATTGTGAACATTCAAGCATCTCATCGATATCGCAAAATACGAATCCATTCTTTATGCCGCCGTCGTCCAATTCGGGTGCACAGAATGAACAAACTGCAGATACACCAAATATGCCGGACACACTTGTAAATAGTGGCTTCCCGACAATGTCCACATTGAATCCAACCAATCCTTTTCTGTCGGAATCTGATTTCGGGGTCGCTGCCTACAGTGCAGCTTTGGAGCCGGCGAATTTTGCAAATAGTGTACCGGTCAGTATGAATTCACACTACAATATGTCTGCATACCAGAATTTGATGCAAAATATGCCCGATATTGTCCAACACCAGTCGCATATGTTAGCACAACAGCAAATGTTGAACAGTTATGGGACGATGATGAATGTTCCTTTTCCGACGACGTCATATTCAAATTTTATGCCTCCTGTCAACCATAATTTGGCGTACAGCGTTCCGATGGCAAATGTGCAGCCGATGCCTACGGATTCTGTACGAGTTGTAAGGCCCCCACCTGGATACGAGTTCATGCCGAGGAAAAAACGCTTTTCCATCATTTAGAAGGAGTCGGGGAGGTTTTGGACATTATTAAATCATGCAGACAATATTTAATGGTGGAATTCTGTTATAAGACTATAACGATAGACGTTTAAAGCGTATGAATTTTTGTAATGATCGTGAGCTGGAAACGATTAGAGATTTTTTTTATTACGTTTGATTGAAAATTAAAAAATGTCCATTTATGCAGTTATGTGATCGATTTGGAAAATCATAAGTATGTATGTATGTAGCCCCCAAGTGGCACAGTTGAATTTGACGTGACATCCTATTTTATTGTACTTTTAATCATTGACCAAATTTAACTTGTTTTTTTTTTTATTAATGCTTGAAATGTAAAGAAACATATTTTTTTTCGTTTTACTGCCTTTTATACGGTAATATTAATGAAATGTGAGTTTGAATATTAGTATGTATTATGTCATCAGGGATTCTATGTTGATTCATCAAAATTAGGTATATATGAAATTTATATATTTGTAACAACGATATTCACTATGTAATAATGATATTTAGACACATAAACTAAACGTAGTAATAATATAACTTGGACAACTTTGTTGATTATGAAATAAATGAAGCAAATTATTTTCTTACAAAACTTGTTACTATGAATTCTATTTATCTGTAGCCTGTGCTGGAGTGATCACAGATATACTTTGCAATCGCCTCTTGTATAGTTAGTATTGCCAGAAGCGGCTGAACGACTAGCGTAATCTTGCGACTATCATAAAAGCGACAATCACGGCGCATTATTTGTGTGTAATTTAAGATTTTTGCGATCGTTAGATGCCGGCCTTAAGGTGCGTTTTGCTAGGCACACGACCGTCACACATCGTTCGCGATTAGCGATCAAGCCATAGAGCAGGGAACACTATTTGTATGTATCTTTTTGATAAGCGCATAACAGCAACCACTAAGAGCGTTGCTATTTTCGCAGATAGCCAACCCGCGATTAAGGCGTTAGAATCTGGAACCTCATCGAGAATAGTTAAACAATGCCGCGAGGAGCTGGGTGGAGAATTTTCCTCCTATGGATTCCAGGACATAGGAATATAGCGGGGAACGAAAAAGCCGATCAACTGGCGAGGCAGGAGTCCGTACTTCGCATTGGGTCTTTCTTTGTTCCGCAACCTCCAGCTCAATAGTTGAAAAATTATGAAGAAACTGTTTCCATTTCACGACGTTTCGCATATTTAATGCTTCTTCAGGTGACTATAATGATAATTATTAAGTTTTGATAGATAAATAATTAGCACTATATTTACAATTTTTAAAAGTTTTTAAATTAGCTGCTACTTATACAATTTTCGTTTAAGGATTGTTCGGACTAGGCTAGTAATTTAGTCGAACAGCAAAAATTTAGTCGAGTAGTTTAGCAAGTGATTTAGTCAAGTCAATCCATTTTGTTCTATTTTTTCGGGCGAGTAGTAAGTATCCCAGTAGCTTGAGTGACTGAAGTGTCAACTTGTTTTATTCGAATACATTACCTGTCTAAGAAAATGTCGCGCTGGAGCGAAGAAACGACTGTGAAATTCGTAACGAAATATTTAGGATTCGAGTGCTTGCGGAATATTAAGTCTCCACATTACAAACATAAGCAGTTGAAGCAATCCGCGTATATTGAATTGAAAAATGCAATGAAAATACCTGGATTTGGCGTGAAGGAAATTAAAGTGAAAATAAAAAACATCAGGTTTGTACGCCTTTATTAGTTATTTATTTTTCAAAACGTCACTCACTTGTGTACTTGACACGACTGTAGCGCGAACGATTTTTTGACAGTAGCGAGTATTTTAGTAGCTAAATTACTGGCTATTTGACTAAATACTCGCACAGTCCGAACAAGCCTTTATTGATTAAAATTTTATAGATATTTATTGTTGTTTCTAATTCCGATTTTGTGTTAAGTGAGTTGTTATAATGTTTATTAATATGTACCGCTTCAAAAAAACTCCTCTTCCATAGTCCTCCGCGTGGGCGCCCCCTGGAACGGCAGTGTTCACTGACCATTGCCAACCAACGTCAACCCGCCAGTGATGGCGGTGCGATGATTTGGTTGAGGTACCCCTGTGGTGTGGGGTGTGAAAAAAATACCACGGCCTTTCCCTTTGAGGGCCTGTCGTTAAAACCGACAATCAAAGGACAGGATGTGTATGCCAGCTACTTGCACTATCCGAAATCTTTATATGCTAACGAAACGTCAACTATGCCTCGGATAAGGACTGACTCAACGGTTACGACTTTTAGCTATCGTACAATGACAAAGATTGGATTCTGGAATGTGCGTACTCTCCTGGACAATGGATCAGAAGGTCCCCAGAACGCACGATTTCTTCAAGTAGAGAGTGAATTTCTGAGGTATAAATTAAATATCTTAGGAGTTAGTGAGATAAGATGGTGGAACAGCGGAGAATTCATCTCTCCAACGGGCAGCACTGTAATGTTGTACTCCGGTAAAGCTACCGGTAGTCGTCGTGAGTCAGGGGTGGGGCTCGTTTTAACCAGAGCCGCGCGAAACTGTCTCTTATCCTGGGAACCGGTCTCTGACAGGGTCTTGACCGCCAGGTTCCGGACCAAAATGAGGAACATCTCAATAATACAATGTTATGCCCCTACTGAACCCGACAATGTCTTGGCAAAAGACTCCTTCTACGAAGAACTAAACGCCGTTCAGAGCAGAACACCTAAAGGTGAGATTATAATGGTTATGGGTGATTTGAATGCGAAAGTTGGCGCTGATAACTATGGGCTCAGACATGTGATGGGGAGACACGGTCTTGGTGATCGTAATGACAACGGTGAAAGATTTGTAGAGTTCTGCAACTTTCACAGTCTCTTCATCGGTGGTACTATGTTTGAGCATAAGGACCACCACAAAATCAGTTGGTCTTCTGTTGATCGGCGCAGAACACAAAATCAGATCGACCATTTTGCCATTAGTAAAAGATTCAAGAGTTGCCTCCTGGACGTGCGAAACAAGAAGGGTGCCGATATTGGGATGGGAAGAGACCATTATCTTATGATCGCTAATGTTCGATTGCGTATTGCAGCCGTGCGCCGCCCCAGCGACGAAAGATCCAGGCCCCGCAAATTCAACACCGCTCGACTAAAAAATCCAGCTGTCTTACAACAATATAATGACCATCTTGCGCAAAAAGCAGCTGAGATAACTAGTCTCCCAGATAGTGACATAAACGAAAACTGGGATGCCATAAAAAATGCGTACATTGATAGCGCAAATACCATCCTTGGCCCAAACCCGGATTGCCGGAATAAGCCCTGGATGTCCGACGCTTCATGGCAGCGGATTGTTGAAAGAAAGGAGCTGAAAGTTCGTTTGACTGCAGCATCAGACGACAATCGAAGCAGCATCGAACTCCTTTACCGTCAGAAAGCTCGAGAAGTTCAGCGTAGTGTGCGACGCGATAAAAGAGTTTATGCCAATTCTCTTTTAGCGTCAGCAGAAGAAGCCGCTAGAAGTAACAACTTAAACGCCGTATACGGTGTCATCAAGGAGTTTACAGGTGGTCGTAACTCCTGCCAACATCCGGTGAAAGATAGTGATGGAAAGCTACTTATCTTGGAAGAAGATCAAATGAGGCGATGGAAAGAACACTTCGCCGCGGTCTTGAACCGTGTAACCTCTGGTGAAGTTCCCCCTCATATAGATAATTTAGCTAACCATCAAAATGTGCGTATACGGTCCACTGCCCCGACTAAAGAGGAAATAGTCACTGCAATTATTGCACTAAAACGAGGAAAGGCCGCCGGACTTGACGGCATCCCTGCCGAACTTTATCAAGCAGCGCCAAGCGTAACTGCCGATTTGCTGCACCCACTTGTTGATAAAGCGTGGAATACAGAGACCTTTCCCACTGAGTGGACGGAAGGTTTGATCATCAAACTTCCAAAGAAGGGTAGCCTCACAGACTGTAATAATTGGAGAGGCATTTGTGTGCTTCCTGCCGTTGCCAAGATAATAGCTAAAATCGTCCTGGAAAGACTAAAGGCCCACTTAGAAAGCACAATTGATGAAGAGCAGGCTGGCTTTCGATCCGGATTCTCCTGTGTCGATCACATTAACACCTTGCGAATCATCATCGAGCAATGCGCTGAATACGATTCTCCGCTTCACTTGCTTTTCATCGATTTCGAAAAGGCTTTCGATAGTGTGAACCGGGATTCTATATGGGCGGCCTTGCGCAGGAGAGGCATCCCTGAGAAGCTTGTGGCTATTATTAAGGCAACCTATGACGGCGCGAAATGTCGCGTTCTACATAAAGGTAAGGTGTCGGGGGACTTTGAGATTCGCAGTGGAGTTCGGCAGGGGTGCATCCTCTCACCGATCCTATTCCTCATTGTGATCGGCGATGTGTTGCATGCAGCCCTATCCGGACTCGACAGAGGAATTCAATGGACTTTGACATCTTATCTACAACATCTTGACTACGCTGACGACATATGCCTACTCTCCCACAAAATCATGGATCTGTCCGCAATGGCGTTAGATCTCGAGAGGGAGGCAAGCAAAATTGGGCTAAAGATTAATACCAACAAGACCAAGGTTCTTAGCCCGCCGTTGCGAAAAAGAAATCCGACACCTATTGCCATCAATATTAATGGGCAGCCTGTGGAGAAGGTGGACAACTTCGTCTACCTGGGTAGCATTGTTGCCGAAAATGGTGGTACGGAGCAGGACATCGCTCGTCGTATCAACCAGGCTAAACGCGCATACGGCATGCTGTCCAAAATCTGGCAGAGCAGTTATCTCAGCATCAAGACCAAGCTGGGCCTGTTTCGCTCCCTGGTACTATCAGTGCTTTTGTATGGGAGCAGTACATGGAAAGTTTCCGTAGGAGTTACCAGAAAGCTGCAAGTTTTCGTCAACTCATGTCTTCGTCGAATTTTAAGAATTTTCTGGCCCGAAACAATATCAAATGAAGAGCTAAGTCGGCGTACGGGTCAGATGCCAATCGACGAATTGATACGCAGGCGAAAATGGCAGTGGATAGGTCACACATTGCGGAAGAGTGATAACTGCATTGCTATGCATGTCATGAAAAGGAACCCCATTTCCAACCAAGGCCGACCAAGAGGAGGTCCTCGAATCACATGGCGTCGATCTGTGGCAAAGGAGTGTCAGGTACTGGGTAAGTCTTTTGGGGAGTTGCACCCCATTGCCCAGAACAGAGTACGATGGCGCGCAGGAGTAGTTGACGCGCTATGCCCCGCTAGGGGTTAAGGCAAAGTAGTACCGCTTCTTTATCAATATTTTTAAACGGTTAGTGTCTCTATCAATAATTTTAATATTATCAAAATCCATTATATGTCCTTCGTCTAGTTGATGTTTTACTAATTTACTATTAGAATTGTTAGCTAATCTATTTTTGTTCTGATGTTCCGTTATTCTTAATCTTAAACTTTTACTAGTTGAACCATAATAATGTTTTGTTATTTTGTCATTTTTGCATGTCAAGCAAGGTGTACTATATACTACATTGCTCTGGTCATTATGACCACCTACGAGTCCATACATGAGTGTCACTGACGAATTCATTCATTCACCGGCTTGAACGAATTCGTCAGTGCTACTCATGTATATACTCGTAGGTGGTCATGTATGGTTTCATTATATGCTTGAAAAATACATAAGTGACTTTAGTCCCGGAGCTAGAACAATGGTCATGATGCCTTTCATCCAGGCCTGGATAATGAGCGCATTGATGTCTTCATCAGGACTTGGTTAGCAGGGAATAACCGTCGAATATAGGATGAAACCCATAGAACATTCGCGTGTGTATATGATGTGGTCATAAGTTGATTGGCTCGGTGCGTGATAGCGGTTCCAAGTCATGATTAGCTAGCATTTAAAATCAAGTGACATGGGTTAAACAGAGCAAGAAACTAGAGCACTAAAAAGGAAGGTACACTCGACGCCATTTTGTGGGCAACCAATGGAGTGTGGCATGCATGTACACATGACAGTTCTCAGCTGTCAACATTAGTGCTGTCTGCTGTAGTCAATGCAGGCGAAGTCAACACATTCTATTTAAGAGAAAATCAAGGTAAATTTAGTCGTTATCACTGCAAGTGTGTTTATCGCGTATCAATAGATACCAATTTTTGTCGGTAAAGCAATTAGTGTTCCCTTATCATGTGAAATTAGTTGCTGAAAGAATGCGAAGTTTACTCCAACTTACAATTTCGACCTCGGACAGACGATTCACCCGGATGGTCATTCCCATTCGAATTATAATTCGATTCTGTGTCCGTCCTCGCGAATTATCATTCTAATATTGGAGCATCATCATTCCCATGAATAATTCGTTGAATGATCATTCGGGTGTATCGTCCGTCCGAGGTAGAATTTTGTAAAACGCTATTTCCTAATGATGTTATTTTACTTCACAGCAGAGTACAAATGCCTGTGAGAAGAAAAAATGCAACGGCATGTATTAGCAGTGGAGAATCGTCTACATCAAAAGCAACAAACGTATGTATATGTATTTTGATATCAATTGATAATTTTTACAAATCTAAACAATGGTTTATTACAGGACAATGAGAAACAGGAAAAAAATGCGCACACAGAGGACTCGATTGTTGCACTTTTGCATGAAACTGAGGTTTTGAAACAACAGTTGAAACGTCTGCGCTCTATTGCAAGATTATACTCTAACTATCCAGCAGTTGCAGAGTACATGCAAAAATATAATGTAAAGTAATTATAAGGCCGAGTGCATATTCGCGTTCGCGTGTTTTATGTAAAACGGATCTTTGCTAGGATGAAACTCCGTCAGTTTGACAAAGATTCGGTGGTTTTCGTTACACCAATGTGTGTTAACTCTTGTGTATTTAAACGAGCAATTAGGTAAGAAATGTGTGCGGCTATATGTCTCATACTGTCCGCTCGTTTGTTTCGTCGCTTATTTCTTGCCTAATTATCTATTGTAAAGGACATAAATCAACCTATTTTTTTTAATACGATGGTGCTCGAGCATTTGTTAAACTGATGGAGTGTCATTCAAGCAAAGATTCAATCCGTTTGACATAAAACACGCGAACGTGATCAACGTGCGCTCAACATATGACTTTTGTAAACGAAAAATTCACCAGAAGCTGAAAGTCACGACAATTTATAATCGACAAACGTTTTTAACAAAGTAGTTTATTTCATTTGCTTAACTGTCAGCATTAAGCTCATATGTTGTAATTGTAACAAATACTTATAAGTTTTACTTTTTTGTAGTATAAATATGTATGCTTCAGGAATATTGTAATTAAAATATCACACATTTTATTGACCAAGATCAAACAACTTATTTTCTTCCTTGTTTCAAGGATGCAGACCCGAATACATTAGCCTTTTGTTTTTTTGTGTTTTCGGAAAAGTTCTTCACACCGTAGGAACGTATGATGGTAAAATGGTGGACTAGCTTTTTGGTTAATTCACACCCGTATTTGCATTTAGGAATCAATCCATCAAGTTTTGCTACTAGTTCACTCATTATCTTCGAAGTCCCAAATTGCAAAATTAAATCTTTGTGCTCATTATAAAAGTGAGCGCAGTTTAGAATTAATTGGAACGTTTCCTTGCATGGTTGCCTCAATCCACCGCGATCCAAGTTTTCGCTCAATTTTTTAGACTCGTTGAAAAAGGACGTGTCTGGCAAATTTTGGGTCGACAAAAATGCGACGCAGTTCGCACAGAGGGGCTTTTTCAGTACTGCATTGGTCGTACTTCCCGCGATATGAAACAGAGTCTTTATATCATACTGGCTGATTTTTCTGGCTAGGATTTCGAAAGGCAGCCTTTCTATCGTTAAATCAGATTCACGCTGCCTGACTCCGGAGGATGAACACAATTTGTCAGTTGTATTACTTGATTGATTTTCCTTGTTATTTGCTGAACAGAAATCAAGCAAATACTCATCTGAGTCGCTGCAGTAGTTCGAGCGCTTGACATCCGAAACGAATTGAGCTATTGAAATCAGCCTGAGTGCGGTTAAGGACTGCAAAGCTGATGGCATTTTCCCTGCTTTCCGGCGAATTTGAGAAAAAATATTTTCGGTTGCATCTTGAGTGAATCGGCTCCCCAGGATGAAATCGAAATTGTTTGCAAGCAGGATTTCCGCGATGTCGGTGAAAGATAGAGTAGCTAAAACCCCGGCATAGTTCAGAGGTTTCCATCCCTTCTCGAAAACAATATCGTTAAACAACTCAATCATGCCGTGGAGGAAAATGTAGTTCCTATCGCTGTTTCGTGAGGTGATGGAAGTTTTCCTGACTTTAGAAGTCAATAGCGAATACCACTCGTATATCTTACGAATGAAATGCGCTGTCGAAAGAGCATCTTCATCCAAAATATGGTCTTCAACTGCAATCTCCAATGCGCTTGCAGTTTGCAATGAAAAAAAACGTATCGCAGGCCCCACATTCATTTTTTCGAATGGTGAAGGGTCAATGTCCGAGGCGCGTAAATGATACAGCCTCCTTATCTCTTTACCGTTATTGATTTCATACTCCCACAGCAATTTTACGTAGTCGCCGCTAACGAGATTGGTCGGAAGATGCTCTGCTTCCACATAAGCAGCAGGTAACAAAATAGATTGTCTCAACATGGCCGATTTCAAATTTTTCAATATGTGCCATACATCTGGAGTTACATAAACGGCGTGCCCTCTGAAATCAAAACTATTGTTCCTGACACCATTTTTCTCAATTTGAATTCCGAGAGAAGTCCACAAAGATCGATTTCTGCCATCAAGATCCGAAGACAAAAGGGTAACGTAAAGCCCACTTTCCTCAACTGCTGTTATGCATTTCAGAATGAAATTTTTTAAGTGCTTCGAATTAAATCCTTTTTTTGGAGTGACGTGACATGCTATGGCTTGTTTCCATGGGTTCCTTATTCCTCGAACTACCACCAAAAAAATTTTGTCTCCTACGACTAAATCGTCTCCTAATGTGACGTGGCCAACAATTACTCCGCTATTTTTGTCATAATCCAACGTGTCAGATATGATCATTTCATCGTACGACAAAACACAATATCTATCCTCTTTGCTCATCAATTTTATTTTGTGCTTTAATAGCTCAAGAACATTGTCAAAAATTCCAAATTGCAATTTGATATTTTGTATTCTACGATTAAGTGTACTGTACGCTGGTGCAGGGTAGCCGCTATCTCGTAAAAATTCATATCCATGAACTGACAATCCTAGTCTAAGCTTTAGACCTCTGATGATTGATTCGTTTGACCAATGATTCACTTTACCGTCAACTATCTTTTTTATTTGCTCTTCATTAAGAAATGTACGTAGAGCAGCTTTGATGGTTTCCAATTCCCGAGTCAACTTAGCGACTTCTTCTTCCAATGAGTAGGTGAGTACTTCTTTCAGAGTGCCAATTTCTCGACGTACATCTTCGTTTTCTTTCACCAGTGCTTCTCTTACTGTTTTAGCGATAATTTCTGGATGTTCGTGCTTCTGTTGATTGCCCTGAAAAATATGTCGAATAAGCAATAAATTAAAAATAAATTTTCCATTGGATACGATGTCATTATATACCTCATTTTCAGGAATCTCCGAAATGTAGTTTTCGTCCGGAGAGTTTGTAGGATCAATCGAAACCTGTTGATCTCCATTGTAAGTATAATCAGGTAACTTGCAATAAGAATGGTCAATTCGAGCTGTTTTTGGAGTGGATTTGTCGTCGAATCCGGGTCTCTTGCACGCTGTTTCAGCCATAATTTCTGAATGTTCGTGCTTCTGTTGATTGCCCTGAAAAATATGTCGAATAAGCAATAAATTAAAAATAAATTTTCCATTGGATTCGATGTCATTGTATACCTCATTTTCAGTAATCCCCGAAATGCAGTTTTCGTCCAAAGAGTTTGTAGGATCAATCGAAACCTGCTCATCTCCATTGTATGTATAATCAGGTAACTTGCAATAAGAATGGTCAATTCGAGCTATTTTTGGAGTGGATTTGTCATCGAAGCCGGGTATCTTGCACGCTGTTCTCTGTATAGAGGGTAATTCTTGTGCGGTTGTTTCTCTAACTTGTTTGATTTTCTGAAAAATAAAAAACAGTCTCATTAACAAGCGGCAAGTGACGATGACGGAAAATTAACAAAAGTAATTCCATGAAAACATTCTTCCACTAACAAACCTTGATTATTGATTTTCTTGGTGCACGAGTGATTCTTCGTGGAAGATTCGGAACATCAAATAACGTTGGCACAGCATCTGTAACCAGTTTGTTCTCTTTATTTTTCTGACCATTTTTAAATTGACATTCCTCGAAATGTACCTGCACAAAATAATCACTTTACTCCACTTTCTGAAAGTGCTAATGTAAAAGCGTTTACCTCACAAATACGTGAATAATCATTCG
This sequence comes from Chloromyia formosa, assembly GCA_964017055.1. Lineage (NCBI taxonomy): Eukaryota > Metazoa > Arthropoda > Insecta > Diptera > Stratiomyidae > Chloromyia > Chloromyia formosa. The sequence continues at coordinate 12,128,616 of OZ024818.1, read as the reverse complement.
GTTCCCAATTTGTCCGTCGTGTGTTCCTTGTCCATTCTCCTCTTCGCGTAGCATCTGCCGGAAATCTGAACAAACGAAAACCTTGGTTTGATCTGCTTTTGCAGTTTGGAACTGCACAACTTGGCATTTTTGGCTAATCGGTATCGGTGAGGCTCTAAAAAGTGGAGTACACATCGGCATACAGCCATACAACAAGAAACACCGGGTCCAGGTCTTTAGCGAATGACAGATCTCCACTGCAGTCAGCTGTAATCTCCATTCGATGCCCACAAAATGGCCGCCGAGCGTACTCACCTTTTTAGAGCCTTAGCACTAAAAAGGAAGGTACACTCGACGCCATTTTGTGGGCAACCAATGGAGTGTGGCATGCATGTACACATGACAGTTCTCAGCTGTCAACATTAGTGCTGTCTGCTGTAGTCAATGCAGGCGAAGTCAACACATTCTATTTAAGAGAAAATCAAGGTAAATTTAGTCGTTATCACTGCAAGTGTGTTTATCGCGTATCAATAGATACCAATTTTTGTCGGTAAAGCAATTAGTGTTCCCTTATCATGTGAAATTAGTTGCTGAAAGAATGCGAAGTTTACTCCAACTTACAATTTCGACCTCGGACAGACGATTCACCCGGATGGTCATTCCCATTCGAATTATAATTCGATTCTGTGTCCGTCCTCGCGAATTATCATTCTAATATTGGAGCATCATCATTCCCATGAATAATTCGTTGAATGATCATTCGGGTGTATCGTCCGTCCGAGGTAGAATTTTGTAAAACGCTATTTCCTAATGATGTTATTTTACTTCACAGCAGAGTACAAATGCCTGTGAGAAGAAAAAATGCAACGGCATGTATTAGCAGTGGAGAATCGTCTACATCAAAAGCAACAAACGTATGTATATGTATTTTGATATCAATTGATAATTTTTACAAATCTAAACAATGGTTTATTACAGGACAATGAGAAACAGGAAAAAAATGCGCACACAGAGGACTCGATTGTTGCACTTTTGCATGAAACTGAGGTTTTGAAACAACAGTTGAAACGTCTGCGCTCTATTGCAAGATTATACTCTAACTATCCAGCAGTTGCAGAGTACATGCAAAAATATAATGTAAAGTAATTATAAGGCCGAGTGCATATTCGCGTTCGCGTGTTTTATGTAAAACGGATCTTTGCTAGGATGAAACTCCGTCAGTTTGACAAAGATTCGGTGGTTTTCGTTACACCAATGTGTGTTAACTCTTGTGTATTTAAACGAGCAATTAGGTAAGAAATGTGTGCGGCTATATGTCTCATACTGTCCGCTCGTTTGTTTCGTCGCTTATTTCTTGCCTAATTATCTATTGTAAAGGACATAAATCAACCTATTTTTTTTAATACGATGGTGCTCGAGCATTTGTTAAACTGATGGAGTGTCATTCAAGCAAAGATTCAATCCGTTTGACATAAAACACGCGAACGTGATCAACGTGCGCTCAACATATGACTTTTGTAAACGAAAAATTCACCAGAAGCTGAAAGTCACGACAATTTATAATCGACAAACGTTTTTAACAAAGTAGTTTATTTCATTTGCTTAACTGTCAGCATTAAGCTCATATGTTGTAATTGTAACAAATACTTATAAGTTTTACTTTTTTGTAGTATAAATATGTATGCTTCAGGAATATTGTAATTAAAATATCACACATTTTATTGACCAAGATCAAACAACTTATTTTCTTCCTTGTTTCAAGGATGCAGACCCGAATACATTAGCCTTTTGTTTTTTTGTGTTTTCGGAAAAGTTCTTCACACCGTAGGAACGTATGATGGTAAAATGGTGGACTAGCTTTTTGGTTAATTCACACCCGTATTTGCATTTAGGAATCAATCCATCAAGTTTTGCTACTAGTTCACTCATTATCTTCGAAGTCCCAAATTGCAAAATTAAATCTTTGTGCTCATTATAAAAGTGAGCGCAGTTTAGAATTAATTGGAACGTTTCCTTGCATGGTTGCCTCAATCCACCGCGATCCAAGTTTTCGCTCAATTTTTTAGACTCGTTGAAAAAGGACGTGTCTGGCAAATTTTGGGTCGACAAAAATGCGACGCAGTTCGCACAGAGGGGCTTTTTCAGTACTGCATTGGTCGTACTTCCCGCGATATGAAACAGAGTCTTTATATCATACTGGCTGATTTTTCTGGCTAGGATTTCGAAAGGCAGCCTTTCTATCGTTAAATCAGATTCACGCTGCCTGACTCCGGAGGATGAACACAATTTGTCAGTTGTATTACTTGATTGATTTTCCTTGTTATTTGCTGAACAGAAATCAAGCAAATACTCATCTGAGTCGCTGCAGTAGTTCGAGCGCTTGACATCCGAAACGAATTGAGCTATTGAAATCAGCCTGAGTGCGGTTAAGGACTGCAAAGCTGATGGCATTTTCCCTGCTTTCCGGCGAATTTGAGAAAAAATATTTTCGGTTGCATCTTGAGTGAATCGGCTCCCCAGGATGAAATCGAAATTGTTTGCAAGCAGGATTTCCGCGATGTCGGTGAAAGATAGAGTAGCTAAAACCCCGGCATAGTTCAGAGGTTTCCATCCCTTCTCGAAAACAATATCGTTAAACAACTCAATCATGCCGTGGAGGAAAATGTAGTTCCTATCGCTGTTTCGTGAGGTGATGGAAGTTTTCCTGACTTTAGAAGTCAATAGCGAATACCACTCGTATATCTTACGAATGAAATGCGCTGTCGAAAGAGCATCTTCATCCAAAATATGGTCTTCAACTGCAATCTCCAATGCGCTTGCAGTTTGCAATGAAAAAAAACGTATCGCAGGCCCCACATTCATTTTTTCGAATGGTGAAGGGTCAATGTCCGAGGCGCGTAAATGATACAGCCTCCTTATCTCTTTACCGTTATTGATTTCATACTCCCACAGCAATTTTACGTAGTCGCCGCTAACGAGATTGGTCGGAAGATGCTCTGCTTCCACATAAGCAGCAGGTAACAAAATAGATTGTCTCAACATGGCCGATTTCAAATTTTTCAATATGTGCCATACATCTGGAGTTACATAAACGGCGTGCCCTCTGAAATCAAAACTATTGTTCCTGACACCATTTTTCTCAATTTGAATTCCGAGAGAAGTCCACAAAGATCGATTTCTGCCATCAAGATCCGAAGACAAAAGGGTAACGTAAAGCCCACTTTCCTCAACTGCTGTTATGCATTTCAGAATGAAATTTTTTAAGTGCTTCGAATTAAATCCTTTTTTTGGAGTGACGTGACATGCTATGGCTTGTTTCCATGGGTTCCTTATTCCTCGAACTACCACCAAAAAAATTTTGTCTCCTACGACTAAATCGTCTCCTAATGTGACGTGGCCAACAATTACTCCGCTATTTTTGTCATAATCCAACGTGTCAGATATGATCATTTCATCGTACGACAAAACACAATATCTATCCTCTTTGCTCATCAATTTTATTTTGTGCTTTAATAGCTCAAGAACATTGTCAAAAATTCCAAATTGCAATTTGATATTTTGTATTCTACGATTAAGTGTACTGTACGCTGGTGCAGGGTAGCCGCTATCTCGTAAAAATTCATATCCATGAACTGACAATCCTAGTCTAAGCTTTAGACCTCTGATGATTGATTCGTTTGACCAATGATTCACTTTACCGTCAACTATCTTTTTTATTTGCTCTTCATTAAGAAATGTACGTAGAGCAGCTTTGATGGTTTCCAATTCCCGAGTCAACTTAGCGACTTCTTCTTCCAATGAGTAGGTGAGTACTTCTTTCAGAGTGCCAATTTCTCGACGTACATCTTCGTTTTCTTTCACCAGTGCTTCTCTTACTGTTTTAGCGATAATTTCTGGATGTTCGTGCTTCTGTTGATTGCCCTGAAAAATATGTCGAATAAGCAATAAATTAAAAATAAATTTTCCATTGGATACGATGTCATTATATACCTCATTTTCAGGAATCTCCGAAATGTAGTTTTCGTCCGGAGAGTTTGTAGGATCAATCGAAACCTGTTGATCTCCATTGTAAGTATAATCAGGTAACTTGCAATAAGAATGGTCAATTCGAGCTGTTTTTGGAGTGGATTTGTCGTCGAATCCGGGTCTCTTGCACGCTGTTTCAGCCATAATTTCTGAATGTTCGTGCTTCTGTTGATTGCCCTGAAAAATATGTCGAATAAGCAATAAATTAAAAATAAATTTTCCATTGGATTCGATGTCATTGTATACCTCATTTTCAGTAATCCCCGAAATGCAGTTTTCGTCCAAAGAGTTTGTAGGATCAATCGAAACCTGCTCATCTCCATTGTATGTATAATCAGGTAACTTGCAATAAGAATGGTCAATTCGAGCTATTTTTGGAGTGGATTTGTCATCGAAGCCGGGTATCTTGCACGCTGTTCTCTGTATAGAGGGTAATTCTTGTGCGGTTGTTTCTCTAACTTGTTTGATTTTCTGAAAAATAAAAAACAGTCTCATTAACAAGCGGCAAGTGACGATGACGGAAAATTAACAAAAGTAATTCCATGAAAACATTCTTCCACTAACAAACCTTGATTATTGATTTTCTTGGTGCACGAGTGATTCTTCGTGGAAGATTCGGAACATCAAATAACGTTGGCACAGCATCTGTAACCAGTTTGTTCTCTTTATTTTTCTGACCATTTTTAAATTGACATTCCTCGAAATGTACCTGCACAAAATAATCACTTTACTCCACTTTCTGAAAGTGCTAATGTAAAAGCGTTTACCTCACAAATACGTGAATAATCATTCGGTTCCCAATTTGTCCGTCGTGTGTTCCTTGTCCATTCTCCTCTTCGCGTAGCATCTGCCGGAAATCTGAACAAACGAAAACCTTGGTTTGATCTGCTTTTGCAGTTTGGAACTGCACAACTTGGCATTTTTGGCTAATCGGTATCGGTGAGGCTCTAAAAAGTGGAGTACACATCGGCATACAGCCATACAACAAGAAACACCGGGTCCAGGTCTTTAGCGAATGACAGATCTCCACTGCAGTCAGCTGTAATCTCCATTCGATGCCCACAAAATGGCCGCCGAGCGTACTCACCTTTTTAGAGCCTAAAGGCCGGTACTCAGATCGCGTGGAATGAAAAGTGCCGTGAAATCCCATACAAAATCGCAAAATTTTTCCCCGATGAAAACAGACGTGAAATTGTGTGGAACCTAAATTTCATTCCACGCGATCTATATACTACCTTGAAGTGAAAAGTCAAGTTTGTGGATTTCACGACGATGAAATTTTTTCTCGTGCAAAATGTACGAGAAAAAATTTCACTGAGAGCTCAGCTGTCTTTATTGGTGTCATTCAGGTTATGTTGTTTTTTCCCGGTGTTGTTTATAGTTGGGCAATAGATAAGGTAACAAATTCGTCGTTTTAATGTTTGACATGTTTCATTTCCCCGGTACACAGATCGAGTGAAAAGTTAAAAATTGGCATGTTCCACACACTTTTTTCCACGAGCTATCTCGCCGATGAAAAGTGCTGCTGTCAATTTTTTCATTTCACTCGATCTGAATACCAGCCTTTAGCACTAAAAAGGAAGGTACACTCGACGCCATTTTGTGGGCAACCAATGGAGTGTGGCATGCATGTACACATGACAGTTCTCAGCTGTCAACATTAGTGCTGTCTGCTGTAGTCAATGCAGGCGAAGTCAACACATTCTATTTAAGAGAAAATCAAGGTAAATTTAGTCGTTATCACTGCAAGTGTGTTTATCGCGTATCAATAGATACCAATTTTTGTCGGTAAAGCAATTAGTGTTCCCTTATCATGTGAAATTAGTTGCTGAAAGAATGCGAAGTTTACTCCAACTTACAATTTCGACCTCGGACAGACGATTCACCCGGATGGTCATTCCCATTCGAATTATAATTCGATTCTGTGTCCGTCCTCGCGAATTATCATTCTAATATTGGAGCATCATCATTCCCATGAATAATTCGTTGAATGATCATTCGGGTGTATCGTCCGTCCGAGGTAGAATTTTGTAAAACGCTATTTCCTAATGATGTTATTTTACTTCACAGCAGAGTACAAATGCCTGTGAGAAGAAAAAATGCAACGGCATGTATTAGCAGTGGAGAATCGTCTACATCAAAAGCAACAAACGTATGTATATGTATTTTGATATCAATTGATAATTTTTACAAATCTAAACAATGGTTTATTACAGGACAATGAGAAACAGGAAAAAAATGCGCACACAGAGGACTCGATTGTTGCACTTTTGCATGAAACTGAGGTTTTGAAACAACAGTTGAAACGTCTGCGCTCTATTGCAAGATTATACTCTAACTATCCAGCAGTTGCAGAGTACATGCAAAAATATAATGTAAAGTAATTATAAGGCCGAGTGCATATTCGCGTTCGCGTGTTTTATGTAAAACGGATCTTTGCTAGGATGAAACTCCGTCAGTTTGACAAAGATTCGGTGGTTTTCGTTACACCAATGTGTGTTAACTCTTGTGTATTTAAACGAGCAATTAGGTAAGAAATGTGTGCGGCTATATGTCTCATACTGTCCGCTCGTTTGTTTCGTCGCTTATTTCTTGCCTAATTATCTATTGTAAAGGACATAAATCAACCTATTTTTTTTAATACGATGGTGCTCGAGCATTTGTTAAACTGATGGAGTGTCATTCAAGCAAAGATTCAATCCGTTTGACATAAAACACGCGAACGTGATCAACGTGCGCTCAACATATGACTTTTGTAAACGAAAAATTCACCAGAAGCTGAAAGTCACGACAATTTATAATCGACAAACGTTTTTAACAAAGTAGTTTATTTCATTTGCTTAACTGTCAGCATTAAGCTCATATGTTGTAATTGTAACAAATACTTATAAGTTTTACTTTTTTGTAGTATAAATATGTATGCTTCAGGAATATTGTAATTAAAATATCACACATTTTATTGACCAAGATCAAACAACTTATTTTCTTCCTTGTTTCAAGGATGCAGACCCGAATACATTAGCCTTTTGTTTTTTTGTGTTTTCGGAAAAGTTCTTCACACCGTAGGAACGTATGATGGTAAAATGGTGGACTAGCTTTTTGGTTAATTCACACCCGTATTTGCATTTAGGAATCAATCCATCAAGTTTTGCTACTAGTTCACTCATTATCTTCGAAGTCCCAAATTGCAAAATTAAATCTTTGTGCTCATTATAAAAGTGAGCGCAGTTTAGAATTAATTGGAACGTTTCCTTGCATGGTTGCCTCAATCCACCGCGATCCAAGTTTTCGCTCAATTTTTTAGACTCGTTGAAAAAGGACGTGTCTGGCAAATTTTGGGTCGACAAAAATGCGACGCAGTTCGCACAGAGGGGCTTTTTCAGTACTGCATTGGTCGTACTTCCCGCGATATGAAACAGAGTCTTTATATCATACTGGCTGATTTTTCTGGCTAGGATTTCGAAAGGCAGCCTTTCTATCGTTAAATCAGATTCACGCTGCCTGACTCCGGAGGATGAACACAATTTGTCAGTTGTATTACTTGATTGATTTTCCTTGTTATTTGCTGAACAGAAATCAAGCAAATACTCATCTGAGTCGCTGCAGTAGTTCGAGCGCTTGACATCCGAAACGAATTGAGCTATTGAAATCAGCCTGAGTGCGGTTAAGGACTGCAAAGCTGATGGCATTTTCCCTGCTTTCCGGCGAATTTGAGAAAAAATATTTTCGGTTGCATCTTGAGTGAATCGGCTCCCCAGGATGAAATCGAAATTGTTTGCAAGCAGGATTTCCGCGATGTCGGTGAAAGATAGAGTAGCTAAAACCCCGGCATAGTTCAGAGGTTTCCATCCCTTCTCGAAAACAATATCGTTAAACAACTCAATCATGCCGTGGAGGAAAATGTAGTTCCTATCGCTGTTTCGTGAGGTGATGGAAGTTTTCCTGACTTTAGAAGTCAATAGCGAATACCACTCGTATATCTTACGAATGAAATGCGCTGTCGAAAGAGCATCTTCATCCAAAATATGGTCTTCAACTGCAATCTCCAATGCGCTTGCAGTTTGCAATGAAAAAAAACGTATCGCAGGCCCCACATTCATTTTTTCGAATGGTGAAGGGTCAATGTCCGAGGCGCGTAAATGATACAGCCTCCTTATCTCTTTACCGTTATTGATTTCATACTCCCACAGCAATTTTACGTAGTCGCCGCTAACGAGATTGGTCGGAAGATGCTCTGCTTCCACATAAGCAGCAGGTAACAAAATAGATTGTCTCAACATGGCCGATTTCAAATTTTTCAATATGTGCCATACATCTGGAGTTACATAAACGGCGTGCCCTCTGAAATCAAAACTATTGTTCCTGACACCATTTTTCTCAATTTGAATTCCGAGAGAAGTCCACAAAGATCGATTTCTGCCATCAAGATCCGAAGACAAAAGGGTAACGTAAAGCCCACTTTCCTCAACTGCTGTTATGCATTTCAGAATGAAATTTTTTAAGTGCTTCGAATTAAATCCTTTTTTTGGAGTGACGTGACATGCTATGGCTTGTTTCCATGGGTTCCTTATTCCTCGAACTACCACCAAAAAAATTTTGTCTCCTACGACTAAATCGTCTCCTAATGTGACGTGGCCAACAATTACTCCGCTATTTTTGTCATAATCCAACGTGTCAGATATGATCATTTCATCGTACGACAAAACACAATATCTATCCTCTTTGCTCATCAATTTTATTTTGTGCTTTAATAGCTCAAGAACATTGTCAAAAATTCCAAATTGCAATTTGATATTTTGTATTCTACGATTAAGTGTACTGTACGCTGGTGCAGGGTAGCCGCTATCTCGTAAAAATTCATATCCATGAACTGACAATCCTAGTCTAAGCTTTAGACCTCTGATGATTGATTCGTTTGACCAATGATTCACTTTACCGTCAACTATCTTTTTTATTTGCTCTTCATTAAGAAATGTACGTAGAGCAGCTTTGATGGTTTCCAATTCCCGAGTCAACTTAGCGACTTCTTCTTCCAATGAGTAGGTGAGTACTTCTTTCAGAGTGCCAATTTCTCGACGTACATCTTCGTTTTCTTTCACCAGTGCTTCTCTTACTGTTTTAGCGATAATTTCTGGATGTTCGTGCTTCTGTTGATTGCCCTGAAAAATATGTCGAATAAGCAATAAATTAAAAATAAATTTTCCATTGGATACGATGTCATTATATACCTCATTTTCAGGAATCTCCGAAATGTAGTTTTCGTCCGGAGAGTTTGTAGGATCAATCGAAACCTGTTGATCTCCATTGTAAGTATAATCAGGTAACTTGCAATAAGAATGGTCAATTCGAGCTGTTTTTGGAGTGGATTTGTCGTCGAATCCGGGTCTCTTGCACGCTGTTTCAGCCATAATTTCTGAATGTTCGTGCTTCTGTTGATTGCCCTGAAAAATATGTCGAATAAGCAATAAATTAAAAATAAATTTTCCATTGGATTCGATGTCATTGTATACCTCATTTTCAGTAATCCCCGAAATGCAGTTTTCGTCCAAAGAGTTTGTAGGATCAATCGAAACCTGCTCATCTCCATTGTATGTATAATCAGGTAACTTGCAATAAGAATGGTCAATTCGAGCTATTTTTGGAGTGGATTTGTCATCGAAGCCGGGTATCTTGCACGCTGTTCTCTGTATAGAGGGTAATTCTTGTGCGGTTGTTTCTCTAACTTGTTTGATTTTCTGAAAAATAAAAAACAGTCTCATTAACAAGCGGCAAGTGACGATGACGGAAAATTAACAAAAGTAATTCCATGAAAACATTCTTCCACTAACAAACCTTGATTATTGATTTTCTTGGTGCACGAGTGATTCTTCGTGGAAGATTCGGAACATCAAATAACGTTGGCACAGCATCTGTAACCAGTTTGTTCTCTTTATTTTTCTGACCATTTTTAAATTGACATTCCTCGAAATGTACCTGCACAAAATAATCACTTTACTCCACTTTCTGAAAGTGCTAATGTAAAAGCGTTTACCTCACAAATACGTGAATAATCATTCGGTTCCCAATTTGTCCGTCGTGTGTTCCTTGTCCATTCTCCTCTTCGCGTAGCATCTGCCGGAAATCTGAACAAACGAAAACCTTGGTTTGATCTGCTTTTGCAGTTTGGAACTGCACAACTTGGCATTTTTGGCTAATCGGTATCGGTGAGGCTCTAAAAAGTGGAGTACACATCGGCATACAGCCATACAACAAGAAACACCGGGTCCAGGTCTTTAGCGAATGACAGATCTCCACTGCAGTCAGCTGTAATCTCCATTCGATGCCCACAAAATGGCCGCCGAGCGTACTCACCTTTTTAGAGCCTTAAAGAAACTAGAGAGTTTTTCCTCGGCTCTCGCTGGTTTCTTGCGTTACCAAACTGTTACATTTTTGCGGGCGCAATTTTTAAAAATGCAGGATTTCATAGGCGCGTTTTTTATTATAACAACCATGCATAGCAGAACAACTTAAGACCACACAATTACACTAACAATTTGATCTGAACTGGTCTGGATATAAGGTTAGTGCAAGAATTATACGAGTATTCTGTTAAGTAGTTTGCGTTTTGAAGGCGACGCATGTCTCGAAGTTTTCGGACAGTTTACAGTTTGAGAAGCATACATACATACTTTTATAAGGAAGGATGTGTTTCCCCCTCTGTGAGTTGGAGACTTTATGACGAAGTTAATATGCCCTTTCCTTTCAGTAAAGGGTATAAAAAAATCGTTATCACCGAACATTGCATTTCCAATATACCGACTGTCCCCCAATCAATCAATTAAATCTGAGATAATGATAATAAGTTACTTTTGATAACAATACAAAAAAAAGCCAACCAGGTTGTTGGCAATATTGCTTTTTCTGATAGCAAATTAATGTGCTTCAGTACTCCGAGTAATTTTTGTTTAAACGAACTCAAAAGAAATTCGTGAATAATAATGGATTTGGATAGTGTGTATCAATTCAAAAAAGGAGATGACGAAAAGGATGAGAAACTTTCAAATATTCTGAAAAATTTGGATTCAGTGAGAGTGTTAACCGACGAGGAAATAGAAGATGCGAAACGACAAGCTCTGGACCCAAACTTTGGACAGTCCGATACGGTCATGCAACATACAATGATGATATTATTTGTCATGGGTGTTTTATGTATACTGTGTGAGTGTTGATTTGTTTATGTTTTTCAACTTAAAAGGACAGAAAAAGTGCTTCGCGCCATGGCCGATGTTCTGAAGATGTTTTTTGATTTGGAGTGTAATTGAGATCGCGGAAAATGCTTGTGATTGTTAAGTCAAGGATTCAAATATTAAGGCCATTCCATACATCGGAAAGGGAGACCGATAGATCAGTGCGTTGAGGCGTCAGTCTGATGTCTCATCATACCGGCTTTCATGCCGTGGCCATGGATATTTGTATTGCCTTCCCCCTGTTGTCGGGGGCAGCAGGTGTATCCTAGCAATGTGCGTCAACTAAGGTGGGGCCGTAATTCGATTGGTATCGAAACGTAAGGCTATAGCCGCACGGCTCAAAACGCAGCATAGAAATTACTCCTTTAGGCTGGTATTCAGATCGCGTGAAATGAAAAAAATAACAGTAGCACTTTTCATCGGCGAAATGGCTCGTGGAAAAGATTGTGTGAAACATATCATTTTTTTTCACTTTTCAACCGATTTGTGTACCGGTGAAATGAAATATTAGCACCGCAATTAACATTAATATCGATTAATTTGTTTACTAATATTACGTTTACACTATCCCCAGATTACTTCATCTGCGTCGGCTGATTTAATCTGGAACTGTCAAATGCATACAATTTTAAACTCACCACACCCAGATTAAGCAGCAGATGAAGTAATCATGGGATAGTGTAAACGTAATATAATCTATCGCTTAACTATAAATAACACCGATAAAACACAACATAACCTGAATGACACCGACAGACACAGCTGAGCTGTTAGTGAAAATTTTTCTCGTACATTTGGTACGAGAAAAAGTTTCATCCTCGTGAAATCCACAAACTTGACATTTCACTCAAGGTAGTACACAGAAATTATAAAATGAAATTTTACCTTCAACACAATTTCACGTCTGTTTTCATCGGCGAAAAATTATCGGACCGTTTGCTAGAATTTGACAGAGATTTTTTGTCGATTTAATATACATACCTACCTAGTCCCCTATCAGGAGTAAAACCATAGAGTGTAGCAGAATGACCGTTGAAAAACCTTCTAGCTCTTTTCTCAGAATGACCATCTTCACATTAAAGATCGCCATATATGAATGCCCACAACCACGACCAAACTTCCATCGAACCATCAATTTCATAGAACGGTGGAAATGAGGAGAATTTTTTTTCCGAACGTTCTATGAAATTGGTGGTTCGGTGTAAGTTCGGCCGTGGTTGTGTGCATTCATATGTGGCAAAGTTCTCTCTCTAACTCCATCGGAATAAACTAAAACTAAACTCAATATCCGTCGGTTACGGGAAGCGGCAAGTTCTATATTAATCAAGAAATTTCGCTTTCCTTGTAGTAATGAATAAATGTTCAGCCGTTTTCAGTTCACATACTTACGTAATTTTTTTTAACTTATCATTAACATGTTAATGCCTACAAGCTTTAGATAGAGAGAATATCTTACAAGAATAAAACACGTCATAGTCGGCGATAATAGCCGTGTTCAAGACAACCGGACAGAGACGATCTCTGAATCGAACAGCCTGGATCAATGACGAGCGAACTGAAACAACCACCATACAGATAATTCTCCGCGTGGGGTAAATTGCGGAATAAAAACAGAAAGGTATAGGAGCGAATTGTCGAGGAAAAATTAACTAACTGCTCCAGATACGTCGATGCGTGATCCAATACGAGACCTGGATCATAGACCGTTTAGTAGCTTTGTATGGGAATGAGCTTTTGTTCGGGTGAAAAGAACCTGGCTAATAACAAGCATCAGTAGATCCCATCGTACACGAATATATAGGCATAGTCTGGAAATCATACCCAGGTGGCCATCTAGGTTTATACCTACCTTTGATTGAATGTCTGATTAGACTCGACTTTCATTTCATTATATCGTACCAGGACCGTATCTATTTTTAAGCGATTAAAAATACTAAGCTCAAAAAAATCCCTTGAGCTATGATAAGCAAATGCAACGTCGGAGGTGTTAATTTCAGTTGCTTTTTGGTTAAGTGGAGGTCTAGTCGACCAAGCGTTACTGGCGGTGTTAAAAATGGATTTTCCCAGATATAGGTATCGTATGCGTGGAAAACGAAAGAAAAAAGTGAAAGGATGTGATCTTAAGTTGTACCGAAAGCGAATGCCACTGATTTGAGAGGATAGACTCTGAAATAAGATTTTAAACAAGACTCTAAATAAGTGAATATGTGGCAATTAGTTTCATCAAAAAGCTGTTCGACTGATCGAAAATCATTTTAATGTAGATTTTATCGATAAGAGAAATCTGTTATCGCGTCTTATCAAACGGTGACTTGATTCCCGATTGAACTTTAATAAAATTTTGATTTCATTAGCTTTTATAGGTGGGTGGCATACAATAGTCAGTTAATGGTTTAATGTCATTTGTAACTGTTAATTGACCCGCTGTATGTTGGGTATTGATTTTATTTTGATGGGGTCCTTTACATTGGTTTGATTGTTATCAGCGTGGCATGCTTGGAGTTCGACTTCTCTTATGGTCGTCACAGACGGTCGAACCAAATGGTCCGCGACCAGCACGCAACTATGTCAACTCCATTGAATATGCGGAAAAAAAATCTCTTATTTCCACCGTTCTATTGAAATTGGCTTGTTTCAGTGGTGGTCGCGAATCATTTAGTTCGACGTGTGTGTCGAGCTTTATACGGTTCATTTAAAAGATTTGTCATTATGCCCTTCACTGAAAAGGATATAACTTTGTCATGATGTTTACAACGCATAGAAGGAAGGATCTCCGACCATGTAAAGAATGTATATTATACTAGATGTCTCCAACATCTAGTCTATAGTTGCTACGCTTACGTTTTGAACATTCACTACGTTTAGACCGCGGGACTATCTTCGAGATCTAACTAAATCGATCTAACTCGCGACGATATAAACGTATCGATTTAGTTAGTTTTGGACTTAGCTTATCTCTACTTGCGATGCGGAACTGGACTAAAAAAATTGGGACTATGTTGCTGTCATCGCTAATGTTGATTCGGTGGTTGACGTTTCCTTTGTTCGGCGTTTGCTTTGTTTGCAATTTCAGGAAAGCAGTGCGTGATCACGGGCAAGAAAAAGCCTTTTTCTGTCGTAAAATTTATATTTGTAAAATTTATCTGTGCTGTCAACGGAGAATGAAGAAGAAGAAGTACCTCTCCGTATGGTCGGTATAAACACTCCACCAACAAGTACTAACACTAAAATGATTTAGTTAAATCGACTTTTAGTTCCACGGTCTAAACGTGGCCATTTTGGACAGTTTTTCACGATCACTAACCCCAGAGGATTGCTTTTGGAGGCGCCCGTGTGTTAACAGTTTGTTAACAGTGCATTAACAGTGTATTAACAGTGCATTAATATAAATAACATTATGTTAGCAGTCCATTAGCGAAGTAAAGTGTGAAGTAGCAGTGCAATAAAGTCTACGGTGCGCTCGATGGCCGTAGTCGTTCAGTCACCGCTCTATGATACTAATCTAGAGCTCGGAGTTTAAATGTCGACGCGATCAAAAACTGTCTGTAGCTACTAATAGAACTCTCGCAGTACTCCGAGCTTGTCAGTATAAAGACGGCACGGATAGAAGGTGCATGCCAGCAACTGCACTTCCGAAGAGTAGAATGCTATTGATACGTCAACAAGGCATAGAAATGCTAGAGATGTTGATGCGCTCATGCCGTTGGAGGGATCAAGGCAATTAAGACTCACGGTTTCTATTAATCCGAATTGCTGAATTACATATTTTAGGTTATGTATTTTCACAATGCAGCTACTAAGAATTTGCAATTCAGACCAAGTCTATAGCCTGCGCAGTGACACAATGAATCGTTATACAAATTTTCATGTTACAATATTTTGTGCGGCGGTTTAGAGAGTATAAGCGTTCATACATACGCACATTCACTTTTATACAATAGTTATAGACTTTCGGGCGACCGGTAGCTCAGTGTGTAGAGGCGTAAGTCTCATGTCTGACTGCGGTCGTCACGGGTTCATGTCTCGCCCACGGCGTTCGTAGCCATGGATGTTTGTGTTGTCTTTCCCTGTGGTATGGGGCGTAATAATAAGCCTGGTTTATGCCAACGAAACGTCAGATAAAGGACCGTTTTGGTCGCGAGCATGCATCGAACCACGTCAAACTCAATAAAAATGAGTATGACGAGACGAGTCGATTAAGGCGTGTCCATCTGTCTGTCTGTCCGTCTGTTTCTATACAAACTACTTCTTCAGTTTCAAAGCTATTAAGCTGAGACTTCTCACAAATACTTCCTTCCTTCGAAATGCATATATGTATGTCGAAATCATCGGTTCAAATGTAAGTTTCTGCGAAAGGCTGTTTTAGACGCTAGACCAACTATCCGCGTTAGACCACGTATTGGGCCACCTATTATACCACGCATTAGATCAACCATTAGACCACGCATTGGACCACCCACTAGACCGCCTATTAGACCCATTAGACCATGCATCAGACCAGCCATTAGACCACCCATTAGACCACGCCTCAGATCAGACATTAGACCAGCCATTACACCACACATTAGATCATCCATTGACCAGCATCAGACCAGCCATTAGACCACGTATCAGAGCCTGTTCTAATGGGTGGTCTAATGCGTGGTCTAATCGCTGGTGTGGTGCGTGGCCTAATGGGTGGTCTGATACGTGTTCTAATGGCTGATCTGATGTGTGGTCTAACAGCTGGTCGGTTAAATATCTAAAAACCCCTTTAAAAATATCTTAACCAATTCTTATATTAATCAATCATACTTACCACCAATCTATATTCCTAAATTTAATGGAAATTGGCCTACTATTTACGTGTACCCCCCGCAAAAAATAAAGATAAATAAATGGCGCAGTAGTCATCAACACGGCCCAACCGAGTTACTTAACCCATAATGGAGTACTCACTTAACAGCTAAGTAGGCTCATAGTCCGACACGTAAATTCCCTGTTTAAAGGCCCAATTTATGGACCTAAAACTTTCTACTAGCAAACACAGAAAAGCATCCAAAGATCACATCCGTATACAACCACAAAATCTAACATTAAACTATGTAACGATCCAACTTTCGTTCGCAGCGATGTGTCTTGTAATGCACCAACATTTACTCAAATCGCCACCGAAGGGGATCCATTCGCTAAATTGGAAAAATTCCTAGCCACGGCCCTAAAAGGACATTCAAAGGAACAAGCAGTTCTCGAATTTATGGGAAATATGCGTGATGTATCGCGAAATTTCAATTCTATGACAGCGGAGGAAAAGCAAAAATTTGCTGCCGATTTTATAAAATCCGCAAAAGATGTTGTGGAAAGTATTAAGAGTGAACTTATGCAAAAGGCTATAATTCATAAGATTCAAGATCCTAATAATTGGATATTAATTGCGATAGCGGCATTGATTTTTATTTTCGGTTAGATATTTTATTTTTTACAATTTTATCAATTCAAGACCATATTTTGTATTTTCGATTTTTTACAACCATGATGCATATTTTAATCGAATACTAAACAGGCTTTTTGTTTACAGTCTTTATCTGTTATAGGTTGTACAAAACGATGACCGAGAGGCAGAGGAAACGTGCCGAAAAACAACTAGCGAAAGAAGCCAAGAAGAAGAAATAGATATTATAAATAATGTGAAAAATAGTAATTTTTATAATTTTTTTTTTTTTTAAATTGTCTTAGAGTCAGTTTATTTTTTGTTTAATTTGTTTTATTCTTTCAATTTTATTAAAAGTCAATAAAATTAGTTTATGAACCTTAGTATAGCAGTGACGAATGTTTGACAGTACCAAAGGCTTTTGATAAGTCAAGGGCCACAAGAATCGTCCGATGACATAGGCGGGATTGGGTAAGGCCATTGTAGATTTGCGATGATATGGCATCCAATGCCGTCGTAGTGTGTGCATACGCCATCACCGTCCTTATCATAGCTTCCACAAAAAGTGAATAAGAACAAAGAACTTCTTTCAAATGAAAAGTTATAACAAATTATGTATATGTATCCCATATTTGTATTTCTTTTTCCTTTTCCCATATTCAATTCAAATTTAACACATTTCAATCACTCAACTTCATACTCTTCTATGACATTACTATATATTTCCTTATCACTTGTTTTTACGATATAATCATGATCCATTTCGTTGTACTGCACAATAACCGCTTGTTGAATGGATCCATTCGATTCAAGTATGTATGTTACCGGATCGTCAGGATTGCTATCAAGATTCATCTGTTCCGCTTGTGTGTGTTGCAAATTTTCCGTTTTTATTGTGATATTTTGTGGTTCCCCAATTACGCCATCGTCCAAACCATCATCGTCATCTATAAACACATTTGTGATGGGCACATCATAACGTCGTCGTGACTTTTTCGGTATTGGCGCCGATGAGTCCAGTCCATCTTCATTTGATTTCAATGAATCAGCAATACCAATTGTTCGACGTTTGCGAGATGTTGAGTTTTCTGAAATAAATGAAATAAATGAATAGTTATATACTAGGAAGTATAAGTCAATGTTGATATTTTTAGATGTTAACCAAAATTGAAGATGTAATCTAAAGTGACTAACTCGATAAGACTGTCGTATGCGACGGCTTGGTGCACTGGTTCATCATTCCTTCCTCTATTGCTTTGTATTCTTTGTGGCCACCATGCACCCGATATTGAATAATTGATTACATTCAAAACTTCACACACACGAAACACCCGTTTTAACCCAAATGTTCGAAAGTTGTCAATATAAAATTGAGCAATATTCATCTCGCAATCATCCAACCACATAACAGCAGCGAACATTCGTCTAATGAGTTGTCTCGGCAAATATCTGATATATATCATAGGCACATAGTTTCTATAGCGCACAAGGACTACCAGAAGAATTTTTAAAATTAAAGGTCGTAAACAATGGTAGTCCGGATGGCGCAACGGTTAGCACGTTTGCCTTCTACGTACTGGGCCCCGGTTCGATTCCTACTGAATGCGGTAGTTTTCGATAAAAAATGGGATTTACGTGCCGGACTATGAACCCACTCAGCTGTTAAATGAGTACCCATTTATCGGGTAAATAACTCGGTTGAGCGTGTTGCTGATCTCACACCTCTGCACAAGTCCGTCACGATCTAGAAAATGAGATGATGCTAACTCTTCTCGAGGCCATGGTTCAAATTGGACTGTTGCGCCAGTTATTTATTTTATTTATCTATTTGAAACACGCACTAGTCTGAAACAGAGCGATGGACTGGCACCGACGCTCTTCAACCTAGCACTGGAATACGCTATTCGGGCTATGAATATGGACAACAGCAATACGCTACTCATCAAATCGACACAATTTACAGCGTACGCCGACGACATCAACGCCATGTCCCGAAGATTGGCCGACGCAGAAGAACTTCTGCATACGCCCGATACCGCTGCAAGGGAAGTTAGACTACGTATCAACGAGGTTAAAACTAAAATAATGATGCAATCGACGACAAGGACACCTGCACAATCAAGCATCAATGTGGGGGGCCTCAACATCGAGTTCGTGAACGACTTCATATACTTGGATTGCAACTTGTCAAGGGACGCTAACGAAACTGACGAAATCAAGCGACGGATACAGTTAGCTAATAAGACTTTTTTCTCGGTTCTCCCCATAATGAAATCGAAGCATGTGCACAGAAACCCGAAGCTCCACGTGTACAAAACCATTATACGACCAGTGCTAGGCTATGGCTGTGAAGCATGGACCCTAATTCAAGCCTCCGAAAACATACTAGACACATTTGAACGTAAGGTTCTGTGGCGAATTTTCGGGGCCGTTTGCGATCGAGATGGATGGCGCATCCGGTACAACAATGAGTTGTATGAACTGTACGATGAGCTGAAAGTTTCGAAAATTGTCAAACTACAACGACGTCGATGGGCAGGGCATGTACAACGAATGGACGATGATTGCATGCCAAAGACAGTAATGACGGAGCGAGACTTCGAGGACGACCGAGATCTCGTTGGGAGAGCTCAGTATATGTGGACACCGCGCAACTACTGGGCTTCCAAGATTGGAGGACGCGGTCACGGGACCGAGACAATTAGAGGACAACGATCCAGGCGGCCAAGGCCCGACGTCGGGCTGTCGCGCCACGATGATGATGAGTAGAAAGGAAAAATCCCGACGCGTTTTAGTTATTTTAAACAATATAGTTTTGATTTGAATAAAAAGAATTGAAGTGCTTTCGCTTCTATCAACTGTTATTATTTATGATAGCAATTTTAAGCCGCCATCGATTTTTGTTGTAAAGTTTTAATGCATTCAACCTAGAACGTTTACTGGAACTTTGTAACGACTCGTGCTGCCTGTAGCTGAGGTAGCAAAATGTTGATGGGATTTTGTGGCTTGTTGTCTTTGTCATTAAATACTTATTAACAGAGAAATACGTACCTACATAATCTCCTAACAAACAAGAAGTCTTCTGACTTCCTTTTGCCATAGACTTCCAATCTGTTAGAAGTTTTTTTGTCTACACGAAAATTTTTGCCCCTTAATATACGAGTATAATGTTATTAAAAAAAACGAAAATGCACACCCACCTCCATTTACGTGTTTCTTTTTCAAATGCGAATTTAAAATTCCCTGATTCGGGTACGCTGATTGACATCCTTCGTAAGGACAAACAAACCTGTAGAGCAGAAAAAAATATATTTATTTACGATTTTGAATTACTGGATACTAGAAAAAATCTCTAGTATGCACTTACTCTCGTATATCATAGTGTCGTTTCATATGCAAGGATAGACCATAAGATCGTCGAAACGCTTTCGGGCATATTTGGCATTTGTATGGCAATTCGTTGTTATGCGCGCGCATATGTATGGTCAATGTTTGTTTGTAGATTGCCTTGTAGTCACACAGAGTGCATGCAAACCGTCTGAGTTTTTTGTGAACCTGAAACGAACGGAGTCATAAATTATAGGGAACTGTCTTTGGACTTTCGCCTGGGCAAAATTACCGCCTCCTCATGCTCCAATACGTCGCACTGATTGTAGTATCCCTTTTTACAATACGAACAAAAATAGCGCTTTTCCTTATTGTGCACCGCACGTTCATGGACCGTTAAATTTTTACCATTTTTGAATATTTTATCACACTGTGGACATTGTGCCGGGCAATGTGCCGTTTTAATATGCTTTTCTAAAAACTGGGCGCTAGCAAACACCATGCTACACTGGTCACATTGTATTTTTGCTGGATAGAAAAGAAAGGACGTATTTCATGATTAAAGGTGGAACTGCTTTCACTATGAAACTTGCTAATGATTCTCATGAGATACTTACGTGTATTATGCTTTCTAGCTACATGAACAGACATTGCCATTTTGGATGTGTAGGATTTATCGCAAAATGGGCAATTATGAACGGCACCGCCATGTACGCTTTGCAAATGCTGATTGTAATTAATTCTACAGAGAAATGAAAAAAAAATACGTGAATAGAATTATAAGATTCTATTGTATCCAGATAAAAACACGATACGAAATACAGTAAGTAATTTTCAACTTAATTATTATAAATAAACAATTTTTGTTCTCAAACAAAAGCGAGTGATTCCAACTGCAACTGAAGCCCTAGCTCATCTATGAAATAGAGATATTCGCGGTTTCCGGTTATCAAGGGACGCAAATGTACTGAAAATCGCCTAAAATATTCTATTGTCTAGTCTTAATACACTTTTAAGTGGTCTCGGAAGGTCTCAAAGACCTCTGTAGTGGTAGATGGTAGGTAGTTTGACGGAAAGCAAATTACTTACGGATTCTTAAATTCTACATCGCATTCAGTGCAAACATGAATACTCGCATTGGTGTGTTTGTTCCTCTTATGCGATCGTAGAGAAGTCCATTGCATGTAACTTGCTGCACACTCCTGCAAAAATAAAAAAAATTAGTACAAAAAATTATAAAGTAGACTTCAGCACTCTCAGAAAAGTCCTCCGTGCGCGCCTCTTCATTTCTTGAATGGCCTAATGTATTGATATGATGATTGCAGTGAAAAGGATTCTGTTTCATCCAGGTGATTATACAAAATTGTATTGCGATCTGATCATACTCATACTTTCGGAGAAATCAAACAAGATGTGTGGCGTAGTAGGAAAAAAGCTCCGCGAAAACTCCCCTTAAGGTCAATTTCCTATGCGGCGGCTATAGTCGATTTTCTACAACGGGTTTAAACAATCACATTGCAACGAGGCGTACTCTGTGCGTCCCTAGACTAAATTTCTTCAGTGGCCGCATAGGAATTGGACCTTTACAGTTCCTCAACTTACCGGAAAATCGCAGACATAGTGACGCATAACAGGAAACGTTTTACGCTTATCCACATAGTCGACATGGGTGACCTTGTGCGTTTTCAATTTTTTATATTCATCATAGACCAATGGACACATATCGCAAAAGAATTTATCTTTCGAATGCGTGTCCCGATGTTCGCGCAATGTATCGACACTTTTAAAGGCCATCTCACAAAATTCACAACTGTACGCTACATCGATACTGACTACAAGAATTTCCGTTTCCGGTATTTTTTCTTCGTGTAAAGTTTTAATATGCTCCTATAAGGCAATAGATTGAGGAATTAATAATAATAATAGTTAAACAAATATCTAACCTCTGTTTCCTCTTCATTTTCACCGACAAAACCGCACAGACTGCAACACGTGACATGTTTCTCCTCCGGTTTTTCGTGTAGCATAATATGTTTTGTGAGCAATGATTGTTTGTTCAAGGATTTCCCGCAAATGGGACATTGAAATAGATTAGTTTTGCTGTGATGGGCAATCTGAAAAGGAAATTTTGTTATTGACTCGAATGGCACAAGATTCTAGAGCGCAATTGAGGTATCATTCAAATGAAGAAAGGTTTTTAAATTAATTAACACAGCAACCATTAAACCAGGGGAGTCCAACATAATTTTTATTATTTTTGTAACGGTGGCGGGCCAAGGGAAAGCTGTAAAGTAAAACGCTAGTTTCAACCAGTTTAATTACAGAATAAAGAAAATCTCTTAACGCAAACACTAAAGTTTAAAACAAATTTTGATACAGCAAAACAAAAAGAGCCACTTTAAAAAGTCAAAGATTATTCCTGCTGAAAAGAATAAGGAAGACCAGACGGCCGTTTCTGATATAACTGTATATTTCATACAAATTATGCAAACTCTTAAAAAAACGAATATCCAGCAATGTTTTATGAAATTTTATTTCTATTTTTATTATGTTTTATTCTGCTACATCAGCTGCTCAGTCGCATTGCCACCATGACCTCGAATAACAGCCTGAATTCGCTTAGCCATGCTAATTATGAGACGCCCGATATCCTTCTGAGAAATTTCACCCATTCGTTCTTCAGGGCCTGTTCTCGCTCACGCATGGTTTAAGGAAGGTCGGAGCAGGACCCGATGCATTGCTTCAGGTGGTCCCTTAAATATTCTATGGGATTTAAAGCTGGGCTTCACACTGGCTAGGCAAGAATTTCGATCTTATTGGCACACTTTGTTTGCAATAAGAGGGTGGCCTCCATATTGCATCAAAATGAAATTCTACCCACCAGGACATGCTCCAGTACCGTGTGGGCTTAACACTTCGTTGATGTATCGATGAGCTGTCAAATTACCATTAGCGATTGCAACTAAATCGCTTCTGTCATTTAAGTAAATAGCGTCTCACGCCATAATGGATCCACCGCCAAAAGGTTGAAGGGCACAGGGTAGGAAACGTTCGTTTTCTCTTCTCCAGATCCTAGGTCGACCAGAATTTCCACACAGGCAAAATTTTGAATTATCGGAGAAAAAAAAACTCTACCTCAACGCCTCATACTCCAATTGTGTGATTCTTGGCAAACCGATGTCGGACGATTTTGTGCTTTTTTGCTAATCACGGTACCGGATATCTGGAAAACAGGACACTTCCCTTCAACAAAAGGTGCCATGTTTCACGATTTCTGAGGGCATTTAAGCCTATAAATCGGCCCTCGCTGGGAGACGATGCTATTGGTCGGCCTTGCTCTTGTTCTCATGGGAATTGTCCTATCTCTTGGAACCTTTCCCAAACTCTTTAGATGACAGAATGTCTCACTCCAAGCCGATGGCTTACTACTTGGAATCCTTAGCCTTCCTCTAGTAATGTTGCAGTCCTGCACACTTCAAATTCCTTGAGATGCCCAATAACCCATTGTGGAGGATCCATCATTTGCTAATATAATTATATTACTTGCATGTATCCTGCATAATTTTCTGATAGACGTTAAATCTCCAGACTACGCTATAGACCCAGAAACATTTGAAGGCGCTGACGAAGTAGCTGAAGATCAGGTGGGATTCGTCGAAGACTTGGTAAATGACGCAAATCAGATTTGAAATCAATTCATGGAATGGTTTTTAACGCCAGGTACAGGAGAAGTCGAATTTTAATAACGAGCCATCGTATAAAAAAGCAACGATTTAATATTTGTAATTTGGAAAATATTATTCAGTTTATTATCATGTGTTAGTTTATTTAGTTTTTATATATAAAATCAACATATCCGCATCACACAAATGCACGGATTCTAAATTTACTAAAATATATTTTCATCCGGATTTTGCAATGTTAATTTACTGTAGTTTTTAATCCCGTAAATATCAATTCAATGAAGCAATTTCGCTGTTTGAGTAACAAATGCCACATCAAAATCCACGATTTTTGTGCGACTGTTTGACCAAAATAAATAATGAAAATATGTGAATATGTAAAACCATCGTCATTTGTTCATCGCCAAATATATTGTATTATTTGTTTGCCTATCACACTTATGTGGCAAATTTTGTTGCTTATTTAGTCACATTAATTTAATAATGTAATACCACCTTAAACTTTGCCGAATACAGAAGAAAGGGAACAAGCAAGACTGCAACAACCGCTGCATATCGCTGCCCTGACTACACTATACTCTCCAAAAAATCTGACCATACGCCGAAAAGTTAATTGGCGAATACCAGAGAGGTTCTAGACAGGGGGCGCTGTCCAACTGACCAATTATTCACGGTAAAACAGATGCTTGAAACATGCCACCAGCTCAACATACATCATGTTAGGCCTGGCTGCCATGACTACCACAGAACACCTAGACCATAAACTGGTCCGTTGTGAAATCAAAAATTAGGGATTCATCATCTTTAACCTTATTACTTACTTAAATTAGCCCATAAGTTAGTGACGAAGCTATGCAGCATACCAACATTTGCACCTTCCAGATCCTGCAACTTCAAGAAGGGACAGGATTCAAGTATTGACCTCCTCCTTCCTTCCAAAGCCAGCCAACAGAGAAGATGGAACCAACTTTCCTCCTCGTTCACGTCTCCAAGCTTCTACAGTAATTATTGCAGGGAAGACGAAGTGAAAATAGTTCCCAGTGATAACACCCACAACCGAACTAATGTGCTCTCTTTTCAGGGATAGAAGATGAGACGCCAGGGGGGCGAAAACTCCTCTTCCATAGTCCTCCGCGTGGGCGCCCCCTGGAAGGGCAGTGGTCACTGACCATTGCCAACCAACGTCAACCCGCCAGTGATGGCGGTGCGATGATTTGGTTGAGGCACCCCTGTGGTGTGGGGTGTGAAAAAAAAAATACCACGGCCTGTCGTTAAAACCGACAATCAAAGGACAGGATGTGTATGCCAGCAACTTGCACTATCCGAAATCTTTATATGCTAACGAAACGTCAACTATGCCTCGGATAAGGACTGACTCAACGGTTACGACTTTTAGCTATCGTACAATGACAAAGATTGGATTCTGGAATGTGCGTACTCTCCTGGACAATGGATCAGAAGGTCCCCAGAACGCACGATTTCTTCAATTAGAGAGTGAATTTCTGAGGTACAAATTAAATATCTTAGGAGTTAGTGAGATAAGATGGTGGAACAGCGGAGAATTCATCTCTCCAACGGGCAGCACTGTAATGTTGTACTCCGGTAAAGCTACCGGTAGTCGCCGTGAGTCAGGTGTGGGGCTTCTTTTAACCAGAGCCGCGCGAAACTGTCTCTTATCCTGGGAACCGGTCTCTGACAGGGTCTTGACCGCCAGGCTCCGGACCAAAATGAGGAACATCTCAATAATACAATGTTATGCCCCTACTGAACCCGACAATGTCTTGGCAAAAGACTCCTTCTACGAAGAACTAAACGCCGTTCAGAGCAGAACACCTAAAGGTGACATTATAATGGTTATAGGTGATTTGAATGCGAAAGTTGGCGCTGATAACTATGGGCTCAGACATGTGATGGGGAGACACGGTCTTGGTGATCGTAATGACAACGGTGAAAGATTTGTAGAGTTCTGTAACTTTCACAGTCTCTTCATCGGTGGTACTATGTTTGAGCATAAGGACCACCACAAAATCAGTTGGTCCTCTGTTGATCGGCGCAGAACACAAAATCAGATCGACCATTTTGCCATTAGTAAAAGATTCAAGAGTTGCCTCCTGGACGTGCGAAACAAGAAGGGTGCCGATATTGGGATGGGAAGAGACCATTATCTTATGATCGCTAATGTTCGATTGCGTATTGCAGCCGTGCGCCGCCCCAGCGACGAAAGATCCAGGCCCCGCAAATTCAACACCGCTCGACTAAAAAATCCAGCTGTCTTACAACAATATAATGACCATCTTGCGCAAAAAGCGGCTGAGATAACTAGTCACCCAAATAGTGGCATAAACGAAAACTGGGATGACATAAAAAATGCGTACATTGATAGCGCAAATACCATCCTTGGCCCAAACCCGGATTGCCGGAATAAGCCCTGGATGTCCGACGCTTCATGGCAGCGGATTGTTGAAAGAAAGGAGCTGAAAGTTCGTTTGGCTGCAGCATCAGACGACAATCGAAGCAGCATCGAACTCCTTTACCGTCAGAAAGCTCGAGAAGTTCAGCGTAGTGTGCGACGCGATAAAAGAGTTTATGCCAATTCTCTTTTAGCGTCAGCAGAAGAAGCCGCTAGAAGTAACAACTTAAACGCCGTATACGGTGTCATCAAGGAGTTTACAGGTGGTCGTAACTCCTGCCAACATCCGGTGAAAGATAGTGATGGAAAGCTACTTATCTTGGAAGAAGATCAAATGAGGCGGTGGAAAGAACACTTCGCCGCGGTCTTGAACCGTGTAACCTCTGGTGAAGTTCCCCCTCATATAGATAATTTAGCTAACCATCAAAATGTGCGTATACGGTCCACTGCCCCGACTAAAGAGGAAATAGTCACTGCAATTATTGCACTAAAACGAGGAAAAGCCGCCGGACTTGACGGCATCCCTGCCGAACTTTATCAAGCAGCGCCAAGCGTAACTGCCGATTTGCTGCACCCACTTGTTGATAAAGCGTGGAATACAGAGACCTTTCCCACTGAGTGAAGGAAGGTTTGATCATCAAACTTCCAAAGAAGGGTAGCCTCACAGACTGTAATAATTGGAGAGGCATTTGTGTGCTCCCTGCCGTTGCCAAGATAATAGCTAAAATCGTCCTGGAAAGACTAAAGGCCCACTTAGAAAGCACAATTGATGAAGAGCAGGCTGGCTTTCGATCCGGATTCTCCTGTGTCGATCACATTAACACCTTGCGAATCATCATCGAGCAATGCGCTGAATACGATTCTCCGCTTCACTTGCTTTTCATCGATTTCGAAAAGGCTTTCGATAGTGTGAACCGGGATTCTATATGGGCGGCCTTGCGCAGGAGAGGCATCCCTGAGAAGCTTGTGGCTATTATTAAGGCAACCTATGACGGCGCGAAATGTCGCGTTCTGCATAAAGGTAAGGTGTCGGGGGACTTTGAGATTCGCAGTGGAGTTCGGCAGGGGTGCATCCTCTCACCGATCCTATTCCTCATTGTGATCGGCGATGTGTTGCATGCAGCCCTATCCGGACTCGACAGAGGAATTCAATGGACTTTGACATCTTATCTACAACATCTTGACTACGCTGACGACATATGCCTACTCTCCCACAAAATCATGGATCTGTCCGCAATGGCGTTAGATCTCGAGATGGAGGCAAGCAAGGTTGGGCTAAAGATTAATACCAACAAGACAAAGGTTCTTAGCCCGCCGTTGCGAAAAAGAAATCCGACACCTATTGCCATCAATATTAATGGGCAGCCTGTGGAGAAGGTGGACAACTTCGTCTACCTGGGTAGCATTGTTGCCGAAAATGGTGGTACGGAACAGGACATCGCTCGTCGTATCAACCAGGCTAAACGCGCATACGGCATGCTGTCCAAAATCTGGCAGGGCAGTTATCTCAGCATCAAGACCAAGCTGGGCCTGTTTCGCTCCCTGGTACTGTCAGTGCTTTTGTATGGGAGCAGTACATGGAAAGTTTCCGTAGGAGTTACCAGAAAGCTGCAAGTTTTCGTCAACTCATGTCTTCGTCGAATTTTAAGAATTTTCTGGCCCGAAACAATATCAAATGAAGAGCTAAGTCGGCGTACGGGGCAGATGCCAATCGACGAATTGATACGCAGGCGAAATTGGCAGTGGATAGGTCACACATTGCGGAAGAGTGATAACTGCATTGCTTTGCATGCCATGAAATGGAACCCCATTTCCAACCAAGGCCGACCAAGAGGGGGTCCTCGAATCACATGGCGTTGATCTGTGGCAAAGGAGTGTCAGGTACTGGGTAAGTCTTTTGGGGAGTTGCGCCCCATTGCCCAGAACAGAGTACGATGGCGCGCAGGAGTAGTTGACGCGCTATGCCCCGCTAGGGGTTAAGGCAAAGTAGTAGTATAACATTAGGAGAATATCAATATTAAAATTCCTTACCACGTGATCTTTCAGCTGTTGATTGTACAAATAGGTTCTGAGACAAAGCTGACATTTGTATGGTCTGTCCAGTTTGTGGACTTTCCTGTGGGCCTTCAAGTTGTCGACTGTCGTGAATATCATATCACATCTGCAATAAATTAAAAATTGACCAAATTGGCACCAAATCCCAATGGAGTGGAAAGCAGTCCTTACCGACAACATGTTAGGCCCGTATCCTCCTCATGTGCATAGTTGATGTGCTCATAGAGCTCACTGTCTTCGCTGAACAGCCGGTCGCATATCATACATCCTTTGGGTCGGTGATCATCCAGATGGAATTGTAAGTGGAATCGATATCTACGGAATGGACAATATGCAATTAATAAAAAATATAATATAAAATGTATTTAATAAGGACACTACCGTTTGTTAGACTGGAAAATATCACCGCATTGTTCGCACTGTGTCGATGTTCGTGACAATGCTTTTGTATCGTTGCACGAATGTTTATTGAAGGCCGGAAAGTTGCTAAAACGTTTCGTGCACACTGAACACTGAACATAGAGCGATATTCTGAAATGTAAATAAAATCCATAAAACAACTGAACAGAAACTT
The DNA here is from genome assembly GCA_964017055.1 of Chloromyia formosa. Lineage (NCBI taxonomy): Eukaryota > Metazoa > Arthropoda > Insecta > Diptera > Stratiomyidae > Chloromyia > Chloromyia formosa. Next base: position 12,099,926 of record OZ024818.1, on the reverse strand, counting down.
ATCAATGGCTGCACTCGGCTAACTCACTTGTTCAGATCGTAATGTTTGTACACTAAATGGTAAGCTAAATCATCCAAATTTTCGAACGTAGCGAGAGACTCGTCACAAATGGAACATTGGTACAATTTATCATCGTAGCAATGGAATTTTTGCATGTGTTCAATGATTTCCGGATGCCTGGTGAACGATTCCGAGCAAGTCTGAGAAAAACAATTATCATGAAATAGAAAATTATTTATGTAAATGGCAACCGCATACCTGACAACACATATCCGCCGGAAAGATAATATCATCGTAGCGACTGTTCACGCAAGCCTCTTTAAATGCTCTAAAATCAAAGTTTGCATCAGTTTCAAGGTAATCGACGTCTTCGTAAAGCTCGTCGTCTGAAATATGGTTGAAAGCGTATTAAATTTTGCTACAGCTTTGGACAGGATATACGAACTACGTATGTACATACAAGAAACCAGAACATACAAACTTTAGGCGTGTTTTTTTTTACAGCCCTGAAGTGCAGAGCGGAACATCACACAATTACACTAACAACCGATCAAGTTGCTAGAGTAATTGTCTAGTGTTGTTCTGCTCTTCTCTGGACGGCTGTTAAAAAAAAACACGCCTTTTGTCTCAACTTAGGGTAGGGTCAAATTTCATATACGCACCTTCACCCTCCAGATCCGTTTTAGCGTCTTGCATTCCCTCATCGTCCTGCGTGCCTTCATTAACATCTTGTATGGCAGGAACATCGTCCTCCTCCAGCATTTCATAGTTATATTCAACCTCGTCCTCATCGCCGGTGTCCAATAAGCTCAAATTCGCAGCTTCATATTCGGACTCGTTACCATCTGGGTCAATGCCTTCACTGGAAGTACCTTCCCGCGTATTAGTGGCCTCATCCTCGATTTCCTTCTGCTGTATATCAACTGTTTCGATGAGGTCATTCAAGCAGGTCTCGCATAGTGCCTGGGTCTTATTCTTATTTTGAACTACTTTTACATTGAAACACTGCCGAAGTAATTTTTCTAATTCGAGGTCTATTCCAACTTCGTCGAATACCAGCTGTGGGGATTCCCCGAGATCCTCATGACAAATAATGCATTTGGAAGCTCCTGTTCTTTGTAAGCTCTTGGTACTCAGTGCTTGCAAATTCTTCTTCCTGCTGTCTGACATCTTGGATGGATAGCCCCCTTTCAAGCGACCACCGAAAAGTCTAGCCGGCTCAGCTCCAGTATAGAACTGTCTAAGTTGTTTGGCTATTTTCTAATTATTTAACGTAATCAAGCCATAAAAATCGTTAAAAATGAGAGTTAACTATCAATTTCGCTCTGACATGAAAAGAAAGTCACCGACATGTCAAGAGGGAAATTGCGCCACCGACGCGACGGTCCCTCAAATCTTTTTACTTGATTATTTTAACAGTACAAGACGCATTAACGTTAATTTTTAATACTGAAGTCGCCACGGTCTCTTTAAAAAAGTTGTTTTCAAATATCCGCAACAAAAGGTGGATACGGAATTTAGAAGAAAGCAACCACGATGGCGCGATGACAAACGTTTGACAAGTGATTGGGAATTATCTGGAGCTGTCAAAAAATTTCCCATGTCGGCCACTCCGGGTGTTGGGTATTTTTAAAATGATCGTTATTTTTCAAAAGATTGGCTGCGTCTTGGCGAGAACTGACACTGATCTAGTAAATGTCAGCGACTACGTTTATATCACGGGACTATGTTCCAGTATTAACTAATCCCAGCCAGCTCATCACGCGGTTTAAAATTGGAGGTTGATGTTTCTATCGTTTGTTCTATTAACGAGGCCGCAGAGAAGGTCATGAGGCATAAAGCTCGGCGAACACGAAATGACAGCTCCGGAGCTGCTCGGTTTGGAGTCTGCACCTGCTGAACGCTACTTCACCAGCTGACAAATCGACCAGCTGAAAGCTGACGATGACAATTTTAGACGTCAAGTGCCGAAAAGTGGAAAATACATGAATCCCACGCTGTCCATTACAAAAATCACGAACAACGAGATAACAAATTCAAAAGCACCCGCAAACCAAAGAACTAGAACCCGAAAACGGCGAAAACACAACAACCAATTTGATAACTGTCAAAACTCGGAAACTCGCAACATGAGCGTGAGGTTGAAAAAGAAGAAGAATGACCTGAGCACTGAGCACTGATCAGTGAGCAGAAATATTTCTTGCTCGGTGAAATTTGATCATGATCACCCGAGCAGAAGTTGCTCAGTCACTTCTGAACCCGCTCGTTCTGAACATGTTCGCTGAGCGGAAGTTGCTCAGTTCCTTCTGAACGCACACAGTGACAAAGGGCGGCTGTTCGGCAAAATCTTTGAATACATTTTTAGTGATTTTCACACATACTATGAGAGATGCTGCACACCAACAAAGATCTAAAAGGCGTAGGCAACTTTTCTGTATTGGGGGCATTGATCTGGCGCGTAAATTTGAATTAAATTATCGGCAAAAATTTTACTTTTATGTATTCAATGTTCTTGCAATGTGCAAATGCGAATTATTTCAGTGTTAATTGAAGTTTTTTGGTACACTTGGTTTCATTCTGCACACCAACTTGGTAGGCATCTATTCTGTAGCTTAGCTCGGGAGAGAATTTGAGAATAAAAAAATTTTTGGTCCAGCTGCGGGGATTGAAACGTAGAAGACCGCAAAAAAATGCCCGGTGCGTTACCGAGCTAAGTTGAAGCATACTAAGTTGGTGTGCAAAATGAAACCAAGTGTCACAAAAAATTCCGGTAAAAATGTATTTATCCAAAATTCAGGGGCCAAGACCCGACGTCGGACTGTCGCGCTACAATGATGATGATGATAGCAACCATAAATCATTCCTGTGGCAAAGGTATATTTATAGTAGGGGGATTCATGCTCACGTCGTAAACGTCGTATTTGTCGTAAAGTTGTAAACTTCTTTATGTATTAATGTTCTTGCAAATGCACAAGTGCGAATCATTTTCAATTTAAATTGGAATTGTTTGTGACACTTGGTTTCATTCTGCACACCAACTTAGTATGCGTCTGTAGCTTAGCTCGGTAACGCACCGGGCATTTTTTGCTACTCGAAACACGGTCTCTGCGGTTCGCGCCCCGCAACGGGACCAACTATTTTTTATTCTCAATTAATTCAGAGGGAATTTGAGAATAAAAAATAGTTGGTCCCGTTGCGGGGCGCGAACCGCAGAGACCGTGTTTCGAGTAGCAAAAAATGCCCGGTGCGTTACCGAGCTAAGCTACAGACGCATACTAAGTTGGTGTGCAGAATGAAACCAAGTGTCACAAACAATTCCAATTGTAAACTTCTGTCATTTTACTATGGAGATGACAGAAGTTTACTACATAAACGACAGGGAGTGTGAATCCCCCTTGTATATTTGGAGTATTTTCATCGTGGCTACATTGACTAGTATTTTTTTATGGATTTTAACAAAAGTCCATGACAAATTACATTCTGGTCCGCGTCCAAATGGACGCATGGTGAGACGACTTCATGTCGTGCAAAATACCGTATTCTTACCAATACAAAAGTGATAAATTTGGGCTTGATTTAATATGGATTGCCCTTTCAAACTAAAACGTGCCATACACACACCGATCGATCGGCCGATCCGTCGCCCGAAATCAATATCGGCCGACGGATTGGCCTGTGTATGTGGAAATCGCACCGATCGGGCGATCAATTTTGATCTGCCGATATTTTAGTGCGATTTTCGTGCGATCGATCGGTGACGATCGATTGGGTAGTGTATGTGATTATCGCAAGTGAATGTCAAATTACCAAATTATTAAATGGTGAAATTTCAAGGATTCTAATGATTTAAATGGCACTGCAATTGAAATATCAAATATGTGGTATACGAAAATACCACACACATCCAAATAGTTAACAAAAATGAATCTAGGTTGGATTGGGAGTGAATCATAACCTATTTTTTGAATTGTCATTCGTTATCGCATCGCACGAAAATCGCTCAGTGTGTGTGCAGTGGAGATCGGCAGATATTTTGTGGCGATCCATCGGCCGATCGATCGGACGACGGATCGGATAATGTATGGCGGCTATAAGTATTAAATTTAGTCCGGTCCCCGCTGTCATAAAAAGGGTAGATTGACGACTAATGCGAAAATGGAATACTTAGAACTTCAGTCAACTCGATCATATTCTGAGCTTCCAAAGCACCTGACGAGAAGAAATTATATTACGTCTACACTATAGCCAGATTGCTTCACCAGCGGCTTAATCTGGGTTTTGTGAATTTAAAATCGTATGGATTTGAAAGTTTCAGATTCATTTCAGCTGGCACAGATGAAATAATGTAGGTGTAGTGTGAACGTATAATAATATAACCCAAATGAGTAGTACATACAAAATGTTTTGAAGATATTGACTGACATTTTATTGCAATGAAAATTCCATGTATTTAGTACAAATGCACCACCACCTGCATCTAAGGCCCGACGTCGGGCTGTCGCGCCGCGATAATGATGAGTACAAATGCACATACATGCTACTACCATTTGCTCCGATGCTGATTTGATGAACGATGTCATCAATGATTCTGCATTTTGCATATCATCATCATCGTGACGCAACAGTCCGACGTCGGGTTCTGGCCGCCTAGATCGTTGTCCTCCAATTATCTCGGTCACGTGACCACATCCTCCAATCTTAGAAGCCCAGTAGTTGCTCGGCGTCAGCATATACTGAGCTCTCCCAATGAGCTCTCGATCTTCCTGGCAGACTCGCTCCGTCGACGCGTCGTCCGTTCGTTACTTGTGTAGGCATGCGAACATCGTTCATTCGTTGTACATGTAATGCCCATTGAAGACGTTGTAGTTTGACGATTTTGGAAACTTCCAGCTCATCGTAGCGTTCATACAACTCATGGTTGTACTGGATGCGCCAGCCATCTCGGTCGTAAATTGCTCCGATAATTTGCCGAAGGACTTTCCGTTCGAACGTGTTTTCGATTTTAGAATGGCAGAAACCTAGAATATACAATAAATTAGAAAAAAACATGATTACTTTTATTTAATTGTGAGTGAATTAGTACTTATATTACGTTTACACTATCCCCAGATTACTTCATCTGCGCCAGTTGATATAATCTGCGACTGTCAAATACATACAATTTTGAACTCACCACACCCAGATTACGCTACAGATGAAGTAATCTGGGGATAGTGTAAACGTAATATTACCGTCATTTACCGACTGTTTTTGCGTATTTTCAAACTCCTTCAATTAAAATTGTTTAACCACAACGACCTTGTGGTACTGTCTTGCGGAAAACTGTAAATATATAATGTACATTAAAAATTTAATTTCAATATCAAATTTACCAGCCCCCCTAAAAAAAATATTTTAGACTACGCCAATGGCACACAACAAAAGACAAAAGTCATTTGGATGACAAAAGTCAAGTCGGCGATTCTTGTTTGCTTACACTGGACCCATTCTGGTTCAGACTCTTGCATCGAGCAGACGCGTCCGCGATATGCAAGGTGCTAATAGTGAATTAGTGGTAATTGTGTTACGGTACAAACTAGTTTCTCTGTTCCTGCGCCTTTTCATGGCGTAGCTGTAGATCAACTTTGTCATCGAATACGAAGGAAAGAAGAGTGAGTAAGTGCATGGTCTTTCCACTGTCTTGCTTGGGCTATGCCGCTCGCGGCCTGTGAGCGCACACAACCTTAAAAAAAAAAAAAATCCTTTTCCCTGTGTAAAAAGTGGCAAATTCTTTACACCTGGGTGAAAACTCGCTTTTGCCGGGTTTTAAAAAAAAAAAACCGAAACTCCCCGTCCGCCACCCTATGGCGGGAGGGGAAAAAAACGACCCCCCCGATTTGGGGAAAACCCCCAAATCGGTTAAAAAGAGAGCCAGAGAGCCCTCAAATCCCATATTAATTAAAGAATCTATCAACTATGTAAAAAAAATACAAAAAATACTGATTCGCCAACTCCGAACACCGAATCTCCAATTCCTAACGGAACGAACGGTGCCCCCAGTAACGCGAAACAATACCTCTATAACATCGACTTAACAGGCGGCGAATTTACCGTTCTTATACAAAATCAAAATTCCGGAAGAATTGATGATTTTCAAGTGAACAAATTGCTCAGGCAATGTAAAATTAACGGAATTATCAATATAACAACAGTAAATTCGAAAACCATTAAAATATCAGTAAACAACCCGGTAGACGCTAACAATTTAGTGGGAAACACCACAATTAAAGCCAATGGCTATAAAGTATTCATCCCACAGAACTGTGTGTCAACATATGGCGTAATCAAACATGTGTCTCTCGAATTGTCTGATAAGGAGTTAACTGAGGACATCTCAGCTGAATACAAAGTCCTCAGCATACATCGTTTTAACAGAAAAACTAATGAAGGCAATTTCTTACCTACGAAAACAGTGAGAGTAGAATTCGAGGGTAAACATCTACCGACACTCGTACATTTCGACTACGTTCAACGGAAGGTACATTATTACACCCCCAAATTAAAACTTTGTTATAACTGTGGCAGACAAGGGCATGTGGGCAAATTCTGCAAGGGCTCGCGCAGATGTCTAAAGTGTGGCGTGGCCTTTGACCAATGTCGAGACCCATGCGAAAACCCCCACTGCATTCTTTGTCAAGATACGGATCATGACGTCTTCTCCAAAGACTGTCCAAAAAAAATAGAGGAAACCGAAGTACTCCGCATAATGGGGATCACAAACAAATCTAGGAACGAAATAGTAAAAAGCAGGTCAAACAACTACTACAGTATTCTAGACTCTGACCACTACAACAACAATTTCCCCCCATGTCCCCCAGTCACAAACCACAATCATAATAACAATAGCCAACCCCAAAATAATACAAAAAACAGAACCGAAGATTTAAACAAATTCCTAACTCGAAAACGCACATATGCGAAGGCATCTAAACCGTGCACACCCCCACTCAACGCCCAAACCAGAAAACAGTCAGCGTCGAGCCCTCAACCTAAAAGACTGGCCTTCGCATACCCACACGGTAACCACCCCATCACCTTTAACAAATCAGATGACGAACTACAAACCCCAAATACAAGCACACAAGGCAATTCCTCAAATAATTTCTCGGTAAATCCAAAATACTACAACAAAAATCACAATGTTGTGATAAACGAGTATGAATCAATTACTCAAATAATGCTCGACTTCATTCAATCCTTTTGCGATACAACAAACCCCAATATAAACCCCAAATTTAACCACATAAGACAGACAATCAACAGCATCAGAAATAAATCAGATGTAATATATATCAACAATATACCCAACAAAGATCCATGAAGTGTCTCCAAATAAACATTCAAGGTCTAAGAAAAAACAAAACAACATTAGAAACCCTTTGCGAAGAAAGAAACATTGAAATAGCACTCTTACAAGAAGTAAAGTTAAACGAAGAAAACAACCCTCATTTCACCAATTATGTAGCCTACTATGGCAAAAGAGACGACGGCCACGGCGGAGTAGCCACACTCATAGGTAAAAAGATCAGAAGCAAACCCATTACCATCAACAGCCAAATAAATCATGTTGCTGTAGCCACGACTAACCTTCCCAATAACTTCATGATTATAAACATTTATATCCCCCCCGGGGACAATGACCTGTTTAGAAATCACATCGACTCCATATTTGCATTCATCCGTAACTCAGAGGGAACAAACATCATCCTTGCCGGGGATTTTAATGCTCATAATGAAAATTGGGGCAGTAACAAAACAAACCAAAGAGGCAGAATCCTCGAAAAACTAACGCTAAATAGTGGACTCCACATATGCAATAATGGAGCTCCCACCTTTTCAACAATTAGCAACCGACCTTCAGTTCTTGACCTCTCATTCACCAACAGACCAGACCTCATAAATGGCTGGCACACCATGAATATTAAAATTTTCGGCTCTTATCACATTCCAATCCAATTCAGCATCATCTCCACCACTGAAAATTGGAACAAACGTAAGAGAATAATTAACAACACAGAATTGAGAAATAATATTGAGACACTCTCCTTTGACCCCAATATTAACAGCTTTAATAAAAACATAAGTCGTTCCATTAAAAAAGCCACATACTGCTCAAATGAAAAATCCCTGATTCCAAAAAAATGGTGGAACAAAGAACTCAAAACTCTCTTCACCAACTTCAAACAGAAATCAGCCAAATTCAAACTGAACAAAAACTCAGCCAACCTCCTCGAACTGTTTGAAGCCAGAGAAGCCTGGAAATCAGAAGTCAAAAAAAGCCAAAAGAAGGACCTGGAACGAAACCATCAACCGGATTAACAGATCGAAAGATCCGAATGAAATGCACAAACTATTTAACAATGTTAAAAATACACTCATCAATAGGGTGGACTATGGTTCATGGGATACTGGAAAAAAAATTCAATTCCTCAATCACTGCAGCTCAGAAATAATCCCACGACCCATTACCCACACTCCCCAGCAAATCGATACCGTACACTACACCTTCCCAATCGCTCCCACGGCGGCCGGCGCTACGCATCGGAGCGACCCGTCTACCAGCAGCGGCCAAGGGCTGCCAAACCCCTTCAACGCCAGCATGCGTGGCTACGACAACTCCTTCTCAATGGAAGAATTTGAAGCAGCCCTTAGAAGGAAAAAAACCTCTACAGCACCGGGTGTCGACGGTATATCGTATAATCACATTAAATGGATGAGCAGTGAAAACAAAACCTGTCTCCTAAACATCATCAATGACCTATGGACCAACCTCAAATTCCCAGAAGACTGGAGAAAAACCAAAATCATCCCCATCCCTAAACCCAACAAGGATCACAGTCTGGTTGAAAATTTTCGTCCGATTTCCCTCCTCAGCGTACCTCTCAAAATCACAAACAAAATGGTACTAAATCGACTGAACGACTTCCTAAAAGACAATAACACACTAAACGACAAATCATACGCCTACCGCAATAAAAAATCCACCTCCCATTGCATCAACGACCTAATCAACCTAATTAAAATGAATAAATCTCATAATCTTGTAACAGTATGTGCTACAATCGACCTAAAAGCCGCCTACGACCATGTTGACACTGAAATCCTCATCAATTGTATGAGGAACAAGTCAATCCCCCCTCAAATCACCCAATGGGTCGAACTCTTCCTCAAAGACCGAAAACTCTTACTAGCTGAAGTTGAAACCAACGTGTATAATGGACTCCCCCAAGGTAGCTGCCTCAGCCCAACCCTCTTTAACATCCTAACAAACGACCTACACAGCCTATCTGATGACACTCACATGATCTTTCAATTCGCTGACGACTTTCTCATAACCAGCACGGGGAAAACCCTCCAAGAAGCTTCGATAAATCTCGAAACCATTTGCAACAAACTAATAAGCCTCCTACACAACATTAACCTAAAAATCAATGCCTCAAAATTCCAATTTTTCATCTTCTCCCGGGCCAACATCAAAACGCATTCGATCAAAATTGGAAACGCCACAATCCAAAACAGCAAAGAACTTAAATACCTAGGCTTCAAATTGACAAGGAACCTATCAGTCAACGCCCACTACGCTGACGTCATCAAAAAGAACATTCTAAACCACCTGACCTTTAACATAATCAACAAGCACACTGCGGGCCTACACCCCTCAAAAGCATTAACACTGTTCAGATCTCACATCCGACCAAAGATCGAATACGCCAGGACAACAACAGCCAACATGAACAATACTGCTCTCAAGAAAGTCACATCCTATATTAATAAAAGCCTACGAAAATGTCTAGGAGTAACACCATCAACTCCCATTCACAATATCTACGCTCTAGCCCACGAGCTTCCACTAGACCTCAGAAGCCTATGGCTCACAGCCATAGAAATGGCCAAAAGAATAGGTAATGAGCAGAACTTCGCCGAGAGATGGGTAAATGACTCTGAATTACACAACTTAGACACCAGCTACTCAAAAACCTGGAACATCTTCGGGCACATCCTAAAACAGATCCCCATCTTACCAATTGACCATGCGTCCCAAAAAATAGTTGTCCATGCAAAAAACGACCAATACAAAATTACCAAAGACACAGACCTTTCCAGCTCCAATTTTGCAAGCCTTTTTAAAGTAAGTGCAGACAACACTGAAACAACTTATTACACCGACGCATCCAAAGATAACAATAGTGTCGGAGCCGCATTCGTGAACACCAAAAATAACAAAGTTGGAAAATTTAAGCTTCCAGCAGACACATCAATAGTAACTGCTGAGCTCACAGCAATTCTCAAAGCCGTAGAAAATGCCATTGACGAAAGTCAAATAAACATCTCAATCTTCACTGACAGCAATGTAGCATGCCAGATAATCACGGATGGCCTCAATCCATCCGTAATACCACATGAGATTCGCAGAACAATCAATCACTCCCAATTAAAAAGAGTCCTAATTGTCTGGGTCCCAGCACACTGTGGAATAACAGGGAATGAAAGAGCAGACATATGCGCCAACGAAGCTAGAATCGACGGAACAGCCTTCACACCAACTATGTCTTCTGAAAAAGCAAAATTGCTTATCAAACAAAAAATCTACTCCCTCTGGAATAACTCATATGAACAAAAATGCAACACTTCGGGACGAAACCTCTACAAAGTAATAAACACTATCAACAACTCCAACTGGTTCTCTGCAAAAAAGCACAAACACGACAAACCAAAAATCATCAAAATGGTCAATCGCATACTAACAAACCATTCCTATAACAAAGTATTCTTTAAACTAATCAACAAAATAACATCTGACCTATGCCCACAATGTAGAGTCCCAGAGGACATCCAACATGTGGTTATGGCATGTCCTAAAAACTTCAGCATAAGATGTCATCTCCAAATACCCTCCATCATTCACCCAGATCCAAACACTCCACGGCTGACCGACTCCCTAAAAAACTCCCCGACAGAATTATGGATAGAACTTGCCACATTTCTAGAACAAAAAAACATAATGATATGATCAACCATCCCAAGCACAACAACTCACATAGCCCAGGCAAAACAGAATAAAGGCCACTACGACACACTCTTCTAAACAGAGTCGTTCAAAACCATCACACTAAAACATCAACACTAAGCATAATAAATAACACTAATCATCAAATTTTTCAACTTCCTTTCCTTTCGCTTCGCTAAAAAGGAATCTGAATCAGAATCAACCCCCCCCCCCCCCTCTCACATCTACTAACCTCAACCCCACCCCAAACTTACTAACACCCCACCCATATTAAAAAAAAAACTATTATAACCATAAAAAAAAAAAATTATAATCATAAAAGGAAAAAAATAAAAAAAGAAAATAATATTTTATAAAAAACAATAATTTAAAAAAAAAAAAATTAAAAAATAAAATTTATAAAAAAAAATATATATATATATATATACATATACATATAATCTCTATCTGCACTCATGTTATATCAACCCTCATTTATTCATATTACTATCAGCATTTAATTTAGCATTACTCACTCAATTTATTACTACTCATTTAACGTATTAGTTAACCTTTTCATGTACAAACTTCTTTATTGTAATTTTTCACTGTTTCTCTCTTTACTTCTCCATAATGCCTGTTTGCTCATACTCCATCAATGTACGCATTTATCCAATTTCATTGTTACCAACTGATAAAAGACATACACCACAGTAACCCGCAAACCTTATATTACGTTTACACTGTCCGCAGATTACTTCATCTGCGCCAGTTGAGATAATCTGCGACTGTCAAATACATACAATTTTGAACTCACCACACCCAGATTACGATGCAGATGAAGTAATCTGCGGACAGTGTAAACGTAATATTACACACAAAAAAAAACTACATTATAAAAAAAAAAAAACAATCGCAAATACTTAAAAAATAATCATCTACAGAAACATTACAAAACACTGCAATAACTAATAATACGTTAAATGAGTAGTAATAAATTGAGTGAGTAATATTACGTTTACACTATCCTCAGATTACTTCATCTGCTGCGTAATCTGGGTGTGGTGAGTTCAAAATTGTATGTATTTGACAGTCGCAGATTATCTCAGCCGGCGCAGATGAAGTAATCTGCGGATAGTGTAATATTACGTTTACACTATCCCCAGATTACTTCATCTGCGCCAGCTGAGATAATCTGCGACTGTCAAATACATACAATTTTGAACTCACCACACCCAGATTACGCTGCAGATGAAGTAATCTGGGGATAGTGTAAACGTAATATAAACGTAATTTAATGCTAAATTAAATGCTGATAGTAATATGAATAAATGAGGGTTGATATAACATGAGTGCAGATAGAGATTATATGTATATGTATATATATATATATATTTTTTTTTATAAATTTTATTTTTTAATTTTTTTTTTAAATTATTGTTTTTTATATTATTTTTTTTTTTTTTTTTCCTTTTATGATTATATTTTTTTTTTTTATGGTTATAATAGTTTTTTTTTTAATATGGGTGGGGTGTTAGTAAGTTTGGGGTGGGGTTGAGGTTAGTAGATGTGAGAGGGGGGGGGGGGGGGTTGATTCTGATTCAGATTCCTTTTTAGCGAAGCGAAAGGAAAGGAAGTTGAAAAATTTGATGATTAGTGTTATTTATTATGCTTAGTGTTGATGTTTTAGTGTGATGGTTTTGAACGACTCTGTTTAGAAGAGTGTGTCGTAGTGGCCTTTATTCTGTTTTGCCTGGGCTATGTGAGTTGTTGTGCTTGGGATGGTTGATCATATCATTATGTTTTTTTGTTCTAGAAATGTGGCAAGTTCTATCCATAATTCTGTCGGGGAGTTTTTTAGGGAGTCGGTCAGCCGTGGAGTGTTTGGATCTGGGTGAATGATGGAGGGTATTTGGAGATGACATCTTATGCTGAAGTTTTTAGAACATGCCATAACCACATGTTGGATGTCCTCTGGGACTCTACATTGTGGGCATAGGTCAGATGTTATTTTGTTGATTAGTTTAAAGAATACTTTGTTATAGGAATGGTTTGTTAGTATGCGATTGACCATTTTGATGATTTTTGGTTTGTCGTGTTTGTGCTTTTTTGCAGAGAACCAGTTGGAGTTGTTGATAGTGTTTATTACTTTGTAGAGGTTTCGTCCCGAAGTGTTGCATTTTTGTTCATATGAGTTATTCCAGAGGGAGTAGATTTTTTGTTTGATAAGCAATTTTGCTTTTTCAGAAGACATAGGTGGTGTGAAGGCTGTTCCGTCGATTCTAGCTTCGTTGGCGCATATGTCTGCTCTTTCATTCCCTGTTATTCCACAGTGTGCTGGGACCCAGACAATTAGGACTCTTTTTAATTGGGAGTGATTGATTGTTCTGCGAATCTCATGTGGTATTACGGATGGATTGAGGCCATCCGTGATTATCTGGCATGCTACATTGCTGTCAGTGAAGATTGAGATGTTTATTTGACTTTCGTCAATAGCATTTTCTACGGCTTTGAGAATTGCTGTGAGCTCAGCAGTTACTATTGATGTGTCTGCTGGAAGCTTAAATTTTCCAACTTTGTTATTTTTGGTGTTCACGAATGCGGCTCCGACACTATTGTTATCTTTGGATGCGTCGGTGTAATAAGTTGTTTCAGTGTTGTCTGCACTTACTTTAAAAAGGCTTGAAAAATTGGAGCTGGAAAGGTCTGTGTCTTTGGTAATTTTGTATTGGTCGTTTTTTGCATGGACAACTATTTTTTGGGACGCATGGTCAATTGGTAAGATGGGGATCTGTTTTAGGATGTGCCCGAAGATGTTCCAGGTTTTTGAGTAGCTGGTGTCTAAGTTGTGTAATTCAGAGTCATTTACCCATCTCTCGGCGAAGTTCTGCTCATTACCTATTCTTTTGGCCATTTCTATGGCTGTGAGCCATAGGCTTCTGAGGTCTAGTGGAAGCTCGTGGGCTAGAGCGTAGATATTGTGAATGGGAGTTGATGGTGTTACTCCTAGACATTTTCGTAGGCTTTTATTAATATAGGATGTGACTTTCTTGAGAGCAGTATTTTTCATGTTGGCTGTTGTTGTCCTGGCGTATTCGATCTTTGGTCGGATGTGAGATCTGAACAGTGTTAATGCTTTTGAGGGGTGTAGGCCCGCAATGTGCTTGTTGATTATGTTAAAGGTCAGGTGGTTTTGAATGTTCTTTTTGATGACGTCAGCGTAGTGGGCGTTGACTGATAGGTTCCATGTCAATTTGAAGCCTAGGTATTTAAGTTCTTTGCTGTTTTGGATTGTGGCGTTTCCAATTTTGATCGAATGCGTTTTGATGTTGGCCCGGGAGAAGATGAAAAATTGGGATTTTGAGGCATTGATTTTTAGGTTAATGTTGTGTAGGAGGCTTATTAGTTTGTTGCAAATGGTTTCGAGATTTATCGAAGCTTCTTGGAGGGTTTTCCCCGTGCTGGTTATGAGAAAGTCGTCAGCGAATTGAAAGATCATGTGAGTGTCATCAGATAGGTTGTGTAGGTCGTTTGTTAGGATGTTAAAGAGGGTTGGGCTGAGGCAGCTACCTTGGGGGAGTCCATTATACACGTTGGTTTCAACTTCAGCCAGTAAGAGTTTTCGGTCTTTGAGGAAGAGTTCGACCCATTGGGTGATTTGAGGGGGGATTGACTTGTTCCTCATACAATTGATGTGAATTTCAGTGTCAACATGGTCGTAGGCGGCTTTTAGGTCGATTGTAGCACATACTGTTACAAGATTATGAGATTTATTCATTTTAATTAGGTTGATTAGGTCGTTGATGCAATGGGAGGTGGATTTTTTATTGCGGTAGGCGTATGATTTGTCGTTTAGTGTGTTATTGTCTTTTAGGAAGTCGTTCAGTCGATTTAGTACCATTTTGTTTGTGATTTTGAGAGGTACGCTGAGGAGGGAAATCGGACGAAAATTCTCAACCAGACTGTGATCCTTGTTGGGTTTAGGGATGGGGATGATTTTGGTTTTTCTCCAGTCTTCTGGGAATTTGAGGTTGGTCCATAGGTCATTGATGATGTTTAGGAGACAGGTTTTGTTTTCACGTGATTATACGATATACCGTCGACACCCGGTGCTGTAGAGGTTTTTTTCCTTCTAAGGGCTGCTTCAAATTCTTCCATTGAAAAGGAGTTGTCGTAGCCACGCATGCTGGCGTTGAAGGGGTTTGGCAGCCCTTGGCCGCTGCTGGTAGACGGGTCGCTCCGATGCGTAGCGCCGGCCGCCGTGGGAGCGATTGGGAAGGTGTAGTGTACGGTATCGATTTGCTGGGGAGTGTGGGTAATGGGTCGTGGGATTATTTCTGAGCTGCAGTGATTGAGGAATTGAATTTTTTTTCCAGTATCCCATGAACCATAGTCCACCCTATTGATGAGTGTATTTTTAACATTGTTAAATAGTTTGTGCATTTCATTCGGATCTTTCGATCTGTTAATCCGGTTGATGGTTTCGTTCCAGGTCCTTCTTTTGGCTTTTTTGACTTCTGATTTCCAGGCTTCTCTGGCTTCAAACAGTTCGAGGAGGTTGGCTGAGTTTTTGTTCAGTTTGAATTAGGCTGATTTCTGTTTGAAGTTGGTGAAGAGAGTTTTGAGTTCTTTGTTCCACCATTTTTTTGGAATCAGGGATTTTTCATTTGAGCAGTATGTGGCTTTTTTAATGGAACGACTTATGTTTTTATTAAAGCTGTTAATATTGGGGTCAAAGGAGAGTGTCTCAATATTATTTCTCAATTCTGTGTTGTTAATTATTCTCTTACGTTTGTTCCAATTTTCAGTGGTGGAGATGATGCTGAATTGGATTGGAATGTGATAAGAGCCGAAAATTTTAATATTCATGGTGTGCCAGCCATTTATGAGGTCTGGTCTGTTGGTGAATGAGAGGTCAAGAACTGAAGGTCGGTTGCTAATTGTTGAAAAGGTGGGAGCTCCATTATTGCATATGTGGAGTCCACTATTTAGCGTTAGTTTTTCGAGGATTCTGCCTCTTTGGTTTGTTTTGTTACTGCCCCAATTTTCATTATGAACATTAAAATCCCCGGCAAGGATGATGTTTGTTCCCTCTGAGTTACGGATGAATGCAAATATGGAGTCGATGTGATTTCTAAACAGGTCATTGTCCCCGGGGGGGATATAAATGTTTATAATCATAAAGTTATTGGGAAGGTTAGTCGTGGCTACAGCAACATGATTTATTTGGCTGTTGATGGTAATGGGTTTGCTTCTGATCTTTTTACCTATGAGTGTGGCTACTCCGCCGTGGCCGTCGTCTCTTTTGCCATAGTAGGCTACATAATTGGTGAAATGAGGGTTGTTTTCTTCGTTTAACTTTACTTCTTGTAAGAGTGCTATTTCAATGTTTCTTTCTTCGCAAAGGGTTTCTAATGTTGTTTTGTTTTTTCTTAGACCTTGAATGTTTATTTGGAGACACTTCATGGATCTTTGTTGGGTATATTGTTGATATATATTACATCTGATTTATTTCTGATGCTGTTGATTGTCTGTCTTATGTGGTTAAATTTGGGGTTTATATTGGGGTTTGTTGTATCGCAAAAGGATTGAATGAAGTCGAGCATTATTTGAGTAATTGATTCATACTCGTTTATCACAACATTGTGATTTTTGTTGTAGTATTTTGGATTTACCGAGAAATTATTTGAGGAATTGCCTTGTGTGCTTGTATTTGGGGTTTGTAGTTCGTCATCTGATTTGCTAAAGGTGATGGGGTGGTTACCGTGTGGGTATGCGAAGGCCAGTCTTTTAGGTTGAGGGCTCGACGCTGATTGTTTTCTGGTTTGAGCGTTGAGTGGGGGTGTGCACGGTTTAGATGCCTTCGCATATGTGCGTTTTCGAGTTAGGAATTTGTTTAAATCTTCGGTTCTGTTTTTTGTATTATTTTGGGGTTGGCTATTGTTATTATGATTGTGGTTTGTGACTGGGGGACATGGGGGGAAATTGTTGTTGTAGTGGTCAGAGTCTAGAATACTGTAGTAGTTGTTTGACCTGCTTTTTACTATTTCGTTCCTAGATTTGTTTGTGATCCCCATTATGCGGAGTACTTCGGTTTCCTCTATTTTTTTTGGACAGTCTTTGGAGAAGACGTCATGATCCGTATCTTGACAAAGAATGCAGTGGGGGTTTTCGCATGGGTCTCGACATTGGTCAAAGGCCACGCCACACTTTAGACATCTGCGCGAGCCCTTGCAGAATTTGCCCACATGCCCTAGTCTGCCACAGTTATAACAAAGTTTTAATTTGGGGGTGTAATAATGTACCTTCCGTTGAACGTAGTCGAAATGTACGAGTGTCGGTAGATGTTTACCCTCGAATTCTACTCTCACTGTTTTCGTAGGTAAGAAATTGCCTTCATTAGTTTTTCTGTTAAAACGATGTATGCTGAGGACTTTGTATTCAGCTGAGATGTCCTCAGTTAACTCCTTATCAGACAATTCGAGAGACACATGTTTGATTACGCCATATGTTGACACACAGTTCTGTGGGATGAATACTTTATAGCCATTGGCTTTAATTGTGGTGTTTCCCACTAAATTGTTGGCGTCTACCGGGTTGTTTACTGATATTTTAATGGTTTTCGAATTTACTGTTGTTATATTGATAATTCCGTTAATTTTACATTGCCTGAGCAATTTGTTCACTTGAAAATCATCAATTCTTCCGGAATTTTGATTTTGTATAAGAACGGTAAATTCGCCGCCTGTTAAGTCGATGTTATAGAGGTATTGTTTCGCGTTACCGGGGGCACCGTTCGTTCCGTTAGGAATTGGAGATTCGGTGTTCGGAGTAGGCGAATCATTATTTTTTGTATTTTTTTTACATAGTTGATAGATTCTTTAATTAATATGGGATTTGAGGGCTCTCTTTTTAACCGATTTGAGGGTTTTCCCCAAATCGGGGGGGGGGGGGGGGGGGTCGTTTTTTTCCCCTCCCGCCATAGGGTGGCGGACGGGGAGTTTCGGTTTTTTTTTTTAAAACCCGGCAAAAGCGAGTTTTCACCCAGGTGTAAAGAATTTGCCACTTTTTACACAGGGAAAAGGATTTTTTTTTTTAAGGTTGTGTGCGCTTACAGGCCGCGAGTGGCATAGCCCAAGCAAGACAGCGGAAAGACCATGCACTTACTCACTCTTCTTTCCTTCGTATTCGATGACAAAGTTGATCTACAGCTATGCCATGAAACGGCGCAGGAACAGAGAAACTAGTTTGTACCGTAACACAATTACCACTAATTCACTATTAGCACCTTGCACTATCGCGGACGCGTCTGCTCGATGCAAGAGTCTGAACCAGAATGAAACTGACGATACGACAAAAACTTTTGATCAGATGGCTTTGGAATGACGTTTCTGTCCAAAGTGACACAATCGTCCAATGACGTTTGTGTCCAAACTGACACAATCGTTCTACAAACTCAAAGCGGGGGAGAGTGACGGGATTACATATATGTTTCAAACACGTATGGGCTCTATGTGAAAACCCCCGTTCCATATTATCTTCTAGTTCTTTGATCAGTGAGCAGAAATATTTCTTGCTCGGTGAAATTTGATCATGCTCACCCGAGCAGAAGTTGCTCGGTCACTTCTGAACCCGCTCGTTCTGAACATGTTCGCTGAGCGGACGTTGCTCAGTTCCTTCTGAACGCACACAATGTATCCAATGTCCAACTAGAGCTAAGTTTCAGTCCCGTTCAATTATGCATACTGACCTGCACGACAAACCACTTGAGATAAAACCATCCGCTCGTCTATGCATTTTGTTGTTGTTATGAGATTCCAAAAATGGAATGTACTCGGTGGTACCTTTCTCATGATACCCCATTTGCCTACAGGGTAGAATCGGCGTTGCAACTTTCATAAATTCGCGAAAGATTTTAAAACTTAATCCTTTAGAATTTCAAAGTTTAGTAATTTTTTTAAATTTTCTAGCGCATGACCAGATGTAAAATTCACTGCACGGCACTGTAATAGATAGCCGCATATCCGCGACAAGTCAGGAAAGGTTGTGGCTTATTAGTACGCCCCACACCACAGGAGGAAGTCAATACAAACATCCATGCCTACGACGGAATTCCAGCCTGTGGCTAACTGGTAGACATCAGAATGACGCCTCAACGCACTGAGCTACCGACCTCCTCAAACATCTTACAACTATCAAAACAACTATTTAACATGTGTGTGTTTACATTTATTTGTTTTTTTTTCATTATTTTTAATTTAATAATTAAATTTAGTTTTCGTTGCTCTTTTGGTGGAATATCGTGTAACTGTAACACACACACAAACAAAAAATACTAATGAATCGGATAAATAAAAAAGGAAAAATGAAGTGAGTGGTCCAAACAAAAATAAAAGTTTACAAAAACTGTATTGCTGTCAATTTAAGTGAAGGGTAGAACAAAAAAAAAAATAAAAATAAAAAATATCGCTGGAATATTGAAGATAACCAATTGTGTCAATAGTTTTAACAAAAAAAAAATTACATGCCGTTCCTTTTTCTTTTTTACAAAATTTGTATATACAATATACTAAAAGTGTCGATAAAAAAATGAATAAATCATAATTAGCCGTTTACTTTCGTAACTAATAAACTATTTTCTTTTAAAGTATATTTCACATTAGCTTGAAGAGTTTTCTCAAGAAGAGATGTGGTGCGCCCACATTGGCCTAGCATCTATACCGCAACGCTCATTCAATTCTCATTCTTGTAATTAGTCTTCATAAGGACTTTTCCGTTTTGTACTTCAATCGTAAAAAGACTATCGTCCTTGACATTGTTCAACACTTCATCAGTCACCATAACAAGTATGCCGGACGGACCGTTCATGTATATGTTCAATTTGGAAGCATCAAATAAATTGGATCCGCTTCCTGAGTATTTTGATTGCATCCCTGAATCAAATCCGTTGGAATGGACAAAGTGGATGATTGCATTTAATAGCAATGTTTGTTGAAGACACCGCGCGGACGTAAACACGCACATATGTAAAGAGAAAAATCATTCTGTTAATTAATGCTGCCATGAATTCAAAGGTTCAGTTCAATTATCCTTACCCCAACCCGAGTATACGGCGCCTTCCACGTTGCTGCCATTCATGCCAGTGTTCGATGTTGAACAGAGTTCGTAGAAATTTGGCAATTTCAAGAGTTTTTTGGTTAGTTCTTTGACTGTGTTGCAAATCAGGTAGACAGCATGGTAGCTGGAACCGTCAAGACTCACGTAGATAGTGAGGCGGGGTGTTATGGCTCTGAAAATACAAGATGGTGATTGTCGTTATGATGGTTTTAATTATTGAACATTTTCTTTTCTCTTACTTGGCATGAAGTGTGTTGAACATTCGAATTCCATCAGCTAGGCCACAGATCTGAATTAGGTCCTCTTTAGACATTCTGTAATGATAAAAAAAAATTAAAAAAAATGTTAATTCGAATAGTGTGATTCTGAAATTGATTCAGCAGCATCTCATTTTCCGAGTCTTGAGGATATACAGGAATGGATGTATGATAAGTGTAACGTTAGACTTAAGAGAAGAAGATTTGTAAATCAAGTTGGCCGATTCACTTAAAATCTAAATCAGGGGGTTTCAATCAGGCTTATAAGGATCCCCTTGAAAGGATTATCTTCGATCAAACCGACCTTATGGGAGTCATATGAATAGAAATTACATATTTCAGATTCTAATTGTCACTTCGGAGAGGGTGATGATGAGCATATGGTCTGTAAACTGTAAATATAAGGTACTTTTCATCTGCCACATGGGCTGAAAGCGAAAGCGAGTGCTTTACTCAAACAAAGGCAGTTGACCTGGTCAATATTCACTTCTGCAGCAGTCGGTTCTCCGCACTGGAGCGACGCGTTCATTGGCAACGTGTAATGAACCATATTCTGGTCAGGTTGTGCTGCTTCCACCAGCAGGTCGAAGGTGGCACCTGATGAGTAATGATCTGTCGCTGGTACAAAACCAGACGCCAAGGGTCCCATTACACCCAAATCCTGAATCGAGTGCGAGGGCATCTAAGCCGTCCGCCAACCATTCCACCCTTATCGCCCCATTTTTGCTTCCCCTGTGTTGTTTTCCTGAGGCCAATTCATTTTTATTAATACGTAAAGGACAGGGGTAAGGAGCGGCAAAAACGCCACCCACGTTTCCCGAACTGAGCTACAGCAAGCATAGGCCGCTGTTTAGCTCGTTGAGGGGCCGTTTTTCTTCGCCAGATAGCACGGGCCGACCTTCAGGGTTACTATGCCACCTTAGGCTCCGTCCACACGGGCATCTTCGGATGCCCACCAAATCGTCCGTTACAAACGGCCAAGAGCTGCCAAGCCTATTCAGCGCTCGAAGAAAAACTCGTATGTTTGTATTTGTCAGCATCAATTTTTGACACTAATTGGGAGCAACATCTATCGGCGCAACTGTTCTCAATTCTCCTTATCCGCGTCGGCATTAAAATCAACCCTGGTTCATGGATATGCTGGGTTCGCACGTTTGTCATATAACTTGACTCGTCCAAATTCTGATGCTCCCACCCGTATTGCCGGAAAATGCTCTTGCTCTCCTGACATCTCTATTGCTAGTGGCAGCCTCGTGAATTACGCTCACTGTGAGCCCGCTCTGACACTGCCTTCCGATCATCATCAGACTCGACAGGCCATCCAACCTACAACCTGCCGAACATCGCACTTTCATTAACTACAACAAAGCTGACTGGGACAGCTTTAGAAGCTATACCAATGCAGAGTGTGCTGCGTTACCAACACCATTAGAAGTGTGCGTTGCTGAATCACCCTTTAGACGAGTGCTGAACAAAGCGGTGGCAAGATCTAGAAGAATTTAGAATCTTTGATCTACAGTCAGAGTCCTCACTAATCATGCAAAGAATAAAGGGAACGTTGTCATTGAATTTGGCAACAAAACGGTTAGCGGCCCCACCTAGTACGTTCGTCACTTTAACTGGCAGTTTATCGAACATCCACCTCCTGACAAATACAAGCGAAAAATATGTAGAATTTGCAACCTCGCGGTTGACCAAACGATTCAATTCACCCTACGGCAGCCGGTTCTATGCACAGGAGCGACCCATTCATCAGCAACGGTCAAAGGCGGCCAACCCCTTCAACGCCAGCAGCAACAATACAAACTGAATCAAACAGGGTGTCCCTCAAGAAGCAGTTTTATCATCAACCCTGTTCAACGTCTACTTATCAGGACTCCCAACACCGCCTGATGGACTCCATCGACCATATCCCTTAAATGTGCGAGTTGATCAATGGTTTCCTTGACGAACTTAACACCTTTTTCGTCGACAAAAACCTATTGATTTCAGCGCCAAGATCTTCAACCACTCTGTTCAGCTCTTGGACCAAGGAGGTAAAATTGCATCTCGATATATCGGTGGGCAACCAATCTTTCCCCACAATAAACCACACAAAAATCCTTGGTACCACCGCGGATAGTATCGCAACATCATCGGCCCATGCTTCAACGTTTAACGGATACAATGAGAACAAAGTTCTCAAATCGTTCACTGGCAGTTCTTGGGGAATGGATAAGGAAATCCTACTGGTAACGTACAAAGCTATAGAAATATTGGTGGCTAACTACGCAGCGCCCACATGGACCCTGAGCCTGAGTGATACGCACTGGATAAATATCTAGTACTGTCAAACCGCTGCTTTACGCACAGTGACAGGCTGTCACTTGATACCTTTCCAGGATCACCTCCATCAAGAAATAAGCACGCTGCCTATCTATCTCCTCGCAAATCAGTATCTTGTAGACTGCTACGGCCATGATAATAATCTCATGGAAAAGTCGCTACCACCTCGTAGCATCAAACATAGCCAGACTTACCTCAAAATATCTGAACCCGAAAAATGAGTAAATGTTGAAACATAAGCATTCAAACGATAATATGTTAGCCATTGCGACACCTGACATGGCGACGAGTCCTTGGTAATTGTTGTTGACTGTAATTTGAAAGTGAAATCATAATAAGAGCATAATAAAATATTTTTAGAAGCTGTACAACTTACAGGCTCTTCAATATCCGGTTGCTTCGGTGAGACCATATTTTGATCCATTAGTTTAAAATTGTTTGTGTTTGTCGATGTTACACTGTTTATAGCAATAGGGCTGGAATTGGCATTTGAAAATTGTAGAATACCATCGTATTTAGGCATATGAACAGGTGAATTTGGCATCAGCGGTGAAACGGTTGGTTTTATGCTGCACGCAAGAAATAACAAAAAATATATCAATAAAATATATTTACATTTGGGATCTTAACCAGTTATATATTTACATTTAATTATATCCTATGCAGAATGGAAGATAATGGCGAGGAAGACGCGAAAAGACGAATTAGAGCTTTAATATCGCCTGTGCCGTTAAAGGTAATTTTCAAGCTAGCTATTTGATAAGTGAATATATAAAATATATACGGGCTGTTTTTTTTTAATCCGGAGATATCGGAGACTTGAGATCGGCGGGGTAGAAACGACCCCGGTTCGCTCAGTTTGATTATTAAAGAAGCCATAAACGAAGAAGCTGGTCATGAATCTGTGAAGCAGCGATTGTTCAATCTTAAGCCAAGGAGGGCCCTAAAATCCAATCGATATCATGCGCAGATTACAGACATAATTCGGGGACAATACCCTGTCAATAAACTGTGTTTTTGTATGGCACAAGAAATTATCCGCTGGGCGTGGACATATCGAGAACTAGAGCCCCGGTGAAAAGGAAGACATTGTTGTCAGTCACAAAGTGGATTTTCTTCATGACCGACGCACGATCAATGCGTGATCTAATTACGGTTGCCGCAAAATTATCAACGACAACGATCTGTTATTAAACGCTGAGATGCAAGTAATAGACGGATTGAGTTCGGAACATGTTTTCTACAGTGTAGACTTGTCATCGTGGGGCTTTTCTTATTATGGACTGAACTGAACACTTGAAAGGAGCACTTAGATTGGAACATTGGAACTCTCGGACGCGAAGAGAAACTGACAGAATTTGTTATCCAATGAGTACGTGATCATCCGTAGTCTATCTACGATAACGGGGTTAAAAACAGTGATTTCGCTGGAAAGGTTATTTATACGCCGGAAGATTATATGCAAATAATATATTTTTGCATTCGATAAAAAGAATATGTAACGCTACGTTAACAATAATTTATTTTTCAACTCACTACTCTGGACTGTAGCATCCCTGCGGAAAAATACAATCGGTTGAGATATCATTCATAATCGTGCACTCGTAGCTGGGCTGATATTTTTCCTGTTCAGACGGTGGACGTTTCTGAATTTTCTCGCGATCCTGCTTATGTTTACGATCGGCTCCTTTTAATTTAAATACCTGCCAGAAAGACAAACACAACATTGATTAACAATCACATCCGGACACTCAATACAAATCAATTCACAACAAAAGGAATGTAATAAAATAGTTTACCTTTATTTGGCATGCAGCAGCATGTATTGGTTTTGGCAAACTATCTGTATTAGCATTATCTAAGTAAGTTTCAATTTGTATACGAAATGGTACGCCTTTTTCGCCGCCGTGTTTCTTCGGTGTGAATTCAGTTGATATACAATTGACTTTAATATAAACTCCGACTTCTTTCATTGGATCCCATAGCACTTCGACGGTATTTAGTAAATTTGAATTTGACGATTGCGAAACATGACACAGACCATAGGATAGTGGAACATCAACTTCAATTATACGATCACCTGGACGTGACGATTGCCATTGTTGCATTTGTTCACGTTCCATATATTGTAGACGACGTTCGTGAAAACATATTTTTATAATGCTCTGAAATGAACAAAAAGACAAAAACCATCGAATAAGAATAATAATCGTATTAAGGGAGCATGGAAAATTCTTATGGGTAAAAAGCACAAACGAGTGTCATATGATTTTGATTTGCTTAATCGGAATGTTAAAACATTCAATGAAACAATTAAAGTTGTTTCATTGACTTTGATTGGACTTAATTGATTCTGATTGGTGCGCAGACTAATAGTTGATCGAATGATTCGACTAATGTTCTTCCATGAATTCATTTTTTAGGACGAGAAACTAAACGACTAATGCAAATAAAGTTTTTCAATGAATTCGTTACCACAAAAATGGATGTATCTTTTAAGGACTACTATATTTCAATAATTTAAAAATACCTTACCGATTTTTTTTCTCGAGAAAAAAAAAGTACGTACCTTCAGAATTTTCCCACGATACTGCGACAAATCACCCAACTTTTTCAACTTGATCTCGTAACTCTGACCCTGATTCAAATAAGTAAGCGTCTCCTCGTTACTTTTCGTAGCAATAGAAGTAGCTGCAGCCAGTATATATTGAAATCTGTACAAAGGCGGAAAGGTTCGTTACATAGGTGTGTCCAATAAAGCAAATTTGCATGAAAATGTGCACATTAACTCGCCAAATATTCCGAAAACTTACTTAAATTCATCAGAATAGCCATCGACAAGAGGGATATCTGATTGGCTGGGACTATTGCAAGCTACAGCGAATTCAAAAGAAAAAGAGGAATCGTCAATATTTGCAGATTTTCGTTAAAATTTTGTACAAATAAATGTCATACCACTATTGGTCTCACCAGCACCACTACTATTGCTTTTCAAATGTTGCAATTTGGCTGGTTGCTGTTGTTGTTGTAGATATCCTCCCGACAAACTGTGACTGACCGGCTGTAGCGATGTCGACGCCGGCTCAATATTTTGTTCATTGGCTTTATTTTGCACAATATTGGCCGATGTGGCTTTCAGCGAACCAATCACATTGTTGCCATTCGGCTTGTCTTCAATGCTCAACCCATTTGGAGCAGCTTTGACATTATTCGCTGAATCTTTTTTCTCGTGATCAGTGAGGAGGTTCTTAGCATTATTATTGGGGCCAGAACTATTAGTAAGAGCTGCTTGGAGTTGTGGCTGTTGAGTGTGCTGTTGTTGTTGTTGCTGCTGCTGGGCAGCTATGCGTTTAATTTTCTGGTCATCGTTACTGGGTGACGGTATTTCTTGCTTTAAAACAGTCAGTTCCGAAGAGAGAGATAGAAATGCGTCACTAGAAAGATTAGAAATAAAAAATAAATTATTCTGGTGTTAAGTTCATATAAAGTGTGAATATTAGCAAACTAGATATTTATTTAGCATCGTTGTGATAACTAACAACGTGAACCAGATCATACCGGTCACATGAGAAAGTCGTAAATTTGCGATAATATTTACTTTTTTGGTGAGAACACAAAAATGAATGGAAAATACATAAAATTCAATATACAAATTGATTTTGTATTCTGCATCGTGACTAGCAATTTGAAAAATAAAAAAAAATAATGTTTCCTAAATAATATTGAAATACCACATGTTTTTTTTTATTGCGAACAATAATAAGAAAAAGATTCGAAGGAAAAATACGTACTTGTTAAGATATCCATTATTTCCAAAATCACTATTAAGGTCGAAGTCAATATCATCCGTCCAGCTGTTTCTTCCTGTAAAGATAAAATTAATTAGTTGAGTTGTTGCGTTTTCCTTTTGTTTTATTTAATAAAAACAAAACCAAATCTTAAGTGTAACTTTAAATTTGGGCTAATTAACTCGGTACTCCCAAAGAATGTATAAAAGGATCCTTTTTAGCAGATTATTTGAAATTGTGACGGAAAAGAGCGGTGCCTGTCAGGTCGAAAAAAAAGGCCGTTCTCATTAGAAGGGGCTTTAAAGATTAAGGTAGATTAGCGGTTTTACTCCCGATAGTATTGGCAGTATAAGTCGTCAGTATTAAGCTTAAATTACAATGATAGCTTCACGATTTCGCACTGAGATCTTGCGTCGTGGAACGCTGATTGCAAAATCCATTGAATGCGGCAGCGGCATTTTGTGAAGTGCTGACGTACACTGTTCAAATGTGATCATCTGTAAAACTAAAAACTATCCACGACGACGTTCGTGGCCATGGATGTGCAGGAGGTGAATGCTGGCAACTGCATTCTCCGAAACAAGTTTATGCCAACGAAACGTCAACTGGGCCACATGGAGCAGTTGACGCGCTATGCCCCACAAGGGGTTAGGGCAATTGAGTAGTATATTTAGTTAAAGCTACTTCGTGTACGTAAGTAACCAAAGCCAACCGAAATTTCGCAAAGAGTGGCACAAAACAGGTATGTGAAAGTGACATTTCACTTGACTACGCTTTGCAATTTACACTTCTAAAAGCCAAATTCTTTTGGGGTCGACAACGCCAGAACAGCAACCCTGTTTTCATGGAAAATACTCGTCCGATCGGACTGGCTCGAACTACAAGGTAATTTTGGGTCGCTGATTCCGAATCTGAAGGCAGAAAAAAAATTGGGGTTTTTTCTGACCAAGGGACTGAAAATGCCTTCAATAGTAGTCTAGTACATACGCCGCATGTACATACCAAAATATTGCATTACATAGCCACAAATCGCAGACGCCGCCGCCGTGCTCAATCACATCCGCGCCTAGCAAAATGCATCCACACGATCATCATAAAAGTGTAATCGCTTTTACGATCGTCGCCTGCGATTGACGCACAGCCGTGTCTAACAAGACGCACCAGCAGTTCAAACTGGGAAGCTGTTAACTTGGCTCACAGACGTTATATTCGCGACGCGAGCCAAAAATATCGAGCCGATCCGCGGGACAATACTACGGTATACAATATATTGAGGTGATACTTTAGCGAGTTTTACCGTAGGGGAGACAAAACCGCGGTACTACTCGCTAATGTATCACCGCGTTTAGATGTTAGACCAACCAGCCGTTATATCACGCATTAGACCAGCCATTAGACAACGCTTCGTATCAGAGCAACAATTCGTATCCCATAAGTACCATACACCTTATTAAAGTATAGGGTATATTTTCGTTGTGACAGAAAACAATTCTATATGATACCCTATCCCTTAATAATGTATTTAGACCCTATACATTATTAAGGGATAGGGTATCATATAGAATTGTTTTCCGTGAAACGAATATGTAGTTACTCTGATACGTGGAATCATCAGGTTACGTCTTGCAAAATATTCATCTATATATATAGGTTAGATCATTTAAAATCAGACAAAGCTAAATTTGCCACCGGCAATCATTGTTCTCCTGCTTGGACTTTGTTTCCATCAATTGCACAAAAATGCAAACAATCAATTCACAAAACATACTTGTCTTTATTTCCTCTCACAGATATTCTAACGATTTTGATAGCGCATATCGCAGTGAAAGATAACGGTTGTGTGTTTATTTTAAATTAAATTGACCTTGATACCAGTTATATTTTTATTTCCAATTAAAATATGTTTCCCTTGTATGGTAGAAAACACGCGATTGATCTGGACCTGGATGTGTTACGAGTAATAACACACACAGTGCATTTCATCGTCTGAGCCAGTTGTAGAAACTACCTTACTTAAAAAGTAACATGGATTGATTCAATCGAGTATTAGTAGCCCAGGTAGTGAAGGCGGAAGAACAACGATGAGACAGTCATCCAACAAAATTAATTAATTAATTAAAATTAAGAATTAACAAACATAAGCGTGCGTTTACACGTGAACATTTCGCCGAATTTGAACATTACCGCGGTAATGTTCTTGAACATTAGGACTAATATACCAACAACTACCAAGTAAATTTCGTTGCCGACACACAAGGAAGGCATGAAGAATGATGGGTTGCTAGAAAGATACATATTTGCCCATGGACCCGTAAACAGAAAATTACACCTCGTCTGTTTGTCGTCATTTGGTAATAATATGCGTATTGTTGATTCGTATTGTTGTTGTTTTAGTTGTGAGACCTTTTTTTGGAAGCATTGTCTTTATTGAAGAGATCAGTAGATATCGGGTATGCATTTTTCTACCGCAAGTATTGTACATATTACTGGGTTATGGTTTTTGACTTGTTATTGTTTTGCATTAGGAAATCAATTTGATGAAATTTATGGATGAAAAATGATCACACGAAAGCGAAGTTTAATTTAGATTGTTTGGAACTCTATCTAAATGCTGTAAATCAATTAATTTGTACGTATGTCACGTACATTGTATGGATTTTTTTTATTTTAGTTTAAGTGAATAAAGTACAAGTAATATGCAAATATGTACCAACATGGAATTGTGGTTTTGTGAAGGAATACATTGCATGCAGCCTAGAATTATAGGTACGTACATACATCAACATTTTTGTGTAGTGGGGAAAATTTCTTGTTTATGGCCCGTCGCATATAAAATTAGATTAGACGGGAATAAAGTGCGATGCATGTTGTTTGTTCAGTGTAGAGACAAATGAAATAGACTATTGCTGAAGGCTTTTTGAGTCTCTGTATCTACCTGTTTCTCAGTAGATACTTTATCTGTTGCTCAATAGGGGCTGTATCTTTTGGTCAATAGATAATGAGTCTGTTGCTCAGCATATACTGTGTCTGTTAGCCAATATATATTGCATCTGTCGCTCAGTAGATACTGTATCTGTTGGTCAGTTGGTACTGTATCTGTTCTTTGTAGACACTGTATCTGTTAATCAGTAGATAGAAAATGAGAGACCAATGATCATCCAGGTCTTGTATGGGATCACATCTGGATCAGAGGTGAAAGTGAATTAGCTGAAATAAACTTCTTCCTCCGCCATCCGCCTTTAAACCTTTCTATACTGAGCCCGTAATTCGCCCCCATGCGGCGAAGTGTCTGTATGATGGCTGTTCGCTCGCTGCAGATCCGTGTCGTTTTTTTCATCTGACACCGAAATCAAAATGACTCAATATGAATAATTATACCATATGTACGTTTCGGGTACATGCCATACATTGCCTAGGTTCAGGATTCTCAACGTTACAATTACGTTTCAAGTATTTAGCAAATGCATGTCAAAAAATAAAAAGGGAAACCAACCAGAACAATTTTCTGATTCATGTTTTTTTTTACATGCCATCTCCACCTGAAATTGAACTGAGTTCAAAGCAACTTGGAACATTTAGGGTTTTCACGGAACGCACCCATTCAAAATATTGATCACACGGCAGAGATTAATAAGATCTTTTTTGTAGTAAAATTTTACGTTTTAGAATCAATTGCCTACCTAAATTTTTACATCGATAAGCAAATTATGCGAAAATGTGGGTTAAATAATATACCCACATCTTTATACTAATATATCTATCTAATATACCTACATAGCTCATACAGTTTCATTTTAATCAATCAGACTTACATCTGATTACATTTCGATCTAACACCTCACAAAAAAATATCCATTTGTCCTTATTTCATTATTTTCTGACCTGGTGTCATAAAATCGAAAACAAACCAAAAAACTCAAACAACAACTCAACTCAAATTACCCATCATCTACCTGCTGGCAATTTGTGTGAAACGCAAGACGATTGAAATTGATTCGTAGCACATACATTTTCTCTCAATGGTTGACCCTCGTTTGAAAACATACCTCCATATGAAAAGGTACATTTCCATTAAATTCGGCGAACATTTTCGCCCGTTCCCATTCCTCATGGGAACAGCTCTGAACATATTCGCCGAATGCACCTTTTGTCGTCTTAATGCTTTTTCCATAAGACGCGCAGCAATATTCGGCGAAAAAGTTCTCGGGAAATGGATGGATGGGAACATTGCCTTTTCCGTTCGGCGAATATAATGCTATTGTTATTGTATTCACATTCAAATTCGGCGAAATGTTCACGTGTAAACGCAGCATAAGAACAAAGATCGACTAATATTAACAATAACACTAGATTGGCGAAACACCAATTAGAACAAAACCACATTATGGATTTTGATGGTGTTAAATTTTGGATAAAGATAATAATCGTAATAAAGTTCTAATAAAAGAAGTCATATTTATAAATGACAATATTAATAATTCACCAAATACTAAAACGAATTAGAATATAAGTTAAATAGACATAACGACACAAATGAATGTATTATGAATTAACACAAGACCCAATTTTTCTCATTTTGTCGCCAGGCTTGTGAGCTTTTGGTAGTCCATACATTACCGGCACTTGTGGATTTGGCACATTCAAATGGAATTTGTTAATGCCAATAACTGCAATTTTTCAATCACATTTTTGGCATCTTTTTTTCATGACGTTCAGTGAAGATCTTCAGCAAATTGTAAAATATTCTTCATCAATTAATTGTAGTATTTGACGATCATAATCATTTTTATCTATGGCAATCAACTGGTTGACTTTGTCAGCTCTCATGTAGAAAACATTACGCAGTTTCAGACTTTTAAGCGCGTTATTTCATTTGTCTTCGAAAATAAAATTGACCGAAAACTACTGTCAGATAATCGAAACCATTACTCAGTGTATCCAACAGTACAGCGTAGAGCAGGACAAGCGACAAAAAAACGATCAAGAGCAGATTAGCGTAGCGAACACGAAAACGGGGCATGTCTTTGCTGGGAGTGTGTCTTGGTTTAGTTAGCAATCAAACGTCAACTCAAATTTCAAGAGGTAACTTAAATCCTTAGTACAAATTTCTTTTAGGCAGCAGAATCACTTTTTTTCATATAATTACATAAAACGAACATTTTATTGACAGGAGGAAATTAATTTAATGGGCTTCCCAAACTGTAAACTGCCTGAAAGCTTCGATAGCTGCGCCGCCTGCATTTCAATACTAACGGAGCAGCATTCCTGCAATAAGCTTTTATCCAGAGCAGCTCAGATCAAATTGTTAGCGAAATTGTGTGGTGTTAACCTGCTCTGCTCTGCATGGCTGTTAAAAAACGCGCCTAATATCTGTTTTGAAATAATTTATGGATATGATAAGATACTCGGAGGTAGGTAAGTAAAAGGGATTAAACTCAGTTGGCATAAGCGATGCGTGCAACTAAAATACATACGTGTCAAATTCTGCCATGTTGAGACGATTACGATTATTGCTGATATTCATTCATCCAATGTCGTTTCTAAAATATGAGGTGAACACTGAGAGTATGGAACATGTAATGAAGAGAGGCTATCATCACATACAATCCATACATGTTTCGAATATATTTTTTTCATCGCCTACCTTCTTATATCCTTCGTTTGTGACAGAAAGCTGCAATTTGTTTGGGCTTTTTACAATAATTTTTTTTTCATCACTACTTTCTCCTATTAACTGGTTGTCCCTCAGTTGCAGTATGATTGAAAGTCACAAAAATTATTTTACAGCCGGGGGAATATCTTTGTGGTGTGTGTAATATGTCACAGTGTGTCAACGAGTACCAACATTTTCGGCTGATGTCCGTTCTTTATATAATCTTCATATTCTCAGGGTGGACATTAATATACATATGTACATAGTTGAATTTTTATAGAGCGCACGTACTTCCAAAATTTATTTTGCCTTTGAAAAGAGAAGATTTTCTCTCCGAATCCTATATTTAGTGAAACGAACACTGTTATCTCAGTAACACGTTTGCTAATATTTTGCCTCCTATGATGTTACCTAATATTAATTTGTGTTTTAATGGGTTCTAAATGAAGATGTGCTGTAGTGTTGAGCCATAGGCTCAATAGAGGAATTTTAAGTACATTGCCAATTTCTAGTGAAGTAAAATAGGACGTACCAATATTGTTAATGTGATATTTGGACGATTGTTGCTGTTGCTGCTGCTGTTGAGGTCGTCGACTATTATTCTCTCTATCATTTTGATTGAAGAAATTGGCAAAATTATTCATTTTTACTCCCAGTGCGCTTCCTGAATTTTCACGAATTGCCAATCATTTGGAGATATGCACAGATTATTGCAAACTTTTCTATTCACTTTATCCACTACCAGGGCACAAAATCAAGTACATTTTCTTGTCCTTTTAAGCGGTGTCTCTTTGAATTTTAGCGGGCACATCATCGTCACGATTTATAGCCACAATACTACACAGATAATACGCGGGTACCCCGTGGCATCCGATTCACTACCAAGCCGCCGCGCCGTTTCGTTTCGCGGTTGATACACAATTACTATCATTAGATATTCATTTTGTTATTTGAAATAATTACATACATTTAGATTATTCCTCGTTTCGGGCCACTATTCAGAGTCAAACGCGTGAATTCATACCGTCACTTGAGTTCATATTGCGCGGCTCGTGGACACGTTCCCACCCCCAAATATGCCTCTCTCACTGGTATTATGGCGAATTTGTTGTTTTTATTTTTCAATAAAAACAAAGATAAAAATTATATTCTTATCAAACATCACAACACACAGGAATTTGGCCGAGGGAGATTGTATGCGTGTGGGAGTGTGAAGTAGAATATAGAAGCTCCACGGTCTAATCACTTGTTGTTGAGTGGGAGAGAACTGAACAAGGGAAAAGTAGTTAATACCGTGTTCGTGTAATTATCGAATAAAACAACGATGATAACGGAGAGCTAATGAGAACCTCGGGCAAATTTATTGGATTTGAAACAAAATATTCATACAGACTCAGTCGATATTACTCGTGCACACTCTACATAACAGTGTGGCATGAAATAAATATTTCTGATGTAATTGTGACCTTATTAACGACCCCCTTTCGTAAATAAACTGATAATAAGATGGATGGAGAATTTTTTCAATATATGATAGACATTTTGTAGTCGAGTTCTTGCAACAGTACTTGATTGTAAATACAAATCCAATGCGATAGTAAGTCAACAAGTTCGGAAAACCAAATTCATATCTTCCGCTCGGCCTTTTATAAGAAAAGCTCCAATGGGCGCTTTTGATATGAATAAGGACTTTCCTTATTATTGAACTCATTACTAGCTCCTCCTTGTCATCGACTGGCTTTTGGCAAAAAACACTCTGAGCACGGGCTAATTTTTTATAGGTTCATCGGTCGATGGATGAGATTAAATCTGATCATTACCATTTCACATAGTGATAATTGAATGGCATTAAAAATAAATACTCTATTGGTGTGAATATTACCGGATTTCTGCCATATGTAGAAATTAACGTAT
The DNA here is from genome assembly GCA_964017055.1 of Chloromyia formosa. Lineage (NCBI taxonomy): Eukaryota > Metazoa > Arthropoda > Insecta > Diptera > Stratiomyidae > Chloromyia > Chloromyia formosa. The sequence continues at coordinate 12,065,846 of OZ024818.1, read as the reverse complement.
TACGTGCTTGATCACATTGACTAAGTACACTTTTAGCTAAGTGACCAGATATGTTTACTTAAAATTGAATGCCAGTTTGCACCAGTTACCGAGTGATACCGATATTAACATCACGATAAACATCAAAATCATTCAATCCAAAAATACCCTTTAATTCTTACAATCGTTAAGAATACTATACATACACTTATGTAAGTTGTAGTTTTGTTCAAATGATAAATTGAAAAATGTCTGAAATCGTTGTATAGAAAACTCTCGGCATATGTGGAATAATAGTTACTCAAATTTTTATTCTTACTTAAACTCTAGGAAACATAGTTGCATTCAGTTTAAATATCCCCTTGAAAATGTGTGGAACAGCACTGCTCTAAGGCAGGCTGATAAACTTCAGAACTGTAGTGTGTCGGCCGAAGAAAATGTGCCACTGTCAATTTTTTTTGTAATCCCACAATTTTGGCGGCGGCCAAAGCCCGACGCCGGATTGTAGCGCCACGATGATGATTAAAGCTTTGACGATGCTTCCGATCAAGCATATAAGCTATACTACACACTAGTGATGGGCACAATGACTCTTTTTACTGTGCCGGTACATAAGGTCTGACTCCTTCCACTGAGTCGTTCAAAAGGAGTCATCCAAAGAGTCAGAAACTTGGTTAACAAGGGATATTCCAATAATTTCAGTGCACCTTTACGGGATGACATTACAATGAATGACCGCATATCACATACAATCTGACTACTTATAATTTGCCAAATGCTTAAAAAAGCATATATGTATAAGAAAAACTCAATATTCGAAGCACAAGCCTAGCCTAATCTGGACCCATAAAAGTACAGTACACTGTACAGTGAAATCTCTTAATTAGGTTATTGATACTTATCAATCAGAATGCCGAATGTTTTCTTTTAAGCTACTATATTGTTTATGTAGAAAAAGTGGACCAACATTTGAGAATGTGTTCTTAATTTCCTATCGTTTATTGGGTGACCGCTTTAGCAATCTATGGAAAGAAAAAGAAAAACGTTGATATTTTTGTATGCATTACTTTGAAAAAGAAATCAAATGTCATGCATAGCTATTCTTGTTGCAATCTGTACATTAATAGGTTTGTCATCCGAATAACCTACCAATCTGGGAAAAAGAAATGTGGAAAATGCCGCCAGATAATGCTATCATATATGTACTTCTCTCTAATTGCCTTGACCCCTCTAAGGGCATGGGCGCGTCATCATCTCTAGCATTTTTATGCCTTGTTGACGTTTCAATAGCATATCTACTTTTCGGAAATGCAGTTGCTAGCATGCACCTCCTATCCGCGCCGTCTTTATACTGACAAGCTCGGAGCACTGTGAGAGTTCTATTAGTACTCACAGGCAGTTTTTTTTTTATCGCGCCGAGATTTGATCTCCGAGCTCTAGATTAGTATCGTAGAGCGGTGACCTTGCAACCCTCAGTATACCGAACTAGAACGCTCGCGTCGCTAGCTCTATACGCTACAGCGTCTTTTTTTAGTATCTCAGCTGTGAGCAGTCAGCAAGTAGCCCTGAATTTCCTGGCCAACAAATTAAGGATAAATTCACTGGAATAACGCCGCATGAAAAGCCAAAAAATGGAAAATGAGCGATTGGTTCCCTTGAAACGAATTGGCGGAACTTACAATAATCTAAACTGTGAACCCATACCACTGACCTTTTACAAGCAATATTGATTTTATAACCGCTCATCTTTAAGCCCCATCCTGCACAACCAACGTCAATTATTAGTCAGAGAGTTCTCGATTAATTCTAGTATTAATTGAACTAAGTACATAACATCTGAAATAAATACTCGAGTGTTACAAATGTCAACTACTTACCAGTGGATTTTTTCTTTTCTCGCTCCTTATTTGCTAAATTAGGAATTTTAGCATTATTTTGGGGCAAGCCATCAACACTATGATTAATATCCAACGATTCCCAATCCATTCGTCTTTTTCGGTTCGTATTATAAGAATAGACGGTTTGTACGTCTATTATAACAGGTCCTTGTGCTTGATTGTGCGCTGTGGCAGATAATGAAAGGAAAATATTAAATATGAAAATCAAATCGAGAAAAGTATACAGATTTATGTATTTAAAATAATAATAGTCCGAAGGTTCTACTTACGTTTTTGATAGTCGTTTGGCCACGAATCTTTTGAATTTGGTGGTGAATCAACAAAATTTATAACTTGTTCGTAATCGTGAAATTCAGATGTATTTTGCGTTATTTGTGTTTCCTAGGAAATAGAAATAGAATGATTAGAGTAGTATTCTTACCGAGACATTTTGCAAAATATTGATAGGATCGTAAGATTTTAATATTTTTTACGTACGAATTCTTTTAGCCAAGACGACCATGATTTAATGGTGGCGAACTTAGCTTCTTGGATTCTGAAGCATATACATATGTACATATGCCACGTTTAGTTCATAGAGAAGAGTTCAATATCGTCCTGTTTTGAAGTTCCGGACATAGAGGCTTTGGTGTGACTTCAGAGCCATAGAGCTCGCTCGATGAGAGACAACGCAGACGATTCAACAGAGTCCGTGGAATATCGGTATCCATATCCCCATCGATCCATGCAAACATGCTATCAAAATGGCTGACTCAAGATCTTAATGCCTAATAGCGACACGTGTCGAGTAACAAAGATAATATGGCTCAGGTTTGATTTGAGTCGCTCCATAAGATCGCTGTTGTTGAAAGAGAAAACATAGGTTCTCCTAACTGGGCACTGCGCAATCCAGTTGGATTCAGCTTCCTTTTAATGACTTCTGTTGAAGCTGTGTGCATAAGAAGGAGAGTGCCTCCCATTTACTTTTTATTTGTGCGGCCTTAGCTAGAATAGGGAGGACAATTCTTGAGACATACTAGCCGTTGGCGGTTTTTCAATGTGTTATTATGTGTTATTATCGCACAACAACAAAATACATAGGAAAATCGCCAATTGGCCTTGGAAAGCGGTACTAAGGGTATGGTTGAGTATTTAAAATTTCAATGGAGGTAGTTCTGGCGTGAAAAACTTGGCTTGGCGATTTTTTTTCAATTAATTTCGATTAGATTAAAATGAACCACCCCAAATTAAGGAAATTTCACGCATTCTTATAAGCAAGAACAGTAGAACTATCGCCAATAACCAGGGAGCAAGTGAAAAATTCCAAATTTTCTGAATTTGGGAGGCCAACTTCCTGGGGATTTATTTCAAGGGTTAAAAAATGTGATATGAAATTCAATGATATCCTTCCGCTGTTTATCAGAAACACCTGCTTTTATCGGCTGACTGCCAATAAATAATGTGTCTTTAGTATTGCAGTACTAACGACACATTATTGGGGCTTTGAGGAATATACGGTTCAATGAACGTTATACAAGCTCATAAACTCATAAAAAAAACTGTTTATCTAAAGGTTATCTATTGTCATGAAGGCTTCGTAAACTCTAATCTAATCAAGGAGCTAATGATTCAAACAATTCTCTAAAGCTTCGCGCAAATGCCGACAGACATTGCGCACCACCAAATTGAACTCTCATCATCATTTCATTAGCTGGCAGTCGTCACACACGACACCACATATTTGTACGAATCAATGTCCATATCATTAACTTAATGTAAAAGCGGCGGAACTAACACTTCGTTCGAAGCCAAGTTTCTTTTTATGAATTTTGATAGATCACTCTTAATACACCCTTCCCAAAAATGTATAATTATTTTAAATCCGTGACGTATTGATTTGTCATTGATTTTCATGCTTGCCGATTTTTAGCTAGGTGTGTCCAAATTGCATCTAATTGCATCTTCTAAATGCATCTTTATCTTTTCACAGTAATCGGAAATATTGGTCGCCAAACCACATACCCCAATTTGGTTGAAATCAGCTCACTATTTCATACAATATATCTCGCATAGGAACAGTGTAATCGGAACAAACTTTACTGCTAATTTAAAAGCGGCAAATGCAGAATTGATCAGAATTATCGCATACGGTCTGGCTTTTTATATGAGAAGTTAGCGTTATAGTAAATAATGATTATTGAAGGTATGATACCCTTCACGCGAAGTGTGGAGGGTATCATACTTTCGGCATGCTTTCCTCATCCTTTGTGATAACCACTCATTAATTCGTCGAGCGAGTGATTTACTTTTAATTTTGAGTAGGCGATTAGAACAAGCCAACTGATTACAAATGATCCTTTTTGCTTCCGGATGATGTAGCCTCCGGTAGAAATTACCCCCATAAGTTTCGGTTTAAGGATTTTCCCCTACAATTAGAAACCTTTTTTTGCTCTGTTCGTCAAGAAGTCAATGTTGTTTCAGTTCTAAATTTCATACAAATTTCTTACCCACCAACACATTTTTTTTATACCCTTCACGAGTATATTAACTTTGCAACGCACAGAAGGAAGCATCTCCGACCATGTAAACTTCTTGATCAGTATAAGGACATGAATCGATTAAGCTTTGTCCGTCTGTCTGGTTCTATGAAAAAATGAGGGACTAATTTTTAAAGCTATCAAGCTGAGCTTGTACAAAGATTTCCTTCTATTGCATGCTATTATGTCGGTACCAACGCAATCGGACCAGTAAGCCATATAGCTGCCATAGGAACGAACGGTACAAAAGTCGGTTTTCGTTAGACAAACTATTTTGTTTCTAAATATATTGTACTTATCTTCACCAAATTTCATATTATTCAATTGTAATCTATTGCCAAACCACGTTCTTGAATTCGTTTGACATTGGAGTACTATATCACATAGCTGTCATAGGAAAGACCAATCCAATAGTAAATTTTTGTTAGAAAAACTCTTTTATTTCTAAATGTATCTTTACCGATTTTCAAAGTAATCAAACATATCTGTCACCAAACCATATACCCCAATTTTGCTGAAATCGGTTCACTATTTTATATACCTGCCATAGGAACAGTGGAATCGGAACAATCTTTACTGCTAATTTTAAAGCGGCAAAAACAGAATGGGTCAAAATGATCGCAAACGGTATTTTTTTTATATGAGAAGTTAGCGTTATAGTAAATATCGAAGTTAAATCAGTGTCACCACCCACTGTCTATCTCGGAATCGAACACGAACCTGGTACAAGTGGACCGGTTTTCTTCACATCCATATATGTGAAGTGTGTGTGTGTCAGAGGACATTTGTACCAGGTTCGTGATCGAGTTCGCGATCGACAGTGGGTGCTGACACTTAAGCTAGCTTGCATTTGTACAACAAATGGACGACAGCCGCATACCCAAACGAATATTGAAAGGACGCATCAGTGGAGCAAGGCTGCGAGAAGAACCGAGAGTTTATTGGGAAGACTCAGTAGATGCTGACTTCGAACAACTACTGGGCATTCGAAATAAATGATAATTGGAGGACAATGATCCAAATGGCCAAGGCCCGACGCGACGTCGCGTCGGGTTGTAGCGCCACAATGGTGAAATACATTTTTGTAAAATCAATGTTTTACTGATTCCCCATTGCTTTTATCATAACTCAATACATACTTTCTGAATTCATTAATGAGTTTCGTCTATGATCGAACTTTGTAAATGAAATGTCGACTCTACACCATTTCCATTATTTATGAGTTAAATTCAAACCAAATAACTAAGAACCAAAGTTATTTGATTTGTTGATTTTTCTCCGTTTCTTCACAAATTAGCTCCACATTTTCAAAAGATTGCATCGATTCGAAAGAGCAGTAATAGTAATAGAGGAGTTAAAACTATTCTTAATATTATAAGTAGATCAACTTACCTGAATATTATTATGTATTGGCGCCGGCGCCGTTGCTAATTCCATTTGGTCAGGAAATTGATAATCAAAACTCAAACGTGATGTATCGAAAATATGCTGCAGTTCGGTATGGTTTGGATGTGATAAAAGAGATAGAGCCATTCGGTCGATTATATATCTCAAATGAGTATAATTCAACCCCGAACAGACGTAACGCACTCAAGTAATTAACAAAAAAAAAATTAAACACAGAGAACACTTGAATTAAATTTTTCTTTTAAGAAGCACACTAAGATTTTTTTCCGAATGGGATTTATTCGATATACACCGCTGGGCTTGGGGTTGGATTATGGTATGTCGTATGTATCCTCGAGAAGTCAGTGTTTATTTTTATAGAAAGACAAAAGGTCACTTGTCCTGAATATTTCACACCGTAGAAACTCAGACGTGCGAACTTTTCATTGATAATTTACTTAAATGTGTACTTAAAAGGAGCCGAAACGTAAAACTTGGGGTTTCGCGTTTAGTGTGGTGATACTTTGTATCACACTTTCTTAATTCTTACGCACAATACACTAAATTACTGTGTCAAAATACATTTTTCTTCCATATTTGTGTGATTTTTGTTAGATTATTCAGACATAATTAAAGGGAAGAGGATTTTTTAAGCAAACTTGTGTAAATTTAAAACTAGATCAATACCTAAAATTATTTTGTACATTTGTTTCGAAAAATATGATTTTCACTGCAAAATTTTATTTTATTATTTTTGGATTTTTTTATGGTTTGAAGCGACGAAAACGAAGACACTTAAAGCAGGCACTATGCTATTTTCGATATAGTTATCTTTTTGCTTTTATTTTATTTTTTGTATGCGTGTAGAAATTTAAAGTAATAATAAGGCACTTTATGTTCTGAGAGATATTTTTCAACCTTCTTTTTTAGGTTATTTATTAAACACTAATGGATTTTATGAATAATAACTTGGATTTATCACTCTTTTTCACTAAATTAACACCAAATAGTTACGAATACACACAGATTTTTTTTTGCACACGTATTTGGCGGATATAGAAGAATGTTTCTAGGGCGGTTTCCTTAACGATTAAAACGAGAAACAATAACTTGTATTATATCTTTCTTTTTTTTTTCAGTTGTTGTTCAAAGAAATTATTTAGGGGGGAAAGTGAAAAGTTTCTATCGATTAGAACAGAACGAAAAAGGAATTGTACAGTTTCTTAATTCCGGTAGTTTCACGTTGTCGATGGCTTCGCAATAAGGTATTTTCAATTTTAAGCAGCATTTTGTTAAACATAAACACAACAAATTCACTTTCGCTGATGATGGCTCCTTTCTCCATTAGTTTAATTACAAAATTGAAGAAATCGTGATATATCACTCAAGGATTCCGGTATTCACAATTAACTAGTCTTTGGTATTTTTTACCAACTGCAATCTGGCTATGCACTCTTTAAACTTATCTATGATGATTGATTTTTAGTTGCGTCCTTGTAAAATAACGATTTTTTGTTTCTTAAAGATGATTTGTCGAACTGATTTCCGTTTATGTATATATGTTTATTTTTCTTCTTTGTAACCGAGCGATCTAATACACTACAGCTCGAACGCGCAATCGGTTGATGCACTCCACAAATAAATTGGTAAATTGTTTTAACTCCAGAAAATTAACTGTCTTCGTGTTCGGACTGAACGGCAATAAAATTATTGCAATTCAGTATAGGAGTTTTTTAACGAAGCCTTGCTTCGCGAGTTCCAGTAGCAACAACATTTTAGCGACTTTAAAACTTGAACAACCAATTTATAGGTTGACAAATTTCACGAGAACACGCTATTAGCGTTAACTCGACTTATTGCTCCCTGCGTATGTCTATCTTGTTTGGATAAAATTTAACAACTGATATGATAAAATGGCTTTAAAGTTGAATCCAAGTCGTTGAGGATGCTGTTTTCGATGTCACACACGAACACTTCTTCTTTTTTCGATGAAATATATTTTGCTTGTCTCGCACTGATACTGGACTATTGTATTTGTTTGCAGAGAGAACGACAATGGATGTTGTTCCAGTGGCACGAGAGTCACCGACTTTCGAACATAGACGAGATGACTGCCACACAATTATAATGGGTTCGCGTATATTGTTAAAGATGATGATACACACTCTAAAAAGATACATAAATACAGTCTTGATTAGAATTCATTTAAAATTGAGAAATAAATTGTTTTATGAGAGAACAATGAATAATATTGTCAATGAGCGTTGCGTTTAAGCGTCACTGTAAACAATTACTTGTAGTACATAGCGGAGCTAACAATAGGTCAATACACAGCTACTGGCGGAGATAAGATTTTGCTTAGCAATTGAAGTACATTGGTCAATTTGAATTGACCTATCTTAATTTCTTTGCAATACAAAGAAAATAATACAATAGTAATATTTCCTGGTTCTCCTATTGGAGATAAAGCTTTATGGTATTCCAAATCTTCAAAATATGTATATAAACATTCTGTCAGATAATTCATGGAGCAAAATTTCAACATAAAACCAGAGGTATTACTATGCAGGAATTGGTATGGCCTGTTCATCTAGTCGACCTTGTATTTTTACCGGGTGCATCTTTCTGACATTGACTTCGTTTTGGCGAGCTCTGGTTAAATTTCATGGATCTGACTTCTCTCGATTTCTCCTCCATATGCTTTCCCCTCCGGTAGAATATGTACGGTCAATTGTCAATTTTTGGAATTGAAAATGTTCCCATTCGGATCTTAAAAGTATTCTGATCCGGAGGGGGGACACTTTCAGATTCAAAAATTGACAGTTGTCCGTACATATTTTATTAGAATACTTTTCAGATACGGTGGGGAAGATTTTTAGATCCAACTTTTGAGAGGCAACTGGAACCAATAAAAAAAAATTGACGGAGCGAGTCATGAATTTGACAGGCGGCTCTGCCTTATGTCTTGTGCTAGTTGAAAAGGCGCAGCCAGGCTACATTAAAACGGGTTTCATACGTTGCGAACTAACTATGGATGGATGCGAATCATATCTCGTGTAAACTCTAGTGGGGTATTAAAATAAAGTTGTTCTGGCTTTCCAAGAGTAGCATTTAATTTGAATACATAGTAATTTGGATGGGAGGCTGTCATTGAGTCCATTAAAGCCTTTTCCTTTTTTTTTTGTTAATAAATTGAAGCGCTATCCAAAAGTAAGACGGAAAAAGAGTTCAAACGCAGTGGACGATACCAGAATAATTTTGAGGAAGACCTTCGGGCCAATTATTCTTACAAAGAAACTAGTGACTGTATTTGTGACTAACAATTTCACTAAATTTCTGAAGTTCTTCTATTAAAATGCTTGAATATAAATTTGTTAATTGCCTTGACCCCTTCAGGGGCATGTGCGCGTCAACATCTTTTGCATAGTTATGTCTTGTTGACATTTCGATAGCATTTAAATTTGGGATTGTGCAGTTGTTAGCATGCACCTGCTATCCGAGGCGTCTTTTACGGACAAGCTTGGAACGCCGTGGGAGTTCTTAAAGTACCCACAGATTGTTTTTATTAGGTTAGGTTAAATGGGCTGTCGTGAAACACACAACACAAATAGACCACTGATGGGTCTTTATTAAACCAGCCAGAGCTGTTGATAGCTGACCCACGCTAAACCCAGGTTATTCCATCTTTTCATAGCCAGGGCATGATATTTACATAGTAGATGAGAGGTATACTCATCCTCATCCCCACAGCTCCTGCAGAAGTCATAGTGTGGAAGCCCCAGTCTCCCAGCATGTTCACCCATTAGGCAATGCCCTGTAATCACCCCAACAAGAGTCCTCAGGTTTCTTCTATTCATCGCCAACAGCTCCGCAGAGCGTTTAGGGTTTAGAATCGAGCCTAGGCCAAAGTTGCCTAGTTTCTATTAACGCGCCGGGGATTGAACGTCTACTTCTCTAGATGCAGCATCGCAGAGTGGCGACCCAGACCTCATGGGTTCCGAGTGCTACATAAATATAAATTAATGGATACATTTTTTTTAAAAAGAATTTATCATTCATTGATTCATACTTTTCCCAACTATTCAACTATTGTTTTATTCTGGAAATAAATTTTAAATTCAAATAGATACTCCCCATAAATTAATTTAAAATTGAATAAAATGTCAACTAATCCAAGAAAAAAATGTATATAGTATGTATTTTCTTTTGTCCGTCGATTGGTATCAGTCAGACTTGATCATTTCGCAGTGCTCCGTTTGGTGCTTTTAATTGGTTTGTTTATTAAAACGATATTGCCGAATGGCCTCGCCGCTCTTCTTGACACATGCATAAAGCACACTTTAATGAAAAAAAGTGGTCCCCACTTGTCTTGGAACTTGGCTAATGTTCACAATATTTTCACCCTGTTTCGGTGAGAGCCGTTTAAACTTTTCTCAAGTCTTCAGTACTTCGGTTCAATGACTACAATGTTACATAAATGCCAATTATTCATGTACTTGACTGTTATACTATGCTTTTTTTTTAATTAGTCAAGATGATCGTCAGCGTCAGCAAGAACTCTTCTCATCAGAAGCGCTTCTGGGTGTAGATGAGAACGCAATGCAAAGTACTTTTCATTCACTTATATACACACGCGAATTGTACAAATTGTCATCGTCCCGGTCGAATTAGTTGTCTTCAATTGAGATCAATTAGAGTTAGGTCAAGATAGCAAAATCTATCTGTATATTTTGTCCAAGTTGTTAAGTCTTTCTTTTGTCGATTTGATAGTCTTGCCTGATTTACTTTGTCAGGCAAATTTTTCCGCAATGAAGGCTAACTGACCGATGATGACGATTAATTAAAACCAAAATGATTCCGTTTTCTTCCCAAGGGATCGGGTGAGACCAAGATAGGTCGCTGAAGTTGATGGTGTGGCTGGTGTGTTTTGTTGGTTGTCAACGATCAACTGACCAGCTGAAATGAAGAAAAAAGAAATGATTTCCATAAACATAATAGTTTGCGGAGTAGTAGATTGAAAGAAGAAAGAATGAACTTCATATTGAGGCAAAATTCAGAAGAGGTACAATTTTGTATTGATTTGGGGCGAACAAACTTTTCAGAGGACTAAATGTCTGTTTGACTAGACACCACTCTGCGTCGATTGCAAACGATAATCAAAATATACACAATCCTCCGTGCTCTATGGCTTGATCGCTAATCGCGAACAATGTGCGACGATCGTGTGCCTAGCAAAACGCACCTTAAAACTCTGATATCCCAAGAAGAGCTAATGATATATATATTCCTATTTCACCGGGCGACGCATCGTAGTTCGTGGTTTGACTAATAGTGGCCTTAAAGTGTGAGTTTCTAGACACGACTCTGCGTCGATCGCAAACACGCCAGCTAGAAATTCGAAAATTCTATACACGGAAATTCAACACCAGAAAAACTTTCGCACCACCACACAATTCTCATAAAAAAAACCCCGTTCAATTATGCATTTGGATCGCTAGCAAAGCACAGCGAACCTCTTTTCAACCAAATGACATAGCAGCGAACGCAAACCCCATAGCTAGCGATCATGCGATGCAGTCGCATTAGCTAGCAGGAACACACCTCCATATAAAATGGATCGCGCGAGTCGCAAACGCAAGTCGGTCAGTCGCGGCCTTGGAACATACCGTTACCGGTGCAGAATATCGAGCGAGCGAAGCGAGCGTTCTAGATTTCTATAGTATATTAAGGATGGCAACCCCTTATGCCGCGGAGCTCGCGTGGCGATTGGAGCCCACGAAAGGGGAGTGCAAAATCATCTCAATTTAGAACCCATTATTGGTCAAAGCCGCGAACCACTATGCGTCGCCCGGTCAACTAGGAATATTCCGAGCTAAATTAAGAAACAAATCTTTGCCATTCAAGTTGTTTTCTCGATAAAAACCCTGCCTTCTTCTTGCAGATATGTATGCAGCAGGAGACCTTCAAACCACTTCAATTAGCCAAGAAACTTATTAATGGTAATGAAAATCTAACTACATAAAATTACATAAGAGACGCCAATCACGATTTTGTTCATTTATTTTTGCAGCGCAATTAATTGTACGTCAAAATCTTCTAACAAAATGCTAGAAATGCATACTTAATTTGCGCAGGCATTCGCATATAATAATTGCTCACTATACTAGCTAAGATTCCGATTGATCACATTTTTCAAATGATTCATTAAATGAAATAGCCCGTCTTATTAGTTCAGGTTGACCAAGATAATGTTTACTTCAGTAGATACTACGTAAACATGTAGATTTAAATCGAATTGCAAATAGTCCAGTCATCAGGTAGTTTGGCTAAAATAAATTGTGGTGTAGTTTTGATTTTCTTTTCATTCATGTTTTTTGGGATGCTGATTACGAATATGTGTGCGGTGTACTACTCAATTGCCCTAACCCCTTGTGGAGCATAGCGCGTCAACAGTTCCATGTGGCCCAGTTGACGTTTCGTTGGCATAAACTGGTTTCGGAGAATGCAGTTGCCGGCATGCACCTCCTGCACATCCATGGCCACGAACGTTGCCGTGGACGAGATTCGAACCCGAAACGCCGGTAGTCAAACATGAGACTGATGCCTCAACACACTGCGCTACCGGTCGCCCCAACATTTTTTTGTAGTGATTTTTTTGATAGCTTAACAAGCTTTCCTTTGAGATAAGTGAGATGCGCGTAGGAAAAACAGTTACCCAGATACCTAGAAGTATGAAAAACAGTCTTTTTCAAATAAAAAAAAAATGCTTTTGCCATTATCAAGGTAACTATTCTTCTATGTGCATCTGACTTGCCTCAAATGAAAGCCAATTTTATTATGTTATTAACAAATCCATCCCTTATTATTTTTTACGTTATTTGGTATAATGCATCAAAAGAAAAAGGTGATTTTTTTCGCTGGGGTTAACCTTTTTGAAAATATTTTTTAAAAACCAAAAAGATGTTTTTTTTCTGTGTGGTGAAACTCCGCAAAAAATGTTTGATAGCAAATTCAGATTTGTAATTAGCACCCCAAAAACCTAAATGAAAAAAAAAAAAAAATAAATAAATAAAAACTACACTACAATTTGCTTCAGAACATTATGAGCACTTAATGACTAGGCTAAAAGACATACTACTAATTGTGAGTCCGGTAAGTTGGATATTTTTTTGCAGATAAACAGGTTGTTCTATAACGAATATGCAGTTTACGCAATTCATAATATATGATCATTGATTTGTGGTTATCACGTGAAATAAATAAGCTTAATCTGATCTTATGCGTGAGCTAAGCGTATCAACATTATTGAGAAAAATTAAACACGAGCCTTCGGTTTCCCACCTTTTATGAAAAAATGTGGTCTAGTTCACATAACTAGTACGTGCTTGGTAACTTAACTACATACTATACATTTTCATAGGTTGGAAATTCTTCAGGTTAAAGTTGAAGTGAGGGTGTAGTTGGCGGGAACAGAATGGTGTGTGCAGCAGACGATGTGTTCAGTATGTTATTAGTTATTACAATTAGAACGTTTCAATATTTGTTTAGAATTTAGAACGTATTAGCTTGCTATGTATTGCAACTATTGCTGAGTTTGAGGGTGGATCGATAAAGCCAAACAAAGTTGTTTATTATCAGAATACAAGGGGGATTCACGCTCACTGTCGTAAATGTAGCATTCGTTGTAAACTTACCACAGTAAAATTAGAAAAGTTTACAACTTGTAATAGACGGTTTTGTGGGCATCCGGAGATGCCCGTGGGGACGGTGCCTAACGTAGCATAATGACTGTGAAGTTCGGGCCGTGCCCTCTGGCGAAGAAAAAGGCCCCTCAACGAGCTAAACAGCAGCCTGCGCTTGCTGTAGCTCAGATCGGGATCGGGAGACGTGGGCCTGGGGAAAACAACACAAATATGGGAGGCAAAAATTGGGAATAATAAAAAAATGGGGCGATAAGGATGGAATGGTTGGCGGACCGCGCAGATGCCCTTGCGCTCGCATCGGAGTCTGGGTGTAAGCGGACCCTCAGCCTCTAGTTTCGTACCACCGCCAGTTCACTACTCAGCAGGTGCTGCTTTCGATCTGCCGGTGGAAATTGCTGCTTCCAGGATATGGTCCATTACAGGTGGTTCATTAAAAACTTTACAACAAATACGACTTTTACGACATGAGCATGAATCCCCTTAGTATCTTACTTGCTGTATTATGTCTGGTTAGCTAACGACTAAGCTTACTAGATACATATAACCCTTTTAAAATGTATCGTAATGAAACGTCATTACATATGTATGTAATATTTACATATTTATATGTCACAAGAGGATGTCCGCAAGGAGGGGTACTATCACCCCTTCTTTGGTGCATCGTAGTAGATAGCCTGCTGTGGAAGCTCTCCACTATGGGATTTTCTACACAAGGTTATGCTGACGACTTGGTAATAATTGTCAGAGGAAAATTCGAAGAAGTGCTAACGGAAATCCTCCAGTCAGCGCTGAATGCAGTGCAAAATTGGTGCAATGATAACGGCCTACGTGTTAACCCGGCTAAGGCAGTTATCGTCCCTTTTCAAGGAAAAGAAACATCAAACCAATGAGGCATCCCACTATGTACAACACCCCAGTGCTCCTGGCAGACACCGTCAAACACTTAGGTGTTACTCTAGATAAGAAGCTACTTTGGTCGGCACACCTGGGGACAATCTCGGACAAAGCCACCAAAGCTCTATGGATCTGTAGACAGTTTGTAGGTAAAACTTGGGGGACAAGCCCTCGAATAGTACTATGGATCTATAAGGCAATTGTGAGACCCATAATTGAATATGGGGCTATCATCTGGTGGAAAAAAGCTACCACCAAAGAAGGAATGGCTATATTAGGAAAGATTCGAAGACTGGCATGTCTCACAATTACTGGGGCTATTCGCAGCTGCCCCACGGCTGCCCTTGAGGCGTTGTTAGATCTTCCGCCGCTCTACATTCACCTAAAGGCAGAGGCAAAATCAGCAGTAGCTAGGCTTAAAGCTAATCAAACTAACATCAAGTTTAATTTGGAGCAGGAACACTGGCTCCACGAGGATAATGAATTAGGCTTGCCATCAGACCACATAACAAGGGAACTCCGCTTCAATCACATCTTCTCTACAACCATATGGAGCAGAGAAGAATGGGAAATGAAGCACTCAACCCTTCCTTCCAGTACCGTTAAATGGTTTACGGATGGCTCCAAAACTGAAGAAGGCTCAGGGGCGGGTATCGCAGGCCACTCAATTAGAGTGTCTATTCCTATGGGGAAGTACACCACGGTTTTCCAGGCTGAAGTTCACGCGATTGAGGTATGTGCGAACTTTTGTCTGGAAGCTGGCTACCGTAACAGTAGGATTGCAATCTTCACTGATAGTCAAGCTGCAGTCAAGGCGCTTAGCAAATTCTCCTTTTCATCGAAACTGGTTCTGAACTGCTTTGAAGCTCTGCAAAGAATTGGCATTGCTAATATTGTTACCATCTATTGGGTCCCTGGACATGTTGGTATTGCGGGTAACGAAACCGCTGATGAGCTAGCCAGGACGGCTTCTGCAAGTCCGTTTACAGGGCCTGAACCCTTCTGTGGTATCCCTCTATGTAGGGTAAAATCACACATAAGAGAGCAGGAACAGTTAAAATAGAAACCACTGCACATTGGGAAAACCTCCCTGGCCTGAGACAATCGAAATTGTTTATTTCAGCTCACTCACCCAAGCGCTCCCTGGAATTGGTGTGCCTTGGCAGAAGCAGAGTGAGAATCATTTGCGGTCTCCTTTCAGGGCATTCCACTCTCAGGGATCACTTATACAGAATGGGG
Source organism: Chloromyia formosa (assembly GCA_964017055.1). NCBI lineage: Eukaryota > Metazoa > Arthropoda > Insecta > Diptera > Stratiomyidae > Chloromyia > Chloromyia formosa. Next base: position 12,050,231 of record OZ024818.1, on the reverse strand, counting down.
ATTGTCTCTAACCCCAACTGTCGTTTTTGCGAAAGCGATGATGAAACTTCTCAGCACATCCTCTGTGAGTGTGAGGCACTCGCCCGTCGCCGCTTAGAGAGTCTCGGTGAGGCATTCCCTGAAGCGGAAACGATCGCCTCTTTCAAACTTGGGCAGCTGAGCAGATTTGTGGGATCGATCAAACTCGATCGCCCACTCTAGATTTACAGGGCTATAGCACAATAGACCCTATGGTCGCAGTGCTCGTGGGCCCTTCGGGCCCACTGCCCACAAACTAATCTTAATCTTAATATTTACAGAAGATCGGTAAGCAGGATTGTTTACTGTTTCCCGTGTGTGTTATAAGTACGTTAATCCGCTAGTGAAAAAGGATTTGTTGATTATGTTATTAATATGATTTACAAGCTGTTGCGGGCTAACTTTGCTTTGATGCGTTGTCTTTAAGACTTGGTTCTCATTTCGTAAATAAAATAATTGTCATTCACCAAATTCTTTAGTAGCCACGGGCTTTCCCGACTTGTCGCAGGATACGACTAAAGTGGATAGAATGTGCACGCTAGCAACATAGATAGCTATATACCTATAATAGTAAATGGGACGTGGTCCCGCAAAAGAACTATAAGCACTGCGACAATCAGTCTATTGTGCTATGCTCTGATCTAAGAGAGCAGGACTAAATGTGTTGATGTTGTTGTTGGCCGGGTGTGATCGTGGCTATGTCCTCGGCCATAGGGTAGACAATGCCGAAACATTCTGTTCGACGGCAAGCAAGAGCCTCACATTCACAGGGAATGTGTTCTGGAGTTTTATCGTCGGCCTCAGAGAATATACGCACGGTTTTGACATAGCCTCGAAGAGGGGAGTCACCTGTGAGAAGCCCACAGATAATTCTGACCCTGTTTCTGCTCAAGTTTAGGACAATTCAGATTGTCTCAAACCGAGGAGAGTTTCCCAGAGCGACGCAGCTCTCTTTCTCGCTCTCAATCCTTGATCTGCTTTCTAACAATGCAGATTGGTATGCCGTAAAAAGGATTTGGGCCAATGTAGGGGGCAGCACCGCGTCAATAAAAACTACCTGTGGGTATTATTAGAACTCCCACAGCGCTCCAAGCTGTTCAGTAAAAGACGGTTCGCTGCATGCTAGGAACTACACCGTCCGAAGCATATAGGAGTAGATTGCTATTGAAACGTCCACAAGAGACGTTGACGCGACCATGCCTCAGGAGGGGTCAAGGCAGTTAACAAGGGGCAGCAGGCTCGTCTGCTTGTTCATTACCTACAATGTTAAGAGGGGCCAGCGACCCAGTATATTGTGAGGTTATTTGAGGCTTGAACGATGTTAAGGATATTTCGACAAGACTTACCTAGCCTTGAGTAAACCGATGTACTAATCAGCGCAATGATGGCCGCTAGACTATCAGTGAAGAATTCTATGTTCCTGTTGATGTAGCCTGTGGCCCGACAAAGTCGCCCACAGACCTTAATGACATACACTTCCCCTTTGAAGACAGTGGGGAAATTTCCCATAGGGATATCACTACAAGGTTGGGAAGAGCGTATTCAGTGGATTTGCCGGCTTGTAGATGTAGATTGTGAAATGGGCGTTGAACCCCGCAGGGTACAGAGCACTGAGGCCGGATGGCCTATTGTGCTATAGCCCATAGTCTGTTATCAGGCCTAAACCTATCGATCGAGCTAATAAATTTGCTCAGGAGGAGCGGTGACACTGCCGGCTTGATAGGCAAATTTTCTAAAGTGAAGCGGATTAGCGGAACGACTCCTCATGTGAGTATCAAGGATTTTTATACCCTTCACGAATGTGATAGGGTAAATTAAATTTATCATGAAGTTTGCACATTCGTGAAGGGTATAATAATCAACTTAACCGTACGTTTATTCACACCTCACACCCCAATATATGGAACGTGCAAGAGATCAAGTTGCTTTTGGGCTCTCCTATCAATGCTGTGGAAGCGGTATTCTGTAATGTCAAGGATATCGCCAGGTGATTTTTAAACACAAAACTAATGAGCCACGAGACACACTGCGAGATCAGGAAACCTGCTGCGGGTCCAGCGTGGCTAATTGGTCCTGTGTCTAATGCCGCTTAAAATTGCATTCACCAATATTTGATGGTATGTGATCACGATCAGTGGTTGTGTAACAGCATAGTATAATTCGCACACTTGCAAATTACTGAGCTTCCATAATGGAAAATAAAGAATAATCATTGAATAACACGTGATTATAGAATGCATTGAAGAACGTCAAAGCAATTTGTCTTAATAAGTAAAACTATGATAGAAGATAAGGTTTAATGAAGATCTGCTTCTCACATTTTATCAAAAAGCTCATTTGCGCCGGTTGGATTATGAATAAATTGCCAATATTATTTTTAATTGAATGGAATCTGTGACCATGCCATACATGTTTAAAAATACGGTCAACTTATGAAACGTTTATATGGAAACATCATGATAGGAGCGTGTCAATTGTGTGGTTATAAGACGTCCCCTCTGAAGAGGACATGTCCTCTGTTTGAATATGTAAATCGTATCCTCATCACAAAATGTCAAGATTTGTTCTCTTTAATTACGAAAATAGGAGGATTTTCCATTTTCGAGTTCATGTGAAAGGGAGCACCGTGTGTATTCAATGAGAATATGTAATGGACAATGCTGAAAATCATTATGCGCCTCATAGATGTATGTATTGTAGGATGTAGGTACATACCACTCACTCGGATCGGTCGGGCATCAACCATTGACACGCGAACCATATATGCACACTTGAACAACAAAGGCAGTCGTAAATTGTATGGTATGGTTCGCTTGTCAGTGGTTGATGCCCCCCCCCCCCCCCCCCAATCGATTGGTACCTACATCCATGGAGCACATTAGACCAAAAGTTTGCCCAAATTTATGTACTCGTATTTACAAAAATTTGCTGCCAATAATTTTGCGCCACTGTATCTTAGCTTTTCGGTTTTTTTTTCTAGGTTCACTTCACCTTAAGTTTTCAAAAATGAAATCAATTGAATGAAAAAGATGTACCATACATGTGGAAGCGGTTTAAACAATTATTAAATTAATTATTACTTTTTTAGCGACAATTCGATAGGCTAAGAAGTGAAAGATTTTAGTTCCTACCATTTTCCACGGGTACCTTAACTTACGGCGCTCGCGTCGATATGGAGAGATCACTTGTATTCGTTACATAACGTACAGATAAACCGCATGAAGCGTCTGCCGATTAACTAACAGGGACATTAGTCCATCCAAGCGAAACTTTTATGGACATTGAGAAACCGGTCCACAATATATTAAGAATAAAAATGGACAATCACATTAGCTTCCGTGAGGCTCAAATAAAAATATTATTCCATTTTAATGTACATAGTGCTCAATCAACCAGATTGAGACTGGTAACCCTTACCAATTGTATTCAAGTTTTATTTATTTAGCTAACGCCTAGTACGCAATACGACCCTTGAATAGATTCTTTTGCGTCTCGTCAGAGGTGCATGCTGGCAACTGCATTCTCTGAAACCAATTTATGCCAACGTAACGTCAACTGGGCCACATGGAACAGTTGATGCGCTATGCCCCACAAGGGGTTAGAGCAATTGAGTAAAACTATCTATTCAAAGAATTGCAGTGCGTACTAGGTGTAACACACACACACAGAATTTGTGGTTATATTTTTTTCTAGAAATTCTTCTCCATAAGCATAAATTTAACTTTTATTCCTTTCTTGCAAGTCCCTCCCAATCTTTAAAACAGCCCACAATAAATTTTCGCCAATTTGATGCAAATTACCACATGACCACATATTCGCGTTATCTTCATAAATGTCCTCAATCTGTAATTGAAATTTTTACTCTTGCTTAATTACAATAGAATTGTTTGTCTCGTTTAGAGGTTCATGCTGACAGAATATTTTAACTACCAGTAGAATACAGAATTGTACAAGAGAAAATGAACAAAGGTTATTTGAAAATGTGTGGCGTATGGGCATTTTTGCCGGCTGATATAAGTAAGCTAGATGATTTCTCAGTTATGTTGTTTGTCTAAATGTTAAATTTGCTAAAGGCACATGGCATTGACCCTTGAAATGGCTAATTAGATACGGACATATTTTTTATAAGATCTAGTTAATTGAACATCTTCATTAGTATGTATGTACTTAATGAATGGATGGGGTGTTGGGAATTATCAAACAGTTGAAAATCAAGTGTTTTTTACTTGAACAATAAATTGGGACATAAACGGGAGTCGATAATAATCAAAAAAGTTTTCATTAATCATGCTCTGACAAAAATTCAACAAGGTTTTCTATTATTTATGATGACCGAAATCAGCGACAATATTAAATTTGTAAAATTCTGGATAAAATGTGAATATCTAGTACTAAGTAAACAAAAATATTAAAATCAACTCACTTATTATTGCAGACAAAAAATCGCTTAAATCATTATTTCACAATGCTATGCGTTTCATTTCGAGAGCAAATCTGAAACACCTCAAAATGATGATTTAAATTGCTGATGGTGTGCAATTTTAGGCAGGATCCCAACGCTCCTTTCGACGTAGCATTCATATAGAACACCCTCCTAACACGACTATGTACAAGAGCCATAGCGCACATCAAACAGGGCTCGTGCGTCAAATAAATGTCGTAGCCCGTGCACAAATACGGTCCATATTTTGAAAGATTGTCTTGGTCCGGCATGGAGCCGTCTATATTTAATATCTTTCTATTCAGATCAATTTGTTCCGCTCCGAATTTAAAATCCTTAAATTGTTCGCACAGAGAATCGTAATGACTTTTGGATATTCCTGCAAAATTCAAGTCTTCCGTGTTCTCGACGAATGTAACGGATGGATAGTCCCAAACACCACCATTTTGTGATCTTGCAACCATATCCGTCAGTACTATTGGACAATGCAACAGCGGGTTGATGTCTATTTGTTGCGAAGCTGTTGCTACCAAATTGTTCGTCCGAGGATCAACACAGATTCCTGCTGCTGTTCTTGAAGGTTCTTCGTCGGCTAGATATTTGACAGCTTTCATTATTTTCAGGTGGAATGATTTCTCCGTGTCATTAAAATTCGTGTTTGCATACAAGGACTCCAGATATTTGTTCGGATGGAATTTACATGGCCACAGACGATTCATTGCTTCGTATTGCCAACGTAGTTTCGGTTGAATCGATGCAACTTCAACGATAGATAGATTGGCACATAGATCCATGACAATATCTGCATCTAATTGGTGTTCTAATAAAAATTGCAGAACATCGTCAATAGTCTGATTGTTAGCATCACATTTCCGTCGATTAATAACATCCTTTTTGCATAGGATTATTTGATTTTTTCGAACACGTTTTAAATGTTGCAAGTCCGTTAAAGGTAGGTGTCGACTCAACTGGTCGATGAGTGCCGATATCGTTTTCATGGCCTTGATTGTTCCAACGTAGACTTCTACTGTGTCAACTTGGTTAGCCAGTTCGTCAGATAGGATACTTGTAATTTCCATTGTGCTTTCAATTTTGTCGACTTCTTTGTAATTCTCTGTGAGTCGTATCCTCTTGCAATCTGGCTCCATGCTGTGTACGTCTGCAATTAGATAAGAAAATGATCGTCGTCGATGATAGATCCCGTTGAGTGAAGTTTGAAGGAGTGTTTTTTTTATAGTTGATTAAATTGGACTTGGTATATTGATAGCAAATCTTAGTTAAAGTGTATTCTTTATCCATTTGGTATGAGTTGAGTAGTTTACTGCTTTTAATAACTGATTTTCGAGCATTTTCCAATAGTAAATAATGTCTGTGATATTTCGTAAGGGGTGGCGCTCGTCGTGTTGTCTTTCGGTAAATCAGTATGTTTTAAATAACAAGCTAGCTTTCGACCAGCTTGCCGAACGTATGATACCCTTCACGCAAAGCGAAGCGTGTATCGTAACTTCGCTTTCGTTTATGGTGCATTTGCCACTTTGAAATTAGTAGTAAAATTTGTTCCAATTTCACTGTTCCTATGAGAGGTATATGAAATAGTGGGCCGATTTCAGTCAAATTCAGGAATGTCATTTGTCGGTGATTTGTCTCCAAATAAATTGTGCCAAATTTAAAATTTCATTCGTAGCGTGGACTATCTGTTAACTCAAGGTTAAAGTAAATTTGCTTCATCTTCAGATCATGTTTTTTTTTCTTTAGCACGTTACATTTGTAAATTTTCAAATGTAAGTCCTTGATATTTACATGCCGTTCGGAAGCTAATACAATGGAGCAACTTTTATCAACTTTGCAGATTTGCCAGTTCAATAATATATTTTGAAATTTAAATTAATTAATTTTAAAATTTCTTTAAAGTTTGAACAGTTGTATCTTTGAAGTAGCAGTGATATTTGGAACCGCGGGAAAAAGTCCATTTATATGAAATTTTAAGTAGTTTCAGGAAGTGAGGTCAAATCTCGGATTAAGTGATAGGGAGAGTGGAAAATTTTGATTTTGCTCGAAGTGAAGCTTTCTGACACAATTTGCAAAAAAATGTTATTACTCTATAACGGTTAAAGAAAGAGTGTCCGTGTCAGACGTTAATTTGCCTCAAATGAGCAATAAATACTATTAAAGTATTTACCATCAGGAACGTTACATCCTGTACGAGTATATGTACTATGTAGTTATGTACTCGTACTACTATTTTGCTTTAACATATTGCGGGGTACAGCGCGTCAACTACAATACAATTGAACTGGTTGACGTTTCGTTAGAATATAACAGATTTCGGAAGATGCATGTTGCTGGCATACACACCCGGCCCATCTACCAGCTTTCTACGACAAGCCACCGGGAAAGGTCGTGGCTTATTCGTATGCCCCATACCACAATTGGTATACCAGCAAAATTAGTGCGACTGACAAAGATGACGATGACCAACTCCGTCTCACAAGTCAGGATCCAGAATAGACGTACTGATCTATTTGAAACACGCACTGGTTTGAAACAGGGCGATGGACTGGCACCGACGCTCTTCAACCTAGCACTGGAATACATTATTCGGGCCATGAATATGGACAACAGCAAGACGCTGCTCATCAAGTCGACACAATTAGCAGCGTACGCCGACGACATCAACATCATGTCCCGAAGATTGGCTGACGCAGAAGAACTTCTGCATACGCTCGATACCGCTGCAAAGGAAGTTGGAATACGTATTAACGAGGGTAAAACTAAAATAATGATGCAATCGGTGACAAGGACACCTGCACAACCGAGCATCAACGTGGGGGACCTCAACATCGAGTTCGTGAACAACTTCATCTACCTGGGTTGCAACCTGTCAAGGGACGCCAACGAAACTGACGAAATCAAGCGACGGATACAGTTAGCTAATAAGACTTTTTTCTCGGTTCTCCCCATAATGAAATCGAAACATGTGCACAGAAACACGAAGCTCCGCGTGTACAAAACCATTATACGACCAGTGCTATGCTATGGCTGCGAAGCATGGACCCTAACTCAAGCCTCCGAAAACATGCTAGACACTTTCGAACGTAAGGTTCTACGGCGAATTTTCGGGGCTGTTTGCGATCGAGATGGATGGCGCATCCGGTACAACCATGAGTTGTATGAAATGTACGATGAGCTGCAAGTCTCGAAAATCGTCAAACTACAACGACTTCAATGGGCAGGGCATGTACAAAGAATGGACGATGATCGCATGCCTAAGAGAGTAATGAATGCAGAACGAGTCGACGGAGCGAGACTGCGGGGACGACCGAGATCTCGTTGGGAGAGCTCAGTAGGTGTGGACGCCGCGCAGCTGCTGGGCTCCCAAAATTGGAGGACGCGGTCACGTGACCGAGATAATTGGAGGACAATGATCCAGGCGGCCAAGGCCCGACGTCGGGCTGTCGCGCCACGATGATGATGATACCACAATTAACCACAGCGGGTGGAAAAATTAATCGAATGAACTGTAAATAACTCTTAAGATATTTTGCGCAGAAATGAACCATTGACTTATTCACACAAAAACAGATTCAAACATAGGCGCCGCCTATGGGGGGGGGGGGGACAAGGCACTATTTGCCCCCTAAATCTATATAAAATATTTCAGGCATAAATAGGGAAAGCGGTCCACACTCGATTTCTTCGTTCAAACAAACACTTGTTTAGCTATGAAACCTAGGGAAAGAGGGAAGCAGCTTCTATGTTTTTCTTATTCGATTTAATTTTACGCACCGTCAGTTGGATTGAAAAAGTTTTGCATAAATACCTTTGGTGGACGTCAACATGCAAAAACAATTTCTTTGTTGCTATTTAACAGTGACAACATGAAACATAAATAAGATTTGACTCCGTTCAGTTCGGATTTCGCGAACAAGTGTCGTGGCACTCGCGTTCTGGGTCGTGGATTTTGGGCGAGTCGAATATCCAAATTGGATCGCAGTGAAATGCAGAACCATCAACTTGAACCCCACACACTACGGATTTTGGCTCGAACCGGGATCAATTTGGCTTTTGGACGCAATTGTGTGTTCAGCTTAAGACGTGGATTTTTTAACTAAAGCTATTGGGCCGTTCTGCTCGTGGACCCATCATCAGTCAATTTTTTCAAGTGCAAGAGATACGTTAATTGTTGTTTCCTCCAAGAATGGATCCGTTTATTGTGAACATACTACTATTTGCCCTAACCCCTAGTGGGGCATAGCGCATCAACTATTCTCATGTGGCTTAGTTGACGTTCGTTAGCTTAAACTGGTTGCTGCAAGTTGCTAGCATGTACCTACAACCCATTTAGCCGCATACCTGCGACAAGTCGGGAGAGTTTATAATTTTCTGTTACACCCCACACGACAGGAGGAAGACATTACAAACATTCATGTCCACGACGTGAACTGGACTCGAATCCGTAACTGATCGGTAGCATGAGATATCAGACTGACGCCTCAACGTACTGAGTTACCGGCCGCCTCAATTTACAAAATGTTTACACAACAACTCAATCCGACTGTCAATCAAAACCATATGGAAAGTGGTTGTATAATAATAAATAAGAATAATCTCAGAGAGTGCCTGGCTCCAGAGTGCATGGAGCCACTTTTCACGACGTACCGACTGGCATATGTTTGCGCTGTTGTATGGGAGCAGATCGTGGAAAAGTCTTCGTAAGGGTTACCAGAAAGTTGCAAGTTTTCGTTAACTTGTGTCTTCATCGAATTTTAACAATTTTCTATTGAATGAAGAGTTGATTCGGCGTACTGCGAGTCAACAGATACCAATTGACGAACTGATACGAAGGCGAAAATGGCAGTGGATATGCCATGAAATGCGACCCCATTCCCAATGAAGGCCGACCAAAGGGTTGTTTTAGAAAGTCATGGTGCCGATCTGTGACGCAAGAGTGTGCGTCGGTGGGTAAGTCGTGGGGGGAGACACGTCCCATTGCCCAGAACCGATTACGATGGCACGCAGGAGTTGATGCGCTATGCCCCACAAGAAGTTGAGGATAAGTAGTCAAACAACTGTAAAAACAAGAGGGAGGTTAGATCGGCTTATCCGTCCGCAAATGCATCAAATATACTTACAAAAATTTGTTGTTTTATTAACAAGTATTAACATACATGAATTCATTGACATTAGGCTTCTAAAGTTCGGCATTCACTAACGAGCCGAACGCTTCCGACCCATTGATTAGTTCCCCGTGAATGTCGACCTTAACCACAGACAAGGAAGGATATTTTTTTAATCTATAATATAAGCTTGTTTTATAGACAAAACAAGCTAGGCTTCGGCTGCCGAAGGTATAACTTCGTTGTGACTTATGGTGCATTTGCCACTTTGAAATCAGTAGTAAAACTTGTTCCGATTTCACTGTTCCTATGAGAGGTATATGCGCCGATTCCAACCAGATTTAGAAACGTAGTTTCGCAATATTATTGAATAATATGAAATTTGGTAAAGATATCTTTAGAAATAAAAAAAAAATCGAACAAAAACTTGCTTTTGGAACGGTCTTTCCTATGACAGCTACATATATGAATGAGTAGTCCAATTTCAACCAAACTCGGGAATGTGATTTGATTAAAGATACTATTGATTAGTGTGAAATTTGAAAAAGATAAATAAAAAAGTTTTTCCCACAAAGACGAATTTTTTGACCGGTTATTCCTATGGCAGCTATTTGACGTAGTGGTCCGATTCCGTTGGTTCTGACATATATACAGCGTGCAATAGAAAGCACATTTGTACAAAATTTCAGCTCAATAGCTGTAAAACTGAGGTACTAGTTTGCATAGAACCAGACGGACAGACGGACAAAGCCTAATCGACTCGTCTCATCATACTGACCAAATATAGTTTATATGGTCCACTCCAGATGCTTCCTTCTGTGCGTTGCAAACTTCAACGGTAACGTGAAGGGTATAAAAATAAGAATCCTGAAGTGATTTAAACGAACGAACCGTAAAGTTTGTCAGACACGAATTTGCATATAAGCTAAGTGTCACCACAGACTGTCCAACTCGAACACGAACCTGGTACAAGTGGACCGGTTTTCTTCACATTTATGTCAAGTGTGTGTGTGTGTCAGAGGACATTTATATCAGGTTCGTGTTCGAATTCGAGTTCGACAGTGTGTAGTGACACTAATGTACGTTAGACGCATTCATTCGAAAAAAAACACACACACATAAACAAAATTAATAAATTTTAATTTAAATTTAGCCTACCTTAGTCAAATTATAAAAATATACTTTTCGAAGCTGTAAAAAATATATACTCGTATTTTTCATACAAATGGCATTAACGAGATAACCATAAAACTTCGACACGTTGTCCAATCACTAAATATTCAGTTCAATATTGCTTCTGGCTTCTTTAAACAATATTTTCAAGCTGAATTTAATATTAAATAGATTTTCTTTTCGCAAAGGTTATTTGCGATAGTAATAATTCACTTTATCAAAATTATCAATTCACAATATTTTCACACACAAAATTCACACACATGCATTGAAACACTTCGTGTGCACACGTGTATATTTTTTTTTTATTTTTGTGTATCTGTATTACCGCACATCACTTTTTTTTTGCTCTGGGGTTTAGCCGGACAGTGCTGAAAGCACGTTAACGCGTAAGCTGGAGTACTCGCTGACAATGGGCGAATCTTTTAGACGATAAAAGACATAAATTCGCAATTTCAGCCAAAAAAAGATTTTTTTGCGATTAATTCACACACAGTTCATAACTAATTCGAATTCAATTAGCATCGATATTCGAAATGGCCAGGCTCACACGCGGATACAGGACTAAGAAACGTTCATCTGGCCTGTTCTTCGTGTGTCTTTTTTCACACTCTTTTTTAGTAATATCAGACACTCTGATTTTTTTTTAGCAAATCGAAAATTCACTAGAAAGATCGCACTAAGGTAGATAGATGACGACAATCAACAAAGTCAACACAAAAGAAAAAATTTTGCAACAAATCAACAAATTGCAGTCGATTTAGATTAATTTATCTCGAATTCGCTAATGAAAACTTCTCGCGACCTTGTGATGTGTTTGAAATTAAACGCAATGCTATCAGATAACCGTAACCGCCACAATATGCCACATGAGGGGCGAGGATGTCTCGTAACAAGCACGTTTTTAAGCTGTTTTCCCACACAACGAAACGCAATTTTTCCAACAACTTGTCCGTTGATGCTTTTATAACGTTCATTCACTAACTAGAGGAACCGCACTTTGCGAAAACTCAGTGCCAGTGTATCACGCTGTCCTACAATGCTCACCACGTTATCGACCGCAATTTGGTCAATAAGAGTTAATAATAACAAAAACAATTCAATGAATTAAGTTCCGATTGAAAGCTCATCGAATAGAATCAAATCAAAAAACAGAATAACACCAAAATCGACGATCAACTTTGCTTCGAATAGGCGTAAGACGGACCGACATCCGAACGAGCTCCGTATCTGAGAGTAACTAAACCAAGTTTTTCGTGATAATACTTTGTAAATATAGTAAAGCCGAAAGCCAGTAACTTACATTCGATCGGAGTACGGAGAGTCGGATACGCGGAGATACAAGTTTTGAGGGTTTTATAACGGACGGTTACTGCTTACTGGTTTAGACAGAAAATCAACACTCAGCAATTGCCATCTATCTATGGGCGTTTACAGCAGCTCAGCGTTTGATTACTGCCACAAACATGCTTTCGGATAAACCTGTAACCTCTTGTGTGGGGAAGTCCCTTTCCCCACACGAGAGAGGCAAATGTTTTATGTTAAACTTTTGAGTTAATGGTCCAATCTAAAGAGTTACCCGTATTCAAGATTTATGAGCACAAACTCCCTACCTGAAAATCGAAGCCTCGTTTCTGAAAAAAATGGTTACTACTCAAGATTTTTATAAACAATAAATACGCCACTTCAAGTTATCTGGTTACCGGTTATCCGGAGCATATTTCATAGGGTATTATGTAGGTACGGCAGAAAAACTAATGACGGAAAATTTGTGATGGCTATAACGCGTTTTGCCTGCGGGTAATTTCATCCATCTTAGTTGCATTTCATGCCCAGATTGGATTATCAAAATATATTCATAGTCTGCCCACAATGTGGGAGAGATCCGATCTGAATGTTATGACATGGGGGTTTTGGTATCTATGTACAGCAGTGAAAAGCATTTCAATCAACTATTCTGGGTGTCAAAGAATGACGAATGAGAGAGTAAAATTGATAATGCCCAAGTTGTCTTTCGAAATCGAATTGTATGGCTAATAAAAATGATAATCTTAAATCTTATCGACTGCCTAATGGTATTATACATGTCTAATAGAACCAGAGAAATTGTCTACTATAACGTTAACCTTATCACTAATCATACTCATGACTTAATATTACGTAGATGTACAAGATTTCTGTGCAGGCGGCAGACTACTGAAAATAGAACCAGGCCGAAGCGAATATACCCTAGACTTGTACAGACCTAGTGGTGACACCAAAAGTAATAATTGGCAACGACCATGCATTAAAAGTGAGTTTCCTATATAGCCAGTTTATAGGGGAGGTTGGCACTCATTCAGGGAGATCTTGACCATTCTCAAAATGAATTAACTAACCCATTCTACAAATATTTGTTGAATTTTTCAAGTCGCTAGCTTCATTCCATCGAAAGTTATTGCTTATTTGAAGTCTCACTTGTAGGGGAGGTAAGGGTTCCTTGGGTCGGATCTTGCCCATCATTGGCACCAACCAATTAGATCACTCTACAAACATACAAACAAAATTTTAAGTCTCTAGCTTCACTCTATCGACAGATATCGCTTATTTGAAGTTTCGTTTATAGGGGAAGTAGGGGTTTCGTTGGTCGGATTTTACGCATTTTCAATATTAGCCGACTGGATCCTACTAAAAACATTTGGGCAAAATTTCAAGTCGCTAGCTTTATTTTGTCGTAAGCTATCGCTTGTTTTAAGTGTCATCTCTAGGGGAGGTAGGGGTTCCTTAGGTCGGATCTAACCCGTCTTTAATGCCAACTAACTCAATCTCACTTCAAACATTTGACAAAAATTTCAAGTTGCTGGCTTCATTGTATCAAAAGTAATCGCTTATTCGAAGTTTCATTTGAAGGGGAGGTAGGGGTTCCTTGGGTCGGATCTTGCCCATTTTCAGTGTTAACTAATAAGACCTTACTACCAACATTCTACCAAATTTTCAACTTGCTAGTGTCATTCTATCGAAAGTTAACGTAATTAAAATAATATTTAATTTTTTGAATTTTGTAGGGGAGGTAGGCGTTCCTTTGATCTGATTATGCCCAAAACCTAAGCAGCTTCTCACCCCAGGGTTACATGCCAAAAATCAGATGTCTACGTCAATTGGTTCAAGAGTTATGGACAAAAAACCTGAAAAGTAGGGTAGTACGGGGCTCTTTGTAAGAAAATTACCGTTAGTTTTCAACTGATCAATTTTATTTTTCCAGGGGAGTATAAGATTACCATCACGAGCAATCTACCAAAGCTAGAGGTTTTCATGTTTATTTAATCGGGAGTTATAAATACATTTAATTATTTTACATATGTAGGGGAGGTAGGCGTTCTCTTGGCCTGATCATGCTCATTTTCAATACCAACCAACTAGATCATACTTCCAACATCTAGTCAAAATTTCAAGGCTCTAGCTCCATTCTATCGAAAGTTATCGTGCGAACGGACAGACAGACGGACAGACAGACAGACAGACATGGCTTAATCGAATCAGGAGGTGACCCTGATCATTTATATATATACATTGCTATACCTCCGGAGCCTCCTTTAAGGTGTTACATATTTCCGTCGTGACAAAAACAATATACCATATACTAAAAGTCTAGGGTATAAAAAGAAAAATCGATTTTCAAACTATGCTTCACTAAAAGTAGGGGAATAGGAAAGAAGGACCTTTTTTTTCTTTATATAGTTGGTGAAATATGCTACTTAACATGTGAAGTGGTACACACATGTATGGAGTGCTTGCACACGTGTGTGATTACCTATAAAGACGGATTAGAGCTTAGGAAAATAACTTCTAAAACACTCAACTTTTGTCTGTTGTCCTGGGAACCTCGATTTTCGCTGAAGTGGTCACACAACCCTCGCCGTCCAGCTCTTCCAGCAAGAGAGACATGAGTCTTCCAAGGGTCCTCGAGCCTCCTAGTGGTCCTCTTAAGGTCTCCGAAAGACCTCTGAATGCTACCACCAGTGCTGTCAGTCATCGGGACTTACCGTTGATCAGCCAGGGCATATTGGCTTCACGGAGGACTTCGGAACACACCGGATGTTGTTAACCAAGCGGCCCTCGTATCATCGGACTGGCCGTTAACTTAACATCGCTCGGGGCGAGTAGCATCCTGGAAGAGGCGGTAAATTCGATGGGAGCGGCAAGTCTCGATAGAGCAAGCGTGGGATCCCTGTCAATCGCCAAGCCTTGGATGTACATCATGAGCATCATTAGGACTTCGGAACATCCCGGATGTTGTTAACCAAGCACGGCGCCCAAGCGGCCCTCGTATCATAGAACTCGCCGTCAACTTAACACTGCTCGGGGCGAATAGCGCCCTGGTACAGGCGGTGAATTCGATGAGAGCGGCAAGTCTCGATAGGGCAAGCAAGTGGGGACCCTGTCAACCGCCAGGTTATTCGAAGAGAAGACCGCTCATGCGTTTACTCAGGAGCCCTGGGTGGTAAAAGGCCGAGTTTGCGGTATAAGCAGAATATCTGCTAAGTATGGCCTAAAAACAAACCTGCTGTAAAAAGTTTCCGTCCAAGAAAAACTCATCAGCCGCAAAAAGGATTGATATGAACACAATACCGCCAAAGTACGCGTAGCTTCGTGCCTCGCTAAAGCGTATGGAGATTGAAGTCTGATTGAACTAGTTAATTTCTTTTTCTGTTTTTATTTCTTCGTTTTTTTTTTGCGGACGGGACGCTACCGCGTCGCTAGTAATGCCAAACTATCGGATCGTTCTGGCGTGGTGCTTCTGCTTGACAACTGTGTCAGTCATTTGCCACTAACCAACTTTATTTCCAAGGATCTAGACATGGGAGTCAAGAGGCGGTGATAGCATCTGCTTACTTTGCCTAGGATGCGCAGTGTGTTGAGGCATCAGTCTCATGTTTGACTACCGGCGTTTCGGGTTCGAATCCCGTCCACGACGACATTCGTGACCATGGATGTGCAGGAGGTGCATGCTGGCAACTGCATTCTCCGAAACCAGTTTATGCCGACAAAACGTCAACTGGGCCACATGGAACAGTTGACGCGCTATGCCCCACAAGGGGTTAGGGCAATTGAGAGAAAGCCACGGATATGAAAATTAGCGACGTCTATTGGCAGAATTCTGCCGCCTGTCCTATTCTACTCTACGCCTGTACCTCAGCATTAATTTGCGGCTGAGTTGGTTTCAAATTCTCTTCCATGGAATGTATTTCCAGAACTCTGTACTTTATGACCAGTTTAATTGTCTCATTTAATTGTGCAAACGTAAACAGTTTTAGCTGTCAGAATCTCGGCAGTCCGTATCAACTTTTTGGAGTTATCTCCCGATAATTTTTTTAACTGGAGGATGGGTGACGTTTAGCGTTTATCTATAGGATAAACCGATGAAAAAACGGCCCTTAAGCGACCTGACAGCCTGATGATGGTACTCGCAACGTCGCGAGGGCACGCAATACGAGTGTATTCACAATATGCGAGCGAATGTGGAGAAAAGCATCATTTTAAAGCTCAACCAATCAAATAGAAATGATATTCTTCGACTATATTTTCTGTACGAGTGCTAACTTGAAGGCATTGAAAATGATTTCTGTGTTATCAATGGCTGCTACTATTTTTAACTTTCAACGAATTTTCTTCTGATTGGATTATCTTGGAAACCAATCATCTATCATTCTATCAGCATGCGTAATTTATTCCGCAAAAGAAATTGTTAAAAAAAAATGTTCCATAATCCATCCAAATTATTGACATATTATATATGACGTGAATCTGGGGAGATTATCACAAAATTTACTCTCCACACACTATCTGGACTGGAATTGCGGCCAAGATAATTCTACTTGCATGTATGTACACGTACTTCGGTATCGAGCTAAGCGACAACTGGTTCATTGATAGTCAATGTCCGCCATAGTACGAAACACGTTTTTCTTCTCCAGGCCGCTTTACGTAAAAGTCAAACCCCGAAATGAAAAACAATAAAAAAAAATAAGTGTACATTTTCGTTTTGTATAATAATATATTAATCATACGTTTAGGATTATTTTTGATTTTTGTTCGTTGATTGGATTTGTTTATCACTGCTGCACCGGTGTGTGATAAAAACCCACTGATAGAATAAGTGGGTTTTTATCACACTTTGAGCTGCAATAGATTAATAACAACTACATACGAGTATCTGGACACTTTAACACATCACAACAATCCAAATTATAGTTTGATAAGACTCTACGAGTATGCACAATTAGTACGTGGGAAAGTTTTTGTTTTTTATATAAATAATAAGTGCTTGACAACGCGTCGCGGCCTATTTATAGATTTCTCACACATTCGTGGTCGTCTTGCACACAGATAGCTGCTACGAGTAAGATACAAGACCTGAAGTGTGCTTCTATCTGTACAAAACCACTAAGCTCGGAGAAATTGAATGGCGGGAATTCAATAATAAGAAAGGAGTTGTCCCGTAAGGGGCGCGAACCTCAGACCGACAGTATTTCGAGTGACAACAAATATGCATGACGCGCTATCAAGCTAAGCTACAGACGCATACCAAGTTAGTATGCAAAATGAAACTAAGTCAACCAAAACTTCCGATTTTCACTGAAACATAATTCGCACCTTCACTTTGCAGGAAACTTGAATATAGGTACAGTGCTGGAAAAAAAAGTTGCTTCCGTGTACGAAAGCCAGCTTTCGCCGCCCTTTTTCTCATCAAATTTGATAAAATTTGCATACCCTTTTCTAAAAGGGGATGGTTCCTAAAGTCGGATGAAGTTTTGAACCGGTTGTGAAAGGCTTTGTAAGGGTAAGAAGCGATCTACAACTGGGGTCATTTCTACCTGATCGTCCAAAACCTTTCTTCCGCTCGGTGAGGCCCTTTTCCCGAAACTTCTTCGAGTACCATTGCACAGCACACTGAGGAATATGCAGTCTTTCACTTATTTCATAAATAGTTCGATTTCCTGGCTTTGGTTTTCCGCACTTACTTTTTCCTATTTTTTCACTCAAACCTCACACTTTTCTTCTTATTACGCTATTATCACCAACTGAGTGAGCTTCCTTTAAAACTTTTCACTATTTCCAGACAGAATACACATACACTCCCGGTTATCCGAGCTAGTCGGGGGCGGATCCCACCTCGGATAATCAAAAACTCGAATATTTTATTTGATTTTTTATTCATTATTTGTACTTTTAATGATGCATGTGTATTTATAAACTGTATATAAACTACCTAGAGACAAATAAATTTTCGATTCGCGTTTGTTTTAAATGTTTTACGTTTGTTGACCGACATTATAGACACCAATAGAAAACTGCACAAAAATGAACGACCGGAAGGTAGCTGAAACAATGCTGCTATCCCCACAGAAAATTTTGCTAAAAATGGAGATTCCCCTAAAAATGTCTGGTCTATGGCTGCTCGGATAATGCGGAGTTCAGTTAATCGAGGGTCGGATAACCGGAAGTTTACTGTGCTTTGTTTTAACCTGAGCCAATAAAACATCATCACTCTAACTATTTCCAAGAATTTTTGCAAAAAAAAAGGAGTAAAATAGTTTGAGCAACTTTTTTTCCAGCACTGTATGTACTCGTAGTAATAAATGAATTTTTCTGGTTAATTGAACAAAATATTCAGATATAAGGTTGTCTCTGTTCATGCCATTAACATTAATTCCAGTTGATTTTTAATTTGAAAATATTAAGATTTCCATTTAGAAACAAACAAGGTTACAAAATATGCAATCTTATTCGTCCATGCCTAGTCAGATTAATTTCACTCCTGCATTGCATTAACAATACGAATAAGTAATCCAATTTGATTCGAATAACACATGCATACATGTTTATTATGCTGCTGTTAATCCCCTATATAAAAAATGATATTTACAGGTGTGTATATGTATTAGAAAACGAGACCGAAGCTCCGCTTCGTTCCCGAGTCCAAAGCGTGTATACTCTAGACATGTGCAGACCTAGTGATACCAAAACTACAAATTGGCAACGGCAATATGCATTACAAGTGTGTTTATATATGGTCAGTTTGAACAGGAGTTAGCCGATGAGGCTACGGTGATGGAACATTAGTAGGGGAGGTAGGCGCCATTTTGATTCGAGTGTCAAAATCAACTAACTATGTAACTCACACTACAAACATTTGACCAAAATTTCAAGTCTCTAATTTCATTCTATCGAAAGTAATCTAGTCTATTTGAAGTATCATTTGTAGGGAAGACAGGGGCCCCATTTTCAATACCAACCAACTGTGTGCCACTGCAAACAAATTTCAAACAAAAACAATATACCCTATACTTTGTAAGGTCTAGGGTATAAAAATACGTGCATATGGCCATTGCTCCCGTAATCAACGGAATGCAATTATATTCTTATCACCACTTATAATAAAGCCTTACAGACGATTTTATTTCCAGTATGCGTGATTGGTCTCCCAATGAAATAAAATGCAATGGAAATAAAAAATAATAAATTGACAAAATGGTTTGCCGAAAATAAGATGATGCTCACATCGGGTGTTGCTTGACGTAAATGGTTGGGGGACTTTTAAAAGAACTATATGAAATCATTTCGTAGTTGTCGCAACATCAAAAGCGTTCACAACAGCGAATATCATCCCATTTAAATGATCGTCTTGTCTCGGCAATAGTGAGCATAAAAAAAAAATATTTTTTGCCCCCGAACTTCTTATTGTTGTTAATTGCCTTGACCCCTCCAGAGGCATGGGCGCATCAATATCTCTAGCATTTCTATGCCTTGTTGACGTTTCGATAGCATATCTACTTTCTTGGAAGTGCAGTTGCTAGTATGCACCTCCTATCCGCGCCCTTTTTATACTGACAAGCTCGGAGCACTGTGAGAGTTCTATTAGTACTCACATCACAGGCAGTATCGTAGAGCGGTGACCGAACGACCACGGCCACTTCGTCTTAATTATACTTAATTATAATAGTAAACACCAGGTGAGCAAAACACATATTCCAGAGTCATCCTCATGGGTGCCTTTTGAAAGAGTGACGGTAAAACGTTGGTAACAAACTCTTGCTGTACTACGTACGTTAAGGAATATAAAATAAAAAAATAACTGGCGCAACAGTCCAATTTGAACCATGGCCTCGAGATAAGTTAGCATCATCTCATTTCCTAGATTGTGACGATATGTCTTGTGCAGAGGCGTGTGATCAGCAACACGCCAAACCGAGTTATTTACCCCATAAATGGGTACTCATTTAACAGCTGAGTGGGCTCATAGTCCGACACGTCAATCCCCTTTTTCATCGAAAACTACCACATTCAGTAGGAATCGAACCGGCGCCCAGTGCGTAGAAGGCGAACGTGCTAACCGTTGCGCCATCCGGACTACACGTTAAGGGATATAGCAGTGACGTGCAGTGGAAATTTTTCATAGTCAAGCAGTTGGGCGCCCTAAAGCCAATTTAGCATAAACAAAAATGGACTGTATAATAGAATATGGACAGTCACAAAAACATTTATACCAAGCGGCTTTAAGCCTTAAAGAAGAAATCAGGAAAGATATAAATAAAATATTGGCACATATATTCGGAATACAAAAAAAAAATAAATAAATAAAATATTACTAATAAAAAAAATGATAAATAAATATTATGTTAATTAAGACTAAGAAAAATTCAGGGGTATTTGAAATAAATAAATATTCTTTCGCCATTGCCATTTATTTGTATTCCAAATCTATGCGCCGTTCTTTAAGTTAAAACTCTTTAATCACATTATCAAAAAAATCGTTTTCTCTTCGCATTTGTATAAGAAGATCCTTTTCAACCGCAATTAAAGCAAGATCCGAAAGTCGTTCTTGGGATTGGCGATTTCTCAAAAATGTGTGAACGCGCTTTAGTGTTGAAAATGACCTTTCCGCAGTTGCCACTGTGACTGGAATTGACGTTAATAATTTTGCTAAAATATGAACTTGCTTAAAACCGTTTGCGACATAAGGCCGTTTTTGAAAATAATCGAGAATTTTACTAGGATTCGCATTTTTAAACTCATCTGAAGAATAAATAACTTTTAGCTCATTTTTCAACTTTATTCTGTCGAAAAATTGACCGTGATATTCAATAAGTGAGTCAAAATTTTTATCGGGAAAATTTGACTTGAATTTAGAAAAATAATTCGGTTCAAGCAACTCTAAAAATGAAAGACCTTTAAACGAATGGAATCGATCTCGAATTTGCCCGAGAATAACATCTATAATCTCCCGAAATATCCGCCGTAAATTTTGTAAAGGATCTATCGTATTTCTACATTTCTTACGTGGTGGCTGATATTCTGCTGTAACTGTCGAATAGAAATTATCAAACTTTTTAGAAAAGTCATTTTCAAGCCAATTTTCAAATTCAATAATTTTTTGGCTTGCATATGAAATGTTTACCACTTTGCTCTGAATAATATTAAATAATATATCAGTTTTCGAAAAAATTTCAGAAAAAATTAACAGATATAATTGAAAATCTGACTCTGCGAATTTTTGTAAGTATATATCGGAAAAAGTCAAGGAATCGCCATCCCAGTGTTGAGAACCATTCGAAATTGTCTCAAAAACTGTACAAATTTCATGCTTATGTTCAAATATAACGTTAATAATACGCGAATGATAATGCCAACGCGTTTTGGAAACCGATGGTAAACGACGATTTACTATATTTGCAAAAAGGTCCGACCTTTTAGTGGATGTATTAAAAAATGATGCGATTTTATTGATGTGCGCGAAAAATAATTTAATTCCCGGAATAAACTCAACTGCTTTAGACAATACTAGATTTAGTGAATGAGCGTAACATGGAACGAAAATTGCCGATTTATGTTTTTCCCGAATTAAAGTCTGAACTCCACGAATTTGAGAACTCATTACTGCTGCGCCATCGTAA
The DNA here is from genome assembly GCA_964017055.1 of Chloromyia formosa. Lineage (NCBI taxonomy): Eukaryota > Metazoa > Arthropoda > Insecta > Diptera > Stratiomyidae > Chloromyia > Chloromyia formosa. The sequence continues at coordinate 12,028,548 of OZ024818.1, read as the reverse complement.
CATTGTGCAATTAATTTCTTATCGATATTAAAATTTTGCAATTGTTTTAAAATGTGAGAGCTTATTGCTGTAGCTGTACGATTAGCGCTTACATCCAAAAATCCGATAAATCTTTCTTCAATCTCATATATCTAAAAATCATCGTTAATTGTTCCCGACCGCTAACATCTGGCGTTTCGTCGACCATTACAGCTACAAATGGAGCCTCCTTTATTTCCAAATTGATTTTATTTCGAACCACATTAGCTATAGCGGAAACAAGATCGTTTTGGATTCTATTAGACAAACCCGAAAACGCTGCATTTGCTTTTATAGAATCTATGTGGGACTCAATTATCGGATCGTACAAACTCAAGAAATTTACGGTTTCGATAAAATTACCACGATTATTTGAAGAAGAGTCTTCATTATTTCCGCGAAAAGGAAGCTCCTGTTTTGCCAAAAAAATTACAGTATCGATTAAACGTTTCAAAATATTACGATTACGCTCAACTTTTTCATTATGCAAACTAACAGATATTGCCACCTGGTTACTAAGCATAAACTCTATACGCTGAGAACCAAAATTATCTAATTTAATTAACGACTGAAGATGTTTTTCGGAACTTGAATGCTTTGCTGCTGCGCCCGTAAAATTATTCAAATCACTAAATCCAGCTTTATTCCAAACAGATTTTTCATTCGTGAACAAAAGACACGGCCAGCAAAATAACTTATTTAATTTACAGCTTCCCGTTAACCAAATGTACTTTTCATACGTTTCGATATGGAATTTTCGCGTAATATTTTTTAATTTAAACTCTAAACTAAGATCTGGCTTCGGTCTATCCGATTCTATAATTTCTCTTTTCTTGGCAAAGGAAAGAGTTGAAAATCCCGCTTTTAGTACGAAATCCGTCGCGCAGCAATACTCCGACATAATGCGAAAAGAAAACTTACCACTTTTATCACAAATCAAATCAATTAAATCACTACAAACGGTCAAAAAAACTTCAAATCACAATTTAATCAAAATCACCCGATTGCACTGATTTCCTCTTTTAAATTGCAACGGAAAATCCATTACATAACAAAAACAAAAGCTCTACTGGAAAAATCAAATTCCCATAAACATTCCCTGCATTGGCAACATTTCATTAACAAGCATCATTGGGCTTTATCCCACACACAAAAGCAGTCGCGCCAGTGCTTGACTTGTCTCATATAAATTTGCGAACAAAACAAAAAAAAATCGTTGCCCAATGTACTACCGAAATCCAAGATTCCCATTTTCTGGAATCAACATGTCTCTAGTATTTGGATGCACACATGGTACATGCATCTAAAGATCTAGGCACATTTTCCTATTCTAAGTTTGGTGTCTATGGTGTGCAAAATGTGGGAGGTTTGAATATTATCTAAAGTAATTGAACGAATGTTTTTTAACCAAAAGAAGGCGCGGATCAGAATTTGAATGTGTAAAGGAATATTTGAATGATAATATGTATTCTTCAGCTTAAAGAAAAACATTGACTGAAATGATGATATGTGTATTGGTGTAAGCAAAGTTTATTATTGAATTGCTTATTTCGGTAAGTCAAGCAGTTTGGAATTGCTTACTACGAGTGCACGTCACTGGGATATAGTGAGGCAAAAACTCGGGTGATGGGACGACAACCCGTCCCCGGAAAACAATGGGTTACAAAACTTAAGCCAAGCCTCAGATACTATCGAAACTACGGCAACAACCCCACAAACGAAATATGGAATACTCTCTCGGAACATGGAATGTACGAACATTGAACAAAACTGGTGCACTTACAACATTGCTACAGCAGGCCAGTAATTACAATCTAAGCGTCCTGGCAATTAAAGTGGACAGGAGCAGGTTTCTCTGATACGAAGTCGCACACAATCTACAAAAGTGGGAAGCCAACTGGAAAATATGAGTTTGGAGTAGCTTTTGTGGGGAATAGCACGCTGGAATAACTCTTTAGCCGCTTTCGATTCACTGGATCTCGGTCACAGACCGAAAATAATGCCAGAGCACTGCGACGAGCGAACTTAAAGAGCCACCATACAGATACTTCGCCGTCGTGGGGGCGAATTACGGACTCAGTATACATTTAGATGAAGGCGAAATAAGTTGATGTTCAACCAATTTTCTTTCAACTTTGACCCGATGAGAGCACCTACGAGACCTGGATTAAAATCGGTCTGCCGTTTTGCATGAAAATGGAAAATGAAAGCGGCTTTTGATTCCTTGCCCAGGAACGACATAAAAATTATTATGGGGACTGTAATGCTAAGGTCGGGCTCGGGAATGAGGATACGCACATAAGAACAACCGTAATGTGGCCAATGAAAACGGCCAATGCCTCGTAGACTCAATTATCAGAGATCTACTCGTCAGCTCCGCGACTTTTTGAGTATATTTTTGTTGTTGGTGCTTTTCAATGTTCAGTGTTTGGCTCACGGTTCACGTGTAAACGAAGCATTAAAATTTCAACAACTCCATCATAATGAGAAAAACTTTCATGCGATACCAAAGAGCGTAATAATTAGGAAAAAAGGGTGTTTCCACGATTTTTCATCAAGTCAAGTCAGCAAGACCCTTTAATTTCAAACATCCCAATTGATTAGCGTGTTTTGAGTTGTTTATTCTTTTCTAAATTGTCGCATGTTGCTCTTAAAATTACAAAAAAAAAAAAACGAAATACATACGACACGTTTTTTTTTACAAAACGATTTCACACGTTCAAATTTTAGGAACGTGTTAACTATTGACAGTGTCAAGCCAATGATAAAATTAGAGGTGCCAATCAAACAATGAAATAAATCTTTATTAAATGAATAATTAGAGTGTGCGCTAGAGGAATTAAAATGATATGGTTTCTGAACATGACATATGTGCGTTACGCATATCCACCATATGCCTCTTTGTTTAATTTATTTGTTAAATTAAGGCTCATGAAATTAGTCAATGTGTGGTAATTGGAACTATTAAGAACGTATCAAATGAACAGGAATCGACGCAAAAGGGGAATTTTGACAAAATTTCAGCAAATTACTAAAATACACCCTACTAATAGTCTAAGATCCCACAAAAATCTGCATCTGTTTTTCTTTTTTATGAGGTGTATAGTATCTCAAATGAAAGATAATTAAAAACGTAATAAAGCAAAACTGGGTTGGCTAGCGAAATCCTGCCGCAACCATCATTAGTTACCTTAATTGTAACTAAATTCGTATATCAACTGATTTAACTTTTTAGTTATTTGATTAATTTGTTTTTTAACTAAATGAAACATAATTTGAAAGAGAATTTTGTAAAGAATAATAAAAAATTGGTTGCCAGCTTTGTGCCTGTCGCAAAACTCGCGTCACTCTAAAAGTCAAGAATTTGCAAAAAAAAAAATATTTTTTTTTTTTTTTAATTTTTTGTTTTAAGTTGTAATTTTTTTTATTTTTTATTTCATAATTTATACTGAGTGTTTGGAATATTGGAGGCATGGAAAATTGAAATATTCGCAAATCTCCTTGCGTGGGCTCCGCTCGCTACGCTCGCTCCGCGCTTAAGGGATCGCAGACCGCCGTTGCCAAACATTTCTTTCGGCTCGCCACATAAAAGCCGCTCATACCGCTTCAATTCTTCCTTTTCCGTAATTGCGAAAATGCTATGAAAACACTTTCCGTTCTTAATCTACATATGGGCGCTACATCGACCAGCCGGTTCTGACCTCTATTTTTAGCCTGTACTGCTCTCAACACAACACCATGGACACGCCATGCACAGCGACAGAGTTTCGCGATTTGCGCGCAAACACTCCTAAAAACTCTGCCATATGCGTGATAAGGAAGAGCTACCGGGCGGCACGTGAATTTTTTTCGCAACTTTTGCACATAGCTTCCCTTTTCGCCGTCCCCGTTCAGGGTGGTATGCCGCCCGTCATCCGGCCGGACGTAAACAAAATTGTCAGTGGAGGTGGCTGAGAGCAATGGGCCTTTCAGGTGGGCGACATTTGCGATGGAGCTCGAATTCGATTCAACTGTGCGCAAATTCCGTGACGACGTCGCTGGCGCGATAGGCCGTCGGAGGAGCATCTCATCATATCGCGGCCTGTCTCTGACATCATTTGGTCAACAATAACTTTGGCGAGGCCGCAGACAATTGGTTTTTTATTGATTTTCTCGAGCAATGGCGCGCGGTGCTGCAGCCTTATCTCTAGCGTTGGCCACTGATAATTTTGCTATCTGATGTCATCAACTGTAGACGTAACGTGCTGGGTTGCCTTGTCGACTTCATCGCCCGCTCGGCGCTCGCTTAACTGCAAAACTCTCCGACCATGGCTCGGAATTTTGCAAGACTGGCGGCGGCCAGCGAGTTTGTAAACATTTATCAACAGGCCATGACGTCAATTACAGCCCGAAGTCGAAATAAACGAGTGAGTGCCCTCTATTTGCTCAAAAAGTGTGTCTTATCGACTCCACTACGACTGGGCTCTGCTAGCTCTCGGTCCATGTTCTCACCGTGTGCATATTTTCGAACAGAAAAGGGCTTTTGGATAAAACTGGCTAATTGTACGTACCGTGCACAATTCTGGATCAAATGGTGGTGCTGTTGTTGATGAACTCGCGTAATTTATTGAGATTATCGACAGTAAAAACGTATTTTTTGTCACTAGGACCACGAAGATTCCTATGAAAACACTTGTCAATTGACAGTTCAGTGGGGGGATATTAATTTTGACGTTCCACTAGATTGGCATCTGTCTAGCCGATCGGAGCGACGTGGCACTGTGTGGTGGAGACTAGTGTCGATTGGTTAATTTTACAGGGTTCCTCGGAATGAAATCTGGAAACGATTCAGTACAATCACAGAAGAGAGAATTAGAAGGAAACGAAAAAGAGCGAGAAATGAAGTAATTTGGCACAAGTGAGGAAGTAAGAAGGGGGATGGAAGTTTGACATCTCATTTGCTTCTATATGGTCCGGGCGGGCGTTCCGCGGCAGAAAGACAAAATGGAATGTTATGTTCACAAAGGAGAAGTATGAGAGGGGATGACATCTACATCTCATGTGCTTCCTCTGCTTCTATATGGACTGCGCGGGCAGTGGCGTAGCTAAAGTGTTTGGCGCCCGGGGCAAAACTTCAGTATGAATTAATATTCAAACGGAGGGAAGAAAAAGTTAGTCCGTGGAAGGCGTTTTGGCACCCCAGCCGTTGCGCCCGGGGCAACGGCCTCCTTCGCCCCCTTAGCTACGCCGCTGTGCGCGGGTGTTGCGCAGTGGCGGGCGTGCGTCTCTCTGTTTACTTTCTACTAGTTCGTATGGGGTGGAATTACGTCCAGAATTTAGTGTACAGTAAATGGTGGTTTCATCTCCTTTTATATATTTCTGTGGGTACAATGATTACGTTCTCGAACTTAAACGTTGCAAGTATTCAGCAAGTTCATGTAAATTTGGAAGAGTGGAAAGTTCAGACAAATTTTCTGATTTATTTCCCCCGTTCATGTTTTACGTGCAATCTGGATCTGGAATTGAATTGAGTTGAAAGCAACTTGCAACGTTTGATTTTTCCAGAACACACTTAATGCATGGGTTCAGAAGTTACCGAGCAACTTCTGCTCGGGTGATCATGATCACCAAACAAGAAATCTGTTCACCGCTCAAGCTCTTCATTTTTCTCCTTGACTCATATAAAGTTGTGTGACAACGAGAGTGGCACACAGCAGGCATCAGACTAAATAACCGAGTGGTTGTAGAGCCGCTCGTGAGCCGTATGTAATTTTACCCATTGGCTGTTCAAATATGAATACACGACAGGTGTTTACGCGCCCATGCCCTGGAGGAGTAAAGACAATTAACAGCAGCAACACACATTTCGTTGGCATAAAAATGTTTCAGATGATTTAAGTTGTTGGCATACCCCACCTGTCCATATAATCGCCTTCTACGACAAGGCGAGTAAGGTTGTGGCTTATTCATATGCTCCACCTCACAGGGAATGGTGGTATGGAGCAAGACATCGATCGTCGTATCAACCAGGCTAAATGTGCATTCGGCATGCAGTCTAAAATCTGGCAATGCAGTTATCTCAGTATTAGTACCAAGCTGGGCTTGTTTCGCTCCGTGGTACTGTCTGTGCTGTTGTATAGGAGCAGCACATTGAAAGTCTCCGTAAAGGTTACTAGAAAGCAGCAAGTTTCCGTTAACTCGTGTCTTCGTCGAATTTTCTGGTCCAAAACAGTATCAAATGAAAAGCTAAGTCGGCGGCGGCGTATGAATCAGATGCCAATCGACGAACTGAAACGCAGGCGAAAATGGCAGGACATGCCATGAAATATAACCCCATTCCCAATGAAGCCTGACCAAGGGGTTGTCCTAGAAAGTCATGACGCCGATCAGTGGCGAAAGAGTATAGGTTCCTGGGTAAAGCCCGGGCCACACCTATCCGATCATGCAGTCGAACTAGTGTATGAGAAGGAAGTGGTATTGGGTTTCGAACGGAGATGATTATACGCGTATCAGAAAAGTGTGAACTAAAGCCCGGGCCACAACGCGTTCGAAATCCCATATAATTTCCCTCTCATATACTCGTCCGACTGTACGATCGGATAGGTGAGTCCCCGGCATAAGTCGTGGAGCAGATCACAGATGTGTCCCATCGCCCAGAACCCAGTCGGATGACGCGCAGGAGTAGTTGATGCGCTAGGCCTCACTAGGGGTTAAGGCAAAGTAGTACACCACACAGGGATACAAATATGCTTTTTCGATCTAATTTATTTACATTAAAAAATAACGTCAAAACTTCTTTACAATTACCTAGAATGTTTACTTAAAACTCTCAACTTCCCAAAAAAAAAAAAACAAAGGGTCGACTCTAGTCACTATCTGACAAGTCACTATCCCCATCTCCTCCTCCTCCTCCTCCTCCTCCTCCGGCACCGGCACCGACACCACAATCTTCTTCATCATCAAGCTCATGCCCTCTGCTCAATCGATTGATAAGCTCCTTGGCGGGATTGAAGACACCGTGGGTCTGCGTCCGACAAATGAAACAGCGCGACGACTTTTTGAAATTGTTCAGAGCACACTGTTCGCAGAAATAATGCTTGCATCTGAAATGAGAACAACTAAATAAGGCTACTTTCTCCAATAGGATCCAATCTTCTCCACTCACTTAGTCACAACGGGGTTCACGAAACTCTCCCGGCAAATGAAGCACTTGAACGGTAGCGTCTCCTCGTCCGAATGAATCTCGTACTTGGTATCATCGCCGTCCGATTCGCCTGCTTGTTGCGCGGCGTACTGTTGCTCCAGCTGCCAGCCGGCCTTATAGTCGCTACGATCGTGCAAGAACTTGCAACTGTCGCCGAAACCACAAAATCCCGTCTCTTTGTAGTCCTTGCAAATGTCGGGCTGATAGTCCCAGCGCACGGTGGCTCGAAGATGAGCGGGCGCTCGGATGGGACCCTTGCGCACCAGACCTGAACTTGCGTTGCCCACGGCTGAGTCCTTCTTTTTGTAGAATTGCGTGTAGTTATTGAGTCCGCGGTAAACTTTGTCGTCCTCTTTGCCCTCCAGCTCCTTGTTGATTTGAATGCTCTTCTCAAAGATCGCCTGAGCGTCGCGGTCGAGCTCCGTCTCTATTTCATTTGTGGCGGTCGCTCCTTGATCGCTTGGACCCTGCGGAAGAGCGGTTCTCTTCGACTTGTACGAGACGCCTGGAGCATCATCGTTATTGTCGCTGCTCGAGTCGGAGGAGTCCGCCTCCTGCTTCTTGCGTTTTTGAAATGTTTTCGTGCTTTGAACGTTTGGGTTCAGTTTCTTGCGGCGATTTTCAGCTCGCACTACCGCCGATTGGGGCTCGTCTTCGGAGGCTGGAACGGGGGGAAAGCGGTTATTCAGAAGGCGAAAAGGGGGATAGGATATTACTTACTCGCACTGGAAGAGGAGCCTTTACGTTTACGGGCGAATGCATTCTTACGAATCACTTTTTTGAAAGAAATCTGTGACTCTGACATGGTCCGAGTTGTTCGTGCAATCGTATGTATGTGACATTTATATGTCAAACAATGTTTAGACGTTTTATTGGCTGGATGTGTCAGTCAACAACTACGAAATCCTCTGACAGAGGGCGCAGCGTACTGTGTGGAGAAAAATAAGTTTTAAAACGTTACAAAATTTGGCAGGAAGACCGTAGTGCATGGATTCGTGCGTTGTGCGTAGTTTTCAAAGGAGGAGAATTAGTGGATGGTTGTGCCGGAAATCGTAAGGTGAAGCTTTCGTTTTTTGTTAGATGTGGTTATTGCATTGTTTTAATTGGTTTTCTTACCACCATTCGTTCTTCTTGTTGCAATGTGGTATATTATAAGTTTGTGATCAATTTGTGCTCAGGTGGACATGATCAAATGATCACCGAGCAGGAATATTTCTGGTCACTTCTTGGAGCGACTTGAATATCTGATGCGCCAAATTTTAAGGATGAGGTTCAATCAAATTTGGTCTGAAATGAACGGATCTGAAGTCCGTTTCTGCGAAATCATAACCCTCTTGGCGATATTTGCCTGTAAAGTTGGAGCTTTTTTTTTGCATATAGAGTGTGACAAAAAGAGTGACATTCAGCAGGCACAGACAGCGTATTCGAGCGGTTGCGGAACTGCTCGTTAGTAGTGTGTGATTTTGGCTTATTTTTGAATCCACCCGATGCTGTTATTTTTAATTCGTAGTAAGCATCACGTGCTAAAAAGGGTAAATAAAAGTTTTGGAGTTGTGGTTTTTGGCACCTTGTTAGGGTTGTTGGAAATTTTATCATCCTTAATTATATAGGTAACTTTTACGTAAAATGCATAATTTTGGAGTTCTTTTGGAAAAACAATAAAAAACATGTTTTCGGTGAAAATTGTTGTTGGAGAATCTCAGATGTTCAGCGACCCCAACAACATACTAGTACTAATCGCTTATCTTGGATTGCCGTTGTTTGTAGTCGTTATTAACAGATGAGTTAAAGGAGAAACAAAGGTTCCTTACTACAAAATATATTTATTTCCGCATATACGTATTTCGGGAGTTACTTACTCCCTTCTTCAGTGCTTTTTGTTTCTAAAGATGACAAGGCTTACAATCGGTCTTATATACTAACAATTTTTAAATGACATCATTATACATTCCACTTTTATACTAATTACAATTATACCTAAGTTACATTACGTGTTTTACCTAACATTTTTATTAAGGACGATGGGCAATTCCCTTCATCTTCGTTTAGGCGTTGATTACTTGGCAGCTTCATGATCTCCAAACTTTCCCATGCGTCTAATTTTGAAATTCTGTTTACCTGCTTCACCGCTTGTACATTGTCCCAATCGATTGTGTGTCCTTGTTCGATGATATGTGCCGCGATTGATGACCTCACAGTGGAATTTCCCCTTCGTTCCGCATTTTCAGCTTCTCTTTTGTGCTCCTTAAATCGTACTTTGATTAGTCTTTTTGTTTGACCGACGTACTTCATATTGCATTCTGGACATTCCACTTTGTAAATGCCACTTTTTTCTTCCTTGTTTAGTGGGTCCTTTTCGCTTGCGAGGTGGGCCTTCAGGCGGGAGCTGTAGCTGTTTCCAACAGCTTCTATGTCGAATTTTTTCAGGCAATTTTTCAGCCTGTAGAATTTTGTTGACGTTGGGAGGCTCAATCTCGTTACACTCGCCTTATTTTCGCCTGCATGGTCAAATAATGTGGAATACGTCCTTCTCTGTATGCGTGCTTCCTTTCGTCGTAAAATTCGCAGAATTTCAGGTTCCTTGTATCCATTAATTTTCGCCGTGTCTAGAATGTACTGCTTTTCTCTCTCGTATCCTGCTGGTGTTAACGGATATGTCGTAAGTCGGTTCGATTGTAAGCCTTGTCATCTTTAGAAACAAAAAGCACTGAAGAAGGGAGTAAGTAACTCCCGAAATACGTATATGCGGAAATAAATATATTTTGTAGTAAGGAACCTTTGTTTCTCCTTTAACTCATCTGATACTAGTACTACTTTGCCTTAACCCCTAGTGGTGCCTAACTCATCAACTACTGCGCGCCATTGTATTCGGCTCTGGGCGATGGAACGCATCTGCTATCACGACTTACCTAGAAACTCACTCTTTCGCCGCAGATCGGCGCCATGATTTTCTAGGACAACCCCTTGGTCGGTCTTCATTGGGATGGCATGCAGTTACCACCCTTCCGCAATGTGCCATGCCATTTTCGCCTGCGTATCACTTCGTCGATTGGTATCTGACCCGGGCCAGAAAATTCTTAAAATTCGACGAAGACACAAGTTAACGAACTTACTGAGACTTTCCATGTGCCGCTCCCATGCAACAGCACATATAGTATCAGGGAGCGAAACAAGCCCAGCTTGGTCTTATTACTGAGATAGCTGCATTGCCAGATTTTAGACAGCATGCCGAATGGTTGATACGACGAGCGATGTCCTGCTCTGTACCACCATTTTCGGCAACAATGCTACCTAGGTAGACGAATTGGCCCACCTTCCCACAAGCTGTCTATTGATACTGATGGCAATTGGACAAGTTGGATTTCTTATTTTTCGCAACACCACGCTAAGAACCTTGGTCTTTAGTCCGACCGCGCTCGCCTTCTCCTCAAAATCTAAGTGTCACCATACACTGTCGAACTCGAGCACGAACCTGGTACAAATGTCCTCTGACACACACATACACTTCACATAGGTGTGAAGAAAATCGGTCCACTTGTACCAGGTTCGTGCTCGAGTTCAAGTTTGAGTTCGACAGTGTATGGTGACACTAAGGCCATTGCGTTTAGATCCATGATTTTGTGGGAGAGTAGGCATATGTCGTCAGCGTCGTCAAGAAGTTGCAGATAAGACATTGAAGTCTACCGAAGTCCTCTGTGTGATTCGGAGAAGGCTACTTGCAATAGATCGCCAATCATATGAGGAAAAGGATCGGTGAGAGAAAGCACTCATGCCGAACTCCACTCCGAATACCGAAGTCCCCCGACACTTTACCCTTATGCAGAACGCGACATTTCATGCCATCATAGGTTGCTATTATTTTTGCAACGGCAGGAAGCACGCAAATGCCTCTTTAATTATTGCAATCTAAAAGGCTGACTTTTTTTTGATAGTTTAACTAACCAGCCACTTTCCAGTCAGTCAGTCAGGAAAGGTCTCTGTGTTCCACGCATTATCAACAAGTGGGTGGAGCAACTCGGTGGTTAGTTAGAGGTAAAAGGAGGAGTGCACAGTAGTGTCAGTGAAAGCATTTTAACCCTTTGGCGTGGCGAAATGGGCCTTTTTGTAGATGATGCGGAATATGGACAATATGTTTGTAGCGTGAGTCGAGGAGAAAGGAGGAATGCAGGCGAATGCTGTTTAAAGCATTTTACCCCTACTACCATCTGTTTCGATCCATGGCGCACGGCCTGGCTGATCCGAATTTTCGTTCGCACGAGGAAGTCGAAAATGGATCCAATCATGGATCGCGTCGAAAGACGCCTCCTTTTTCCGAGATGGAATCCGAAAATTGCCGGAGAGATGGGCGAAAGTTGTCGCTAGCGATGGACAGTACTTTGAATAATACTATACATTTGTAAGTACCTTTTGACAATTAAGCTTTTAGTTCCAGGAAAAAACGGCGGAAGCAAAGTTGTACACCCAATATTTCTAAAGCTCGCCACACATGAATGCGCAGAACTACGACCGAACTTCCATCGAACCATCAATTGCATAGAACGTGCGGAAAAAAATTCCCCCTATTTCTACCGTTCTATGATATTTGATTGTTCGATAGAAGTTCGGTCGTGGTTCTGCGCATTCATGTATGGCGACCTTAAAGCTTACATACATAGAACCAAAGGATTCACGACCACAAACGAACCACACCAATTTCAATAGAACGGTGGAAGTGAGAAGAATTTTTATCCGCATGTTTCATAGAGTAGAGGTGGTTGCGTGGTGGTAGCCAATAGTTTAGTTCGATCGTCTGCGGCGACCATTAGAGTTCAGAATGCATTTATGGTGTGCTATGATACGATTATATTTGCGGACTGAACATTTCACTTTCAAATGTGGTGGGATGAATCAAATACAATGAGTAGAAGCGACTTAAACAAACATTCTATTAGCCTTAATCCGAAATCTTTATCCATTCGTGCAAATCTCCATATGAAACAATGCAAATATATCTGCGACTTTCATATTTAACACAATCGCAACAAATTAAATGCGCCTAATAAGCATAAATACGACTAGCTATCTAAATCTAAAGCAAACCTCACATAAGCAAATTTTTGTAGAAATGTGAGAACAAAATTTTTAAAATTTCGTGTTTGTGCATAAACATTGCACCAGTACAGATGTGTTTGTGGTTGATATTTTCGCGCAAACACCACAACCACATCTTAAAATTTGTATTCAAAACTTTGTACAAAAATTTGCTAATGTAAAATTTACTTAAGACAAAACCAACTTACATATTTCTAGATTTTGAAAACCAGTCAAAACGAGGAAATCGAATCCGATTTTTCTTCGATTCATTTGTAAACAATTTCCCCATGATACTTCAGAATATCTTTCTCGCCGTTGTTTCGCCCTCAATTTTATGTCATTCAACTTCCTTTTTCGACATTCCAAATTACTTGATTTGTCAAACGATCGCTTTCCATATGCGAGTAGGTTAATATTAATAGGGAATAGGAATTTGAGCTGGCGAGTTTCTAATTAATTCTCACATTTCTCGCGGATTCTTCAAGTAGCAATATGCTGCAACTGTGGATCTATAGATTTATCCATAATCCAATGTCTAAAATCATCGACCTGTGTCGCTGTGGCGTGATGGTGTTGTTGCAAAAAAAAAAGATAAATTTTAAGAATTTGCATTAATTTTGTTGAAAAAAAAAATACAATAAACTATTCGGACTAACTAAAAAATAAATAACGGCTCGATGGAATCTCAAGAAAAAAATAGTCTTCAGGGTTTCTGTTGAATCATTGAAGACTAATTCTGCTGATGCTGAAACGGAATCCCCAACGGACTGAGAAGATTTGGCCCATATTGGCTAGCTGAAGCGTATCTATTGTTTTTCCATAACTTCTCAAATATCTACCCGTTCTACCTCCTGTTTAAATAGATTGAAAATATCAGGCATTTTCTCTGCTTTCATTGGATTTGATAAATAAAAGCATGGGTACAAAAAGAACTCTTAAAGATAGTTGTTCAGTTCCTGTTAGACTGTTTTTAATGTGAATCATCTATTCTTTGGGCGAATTTAGAGATGGTGATGGGTGTGATTATGTTTATCATCACTTACTGTTAAAGCATTGGAGAAAATATTAGATGAAACACAAATTTAGCCACATTGTGCCACATTTCTTTACAAGTGTCTGTGCTAATGTCTTGCCGAGCATGCTGAAGCTTGCAATTAATAAAAAATTTAATGTGTATAAATTAGGTGGAAACAGTTAAAGTTGGTCCATTCATAAATAACCGAATAATAGGGTAGGGATACAGATCAGATTACCTCTTTTGTAAGCGAGTAACTTAAATTGATACTGGCCGATCTGGCAGATACAAATGGAAAACCATCCTTCATTTCACTCAATTAGGCGATGCTATACGAGAATGCTCTCCTAACAAATGTAGTGCATAATGAAGGTCCAATTAACACGCATTAGGTACGTTGTTTTTGAACAGTGCAGATTAGAGCAGGACAAGCGGCAAAAAAACGCTACAGAGCAGATCAGAGTAGTGAAGACGAAAACGGGGCATGTCTTTTCTGAGAGTGTGTCATGGATTGGTTAGCATTCAAACTTTAACTCAAATTTCAAGAGGAAACTTAAATCCTTAGTAGGCAGCAGAATATTTTTTTTAATTGTCCAGAGTTCAAATGAAAATACGTCTTGAAACTTCGCACATTGAGTTATCACTGTTTTCCCCTCCGGTAAAATTTGTATAGAAAACTGTCAGTTTTCGGATCTGCAAATATTCCCCTCCGGATCAGAATACTTTTCAGATCCCATCATATGATAGACCTTTTGAAGCACTTAGACGCAACGATAAGTTTTTCCAAAACAGGAAAAAGGGGAGAGTAAAAAATGTTTCTATCGACCGCCTTAAAGCAGCTTTCATCGAGAATATCGACACACTATCAGCTCAGTCAAATACAACCAGGTCCGGGCGTCGAGTAAGATTCCCAGATACCCGGGAGGCCCACAATTGACGCGACTAGCAATTGTACGACTCAGTCGAGGTCCGCGTCTCTTAGTGTCACCATACACTGTCGAACACGAACCTGGTACAAATGTCCTCTGACACACACACACACACACTTCACATAGATGTGAAGATGATGATGAATAGAGACCGGATAATATGCAACATAAAAAGGCTGAAATATGCATGCAAATATGCATGTAAAATGCTTAAAATATGCAAGTAAAATGTGAAAGTATGCAACATAAAATAAAAGATAAAAATTGGGTAATTATGTTTTTATTAAGAAACAAAGGAACGAAAAGTCACAAATTTAATGGTTTTAGCAGTCTGTTGTTTTTATAGAAGTTTACTATAATATATTGTTCTGTGTTCAGTTGTAAGATTGGCTGCGTTCCTGCGAGCGGATCAGGGTTTGACATTTCTCAAATTCTCCTCTATTTGCTTTCCTCTCCGGTAAATTTAGTACAGACAACTGTCACTTTTGGATCTGACAATTTCCCCTCTGGATCTGAATATTTGTCCGGTAAATTTCTAAAATCAGCAATTTTGACAGTTCTCAGATGTCACCGGCGCCTCTGTCACCAAAGCAACATAGCCAGTCATCCGTTAGCCAGCGTGCAGGACGTGTTGCGAAGTGTTTAGTGGTAGTTTGCTGCGCCTTTAGCCTACAAACCTGCTCCTTGAATAGGAAGTCGTGGTATCGGGGAACTGTTTGTTCGAAATAATTTGCATTTCTGGGTCGGGTTTCGCGCTCAATCCCGTCCAACAAACTCCAATCGTTTGTCATGTTGTTATCCATGACAACGCGCACTATATTTAGTATGCTTTGCACACTATTTACGATTTGGATATCACCGAAATCATCCAATAATTCCGCAATAATTAAATTTTCCATTTTGAAACTAAAAACTTGACAGATCTTTTTTGACAAGTCGACCGTGTATGCCGTCTGTGGGAATATTTCTCAGATCCAAAAATTGACAGTTGTCTGTACTAAATTTACTGGAGGGGAAGCACATAGAGGAGAAAACAGAAAAGTCAGATCCATATCAGAAGGCTTCCAGGACCGCGCCCATTATGTCTTCTATCCTTTAAAATCGTTTTGTAATTTGAGAAAGATCGTTCTACGTCCACCGATGTCACAGGGCAATACTTAACCATGGGTGCTGTATTGGCAGATATTGTCCCAGGCAAAGTTCTACCTGTACCATTAATAAAACTATTAATCTGGCACAGAGACTCGAAGCCTGGATTGTTGTTTAGAATGTTTTCAAACTTTTTTTTTTAAGTTTGTCTGGGAATATATCTGGCAATTCAGAGTGTATTTAACGAACTTTTTCAATCAGCAGAATAGATCCATTCAACTGCAAGCCTCGAGTTTCAAGTTTTTTGATACACTCGGGTATGTGGGGAAAAATGAGTACTTATGGCAGCGATGTTCTGATGATGTAGAAGAATTTTCAAATGCTGTATTGCATTGGTGTATTGGCTTCATTTTTCCGTGTGTTATGAATGGGTTTTATATAGAAAATCACCGGACAAGTACGAATGCGATCTTAGTGTCACCATACACTGTCGAACTCGAGCACGAACCTGGTACAAATGTCCTCTGACACACACATACACTTCACATAGAAAACCGGTCCACTTGTACTAGGTTCGTGTTCGACAGTGTATGGTGACACTTAAGCTCATGGGTAGGGGAAGCTCCATGAGCACGTTTCTCTTCGCTGAGGGTTTACGATCAAAATATCAGCACAAGCATCATAGCATAGCTTTCACTCTGTTTTCACAGTGTTTGCTTATAAACACAAAATGTCCCTTGCACACTACATGATATTCGGATACATCATGAGAAGACTCGTAACAATCTCCCTAAAAATATGCAAAATTAATGGATTTTCAATGAAATATGCTTAAACCTCTAAAAACAGCTAATATATGCAAATGCATATGAAGTTATGCATTTGCATATAATCCGGTCTCTAATGATGAAGATGTGACACTTACAGACAACACGTCAAATGTCATCATCTGTAATAAACTGCGCAATAGTTATTAATTTAGTGATTTTTCTGTAAACAACTTTTGGAAAACCACAATACCTTGAGGTATATTTGCACAGGTCTACCGCGTGTGTTTTGTTTAGCTGCGCAGGCGTCCAGATCTGCACAGGCGAACGGGAAGAATTAAAATTCATGCAATTGCTTGCAATTTATATGTATATGTTGTCGGCTTTTAGGGGAATCTTTCATTTCGTGAAATCGGCCGGCAAATACTGTAAAACTGTAAACACATCGTTTGCCGGTGGTATTCCATGCAGTACCAGCAGGTATGGTAACATTGCCATTGCAGTATAAGCCGGTTTGTAAGAAACTATATGTCCATCGAGCTGTTATTATTTGATTACTATACTAAACTAGAATAAAAAGAATGTTCTGATGATGTGTGAAAAGTAGGTTTGTACTGCCTTAAGCGGAAATTCCAGGTTTAGGTAGTAGAATCTACCATGCATACATCACACCTGGTGGCAACAAATTTGACACGAAATGACGAGCATGCTTAAATACGGCATTTAGTGAAGTGGTAGTTTGTAGCATTTTCTTCTTAATTTGTCGGGATTTTCTGAAATACACAATTTAAGTCTTTAAGTGCATAAATTTCATCTGGTTCAAGAAAAGTATTATACACCTGAAACATTCCTTGCGGAAGCGGTCGAGGGCCTCACACTTGCAAAGAATATGTTGAGAAATCTCGTGTTCTTCATGACAGAAACGACAGGTTGAATCTGGGGTCAAACCTAACGGTTCTAAATGATGTCTAAAGGATGAGTAACCTGAAAGAAGTTTGCAAATGTTTCTGACCTCGGGGCATAGCGCGTCAACCACTGATGCGCGCCACCTTACTCTGTTCTGGGCAATGGGGCGCAACTCCTCAAACGACTTACCCAGCGCCTTACACTCTTTTGCCATATAGATCGACGCCCCTCTTGGTCGGTCTTTGTTGGAAATGGGGTTCCATTTCATGGCATGTAGAGCAATGCAGTTATCATCCTTCTGCAATGTGTGACCTATCCACTCTAGTTTTCGCTTGCGTACCAATTCGTCAATTGGCATCTGACCCGTACGCCAACTTAGCTCTTCATTTGATATTGTTTCGGGCCAGAAAATTCTTAGAATTCGACGAAGACATGAGTTGACGAAAACTTGCTCTGGTAACTTTTGCGGAACCTTTCCATGTTCTGCTCCCATACAAACAATCTTTAGCCCAACCTTGCTTGCCTCCCTCTCAAGATCTGACGCCATTGCGGACAGATCCATGATTTTATGGGAGAGTGGGCATATGTCGTCAGCGTAGTCAAGATATTGTAGATAAGAGATTAAAGTCCATTGAATGCCTCTGCTTAGTCCGGATAGACCTGCATGAAACACATCGTCGATCACTATGAGGAATAGGATCGGTGAGAAGATGCACACCTGCCGAATTCCACTGCGAATCTCAAAGTCCCCCGACACTATACCTTTATGCAGAACGCGACATTGCGAGCGGTCATAGATTGCCTTAATAATAGCCACAAGCTTCTCAGGGATGCCTCTCCTGCGCAAGCCCGCCCATATAGAATCCGGGTTCACATTATCGATAGCCTTCTCGAAATCGATGGAAAGCAAGTGAAGCGAAGAATCGTACTTAGTGCATTGCTCGATGATAATTCGCAAGGTGTAAATGTGATCGACACAGGAGAATCCGGATTGAAAGCCAGCCTGCTCTTCATCAATTGTGCTTTCTAAGTGAGCTTTTAGTTTTTCCAGGGCGACTTTAGCCATTTTTATGGCAACGTCAGGAAGCACGGAAACACTTTTCCAATTATTACAGTCTGTAAGCTCTGTCAGTATAAAGACGCCGTGGATAGGAGGTGCATGCTAGCAACTGCACTTCCGAAAAGAAGATATGCTATCGAAACGTCAACAAGGCATAGAAATGCAAGAGATGTTGAGGCGCCCATGCCCTGGAGGGATCAAGGCAATTAACGTCTTTTCAAATGAGGGTCAACAGACGAAGGGTAATTTTCTGTTTACGGGTCCATGAGCAAATATATTTTTCAGCAGCCCATCATTCTTTATACTCCCCGTTTGAGCTGGCCCGGAAATTTGTTGGGCAGTTGTTGGTATACTAGTCTAAATACTCCAGAACACAGCAGAATGCCCATGTGAATGTTTCATGATTTGCTAAATGTTCACGTGTAAACGAAGCATAGAGGACAGTTTAAATATTAATGAAAGCATTCCATGTGCTTATGTAAGTTTCGCGCCAACCCCAAACCTAGTGCATTATCAATTAAAAGTAAAAGCCTCTCTAAAATATTATATCTATGCACTTCAAAGAATGTCTAGGCCAAGATGCGCACATCGCGTGCTAATAGAAATAAAACATTCCATTCAGGTATTGGTAATCCCCAACCAAAACAAAAACAAAAAAAATCAAAAAGATCCACCTTCCATGCACTCAATATAATTATACGGTTTTCGTATTAATTGAAGAGAAAAATGGAATCTCAATACTAGTTACCATATAGCGATCTTGCCGGATCCCCAGCACCATAGTCAATAGAACAGAACAACCAAAAGAATGTAAGGCTGAAGTCCAAAAAAAATGACAAACGCCCAGTAACCTACACATCATAACCATGTTTAGGCAGCTCGACCTGGCGTCGCGTCGTCGTCGTTGCCGTCATTGCCGCCGTTGCCGTCATCATCTATTCCAATAACATCCACCCATGTCTATTAAATTCAGCATTATTTAAAACTCCACGAAAATACAAAAACAGACAACACGAAATAAAAACAATAAACTGACAAAGATACCCGTAGAGAAACCTCAGTAACAAAAAGATACTGAAAAAAGCTCGACATGGGAAAATAAAAAAGATATTTTTTTTTCAGAGTTTATACTGCCAAGCTTAGCTTAGAGTCCAAAGTATCTAAGAGAATGTGGACCGATGGTAGTTACCTTTAGATAGTCGTACTGGTGAGACATACTGCAACCGATTCAATTGTAGTTGTTCTGATCGTTGTGCTTGGCCAGTTTGTTGCTCTTCTGGCAGATAAAAGACCGAATTCTTTTAGTAAACAAGTGCCAATAGTGACGAAAACGTTTAAACTTAACAAAACTTAAACAAAAGTGAAGGTAGACTAATACCGGGGGATGCAATCAAGAGTGATGTGAGATTGAAAGAAAAGTAATGCAATCCATACAGCTGCAGTTTGCATAGTGTAACGAAATAGCCTTCTGTGTTGTACGGTTCGTTGCTCCGACATCGTAAAAAAAAAATATTTTTCGACGAGTTATTATGCGAATTCATTAAATCGTCGTTGCATATTTTTGGTTAACATTAACATTCTAGAGAAATCGTTTAAGAAATATCCATAGCCTTACCACTTACAGTCTCAGTGATATTTGCTTGGAATTATTCCGAAGAAAGATAATTTTTTTTGGTTGTGTGAACGGAAATTTATTTGACCCGCATCGTTGACGAGCACCCAAACGCTCATTTACCACATGTACGATAAAGTTTAACAAACAACTCAAATAAAGGTGTGTGCAAATGTGTCTCCAGTGATTATGTTGTAGTCATGCCGAACCCATAAATCGGAAATATCACCGCCCATGTCGTCTTTACCGCCCGTATCACGCCGGTCACGGTTCTTACGTTGCTCAACAATTGGCGGCGAAGATATCCATTAACGAGCTCGCTTTAATCAGGTTTCGAGCGAATTAAGGAGAATTACGCGAATCCCAGTTATGTAATCGCACGTAAGTTTTGCGCCAACATCTTTGGGTTTAAATTTTGCACGGGCCGAGCCTAAGTGCGCAAGTTGTCTGATACTCGGTACAGGGGAGTAAAAACATAAGAGTTGGATGCATCGCTGAGGCGAGTAACTTGATTTAAGTGTTTGCCTTATTCTTGAAATGGGCGAATTTGGTGAGCTTTTGGACGGTTTTCTGATTAAGTTAAGTTTAATTAGAAGCGTGTGTACATGATTATATTTTGTTATGTGGAACAGTTGTACTTGCAAGTGTGGGGATGGGTTGATTCACGCTTGTGTTTGAAAGTAATGTTTGAAATTGATGGAGCGGAGCTGACATTCTGTGAAATGATCAGTTTACATAATTTTAAATGAAAACAAATCTTCCTTGAAAAACTGCTGTATTCAAAATTCCTGGATCTTGTCAAATACAATGGATATAATCAGTGCATCGTTCTACTAGCGTACTTTTATTCTGTTAACACTATTTCTGTATTAGAGATACCGAAAATGGATACAGAAGGAGAAGTAAAACTGGCTGGAATACACCCATAAGTGTACCCAAATCATCTACAATCAATTATAGTACAACTGATATGTGCCTTCCAAACGAGTGTAATGGACGGTGTGGTAAACTGCCGAAAATGCCCATGGAAGGTTAGGTTAGGTAAGATGGTTGCCGCTAGCGCAGCTCGCATTAGGCCTCCGATTTGGGCCCATTTGCCACCCTCAGCTGGCTAATTAGAGCTGCCGCCAAATTAAATCAGCTGATTCGACGAGACGACTTCTGCTAGTTCTTGAAAGCTGTAAGCACCTATGATGTTGAGGCGTTTCCAATTTAGGGCTGGACACTGTCCTCTTCCATCTCGCATTTTCTGCATAAATTGCTGGAGGTCAGTCCCAATTTTTTCGCGTGTGATACGGTAAGGCAGTGTCCTGTAAGTAGACCAACCGACGCTCTCAGCCTATTTCTTTTGAGTTTGAACAAGAGCAGGACCTTGCTTAGATCAAGTGATGGCCAAGGCTGTTTGTCAAAGCGGATTGTAGTTTAGTCCATATGGCTCCATCTATTTCGTTAGTAATGTCCGCAAGTGACCGTGGCATAGATGCCGGTGGGCTGTTCACGGCTCTCGGACCTCTCCTTGCCAGTTCATCGGCTTTTTCGTTGCCTGCAACACCACTGTGGCCGGACACTCACATAATCCTTATAGGAGTATCTTTAGCCTTTCTATTAACACCTCTCTGCATACGTGTACAGTTCTCGAAGAGCATCTGTATGGCGCTAGAGTCAGAAAGGCCTCCCTACTGTCGACGCAAATCGTCGTCATCCTCGTTGAAGTTTCTTGAATGGACTCTACCGCCATGAGTATAGCATGTAATTCCGACTGGAATACGGTCACATGGTCGCCAGTCTGAACCACTAACTCAGACCCAGATCCGCTGAGTAGACGCCTGAGCCTACTCCAGTGTCAGTCTTTGAACCATCCGTACAAATCAGGACGCCACCGTTATTGACGACTTCTCTGCCCTCCTAGTCTCTCCTTATGGAAACTTCACTTTGAAGTTCCTTTCCAGGAGTGTTTGTTTGATCATGTGATCCGAAATAAACATCATAATGGTCGAGGCCGTATTATCTCTGATATGTTGGCAGAAGAGTTACCTTCTCGATTTAAATCGTGCCACATGCCTGAACTTTTAGATGAACTTCTTCTATAGATGAATCGGTCTAAGGGCATAAGCCCCAGGATCTTTTCCAGCCCAACCGTTGGGAGTGGTTCTCAGGGCACTCGTAGTACTTATCGCTGCAATCTCGTTAGTTACTTGACATTGGATTTATTTTCGATGGCTTTCCACCATACGAC
This sequence comes from Chloromyia formosa, assembly GCA_964017055.1. Taxonomy (NCBI): domain Eukaryota; kingdom Metazoa; phylum Arthropoda; class Insecta; order Diptera; family Stratiomyidae; genus Chloromyia; species Chloromyia formosa. The sequence goes on along the minus strand of OZ024818.1, from coordinate 12,006,660 downwards.
CGCTCCATGCACATGTGTCGTTCTCACTACACATATAAATATGTAATATCCCGTCTCAGACCCCATTTACTGGAGTAAGCCGACGGACACGCGCTCTTATTGATCCAATATATTCTTTGAATTCCGGAGAATAGTGTGAATCCGACCAAAACAGAACTTCTTTTCAGCAGGAGATACAGGGTACATTCGTTTGAATCACCGTTGATGGAGAGTACAAGGCAATACATGCTATGTAAGCAGGCAAATCTGGCCTAGACGCTATCCTAACCGCTCTCTAAGGTTATATTGTTGCATGCAAGGCATACATGGGGGTTATCACTGGCCATTGCCTCATTTGAGATCATGCCAGGAGGCGTCTAATGCCGCACAATGTTTATTGCAGAAGTTATGGACATGAGGAGGAGTCCTCCTCTTATTTACTCTGCACTAGTCTTTTAGTGGAAAGACCACCCTCGGCTCGCACTACTTCACCGATTTGGATGACTTGAAGGAGGTGAGCGTCGCTCAGTATCATTTCATTGTCCGTTCCGGATAGTTTGCGGATGGGGTCTTGATCGGACCTGTTGTTGAATCATATAGTGGCATCACAACGAACTCAATACTGATCTATGAATGCTCTGAATATGTATTACCATCTCTAAAGACGCTATTGGAACTATAGTGAATATAGACCGACTTACCAGTTCATCGTCAAAGGAGATTTAGGCAGTATCAAATGTGCTTTTTAATTACATTTTCTTTTTCATTTTGTACTTTTTTTCGCCCCATTTATGATTTTGCCTCGGTCGCCTCACCCTTGCTACGTCAATGCCCTCATGATTAAATACAGAAAATTCCGTGCCTCCGGCAATTTAACTATACTCATATTGTTAGAGAAAATCCCACTGACGTAATGCGTATCCAATGACAATACATATTTATTAAAGCTGTATTTAGAAGCCGCGATTTCACAAACGGTTTGATCAGCGGGACATCGGTGTCATACAGGCAAACAGCGACGGCTAAATTCAGTCTAAACCGATATTCATTACTTCAATTATAATAAAGTATGCGCACTATATTTTTTCTAGCATAAATTTTGAAAATTTCTTTCGAGGCTCAAATTGATATTAGAAACCGAGACGATAGAACAGACAGTTTTGCATGTACAAAAGTTCAGAAATAGATACCGGAATACCCAGACCATGACTGAAATTTAAACTTGCAATTCATGTTTGTCTGATTAAGAGGGTAAGTAAAAACACTTAAGATAGAATAGGGGACTTTAGATGCAACACCGACAAAGGTCTCGTAATAAGCAGCTAGTTCTTTAGCGTTCAAGGTCTTTGTCCAGGTGACTCGAATTACAATAATAGTGTACATCTAGTGAAAATAGACAGAAAAAGCTAGCTTAGTCTCTTATTTAGTTAAGTTAAAAGTTAAGAATACTCCAAGTATGGATAAGGAAGTAAACTGACATTTTCATCTTGCATCTCGACATAAATTAAACGTGCTTCAAATAGGTTTCAAGAGAGATGCTAGATCATTGAAGACTTTACCTGTATCCATGTTTTCCGACTGAAAGATTGTAAATATATATAATAATATATGTAATCTTCGCCATGTATGACAAGCAAACTTCTCATTCAATTATACTAAAAAAGGTTGCACATCGCTTTCTTGAATGTCGTTCGAGTGATTTTCCGCAATATGTTACATGAAACCATATGATAACACAGCCAATCTAAATTTGTACAATAGTTTTAGTATCATCATTAGGTCTAATTCAAGAATATAGGTTGTATCATCAGGTCTAGGGTATTCTCGCGTCGCCCAGCTTCGCACTGGTTTCAAACGAAAAGCGGTTATTGAAATTTTTCAAAAGAACGTAAATTGTACGAATAAAGAGAGTATAACCTTATGGTAGGAACATTTCATTTTATTTTTTAGCCGGGTAATTTGCCAACGCTGATGCCAACTCTTCACTTCTGTACTATTCAAAGTGCATCAGACCAGCCATTAGACCACTACCTATTAAGCTGCTCTGATGCGTGGCCTAGTAGGTGGTCTAAGGGCTGGTCTGATAAGTGGTCTAATGCGTGTTCTAACGGCTGGTTGGTTTAAGGGTACCAGGTGGCGCACGCGTGGCAGGCTATGGTAGAGGTTTTTTACGCACAGTGGTACACAATTGCAAGCGGAAGGGCGAACAATTTTATAACTCAATTGCCCTAACCTCTTGTGAGGCATAGCGCGCCAACTGTTCCATGTGGTCCAGTTGACGTTTCGTTGGCATAAACTAGTTTTGGATAATGCAGTTGCCAGCATGCACCCCCTGCTCCCCTATTTAGCCGCCTACCTGGGATAAGTCGGGAGATGCTGTGGCTTATTATTATACCCCGCTCTACAGGTGGAAGACAACACAAACACCATGGCCACGAACGTCGTCGTGGACGGGATTCGAACCCGAAACGCCGGTAGTCAGACATGAAACTAATGACTTTACGCACTGATCTACCGGTCTGTATCCAGTTTTTCTCCTATATGTCCACTTCAAGCAGAGTGGATGAGCGCTTTAATATCTTTGCTTTTATATTATTTCCTTTTTAGTATTTATGTTGTGGTCAAACGGCGAACGTAATAAAAAAAAATTATGTCTTAATTTCTTTCGCAATTTTCATTTGAATGACAAAGATTTTCAGAATAGTTCCCACGATAAGTCATTATCTCAGACTTCTACATCATACTGACATACTCATAAAAACTGCGATAATCTTAACACTTTTATGATCACTGTCAATAGAAGTAAATTTCTGGGCTCAATACTAGTAGTACATATATTTTCAATGCTTTCCGACAATGGTAGCGGTAGCAACAAAAAAAAGAAATATTCATATTGTTGTCTTTTTTATGCATCTCAATAAACGAGAATAGCAGAAAATACGGAAATATGGAATTCTACTTTCATAAAATATTTTACTGCTTTTTTTGTTAGGAATTTTTCATACTTTTGTAGTTTTTTTCAGTGAGCTCGTAAAACGTGACTATTTGCAATGCAAATCTGTCAAACCTAACTGGAAGGTTTTTATTTTATTTTATTTTTGCATTTCTGGAAAAAGCTACGTCTACTATGCAATTTCACTCATGGTTTTAGAAAGAAAACAACCCCAAATAAATGTTTAACACCTTTATTTGTACCTGGCTTGCATACGAGTATGTAGCATGTGTTCTCCTCATGACGACCGTATAGTTTCTCCTCAGATATTTCAATATTTTATCTGCACACCTAAGTAAATAATAGCCGCGTTCATTTCACTGGATTTCGGTCTCAGACCGAAAAGAACGCCACGGATCTGCGGCGAGCGAACTTAAACAGCAACCATACAGATACTTCGTCGCGTTTAGGGCGAATTGCGGACTCAGTATTGCGTTGCCCAAAACGAAATGCAACGAAAAATGCACCATCGGAATATATTTCGCGCCAGGGAAATAAATTCTGGTGTTCGACACCAGTCGTCACTGCAATAGGCCAGCTGTTTGGTAGATGTCACAAACATATGTTACCGTTGACACTAAATATTTGCTTTATTACTCGACATTAGATATTTGAATTACGTTAAATCACATAAAAATATAGTTTTCCAACACAATACATCTAGGATTGGCCATCAGACACATAGCTTGTCAAATATCAGAACGTCAACTTTCCGCTCTTGTTCGAAGTGTACTGCAGCTTGTAAAGTAGCGAAATTGAATTCGCCGTAAAACAATGTCATCTATTGGATACTAGTTGGGCGACGGGTTGATCAGTTCGTAGAGGCATCAGTCTCATTTTTTTTAATGTTGATACCAAAGCTTAGGGAAAACCGTTTGATGCGAGAGCACAGCGTTGGCGGTGTACATTCCGTTTAAATTTTTGCAGGTAATAGTTGCAGGGGAAAACAAAAGACGGCAGATTATTCCGCATTCGTGTTGTCCTGGATACGAAAGAGTCATCGAATTTGGCGGTGCGACTGCTGCTGAGTTCTAGAAGGCGAGGATGGGCAGGACTGACTACCGGCGTTCGTGGCCATGAAAGTTCATTTTGTATGGGATTTGACGTTTTGTTTTGTGGCCAATACAATACTAAGCGTCAGACCGAAAAGAACGCTACGGATTTGCGACGAGCGAACTTAAACCACCACCATACAGATACTTCGCCGCGTGGGGGCGAATTGCAGACTCAGTATACATTAAGATAGAGACGAAACAAGTTGACGTTCAGCCAATTCACTTTCAACTCTGATCCGATCAGATCCCATACGAGACCTGGATTAAAATAGGTCTGTCGTTTGTATGGAAATAGACCGAAATCCGGTGAAATGAACGCAGCTAATATGGGTAAGAACAACATGAGATAATATGTATCTTATCTAGTAGTACGTACATAAGTAATGAAGCGCTCGTAGTACAGTCATGTCACTCTAATGCGATGCGATGATAGGAGTAGTGTGTTTGTAGTTTTTGCTGAGAAAACCGAGTAAAAAATGTATCACCAATATTTATCTCAAGATTCACACTACGTGGGGGGAAGCTCATCATGCAACAGATACTCTTTGCATTTGCGATAAACCATATTAAATTACGATGACATTTCCGGATTCGAGTCAAAAGTTAGCAGCTTCCACGGGGGCGAAGCAGGGTGAGAGATACAGATAACTTACTGAGCGCCATGTTCATCTTCAATAGTATATTCGCATCAATTTCCATCTTTAATTTTTATCTGTTTCTCGTTTGCGTAGGAGATCTTAGTGTGGCATAAATTGAGAGCTTGACTAATATAATGTGACATGACGAATCGTACCAGTATTATTGAATTATATGCGTGAATAAAGTACATAATAAATTTCCAATATTTTTGAATTGTGAGATGTACAATTGAAATACTACAAGCATACTTTACATTAAGCTAAGCAAGGTTTTGTACGTATTGGGAATATTTCTACATAGTAGTCGTGTTTTTTTTGTACAGTGCAGATCATTGCAGAACAACAATTGCACACGTTACACGAACACCCAGCTCTATCCAGAACAATTTTGTTAGTGTAACGCGTGCATTAGGTGGGGGTACTTTTAGTTTCCGCGGCCCCGGTTTTTAATCAATTAAATCTACGTTTACACTGATCTGAATTGACGGAATCTGAAAAGTTTTAAGCAAATTCGCTACGGTAGGAGATTTATACGCTCTTGATTTCCAAAAATAACGGCTAAATATGTAACTTTAACCGTACTGTAAGTTGCAAGCTCATCCCGATGGGGATCTTAACTAAATATTACTCTGAAATCAGATAAAAGTGCTATTGGACCCAGAGCGAGCGAAGCGAGCCTTAATATTTGTGCGGTACTGAGGGTTGTGATACCTTAAGCGCGGAGCGAGCGTTCATGTTTGTGCGATACTGAGGGTTGTGATCTATTAAGCGTGGACTAAGCATAGCCCACGCAAGGGGATTTGAGAATTCTGCAATTTTCAATGCCTTCAATATACCAAACATTCAGAATAAATCATTAAAAAAAATTAATAAAAAATTCAATTTTTTTTGCATGATTTTCTTTGCTTATTTCGAGGTGTTCGAGTTCGACAGTGTGTGGTGACACTTACAGAGGTGTAAAGTATTGTATATCCCTAAGTGGAAGAGAGGATGTAGCTGTATCTGACAGGATCTTTAGAGGGGAAATAGACCGGAAAAATTCTGATACCTTTCCCCAGTCTATGATATCCAAACAAATACATCTACCGGCCTCCCTGTCTCTTTAGCTGTAGCCCAATTACTAAGTGATAATGGTAACGAAAATTGGTCGGCTGTCACTCACTCTTGAGTCGTATGCATCGAATATGTGAATGCGTGAGTCGAATGCGTCTTTCTTTCACTTACGGATGCACAAAGCTTTACCTCCTGTTACTCGCGGCCATTCACTAAATCAATGATATAAGATCCGTTTCCAGGAATCCGACCACTCTTTACATACTCTGCCTTCACTTTATCACCAATTGGCATTTTCTTTATAAGGTTCTAATTATTTGTGCCTACACAAAATCTGATAATATTCGCAGTTCGATATTTTTTTTAAGTAGTCCAAGCATGTATGGGTGTTTATTACTTGCAATTATATAGAGATACTTGTACATAGATAGAGATAGATTAGGCGTAGATTGAGTGTGGGCAATAATCAAGTCTGTCAGAGTAAATACGGCTTTTTATAAGGTAAAAACGGGCACAATACAGAAAATCAGTAAATAAAAAATCGTCAATAATAATAATAAAAACTACCAATAACAAACGTAATAAATATTACACGCATTCTCGTATTCTCATTGAACTTATATAGATGGCAAACTATTTCATGTTGTTAGCAACTTTTTTTTTACTTGCTTATGATCGCAACTATTTTTAAATTCTCGGTCGCCTCCAGGCTGAAGTATGTTTAAGGCTTTGTGCCAACGAAAGTTAACGTCAGTTTATATGTGATGAGCGGATGAGATCACATCACATCATATTCTAAATTTATAACGATGAATTCTTCGAATCACTGACAGATATGCCGAGTACCTGTTTATATTTTTTTTTTTTACAGAAAACTTAAAAGAAATATGATTGATTGAATTCTGGAAGTATGTAAGCAAGCTCTGATGGATGAATTAGAAGTTTGTAATTATATATTATTAAGTTAGTGATCGTCGTAAATGCATTGACTTATGACTATAATGACCTTACGGTCCACATGGAAGTGGACGATAGCACATGATCGGATTTGCTGGAAATATTGGTTTTTTGCGTATATGTTAGAAGAGGGCAACTAACACACATTACGCTAACAACATCCCTGCTAACCAAGTCAAGATGAAGACATTAATGCCCTCATTATGGAGGCCTGAATGAAAGTCATTATGCCCATTGTTCTAGTCGCGGGGCTAAAGTCAGTAATTTACCGTTAAGGTTGATTCCGGCCGGCAACATTACGTACACAGGGCCTTACAGACTCCGCGTCATTTTTTTTCTTTTAATCCTTATCCCTTCCGTGTACCTTTTGTTAGTAGAGTGTAATTTACCTTAGTTCCGTTTTACCTTGAAGTCCTATGTATGGAAGATCCCACTACCGCAGATTGACAAACTTCTGGGTTCATTCTTTTAGGCTAAACTGCAAGCGGGGGTGGGAGTTCGCGGTGCCCTAAACACCATCAGAAGGCAGCTGTGCCAATTGTAGGGACAAGGATCAGATCTTAATTTTTCTCGATTTTGTTAGAGAACAGAACAGAGAACATGCTTTGTTACGATTATGAAACATTCTCTTAATATTTACGACTTTTAGAGTCGCACTCAATCAACAGATTACTTCATGCCGTTAACACCTTTTTCACTTCTCTTGCCAGACTTCGAACAATCTTCACCTGCACTGTAAACTACTGCATTTTGAAAACATTCCATTGAATACCAAATGAATGTATTAAATCATCAGTCGTAAGTCACCTCGACTTATTCCCATAAAAAGTGAAGCGAGATGTGTTTACGAGTATTTATGTATAGGCCTCCGGTCTTATATCACGAATCCAGCTTCCATTTTTGTCGGTACTGGTTCGTTCTGGTCTAGTCTCTCTGTCAGACCATATACCAAAAAGGTACGTCCACGAAATTGAAATGGAAAATGGAATATCGTGAAATCGAAATTGCTTGATACTACGAGTACTCCCCATAGGCAATCCAATAACATACAATTGACTGCTTATAGATACAAATGTGGATGGCAAACAGGTGATCCCAATTTTCCAGGTGAATCGGAAGCCCAAAATGCAATTGTCCATTATCGTGTGCGGCATGCAATGGATGAGTAGAAATGCAATCATGACCACTAGACCAGAGGCAAAGTAATCAGAAAAGTTAATGACGACCCAAGAGAGATTCATATCGAATCTGCAGGTGAGTGTATGTATTCGTATAGTCGAGTGTATGTATAGGATTCATGGCAGTTGGAGCTACATTTTCCGAGCCATACAATAATGGAGTCATACTGAAGCAAGCTCTAAGGATATTAGAAATATAATGAGAATCAATTCAAATAGGATGAGCGAGCATGTGGATTTCCGGAAATGTTGGAAACAATCAGGTAAATTAATTTTCCCGCGGGACAATAAGCATAATCCAGAGAGAGAGAGTCAGTTTTCTTCTGTTCTGTTGTGGTGACCCAATTTAAATTTCAATTGGGGCTTATAATAGTCGGTGCTTCAATGAAAAGCATTCAAGATTGTTATTAAAATCAGAAAAAGACTCTACAGTTATAATGAAGGAAATTATGGCCTTATACAGGGTGTTACTAGTACTGAGGCTCAAATGAAAATGGGAGATAGAGGAACTTGTCTTGAGTGGAAAATCGTTCCACACATACTTCCGTTTTTGCACCGTTAAGGAGATAGCGCGATTTTAAGGACGAAGGATTTTCATCGTACCTGTGATCACTGTTTGATCTCTAACTTCTGCTGTACTTAGCGTAACGTAATAATTCTGGGCTCGTTGGAAAGGACACAAATTGTTCTTTCTAATTGCTATCAACTGTGTCAATCAGTGTTATATTTTTTGAGAAAAATTAATTTAAATGACACAAAAATATTAAAAAAATAGAAAAAAAATACAAAAAAGTCCTGTTTTCTCCAAAAAGGACCTGATTAACCACCAAATTTTTTTACATTTTTGGAAAGCCCATAAAATTTCACTATAAGTTTGCAAACAGAATTTCTTCATAGGTTGAATTGTAAAGGAGCGGGGCTAACAGTTATCAAGCACGTTCCCTTCAAGTAAATCTGATTTGACACCCGTCATTCGCCGAAGGAGTATGATTAATAATAGTGAGGACGAAATAAAAGAGTTGAAGTATGTTTATTACGTTTATTTAGCTTATTACGTTTACAAATAGTTTTAATCGGTCCGGTATTTTTTTCCCCATTTCTCAATTCCACCAATTATGCCGAATTTTTGGAGAAAACTTTTTCCAGACCTCATAGAGGATATACCACTCTGTGTACTGGTCAGATTTTGGTACCAGCACGATGGAGCGCCAGCGCATTATGCTGCTAATGTCCGTCGGTGGCTCGACGCGAATTTTCGGGATCGATGGATTGGTCGTGGCGGTCCCATTGCATGGCCTCCACGATCTCCCGACTTAACTTCCATGGACTTTTATGTCTGGGGGTATTTGAAAAGCATCGTCTACGCAGAGGAAATTCATACACGAGAACAGCTCATTTCCCGTATCACCGAAGCATGCGATCAGTTACGAGCCCAACTACTGCGTGTGAACCCTACCAATGCCATTCATCGGCGATACCACTTGTGCTTGCTCCACAACGGCGGACATGTTGAGATTATTTGTAAACGTAATAAACTAAATAAACGTAATAAACATACTTCAACTCTTTTATTTCGTCCTCACTATTATTAATCATACTCCTTCGGCGAATGACGGGTGTCAAACCAGATTTACTTGAAGGGAACGTGCTTGATAACTGTTAGCCCCGCTCCTTTACGTACGTGAAAATCCTTCGTCCTTAAAATCGCGCTATCTCCTGAACGGTGCAAAAACGGAAGTACATATGTGTGGAACGATTTTCCACTCAAGACAAGTTCCTCTATCTCCCATTTTCGTTTGAGCCTCAGTACTAGTAACACCCTGTATACAATGAGTTGTTCATGTATACGTACTAGTCAACTTTTAAAGTGACCCACCTGATATATGAGTATATACCTTCATTTTATTTAGACTCAGATACAATATGGAGTATTCGTTGGATAAGCTAAGAAGACAGATTAGAGCTTAGGAAATTGATTTCAATAAATTTCAAGATCTACTCCATCACCATCATTGTGGCGCAACGGCCGGGCCTCCAATTGTCTTGGTAAAATGGCCGCGTCCTCCAATTTCGAGAGCCCAGTTGTTGTTCTGCATCCGCATCAACTGAGCCTTACCGTCCACTTTTCGGTCTTCCTTTCAACCTTGTTCCATGCATTGTACGTGTCCAGCCCATTGCGGTTGTTGTAACTTTATGAGTTTGGAAACTTGCAGGTCATCGTTAAGCTTGACTTACACAACAAGCATTTTGGTGGCGAGCATGCATAAAATATAATAGAAATCTCCTCATTTCCACTGTTCTATTGATTTTGACGTGGTTCAATGCATGCTCGCGACCAAAATGCTTGTCGTGTATGTCGACTTTAAAGACTGTACAGTCCATGGCTGTACCGGATCATTTCGGCCACGAACCGCTGAAATTCTACCTGCGGACCGAGTCGATCGTATCAGAACCGGAGCAACTGAATGTGAATCCGCCCATTTGATGCGGTGTATCTCGACTTATATTTGAGCAGTCGTCGGGAGTCATTGTCGCGAATGTGAATGTGAATTTCGCCGAATTCAGCACGATTTGGTCGTAGGAAATTCTCCACAACAAATGTCTATACTCTTATGGTTGCCACACATGATCGCGCACAAACACAACCGCACTTCAATCGAACCATAAATTTTATAGAATGAAAAATTGACGTTTCATTGGAAGTTCGTTTGTGGTTGTGGGCGATGATGTGTTTCTCAGAAGGCTCGCATGCAGGATTTCTCCCAGAAGGTGGTTTTCCAAAGCCTCAAATCAGGTCATATGTCCGTAAATCAAATCAGGAAAATAAAACATATAGTTAAACATCGATCAATCAACAACATCAGTTTCAAGCGATTTAGGTCAGGTAGCAGAAGCCGAAGTTTCTGACAACGTGGGACAAATGAAATAAAAAAAACCCTTTTTTAGGGACTATGCTTTATACATACACTCTGCTGTATTGCTTAGAGCCCTTGATTTTGAACCATTCCTCATTGAAACGAAAACTCCTTTCCCGGGCTAGAAGCATAAATCAAAGTTTCCCTTAATGCCCGGTTCACATTATTCCAGTCCAGTAATCCAGTCCAGCTATCCAGTCCAGTGCTGGACTGGATCATATCGTCTACATGATTCCAGTCCAGTAGTCTGGCGAGTGTGTTGTTGATTCGGTAACTATAGTAACAATGATTTCTGGGCGAGCTGGAATCAAAAAGTAGACCGACAATCCAGTCACTGGACTGGATTGCTGGACTGGATTGCTGGACTGGATTGCTGGATTGAATTGCTGTCCAGTGCCGGTTCACATTATTCCAGTAGCAGTCCAGCGCTGGACTGGATTACTGGACTGGATTGGTTACTGGAATAATGTGAACCGGGCATTACGTGGAGTGTGGGGAAAAAAGTATATTTTGATTCAACTTTGAAAGGTTTACAATAGAAATATAGCGCTTAGGTCCTTATATCGTTTATAATAGAAATACACCGGAACTCTGTTGTGACCATGTAAACTTCAAGGTTCAAGCCCCCAGCGGAATTTAATTTGTCCAAGCTTTGTACGGATAGAATCAACCATCAGGTCTTGCATCTTTGCTGCTATCCGCGTGCAAGATGACTACGAAATTGTGAGAACTCTGTTAGTACAAACGGAGAAGTCGTGAAAACTCGACCGTGGAGGTCTAGATGGTGTCAAGCACCTTATTAATTTACTAGAGGGGTGGGGAATGCTAGTCCAGGTTTCTGGGCTGGCATGAATGTGGTAGAAATTGATGTTATTTCTGATAACGGATTATAGAATGAATTTTGTCATGACTTTAGTCGTTGCTCGGGCTGCGCTCTTATGGAAAGAACAATGAACAAGAATCTGAATCAAGGATTGAAACAAAATGCTGTAGTCAGTTTTCGTCATTATAATATAGACTGGACAGGAAGACACTTCCAAAGTTCACTTTTTAATTTATGAAAATATCTCTATACAAAAAAGTTCGTTACCCCTGATCGCGAAACTTGCAAAGCGAACTTGTCCCGCCATACAAGCCGTATATTAGCAAACAGTCACAAAATCTAGAAAAATTAAAACCAGTTTCTCCCATTCGTACAGGGTGGTTGTATTTAATCAAGAAAATTATCTGACATCACGACCTGGCATACATTCACCACTGCATAAAAGACACAATGTAGAAAACACATGGTTGAAAAATTGCTATTACAACCTTCCTTGCCCTCACTACTAAAACCACATACCGACCGGAATCGGCCAAAGCAGGTGAGCAGAAGTCTTGCTACTGCAGACTGAATGCATGAACGCAGTGAACCATAGTACACCACTGCGTGCTAGTTTCAAGTAATACCGAAATACCAGTGGGAGGATACCCACCGCATATTACGTCATGGTGGTCATGCTGCAATCTTTCAGTCTATTGTTGTTTATCTCGTGAAAAGTGCAACTTCGCGAAGAAGCATTGGGCGAAAGACTTGGATGGAAGAATGATTCAGTCAATTCATCCAAATTTTTGGTCGAAGTACGGATAATTCCCTCAAGGTTGGATTTTGGATGGTTTAATCTGTAGCCAAAAAACGAGTTTGTATCAAAAAGATATTGAACCGAAAAGCCCCAAAAAGGATCAACACTTTTTATCCTTTTTGGGAAACTTCAGCCTAGTATTTTTTTGACTTCTCGACCACTACAGATTAAACCATCTAAAATTCTGCCTTTGAGGAATTATTCGTATTTAAGACCTGAAGTCTAGACTAAAGATTGGGTTGGCATTGAGGAGACAACACGACGCGACGGCCACTGAAGACAAAATAAGACGACTAACACGATGTTGTTAATTAGAAGGTTTAGTAACCAACTGCGCGATGCCGTGGAATTAAAAAAGATACATTCATTAGATGATTAATAAGATAGATAGTTCCCACAAATCCATGTCTTTAGCGCGGATTCTTTGATGTTTGAAACAAAGCGGGGATTAAATAAATATGAAAACGAAGAATACCAGATTTCTGTGACGGGAAACACCGATACAGTTATCTACGAGTATATTTTTCTTTCAAACCAATCGGCACAGTTATCCACTTCAGTTTCGAGATATCATATTCAACGGGAAACCATTGGAACGAATAGATGCCGCCAAATAGCTGCAGATTTCTATTGGTATCGCCTATAACTTGATACTATTATCAACGACTATGACGTGAAAGATACGTAGATCATAGATGCATGGTGCAGGGAAATTTTTAAATAAGAAAATACTTCAGAGTATATGGGGCACTTTTTATTATAATGAATCGAATCGGGTCTGAAATTATTGCATTTCAATTCGAATGTATAGAAAGGCGAATAATGCCAGAACCTATTACTTAAATTTTGTGCTGTTTGTGTCAGTGGCGTCGACAGCTTTTAGCGAAGGGAGGGGATGTGTCAGTGGCATAACATTTTTTTTATGCATGAACTTTGGATTTGATTTAAACCCCTCACCTCATGAGTGAAAATTAACTCTCAATGCGTAGACCTACCGCAACTGCTCATTAGAAGAAAATTGAGTTCATATCAAACAATACATCAATGACTTAGCTGATGATAATTTTCAACGAGGAGCTGATGAATCACTTGATGAATGTTATCAACAAAATCATCAGGGGGTTTGTGATAATATTCTTTGTGACTTAAGCTTAAAAAATGTTGACGAGTTTGAACGTTCAATTGGTCCTGGAATTGTATCGTCATTTTGTCCCTATTAAACTATTTTAGATAGGAAAAAAATATAACAATTTTATGAATTTACTGGGGTCTTTCTTTTTGATTCAAAATGTTTTTCGCTAGGGTTAGCCCTTTTCAAAATATAAAAAAGCAAAAAACAAAACAAAAAAGGTAATTTTTTGTATTTTTTTTCGAAATTCTGCCGAAAGTTCACTTCGTATTAACGAGACTTTCGGTACAATCTTCCCAGAACCTCACTGAGCAATGAAGCCATGAGTGAGCCATCAATTTAGCTGTTATCGGAACTATCAGCCGAGCTATCCGTTCTTTCATCCTTTTTTCATTCTCAATACAGTCTCAAACTTATGGAAAATGTGTGGAGGTCGCGAGTCTGATATTTTAACTGATGGCTGGACTGAAACTCAAATAGATATTACCGTCTAAAAACCCCTTTATGTTGGCAAATGTTCTATTGTCTACAAGTACGCCTGTAATAACTTTTATTATTAACTCCAAACAAAATCATCGCAACTTTTACACGAATATCTTAAGCCAAGAATACTCAATAAGACCTCAAAGGTAACTTTTCACCTTTCCCCGTATACGATTATGTACAAACATACATCCAGAAACCACGCTGAAAACTTATTGTTAAGTTCTCTATTGGTTGTCGGCTTGTTGATTGCCAGACAGACAAGCCTAAAAAAGACAAATATAACATCGGAACATCTTTTTTTTTGGGCGAGACCGGTCACGTAAAGTGGAAAGATGACTTCATTCCGTTGGAATGGTCATTATTAGCAAAAGTGCGATCGTCTTCCATTGAATTCGGTCGAATACGACATGACTCTTCTGAGAAATGGGTTGTTTGTTGCAAAATCTTGGCAGCTGGATCGAATGGGAACGGTTTTTACGATAGACGTTACAATTGGAGACTACAATAAATACTGCTAGTAGTAGTAAAGCAGATGTATGCATACTCGTGTATATAGTACATTTACTAGCTGGAATCAGCATGGGGCTTTTTTGATGAATTATTTTGGGGACCTGTCAAAATTATATTCAGCAGGGCGCAATTCTTTCGAAATATTCTCTTATTCACGTCTATGCCAAAGGTGTTTGAAACTAGATGTTGCATAGTTGAAAAAAAAAGGGACAGAATCCGCTGCTGTAATTTTCGAAAACTGGCAAATACTCATACTTCAAAGCTACGTCCCACACTCTGAACTTTCTTTTTAATGGGAGTTAAAGTAAAATACTTTATTTACTTATCTGGCTTCGTGTCTAACTGCTAGATTTGACTTTTGAGAGTGGTACCCTCCAATCTGCTGGATGTATTGCTCTGTAAATGATTGTCTTACCCAGACAACCGAAGGTGTCCAGTCCATGGGGAAAGAACCTAAGTCACCGGCAGTGATATCATTAATGTAATGGCAATAGGACAGGTTTTATTTTTCGCCTATTGTTAACCGTTTACAATGTTCCTGTAATATTAAAAAAAAATGTTCTATATAGAAACATTGGCGCCCAACGTGGGATATTTATAATAGAGTTAAATAATGTGCTTGAGAATTGTAAATGTGCAAATTATTTAATTTTTATGCGGCTAAGCATAATGACGTGTAACATTCTACGATGCTACATCTAAAGAGACGGAGGTTCAATCCTCAGCGCATCAAAAAAAAAAAAACACAAAATATTGTACAAAGAAATTGCCTGTGTATAACTAGAACTCCCACACGGCTCCGAGCTCGTCAGTATAAACGACGCGGATAGGAGGTGCATGCTAGCCATTGCACCATCCGAAAATATATACTATCGAAGTGTCAACCAGGCATAATAATGCAAGAGATGTTGACGCGCCCAGAGAATTTCAAGATCACGAGCTTTCCTTTTTGTGACAACGCCTAAACGATCTTATCATTAGACATTGATCTAAATAATTTGAAAGAAGATTATCAACTATGTATAGGTATGTATGCACTCCTAACAGTTTTCTTTTTGACGTTCTAGATAAGGTCACCAGATAGACAAACCATCCAATGATGTTTACACCCAAATAAAGTATTAGGTAGAAACCTATATTTTTGTTTACTTAAAATGGGTCATGTTTCCACAGACAGCTTCCAAAAATGGATTTCCGTAGCACATTCTTTACACTTGCTGCTTGTACTGTCTATCTACCTACCATCAGTGCAACTCAAGCACTGTTCCACCAGCCCAGAGTCTCAAACTTATTTAATTCAGCAACGGGTTAGGTTTTTTTGGTGGGTTGTATTCGCGACGATCACTCGTTTGCGTTGGTTATGATGATCGGGGATTTTGAGTTTAGCGACAGATTGGCATGACGTCATTATCTTACGACTTATTTCTACTACTATTTGCACATACCTGCGATGGTGGTTCATTTGGTTTGGTTTGAGTTGTTTATTCCCATTCCGAAATACCAATCGACTGTCGGCCTACCGCCTATTAGGTGTACACTAATGAGCATACAACGTGAGATACGCGGGACTCCAGTCAAAAGATTCTGCGTTTTTTATCCGCTTTAGTTCCATTCAGATCGCATAGCATACTGAACTTGCGCGGAGCTGGTTTCTGCGAAGTTAGTTAATTGGTCGAATGTACATACTTGCAGTCGGACGGATGGATTCGATATACTCAAGTAAATACATAGACGACAGACGGCAATTCGAATATAACTACTTAAAAACGCTAATAATTCAGCGGATACGACTGTGTGTGTGGTAACGCTATGGAAATGAGAAGAAACGTGTTTTTTAGGTGGCAATTGAGCGACTAATAACAAAGTACGAGTATGTACAGAATTCAATTTAGTGCGCGATCGGAAGTCTTGCTCAAGTTGCAGTGTTCGATAACAGTTACTATATAAATTTATCTTGCAGATACACGAACGGGATAAGAAAAGTGAAGGAAAATAACGAAAAATTTGAGTGGTGTGTAGACAAAAATAAATAAAAATAAAAGAAAAATGTTAAAATTATGTCATAAGTGTCCCGAAAATTTATTACTATAGTGTGTACATGAGCCAGTGAGCGTCCTTATCCACCCCTATTGCAGTGCAATATAGGGGAGGTGTGTGTAGTGTAGTGTTATTTAAAAAGTGTATTTTATTTGACCCCCTTTGTCAGTATCCCCTCCATCTTCCGGTCGATCATCGTACTTATGCCAGCCGCAACATGGATTTAAAGGATTTGAAAGGAGCAAAAGTTACGCATGCCGGTCTTTTGCAACACAACAGTGATGGATCAACCGAAACGCAAAAGATTACGCATGCAGGGCTGCTTGCACGCAGTCCTGAAGGCACAGCTGCCAAAGGCATGAATATACGCGGAAATGAGGATTTGTGGGTGGAGATTCAAGCCAACACATTTCGCAATTGGGTGAATGAACATCTCCGCGATACAGGCATGCAGGTGAGTTGTAGTAGAAATTGTTTTTGTTTTTCTTAAATATGTCGGTTTTATTTTATTGATTTAGTATAAAATGTAAACACATACACCGAAAGTACTTTAGATACTCAAGCTGTCTGACGAAAGATATTTGAGCAGTTGGTTGTAATTTGTTGGAGTACACAACATATGCTTTTAATTGTTTCCTCCAGCCGTGCTAGTGAACTTCTATTTGTTTTGGAGTTTTTCATAGTGTTTGCACGTGTCGGTGAAGCAGCTTCCAGATAGGTGTATTGATCTGGAAGCTGCTTCACCGACACGATTAAAAACAGTTTGCTATTTTCGAAGCAACTAAAATCTAGAGCCATTAAGAGCATCAGCCAAAATACTGGATCGTAGTTTATTAAACCTACCTACACAGTAAATAAATATTTGGCTCTTTTTAACACAAGTGTGTGAATAACACACTTTTTCCTCCATTAGGTGAATTAACACTAAATTCAATGTAAGATTGGTGTTTAAAATATAATACCTTTACCTGGTGTACTTAAATCCCAGGTGGTGTAAACGTCAATATGGTTTCAAAAAATACGTAACAAAAAAAAAATTGGAGTTATTCAATGGGTGAAATATTTATATCATATTAGCTCTATTTCTCTCCCGAAACACGTGAATTCATATCAGTGAGTCGCTAGCTTACTGCAGTGAGGCGTCAGTTCGGTATATTCTTCCTTTCAATCATGGCTTCAAATCCCGCCTGGAGAGTGGTTGGTGCACGAGTTTTTTGCCGATTAAGAAAATGTCCAGCGATTCACTCTCATTTATTTTAATCGTTTTGATTGATAATATGTCCTTCATTCGAGATATTTCGAAACTCACCTAAAGGTGCAATATAATATGCACAGAAAGTATTTTAGGTTAGGTTAGGTAGCAGGGTTACTAAAACAGCACACTCAGATCAGAAACATAGGTCTATTGTGATACCCGAGAACCGAAACAATATATTAGAACCAGCCGGAGCCACTGACGAATCGAAGGAGTTGTCCCACCTCTACCTCTGCCCCCAAGATGGTTATAAAAGCGTTCACCAAGAGTTGACGTCCTCAACTGTGCAAAAGCAGGGCAGTCGCAGAGCAGATGAGTAATACTTTCCTCCTCCTCTTCCAAACAGCTTCTACAGTAATCATAGAAAGGAAACCGAAGCCTCCTAGCATGTTCGCCGATAAGGCAGTGTTCAGTAACAGCCGACCACCAAACCGATTCGGTACTTAGTCGTCGACAGTAGTTTAGCAGTTCGGTTGATATTCTGCCTCGGCCAGATAAGCATGTTATTATAGCAAGCACCGCCATCAGTCCATCTAAGGTGGGTTTGCCTGACCGCAGCTGATCTTATTCGGAATTAAACCAAGGAAATCGGTGTAGCGCTATCGCTGCTAAGCTGTAAAGCTACATCGGTGGCTTCCCTCAGGTGAGCTCATCCGCCCTGCAATGGACTTATTACGGAAAAAATATGAATTTACTAGATTTCATTGGTGCTCATTTTTTCAAATGGTGGTTTTCCTAGGGGATGGTTTTTATTTCCCTAGCTTGAGACAGTATTAAAAAAAATTCGCGTGCCCAAAAACTACGGTTACATTGTATGTCGCTTGTAGTGAAGTAACCGGGCCGAATTAAAACGTTGTAAACGCCAACGTATTTTAGATCCTCAGAAGGTGACAATCTACCATAGATACAATGACAAAATTGGCATTTTGTATGAGTGCTGTTCTCAAAAAGCACATTAAATAAACAAAACAAAATTTGAAAAGCAAATACAAATATTAAAAAAAAATCTACATATTTTCAAGAAGTAGCATAGCATAGCAATTTTAATGTCAATGAACCTTTCACGATAAGATAGATTGAATTCAACTCAGAGATGCGTTTGAAGAACGTTAAACATTTTTTTTTACCTATTTCGATCTAACATCGGGCGCTGAATATCAAACTTCTAAGAAACATTGCAATTTGTCAGAAAACATGCAAATATTCAAATTAGAAATATTTTGCCCATCAATTAAATTGAGATAATTTTTCACTTCTTATTTTCTTTTATTAAATACCGTTAAGAAAGATCCAATTTTAGAGTCAATTTCGTCTGATATACGAGTATGTAATTTACCCTTCATTTTTCGTTAGTTGAACAATCGACAAGAATCTAAGAATCTAATTCAGAAAATGTTTACTTGGCCATAAGCAGTGATGGATTCATTAAATTCTAGAGATTGCCGAAACCAATCCGGTTTCAGTATATAAATCTATTTTTTGTTTTGGGGTTTGTAACCGGTCGCGTGACTTTTTTGCCAGCTGTGAATGTGTATGGCTGTTCCAAATCAACTCCCTGAGCTCAGGTCAATCACGCAACACACTTTTGACATCAAAAAAGCGTTGATGAAAATATACACTATACCCTCATCATTTTCATTATTTAATTTTTTTTTTAAATAAGCGTGACGAGATGTGATAATAAGTTTTATGACTGAAAATGACAAATTGACGGAGGTATTTTCATTTTGGTGTTTTAATGAAGTATAATGTGACCAATAGGTGGGATGAAGTTCAATCAGAACAATGGGAAAATTATTTTGTATAAAATCCAATTGAGAAATTCCCTGGTTAAGTGAAGCAAGAAAAACTGCCTTCTGATTATTTTAAAACGTTTAGTTTTATTTCAAATTCCCATGGAGTGCGGTGACAATAATTAATAAGGGTTAAAGAATGAAACTGCTTAATTATATTCTACAACAACTTAAGTAATTGTTATGATTTTAGCAAATATTATTTACTGAGTTCTTATCATGGTCCTTATTCCAGATACCCCTAACGCTAAAACTCTGTTGTTTAAATTTAAATATTTTACTTTTTGGCTTGAAACACGTCATAAAGTTTAGTGTACATATTTAATTTCCCAATTATGGCGATTAGTAATTATAGGATGCCCCTGGCTCGGCTTTTGTTGGGAATGTGTTCCCACCAGTGCGGGCTAAACTACTTTAGCGTCGTGTTCAACTAATAGGAAATCGCTCGAAAATACTCAGCGGTCAATATACCCGAATGAAAATACTACTCAATTGCCCTAACCCCTTGTGGGGCATAGCGCGTCAACTGTTCCATGTGGCCCAATTAACGTTTCGTTGGCATAAACTGGTTTCGGAGACTGCAGTTGCCAGCATGCACCTCCTGCACATCCATGGCCACAAACGTCGTCGTGGACGGGATTCGACCCCGAAACGCCGGTAGTCAAACATGAGACTGATGCCTCAACACACTGCGCTACCGGTCGCCCCAATGTACCCGAATGAGACTAAATAGGCGCGCGGCTCCGTTGTCACAAGACGCAAAAATCGAACCCCCTTTTGACCACATTTATTTGAAGGCTACCTTCAACTGCATGAAGGTTTCCTTGAGGTTTTTTTTTTATCCAACGTTAGTGAAATTACACTAAAAACTCATCGACATTCGACGCCCAATATGTGCTCAATGTGATTTTATCTAGTCAATGAAACTGAAATGGGTAATCGAATAGGCCAGCGGTACCGTTGGTTAAACGATAAAAGAAACATTCCTGTTTCGCAAAAATTATGACAATTCTCTCTATTCGATTAGAAAGAACTTTCACAAAACTCGTTTTAGAATCTGCAAATCCCCTCGCATGGGTTCAAGGTTCTTACCACCTATAGTGGAAATGAACTACCCAAAGGGGAAATCCCATCATTAAGGAATTTTAAAAATTCTCTCTAAATGCAATAGAGAGAATTCTCCTAATATTCGCGAAGCAGAAATGTTCCCGATAAAAAAAAAACCGAAACGTTTTTAGACCTTCACCTTAGGCTAACCTCCACATAATGGTCCCCTGTTCAGGAGCATAGCCCTAGTTCCCACTTCAAGGTTATAAGGAGTTTGCGTTTCTGGATATCGAAGGCGCCTTTAACAACGTTAAACCTCATGCAATCACTGATGCATTATCGTGTCTGGGAAGTGGTCTGGGGAGTGGCAGTGGATGACTCGCTCTGGAAACTTATCAACCCGACGCTAACATTTTGTTTTGTTTAGAGTTGGGTGCAATCTTTGCACTGTAACGAATTATTGGATTTTTAATTTTTAATTATGCAACGTAACGTAACCCCTTAAGTACCGTTAGAACATTGTTTAGGTGGTGAAATTTGAATTTAAGCTTTCCGGCTAAGCCCCTATCGATTTCTTAAATAATCTCAGAGTGCTGAGATACACTCTGGAGCCACTTTTCAAAACGTACCGACTGGCTTCCCAGTTTCGGACGATGCACGTTCCCAGCATGCATATCCTGCTCCCATTCGTCGCCTACCTGCGATAAATCGGGAGATGTCGTGGCTTATTATTACGCCCCGCACCACAGGGGAAAAACATAAACATCCATGGCCACGAACGCCATGGACGGTACTTGAACCCGTAACGATTGTAGTCATAGTTAATAGTCACATGCAGGGATTCGGAGCGGAGCGGAGCGCCGGAGCGGAGTGGAGCGGGCATGAAAAGCCGGAGCGAAGGAGCAAGCGTGGAGCGGTTTTAACAAAGAGGAGCGGAGCGGAGTGGAGCGATTTTTTTTGGTGAAATCGCTCCGCTCCGATTTTTTTTTTTCATTTTCGTTTGTATGGCAGAGCCCTAGAATTTAAGCACTCTAAATTTTGTTTGTACGACATTATATAAAGAAATTTAATGTGCATTACATTAGAAGAAATTGAAAACTGATGAGTAGTACAGGACCGTTTCCATATAGCGCGGTTTTCATCACACTTCGTTCGTTCATCTTATCAAGTAACGTATAGTAAATCGGAGATTAAATTGAAGATTGGGTGCAAAATTTTATACGAGGGGACTAAATCTCCGAAAATTGATTCGATGTAATCCAGAATGTAAATTAACTTCCACTGTAGCTGCTACAGTGGAAGTTAATGCGTCTCTCGCATAATGCATTTGTTTGTTTGTCAACGCATGACACGCGAGTTTCAACGAGAAATTAATGACCACTTGGTTTATGGGGGAAATCATTAGAGAGATCTTCGATTCTTGACTATAGTTCTAGCTCTAGGGTGTTTATTTGGGATAAACACATGCAATTGATAGGCGCGTTTTTTCAAGATCTATATAGAGCAGAGTAGGTTAAGACCACACAATTACACTAACAATTTGATCTGAGCTGCTCTCGATAGAAAGTTAGTCCAGGACTTCCACTCTGTTAAATAGTTCCACATTTGAAATGTAGACGGCGCAGGAGGCGAAAGTTTTCGACGAATTAGTTTGGGAAGCACTTATAGTTCATTTTAAGTCAATAAAATGTTCGTTTTGTGTAATTATTTGGAATAGTAAACATATAAAATAATTTTGCTGTCTAAAGGAAATTTGTCCGGATGCACCAAGGATTTAAGTTTCCTCTTGAAATTTGAGTTAAAATTTGAATTTTTCACCGCTTAACCTGCTCTACTCTGCTCTGTACGAAAAAAACGCAGCTGATATGTCTAGAAGGCAACCACTTTCGCGGAACATTCGTTTCTGGCCAACATTCGTTTTTTGGTTTGCTGGGATAATACTGATTTTTTTTTATATGAATGGAACGCACCCTACTCTAGTTCTAAAACTATAGATACCTTATTGTATGGTATATGCGAACAAGTGCTACACTCGAAATTTTCATTTGTCCGGAGCGGAGCGGAGCGAAACTATTTACCCGGAGCGGAGCGGTGGAGCGGAGCGGTTCCCTGTATTGTGGAGCGGGAGCGGAGCGGAGCGGAAAAATCGCATCGCTCCGAATCCCTGGTCACATGAGACTAACGCGTTTACGCGTCTCATGTATGAGAAGCGGCTACTCGCGAATCTGTAATTAAACGTGATAGAAGCTGAGACTTCTATAGTGTTTTAAACCTTGATTCTTCTTCATTCAATATGTTTTACCCTTCGGTTTCAAACGATTACAGTTCCCAGTAAGTTTATTTTACGCTATGTTCATTATCAATGCATAGGACCCGACCCTATACGGATTGTGGAAGCGTGAATCTTGAAGTCAGCTCTCTCAGCTTTGTAGAAGGGATAGTAAAGTAGTAAGCCTATTAAGAATATTGTTGGCTTGTCTTTGTTTTGACCATAGCCCATTGTTATATTATACAATAAAAAAAAACTATGATAGTGCACGCAGTCGCGTGAACAATGTTTGAACTGAACTTGGGAAATTTATTTCTGAAACGATAATGAGAGATACGAAAATCTTCGGAAAGATGTCGCAGTTCAGTTAAGATGGATTTTTACTGCAGAAAGATCTCTACATTGCATTGCTTCGCAAGACTGATATTGGCTAATCAGCCATAATTTCATTGCGCTTACTTGCACCTTTCCTTGGAGTTTTTATTAAATGTTTTGCAGTACGATGAAGTCAAAGTCTTTCATGAGGTTAATTGGTTGTGATTCCATTTATCTCTTTTCCCGAGCTCTGCCAACGTCTTTAGATAATGAATTACACTGCAAATCACCTCCCATTTTTTAACGATCCAACGGACTACACTTAATCCTAACCATTGTGCACTTTGTGGTGGCACACTTCTTCCGGAGGTGCATAAGTCAGTCCACTCCCGACTGAAAATGCATCAAGCAAACCGCTATGGCTGACATTAATTCACTTATTCATTTAGTTTTCATATAACTTTCATCATTTCCGCTACTTGCATTCATATCATTGTAATGAGTTAACTTTCATCAAATAGAAAACGCGTAAACAGTGAAAATAACGATACGGCCATTCTCCACTGAGATTCCACTGAGATTCGAACGACTTCTGAATCTGAATAAAAGCGTCTTCGTCTTGAGGTGCGTATACGTATGCGCATACCTCGACCCTGTGCTCCCGTGCAGATTAGCAACTTTAGTGACCAAGTTTACTCAAAGTATTGTACATACATATACGAGTATAACAAAAATGTTGTCGTGTTCTTCAATTAACCTTTGCGACATAAACACCTTGAGAAAGTTCACAAAAATTGTTGGCAAGTAACGTCATCATGGCTGATTTAGCCCCATCCATACGAAACATCTAGAATCGCATACTTGATGTGCGGATGAGGACGTAACATGAACGAGTGGATGGATGGCGCCACTACTATCCGTATTAGCAAAAATAATTATTTCAACAAATAATTGGTCATGTTGAACTACAGATCGTGCGTGATGTCTACTCTACTCATCGCCGGGTAATTAATTCTAAGCCATTCGCATAAGGAACACAATAATTGTGGAACTATTGGGGTTAGCTACGGTGATATGGCGGTCAATAGTAGATCAAAGGCTCCTGCGTAATCTCCAGTTTTTATCGATTTGCTGTATGAGTATGGCCTACCTGTGCTTACTCAGATCGAGGCCCCATTTTGATTTCCATATTTGCGATTATATTGAGTTCATCTGAAATAATTTGTGAATGCCAAATTGATCGGTTGACGTAACTCGCAGAAGTTTTAATTGATAGATAGAAGAGTCATTTATGTGGAGAACGTGCTATGGTTATTAATTAGATATTATTTAATCGT
Organism: Chloromyia formosa; assembly: GCA_964017055.1. Taxonomy (NCBI): domain Eukaryota; kingdom Metazoa; phylum Arthropoda; class Insecta; order Diptera; family Stratiomyidae; genus Chloromyia; species Chloromyia formosa. Next base: position 11,982,093 of record OZ024818.1, on the reverse strand, counting down.
GCAGTAAATTGCGTTGGAGGGCAAATTTTTGTATGGGTGGTTAATGATTATGATGTATGCACACTCGAACGGGGTTTGAAAATTGTTGTTTTTTTGTGTAAGCATTGGGTACGGATATTTCGCTTCTTTTTTTTATGGATATGGAAACGAGTCCTTTCTGTTAAACCTAAAAACATATCCATGTCTTCATTTTCCGTGTAGTGGAGAAATTTGAATTAATTTTTGTTGATCAATTTTTTGATCTAGGTAAGCGGGAGCGTCCCGTCCGCCAAAGAAAACTGAAGAAATAGAAAAAAAAGCGACTAAGACTATGTTTACGCGACACAAGTACGGGTTTTCGGACCTCTGTAGCTCTGGCCTCGGGTGGGCGTGAGAATTTGAATTTGTTAGTGTAATTTTTCTGAGTCGTCTTAGGAAGTGTAGCGAATTTGAAGTCGATACAATGAGAACACCCGAGATATGACAGTTTGAAAATCGCTATTTTTCAAATTTTTCTTGTTCTCGTTGTTCTTCTTGTCCTTTGACAGGGCTACAGCCTCGTGGAGAGCATTTCGAGATTTGCCGTCTTTTCTCACGGATTGACTTTGTCTCGACGGTGCGCATAGGCTATCATTTGCTGTGATTCATGCAGTAGAAAAAAAATAGAGCCAGAAAAGTGAGATTTTATAAATTTTTCTCGCTTAAGTCTTTTTAAAGATTTCACAGAAAAAAACAATCCTTCCAGCCGTTTCCCGTGGTCCGTGATTCAACTAAATTTAGTACATAACTCCTTGGGTTATTATACAATAAGTACCTGCTGGAGGTGTGTGCCTGGACAAAGGACTCTTTAGACATGAAATGAAACAGAAACCAAACCTGGTAAATATGGAAATCTCCCGAATCGGGGCGATGAGCCCAATAGTGCACTGGGAGTAACCTTTTGGTCAGTTTTCATATTTTCCAAAACTCAATTCAATAAATAACTCCCGAGATAGAGCAGTTTGAAAATTGATATTTTTTTTCAATTTTCCTCATTTTTGTCGTTCTTTGGCGAGGCTGTACCCAAAGCACCCTCAGAGCTGACACATATTTCCGCATTATATCGTTTGGGAATGCTTCATTACATTTACTTTTTACCTGTCTTTTAATAATTGAACTATCAAAAGGAGATGGACATATATATGTATATACCCAGGATTCTATTGAAAGCCCAGTGGTTAATGTCTATCCTACCTAGTGTTCGAAAGTTTCTGACATTTAATTTGTTACGTAATTAATTTGTGTTGTGAAAAGTGTAGAACCAGGCGACGTAAATAATTCATACTTGGTCTGTTCGTTTCGACAAGCAAATTCAAACGACCACCATAAAAATTGGGGAAGAATGGGGGCGAATTCGTTGAATCCATCGGTATCCGACACTGAGCGATATGGCACACTGAACGATATGGAAATTCGATTTCGTTTGATCTAAAGTTGAGCCGGCTGCTATGTCATCATACCGACTTTTACTCTTATTTTGTTGAGTCGTTGGTGAGATAATAATAGTTAATAATTAATTTTAAAAAAGTGCATACAAGTTTGGAACAGGAGTGCATTTATAAATAAAAGCCATTATTGGATACGCAGCAAGAACCGCGCACAGGCTGGATGAATTATTTTTTTTTTTCGAATGCTTGCAGATTGCTCTCTCCCGACACTTTTATTTGCAAAAATTGGTCCGCAAAAACTCACAAAGCTATTTGAGAGACCCCTTTTTGGACAAAAATTATCCTCACACTTGCAAAGTTTTTGTTACACAAAAATTTGCTAGTGCGAAGTATGTTTTAGACGAAGTAGCAAGCGTTCAGTTAGGGCCAGTAATTCGGACAGCGAAACCTCTCCGATGAAATAAAAACAAATAATTAAAAAATACGGCTTCATATATTACTTTTTAATGTTCAGGAAAACAAAAATCTAACCGGAAGTACGATTTTCATTTAAAGTAAAATCTCTTTATTAAAATCATCACAAAATATCTTTCACCAAGATCAAGTGCATTCACATCGAATTACTCATGATCAGTGTGCCTCAGGGTTCACATTTGGCCACTCTTTTTGCTTTTGTTTTTTTTTTGTCTCTATCGTAAATCTGTATAACTTTGACCGGTTTTTTACTAAACTTATGTAAATGTTGAGGATTATTGTATGTTAATGACGTTAGTTTTGAATCTCGAGTTCAATGTTACCAGTCGTTTGTTAAATACGTTTGTTTTTTTTACATTGGCTTTGATTCATTTCCCCTGTAACGGTTCCTCATTCATCAGGATTTCTAATTAGTTCGTTTTATTTTTATAGCTGTGAAGTATAGTAATTCAAACTTTTGATCTCAAACAAAAATCGAGTATGTGCCTATCTAAATGTAAAAGAGGAACTGACGTTGTTCTGAAATGACTGAATGTGACTTCATAGCAGGAAAATTTTTGACCTTAATTATTTTTGGAGACTTTTCTTTTAAATTATGTAAATGTTTAGGCCAAGATTAATATCGGTTTATAAACCCAGATTTGTGATAAAAGATGTTTGAGTCAGTTTTTGTTTGCATTTTTTTTTTTATGTTTTTTTTTAATTGGAGACAACTTTCCACGTTAAAACTTAGAAAAATAAGATCTATGTATAAGAAGAGCGGAAATTAGACAACATTTTCGGTACCATCTGGCGATACCTAGGTGATGGGCGATGCCCTATTTTCCCTTCCCTCAAAATTATTTCCGACCCCCGTATAATGTAACTAAAAGCATTATTCAATAGTGAAAAAAAATCCTTTGAAGAAGAGGCCAATTTCCTAGACAATTTGAACCTTCAGCACATTACCAATATTATATAATATCACACAGGAAAACGTCATTTTACATGTATTTAAGGGTACTCGGTAACCTCCACTAGTCTTACGCCGGTGACGCATAATAAGCGGAAATAGTCTGCGCATATAGTCTCTGTAGATTGTTGACGCACTGATTGTGTGGAATTGACAGGAGTGGTACACAGTAAAAAAAAATTGGCTTCTTTTAACACCAACAGCTGGATAATGCACTTTTTCTATCCATGTGGTGAATTACGAGTAATACTCCTGGAATACACCGCACGATTGGTGTTTAAAATATAATACCTGCACTTGGTGTATTTAATTCGATTTTCGCGAATTCGAATCCCGTCGTGGCTAAGGATGTTTATGTTGACCTCCCCCTGTGTTCTGTGGCGTAACAAGAACTCACAAAAGTGCAGGAGGTGTATGCTAGCAAAGCAACATTGCTTCGTCCGAAACTAGTTGCTAATGAAACATCAACTAAGCCGCTTAGGAGTTGAGTCGATATCCGAAAGCGGAATTTATATCGAGTCTTGACTTAAAAGACGCCTACTGGTAAATACCATTCGATGAGGCGTCAAAGGAGAAGACAGTAAAGGCTTTACTGTTCCAGGTCGGTCATTGTACCAATTCATAACGATGCCGTTCGGATTGTGCAATACTACTCGAACCATGCAGAGGCTAATGGACCGAGTCATCCCCGCTATCTTCGCTATCAAGTCTTCATCTACTTGGATTACTTACTGCTAATTACGGAGACTTTCGAGGAACATTTATTGCTCCACCAGGAAGTAGCTCTTCGTTTCCGTAAGGCTGGTTTGATATTGAACGTAGAGAAGAGCAAATTTGTTATGAAGCAAGTTCGCTGTTTGGGACATCGCATCGGGAACGAGACGATTTGCCTGGAGTACATTGAGTCAACCAGACACCTTCTCTGTGAATGCCCCGCGGCTGCTCGCTCCACGTTCATGTTTCTTGGAGATGCTATCATGAGCTCCGGTGTCATTGAGAGTGCTGTTAAAAGGGACCTACTGGCCTTCATCAGATTGGTTGAGGGCACTTTTGATTAGTTAAGGCCATGACACAATAGATCTCATTGTCGCAGTTCCTACCAGTTGGGTTTCTTAGCCTGTCTTTATTTATTATTATTATTAAGATAACAAACAGTATACCAAGTGTGGTACAAGAAACGTTTTTATTTTTAATGTCAACTTTATTTTTAAGTTTGAACTGACTGTAACGCCACAATGATGATGATCATTGTGGCGTTGTGGATCATTTTCCTCCAATTATCTCGGTCAATTGACCGCACCCTTCAATTTCGGAAGTCCAGCAGTTGTTCGGCGTCAGCATCTGCTCAGTCTTCCTAACGAGCTCTCGGTCTTCCTCGCAGCTTTGCTCCGCTGATTTGTCCTTTCAATATTATCTTCGTTTAGACATGTGGTTATCGTCCATTCGTTGTATTGTACATGCCCTGCACATGTCGTCGTTGTAATTTGACGATTCTCGAAACCTCCAGCACATCTTACAGTTTGCACAGCTCATGGTTGTATCGGACGAGCCATCCATTTCTTTTACAAACTGCTTCGAAAATTTCGTTCGAAGACCTTTCGTTCAAATGTGTTTAGTATGTTTTCGGAGATTTGAGTTAGGGTTCAGGTTTCGCAACTACGATTTACATGCTGATTTTTGATTGTCCTCTTGATGAACTTGACTGATCTAAATTAACCAAAACCATATATATATTTAGAACCACAAGCATTGCATTCTCATTAAATTTGAGACAATCTGAGCCGTTCGATTAATACCAATCATCGTTATTGCCACAATGTTCATTTGACGTCTCTTTGTAAATGTGCAACTGACCTTCCGCAATCCATATTGAGCTCCATCTTTTATACACTGTCTACAACCGATGATCGAAATCACATTACTTTCCTATTTACGATCTGCATTGAACTACCTGTATCTCTATAAATCGCAGTTCGACCTTCTCGCCTCCTTATCATTGCTTCCATAATCGCAGATCTCTGTGCTTCCACGTCTCAAACTATTATTGCCATTGTCCCGTGTATTGCTCCACAAAAGTACCTGCAATCCCACGCCTATTTAACGTAAAGCATTTTTCTCGTCATTGATAAAATGGAAATGCGATTTCACGGCAACCATGTAGACCATCTGTTCGTTAAAAAGCTGTTAAGTCCCACAAACAATGGCCTTCGTGGTTCACATGGTATGCTTGCCAGATGCACAAATTGGAATTATTTGCGTGGAAGTTGACTTCCATTGCAGCAATTACTCACAATTCGGACAGTGGACGAACACAAGATACTCTATCTATCTGAGGAAAGGTGAAATAATTACACGGTGTGGTACGCATGGCTTAATCTATGAACGCTCTCTCTTTCTGCGGAAGAACCCGGGCATCAGATGGCTTCAGCATTGTTAACCCCGCATAGTTGATCTTTCGTTGACATTTCGTTTCCCACAATTCATCAGTTCGCATTATTTAATTTTCTTCAATTTTTCTATTTTTAGGTTCATGACTGGAGTACAGACTTTTGCGATGGCACGCATCTTTGCGCTCTGGTTGAAAACCTGCAAACACGACCGCTCAAACCATCGTGGAACAGGCGACCGGCCAATCAGCATCACTATCTGGAAAATGCCACAACCGCCCTTAATGCCATCGAGGCGGATCATATTAAACTCGTCAATATCGGAAATGTGGACATCGTTAACGGGAACGTTAAACTAATCCTGGGTTTGATCTGGTCGTTGATCGTCCGATATCAGATTGGTCGTAGTAAATTCCCGCCTCGTAAACTTATGTTAGCGTGGCTTCAGGCCGCCTTGCCCGAATGCAAGATCAACAATTTGACCACTGATTGGAATAGTGGTGTAAACCTGTCCGCTTTGTTGGATTATTGTCAGCCTGGCTTGTTTTCGCACTGGAAAAGCCTGGATCCAAGTCAAAGTGTTCGAAATTGCACGAACGCTATGGATATTGCTCAACGTGAATTCGGAATTCCCAAAGTCCTGGAACCGGAGTACTTGGCATCGCCGTGGTTGGACGAGTTGTCGGGCATGACCTATCTGTCGTACTTTATGAAGCCTGGAGGTCCTGGTTATAATGCCACTATGCGATGGGTTAATACTCAGACGCATAGTCCTGTGAAAAATTTCACTACGGATTGGAATGATGGAAAAGTCTTTTGTGAAATCATCAAAAATTTGGGAGGAACAGCTCCATCGCCAGAGAAATTGAGCACGGATCCTTTCCACTATGAAAATAACATCAGAAAAGCTGTAGAGGCCGGTGAAAAGTTAGGCGTTAAACCAATTCTCAGTCCAAAGGATATGGCCAATCCTGATGTTGAACATTTGGGAATAATGGCCTATGCTGCTCATTTACAGTGGGTTACGCCGCGACCACCACTTTCAGACTTGGTTGCAGTCCATCTGCATAGTACGTCCGGACGTGTAGGAGAGGAGGTAAACCAAATTCCTATTCAGCCATTGCCTTTCCATTAAACTGTATTCTTTTCCAGACACATTTCAAAGTCGAAGTTCTCTCCCACGAGGTAGACATTAGCGAGGTTCGTACATTCATAGTACCGCCATCTGGAGTGCCACATTCGGTTCGGCTCAATAAACACGGCGAAGGATCTTACACGCCGGACAAGTATGGAATGCACGAGATCATGGTTGAAATCGGAGACGATAAACTCGGTGGACATTTCTTCCGTGTTTTGCCACGATTCCTGCAAGTTGCTCCTCCCGGAATGGCTCCATGCGCTCTGGGAAGTTTGGTTGAAGTCTTAGTCAATGCAACGGGTGCTCCCAAAACCGAAGATATCTTGGTGACAGCCTACAGTCCATCAGGACGATCCCACAAGTGTCCGATCAAGAAAGGCGAGGAAGGACACAGTGCCATATTCAAGCCGGACGAAGCTGGTATTTGGGAAATAGCAATCACGTACCAAGGACGACATATACAAGGTGGACCATTCACGTGCGCTGTATTCGATCCGAATGGAGTTTCGGTGCATGGATTGGATGGAGCGATGCCGTTGAGAGCACATTCTTTTGAGGTGGACGCAAGAGGCGTAGGCGTGGCCGGTGAACTCCATGTTGACATCGTGCATGATAAGCGATCGCTGGTGTGCTCAGTGGAGAAGATAGTGGAGAATAAATATCGTGTAACATTTATGCCCAGACAAAATGGAAAGTATCGAGTCTATATATACTTCAACGGGTACGATGTTAAAGGTTCGCCCTTTATTATGCGTGTCGGAACAAAGGGAAGATCGGGAAAAACCAGAAGTAGTCCACATCATGAAAGTATGTAGTTGGCTTCAGTTTCTCTCCAGAGAAGTCTCAATGATTTAATTCTTGCCCTAGATAAACATCGTTCGGAGAGTCCATCGATGTTGTATGCAAGTAGCACAACCACATCTCGTCAGAATGATTTCCGGTCAGCGAAAAAGGACTTGCTTCATCAGGAACTCAACAAGCAACGATCTTATTCACCGCAGTATTCGCCGAAAAATGACGAGGATCGTTATAAGAGCTCCAGTATTTATTCAACGAAACGAGAAACAGAGGTAATAACATATTAAAATGTTCTTGCATGATCCATAATTTAAGGAGTTTTTACTCTGCTGATTTCTTTCCGATTGTAGGGCTATTCTCCACGTCTTTTGTCGCCAGCGCGCGATTACGCCTCCAAATCAACGACCGATATATACTCAAGTACACTGAAGAAGGAATCGAAGAAGCAAGCAGAGCTTAAAAACGACTATTACTATGACAAAGAAAACGAACTTCACTCAAGAAAGCGAGATCGTGACTTAACGTTAAGTCCGCCGCGTGAAGATCGTTACAATAGCTCAACATACGTTTCAAGTAATTTTGTTGCGAAACAAAGAGGATCAAATAGCCCCGTGTCGAGTCCAGTGCATGTAAGGATATTCACTCGCAAGTTATATCCGTTACTCCAGTCATTACTAATGAATTTGTTTTTTTTTTTTTTAGGTTCGCGCAACCTCAGTATCCCGTAATAGTCCGATTACTATCAAATCAACAAGTCATTTCGAATCAAGCACTTCACGGAACATTACATCCAGTCCGAAAACGGTCTCGCCCGTTCAAAGATCATATACTGGTTCACCCAGTAACTATATCGCAACATCCACCCATCGAGTTGCTAGCCCATTGACAGTGAATCGCACTGCATCGAGTGGAGGAGTTCTTGAGAATGTTCGTCACGTTGAAAAATCGTCGACTTACAAAGCATCCTCGAACTATGTGTCAGACAGTAATATTCGATCAAGTCCATTAGTGGGTGTTACTGGTAGCCGACGGACGGTGAGTCCTGAACCGGTCGACCATTCATCGAATGTTCGAGTTTCGTCAATCAAGCCGGCTGTTTCGCGTCGAGATAGTTGGGACGTGATAAATAAGACGAAGCACTTGTTCTCACACAATTCACTTGAGTCGCTGGCCAATATGACGGAAACTCAGCTTAATACGGATATATCGTATTCCAGGCCCGATGTTGATAACGAGACGCAACGCAATACGCATTATAATAAGTTTGCATTAAACGATTCGCGATATCAAAAAGATCGTCGCAGTTCAGATGATTCAGATAAGTACAGGTGAGGAATAGGATTTCAAGAGAATCTTTTTTTTTTATTTTAGCCCCCTTACCACCGCACGTTTCCATGTCGTCTTTCAGACCCAGTGCCATTACAGTGAAGAATTCGGAGAATTCCTACAGTACAAGAGGAGCAAACTACACGACAACAATTAAGGAGACCAGTGAACGCTACGTGTCAAATGAGCGGGGCGGATCGGGTGGCTCATCTGATTTAAGCTATTCAACTCGATTTCGTCCCATAGATGAAAATGTCTCTGGAGCGAGAGCGATCCGAGTACAAGATATTCCTAATGGCGTTTTAGGCAGGCCCGTGGAATTTGAAATTGATGGATCTCGTGCAGGATCAGGAAATTTGGAAATTCTGGTGAATGGTGGAAGAGTTACTTCATCGGTACGATCGTTGGGCGGGCAACGTTTCGTCGCAAGTTTTACACCACATGAAGCTGGCACACATACAGTGCAGATAACGTTCAATGGCGACATTGTTGAAGGTAAGTCAGATTAATCTTGCAGAAAAACGATTAAATTGACAAAAATGCAGTTAATTTTCTTAAATCAAGTTACTCGCCTGATTCTTTCGTTAATTTTATTTTTAACTGGCAAAGCAGTTACAAAATGTTAAACGAGGGATTCATTGTATAGAAATTCACGGATTTAATGAACGTTTTCCTAACGTTGAGAGATTTTTTGTTGATGCCACATATATGCCGCATATAAGCAGGGTTAAACAATTCATATTGGTAATTCAACGTTAAATATTGTCCCCATATGGTCGATTTGATCTTATTCACTAAAAAATAATACGTGAAATAGCATATAGGCGCTGATCAATAATATATTAATAAAATGGCTACTTGATAGGAAAACAGCTATCGACAATATAGGTCTCTGATTTCGTGTCCTCCCTCAATATTACATTCGAGCAGCGCGAAAATCCGCGGCGGGTTCGCAGTGGAAATTCACGGCGCGATGTGGGCATCCTCGTAAGATGCCGTGGTCAGATGTCTGACCCCGCGGAAATTTCCGCCGCTAATTCAGCGAGCGTCGGTGTGATGATCACTTATCGGCATAGTCGCCAAAAAAGTATTTATAACGCAGGTGATCATACGAGTATTAGGGGAATAGTTTCCTCATCAAATGTCCATAAATTATTTTATTTTTCAAGTTTAATGGTGTATCAAATATTTCATGTAAAAAACTATCCAGTGGATGGTGATTGACTAAAAAAATACTTGAAATCTTGGAACATTCATAGTTTGTGTCCATGATAGAATGCTAACCACACTCCACTGAGCAACTTACCGCTGTTGCACACAGAACGAGCGGAGCGGAGCTGGTATCGCACAAGAGAATATTGTGAACAATTGGAAGATTTACTATGAATTAATATAGTATGGAATAGGCTTCTAGAATGCATGCTCCGCACACTCGCCTCGAGATGAGTTAGCATCATCTCATTTACTAGATCGTGACGGTGTGTTTTATGCAGAGGTGTGTGATCAGCAACATGCTCAACCGAGTTATTTATCCCAAATGGATTTTAATAGCTGAGTGGGCTCATAATTCGAAATTTTTATCGAAGACTATTGCATACAGTAGAAATCAAACCGGAGTCCAGTGAATGGAAGGCGAACATGCTAACCGTTACGCCATGCCATCCGGACTAAAGATTTATAATAAATAAAATATTAACAAAAATGTCGGAAACGGAAAACATTGAATAGTCAATTCGTATACTGGTTTTAACAACACTTTTAAGTAATATAATAATTAAAAATAATCTGCACCACAATTTCGTAATCTAAAGCTTCGGATACACGAGACGCGTAAACCCGTCGGACGCGTCAAATCTACGATACCCGTCCCGTGTAAACAGCAAATGGGTACACGACAGCTTGTATCATTTTAGACGGCGACGCGACAGTTGCTTCGGTATAAATGCGCTTACCCGACTTACGTGTAAACAGTGATCGCATTTACACGCCACGGGTGACAATTACGCGATTGCGTATACGCGTCCTGTGTGTCAGAAGCTTAAGACCACAACCACATACGAATGCTTTTACGAAAATGATTTAAAATTTTGGACAGAAGGTGTAATGTTTGCAGCCACGTTCAGTCTACAAAAGGGCTAGCGTCGACTAATGAATTAATTAGTTTTTACCTTTCATTCCATTTACTGCATCTTCTTCCTACCATATTCGTTCTGGAGCAGTACCATTTCGGGCTCGATGTCGGTATCTGAATCTTTCTTATGAGGCCCCTTATCTATGAACTATGCCAAGCTAATATACCTTAAAGTCAGTCATTTTTGCACGTACAAACGTGCATGCAAGTTTTATCTTTTATGTTCATATAACACACATTAGTACTCCTATCTACTTTATTGAAAAACTGGCATCTTGCAACTGCAAGAGTGCAAGTATAAGTACACAAGTACGTTGCTAGGAATTCTCGTAGTCTTTCGGTTAATTGGAAGCTGATGGAGCATTGAAGCTATCGACATTTTATTGGATATTCGCATAAGGCGAAGATCAAATAGTTTTAGACTTATTCATGCAGTTCTTTAACTAAGGATTTTCTTTTAGGAGCATTATTTGGCAATTATCCGAGTCTAGTGTGGTTTAGGCGAAACTCATTGCGCCAGAAAACGATGTAGCTACCCATATAGAGTAGAAGCATGCATTTGACATAAAATGGATTTTGTCTCTGATAAAGACTGAATTCTGATTGTCTAATCTTATAGCTTGAAAAAAATATTAAAAATAAATTTTAATACAACAAGAGCAAGCAATAAGCTTGTCAAATGCAACTGTGATAAAAGAAACTACTTGATTGATTCCGAATAGTTTCCTAATATTTCAAAGAAAAGCATTTTTCCAATCAGAAAAATGTGAAATCCAATTGAATCCTATTGCGTTGAATGAGGCGAAAACAGGGTGGAAGTTAGTTCTAGGGGCAATCGCTGGATATAGCGATATGAATCGAACGGGGCGAAGGGAAATCTTAATGTTCTATCGAGGTCAGGATCTCCCCTCGATAAATCAGCAGAGTAGAACGATAACCCATTTAGGTTAAATGTGTTTTTGTAGAGCGTGGTATTTCTCTAACCTGTATATGTTAAGATCCGCAAAAGAACGCGCCTATTGTATTCTGTGTGGTCTGAATATGAAGTCTGTATTGTTCAGATTTTGACATTCTTGTGTTGAATTTGTAATTTATTACGTATATAAGTCTTTAGTCTAATAATAACTAATCAGATTATTCATACTAAATAAATTTAAAACATTTTTTGTAAAAGGGCGTATTTTCGCATGTCATAAAACTCAATCGATATCGCTACTCACATCTTTGGGATTAAAACCATGGATCAGCAGGTATTATTTATTATATACTCTGGGGGATAGCCGAAGCAGACCACTAACGTTTGGGTCCCTTTTCGCCCCCTCCCGGTCATCAGTGACTTCCAGATGTCGACTGATAATTGTCGACCTCTTTCTTCATCACTGAGTCCCGTGTTATTTCTAGCATTTGTTTGAAGCTGAGTTCACTCATGGCTTCTACACTTATCGTGTGGCTGCCTGTGATCCTCAACCTCGTGCTAGCCAGTGCTGGACATTCGCACACAATGTGTGCTGCCGTCTCGGCCTCCTCCAGGCATAGCCTGCAAACGTCATCTTCCCCGATTTTCATCTTGGCCAGATGAGCCTTAAAATTACCATGCCCTGTGACCAAGGCAGTTATCCAGCTTAGGGTACTCCGTTTATAACTAAGTACCTTTCTCGCTTCCCTGCCTAAAGGGCTGGTCATTGCATTCCGAGCTTGTTTGCAAGTGACTAGCTCCTGCCATCTTTGTTGATGCATGGAGTCCATCCACTTCCCAACCTTCGCTCCAATCATGCCGTTCCCCAGAGCAACTCTGGGTTCTGGGCCAATGAAAGTTGCCGCAGATTCCTGTTTTGCTAGGGCATCCGCCGCCTCATTTCCTGTTGTACCTATGTGTCCTTTTACCCACATCAGCGTAACCTCATTTTCTGAGGCACACGTGTTGAGCTTCCGGACACACTCTAGTACCAGTTTAGAGTTTATGTTCGTCTGCTGCATGCGTCTGATCACCGATTGGTTGTCCAGTGCAATAAGGATTTTCTTCCCCCGCACCTGACCTTCAAGCAAGTGGTCCAACGCATGCAACAAGCCAAGCATCTCTGCCTGGTATACGGACACATACTCTCCTAGACTAAGCGCACATGCTAGGTTTAGCTCTTCAGAGTAAACCCCCGCCCCCGCTTTACCGTCCATTAAAGAGCCATCAGTAAAAATGCTGATGTCATTGTACATACACTCATTATGTATGTTTCCATCTGCAATGTGAGTCTTGTGTAGTCTTTCAACTCCCTGACCTCATCATGAATAATGTCTAGGATGCTCTTATGACCGCTGCTAGTTCCAAAGCGATGCCACATGGCATCCCTTTCCATGCGTATTGCCGAAAGCGCCGCCGTTTTCTTTATAAATAAGTCCAACGGCGGCAGTCCCAGCAATGCCTCCATTGCTCGCGTTGGTGTGGGGCGCATTGCACCACATATGCTTACGCAAGCTATCCTTTGTACCCCATCTAGCTTCTGCTTTGTGGTATTCTGCATGGCTTTTGGCCACCATACCACTGATGCGTAGGCTAGAATAGGTCTTACCATCATTGTGTAAATCCAGTGTGTCGCTTTAGGTGAAATTCCCCACCTACGAGCACACACTCTCTTACATTGATGCAAAATCCTTTTCGCTTTTTGGATCTTTTCATCAACGTGAACATTCCAAGTTAGTTTCGCATCTAAGGTAACTCCTAGATGCTTCACTTCCTTGGACACCTTGATTTCCGAACCAAAAAGCCGTAAGGGAGTTATCTCTATGTCTTTCCTCTTACGAGTAAAAATCATAGTGTTTGATTTACTAGCGTTTATGGTTAGCTCTTGCTCATTACACCATTCTTCGGTTACTTTGAGAGCTTGTCCCATGCAACCTAGAATTGTGTCCATGAACTTTCCACTGACCGTGAGTGCCAAGTCATCGGCGTATCCTACAGTGTGTACGCCCATCGAGTCCAGCTTCCAGAGAAGACTGTCCACGGTGATGTTCCACAGTAGAGGCGAAAGAACACCTCCTTGTGGGCATCCTCGGACTACCTTACCCCGTATTCTGTCACATCCACTGCTAAGATTTACCGCCCTCTGCTTAAGCATAGAGTCGATCCACTTAATTATAATGTAATCAACCCCCCGCTCAATCAGGGCGTTCCTTAGTTTGGTAAAGGAGATTTTATCAAAAGCACCCTCTATATCCATAAAAGTAGACATAGCGATCCCGCCATTGTTAATCTCTCTCTCTGCAACTCTAACAAGTTCATGTAGAGCGGTTTCCGTAGATCTGCCTGCTCTATAAGCATGTTGGCACCTACTCAGAGGACTATACATTAGCGTGGTGTTCTCCAGGTAGTCCACCAACACCTTTTCCATTGTTTTCAACAGGAATGATGTAAGGCTAACCGGCCTGAAGGACTTTGCCTCTGTGTAGTCTTTCTTCCCCGGTTTAGGCAGGAAGACCACTTTAGCCTCCCTCCATGCCTTCGGGATGTAGCCTGCTGAAAGACAGGCGACGAATATATTCCGGATCCTATCTAGTAGAGCGCTCATGCCCCACTGTAATAGTGCCGGGAATATTCCGTCCATTCCAGCCGTTTTAAATGGAGCAAAAGAGTTTATAGCACTTTTGACTCCATTTGGAGTTATTATCCTCTCAGCTTCTTGTTGACTTACCCCACCAGCTCCCATGTTAGTTTGAGGCCATGGTTGGTCTGACTTGAAACTTCCAGGAAAATGTACCTCCATCAGGATCAGCAGGTAAATGTACTAGCTGTGTTCTATGTGAACTATTATGACCCAAACTTAGCTGAATTTTAGTTAATATTGACACACTTTTATGAAGTTTCTGATATATTTCGCGTTTCGGGTAGCAATCATGTGAATTAATAGAAAAAATAATTTACTTTCTGATTCAGTCCCTTAAGCCGCAGAGCGAGCGGAGCCCACACAATCGGTGTGCGAAATCATTCCAATTCAAAATCCACTATTGGTCGTCCGGTCAACTACGAATGTTAAAAAAAAAAGTTTTAAATCTGTCGGGAAAAACCTTGGATATCTATGACACCATCTAATACCCCACATAGACGGAGCGATCCGTCGCCCGATCGAGATCGGTGGTCCCGACCGTAAATCATCAGTTGTATCATATGAAAATGACCTTTTTTTTTAATGAAACATAAAGATCCAGGTCAATTGTTGAAGCATTTGTACATGGAATCTTAATGCCTTTTTTATCTGAAAATACAGAATAATAAATAAAATTTTAATTAAATTCAAATATTTTAACCGTCAACGTCAAAATACAGTAATAACTTCACGATTCTACGCTGAAATCCTGCGTCAGGGAACGCCGCTTCCAATGGCTAATGAACGCGGCAGTGTATTGTCACAATCCCCGACTGTCCATAAAACAAATGGAAACGGAATCTGTCATCGGTTGAACCGCGGTAAAGTTGTGTGTTTCATAAAACTCTGCGACGAGTTTAAACACATGCGAAATGTATTGGATAGAACTAATATACGCGCGCGTTTTTACGCTGCAGCAAAGTTAGCACGTTCGCCTTCTACGCACTGGGCCCCAGTTCGATTCCTACTAAATGCAGTAGTCTTCGATAAACAAGGGGATTTATGTGTCGGACTATGAGCCCACTCAGCTGTTAAATGAGTATCAATTTGGGGCAAATAACTCAGTTGAGCGTGTTGGTGATCACACACCGCTGCACAAAAAACACAACATCACGATCTAGTAAATGAGATGATGCTAACTCATCTCGAGGCCTTGGTCCAAAATTGGATTGTTGCGCCAGTTATTTATTTTTTTATAAAGTTTTATATAACTCGAAACTTTGCCGCTTTTCTACCGATGATAGATTCCGTTTTTACTCCATAATTGCCGCTGCAGCATTCATTAGCACATGCAAACGGTGTTGAAGATATCACTGTATTTTGGCCTTTAAGATCATAATAGTTAGCGTAAAAAATCAATTAAGATTTGATAGCATCTTGAGGTGATCAGAAGATCAGTTAAGATTTCATAGCATCTTGACACAGCCAAATTGAATGGCGAATTGTAAACACTACTAAGGTTCGGGCTAATTTCAGACAGGTTTTCATGATCTGGGAGATTGACGGCTTGTCAAGTTGGAGTTTTCTTTCCTTATGAGCCTTTCCCCTAGTCCACACTCATGTACAAGCTCTGGACTGCGACTATCGAACTATTTCGATACCTAGGATGACTAGTCTATACCATGATCTTTTCGGGACAGTCATAGTGAAGTTGAATTCAGAACAGGTTGTCTCACGACAGTAACGAATTTCCTAATGTTGATGCAAATTTCAAAACTCCACCGATGTAAAAAGAACAACAAAATTTCAATATTGTTGCAGTGTTTGTAATAATAGGTGCGCTCGTTTCGGTTTGATCTGGATCAACTTCCAAATATCCAGTCGGATCCAGGGAGGGTATAGGATTTCGTACGATCAAGGTGCTCGTGTCTTTGGTACATACTTCGATCACTATTCCACTGAAGTATTTAATGTTTGACATTTGAAATCAATGGCGTTCGATTTATTTATGATCCAGACCAGAATGAAATGAACACATTTAACATATTCGCTAGGCGACTACAAAATTTTAACTACGGCAACGGGGACCTGAGATGAGAAGAGATCAAAACCACATTGGCTTACCATGATTTGCTGTTGCCGTTCAGCGTGATTTTAATGTTTTAGGTCCGATAGTGATGGTGACTTATTCCGTGGTCTTTTAGACCTACTTTTTTGCCTGACTGCGTTGCGTTCCAGTCGGTCTTATTTAAATGTTAATACCCTAGGAAAATTAGTCTCAATCATCCGCCGCCAACCGAAATTGAAAATAACATATGCAGATTCACTTAAGACGACGCTACGGGGAAATCAGCAAGTTGGGAGGCAGAGGGCAAAAGATTGCGTGCTTTGTTGTAGGCGATATCTTCGGAAACGTGACCAATGAAAGAGAAAATATATCAATTTATAGTAACTTCTTGTGGGCCGTTGTACCTTGTCCATCTATCTTAATATTGCCAAAGGTGATTCATTTGAAAGATATTTATTTATGCAGTTGCAAATTTCCGAGCACGTAGATAGGCTAGGTTGTGGTGTTGAAATGATTGCCATAAAAAATGGGGCCTTCCAATCATTTGCTGTCTTTTGGTTAGATAAATATGCAGTCAGAAGCTTATGCGGCGTTTTCGATTTTTTTGTTGTTGTAGTTTTGTGGTGAGCATGAAAGATGCGAAACAAACAATTTTTTTTCCCCAAAAATTTTTTAAATTAAAGACTTGTTTTGTGCAGTTTATCATTCAAGCCAATGTCAATTTTTTTTTTCGAAAAAGATATTTATATTGGTTTTGTATGTGCAGTAATTGACCGCTGTGAAAATTCTCGATAGAAAGTTTTCAGTATGGAATCGCCTTAACGAACGCGAAAGAAAAGGAAAGTTTTCACATGATAATTAATTTAATATTAATAATATGGTATTTCCGAATTATAATTTCTAGTTTTGAAGGACGAAATCAAAGGGACAAATTCATTACTCATTAAAAAAAAACGACTCAAGTTTCTGCAGATTAGCCAACTTTTTTATGGTCATGCTCGAGATAAAATTTTCATGTCACCATCGAAAAGACGCAACGACGAGGGGGGGGGGGGGGGGGGGGGCAAAAGACTTTTTCCATAGTCCTCCGCGTGGGCGCCCCCGGTAACGGCAGTGTATCAAACCGCTGACGGCCAATGTCTTAGCGATAAGACAGTTTGGAAAAAGGCAGATAGCTGTAGCCTGAATGGCTGACCAACACCTAAGCGTCTCAGGTTTAGTAGGATGGAATGACTTGGGTAGTTGGACCTGGAACATAGTTGTGTGAACTCCAGCACGTTTATTAAACCATCTGAAGCAGCTATCTTCCGAGGCCATCCCCTGAATGGGGTTAAGCGACGTGCTGACAACTCGTCCTTGCAAAACCACTCGCAAGTCAAGAAACCTGGAATAAAAGCCTCGGATTGGACGGATCAACAACGACGACCACGCAAACGACTAAAGGATTATATATTTCATGAAAGTTGTCCGTACAAATTTTACCGGAGGGGAAAGCATATGGAGGAGAATTCGAGAAATGTCAAAACCTGATTCGTTCGCTGGAACGCAGCCAGTGTAAGAAAATTATTTAATGATTTGATTCAGTATTCCATTTCTCACAGAGTCCGTGGATTCTTCTTTTTCAGGTTTCTTTATGAACCAGTACTTCGGTGAGGTGCAATCTATTGACACGGGGTTATCCCTATTTTTCGAGATCGTAGAGTGACCGGTACCCAAGGTTGTTCTCCGCCATTTACTTCCCTAGAATATTCAACGACAACAGGTCGAGCATCTTGTCTACGATGGCCGTAGATGGGGTGGTATGTAGAGCTTCGCTAATCGACAAGAAAGCCCTTTTCTGTACTCTCGCTAGCAATGTTCGATTAGCTTCCGTGTGTAGGGCGTTCGACCATACCACCTCTCCACGTAACAGTATGGGGCGCAGGACCGTCACATACAGCCAATGCAATACCTTGGGTTTAAGGCCCTAAGTTTTACGGATACCTATAGCCTTCCTGCAACAATAGAGCGCTATGTTGGCTTTGTTCGAGCACTTCAGATTGCTCGATTTCCAGTTTCGTTTCCTGCGTAGTATAAGGCCAAAGAAGTTAGCGCTATCAGTAAACGCAAGTCTCACTCCTATAAGATAGGCACTACGGGAGGAATGCTGCGTTTCCTTGCAATAAGGACAATATTGGTCGTGCTAGAGTTGACGCTTAGGCCGCATCTTAGTCCAGTTTGTCAGCAGAGATAGCGCATGCTGCATTACCTCGCTAAGAGTACCCGGGAACTTTGCGGAGATGATGATCGAGATATCATCAGCATAGGCCATAAGTCATTTTGCAACCGATTTCCTTCAGGCCTTTAAACAGTTTGTTGGCAGTAATGTTCCAAAGCAGCGGTGCATTTTCAACTATTCCAAGTTTTTTTTGATAGAGCAATTGCCATTGTTCTACGAAGTTTACGAGCAACCTTGGTACACAAATCATCATTTTAAACTTTCTGACCGAACTGTACCCGTCTTCTATTTACACCTTACCTATATTTTCATTACACCGTTTTGCGGTTAACCTAAGCAAACAGGTAAATTTTCACATACCAGTGCACATATTCGCTCTTGACTCGTATCTCTCTACGTACGTATCTTGCGATAACACTGAGTGTGAAAATGTTTCACATTGTGAGCCACACACTCTTGCAACAAAATGTTAGTTTGTTGCCAACTAACATTTTGTTGCAAGAGTGTGCCTCACCTGTTAACTCAGGTAAGCTAAGAAAATGTTACTAGCAACCAACTCAGGTGTGTACTGCATAGCAAAGTGATACGATGTATATTACGCTCGACTGAGAGCAACAGCCATAGCAGAGACTTTCAATCGGCGACACACTCAGATGAATACCTGAAAAGGTGAACCGTACAAAATGTCTTCGTCTCTTTTATGGGCCAGTCTTGAATCTTAAGTCGTCCATTGCTGATCTAAATCTACTGACGTGCGAGTGTGTAGATTTTTCGTAAAATTTCTCTTAAAGAAAAAAAAATTATTTCCTTCGCCAGTTTGATTATTGCTGAAGACTACTAAGATAGTTCAAGTTCAGCTTAATATTTTGCTAGTTTATCGCGCAATTGGAGTCCCACAAGGTTCGATTTCGGGTCCTATAGTGATCATAGTCGCCCCGCGAGTTTAATCTGTTCAATCGGCGTTCGTCTTACTTTCTCAACCGGGGGCTTGGGATTAATGTTGTACAAGCAGCACATACTGCGATTTGCACCTGACAAATTCCGGATTGATTGAAAATTTTCTTTACACTGGCGGAGAAAACGTCTACGCGGGGAGCTTCAGATTTCAATATTGGAATGCTGATTTGCTAGTTAGTCGCCATCTTGGGTGACTTCTGGTTTGTGGGTGTATTCTTTCAGGTGTTAATTGGGCAATGCGATTTCGATCCAATATCTCGTGAATGTCAAACGTTTTAGTTTAGATAAAATTCAGTTGTTTTTTTTATTTTCTTCAATTCAATGTGTTTAGGTGTCATTAATATGCATCTTATGCTGAAGCATGTATAGGAGCTGACGTGATAGTTCTTATATTTTGCTTCTCGATCTAGTGTTGTGCTTTTGTGGGTGTTGTTTAGTGAATTTTGTCTAGTGCGCGCGAGTATCCATCCATTCATTCAGGGACATCGCGATCATCGACAAAAAAACCTTGCATTCCCTACAACTACCGGAATTTTCATCGGCGTTTTGGATAGCCTCTTCAAGCGGTTCCGGTCAACAGTAATTGCACAGACACATTTGGGTTAAGACCAGGAAGTGAATTCTTTTGGAACAGAAAGGTAATACAATGTATAAATATTGTGGGTATGTTTAGTACTTATA
The DNA here is from genome assembly GCA_964017055.1 of Chloromyia formosa. NCBI lineage: Eukaryota > Metazoa > Arthropoda > Insecta > Diptera > Stratiomyidae > Chloromyia > Chloromyia formosa. The sequence continues at coordinate 11,961,982 of OZ024818.1, read as the reverse complement.
TAGATACATTGCAAGTACACGATTAGTCATGGTTAGTGTGCTGTAAGACAAGAATACCGTGGTAATGGTGATGGTCATACATACTTGGTATGGCATGGCTCAGCAGCTTCGACTCGTTTCAAAACCGGCCTCTTGAAACTGCAGCAACTTTAAGATATAAAATGGTCGATGCAGTGGACTAGTTCAATGCTGAAGAGTGCTCGAATAGTGCATTCAAGCGAAGAATAATTACAGTTGGAAATTTTGCAACGATGCAGTTGGTACCCAAAGGAAGGACTTTATGATCTGATTGTAGGGTATGGCCGGCCATATACCTTGGGGTATGCCTGAGCAGGTATACTTTCACAGGTCTACCGTAGTGTGTGTTGTCTCGCTGCACAGGCCAGGCCTGTACAGATGTAGCTGTGCAGGTATACCTAAGGGTAAACCTGAACGTATATGGCCGGCCTAATATAATTGAATATCAATCCTGCCGTAAGGCCTGCTTTCGTCAGGACTGGTACCCGACCAGGTATCCGTTTTCAGATAACAGGCCTGACGGCAGTACTGATAACGGGTCTGACGGCAGGTTTAATACCTGGCCTGGTATTACGTGTTAAAAAAAAACCCTTTAGACAAACATGCTGTCAGTTTGGAGGTGACTGTATACTTCTTTCTATCTTTGAAGCCGAAAATTCAGAAGTAAATGCATCTGGTTTGCAGAAGGAATGGATTAAGTATTTTATTTAATTAGTGGGATGAAGTTATTCATTTATAGGTTTGACTAATTTCCTTACAAAATTCCTTTCACCTACTTGATTTTTGTAGTAGACGTATTTTATACAATTGGTAGTATATCCGTTGTCAGTAAAAACTATGAAAACATCAATATGTTCACCGACAGGTTTTTCTTGATTTCATCTTGGCGGCTCTCTTTTTTCTCTTGACTGGAATTTGACTTTTATACATATTATTATTATTCTCTAAGGTGTGTTTCGCTGGTTTCGCTTGTTCGGCGGCTTATTTCATGGTTAGTCACCAATGCGTTTATGTATCTTTTACTTTCAATGTACGTAATGACATGCGAGACTAATGCCCTTGGCTTAATTATCATGAGTGACGTTGCCCCAGCAGTCGGTTGTAGAAACAATGATTGTATCTTATTTATACGAATGCACTCAGATACATTTTAATGTATGTATTATGTATAGTCAAAACTGAACTCAACTGCATTCACCAAACAGCAGCAATTAAAATAATGGTTAATTCAACTAGTACAGGCATTTCTGAAAGGAGTGAATGTATCTTTATTGAATAAATTATTAAACATATATTTTTGGAGTCTTTGACTTCAACTCTCCTCGGAACTCATAATAGATTGCAGTGTGGGTTGGATTGAACCGAAACCGAAATTAACGAATATAACCTTTGAGGAAATCAGCAGAATTGTGGCGAATCGTGTGTGATGATGCAGAAGAATAAGTAAATGCTGGCGTTCATGAGATCACACAAGGTTACTTAGGTTCATTTTCCAGGTGATTGTACTGCTCGGAAAACATACTATGTATAGTGGAGGTAGCGTAAGTTGGTTATGTTTGAGATGATGACTGACTGGAGCCACCTTTTTTAGAAGGGTAGAGTCAAACATACAGAGATTCATGTGAATGGTGAATGGAGAACAATTGTTAAATTGACTGTTTAAATCACATATCTGGTACTATTCATAATAGTAGGTAAAGAATATTATATGTACTACTGACTGTCTGGTATGGAATAGTTGCGTTTTTACCAGATGCATAAAAAGATAACAAACGTGAGTTGAACCAATGACATTTTAACGAGATTTTATCGATTAAATTCACACCGACGAATGGTCGTTAACTTGAGTTGTGTATTTATTTTTATAAGTACATACTTGAACTGACTGGTAATGTTATTTAGGCACAATATTGGCTATGAGATAAATGTTCGTTATTATTATCTATTTTTCGTCAGCCAATTTGTTCTCGGTAGGATATAACCTTCGGCGACAAGCGCGGTTATCCCCATCTGTTTGCTGATTTTCACCTATACTATTCATACAAATATAAATGATCTTGATCACCAAACTGAGGATGATCTATTCACTAACTTCTGGAAGGATATCTTTTACAATTCGTTAAGGAATGCTCCTAAAATGACACCCAATCCCTCGGAAATGTTTCATGTTTAGTCCTTTTGAGTTTGCCGCAAATGTGGAGAGTATTTGGTATTACCATTTGCCATATCAGACCACCTATACGTCTGGTTTGGCATTACAATCTGGAATCGATGCAGCGTCTTCAGGACTATTAGAAGCTGACTTGTTGGACAGCACGTTAAAAACTGTAATTCAGCTGGAGGTATTTCATCTAAACAATGCGTGGATTTCTTGCTACAACTACAGCGATAGTGAATGAAGCATGGCCGCGGCGGGATTCGAACCCACAAAACCGGTATGATGAGACTAACTCAACTAGTCATAGTGGCCAATCTTTTGAACCTGCTCCATACGCAGGACCACTTCACAGTCGAAAAATATGCATTTTCAATAGTTCCATCTGTCGGTGGACTGTATTTAATCTACAATAAATAGATGAACAAATTACTGATTGTTTTTTTTTTGTTAGAAAATTTACGTTCAATCTTGCTGGAAGAAACAAGTAGGGAGTTTTGCGGTCGCTGATTATCAAATTTGGGGTAGTGCTGCCGACCTAAGACTTCGGTCCCAGATCAGATCCGATCCCAACCGCAAAATTAGCGGGTCATACCATGGCTAATCGGCTTCATTCATTCGTAAATACATTCGTAAATAAATAATAATAGTAGGTACGCAGGTTTCTGTCATCTACACTGAGTTCAGAGTCGGTTCACCTGAACCGCGACATGAGTAGGTAGTATCATGACTAGCCTTAACGCACTGAGCTACCGGGCCGCTGGCTCCTGCAGTGACCCAACATTTTTTGGGCGGTCTTCCTGGCCTTGTTTCTTAAATTTAAACAACAAAATCTCAAAAAAAATAAGGAATTTCCCCTTCAAATGCAAAATGACAATGTCTTCAGGTTTGGGAAAATATTTCAAATCAATAAAAATATTATTAACTGGACGTGTCGAAGATTGTCGTGCAGAAGTAGTCAAGGTCCCGTTTTTGACTGTAAATGGAGGGTGACGCCATCAGGCAAAGAAGACTTCATAAGCTAAGAAGAGGCATGTGCTTTCTGCATCTCAGTTCAGGAGAAGTCGGTGGGGCGTTTGCTGCTCGTTGCCCATGTTAATTTACATGAATCACATTTCTTTGAAAAGATAAAAAAAAACAGCAAGGGTTTTAAAATAGGGAATTAAAAAAGAGAAAAAAGAAAATAAAAATGGGAATACGAAATGAAATTTGTGCCGCCGACTAAGCTGCTCTTGTCAATTTTATGAGTCCAGAGGCCTTAATTCAGTTATGGCTAACGCTAAAACTCTATCGTCAAAGTTCTTTAAATTGCTTTTGGCGTGAAATACGTTGCTAATTTGATTAATTTATTCCGTGCAATTTAATCGGCGCTACAATTTGGCATCTAAATGAGTTTCATTCCACCGCAAAACTCATTAGTCCCTCGCCCTATCGGTTACAGACGCTGCACAAGATTGTCCCGTAAAAATAAAACACCGGCGACTATTTGTTTCCTTCGCCCTATAACTCTTGGTAATCCATGACATAACGGACAATGCACGTATTGGGGTCTTAACTCCAGGCCCCTAGATTGAGAGAGGGGCTGCGGTTGCCAAAAGGCCCACTGGCACCGAGATAAAACGGTCCATTGTGCCCTCCAGGCCCCTACAATTGGACTTAAAATTAGTCTAAAAAAATAAACATTTCTAGGAGACTCAAATAATCAGACGTCCCTCGCCAACCTCCCAATCCTAACCAAAAATCCTATTATTCTCAGATCACGTCTACATCATGGATTCACTCATCAGGAGCTGCCTTAATCCATGCTGTGAGCAACTCGTGAATAAACACAGTAACATTTTATTGGATGAAATTCGCACTCGGGTCGTGTAATGCACACTATGTAAGGTGTTAGCATTGCACTCAGGGACGTATTCGAATTTAGGTCGGAATACTAACTTGGCTTGGTCGAGCTGCTTCCCCAATGAATTAAGGCGGCTTCTGAAGAGTGAATCCATGGTATGTACGAAACCAAGCAACAGGAATAATTAAATTCTAAATCAAAATTAAACTAGCTGACTCAACAATTCAATTTCAAATAAATTCGTGGATGAATCAATGTTCAACTATCTATCAATGGCAAGGAATTTGAGCCTTGCTTGTAAGCGAATGAAAACAAAATATTCGAACAGCATACCAGGCCAAGCTGCACGTAAATATTCGTAATATTCAAAAAAATATAATACTATAATCCATGTAGAATTATTAGCTTTCAACATTTTGTCCAATTAAATATATTTAGTCTAATTTTTCTTCCTGATATAACAAAAAATATCACAAAGTATCCGGGCGTTTTGCCTCCAAATTTAAGAAACATAGTAATAAATCATATCTAACCTTCATGCCTGAACGTGTTAAAAGATACAAGTCGAGAGCTACTCAACTATCCATACTACTCAGTGAAAACTATTTCCTAAGCCTTCCTTCAAAACGTCTATAAAAAAAAAGAAAATCAAATGCAAATTTTGATACACAGACTAATAAATTCAACTTAATTTGCATAGACTCCGCCATCAAAATTCACTATCACTATCTGTTCAAAATCTTTTCGAGAAGAAAAAGAAAGATGACCAGGAAAGTGTCATATCAGCACGAAAACAATATACATATACAGTAAACTCTCGTTAAAACGAACTCGGATATAATGAACCCCACCTTAAAGCGAACCAACATGGAACCCCTTGGAAAAAATCATTGATTTCCTCATAATAAAATAAATATCTGGCGCAACATTACAATTAATGGACCAAGTCCTCGGGATGATTTTTATGATCAGGACTGTGTACTAAGAGGTGTATGATCAGCAACACGCTCAACGCCACAGCTACTTTAACAGCTGAATGGGCTCATAGTGCGACACGTAAATCCCCTTTCATCAAAAAGAATACTGCCTTCAGTAGGATTCGAACCAGGAGCCCATAGAGTGCACGGAAGGCGAACATGCTAACCGCTGCGCCGTCCAGACTTTTTCATAGTGCCTTCGTTAAATTCTTGTACAATATGCCTTAGCCCCTTATTGGTGCTGCCTGATAACTGCCTTAACCCCTCCAGGGCATGGGCGCGTTAACATCTCTAGCATAGCAATACCTTGATGACGTTTCGGTATAATATCAATTTCGCTAGCATACAACTCATAATAGTGCGGCAAACCGCGTCAACTATTCCTAGGAGGCTAAGTTGACGTTTAGCTAGCATAAAGTGATTTCGGGCGGTGTTTGTTGCTACCATGCACCTCCTGCCAATTGCGACAGGTCGGTTGTTGTCTTACGCCTCACACCATAGGGAGAAGACAACACAAACATTCATTGGCCAGCGTGGTGTTCGAATCCGTTAAGCCTGTGAAACATCATACTGACACCATAACGCACTGAGCTAACCTAAATTTGGTACATTGGGCGATGCATTATTGTTCGTGTTTTGGCTAAAGGCCGGGCCACATATGTCATACACCCATCCGATCATACTCCTGTCCGATTTTGCCCCAAGAATCGGATCGGTGCGTGATCCGAATGCGCTGAACACACATATCATACACCGTTCCGACTCCATTCAGATCTATCGGTACAGCTCTTCAGTCTGGTCATACAGTACACGGTACTTCCTGACCTCTTCGATTAGCTCCTCCGGTTTTATAGTCGTCATTAGCACAAAAATCCACATTAACACAAATGCTATAAAAAATTTACACGCGTCGTGTGCAGCCGGAGAAGAAAATCTTCCTCCAAACTAAATTCAGGGGTCAAATTGCAAATGCAATCGAAACTGCGCAGCTGTCCCGCACGAAACTGAAACACAAAGAGAAATACGCATCGATGGACACATCATGCAGCCGGAAAACGAATAGTCTACACAATCGGAGCATGATCGGATACTGGATCGGAGTCTGGTGGGAGTATGATTGGTCGCGTGTCGGAAATGTGTGAACTAACGCATCTGAAATTCCATGTCATTTCCCTCTCATACACTCGTCCGACTGTATGATCGGAGTATGATCGGATGGGTGCATGACATATGTGGCCCGGCCTTAATATGTAGTGTTTTTACCATTGTAGTGACTGGGTTACGCTAAGTGGTTCGTGTCTTTGATCAATAGTGGGTTTTAAATTGAGATAATTTCGCACTCCCCTTGCATGGGCTCCGCTCGCTACGGGGAGGCTTAAGGGGTTCCACGCTCGCTCTATACGCTAAGCCAAAACGTGAACAACGATGCGTCGCCCAGAGAAATAGGAATATGTATACCTAAGGAACTACTGATTGTCCACTGTCTTGGAGTTGGTTGTAATGAGGTTTTACTGTATATGGTAGCATAGGGGAAAAGTCGTAAAAATTCCACAGAATTTATGTACATATCTTGTATTGTTTTCTTTACAAGAGAGCATCATTTTTAACATATTTTTACAAGATGTCATGGAAAATATGTATACGGAAACAGAAAGCGTTTTAAATTCAATATGTTTCGTGAGTGTAGTGTATCTGTATCTTTTTTTATTATGAATGAATTGGTGCCGCCATGTATTTATACATGAATACATCCATGCTGTATCTGGATTCATTAGCTTTTGTCTGACGATTCGCATTGAGGAAATTAGTAGAAATCCATTGAATGGGCGTGTAATTTAGCTGTAGTATGCATGCAAGGTGCAATCCATCATGTTGCCATTGCTGTAGACTTTATGAAATGTTACGGTCATACTTTTCATATATGAGAACCTGCTGTGTTTTCATTATCGCTCGTTGCAAACGACTACGGATGTGCTGCACGGCTCTTTTTCGCACAATTGTTGCTGATTTTACAGTGTATAGTCTCTGAACTTTGTTCATTATCAGGAAATCTGAAAATTATTTGTAATTTAACTACGGTTCATCAAATTCCATTGTTTTATGCCAGGGGTTGTGTGGGGCAGTCTGATAGTGAAACAAATTTTCTCAATGAATCGTAGCTGATAGCATAATTGAAGTTGTGAAAGAGGCTTCCTGCCGATACAGTGGATAATTGAAGAGAATTTGCTGGATGTGTATAATTAATTGGGCAATTGATTTAATATTGTTTGATTGGTATAATCAATATGAAATGTACTTTCTACGTATGTTTATTTACTATTTAGTTTCTATTTTTCTAGTTAAGATTCCATCATCTTTAAATCATAATCGGTTAGGCAACCATTGTTTTCTTTTTTTGTTGTACTATTGTGGTAAATGCCCTAAAAACACATTCATTTCGGATAATGCGTTACTCTAACGATTTACTGTACACGATATCAAAGCTATTCATGCATACAAATCGACTTCAAACCATTCCAATGCAACAAATTACAAAATTCAAAGATACTCAGTATTCTAACTGAACTGATATGCATTTTAAGTCCCGCATAAAGCGACCGCTGCTATTATCGGTAACATTGTTTTTCTGAATAAATTACTATTGAACGAGTTTAACCGTTTCGCGGTTTAAATCGGAAGTCCATAAAAGATACAAAATTGTATGTAGTCAGATGCCCATATAAGCTGGACCTCATCGTTACATGAACATTGAACACTTGTAATAGTAAGCCGCATGAGGCTACCTTTTCTGCGTACTTTGCACTATCATTTTTTATATTTGTATTTTCATTGATTTCTCGTGGATTACGGTGAAAATTCTGTAGCGGTATATGCTACACGAAAGATTAGCTCATTCTACAATATCTATTGATGATGCTATGATATTGACAGACTTGATAGAACTGATTCGCTCCTCACGGTGGGCATTATGTATTAGTAAAAAAAAGTAATTTATTAAAAATTGATTCCATTAAAATGAATACCAGGTATAGGTAGTATGGGTCTTCATTTAGTACACCTAACGGACCTCGAATGAATGAAAATTTAGTTCAATTTACACCAAATAACCAAAAATCGTGTCAGTGTGTAAAATTTGAAACAAATCATCCAATTTGTGTATCTTTTTAACTCAAGGTAATATCTTGAAATGTGTTAAAATTTTCTCAAAGGTCTTGGAAAGTTTTTTTTTGGAACAATGGCATGATTATTTCACAATTTTATGGGCTCATCACTAGATTTCATTTTGTGGGAGTTGTGCTATTACAATGAGGAGATTTTCCCAATTTGACAGTAGAGTCGACTTTGACACTGGTGACTTTATGTTCGGAGTATACCTGCCAAGTGGATCACAATTTATGTTTATCTTTTTTTTTTTTTTTTATAAATTGCTTTCATTATGCGACTTAAAAATGTGTTCATCTGGGATGACTTGTAACTACAATACTAAAAACAAAAGATACATTAGCTTATGGCTTGTTTATTGTCTGTAAATTAGAAAACTATTATTGCTACTGTTTTTGTTTAAAAAAAAATGGATGGAGCCATTGTTGTCAAAGAAGATATATTTAGCATATAGTTAGAAGTCTTTTTAGATGATGAAGGTTATTTAAAATAATGCAAACTCGGTCAATAACTTCAGATACATTTATTTTCATGGTAAACGATTGCAGCATCCCCGAATGAATAGAATGCCACAATTGCAGTTCAAGAAGGCCTCTTTTCCATTGTTTTGTCCCAGACTACCCTTGGCAATTATGATAGCAATGGTGCGGCCACGAGTCTGGAATGCATTGGAGCAAATGTGGAGAGATTTTGGCTAAGCAAACAAAAAAAACACAACAAGCCCGAATATCTCGAAAACTATTGAAGATACGAAAAAAAGGTGTGCTAACCTTTTTTATTAAACTGTTCAAGATCTTTCATTTTGTCTCAGACATTTTTTTCCTGAATTTTAAAATTTAATATAAATATTAAAATAGGGGTTTCCCATAATTTATGTTTTCGACTTTGGCCAGGTTTTTTTTTGCGACTCTACTCTGCGTTTTTTTTTTTACTTTTACCTGGGATCTTCAGTACCTTCAAGTTCATAATTTTTCTATAGTTTTCTGGCGTTTGGTTGTAGGTGCAAGTTTTATAAATTATGAGATTGTGAACTAGTTTCAATAATTTCGGTTAAGTAGTTTTTTTTATGCCGCCTGTATGGGTCGTGCAATTGGACTAGTTCATAGCGATCTATACCTCTAATTGATATCATCCTTCTCTGGCTGTTTTCTGATGTTGGTTTTTTCTACTTCGTGTTCTTCGGCAATTAGCTGGTTCCATTTAACATTCAATTTCATGATAAAGCGGGATATTACGAAACTTTGGAGTAAACATTTTTCACAAAAAAATCAATAATTGAGAAAATAATAAATTGCAATTGAAAGAAGAAATGAAAAAAAAACTTAATAAACCATAATTTGCCTAAGAGCACAAAAAAATAATGCAACGTGTCTGCCCGCATGAAAAATTTAGACCCAGTGGTGCTCGTTTTATACGAGTAGTATTCACTTGCGTTGCTACATTGCATATAATGTACTCTAATGTAACAAGTTTTGTAATTATCTATTTGTAGACATTTTGCCATATTTATTACCGCGTCAATGGCCAATGTAGCTTTGGCAATAACGATAATAGTGTACAACATTGAGGCTGTTTTATATGACCATAAAGTGAAAGAGAAACTCAGTCGAGATCAGAAGACATTTCCGAAGGTCTACTTTTGGAGTATGACAAGTTTTTCGAGTTTTTTTTTCGCAGATATTGCAAGTACGTTGCACTTTCAGTTTAATGACCATGCATGCAAAGCGGCTTTTCAGGGTGGTGGAAGGCATTCAAGAGCTGCAAATTGTCAGCGAAAATACTTGTGTTACTACTCGTATAAATGTTCATAAGCACATCTTTTTCCAGTAAAATGAGGGCTTAGCACTTCGTTGAAGTATCGATCTGCTATCAAATTGCCATTAGTGATCACAACTAAATCGCTTTTGTCATTTAAGGAAGTATCGACGAACACCATATTGAATCCATTGCCAAAATGTGATGTGCGTTGAAGAGCACAGAGAAATTTCCTCTTCTTCAGACTCTAGCTCGACCATCATTTCCACACAGGATTTTTTTTTTTCATTTTCATCGATTCATTAAAGAAGAGAACTTTCTTCAATGCCCGGTACTCCAATTGCCGTTGTTCCTCGCCAACCGATGTTGGGCGATTTTGTGCTTTATTGTTAATCACGGTACTTTTATTAGATATTTCGAAAGCAGGCAACTTTCCCCCCAGGCGATTAGGTGGGGCATGTCTGAGGTCAATTAGTATGAAGGAGCCGTGTTTCGACGATTTTTGACGGCGTTTAAGCGTATAAATCGGTTCTCGCTGTAAGATATTGCTCTTGGTCAGCCCTGTGCTCGTCTTTTTTTGAATCGTCTCGTCTCCTGGAACCTTTCCCAAACTCTATGGATGATAGAATGTCTCACTTCAAGCCGGCGGCTCACTTCGCGGAATCGATGGCCTTTCTCTAGTAATATCGCAGACCTACACACTTCAAATTCGTCGAGATAACTTCTAACACCTTGTGGAGGATCCGTCATTTACTAGACTATCGTAAACTTTAAAGAAACTGACAGAGATATCGAAAATAACGACAGAAAAAACAAGCGACTCTTTCATGTTTGGTTATATGTAGCCAAATTTACCGTCACCAAAAACTAGACTCGGCTTACTTATTCGCATTATTCGGAAGAATTCGGCGTTTTTTAAAAGTGGCCCTTTAATTGTTTTGTTGTCCGTATATACATACTTTATATCGCCTTCTGTGCGTTGCAAACTTCATAGCAAAGTTAATATACCCTACTTCGTGAAGGGTATCAAATGTCAGAGTTACACAAGCGGCGACTAGTGATTAAAAGTAAATCATCAAACCGCTTTATAATTATAATTTTTTTACAAACTAATCCATGATAAACAATAATTAACCAATCCATTAAATTTAATAATTGGATATTCGAAATCAGCATCATGCCAATGATCTGTGAAAAATTCACGGACGATTTATATTGAAAATTAATTTATTCAAATTATTTATTTCAAATTGGACGAAAGCGTTTTTTGACATTTACGAAAATATATACCTACACGTAAATCAGGCTTCAGTGAAACAACTTCATTTACAGAAATTAATGATTTTAAACATACAAAATTCAATGAATCTGTCTCCGGATAAATTAGCACTTCACAAGCAAAGCTAACTCGCCAACAAAAAACGAATTAGTAGCATTTTTTTAATGAAAAGCACTTTCTTCCTACCTCGTACCTGTACCCGGCATGCTGACCCAGATCCAATTGAACAGAACAACATCGATCAAAATTACAAAAACGTCACCATTCCACTTATCCGTATAATTTTGTATTGAAACAGATAGAAGAGATACTGAACTTACATCGCATATGTCTTATTGTATCTATAAAATCGCCTATAGTCGGTTAATCTGTCTACTGGTATAGTCTAGCTGTCATCTCAAAGTCTTCTAATCACTAGCAATTCACACGATTGAATTGACCCTAATTACATGAACTGGTAAGCGTAAGCACGAAGAGAGCTGACGAACTTTCCATGAATAGGAGAATCGTATCCAACGTGTAATATAAAGAAAAGATTATCATGCTATAATCTGCGTTACCATGCGAAACGCGTATACTATATGTATGTGCATATCTGTGCTAGATGCCACTTTTTTAACTAAAAAGAGTTCAAGTAGCACAAGAGAGTATGACAGGTTGGTGAAATAAAGAAGAAATTGAAAAAAGAATGTCTATCTTATTGGTAGTCTGGTCAACGCTTCATTATTGACTTTCGATACAATGAAGTGGAGCAGGGCCATACGCCAGGGGGTGTTGTGTTCAATTCAGGGAAATTATCATTTCTGGACGTACAAATGATGCCGACGCCGCATCACTTTCGCTACTCCCAATAGTTCCAATAAAAAAAGTAAACTCTTAGATTTCACGAAGTTCCAAACTATACCTTAGTTTGTTCTTTATCTATGCTCACTGAATGGTGCCGTCTTCTCTTGCTCTTTGTCCAGAGTGCCTCCCAGTAAACTATTCGATGGAATAAGGGATGGTACTTAAGAATTTTTTTTGTGTGCATATTTTACTGGAGCGGCCACCAAAGGACGTCTATGGGAATCAGTTGACGCCCTCATGTGTAGAGATGTTTTATAATATTGTTGGAATGTATGGATAAATTTGCATTTTCAGGCTTTTCAGTGGTATTATTTGGAAATGTTAACTAACAATATTGAAAATTAAGTAATTATGTTACATATTATATTTTGGCCATTTATCGGCACGAAAATCTTGATCGTTATCAATGCATTCATACTCGTATACTAAGTATAGCGTGTTGCATCATCCCCAATTAATTCTGTTTAATTTTGATTGCGAAAGCTCACCATAATTTTCCATATATGCATTTCGTTATTATCATTTTGATGTCAAAAGCAAACATTTCAACGGTTATCATCACTCCGCCGTTGATACATTTTATTCAAATTAATCATTCACCGCAAACAGCAACATAGCGCTCGCTTGATTTTAGAAAGGGTTGCGTAACAACTCTTACAAACAACAAACATTATACATACTCATTACTACGAAATTAGAATATGTATATACAAATTATTTAAATATTACAGAATCGTGGCGAAAACATTCGCGATGCAAATATTTGTTGTGGGGATGTGTGTGCAACAAATGGAGTTTGAAATATTCCCTTTTCTATCATATATTTTCGATGGAATAATGGGGAATCGTGCAATGCCTTTCAAATTTATTATGCAGGAATCCCATCCATTCTAATTGCTGATGAGAACTAAGTGTGGTTTCACACGATGAGTCTATGAGTGGTTGAGATATGAGTCAGCATAGGCTCCCTTACAAAGTTAAATCAGCCCTTTCAGTCGATTAGCCCGTAAGTTGGTCAACGACTCGTGAATTCACCAACCGATCTGAAAGGGCATGAGCTCAAATGGATGTTTGAATCGGTGAGTCAATGAGTCCGACTTACGTCGTCCATTTAAGCCCAACTGAAAATCCATCAGTCAATGAGTCCACGAGTCGCCAATCGTCTGAAACCACCCTTGCGCTTCGTAAACCATAATTTATGATTTTTTTTTCAACATGCAAATAATATCGTGATTAACATTTCTTTTCTTCTTTTGTTTCAGGATCACCTTGGCACGTTGATATTATGTCATCGCCCGGTCTAACCCCTTTGGGGGACTCAACACGTCTAGTACCGGCTAATACGCCGGCGGTTTTTGAGATACTGCCGCCTCCTGGATCAAGCCTTAGTCGAGGCGAGTGTCTAGCAACAGTCCAATCACCCAGCAAGACTAAAGTTAATGCTAGAGTCACCCACGAGGCGGCAAATGGTGCAATGCGTATTGAATTCGTACCGAAGGAAGTTGGCACGCATATTATTGAAGCGTCAATTAGTGGCAATAAATTAGATGGCGGTCCGCTAATTGCAAAAGTCTACGATGCAAGTTTAATACAAGTGACAGATGTTAATGGCGGTGTTGTGGGACAACCGTGCCAATTCAGAGGTATGTATGGATACAAAAAATACTAAAAAAAAATGATATAAGCCCAATCAATAAGGACACAGTTTATTTTTTTTTTAAAGACTGGAGAGAAAGCAGTTTCAATAACGTTTTTTGGTTACTCAGCTTACGATTTGATTAAATTCGAATACGAGATCGTAACGTAAGAATAGTTGACGCGCTCTACCTTTTTTTCATGTAGCAGGGTGGGAATCTTGCATAAGATACCGACGAAGCCTCGTTTAGCCTACAGATTCCTACTGACTAGACCTGAACCTGCGGGACCACCTCTCAGTATTATTTCACCGGGCTGGGTTGGCTAATTAACGACGTGTTTACTTTCTCCTACGGGAATTACTTGTGGATATCCCAAAAATAATGCAACTCACTGCATCCTGATCTTAGCATATGTTCCAGCAAGTTCTATGGGCTAATAGCTCCGCCCAGTTCTACTTCTAGCTAGCTTATGTCGATGTTACGAAAACCGTGGATAGTGAAACAACACACGATTCGCTTCCTCTACGACTCTCTTGCATTTTTGGAAGTGTGGCGATTCATCCAGCTTGAATCTATGTAGGTACTCCCTGTATTCATTATGGCCCGTGAGGGAGTCAGCCAGGATGTGGTTTACTTCACCGTGCTTTTGGTTCACCCACCTGTTGATCAGCGGGATGAGAGTATATGTCCAACGGCGTGGATTCCTGATCCAAACCCTCCTTCCATTAACCCACGTTCCTGCGGCAGCCGGTTCTTCGCACCGGAACGACCCGTTTTTCAACGGCCAAGAGCTGCCCCGTCGATGCAAGAAGCACTGCAGTATTGGAAGCATCGCTACCACAATAACAACAACGAAACTAAACACCAACTCGTCCTTCAATTCCTATGGCAATTACAACACCATCAGGAAGGATAGGGTGTCAAACGCTGGTGGTGGAATTGCTTTTCTAATCCACTACTCAGTACCTTATCGAGAAATTGACGTCACAATGGACGACAACTTCATGGAGAGCAGGCCATAACCATTCAGTCGGGCAATACTGATATTGAAATCTACAACATACACATACCACCTGTATCCAGTTGTCCCTCGGCATACAATGTTAATATCATCCCACTGCTCACTGGCCAATATCGTCTCCTACTTGGTGACATCAGTGCTCATCACGAATTGTGGCACTCTAACCTCGACAACGATGCCAGAGGGGCTACTATAGTTGAACAACTTGATGTATCAGATTTCTGTCCTCTCAATGACACATTCCACTAAACATTCCACCGGTCCTAAGTTCCAGTATTGCTCGGTATGAAAGTCCGCTGAAATTATTTCCCTGTGTATGCGGTAGTAATCCGCATTACTGATGCGAAGCTTTATACAGAATAAGTAGTCGAAGGTAAGCTCAATTTCCAAAAACCAAAATACCGGGAGCAAGGGGTGCATATTTGACACTTTCGTATTGCAAAGAAAACAAAAGATTTGGATGAATAACGGAAGCGAGGAACTTTTTTTTTAATAATTGTTTTGATTTTCATTGGTGTAGCGTTTTGTTCACAAATGGAAATACAAGCAACTACTAGCGAAGAATCTAAGCCTTAGCCGTCTTTTTAATGCTTTGCCCACAACTCGCATTCAAAATCGCGATCTACAAACAATGTCTCTGCGACGACTGCTAGCAGGTCTAAGGCCTATACGCTTCAGCCAGGCTGAAGCATTTATTTTGATTTTCCTATAGAAAATAACTGAACATGTGTAAAAACTAATTATCTGTTATAGTAGTTGGGTGGTTAATCGAAAACTTTATATTTTCTGCTGTCAGTATAGGTAGAATCGACCCAAATTTAACACAAGTTCACGTAGTCTTAACTCTATTCATTAATACTTTTACCACATGCTTTTAGTAACGAGTTCATTTACATTTTTTCCACTTTTTTTTACAGTCGATGCTAGTGCCGCCGGCGAAGGACAATTGGAAATATCAATCAATGAAGGCGAAGTACCAAATCATGTTCAAGTTGTAGGCGGTGGACGTTGTTTGGTCTCCTTCACACCGGAACAAGCGAAACCCCATCAAATCGATATAAAATTCAACGGCGAAACAGTTCGAGGCTGTCCATTTATTTGCTCCGTGGCCGACACCAGTCGCGTTATGCTGAACCTCTCCAATTTAGAGTTGATACCACTAAATCGACCGGCATCGTTCCATATCACGGTGAGTGGGGGTGGTGCCGCCGAATTGGCGGTAAGCGTACGTGGACCACAGGGCGAATTGCCAGTGCGTGTAACAGGCGATATTCATGCTGGTTTCACTGCCGAATTTACACCGACCCATGTCGGAGGACATACAATCAATGTCGAATATAATGGATATCCTGTACAAGGTACACCATTCCTGGCCAAAGCCTATGATGCCGGACGTGTTGTAGTGGGCAGTGTATCACGTGGAACGGTGGGACGTCCTGTGCAATTTACTGTTGACGCGGGCGATGCCGGCGAGGGAAATTTAGAGATAACAATAGCGGCCAAAGGTCATAATATTCCGACTCAAGTTCATCCACAAGGAAATGCAAGGTACGATGATGTTCATATCTAGCCGTAGAATGAACTAATCTAATTTAACGATTTTTTTTTTCGTATTTTTCCTATTCAGGTTCTCCGTATCATTTGTCCCTGCTGAATCGTGCGAGCATATAATAAATGTGTCGTTTAATAAAATGCCAGTGCCGGGTTGTCCGATTTCCGTGAATATTACGGGTGGAACGTCCGGACCGCAAGTATCGCTTGGCGGTCCAGGACCAGTACACCAAGCCAATTCGTTTACGATCAATCATCCGAGTGGTCGTCTCGAAGACATTGAAGTGAATGTTGAAGGTAAGCAAAACGACGTCTTATCTGTTAGGAGAGAGATTCTCACATGAAGAAAAACCTGAGAGTGAACAAAAAACTTAAGAAATGTATAAATGTAAATTTTTTCCTGTAAATTTAAAATTTCCATGTAAAAAAATCAGTCACAAAATTTTATCATCAAAAATCATTTTTTTTTTGGGTTTAATCTCATTTCATAGTTTTTTTTTTTTTAATTTCTAAGGCGAATGCAAAATCAAACTTTGTGGTTCGTCTGAAGGAGATCTTACTCCGACAGGTGCCTTGAATCACATTTGATACTGAGATGCACGTTTCGGCAATTAATCAGTCTATTCTAATTTTTCTGTGCACCTTTATGACCATTAAATAGGCATGGAAATAAATCATCAACTTTGGATGCAAGTTGCTTGTTCGCAGCGTTTCTGCTTGTATGAGTCTTCAATATTGTCAGAAGTTTTTTTTATTAATTAGCCACTGTGAACTATGTATGTTTGGAGATTATTCTGTAGAGCTAGGAACCAATGAGAACGGGGTAGACGCGTCTTATTGACGGTTGCAATGGAGATCGTGTACAAGGTGTTAATGGATTTTATACTTTTGTGTGTGTCTATAGATCTATTGTGATATTGCTCTATAATCTAGGGAGCCAATCTAAATCTGTTGACGTAGCCGACTCTTTACAATAAAATAAATACGAATGATGACCAGCTTTAATGGAGACTATGTCTCGTCTATAAGAAACACTACTTTGCCTTAATTTCTAGTGGGACATAGCGCGTCAACCACTCCTGCGCGCCATCGTACTCTGTTCTGGGCAATGGGGAGCAACTCTTCAAACGATCACAGATCGACGCATGTGATTTTAGGACCCCCTCTTGATCGGCCTTGGTTAAATTATACCATTTCATGGCATGTAAAGCAAAGCAGTTATCATCCTTCCGCAATGTGTGACCTATCCACTGCTATTTTCGCCTGCGAATCAATACGTCGATTGGCATCCCGTACAACGACTTAGCTCTTCGTTCGATATTGTTTCAGGACAGAAAATTTTTAGAATTCGACGAAGACATGAGTTGACGAAAACTTGCAGTTTTCTGGTAACTCTTACGGAAACTTTCCATGTACTGCTGCTATACAAAAGCACAGACAGTACCAGAGAGCGCAACAGGCCCAGATTGATGCTGAGATAACTGCTCTGTCAGATTTTGGACAGCATGCCGTATGCAAATTTAGCATTTTCGGCAACAATGCTACCCAGACGAAGTTGTTCATTCTCTCCACCGACTGACTATTAATATTGATGGCACTAGGTGCAGAATTTCTTTTTCGCAATGGTCGGGCTAGAAACTTTAGTCTTGTTGGTATTAATCTTTAGTCCAATTTGTTTGCCTTCCTCTCAAGATCTAACGTCATTGCTGACGGATCCATGATTTTGTGGGAGAGTAGGCATATGTCGTCAGCGTAGTCAAGAAGTTGTAGATACGATATTAAAGTCCAGTGAATTCCTCTGTCTAGTTCGAATAGGGCTGCATGCAATCAGAGTTGCTTTAACTTTTACTCAATTTACCAATTTATTTGATCTGACAGAAGCTCATAGGAACAGCTATATTCTGTCAGATCAGTTGGTGTGAGTATAATTCAGAGCAACTCTGATTTAAAAGTTAGATTGTTGTTCGAAAAAGAGCAATCTCGGTGCCAATCGAAAACGACATATGTAATTGTGAAAATTCCCTTTAAAAAAAATAGGAATATCCGTACTAGCAGTCTTAAAAAGTATATTAAATGAAATTTAATTTCGTTCAATTTTTGTTTTGCTTTGATTCATTGTGTTCAAGCCAACTTGCATCCAATTTTTTCTATTTCTCGGTACTTTCCAAATAAAATAAAACATATTTTCACCATTTTATAATTTGTACATAAACCTCATCAATTTTCTCTCTCTCTATATATAAAACTAGTATTTAATAATGATCTTTCTACTATTTGTTTATTATTATTGGTTACAAATGCATAAATCACAATTTCTTACTTGTATATCTGTATATTTCAGGGCGACGAAGACTTTTGTACTAGACTTGTTTTATTTCGGACAAACGTTTATCTATAGTTTGTTGTGTTTATTTTATTTTTATAATTTATCTTAACAAAACAGAGAACTGCTACTTATCGCTATAATTTCTTAAAGAAGCTTATTTTGACTAACATGCGCCTAGGTATCTTAGAGATATATTCTTGATGAAATTTCCAGATTATCATGAGAATTCAAATTAATTTCTTGTTAACGGCTACTAGATGTTTTTTTAGTTGACAAATTTAAGTATAAGTTGTTGGATAGACAACAACCGACTAATTTAAGCGGTCGAACAAATTACTTCCTTTTTTATAGAATTATTATAATTTAATTATTACTGAGTGCGCTACTAACATTGCATTGGGTTTTAATATGATATTGTAACAACCCTCGATAGTATTTGAACGTTACTTCGTTGATGCACTTTTGGTAACCCAAGATGAAATAAAATTGTCTAGACAAACGTGTGTGTGTGTACATGACTTGGTGATGGACTTAATTTGTGCCATAAGTTCTTATTCTTCTCTACTCTAATGTATTCGCATAACTGTAGCAAACTTACTCATACTTTCCTTGTATCATAACATTTTTTGAGTGCGCTTTGTTCTCCTAAACAATGTCGACCAACTTTCGACAAAAACTTCACAGACCTATACCTACTACCTACCAAAAATCACAAATCACGTTCAATTCCACTCTATTTTGCATAATGCTGTGACATGCATAAAATATGCGAAATCTATCAAAAGAATTGTAAAAAATGAACTGTTGAATCGAATAAAGAGAAAACAATTGCTGATTTTTTTTTTGTAAAATAAATTAAAAAAAGATATTAAATAGCAGAATCGTCAATTCAAGATATTGGTGAAATTAGTGCAACGTAAATAAAGAAAAAAAAACTTCTTCTCTCTTCAACTTTCCGAATTTCGTTGCAATTGGGATGATACGAATCAGGTCCGTCTGGACAATCCGTACCGGCTCAAGTTCATCAAACGGACGAAGGTGTATTTAAGGCTGAATTCGTACCGCGATCGGTTGGTGAGCATCGTGTCAACGTTATGGTGAAAAGTCAGCCAACGGCTGGAAGTCCATATGCAGCAAAGGTAAGGAGATGGTTAGACGCCAGTGGTATAGTTAAAATTGCTAAATTTTAAAATGAAATGAATGTAACATCGATATCAGTAGATGTGTAATGTAAACCCCTTTTCTAAAAATTGCAAGTAGATATCATATGAGTATTGTATACCTATACATCGAGTCAAGCCTATTCGTCAATCCGGCCATTATAAGTGAACATGTTTATCTAATCCACGAAGTGATAATACCGCGCAGAAAAACAACAACATCAACATACCCTGGACTTCCCACTTGGTTATTGCGAAAAATTTTACCACAATGATACGAACCTCTTGAAACTTCTGAACAGTTTATTCAGCTTAAACCTTTTATAGCCTACTCTGTGAGGTACTGTGTCAATTAGTAGTTTTCTATTAATTTCTACCACGACCGCCTTATTCCAATCCTCTCGGAACATGGGGCTGAGCGACTATCCTATTTCCTTATTAAGATCGCACAAAGTATGACTCACTGCTATTACAGAAGTATATACCTCAGTTTAAGCTCTTTGCTCTTGAATGGTGTCACAACCTAGTTCCACCGCCTAGTTGATGTTTCATTAGCATATAACTGGTTTCGGACGCTGCATGTTGCTAGAATATATATCCCGCCCATTAAACCGCATTCAACATCAAGCCAAAAAAGGCTGGGGCTTCTTTTACGTCCCACACCACTGGAGAAAGACAACACAAACAATCAGGGCCATGGCGGTATTCGAACCCATGGAACTGTCAAGATTACCCATCAGACGGACGCCTCAATGAAGTGAGTTACTTCCCCCGTCTTGATCCTGTGTAGGTTTTTTTTTGTATTGGTAATATTCCCTGAGGAGCTGTACCGTGATTCTCCTAGCTGAGTTTTGTGTTCAACATTCATTAAATAAATCTCGATTTGCTTGACTTCATTGATTCAAAAAGTACTTCAATGTGCGTTTCCTCTGACCATTACCGAGAGAACGTACTATTTTTACCAGAAGAAGGTACTTTCGATTGAGAGATATTAAAACCAGCCGGACCCACTCACGAAAGGGAGGACTAGTCCCACCTCCACCTTTGCAAGCTTCCCGAGATGGTTATAAAAATATTTACCAGGAGTTGACGTCCTCAACCTAGTCAGAGCAGGGCATTCGTAGAGCAGGGGGAAATATTTTCCTCTCCTCGCTGCTCCTGCGGCCTAAGCCTAATGCCCCGTAACTGAGCCGAGCACCACGCTGAGCTGATTTTTGGCCAGCGACAGCAGTTTAGCCGTTCGGCTAATATGCAGCCTAGGTCAGCTAATAACGCCATAAGTCCATCTAAGGTTGGATTCCCTGACCGCAGCTGACTTTATATTGGATTTTACCAGGGAAATTGGTCTGGCTGTAATCTCTCGGGAGATGTCGGTAGCTTCCCTCCTCCGGGCGAGTTCGTTAGCCCTGCAATTACCACTAAAGCCATGGTGGCTAGGTATCCAGCACAGCGTAATATCAAAAAAGTCGTCCACCTCCGCTAGCCGCGCCTTGCACGCCAATAGAATTTTCGACGTGCCAAACTCGGATACGAGGAAATTGGCTGGACAAGCTGCTGCAAAATCTCTCAGCCCCCACTATCCGTAAGGTTGTGATTTTTGACATGGAGATTGCGTAAAGACTCAGCCAAGTCACCGCTTCCTTAATCGCAAAAATTTCCACCTGGAAGACACTACAGTATTCCGGTAACCGCAAAGAAAGGTAAAGATCGGGGTTCTCTGTGTGTACTCCAGCACCCATGCCTTCGGCAGTCTTAGAACCATCCGTGTAAGTTTTTAGCGTGTGCGATAGAGGCGGGAAGTTCACTTAAATTATACTCGTATCTATTAACCGACATAGTCTTTATGTCAATATAGGAGTGACAACAAAATGAATAGTACATAATCTAAACCACGGCACTTTCATCTGCACCGAAAGCCAACAATTCACCACCATTCTCTTGCTGATTTCGTTCTCATCCTTGAATTTTAGGTATACGACGTTGACGCCATTAAAGTCAAGAATGTAAGCAACGGAACGGTTGGGAAACCAGTAACATTCCTCGTGGAAACATCCCAAGCCGGCCCAGGAAACTTGGAAGTCACCGTGAATGGAGGTCGTGTTCCCACCTCAGCCCAAGCCCAAGGACAACATACCTATGCCATCAGTTTTACACCTCGCGAAGCTCAAAATCACACCGTCGAATTACGTTTTAACGGTCAGGATGTTCCGGGAAGTCCATTCACATGTCGTGTGTCGGCCGCCGCCCGTATTATTGGTGCCGATGCAATGGACAAAGTTAGTGTTGGACGGGTCTTTGAATTCATTGTCGATTCAGACGTTAGTCCTGTTGTAGAAGTACTGGGTCCGGCCCGCCGAAACGTTCCAACTAAAGTCGAGACTGCCGAAAATGGATACAGAGTGAAATTTGAACCGCTCGACGTTGGCGATCATTCCGTGGAGGTGCGAGTACCACAAGGAGGACATGTCGAAGGAAGTCCATTCCTGTTGAAGGCGTACTCCGCGGAAAAGGTGATTGTCACTGACATTAGACCCGGGACGGTAGGCAAGAGCGTCAGTTTTGGAATCAATGCGAGTCAGGCGGGAGCCGGAAATTTAGAAATTATTGTGGCTGTAAATGGAAAGAATGTGCCAAATTTTGTTCAGTCCGAGGGTAATGCACGGTTTAAAGTTAATTTTAAGCCCACGGAGGCGGCGACGCATTCGCTGTCGGTACGATTCAATGGACATCCGGTACCTGGATCGCCATTTGCTTGCCATATTTCGCCGGCCCCAATATCGCTGCCAAAGGCTGTTGCCACGGGAGAAGGGTTGAAGCAAGCCTCCGTCAAAATGGATAATACATTTGAGCTAGAGGGCTTCGAAGGTATTGAGCCGCAAGTTTTTGCCACCTCTCCGTCCGGAGACAATGTCCCTATTCAGCTAACACACAGAGGTGATATATATGTGGCTTCATTCCGTCCCTTAGCTGTGGGTAGGCATTTGATCAGTGTTACGGCCAATGATCAGCACATTTCGGGTAAGAAGTTAGAGTTTTCTACGCAGAATGAATGTAAATCGATTGTTCTGTTTTCCAGGATCACCATTCTCGTGCAACGTTTTCGACGTCTCCAGAGTATCAATCAGCGGTCTAGATCAAACCGAAGGACCAACTGCCCTGGGAGTACCGGTAACATTTAGTGTCGATGCTGCTGGTGCAGGCGAAGGAACCCTTGAACTTGTCGTCTCGACTGAGACTAGTACAGTGAAGGCGGAAGTTGTGGCATGCGCTCGTGGTTTATACGATGTTACCTTCATTCCACAATCCTGCGAGCCTCATTTTGTGAATATTACTTTCAATGATGTACCGGTTGATGGAAGTCCATTCAGAGTTGAAGTCAACCAAAATACACAACATCTACAAATTGGAAGCGCCGCCACTATTGAACTTGCCTCTGAGGATCACATGGTTGAAATTCTTGGTCCGGACCTTAAGCCCGTGGCTTACACCCTGTCGCATAACCAGGCAGAGTTCAGAACCCATTCAATCGGAAACTACATTATTCGCTTTATTGATCGCGAAACACGTCATCATATCACGACCCGGACCATTAGCGTCTTTGATCCAACCCTTGTCAAAATCGCTGAAGTCAGTGAAGCATTGTGCCATAGGCCAGCCACTATAGCCATCGCTATCGATGACGCTGGACAGGGTAATTTAACTGCTTTGGTGCGATGTGGTTCAGTTGAGGTGCCACACTCGATTCGGGGCCCGTCAAAGAACGGCGTCTACGAAATTGTATATCACCCCACACGAGTTGCACCCCATAAAATCGCAATAATGTACAACGGTGTGCCAATTTCAACGAAATCACTTGAAATCAATGTCCAACCACCAGGTACTGGTAAAGAGATTACTGTAAGTGGATTGGGTCTGTATCAAGCGAGGGTTGGAAAGACTACATCGTTTTCAATAGACACTAACGGTCGTCCGGCCAGAGAGTTCGATGTCGTTGTTTCGGGTCCGGGTGGCGAGGCTTTGCCGGTTCGTTGCTACCAGACTAAGGGTGGTCATCTGCAGGCGGAGTTTACCATTAACAAAATTGGACAGTGTTTGATAGGTATGTAGAGCAGGGACTTGCTTATGTTTTCGATATCTTATCACAACAATTTTTTTTATATCCATTCAGAGGTTCTTCATCAGTCGAAACCCTTGCCAGGAAGTCCATTTACTTGTGAATCGTTCAACACTGAGAAGTCAGTTCTGCAAGGAGTGCCCAAGGGAAACCTTGCTCTACACAGCCCGATTTCATTCATTCGTAAGTATTATACAGTCAAAGAAGAACCTGAGTCTAATATTTAGTTCCCCATTCCAGTCAAAACCGATCAATCGGGTTCGGCCGAACTTGAAGCGTTCGTTCTTTCACCAATCGGGCAAAACATTCCCGTTCGAATTGCTGAACAATCCGAAGGACAACATCTCATCGAATTCACCCCAAATATGGCGGGACATTACAAAGCAGTTATATTCTATGGCGGAGAGCCGGTTCCAGGGACACCAATTGCATTTTCTGTCAACAAGTCTGGCAGCAAGGCTGACGCCAGGGCCGCAGGTAATGGTCTGGAAATTTGCCACCGTGGAAAGGAAACGTCGTTTGTTGTCTATTGCCCGACTATGCCAAATGTTCAAATCGAAAGGTTGGACGAATATGGGGAACGAATTGAACCTAGGATTAAGGTACGACAAATTGAGTTAATGTTGATAAGACCGTTTTTTCACGCGTTTATCGTTTCAGCTTCTTGGAAACAACGAATGGAAGGTTACCTACACTATTCTATCGTCTGGGAAATATGAAATTCGTGCTAGTTGTCCGAACCGCGGACCACTGCCAGGCTCGCCATGGAGTATCTCCTGCGTGGACGCCAATAAGGTCACTCCAGTCGGAGGCTGGGGAACTCTTCTTGATCACGAGGGCCGTTTGATTCTGCCGACGAGAATTGTATTTGATGTGTCCCAAGCTGGTCCTGGAGAACTCCTGTGTACAATTGACGGAAGAGATGTGACCGTTGACAAACATGGCGACGGAAAGGCTCGCCTCTATCTAAGTGCCGACAATTTGACACCGGGAGAACACGAATTCGATCTAACATGGAGCGGAGTGTCGGTCATAAATTGCCCCCGAAGTGCATACGTTACAACTCAACAAGCAGCCGATAAAGTGGTACTGACCGGAAGAGGATTAGCAGCTGCTCAAGCTGGTGAACCCGCCCACTTCACAATTGATGCATCAGATGCACCAGCCGGACGTCCCGAAGTCAATCTGAGCCATCAAGACGGAACTATTGTGCCAGTTAGCTTGGCGCAGCCACGTCCCAGCGAATCACTCTGGCTGGCCTCGTACACGCCACAGCGATCTTCGTCGGGACCGTTGAACTTAATTGTCAAGTGGAATGGTCGTATGGTTAAGGGATGTCCTTTGACCGTGGCCGTAGGCTCGTCTGTGGATGCCACAAAAGTTATCTGTTCTGGTGAGGGACTTCGTCACGGTATTGTTGGCAAAGAAATTAAATCGTGGATTGATACTCGTCGGGCGGGACCTGGCGAATTAACCGCTCATTGTGCTGGTCCGCGAAAGGTTGCCTACTGCGAACTCTACGATCACGGCGATGCCACGTTCACGTTAAATATTAAGCCACAGGAGCCCGGGCGACATCTGTTGACGATTAAGTATGGCGGACAACATGTGCCTGGATCACCGTTTGCGCTGAAGATCGCCGGCGCTCCGGATGCCAGTAAGGTTCGTATATATTTGAATATTAAGCGAGTAGTAGTAACAAACTTTAATCAGTTGCGAAAAATTGCTTGACGTTATTTTTTCTAAAGTAAGTTTATTTTCGGAAAAGACAAAAAGTTGATGGCATTTTTTTTGGGCGGCCGGTAGCGCAGTGGGTTGAGGCGTAAGTCTGAAATCTTATGCTACGGGTTCGAATCCCGTCCATGTCCTGGTCATGGATGTTTGTCTTCCCTTTCTGCTGTGGTGCGTAAAAATAAGCCACAACACTTCTCGACTTGCCAGGGGTATGCGGCTAAGTGGGCAGGAGGTAATCTCCCTAGGGATTAGAGCAAATAGTAGTATGATTTGTACCTGGACGAATGACGTACATTCAAATTTTTATTTTTCGGTATGGAGCTGTGGCCTTGCCATAGCTTTACTAATTTGCTATTTGCCCTAACCCCTCGTGGAGCATAAATGCTTCAACCACTTCTAAACGGTTTAGTTGACGTTTCATTAGCATGTAACTGGTTCCGGACGATGCATGTTGGTAGCATGCACCTCCTGTATTACGCTCCATACCAGTAGGTAAGACACATCTATGGCCATGGTGGGGTTCGAACCCGTGAAAACCGGGATGATGAAACATCAGACTGATGCCTCAACGCACTGAGCTACTGGCCTCCCCCTTAACCATAAATTGGTACAAATGTATTGACTGTAGGTGCGTGCTGTCTAAAATGTAATCTACTCTGGGATCATTCTTAAGTTGTTTTCAGCTTTAGGCAGTACGAGCCTAGACGATTTATAGCATTGCGCTCGGGTGCGTAGGCTTATAACATTTATATTAACAATTTGAAATAATACATAGTTCACCAAACTTATTTGCAAGTTTTACGCCTGTTTTAAAGAATACCAATTAATAGCAATTTTTCGCAAATGCCGCCATTGAAATCGGATAATATTACCGCGAAGGCAGTAGGAATGAATAGGACAATTGGTTTTTCTTTTAGGTACGAGTCTATGGACCAGGCATCGAGCATGGCGTTCTAGCCACATTCCAATCTCGTTTCATTTGTGATACCCGCGGAGCAGGAGCAGGCCAATTGACCGTACGAGTACGAGGACCCAAAGGAGCGTTCCGCGTCGAAATGCAACGAGAAAGTCAAAAGGACCGAACGATTTTATGCAAGGTACATACAATTCAATTTATCATAATTCGCGCATTAATTCAACTGATTTCATATTTCAGTACGATCCAACAGAACCGGGTGATTATCGTGTCGAAGTAAAATGGGCCGGTGAATTTGTACCGGGTTCGCCATTCCCTGTTATGATATTCGACACAGAAGAGGAACTCAGACGATATTTGCAAGGACTTTAAATTTAAAATCTTAAATCGAGCGTACCAAGTACGAACTGGAAATATAAGAGAGGACTATGTTTTTTTTATTTAATCGCGTCGCAATTTCGTGCCTTTCTGTTAATTTTATATACATCTATTTTAAATGATATATTTTTTACATATGCTTGGCATATTACTTGTATCTTGTTTCTTTTTTATTTTTCTGTGTTATTGACCTTATTTTGTTTGCTTTTGAATAATATTTATACAACGAATTATTGTTTATATGATGACACACGTTAGAAAGGACCGCGGAAAAGAAAGTAGGGAGATAAAAACGATACGAATCGAAAGTATAGTGTATAAAATGTTTAACATGATAACAATCGGTATACATACATTAAAAACGTTTGATGTTTTAATCATTTTTATTATTTTTAATAAATAATTAATATTGAAATAAGAAATATCAAAGAATAATCGAATGGAATAATATTGAATTGATGATGAGTGTGTATTCCAATTTAGAAGTGGTTCCCTCAAACAAGTATCCACTTGGCTAATCCCCTTTACAAACTTCCGTATTACTAGTGGACTTGGTGACCCTTTTCAGTATGCAAAGTGAACATAATATTCATTGCGCACTATCGAAATAATTTTCTCAAAACCAAACCAATTCCCCAAAGCTAATAATCTTCCTTTTTCACTGGCCAATTAATATCTTTACAAGGACTCCAGACTTCTACTACTTTCGCCTATTTTCATACGTCCGGGATCCTTTCTATATATTTGGAGTTATCTGTCGTATGCATATCTTCTCATAAAAGATTCCGCCAGTTCCAAAGAGTCGCATGATATTTTTACCACAAAAATAGTCCACATATGACGATAATTCAAACTGTGTGGGGGTGTGTGTGGAGACACAGAAATTTTCATGAAAAGTTTCCATTGAATTTCAAGTCAGTGGCTTTTGAGGTTTCATCAATGAACTGAGCTCACATATGCGAAGCTCTCCATAAGCATCTGATGTGGATGATTTAAGTCTGGTTTTTCAGGCTTCATTGTACATTTATGAAAAGTGACCATCGTCAGCAATGTACGTATCCTTTCCATATGTGATCCTAGAATGCAAAAGGATTCTTCCCTCAATGCGATATGGCAATTTGGGAATGAGGGGACTTTAGTTAGTTGATTTGGCCATTTCTTGAATGAGGTGGTGGAATAAGAGGAATCTGAAAAGGATTCCTTTTAAATTTGTTCTACTAATTTTAATAAGCGGTGTGATAATGGTTGTATAATAAATTGTCCTGGCGAGGAGTTGAAAAAGGATACAGCCTGAGTAGAGTAAAAGGAAGACCAGTACTCGCCATAAGTCAATTGTGTGTTTATAGGGTTTCAGTTTCTCAATCATCATATAGGTATATCATCGTGACTTGACAGACTGAAGTCAGACCTGGATATCCTTCTGGATGGTTTTCCCCTAATTGTCTCGGTTAAGTGACCGCATCTTCCCATTTCAGAGGCGCAGCAGATGTCGGCATCAGAATCCTGAGTCTTTTCTCTTTTCAACAAGCTATCGGTTTCCCTCTCAGACTTGCTCCGATGATGCGTCCATTCAATATTCTTTTAGGCGTGTTACTGTCATCCATTAGTTGTACATGTCCTGTCCACTGAAATAGTTGTAACTTGACGATTTTCAAAATATCCAGCTCATCATACAGTTGTACCTGATGCGCCATCCATTTCGGTTGTGAACTGCTCCGATTATTCGCCGGAGGACCTTTCGTCCAAATATTTTCAGAATGTTTTTGTAGTCTTAGGTTAGGGTCCAGGATTCGCAGCCATAGCTAGCACAAGTTATATGATTTTTTCTTTTGACATGTATATGTCTTTGGGCTGGGGGTCTGAATATATTTTGGGCTGGGGGTCTATGTAAATTGTGCGTAATGTAACGATCATCACGATCTTGAAGCCAAACCTAGCAAATATGAATATTTTCTGGATGGAAGTGATGAGACTAATACTCTGAAGTACTGTCGTAAATATTTTGAATCCTTTGGTTAGGATGTAATGGCATTCTTGGGCATAAAACTTATTCTGAGCAAATGTGAAATGGAACGGTCCGGCGCGGTGAGGATATAGAGAAGGTTAAGTTAGGTTAAGGGGCTACCGTGATATCTCACAGTACACATAGACCACAATTGGGTCCGTTGTGATACCGCCAACAAATCACCTCATTAACCTAAATTTCAAAACCAGCCTGTACTGGCGATATAGAGGTTGAGCTGTATTACGCTCATATCCTTAAAGTCCTCCATATCCTGGAAAAACCAAGACCCCAGAATTTTCCTCCGCTTCTCAGCCAAGGTCGGACGATGACAAAGGAGGTGAAGAACAGTCTGCTCCTCATCCACGTCCTTACAACTCCTGCGGTAGTTGTTGTGAGGAGTACGGATCCTCTAGGTGGCAATGTGTTTCCTGTTTAGTGATAGTAGTGTGCTAGAGCGTCTAGGGTCAAGCTTTGGCCAAATCAAGTCATTTGACACGTGCTGCCGTTTAGCCATCTTATGTTTCCCCTGTCCACCGCAGCGGCTTCAATTGCCGATTTAAACGATGCATTTGGCATTTTAATATTTTCGCGGTCCCTTTAACCAACACCCTTTGTTTCTTCACGAGGCGGCTCATCCGCCCTGCAATTGCCCACAAAGCCACTATGGCTCGATATCCAATGGAGGATAATTTTGAAAAAGCAACCCATTTACTTGAGAACTGAGCGACAGCTCTCAATAGTTTTCGATGTAGTCAGGACGATGT
The DNA here is from genome assembly GCA_964017055.1 of Chloromyia formosa. Lineage (NCBI taxonomy): Eukaryota > Metazoa > Arthropoda > Insecta > Diptera > Stratiomyidae > Chloromyia > Chloromyia formosa. The sequence continues at coordinate 11,932,341 of OZ024818.1, read as the reverse complement.
ATGTTCGAGAGTAGAGTGGCGACCGAGACCTCACGGCTACTGAGCGCGTCCCTTCTGAATTGAGTTGTCAATACATATTGTGTTTACTCGTACATCTGCGAGTATTGTTATCGTGTGTATGCAAGCAAATTATTGGAACCCTTCATATTCCTACCAAATTTCATGGGTCTAGCTTCAGCCGTTCACGAGATATTCTCTTGCCCAGGCGAACGGACAGACATTTGCTCAATTTCATCAACGATTTTTTTCTACAACGTTCAAACCGAATTCACGAGGCATCGGCCGAGCTAATGCCGGCCCTGGGACAAAATTCAATTTCTCTAGTCCTCGTAGTAGCTATAGAAAATCGGTTTCTATCCACTGACCCATTCGGACTATATTAACTTAGTACTTCGATTGAATTGGGAATCAGCTAGGCAGACAAAAGTTTCCTGAATTGTTGATACTCAAATAGTGCGCTGCCACTTTCCCTGATTAAATGTCGGTTTTGGTACAAAAGGACCAATTAGGATTTAGAGTATTGCAACGATTGCAGTTTGTTAATCAAGTGTGGTGTATTGTTAAATCACAGTGACGCCATTTTACAGGATTTCAATTCGATTTTAGGATTTACAGGACATACTCGTAATTGCCAAATTGACACAGCTTTGTGAAGATTTTTTTTAATTTAAATTGAGCAGTTCGTTTGCCCATCGTAGGCCCACGCAAAAATGGGGGGGGGGGGGGGGGGGGGGGGGGGGGGAATTCCTCTTCCATAGTCCGCCGCGTGGGCGCAGTGGTCACTGACCATTGCCAACCAACGTCAAGCCGCCAGTGATGGCGGTGCGATGATTTGGTTGAGGTACCCCTGTGGTGTGGGGTGTGAAAAAAAATACCACGGCCTTTCCCTTTGAGGGCCTGTCGTTAAAACCGACAATCAAAGGACAGGATGTGTAACTATCAACTTGCACTATCCGAAATCTTTATATGCTAACGAAACGTCAACTATGCCTCGGATAAGGACTGACTCAACGGTTACGACTTTTAGCTATCGTACAATGACAAAGATTGGATTCTGGAATGTGCGTACTCTCCTGGACAATGGAGCAGAAGGTCCCCAGAACGCACGATTTCTTCAATTAGAGAGTGAATTTCTGAGGTACAAATTAAATATCTTAGGAGTTAGTGAGATAAGATGGTGGAACAGCGGAGAATTCATCTCTCCAACGGGCAGCACTGTAATGTTGTACTCCGGTAAAGCTACCGGCAGTCGCCGTGAGTCAGGTGTGGGGCTCCTTTTAACCAGTGCCGCGCGAAACTGTCTCTTATCCTGGGAACCGGTCTCTGACAGGGTCTTGACCGCCAGGTTCCGGACCAAAATGAGGAACATCTCAATAATACAATGTTATGCCCCTACTGAACCCGACAATGTCTTGGCAAAAGACTCCTTCTACGAAGAACTAAACGCCGTTCAGAGCAGAACACCTAAAGGTGACATTATAATGGTTATGGGTGATTTGAATGCGAAAGTTGGCGCTGATAACTATGGGCTCAGACATGTGATGGGGAGACACGGTCTTGGTGATCGTAATGACAACGGTGAAAGATTTGTAGAGTTCTGCAACTTTCACAGTCTCTTCATCGGTGGTACTATGTTTGAGCATAAGGACCATCACAAAATCAGTTGGTCCTCTGTTGATCGGCGCAGAGCACAAAATCAAATCGACCATTTTGCCATTAGTAAAAGATTCAAGAGTTGCCTCCTGGACGTGCGAAACAAGAAGGGTGCCGATATTGGGATGGGAAGAGACCATTATCTTATGATCGCTAATGTTCGATTGCGTATTGCAGCCGTGCGCCGCCACAGAGACGAAAGATCCAAGCCCCGCAAATTCAACACCGCTCGACTAAAAAATCCAGCTGTCTTACAACAATATAATGACCATCTTGCGCAAAAAGCGGCTGAGATAACTAGTCACCCAGATAGTGACATAAACGAAAACTGGGATGCCATAAAAAATGCGTACATTGATAGCGCAAATACCATCCTTGGCCCAAACCCGGATTGCCGGAATAAGCCCTGGATGTCCGACGCTTCATGGCAGCGGATTGTTGAAAGAAAGGAGCTGAAAGTTCGTTTGGCTGCAGCCTCAGACGACAATCGAAACAGCATCGAACTCCTTTACCGTCAGAAAGCTCGAGAAGTTCAGCGTAGTGTGCGACGCGATAAAAGAGTTTATGCCAATTCTCTCTTAGCGTCAGCAGAAGAAGCCGCTAGAAGTAACAACTTAAACGCCGTATACGGTGTCATAAAGGAGTTTACAGGTGGTCGTAACTCCTGCCAACATCCGGTGAAGGATAGTGATGGAAAGCTACTTATCTTGGAAGAAGATCAAATGAGGCGGTGGAAAGAACACTTCGCCGCGGTCTTGAACCGTGTAACCTCTGGTGAAGTTCCCCCTCATATAGATAATTTAGCTAACCATCAAAATGTGCGTATACGGTCCACTGCCCCGACTAAAGAGGAAATAGTCACTGCAATTATTGCACTAAAACGAGGAAAGGCCGCCGGACTTGACGGCATCCCTGCCGAACTTTATCCAGCAGCGCCAAGCGTAACTGCCGATTTGCTGCATCCACTTGTTTATAAAGCGTGGAATACAGAGACCTTTCCCACTGAGTGGAAGGAAGGTTTGATCATCAAACTTCCAAAGAAGGGTAGCCTCACAGACTGTAATAATTGGAGAGGCATTTGTGTGCTTCCTGCCGTTGCCAAGATAATAGCCAAAATCGTCCTGGAAAGACTAAAGGCCCACTTAGAAAGCACAATTGATGAAGAGCAGGCTGGCTTTCGATCCGGATTCTCCTGTGTCGATCACATTAACACCTTGCGAATCATCATCGAGCAATGCGCTGAATACGATTCTCCGCTTCACTTGCTTTTCATCGATTTCGAAAAGGCTTTCGATAGTGTGAACCGGGATTCTATCTGGGCGGCCTTGCGCAGGAGAGGCATCCCTGAGAAGCTTGTGGCTATTATTAAGGCAACCTATGACGGCGCGAAATGTCGCGTTCTGCATAAAGTTAAGGTGTCGGGGTACTTTGAGATTCGCAGTGGAGTTCGGCAGGGGTGCATCCTCTCACCGATCCTATTCCTCATAGTGATCGGCGATGTGTTGCATGCAGCCCTATCCGAACTCGACAGAGGAATTCAATGGACTTTGACATCTTATCTACAACATCTTGACTACGCTGACGACATATGCCTACTCTCCCACAAAATCATGGATCTGTCCGCAATGGCGTTAGATCTCGAGAGGGAGGCAAGCAAGGTTGGGCTAAAGATTAATACCAACAAGACCAAGGTTCTTAGCCCGCCGTTGCGAAAAAGAAATCCGACACCTATTGCCATCAATATTAATGGGCAGCCTGTGGAGAAGGTGGACAACTTCGTCTACCTGGGTAGCATTGTTGCCGAAAATGGTGGTACGGAGCAGGACATCGCTCGTCGTATCAACCAGGCTAAATGCGCATACGGCATGCTGTCCAAAATCTGGCAGGGCAGTTATCTCAGCATCAAGACCAAGCTGGGCCTGTTTCGCTCCCTGGTACTATCAGTGCTTTTGTATGGGAGCAGTACATGGAAAGTTTCCGTAGGAGTTACCAGAAAGCTGCAAGTTTTCGTCAACTCATGTCTTCGTCGAATTTTAAGAATTTTCTGGCCCGAAACAATATCAAATGAAGAGCTAAGTCGGCGTACGGGTCAGATGCCAATCGACGAATTGATACGCAGGCGAAAATGGCAGTGGATAGGTCACACATTGCGGAAGAGTGATAACTGCATTGCTTTGCATGCCATGAAATGGAACCCCATTTCCAACCAAGGCCGACCAAGAGGGGGTCCTCGAATCACATGGCGTCGATCTGTGGCAAAGGAGTGTCAGGTACTGGGTAAGTCTTTTGGGAAGTTGCGCCCCATTGCCCAGAACAGAGTACGATGGCGCGCAGGAGTAGTTGACGTGCTATGCCCCGTTAGGGGTTAAGGCAAAGTAGTAAAAATAGTGCGCTGCCACTTTCCCTGATTAAATGTCGGTTTTGGTACAAAAGGACCAATTAGGATTTAGAGTATTGCAACGATTGCAGTTTGTTAATCAAGTGTGGTGTATTGTTAAATCACAGTGACACCATTTTACAGGATTTCAATTCGATTTTAGGATTTACAGGACATACTCGTAATTGCCAAATTCCAAATTGACACAGCTTTGTGAAGATTTTTTTTTAATTTAAATTGAGCAGTTCGTTTGCCCATCGTAGGCCCACGCTGGCTCAGGAAAAGGTTTCGTTTGCACACCCTTGTAACTAAAAAAAAAACAAGTTTGTGTATTTTTTTTTGAGAATAGATTACTACAACTACCCAGTTCAACAAATCCAGTGTTCTTAAAACCTCACTAAACTCTTTTATCTTCCTATATGAGTCGACCCGAAAAATGACCCGTATCATCCACAATGATTTCGGGAGGATGCAATTATTTAAATGACCCGATAATTTCCCGCTGCCATTATACCGGGAAGATGAAGAAGATTGAAATGGACACTAATGACCCTAAATTATGGGTCCATGGTTGCAACAAATGCACTTACAACTATGCGAGAAGGGACAGCACATATGTTACTGAAGCTGTCCAAAAATTAAGTGGGAAGTTCCGAATAATTCAAATGTACTGAAACTGTTTTGAAAAAGAAAAATGATAGGTTGGGTCACTAATAAAAGAAGGGATGACGCTACCTTGATTTGCGTGAGAAAAGACACACTTTTATTCAGTTATTAGAAGCGAATTAATAGTAAACCGATGGGAGTAATCACACATGTTGCGGTTATGACAGTACACGCTAATTTAGAGCGTTAAAACCAAACTTGATCCAAAATTATGTGAATCTCTAATTTGTTTCCAACTCTCACTCGCTTTAAATAGTTGTTTTGAAATAATAGGTGCGTTATTTTGTACTTCTATGTAGTTTAGTGAAGGTTTATACATGCACCTGAATAATTTTGGAGAAATCAACGGGGCAGTGAAAGTACCCCAAATATGTCACAAGATATCGCTTGCATCGCTAAAATGACGAATTTATAATGGAGAAATAGTTTGACTTTTGTTATAAATTTTATTATATGATAGAAACATATCATAGATACGAGTATTTTTCTGGGAATATTTCTGATCTGGGACACAATCAAGAATGATAAAAAAATAAAATGACATCAGAACTCCACTGCACTTTTGACACTTAACCTGAGTAGTTAACGTCGGCTTACCCTGAACTACATGGAATTACAAGAGAACGCGCCTAATATACTCTACAACCCGCATTAACATCTCATTAGAAATTCAAATGGCAGGGAAAAGTGGCCCGTATTGACAGTCAGAGAAGGACTTTTATTTTGCGAATTCAACCTGTAAATCGAGTCCTGGGAATAAGTACCAGCAGAAATACATACACTCAAGGGAATATACTCGTAAATCACTTTTATCGGTGACTAATTTTTTCTTCCTACCCTATATTTAAATTCCAGATGAAATAAAATTCGATTGACCACAATAAAAACACCATGACGAATAGCAAGACATCATTGGAAAAACACTCCCCGGAGTATACGGACATTAATCAATTACGTGAATAACGCAAACAGGACGAAATGATAAATTGCTTCCAACAAAATAGAACAATTTAAATGTCTTCCAACTGTCCTGGCAAAATTGTCCTTCGTCCTTCCTCCAATTGCTATTGTTCCCTAATCGAATCTGAACAATCTTTCACAGAGCTCTGAGTACTCTTAAAAGCCTACACGATGATTGCTCTCCGTGAAACACCTATAGTTATCCTCAATTTTTTGATGAAGGTATCGTCATAGTCCTGGCTGACAGACCAGCATCCCTATTATGATGGTGAAATGAAGGCTCTACTTCTGGACCGTGGATTATGGAATGATTCGATTTTATGATGTCTGAGCCGCTCTGAAATATGTCGGACAGATGCTTCTATTGTATGTAGTGAATCATCCTTTTTGGAGAGAAAGAGAGAAGCGAAATTCGGTACATGGGGCTGAGGGGACGATGATGGAGGTAGCATCAAAACTGATGAACTGACATTAAGAGGATTACGAATATCGTCGGACAAGAATAAGGTATCTTCGAAATCGGATCGAAAGCATGTCGTGGATAGAAATTGGTATGAATATTACAAAAGGACTGTAATAAATTGCATTTTACCTTGATCCTGATCTAATAAAGAACACGAGTGGCACGGTTGTAATTGATTTGGTTTGTTGGGAGGAGTTGTAGAAAGGATTAGGCTTGTTGGATTAGGTTGCTCGACGGATAATACACTAAAAACATTCTTTCATAAAATTCAATTAATTTCTGCGATTGGTTGGAGTGATTGTGAGGTATTATTCTGGGAAGTTGACAAATTTATGAAACTCCTGTTAAGGCTTGTCAATCCCACTTTTATTAAAACTTGTGTGAATACTATTTTTATTGTAAAGCAGTCATAACTGAGCACCTACTCCTAACATTTTCTGTCAGTTACAATAGAATCATTCAAACATTGAATTGAACTCTATCCAAATGTAAAAATTCAATAACTGAACTAAACCTGTACACAATAAAGTCCCATTTCATGGCGATACCTTCATAACCTATACAACTTCCAACGTACCACTCGGTGAGTTTCGCTCTCTGCAGCTATCAAGCCCATAACAAATTGAAATTCCAATTGCATCCGTCTGAATGGGAGTGTGTGTTCCAGAAAAGAGGTGAACTGCATACGAATAACTTTTGCATGTCCTGCATACAAACGACGGACAATATCACTCCGTGAGCCAACCCCGTCGACCTATGAAGTTTTTTTTTTGAGAGACGTTTCACTTACACCTGGCGACAGTGAAATCCGGCAATAAAAAAAAATCAGACACACATATCCCCGATTCATCCAAATTTCAACTATCTGTGCTGTGTCCAAGTGCACCTCGTCGGTGGTGCATTGTTCCTAAAAATTACACATATGCTCGCTCATCCCATCTAAGTGTCTGTTTTTGTCGGAGATCTACTAGGACGTGGCAAATTTTATGTCGGCCGTGTGCATATCACCCGCTGAACTGAGTCTGAATAGAAAATTAAGGACACACAAGCCAGTTTGGGTAGCGGCCAAACAAAGCGAAGGATGCAGGAAGCATCTTTTTGTCAATATACATAAATAAATCAGCAATTCAGAATTCAGACATTCAGCCAGACACGGTTCGATCGACCGTGAAAATTCGCCTTTGGAAAAATTTTCATGTATCCTGAAAAGGATCGGACTGTGTGTAGACGTGGCACGGAAAGACCGTAAAATGACAATTTGCATGGAAATGGGAAATCTTTTAGTGTGGTTTTTGAAAATAAGCAAATTTACAAATACAGTACATCTTGAAGAGGTACAAGCAGCACCAGCAAGGACGTACCTAATCGCATTCGGATAAGGATATGTATGTTTTTAGTAAACATTGATGGACTACATCTTCCCGGCTGATAGAAACTTGAGCCCATAATGGGACACGTCGAGCAAGCATTGTTGTTATTGGGTGCAGATGAAAAAGATATCCTTTTAGCAGTGCTGACAGAGTTTTCATTGATACAAGGTCTCCGAATTTTCACCTGGATGATATTGGATATCCTGCATCCAGCCGTTTGACTCTGGGGCGTTCAAGGTTTGAAACAGCTTTCGAACTCTTTTTCAATGATGAATGAAATGAAATACAATTGTCATCAACATTGTGATTCGCTGGTCCTTTGTTGAAATTTAGCAGATGGTGCAAAACTTTGCGAGTTAAATGGCCATATGCAAAAAGAAGTGGAAATCCAGCTGTATGCCTGTTAGATGATTTTGTCGAATGTTTCGAAATTATAAAATATTGTTAGCGTACTACTACTTAACTTCGCTCGTGACCTGTCGAATTTTAATTCTTCCATTCACTACTTTCTTTCAATCACCTACAACTTACAGTTAAGATAATCGTTATCAGAAGATTTAGTCAAATTTCAATCGACGAATGAAAAAAGTATATAACTTGCGAAACTCATAGCGTCGATCAGTGCTGGGAAAGTCCTGGAGACAGATGCATCCCATTGCCCAGGATCCAGAACGAACAAATTGGTATTAGTAGCAGAAGGTTTAAAAGACGAGAAGGCGCGTCAAGTACTCCCAAGCGTCTTAGTTGACGTTAGCCACGGCCGTATTCGAACCCGAAGTGGTATGATGAGACATTAGACTGACGCTTCAACACCCTGACCGAGTTTGGAAAAATGTTCTGGGAGGCAATTCTTGCAGTAGAGAGATGTAATCGGTTTCCGTTGGGAGATCTAGACCACCCATAATAGTGGGGTGACCACTCCTCAGCGCGCGCCACTGCCCATTATCGCGAAGTACTGTGTTGGCCGTCAAATTTTCCCCAAAAATGTCCACCGGAAGCAAGTTGGCGCTTGACCTACAATTAGTGTATGTGGAGGCCGCAAACGTCTAATAGAATCGTGGGCTACCCAAGGCCTACCTCCTGTATTAGTACGATGTCTTCATCCCTGCTTGCCAGGCGAAGAAGGATGGCAGCAGAAGCTGCTTTAGAGTGGTTGAAGTTGATTTGAAGAAACCTTAGCATTCACAAATAGTTTACAGCCTCCCAATCACAGTGACGTCTGCTCCATCGCCTGTGTCGGATGCAAAGGAATTGTGCACGAGCGGCTAAGTCGGAGCCAAGGGACACACAATCCCCATCCGCGTGTCTACCTGTGCTGCCCTGGAGGCTGACAGAGTGTGAGTCTTGGCTAGCATCCTCCTCCATGGAAATGGATGCTAGCTTACCTGCTTTTTTGAGACCGTTCCTATAAACTTGTAATTTGATATTTAGAAACCCGATTTTGATAACCCTATTCGCACTGGCAAGAGTAGCCAGGGACTCCGTGTTGAGTGCAAACCCAGCGCTGCAACAGTCCTCCACCAAATTTTCCAGGTCGTGAAGGGATATATAATCTGTATCGTCCGATGTTTGTAGTTGTGCTTTAGATATGTGAGAAAACGTAGCTTTTCCCCAAACTACAAGATTTATTTTGTGTATTATATTTTATATAAATGTATTTCGGGAGCAACTTACTCCCTTCCTCAGTATACAAGCTACTAATTTAGTAGCTTGTATACTGAGGAAGGGAGTAAGTTGCTCCCGAAATACATGTATATATAATACACAAAATAAATCTTGAAGTTTGGGGAAAAGCTACGTTTTCTCACATATCGTGAAGGGATCTCATCTCTCAATACAAGATCCAATTTCACGCCTGGCCAAATCTCCCCTGCCATGTTTATGGCGGAACTGAATAGAACAACCGACCGCTGATCTACGACTTCATCATTAAAACTCTATCCTGGAACCAGCTTCCGTCCTTGCAATCAGGAAGGGGTCCTAGGTGAGCCTTCATAACATTGAGGAAGTTTAAGGTCTTCCAGTAGCTATCGAGATGTACCCGTCGGCGTCATTTCGGTCGACAATTGCGAGGTCGATCCGACCTTTAACCACGCCCACGTAGGAATAGGCTGAATCACCATCCTCGGTAGTTTTCTGGCGTTTAAAGTCCTCCGGTATTTCGTCGACGAATCTCCGCGTCCTAACCAACCCCTAGTCCCTCCTAAAAATAGTCCATTTAAAAATAAAAAGGTTTCGAATAAAACTTAAATTATCTTTGTGGTTAATCTACCGAGCCTAGTATATCAAAACACCTTTATCTAAAAAATCAATAGCTGACTTCAAATTCCGGACTTGTAAATCACGAATGACTGCCTCATTTGAAACAATGATTCGGGCGCCTAATATTACGGCCCGTTATCACTTCCTCCCTAAACCCATCACAATCCGAATATTCAATGTTTCTACCCAACTATATGCAAGAACCACTATTGCAGCTCTTTCAGAATGTTAATTGACCATTCGAGTCCTTGAACTGTAAAAATTGTATGTTCCATGTAATTACAACCTTTTGCTGTGATTTCGGCATTTCAGTGCAAACCATTGTATCCCTCAGGAATTCAGGCAGGACGGTTGCCTAATACGAGCTGTACTCGCTCGAAAATGTGAATCCACGGCATATTGTCCGAGGACCAATAAAAGTGGCTCTTTTTTGCCTTCCGAACAACTGGTCGAACTAAGCCATCATAAAATTTATGATCCACTTTGCAAATGGCCAATGATGGAACATCCTCTTCGCATATACCTGTGTAAACATTTACAATGCGGATTTGGTCGCTAGTCAGGAAAATTGTGTGGTGGAAAATGACTGTGAACAATGGCATCAAATCTGCACAAGCCCTCATATTCGTACAAGATTCACAATAAAAAGTTTCGCTGTCATGAATCACTTTATGACTGTACGGAAATTGGCGCCATTAGGTCGCAATATCGTTATCCGATGAATGTTAGCATAGGCATAAGGACACCCACCATAATAGCACCATACGAGTAGCTCTCCTTTGGCTGCCATCGGAATAGGTCATGCCAACTACTGGATATCGTGCTACTCTTCCGGGTTACGTTGAATTTGATCACCTGTATGAAGCAGCCGAAGTTCTGGGGTTTCTTTGAGCACTACACTTGAAAAGGACACAACGCACCTATTCGACCCGAGGAAATGTACTAAATTGAACAAGCAACTTCCTGAATTTAGAATTTCGGGAAGTAGAACCGTTCGTTATGGCTGCCGGCCTTATACGAGTAGTTCGGATACAACGTAATTGCAGTGCCAAGTATTGAGGCCCATTGCTTACAAATTGTGGAAACTGGGATGTGTCTGCAAAAGGAAGAAAGGAGCAAAATGCACTTTGTAGCTATCGACATTGTGCAATTTGTGGTGGCAGTTAAAGGAAATCTCTATATAAGCATTTCCGAATACGATTTGCAGGAATTACGCGAGTGTAATTTAATTTCTAATTCGGCTTCTATGAAATTGAGAAAGTGGACTGAAGTGAAAGGCGAAATTGAGCAGCAGTTTGGTATAGAAGTATTTCTAATTGATTGTAATTAGAAGTAGTACTTCTATACCAAACTGCTGTTCAATTTCTCCGTTCACTTCAGTCCACTTTCTCTGTTTGAAGAAGATTCAATAACAAAATGACTCAGATCTCAATCCGAATGGTTATTTGCGTTGAAAATTTCTAACCGTAACGAGCCCACTTAGCAATTTCATTGATCTTTCAATTTCCGTCAGAATACTGAAGGCAAAAATATGGATTCTCTAAGTTTCCCTGAATCCTTGAAACAAACTTATATCTTATCCCATCTTCTTTTGCATAAATCAAAAGTCATATAAATTCCTCCAATTTGCCACGCTTTTTTCCAGGCTCCTATTCGTATCCTTATTTCTTTCTTTTCTATAGACTAAAAGGAAAAATATTCGCGAATCTATTTTGAATATCTTTTGATAAAAATGAGTTTCCGTTTTGTCGAACTTTTGGTGCATGGGAAAACGTTAAACTTCCTTCCAGTCTTTTTCTTTCTTTTTTCTTCCACATTTACAAAAATTCAAATTTCACGATCTCCGACAAACATTGGCATTGGAAAAGACAGAATATGGCATCGTCTAAGGACATCATATTATATTTTGGCTATTTTTGAGCAGATGCTCTACGGTTTAGTTGCTTTGATGTTCTTTTGATACTATATGCATGTGGATATAACATTTTGTCGCATTTCATTTTCGGCACAACTTCAAAAAGGATATATTGTGAGCCAAAGCAGAAATGGCCGAAAGGGAAGCGTGAAATCGCTACCGTGAATTTATGTGTCGAAAGGTGTTGCTTTTGAATGGGATAGTTAAGATTCCAGACAACAGACGACAAAAGACAAATAGAAATAGATTGAATCATGTGTCCTTGAATAGTTAAAACGTAGACGTTACGTGTGCGATTTTTATGAACATACCCGTACTTCAGAAGAAGATGAAATAATTACTGACATGAAGCTTTGTTTCTAGCTATATGGTAGACCAGTTTGTCAGACTGCCTAGGATGTTTCCTCGCCACGTTCCTAGCCCGCTTACATATATATTTGTATTTTCCTAGCCCGCGTGTCTATTAGGTTTTTAAGCAGAATTTATCTAGTATTCTTAACGCACTCCGTATAAAGAGGACTAACCCTTCCGGTTGAGATAATAATTGGCACAGTGATGACCGATAGGTAGCCGAGACGTAGCTTTGGGTGACCTAACCAATTAATGTCAGTGAAAGTTGAGGACCTTATTTGGATCACTTATCACTTGATATCATTCCCCTATAAACGCTCTGGAAAAGCTTAGTCTGAATCGCAGTAAGGTTCCGGTCAGAGAAAATCTGAAAATGAAAAATTCCTCAATGTCACGGTGACCTGTCATCTTTCGCGGGAAGACTCCATTGATCGTCAACTACCCCATCCGAAAAAGATACTATCGAATTGTCAACAAGACATAGCTTTACACGAGATGTTGACGCGTCCTGTTCCTGGAGGAGTCAAGACAATTAGCATCCAGCATTGAGAAGGAACATTTGAACATAAAGGCTCCTTTAATTCGTTTGCTCTGGTTGCAACGGCAGCAATCGAATTTGGCATCAACCGCATTTACCCTAGACACATCTAGCCGAAAAACAAAATAGAGAGACTTTTATCTATTTTTCCGAAATATCAATTTCAGAACGATTTGGGGTAAAATTTTAACTGATTTTTTTTTTAAAGAAAGCAACCAGCCATTTAAACGACACAGGACTAATGAGGCAAAGCATTTTGAGGAATTTTTCTAATCAGCTTAACAAAACCCATTCCAAATGTAACAACCAACATCTGTCGACCAATTTGTCTTTTCAATGTTAAACTGAAATTTAACGAAACTTCTTTATCCGAAAGTACTTGAGCTCCTCGAAGAAGTAGCTTAGCTTCCTGGATACATCAAAAGTTCGGCAATAGACTCCATCTGGCGCATCTAATCAATGTTCCAATTACCTTCCCCAATTTTGTATATTACCGTAACAGTATAAAACGTAAAGCCGGAAAGAAAGTTTCTACCCGAATTTAATGAAATGGATTGAGCACCAAAACATAACTTTTTTTTTATTTTCGGGACGAAGACGTACGCTAATAGCATCTAATTTGGAATTTTACGTTCGGGTCTAGGTGATAAAAGAGAGTGTTATCCTTTCGCATCCTTATGGGAAAACTTCTATGAAACCGGGTAACACGGTACCGTAGAATAAATATCAAATGCTTTTCATTTTCCTATACGTTCTTTTGAATTTAGCACACAAGGAAATGAATTAGAGATCCAGACGTGAAGTTTGTTCGATTTTGCAGGAACTCGTGCAGGTGGTATCCTAGATATGAGCGATGGGAAACGAATGATGCACTCTAGCTAATGAGAAAACTTTTGACAACATACCTCGTATGGCAAGGATTTGGCTTTCATTTTTTTTCGGGAAACATTTTCGAATCGTCCGTGCCTTTGCATTTGTAATATTGAAGATGGAAAATGAAAAACCTTAAAAAAAAAATAACTTTTGGCAACGAAGGATGTATCCTTTATGCATATGGGATCTTCACGAAATATAAAATCAAATGGTGGTTGATCGGATCCAAAGAAATTTTCAGTGTCCTGATTATGCTGATAACATAACAAGGATGTTAATGTTTTGAAGTTTTACTTCAGCTTTTTGTTGTTGAGTTGGGTGTGTTGGACCTGAACCAGAAGAGAAATCTTATTAGGGATGGGTACTTTTTAGACCCCTCGCTCTACACATTATGAAGAAAGAAAATGCAAGAAAACTAGCGAATTCCAAAATCAAGATGAGTATCTTTTGAAGCCATTTCTAGGAAATTCGGCTAAATCTATATGCCTACATAAAATAAAATGCAATTCTGCAAAGTCATCCCAAACACTTCGTCCAGTAGCGACACTTCAACTCCTCTTCCCGTCCTGACTTCTCAAATCTAATCCACCAAACGGCGGGTTGATTCTTAATTACTGTCAAAAGACATTCTCCTTCGTATACCTAAATATAATTTATGCAAATCGCCTCTAAACAGTCAGTGAACAAAAAAAGGAGCAGGTCCGGTTATTTGAACGAATTAACATCTGAACGTGTAATCAACTCGCTGTTATAAAAAATAAAACCAGAAAAGCAAAAGGTCCTTGCTAAGCTTCGAATAATGAAACTCAAACCCCCCACCCCTAGCCTTACTCGACACAGCAACAACGTAAATGCAAATCGTGTAGCAAAAGATTAGGCCGAAAGTCACGTTAAAAGTAAGTTGAAGGTAAACTCTAGAGAATTTAGTTTGACGATGTAATCGGTGAATTTCAGCAGAAATGCAAAGACGCCCGATATGACACAAAATTAGAATCAGAACAGAAGTGGTAAGGGACATAAGGACTAAGGTAAGGTTTCTTGGTCGTTGACAACGTCTTCGTCGTTCTCATTATTCTAATAGCGAACGCAATTTTTAATTACCGCAGAGATTGAGAGTTCGTTTATCCGACACGGGATAATGAGTCTTAAGGGTATAGGTACTCGGGATGAAAGTTGATTGTACGTACCCGTTTATGTTTGTGGAGTAGATCAAATTAATTTCTGCATCATCTCTACGCATAGTGCAAATGAGAAGTTTGCTGTAATGTCAATGATGATGCGAAGCTCAGTTTTAATTAAACACTCGTGAGATTGATTGATTTCGTTGGGCGCAACATTGCTTTCATGTTTGAATCCTTTGAGGTGATGCAAATGCTCCAGACGACGTCTATTCGCCAATAAACAAAAATGCTTTTAAGGGCTCAAATATCTTCATTCTTGACCAAAATAAGTCTTTGGGGGAAATAAGCTCGTAACTTTGTAAAAAACGACGCCGCGTTTCGAAGCGGAAATGCACTTCAATGCTTTCATGTTTGAATCTTTTGAGGAGATGCAGATAATGCAGACGACGTCTATTAACCAATAGAAAAAATGCTTTTGAGCCCCAATATCATATTTTTTTTCTTCTTTGGGGGAGATAAGCTCGTAACTTTTTAGACGACGACGTGATGCCGCGTATCGAAACGGAAATGAGCTTCACATGTGAATACCAATCGGGTTTATGTGCTACGCGTGTATTTGGCACGTATACCCTCTCTAAGATCGAGTTAATCCGCGGGAGCCGCGGTTTACAAATTTACATTGAATTTCAAAGCAATCTCGCCGCTCAAAAAAACGCGGTGGCTTTAGTGGTAGTGCGGGTGCCGCCGCGGTTTTTTGAGCCGTTTGCTCCATTTAAATTCAATGTAAATTTGTAAATGGCAGGTACTCCCGCAACTTTTAAAGTCGGCCTTACATGTTGGAATCGTGTTTAACAATCCTACGTGCGTGCAAAATTTTGGTTTTTTTTTGCAGAAGGAATTTCGTCGAAAATATATCCATAAAATAAATATAATATATTCAACCGCATCCCTCCAATTTTCCTCCCACATAATTTCATCACTAATGCACTAATTCATTCGTTTCCGTTGCCCACCGTATGAGCACGGTGCCTACTAACTTTATCCCTTGCTTAGAAAAACACAAAACAGATTATGTTCGTATTGCTCAGAATATCTGGTGGATGGATTAACGAAGGGCGATGATTTTACGACCCTTGATATGAATCCTTAAACCGAACCGGTTTTTCTAATAACGACTCCATCCTAAAACCTACCTAATGGCCGGTTGAGTGTTTTTCTGTTTTCCTCACGTCACCGATGTAATCTTTTTGTCCCTTTGAATCTTCGTGAGGGAACGAAAATCTCCCAATGTCACACAATCTGTATGTGGTTGGACTGCATCTTTTTTTTCTGGGTGCACTTATAATCTTTAGATAAATTATTATGGGATGATGATGCGCTTTTTGAAAAACTCAGGAGGGTTTATTACACTGAGTGTGCTGGTGTTGTTATCAGTTGAAAAGAAATTATTTCGGATGTAGATCTTTTCGAAATTATTATTAAAAGGAATGATTTAGATGGAACCGAATACACCGATTTCGTCACATCATCCCTCACTGTATCACATTCCGAAATCCGAACAAATTTCAAAGTGTCACCCTCGACTGAAAACACTTATCCCCTTATCTGGAACTGAAAAGATACAGCGGATGACGACATTATTTTGAATAAACACAAATTTGAATTTATGGTTTATGCCTACACTGACTCTATGACATTCTTTTCCACATAAAAAATTTACGACAATTTTGATTATTTTTAATATGTTTTTGATGTGTTCATTTCCTAGACGAGCTGGCTTTAGAAAATTTGTATAGCCCTAAACCCTAAACCAATGCTGGTGTTTAATAGTGGTGTTAATGGTGCAAGACCGACAATTCATCTCTGATCATAACCAGATGAGACTTCTTAGTTTTATCATAGTGCGATTAGGCGCGCATTTACTTCGGTAGGGATTTGATAAGACGATGATTCGATTCGGAAGATATAATTTGAATTAACACGAAACCTAAAAGGCTTTTATGGCGATGGCGATTAGAAGAACCAGTCATATTTACAAGTCTTCTTAGGTTCTTCCGTCCTGGACGAATCGATTAACGTCTATAAAAGTTAGTTGAACTTGGAAAGCAAAGCCACCGCCGCAAATCAGCTTATGTTTAGATAAGAATATTATGTTTTCATATGAATTTATCGATGAGTGTATTAAAGGGATTCCCTGATAAAAAATGCAGATTTAGAAAAAAATACAATATAGCACAATAATAAAAGAGTGACAGCCTTACAAATTAGATTATAATTAACATCCCCAGACAACTGATTCACGCTTTAAAAAAAAATCCTTCATAGTGAAAAGTTCTGAACTCATTCTTTCAATTCAATTCAATTCTATTATAAATTTCTGCTAAACTTTCCACCTTTACGACAGCATCCCACTCAAAAAAGTTGAATAAAATGAGAGTTTCCCTTAATGGTAACATATAAAACTTTTTTTTTCCCTTGAATCTAGTTTCTTCCATCGAAGACCGTTGGGGATGAACTAGTAACCGAGAATCTAAAAATTCGTCATAACCGTTCTAGGATGGCGCTTAGGCCGATCATAGTGCCACTTTAAAAGTTATGCAGAAGTTCTCGTTGTAAAAATGAGGGAAGTATGTCAGACGGGAACTACCTAGCCCTGCTAGGGGGAGCGCAATATATTTCGTCCAAATATACGGAGAAGAAAAAGCAAGAGAAGGCAAAAATGTTCCCTTTAAATTTGCAAAATTTAATTTAAAAACGCATTGGAGCTTGAAAGAATTCTCCGTATATTGGACATTCAGCGTTATTACCCCTTTATGGAGACGTTCCTTCGGAATAGAGCATTTGAAATACGATCAACACCTTTGTACGATATATGTTGTTTCCCATATTTTTTCTCGAACTTAATATTCGGCATACATGTTCTTTTTTGTGTGGCTTTGATTCTTACTTTCACTAAAAAGTCTATTATCGTAAATCGTCCTTAATTATTTTTATGCAACTGTAAAGAAAGAAGTTGTTTATTCACATAAGCTTTATATAATCAATTTTCGATAATACCAAAAAAAAAAAACACGATGAATGTGACCACTTGGTCTTATGTTTACGTTCTTAATGTTTTCTATGCGACTATTTCTAACGATCTTCCTATACGAGTTCCTATGCTTTGAGGTCATGAACTATTGAACGCAGGAACTGGTGGGTGCTTTTTTATACCCTACACTTTTAGTATAGGGTATATTGTTTTTGTCACGACGAAAATATGTAACACCTTAAAGGAGGCTCCGGAGGTATAGCAATGTATATATAAATGATCAGGGTCACCTCCTGATTCGATTTAGCCATGTCTGTCTGGCTGTCTGTTGCGCCAAATTTCAGAGCTACACGATTTCATTTTCCTAATCTAACTTTTTTGGACTTCCTTCCTAGACTATGCGGTCAGTTTGTCATAACCTAATCTCTAACCTTTGCACCCATCGCTATCAATTTTCTATTTGCAGTATTATAGATCAGTTGCAATCATGGCGTCAAGCTAATCCATTTACTCGTATTTGCTCTGATTTCCGAATAGGATATCGCTTCAAAACCATAACTGGCCCTTCTTGGCGAACAATAGTTACTTTCACTGGGCAAATATCCATTTCAGATAAGATTAATAAATCTATCTATGCCAACTGAAAGTATTCTTGATTTGGACTTATCGTTTAAGCCAAAATTGTAAACAAATAGCACTCGAAAAGAGGCAACGAATAATGATCTTGTCTAAGAAGATGCTACTTTCAACAACAATATTCTTCGCACAATCATTAATCAGCACTCGGAGGTACTGTTCTATGTACGAGTACCTGCGCTCGGTACAAAAAAATTTAATCTTTATACGACTATTTAACCAAAATATCTTTCCAGCCCGATAGCTAGCAGCAGAAGAAAAAGATTCGATATGTTGTTTCTCATTCTGGTCCAATGGGATGGATAATAGGTGGGGGTTATCAAGACCCTTCGTTTCAAGCGGCCTATAATTCAACGCACAAACAAAAATTAAGAACATCAGCCCAAAGGCATAGAGATTGAAGCTAGCGGTGCAAAAAAAAAGATAGTGGAATAGATACAATCAGGGTTGGGTACAGATTTCCGAGAGGTCCGATACATTTTGGATATTTGGAAACTATCAAATTGTGTAGTTGTCATTAATTTTGATCTTTTCCAGAAACAAAAAAAATCACTGCACAATGATAATTTTCAGGATATCAAACTACAATATAACGACTGATATCTGGTTTTCTCTATCTAGGACCACAACAAGATTTTTCAAATAATCGATTTCAGTATTGATTCAATACCTAATCCCTCGCGTACCATCCTCACCTCATATTGATCCTTACCGAAACACTATTTCGTATCTGATCTTCAGTACTGAGTATCTGGAATCACTCTTCGTCTGCACAACACAACAGAAGAAAAGGGACGACACGTCGCACACCACATAAAATCTTTTTTGAGTTCAATATATTTTGGGAGGTGTTGTGTGTGTGTGTGTGTATCTTTCTATCGGACGTTTTGAAAATTTCCGAGTTAACGGCAGGCCTGCCTTTCTCGGGTCGAAGAGGAGGAATCAGTTTCGGATTGTTTGTTGGCCGGTAAAGAAAAGAGTCGTTACGGCGTTGTTGTGTTCGAAACAGAGTTTTCTGCTTCTTTTCGCCGTCGAGCTTGAGAACCTCTTTCGGTGAACGAAGAAAGATACCGCGAAGTTATTATTACATTTTTTTTAGTCTACAAAAAAAAAAAATTTGATTGACGTGCACGCGGTGGTTTTAATTGAGTTCTTCCAACATGCCGAGCAAGAGCATAGCCGAATCCGCAAGCGATGATGCCACCGATGATAGTGGACGCGATGACCAAACGTTAATTGAGGTCTTCGAAAATGGCACGCTGCTGGGAGCCGTAGTGTCCGAGCCAACATCGCAACCGATTGGAGAGTCTGCCGCCAACATCCAAATGAGTTCAGTGATTACGCTTACCAGTGATATGCTAAATTTCAGTAGATTTAACATCAATAGTCATACCAATCCTTCAATGTCTTCCGGTGGTAGTGATACGTGCAGTGGTCTTATGATTGATGCATCAAACAATCTCAGTTCAATTAGTGGCATGCTAAATCAAGCGGAATACCTGAATTCCAGTGATACCTGCTCGTCGACACTCGACTCCAGCACTCGACGTAATTCGAAACGAGCCTCGTCATCGTCACGAAGGAAATTGAAAAAGTGCCGACCAACTGAGATCTTTGTGAATCCATTTCCGCCCCCATATGCCACCATCTACGTGGATGCTGGTTCTGCAGGCACCGGTAGTGTCGGTATTGGACCAACAAGTCACCATCGTGATCAATCGAATGGAACAGCTGCCGGTGCAACGACCGGGATAGTGCCAACAACAACAGGATTTCAAAATTCTCTAGGATCCTTTGCGGGAGGTCATCTGACGGTTCAGCTACCAGTGATGCGCAGGTAGGTTTCCGATCTTTTATTTGACTTTTTGTTCCTTTTGGTGGTAAAAGAACGCAATTTGATACCAAATCCCCTAGTTCTGAATTCTATTTAGAAATTGTATGATCGAATCACTACCGCAATTTGTTTTCTGTGCCGAATAATAGCCACCTGTCGAGCGACGTGTTGTAAAACTGGGGAGTATCTGGGTCGCATGTTTGTAGGAAAGGTAACAAGAAATTGATATATTCAAGAGGAAATTTACTTTTGGTAGAGCTGTTCATTCCATGGGTTGGATTTTGTAACATCGTTCTGAAGAAATTGTACCGGACCATTGTGCAGAAAAAAATCTAAAGACTAGCCAAAATGTTTAAAGTATCTCAACGGAAAAGTCATTAATCAGAAGAAAGTCAATTAACCTTTACACGCTGTGATGTTCATCGGTATGCGACGTTAATTTATAGCTTAGTAGTTCAGTAGATCTAGGCATCGTTAGAACGCTAGTTTATATATTTACGGCCTATTTTCGATTATATGTAGACACAAAATGTCTTCATTTGTCGCATTTCTCCTCAAGTTTTATAACTTCCCTGGGGCCTGGGCGAGAAGCATGTCAGCCTCCGATCAACTTGATTAATAAACACAATAGCTGCTTTTTTTGCATACAGAATAGGACAACTAACATATGCTACACTAAGAACATGGCTCCCGGTAAATTTCGATGAATAGCTTGTGCGAAAAACTTGTTCCGAAGGCGGCGTTTTAAGTCGGTAGCAAGATCGGAAGTAGTTCGACATTGCCGCAAAGGCTTGTCAGACATCTAAATGCCAAAAAAGTTCCGCCCTAAGTTAGTCTCTGCACGCTTGCCGTCAGGCTAGCTCAGTAATGGAAGTTGTAGAGTGGGTTAACGATCAACTCAGGCCCTACCCGTTATCATTTTAAAATTCACGCGTCTACCTGGTACAATATAAACATATTGATTTAATCAGAACATAAAAAAAGGGAAACACATGTTGGATTCAGTGTCACAGTAGCAAATTTGTCAAAATTAAAAAAAAAACAAGCCGAAGTTATGATACCCTGTTTTGGTTTATGGTGTATTTAT
Source organism: Chloromyia formosa (assembly GCA_964017055.1). Taxonomy (NCBI): domain Eukaryota; kingdom Metazoa; phylum Arthropoda; class Insecta; order Diptera; family Stratiomyidae; genus Chloromyia; species Chloromyia formosa. The sequence goes on along the minus strand of OZ024818.1, from coordinate 11,911,204 downwards.
CACTTTGAAATTAGTAGTAAAACGTGTTCCGATTCCACTGTTCCCATGAAAGGTATATGAATTTTAACCAAATTTAGAATGTGGTTTGGCGGTAAACATGATTGAATAATATAAAATTTGGTAGAGATATCTTCAGAAGAAAAAAAGTTTTTCTAACAAAAACTTGCTTTTGGCGCGGTCGTTCCTATGACAGGTCTATGATAGAGTAGTCCAATTTCAACCAAACTCGGGAGTACGATTTGTGGAAATATAGTATTGAATAATATGAATTTTGAAAAAGTCATCTTTAGAAATAAAAAAGTTTTTCTCATAAAGACCGACTTTTTGACCGGTTGTAGTGACGCAATGGAGCGATTCCATTGGTTCCAACATATATACAGCGTATAAAGAAGCGTTTGTACAAAATTTCAGCCTTATAGCTTTGCAACTGAGAGCCCAGTTTGCATAGAACCAGACAGACAGACGGACAAAACTTAATCGACTCGCCTCGTCATACTGATCAAGAATATATAGAGTTTTTATTAGGCCTACTCCAAAATGGCTACCCAGTTTTCGTAGGGAAATACTCGTCCGATCGGACTGGTTCGAATTACAAGGTAATTTTGGGTCGCTGATTCCGAATCTGAAGTCGAAAGAGGAACAAAAATTTGGGGTTGACCACCCCAGAATGACCACCCTTACGAATTACGAAGATTTTGAGTTTGGTACGTCTGGAGATGTTGTTTTGCCAGAAAGGAGTCAAACTGAAAAAAGCTGCCCGAGCCTTATTGATGCGAGACAGTATATCAGCATCCGCTCCACCATCTGCTGTAACTACGCTTTCTAGATAGTAAAAATTGTCCACTTTTTCTACCGTCTGCCCCGACACACAAATTCTGCTCTGTCTTCCTGGATCCAAGCTCAAGTACTTAGTTTTGGCAGCATTGGTTTTAAGCTCCGCATTGCCACTTTCGCGGTGCAGGGCATCCGTCATTTGAACTAGATGATCCGATATATTTGAAAGAAGACAAATATCGTCAGCGTAATCCAGATGTTGAGGGTATTCAAACAGGTTCCATCTGATACCTTTGCTCCGGTGTTCATAACGTTCATAAATTGACTGCCTATAGTAAATCTTAATTTCTGCGATCTTGCATTTTCATCGATATTTAAATACAGGGTGTACCGATATTTCCGAGTAAGTACTTCGTATCGTGTGACGAAATACTTCATTTATTTCTAAGCGGAAAATGTTCTGGTCTGCGCAGTTTTTTTTTGTCAAAATTCTAATTTTCAGAAATAATATGATCAGATAACGTTCATTGGTTATAGAATTTTTGATGCTCTTCCACAACAAAGAATTAATACCTTCTGACACTCTTTTTTAACAGTTTCTTCCAAAAGAATCGAATTTCACATTTCTCCAGTGTATCCATGGAAAATGACAAAAGGCACTGTAGCACCCATGTTGCGGCTGTCCACACCGCATGTCATCCATTACAAAAATATAATCTGAACAAGGATTGAAATTTTGGTTTCCTCTTTCTCCTAAAAGGCAGATTTCCACAAAAATGTGAAAACAAATTCCTAAGTAGTTCTTCTACAAAATACCCTATTAATAGCCTCTTCAAGTTTCACAAATTTCCAGTCGTCCATTAGGTTTAAAACGGAGATAAAAACGAGTCCTGACAATTTTCACTCATTGTTCACTGTATCGGTCGTGCTCGAAATTCATATTTGCTTGTCCCACTGACGTGCACGTGTCCGATAATATTTCAATTCAAAATCATATAAGACGGTAATCGGATACTATGTCGGTTGCAAGGATAACATATGGATGATTTTCAGTCCGTGGAGGATGAAATTCAGGTCGAGGGCATAAGGTATGAGGGTGCATATGCCGTGGCAGGCGTGTCGGGACGCAAGTTAATTAAAGGACCCAAGTTAAGTGTCACTCGTCGACAACAGACGAAAGATGACTTCCTCGGAGATTTTGTCCTTCGTCTCGTTCGCTGTGTATGTTCCAGGGCAGAGCCAAACCAATGAAAAAAAAATCTTAATGAGGCGACAATAAAATTAAGTGGACGGATATATTGCCTACGATACGAATGACTTCGATACAACACACAAGGCTTAAGTCAATATACGTGTTCTCAAAAGTCATATGCATGGAAGATATTGTACGAGGAGCTGTGTGTTCGAATAACAGATGGAGGATGCAATGTGTGCGGTCCTTTATGAATAGCGAAATGTAAATACCAAGGCAACGTAAACAATTGATAGGAAGGCAAATAAGGGATGTGCAAAGGCGGTCAAAGGCTGATGTGTGTTTACGAAACGAAAAAAAAAATGATAAGAGTCGTCCGTGCTAAGTGCACCGAGGACTCGGCGATAATTTTGGCGCTGAAGTGCAAAAGGTACGCCATAAAAATGAAGGTTATTTGACTAGTACGGCTGGGTTTGTTTTGACAGGATTACAGTTGATTAAAGTTTAGGGTGTGATCAAGCAGACGCTAACTTAAAAAAATATTTGTTTTGCAATTTTGCTGTTACAACATCGGCGTGGTTTGAAAATACCCCCGTCACGTCGCGTCGTCATGAAAGGCAATTTACCAGTCATGATTTTTGAATATTACAGCCACTATTGTCCTGGCCAGTCAGCATCATTTTAAAAGTTATTCATTCGCCGAAAATAATATTCAGGAGAACAGCTTACTGCAGATATTGTTGAGTATCTAGGGCTAGTGAAGTTCGAGCCATTTGAGTCTAGCGTGAAGGCATTTTTAAATCCATTTATATTTTAGTGCAATGGTCTACTGGCAGGTTGAGGCAAATACATCTTGAAGGATACTATGCTGTTCAGCTCCACCTTCTGTGTCTGCGCGAACATCCCACTTAACACCTGTTCCTTAGAACTAAAAAAAAATCAATGAGTTTTACTCGTTTTACATAGAATAAAAGAAGGCACACGCTACTAAACCGAATGTTAGGCACGGTGAGCATAGAAGGTCTATTTTTTTTTTGTTATTTGTCTTTTTTCATACAAAAGACCTTCCATCACTCATGTCTTTTGGTGTGGTTTACTGATAACGGCAGGGTTCGTGGCGATCTGACTGGAGAACATACATCCAGCCACTATAAGAAGATAATGGATAATGATGTAATCTAACCCAGTTATGGCCCGATAAGTAGCCCACAAATAGAATAAGGTAAGCTTTACTCATACTGCATGGAAAGTATCTTATAATTCAAAGGTCTCATTAGCTCATTGGATTGGCGCAGCCCTGGAAGACTATCCCAGTATTTGTGTTGTATTGTTTCCGACCATTCCTTTATAATTGTCCTGGTTGGATGAAGCCAATCCGGTCCGAGCTTCCCTAACTGAGCAAATAGCAATGTGGGCGCCGAGAAGTTCATTTGCCAGAATTACCGTGGTGCAGACCTCATTACATAGATCTCGGCTTGAAAATCGCTGGTTTGGATACAAATAGTGATTGAACCTCCTTTTCAGACTTAGACCCATCGGTGTTCCACATGAAACATACGGCCGTTTGCTAACGCCTCCGTGCGATCTGAAAAAAAAAAAGGATTCATTGACAAAGCCTATCTCCGTGGTCAAAGACCGAAGGCTGACTTGTTATAAAACAACTGCGGAGCATATCATACCCTCGGCTTTCCGATCCCAGGATTTGAAAGTTTAAAATCAGAATACAGAAGTTTCTAATGATTTTCAAAATGGAAGCCGTCAGGTGATAACTTGTCTTTAAGAGTCAGAAAACATTACAAAATTCGTGTGGTCTATTGTTTTGTAGACTTTCAGCTTAGCCTCCCTGTGTGTGCAGCTTGATTTGAATACAGGGAGCCTCGAGTAGCTTTGCAAGTTGGGTCCGATTTTAAATTTCGAGAGTTTCAGCGCCATTCTTTGCTATTAACAGCAATATTATCAATGTCGTGATCACCTAGATCACCTCCGAATCTCGTCCGTTTTCCTTATAATTGGATTAAAGTAGCTCCTGATGACTAAAATCCATCGGTGGACGAAACCAGAGGACAGTGGAAGGATAAGCCTAGCGCTCAACAATTTTTGGTGGCAGTCGATAGCCGAGCTAAGTTATCATGGCTTAGTTTGGCAATGACCCACTCCACTCTATTCTTAAAAAAAGTTAGTGTTCCGCATATGCGCCTATTGCTAAAACCGGTACACCGATTTAAAACCGGTCTTCTGCTAGTACCGGTCCCGAGATTCCCAAGTATTGGTTTCGAAAAAACCGAATCATTAAAAAAAACCGGCTTATGGTTATAAAAACCGACTCATGACCGGAAAAACCGACTCATTAAAAACCCGATTCACCAAAAAAACTGACCGACTTGTTAAAAACCGACCGGCCCATGGTTAAAAAAAAACAAGTTAAGAACCGACTCATTAAAAGACCGATTCATCAAAAAACCGACGAGTTAAAAACCGGTTTTTTGGTGAATCGGTCTTTTAATGAGTCGGTTTTTGACCCGGTTTTTTTTTAACCATGAGCCGGTTGGTTTTCGAGTGCTCGGTCGGTTTTTTGGTGAATCGGTTTTTTAATGAGTCGGTTTTTAACTCATCGGAGAGGCCTTGTTCGTTAGAGGCCTTGACTTGATCATTTTTCCCACAATCTACAGCCTAATTAAATTGCATGACTTCTGTGGGAAATGTGTGCACAACAATTTCACAGCTTTTCTCAAATTTATGGCAAAATTTCAAAGAATAGCCGTCAATAAAAAGACAATATCTATTTTCGGTCGAGTCATCCTCTAATTTTGTCCAAAAAAAGAAGTCAATTCACGATAATGACAGGTCCAACAAAGAAATCACACCAATACTGTTGCCGCCGCCCCTATACTCCGATCCGATACAAATAGGTTCGACCAGCAACCACCACCTTGTCCACTATACCGAATTTGCTGTCATCTTTCGTGCATATGTTCGCCATATGTTGTATGTTTTCTGACCTTTTCTTCACATGAGCTCGGAAAAAGGATCAATTTTCGCCCGATATCTAATTCAGATAGTGGTCACATTCCAAATTACCTATAGACAGGAACAAAGCACCACTCCAGCACTGCATGTCGGCCAGGTAACAATTTCTAGGTGTAGGCATCTGAGATTTTTTCTTTTCATTGGATGATGCTTTCGATTTTTTTCATGGGCTCTATCCCTTTTTATGAACGTCACAAATAAATTATGGACTGTTACAAACCTCCAAAAAAGGTATAAATCTACCCGAAAAAAACTGATTTAATAGAAAAAACTAATATCTGGGTTTTCGAGCTCGTTCTCCTTTATTCATGTATCGTCGTAGTCGTTATTCCTTTTATGGGACAGAAAAATCATTAAATTTTTTGTTGTATCGACACAACGCAACATTATCTTTTTTTTCTCCGTTGAAAAAAAAAGTATCTTTTCTTCTACCCTCCCGGACATTTATAGAGTTCTTAAGGTAGCATTCAAGGTGGAATAGAAAGATTGAGATTGTATTATGCGTTTCGGGTTTTCGAGCTATTATTTTCGTTGTTGTTATTGGATTGCATGCACTATAGTATACCTGAAAATTGGTCTCATCCAAAAGATTTAAAAAATGTATCTTTTGTATTGTGTGTCCATTCGAATTTTGCAGCTGCCGTTTGGATTTCCAGATTTTCGAGCAGCAGGATTTTGGAAAAAAATGTATTTTTATCCGATTAGAGATGCATTTTCCTATCAGGAGGAAACATTATTTACGACACGGGCGAATGGCTTCGGTCGTTATGGATGCCGATGAATGTCTAATCTTTGAAATTTAAATGGACTATGCGACTGGAATGATTAGATTCAGTGGAGGAGGAATGTTTATAAATGTGATAAGGAAATTGGAGATTGTATTTTTGAAAATATTTTTGGATATTGGAGATATGTTGATATTGAGGGAAATATGTTGATATGGAGAATTGAGGGTGTGAAACGTGATACATACCTATTTATTAAAGACGTTTCAAATGTTAGGGAATTTGATTAAATCGGCTTCAATTTACTTAGCTTTTTCGTATCTAGGGATGCGGGAGCCTCCCGCCCGCCAAAGAAAAACAACGAAACCGAAGAAAGCCAAAACGAGAAAAAGTGACCAAGACTATGTTCACGCGACAAAAAAAGTTCGAATTTTCGGACCTCTGTAGCTGCGGCTCCTTGTGATCGTGGGGTTAGGGTTTGCCTCAGGGTCGTACGAAGTGTTACAAATTTTAAGTCGATACGATGAAAAACACCCGAGATATAACAGTTTTAAAATCGGTATAGTAAAAAATTTTCTGGCTTTTGTTGTTCTCGTTGTCGTCGTTGTCCTTTGATAGGGCTGCAGCCTCGTAGGGAGCGTATCGAGATCTGATTTCCTTCTCACGAATTGACTCTGTCCCAAGTTTTGTCCACCGGGCGGCTCATGAACTGCATGATTGAAGGCTTCGCATAAAATAAAGTTAAGTGCTAGAGATCGTATGACATACAGTGATACCAATCCCTTTCCGGCCTATTACAGTTTAGCCGAGATTTTGCAGTCATTTTTTTTCAATTTGTTCCACTGTCAGATGTTACAAATCGCATACATCAATTGAAATTACATGTTTTTTGAATTTTCTTATTTCAGATCTCCTCCCGAGCCTCCAACAAAAAGATGCTGTACAGACTGGTTTACGCGTCCTTCACTTCCATTTGTTATTGGAATCTTAGCCCTGGGTGGAGTAGCTTGTACACTGGGAGGGATAGTATTAGGATCAACGGGATTAATAGAACATTCAACACAGTATTTAAGTGCAGCCTTATTAATGATAGGTAAGTACGAGTGCAAAATTACAAAATTTTGCTTCTAGTAAGACAATTTGCTCATTATTAAAATATATCTAAACCGGTCCACTATTATTTTAGGTATTGGCGTTTCAATGCTTGTGATATCCGGTGCAATCTGGCGACTTAGTATTCCTGATGATACCGAGTCGTTTCAATGCTTTAGGCCTAGTTTTGACGCATGTCGTAACTGTAATAGCCCTTATTGTGCAAATCGATTTTTGACGGGAGCCTATTTCTATCCGGAATTTCAACACAGACAACCGCCTCCATCATATATGACAACACTGCAAGAATACCGATTGCTTGTACCTGAACAGATGAATGATAGTAATGCAGAGAACCAAAGAGTACAATCACCACCACCGTCGTATAGATCGTATAGTTTGAACACTTTAAGGTAAGTCTAATTTTATTGAATTTCATCCAATTGACGCGATATTTTAAATGAATTATATTTTTACTTACAGTGCGTCCCTTCAGGACCTTGAACAATCACGAAATATCACTGAAAGTGAGATACAAACAAGTGATAATAAGCCAGCGGATAGATCTTGACGATTTGTTACTATATGTATATTGTTTTAGCTAAATTAATGTTTAATAGTAAATTTAAGAATTTTTTACACATAAAATTAGAATATTATAAGATTGTATAATAGCAGGTAGGAAAGCAAAGAGGAAATTATATTTTTTTCAATGAAAATCTTTGAATCTTTCTCATCATCAGATAAATATTTTACGTACGCCAGAGATCCCTACTCATTTTTGCGTCTAGTCAACCAAAAAGGATTATTGAGATTATTACTGAAATACTAGTAATAGCATTACTCGGAGGGTTTCTAAACACGCTCTTATTGTTGGAGCACCAATGTATTGGCAACTGTGTTAATGATGTTTTGGTATTTTAGGTTGCCCATCAAGGTTATAAGTCCACCGCTCCGCCCGATCGATCGGCCGATCAAAATTATAGCGGATTGTGTTTGACAAACACAGTAACATCTCTTCTTCTAGGTAAGATTAGTCTTCAGGTTTTCCTTTCGGCTTAGCAGGAAGGTAGTGATACTTAATCAAATCCTTCAGACATGGATCAAATTTTTTGCATTGTATACATATACGATGTAGATATAATGTATGTACAAATGTAGTACCATCGAGGTACGTGCAATGATTTTCTCCTCTTTTGTGAACTTGATAAGAGTCCTATAGCATGCTATATCCGTGCTGAAACTGAAATATATGGTAGGTTGGCTTTCTCATCATCTGTACTTAATTGAATTTGCCTTGCCAACAATAATAAAGCATGAACGAACACAACAAAATCAAAACATTTTTAACTATAATTTTACCACAATCACTGGAAACTTATCGCAGACACTGCATTTTATTTTTCTTTAGTCAAATCAAATTCTTCCGAAAACCTACAAATGATTCATTTGAAATCTCATTTGGCAACATTTAACAAAAGCCATTTGCGAGAACGATGGCGGCGAGGAGAGAAAATCGGATCAAATTATATTTGCCGTCACCACCAAAAATTATTCGCTATTCGTCGTCTCATTAAGGATACCGTCGCGCCATTTTCATTGTCATCAGCTGAACAAGGTAAACACTTTATACAGACAGAGCAACAAATTTCACCCACCACTCATCATTTAGCTGTCTTTCTTGGCCTGGGAATTGTCTGACGATTTTCACCTTGTTGGTGGTTCACACCTTCTCAACCCGCTGTCGATTTTGCCCCATTACCATCAACCGACAAACAGTTGAAAGCTAATTTAATTTAAATTTCATTTGTTCGCGGAATGATTTTCTTCATTTTCGTCGTCTTTCCACTGGTTTTCCCAGTTTCATTCGCTCCCATCTGTGATGTCCTTATTCCGTTTCTTTACCTGAATTTTTCTCGTTATGATGGGGGGATGCTAGAAAACGACCGACGATGCCGCCTGCTAACATAGAAAATCACAATTAAATGGGAAAAACAAATTTGCAAGGCTAGGCGACGCAAAGTGGGAGAGTACAACCGCTGGTGGGTGAATAACATAAACGCAAATGGAAAATTCTCCGGATGAAGGATTGTGTTTGAATTTCCGCGATAGTGACTACAGTGGCGTATTAAGATGCAGTTGATAGTCCTGGGAAGGTAAGTTGAGAGACAGATGAAATCAGGAATAGCGTTTCCTGTTGCATACTCTTACCTCAAGGAATGTTAAGAAGTTATTTACACGAAATTTGTACATTTATGTTTACGACGGAGCTCCAGCTATGAGTGGAGAATTTCAAAGAGCTCAGGCTCATGTAAGGTTGTTTTTTCCTCAGGTGATTTATGTACACTGTGCCGCACACAGCTTTAGTTTGAGAAGTAGCCAGTATAAAAAACGCGCTAGGAACTACAGCTACAGGAGTAATTGAAACATTTTTCAACTGGTCAAAAATGCAAAGCATCCTAATAAAAGAAATTTTGAAAATGACAAGGACCAGTGGACATAGAAGAAAAAAACAGATATCCATTGTCCTGCGAGATGGGCTCAGTCTCATGGAGCAGTTTCAGCCTAGTTTGATCTTCAGCCAGCTGTTATTGAGTTTTTGGAAGAAATTAAAACTTGAAAAGATCACGACACTGCACAAAAGGCTTTGTAATTTTTTTGTGTAATTTAAACGATTGAGCTTCAAATTTCCCGCCACATGATGGAATCTATTAATTCAATTGTTTGGTAATTGAGTTGGAAATTGCAATCAAATAATCAGACTTTAGTAGAAGCCCAAAAAAAAAGCAAAACCCGTGAAATTCTGATTCCTGTTTCTTACAATTTATGAACACGTGGCAATGATGAATACGAGACTCAGATGAAATTACAAGGTTTATGCGGAAGCCAAAAATATCGTTACAATGTTGAAACGCAAACCGCTGAAGAATACTATAGGATTACATTTTGTGTTCCATTCCTCTATACAGGGTGTCCCGCGTTGGGTGGACCTGTCAAACAAAATCACAATTTTGTATAAAACAGATTTTTCCTGATTGCAAAATTTACCGTTATTTCAAAGATACATATATCCAAACTTTGAAGAAATTTCCAAATCGATTTTCCACCAAATTCAAAGGATAATATTATAACGGTACTTTAAACTGGAAATTCTGCAAAGTTGATATAAGTTGCCCCATTATGTTAGCTTTCGAACGGCATGTAAGGATTAAGGACTTAGATTTGAAAATTTGCGAATGTTTCATATTTAAGGGGGAAAAAGGTGGCCTTGATGTACAAGTAGAACAAATCAACTACTACTACATTGATCTCACATTACTTGAAACGCAATACCTGCAAAATCTAATAAAAAAAAACACAAACGAAACTAATACTTTATTTTAATATTTAAAACTTATTGCGTACAAATCAAAGAAATCTGAGGTTTTAGTTTTATTCCAAAAATTGAATCTCACTTTATGAAATTGTTATAAAATCATTCCAACCTAATTTCATACTTTCTGGCAGTTATAGGACTAACTAACTTCTTTAAATTATATCCCAGTCAGTTTTTCTTTGAGTTTCAAATTAAAATTTGTAAAGAATTTCCAGTGTTATCTGTTTAGTTATTATATAATGCAAAGAAATAATTAAAAAAGGTAGTCAAGGGTGTGTGTGTGTGTGTGTGGGAAGGTTGGGCTGAATCCGACTCCCGTGGATCCACCTATACCCTGTATTTACAGGATATGTTTCTTGGTTTCGGTTGACGCACTTGCAACTCATTACCAGTCAAATTGACGCTAAACCTTTCACTAAACAAACGAACCGTTTCTTGTGCGGTTGTGCATAAGGCGCGTAAATATGTATGTACTCCTATACTTACTCAATTATCCTAACCCCTTGTGCGGGATAGCGCGTCAACTGTTCCTTGTGGCCCAGTTGACGTTTCGTTGGCATAAACTAGTTTCGGAGAATGCAGTTTCCAGCATGCACCTCCTTATTCTATAATTCTCACCAAACAAACGAGACAAACAGTTTCTTGTGCGGTTATGCATAAGGCGTAAATATGTACTCGTATGTTCCTTATTGTATAATTCTTAGAAAAAACAAGAGTATCCTTTGAGACTTTTATAGAAGTGACCCTTCTCGTCTAAGTATTCTTGCATAATATTTTATATAATAGCATTATTCACAGCATTATTCTGTGAAGTCAGTCAGAATGTTACGCATCGTAGCTGAGAGACTACATGTACCAGTACATCGTTGTCAGTGCCTGTATTTCTGTAAAGATTTTACCATCAGTATCAGACTAATTAGCATCTTAAATATTTTAAGCCATTTATGCAATGAAAATGCAGAATTATTCCTTGTTGAAGTCATCGTCTCTGAGTTTCCTCTACCAACATCTCGTTGTACGTTAAGTGTCTTATGCGAAGGGTGATTTCGTTCTTTCATTAGTGGCTGCGATTTACATCTTAGGCGAAAGCCCTGATTCTTGACAAAGATTCTACATTTGAGAATCCCAGTCGTCCTCATCCTCACAAGCTGGCAAGATATGTTCTTTTTAGACGTTGTTCCAAGAAACTTACAAATATGCCACCGAGCTGCACATATGAATAAATCGTTCAATATTGCCACATATCCGTTTCTAATAATTTCGCGAAATTATGGAGCATTGCCCTATATCACCTAACACTTAACTAAACTTATCGCTAACAATCCCCATGAGAATTTTACTTCGACGCTAAGATAAAGTTATCGGCGTGCCTGTGAGCAATTATAATAGTCGAACCGTCCTTCTACACTCCAACTGCACTATCTCGAGGATTTTAAAACAGTACCAGGACGCACCACTCAGACTGGCGAGCAAGTATGTAGGTGTAGGACTCATAATTGTGAAAATTGCAGGCTCATCTTATTTCATCCTGATTTCACTTTAATTAACGAAATTCCCTTTTCAGCTCTTAATTTTGTTAATTAGACTGCAGTAAAGATAATTATCTATCCGTATCCGATGAATGATGTTGCCGTCGTTTTGCAGTATCGTCTTTCGGCGGCCCCATTCACTGGATTTTCGTCCTTTTTTCGCTTTTTTGCCCATAGTCATGGTGGAGTATGCATGTAGATAGGAGTGGACTGCAGCCGACGGAACTACGAGTATAAGGCATATTCCGATTTAAAAGTTTTAAAGTTTTTAAAGAGTTTTAGGAAGATTATTTCGTACGGATGGCCTGGATGATACGATAACTTGGAAGAGTTTCTTTTTTGATATAGCTAAACTATTCGAGGTAATTTGAATCATCCGTGAATTGCTCTTGAATAGAACTAAAAAATACCTAGTCTTCATGAGGGGAATAATACTGTTGATACCAGCTGTATTTTATTAAAGACGAACGTTTCGTTTTTCTTTTTGTCGCTATAGCCACAGGAACAAAATTATGCCTCAAATGTACTGAATTCTGTTCCTGGTTCTGGTACGCGAAATCGCGGCTTTAGTCAAAAAGGCAACGTCATTGCCAAAGTTGACCTCTATAATAATATGTACAGACTGAAAGCACGCAAAAGTGAAGTATCCTTATTAACAACATCCGCTGTTAGCCAAATGAAGGAGCAGCCGCGGCTGCTTTAGAATGATACAGATTCATTTGTAAAAATCTTAACGTAGTACGATCAATGAATATTAATACTTAGATTTGATATTCCAATCAGTCAGGTCGGAACCTAGTGATATTGGCACCGTCAGTCTCACGATTATCTGAAGCAGCTGGGCGTTCCCCGGATTCTCGCAACTTTTGGCCGACCTCTTCACCTCTCTCCTATAAACACGGAAAGTCACCGGAGTAAAGCGATAGCCTACAACACCATTCGTTCCGGCTAAAAGAGGTATAGGCGCATTGTTTATAATGATGATGGCAAGGAGGCTGTAGGGAGTATTTTGTTCACAGCACAAGTGTCACGCCAGGACATTCAGTATACAGTATATACTGTTTGCCGTTTTAGTAGAACTACCCACGCAATACACATTTGATGGCCGTTAAGCGAATACTGAGGTTTCTAAAGAGTACAGTTATCTTATAAACGAAATGGGAACTTTGATTTGCACGGTTTCTGCGACTCGGATCATGCTATTGATTCAATATCGCCATTCAATCAGAGGGTATGAATTTCTCTTATGGATGAAGCTATTTCCTGGAACTCCAAAAGCGCTCAAATATCGCATTGTCTACGATTGAAACGGAGTAAATGGCAATATCTGCGTGTACGAATGTATTAATATTAACTCACTCTACTTTCGTCGCTCTTGAAATAAACTTGTTAAGTCGGCAAAGTTGTTTTCCATTAATCCGCGCGCATCAGGTAGAAAAGTTATATCCCAGCATCCCTGTGCAACAGTTTCGCCTAGTCCGTAATATAATTTGGCCGATTCAAACGAAAACTTTTGAGCCACGAATTATAGCATTCATATTCATAATCAAATCAAACTTAATGCATGTAGCTTCAGCCTTTCACGAAATATTCTCTGTCCGGGCAGACAGACATTTGACCGATTTCATAATGTGTTTATTTTTTTATTCTACAATACCCTAGTAAAATACCGAAATTCTCCTCATATTTGGTTACGCATGAATGAAAACATCTTCATTCACCCAGTGACAACCCAATTCCTAAAAAACAAATTTTCGTCACTAACCCTCTCTCCCAATTCAATCACATTCATATTCGAAGAAAAAACAGTTTCGCTAATCTGTTCCCTTTTTCCGCTATCCTTACTTTATTGACATATCAATTATTGTATTTCGCATCGAGCCAATATGACGGGACGCGACGACGTAAAGGAATGGCGAAAAAATTCGAAATGTAAATCCTTCGTACTCCATTGAGCTTTGTAAATACAGTCCATCCTTATTCCTATTCCTTTCAGCCATCGAGGAGTCTGAATCTATATTTCAGGTTGTTTCAAGAAAGTTTCGTCGACGAACAACGAACACGAATGTCAATGTTGACTGAAGCATATCGGAAGACAGGGTAATGGGGTGGGCCATCGATTGGTTTGAAGTGTAAAAATTTTGGCGATGCCACGCTGACAGATATGGTTGGTCTCTGTTGATGAGTTGAAGATTTTTTTTATCTTTGTATGTCGTTGTCTTTTTTTAAATTTAAAAATTATTGGGGCTCTTTATTTGTCATGCTTTCTTTAATGAAAAATTATAGAAAAGAATATTCTCTAACTTTGTATAGGACTAGTTTCTATTTAGGCATTTTCGGGACATCTGTATTGTCGTTAACCGAACAAACTTTATACTCAATATTTAACATAGGAACGTTGTTATAAAATTGAAAAGTTCTCAACCGAGAATTCTAGTGTTTCTACGCATTCGAGATCCCGACTTAAAATCGGCATTGCTGCTTAAATCATCCATCTGTCAAGTTCAATACCAAACATTCAACCGAAGAAGAAAATCTGCTTTCAGAAGAATTTAATTTTCGTTATCCCTTTTCCCGTCCGAAATACCACGAATTGAGTGCGATGCGGCGCGACGTCGGAAATGCTTTATTATTTCTATCTTGTGTGGGGCACGATTGGAAAATCTGAAGGTTCATCTTAGATCGAAGGGACAGACAACCAATCAGGCAGGCAAAGTGCTGTAACCATTCTTTTTCTCCGCTCCGTGATATCCTTGTTTGATTTAAAATAAATATAAGCGCGAAAGCGGAAAAAATATGCCATCGGCATAAAGATGGGGGAGACAACGGAACCCGATAATCTGTACGTGTATACATGTACTGGAGAATGAGGGAATTCTTTGATTTCTCTCCAGAACAAGTAAAGATGCTTCGCTTGAAAGATTGATATGAATTTGATCCAGGAATGTATAATCAAAGAGGATTATTAGGACCAATTTGTTGGGGAGAAGAGTATTGATAAGTATTAATTTCGAAAAAGTTCGAATTGATAATTTAAAATTTAGAATGGCTTTGCTCTCTGTCTCCAGATAAATATACTGCATATTCCTTTCATTCAATACGTATTATCTAAGAGCCATTCCATTCATACAACCCGCCGATGTGCAAGGGTTAGTAACAATTTTATTTTTAGTGTACCTTTATGTTTTTTTGAGTGTCGAACACGAATCTGGGGTTTACCAACAAAAATTCGGTTGGGGAACTTTTTTATTGACAAAAAAATCATTTTTAAATCACATTAAATTTGCTAAAGTCTCATATCAAAATCAGCTTTGAATATCCAGAAGTTTAAAAAAAACTCTTCAAAAGTGGGAAAGATTTTCTCTCCAATGTCTCCAAAATATTCGTTTAAGTGAGATTTTTTTTTTGCCAATATCGAGGAAAGTGGATATTCCACGAGGATATTCATGACGACTAAATTTGTTGATAATTCAATTATCCATAATTCGAGATATGTTTTGAAAGTACTTTAAATTTGGTAAAATTGCATATCAAAATACGCTTTCTACGTCCATTTTTTCCAGAAATTCAGCTGTTCCAAAATTGTATTTCATTTTCAAAGAATAAAATTTTTCTGTTTCCGTCATCAATATTGTCAAATATTGGGAAAAATATTGATCCCACGAGCAAAGACATCAGACACGGATTGATAGTAAATTTTATTACCTTTAATTTCATATAAGTGCCAATCACAAACTCACATTAGTTACTTTCAAAAAAAAAAAAAATAGATGCGTGATAAGACTACCGCGCGACAAAAGTCTAACTTTTAAAAATTTTGTTAAGGCAGCCAGCATACTGGATTTTGTAATTATAAAAAAAAAAAATTAGCCGAAGGCTAGCTTTCCGAAGGTATGACTCGTCTCGTCATACCTTTATTGTGACTTATGGTGCATTTGTCACATTGAAATTAGTAGTAAAACTAGTTCCGATTTCACTGTTCCTATGCGAGGTATATGAAATAGTGGGCCGATTTCAACCAAATTTAGCGCTCATCAAAAAGTATGTTATTGATTTTTTCCACAGGATGTAAACTTTTGGAAATATGGGTTAGAAATCAAAAAAGTGCGATATTTTGGTCAACATTTAAATTTCCCAGCCGAATTTTTCTCGATCAACTTGTCAGTTCGATCGCCATGATATGTTAGCAGCTGATCGATTGAATGATGTGTGCTAACCTACTTCTATCACTACAGCAATGATTTGCCCCGCGCCACAACGGTGCGAACATTTCCCTAGCGGAACGAGGAATTGACTCTCATGTGAGCCAGTTCCGTGCAGGTACAAAGCAAATTCAGCGTTGTAACGTGAAATAATCGGTGGGATGATTATAGATGCTTGCTTATCCAATATAACTTACTTATTAGGCGCTCTAAACGGGAGAGTTGGAAAAGACACTTTAAAGCAGCACCCTCCATTCCATTTTCTGTAAACTTTTATAGAACTTATATCTACTCGTAATTAAACCTTCTTGAAATGTTTAAATATTTGTTTTGGACGTTCAAAATTTTCCTCTACCATCTGCTGCCAAACTTAAATTGGGCTGTTTGATCAAATACATTTCTTTTCCATTTTATCATCATTAAGTAATGTTCGGCATATTACAAGCACACAGGAAGGAAAAAAAGTGGGACGAAAATCCGCAAAACTTTTCAACCATTAAATCCTATTTCCCTATACATTACTCCCATTACATTACAACCATCCGTTTTCTTCTATTGAAAATTCACAACTGAACTGGGTCAAACTTGAGCATTTCGAAAAGAAAGCGCAGAAAAGTCCAGAGAAACTTGTTTCGTCTTCAACTCAATACAGAGTTTGCGAAGAATATTCTGCTGAAAGAGGAAGTTTTCTCATATAAAGCTGGACGCATATTTTTCTTTTTCATTTTCCCAATTTTTTGTTTTTAATATTTAATTGGTCGGAAAGATGACATCCTTTCATTGGACTCGTTGTTTAGAGGACGAATTATAAATAATTACGAGTATATGTATAACAAATTATAGTTGTGATTATATGAATGTGGAGAAATATTTTTTGGTTTTATGGTAATGTTAGTTAGTTAGTAAAGGTCAGAAAAGTTTCAATTCGCTTTCTTATTTGGCCTTAATTGCATTTGTTAAAACTCGGCAACAATGTTCTTAAATATTCTTAATAATGTCTCTCCGAAGACTTTCAACATTTATGTGGACTGATATAAAGTCTAGTTCACGCTGTGTGTTTGTTCGTTTGTGCGTTTATCCGGGCATACCGTGGTCCGATTTCAACCAAATTTGGTACGTTAATTCCTTGGGTAGGTCACCCAAAGAATTTACGTACCAAATTAAACATCACCCGGTGACGGCTTTTTGCATTATCACTTTAACTAGACAGATACATAGATAGATAAAGGAGGTAGGCCGTGGGTCGTATTGGAACCACAGGCACTGCGACTTTGAGGTCTATTGTGCTATTGCCCATTCTATCGAGAAGCAGGCTAAATCAAAAGATTCAGCCGACTCTTCTCGATAAATTGACTGATCTGGCAAAGTTTTATTGGAGAGATGCCTTCGGCCAAGAGAAATGTTATGCCGAAGCATTCGGTACGTCTTTGAGCAAGCCTTTCGCAAAGGATGTACTGTGAGGTTTCATCATCGACCTCGCAAAAGGGGCAGCTTACTTTAACTAACCGAACAATGTTTCAAGAATTCGAAATCTTCTAGGCATGAATTTGATTGGATTTCCTTGAGGAAGTCTCTGATATTAATTGGTGTATATCACCCAATTATGAAATGAGGTTCAAGTGATAAATATTTATACCGAAAGCGGGTAGAGCTTCACACGTACGTCCTAATGACCTTAGACCAATCAGCCTATCATCGGTTCTCTTAAAATTATTGGAACGGCTTACAGACGTTCACCTACGTTGCAGGACTCCATCCAATTTTCTGTCTACCTCCTATTACGCCTACATGAAAGGTAGATCAGTCAATACAGCTCTACACTCTCTAGTGAGCTGTATCAAAAAATCTTTGGACATTAAGGAGTACATTATGGTTGTTTTCTTGACTTCGAGGAAGCCTTCAACAAAGTTGATCTTAAAGCTATAATTGATGCTCTATTTGGTCTGGAAGTGGACGATTCCCTCTGCAAGCTCATTAACATGAGTTATACAAACTTGTATGGGTGCGTCGTCTGAGTGTAGACTTGTGAGTAGGAGCAGCCCGCAAGTTGGGAACTTGTTCTTTTTGCAAGAAGATATTTGATACCTTCAGTAGGGCCTCCTGTGCTACATGGTACGAGCCTTATTTTTTGTATACTGGCGGAGTTTTTGGGACTTACTCTAGATAAGAGATTATCATGGATACCTTATATACAGGAGAGGGTAAATAAAGCTACTGCCACACTCTACTTCAGCATGAGAGCTATAGGTAAAAGATGGGGCCAGCAACAGCTCTATGTAGCTGTTTTACTTTCTATACTAATGTAGTGTATTAATTTGCTGGACTGCATTTTGTATATACGTCTTCTGCTGCCCTGAACTTACTGACTTGACATATGATAAACAACGGCCGTGTGTATGGCTATTCGATTTCGTGATACTGGTCAATGGTTTACTTCAGGTGTTGGACACGCTTTCATTCTGAGAAGTTTTGACATTCCCGCGACGACTGACTACACCACTCCCAAATACGTACTTAACAAGGAATTTGTCAGCCTGATACCACCACGCAATCAATGGAAAGAGAACGCAATTCAGCTACCCAATGCAACTGAAATCTACACAGATCAATCCAAGACGGAGGAGGGAGTAAGGGTTGGAGTATTCTATGATGAACTTGACATCAACGTTTCCCAATCTTCCTTTTTATTGCAGTCAGGTCGAGCACGATTACCGAAGCATTTACTTGGCTGGAGTGTTACGTAGTAATAGTTAGAGATATAACTATTTCCACTGACATCCAAGCTGTAATTAAGTATCTCGAACCGGGTTTGGCTACGTCAAAAACCGCGGCTGTGCAAATTCAGCGGACCATCTATACGCCTATTACTGGTTTTAAACTAGCTCTAAAATCCGGACTGGTTGGCAGAACTAACTCTAGATGGATAAATGGTAACACATGACTCTCAACAGAGCCAGTCTGGCCTAGATTGGATTCTAGGCGCACCGCTAAATTGCTGTCGCTGCTGAATAGGCAACACATCAGATTTGTGGTGGCAGTCATCACTGGACATTGTATACTAGAGGAGCATACAAGGAGGCTCCGCCTCCCCTATAATGATTTCTGCAGAAACTGCCGTGATGAGGACGAAGATGACTGTATTTTTAATGTTTTCTGTGACTTTTCTTGCTCTGACAAGTAGGAGGGAGGGATTCCTTGGATCCCACTTTTTGAACTGGATGACTTGGCAAACTCCATCGTTTCATTATCGTCTCTAGATGGGTCAGTGAGTAGGATGGTATGGTGAGGAGTCCCCTGAGGTATCACAATTTAAACTATCGCGGTTCATATGTGTAGTAAATGCAGCAGCCTGTGAACCTAATCTAACGGAACTTTTTATGATGTTCAGTTTTTGTTTAAAATATGTTGCATCATCTAAAGAAATATGTCCCCATTCGGTTGCATTATCGAATTTGCTTGTACGTTTTTCTTTCCGTCCAGTGTGAAAATATTTTTTAAACCTAGAAAATGTTAAAGTCAATCCCCAATACCATTTCCAATAAATAATTTCAAATTACCCAACAAACACGTCTTGTCGAAATCCATTTTTGGCCCATCGATTCCCTGAAGCTCCATATTTTCATATTCGAATTTAAGTAAGATAGGGCTTTTGGTCCCTTGGTCGTAATATTTTCAATGATATATCGAACATAATATTTCTGGAAAGTTTCAGCTACTACTTTTATGGGTCAGCAAATTTTACATGTCTGGCGTTCTATTTAATACGAGTATGTGTGTGCCTGACTTTTATGCAAGCCAATTTTGTAAGAGACTAGTAATTCCTTCAGAAGGTTTACGATGTTCGTTGTTAGGTATGCGAGTACATAATATAGGATAGGGAATCTAGCTGACTATAGTAGGCTAAGAATCTACAAGGGATACGTAATTATGTGGGAGAAAACTTTCAACATAGTCCTTTGAAAGATCACCGGGACATAATTTATTACTATTGATCCCAAGAGAAGTTGAATGTAAGAAAATGGACACTGCCCATAAAAATAGACCCTTTTGAGTTTCGACAGTTGTTGGTTGTTATTCAAGAACATCAGGCGGAATGATGCTGAATTTTTGGATGTATGTTTAATATTAGTTTGCATATTTGAAGTTTCCTTGACCCAATTTTATAGATACTTAATAGGAAGATGGATGTATGATGAGATGATGTATACAGAGGAGAGACTGGCTTTTATTGATTTTTTTTAGCAGAAAAGACAGTCTTCATGGCGTAGCTATAGGTATATGACAAAATTCACCACTAACCAATTAGTTAAAAGGAGTAAGCAGGAATTCAGGAGATATCCAGAATATCTCCCAATCGAGATCCTGTGTTCTAATGTGTGTAAATCATAGGAAGATTTCTACCTGATCATTGCTGCGGAGTTAGTATTAAGTTTAAGAAACCCAAAAATTTCCGCTAACTAGGCAGCGCAGAACTGTACAATCTTCTTAGGCTAGATCCCATGCGAAATTGTACGATGATAAAGATATATTCATACAGCACGAGATTTGACAAAATCAAAAGAATTTTCATATATTTGAAAGATTTTCAAAGCAGGATTTGGGGCGAGATTTGAAACAAATAAATTGACTTTCTACCAATTCAGTTTTATTTTAACTCTGATCCAGATGTGATCAAATACGAGACCTGCCTCACCCACGGTCAGTCGTTTTGTATGGAATGTGCTTTTGATCCCGCGTAAAGGACGCGACTATTGTGTGAAAATGCATGGGCGAGATTTCTCGTATTACTATATGCAAGCTCAACTCAGCTTGCTAAAAGGCTCCGTAGTGGTGTCCGACTATTGAACAAACATAGTGAGTGAGAGTTATAAAAATAATTTAAATAATAGCATTTAATAGCATTAAATACGCACAGCCATATATAGGTAGGAGACGACACAGCCCAAAATTCATCTTTAGTTTGACGAAAATTCTCTCGAAGTTTTCATATTTTAAATTTTTCATGAAATTAAACTTAAACTGCGAGAACATTGCACTTCACCGTCCCCATGGTCTCCATTAACAACGAAAAATTAAAATATACACCACTACTATATGAGTATACGCATTTTGCCATTATTATGAAGCAGAGAATTTATACTGAAAGCAGGGAGTATCCAAGAAATAAGTAATGCAGCACAGCGCCCGTGTGTGGATTAAGCCATTTCCATGGCATCTCAATCCTTCCATTTTGCTAAAAGCATTCTGCCTGAAAGCTGATTTTTTTTCAGTGCCTACTCGTTGAAGTTAAATGCCTGGAGATGCATATTTACCATGTATCAGAGTTCTCGGCCATTTTAGTTTGCAAATTGAAGGGTTAACAAGCACGGGCCGATGATGGACGTAGTAAAAAAGACTGACCGAGCAGTTGATAAGAACACAGTATAATTCTTCGTATGTTCGCGATATGATTCGAAAATTTCATTGGTCCTTTTCTACTTTGGATTGCCGATAATTTAAAAAGGGAAAACTGCGTAGTTACATTTCAATTTGACGATTCTCCAAAAATTTAATTTTAGAGAATTATGTAGTTGTATCTATATGAAAGCAAAGACTTAATGCGAGTATAATGCTTTTCCTACAGACTCCTTATTTTAGTCTGAACCTAAACTATTTTAACCTTACTCCCGGAAAAAATGTATCATATATGCATGTACGGGTACCTTCTCAAGAGTCAAGTATTCGTGACCCCATTCGACCCTTTCATGCAAAAAAATACTTGCATTCATGAAAATATCTGCTAATCTAGTGCAACACTCTCTTCCGTCCGGAACTAGCAAAAAGTGTATTCACGGCATATAACAGCATTGTTCATTCCAGAGCTTGAATACACCTTTTACTTTGACGGAGAAATGGAAGCATTAATTTAATTATACCGAACAATGTTCCATTTCCTTGATAAGAATTTCAACGACCATCACCACATCCTTGGTATGTGCTGCTTTTCGAATCCCAGTCATAGTACATGTTTCCTTTAAAATCTCTGCACAATAAACAACCTTCCGTTACGAATTCTATAGAAAGTTGAAGTAAGCTTCACTACGACCACATATGAGAATGTTCTGGGAGTGCATCAAGACTAGGTCTTTACACAATAGTCGACCTGCATTCTATCCTGAAACAAAGCTGAATATAAATAATAGCTAGGCTCTCCCATCATCATCCCCATGGCTCCAGTTTCTCCTTTTCTGGAGTACGAAAGTACATGATGCAAAATCTGATTCTGATATAGGTCAGGAAAAATACCTTGCCAGTGTTAGTATTAGGTCAGGATCAGGCCTTTGTGTCAACGAAAAGAACAAAAACCGTTTGTTTGAAAGAAAGGACATTGTCGTATGAGGATGGTGGTTCCGTTAATGAAATGCAATGTCAATACCAAAACACAAAACATCTGCAGAAGGTCGCAATTAGCGAGAGTGGGTTGAGTGAGTGGTTGAGTACAAACAAAAAATGTTGTGCCTGGAAGAAGTATAAAACGCCATTAGGAGATGAGAGAACAATATGGAGAAAAAGCGGAAGTTTACTTTATCATGCATTCGTTTAAAAGCCTTCGGAAATATGCCATGGTAGCGAAAAAAGTGCATATTTTAAATGGGACTTGTTTTGAATGTTGCTTGAGTACGTGTCAAGTAGAAATTCGATTTTCAGTTGGAAATACTTGACTGCGTCTTGGGGAACTCTGATTAAATATTTTCTAGATTTCTCCTCCATATGCTTTCCCCTTCCGCAAAATATGTACCGTTAACTGTCAATTTTTGGATCTGAAAATATTCCCCTCCAGATCTGAAAAGTATTCAGGTCCGGAGGAAAATATTTTCAGAACCTAAAAAAAAATGACAGTTGACGGTACATATTTTAGTGAAGGGGAAAGGATAATTCGACGAAGAATGCCAAAAACCACTTGACACAAAGAACGAAGCTTACAGACAATGTTTCTAACGTCCAACTTGCGCTAAGAGAGAAAAATATGACGAGCTCCGCCGAATATCAAATAGAATAAGTAGACGTAAGAAACGAAAATTCTTTGACAAGCAGTTGCTGAACATTAACGAAAACGTAGTTAATAGAAACATCAGGCAA
The DNA here is from genome assembly GCA_964017055.1 of Chloromyia formosa. Taxonomy (NCBI): domain Eukaryota; kingdom Metazoa; phylum Arthropoda; class Insecta; order Diptera; family Stratiomyidae; genus Chloromyia; species Chloromyia formosa. The sequence continues at coordinate 11,888,168 of OZ024818.1, read as the reverse complement.
GCGTACAGACGAGTAAGCACGATCAAGGATGGCTCTCAACCCAGGACTACTCTGTAAGTACGAGGATGGCAACATCATCAGCGACACCGAGAGCATCAACAAACGATGGGCGTGTTTTTCGAAGAGATTCTTAATTACGCATTCCACGTCTCCATTCAAGAATCTCCAATAGTTGATGATATAATCGATCATGGCCCCAATACACAACCTTCGGCAGTTGATTTCGCTTTGCAGTCGCTCAAACCAAATAAAGTGCCGGTGCCGGGAGCAAACGAGATTCCAACTGAACTGCTAAAATCTTGTGGAACCGGTATATTAAATACATTAAATCAATTACTTCTGCGAATCTGGGAGGATGAGATGATCAAAGAAGATTGGTGCAGGAGCATCACCTGTCGCATCCGCAGAGAGATAAATTGTGGTGTGAGAATTACAGAGGCATCTCACTAGTCTGTATGTCCAACAAAATACTGATGAAATTCTGGGAAATAGAATAAAATCGTACGGTGAACGAATCATTGGCGAATATCCAGGTGGTTAGACCTGACCGATCTACAACCGATCAGCTTTTCACGGTCATGCAGATCCTGGAAAAGTACTGGGAGTACACCGTTGACGTGTACCAAATCTTTTTTGATTTTAAGCAAGCATACGACAGTATCGATCGTGGAGTATTGGAAAATATCATGCTGCAATTTGGTATACCAATAAAATTAGTACGATTAGCAAAGATGATGATGACCAACTCTGTCTTACAGCTCAGGATCGAAAACTGGCTGACTGATTTCTTTGAAACATGCCAACGAAACTGACGAAATCAAGCGACGAATACAACAAGCAAAACAGACTTTCTTTTCGGACCTCCCAATAATGGAATCGAAGCATGTGCACAGAAGTACTAAGGTCCGCATGTATAAAATCAAGATACGCCTTGTGCTATAGTATGGTTGCAAAACCTGGACTATTACTCAAGCCTCCGAAAACACGGTAAACACATTGGAGCGTAAGGTCCTTCGGCGGTTCACGACCGAAATGGATGGCACATCCGGTACTACCATGAGCTGTACGCACTTTACGATGAGCTGAAAGTTTCGAGAATAGTCAAACTACAACGTTTGCAATGGGCAGGACATATACAACAAATGGAGGACGGACACATGCCTAGCAAGCAAATTCAACGGACGACGCGTCGACTGAGCAAGGCTGCGAGGAAGACCGAGAGCTCGTTGGAAAGTCTCCGTAGTTGATGATGCCGAACAACTGCTGGGCGTCCAAGATTGGAGGATGCGGTTACTTGACCGAGATAATTGTTGTTAATTGCCTGGCCCCTCCAGTGGCATAGGCACGTCAACATCTCTAGCATTTCTATGCCTTGTTGACGTTTCGATAGCAAATCTATTTTTCGGAAGTGCAGGTGCAAGCATACTCTTCCTATCCGCGCCGTCTTTAAACTGATAAGCACTGTGAGAGTTCTATTAGTACCCACCGGAAGTCGTTTTTTACAGCGCCGAGATATGTACTCCGAGTTCTAGATTAGTATCGTAGAGCGGTAACCGAACGACCACGGCCACGGAGCGCGATGAGATAATTGGAGGTTGCTGATCCAGGCGGTTAGGGCCCGATATCGGGCTGTTGCGCCACGATGATGAAGCTCTCTCTTAAATATATGTGACGTTTCAAATTTGGTCTGAACATGCCCTAAGAATAAGAAACCGTCATTATGTCCATTATATCCAACCCATAACTTTCTTAACATTGCCTCCAACAAAATATTCAACACGACACGCTTGGAAATAGTTTCGCATAATTTAATGAACACTGTAGTTCATCTGTAGTCCTTAGAACTCCGCCGAGTTGACTTCAAGATTCCTTGAAAGATTCACTTGGCGCTAACGCCCGATAGGATCGCAAGAACTATACGCTGTACATATATCCAGTCACTTATGCATAATTAAATAAATCTTAAAGTAACGTTCTGCTTGAGAAAAAGTTTAGTGATGCGAAGTTTTTGGAAAAGCAGATAACTTACCTTCACTGTAGTCTCATCATCGTTTGCGCCCTAGCCGTTGTAGCAGTCGTCGTCGTCGTCGCCGACATTTCGGAAAATTCCTCAAGTTTTAAGTTTTTAACTATGTATCCCATATCGTTGTCGCCATCAGAGCGGAAAAATGCAAGGAAAGGAAAAAGGACGAGGTAAACTTTCCACTTAGATTCACTCGTAACGCATAGTTTGCAAACTTGTAAGCTTGTACGAAGTCGAATGCTACATATTTCATTAGCTACTTAAAGTTGTCCCGTAGTTGAAGATAGTTATCCGTTTAAAAGCCATGTACGGTTGAAGTCTGAAGTGTGTATTTAGGATTGTCGTTTAGCATTCAGGATTTGCAATTTGATTTTTAAATTTTTAATGAAGAGTTTTAGTGAAAAATATCTATCTAATTACAGTTCGAAGAGAATCATTTTAGGTTTCGTTTCAAACGGTGATCTTTGAGTAGATGAATGACTAAGTCCTTAATGTCTGAGCTTGTTATCAGCACGAGTTGAATCAACGTTTTCAGATGATATGTCCGTAAATCACTCAATGACACATTGCATTATTTCTGACGAAGATTTCGTAGATGGAACTCCTCGACTGATGGTCGGACCAACTTAGTACATATGTATTTGAGTTTGTGAATTCGCAGGAACATGTAATAATAGTTATAGTAAACAATAATCTCGTAACCATTAAAAAACGCAAGTAATCTGCTGGAACCATCCATTGAATTTAGAAGAGACGTATACCTAAAACCTTATAAGGATCTCCTCTTCCATCAATTGTCCGAAATTCGCATTTCAATTCAATCAATGAACACAAATTGTAGCTATAGAAACACTTATATAAATATGTAAAAAAAGCTGCACAATAACTTCCAAAATTGTTCGTTCAGACAACAAAGTTAAGGACCTGAGACCATTCCCACTAACATATCTCGTTCCTACAGTTACGAAAAAAATCGTGCACTGAATTTCTAAGACAGCAATCTTAGGAGAAAAACATGTTTGACAAAATTTATGGCATTCGGAGAAAAGGTGACCGTACTATAAAAGGAAGGTTTCATCGACGAAAATATTGAAGCAAAGGAAGCGAGGTTATATAGTAACCTCCCACTCCTCCTTTCTGTCGCCTCTTTTCTTTTTTCAATGAAAAATCGGCCATGGATACCTGCAACCCGAGAGCCATTGATTTGCAACTACACTTCCAGTATCCAGATCAACATCCTTTATGACGAAAACAGGAAGCAGGGATCCTTTTGCATGGCTGCTTTATGTAACGTGAAATCCAATAAAAGCCACTCGCCAGCCTATCATCGTCCATTTTGGCGAATCAATTTCAATTCGAACAGGATACCATTTTCAAAGTGTTGGAATTTTTATGGGACTTTTATGATTCACGTGTATAGATCGAACAGAAGGCGAAAGGAAGTTGAGGTTCAAAATGAAAATTTACAGGTCTTTTTTCAGTGTTCCTGTCGATTTTTTTTACACTATTAAAGTAACATTGAATTGAATGTCCATAAAAAGCTGGAGAGAGGATGTACTCTGGTTGATTGGTAGCAATAACGTAGACTCGTTTGTTAAACAGAGATGACGGCGAAGCGGTTAAGTGAAGCTGGGTGTTGTTTTCTTGTGTAAGTTGTCTACAATGATTTTTTTTATTAAGGACTTAATAGTAAATTTAATTTATTCCATTTAGAAAAAAAAATTGTGTTGCAATGTGGTATAATTCAAATTTCAAAATTATTTCATTTGATTTAACGGTTTGTAACCATATCTACTTATCTATCTCTAAAAATTAAAATTTAGTGTGAGATATGGTATGAAAATACACCTTATCAATTAAAAATAAAAATAAAATCCCTACAAAATCGGTCAGACGTATCTCTGTCTGTCTGCTCATTTGCCTATAAATTTTTTCGACAACGGATAAAGCTTATGGAGATTTATCACAAAGTACGAAGTACTGGAGATTAAACCAGACTAAATAGAATTATAGGCTAGCTTACGAGAACCGGAACTTGGCGAACTGATTCTGTAAACATCATCATCATCGTGGCGCGACAGCCCAACGTCGGGCCTTGGCCGCCTGATTCTGTAAACGGTGTAATAATTATTCGGTTTGTCCATAGGTTTTATCAAAAAAAAAAAACACTGTCATCACTGAACCAATTATCTGGTGATACACTCCCTAAGGATTCTTTAGTGCATCCTTACGAATGTTGAAGGAATACGAAAATAGCTTTCTCAGAAAGGCAACGTTGCGGCGCGGCGTCAGCTTATAAAAAATAGAGTACCAAAGTAAGTGGTCAAAGGTAGGCAGGCACAGAGATGGCCGTGATTAGCAACAACGCACATAGACCACTTTTGAATCCGTTGTGATACCGCCAAAAATGCTACACCTTAGCGTATTTCCAAGGTACCAAACCAACCGGCACTGGAAACAATGCGATTATTCCCTATTGCACTGACATCCACAAGGCCCTCTAGGTTGAGGAAATCAGAGAGTGTTAGGAATGTTCGTCTCCTATTAACCTAAACTGGACAGTGGCAAATACTGACAACTCCACAGTAGTCGTGATGAGGAAGACGAAGCCTGCTCGTGAGCTCTCGAGCACTACCCTACTAATATGCTTCATTGCTTCAACGGGTACTTTGAGACGACCGGACGGAACTTGAAACCGTGAGCCACGATGTATCACAGACAGACTGCGCGAATCATTTAAATACGAGTACAAACCGGCCGAAGCCAGTCAATTATTAAAGCCATTGATTCAACATTTCGTACCCATTAGATCTCTCATCAAAATAGTTAATAAATGATTTGTCAGAATTAATAAGATACGATGAAGTTTAATCAAGTGAAAGGCGGCATCATACTTCTTCATCTATGTAGATTATAGTGTCTTAGAAATTACAACACTCGACAGTAGACATATTGAAACACTAATCTTCCTTTCGTCGGACCCACTTACATGCCCTGCGGCATCTAATCCCATCATAATTGTTTCCTGAAATGCCTATCGTTTATAAGAAAATATTTAGTATGATTATATACGAGTATGCAAATTGACAGCATGTACTTTTTAAACCCTAGTTACGACTACAATTGATGGTGAAAATAGGTTGAAATTAAAATATATTGCACTTAATGAAGTGTTTTATATCTACAATGGTAGTAGAATAAAACAAATGACATATTTCGAATGAAAAATTCTCTTTTGAACATAAACTTTAATACCTCTACCCACAACGTATCTAATTCTGAACACACCAAAGCATGCAATCAGCTCTAATTCAGCTGAAATTCTCCATCAATGCAGTCCTGCAAAAAGGCATCATTGCATCCTCGTACTATCTATTAATCATACAAAAATCTGTTCAACATACCAAATCTATCTAAAATACTTCGGCAAATACCTCACAACTTGTATGAAATGGTTTTGTCCTGATTTCTGTTCGTACTTTCAAAAGGATGGCCACCATGCTATTTGTCCATGTCAAGTGCGGTCAAAGCACAGATTTGCTTGGGAATTGAAGTAAAAATGACTCTCGTGTGTGCATTTGTGTGATTAATTGTTGAAAAGTGTTTGAATGACTTTCAGGAACTCGGAATATGCTCCGGGTAGGAAGGGGTAATAGTTGGGAAAATAGACGAGTCATCTCTGGTTAAATTTGTTCGAGTGTCACGGACGAATCGATGATCTGCAGTTGGATATGATGCACAAGAATTGATGTCTTGGACAATGTAAAGCTAGTCACTCCAGTAGAGTTTCATTTCTCTCTGATGGAGATTTTCAATCACCACAAATGGAGTAGTATCTTGCTGGGACAATGTAATTTTCTCGATCTTCAATGCATTTTTCTGACAAGTGTATGTTCATTCAGTCAAGTTACGATTTTCATTTTACTTCATAAAATGAAAATTCTTCTCTGTGAAGAGCGGAATAAAATAGGACCCTCATAAACATTTTTGTTGAAAATATAAGCCATTCAAATTTCCATAGTACCCAATTATAGACAAAACTTTTAACAAATTTATGTTTCATTCCCCGTCAAAACTTCTCGAAACTTCCGTAACTCTTTATACATAGATCTCATCTTCAACAAATATAAATAATTCCATGTGGGAAATACCTACATTGTCACTTGAATACCATAAAATCGAACATAGCCAAGAAGCTTTTCAGCTAGGTGTCCTCTATGTGTATACGGTCATATCCTTGTGCCTATATATCGAAAAATGTTGCATGAACATACATAAAGCGGAGCAATGACCAACTAAAATTTATTAGGGAGTTCATGTGTTCACAGTTCAATGTTCGCCTGGCCGAGACTAGTTTTGCGTCCTGTCGGGATCTAGACCACACTAAATTGGAAAAGTTTCAATTCGTACGAACGTACGAGAAGAAGGGGTGTGGTGTCCGGAGAATTCCAAACGGATGATGTGCTGTTGCTGAAATATTCAGACTATTCAACCGAACTCGGTAAAAAGGAGCATTTAATTTTCAGTGGTTTCCGAGTTGACGTAAAGTTATGTCTCCAAACTAATGAATGATCATTCCAATGAATAAATATAGATTTGGCATAACATGAAAATCAATTTGGAAATGTTAGTAGGAGAAGATAGACTGAGGAGGAAAAGCCGAATTTCCGTTTAGGTGAAACTCTGACCAAACTACTAATTGAGGTGGCCTCTGTTTAGATAAAATATTTGAATGTTACGGGGAACGAAAGGATTCTAACAATATTCGTAAATTTCATTTTCAGGGGTTAGTATTTTATTGTTTAATTGTTTTTGGCCCATCAGTTCCAAATTCCGTTGATGACCGTATACCGTAGTTGAAATGAACAATAGGTACTCAAGATTTTTGCCGTTTAGACATGAAAGCGTACTATTGTTATTTGAAAAAAGGAAAACATCCTGCCACTACGTGTAGTATATGTATATAGTCCAGACAGCCAAAGTGAAAAACATTGCCTGCGTTTTGTATCTCCATTCTTCACATTCTTCTCATCCGAGCATTTCATGCTTTCCACCAAGTTGCCAACAGCAACATGCAATATTTTTTTCCTGTATTATTATAGACAAAGTAGGAGTTCACTTCAATGAAGTCACTTGCACGAGAGCTATCCTTTTTCTAATGTACACGGTGAATTGCGTTGGATTTCATGTTAGAAGAATACTATAGCGCGTCAACTACTCCTGCGCGCCATCGTACTCTGTTCTGGGCAATGGGGCGCAACTCCCCAAAAGACTTACCCAGTACCTGACACTCCTTTGCCACAGATCGACGCCATGTGTTTCGAGGACCCCCCCTTGGTCGGCCTTGGTTGGAAATGGGGTTCCATTTCATGGCATGCATAGCAATGCAGTTATCACTCTTCCGCAATGTGTGACCTATCCACTGCCATTTTCGCCTGCGTATCAATTCGTCGATTGGCATCTGACCCGTACGCCGACTTAGCTCTTCATTAGATATTGTTTCGGGCCAGAAAATTCTTAAAATTCGACGAAGACATGAGTTGACGAAAACTTGCAGCTTTCTGGTAACTCCTACGGAAACTTTCCATGTACTGCTCCCATACAAAAGCACTGATAGTACCAGGGAGCGCAACAGGCCCAGCTTGGTCTTGATGCTGAGATGATTGCTCTGCCAGATTTTGGACAGCATGCCGTATGCGCGTTTAGCCTGGTTGATACGACGAGCGATGTCCTGCTCCGTACCACCATTTTCGGCAACAATGCTACCCAGGTAGACGAAGTTGTCCATCTTCTCCACAGGCTGCCCATTAATATTGATGGCAATAGGTGTCGGATTTCTTTTTCGCAACGGCGGGCTAAGAACCTTGGTCTTGTTGGTATTAATCTTTAGCCCAACCTTGCTTGCCTCCCTCTCGAGATCTAACGCCATTGCGGACAGATCCATGATTTTGTGGGAGAGTAGGCATATGTCATCAGCGTAGTCAAGATGTTGTAGATAAGATGTCAAAGTCCATTGAATTCCTCTGTCGAGTCCGGATAGGGCTGCATGCAACACATCGCCGATCACAATGAGGAATAGGATCGATGAGAGGATGCACCCCTGCCGAACTCCACTGCGAATCTCAAAGTCCCCCGACACCTTACCTTTATGCAGAACGCGACATTTCGCGCCGTCGTAGGTTGCCTTAATAATAGCCACAAGCTTCTCAGGGATGCCTCTCCTGCGCAAGGCCGCCCATATAGAATCCCGGTTCACACTATCGAAAGCCTTTTCGAAATCGATGAAAAGCAAGTGAAGCGGAGAATCGTATTCAGCGCATTGCTCGATGATGATTCGCAAGGTGTTAATGTGATCGACACAGGAGAATCCGGATCGAAAGCCAGCCTGCTCTTCATCAATTGTGCTTTCTAAGTGGGCCTTTAGTCTTTCCAGGACGATTTTAGCTAATATCTTGGCAACGGCAGGAAGCACACAAATGCCTCTCCAATTATTACAGTCTGTGAGGCTACCCTTCTTTGGAAGTTTGATGATCAAACCTTCCTTCCACTCAGTGGGAAAGGTCTCTGTATTCCACGCTTTATCAACAAGTGGGTGCAGCAAATCGGCAGTTACGCTTGGCGCTGCTTGATAAAGTTCGGCAGGGATGCCGTCAAGTCCGGCGGCCTTTCCTCGTTTTAGTGCAATAATTGCAGTGACTATTTCCTCTTTAGTCGGGGCAGTGGACCGTATACGCACATTTTGATGGTTAGCTAAATTATCTATATGAGGGGGAACTTCACCAGAGGTTACACGGTTCAAGACCGCGGCGAAGTGTTCTTTCCACCGCCTCATTTGATCTTCTTCCAAGATAAGTAGCTTTCCATCACTATCTTTCACCGGATGTTGGCAGGAGTTACGACCACCTGTAAACTCCTTGATGACACCGTATACGGCGTTTAAGTTGTTACTTCTAGCGGCTTCTTCTGCTGACGCTAAAAGAGAATTGGCATAAACTCTTTTATCGCGTCGCACACTACGCTGAACTTCTCGAGCTTTCTGACGGTAAAGGAGTTCGATGCTGCTTCGATTGTCGTCTGATGCTGCAGCCAAACGAACTTTCAGCTCCTTTCTTTCAACAATCCGCTGCCATGAAGCGTCGGACATCCAGGGCTTATTCCGGCAATCCGGGTTTGGGCCAAGGATGGTATTTGCGCTATCAATGTACGCATTTTTTATGGCATCCCAGTTTTCGTTTATGTCACTATCTGGGTGACTAGTTATCTCAGCCGCTTTTTGCGCAAGATGGTCATTATATTGTTGTAAGACAGCTGGATTTTTTAGTCGAGCGGTGTTGAATTTGCGGGGCCTGGATCTTTCGTCTCTGGGGCGGCGCACGGCTGCAATACGCAATCGAACATTAGCGATCATAAGATAATGGTCTCTTCCCATCCCAATATCGGCACCCTTCTTGTTTCGCACGTCCAGGAGGCAACTCTTGAATCTTTTACTAATGGCAAAATGGTCGATCTGATTTTGTGTTCTGCGCCGATCAACAGAGGACCAACTGATTTTGTGGTGGTCCTTATGCTCAAACATAGTACCATACCATAGTATGTTAGAAGAATGGGAATGGATATATAAGTACAAAAATGAGGAACATTCCTGGAATACTAATATATAATATGGGAATACAATTTATTTAAATATAAAAAAAGATAGTGTTGCCGCGAGAACTTGATCCCGGCACCTCCTGGGCTAGGAGCCTATACACTACCCACTAGGCTGATGAGCTCGATGTCGTAGAGTAAGTCGGTTGTGTTTACGTATTAATACGTTTATTGTGTCAACGCATTTCGTGGCTACAAATGTTTCCATTCTCAGGGCGTGGATCGATCCTGAACAAGATCAATGAGATTTTTACCCCTTTTCTTTAAGAAAAAAAAAAGTATTGGTGTGCTAGCACTAGTGGACCAGGAGTATGTAGCTTTACCGGATTATATCTATTATTTCTAATTAAAAAGGAATCAAAGATTTCATAGTTACGGTTTCATACTTCCTATTCCTCATCTCCTGAGAATTTCCTTAAAGAATTTTTCCCAAACTTAGTTCCATTCCAAATCGATTCTCGCTTCACCATTTTATCATCCCCAAATGTTAATCACTCATAGACTCAAATTGCTCTTAGCGGAAAACAAACATTCTGGGTCATATTTCAGAGTGCAGAGAAGTCTCAAAGGAGTCATTGTCCTAACATCAAACTTTTTGTAGCAGATGAACTTTTCCAGCACCGCAGTCCGTTGTCCAATTTAATTTCGGTTTTTTTTTTGTGTTTTTTTTTCGTCGATCAGATTCACGTTCAAATCGATGAATACATTTTTTTTTATATTTACCAGGATATCCGTACGCTGTTCCACTATATCAGCAGACAAAATGACTGTCGCTATCATCATCGTCATCTTTATCACTCCCTTGGGCAAGCAATAAAATTGAAATTTGCTCAAATCGTTGTTTGGCTTGTCACCCAATGGAATCTGCGTTTCGTCCTTTTTTTTCTTGTCGCCAGATAAAACGTTTCGTGGCATCCTTTTTTATTTTGTTTGATTGACGTCGATCCCAGGATCCTTTTGTCCAATGAGAAGGATTTGGTACGAGAATGCTTTTGTCTATGTAATTATTAATGTATTGTATTTGGCGGATTGGTCAAGAGAAAAGGAAGAGGCAAATACAGTACTACCACTGGACGTTCCATTAGTCAATCCTTTGGGAAAAAAGTGTTATGTATTTCCCAGTCTTACATATCATATATGTATATTTATATATGTGTATTGCCCTAACTCCTAGTGGGGCATAGCGCGTTAACTATTCCCATGTGGTTTAGACGTTAGTTATGATTTTAAGAATGATTTAAGCAACCACGCTTGGAACATTTCTTATATCATTCTAAATATTCATAAGAATACTGAGCTGTTCCGAAAATTTAACTCGTGAAGCATGATGAAAAACGATATAAGAACATCGCATAAGACCTATCCAATATCACTCTCTCACACTTGAGATCAGGGTAGACAACTTGACGATTCGTAATTTAACCTGGATGCTACCCTAGAGCGTTTTTTTGCGCAACCAGGGTAGGGAGCCTACACGGTTACGCAAAAAAAAAAACACACCTGTTGTTTTCCTAAGACGAGTTAATCATTTTAAGCGCATCTCAGACTTAAGTTCACGTCAAATCCGAGTGAGTTTTACTGAAGTTACATCCGAAAATCGTGTTTACTAATTTAAAAAAAAATACTAAATAGGAACCACCTGTGGTTGCATAAGTTGTCTTCGTTTTAAAATCGTCTTTTCTTTCAGATAAAATACAATTGCGTTCCAACAAAAAATTAGATTTAAAAACTATTCCTGAAAAAAATATTCGACCACTATTGAAATATTTTTATGATGAAATTTCGGTATATTTCCGTTTACCGAGGATAAGCTTCGTACACGCTACAAAAAGTCGAAATTTCGGTACAGTACCGGAAATTTCGGTACAGTTGGTCATATTAATATAAATATACATGATTCGTCACATGTATTCATCGTTTCATATTATTATTGATAAACTCCCCAAATGCGATGAAATTTATTGGTCTCTTAGGACTCTTCAGCGCAAAGGCAAACACAACAATTGTAACTATCGCCCTTCCACCGCAGTTTCCTAATTAAATTTGCAAAGTTTACATCAGCGTATCCTTGTATCGTAACCATCATCTCCTGCCCGTCCTATTACAATAGGAAACGAACTAATAAGCCAAATTAAGGCACAACATCAGCTTTAAACGTTCATCCAAAATCTCATTCTACTGTAGCATGAACACGGTTATGTCAGACAAATTTCCGAATGCATGTACGCCGAATTTAAGGCTCCAAAATGGGAACAAGGACTTGTTGGTACGACCATACTAGAACTACACACAATATTTTTACTCCACACAGTTGTCCAACATGGGTACCCATCCGTAGTGCGGAACTATACTAGGAGTACGTACCTACTAGAAACCGAAACGCAGTGCTCCTTTAGTTTACAAACGTTCTACAAGTAACTGATAGCTACAATAGAGACAATACCGTGGAGCACCAGGAGCAAACTCAAACAATCGGAAAAAGGTTTCAGTTCGTGGCAGTCGTTTGCCACTAATAAATTATCCGGCAGTGTTACACATGGGATATTTGCTAAGTAAATGTTAGTGCTCGTATGAAACATGCTCGCTCGCCAGAGAAAAGCATTTGATATCCTTTCATCCCGCAGGAACAGACACTGAAGCATATAGTCGTAGAGCTGGAGTAGCACTTGGGCCCCGTCATTACTAAACCTGACATGGATTGGATGTTGTTACATATTTTGTATAGGTACATATTTGAAGAGGGTCATACGATTTTCAGGACATCGCATGGCAGTTAATCGTCAAGTCAGAGTTTTGTGAAAGGATTTGGGGTCGAACTTGAAATTGAAGTAAGGCATTGGATGAAGGTAGTAATTAGAAAATATTTTAGTGAAAAATCTAATACAAGATGCACGTTCCCAGGCATCATAATTTAGCCATGGCTAGAAAACAAAATAAAATTTGGTGTGTGTGTACTTTAAACTATGTAAATAAAAAAAATCCCATAGTCCTTCATACGGGCGCCTCTTGGTACTGTCAGGGGAGTAGATTGCTTGCAAGAGGCGGTTCGCCGACAGAAAAATAGCAAGAGTAGAAATCGTAGTAGGTAACGTATTCAAATTTTATCTTATCCCCTGGAAGCCAATCAACGAGCGATTATGGACCATACGCAACATTCGTCAACATTTGACATATCAATGCCCCCTTCCCGACTAAAGACAAAGGTAAAAGGTATCAAAGAGGACTTCAAACACTAATGAGAAACTTCAATGCTTCATTTCATTTTCAAGTCGAAAATGAGAGACCCGCGGAGGAACAACAAGAGGACACAGATTCCATGAAGAAACTAACGATAACGGCCAATGTCTCGCAGTTTTTGCAGCCAGTAAGGACCTAGTCTAGTCATCAGCTCGACAATGTTCCCACACCTATGGATCCATAAATCAACCTAGGCATCCCGTTATCCCCTGAAAATAAACAAAATAAGCTACAGGGTATACGAACATTATGCAGGAAATCTAGCAGAGCTGGCGCTGCTGACAGTTCTAAAGCCGCCTTGATCCCCAGCTTTCGGTTTTATATTCTGTTTCTTTTTCCAGAATTTCGCATCAGTATTTCGTAGGACGTACAGACTAGTAAGATGCCTCTATAGTTTTCACGATGAAGTTTATCTCCCTTCTTGTATATGGGGCATGCGCTAATCGTAAGGAGGATTTTATTTTGACCGTTGATGACTTGTTTGAGCTCCTTACGTTATTTGGCCAAGTATGCATACTTGATAGGAAAGATCTAGGACTTTAGCAGAAGGATCCGATGATCTCATGGTTTTTTATTTTGTTGAAACGCTACACTCCCTTGTGATGAACGCTGTACCAAAAAATGAGCTAAGCTGATCCCCTACTGGGCAATCTCATTTAACATCTTAGGATAATACTACGTCAACGGAAATTAAAAGTTTTAAAGATTTCAACTTTGCATGCTATAATAACACACCGACGGACGTCTCCACGGGAAATATCCTTTCCGTTTCAGAAAAAAAAAACAATAGAGAAAAAGTTTCAATGAAAGGCAAATCTTATCCACCCTCACTGAATCAAGATATTTTACTGGAGTGCTAATTAACTGAAAATGAAATCCCTTGTTGCCTTGTGCCTTCGACACATCGCCGTGGGAGGTTTAAAGCAAAACAAAGAAAAAATGCAAATGATAGTCGTGAGAGCCTTATCCATAGGGTCCTATTAGAAAAGAAAATAAAGTCAGGGTGGACGAAAAGCGAATGAACTTCCATTGCAACAGCGTGGAAAAAAGGGGAGAATTTTTCATTTTGAAATCTTCTCGATGCTTTATTTGAAACCCTTCTTAAAAGTTTCTTTTTTTTTTAATTGGTTGTGACGATAGACTCAGATTTTTGGATTCAGCCTTATTAAAGATTGGACTTGTGAGGTGAGTTCAAATGATAAGGTGGGTAATGGTCAAGAGCCTAACAAAAAAGCTTAATATTGGGAGCCAGCATTTAATGCTGTTTTCCAGTAACAGCTGATAAGCCTGGTCAAAGTCGGAATAAAGAAAGCACTTGGCGTAGGCACTGCTCTGATCGCTTTCGCTTTAAATTAACAGATCATTCATAAAAAACTACCGTGTACAATATTTGACGTCAACCCTTGTGGGCCATAGTGCGTCAGCTACTCTAACCGGGCGATTTCAAGGAAAATGGTTGCATCATATACTATTTGTCCTAACCCATAATGGGGCATAGCGCTTCAACAATTCCCATCTGGCTTAGTTGATGTTTCGCTAGTAGAAACTCCTTTCGGATGATGAATGTTTCTAGCATGCACCTCCTGCTCATTTAGCCACAAGTCTACGACAAGTTGGGAATAGCTGCGGCTTTTGTTACACATTTTATTAGACAAGACATGGCCACGACGGTATTGCATGCCTACTGGTTAGGTTAGCAAGTAACATCAGGCTAGCACCTCAACGCGCTGAGCTACCGGTCTCCTACTGCCGTCATATAGATTCTACAAGGCCGCCATCTGTCGGCCGTCATGAAATGCACGAAGGCCCGTCCGTCATTAAAGGGAACCATCGCTACCTGAAGGCCGTCGATTGACTTAAGTGGTCTAATTGACGTTTCGTTAGCACATAATCAGTTTCTTATGATGCATGCTGCTAGTATACAGATGCTGACCATTAGGTCACATTCTGCTGTCGTCTGGGAGTTCTGTCCACACTACGGGATTCGAACCCACGAAGCGGTAGGAAGGAACTTCGGAATGACGAAATGCAGTACAAATGTATAATAAAAGGAACTTATCAACTGAACACAGTTCCGGATTTTTTCTTATAAGACTCCCTTACGTCACAAAAATATGGCAAATTTCTAAATAGGTCCAAAAGGCTATCCTGGTTCGAGTGCACTTCCAAAATACTTGTTCGCGCCACATATCCAAAATAAAATTTCCTCCCAAGTCGTATTGAAACCGACTAGCACTTATCATAAAGGGACATAGCGAACAGAGAGAAAATAAAATAAAATTGTCAGTTCAATTGGCACATTGTGAATAAGATGGGACTTGCTGTAGTTCCATTATTCGCCCGTTTTCTACGTTAATATATTTCCAATGCGGCGTGACGCTAGCGCGCGCTGAAATAAAAACTTCTACCCAAAAAGGGATCCACATCGTTCTCCAGCTTAGCTTTCGGGAATCGTCACACTATTCCTATTCCGGACACGTTTGAATTGTAAGCGGTTCGCTGACATGTAAAAGACGAAAGAAATGTTTTCAATTTTTCATTCATCCTATGGCCAACTTCCCTTTAATCCTTGACTATAGATTTCGACGTTGGGGTATTATCGTCTCCTTGGTTTTTGATCCGTTTTACGGACGTGTCTCTTTCTTTTTTTCTCCTTTTCACTTTACGGGGAGTAAATGGCACTCGAAATGGATTTCGAGTTTGGAAATGGAAAAAGGTATTTTCTTTCAACATTATCGTTTCGAATGTCAAGTGAAATTAGGCCAAAAGGATGTTTTGTCGTCTGAAGTTGATGCTAAAGTGCTCGAGAGCAGAATGAGAGTCGCATTTTGCCAATTTACTGTACTTTTGTTTCGAACGGAGGAAAGCTAATGGGATTACGTGAAAGAAAACGCTGTAGGATTTAAAAGGGAATTATGGATTCAAACGAGGGCTATTTATAGATTTATGTATATATGTGACGAATATTTTTATTACATATTTTGAAATATGAGTCGTGATTGAGCTCTGAGTAAAACTGGAGCTGGTCGAGTTCCTTTGGCTTCCTTGTAGTAAATAAATGGAGAATAAAACCTGGTCCCTTACTCATACTTGCAAAAAAAAAATCAAGTTTCCTTTCCTTCTCCGACACCCAGTGGCGTAGATAGATTTTTGTCGAGGTAAATTGGCAACTTGGTTAATTCTGAATATAAACTTAGTATGCTTTTAAAGTTTAGCAGTTTTAGCTTCGCAACGCGTCATTCATTTTGCCCCCCCCCCTACCCTAGCCCACCCCCCCCCCCCCCCCTACCCTAGCCCCCCCCCCCCCCCCTACCCTAGCCCCCCCCCCCCCTATCTACGCCACTGTTGACACCACATCAAGTTGTTGGTCCTCCAATATTGAATCCTACATTCGTCGACTAAGCCATAAGCTTGTCATACATATATCAAAAGGCACTAGTTTATACCACGTTTCATTAACGTCAACGCTTGTTGAGACATACACATGTGATATGTCAAACTCGGGCCACGCACTAATCGTCCAGTCAAATAGTCCCAATGAAAAACGTTCTATACCCAAAATCAGATATGCAAACGCGTAGAATATATGTAGAAGCAAGATGGACTTCCGAAAAAGTATTCTTTCTCTATCGTATTTCATGGGAAGCTCCTTACAAGTCAAAGGACAAAGCCCTGAAAGATATTATTAGATCATGGAAATGGCGAAAGGCATGCTGCAAAGCCGACGAAATTGGAAAATGCCATTACAAGGACAATCGAATTTGCATACTGTTTTATCGAGTGGATGGATATATTACCTGCTCTGCTTGACTGAATCAAGTGAGAGACTAGCTCAAAGGTTTGCCGAATTCTTAAAAGTAAAACGAATTTTAAAGTGGGCGACTGCATATATGTCGTCAGTGTATTTGTGTGTTTGTTTTGCTATTGAAATTTTCCGAGAAAAATTGAAAATAATTTTGTCGTGAGAGCGAAAGATTTTATGTATAAATACAAATTTCGTCGAGTATATTGAAAAATGTGAACATGCTGGGCTTTAGAAGTTTATTGGAGACTCTTACTCTTCCAGGCAGGTAAAGTTATGAATTTTTGAATATGTTTACCAAAAAATACATTTAAATTCATTCAAAATTTAAAGAAGCAATGATTACTTTGTGTTTGGTTTGAGGGATATTCTGCTTTTGAGCAAGACTAGCTTTGGCAAATCAGACTCTGGAAAGAAAAATTATTTCCAATATATCCTTAGTATTCAACATATTCAAAAGACAATCCATAATAAATCCCAGTTGCGCATAATTGGATTTGGGTTAATTGAAATAAACGCATGACTGACTCGTTTTTTAACTGATACGGTAGTGCTCTATTCTCTCTGTCTATTATCTATATACAGTATACAAAAGTATAGTACAAAAACTTAGACTATAAAATCTTAGAAATACAATCAATTCATGGATCTACTACAATCCCATTTTTTTCTGTTGAATATATAAATATCGTGCCTTCAATCTACCTTGAGGTCTGCTCATTTAAACGAGCGAACAACAAATTATCCGGGCGACCGGTAGCGCAGTGTGTTGAGGCATCAATCTCATGTTTGACTACCGGCGTTTCGGGTTCGAATCCCGCCCACGACGACGTTCGTGGCCATGGATGTGCAGGAGGTGTATGCTGGCAACTGCATTCTCCGAAACCAGCTTATGCCAACGAAACGTCAACTGGGCCACATGGAACAGTTGACGCGCTATGCCCCACAAGGGGTTAGGGCAATTGAGTATTAGCCCTAGAAATATGTACATATCAGGGAAAGTAGCTTCTTATGATTATTTTAACAATATTTTAATAATATTCCTCCCAAGGAGGATTATTTATTTTAATTTTCTTCTAAAATTTAGTAAAATGAACGATACTACCTGTAGATTACTCTCGTTAATCAATGGACTCCTGGCTTCATCTTTGTATGCAAGCTTCGATCTTTAACGCATTTCAAAGCCTGCCTACTTCCAACTGCAACTTAAATGAAACCCATCTTGCTTCCGTATACATATATACAAAATTCACCTAGCAGGTGAAATCGATTTGAAAATGGAAAGTGGTTTTGTAGCTTCGGTCAGTTGATAATTAACCATAAATCGGTGTGTCGGGGTTTATCCGATTTATGCACTACACAGCGTAGTTATCTCTTGTCTAAGAGACCTGCAGTTAGGTTTTGTCGACAATAATCGGAAAATATTAATGGAATCGTTGTGTTGCAGTTTGCAGGTGAGCTGGAAAATGGATGGGCGGTCTAAGGTAGAATAGATTTTTCTTCTACTTTTTTAAAAATGGTAAGATAATTGAATGCATCACAAGAACAGAATTCAACGCTTTTCGGAGTTTTTCTGGTAAAATAGAAAAAAGAAAATAACACGGAACATTAGATCGCCACTGGATTCTAATCATTTTTTGGCGAACAAAATTGTTTTTTTTTTTTAGGTTAGATTAAGACAGTAAAAAAAAAGACAAGTAAAAAAAAAATTATCCGATTTATTTTTTGTGAAAATCCTTGCCTTCAGAAATTTGACCGAGTGCGCTACTTGCTGGAAGTTTACTGAGCGCCTCGATTTATCCCAAATACGCAATCTGGAAGGCAAAGTTTTGTTTTTCATCTCCTTTTGTTTGCTAAATGTTGTATGCACATTAGATATTTAACAACAGAAGTTTTATATATTTTTTTTAAACAAATATAAAAAAATATTAAACAGAGTCGACTTTTAAACGTCACTGTGTTTATTCACGCATAAGCACATGTCATAGTTGTTAAGAATGACAACGACCCACTCCACTTTACTTTTAACAAGTATGAAATGCGCTTACGCGTGAAAAAATACAGTGACATTTCATTGAACGAAAATTCGCACAGGCAGCTCCTGAAGAGTGAATTCATGGTGTGGATGAAACCAAGTGACAGGAAGAATTGACTTTATGCTGATAATTTTCGTGTGCTAGTGGAGTAGCTGAAGATATTCCGCAAATAGCCAGAGTTGATACCAACCCACCATCTAAACAGGAACTAACTGTGGCTATTAAATCGATGGGAGCGGGTTAAGCCCCGGGGATAAATGAAATTCCGGTGGAACTCTTTAAGGCGGATATCAACGAAACGCCCCTAAAGAGTGGAAGAAGTGCGTCATTGTTAAGATCCCGAAAACAGTCGACCAGAAGAATTAAAATAATTGATCTGTCTTCTCCCAGTAGTCTCCAAACAGGTGGCAAAAATATTCTTAAATCGGATCAAACAAACAGTTGACCGCACATTGAATGATGAAAAAGCCGGTTTCGCGGAAGCTTTTCATATAGAGACCACATCAACACCCTCCGAATTATTATTGAACAATCCGAGTGGGGATCCTAATTACATCCCATGTTCATAGATTTCGAGAAGGCGTTTGACAGCGCTGACCGAGAATACATCTGGAGGGTTTTACATAGAAAAGGAATACCAGATAAAATAATTTACATCATCACGGAGTCCTACCATGGATCCCAATGTCATGTCTTACACAAGGGTAAACTATCAGCTCTAAGAAAAACGCACTTTTCTGTTTAATCATCGAGGGGTCACCTTGCCTTGAAATTTTCGGGGTTTTTCGTAGCTTTTTGTCCGGAGTGGTATTATATATTTTTGGGGGAAGGTACAAGCTGCATTTTAAGGCAAAATTCAACTTTCTAGCTGCCGTCATATTCGAGTTAGAGCCATTTGACAAAGTGCAAGTTTGGACCCCTTAGCTGCTCTTATAACGTGGTAAAACGCACTTTTATGTTTGGCTGTCGAGGGGTTACTTTGCCTTGAAATTTTCGAGATTTTTCGCAGTTTTTCGTCTGAAATATTATTTTTTGTTTTTGGGGGAAGGTTCAAGCAGCATTTTAAGGCAGAATTCAACTCTCTAGCTGCCGTTTTTGAGTTAGAGCCATTTGTTTAGTTTAACTTTATTCTAAGAGCCAATTTAGCTGATTTATTTTTGTGCGGTAGTGCATTGTGATTCGGACTTATTTTGACTGGGACTCGCAATGGCCCAGTCTACTTTATTCTTAACAACATGATGTGTACCCATGCATGAAAAAAACACGGATGAGTTTTCATTTTGTAATAATTCGCACTTGCGCCGTATATACTCGTAGTATATAATAAAAGCATTGCACTCAGGGACGGATATTCATTTAGGTCGGAGTTCAATCCTGGCTTGGTCGAGCTGCTTTCCCAAGGATTAAGGCAGGTCTTTAAGAGTGGAATCCATGGTGCTTCCCCCGTGTATTAAGGCAGCCGCTGAATAGTGTAATCCATGATTTCGAGGAAACCAAGTGACAGAGTAGAACTGGCTTTTCGCTGATGTGTTTTTTTACGGTAATGCATGGCGAGGCTCAGTCATTATTAGTTGGACTTACAATAACCCATTCCACTTTATTCGTAATAACTAACTAACTACCGTTCTTAATTCAATCTTTTAATACTCGACAATTTTTCGCTTAATTAAGTCAAATTAGAGCTACATAATGAAATTAATTGCCAAAATTTCCGATGAAAATGTCAATGTTTTCCTCTTGGAAAATTTTAATTTGCCTCCATCACATTCGACTCTGTGCACAAATCCGATTATCCAATGCTCTTAAAAGGTTTGCATCAATCCGAAGATTAATGGGAAACATTCAAACGGAAACTAAATTTTATCTGATCAATTCATGGGCCATAAAATCAATTAGCATGGATGAGCCACCTCCTTTTCGGTTCGACCATGCTGCATTGGGAGGGCTATTTCTTCGTTTGTCCTTTAATTTTGCTAATGTTACCGTAACTGGGCGGAGGGGAGCCATTGTCCTTTTGAGGAAACATGTAAGTGTCCTGTTGAAAAGGAGGACTGTAATGAAATGATGGGTAAAATTCATTGGATGGAGAGCGTAGAATAAAAGTTGGACTGTTTCAATAAGTCCGTGCACGAGTATTTGTTTTGGGTCCGGATCTAGTGTTCTTTTTCCTTTCAAAGATTGGCTGATTCCAAACCTTCGGTGTCTTCTTCGTCTGTCTTAGGTATACTTCACTCGTAGTAATGTTCAATTAGAAGAGCAATCAGCAACAGAGGTGCTTGGAGTAAAGTGCCGTCACCACTAGCAAAGGAAAATATGTCATTCTACACCGACCCAGAAGGAAGGACAAAAGCATTTGCTGTAGCCACTCGAGGAGGGCACTGCCAAATAGCGTTTGTGTTCTGTACCCTCCAATGTTATAGTGATACGAAGGAATTAAGGGAAGAATCACAGCTTAAGGATGATAAGGATTCAACTGCAGTATGGAAGAGATACAGACAAGACGATGGCCATCGTTAGGAAGTGCCAGCAGTTGGAATTAGTGAACCAAAAGTTTTCGAATTATACTGAATACTTTAGCTAACTGCTGGGATATTATGCTGAAGGTAGAATACGTTTTTGGAACGAACTCTATAATTGGGGAAGATTGTGTAAGTATACTCGTACGTAGCACTGATGTGAAATTTGTAGGTGCGAAGTTTACCTATAAACTCAAATTGATCACTAATTGATTTGTCTCAATATGCAATTAAAGCGGATGATGTTAGTGTAGAGGAATTGAAATTTGCAGAAATTTGTAGTCTCTAATGGCCGCTACGAAAGTTTTAAGGTTGCTGAATAAATCTTGCCGTTTGTATTGCATTCCTAAAGCAAAAATTAGCAATATCAAATGAACAAATGCATACCATCTGTAACGAGGCATCAAGTTCAGTTTAAAATTTTATATCTCTATTGTCTTTTTGATTTGGCCAATACTCGGTCGGTTGGCGCTGACATCATTCGTTACACTTTCAAACGAATTACCGAAAAAAGTGCAAAATCCAATGCCACCAGCAGCGCTCACCGAAAATCTCAAGGTTAATACCAAATTCAAACACCAGCTCTGTAGGTTCACAAAAAACGCATCCATATGCAAATTTTCATCTACGAGATCGCCACGATGCCGTTACTCGTAAGTGTTACAGGGTGGTATCAGTATCAGACTACGGATTGGTTGGCCAAGTTGCCGCTATTACAGGCTGCATCTCCAATATTCCGAGGCATACGAAAAGCTGCGTAAGCCTATCTATTAATCGGATAGGCAACTAACCTAATTGTCATCGAACGTCTTTCACAGAATGCGCGAGCAGTTACAGGCTCACCTGTCCAATTTGCAACAAGTTAACGGATCCCGCCATTCATTCGAACGGAACTTTCTCGCTACACCATTGAGCGGCGATAGATACGGATGACAGATACTATTGGGTCCAGTCATGGTCACCATGCAATATGCAAGACAACTTCAAATCTGCTGACCACATTCAGTCATCGGGTTGGTAAAACATGTAAATATAGCACAAAAGATACAGAGATAGCTCTTTCGGTGTCTCCGGTTTTTATACAATTCTGGTTGGCGCTTAGCGCGCTGTTAACGCGATGCCTAATTAGCATGGTAATAAGTTGCAAACCAAAGGTAAAAAGGCTAATAATGTCATGTCAATAACGAGTTGGTTTTTGCAAAGGTGTCATAAAATTAAATTAAAATTCATAAATTCCAGTTGGAAAATTGGAGTAATGATTGGTAAAAAGTGGCAAATCGTTGGGAAGACATTGACAATGGATGCACGAGTGGTGTCATTTTACGAAAAAAAGGTCTACAATTTTTCAATGGAATCATTCATCTATGTATTTCTCAATGAATAATAATGTTTAATTAGTTAGTCACGCTGAATATTGAATGAACTGTGAAAAAAAATTCATTATTTGATAATTATTTAAAAATAAAATAAAAAATGTACACCACTCTCCGTAAAAGAACGGTGGTACCATGTTTGAGCATAAGGGCGGTCACAAAGTCCTCTATTGATCGGCAGAGAACACAAAATCAAATCAACCACTTTGCCATTAGCTAAAGATTTAAAAGTTGTCTTCTAGACCTTCGTGTGCACACGACGGTATCCCTGCCGAACTTTATCAAGCAGTGAACAACGTAACTACCGAGTTGCTGCACCCGTATATTGATAAAACGTGGAAGATAGAGACCCGTCCCACTGAGTGGAGGGAAGACTTGATAACGAAACTTCCAAAAATGGGGAGCCTTACAGATTGCAATAAATGGAGAGACATTCGAGTGCTTCCTGCCGTTCCTAAGATAATAGCTAAAATTTTCCTGGAAAGACTAAAAGAGCACTTAGAAAGCACAATTGATGAAGAGCAGGCTGGCTTTCGATCCGGATTCTCCTGTTTCGATCACATTAACACCTTGCGAATCATCATCGAACAAGGCGCTGAGAACAATTCTCCGCTTCACTTGCTTTTATCGATTTCGAGTTTTCTTTCGGTAGTTTGAACCGGGATGGCACAAAATCGTCTACCATACACCGTTCAAAGATCCAGAATGCAAATGCCCTATGTAGCCTCTGTGAGTGAAAAGCTCCCGCCTCCAAACTAAATGTTATGACATGGCGTACCGAATAGACGTGATCAAACCTGGTCATCTCTGTCGTTTCTTAGAAAAGAGGCTGCTGGATAACCAGGATTATTCCAGCACTTCGATCAAGGCACAGTAGATCAATGGTCGCAATGTTGGTGGTTCTCCATGGACGATAGTCCATCCCATTGTCCACATCTGATCGAAATGATCGATGATGGTGTAACTTTTCCCCTTTCTAAACAATCATAAGTTTTCGAGGAGCAGAACGCAAAGTAACTAGCCTACGAAATCTTATGAACTCCGTAACTTGTTTTGTTTTATTCAAAACCATAGCGAGGAAGATTTCCGGGATCTGCGTTTTTAATGACGAAACATCAATGACCAAAAGATTTTTTGTTAGGCAATGCGCAAAGTATAAAACAGTGACAGACTGACTGTCTACGAATAGAAAATATGTACTACCCTTAACAAAACACTTTCAATGTGAAAACTCGATTTGCTTTTCCCGAGCATAAGACTTTCTTCTGCGTCTTTCTAATTATTTGTGCATACTTTATTGAAATTTTTTTCCGTGTATCCACAGTATGCTTTAATTATGTCGCTGAATCCATTAAAACGCATTTAGAGAAAGCCTCAAAACACCGACCTTCTGTTTAGTCTACACCACGGTATTTCAATGGCGTTTTCAAGTTAATCCACCCTCAGCCGTCATTAGAAGGGTTTCCACCCCCTCATGAATGTGGGTCATCAATGTCTCTGAAAAACACTATTTCCTTGAACTTTGTCCATGTTTGTGCTACCACCTTACGAACATGAATCATTAAAAGTGCCATCAATGCACCGAATAAATGATTCCCATTAACTCGCGATTTTACCATACTCATCCTTTCAGATACTATTCATTCCTGTTGTGCTTGTTTTCTAGATCCATGGGTTTGGTATGTAATTTACAATATCGGGAAATTCGATAACTCTTTGCAGTCAGTCGGGGTGTAATACAATTTTCCCAGTATGCTTGGATCCCCTCGTGAATTGCGCAAACTCACCACTTGTGTCTTTCATCCCCATCAAAGTTATGTTGAAGTGGATAAATTGCTGTCCGCCTATAGTCGTCACATTTGTATCGTTCAGTGTGACAAAGTTCAACCGAAATTGGGTCAACACAATAGTCAAGCAATGGCCGAAAGGGTGTTGTAATCACCCGACAGTGACAAGCCCGATTTAATGTCCAGTCAACTCAAGCCGAAGAGACAGGGGTTGAATTTGTTATTCTTTTCTCTTTGGGTAGTATATGTACAAGACCCGCACGGACTCAAGGGAATTTCAGACTTATGCTAATCGGATCTGAAATGAAGCCATTTTGGTGTTGGAATCATCCTTCTCGGTTCGTGGTGAGATGAAGTCAGTAATCGCGTACTTTTATTGAAACAAGGATCAAAGCGTTACTTAACGATTAGTATCACCTTGAATCCTGTTGAAAATTTAAATCGATTTCCAATTAACTAGCAACATACACTTCTCCGCCAAGCACACTTGGCTCGCACGTGACTTGCAGTTAACCACCCCGTACACGTCGCGGAATTCCACGGTAACGGATAGACACAGACAGGCCGCCCAGTTCGGTCCATGGAGGATACGACGTTGTTTAGGTTTCCCTAATCCCAAACACAAGGAAGCAAATTGATTTTTCATGTTTTCTGAGGAGACTTGGATGTTTGATAGCTTTCATTTAGACGAGATGTTTTTCCTTGGGGAATATTGTTCGGAGCTCTTTTCTGATAGTCTGCTCCTTGTTGTCGGGCCAACTGAATTCGCCTTGACTTGATTTCAAGTTTCCTTAGGTCCGTACTTTTACTAACAATTTTTGCTCTTTTTATCTTCTCGGCGAGATTTCCCAAAGCTGCCCCGGAGCCATTACATTGATTTAAAAATAAAAAAAGTAAAATGACGCAGGACGAGGACGGGAGTATAGTGTGAATGGCCGGCATAAAGAATGTATATCGATTTTGACATTTATTACTTTACGTTGCCTATGAACGGGTCAGGACTGTCGCGAAATTGCTTTGACTGTAAAGTGGTGCTAAGTTGAGTGGCAAAGCGTTTTCATTATCCTATTCGACGGGAAGATTACCGTCTTGTAAAGTTTGGAGATGGATTCACTTCAAGGGCAAAGCGGCAAACAAGACTGATGCTTAAGCTTTGCCTTTTGGGAACGCGATTCAGTAGATACAAGGGATGGGAATTAATGGAAGATTTTATAGCCGGAATCGGCTTTGAAATTTTAATAAAGGGAATTGAGTTTCTGATATAATACACATGAAAAAAATTAAGTCTATTTTCAGCGCAAAGACGACAGATGACATTTGGATTAAATATTCAGAAAAGGTTTCCAGAAAATATTCCACAAATTATGAATTTGAATTTGAGAGAGCAAAAGCCCTCATGCGTAGTCCACTTCGTGGGTGTGGGCTTCTGGAACAGCTAGCCAAGCTAACCAAGCAAAACATTTGATAGAGGCAATAAGATAGCTGTAGCCTGACTGGCTGAGTTACACCTTAGCGTCTCAGGATATTACGATGGCATAAATTACGTAATCAGGCCTTCAGTATAGTTATGTAAACTCTGAAAATTATCACCAGAAACAGCTAACCCCGAGGTCACTCCTGAACAGGATTTAGCGATGGTCGATAACTCAGCCATGTAAAAACTACTCCATGTGTCAAGAAATCAGAAAAAGCCTCAACAACAACGACGACCACACAAACGTTTAACGGATTAATCTTTCGGATCATGGAATGTATACTCCCCGAACAAACTGTGGTTCATGGAGGCCATCCAACAACTGGTCGAGAAATACAAACTGAGCATCATCTTAAGATTGGCGCAGGAGCATCATTTGTTCCATTCACAAAAAGGGAGATATATTGCGGTGAGAGAACTCCGTCCTACATACAGTTCAGTATACCAAACTGATTGCATCTTTGAAACACTTACTAGATTAAAGCAAGGGGATGGACTGGCTCCGAAACACTTACTGGATTGAAGCAAGGCCATGAACAAGCTACGACGCGGTTCAACATGAGACTTGAACAAACCATCCGGGTAATAAATGCGGACACAAGCTTCACGCTACTCTGTAAGTCAACGCAATCGATAGCGCACGCAGGCGACATTAACATCATGCCTCGAAACCTGCCCGCCGCCGAAGAACTTTTATATAATCTTGACGCGGCTGTAAAAGAAATTGGACTACACATTAACGAGGACAAAATTAAAATAATGAAGCAATTTAGTAGAAGGACACCAGCACAACCGAACATCAATGTCGGAGCATTTAGCATCGAAGGACACCAACGAATACATCTAACAGCCTGTTTTCTCGGTCCTTCCAAAAATTAAATCGACGCATTTCCACATAAATACGAAGCTCCGCGTATACAAAACCATTATACCACCTACGCTATGCTATGGCTACGAAACATGGACCCTAAAGCTTCTAATACACGGGATGCGTATACGCGATCGCGTAATTTCTAACCGAATCGTGTAAACGCGGCTAGTGTTCACACGTAAGTCGGGTTTACGAGGACCGAACATCAGAAAAGGGTATCGAAGCGAATTTTACTGACGCGGAAATAATGCACACGTCGTTGTGTTCATACGAGGTGTAAACAATTCGACTCATCAACGGCAGATGAGTACTCATCGGTACTCGTCATCCTCTAAAAAGTTACGCGTTGTCGTAAACCCGTTCGCTGTTTATACGGGACGGGTATTGTTGATTTGACGCGACCGACAGGTTTACGCGTCCCGTGTATTAGAACCTTTAAGTTTCTATTACACGAAACGCGTAACATAGGCCTGTTCCATCATTCAAAATAATCGATTATTATCGATTATTTTCGATTAATCGATTATTTTGTTATTTAAAATCGCGGGAACAAATAACAAAAAAAAAAGTGAGGTAAACAACCCGGTCGAGCGTGCCGCTGATAGCACACCTCCGTTAAAAAAACACCATCAAGATCAAGTGAATGAGATAATGTTAACTTATCTCGAGGCTTTGGTTCAAAATTGGACTGTAGCACCAGTTATTTACTGGATATTTTTAAGTTAAATATATCTTTTTTTCGCAGGCATTATTTTGCGGTAAGAGTGCGAGTCCAAGTTCTCGTGGTATTGCAACAAAAGCCTCCTTTTTGGTTGTTCGTTTAGGGAGGTACCAATAATTTGACCAATGTACCTCATTGAAACGGTGGGTTTAGAGGCCAGAGTCCGCTCCAGCTGGATCCGGAGCAGTGTCGAGGTACATGAGCTGGTCGACGGCAATTGACTTTATATTTTTATTTTTTATTTTTTTATTTTTTTGAGGTCGCAGGACCTCTGGCACCCTGATGTTTAGCCTTGAGCACGAGATTGTCTTTTAGAATGCTAATGGTAGGGGCGGCGAGATGGCTAAAACCCCGAGTGGTGAGTGGGGATCATTGCTAAATGGTCTTGTTGACTGCTTAGCAGTAGATGCTGACGCCAAACAGCTACTGGGCTTTCAAAATTTGAGCCGGGCTGTAGCGCCAAGATGAATGATGAATTTAAATAGGCCTCCGATGATAACCATCTTCGAAAAATCTCGGGTATCGGTTGTCCCAGATTATTTATAAAAAATATCCATTCTTATAAAAAAAAAAAGAAATCAGTGTCGTGGCTCTAACAATAAGTGCTTGCACTTAAGTAAATTGTAGTTCTTATTTTCAAACCTATCCTCAGAAAAAAGTCCAAAAACCTATTAAGGTTCCTATCCTTGAAATCCACTTAAAACTCATAAGGTTCTTAACATGGTCTGCACTTTGTATACAGATTCATCTTTGTTTGTTTATAATCATATAAACATTTAAAACAAATCAATCTCATCTAAAATTTTATATATGTAAATTTTTGAAATACTTGTAGTAGGATTATTTTTAGTAACCCAGGTAAATGGAACTGTGTTCCGATCAACAGATCGAAAAAATCGGAATTCCCTAAAGCAATCATCAGCAAACTTCCTCCTCCAGTTTGAGTTTTCTATCTTCTCTTGTCAGCCGATCTTGATAAATAAATCCAACTTTCTACCATTGACATGAATTTATATCGCCATAAAATTCGAATTTCGACTACATCTGATTCACATCTTTTGATTCAAATGTCATAGAACTTTCCTTGTGTCTAAGAATAGATACTTGACATATGTAAGAAGACAAGAAGATATCTTATGGCGTTGTGTCTGAGCTCAGTCTCGTCGTCATGTCTTCAGCAAGGAAGGTGAGTCGAGAGAAGTACGCATATACTCGTATGTACATAGGGAAGGGTGTTTCCTTCCGTTTTTAATTTGTGTATCGGCATCGAAACCTAAAAGACGTCTTCTGTATATTGGGATACGGGCCTACATGCTATTCGGAAGAGGCGTATACATTTCTAGTCAGGGCTATCTAAAAATAGATCTCCAGCTCAATCAGGACACCATATGATCCTGAAGGATGGTATTCCCTGGCAGTTGTCTTTAGTTTGTTGTTAGTTTCGTGCGTGGCACCAGAGCTTGATGCAGAATGTTCTTTCCGAGGTGAGGGGATACTTTGAGCAAATTTTTTCTATTTTTTTTTATAAATTTCTTAAATATTGAATCTCGTTTTTTTTGCAGACTATCGAAAACTATGTCTGGAAATGTTGTCCGGAGTCCAATATTGGTCATCATTGCACTGATAACGATAGGTGGTTCCATGTGCTTTGTTGCCGGTGGTTTGTTCCTATTCAGTGCAATTTCAATGCATCACAGTGAGAAATACTGTTCGGGATTCTTAGTAATTTGTAAGTACATAGTGGAGTTGTGCATCAGTAAGCTTTGTCTCATATAATTTAAATTTTCAGTTATCGGAATTGTCCTTTTGGCGACGTGCTACTTAGCATGGATCCTTACTAGTCATCGACATAATAGTTGGCTTGCGAAAGAAGAAAACGAAGTTTCACCGGAAAATTCCTCGAGCGATGATCGACAAGAAAGTCCTCCAAGTTACGATGATGCTGTACGAAATGTCTGAGACGTAGATATTAAAAACAACTTTCCTGCCTTATACCAAAGCAAAATACCAAATTATTTATAAATATACACATATATTTTTTAGTCTTAATGAATATGTATTACGCATGACAATACTATTAAATAAATTGTAGTAGACATTTTTTGACAAAACGGTTCTTTATCTGTGAAAATATGCGCAAGAAACGGCGAAGTTTGATGCATTTCGTCAAGTCTCGCGAAATCTCTCTATACAAATCCTTGCGCCTTCCTAATCGCTTCCTCACTATAAATCTGCCTAAATTTTCCTGAGAAACAGTCAGTCACGAAAACTTACCATGCTAAAAACACTTAACCGGTGCAAATTTACAGACCGAGGCGGAAATTTTCCGAACCGAGGAAGACATTAAGCAAAAAACGAAGAACTTTACATGACTTTCTATTTGGAAATTTTACAAATGAGAATAATGCAGGCAAACTTTTCGAATCGAAGAAAACTTTACGATAGAGTTGGGAACAAGGAAAATGTTCTTTAGTTTTGTCGTGGAATGAATTGAGAATGCACCTGGATGACGAAGTCAACAAAGACCAAGTACGAATAGAGGATTGGTTATAGAGTGGCAAGGGATTTGAATAAGACTATAGAGAGTTTACTTTTACTCGGTAACTACAATACATAAAACCGAAAAGACGAAAGTTTTTCAATAAATTTTACTTCTCAAGCGACATGACAACAATTTGGTGGAAAAGCAATTGAACAACGTATTTCAGTTGGCTAAGTTTCATTTTTGGTTTTCTATTTGCAGGGCTTTACTGTAACCGAAAAAGTACTCGCAACTATTTTCAATTTTCAATCATTTTCCGAGTGTTCAATCGTCTCAAACTATTCAAATTTCAATAATCCTATATTCTTGCTAAAGGTTGTGGAGAACTTCAATATAATTTCGTAAAACGGATTTTATTCATTTGAATGAAATTGCAACCATTAGGTTGCAGAAATCGGATTTAATTTGAGCAATGTATTCATACGAGTAAAGTGTAAACTTGCCCATTCTCAGTGTCTGGTGAATAAATGCTACCGCATAGCAAAGCAAACGAATATGGTCAATTTTCTCCGGGAAATTGGGGCACGCCTCTTTCAATCAACATTGGCTTCCGATCAATTCTATTACGAAAAAATTTGCTCGTCATACCAGTACGAGCTTCGAAATCGCTAAAAACAGTCATAGATGACCGAAAAGGGATAAAATAATTTCAAGAGTGTTTCCCATCCTCACTGTTTTATATTTTAGGCATAGATCAGATTAAAGTAGCACGGCGAATTAATAGGTCTTGAAACAGTCGACATCGATTATATTTGATCCCGGCGTGGTAAACGAATGCAACAGCAGTAATCAATTAACAGTGGTGTTTTCTGGGGCATCAGAAATATAAATGAAACCGAAATGCAGAGGGCTTCGCCCGCATTCCGAGGGTTTTGTAATGTCCCATGCCAATAGGAGATCAACTGTCCTACTCATTGAGATGCTTAACCATTTTTTATACTGAGGTCCGCGACCGCCTTCAAGTTGTGGAAGAAGTAGGCACCAAGACATTTTTGTCTTGTTCTTCCGAGTGCTGGGCATTCACACAAGATGTGTTCCAGAGTTTATTTAATGTTAGGCAGCTGACAGCTTCTGCAGCCGTTAGAAGTGATCAATCCTAGCCTATTGGCAATGACCAGTAAGTAATCCGACTAGCATCGCAGACTTACCTCTGCATAGTCCTAGGAGTATGTTAGTTTTCATTGGATTGTAAGAGTTCCAGACTTCCCTCGTTATCCTGGAATTGATGCCTTTGTTCCAATCATTATTGTCCAGTTGCATCATATTATACAGTCCATTTCTGATCTTATTGCCTGCATTGGTATAGGAATTGCTATTGCCATTGCGTTATCAAGAGCAGCACTCTGCTTTGCAAGCCCGTCCGCAATGTCGTTGCCAAGTATGACGCTATGGCCTGGTGCACATTGAAGCTCTACTCTCCTTGAAGTACCTAGTATTTGAAGAGCCGAAAGACATCTGAGCACTGTCTTTGATCTGATAGTGTCGGATTGTAGAGCTTTTAAAGCGGCTTGACTGTCCGAGTGAATAAAAATGTTTCCTTTCCTGCGAGTTGTTCAGGCTAGCTCTGCTGACTTTTGATTTGCTAGCACTTCCGCCTGGAAGATACTGCACTCGTTCGCCAGTCGGATTGATATATTCTACAAGTGTTCTGGAGAGTGAACTGCGGCTCCCACACCCCTTTCCATCTTTGAACCGTCAGTGTAGAGATTTACTTATCTCTTCGCCATTAGTATAATAAATTCTATCTGGTATAAATAGTGTGAAGTTTTTGTTGTAGTCCATCACTGCTTTAGTGAAGTGGGTGGTTGCGACTGGCAGCTTGATGTTTTGATGACCATTCGGCTTTATTCTGAATTGTCCTGTTTCGCTGAGTCTTAGGGCAGATTTAGACGCTGTGTTCATTAGGAACATATCGATTGGAGGGAGGTTCAGGATAGTGTTTAAGGATTTCATTGACGTGGTTCTCATTGCGCCAGTGATTCCCAGGTAACTCAGTCTTTGGATCGTTTCCACTTTCCGTTTATGGGCTTTAATTTTAAGTGCAGTCCACCAGACCACAATTCCGTATAGTAAAACTGACCTGACAACGGCCGTATATATCCCGAGCATAATTCGAGGTTTCAGTCCGAAAGCAAGCTTTTGCAGGTGTATAGAGCGATAGTTGCTTTCTTGGTGCGTTCTTCGATGTTGAGCTTCCAAGTGAACTTGAACCATTTATATTAAGAAGACATTGCATATTGCAAGCTTGCATGATATTATAAATTGTTCGAATAAATATAGAAAGCAGAGTCAGCGATCACCCTACACCCCCTTTCTCTCCCACCAATCCCCACCTTTCCCGTCTATGACAGACACACACGCAAAGACGGACGTTTGATCGACTTCATAATGGTTTTATCTTTATTACAAAACCCTAAAAAGCAGATCAATGGGAAGCATGAGTAATGAACCAACTGTAATGAACCATAACCTAGTCGTGCTGCTTCCTACGGCAAATCGAAGGCAGCACCTGATAAGTAGTGATTTGCCAGTGGCACGAAACAAGAGGTCAAAGGTCGCACTACACCCGGACCCCGATGCGAGCGCGGGGACATCTGAGCCATCAGCCAACCATTCCATCCCTATCGCCCCATTTTGACTTCCCTGTTGGGGTTGTCTTCCCCTGGCCTATGAATTTTTATGAATACGTAAGGATCAGGGGCAGCGAGCGGCGAAAACCCCGCCCACGCTGCTTAGCTAGTTGCGGGTGGGGTTTCTTCGCCAGATGGCACGGGACAACGTTCACGGTCATTATTCAACCTTAAACTCCGTCCCCACGGGCATCTTCGGATGCCCACCAAACCGCCGACTACACATGGTAAGTACCATTTGACTGAAAGAGTGTCGATGACATGCCTCCAGAAAAAAACAACAATGAATGAATATCTCTGCTTATTTTAAAATACATAAATAAAGTATCATACATAAATAATTCTCAACATCAAGCAAATATAAATCAAATAAGGCCAAACCATAACGCATTATTAACCGCAAAACTTTCCTTGACATAAATTTACCCTCTTCCGTTGTTAGCCGTCTTCATCATTTTTCTTTCAATAATTCCGAAATTAATTTTGTAATCACATTTAGATCTAATTAATTAAATTCATGGCTTCTTGCGTTAATTATTGGGTCTGGCCTGATACTCGAACAAATGTCGTTATACGTATATACGTACATAAAGAACTGATGGAGAATGTAGTTGCGGAAAGGAAGAGATACGCTTCTACTACGCCTTTTTCGCAACGGTATGAGGATGTCAACAAGGCAATTATCGATATACAGCCAGGGTGTGGGTAATTAGATTGAAGCAGTACACCGAACAGAATTGTTGTTTGGGTGTTTGTTTTGAAACTTATCCCATTTATTCTCATTATTATTATCCGTAATAATTCTCGAAAAGTGGATAGCTTATATCGATTGTGCTTTATTCAAGATATCCTTTGATTCGTCGCCTTAGCAGCCTGTCGGACAAACTTTTCTCGTTCTTTCAAGTGAATACTTAGACTTCCACCGTGCTTGCTGAAGGCAATTATTATTATCCTTCTTGAGTTTCCTGGTTTCTCCGCACTAACAGCAAAGCAACAATTGCCTGTAGGTAGGTGTACTACGATATGCTTTTAAACCGAATAATGGATTCTAAGAAGTTTTCGGCATATGAGCAGAAGGCATTCTTATAACGACTAGGTTGAACTGCTTCTGTTCTTGCCGCAAAACTTCGAAAGGAACCTTTCAGTTTCCGTCACGATGACTTGGGCGAAATTCTCATTAGAAGTTTTTCTTGAATGTGAAATGCTTTTCAGGATTTTTCAGTCATTCGAAATCAAGTTGAGGAAAGCTCACAACGACACAGGCGTACCTTGTGTTGCATGCAGGAATCCCATTGATACAACAATTGTTGAACAAAAATTGTTTCGAGAAGTTGTGACAAGGATACGAAGCGTGAAAGTTTAATAGAAAAACTTTCCACGAGAACAATTTACTTTAAGTGACATATTCAGTTATTGGTCGGGGATTGCTGCTAATGAATTGGGTTGACAGGAATGGCAATGACGGGATGTGTTGTATGGTTTCATATTTGTTAGATGGCCGCAGGAAATTGATTGAGACATTCGACATGGAAATTCAACCAAATAGATAGATAGGATCGACCTTAGTTTTATTAATTAATGTCGCTTTTAAGGAGATGGTTGATGGATAAATCACAATTTTTAGTTTGTACTCATTTGAGAAGGATCGTAGTATTGCAGGTTTGTCCACTTTAGCAGGGACTGTCACAGTAACTCTGGGTCTCAGTAGCAAGAATGCGAGCGTGCTATAGGAATTCCACAATGGCGACTTAAAATAATAATTGCATATTCAAATAGACATTATCTTAACAAATATGTACTTCAAGTTCGTTTTGGGTAATTTGTAGCCTCATATCAGAAGATCTTAAATCATTGTCAAAAGCTAATCATATTTTTTTTGTAATTATTTTTTAACAAATACCCATGATTCATGATTCAAACAATGAATACTAATGGAGTAATTTTAATTGCTTCGGCTAAATCATGCGAACAAATTTCGTGACAATTAGAACGCTAAAGATGACTAGTCACCGACTTCCATTGGTCTGCCTTGCGAAATGTCCGCTTTTAATGGCAGGTGAGATCAAGTGTAATTATCGTAGGCATTTGTCATTGATTCAAGGTTAAGATTTTTGCAATGAACTTGGAAGTCGACCGTCATCATGTCAATTATCTTCCAGCAAAAAATGATTCTTTCAAGTACACACCTGTAAATGGTCCACGAGTTACACACCTAGATACGTATATTTCATGAGATTTAGATCGGCCAGTTGTGATACTAATATCTACTCGTGCACAGATGGAAGATATTGCGCAGGCAACGATAGAATTCTAATGGCTTAGAATAAGTACGTCTGATCAGTCTAAATTATTTTTTTTCGTGATGATATTGTGCTGAGATTGTGGGAAAATTGCAAAGTATCTACGGATTTATTATAATCGGAATACATCATTGTAGATGTTTTTATGGGGGAATTATCTTTGCATTTTATGGAACCAGTTTTCATATAGCTACTTACGTAGAGAATAATTTTCAAGCAAGTTACCGATTAACTAACTTATTGAAACTGGAATGTGTGATTGACTTTGGGAGCATGTTCACTTGAAGTTATGCGTATTATTGGAGAAATAATATTAAAAAAATACAAACGCGTGACAATAATATGTATAGTGGCTGGGCGTTTCCGCTCGAAGAACAATGTTGATAAAGGTTGTTTTGGACGGTTTGGTGGATACCCGAAGATGCCCGTGGGAACGGAGCGTAAGGTAGTATAATGATCGTTAAGGTCGGGCCATGCCATCTGGCGAAAAAAAAGGTCCCTCAACGAGCTAAGCAGCGGCCTATTCTTCCTATAGCTCAGTTCGGGAGACGTGGGCAAAGTTTTCGCTGCTCGTTGCCCCTGTCCTTTACGTATTAATAAAAATTCATAAGCCTGGGGAAGACAACACAAACATGGTAGGCGAAAATGAGGAATAACAAAAAATAGGGCGATAAGGATGGAATGGTTGGCGGACGGCGCAGATGCCCTCGCGTTAGTTTCGGGTTCCGGGTGAAATGGGCCACTTGGCATTTGGTTTCGTACCATCGACCGATAACTACTCATCAGGTGCTGCTGCCTTGAATCTGCCGGTGGAAGCAGCACAACTAGACCAGAATATGGTTCATTACAAGGTTTTATTGTTTTAATCGCTTCAGTTGAGTATCATCATGACTAATCTAAGCTTTTCCCTTGGCGGAGATATTCGTTTCTAGAAAACCGCACGAAACTGCGCGAAAAGCGTTCTTTTTTTCACTTTGAAACTAGTTTTTTGAAGAATAAAAGCTAAAGGAATCTACACCAAATTTTCTACAGATAATGTCTGGGAGGTTTCTTCATCAGACGAATTGTTTAGTCGCTAGAGGTTGTTGAAACTTGCCGAAACTTCCAAAGGAGGTTATTTCGTAAACCACACGTTTCGTAGGAATCGATTCACTTGCAAGATCTTCATCTGGTCCTCTTCTTCATTGTACATGAGTGTTTGTTCAATGAAGTCATCATTTGTATTATCCTGTTCAGTAAGAGCATTTTTACATGTTAATTGCCTTGACTGCTACACTATCCGCTGTTGGTGTGCAAGGCTTGCGAATGACTATGAAATCAAAAAAAAAATACATTTAGTCCTCCAAATACAACAAAAAACATGATGGCCACAACCATAATAACCATAATCTTGTTGAAGGAAATTGCCTTATAAATCATTGCTCCTATTACAAATACTATCAAAAACACAATTTAGGATCGCAAAATAAAATGGATTCAAGCAGCCTGTCATTGGACTACAAGTAATCATCTCCCGAAAATTTACGCTAGCAAAATGATATCATCTGAAAATGATCCCAGTTCATCATGAAACCTAATATTCATCTCCTGTACTATAATAAACTGTCGATGGACCCTAAGGCCACAGAATGTGAATTTGCTTCTTGCTTTTCGGCTTTATTATCGTGCTGCCTCCTATTTGCACATATCCACGATAATCCACTGCAAATGACTTCTCATTCGGAATTTAT
This sequence comes from Chloromyia formosa, assembly GCA_964017055.1. Lineage (NCBI taxonomy): Eukaryota > Metazoa > Arthropoda > Insecta > Diptera > Stratiomyidae > Chloromyia > Chloromyia formosa. The sequence continues at coordinate 11,851,479 of OZ024818.1, read as the reverse complement.
TGACGTAAAATGCAAATTTCATCTTCATCACGTCACCTAGCGCTCGTTATACAGCTCTCGTAGTTAAGTTTTGGTCCCTAGTAGGTCTTCAAGTCAAGCGCTAAGGTGTGGTGTATGGCAATTGGGTGAACCCGGCTAAGGAGCATCTCATTGTGACGTAGGATCAGGTACGGTTTGTTTTTCTCGTAGTTCTAGTGGCACTCATTGAGTATGGGCAGGTCTACTCGTACATAATTTAGACGTCATCTGGTGAGAGGCAAGTGTTACATGGCTTCTGACGAATTTAATATGCGTGTAAAATCACTTATAAGTAAGATGACTTTACGGAAGCCTTTAAGACTTCGCAGGTATTGCATTTTATAATGGATAATCATTACATTGGAAAATTTCATACCTGTGCCCTCGAAAAACGGGTGAGGACAAACAAAAATTTACCTTTTCTGAACCCTTACTCCAAATTGAAAAAAAAAATACCAGGAATGGAATATGTTCATTCTGCCTTCGATAAGACATCTTTTCCTCTCCCTTAAGATTCACCTATTGTAATGATTAGCTTTGAGCCACGGAATATAGCAGTCGTCCATAGGCCCGTTTTCTCAATGTCCGGTCAAACTGCCTGTTAGTTAACCGGAACTTATTTATCATAAGCCTAAACCTAAGCCATATACCACGCCAACAATACGACAAAATATGGGGATTTTCTTCCCTTATTTTTGGACTGCATTATCGTATTTTGGGTGTTGTATTTGGTTTAAGTTTAGGATTGTGATAAGTAAGTCAATGTTAGCTAACATGACATTGAGAAAACGGGCCATATTCCTAAAAAATTTGATGCGTGAACTTTCAGCCGTTCATCAGATATGCTATGGACAGGTGGACGTACATTTAAACGATTTTAGATTATTTATTAGATTTTTTTTTTGTTCGAAAAGTGCTTTGGACTAAAAATTTAATTGAAATCAGCGGATCGACACAACTCTTAACCTACCTTGGATAATTTTTTTTTAATTAATTTTCATTAATCGCCAGTGGATCTAGCGGGACAAACTTTTTACAGCATCCATTTAAGTGATTTAAAAGAAAATTCCTCCTATCAACTGGCAACCCTTGAGCTAACAATGCGCGCGGCGAGTAGCGTACGTTGTCGTCCATAATGGCATAGTTCACGATGAAACAAATTTGTGGCAGACTTTAGGTCACGACAATAAATTGAAGTCATTTCACCTGGAAGCAATAGGATTATATTTCAGATTCCAGGTAGGCGAGATGAGTTATTTTCGCATTTTCAGTTGTGCCATTGGAGACTTTGAATGGGTCGTTTCATAACATGTTTAATTTTTTTTTGCCAGCAATTTAGTTAGTAGCTCATAATAGGCGCGTGTTTTTTAACAGCCGAGCAGAATGAGGTAACATCACACAATTACACTAACAATTTGATCTGAGCTGCTCTGGATAGAAGGCTAGTGCAAAAATGCTGCTCTGTTAGTATTTCCATGTTTTAAAATGCAGGCGATCCAGGTTTTGAAGTTTTCGGGCAGTCTACAGTTTGGAAAGCATTTAAAATTAATTTCCGGTTAACAAAATGTTCGTTTTGTGTAATTATATGGAATAGTAAACAAACATAATGATCCTGCTCTCTAAAAGGAAATTTGTCCGATTGTATCTGTACTAAGGATTTTCACTTGAAATTTGAGTTGACGTTTGAATGCTACTCTGATTTGCTCTGTAGCGTTTTTTTGCCGCTTGTCGTGCTCTAATCTGCTCTGTACAAAAGGAGCGGACCTAATAAGTTTGTGAGCTTTTTCTAAACGGGTAAGAAGGCTTAAAGGTGGAAACACACACATTCAAAAGATCGCGCTTACTGCCCCAACTGTGTTTCACGATATCACTGAAAATATTTTATTTACACCGAAAAAAGGTCATAATGGCACACCGAATCGGTGAACTACTATTATTATACAAATCATTTACTAAAAGAAGAAGATTCACAAGTTTATCTCGGACGGTATCTTACAAATTTTAAGTAAATTCTGCCTCCATTTCAGAATACCACCGATCTAGGATAACCACCTCTAAATAAATTAACCCCAACACTTTCCACCTTTAAAAGACAGAATCTAAAAATGAAAAGTTTTAACCACTTGAAAGAGTCACCGCGACTCCTCACTAGGCCGTATCTTTATTTACCCGAGCCCGGATAGAAATCTTAATAAGTTGATCAGGAAAAAAAGGAGAGCACCTTTAAGGTGTTTTTAACAACTTCAGCATCACGACGGATGCTTTTTTCTTGCTCGTGCTCGAATTATGGTACAACGAGCGTTTTCCGTTAGTATCTTATCCTCTTTTGGATTATACAACCATCGTTGTTGCTGTTTCTGTGCTATGTCGTCGTCGTCAGCAACATTTATATCACTTTAAAAGGAAAACAAGTTCGCCTTCACAATTTCCATGTTCGTCTTTTATTCATGCTGCTCTCCAACAAAAAAAAAGTATATATCTAAACATTCGAGTGTACACCTAGCTCAGTACGCTATACAGTACGAAAAAGCGGCTAAACGAAGCATAATAATCAAACGGAGTGAGTGAAAAAAGGAAAAGCCGTTTCCCTGCGTTGTACCCTTTCGAACCCACGCGCTAGTACGATGACGAGAAAAATGCTTTTCTTCAAGATGAGCCGGGGATTTTCTTGTGCTGTGCAGCAAAACATAGCATCATAGCAGATGTGTACTATCAAAGACAACGATGATGATGACCGCACGAAGAAGACGCAAAAGATGGAAGAAACCAAGGCGCTGTGTCACCGTCAACATAAACCATGTTAGCCTGCTGCCGTCTTCGTCGCCATTTTTACGTGACAGCTATCTGGGTCAAATATTGACTGATAAACTTGATGGCAATTTTGTGTCACCTTAAGGTGAATGGTGTTAGGTTGCCACACGGTGGCCACTTCTTCCCGTGCGCTGCCTACAAAAAAAACCAACGACTTTATCGTCCTGAGTGTTTTTTTTGCACAAAGCTCCGGTTACTACTATGTGGAGCACAAGTGCGGGTGTCCTTTGACACGGTGGAGGTTTGAGAAATTCGCGCATTTAAGGGAAATGTTGGAGGCGTATCACAAAAGAAAATGAAACGTTTTCATAGCATTTTTCTTGAGGACTAGAATAATATAGTCTTATGGTGGGTGGTGAAGTTGTCGTTTGAGAGCCCAACAAAAGGAAAAATGGTGGCGACTAAAGACTAGGGATGGCAATAATTAATCGTTATATGAATAATATCGATATATTCTCAAAATTAATCGATATTTAATAATCAATTTATTCAATTACATATATCGGACATATCGATATATCGTCGAAAATACATATTATAGAATCAAAAATACACAGCTCTATGCTAGAAAATTAAGATAAAATGTATATTCGAGATTTTAGATGGCTACCGTTTTTCAGCACTTGCAGAAACTAGAGTGCTCAGCATTCATTGTAATATTAATGGTTGTGGACCTAAAAGCAAATCTGGAACAGGCTTTCTCACTTTCTCTTCCATATGCTTTCCCCTCCGGTAAAATATGTGCCGTCAACTGTTAATTTTTGGATCAGAATACTTTTCAGATCCGGAGGGGGATATTTTCTGATCAAAATTGACAGTTAACGGCAGATTATTTTACCGGAGAGGAAAGCATAAGTCGCTAGCTTTATTTTATCGTAAGTTATCGCTTTTTTTATACCCTAGACTTATAGTATAGGGTATATTGTTTTTGTCACGACGGAAATATGTAACACCTTAAAGGAGGCTCCGGAGGTATAGCAATGTATATATATAAATGATCAGGGTCACCTCCTGATTCGATTTAGCCATGTCTGTCTGTCTGTCTGTCTGTCTGTCTGTCCGTCTGTCTGTCCGTTCGCACGATAACTTTCGATAGAATGAAGCTAGAGCCTTGAAATTTTGGTCAAATGTTGGAAGTGTGATCTAGTTAGATGGTACTGAAAATGGGCATGATCAGGCCAAGAGAACGCCTACCTCCCCTACATATGTAAAATACATAAATGTATCTATAACTCCCGATTAAATAAACATGAAAAGCTCTAGCTTTGGTAGATTACTCATGAGGGTAATCTCATACTTTCCTGGAAAAATAAAACTGATAAGTTGAAAACTAACGGTAATTTTCTTACAAAGAACCCCGTACTACCCTACTTTTCAGGTTTTTTGTCTATAACTCTTGAACCAATTGACGTAGACACCTGATTTTTGGCGTGTTACCTTGAAGTGAGAAGCTGCTTAAGATTATGTAAGTTGGGCATAATCAGATCAAAGGAACGCCTACCTCCCCTACAAATTTAAAAAAAAATCAATATTTCTTTAATTACGATAACTTTCGAAAGAAGGAAGTTGAAAATTTGATAGAATGTTGCTAGTATGATGTACTTGGTTGGTATTGAAAATGGCCAAGATCTGACCCAAGGAACCCCTACCTCCCCTACAAATGAAACTTCAAATTAGCGATAACTTTTGATAGAATGCAGCCAGCAACTTGAAATTTTGGTCAAATGCTTAAAGTAAGATTGCGTTAATTGGTATTAAAGATAGGCCAGATCCGACCCAAGGAGCCCCTACCTCCCCTACAAATGAAACTTAAAACCAGGCCGAAGCTTCGCTTCGCTATAAGTCTAGGGTATAAAAAGACTAAGGCCCTTAGCCCGCCGTTGCGAAAAAGAAGAAATCCAGGTCGTTCAATGGCCATCAACGTCAATGCATAGCTTGTGGAAAAGGTACACTAATTCGTCTACCTGGGTAGCATTGTTGCCGAAAATGGTGGTACGGCAAGCTATTTAAAATTTGGCAAAGCAGTTATCTCAGTATTACCAGTATCCCTGGTATGGAATTTATCTGTGATATTAAGGGAGCCGTTGCAGTCTCCGCAAAGGTTACCGGAAAGTCGTATGATTTCATGATATCGTTCCACGGAATAGAAATTTAACTGAACAATCATTTCAATAATCAACTCTGACGAAACATCCTAAACCTAACCATATAAAACCGTAGCCGTTCTGCTCAACCGATTGCTCAAAACTACATAAAACAGCTCAAACTTTGCCCTTGTCCAGTTAACACCTCGATGAAATCACTGAATACATGCAAACAAGTGCAAACTTTTCTAGCTTTTCACCTTACCAATGTCAGTATTAAACCAAAGAATAAATTAAAATAAAAAGAACTCAATAGAGACAATGATCATACTTCCAAGTGGAACAAGTACTAGTAGGCTTTATGCTTGAGTCATTTTCTTGTCTTGCGGAAATTTCGAGAGCACGGCAAGGGAAATTCGAATGGTCGCATCCATGGTTAATGGTTCAGTTCGTCGGATAAGTTTGTGCAGCATAAAAGATTTCTATTGATCTAACCCAGAAATAGGCAAATTCTGAATGGTTTTGGTTTGCAAATAATGCCTGATGCAACCGTAAATTGAGGAGAATGAAGGTAGCAATTAAAACTTTCCGGAGGCATTATGACGGAGAGATGTTTCCATAAATCAGAAGAACCATTCCATGGCTGTAAAGTTTTCCAACTCGTTCACCTCATAAACCCACCATTGAGTGAGTTGTTCCGCAGACAGACCTGGAACAAGTATCAACATACCGCCCCACACTATGGAATCCTTGATTTGCAACCTCATCTGTCTCCCGAACTAGGTCAACATTTTAATCCTGTGACAGCTAAAGTGGAATGATACCCATGATGCTGTCTTTGGCAGTCTTTCCGACACAATCATTCGAGAGTACTACGTCGTCATTGTCGGTTAGAGGCGGAGTACGCGGACGTTTTTATTGTCGATGATGACGATAATGTACTACTGATGTATTATCCTGCAACATCCAATCCTATCAGAATGTTGATATCCAGCATTGACCTAGATTTTTGTATAATAGGAAAACCTCCGTCAGTTCCTGAATGAAATGAAGCCGTCCCAGTTTCAGTCGGAAACAAAAACCGAAAGCAACTTAATTCCTTTTAACATATCAAACATTGTGATATGATAGTCAATGGATTGCCGGAATTGTGAATGATTGTAAAGGCAGAAGTATGAACTAGGACAAGGACCAGGACATTTGTCATTGTTGTACAAATATGGTCAATGTAACTAAGCCCGAGAGAAGCGGCATTGGAGTTGTGACTTGACAATGAGAACATGAAGTTTCATCGTGCTTTGTGGATTATCTTCCTTGACGATAGCTATTCCAGATTGACTGGGAATTGTTGTTTGCCGCATTGTTCCAAACTAATTTTCATTAAGTGGTAAATTTTATTTTCAAAAATTTCCCATAAACATATAAAATCTAAATTTATTTAAAAGTTATATCTAGGAGCCATTGGGTGCGAAGTGCAGTAAAGCATTTCATTTCCGTAACCGGTTTCACGGGAAAATGGTAACTGGAACATGACATGGTCAGTATCACGCACGTCCTATATTTACTCCATAAAATAAAATAATAAATAACTGGCGCAACAGTCCGATTTGAACCACGGCCTCGAGATGAGTTAGCATCATCTCATTTTCTAGATCGTGACGGTTTTTGTGCAGAGGTATGTGATCAGCAACACGCTCAACCGAGTTATTTACCCCATAATGGGTGCTCATTTAACAGCTGAGTGGGCTCATAGTCCGACACGTAAATCCCCGGAATCGAACCAGGGCCCAGTGCGTTGAAGGCGAACGTGCTAACCGTTGCGCCATCCGGACTCCGGAGATTTACTCCATAAACATTTGGCAAATCAATGAAAACAATCGCAGCTGAGTAGGCTGGAGGCCCAGGAGCACACGCTGACACCATAAATATCTACTTTCCTGCTAATCGATTTTGTATGAATTGCTATCTGGCTATATATATTAGCCACTTTCGATTCAATCGAATCTCAGATCATTTTCATACAAAACTAAAGACCGGTTTTAATCCAGGTCTCATGTGGGATCTCATCGAAGCAAAGTTGAAAGGAAATTGGTTGAACATCAACTTCTTTCGCCTCCGTCTAAATGTATATTGAGTCCGCAATTCGCCTCCACAACGACGAAGTATCTGTATGGTGGCTGTTTAAGTTCGTTCGTAACAGAACCGTGGCGTTCTTTTCGGGCTGTGAAGCCGGGCTAATGAATCGAAAGCGGCTCTTATACACATTGGATGAGGAGTAACTCAGTGCGTCAAGACTCATATCTCAACACACTGGTTTAGTGAGTTCGAATTTTACTTTGGCCATGGTCCTTTAGGTTGTCTTCTGGACATTCACATAAAATGTGAAATGTGGTCTCATTTTCCTCTTAACAGAGACGACATTCCGTTTCTCCCGATAAACCCGTCTTATTTAGATGATGTGTAACCCAGTGATGGCCTGAAAGGCAGCCAACAAGTAGCCTCAGGTCAGCTCTACTCATATGGGTAGTGTCGAAGGCTCTCATAAATTCATTCGATTGCCGCAGCCCTGGAAGGAAATTCCAGTAGTGCTGTCGTGGCCTTTCAGACAATATCTTTGTTATCGTCTCGGCTGAAGCCAGGCCTAAACCACAATATGGTTCGGGTCAAATAAAATTAAACGTTGAGTCTTGCCTGGCAAGTTTATCCGCAGATTAATTTCTCTCAATACCACAGTGACCTGACACCCAGTATAACAAGACTTGGTTGTCGGTCGCCAGACATTGAAGAAATTCGCGACGCTCTTTCACCAGCCTTGGAAGAGAGCTTGTGTGAAAATTCAGCCTTAATGGCTGGCTGGCTAACCGTGCAGGTAGGAATATGAGCGCCTCTAAGATTTTTCTCCAGAATCGTCCTCGCGCAAACCTCTATGATGGCATGGATCTCGGCTTGAAAAACGCTGGACCAGACACACTGTAGCTCACACTGAATAATTTACTATTTTCCCTAACTTGTAGTGAGGCATATCCCGCCAGCTACTCCCATATGGCTTAGTTGACGTTTCGTTTGCATAAACTGGCTTCGGACAATGCATGTTGCCAGCATGTACCTCCTGCTCCTCTTGCCGCATATCCTCTATAAGTCGGGAAAGGTTGTGGCTTATTGTTAAACTCCACACCACAGGCGGAAGACAACTCAAACGTCCATGACCGCAACAGGATTCGAATCCGTCGCTGACCGGTAGCATGAGACATCAGACTGGTTCCTAAGTGTCACCATACACTGTCGAACTCGAACCTAGTACAAGTGGACCGGTTTTCTTCACACCTATGTGAAGTGTATGTGTGTGTCAGAGGACATTTGTACTAGGTTCATGTTCAAGTCCGAGTTCGACAGTGTATGGTGACACTTAGTGCACTGAGCAACCGGCCAAGGAGGCTGGTAGCTGAGTCTGACAAATAAATGGGGTCAATCCCCGGTGCGTCAATAAGAAAAAACTGCCTGTGGGTACTATTAGAACTCTCAAAGTGCTCCAAGCGCTCGCCAGTAAAAGGAGGTGAATGCAAGCATACGCGGCCAGCAATCGGACGAGCGGGAGGTTGCGGATTGAATTCCTGCCACGAGATTAATTGAACTGTAGTCGATAAAAACAACAGTTCGATTAAGGAATTCAATTCGCAACCTCTCGCTCGTCTGATTGCTGGCTTGAAGGCTGATTTTACTCCTGCATTACCTGATTTTTCTACTGCATTATCATATTTTAAATGTTACATATGCTTAATTTTAATTTAGCGTCCTCGATAGCTAGCAGTATAAGTAGATATTGAGAAAACGACGTATTTAAACTAAAAGCTTCACAATTCATCATCATCATCGTGGCGCGACAGCCCGACGTCGGGCCTTGGCCGCCTGGATCATTGTCCTCCAATTATCTCGGTCACGTGACCGCGTCCTCTAATTTTGGGAGCCCAGCAGCTGCGCGGCGTCCACACCTACTGAGCTCTCCCAACGAGATCTCGGTCGTCCTCGCAGTCTCGCTCCGTCGACTCGTTCTGCATTCATTACTCTCTTAGGCATGCGATCATCGTCCATTCTTTGTACATGCCCTGCCCATTGAAGTCGTTGTAGTTTGACGATTTTCGAGACTTGCAGCTCATCGTACATTTCATACAACTCATGGTTGTACCGGATGCGCCATCCATCTCGATCGCAAACAGCCCCGAAAATTCGCCGTAGAACCTTACGTTCGAAAGTGTCTAGCATGTTTTCGGAGGCTTGAGTTAGGGTCCATGCTTCGCAGCCATAGCATAGCACTGGTCGTATAATGGTTTTGTACACGCGGAGCTTCGTGTTTCTGTGCACATGTTTCGATTTCATTATGGGGAGAACCGAGAAAAAAGTCTTATTAGCTAACTGTATCCGTCGCTTGATTTCGTCAGTTTCGTTGGCGTCCCTTGACAGGTTGCAACCCAGGTAAATGAAGTTGTTCACGAACTCGATGTTGAGGTCCCCCACATTGATGCTTGGTTGTGCAGGTGTCCTTGTCACCGATTGCATCATTATTTTAGTTTTACCCTCGTTAATACGTAATCCAACTTCCTTTGCAGCGGTATCGAGCGTATGCAGAAGTTCTTCTGCGTCAGCCAATCTTCGGGACATGATGTTGATGTCGTCGGCGTACGCTGCTAATTGTGTCGACTTGAAGAGTAGCGTCTTGCTGTTGTCCAAATTCATGGCCCGAATAACGTATTCCAGTGCTAGGTTGAAGAGCGTCGGAGCCAGTCCATCGCCCTGTTTCAAACCAGTGCGTGTTTCAAATAGATCAGTAAGTCTATTCTGGATCCTGACTTGTGAGACGGAGTTGGTCATCGTCATCTTTGTCAGTCGCACTAATTTTGCTGGTATACCAAATTGCAGCATGATGTTGTACAGTACTCCACGATCGATACTGTCGTATGCCTGCTTGAAGTCGACAAAGATTTGGTATACGTTTACGTTGTATTCCCAGCACCTCTGGAGTATCCGTTTGACTGAGAAGAGCTGATCGGTTGTGGAGCGACCAGGTCTGAAACCGCTTTGATATTCGCCAATGACTCGTTCTGCGTACGGTTTTATTCTATTTTCCAGAATTTTCGTCAAAATTTTATAGGACGTACAAACTAGTGAGATGCCCCTGTAATTCTCACACCGCAGTTTATCTCCCTTTTTATGAATTGGACAGATGATGCTTCTGCGCCAATCGTCTGGGATCTCCTCGTTCTCCCATACTCGCAGGAGTAATTGATGTATGGCATCAACTAGACTCGTTCCACCGAATCTTAGAAGTTCAGCTGGAATCTCGTCAGCGCCCGGCGCTTTATTTCGTTTTAGTGACCGCAACGCGAGATCAACTTCCTCTACTGTCGGGGGTTGAATGGGTGGGCCTAGATCAACAATATCGTCGAGAGCTTCCTGTGTGGGGATGTTAGATGGTCGGTTCAGAAGCTCTTCAAAATAAGAGGCCCATCGTTTGTTAATACCATCGGTGTCGCTGATGATGTTTCCATCCTTGTCCTTACAAAGGCTAGTCCTGGGTTGGTAGCCGTTCTTAATTGTATTTACTAGTTTGTACGCTTGTCTGGTGTTCCTATTAGCTAAGTTTTCGTTTATATTCAGCAACTGCTCGTCAAAGTATTTACGTTTCTTACGTCTAATTATTCTATTCGATATTCGCCGTAGCTCGTCATATTTTTCTCTTCTGGCTCTGGTTCCTCGTTGAATCCATTGTCTGTAGGCCTCGTTTTTCGCGTCAAGTGAATTTTTGCATTCTTCGTCGAACCAGTCATTTCGCGCTCGCCGGGCTTTATATCCCACGACCTTCTCTGCGACATCCTTGATGGTACCCTTGAGTTCTTCCCAGAACCCATGGACGCCTGTGTTGCTGATGTTGTGTAGCATAGGTGATAGTTTTTCCTCAAGGGCGGTAGTATACGCCACCGCTGTAGCATCACTCAAGAGCTTATCAACCGCAAAGATTTTGGGAGGGCTGATTCTTGACTGGTGCACTGAGGAAATTCTACATCTGTAGGTCGTCTTCACCAAGTGATGATCCGAGTCGCAGTTTGCTCCTCGATAGGAGCGGACATCCATGACACTAGACGCCCATCTCCTGCAAATGAGGACGTGGTCAATTTGGTTGACGGTATGTGCGTCTGGAGACTTCCAGGTCTGCTTGTGAATGCGTCGATGCGGGAAACACGTAGAGCTTACGACTAGATTCCTGCTGCAGGCGAAGTCTATAAGTCGCTGGCCGTTATCGTTACATTCTTCATGGAGGCTGTGGCCTCCAGTGGTCCCCCGATGCCAGCTTTCATTCCCGACTTTCGCGTTAAAGTCTCCCAGCAGCAATTTGACGTCGTTTGTTGGAAGTGAGTCGAAGAGAGTTTCAAGGCGGGCGTAGAACTCGTCTTTTACTGCGTCTTCTTTAACTTCAGTGGGGGCGTGCACATTGATGAGCCAGAGATTGAAGAATCGAGTCTTGATGCGAATCGCACACAGCCGTTCATTTATGGGTTTGAAGTCAGTAATATGCGGTTTGAGGTGATTGTTCACTATAAATGCTACTCCAAACTCCTTGCGGCCCGATGGTTTGCCACTTGTAAAAATTGTGTGCGATTTCTTGTCATTAATCTCGCTGCCAAGCCAATTTGTTTCCTGGACTGCAGTAATGCTCACAATTAATTGGTAATAAATAGATTCCAGCCTGTAACTTTCGTCACGATAAGAACAACAAAAACAACAACCATTGTTTAAAACTTTGTTCATTACACAGAGTTCAACGCCTCTCAATGTTCTCATCATAATCCCCCGATACGTACAATCCTTTCAAAGCTATGACAATCATCCGACCATGTAAATTTCTGGAACTATGAATTCCTATTTAGTATGCTTGGAGTTGTTCTGACAACGTCGCTATCCTAATAGTCTCAATACCGTCATCATCAAATGGATGGAATCCTGAAACTCGTTCACATATCACATACAGTCCATTCCAATTTCATTTGTGATTTGCATAAATCTGAGAGAAAACTGGCCTTATCGCATTCAGTCACGCACTCCTTCATTACAGGATTTCAAGGCTAAACAGTCTTCTCTATACTCCAGCCCCGAAGGCATCAATCACGTAAAAGTTTGCCATTACCTATCCTCCCATTTGGAAGGATTACAGCAGCATATATGTGGACTCATGTTCGGAATGTTGTTGTGTCAGAGGAGTCTCTGAACGATCTTCGGCAACCAGCTCTCAATGGAGTTCGTCCGATGTTTAAGGAAAGGTGCGGGTTGAGATGTCTATAGTGGCGATGAAAACAAATCAGCTACGAGTATATGCTAGTCTTAGTCCTGAAAGAACGTAATATAGAGAGGTTGAATTACATGATTCCTGTAATAATATTATATATACCACGCTTGCTAGTACAATCGGTTTCATTAGATCTAAGAATCTGAGTTCATCCCTCCTAGCAACACAACCTATGTAAGTCCGCCAAATTCCTTTTCATGGGGTACTTATACAACGTGCTTCGTCTGAGCAAAATATTCAAAGAAATGCGAGAATAATTCCATGAGCCGGGGTAAATGGTCGGAAAATTACTCGTTTCTGATTTCGTCCTGGCTGCGATAGTAACGATGAACCCTTCGTTCACCGAAGAAAGAACTCAGAACTGTCAGGCGGGTGGGCGATATTATGCTTAGTCATAATCAAGGGGTGAATTTTTATGAGCAAATAATGTTTTTAAAGTTTACGTTGTATACGCATTTTGCGGCTATTTGCATTTATTTTGACGAAGGATAACCTACGAGGAGAATGGGGGTGCAAGTGAATACACTTTCACAGAAGTTTAAGGGTATCAAGTGTTTCTATTTGATATAGTGTTTGGATGCCGATATGGAGATTATTATTCTATAAAAGGGATTAGGATATTAAAAGCGCGGGGCTTCACTCAGTGTGTATACGTAATTGATTGTGTTCCCTTGAGTAAATAAAAGCTTCTAATTGGGGATTAATGTCGTCTAAGAATTGAGATAAATCTTTGCGCATCCCTTGGGGACAACTATTTAGTTTGGTGCTCAAATTAAACCAGAGGCCATTCGCATTAGAAGCAATACTAGTAAGTTTTTTAAAGTAGCTATGTACCACATAACCACTTTAATCAATACCAGTCATTCCTGTTACCATTGAAATACATTTATGTTGGCCTTAGCATGTTGTTCAATTCCCATAGTCAGCGTTATAAATCCCCCGAACGCCACCTATACCCAACTAACCGACGAGGACATTCACCGTGTCCTTGTCACATTGATATCAAATCGACGGGATTGCATTTTTTTTTTGTTCCTCAAGCCAAGAGACAAAGTTGCCATTGTTCTGTGGTTTGATATCGACAATTGTTTAATATACCGTCAGCCGTCACGGATATCCTTTTGCTGTCAACTTCCTCTCGTTGGTTCGTTTGTTCACCATTGGTCGCCGTCAGTTATCTCGGGGCGTAATGTAGCCAGCGCGATAAGGATACCAATGCTAGCAGCGATATTTTAAGTTAATGTTCGTTCTGGGGATTTTTTATTGGCGAGTCGTAGCGATAGACGAAAAAGATAAATCCCTGCGGTGGCGGTGGTTAGCGAGCAAGGCCCGTACGAAATATATACGATTGCCATTGATCCCAGTGACTTGAGCGTTGTTCGTTTTGCCTGGACGAAATGGTCTCCGTTTTTTTCATCTTAAAAGATCGAAATCTTTATTGAGGACATACCATACCGGGAAATTTACGAAGGGGTTGATTCAAACTGTGAGTGTTTTCTTCCTCTTGCCTCGGTAGCGGTCCAGTTTGAATGCGACATTGAAGTTTTTTTCTGTTTTGTGGGGGCATTCGTGCATAAAATATTAGGAGGAACGTAATAGAGTTCGGCAATGGTACCCATTCACCGAGAAGCAGCTCTTCCGTTCCTGTGGCCGACCCTTTTTTCTTGTAGGTAGGGATCATGTTTGTTGGTGAATTGTTGAACCTCATGCATTTACAAATGAGGCATCAACCACGCCGTGGTGCATAAATTTTGAATTATCCCGAGGGAGGACCAAATATCATTTTGATATAGAACGTAACTTAATCCCTTCAGTCTGGGGGAGGGCAAGTTTATCCGTATTCGGGTTCTTACCTAGTGAGAAATGAAATTGATCCCAATGGAGTCCCAATTGTAATGAGGATACAATGACGCAATTTGCAAGGGTTTAGCGGTATGTTTGGGCGTGATAGCTCGAAAGGAGGAAGAACCAAGTTATTTCTATAGAAAATCGATTAAAGAAAAGTACAATTTTCTGAAAATTAATCGAGAAAGGCTATACCACGAATATAATTTAGTCCTTGAAAATCAGGAATGGATTGCAGTTACACCTGAAAATAATTTCGTCATATGAAATATACTTCAGGCACGTGCACAACACTTTCAGCAAACCAAAATAATTCCCTGTGGACATTGTCACAAACAGCTATCCCAATCTTTCCGACTCGACTGTCTTCCTTGGCATAATTTGCGCACACTCACCACACCGCCCCCTGATAAACCGCCCCATCAACCCCATGGGAATTTCCTTCGCCATTCAATCCGACCACACCGACTAACCACCATCCCCGATAGGAACAAAATTTTCATCTGAATCGCAAGATAGCGGAAGGACACTTAAGCCGTCAGTTTCGGTTGAGCACAGCATGTGAACGGGCGAATAAATACGCGAAATCGGTAGCCTGCTCTTATTAAGTCGCAAAACGTTCGCGTAAATGAGTTTTCCACGTTTTTAGAACGCCCGCGTCCTTCGTCAAAAGGCATTCTTGAAAGAGAAATCTTTTCGTGTGCGTGTGAGACACTCGTCCTTGTGTGTACTCTACTCCAACTTTAAGTGCATAAAATCCCCAAAAGGACACTGCAAGTGCTTTCCATGTAAACATTTTTGTTTGTGAAGGACTCTTCGCGTAGGCATCCAAGTGTTCGCGAAACAGTGTCGTGTTGATCAGAATGGCACAAATGGTAGTGCCCTAATGCTTTTCAGTGAAATAAATAAGAATGTGGTGATTGCTAGTTACACATCGACAAAACAAAAATGATTAAGTACGTGTCACGGCCCATGTCAAGGATTACAGTTTGCACATTGAAGAATCACTCAAGGCGGATAACCAAGGACTTGTGTCGTTCGGGTCGTTGAATAAGTGAGTGGTCTATTTAGTGCAGGACAAACCTTGTCCTTTATTATTTATGTATTTTTAATGTAATTGGAAATTGATTTCCTACCGCCTTTTCAGAAAATTTTTCGGTCCTCATGCCCTCTTATAGTCCCTCCAGCTTTTATTAAATTTGACGTTTTTCCTATTCGGGCTCCAGAGACCAGCTAGGCAACAGGATTTAGCTTTGTTGTCATCATCCCCTTGTAATTCCTCTCTAATTTCATATTATATCCCGGTTATGGTCGTCGTCATCGTTTTTGTCAATCTGATACAAAAGTCCAACAGCGGATAAAATATTTACTCACCTACTACAGTTGACTGTGGGATGTCCTTGTTCGGGCAATAGAAGCACGAAAGCACGACGACAGGACACGTTGATGGAAGCATGACAAATGTTTTGTTTGCTTATGAACTGAAGTTGAATGGACTTCGAAACTAATGGATGAGATTAGGTTTAGATGATGTTTTTTTATGGGGAGGGATGATTCTTTTTTACTAGGACTACCTTTTTAGAAATCGATTGACAATAATTTGGATTGGTGAAAAAGTGGATTAAGTTTAACGAAAATATGCAGACAAATTAATATTCATCTTCCTGAAGCAGGTGATAAGTAGGCCAATCAAATAAGACATGCAACCTTTGAAAAAATGAAGAAAATCTGATTTTTTTTTGTTATGTTGTTAAGATACATGAGAGTAATGCAAAACTAAGTTTTTAACTTCCAAAGACCTGAGTTAGTTGAGTGGTGGTAAAAAAAAAACTCGATTTTTTCCGGTTTTATTTTTCAGTTTACGACACTTTCAAAGAAATAAATTCCAAAAGACTTTGTGAAGAAGGCTCCTTTGTTGATGTAACGGGTAGCAGCCCTACTGGCTTTTCGTCTATCCCCACATGGTTGAATCCTTGTCCACTCTCAACCATTTTTGAATTTGGTGGTACGTTCGGTAAGAATGTGAATGAACAAACAGTTTGTACCGCAGAGAGTGCAAAGCGTCGTCCATTTCTCCTCTATACAGTGCTATAAGGCACTTGATGCCAGCAGCGGCTAACTGTTTAAGAGTTGCATCAGGCTTCCGAAACGCGTCTTTCTCACCCACTAGAAGTTTATTTTTCTCCAAAGCAGCCAATATTTTTGTTTTTTTTTCTTGCCCGAATAATGGTAAATGCGTGGAGGAATAAGACGATATAGGGGGGAAAGACAGCTCCCTACCTTTGAGCGACGTGGATGAGAGCTACTGGAAACCCGTCCTGCAACTTTTCCGGAAGAACACGTTTTTCTTATTCGACCCCAATCCATTCAGGAAAATCATTCCAGTCGGCATCCTCTCCAATTATCAAGAAGTTTTCAAAGGAACAGCTGCCCTGGGATGAGTACATTCTAATAAACAGATGACTAAATGTGGACTTGGGAAATTTTTGGAAAAAATATCCCAGTTTTAAAGCGCTGTATCTCGGAACCTATTGGAGCTACAGAGCTGGCCCTGGACTCAAAATATTGGAAATGCCTATCTACTTTATAAAAGCAAGACGGACATTTCTCGTACCATGGATCGTTCACGAGATATTTACAAAAAAAAAAATTTAAAAGTCGGGAAAAATCGAGGTTTTTCGGCCACCACTCAGCTAACTCAGGTCTTTAAAAGTTGAAAACCTGATTTTATACTACTGTCAAGTATCCTCACCTAACAACATAACAACAAACTAGATTTTCTTAATTTTTCTCGATGTTTGCATTTTTCTTTTTCTCATTTGACTGGCCGAAAGGGTGGGTGAAATTAAAGGTGTACACGAATCACGGATATTTAACTTTAGACATTGTTAATAAAATTAAGGCGGTGATCTTATAATCCACGAAAAGTGTAGGTTTTCAGTGATGAATGCAGAAAGTGTGGGCGGTGGGCATTTTGAAGAAAAAACTCACGAAACTTAGAGAAACCCTGAAATACCTGTCTTCCTGAAAAAATAATGTTTTTATCGTTTTCGGGACCCATCTGCTCAATATTTTTGCTGCAAACTCGCCTTTTGACTGACTCATCTCATCAAATGTTCAGACTTTGCTTCTTCTCTGGAAGGAAACTGTTGTACTAAACAGTGAACTAGCAGTATGTAATAAACAATTAAATGCGATTTTACACTAGAGGTCGACATTGTATTTCAATATCCTGCTCGAACTTCATTTCAAAAATTGTAGGTAAGGTAGTGTCGTTGACTGTCAGTTTTTAATCGGGAATTTTTTTGTGGAATTTGAGTTATAGCCAAAAGAAACACAAAAACACATTTTTTTAACATTTTAAAAATGGTTAACTCTTGCGAAAACTTTTCTGAAACACAATGAAAGTCCTTGAGCAATTCGTGTACGTAAATGCCAATTTTTGGTTTTTACCATTGTAGTCCGGGAGCTAGTGACAAATAAAATCAAATCCTGCCGGCACACAAGCAGGACAACGCTTATCAGTATATTGTTAATTATCTACGATAAAAAAATAACGGTAAAATTTTAAAACTGTTAAAAGCTGAAACTTTGCCCATTGTTTATTTACATTTCAGTAAAAACAAAATTCTCTTCTTGTATGATTTTACGCGATCCTACGACTCCAACGGGTTTGAAAGCGTTCACGCGTCGGAATTGTAAGCCCGTTTGGTATTTGCACGAGAAGCGTATTTACGCTTCGGTATGCTTCGTCAGCTAACAAGTTTCGCGTTGTCGTAAACCCATTTGCTGTTTACACGAGACGGGTATCGTAGATTTGACGCGCCCGACGAGTTTATGCGTCACGTGGGTTAGAACCTTTAACCTGTATAGGATTACAAAATAGCGCACCTTATGATTCTTAATTATTTCAACAACAACCAGCTAAAAGGTGAATCATACTAGTATATATAGTATGTCCTAATAAAGACAAATTCGGAAGGACAATTCCTGGAAATTCAGATTAGCGTTAAACGTGGGTAGAGTTCTAATATTTACATAGACTCTAACTAGAGACCGAAGTGGCCTGGCCACGATAGGGTTTTGTTTCCAATCATCAAGCTGCAGTAACTTTTCTTGTAAAAATAATAACCACTCATACAGATTAAGATTAACTTACAACCTAAAACAATATTCAACCTAAATCGTTCCCCGAAAATTACAAAGTACAAATGCTCGTATATTTACCATGCAAACATGGTGTTTAATCCACTTTTTTTTTAATTTTTCTTAGTCTATTGTTGAATTATCAAATGTAATCCCGTCATTATCATCGCATTCCACGTAGTAAATACGTACGTTTATACATTTGTAACAAGACAGATAACGAAGGGTCCATTTAATTAAACATGTGTCCACAAATAAGAAGAAAGAAATGCTAATTTAAATATAGTGATAAGCGCATTATCATTTCAGTGCGTATGTAAATACTCGAATGTACACTTACGAGTGAGTACGTACCATACTCGTATTCTGGCATTTGCATTTTGTTCCAATCTTTAAATAAATGTGTGTTTTGGGAACATGGCGAGTGTACTGGAATAATGGTACGCAAAGAGACCTTGCTAAGGTTAAATGTCTGGATTGCATGTACCTATGTGATTACTACATGTAATTAGGTTAATACCATATTCGCAGCTTCTAATATGCGCGAAGGTACGGATACGAGTATATGAAATTATTGTCCAAAAGGCGTATACGAGAATGCATAAAATATTGTACAATACATAGCATATAGCATAGGTACTATGTAGGAAAAATGACATTGAGCTCATTTCAAGATTTGTGCATTTTTTTCATGTTTCGATCACATTCTTAACTTCGAAACTTTTTTAAATAATTTATGCAAGAAATCGATATGACATTGATTTCGGTTTAACAAATGTTCAATTCGTTTTAAGCTATAAGATTGAATTTAGTTTCTGATATGCCAAAAACGTCGTTCTGATAATTTACAAAATATAATATAACAGAATCGAATAGTCAAACTAACACTCAATGGAGTCTCAGAACTTCCTTTTAACAACAAGGGTGCCGGCCTAAAGGTACGTTTTGCTAGGCACAATCGTCGCACATTGTTCGCTATTAGCGATCAACCCATAGAGCACGGAGCACTATTTGTGTGTATCTTTTTGATCATCGTCTGCGATCGGCGCAGAGTGGTGTCTAGGAAAACGGACCTTAAGTGCGCAGTAACTTTGAGAAGGCTGTATCAAATTAGATTTAAGCTGGAAAAAATTAAGCTAAAGCGTTTTTTGTTTTTTTTTTTGTAATCTGTAGTGATCAAAGAGTCCAAACTTATTCTGCTACAAAAAATATTGATCAGGAAGTGTACGAAAAGGAACAATAAATGGGTTCTAATCACATCAAAGGGCAGAATATGTGCTTTCCATTTCTGGTATTTTTCCTCATTTTCAAGTACCTAATCTACGCCTTAAATCTCTGGAAAAGTTCGATGCTAGTGAGCCCCTTGCTGTTTAGGCAGAGCCGACACTCCGCCTCTTTGGACAGACTTACAATGTTAAGTTAAGTATCTCAGCCATTGGTGCCCGGAGAAACATCCTCCAATAAATCGCGGATAAGTGTTCGACAATCAATCTCAAATCACCCTTACTCAAACAGGTAACGTCGTTAATACTGAAGAGATTTTAGTTATTTTTAGATTGCCGCAGACCTGGATATTAATCTGGTTGAGCCCACCGCCCGCAAAATTGCGGGGATAAGCTTCGCCTTCATAATAAAAAAAAATTCACCGATGCGGTGTACAATTATGGCGGTTTTCTTCGGTGTAAATAAAATACTTTTTTTTGCGGCTATTATTTTAAAACCTTAAGGTGAATTTCAAAATATCCTGAATACATAAAATATTATCCATCAAGACGGTTAAAACAAATTATTCACACGTTGAATCATTGCACAACCATTGCTATGGCACGGCGGGGTTCGAATCCATGACTGGGACGAAGAAAAAATCGGACTGACATGACGCAATGCCTTAACTTACTAGCTACCGACTCACTGATATAAAGGAATATGTTTCGGAAGAGAAATAAAGCTAATATGATATACATAGCGGGTTCAACTTTTCCCAAGTGAATTTCGTTTACTCATGGACAATGCAGTTCTGCAACAACATCTCATTGACCGTTGCTTCAGCCTTTTGTTTTACTTTTACGAGCTTACGAGTACTTTATGTTGTGGTTTTTATTCGGTGAAGAGCAATTTTGGAGTAGTAATTATTAAGTGCTTAAATTTTCATGAAATCCTTAAATTACATCAGTGACGATTTTTGTCCTACGACATTACTTATTAAAGAAACTAACAGGTGAAAATAATATTGATTGTAGAGGCTAAAGTGGTTCCGTTGTTTGTATGCAACATCCTTTGACTTGTGTTGCCGATTGTTATTATTTCGCTTCTTCGGTAAAATTTTGGTTCCTTTTACTTATTTTTCCAGCGTTATTGCTTGTTTTTGTGCATGTACTCTACTATGGACCGACAAAAGAGATTAACTGTGTAAGAAATTAACCAAATACTCGAGTTCGATTGGGACGACTCGGAGGCTGAAGCAGAGCTAGAAGCATCTATAGAAAATGCAGTTTCCGAACTGCGAGAAGGCTTACAACTTCACGATATAGAGGAAATTGATGTTTCTAATTTTGACAGTTTCGAGATGGAAACAGTGGGGCTTCAGATGTAATAATCAAAGTCGATTGAATGTTGTTAGTCTGAAGTTCGAACTTAAAAGCCACAATATTTTCGTTATCCCACATTGGACGCCAGATGTAATAATGAGCTATTAGAATAAATACAATTTGTTAGTCGTACCGTTAAAGTGGCCGTGACATGATAATCCATACTTCTACTACAATGTTGAATTTGTTAGCAATAATTCGTAAGATTTAATTATATTTGTGAATAGATCAAAGGTACTGGAGATACTGCAGTACACTTATATCGCTCCTTATAATAACCCAAGGAAAAAGGCCGCGCTAAATCCAGTAAAATATGTCTGCCTACAGGGGAGCTATAAATTAGGAAAGCCAAATTTCATCAATAACTCCGAAACTCACTTTCTGTAACAGTCTATGCTACACGTGATACCTGATACTACTATTACTCTGAGCTCACTCGACTTAACGTAATACAATTAACTAGCAATACCATCGACCACATTGTGTGCTGCCTTATTTCGCTCTAGTAAAAAGAGGATAAAGGTGTTGAATACCCACCCATATGAGATTTACAAAAGCATGTTGACTCGGGAATTGTGTACTTGTGGCGGTTTTAAACCTCAGGCTCTATAATATGTTGGTATCTACTGTATCTACTATGCATAATGCATATCTTCTCCACTGCTTAAGTTCATTTTATATCAAGACGAATGTCTTTATGGTACCTTTATGCGAATGCCAAAGCTTCAATGAAAGTGAAACTTTTGTTCGTTTCTGGTTTTTGTTTTTTGGTCTACTTGAGGAAGTCTATTGTTCGGCGTCAAATAATGACAAGATCGCGCCATGTTACTTGTAATTTAAATCTGAGGCGGTGACGACAAATATATCCATCCACAGAGACTTGTTCCGTGAGAAACCCGTCGATGCGAATTTAATTACAAATTGATATTGCAATTATTCCCATTGTTTGGAGTAAATGGACAATAACTCGGATTCGTGTTATGTAATAGTTATTTGTTTTGCGGAAAAAGATACAGGCTGTTAATTTGAGCAATAGCTGGCGGAAGCGTGGAGTTTGATTGGGGAAGTGATTTTTTTTTATTGGAAACTGAATGTGAAGCTTTGGACAAGATTTGAGGGCATGTATGAAAAATATAAAAGCCACTGATTTTTCTTGTGAATTGCTTCCTTCCTAGCTCGTTGTTCCTTGACTTGGTGATTTGTCCCGCTCCTTTAGTATTAAATTGTGTATGACGTAAAAAAGATGTACAGCAACGGATTTAATTAATTTAAGCATGCCCTACAGGATAAACTGATTGTAATATAAGAGACGAAAAATTAAGTATGAAGTCATTGTTAAACAAGCACTGATGAAGGGCGCAAGTTGCGCCCGAAATACGTGTCTGTGGTCATAAAAAAAAAATCTGCAGTATAAAGCAAACAAAATTTTTTTATTAGAGAAAAACTTATTTTCTTTTTA
This sequence comes from Chloromyia formosa, assembly GCA_964017055.1. Taxonomy (NCBI): domain Eukaryota; kingdom Metazoa; phylum Arthropoda; class Insecta; order Diptera; family Stratiomyidae; genus Chloromyia; species Chloromyia formosa. Next base: position 11,829,192 of record OZ024818.1, on the reverse strand, counting down.
GTTCAGTAATTTCGAATCAAAATATGGCTAATCGGAGAAAAACAAAATGCAGGAATTTTTTTTTTTTCCAATTTCGGTTTATATTTTTTGGGGTGCTGAAACCGAATTTTAAGGTCGCCCTTTTAAAAAAAGCTACATAATTGAGGGAATTCATGAAAAACACCAAATATTCGCCCATTTTGGGGTTTTTTATCGTATAACCCCAGCCACACACTGTCGAAAACGAACTCGAAAATGGTATAAGTGCACCTTTTTCTGAAGATTTATGTGATGTGTGTCTCTAGAGCCATTCGGAGGACACTTGCACCATGTTCGAGTTTATGCTCGGCAGAGTGTAAAGACCATAACTCGAAAACCGTGCATTTCTCGAGAATTTGATTCATTATAAAAATAAAGTCGAGAATATTTCCCATAAAAATACCCAAATATTTTGTTCTGTCATACGTTTGGGCACTAGGACGCTTTAAAGTTTGGGCAATTTTTGACTGAACGACTAAGCCAAGGAAAAATTCCTCGCATCTCGTTCAGCATGTTTTAATTAAAATCGATTATTCTACCCAATGATTTGAATTATTAATTACAAAACTTGATAATCTCTATAATTCGAAGCTTTTATCGTCCGTGATGATGGCAGTGATCTCGGATCGGTAAAATTTATTAGGAATGACCACGTCTTGACCTATGTCTCAGTGCACATTTCAATGCATGCACTTACTAGTTCCTATCAATCGAACCATGTTTTCAGTCAGCATAAGGTAAAATAGAATGCTATCACAAGATGCTTGGGAGATTCTTTCGATTTAGCTGATGGACGGAATATTACTCAAATTTAGCGCCCTCTAGCGCCGAAACCATTCACCTGACGGTAAATACTTTAGATGATGACTTCACGAGAACGTTCCCTATACAAACTAGATTTGATGGTTTCCTAGATTGCGCTGGCTGCGAATGTAACGTCAATTAGCAGTGGCGTCAATACACGACAGCTGTCAGGCAGTAGTGAGGCCATTTCATGAGGGCTGTCAGGTAGCCATTTCCTGAATGCCGTCAGAACTACTTAATCTTGCTATGCTTTTTAATTCTTATTTTATTCGATTTTAAGAAAAGCATCAAAATTGCATGAAATACCACAATAAAAGAGGACAAATCGTGATATTTTGAAAAAGAACAGAAAACAAAAAACAGAAAACCGTTTTAATTTTTAATTTTTCAAAAAAAGTTTTCCGATTTCTTGGCAACCCTTACGCTATTATGCCTAGCTATTGTAGTTCCTAGTTTCACCCATTTTTCACCTATGAAGTCTCCTGAGTCCATTAAATTCAAGAATTTTTCAACACAAACTGTATCACTGCTCTTATTAACACAAAACATGTTTCTTGTCATCTTCTATCTCCTCTTTCAGATACTTAAGACCGATGGAAGAAAAATCGAAGAAAACAAATTGACGGATATTTACGCACTGCAATCATCAGCGGCGTTGTTATACCAACATTCGAACATTCTGCAAGAGGAAGTTTGAATTCCGGTGAAAGTGGTAACAAGCAGACAGCAAGACACCTTCAGTTGTTCCATCTTATGTACCTTTAATTGAATTTCGTGTACACTATCTCGAGCGGGCATCTTAAGTCAATATTGCATAGATTTCATGGAAATTCGCCGAACATTGTAAGAAATCACAGAAAAAACAAGAACTAACAATCCAACAGCGCGCATTGGTTGCGCAATCGACAAAGTGTCGAGTTCAAATAAAAAAAAAGTTAACTCGGCAACAATAGACTCATAAAAAATGTTGAATGAACTTTCATGAGCTAATAGAGACGAGTTTTCCATTTGTGCAATCAGACGCAATAAGTATCGATTTTGGATAGGCACAAACAGATCAGAATAATTGTAACTATGACTAGTTGAATCAGAGACCGGGGTACCTGTCTAGGTGAACAGTAGCCACGCCATGCCAAAAGCTCATCGCTATGGATCGGAATCAACGCCGCCCACCTGACGTCAATGAGGCTCTGTCCTCAATGCTATGGACACCATACGAGAGGACACCCTCGGAAAGTTCCTCAGACGACGATGAAAGGTTGAATGCAAAACTTAAGAAGTCAAGAAGCACCTTCGACTATAGTTTTCCTACAAAGAATAATAACAATAATATTACTACCTTTACTAGTAATTCAACTACTACTACTACTACTCAATATGTGCCTTCGTTTAGAAAAATTCAACGCTATGACAATTTTAGATTTAGCTACCCGTACTACGGACCCGTTCCGGTCGTACAGAAATGTATTACAGAACTACCCTCCTATGAGTCGTTGTATCAGAATAACGCGACACCCCAGCTGACCAACATTACGGGCGTGCATCCAGCGAGCGGTGCAGGACGATTGGTGCATTCGTTTACGGATAACTTTTTGGTTCAGGTGAGTCTGAAATGTTCCTTTTGAAAGAAGTATTTATTTGTAATACTAGCCAATCCAATACCGATGGTTTTTTTGAGTCAATACATTCCTGGCATGTTTTTTAGTCTTTTGTTTCAAGAGCAACTTCGAACCAGAAGGAATGCCCGATTTCAGTCTCTGTGTCTCCGTTGCGTATACCCAAAAAGGATGTAACTAACACCACTGTAAGATCAATGTCATCAAGATATTTTCAACATTTTACTTTCAACCCTAATCCCATTTCGGTTGACTGATAAACATCCCCTAGCCATGTTAGTCAACATTCTGTCCTTGTTATTTCCCACTTGAGAGACACAAGGAATTTTTAATGGTCGGTCAATATCAATAATTTGCTAGGAAGGAACTCTACCGTATACAGACTTAAGTATGCGTAAAGGTCAGTTTGTCGATTTGCATTTAAGAGTTCATTGCCATGGCAGTCCATTAAAGAATTTAGATATGCATGTTAAGAAGAGTTTCAAGTAAGTGTTACGCTTCGTCAACCCCAACTAAAAGGCGTAAGGTTTTCAAGTGTCCTCTGGCCATTGTTCTATGAAAAAGGGGTTTGGAAAGGAATTGTTAAAGAGGCACGTGCCCCTAAGCCATCTTCATATGAATGTCTTCTCCCCCATCTTTTTTTGAACATAATTGAGGCATGAAGTGTGGACTTACATGAACAATTTAGATACTTATGTACGTGTGCCATACTTCTTAATAATTCTTACGGGAAGATAATCATTAACAATAAGCCGCTATCAAAAGTCGTTTAAAGTTAATGTCAAGCTATTGAGTTCGACGTTTTGACCCGAGGGCGCATGATGAGTGAACGGAACGAAGGTGATCAGAGGGACAAAGGTAAATTATCAATGGCCCCGATAATATTTGGTGGCAGATGCTTCTATTTGACTGTGTCTACCACTGTTCATTGTGATGTATGGGTCGAATTAAAGGTCGTTACCTTTTTTTCCTGGATTACACATTGGGTGATTATTCAGAGATATTTCGTTTTTATCTGAAAACACGTATAAAAATATGTATGGAATTCACGTACCGTTGAATTCGAGCAAATGTACACGAATCACCCTAATTAGGTGTCTTTTGTGTGCCGTTCACAAAGTAGGTAGCGTATTACTCGTATATGGAGCGACATTTATTTTTAGAGTAGGACGATGAAATTATGAAGAGTGCTATTAACGTTACTCTTGGTAATTACCAATGAATTATAGCGATGCGATCATGAAGTAACGCATCGATTGACATACAGTTTAAATATTGGAGTTAATTATTTACGAGCATAACCCATATTTATATATTTACTAATGATTCTTTGTCAGAGCTTCCGATCTATTTTCACAATTGATAATGACAGGAGCTTTGTCCTAGAGTGGATCAGTTTCCGATAGAACTCCTTTTCAGTTAGTTTTCTTAATCAGTGATCCATTATAAATCATCCTATTCTGCATGGCAATGCTCACATATAAACAAGTTATCACCACCCCAACTATGTTAGACTCATAGTTTGCGAAGAAGTATGTACTTTTGCTTGAACGAATTACGCAATTGAGCCAAATTGAGCCCACGTTGGGCGCGATTCATTTTATTGATGGAAGAAGCTAATGGTTCAGAATATCCATTATCAGCCCCGCAACTCTCAATCATAGCGCTGACATGCAAGCGTACATCAACAGACAAATATAAATTCAGATTAAGTGCAATGTGTAAGTGAGGTCAAGACATGACAAGTATGACAATTCATAATTCATTTATGAGTATTTATGAATCATTGCGTCATAGGCGCGACTGGAACGTCCACATAAATTCTGTAGGAGGTGCGGTGATATGGACGAAGAACCTTTCATCTGCACTGTAACTGGCTGACACTAGGCAAATAGAAGGACGTTTCTTGGGAAACGTTTTTATGACAATCTCGGGGAACAAAGAGGTGCGGATGTCGGTCAACTTCTCCGGTTTGCGGTTAGCTCCGGATGGTTCAATGCCACGTGGGTAACATAATGGACCTATCCCTTATCTAAGTACACTGTGGCAACACGGCTGCCGCCACCACCACGTTTATTCTTCTCAGTCCAAAAGCGCAAACAGTAATGCCTCTATGAGCCTGTCTCTTCATATAGTACTTTGCTTACCAATTTCAAATACAAATACCCTTGAATGATTCGATGACAAATTTCAAGTGACTTGACATGTTCTAACAGATAACATCTTAGTTAGGAACGTTCTAAAATGTTCTTAAATAGCATTAGATAACCATTTCTCGGTATAATGTCTATAGACGGCACAGTTGATTCCGGAAATTCCTATTGAGACACCACAGCTCTTCCACTTCTTCACGTACATGGTTCTTACGAACGATAATAATTGCTTGCGGGACACATCGTCCAGACTTAATTGTCGGGATCTACATACTCGTACATTCATCTTATTATCTTTTCAATCAAACAGAAAGTCGTATTGTTGTATTACACGAGCACTGCTAACATTATGGTCATTTCTTTTACCTTTGCAAGAAGAATTATATTATCTTTCAGAGATTTTCTCCATCAGATCCGCTCGTCGGGAACAATGACCAATAATGTTCACTTTGTTAGTGAAACATGGTCATACATACGCATAGGTCCCATACCATAAATTTATTTTTAAACTCTATCGTCTTTGGACTTCCTTGGCTTAGTATTTTTAATCACTTTAGACAATATGCCATTATGAATACCAGCGCAATTCAATGTATATAACTATACGTATGTATCTTATTTTTGTCTACATTTGTATCTTTTGACAGAGTCGTCCATCGTCCGCTGGAGCATTATGTGACCCATCCGCTGTATTGCTGGGCCTAACGAGTTCTATGAGTGGTTTCTCAAACAATTTCACGGACGAAGAGGAGTACGATGATGATGACGACTATGAAGACGATGAAGATTTTGATGAATCGTCAACGAGTAACAATAATAATAGGCCATCAATGGCTTCGCAATCGGTATCGATGCCGTTCGTAGAAATGGCTCCAACAATGGCCGTTTCTTCTTCTTTGAGTACCGGTCGTCCGGGTTCAGCTGCTGCAGCCAGTGTTAGTGTTTCTAGCCTGGGGGAGACAAATCGGCGGTATCAGTGGCCCGTGGACAATAACCAGATCCCAGGAGTGCAAAGCGACAACAGCGGAGACCTACTTCTCACCGAAAACAACAACATATCCCAGAAGAGACAAGAGCAACAACAGCTCTTAGGAAAGTACCAACAATACTTTTATCAACAGCGCCAAAAACACCAACAACAACTGCAATCGCATCACCAACATCATCATCCCAAGCAACACAACCACCAGCAACGTGAGCATCATTCTCAACAACAAGAAGTCGACAACACTGAGCCTGATCTCAGGTTGGTTGTGCAAACAATGCAACCGACAACGCAAGACGAAGATCGAGACGTTGCCAGTGACGAGTTGGAAGATTTACCTGGAGAGGTAAGGGTCAGTAAACCTGGCCATCATCAAAGTGGTTCAGGTTTTAAGCACTCACACTTCTCGGTGTGGTGTTATACTCGGTGGTTTCGGGAGAATGAATCGTGTGCGGACGGGGTTTTTTTTTCAATATGATTGGTGTTACCGTTAAAGCGTTTTGCTTATGCTGTTGGTTTTTTAATTTTAGAATTTGATCATGGTGCATTTTACTAACTAAACTGAACTCTAGCCATCTAATATGAGGGGCGGAAGAAAGGAATAGGGAACCGAATTACTACAGTTGACATCGTTGTTGACAGGTTAGGTTAGGTTAAAGAGCTGCGATGATTATCCGCAGCACACATAGACCGCATCCGGGTCCATTGTGCTACCACACGGGATGCATAATTACGGCCATCCTATGAATCGAATCAGCCTGAGCGCACATTGTAGTTAATCAACATTAACATATTCCAAGTCCTCTAGCTAGTTAAAAAGTCGAAGCCAAGAATTAATCTGCTCAAACTTGCCAAGCAAGAGCACCCACATAGAAAATGTAATGTACTTTCTTCTTCTTCCTCATCACAACAAGTTCTACAAATGCCATTATACGACAGCCGAAGCCCCCCCCCCCCCCCCCCGGACGTGTTCTCCGATAGGTCAATGTCCAGTGAAGACACCAACGACCGTGCCGATATGTTGTTTTTTCAACGACAGTGGAAGGACTCCTGTCTAGCCTGGGCCTCATCAGTTGAATTTAGTTTAGTTAGTTTTATATAACATGTGCTGTCACTCAACCACCTAATTTGGTCCTGGTGATCACAGATTGCATAATGGCATGTTTGCATGAATCAAAATTCATTTCAACTGTGCAGCAAGTACGTTCAGATTCCTTCATTGTACCCCAACGAGCCAGTTTGTCAACTTTAGAATTATCAACGAATCGATTCGAATCCAGCACAAAACAATATCGAAGAAACTACACATCTTCATGATCGATACGCGGCACTCCGACGAAATCCTCGAGGTAGTAACTACTCATTCCAGGGATTTAATCGCAGCTTGCCTGTCAGTCAAAATAACAATGTTCTTCATGGATACGACATGATGTCCCAGCCTGACAAAAGCTTCTTAAATTCCCACCGATTCCGTCCGAAGAGCCCTGCAGTATTCGGGCAGTATAGTCGTACCGCTAAGCTTTAGACTGTTAGAATGAACACCAGCTCATACCCCTGGGTCTTTGAACCATCGGTGTAGATGTGTATCGTCTCGGATGTAGGAAACCAGTCTTCATCCCATTCGGTTCGTCACGGCATAAGGCTTCTGAAGTGCTTGGCCAATATACTACTACTTTGCCTTAACCCCTAGCGGGGCATAGCGCGTCAACTACTCCTGCGCGCCATCGTACTCTGTTCTGGGCAATGGGGCGCAACTCCCCAAAAGACTTACCCAGTACCTGACACTCCTTTGCCACAGATCGACGCCATGTGATTCGAGGGCCCCCTCTTGGTCGGCCTTGGTTGGAAATGGGGTTCCATTTCATGGCATGCAAAGCAATGCAGTTATCACTCTTCCGCAATGTGTGACCTATCCACTGCCATTTTCGCCTGCGTATCAATTCGTCGATTGGCATCTGACCCGTACGCCGACTTAGCTCTTCATTTGATATTGTTTCGGGCCAGAAAATTCTTAAAATTCGACGAAGACATGAGTTGACGAAAACTTGCAGCTTTCTGGTAACTCCTACGGAAACTTTCCATGTACTGCTCCCATACAAAAGTACTGATAGTACCAGGGAGCGAAACAGGCCCAGCTTGGTCTTGATGCTGAGATAACTGCCCTGCCAGATTTTGGACAGCATGCCGTATGCACGTTTAGCCTGGTTGATACGACGAGCGATGTCCTGCTCCGTACCACCATTTTCGGCAACAATGCTACCCAGGTAGACGAAGTTGTCCACCTTCTCCACAGGCTGCCCATTAATATTGACGGCAATAGGTGTCGGATTTCTTTTTCGCAACGGCGGACTAAGAACCTTGGTCTTGTTGGTATTAATCTTTAGCCCAACCTTGCTTGCCTCCCTCTCGAGATCTAACGCCATTGCGGACAGATCCATGATTTTGTGGGAGAGTAGGCATATGTCGTCAGCGTAGTCAAGATGTTGTAGATAAGATGTCAAAGTCCATTGAATTCCTCTGTCGAGTCCGGATAGGGCTGCATGCAACACATCGCCGATCACAATGAGGAATAGGATCGGTGAGAGGATGCACCCCTGCCGAACTCCACTGCGAATCTCAAAGTCCCCCGACACCTTACCTTTATGCAGAACGCGACATTTCGCGCCGTCATAGGTTGCCTTAATAATAGCCACAAGCTTCTCAGGGATGCCTCTCCTGCGCAAGGCCGCCCATATAGAATCCCGGTTCACACTATCGAAAGCCTTTTCGAAATCGATGAAAAGCAAGTGAAGCGGAGAATCGTATTCAGCGCATTGCTCGATGATGATTCGCAAGGTGTTAATGTGATCGACACAGGAGAATCCGGATCGAAAGCCAGCCTGCTCTTCATCAATTGTGCTTTCTAAGTGGGCCTTTAGTCTTTCCAGGACGATTTTAGCTATTATCTTGGCAACGGCAGGAAGCACACAAATGCCTCTCCAATTATTACAGTCTGTGAGGCTACCCTTCTTTGGAAGTTTGATGATCAAACCTTCCTTCCACTCAGTGGGAAAGGTCTCTGTATTCCACGCTTTATCAACTAGTGGGTGCAGCAAATCGGCAGTTACGCTTGGGGCTGCTCGATAAAGTTCGGCAGGGATGCCGTCAAGTCCGGCGGCCTTTCCTCGTTTTAGTGCAATAATTGCAGTGACTATTTCCTCTTTAGTCGGGGCAGTGGACCGTATACGCACATTTTGACGGTTAGCTAAATTATCTATATGAGGGGGAACTTCACCAGAGGTTACACGGTTCAAGACCGCGGCGAAGTGTTCTTTCCACCGCCTCATTTGATCTTCTTCCAAGATAAGTAGCTTTCCATCACTATCTTTCACCGGATGTTGGCAGGAGTTACGACCACCTGTAAACTCCTTGATGACACCGTATACGGCGTTTAAGTTGTTACTTCTAGCGGCTTCTTCTGCTGAGGCTAAAAGAGAATTGGCATAAACTCTTTTATCGCGTCGCACACTACGCTGAACTTCTCGAGCTTTCTGACGGTAAAGGAGTTCGATGCTGCTTCGATTGTCGTCTGAGGCTGCAGCCAAACGAACTTTCAGCTCCTTTCTTTCAACAATCCGCTGCCATGAAGCGTCGGACATCCAGGGCTTATTCCGGCAATCCGGGTTTGGGCCAAGGATGGTATTTGCGCTATCAATGTACGCATTTTTTATGGCATCCCAGTTTTCGTTTATGTCACTATCTGGGTGACTAGTTATCTCAGCCGCTTTTTGCGCAAGATGGTCATTATATTGTTGTAAGACAGCTGGATTTTTTAGTCGAGCGGTGTTGAATTTGCGGGGCCTGGATCTTTCGTCGCTGGGGCGGCGCACGGCTGCAATACGCAATCGAACATTAGCGATCATAAGATAATGGTCTCTTCCCATCCCAATATCGGCACCCTTCTTGTTTCGCACGTCCAGGAGGCAACTCTTGAATCTTTTACTAATGGCAAAATGGTCGATTTGATTTTGTGTTCTGCGCCGATCAACAGAGGACCAACTGATTTTGTGGTGGTCCTTATGCTCAAACATAGTACCACCGATGAAGAGACTGTGAAAGTTGCAGAACTCCACAAATCTTTCACCGTTGTCATTACGATCACCAAGACCGTGTCTCCCCATCACATGTCTGAGCCCATAGTTATCAGCGCCAACTTTCGCATTCAAATCACCCATAACCATTATAATGTCACCTTTAGGTGTTCTGCTCTGAACGGCGTTTAGTTCTTCGTAGAAGGAGTCTTTTGCCAAGACATTGTCTGGTTCAGTAGGGGCATAACATTGTATTATTGAGATGTTCCTCATTTTGGTCCGGAACCTGGCGGTCAAGACCCTGTCAGAGACCGGTTCCCAGGATAAGAGACAGTTTCGCGCGGCTCTGGTTAAAAGGAGCCCCACACCTGACTCACGGCGACTACCGGTAGCTTTACCGGAGTACAACATTACAGTGCTGCCCGTTGGAGAGATGAATTCTCCGCTGTTCCACCATCTTATCTCACTAACTCCTAAGATATTTAATTTGTACCTCAGAAATTCACTCTCTAATTGAAGAAATCGTGCGTTCTGGGGGCAAAAACTCCTCTTCCATAGTCCTCCGCGTGGGCGCCCCCTGGAACGGCAGTGGTCACTGACCATTGCCAACCAACGTCAAGCCGCCAGTGATGGCGGTGCGATGATTTGGTTGAGGTACCCCTGTGGTGTGGGGTGTGAAAAAAATACCACGGCCTTTCCCTTTGAGGGCCTGTCGTTAAAACCGACAATCAAAGGACAGGATGTGTATGCCAGCAACTTGCACTATCCGAAATCTTTATATGCTAACGAAACGTCAACTATGCCTCGGATAAGGACTGACTCAACGGTTACGACTTTTAGCTATCGTACAATGACAAAGATTGGATTCTGGAATGTGCGTACTCTCCTGGACAATGGATCTGAAGGAACCGGTCTGAAGCTAGCTATTCATAGCACCTACCCCACCAAGTTGTGGTTAGTCATTGTACTAAGTACATTCCACCTGACAACTATACCGTACAGGAGGATAGGACGTATAACTGCCACGTAAAGCCAGTATAACATTTTCGAATGCAGGCCCCACCTTTTATCCATGGTCTTCCTACAGTATTTGTATTTTTGGTTGCAGATCCCATTTTTACCTAAGGGCTTCTTGCAATAATAGAGTGCTATGGCTGCTTTGTTGGCGCATTCTAAAATATTCAGCATCCAGTTTAGCTTTCTATCAAGTACAATACTTCGAAAACTCGCCTTGTCTACAAAGGATAGTCTCACCCTCTCCAGTATAGGTACGCTCGATTTAAACATTCATTTAAAAGTTTCTGAGATCACACAGCATTAAGGGAATCCACCAAACCCACCTATCGAGTTTAACAATAGTCAGTAATTTGCAGCTATTATTGTAGTGTAATTACATCCAATTTTCCGAAATCCTTGGAAAGTAACAACGTACTTGGCCAATCTAAGATAAGATCTTTTTTACCACTATCGAATCCATCCGAAAATATATATCTTATCACACAATTCTATGCATCTATTTTCAACAGATCACCGAATCGGCAACACTACCCTCCACCTCAACAATAACTACAACAATAAAAACAACACAGAAACGACCACTATCTGTATCTGAACAAAAATATCGTTGCAACAACAACGGGGAGAAACCAGATACGAAATGTGTGCGCTCCGTACAAACTGATGTTGTCCTCAGTTCATCGAGACTGGTCGAAGTAAACGTTGGGATCGAGCGCGTTGTATCGTCGTCGTTGTCGCGTACTTCAGTGCGTAAATTTGTCGATTTCTTCGCGAATGCGTCTGTTGCTAGTATCGACAGTGCGACAAGATCGAGTCGTGATATCGTGCAGTTCGCGTCATCCGGTGAAAGTGATAGTTCAAATGTCATCAATGACATCACCGAGATTCGTGATCAGCGTCAACCTTTAATCCTGGATGTGCGCAACACCTTGTTGGCAATGCGTCTGAATATTCCGGCAGCGCAACCTTCAATCGTTGATCCGTTGAAGGGCACGTCGATAGCGGGCCATAATAATAACAATGGGAATGGCGGTGCCGGGATAACCACAACTAGCGTATTTTTGCCATTGAACGAATCCTTGATTGCATCGAGGATTGCCCGAACGAGAAATTCCAGTGTTTCCAATATTAATGCGACAGTGAATACTACGGCTGAGGTGAATGGTTCGAGTACGAGTGGTGGTGCGACAACAGCTGCCAGTGCCATAGTCCAGTCGACGAAACCCAGCCTAACGATCCAAGTCAATCAGGGTGTTGACAATCGGGCTACAGCCCGAGACAGTGTCGAAGGATTCGCGAACCAATGTGCGGGTATCAGTGTTGTGAGTTGCTACAGTGGTTCTTCAGTGCCTAATAGTTGTTCTATAAATAATAATAATAATAGTGTTGCGAATGTTGTAACAACATCGACAACATCAACGACCACTGCTGCAAATACCCCTACGACCATTACAAATAGTGTGAATATCACCAGTGCCAATGGCCGCGGTGAATGTGATAATAGTAAAAGCAGTGCAACGACAACAGTGCAAACCAATGGATTACACACAACACCGATAACATCATTGTCCGAACAACAGCAACAAGGACACCTCTCCGATGACAATCACCATCGCCCCTTAACCAGGACTTTCACTTCGACCGAATGTCAAACGGACGATCTACCGCTAGTTGATCGAAATGAAATTCATGCGGTTATTGCCCAAAGCCAGACGGAAGCGCTCATCTCGCGAGAGCAACGGCGCCGTGAACGGCGCGAAAGACGTGCACATGGTCGTATCCGACACCCACATATCCTTCCCCCGATGCATCATCATCCGGCGCCTCCACCGCCACCACCCCCTCTTATACGACCCAGCATGCTACCCGATATTTTACATAGTCACTTTCCACCCCCGTATACGGCTTTGCAATCGATCGGCAATCCACCGCCGCCACCTCCTCCTCCTGCACCAATGATAACACCCGTGATTTCAACTGTTCCTATTGCTACGGCAACAGCGGTTAATGATGGACGTTTCACGATACCGCTTCCAGTCATCCGAAGGTGAGTGTTACTTTACTTTGAAAATTAGATGTAAAAGTATGGATCAAATAGGTATAAGATTTGCTAATTGCCCCAGAATTCAGGATTCGAATTGAGTTGAACCCCTCATTGGACGCCGATTTTTTTTTTTTGGGCGACCTGTACCTTAGTGCGTGGAGGCGTCAGTCCCATGTCTGATTACGGTGGTTGCGGGTTCAAGTCCCGTCCACGGCATTCGTGGCCATGGATGTTTGTGTTATTTCTCCCCTGTGGTGCAGGGCGTAATAATAACCCACAACATTTCCCGACTTGTGGTGACTAAATGTTAGCGCGAGGTGCCTACTGGCAACGTGCATCGTCCGTAACTTGTTTATGTCAACGAAACGTCAGCTAAACCATGTGGAATAGTTGACGCGCTATACCCCACTAGGGGTTAGGGCAAATGAGTATGAGTATTTTCACCAATTTCAACCATAAATTTCCTAATTAGGTTCAAGGATTATTCACTTTATTATCATTCGTTCGAACCTATTTTTTTACATACGAGTATGATGTTAGATAAATATATTAGGAGAGAGAGCCGGCGGTACAAGTAGCACTACAAAATCTGCGTCCATTGTGCTGTTATCCTTAATCTGTAACCTAAAGTAGATCTGATAATCCATTCGGCTGCTTTCGATGAATCGGCTAATACGGCCAGGTTTGATTGCCGGGGCCACAGGGAAATGGAAGGTGTTGAAATTTAGATTACACTGTTTTCGAATCACCTCCACCAATATTTCAGACATTCGTTTCTAATTCGAATGCCACACGTCCGAGCGGTTGTTTTGCGATATAAATTTGCATCCTGCCCACGAGGCATTTTGTTTAATAGGTTAATAGATCTTTCCGTATCATAGATAGTAGTGTATAGTTACTTTTTATTATATATAGTACATACGAGTACATATAAATATTTAATAAATTTTCCATCTGTTTCTTCTGAGATTCATACGTCGTCGTAGAATCGCATGCTGAACAATTTGCCTCAATCAGATCGAAGTAACCATCTCGATTGGAGTAATTTGCATGAAGCTGACTCGAAGCTATTCATCATCCCATATTGAAACAAATCCAACATTATTAATAATTTCAATTCATTCGAAATTGTGTAACCTATTTTCCTCATTCGTCGTAATGGCCCCCGACTGGGTCTGATTGCATCTAAATCGAGTGACCTTATAAACAAAACAAAAAATACGAGTCTGATCCTCTTGAATAATTTATCATCACACCTCTCCTACCTATACGAGACACGGTTGCACGACAGACATAAGATATACTCGGTAAGAAAGAAAACAACACGTTTCGTAATGAGAACAAAATCTGAATAAGTTGCAAATATGAGTTCGTAATGTATGTATGTTCGAGCATGTAGAGTATCTGAACAGCGAGGCCTCGAATCTCGGTGAATATTCTACGGCTGTTTCTTTCAACACTGGAGAATGGAGATATACTAAGATCAGCATTCAAAGAAATACAGATTAGCATTTGTATTGGAAGCGAAAGATATGAAACGCGACATCTATCTGAGTTTTGTTTGCCTATCGGTTTGCTTCATCTGAGTCTGGCGGCGAAATGCACAGCATGCAGCAATGATTCCGTTAAAATAGCATCCAGATTCAGCATTGATTCCTTCCCAGTAATCGCCAATACTACCTTCTCATTGTATTGTGGATGATGATGATGATAACTATGGTGAAAAATTCACCAAACAAGTCGGTGCTCCCTCTTACACTACGACTGTATAAAACAACATTGGTTAGAGATTGGCGTGGTTACCCATACCCAATGCTAAACTGAATACTGAGAAAAGGGTGTCGTGCACTATACTTCATCTTTTACTTCCTTCTCCTTTAGTCGTTGTCTTATAGTCTACTAAGAACTAGGTAAAAAATAAAGGAGAATTTTGGTGGAGTTTTGATTTTTGGTACGGTTATATTTAATTTCCTCGAAAAATTTTTGTAGGAAAATCTCAAGGTACCAAACTTCCCGTTATTTGCCCTTTTGGAGCACGTAGTGCTTAGACTATTAGTGGTGCACGTTATGCACACGATACGTGTATCTGAAATGTTCAACTTACTGGTGGCCGAAATCGGCAAAGAACTAGAAGCAATATTAAAGAGCTCGATTTCGAAGCAAGGGGCTATGAACATGTTTGCAACTGTGCTGCATAAATGCGGCGGAGAAAATTGAAAATTCATTGGAATACTGGGTTCATGTTGCACGATTTTGATTCCAATTTTTCGATTGAAATTCAGATAGGCTGTAGTTGAAATAGAACTAGATTTTGTGATAACTAAAACGAATCAAATTGTTAAAGTTGAAGATTCTGCTGACCTCCAGATTTATTTGTTTATTTTATTTTTATATCGGTGACCGTTTTTGCAACAAAGATTTCTAATATCCTGACAGAGATGGAATCCTTAGGGGGCTTCTAGCAGAAAGCACCAGTGGCTAGCAAGCTGTTTGTACAAATGCAATTTTAAATTAACCGTCACCCATAAAAAGCTCGCTCGCCACTGGTGCTTTCTGCTAAAATCTCGTGAATCGTGTGTTCCATGTGAAAGTCGCCTTGCTCATCAGCCCATGCATCCTATGCGATATTTAGGCTCTAATAGTCGCCGTCGACAGTCAAATGGGTTTCTCAGTCCCAAATTTTAGCACAATGCTATTGACGCTTCATTATAATAACCCTCGCAGCGGTATCCTCCACTATGCATATGGCCTCAAGGTGGCGCGGTGCCTCTCAAACACGAGTGTGTTCACAAAAAATTCTAATCATATTTCGATGTAGCTGTAGTAGATCAGAGGCTTTCATACTCGAGAAGCCCAGAAGAACATCTTGGTCTACCTCAGGTCCGGAAGACTACCTACCACTCGACTAAATTATTTACCTGGTCCGAACAAGGCTTTAGGCAGAATTTGTTGAATCGTTCAAAGTGAGTCGCCGTGTCGAGCTCAAACATAAAGTTTCCGAGGCACATTCAAAACACCCAAAACCAAAGACTTGGATGCTCCGACTAGGTGAGTAACCCGGCATACTTCTAACCAAAGGAGTACATATATGATTGAAAGAGCGGACATGAGACAACATTTTTGGTTTACCCACACTGTAGCAGTTGCGTACTATCATACCTGACGGCACTAAAGGAATGTGCAATGTAATCAAAATCATTTCAAGAACAGCAACTAGACTCACAACCGGATAATATTGCAAACGATCCACGGGATGATGATTTATCTAAATTACTCTCAAATATTACTTCCTGGCCTTTTATTGAGATGATCTTGTGGGCAGTTCTGGTTTCCTCCTTCGCAACGGATTTTGTTCTATAATGTCAAATATTATTCATTGGCTGTCGTCATCCCATATGAACCCTTATCTGACCCCATGGAATTAACGTTCGAGGGAAAACCAGCTGATAGAGGAAAGTAGGGGATGGAATACAAACTGTGGACAAAACACGTATGGATTGTCTGTGATGATGGCCGCTATGAACTAGGGCTTAGCTTCTAATCCTTCTTTATCAATTTTCACAATATGTCGTGGCCTCTATTAGTCTTACTTGGCTGAACTTTTTCTAAGCAATCATCAGTTTTTCTGTCTATCGGTCATTTTCACAATGTCTGGTTTGCCAGTTAGCTATCCGGGACACTAAATGAAACCTAAGCGTAAGAAACACTCAAAATATGAGTGAATTATGCCGCCTGCTCTCTTCTTTTCTACGTCTGTACCACCTCTCTTAACTTTAGTTTGCGACTGAGTTGGTTTCAAATCCTCTTCCATCGAACGCATTTCCAGAACTCTGTTCCTTGTGACCAGTTTAATTGCCTCATTTGAATGTGCAAACGTCAACAGTTCTAGCTGTCAAAGCTGTCAGCTATTTGGAATTATCGTCCAATAAATTGTTAACTGTTGTTTAGCGTTTATCTAAAGAATAAACTTTAATCAGTCATCACATCACATATTGCAACCTTACGTCGCGTAGATAGCATAAGCACGAAACCTAAACTGCACCATTTCCGCCCCAGCGACCAAACCAATTTGAATTCTGACCGATAATAGGAATCATGAATTTTGCAAATCCTGTCCCTAATTAAACAAGTGAAGGCGTGGGTGTTATACATATTCAAATTACTATGAGTACATGCGAGTATGTATTTGCGTATTTGTAGCTCAATATTTGAAAAGCGCTTGATTACAAGCCAGTGATGGTAGCACACTAGCCGGAAGTCCGTAACAGTACTTATGAGTTTTTAGTTACACTCATTTTCCAGGTAGACTCCTTGACTTTTAACAGTATAACGAGTACTTTATTCATTGCACTTCTGGCAAAATAGCCGAATTTATAGATCCAATCTTCCCTCAAATAATCTGCAAGATTCGTGCGCAAACCTCGTCCGACGAACAAAAAATAAATAAATAAAACTGACAAAACCGAGCTGAGTAGAAAAGATACAGGCCAGAGGCAGAGGCCAAGAAAACCAGCCAAACAACTTTCAACTTGTCTTATAGCGGCGATATTCTTGTTATTGTGTTGGATCGACAGATACTTTTGTTGTTGCATTAGCCGCGGCTATGTTTTGCCGCAGTTTTGTTCAAATCTGCGCCCATGTTGATGTTGCTCTTGT
The DNA here is from genome assembly GCA_964017055.1 of Chloromyia formosa. Lineage (NCBI taxonomy): Eukaryota > Metazoa > Arthropoda > Insecta > Diptera > Stratiomyidae > Chloromyia > Chloromyia formosa. The sequence goes on along the minus strand of OZ024818.1, from coordinate 11,811,829 downwards.
GATCTGACTTTAGTGTATTGCTCTGTAGTAGATTTGTGGGATATATTTCCTCCGGTGTTGAATGTTGATGCTGGTCAAATGGCATTCACAGCAGATACTCTTTTCTAAAGGTTTTCTTAGTTAGCTACCAAGCGTTTATCTCACCTTTTCTTGAGTTGAGCTCTACATACCTATGTACATACTCGTACACCCGTTGCAAACGCTATAAATAAGACCAAACGGATCTTGAAAGAGAGCTAAGAATCTCGATCATCGTCTTCTGGGTCTTTGCGTCATTTGTGCTACTATTAGTACACTAGATATAAGATGCTACTTCTTTATGTTAACTCTAAGTGACTTTTGAAGAGACCAGAAGTGGACGTAGCGTTCATAAACAAACACAACATGTACCTTCTGTATTCCCCTATCCATACACCCAAGTAACTACGAACAGTTCACAAACTGTGTCACAGCAAAAACAAAACGTAGTTATACTAGCACAAAATCTTTTTAAGTTAGGCATCGTATTCAAGCTAGTTCTTTTTTCACTACGGTTATTTTTACTTACAATTAAGTGCAAGTTGAGGTCGTTTCGATAGAAAGCCTTTCAAGTGTGGCGTGGCGATGATGGCGACGTTCAAAAGAAATGTGGAAATGATTATGCGCCATGGTGTTAAGCACAGATACAAAACATCTGTTTAGATGCTATGTGAGTGCAGAAAAGTTAGGCGAAGGTAAAGTTTATTCTAATTGTGCTAAATTAATCAACTGGAAGAGAAATTGACGAATTTGAAGAGGCGCTTTCGATTTTTGTTTGATTGAGTTTGTTTGTTCGTTAATGTTGGAAGCATAATTATGGTAGACTGCCTCCGCATGTGCTATTTTTTTTTTATTCAAAATCAAACCTGACCATAAAAAAAAACTTTGTCATTAATCATACCTGAGAGGCACAACAAATATAACCCACAGTTTCAGTGGGATATCAATTATTAAAGTTATCCAATTTAATCCAATGGTTTAGACAGCTTTCACACGGAATCGGTGACTCGGTGAGTCGATTAGCCCACAATACTTTTAGCATAGGAACCGAACTCTCCAAAAGTACACTAGCTTCCACACGCGTGAGTCCGTGAGTCGCTCACCGGCTCATGGAGTCACCAGCTCATGGATTTTACATGGGCTTAAATACTTTCGCTCCGATCGATGTTATTGATCTTGGTCTTGATAACGAAGGAGAGGAAGCCGCTGCTTATACATAACTAACACACACACATACTCAAACTCGACGCGTTGCTACAACTACTACAACGACAGTTCTATGCCGGACCTGGCTCCTCCTTTTCCACCAATTGTTTCGGTCAAGTGACCATATCCTCCAATTTCGGAAGCCCAGCAGATGTTCGGCGTCACCATCCACTGAGTCTTCCTGTCAGATTTACCCCGCTGATACATCCTGTCAATATTCGTTTAAGCATCCGACTATCGTCCATTCGTTGTGTGTATATGTCCTGCTCATTGAAGTCGTTGTAACTTCCAGCTGCGCCATCCGTTTTGGGTACAAACTGCTTCGAATATTCGCCAAAGCACGTTCTTTCCATTGTGTTTAGCATGTTTTCGGAGTCTTGAGTTAAAGTTCGGATTTCCCAGCCATAGCATAGCAAGGGTCGTATGATTATTTGTTATAATCGGAGCATCGTATTTCTGTGGACATACTTTCGACTTCATTATTTGAAGAACAGAGAAAAGAATCGACACCTGATTTTTGTTGTGCGTTAATAAACATAAACTCAGAAATTATCCCGAATAATTTCTGAGTTTACAAGCCTAGCCTAGCCTTACACGACTACCGGACTTACCCGGGTCACAGCCATTATAAAAGAGCTAGCTTCCCTTATTGATTTAATAACTGTGAGGGGTATCATACCTTTGTCAAGATTGTATTTTTCTTTGAGTACGTTGGAACCTAAAAATATTCGCAGCGTTCATTCACATCGTGCCATGGAAATTATACCTTTTCTTTGATTACGACATAAGTCACATTATCCAAATCAGATAAAAAAAACTTTCATTTATTGCAGTGTAAGATTAGCAGATTCAAATACCCAATTCATTCGCACAAAGGGAAGTGAACGCTGCTTTAGCTGATTTTGAACAATAATCATATCCGTATCTGTTGATGGTTTATTATTGCAGTGCTATAAATAAGCCAAATTTGCGAAAAGAAAAGCCATGAAAAGAGATTAACCAGATTTTGATTGAAGTATTCTACGTGCTTTGTTGCGCGAAACACAAAACAGATTAGACATAATTACGATTTATCTACATATCTGTCTGCGATATGTTTGCTAGTTAGTTTAATTGAGTACCAAGCGTAATTAGATCCGTATTGCTTAAATTGGAGCTTAATTTCGTGGAAGTGAATTTTCGAAAATTAAAAAAAAAGTCAAAACCAACACAACAAATAACGACGACACGATGCGACTGATGTGAGTCGGAATTAATACTCAAACATAATATGGGAACGAAAAGGATTCCAGTGGACTTTGCATATTACATTCTCAGCCCTTTTAAGGTCTGTGTTCCTCGAGGCGACCAACACGACAGTAGCTTACCGACGATAGCTTTGCGACGACAGCCCTGCCAAAGAGGATTGATATTTTACAAGAGCGATCACTCCATAGAACTTTCCCCTCTGCGAGTAGATTTCTATGTACTGACAAATAGTATAGACTATACATACAGTATAGATACACAAGAGCCGTAACATTAAATTCTATGATTCCTTTGTATCCAGAACAACACGAATGTGGAACAACCTGCCATCTTTTGTTTTCCCCTGCAGTTATGATCTGCATAAATTTAAACGCAACGTACACCGACACCGGTACCTCATTCAAACTCAACCCATCCCAGCCCCACTCGCCTAATATCCCTCCCGCGAAGGCTGTGCCCTCGTATCAAAGGGTATCCCCTACGCTTCTTATATGATACATGCGAATACCAGCCGGTAAGCCGTAGGTTTCTATAAATTCCATAATAAAGATTTCATTATGGGTTTCAAATTGAAAAATACATAGTGAACCGTATGGTTCCGACCTTATAGTATGTAACTTGCCTCATTGACATACGAAGAAATCTGTTCTTCATAATAATCTAGCTACTGCAAAAGCATCAAATGGTTACCAGGTACTATGTAGGTATGTACCCGTATTTTAGTTTACCAAATTCATGGATAATTTGGTAGAAGAGTTGAAGAACTATTTGCATCCTACACTCACTCCCAATTTACAGAACTGACTGATTTAACTGACACGGACGACTTGACTTCTTTATTAAACCTATCTCACAACTGATTGACCCTAACCGAAATGCATGCTTCAGATAAGATACAAAGGCAGCAAAACTATCTCCAGACCGCATTATTTAGTCTCATTATTTATATACTTTTTGATAAACAGCATGCACTCAACGAAACTACACATAAATAACGGTCTCCAACTTCTCGACTATGTTAACCAAACGCCACTCCAACAGTCAATATATTCTTAAGCAATTACAACAATGACACTCATGCATATAGTCATGAAAAATAGAAACAAGACCTAGTATCTAAGCATCCATAGTATGTCTAATCGAGAATGTGCATTTCATCTGCCAGCTAGACAGCAACGACGACGCCTTACTTTACTACGAAATTAATTACATCAATTTTCCTTCAACGCGTTCCCATTCCACCACGTTGTAGATTTTCCGCGCCGACAAAAACAACCGCCATCAGGCGCAACTTTTAAAACTTTTAACGGCAAACTTTAATTCAAGCATATCAAACGATAATAAGATAAAGACCCCGTGAGTGAGGAGGGCCCAAGCCCACAAATAAAGGAGAAGACAACACGGAACTGAGAACAAAGTACTCATCACGAGTGTGTGTTTATTTGTTGTGCTTTCAAGAAAATTGCTTAGAAGTTGGAAGAAAGATACAAGAGCATACTTGAGTGTGTTGAAGAAGAAGTGTTAGATACACGAGCCTCGTGCACTATCATTGAGTACATCGAACAACTCAGCATCGCGGATCAATGTTTCAAAGTGATTCCTATCATTACGGACGCTCGCAACATGATGTCTCTTCAATTTTTCAAAAAAAGCGGAACGGATTACGTACATTACGGATTCGTGTGGTGGTGCTTGGCTCTATGGTTTGTCAAGACAACGTCGAGAGTGTACACTTATTTATGTACTACTATCTTATTAGCTGAGGTTCTGATAATTTTTTTTTCGGGAAAAATTATTATGGGAGGCAATCCTGAAGAAGTCTTTGATCTTAAAGGGGGCATCGAAATTAGCCTGGCGAAAATGGCCATCCGAAGTAATACATGTATACGTTTTGAATCGAAATATTGGTTTCAAATCGAAATAAGGCATGCGGAAAAAAATGAAAATAGCCATGCAGTGTCCATGGTAGAAACGTCAAATTAACAATAGCGGATTGATGCCCTGCATCCCTTGAGCGCGGAGCGAGCGGAGTCCACACATGAAACTATTGCACCTAGAGCTAGCGAAGCGAGCGTTCATGTTAGCGCGATACTGAGGGTTGTGATCCGTTAAGCGCGGATCGACCATACCGAGCGTGCCCACACAAGAGACTGTTGCACTCCGAGCGAAAGAAGCAAGCGTTCCTGTTTGTGCGATACTGATGGTTGTGATCCTTTAAGCATGGAGCGAGAAGAGCCAACACAAGGGACTGTTGATTCACAACCCTCAGTAACGCACAAAGGGTGAATGGACAATTTCGGTTTGGAATGAGCTGCGTTCGCTCCGCATCTAAGGGGCTGCCATTCTGTATCCCCCCATTTAGTTTTTTGCCATTTGGACATTAGATTTGCAATCAGCGACAAAAAACCCCTATCAGCTTTTTTCAGCAAGATTGGCCGCGTTTTTTAGGAAAATCCCCCATTCGGTCGACCCAAAAAACCCCAATCCATCATCGGTCACGACCAACCACAACACAATAAAAGACGAAAAGCTTCACTTCACCCAACATCAATAAAACCCAATTGAAAATTTACTCCACTTCATTCTACATCACAATATAGCGCAGCACGTCACATCATCTAATCTAATCAAGAGTTCAGCTCTCTCATCTACTACATCTACCCTAGATTTAGAGCCCGCGCAGACGGCAAACTTTTTAGTTCACAGAAAAATTAAATAGTTTGGTCAGAAAAATAGAACACACGACAGTTGATGGGACCCCGCACACAGTAAACTAAACATTCGAACTACCGACCTACATAGGTTTAGTTTGTTTAATGGTTCTTATTCTTTTTTTTTCACTATGAATCGAAAATCCATTACAGAATTTGAATTGAGTACCGGATTTCACCAATTTCCTCCAAAAACTCGGAATCATTATTTTCTTTACAACACCATCAAAACAACTATGACGTCAACGACGTCAATTCTATCCGCAGTTCCTTCACCTTTTCTTTCAGATCGATAGTCACATTTTCTCGATAAAAATAAGTCCAAGCCATTTCTGAAACTACAATGACAATATTCTTGAGACAATCAAAGACTCATTCCATCCATGCTATCCCATTGTTGTGGTACTACTACGTATTTTGAATGGCTGAAACCAAATCCGGCCTGTAGCACTCATCAACAAAATGATACTGGTACTGTGGTCCCGAAGAAGGTGGTTAACAAAACCAACAATTAGTTGTGAAAAAATACGACTGTCGTAAAGTTAAATTCGATGGGGCGACCTTAGCTGGTTCGCAGCAGAGTTTACTTTCTCTTTCATCTGCAGACTGTTGGATAATGGGCAGGGAGTTGGTAGTCTGGTATTCTGGAAGACCTACACTCTGAGGTAGAACGTGAGTTTGTATTCTGGAACACCTACACTCTGAGGTCGAACATGGGTCCACTCAATTCCATTCTGAACCCTGAGGGTGGCCCATGTCCATGTTGTACACAGGACAAATCTATGAAAATTTACCAAAAAAAAGAGAAGTAATCCCCAGGGAAAAACCAAGAAAAGTCCACCCAAGCGCACGAGACGATAAGAGGCGCCTTTAATGAAATTTACAACCAACACCACGACAGCAGTATAACGAAAACAATTTTCTCGAGAGCACAGAGAAAAGAATTTGCATACACGAACAGCAAAGTCATTTCATTACATTCCATACCCAAATTCGAGCCAGCAAACAATGTCGCGTAGTCTCCATAAACAAACAGCTCACAAAACATAGGCTTGGAAGCGAGCAGCAAAGGCTGACTGACAAACAAACATACAAATTCACGAAATCATACTATACCCGGAATTGAAGAAAGTCAGGTCGTCGGGTGAATTTATGATGGGCGTCTAATATTATGGCAGCTGGCTGGATAAAAAGTTGCGATAAATATTTAGGGGGTGAAGGATATTCAAGATCAAGTAGTGATAGGGGATTGTCAGGGATATTTTGCATAGGTGTTTGTCGAAACGTCGCCGTCGAGACGAAAGGGAATTGCTAAATGTCAAAAACGTTATAAAGAAAGAGTTGTGACGGAGGCTAAAAAAACAATTGCCCAATCAAGTTATTGTAATTGAATAGAGCCTCATCCCTCTTTCGGCAAGATGTATTCTTTTCGCCAATCAGTAAATAAATTTTGAGGTGCTACGCTAAATATATCTATAGTAGCAGCAGATTAGATTAGGTAGAAAAGTGGGCGTTGAAACGGATGGCCTATTGTGCTATAGCCTAGAGTCTGTTAGCAGGTCTAAAAGCCTGTTGATCAAGCTTGATCGAGTTGTTAACGATGCTCAGCAGAATGAGCCGAAGAGGTGACTCTAAAGCAGTCTTTGTGGCGCCGGGCCATGGCGACGATGTCTCACTACTTAATGCAAAACAACTGTCAACTCGGATACAATTCTTATTGTTTCCCCAGGGTTGTGACCGGTTGTACCGGTTTAGCAGATTAGTTGATCTGATAGAGAAGGTGGAAAGCCAAGTTCAATGGGCGGTGGCTTCACTGCGCTCACAGTCTCTTAAGAGTTTCATAACTGTTCAGATTGGAATTCCTGGACCAGATCGCTGTCCACAAAAAGGTTTAAGCCGGGTTCCAGTTTAGCAGGTCAGTCGATAGTGTTACCCGGTTAAGAGAGTCTACTTTACATGCTTTAGACAGTTTCTATACATAGGTGTTATAGGTGTTCTCCTCTTTGACAGCGGCGATTAAGGCCATTGTTTTTTTTTTACGGTAACCGACTTTTAGGTATAACTCACCACAACGGCACGCCACTTCTGTATGGAAGACAACCATGGGTACCAACCGAAAACCCGATGGCTGGGCCCAAAAAAAATCCACCCGATGGTGTCGGTGTGTGATTCTTTTTCCGGCTCTCACCATGCCACCCGATGTCAGTCGTTGGTAACTCAATCCTCGGCAAAAAATACCATCTCTCGTTGGTATTTTGGACGATAACTCCCCGTTCAAATTCAAAAATCCTGCTGATGGCGATTGCGAGTGACGAGCAACAACTTTTCGCAATTTTCGCGTCGACAACTCGAAAACCGTTGGCGGCTGATTCGACTCGACACTACCCATGACGTATCGCTGTCCACACCAATCACCAACTAACCTGGAGTTAGTGTTGATTGGGAATCGTGCGCAACTATTTAAATATTGCGGCGTTCGTTACAATATCAGCCCAAATTTCGCTTTTTATTTAAACTCTGCTGAAGTTTGTTTAAATTTCGTGCACATATTTTATGTGTGTTGCCAAAAATCGAATCATTAAACTAAGCACCGTCATGAATAATCTTCATTCGCTATTACTCAACGCGGTTGATCACGAACAAAAATTATCCGTTCAATTTCTTACATAGGCAAGGGGCGGTTCTCTTAGCTTTTCCACTTCAAAATCCCCAACATCAACACGGGAAAAAATTTATTAAAGTCAGACATTGCCGGTCAAATTATTGTTGTTAAGAAATCACGAAAAATTTTCGCATTGTTAAAAAGCAGAATGCAAGACAGTAGCCAGAGAAGTGAAGAGATGGTAGTTATGGATGTATCTTTCGTCTTTTTGATGAGGCTTAGTCGAAAAAGATCAAAAGGTCATGCTGTGATGGAAGTCGATAATTTTTAGAAAATGATTGATTGGATGCTGAGATAATGGGGAAAGAAGCTAAAGGGTTCACCGACGGTTTCCTGAAATTTGAGCCGACGTTTATCTATGGTTGGGAATTCCTCCTCTGGAATTCGATAACGACATGTACTTCGATTCAAACTCGGTATCAATTGTCATTTATAGACAAATTGCATGGTCGACGTGACGGTCATGACACTACACTTTGATGATAGCTTTCATATCATTTTCTAGACAAGCTCAATTATTCCATGATTTATAGCTAGAGTGGTATAGTGGGTTGTAACCTTGCACCCTTATAGCTTCGTTGTGCAAAATTTCAAACAAGCGGTTGATTTGCAAAGGTCATTCGATGGTTTCCATTTGGCCGTGTGCCAGCTTATTGTTAGACGACTGTTCAAGAATTATAATTAATTATACACTTTTACGAAAAATGCTCAAATAGTTACAGCGATAATCCACAGTTTGTTAATTGAAAACTGCCAAAATTGTCGGCCTCTAGTGTTACATAAGCGGCTTGTATTGTATAATTTAGATCGCCAACATTGTTTGAAATTTAAATGCTATAATCAACACTATATATCTTTTAGACAAGTAGCTATTTACGATGTGAATTAGGGGCGTTTTTCTAGGCTTCAGCATACATACGAGTACGTTGCGTGCTATCAAGCTGCGAATAGGTTTGAAACCATAAAAGTATCTCTCGATTCAGAATACTTGTAATAAAAAGAAAATCAACACAGAAATGGTTGTGACCCACTAAATGCAATGACGAGTCCATGAAATTAGCTGTATAAGAATGGTTACGTGGTTTTTAGTGTACAGCCAGTGTTGTAGGCGATTATTAAGACGGAAAGCAATAGCCTTTTGTAGATAGTGCAATTATGGCTTGGTTTTATAGATAGATAGATCGATCAACTTAAAAACCCATATATGGTGAATCATGATGTTTTATCTATGACTAATATTCAAAATCGCCATTATTAGCCTTAATTAAAGAAATATATAGCATTTCGCAAACTGTTTAGACTTTTTTCCCAAATGCATTACACTTGTTCCCAAATGCATTAGACTTTTTCCCAAATGCTTTCGACCTTTTCCCAAATGCTTACGACCTTTTCTCGAATGCTTTAGACTTTTAAAAGTGTAGTTTAGGGTTAGGAAGCGGAGCGAAATCTAGGAAATACGGGTGTCATGTGAATTGGGGTGATGAATCTTATGCACTGCAGAATTGTTGAAGGCGTTTTCAACCCTATTGTGTTGACATGTGCGCATTCTTTACATGAAGTGGAATCTAGGAAATGCGGGTGTCGTCATAGAAGGCGAACGTGCTAACCGTTGCGCCATGCGGACTAGATAAGCTATTCAATTATTAATTAATTATAAAATATATTATAAAATTAATTATTAATTAAGATATTAAATTGATTGTTTTGTTTACATTATCATCATCATCGTGGCGCGACAGCCCGACGTCGGGCCTTGGCCGCCTGGATCATTGTCCTCCAATTATCTCGGTCGCGTGACCGCGTCCTCCAATTTAGGGATCCCAGCAGCTGCGCGGCGTCTACACCTACTGAGCTCTCCCAACGAGATCTCGGTCGTCCTCGCAGTCTCGCTTCGTCGACTCGTTCTGCATTCATTACTCTCTTAGGCATGCGATCATCGTCCATTCTTTGTACATGCCCTGCCCATTGAAGTCGTTGTAGTTTGACGATTTTCGAGACTTGCAGCTCATCGTACATTTCATACAACTCATGGTTGTACCGGATGCGCCATCCATCTCGATCGCAAACAGCCTCGAAAATTCGCCGTAGAACCTTACGTTCGAAAGTGTCTAGCATGTTTTCGGAGGCTTGAGTTAGGGTCCATGCTTCACAGCCATAGCATATCACTGGTCGTATAATGGTTTTTTACACGCGGAGCTTCGTGTTTCTGTGCACATGCTTCGATTTCATTATGGGGAGAACCGAGAAAAAAGTCTTATTAGCTAACTGTATCCGTCGCTTGATTTCGTCAGTTTCGTTGGCGTCCCTTGACAGGTTGCAACCCAGGTAAATGAAGTTGTTCACGAACTCGATGTTGAGGTCCCCCACATTGATGCTCGGTTGTGCAGGTGTCCTTGTCACCGATTGCATCATTATTTTAGTTTTACCCTCGTTAATACGTAATCCAACTTCCTTTGCAGCGGTATCGAGCGTATGCAGAAGTTCTTCTGCGTCAGCCAATCTTCGGGACATGATGTTGATGTCGTCGGCGTACGCTGCTAATTGTGTCGACTTGATGAGTAGCGTCTTGGTGTTGTCCATATTCATGGCCCGAATAACGTATTCCAGTGCTAGGTTGAAGAGCGTCGGTGCCAGTCCATCGCCCTGTTTCAAACCAGTGCGTGTTTCAAATAAAATAGATCAGTAAGTCTATTCTGGATCCTGACTTGTGAGACGGAGTTGGTCATCGTCATCTTTGTCAGTCGCACTAATTTTGCTGGTATACCAAATTGCAGCATGATGTTGTACAGTACTCCACGATCGATACTGTCGTATGCCTGCTTGAAGTCGACAAAGATTTGGTATACGTTTACGTTGTATTCCCAGCACCTCTGGAGTATCAGTTTGACTGAGAAGAGCTGATCGGTTGTGGAGCGCCCAGGTCTGAAACCGCTTTGATATTCGCCAATAACTCGTTCTGCGTACGGTTTTATTCTATTTTCCAGAATTTTCGTCAAAATTTTATAGGACGTACAAACTAGTGAGATGCCCCTGTAATTCTCACACCGCAATTTATCTCCCTTTTTATGGATTGGACAGATGATGCTTCTGCGCCAATCGTCTGGAATCTCCTCGTTCTCCCATACTCGCGGGAGTAATTGATGTATGGCATCAACTAGACTCGTTCCACCGAATTTTAGCAGTTCAGCTGGAATCTCGTCAGCGCCCGGCGGTTTATTTCGTTTTAGTGATCGCAAGGCGAGATCAACTTCCTCTACTGTCGGGGGTTGAATGGGTGGGCCTAGATCAACAATATCGTCGAGAGCTCCCTGTGTGGGGATGTTAGATGGTCGGTTTAGAAGCTCTTCAAAATAAGAGGCCCATCGCTTGTTAATACCATCGGTGTCGCTGATGATGTTTCCATCCTTGTCCTTACAAAGGCTAGTCCTGGGTTGGTAGCCGTTCTTAATTGTATTTACTAGTTTGTACGCTTGTCTGGTGTTCCTATTAGCTAAATTTTCGTTTATGTTCAGCAACTGCTCGTCAAAGTGTTTACGTTTCTTACGTCTAATTATTCTATTCGTTATTCGCCGTAGCTCGTCATATTTTTCTCTTCTGGCTCTGGTTCCTCGTTGAATCCATTGTCTGTAGGCCTCGTTTTTCGCGTCAAGTGAGTCTTTGCATTCTTCGTCGAACCAGTCATTTCGCGCTCGCCGGGCTTTATATCCCACGACCTTCTCTGCGACATCCTTGATGGTACCCTTGAGTTCTTCCCAGAACCCATGGACGCCTGTGTTGCTGATGTTGTGTAGCATAGGTGATAGTTTTTCCTCAAGGGCGGTAGTATACGCCATCGCTGTAGCATCACTCAAAAGCTTATCAACCGCAAAGATTTTGGGAGGGCTGATTCTTGACTGGTGCACTGAGGAGATTCTACATCTGTAGGTCGTCTTCACCAAGTGATGATCTGAGTCGCAGTTTGCTCCTCGATAGGAGCGGACATCCATGACACTAGACGCCCATCTCCTGCAAATGAGGACGTGGTCAATTTGGTTGACGGTATGTGCGTCTGGAGACTTCCAGGTCTGCTTGTGAATGCGTCGATGCGGGAAGCACGTAGAGCTTACGACTAGATTCCTGCTGCAGGCAAAGTCGATAAGTCGCTGACCGTTATCGTTACATTCTTCATGGAGGCTGTGGCCTCCAGTGGTCCCCCGGTGCCAGCTTTCATTTCCGACTTTCGCGTTAAAGTCTCCCAGCAGCAATTTGACGTCGTTTGTTGGAAGTGAGTCGAAGAGAGTTTCAAGGCGGGCGTAGAACTCGTCTTTTACTGCGTCTTCTTTAACTTCAGTGGGGGCGTGCACATTGATGAGCCAGAGATTGAAGAATCGAGTCTTGATGCGAATCGCACACAGCCGTTCATTTATGGGTTTGAAGTCAGTAATATGCGGTTTGAGGCGATTGTTCACTATAAATGCTACTCCAAACTCCTGGTGGATGATGGTTTGCCACTTGTAAAAATTGTGTGCGATTTCTTGTCATTAATCTCGCTGCCAAGCCAATTTGTTTCCTGGACTGCAGTAATGCTCAGTTTGTACTTTTCGACCTGTTGAAGGAGGGCCTTCTCGGCCCCCGGTTTGTTCAGGGAGCGTACATTCCAGGATCCGAAAGAATAATCCTTTATTCGTTTGCGTGGTCGTCGTTGTTGATCCGTCCAATCCGAGGCTTTTGTTCCAGGTTTCTTGACATGGAGTGGTTTTTACAAGGACGAGTTGTCAGCACGTTGCTTAACCCCAATCAGTGGATGGCCTCGGAGATAGCTGCTTCAGATGGTTTAATAAACGTGCTGGAGCCCACACCACTATGTAGCAGGTCCAACTACGCAAGTCATTCCATCCTACTAAACCTGAGACGCTTCGGTGTTCGTCAGCCATTCAGGCTACAGCTATCTGCCTTTTCCAAACTGTCTTATCGCTAAGACATTGGCCGTCAGCGATTTGATACACTGCCGTTACCAGGGGGCGCCCACGCGGAGGACTATGGAAAAGGTCATTATGCATGAAATTTAATATCGACCGAATGATCGCTGGGCGGCGCGTATCTGAGAGGTCCAATCATCCTTCCGCCGGCGGCAATTATAGCAGAGCGGTAGCTTCATTTTGGACCAATGATTCCGCCAGGCCAAAATCCACACCAAACAGTGACTTTTTCCGAGTGCATTTGTCACTGATGGATATCATGTCAGGGCTGGAGGAACAAATAAAACTTGTGTGTTGGATTTTATAAAAAAAAAATGCATACTATGATCGTGAAGTTCGGGCAGTGCCAACTAGCAAAGAAAAAAGGCTCTTCAACGAACTAAGCAGCGATCTGTGCTTGTTGCAGCTCAGTTAGGGAGACATGGGCGGGATTTTCGCCGCTCGTTGCCCCTGTCCGTACATTTTAAAAAGAATTCGCAGGCCTTCGCAGACAACACAAACAGGGGAGGCAAAAATGAGAAGTAAAAAAAATGGGGCGATCAGGATGGAATGCTTGGCGGAAGGTTCAGATGCCCTCGCGCTCGAATCGAAGTCCAGGTGTAATGGGACCCTCGGTCTCTGGTTTCGTACCACCGACAGATCACTACTTATCAGGAGCTGCTCTCGATCTGTCGGTGGAAACAGCATGACCAGAATATGGTCCAATACAGTAAATGTATAATTCTCATTAGTACATTCGTGTGCATTTAAAATCTCCCAATTTACTTCAAAGGAATTAATCATCATGCGAACGAATTACCAGATCAATTTGCATTTGAATCCATCCAATCAATTGATGCCAACAAAAAATGTTAATTTTACATCATGATTCATGAGCCTGACATGAATCTCCCCAACTCCTTGTAAACACATGCATCATACAAGAAAACCAGCTTTCCTATGTCACATGCAATTTGAAGACTCCAGAGCCAAGTGCCTTTAATTAATCACTTGTAGATGCATGAAAATGACATCAAAGCCCTTTGATGGACATGCCATTTAGTTACATATACGTTGCACATGGATATAGCGGACTTTCAATATTTTATTTCTTCCCTTTTTTCTTGACACTCCATGTTGCTTCACCAGGCAGTTTTCATTAGATTTGAGTTTCTTCGTACCATCTCCAGCGTCCTCTTTAGGGCCCCCGGCTCTAAGGCGTAATTAACGCTTCCTTTCAGAGCGTGAGCTTCAATCGTGTTTACAACAATTCATTGATTACATTGATGCGGCCTATGGTGAAACCAGTCTTCAAAAATTCACACAAAAGTCAGATGGAACGAGTGATGAGAGATACGTATATCTTGTCGCGTCGTTGTTGGGTTGATTCTCTGGTGGATGGCTCTTTTTTTTTGTGGGATGACTTCTTTGTGCCTTTGCAAACTCATTGTGTACCAACCACCACATCGGACGATGGTCTTTCACTTGAATTTTGTAATTTTATACTTTTCCCATCCAGTTAATGGTGTTCTTTTCTCCATCTTTTCTCGGCAGTTTAGGCGAGTTTGCAACAAAGTACGTACTGTACAATAATAAAAACGCTACGGCTGTAGCAATTTTCAGCTTGAACTTGAACGTCTTTTTTCGAATCCAATTCAAGAAATTATTATTATCTTGCAGGAACAGGAAAAAGAAGAAACATAAAAAAAGTGAAATAAAAATAAAACGCAAACGAAAAATTCAAATAAAATGTTAAAAATCTGAAGAATGACAAACACTCAAGGTTGGCTTTTTATAGTGTCCGGGCGCAAATTAAGACATTTCCATTTCACTTGAGTGGTTAGGTTTTTTTTAGTGACTTTTAAATTGTAAAGTGTAGGCTATGACAGTAATGGTGACGAATATGGCGACCACGAGGGCGATGTACTATTCACCATTCCAAGATACTTGTGCCGTACTTACTCTGTTGAATGGTAAAGTGAAAGAAAGACACCAAGCAATATACGAGTACTAAGACAAATTTGATGTTTGGAGTTGTCGCGTCATGGTTCGAAAACAGATACGCAAAGTAGATAATATGCACTCCAAAGGTTTTCGTGAAATTTCCACTTTCAATTGTAAACAAATGAATTTTACGATTGCAAAAATTTCATGAAACTTAAATACTAGAATGTGGAGAAAACAAACAATTATGTACATTACGAAGACTAGGAATTAAATGCACATTTCGAGCAAACTTGCTACGATTGAAGTTGTAGTCGAGATGATTATAAAAAAAAGAGTCCTTGAACCAAACCAACATTAAAATTTCTTTCTTTTTTTAGAGAATTATATTTAGATTAGCTCGTACTTTCGGATTTTTTTAAGTGCGGCGTTAATGTCCACTCGAAATTTACACCAAACAAGGCAAAACGGTTCCAATTAAAAAACGGCATTCCGACAAATAAAAAATTAAACTGTTGTAACGGGCGGTTTGGTGGGGACGCCTAAGCCTAAGGTAGCTTAATTGACCGTGAAGGTCGGGCTGTGCCATCTGGCGAAGAAAAAGGGCTTCTCAACGAGCTAAGCAGCGGCCTATGCTTGCTGAGACTCAGTTCGGGAGACGTGGGCGAGATTTTCGCCGCTCGTTTCCCCTGTCCTTTACATATTAACAAAAATTCATAGGCATGGGGAAAACAAGACAAACAGGGGAGGTAAAAATGGGGAATGATAAAAAATGAGGCGATAAGGATGGAATGGTTGGCGGACGGCACAGATTTCTTTGCGTTCGCATCAGGGTTCAGGCGTAATGGGACCCTCGGCCTCTGGTTTCGTACCACCGACAAATCCTTACTCATCAGGTGCTGCCATAGATCTGCCGGTGGAAGCAGCACTACCAGACCATAATACGGTTCATTGCAGGTGGTTCATTACACTGTTTTCCAAAAATTGGGGAAAAACGAAAGATTAGAGACATACTGCAAATACTGCTACATACTATACTACTACTAATTATCGCTGGGCGCTTCAACATCGCTTAGCATTTCAATTTTGGATGGTGCAGTTGCTAGCATACACTTCATATCTGTATAGCTGTCTTTTACTGAGAGGCTTGGAATCGCAGTTCGGGTATAAATTACTTGAAACAAAAAAAACATATTTAGGATAAGGCGGCTTTCACGGGCATATGAGCTCGTGGCGATTTCGTCCATTCTAGGCAATTGAACTTTACCGTTTGAACAGCACATTCCGGGCATTTGCTTTACAAGTTTTAAAGCGTGACAGTACATATAATACACTGAATTAGTGTATATTATACATTAATTCATTTTTAGTCAGGGCAGTTGACCATTCGCTTCAGTTATTGCATTGAAACGAGGTAAAGCAACTGGACTCGACGGCTTTCCTGCCGAACTTTATTAAGCAGCGCCAATCATAATTGCCGAGTTGCTGCACCCACTTTTTGATAAAGCGCGGAAAACAGAGATCCTTTCCACTGCGTGGAAGGAAGGCTTGAAGGCCGATCAACGGGTTGTCCTAGAAAGTGACTGTCACCATACATCTTACCGACCCGAAAACTATTAATTCGACACTAATCTCGGTCATTTTCAACACTTTTTTTAACGGTCACTTACCCGCGTGAATGGGGGAAGGGGTTATAATTATGACAAGTATGCAGAATACTGCTCGCTGAAAAGAGTACTCACCGACAAATCAGAAAAAGGAGCGTTAGAAAAGCTACCAACCGCACCCATCTCATTAATCAAAGCTTTTGCTCAATAACTATTCAATTGCATTACAAAAGGAAGACCGAAATTAATTTTCAGTTGAATTATACCTTCATTAAAAACTCTGTCATTGTAGGTATAACGGAATAACCCAGATAACCATAAATCTTAGTCCTTTTTGTGAGCGAGCGACCAAAACGCTACAATCTATCATTGCATCAGACAAACCTAAACAACATTATATACCTGCACGGAACTGGAAGCCTACTGTGTCTTCGACCGGTATTGTAATCACAACGGCCAGACAAAAGGATCTGCTTTTCCATTTGCAAGGACGATACCTTTCATTGTTGTTTTTGTTCTCGTTTCGTTTCCTATCACTGTCACTAGCATCAGATGGCCAAACACCAAACGAGTTTCTTTTATATCACCCGGTCTCTTTGTTCATCACAATTCCATTAAAGAAGTGTCCTAGTGGTGTGCATGAATTGATTTTTCCCTTTTCAGACTGCAAAAGGATCAAGTTGAATGAATGGTGCAAGAATAATTTATTTTTTCCATCCTTTGGCAAAAGTCGGCAAAACATATAAACGTAGCTTTTACCTTTGCAGGTCATTGTCCTTAATTTTTGCAGAAACCATATACTAGAAGGGATTGAATGAAAGGACGAACTTGTTGCATAAATTGTTGCAGATTGTTTGCTTTGTGTTCGGATGGGGAGTATATATGTTTACGGTGCATCACGACATGTGTTCAAGTGATGCTGTGTGAATAATTGAATTCTGCAATATGAACCGTTAAGTACTGTATTGTTCGAAAAAATGGATCAAATCCTCGGCTCAGGTTCAATGCTCTTAAGCATGTTCGGGATAGACGTTACGGCGCGACCCGTCTAGGAGCGTATTCCATACGAGTATATGCTCTGCAAAAAAAAAGATGTAACAAACAAGCAAACAAAAAACTCCTTTAGATGATGGGAAACTTCATTACATGTCTACTTTAGGATCAGCTGGTGCTACTATTGTTCATTCATCGGTTCATCTTTCAACCGGTTATCCATTTAATGAAAAAATAGGGATACCGAGCCTTTCGATAGCTAACAGATGGTCGCAAGGATTTCATGTATTTTAGATAGGACTTAAAGTGCTGTGCGTTAAGGGTATTCGTTCTATGATTCTGGTCATCATTTTTGGTTTCAGAAACTCAGCAGATGGAGTCAACAAAGGATGTGTGAGAAAAAGGTTTCAATTATGCAAATGAAATCAAGTAATTTCAAATGGTAATGCACTTTGAGCTTACCGGATTTGAATCGAAGACTTCCTCTGCTGTGAAGGGCTCCCTCTCCCTTGATAGATACTTTCGTATTATATTTAAATCAAAATAGATAAGATCTATTTCTCTTCGGTAGTACATACAAGCATTGCTCAGTTTAGAGCTCGCGCACTCGGTAAGCTTTTTATTACGCAGAAAAACTAAATAGTTTAGCGGAAAAATAGAGCACACGGTGGTTTATGAGACCACACACACAGCGATAACTAGATAGATTAGTCTGCTGTGGTCGCCGTCTCATACATCACCGTGTATTCTATTGTTCTGACTAAACTACTATTTAGTTTTCCTGCGAACTAAAAAGTTTGCCGTGTGCGCGAGCTCTTAATGGAAGAATCTTGGAATGCATAATTGGATTCTGATAGTTGTCCTATGCTGGCAACACGATAAAGTTAATGCTTCCTCGAAAGTTTGGATTCCAAAGTCTACTACTATTTGCCCTAACCCCTAGTGGGGTATAGTGCGTTAACTATTCTCCATGTGGCTTAGGTGACGTTTCCCTAGCATAAACTGGTTTCTTACGATGCATGATGCTAGTATGTGCCTACTGCCCATTTAGCTGCATACCTGCGATAAGTCAACAAGACAACACAAACATCTATGGCCAAGACGTGACGTGGCTGGGACTTGAGCCCATAACTGACCGGTAGCATAAAATATCAGATTGACGCCTCAACGCACTGAGCTACCAGTCACCCCAAAAAGTCTACTACCTTCCAGCCTATCGCCTCCTCCTACTTCTCTTCTGGATACCCGTCCATCCGGCCTACGCGCCTAGTTTAATTTATAAAATGTCACCATCTTTTTCATGGAGCTCGTTGTAGTATATTCACCGCCATTGGTTATCATCACGAATTGCTCCAACGATACCACGGAGGATCATCCTTTCAAAGACGTTTGTCATCTTGTCCGATACATTCTTAACATAATACTGGTTTGATTATCTATATACATATCTAAATGTACTCTTATCCGCTAACCCTAGTTAAATTACGACTAAAATCAAGTCCATATCAATCCATCATTTCATCAACACACTTCGACTTCCTTTCCTTTCTAATTCAATTTACATAAATGTTAACTAAGTTGGGACATTCATTATCGTGTAGTACAATAATGTGAATAGCATTTTACCTTTATGTTATGAGGTTCGCGCGAAAAGACAAACACGGACATATTTAATTTCATCAAGTTTTATGTGAGAAAGACCTTTCCATTCCACATGCAGTGACAAAGCACTGAACTTGGTGGTGTGATCTGTTGGAGGTTTTTTTTAAGCATATACTTGGGGAGGTATTCCAAACTTCAATGAAAGAAACTCTCTCGACGAAATCATGTTGACCTCGCAAATTAAATTTCGTTTCTTAAAAAAAAAAATACTCATAATAATGAAGGAACCGCAACCAAATAAAACATGTAAAGGAATGCAAACGACATAGAAAAGCCCCAACTTTGAATATTTTTGGCTGTTGTCTGGGAACGCATTGAAGAAGGCTCTGCTGATATATTTTTTCGCGATATGACTGGTGTTTGGGCGTTATTTAATGGAGAATCATGCTACATACCGTCACCAGCATCGTGGCTATAGCTGCGACTTGAAGTGAGTGGTAAAGGTCTGCTTTATTAAAAGCGGTCAATGTGACGATCATCATCGTGGCGCGACGGCCCGAAGTCAGACCTTGGCCTCCTGGATGTGACGACAGCCCATTGAAAATAGTTCAATGATAACCGTTCAATATGTGTCCATCTGCGATGACAGCTCCATACGGATATTAATTGAATTTTTATATTCATGTATAATACTTAGGAATTTCCTTAGGTCGCAACCTTCCGCATGTACAAACATAATATCATAAACACCCGTTAAACTGGGCATGCATAATGAACCTCTTCGATTAAACGACATAAACGACATCGACCGCGACGATATTCACTCTCTTGCGAAGCGGCTATTCAAGGCATGCGATCGTCGATGTCGACTCTAGCCGCAGTCACTAGTATCAAAACACCTCTACATAAAATTACGACCATAGTCAAGCTACGCTAGATGCGGCTGAGCGTTGTTGAAAAAGGCGATAATAATGGAGCACTGTGTGTATTTTAAGGTTGAGGATCGTTGGATGCTATACTTGTACGGCTGTAGCTCCATATAAAATTCACACGAGTAGTGCTTCGTTATGGTCGATTTTTTTCTATGGTCGCTCAGTCCCATCTAGCAAAACAAATCCTAACTAACCATCGCACTCGCAAGTTAGCAAGCAATAAATGCAGGTATGATGACCATCATCACTTCTTTTCTTTCTCCAAGTCGCACTGTCACCCACGTTACCGTTGTTAAATATATTCCGCGCTTTTTTCGTACTTTTCTTGGAGTTTTTCATTTCTTCTGTTCCTTGCACAGACACGGTCGCCCCGGGCCGTATCTTTTTGCTGTTCCACAGATTTTAATATACGTACAGATTTCCAATTCGGTGCACTTTGTTTGGCCTTTATAAAAACCGGATTCAAAGTTGAGCTGGAAAAGATACAGCTCGAAAACGGTGACGAATCACAATTCTTGTGTTTTTCTTTTCGCTTTGTCCAATGAAATGAGAAATCCAATCGACTTTGAATATAATGGAGCGAAAAAATAAAACAGAAGTGGCATGAAATGAAACGTTTCGGAATTGCTAATGCAGTTTTTTAGGTGAATTGGAAAAGATTTATAGAGGTTGCCGAATTCTGTTCGGTCTACAATTTCCAAGAAGGTGAGAATGGTAGACATTTCCTGGTTGATTTTTTTCAAATGTGCATAGATTTGCTGATTTTATTTGAATTTGGTAAATGAGGACAAGTAAATTGTATTTGTGGTGTACGTCAATCTTGCATCACCCCAATGTAGTAAAATTGTGACTATTAGTACCCACACGCAGTTTTTTGTTCGCGCCGACGATCGAACCTCCATTCTCTCTAGATCGTAGAGCGGTGACCGAACGAACACGGCCACCGAGCACGTCATGATTTAGTGGAAATGGGACATATAGTCCCAATACGGTAATTACTTGGGACAAATAGTCCCAACACGTTTTATTCTTTAAACTTTTTGGAATCTGGAAACTGTTTAGTTCTGGACAAGATACCAAGAATTTACAAAGAAAACTTTATCAGTAAAAGATTTCCTGGTCCCACTTGCGGAGAGAAGTGTTGTCGATGCGTTCGTTGCACCTCACTTGGCATCGAAATGGTCACAAAAGATTATCTGTTCGGGATACAACAACGCCCTATGCTCCAAAATGCTTTTAACCATTTCAGAAGCGGATTAAATAATACAGCGTTTTATTGCCAGAAAAAAATTGAATCTTTAATTTATTTATAAAATTTTTATAGCCTGTCAGAAACTAATATTGAAAATAAATGTCCCACTATAGATGCTTATTGGGATTATGTCCCAGGATTTTTGAGTATACAGAATATAATTTTCAGTATGTGCAAAAAGTTTTGTCAAAGGGATCCCGGATTTCAAAATAAAACTCCGTCCCGAAAGGGTTAAAGAGAGTGACAGAACACAGGCGTTAATAGTCGATAAATCTTCATATAGGAGTATGAAGAGTATTACTACCTTTGATGATAGTACGACGGCAATGAAAGTGATGCTTCTCTGTATCGTTGAATGAATCTCCCCGTTCATTTTTCGATACCAAACAACGTTTTCTACGTCACTATCACTTTTAACAAATAAGCAAAACAACCTACTGAAATGTGAAATGAATCTGAAAATTACTGAATTGATTTCAGTGATTTAACTTCTATGAAAAAGTGAAAATCTGAGTACATTTAAAGTAAAGGTGATCTGTTGGTATGAGATCATACAGCCATAACTATAATTTTTTCTTGTGTTTTTTTTTTATTACTTAAATGTATCCAACCAATAAATACAACAAAAAAAACGATGTTTGCATCCGAAAGTAGTTTTTGTGTTTATACTCAGTACATATAACGAGTACTGTAGTACTAAACATGGTTTCACTTCCGCATACAGTACTTACTTCACTCATGTTCGTGTTCGTGTGTTTGGATACCCAAAATACGCACGTTTAACTTCCTCCTACGACGGTGGTATCGAATGAAAAAAAAGTTGTTAAGATGAATAGCAAAAGATAAATCGTATCATGTATCTTGTTGGAGTGTAACAATAACAGATTGAAGTAAAAGATGAAAACGCGAAGTTAAAAGTTCATAAGAAGCCGAGACTACTTCAAAGTGTGTATTTTCGCACGAATAAATTTCGGTTTCATGAACACATAAATCTGGAAATTAACTTCTTATGTAAGAAATTTTTTAATGCACGAAACATGGTTAAGTTGAGTGTGTCTAATCGCTGGCCGTTTTATATGAGCTGTGGAGATAAATGCCCATAGGCGCTGAGTGGCTGGAAGTGTAGTCGAGAGGAAGGTTTGAATTAAAAAAATCCACGATCAGTAAAATACAATATTATGTAAATTTATTATTTGTAGTTTAGAATCTCATTTCACATCTTTGGTCAAATATGTATTTTTATCTCGATAGCGGTTTTCATCCGATAATTATTTTGGCTGATAATTCTGCTAATATGTTTTCGAGTACATTTTTATGGACATGACTACCGTAGCAATGAAATCTAATTGACAAGGTAGATAGTTAGACGCGCCCCCTGGTAACGGCAGTGTATCAATTCGCTGACGGCCAATGTCTTAGCGATAAGACAGTTTGGAAAAGGCAGATAGCTGTAGCCTGAATGGCTGACAAACACCTAAGCGTCTCAGGTCTAGTAGGATGGAATGACTTGCGTAGTTGGACCTGCTACATAGTTGTGTGGGCTCCAGCACGTTTATTAAACCATCTGAAGCAGCTATCTCCGAGGACGACGTGCTGACAACTCGTCCTTGTAAAAACCACTCCATGTCAAGAAACCTGGAACAAAAGCCTCGGATTGGACGGATCAACAACGATGACCACGCAAACGAATAAAGGATTATTCTTTCGGATCCTGGAATGTACGCTCCCTGAACAAACCGGGGGCCAAGAAGGCCCTCCTTCAACAGGTCGAAAAGTACAAACTGAGCATTACTGCAGTCCAGGAAACAAATTGGCTTGGCAGCGAGATTAATGACAAGAAATCGCACACAATTTTTACAAGTGGCAAACCATCGGGCCGCAAGGAGTTTGGAGTAGCATTTATAGTGAACAATCACCTCAAACCGCATATTACTGACTTCAAACCCATAAATGAACGGCTGTGTGCGATTCGCATCAAGACTCGATTCTTCAATCTCTGGCTCATCAATGTGCATGCCCCCACTGAAGTTAAAGAAGACGCAGTAAAAGACGAGTTCTACGCCCGCCTTGAAACTCTCTTCGACTCACTTCCAACAAACGACGTCAAATTGCTGCTGGGAGACTTTAACGCGAAAGTCGGGAATGAAAGTTGGCATCGGGGGACCTCTGGAGGCCACAGCCTCCATGAAGAATGTAACGATAACGGCCAGCGACTTATCGACTTCGCCTGCAGCAGGAATCTAGTCGTAAGCTCTACGTGTTTCCCGCATCGACGCATTCACAAGCAGACCCGGAAGTCTCCAGACGCACATACCGTCAACCAAATTGACCACGTCCTCATTTGCAGGAGATGGGCGTCTAGTGTCATGGATGTCCGCTCCTATCGAGGAGCAAACTGCGACTCAGATCATCACTTGGTGAAGACGACCTACAGATGTAGAATCTCCTCAGTGCACCAGTCAAGAATCAGCCCTCCCAAAATCTTTGCGGTTGATAAGCTCTTGAGTGATGCTACAGCGGTGGCGTATACTACCGCCCTTGAGGAAAAACTATCACCTATGCTACACAACATCAGCAACACAGGCGTCCATGGGTTCTGGGAAGAACTCAAGGGTACCATCAAGGATGTCGCAGAGAAGGTCGTGGGATATAAAGCCCGGCGAGCGCGAAATGACTGGTTCGACGAAGAATGCAAAAATTCACTTGACGCGAAAAACGAGGCCTACAGACAATGGATTCAACGAGGAACCAGAGCCAGAAGAGAAAAATATGACGAGCTACGGCGAATATCGAATAGAATAATTAGACGTAAGAAACGTAAATACTTTGACGAGCAGTTGCTGAACATAAACGAAAACTTAGCTAATAGGAACACCAGACAAGCGTACAAACTAGTAAATACAATTATTAAGAACGGCTACCAACCCAGGACTAGCCTTTGTAAGGACAAGGATGGAAACATCATCAGCGACACCGATGGTATTAACAAACGATGGGCCTCTTATTTTGAAGAGCTTCTAAACCGACCATCTAACATCCCCACACAGGAAGCTCTCGATGATATTGTTGATCTAGGCCCACCCATTCAGCCCCCGACAGTAGAGGAAGTTGATCTCGCGTTGCGGTCACTAAAACGAAATAAAGCGCCGGGCGCTGACGAGATCCCAGCTGAACTGCTAAGATTCGGTGGAACGAGTCTAGTTGATGCCATACATCAATTACTCCTGCGAGTATGGGAGAACGAGGAGATCCCAGACGATTGGCGCAGAAGCATCATCTGTCCAATCCATAAAAAGGGAGATAAATTGCGGTGTGAGAATTACAGGGGCATCTCACTAGTTTGTACGTCCTATAAAATTTTGACGAAAATTCTGGAAAATAGAATAAAACCGTACGCAGAACGAGTCATTGGCGAATACCAAAGCGGTTTCAGACCTGGTCGCTCCACAACCGATCAGCTCTTCTCAGTCAAACTGATACTCCAGAGGTGCTGGGAATACAACGTAAACGTATACCAAATCTTTGTCGACTTCAAGCAGGCATACGACAGTATCGATCGTGGAGTACTGTACAACATCATGCTGCAATTTTGTATACCAGCAAAATTAGTGCGACTGACAAAGATGACGATGACCAACTCCGTCTCACAAGTCAGGATCCAGAATAGACTTACTGATCTATTTGAAACACGCACTGGTTTGAAACAGGGCGATGGACTGGCACCGACGCTCTTCAACCTAGCACTGGAATACGTTATTCGGGCCATGAATATGGACAACAGCAAGACGCTACTCATCAAGTCGACACAATTAGCAGCGTACGCCGACGACATCAACATCATGTCCCGAAGATTGGCTGACGCAGAAGAACTTCTGCATACGCTCGATACCGCTGCAAAGGAAGTTGGATTACGTATTAACGAGGGTAAAACTAAAATAATGATGCAATCGGTGACAAAGACACCTGCACAACCGAGCATCAACGTGGGGGACCTCAACATCGAGTTCGTGAACAACTTCATCTACCTGGGTTGCAACCTGTCAAGGGACGCCAACGAAACTGACGAAATCAAGCGACGGATACAGTTAGCTAATAAGACTTTTTTCTCGGTTCTCCCCATAATGAAATCGAAACATGTGCACAGAAACACGAAGCTCCGCGTGTACAAAACCATTATACGACCAGTGCTATGCTATGGCTGCGAAGCATGGACCCTAACTCAAGCCTCCGAAAACATGCTAGACACTTTCGAACGTAAGGTTCTACGGCGAATTTTCGGGGCTGTTTGCGATCGAGATGGATGGCGCATCCGCGGTACAACCATGAGTTGTATGAAATGTACGATGAGCTGCAAGTCTCGAAAATCGTCAAACTACAACGACTTCAATGGGCAGGGCATGTACAAAGAATGGACGATGATCGCATGCCTAAGAGAGTAATGAATGCAGAACGAGTCGACGGAGCGAGACTGCGAGGACGACCGAGATCTCGTTGGAAGAGCTCAGTAGGTGTGGACGCCGCGCAGCTGCTGGGCTCCCAAAATTGGAGGACGCGGTCACGTGACCGAGATAATTGGAGGACAATGATCCAGGCGGCCAAGGCCCGACGTCGGGCTGTCGCGCCACGATGATGATGATGAGATAGTTAGACGCCCTGTCATGTTTCCTAGTCCCGACGCCAAAACAATGGAGATGAGTAAAATCAACGTTTGCTGGGTTCCCATAATCTATGAAAAAATAGTAATGACTTCCCTCTTCTAGCAAAAGTTGAATAGATACATACGAGTAGTATGTACATTAATGAAAAATAATCTTCGATTTATCCTTACCTCTTGAGAAGCCAGAACCTTTGGAGCGTTCTCCGATTAGGCAGTTTGGCGTGCTCGGCAGCCGTGAGGTCTCGATCGCCACTCTATGAGTTTGCATCAATAAAAACTGCCTGTGTGTACTAGTAGAACTCCCAAAGCATTCCGAGCTTATCAATGTGCTATCGAAACGTCAATAAAGGCATAGCTATGTAATCGATTTTAAATTAGATTGAAGATATGCGTTTATCCCTGTACGGTTCAGAGCATGCCGTCGCAATCGCATAAAATATGGGTCGACTTCTCGTTATCCTTTCCGCAGAAACGACGGCTCGAACTCGATACAATACCCATGATTCTTTGGTGATCTTTCAAGGATGAGTGTTCAGTCAGAAGACCATAGATGACTCTCATTTTGTTCTGGTTCAAATTTATTAGGTCAGTCAACCTGCTGTATGAGTAGCCTGAGATGAAAAGTTTATTTAGCCTGCCTCAACCCTGGCTGATTATCCCAATGCGCAGTTGCGTCACTGTGCTCCCAGTCTCTGATGAGATTCTTGATTGCGCAGGTTGGAATCCCGCAAAAGGGATCTGGTACACAAAAGAGTGTAGCCGAAGCTGCTCAGTGAATATTGCTAAATTTTTATTGTGGTAATCGCTCTTCAATGGCGAAATTGCTTATAGGTATGAAGATTCGATGATTGGGACCCACAGTGCCTGCCCCTGTACCTTCATTGCTTTTGGAGCCATCCGTGAACCACTTGATGTTGTGTGGTTGAGATTGGCATATTTATCCTGCGAGCATATTACGGCGCTAAACCGTTGCTTGCATGTTGGCTCCTTTACGAGATGATCAGATGGCATTTTTGTGACAATGCTGTCATTGAGTCAACTAAGCTGTACTGGATTTAGCCACATTTGCTACAAGTCTGGTCACACCTGTAAATGTTCCCCTCCGGATCAGAATACTTTTCAGATCCGGAGGGGAACATTTTCGGATCCGAAAATTGACAGTTGTCTATACAAATTTTACCGGGGTGGAAAGCATATGGAGGAGAATTCAAGAAATGTCAAACCCAGATCCGCTCGCAGGAACCCACCCCTTGGTGGCCATTAGTGAGTGCTAGGCTCCTATTCAATTCCGGCAAATTTCATCAACTGATTTATTGATATGCCCACAATATACTCTCAATATCTATCCAATGTAAATGAATGACAGTCAATGCATTGGTCGGCTCGGACTTTGTGCGTGATCGACATATTGTCGACATGTTTTCGACACACTCTCGACATTTTTTCGACATGCAGCAGTGATGTCGCATGTACCGAAGATAACTTGCGACAAATGACAGGAAATGAAGTGTGTTTACATGTAGGGCGCCAAATGCACAATTGCATCTGTGATACGCATTCTTTGTATGATATTGAGTGGTTTGATAGATAATGGCTACATGATAATGTTTGGGTAAAGATGTGCATGTAACACTGTATACTCATATAGAGGACGAGCAGAGGACGAGAAGGAGTCCAGCATAGATCGCGTCGGGTAATGCGTAGACTATTTGCGTTAATAACTAACCCCCCTCCGTTCCAAATGTTTCTAATTGACGATCTTTTTTAAATTGACTTTGTTATAATTTAAATCTTGTGGGTACGAGTTACAACACATAAAAACCCAAAATACTTCTGATTTTTTTTTCTGCTTGCGTTGGAAATCACTGGTACCCGAAGGCACAAGAGCCAACGTCAAAGCAAAACCCATTTGTCTTAATAGCTCCGTAAATTTTCAACACAGCTAATCCACTCTTTTGTCAGCCGACGTCTTCCATCTTGCGGATAAACCCTATATGCTGTTTATCGTGAGCCTTTTACTCCAAAGAATTATGGGTCGTTCACTGTTGATTGAGCTCACGACTTAGCAATTGGACATTAGAAAAGTTACCTCTATGGTAACTGGGAGTCAACAGAATAAAATTGTGGCACCTATCTCGCTCAGCAGAATTAACCTTTAATGTTGAGACTACCGGAGTCCTGGAGATCGATGGAAGTTCCAAATGGTAGTTAATTTACCGCTGATCGTTTTCTATCGGCTTATTCGGACGTCAAACACCATAACCACGATTAATGCCGCTAAAATCAAAAGCATGTTTTCGACTTATTAACGCCATAAAGCCTTTTATTATCGCTCATTTCCGTCATGCTCTGTTCGACACTTTTCTCGTAATATCTTTCAGAACTCGTATCCGCGGTGATGATGGCGATGGCGTTCTTATAATAATAATAAAATTGCTATTACTTTGTCTTTTTGCGTGCTCTGTTGTTACCGCGGATACACGAGGAGAACTTGAGGAAATTTGGTTATGGTTTATTATTGTATTAGAGCTGAGAGCTAAGATGGATGGAGTTCGTTATGCTTTAATATGGTATTATGTAACTACCGAAAAGTTGATTAGGTGCTTTATCTTTATAACATCGCAAAGTTTAGCTCTTATTAAAAAGAGGAAATGGAAATTTGAAATTCATTTTTGGGACGGATTGAGATGAATTTTCGTGTCAAGAATAAAGATAATTTCTTGCTTTATGATCCAACTGAAACTCAACCAACAATCTACTAACTCAATGACCCACTTCTGGGGCAACAATCTTCCTTTTATAGAATATATTTAGAATTTAGACCACCGGGGTCCATTAATATGCAATTACATACATTTATCGTAATGGGGGCTCAACAGAAAATAATCTTTTAAACGAATTGGAAGTCACTCACATCGTAAATTCTCCATTAAGGCAAAATTATTCTGTATCATGCAGCAGCACAAAGAAGAATCAAAGCACGTCCGCAATTAAATGGGGAAGGCATGCCAACCACGCAATCCCCATAAGGCTCTATCTTGTGAATATATCAGATTCTTTACCATAAACTCTCTATGATCCGTGGAGGTTTATATCTTTCAGTTTCTTTTTTTTTTATCAACAGTTTATTACGAGTTTATGAACTTTTCAAGATAATCATCTGTTGGCATAGATCGACCTCTCTCATACATGTCAATCAAAAACGCCAAAGTACTCAAGGAAGTTGCGGCTTGGATGGCCAAAGAATGGAGTCATCTCCCCATGTTCGTACGTTGTATGTGGCCTACTCGATTCGATATTATTCTCTGTAGATATGTTATATCTTTTATGATTCCTCGCATCATCATGATTACAATGATATTCTTCCATATCTCGTACTCTCCTTCAATTTATTTCAAAATTCGTTTATGTGTATCTTCTTCAGTACTTTTACAGTTGGATTGAATTTTATACGCGTACTATAAGAAAAAAAAAACTGCACAAAGATACATAGGAGTACATAACATACTCTCGTATGTATTTTCATTTGGACTGGATGATTTTGTTTGATACGGCGTATATCGTTGAACGATGAATGCATGAGCGCGATATGCCCAGCAGGGTTGCATTGTTCAGTATCTTTGGTTATTGCAATACACAATAACACCATGACAACAAACTCATCAGAATAATTACGGATTGGATCACAAGGCTCCAATTACTCTGGAGTTCATTCGACTTTTGATATAAAGCACAGTACAAGGCACGTGTCGGAAGGATGGGAAAGAAGGTTCTTTTTGCGTTTTTTCAGCTCATCGTTGAAAAAAAAGAACGTAGGTTACCTAGCGAATATGTTGAACGAATTTGGCTATCAACAGTTGCAATTTGAGAATGAAGAATAATGGGGTGTCGCCTGGGAAATGACTGCAGGACATTTGAATTTTTGTGTGCAGAATTCGTTGCCACCGTTATGAAAGGGAGGGTCGAGTACTAATTTGGTTGCCCCTCGGGACATGTATATTATCTTCAATTTACTGTTGCATTTTCATGTCAATTATAATGCCGCAGGCACATGCATTTAATTATCACCTATTCACAAGTTGCAGACTCTGATTTTTCCTAAAAGAGAGGGCGAATAAATAAATTCGACTGTTTTAATTACGACTGTTATTTCCCGTACTTGAATACGTGATGAGAAAGTTACCGGTGGATACAATAAAACGCTTCTGTTGTCAGTCACCCAAATATGTATTTAGTTGGATATGCATGACATTAAGATCATGTCAACATCAGCCAAGCAAGCGAAAGAAAAGCACAAGCTATCGATCAGGAGTTGGTCTGCAAATTAACATCCAAAACGAAGGTTCTAACGCAAGAAACCTAGACAATCAGGTCAAATATGCCGGAGGTAAAACTTGCCGATCAGAAAATCGAAAGGGTGGACAACTTCATATAACCTTGGCGCAAACATTGCAGAGAATCGTAATGAGAAACAAGAAATCAAGCAGCGAACCCAGCTCGCTAACCGAAGCTTATATGCGGTGCTCAGTCTGCTAAACAACAGCTTTTTTCGCATGAAAGTGAAGTTCCAAATCCACAAGACAATCGTTGGAAATCTGAGGATGCCAAATCAGGAGAATAGGGGGAATAGTCGAGCAAATCGTACCCCAAATCCCGCAGTTGTCCAATCGCCAACGCACACTTGTGTACAGGTGCGTTGTCCTTTTGGAAGTTGATTTTTTTTCTTCTTCAAGCCAGGCCTCTTCTCGCGAATTTTGGCATTCAGCTGGTCAAAAAGTTTGGAGTAATATTCGCCTATTATTTTTTAATCAATTAACAGGATCCCTTTTGTATCCCAAAACACGCTGACCATGACCTTTCCGGCAGATGCGATCGACTTCACTTTCTTTGGCGCTGAACCACAGGCTTCACCCCACTGCTTCGACTGCTGTTTCGTTTCTGGCGTGTAGTGGTGGACCCAAGTCTCATCCACGTGGGTCGCCTTCGAGGGACGTGCGATCACGTTTAAATTCAGCTTCCCATTTTTTAACGGTTGACATCGAAGGAGCAGAGTCCCCGTACACTTTTGTTACTACTTGAGAGAACAAGTTGAAACTTGTTATACTAACTAATGACACGTGCACCCTGGCAGGAAACTTAAATTTCTACTTATTGTAATGGTATTTCTGTGTCAGGTTGAGAGTTTTCACCTTACCCTCGTATTATGGATCATATGATTATTTAATTTACATGGAAATCGAAAGAGCCAATGGCCACAAAAAACGAACAAACATACAGTGCATTTTTATAAAATATTATATGGATATAGATGCAGATATGACGGCCGTGCTACTAACTTGAATTTCCATGACCTATATTTTTAATCTTT
The DNA here is from genome assembly GCA_964017055.1 of Chloromyia formosa. Lineage (NCBI taxonomy): Eukaryota > Metazoa > Arthropoda > Insecta > Diptera > Stratiomyidae > Chloromyia > Chloromyia formosa. Next base: position 11,780,692 of record OZ024818.1, on the reverse strand, counting down.
AGACAAATTTCTAAAGAATTTGTTCCAAATGATCAAAACAATTAAAACGGCTCCCAAAATACAATCTATCTGCCCATATGTATCCAAATTCCTATGATAAATGACTCAGCAATTATCTTCATTTTGCTAACCTTTTGACCACTATAAAAAGTTGAACTTTCTCTTGTCAAAATTGCTATAAAGTCAAGGGCAGACAAAAGCCTGCGTACATTTGTTTGGACCCCGTGCTATTAATTAAAAATAATTGCCAAACAAGTTCAACACAACAGCACCAATTAATAAAAAATAATTAATTTCAACTGGCAAGAGAAAAAAAAAGATGAAACATAAAATTGAAAAGATTTTTCCAAATCGGCCTGTTTGGCAGATCGAAAAAAATACGTACAATTCATTTGAAGCCTATTTTGAATCCGCCAACGAAAATAACGACTGAATCTGGCAAAGCGAAAAGACAAACACGGCGAAATCTTTCCTTAAATTAACATTTGAAAAAAAAAAGATCGCCTGAAGAAGTTGTATGCATACATCAGATTAGCATTTGACCTTCTCTTCGACCCATGTGATGAAAATCGCGAGCTGGAGCTCTATACGCGGCGGACATCTTTCACTCTTTAATTTAGTTGACGACTTTTCACATTGCCTCCGTCAACACAAATCACACAAAAGGTGAATTTCGTAAGAATCGCGTATCGCTAAAGTCCCGTTAAGCGGCATTTATCATAGAAGGCGGTCGTTTTATTTAACATCGCGCTGCGATTCACTACACAACAATAAAAGACATTTGGAGAAAACTGGTTAACGACGATGAAACCGTGGTAACTTCGTAAAGATGATGGTGAAGTTCATGGATACAGATGATGGTAGAGGATGGGTAGCACAATTTTGCTAACGTCTTATTGTATGCAGTTAGAGACGGTGAATTTAAATGTCGAGTCTCTGGATTGTACGAAGAGTGCCATTTTGACTCGACTCCTACAAGAAAATGTTATCATGGGATAGGGAATACTCGAAATATATTGCGAAATGCTCTTCATTCATACAATTCATGCAATAGGAGTTTAGCGATTTTTTTAGGATTCCTGTAATATTATGGTTCGTTCTTAAAGGTCAACATTACCTATGTTAATTGCTTTGGCCCCTTCAGGGGCATGGGCGCGTTAATATCTCTTGCAATACTTTGCGTTGTTGACGTTTCAATAGCATATATAGATTTCGGATGGTGCACCTCACCTTACGTATGCAATGTATATTTTAAAATTTTTTTTTAATATGTTGTAAAAGCATTTACAAGTTTCAAACCCATTTTCCCCCAAAATATCTAGAAGCAAATGTATATTATCCTCAGAAAATTCTCTGAAACTGAATGACTCTTGCTAATTAAGTTGTACCCAAGTTAATCAATAAACATTATCATAACCCTCCTGCTACGGGTATAGCTCAAATTTATTGTCCACCTATACCAATACATGCTTCGTTCTATCAAGAGCAAAGGCTCCCCGTATATAAGAACAGCATTTACCAGTTTCCCCTGAACACAACAAAATAAGAATAAATAAAAATCGTTTGAACCTTAACGACCACAGCCAACCATTAGATGGACATTGTCGGGTTCACCTTAAGAGCCCAATTTCATGTCTCAAGGTAATTCAAGGGAATTCTGAAGATTCCCTTCTAAAACAAAAGTCAAGTTGGCGACGGCATTGGTCGGTTGCAAAAAAAAACAATATATAAGTGTATACGAGTATATCGAAACAGCATCAAGAAAATCGCTACCATAGCCAACAATAACAACCGTGCATCAACCAAAAATGCGAAGGACGATAACGAAGCGAAAAATTCCTCTTGACAGCATCATAGTCTCCATGTGAACATTAAAAATTTATGAAGCGAATTGCTCATCCACTTGTCTGGGCAGCCTCCTACTTCCTTTTCTGTCGTCTTGCGATTTCAAAAGCATTTAAGGCCAATCGTGTGTATGAAAACCGTGTGACGGGGTATGAAGAAGGGGACGACAGGAGTTGCTTTTAACGGAATGGAAGATATGGGCAATCATCGAAGGATCGATTACAGTAAGGTAGGCCTTTGTTTCGTTGTTTTATTATTTTCAGTGCTACGGTCCAGTACTTGGCTCCTCTCAGGCATTAATGTTAGTAAAAAGGAAATCGTTTAAGGTGCACAGCCAAAATGAATTTGGAAGCTGATTCGGTAACAGAATATCAAGTTTCAAAATTTAAGATTATTATTTTCATGCAAAGTATGATGTTCTCGACTGTATAATATTTCCAACATGAAAATAATTTTCAGAAGAACCGCATGCAGTCTCCACCTTCCTGCTATTGGATGACTCAGGGAAGTGCTTGAACGAGTAAAAACAATCAAGTCTTGGGTTGGGCTAGCCTATCACATACATAAAACTAGCCGAATTCCCGTATCCGGCTTGGTTGGGTGCTGTGTTTAGTGTGCGGGTAGTCTTACGCCTAGTACGCACTGCGATTCTTTGAATAAATTCTTTTGAGTCTCACCAGAATTTTGTCTGCATTGACTTATTGGCCAGGTTTATGCTGTGGAACTATGTTTAAGTACTAACTGGCGCAACAGTCCAATTTGAACCATGGCCTCAAAATGAGTTAGCATCATCTCATTTCTAGATCGTGACGGTATGCCTTGAGCAGAGGTGTGTGATCAGCAACACGCTCAACCGAGTTATTTACCCCATAAATGGGTACTCATTTCACAGCTGAGTGGGCTCATAGTCCGACACGTAAATCCCCCCTTTTTTATCGAAAACTACCGCATTCAGTAGGAATCGAACCGGAGCCCATCGTCCAATTCAGTGAAGAAGTGGGCTCCCAGAAAAGCCCTTTTTCATCTTGACAAAGTAGGGCAGGTGCATAGGAGATGAAAGCAAAGCCTCTTAGCGGGCTCACCAATCACCCAATGACTGCCTGCCTCAGCAAGGAGCGATAGGCATGTACATAAATGTTCCGATGAATTTCTCCAGCCAAGTTTTTTGTTCCTTGTCTGGCAAGTTCGTTTGCAGATACCAGCCCGCAACCCAGTATACGAAAATGGTAAAAAACTCACTCATCTCCGTAAGCAGAAAGCGTTATTCCGCCACAGTCCTTGACGTAACCAGGCCTCGTTCGAGAGATTTAATTACTGTGACAAAATCTAACTAGCGACACGAAAATTGGGTTGTATTGGGTTCACACTTGCGGCCAAACCACTTGATCTGGAATTGTCAGATACATACAAATACACTGTTTTCAGAAATACGTTCATTATTTTTGGGGTCGCTGATTCCAGTAATGGCCAGTTTTGAGGAACATAAAGCATATCATTGTTTATACGTATAGGTATATACTGGTACTTGCTTTAAATGTCCCACCATTGGACTGCGTGCTGTAACCTCCGCGCCAACTGCTAATAATCTGTAATTTGCGACAGATATTACAAGCAAAGTCATCGAATATTTTGTATTTGTGGTACATGGTCCCAGTATCAACTGGGCACTGAATCCGAACGTGTTTATGTCTACTGCACCAACGTAATTCGGAAAGTTCCACTTGGTGAACATATCTTGTGCAGTTGTTTCAAGCAAAGCTGTTAATTGCCTTGACCCGTCCAGGGACATGAGCGCGTCAACATTTTTAGCATTTCTAAGCGTTATTGACGTTTCGATAGCATATCGACTTTCCGGAAGTGCAGTTGCTAACATGCACCTCCTATCCGCGCCGTTTTTATACTGACAAGCTCGGAGCACTGTGAGAGCTCTGTTAGTACCAACAGGCAGTTTTTGATCGCGTCGAGAGCATAGAATTACATCGCAAACATACATAATTATAGCAGGCAGGCCTGAACGCCGCCTTATTCTTACACGGGATTCGAACCCGAAAAGTCAAACATGAGACTGATGCCTCTACACACTGCGCTATCGGTCGCCCCGAATAGTGCTCCGTTATGATAGTTTTTTTTTTCACAGTCGCAAACGCAAGCCGCTCAGTCGCGGCCTTGGAAGTCACAGCTTTAGATGCTGAGTGCTGAGTCGTTGCGACTGCTTGTCACCAATCTGAATTTCCCTTTCATCACGGGTTTCGGTGATATATCTTACTAATCGTAAAACTATATTTTTTTTGGAAGGTTTTTAAGATGTTGAAGACCCGATATGTGAGATTCGATATTCTTTTTATATTTATTTCTCGGCGCCAAGGTAGCCCCTGCAATTCCGTTGTAACCTCTTGGGCTACTAGGCTCATCAATGTTCGAATAACGTTCGTATAACAGAAGACCAAAGCTAATTTCGGGCGCTGCACTTTTGTGATACGACAAAAAAGACTGAGAGGTTTACCGGTGCATCAGCCGCTAGTTTCGTGATGATCACGTGTGGTACTAGTCACTTAACCTGTATAGGTTAGTGAATAATACGCAATAGAACAACAATGCTACCCTATATGGGTTAGCGCTTAACCCAGTAATTTATCGAGGGCCGATTCTGACCTGGATATTGCTTTTATTCAGGACGCATCTAGCGGTTACTAGAAGTTCGTTTCGTTCCACTCTGTCTTTACCTCAATTAGATTCAATGGGACTCCACATTTTTCCCAATTGGAAAAGTAATTTTTGTCGAAATATTAGGAAACTACTCGAAATCTATTCTTCAATCATAGTTGCATTTCATAGGTTCAGTGCTTGCTCTTGATGTAATAGAACGAAGTTTGTTTTCAATATTTACAAGCAGTGGAATTATACCAACACTTAAACTCCAACATTGACCTGAATAGCTGCAAAAGAACATGCCTATAGTATAGACCGTGTAAAACTTTCGGAATTCAATTCACTACATATTATTAATTTAACTCTAATACACTTCATACTCATATTCTGAAATCAGAAAATTTCGGCATACTTAGCAAAGGAACATGAATTTCATTTTCAATTATGTACTTTTTCTTAACGGCCTTCATTTAATAATATCTTCCACTTTTCATTTATTTGCAGGTAATTATAATCATCATGACGTCTCAATTAACAATTCAATTTACCATCGGCAATAATTATTGTGTAAGTCTTGTAAAAAAACACCATTTGTAAGAATTTTCTTAAGTTTTTCACGAAAAATTAGGTAACAAAACGGCTTTGTATCTATGTACTCCGAACTCGTACTTAAACTAGATAGATAGACAAATGATTGTGTACGAGTCCATTCCATAGTATTTCTTCCAAGTGAATCAAATTGGAAGGAAAAATGCAATTTGCTCACTTCATTCGGTATCTTTTGTTGGAAACATTTGGCGCTCTTCACAAGGCCGTTATTAGCACATAAAGCGAATAAGGTTATATTTATAGATAAATGCTGGCTTCGGAGCCTACTTTGTATAGACATGAAACCCTTCTGGGTCAGCCGAGAAGAAAATTATATATTCCTTGGGCGTCTTCACCGGCAAATACTCGTATACACGCAGTCGGTATATAGATGATTGTACTACGGGTTTACGGCTACGTGTATCTATCACACAATATCTTTAATGTTAAGATATATAATGGAAGTCACGAAACTCTTGACCTACTACTCCTGTTGGTTTGGGCACAGTGTGAGTATCTGCCGGCACTTCGGTTTTGCCCGTTGAAGTGATTTTATATATAGAATGTACATATTTTGGGGATGGAAAGAAGAAGGAAGGTTTAGCGAAAATCTAAGATTTTATCAAAAAATGGTGGGTGGGTGTTGGACGTTTTGAGAATTCGGATATTTTTTGAATTCTGAGAAGGCAGACTTAAAAGAGAGCGTTATCTGATTTTCAAAGAGTGTAACGAATTCAACACTTTGATTTACCTGAGAAAAGTTAATTGGGACATGAAAAGAGACAGCTACCTAGATCGATTCCTTTAAAAGAATTCAATTATCCCATTCCTACCAGTTTAGGTAAAAAATTAAAAAAAAAAATACGAACTAGTGTTTTTGAACTCGAGGTCTACGTGTACTCGACGACTACGTCGTTATGAATCCACACCAAATTTAAAATACTGTGTGAATATAACTGTTTTGCCCCAACTAACTAACCTTAACTAACTCCCATGGGGCATCGTTTTTTATTTCCGGCCATACTGCATTACGTATCTGACCTCAGGGACCTTCTGATCCATTGTCTACATAGTTGAGTACGCATATATCAGAAACCTATCTTTGTTATTAAACGATAGCCAAAAGTCATAATCGAATATAAATTATATTATTGCTAAGGGCCGGCTCTACTATACATATATGCGTCTCTCTTTCACTTACGGATTCACGTGGCTTTGCCATCTTTGTTGCTCACTATCAGTCACTGATAAAATATCAGGCTCGCGAAAACCCTACCATTGATCCCAGCTAAACATCGGTCAAACGGACCGACAGTAAAACTTCAAATGTGGAAATTTGCAGGAATGTACTCAACCATCCACCAACCGACATCTTTGGTATTAATTTAAATTAAACGACACCCATTAACATTAACAAAAAAATCCAGCAACAAATTTCAATAAAGAAGATTAAAATCATGAACTTTCCCTCCGTCTATCCATTTTCCACCTGAACAGTCATAGAAACATAGGCATGTCGTACTGACATGGAAGAGAAATGCCACAATGGTGGCACCGTAGCTTCATCTACTCAGCTTCCCTTGGTCACCACCAGACTCATGACTATTTTCACCTTCAACGTTTGCAATAAGATATCTGCAAATAGCAACGACAATACAAACAATTATCCCGTAATTTGCTGAGAAGGCGGTGGTGGTGGTGGGTTGATGGCATCTTTTTCTTACCACAAAAACAGCCACCGGCAATGCCGTACTAAACATGGCCCCAAACCATCAGCCATCCATCTATCGCTTCTGTGTTGTTGCTGACGAAAAGATACCAAGAAGTGAGCTCCGGAGAAAGTTTAATTTAAGAAGAGGGTCCAAGCCAACCAGACGAAGATGACGGTGACAAAGATGTCTTAAAGCCGTTGTTATTCAAAGACACACCGTACAAATTGAAGACATCCAGAAAACGTGAAGGTCGTCGAGAGCTTTCATGCGTGAAAAAAAAATCGATCAATCAAAACCAAAATAGATTTTTTCGTGTTTTCTTGTTGTTTTTGTGGGGGAGGGGGCACTACAAACTGTCTATAAAAATGCAAGACATGCTTTTGAGGGAACCAAAAATGGGCTACGGGCTAATAAAAGCTCCGAGTGGGGTTTTTTTTTGTATCGACAAGAAAGTGAAATTGCTCACTTGCTCTACAATCCATGTGTCAGTTAATTGAAAAGTTTGAAGGCGGTCACGGATTTTGGTGGCTAACAGCAAATGTCAGCTTCGATGGATTGATGGCAATAATGAGAATTACGAAGCCAATTGCGGAAACTCAATTTGGAGATCAATGGCTGAAAACCAGTCAATTGTGACTTTGAAAGTGCAATCGACATTAATTTGAGAAAGTTGAATAAAGTGTTCATATTTTGTTAGACGATGATTCTTTTGTGTTTGCATAAGTTGGCGTGTATACTTTCATTATAATCAGATTATGCTTGGTATGGAAAAATTCATTCAAATTAAGTTGAATTTAGAATAACTAAATACATTTCCTTTTTAGCGCTGGTTGTTGTATGGCCTCCAGTTTTGATTCGCGAAAATTCGTTATTTTATGAAACCAATATATTTCGGGCCAAGCCCATCTTCAGGAAGAAAAAAAAAAGCAATGTGCATCAGACCTAAAACACTTCTTTTTAACTTCTTTGTGTTGGGCGAAGTTGGGCCGACGCATCGTGTCGAGTACGAATTTGGTTTAACGTTTGCTCACCATGTTAGTATTCGTTGGCCAATTGTTGGCCGTATTGTTTTGCAACGATATTGTCCACCTGGAAATCATTGCGAACAGAGAACCGAACACCAGACTGAAAATTAAATATGTAATAATATATACTTAAGTATGAACAAAGCTATTATAACACTTACATATACATATATAACATACTCCTGTAAGAAGGCTATGAAGAAAAGATGGAGTCATCAGCCGAAAGTCGTATACTGGCTGTTTACTAAAATGCTACGACAAATATTCATGTATGGTATTGTACTGAGCACAGTGACCAACCAGAAGTTGCTAGGGAGCGGCCAAAGAGCAGCTAGCATATGGCCGGTTATGAGGTTAACTCCGTCAGCTGCCCTGGAAAGGATACTCAACTTGCCAGTGAAACGTAACGTTTTTTTTTCGTGCCGGTGCAAAATCAAATTCCGTCAATAGAGATGTAACCTGCAATTTAGGAAAGAAGTTGTAGTTTTTGCGGTCAGTAGGGGGTGGCGGAGTACTTCCTTTATTGTTGAATCCGTCAAGTGGAGCTGAAGGATGTGCCTCGAGTGTACAGATGAACCTGCGAAATGAAAGAAGATATCACAAAGTATCAAGCGATAAATGATAAAAATAATGAATACTCGTACAATACTTATCTAAACTGGTGGGGTCGGCTTTCGATCGATGTAAACAGCGAAAAGTAAACACTGTCGGTGAACTTTCAGTGTCGGTATGACGTCTACTGCATTATCGATTCAACCATAATGTGCTAGAGCGTGATCATGCAGACGAATTCTCGTATTCACTAGCTGATCGAGAAATATCCGTTGGGATAGAAAGCTATTTAAGGGCCCTGAGTGAAAATCGCACCCTCTTTGTTCGATTTCGTTTAATTGGAAAAGGTTATGGTTCGAGATACTGCAGGGAAAAGACGAGAATCCTGGAAGTAAAGTCGGAGTTCTTAGGAATTTGGAGGGCTAAGGACGGAGAGTGGAATTATCGAGACAGCAAGAGATCTTGGGTCGTAAGAGTATACAAAGTATAACATCTACACAGTTTTTTGCGCAATGACTTCGCTTAACACTACATCCGATAATGTCTAAAACATCAAGCGCATCTATTGTTATTTGCGCCTCCTGCTCCCTTTTAGCCGCCTACCTGCGACAAGTCGAGAGATGTTGTGGCTCATTATTACGCCCGACATTACAGGAGGAAGCCAGCACAAACATTCATGGAGCACGGTGGGACTGGAACCCTTAAAAAGCGCTATAATGAGCTACCGGCCCCAAAAACATGCTTGCAGATCTAAATTTACACAGGCTTGACCTCTAAAATATAATACATGAGAAACTCGCAAGCAAATCAATAGCCATGGTGATCAGTAACGTGGTCAGGAGAGGAGTCCAGGGGGTTCCCTCCGAAATATTTTGAATTCCTTGTTAGAAACGTGGTCGTAAGCTTATTCGATAACCAATTTCGGATTGATAAACTATATAAATTGACAGTGATCCCACATTGGGCAGTGCAAATTTTCGGGATGTTCGACTATTTTATTTTTTATTTTTCTACTGTATATACGAGGGTAAGGTGACAAGTTCTCGGTCTGACAATAAAAGACTGCGATTTTCAGTTAAAAAATGATTTTATTTTCCTACATAATCTCCCTTGACTTCAACACACTTGGTCCAGCGTTTTTGCAACATCAGTGTACCTTCCCGGAAGTGAGAGTGTGGAAGGCTGTGAAAATATTCATCTACTGCCTTCCAACTTTTTCATTGGATGCGAAGCGCTTCCCAAAAGCAAATTTCTTCAAGTTTGGGAACAGATGGAAGTCTGAGGTTGCCAAATCAGGAGAATAGGGGGATGGTCCAGCAAATTGTACCCCAAATCCCACAGTTTTCCCATCGCCAACGCACACTTGTGTACAGATGCGTTGTCCTGGTAAAGATGTTTTTTTTTCTTCAAGCCAGGCCTCTTCTCGCGAATTTTGGCATCCAGCTGGCCAAGAAGTTTTAGATAATATTCGCCTGTTATTGTTTTGGCTTTTTCAAGGTAATCAATTAACAGGATCCCTTTCTCATTCCAAAACACGGTGGCCATGACCTTTCCGGCAGATGCAATCGACTTCGCTTTCTTTGCCGCTGAACCACCTTCCACCCACTGCTTCAGTCCATGTATGGATTTGACAGGGAAATTTTGGATTGGACGCGGGAAAAATTGGATTTTGGACGCATGTGTGTGTCCACCGTTAAATGTAAAAATGATAACGCAGTTGACGAGCTTATATTCGGATAGAAAGAGCAAGTAACGAGATATTATAATCATAGCAGTAACTAAAACATTCGTAAAAGAAAAAAAGTAAAAAAAAAACTAACAAAGAAAACCTAATCACTTTCTCTCCCTCAACGAACCACTTTCATTACTATTACCCAGAAGCGACTCGCATACACTTTATCACTCAAAATCCAGGGCTTATTAATAATTTGTTACGAAACAACGATAATCACTGTTCGCTGCTATCTTCTTACAAAAGATCAATGATCACTCGGATCGCACACCATTTCTCATATCTGTCTTTCACATACTTAAATCGAAAGAAAGCAATTAAACGAACAAGAATTATTTTGATAGATGCCTACTTTAAATGCGCCCATAACCCATAAAGTGTGTAGTGGAGTGGATTCAGTTTCAACACTTTTTAACAGTGCGCGAGCTACAAAGACGGCAACAGTCGTCTAATAAATCTGTTCATTTTGAGTTAGAAATCTGTCCAATGTATTCTTGGCATGTTGGCGGCGCCGGAGAAATGTGTAAATACATTAATGTTTGAAAATTTCAAATATGAAGAACGGATGGTTTTTATAGCCTTGTACTATACAGTTGTCTGGGAGAGTGTCATTGTTTAGGTCTCATATAGTGACATGCAGAGTATTTTTATGTCAGGATCCAGATTTATTCGAATATCTATGAGAATAGAATACCTATGAGTACCCACAGATTTGTTGGAATATATTATTGTATATATGAGTACTTGTATGTTTGGCTAAAAGATTTAATGAAAGATAAATGGGAACTAATGTCGTTTAAAAAACAAACTAATGCGCTATTACAAATATTTTATATAGCTTTTTAAGTTCCTTATAGCATTTTGGAGGAATATGCCAATTTGGTGCAATGCCTGCTTTTAGTACCTGAATTCATTTGATTTTTCCAAAAAATGTCATGCCATCCGGAAAGAGAAGCGTTATTATGAGTTTTCTACGATAAAAGTACAGTGAAACTCGGATATAACGATCTTTTCAGGGACTCCCGAAAATGTTAATTATATCCGAGGGTCGCTATAACCGATCAACAGAATTTCAAACATATTAGATCAAAATATTATAAAGTTATTTTCATTAAAACAGCGCGTTTCCATAACGAGATCTTTATTTTTCCTTTTCGAATACAATTGTTTCGAGAGACACTTGCTCTCTTCCTCAGTTCGTGGTGCTGACTACTCAACGATGGCTAAACTACATCCTTAAATACTAATACTATTATGATCCTACCTTACACAACTTTTTAAAAAACTAATTAAGAGCAATAAATCCTTACACGACCTTACATCACTAATTAGGGCTGTATCCTAATACATTTTATCTAATTTACCTAACCTAACATTTCATATTTTTTATTTTGGGAAATTTCCTTTAGGTTTTCCCTGATTAACGACCTTTAATAATTTAGATGGGCAATTTCCATCATCGTGGTTCAACAAACGTCTTTTCGGTATCCTACTGATCTCGAGACTTTCCGCTGCGTCGAGTTTGTAGGATTGTCGGACTGCTCGTAATATTTCGACGTCGTCAAAAACGATCGAGTGTCCCGATTCGACCAAATGCCTCGCAACCATAGACTTAACATGTCGTATGGGATTCTTTCGTCCTAGTTCCGCGTCTTTCTTGTGCTCCTCGAATCTCGTGGTGATTAGGCGTCGGGTTTGTCCTATGTATACCATCTCACAGTCCTTACAATTGATCTTGTAGATTCCGCTTCTCTCTGTTTTTCTCAGGTGGTCCTTCGCACTACCTAGACGTGCTTTAAGCTGGTGCATTCTGCTGGTTGCTACTACATCGATCCGGTGCTTTGCCAGCACCTGCCTGATACGAACGAACATCGGTGAGAAAGTTATCCCTGCTCTGCGCTCTTTTGTAGCGTCTACCTGTGAACCAAGTGTAGACAGACTTGCTCGATCGCTCTGGGTTCGCTTCTTCCGGATCAGGTTGTCAATGAGCTTAGGGCTGTATCCGTTGATACTCGCAGTTTCTTTAATGTAATCGAGTTCGACTTGGTATCGGGCGGCGTTCAGCGGTGTACTTACTAGTCTGTCCACCATACTATGGTACGCTGCCACCTTATGTTGCCATGTGTGTTGTGAGGTGCTCACGATGGTGCGTTGCGTGCTCGTCGGTTTCCGGTATATGTCGAATTGTATTTTATCGTCTTCTCGCATGATCTTCAGGTCCAGAAAAGGCAAAACGTTATTCTCCTCGACTTCCATGGTGAAGTTGATGTTCTTGTGGATTTTGTTGATGTCCTCTAATAGGCTGCTCGCCTGGTTCCTAGGTGCGATCGTGATAATGTCATCGACGTATCTAGGCCAAAATCGTGGCATTAGCCCTCGTTTCGCTATTTCTTCCTCGATCGACGCCATGAATATCTCGCTCAATAGGGGTGACAAAGGGTTCCCCATTGCTGTGCCTGCTGTTGTTTTGAAAAAATGCTCTCTGAAGGTGAAATATGTTTCACTCATACAGAGGGCCGCTAGCTTGGTGTATTGCCTCGTCTTTAGTCGCCATTCCGGTGTAGTGTCGTCGAGCTTCGTCAACCATTCCTCGAATTTAAGCAATGCTTCCTTCACTGGAATACTCGGAAAAAGAGCTTGGACGTCGAAAGATATGATCACCTCGTCCTCACTGATGGATTCCACACTTCCAAATTATTAAAGGTCGTTAATCAGGGAAAACCTAAAGGAAATTTCCCAAAATCAAAAATATGAAATGTTAGGTTAGGTAAATTAGATAAAATGTATTAGGATACAGCCCTAATTAGTGATGTAAGGTCATGTAAGGATTTATTGCTCTTAATTAGTTTTTTAAAAAGTTGTGTAAGGTAGGATCATAATAGTATTAGTATTTAAGGATGTAGTTTAGCCATCGTTGAGTAGTCAGCACCACGAACTGAGGAAGAGAGCAAGTGTCTCTCGAAACAATTGTATTCGAAAAGGAAAAATAAAGATCTCGTAATGGAAACGCGCTGTTTTAATGAAAATAAGTTTCAACGGGAAAACTACCGACAACAGAAGTATTATAAAGTTGTTTTCAGCATTTACCTATACATTATTCTCGTGGAAGTAAACTTTATGCTGTTTTACACGCTACATCAACTACCCGCGTTAGACCACATTAGACCGTCCACTAGACCGGGTATTATACCGTCCATTATACCACGCATCAGACGTCTATTAGACCGCGCATTAGACCGTCCTACATGTACATTTTTATCATTTCGCTCGACGCTAGAGAGGAAAAGGTGCATGCTAGCAACTGCACCATCCGAAAAATATGCTATCGAAACGTCAACAAGGCATAGCTATGCAAGAGATGTTGACGCACCCATGCCCCTGGAGTCAAGAAAATTGACAAGCTTGACACACACGTCGAACCAAATGGTTCGCGATCATCACTGAATCCCGTCAACTTCAATAGAACACTGAAAGTTGTCGCACCTCCACCTCTGCTAGCTCCCCAAGATGGTTGTAAAAGCATTCTTCAAGAGTTAATTTTCTCAACCGTACTAGGGCTGTGCATTTGCAAGTGCAGATGAAAAATGCTTTTCTTTCTCTTCTCTTCCCCACAACTCTTGCAGAAGTCATTAAAATGAAGTAGAAGTCTCCTAAAATGCTCACCGATAAGGCAGTGCCCAGTAGTAGAGGCGACCACCACGCTCATCTGGTATTTAGTTAGCGACAGCAATTTAACAGATCGGCTAATCCAGCCTAGGCCAAATTAGCTTAGCATTATTACATGTAACGCCATTGGTCCATCTTAGTGTCGGTAAATATGAGCTGTAAAAGCAGTAGGGTCGCTGCGTCCTTTTCAATCGGATAGGAGGAATTACATTAGAAGTATTCATTGAAACCAGCAATAAAGTTGGATTCCCTGATCCCAGCCGATTTTATTTTGAATTTTACTAACGAAAGCGGCATGGCGATGTTGCTGCTGATTTTCTGCGTCGCATCGGCGAGCCTCATCAGTCCTGAAACTACCAGCAAAGCTACTTTGGCTTGGTTTTCAGCACAGACATGCTTGGCACTATTTTAGGGTTTTAGACGCAACAGCTTGACTATCCATAAAGATAGTGATTTCTATCATAGATATAACGTGAATTCCTAGCCAAGTTACCGTTGTTAATCGCAAAGACTTTCCCCTGAAAAATACTTCAGTATTCAGGTAGCCGAAAAGATAGATGGAGAATGCGGTCTTCAGAGTGTACTTCAGTACCCACACCTTCAGTAGTCCGTAGAACCGTCTTTATATATTTTCAGTGATTTCGATAAAAGCGGACCCCAAATTTCTCACAGACTCCGTGGCGGAATCAAGTTTGTGTGATCGTATTTCGGTGAGGTTAAGTCTATTGACGGAGGGATATCCTCATCGTTCAAGATCGTTGACCGAATGCGAATGATTGAGTTCCCGCTATTTGCTTCTCAAGAATATCAAACGGCAACAGGTAAATCATCACGTCCATAACCGCCAATTGGGTCGTACGTAATGCTCCGCTAATCGTCACGCAATCCGTTCTCTGTACTGTACACCACTCGATGTAACATTATGAGATGCAGAACTGCTACTTAGAGACAATACAATATCTTTGGGATTTGGAGCCTTAAGTTTTACCAATGGCCTTCGTGCAGCAATGAAGCTCTATGGTGGCTTTGTTCGTGGGCCTCTTAATGTTCGATTTCCAGTTTAGCTTCCTGTCCAGTATAAGGCCAAGGAAGTTAGCACTATCCACAAATGCAAATCTCATCTCCTCCAAGGTAGGAGGCACTACTGAAGGAATGCTACGTCTCCTTGTAAAAAGGATAATATTGGTCTCGCTAAGGTTGATGCATAGGCCGCATCTATCAGTTCAGTTTGTCAGCAGAGACAGGGTATGCTGCGTTACCTTGCTAAGAATACCCCGAAGCTTTCCAGAGATGGCGATACAAATTCCATTAAGTTCGACTAAAATTGGGTCAACAGTTTTTTATAGCCAAGCCCGAGAAAGCCTTAAAGACCTGCCAGTGGTACGTTATCCCCGACAATTCCTTACAGCCGGATTCGTTATAACCGATCACAAACATACATACATAATTCTTTCGTTACAGCCGGTGTTCGTTATAGCCGGGTTTCACTGTATGTCTATATGTACTTCAATTTGGCATCGTAAACTGCACTTGTGTACCCTGGCTGCCTTTGAAATAGGCTCAGCAACTATAACACGGCATATTCGAATTCGACTGGCTCTGCCGACGTTATGCTCATACATGCTCCACATTGTATCTATATTAACGGCTTTACCACATTTCTCCATAGAAAGGCAAAAGACGAACATGTACGACAGATGACTATGAGTTTGGCATCCGCCATTCTGGAAAAGCATTTATGTATTTATTTTTTATTTTTCTCTCAATCTGGATATTTCGTTCGCCCAAAAAAAAACAGCGTTTCATGTGCATTTTCACTTGCCGGCATTTTCCTCATAAATTTTTTAGTGATGCCATTAGACGAATGGGCTTTCAAATGAAATTAATTGGATACTTTTTAAATCTTCTATGTACACATAGTATTTTGTTGGCCGTCAGAAGATTTCCTCCGGCTCGTTTTTCCAGGGATGTCCAGACGCTAACCTATCATTTGACTGCTGCAGTGATAAGATTTAGATAGATTCAGATTTAAATTTTGCCGGCCAGCCTACAGATATAGGAGAAATGTGCCTGATGCTGCTTGTTTTTGTTGTGTATGTTGAATAGTTTTGTGTTAAAATTGGCTTGGACTCTGTGATGAGAATTGTTGAAAAGAAATGGGGGTTCTTTTGAATGATGTTATATGTACATACATTCATATTATATTTTAGTTCTATTAAGCGAAAAAAAAATTCAATTTCAACTATTACTCCATTCTGGAAATTATCATAGTACCACAAAATCTTGGAGCGTTAAGTCGACTATTAGCTCTCATAGCACCGTTATTATGAGAGTATGTACTCGTATTACTCTAGTAGAGTTTGTTTCATGTCACAAGATCGTATCCATATATTTGGGGGTGCATGCTGACTGCAACTGCATTCTCCGAAAATAGTATATGCCAACGAAACGTCAACTGGGCCACATGGAACAGTTGACGCGCTATGCCCGGGTTGGGGTAAGTGAGTATAGTATCATGTAATCTCATAAAACCTTACTTATAAGAGTTCAGCTCTTGAAGAGATACAATCTCAAAAAAAATGTTATTGAAAGAGATTAACTCTTATGATTCTTATAATGAAAGCCTTATAAGAGCTTAAGTCAAAAAATTCTTACGAGTATGTAGCAGCCAAGAATAGCAGCTGATTTTCAATTCAGAGACACATTGGGCCATTACGTGAAAAATGGCTACCGAAGCATTTGTGGCCATCCAATGGCCCATCGTTCTGTCGATTACCCGACATTGGACACTAAACGCCGTCCATCTACGCAGTGGCAATGGCTTTTAATTGCCATGGATAGGCTATTGTCTCTAGTAGGAATAAAATATCCGCCACCTAAATGATTCTACAATTAAAATTAAACAAAGAGCTCTCCTAACTACAAAAAAAAATTTTAATTTAATTAAATTTCTTAAAATAAAAATAAAATAAATGACTGGCGCAACAGTCCAATCCGGACCATGGCCTCGAGATGAGTAAGCATCATCTCGTTTTCTAGATCGTGACGCTGTGTTTTGTGCAGAGGTGTGTGATCAACAGCACGCTCAACGGAGTTATTTACCCCATAAATAGGTACTCATTTAAAAGCTGACCGGGCTCCTAGTCCGACACGTAAATCCCTTTTTTATCGAAAACTACTGCATTCAGTAGGAATCGATTCGGGGCCCAGTGCACATAGACGGTGAACGTGGTAACCGTTTCGCCATCTGGACTACAAATTGAATAAAAGAGAATTTTTATTTACGTTTTTAAACAAAGGAATAAAACGCTAATCTGTTGATGAAAATCTATTAATTTCTATAATCGGACATTATTAGGAACGAAATTTTTCCAAAGATGTCTTCTGGGAGCACACATAAGTATGGGTCACAAATGCAAGCAGTTTAAAATCAAATGTAAAATCCATTATCTCTTCTACGGAATTACATGACAACATCATCAATTATGCATTTAGTAAGTCACGAAAGATCATTAACAATTTCCCAACACAAATTTTTGAAATCATCTCGTTTTACTCCAAGAAACGTGGCTTGAAATATTATTTTCTCAAGTAAGTTGGTGTACTCGTCTTTATTCCATGATGATAGATGTCGGTCAGTGGCCTCCATGTCGGCGCTGACTTCTTTGTTCCTCCATCAATTCACCATCCAATTCTCATACTCCATTTACAATTGTTAGGCAAACGGATGGCATTCCCATTGAAATTTTTGTAAATTGAAATTTAATCCCCTTCTCCGTATAAAACAAATGTTTGCTCTCGCCGTTCTGTGGTCATTTGTCTTTCAATTTCAATCCCGAAACGGCCGGAAATCATTGTAAAGTTGACTCTACTGGGTTACTCTAGAAAGGGTTGCAAGATCACGAACCTCTTTCTTGTGACAGACAGACAAAGTGAAATTGATGTACGAGAACGTATTATCACGAAAGATACACTATCTATATCGTTTGTACTATACCTACTACGTGTACGTTAAAAAAAAGTGACCGTAAAGCTCCTAAATTAATTCAGATTGTGTGGGACTTTTTATCAATGGAATTATTTACGAATTCTGAATATCACACAGCTGCTGGACTGGTTTGGACATTTTCTTCGATTCATTTTAACATGCCCTCCCGTCCATCTGAACTCGAAAAGACTAAACTCGTTCTGAAAGTAGCCGAATTCAATTTGAATAAAAGATGCCAATAAATTTTCAACAATTGCTTCCGATTTGTTTTTAAGGGGAAATAAAAGACATAAATTTAAGTAATTTTTATAGGCGCATGTGTTAAAGAAGATTGTTGAAAGGGTGTAGGAAATGTCACTCACGGTTGACGATCGGAAATGGAATCTGAAAAATAAAAAAAGTACATTATTGAAATTTACGATATACTCGTATGTAGGCGAATGACCTAGAAGGTCGTCGTCACTGTGTTATGTTAATGAATGGTCGGTTTTGTTCTCATGGTTGAGAAGAAGCTTTGTCTTTCAGAACAATAATAAATATGTATTTTTTTTTAGTGGGAATGCATAAAGATAGAAGGATTTGGTTTTAACATTTAGTAAAGGATCAATAAAGAAAATTAATTTCTAATGAATCATGAAATAGTCTATTGAGTTAAAATACGTCTTCGACTTGAATTCGAAGTTTTTTCTCATTCTGAATTGAAAAACAAAAAGAAAAAAAAAAGTTGAGCCCGAGTTGAAACGCAATTTTGATTTGAATGGTGGTTGTAATAAAAAACATTCGAAATAAGTATTTTATTCGTAACCCTTGGTACGCCTTAAGATAATAAAAAAATATTTCGTGTTTTGTTATAAATATGATGGTAATATTTCAGCTTAGTCCAGGCGGCCAAGGCCCGACGTCGGGCTGTCGCGCCACTATGATGATGATGATGATGATTTCAGCTTAGTCACTAAGTGCTTGAAGGAACTCTTCTTAGTCAAATTGTGGTGTGATTTTTAGTTTTTTCCATTCGTATTTTTTGGGGTTCTAATTAGGAATTTGAGTTTGCTGTCAAAATTCTCTGTGGAGTATAGCCAAAACAAGAAGCCGCTAGAAGTAACAACTTAAACGCCGTATACGGTGTCATCAAGGAGTTTACAGGTTGTCGTAACTCCTGCCAACATCCGGTGAAAGATAGTGATGGAAAGCTACTTATCTTGGAAGAAGATCAAATGAGGCGGTGGAAAGAACACTTCGCCGCGGTCTTGAACCGTGTAACCTCTGGTGAAGTTCCCCCTCATATAGATAATTTAGCTAACCATCAAAATGTGCGTATACGGTCCACTGCCCCGACTAAAGAGGAAATAGTCACTGCAATTATTGCACTAAAACGAGGAAAGGCCGCCGGACTTGACGGCATCCCTGCCGAACTTTATCAAGCAGCGCCAAGCGTAACTGCCGATTTGCTGCATCCACTTGTTGATAAAGCGTGGAATACAGAGACCTTTCCCACTGAGTGGAAGGAAGGTTTGATCATCAAACTTCCAAAGAAGGGTAGCCTCACAGACTGTAATAATTGGAGAGGCATTTGTGTGCTTCCTGCCGTTGCCAAGATAATAGCCAAAATCGTCCTGGAAAGACTAAAGGCCCACTTAGAAAGCACAATTGATGAAGAGCAGGCTGGCTTTCGATCCGGATTCTCCTGTGTCGATCACATTAACACCTTGCGAATCATCATCGAGCAATGCGCTGAATACGATTCTCCGCTTCACTTGCTTTTCATTGATTTCGAAAAGGCTTTCGATAGTGTGAACCGGGATTCTATCTGGGCGGCCTTGCGCAGGAGAGGCATCCCTGAGAAGCTTGTGGCTATTATTAAGGCAACCTATGACGGCGCGAAATGTCGCGTTCTGCATAAAGGTAAGGTGTCGGGGGACTTTGAGATTCGCAGTGGAGTTCGGCAGGGGTGCATCCTCTCACCGATCCTATTCCTCATAGTGATCGGCGATGTGTTGCATGCAGCCCTATCCGGACTCGACAGAGGAATTCAGTGGACTTTGACATCTTATCTACAACATCTTGACTACGCTGACGACATATGCCTACTCTGCCACAAAATCATGGATCTGTCCGCAATGGCGTTAGATCTCGAGAGGCAGGCAAGCAAGGTTGGGCTAAAGATTAATACCAACAAGACCAAGGTTCTTAGCCCGCCGTTGCGAAAAAGGAATCCGACACCTATTGCCATCAATATTAATGGGCAGCCTGTGGAGAAGGTGGACAACTTCGTCTACCTGGGTAGCATTGTTGCCGAAAATGGTGGTACGGAGCAGGACATCGCTCGTCGTATCAACCAGGCTAAACGCGCATACGGCATGCTGTCCAAAATCTGGCAGAGCAGTTATCTCAGCATCAAAACCAAGCTGGGCCTGTTTCGCTCCCTGGTACTATCAGTGCTTTTGTATGGGAGCAGTACATGGAAAGTTTCCGTTGGAGTTACCAGAAAGCTGCAAGTTTTCGTCAACTCATGTCTTCGTCGAATTTTAAGAATTTTCTGGCCCGAAACAATATCAAATGAAGAGCTAAGTCGGCGTACGGGTCAGATGTCAATCGACGAATTGATACGCAGGCGAAAATGGCAGTGGATAGGTCACACATTGCGGAAGAGTGATAACTGCATTGCTTTGCATGCCATGAAATGGAACCCCATTTCCAACCAAAGCCGACCAAGAGGGGGTCCTCGAATCGCATGGCGTCGATCTGTGGCAAAGGAGTGTCAGGTACTGGGTAAGTCTTTTGGGGAGTTGCGCCCCATTGCCCAGAACAGAGTACGATGGTGCGCAGGAGTAGTTGACGCGCTATGCCCCGCTAGGGGTTAAGGCAAAGTAGTATAGCCAAAACACAACAAAAAACACATATTCTTTGTTTTTTTTAGAAATATTTTGAAAACGGTTTACCCTAGCGAAAAATTACGAGACAACGAAAAATCTTGGGCAGTCCAATAAAAAATATTAACGCCAATTTTTCCGTATCTTCAATAGTTTTGTAGATATTCTCACTTGTAAAATACTCGAAGTGCACCTCTCCACGGGTATTAATGTCGGAGCGCCCCCACACCGTATGTAAGGTATTCGCATCGCAACCAATAACGAAGCATGTGCCTTTCATTTGAGTCGTTGTAATTGCTCCCCGTAACTGTTCGGTCGGGATGATGGGGCAATTTTGGGCTAAGTATTCAAATATTAGGGGTGAATTGCCGAGAAACAAGTTGACGCTCAACCAATTCAGTTTCAACTCTGTCCCGATTTGATCCCACCATGCGAGACCTGGATCAAATTCCGGTCAGAAGTTTTGTATGAAAATAGGTCTTTGGTCGGGTGAATCGAACGGGGCTATTATCAACCACTAGTATGCAAATTAATCTTGTTCGTTATTAACGATACAAGCCAATGCTTTTGATGTACATACTCGTATGTATGTACATATTTTGAAAATGAATTCCAACTATTAACAGCCAAACAGGTAACTAAGCATAAAAGCCAATGTTTCATGTTGGCATTCAGGATAATCATCATTCATCGCATGTACTAGGACCAAATTCTCGCATGAGTCTCAACATTTTGATTGATTGTATTTGTTTGTGCAATTTTATGAAGAATACCGGAAAAGCGAATCGATCAATTATGATTAGAACCAGTTTGGCTGTAAATACAGATAGTTCAAATTAAGTTTTTTTTGCTCTTGTCCACAGGTGAGGTGGCTTCGTGTACGAAAATTGTTCCCAGGGAGTTGTGTCGTTCCCCAGACAGTTGTGCAGGTTCATCGCATACATACTGTAAATCTTGCTCCATTATCATTTCGCCCGTGCTCAGTCCAGTTTCATTACCAAATCGATTACTATCCTCTCCCATTCAATCATCTGATGCATTATTAACCATTTTCATATCTGCAATAAATCTAATTTCGTTGCACACATTTCAATATAGAAATACAATATCGAATGCAATTAGCTAATTGTTAACTCCCGTTCAAATCAATTTGCACCGATTAGCATTTCCATTAATCGAAATGCCTGGAATGCAGGCTCTTGAGTAATTTGATGTGATTGTTTGATTACCCAAACATTCACTTCAACATCAATATCTGTTGCTACTTCGATTACGCTGCGTCAATTAATTGCACTTATTCTCATCAGATGCCTTAAGTGTGTTGCTTGAAACAGGCAAATTTTTGGACTAATTAATTTCGTAAATCCGACACACAGTGTCATTGCAACTTCATTTTAAACCAAATGCTGGTTTTGTATCTTCCTCCGATTTTATCTGTGCTTTTAGTTTTAATAAGATACTTTGATATATGCCTAAAAAATTGCACACTGCATACGCTAAAGTTATGCAAATTTTGTGCTCAATTTGCAAGATGCGTTTTCACTCGTCTATTGCATATGCCTATCAATTGCATAAATGTTCATATTTTTGCATAATTTATGGACATGCTCATAGTGAGTTTGAATTGTTCAAGTGGATTTTTTGAAATTACATATTTTTACATATAGA
Source organism: Chloromyia formosa (assembly GCA_964017055.1). Classification (NCBI taxonomy): domain Eukaryota; kingdom Metazoa; phylum Arthropoda; class Insecta; order Diptera; family Stratiomyidae; genus Chloromyia; species Chloromyia formosa. The sequence goes on along the minus strand of OZ024818.1, from coordinate 11,758,397 downwards.
TAGTATTTATGAAATTTTCATTTAAGTGATATTCAGATAACATGTTTATTTGGTTTTTTTTCGTAATGAACAATTATAATGAAGGTTGGAAGATGAAAGCCGGCAATTTTTGATAGGAAATATTTGGCAAGTAATGGATGAAAATGTTAATGTGGTTCTATTACCAAATATTGGAAATTGGAGCAGTTGAAAGAAAATGAAAGAAGCTTTTAGGTAAAAATCAATTTCCAATACGATAAATTTTTAATAAGCTTGAATTGCAGATCAGATCAGAAATTATGCATTTTCTTTTTTGTCGCTGAATTTTAAAATTAGACTGTTCTTAGATTCGAAGCTATTGATTCTCGCAGCCAATATTTGTGTAAATTAAAACATAGATTTTCAATAACTGGTGAAAGACGACTAGTAAAAGTAGCGAAAATTTCAAGTAAAGGAAGTGGACATTGCGTCTATTGCTACGAGGATAAGGTGAAAAATTCTGGGCCTGACATGATGCAATGATTTTATTTTTCTACATAATCTCCCTTGATTTCAACACACTTGGTCCAGCGTTTCTGCAACTTCAGTAGTCCTTCCCGGAAGTGAGAGTCTGGAAGGCTGGGAAAATATTCATCTACGGCCTTCTCAAATTCTTCATTGGATGCGAAGCGCTTCCCAGAAACAAATTTCTTCGGGTTTGGGAACAGATGGGGGTTTGAGGGTGCCAAATCGGGAGAATAGGGGGATGGTCGAGCAAATCGTACCCCAAATCCCGCAGTTTTCCCATCGCCAACGCACATTGGTGTACAGGTGCGTTGTCCTGGTGAAAGACTATTTTTCTCTTCTTCAAGCCAGGCCTCTTCTCGCGAATTTTGGCATTCAGCTTAGAGTAATATTCGCCTGCTATTGTTCTGCCTTTTTCAAGGTAATCAATTAACAGGATCCCTTTCGCATCACAAAACACGCTGGTCGACCGAACAACAAGTTCGTTGCGCGTATTTTCGTGACGCTTACTTTTTGAATGTATGTGGCTAAAGTTAAAGTGCCGGCCACAATACGTTCTCACGTCAAATGTAGTTTCCATTGTTAATTGCCTTGACCCCTCCCCCTCCTTACCCGAATGGCGCGCATGCCCGTACACATCTCTAGCATTTCTATGCCTTGTTGACGTTTCGATAGCATATCTACTATCTACAGGCAGTTTTTGATCCCGCCGAGATTTGAACTCCGAGCTCTAGACTAGAATCGTAGAGCGGTGACCGAACGACCACTGCCACCGAGCGCGATGCAAGTCAAATCAAATCTACTTATTAATTTATTCCAGCAAATTCAATAAATACCTTTTAATCAATCCATCGATCCAATTTTTCCAAAACAACAGATCAAAAACAAAATGGTAAATTTCCATTTGAAATAAATTTCCACTATAAACACGTGCCATACGCATCCTAATACAAAAAACATTAAATTTTTGTGGAAAATGATTTCGTCCCTGAAAACTGACATGAACACCACGGTAGTCTCTTCGTCGGAGAATCGTAGAGAATGATTTTTGGGCAAAATAAAAGCCCAGAACAAGAAATGGGAAAATCCCAAGTTGCATTATGAGCAAAGGGCGTCGTCCTCCATTATCCTATATCCGGAATCTTCTTCGAGAGCAAGACAAGGCTTCCAAAACAGAGAACGCTATCCGTGACGTTTCTGGTGTGGCCCATGATGGTTTCATCACCATAATCCTTGTTCGTATCGTCATCATTTTTCTTTGTGTCAAAACGATTGTAAACGTCGAGACGGTTAAAGTTGTATCAATTTTCATCAGTCATTTTACAACCAAGCATTGTAATTTATGACATGTGCCGTGTGCTGTGCCTTGGCGCAACGAACGACGTTACCCACATCGGAAAAGAGAGACGACGATGTGAGCAATGTGAAGAAGGACCTTCCCAAATGGGCTGCCAAGAAACTGACAATTGAAAAGAAATTCAAGGTGCTGCCAGGATTTGGAACAACAACGATTGTAACAAATGTCGGAAATGGAGAGGAAGGAAACGGGAGTATGTAACATATGCGGAAGGATAGTGTTTGTAGAAATAGGATTTTATAGAGTTGGGTCTGATTTATTGAATGGAAATTAGGCAAGGGTTCAATAATTTCAGATGATAAGCAATCCACGTGTGTTGTTAGAACCCCGAAAGAACCTCTACATGTCTCCTCGCTACTCCTCCGCCACAAGAAATATAGGTTAACCACCCCAATGGCAAGGAAATGTGTCTTGTGGTATACTGTGTATAATATGCTGTACCAGGTGTGCTGGGATGTGTTTCTCCTGTTACGCATCATTTCCTTTCCGCGAAGTTCATTTTTCATCGTCTTCTTAGGTGATGTGTAGCCGAAATTTGTACCGTACCCGACGGAGGCATTGGCCAATGCCACGACAAACTTTTTACCCACGACATAATGATCAAAATAATTGTGAAATATGAAAGTGAACCCATTTTCATATTTTTTCCGTGTGTTTCTAGGAAAAATGAAATAGCCTTCAGCATGCGGAGGCGAATGGAAAGATTAATAGTCTTTTAAGGTGATTGGGGACACAGGTGACAATTATTGGTGAAATTGTGAAAATAACTGCATTGAATTAATAGAGACAAGCCCTTGCCTTGGGGTGATCATTTAACTGGAGGAAGAAGTGATTTTTGACCCAATTTAAACTTATTTTTATTTGTTAGAGCCCAGGCCGTCAATGGTGTGTTGTTCATTACTTTGTGACGAAATTAAAACTTTTTTGGTCAATTAACGGATTTTTTTTTATTAAAAGGCATTTATAGATTATATACAGATTTATGTCGCTTGATGACTCCTTTGTGTAGGTCTCGAAGCAGGAATTTCTTTGATAACTAATACAGTAGACAATCACAAATTAGAACTCTTGATAATTCGAATCTTCCAGAAATTAGAGCCTGAGTTTCAATGCCCTGAATGCTTGAGAAATTAGACCTTGGGTTCTAATTTCCGAGCGATAATTTTGTTTTAGTTTTGTACGCGATGGTGAACCTCAATTTTTGTTTTTATTTTGCTTCAACAAGTAAAAATTTGAAGGGGAATCACATAGTTATATGAGTGGTGATTCACTTCGTGTATTTTCATACGCACGTGAAATTCGATTCGCATTTACACTCAAGTTTAGCGCACGATTTCAATGCGACACATAAAATCGAAAAAGGAAGCTGTACATATTTGCTGCTGTTTCCAATGTTTATTTTTCATGAGTGGCGGACTACTACTACTTTACCTTAACCCCTAGTGGGGCATAGCGCATCAGCCACACCTGTGCGCCATCGTACTCTGTTCTGGGCACTGATGCGCAACTCCCCAAACGACTTACCTAGCGCCTTACACTTCTTAGTGTCACCATACACTGCCGAACTCGAACTAGAACCTAGTACAAATGTCCTCTGACACAGACACACACTTCACATAGATGTGAAGAAAACCGGTCCACTTGTACTAGGTTCGAGTTCGACAGTGTATGGCATGATTCGTGGAAGACAGAAATGATGAGGCTTCCCATTGCAGCGACTGTGATGTTGTCTATGTCATGCCAGTTATTTCCCATCCCATTTTATAGCCATTGAAAGCGTCAAAACTTTGAAAAAATTGTGCAAAAATATTGAGTTGTTTTCCAGCAAGCACAATTACCAATCTGTTGGCCATTAGTCCAGTAATCACGTGCCAATTTTGGCCGAATTCAGGGAAAAAATATAGAACATTTTTCTCCCAATTTTGGTTTATATATTTTGGGGTGCCGAATCCGAATTTGAATTGTTCGACCTTCTGCGTTCCGAGAAAACTGTCCGGAGCTGCTCGAAAAAGGCTATTTTCTCCAACCTGAATACGGTCCACCGGAATATCAAGTTTACGATGGAGATGGAGGAACCTGGAAAACTGCTATTCGTGGACTTGAAAATCATCAGAAACAGGAGCTCCATCAAATTCGACTTCTTCGGGAAACCAACCCCCACGCAAAAAAATATCGTACTACCAGAAGATGGCCCCGTTCCACTCGATGATCCATCGACTTTTCACGATTCCCCTGTGCACAGAATTTGAAGAATGGATACTAACGAAGTGCAATATCAAGTCTCATCCGGAAGAAAAGTAGAAACCAATAGATGAATTGATACCCAGGCGATTGTAGCCGGGTAATAACTGCATTGCTGGACGTGGTATGAAATGGAACCCCATTCTCAATTTAGGCTGACCAAAGGGGCGTATAAGAATCTCATGGCGCCCATCAGTGGCTGATGAGTGTCCGTCCTACTATCTTTTGCTCAAAACAGAGCACCTAGGAGCACTTGACGCGCTAAGTCCCATTAGCGGTTGGCCCGAAGAGCCCCCAAATCCCACTTAGGATGGAAATTAGTATGTACGACCTAGAACTGACGTCGGTAGTATCGATCGTTACGTTACAAGCTTGTGCCTCCTATTCAGTAGGTATCGCAACCGTCGGTTTTACCTTAAGAGTGAGAAAGTTGTAAACTCTGAGAACCCACTATGCCCCTGTCGCTAAATGTGATGTGCATACATACTTAGCTGCTAAACTGCCAAATAGACGAACCTTAATATCTGATGGTGAATAGTGTCTTCGCCTATGGCGGTTTTTTTTTTTAAATATTCTGGATCAACTCTACATGTTACACTTACAGCATTTTTTCTGGATTGTGTAGCATGAACAGCTGGTGTACGAAATCTCCTTACGGCGAACTCCGAATATTTCAACCTATGAATGTATTCGGAATATTTCAACCTATGAATGTATTCGGAATATTTCAACCTACGAATGTGTATGGGTCCTGTTGTTCACTATTCATTATTTACACACAGGAGGTCAATAATTGAATTTACACGTTTATTACCTCCAATTCTCAAACTCCAATTACAAATTTGAACATGCGCGTGGGTGTTCTACTTTTGCCATTCTGTCCAATTGGTCCAATTCAAATCTTGACAAGCCAGCAGCTGATTGTCTTCATTTTTCTTCTCTCCTTGTCGAAGGTAGCGCGCCTCGCGGAACTTAAATGTTAAGGACTACCATGGTGCTACCACATTCGCTTTTGAAATTTGAGTTGAGGTTTTACCACAGAGAATAACTATGAAGGAGCAATCCGCATATACTCAACACTAAACTACTTGAAGCAATTCCAGTCGTAAAAAGTAGAGAGAGAGACACACGCCCTCCACTGCGCAACACCCGCGCAGTCTATATAAAAGCACAGGAAGCACGGAAGATGTCATCCCCTCTCCTACTTTTCCAATCGGAACAATAACATTCCAGTCTGTCTCTCTGCCGCGGAACACCCGCCCGGTCTATATAGAGCAAAAGAGATGTCAAATTTTCATCCCCCTTCCTACTTCCTCACTTGTGCCGAATTGCGTCGTTTCTCTCGCTCTTTTTCACTTCCTCTGATACTCTCTCTTCAAAGGGTTTTACCAAGACACACCGAACCAAAGAAATACTCCATTTTCATGTGGATTTCCCTTTCGCTACTCTGACTGGTATCTGTATCGTCTTTTTTTTTGCTCCTCCAATCTGCTTTGTTCTGTGCTGGAGTAAAGAACGCGCTCCCACAGCTTGAACAAGTATCAAATGACCGTCAGTACATCTCCGCTGGCTCATTCTAATATTTCGTTTACACTATCCCCAGATTACTTCATCTGCAGCGTAATCTGGGTGTGGCGAGTTCAAAATTGTATGTATTTGACAGTCGCAGATTATCTCAGCTGGCGCAGATGAAGTAATCTGCGGATAGTGTAAACGTAATATTATGCGCCTTGTGGCTGCTTACTGCAACTGGCTCTAGTTTCACAATTTCCATTTACATTCTGTCAAAAAAGTATCGGGACAGAGAGACCGGTAGATGTATGTCAGAAATCATAGGCTGGGGAAACGAACCAACAATTTTTTCAGGTATATTTCTCCTCTCAGATAAGCGACACTCTCTCTTCAACTTACGGATATAAAATACTTCACATCTCTGTTACTCACTGTCAAATTGTCTGAGTATGAGTATGAGTTTCCCAAAACGCAGCCAATGGGTGCGTTCCTAGAAGTATTGTAAATCCGTTACTTATCCATTGTCCCTTCTCCGATTCGTGATTTTTCCGGGAAACGACACGATTCCCTTGCCGCCAGGAATATATTTCACACAAACAACCGCCACTTAATAAGGGATATTTCCACTTTCAAACACAATTTTCAAATAAAATTACGAGCGAGGACAGACTTTCCGGTCACTATACGCACTTTGAGGCCAACAAACAGTTATTTACAAATGGAGTCACAGCACTTGTCAAGAGCGAACTGTCAAAACTATAGGAATCGTTGAAGGGGTATCTGGTATTCTGGTATCGGTGTCTGAAATCGTAACGTTTTCGCAAAGTATCTTTGAAACCGTGTCGACGCGCTTCCGACACGGTCCAAAATAGGAACGCAGCCAGTAATATTCTTTTTGTCGCTAAGTTGGCACAACTGTCCTCTTACTGTCACGGAGTTTGACAGTCATCTCTCATTTAGCTTTATTACGGTACTCGGTATTGTCAGTTCATCTCAACTGTGTTCTGCGAATTCTGTTTTATGTCTTCTATCGACTGAAAGCGGGTGCCTCGAAGATGTAATTTCAGTTTCGGGGAGAGAAAAAAGTCGGACGGAGACATGTCAGGTGAATACGGTGGTTGTTCAATGGTATTTGTTTGTTGAGTTTTTGGTCAGAAATTCCTTCACAAATGATAGCCTTATAGCCGCCATACATTATCCGATCCGTCGCCCGATCGATCGGCCACAAAATGTCAGTTGATCAAAAATTATATGGAACTGTCAAAAAAATCGTCAACGATAAGCGCATACACAGTCCGATCCATCGGCCGATATCGGGCGACGGATCGGCTGATCGATCGGTGTGTGTATGGCACGTTTTATGTGATGGTGCGTTGTCGTCACGCAAAATCCAAGAGTTTTCTTTCCACAAATCTGGCCTTTTTCGACGAATTTGCTCTCTCAATCGCCGCATAGCGCTCAAATAATATTCTTTATTAACCGTCTGACCTTCGGGCAAGAATTCTGAGTGCACGACACCACTCTCTCTAATTGCCCTGACCCCTCCAGGAGCATGGACGCGTCAACATTTCTATGCCTTGTTGACGTTTCAATAGCATATCTACTTTTCGGACTTGCAGTTGCTAGCATGCACCTCCTATCCGCGCCGTCTTTATACTGCAAGCTCGGAGCACTGAGAGTTTTATTAGTACTCACAGGCAGTTTTTGATCGCGCCGAGATTTGATCTCCGAGCTCTAGATTAGTAGAGCGTGACCGAACGATCATGGCCACCGAGCGCGTCAAAGTAATCAAAGAAAACTCAACATTAGACTTGATCGACTTTGACGTGGTTTTTTCGGTTTCGGCTCAGTTGGAAGGCGCCATTCCGTTTGCTGATTTAAGTCAGGCTACTGCACACAGATGATTGTGCTGTCGTTTCGTTCGGAAAAAATGTCAGTGTAGTCAAGTAGCTAACACAAATATGAACAGCCAAATACTATACGTTTTTCCCGTCCAGCGATTTATCGAGTGGGAGAATGCAACGAATGCCGAGCCGAGCCCTCCTGGTATCCATACGCTGAGGATTTTAGAAAAATCACCAAACAAGTAATTTGTCCGCTCGGTGAATCGGTGGACGGGAGACTCATAATGCTTGGTTGTGCACAGTGCACAGCGAACTAGTCACTTCGCTCGTGACTAGGGGAGTTGAATCACGAGTGGTCTGAAACTGTCGGATACATAGAAATATTGGTATTAAATTAAAAATTTGGCCAGACTGTTTTGGGCGCATGTGTGAAACTTGATCCGCTTGTTTTGTTTATAACTGTCGTGACACAGAGTGACAGCTGTCAATTTCAATGGCCCACTATACGCAATTTCCTGATGGCCCATCCAAGACCATTGTGTGTGTTGACGGACGATATTTGACATTTGGTGTGTGATGGTGGGCATCAAAGTCACCATCGCGATGGGCCATTATCTGTAGCAGGCATTATCTTGGGCTCACAGCTAAAGGCCAGATCAATACTATCTCGGAAATCAAGGCGTGGTGAGTTTAAATTTGTATATGTTTGACAGTTTCAGACCAAGTTGACAGCCTTTTTTTTTAAATAAAAGTGAATAGGTATGCAGTTGTGCTTTTGAAGCTAATAAACGACGAATCGAACAATCTACCCAGCATACAGCCGCACACGAATAATTATTTATTATTTTATTTAAAATGAATTAAATTAAACATCATTTATTAAGCTCACAGAAGATTTATTCGAGCCGAAATCTCTGTATGCATTTCGAGCAGTCCTCCGCCTATCATCAGAAACACGACTTCTTGTTGTCGCGTCGTAAATGTTGCAGTTTTATAGTTATATATAGCTTACCAGATTTACCGATTTCCCGGAATAGGAGTACATACCTAAGAAGATCAAAGTACATTTGTCTACACTTTCCCACATGGGGTGCTCTTTTTTCATCGAAACCAAAATTGCCTGGATTGTGTCTTAATCGTCAAATGTTACAGGTGCACTGCGCAGACTCATGAATTTGATTAAACGAGTGAACAAAAAAAAATAATTTAGAGAATTTACCTACCCATTTTTTCGCAGCATTCAGAGTAGATTTATAGCTTTTAAAGAATTAAAAAATTAAAAATCTAACCATGATTTTTATAGTTAAACCTGCAATTGCCTTTTGAAAAATGTTTGGACAAATACCTCACTTTGGAAAAAAAAAACGTTAGACTAAACTTTGGAGCAAGGTGCCCAATCCAATAGGAACACCAAGCCAAGATTGTGCTAAAAAGAAAACATAGTAATCTGCAATCAACAGGCACGAATAGTCCACAAATTTACCATTCTTGTATTTTTATTTGGTTGATGTAGAAAAACAGCGTGGATAAATATCTACTGGCATTTTAATTTAATCATTTAATTTCTACGAATTTGTTTTCATTGCCTGTGATTAAAAAAAGCCAACCTGACCCGTAAAAAATAGGCATCGCAATAAAGTGTGTATGTACTGCTTTGTGCCTCGTCGCCGGACGACCTTCTAAAGTGATTAATGATTAACTTTTGCAGCAATGAATTACTGCCGAAGCTGTGTTTTTCTTCACCATCCAATTCACTGACGAAGAATATTCCTATTTCTTAAGATTTATTCTTTTTGACTAGATAGTTTTTTTTTGTCTTCAGAATACCTTTTTTGATGATTTTCATAGATAGAACGCATGCGTTTGTCAGATACAATATGAAAATAATCAACAGACATTTCCTACAATTATAATTTCATTCAAGGTTTTTATGAGAGGTTCGTTGGACGTTGAAGTGTTGAATTGTCTATCATTGCCGAAAAGATGTTGTGATGAGAATCAGGAAGATAGTTGACGGGTTCGAGTTGATTTTGGAATTCGTGAATTGATTTTTTTAATAGACATGTTAGCTTGGGCAAGATAAACATTTGATGCTTCCGGATTTTATAAAGAAGCTAATGGGAAATTGAATGAGTAGAGTCACTTCGAAAGGCGGAACCCATTATGTGACAGGATAGCTTCATTAACCCAGGTGACCCTTCTTTAAACATCATCTCTGACCCTCAAAAAGCTTAAATTGTCTTTCTTCGTATGTATGGAATTTTCTTAAAAATTGCAATTTTGGGTGCGTTTTTTTCTGCGTAACCGTGTAGGGTCCCTGCCCTGGTTGCGCAAATAAACCCTCTAGGTTTTTTTTTTGTACACTTTTTTTACGAGCACTTTCGGTAGAATCATCTCTGAACACCACTACAAAAATGGAAAATAATTATAAATAGTATCTTTTACAATACAGAGCTTCAAACTTGATAAAATCACGTAATTTTAACGTTTTTTTTTTTTAGCAAATTTTAACCTTCCACGGCCGCCAAACCCACCCCCGGAAGCTTGTCAGACTTCTCATTTTCGTTCGATCAATCGTAAAAGATCTACCGTTAGTACTTATAACGTAACCAAACGGCTACCATCTCCCAAACTATTATACATAATATCAAATTTTCCAAATCTGCCAGACGAACTTCGTACAGGGCAAATTTAGAAAATTCTTAGTGCAATTACTGATGTCATCTAAAATCATATTTTATTGTTTCCGCCGCTAAAAGTCCACCGTAGCTAGGAATATAAACTTTTTTCAATATATCGATATATTTTACCATATGATATCGAATGCTCTGTATCGAAATCGATATTAAATTTATCGTTTGAAATATATCGTTAAAGGAGTTTTTTTCCAAGTTGTATAAGTCAATTGATGTTCTATGTTTCCATAATGATGTCAAACCAAAAATTTCAATTTTCAATTATTAGGCTCAGTGCGTGAACATAAGCCCCATGTCCCTTTCGGCTGGTTCGTAGGTGCGAGTCCCACCGTGGTCATGGTTATTTGTCTTGTTTTCCCCCCTGTGGTGTGGGGCGTAACAATAAGCCACAGCCTTAGACTAAATGGGCAGGATTAGTTGAAGCGCTGTAGTTCACATGGGGTTAAAGCAGAACATTCTTATTTCGCGAATAAGAGGAGAATTCTCTTTATCACATATAGGTACTAAGATCGGTTTTTCGTGCGAAATCTCATACAAAACTGTCAAAAGTTGGGTTCGCACGAAAATTTTTTCCAATATTTATCTGAAGTTATATATCGGATATCGATATATCATTGCCATTCCTGACCGTGACATAACCCGGAGAAATGGTTGGTTGGTTGTTTGGTTTGTAATGCAATTGTGGCACAATGCCAAAGAAAATTAGAGGAAATTATATTGGAAACGAGAGGCATGATGCCAACTTGAAAAGGAACAAACAGAAAAATAATATAAAACAGGGAATATGAGTATTCTGTACTCTGTTTTCGATATATTTCCTGGCTTCGAGTTCATTCATTTTATTCGGGATGTTATATTAATGAATATTACTTTGGAAAGTCTTGAAAAGATGCCAACAAACCAGTGCACAATTGTAAAGGAGTTGGTGTGTTTTTTTTTGTGTGGATTATTTACGAGGCAGTGTACGAGAAATTAGTAGAAATCGGAACAAATTTGTATTGAATTTATTAAGATCCGGAGCGATTTTTTAACCGCACCATTTTAAAAACATTACGGCTATTGCAAAATATTTATTAAAATTTGACAGCATCACGGGCAATTAACCAAATTGAATGAGGAGTCTTAGACCAGTTAACTCGATGTCTCGACTACGAGTTAGCTATCCATCAATACCGTCTCATCATTATTTTGCGTCTTAGTTGGTTTCAGATCCTCTTCTTTCGAACGAATTTCCAGAACTCTGTAAGTCGGAACTTCAAATTAGAATAATTGCCCTGAAGATGCCGGCAATTAAATCCTTGGACGTGCCGCCGGCTACTTGAAAAACTGTAGTGGGGTAGCGCACATCTATCAAGGAGCTCGGTGACTTTTATAACATCACTCTGTGCTGGACTCCGGGGCATAATGGCTTCAGCTGTAACTGTAAGGACGAGCTGGCTTCGAAGGGCACGACTAATGTGGACAAGGGGTGTTTTCGAACTGTCAATGTACCTATAGAAGTTTGCAAGAAACTAGTCAAGACAAGCGTTCTGAGTTGCGCTAACATCGGATGGCTAAATTGAAATACCGGCAACATTATCAGACAAGTTTGGCCAAACCTCGATACTAGCCGCTCCTCAGAGCTGTATCTCAGGAAGGTCGTGGGGATCCTTACGGGGCATTATCCGATGAACACGTTAAGCGTCTGCGGCTTCCCTACAATGAATATTACTGAAGCTGTGAAGACGAATAGGAAGAAACTGTACATTCATTCATCCCGTGTACCTGTCCTGCGATGGCCGGCAAAAGAAAGGATACTTTGGGATCCTTCTGTCTCATGGATCTTGATGACTTGTAGGACTTAAGTGCCGGTCATTTACATCGCTTCATTGACAGATCCGGATGGTTCGACGATTAGACTCTCATGGTTTCGAGGTGGTGAGGTGTCACAACGGACCCAGTGGGAGCCTATGTGTGCTGTCCTCTTCACGGCAGCCTCTATAACCCAACCTAACTTTACCGTGTGTAACTGTCGACCACGAAATGGTTATAGACTATATTAACCACCCTTTCCCCCGCCCCAAGGGCGTGTTTAGGCAATCGAAAGAAAAATATATCCAAGAAACCTAGATAGTATCACATCCATAGTTTTTTGTTCTGTTGAGACTTAGGATGACACTCCCGATGCCGCTTAAGTCCAAACTGAGTCTTCATCGGTAAGGAGGTCAGAAGGAGTCTAAGCAATATGAAATATGCATTGTCTATTACACGGGAGAACAATTTTGACACTTTTTTCTGTTTTTTTTTTGAATTTTGCACCTAATTTATAGTAAAACGGCCTTGCTGATTCCAAAAATGCAGTCCGTTTTTCCCCTATACGTCAGGTTTTCGAGATATCGTTTGTTTTTTAATTTTACGGAAAATTACAAAAGGCCCCCTTAAAAAACAACTTTTTTTAAAAGCTACGGGGCTGCATCCTTGTGCAGGACCTTCTAGTACCTGTATACAATAAAATTAAAAGCAATAAGAAAAAGTAATTTCTCGCTACCTGGATTGTTTGTTAAAAGTTGTGAAATTCTTCGACCATTTTTAAGGCTCTTTTATGTAAAAAAAATGTATTTAAAAGCCTCTGTTCCAGTATATTACTCTATTATTGTGCTCTTAACTTGTGTAATGGAAGCCTCTACTATCCCTCGTCGAAAGTGTCTCAACGCTCCGGACTCATTTTGCTATATATGTGGCAGTTATACATTTCTAAGTCAGAGGACAAAAATAGGCCCCTTTGTTCACCAGGCATATCTTGCCTACTTCAAAACTCCAATTTGCAATCAGGATAAATGGTGGGTCCCTCATAAAGTGTGCAGGTGCTGTGTCACACATTTGAGGTCCTGGACGAAAGCAGAACGACTTCAGTTGCCATTTGGTGTTTTCAAAGCTTGGCTGCAATATGAGCATCAAAGTCCACTTTTTACACAGTCATCTAGATGAATTTCCGGAAAATCTTGGAGCTGTGAGTGATGAGCAGGGAGAGCGATTTCATCAAGATTTAAAAATCATGGAAACTCGATATCAAGGCAGATGGGATGCGAATATGATGGCGGACTATTGTTGGAGCATACAACGGGACTGTCCTGAAATTGAACGCTCCAGGAAAAGCTACAAACGAAAATTTTTGCCATAATTTTTTTTAGTTCTTAGGTAATATTGTTAAGATGTAAAATCAAAATTTATAAATAAAAAAATTGTAACGAGTTTCGTTTGTTTTGATTTCAATGAAGGGAAGGTTTGTACGGGGGCCAAAATTTGAGCCCCCTGTATCTCAAAAACTGGACGTATAGGAGAAAAACGGTTAGCATTTCCGGATTCTACGACCAAAAATTAGCTAGAAATGAATATCAAATCGAAATAAACAAAATGCTGTTCCCCCGTGTTATCCCACAGAAGAAACACATTGGGCGCGTTATTTTGTACTCCAGTTAAGGTTAATTTGGGTCATGGTTAAGCGCTGTGCAAAAAAAAGCGGTCCTGGTCCCCCTACTCGGCTAAGTGTCAAAGCGCAATGGACCCCTGGCGTCAATTTAGTTTTTCATACTCAATTGCCCTAACCCCTTGTGGGGCATAGCACGTCAACTGTTCCATGTAGCTCAGTTCACGTTCCGTTGGCATAAACTGGTTTCGGAGAATGCAGTTGCCAGCATGCACCTCCTGCACATCCATGGCCACGAACGTCGTCGTGGACGGGATTCGAACCCGAAACGCCGGTAGTCAAATATGAGACTGATGCCTCAACACACTGCACCACCGGTCGCCCCAAATTAAACTACGAAAATTCCTAAGTTTTCCATAATAAATTCGCCATATCCCGATGTAAGCGCCATCTTTTGACATATCTATCTAGTACAGGTTTATTAACCCGTAGAGCTATCAAGGTTAATTCAGGTTAACGCATTGTTGTAATTGTGTGTTGTTAACCCGAATTAACATCCACTGGAGTACAAAAGAACGCGCCTATTATAAGTATATGAAATCCAGAAGGTATTCAAATTGTCAAATACGAGTAAAGATAAAATTTTTGCTCATAAAAGTAAAGTATCACCGACAGTTTTTTTGGCGTATGCATCAATATAAGCAAGAATATGGGTCAAGTTTAATGATCCAATGCGATGTACCGAGGCTATCAAAATCCAATTATTGTAGATATCTGGAGGTTCAAAGACTTTTGAATCAAACAAATAGGCTTATTACAATAGTATCATTGAAATAGTAAACAATTAACTATAAAAAAAAGTATATACTCATACAAAAGTGCCCGTTTTTTTTAAATATAATATATTTTTTTGGGTTTCAGTCCAACCGACAAACGATAACCTAAGGTCAAGTACATTATTTTAAAATGCATCAAACATGCTACAATATAAAAATCAACATTCAGATCGATTGCTTAAGAGTATCGTCCCAAAACTAAAATGTTAGTTAAACTAATATAGAAAATTTGCCAACGGTCTCTTGACCGTCTATAATCACGCTATGTAATAATAATCGCGTAATAAAAAAAGAACCCAGTTAAAGAAGACCAACCAAGGACGGAGTATGCAAACTAATGGATGAAAGCAAAGCAAAAAAAAAAAAATAAAAACAACATTGCAAAAATTCAGAATAGTAATAGCTCTGAATTAATCGAGTTGAAACATATATTTTGCAATGTATTCGCTAATATTACATAAGTCTCTGTAATATTTTCGCTTAATCTTCTCCGCTGCAATGAACTGGTAGCTGCTTGAATAAAAAAAGTATGTACTCGTATTATTATTGTAGCTGGATACGCAAATTATTATGAACATTACTTCAATTTTGGATGGATTTGATAATGGCATGGATAGGGGAAGAGGTGTATTGAGTGATCAGTAGGTCTTTTTTTATTGTTTGGTAAATATAGCTTCGGAGCACAAGCAGGTTGCCTTTAAAGAAGAGATGCTTTGGTCATATTTCTGGTATCAATAAATATGTATCTTTCAAAAACATAGTTTTCCTGAATTTCATCGTAAGTTGGGTAAAACTCTGAGAAGTCTAATTCAACATTTTCAAGTATTTTGCGACATTTCTGGAGGGGTTTTTGTCGCAGCCTAAGTACTCAATTGCCCTAACTCCTTGTGGGGCATAGCGCGTCAACTGTTCCATGTGACCCAGTTGACGTTTCGTTGGCATAAATTGGTTTCGGAGAATGCAGTTGCCAGCATGCACCTCCTGCACATCCATGGCCACGAACGTCGTCGTGGACGGGATTCGAACCCGAAACGCCGGTAGTCAAACATGAGACTGATGCCTCAACACACTGCGCTAAAGGTCGCCTTAGTGCCGATAGTGTGGTATCACAAAAAAAATGCAAGACTAAGATTTTCGGGACTGGAAGCGGATCCTTGAACGCTTAGAAGATCACGAAAAATCGTTGGGACAGCCCAAATTACATGTAGGCTGGACGCGACGGACGGAGGCATTTGTTTTTGGGTATTATTTTAAGGGTAGATGTACATTTCAATTGAACTCATTTGTTTTCCATTTCATTGAACGGCGATCAATTATTTCCCCTTTGATCGCTGACCAAACAAATTTTTTAGGTATATTCCTATTTCACCGGGTGACGCATCGTGATTTGCGTCTTGGCTAATAGTGGCTTGGCCGCTGTAGTCTATAGAGCGAGCGAAGCGAGCGTTCTAGGGTGGAACACTGAGGGTTGCAACCCAGTGGCGTGGCGTCCATGGAAGCAAGGGAAGCATTGCTTCCCTTATATTTGGCGATTGGTGGAAAATTTTCTAAATAATTTTTTCTGAATCGCGCAAAAAAGTCGCGAAAAAAACTCTTCGTCACAGTCTATGTAAATAAAAGTTCCAAAGAAACTAATCGCGAATATCTTACACAGCCGAATTGGTAACACCGCGAAAACCACCACACCACACCAAGAAGAAGACACATGGAAGCATATCAAAATTTGCATCTATGAGCGTTTATTTTTTTCCCCAGTAAACCTACTGTGTCGCGATAAAAAAAAATTCACGTACACGGTAGGTTGGAAGCACTCAGGAATTTGCTTCCAAGTTCCCCTCACATGTAGTCTGCTGGCGCATGGACGCTGGGGAACTTTTCTTCCCATTTCCTCTTTGTTCGTATTTTCTTGTGGACTGAAAATATTTGCTGTGTTGCAATGCGTATGTGATGTGCTATATGAGTTTCACAAGGGTTACCAGAGTAGGATAGGAATTGAATTGTGGAAAAAGTTTCGATTTGAAATATAATGGCTTCATGGTTAAAAATTATTATTGGTAAATTCGAGAAGAAGTGATTTCGCATAGAATTATTAGTGTATACGAGTATTAGTAAGAGACGAACTCAATTATAGGGATATTTATGCATATTTCAATAACTTATATCTAATCGAAAACCATTTAACGGAAAATTCCAAGAAAAAATAAGTGGGAGATAGTAATACTGCCTCAAGTCATTGACGTCACAAGGAATTGAATGAGCCGTTAAATTTAAAACTCATTTGCTCTAGTGTAGTGCTTTAGTGTAGTGCGATTTGTGTGCTTTTTGTTGGTGAAAAGGTGAAGGGGTTTTTTAATCGGTCTAGGTGCTTATAATTGCTTATAGTGTTTTGATTTGTTTTTAAAGTAGCATGGATCAATATTGTGTTGTTGATGATCTTTTTCGATTGTCTTTTGGATCTCGATCTTTCGCAGAAAAAAAAGACATTATCGAAAAGGGTCGACCGAAACCGATTTTGGAAATTGTTTCTAAAACAAAAAGATGTACTAGGCATTTTACTGCTAAGATTTATGAAGATACGGAATGGATTACCGGTTGTAAGACCAAGCAAAAATTATTTTGTTGGCCATGCTTGTTATTTTCAAATGATTCAAATGTTTGGCGAACTACCGGGTTTTGTGACTTAAATAATTTACATAAAGCTGTGGACAGGCATGGTACGAAAAGCGTTGATCATTTAAAGTCAGTACTTCTTCTTTCCAAGTTCGGTTCCGGTCCTAGAATTGAAGAATTATTAAGTAGCCAACATAGATCTTCAATAATATTGCACAATGAGAAAGTTTCGAAAAATCGAGATATACTAAAAATGCTAATTGACGTTGTGTGCCATTTAGGATGTCAAGAACAGGCATTTCGTGGTCACAATGAAAATGTGAATTCTTGCAATAGGGGAAATTACGTTGAACTTTTAAATCTTTTAGCTAAATATAATCCGGACTTGCGAGCTCACTTGGAGCAAGCGACTGTTTTTTCCGGAATATCAAATTATATTCAAAACGATCTCATTAGTAGCATTTCTAAAATTTTATTAAAACAGATTTATAATGAAATTCAGCAAACTAAATTTATAGCAATAATATTAGATGAAACAACCGATGTTTCATGTCGTTCTCAACTCTCAACAACCTTTCGTTACATTACTCCTTCCGGTGAGGTTAAAGAAACTTTCATAACTTTTACAGATATTTCTGATGATCAGACTGCGTCGCGTTTATTTGACCATGTTTTAGATGTTGTTCAAAAATTCAATTGCGGTAACAAACTTATTTGTCAAAGCTATGACGGGGCTTCGGTAATGTCTGGTAAAATAACTGGATTACAAACACGTGTAAAGGATGTGTATAAAAACGCAATATATATTCATTGCTTCGCTCATCGGTTAAATTTAGTTTTATCTAAATCATGCGATAAAATACGCGAATGTCGAATTTTTTTTCAATCTATTACTTGTTTTTCAACATTTTTTAATCATTCAACAAAGAGAACAGTTGCACTAGATTTATTCCTCAAAAAAAGGCTTCCAAAATTAGCTCCAACACGTTGGACTTTTAATGGTCGATTAGTTTTAACCATTTTTGATAATTTAGATCAATTAAAAGAACTCTTTGAATATATCATTGAAAATGAGAGTGGAAAGTGGGATGGCGAGACCGTTAATAGCGCAAGGGGACTTCTTGTTTTACTTACAGATTTTCAGTTTGTTTTCCTGCTCAATGTTTTTTCTAAAATTTTTCCACAAACCGACGTACTTTTCGATATATTTCAAAGTAAACAAACTGATATAATGTACTGCATTCAAAAAATTACAGATTTTGAAAATCAACTTCAATCGTTAAGAAATAGTTTCACGGAAATTTGGACCCAAACCACATCTATTTGCGAAACTCCACAACGCCGGAAAAAAGCCAGGTGCCTTGCTGACAGTAATGAAAATGTTGAACTATTCTTTACACGTATTTATGTCGAAATTATAAAATAGATAATATTACCGCAGAAATAAATTCAAGATTTTCATCCTTAGCAAGTTTCACATTTTTAAACCTATTAGATTCTTCTAAATTTAACCAATATTTGAAAACATTTCCGGACAATCTTTTACTAAATTTAACTAAAACTTATGCTGATATATTTGACCATATTTCATTAAAGACTGAACTCATTGTGCTTTATTCTGATTCTGATTTGCAGGGAAAATCTTTTCAAGGTATTTTTAACTATTTCATTAATAACAAATTAAAAGATAGCTTCACACAATTTTATAAATTAATATGTTTAGTTTTAACATTACCAGTAACCAGTGCGTCCGCAGAGCGCAGTTTTTCTTGCTTAAAAAGGATTAAAACGTATCTTAGAAATTGTACAGGCGAACAACGGCTTAGCGACTTGGCAATAATGTCAATTGAAAAGGTTTTCCTTAAATCATGTTTGTGTGAGCAAAGTTTTTATACAGATATTATAGATGAATTCGCAAAAAAAGAAAGACGAATAGAATTAAATTACGAATAATAGTATGTACGGATCTTATTATTTATTTTGACTTGTAATATATTTATTGCCCAATTATTATTATTTTATTTTACTCACTAACTGTGATTTTTTAAATAGTAAATAGTTGAATTATTTTTAATTTTTATTGTATTGTTATTGTTTTTATTATTCAAATTTTGATTCGCTGAACATGATTACTTTCTTTATGAGTGTATGGATATTTATTTTGCAATTTTTTTGCTATTGTTGTTATTGTTATAGTAGTTCTAATAATTCGAATATGCTTTATTTATATACTTATAGTTACAGCTTTGCTTTTTTGATAAGTCTACCAACATATAATTTTTACAATTATTTATTTAAAAGTAAATTATTATATATTGGTAGCATGGGAATTAAAATGCTGATAAAATACAGTATACCTACTCTCACGTCCCCGTTCGTGATTCCTGGGTGCTTTTATATTAGAAATGTTAAAAGTAGCTAACGAGAGGGGTTCAATTAATACGCAGTAAATTTGTGGAAAGCATAATAATAGTAAATTTTTAATACCAATTGCTTCCCCTAGTTGAATTATCACGCCACGCCACTGTTGCAACCGCTTAAGCAGCGGAGCTCGCGTAGCGATCAGAGCCCATACAAGGAAAGTGCGAAATTATCTTAATTCAAAACCCACTATTAGTTAAAGACACTGGTTCGCGTCTTTGACGCCCGGCGAACTAAGAATGTTCGAATTTTTCGAAAGCTGGTAGCTAAGGGACGTTGCGCAGGATTAAATAAATCTTCGGAGATCGTCGTTGAACATATCCATTATAAACTATGCGAACAGCGTTTACTTCCACGAACTAGCCGGTTTCTTTCCGCAAATGCTCACAAGGGGGATGTTTATTCAAAATATACATAATTTTGGAGAAAGCTCAAACGTTGTGTGAGCCGAACTGACCGTGAATGAGAATAATTGATCACAAGTTGATCAATAGAATATTGGCGTCTAGCCGTCTGCATGTATGTAATTCGGCCTTAAAAGCAACTGTGAATAGGCAAAATGTGTTCTGAGGGTTTCTTTACAGTATGCCAAGGTGTCAATTTGAATAGCAAAAAACGGATGCGTGAAGAAATTATTCTCGAACATCTGTTGTCGATATTAACGTATAGGCATCTTGAGGCTCGTCTGACAGGTTGTCCATAAAAAAAACCATGGAAACTTTTAGGGTCTTTTAAAATTTTTTCGAAATCTTCGTCATGCGTGCATACCTGCGTCACGTTTCCGAAAGTCAAATCACTTACCATTATGTGGAAAAAGGTTACAAAATGAGCTCATAAATCTCTTAGGCGACAACTTCCTCAGATATATCCTCCAAAAAGTTCACATCTCGTTATTACTTTATAATTTTTTATTGGATTACACTCCAGATATCAGCCGATCAGAACAGATGACGTTCACGGTGACATTTGTGGAGATCAAGATGTAATCGGCCATGTCAGAGAACACTGCATATTTTTGTTATTGACATATTCAACAGGTAAAGGGCTAACAGATCCGTTGCTTTAAGGACTATCTGAAAATGGTTTGAAAGTGGAGGACTGTCGAGTTTTGTTATTATGTTTGAATTTTGATTTACTTAATAATAAAATCCAGTCTACTATAATTGATTATTAGGTATATTCCTATTTCACCGGATGACACGAAGCAGCGTGGTTCGCGTCATGGGTAATCGTGTTTTTACTGCTCTAGCGTATAGAGCGAGCGAAGCTAGCTTTCTAGAGCTGTATATTGAAGCTAAGAACCACTTAAGCCGCGAAGCTCGCGCAGTGAACGGGACAATGGGAGTGCAAAATCACTCCCTATTGATGAAAGACGCGTAGCCCGGTCAACTAGAATGTAATTCGCAAGTTTTAAATTTTTGTAAGTCCTTAGCTTAGAGCATTTAAAATATATATGTATGTATTGTTAACAAAAAAAGGGAGCGCCATTTTCGCCTTTTGCCCGGGCGCCAATTTTGATAGGGCCGGCACTGGGTGTATGTATTATAGTAACCTTCTGTTTCATTCCATATGTATGTATATTTAGGTCACTAGCAATACAAAATATGTATAGACGCACTTTCAAGTGTTTGATTTTGCCCATCTCTTTCCTATGAAAACCATTTGAAAAGCCAATAGCCTCTTCAAATGTATACACTCATGCGGTATCGACATACATACATACATATTTTCTTCAAGATCACACAATACGCTGTACGCTGCAGAAGCGTTATTGTAATCGGAAACCGCAGTTTTACTTTTAAACAATTTTGCGAATTACTCATATAATGTGCTCAGTACATGGCCTGACTATGGCTCTCATGCCCATAGTACGTGTGTACTATGTACCATCATCATACACACAATCGACCATTGTTGTTAACTGCGTAATGGCGTCATGGTTTCCATAAGTGCAGTGTCAGTTCTACAAGTACAGTACGGACGGGTACAGCCTGGGAAAGATACTGAACTGAAGTAAAAACGCCGCGGCTGACGTTTGTTTGCGTCTCTAGAAAAATTATTGGTGAAATCAATTTGCGTTCCCATTGTTAATTTGAGTGCTAATATATGAAAAGAGAAGTCTTCAAATAGACATTTCCAACTGTATTGTGGACTTCCTTTATGCTTTCAATGCCGAAAAATTAGTTGAATTATTTGCTGGCAAACTATTTGATTAGGCCGACGTTGGAAAATAACCGTGGTAATTGAGTAAATTTGTGGAGAGTGGTATCGATGGTTTTTAGGTAATTTCGGAAGCTTACTGAAGACAGTGATAAATAAGTATTTTTTTTTTAATCAGAACGTTCACACGTTTTTATTTTTCAATTATTCATTTGAGGGAGAACGTATCGATATCGGTGACCTTAAGAGGTAAGGTAGAATGGTTTATAGTATTATATAGTAGTATTTTGTATTTTATAGTATTATTCCAACATTTTAATCCCATTGAAGAAAAAATTATGAAACTCCTAAAAATAGGCCTTTGATTTCGGAGATGACTTCATTGTTAGACGAAATCCGCTTTTGTCCGAGCCATTTTTATACCCTAGACTTTTAGTATAGGGTATATTGTTTTTGTCACGACGGAAATATGTAACACCTTAAAGGAGGCTCCGGAGGTATAGCAATGTATATATATAAATGATCAGGGTCACCTCCTGATTCGATTTAGCCATGTCTGTCTGTCTGTCCGTCTGTCTGTCCGTTCGCACGATAACTTTCGATAGAATGAAGCTAGAGTCTTGAAATTTTGGTCAGATGTTGGAAGTATGATCTAGTTGGTTGGTATTGAAAATGGGCATGATCAGGCCAAGAGAACGCCTATCTCCCCTACATATGTAAAATACTTAAATGTATCCATAACTCCCGATTAAATAAACATGAAAAGCTCTAGCTTTGGTAGATTGCTCGCGAGGGTGATCTTATACTCTCTTGGAAAAATAAAATCGATCAGTTGAAAACTAACGGGAATTTTCTTACAAAGAGCCCCGTACTACCCTACTTTTCAGGTTTTTTGTCCATAACTCTTGAACAAATTGACGTAGACATCTGATTTTTGGTATGTAACCCTGAGGTGAGAAGTTGCTTGGATTTTAGTAAGTTGGGTATAATCAGATCAAAGGAACGCCTATCTCCCCTACAAAATTCAAAAAATTAAATATTACTTTAATTACGATAACTTTCGATAGAATTACACTAACGAGTTGAAAATTTGGCAGCACGTTGGTAGTAACATCCTATTAGTTGGTATTGAAAATGGGCAAGATCCGACCTAAGGAACCCCTACCTCTCCTACAAATGCAACTTCAAATAAACGATAACTTTTGAGAGAATGAAGCCAGCGACTTTAAATTTTGGTCGAATGTTTGAACTGAGATTGATTTAGTTGGCATTAAGGATGGGTTAGATCCGACCTAAGGAGCCCCTACCTCCCCTAGAAATAAAATTTTAAATAAGCGATAACTTACAACAAAATGAAGCTAGCGACTTGAAATTTTGGTCAAATATTTGTAGTAGGATCCAGTTGGCTAATACTGAAAATACGTAAAATTCGACCAATGAAACCCCTGCTTCCCCTACAAATAAAACTTCAAATAAGCGATAACTTTCGATAGAGTAAAGCTAGACACCTGAAATCTTTTTTTTAATGTTTGTAGGGTGATCTAATTGGTTGGTGGCTATGATGGGCAAGATCCGATCCAAGGAACTTCTACCACCCCTACAAGTGAGACTTCAAATAAGCAATAACTTTCGATAGAATGAAGCTAGCGACTTAAAAAATTCGACAAATATTTGTAGAATGGGTTAGTTAATTGATTTTTAGAATGGCCAAGATCCTCATGTATGTATGCCAACCTCCCCTATAAACTGGCCATATAGGAAACTTACTTTTAATGCATATGGTCGTTGCCAATTGGTACTTTTGGTATCCCCACTAGGTCTGTAGAAGTCTAGGGTATACACGCTTCGGACTCCGGGCCGAAGCGAAGCTTC
Organism: Chloromyia formosa; assembly: GCA_964017055.1. Classification (NCBI taxonomy): domain Eukaryota; kingdom Metazoa; phylum Arthropoda; class Insecta; order Diptera; family Stratiomyidae; genus Chloromyia; species Chloromyia formosa. The sequence continues at coordinate 11,734,959 of OZ024818.1, read as the reverse complement.
TGCCTGGTTTTAAATTAGGAAATAACTAAAAATCGGAAGGAGTGGGGGGGGGGGGGGGGGCAAATTTGGTGAATAAAGTGGATGGGGTAGCGATTCGTAGTGTTATTGGGCTAGTTTTGTTGTTACGATTTGGTACGAATGAGCTGATGTCATGCCATGGTGAAAATCACTGTGATCTTTGTCAATTCAGTGTCAAATCGGCTCACTAAGCCAGGATAGTACTACCCTGTGATGATCCATCCTTTCTCCAAAAAAAATTCATAACAATAATCCCTCGCGAATCCCAAAAGACACTGGCCATAACCTTTTCGGTGGATGGTACTGTGTTTGCCTTCTTTGAAGCAGGTCTTCGGGTAAAACCCACTGTTACGACTGCTTCTTCGTCTATGGTGTGTAGTGGTGAATCCATGTTTTATCAACAGTGACAAAACATCGAGGAAACTCTTTCGGGTTGCCATTAAACATATCCAAACAGTGCTTCGAAGTAGTCAGGCGATTTCGTTTTGTTAATTTGTGAGCAAATGCGACAGTGACATTTTTTGGATACCATCACTTGATTTACTTACGATCTCAGCTTTCTATTCAATCTTCATTTGGAGGCCTCCTAATACGATATCATGGATTTTGTGAACCATATCCTCAGTGCTCACTCCAATCGGGCGAATAGGGCGCTCGGTGGCCGTGATCGTTTGGTCACCGCTCTATGATACGAGTTCAAATCTTGGCGCGATCAAAAACTGCCTGTGGGTACTAATAGAACTCTCACAGTGCTCCGAGCTTGTCAGTATAAAGACGGCCGGAAAGAAAAGTAGATATGTTATCGAAACGTCAACAAGGCAAGGCATGGAAATGGTAGAGATGTTGACGCGCCCATGCCCTGGAGAGGTCAAGGCAATTACCATAACGTCAAAAACGGATGCTCGGCTCCACTTAAATTCATTTAGCCACTTTTTTATGGTTGTAATCGAAGGGGAATTATCTTTATAAATGGCTTGCAACCTTGCTTCAATTTGCTCATATGTGCCGAAATCACTGACCAATTTTGTTCTTGTTCATGCCCTTTCAGCAGGCCAAAAAGAAATAAGAAACCTGGATGATGGACGAGGGAGCTTGAATTTTACAAAGCGGTATGTAGGAATTATCCAGGATGTATTCGGATTGGCTCTCATACCAAAGACATCTAGGGGAGTGCAGGAAAGATTTGAGGAAAGCCAAACGAAGCTCATGGATGATCGTATGAGAGCGCATTGACGGATCGTGCGAGACCTCTAGACTGCGGAAAATCCTATCGAAAGTCCATCTATGCCTAGCTATGGTCTGAAGCAAGATGGATCCCGAGTAGGTTCTAATGAAGAGACTCTGGGAATCTAAAATGCTTAGCACGCAGTCTCCAGATAGTTAATATGTGATCACTGAGTATGCCCACGCACAGGAAAACCGAATGGCTTCGTGCAACTCCGAATCGAAAGAATTTCCGAAGCAAAAAGTTCTCTGGGCAATATGCAGCTTCGAAACCTTTAAGTCTGGCATCATAACGGCAGTTGTACAATATGCTTCGGACCTTATTGTGGCATGGGCTGAAACCGTTTTGAAAGTATTTCTAAACCTGGTCTGTACTCCCCAAATATGGACGGTAGTAAATTTGGCCTTTATTCCCAAGGCAGGGAAGAGTTCTCACATACGCCCAAAGGATTTAAGACCCATTTGTATAACAACCACTAAACACCATTCCAGTACAATTACTCTCGGCCTCACAGCATGTCTATTGTGAGGGTAGATCTGTGGATACAAGGCTCCACTATATCATTAGTCACACTAATGTACAAATTCACGTGATGTTTGCTACCAGAGTTATTTGTTCCAAATTTGGGATATCCTCTCAACGCAGAAGTGTATGCATGGGTTCTCCGCAAGTTGGTGTGCTTTCTCTCCTCCTTTGAAACATAGCGGTCAATAGGCTGCTGTTTGACCTAGAGGAGGTAGGTTGCGGATGACATCTGTATTTTCTTTTCAGGTTGCCTAACATCCTTAGTGAGAGTAAGGTAGCACTGAATGCCACTATTTTGGCAAACTGGGCCAAAAACTGCGGTCTCATTGTTAACCCAATCAAAATCAAGCACATTCTATTGATAAGGAAACATCGTCTGCCTCCGTTGAACCATCTATATCCGTACTAGCGGACGTGAGCCTATCATTCATGGACAAGGCGAGATTCCTAGGTCTTGTACTAGATAGAAAGCTAAACTGTTAGCTGAATATTCAGGAGCCCGCCAGCAAACCAACCATAGCACTTTATTGTTGCAAAAATACCATAGGCAAAAAAGGAGGTGTGCCTCACATAAGAAAAAAGGTTTTTGGACAGTTAATACATGTTTTTTTTTTGTCTTGTATTATATATTTTATGCGAATAACGCGATTCTCTCTTTAGTTATATGATTATGGCTTGATGTGTGTCGGCAATGTAGCGTATTGAAGTAATAGAGTCAGGCCAATTCGAAACCTCCCACCTATCGCCGTCACTGAGCGAGCGTACAAGCACACGTCCACACTGACAACTATTGTCGGGGATTATATTCCATACGTCAGGTATGTCTACAGAGCAATGAGATCCCTTTTCCACAAGCTTCGCTACGCTGGGAAGCTCTTGATGATTATGATAGGTTGGATCTTGGTACTTGTGGAAAATATGAACTTACATGAATTTTCCCGAAAATTAAAATTGTTCTTTCTTCGAGATACGTTTACTTTCCGAATTATCAAAAAATGCCTCGTTTGAAAAGTAAAACAGGTAAGACGAGAGCATATTTTAATGACATCTCGGGACTAATCAGTTTAAATAGTATTAGTTTTGACAGGCTGTTCCTATAAAGTTAGTCAGTCCGATCCAGCCCAGCGTGGGGTGACATGGTTTTATATTTTTATCTTTTTTTTTGTTTTTATTTTATCGAAATCTATATTTAGAAAGGAACAGCAAACCTACATAGTATTATCTTGAGATCGTACCCCGAAATTTTATTAAAATTCGTAGAACCCATATCGAGTCAAAGTAATGTACATATTTCCAACAAATTTTCCATCAAATACGAATTCACATTGTGTATTATTTTCTTGCACAAAATTATCGTAATTATGGTTCATTAGTATCTTTAATGTGTTACGGTCAATGTTTTTCTAATTTGGCATTTGGGCATGACGAGGCGATCAATGTCAGTGTTTTAAACAACACCCGTGGTATGATGTCGCAAGAATTCATTATGCGAAACTAAATCGACAACACCTCTATTACGGATCGGATTCTATAAGGTCACCTATTAGCAAATATCAATTATTTCATTAGCTTCACTGGGGCATAGGTATTGTATTTGAGTCGAGTATCCCCACCCCTGCACTTCGAACCACTTCATCACCATCTCCAAATATGAACAATTTTCAATTCGTTTTCAAACAAGATCTAATTAATCGTTGCCTCTAATTGCTTTAGTGCAGTAGTTTCGTATTAGATTTGTTTTGCAATGAATTTATATACGAGTGTGTACTGTGCACAATACTGTGAAAATACACATACACAAAGCGAATTATGCAATTTTAATGCTGGATTGCCGGCTATGAAATCCGCGTCCAATTATAGACACTATGGTGGTCAGTCATCTACAATAGAGAATGACCATTCGCTCGACCATCAGAAACGAACATATCTAAACATTGGGGAAAATCCGTGTTTTAAGTAGTCGTACATTAAAGTATAAGGCACACGATTGGGGGTGAAATGTGGCAAATAAGTGACAAGTGCCCGATGTGTAATTGGATACCTCCCAGTGCTTCCGAAGCCACATCAATTGCTGATCCACAACAAAGTTGTACGGTTGTCAGACGTGAATGCGGTTTTCAAATTCACACCATTCGCGCGTTGATACACATAAAACACCTGCCAGGTGATTTTTAATAAGATTATCTGGTTATTATGTGTGGCGGATTGTGTTAAACCGCCATCGCGGTCACCTGTGGATTTGTATGATGGATGAATCGTATAATGGTCACTGCGGAAACTAATTAGCTTTCAACGTAACGGTCGCACAGCGAGTGATGCACGATGGGCATTTTCAAGCGGACAAAGTGACCTGCTGCTTATTAACCACAATTTTGAACAAATAATGCAGAAATTATCAACACGAATCTAGGAAAATCAGTAATAGCGCAAAATTGAGATACGGTTGCACTGTCATATTTGTCCGTAAGTGCTCTTTATTGGCTCCATGCACCAATTTCGTCAATTGACGATTGATGATTGTTCGCTGTATTCTAAATTTATTCTGTGGAGTATCTCTCTGTTTTGGATATTTAATAATAACACAAATAATATATATATAGATTTATTATTCGAATTTTGACTAAACTTACTCGTTTTTCATTCTGGCTGTTCACTAATTGACATAATTTTAGTACAATTACCTTTGAACCTCAAAACAATTTTTTGTTGGTATCAGAGCTTTTATTGCATAGTGTGTTTTACTCGGGAAATATGATCTAAATTTTCATGGATTTTTATATTGCTATGCTACTGTTTTGTACGTTACAACATTCGATGACTGGCAATTACGGGAGTAATTTCGAGAATTAATAAAAAAAGAACAATTTTGAGAAAAAAAAACCAACGACTACAACAAAAGCAACAAACGGTTGAGTAAACTTCATGGAAAAATCATCATCAATTTCAGTGTACTCGTAAATAATTAAATGCAATTTCGCAGACATGCTTTTATGGTAGATAAAGCGAACGATTGTTAGATAAGATGGTATACGTAATGTTAGCTTCCAGTTGAGGTTAATAGTAGACCTGTTCCTAAAACTGGTACACCGGTTTGGTACCGGCTATTTCAGCACCGGTACCTATCTCGACGGGTACCGGTTTTTTACGAATATTACCCGTTTTTTACTCGTTTTTTTACTCGTTTTTTACTCGTTTTTTACCCTTTTTACCTGCTTTTGCCCAGTTTTTTACTCGGTTCGTCACTCATTTTTTTTAACCGTTTTTATCCGGTTTTTAACTTGGTTTTTTACCCGGTCTTTTTACCCGTTTCTTACTCGGTTTTCTGAGAACCAGTTTTTCACACGGTTTTTTGAGTACCAGTTTGTTATACTATGATTCGGTTTTATAATGGTTAAAGTATAGGATACTAGTACCGCCGGATAGTGAAAACAGTGGAAGGAGAGAGAGAAATGACTACCGATTTTAACCAGAAGAAGTCGGGTTGGAATATGTAACACCTTAAAGGAGGCTTCGTAGATATAGCAACGTTAAATGATCAGGATCACCTTCTGAGTCAAACCTTGTCTGTTTTCCGTCTGTATGGCCGTTCGCACGATATTAGTTTTAATTGAACGATTGAAAACCTCCTCTACATGTGTATGTAATATAATTAAGTGTTGCTATATCTCCCGATAGAATAAACATGAAAAGTTCTTACTTTAATAAATGATTGCCCCGTATGCCAAGCGACAATCCAATTTAAGGTCGCATATAACCGGGATTTTGTAGATTTATAAGTTTAAGGGCATCAATAACCTTCGAGCCTGAGCATATTTCCTCCTCCATTCTTTCTAGGGCTCTGTTCAATTAAATTCGGAACGATTTTTATGGCTCCAGGAGTTCTTATCCTTCTCTCGGAGCAGCCTTCTTTTATCACGCACCAGGCCCGTGCGCACGGGGGGGTTTGGGGTTCAACCCCCCCCCCCCCCCATTGGGATTCTATACCAAAGAATTTTTAAAAAGAATTTAATTTTCATTCTCTGGAAGTTGATACTTCTCGCTAAAATTTTTCATTGGCAATGAACAATTCTTAACGAAATTTTGATCATTTGAACATGGGGAAGAAAAAAAATTTTCTATGAATTGGGTCAATTTGTCATAAGGTGTTAATATATTCATCGTGACAAAAGCAATATACCCTATACTAAAAGTTTAGGGTATAAATATCTCTCGTATTTTGCCAATACCAAACGATCCAAATGTGCTTCTAATTTGGATTTCTGCCCTTTTTCAATTTCTTTCGAGTGCCACTGTGACCTAACAGTTACGGTGCGAATGCATTTTCACATACTCCATTAACAGTGCCGTGGCTAGCAGCATCAGTTTGGGAATTTGAATTTTTTAAAGGATAATGGATATTCGAAGGTTTTTCTGCAAAAAACCGCGCCTAGATACACGCAACAATAACACGATATATAAGCGATAATTATCGCTTCGTTTGTTTGAGTTTCGTATCGCGTATTGCGTGTGCGACGCATCGTGCGTCACCGCATTCTGATGTGGAGGACATATTCATTGAGTACAGAGGCTAAACTTAATTATAACATACCATAAGTAAACATTGAGTTTGTCGCTGCTTACTGCGACAGCATAAATTAGCTAAAACCGAAAAAGATTATGTTATCAGACAAAATAAAATCAAAATCGCCATTTCCAATTTCACAACTCTATGAAATTCACAATCTTATAAAGGGAAATTCGTTGATCGTGTGGATTTAAAGTTGAGCTTAGGTTCCATCCCGAGTAAATTTACACGAGATTAATCACTTGGGCAGCGACATTAACCCGTATAAGTGTGTGTTGTTGTAACGCGTGTTATTGGCCTACCCTACACCGGATAGATTCGCAAAAAACTCACCAATAGAAAAGTTTAAACCCCCAACCGCACGGGCCTGTCACGCACTATCAACGGCTGGCGTTGAGAAAGAGCATTAAGTAGCTGAAATGTTTTAGAGTACTGTAGTTATAGTAAAGTCAAAACGTATGCCTCGCCGTTACCTTCAATTAACTCCTTCATATTTTTTTAAATTATCATTACCTGTCACACCATTATTACTTCTATTATCGGCATTTATATCAAAACTGATATACAACGTAGAGGAAAATACAAATTTTGCTACTTTATGAAGATCATATCAGAATTAAGATCGTATGTTGAAAGCCTCAATTCATATATTTTTCGATTGATTCTCATGCTAATATTCAGTACCAGTAGTTATATGTTCTCTTCCGGTAGCGGTACTTGCTTTAAATGATAGTATCAACTGTATTTATCTCGTTACAAATTAAGACCTCAATCTACCCAATGTTTTTCACTACTCGGTACTGGCAGTAAACTCGACTCATGGTTTAGAAAACTGCAACTTGAAAACTGGGTAAAAAGCCGATACTCAAAAAACAGGTAACAAACGGGTACTAGAAAATCGGGTAAAAAAACGGGTAAAAAACCGGTAACAAACGGGTAATAAACCGAGTAAAAACCGGTAAAAGCCCTAGGAAAAAATGGGTAAAAACCGGTACTGGAAAAAATCGGTACTGAAAAAAAAAACTAGTACGGATACTGAATCGTGTACCGAAAATATCGGGAAACTGCTTGCAATACCGGTGCTAAGAAAAACCGAAAACCGGCACTGAAATATATTTACCCAACAGGCCTAGTAGGCTAGCCAACCCAGTGATCCGTGGAGATTGCTTAGTATACATATAGCCTCATAGAGACTATTGAATACATACTGCAGTCCTTAGGGACGTTTTAAGTTTATCTTCTTATATAAGCCAAAACTAATGAAACTATATGATAACTTTAACATGGGACCCCTATGTGCCTGCCTGCTAATTTATTTGCTTCTGCGTCAACAAATGAGACAAGAACATTTTAGGTACGTCTTACATTAAGTCTTTAGTTGGTCAATTTTTCAGTAAGATTCTTCTTCATAAATCACATAATTTGTTGTATGATTCGGTAGTAATAAGTGATACAGAATTTTCTCGATTGACATTGGCTATCGATGCAGCTTTGCAGTGGCTTATTGTATTCTAAACAGCAGTCGCATCTAGTATGTACGTTTTCGTAGTCTTCGTACTAGGTTTTCCAACTGGCATAAAATCCAGCCGGTTAAAGATGACGAAGCCTTCCTTAAAGCGGGCTCCAGGCTACAGAACTAGTCTAAGAGCCCGCTGCTTTTAGGGAGATCAACACACAATAATATCTATCATATAGTATACTAATACGCTAACATCAAACTTCGTTGCCCTTGCTTTTGGTATTTGAAGTAAGAGGCGGCTCATTATTTGTGTATTGCATGAAAGGTAAAATACAATTACACAGATCTGCACAAAAAAAGATATTTTTTTCAATATATGTAGATTTACCGTTTAGGCAGGTACAAATGTACCTTTGTGTTTGCTACTTAACATTTAGCAACCACTGGATAACATTCTTTATACCATCGGATGAATCGGAAAAATCTGAAACCACAAATTTATTAGAAATATCCCATCAGAGATGTGTATTTTCTAATGTACATCTCCTATATTAATACGCTAACATCAAAATAAATAATATTTATTTGATATTGGATAACGGATTTATTGTTATTTTTTCTTTTATTTCTAGAATCGCGGCAACAAGGTAAAAAATATGGTTAAAAGCGACAGAAGAGTTCGACAAAGTAACCGGCGAAGCCGGGTGATTTGTCTATTCACTTAGACGTCTCGGCTTAGCCGGGGCGTCTAGTATTTCTAATTATCCTGTTCAAATTGAATTGACGAATTGATTAGTATGTTACGTTGACAAAAACGTTTCGTTCCTGCCAGTTGACTTTTCTTCCGATGGTAACGTGACCATTGTTTTCACCACAAGGCAAATGTTGCAAATTAAGAAAAGATTGTTTGTAGCTTGTTTTTTTTTGATTTAGAGAGTAGAGCAAATCCAAAATTTTATGCCGAGACTAATTTTCAACAGAAGTGTTTACTTCTGTGATACTACTGCTAACTACCACTCGCCATTCATGGCATGAAGAACAGAATGTTCTACATAAATTATATTAATGTCGAATCTATAGCTTTAAATTAAATTTAAATTTGACTCATGGCCAAAATAAATAAAATTTAGGCATCAAAGTTCATGTGTGAGAAATGAGGGCTATTAGGCGGAAATCAACAGACAGCTTACTCAAATCCATACCAAAAATGAGCCGAATTGAATAATATTGGTGAAACTTGAAATCCAATTATCTTCAGCTCTTATCTATGAGTTTTTCCATTTGGAGCATTCGTTTCAAAAATCTGTCAACTTGAAAAGGGATAAAGTATGATTTGTCGTCTGAGTCTCAGAAAATATTGTTTTTCTTCCAAGGGTTTTGAGTATATTACTGAACCGAATTTTGACTTTGAGCAATGCCCTAGACGCAGAACTCGGCACTCTTTAATTTCATCTTAGAAAATTTTTCCATCGAAGTCACCGTTTAGAACTTATAAGGAAAATATAAAAAAGAAAAACGGCTCCAATTTCACAGGTTTTCGCCTGCCAAAAGTTAAGCTCACCTTCTGCGACCGTGCAAACTCAGTTTCCATATATTTAGTATCTATAAAACGGATTAAAATTATTTCCAAGTCTTTTCTTAATTTGCTCGGAGCACAGTGGGAGTTCTATTAGCACCCAGAGGCAGTTTTGCACCGAGGATCGAAACTCCATCCTCTGGATCGGAGAGAGTTGACCGAACGGACACGGCTACCGAGCGCGTCAGGATTGAGAATTTCCTGCTGAAGCATGAAGTGTCCACCTAGTTCTCTCCAGTTCATTAGGAGCCTCGAAAGGATTCTGTCAAAACGTGGGATCGGGAATTATTAATTAATTAATAAAAATAAAAATTATGTATTTTTTTTGTGTGTGACGGTTTGAAGCGATACATTGTTCGTAAACTCGCCACCCCCCTAAAATAAGACAACCGATTCATTTTTGTCCATCTTGATATTTTTGACGGAACGATAGAAGTATCTCAGTTATTGTCAAGGAGCATTCGCTGAAGACCCAATTCGGTATTTTGTCTAGCTTTCCTGGTTGCTTGTTGCCAAGAATGAATTGATGAGCACTATCATAAGTCAGCCACAATGCGATTGGCCGATCACTTCGGCAAACTGATGAAGACCCCACGTTGGGCGCCAAATTTTTTCATAAATTTTAATATTGAATGAAGCCTCTGGAGCCCAAACAATGCTTTGCGGATTCTCTTTTAAGTCACGCAGACCTGTATTGTCCATCACAATAACCAAAGGTTGTGAATATTTACCATAATTATATGGTTGCTACCCATGACTGTGCACAAGGTGATTTTCAATTATGTTGGGTCAAATTCATTCGTCTGGAGTCTAATTAAACAATTACTCACATTCCAAACATATGTACAATTGCCTTCATCAAGTCCATTGTTTTCATTGATGCCCAAACAATAGGCCACGATGCGGCGGCGACGCGGCGTTATCTAATAACAACAAACGCCCATATGAGCTTATACATGGGTAATTCAAATGCAACAACCTTCATCCGGTCCAAGGGCGACAATGATCGTAACGCGTTGAAAAAGAGTTAAAATATTTTTTTTTTCGTTTGTCGGTCAATACTCAATACCCATAAACATATTATGTGTTAATGTTTGCGACTTATATGTTGGAAACTTGTTTGTGTTATGTTTACGCGTTTACTCTGGTATCGCGTCGTACAAAACGCTTGACAATGCTATTAATTGACCATCAAAGATGACGACAACGATATACTTAAGTGTAGTGCAACTATCTTCATGTGTCTTTACGCCATCACATATCCTCTCGTCTCAGTCCTACATTACCCACTTTTGATGCTTCGTCAACATTTTCACGTTCGTTGTCATACTCGTCCAATAGGCTTAAGAGCAATTGGCAGACAGACCAACTAAAGTTATGTTATGCTGTGTTGCTTAATAGTATGGTTACTCGGGTGCTGACTGACTGTTGTTCTTCATTTTGGACATTGAGTGCTAAAAGCAGAAGGCGAGACCAGAGACGACACATACTCGTACATATGTATTTGTGTACGAAAAGACGTTATATTATGGTTTTGAATTCCGAGTAAGTTTCTTATAGCACTATGTCATGCTTGACATGTACAACAATCAAGTGTCCACAATATTACTCTTGCTCTCGTTAATAAAACTTAAGTCGTTCCGTCAGTAAAACTAGTCCACAATAATATACGTATATCCGTATATGTGACAACATGACAAAGACTTAAAATTTACAGCCGGCAACAATTGGGCTATTTTTTAATGTACCCAATGCCTTGGGGTGGATTTAAGGATTCGTGTAACAGGTTAATGTTTTATGCTTTCAGTGGGCACAATAAGACTGGGACTACGGTGGGCTAAAATGTTCAATCATGGAGGCTGCAGAGAAGGTCGTGGGACATAATGCCCGGCGAATGCGAAGTTACTAGTTCGACGAAAAATGCCAAAAATCACTTGACGCAAAGAACGAAGCTTACAGGTATCAACGTCCAACTATATGATATGACGAATACGGCGAATATCAAATATAATAATTAGATGTAAAAAACGAAAATTCTTTCACGATGGCGTGGAGGAGTAGTTAACTCGGTATGTCCCACTAGGAGTTAAAGCAAATTAGTATTCATAGGTTGGAGCATCCCTGCTAGAATCCTAATATTTAGCAATATTTGGATTTCGTTCATCAAAATACCGCAAATTACAACAAATTATCACCCAATTGAAAAGATACCACGAAACCTTGTTACAATAATATTTTCATTTGTGGTCAACAATTCTATTTAATAACTCTCGCTAACACTAAATGTATACTCGTAAAATCGGTCACCTTATTTGATGCGTGATGATTACCTTAAACCGCGACCATACTTGCAAGCTTCATTGACCGCCATTCTATAAAAAGTGAAATACTCGTTTGTATCTCTGAATTAAAAACTGACTTTGCTCTAGAATTTCAAATGCGACGACAATATCAGTCACCTGACTTGCTCCATGTGTCGCCCATATAAGTGCCCGAGCCTGTACCCGGTGATCTACGAATCTTACTCAAACAGCTCGTAAGCAAGCATGCATGGTGCATACTAGTTCTCCAAAGACCGAAGAGCGTCTATCACTGTGTCTTATAGACATTTGTAACCTTGTCAGGCCACCTTTAGATTGCTCCAGAAACATACAAACAATATAAATGATAGTAGACGCGAGAGACATAAAAATTGCATGACATGCCGCAGACGTATCTATAGGTACTATGTACGTTCATAGGCCGGCCGCAACAGTAACAGATATTCATGAAAAGTAGTTCAAAGTCAAAGCGACATTTTCACCATCTTGATGGTACAGATAGTCGCTATAATTAAACTAAAATTTTAAATCTAAAATTAATGTTTCTAACCGTTTCTTATTTTTTGGTTTTAGGTCACCGTCGGAACGTTCTGGAAAAGGATGCTGCGGACAATGGTTTGCTGGACCACCGTTGCGAGCGCTCATTGCAGTTGTGGCATTGGGTGGCGTAGCCTGTGCCCTTGGCGGAGCAGCTTTAGGAGCAACAGGTCTGGCCGGACCACCTACATCTCATTTGACAGCAGCTTTATTAATGATCGGTAAGTTGATGACTGTGTTAGGCCCGGTAGTGTACCCAATCAGTATAGATTTATGCTTGCCTACCTGAGTTGCAAATTAAAGTATTGTTAATGAGATTTTTGACACACCGTCAATTTGTTATCGATTGAATTTGAAATAATTGATCTGAACTTTTTTTATGCCAATTTTGATTGGCTAGTGTTAGTTGGTATCTTCCAAGCCGTAGGCGAAAAATGAAGGTTAGTTGGTATCTATAATCTATTCCGGGAACCTCTCACTTGATTTATGAATGTGATAAAATGCCAAACATTTGCTCGAGACTTATCTGCACTTTTTTTGTGAATACAATTAGAAATGTTTGTTAAAATAGTGCTTAATTGAGGACGTCAGGTAACGTTTCGAAACTAGGTTCATCTTGTACTAGCCAGCTTTGTAGCGTCATTGTAGAATTTTGAGAACAAAAATCATAGTTTCATTCCTTATACCAACAACCAGTTGTCTTTGAGATAATACAGACACTTCGTATGTTGGATTGGTTGGATTGTTGAATTCTCTCTGTCGGACCAGAAGGGGCCATTCGGACTAATCCGTAGCACTCGCCTAACAAACCGTGGGTCTTCATGTATTGAGACCATTTTCAGGGCCTGCTTGGAACTTGGCTACGTCAAGCAATTCATCGTGCATTCGCTCGTCAGGGACTGCCTAATTAGGTGGCTGACGTGGTCCCAGATGAGAAATAAAAAAAAACTAATAAAAAAAAGTGCCAAAGGTATCATACCTTCGTTGCGATTTATGGTGCATTTGTCACTTTGAAATTAGTGGTAAAACTTGTTCCGATTTCACTGTCCCTATGAGAGGTATCTGAAATAGTGGGCCGATTTCAACCAAATTTAGGAACGTGGTTTTCCAGTCAATATAATTGAATAATGTGAAATTTGGTAAAGATATCTTCAGAAATAAAAAAGTTTTTCTAACAAAAACTTGCTTTTGGAACGGTCGTTCTTCTTTTGTCAGGCATTGAAAATATCAGATAGTTTCAATTTGTCATAGTTCTGCATTTAAATTAAATATTTCCTTTGTGTTTCAAATAACGATTTTGTTTTAATGCATAATATCGTCCATGAGGGGTAATACAAATCACAAGCCTTAAATAAAATATTCATTTTCAACAAAGCTATACTCCGTGTCGCGAGGATGTGAAACTGCTGAATTAATGCCAACGAAAAGTACATAAGTGGAAAGGAAATGCGAGGAGGAAAAAAATTGTCTGAACTACAGGGTGTGTGCTTATGAGGATAATGTTGTTTTTGCCATATCGAGCCAAATTTCAGTCGCTCTCACTCAGGTTTGTCAGCATTGTCTTAGCTGGGTTCCGGATCACCCACCAATATTCGATTGCATTTTCAAGCACCCATTCTTGATTCAATCTGTCAGCACATTTTCCCGCAAAACCATCACACATAAACTAATTTGCGGAACCACAGAATAAAAATCCTCTCGGCACAGCTACAACAATATCGGTCATCGACGTCATCAACTCCGCCCCGCGTAGGCTCATACCTCATTTCTGTTTTGTTGGCAATTGTACAACAATAAATAACTTTTATTAACAATATGAAATTTGCCTGAAATCCTCGCTCAGCCCGGGGACAACACCCCCAACATTCCATTTTCCTCCAAAAGAAAATTCTGCTGCCTTTAGTTGCTTAAGGTCGGGGGTCCTTTCCATGGGAATCGTTAAAGTGAAATGCTCCCCTGGAAAATTTCTTGTATCCGTTTCTGGCTCCAAAATAGAAGCAATACAAAAGCCACTACTACAGATGAACGAAATGAAATTAATTTTAATTTGAGCTGATTAGGCGCATGTTACCTCATAAATAATGGGTGAGCTTTTGTTTTGTATTACAATAATTTAATTATGAGTTAAATTGGAACAATGTAGGAATGGCTTTAATGTGTACGAGTGTGTTGTTATGTGAGGAAAGTGATTTAATGTTCAGGTGGATTTAAAGTCTGTTAAAGTCGTTTAAGGAGTAGACTTTTGTGGTACATACGAGTATTTCGGGATGTTTTTGGGGGATTAAAGTATGCAGATCATATTTTGCATTGCTTTAGGACGGACGGGAGAACTTATTAAATTTAAGTTTTTGGATTATTTTTTATTTGTGAAATGAAATTAACTCTTCAGACAACTCGTATGATACTGAATGGGTAGCATAAATATGTATTTGGATCAAATACGCGTTTCATTGCTCCACGAACAACGTCAATATCTTCAACCGCACATATCCATATCAAATGCGAATCCGTCTATGTGGTTAATGCGAGCTCTGCGCTTGAAGACAATACCACTTCACCTCTCCTCTCCAGGAACAAATCGCTTTCCTTCATTTCCGCGGATAAAGTTCAATCTCCAATTCCAGTGTCTTCACAGTACATATATCTGTTTTCTCATGGGAAACGAAGAACCGCATAATTGTAAGTCGAAGTATTAGTAGATATTTTCTACACGGATTCGTTTAAGGAGGAACGCATCTTTTTCTCCTTCCGGTATCGATTGACTCTGACAGGCGGACGTATCTCTAGGAAATGTATACTCTTGAGTTTCATAGATACGGGAAGAAGGATAAATACTCAGTCCGCACATTTATACGTATGTGCGAGTATACGTATTAAATCGACATATGAATTCGGTAGTAGTCCACCAGCATAGCAACGAGCTCGTATTTCCTGGAGTTGTTAGATTGTGGAGAGAGTATGTTGGAGGATGCAAGGAAGCGGAATAATTGTCCGCAAAATATCAGTGGTTGGCGTGGAAAGAGTAGTTACTATGGGAAAAACAATTTTCTCGTCAGTTTCTTAGTTTATGTAGAAAAATGTTGACCTCAACTTGACTCGATCTATGAATGAGCGCTTTGTGTCTTTGTACTGATTTTGCTTTTTCTTTCAAGTGGCTCGATTTGCTTACACAATTCAATAGGCAATTATTGATGATGATCAATAATGGTCGATCGATTGCATGTTCATTGTACAATACGCATTCGCGATACAATGGAAAATACTGCACAAAAACGCGAGAAACTTAATGGTTATTTCTAAATCGGTTGTGCATGATTCTCATCAGTTTCAGTTCTGTATAAAACTCCATGTTGAGTCCGTCTCTATAGTTGCACATAAGCAATCTGGTGTGATTATGGCGGATGCAAAAAGTATTTTTCGGGTAAGTACGTATTTGCATAAGCGATTGATTAGATAATAATAATAACTACGGAGGCTCGCATAGGCAATGGATGAAATGGACAAAGGAAATATACGTAAATCTTTTTATCATTCGTGCCTACTATAAAATCAAACTTTCGCACAACATCATCATTCCTACACCAGAGCTTCGTCGAGCGATTCTCACAATATGAGCATGTGTCAATGCAGCGCGTGTCAGATCAGTACCGCTTTACTGTGCGAAGGAGTGCAATACCGGAGACAAGGGAAGAATACGGCTTGAGGTTATGGAAGCAACTCGAAACCAATAGTCGGCGCGTTCGGATGCAGCATCCGCACCACCTTTACGTCACTCTACCTCACACAGGAGTACCTACAATACCAGACGAAGTATTTATTTATTTATTTATTTATTCAAGAATTATTGAACGGGAATAAATCCCATGAATACAATAATACAAAGATATACATACATATATGAGAAATAAAGAGAATTCAGAAAATTAAAAATACAAATCATAACACAAAATTTCAAAGTAAGAATGTCAAGGAGAAATTAAGCACTAAATTAAAATTATGGATGCACTAGTTCAAGAAAGAAAGAGAAAAAAAAAGATGAAAATTAAAGGAAAATAAAAAGAAAAAAAAATTAACAAAGATTTTAAAGAAAGTAATGAAAACAAAAGATATAAATGATATGACATAAGAAAAGGAGAAATATACAAAGAGTAAAGAAATTAAAGTTATATATCAGTTAACATGATCCTTTGAAGAAGGATCTTTTTAAAGCGATAAAATGAGGTAGGTAACGGACCAAGCTCCAGTCTGTCGTAGTTGTGCATAATTCTGGGGAGTGGTGAATTCATATATACAGAAAGATCAGCGGCAGGAGGATAGAAGACTGCACCTGTGCGTGTATAGTGATGGGGGTTTCTGAAAACAATGTCATTAGAAAGGGAAGAACATAATAATTGACGACACAACTTATATAAGAAGCATTCGTCAAGAAAAATTCTTCTCTTTCGCAACGACATCATGTCAAGAAAGCTGAGGCGCTCAGGGTAAGGTACGTAAGCAAATTTGAATTTGAAAAAGATGGCTCGGGTGAATTTACGTTGCACAGATTCTAAAGCATCAGAGCCCGAGGAAGTAGATGGGGACCAAACAATTGACGCGTATTCAAGGGTGCTACGTACAAGGGATGCAAAGAGGTTCAAGGAAGTAGCAAAAGACTGAAAGTCACTGCAACAACGTAGTACAAAGCCTGATAATTTAGAAGCTTTGTTAATTATAAAAGACAAATGATCAGAAAAGCGAAGTTTGGGGTCGAAAACGACCCCAAGATCATTGATCGTGGAAACAGTAACAAGCGGCAGTAAGTTAATATGATAAGTGAAAGACAGAGGAGAAGGCTTAAGAGAGTAGATCATGACGGAACATTTGGATATATTAAGAGGTAATTCGTTCAACCTGCACCAAGAGGATAACAGATTTAAGTCAGATTGAAGTGCTACGCAATCAGAAAGACAAGAGATAGATGTAAATAACTTACAATCGTCAGCATAAAGTAAAGAGGAACATTGCAGAAGCTGAGGGAGATCATTAACGAAGAATAGGAAAAGTAATGGTCCGAGAATGGATCCCTGAGGCACACCAGAGGATGGGCAGAAGGCTGAGGAAAGAACATTATTAAACACAACTTGCGATGACCGATCCACGAGGTAAGAGGAAATCCAGGTGATAAGCAGGGAAGGAAAGTTGAGCCCAGTTAACTTATCTAGTAGAATTCTATGATCAACTGAGTCAAACGCTTTGGAAAAATCTGTATAGACAACATGAACATCTTGATGCTTATTGAAGGAGTTAGCAACGAAATCCACGAATTCAACCAAATTGGTGACAGTAGATTTTTTCTTACAAAAACCGTGTTGGTTAGGGCAGATGAGAAATCCGAAGTTGTCGTAGATGTAATTGTAAACAATTCTTTCCAGTAATTTAGAAGCGGAGGAAAGGAGATAAATGGGGCGGTAATTAGAGGCAAGGTTAGGGTCACCCTTTTTGGGAATCGGTACAACAAAGGAAGATTTCCATTGCGACGGGAAAATACCTTGACGAATACTCCTATTGAACAGGATGGAAAGAGGAACAGATATGCTACTGTAGGTACCTTTTAGGAAAATGTTAGGGATACCATCAGGACCAGCGGAGGAGCTAGCTTTAAGGGAGCAGATAAGCTGCTCAACGTAAGAAGGCAAAATAAGTGGCATTGACTCGAGGGCATTGTCTTGAGGGCTAAAAAAATGAGTGGATGATATAGAAGATTGTCGAAAAGTAAAAGTAGAAGGTAGCAAAGAGCTCGCACATATCCTCTGCCGTAACTGCGGTTACATTGTTGTAGGTTAGCGAGGAAGCACTAGATGTAGACGACCTCATGTGATGTACATACGACCAAAAGAGCTTACTCTCGTTGTTACGTATGCTACATTCAATGTTGTTAAGGTAGGCAGATCTAGCCGCACAAATCATGCTTTTGGTTCGTGAGCGAAGTTTCCTGAAAGTTAAGAGGTCTGAGGAACGTTTAAAGCGCTTATAATGGTGATGGGCGCGTTTTTTTCTACGAATAGAGCAGTAGATTTGTGGAGTGAACCATATGGGACCCTTGCGGGGCTTGAGATTATAGGAAGGAACGAATTGATGAATAATACTGAAGAGTATGCTATAAAATTTACCAACTGCAACTTCGCAATCACAATCGGCAAGGACAAAATTCCAATTGATGGCAGATAATTTTTGGTTAATTGCCTCGAAGTTGAGACGAGCATTTTTGATATGTCCGCTACAGGGTGAAAAAGGAATATTGAGTTCATGTAGAAAAGCGGGATGATAAACATCACACGGAACAAAGGGAATCGCCCTATAAGAACAGGACAGAGAAGGCAGAGGTAGATTACAGAGTGTAAGGTCAAGGATTCGATTCATAAAATTAGGCACACAATTGAATTGCAAGAGGTTACTTAATTCCATGAACGAAGTTAGTGACAGCAAAAGGGATGGCGAAGAGGAGGCAAGAGGAAGTCCCGGATCTACAGGCCAAACTATGCTGGGAAGGTTGAAGTCACCACAAATGATAATGGGAGACTCAGGAAACAAAATATTTATCAAGTTTGAAAGGTATGTAAAGAGACTATCATAGACAGCAAGGACGGAGTTACAAGGAACATAAACGCAAGTTATAAGTAGAGGAGAAGAACTTGATAAGGGGAATTTAACAGTGACACAGTCATACGGCTGGTTGTCAGTTATCGATAATAGAGAGCATTCGATATGACTATGTTCACTACTTCACAGCCATGTGGAAGTCTCTGCTGAAGTTCATGACGAATATGAAAGAGCTTGCTTGGAATATAAGGAAATAGATCCCTTGCACATCTCCAGGTGACATACATCCGCTGCAAGCTGCAATACCTGATGTTCTTTCTCAAATCGACATCGAAATCGCATGCAAACTTAGTTCAAGTACGACGTTACTGGAACTGCATCCCTAGCGTATTTTGGTGCAGTGGTAGCTATCAGATTGCACGGTCATAGGATCCTTATCGGCGTGTGACAAAAACAAGAATCAGCCTGAAATATTCGATTGGAACGGAAGAGAGATTCTTTACGACAGTAAATTGACCGGCTGACAGAATTTGTAGCCGACAATACCTTTAAGGCGGTTGATCAAAAAAGTGGAAAAGATTTTTCTTAAGTATTCCGCTCTTTCCGGAACTTTTTTGGTGGAAGTACTGGACACGCTAAATCAGAAGCTCACAGTCATTGGAAATCGTCTCCTGCGATACATGCTGAGCCTCTCCAGATGTGTTCAGAGCGTTGCTTTCGTCAAAAGTCAGCGGAACTTCTACTCTTCTATCAATGAGGACCAATAGGCCAGCACCGCTATCAACTTCTCAGTGACTGAGGTGGAACAGTACTGGAATGGAAAACACTCACTCAGCACACCCAACATCTGAAACTGCCCTCCATGCTAGCTTGCCTGTTATGATTTTCGCTGAGGTCACTGAATCCAATGTACGTGAAGCTATTATGCGGTCCAAAAATTGGAATGAGAGTGGTCCTGTCAAATTTCAGAATTTCTGGTATAAGCGATTCCCCAGTATATGTGGTCAGCTCGCACAACAGAATTAATCTGTTTATTAAGGGACCTGAGGAATTTCCATTTTGCCTCACAGCAAGTGTAACCTACTTCTTATCCAAGCGGCCAATAACATGCTTGCTGACACTATACAATTACAATACAGCATTATTTGTGGCAGGATTTATACGCACCTCGAGCAGAACAATATCCTTGCCGAGGAGCAAAAGTGCTGCCAAGTCTGATCTAAGGAACAACTAATGATCGAATCAGACTCGACAGCATTCCCCATAGCTGGCTAATCGGGGTCCTCTCTACGTGCTATACGATCGAGCATGGTCTTCTTGGAACGTTTTCCAAATTCAAGCTGACTTAACAATGATGTAATTGGATGACATCGAACTACATTCGGGAATAGTGGCGGATGCAGGATTTCGTCAGGGAGGCGGAGGGAGAGGAGGAGGGGTCCTATTTGAAATTTAAATCTCCATTGGTCTAAGGAAATGTCTGCAGAAACAGAAAATAAATTAAGCGATATTTTCAGAGTTAAGCTATCGTCCGCCAAAGAAAAACGAAGAAATCGAAAAGTGAGAAGGAGAAAAAGCGACAAGGACTATATTTATCTTTAGAGGGTTTTCTATTAAGAATTTTATTTATAGGGGCCCTTCTCCTCTAGGTTTCCACTTGTTTTTAGTGAATTCATTGATGAAATAGTTCTCCTTGGTTTTTGAGATTTCACATTTTAACTCTACACAATTTATTATACTGATCCCTAGAAGTTTCGTTGGCACGGTGTTTAATAGATTTAAGCCTTAGTTTATTTCTTTTATAATTTTAATTATTAGTGAATCGCGGTGCGTACTAAACTTAACGGACACGAGTCCGTTCGGGCTCTATCGGTTTGTTGCCAGCTCTGGATGGTTTCAAAAAATAATAACCAAAATGGGCCCATTAGTGGCCTATGTGTGCGGTTTCACTCACGGCAGCCTCTTTAACCGAGCCAAACCTAAGCTATTGGGTTTTTGGTAAAGCGATATCTGCGATTTTGTTTAAATTTAAATGCTTGGAGCAGCTGAAGTATCAGGAAATCCAAAAAAAATCCATATTACTTTGGTTTGCTTAGCAGCATGAAGAATCGCATGGTTAAGGACATGTACGTTAAAAATGGATTCCAAAATTAAGTCACCCGTTCCCTTAACATAAATACATACTCGTATACACTTGCTAAAAATTACATTTTTCACCCCATCGGCTCAGCAGCATGGTGAACTGCTTATTATTAAAAATTCATAGAATACCTGTTCATATCATAATGGCGTGGTCGCTACCAATTACATTACAGCAAAGTCAAAACCCCCACTTGCAAGTCCGGCAAAAATGGGGCTTATGTATTTGTCAGTTCGTATATCCTTCGCGGGACAGAGCTGTAAACATTAAAGGATTTACATCAGCCATTTCTGCCCGCCTGCCATTATCCAGTTGGCGACCAGCATGACAATATGACTTCCATTCATTATTCTGGGGTTTCTGATGGTTTTGGTGAAGGGTGGCCTTCAACGGCACCGGAAGGCAATAACGTCAACAGCAATTTCACTTTGTTCATACTGTACGAATACTCGTATAATGACAGGTTGCAGGCGGACATTAAAAGCATGTTAGTTATGTTCCGCACGGGCGAAATATTGGCGTTCTGGCATCTAGCATGTAACACCATTCATCGACGAATATAAGCGACAATGATCCCCTCGATGCGAATGAAGAACGGAAGGCAGCAAGTCCTGTAATGTGGTGAATATTTTGCGTTTAATTAATAAATGTACTTATGAAATACACCTATTTTGAACTTTATGGATGGGAAGGGATATGCTGGGATTGGCGTTTGGATATTTAAAGCGAGAACGCTTTAAAGTTAGTCGGGAAAAGCGGCTTTTTATGTCGGTTTATTATTTTGAAGATAATCTTTTAGAATCGACTAAATAATTTTCGGGCAGACTTTGCGACAAGCCTCAATATCAACACGAAAGATTCAAACCAGAGTTTTTACACAGTGCTCACCTTCTGAACAACAGCTGCAGTTGGTGTTTCAAATATGTTTCAAACGACTTTGAAGAAGGGTCCTTCGACGAATAACTCCAGCTAATGGAAATTTATACTAATGTCGAAAAAATGCGAAAATTGGCGATAAGAAATATGTAAGGAATCTAAGATTTCCCAATTGCGGTAAGTAACACAGTCAATCGGCGTCAATCTGATGTGTCATCATACCGGTTTTCGCGGGTTTGAATGTCGGCGTGGCCACGGACCTTCGTGTTGCCTTTCCCTGGTCGTGCGGGCCAAAACAATAAGCCACAGTCATTCCCGACTTGTCGCAGAATACGGCTAAATTTGCAGGAGCTAGCATACTAAGCAACATGTATCCTCCGAAACCAGTTACATATATGCTAATGGAACGTCTACTAAGGCTGAAGCAGTTGATGCGCTATCCTCCACTAAGGGTTAGAATAAATAGTATAGACGCTTTCAATTTGGCTAGGAAAACGGTAAGAATTCATGCAATAACCGGGATAACTACGCTGATAATAAAGGAAACGAAATTGCATGTAAAATAAATTAGTCCCGGGTTAATACTTTATAAGAAACAAAAAAACAGTATGTCAAATGAATAATTGTTCCATAAGAGCCCCCGAAAAATAATTAACGTTGCTCTGAACAACCCTTGCAATCATACGAGTGTATTTTTAATGGCATTCCAGCCTTAGCCTCACGGATACGTAATACGAGTAAATGTATATTCCACCACTGCACTTGGTCCGTCCTAGACAGATATTCAAAACTCATAACAATGAGGAATAATTATAAAGTTCTGTTCTGTTCCCAAATATAACATTTGGAAGTTTTTCGGTATTATTTTTCGTCCTTGCACTTCCTTCCGTGTTCATTGCATTTCAAATGAAAAATTCACCTGTCGTCGGGTTGAAAAGAATTCTCTTAAGAGAAAACTGACCCGTTCCAGTCTGTTGTTTTTAATAATAGAATTTCGGAGTCTTCTGGTTTATGGGAAAATTTTAAATTTAAATTTGTTGGAATTATTTAATTTCAGTTGCTGACTGAGATCTCGAGAGGGAGGCGAGCACGGTTGAGCTGAAGATTAGATTTTTTTTAAGATTAGATGATTTGCCATCAGTTCATCAGCTTGTGGAGAAGGTGAATAACTTCGTCTACCTGGGTAGCATCGTTGCCGAAAATGGTAGTACGGAGCAAGACATCGCTCGTCGTATCAACCAGGCTAAATGCGCATATATCATATTGTCCAAAATCTGGCAAAGCAGTTATCCCAGCATCAAGACCAAGCTGGGCCTATTTCGCTCCCTGATACTGTCTGCGCTTTTGTATGGGAGCAGTGCATGGAGAGTTTCCGTAACATTTACCAGAAAGCTGCAAGTTTTTGTCAACTCATGTCTTCGTCGAATTCTAAGAATTTTCTAATCCGAAACAATATCAAATAAAGAGCTAAGTCGGCATACGGGCCAGATACCAATCAACGAATTGATACGTAGGCGAAAATGGCGGTGGATGGGTCACACATTACGGAAGGATGATAACTGCATTCCTTTACATGCCATGAAATGTAACCCCATTTCCAACCAAGGCCGACCAAAAGAGGGTCCTAACATCCCATGACGTCGATCTGTGGCAAAGGAGTGTAAGACGTTGGTTAAGTCATTTGGGGAGTTGCCCTTCATTGCCTAGAACAGAGTACGACGGCGCGCAGGTGTGATTGACGCGCTATGCCCTACTAGAGGTTAAGGCAAAGTAGCATGCTGTCTAAAATCTGGCAGAGCAGTTATCTCATTATTAAGGCCAAGCTGGGCTTGTTTCGCTCCCTAGTACTGTTTGTGCTATTGTGTAGGAGCTACACATGCAAAATCTTCGTATGTAGGCTACCAGAAAGCGTCAAGATTTCGTTGATTCGTGTCTTCTCGGATTTGAAAAATTTTCTGGCTTGAAACACTATCAAATAAAGACGTGAGCGTACGGGTCAGATGTCAATCGACGAACTGATACTCAGGCGAAAATGCCATAAGTCACACATTGCGAAAGGATGATGCCTTCATTGCTCTACACGCCATGAAATGGGATCCCATTCCCTATGAAAGCCGTCCAAAGGGTTGTTCTATAAAGTCATAGCGTGAGCCTGGTAAAACTAATCAGCCTGATGTTAACATCTATGTAGGGTTGTGTCCACTAGTATGGATAAAGCAAGTGAGTTGGGGCACACAAGTGAGTGTGCTTCTTGACCTGGAAGCGTTGGGTTTTAAAGTGGTCGCGTACGCTGACGATGCTGCAATTGTCATCTCAGTAGAATCTCCCTAAGCTTCACTTCTGCAGAATGCGCTCTCTGTCCTAGTTATGTAGCTAGACTGTTAGACTGCTTTACGAGGAAAATGTCCTTCAACTGATCGAGACTTTTATAGACTTAATAGGAGATCTAAAAAATGTCAAATTCGCAAGCAGATCAATGCATAATACCCGAACCTGAATGAACGCAGAGTGCAGCAGCAGCGGCAGCGAAATGTCAAATAAGAAAGCACGCATTTCCCATACGCGACCTAGAACACAGCGACAGCGGCGAACGCAGGTCTGCGTGATGTTGTAGTCGCTGCTGCCGCTGCTGTTCCTTTCTGCGTTAATTCTGGTTCCGGCATAAGTCAAGATCCTGCCGACGAATAGCGGTGCCGTTAAAAAATTTTTTTATTGGGATCGAAAATTATTTATTGACTGTCGTTAAAAACTGTTTGATATTTGATAGCAGTAATAATTGCAAAATTTGTTGCAATATTTTGTTATATGCGGGCAGTACTCAAAAGGGAGAGCTTTCCCTGCTATAATACTCTTTATATATGTATATATGTACCAATTATTCAAAAATAAAACCAAAATCCGAGTTAAAACCACGCAATGAGTGCTCTCTCGATATATCTGTCTGTCTGTTCTGCTATCCAGCCTCCAATGATTTTTGTTTTCGAATTTGTCTGACGTCTAGGATTTTTCAAACTTCGTATTTTACGAGTGGGCTGCAATGCTAATTTTCCGTTTTTTTTCATTCGTGTTTGGTTGGCTATGTTGCTTTTTCATTTCCATATTTACCATAGGACTTTCCACAAGCTTAAAAAAAAAATTTTCTTTTGTTTTTGTTGCTGCTGTTGTTTTTTCATGGACGCCGGTTTGTGCAGGATATATTAGTGCTGGAAAGTTGAACGACGGTTGGTATGCTATAGTTGCATCGTTGGTTGTAGCTTGTAGTTCAGGGACTTTTCAATTAAAGTGAGAGTTATAGAGGAAAGTGAAAGGCCTTGAATTTTCCAACATTTTCAAAAGATACTTTCACTATTTAAGCTTTTACTATGAAACAGCTAATCTAGGCAGAAGGATATTGATTTTATCCGGTATATATTTATGATATACGAATATTGCTAGTTTCCCGACTCGTGATGGCTCCTGGTCATGGGAAGACTTAACAGGATGCGGTGTAGCGTTCTATTAATGATTAAGCTTATTACCCAAATTTGGAACAACCGGAACCCATCTAAATCGATTATATCGACAGGCACGATATTTGCAAACTGGAACGATAACCACAAAAAAGTCCTGTTAGCAATAGAATGCATACGGGTACTAATTAAGGGCTCAAAGCGTCTTTACATATGATATGTCGAATTTTTGGAGCAATTTGCGATCGAAATGGATGGCGCCTCTAGTACAACCATTAGCTGTACGATGAGCTGGAAGTTTCGACTATTGTCAAACTGCAACTTCTTCAATGGTCAGGCGCCAGGCCATGCACAGCAAATGAAATATTGAAATGACGCTTCATTGCCTTGCTATGAGGAAAACCTAGAATTCATTCGGAAGACTCAGTAGATGCTGACGCCGGATAACTACTGGGTTTCCAAAATTGGAGGACGCTGTCACATCTCCGAAATAATTGTAGGACAATGATTGAGACGGCCGAGACTCGACGTCGGGTTGTAGCGCCACGATGATGAAACACATACTTATACTCGTATCATTTATGGATATCGATACCAGCTGCAGGGCTACCTAAAAATGACTTCCACTGAGTATGCTTTGGACTCATCAACTTATGGATTTTAACGGATAGGTTTTCAGACGGTGAATTCGACTCATCCACTCTAAATACGAGAACGTTTGAGTCCTGCCGGTGAGACCAACTCATGGGGTCTTGATTCATATTTATGAAAAATTTGACGCGAATGACTCGTCGATTTGTATCAGTTCAATCAGACTTTTTGAATAAAGTTCCATACAGACGAATGAAGGGCCAATTTTTAGTCTAGGAATGGCAGGGCGATATGTAGATAAACTACTACTAATTGTTGTTGGGTGGCTGGTCGGATGGATGACTGAACAGGACTCCTTTCGAAGCCTTGAAACAACGACATTGGCTGGTATGGTAAGATAGCTTTCCCGAGCTTAGTCTGTCTGGATGATTCTTATACACACCTATCTCTAGTTTTAAACTTTATCGGAAAAAACCGTCACAATGAAATGAAATGAATGATGGGAACATTTAGATTCTGCGCACAAGCAATTCGTACCAAGCTATCTTACAGTTTCTCTCAGCTCAAAACTTAACAGCTTTGAATTCCGGACTTCCGCCTCCTAGCCCTAGTTCATTGGATTTTTCACAACTACTTTTAGTCCTTAGTAACTTTTTCTCAGAATAACATACAAAAACAAAACATTTCATCCCCGTAAGTCGCTTATCGATTCCAATTATGCTCCTGAATGCCATAATTAGCACAAACAATTTGTCGTCTAAATTGTCCTGCTAAGTAACTCATAATTGTCCGTTTCCACACGTGTACACTACAGGAAACTCATTGGATCCTGTCTAGTTCGTAGAGTTCCATATCCTACTGTTCTTGAGTCCAACCAGAAAAAATTTCTCATTTATTTCAATGTCCACACATTATTTAACGCTTGACTGCCATTACTAACGACATTTTCTTCATGAATTTTCTTTCTCTGCAGGTGTTGGAGTGATTCTTGTAACGGTCAGCGGAGCAGCGTGGCGTATGACCGCACCAGGTGGTCCACCGTGTTTAGGCCTAGGGTCAACAGTCGATTTGGCACGATGCGGACGTCGACCGTGCAATAGTCGTGGTGCACCACATGGTCTCCTCTATCCGGAATTTCAACATAGGCCACCGCCACCCTCGTATCAGGCCAGCATGCAGGAGTATAGACTCAGGTAATTAATCACCGGCCTATTATTTGAGATCCTTTTGTAAGGGCAGGTTGGAGTGGCAAGAGCTAATCGAAATTCGGTGCGAATGGATTGACATCAGGAGGAGGTATTTGCCGAGTGAAAATGGATGGCGATTTGTAAAGAGAAGTCCTTGCATGGATTCTGGGAAACAACTTTATTTTCATTTCCAGACCATATCATCTTCCAGGTTTGTTCGTACATTCGACCCATTCTCGACTGTTTGCAGACCATTCAACACTACTATTGCGGCTTCATAGCTTTCGATCAATTCTGTAATATGTTTCGTTCCCATCTGTCTACCGTACGCCCGATGTGAATAGGGCTGAATCGTTTGAATGGCTTGCCATCGTGTTTGAGTTCAATATTTTCTTCTCGTCTATTACAGATTACTTCTTCTGGATCGGGATCGGCAGAATGGTGTTGTACGGGGCGGTTCACCTCCACCTACTTATCGATCGCATGCTGGAAGTTTGCTGAGGTAAGAAAAGAAAGACGAACACTTTCAATAAATTTCCTTAAGATTCGCATCGTCATAGTCCTTGCTTTCTGAGGAGTGGTCGAGTCATATCAGTTTTCTTTTGCTGCTCATGTATACTGGTGGATCTAGGTATACTCGTACGAACAAATAAGGGAGTTTTTCCCTTTGGAAATGTGCAAAAACACAGAAGGGTGGCAACCGACCGACAACCGGCATATCGATAAAACCCGAGGAACATGCTTGTGCCGTTGTTGCTTGTCACATAAATTCGCAAGTTTATAATGAATTACATTCAGTCAGGACCTTGTGGAAATCAAAATGTAGTGGCGATATGTACCTAGTAGAATGTCTCTAGAGGGAAAAAGTTCTAATTCCAATCTGTATGGTATCGCCCTTTTGTTCGTCCTTTTGCGTTCTGGTGTGAACGTATGTTTCACAGGCGGGCGATGATGTTGACAATGTTGGCGACTGGAACAGCAACAATTTCTACGAAAAAGGAGTTTCATCTACAGCACAGTGGGAAATATTATTTATTGTGCAAGTGTATGATTGTCTGGAAAGTTCGATGGTATTGCTCGCCACGTTACTAAGGGTTGGCTATTTTATTGTGTAGATTCATACCGAGAGATTGGGGGCGACCGGTAGCGCAGTGTGTTGAGTCATCTGTCTCATGTTTGACTACCGGCGTTTCGGGTTGGAATCCCGTCCACGACGAGTGGCCATGGATGTGCAGGAGGTGCATGCTGGCAACTGCATTCTCCGAAACCAGTGTATGCTGTTGAAACGTCAACTGGGCCACATGGAACATGGAACGCTTTTAGAACTACCCCATTAGTTGGGCTTGACATGGTGCTCGGCTTGCTCCCGTTGGATATTTGAGTTGTGGACACTCGACTATTCCCCATGGAAACTGATTATACTTCCACGTTTTTGGGCCGGAACCGTACCAGGAGGACCCTATTAGCTGATAACACGCTCCTCTGATCACCGACTCCATGGTCATCGACACGGTTGGCTATAGAACCGATGACGAAGTTAGTGTTGGTACCTTTTCGGAAGGACTGGGGCTTAACAGGCAGGCGGAGGTTTTGGCTATTTCGGAAGCTCTGATCTGAAATCATGTCGTGATCGCGAGAGACGTTACTGTTTATACGGATAGTCAGGCTGCAATTTGGTTACTGGAATCTGACTACATCGAAAACTATCATGAACTGTCGCTTAGCCCTCAAAAAGATGGGTGTTTTTTCAATATTATACTATACTGGATACCGAGCCATAGTGGCTTCCCGGGCAACTGTGTTGCGGATAACCTGGCTCGAGAGGGGACAAGCGGTGTTGTTGATGGATACCGCATAAACATCAAAATGCCAATTGTATCGTGTAAACTTGTAATTAGAGCCGCGGCGGTTGACAAGGCGAATACAAGATGTTTAAACAGCGATACTTGCCAAACGACGAAGATGATTTGGCCGAAACTGGGCCCTGACCTGCCTGCCACACTGCTTCCACTGAATAGAAGGCACATCAGCATTGTTGTAGGGTTATCAAAGGACACTGTCCTATCGGTGAGCTCGCCTGGAGGCTCCGTATTCCTCACAACGATTATTACTGAAGTTTTGAGGACGTGGATGAAGAGGAAAACGTTCTCCATCTTCTCTGTCAGTGTCCGATACGATACAGAACAGAGAAGCGAATATTTCCTTGTTGAAGGTGTGTCTTGGTTTCATCTCAAATGTCAACATGTATGAATCGTCCAGGATATCAAATGGTCCAAGATCATTCAAAGAGCGCAGACACTAAACCTGAACTCAAAAACACTCCTGAACGCTGATAATTCTAAATTGAGTTTTTCACAGTTCATCAAATTGTACTGACTAAATGGAAGAAATTCTCTCGTTATTTTATTAAATTTGACTTTCTTCCTTCCTTGATCATCCCAAAAAAAACCTAGAACCTAATAAATGTTACGGAAACTACAATACATTGGAACTCCACAGTATCCTTCTGCCATAAATTCTCTTTCACATTACTCGAATGTAACCGACTCATGCCAATCGATTATAATGAACTGAGGAAAGATTTATTCAAATGGCAGGAATTATGATTCCATGCTGACTTCCTTTCCATAAATTCTCCCATATATCCGAAACACAGACCGCATACACATACCAAATATACTTTATGCGTGTTTCCTGTTGAGTATGAATTGATACTTGCTCAACGGTGGCCCCTTGCAAGACCCTTGTTTG
This sequence comes from Chloromyia formosa, assembly GCA_964017055.1. Lineage (NCBI taxonomy): Eukaryota > Metazoa > Arthropoda > Insecta > Diptera > Stratiomyidae > Chloromyia > Chloromyia formosa. The sequence goes on along the minus strand of OZ024818.1, from coordinate 11,705,161 downwards.
CACATTAGTCCCTAGGAAGAGGAGGGTGGCCCCTCTTGGCTTTTCGGGGTATAATACAATATATTGCGATATCATCTGAATTCAATTCGCAATTTCATCCTGTTTTCGATGAATATTAATGACACGCTTGCAACGCATTTATACGAAGGATAGCGTGCAGAACCTACCTTCGTATTGTATGCCTTGACTATGGACTGCCTACACTGTCAAATGAATAAGCAGATTGATGAATGTCATATCCTGCATTGCAAATTTAATTTAGATTGTCGGAAAATACGGCGGATGAAAAGCGGAGCCATTGTGTTGCAAAAGTTAAATTGAAAATTTCACAATTGATGGTGTGATGACCGCACAAGGATATCAATCAATTTGGTTGGAGAGCTTTTGCTTTTTGCTATGATAACGCTGGTAAAAGTGGTGGGAGTGTATTGTATGAAGGGGTTGAGTGCATGAGCTCGATAGACTGAATAAAATTTATTAAATGAAACAGACGGTACGATTTTCCTTCATTTTCCTTGACGGAGGAGTTGTCTGGCCGCAAATTTCCGACCTAAAAAGTAAATAGAATATGGCTGCCAATGTAAACTTGAATCAGAAAGTTTTTGAACGTGTTTTCAACCGTGTATCGTTTTATACAACAGTGACCGACATACGAGTATGCATTAATAAAATTACACAATTTCGCATCTCGGATGAAGCTTCAGGCAGGATTCTTCTTTTTCCTAATAAGAGCCCTCACTAACATTCTGAAACTCTTACATAAACTCAATATTAATCTCATCTATTTTAATAACTCCGTTGAATCACCATCTTTTATATCCTCGGTATTCATCTGTCTGTCGTATTAAGGGCAATCTCGTAAATAGAATGATGAATAAAGAACAGTTTTCTTGCCTACTTAAGATCATTAATCTGCCAACGCTAGTTCTTTTCAAACTCTGTCCTACACCCCCATCAAGTCCAGTTCGCTTCAGGACGTCCCTCAATAGATTCTATCATTCGTTCCAACCACTTGGAACAAATGGTCGAAAAGGCGTTTCGACAATTTACGAACGTTCGTGTGCAGTAAAATATCTCGCCAGCCTTCCCAAGAAAATAAAAACCACTCAACATTAATGATACGAACTCACGGGATAATTACCCCAAGATCCAACTGTTTGCAACACAGGCCAACATGTTGGTTTCTTTCAAGTGAAACTACTTTTAGACGAAGCGAACGGCATGGTACGGACCAATTCTCCTGAGAGCCCCCGGATGTGAAAGTAAAGAATCTTTCTGAATCTACCACACCACCGCAACCCACATCACGGACAATTCTTTGCCATTAGAAAGAACTTTTCCTCGACATTTGTACGTATGTGCATCAGGACGTCAATCTTTATCGGGGAGCAACCGATTTGGGGGTGAGAGTTGTTATGTGAGTTTATTCCTTGCAGGCAATAAACTAATGTCGGAAGCAATTTACACGAAACAAATCCAACATTTATACTTTCTTGTAATTGAGTTGTTTTGTGCAAAGTCCTTGAAAGAGTGTGTGTCCATCAAAGTGTTTATATGTAATCTCACGCTCTGTTGATGCTATGTTTGTTGTATGGCGGCAGTAGCAACTTTGATCATGACTCTGGGGAGACGAAATGTGATTATTGCTTGATAGTTATGTTTGAAAGAGTGGCACGAGGCTATGAACTGGCGGGGATGAGAATTGGATAGATTGGATATGTTCTTTTCAGCCTTATCGTTAAGGATACAATTCAAAAGAAATAGCTATTCCAAAATTAATCGATACTATGGATAGTGAGGATCTCTCAAAGGAGACAAATAAGATAAACATTTAAAAAATGATTATTTTCACTAATATGGAACATTCTCTTTTATTCGTTAAATCTTGACGGACGTACTTCGTCGGATCGACAAAGAAAGCATACGTTGGCTTTTATTTGATCATTCCCTTTAAAGCCAACGCTTCGGTTTATGAACCTACATTGTGTAAAAGCTTTTTAAGTTTTGTAATGGACGGGGACGACGACGGCGACGGAGCCTAAAGTTGCCATAATGATCGTGAAAGTCGGGCAGTGCAATCTGGGAAAGAAATAGGCCCCTCGTCGAGGTAAGCAGCGGCCTGTGCTTGCTGTTTCTCAATTCAGGGAGATGTGGACTGGGTTGTCGCCCCTCTTTGTCCCTGTCCGAATATATTAAAAGGAATTCCAGCATCAGCAACACCAGCAGCAACTGCTACAACAAAGAAAGATTCAGCGAATAAACGAAGAAGATAAACAGCCGCAGCCTCTGCTTCCATCATTTAGTGTTCCTCAACAACAACTTCTTCTCACGCCAGGTCTGCCGCAACAAAAATCACATTTGCTTAATCTGTTGCCACAGAATCCTTTTTCACCAAATATACCGCGACAACCACGTCAATGGCCTAGTATACCACAGCATCAACAGCAACAACCTCAAAAGTCGCTTCTGCACTGCACCTATCGTCGCTACCAGATTGTCAGATGCTTCGACCGATCGGTCCTTCATCATTATATACTTCAAATTCGACTCGTAATCAGTGTTATATAATACTACTGCCAAAGAGGTGGCGAATTACATCTGTACCAAACTGGGCAGGAGACCAGACTCTAATATGCAATATCATATTGTAGCTTCTTTTTAAAATTTCTGTTGCTTCCAATTATGAAATTCTGCTCAACTCCGATTTTTGGCCCCCGGGGCACTTGTTAAATCATTTCAACAACTACAACGCTTTCTCTATGCAGATGACCTCAAAGTATAGAGAACTGTCAGGTCGGTTAAAAACTACTCGTACTCAATTGCCCTAACCATATCTGGGGCATAGCGCGTCAATTGTTTCATGAGGCCCAGTTGACGTTTCGTTGGCATAAACCAGTTTCAGAGAAGTTTCAGTTGCTAGCATGCACCTTCTGCTCCCCCATTTAGCCGCCAACGTGCGACAAGTCGGGAGAAGCAGTGGCTTATTATTACGCTCCGCACCACAGGGGAAGACAGCACAAACATCCATGGCCACGAACGTGATCGTCGACGAGATTCGAACCTGAAACGCCGATAGTCAGACATAAGACTGATGCCTTTACGAACTACTGAGCTACCTATCGGTTCAATCTGATCTCGATTCTTTGGCTAATTAGTGTGAGGTTAATAATCTGCATGTCCTACTCCCTAAAACATTGTCCAATATCATTCGATCACGTTATCAATAGCACTGCATTAGAAAAAGTAGATCGTTTCAAAGATCTTGGTGTCATGTTTGACAACAAATTTAAATTTGAATTGCATATAATTGATATCTGCGCTAGAGCATCTCGTACTGCAGGTTTTATTCTTCGCACACCACGTGTTTTCAGCAATACGTCCACCTGTCTTCATCCTTTTAACTCCCTTGTTCGTAGTGTTCTTGAGTATGAACAATACAGTATTGTTCTCCTGTTTGGTCATCACTCTTTGATTACCTCTTGAATCTGCCCAGCGTAAGTTTACCCGTATTCTTCTATTCTGTTTCCAAATCCCCTTCTGTCCATATGTTGATCGCTTTGCCTTGTTAACATAAAAGCAAATTAAACATTATTCGCCAGAAGCACAAAGTAACTCACCTAAAACCAAATTTCTTCTTTTCTCTCGTTTAAGAGCCCCTTTAAGTACAACACGAAATGGATCTGGTGGTCCCGGCTCCGAGTACAGCCTACCGCCGAGCTATCGTTCGCGCAACACCAACACTTTAGCACGTTTACCAACAACAGGGCTTAGTGATGAAGCCATGCATTCGTCAAACCGAAACCCCGTGCCGTCAAACAGCAACACAAATCACCAATCGACTAATAGTGACGTAAATGTGCCACAAGCTAATGCAACAACAACAACATCATCAATACTGGATCAGTATCACAACACAGTTTCAACATTAGCCGACACAACATCCTCGGTTCAAGTCAACTTTCCATCAAGTAGTACTTCAGGAGCGACCACAATTACAACAACATCCACAACATTATCAACAACCAAAGATTCGGTCCCTACGACAATAGCGATAGAAGCTGCGATTAATGGTGCTGCCGGTGCGGCGACAAGACCCAACGATCAACATCATCAACAAAACGTTTCATTGATCAATCAAAGCCAAAATCTTAACGAAAAACTTAATCCTAGAGTTACTAGTAGTAATAATGTTAATTTTAGTAATAACAGTAGAATTAGCAATTCGATACCTAGCAGTAGTAGTAACATTAGCAATAGTGGTAGTCATAGTTGTACAAAAATGTCTGGTAGTCCTTCGAAATCCATTGTCACTACAACGGCCACAACGACCTTATCGTCTGGCTCGTCCTCAAGAAGTGCTGAACAATCTTGTGCGCCAGGAAATAGTGGTCGAAAGGAGATGGTCACTATTGTCACCATTTCAGCGTCGCAGGAACCCGAACAAGGTTCGTCGCCATCAGAAATGGAAATTCTCGCACATTTGTAGCGACATATAAGCGCAGGGTTTTCGCCAGCTTTTCGTTTAGGTTTTCCTAGCTTTGCTGTTTTTAGTTAACAGTTCTGGTTTTTATTCTGCTTTATTTTCGAATAATTTTGCTCACAGGGGTGCTACAATAAATTAAATTATGAAGAGGTTCCTGTCTATATTTTGCCTATGTATACCATGATTTATGACATTGTTCTAAAGATTTTGATGATACTGTACATCATATAGGTGTCCTGGTTAATCCAGCACACCTTAGACCTACCATATGGTGTTCGTATTTAATTCGTTCCTTTGCATGCCATCCTGAGTTGCAAACACATGGTACCTACATATTCTCTAATTGCCTTTACCCCTCCAGGGGCATGGGCGCGTCAACATTTCTAGCATTTCTATGCCTTGTTGACGTTTCAATAGCATATCTACTTTTCGGAAGTGCAGTTGCTAGCATGCACCTCCTATCCGATTCGTCTTTATACTGACAAGCTCGGAGCACTGTGAGAGTTCTATTAGTACTCACATGCAGTTTTTGGTCGCGCCGAGATTTGATCTCCGAGCTCTAGATTAGTATCGTAGAGCGGTGACCGAACGATCACGGCCACCGAGCGCCATTGTTGGGAGCCTCCAGCTTTTTAGCTATAATCATTATGGCTGTACCACATTACCCGCGACTCACCGTAACTAGTCAAGTGGCTGGCACCTTGTGCACACCTAAGCTCCTTGCGTTTCTTCCGTCCAGCGATTTATCGAGTGGACATTTTCATCCAATGCAAAATGTTAAGCATATACTGGTAGTCTCCCTACGCTGCGGATATTGCCAACATTCGCCAAAACACTGAGCAATTTGTCCACTCGATGAATCGCTGAACGGGAGAGACGCAAGGTGCTTGGGTGCGCACGAGGTGCTAGCCACTTGGGTCGTAATTCGGCAAGTCGCGGGTAATGTGGTACGGGCTTGAGACTGGTCTTTCACGCCTACTAAACGATTCATTCATTGATCTTGGTTTTTAAGGGAGCCGAAACCACTACTCGAGTTTAAACTGCCTATAGAGACGATGTGGGTGCGGATGTTGCAGGCAGCAGCGATTGTCTGGTCTTTGGATCTTGAGTAGGCTTTTAATCCTTGACATATAGTAACTATGTATGGTACGACGACGATCCACGATGAAGCAGAAGTCTATCAAAAGTCTTTCACAGCATTTATAGTAAAATCATTTTATTTTAACGTTGTCAAAATAAACATATTTTTTTAGTTGTTCTTTGCTTCATCGATTTTATTTAAAAATTGTAGTAGGAACACTAACTTAGGCCCGTTTTCTCAATGTCTGGTTAAACTGCCAGTTAGCTATCCGGGACACTAAATTTAACGTTAGCGCAGGCAACGCGCACAGCGCAGCTAATGCAGTAGAAAGTCAGCTAACTTTCTTGGCGGAATTCTGCCACCTGTTGGATTCTATTCTACGTCTGTGCCACCTCTCACCATTATTTTGCGGCTGAGTTGGCTTCAGATCCGTTTCCTTCGAATGAATATCCAGAACTCTATTCCTTGTGACCAGTTTAATTGTCTCATTTGAATTTGCAAACGTAAACAGTTCTAGCTGCCAAAATCTCAGCAGCCCGTATCAGCTGTTTGGAATTATTGTCCGATAAATTCTTAATCGGAAGATGAGTGCCGTTTAGCGTTTATCTACAGGATAAGATTTAACTAGACATTGAGAAAATGGCCTTTAGTATGTTAGTTCCCCTTGAAAGTACCCATCTGGAGACGATATAACAGGCAGATTTCGGCCAATTCAAACCTCGAAACCAAGTTGACTGCTCAGTCGTCCTCTATAATTTAATTGCTACGGATGAAAATTCTATCCACAATCTTGTAAAATAGTTTTTTTTTTGAGGTGAATTAAAGTTTATAAAGAAACAAATCACTGAAAGGAAAACTTAACTATAAAAGAAAAATGAAAACAAAAAAACAATTTAAATATTAAAAAATGTAATTATTTTTATTAAGGCAGAACACTGGAAGGAGAAAATCAAAGTATATAAAACAAAACAAACCAAACTCGTTTGCGTTGCGTTGCATTTTTTGTTTCCTATGTTTAGTGTTTATTAACTACGAAAAACAAACGATTGCATTATCGTTTATGACAAACGAGATGGTATTATACAAAAATATACATATTTGTAATAATATATATATTATATATTTTAAGGTATATCTACACATGATGTATGCAAACTTTAATATAACTGGATTATATTGTTTTTAATCGTTTGTAATATTCTTTTTTCTTCTTAATTTTAATATTAAATTTGTTGTACATATTGTTTGATAATTAAACACCCACACCTACACTTAAGAAGCAAACATAAACACACACATATGAAAAATGAAAAATACTAAAAATAAATGTTAATTTGAAAAGTTGTTAAAAAGAAATGTTTTATTTCAAATGGATTTTTTTAACATGTAGTTTTGGTCCTGTAAAATTGAGTCGATTTGGGGGACCTTGTAGGAAATATTAGGGAAAGATCTGAAAATAATTGTAATTCCTTCTATAGATCCGAAATACACGGAAACTGAGTTTGCACGGTCGCAGAAGGTGAGCTTAGTTTTTGGAGGCTAAAATTCGAGAGATATGAACCTTTTTTTTAAACATATTTTCCTTATAACATCTAAACGGTGCTTGGGGCTTAAAAATTTAAAAAAAGTGTAAATTGAAGAGCGTTAAATTCTACGCCCAATGCACTGCTTGTGGCGAAATTCGGTTCAGTAGTGTAGTCAACGATAGTCGAAAAAGCGACAATTTTTGAGGCTTAGGAGAAAAATCACACTTCATCACTTTTTCAGCTCCGCTCTACAAGTAGTGGTTAAAAGTGGCGTGAGAACTTGCCACAGTCACCCCCTTCCCAGCTTTTATGTTGTTGGAAGCTGAAGTTCTGCTATATCTCCAAAATGGGACACCCTGTTGATGTGTTATCGGTGTTGATTGAAGAAGTGGCAGATGCTCGCGTTAGGATTGGATTGTCTGACGGGTTGCGGTGTTTGTTGAACCAGCGTGGTTGTGTGTTAGTCGTCCGACATACTAGCAAAATGCCAGGTTTCTCACTAAAGGTCACAGATGTATTGTATTTGACTACGTGTGTGAGACTACCGGTGACGGTGTGGTGTTCGTTGAATTGGTTTTACGTTGGTGCAGGCGTGGTGTTCCACGCTGTTCCTCACTATTATAGATGTGGCGTCACTAGGCTGTTGGAAGTTGTTGTGGTGTTCCTAAGTTGCTGTGAATTTGTGTATGTGTGGCGCTACTACGTTGTTCAAAGTTAATGTGTGTGTAGCGTCCTGTTGTTGTCCGCAAAGTAGCGCAGTCCCAATGGGTAATTTGCACTTTCAGGATGTTTTTTATCTGCCGCAGCATCAGTTAAATCTCGCGTTTGAATAGGTTTCTGGGTCATGTGATGTGTTATGTTGACGGAGATCACGTCTTGGTCACCAAATTGAAGCGGAAAGGATGCTATAAAATTCTCATCAAATAATAAATGAAACGTGTTCTCAACAATAACAATTTATTAACACGATAAAGATCAGAATAGTACAAAACCGCTTGTGTCGTTTGTGGTTCCGACAAATAAGTCAGTGAAATGTAAAATTCAAATTTCCTCTGTGATGATGATAGTGCCGCTCTAGTGGTAGGCAGTGCCGTGAGGAGTCGCCACACAATTGTGAGAACCACCAGATCGATCTCAGCATATGTCAACTATTCAGCTGCAGCCGAACTCCGCTTGAATGACAACGGCGGCGGCGCAGTGGTTGACATTGTCAATTATGTTTCTATTGAACTGACGTCATCATCATCATCATCGGCGATCTAGCCCGCGTCGGGAATTGACCTCCAGGATACAGCTCTTCCAACTATATCGATTAAGCGATTGCGTCCTCCAGTTCGATAATCGGGGGAGCTTCATAAAATCTGTGTCAATCCTTCCATCGTACACGGGGTCTCTCTTGCGGTTGGATTTATACTTTAGCAAGCACACATTTCGGGACTCTATCATTGTGCATTCGTTGGACATGGCCAGCCCATTAAAGTTTCCGAAATTTGACAAATTTCCACCACATATTTTCCAATTTTTGCTTTATGGGTGCAGATTTCACCACTATCTCATAAATTTCAGATATTTTACAATCAGAAATTCACCCTGATTATATTGCCAAGAAGTGGTAGACTTCGTGTTCCTTAACCAATAGTGAAGTTTTTTTTCTAATTCAAAAATTTTGGTGTTAGTAATTCAAACAAATTAGTCAATTCTTCCATACTAGAAAATCTGGTTCTGACCAGACTTAAGACAACATTTAAGCCCGTTTTCTCAATGTCTGGTTATTGCTTACCGGGAGTTTAATTTATCGAATCTATAAACTAAAACGGCTAATACGAATTAGTCAGCTAGAGTTTCTTAAGTTTATAAATTCAAATGGGTTAATTGATCAATTATTAACTAATTTCAATGTACAAACGTTAAAAATTCTACCTAACGAATTCGTATCAGCCGTTTTAATTTATCGATTCGATAAATTAAACTCCCGGTTAGCGTTAACCAGACATTTAGAAAACGGGCCATATTGTGCTATTAAAAACTGACACCTGAAAATGCTTTTGGCGATCCGTCAGTCTTTGATCTTGACATAACTCTTCGTAATGGCGTTTTAGGACGGTAGACTTATGATCGCAGTGCTTGTGGTTTCAACACGATCCACGGCCCTCACCCCTATCTAATCTAATGGCGTTTAATTTTTTTAAAGCGCTTGCTTTGAAGCTGACCTTTAACGCCCCAATTTTTTGCAAGCGCTTCGGCCCCGGTTTCAACGCCAGCAAACGCATTTCGTAAACGGCTGGAATTTACACCACTTATAAGACATAGTACGAAGACTACGAAAACGTACTTCAGCCCAGTCCTGCCCGGGTCCGTGACCTATGCTGACGGTGTTGAGCGTTTTTGAGACAGTCAGCATGGGTCACGAAGTGCGTACTAGGCGTTAAGCTTAAAAATTAGAACAAATAATAAATATCCGCTCTAATTTTTCAGCTTTTCTAATTTTTGCGAGTTCTAATTTTTAAGCTGCTACTGTAATAGATTTCATTTTATGAAACAAACAATAAAATGAAATCAATTTACTACATAAGGAAATTTATTTATTTGAACCGGTAATTTATTACTTTAATTGGAAATCGTATTTGTTTGATCCAAAAGATTGATTTATTGAAGTTGCAACTGAAGTTTACGTACTTGAGCTGAAAATGTCTTCGGACACGCGTTTTTCATTCTACTTTTATCGACAATTAAGTTCTAAAGACTTATTTGTTAGCAGCAAACCTTATCTCGTATAGTAAATCTACATTTAAAACTTCAACTATTCATCAAATCAGTCTCTAGGCTGTTATTTACTCGTTTCCCAATGAAACTGAAAATTTAAATGTAAATGTCTACATAAGTAGTTAAGGGCAACAGGAAAAATTCATTTCATGTCATGGCTAAAAGAGCCCTGCAGAAATATGCCATTACCATGGACTCAGCCAGGAGCACTCGCTGCCGCGGTTACGTATGTATGAGTCAGAATTGAGTTTGACTATAGACCATTGAAGGTTGATACCTTGACATTAAGCATTTAGTTAGAAAGCCCCAAGGTCGACAATTCAGCAGCTATTAGAGCAGGTGAAAGCTGGCTATGAGAATGGAAGATGAGGAGTTTGTGAATAGTGTTGCCGATTGGATTTTGAACTATTTGTGTCACACAAAATTAAATTTTCGATTCAAGGATAAAGCAACGGTCTCATGAAAAATGTCAGCATACTTGATCGGCATAATGTTGGCAGATTTCATTACATCTATTTTTACACAACTTAGCGCGGAATATCACAGAACTAAGGGGCAATTTTACAGAAAATTCCAAAATATTCGATTAATTTAACGTTCCCGCTTTCGTGCTACAGAAATAGATCGAAATTTTAGAATATAAAAATTCACAATAGTTTCGACAACACCTCCCCGCGCAAGTTCTACGCAAATCCATAAGGTCCCATTAAAAACCCTACCTGAACGTATTCGTATTTGCGGATAAGCTTCGTCTGAATACCGTCTGAACCTGAACCATGTCAACGTCAATTAATTGGGAATCCTAGATAGTAGCCCTCTCGTACATATTTACACTTTACAAATCACCAGCAGAATGTTGAATTTTATCTTTAAATATTGCAGGTTTGAAAAGCATCTTATTTGGGGAAAAACATGTAATGAGAAGTCGTTAACTAAAAGTCATCGCAAGAGTCGTGTCGTCGTGTCAAAGAAAGGATAAAGACCTGAACGTATCTAAGTTTGGTGCTTAACCAGTGTAAATGGAATATTCAATGGAAAGTGGATGAATTGGGTAGATGGAAAAGTTTCCATGGAAGTCGTGGGGGTTGATTTTGGAATGAGAAGTTCAATACAGAGACTTTTTTGGGTGGGCTGAAAATGTAAAATGTGTCGTCTGGATGTATGAAATTGGCTGTTGACGACATGGAGAATGAATGCTGATTCTCAGGAGTGTGGTGGCTTTTATCTTCAAATTTAGCTATTCAGCTAATTGATTCAGTAAGAAGGTATGCAAACATGGGGCATGTTAGCCGAAGGACAAATGTGTGTACATACTCGTATGTATCAATAGCGAGCAAGTATTTTACTTAATATCTGCGGCTTTCCAAGTATTAAATTTTTCGAATTTTCTCGGGTCTACAAGATAGGGATTTATTCAAATATTTTATGTACTACCTACATAGCTAGCAGTCTTTAAATTGAATTTTTTGGCCATATTTCTTGCAGTTTAACCAATGAATAAAATATTAGAGTTTGTTCCTTATACTGCAAGTGTAGTATTTATTATTGCAAACAATTATTTCGACAACCACGTGCTGCCTTTTTCAGGCAGGTCATATGCAAGGAATGGACGAACACCGAATCCCCAAAAACGCTTTTCCTGACAATGGTATGAGAGCGCGTGGAAGGCCTAGGAAGCGCAGGGAGGGCTCAGCGCGAGAAGACAGTAGGAAGCTGCTCGGCGTGCGAGATTGGAAACAGCTATGTGAAGATCGAGACGACTGGAGGCGACGATTTTCGGATCCATATACCAAAGGGGACGACATGGCTAATAAGTAGTAGTAGTAAAAAAAACAATCCTTAAAATATTTACGAGAAAAAAAAATACTTTATTCACATAATTTTCGTTTCGTTGATAATTTTACAAACTCAATAAAAGAAAAGATAAAAAGCACATTGCGACAAAATTTCGTCAATTCTCATCCTATTTTTAAAGTTTCTTCGATTTATTCTGTTTATTTTACAAGCGCAACAACAATATTTAATGTGTTTGTTTCCATTATTCATATCGTCGTTAAATTCGAATTTGTTTAAATATAAGTAAATAGGATCATTAATATTGTTATCTTCCTTCTTAAATTTCCTAGTCAACAAAAAATGATAAAAATTGCGTTTATAATAATGAATGAAACAAATAGAAAGTGTCCTTGTCCCGACGCGATGTAGTAACAAGATAACAATTTACATTTATGTTTGTATGTATATATGTGTGTATGCATTTCCTTGAAGGGACTCTGAATAAATGACAAAAACAGTATCATGCAATGTTATAGATCGATTTCGATTTTTCTTTAACAAAATGATAAAATACAAAATGTAAATTGATTGAAAGCATTTTTCAGGCTGGAAAACTGTTATTTATTCTTACATTTCAAGGATGTTCGTTTATATGTGCAGAGGCAAAATATGATGTCCTTTGGGTTTTTGTCTTTGACAAGGCTTAATAGTAGGATAGTACAATGAATATAACATTTGTTAAGAGATAACGTTTTTCAGAGCTCATAGAAGTTGGCTAATTTTAATACCACTTATATATCGTAAAAAGAAATAACATTTTTTTTTGCGTGTCAATATTATTAATGTTTCCACAAAAATAATAATATGCATTTATATGATAATACGTATATATAACATGTAATTTAAAAGTTTACATAAGCGCAGCCCCTGAACGATGGTTGAATTATTAAGTCTCTTCGTGCCTCGTGGAGCCCTTGGGAAGAGGGATGCGGCGATGACTATTTAACGAGCGTGGTTTTTGCAGAATGGACGTCCTCCCTTGTTGTAGAAGCTTTGTCCTTCTAAGTTCTTTTTGCACATCTAAAAAAGAAAACAATAATATTAGATCGTTGTGATTTTTAAGGACGCTCAACGCTAAGTGGATCATTCAATTATAGTGTACTTACCGTGCAGTTGAAGCACTGGCTATGATAGTTATGACTCAGAGCTTCGACCCATCTATCGCCCGCTTCAACTGGAAATCCACAGGCAAAGCATTTCGTGGTGAAGAGCTCGTTCCAATCGGCTTCACAGTAGGGTTCACCTTCTTCCAAGAAGAATGGACTGTTGCCGAAGTGTTTGCCACAATAGGAGCAGCTGAAGCATTCTGGATGGTAATGCTTACCGATGGCATTCAAGCAGTCACCCTGAAATTGAAATGAAGATATTTAATTATATCTATTATATGTTTTCTCTAGTGTCTTAAAATTCTCTATTAAAAGAAAATGTCATGATTGTTCATCTAATCAACCATATTTTCTTAAGTGGGGTCTAATGTGTTAAACCTCATGATAAGAAATCACATCATTGAAAACAGTAGCTCAGCTAACTATAATAAAATTTTATGCATGTATTTCGGGAGAGACTCACCTACTTCTGCAGTAGATTTGCTTTGAAGCGACTTGAGTCGTGAACTTTAAATATACAAGTATGAAGCCCACGTTCAAGTGAATTTCTGACTTAGGAAGTATGAGCGCTTTTCAGATTGAAAGTCGATTGCCGCTTTAGATTGTACGAACCGACTACGGAAGGACGACAAACCCCAGTTGACGTTTCGACGGCATATACTGGTTTCGGAGAATGCAGTTGCCAGCATGCACCTCCTGCACATCCATGGCCACGATCGTCGTCGTGGACGGGACTCGAACCCGAAACGTCGGTAGTCAAAAATCAGACTGATGCCTCAACACACTGAGCTACCGGTCGCCCCACATGACATGGCGCTTAGGAAATGTATATACAAAACTTAAGAAACGCCATCCTATTCATGGAAATGATAATACGCTGGACGCCACTGAGATGGAAAAGAGCTGGAAACTCTAACCGTAGCGGCCGACAACATCAGGCTGAACGAGAAAGAGAGGAAGTCTGAGACAGATGAATTGAAGCAACCCTAGCGACATGCCAAAGGTCTATTAGACGAGCTTGGAGATTGCTGTTCTCTATCTTTACACTGACTAGTAGTGAAGGAGAAGCTCCAGTGTTTGTGGTGGTTAAGCCCGGAGTCCCCGCAGTTCTTCAAATGGCACTACTCATCGCAGCGGTTGCATCTAACAGATGTAGCATGTGGGTGCAGCACTTGTTGCAAACGCAGCAGATCCAAGGGCCGGGGCTACGTTCAGTGAGCTGTTTAGAAGGGTTGAGAGCAGTTACGCTTCTAATATTCGTAAAAAACAAAATTGAACATGTAATATACACACTCATTTCCTACTACCATCCAAGTGGGTTTGACAGCCCTTGGCCGTTCTGATGAACGGGTCGCTCCGGTGCTGCGGTAGGAACACAGCTAGAAGACCACCAGCATCGGCTTTCGTAGGATGCGCAATACACTAACGGCCTTGGATGCCACTACACCCCGCATTCATGGTGATCTTAACCAGGCCCGTCCATGTCAAAGAACCATTTTAGTGGCTCTTGACTTGTCGAAAGCCTTCGACACAGTCAACCATTTATCGCTTCTATCTGGCATAAACTGCTCATCACTGCCAACACAATACGTCAACTGGATCGCCAGTTGTCTCGCTTGCAGTCAGTCCTATATGGAATTTAGGAACAGCAAATCGAAGTTTAGAAAAATTAAACAAGGTGTTCTCCAGAATGAATAGAAAAAGAGTTGCGTCTAATGAACCTCATGGTGGGTACTACGACCATAGGAGTTCTATTGTGCATATAGCGATCAATATTGTAGCAAGACACCTTCCACCACTCTTACGAAGGCTAGTAAGTCCTTTGCATGAGATTTCCTGATATCAGTAGAGTTCGTGGCGATCCGCCCGAGTAATATGTGGTCTCAATGTCCTCTAAACAAAGACGACACTCTGTCTTTTTAGATAAGTCCATCTAACCCTGTGATGGGATAGAGGTATTCGCCAAGGTGGAGTATTATCCCCCACCTCGTTTAATCTGTATTTATCAGGGGTTCCAACACCTCCTGATGATCTTCAATTAATTACGTACGAGCTGAATAATCACGAACTTAACGAGTTCTTTGAAAGCAAGAACTTAACCGTGTCAGCATCCAGATCATCTGCAACCCTGTTTACCACCTGAACCAAAGAAATAAAAACGCAGCTTGAGATCTATAAAGGCAACGAAACGAATGCATTCTCACCACCAATCATCCCAAAATCCTCGGAGTACCCTGGATAGCATGGCGACTTCATCAGCTCATGCCACAACTATGTACAAAAAGATGCGTGGCAGAAATAAGATTCTTAAAGTCTTGGCCGGTAGCACATGGGGAATAAACAATGAAACGCTATTGGTCGCATCCAAATTGGGCGGAAGGGTCCGGACCACAGCGGGGTTCTAAGTAACGAAATACTTGACAGACTAGCTCAACAGGGGGCTGGCCTCAACCGACGGGCAGCTGAAGAGCTGTCGATACCAATACAAACATGCAAGAAGAAGCTCAACGATAGGATGTATGGGCTGACCAACGCTAACTAGCATAGTACAATACCAACAACTTCAGAATAACGAAAATATTCTGGAACTCTTAGGCCTCTGAGAATTACCCAGAAGACAGAGCACATTACTAGTGGGCATACTAACGGAACACTACTTGATACGGGAACCCGCGTACATACTATATTAAAATTGATCACAACAAGTGGTTGCAGGAATTACAATCTACTAAATACAAATAAAACTCTAAGGCAGTGGTTTCAATTCACAGCGTGTAGCCTGTAACACGTTGTGAATCGAACCCACCGCCTATGACAGCTTCTGTGCGACTGTCCAGCGCTCGCTCGGGAAAGATTAAAATGCCTGGGAGCCTACTTCTTCAACGACCTGGAAGGAGTTGCAGGTATCAACTTGAGAAGCCTTTAGAGCTTCGCTAATGGGTCAGGATCCTTCGAGCTTATCAGTGATCTCTTGGTAAGGACTAACACAAGATCGTAATGAGTATTGGAAATATGTGGTATCGCAATGGACCCAAATGATCTATGCGCCGCCGTTAGGCTGTCACATAACCTAAGCTAATCTTTAGATAGTACGAAACTACGCTTTTCAAAGTGAAACTGCTGCGATGCATTTACATTAGTTTTGGATTGTCCAAGGCGTAAGTTCGATCTGGGCCAACCCCCAAGTTGATTCGGGCGTTAAGTAGTACGGAGACACAATATAATGAAGTACAATTGCGGTTTTTTTTTCACAAATTCACAGTTCGGGTGATTCATAATTTTTTTTTTTGGGGGGAAACTTCATAATTTTTAGGGATATGTAACGGTGAGCAACCCCCACAAAGATGGGGGATTTTCTCATTGGGGGAATAGTTCGCAAAGCCAGACTAGACTGCCACTGCCAGTCCCGTAACACCAACTAAGCGCGAAAGCTCGCAGAAGATTTTTCATCGTCACCAAGACTGGGTTCCCTTAAGGGTCGTTTTGACACCGGGTGTTTACATATAATTTACAATACTGCAAAACCCGATATCAGTCTGCTGAGCTAATTTTTAATTGACTGAAACTGATAACGTAAAGCACATTTTAAAACTATTTTTAACGCTTACCTTAATTTTGGTGCTACATTTGCTGCAAGTCGGTGCCAAGAACTTCTCAAAACAGAACTCGCAATACAAATCGCCCTTCTCCTCAACGAATCCAATGTCCTGGAGAGCACGACGGCAATTACCATTGACGCAAACAAAGTGATCGGGACACCAGATGCGTCCGAGGGCCGTGATGAAGGGTCCTCTGTTGGGCGATTAAAAAAAGATAAGTCCTAAGCTTGATATAAAATCTCAACGATATGAGTCATGCAATATAGGCACTCCACAAACAAGCAACATTTAACACAAAACACTTACCTTGTGATTTTAGCATTACACTGACAACACACAGGCTCCTTACCATCCTTCAGATCGCTGACTAGAGTTGTGGTATTATCTGTGTTACCGTTCACCTCCTGACTGATTGCATCCTGATTGTTGTTACTGTTAGTGTCAATATAGGAACGTCTGTCAAACGCATGCGTGCTAAGTTCACGTTTGCCATTCGGATTAGTAGACTTGTTACGATAAACCACACTTTCGGACGGACCATGTTCTGTAGGGCTTCCCGATAAGATCTTACCGTCAGTTGATACTTCAAGGATTAGGCCCGAGGTCTGGTTGACATTCGCGTCCACACTGGGCTCACGCACCACCTCAGTTTGCGGATTATCGCAAACGTCGATTATCTTTTTCATCGGATGATCCGAATCCAATTCTTTGGTAAGGCTGGTGTTGGTCTTCTGGGCCAGCCGGTTCTCCAACATAGCTGAAATAATTTTGCCAGCCTCATCACGGAACTTTTGCTTGTCGTTGATTTCAACTTTTTCCAGAGAGCTGGCCAGCATTTCTGTTGCTGTTCCCGGTTGGAATGGTTTCGGCGTGCGGTTACCGGTTACGGGACCAGTATTAAGGGTCTTAGGTAACTGGTTCGCAGCTCTGGTTGGCATCGTTCGTGGTGGCGAGTTGTTTCCGTTCAAAGCCCCGGGAAGTGGTGGTGGGGGTGGAGGCAAGTCTAAGGAATCAATTTTTCCTACCTGTTTCTTGATTTCGTCACTCATTGTTGTCAGGTTTGGAAGAGGTGGGGGGTGGTTAATGTTACCTGGACGAAATAAAAAGGAAAAACACACGAATAGCACACAGAAGCAATAAAAAAATATTAAGAAAAGTAAATCAAATTAAAATAAAACTGCAAAACATCAGAAGTGTCTGGATTTTAACGAACGACCGGGACCAAGACTATGATATTTTAGTTATATTCATATTTGGTATATTCAGTAAAGAATGGGCATAAGCCCCCAACATTTTCAGCCTTAAGGTTCACGAGGTACATAGAAGTTTGGACCTTAATGCGGAAAACCGAGTTAGCCTAGGTCGATCGTCTGTTTGCTATAGGTCAGTCTTCGTCAAAAGAAGATTTCTCCTCGAAAAAAAAAGATCTGAAAACCATGCAAACGAACACCAACATCGAACTCTTCACAACATTCCATGCTAAATGTCGAATCCCTTCACCTGATATGCGCATGGCAGCATCCACAGATTGGTACACGACCTCCTGGTCCGACAGCCTTATTCAGGATACCGCGTCCACGTTTCGGAGCCGATGTTGCACCATATGCGCCGCCCTTGTTGCCGGAACCTGCACTAGCCGGGGATGGGTCATTCACAACATTAGGAAGAGTATTAGGAGTTTTTGGCGGAGCGGTTGACAGCAAGCCATTTTGACCGAATGACGCAACAGCTGGCGGTGCATAAGCGGCACTTTGATTATTAGTGACTGGCTGACATGCCGATGCTGCTGGTGGTAGTTGCTGAGCGACACTAGCTAACAATTGATCGGCATTTGGACCACCGGGTGGTACATAGGGAGTGGGTTTATAAGCGGGAACGGGGACAGCTTTGGGTATAGTGGCGGTTAATTTGGAAGCCTCTAGGCCAGCGCCTGAGGCAGCTGTGAAAGCTGCACTAGTCGCGGCCGCTGCTAAAGAAGAAACAGAAGAAGAGGCTTGGGTTACTGAGCTTCTTCCTACGCCTGTGCTAATGGATTGTCTCTGGGCGTTGCTTTGGGACTGTTGTTGTTGTTGTTTTTGTGACGATAGTGTAGCATAAGAAGACGTGTGTGATGCCATTCGGGCGGCATTTTCGGCTTTGTGAGAGGCCGATTCGCCAACCATTTGGTTAGCAGAGTTTGCAGAAACGACATATGTTGGTCGTTCAGGTTCATAGTTAGTAGGCAAAACAGTTTTGAATGGGAAACTGGAAGTGGGTTCAGGGGAACGTGGAAAAGTCGGGCTTATTGATTCACCGAGATGGGCGGCACGAGCAGCGATTGCCTGCGATTGACTGCTGACACTCGAGATCTCCTGTTCCAGGTTGGAGAGCCGACGGGCCTGATTCGCCACGAAACCTGTGCGTCCGGTTTTGTGATGTTGAACGGTTTGTTTCGAGTCCCCGCTCTGGTTCGTTCGTATTTCCACAGATTTGGCAGTCTGGGAGTGCTCGTACTCCTCAACGACTTTACGTCTGCGCTCGATCTGCATGTTTCCCACTTGGGTCGTGGACTTCGTTTCCATTGCCGAGCGATTCTCCTCGTTCATTCGGCTCTCCTTCGCTCTGGTTTGGATGCTTGTGTTGCCAATCTGTCGCTGTTGCACTACCTCCGGTTTGTCGACGAACGTTTGGGAGCCCGCTTGGTAACCTTGTTGCTGATGCGATACCAATTGGCCGTGTTCAACCGTCTGGAATTGAGCTTGCTGAGTTCCGTAGTATGATTGACCTGTAGTAATGGATCCAGTCTGGATTGGAGGACGATAACTTGGAGCAACTTTGGTGTTCAACTCTTTGAGTCGAGGTGCGCGAATAGAGTTTAGTGGATTTGGTGGTGGTCCGGGTGCTGGAGAACGAGCCCTGTCTGGAAGGGGCGAAGGCGATCGTGGATCGTAGAGTCTGGCCTGAGTTGCCGAACACTCCTCCGCGACAAGCTTAGCAGGAGTCTGGTAGTACGGGATTATCGGTGCCGGCTTGTTGATCAACGATGGAGTGTAGGGCCGAGAGTGCGACTCACCGTGGTCGATATCTAGCGATTGAAAAGCCATAGTTACTGGAGCGTCACTTTCCGTTACGATAATGGGAAGGGTGTTTTTGCAATATTCCTGTTTGGTGCATTGTTGTTGTTGATATTGTTGCTGTTGATGGTGGTATTCGCTAACTTTGGTCTCAGTTAAAGTAGACGCAGCATGCTGTTGTTGGGACATGCTACTGACCATATTAGAGGCGGCGCAACTCTTTGCCTGGGCAGTGGACTCAACACTCGGGGTCAACTCGCGGGGTGTTGGCGTTTCTACAAAAGCAAGTGGAACATTTTCTTTAAGCTCGGGTGGTTCGGGGGTGCGTACAGGTCGTTGTGAGGGCAACACAGTCCAATTGCGTTGGTACTGCGGTATACTATCGGGTTTGTGTAGGCCAGAGTGAAGTGTCTTTTTGGCCATAGGACCGAGTGGCGGTGGGAATGATATTTTCTGTTCAGACTCTTGTTCAGTTTTTTCTTGTTGTGACTTTTGCTGTTGTCTGTCCACGGTTGTTGCAGTCTTATATTGTTCTTGTTGTTGTTCTTTTTTACAAGTGGTCGATGATTGGCAACAGCTCTTTTGATTCATGCTATTATATGACGTGGCCGTACATGCTGATGTTGCACACGACATCGACTGAAACATGCTTTGCTTTCGATCTTGGGATTGATGATGTTGGGAGTCTCGTCGTTCTGAAGCGAGGATTTGAACCTGCGGTATGAGAGAGTTTTGCCTACTGGACTGTACCGTGTCTGTCGCATTAGAGTTGAGCGACTCCTGTCTCGGCTGGAATGGACAACTGGTACATGCGCCTTTGACATTAGCGAACGCTGATATTTGACGATTAATTTCAGAGTCTATGTTTTTAGTTTGAGAAGACTCAGATACGTCAGAAAAGAATTGGTAGGTATTAGCCTTTTTCTTCTCCGATTCAATGATAGTGTTCGCGTTAGTGGAATCCAAGGGCGTGTAGCAACGCGACGAAGCCACTGTCAGAGCGTCAGTCATTGTAAGCTTCTCTTTGGGGGTCGGCAGATCCAAGAGTTGCGAGCACACGTCATGACCATATGGAGTATAAGATCGATCCGGAGCGATTGTCAAAGCGTTCAGGAACGGCGATTTTGGCCGGTAGTCTTCGCGGAGGTAAGGTTTCATGTCCATAGGTGGAGGCATATATGGCTCACTCTCCTCTGGAAGGGGAATTGGATCGTCGATTTTTGGTGCAAACATGATGGGATCCGACGGAGCAGTGGTCATTGTTTTCGACAGAAATGAGCCTTTCGGAGGCTCCTCTTCTAGGACTTTAGGTTCGGCTGGTGGTTGTTCAGTCTGGCTGACTTCTTGGGTTTTGATCGATTTCTCTTCATGGAAATGAGCTGATTCGAATATTTTCACAGGTTCACTAGCCACCGATTCGGTCATTTCAACTGGCTTGTCAGGAGCTGTAGTCAGAGCTTTCACCATAGGACTAATCCACTCCTTAGGAACAGGATTAGGTATTTTCGAGGGAGGAATCGGTTTTACCTCGGGAATTTCAATTTTAATCTCCGGTGTTGCGGTGAACATACGATTTTCAGGCGTTACTTGAGTATGTACAACTCTCAATTCATCTTCGTGTTGGTCTAATTGAGTTTCTTCATTTTCCTCTCCCTTCTCTGCATGTTCCACAACCGATTTTAGGGATTTCTCCAACTGAGCTTCCTTTTCAATGGCCAGTGGCTTTTGAGTGTCCTCGCAACTGACTTGCGCTGTATGTTGTATCTGAATATCGTCAGAGAATTCAACTTTACGCTGCGGTTTCGGTGGAGGTGTTTCTGGTTTTGGAGTAGCTGCACGCACCAGATCAATTAAGTGATATGTGCTCACCGGGCCGGCGATGTAATCCACGCACTCCTGGGCACTTCGTCGACCACTCTGGCTAGAGTAAAAGTAGCCCGATGAGGATAGATCCGGTTGCATGGCAGCCACTTCCATATCCATATGATAGTCCATTTCGGAACCGTATTGTTCGTATGTCTGTTGCATTTGATAGGCTTGAGCTTGAGCCTGATACATCCGTTGATACTCTTCTGAAGTTGTGGTGGTCGTTGTCGAGGTCGACGTATAACTATCAGAACTACTCTCGATTTCTACGACGGTCTTTTGTTGAGCCGCGGCAGACGTTGTAAGTTCGGGAGCAGAACGACTCTGCCATTGTGATTGTTGTTCGGGGGGTTTTTCTACAAGCGGTTTAGGAACCACATGCTGAGTTTCGGGCGGCGCGATATAGAGCGGAGTTGCTGTTGGAGTGCAACGATTCTCATCTCTTGGCGGCGGCCATGCAAAATGGCCGACCTGTTGTTTATTGGCTTCGATAATTTCAATGTCCTCCTCGAAAACGGATCGTTCCTTTTTGAAGTCAGTTTCTTGTTGCTCGTAGACTTGTTGTTGCTGATACATGAAACACTGTTGCTGCCGACTTTCCTCTGGATTTGTTTTATTTTTAAGGAGTGGATGAAGGGTGTTTGGGAGTCAGGATTGGGGGAATCGTTACGGTTCGGTTAGGTTTAGTTAGTAGATAGTTTTTACGACGATGTCAATGAGATGCAAGTTAAGTTGTAAGCACAAACGATCATTGCAACAACAAAATTCAAAAAAAGACAAAAAAAATTGTTTGTTAGATAAGCAGCGTTTGCAAAAGCTTAAATAAATTTTGTAAAAAAAAATATATATGTATACTGAAAAAAAGCTGTTCGATGAATTATGAAATTATGATGTCATTGTCAGTGTTTTGAAGCCTTCGTGTGAAATGTTGATGAAAAGTGATTGGTGATCGCCAACAAACAAGGCAATAGTTAGTGAATTGCGCTTCTAAATTGCAACGATTTGAAGGTGGTTTTTGAATAGTGGTGCCTTATTTTCCATTTTCTAGGAACTATTTATACTAATGTACATTATTTGTTTTTATGTCTCTCCACGGGGTTTTGGTGTGAGTTGCTCCTACTCGTATATAGGAAATATATAAGATGGTATCTTTCCAACTTCGTCGATTGGGTCTCGTATTCGTTGCATAAGTATTAGTGAGATAATTTAATTTTAATAGTTCTAAAAAAACTAAGAAGTTTCCTTGATGGCAATGGTTTTGGCTTGATGGAAAAAACAGTGGACATAATGGGTTTAAAAAACTGCCCGTCATATGTGTAGTCGTTCCTTACCCCCAATCGTATGAGGAAAGAGCCAGTTGGGAAGATTATATGCCCATCCCATAAACAAGTTAACTTCGACTATTCTAGTTTTATTCCTACACCCACTATACTACCAGAACACCGCCATACATAACGTGACAGGCGAAACGTTGCCTATAACATCATAACCTCATGTTCCAACATCACACTATACACGCCTGACATTGACAGGTTCATTGCATGGAAACGACATGTATGAATAAGTAATACACAATTTCAATATCGACGGCAAGCTTTCTCCGCAAGGAGAACCCAATCCTCCCGAGTATTCGAGCTGAGCTGAGCGGCTGCTGCCGAACACCCAGGACACAAGAGATGACTGTGTGGGATTTTCTAGTGTTCTGTCATAAACTTGAGGAATACTACATGCCGTTCTATAGTGTACTTCCCTCGTCAAAAAACAACGCGAACGAGGAGGAACCATCGCGGAATATGAAGTCAGTCATGCCGACATAAACATACGAAAACGATTATGTAGATTGTCGAAGTCGACTCGAAACATATCCAATCTACACTATAAGTTCCATTCAGTTGAGAAGAGAGCTCCCTTTTTGAATTGAACCCCGCGGGTATTCGACTCGTTGCTTGCGAACAACAGCGAGTAAACTGTTGGAACGTATGTCAGGATAAAGATGAAGGCCTGGCCTGAATGACTGAGGCCGTAGATTCGCCGGTATACTCGTATAGGAGCATCGATGGATATGGAGAACGGATGATTGGCGCGGCAAAGAATCCTTTTCTTGGTGAACTAGTCACAAGTATTGGGGATTATTCACTTGCCAGGATAATGTACCCTTTGTTCTGTGCGGAGTTAAGCCTTTGTTTTTCCATTCGATTTTGTCTCATTCAATTCGTATAGACTTTGTCGTATGTGACCTGATTCAATTTCATTCTTACGATGAGCTTTAGTTTTATTGAATTTTCTATGACGTGAAAGGGCGAGAAGTGGGCGTCTGAGGGATGGAATTCAATAACGATTTTATATTAAATGTAAATACAACGAGCGAATACATTTACCTGTGCTTGTTTATGTTAAAATAGTATAAGAGGTACTAAGTGCGGCGTTGTTTGTGAGTTTTCTAACTGACTTCTGAAGCATAATTCATAAACAAATTTTAACATGATTCTCAGAACTCACTTTTATTCATATTGGTATATATGGTAGTTGGTAAACAAGTTGTGCTGGAATGGAATGTAATGTAATGGAATTTTTTAAATTCATGTGTAGTACATTTGGCCTCTAAGCACACTAGAATCAGCGATTGACATATAGAATAGTGAAAGAGTTATTTTTGACGCGCTCGGTAGCCGTGAAGTCTCGGTCTTCTACGAAGCTTCATCTAAAGAACAAGGGTTCGATCCCCGGCGCGTCAATAAAAAACTGCCTGTGGGTATTATTAAAACAGCAACAGTGCTCTAGGCTCGTCAGTAAAAGACGGCTAGGAGGTGCCATTTGAAATCTAAATGCTATTGAAACGTCAACAAGGCATAGTAATGCAAGAGATGCTGACGCCTATGCCCCTCAAGGAGTCAAGGCAATTAACATCTATGTACCAGCTGTAATTTACTTTTGTCTGCTGGCACAAACAGTATATAACATCTGTTGTGAGCTCTATACTGGTGCATGGGATTAGGGTGGGGAGGGCGGCGCACAGAGTGGAAAGATTAGGCGCAACGTGGAAACACATCGTCAGTGGCGTGGGGGGATTGCTTCTGGGCAAGCTGGATCTTCCATCGGAAACTGCTTTCCCAAACAAGATGATCGCATGCACGGATGGCTCTAAGAACGCCGATGGCGTTGGGCCTGGCATATATGAGTGTATGTATGCCGGCTTAATAAAAACTGATCCGCGGAAGCGTGAACTGCCGCAGATAGGAGCAGAAACCAGCGGCCGGCCAGATAGCCAAGTGACGCCGATAGCTATCGGCCTCCTTGTGTATCGCTCCATTGCTCCCAATGTATTTCTTCCTATCCGGTTCAAACTGACGATGCACAGGAACGTCCAAATGACGCCGGACGCCACATCACTTTCAATCGGATGGGAAGAAATACATTGCGGACAATGGAGCGATGCATAAGGGACGCTGATAGCTATCGATGTCACTTGGCCGTCGCGACAGCTATCTAGGATGCCTCTGGTTTGTGCTCCTATCTACGTCAGCTCACGCGTCCGCGGATCATTTTTTATTAAGCCGGGCCACATACACTCGAACACGGAACATGAACACGGTCACAATGTGTGATTTGTGTGAAGTTACTTAAACCATTCGCTTGAGGATGATTTGAAATTTCCTCCGAATCATTCAAGACACTTTAAATAAATTTCAGGTTCACGTTGGACATTATGTGGCCCGGCTTATATAATAAGAGTGACGCTGCGTCCTATTACATCATGTGAATTGAAACGCAGATAGGTATCAAAGAGGGAGGAACTTAAATGACGCACATGTACCCCAGGGCTTATGCTATTTTTCGCATGATAGTTAACTCCTCTGGTTGGATCAGAGAGTGAGAAATAATAGTCGTCAGTTGACGATGATGAAATATTGATGATACATACCATTAGCATACATAAAAGTATTATCTACAAAATCTTGAAGGAAACGCTCGATAAATATGAAGGGTTACAAACTAGTCTCAAACGAAATTTTAAATTTTTGGTTAATTTTTCTTTGTTTTCCAAAACCTTTCGTTGACGCAAAAACATGACATGTACATTGTAAGACGAAAATCAAAGAAAAGATCAGACTTTGTTAATTCTTACAACTTAGTTGGTAAATAAAATATATTTACAAATAAAGGACAAAGAACGGGACACTTGGAGTAATTATTGTTTATTTATTTAAATACGTCGTTTTATACTAACATTGTATAATTACAAGTTAAAAGTCTTGCTAGACTACGCATAGAATGAATAGAGGATTAACTGGGACCAATGAAAAATCCTTTGACTAGAAAATCCAATTCGGGACACATTACATAACAAAAAAAATCAGTAAATGTCATATAGACGTAAAATGTACAAATGTTTAGTTTTTTTTTGTGCGTCAAGTAAATCCATCTTAAAAATTTTGACTTCTTCACTCTCCTTCGCCGCCTCCGCTCTTATCATCTCTTGATTATAGGTGTTTCTGTTCCTTTCTTTAATTTTGCCCCTTGTATACGATTATTTAGATTGAATTGTATACTTTCTAGAAGGCTAAAAGCCGGGAAGAAATACAAGAAACAATTTTAATGACAGAATGGAAATGAAAAGGATAATGCACGTCACCATAAGCCATGCTATTAGTAAATTAAAAAAAAAACAATGGTAGAGATATTTCTAGCGAAGAGAAAATAAAATCAAAACTAAGATGAGAATTAGTGAAGTTAGAATCAGAACAAAATTACGGTTTCAATCATTGGCTTTCTCAATAAATTATATTGTGAAATATTTAATGAATTTTTCGAGGATCTTGGGGGGTACTGGTAGAACGAGTTTGAATCACAATATATTCACTTTTTCAAAAGGATACCTTTCAAAAAATAACGCGCCCATAGGGAAGAATAATTGTTTGCTCGACGAGTCGCCTTGACTCCACTTCCCAAGCAAATGAATGTAGATACGCACAGAGGTCGTCTATTAGTCGGCACGTAAGCGAATCAATTTGCTTGAGAAGTGGGATTCGAATTGCAGACGAGCCGATTACGAGACGATCCGTGTGAGCAAAAAGTCTGCTTATTTAGGTACATCAATGAAGTGTTTAGGAAGCCGTCTCTATTATCGGGCTCTTGAAGTGTCCATGCAGGTGACTATGGACTATTTTTTTCCCCCATTTTGAAGCCGTCTGTCCGTTTCTAATATATCTAAGCACGAGACCTACCAGACCCCGACTAACTCTCCTGATCGGCAAGTTCTTGCCGCTGGTCAGCTCAGCTCTAAAAACCTATATCTCCACTTCGGTTGAAAAATTCCGAGTAGGTAAAATACTCAATCGGGATTGGGACGGCATTTTTCAATAAGAATATGGGCCGTTTTCACAATGTCTGAGTTTATCCTACAAATAAACGCTAAAACGTGCCATACACACACCGATCGATCGGCCGATCCGTCGCCCGATATCGACCGATGGATCGGCCTGTGTATGCGCTTATCGTTGACGATTTTTTTGGCAGCTCCGTATACTTTTTGATCAACTGACATTTGGTGGCGATCCATCGGCCGATCGATAATGTATGGCGGCTATAAGCACCACCCATCCTCCAGTTAAAAATTTATTGGACGATAATTACAAACGGCTGATACGATCTGCTGAGATTTAGACAACTAGAACTTGTGGAAATGAGACAAAGTCATAAAGAACACAGTTCTGGAAATTCATTGAACTGAAGAGGATTTAAGACCAACTCAGCCGCAAATGAATGGTGAGACGGTACTGACGTAGAATAGAATAGAACAGGCGGTAGAATTTCGCTGATTTTCGACTGCATTAGCTGCGCGTTATACTGCATTATCATATTTTTAGCATTGCATAGCTCAGTGTCCCGGATAGCTAAGTGGCAGTTTAACCAGCCATTAAGAAAATGGGCCTAAATCTAATAATGTTTACTTTCCCCTGTAAATTTAAAGTAAGAACATTACGATTTAGTACTTTCGTCTGAAATTTTGCTTAATTTTGCGCCTAATCTGAGCTTTTACTGTGTCCTTAAAGTGACTTAGGCTCCGTCCCATCGGGTATCTTGAACTGTCCTTTACACACTGCCTAATTGGTTGACACGAGGGAAAGATTTGCCTTACTGCTAATAAATATCTGATCAAATTTTAAAACACACTTAACAAGTTAGATCTCCATCTAATCTAACAAGTTAGATACTAGATCAGGGGTCAGCAAACTTATTCAGAAAAAGGCCACATTTTTTAAAATTTTATGCTCAGCGGACCGGGTAGCAAATTCGAAATGCAACCTATTGGCAATATAGGTCAAATGGAAGCTACTCAATTTTACAGTTCAAAGAGATTTGGCAATATGGAACTGTTTTTTTTTTTCAGCAC
Organism: Chloromyia formosa; assembly: GCA_964017055.1. Classification (NCBI taxonomy): domain Eukaryota; kingdom Metazoa; phylum Arthropoda; class Insecta; order Diptera; family Stratiomyidae; genus Chloromyia; species Chloromyia formosa. The sequence continues at coordinate 11,677,454 of OZ024818.1, read as the reverse complement.
AAGGATATATTTGGGAATTGCTCTTCCGTTAGTAATGGACTTATAACTTTTGTTTTAGCACAGTAAATGGTCAAACATATTTTATTTTCTTTGTGTTTTAAACGCAAGTTTTCGGCAATATGTTTGAAGTTGAAAAGCGAATAATATGATGTGTATATGAAAAAGAAAATTTTCCCTGTAATTTTTTTAAATTCGCATTTTCACAGCCATTCATTATTGAATACGTCTATAACTTCTATGTGATCAATAAACGTTAATAAATGTTTCCATTCCTAAGTCATTGACATATTGTATGCTAGGACAAGTCGCGGTACTGAGCTCTGATCTTTAGTCAAAGTTGACGCAGACCGTCAACGAGAAGGAATAAAGTTGACCGTTGACAAATAGAGATAGCAACCCAATATTGTTATCTTTTGTGTGCAGACTATCCTCTAATCAGATTTTTGACAGAGGCCAAGCAAGAAAATTCACAGCCTCATTTCATCAGTCCACTCTAAAATTATCTGCGCAACAGCAGCCTAAGTCGTTAGTCGTATCTATTACGCCCCAAGCCTATGACGAAATCGATATATGTTTCTGTTCAACAATTCAGGATCTGAAAATGTTCCCCTTCCGATCCGACAAGTATTCTGATACGGAGAGGAACATTTGCAGATCCAAATATTGACAGTTATTCGTACATATTTTACCGGAGGGGAAAGCATATGGAAGAGAAGTTTGTTCCTGAGCCACTCGCCAGAACGCAGCCAATGGGTGGGTTCCTGCGAGCGGATCAGGATTTGACATTTCTTGCATTCTCCTCGATATGGAGGGGAAAGCATATGGAGGAGAATTCGACAAATGTCAAATCCTGATCCGCTCGCAGGAATCCACCAAATAATTAACTCGCGGGCCGGGTAAAAACCAGTGGCGGGTCGGAGTTTGCCGCGGCCCGTACTAGATTATGAAGCGGAAACTTGTAAATATTTATTAAAAAATCATTGGTCTTATGAGCTCTGCGATTTGTTACGAGTAAAAGGTACGACAAGTTCGAGGGGTTGGATAGTTACGTAATGTACATATATTTCCAGCCGATAACTGTTGTCAACCTGTTGCGGACGAATATAAAATATTGTTAACGGAGTATGCAATGCCCATCTATAGATCGTAATAAATACGAGATAATTTTCGATATAATTTAACACTCATATGACTACAGTACTTGATAAATAAGATAAATAAATCAATTCGATTAATCAGCGTTAACACAGAATGTTTTTTTGCACGTCGGCTTAACCTACAAAAGACTACAGTACAAATAAACTAACCTACTGTAAAAACAAAATTTTTTTTAACATAAAATGAAATTTAGTAAAGTCAATGCAAATAAGTCGAAATCACTGTATGCAACACATTTTAAATAAACCGAAAAACAAAATTAAAAGAAAAAATGAAACCGGAAAATAGTGGGCTACGCCCGCAATCCGAGGGTTTTGTAGTGTCCCATGCCAACAGGAGATGAACTGTCCTACTCTAGAAGATGCTTAACCATTCATGTTAAGACAATATTGCGAATTGTAAGTTTGCATAAAAAATATTGAGAATAAATTGTTTGAATAATTATAGAGAATAGAGTCAGCGACCAGCATACCCCCCCCTTCCCCTCCTCCCTCCTCTCCTACCAATCATTACCCTTTTGAAAATGGTTAACTCCAATTCGCTCTACGGAAAACAATATGCAAGTATGATGTACTCGTAGTACTAGTATGGAGTACAAGAGACCTGTTATGTGCATTTTTTGTATGGATGATATCAAAATGACCAAATCTAAATAAATGTACTACTATTAAAGATTACGTGATTATTACGAAATTTGGAGATATTATTGCACATGGTGTTGATTATCGTCGGCCATCAATATTTTCGACCTCGGATGAGTTTGAGAAATGCAGGGGTGTGCTAACTGTAACTATAGAAATATTTGAGAAGATATTAAAATTCCACTATTTTTTTGTTTTCTGCGCTGGTTGAAAGCCATCTTCCTGTATGTTTTCATATTTCTAAGTGTAACGGTCTCGAAATGGTAAGGGGGGTGGGACAAATTACAATATGATCTCATGTTTTCCCCTCTCTTCGAATTTTATGAAGTCGCCAAAAATGGAATGTACTCTGTAGTACCTTTCTCATGATACCCCACTTGCCCATATCGGATGAAAAAAAATGTTGACCTTAATTTCCCCTCTATGGGAACCTCCCCTTAAAGCAGCAACCCACCTACCTCCCCCCTTAAACTTCTCTCCCCTACCACTCCTATACCACCAATCTCCACCCTTTCAGAAATGGTTAACTCCAATTCACTTTACGAAAAACAATATTCAAGTATGCAGTACTAGTACGGATATGTAGCCGGTGATGTGCATTTTTTGTATGAATGGCATCAAAATCTCAAAATTTAAATGAATGTACTATTATTAAATATTATGTGATTGTTATGAAACTAGGAGGTATTATTGCCTATGGTGTTGGTTATCATTGGCCATCAATATTTTTGACCTCGGGTGCGCGTAAGGGGTGCAGGGGTGCGCTAACTGCAACTATAGAAATGTACTATTATTAACCTTTTCTGATGAAATTTCAAAATTCTAGAAATCTAGGTTTTCTATGCTAGTAAAATGGCGCTTTTCTGTAAATTTTCATATTTCTAAGTATAACGGTCTCGAAATGCAAGGGGGGGGGGACAAACTCGGATGACATATTTTCCCCTCTCCATCTTTTCCCGTTTCTTCAAATTTGAAACCAAACGAAAAAAAATTTTCGACCTTCATTTCCCCTCTATGGGGACCTCCCCTTAAAGTTGACCTATTACGACGATTCGCTTTTTCCGGCGAATTATAGTAATTCTACACATTCCTACAAAATTTCATGTATGTAGCTTCAGCCGTTCGTGAGATATTCCATGGACAGACGGACAGACAGACATTCGACCGATTTCATAAGGGTTTTGTTTTTAATACAAAACCCTAACAAGAAAATAAATAAAATGAAAATTGTATGAACAGAAGTTTATGCATCCGAATATGTTAAAATCAAACTGAGTGAAAATACAACGAAAAAGAGAAAACTTTCACGTTGATGAAAGTGGGAGGGTGCAATGCCTTAGCAACAGAAGCAAAAATTGAAAAGTCCATATACTACGTACGTATCTGAGCCACACTTGTACGACTATGATAATATTTTCAACTGCAAAACTCTACATAGTGCTTTAATTTATTTAATTCAAATTGAAATTTCAACTGAACCAGTGACAACGGGACGAATAGAGGCAATATGCATTATGAAGGGGCTACAATCCACAGTTGGCATTTTTTCATTTAAGCGAATAGTGAAAGCTTCCCATATGTATGGAGAAGTAGTTTACGAGTTTTTTTTTATTATGTACTCCCGTCCATTCCTTCTATGGCATGGAGGTTTTTTTTAGAAAAAAAACGAATGAGAGAAAGTATTATCCGTGCAACGTAGAAAACGGAAAATAAACGTCCAGCATCACCACTGATATGACAATTTCATTTTTCGTTACCGGAAAAGGAGCCTGAAGGATACTGATGACCTAGTTATTCATATTTTGCAGTTTCCATATTATGTCGATAAATAACAGAATTCCGGAAATTCGGAGGCTTGAAGCAGTTTGAAGAGGAAAATGCGATTTTTGTTGTTGTTGTTATTTTTTAATATAGCAAAAAGCACTTGGCTTATAAACCAAATTGGGAATCAAACTAGTTCGTCGATTGCATCTATGTTTAGCATGAGCTAAAATTCTATCGGATAATCTGCAGCAGACATAGAACATGTGTATACTGTTCATATCGCGCTCAAACCAATGAATGAATATTTTGCCAGGATTAACAGGTGCGTGTTTTGTGCATCTATTCGGTGAAGGTCAGGTTAACGACTCACATCGCAGAAACAACAAGTTGTAGCATTTTCCCTGTTGTCTTATCGGGATGTAGATTTAAACTTTGCATTTAGTCCAGTATAGATTACCAGGTCCGGTCAAAATCTAAGGTGCAGGCAAGAAAATGTTGACGTTCGTGGAGATGGCCGTGTCGCCTTGTTCTCACTTCATTTCGCGGGAATTGCTTTATGAATTTTGAGTTGGTGCTGGAGTCTATGGACCGGAAACCAGAATCTTCATTGCTATGGGCGTCTGGCCTAGCATTTTTCAAGCTGAAATCCATGCCATTGAGGCCTGCGCCAGAGACATTCTGGACAAAAAACTCAAAGGCGCTATCATCGCTATCTGCACTGATAGTCAGGCGGCCATTAAGGCTCTTTCTTCACATAGTTTCTCATCGAAATTAGTGAAAGAGTGTTTTTATAACCTTCAGTGTTTCACAAACACCAATCGGGTTACTTTATGTTGGGCACCTGGCCATCAGGGCATCCCTGGTAACGAAGCTGCCGACAAACTTGCTAGACAAGGCTCTTCGGATAAATTTTTCGGGCCTGATCCCTACTGTGGTCTGAGTTGGGCTAAAACAAGATCACTAGTGAGGGAGTGGTCTGCCAATGAAAGACTGCGTCACTGGGATTGTCTTCCAGGACTGCGGCAGTCCAAAGATCTTATAAAACCCTAAGGTCTCAAAGAAACTAGCCACTTGGGTAGAGCGGACCTGAGATTAATCGTGGGTTACCTCACGGGCCACCACTGGGTAAGATATTACCTCAACAAAATGGGTCTATCCACTGACACGGACTTTGCCTGGAGGACACAGAGTCCACTAAACATCTTCTCTGCGAATGTCCGGCGGTAGCACGTTCCAGGTTCTTTTTTTTTGAGACTCCACCGTAAGCTCAGCGGTCGTAAGGAGCACCCCTACAAAGGATCTACTAGCCTTCATTAGGCTGGTTGAGGGTCTTTTGGATTAATTAAGGCTATGGCACAATAGATCTCATAGTCGCAGTGCCCACCCTTGGGTATCTTAGCCTGTCCTTGTTATTATTATTATTTATCCGATATTCGATTCTTAATAACGTATAAAGCCTTAATGATCTCAGTGTAAAACTGGTCAAGACTTTTAACAGCATCTTTCTGAACTAACCATCTTCCTTTTGGCAAAGATTTAAAAGTTATCGACTTGAATTCTTCGCAACACAATCGCAGAATTTCCCAGCGCAAGCGATAAAAATTTTTTTTATAAGCTCTCAAAGATTCAATCAAAAGAAGCAACCTTCAAGGGAATAACTTGCGCACGGAAGATTTTCGACATATTCGTTGATACAGTTAATGCGCGATTGGAGTCCCGCATAGTGTCCCGACATATTCCTAGTCATACGATTGACCTCGAAAAGTATGGATATCAAGTTCAAAAAAGCCCAAAGTTGGAATCACAGCTTACACCGTTTTCAGCTTCGTCAATTGAAATGCCGATGGACGTTGAGAATCGTTCAAATGGAGTGCTGCATTAACTTGACTAGTCTGTTGCTTCAAAGGAATGGTTCCGTGTCGGGTCGCGATTCTATCTCGGGTAATTCGCAGTGGCATGGGTTAGTAGCGCGAGAAACTCGAGAGCGCGTTTTCTGGGCTCTCGATGGTTTCTTGCACTGTGTTACTAATGCAGTACAATTGACAAAAAAAAAGCATATTTCCGGAAGAATTTGCCGCCCTAGGTGATCACTTTTGTGCCCATATGGGAAATGCGCCACTGCAAACCTGCACCACACTGGATAAAAATGTACCCAATGTTAAATTTTAACACATTTTCTTTTATAATAGCAGAGGTTTCAGAAAAAACGACGAAGCTCGTCATAACTTTAACAATTTGAATTCGAAATTTGGGGAAGATTACCGAATTTCTTCCCTTACGCTAAAATTAATTTAAATTAATTAACTCGCTAGTAAATACAATTAAGAACGGCTACCAACCCAGGACTAGCCTTTGTAAGGACAAGGATGGAAACATCATCAGCGACACCGATGGTATTAACAAACGATGGGCCTCTTATTTTGAAGAGCTTCTAAACCGACCATCTAACATCCCCACACAGGAAGCTCTCGACGATATTGTTGATCTAGGCCCACCCATTCAACCCCCGACAGTAGAGGAAGTTGATCTCGCGTTGCGGTCACTAAAACGAAATAAAGCGCCGGGCGCTGACGAGATTCCAGCTGAACTGCTAAGATTCGGTGGAACGAGTCTAGTTGATGCCATACATCAATTACTCCTGCGAGTATGGGAGAACGAGGAGATCCCAGACGATTGGCGCAGAAGCATCATCTGTCCAATTCATAAAAAGGGAGATAAACTGCGGTGTGAGAATTACAGGGGCATCTCACTAGTTTGTACGTCCTATAAAATTTTGACGAAAATTCTGGAAAATAGAATAAAACCGTACGCAGAACGAGTCATTGGCGAATATCAAAGCGGTTTCAGACCTGGTCGCTCCACAACCGATCAGCTCTTCTCAGTCAAACTGATACTCCAGAGGTGCTGGCAATACAACGTAAACGTATACCAAATCTTTGTCGACTTCAAGCAGGCATACGACAGTATCGATCGTGGAGTACTGTACAACATCATGCTGCAAATTGGTATACCAGCAAAATTAGTGCGACTGACAAAGATGACGATGACCAACTCCGTCTCACAAGTCAGGATCCAGAATAGACTTACTGATCTATTTGAAACACGCACTGGTTTGAAACAGGGCGATGGACTGGCTCCGACGCTCTTCAACCTAGCACTGGAATACGTTATTCGGGCCATGAATTTGGACAACAGCAAGACGCTACTCATCAAGTCGACACAATTAGCAGCGTACGCCGACGACATCAACATCATGTCCCGAAGATTGGCTGACGCAGAAGAACTTCTGCATACGCTCGATACCGCTGCAAAGGAAGTTGGATTACGTATTAACGAGGGTAAAACTAAAATAATGATGCAATCGGTGACAAGGACACCTGCACAACCGAGCATCAATGTGGGGGGCCTCAACATCGAGTTCGTGAACAACTTCATTTACCTGGGTTGCAACCTGTCAAGGGACGCCAACGAAACTGACGAAATCAAGCGACGGATACAGTTAGCTAATAAGACTTTTTCCTCGGTTCTCCCCATAATGAAATCGAAACATGTGCACAGAAACACGAAGCTCCGCGTGTACAAAACCATTATACGACCAGTGCTATGCTATGGCTGCGAAGCATGGACCCTAGCTCAAGCCTCCGAAAACATGCTAGACACTTTCGAACGTAAGGTTCTACGGCGAATTTTCGGGGCTGTTTGCGATCGAGATGGATGGCGCATCCGGTACAACCATGAGTTGTATGAAATGTACGATGAGCTGCAAGTCTCGAAAATCGTCAAACTACAACGACTTCAATGGGCAGGGCATGTACAAAGAATGGACGATGATCGCATGCCTAAGAGAGTAATGAATGCAGAACGAGTCGACGGAGCGAGACTGCGAGGACGACCGAGATCTCGTTGGGAGAGCTCAGTAGGTGTGGACGCCGCGCAGCTGCTGGGCTCCCAAAATTGGAGGACGCGGTCACGTGACCGAGATAATTGGAGGACAATGATCCAGGCGGCCAAGGCCCGACGTCGGGCTGTCGCGCCACGATGATGATGATTGTAATTAAGATCAGCAACCGCCTCATTCAACCCAAAGTAATTACTGCCTTAACTACCTCCAGAAAGCATTCGATTCTGTGGATTCTTTTATTGCTTTTACTACGAAGATGACTGAATGATAAAAAGCGTGTTAGATTTATTGAAAAAAAAAGTTTCAAACTATTTAGCAATATTAAAATAGTGCTGAAACCTTTATGTCAGAAAAAAGACACCCTAAGGCAATATGAAAAATATAGGCTCAACTTTATTATTCACACGCAATAAAAACGCATCAAAAGCTTCTAAGCTTGTTACAACTTCAATTCGACAGTGTGTTAATAAATTATTGTTTTCGCTGACTGAATTTTTCGAAAAACAGTTTTTTGGCAAGGTGTGTTTTTCGGACACTACAATTCGTACCTCGGCTATAGATGTTAAAACCTGGTTTGTATGTGCTGAAGCGGCCTGCTTGTTTCATTGTTTTTACATATTTTTTGTTTGTTGTTGTCGATTTTTAACATGTTTTAACAAACACAACACCGAACATTGTTTTGCCAGAAAAAAAAAACGAAACAAAATAAAATGTACGAATTTGAAATATGAGAGAATATTAGGAGTTGCAGATGTATTTAGTATAGTGTTTTATTGTTACCAGACTATTGACAACATTGACGTTTTATGAATTTTGAATACGGACGGTTTGATTTGTGTGTGAGACATTTAGACGAAATTTGTGTCGTGTGTTAATGTGTTACGTTTCAATTTTAACCATCGAACCAGATTTGTTTATCGAACAAAATTTAGAATTTTCCTTTCAATTTAACATATTTAATTCTTTTTAACTGAATAATTATATTTTTTAAGTTTGGAAAAAATTAATGTTTGTATTACTCACCTTGCGACTGTCCAGTCGTTCGTGGCAACGTGGCATAAGGGTTGACTTGGGGTTTGGGTTGGGGTCTTGGTTGATCCCAACTTTGAACGTTGGTTGGTGGTGGATAAGTAGACGGCGATTGTGGTCCACGCATTGGCGGGCTCATTGGACTAGAGTTGAAGGGCTTTGGACCGCCATAGCCTGTGTTGATCTGTTGAGATTGGAAATAAAATAAAATATTAAACATGTCACATATTTTAATAGGGTGAAATATGCTACTTGAAACCGTAGGAAAACATTGAATTTTGTGAATTTTTATATAAGCATTTTTGGAACATTCCTAGTTGACCGGGCGACGCGTGGTGGTTTCCTTCTTTAACCAATTGGAGACTTCAAATTGAGATGATTTCGCACTCCCTTTGCGGGGACTCCGCTCGCTAGGCGAGCTCAGCGGCATTAAGGGTTGCAACCCTCAGTATACCGTCTTAGAACGCTCGCTCCGCTAGATGCATACGTTACAGCGTTAAACCCACTATTAGCCAAGGAGCGAACCACAATGCGTCGCCCGGTGAAATAGGAATACATCGCATTTTAACGTAGTCATTATCGAGAAATCTTAAGAGTTGCGAAATTGGACGCTATCAATGTGAGAATCCAACAATTAACGTCATAAAAGTTAAATTTTTTTTTTCCAATTTATAGGTGAAAATTGCGTCAAGTCATCTACTCAAGAGTATACGGGAACTGAATATTTTTTTCGCCGTCCTTCAATCAATCAAAGCAAATATTGGTTGGATGGAAATTCAAACGAGATACTAATCACGTAATTTCCAATTGCCTTCATTCCGTTAAACGGTCTCAGGCTCTACCACACCTTGTACTCCAATTTTCAATTTAGAAATAGGAAACGGGCTGCTTTACTTTAATTTATTCAATTAACTTGGTTTTGAGAAAAAAGAAAACTTCTAGTGAACATTTTCGTAGAATGGTTTTTTTTTGCGCTTTTAGCCCTCTAACGAGACAAACAGGAATGTTGGATAAAAACCAAATTGAGATATAGAACCAAATTTCTCTCTCTAATTGCCTTGACCCCTCCAGGGGCATGGGCGCGTCAACATCTCTAGCATTTCTATGCCTTGTTGACGTTTCAATAGCATATCCACTTTTCGGAATTGCAGTTGCTAGCATACGCCTCCTATCCGCGCCGTCTTTATACTGACAAGTCCGGAGCACTGTGAGAGTTCTACTAGTACTCACAGGCAGTTTTTGATCGCGCCGAGATTTGATCTCCGAGCTCTAGACTAGTATCGTAGAGCGGTGACCGAACGACCACGGCCATAGAGCGCGACGGTAAAAAAAAATAAAACGATGTTTAACTACGGCTTCAAGCTGATGAGATTTGTATGTAGGTTTATAGAAATAAAAAAAAATCAATATGACAAATACGTGAAACAAAACACAACTACCAAATTGTATTCAACAAATTCAAAGCGATTTAATCTTACTTACCTTGTAGTTCGTCCTAACTCCCTTACCGGGCGGTACAACGCTTCTAATCACGCTACCATCCAATGTTACATACTTAAATTCGTCCAGTGAATCTTTTCGGCCGCCATTATGCGGACGAATCGTCCCATAAATTGAATCGCCATTTTCCGCATAACCGTTAGTTTTCGATAGAAACGGATCCGTTACTGACGACGCCATTTTTATGCTTGCACTATTCACACTACTATCATTAATTCTATCTGTTGTGACAGGAGTCGGATTCGTAGTACCACAAGTACTTTTCGTTGCGGAATATGATTTATGATTACTACCGTTCGTTGCAGGACCGTCAAGAAAATCATTTTGCATTTTATTTGTGTATTTTTTCAAGAATTTATTGTAGACGTTGGATTGTGACAGTACATGTTGTTGTTCGCCATCACCACCTTCGACAAAGTCCCCGCCTGAGACCGTGTTACTGTCACCGTCACCACCTTTCGAACAACCGTTACTAATGCCACCATTTATAGTGCGTCCGACGCCATTTTCTGACACTCCATTGCTCAAGATCCTGGCATCCGGGATCTCCTTCGGTCGGTGATTAATTGTTATCTCGTTACTGTACGTTCGTGTGGCAGCTGGTGACATTGTTTGTTTGTCAAAGGGTAGCGGAGGTGGTGGCGGCGGTGGAGGAAACGACATGACAGGACTCATTGTCCGGGAATTTGTACGGATTGTTGCGACAGATCCAGAGCCCGGCGTTTGATGGAACGATGTCGGGTGATGGCCGAAAACATTTGTACTGCCACTCTCGCTCGATTGTCGCGAGTGTGCTGGCGATAGTTTTTCTGGCGATGACATTAATTTATCGGGACTTAAGCGGCTCATTGTGGACGATTGCGAGGAGGAGGATATTCCAGCGAGGCTATTTAGCGACGATGATGACAAACTACTAGTTCGCGAATGTGTATGGGACAACGATGGCGACACAGATGACATAACAGTGAGAGCGGGATCATGCTGCTTTTTGGTGTTTCGGGTTGCATTTGTTTTAAAGGCCGGCATTTGTGATTGTTGTTTGTTATTGCATGTGAGCGTGGAGGCGTGTTTAGAATTTGTTTGTGTGAGTAGCCAAAGAAGCAAAATACAAGAAATTAGTTAAGTTAGCGACAGCAAATGTGAAAAAAGTATACGCATTTCGAAATATCTAATATGTATGTCGATGTAGTGAAAAATAAAACGAAGGAATATGTGACAAATGACTTAACACGAAAATCATTTCATGATATTTCCAAGAATTTCCATTTAGGATACACTTTTCTGATTAAATTTTCGTTCTATCTCAGCTGGACTGCAGAGTTTCTAGAATTCATTTGGAATAACACAAATGTGGAACACCTACTGGTTTTGTTGATATTACGATCAATGCAAATTCAAACAAAATGCGAACAGGTACATTATACATAATCAACTCTTTCTTCGTAACCTCAATTTTCCTGCCGAAAAAGAACTGTGCTACTACATCAAGGGATTATCCTTTAAAGTCTAAATACCATAAAAAATAGGAAACTGTATCCCACATTGGGCGCCGATCTGAATAGAGCCGATTTTTACCTTGGCCAATGATGAAAACCACTGGGCCTATGACCAAATTACGTAGAGATGTCCTCAGGCGCACGGCAGTAATTACGGGACATTGGCCTATCGGGGATCATGCAATCAGGCTGAATATCCCTTACAATCTGCATTGCAGAAGTTACGGGAGTGAAGATGAGAAAGAAACTCTCAACCACTTCCTTTGCAAATGCCCGGGCCCTGGGGCTAGAACCACACATCGTGCATTAAGCAAAGTCTTTCTTGACAGCCAAGGGGATGTGTCGGGGGTGAGGATTGGGGAGGAGTTTTACTTCCTAAACTCCTCCGGCTGGGTGAAGGCATTATAGCATCACCTGAAATTCCAATAATCATTAAATAACAAATTTCCACGAGGTTGGGGGGCTTCGAAAAAGCGCCTTCTGCGCTAATTGGGCTCTGGCAAGTCCTGCGGCCACCAATTATACTACTAATACACTCGCAGTGAAAATAAAATTTAACAAATTCTATTTGGGAAGCAGAATAATTTAGATACTCATATTTTTCGTAAGTCATAAGCAAACTGCAACTCTTGCAGCAAATTTCGAATATTTCAATCTGAAAAGGTGGCAGAACAAATTTCGTGCAACAGCTGTCCATCCAGCACTATCGAGGATAATGTTGTTAAGTGTAATACGAGTGATTAGGATAATCATAAATGGATAATCAATAATGTTGTACAAAAACAAACCAAAAGGCGGCTTTGTAAAATAGAATTGATTGGGATGAAAAAGTACCGGCTTATACGTTTGTACCGGACAGACAGCGCTTCCTTGTGCGGTTGGAAGCGTTGTCCAAACATCTTATAAAGCTCATCTAGGACAGGGGAGGAAATGCTGCTAACTCTTGACCAGCAAAGGTAGTTGGTCTACAAAATAACAAGACGAAGACCAAATTAGGCTAGGCGATCAAATTGTCAAAAGAGTGAACGACTGCATCCCCTTAGGGGCTAATATTACCAACGGCGAAATCCTCGAGATCAAGCGTCGAATCCAGAAGATCCCCTTCCTCAAAAGTATATGCATACACACGAAGGCAAAGTTCCAAATTTGAACACTTTCGTAAGGAAAGTCCTAGGGAGAATTATTGGAGGAATTTGCGGTACTGATCAATGGTGATAAAGGAACAATAGCGAACTGTACGAAATACTCGTATATGGTAGCACACCAGAGGTCTCCAAAACTGTAGTGAGATGAGTACAAAGAGCAAATGGACGAACATCGAGTAACCAAAAAAGCATTCAAGGTTGACTTCAGGGGTGGAAGAGCTCGTGGTTGACCAAAGAAGCGGTGCCGATACCATGTACACTGGAGGTGGCGGCTATTATCAGAAGCCAATTACCGCAGAGGACACAAAAACTGATAAGTGATTTAAGGTACTGATCAGAAACTTGTTCAAAAGCTTTTTCCCAGCCAGCAATCACGTCATGTATCGTCAGGCGTAAGACATAGTAATGTATTATAAATGCATTACAAACCAATGCGTCGTAATCTTATAGCCTACATTCAGTAAACATGGAAACAAGTTGATTCTTTTGAAGGTTTTTTGCATTGCAAACACATGATGGTCTGCTGACGGCGAAGACATAACGCACTTTTGGATATGGAGTGCATTTATGGGTGCTGTTTTAGAGCATTTTCTCCTGTTGTGTTTACAGCTACAATAATCTTTTCAAGGTTCTTACGACCACTTGATTTTCTGATGACGGCGAAGAAATAACGTACTTTTGAGTGTTTTTTATTGGAGCATTTTCTTTCTTAAAGTGTTTATAGCATTAGAATTTATTTGATTTGTATACAAAACTACGCATGAGGACTAGATGACGGAACGTTAATTTTTTTTTGTTTTCATTTAGTGTTTGCTAGTGTTCAGTGCCGTTCAATTGATTTAGTGAAAATATTAGTTTTTGTGCGGTGAATTTTGTAAATATTGAAGGTAAGTGTTCGATATTAATTATCTGCCAGTATAATCCCACCAGGAATAATAAGAGGTCCTACTGGGGAGGTGGGGAGCCCCCATATACGATGCAATCCGTCGTCAGATCCATCTGACGATATTTTGATCGTATGTGACTATCGTTGACGATTTCACTGATCTGACGATCAAATTTTATCTGCCGATTTTTGGTGCAATTTTACGGATTGCAGTGTATGGCGGGTCTTATGGGTCGTTTACATTTGCCAGGGCACCGGTATGCCTGTAGACTTGTCGACAAGTGCCTTGCGTGTAGCTGCTTGCATGACGTGTGCCAGTAGGTGTTTACATACACAATTCGAGTTGCAAGTTGGCTGGGATTTTTTCTTGAGTGTCAATTTAATTATCACGTATTTATGTACCATTGCGACATTCAGTTGCAGGCGACATTGATCTTTGATCGTTTTTTGGCGTACCAACGACAGCAAACATATGTTCGCAAGTCTACTGGAATGCCTGTAGGAAATCAATTGGCCCGGGAGGCCAGCTACTTGCAAGGCGTCGTGCGGGTTTACTGGCCTGGCAGTTCACAGGCACGGGTGTTTACACATATGCAAGTGACAGCTTGCAAGTTACTTGCAGGGCACTTGCAATGCCTGTAAAATGTACGTACTTGCACGGTTTACTGGCAAGTGTAAACGCTACTTTAGAAGGTCTTTTTCATTCGACAAATATGAGTAGTTTAGGAGGTGTGATTTCATTTCCAAAAAGGAGTTAGGGTGGAATTTCAAATGTATGATTGCTGGTAAAACGTTATTACAATTTTAATTTTTGGGCAGGCAATAAGTGCGCTCTGCAGCCGTGAGATTTCGCGCGCCTGCATTTCTACAAATCAAAGGGTCGTGGTTTGAATCCCCCGTTGCGGTAAAAAAAATTTAAGTTTTTAAGTTTAAGTTCCCATAAGCTTATGATCGATAAGCTTATCCTAAAGTTCAACTGGGATGGCGAAAAAGGACAAAAACCGTTAAAGTCTTACAAACGTGTTTTTGCATCAGTTTTCAGTAAGTATATGAATAAAAAATTCTCTATTTCAATATTTCTAAACAATATATAATTACTTTGATTGTTTTTGTCATAATTTGCAGATTCATGTAAGCATCCTGACTGTGGAATGCCGGAATACGAAGCAGAAATGAAGAAAATTATCAAACTGTCTCATGCCATAGTCCATTCTTCGAATAACCGGCAGCGAGAAAAAACAACCAATTAAAATCGAAAATATATATATATTATTATTATTATTTTTTTAAGTTTCTGCCATATAGTTTTTAATATTTAAGTTTTTATTAGTATTTTTATTATATTCTACTAACCACTATACCCATAGGATACCTAACTATTTTTATTATACATATTTAACTACTAAGAAATAAAAAACCTCAAACTAAGCGAAAAATACCATGAAACCTTTTTATTTCTAAAATTTTGTCATGTGTGAATCCTTAATTTTTAGCCGATCCGGCAGAATTTTTAAGAGGGATATTAAAAAGGCCCTGGATAGTCGTGCACACAAATTTCAGTTGTCCATTCACACCCAATTGGGAGTAAAGTCGCTAGCTACTTTCTGTCGAGAGTTATCCTGTTAACGGACAGACACATCGCTTATTCAACTCCCTGCCCATTTCCATACATACTTTGCTATACCTACGGAGTGTCCTTTAGGTGTTGCATTTTTCGCAGTGACAAACACAATAGGCGTATTCGTTTCACCCCGGTCTTTGACCGGTCTGCCATTTTGTATGAAGGTCCATGAGATCCGGGCGAATCGAATAGGTGTAATATGCCCAAATACCATTTTTTGTCATTTTATACCTTATGCCAAAAAACGTAGTAAAAACGGGAAAATTTCGCACTCTACATATTTGAATCATTTTCTATATGCTATGCATCATACCTTATGTTAGTCTGATGAATAATGCTTTTTATACACATCATGTCTCACATATTACTGTTTAATGATCAGCGATATATTCAAAATATATGAAGCGTAATGTTTAAAAAAGGTATCACGCATCATATATTAATTATCATGATGCATAATGCTTTAAAATTGCATTATCCATCATTCATTTATTGTCTTTATATAAAAGACATTTCTTATTCATCACGAGTGATACATTATAAATATATTTTGCGTAATAAGGGCGAAAGGCATATATAGGGGGACAATGTCTGATATAGGGGGACATCGTCAGACATAGTTTGTTCAAAAACGTGATGTATCACTCAGGCATATATATCTTACGAGTCAGACATTATTTATCAATCACTCATGCATTTTATGTTGGCTGGGTTTTATTGTAATTCTGTCAGTTTAACCCAAAAAGTTAAAACAGTCACACAAAGTGCATCTTATCTAATAGGAGTGGCAACTACGTGCATGATAATGCGGCTGAGAAATCATTTCCACTTGATGCAGCCTAAAATGGAGACATACATAACGAATGGATGATGAACGCATGCCTAAGAAAATATTCAATGGACGATGCGTCGACGGAGCAAGGCTGCGAGGAACACCGAGAGCTCGTTGGAAAGGCTGAGTAGTTGAGGACGCCGCACACCTGCCGGGTGTCCAAAATTGGAGTCACTTGACTGAGATAATTGAAACACGATGATCCAGGCAGCCGGGCCCGACGGCGCCACGATGATGATGAATATGGAGCAGTCGGGATGCAGGAAAATGTCCTTATCGTTAGCTAAGATATTCTGGCAGCCTCAATGGCCTCGAATAAAAAAAAACTTTTACTTCGCAAGGGATCGGTAAAATTTTCAAAGCGTGCACAACTTTCATTTTAACCTAAAAGTAGCACTTCCTTGTAGTTATTAGGTCAAGGTCACGTTAAAGAATTTATGCAATTAGGAATGTCATTCATCCCGGATTTTCACTATTTCTCGCATATTTTTGATCGCCAGAAACCACTATCGTCGACATCCTTAGCAACAATTCGCACACTATTATTACCAAGATCACTGCTTCCGCTTGTTATTGCATATTTCGTATACAGACAAAACAATATTTGGATCCTTCTTTTTTTTGGATTCCCTTATATAGGTAAAATGCAAATATGTATCACACTACTCGTATAAAGAACTCGTACAACAGATACTTTTGCGAAATTTTTCGTTAAGTAATTCGACACAGTAACTGTTTCTTCGATAGATACAACTGTGACACTGATTCTTGAAATAGAATATTTGGATTGCAAAAGATTAATTTACCCATCGCACACATATTGACAAAGCTGGTGTGTATGTCGATAGATAAAATAGATAACATAGAATGGATAGATGTGAACGTATAAAAGACATAGAAGTACCGATTGCCTTGAAAGATGCATTTTATTTTGGCAGTATGCACTATACAAGATACTTCGGCATCACGTCAACGCAATCAGTCGATATATGCAAGTGGTAGTGTGGTTCTTTAACCCAGCAATCTGTCAGATGGATAAATTGGCAAAATGCAGACCCGCATGAAATGCTGCTTTGAAGTCCAGATTATAAAATAAACAGACAACCAGCAAGGATGCGAACTGGAAAACAAATTTTGGGTTACTGTTGTCATTCCAATTGTTAAACTAGTGATAAATTGTGGTTTCTGGTACCAATTTTTTATACCCTAGACCTTATAAGGTATAGGGTGCATTGTTTGTTTTTTTTTCTCTCAATTTATTTAATTTCAATTATTTAATTTTTTTTTTCAATCAAAAACTTCTGTGGATGACACCCTTACAAGTTCTTGACTTGGGTATTAAGGAAAGAAAAGTCAGGATATTATTGTTTAAGCAAAGCGTCAAATCTTGGGGGCGACCGGTAGCGCAGTGTGTTGAGGCATCAGTCTCATGTTTGACTACCGGCGTTTCGGGTTCGAATCCCGTCCACGACGACGTTCGTGGCCATGGATGTGCAGGAGATGCATGCTGGCAACTGCATTCTCCGAAACCAGTTTATGCCATAGAAACGTCAACTGGGCCACATGGAACAGTTGACGCGCTATGCCCCACAAGGGGTTAGGGCAATTGAGAGAGAGTTGAGAGAAAGCGTCAAATAGACGGTGTAACATGTCGTTTGGAAATCAATTTTCTTTTGTTTGAAAACCAGTGGGCGGGGCGTAGCATGTATCATGTAACCTGTAACATGTTACACCGTCTATTTGGCACTTTAGTTGAGGAATTACCCAAAATATTATCCTGAATCTTTTCGCCAATTAATTATTAAAAATATCTGAGTAAGAGGAGGGTTAAAATTCTCTGCATTCGGCTCACAGAATAAAACAGAAATATCATACGTGTACTAAGTCATCCGCTTCATTTCCTTTTTTTATCGTTCCCAATGCTCAAAAATTCCTACTGTCACAAGTTCGCAAACAAAAATATAAACAAAAATTAATTAAAAAAAAAGGATAAAACGAAAAACAAATTCAATTGGACACAAACTTATTCTCGACTCATACTACTTTTAAGGTGTCACTAAAAATACGTCAGGCACAATCATACTCTTAAATTACTTAACCGAGACACCTTTGTGTAAAGGTGTGTTCGGTGGTACGTTAAATGTAAAAAATACGTATAGCTACGTAGCACACACATTAATATCGAACGTTTCAAGTACTCTCACTCGTTGACGTTTTATACTTACATTTGATCCGTTGTGTTGAGAATGGGTGTTCAAAGCAGCAGAAATGGTGTTTGCGCTCAATTGTGTACTCCTGCATGTATAGACGAAAAAGTAGACGAAAATTTAATTAGTGCAGATATTTTTTCATGTCGTTTTTTATTTGGATAGAAATAAACTAAAAGGAAAAGGTAGATTGCAATTTTGTGGAATGAATCCAATTTCCTTGCCAAAAAATATTGATGCTAAATTTAGGAAATATTTGGAATAGTTTTGGACGGAATAAAATTAGATTTAGTGGTGGATTTGAATTTGATGAATCGTCTTTTTAGGATCATACATTCGTAGCAAAAAGGTGCAACAGAAGTTTCAGTATAGGAAGACTTATCACTGAGACTAATGTCAAGGACTCGAATTCGAAATATCTATTAATAGATATGGATTCAAAAAATGTGTTAATTTTTTGTTATAAGAAAATTTTAAATCGATACTAACGATTTAAAACAAACCGTGGAAGCGCAATGAAGAAGGGTTTGGAAAAGAAATAAATGAACAAAAAAAAATACATTTGAGTAAGTTAGTGGCATTTTAAATCATACTGAAATGGCTCTATGTTTGGATATATCCGAATTCTCCACTGTAATACCAGCAGTTGTTGGATTTAGAGATTTGACAATGTAGTCCGAGTTGCTACAATCTCCCTTAAATGTCAATACATATTCAAGTTTATGAAATGAAAAAGAAGAAGACAAAATATCGGCTTGCTTACATGTGTGTCAAAAATTACATACACTAAGCAATCCGTCGGCCGATCGATACGCCGATCGGATCGCCCGATGGATCACAGCCTGTATGTGTTTGATCGGCCGATATTATGTGACGACCCGTCGCGTCACCCGATCGGCCGACGGATTGCTCAGTGTAAGTCGGTTTTCAGGCGCACATAGGAAACCAACATTCGCATTGAGAACAATATTTGTTTACCTGACACAAAAAAAAAAAAAACTTTATACAGGGTGTCACGTAAAGACCTCACATGGGCACTGCCACGTGATTCCTCATGCTATTTCCAGCAAAAAAATTTAAAGGAACATTATTCCGAAATCTTAATTCTTTAGGTGATACTGGCATTTAATTTTTTTTTGAAAATTGCTTGACTCACGATATTTTGAAAACCACGCTAGCTAGGACACTCAAACCTCTAACACAGCTATGACCTGCTTAAAAGTTTCAAATTTTTATGAATGAATACTTTCGAAACTTATGTATTATAAAATGCGCTGAAAGGATTACAATATCCTTATAATGCAACTATTCGTCAGAAAATGCATTATTAGCACATACCGAGTCAAAATTTGATAATGAAATGTATTTCGCTAGCCAATACTTTGATATGGTTTTAGTTATTGAGTCATGCGACGATAATAGTGGCAGATCAGCTGCTGGATACCGTCGAAGATTCCCCAACCGAAGACATCCCGATCCAAATGTATTCCGAAGGTTAGCGGTTCGAGGACGAGAGACAGGACATCTGACACAAAGCCGTATAAACAATGGGTGGGGACCCACGTTAACAAATGCAACGAGTGAGGAAAGTGTGCTGAGTTTCGTTGTATGGAATCCGATTTGCAGCATAAGGCAAATTAGTCGACAATTGGATGATGGAAGGACGACAGTGCAAAGAATCCTTCGAAATTCACATCTACATCCTTTTCATTATACGAAAGTTCAAAAGCTTCATCCGCGGAACTAAGCAGAACGAACAACTTTATGTGAATGTTCGGTATTTCCAAATCTATTAAGATTTAGGTGTCTGGTGTGCATATACTATTTCTGTGACAGGACAAGTACATTATGTGTGCAAATATTTAAAAAAAAGAGGTAATAGAAAAAAAAAATCTTTTTTGTTTTTCGAGTAAAACAAACATTTTTTTTTTTGTACTTTAAAGAGCTCTAACAATTGAACCATTTATTTGATTTTTCTGAAATATGTTTTAAATATTATAATAGCTCTGTTACACATTTTATTTGAGTGTTCTAGCTAGCGTGGTTTTCGAGAAATCGTGTTTTTAGCAACATGAGTCAAGAAATTTTAAAACAAAAAATGGGAAATGCCTGTAGCAGCTAAAGGCTTAAGATTTCGCAAAAATGTTCCATTTTTGCTGGAAGTTGCATTGGAAATCATGTGCCAGTGCCCGTATGCGATCGTTGCGAGACACCCTGTATACGAGTAAATAAATAATATTACCATTTGGGTTAAAGCAAACTCTTTGAAAATTTTGATTCACCAAATTCAAATCTGCAGTATCAAAATGATAAAATTCTAAAAATAATATTACTGAAATATCTAAAAAAAGAACGGACGACACAATCAAGCAACATTGTGTCTTACATAAATATCTTATCAGCTTCAATATGGCTATACCCACCAAATTATATATACATACATAATAAGACGAACATAGTATGTACGAGTAGTACATATGTATGTATTACGAGCGACTGTAAAAATATTACGATAGTATTGGACTTACGGTTTAATTGGCACCGGCGAGTAACCTTCAGTGCCTTTGGGTGGATTATTCATGGCAGCAAGACGTGCATGAATGTCACAATACAATTTATTGTTGAAATTGTAGTATCCTTGATTTTTCAAATTCGTACCACACGTAGCACACTTGAAACATTCTGCATGAAGATTCTTATCCTTGATGCGTACAAAAACACCACTGTGATTGCAAGTGAATGAGGAAGATTGATCGTTGATGATGATGCGATGAGGAGTAAATGTCACGTTCGATGGAAAGACATAAAAACATATTATTAGCTCGAAAATAGGATACCCAAATTAATTATTTAAAACTGAACGTACAAACCAATAGTTGCATTCATACATCAAATCACACTCATACTGGTAATAAACAGAAATGGATAGAAAGGAAATCGGAGCAGATGACAACTGTCAAATGAGAGCCGGATAAAGAAAGTAGAAACGAAGAAATGTCAAATATTCAAAACTTTTCTGTTTTTATTTTAAATCTGACGTTTTTTTTAAATCTAACGTTTTGAAAGGCTAAAAAAATTGTAAACGCGTCAATTATGTAACCTTTGTAAACCCGAGCCGCATGTAAGTGTACCCCAGGCATTCTTAGGATATGTTCTAAATATTTTAATTGTTTATTTTAATTTTCTCTGGGATATGCTTCCAAAACATAGGTATCCGTTATATGTACTATAAGAAAATAATAATGATAAATTGCTATCAGAACAGCCATTCTGGATACTGAATTTACTACTACTCGGAAATTTTCTTGAAATCTATGAGACATATGTCAAACGACAGCTTGTCTTTTAATTACGAAACCACAAGCAAATTAAATTAACACATCAATTTATTTAAGTTCAACTCTCACTCTGGATATAACCAAATTGCATTTCGTATTTCTCAAAAATGTCCCTCTCAATCGCAAAAATAAAAATTTATATCTTTAGCGCAAAGTATTTGCTATGAAGTACGGCTGGAATCTATAGAGCAGATCCACAGTTATTTTGCAATTACCCTTCCAAGAAATTCTTGGCCATTTTTTGATAAATTAATCAGTTGATAGAAGGATTTTAATTTTTCCCAGGCCTACATTAAACGTGTCGTAGTCTCCCCAGGGGCGTGCTGAAGGTTTTCGAGGCCTCAGCAAAGTTATATTTGGAAACCCCCGACCTCTGAATTATAATTTATCTTTGCCATGTGGTGATTAAATTTATGTAATCTATTACAGTACACTATCATTTAATCGGACTCCTTGGGACCAGACCTCAGTCCGACAGCCATTTTGTGCTGTTAATCCGACGTACGCGGTCTGATCAAAAAATAACAGCACGTTTTTAATTACATACCGTTGAATTGTTGTAGCGACGAGCGGTTGACAGCTCTGCATTTGTTATAACTTCCACCTAACTGACTTTTCAAAGATAGTTTATATGTCGTTTTTTTCGAGTTAATGCTACATATTTGAGTGCAACGTGTTTTGGTTCTGGTGGCGATTTTCGCAATGTCGTATTTACAATTTATAAGTACACAACGCATGTATGACGTTGAAACAAAAGTCTACGCATCAGCGTGGGTTGGCAAAGGATTTCTACGTAAAAAAAAACACGACATGATCGTTGCTCTGTCAAAGTAATACTCATTGTTTTTCTTCGATTTTAACGGATTTGTGTATTTTGGATTTTTTTTTTTTCAAAGTCGTCAAAAAAGGCGCCTAATGTGTGCCAAAGAAGTTAATTTTCAATTGAAAATGATACTTGAGATTTGATGAAACTGACAAACTGTTGAAACTTTACGCAAAGTAAAAGTAATATAGTAGTCCGCGGAACGGTTAGCACGTTCGACTTTTATGCATTGGGGCCCGGTTCGATTCCTACTGTATGCAGTAGTCTTCGAAAAAATGAGATTTACGTGTCAGACTATGAGCCCACCTAGCTGTTAAATAAATACCCATTTGGGGTAAGTAACTCGGTCGAGTGTGTTTCTGATCATACACCTCTGTACAACACACACTGTCATGGTCTAGTAAATGAGATGATGCTACTTCGAGAGGCCATGGTTTAAATTTGACTGTTGCGCCATTTATTTATTTTAAAAGTAAAATACTATCAATTGGAAACTATACTTCAATTTAAAGTGTTTTACGGTTACTCTGTGTAAAGTTTCAACAGCTTCTCAATTTTATCAAGCTGTCTTACAAAAATTGCGCATTTTGTGCTATGAACAAACGCTAATTGATTAGAATTGTTTGTGACACTTGGTTTCATTCTGCACACCAACTTAGTATGCGTCTGTAGCTTAGCTCGGTAACGCACCGGGCATTTTTTGCTACTCGAAACACGTGTTTCGAGTAGCAAAAAATGCCCGGTGCGTTACCGAGCTAAGCTACAGACGCATACTAAGTTGGTGTGCAGAATGAAACCAAGTGTCACAAACAATTCCAATTTAAATTGAAAATGATTCGCACTTGTACATTTGCAAGAACATTAATACATAAAGCTAATTGATTACTTTCTTATTTCTAATAATAATAATAAAAAAACCGCTGCCACGATTCAGCGCCCGACGTGGGACATTTAAGCATTATGCTGTTAGTTGAATTATGATTAACAAATACTCGTACTTTAATAACAAATAACCAAGTGCAAATTAACCATAATGAACATAACAATCTCGTCAGTGGAGCTCGATTTCAATCAACAAATTCATCAACAATTACAACGTTTATCTCAACGTCAATCATGAAGAACATAGTCCTTACGCAATAGTAACTCCGCATGATTCGCATGCCATTCCACCGCCATGTTTCGGAGCCTCTTCAACGATTTTTGGGATTGGAGCCGGAGCAGGTGGCTGGACTGCTGATATAGGAGCCGGGATCGATTGTGGTGGAAACGATTGCGGTTGTTGCGATGGGTAATAAGTTGATGGCGGCGGATACGATGGAAAAGTAGGAGCCGAAACAGCTTGAGTCGGAAGGCTGGGACGATGAGGAGCGCTAGGAGCCAAGGTGTTTTGTTGCAGGGGTGTACCGATACATTCGTCTTCGTGCGGCCCCGGCAATTGCTGTTGCTGTTGTTGATGGTACTCCTCGTCTCGCCGATGCGACTTAACACCTGCTGCACCGCCAACAGCATGACTTGCGGTCCAGAAAAAGTTAGCTGGTGCATGGGGCTCGTCTAATGGAGCCGATTAAATTAATGTCATACTAATTTGTAAAATTATATGTGTTCTACAACTATCTGATTTTAGATTGAATTCAAAGTCTATATCGATTGGAAGTGTTGTGTTTGTCGTCTTAGATGAAGATGATTTTTGTTTACAATGATTGAATCCTGCCAAAACGTAACAGTCACACATGCACTCACTCACTTAAACATAATTCATTTTTGAGTTAGTCAACTATGTATGTATAAATATTTATGTACAGATCAGGTCGATACATTGGATGCTTGTATCTTAGGACGATAGTTTTATTAAAATTGTAAAATACAAAATTTATAACGGCACTTACACAATTAGGCGTTCACATTCCGAACATATATTTTGTCCAGCTGGTAGCCCGCCAGTATTTGGGGCTGTTGGTCGGTCAATTGGTGCAGTTACATGCTTTGTAACAGATGGTGATGGTGGTCGTGGTTGATTTTCTATTGGTGAATTAATGAAAAGTTCGGTGTTTTCTTGATAGTCTGATTGTATAGTGTATTTTTGTTTTGTATTTTATGAAATTAGGGTTAGATTTTTGCAATTAATATAGACAGAAAATTAGGGAAATGTGTAAGAATAAAAGCAGCAAAGGTATAGTTTACGTTGCTGAAATAGAGTGTCATCAGATACGACGGCGGCAAGTGATAATGACTTAAGAGTAGATAACTGCCTCAATCAATCTAGGAAGAGCTTGTATGAAGGGCAAGTAGAGCTGTTTCAGTTTCTTATGTGCGTTCGTATTGACAATATCGATTCTCTAATTGCCGATTACCTTTTTAGTTAAATAATTTTATCATACTACTTCGGTACAATAAAGGTGACAGATGGGAAATATGTTTCAAATGCTTCAAATTTTTTTTATATTTAATTGAAACCTGTCACAAGGTTCGAAACAATTTCAAACCCCAGCTCCTTCATGCCTGCTTGAAGGGGATTAAACTCAACCTCCTGGAAGCTATAGAGATAAATAGCGCCAACAGGACTCCTGGCAAAACCCTCCTTAATGACCATTGAGACCTCAACCATTCACGATTACTCAACGTTAATTACATTAAAATTCCGCTGATCACCTTCTTTTTCAACTGGCTGATATACAGCATTCGCCTGATATTTACCCCTGGATTGCATGGGACCTATTTGAATTTGGTTTACATCCCGAGAATGTTGACAGACATTAAGGGGGTCTTCATCCCAAAGGCGGGCAAGAGTTCTTAGACAAGTCCGAAAGTTCTTAGACCTATAAGCCTATCGTCTATCCTACTCAAAATGTTTGAAAGACTAATTGATTTTCACTTGCGAAGTATCATACGTCCGCGTCTTTTATCCAAGTCACAACATTCCTATTGGAAGGGTAAATCTGGGGATAGCGGGCTACATGTTACATTGAGAAAGCTTTCTCATATAAGGAGTACAAAGTGGTTGTCTTTCGGGACGTTGAGGGTGCCTTTAACAACATCAAACCGGACTCAATAAACGATGCATCATCTCAAATGACGGTAGATCACCCGGTCTATAAGCTAATCTACTTAATGTTAACATCAAGGGTTACTTGTTCCAAGCTGGGCATCTATTCCGTATGGAGAGGTGTGAGTAGGGGTACTCCGCAAGGGGGAGTCCTTTCGCCACTTCTTTAGATCGTTACAATAAATCGTCTGCTTTTGGACGTGGAGAAACTGGACTCCATGCGAAAAGTGATCGCCTATGCGGATGACGTTGCCATTGCCATATCGGGGAAATTCTCCAGTTCACTCAGTGAGGTCTTACAAAACGCTCTCTCCCTGCTGAACTGGGCCGCAAATTGTGAGATTCAGGTCAATCTCCAGGTGTTACTAGGTCGTCCAACACGGCGATTTGCGTTGGTTCCCTGCGGGTTCCAATTGAGGGCCTGTTGAGCAATGTTGTTCGGCCCTTTTCGGAGAGTGTGACCTATACATTGCCACTTTCGTCTTTTAATGGAAGTGTCTATCCTTTGCTGACCAGTAATAGTAAGGAGGTCGTCGTTAGAAATAATCTCCGGCCACCGTATGTGCAGAATGCGCCGTAGACACTGGTTTACAAAATTTTGCAATCTAGTTGTTATCTCATTGGTAACCTTCCAAGTTGAATCTGCATCTGTACCCATACAAAATTAAATTGGTACACGAGTTACTTATTTGCCCTAACCCCTAGTGGGGTATAGCGCGTCAACTATTCCATGCGGCTTAGCTGATGTTTCGTTGGCATAAACCAGTTTCGGACGGAGCAGGAGTTGAATACAGATGATGATGAGCAGCACTTAGCTTATGCGACTCGGTTTCAAAAAGCTGGGGTAGTGAACAGTTATCATGTCCGATGAGACACACTTCATTTTGATATTTTGGTTAACAAACGAAATTGCAGGATTTGAAGTATTGAAAACCCCAGAGAATTACACCAACGGAAATTTCACTCCGAAAAAATATAAATAAATCTTTGGGGTAGTTTTTATTATTAATTCTGCAACTAGATCAATATTCAAATGACCGTGCTTCGGTATCCTGACACGAAGTGGACTATAATTTCCGTTGTTGACTCAAATTTAAGACGCATGCACCCTGTTAGGTTAGGCAAGTTGACGCCTTATTTTCGATACTAGTATCATGAAAAAAAATAGAAGCTCGCAGGATAGGCCGAGGCGATCATTAAAAATGAAAGAAGTTTCTTTTTTGTTTTAAAGTTGGCGCTATGTCGTCGTGAGTAACCGCGGATTCTCGATAGGCAGAACATCGGTTTACCAAGCGAGAGGTCACAGATTCTATTCCTACAATAATATTCGAACCGCTGCTTTTCTCGCTGGCCTCAATTCGACCCGACAGTGAATGAGTACATTGATTTCATAAAAATTAATGAAGCAAAGGCAAGACAAGCGTGATTCCATTCACGTCGTAGTTACCATCATCGCGTAAAACGGTCGCGAAAATAAGAAACTATACTACACTTGGTACCCTTTGGTCAACCTTTGCAATAAAAAGGGAAAGACTTGACTTAATATGTCGTTTGTCGACTGGCACAAAAATTAAGCAATACTGCTGGACCTTGAATTTTAATAGATTCAAGGTCGAGTGGCAAAATAAAATAAAAAAAAGAACAGCTCCTTGCAAGAGGATGAAAAGGATACTTTCTAATCCCATTCAACTGATAAGCTCTCTTGCAATGAATGATGGAATTTGATTTTCTTTGAACATTCATATTTTGAATACAAGATGTTGTATTTCAGTAAATCTCTAAGATAACCGAAAAGATTCGACATATGCACATCAGGTATATGCATAATCCCCGATCGAATGGATTTTTTGCTCTTTTGGAGTTTATGCCATTTTTTCTATGAAAATTTGTTCACTTCGAATGCAACACCGATTCGCAATAATGCACTGGTATTTGGCTATTTTGGAAAGGTCCCAATCGGAAAAGTATGACAAATCTGATAAAAATCTGATTTCGAAAGCATACCTTTATACCGAAACAATTGGAGGAAAACGATCCTGATGGGTAAGACCCGACATCGCCGTTGGGTTGTAGCGACACTATGATAATGATGACCATACAAAACGAGTATGAATTTGATACCAATTCAGATACAGGAGGCAGATTAATTTTGATAAGAGAAATAATGGAGATACACATCTGAGGACACTTTGATAACTATTCACAGTACCTAGATTTTGCTCCGCTTGAATTCTTACACATTTCCTTTTACATTTAAGAACTGAAAAAATATAATATTTCATTTTGGGTCCTCTGTGTTTGATGTTTGATTCTATGTACAAATATTGCTATGGTATTTAAATAACAAAAACTGATTAAAGTTCGGGAGAAATTTGCAAAAAGATTTCTCGTTATAAATGAACAAAAAAGACATTAAATTTCCAAAACAAAAAATGCCATTCCGCATCAATATGATGTTAGGAACAACAATTCAAATATAACAAAAACGCAAAGCAACACAATTTGGTTGTATTGCCATTTATACAAAAAGAAATTCAAAAAAAAAAAAATAAAAAAAAAAAACAAATTATATTTTATTATTATGAAAATTTAACAATGAAAAATGAAAATGGATGATGATGAATCGGAATTCACAGGGGAAAGGGAAACGATTTCGCCCCAAATGGGTAAACTGTATTTATATTGAAGTCAAAATTTAAACCTTTTTCAAGTCGAAATTTTAAAGATGGTTTATTTAATTTGAAAATCCGAAACTTGAATTTCACTGACTGTCCGGAGTCCGTCTTATTTGTATGGGTTAAGTGTCATTTTTATGTACCTTTTTTTCGCAGAAATTACAAAGCCTAGGAACATGATTCTTTTTGCAAATTATGCAAATTTACTTAAAAAAATACCACTAAATATTAAAAAAATATTACCAAAAGTTTGAACTTTTAATTTGCTTGTTTTGGCCGACGAAAAAACGTGCAAAACTCAACTCACGGATTATCGTTAACGTTACCGGTAACCTTAATTATGAAATGAATTTCTGAATTTTATTTTTCATACATGAAAGTTCTCTCCGAAACCAATCATTGTGCGACAATGAGAGAAAATATATACATATATACATATTTTCTCGTTCGAAACTCCATTAAGATAAAAGGATAGTAGATTGAAATGCGGAAAGGAAAGCAGGGAAAATCATGAATGAATGAATGAATATCTGGGACTCAAATTTTTCATATGAGTAGAATTTCCCCGAATGAATGGGTGATTGAATGATTTATGATTATAGTGTGTTGATGGATATTGTATTCTGTGTTGTACTTTAAATATTATTACTCAGAATGAATTCGTTTTGTTTATTTTTTTTTTTATTTTTTATTTATTATTTATGTATACTTCTTATTCAACTATCTTATCAGCAAATATATTCAAATCTCCATTGAGTATTTGCAAGAGATACGCTAAAGAATAATAATGTGAGAGCATTTCATCTTTACCTGGATCCTTATCGTTTTCTTGTTCGTGGAGCATTTTCAATACTTCCGAATTGGCAGCATTGTAGATTTTCTCGTTTTTCTTGAAGTTAACGCTGAAAATAAAGAGGGAATATAGGATTAATTTTAATATAATTTGGTTAAAAATGAAATTTTGAAAGTATTCAAGTGTACTCCACTTCTCGATGGGGTCTTAATTTAATAGGTGAATGGGCTTATATTTTCGACACGAATCCCCTGCTATCGAAAGGACTACTGTCTTCAGTAGAATTCAAACCAGGGCCCCAGTGCACAGAAGGCAAACGTGCTGACCGTTGCGCCATCCGGACTACTAAACCGGCGAATCACGCTTTTTGGGCCCCCTTCGAGGGGGAAATCATTCTTAAAAACTCTTTTTTCATTACGTGTAGCCACACTAATGGCTGGTAAGGGCGACGGCATGTTAAGCATCATGCACGTTGTATGATAGTCTATGGCCGTCGCCCGGCAAAAAACTTTGTTTGTAAATTGCCACTGGCGCCAAGCCAGAACAATGAAATGAATTTTATACCTACAAGCTGCACGTTGCAGTTTGCATTCGGTATGGATTCACACCCATGTCGTGTTGGTCGGCCTATATAAGGCAAAACAACATCTGTCTTGGGTCATTCCCGGTCACGCCTCTCCCACTGGTGCGATGCGCGGAGCAGAGGCGTCTGATGAACGCGCTTCGCACCAGCGGTCGAAACCGGCGAATCACGCTTTTTGGGCCCCCTTCGAGGGGGAAATCATTCTTAAAAACTCTTTTTTCATTACGTGTAGCCACACTAATGGCTGGTAAGGGCGACGGCATGTTAAGCATCATGCACGTTGTATGATAGTCGATGGCCGTCGCCCGGCAAAAAACTTTGTTTGTTACTAAATCTTACTGAAGAATTTATTGGAGAAATATAGCAACTAGATATTGATTTTAACCACTTAGTGAAAATGTGAGGTTCCTCACCCTCTCATTTTGGGGTGATTGGTTATCGGAACATATCTTCATTTAAAACTAAAAGTAAAAAAAAAGAATTCACCACTAAAAAGTGAATGACAACAATCGCCAAATTTTAGAGGATATATGAAGTAAGTTCGTAATGCTTAGATCTCCGCTTTGGGCAGTACCCATACAGCGTCTATGCATCGTAAAAATAGTTTCTCACAGAAGAACGTAGATTTGCACTACCTAAAGAGGAAACAGATTTGATGGTGTCACAGACGAAATTTCTCCATTCCTAAGCCCATTCAGGAGCTCTTTTATTCCCTTGGACTTAGCTGAAAAATATCTCTGATGAGGATTCGCAGGAAAGCTTACCGCTGTTATACGCAGAGCGAGCGAAGCAAACGTCTTATGGTGGCCTAGTGAGGATAGCAACTCCATTAACACACAGTCGTCCCAAATTTGAAATTGGGATAATTCATCAACCAAATTTTTGCATTTTGACGCCATTTGTCATTCTATGTTATTTATATCTTCTCTGTTCGGGCGAATTTCTTTCTCTGTGCAACTTACTGTGAAATCAGTAGCAGATTTTCTGAACCACTAACTTTGGATGCGATCAGGGGATATCGAGCAACCTTTGTACCAATAGAACGTGAACCGCCATCATGATAACTTACCCCAAAACTAAATCACGAATAATTCCACCAAATTTGGAGAGTTTTTAGATTTGCAATGCCCCAATCCCATGCACAATTTTTGAGTTGATTTTTTTTTTTTTAATTGACGATAGTTTACAGAGTCGAAATGTGGTTGCGGGCACTTCTAGTAACACAAATATTAATTATGCCATCTCAATTCCTTCCTAATCATCACTGATTAAGGGGCCATTTTTTCGCGGGGGCTTGTCAGGGAAAGGAAAATTATGCGAAAATATTTGTAAACAATTGTTTTGCTTAAGTATCATTGTTGCATTGCTCACCCTCGATGAAAAGATACATGATGGCTCACGTGTAGCAGGTCGTGTGAGTGTATCACTGACAAATTCATCAAACCATAGCTTATCAATTACTTGGTGAGATCCGTTGATAAATTTTTCATCGAGAGATTGGATGTTTGCTCAGTTATCTCCAGAGGAAGGCAGTTGTGGTAACACAGTGGGTGGAAATATAAAGTTGAGTTTTGCCACGAGCAAATACTTTTTTTCAACTTGAAAACTTTGCTGATGATGGCCCGACGAGTTCGTCGATGACCTTCATCAATAACTTCATTAGATAAGGATTTGTGAATTGTTCAATGATACTCATCAAGTCTTTCATTAGTTACGGTCTGATTCGTCAATGACTTTCATCAAGCATTTCATCAACTACGCTTGATGAGTTCCTCGATGAAGCTCATGTAGCAGGTTGTGGGTGGCCATGCATAGTATCATCATATGTGTACTTCCAAAGTACATTAGTCCTGCGGCTAGGACAATGGTCATGATGACTTTCACAAAGCCATTGATAATGAGCGCATTGATATCTTCATCGTTACATGGTTAGCAGTGTTGTAAGCTCAGATTATACCTTAATTCACGTAGGTACCATAGGTACGATGTAGGTAGTTTCATTAATCCAAAAATTAAGATACCATCAACATATCTCGTATCTGAAATCTGATTAGCATAAACTTTAAACACCATTCTCCATAGTCCTGAAAATTATTTCAGGAGCGTTTCTGCAAATTAACTTTTATTTATGAGAATCAAGTGAAAAGTTTGCTGTGCTTACTACAGGCTATTACCACTCGTGCGAGTATACTTTACACTATCTATTTTCGCGAATTAATGCAACAAAATGAATATCTTCCGTACTCAGTCAGTACCAGAAGGTAGAAAGATACACCAAAGTGTCGGAATACTATGACACCCTTCCCCCGGAGGCGCCATTATAAAGAGACAATTGGCAACCGGTCGGGTGGTTTAATACACAACATACCTAGCCAGAGGTCCTTCGTGCCGGGATGTTGTTATATTGTCGGTTGAATGGAACCCAACCGTACTAACAGGAGGAGAACACGAAGCGTGGAATACGATACACGTAAATTAGTGAATTGCTTTCCTGGTATTAAGTACCTAGTAGAACAGTCCATTTTCTCATGATTTGATTATTTGTGTTGCATGTATATACTCGCGGTACCGTATGTTTATAGTGCTTGGAAGCAAAACGGAGATATAAGTATGGATGGTCATTATTTTCGAAAAAAGAAATCGCTGTAATGAACACAGGCTGGCCCAACTGGGTTGCCAGTTTCAATGAACTTATCTATCTAGCAGAAATACAATATTTACATTTAGGGTTTAGAGCTCTTCCATAGTAAAATAGTAATGACTTGTACTATGCAATGGATGCGAAATCAGGACCCTCAACAAAGTTTCCGGAAACATGCTAAACCAAACCAACCAACCAAAAGTCCTTAGGCGAATTTCCAGAGTATTTTGCAACCGAAATGGATGAAGAATGGCCGTCCTCAGCACCATACAATACTATACGAAGCTTTTCCTTTCAGAAAAAAAAAACAAAAATATATATATCAAGCCTCGATGTCCTGCTATCTGTGCCAAGACCCTGTTGAATGATAGGGGTATTCATGCTCCTTGCCGTAAACGTTGTATTTATCGTTAACTTCTACCATCTACTTAGTAAGATGGCAAATGTTTACAACTTAACGACAAATACGACGTTCAAACAATGAAAATGAGTACCCCTGCTATCTTGTCTAAATTTCATCGTCACTACGACTTGTTGAAATCGGATTTTTAGACAGTCTTAAATTTGAGTAATGTCTCCATCACAAGCGTATTCAATATCTTCATTTAAAGATATCAGCGACAGTAAATCAAAATATTCCCTGAGTCGTTCCAATAAATTCGTTGAAATATTCTGGCAGCTCCACTGACGCACATTATCATATTTCAGAATTTCAACTGAAAAATCAACAAAATGGAAATTTTCCTCATTAACAAGTAAACGATACAACACGAAAATTTCGTGCTAAGACTATGCAAAATTTTCCATCGTCGAACTCTAGCAAATTTCTCGTACTTTCCCTCCACTGCCACATGTACCAATTCCTACAAGCAACCGTGAAAAACTCATTATTTCCAACCGAATTGAAAATTGAGAGGTTCAAGTTGTGTTGGGTTACGTTACGTGCTGTTTTGGCATCGGTTAACTTCTTCATTGTTGAAATTAATTGAAATTGGTACAACTGACTGAAGAAAAATAAAAAAAAAAACATCACCATATCAAACGAGGTCTTGCATGCAGAACACTCGGCGAAATGTCTAGAAGCAGCAACATTGACGATTCCACGAAGGGTCGCGCTCAAAACACAGAATAAACAGAATGTCACGAGAAATATAATTTTCGTTTCGGTACACTCTACTACGACAAATCGTCCACGTCCTTCCAACGACTTAGGGAGAAAGTTTAATTATTTTCACTACTTAACCGACGGAGCGCAACGAAAAGAAAACTTGACTCGATTTTCACTTAGAATTAAGTGAAGAAGTAAAAGAATCACGGCGATGACAACGTGACTTGAATGGAAAAGTAAAAATTTATGAGGATCATTCGTTTTTCCTACGCAATTTTCGCGGAAATACAGGTACAAGTTGGTGTATTTAGGGATAGCTGTATATAAAGGGAGGATAAGGTTGATGTCAGTAAAGAAATGGCGGAATTCATTTAGAACTCTAACGAGTTGTGGAAATTTTTAATTTACTCGGCAGAGTGAGTTGAGATTGCGAAATTCAAAAGGATATTACACTGACATTACAGAAGAGGACGAATAATAATTTACTTGGGAAATATGTATCAAAGGAGAGATTTTCCAGAAGCTCAGACAGCTGGTAGTTTAAAGCGTCCTTTTGAACGAGTAATAGTAATAGTTACATTGTTAAGCTTTCCAAAATTGTCCACATCCGAAATTCAATGTAAATTAACTAACAAATGACTTCATTCCGTTACAAACAATCAATAAATCTCTGGAAATGATGGTAGACCGCAACAGTATCCGATGTATGTTAAGACAAGCTAGTAACAGGACCAGCCATCCAAATTCAAACAATCCCAAAACTATGCATAAAGGATTCCATTATAGTCGACAAATGTCCACATACTAGATGACAGCACACAAAATACATATATACACTTCATCATTTCATCTCGTTTGGACAAAGGATATTTAATTGAATGCTTACCCAAGTACACCGCCGGCAAGGACTTCAGCTTGAGCTGACAATGTCTCAGCAATGGCTTCTTCGCTATAAATGCCGACTGGGGTGTTATATTGTTTATTGACAATGCTCTTGACTTGACCATCGCCTCCGTTTACCTAAAATGTAAAATATAATGCATGTATTTATATAAAGATATGTCTATTGCATACAAGGACTCAAATATTCCTTCTGGTTGTCCCAACATATTGACATCCTGATGAATATTTGCAATTTTGCAGAACCAGGGGAATTTATGCAAATATGTAATTGATTTTGACCTAGTTGTAGGACGACTACTGTTATCCAGAATGTCTTTGCGAAGGAACAGCCGTTAGGTTAAGTGAATCCTTGAGAAAAATGACTTGCATACTTACACTGCTGAATGGACGAGCAGCGCTGTTGTGACCGCTACCAATATGACGAATTTCTTGATGTTTGTGAGCGAGAGAGGTCTTTGTGACCGGTGACATTTGGTTGAGATGGGTCGTTGGTGAAGGAAGTGAGCCGGTTGGTGTGACTTGTGGACGCCAGACAGAGCCACCCCTAAAATGAGTAAAAAGTATATGATTTATTTTTAAATATTTTAGTTATTATAGAGAGTTATTAACCTAGCCAAAATTGAGCTAACATTTCGCGCTATTTTTTTTATCATGTAATGGTTGGAGCTATGTTAATTGCCTTGACCTCTCTAGGGAAATGTGTGCATCAACATCTTTTGCATTTTTATGCCTTGTTGACGTTTCGATAGCCTGTCTACTTTTCGGAAGCCTAGTTGCTAGCATGTACCTTCTATTTGCGCTTTCTTTATACTGATAAGCTCGGAGGCAGTGAGAGTTCTATTAGTACCCACAGGCATCTTTTTGTTCGCGATGAGGATCGAACCTCCATTCTCTAGTTCGTAGAGCGATAACCGAACGAACACGGCCACCGAGCACGTCAAGTAACAGAAATAACTAAATAAAAATAAATAACTGGCGCAACAGTCCAATTTGAACCACGGCCTCGAGATGAGTTAGCATCATCTCATTTTCTAGATCGTGACGGTTTTTGTGCAGAGGTATGTGATCAGCAACACGCTCAACCGAGTTATTTACCCCATAATGGGTACTCATTTAACAGCTGAGTGGGCTCATAGTCCGACACGTAAATTCCCGGAATCGAACCGGGGCCCAGTGCGTTGAAGGCGAACGTGCTAACCGTTGCGCCATCCGGACTACTACAGAAATAACTAGACTATGATAAAAACTGGTGTGTTATAAGAAAAGGTGGAAGAGAAAATCTCAAGTCCCTTCCCAGTATAATTAAAGAACATGGTCATCACTGTGCAATTTTTTAGTCCCCTTTTATACGTGGAAGAGAACGGATTGCGATGGCTGAAAATAAATGGTTGATACATACTGTATACATACTGGAATCAAAAATTTGCCTGAACAAAAAAGAAGAAGAAGGCTAATAAGGCTTTTGAAGGAGTTTTTCTGATAACGGCAGGGCACGTGGTGACCTGCCCGAGGAATGTATACCTGAAACGCGCAATCGCCAGGCATGTACATAATATGTGAAAAGTGAACTCAATGTCCTATACACAAAAACGACACTCCGTCTCGCTAGACAAACCCTTCTTGTTTAGATGAAATCTCATCCAGTGATGGCCCGATAGCCCACCAATAGCCTCAGGTCGGCTCTACTCAAGTGGGTAGTGTTATCGTAGATAAAGGGTCCTATTTACTCCATCGATTGCCGCAGTCCTGGAAGGTTGTTCCGATAGTGCTGTCGTCGTCGTATACAAGCCACAATAGGGTTTATCTCCAAGAAAATTAGACGATTAGCCATGCATCTGGCAAATTCATTCGCTTCTTCATTTCCTTAAATACCTCGGTGGCCTGGCACCCAATACAAAAAGATTTGGTTGTCGGCAGCCAAACATTGGAGAAGTTTACTACAACCTTTCACTTACTTTAAAGAAAGCCTATATGAAGGGAGAGCCTTAACGGTTGCCTGGCTATCTGCACAGAGAGCAATGTGTGCGCCGCGAAAATTATTCTGCCCTGGCGCCAACGTCAATAGCATAGATCTTGGCTTGCAAAACGCTGTGTCCGGTGTTGGGCCCAAAAACGTCAGCATCAACTCTCTGTTCGGTTTTAGACTCATCGGTTGTACCATATGATACACTTGGGTTCAGGACAGGATTTTTCCATTCTAAGCGTTCTGGGATGAGGGTTACGAATTTGTTACTGAAGCACAACTCCGTGGTCACATAACCTGATCTTAGGCAGATCTGCATATCAGGAATTTGTTTCAGAATACTCATGTGACCCATGCCATTATCGCCTAAAAATCAGAGGTAAGATGTTTCTTAAGAGCAAAATGGCACACATAAACACCGACTGTGTCCTCTGTGATACCATCCTGAGCACACGATAAAACGTTGGAGCTGGCCAATATAAACGTTTTCCAAGCCCCCCACTTGGGCCAAAAAGTAGGCTCCAATGATTGACCTCCTCATACTTGTCAAGCCCACACATTCTCATAAAAGTTTTAAGTAGTACAACAGTCTCATTTAAGGAATAAATGAGCCAGCGTTTTTTCCGAATTTTGGATTCAAATTTGACAGTTTTAAGTCATAATAAATATGCAGTACTTCTAATCTTACCTTTGGATTGTAATATCAAAATTATTGCCTGAGCGAACAATAAGATCTTGAGCATCTTTGTGTCTCATATTGTATACATCGACATTATTGACTTTGAGAAGAGCATCGCCTGCAAGAAGACCAGCTTGTTCAGATAAACTTCCACCATTGACCTGAAATAAAACCGAAAATATTTAGAAATATATATGGTTGATGTTTGTGGATGTTTGATTTAAATTAAAAATGTACTACTAACGCATTCTATTCAAGAACAGAAACAGAAATGTTCTTCCTGTATATCTTTCAGCAGCTGTTAAAAAAATTATTAGACTCAAGTCATTGCTCCAGACATTTCCCATGCTTTGTTTATTTTAAACTATTATTAAAGTTTATGTCTAGTCCTAAACTAGCACTGGAAATCACTTTCTCCGAGCATTTTTCAATTTCTCGCTTCAATAATTCATACTAGACAATTTACCCATCACTTGAACGTAAAACCAAAATATCATAACTTCTCTTATCCTATACTCAAAACATTCCTATTATGACACAAAACTTGCGCTCGCATCATTCATATTTTCTCAGCTTTATTTGCATTTGCATCCATGGCTGCCAGACTAGCTGACTGGTTGCTACAAATCCTTATTGCATTTTGTGCATTCTCCGGAAACTTTCTAGACCTCTGCAGACCAAACACTACCTAGAATCTTGTCTGGCACTGAGAGACAGGAGAACGAAAACTTCCGGGATAGACTACACGTCCTGATACGTCTCGTGAGTCCTCGCCGGTGGCTGTCTGCCTGCCAATATTATATTGGCAACAACTTTCTCCTGGACGAAATGTTCAAAATTGCCATTCTCGCCGACAAGTGCAAAATTTACATCATTTTATCGTGCAGTGTCTCTACTGTTGAGAAGTTTACCCAAAAACTTTGAGCGGTCGCATATTGTTTTTGTGTCTTTTGGTGTGTCTAATGATGTGAACTTTGGATGCAGTGAACTAAATCCAGGAAGCGATTAGATTGAATGGAGTTAGTTTGACTTGTTCAAATGAATTTGATTATGAAGTGATTTTGGTTCGTTGTTGGATATTCGGGATAGGTTGTATCCTAGTTTTCGAGGTAAGTGCCTACTAGAGCAGGGGTCGGCAACTGCCATTTGAGCGCATGTTAAAGCCATACGTCGGTCAGTCCGTCTGCCTTGTCAGTCGATCCGCGTCTGACGGGCTAATCTTGTGAAATGGCATTCATATCGATTTTGGGGGGGGGGGGGGGGGGGGTAACTCTCGTTTAAGCACAACAGAACATACCGTTAGTCCAATCGATAACGGACTTATTCTGAGTAATTCTCGTTTAACCACAACAGAATATACCGTTAGTCCAATCGATAATTTAAAAAATCGGAACAGAAACAGAATCGTCACACAAGGAACCTGCATACCAAATTTCGTTAAGATTAAAACACGGGAAGTGCCCGAACGAACAGACAGCATTCATCCGGCTGTAATGCGCGTCAATTATATTTTTATATATTGTAAAACGGACCACACTGTTTTTTTAACGGACCTCGTTAGTAAGACAAACATCTATCCAACCCCTGATTCCATCCTCTTAACTTAACAATAATTTCAATTTCAACTACTATCCTTCTCAGATTTCTTTAAAACAAACCGCCACAAAAAATAAACCGTCAAGCAAATATCCAACCATCCACAATGAGCCAATCTACTCAGCAAACGACAAGGAATCTGAAAACAAATAATTAGACGCAATTCAATGCACACTTTTCTTATGTTTTTCTGTAACTAATGGCTTGCTTACGTAGTAAGTATTCGTATCCAAACTACCGACAACGAGTAGTGTGCACAGCAATCCTTGTGGATTTCGTCTTCTGTGCGACGCGAACCATTACCGTGCCGGATCCTCGAAAAGGATAAGACGAAAGCAAATGAACCATAATCAATGGGAAGACCAAAACCTGCTTACACAATGGACTGAAATGTGGAGAAAACAAGTTAATTCTGGAAAGAAGCAATCGTTTCCCGGCTTTTCTTTCTTTGACTATTTTCTTTCTAGTTGTTTGCGTTGACGGTGAAACCGACCATTTGTTAAAAACGCTGGTTTTACGAATAAAATAAGGACGACGACGGGGAATGTTTTTTTTTTCAGTCTTGAAAAATACAGGGTAGTTAGATGAAAAAGTCGAGCAGAAATTGGCTTTAGTGAGTAAAAAAAAAAAACGATTTTGGATAGTCGTTTATTTGCAGAAAATACAGCAGTATGATGCAACGATGCTTTGACAACCACCTGAATTAGTGAACTTCAAAGAGGAAAATTACAGTAGAATAGAGTCTAAATAAAAAACAAAATTCGCGAACGGAACGGAACAATTTAGAAAATAAATTTGCGAAAATCGATATTATGTATGTATACTTACATATGTACATACACAATATAAGATCTTTTCATTCACTCGATGTTTCTAGGTGCTTATGAATAGCAAAGTTGGAGATCCAATAGACGAGTTTTCAATGCTCGAAAAATATTGGAAATCCTTGAAATCCAGAAAAAAGAAGGGTGAATGGTACGAAGCCAATTCGTATTTCAGATAAGCATTCGATAGAAGGGGTTTGTCAGTATCGTCGTTGTCGTTATTTTAAAATATGTATTTGAATTTATCTTTCTCTCTCTCTCTCTCTTTTTAATGTCAATCTCTCGTTTTCATGAATATTTTTATTGTAAAGTCATCAACCACCGAAAAGAATAATTGTTTTTCTTCTTGTACGTAGTACCTTGCTGACATTTTTCCTCACCCAAATAACAAGTCAACATAAACTAAGACGCAGCCCTTTCCCCATTACGTTCAATTCCGAAAACTTTTCTGTTTGAAAGACATAAACTAGCAACTACCATAAACCGATTGTCGTAAAACCCCCCTGCATAAGAGACAGCCTCCTTGTAATCGTATTGAACTTCAACCAGCATCATGTACAACATCCTCACTTGACGATAGTACAACAAAAAATAAGGAAAAGGTTTAGTAAGTCATAAAACTTCTTCCGTGAACTACCGAACAACGTCCCATCCCTGTTCTACTGTAACTATTGTACAAAACGGAGCTTCAGATTTTTTTCTATTCCCGATTTAATTCTTGTATGTACCCGTGTATCGTGAAGCAGTTTAAGGATAAAAGTTTTTGATATTTTCTGTTTGTATTCCTAGAACTATTACTGAATCTGCTACTACTGAAATAATTTTTTTGTTGGTTCTAGTAATCTGTTGTTGAATACACAACTACAAGAATCACTGTGAAAGTACATGATTGAAAGAAAGTCGCGGAGGGAAAAAATTGGAAAACTTCTGGAAAATAAATCGAAGAGAGGACAGAAAAGTGGTTTTTAAGTAATTGTGGATAAGGTTGATTTTTCTGGTGAAATATAGAAAAAAATCTTACAAACTGGGTGAAGTATGGAAGCACGAAAATTCCAGACAAAAAGGATGGCAATTATTAAATAATGAGTAAAGTAAAACATCAGCTATTCACCATTAGCAATATGTATGTGTGTACATTATTTCACTCAAAGTTCTGTCTGAGGTATAGTGTGTTTGTTATACGTGCGGAAACCAAGTTTTCGGGAAGATGTAAGCTATGGTTCGTTTTTCACACACACTTAAAATAAATTAATAATTGATATACATAAGTTAGTACAGAAAGCATTAGGATATTCGGAAATAGTCGATTGTCGATTTATAGTCGACATGTTATCCACTTGGCTCGTGATTCGGCGCACAGTTAAAAATCCTGGTCTATTATCAATGCTAATTCGGGTTACATATATGACGACACCAAAATTGTATTAGATTTTAATAAAATGAAAGTATTACAATTGCTTCCGTAAACTTCACTGGTTTAAATATTAAACTTTTCTGGCATTATTTTTTAATCAAATTGTTGGTTTAAAATTTAATCTACAGATATTATAATCTATGAAAAAATATTAATTTTACTGCGTTTTTTTAACTCCTCTAAGTTTTTTCTCCATTATTTTTTTTTTTTCAATTTTCCAAACTTCCAAATCCTTTATTAAGCCCATCGCAGGGTTAGCCAGCTAATCTTTAACTTTTTTCGCCATGGCGCAGCATCGAACCTGTGAACTCCGTGTTGTAG
This sequence comes from Chloromyia formosa, assembly GCA_964017055.1. Lineage (NCBI taxonomy): Eukaryota > Metazoa > Arthropoda > Insecta > Diptera > Stratiomyidae > Chloromyia > Chloromyia formosa. The sequence continues at coordinate 11,636,567 of OZ024818.1, read as the reverse complement.
AGTTGCGACCTAGACCACTCGGCCACGCAGCATAATATTTTGAGCTGACTGCGAGTAGTTATAGTGAGACTTGAGACTCAAAAAATATACTTTGTGGGGTTTACCTTTTAATTAAACTTAGATTAGAAACTAATGCGAGAACAAAAATAACACAAAAAGGTTTGAATTGTATTATTTTAGAATTTATTACAAATTGGTTTAAAATAGAAGTAAACTTTGAATTGTATTAGAATTTATTACAAATTTGGTTTAAAATAGAAGTAAACTTTGAAAGGGTTTAGATTATAGAATTAAAATTATTAAAAATGGTGGTAGTCCAAGACCAGGTTTAAAAAAAATACCGAGATTTTTAACTGTGCGGTGTGGTACGGGCATTAGACTCTTATTATTATAATAATTATCAGTATTCGATAAAATGTGTTTATCTTAAAAGTTTAATTTTTTATAAGATAATAAGCAACTGCTGCAACTGCTCCTCCCAACAGACTTTATTAAGATCCTCTTGTCCCAAATCCAAGATCACTCCTATCACTGTTTCAGCTCCAACACCCACCCCTCTTCAGCAACATCGTAACAAGCTAAACGCCGATAACATAGTCAGACCTACTGTTTCAAGCAAAAAGAAATCGAATCCAGTTGGCTTTGACTGGACAGGTAAACCAATGGAACTAAGACGGGCGGAAATTTGATTCTCAAGCCAAGTATCTCCACCCTTCAAGATCAGCGGGAATCTCCAAATCAAAATGAGGGCATCCACATAGCTGACAGGCGGCAAAGCGTCGATATGAGTAATAATTCTAATCTACACTCAACTATTTTCCCCGAACCACTGCAAACTGAAACCCATAAAAATTCAGACCACCAACTGACGACTGTACCGGCAAGCAATACATCGCAACAAATTTCAGCCGATGGAGCTACAAAACCATCCCAGTACCATAATTTTGTTCGTGGTGAGACCCTAGTTCCATCTTCTACTGGCTTTATTCAATTACCATCTCAATCTGGAACTGTTTCCGTTAAGGGACCCAGTTTTCTGGATCCACTTGTGCCACCTACGGTAAAACTCACTTTAAATTCTAGTGCGGACCTTGAGAGCAGATATTTACTATCTCGGCTCAGGGATAGTAAATTATTCGACTGCATTCGACTCTACCTTGCATTTATGCACAACGCACCACATTCCACTTGCGTAGACGGCAAGACAAAAACCAATCTTATGGTAATGATCCATAAGGAAGGTTTACCCACTGACTATGACTCACTGAATCGTATATTCGTCAATTATCATGAACAACTCGGAGTGTCGCCGGATCAAGTAAAAAATGACCTTACAACCTACGGCTCGCATATAAGATCTAAGCATATTTCTTCGCTTCAAAAAGCTCGAGAGGAGTACAAAAAATATCGTTCCTAACAAGCAGCCCTCAATAAAACCTCTGAAACTCTTTTACCATAATTGCGGTGGTATGAGAGGCAAAATTAACAAGCTTTTTCTAGACGCAAAATCTTGCCATTTTAATGTACTAGCTATCACTGAAACCTGGCTTAACGACTCATATAAAAATGAAGAGATCCTGGATGAAAACTGGACCATTTACAGAAATGATAGAGACTATCTCTTCACTGGCCAGTGCAGAGGTGGTGGTGTGTTCATTGCAATTAGCAACTCTCTGTCCAGTGAGAACGTTGAAACTGTCTCCTACAAGACGTTTGAACACAAAGTAGTCCGCGTGAAATTAGACAAATGTTTTCTGTACATTGCGGTAGTGTACGTTCCACCCAATTCCAATGAAACTACTTACGATGATATATGCGAGATGATAACTTCCGTCTTAGCATCCCTAACCGAGGAAGATAAGATAATATTATTAGGGGATTTTAACCGCCCGAATTTGTCTTTTACCGCCGATGAAAATGATGGCTACCTTCTTCCCGTAAACATTCAAAACCCTATTGACCTAAACTTGCTAAGTACATTTTATGGTAACGATTTGCAGCAAATATCCCCGACTCCCAACCGAAACGGTAACTGGTTAGACCTAATTTTCACGAATTCATACGACGAAGTTATGGTTAGTCCAACTAATGACGCAGAGCATCTTTTCTCTAACAACATCCATCATTCTGCATTTACGGTTGAACTAGCCGTAACTGAAACGAGTTTTTCCCAATCGTACAATGACTCCATTGTATATGACTTCCTAAATGCTGATTATGATAGCATTAAGAGCCACCTTGAGAATGTTGACTGGAACAATCTTTCCACGCTAGATCTTGATGATTCGGTATCAACTTTCCATCGTATAATTTTCGACGCCGTTGAAAGATATGTTCCTAAAATAAAAAAGAAAATTAAACTCTCAGAACCCTGGCTGGACGCTAACCTTAGGTATCTGCGCAACCAGAGAAACAAACTTTACAGAATTATCAAAAATAAAGTGAACGTAAGTGCTGACATTAGCAACAAATATTATGAACTGGCTAGCGAATTCACAAGTAAATCTCGCGAAGCTTATGAAATGTATGTTAGTTCAATAGGTGAAAACATAATACATGACCCTAAAAAATTTTTTGACTTCATTAATATCAAACGAAAGACAACAGGATATCCATCCTCAATGTTCAGAAACAATTCTAGTTCTTCCTGTTCTCAAGTGATCTGTAATTATTTTGCTGATCACTTCCAGGAGGTTTATCGTCCTTCCACACATCCACTTAACCTTCAACAATCCCATACAGCCCCAATACCATTTGTCGAAGAATTGACCTTGACAGCCGAAGAGATTGCTAATGCCATCAAGGAACTTGATCCAAACAAGGGTCCAGGCCCGGACTCACTTCCTCCTAGGTTTTTTCTTCAGTGTATGAGTCAACTTATATCACCCCTTTACATTATCTTCAATAAATCGCTATCACTAGGTAGTTTTCCTCGTTTCTGGAAATCCACTCATTTAATCCCAATTTTCAAAAGTGGCGATAAGCGCCTTATTGAAAACTATAGGGGTATTGCAATACTTTCCGTTATTCCCAAACTTTTCGAAAAAATCATTCACAATAAATTAACCGCCCTTGTAGAACCTCGTCTTAATGAACAGCAACACGGATTCCGCAAAGGCCGTTCAACAACTACTAACCTTATGATTTTAACCTCGGATATTCTCTGTGCCATGGAGAAAGGTTGCCAAGTCGACGCAGTCTACACTGACTTTAGTAAAGCCTTTGACCGTGTGGATCATGATATTTTAATCTCAAAATTACTGCATTTTGGTATTTCGGGGCCCCTTCTCAAATGGCTTACGTCATATCTCCGAGATCGCACTCAAATAGTTAAATTTCAAGGACTTTTTTCTAAAGAAATATCCGTTTCTTCCGGTGTACCACAAGGCAGCCACCTCGGTCCACTTTTGTTCAATATTTTCTTATCGGACCGATCTAAAGTTTTACATGATATACCCCATCTTTTCTATGCCGACGATCTTAAAATATATCACACAATAAAGTCACAATCGGATGCAATTTTCGTCCAATCTAAACTTAAAGCACTTGAGCACTGGTGCAATCAAAATAAACTCTACCTTAACGTAACAAAATGTCATGTTATAAGCTTTTATCGTAAAAATACGGATATCAATTACGCCTACTATCTGAATAGTTCCCTACTCAAAAAAGTGGATCATGTTGTTGACCTCGGTGTTGTCTTGGATAGAAAATTACGCTTCAATTTACATTATGACAAAGTCATTGCTAGAGCATACAAGCAGCTAGGGTTTATTAAGAGGCGTGCTAAAGAATTTAAGAACTTGTGGCTCACTAAATCTCTATTCACTGCATTCGTACGTCCTCTCCTCGAGTACGCTTGCATTATCTGGAGCCCATCTTTCGATACTCACGGCGATAGGCTTGAATCAGTTCAAAAACAATTTTTACTTTTCGCATTGAGACATCTTTTTAACCCAAGTGATTTCGCTAACCTGCCTTCTTACGAATACCGACTAAGCCTTCTTAATTTATCTACTCTATCGGCTAGAAGAATTATCTTAACCTCTTGTTTTGTTTTTGACGTTATCCGAAAGGCAGTCAATGTCGAATCAATTTCTAGCAGAATGACGATTAACGAAACTTCTAGACGCACCAGACACACACGCTATTTAAATGAATACCAACATCACACAATCTACGCTGACAATGAGGCCATTAATAGATGCTGCAAAATATTTAACAGTTTTAGTAAACTCTACTCCCCATCCATTTCCAAATCCACTTTTAAGCTGAATTTAACCATTTCCCTCACTAATAATGTAAGTTTTATATACTCGTAAGTGCAATGTATATTATATTTATGTATGTTTTTTTTTAATTGTATGCCTTGCTTGGTAAGAAATAAATAAATAAATATAATTTCTTATGTCAATAAAATAATAATAATCATTATTTTAATTATATAATACTGGGTATCCCAATAGGGATTTCCACATTAAGATTGTCAAACACGCATAAACGTCACAACTTTTTTTGTTTTCTGTTTTGACATTTCTTATCTTGAGTCCATCACAATTTGAACCATGCACCGGTATACAGTTGAACAATGCGTTAAATTTATCGAAGCCTATTATGTAAATGGGCGTCCAAAAAAAAGTGTTCATCGTGCGCAACGTGATTTTTTCGGTCCGCATAGTTGTCCAAACGAGCGCACAATCTCAAACACCGTGCGTAAATTTGTGGCGGATGTGACAGCAAAGTTGCGTCTTTGTACAGCTCGTTTTACCGAAAACATTTCAGCTGCACCCGAAAGTGTGGCAGATGCTCCGTCGACCTCTATTCGCCACTGCGCTCAGGAACTGGACCTTTCACGAAGCTCTTCGCAGCGAGTTTTGGCAAAGGACTTGAATTTGCATATCTACAAGGTTTTCAGGACTCAAACCCACAGACCACTTCACCGGTCAAGCTGCTACTGTGAATGGCAGGCGCTGTCGCAATACGCTAACAGATTCTTTATGGTCCCAATTGGAAGCTATGGACGTGGACGATATGTGGTTCCAGCAGGATGATGCCACTTGCCACACAGCCGACCAAACAATCACTCTGCTACGACAAAAGTTCGATGGTTGGATTATCTCCCGAAACAGTGACGTCAATTGGCTGCCCAGATCTTCTGATTTTACAAGAGTCCGTCACCTTAACGGAATTAAGCCCCGATTATGTATGAATGTCATCTAAAATATAGACAAACGAATGGAAGTCTGCCGGAATAGCAGAGGTAAACATTTAAGAGATATTTTGTTTCACACATAATTGCGATAAGTCAGACTATAGAATAAAAACATAAAAGAACTACGATTGGGGTAAACCCCAATCATGCAATACTCTAGATGAATTTGAACCTGGTTAAAGCCAATAAATAATTTTGGTTGCAATCATTACTTTTTTTGAATCTAACTGATATTGTTAATTAAGTGTTAAGTACAAAATTTCAGCCCGATAAATTGTATAGGTAATGAGTAAATTGGCTTAACGTATTTCATGAAATAGTGCAGTTTGTATGGGAGGGGGTAGAAGGAGGGTGAGGATTACAATAAATTTTATAATGTAGGTTACAATTATCATAAAAGTGATATATTCAAAATTTCAAAGCAAGATGTTTTATAGTTTCTGAGAAAATCTGATTATTGTAAATTAACAAAAATGTGTCATTTTGTATGGGAGGGGGTAGACGGAGTAAGGGTAATCGATTAATTTTTTTGAATCTAACTGATATTGTTAATTAAGTGTTAAGTACAAAATTTCAGCCCGATAAATTGTATACGTACTGAGTAAATTGGCTTAACGTATTTCATGAAATAGTGCAGTTTGTATGGGAGGAGGTAGAAGGAGGGTGAGGATTACAATAAGTTTTATAACATAGGTTACAATTATCATAAAAGTGATATATTCAAAATTTCAAAGCAATATGTTTTATAGTTTCTGAGAAAATCTGATTATTGTAAATTTTCAAAAATGTGTCATTTTGTATGGGAGGGGGTAGAAGGGGTGGAGCGATTTAGCCCGTTCACGAACTTAGCCTTCATTTTTTGTCAAAAATAACGTGTGCAAAATTTGAACTTCATAGCTCAACGCGTTCTCGAGCTAGAGAGGTCACGGACGGACAGACGGACATCCGGTTTTGAGATATTCGAGTGATAATATGAACTTCTGTATCATTCATTTTTTTCTGCGAGCCTTATTTCTTAGCGTTACAAACTTTGTGGCAAACTTATAATACTCTCAGATTTCATCTAGAGTATAAAAAAATATTCAAATTCCTTTAAAACTGTTCGTTTTATTTACATTTCAATGGTGAAATTACTATTGTGAAATACTTCTAGCTAATTACGATCAGGGATAATACGTTAAAACGCCTTGCTCGATTCGCTCGCAACCTGAATACTTTTCACATTCGGAGGGGAATAATTTCAGATTCAAAAATTGACAGTTGACGGAACATATTTTACCGGAGGAGGAAGCATATGGAGGAGAAATCAAGAAAAGTCAGATTCGTGATATTTAATCAGAGTTCTCCAAAACGCAGCCATTGACCTAATTGTTTTTTGCTATGATTGTTCTTTATTTTTATAACTTAATCAACGCTCTAGTGCACACTGGGATCTCTGTCCAAGCAAAATTTTTTCTTGTTCATTTTTTTTTTGTAAATACGTATATGCCATTTTCACAGTACATTATACTCATAACCGCATTCACGTCCTGACTCAGTCAGTTTTAATAATAATTAATAATAATTTAAAATTAAAAACACCTTTTTGACTTTGCTATTATTCAAATGTATCATACAATGAATTTAAGAACTTAAATGTAGTCGCTGCTGATAGTAATCGTCGAAATGCATTAAAGATACTCAAATTCATTGTAAAATAAATGAATGTCGCACCACGATGATGATGATCATACCTCAGTAGAAATAGAACCTACCGATTTTATTTTGCTTGTTCGCGATCCAATTTAATTAACGTTTTATTCACAGGAAATAAACCGTATGATCGACCTAAACTGTACAAGTAAACTACATTACCCGTAGCAAATTCCGAATATTTCAACCTATAATTCACCTGTCATCGAGAATTATCGGGAAAGTATATTAGTTGCCCTATTCTGTACGCAAAATTTTCGGATTCTCACTAAATAAAGTCACACTGACCCCACTTTGGGCGCCGAATAAATTTAAAAAAAAAATCAATTCAATGTTATGATAAATTAGCAGAAAATTATTATGTAAATGATTTCGGTCACGCCTCTACAGGTGGTAGGCTTGAGACGGCGGATTGCAAGACGCATTAGTAAACGAGGATTCCGATTTTTGGCGCAGTCGGACTCTCTGTCACTCACTTGTTTCAAACAACCAATTACCGAAACATTTGAAAATTTAATTTTTCCCAAAAGCTCATTCAAACGCTATCTTAACACGAAATAATTCATGACGGATTTTCGATGCGAACACTGGGAATCCTCTCGATACTTTTCCATAGATAACTTTCAAAATGTATAAAAACAAAAACCAAGAAAAAAAATTGAAGATAATTTTTCAAAATACCCACAAGCATTCCACCACAAAAGAAGTAAAAATATACGCTTTCTCGTATTTATCATATCCGTTTATGGGGAGAACTTTCCGACCAAGCGGAATAGCAATGTGAAAAAATATGAAAATATCCTGGTTTTATGTTTTGTTTATGGCAACTGTTTGGTGTCGTCAAAACAAAAACAAATTAAGGAAAAACACCAAGAACGAATGCATAAAACGCTATGTGCGAATGTATCTGGAGAAAAATATAAAAACAAAGAAAGCAACCTCCACACTACTTGAGATAAAGCTAAGATGGCGTAAAGGAAAGTAAACGCGCTCGAGTTTAAGTGGCCCATAAATAAGAATGCATTAGCATCCCAAGAAGGAAATTGTGCGGCGAAAAAGAGAAATATGTATACGAATATATCCCAGCATGTGTCGCGTTTATTACACACAGTTTGCTCGGTAATGTAGAGTTGGTGTCCAAAGTGTGTAGGTAACATTTTTGATGAAAAGCTTCTAAGATGTAGTCTTATTCGACAGGCAACTGAGTAAAAAACATTTTCATTTTTTTATTCAATTTTTCACCTCTGGTTGGTTCATCTCAAAAAGGGACATGTTTTTAGTCGCGGGATCAAAGCCAAATTTACAAGGGAAATTATCAGGTAATCAGTTTCGAGTTACTACTGGTCCCGCAGTTGGATGTGGGCCTTAATAACAGGATGGATTAGCGCCGCTAGCGTTTTAGAAACTGGTGATAATAGGGTGATGGGGCGGTAGGATTCGCCGAGTGTCGCTTTTCTTTCCGGTTTTAAAATCGGAATCACCACCTCTTCCTTCCAGAATTCAGGAACGATTAGCAAAGTGATGGATAGATTGAATGCAGCCGTAAGGTATTCGATTTCTGGCATATCGAGGTTTTTGGTCATGACCAGCAAGATGCCACTCATTGATCCCCTTGATCCACCATTATCTACGCCACTGTTAGATGCCCGTTATTCTTAACGTAATCGAGATGTTGCGATTTATAGTTGATATCGATTTTTAACCATTCAATTTTTAATATGTTATTGTTTCTGCTTTTGGTCAGGCGTCCAAGGCCCGACGTCGGGCTGTCGCGCCACGATGATGATGATTGTTTCTGCTTATTGTGACATCTAAGAATATATTTTTTTTATCTTTTTCAATTTGCAACGTATATTGTAGATTCATATATACACCATTTAACGATTGCAAGATTTTGTCGATACTTTCCTCTTTAACAATCGCAGTAATGTCATCTACGTAGACTTCGATGTAGTATGTTTTGCATTTCTTCCACCGCAGACTATCATTTCAGCTATTCTCCATTTATTGAAAGCTTGAGCACGAACGCGATGTGACTGTGTGCACCGCAATACAACCTTGTTTGCGAGCTTAATCCTGAATTATGTCCCATTGCGGTTGATTCAAATCACCTTAATGCCAACGTTGCATTTGCCTTGTACAAATATGTAACTTTGCCCCGACTTTCTACTAATAAACTACCAGCTATCCATCCTGCCTAAACGACAAAGGCTTCCACTTCATTGATTCAGAAAGATTGAAAGCGCTTTTATAGAGCCCTGGGCATTAAAGAGACGGCAATGGTGGTTGGTTTCCTGTTGCTGTGACCCGCATTTTTTCGTTAGCATTCCGCTAACACCTATGGCTGTTTTTTCTTTCTCTAATGCTCTCTTACAATGTGCACATACGTATCTTTGAATTCTGAAGAATAAATCTTCCAGTTCACTAAATCGCTTGATCTCTTTTGTCGTTGGTGGCAAACAGTTTGGCTTAAACGGGTGCATGGTTACGAGATACTGATGAGGCGACACTATCTGTATCCTGGAAAGGTAGGGCTTTGGTGAAAATAAAATAAAGAAGAAAATAACGAAGGAGAGTCCTAAGTGTACATGCTGAAAAAAGGATTAATGCTAATTTGATACACACGAATTAAATGGACTGTTGGAGAGAGTTGTCGTTCTAATTGAGGAGTGGCTATGGTGGGGAATCAAAATGGAATCTTTTACGGTTTTCAGGTTAACAATGAACTTTTTCATCGTTTTTACGTACCTTTCTCGTTCGGCGCGCTTAATTGGTTTGCATGAAAAGCGATCCACTTTCGACTTCATCGTTGTAATACCACCAAAAAGTCACCTCCTTAGGGCGACCGGTACCTCAGTGCATGGAGGCATCAGTTTCATGTCTGACTTCTGGCGTATCGGGTTCGAATCCCGTTCACAACGACGTTTATGGCCATGCATATTTATGTTGTCTTCCGCCTGTGGTGCGGGGCGTAATAATAAGCCACAGCATCTCTCCTCCTCTCATCCACGTCGCCACAACTCCTGCAGAAGTCGTGATGAGATACGGAGCCTCCAGGCAAGCTTCCCGATTTGGAAATGCCCCATGATTACCCCTACTTCCCTGTCAATGTGCTTCAATAGCGTGGCAGAGCGGCTGGGATCGAATATGGGCCAAATCATCCTCGCTGAGTCCGAGATCGCCGAAACCTCCGCCTTCAGGATGCTGTAATAGTTAGGAAGACGGGGTGAAAGATCAATCCCCAGTATCAAAAGATATTTCGGAGAAATGTAGTCCGTCTCCTTAGGGAGATTCAGGTTGTTCAGTATAATAGAGTGTCACTCACTCAGCGCACGCCACTGTCCTGCTTCGCAAAGGCGCAAGGCCGCGTTTGCGGCGAGTTGTTCGCTTAGAATATTCAAGGGAGTATCATATCTAGCCCCCGTTACACGCAGCTAGTCTTTCTATCTTTACCAACAGACCACAGTAGGCCGCTACTTCGAGTGCTGTCCACCACACACTGATACCGTACAATAATATAGGGTGTACAATAGCTGGGTATACCGCTAAGTATACCCAATATACCCTTTCTTACCCTTCGACCGAAAAATTTCCTGCCATGTTTAATTTGTGTATATGTATTAATTGTACTCAAATTTCCTAAAAATGATTATTCCATCAACTACTCTGCCATAGGCAAAACACTAACGTGCGAACATTTATGTTCTCAATATGCAAATTGGATAAGTGTCTCCTAATATCAGACAAACGACCCAACAAGCCACAAAGCATGGGCCAGTCGTAATATCGTCTTGTAGGTTAATATGTAAATGGAAAATTCACCTTTCAAGCTCCATTTATGTACGACTATATCCAGATGCAAGTCATACAAAGTACATTATGTTGAAACGTATCTACATATTTTATATGCATGCTCAATCAAGTTATCGCTGTAAGGTTTATTCAACTTCATTAGTTTCCGATCGATTTGTACAGCTTTGTTGAACTTGCACCGTATTTGCACCTTTATTTGGAATATAAATTTTTAAACCAACACCATAAATTTAACAAAATGCAATTGTTTGCTGCAATATTCGATTGTACACTCTATGACAGTAGTAGTGGTCACAAGGGGAGGAAAAAAAGTTGGTGTAAAATATGGAACACAGTGCGTGGATCCACATGGGATACAACAATTTTTGGGGACTAAGACGAGATTGTTCACATGGGTTAATTATTTTTGCAAAAGATATTAAGGTTGGACTTCTCTTATAAAACTGAGTCCAGTTTCCATCGTTTGGTCCTGAAATCAACACAATTATTGCAAATGCTTGGAAGTTTCAAAAAATATATTTTGTTGCACACTGCTATCCATACTATCCATACAATCGGACACTGCATTGGTCTTGATTAATAAAATACAAAAGACTCACAAAGTGAACAATTTATTGATAATAGTTGTTCGCAGGCTTTTAATTTAACATGCAAATTACTCCATTCAAATAAAAATATGTTGGCATCGGGGGACCTCTGGAGGCCACAGCCTCCATGAAGAATGTAACGATAACGGCCAGCGACTTATCGACTTCGCCTGCAGCAGGAATCTAGTCGTAAGCTCTACGTGTTTCCCGCATCGACGCATTCACAAGCAGACCTGGAAGTCTCCAGACGCACATACCGTCAACCAAATTGACCACGTCCTCATTTGCAGGAGATGGGCGTCTAGTGTCATGGATGTCCGCTCCTATCGAGAAGCAAACTGCGACTCAGATCATCACTTGGTGAAGACGACCTACAGATGTAGAATCTCCTCAGTGCACCAGTCAAGAATCAGCCCTCCCAAAATCTTTGCGGTTGATAAGCTCTTGAGTGATGCTACAGCGGTGGCGTATACTACCGCCCTTGAGGAAAAACTATCACCTATGCTACACAACATCAGCAACACAGGCGTCCATGGGTTCTGGGAAGAACTCAAGGGTACCATCAAGGATGTCGCAGAGAAGGTCGTGGGATATAAAGCCCGGCGAGCGCGAAATGACTGGTTCGACGAAGAATGCAAAAATTCACTTGACGCGAAAAACGAGGCCTACAGACAATGGATTCAACGAGGAACCAGAGCCAGAAGAGAAAAATATGACGAGCTACGGCGAATATCGAATAGAATAATTAGACGTAAGAAACGTAAATACTTTGACGAGCAGTTGCTGAACATAAACGAAAACTTAGCTAATAGGAACACCAGACAAGCGTACAAACTAGTAAATACAATTAAGAACGGCTACCAACCCAGGACTAGCCTTTGTAAGGACAAGGATGGAAACATCATCAGCGACACCGATGGTATTAACAAACGATGGGCCTCTTATTTTGAAGAGCTTCTAAACCGACCATCTAACATCCCCACACAGGAAGCTCTCGATGATATTGTTGATCTAGGCCCACCCATTCAACCCCCGACAGTAGAGGAAGTTGATCTCGCGTTGCGGTCACTAAAACGAAATAAAGCGCCGGGCGCTGACGAGATCCCAGCTGAACTGCTAAGATTCGGTGGAACGAGTCTAGTTGATGCCATACATCAATTACTCCTGCGAGTATGGGAGAACGAGGAGATCCCAGACGATTGGCGCAGAAGCATCATCTGTCCAATCCATAAAAAGGGAGATAAATTGCGGTGTGAGAATTACAGGGGCATCTCACTAGTTTGTACGTCCTATAAAATTTTGACGAAAATTCTGGAAAATAGAATAAAACCGTACGCAGAACGAGTCATTGGCGAATATCAAAGCGGTTTCAGACCTGGGCGCTCCACAACCGATCAGCTCTTCTCAGTCAAACTGATACTCCAGAGGTGTTGGGAATACAACGTAAACGTATACCAAATCTTTGTCGACTTCAAGCAGGCATACGACAGTATCGATCGTGGAGTACTGTACAACATCATGCTGCAATTTGGTATACCAGCAAAATTAGTGCAACTGACAAAGATGACGATGACCAACTCCGTCTCACAAGTCAGGATCCAGAATAGACTTACTGATCTATTTGAAACACGCACTGGTTTGAAACAGGGCGATGGACTGGCACTGACGCTCTTCAACCTAGCACTGGAATACGTTATTCGGGCCATGAATATGGACAACAGCAAGACGCTGCTCATCAAGTCGACACAATTAGCAGCGTACGCCGACGATATCAACATCATGTCCCGAAGATTGGCTGACGCAGAAGAACTTCTGCATACGCTCGATACCGCTGCAAAGAAAGTTGGATTACGTATTAACGAGGGTAAAACTAAAATAATGATGCAATCGGTGACAAGGACACCTGCACAACCGAGCATCAACGTGGGGGACCTCAACATCGAGTTCGTGAACAACTTCATCTACCTGGGTTGCAACCTGTCAAGGGACGCCAACGAAACTGACGAAATCAAGCGACGGATACAGTTAGCTAATAAGACTTTTTTCTCGGTTCTCCCCATAATGAAATCGAAACATGTGCACAGAAACACGAAGCTCCGCGTGTACAAAACCGTTAAACGACCAGTGCTATGCTATGGCTGCGAAGCATGGACCCTAACTCAAGCCTCCGAAAACATGCTAGACACTTTCGAACGTAAGGTTCTACGGCGAATTTTCGGGGCTGTTTGCGATCGAGATGGATGGCGCATCCGGTACAACCATGAGTTGTATGAAATGTACGATGAGCTGCAAGTCTCGAAAATCGTCAAACTACAACGACTTCAATGGGCAGGGCATGTACAAAGAATGGACGATGATCGCATGCCTAAGAGAGTAATGAATGCGGAACGAGTCGACGGAGCGAGACTGCGAGGACGACCGAGATCTCGTTGGGAGAGCTCAGTAGGTGTGGACGCCGCGCAGCTGCTGGGCTCCCAAAATTGGAGGACGTGGTCACGTGACCGAGATAATTGGAGGACAATGATCCAGGCGGCCAAGGCCCGACGCCGGGCTGTCGCGCCACGATGATGATGAAATAAAAATATGTAGATATATATAAACCTACTATATTACTACCATGGCGCATAAATCCATATTTTGGAAGTTGATTTGAAAAAAGGACACTAAATTCCTAATTGGCTACAATGATATTGAGTAACTGGACCGTTAAACGTTAAAATAGTGTCGATTTGATAAAAATTGATAGAATTATTTGTGTAACTTCATTTCATATCGTAAAATGGTCTTGAAAAATGATATGCCCTAACACCATTCGTAACCAAAATTTCGAATTGAAATTTGTTTCCTTTGTTGCCGAAGGGGGGCTTTGTTTATTTTTAACAATACGCGAGGAGTAAACCGTTTTAATTAGAGCAAAGAGATATCTATAAACAAGACATCCAATTAATACACAGCATACAATAATCAAATCGTATTTCCAACTAACTTCAAACCAATTTAATAGCTTATTGTTTTCTAAGCCGTATTCTGTTCTACCATAGCGCACATAAATTCAAATTATCTTCAAAGAGATTAACAATTTAACTTGCATCTCAATCTCAAACCTATGAAAGGAGGCTGCGAGCCTATTTTCACGAATTTGAAATGTAAATCCTATTATCATGAGCCTTGTCTACAACGGGTATGACAGCATATATGCATGTAAATTCAGAAGATATGATAAGTTCGACTAGAACACTTGGAAATTAATTTATAACGCCCTCGAGCAACAAGATGTCTTGCTCTTAATTGATTTTGCATGATCCACAAGATTTTCTAATTAATTATTCAAAATCAGATATACGCATTAATAATGCAGAACCTTAAATTTATCTACCCGTTTAGTTTATTTATAGCATTTTTGATTAAGACATCGAAAAAATTTCACGATATACGTAGAAAATTGTCGGACGGAGAGAGAGAGCTCTGAACATCATCAATCTGCAAACAATTTTCTACCGGAACCATTTGTGGCGAAACTGCTCACAAGGTTCCAATGTTTTTTATATACAAATGGGGGAAATTGATTTTGAATCGCTTCACGAAATTGCAAAAGTTCTTTTCGGTTCTAATAATTCGTAACTTAAATCTTCGCAGTTGCTGCGTTCCTGCATTCGAGGAGTCGTATACCGAAGGAGTGGCGTGTAATGACTGCTCCGTACAACTTCAAGTCAAGCTATTGGCATCGTGTGGTATTAGTCATGGTATGATTCGTTAATTTTGCGGATCGAATCGGACCTAGGTCCGAAAACCTGGTCGACGGACCTATCCCATGATTGTCAAATGAATTAGTCCGATTCACATATATTTACTCTAGAAATGCATTGCTTTATCTAATGTTTATGCTTCAGATTCGTGATCAGGGATCCAAAAAAAATTGAAATAACTTTCATCAAGGAAAATTGGCCAGGTTTAAAAAAAACGAGCTTCGGTTCGCGACCTATTTTTATTTTAGATTTTTAAAAATGTTGACTTCGGATTAAACTACCCCCGCCAGTTTTTTTCCAGCAAGATTTGCCGGGCTTATAAAAAAAAAGAGTTGCCATTCCGAATCCGTTACTTTGTCTTCTGCAATTATGGCTTTAGATTGGTGATCAACGACCCAAAAAAAAATCCTAGCCGTTTTTTTCAGCAAGATTGGCAATATTTATTAAAAAAAAAAGGCATGCCGTTCAGGATCCCCTTTTGTTTTTAAAATTTGAATCAAAGCCTCGAGATGAGTTAGCATCATCTCATTTTCTAGATCGTGACGGTCTTGTGCAGAGGTGTGTGATCAGCAACACACTCAATCGAGCTATTTACCCCATAAATGGGTACTCATTTAACAGGTGAGTGGTCTCATAGTCCGACACATAAATCCTCTTTTTTTATCGAAAACTACCGCATTCAGTAGGAATCGAACCGGGGCCCAGTGCATAGAAGGCGAACGTGCTAACCGTTGCGCTATCCGGACTACTGGGTTTGAATAGGTCATTATTAAAATAAAGTCCGCTTAGGAATTTATATTTAGTTTAAATATGTCACGTTTTCATTATAAATAAATAGCTGAAGCAACAATCAAATTTTGGACCAAGACTCCGAGATGAGTTAGTATCATCTCATTTATTAGATCTTGACGGTGTGTTTTGTACAGAGAGTGTAATCATGATCAGCAACACGCGCAACCCAGTTATTATTATATTAAGCGAACGTACTAGCCGTTAAGTAATCCGGACTACCATTTTTAGTTTATTAAAATTTTAATTTTCAAGGATGGCGTGTTTCGAGAATTATCTACACGAAAAGACAAAAAAAATTACTCCGAACAGATTGTTGGTTACTCCCTTTCTACATTCCTTTCTACATTATAGCGACGAAATTGTATTTGCGCACGTTTTTCTTTCTGTGTACCAATTAGTCTTGCTCGATGTGATATACATATATCTTCTACATTCCACATGTCCTTGTTGATTCAATAGAGCAATTTTGTAGATGTAGACAAAGGACATATCTCCCGGTTCCTAAATTAATTTGAAACTTTTGCTACTGGACAAACACACCATATTTCACGACATACGACGACGATGTTGTTTTCGCAATTTCGCTGGCAATATTTTTCCCATTTAACCGGTCTAATCGTATCAATCAATAAACGCTTGTTGAAAACCATCACTACTCGTCTATCGAGGCGTATTACATTCGAAAGCCGAGCTAATCCCTCCGCAGGTCATGGAAAAAATCTGTTGGTAGATTGGATTGTTTTTCCATGAAATGAAAATTGTTGTCCTGTCGCTGAACACATTTCGATGAAACGCTGCGTTGCATCGTCAATTTTACGTTATTTATATGCGGCCATATCCTGCTTCAGCATTAGATCAAACACTATCCGCAGAAAACGCATGAATGCGCAAATCTGCGAACCATGCAGCTCTACATCCTTTCATTGCAGATTATGAATCAACAAACCGCGACCGCTATCTGGGAGAAGATTTTCAGCTCCATTTCAGAGTCCTGTGTACTACTCCGATGCGAGTATTGTACTGGACGGACGAGAAGGAGAAAGTTTTTTGAATACTGAAAAATTTCACATCTTTCTCAATTTTCTCATCGAATCCGGTCCGTTTTCACTTTTCTGCACATGTACGAGTATGATAAACTCAGCAGTTGTATGATTTTTTTAGTGTGATTTTTTGTCGAGTTTGAGTATGAAAAGATTTCGATAGTCAGCATGGTTTTGTTATCCGCTCAAGTCCATTCGAAAATGCGCCAGGGTATCCCCGACAACAATGCAACCTCATAGGTATGTGTGATTCCGTTGCAAGGATATGTATGTAGGACTTTATATTTGCATTTCATTTAAAATGTAAAGTCTGTGAGTGAAAGCCGGATTCGGAAAATGGTGTCTAGTCTACGGAGCAGTTAATGCATATTCGGCTCTAATGCAATATTGTTCCGAGGAGCTACAGGAGAATGGATCCGCAATCCACAGCACTATGAAATATGCAATATAAACAACTTTATTGACAGTGTTTTGTTGGAATATGTGCTGCATTGAATATAAGGATACTTGTCCGACATGCTACGGTCGACGATGAGCTGACAAGGCAATGTATCCAGATGAAATCAATTTTGTGAAATGTAGACACCTCTGTTGCCGTTTGCCGAAGACTGTACACAAAGGTCTGGACGAACGACGAATTGGATTTGTATTCATGTCTTGTTTCTGACAGAAGGTAAAGAAAGTGTCAAAAATCGTGGCTGCTGTTTGTGTTTTATACAAATACCCCGGTTTTAGACATTCAATAGCATGTTTTGTTTCTTGTAAATATTTGGTGGGTTTTAATGTAACTATTATCTGAAATATTGCAATTCTGGTGCAAAACATTGTTAGATCAGGATACATCTTAATTTAATTTTAAGTTCTACAGGGTTTTGTAGTGAAAAGAACGTTTTTTTCTCTAATCGGTCAAATGTCCATCCGTCTGTCTTGAAATATCTCACAAACGATTGAGGGTACATTCATGAAATTTGGTTGAAATATATAAAAATGTTATAATTCGGAGAAGAAATTACATTTTGACATTACACATACCAAAAATATACATACTGACCTCATTGTACGAGTTTTTTTTCGTCAGTATCGTTTTTTTTATTCACTCAGTATCGATTAAAGGCAAATTCGGACGAATCACACAATTTTTTTTTGAATGCAAACTTGCAATTTCATCTTAACACGAATGGCTAAGCATCTCCAGGATTGGGACAGTTCATCGAAAATTAGAAAACCCTCGTATTCCGCGCGAAGCCCTCTACTTATCTATTGTTAGTTTGTTTCTATTAAAACTTTTTGGCTACCGTTGAGTTTTTCTCCAAAAATTCTGCAATTTTTTGCCCAGAATATCCTTTTTTCGTCATCAAAGGACTTAAAATCGCATCAATCCTGACCAAAAGACTCAAAATACCTCTAATACGTTGGTCTCAAAACCCTGAATCAAGAGATACGCATATCTAGTAGGTCACACAAGGGATCTACATACCGAATTTAGTTAAGATCAGAATACGGGAAGTTCCCGGACAAACGAACAAACGAACAAAGAGCATGCATCGAACTTTCTGCCCGTCCATTATATTTTATTATACCCTAGACTTTTAGTATAGGGTATATTGTTTTTGTCACGACGGAAATATGTAACACCTTAAAGGAGGCTCCGGAGGTATAGCAATGCATATATATAAATGATCAGGGTCACCTCCTGATTCGATTTAGCCATGTCTGTCTGTCTGTCCGTCTGTCTGTCCGTTCGCACGATAACTTTCGATAGAATGAAGCTAGAGCCTTGAAATTTTGGTCAGATGTTGGAAGTATGATCTAGTTGCTTGGTATTGAAAATGGGCATGATCAGGCCAAGAGAACGCCTACCTCCCCTACATATGTAAAATAATCAATGTATTTATAACTCCCGATTAAATAAACATGAAAAGCTCTAGCTTTGGTAGATTGCTCGTGGGGGTAATCTTATACTCCCCTGGAAAAATAAAATCGATCAGTTGAAAACTAACGGTAATTTTCTTACAAAGAACCCCGTACTACCCTACTTTTCAGGTGTTTTGTCCATAACTCTTCAACAAATTGACGTAGACATCTGATTTTTGGTATGTAACCCTGAAGTGAGAAGCTGCTTGGGTTTTAGTAAGTTGGACATAATCAGATCAAAGGAACGTCTACCTCCCCTACAAAATTTAAAAAATTAAATATTAATTTAATTACGATAACTTTCGATAGAATAGCACTAGCGAGTTGAAAATTTGGCAAAACGTTATTAGTAACATCTTGTTAGTTGGCATTGAAAATGGGCAAGATCCGACCTAAGGAACTCCTACCTCCCCTACAAATGAAACTTCAAATAAGCGATAACTTTTGATAGAGAGAAGCCAGCGACTTGAAATTTTGGTCGAATGTTTGAAGTGAGATTGAGTTAATTGGCATTAAGGATGGGTTAGATCCGACCTAAGGAACCCCTACCTCCCCTACAAATAGAACTTCAAATAAGCGATAACTTTTGATATAGAGAAGCCAGCGACTTGAAATTTTGGTCGAATGTTTGAAGTGAGATTGAGTTAGTTAGCATTAAGGATGATTTAGATAAGACCTAAGGAACCCCTACCTCCCCTAGAAATGAAATTTTAAATAAGCGATATTTTACGACTAAATAAAGCTAGCGACTTGAAATTTTGGTCAAATATTTGTAGTAGGATCCAGTTGGCTAATACTGAAAATACGTAAAATCCGACCAATGAAATCCCTGCTTCTCCTTCAAATGAAACTTCAAATAAGCGATAACTTTCTATAGAGTGAAGCTAGACAACTGACATCTTTTTTTAATGTTTGTATTGTGATCTAATTGGTTGGTAGCTATGATGGGCAAGATCCGATCCAAGGAACTTCTACCACTCCTACAAGTGAGACTTCAAATAAGCAATAACTTTGGATAGAATGAAGCTAGCAACTTGAAAAATTCGACAAATATTTGAAGAATTGGTTAGTTAATTGATTTTTAGAATGGCCAAGATCCTCATGAATGTGTGCCAACCTCCCCTATAAACTGGCCATATAGGAAACTCACTTTTAATGCATATGGTCGTTGCCAATTGGTACTTTTGGTATCACCACTAGGTCTGTACAAGTCTAGGGTATATACGCTTCGGACTCCGGGCCGGTTTTCATATGAGATGGGCCAAAAAGGGGGAGTCAACCGCTCGCTTTGTTTGGAAGAAATTATCCATTTAACCAATTGGTAAAAAAGTTTTTTAACTTCTACTTAAATGAAAATTTAATGGAATTTCCATTGAAATATACAAACTAATTATTAAAATGCACCAAACATGTGTCTGGTAAATATAATACATTCGTACGTATGTACAAGTACGTAGGTATATGTAAAATACGAGCAATTGACATGCAATCCCGGCAATAATAATTGGATTAAATTCGTTAATTGTTAAACTTAACGGCGACGAGTTGAAATAAATGACAAAATGTGGAAACTGAGTAAAAGATTTATGCACGTGTGGTTTCATTGTGTAATTATGCGCGTGATAATTTTATTGATGGCTGGATAGAGGAGATACATTTATGCTTGGGAGCTTATTAAAATGTATCTTTAATAAATTTTCGAAATTTCAATTGGATGAACAACTTTAATTATTTTCAGAAATATGATAAATTTTGTACTGAAATGTTGCAGTTCAGTTTCAGTAAATAAAACCGGTATGCATATTGTATATATGTTATATACCTATACTTACGCAATATTGCCACAAACCGTACTAGATTGCGAATTATCAGCTTACCTGAAAAAAATGAGAGAAACTTTATTAGAATATTGTAGACACTAATCATACTTAGAAAGATGGAATTCATGCAAAAAGGTACATATCGCGCTCCGTGGCCGTGGTCGTCCGGTCAGCGCTCTACGATACTAATCTAGAGCTCGGAGTTTAAATCTCGGCGCGATCAAAAACTGCCTGCGCGTACTAATAGAACTCCCACCGTGCTCCGAGCTTGTCAGTATAAAGGTCGATGCAGACACATCAGTCACGTCACAGTTCAGTCAACCTTCCGAATCATAACCGTCGCCGTCAAGTCACAGTCAAAATAGCGGCTGTATTCACATATAGCCGTCAGAGTATTCAGACCGTAGTCAGTCATTTTTTGTGTATGCTCTCGAGTGTACCTAGATTTACCATCTATTTTTATTTCATTTCCAATTTGCTTCCATATCCTGTTTTTATATGCTATATCCATATATTTATTATGCGATAAATCGTACAGAACGGGGTAATTTCGAACCAACTCGATTAATTTTTCGTCGTCGCCCATGTTCACTTTCTAAACTGACGTCCGTCAAACACAAAAAATATCGTTGGGAAGAAATGTGAATTTGACTGTTCGGTGACGGAAGCGCGACTGACGGTTCGGATTCGTGACTGCGCCGGTTCAGTGCATACAGCGCCACTTGACTTTCAAAAAACGATATTTTTTGTGACTGATACCGGACGGTTCTGACGGAACTGTGACGTGACGTGACTGATGTGTGTGAATCGACCTTAAAGACGGCGCGCAGACGAGGTGCATGCTAGCAACTTCACTTCCGAAAACTAGATATGCTATCGAAACGTCAACAAGGCATAGAAATGCTAGAGATGTTGACACGCTCATGCCCCTGGAGGGGCAAGGCAATTAAATTCAGGATTTATCAGAGCTCGAAAATCGCACATGAAACTATTGTCAACATATGTACATATGTTATATCTTAAAAGTTGCAATAAGTAATTAGAGAAAAAAACTCACTTTCTTCACTTCTTCAGTTTTTTTTTTTTTTTTGTAGTCTCCAATTCGATAAGTTTCGCTTTTAGATGTTTTTTTTTGTAATCATATAGTATTTACGTACTTTTTCGTTCATTATTTTTCGGCCAAAACGATATTTAAAGAATACGACTACAATGAGTAGTAAAAATCCTCCCAAAGTATCGGTCATTTTTATGCATAAAATTTCGTATGCACACCGTAGACGAGGGAGACCTTCATAAAAATGTTCATGTTGACAACGACCAATAAATGTCCTCAATTCAATAAGGCACATTCAATGAAATGTTCTGTCAATAAATCACCAACCTTTATAAATATTAAACGAAAAATCAAACAGAAATAAACATTATTTTTACGGATCACCGTAATACGGGTATAATGTATTTTATAAATTTATATAGTGTCAATGGCAGAGAAAAAAATATGGTGGGTAAATAAAAAAGCAACGATGGTGGTGTACTGTCGTTTTTATCAATTTCGTTAAGTACGTACGCATACAATATCATGGAATGATGGGATACAAACTGAAAAAAAAATCAATAAAAAATATTTTATTTAATCGATTTTCATTTAGATAAGGGGTAACGTGTGACTGGACAGTGGCAATATTATTCCTTTTTGCACTAACTTTTTTCCTATGTTTATGACTAGTTTCAAGTATGCAAATTAAGAACAATAGGTAGTATGTATAACAATAGGATAGACGACCCACGTTGAAGCATTTAATTCACGTTGTTATTAAAGGCGAAATTTCGTATTACAAACTCTTTTCCTAACTATATGTATATGTATACTATTGTACTTTTACTGTTTGCCCCAACCCCTTGTTCCTTGTGCAGCACAATCGCTAAATTTAGTTGGCTATCAAGAGTCAGTTAACTTCTTCTCCACAGTGTGGTAGCTGTAGTAGTTGCTGTATACTTTTCTTCTGCTTCAACCGGTGGAAAATACTAAAACGCTGTATTGAAATGAACTGTCCTGACAATCTTTCTGACATCCGATGGGAAGCACATGCTGCGGCAACAGCTACAGTTTAGAAATCACGTTTTTCCATTTTTGAAGATTTATATTCCATAGCTGACGATCATCACAAAAGGAAGATCCAAGAATGGGGGCAAATACATAATATCGGCAATAAAATGCAAACCTTGGTTTTTTTTGTTGCAAAATTTTCAACTTATAAGCAAAATTCTCCAGAAGGAGTGTGTTTACTTGCAAACAAGTGCATATCTGTAAAGATCTTTGGCTTATCAACTTATCACTGCATGAAAAGAGTTTAAAAAATGGCTGCTAAAGAAATGCTGATACTCAGATGGGCGTTCCCTTTCGAAATTAAAATACTTTAAAAATCCGATACGATACGAACTTTTTAATCTATTGGTTCCTTTTTTTCCAAAATCAATCAATCGCAGAGATTTTGACAGCGAGAACTGGTTACGTTTGCACATTCAAATGAGGCAATTAAACTGGTCACAAAGAACAGAGTTCTGGA
Organism: Chloromyia formosa; assembly: GCA_964017055.1. Classification (NCBI taxonomy): domain Eukaryota; kingdom Metazoa; phylum Arthropoda; class Insecta; order Diptera; family Stratiomyidae; genus Chloromyia; species Chloromyia formosa. The sequence continues at coordinate 11,613,384 of OZ024818.1, read as the reverse complement.
AATTGGTTTGATGGAAGAGGATTTGAAACGAACTCAGCCGGAAATTAATGCTGAGTGACGGTTCAGACGCAGAATAGAATGGAACAACCGAATTTTCGACTGCATTAGCTGAGCTTTACACTGCATTATCATATTTTGAGCGTTACATACGCTAAGGTTTAATTTAGTGTCCCGGATAGCTAACTAGCAGTTTAACCACACATTGGGAAAACGGGCCAAATTGATTTTGTAAAATTTATTTTTGAAAACTGATTTTTGACATGGAGATGTTTTTTCGACTGGGGGCGCGACGGTCTGAATAAACTTTGTGTCATGCAACGTAACGTTCGTGACATAACGTTCAGATCGTCACTTAATGTTCAGATCGTCATGCTTTATTAATGGAGCGAATAGATTAAGTGAATCGGGTGGTCCGAATATCCCACAAGTACTGCGATCGTAGGGTTCATTGTTCTAAATAAATACAGAGGATATCCGCACAAAAAACGTATGCATCACTTGCAGAACGATACAAACACATTTTTACTTATTTTAAACATTTTCGTGAAAAATTATTTAACTCTTAACTCAACCTGATTGTTACTTAGAACTTGAATTTCAAGCCACCAGGACTGATGTGTTCGTATTTCATAAATGAAAACCATATAAAATTCACCGCCAGCCAATGTAAGTGTATCAAATACGGCATCAACCGTAAAACAAGAACAGCTACCAAAATTCACCAAACGAAATGAATTGATATTTTTTTCGGTTATTCGATACAATTAAATTATGACAATTACTCTGTGGGGGTGTGCGGCTACCTTTTTGAACGCCAATATACAAGTAGCATATGTATAGCAACCCCCGGTTGTTTTGCAAAAAGAAATGACCCTGCACTGAACAGCTTTTCACGCACCATGATATTCCCCAAAACGACACGCTGATGGTTCCATCACCACCATTCTCATGATGATGATGAGCGAAAAATTCAATAAAGATACATTTCCTTGATAAGTTTAATATTAACTTTTTACCGTTGTCAATAATGTCAATAAACTCGAGTAAATTTAATTAAAACTCAATTGTTGGTAATTCACGTTCAATTCGTACACTGAAATAAAAAAAAAAACGTGAAAAATCGGAAAGAGAAAATTTAATATGATCCACTCAGGAGTGCATTTATGACAACCAAAAATGGGATGTTTGACGGTGAATTACAGTATGGCACTCAGTCGGTTGGGAAAAGTTTGTCTGTGCAATTCGGTAACATTGCAAAATTGTTGTCAATTTCAGATATCTTTTTTCGAAGCCATTTTGAAGCTGTTTTTATAGGTAGGGCGGTATGGATTTTACGGTCTTTTTATTCGCAGATACAGATTTAATGGTTCTACTGAAACATGTAATAACACACCAGCTTTTACGATGATTTGACATTTTACGATTCAGAAAGATATTACACACTGATAACTTAATTATTTTAGAGACCATAGGGGATTGAATTCTTATTTGTCCGTTGATAGCTGAAAATATGAAGCTTATACAAAGAACGGAAATAAGCCAAGATTTTTGGTACCCGTTTACACACTGAGACATTACACACACCACAGAAATGCTTTCCCGGCTGTCAAATAATTTGTCGTGATTTTCAATCATACTGCAGCCGAGGGAGCACCAGTGATAGGAGAAAGTGGGCAATGAAAAAAAAATATTGTAAAAAGCAGACACAAATTGCAATTTTCAGTCAATTAATTTGACAAACGAGGGAAAGAAGACGACAGGCTATGAAAAAATGTGTACGAAACACGTATGTGTGTGATGATAGCCTCTCTTCAATACTTGTTCTATACTCTCAGGTTGATAGGGAGGAAGCTAGGCGTTTTATATTGTAGTTGGGTGGGAGCTAGTGGCGGGTTCCGTTGCATAAAAAAAATTAAATTACGTCATTTTAACAAGTTTGCCGCTTTGTTATATGAAAGATAATTATTATCCAACATATTTTTTATTTTCTATTTTTGTAGTGGGCTTCAGAGAAGATTATACCGAAAGTGTTCGTGAATATGAAGTAAAGTTTCGGCGGAATTACAGGAAAACTACAAAAATAGGACCTTTTTAATTTTTTTTCACATATTTTGAAAACGGTAAGCCGCAGTATAAAATATTCTGAGGCAAAATGAAATTCAGAAAATTCCTAACAATGTAATGCTTTTTTTTGTATCTGAAAAAGTTTTCAAGATAATCACTAGAAAAAACGAAACATATATTATTTTCCTCAAATGAACACTACTGTCTACCATTAAAGTATTTACCATCAGGAACGGTACACCCTGTATTTTTATATGGGACGGGCCTAAAAGCGAGAACATTCCCAAAAGAACTCGAAACGGTCTGTGTTGTAGGTCGTTTGATACTCTTATCATCTTTCTGGCACATAAACCCTGATAAAAAATAAACAACACACTCCTCCCAACTATAACGACCCTTCTTAATCTTTTCGGTATGCTAACTACTTTCCCTGCTTGTCATAACACTTTACATCCATCCAATTTGCATTATGAAATTTCGTCATATATGAAAGGATATTAAGAAAAACCATGTCGTAAGCATACATAAAAACCTAAGTTGGATATAATAAATGACGACACTAATTAGGTGTCGTCCTTACATCACCTGGCTTTTTGCAATTAGATCGACAACGAGAGGACCAAGATGACATACAGCAGGTTAGTCCTGCCATACTTCCTAAACAAGCTTGTTCACTCTATTTCGTCAGTCAATCTTCTCTACGATCGTCAAGAGATTCACTTTTCTCGTAGTACGAGCATCTACTTATTTTTCTTCTTCTGCTTTTATCATTTTCTGCATCCGCTCAACGGATTTGTGTCAGATCTGGTAATATTCATATAGTTGATGATATAGGGTTCATATGAAAGTATCTCTTTCCTAGAAAGACATTACAGACAGGATATTAGATTCAGATAATGTTCTTCTGTCTTTCAGCAAATTAAGTATCTTTTTGCAAGACAAGTCGAAAAGGGAACAGATGATGCTGTCGTGAATATATGGAAGTATGGTACTCGTTCATGTTCGTTCTGTTAAGGTTTGCTGATAGAGGATAGAGATTAAAGGATAAAATGTGGTTGCTCAATGAAGCGTACACTCAGTATGTAGAGTTGATGTATATTACGTGCAAGGTGAGAAGAGTGAACGAGTAATGCGGTTGCAAAAGGATATATGGTCTTGTACTGATTAAAATTTCGATGACCGCACTAATAGGCATATATGTACTCTAATGATGATTGGACGATCGAAATAGTTAGTTTGGTATAAATGCTCATTGTTCTTGATGGAGTTGTATTGAATTAAATGATTTAGATCAGTGGTTCCCAACCTTTTTCACCCCATGCCCCCTTGTGCGGTTTGGAAAGTCTTGCGCCCCTCGGGAAAGTTACAAATGTTTATTAAAGACACAGATTTCGAAAATTTTATACCGGCATACAGATGTGTGGGTGCATTTTGTTCTTAATTTATTTTGAAACTAATATCTGTATTTTCTGCTACAATTTATAGCAAATTTCTTTGGGAAGATCTCATGCCCATCGAATAAAAGTTACAAGTAGCGTTAATTGAAAAATATATTTAATGCATCCAATATAATAAATATCATGTACATATGTATGTGGATTCATTTTTTATCTGATCATGGCAAACATAGGAATTCAGTAAATGTTCTGGAGTAAAAGCATACGATATTACATCAAAATTTCAGAATTTAGATTGTGTCCACGCCCCACCTTCAGAGTCGCCATGCCCCCCCTGAGGGGCGTGCCCCACCGGTTGAGAACCACTGATTTAGATAATCCGACAGTACGACAAATACTCTTTTGTTGATAATTTTATCATTTACAACCGCGGAGGTGTATGCTAGGAACTGCACCATCCTAAAATCTGCTATCGAAATGTCTTCAAGCCATAGTAATGCAAGCGACGTTGACGTGCCCAAGCCCCTGGATGGGTTAAGGCAATCACCAAGAACATATGCGTTAAACATAGGAGTCGTTTCGCATATTCGTATACTATTTGCCCTTACCCATAGTGGGACATAGAGCGTCAACACATTTTACGTCATTGTTTAAAGAAAACGGTTTGTCCGAAAAAGCTGAAGATAGTTTTATAACGAATAATCAGATATTTCAATTTTAATTATTCGACTAATGTGGGCTGAGATAGAAGCAAAAAAGTAGACAAAACTCGCCGTTAGAAAATTTGTTAGGTTGTGAAATTTGAATTTGATCTATCTGGCAACCTTCTATCTATTACAAAAAAAAATCAGACAGTGCCTGACATGAACTCTGCGACCCCTTTTCAGGAAGTGCCGACTGGGTTACTTCTTATGAATATTGTTACTGGTTTGTTGAATTTGGCGATTGGATATCGTCTCCCGGGAAATTATAGTATATTCCTTAATTTTTTTAAGTGAAAATTGCATCGGGAATAAGGTGGCAGTGCCCATGGACAATCGTTACGGGATACTCTGTATAGTGTGGTTTTTCATACAAATTACACAAGGGCAAACCTGTATCTTTACCGCCTGTCAACGTTGTAAAAATGTGCCGCTGGATGAGGGTTAGTAAGGAGTTTTAACGTCAAACTGTAAATATAATTGTGATAAAATATCAATTGGAGGCCATTGATCGCCGATGTAACCCACTCAATGAAGAGCATTAGAATAAAAAGAACTATTTAAATTCCACTTCATACTCAATTACATCATTAAAAAGATTTTATTAGATTTGGTGCCGACAGAAATATACGTAATATTATGACAAAGAATGTTGCTGACTGACTGATTTATTTATATGTTTACAAAAATCAAAACGCTACACACAATTGGGTCAAAGACCGACAAACATGAGTGCAAATTATTTTGCACACGCTTCAATAAATATCCTGAAGTCTTGTGGGCTAAAATATTGTTTCAATATTATAACATTTTATTTTGGGAAAAAATATGTCACTTGAAATGTATTATAGGTACAGTAGAATGGACTACATACAAGATTTTGAAAGGCAGAAAAAAAATAACTGTGTATGTACATAAGTTAACCAATAAACCCTTCTCTTCAGTCTCCTCCTGATTCGATTTAGCCATGTCTGCCTGTTCGTTCGCACGAAAACTTTTGATAGATTGAAGCTTGAGGTTTGAAATTTTGATCAAATTTTCGTAGTATGATCTAGTTGGTTAGTACTGAAAACAGTCATGACCGGACCAAAGGAACATCTACCTCCCCTGCAAATGTTATCTCAAATACATGATTTTCCATAGAATGAAGCTTGCGACTTGGAATTTTGGTCAAATGTTTATAGTGTGGGTAGTTACTTGATTTTAGGAATAGGCAAGAGCCTATCTCCTCTACCTATATAAAGTTGTGGTTAAAAGAGCTCACTCGACGGCGACCTTCCCTACAAAGGTTCCTTCAATTTAGCTTCATCGGCGAACTTCTGTATCTCTCAATTGCCCTAACCCCTTGTGGGGCATAGCGCATCAACTGTTCCATGTGGCCCAGTTGACGTTTCTCGGCATAAACTGGTTTCGGAGAATGCAGTTGCCAGCATGCACCTCCTGCACATTCATGGCCACGAACGTCGTCGTGGACGGGATCCGAACCCGAAACGCCAGTAGTCAAACATGAGACTGATGCCTCAACACACTGCGCTACCGGTCGCCCGAACTTTTGTATAAACTGACTATATAGGAAACACACTTTTAATGCATATGGCTGTTGCCTATTTGAGGTTTTTGTCTGACCGCTAGGTCTGTACAGGTCTAGGATGTATACGCTTTGGACTCGTTTTTCTTTGAACTCTGCTATAAATACTAGTTAATAAGCAGCAAGAAGCACCCATTCATTATTGTTTGTTATTGTCGAACCGGAAATATTCAATAACCCCCGCAAAGAAACCCATGGATTCTATTCTCTTAATTCATATATACGCCACCTGTTTAAACATTCTATTGTACTTGGAAATTTGATATGTGTACATACATAACTGAAAATAAGTTCAATTTTAGGATACGTGCAAATTTATATTTCTCTAGCTTGGATGACTAACATTCCGAAAATTCTCGAAAATTAATCACACGCAGCCGTTGTGCCCCAAGAAAAACAACAAATGACTGTCGTGAATCAAGAAAAGAAAACAATTCTATTTGTTTTTACATTTTCTCCGAACACCAAAAAGTAAAAAGTACATATAGGAATGATGTCTAAATATTGGACGAAGGAGTTAACTCACCTAGCCTATTTCTTCATGGGCCGTCTCTTTAGACTGATTCCGACGATTCGCAAGCGATGAAGTTGACAACGTCTACTCAATTCACCGAATAATGTGGGAGATAAGAGTGAGGACAACCCCCACATTGTGATTTTGGCAGATGAAATTCAGATCCGATCGAAATTCACTAGAACCGAAATGGATCGATCTGAATTTGAGAAAGGAAAACTAGAGGATCTATGTTTAACTTGAGCTATTTGTTCGATAATTGTAATTGGTCTGGTGCTAAAGATTGTTTTCAATGAGATATCTAAATGTATGAATGCATATACAATATGTACATACTCGTATATTGGGTAAGCAGGGTTGAACTTATCAAGGAGAGATACTGACTATATTAAACAGATGTACAGCATCTGTTGCAGGAGCAGTGTAAGGTAAAATAGTATAAAGTCGGCCGTTTACGTTTAGATGAGGTATAGATGCACGGATCTACCGTAGTGTGTGTTGTCTCGCTGCACAGGCGTCCAGATCTGTACAATTGTACCTGTGCAGGTATACCTCAAGGTAAACCTGAACGCATATGGTCGGCTTAAGAATGTTTCGGGCAGAACAGCTCAGGATCAAGGAAACTATGGAAAATTTCTTTGGTACAATGTGGCAAAAAAAAAAATCGAAAAATTTGAAAGGCAAGGTTCAAACTAAAGCCCCGGAATTCACTAGCTACACTTCAATTTTCTCAAAATTGGAATGATTCGTCATCAAAAAACGTCTGAACGACTTTGGTTGGGGTTTGATTTTGAACACCAACTGAAAGAAATCCCGGCTAAGCTTCGATCGTTTTTCCCTTGAGGTAGTCCTACCGCTAATTGAGCTTCGACTCACAAATTTTTAATGGAAGGCTACATTGAGGATTCAGTCTCAATAGGGGATTTAAAGCATACATACATACAGATATCCAACCGAAAATTTCTTTCAAAAACAAATTGCATTTTCAAAACTATCGATGCGAATTCAAATATCCTGAAAAATGTTACTATCCGGACATCCCTTAACCCGAATCACGGAATATCCCTACTTCTTTATTTTATTCGCATAGTAGTTTCCAACGATGTCTGAGTATGTAAATTCTGGCAAGATGCCATTTTTTCATTCCTGCAAAAGTCACGAAATACAGAAATCAAACGAATATACGAGAGTATAGTACGACATGATGTGAATGTTTGCGGCAAGGTACAAGGGAGATTGCAACGTATGTATTCAAATTTGAAGATTGCCGACATGTTGCACCTATAGAAAAGGCAGATGTAGATATTCTACGAGTAATATGGTGGCTACAACAGTATTCCGTAATAACAAGTGGAATAAATCTGAAGAGTCAAGTGCACACTCGAAGTTATTTCGTAATGATGTTTATCATCGGATTTTATGGGTGAAATGGCGAAACAAGTAATAGAGGACACAAAAAATTGATGGCAATTATCGTTCAAGGACAATTCACATGTTTTACCCTTAGCAACAATGTATCAATTATTTGGCCTACACAACCTAACATCTAGTCATCGTGGAACGGCAATTCATTCAGACATTAGTCATGTAATTGCTGCCATTTGCAAATTCCAAATGTAATCCACTGAAAAACAGATGGTGTCTCCCCCTGGGTCATTATTCCGGCGCCATAGTTAGGCGTGTTCGTTCCACCCGGTGGATAAGTTCCCTTACAAAAGGACTGACCGGTCTTTCTCTTTTATCCAGGGAGATCTAGGTCTCAGTTTAAATGTACTCGCTAAGGATGACAATAGTCGAAATGCATCCGAGATAATTAAATTTGTTGTTTAATAAATTTGAATAACAGCAGTCAACTAGGTGTTTTTAATTTTAAATTAAAATATAAAATCTCATACTGGATCTTGTCGGATCAAGGAACACTCCAATCGCGATGTTTCATGTTTGACGTTTGAAACTCCAAGGCGTTTGATTTACTCGTGATCCAAGACCGCATGAATCGAACGCGCCTATTATGTATGCAGTCGACGCATTGTGCAGCAAAAACTCGAGTCATTCCTATAGCCCGATAGTTAGCTGTTGCATTAAAATAGCAGGGTGGTCAGGGTACATCACATGCCCTCTCGAACAGTGAATTACTGGACGAGCGCGAATTGTTTTGGCGCTTTGAGCTAGCCAAAACATAAATCATGTCCGACAATCGGATAATCCAGAATCTAACTAATTCCGCTGGACGACGCAAATTGAAACTATGGTAAGTCTAAGTATTGTCGTCTGCGGCGTCAATGGTGCTGCATGTGGATTCGATGTAATCTCGAGTTGGTAAATGGGAATTTCGTGAGACTATGGGTGAAATTAGTGGCGTAAACTAGGGCTAGAAGGTGAAACTAAATTCGACACCCAACGTGGGGCTATGTGATAGGATGGCTTCTGATATGGAGTAAAGCTAGTCATAATATCTGAACTTATAACCTGGTTGCTTCTGGTAAGTTTTTTGTCCTTGAAAAGGCAGATCTACGCATCCTTTTCGTTGGAGTTTAACAGGAAAGTCAGACAATTTAGAAAAAAAACCTACATGTGCATTTTATATTCAGGAAAAGTTTTGGAGGCGTACTGTTTGGGATAGAAGGTGAACAAGGAATTTCGGTGCTTTTGAGTCGGCAAGGCGGCTATTACACTATAAAAGTTCTCTTACAAATATCTTTTATGAGCGATATTTTAAAATAACTTTTATGAAGGGACCCCGTGGGGTGACGGGTTTAGAATATGCACCCCTAGGTGAGTCCTACCTTGATCGTACGAGGCGACTAATAGGACCAATCACGTGCAGGCAACAACAACACCTCTAGGTGAGCCTGTTTAACATCTTTAGGACCCCCCACAGGTCAGTGTGTGTGAATTACTCACAAATGAAAGTCCATATAAATTTATTTTCCACACATTAGTGCCATCCAACCCCACTTTTCTCCTCCGAATGAATGTAAGGCGTTATGGTAGAACACGCAAGAAGCACTACCCCGCTGGGCACTACTTCTGATGCGCAGTTGAGTGATCCCAGGGCGAACATTGTTCGTGCCAGAGCTCGACGGTTTCCGGGGGCGAGCGCTATGAGGCAGTCCTATTACACTATAGAGATAGTTATTGATAGTTGGAATGTCGGATCCGCTCACATATCGTATTGGACAATGCCAAAGCATCTATGGTGCTTTGAGAGAGTGTACTAAAACAATGACAGCTGTCTTGCAGATTCTGCATCCTTATATTATTTAAATACAACATTCATGACAGGATATTGCAGAAAAGTTTATTTTCCACATCCTCAAACTCCTATCCTGAAAGTCTTCATTCGTGGCATCCAATGTCCATCAACGATCTTTTCATAAAAATACTCCATTCATAGACACTCATTTCATTCCCACAGCTGTCCATCTAGCTATCCATGCCCAAGCTTGATTTTATTTAATGGTCTACTCCATGTTGTTTTTAGTTTTCTTTTTGTTGAGTGAAAATTGCGAAGAACTTTACCACTCCAGCGTAACGGCAACGAGACTACTCATTTTTGTTTTTTTTTTTTAGGAAATTTACTGTGTGGATTTTCACAAATTTTCACTATGATGAAAAGGGTGGCGCTCTACCATCTGCTTAAACCACTTAAATCTGGCAATGTATTAAAAAGATGATTTGGAATGTAGAGGGAGAAAGTTAGGTATCGTATACAGGGTGTCCCAAAAATTAACGGACACACGCATTTTATATTTAATTCTCGTTGAAAGGCATCTTTGATGCTTTTTTTTTCAAGCCTGATTTTCTGTTGTAACTGCTCGAAATTAAGAAAATAGGAAAAAATAGCGTAAACACGATTTGATTACAGTAAAACACATATCTAGCTTTTGAATAAATAGCTCCTGATTTGCTTGTAAAACTTCGAGAGAGAAATAGATAAGACTGCCAAATTTTGAAAAGAGTAACCACAATTTTTCGCTTCAAACAACTTTTTTCTAAACAATTGATCTTTTTTTACGGATCAAATTTCATATTTTAGGTTAGAGTATTAGCTGCGATTCGTTGTTTACTTCAATATGTTACCTTGCATATTTTTTGAGTTAGTGTGATGTTTTTCGGGATATTTTTTTTTGCCTACATATTGAGGAATTGCGTGCGTGGTCCCAATTTTGGGACACCCTGTAAAATATGCATCTCTTTTCTTCGCACTTATAGTAATTTACTTTTTCAACTTTTTATTTCGAGTTGGTTTTGTCTATGATTTTGCGTTGATTGGAATAATGGTCGATGTCGACTGCAATGGTCGCGGTCCTGAAAGCCTGATCGGTTAAGGAAATGACAGTGAGCAACAGAGATGGCAAAGCATTGTGTATCCGTAAGTGAAAGAGAGACGCATTTAACCGATACATTTACACATTCGACGCACACGAGAGAGCAGAATGACATCCAACCAATTTTCGTTTGGCCTGTTCCTTAGTAATTGCACTAGAGCGAAAGAGACAGAGAGACCGGTAGATGTGTTTGTTTAGAAATCATAGGCTGGGGAAACGAACCAACAAATTTTTCCGGTATATTTCCCATCTAAAGATCCTCTCAGATAAGCGACACTCTCTCTTCAACTTACGGATATACAATGCTTTACATCTCTGTTACTCACTGTCAAATTGTCTGATCCTGTAAGTTTCCCAGAACGCAGCCAATGAAAACTTTAAAACGATTAGAAAAGAACTAGTCGGTTGCTGGCAGTCGAGGCATCCAACACCAAAATCTGAAGTTTCCCCAATAATTACACTGAATTCCGTCATCCTAAACGTAATTCTTTACCCTACCAGCCACTGACAACAATCATAATTAAAAGACACAAGCAAGTGCACGACTTTCAAATGAGCCTGCACTCATGTATAGTAATTATCCAACCTAATTAATTATATAAACCATTCGAATTTAGATGAATCCAAATAACATATCCACCCCCCTCCTCCTTTCGAGTACCCCCATCACCGAAACCACTATCAGCCCATGCAGATCTAACCATCTATTTGCACAGAAACAGGACTCGAAATTGGATGCAATGTGATCTAGATTTCGATACTGAATCGGACGAATGAGAATTGAACATCTGTAAAAATAGACTGATTTCATTACAGAAAGCTAATTTTCCAATTTGGAATGCATTCCGCCAATTGCCGCGTTGTGATGCTATGCAAGAGAGTGCAGTGTGTCATTATGCAACAACTGCAATCACCAACAAGTCGAACAGCTCAATTTGTCTGGATCATATCGAAATTGGTTTGGTGTTGGTGGGGTTTGAATTGCAGGTCGATTTAATAAACACTGGGATGACGTTTGCGGGGAAACTGTGTGGAGCCATTAATAGACTGCTCGAACAGTCATTTATAAATTTGACAGAAATAATTATTGAGGATTTAAAGAGATGCAATTTTGATATTTGGTATTTAATTGATAATCGAACGGCAAACACAGGCTATGCTCACGAGAAGAAGAATCAATCAGAATGACAGCACAACCTGTCCATTGTACACAATGTACGTATTGCTGCTTTGTCAAGTGAGACATTTTCAGAATAGTCATTCAACTGAGATATTAGCAATCTATTCACATTGCAAAAAATTGTGTCTTAATCAAATTACTTAAATGTCCGACTAATTCTACGCAATTCGGATAAGTCGATAATGTCCCAGCCCTTATTCGTTGCAGTCTCTATGTACCACCTACATGATGAGAACGGGACAACTACAACCATCGTCCATTTATAACCTTTCCATTCCAAAGTGGATGCGGAAATTACCCGAATCCTATAAACATTTCAATTTCTTCATATTATTATCTTTATTTATTTATTGTAATGATCGCACCTTCTTACTATCACTTTGAACGAAAAAACTCGTACTTATTTGGACTGTATCTATAAGGGCACTTCAAGTCAAATGTCAAGTGGTACTAGAGAAAATTCTCAATTTGAAATTCAGCTCTGTGCCACCTGAAAACAAGGGGCCTCATTGACGATACCCAATCCGCAAAACAAAGACGTAAGTATATACAAAAAAAAGAAGAAATAACAAGAATTGAACTAATTTTTCCAAATACTATCTAATCTCTAATTCAAGCATTAGAATAAAAGTAATAAGACAGTCTGAGATTTTTCATTTGAAAGTGTGGGTTCAATACGATAATGAGGTCCATGGAATTTAAGTGGGCACTGGTTCAGTAAACTTTGAAAAAAATGGTGATGACGAAATCCTCACAATATTCCATTTATCACTCAATTCTTTTGAAATTCAGATTGTGGGTGGAATCTTGTGTGAATCGCACGGCAATTGAACATGTAGAGATGTCGTTAATACAAAGTGTTTTGGAATTGTGTCAATAGTATTTACAAAAAATTTGTGCCAATTAGCAAACCAAAGGCTGAAATGGAGAAATTGCACAAAAGAAAATTGATCAATATCATGAAATTATCTTAATATCAATATTTAAGAAATTAGCTTTCTTTTGTGGACCAAAAAGAAAATTAGTTAAATAGGTTGCACAAGCAATAGTCCTTAAAGCCACAAATTATAAAAACTAATTTGCCCTAACTGTTAGTGGGGCATAGCGTGTCAACTATTCCATGTGGCTTAGCTGACGATTCGTTGGCAGTTTTGCTCCCATTTAGTCGCCTACCTGCAACAAGTCGGGAGATGTTCTGGCTTATTATTACGCCCGGCACCACGGGGGGAAGACAACATAAACATCCATGGCCACGAACGCCGTGGACGGGACTTGAACCCATAACATAAGACTGACGCCTCTCCGCACGAAGCTAACTGTCGCTCCAAAGTCACAAATTTTAAATAGGCAAATATTATTTAAACATAACAGGTTTTTAGGTCCTTATGGTCACTAAATGATGTCATTGATAATGACTCCATTCCATCATGTAATGAATTGCTAATGAAGCTGGCAATTAATCGATAAAGGCTTTTGCAGTCCTATATCCTGAAGAACGAATAAGTAAAAAAAGGGAGCATTGAGTAACACGATTTAAAAACAGCATCCAACGTAGGGCCGATGCGTCCCACGTAGTAAGAATTTGTTTTCTTTTATGGTATTTTTGGGACCGGAATTTATTTTAAGATATAAGCAAGAGGAGTTACTGACCAAGCGGGTGAGCACTGCTGTGCTGGTGTGCCTATTGTGTCGTAGCCTATTAATCTCTCAAAATACTGTCCAGCCTTCTAATAAAGGACAGTATGTATTTTGCTGAAACTAACCTGACATTTGAAGAGCTGATAGTAGCCTGCCAAAGGAGCGACATCGTATAACGTGCGATGGCGGAACATTCACATAAGATGTGTTTGGTCCTTTCCACGCCCTCCAGACAGACTGAATGGCATTTTCAGTCTCGCTGGATAGACCCATCTTATTTAATTGATTTTTAACCACTAGAAGTCTTGTATGAGTTCTAACCATGTGTACCCTTACATTTATAGATCATTATCAGCGCCTTCGATTGACGCAGTCCTGGAAAATTATTACAGTACTGATGCAGCAATAATATAGACCAATCTCTAACCTGCAATTTGGCCGAGGCCAGTCCCAAGCCACAGTAAGGCTCTGGCCCGCCAAAGTGATTGAATTATCTTTTGCAAGTGGCACCCAACACAAGGCAACTCGGTTTGAAGTTGCCAAAAGTTGGAGGAGTTATTGACACTCTGTCACCAATCTCTTAAGAGACTTTAAACGAAGGGAGTGCCTTTAGAGCTGCTTCGCTGTCTGAGTAGATGGCAATGTGAGTCTGCCGCGAAGTCCCTTTTCCAAGAATACCCTAGCGCAGGCCACCCACAATGGCATGGATCTGAGCTTGAAAAATATTGGAAGATATTCTCATCGCGATCGAAATCCTGGTGTTCGTCCAAAGACGCCTGCACCAACACCCTGTTCTGTTTTTAACCTATCGGTGAACCATAAAAAAAAATCATTTTGATAACTGCCTGAATAAAAACTAAAGAATTTCATTGAAACTCATCAGCATCTTTATCTCAACAAGCCACTAACCACATTATACCAACAACATCTTGAACCACAAAAAATCTAGACAATTTTGTTAATTTATGCGGATATGCTGTAGGAATTCCGTAAATCTCTGCATAATGTCTGGACCATGGTCATCCAATCGACTGTGAGTCACTTGGTCAATGCTGGCCGGACGACAAGAAATCGAAAGTTTTAATGCTAATTAGTATACACAATGTGCGTGAATTCCGTTGAAAATGAAAACAGTTAAGTATCTTATTACCATCATTATCACCATCATCGCTGCCGTAAATGGACTCGGATTCGTTTTTATGGGGTCAGCTAGATTGGTAACAAGAGTCTTGGAAGCAGACATGGATTTTCCAGAGCTATGTTTGCTCGAGGTCTGACTAAGTGGCCGTGCTGCAAGTGTAATATACACACAAGTTGTTGCAATGGACAGTGCAATGAGATAACTCACATATGAGTTTAGACACAATTGCTGTCTGTCGTATCCTAGTTACAGGGTATCTATGTATCTGTTGAATAGACGATGACATGCTTCAGATTATGGGAATGCTATTTTAGTATGTGTATCGGGCACAGTCATCATTGTGCTATTTAAATAAAAATGTTGGCGACTGAGAAATATCTTTATCTTTAATTTGGATTCCATGAAATAGGAGTGCAAACTTGCAATTAAATCCTGCGAGAAGTAATACGATTATAATTTGTGCTTTTAAAACAGTTTTGTGAGCTGGAAAACCTAAATGAGAGGAGTGCACGTTATTGTCATTCCTACAATGCACTAACTTTTCTTTGTCGTTCGTGAGCAAATCACAGCTGATAGTCTAAAAGGATAACCAAGAAAATCCTTGATCAAGAATTCATCTTTAGCCCAACCGTGCTCGCCTCCCTCTCAAGATATATAGTCATTCCGATCAGATTCATGAAGGATCTGGATTTTACTTCGATTGTCGTCTGTCGCTGCAGCTAAGCGTGCCTATAGTTGTTTCCTTTCAACAATCCGCGTCATGATGAGTCGGAAATCCAAGGCTTATGCTGGCAATCCGAGTTTGTACCCAGGATAGTACCTGCGCTGTCAATGTATTGGATCGAGTTCGCGTGTTTTCTGACAAATGGGTTAAATCTTTGATTTTTTAGCAAAGATGCGTCTATGTAATTTGACAAATACTCGGCTACTATCGTGTATTGAGTAATTGGGTTGGCAGAAAACACGCGAATGCCACGCAACATGGGGACAGTCTTATGGTTGAACGACTTTGTAAACATCCCAGAGGGGTAGTGGTCTCCATATATCCGTAAAAGCTAACTGTCCTAACAAATTGGCCCGCCCGGATTTAGGGTCGATACCGTGGTGCCCTCATACCAAGAATGCCGCTGGTATTTGGAATGATCAATTTATGCCTGTGATTATGGAATACTCTAGCGAATTAAATCTCTTAATCACTTTGAATCAACATTCTTAATTAAGCCGTTTAGTGCAATATTCAAACATTTCTCATTGAAATAGAGCTACATTCGCATTGCTACATGCATCCGCCTATCAGACTGTATACACACCCTTTTTGTCCGCATTTTATCACCATGCGACAGATCAAATTAATCAGAAGTCCTGCCTTGATGAAATGCCTTTCATTTCAATTCTCCTGACCATTAGTCAGCGCGCAATAATTAAAATGAAACGAACAGCAGTGAATTTATTTTTTGTATTCCCGATATTTCCGCGGATGAAAATGTTCTCACCGGTATTATTATTATAAGTGTACATTGTACGAACGAGTATGTCATCGACATGCGACAACCTTTTTAGGGATTATTTTATGTCACAGATCGTCCTGGGTCTTCTTTCGCCCCACCTATCCCTGTAAGCGTTTTGTAAATATCTACAACGGCTTCTGTTCGCATTGATATTTTCCGTGCGGAATATATTCCTTCCAGCGTAATTGTATCCATTAATTTCAAACTGACATGACCATGAACGAAATCACAGGACGCGCATTGAACAGGGTAGCCTCCATTGTGAAAATCATCGACAATAATCACAGCTCGCCGTAACGTCGTCGACACTGCCACCAATAAGGAATGCCTAGTGATTATTTGTAGGGTACTTTTCGTAGTTAAAATTCCTGGAACCGTTGTTGCCTCCACACCCAGCCCACCCCCAATTATACCCTAAAAGTTCTCTATCGTACGCTGAGGACAACAATATCGTTACGCTGCCTTTGTTGCTTCATGTTGGACCCACATAATTGTTGGTCCTGTTTGCAACATATTTTACGGAAAATTATGATGGTCTGAAAGCGGGAATGGGCCATGAAGAATAGGAAAAACTGTGTATATCCGTAGATATAAACAAGATTCCAATGATATCGTCATCGTCCACATGCAAAAATAGCAGAGATTACTTCATAAAGCCCAGTGGATCTGTACATACAATTACGTCGTATTACGTAATATTTTAATTAGTTGAACCGAATGCTATGGTGAAAGAACCGATCCAGCGAACGATACCGACACCAGAGGAGGCAATGAAAAGCTGTTGTTGCGACTACAGTTGCTAATAGGGACGAACCCTGCTATGTATAAATGTGCTCTTCCCTTCCTATCCATGGTACAGATGCTATCAGAATCAGCATCAAGTGGAATTGATGTCCTTTGAAGAGTGATGATGTTGACAATAAGCCGGGGGTGATGAGGGGTAGGTCTTAAGAAATTCTTGCTAATTAGAAGCCACTTAGAGGAACGAGGGCAAGGATGACAGAAAAGAAAAAAATCGTAAAGTTTTGAATGCTATTAGAAGTGCTTTTCATGGAATTTTAACGTCTTCAAAAATTTAATCCGATTTTCTTTCGTCTACTTCCATAGGCTACTTTTACTAAAAATGTCTGTTTAGTGATAAACGACAAACAACAAAAGAAAAGAGAAAAAGTGAAAATGATCGACTTGAATTCGACCCAACAAATCGGTAACATAAATGGATGCCACAGAAAGTATAGCTCTGGATTTAGTGAAATATGGTCCAGTAGACTCCAAGCTCCAAGGGTTGTGTCACAAATGATTTGTATGAAAAAAATGGTCACATTCACGTCCCATAACAATCATATCATTTGATAAATGTACAATTTCTTTTCTTGTCGCTGAAGCAATTAATCACTGTCGCAAGCAACATATGTACACTCAAGAGCATAGTCGGTTCGACTATACTATTTCCACGATAGTTGGTCTTCCGGTTTTGGACATCAGGTCTACATTTCTGCTATCGCGCAACCACAATCTTTGAGGGTGTTCTTGCAATATCTACTCCCCTCGACAACTCCCGTAAGATGATCATCTTCGCAGACGCAATACATGGTGATGGTAAACACTTTTACCACAAACGAAAATGATCTGATCTCAACTAAAGCTACTGCGACGACATATCTATATAGATGATAGTCCAGTCAAATTGTCATAGATGGTTGTTATCAATTATAGTTAGAAAATCAGCTTCGATCCAGGCAGGTTTTTGCCCCGTCAGGACCGTCGAGAGAAAACGCGGGGCGTCAAAAACGATTGGCCCGCTATACAGAATGTCCCATACTTCCCAACGATTTTAAATACTTATGCAAAAAGGATCAGTTAAAGTAGATTTTGTTTCACTGGTTGCATTGCTCTGATGCTGCTTCCCTTGGACAATGCCTTTCAGCTACTGCATTGTGTGGGATTTATTTCGTTACATTTTGACTCTGAAATATTTCCAAGTAAAACCTATAAGTCAGTTTCCATCATTTCCATCTCTAAATAATTTGCCCTACAATAATTATTTCTCCCGCACGTGATTCTTTCAATTTGGTTTGCAGGGAGTTTAGTCGTATGCACGTTTTGACAGCCCCTTTTGTTTTTAGTTCATTGGTTAAGTGGAGTGGTTGTATTCTGTGGAAGGAAAATATCCTGTTAACCATAACCATCGCTCATAAGTCACTTTTTTCGCTTATGTATCTTTGCTCAGTGGCGTAAATAGCTTTCAGCAGAGACGTCATATAGCTGCCATAGGAACAACCGGTCCAAAAATTTGTCTTTGTGAGAAAAACTTTTTTATTTCTAAAGATATCGTTTTCAAACTTCAAACTAATCAATAGTACCTTTAGCCAAATCACATTTTTGAATTCGGTTGAAATTGGACTACTCCATCATATAGCTGCCATAGGAACGACCGTTCCAAAAGCAAGTTTATGTTAGAAAAACTTTTACCGAATTTCATATTATTCAATCATATTGACTGGCCAACCATGTTTCTAAATTTGGTTGAAATCGGGCCACTATTTCATTTATCTCTCATAGGAACAGTGAAATCGGAACAAGTTTTGCTACTAATTTAAAAGTGGCAAATGCCCCATAAGTCACAACGAAGGTTTTGTGACAATTTGACTGGACTACGACACCGCACACGACCGTTATAATTCAATAATGTTATTGCGGTTTTGTTGAAACGAGACTACAGTTGATGATAATTGTCACATTTTGTAGATCACGACTCAAACAAATACGGCTCTCGTGAAGATGGCATCTGAAGTCAAAAAAAAAATGATAAAGACTCATCACGATTTTCACTTCATTTAATGAGCTTAAAGCAAAAGATATCGCTTGGCATAAAAGATATTATGTTCCACATTGATGGCTTTTGTATACACAAGTTTCTACGATTGCTCAATGAGTTTATTTATGTTTGTGCAGGTCATAAACCTGTGGGCTTTTCCACGTTTGCTGAAACGCCATATTTGCCAAGCGCAAATTTATCTTTTCATTCTGTCATTTATGAAGGCTTTCTAGCGACTTGAATCCTGTTCAAGTAGTGCGTTGTTGGCTGATGGCTTTTTCAACGATTCTGACCTTGTTATGAGTGTAGATATTGCATCTTGCTTTTCCGCATGTGTCCACTTTGTTTATTACTATAAGTCATTCATGACTTTATAATGCATCATCGATTCCAAGAGAACGAGTCTCTCCATTCGTGTGGGTTTATTTTTTGTTTGATAGTCATCATAGAAGTAACGACAGACACTAGCGCGTTTTTTTAATAGGGCAGAGTAGAGCCGGACAAGCGACAAAAAACGCTACCGAGCAGATCAGAGTAGCGAAGATGAAAACGGGGCATGTTCTTGCTGGGAGTGTGTATTCGTTTAGCCAGCATTCAAAACGTCAACTCAAATTTCAAGATGAAACTTAAATCCTTAGTACAGATACAATCGGACAAATTTCCTTTCCTTTTTTTTTTGTATACCTATATTTATTATTCTATATAATTACACAAAACGAACATTTTATTGACAGGAAATTAATTTCATGTGCTACCCAAACTGCAAACTACCCGAAAAATTCAACGCCGGCGCCGCCTGCATTTCAAAACGTTGAAATACTAACGGAGTAGCATTCTTGCACTAACCATCTATCCAGAATAACTCAGATCAAATTGCTAGTGTAATTGGGTGGTGTTAACCTGCTCTGCTCTCCATGGCCCGCCTATTGTCTGTTTAAAAGTGCATCCATTATGATTTGAACTATTCGTCATGTGTATCTGATAAAATTGTATCTTGTACTGAAAATGAAATGTTCCCCTAACGATATGAATATGCAAATAAGATCTACGACACAACTAAATCCCAAAAAGATATTGTCATATTTATTAGCTATTTCAGACTCCAACTTGCATCCGATTTTCGGTTCGATTGATTCAACCAAATTTAAACTGAAGGTTAGTATGGTTAAATAACAGCATTCGGGAGGGGACAAAAGAATATTAATCACATATGGAAAAAAATAACAATTCAAATTTGAATTCGATAAATGGCTTCAATTTACAATAATTGACGGCGAACTTCACATGCCGGAATATCAACAATAAAGTGATCTTGATCCTGAACGCAAGTATCTTTGCACATCGTTAACCAACTCAAATGAATCTAAACGGAATGAAGTTAAATGAAAATTTGATGAGATGATTTATTGCATTTTGGGGCTTGATTTCCAATGGAATTGTTCAATATACTTTGAATTTAATGTACATACATACACATACATACTCCTACTATGTAGATACTTATTAAAATTGACATAGAAAATAAATCTGTATATACATATATACATATTTGTATAATATCCATTTGTCGGTATCTCTTAAGCGCGATCTACACGCAACGACTTATGCATCATTTTGCATGCAACGATATCGTTATCGGGGCGCAGTACCCACAGACAGTTTTTTGTTCCCGTAGAGGATCGAACCTCCGATCTCTAGATCGTAGACCGGCGACCGAGCAAACACGGCCACCGAGCGCATCAAGTCATCATCATGAAAATGCAGCTGCAACTTGTCGTTTTGTTTTCTCTTCCTTCTACATCGAACCGTCACCATGCAAGTTTATACTATAGTATAGTCAACTTTGTTTTACTTTTTAAGTGAAATCTTCGATTGGCTAAAACGATCAATTTATACAGGCTCCGATATGATTGGCAACGATACTGACAACAATATCGTCGCATGCAAATCCATGGATAAGTCGTAGCGCGCAGACAGCATTCCGATATCGTTGCATGCAAAATAATGGAGAAGTCGTTGCGTGTAGATCGCGCTTTAGAAGCATACAAAACTATACACTCACGAACAGCAATGAGGAGAAAATCTTGGAGAGTCTGGTTCAATTATATTAATAAGCCACGTGAACTTGAAACCGTTCATTGTTATTACTATTAGATAATATCTATTTTATTTTAGCGCAATTAGATACCCTCTAGTCAAGTATAGTCTACACTCTACAGTGTCCAGTACAATTCAGGAATATTTTACGAGAAATAACAGTTAAAGCTATTCAACTTAAGTCGTGAATTAGTAACAATTGTTATTTATTTCAAGGTTGTGCTATTAGTATAGCGAAACTGTTAGATATATGGGCACGAATCTGTGAAAATGACAGCAAGATATTTACGTAAGCTTAGATAAAGAATATTGCATACTGATAGAATAAAAACTGTAGGAAAATCGTATTTAAAATAATTAATTAATAGATAATTTGATGATGATGCTTGATTGTTTGATGTTGATTTCTGGTAGAAGTAAGTGCAGAATCTCAAAAATGATTAAGTGTGCTAGTAGTTTTCAATTGCCCTGGAAAAATAACCATATTGGAGTTGCATTGGAGACAACCATACTTCTCTGAGGCGCCCACTTTTAAATTGACGATTTTTTACTGATTTTGTTAACTTTTGAATTCTTTTTATTATTTAATTTTAAACGTTTAGTTATACAATCATAAACTGAAAAGATTTAAAATACATACTTATTGACTGTCTTAATTTTCAAATATTTAAAACAAAAATATATCGACCTGTAAAAAAGGAACAAATAACTATAATTTTTTCTTTTTTTTTAACTTGTTGCTTAAAATGTGATATAAAAAAAACTACTTTTTTCTACATACTCTCCAATTGTGGTTACATTCAGTCTGCAAAAATAATAAGCGCCAAAAATATGGTTTAAACGCGGTCAAAACAAGCATTATTCCTTATTTTACCACAAAAAGATGTTCCGCATTTTATTCCGGACGACAAAGCCGCCTCAGGAAAGGGTTGATCAACGACTGAGTTGACTGCAAAAGAACCAGTAAATAGTCGCGTCGGATGTAAAGATATAACGATATATATCTGCGACATCGGTTTTCTAGGGTTAAATTTGTATAATATGAACACTTTTATATCGTTTTGCCTTCCATGGTTGTTATGAGTAGCTTGTTCTACTTTTTTTTTATAAAAAGAAAAACTCAAAATATCCAATGCAAGAATAACTCTCCGATTTCCAAAATGACAAATCTACGTCGTCTTCTTAATTCTTGTCCTCCTCCTTAATCCACCACTTGGCCCGATAAATTATCTGATAAATCCTCGTGACACGAACGACACCAAATACGTGCCTGCATGTTGTCTTTTGGGTCACCACACTAAATTTAGATGAAACCAGGCCTGAACGTTGATGACTTAATGCATGCATCAAATATTATGGTAAGGTTGGAGGCAGCGAAAGAATATCACGTCACCATTTGATGCCATCATCATTCGGTGAATTCTTTCTCCACAATAGACACAAAGCGATTGCCACCCGACTGCGATGCATGAAGAAGCGCATGCATACTTAATCGGATCATGCAGTGAAGGGTTCAAACATCCGTGAAACAGCAAAAAACGACAACTTAAAGTTAGCATCACTGCATTGGAATGTGAAGGCACGTAAAAAGGAGATTAAAACGTGGTGCGGTTTACTCAACTCCGGATATTACAATGTTGGGCAGGCTTGAGTCTTTACCGACGATTGTACTTGGGATGGACGCCGCCGTCTTGAACATTCAGCTGCTGGCTGTGTGGGAAGTGTCTGAATCCTAACCGTGACTTAAGATCCAAACAATTTCATTGTCTTATACATATTCGCAAATCATGCGATTTATGATAAAAAAAAATCCATGAAATTATTATCATTATAACTTGATTGTAATTGTGATTGTTGATAGAGTTGAAATAAGTATTTAAAATCAGCGCTATTCGTCATGTTGTTAATTGATTGATTGCGTTCCTGCGACAGCCGGTTCTTCGTACCGGAACGACCCGTTTTTTGACGGCCAAGACCTGCCAAACACCCTCGATGCAAGAAGAACTGCAGTATTTGAAGAATCGCTACCACAACAACAACAACATGTTGCTAATTGCCTTGACTCCTCCAGGGGCATGGGCGCGTCAACATTTCTTGCATTTCTATGTCCTGCCGAATTTTCGATACTTACCAGGAAGCCAAGCTGGCAGCCCAATATTCACGAACGTGTAAATAAGGCTTATATCGCATTCTACTGTTGTAGGAACGCCATCGTAAAAAGGTGGGGCCTGCAACCGAAGGTTGTGCGTTGGCTCTATGTAGCGGTTATACGCCCCATACTTTTATATGGCATTTTTGTATGGTGGAACGAACTTGACACTGCGACAAATCGCAGTCTGGTAAAAAAAAAGATTAGCTAGTTTAGCAATCAGCGGGGCTTTCAGAACAACCTAGTCAGATGCCTTGGATATTATACTCAACTTGCCGTCTGTTTTCGTGAGGGGGGTCCAGTGGAGAGCCTTAAGTACCGGACATTTAACAATTTTGAACAATCGAGATATCCCAGCAACGACTGACTAAAAATCGCCAAAATTTGTATTTACAAAGAATTTCACAAGTAGGATACCAGGGCCGGATGGAGACTTGTTTTAGATGGCACACTCTGCTTGCTTCTACACAGACGGTTCCAAGCCTGATGCGGGCGTTGGAGCTGGTGTTCACTCCGACAAGATCAGCCGTAATATGGCGGTTCGACCATTGCCTTGTTCTTAAGTCAGAGCCAGTGGTTTTTGGGGAAACAATGACCTGGCTGGGGCATCATCTTATATCAGCAGCACAATATAATCTTGGTCAAAAATCTAACCATTGTTTGGTTATAATTCAGCCATGTAATAAATAATTTGGTTTTGTTATATAACTAAAACCATTTTGTTCGATATCAAACTTAACGTTTCATCAAGCTTTGTTGTTAATATTACTAAACTGATTTATTTCAAACAAAATTGTGAAAAATACAACTTTTTTGTTACGTTCAGAATGATATTCCATTTCATGGAAATATATTGTGATATCTTAAAACAAATTTGTTAGAGATAATGCAAAATAGTCATACTATATGTCCAACAATTGCTTGAAATGAAAAACAATTTGAAAATTGTGGAGAGAATTAAAAAGAGGCTGATGTGAGAATAATAAGGAAACTGTTGTTAACATATTTTTAAATTGCAAAAAAAAAAATTTGTGAGTTGACAAAAAGTTGGAATTTTTACTACGCCACCTAGCTATACAACATATAAAAAATTCAGAGCTACCACACCTTTTGCACGCTAAGAAGAGGAAAGTACTTTTCATCGCTCTGCGCCTGTCCGGCAGAAAGGAGGAAGTCATTTCTGGGAGACACTTTTTCGGTGAGTTAGGAGATTTGATTGACGCTGACGTTGATCATCTCCAACGTTTTATTGAAAGCTTTGGCTGGTATGTGGGACAATACGTCCTGTGGACCCAACCTTGGTCTACGTGTGCTGTGGATATCGTGGCAGCCCTTTAACCTACCTACCTTTTTTTCTACCTTATCAAACTATCCTACTTTCAAAAAAAAGCTATAAAAGCTGGACAATAAGTTTTTTTTTTACTTTTCTTTATTTTAAGTTTCATTGGGCAAAATGTGAGCTCGTTTCTGACCCGACACATCCCCATGAATCCGCCTATGATATACAATATTCAAGTTTAAAGACAAATTGCAGTGCATGCAGTCGGCATATGCTGAAATTCTCGGCTGATTCAATGCAATCTGACCCCTCAGCCGCCGATTTCCATACTACCCGTGAAATAATGCGTTCAATGAAAAGATACAGTCTTTTGATATCATTTTGATTCGTCGGCACTCTAATTACAATATATCTAATTATCACCTTATAAATAAAATAGTACTGACATGCATACGCTGCGCTGAGTACAAATAATGTACTCTGATCCGTATTCATGGCAATGCGGCATGTCGGTAAGCTCCATTATTGGCACATACTGTTCAAGATCAACATTTTGCTGATGGAGAACATAACGTGGTCATCATGCTGGCTGTCGTTGAAATGCAAACGCTTTCACATCGCATCCAAGGTTAATGAACATTTCAATATCTTCAGTTGAAGAATCGTTTCTGTTCGAGTATGTATATTTTTCTCCCACCTTGATCTTTCTTTATTTAGATTTTTTTTCCCATCCAGTGTTAATGACCCACTCCTATTACCGATACAATAATATCAAATTGAAAACAAGTACCCACTTAATTTTATTATTATTCTGAAGGAATTACTATTCCAGGGGGTGAATTTATTGTCGACCTTCGTGTAGGTGGTATCCTTCAAAACGCCCTTGAATTTAATCTGATGGTTCTTACCCTAATGCCTCGTTTACACGTAGCTATTTCCCTGAATGTGAACTTGGATACAATAACAACAACATGATGTTCGCAGTTTGGATTAAGTAATGTTCCCATTCATCCATTTCCCGAAAATTTTTCCACAAAAATGTTTCCGGGCGTCTTATGGAAAAAGTCTTAAGACGTAAAAGATACATTCAAATTCTGGCTCGGCCAGGATGTTCACAGCCACTACAATCCGTTCCCATGATGACTGCGAACAGACGCGAATACTGGTTGCACAAAATGGAAAATGCACCTTTTCATATGGATGTGTCCTTTCAAACGAGAGTCAACAGACGAAACGTAATTTTTTGTTTAGGGGTCCCATGAGCAAATATGTTCCCAGCAAATCAAATGATTCGTAAACGACCCATAAGCGATTCGTTTTCAACGAATGACGATTCGTTTTCGGATCCGTAAATGATTCCATGAGCGGACTGAAATTGTCCGTCGTTTATGATACCTATATTGGAACCGAAAATGAACCGCATAGAAGAATCGTTTGCGAGCCGTATTATACGAATCGTTTTCGAATGGAAATACGCATCTATGGAAAAGATTTCTTTCTGCGTTTCGGCCAAAGGCGTATAAAGACGATGATATTATTGCGGTCGCTATGTTGCAGTTATTGTAATGGCTTCTGCGGTTATGATTTTGTTGTTTTAGAGAAAAATACATATATCTAGGACTCCTGAACACAGAGCTGCAAATTAAACATATAATAGACCAGTTTTTGGTCATTCCGGGCACGCTGCCAGATGAATACTGAGCTGAGATGCGCTGGTTTATTGGTTGGCTAGGAGGATAATCGCTTTGCTTGCAGTTTGACTTGAGATTAATACTGAGATATCCACGAAATCTTCGCTTCTGGCTGCAATTCTTTTTTTTTTTTTTGCTGGGTTGCAGCCCATCTTGCTCCATCCATACCCTATGCTTGAGCTGGTAGGGAGCGAAATTTGTTCGGTAATTATTGGTATACTAGTCCCAATGCTCAAGAATCAGCAGAATCCTTACGTGAATGCTCAGTGATTTGCTCAATGTTTACGTGTAAACGAAGCATAAGAATTTTTTTATTCTATCGAGTGGTTGTTTACTTAATTCTCGTTTCCAATTTCTACGAAAAAAAAATTTCATGTGTATCTTGAAAATCTGCCAAGATGCTGTTTACCTTGTTAAAATCGTATTAATTAATTCTATGATCGCGTAGGTTGAAAATATTGTAAACAATTTCGAGAATGAAAATATGGTGTATGAGATATTTAAGAAAAAATGAGTTCCCCTACCACTGGATCCATTTCTTGTCAGTTTTGTCCAAAGGACATTGTCTATGTTATTTGCAAAATGGTTCACCCACCCTTTTTCTATCTAACTGAGCATCAAAAACCACCGAGACAACGTCTTTAGTAAAAATCATGTAATCGAAAAAGAGCTTATGGCCTAGCACGATTCAATGATAGGAACCATCTTCATCCCATTCATTCAAAATCTATCGTTTCGCTAGCTAGGCCAAAACGTCCTCGTATATAGGATTCCTATTGTACATGTAAATACAACCAGGACTATCATCCTATTACGTCGAAGGAATAGATGAGATTAAGGGGTTTAACCACATATTGAAACATTTTTCGCCCTCATGCCATACGAGAAACACTTCTCGGGGCGAAAAGCGACAACGGGATGACGTCCGACAGCTTAAGATCTAATCCACAGATACGTGCTAATGCTTGTAAATGTGTTCGATTTGGATATATTCTGGTGTGTGCTACTGTCTCCTTTTTTGGCCCCTTAGTTCCCAGTGGCACTTTTTTCCGCTTAGTCAATGCCTGGGATGTTTTCGAACTGTAGTTAAGGGTTCTCTATTCGAATCTGCTTTTTGTGGTACCACGCTGAGTGCTGGATTTGAATCCCTTTTTGTGTCTATTGTGCTTTCGTTGCACTTCAGAGGACATGGGAGTGGTGTAGAAGTTTCATTGGTAACGGGAGCAGCAGTAAATATCCCAGGATGCAGACGAACTTTGATCGGAACAGTGAAAATGCCGCTGCTGATAATGCAGTTTTTTGAATTGTTTGAGTCATTGGAAAGGACTATATGTCAGCATATCATAGAGTTGAGTACATTTATTTTATCTTAAACGATTCTAGTGCTGACGGCTCAGGGGGTATCTGTAAAATTACATCCTCCAACTTATGATCTAATGGACAGGCTCCATGTCAAAATAAACAGACATTAACTGACGCTTGGGTAAATAAATCATAACTTCGTCCAAATGGTGCTTTTCAAACACACTGTCAAGGCTACACAAGTTCTTATTTGTACTCATCATGTCATTAGCATGGTGAAATACGTCAGAATGTCTTCTCATGAAAACAGTTTGTTTGAATGGAAATGCCTCTAGTACAATGATTAGGTACGCACTTTTCCATCCGTAACGCTTCATGCATCACGTACTATTTACATAGCTATTTAAAACGAGTTGAGCGCCATAGTGAATGCATTATGCAATAATTACAAAAAGTTTATGATGATTTTCTTACGCACTTCCTAGTCCCTGCTTAAAGATTTTCTACTGAAATCGTACATACGTTGCAGAAAAGTTGCATATGCAAAGTGCATAGTATTAGTGACTCAAAATAAAATTTTACGGCTAGACAAGCATTTGCGTTAATTGATTTAGTGAATGGCGTGTTTAAAGGGCGGGGTTTTTCCTGGCAAGTTGCAGTCCAGCGGCATTGTTGATTCTTACTGACTGAAACTATGATCTCCCACGGGCTGTAGGACTTAAGTACTTTCCGGACTTGGGTCAGATATTATTTGCCATATAGTCCAGTCTCTCTATGAAATTAATATGAATTTTAGCCGATTTTTTATGGTTTGATCTGTAAAGACCTAACAGTTTTGAAATTTGGCACAATCAAAATATGCTCGGATAGTCAAAAAATGAGTTTGTGTCAGAAAACATTGAGCGGAGGGGTCCCAAAAAGCGACAACGAATGAAAAATAGGAAAAAAGACCAAACAGTTTTGAAATTTGGCACTATCAAAATATGCTCCAAAGTCCTCGTTGGTAAAGGGTCCAGAAGTGCAGGATAAAGGAGGTTAAAGGTATTTTTGCCAGCTTTTTGTCTTTGAATATTTTGGGTTTTAGTGTATACTTATACATCGATATAATCACAGGTAAAAAAAATTGTGTAGTTCTGAAATTTTATAAAATTAACAAAGTCTTCTGAATATATGCTCCAAAGTCTACGTTGATAAAGGGTCCCGAAATGTGGCGGAGAGAAGGTCAAAGGTTCTTTTTTTTCCTTGGTTTATTGTCGATGGTATAATTTACCATTTTATGGTCTAGTGAATATTATATTATTATTATATTATTTATAACCACGACCGAATATTAAACGAACCATTAAATATCATAGAACAGTGGAAGTGAGGGGATTGATTGATTTCTATTGAGTTTGACGTGGTTCGATGCATGCTCGCGACCAAAATGGTTGTCGCGTGTGGCGACCTTAAGTAAAATCGAAGGCTGTAGTCAATGTAGAGACAATGACTTCTTCTTCAATAAGTTTGCAAATGTGGCATGATTGTTGGTTGGTACCAGGAGTTAGTCCAGGCTTCACAGTTGTTTACTTATGAATCGACAGAGGCTTAGCCAGAAAGCATAAATCCAAATTTGTATACTCGGAAAATTATTCTAATGGTTTTGTGCCTTTTTTTTGCCACTCGACCCACGTTAGCCACACAATTAAAAAAAAAAAAAAACAAATATTCTATATCAATTTATCTACGACTTTTATGTATTTCTGTTTGAACAAATACCTAAAATATTACAATGCACCAGAGCTGAAACAATCTATTTACTGATCAGATTTTTACAAAAAAAAGTCGATACGATAACGGTGCAGTTTTGTGCAAATTATAGTACTATAAGAGTCATCTTGTTATTCTATTCAACCTAAAAAAAATTACTCATACTAATGTACCCTGAGATAGAACTAAAAAAAAACGAACTTAAAAAGACAAGAAACCCCATAAATACTATTAGAAAATTTTTCAGGTCGTTCGAAATTGGATTTAGGCTTTCGGGCTAGGCCTTCAATGAGCAAGCAAGTGGGAGCTGCTTAATATTTTTTTTTTATATTTCCATTACAAAATGCGACCGAGAAGAAACCAATAAATTTGAGCTCGTCCGGAGCACCGAGCAAAATAAGATTACCATATTTGTAAAATGAAAGAGTCTCTATTGTCCGTCCCTTCGCCTACCAAGTTACAGTCCACAAGGGTAGAGGCGATATCCATTAGGTTTACCTGACCTTCTTGGATTCAAATTCAGTTTGCAACGCGACTTTTCTTAATATATAAATATAAATTTATACAATGCTCTATCACACCCCATATAATCTATCCGTACTTAACAAACTCAACCGGCGATGCTCTTCTTGTGTCGCAATGGACTAATAACATTAATTACTCTGCAAACACGTTTTTCAACAGTGCATTTTCATTGGTAGTCATATCAGCAGCTTTTTATCACATCGAATCTTCTTTTTTTCTCTTGAATCTTTTACCAGTTTGTTGTATCTGGTGGACCCTTCTTGTTGTTCGGATCGGTGGTAATGCTGGCTCTCTGTTCAGCGTGGAGGCGGCAACATCCTTTCATACAAGTTCATTTTTTATTCCCTTTTTCTGCACGATCTCGGTGGCGCGGCGGTGCACAGGATGCCTGCTTCGATTAAGTGCAATTTATTATTAATACTGTGGCGTTAAAACAAGTACAAGTTAAAGTACTCTTTCGCTCTGTGGCATGCTTTTAGGTGACTTTAATTGGAAACAAATCTCACTCAAGAATGAGATAATGAGCCGATAATCTGCAACTCAATTAGATCAGAGTCGTAGTGGTACTTAATTAACAATGTGAGGTGTAAGATAAATAAATGGAGGTTTATATTGATTTCAATTATTTTTGAAAATGCCTTATTAAATTGTCGTCCACATACGTTCATGTGGCAAGTTCGTTGATTCGTCTCCTTCAGATGACCTTACCAAAACTTCTGAAACTTGTGCCTGATGTACGCTCCACTCCAATCCAATATAAAGTAAACGATGAATGTGGTCGATGCCATCATCGAATCAATGCGTCTGGTCGCCTTTTGAAGACGGCGAAATCATAAAACCTGAATGGAAAGCAGTGAACCGAATAAGTACAGTCTGCCTGCAGCAGATATTATTCTTAGCAATTGTGATTTCTGTCCCTGGTAATGATGAGTGCGTTACAGGCCAGGCCTGTTTCCCAAGAGAACCTCAACCGACAAGATTGTACGGTTTTGTGCCATGGATTGTGGAAGTGACATCATCAGCATCTCACCTGCAGAAAAGTCAAAGATATTTTCCAGTGTCTGCACAGGGACACAAAGTGACTATATGTCTCTGCAACAAAACCTGACGGGGCGCGCTGCTCATAGTGTGTTCACCACTTTGTTTTGCGGTTTACCTGACAATTTATCTGCTGCCTTTGTGCATGGATAAACACAAAAAGGTAATTTCGTTCTTAATTAATTAATGTGACACAGACAATCTGTATTTTGTGATGTGTGTGCTCGCGTCTATTGACATTGTGCGTAAATTACAAGATAGAAATAAAGGAAAAAGTCGTAAATTTGCCGACTTTTTAGTTTAAACAATGCGGAAATGCAAGCTCTCTTGTAAGATACTTTGTCTGTATAGTATGAACTCGCACTCGTACTGGTATGGTAATGCAGACGGAAGAGACGCAGCGATACTTATGATGGCGGTTTAATGCTTTAAGCATATGTATGTATACGTACTATACTAACAATTACAGATATTTGTGTTGTAGAGAATAAAAACGCTGTAATTACTTAATTAGCTGGCTGGGGCTTGGGTGGGTTCGGAAGTCTCTTTACGCGTCTGTCAAGCATTGTAGTATTATTCTTATCGGTACTCAAAAGTGGAACTGTGTGTGGTGATAAATTGTATAAAGAAAGCCTGTGGAAATATGCAAGCGGCTTGTTGGGATTTTCTTACGAAATCGACCACGGAATAGTCAGTCAGTCGTGTTTTTGTCACAGCCATCAATCAACCACTCAATCAATCAAAGTTGACTGCGAATATGTTGTCAACCTAATTACTAACTGAACATGAATGTAGGCACTTCGAAATTAGAGATCGTATTGTGCTTAAATCTGTAGAGATCGAGTCGATTAAGGTCTTTCGATAGTGGTTTGTTTCAGGCAAGTATGTACACAATTTGGGAGGGACTACAAACTGGATTTTTTAGATAGGAAGATTTTGCCCGAATTGACTCTTCTTCACATATACACAATACCTGTGAAACCAAATATAATAGCCGCTTTCGATTCACCGGATCACAGACCGGTTTTAATCCGGATCTCGTATGGGATCTCAACAGATGAAACTTGAAAGCAAATTGGTTGACGTCAGTCAACTTATTTCGCCCCCCATCTAAATGTATACTGAGTCCACAATTCGCCCTCACGACGGCGAAGTATCTGTATGGTGGCTGTTTAAGTTCGCTCGTCGCAGAGCCGTGGCGGTCTTTTCGATCTGTAAGCGAAATCCAGTGAAACGAAAGCGGCTAATAATAATCTGGGAACAGACCAGATAATCTGTCCAATTAGTTTATACGAGTACAGCTACAGATCCCATACACACTCCGTAGTACAACCTTCGGTAATTATGCATTTTAACTTATCTGTAGGACGACATGTCGTAACTGCAGAGACATTATGACCTATACGGACAGTCATGCTGCAATCAGATCGCTGGAATCAGTCTGGAATCAGGAATACTGGACGTCACCCGATCTGAAAATCTACTATCGCTAAATAGACGGCATATTGGCTCGGGGGTTGGTGTTATCGCCGGGCATTGTCTCATTGGGGAATATGCCAAGAGACTTCGGCTTCCCAACAATGACTTTTGCAGGAGCTGTGGGGATTTGAATGAAGAGGAAAGTAGCTTCCACCTTCTCTTCTCCTGTCCTGCTTTGGCAGATAGAAGGAGGTCGTCACTTCGATCCTTTTTCTTCACTGGCTTGGAGGAGCTAGAAAGCGCGGATGTTGGAAAACTCCGGCGTGAGAGAGAGGTGTACTAGTGGTATCACAACGGACCTATTTGAGGTCTATGTGAGCTGTGACTTGTCACAGCAGCCCATCTACCTAACCCTAAAGACCAAATTATATGCCGACGTATGGACGCGACGGACGGATGGCAATATCGCCTCTTTAAACAAATATTCTCATTCGCAGGCAGTCGAGTGTGCTGGCGGTGCGACGTTTGAGCTTTTTCGAAAATTATTCGAATTCAATGTAGACATCCCCCTTGTTATCATTTGTGAAAAGGAGCCGGCTAGTGCGTGTGCTTGAGAAAGAGTCGTTTATAATGGATATGTTCGACGACGATCTACGAAAATCTGTTTCCCCATGGGGGACAGTGAACTCATGAAATAATGCCATACAGCGCAACTTCCCTCCTCTACAAACACAGCGAGCATTCGAACAAAAAAATTGCGATCAGCGATCGAAGGAGAAACAACTGCTGGTCGTTGGAAGAAATTGAAAAGAAATTAGTTCAACTGAAATCATGAACGCCTGCCCATGATCCCGTGATAATGTCCAATTGCAATTACGGCCATCCGTCCGTCGCGTCCAGCTGTCTGCCTGTAATGTAGCCTTAAGGGACCAAATCTCCTGGTCGCGCATTCGTCCGCTGATTCCCTTGAAATTACGTCCTAACATTAACATTTGAATAGATACATAAATATACCACCAAATAATTGTTGCATTTAAAACCAATTTTCATACAGTGGTCGAATAAAACAAAAATGATCACTTACCTTTTGGACAACCAGTGGTGTACCAAAATCCATGCCACCTTGCAAACGAAAACCCCAAGGCTGGGCATCGTAGCGGCTTAGGCGTATTGTTGAAATCTGTCCGGCCATCTCTGCAAGTAGACCACAAATAAGGAAACTCTGTTATATACATTTCATAAAGGACATTCCCAACATATATAATGAAACCATAATGTAGTATATCTAACCCTCAAGATACAACAAATGCAAAACATACCGATCTGAATGATTTGCCAAATACATACATATATACTGTAGAATATTCAACATTTCTTCTGTCTCTTAAAATCATGGAGATGCGATGGTGATGGGGGGTAACTTGAGAAGGGAGCAAAAGCATGTCTTTCTAATGATTGTGTGCTTTGGGTCGTACCAAAATGATGAGATATTGGTTTCTATCTTTCATTTTGTGCGGTAGAATTAATTAAGTCCGGAAAGTAAGCATATGATGCACAGCATCAGTTGGTTCAAGTCAATTAGTGTGGATAATGGAGTCCATTGTTTGGTCTTGTAGAAACGTTCTGATGTTCATTGATACTCGTACGAGGACGATGTTTTCGAACGGTTTTCAAAAGCTTATTTTGGATCTTGAAAAGTGAAGGAAGAAATCGATAATGCGAAAGGATTTTCTTTAATAACGTCTATTGTGTAATATCTTGTTTTCCACTGTGGTGTAACAATAAGCCACAATCTTTCCCGACTTGTCGCAAGCATGCGGCTCAATGGGCAGGGCGTACATGCTAGCAACATGCGAAACCAGTTTATGCTAACAGAACATCAACTAAGCCACATGGGATTAGTTGGCGCGCTGTGGCCTACTAAGGTAGGGCAAATAGTAGTAGTATTGTATAAGCTCTTTCCCGTGGATTGCATGTATACAGATAGTAAAAAAACATTGGGTCCTTTTAACACCAGTTGCTGAATAATACACTTTTCCATCCATTCGGTGAATTGATATTCCTGAAATACACCGCAAGATAGGTGTTTAAAAAATAATCGCTTTACCTATGTATGTAAAAGCCAATATGGTTACAAAAAATAAATAACCAAAAGCAAAAATTAGTTATTACTTCAATGGATGATGTAAATATTTACATCATAATAGCTCTATTTTTCTTCCGAAATACGTATTTTCATATTAGTGAGTCCGTAGCTTAGTGCGTTAGTCCAATGTAAAATCTCGCGGTGACAATGATTGGTGCCCGAGGATGTCAGACTAAGAGAGGGAGGAGGAGTGCGTCCAGTTGAAACAAATCTCTCTCTGGTAGTGGGCTAGATAGTGGGCTGGTATCAACTCTCGCTATTTGCGGAATATCTTCTGCTATTAATAAAGATGGATTCGAAGGTCCAAAGGTGTTGTTGAGGACCTTAGTGACGTCGTCTCCCCATCTCGGCAGTTGGTGTTCTTCGGTGACCAGTAGAGACCTATCTTTATCTTTCACAGGATGTTTTGTTGCAAAAGATTTGCCAGTTAATGGTTTGATAAGCTTAAAAAGGGTTCTACTGTCACTGCGGTAAGCCGCTTCCTCTGCCTTCTCCGCTTCCTCTGCCTTCTCCGCTAATGCGTTGATGTAATTTCGCTTGTACCGTCTTACGCTTCTTTGCACGCCGGTAGAATATGCACGTCTTATAGATGGATCTTTAAGTTTTTGCACATTAAAACGTGGCAAGATTCGTGCATTTTGAGGACGCTGGACAGCTGCCGTTCGTAAGCGTATTTTTGCGATAACAAGTTGGTGGGCGCTGCCAACATTAGCACCGTGCTTCGAACTGACGTCCAAGAGACAATTCCTCCATCTCTTGGAAACGGCTGTATGGTCAATCTGGTTTTCTGTTCTGCCATTCGGAGAGGTCCAGTTTGTTAAGTGGCAGCGTTTGTGCTTGAACAGGGTACCGCCAATGACGAGGTGACGATAGTTGCAAAACTCCACGAACATCTCGCTATTTTTGTTCCTGTTGCCTAGCCCATGATTCCCCATTAGGTGTTCTAAGCCTACATTGTCAGACCCAACTTGGCGTTGAGATTCCCCATGATAATTTGAAGAATACATTATCTTATTTTTATCACTACCAAGATATCAATGTAACTGGGCATTTAATATGGAATTCTTATTTTTTACGATCATAATAAGATATCATTTGCGATAGATGATATCTAGTGGAAGATGTCTTTAGAATATCATTCGAAACCTTATTGTTTACTGGGATGTCTATATTTAGGTACTACTATTCTACAATACCATCAAGGTATACGCATTACGGTATCATAATGTACTGTGTGATTTCCAGAAAAATTGAGAAAAATCTCTTAACCCTAACTCAATACGTTAATTATAAATGGAGACCCTCTCCAAACCAAATTCAATAAAAACTTTTATCCTGTTCCGACCATGACTTTTAAACACATCTTCCTAAAATATTGCGTTCCGCATAGTCTAGCTAGCATAGCGAAAGCGGAAAAAACACTCGGCAAACGATGTGCAAATATCTGATTAATTATAATTAAAAACGAAATGACCGCATTAAAGTCAATAATGATAATCTGTTGGCCATTGAATGACTACGAGGAGCATATTGGCAATAAAGAGCGTCTACCGTTACCATTTTAATATCCTTCGACTGGATATTAAATAAAATTATATCCATGAATTCAGTGTGCATCCTGTTTAATCCGCTGATGCATTCTGCAACCCCTTACTTCAAATCACCTCCGTAGACCTTTTTCCAACCCTCCCACCTAGCCCCCGGATTAGCCCACTCCCAGAAACACTCATACATTTCCGTTTTGGATTCTGGAAAATGCGGATTTGTTCGTACATTTTCCACCGCATTTTCCGGATAATGATGATGAGCACTATAGTGGTGATGAGGCTGGCAACGACTATGAGAGTGATGAGAACAATGATGGCGGGTGTGGTGAACGAGGTTGACGGATACCAGTTACTGGTAGTTTTGCTGATGTTGCTGATTATAATGATGCTAATGGCGAGCAGGGCATTCATTTCAATTAATACAAATCCAATTATTGCATAGCCACTATGCAATGGATCCGTTACAATGTTTGTGTATGAAAGGCGTGTGCAGGACAATAACAGAACGATAATGTTGGTCGCGATGGAAGGGATTTCAGTGGAAGCTAAAATTTTATATTATGTATTCGTGAATAGTAGATGCATATGGAGGATCTATGCAAAGATTAAAACATTTCTCGTCCTGATTAGTTTAATTTGAAGGGATTTGGAGCAGACATAATGATAGTGTGGATTTAATTTGATTGGCATAATGTGGTAAGCGCATAGAATTAAATTTAGGGCCGTTTTTAAGGATGAATGCTATCGGAAAACAGGCGAGCTGATCTGTGAAAACAGAATAATTTCGATGTACAAGTGTTATTAATAAATACAATAATAACGAATAGCTTTATTCAAACGTAGTAGTCCGGATGGCGTAACGGTTAGCACGTTCGCCTTCAACGCACTGGGCCCCGGTTCGATTCCGGGGATTTACGTGTCGGACTATGAGCCCACTCAGCTGTTAAATGAGTACCCATTATGAGGTAAATAACTCGGTTGTGCGTGTTGCTGATCACATACCTCTGCACAAAAACCGTCACGATCTAGAAAATGAGATGATGCTAACTCATCTCGAGGCCGTGGTTCAAATTGGACTGTTGCGCCAGTTATTTATTTATTTTATTCAAACGACAAAATTTCTAGTTTGAGCGAAGCTATTCGTTATCATTTATTAGTTATAAATTACCCACAAACCGACAGGAATATATTAAAAATAAAATTTGAAGGTATTACTTCCTTGATTACGCCAGTCGGTACGTCGAGAAAAGTGAGATTATTTTAGAAATCGATAGAAGCTTAGCTTGAAAGCTTAAGATTAAATTTGCACCACCTGAAAACTTTCTAACGGTACTTATGGGGTGTTTTTTAGTGCTACCACAGACTGTCGAACACGAACCTGGTACAAGCAGACCGGTTTTCTTCACATGTATGTGAAGTGTGTGTGTCACAGGACATTTGTACCAGGTTCGTGTTCGAGCTCGAGTTCGACAGTCTGTGGTGACACTTACATTAGCTTTTGCCTTTATTTCCGCCCACATAATTAAAAATAAAAATCTAATTTTCCGTTATAAAATGATCTTGAACTTTTGCAAACAAAGTGTTTAGTTTAAATAAACACGTAAAGTGTTACAACGCGCCAAAGTTGAAAAAAATCGATTTTCGAATTATTTTTTTGTGAATAAGTCAATAATGGTTCATTTCTGTGAAAGAGAGGCTTTTCAGTAGAATTCACAGCAAACCTTCATAGTCTGCAGGTTGCTTCGCTATCGTGGATAGATAATAAGTTGGTTAACCTTGTGCTCACTTTCGTCGGCATGGAACTACGAGTATTACTTACTGAAAGTGACGTCTAAGCTAAAAACTCAACATGCTGGGATAAAATGAAATACGAAAATATAATAATATCCTGCCCCCAAATCGTCAAACAATCCCGTCTGCAAGATACACATGGGCGGTGTAGACCTTATGCATTTAAAGGTTAAGATTTCAGATTCCTGGTTTCTACATTAGATGTTTCAAATATGTACTTGGTATTTTCACCGATTAAGAAGCAAACTTCTTAGCTTCATTTACCGAACTTAGTTTACCTCCAAAAAACTATGCCATCTTCACTTAAAGCCACATTTCTGCCTGGTTTCATATTAATACCAAATAAATCACCTTCCCATGACTTCGCAAAGCCCAATCGACCATCGCCCAATTCAGAAAAATATTTTTGACACTCAGCTATTTTTCAAAATTAAACAAATCAATTAATTAGCACTTTCGCAAAATAACCCTGAAGACAAAAAAAAATAGTGTTGGCAACAAAATCTTACCCCAAGCGCCTTTCTTTAGGATCAGTATCATCGGTTCACACTATTTCAATGTCACCAAAATCATCATTTCTCGCTGTCAAAGAATGCTTCGGCGGCAATTACGAAAGGATGGATGGCCTTTACGTGATATTACGTATGGAATTTATGGTTTCGCTTTGCTATAAAATTAGAATCTGAACGAATTTCGAAATAAGATTCCTCTGGTGTGCGGAAAGAGTGAGATGCTGCAGTGCAACTAGCGCAGATGATAGGCAGATGCAGATAAATGAATTGAT
Organism: Chloromyia formosa; assembly: GCA_964017055.1. Taxonomy (NCBI): domain Eukaryota; kingdom Metazoa; phylum Arthropoda; class Insecta; order Diptera; family Stratiomyidae; genus Chloromyia; species Chloromyia formosa. Next base: position 11,574,987 of record OZ024818.1, on the reverse strand, counting down.
AATGTCAATGTAAATTTGAGGAATTTATAGACGAACTAGATATTTTCGTTTGATTTATAACTGCAGCTAAGATTGTTCACTTCCAGAACAACCGTAAAAATACAGCATTTATGAAATTCGTCTTCCATAAAAATAGAATTGAAAAAAGTATTATTCAGTGAAGCCCAGCAATTTCTACTCTCTCTTGACTGCAATAAAGTAAAATGCGAGAGGAGCGTTTTATGTAGGCTTGACGGGTAGTCAGTGGGTAAAAGGTAAAAAAAATACTGCAAGTTTTACTCGTTTTGGGAGTATGTTCAAATAGTAAGAAGGTTAATGAATAAATTCACAGAATAGCTTCGAAGCTTCTTGCCGTTACTGAAATAGGAAGCGACAAGTTTCGATTATAGTTTTCCTGGAAATCGTTCTACCTATATGGCCTTATTTTATAAAGAAATTATTTATTAAGTATTTGAACATTTATTTAGTTGTCCTTATCATGTGTAATTTAAGTTTATCATGTATGTTGGAAAGGTAAGTTAATGGCAGCGGTCCAGCTGATGGTAAATGGATCGTGAGTGTGGTGTATTCTCCACGGCTCGAGAAATTTAAAGAGTGCACAAATTATTGATGAGACCTCGTGGCTTAATTTATGGATCCTCCTTTAAGGTGCCATATTTTTCCTTGTGGTATACTTTCTTATACTTGTCTTATACTTTCGGGCTGGGGCTTATAAAAAAAATTAGTATAAAGTGTACGACAACGGCATCTTATGACGCAAAGTTTCGTCACTCCGTGCAACGAATTTTTCTGTGGCGTTACAAGTTTGCCGCACAAAGCGTTGACGCCGCCGCGTCTTCTTGTTCGCAAGTAGTTGTGGTTTTGTTTCTGAGGTTATTGTATCGTGATTGAAAGTTTTCTAAATAACTAGAAACGAGGACGTTGAATAATCATTTTTTAGAAGATATGCCAAGAAATGCATGTCCGGAGTGCGTATTTAAACAACCACGTTCAGTACGTTTCCGAGTCAGCGACCAAATCGAGATAGTTTTCCAATGACTAAATGGCCAAAAACCAATAGTACAATACGAAATGAGTCGGCGGATGCGGATGCCCTGGAAAAACAGGGATCTACGACGACTTTCAATGGACCAGCACCCAGAGTTTCTCTGGGGAACGGCATGATTGGAGCGAAAGTTGAGAAGTGGATGGACTCCATGTATCAACGAAGATGGCAGGAGTTAGTCACCTGCAAACAAGCTCGGAATGCAATGACTAGCCCCTAGCAGGGAAGTGAAAAAGGTACTCACTTATAAACGGAGTACGCTAAGCTGGATAACTGCCTTGATTACAGGGCATGGTAATTTTAAGGCTCAGCTGGCCAAGATGAAAATCGTGGAAGATGACATTTGCAGGCTATGTCTGGAGGAAGCTGAGACGGCAGCACACATTGTGTGCGAATGTCCAGCACTGGCTAGCACGAGGTTGAGGATCACAGACAAGTACACGATAAGTGTGGAAGTCATGAGTGAACTCAGCCTTAAAGAAATGCTAGCAATAACACAGGAATCAGTGATGAAGAGAGAGGTCGATAATTATCAGTCGACATCTGGAAATCACTGATGATCGGGAGGGGCGAAAAGGGACTCAAACATTAGTGGTCTGCTTCGGTTATCCCTCGGAATACAATTTATTTTTACGCTGGCACAGAATATATTATATGTATGTACAAACATATAGTACTTCCTTCCGTGCATTGCAAACTTGATGACAAACTTAATATACTCTTTCAGTGAAGGGTATGAAAATGTAATATGCATGTGACGTTAATGAACTTCAACTGAAAACAGTACACTTATAAATTAAAAAAAAAACGTTATCGCGTTATCGACTCTATCTTATCAGTATGCTACATCTTTTTATCGTATATTAGCTTCAGTGTGCTCTACTCTTTCATTTAATCGAAAAATCAATAACACCTGAACAATTTCCAGTGCCACATGGATTAACTCCGCGCACCATTATGATTCAAACTTCAATCAACAGTGAAACGTTAATATTAACCAGGGATAACTATTTTTTATTATGTATCCATAAAAAAAAGTCTCATAAAATAATTTACCTACCGCCTGGTAGGAAATTCCTCATTTTTTCCCATTCCATTTGTTTTGTTAAAAAGCGAGACCATACAAACAAACAAAAAGGTCTGTTTAAACATATCATATTCGACTGGTAAAATAATCGATCAACTGAAGTAGTTTTGGTGTATAGTGTTAAAGACATGAACACACAGAATATTCAAATAACAGCCATGCGTACTTTGTTTGTACAATTTTCTAGTAAATCGTTACTATTCCTATAACGGATATGGTTGATAGCTTATCTGAAGATTGAATAGATCTGACTATTTATTGTTCATTTGTTGTACCGCCACACCACCACAATGAATTAAAATTAATGTTCGCACTCTTATTATCTAATGGAAATAAATAGCTGACAAACGGATAGAATTCGCAATTTATTAAGTAGATTTGACGTGATGATAGTAAGGAAAACATAAAAATCATACAGACTTTTGTTAAAGTGGGTGTTTACTGCATTTTTTTAGCATATCGTGGGAGGAGGAATTTCTTCTAGTTTTGAGCCCGAAACATGAGTCTGCCTGTCTGCAAGACAGCGATATTCGACATTTTTCATCAAAGCGCGGAATTCACGCTTATCATACTTATCCTCAAAACAGTTCGCATCGTTTCAGATGCAAGCTGTCGTTTCTGTGAGACCGATGGCGAAACCCCAGAACAAATTCTCTGTGAATGTGAAGATCGTGCTTGCCGTCGAACTGTTGGCTTCGGCATTGCCTACCCCATGGCCGAGGACGTAGTCTCGATCAAACCCGTCCATCTCAGTCGATTTATCGAGATGAGATTGGATCAACAGATTTAGTCCTGCTCTCCAGGTCCGGGCCTAGCACAATATACTTATTTTCGCAGTGCTTTTGGATGTTTAATGGGCCACGGCCCACCTATCTATCTTGGGACAAGAGATGCATTCTTTGCCTTAAGCCTTTTTCCAAGTGTGAGTGTGGGTCAATGGATAAGTCGTATATACCTATACACATACTCGCATGTAAAAAAAAACTAAAGGCAAAAAACATAAGTGACCAAGAACATCTTTTAGCCACTCTAAACGCGCCCATTAATTTAAGTATTTTCATGGAATTTCAAGAGTTAATATCAATATCATAAGCACAGCTACTGATCTTGAAATTTCTTCCCCAAGAACACATTAATCACCTGGCGAAGTGCCAGCATGAAAAAGGTAAAAATACTATGTACAAGTATGTATTTTTGAGCGCTGAAAGAAAAAGTGGTGAGCACTCTAGTATTGGCCGTGATTTGATCGTGACATGAATGATTCTCGTTTATATTTGTGCAATAAGAAATGATTGTCATTTCGACCGTTTGTACTTTTCCTTTTCAAAATTTCTATTGAATTTGAATATCGATCTGTCTGTTGATCAACAGCCCAAATGGAACAATTGCTTCGATTGATGGGGCGGGGCAGAGGTGGTGGTGGCTCGTCAATAACCAATAAATGGAAAAAGTTGGGAAACGGACCGCGACGGCAGTTTAAACTTGAGATCTGGGCAAAGAGAAAATTGTGTTTATTTTGGCGATGACAGCATGGAATACGAAGCACAATCTCTCCTCCACCTTTTTTTTTTGTTGCCTGGTTAACTAACAACAATCGCACGGTCTGGATCAACAATATTCTCTCATCTATTTATTTACTTACCTGGTGAACGCAATTCGTATTTTTAGATGTGCGGAATTTTAAATCACCGTGCTTTATCGCACGCTTACAGTCGTTCCTGCTATCATGCAGAATGTTTAGACAGATAATTTGATGTGACTGTGGTGTCTACTTGATTAGGGCGACGCGACGGGTAACCACTGCTACTACACATTATTTTCAATTGCAGGTTTTGGAGGTATCTATGTGCATATGTAGTACGTATGCTTAGTTCATTCGTATTCGCAATTAATAGCTATCAATTGGCATGCCGATGATCCCAATCCTAAATTGGTATCTTTTTTCCGATAAACTACTGTATTCTGATATATAAAATAGACAGGAAGTCAATTCCCAAATTCCAATCACGATTTTTTTCAACTGGATTTGATGAAATTTATTGATTATTATCATGGCTGGAACAAGCTAATGACGCAATGGCTTACTAATGAGTTTATGTTTATTGGATTGTTCCCATCTTCGAAACTAGCAGAAAACCCAATGGGAATTCTTGATGAATTTGTTTTGATCCGGATCACATTTTCCGAATCATCATCGAGCCATGCGGTGAGTACGATTCTCTTTTTCATTGATTTCAAGAACACTTTCAACATTGTAAAGCGGGATTCAATATGTGCGGCTTTGCACAGCAGAGGCATCCCTGAGAAGATTTTAGCTATTATAAAGGCAACCCACTATGGCGCGAAATTTCGCATTTTGCATAAAGATAAGGTGCCGGGGGTTTTTGAGATCCGGACCAAGCTGGGCTTGTTTCGCTTCCTGGTACTGTCTGTGCTCTTGTATGGGAGCAGCACATGGAAAGTTTCCGTAAAGGTTACCAGAAAGCTGAGGACTGTGTGACTTTATCTAGTCAATATGCAATCGAATGTGCGCGTGGTACCGTTGATTATGGCACATGGATAAGGATATCACCACAAACCACCTGATGATACTCTTCGAGTATTTCATCAACTACTCGTTCTTAATGAGTACCTCAAAGATAAGAGCATATTAGAAAATGTCGTCAGCTAACTCATTGGTGAATAGTTTGATATCTACTCAATTTTCTTCTTTACTCTAAAAAAAAATGTAGTGCCGATGGCATATCCCCTCCTCCTAGAAGCTATCTACGCCACTAATGTTCACCGAAAGTATTTAATGAAATAACTTTCCATATCTGACTGAACTATAACTAAACATTGACCATGCTTATTTTGATTTTAAACAAAATTTCAATCCAAACTTTCGACAAATATACATTTCATCTAGGACACCCTGAAAAAAAAATGTCCCAGGAAAATATATCCACGTCCATGGCAAACTTAGGCATTCATTCTCTGGGGACCAGAAAAAGTAGTAGTATCAAGAGTTCATATACTCTTAGGTAGGTACGTAAAACGCGAAGCATGGAAAAAAAGGTCCACTTCCACTTTCATGGACAGAACCCTCAATTGGATAGTTGGCCGGCAAGGCAATTAGTTCGTTATTCTGCAAGTTAACCAAACAAAAACTCAATGGCAAGATACATATTGGCAAACGTTCCCACTTCCCACCATCATCTTCATCAGTGTATGATGGTAATATGACCGTATTTTAGATGGAATGAGTAGTATAGGCAAAAGTTTATTTGAAACATTACGAAATACTCGTAAATTTCAAACAAACATATAACTGTTTAAAATTGGGACATTTGAGGAGGAATTTTAATCGAAACTATATGGGTAGAGTTATGGTTGGGTAATAAAGAGTGCGGTTGAAATTTTTACCGGATAATGGCTGACTAATGGTCTATTTAAAAAAAAAGGTACTTTAAAGGAAATTGAAATTTTGTGGCTTGGTAATACGGTCGTATATCACTCACTCTAGGGGTCAAAGTAAAGTAGTATAATCCAAAAACTAAGGCCGGCCATATACGTTCAGGTATCCCTGGACAGGTCTACCGTAATGTGTGTTGTCTTCCTTCCTCCATTGTACTTGGTTCTAGGCAATAGGATCTACCTGCCTCCACGAATTACCCAGCGACGCATACTCTTCCACCACACATTGGCGCCATAAGTCTCTAGGACGCCCCCTGTTCAGCCTCCAAGCAAGCATTGCAGTTAACACTCTTCCGCAATGTGTGACCTATCCACTGCCAGTTTCGTCTGCGGTCAGTTCATCGAATGGCATCTGACCCATACGCTGATCAGCTCTTCATTTGATATTATTTCAGGAGAGAAAATTTTAAAATTCGACGAAGAAATGTATTTCTGGTAGCACTTATGGAAAATTTCGATCTGCTGTTTCCATACAACAGCACAGACAATACTACGGAGCGAGAAAAGCCCAGCTTGGTCTTAATACTGGGATAACGTTTTGACACCATGCCGAATGCACATTTAGCCTGGTTGATACGACGAGTAGCCCCATTTTCGGCAACAAGGTTACCTAGGTAGACGAATCGGTCCACCTTCTCCACAAGCTGTTCATTGATACTGATGACATAAGAACGAATAGGATTCCTTCTTCTTCGCAACGGCAGGCTAAGAAGAGTTTTGTTGATGTTAATCCTTAGCCCAGCCTTGCTTGCCCCCCTTCTCGAGATCTAGAGTCATTTTACTCAGAGTTACTGCAGAGTTACTTTTGAATAAGTGGTATTGGTGGGGATGTAGAACGACGCTCGGCAGATGTAGTTCAGCAACTGGCTGTGTCTGTTGCCGAATGGATGCATGCGATGCGCCACGCCCAAATCGACTCCGATGCGCCCCTTTTCGCGTAGCCCAACAGGTTTTATGTCAGGTAAGAGTCCCATCCGGCTATGGAGCTGCAACCTTCATACCCGGTTGGTGGATGAGTTACACTCCGTGGCTCTCAACGACCTGAGCTCAGAAAAGCGGTTTAGAGCGGCCTGGGGCCTCGCTCGGATCATCGGCGGCTCTCCTCGAGAGATAGCACCGCTACCCTCTTGTTCGGGTGGTGTTGTGTAGTTTAGTGGCATGATTTCATTTTCGTGTGACGAAGCTGCGACCTTCACACCTGATTAGGGAATGAGTTACATTCCGTGGCCTCCAACAACCTGAACTCAAATGAGTTCAGTTTTGAATTTAAATTTGTTTAAATGCTAGTAACATTGAACCCCTAAGATTCAAATAATTTGGTTTAAATAAGGACAACTTGATCGTACTTTTCATCCACCGCAATCCCAAGTCCAAAACGACTTTCCTTGACCCTGTTTCCTCTCAAGCGAAATTTCTCCCACAACAGGCAGCGCATTTCTGAAAACAACCATTCAGCTCAACGACCAAAATTGTTGACGAGAAATAAATCAATCCAGAAAGTTTCCCCCAATTGACATTCTAAAAAAAACTCTAATTACTCATAATCCAGAAGAGCAGCCGTAAATCAAGCTCATGTTGCGGCGCCCTCTTGAAAAAAAAATCAAATAAATTGTCCAACATTTTTCAGAATCCGGTCGAAATGTATCTTTTAATTAATGTTTACTTTCGTTACATTAGTTTCGGTTACTGTGTTTTTTCTTCTCCTTCTTTTTCCGTCAACGGCAAGCAACAACTACCATCTACCAATTAATAACTCATCTAGCACTTATCTGACTAATTGGACAGCCTCCTCAAATCATTTTAAGATTTTAATTTTTTTTTTGCCCTTAAGAGTAGATATGTTTACAACATATTATGTTATAATTCTCTGAAAATTATTAGATACAACTTTTCATGATTTTTTTTTGGATAAGTATTACACATTGTTGTTTTCAATAATCTTTGGATTTTTTCCGTCTTTTTTTGTTGAATGTGGTGTCAAAATTCCGAAGCAATTTTTTGACGAGAAACTAAAAGCGGGTTTTGCCTTCACCTGCTGACTGTATTCGTACGTTTTTCAAGTGAGCACTGGATAACATGGGCGGCCTTCAATAGGACGCGAATTTTAAGTTTCTAAGTTGATGATGAGGCGAACAACATGTAGGTATGTATGTAATCGGGTTTTTTTTTGCCTAGAAGAAGTTGAGGTACCTTTCAATTTTAACGCTGCCGATGAAGATAAATAGTGTGAGATAAATGGTTGGAGGAAACATGTCAGTGGCGCGACGCCAAGAGTTTGGATGAACAGACGAACTTTTTCCACCTCAGAATTGAGTTTTTCGGTTTTCAGAAGCAAGAATTTTTTTTATGTGTAGCATATTGATTTCGTCACAAGGAAAAAATGCTGTACCTTAAAGGTAGGTTCCGTAGGTATAGCAAAATACAGGGTGTCAACCGCATCATTTTTAAGGAAGCGTTATTCTTCAAACGGTAAAACCATTATTCTTTAAATATCACGTCGCCAAATGGCCATTCGTGAGGCTATCTATTCCCCCAAAATGTCAGGAGGGAGCAGGTTAAGCAGCATGTTCCAGGCTGCAGAAGGAGTAGTCCTAAGAGCCCCAGTAATAGCGATGCTAGCCAATCTTTGCACCTTTCCCAGCAAGCTAAGATTAGCCTCTGTACTCAGAGCAGTCAACCAAACAACAACCCTAAAGGGTATTGAGCGTAAGACCGCTACATGAAGCCAGTGCAATATTATAGGTTGAAAACTCCAGCTTATACCGATAGCTTTCTTACAGGAGTAGTACCCTCTCCTGTATATTCGGCTTCCATGATAATAAAATCTCATAAGCAAGTGAATACCGATATTCCAATGAAGGGAATCATCGACATCAACTCCACGGCAAAGTGAAAATATCTGGCTTCACAGCACAGTTCCCCCCAGTTAGAAAGAAAAACAACTACGCTACTGAACTATTTCAACAATGAGACTAATATCAGCAAATCCCATCCATTTTCGACACAGGCCCATATCCAGATACTGTGATTTAAATTCTATTTTAACTTTTTTTTTCTTTTTGGGCTATGCGGACACTATGACTTTGGGTTCAAATTCTTGAACTTCAGTATAATTTTAAGGTGAATTCCTAGAGAATTTATATTCTCCCATAGCCAGTACGGGGGAAAATAGCTGAGATAATTTTGTCAGCAACCAATTTTTAACATGATGTATTAAATGAAGCAATGGTTAAGGCCGTTTGCAAATTTCTCTTTCCGTATAGTAGGTACATAGTACACATTTAAGAAGTGTGATGAAATACGCGATATCTTTGAAATAATCATGATGGTAGGATAAAAAAAAAACAGAATTCCCACCGAGTAAATTATATTTAATCATGTAAAAGTTGGCGGTTGCCATTGCGGCAGTTTGCTTGTTAACAATTATTATTAAAAAACATTGAATTTAAATTTGTGAAGTTTGCTTGAACTTGTACATTTTTTTTTTTTTTTTCGCTTGAACACTTTTATTTCTTCTCCAGATCATTATGATTAGAAAAGGTGAAGCACTTTTTTTTTATACTGTACACGTGCACTCCTATCTAGATCTAATCTAACAATAGAAGATAAACAATTTGTACATAAATTTGGCAGACAATTATCAACTGCGTATCTGTAATAAACGTTTTATACGAATCTTTGAGGTAACACACCTGAACTGAGTATTGCCTGTTGCCAAATGCACTTTTGATTCATGTTTCGATGACTTTGTCGAAGTTATGAGTCACACAGTACGTGCATAGATGTTATAAGGAAAGTTGTAGGTGTCTATGTATCTTTCACGTATCGTAGACAACGGCGACGGTTTGTGCTTATTTTTAAAAATAGCGCTTGTTGTCAGTAATGTAAATATATTCTTAACATTTTTATTTTAAGCGTCCGGCTTTATGAATTTTTCAAAATAATGCGCAATTTAACTGAAGTAGAAATGTTGCACATTTTAATACATAGCTGCGTTTTGGCGAACTTGATAGAATTAAAGTTAATGACGGTAACAGAGATGTCAAGTACTGTATACCGGTAAGTGGAAGAGAGAATGTCGCTGCATCTGACAGTATCTTTAGATGGAATTTTTTTTTAATTGTGCATATTAACTACTTCAACTCCGATTTTCCTAAAATTTTAATATGTTGTTCTCCTGATGATGCTGGTCAAGACTGTTGGGCTCGGAAACCATTTCTTCACATAGTTTTCTAATGTTGAAAATGTATGGAAACACTGGTATTAGACTACTTTAAAATAACAGGCGCAACAGTACAATTTTTGACAAAGGCCTCGAGATGAGTTACTACTCAATTGCCCTAACCCTTTGTGGGGCATAAATTGGTTTCAGAGAATGCAGTTGCCAGCATGCACCTCCTGCACATCCATGGCCACGAACGTTGTCGTGGACGGGATTCGAACCCGAAACGCCGGTAGTCAAACATGAGACTGATGCCTCAACACACTGCGCTACCGGTCGCCCCGAGATAAGTTAGCATCATCTCATTTACTAGATCATGACGGTGTGTTTCGTGCAGAGGTGTGTGATCGGCAACACGCTCAACCGAAATATTTGCCTATATTGGGTAACAGCTAAGTGGGCTCATAGTCCGACACGTAAATCCCCTTTTTTATCGAAGAATACTACATTCAGTAGGAATCAATCCGGGGCCCAGTACATAGAAGACGAACGTGCTAACCGCCATCTGGACTAATACTACTATTAGACTACCTCGTTCAAAGAAAATGGCATCATCGCGTAAATAATTTGCAATTTGCATCCAGAGCGAGCGAAGTGAGAGTTCATGTTTGTGCAATACTGAAGGTTGTGAACACTTAAGCGCGGAGCCCACACATGAGACTATTGTAAATGAAGTAACGAGGGTTTACTGTACTCGTAATGTTTGGTTAAAGATGCCTGAGATAAATAAGAAACAAAAAGAAAACATAATCTTACAATGCCACTTCTACTAGCACAATAAAATCATCTTTAACAAATACATATGTCTAAAAATGCAACAGTCATTTGTATTGCCCATTTTAACGAGCATGCAAGTAAGTTTGCATCTATCCAGACGTACATTTGTGCATTTGAATAAAGTTATTGGCAAGGTTTCCTTGACATTACTCTTGGCACTCTAGTCCATTTCCCTGTCTGTCTGTACGACTGTCTACCAGGGTACTAGAAGTACTCATCTATTGAAATTTGCATTTATGTACGAATATCTACGAATCTGCAGCCACCATGCATATGTAAAAATATCAAAGCCGACTCAAGGCTATTATTTGCATATATTCGTATTATCCCATCATCATATGGAATATATTTTCCAATAATTTCCCATACTTAGTAACAAAATACCGATATAACTACGTCATAAGAACTGCAACATGCGGTAGAGTTGGTCGAGATTTAAATAGTTTAAGTTAAATTACCATAAATATGTGAGATATGAGAATATTAATTCGGATGCAAATTGATAGTATGTATACTGTTTTACTCAAGATTTGTTGGAAAAGGCAACGAATTGAATGCAGAGTGATCAGCCTGAATGTAGGAAATCTGTAGTCTGAAGTCCTATTGGCATAATGTAAAGGGTGTCCCAATACTGATTTTTCCATTGAAATTGTCAAACACACCTAAAAGTCAAAACCTTTTTTGTTTTCTGTTTCGACATTTCTTATCTTGAGTTCATTGCGATTTGAACCATGTACCGGTACACCGTCGAACAATGCGTAAAAGCTATCGCAGCCTATTATGTAAATTGACGTTAAAAAAAAAGTGTCCATCGTACTCATTTCACTATAGAACTGTCATCGATATGTCAAATGAAATTAAATTTGACTAGCGAACCCAAAAAAATTAGTTTAATCTTCCACTTTTGTACGAATGCAGTGCTAGCCACAGAAAGCGGACTACTTCATCGTCCCCCATAAGGTACGATTCTGTTGGAGCTGCGGCAAACGATAAAATCGGCGATACTAGCGAACCGAAAAAAATGCATACATACTATAACAAAGACCTGTTGAAGCAGCGCGTTTATTCTCTCTTTTGGAACAAAAACAGAAGCTGCTCCCCTGGTCACTAAAAGGATTGTATAGGGTAAAATAGGAAAATACATATTTGTTGCCCTTCTTCGTGAAAAAATGCATGATAGGTCCCATTCATAGTTTAACAAGAAAAAAAAAAAAAATTCCGCATTAATTTCGTGGGAAAAAGAAGATGGCACAAAGAATGGCAATCTGACAAAAAATTCGGAATGCAGACCTCGAAGTTCTACTTAGTGCAGTGAAATATTCGGCCAATCCAAGGTCATTGTATTGCAGTAGTAGTAGCTAAGCGGCCGAGTCAGTCATTTTTAAACTCCCAATCCTATACATTCGTATTTCCACTTTGCCGCATAAATGCGTCCATACATCAAATCATAATCTGCACATTTTTTTTTTATTTAGCCCAGGTATTCTTCCATAGTCTTCATAGTAGTGTGGCCGTTGCAATATGATTTCACTACACATGTTAATGTCGTATTTTATACGACTATCACCTTCAATTTATAAATACATTTAGTTAAAATTAGATTTTTTTATTCACTCTAAATCTCAGACCGATCTAAATGGCATTTATTCTAGAGGCAAGATTAATTGTCTTATTTCAAATTTCGAAACTTATTTTTATGCGTTTCGTTCTCTCTTTCATTTTGTTCGTCCAATAATTTTATCCAAAATTTCATGGTTAGATATTTTTGATTTAGGTCTTGTAGCTGTTTTTAGGATTGCCCAATGACACATGCATGACGTGACTTAATGTGTTTTGAATGAACTAAGGTAAATCGCGGCATGTTCGTGAGATTTTGATGAAATTATTTTCGGAACTTGTAGTCCGGTTGGCACAACGGTTAGCAGGTTCACCTTCTATGCACTGGGACCCGGTCCGATTCCTACTGATTGCAGTAGTTTTCGATAAAAAAAAAGGATTTACGCGTCGGACTATAAGCCCACTCAGCTGCTCAATGAGTACCCATTACTCGGTTGAACGTGTTGTTGATCACACACCTCTGCACAAAACACATCGTCACAATCTAGACAATGAGCTGATGCTAACTTACCTCGAGCGAGAGGTGAAATCAGTAGCAAAACTTTGCTTCCATCGGGTATAAGCGCAGCGGATGTCATATTAGAGGGCACAATAAGTAATCAAAGTACCAATCTGCAACTAAGCCTACTAGGATCTGTCGATACACAATAATTAAAATATGCCTGAAGCCAGATAGAACCGCATAGTTATCAAGCAGAGGCAAATATTAGCACCCAATGTGGGACTGGGCATGTATGTAATTTGATTCGTACTAAATCTTGTAAGTCTACAGTAATAAAAACTAACGAACATCAATGCGTTTCAGTATTTACCCTCTAGTAGCTCTAATTACGAATCGTCAGTGCTCTCATTTATAGCCAAACTTAATAAAGGTTCCAACACATTCAAGGTCAAGTTCTCCTTCTATACCACCTGGTTCCACTGAAATTCAAAATATACCGCCATTAGCAGCTATTACACGCAGATTTCCACGAATACCGGGAAGGAAATTCTTCAGTTTCACATTGTCTTGCATGCTGTTTTCCTGTGGACTCTCTTTTTTCGCGGTCATCCGTTTTTTCCGCTCATTTAACAAGAAATAATTACCATCAACTACAATACGAAAAAAAACCTGCTACCAGAAACTCATTCTGATATTTCTTTTTCTGATTCGTTTCAGTCAGTCCAGTTTTTCTCATCCTAGAAAGAACGTCAGTGATGGTGACGGCTCATCACAATGGCTCCGTTTTCTGCTTTTAGTCTGCAATTGTAATTGCAACGACACGCAACGAATGAAGTCTTGAAATTGTAAGTTTTCGAAGAATTGGACAACCTCATTTAAATTATATCTAAGTACATACATACATCACATCACATATCTGATGATAAACGTCTTATTCGTGTGAACGTAGAAGGCTAAGAAAATGTAAGTTAGGATATAGCAGTAATATTCTAGTAATACATTTATAATGGCATCATTTTCTTTGATATTTGTTAGTTTTGCTGTACTATATTTAAACGAAGCACGAGTATCTTCCCTTGCAAATACTGTTGTATTTGTTCTGATTCTGTGTGCTGAGAAAATTTCGGTCACGGGTGGCTAGCATTTAAGTATTCAGTTCAAGAACACAATTATTTTTTGAGGAGCCTATCCGATTCTGCAGTTGTGAATACTTGTAACCGATCAAATTTGTGTAGGATGACTTGGAATTTTAGATGAAGACATTAAGGTAGAGGTGGTTGTTTCTAGATTGCAGTGCAATTACATGTGACCACGATCAAATGATATGGGTACGTATAGGTATGTATGTATACGTACTTCGTATGAAAGCAAAAAAGGAAAATAAATAGCGTAAATAGGAGCGGAAAATCCAATGAAACGCCAATTTGCATTCATGCCCATTAAGTAAAACTATCGCTATTATTATTCTGTAAAGTTGGGTAATTTGCTATTCGTACTCACAAAACACCTTTCGCATATTCTTAGAATTGCTGAATTTGGGTCCCCGCAAACTTACCTGAAAAAATAAGAAAAAAATGTTTAAAATAATGGAATGTAGCTGCATACAGGATATTGATATCCTCTAAAAAAAGGTGGTAATAGTATATTTCCCTAATTTCAATGAATACCCCCTGTACCCCAAAACATGAACCCAACAATTTTCGCAACATTAAACACTCTATAATGCCCATTCAGAGTACATTTCCCTTTTTGAGCGACTTCCAAAGTAATGTGGTAATGTGGTTTCATTATCAATTAATATACTTTTCGATATATATTGTAGCGTTTCCAGGTCAATTAAGCAAAATTTCGAGAGAAATAGATAAATTTTCGGATCAAATACATAACATTCCGGATCAAATAGATAATTTTCCGGATCGAATAGACAGCTGTCCGGATCAAAAAAATTTCCGAATCAAATAAATAAGTTTCCGGTTAAAAAAAAAATAAATTTTCAAATCCAAAGTATAAATATCTGAATCATCATCGTGGCGCGACAGCCCGACGTCGGGTCTTGGCCGCCTGGATAAATAAATAAATTTCCGAATCAAATAAATAATTTTCCAAGTCTAATCTCTTAATTTCCATATCAAAAAAGAAATTTTTCAAATGAAATAAACCAATTTTCAAGTCAAATAGGCAAACTTCCATAGCAACGAAATTGTCTAAAGAAATGAATTCATAAATCAGCTAATTTATTTCGCAAATAAAGACATTCTAGACAACCATTACTCATTGTAAAAAAAAACAAAGTGGATGTCACCTCAATTAGGCCTCTTCCTAAAACCAGTCCACCGGATCAAAAATAGTCTTCTATTGATACCAGTCCGGAGATTCCCAAGCATCGATTTCGAAAAAACCGAATCATAAAAAACCGGCTTATGGTAAAAAAAAATTCGACTCATAACCGGTAAAAAAAAACCGACTCATTAAAAAACGGATTCGCCGAAAACCGACTCATTAGCAACCGTATTCAAAAACCAACTCGCTAAAAAGCGACCGCCTCATGGTTAAAAAAAACGAGTTAAAAACCGACTCATTTAAAAATCAATTCACCAAAAACCGACTCATTAAGAATCAAGTACTCGAAAACCGACTCAGTAAATACCGACCGGCTCAAGGTTAAAAAAAAAACAGGTAACGGATAACGGGTACCGGAGGACGAGGGTTGGTATGGCCGTGAAGGCCTATCGGACAGCAAGTGTCAATGAACCACTCTCCGAGGACCACCTGTGACGTGCGCTGGCAGACCAGCTCAGCCGTCGGAAGTAGTGGGGCGGGAAAAACAGTCACCGGCCTCCTCCATTATCAACCAAGAAAGATATCGCAAGTCTGCCCGTTACTCCCAGAAAAAAAAACGCGAAATAAACTATCAAAAAGAACGAGATACAAAAAGAGAAACCTAACTGTGACGACGAATGTCAAATTCCCAAAAATACGAAAAAAGCACAAAGGGCTTCATCAGCCAAACTACAAACAGGCACAGGGCCGAAGATATAACGAAGACGGTTAAAAAAACGTATTCACCGAAAAACTGACTCATTACCAACCGAGTACTCGAGTACTCAAAAACCGACTCATAAAAAAACCGATTCATCGAAAACTAACTCGTTAAAAACTGACCGGCTTTAAGAAAAAGCGAATTAAAAACCGACCCATTTAAAACGGATACATCAAAAACCTGTGAGAAAATCATCGAGTATTATTTTATACAGTACGAAACTATTCAGAAAAAGATTTTAGCGTTGGATTTGGTATGTGGTGGGTCCACACTTTCAATCATCCAAAGACATGCGTCCAACACATAATCGATGAAATTTTTGTGACACTCGGCTTCATTGTGCACACCAACTTGATACATATGCGTCTGTAGCTTAGCCCGGTAACGCACCGGGCACTTTTTGCTACTCGAAACACGGTCGTTTTTAGTTCAAGCTCTACAACGGGACAAATAATTTTTATTCTCAAATTCTCCTTTATTGAATTTCTCCAAGCTTAATGGTTTCGTAGGGATAGAAGCACTCATCAGGTCTTGCATCTTTGCAGCTATCCGTTTGCAAGACAACCACGAAAGTGTGAGAATTATGTTAGTGCAAGCCGTGAAGGCGTGATTTTATTTGAAAACTCGAAAGTGGAGGTCTAGATGGTGTGAAGCACTTTTATGAGCTCATCGGAGGGGGTGGAGAGAGGTTGAGAAGTGGAGATATTTGTTTCCTGGCAGTTTGTCCCATTGTGGGGTTTGAACCACAAACGACCGTATTTCGAAAAGAAAAAAAATTGTCCGGTGCGTTACCGAGCTAAGCTACAGACGTATACTAAATTGGTGTACAAAATGAAACCAAGTCACAAAAATTACCATTTCACTGAAAAATAATTCGCCCTTGCACATTGCAAGACCATTGAATACATTGAACATAATCAATGTTGCTATTCACAATAATTAGGCGACCGCTAGCTTAGTGCGTGGAGGCGTCAGCCTCATGTCTATGGTCGTTCAGGGTTCAAGCCCCGTCTACGACTTTCGTGGCCATGGATGTTTGTGTTGTTTTCCCCTTGTGGTGCGGTACGTAATAATAAGCCACATCTACTTGTCGCAGGAAAGCAGCTAAATGGGAGCAGGAGGTGCATGCTGACAACGTGCATTGCCAAATTGAAGCTGCTGCACAATCTCATTGACTCTTTGCAGAAACATGTTATTGTGTACACATGCGCTGTTCGGAAGGGGCTTGGCGACCTCCACCAGTACTTTAAGCATGCAACATGATGATTGCATTGCGTTGTGGGTATAAAAACGGCCAATTAAGCGAACCAAACGCTAATAATAATAAGGAAGAAGCATGATAAAACCCATTGAACTGGGATTCAACAGTGTTTGAAAGTATGTTATATGTGCCATACTCGTAGTAGGCGAACCATGAAGTGCGCAAATCGCCTTCAAAGGAAATACACCCACCCCCATGTAATTTTATGAACGGGTACTTTCCAACTCACATACTTACAAACAAATCTAAGGAACACAACCGAGTCCATCAAACTGGAGTCAGTCAAACATTTAAGGATAATTATTTTTGCGATCGTGCCTAATTGCCAGCCTGTATCGGTTATAGCATTACTAGTTCAAGTTCAAACATTTCTCAGACAAATATACAATTGTGCAGACCAAATAAATCAATTTCCGGATCAAGTAAATAAATGTCCAGTTCGTCCCGAACATTTTAAGATCTTTGATAGGACAGTTATCTCAAAATTAGTTTCGATGCATCATCGAATTTCACGATGCTCCTGCTAAAGTTAGCCAGCCTGCAGCATTTGAGATCCAATACGATCAAATGCGCAACTTTGAAAAAGGAGTAATAAGAAAAAAAAAATAACTGGCGCAACAGTCCAATTTGAACCATGGCCTCGAGATGAGTTACCATCATCTCATTTTCTAGATCGTGACGGTATGTGCAGAGGTGTGTGATCAGCAACACGCTCAACCGAGTTATTTACCCCATAAATGGGTGCTCATTTAACAGCGGAGTGGGCTCATAGTCCGACACGTAAATCCCCTTTTTCATCGAAAACTACCGCATTCAGTAGGAATCGAACCGGGACCAAGTGCGTAGAAGGCGAACGTGCTAACCGTTGCGCCATCCAGACTACCGAACGTGCTAACCGTTGCGCCATCCGGACTACATAGTGATAAGCTGTGTTGAAAAAGAATCTATTGTAATTTGGACTTGAAGACCGGAGGACATATGAATGTTATAATCCCCTGCAACTAGATTACTCGTAATACTACTCGGCAGTGGCGAGCTGAGTAAAGACAGTTATCACTTACAAAAAGTAAATTGCAGTTTACTACAAATCATACCCCCCGTGGTCCGTTTAGATAACTACATAGTACATACAAATCATAAATTCATGCGATATGCATTAAATGTGTGCAACAACGATCCACAATAAAACTGAAAAAAGAATAGTGACAATAAGGCTAGCACGGCTAGTTTTTTGCAATTAACTATACAATTACAATTTTATTAGTCACATTAACCTTATCACCACCCAAGTAGATGTCGCTAAACCAAATCTAAACATTGTGAGCAGTATATACTACGAATAAGTGAAAATTCCAAGAAATTCATGTGATACAATGATAAGAGCCTGTTTGCAAATTGAAAAATGTTGAATAATAACATGAAGTAAATGGGAGATAACCAGTACATATGTATTTATAAATTGTTCATTTACATTTCGCGCCCTAACTATTCATTTGCAAAAACTGTAGCAAGTAAAACAAACAACTACGAAAATAATAAATATGTAGAGGATGTCACTGGGGTTTTGTAATATTTTTACCTGAAAATTAACGTGCGCCTCCCTTGGGTTTGGGGTGTAGGAATAAGTCACAAAACCACTAATTGATAGAATCTGTATGCTAGCAACTTGCATGGAGGCAAGCAGACATACCAGTAACCCTGGCACAGAAGGTGTTTTTAGAACCAAGGTACCCCCTGCTGAATCAAGTGCGATTGAGGTCATCAGTAAGCACGTTGGACGTCACCATAGTTGATAGCTTGCATAGGTAGAATGAACTTTTTTATATTATATAACACGCGCACAAATTGTGTAAAAAAGAGTTCGGAAAGAGACCCAGTAGAAAAAAGTATCTAAGTGTAATTGTCGATAATTGCTGTCGTTTATCCAGCTAACAACTTGCCCAGACACTCTCAGCTGTCAACTGGCAGTTTTTTTTTAAATTCACAGCTCCACAAGGCGCAAAATGTATCACAAAATGGTTACGTACCAGATGCACAACAGTGCTGGATTCTCTGCGTCTGCGTCTACCCTCATGATGCAGCATACATTACCTTAAGTTGCATACACCCGTTACTGGGGATACCTTCCAATCCTTCCCTAGGAGGCAAATCCGATATTTGATCTCATCTTATACTAAACACTAGAATTTTAATAAGCATGTATGTACTTCGGATACGCATTTAGCGACCTAATAACCCGGACCTCAGCTAAGCTCAACATTTATGGGAATGAATGTGGAGATGAACTTGCAGGCAGGTTCATCCACTAATTCACAATGGCTTAGTGTCACCCAACACACACTGTCGAACTGGAGCATGGTACAAGTGGACCTCTTCACGTTTATGTGAAGTGTGTGCAAGGAACATGGATCACATGATCCATGTTCGTTGGTGTGTGTGTCTTGAGCTATTTGAGAGGACATTTGCACCAGGTTCGTGTTCAAATTCGACAGTGGTGATACTTATCGTCGTTTGGTGAACATAATATGAGACGTGTGTCAAGTCTACGAAACTCAACTACAACTCGAAACTTTTTAGAAGACGTGACGCCGCTTATCGTAGTGTAAATGCGCTTCTTGTATAAACATCATCGGGGTTACGTGCTACGCGTTTATTCGTCGCGTTTACGCTTTCGGGCGACTTGGAATCGTACGATCGCGTAAAATCGCAGCCATCTTGATTGTACAGGCCCGCTTGTACATTGAGGCAGGTCGTTGCAAGCAATCGTGATCGGTCATATGGGCTGTTCCCAGTTTTGGGATGTAGAAATATTTTTGGTGAAGATTTAGGGAATAGGTATGTATGTATTATTTTTGCCATAACAAAAATATGTAGCACCTTAAAAAGCTCTGTAGATATGGCAGTAGAGCTGCGGACCGTGATGGAAACTTAAATTGAAGTAAAAGGAGCTCGCAAGCAAGCAACACTGATCCCCACCCTTTGTGATCCAATAGGCAGGGCAAAGATTGAAAAACTTTCTAGATACTGAAGTTAGAAGATTTTCGGACCACAATACGTAACGTAAAACCACTCGATGAGTCTAACAACAAACACGTCGTATAACCTCAATTTGCATCAATTTTCCCTTCGCATAAGTGAATTCGAGCAATAATTTTCAGTACTTCCACATACTTATGTACACTCTTGACCCGTGAACGGGCATTATGAAAACACAACGACGCGCGCGTTGTCGTAAACCAGTTTGCTGTTTACACGATACGGGTATCGTAGAATTGATGCGCCCGACGGGTTTACCTCGTGTATTAGAGCATTAGTGTGAAAACACACCGCATCAGACAAAACGTTTTTGTCTTTTAAGACAAAAAAACGTGTTTCATTGCAGCACACACCAAACGAAACACAGTGAGACAAAACAAAACGCCTTTTTGTCTTGTTTCGTTTGGTGTGTGTTGAGATGAAACAAAATTGAATTTGCAACTTGCTTTAGTACCAATGTTTAATAAAATGAAATACTATATAGGTACAATAAACTTACAGTGGCGGACAAAAGTCTACGGCAGCACCTTATATTGGGGTTTTGGTTAATTGGGAGCTTTAATCAAAAATCCGTTGATGCACATTTTTTCAGTAACGTAAATATATTAATAAAAAAACGAAAACAAAAACTTTTTATAACAAACTTAAAGAGAAATCCATAAAAACATAAAAAATTGAATGGACAAAAGTCTACGGCAGTCAGTGCTGGCTGACTTATACATAAAAAATTTCCAACTGAACCTAACTGTATTTCTTCGAAATGTGTTTATTTGATCTTACTGCCATTCAGTACATGTGCGGCTGCAACTCTACTATAGGTTTACCGCTAGTTTCGAACTGTGAGGGCCGCAAAATGTCATCTCGAAAAGAAATTTCTAGTGATGACCGAAATTCGATCGTCCAGTATAAAAAACTGCTCGGGAATTGCGAAATAACTGAAACTAAAACGAAGTTCTGTTTATACCTTTATCAAGAAATTTTAAAGCAGTGGTTCCATTGAAAATAAGCCGCGAACTGGCCGACCGAAAAAGCTTTCACGCAGAGACATTAGTTCAATTTGAAAAGAAGTGAACAAAAATCCAAAAATAAGTGCTCCAGATTTGGCGAAACAAGTAGCTGCGGTAAGGAAAAAGGATGTCCATGCCAGAACAATCTCGAGAGCATTAAATTTTAATGGGTTTCAAAGCAGAACTTCACGTAAAAAAACCATTAATATCCGCAAAAAATCGACTTCTGCGGCTAGAGTTCGCCAAGGCCCATATCAACAAGGACAATGATTTTTGGAATCGAGTAATTTTTACCGATGAGTTTAAATACACATGTTCGGTTGTGATGGTCGCATTAAAATATGGAGGAAAAAGAATACGGCATAAGAGACCAAAAATTTGATTCCTACTGGAGGTAATGGTATGGTTTGGGGAGCCATAGCTGCATCTGAGGTCGGCAGCTTGGCTTTTGTTGAAACTACTATGGACCGCTATGTTTACAAGAACCTGTTGGAACAACATTTAAGGGCATCAATTGAGAAGTTATGCCTTGGAGGGAGCTGGATTTTCCAAAAGGACAATGATCCGAAGCACACAGCACTTTTCGTCAAGAACTGGTTGTTGTACTACGCTCCCAGGCAGCTGAATACGCCTTCCCAAAGTTCGGATTTAAACCCAATAGAACATGTATGGGAGCTTCTGGAGCAGAAAATTCGGAAATGTTGCATAAAAAATAAAAATTTGTTGAAGGAAGCGCTCATTACAGAATGGGAGAAAATTACATCCGCAGAAACTGGTAATTTAGTCGGATCTATGCCCCGAAGACTGCAAGCAGTAATTGATGCTAAAGGGGGTCCAACCAAGTATTAAGCCAGCAAATAATTTTAAAAATTCCAAAACGTTTAGTTGGAAATTTTTATTGTATAAGTCAGCCAGCACTGACTGCCGTAGACTTTTGTCCATTCAATTTTTTATGTTTTTATGAATTTCTCTTTAAGTTTGTTTTGAAAAGTTTTTGTTTTTGTTTTTTTATAAATGTATTTACGTTACTGAAAAAATGTGCATCAATGGATTTTTGATTAAAGCTTCCAATTAACCAGAACCTCAATATAAGGTGTTGCCGTAGACTTTTGTCCGCCACTGTACATTCACAATTCATTTCGGTTGCTATTTCTACCCATAGCTTATCAATTGCAAATTTATTAGCATGCTCCTTTTCTTTATAATTATAAATTGGGCTTCTTGCCTCAATTAAAAACAACGGCGTCGACGTCCATAATTTGCGACATTCTACATAAAATGACCAGCTATTAAGCGGAAACGAATTTTTGTTTCTGAAAGACAACTGGCCGTCTAGTGGCAACGAAACATGTCTTTTCTTGTCTTTTTGTTTCGTTTCATGCGGTGTGTGTTGCGCCTATTGCAATGTATGCAATTATCGACAACGACGTTTGTCTGAAGCATGTTTGTTTCATTCGGTGTGTGTTGATAATATCCAAAGCCATGCATTATCGACAACCAGTCATAAAACGCATCGAGACAAAAACGTTTGTTTTCTTTCGTTTTTTTTTGGTGTGTGCTGCCTGATAAGAAACAATGGTCGGTTTTTTCTTGAGACAGAAACAAACGTTTTGTCTTATGCGGTGTGTTTTTAGCCTTAGAGCCTACAGTCGCGTTGACGCGACTCGGGTAAAAATTTCGCGATCGCGTCCCGTGTACCAGAGCTTCACGTGTAAACACGTCGCGTTCACGCTCAACAGGTAGAAATTACGCGAACGCGTATACGCGTCCCGTGTATTAGAACCTTAATAGTGAATGAAATGTTAGATATTTCTTCTGCTGCGGGGAGGGGAACATAGGTAGAAGTTAAGGTATCACTTCATGTATTTTGGCATGGTATTACAGAACATACTCTTTACTTTTGGGGCCTGTTACGTATTCAAATCTGTTTGCGCGTTTTTTTATTTGAGTATCGTTCATTGCATCCAAAAAAGAGTGTCCCCAAAAATCATATTTTTTTCGGAACGAAATTTTGCATTCCAAACACTTTGTCAAGTCAATTATATATCAGCATCAGTCACAAACTTTGCACAGAAGTATTACAAAATAAGCTGAGTGATTCACGTTTGCTATTCTTGGATTTTATGAATAATAAGACGAAAAATACCGTCAGCGCATTTTATTTAATAGTCAGTGTCTTAACGAAATTAGCGAAAATATTAATGTTAATTGCTGACATGCCAAAAGTCGTTGGTGTTTGCACTTACAAATCATCAACTTTCTGGTAAACATTCGAGTAATAAAAATTAAAAAAAAAATCCTCATGAAAAAATATGGGCGAAAAGAAAAGCTGAAAATTGCCAAATTGCTGAATGAAATATGACCTGAAAACTGTTGCGGAGCTCATCATCAACGAAAGCAAAGGAGGAAATGAGAAATAATATATAAAGAAAAAACTCTCAAAACAAAATAATTTCATTTTCATTGGTGACGACTGCCAAAAAGCTGGTACAAAAATGTACTTAGTGGAATTAGCGTAGTCAAACGTTTTTTTTTTCTTAAAAAAAAAGCTTCGATCTACTCGTACACGGAGGATGTGACGAATACTGTGCGTTGTGGGGAGGATTTGCAGTAGAGTAAATTGGTCGATATTCTAATTAGCTTCATTGCAAATTTAGGTGATAGTATGTATGTAGCCAAAAACTGCTACCCAACGGGCATATTCGTCACGCCCCGTCGAAAACAGTGGTGGATGCGGGTGACGTCAACAATTTTTCGAAGATACGTCATTTGATACGATCAGCTTTTCTGCACACCGCTCGCAATTTGCTGGCAACCCCACTGCGTCGGGCACTCGAAACTGTCGGCTGCCTTTCGGAATTTTAAATTTTTTTTTACGAAATTACATCACTTGAAAGAATAACCCGGGAGCGGAGGAATTTGAAATATAGATATTTTTCTGTGGTTTTTAAATATATTTTTAAAAATAGACGACTACCAGCTATTAGCAGTTGTTTCTTCTTCACTCTGTCCAACGTTCAACATTTTATTTTAAATATTATGTGAGATTCGGGGATGAACTGTCCTTGACAGAAAAATAGCACTTCCAAGTAATTAAGAGTTTAGAACGAGAAACTTTACCAAATATCATCACTACAACTTCAATGCATGTTATGCGCATAGACTAATAAAATGTCCTTTGCGAAACTTTATCCTTTCCACTATGCAGTAATTTATTAAAGTCGGCCCAGACATAAATCTTACGGACAGAAATATCGCATCCAACACACCACTATAACCATTAGTTGAGATGGGATGACTGCCTGCACGATTTTCACGGAAAATTCGTCCGCTAAAAATAAACTCACCTTGAAAAGTTTTATCCACTAAGTGCAAGAAAATTCAAAATAATTTGAATAGTTGGACGTTACAGGTGTTAAAATCGTTTTTTTCTGTTCACTTCACCGTACCGTACCGTGCGCGAAATTAGAAGTCCTTTTTTTGCACCAAGTCGATTTCGAAATTAAATTTCTATTTTTGGAGAGGGAACGAAAGGAGAGAAATAATTAAAACTGGCAAAAAAACAATCCTGGAAAACTGTACTATCTATCTTGTTGTAATAGTAATAATGCGCAAAATGTAAATCACTCCGTTTAACGTTTTCAGTTTTCTTACTTGGAAAATTCGCAGGTTGGGGAGATGAAAACTGAGCGCGCGTTGACAACTGAGGGGAACAACAGAAAACAGGACGTGTCACAAACAATTTCAACTATTCCTTCAACAATTCCACAAATTCGGATAAAATGATAACCGATAAAAAATCATGAAAAATTTTTCAGATTTTTTTTCTTTTCGGATGTGAAAACTTCGGCGTATGAACGTGGACCAGGCGATGATTTTCTCTCAACTAAAGGAACCAAAAAATCATATGCCCGCCGTCAAAATATTCGAAAATTCTCGTACGTGTTATGTGTCGACCGTTCAAGATTACGTGAGTGTGTAGACAATCTTCGGCGTAGCTAGCTGGCCCCAGATCTGACTAATACTAGAAACGCCTTACGGAGTTGTATCCGTATTGAAAAAGAGATCGGTCTCGGGCGCGGAGAAAATCCAGACGTTGTGATTTTCAATGTGGGAACAAGGCATAGGGAAAATGCAGCACACAGCATAGTAATTTGTGTTTTGGTTTTGTGCAAATAGTAGAGCATTTTGAAAATGTGGCGGGAAGGTAAATTTAAGGGCATGGCGAACGCGCTGTAGCTGAAGTATTTTGACATCTTGTGAACGGAGGATTGTCATCAAAAAGCGAACGGGGGGAAGTGTTTAGTTTTCGTGGGCCCGATTCTAGTTATTTTTGTATTTTGTATTATTAACGAAATCTTCAGACGGTCGAAACTCAAGTTCTTTTTCCCAAATCTGCTCCAGTTACCAGGATATGTGGGTTAAACATGGGAGGAACACTAACATTTTAGATTTTCACAAGTACTTTGCACAAAAGTGTCCCTTTGAACCCAGATTCCTGGAACCCGGAACAGATTTTAAAAATTACTCCGGTTTCAACCGTTTGAAGATTTAGTTAATATGTATGTAATAGAAAAATAACTAGAACCAGGGCCACGGAAAAAAAAAAAAATTATGATCACAAGTCACAGTAAGAGATCACCTATCGAAAATTCACCGATTCGGTGTGCCAGTTTTTTTTCGGTGTAAATCCGGATATTATTTTACACTACACCTTTAGGTAACTTTCAAAATATTCCAAATAGATGAATAATTCTACATCAAAACGGTTAATTCAAAATGGTCCACACGGTGAATCACGACATATTTTTGCTCAATCGGCAAAAAGCTGGAACACCAACCGAACCCACGATTGGAAGGACGAATACATGGAACTTTAAGACACTAGAAAAAATCCTGCGTACAGGCCTGTACGCACCTTCCTTTCAGCTGTTGCATATTTTCATTGTGCCAAAACCAACTACTTTTATAAAGTTTAGGGTATGAAAACCTGAGACATCTTATGTTTCAGAACAAAATGTCTAGTGGATCGCAAGGAGCTCCAGAACTCACTTCTGCTTTTTAGATTGATAGTGCCGAATGGTGTCAGTAAAGAACATTTGTGCAGCCCTATTAGAGGGAAAAATGGGTTGACTTTGCTTTCATAAGCACTCCACAGACCCTACCATTAGTCAGTTAACATTGACAATCGACCTAGTACTATCACTAGATCTTTTATAACTTTAATGGACCTATGAAAAATGATTTAGTAGATCCTAGGGGGCGACCGGTAGCTCAGTGCGTAGAGGCGTCAGTCTCATGTCTGACTACAGCCGTTAGGGTCCCGTCCACGGCGTTCGTGGCCATAGATGTTTGCGTTTTCTTATTATTATTAATAAGCCACAAGTTGGGGCAGGTAGGCGGCTAACTGGGAGCAGGAGGTGCATGCTGGCAACGTGCACTAGGGGTTAGGGCAAATTATTACAACAACAAATATTCGCTTTTTTTACAAAATGATTCCGTGCGACATCCCCTTAGCATTTTCGAAAATCTCGACAGCATCTGAACAAATCAACATGTTGGAAAGCAATTTTTCGAAAATCCATCTCACATTTACACACACGACAATTATACGTGGCTGCAGTCTCACGAGACAATCGAAAAACGTTTGAATACTAGCACACAAATTACTGAAAACGTTTCAAAATATTCGCGCGGATATTTTCTAATGCTCTAATTTTCATAATGCTTTTGTCGTAGTCGCTCATCACCGTGGCGGCGTCCATTAGCTTTTCTTTTCGTCGGCATACACTGTCTGCAGGATTTCTAATACAATAGCAGACGAAGGAAAACACAGCGAATACAATACATACTATGTATTATCTAAATAGAGAAACAAGAAAGGAAAAACTTGCCTTTTCCTAAAAATAAAACGCCTGAAAACTTCTTCGGCTCGATCAATATACGATATCCGAGCAGAAACATGTGGGAAAATCTACAATGGCATCCAAGGAAAAACAATTTGGCGTACTGATCTTGGCAAGAAGCGATCGATTGCGTTGGGTTTGTGCGTTAATTGAATGTTGTTATCGGACGGGGCGAAGAAAATTCATCGATTTCAGCAAAGAACCTCGATGGGGCTCATTAAATTTGACAAAAATATTAGAATTTTCCTGAACGCGACCGCGAGCGCTGACTGCTATTTGCAAAAAAAAAATGCTTGAAAAATTAGATTTATGTATATTTTTTTTGTTGTTGTCGGCTTTGTATTTTTAGACCTGAAATGCCACTTAGTTGCCAGGCGACCACGCAATAATGCTATGTGGTGGATGACAATGGCTCGCGAATTGGAGCGTTGCACTGCACTCCCGATTTGTTTGAATGAAACCCCAATTTCAAAATTGCATTTAATGAAATACGGGTCGAAATGTGTTTTGGCGGCACGATGGCGTTGATGTCTGAAAAATGGGCAGTGTGTTTGGTTTATTGGGCAAATTAAAATGCAGAAAATTATTACAACAAATTGAAAATTTGCCCAAGCAAACGTATGCCAGGCCCATGTCGTTTAGAATAAATCCGCTTTCGCGGTTGTGTGAGAGCATAATGGCGATGGTCAGCTAGCGCAGATATTTGTTGCGTCCGTTTGAACGCATATGTTTTTAGTCAGCCACGCAGTTGCGGAAATTTGATAGTAGGCAGCGTTGAAGCTGCTTGGATGCAATAATAATTTAGCGTATAAGCAGATTTGTCACACGCATTAATCATATTAAGGGCATGGTTGTAGTAGATGGACGAGGTACAGAGATGTAGACGCGGATATATGGAAATATTGTCAATGTTGGAGTTCTTTGGATTGTGACAGATATTAGCTGCATTTTTTTGCAGTGCTGATCAAGTGCAGAACAAATATCGGACGCATTATACTCGTATGTATGAGAAGGTCTTGAGGCACTGTTGCAGAAGCTGATAATATAACAGGCATTAGCTGCACATGATCATGAAAGATGCCAAAGTTGTTCGAGTGCACTATAGCTTCCTCTCTTCTTCCAATGCTTTCTCTCGATATTGTTATTACGGGGGATAGCAACATCGGGGCAACCTTTTAGTTTCCGGGGCCCCGGCTGGGGGAATCACTTTTCACTCGGATTTTTGTCACTTTTCACTCGCGTCACTCTAAAAGTCAAGAATTTGAAAAAAAAAATTAATTTTTTTTTTTAATTTTTATTTCTAATTTTTGTTTTAAGTTTTAATTTTTTTTATTTTTTATTTTTTTTTTCATAATTTATACTGAGTGTTTGGAATATTGGAGGCATGGAAAATTGAAATATTCGCAAATCCCCTTGCGTGGGCTCCGCTCGCTCCGCGCTTAAGGGATCGCAACCCTCAATATCGCACAAACATGAACGCTCGCTTCGCTCGCTCTGCGTGCAACAGCGTTTTGATCAGTTTTAAACACACCAAACACTCAGTATAAATCATTAGAACAAGAAAATAAGGAAAAAAAATTAAAATTAAAAAAAAATAAAAATTAAAAAAATTTTTTTTTTTTTTTTTTGCAAATTTGAGAGTCTTAGGGTGACGCGAGTGATAAGTGACAAAAAATCCGAGTGAAAAACGATTTTTTCACCCCGGGCCCCGGAAACTAAAAATACCCCAACATCGGTTATTAGTCCGGAGGTTAAGGGAGTCCACCTTGCACTTTATGATCTCGCGATGCCACTTGGCACGAACATTGTACATACCCATACCTTCATTTTAAGGAATGTCGCCAAGATGGCACCTGCAGGGTGGTTGCCTATATTTTAGTGGTAATTTCAGTGACTTAGCGATACCTCCGCTATTTCTCGTTCGATTCCAATGAACTTCGGGATGCAGCCGTGGATTTGTGTTTTCATCTCCATCTCCAACGACCCTATCACACTTGTTTAGGTCCCACATCGAGTCGGAGGGTCTAATTGGACCGTAGGTAACGAAACAGGGTTGCTTGTTGTTGTTGTACCATGGGAACATCAACTCACCAGCATCCGAATAATGAACGCGGACTACAGCGGCACACTGCTTTCCAAGCCGTCGCAGTTCATAGCGTACGCTGACGATATAAACATCATGTCCCGAAACCTGGCCGGCGCAGAAGAACTTTTAAATAAATTTAAATCTTGACAAGGCTGCAAAAGGAGTTGGACTACGCAATCGACAACGAGGCCGCCAGAATAACCGAACATCAACGTCGGGGACCTCAGCATCGAATTCGTTGACGACTTCATATACCTGGGTAGTAACCTATCAAAAGACGTCAATTTCATTGGCGACAGATGCAGTTAGCAAACAAAACTTTCTTCTCGGTCCTCCCAATAATGAAATCGAAGCATATACACAGAAATACTATAGTAAGCTCCGCATATACAAAATCGTCATACGACCTGCCCTATGCTATGGCTGCGAAACCTGGACCCTTACTCAAGACTCCGAAAACATTATACACATATTTGAACGTAAGATCCTTTGGAGAATTTTCGAAGCAGTTTGCGTCCGAAATGGATGAAGCCTCCGGGTACATCATGAGCTGTACGAACAGTATAATGAGCTGGAAGTTTCGAGAATCGTCAAACTACAACGTCTACAATGAGCAGTACATATACAACGAATGGATGATGAACTAATGCCTAAGAAAATATTCAATGGACGACGCGTCGACCGAGCAAGGCTGCGAGGAAAACCAAGACCTGGAAAGACGCAGTAGATGAGGACGCCGAACAACTGCTGGGCGTCCAAAATTGGAGAATACAGTCACTTGACCAAGAAAATTGAAGGCGGGGCCAGGTGCCGACGTCGGGCTGCTGCGCCTCGATGATGATGAATGAAATTTCTGAAAATATCTTGATATTTAACTGTCCCCACTGGGAAAGAAAGCTCTACTGTCTCCTTACGCTTCGGAATCAGCTTGCAGCTCACCCGGCTCTATTCGAGAAAGCTTACCACGGCCACATTTGTCGCTTTAAGCTCCGGAATAGGCTTCCGGCCGGTTTTGATATTAACTGTAAGCCCATTTTTGTGGACAGTCCAATCCCTTGCAAGTTTCCCGCCTGGCTTCGTTGTGGGTAACTCTACCCATACCCAACTTTTCGGTAAGGGTAGTACTCCCTAATAACACGCACACCTCCCACCGGCCCGTTATGACAACTGACAACTAATTGAAATAAAAATAGCCTTATAGGTAGACCCTTCAACCCAGCAAATTTTGTTGTTGGGACCATATAGAACGATTTTGCCTGTAGTGATTTTTGATTCGTCCTTTACGGGGTGATTTTTGGCGGGTGTGGGGAAAACTATCCCCAAAATCGTAAAATTGCTATTCTTGACCGATTTTGACCATCAGAGAGCTGTTTTCGCATAATTTGTGGTCGCTGAGTTCGAATTTTAAATTATTTTTATCGTCGCCACTCATTCCACGGCGATATTAGAGCCGATTTCTATTAATTAGATAGTGCTAAATCGAAAGAAGTCGTCAGAATTGTTGTTGTAAAATCAGATTTTGACAATTGTCACAACAACAATGCCATGTGCGCGCTGCGCTGCCCAGCCTACGTTCAAGATGCGGCCGGCCTAATTGTCTAAATCGTGACGGTGTGTTTTGTGCAGAGGTGTGTGATCAACAATACGCTCAACCGAGTTAGTTACCCCATGAAAGGGGACTCATTTAACAGCTGAGTGGGCTCATAGTCCGACACGTAAATCCTCTTTTTTAACAAAAACTATTGCATTAGTAGGAATGGAACGGGGGCATTTTGCATAGAAGGCGAACGTGCTAACCGTTGTGCCATCCGGATTGCTGCTATTCATTAGTTAATTGGCTAATATTCTATGGAATGCGCGATAACGCGTATTTAATAATTTTCCTTCAAATTTAAGGTGTCAAAATCTTGGCTTTACTAAGTTCTACTTATTATAATAGCACAAAAATATTACTCACTTTTCAACTAATCTTCCTATAAACAGCAAAAATATATCCGCAAATCCAATATCCTCTTATAAATCGGTCACCTGAAAACCGTCAAAACCACTTAAATGTTCTATTCGTTTCTACGAACAGCACAAACGCATAAATATGTGAAGACGGACTCCGACTATCCTGGCACCAGACTTGATTCGTGCAAAATCAGACCAGTCCACAATACACAATGTAAAGTCAAATGAAGATTTTTGAAAAATCAGAATACTAAAAAAAAATTCACTAGGGTTGAAGGATGAAGAACTGGTTCCCTTTACAATATTAAAATATATTCAAACAATTTATTTTATTTTCAGCGGATCTTTTGAACACACGAAGCCACAGGCGGATAGCACTTCTCAAATACATACACTGACCGGAGAACGTTCCGAATTCTCACAACGTAGGCCAAATGAGCCAGAAAAAAATTAACAACAGCAGAAAAAAAATGTTGCCCGTGGAAATCAAAACAATTGACTTATTTTTGTGGATAAACAAGACATGCGCGAAAATCACGAACATCCATGAAGAACCATCATATCCCGGCGTCACAATGGGCACGTCTATTGTATAATCGAAAATACGAGACTGGAAGACACTCAATTCGGATCAGTTCAGTGTAGCTGGTATGGCGGACCGAACCGACTACCACGATCTGGACCTAGAGTTCATCGGAAACTGAATGAAATAAACTTGAGAAATAGTTCGTTGAAAACTTCCATAGACCTGACGGTTCGGCTTTAAGTTGAGCAGCAACCCTCTCTAATGGAGCAGTTTTGTGTGCTAAAGTCAAGTGCTCCAGGTCCCAATATCATAAGTACGATGTGTACGTACAGAATCTAGCATTCTGCTCAAGAAGAACCATATAACGCATGCTAAATGAAGCACATCTCAAGACTGGGCAAGCAGACTATGGAAGATGGCAATCTTTCGCAGTAAGTATGAGTATTTTATTGGAATTTTCCAGGCGAGCGATTTTTTTTCAACGTGATCATTGAAAGAAATTAAAAGTTCTGCAAATCTCTATACATATTCAAGTACATATATGTATAACAACTTGGCTGGTTGATCATGTACCAGCCGGGCTACCAGAATCAACCAAAAATGTATTTTAATAGCGCAGGGAAGAAGCAGTGAACGAGAGTTTCCAATCGATACTAATGAGAATGACTAATGAATGAATTGCTGCTGTCAAATTTATCGAATATGTTTATTAAATATAAATGTAACAAAATTAACTAATTAATCCAAATTAAATTATGCCTTGAGGTAAAACATTGACGGCGAAACAAACTTTGGATGCATTCGTTCCTTCAAATTGGGAAAAAATTGGAGCCAAATCAAATAGTTTTGAATAGGTAGGACGTATAGGTAGAGTAAAAAGATTTTCGGTAGAATTCATATTAGTGAGAAGTGAGGAGGATTGGCGATCGGGGGGCAGTATGGGAACCTGCTGCCGTCTCCGTGCGTAGGCCTAAACGATACTTGTGTGCAGTGGTAAGCAATCCGGGGGCAGTTTGGTAACTGTCATTTCCGTGTGCTCTCTCAATTGCCCTAACCCCTTGTGGGGCATAGCGCCGGCATAAACTGGTTTCGGAGAATGCAGTTGCCAGCATGTCACCTCCTGCACATCCATGGCCACGAACGTCGTCGTGGACGGGATTCGAACCCGAAACGCCGGTAGTCAAACATGACTTCACCAAATCACAGTATCGGGTCCTCAATAGGTCAAGTCGCTGTGCTGCTGGTCTGCAATGGCAATCCGAGGACCGAGGGTAGTTGGAGAACTTTCATTTCCGTGCGCAGGTCTTACCAAATCGTAGCACCGGGCTGGGTAAGGTAGAGTATTAAAGTACTCGATAGATCCTCAGGTCGCAGTATTGACGTGCAGTGGTGGGCAATCCGGGGGCAGATTGAGGCTTCCGTGCGCAGGTTTTACCAAATCCCAGTACCGGCCTTGGCAAGATAGATTATTCAAGTCCACAAGTCGTGCCTCTGGGCGAGGTGAGGTAGATTAATAAGTCTATACAATTTGTCAATACATACATACAAATCTACTGGCAGAGGCGAAAGTTCTATGGAGGAATCACTCTTGTAGAATATCAATCCTCTTTGGTAGTATAATACATATCTGCTCTGTGATAATACTATTAGGAAGCACAAAGCTTACAAGCTATTTTAACAAGGGCGCTGCTAGAAATTTTCCTGTCAGCACTCACGTATTTTAGTATCGTTCCAGAGACACTCTACTACAGCTGTGCAGGAAGATCGCATATCTTTGTAAGTACATATATCTCCTGACAAGTTTATCAAAAAAAAAGAGAACCACTTAACAAAAAGTTTATACTATAATGGTAACCCTACGTTTTTCCCAAAACCGAACTGGTTTTCTTGCAGAAAAATCCTTATAGTGGTACATACTCCAATTTCGAACTAAATGTGTATTAACCGCTCTTATGTGTGTCATTTGATCAACTTTTGGAACGTATTGAATCGAAGATCGACCCCACTATCCACAAGTTCACGTACGTATCTTTCGCGTATTATCTGGCATTCTACCTTCCAAAATTTAGACGTGATCGACATAAAAAATGATCGTACCGATCTGATTTACTCCAAAATTTCAAGATTTTCCGGTGCAATGGATGAGGCCAATCTTCGCTGATTAAACAGCAAGAGCATGCCGGTTATAAATAAGCTGCGAAATAACAAACACGACTCGCAGCTTAATACTGAGAGGGCATTGGACTCATTTCGAAGGATTCTTGTACATACCGGGTCTCGATACGAAAAAATGGTCAACTGGAACCCAAAAAAGACAGCAAAAGTCGTTTGTAACAACGCTCCAATTAATTGGAGCATCGATTTCTACTCGTAATTAATGAATGGTTCATGAATCTATCTATCGATCTCTCTGACGCGATCGCTTAAGCAGATCCAAGCGCAACATTCGTAGTATGTATGTTTTTTTGGAGTATTTGAACCTAGAGAAATGTTGGTTGATGTCAATGATGGCAGACAAAAGTCCGAGAAATTGACTATGACACAATCTTACCCATTTTCGGAGGTACACGCGCGTGGTGGCAGATTATGGAAATCAGGCAGAGGTGCGATGTGAGTCACTTGGTGAGATTGTTTAGGTGCTGCTGCCTGTTGTGGCATAGGCTAGGCGAGGTGTAAATCAATCACGCTGGATAAAAACATCGATGAAAGATTTATGATGCGGTGACGAGATTCCATGTGAGTAATATTGATGCGACAACATTACGTTATGGGTGATGTTGGGAATTCGACGAAAATGATGCTGTTTTCGGGAAATTAGAAGCAATGTCATAAATTCAGATATCAGCTACCGAAAATATTCATATTAGTGTGTAGTATGTCTGGGGAAATATAATAACTTTAGATAGTTTGCAAATGACTTCTGTGCGATTAGAAAGGTTCACTCATATCGATGACTTTTCCCATTTAAATAAAGGCTTTAACATCCCCTTTTTTCGCAATAGTGTTAATATACCGTCAACTCATTGACAGGATAGAATAGAAGACATGTGGACCGTGGTCCAGGAGAACCACAATGATTCTAGAGAGTCTGTCTAGATCCTCAGGAAGACCAAGATCTCAGTGCGTAGAGGCGTTAGTCTCGTGTTTGACAGCCTTTATGGGTTCAGGTCCCATCCATTTTCGGGTCCCACGTTGGATGCCATTTGTAACGGCCACCGAGGCAGAAGTGACACCCCACGACCCCGCATACACTATCGATAGCCGATCTAGCTAGTAAGCTCAAGTACATCTTGTTACTACTTAAGTATCCGGGATGGTCAAAATGACCAAACCCTCACGCTCCGTCCTCATTTGTTTCACAATCTGTTACATTATAATCAAAACAAATGATCCGTATAATAATAATAATAATAATAATTTTGATGCACAATAGGTCAATTAAGCCACATGGATGCGCTATGCGCCACTAGGGGAAAGGGTAAATGAGTAGTAGAGTATACTAGATCTGTGGATCCAACCTACTCTTTTCGGTAAATCGACTGACACTGCTAAGTTTAATCGAGGCAATATCCTCGGCCATATGAGAGACAATGCCGAAACATTCAACGGGCGAGAGCTTCGCATTCGCAGAGGATGTACTGTGTTTTGCCATCGGCCTTACATAAACGGCAGTTGACATCTGGTACAGGGCGTATTGTTTTGGAGGGGAGGTTCGATCCTCAGAGACGGAAGTGTCCTGTGAGAAGTCCACAGATAATAATGTCCATGTTTCTACTTAGGTTAAGTAGATCCAGGGTACGCGGCTACGGGAGTAATCCATGATGAATAATTTTCAACGGGAATCCCATGACACGTATATGTATATATGTTCCGGTACACCGGAGAGGTACACCTCTGCGGTTGTTGGTGCAGGTCTGGTTGTTACGGCATATCTGTGCACATATAACGTAACAAAACACAGGCTCCGGTATACCTGTACAGTTGACCTACAAAGGTATGCCTCTTGATTTTCAGTCCGAGGGGGAACTTGGCCACAAGCTACGCGGTTGAGAACCGTAGCGAAATACTCTACTCTGAGATAATTCACCTTCCGTAATCGTTCTTCACAGGATCCACATGGGTACTATGACCACCTCTACACTCCTTGGTGGCACTATAATACGGTGTTCAGGGCGTTATTTTCTGTGTTTTTTCTGCTACGGCTTTTGTCATGTCGGTACCTATCCGGGACTTTCCAAGCTTTCAGGAGGTAGAATAAGTGTGCCCTCAATTGTTCTCTGTCAACCATCCGTGTTATTACCTAGGACAGCTAAGGCCGTTTCCACACCTGTCGGTACAGCAGCGGGGCGGGATCGGCATGCTCGGTATACGCGGTACCAAAAGCATACTGGGCACCTTTATTTCAATGAACGTTTCCTGATTGGTTCTGTATTCGCGGATGCGGGGACGGATCGTTTCGTTTCACGTTTTCGCAAAAAAATGGTCATTGTACTGCTTTGCGACAACTGGATTCTTGAGGGCCGTTTCAAATTGACGGCGCCTAGATGTCAAATAACCAATCGTTCTTACGATATTATCCTCAAATGTTCATTCTTGTTTCCTTCACGTTCGATTTGCGGCATAATACATATCTACCTAATTTCCAATTGAACGTGTCTTATTATCAGACTTATTAGTACCGAACCGACACTCGCATCAATTGCATGTCACTGACTGGAACAAGGATCAAGGACGAGAACGGTCACTGGCATTTTCCATGACAACCGAGTCAATAGCAAAAATTGCGAATTATCTTCATCCACCATTAACAATGAATGCAAAAGTGGATTGGTCGTTACGGTCTGTCCAAAACCGGACTATCGTCGTAATGTCGATTGGCGCCAGGCGTATTAAACCGAGTCATCAAGAAAGGCTTACTGGACACTTACCTCCATTATCCGCACTCGGCGTAGACTCCATCTCCATCCTGATAACGGCCAATATACTAAATCCAGGCTACGTGTCGGACCAATAAAGCTCTTAAAGATATGAAAACTGCACTATTGAAATCAAGACACCAACGGACAAAGAAACTTTTTTATGACTAGTGCACACTGTAAAACACAAAAAAAAAATGTAATCCGCAGAAGAAAAAAATATACGCGCCCGATCTTTCCGCGAATTCAAACAATTCGCTACGATTGTCAGTTAGCCGTTTGTTGAGTAGTTAGTTGGGCGTCGCAGTAAAAAGCGGGCCAAACTTGGGGTCGCAATCCGGGTACGTTTTTGTGCGACCGCTTCACTAATTACGCAAACAAATATAGGAATATAAATGAACGGTCGTTGAGGAATGCGAAAAACACCCGCCTGTAGAATCCTTTTGTTTTATTTAGCACTCCCGCACGGTTGATCTTTATCACAAAGGAAAAAAATCGACGGTTGTAGTAGGTGGTTTTGGGCAGTGAAAAGGCACATATACGAGTCTTTAGCGTAAGACGTGATCGCGAAGGAACCGATTGGATGTCTTCTCGAATTTCGAGATACACTAGACACCGCGGAAAAATTTGCTAGCGCGCAAGATCGCGGCTGATCACACCTGCAAATGGAGGCGTACTGAAGCTTCAAAGTTCGGGCTGGAGACGGCTCACCTGCTGCAGTGCAGCTATTACAAAGTACTTCAAAATAAGTTCGAATCGGATGGAAAAGCTTTTAATCTTCAAGCCGGTAAATGCACTTTTTTCGCCTGGGCGCCTTTGCGTTATGCGTCGCTTAATTCTCACCTGAGAAGGCGACCCACTCACCTGAATGCGAAGCACGCACGAATGCAACAGATAGTGTGTGTTACACTGCTGCGTGGATGGCTGAGAGAATGGGTCGCGTCGGACGACGCGACGACTGGAATTTTGTATCTTTCCAACCAAATTTATGGAAAGATAAGCTCGCTATTGCTTTATCAGACTACCTAAGTGAGTCACCTGATGTTCTCATCAGGTAAAGGCGCTTATCAGAACGATGGTAGAGCGGGCCATACGTACATATTATCAGGAAGGCTCCGTAGAGGTGAGCACAGAAATACACAATGATTAAATAGCCATTAGGAGGGTTGCATGGCATTTTTTCTTTATAAAAACTAAGTTATTTTTGTGCCAGTCAATAACATGCCAACAATTAGATTCCAGTCAGCACATTCCGGTTAAATGGATAAGATGTTTACATTTTGCAAAAAAATGCATTCTGCAGCAGTTGTTCAAATATATTCAGTTGATTTGGTATTTTGGGTGCTGATATCATCAGGTGATACGAGTATTCTCAACGGCGATATGTATTCTCTAAATTGTTAGTCGGACAATAAGTTCGAATCCCAAGTAATCTAAAAATACACGAAAAAATCACCAATAGGAGGCATATCTTCACATGAGGTGTGGCTTGATTCACGGGAGAACAATTTTGACACTTTTTTCTGTTTTTTTTTTAATTTTGCACCTAATTTATAGTAAAACGGCCTCGCTGATTCCAAAAATGCAGTCCGTTTTTCCCCTATACGTCAGGTTTTCGAGATATCGTTTGTTTTTTAATTTTACGAAAAAATTACAAAAGGCCCCCTTAAAAAACAACTTTTTTTAAAAGCTACGGGGCTGCATCCTTGTGCAGGACCTTCTAGTACCTGTATACAATAAAATTAAAAGCAATAAAAAAAAGTAATTTCTCGCTACCTGGATTGTTTGTTAAAAGTTGTGAAATTCTTCGGCCATTTTTAAGGCTCTTTTATGTAAAAAAATGTATTTAAAAGCCTCTGTTCCAGTATATTACTCTATTATTGTGGTCTTAACTTGTATAATGGAAGCCTCTACTATCCCTCGTCGAAAGTGTCTCAACGCTCCGGACTCATTTTGCTATATATGTGGCAGTTATACATTTCTAAGTCAGAGGACAAAAATAGGCCCCTTTGTTCACCAGGCATATCTTGCCTACTTCAAAACTCCAATTTGCAATCAGGATAAATGGTGGGTCCCTCATAAATATATACAAAATATCCGTGCTTTTTGTGTATGTGGGATAGCAGAGCTCGTGATAAACACTGGACACAAAGCCCCGAGATCTGATCTGAAGGCTGGTGATCCGAATATTGTTCATGAACCGCTTGTGGATCGGCAAAAAATCATTTTCCCGTCGTTGCATATAAAACTAGGCCTGATGAAACAATTTGTGAAAGCCTTACCAACAGAAGGCAATTGTTTTAAGTATATTCTGTCGGCACCTCCTGCGCTATCATACGAAAAAATAAAGGCTGGTGTATTTGACGGTCCACAAATTCGACAGCTTCTTAGAGATACAAATTTTATTGAATCAATGGAAGAAAATGAAAAGACAGCATGGCTGGCATTTAAGAATATAGTGAACAACTTTCTAGGCAATATACATGCATCGAATTATGCGATAGTAGTCGAGCAACTATTGGACAGTTTTCAAAGGCTTGGCTGCAATATGAGCATCAAAGTCCACTTTTTACACAGTCATCTAGATGAATTTCCGGAAAATCTTGGAGCTGTGAGTGATGAGCAGGGAGAGCGATTTCATCAAGATTTAAAAATCATGGAAACTCGATATCAAGGCAGATGGAATGCGAATATGATGGCGGACTATTGTTGGAGCATAAAACGGGACTGTCCTGAAATTGAACACTCCAGGAAAAGCTACAAACGAAAATTTTTGCCATAATTTTTTTTTAGTTCTTAGGTAATATTGTTAAGATGTAAAATCAAAATTTATAAATATAAAAATTGTAAAGAGTTTCGTTTGTTTTGATTTCAATGAAGGGAAGGTTTGTATGGGGGCCAAAATTTGAGCCCCCTGTATCTTAAAAACTGGACGTATAGGAGAAAAACGGTTAGCATTTCCGGATTCTACGACCAAAAATTAGCTAGAAATGATTATCAAATCGAAATAAACAAAATGCTGTTCCCCCGTGATTAAAGAAAGTTATCTCAATGCGCGGTTTAGCGTGCACTATGATTCGGTAGATTTGGAATTAAGGTTCAGATCCTGTTTTGTACAACGTTTTTTCGCTAACTTTTTTTCTAAACTCCATATCCAAAATCAAGATCATACCTTCCAGTCACAAAAACATAAATAATAGTCCAGACTACAAACGAAAAATAGAGAAAAGAAATCGTGTAGTTTTGAAATTTTGCGCAATTGTTAGGGGCAGTTCAGCCTTCATCTGGTCTCAAAATGTGTGTGACACACAGTGGAACAAAACTCAGACCTGTCAATATGCAACACTACGTACATCAACAGGCTGCCTCCTGATGTCATCACAAGACCATTAACATCGAGAGACCCAAACGCTACTTTTAAGACGCCACAACAACCTCTTAACAAAGCAACACCTTGTGGGATGCTACAGGCGTGACCATCCCAGCACAAACCTGATAGACATAACACCACCACCTCGTCACATCCGTCGCAACTTAAAAGACCTCGAAAGAGAGGTCCAACGCTTCAAGCGATAACCATTTGCCGACACCATCCACAAACTGTTATTGCTTCTCTACATAGAGAGACAGTTCATGCGACGATTGAGGGACTTAAGTCAAACCTTGTACTAGCAGCGCAACCTTCAACCATATCAGCGGATGAAGTAAGACTACCGAGAGCAACTAGGAAGATACTTGCCCAACTCCGCTCAGGTTGGTGTTCTCGCTTAAACTCGTACTTGTCCCGAATCGACCCAACAGTACGCAACAACTGCCCACCTTGTAACGGTACCGTTCACGAAGTGGAATATATGTATCTTGAACTGCCCAGCAGCACCAACGCAACTAACACCAATAGCGCTTTGGCAAGACCCCATTGAGGTTGCCCTTGCCATATTCCGTGGACTAGACACGGAAAGCATAGAAAACGAACTTTTAAGACTGTCCGCACGTTTGGTCACGTTCGCGTGTCGGGTTCAAGTGTCATAATAAAAACATAAAAGAACTACGATTGGGGTAAACCCCAATCATGCAATACTCTAGATGAATTTGAACCTGGTTAAAGCCAATAAATAATTTTGGTTGCAATCTCGGATGCATCGTTAAGACGTAAGACGTAAGTCGTTAAGACGTTAACACGTATTTCATGAAATAGTGCAGTTTGTATGGGAGGGGGTAGAAGGAGGGTGAGGATTACAATAAATTTTATAATGTAGGTTACAATTATCATAAAAGTGATATATTCAAAATTTCAAAGCAAGATGTTTTATAGTTTCTGAGAAAATCTGATTATTGTAAATTTTCAAAAATGTGTCATTTTGTATTGGAGGGGGTAGAAGGGGTGGAGCGATTTAGCCCGTTCACGAACTTAGCCT
This sequence comes from Chloromyia formosa, assembly GCA_964017055.1. Taxonomy (NCBI): domain Eukaryota; kingdom Metazoa; phylum Arthropoda; class Insecta; order Diptera; family Stratiomyidae; genus Chloromyia; species Chloromyia formosa. The sequence goes on along the minus strand of OZ024818.1, from coordinate 11,534,195 downwards.
TCATTTTTTGTCAAAAATAACGTGTGCAAAATTTGAACTTCATAGCTCAACGCGTTCTCGAGCTAGAGAGGTCACGGACGGACGGACGGACAGACGGACATCCGGTTTTGAGATATTCGAGTGATAATATGAACTTCTGTATCATTCATTTTTTTCTGCGAGCCTTATTTCTTAGCGTTACAAACTTTGTGGCAAACTTATAATACTCTCAGATTTCATCTAGAGTATAAATATATAGCACCTTAGGAGGCTCTGAAGATGTACCAATTGAGCTGATTTTTACATAAAACCATTCATGATCCCGCATTAAATTCACTTTCTGTTGATGAGTCAAAGAGTCCAACAGTAAACATATTGTATGAACTTCTTTCGCGGAATTTTTATTGTACATTTGTGCTAGTAAAGTTGTATTTCGAACTTTTCGAAGATGTTTTCCCTGTCGCGTTGGAGATATATTTCTCTGCTCTCACCCAAATTCTTTACTTCGCCTTCTTTTCAATTCAATTAGCAAACAATCTACGTTTATTTTTTAAATAGAGACAAGGCCCACAGATTTGCTATATAAATTTTTTAAAAGAAACTAACGATCAACAACTGAACGATACCGAACACGTAATATTCGTGACACGTACATTCGCTGCCGACTCGTAAACGCGACTCGTGTAAACGCGGTGAAGTGTTTATTATTTCCGCCTCAGCCATTTACGTTTCGATAGCCGTTCGGCTCGCTTCGAATGCATAAACCCGACCCTAGGGTTAAAATTAGTCGCGTTCACGCTCAACGGCTAAAAATTACGCGGACGCGCAAACGCGTCTCGTGTATTAGACCCTTAATACAGATCACATACTCCACAAAAAACAGCGAAAGTAACGAAAAAAATAACATTCGAAGACCGAAACAGCCAATCTTTTGGATTTTGGCTGTTATCAGTGAATTAAGGTACATTCCGGCCTGGTAAAAAAAAATATCGGCTAAAAATCAATCTAAAAATTTTCCGTTTCTTGGCATTCACTTCCGCTCTAAACGTTCAACTGTCAGTAATTTAAATCTGAGCTTAAAGCTTAAAATTATAAAGCTTGCTTGGCTGACATCTGCTGGAAATACCGAACATTTAAGTACATCTCCGATCCATTAGAAAAATTTATTTAAAGCAGAGCTTCGAAGCTTTCGAAATGCATTGTGAGAACTTTATTATACTGTAGATGGACGGTCAGGCATGTGTTTTTTAAAATGGTACTTTTCAGAAGCAATTTTCTGCTCACGATAAACGTATAATCGCTATTTTCAAAAATTAATTAAGAGTACTTCCCATTGTTAGAAAAATGCGTGACTAGTATTAGATATTACGTTCAGAAAGTGTTTTAGTTTCATTCAAAAAAGAAAATTAACTTCTTGCTCTCCATAAACGTAGATATCCTTTACGTATAATTAAAAGGGCATATGGCAAGTGATATATACTCATACATCTTCAGATGCATTGGTTTTGTATCCAATTATCAATTATCTCCTTCAACTGTTGGCAACCAAAAACCGAGTCTTCTTGTGTTGGGTGCCAGGCCACCGGCATTGAGGGGAACGAGGCTGCGGATGAACTTGCTAGACAAGGATCATCCAGTCGTGTTCATGGACCTGAGCCTTACTGTGGCTTTGGACTGGCCCCGGCCAAACTGCGGATCACAGATTGGTTTGCACGATTGCGTCAAAAGTACTGGGATAACCTTCCAGGGCTTCGTCAATCAAAGGAGCTGATAATGCCCTTCAGTCACAAGGGTACTACTCATATGAGTAGAACCCACCTAAGACTCCTAGTGGGGTACTTATCTGGCCATCACCTGGTCAGATATCACCTGAACAAGATGGGTCTGTCAAGCGAGACTGAATGCCGTCTTTGTCTGGAAGACGTGGAAACGACCAAGCACATCTTGTGCGAATGTCCCGCCATCGCGCGTTTTAGGATGTCACTCCTCGGGCAGGCTACTATCAGCACTGCAGAATTCAGGTTGATTCCTGCTAAAGACTTACTGCCCTTTATTAGAAGGGTTGACGGTCTTTTGGATTAATGAGCTACGGCACAATAGATCTTTATGGTCGCAGTGCCTTCCTGCTAGGAAAGTAGCTCGAATTTTTATATCTATCTATCTATCTATCCAATTATCAATAAATCCACAGGAAATATGCATTTTAAAGCGCGGTCAATTCGGTTTCAAGTTCCGGCATTAACAGAAAACAAAAACTACTTTTATGTGGAGTAATAAAACCGTTTAACCATTTAATTGACTTTGGTTTGTATCCTTTCTATATGTATTGCAAAAGTTGAATCCAGCACAGTGTCAGTTTTTGAAATTTTAGGGCACGTGGGCCGAATAAAAAGGAAATAAAATTGTAACTGTTTTCCGGTGTGGTCAATCTATTACCAGTCTGAAAGTCAAACGGAAGCTTATCAATTTTCATGTCAAGCGGGTTTTAAAATAAGGAACTCTTTCTGCAGCGGTATTTTGAGAATAGCGTTTTCGTTGAAATTTGTAACTACGTGTGTTTAAATGCAAGGTCTCAGCAATATGTTGTAATGATTTGTGACGTGTATATGAATGACGACATTTTCCTTGTACGCTAAATAATTTCGCGGAAACAATTATTGGCGTTGCGTACTAGTCAATTCGCTGATCCGCTAATTTCGGGGATCGAATCGGACCTGTTGTCGAAAAAACCTAAAAATATTCGGCGCTCAATGTGAGATCAGTGTGATTTTATCTGGTCGACGAAACTGAAATGGGCAATCGACATTTTTTATGGCTTCCCAGTTTTCATTTAATTATCTCAGCTGCTTTTTGCCCCAGATGGTCATTATTAAGACAGCTGGATTTTTTATTCGAGTGGTGTTGAATTTGCGGCGCTTGGATCTTTCGTTGCTAGCACGGTGCACGGCTACAATACGTAATCATAGCGATCATAAGATAATGGTCTCTTCCCATCCCAACATCGGCGCCCTGCTTATTTCGCACGTCCAGGAGGCAACTCTTGAATCTTTTACTAATGGCAAAGTGGTTGATCTGATTTTGGGTTTTGTGCCAATCAACCAGCTACCAGCTGATTTTGTGGTGGTCCTTATGCTCAAACATAGTACCACCGATGAAGAAATTGTGAAAGTTGCAGAACTTTACCAGTTTTTTATTTGCATTTTGATCCAGAACCTGGCGGTTATGATTCTATCACAGACCGGCTCCTAGGATAAATGACAGTTTCGCGCGGCTTTTGTTAAGAGGAGCCCCACACCTGACTCACGACCACTACCGGTAGCTCGACGAGAGTACAACATTACAGTGCTACTCGTTGGAGAGAAAAATTCTCCGCTATTCCACCATTTATTGGCATTTATTTTATACCGCAGATATTCACTCTTTAATTGAAGAAATCGTGCGTTCTAGGAACCTTTTGATCCATTGTCTAGGAAAGTACGCACATTCCAGACACCAATTTTTATCATTGTACAATAGCCAAATGTCGTAATCGTTGAGTCAGTCCTTATCCGAGGCATAGTTGACATTTCGTTAGTATGTAGAAGATTTCACCATAACTGGCGGCCTGATTTGGTTTGCAATGGTCAACGACCACTGCCGTTCACGAGGAGGACGATGGAAGAGGATTTCACCCACCGAACAATTGGAATGCTTGTACTGGGCAAAATTTTCATAAAATGTGCTTGAACCGCATCACTGATGAACATAAGCATAAGACTATACAAAAAAAATGCATAAAAGCAACGTTTAGCAACTACCTTCTGTCAGATCCCAACTCCATGTCTAGCGTCACTAGATAGAGAATGTTGGACAGTGTCCTTTTTTTCTATCGTGGGCCACTTATGCTAAAGTGCGTTCTTTGTATTGCGTAATTTTCGGACCTTTATGCTTATTACTGACAATACCAGTTTCACTCACATGTACATCCTTCATGCATATGTCTACAAACGTGCAAAGCTTGCACGAGCTTATTCTCCTGTATCCATACCGTGGTCGCCAAATTCAATGCGATTCCCTGATATTGTAGAACAATATGGCCCCAAGCCACGAAGGGGCCAGAAAGGATATGTTTCTGTAACTTGTCGGGACAATGTCGATGATTTTGTTACCCGGAGGGGTGCGACGCAACGTACCAAATCTGAACGTGACAGAATCATATGATTTTGATTTTTCGAAATTCGTAGAAGTATGCGTCTGTAGCGTATCGACATATGTATGTACTTGCACACTATGTATTTTCGATAAATGTGTGGGCGGGTGGGTGTGTATAAACTTCGTGAGCCCTGTGAAAGCTCCATTTCGGCGATTCAAACGAATCTAGCAAAACAACATTCAATTCGCTTGTAACTCTATCGAGTACTATTTGTGTAGGCTCCAAAGAGACACATGCGCATCGTACAGCCAAAAACCCACCCCCTTATAAACCTTGTGGGTGGTAAGTGCAAGTGTCCTTGATAGAGTATCTTACAAATTCCCTTGCATAATGTGTGGATGATAAGAATGTCGTTTGCAGAAATAACATATATACCTACATCTGGGTGGAGGGAAAAGATATACTCTATTATTAAGTTCTCTTTCCATAAATTTTTCCTTGTTGGGACGGAGTCACGTCTAAGGGTTGTCGATCCGTTCTTTCTCCTTTCCATGCTCTAAATCAGATGAGCCTACAAATCGAGGGGAAATAGATTTTCATTCATAAAAATGTACGTTCGGTACCTTGCTTAGACATTATGTAGACGCTGATCACTGCGCAGTTTCCTGTTTGCCTTCTCCATTTGGACGTGGACAGTCGTGTACTGCAAAGCTCATACCAAGTTTTACACTCGACAGTGAATGAAAAGGAGCTGGCACAGCATGACTGCCTGTCTATCGCATCAATGCAAGCAGCCCATAGTCCTTGCTGCTTTAGGATGTTTCGAAAAGTTTTGCGCTTGTCATGTCGTCGAGTTTCTGTAAGCTTTCGTTAGGTTCAATGCCACTGAAAAGCGGGAAAGAACAGCAACGATTCAAAGCGCACTCTCGGTATTTATCGATTCGCATGTATGCGCATCGCAAGGAAGATTCGTCGAAATATTCGCAACGGCTGACAGCGATTAAGGTTGGAGAAAAAAAAGCCGACGTGCCTCTTGTTATACGTTATTCTCAGAACGGTATGTGCGGCAGACAGATGGGCTCAACGAAGGTTGTACGAATACACGAGCTTTTCATTTTAGTACTAGAATCTTGCAGCCTTGACGTATGCGTGCACTATTTCAAGGCAGAGAAACTCTCGCAACATTGGTGTCACGGATTGGTATTAGTCAAGCCGAAATTACACGAAATACCATAACAATCCACACGGCTGCCACACGAAAAGCATGCGAATGTGAAGCTTTTGCAATATGCGAAAGGCAACATAGCCCTGCCAACAACAACCATATTTCGGGAGCGTGTATACGAAAAGGATGCGAAAAGATGAGAGCGGCTATGGTATCACAACTGAAAGCGGGGGAGAATAAGCAAACCGTTTTATTTGTGAGAGAAGGACTGAAACGCCTGCCGAGGAAAGAACTTCTCTCATGTAAAGATACAGCGCAATCTTTGCAATGGAACTTGATGAAATTTCAGTGCCATTTGGGGCCATCTGAGAAGAAGCAGGGTGACGGTATATATCCTGCGAAACGCGCAAAACTTTTGCCCGTTTATTTTTATTTTTATATAATAATAATTATTATTGTTCCCGACGATGGAAAATACATAAATTGATTCAAAGTGGATTTCAAAAGGATATGGTTTTCCGAAAGTTTTGTTCCAAGATCGAAACGGTCGAGAGACATTCCTCGCGGTGACAATTTTTTTTTATTTATGTAATCCTGCATTAACTCTTATCCCGTTTGTGTGAATCGCTCTGGTCACGAATTTCGGCTCTTTTTTGAGTCGCTCTATATGGACAATAAACGTTATCCTGGTAGGCGAGTCTACCGAATGTGTTCGCGAAAGTTTTTCTTTTCTGCCTTCTTGTGATGTGTCGGTAACGAATTTTTGCAACTGAATTTCATTTCTTACGTATCGTAAATTATTCCGTTATCATCGTGGTATAGTCGCTGTCGTCGCAGTAACCGTTCAAACGGGAGAGAGAGATATGGTCAAGGGCTTTTCGCATATAATATGGGGACTTGGTGTCGTGTAAAATACTTATATACGAACGTATCGAAAGGAGGAAAGAAACCCGAAAGAGAGATATTATAAGTTTAGTGTGTTGGTGGTGTAGGGTAGATTGATTGAAGAAGACAAAGACGAAGCGAAAAAAACGTAGAAGAAGGGACGTGGAAAAAGAAGAAGACATAGAGACGAAAAACGGACGACTGGTACGCCACGGTGTGTAACGTCGTGTAACTAAAACCGTCCCGGATAGACGAAAAACATATACGAATATCTTACCACCTATTCTCGGATTTAAATTTTTTTCTTTCGTGTCTATCTCTCTTGAACGTATTTTTCCTTACAAATAGCACCAAATTCCCGAATATTAAGTCCAGATACGGACTGTCCAATAGTTTTCGTTCCGAAACATTGTTTGGCAGCTATTATCGAACGGAATTCAAGTAAAGTAACACTAATAAAGAAGGTGAAGTTCTATTGTGTTAGCTTAGTGTCGAAACAAAACCAAATGTTCAATAACTGGTCTAGAAGATTTCCACAACCAGTGCTGAATTATTAATAAATGATATAATAATTAAAACTAACTAAAATTCGGAAAAAACCCCGAACGGGTGCGTGACCTGTGCGTGAAAACAACTATGATTTTACGTAATTTTGTGCGGCTAGGTGTCCTTCGGGCGGTGCAAAACTATTTGTGTGCGACAAAAAGAAACAGAAAACTCAATAGCGAGTTTTGAGTGAAGTGAATCTATAACAGAAATGTCCATCACCCAATTACCAGCGTTTTTATCCGTTTCACATTAGAAATGGCCATTGGCAAGGCGACCTTCGGTTCGGAAATCAAATAATTTGAGAGGCAGAACTTTTTAACCTCTTTCGCGAGGGAAGGGTGTAGTGTATACGCATACAATTACAGCAATCACTTATACTAAAGCACATAATCACAAGGATATGAGAAAGAGCACTACAAAGTTGTACCAGAGTCAAGGGCTTCCCAAATTTAACCAGCCCTCGCTCGTTCTGGAGAACTACCATAAAATAAATGCGAATTGATAGATGCACACCGTGGTCAATTCCAGGATATGAAATATCTCCGGAATTTCCCTAACTGTCAATTCTGATCACTGAAACACTGTGCAGCCAGTAGATGCGTACATCTATAGCATTTTTTTGAGTATAGTATCCTTATTCCTCCTTTTATACAATCCTGCATGTTAGTAAGATATGAATTTGCGAAGGTAATGGTGTTGCTGTTTTTGTATGTGTATTTTTGCGTACATGTGGACTGCTCTCAAGATGGCCGCAGCGCGTTTTTACAAAAGACAAATTCCACACTTTGATTAAGCACACTTTTAAAGACTCATGCGTCTCGCATTGTCCTGCCAAATTGGCATCTGCTCATAAAATCTGACGTTCGGAATACATAATCATGGCGCGTATTTAATAACGCTTCTAATTACTAATAAGCAAAAAAAGCTAACCACTCAAATATCAGCCATGAATTACTTATAGTGTTTTTTTTTGTTATCCTTTCTTCCCCATGTTTTTTTTTGCAGAAATGAAACACGAAAATGAATCATTATATAAATTGCCAGAATGAATTCGCAAAACAAATGTAATTTTGAGGGGCGCTAATACGATTAGGATGGAAATGAGATGAATTCGCGTGAATGAGGTGAAATCTTGAGGCAAACGTTACAGGCCCAACAATAACCTATAAAAAGATAAGATGCTTTTTTGAAGCGAAATCGACAAAGAGATAAAGTTTTTAATATTGTTGTCTAAATGTATTGGAAACGGATTAAAACATAAAAAAAAGTTTTCATTATTTTTTCCGTTACAATCCGTTGCGAATTGACGAAAATGAAATAAAAAATATCGTAACAATATCGTAAGTCCTAATTAATGGATACTGCTAGGAGTACGCTGTTTCAGTTGTACTATATTGTAATTCTAACCAAATCACGGTCGCTATAATTGGATGTAGAAAAAAAACACCCCCGTAAAATTCGCATTCCTATATTAATTAAAAAATTAAAACGGTCCGCGATACAAATTGGATATCGATTGGCAGTTCAAATTTCGTCGGTACTACGCGAATGTTTTGATTTGGACACGGCAAAAAAATCAGTTTTTTTTTCGGTGCGCGTGAAAAAAACAGTTAAAGGCCGGAGCCTAGATCATAAGGTGATGATGGGGCCATGAGCCCATCATATCCTCAAATCAATTGGAGTCGCAAGCGCGTCTCAAGCGGGCCTGCACCATGCTAGCACCGCCGAACCCGAGGTCAATATGCGGCCAGGACCCGGGCTGGTCGTGATGGCGCTTGCGTTTATTTCGGGGGCTCGGCGTGGCAGCACCAGTCAACAAAAACAACATCAACATCAGGACACCGAACAACAACAACATCATCAACAACAATTGTATCTGCAACAACATCACGACCAACATCAGCAGCAGCAACAACAACAACTATCACTCTATCCCAATATCTACGATAATTTTCGAGCGAATTTCGTTATCGATAAAAGTTACGATAATAATTATAACAACATCGACGAACGAAATTACGTGAATTCGAACGGTGGTTACGTTACGGATAACGATAATTTCGTGAGTTACAATCAATTGGCGAAAATTGGTTACGATAGTCCATCGGAAGAGGAGGAAGATAGTTACGGTGTTAGTGGTGGCAAAAGTGCATTGGCTCGTGTTAATCCGTGGCTGTCAGCTTGCGATCTGGCGCAACCAAATCAAGCACCTGATCTTCAGGTAAGTGTCGAATGTTATGCTTATTCTATTGAATAACACTTAATTAAGAACAAGTACTCTATCTGAATATGACTCGTAAATTTTATACAGTATGGAAACCGTTAATGCTGGAAATCTACCACAGATGTTCAGGATTGGCTCCAATTATCTCGTCAAGGAATTACATTCCGAACCGTTTCCATTTTTATATCCTTCACGAATGTGACAGAGTATATTAACTTCTTATGAAGTTTGCAACGCATAGAGGGAAACATCTCCGACCAGGGTTGCCAGGTTTGGGAATTTTGTCCCCAAAATGGGGTAAAATTACAAAGCCGGGTGAATTTTTTTTTTGATTATGGGGATTTTTTGGGGACAAAATCCTCACGCATCAGGTATCGCGTATTACATGAAGTTTGTTATAAATTCCAACAACTGCCGTGTGAATCAAGTTTGACGGCGATAAGCAATTCAACAGTTTCACCCTCAGCATTAAATTCCATTTGGTATAAACCAAGTTCGTTCATATTTGTATACTAGTATGATACATTAAAATTAAGAAATTGCCATAGAAATTATGCTTACACTGGACTTCACACTATAAGTCAGTCTGTATTATATTAGCCTGGTCACACACTGTCGAACACGAGCTCCAATCTTGTGTGAAGTGTTTTAAGTCATACTGCGGAAATCTTAATGCATCGCTTGAGGAAAGGTCATTCTTAAGCGAATGGCTCAAGAAACTTCACACAAATCTGAAGAAAATCGTCCACTGTGACCATGTTCGTTTTCGAGTGTGTGTGGTTAGGCTTAATTAAAACTTACCTGCGGACGAAGCGTCAAATGCGCACTGCCGTATTCTGAACTGTGTTCTGGTGAAACGCTGGAGATAAAAAATGAAGCATAAAAGGGTAGGAACTAGCGGCAGTCTCCATACCTTTCGAGGTGGGCCGAGGGTATCCGATAGGTATCGGCATCCCTTGTGCATTGTTCCAATACTCCCAATGTATTTCTTCCTTTTCGATTGAAAAGGTCGCGGCGCCCCGTTTACTTTAGACGCTCATGTGCACCGGCAGCTAAGGTGATTGCCGTTTGCTGAGTAGTGTTGTTGGATTGCTGGGTACTTTACATGCTTATGTTTCCTCATAACATAACACTTAAGAAAGAAGGAAGTTGCTTCCGAAATACTGCCTTTGCGAAATAATAAATAATTGGGGTAGGAACATATGTTTTTGTTTTAATTTTTAATTTGATAAAAACTATGTACAAACAACGGAAAATCTAACCAAAGAATCGAAGAAGCTCATGGAGCTTTCAAACTATTTAAACATTACGAGCCATCACTCAGCAAAATGAATTTGACCAATAAGACGGGATGTCGTCTTTGTACGTAGGAAGTGGAGACTAGAAAACATATTCTGCGCCCGGCGATCGGTCGGTCCCCATGAACACTATGAATATCAGGAAATTACTGCTAAAGACTTACTAGCCTTTGTGGGAATGGTAATAGGTCAAGGAACACGTTTGGTTGAAAATAATTGATTTAAAAAATTATTTTTTTTTTACTTTCAAGTAAGAAAAATATTACTTAATGAAATACCATGTGGACGATTAAAATTTATCCATTCACATAAAGCTCGAAAATTTATGCAATTTCAAAAGGACATGCCCTCTTAAAAGAGGTCGACTTGTAACTCTAGGCTCAACCAACACACATGTACTATCAATAACCCCCAAAAAATAACTTTAGAAAAACCGGTGATACGCTGATTGGTTTAAAATCAATTGGACGTACGTGTAAAATTTTACTCACTTGCGGGGTGAGTATCACTATCTCTTTAGTTCATAATTTAGAAATATACACCTACACCAACTCCAAGCAGGCCTTGAAAATGGTCTCAATCTATTTCGCCAGGACCAGTATATTTACAAGGTTCATAGTTAGAAACACAATAACTTAGCTTGGCTATCCATTACCACTAAAAAAAAGTGATCAGTACTGAGCCACCAGCCTCTGGTTTCGTCCTCCGATGGATATTATTCTTCACTCACTCCACTTTATTTTAATAAAATAGTATTGGGGCAACCGGTTGCGTAGTGTGTTGAGGCATTAGTCTCATGTCCTGTCCACAACGACGTTTGTGACCATGGATGTTCAGGAGGTGCATGCAGCAAAACTAAGTCCTTGTGACTTAGTTTGGCAATGAGTCACTTCACTTCATTCTTAAATAATATAATCATCAACGCATGAAGTGTTGCCTGTAGTCGGCGAATATATATTCGGCGAATGCATATTCGTCACATAGGTACTACCAGAACCAGGGAAGTGTGTATCAAGCAATACTTTAATCGTATTTTTTCGCCCATCCCATTTAAGTTGTTTAATGTGAATACCACATGTCATGTCCCTCTTTCGGATTTTTGTCGATTCGGTTTTATCCGGTCGGACTAAAATCGAATAATGTTGAAGGAAGGTTAAAAAAATTTCAAGTGGTGGAAATTCGGATTTAACACGTTTAGACCTGTTTCCTCAATGTCTCGTTAAACTGCCTGATAACTAACAGGGACATGAGCTTATCCAAGCGATAATCTTGCCGATAAATATTTTCGTTTTCTCATGCTCCCGTTATATTTCCAAGCTCATAAGAGTAGAACGCATCTCAGAGTTCAAATTAAGGCGAAATCAGCTGATTTTCTTGTAGGAATTCTTTCGTCCACAATTATATTCAATATCTGTATCTGTATCGGTGTTTTAGCATATTCATTTGCAACTGAGTTTGCTCCAAATTCTCTTCTGTCCAATGAATTTCCAGGAACTCTGTTTTTATGGGCAGTTTCATTGTCTTCATTTGAATTTGCAAAAGTGAACAATTCAAGCTGTCAAAATCTCAGCATCCGGTATCCGGTGTTGGGTTTGGATAAACTTTTAGCCGGATGTCAGGTGTTGAGATTCTGTTTTCGATAATCGGTTTATCTTTCGGATAAAATTTATCCCATTAGCGTTTTCGATCGGATAAACGCTAAACAGACATTGAGAAAATGAAATTGTGTTAACACGCACTACGATAAATTTTAACCGGGCATTGAGCAACGTATGAATTATCTTCTAGTCTAGTTTCACGCCAACGAGTCAAAAAAGGTGGATTTTTCTGTATTATGTGTAATGTGTAAGTGTAAGCGAAGATGATGGAAAATGAATAGATAGTAAACGTGTCAAACTTTTCGAATAAGCTTGGATAAACTTAAAAAAAATGTCATACAGTACGTGGCATGTTTTCTGAAGCCCTGAAGCACGGAATTTTTTATGGAAAAGTAAGATGCTATCTGGGAACATTGCGAGTGTAAATATTCAACGATATCCATTCTACAATATAACCGATTCTATATTGGCCAAGTTCCTGGAATACCAGATTATGAAAAGCCTTTGCATCCACTGAGTTTTGGCTATTATATCAGTGAAGCACATGTCCGTCCGCGGACTGAAGTTGGCCTATCGCTGATTTACAGCATACAACGCAGTCAGGCATATTATTCTATTTAATGGAAGTAAGCAATTTTCCTATAATCCTTTAGTACTCAAAAATAAAACGACCTCGTCTTTTAAAAACCTGAGAACTACACAGCACCCCGCTTAAATGTTTACAATGTTGCATGAAACTTTTAACAAAGCAAATAAATTGTTTTTCATTTAGCACATAGTTTGCAACATATACAGTATATGTATGTATGTTTCAAACATATACGTAGGATCTGCTGTAGGTGAATGTAAGTATTTTTGGTGTGTGCTCAACCGGTACCATTCCCCACGAGAAATGAAACAAACGCAAGAGAGAAGCAAAAGAAAACAAATCATCCCTTCAAAACATTTTTGAATTGTTCTCTGCAACTGGCTACCGTGAAGGCAAGTTTTATTTTTTACTTCTTCCTCGGCACAGAAATCCGTGAAACCACCTACCCAGAGCATTTGTTTTGGCTGTTTCTCACATTTTGACATGAAGAGTTATAAAACTCAATCCGGCAGAGAGTTTGAACGGTTTTGCATAAAACTTTGAACAGACGTTACATACTTCACCTTTTCAGTGCAACTTTATGCAATTCAAACAAAAGTTGTTTACTATATAAATGTAGTTTATCTGGTAACAGCTAAGTTAATTGTTTAATTGTAATAAGTATGCGGGTGTTCACTGTAGTCGGTAAGTGTTTAAGGGAGTAGACCGGTGGAAAGCCGCTCTTTTACATTTTAATTGATATCTCAAGAACTCTTTGTGCATAATTATTATCCCCCCCCCCCCCCCCCCCCCCAAAGATAACGTCTAAAAAGTTTTACTTCTTTTGTCTCGTGACTAATGCTTCCACGTGCCTATGTGGCTTTGGCAAGTCAGTGAAAATTTACAGTGCAAAATAATATTCAATTCAATAAAATTTTCAATGTCAATGAACTATTATAAAATCACACCGACCCCACGTTGGGCGCCGATTTTTTTTTTGCTTTTTCGGCCTTATTTCGATTATTTTCATTTTCTTCTGTAAATTTTCACTGATGTAGGATCCAAAAAAAAGTTAATTGCTTACGATAACCCTCCGAACCCTCCGGTAGATTCAGGGAACCTTAAGGTAAGGTTTACAAAAGTTTCGGTTTCTGTGTTTCGTGACTGACTCTACCACGTATGTACCTATCCGATTGTGCATTTCGGTTTCCACACCAACCCACATTTTGCGCATGGTATTCTCGATAATTTTTCGATTATTTTTATTTTCTAGTGTAAAATATCACTGACTTAGAATCATGTAAAACCGCATGGTAGCCATGTTATCAGTTATATGGTATAGATGTCATTATGGACGAAGGGTTGCCGCCAAGAAAATGTCATGGAATAAAGTACTTTTCATGTTTTGGACTGATGACTTTACTTCGAGTTAAGTTTTAGTTTTAAATGAGTTGGGGTTTTAAGTTTACAATCAATATTTAGGATTAACATGAAATATTAGCAATCGTGTAAGAATTCTTGAAGGACGAGCGTAGGGGGTTGATCTCCTTAATTAATCTTGTCACTAGGGAAGTTAACGGGTGGCGGCTGTCTCAGAAGCCCACGTGGGTGTCAAATCAGAGAACATTTTTAGGCTGCGAAATCAGAAACGCTGTATAGTCTCGCACAACGCAAAAAAAAAATCACGTCGTGCCCAAGAATACTTTTCGCATCATCGCGCGTAATTCCGGGAGTTGCAGGATCCGATGGTGGCAAATGATCTTCGAATTCTCCGCGTAGGTGGGAGTGATCATGAGTAAATCAAATGTCAAATGAAACAGTCTAATTGGAGAGCGATATGAATACCACCCATGGTATACATTTAGAAAAGACAGCAGTCCCCCTTGATTCGACGAGACTCCATATCAGACCTGCATCTGTTTGGACCAAAGACCGATGAAGCGTTTTCCATGGGAATTTGTCCAGACCCAAACGAAATGGACAATTTGCCATAATTTGTTATTATAAAGAAGTCTTAGCCGTACAACAATGTATTAAATTTCTGCACGGTAATTGTAACATTTTTCTGATCTAAATATTTAATGAGTAACATGTATCAACTTTTCATGAACCTTTTTGCCGAGACCTTGATACTTTTCTATCCACTTACTGTTTGTCTGTTTGGAATAATTGCGAAATCGATTAGATATCCCACTTAACAATTTGATTTAACCAACCGCTGAAAAGTTCGAACCAATCTCGGTAAAGTGCAAATGGCTAAAAGGTGAAAGTTCATAGAAGTTCGTAAATGCATATTTAACTGTACGATATTCATTCGAAATATTTCGCCTCAGAACTTTCTATCTACTATGTTATGCCTATGGTTAGGCATGATGGAAAGAGGATTTTTGTGGCTGTTATGTATGTATGCTACACAGGCGTTTTTTTGTCGCATCTGTAATACAAATACGATAAATGTTGAAGCAATTTACCATGATATATGGTAGGTATTCTCCTAATGGACAGCAAATATGATTTGATGTGGTCATGCCAGGGGAAATTCACAAGTTATCTGTGCTCCATAAATGTTATTTCTTTTTGTTTTTAATTAAAATATGGATGATATCAAATTTAATTAAGTTGAGAGAGTAAAATTGATGTCAGGTTAAGTTAGGTTTAGGGACTGCAATGATTTCCCCAGCACATATATATCTCGCACTAGGCCCGTTGGGAAACCTTCCTTATAGTCGAACTAGACGAAGCTGTGAATGAAACGACGAACGTTCGAGTTTACTAGGGCTTTTAAATCTACAAAGAAATATGATCTAACATTTTTTCATCTTCCGCCAGGGCGAAACAGCAACAGAGGTTTCCACCCAAACCAATCCAGCTTTTTTCAGTAATAGTATGTGTAAGGACTAGCATCCAATCTGGGCTATAAACACTCCTTTGTTACAAGACTTGTACATACACACGAGTGCATACTTTTATTGATGTATATATACCATCCTATGAGTCACATTAAAGTTTATAGTTAATTTATATGATGTAAGTTTCATTGAATGGTCAAATGATGAGGTCGTCAGCTGTCGTCGAGAAAACCCTTAATGCAGGGTGGTTTGCCACCAAACTTACGGTTAGTTTATTCGAAAAAAAGGACAAAGGAGGCAAGCATTTCGTGCATGAAAAACAACTAATTGAGGCCATCAAAGTGGTTTGGGAAGAACTTTTGCTGAATTACGTAAAGTCCTTACACGTATCAAAGTCGAATCTGAATGACGGAAGAAGTACTCATTATTATGAAAAAAATGCATACTATTTGTGTCCTTTTTAGTTTGTAAAATCAGGATTTTATTATTGCCCTTATTCAAGGTGGCCCAATTTTGAGCGTGTGTATCAACCTAAAGTTAATGAAAGGCATTTTTTTGTGGGAACCACTTAAAGTAACGTAGTTACCTGTAAGTTAAGGTGCAATTGCTACACGGCGACACTACTTCAAGGCAATTTTTTTAAATTTGTATCGAATGCGACAGGGCCGACCGGTAGCTCAGTGGGTAGAGGCGTCACTGACGTATAGTCGTGCTGGAGATACGCGTACCGCCGAGCGGGAATACTGTCAGTTAAATCCGTCGCCATACTTATATCGCCGTCACGTCATCACAGCAGGTCAAGATACTTGACCTTCCTCTAAACGACTTTTGTATTAGCTAAGAGGATGAAGGTACAGGAATTCCCAGAATCGTCTACATTCGGTGCCTTAAGGAGTACCTAAGCTCGAAGCTCTTTACCTCCCCCCCTTACGGGGATGGCGTTTTCTCTGACCGAGGTCAGAAGGATGACTACTTTGGAACATGCACTTTCCTCAGAACCTTACCATTATAGGCTGCGACCTAGCTTAGCCGACTTAACAATAACTCACAGCCACCACGAGTCCAACACCTTGATGGGCCAGTACCTTGGTACTGTGGGCACACCCATCCCCGTGGTTCATTATTTGCTACTGACTTCTCAAAAGCCGGAATGATCTCACCGTTCAATATCCTTACGGAATATCTTACTGATTAAGTTGTGCATCACGGGCTCAGTTAAACCCACTATCCCCAAGAGAGTTGAATGTGCTTCCGTTCCTCACGTACTAGTAAGCATTCTCCTCAGTCGGGGATAGTGCTTCCTTTCGCATCACAGGTCGGCACCATGTTCAGGTACTAGGAAGCCAATTGACTAGGTACGTGGGATTGTCTAGCCCCAAAGCAGTATAGGAATCAGTATCTCTTACTTTCCACCAATCCACACCTATGTTAGAATCAGAGCTTCGGAAAAACCCCAAAGCCGTGTCGTCATCAAGTCTAGGAATCGGAATACTGGGAGGACCCCAGCAACCTTTCCGCTTCATGGCACCTATAGGATTGCTCCAATAGGAATCATTCAAGATACTTTTCAGCCTATATAGCCCCTTTTCGTAGTTCGTTATGCGGGGGCACCACTCCCCAGGTGTCGTATAACGACGGACTCAAGAGACCATCACACAACACCGGTGGCATCATAACGACGGACACCACTAGCGAGACCGTCAATCAGCCACCTTAACTTCATAACTAAGGTACATGGGGTCGTCAGTCCCCAAAGGCATGTATAGGGATCAGCGCCAAGGCCCCTTTACCCTATACACCACCTCCTTGCGTAGCTCAGGTCCGTGGGTTCGCTAAACCCAAAACACCATAAGTCTTTCGACCCAGTGGGAGTCCCCTGCGGGGAGGATGAAGGTACAGAGGAAAGCACTCTTCAACTATTGCGTACCTAATTTGCCTTAGCTGGAAGCCCGGCCGGAAGCAAATTCCAGGTCTTTTTTTTTTCGCCGACTTAGAAAACTTAAAAGACTTCGGCATTATTCAGCTCGATTACATTGTTACCAGCACCAGTTTCTTCAACATGTAGGAACGTGCAAGATAAAGAGTTTTTAGATATCTTAATGAACCCAGTTTGCTATGCAAACTATGCCAGCCATTTTACATATTGATGTGCCTCCTTCTTCGACGACAAGCACTGGTACTTTCACTTGAGGCTCTTTTCGATTATGTTTACCGTTTTCTCTACTTTTTAAAGGCATATAATACGCTTTGATTCTTTCCGGCTTGGATCATCGGCATGTAGATTTTTGTTTGTATTGTTCTAAAAGCGATGCGAATACCTGTAGGCGTGAGATTTTAGGTTATTCATCAGGTTAGGTGCACGGTCTTTTGTATAAGATGCAACACACATGAACCGCATTAGGGTCCGTTGTGATACCACAAGTATCCTACTTATTGAACCAGTCAGAGCTGATAATGATTTAATGAAATTTACCAACATCAGCATTAGCCAGATCATCCAGCTCAGTGAAGAAGTGGGATCCAAGAAACTCTTTTCTCCTTTTTGCCAGAGCAGGACAGGAACAGAGGAAATGGAAAATACACTCCTCTTCTTTTACATCATCGCAGCTCCTGCAAAAGTCATTGTCGAAGAGGCGGAGTCTCCTTGTATGCTCCCCTAGTATGCAATGCCCAGTGACGACTCCCACCAAAGCTTTGGTGTGCTGCCTATTTAGCGACAGAAGTTTAGCCGAGCGCTTAGGATCCAATGGGCCATAGTGGCTTTGTTGAAAGGCATGTGTTGCCATTGAGTCATCTTGAGTTAGTCTTACTAATCGCTTCGGATTTAAGTTTACAGGCAGCGATAGGTATATGGATGGTCCGATGAATTTGTACAGGCTCACCTGTTGCACCCTACTAAGCAAGCTCATCTGCCCTACAGTTACCATTGAAACCGCTATGACTAGAAATTCAGCATAAGTAAATATTAAAGAAGTCACTCATCATCATCGTCAGCGCTGGCGTTATTTCATTTCTTTTCTACAGTTTTTCCCAGGACCTCCGACACCGTGTTTTTCATCATTTTCTACCTATTGTAAACCATGGATATAAACGGTTGCCTTTTTGATTGTATTTTTATGGGTAATTTAATTTTAACACAAATCTGTTTGTTTTCTTTTCCGAACGTAGTTTTTATTTTCTGAGATTTGATCGTTTTCGTATATATTTTATTCTTTTGCGGATTCGCGCAAAATATACCATTACTAATTCTATAACAACGCAATATCGAAGCAATCAAAGATACCCTTCATCCACTTAACTTCATCCAAATTCATCCCCTTTCAACATCATCATCATTCACTTGAAATCACAATATTTCAAAACTTAGAATTCAATGAAAAGTCGTTATTTCTCTCGGAAATCCTTCAAAAATTAATACAAGAGTGTAAAAGATACTCTTCCGCCTTGCACAGTCTTTACAACACCAACAATCTACCACAGGCTAGTACATTTTGAACCTAAGATGCAACCGTCTGAATTGCCTGTATTTCATTGTTAGAGTGTTGCTAGTGAAACGGTAGATGATGAAAGACTTATCCTTGCTGCAAGTACGACTGAACCGTTTTACTTTCGCAAAATCGAGACGGGCCATCACGTGTCGATCATACCATTCGATTTCCATTTCCGTCTTATTAAATGGCATCCAGCCAAATTAGGACACAAAACTCTACTTGATGATGACTTGACTGGAGAGAGTGAACGTATCATCATTACAGGCAATTCTTTGGTTCGATTTGTCGAGATATGACACAAAAAGCCATCGATGAGTCCTTCTACAATAAGTTCTCATCGATTCGTTGTCGTGGTTAGGGACTGCGTTACGAACCGGCCTAGTCATGTCATCCGTTTTCATAATAACTCGCCATTCTAACCTCCGGACCCCATCAGACGACGGTTGTGTCACATTGTCGCCAACACTGTTGGAATCACCTCGTCGCCGTGTCTCGTCTTCACACCCCTCAATTAGCACAGCACATTCCCAAAGTCCTTTCTAAAAGTATTGGGGCAAGCTTCCTACACATATATATGTACGAGAGCAAACCTTTACACAAATGCTTGATGGCACAGTCAACGAGGAAGGCAAGTAGAATGCGACGGACAACCGGTCGATTGCTCTCGATCGACAATATTCACGTCCTGCTTTCGCCTGCCTGAATAGCGTTTCAAGTTAAATTTCGCTGGAATCCTGACGAACCAAACTAACGAATAATCTATTCGAAAAAGTGGGAGTGATTCGGAGATAGTCAAATACTCGTTCCCCATTTTCAACTAAGTAAAAAAATTCCTGACAGAATACGTAATCTTTCGAAATAGGGTGAAAAAAGGATGATGAGAATCTTCGGCAGTTTTGTAGCCGGCCACGAGCTCGTTCTCCTCCACATAAAATGACAACGGAGTCGTACTTTCAACCACCCCTTCATTGGGTACAGTATGTGTTGGGAATAAACGGAGCAAGGATACTTCGCCGCCTGTTCGTTCTTTCGCTCGTTCGTTGATCGGATGATTTGAAAAGCGTGCAACGGACCCGTGTTGTCCTTTATTTGAGGTACACAACTGCCGACGACGACCGTTGGACGACAAACGTGTGGGTGTCGTCGATGGTAGTGGAAATTTTTAGTATGTCCGGAGCTTCATTCTTGTCAGCCGTTTGCCACGTGAACGATATGAGCAAAATCCGAGCACAACGGGACCAGGACAACAATGATGTGAGCGTGCTGCTCGAGGGGATTTCAGGGTGTTGCGAGGCAAACACAAAGCCAAGGAGGCGAAACGAAAAACGAGAGGGCGCTTTTAAATTAAAGTCCAATAAATCAGCGATGCGAAATCGCCTTTTTTCGTTCCGTCATGAGTCGCAACCAGAGTATCTATGCTGTAAATCTTAATAGTGTGTCATTGCAGCTCATATTTCGTTTCCGTTCGGCACCACTCTTTCATATATTTTTTCTTTTGCCTACGTCCTGTGTCCGGATGAGTTTGTTGATTGGTGGCAATAAGTTCATGTCTAAATTTTCACGAGGATCCCTTTTCGGCTCGACCCGACTTCATTTGTGCCTGGCGAAAAGGAAAAGACCGGTCCTAGAATTTAGGGGATGTTTTCAATTTTGAAAAGGTGCTTGGGTCAGGGAAGGGGAACGCAAGAGCAGGTCATTTTGTTTGATAAATTTCCGAAAAATAGTCTAGGGGTGCATTCATGGCCTTAAGCTTTAAAAGAAAATGTTCGAAAAGTTCCTTTTGAGCATGCATCCATTTGTCATAGTCGTAGCGAAAGATACGAGCAACGAAGAAAAATTCGACAAATATGACAGCCACACTAAGGAAGAAGCAGCATTTATCGTTGGACGATCCATTGAGCGTTATGATTTCAATTAGAATTTTGAAAGAGGAGGAGGGATTTTGTCGTTAAGCTAAATGACTAGTAATTAATGAAATGGACACATTCACCCTTCCGGTAAGTTGTTAGGTCCCGCAAAAGACGAATTTACGTAAATTGAAAGATGTAGTTTGGCCGTTTGGAATTTTGAGAGAAATGAAAATGGAATGTTAATTAGGACTTATTAAAATATGTACCTATATATTGGGAGTAGAGTAGATGACGAGTTTGTTCTGCCGTGCTTTATGTCCACGTTTGCATCGGGGGATTTCAATAATATTTCATATTCATAGACGAACTTCTGAGGACATAGGATTGTACGAAAATCAGGAATCTATCGGGATGGTAGGCTACCTGGCACTTGTGCTGATCTATTGCTAGGGGCACTACAAGGACACCGGCAGGCAATACACTTCTGACTTCATATCACAGGAGTTTATTCAATTCGTAGGAATATTTCAAACATATTATATACACCACTAACTTGTCATGCGAAAGGGGATACAACGCAAATGCATGCATGCACGATGCGCTGACATCAACAATCTATAGGTATTTACAAGGCAATTTGAAAATTTTCGATCACGCTCCTCTATGACTGCCAAGCGGGTTCAATTTTTTTCCGCGAGCTCAGGTTTTGGGGTGCACTTTAAAAGATAACGTTGCAACGTCGCACACTATCTTTTTACGTGGCTCGGGTTCGTGGGACCACCACTCCCCAGTACGCTAATATACGAATTGGGTCTTCCAGCTCATACCAGATCTCCTGCTGAGTGAGAGTTTACTCAATATGTTGAGAAAATGAGCAGGAACGTTTGTGGATGTGTTTGGATGTCTTAATATCGTTTAGTCTTGGTTTGTATTTTAGTGAACTCTATAACTCTTTCCATCCGACGAAGGCTCTCTCTATCGGTCCTATTTAATCCATAAAATATGTGCTCTTTTCCGTGATTACAACTTCAACGAGGTGTTTAATTTTGCGCCAACGTTCGTCACATTCATAACGTAAATTAATCGCATAGTGTCAATAGACAACAGCTTCATCATCTCAGATTTGCACTTAAATCCCTTACAAGCAGGCAGGGTACTATCCATCAGAATTTCGCACACCTTTGTGTCATCTCCTTTGTCCGCTTTAAATTCTTAATCCGGTTCCAGTTCAAGGCACCTACCGTCCCGGTGTCTTTCTCGTTTGGTTGATCTATTCGTTTCTCGTAACCATCGAAATGGTCCCTCTCGTCAGCAATAAATCACAAGGAGAAATAAGCTAATTTCACTAATAACACTTCGGTAGTTGGCTCGTGTCCTGCAGGAGGTGGCCGATAGAGAGATGGAGAAATAAAATCGATAGACGACGACTAACACGACTATATTAATAATGTCGACAAGATCCTATCGCCGGATAGAACAATTCCCTTGGGTGAATTAACAGGTCATTGTTTCGCATCTCCTGGATGTCGAAATAATGAAAGTTATTTTTTTCATGTTCTTTCTCTTTCGTGTTCAGCGAGTCCGGAGGGCGGATGGATAAATGAATGGGAGGATAATTTGAAAGGAGGGATGCTCCATTAAATGGGTTATTGAGAGCCGTGATGGTTAGAAGAAGTTTTTTATAGGAGGGATTTTCTGTGTAAGGCTCGAGTGATTCATTCCGAAGCACAGAGGTTGTGCACAAGTTGGTGTATCAACAGTTATGTACTGGTACAGAATAGGTATACGAACCAAGTATTCTGTTTTGTAGAAGACAAATTTGCAAGAAGTGTTTATGGTTGTCAACGATGATCGGATAAGTTAGGTTAGGCTGGGTATTCATTCATTCACAGCATACGTACACTACTATGGGGTACCTTGTGGTTAGACTATAACCTCAGCAACCTGATACCTATCTAATTAGCTAACCAGCCGTATCCGACAATGAAACGGTCAACCTGATGCAGACCCAGATTTTTTATGTTATATGTATTACTATTTGTACTTAACAAAATACTTTAGATTTTAGCAGCTGGAATCTCGTCTGCACCCGGCGCGTCGCTTTATTCGGTTTGAGTGACTGCAAGGCCATATCAACTTCCTCTACTGTCGGTGGTTGTGTATTGGGGTCATGATCGATCATATCTTCAACGTTTGAGGTTGCTTGTATGGGGGCATAGGATGTGGGATTAAGAAACTCTTCGAAATATTATAGGACGCCCAGTGTTTGTTGATACTAGCGGTGCGGCTGATGATGTTTCCATCCTTGTCCTTCCAGAGGCTAGTCCTGGGTTGATAGCCATTAATAATCCTGTCTTTATAAAATTGTACGCTTATCTGATGTTTCTATTAGCTATCATTTAAGTGCAACTGCTCGTCCAAGTACTTTCGTTTCTTACGTCTAATTATTCTATTTGATATTCACCATAGCTCGTCATATTTTTCTCTCTTAGTTCTAGTTGGAGTTTAGATACATTGTCTTTAAGCTTCGTTTTTTCGTCAAGTGATTTGTTGTACTTATTTAGATTAATTTTGTATTAATAGATGAGTTCAGAAGTTACCGAGCAACTTCGGCTCAGGTGATAATTATCAAATGATTACTGCTCACCGCTCACGCTCTTTTTCTTCTTTTTTCTTCTTTCTCCTTGTTAATTGCCTTACTCAATTGCCCTAACCCCTCGTGGGGCATAGCGCGTCTACTGTTCCATGTGGTCCAGTTGACGTTTCGTTTGCATAAACTGGTTTCGGAGAATGCAGTTGCCAGCATGCCATGGCCACGAACGTCGTCGTGGACGGGATTCGAACCCGGGCATGGACGCGTCAACATCTCTATAGCATTTCTATGCCTTGTGGACGCTTCGGTAGCATATCCGCTTTTCGGATGTGCAGTTGCTAGCATGCACCTCCTTCTCCTTGATTTTCATTATAAAATGTGTGACAACGAGAGTGGCGTGTACCATGCACAGACTGCATAACCGAGCGGTTGCAGAACCGCTCGCGAGCAGTGTATGATTTTGGGTAACTTTTGAACCCACCTAAATGAGCTTGAAGTCATGCCAGAAGCTTGCAGCGGCTCACCAGCCACGCGACGAAACCAATCAAAAGATAATTTGTCTAGTATCTGTAGGAGAACTTAACAGAAAATAATGCTGAATAGAGCATTTCTGTACACATTATAAGTACAATAAAATAAGCAGAAATAATTCAAACAAAATGTGAGAGTGTCATCTACTCTGCAGGGCATACCCTTTCATGCCATATTTATTACCTGAGACACTCAGGCAGTAAAGTACTAAACAGGATGGACTATCGTACTTTAAACATTTCGCCCGAAGCAAAAGAAACCATCCCCAATGCCATATTCAGCATCCTAAAAATAACATCCTCTTGCCATCTATTTAATAACTCAAGTCACATCATCCAAAGAAATTACCTATTCGAACTCAGTACAAGCATGAAAATTACCAACTAAAATTGTTGGCCTCTGTCTTAAGGAATACATCTGAAAGTGAAAGAGTCCAGTACAGAAAAAAGAATACAGATGAGCTAAAAGGAAATTCACCACCCTACAATGGATGCCTTTCCACACGTTGACAGCATGGCCAAAAGAAGCTCTATCTTGCGTTAGAATGGACCGCAAACAAAAATGAAAAAAGGCACAAATAACCTGAGTCGTTTTCATAGAAAACGAAACACTTTTCCTGTAGAAGGTGCGGGTATATGAGTGTTGGGTATCCTCCTCGACGCTGCCCGCAGTCATCTACTGTTTCTGTTCACTTTCCCTAAAGGTTTCCACCAACCGTATTTCCATGGAGCACATTCTTTATCGGGATTCACTCATACATGACCGCAAGAATAGTGTAATTGCTAAACTTTTCCTGGAAAACTTTTCACAGGAACAATAACTGCCGGGCTTTGTTGTTAGTGGCCGAGTGGTCGGGAATATGTCAGGAATTTGTGAGTGGTCTACGAAATGATATTTACACACCTACGCTATTGGCAAATCTATAGGGTCTGTCGGTTGCTTGTTTAGTTACGGAGCTTCAGTGCAATTTTATCCCTTTCGTTCATTTTTCATATACCAGACGAGCATTTATCAAAATATATATCAGCTCCATTAATAATATATAGAAATTCAGATCAAATAATACGCAAAAAGCCACACAAAACCATAATTGTCTCCGCAGTGACTTCCGCTAATACGAATATGTAAACTTTACAAAGTTGCTGCACACAATCATCTGGACGGCCTGTAATCGTAGAACAGCCGCTGGCGGTCATTGCGATAAACCTCTAATGTTGCCCTACAAATACATTTCTCCGGCCAGTGGTAAGCTTTTTACGAAGACCTGCTTAACTGAAAAGATACATAGATAGATGCATTATGTATCTGTCGGCTTTTCGCCCGCCCACCAAAACAAAAAATTGAAGACCCATATCGAGCCGATGATGATATGAAAGTTCTACAGTGTGCTGGATATCTAAAATTGAGGACAAGGACATCGTCGTATCCATTCTACACAGCATTACCTTCATAACGATGTTGAGCATTCAAAAGCTTTCAAGGGATTCGGTTCTAGGTGGCTGGACCCGGTATCCTTCAGCCAAGCACTCACATGAAAAATTACCATGGAAAAGCAGCACATTCGAATAGTACTTTGGTTGAGGTATAATACCAAGGCTATACTAGTCTTCCAATCAGCTGATAATCACTTACCATATAACTTTTGGTGTTGAATTTCAAAGGTTACTTTGATATGAATAACGAGAACAGTTTAGGACACTCAAGTGCCACGCTCTAGCCGTTCTTTTAATCAGTAGTGATAGTAATAGCTAGAACACAGTTGACAAAGTTCCGCTCGGCTTCACAAAAGGATCAAATGGGGGATCTGAAACTTGTGAATTAAGAGTGCAACTAGGATTTTCAATATATTATTATTATTTTATACTCAGAGACATTTATCTTTCGACCAAAATGACCTCCCGACATCGTTAGCTAGTTGACACAATTCTTTCAGGTTTTCTAGTAAAGCCAAATGCTAAAAAATCGAGCAATACCTATTTTCATTAACAATCTGCAAAACACGTATCGCTCGTTTATGCAAAATCCTGATATTTCAAAAAATCTAAGTCAATAGCATGTTTAGGACATAGCTCGAAATTTTGCGTTTTTATTTTCAGTGACTACCTTCTCTACTTCCTTGAATGTATCTACACAATCAATCAACTGTGCTAAAACAATCCAGAAGCCGCAGTATGTGTTTCACTTAAGAAGTATTGGAGCATACTTATCATAAGGATATAAACATTTGTCTTGGACTTGGAGCTCTCTTTAGTCAAGAAACTTGTTAAAAGTATGTGAGAGCAACTATCATATTACACATGTTCGCAACGTTCCCGAGTAGATAAGGGCCAGACCATCAGGGACCGACAGAAGAACTATTTGGTCCCAAACAACTGACTGTTTCGATTTTTTTCTACAATTTGAATGAGGGTGGGGATAAGGATCGATTTCTCAAATTAGGAAAATGAAAACATTGCGAATATTTGCTTCGTGCTGGAAAAGAAAGTAAAGGTACTCAATTTTATTTTGGTGAAACCAAAATATAGGTAGAGTGACACGATCTTGACGTGCCATTGAAAGATTCGGAGAGAATTTCCACCCCGACAAGTAGTAAAGTTAGTTAGTTACATTGCTACCGCCAAACTATCGACCGATGATGCAAATCAATTTCTTGAAATAGGCAAAGGCTGGGTGGGTGGGTGTCTCGCATTTCTCGTGGCGCTTCGGTAAGCCCTTGGATTTACAATCGTTGCCAATAAAAGAGAAAGAAGTAGATATTGCAATCATCAGCTATCTATGTAAAATATAAAAGTCAGGGCTGTACTTACACTCAACAACCTTTTTGTGATCTTTGAAGATTGTTAGCCACGTTTCCTTCTTGAGGCGACCGGTAGCGCAGTGTGTTGAGGCACCAGTCTCATCTTTGACTACCGGCGTTTCGGGTTCGAATCCCGTCCACGATGACGTTCGTGGTCATGGATGTGCAGGAGGTGCATGCTGGCAACTGCGTTCTCGGAAACCAGTATATGCCGTCGAAACATCAACTGGGCCACATGGAACAGTTGACGCGCTATGCCCCACAAGGGGTTAGGGAAATTGAGAGAGAGAGAGAGAGACATTCCCTTCTACCAAAACATTAGAGAACCGAATAAACAGCAAAGAACTTCAATCCTGGAATAATCTTCCAGAACTGCGGCAGTCTAAAGAATTAATAAATCCATTCCATCTTAACGACGCTACCCGTTTGAGTAGAGCGGACTTGAGACTGATTGTGGGTTACCTTTCGGGGCACCACTGTGTGAGATATCACCTCAATATTTTAGGTCTATCTAGCGAGACGGAGTGTCGGCTATGCCTAGAGAACATCGAGTCCGCTATACATCTTCTTTGTAAATGCAAGGAGGCAGCTGTGAACGCAGATGCCATCAAGAGTACCCCCACAAAGGACTCGCTGGCTTTTATTAGGCTAGTAGATGGCCTTTTGTCCTAATTAAAAGGCTATGTCACAATAATAAGAAAAGAAAAAATATTGCGTAAGAAGCCACGGTGGGTGGAACGCTGATTTATAAAGCGAGAGGTCGCAGGTTAAATTCTAGCCAGGAGCATATTCCTCGCGAGCCTTTTGTCGACTCAGCTGCGAATGAGTACATTGGTTTTATTATCAATTCATGAATTGAAGGCGGGACGAGCAACCGACCATTCATCTCCCAGTTACCATCCATCATCCCGCAAAGCGATCTCGGAAATGAGGTGCTCCCAGCCGAATAACAAGTTAAAACAGAAAGGACTCTTAAAACAAAAGTCCTAGCAAGCAGCACCGCCCAATTATTCCAAGAAAACATACCCTAACGCCCACTTAGAATCATATTTTGTGGGTCATTTGGACGGTTCACCTCAACGCGACTCTAATTCCCACTGTGCGGACGTCATGTTGTATTCTGATGCACAGTAATGTCCCACAAACCGAAACAATTAAATTTAATACGTCCCATGCGAATTGTGCGTAATCCTTATCCCCTTTCAGCATTATGGTAGGTGTCTGTTCCTACATTTTGTTTGGTTACCAGTTTCCATCGTCATCAGAACCGCACCGCAAGTAGCCAGCCCCCACCTATCTACCCACCACTCACTCGAACCCATCAACATCCTGTTTCTCACAACCCTTTTTGAATTTCTCGTTTTACATTGTCATCACAAGCCGACATCGGTGCTGTAGCTTACTTTAAAATTAGTTTGTGTCTCGGCGAGTGAAGTGGCAGGTCTCATTACTCCCACTCTTCACAACAGGGCATAGAATTATTAATATGGACTTAATTGGATGACGGAGTTCTTGTCCTGTAATTAGTCCGCGACAAAGGCAATTAGACACGCGGATCGTTATGTTGTTGTACTTATCGTACAGCGTACACAGTAGTCGTCTTTCCTAACCGACGACGACAATCTGTTTTGTCGTTCATTGTGCGGTTCGCAAAGCAAAGCTACCACACTTTTTGTTTGTTTTTAGATATTTTTTTTTCCGCCCTGATGTCATTCATTTTTTAATGGGTACTTCTCCATTCAAAACCGCAATTCACCTTAACAGTGCATACAGAATGAAACTCCTTCATCAGCGCGCCCCTCGACACTTTGTGTAGTCCGAAGGACACCATTGTTTTTGCCATTTTTTCGACGGGGTTTATAATATTTAGCGCATTGACTTCCGGTAAGGAGCTGACAACATCGTTCATCAACTCGTGGGACGAGGAAGTGTGGGAGGGGTGCTAGTGGAAAGTTGTCGTTTAATGAAATCGGGTAGCTGTATTCTGTGGGCAAAACTGTTTTTGACAGGACTCGTTTTGAGTGACGATAATGATGACGACGGTGACGGTGACCCGGGGTCTTATTTAAAGTTTTCAAATAAATTATTCCCGAGCTTGGGACATGAATCCGTGAACCCATTAAGTGAGTTTCTTCTCCGGGGATTTATCGGTTGATGTGGGTAGTGAGTTTCATAATTCTGTTGACGAAATCTTAATGAAATTGTATGGGTCTTGAGAAAAATGTTGTTTTTTTTATTTAAATTGGAAAATATGATTGAAAAGATTGGAATTTTCTTTGGTTGTTTAGAGTGTAATCAATTTTTTTATTTATAGCGCATATCTGATAGGATCGATGCACCAATATGTGCGCACAATGCTCGATGCAGCGGGCAAAGTGATCGTGAAGAAAAACGGCAAGGCTTTCCCGTTTTTGCGGTTTTTGAGTATACCTCTTCTTAGTTATTTCTGATCTTATGCATTGAAGGGTCGCTCTATCGTTGCCCTTTGTATGTAGTACAATAGCTTTCCAAATGAAAATTCGACTCTATCCGGTTCTTCATACGACTTACATCATCAGTGGGATATTTGGAGAGTTGATCTACTATTTGAGGCATGTGTTTTGATGCCACAATGCAAGACTTCTCATTTATGCTTCTCAGTAGGGGAGACGTTAAGCCTCTCATCATTACTTCGGGATTTCACATTGACTGAAAATTTCGAAACTTTCAAAGCAACCCAAAACCATTCTGTATTAGGTTGTATAACGTCATGGTCATCGTTCATATAATAACCATGAACCAATAGTGAGACATGTTATATAATTCGTTGAATACGTACAGTGAACGAGCTACAAATGCCCGTTGCCAAACTCCATATCAAGCAACGATGTACTACTTCTCGAATTACACATTACCAGGAATTGCATTAGCATGCATCCTGTTACTGCCTCGTGTCACGAACGTATTGAGGGCACACATTAAAGATAAAAGTCCTAAAAGTCTGGTGGGATCTGCCATTGGCGGTTTGTTAGGATGTAAGCTTCCTGATTCAGAATTTTCATATTCACAAAATTACCAGATTAGAATTATAAAGAGTCTACTGAAAATTTTGGTCTGACTTGTTGACGTGACGTGTATGAAAATTTAATTAAATTTAGTTAAAAATTATAATTTTCTATAGTTGGTGTGGACTATCGCAAAAAGTCTGGATTTCACGATGTATAAGGTCAACTTTTTAAAACTTATAGGCTCCGTAATAATTGTTCACCATGATGGGCTAAATAATCCTTCTATAGTGGTCCCTGACGCGCTCGGTAGCTGTGAGGTCTCGGTAGGCAGAATCCAGAGTTCAGTGGTTTATTTTTCTGGCGCGTTAATAAAATAAAAACTTTCTGTGTGTACTATTAGAACTCGCACAGAATTTTATGCATGTCAGTAAAAGACGGCTTTACGGATAAGAGATGGATGCTACCAACTACACCATCTGAAATGTATATGGCAAAAAAAACGTCAATAAGGCATTACCATAGATGTTGGCGCACGCATGCCCCACTGGACGGGTCCAGGCAATTATTATAGTGGCTCCTGACCGCTTTTAACCAAGACTCGCCGGTGGAATAGTTTGGCTAATGCAAATCTGATGAGCCTGAATGGCTGCGGTACACCCGAGCGTATTTTTCTATTATATTTAATGTGCCCTGTCAGTACATTGTCTTGAAATAAAAACAAAAAAAAGTCTGCCTGTCAAAAAAAAGTCGTTGTCAATTTGCTTGTGTTCGTCTAGTGTCGGATGATCGGCACTAAAAGCAATAGATGGAACTTCCATCCGCGAACCATGAATGGCTATGAGGAATGCCACCCTGAACGGAAGACCAGCTATGAAAGGTGAAAAATATTTAAACTTACGGTGCAGGGCTTCGGAAACCCTGTACTGCCGCCAGTGTAGTGCATCAACACTATCGGAACCCTTCAAAAACACCTCGAGGCTGCTGAAATCTCTCCAACGAAGACTATTCTCCGTTGTACCGACGGGGTCTCCTGTAGAGGTTAGAAAACCAACTGGCAAAGCCGATATGTTCGGTAAACTCGGAAAGTTGATTGTGAAGTTGATGGAGTTCGTGAAAACTAATGTTGTTGTACATATACGAATTGTGTCTAACGAAGCACGGCTTCAAATCAACCAGAAACAATCCGACAAAACCTGTCGACTGACAGGGGTATTCAAACACCCCCTAAAGTTAAATGTATTCAAGGCAACAGGTTAAAGCGCACCAGAGAAATAGAAAAAACCACTGACACAAAAAGAGCGATGATGTTCATTGGCACTTTTGGCCCGTCCCATGCAAATAGATTTCAATTTTATTCCATTTGCTTTCAAGCTGTCTAGGATTTGCCTTGAAAAATGTTGTCCTTATCGCGCGATTTATGAGATACCCATATATCACAGGCGAATGCAAGAATGTCCTTTTTCCCTGATCAAAGAACTCAAAACACCATCAACAATGTTAATTACCTTAACAGGGGAATGGGCGCGTACCAAAGTTGGTTAAGATCAAAATACAGGAAGTGCCCGGATAAACGAACTAACCAACGTTCATCATGCGTCGGACCATATGCCCGCCCATTATATTTTTTCTACGGGACGGCCAAAAGGAAGGCACCAAAAACGAATGAAAAAAAAAGGCCAAAGAGCGAGCCCCAACCCAACACGGGATCCGGTTCTTAAAGGTGACGGTGACCCAAATTTTTGGCAAAAAAAAAACAGCCACATAAAGATAAGCAAAAAGTGCTTTGAAAGCGAAGGAAGTTTAGACCAGACGCAATGAATAAAATCAAAACGGGGATGCGATCTATGTCGATATTGTTAAAAAATAAAACTGGAACTAGGCCTGAAGCAGCTGGGCAACAACGTAATCCACATAAGGCGGAGTCGTAAAGGCAAACTATTGCTCCTTATGAAGACGCATGGCAACAATCCGGTTGGAAAATACTAAAGCACTCTGTCGGAAGGTGAAAACGCTGAACAAAGAAAACAAAAAAATGTGGCACGACCTCAACGTGGTAACTACCAAGGAGGATATTTGGACGGCCTACCGAGAACGGCTCGAGGTAGATCTCCACCCTTACGTGGTGAAATAAATGCACCCAACCGAAGTTATGTTACGTTGATGGTTTAGATAAAAACCAGGCCGAAGCGTATATACCCTAGACTTGTACAGACCTAGTGGTGATACCAAAAGTTCCAATTGGCAACGACCATATGCATTAAAAGTGGGTCTCTTATATGGCCAGTTCATAGGGGAGGTTGGCACTCATTCAGTGGGATCTTGACCATTCTCAAAATCAATTAACTAACCCATTCTACAAATATTTATCCAATTTTTCAAGTCGCTTGCTTCATTCTATCGAAAATTAACGCTTATTTGAAGTTTCACTTGTAGGGGAGGTGGCGGTTCCTTGAGTCGGATCTTGCCCAGCATTTCAATCAACCAATTAGATCCCCCTACAAACATTTAAACAAAATTTCAAGTCTCTAGCTTCATTCTATCGAAAGTTATCGCTTATTTGAAGTTTCTTTTGTAGGGGAAGTAGGGGTTTCGATGGTCGGATTTTACGTATTTTCAACATTAGTCGACTGGATCATACTACAAACATTTTACCAAAATTTCAAGTCGCTAGCTTTATTTTGTCGTAAGTTTTCGCTTATTTTAAGTTTCATTTCTACGGGAGGTAGGGGTTCCTTAGGTCGGATCTTACTCATCTTTAATACCAACTAACTCAATCTCACTTTCAACATTTTACCAAAATTTCAAGTTGCTGGCTTCATTCTATCAAAAGTTATCGCTTATTTGAAGTTTAATTTGTAGGGGAGGTGGGGGTTCCTTGAGTCGGATCTTGCTCATTTTCAATACCAACAAAGTAGGTCTTATTAGCAACATTCCACCAAATTTTCAACTTGCTAGTATCATTTTTTCGAAAGTTATCGTAATTAAAGGAATATTTAATTTTTGGAAATTTGTAGGGGAGGTAGGCGTTCCTTTGATCTGATTATGCCCATTTTACAAAACCTTAAGCAGCTTCTCACTTCAAGGTTACACGCCAAAAATCAGGTGTCTACGTCAATTGGTTCAGGAGTTATAGACAAAAAACTTGAAAAGTAGGGTAGTACGGGGTTCTTTGTAAGAAAATTACCGTTAGTTTTCAACTTATCAGTTTTATTTTCCCAGGAGAGTATGAGATTACTCTCATAAGTAATCTACTAAAGCTAGAGCTTTTCATGTTTCTTTAATCGAGAGTTATAGATACATTTATGTATTTCACATATGTAGGGGAGGTATGCGTTCTCTTGGCCTGATCATGCCCATTTTCAATACCATCCAACTAGATCACACTTCCAACATTTGACCAAAATTTCAAGGCTCTAGCTTAATTTTATCGAAAGTTATCGTGCGAACGGACAGACAGACAGACATTGCTAAATCGAATCAGGAGGTGACCCTGATCATTTATATATATATATTTTACATTGCTATACCTCCGGAGCCTCCTTTAAGGTGTTACATATTTCCGTCGTGACAAAAACAATATACCCTATACTATAAGTCTAGGGTATAATTAGTTCATCCAAGCAGCAGTCATCATTCTTGAAGTATCATCGGAAACCATGTCCGAAACGAAAACGAGAGAAATTGAAAATAGAAAACGTTTCTCTTCCCACTTTGCTCGCCTTCAATTGAAAATATGAATTAAACGGAGAACTTTGTCTCCAATAACAGCAAATAATTTCAACCGAAAAAAAAAAACTTTTTCGGAAAATGTGTCGTGTAATAGAAAAGTTTGTAATAAATCTCGACTATGATTTCGAAATTGTTATTGCTACACATAGCTTACAAGATACATCCTTATCCTGACATCCGCTTCGAGACTCATGCACAGGAGGAACTCAAACAGAAAATGATGACGAAAACGATATACAGTCAAGAGTAGTTTTTCTGCTTCATTCTTCGCCACGACTCTTGCAATAAGAAAACGATGTTGACCTACATGCGACACATCCTTATATTGATTCCGGGATTGCTGAGGAAGAGCATAGAACTGAAGTTGGATCCGATGGAATGGATAAGACAAATCAGGGGGATGAGACGCATCCCGACATGAATTGCAACCCGGTCCAAGTCCAGGTGCAGTGTCATCATCGGCTGAGCATTGAATGAAAAAGACGAGGTTGAGAAAATAAGCAGACACGGGTAGACAAAGTTTCTGGGCCCTTTTTTTGACGTAACTAGGCACTATTGTGCTCAGTCTTTTTGCATCCGTGTCTGAATGCTTGGACAGAAGAATGTAAAGTTATGAATAAGCGGAATTAATGTAAGGGGAAGAAAATGTATTGTGAAGGGTATACATGAGAGATCTTATCGAAAAAAATAAAGTAAAAAAATAAAAAGATTGTTCGAAAATTGTTGAATCATGACTAATTGAGGGGAGACGTTCCAAAGCTGAATTATTTTGGGTAGGTTTTGTCAAGTGTATAGTCGGACGTGTTTTTCTATTGTAAATAGGGGGAGGCCAACTCGGTTTTGAATAGCAGAAAATTCTTTTAGTTCATGGTGATTTTAAAACATAAATACTTGCCAACTAAGCTTTCATTTTAGAGGTGTGTTTCTCGGCGCGTTAATAAAAACTATCTCCGGGTACTACTAGAACTCCCACAGCGTTCCGAGCTTGTCAGTAAAAAGACAACTCGGATAGGAAGTGTGTGCTGCAGCTGCACCATCCGAAAAAAAAAGCGATTGAAACGTCAATAAGGCATAGTAATGCAAGAAATATTTACGCGCTTATGTCCCTGGAGAGCAACAGGCCAGGCAACATCGGGAAAGAAATTACTGAAATAGGTATATCATTAACAGAATTTCACTTTAATATTTCTGTTGAGGCACTCGCTTCATGGATGGTGTTCGTTCAGGTTTTCGCTCTCGTTCGTTTGAAAATAGTTGAGTGGCCTGCACTTGACATTAACCACTGACCAGTCTCACGAAGGCGAATGGCCGTATTTGCAGCTACTTATTCAGCAAAAATATCAGGCGGCAGTATGTTAAGCAGCATATTTAGAGCAGTGGATGGTGTAGATTTATAAGCCCCAGTTATTGTTATGCAAGCTTGACGTTAGATCTTTCCCAACAGATTACGATAAGCCGCTATTCGTAGTGACGTCGACCAAACAATAACACCATGCACAAGTATGGGACGTAATAGTGATACGAATAGCCAGTAGACCACCTCTGGTTGCACGCCCCATTTTTGACCAATGGCTTTCCTATAAGAGTAAAGTGCTACAGTTCTTCTATGTTGAGCTTCCAAGGAAGTTTGTATAGTTTTATATACATAACTTGTTTCGGACGATGCATGTTTTGCGGCAAGTCGGGATGGGTTGTGGCTTATTATTATGCCCCATACGACAGGGGAAACTTAACACAAACACCCATGGTCTCGGTGGGACTCTAACCTGCGAAAACCCGGTATGATGTGACATCAGACTGACATGACGCCTCAACGTACTGAGCTGCCGGCCTCCCCCAAGTTGAATGTTTTAAAAAATTAAAAACATCAGAAGTAAGCTCATTTCTATTGTAGTATATTATAAACGAAGTCCAACTCCGACTTAACTGCAATAATAGAAATTAATTGATTGTTACCTAGTATTAGGTATAATAATATTTTTTCCAATCAGAAAATTAATTTTCCAATTGTGGCGAAATGAGGTGAATTGGCTATGTTTTCACCGCGAAGTGTCTATATGGTGGCCGTTTAAAGTCGTTCGTCCCAGATCCGTAGCCTTCTTCTCGGTCTGATGCCTGTTATTGTTTTGTGCGGAACGAAACGCAGCGAAAATGCATGATAGAAATCCATTTCTCTGCAGTGAAATAAGTTCTGATGTTCGCCACCATTCGTCACTGTAATATATGACAGCTGTTTGGCAGACGTCAGAAACATCTGTTGACGTTGACACTAAACATTTGGTTGATGACTTCACATTAAACTTTTAAATTACACTGTAATGTACTATACATGTAAATATCGTTTTCTGCCAACACGATCACAATCAGACGCATAGCTTGCCAAATATCAGAACGTCAAACTTTGCGCTCTTGTTCGCAGTGTACTGCAGCTGGTAAAGTTGCGAAATTGATTTCGCTGCAAAACAGTGCCATCTATTGAATATGGAATGCCATCCAATTCCGCTAAGGAACATAATACGATAGAGCGAAATTAGAGTTTTCGTTGGCGAAACGAAAGTTCATTTTGTATAGGATTTGACATTTCGTTTCGTTTCGCGGCCAACACAATACTATGCATGAGACCGAAATCCAGTGAAACGAACGCGGTTATTGTAAAGCGTGCTGTTACCTACACCGGATGGAGTAGCTGAAAAAATACCTGGAAACAAGAAGAATTTCAGTTTTTTTCAGTATTTGTATTTACAATGTACGTTCACACAAAATTATGCACTTTCTGCGAAATACATAGTTTTGCTCGAAAAATAACTGAATTTCTACCACGTTCGCCTAGAAGGCACGCCACGCGCGCTCCAGCTTTGGAATAAGCTGCCGTTGGAGCAAGCTCACCGACACAATGAATTATCCGGAAGTGCTCACTTTTCTTGCTTAAATGTTAAGTGTTTCTTAAATTTAACCCTTCCGCTTTTCGTGTTCGTTGATTTTTCCGATTTTCCTCTCAACCCAATTTCAAAGGTAAAGGGTCTCGTTCCGATGAAAAATTACTTTCCGCAAAACTGGAGTGGTCGTCTTTTTTCCCTCGTATTGTTGGCGGTAGTGTAGCTCTACCTCTGTTTGTGGTTTTCATCTCTATGGGGTGGAGAAAAGGGTTTCTTTTTTTTTCAACTTTCTTTCTTCTTTATCGTGGCTAAGGACTCAGCAATACTGAAAAGTGTTGTTGATAAAATTATTTAAAGAAGAACGTTAAGAATCTCTTAGCCGCGCTGGGAATGGGAGGAAGATATCAGGAAATGATTTTCTTATCGGGGTCATGGCAAGGATTGAAGAGTGGGAGAAGAGATATTTGCATCAAATTGACACTGGAATTTGTTATTTGGTTGCAAAGGTATTTCTTGATAGATTATTTGGTGCATGGTTTTGTGATTCTTGTGAGATGTTGGTGTTGGAGACTGTGAACGTAAAGGGATGACGAATTTGGAAAGAATCTTGGAATTCAAAATAAGTCACTGAATTAGTTGTCCATAGTTGCCGGAAATGGGCGTAAAGACGGTGGGACAGAGGTGGACGCTATCGTTTGATTTGATCTTGATCCGTGGGCACTCTGACATTGAAGGCAACGATCAAGCAGACGAACATTCCAGATGGGCAACTGCTGCCAGGTTTTTAGGCCCGAAACCTTTCTATTGTATATAAATCTGCCACGTCAGCTAGCAAATCAGCGACTGCCTAGCTGTAGCAGCCTCCTCCTGGCCTGAGCTAACATAAATTATTCATCGCGGGCTACTTCTATAGCGGAACCCTTTATCTAATCAACTTGAGTAGAGTGTGTAACGGGCCAGAATTATTTGTGGAGTTCTCGCAAGTCACTCCCGTCTTCGAACTTACCTAATAAGTGGTCTAATGATTGGGCTGATAGGTGATCGAATAGGTGGTCTAACGCGGCTGGTCGGTCTAACGTGTAAAAACCCTTTTCATTTTTCATGCGATTTTACGAAGAAAATTTCCTTCTGGATTAAATGGTTGTGAAACCAAGCAAAATTTCAAGGTAGAGGTGTTGATTATTTAATCCTAATAATCCTGTCTTTAACTATCGGCTCAAGTATTTAAAAAATTGGTAGGGATTTTGGTAAGATGTAGTAGTAGAACGTAATTCAACTATTTTTGAGCAAATTTATTTCTATTGCAATAATCAATAACTCGCCAATTACTGGTTAATAAGCAAAACGAATGGATGTATCCTCATAAAGAGACAAGTCCTAAAGATTCCCGTCATCTAACAAAATCTAAGAAAACAAAATTAAATACTCATTAGATTTACTTCAGTTCAACCCACCAAAATCCGACGAGATTAAGTACGCTTTTCCAGGATTAAACCAGCACATTCTCTCGAAGGTCCCTGCGTTCAATTACACAATCCATACAGCGCCAAACAAATCTCCTTTCAGAACATTGCATGACTTTTCCAACTAAACATTCAGGAGTTAGTGTGAAAAGTGGGAAAAAAGTGAAAACAACTACCCCCAATTGTACATCCCGTGCATTAAAAAGGGATAACCCCGGAATATCGTTGTTAATTAAAAATGAGCGAGCAGCGAACATTATGGAGAAATGGGGGATCTTTTCGCCCGTTGGAGGCAAACGGTGGGTTTTTGGAGTGCTATCCGGTATTCTGTCTGTCTGTTTGATAAATACACACTTGGACGAAGCATTTCAATTGGGAAGAGTTTTTTGTTCAGGAAAAGATTTTCTACTGATATTTGAGATAGTGAACGGATGTAATCGTCTGTCTGAATCCTTCTGTTTAAAGAAGGACGGTAGTAGAGACGTAAGGGGTGTAAGGATCCCAATGAACACTACAATATTACAATGAAATGTGAGTTTCAATTAATTTTAATGCGAAGGGTTCAAATGAAGATAGTGAAAATGGTTTGATGGTTATTTATCATGCAACTTTGTAAGGGCACACAAACTTTTTCCACTGTACAGTTTTAACGTCGACTGGAGGCGGATAGGCAATAAATGTTGGATGTGTGTTTGGCAAATTGGTGAAATTGAAATTGCTGAGTGTAATATGGATTGTATGAAAGTTTCAGGAATTACTCATACCTAATTCAATGACGGATTGTAGTTTGTCAACTTCACTCCTAATTATAACCGTGAATTTGTATAATGGGATGGGGTATTTAGTTTATAGGAAATTTAGAATAGGAAACATCAAAAGCTTAGAATATAATTTTTGACCACCTTTCAGATGAGCACTTCTTAAAGTGGAAATCAAAAATTTTAGTTTGCGTGACTCCAACTTCAGTTTTCTTGTATTATAAGCAGCACTTCATCACTGGAGTCCTTTTCTAAAAATCTTCTTCCATTTCCAGGATATGTGGTTTGAAAATTTCAGTTTTCGTGGTTTTAGTTAGATTAGGTAGGGGATCAGAGCTGAAAAGCCCTTGTGCAATAAGTATTTTGGGGAGATGCAGTCCGTCACTTCGTTAATAAAAAGGACTTGGGTTTCGTCCATTCAGGGACTCAGCTAATAATACAAGAGTGACTAGAACCAGGATCGCGGAAGCTGCACACTTGCCTCAGATGGGACAAACTCGGGAATAAAAGGAAATTCTTCACCCATTTTTTCATAATGCTATGATTTTTAGTATAAAGTTGCACAAACCCCCCCCAAAATCGATAACCATGCTTGCCGGAAAGATTAAATGAAAGATTAAACTGTTAGCAGTTTTATTATTAGAACACATTTTGGGTTGATGTAAAGAACTAGCGGGCGATGACCCCGCATTGGGCGAAATATTAAATATTGAATTTTTAATACTTTATGGATAGATAAATAATGTCAATTTATTATTCTTGTGTTGTTATCTTTTAATTAAACGAAAAAAAAAAATATATTTAAATAATGTGATTTTTTTCTATTTTCAGGGTCAATGCTCGGCTGGTTCACTGCCTGTAGCATGGGTAGATGAGGGTCCTGGTCCGCCACGTTGTCCACAATCGTGCGAACAATTACGTTTACAAGAAGAATTATTATTAAAAAATAATAAAAATCGTTTAAATGATAATAACAATATGAATAAATTCTTAAGTAATAGTCATAATAATAAAAATATAAACAATAATTTTAATACTATGGATTATAATAAAGATAAAAATCAGCTGCCACATCAGCAAACGATGACAACAGATCAACAAATACAGAAACAGCTAATTCAACAGTATGAACCGCAAAAGCAGCAGCAGCAGCAGTACCATCAGCAACAACAACAACAACAGCAACAACAGCAAAAACAACAAAAACACCAACAACAGCAGCAATCGCAGCAGCAACAACAACACCAGTGCCTTGACTATTTGGGCGATACCGATGAGTCCAGTCCCGCGCAACTTTGCAAAAAGTCGCGTAACGTCTTAGCGCAAAAATTACGCGTGTTACGTATGAAACATTGTTGTGAACGTACCGTGTTTAGTGCTCTACATACGTTAGCCTTAAACGCCACTTTGAATGGCGGTAGCGAATGCATACGGACACTAAACGATTTATTGGATATGGATGCGCTAGCGACACGTATCACATGCGAATTTAACGAAATTCTTGTGCGTTATGATTGTCGTCAAACATATTCGTTAATACATCATTGTGAGGACTGTCGGGTGAGTACAATTTTTAGTAGTATTCAGTTGAATATAATATTGTTTATTAATAGTTCAGTCAGATAGTGTTTGGCGGAGAACAAATACAGAAGTATTTTTCGCCCATTTTGACACTTTTTAGTTAATATATAACCCGAAAATTATACATTTCCCTATGAAATGGGCTACAACAAAATTAAAGTAGACAATATTTCTTACAAAAAAGGTTTTCATGAATTTTTTCGTCAGACGAATGGTTTGGGCGCTAGAACGTGCTCAAATTTTAGAAATATTCCACTAATCGGCTAAATCGTGTCCCTCCCATCTGAAACATCTGTGTTATTGTGAATGAGATATAAATAATTAAATAGTTCTTTAGTAATCAAGTCAATTTAAGGCCTTAACTATGCAACAGATACTCAGAATATCAGGTTCTATTGGGGAGTAGTAATGAAGTAAAATAAGATGAATGTAAAATGTAAGTTTAAAACTAACATTGATTGCATATTGTAGAAAGTCTGCATCGGCCCATACTCATTTGCCCTAACCCCTAGTGAGGCATAGCACGTCAACTATTCTATGTAGCTTAGCTGACGTTTCGTTGCCATAAATCAGTTTTGGACGATGCTCGTTGTCAGCATGCACGTCCTGCTGCCATTTAGTCGCCTACCTGAGGCAAGTCGGGAAATATTGTGGCTTATTATTATGCTCCGCACCTCCGGGGGAAGACGACGCAAACATCTATGACCACGAACGCCGTGGACGGGACTTGAACCCGTAGCGATCGTAGGCAGACATGGGACTGAAGCCTCTACGCCCTGAGCTAGCGGTCGCCTCATATATAGGTAGATATAATATTTCCTGGCCTACCTTCTGTTTTCTCAGCTGATGGTAGTGTTGCTTGGACGAATTTCTTTCGAAAGGATGAAAATGGTACTATGTGACTTGATAACGAGTTTCTCAATTTCAAAAATCTTCGAGTATTCGATTCGAATGAAATATTTCGTATCGAACACTCGATGATTATTGAAATGAGGGGGGCAAAAACTCCTCTTCCATAGTCCTCCGCGTGGGCGCCCCCTGGAACGGCAGTGGTCACTGACCATTGCCAACCAACGTCAAGCCGCCAGTGATGGCGGTGCGATGATTTGGTTGAGGTACCCCTGTGGTGTGGGGTGTGAAAAAAATACCACGGCCTTTCCCTTTGAGGGCCTATCGTTAAAACCGACAATCAAAGGACAGGATGTGTATGCCAGCAACTTGCACTATCCGAAATCTTTATATGCTAACGAAACGTCAACTATGCCTCGGATAAGGACTGACTCAACGGTTACGACTTTTGGCTATCGTACAATGACAAAGATTGGATTCTGGAATGTGCGTACTCTCCTGGACAATGGATCAGAAGGTCCCCAGAACGCACGATTTCTTCAATTAGAGAGTGAATTTCTGAGGTACAAATTAAATATCTTAGGAGTTAGTGAGATAA
Source organism: Chloromyia formosa (assembly GCA_964017055.1). NCBI lineage: Eukaryota > Metazoa > Arthropoda > Insecta > Diptera > Stratiomyidae > Chloromyia > Chloromyia formosa. The sequence continues at coordinate 11,492,845 of OZ024818.1, read as the reverse complement.
GATGGTGGAACAGCGGAGAATTCATCTCTCCAACGGGCAGCACTGTAATGTTGTACTCCGGTAAAGCTACCGGTAGTCGTCGTGAGTCAGGTGTGGGGCTCCTTTTAACCAGAGCCGCGCGAAACTGTCTCTTATCCTGGGAACCGGTCTCTGACAGGGTCTTGACCGCCAGGTTCCGGACCAAAATGAGGAACATCTCAATAATACAATGTTATGCCCCTACTGAACCCGACAATGTCTTGGCAAAAGACTCCTTCTACGAAGAACTAAACGCCGTCCAGAGCAGAACACCTAAAGGTGACATTATAATGGTTATGGGTGATTTGAATGCGAAAGTTGGCGCTGATAACTATGGGCTCAGACATGTGATGGGGAGACACGGTCTTGGTGATCGTAATGACAACGGTGAAAGATTTGTAGAGTTCTGCAACTTTCACAGTCTCTTCATCGGTGGTACTATGTTTAAGCATAAGGACCACCACAAAATCAGTTGGTCCTCTGTTGATCGGCGCAGAACACAAAATCAGATCGACCATTTTGCCATTAGTAAAAGATTCAAGAGTTGCCTCCTGGACGTGCGAAACAAGAAGGGTGTCGATATTGGGATGGGAAGAGACCATTATCTTATGATCGCTAATGTTCGATTGCGTATTGCAGCCGTGCGCCGCCCCAGCGACGAAAGATCCAGGCCCCGCAAATTCAACACCGCTCGACTAAAAAATCCAGCTGTCTTACAACAATATAATGACCATCTTGCGCAAAAAGCGGCTGAGATAACTAGTCACCCAGATAGTGACATAAACGAAAACTGGGATGCCATAAAAAATGCGTACATTGATAGCGCAAATACCATCCTTGGCCCAAACCCGGATTGCCGGAATAAGCCCTGGATGTCCAACGCTTCATGGCAGCGGATTGTTGAAAGAAAGGAGCTGAAAGTTCGTTTGGCTGCAGCTTCAGACGACAATCGAAGCAGCATCGAACTCCTTTACCGTCAGAAAGCTCGAGAAGTTCAGCGTAGTGTGCGACGCGATAAAAGAGTTTATGCCAATTCTCTTTTAGCGTCAGCAGAAGAAGCCGCTAGAAGTAACAACTTAAACGCCGTATACGGTGTCATCAAGGAGTTTACAGGTGGTCGTAACTCCTGCCAACATCCGGTGAAAGATAGTGATGGAAAGCTACTTATCTTGGAAGAAGATCAAATGAGGCGGTGGAAAGAACACTTCGCCGCGGTTTTGAACCGTGTAACCTCTGGTGAAGTTCCCCCTCATATAGATAATTTAGCTAACCATCAAAATGTGCGTATACGGTCCACTGCCCCGACTAAAGAGGAAATAGTCACTGCAATTATTGCACTAAAACGAGGAAAGTCCGCCGGACTTGACGGCATCTCTGTCGAACTTTATCAAGCAGCGCCAAGCGTAACTGCCGATTTGCTGCACCCACTTGTTGATAAAGCGTGGAATACAGAGACCTTTCCCACTGAGTGGAAGGAAGGTTTGATCATGAAACTTCCAAAGAAGGGTAGCCTCACAGACTGTAATAATTGGAGAGGCATTTGTGTGCTTCCTGCCGTCGCCAAGATAATAGCTAAAATCGTCCTGGAGAGACTAAAGGCCCACTTAGAAAGCACAATTGATGAAGAGCAGGCTGGCTTTCGATCCGGATTCTCCTGTGTCGATCACATTAACACCTTGCGAATCATCATCGAGCAATGCGCTGAATACGATTCTCCGCTTCACTTGCTTTTCATCGATTTCGAAAAGGCTTTCGATAGTGTGAACCGGGATTCTATATGGGCGGCCTTGCGCAGGAGAGGCATCCCTGAGAAGCTTGTGGCTATTATTAAGGCAACCTATGACGGCGCGAAATGTCGCGTTCTGCATAAAGGTAAGGTGTCGGGGGACTTTGAGATTCGCAGTGGAGTTCGGCAGGGGTGCATCCTCTCACCGATCCTATTCCTCATTGTGATCGGCGATGTGTTGCATGCAGCCCTATCCGGACTCGACAGAGGAATTCAATGGACTTTGACATCTTATCTACAACATCTTGACTACGCTGACGACATATGCCTACTCTCCCACAAAATCATGGATCTGTCTGCAATGGCGTTAGATCTCGAGAGGGAGGCAAGCAAGGTTGGGCTAAAGATTAATACCAACAAGACCAAGGTTCTTAGCCCGCCGTTGCGAAAAAGAAATCCGACACCTATTGCCATCAATATTAATGGGCAGCCTGTGGAGAAGGTGGACAACTTCGTCTACCTGGGTAGCATTGTTGCCGAAAATGGTGGTACGGAGCAGGACATCGCTCGTCGTATCAACCAGGCTAAACGCGCATACGGCATGCTGTCCAAAATCTGGCAGAGCAGTTATCTCAGCATCAAGACCAAGCTGGGCCTGTTTAGCTCCCTGGTACTATCAGTGCTTTTGTATGGGAGCAGTACATGGAAAGTTTCCGTAGGAGTTACCAGAAAGCTGCAAGTTTTCGTCAACTCATGTCTTCGTCGAATTTTAAGAATTTTCTGGCCCGAAACAATATCAAATGAAGAGCTAAGTCGGCGTACGGGTCAGATGCCAATCGACGAATTGATACGCAGGCGAAAATGGCAGTGGATAGGTCACACATTGCGGAAGAGTGATAACTGCATTGCTATGCATGCCATGAAATGGAACCCCATTTCCAACCAAGGCCGACCAAGAGGGGGTCCTCGAATCACATGGCGTCGATCTGTGGCAAAGGAGTGTCAGGTACTGGGTAAGTCTTTTTGGGAGTTGCGCCCCATTGCCCAGAACAGAGTACGATGGCGTGCAGGAGTAGTTGACGCGCTATGCCCCGCTAGGGGTTAAGGCAAAGTAGTACTATCTTGTGTGTACCCCGCTCAGTACGCTCACTTTACTCGCTCTGGGTTTAACAACTATGCCAATAACAGTAAGTTCTAAAAATAAAATAAAAAGTTCTGAAAATATTCGAACTGTTGGTAATACACAACTAAATTCGATCCTTTTTTTTACTTACTGCTCATATCTTCCGATTTCCGCGACAAAGTTCACTTTGAAGCTTGGTATACTGTTCGTGGTGAAATGAAAAGTGCCGTGAAAATTTCGGATAGGTTCACCGGTGAAAAAATGTCGCGTACATTTTGTACGAGATTTCACGACACTTTTCATTCCACGACGAACTGTGTACCAGGCTTAAGCTTTAGAGACTTTCGAAATACAATATTAAATCCTTGTTGCAATTTAGTTCGAAAAGTGAACACCTCGTCCACTCGTGTATTTACTGTGGATGCAATTGTCGACAGGCTATACAAAACGTCAAGCCTGCCCCATAAATCGTTGCAATTTTAATTCAATTACAATCAACTGTTCAACTTAAATTATTAAATTAAGACCAAACGGAAAATATGATAATGTGCATATGCCAGCATTTTTTTATAAGTCATTATGCATTTTATGCGGTCATTCATCACGTCATTAGCTGCAATTATCTTTAACATATTATTTCGTGTGTTGATTAAACAAAAAAGGCGTATTTTTGTATGGAAATTTTCCTGTTCTTGGTTCTATGAAACTCCACTGTAGTATTATGTACAATATATTAAATATTTATCGGAATTTATTGGGAATATTTACTTGTTCATGATCGGAACAATGGGCAAAAGTAATAAAAAAATGCATACCGCCTATTTTACCAGAATTTTAAATATAATTTACTAGTAGTAATATAATCGATTCAATCGTATTTTTGTTTGAAATACGAATAATTTTACTTAAGTTGAATTTTTGATGGTTTAGTCTGTAGTGGTGGGAGGGTCAAGAAATGAGTTTGCGTCAAAAAATATTGAACGGAAGTGTTCCAAAACGGGCGAAAAAGTGAAATAAGTGAAATTTTGAAGTACCGCCTACGTTGTTCGAGTCTTTCAAGTTTTTTTTTTAATCGCTCTGAGGTCGAACAGAAGGCAGCCAAACATGTCACGTATTTGACCTGTTGCTCCTCCGTAGTTACCCCATTTGCTATGACACTCCATATTTATCCTCAACCAAAACAAAATGTCGGCAAACTCTCTGTTTCGGATATGGCTACTTTAATCAATCTCCAGAAATCTGGGATATACTCAAGAGCAAAGCTGTAGATGTCCAGGAGGCGGGGTAGATTCCATCCATGCTAGTCGATTTCTATGGGTCAAAGGAACCAATGGCCAATGGTTTTCATATTTGAAAAAAAAAGTAACTGGCGCAATAGTATAATTAATAGAGCAAAGCCTTGAGATGAATCAGCATCATCTCATTTTCATGAACATGATTTATTATTTGTTTATTTATCCCCAATGGCTACTCATTTAACAGCTGGTAAGCTCGTAGTTCGATAAGTAAATAGTTTTTTTTCGAAAGACTACTGCCTCCAGTAGGATTCAAACCAGAGGTTCAATGAACAGAAGGCGAACCGTTGCGCCATCTAGACTGCATATATATCATACTCGTACATAAAAATGAGTCAGCTTAGGCTGACATATTGTCTCCACAGACAATAATTCTGTAGAGACAAAATAAACAATTCAGCAACCTTGACTTAACGCTTTGTTTGTTGGAACAAATCATTCTCTTGCCAGTTTACGATATCACACCATACTACAACAGAAAATTTATATTCATCTCACTGACGCACAATTTGGCTTTATGAATTCGAAAGTCCCCAAAGTGCTCGTTCTGGTCCAGCTGCTTCTAGAACCAGACACACCTCAAATCGACCGTTCCAATTACTCTGTTTTACATCCTTTGTTCAGTCAGTCTCAATTTCTGTCATACATATTTTCAATGGCTACGAAAACGATAATTATCATCTTTAGTTAATACTTAAGTCTCCCAAGTACCAGCCAGTCCCTGCTTGGTAAGTGGCAACAGGGTGGTGGAAACGTTTCGAAGTGATAGGGATCAAAGAAAGCCTGAGACACTAGGAGCAGAAGTGGAATGGGGTGGGAAATTTAGAAGTATGGAAATTTCGAGTGGTAATTCGGTGGTGCATCATCTCATTCACACTCACGAGAGGACAATCCAGGACAATGGGAAATTCTCGAAAGTGACACCGCTTGACCTAGTTCGACTAATTGTCCATGTGTATAGGTCTCCTCTCACCAGCAATGTTGTAACCATCAGAGGGTGTGTACCTATGTATATATATTTAATTGTCTTTTTTAAGGGTGTACAAGAGGGGATATGTACTCGTATAGGTAAATGCATGGATAGATGGATGGTGCAGATGAGTATTGATTGCCAAGGGATTTATAGTTGTATGGTAAATTCTCATATATACGTTAAGCGGTGTTAAGGGTTGAACGATGGGCATTTGCAACTGCAATACTATGGAATATTTTGAAGTTTACAGATATTCCTACAACATAGAGAAGATATCTTTTAACGGATGATGAACTGATGTACTAGTCTTGTTCAGAGCCGTCGAGAAAGGGAGGGGCGTAATTTTGAAGGGGCCCGGAAATTTTAAACATGAGAAAAAAAGCGGTCAGTTTTGTAAAAAAAAATGTACGATTTACCTAAACGTTTCTCATGAATGGCTGAAGAATAATTCTTCTGACAAAAACCGACAGTTTCGAGAAGCGTGCGTACCATCGAGCATGAAAACTTCGATACTTCAACATATTCGTTTCAATTTTCTAATTTTTCCTAGCTCGAAAATTATGCGAAGATATGGTTTCCACACCCAACATGTCTACATTCTTGATCAGCATGCTGAACTTTGTAACATACTAAAATTTCAAGAAAATCGGAGGTGAACTATATAGTTGAAATAGTTCATATGGATAAATACCCAACAGATAGTAATATTGGTTAGCCTGAGCTAGCCAACGCCTTTTCTACTTAAGTTTTAAACGCACATCATAATTCATTCTAAATAAAGAGCCACCAATTCAATATTTTCGTAAATGGATGATTAAATGTGGCATTTGATTATTTAGCTCATACACCTTACTCAATTCTACAATAGTTCTGCTACGTCCCTCGACCACAAACCAGATGACTGGGAAAATTGAAACCAAATTATGATGCAAAAAGGTCAACCACATCACGTTACTTCAAAATGACCATCAGGACCAACATCACCAGTAGGGGCAGCAGCATCATGTTGTAATGTTACAGAAAAGTTGATCCTTTCATTAAAGTGCCATCGTCTTTAACGATAACTTGTTTTCCATTTAGTTACTCCTAATTTCCGTTGGGGATATTAGCAATGACTGAATAAAGGGACGAAAAGTGCGATTACAAACAGTAAGCACCAGGACATGGTGTAAGGGTAGTTATGAAGAGGATTTTTGGTGATGTTGTTATTGTTTGAATTCATACAATTTTAAGTCTTATTTTTAGGAAAGCAAAGCCTTTATAGTATCGGTCCAGTGACGTAGCTAGGATTTTGACGGGTTCCCCACATTCGATATCAGAAATATTAGTATCCCAGTCATTAGGTTCGTGTTTTTTCGCCCTATCCAGTGTATAGTTTAACTTAACGCTACGCAGTCTTTTTTTTTCCTTAGTTTGAGGCAGGATAAAAATCCGCTTCTCCAAGCGCCACGGTCGACGTTGTTTGTATGGCGCTCGCAGTAGAGTACCTGGGCCAAAAATCATTGTTGAATTAAAGATAGAGAATCTAAAATCTCTATCGTTCTCGGAGGACCTACCGATTTACTTTTAAGTAATACTACTATTACGCTGAGTGGAGTTTGCTAGCTAGCTGCCACTTGGATGCGCAGTTCTGCGGGTCTCCTCCTCTTTCCGGAGCTCTTTATGGATATCGCACAGGATGCGACACACATGCTCTCAATTTTCATATGATCGAAGTATATGTTCCACATTTCCCGGGCTCAGTACTTCTCCCAGTTCCTCCTCCAGCTCACCATGTTTCTCTGTAAATCGCTGAGGAACACATGATCCAGATCTTCAGCTACTCGTGGACATTTCGGCATAACATTCTCTTTGGCCGAGGACATCTCGTCTATTAAACCTGGCCAGATCAGTCAGTTTATCGAGAAGAGTCGGCCAAGTGATATGATCTAGTCTGACATATCGATAGAATGGGCTTTAGCAAAATAGACCCATGGTCGTAGTGCTTGTTGTTTCCTGCTCGCATCGGCATACTCTGGAAGAAGACAGGCCGGGACAGCCTCGAACACTCCCTTCTGTGGTTCGGAGATCTTTTACGGCAAATATGTACATGTTGATCGATGAATAATCACAAAAGGAAATCGCGTGGCACACAGGAGGAAGACAACACAAACATCTATGGCAATGAACGCCGTGAATGGAGTAACGACCGTAGTCAGACATGATATTGACGCCTCTACGCACTGAGCTACCGGTAGCCCCAACTTAAACTTTTTAGAATGGACGCATATTCCAGTGCGAGTTCTTGTTATTCTTGTTTTACCTCCGGGGTATCAATGTCGTCCCCAAAACATCATAACTTTTGTGTTATGTCAGTTTTGAATCCTGAAGAAAATATACTATTGGGCACTCAGGTTCATTAATCTTTCCGTGTAGTCATTTAAATCGTCTCATAAATTCGATTGAATTGTCACTTTAAGAAAATCCATTCGATATCCTGACATAAAATCTAAATTATATCCAGAAGACTTCACTTCTCGCTCACTGTCTCCCACTCCAGAAGCGTTGGCCTTTGTGACCGACCCTGCCGTGCTCAGGACACACTCTATTGTAACACACTGTCTATTTACTTCAAAAATATCTATCTATGAGTATCTGTATCTGTCGTATCTGCTTCGGCCAGTCTACGGGTGAGACGGCTTAGATAAATTTTCGTTGACATTTATTGGGTTAATATTGAAAGCTTGGATTCTCTCGTTCTCACTTTCTCTGATCGCTATGCGACTGTGATTATGTTACCAAGGATTCTGGAGCCGTATACACTGGGAACTGGGTAAGACACACTAAGCAGATATTTGTATATACATATACAAAGCCTAAGTACGAGCGTAGATACTCCGATACATTTAAGTTAATTCTTAACCAGCCATGTTTGTCTCTAGTGTCAGTATTGATTAAGTTCGCTGAAACGAAAGGACATCGGACATTGGGCGAAGGATGGTAAAGTTGTTTGCACTCTTGGACTTTATTAATTATATCGTCGTCGACGAAAGAATTTGTCTGGAGTGATGGAATTAATGGCGAGTTTGGGGCGAAAATGTTTGGCTTTTATGCTTCTTTGGTGATGAGTCCTTAAGTAGTGTACTGGCAGGGTTAGTCATATTTCATGTTATTGTTATTGAAATGGGAACTTCATGTCGCTTAGATTAAGCTAACTTCCATTTAGTTGCAGAAAAATAATGAGATAATCTGGAAAATGTTTCAAACTAAAAACTGCAATCTAACAGACATGAATTGTATCAAAGCTTCGCCTATGAAGATGCACATAGCCAACTCTTCAACCTTCAAATGTGCAACAAGTGCGATTTTTAAATTTAACTTATATTCAGACAGCAATTAATTTCGTCTAGGCTTACTTACTTCAAAACTACTACGTTAACACATTATCAGACAAAGTTCTCGTCAAAGTTAGTTTTTCATTCCCCAAAACAATTCCCTGCAAACCAAACTCTACTCAGTCCCTCGTGACAGTGGCTGGTCATAACAGAAATTCCTCCTGTCTTGGCCAATCTGCTTGGTTGGACTTTCTTTTAGCCTTCGCCACTATCATGTCCTTGCCATGTGAAATGCTTGTAATGGATGTCAGTTTGCCTGCAGGTTTTGTGGCTTACCAGTACACAGCCACGTGATCCATGTTTCGTTGGATTGGATTCACCCAGTCCAGACTCGCGTTCAGATTCAGACCACCTCCTCATTGGATTGCTTACATGTGCTACGGTGGTGCATTTTCAGCCACACGAGGGAAGCAAACACACAAATAAAATGAATCTAAACGTAAAAATGAAAAAGGGAAAACAAAGAGTTTTATTTTCAAGAAGACTTAACAAGTTGGCAACAATGTTGGAAAAATTTACGGGCGTCACCAATTGCCGGAAGGATTCTTACAAGTCAACTTTTTTTGTTTGTATGCTTGTCCTGTATTGTGTCCTTTGTGTTATTTAGCGGGTGAAGAGCTGCGATTTTAATGGGGGTTGATGTCGAGCTAGGTCGCCTATTTTCTTCTGAAGTGACGGCATGGCAGAACGTTGCGCAATTGTCATGTCACTTGGCCAGAGACAGATGTAATTTTATCATTGTCAAGAACAATTAAAATCTCAACGAGACATTTGGAGGACAATCGGAAGAAAGAACTTTAAAGGTGTATTTATGTCTGTCTATTAAGCTAAACGATATCATCGTCAAAATAGTAAGTGCTATTATGATACATCTCTCAAACAACGTAGCACATCCCACGGTTATAATCATGTAAACAGACTGAAAATGGGTGGCTACGTGAAAACTACTAGCACTGCAACCGATTTGTCTAAAGCATTGGTTCTCAAAGTGTGGGTCCCGACCACCTGGCTGGCTGCAAAAGTATTTTTGGGGGGTCGTGAAAACGTTTTCATAAATTCAAAAGTTAGTTTTATAGCAAACAAAGTGTATGTTTGGTGGACGGCAATCGGAGTGGCATCCTCCTACTGCAAGACTGTCCTTTGGATATTAGTGCGATTCAAATCGATCGCATTATTGCCAGCGCCGGCTGTTTGGGTAGGTACTTCGGGTATAGGGTGAAGTACAGCATCTTGATGTGGTATCACAACGGACCCATAAGTGGTCTACGTGTGCTGTGGTTAATCACGGCAACCCCTGCACCTACCTACCTATCTATAGAAAACAACCGAGATCGATAGAAAATTTTCTAATTTTCGAGGCACCTTCTCTAAAAAAAAGGCTACTTGTCACGTACGGAGATGATTTACGAGTTCGAAATATTTTCTAAAAACCAAAATATTCGTCCTTTTTTTAAGATACTTAATATACTTCCCGTAAGCTTAGATCCAGTCAAATTAAAGATTCTTGGTTCTTCTATTTTTTTTTGAAAGTGTCCGGAGGGACCTTACATTTACTTTAGTACAATAGACTTACTGTAGCGGTACTTGGTGCTCTTTTGTGGGACACGGCCTATCATTCATCAACCTTACACTAAAAGTCCCAAAAATTTGTAGTGAACGGAATTTCGGAAAAAAAAAATAAAAATTATTTTTGAAATTATTTTTAAAACACTTTACTGAGCTGAAAAAAAAACCTGAGAAACCAAAGAGAAAAGAAAAAATCATGATCATTTTCTTGGTATTTTAAATCTATGATCGGGCCGAGCAGGGGTCGCGTGCGATTTTTTCTATCTAAGGGGGTCGCGACGGCAGAAAGATTGAGTAACCCTGGTCTGTAGTGCTAGCACTAGGTCTTAGTCCAGGACTAGACTTGGCAATCGAGCCTGATCCTATTAATGTGTTCTATTTTTCTCACTAAACTATTTAGTTTTTCTGCGAACTAAAAAGTTTGCCTTGGGCACAAGCGCTAAAGGATATTCTCAAGTACAGAAACTAGTTTTTGCATATATAACATGTTAATACCCTACAAATCTCAGTATTTACGAGTACGGTATAGGAGCATAACTGACCTTCTTGCCACTTATAAATCAAGAAACGGCTCTGAACACATTATCCCAAGCACTAAAAACTAAAAAAAAATCTCATTAATATTATCTTTAAAAATATCCAAGAATTAATGCACTGGTGTCATTGCATAAAGTTGTCACGAAATAATTAAACAGAAAGTAGTAGTCAGTCTCTTCATAAACTCCAACAGCAGACGTTACATCCCAACCATACAATTCACAAGTGCATTAGTACCAGATGACCAAAGTAAAAGCAACATTTACTCGGATTTGTTGTTTTTGTCTGCCTCTGTGCACTATATGTCACTGGCCGCTATTCCTTCTGCTACATTTATCATGTCCTCTTTGGGATGTGCTCTTGCTACTTACTTACCTATAAAATACCGAATCCTCGGGCATCTTGAGTGCAAGAAATTTCACCAGAGATTATCTTCACACCATAAGCATCACACGTAGGTAGGAGAAAGCCATCGGCGACTTATGACTGTAAAAACACAGCTTCATGTCGACGTCGTCGTCCTCATCACATCCTTTCAACTAAATGACGTTCCTCTCTTGGCCATAATGCTGCCCCGATTCAGACATTGTGTGCCAAATTAAGGATTGTTAAAAAAGTTAAGCGCTCACCCCATACCCATCGGGTACAGACATGACGACGGTTGAAAATGAATAGTCCTGGATCGGTGGGGATGACATCATATCAATTTCAAGGGACTGAATGTGTTCAGTGTCGTCTGTAATGTTGAAAATGCATCGTAGACTTCGTGATTGAATGGGAAATTGTGTCGTGCCATCATAGCATGTCGTCTGGATTGGGTATGGAGGGTAGCGTAAGTGTATAATATAGTTGAAAAACGTTGAATATAGTTCTTTGAAATTAGTTAAAAAGGTTCGAGAGATCGATACTGAGGTCGGTCTGCTCGGGAACTTCAATGCTGCCAAGAATTTAGTGCCGTAGCCAGTACAACAAATTAAATTTCGAATTCAAAGTTAACCTAAACTGATGAACTTTGAAAGTGGCTGACTGTGTTAGTTGATAATTATCGAATTCGAATGAGTACAACTAGGAAGTAAATTACGTTGCATCTTTCATGATTACATCACCTGTATGGACTACAGAGGCGTACCAGGAAAACGCAATCGAGTAGCGCAATAGGTTTGTCGAACATGTTCGAAGTATCATTGCATTGCATAGCATTGCTCTGGCCATTTCATGAATCGTCCTGTCCCCTGGTATGTATCCTATAAGTCCCCGATTAAAAAATGTAATTGTTGTTAGGTTCACAACCCTACGTTATTTATATTCATATTCGGGAAGACGTAGCCCAATACCTTGCGGAAGGTCCTTTTCTAGCTTAACAATAGCAAACGTCTAAAAAAACAGCACACAACACTCTTGAAAACCAATTTTTGATTAACACTAACGAACCGAATCTTACATTTTGTATACCCTTCCCGGATGTGATAGGGTATATTAACTTTGTTTACAATGCATAGAAGGAAGCATCTCTGATCATATAATATATACATATATATTGGGTTGTGGGAAAAGCTCTGCGTTTTTTTTTGCATCAAAAATAACACAAAAATTTTGTATTCTTCAAAATGCATTTAATCAACCAGATGTCGTCCGTTCATTTCAACGACCTTCTGCCAACTTCTGGCAAGAGCATGATGCCATGTTCATAAAAGCGCTGTGACTTATTCCGGAAAAACTCATCAAGATCATATTGGATGGCTTCCACGGATTCAAAACGGTTTCCATCCAAATGATTCCAAAGAGACCGGAAAAGGTGGTAATCCGAGGGCGCAATATCAGGTGAGTAAGGCGGGTGTAGCATTACTTCCCAGCCGAAGTTCTGTAACTTTTGTTTCGTTTCCACAAAAGCATGGGGTCTGGCGTTGTCGTGATGAAAAACGACCCCACTTCTGTAAGCCAATTCCGGACGTTTTTCCAGTATTGATCGATGCAGCTTTTCCAGCTGAGTGCAATACTTCCTCGAATCAATAGTTGGACCGCGTGGAAGAGGTTCGTAGTAGACTACACCCTTGTAATCCCACCAAATGCTAAGCAATACTTTTTCCGCCTATGCAACGGTTGTGGATGAATCTCCGGGCGAGCATCACGATTTTTTCCGCTCTATGTTCTTGTAAACAACCCATTTCTCATCCCCGCTACAATCTTTTTCAAAAATGGTTTCAACAAACGCCATTTCAGTAGAGATTCGCAGATCGAAATTCGGTTTAACATGGACAACTCAGGGGGTACCCACACGTCGGACTTTTTTATAACTCCAAGCTGCTTTAGTCGTTTTGCAGTTGAATGATCAATGCTAAGCCTTTCTGCGATCTCGCGAGCTGCCATATGCCGATCGATTTTGATGAGGTCCAAGATTAAATCGTTTTCAACGGTGACAGGGCAACCAGTGCGGGGAGAGTCGTTTAAATCCGTATTTCCGGAAAGGAAGCGAGAAAACCACCTCTGACAAGTGTCCTCACTAACGGCTTCCTCGCCGTACACAGCTCATCTCTCTCGTTTGGCGACCGTCGCCTTTTTCATACCTTTGTTGTACAAGAACAAAAAAAACGTGTCTAATATGGACCTTTCTCTCTTCCATTTAATTTTTTTACCTATAAAACAAATTGGATTAAACTAAAATATTTGATCAAGTTTACGTACACTCAATCACCTTTTAACCTGCGGATAACGATTCAAGATATTAGTAGTACATACAGTGTAGACAGGCATATGAAAATTAAAAAAAAAACGCAGAACTTTTTCCACAACCCAATATATTCTTGGTCGGTATGATGAGAATGAATCAATTAAAGTTTGTCCGCCTGTCCGTCTGGTTCTATACAAACTAGTCTCAATTTTGAAGCTATCGAGCTGAAATTGCACAAAGTCTTCTCTCTATTGCACGCTGTACATATATCGGAACCAATGGGATCTTTCTCAAATCTCAAATTATTCAGTAGTATTATATGTTTTTCCAAATCGCTTTCCCGAATTTGGTTGAAATTGGCCTACCCTATCATATGGCTGCCAAAGGAACGACCGTTCCAAACGCAAGTTTATGTTAGACAGACTTTTTTATTTCTGAAGATATCTTTACCGAATTTCATATTATTTCATATTATTTTAATCATATTTACTGCCAAATCACACTCTTAAATTTGGTTGAAATCGGCCGAAGGATAGCTTGTTTTTTTAATCTCCAGTTACAGTGCAAACTTACTCTTCAAACTGTTTGTTCCTTTTCACTCTACCTACCCTACACTAGTAACAAAAACTGTAATTTTCATTCCTTGCTCTCTTCAGCAAGGAGAATATTGGGTGCGTCACTTTTTTTATGGAGCAGTGTATATAATCCAGAAAATAAATACTTACCAAGTAATAACTCTATAAAATCTGCATGCATATCTTTTCACAATTAATTTTTTTTTCTACGTGGGAATTTAATTTATTCTGTCACGTTGCCAGAACTTCTCAACATTGCTATTTTGAATTCGGTCGCTTCCTGGTGTAATCTTGTGTGTAAAATTAATAATATTCGCTAAAAATGTCTTCTTCAAAATTCTTCCTCGCCTTCTCAAGTGTACCCTAAAATTAACGCCCCCAATTTCCGAGAACCGTTTCGTACAGATATACACATACCCACACCTAACATATTTATGTACCTTAGGTAGTTCGTCATATTAAGTGTCGTACACTTGTCGAAATCTCCACGCTCCAAGATACTCGTAATGTGTTACATAATCACACGTAATGACATAATATGTACATTCAAATGTAATGCGCTTTCGCCTGGATTGACATTCTCTCTACTCAGCGAAGTCCTTTTTTTATGTCGCCTGTTTCTTACGCGAATCCTGCTAATAATGCGTTCAAACATATAAATGTATATAAATATAAAATATATCTGTATGTATGAATGTATGTACATATGTGTATAATATCTCACGAATATATCAGCAGTGTGACAGCACATTTCTATCATCATTTGCATTACAGCTTTATGAACTTGGTCGCAACAATAGCTTGGAGCGTTTCGCCATGGATGGCATGGTTAGGGGTTGTACTGATGGCTTATATAAGTTAGGACGGGAGGCGACGCGACGTAAGCCGAGGCCGAAGACTATGTGGGAAATTTCAAAATAACTAAAATGACAAGAACAACAAGAGAGCAATGGATAACACCCAGAACGATGATGATACTCGTAGCAGGGATGGAATAGGCTCCCTGAATGTTAGTCCCCCGATGCTTGACAGTATGCCAATGGCATATGCCAGACGGGAGCATCTCCAGGCTCCACGTGTTACCTTGGCAAATATCTAGGGAACGAGCAGGGTTGTTATGTTCCGTGTATTTAAAGGGTACCGGTTTATTCGCTCAGTGAATTTGAAAATAAAGTTGATGATCCGTTTGGAGATGGACCCAAGGATTCCCGGTGGGTCACCAGCCGGCTTACTTGCATTTTTAAAGGTCAATTCTCAAGTCATGTCATGATGTGTAGTCTGTATGGTACATTTCCTGCCCCAAAGGCCTATCACTAGTATATGGAGCCAACATATGTCCCAACACCGACTATTTCCTTTCGTTAATTATGCATTCCTATACAAATCCCAGCAATGGCAGCACTATGAGTTTGCTATGCCTCCACGAACCCATGTCGTCCTTATGGAATTTTACGTATACGTTGAATTTCAGCATTCTTCCACGTGGCAAAGTGGGGCTTGGGGATCCCTAACAACAAGAGAAAAACACACGTACATCCTGTGCACATGGAAGGAAGGAAAAACGAACCTTCGAACGCTATTCCACTAATTTAGCGATAGTGATGGTTCGTGGTGGTCGCGACGATGCCGAGGGGCTGTAAGATTGTATTATTTGTCAGAACCAGAACTGTAGGTTATGACTTGGCAACTTTATGTTGCTTTTTCATCGGCTGTTTTTGCTCCTGACTTCCTTCAATGTCCACGACAAACATGTATGTACTATAACTTTGCATGCGTGTGTGTTCATATTAAAAACTTTCTATTGAGGGAGTACTTCATGCGTACCATTCGCGCTCCTTTTAACGATTTCATATATATATTTAGCGAATATTACGGTACTTGCATATATTCCTGCATATTAACGTGGCTCTTATCCTGTCTTCGTCATCGTTGCCATCGTCGTCATCATCGTAATTAAATGTGTTTAGAAAAGTCGGGCTTTCGAAGAGCAATCTCGAAAGGGATGCTGTTTTCACATATGGAAATGTGCAGAGACACATATTCGCCCGATTCGGTGAATTCTCAATGAGCGACATAACGCTTACGGAAATTTGCATGTTAAACGAAAAGGATCTGTTTTTCATTCAGAAATTAGACATTTCCGGAAGCATTAGCTCCAGTTGCTGTTAGAATGCCGGGGCGTGGTATGTCGCGATAAAGAAGTGAAACTGTTCGTCGGACGCTAAGCGGAAATAAACTAAGGCTAATTTCAGGATACCCATTTCGAGTATATGCTGGAAAACGGTATAAAGGTCGATGAAGACGTTCAAGTTTGATTGCATGAGTCTGATGTCTCATACCGGTTTCTCGCGGGTTCGAGTCCCGTCGTGCCATGGCCACGGATGTTTGTGATTTCTACTCCCTGTAGTGTGGGGTGTAACAATAAGCCACAACCTTTCCCGACTTGCCGCAAGTATGCGGCTAAATGGACAGTAGGTGCATGCTAGCAACATGCATCGTCCGAAACTAGTTTATGCTAACGAATCGTCAACTAAGTGACTAGGGGCCAGAGCAAATATTATAGAGAGTCTCTTACATACTGTCTGCATATCCACAGAGCTGTAGTGGCTTTGTCTTGTAGTACTCTTAGATTTTTCCGGCAGTGCTTTTTATCAAGAGTACTTGGCATAGTCTACCAGGAGTATCCATTCCTGTACTATTTGAATGCTGAAGATGTCTGATAAGACTTCTTCAAATTTACCCTTAGCGATCACAAGATCATCGTCATAACCTTGTGTAAGTTCAGCCATGTAAGCTTCCATGGTAAACTGCGAGTGAGACTAACTCCTGGAAAACAGCCTTCAATATTATAAGGGGTCTTTCAATAGGGACGCTTGAAATTTGTTATGTTATTGCGGCCATATTGTTAAAGCGACATCTGTCAAATTTGTTGTGAATTGTTCGATAGTATATGAAGCGACGGGTAGTAGTTGACTACCAGCGTTTCGGGTTCGAATCCCGTCCACGACGACATTCATGGCCATGGATGTACAGGAGGTGCATGCTGGCAACTGCATTCTCCGAAACCAGTTTATGCCGTGGAAACGTCAACTGGGCCACATGGAATAGTTGACGCGCAAGGGGTATCATCAGATGGTACTCTTAAGCCTGTCCAATATCGGCGCCCCTCTTATTCAGCACATCCAGAAGGCAACTTCTAAATCTTTTGCTAATGGCAAAGTTGTCGATCTGATTCGCTATTTCGTGCAGGTCGGGTGAGGACGAACTTGCTTTATGGCACTAATGGTACCACTGATGAAAAGACGGTGAGAGTTGCAAGATTCAACAAACCTTTCATCTTTATCATTACGGTTACCACGACTGTGTCTCCCCATCATGCTTAAGCCCATCGTTGTCAGTACCTGTTAATAGTCTTCTGGGTAGTGCCTGATTTTTGACTGGAGCACAACATTACAGTGCCGCCCGTTGGAGAAATGAACTCTTCGTTTTTCAACTATCTAATTTCGCTAACTGAAAAGATATTTACCTCGGACCACTGAAACTACTTATAGAAGTAGTTTGTAGAAATTGTGCATTCTGGATCATTATCCAAAAGAGTACGCATATTTCAGAAACCAATCTTTGTCAATAAACGAATGCCAAAAATCTTAAACAGTGAGTCAGTCATTATCCGAGACATAGTTGACGTTTCGTTAACATATACTCGTATAGGTTTTTGGATGATGGAAGTTGCTGGCATTCCAGGCGGCCAAGGCCCGACGTCGGGCTGTCGCGCCACGATGATGGTAGAGTTGCTGGCATTAATATCCTGTAATTTTTAGTCGCCTTAGACGAAATGCCGAGAAAGTCCGTGGCATTATTCATACGCCCCACACTACTGATGGATAAACTACATGTTGATTATCAAAAACCGAAGATTGCACGAGTGCTATCACCTGGAGGGTTTAGAATTAGATGTTCTCCAAATGCGACACACTGAACGATATATTTTTTTTACGTGAATCCTGCTCTCATAATATGTAATAACATTCCATTTCAATTGGTGTTAATAAGAACTTTTCGATGGACCTATTACCTGATAATATCCTGTTGTTACCTTCCTCCAGAAAAAAAACTTTCGACATCACGAAAAAGAGATAGTAATTTCCTTTACTTTTTGGCCGGTGTGTAAAGGGGATGGTTTGGAATTTATGATGGCGATTCAGCTTTTGTGACTACACTCTGTATGATTTTTTGAGAACTGTATCAATCACGAAATTCGGCAACATCAATCAGTGGGTGGAAGTGGAAGAGTTTCTAAAAGATTTCCTATTGTGTCATATCTTAATAACTGATATATAGTAGGTATTCAAGAGAACATCAAGAAATGTTATATTCACTACATCGCAATATTGTTGTTGTTAATTTATGCTGAATTATAGTCGTTCATTCTGAAATTTTTCACCAGAACAAGCTGCGAATGCTTCCGAAGTATTCTGAACCACAGTCGCCAGCTAGAGAGGAGGAGGAGGGGGGGGGCAAACTGGGTACTCGCTTCCTCCGTCAGATTTAGGTAGGTTAGGTTATAGAGGCTGCCGTACAGAGCGCAGGGCACATAAACCATCACCGGGTCTGTTGTAATACCTCGTCATCTCAAAACAATGAGAGTCTAGTTGTCGAACCATTCGGATCTGTCAATGAGGCGATGTAGATGACCAGCACTTACGTCCTTCAAGTCATCCAGATCCATAAAATAGGAGGAGCCCAAAGTTTACTTTCTTTTACCGGCCAGCGCCAAAAAGGTACACTGGAAATGATGTATAGTTTCCTCCTCCTCGTCCTCGCATCTTCTGCAGTAATCATTCGATGGAAGCCGCAGACGTTTAGCGTACTCACCCATCGGACAATGCCCCGTAATAATCCCCACGACCTTCCTGAGATGCTTTCTCTCCAGCATCAGCAGCCCCGAGGAGCGGCTAGGATAAAAGTTCGGCCAAACCTGTTTTGTAATGTTGCAGGTACTTCCATTTAGCCATCCAATATTACCGCGATTTATAGAGCTTGTCTTGACTAGCTTCTTGCAAGCTTTTCAGAGATGGGCATTATCACTCTGTTCCGATAACACTCATATTTGTTAGGTTTGGTTACACTTATACTTCATGCCAAAAAAAATTATAATAATAATGGGTCTAAAATTGAACTTTGGGATGTCTTCGTCAGAAAAGTGTACTCTCTTTCCTCGCAACGATCGCCCGTACCCGTTTGGTCCTTTCCACTCGGTTAAGTTCATATGCTATGTGAACAACGATTGAAATCTTAATTAGAGTACATCACGCTAAGGATATTTTTTGCGACGTTTGTTGTGCGATTAAATGCAACTTTGTTTCCAATTCGATCGATAGGAAATGGTTTATATTTTCATATTCGATAAGATTGCTGTACAACTGAAATACAAAAGCCCCTTGGTCGTATATCTCTATTAGTATTGAGGTCACATAACTGTTCTGACAACTGAAATATTTATTGTAATTTGTCCTGAGGACATTCATCTCTGCGAACACATGGAATCCGCACCATATTTACAACATTGTATTTGGAAATCGAACGGTAGTACCTACTTCATAGTAAATTACTAAGCAATTGACTCACTTTCCGCATCATTATCACCTAGAGCAAACACCACATTTAAGCCAATTATCAATAATAGTCATCCACTTGACGTGAAACCGAGTATTTTCCAAAATTCAGTTTTCGAAAACAAGTGCATGTTCCAAAAGTTATCGGATTGATTTTAAATATGAAAGGGCAAATTGATTGATTCGAAACAATACTTGCATTCCATGAAAATCAGCAGCCAATTGATTCAGTCAAGTGGTGATATTCAAATACATTGACATTTCATTTGGACGTCATTATCACTCGTATATCCTGAAATAAAGTGGTTTGAAAGTGACGGACAAATTTTTGGTGGATATTTCCGGTTAGTTAATTGCTGAATTAAGTTTGTCGATGATTTGGACACCCGTGAATGAAAAAGACTAGTTCATACGTTGATATTTGACACATACAATTTTTTTTTCAACATAAATCTCTTTTAGCTTCATACACCTTTTCCAGCGTTGCTCCTTATTTTTTACCCACCCCATTATCGCATCCAGCCCTCCTGAATAGTCATTTGCGGCTAGTGTAATAGTCTCGTCATTTGATGAAAATTGTTACCTCTGATTCTAGCTTTCAGTTTTAGGAACCCGACCCTGCGATCTTTTCTCATTGAAAAATCGACCAAATCGTATAAGAAACACACCATTGTGACTTTTCTGAATATCGACGGATCCTTTAGCAACATTTTACCTTTCTTTTATTGGTTTAGTTTGAGACAGGACAAAATTTAGCTTGGCCGAGCACTACGGTCGTTATTATATCTGCAAAATTAGAATTGACTTGTTGCTTTACCATCGAGTGAAAGTCACTGCTGAGTTCACAGATCTTTTTCAAAGATCTGGTATTCCCAGGTTACGCTGATGCTGCATCATCATCATAGTAGGACTACGGGCCGAAGGCGACGGCGGGATCAGGCTTTGACCGTCCGGGCCGTTTTCGGTCCGAAGACGGCGGCCTCCAGTTTAGGGAGCCCAAAAATTCTTCGGCGTCTACATCGACAGAACCTTCCCACTCTCTCTCTCACTAGTGTTCGGGCAATGCATCATTTAGTTTCCGCTTAGGCATTCGACTATCGTCCGTACGTTGTACATGCCCTGCCCATTGTAGTCGTTGTAGTTTGATGTACAACTCATGGGTCTACTGGATTCGCCAGTCATTTCAGTCGCAAAACGTGCCGGAAATTCGTCGAAGGATCTTCTTTTCGAAGGTGCGTTCAGCAATTTCTCGCTGGCTTGGGTCAGCGTCCATGCTTCGCAGCCATAAAATAGTATGGGTCTGACTATACGTACATGCTTTGATTTTATCGTTGAAAGAATCGACAAGAATATCTTATTGTACCTGTCGTTTGATTTGGTCTGTTTCTCTGGCATCTTTCGACAGGTTGCTTGAAGTCGTCTACGAAGTCAATATCTTGGTCCCCCATGGTGATGTTCGGTTGAACTGGAGTTCTAGATATTGATTGTAGCATAATCTTTAATTCCTAGTCCAACTTTTCCGCAGCACTGTCAAAAAATAAGTAGTAGGAATAGTAATAAGTCGGCAGGATGATTTCGCGACATGATGTTGATATGGTCTGTGTATGCTTTTTTTTTTTTATGTTTATACCAAAGCTTAGGGGGTAACCCTTTGATGCGAGAGCACAGCATTGGCGGTAAGGGATTAAGGTAGTGGGGAGATGGGTTGAGTTTGAATAAGGTGACGGTGTACATTCCGTTTAAATTTTTGTAGGTCATAGTTGCGGGGGAAAACAAAAGATGGTAGATCGTTCCACATTCGTGTTGTCCTAGATACAAACGAGTCATGGAATTTGGCGGTGCGACTAGTGCTGAGTTCTAGAAGATGAGGATGGACACGACTGGCTAGTCGGGTGTTACGTAAAGGAAAAGTACGCTCAGGAATGAGGTTGGCTATTTCATCAGAGCAACGGCGGTTGTAGTAGCGATAGAAGAGTGAGAGACAGCCGACACTTCGCCGGTGTTCAAGCGGTTCGATTTTAGATGTTATGGGTTTATGCTACCGCTTGCTGCAGCTCTATGATAAATAATGAATCTTGGGATAGGATAATACAGTGCGACCAATAGGAGTTCGGGCAACTATACTTGCGCAAGAGGATATAAATGGTCATGTCAAATCTAAATGAAATTCTGTTATACACCACCAGCTCTAGTTGACATCTAGTTAAAAATACTCTCAGCATTTCTGCTTGCTCATTTCTAGAAATGCAATACCATCAGATTTATTACTGATTTATTAAATACTAAAGACGGTTCCTTGTCGGTTTAAAAGCAAGCTTTTATTGCCATCTATTTAAATTTTTATGTGGTTTCACAGTATCTTTTATGCGATATCATTTCTGCCGTCTGCATTTTAAAGTCGTCATTTTGCACTTCACTGAGTAGTGGGTGCTATCCTTTCCCATATAACTGCCATGACGTTTCATAAAATTATGGCTCATAATTTTGAACCGTACCTCTGCCGTGATGTATCCATTGCAGTGCTGGTAATAAAAAGCCATTACGAGCGTTTTTACCATTGCACCGTTCACAATTAACAACGACTGGCGCATCGCTAATACATTAGAAACAATTACCACTTCTGATGGTTTCAAAACCTTCTTCAATATGCTTCGGTTCGACAATCAATACGTAGCATTTCCATTTTTAATGTGAAGGAAATCAAGTCAACTACCACACCACCCTCATTCTTCGCCTAATATTCGACTATTATCAGGTTTACCCCACTTCTTTTGTATTTCCCGGTAATGATTTCCTCCTCTGTTCTTCGTCGTGTCTTCCACTGACAATTCGTCCGAGGCGATTCAGGACTAGGACAATGGATGGAGGAGGCAGACAGCCTGACGGGCTTGGCTGGCAAACTTGAAAAATCAATTTACCTTAAGTAGTCCGGTAAACAGTTGGCTCTCTTCTTCTGGCCATTCTGCCATTGCTGAGAATGAGGCGAGAGGGCTCCATACTTCACTATTCATCGTGGACCAATTGTGCATGATGCGGTGAATTCATCAAAAAATACTCTTCACCGTGTATAGTATTTGTCCAAGAGGAGACCTCAAGTCGTACCTTAAGCTGAATTTGGTGAAGATTCATTTGGGCTGACACAGTAAAGGGAACAATTACTGAATATGCTGAGCAGCTCCAGGTTCAGATCGACCCATTTGTGACAAGGAAAAATATTTGCTCATGTTCAGTTGGAACATGTGTAATCTGGGGGATGGTGTTGATGGTGATGGGTGGGTGGTGGTGGTATCAATGGATGGAGTGTTTTCGGTGTAGTTATGTCGTACCGTGACGAGAATGACTGGTGGGACGTCGTGTAAACAAATTACATCATTTACGTGTAAGAGATTTTCATTGGCTTGGTACTTATTAGTACTCCCTAATTTATTTGTGTCTCAGTTGGTAGGAGCTGATAGTTTCCATTGTTTTAATGAAGCGTATTTTTTCGGGTCTTTCTGCGGTGTGGACGCCAAGTAAATTCTGAATTCTATTTTAGGATATTGTGGTGCGTCTTGTGTTATTATTTCCGTTCTGCAAGAAAGGATACAAGGTGATTAGTATTGAGGCGGGTGGTATTATTTTCGTCGAATGACGTCAGAAACTCTTAATCATTAATTGCTCGATACAAGAAGCACGATAGCTACCAATAAAAATACGTGCAAATATCGTCGAACAACAGAAAGCTCCACTTATATAGCGAAGATTGTTGAGAAATTTTACCAAATTTTTCCAATCATTAACACGTGATATTAAAGTTTTAAGTCTACTGAAAACAAATTTGACTTGTGTAACTCCGCGGATATGATTTGAATCCTCAGTCATCTGAGACAACTTGAAACGCCTTCGAAATGGATGTGCCTCAAGTAACCTTGAAATCAATTCGCAATAAATATAAAAAAAACCTTCACGGATACGATAGGGTATATTAACTTTGTCATAAAGTTTGCAAAGCACAGAAGGAAGCATCTCCGATCATATAAACTATATATATTCTTGGTCAGTATGATGAGTCGAGTCGATTAAGCTTTGTCCGTCTGTCCGTCTGGTTCTATGCAAACTAGTCCCTCAGTTATAAAGCTATCGAGCTGCAATTTTGTAAAACCCCTTCTTTCTATTGCACGCTGTAAATATATCGGAACCAACGGAATCGGACCATTACGTCATATAGCTGCCATAGGAACGACCGGTCCAAAAATTCGTCTTTGTGAGGAAATTTTTTCTTATTTCTAAAGGTATCTCTTTCAAATTTCACACTAATCCATACTATCTTTAGTCAAATCATATTCCTGAATTTGGTTGAAATTGGACTACTCTATCATATAGCTGTCATAGGAACGACCCAACTAGCATTTTTGGTTCCAGTCACGTATTTTTACCCAATTTCATATCATTTCATCATTGACTGCCAAACTATTGTACATCCCTAAATTTATTTGAAATCGGCCCACTATTTCATATACCTCTCATAGGAACAGTGAAATCGGAACAAGTTTTACTACTAATTTCGAAGTGGCAAATGCACCATAAGTCACAACGAAGGTATGATACCCTTCACGCGAAACGTGAAGGGTAACATACTTTCGGCAAGTTAGCCAAATGCTAGCTTGTTTTAAATAACCTAGAGATTGAACCGAAATTAACAAACCATAGTATTGTTTGAAACTCAAATGTGACTTTTTTCACGTATAGGCGCATCTACCAATATGTTAAGAATAAAGTGAAGTGGGTCATCCCAATTCTAACTCAAAATGACTGCCTCGCGACCCACTACTACACAAAAATACTTGGCCTAAAGCCAATTGCACTCTGCCTCTTAGTTTCGCATTGCATTCAGGAACGTATTCCGATTTAGATGTTAATACATACCTGTACTTACTCGAGCTGCTTCCCCCTGGACTTTAGGCAGCCCCTGAAAAGTATAATTGACTTTCAGCCAAATATTTTGGTGCGATAGTGGGTAGCGAGGTAGTCAATTTGACTTGGAATCACGATGATCCACTTCACTTTATTCTTAACATTACATTCTAAGTATGTACAAATCTAACTATCACACTTATTACAAAGGGTTCTGCTCTTTGGCCCGTCCCATGTAACAGTGGCTGCGTTTTGGCGAGCTGATCAGGAACAGACTTCTCCTCCATATGCTTTTACCTCCGGTAAAATATGTGCGGACAACTGTCAATATTTGAATCTGAAAATGTCCCCCTCCGGAAAGGACAGGTAAAAAATACCCAGATGAGGATGTCTTTGGGAAGACGCAGTAGATGTTGACACCGAACAATTGGGCTTCCGAAATTGAATGCAGTCACTTGACCAAGACAACCAGGGGACAACTATTCGGTTAGGGTCCGACGTCGCTCTATCGACCCACGATGATGAATAATAATCTGGAGCAGAGAAATTCCAATCTTACACAAGGTAAAATGAAGTTTTTTAAAGGCAGAGGAGTGCAGGCATTTTGGGTCTACTTATTTCACCGAGCAGGCAGATGTCTCCACCGTTGAGGTTACCATAATAGAAATATAGCGATCTTCAAAAATTATCAAGCGGCCAGTACGGCTCTGGCTAAGTAGTCCACCACATCTTACCAAGGCTCCATAATTGATTTCCTAGACACGTCAGCTTTTTTGGAAACGAAATGGCTGACAAATTTGCCAGGAGGGCTTCGACGACTCAACCCCAAAGAATTATATCATTGGGGGAACAGTTCATCGTTACATATTCCCCCAACCAAAAATGACGAAACATCCCAACAAATTTGATTTATATATATTGTATATATATTTCTTCTTTCATTAGTCAAATTTATTTTAAGGACTGTCATGATGATTTTTCCGCCCAACCCAAAATCAAATTTTAGAGTGAATCTTACGAATTATCCCCGAAATCGGGGGACATATCATTTAAAATATTTTTCTTTTTTGGGTTGTATGTCTTGGGGCGGGGGTTAACTTATTAAGGGGCTAGTTCGCAAAGCCGTTTACTACAATACGCTGGCCTACTAAAGCTAAATTGGAGTAAGGTTATAATCATTTGTGGTTTTCCGACTGCAGACTCGTGTCTGGAAAGACATCTTGAACCTGAGGGTCATGATAAAACATCACTGCGCACTCATTGTAAATGTCGTCGCAAGAATAGCCTGGTGACGCCTTTCTCGCCCCGAAAAGGATGGCTTTGACTCGCTGAAGCATTTGAGCAGCTTCGCCAGTCGTTCAAGTTTGATTGGCGAGTTAATTACGATGTACGATAGACCACTCGGTTTCATTGCTTGTGGACCTTAATTACACACAGCCCCTATCTCTCTCTCCCTACATAGTTCAATTAGCGTGCATCTTCGGGTGGAATAGTGTATTATTTAAATATTCTAAAACCTTTCTACAAAAAGTGGAACATTTTAACAATTTATTCGGAGGTCCATTATAAAACTGATTTTTTTTCTATACTCTTAAGGGGGGGGCCCTCCGCGCTTTGTCTGGTTTCTGATGCCAAAAACTCTCTATAAGTCCTGCCTAGGGTTACCAAGTCAAATACAAAATGATCAAGATTTACGTTAAATGGGTAGTTTTCTCGTGGCTAAACCAATGATCACAGAAAAACAACTATTTATGCCTAAAATGTAAGAAATTTCAGTCTTTTAATTTTTATAATAGCCGACTTTTACGTAAAATGCGAAATTTTGGAGTTATTTAATAAAAAAATTAAACAGGTTTTTGCAAAAAAAAATATTACCCGGAAAAAATATTTTTTTTTAAACCTCAGAATCGTGTTCAGCGACCCCCAAAAACATAAAAATACCAACTATCAAACTCCACCAAAATATTCTTTTATTTTCTTCGTAATGCTTAGACTAACTACTGTTGATGGCATTTTGAGTCCTTTGGTCAGGATAGGGATATCCAGAATAGAACAATTGCCAGGCGCAAAATTATTGGAACGGATTTCGTCCATGAACACGATAGTTGTTTGAGTTGAAAAACAGAAATTACATTCTTGGAACCTGACAAATGGTGGCGATGGTATGACGTTGATAGATATGACGACAGTTACTCTCAGATATCGTACTTGCAATCTGATGAATATGTTGCTTTCCCCATTCTCTAAAACAACATTGCATAAAATTGATATTCTCTTTCGACAATAACAAAATATTCTCATTATTATGGTATACGAGTACAATAATTTTCTTCAAACAATCAGACACTCTGCCTGTACGCTTCAAATATTCTCGTATATCGACGATTGTTTCAGCAATTCGTAATGCCATCGAGTTCTTGTTCGAATTAATAACACAAAAACATGGTGTACACATCGAAAGGGTGAAAATGCTAAACAATAAGATATGCTCAAGCTACAACCTACAATGCTACCCTCACCTCACACTGACATTGACACATGCTCTGCCGTGCCTCCTATGGGTCTCAAAAGAATACAACGGATACACGGGGAAAACTTTACAAATACCCATTTTCCATATATAAGTTAATTTTCCGAGCAAATCCTTCGAGGTATATGGGTGTGTGTTTGGAGAGTATATCTGAGGAAGTGTGGAGAACGGAGGTATATAATATTTAGCTGGATGAAAATCGTGATAATGCCATTATCATTGCCGTCTTGGTGTTATAATTGTACTATACGGAAATTATTTTGTCAGAGCAATTTAACATTAATGTTGACAATGAAAATGGGCTTTTAATTATGTCTAATTGCCAACGTGGAATAGAGGATAAAATGGATTTTTTTTTTCTGCCTTAGTTTGTTATTAAGGGGAAAGAAAAATGCAAGAAAAAAAAATGTCAGCTACAGGAAAACCCAAGGAATCATGTGGATATGTTTTCAAGCCAGAACCAGAAAACTAATACATGGTTAGATTCAGGGGACTGTGATGTTTTCCATAGCACATATATATACATAAACCACATCAAAGTCCGTTGTGTTACCATCGAGGGAACCGACTTCCCGACCATCCTACCCATAAAAATCAGTCGAAGTCTACAATACGATGAAATTCCCCTACATTAATGTTGGCTAGGTTTTCCGCCAGCTTGATAACGCAGTACAGGTGCAGAGAAGGAAGACGGAAAGTACACTTGACCTCGTCCACATCGGCACAGCTTCTGCGGAAGTCATTATAGGGAGATCCAAGCCTCCCGGCCTCCTTGCCTACACATCTTGTCAAGAATCCATGGAGAAACTGAGGTCCGCTAATTTTGCATACTCAGTCCCTGTTAGCGCCTAGTCTAATACTGACAAATAAAAGATTTCGGGCAGAATAATATCGTCAGTCAGTCATACCCATAATACGAGAGATTCTGCCCTATCACAAATAAAATCGATGCGCGTGTGTGCAAAGAATACCAGAAACCGACTCGCCCCCCGGAACCAAACAATTGATTGCCATTTTTAATTTGGGAATGCCAAAATATATGACGGATCGTAAAAGCCATCTACAACAGGCGCGTATCTACTTCGTAAAATATCAGATTCGATTTTTGTTTGACAAGAGATACGAAGAGACCATCAATCATACAAAACGCACTTCCTCCATGTTTACGTCATAGTCGCCATTGCCAGCCAAAACGCTCGGCCACTCACTCCAACATAATTTCCGACAAAATTAAGAACATAAAATATGTTTAGTGTTACAGAAACCCCAAACCCCAGTCTCCATAAACCGAAGCAAATTCGTAGCCATTAAGGGTGCAAGATGAGCCTCGAGAAAAGGGCCGATTTGTAATCATGTCCGCTCCTATCTTGAAGAGCTTAAAAATGTCTTTGGGGTCATTCTTTCGCAATTTTAATAGACTCCGAACAGAATCACAGCCTCATATTATGTTCGTTCGCTGGCTGGTCGTTTAAGGACCATTTTTGCGACGCATAAAAAAAAACTCGAAAAAAGGACATCGCCATTGTCGTGGATGAAAACAAAAAGCAACATGGCTCAACAAGTGAGCCAAGAGCAAGACGATGTACTACATAGTTCTCTGGTATCGTTTGATAACGTGTCGTCGGCAGTGTAATAAGAAATGGAAAGTGTCATCCTTTCCACTTTGTGTACAATACAGTCATCATCTTTGTGACTTCGTCAAGTGCTTGCGAGTATCATAAAAGTCGTGCAGATTAGTGACATGAATGTATAAAATGCCTTTTTTACGAACACCTTGAGGCCTGTTTTCCGGAGAGTGCGAAAAAAAACCATGAAGTGTAGGGAATAATGTGTATGTTTATATAATCCTTGTATTTGCCTACTACATGTGCCGGAGAATAGTAGAACAATTAAGGCGTAGGGTTAGTACGTACTCATATGTCTACAGTTAATTTTGGATTTGCTTGTTTTGAATGAGTGCGGGACGTCCTTGGCTTGGAATTAACGATTTCGTTCGTCCGTATGTTGAGAGTTGAGGTATCTCATCATTTGCATGCTTATTGAAGAGGAATGAGCTCACAGTGTGGTGAGATAAATCTGAGATTTTTGTGGGACTTAAAGTTGTAACTTGAGTTTCAATTTTCTTGCTGTGAATCTCAGTTGAAGTGAACTGTTGAAAGGATCGATATTTGTAATAGTGTGCAATGTCTTCAGGATGGGACATTCCACAACACCATCAACGTTAGAACTACAATAGATAAATTAAGAAATGGTCTGGTAACAAGAAAATTGATCGCTTGGAAATACGTTTTTTTTTTTAAGAATTAGTTAATTTTTCTATTGTGCCTGTAAGCGTCCAAAAACTACCGTATAGTATCCCGATTCATCAGTGATTGGGAATTTGCCATCTTAGTACATTCAAATAATCGATGTCATCAACGATGTCATTGCATGCAGAATGATGGATAAGTCAATCAATTTATCGTTGCAGAGTGTTAAAAAAAAACGAGGTCGTCACGTTCAATTAATGTCAATTGTGCAATTCTAGCAAATCTGGAATCACCACTAATTGCAGTAGCAAAGCCTTCTTAAAATGTAGGCCATGGAGTCGAGTGGATATCAAAATTTTTACAAAAAATTTAAAACGGACACCGCAGCTCGCGATGCACTCTGTGAACCACATGAGTCGGAAGAATCCGCTTATGGAGAGTAAAACTTTTTTCGCAACAAAGAATTTAATTTTTTTTTTAAATGTTTAATGTTTTTTTTTTGTAATGTAAAAAAATAGGTATTCTTTTATTTTTTTGTTACTTTATTTTTTTTTTTTTTTTCAAATAAAATTTTGAAAAACTAAACCAGCACACACTGAAAATGATTTTCTCTGTTCTTGTTGTGCACCAGAAAAATGAATGTGTGATTCTTCGCGTTCGGTCCGATACGATGGGAAAGAAAAATACCCTACTAAGAGGTCTCATACTACTCTTATATATGTCACAAAACACTCAAAAGAAATACAAACATAGGATTTAGGAGGATGCAGTAAACATTCAAATGCGATTTCCCAACATTTAAAAACTTTCACATTCATGCTTCTGATGTAAAGCCGACGATACGATATATACGTAATAGCTATTAAGATAAACTACGAAAAAAATCGCCTTCGTATTTCACAACCCTTAGTGTCACCATACACTGTCGATCTCGAACTCGAACCTGGTACAAATTTCCTCTGACACACACACACACACACACTTCACATAGGTGTGAAGAAAACCGTCCACTTGTACTAGGTTCGTGTTCGAGGAGTTCGACAGTGTATGGTGACACTTAGACGCATACATACCTACTCGTGTTTTCCATCAGCTAAATTTGCAAATTACCTAAGCCAAACTTGGGCAAACTGACTCTTCATACCCAGTCTTGCACCTATGGATAAATTGGAACATACAAGTATGTACATATGATACGAGCAAATGCAAATGCACCTCTTACCCGCAGTTTCTCACACTTCGATTATTCAAATCAAATTGAATCCTCCAACAATCCTCCCCCAAGAGGATCATTCAAATGTAATGAAAACTTTTTATGGTATGTCGTGTTGAAAGTATACGTACTGAACCTCTCCTGAGTCATATCGAAGGGATGCGAGAGGGTCGTTGTGCATGAGTCAACAGCATACAGTTGTACAGTGGAAATTATACGTACAATTGTGGATACATACGAGTATATTCAAAAGAAGAGACTTGTGCAAATGGCAACTTAATTGATGTTCTACGAATTCGGTCAAAATGCTGCCCCTCCTGAGCTACTAAATAATAAAGGCACTTCAACGTTTCATTGAAATGGAGTAGAAAAAGTCAAGTACAAAATGAAAGCAAGAATTCAATAATAATTAATGTAGCAATTATAAAATTTATTAAATTTATTTTAGTTGCATTGAAACGATGTTATTTAGAACAAGTTGTTAGGAAAACGATTTGCATCGGTACAGGATATTAATAATTAATCTATAATCCCTATGACGAAGATGGGTGATATTTTAGATTCTACTGAAATTTTCGACACCATCGGGTATAGAAATTATCACAGAGTTTCTATACCAGATGGTGGACCGTTTCTACAAAGAATATGACAGGAATTGGTTTAGTGCATTAGTTGTCAAATGTTTCAACCCACTAGGGGGTCGCAATAATATTTCCGTGGGCCGAGGAGACGTTTAGAAAATTCCAAAATCAAACGATAAAAAAAATGAAATAGGGTCGAAAGTTTAAACAATGAATAAGCTAAATATTGGCTAAACTACTAAACCCCGTTTAACCATTTTAAATTCGAAACGTGTTGTTACACATAAATAAGGCCAATCAGCCACGCGACATGCGATGAGACCTGCCAGGAGACATAGTGTATACTTCTCTTCGAAATGAACCCGGAGGAACTGAGAAACAGTACAACTTGTGAGCGTTGCTAATCAATGTTTGGTCGTAAGCTTTTGATTAAACAGCAATTTGACCAGTTGATCGCGTTTAAACGGCTATTTTAAACCTAACCCTTTCGGTGATGTACATATGTACGTCCTTGCTTGTCAGAAATTAATCTTCCGAATCAAGGATGTAAGTTAGATGCGAAATATTTAGTCATTTTTTTAACTAGAGGCGACTTCCCCATTTTGATTTTAATTATAGACATCGATTAAAAAAAACTCGCTACCGCTGTCATAATATCCTCAAATAGGGCCCATCTCTCAACTACCCTAACCCCTTGTGGGGCATAGCGCGTCAACTGTTCCATGTGGCCCAGTTGATGTCTCGTCGGCATAAACTGGTTTCGGAGAATGCAGTTGCCAGCACGCACCTCCTGCACATCCATGGCCACGAACGTCATCGTTGACGGGATTCGATCCCGAAACGCCGGTAGTCAAACATGAGACTGATGCCTCAGCACACTGCGCTACAGGTCGCCCCACGATATAAACGTGGTCATTGATGTAAACCCACCTATCCATTTAAATTTAAAGGTCAAAAAGACTTGATTATAGCTCTAAAAATTTATATTGGATGTTTCGATGTTCCTCTAACCAACTTAAATTTTAAATAATCCCAGTAAACAATAAGATTCCGAATGATATTGTAAAGGTATCTTCACCTAGATATCATATTATATATCGCCAATGATATCTTATTATAATCGCAAAAGATAAGAATTCCGTATTAGATGTCCAGCCAAATTATCCTATTGTATTCTTTAAAAAGACATCCGAAAGATATCTTTTCAAGGATAACATTAAGTTAAAATAATAAACTAAATAAAATTGTATTCCAATTTTTAATTGGGTATTTGTTTCAACGGGGCGCACTCCCTCACCCTCTTAGTCTACTGTCCAAATCCTCCTTATTTTATTATGTAAATAAACCGACCGTCATCAGTAGGTTTCGAACCAGAGTCCCAATGCTTAGAAGGTCAACATACAAACCGTTGCGTTATCCGCACTATATATTTTACATACATACATGAATGAAATGATTGTCAATTTATTTTGATTGCGTGGTCCTATACAAATTTTCTATTCTGGAAAAATTTAAAAAACTAGTTAATCTCGAATAATTAAAGGCTTTCAGTAAGTTACAATAAGGAAAAATCGCACTACTATACGTACTGCCCTTGCATTTAACAATCCTTTCTCCTACGTCTCATTGAAACTATCAAAACCCAACATCAGTTCCCTACAAAATTATTCCACTCGATATAATTTGCCATATAAATCTCGAAACTAAACGAAAATGCCCAACCATTGGTCCCATATTTTATATATCATAAAACATATTCAATATTTAATACTAATACCAAAATCAAGTCTAATACTCTCCGGAGCAAGTGAAATAAATTACCGATAAGATATCTATTCATTCAATTGTTTATAGTGTGTGCTTTTGTATTGTATTTTCGGCTCATGAGTGTATGAATGCGAAGAATGTCCTGTGTGTTGGACGAACAATCATGCACGGATACGGACGGCAGACCAGTGGATAAACGTTAACAAACACAATACCGAAAGCTACTAGTACATCCGTCCGTCGCAGGATCAAGATCTCAATTCTGTTGATGGTAGAAAACTCGCGTGGGCTGCCTACGTTTATTCTTCCTCATCGCAGTTGGGAATCCTGCAAAGATTTTAGATGTCATTGTTGTTCTTGTTTCGAAAATATTCGTCTTGCTCCACTTCAATACCATGGGCGCATAAACATCCCCAGTGTGCTTTCTGCACATACATATATACATATGATCCGGCCTGGGGCTTGTATGGGTGGCAGTTTATGAAAGCTCAGCTTGATATTATTCTTGCCCGAGAGGAAGGAAAAAACAACACGAGAACTTTTCGTTTCGAAAATGAATGTCATGCGCTCAAGTCCCTTTGGCAAATACACTAAGGTCGCGATATTCTGTCAATGTGTTTGTCATCCAGCTTTTACCCCCGTAATTTCTTGTTCGCTGCCTCCGTCAAAGTGTTAGCCTCGAGTACTCACATAATTTTTCATTCAGTAAAATCATCCAAAGGATATCCCGAAATATGTTGTGTATGAAAATCAAACGAAAGAAAATCCACTACTGCAGAGTGAAAAAAAAGCAACAACAAACCTATTGGAAGTAGCGCCGGGGTGCATGGTTGATGGTCGTCGCTACAAAAGGACCCGAATACGTAACGAAACAGAGACAGAAAACCATTTCGTCCTTTGTATTTATTACGTAGGCATTATGTAGGCCCATTAAGGATATACCATGCTAGGTTAGCCTTGATATGTATACACACTTGGATTCGCCTACGCGCTACTGCCTTATTTTACATCAGGTCCTTCCCCGATTTTTTGACATATGTACGGACATACATAATGTATCCTACTGATCACCCCAACCCCTCCATGCAACTTAAGAGCCAGAAAACCGAGGAAAAAATTGAAGAAACGTCAAGGAAAAGGCAAGACAATGTAAATCATATTTGAAATTTCGCGGAATAATGTTCGATTCGATATGAGTTGTCGAGAATTTGCACAAACATGTTTCTAAATTGGAGGGTGTCAGGCATTGTATGCGTGAGCAAAGGAATATATCAATCACTGAATTAAGTTGACCTTTCTGTTACGAAGTGAACTGGAGTTGCACTCGTTTGTTCTGTTTCTAAAGAAACTAAACAAGAAAAAACTAAAACCAGCCGGCAATCAGGATGAATGATATTCCGATATATTGATGATGGCAAAGCAAATAGATGACAGATGATTTTTATTGGATAGCCGATTGTCGTAACCTCGAATAAAAGGGGAGATAATGGCTGCGTTGACAAATTGCAAAGTGCGCCCAATGTGGGACAAGGAATGAACGATCTGGTTTGTGTAATTGTTTCGTAGATTCATTGCGCCGATAAATTATGAACCAACGAAAAGGTGAAATCTTCTATTCATGAAGTAAATATATACTATAGTACATGTACATTTTATTTACTAGAATGATGAAACGTGGTTTTTCGCATGAATATAATAATAATTCCCAGTTTGGCTGGATTTACATTCAAAATTGAAACTATCATACATATTCATTTCGTTGATCAATGGCTACGTTCACAAGGTACATACGGTTGTGGGGCGGTTGCACAACGTCTCATTTGTACATTTGGGGCTTTGTGAAGAGTATTCTGAATGATGCTGTGAAATTGGAGGGTTGTTCCTTTCCGAACTTTTCTTTGAACAGGTTTTGTATCTGCGTTCAAGAAATTTAATATTTCCTCCGCAAATTGACTGCGTGGAACTAAAATACTTTCTGCTCAGTGAAATTTTGTTTTGTATCTATCATCCATGATACTGTAGTAATGACTTACCTTAGTTTTTCCAAACGATTCTCGAGAGGGTTTCAAATTATCGTCAGCTATTCCTACAAATTTCTCGCTCGTTTTTCTTTCCTTCCAAAGTCTAGCTACGAGAGCATTGTGGGATCAAGTGAGGCCTCCAGACTTCGGAAAATCTTCTCATCTAGCCGCTTAATTCCCAGTTATCTACTGAAATGAGACGGTAGCTGTTCACAATAATAACGTACTGGAGATCTACAGATCTATCACATCAAATGAGAAAGTTGTGAGGGCTATATCTAGTTTTGAGTGTTTTAAGTCCGCTGGAACTGATGGCATTATTCGGGCAGACATTCAACACACAGCGGACATTGTTGCCCCCAGCATTGAAACCAACATCAAAATTTGTCTTTTGGTCTATATTTCTCGTAGGTGGATGGCAATCAATTCCCAAAGCGGGGAAGAGTTAACTTGTACTCATTTGCCATATAGTTGACGCGATGACGATTTCATGTGGATTGGCTGACGTTTCGTTGTCATAAGCCAGTTTCGGACGATGCACGTTGCCAGCCTACCTTTAGTCGCCTGCCTGCGACAAATTGGGAGATATTGTGGCTTATTATTACGCCCCGCACCACAGGAGGGGAGAAAACATAAACAGCCATGGCCACGAACGCCATGGATGGGACTTGAATCCGTAACGAGTATTATGGATTACTGCAGCGTCATCCAGGCAGAAATTTTTGCGATTAAAAAGGCGGTGACCTGACTTGAACTTGATATTATATCCACGAGGGAGATAACTATCTTCACGGACTGTCAGGCTGTAACTAAATCCTTTCAAGCAGTGTTTTCTACGTCTAAACCGATAGCTGAATGTCGAGAATGTCTCGCGGAGATGTGTAACTTTTTCGATATTGTGCTGTGCTGGCTACGGATTTTGCAGACCTGACGAGTTCCCCCGAAGCGAAAGCCATGCCATGCCGCTATCCTACCTAAAATCTAAAACAAAATCAGCTGCGGTTAGTGAAGCAAATTTACTTATCCAAGGGCTAAGTTGCATTGGCTCAGACTGTACGTCCGGCGATCTACGAAATTAGTGTCACTGGTGAAACACCAGATAGGCGTGGTGATCGGCATCGTCACTGGACACTGCGTCATCGGTCAGTATGGCAAGATGCTTTGGTTTCCTTTCAACGACTTTTGCAGGAGCTGCTGAGACGAGGACGAAGAAGACAGCATTTTTATTTGCTTTGCAAGGTTGGGAAGGATAATTCTTGGAGAATATTTTTGCAACCACTTGGTGGAATTTCGTGACTGACTCCGAATGGTTTTAACGATATCAAAGCTAGAGTGTTGATGTTCTAGCGGCATCACAATGGATCCATGCTTTGGCGTAGGTTAGCCTAACCTAAGTCGGCAGCGTAATTCGTTTACCAAACATAATGTTTACAAAAAAACAACAGGAAAATCAAATAAGTAATGCTGAAAACAGGCTGTGGATGATGTGTTTTTACCCTTCACGAATGTGATAGGGTATATGAACTTTGTCATGAAGTTTGCAACGCACAGAAGGAATCATCTCCGACCATATGAACTATGTATGTATATATCGATGGTGAAGGTAGCCAACCTCCTATGGCATTTTCGGAGTCAGTTTACAATAAGAGGTTGTAAAAGTTGTAAAACACAACATTGACATACAGGGTTTGGATGTTGCTGCTTCTAACGGTTTTTTCACTGAAAATAACAACGTAGGCGGTTGAGCAATTGATGCATAAATATTTTAAAAACACATTAGAAAAAGAGGAAGAAATTAAGTTAAAAAATTGACATAGGAGGTTGTGAATCTTCACCATCGATATATTCTTGGTCAGTATGATGACACGAGTCGATTAAGTTTTGTCCGTCTGTCTGCCGGGTTCTATGCGAACTAGTCCCTCAGTTTTAAAGCTATCAAGCTGAAATTTTGTACAAAGCCTTCTTTTTGCACGCTGTATATATGTCGGAACCAACGGAATTTGATCACTACGTCATATAGTTTCCATAGGAACGGACGGTCCAAAAATTTGTCTTTGTGAGAAAACTTTTTTATTTCTAAAGACATCTTTTTCAAATTTTACACTAATCAATAGTATCTATAGCAAAATCACATTCCCGAATTTGGTTAAAATTGGACTACTCTATCATATAGCTGTCATAGGAACGACCGATCCAACAGGAAGTTTTCGTTAGAAAAACTTTGTTGTTTCTGAAGATATCTTTACCGAATTTCATATTATTCAATCATATTGGCTGCCAAACCACGTTCCCAAATTTCGTTGAAATCGGCCCACTATTTCATATACCTCCCATGGGAACAAGTTTTACTACTAATTTCAAAGTGGCAAATGTACCATGAGTAACAAGGAAGGTATGCGAAGCGTGAAGGGTATAATACCTTCGGCATGTTTGATATCAAATTAATTGCTATGATACAATACGAATTAATGTGATTATTGTGCTTGCTATACTATTATAGGTATATTAGTCAGACATTTGACACAAAAGTTAGTCAAATATTTGACTGAAACTGCTTTGTTGTTTGTTATCCAGGGGCATGGGCGCGTCAACATCTCTAGCATTTCTATGCCTTGTTGACGTTTCGATAGCAAATCAACTTTTCGGAAGTCCAGTTGCTAGTATGCACCTCCTATCCGTGCCGTATTTATAGTGAAAAGCTCGGAGCACTTCGGGAGTCCTGTTAGTACCCACAGGCAGTATTTGATCGCTTTAGTAAGTAGGTTTCCTCTTTAAGAAAACAAACTTTCGGACTTGAAAGTTGTTTCATCTGTTTCGCCATTCCATTTTTTTTTTTTTTTTTGAAGTTTACTCTTTTAATTTACAAAATGGAAATTGATTCATTTGTTCCGGACACTTATATATTTGATTCGGATTTTCTTGTTTAGGAAATTTATTTATTTCACATCGAAATTTATGTATTTGTTCCGGATTTTTTTTTATTTGATCCGGTAACTTATGCATTTCGTTCGGAAATCCGTTTATTTGTTTCACAAACTTATTTATTTCATTCGGAAATTTCCGAATATTTTATTTGTTGCGGAAATTAATTTATTTGTCATGAACAATAATTTTTGTATCGAAAGTTTTGTACGTGAACTGGAAATGCGAAATGTGTAGTTGGTATGTCGAGTATTGGCTTAGACCGACCACCGACTGTCGAATTCGAACACGAGCATGATTCAAGTGTCCTGCGAACCGAATGTCTCAAAACACACACACATACGGCACACAAATATGGAGAAAATTGCACCATGTTCATGTTCGAGCTTCTGTTCGAAAGTGTGTCGCCGGGCTAAGCCTCGTCTTTTGTTGGTAGCACTGTCGGGGCCTCTGTTGGTAGACATAATACTGGCCATCTACATGACTTTTCATAATTCTCTTCTTTAACCAATTTCGTATCAACGATACTGATAAACGATTTATATATTTGAGAGACTTTGTAAATAAGAATGGTTTTCATTCCATTTTTCTTCAATTTGAGATTTTTATGCGGTGAAAACTCAAGCCGATCGATAATGGTTGAGCGACCCCGCTTGATCGACACAATTATTAGGAGGCATCTGAAAAATTCATGCTTCGCTCAGTGAACGTAACGGGAGCAATATTTTCCTTGGAGTCAATTTTATTCAGGCAATTCATGACACTTGATATTCCTTATCCGTCAGTTCAATCATATTTGTTCCAGATTCATGAAATGTGTTTACTTTTGCTCCACCAACGTCGCCCCCTTGTTTGCACTTCTATTTAAATTTCATGAGCTTCAT
This sequence comes from Chloromyia formosa, assembly GCA_964017055.1. NCBI lineage: Eukaryota > Metazoa > Arthropoda > Insecta > Diptera > Stratiomyidae > Chloromyia > Chloromyia formosa. The sequence goes on along the minus strand of OZ024818.1, from coordinate 11,454,315 downwards.
TCCCAAACACAAATCTCTACGTCACGGTCTTTCTCAATATTTGACCACTTCTTGCATCTAAAAATGGATCTAGCCAAAATCTCATTTCAATAATTCATAATTTGCACAAGTGTTCAGGTCAAGTTAGACTTGATTTCCATTCCATTACCAAAAATTGCCAATATTCCAGAATTCAGATAAGATGTACTCTGCAAAATAATGGCAATTCATAGTTTATGTGTTTTGCTTGCTGTTCTGTGTCTGATTGCTACACCAAGCCTGCTAGCTTGCAATTAAATCTCATATAAAATTTATAACATTAGACCTATCGCATAGCAAACACTACTATGGTAATTTGGTAAGGATCGACTGTACAGAGAAGAAGAGCACGACGAGTTGTTAGATTTTCCTGTGAGGACGATGAACGAATAGACGGCTGAGTGTAATGGTGGTACCCCCAGCAAAATAAAATAAAACGAGTGGAAATGAAAAATATTTACATACAATATGTGTATTGTGGTGGTAGAGTTGCATGCCAAATTTTAGTTCAGCTAAGACAGTGTTGCCAAATCTACAATTTGAAAATTCTCGATATGTCAAGATTCGAAATTATCTATTATATGCGTTGCTTTCCTTGACTATACCAAAGAACTGGAAAAAAAAATAAATTCTTCATTTCACACGGCACTTACTAAATAGCTAACATATAGTTTGACAATACAGCGAATCTCGTCACAGAATAAACATCTGAGCATTTACCTCGACACTGAGGTCAACTGCCCTGGCATCTCTATTCACACAACCGTACCCAGAAAAACAAAATACTATTATGTGGTGCAAGAGATTGTATCCACTCAAAATCAGGGACTCCTTTGCCGCCAGAAAAATATCCTTGCCCATCGGTCCCCGTCATATTCATAAATCATTCAGAAAAGATTAGGAAATCTACTGCTGCCATACCAAGGACTCCCGACACCACTTAAACTTACCCCGCGCAATACGAAGATCTTGCCAACGTCATGTAACCGCTTAAGTTTAGCGTAGTTGTGCTTCAGCCGTCACCCTCTTGATCCCCACTCTGCCGTACCATCTCCTACGCCAAACAGTTTTTATGAAATTTTACTTATCCTCCTCCAACATCCCGGGGGATAGGCCACTGCTAGCAGCCACAGCAGCAGCTCAGCTCTTATATGTGTGATATCTATAGTCAAAGCCAGTTCGTGAACCTTTCGGTTTGTTATTTTATTATAAATGTCGGCGAGCGAATTTTTCGGATACGATAAAAGTAGTCCCGAATATCGCTAACATCCTTTCCATGACGCTCGTTTTGTCGAGCAAACATTCGCTGCTCGCCTGTCATATTAAAGTGGACTTGGTTCGCGGAGTATAGGACGACTGGCGGTTTGAAATGATGGGCCTGTGTACATATGATACATATATAGTAGTCCGTATATCCCTTTTTGCTGTTCAACGAAGCCGGGTGAGATTTTCGTTAGGCCTTTGACGGGGATTATCGATTTTGGGTTCAATTACTTTCGACTTTTGAATGCGATTCAACGTGGATGGTGTTTTGTGTGTTATTTTTGCGGCTCCGGTGCCATGCTCGCCCTGGAGCTTCGAGTATAGGAAAAGAGTGCTCAGTTTATTTCAGTGTTATTATGTCACATATAAAAAGAGGAGGTCCTTTTCAAGAAGTTTTTGGAATTTTATTGAGTCCAATGAAGATATTCCGGGTCGGAAATATATCGAGGTGGATATGGGATATTCTTTGAATATTCGTTGCACCCAATTTCCACGCGCCATTTCTTACGAAACCGGGACTTACGCTTGTATACTACTTATGCGACATATCATAGAAAAATTGAATGTGTTAGGAAGGCTGAAATTGCAGGACAATTTAGGAAATTCGAAGGTGAGACGATATAAGATTTGTCAAAGGAATAAGTTGTATTAGCAAGAATTATTTTGCTTCAAGTCGCCTAATTTTATACGCTTCAAATATTATTTTAGGCAATTGAAGTTTTTGGCAATACTTTCTTAGGGTATTTAAAATGTCTCAATAGTATAGTAATTTTAAGTTCTGGTAGGTGCGCGCACAAATTCAGTTGAGAAATCTAATTTAACCCTACGTACTATATACAAGGTGGGGTCTGACCTAGCCCAGCTGTCGAAAATGTGCTACTATGTACACACCGCAAAACAATTAAAGTACCACTTTAATAAACTCCGAAATCTTCTGATTAATTGCTAATAAGAAAGCCAAAACTATAATTGTTAGTATTATTATAGAAAGAGCAAGACGTCACATACATTTTAAAACGTTAATTTCCAACATAACGGTAAACGGTAAATAGAACCACTTGTTTTCGTTATATTTGATACTACTGTGGGTAATTACCGGTCCGTTGTGTAGTTTTTAATTAAATTTGGAATTATTTCGCAAGTGATGGATCTTCGACAAGGTGCTAGAAAACATCTCAACGAATTTGAAATGTGTAGGGTTGTGACGTTAATAGAGGAAAGCCATGGATTTCAGGGAAGCTTCGGCTTGGAGTGAGTCATTCTGTCATCAAACGAGTCTGGGAAAGGTTCCAGGAGACAGGACAACTCACGAGAAAGCGAGTGCAGGGCCGACCAAGAGCAACATTTTACAGCGAGGACAGATTTATACGTTTAAGCGCACTCAGCAATTTTTCAAAATACGACACCTTGCATACAAAATGTCGTCAAACATGTCACCGAACGGTACACAGACCGTGCGTAGTCGTTTGAGGGAAAGTGGCCTGCTTTCCCGACATTCAGTAAAAGTGCCGCGATTGACAAGAAAGCACAAAATCGGCCGACATCGGTTTGCCAGGAACCACCGCAATTGGAGTATGCGGCATTGGGGAAGAGTTTTCTTTTCAGATGAATCAAAATTTTGTCTATGAGAAAATGATGGTCGAAACAGAGTCGTTTCCTACCCTGTGCTCTACAACCCACATCACATTTGGCGGCGGATCAATTATGGGGTGGCCGCTGTTTCCTTAAACGACAAAACTGATTTAGTTGTCATCACTAACGTCAGTTTGACAGCTCAGCGATACATCGACGAAGTGCTAAGACTTCGCGTTACTATTAGAAGAGTACGTGCTGGTGAACAGGATTTCATTTTTGTGCAAGATGGAGCCCGCCTCATACTGCAAACGTAGTGCATGAGTTTGTCACGGCCATGTCGACCTTCTTGACTGGCTATTGTGCAACTTCTTTAATTCCATTGAACATTTCTGGGACCAGCAAAACCCCTAACTTGCACCGTATTAATTGCCAATAAAAAAAACACCATTACAGTCGAAAAACGAAAAACGTTATTTCGAAAACATGAACCATCATTTGAGTGTCTTATGTTGAGGTGTAAGCATCACGTTACACTAGCACCCCCACTTTTTTAAACCGCATATATCAACTTTCAAATAAGCGTCTAATATAGTAAAAGTCGTATCAAGTATCAGTATCAAGGAGGATGGGAAAAAGAGAACACGTTCTGAAGGGGACAACGAAGGAGTTAGCAGTAAAGAGGATAAAAGAAAGAAATCGAAAAGATTCAATGAGGGAAAACGCAACACCGAAACCCCAATAAGCCACTTTTTCCCCTCCAAAACATATATGAACACGGAAGCAGATCAGCCTTCTTGTAGCAACAGAACTCAAACTTTCTAACAACGACTGGCAAACAAAGACGATATCATGATACCGGACCCGGCTAACGATTTGGATTATACGAAATGTAATAAGAATAAGAAAAACACTCCCTCTAGCAGGCTGACCACCAAGAGGGAAAAAGGTCAAAACCCCCACCGGCAAAATCAACCTCCATCGAAATGAACCCACACATTTATATTGCGACACTGAACGTACGAACATTAATTGGCGACGGCCGTCAAAACGAACTAGATCTGGCTCTAAGTAAAATAAAGTATGACATTGTAGGATTGGCAGAAACTCGTATTTATGGAGAGAAAATAATTGAACGAAGTAATGGTGATCTGTTTGCGTATAAAGGTGAAACAAAAGGTCTATACGGGGTGGGCTTTCTCATAAAAGCGAAATGGAAAAATAGAATTAGAGAAATCCGACTAATGAGCGAAAGAATAGCGGCACTCACTTTACAAGTCACAGATAAAAAACGTTTAAGCATCATTCAAGTCTACGCTCCAACAGAAAGCACACCGGATAACATCATCGATAAGTTCTACACCGATCTTGAAAAAATTTACCAAGAATTCAAGTCGAATGTAACCTACGTTATTGGAGACTTCAACGCGAAACTTGGCTCAAGGAAAGAAGGCGAAGAATCAATCTTTGGAAAGTATGGTTTCGGATCAAGGAACAAGAGAGGAGAGCGATTGATCTCATGGATTTGGCAAAACAATTTAAAGTTCGGCAACAGCTTTTTCAAAAAAAGACCAAATCGAAAATGGACTTGGAATTCTCCAGATGGCAACACGAAGAACGAAATAGATTTAATACTGACGGACAAAATTTCCACTTTGTGCGACGTCTCTGTACTAAATAATTTCGAATATGATAGCGATCACCGGTTAGTTAGAGCAAAACTTCTAATAAACCATAAAACCATAAATTTTCACGCAAATAAACGAGACCTTCCATATATAATTCCTGAAAGCGCGAAGATTGAATATTTACATAACCTGGAGTCAATGTTGGAACATCTACCTATTCTGACGGATCGCAATATACAGACTTACTATAATGACTTTGAAAACGCCATAAAATTATCAGCAGATGCGACCCTCTTACAAAATAAATCAAAAAAAGTTGATAAGCTAACCTCATCGACCAAAAACTTGATTCAAAGGAGAGAAACATTAAGGATCAAAAATAGCAGATCGGAAAACGAACAAAATGAATTAAGAGGTTTACGGAAATTATGCAGGAAAGCTATTAAAAATGATATAGAGAATTTCAACAAGCAAGTTATACAGCAGACAATTGAGGAAAGTCGATCGATCCACAAAGTAAAACAAAGTTTGGATACAGGGAAGGAATGGATACCAAAACTTAAACAGAGAGGAATAGCGCACGAAACAAGAAAAACAATAAGTGAGATAGCGACTAGTTTCTTTGAAGACCTTTACAAATCAAGTAAGCCTAAAAACCATATTAGTGATAGCACTGAGGAATTGGAGGATGAAGATTTCCCAGAGTTTCTGGCGTCAGAAATCAGCAAGTCGATAGATGAACTCCAAGCTGGAAAAAGCTTTGATAGGGAAGGATTAAAGGCAGAAATGCTTAAATTGGGAAAACACCTACTGGTGGATCGAATTAAAAACCTATTCAACACCATAATGCGAACTGAAGAAATTCCAGCTCAATGGACAAAGTCCACGATAACACTCTTGCATAAGAAAGGTGATAAGGAGGAAATCGGAAATTATCGACCAATCAGCATAATATCAAACATGTACAAGCTGTTTTCGAAATGCATACAAAGAAGGCTACAATCAACACTAATTTACAATCAACCACGGGAGCAAGCAGGGTTTCGTGCAAGCTACTCTACTATAGACCATCTTCAGGCTGTCAACCAAATAATAGAAAAGGCAACTGAGTACCAAAACACTATCTATATTGCCTTTGTCGCCTTCAGCAAGGCTTTTGATACAGTGGAACACGAAGAATTATGGACAGCACTACAAAATCAAATGGCCCCAAAGAAAATAATAAGGATTCTCAGAAAACTTTACAATCAAAGCACAGCGACAGTCTCATTGGAGTCCAAAGGAAGACCTTTTAAATTAGAACGAGGAGTACGTCAAGGAGACCCGCTTTCACCAGCACTTTTTTCAGCGGTACTAGAAGCAGTCTTTCAAAGATTAAACTGGGACGAATATGGTATCAACATCGATGGAGAAAATCTACACAACCTACGATTTGCAGACGACATAGCGCTATTTTCCTCGAATGCAAGATTACTGGAGGCCATGTTGAAAGATCTGGATAATATGGGAAAAGCAGCTGGTCTAAGTATCAACATCGAAAAAACCAAAGTAATGACAAATGGCATCAAAGACACAGTGACACTAAACGGTATCAACATCGAGGTTGTAGACGACTTTATATACCTAGGCCAACTACTATCATTCGAAAGACGTGTTGATAAAGAAGTGGAACGTAGGATAAGTAATGGTTGGAAACAGTTTTGGGCAGTAAAGAATATCTTTGATGCAAACAGCCAGCAAGAGACAAAGAAATATGTGTTTGATGGAGCAGTCCTGCCAGTACTCACATATGGCGCTCAGACATGGGCTCTCACGGAAAGGAACGTACAACAACTACGAGTCACGCAAAGAGCAATGGAACGGGCAACGTGTCGAATATCTAGGAGGCAACGAATGAGAAATGACTCACTTCGAGCGAGAACACTTTTTACTGACGTTATCGAACGAGCTAGGCAACTAAAATGGAATTGGGCAGGTCATCTAGCAAGGCTCACCGACAACAGATGGACCAGCCGCTGCACACACTGGATTCCATATGACAAAAACCGCAGAGTGGGCAGACAACGGAAACGATGGCGCGATGATATTGACAATTTCTGTCCAAATTGGCAAAGAATTGCGAAATGTAAGCTAACATGGAAAGGCATGGGGGAGGCTTATGCCCAAAGAATATAATGAATTCAACTACCACTATTTAATTTAATTTAAGAAACAAATGAATTTTTTTTTATTACATATTAAGAAAAAAATAAAAAATGTATTTTATTGTGTACGAAATTTAACTGAATTGGGTAAATAAAGCTTGTAATAATAATAATAATAATAGTAAAAGTCGTAGTGGCAGGACTTTATTTTTTATATGAAGATCACCACCAAGTATAACGCCACAAAATCATTCTTACCGGCACTTATATCGAATTCCAAATATGCATATACTCGTATTAAAACTGTTAACTAAGTGCTAATTTGATATTCTTCAATTTTAACACTTTGTTCTACAAGTACATGATTCGCTAGGTAACAAAAGCGATGATCGTTTTGTACTTAGTCAATAAGTCTTATTTTAAAATTTAATAAAAAACACTTAAACTAGGGCATTTTCCACCTTGACCGGGACACCGAGACAACTGGTCAAAAACCGAGACATGTCCCGGTAAATCGGAACGTCTGGTAATCTTACCCATGCTGTCATACTAAAGCTCCAACACAAATAAATATGAATCTCCACCCTCGAAAAAATAGCGACATGTCGATAATCCTCCGCTTTCGAAGACACGCGAAATAAGTTGCAGGAGCTAAAAAAAACTCTGAAATGTCTCTGAAAAGTCACTTTCATCTAATATATGCCAATACACAAAAAGAGGAAACTTTTTGCTACTGGTAGATTTCTTGAAAAGTTTGAAACGGATGTGGTTTCGGTTTAGAGTAACAGCATGTATTTTAGGTTTCTTGTGCATGTGTGGTATACATGTTGACAAACTCTAGGAAGAGAGAAAAAAGAATGACACAAAAGTGGGAATATATTGCCACCTAAAGTTGTATTGTAGTTTTACAAAAAAAGGGGAGCTTAAAATCTCCGAACAAAGGGAGTGGTATTTGTCATACGGGTGACGACAACAGGGACGTGTTCCGTCTTAACTTCTTTGCTATCGCTCTGTATTGAAAATCCGCCCACATTCAGTCGAAACATTTTACTTTACCCTTAAGTTCAATTCAAAAATTAAGTTGCTGACAAGTGGTAGAAAGTTTAGAGTAGCATCAAAGGACAACAAAGAAAGTATCTGTGGGCTGTATTGCCGGTGAAATTCTCATGAGAATTTATTGGATGTTATCGTCTACTAGATTGCTGAACAGTTTTCATGTCGATCATTTGTAGTATACTATAGGGGAATTCATGCTCGCGTCACTTCTGTCATTTTACTATGGAGATGACAGAAGTTTACGACGAATACGACGTTTACGACACATACGACAGGGAGCGTACGATGATTGATTAGCATACTATTCTTTTAATATTTTTAGGGTCGCGCGATATTTCTTTTTAACAATGTTATTATTATAAAAAAAATCTTAATTATAGAGAAAGCTAGTTTTATGAGTATCTATTTATTTATATAAACGGGAATCTCCAATTAATAAAATCTACGAGATTCACCGGATCTCAGATTATTTTCATACAAAACGACATACTGGTTTAATCATGGTTTCGTATGGGATTTCATGGGATCAAAGTTGAACGTAAACTCATGTCTTGTTGTTGCATAGAACAGAAACAGAGGAAGAATTTATGTTTTGCAGCCGCTTTTTGAGTGGGCGCAGCCAGGGCCGTCGAGAGAAAATCCGGGCCCGGTACTCAACTTTTGTAGGGGCCCATATATGGCGACCGGTAGCTCAATGAACAAAAAAAAAGCTCAAAGCGTATAGGTAGATAAGTTTTTCTTTGTGTTTTATTGCAATTTTTCAAATTACTCAACTTTTGTAGGGCCCATATATGGCGACCGGTAGCTCAGTGCGGTCAGAGTGGTATGAAAAGGAGCAAAAAAATGCTCAGTGCGTAGATACGTTTTTTTTCTCTTTTTTTCAATTTTTCAAATTTTCGGGCCCCCGAGAAAAACACGGGCCCGGGGCGTTTCGCCCCTTCCGCCCCCATCTCGACGGCCCTGGGTGCAGCATAACAGGAACAGAAATGGAAAAGTCACTCATACACACATTTTTGTCATCAAGTGTTTTTAAGTCTTTACTATCGGCTTTGATAACTTGACCTGATACGTCTATTTCACAGACTAGTTCACTTTTACATAACACCTCTTCATAATCGATAATGTTATTTACCGTTGAGACATGACTTAACGAATAATGCCTCTGTGAAGGTATCCATAAGTAATGCCATTGCGTCCACTCCTTATGCTTCTGGAGTCACGAAACTCTCAGTTCTAGACTCAAATCATAACCACGCTTTAACACTTCATCAGCAGCAGTAAGTCCCCCAAAGCGTGTCATGCGAGAATTTCATCATCAAATGTGTCTTGCGTAATGTGCTTTCTTACACCTACCACACATGAGCAAAGGTTTCTACAAAGCTTTCGCTCGTGTGGGGAAGGTGTAAGAAAGCGCATTACGTAAGTCACAGACGATGCTGCTGCCGCTGCTATGCTTCTGTCGGCAATGTATAGGGCTTGTCATGTTCTACGGATCGCTTCAAACCGAAGCCACAGGAGCGCACTCATGCATCCCCGATTCCGAGAGTGCTCACAGATGTATTTTCACATACGAGGAAGTGACTTCCAAAAAACACAAAAGATCATATCTCCGTCAACGGTGTTTCTAGAGAATGGTGAATTGCCTCGGCCATCCTAGCGAATTTATTTGAATTGGGGGGCCGGTAGCTAAGTGCGTTATGTCATCAGTCTGATGTCTCGTGATTATCCACGCGGTCCAATCCCATCGCGGTCATGGATGTTTGTCTTCCCCTTGTGGGGTGGGGCGTTACAATAAGCCACATACTTTCTCGACTTGTCGCAGGTATGCGGTTACATGGGCAGGAGGTACATGTTAGCAACATGCATCATTCAAAACCAGTTAATGCTAACGAAATGTCCACTAAGACGCAAGGGAAAAGTTGACGCGCTGTGCCTCACTGGGGGTGGCAAATAGGAAGTACGAGTATATCTTAGTGGATCCACCGACGTATCACTTAAGATCGTATGCAAAAATTACTATGCTTTATGAGAAAATAGTAAGTTCAGTGGATACTAGAGATTCTCTGTCTTGTTTATCGACAGATTTTTCCAGGTTTGTCCCATAGGACAAACACCCGTAGAAACGTTTTCATATGTCGCTCAGCACCGCACCATAGTCAAACGAAGGACTTTCGTATTATTTCCTTCTTGAGAAATGCGTTAAAATATTAGAATCTATATTTTCCATTATCCTTATTTTACGTGTTGCATTCACCTTATTTTTCAGTTTCTTCATTTTTCATTTTCATTATTTCGCACTGTCTGCATTTTTCATTTTTCATATTTTCTATTGTCCACCTTTTCAACAGACTATTGCGTTACAATATATGGGAAGTTACTAACGTTGCGGAAAATAATGTGAGATAGTGTTGGCTTTCTGTACCATTGAAACGGCAGGCAAACCGATTTATAAAACCGTTAAAAGATCAAAAAGGCGGTGGCTCTTCAGATCAAACTTCCAGCCTGTTGGTACCCGTCACCTGAGCTGCATAGCATCGATGAAATTCAATTACCAATTAAGGTTCCCACGATTCCCATCAGCCTATCACCCTATTATAAGTAGATTCCTTCTGTAAGCCAATTATTATCATGAAAAACCACTTTCTTCGGAAATAATATTCATTTATCTTAAAATTCGTTCCCTCCACAACTTCCTCTTTGAACTCCTTCACATTCTATTCTATTCTCGTTCCCTTAAATATTTCGCAGTTTGCATTTCATTTCTTGTCGAACCAGCCAATCCTCAGTAAACATTTATCACTACGCTAAATATTAAAAATTCAAATGAAGCATTTTCTCAGTCGCCCCCGGTTTTCGTGAAATTTCAATCAGCTTACCTTGAAGATTAAACGCTTAAATGCCGCTTAATGGCGACAAGCAGCCACCAACAATGGAAACGACGACATCCTTAGGACGAGTAGGCACGACAAAAACAAGGACAGTGGTAGCTGCAGGTTTCACAAAGGAAAACAACATGAGAAATTACAATAAAAGTCTAAAGACACCGATGATGACTGACAGAATTCCAGAATTCGAAAAATGTTGGCAACGGAGCCCAACAAAGACGGCTGGAGGGAAAAGGATATTTAGGAGCGTTCCATCCAGCTTTATAAGACAATAGTCTGCCTGCCTGCCTGTCCGTCATCTGGGTTATGAGAACGAAAGTGGCGCTTAACAATTTGACTTTCATTCACACCCGCACGATTCTGTTATCACTTCGTCGCGTGCTCCCTACTTTATTTTAAATAGTCTACTACCCTCCGTGACAGCCCAACCCCACTCAATGTCATCCCATCTCAGCCATCTTTGAGTTCGTGCATATTTCTTGAAGTAGATACTTATTTGTGTCTAGGCGACATTGTCGTCCTAACTTTTGCATTATCGCTGCGATTCATTTCTACTTTTCAGCCCTACTCCGGTCAAATTTCCATTTTATAGATGCTGGCCCATGTGGGTGGATCAGCAGCTCTATTTTTGGATAACATTGGTCCAATTGATGTCGCTCTCATCCGTTTCGTTCTTCTGACTAGTTTTTTAATACGAAAGGGATCCTAAGCAAAATGCGACTCCGCAGAAGTCAATTTCATCGTATAAAAAAAGATGAAAGATATTGGCCTATGATGACAATGACACCGTTGTCTTTTGAAACATTCCATTTCCATCATTGCCCATTCTTCTTTTTTTCTTGTTTCTTGGCTGTATTTTATTTTGCGTGTTGGGTATTAATGTTGGATTTGAATAACTGCGTTTTGTATTCTTGTATTTTATTATGTGTTTATAGGGTAACTTGTCTACTATCTGGAACTAAATGATTTTTTTTTTCAAAGGCAAAAGTTGATTTTTTAATAAACCTCCGAATAAATTGATAAATTGAGTGATAGATGTAAAATGAATAAATTGATAAAATATTCTACTTTTTGTAAAAAGGTCTTAGAATATTTAAAAAATATACTTTTACACTCGAAGATGCACGCTAATTGATTTAGATAGTATTACGCAATTCAGCAAGCAATGGAACGGAGTGGTCTGTTGTATATCACAACCTGCCAATCAAGCTTCCTCGCTACAATGAAGCTTTTTACATAAATGTTTCAGTGGGGTTGAAATCCTTGGCAGCTATATGACGTAGTGGTCCGATTCCGTTGGTGCTGACATATTCACAGCGTGCAATAGAAAGAAGACTTTGTACAAAATTCCAGCTCGATAGCTTTAAAACTGAGGGACTAGTTCGCATAGAACCAGACAGACAGACGGACAAAAGTTAATCGACTCATCTCATCACACTGACCAAGAATATATATAGTTTACATGGTCGGAGATGCTTCCTTCTGTGCGTTGCGAACTTCATGACAAAGTTAATATACCCGTGAAGGGTATAAAAAACCTTACATCTCATTTTATAGACGAACGATTGTCAAAAACTTTAACAAAGCTGGATGACGGAGTCCGTGTAAATGAAAAACAAACACTAACAATATTTTCGACACTTGTCAATTCGTAACACATGCTACAATTAAATTTTCGAAATAGTGTTTGTCTACGACAACTTCGAAAATTTTTTTTTATTCATACCAAGCAGAGAGTGTCTTTTGGTAGAGTGTGCTTTCGAGTTGTTAGTACAAATTTTGAAATTTACTACCTTTTGTTCATACCAGCCAATATCCAGGTGTGGGGTCTGGCATAAAAACACAATTGAGGTTTTCGTATTCTGTCACATAACGTTTCCTAATCGAAATTTGAATATACGAGTACGAGCACAATTAAAGGAGTACCCCGCCAGACCATTGCCTGACGCCTTTCTCACAAAACAATTGAATTAACTTGCTAGTATTTCTTTGACACAGTAAATTAGCATTGCGGTATGACGTTGCCACGTCATACTTTTACATCATGCCCCGAAGGATCCGCATCAGAATCACGTAGAAATAAATATTAACACATAATACAATAAACTCCACTGGAAACGAACAATTCCCTCTACAGGATCTCAGACACCAACCACCATTATCCAAACCATCGCATAGTTCTGCTGCAATGACACTGGCACTTGGTCTTATGATGAACGGTGCTCTTATTTATTAATTTTTTTCTTTTTTGTTCCTGCTTCAAGAACACAAGTCGCACCATCGCCAAACGAACGAAGAGGCCTCTTCAAGCTATTGTGTCGATGCTTTCAATTAGATCAAGAGCCCAGATAAAAAGTTCTTCGCCATTCTTATCTAAAAGATAATTCGATTTGGTCGGTGGCGTGTGGGACAAAAACAAAAACAACAATAGCTCTAGTCCTTTTAGCAATCCGTCGCCGTTCATGCCCTCGTACTTTCCCTTTAGACCACGGATGATTTGTATGAGTGTATGCGAAGTTTTCAAGAATAGAACCGTACTGCTTATTCAACTTTTTTTCCTCGTCCTCGTCGCGGCCGTTGCGTTGTCGTGTCCTTTGGGGTTTATCAAAGCCGGACCGCTTGGCAAAGCCGCTCGCCCGCTCATTGCTGCCAAAAGAATATCTCTCAATCTTAAGTAGAAGCACTAAGACGGATACTTCTCTTCGTATAATCCTTTGCGCTTAGTGACTAATTAAATTAAGAACAATCTTAGTTGTTAGACTAGAATGCTGTGTCGCTTTGAACGGTGGAAGGCATTATCGAATATTTATGTGAATTCGTTTAAGTGGCTGTCTGAGAGAAGTGTTGGAAATTCTCAAGATGCTCTCAAGTTTTCTATCTCGAGTGAGAAAGACGCTTAAACGAAATTGTAGACTTAAAGCGGAATAGACAGCCTATTGTTATGCAGATGGCAAAAAGACACTCGACTGATACGGACCAGGAATTGTTAAAAGGATCGAGGCTGATCTTGCATACTTCTTCGGAGGAAATAATGTTTAATGGACGACATTCATAGTGCGCTTAAGCATTTTACTCCATCTCGAAGGAAAAAAAAATGTAGGTGCAGAAAAATTCTAACCGTATAAAAATATCCTCCATTGGTGATTTCGCTACAGTTTTTTTTCTATTCGGCGACCAACGTGGGGTGCTGGCGAAGAAAATGTTAAATACATTATTTACATCATATTTCTACTACATACAACAGCTATGACTTAACTTCTAAATTCTAATGTTTCTTCATCTTTTATTTCAGGAAGCGTATCGTCGATGGGTATGTAGTACACTAATACCATATTACGCCGAACCGGAGGATATTCGGCAGAAAACGACAACATCGAATACGATTAATAAAACGGAAAATCATTCGGCGGCTAGTTCGAATTTATATCATGCGAGAACGAGTCGAAGTACAAGAGAAATATCGGATAAACATGATAACGATTATGCTAATGATAATAATAACGATAATTCGAAAAAGATATTAAATACTACTACTACTAATTCTACGTCTACTACTTCTAATAATAATAGCAAAAACGTCCAACGTCGACGTACTAATAGCGGGACATTATCGAATATTGTGTCCCAATCCATATCGACTGCCATAGCGAATCCTAACGTCCAGGATCCGTTGTTAGACAGACTTTTAAAGAGGTTTGAATTCATACTTTTTTTAGGATAGTTCAAAGAAAAAAAATTAATTGATGCCTTTTACGATTTCAGAACGAAACGAAAATCACAAGTTAAACGAAGAAGAAGGCTCCGACCATGCCTTAGTGTTTGTCAAACAGTAGAGCAAATATGTCCGTATTTGCTACCTGCCGATAGAGCACCAGCGTATCCGACACAGTACGCAGGAGAGCCGACGTTTCTGTGTTTAGGTGAGCTACATTTTTGTTGTGATTAAAAATAAATAACTGGCGCAACAGTCCAGTATGAACCATGGCCTCGAGATGAGTTAGCATCACCTCATTTTCTAGATTGTGACGGTCTTGTGCATTGGTGTGTGATCAGCAACACGCTCAACCGAGTTATTAACGCCATAAATGGGTACTCATTTAACAGCTGAGTGGGCTCATAGTCCGATACGTAAATCCCTTTTTTTTATCGAAAACTACCGCATTCAGTAGGAATCGAACCGGGGCCCAGTGCGTAGAAGGCGAACGTGCTAACTGTTGCGCCATCCGGACTACTTTTGGTGTGATTACTCAAATTCATATTGTAATTCCTAGTCCTCTGTAGAGTGAGTGTAATATCGAAAGTTTGCGTACATTTTCGGGAAAAAAAATTAATTTCATTTTTGAATAATCACACTTATAGATCATAAAAATTAATCAAATAATTTTTTTTTTTTTCAAAAATTTTATAAACGTAAGAAGCAGATAAATGTAAAGGCGGGTACATACGATTTGGAACTCCTTTCCGGAAAAATTGTGCAGTTCTCGCCTTCCGAGTTGACCAAAAAAAGCCCTTCACCATACATGTTCCGGAAATCCTCCCCGGAAAAAATGTACACTAAAAAAAACATATACGCCACAGTTCGAAAATTCTTTGAGGTAAAACACTGAGCAGCTCAAAAATCGCTTGGGGACAAATACTGTGTTGTCCAAAAATTCCTTGAGGAGTTTCCCTGATCGATTTTCGACTGGGATCAGGCCGACTAAACAGTCCAGCTGTACAATCCATTTTACGCATATCATATATGAACGGGAAATCTGGACAGCCAGTTTGAGCTGTTTAGTTTCTCCAGATTGTTTTAAAACAGTTCCTGTCTGACAACAGCAGCATAATATTGAATACGTAATTTGAAAGTCTTTTACCTTCTTCACTGGGCCCCTGGTTAGATTCCCACGGCAGTAGTATTTTTGATCATGGGGATTTACGTGTCGGACAGTGAGCTGTTAAATAAGTATCCATTTGGGGTAAATAACTCGGTTGAGCGCGTTTCTGAACACACACCTCTATGTACATCTAGTAAATGAAATCATGCTAACTTGCTAATTTTAGTGTTATGTACGTCGGTTAGTTAAGAAGGAAACCGGATTCCACTCCGGGTTCTAAAGTCTCAACATTACCTTTATGTGCGCGACATTTTACGCCATTGCAGGTTGCCTTTATAATAGCCACAAGCTTCTGCGCAAAGCCGTCCATATAGAGAATATCGGTTCACACTGTCGAACGTTTTCTCGAAATCAATGAGAAGCAAGTGAAGTGAAGAATCGTACTTAACGCATTATTCCATGTTGATCCGCAAGGTGTTAATGTGATCGACACAGAAGAATCCGGATCGAAAGCCGCCCTGCTATTCATCAATTGTGCTTTCTAAATGATCCTGAAGTCTTTTTAGGGCCATTTGAGCTATTATTTCGGTAACGGCGGGAATCACGAAAATGTCCCTCCAATTATTACAGTCTCTGTAAGGTTGCCTTTTCTTGGAAGTTTCGATGATCAGTCTTTCCTTCCACTCAGAGGGACACACACTTAACACTTTATGCTTGGCGCTGTTTGATAAAGTTTGGCGGGAATGCCATCGAGTCCGGCGGCCTTACCTCCTTTTTGTGTAGTTGGGGCATTTGGCAGTATACGGACATTTTGATGGTTCTGGCGGAGTTTCCGCTCATATAGTTAATTTAAACTACATGAGGGGAACTCCTCCAGCTAGTAGGCTACTAAGCGAGTTGAAAAGTTGTGTGTAAATACGATAACAGTGCTAGTTGGCTTGTCAGCTACTTTTGTTGCAGGCTTTTAGGTAGGAAACTCGGCTCTCATATTATCGCATATTGTGGAAGCTCGGGCCAGATTTTAAAGCAATCCATTGTAACTGATTTTCCGAGAAAGACAGAAAGCAGCTTTCCTTGACGGGTATCCCTGTTCTGCGTTCAGACAATGCTCCCAAACAAGTGTGTCCAAACCGGCACCATGAGCTTCATTAAGCAAAGCCGAAGAAGAGCGGGCAGCGCAAAGAAAACCACCCTGGTGTCTTGTATTCGCTGTACTTTTTGTAAATCATTGTCGAGTATTGCTACCAACAATTTTGGAGGGGGCCCGGGCCACATGGCTCCCCTCTGGATCGGCTACTGCACATATATGATTTCCTTCTGGCATTGAAGGGGATGTGGCTGCTCTTGGCCGTTGGTAGATTACCAACGGATCGCTCCGGTATGTAGAACCGGCTGCCGCAGGAACGTATTTTCCTCTTTGGCATCTCTGGCTTCCAGACAATTGTGTAGAATTTTTGAACCGAAATTTCCGCTACAGTACCGAAATTTCGACTAACACCCCATTAGACTGACATCTCAACGCAAACTCTCAAACTACGACTCAGATATATTTTGCTGCAATCAGTATTTTTACTCTCTAAATAAAGAGACACATTTAAACCAATTTTAATAAATCATTCCATTCATTTACTTATTTTTTTTTTCAGATCCCAACATACAAGAGACGGGTGAACAGCTACGCAAATCAAATAATGGTCCAGCAAATTGTTGTTATCGATATTGTGGCACAGCAGCTGATGGTATATGTGCACACTGTGATCTATTTTATTCAAATCAGTCAAATCGCACAGTAAACGATACTTCGACTAGTTCATCATCCCACCACCACACCCAACATCATCACACTTCATCATCCTCCATTTCCAGTTCCGATTCATCGTCATCGACGATGTTCACGCAACAGCATCATCAACAGCAACCACAAGAGCACCATCGCTCAAATTTAGATTTGAGCCGTATGATCGAAATTGATAACATCTACTATTATGACGACTACGATGACACGACACCACCTAAGGAACCGATAGCCAATTGTCAACATGTTCAAAGTACAACGCCTATTTCATCACACCCTTGCACAATACCCTACTATGCATCATCGTCGTCGTCCATTCACTTAGGTTCCACATTAATGTCGTATCGATTTTTCATATTTTGGACGATATTCTGGTGTTTATTAGTTAACATAACAATTCCAGTAAATTCGTATTTTAATTGGTTTATTATAAATTCTAGGAGATTTACTAATAATAATTGTAATTGTAATAAAAATTATAAGAAACAAATGATATTGTTGTTGTATCAACAACAACGCATGCAGTATGTGGAAAAGCATGAATTGCTGTATTTACAACAAAAAATCCATGAACAATTGCATCAAATCGTTAAATTTAACAATATACGACAACATAAACATGCAACATCAACAACGACGCGTGTCAACCATATAGTGATGAGGTTATAGTCAATACAAAAAATTCGCGAAACTGGAGGTGAGATTAGCATAAAAGAAACACTGAGGAAATTGTAATATTTAATATTTTATTTGTTAAACAAAAGAAAAAGAGGAAACAAATATCAAATTGTACTGTTCTTAAAAAAATTATAAAAGAAAAACAAAGAATGAAATTCATAGGATCTAGAAATAAATAAATAAATAAAAAACAAATAACCATAAACAAACAAAATGGGTTAAAAGAAGCTAAAGAAAAGAAATTGTGTTGAACTAATAGATAAAATCGAATGGATTTTTTAGAATTGTGAAAGATATACTCTTTTGTACATTTTTTTTATTTTAAACATGCAATATGAGTTCCAATGCAGTCCCACCTTAAATAAATTTAGACGGCATAATAATGGCAGTGAAAAAAAAGCCAGAAATATTTTAGACTATCTCTTAGTTGTTTTTTATTTTATTAAAAATTTTTATTCCATAAAATATATTGCATATATTTACATATTTTTTTATTGATTTACATTTCAACATTGTTTGAATATGTTTTTACAATTTCAAGCTTATGTGGTAATACTCACCATCATTCCCTCCTCAATGGGATAACATTTAACAAAGTTAACTAAACCAGTAGATTTTAGCTCTGTATACATACTATTTGTAATTATTGTTAATTGTTGTACGAAATATATTTTCGGAATGTGTTTTTACTTTTTGCCTTTCATTTCCTACCACATTTTGTATACTGTTGTTCAACATCCTTGTTTTTTCTAGTTCATTTACTCGTTTCAATTTATTTACTTGTTACAATAATAACAATAATTAAAAAAAAATGACACCGATATAGAAACGACTATAAAAAAAATAGAACGAACAAAATCCAGTGGATGAGATAAAATATTTTTAATAATAATTCCGTCAATTTTTACAAAAGAATAATGCTGTTAATTATTCGTTTAAGCGGCAAAATATTAAAAATAAATGAATTAAATAAAAAGAAAATAATTAGACATTTTTTTAGTTTGTACATTTCGCAATTTTTCATTTCATTATTCAGGGAACATAATGCACAAAATTTTCTATAGGTTTTACAAATAACTATTTTCTATCATTTTTGACATTTCTAAGTGATCCTTGACATTTTGATTCCTTCTGACATTTCGGTGTTTTATATACAATATATTAGAATGAAACCAAGATGAACTTTGTGTTATACCTTCTATAGATTTTATCGGTTGTTTGTAAATTTGAATGTTATCACTTGTATAAATGTGAAAATGATGAGGAAAAATTGACAACAAAAGAAAAAATAAAATCGAAAAAAAAAATAGTAAAACAGAATTTCCAAAGATAAGATTTAGCCGTAAGTAAATACAGATACACCATCTGAATTATACATGTAGTAGATAAATGTAAGAAGAGGGCGAGGAAAAAATAGATACCAAGATTGAAAGAAACAAATAGAAAGAGTATTTTCAATTCTCCTACTGCAAATATAGTTTATTTGATATACATAATGACGATGAAATAAAATTGATGAAGAATTACAGACATAAAGAAATAGAAAGAAAATTAAAAATTAAAAAAACTTAAGAACACATTTAGATAAAATCGAGGCAAAAAACTAAATTGACAAAGGAAAATAATAAATAATAATATTTAAAGCAGGAAAAAATTACTTGAAAATAAAATGCACTGTTGGAATTATTTAATAAAAAAAACTTGAGAATGAAAATGTAATTAAAAAAAAAAACTTATTCTAATTAAGTCGGACGGGAAGCTGTGGAGGTTTAGTAGCACAATATAGTAGCAGAAATGTTATTTGAATAATAGAACTGATAGCAACAAAAATATGAGCGGGCTTATTTACTATATATGTTCGTTTGATAGACAATATTTGTCGAGGTGATCGTTTTATGCTAAATATATATTTTTTTCAATATATTTACATTAAAATCAAACAAAATTAAAACAATAAATTTCGGTTGATTTTTCTTTAATTAAATTCAATTGTTAGTTTGAACTATTCCCGAAGTAAATAGAACAACAATTGTTTTTTTATGCGTACAACAACAATTGTTTTTTATGCGTACTTTAAAAAAATGGGTTGGATAAATTTGAAATATTAGGATGGCTATTGTTATGTATGTTAACATAAAATGCCTAAATAAAACCACTTGGATTGCGAAACGGAAAGATTAAATGGACGTGAAGTGAAACCTTTGATACTGCCAACATAGTTCATAAATAAAATAATTTAACATTAAATACATATACAGTAACATGAATAGATCTCCAAACATTTTCAATACACATATAAATTAAAAAAAAAATTGTGGCAAATGCAATCTTCCGGATTCCAAATAGTACAAATCCTTTGGATGATTTTTTATTTTGAGACGGTAAATTTATTCCCATTTAATTATTTTGTTTTTTTTTTCTCCATTAAATTCGTTTTTCCCTTTGCGGTGCTATTTGTTTTTCACTAACGTAAATTCAGCCAAACATTTAAAGTCAAAACATTACTTATTTTCCAATTAATCATCAGAATTAACGAAAATATAAATACATATCGTTAAAAATAGGAAATGATATGCATTGCACATTTTTTTATACCAAGAAAACGGCGCTCCTTTCTTGTAAATTTCTCGGTTCAGTTGTGAACAGGAAAATCGTTACTATCGTTCACGGAAACAATGAACTGAGTACAGATCCACATGGATAACTTGCGGTTACATTTTATTCACTATGCCCTTTGCTTGAGTCAAACTGCAGAATTCTCTACGAGACGAAGCTTTGATTAGTCCTTGGTCCTGCCAGATAGTCTAGGTGTTCCGGACTGGTTTAGGTGGCTGTTTAAAAAAAATAAGAAACATTAAGCGCTGGTGTGCCTTGTTTCCATGCCGCAAATTCTCCCAGTATAAAGACCGTTGAAATTGAATTCTGTCTAGGGGTTAACCAGGGAGTTTCCTTTAATCCAACCTATGGAGTTGAGAAAACTCTATTCCATTGCAGGCGATCTCCGATATATCCGTGAGAATGCACTGTATAGAGCCCGTTGTCGCGCCCCGACTTGTAAAGGAAGTGTGTTTCGTGGCTATTATACTGCGTTTCAGCATCCGACAGACCCCCACTTGAAATACCTACACTTGCATAATCTGAGATACGACATAAAAATTTCGAGGTTTTCATAGAAAATCCCTGCATGGACTCCGCAAGGCATTTTTGGGCCATTAGTGAAACTCTTTAGGTCATATCTCGATGTCCCGTCTACGTCACACCATTCCGCTCAGTTGAATAGTCTATTTGGAAGTGTTTTCGAAGTGTCGTGACGTTTCGTTGGCATAAACTGGTTTCGGAGAATGCAGTTGCCAGCATACACCTCCTGCACATCCATGGCCACGAACGTCGTCGTGGACGGGATTCGAACCCGAAACGCCGGTAGTCAAAGATGAGACCGATGCATCAACACACTGCGCTACCGGTCGCCGGGAATGGAAGATTACCTCACCCGGCGGCGTGGCGTCCCTCAGCGTATGTGCTTGGTAATCCGCCGAGGTCCGACTGCATTATTCTAGTTTTTCAGCATGGCCATTATCCTTCTGCCATTCTACTGAAATGAGCTTCCACACCTAACTCGGTGAGGGCTTCCAATATGATCCAGTTCTGACATTATTGAAGGGGCCTTCAGTGTATACAATGTCGCTAAGGTATATTGTTTGTAGTGTACATCATGCTCAGTTCTGCGAACTACCTAGGGAAAACCGTTTCCGCCGATTTTCTTGTGAGGTAGACATGTTGGCATGCTGATATTTGTGAGTTCTGCAAAAGTTGCCTTATGTGGCTCTCTGGGATTCGCTCTACTGACTTCATAACGCAGGAGGTGAGGCTGATAGGTCCGAAATACTTCGCAAAGTCGGGAGCTTGTTTGCCTGCTTTTGAAATATATGTCACACGGACTCGCCTTGATGGCTTGGGGACGTAGCTCAGGGCTATGCAGCTCATAAAAATGGCTACTAGTCAAGGGATCAGTGTATTCTCAGCCTGCTGAGGTACCATATGCCATAAAGCCCCGGAAACTTACATGGTGGTAAGCTATTAATAGCCCATGCCTATATATTTATATTTTCCTCTATTACCTTCGTAAGTATATCTACAGTCACTTCCCGACATACGTACTGCTGACTTACGTAAATCCGCGCTATTATCTAACTAAATAGCTTGTTTAACAGAAATCGAACAAATATTTGTTGATGGACCATTAGATATACAATATATATCTAATGTATAGCTTACACAACTGTGAAGTAAAAAAGGATATTTAAATAGATAGCAAATAGACCGTGGCCCGCAAAAGAATCACAATCACTGCGACATTCAGTCTATTCACTGCGCTATGATGCTAGAGAGCAGGAGTAAATCTATTGATCCTACCTGCTCCTTTCGATACTAAACATTCTGTTTGACGGCTAGCAAGAGCGCTTCAAATTCACGGAGGATATATTCTGGAGATTTGTCGTCGGCCCTACAAAAACGGCAATTTTCATCGGTACACATTGTTTTAATTTAAGTTTTTTTTAGCATTTAAGTTTCGATTTGAAGGCTAACTAACCCAAGACACATCCGAGGAAATACTCCATTCTCCCCCAGATTCCTCTTTCACTGTTCTATATCATTCTTTGCTGCAATTTTGTTCTGGTTACATACAAACACGGTTTTATAACCTAATAGAAGTTTCAGTGAACACAATTTCGGATTTCACATTTGAAAAATTAAAATGGAAATGCTACAAAATTTTCACAATTATTTTTTCAAGTCCCGTATTCAATTGTATAAGCAATAAATCCGAGTGTGTATGCATGTGTCAGTGGTCAGTACTGAACGATTATCGTGGTGACTAGCTCGCTAATCACTACGATTAATGGTTAATAAGTTTGCGAAGACAAAATACGAGTACCATACGTTTGTGCACTATTGAACAATCGTCCATATTTCAAAATATAATTTTCGCATTTTCAATTAGTTCCTTTTAATTTTGTTTATTTTATTTATTTATTTTTATATGGTGAAATTGTATTTCATGCACTACTAAACTTTTCGAAAGTTGGTTGCAAACAACTTAAAGCTAAATTAGCTAAAGTTATCGTTCGGATTTTTTGGTATCAAATTCGGGACTTTGGACTATCGTTAGTACAACCAAAACGACTTACACATTTTGCATTTCAATAATTTCATACAAGCCAACATTTTGTTTATGTTAAATGGAAACCATTACAAACAAACACTACACAGAAAAACATAACCTCTATATTTATACATTTGAAAACATAAAAAAAAAAATCGAAAAACTAAAAAAATATAACAACACAAAAGAATATTATTTAAGTTAGTTGTTTGTAATAGTATCGTTATTATGTATAAATAAAAGAACAACAGATGAAAAATAAAAAAGGAATAAACATAAATTCTTACATAAAAAGTATATATAGAAATATAAAATTGAAAAAAAAATAATCAAAAAGCCAAAAAAATATTACATAAACATAAAAACATAAAAAAAATTGTTTGAAGAATGTGTACTTGGACCGACAGGGCATCTATGATAACCATTAAAAATTATATATAATATAATAATTAAGAATGTTATAAATTAAAATATATATATAGGTATATAAAAAAACTCGAAGAAAAATGATAGTGGGACAGCATTATTATATAACTATGAAAGAAGCTATGAACATAGACTTAAAGCCAAAAATACTGAAATGAGAGAACAATAGAGGTGGATGAAATAATATATATATATATGAAAGAAATTAAATAAATGCGTAATAAATAAACAGTTAACCTTATTTTGTAATAGTAACGAATATAATAAATGAAAAAAAATTATGAATGAAACACGGAGAAAACTTGGAATAATGTATTATTAGTAATTATATGATAAAACTGTACTAATTTCATAAGATGGAAGAGAAGAATACATACTAGCATTTATTATCATAACAAATTTAACACTAGGATTGTAAAGTGTGTATAGAAATGAATCAGTTTATTTTTAAACATGGAAAAGTACTTATGATTTTCCTGAAAGAAAAAACTAAATATAAACGCATTCATATGTTGGTTTAGAGCTAAAGGAAGATAATGTATATTAGTCTGCATTTTCTCTGATTTCGTGAAATGTCGATATGTCTATTTTATTGCGATAATTTACCAATTGAAACTAACCCAGAATCAAGATCGTCTGGCCATTATTCTTGTCTTTTGACCAAATCTTCTTTACATATTCCTTTCCAGTCGAATCCGGAAAAAATAGTGATATAAGTCCAAAACCAGCGAGAAAAAACAAACAACTAATTTTTTTATAAATAATAAAAAGAAAAGCAAAACCAACCACTGTTTAAAACACTTGACGAAGAGTTAATGCCAAAACAAATATTTACTCATTACCAGCTGACTATACTCGGTGACGGAACGAGAATGATTCAAGTTACTCGAACAAGAAAGGGCATTTTCCTGAACATTTGACTGTTCTGGAGAAATTTATCTGTTAATTCGATATATCCATAAATCAGAAATCCCTCTCCCCAGCAAAATTCTGCTTCGAATATCGTTCATAGTTAAAACTAGACAGCTCAAAGAATATTACCTTTTTACATCTATTACATAGGCCTTATATTGCAATATTTAGTAGATACGAAAATGAGAGAGGACGTAGATAATATTAAACATGAAGTATAAGGAAATAAAAACGAATCATGGAATGAAAAATACCGAAAATGGTAAAAAAAAAATTCTTAAATGATAATAGCAATTAAATTAGGTCAATCAATAGAGGCACATTTTTTTCTTTTGAGGAGAATCTGGAAGAAGCGACTTTATTTTGTAGCTTGAAACATAACGGACGGGTAGGCGCTTCCCGAATTGAATTAGTCTTTCCAGTATAAAAGACTCTGAGCTATTCCTATGAGAATAACGATATGCCAGTAGAAATAAGGAAATGTTTTCGTAGATTTATAGTCCAGAATGGAAACAACGGTCATAGCGGAAAAAATTACATAAAAGAAAAGATTTTCCGAGAGAAGGTAGCCCTTAGGCGAAATTCACACACACGACACCGCGCTGCACGACTGCTTGAAATTTCAGTCGATATACACAGCATCAAATGGGCGGATTCACACTCATCGCTCAGCATGCGATACGATCGACTATGCTAGGCTATTGTGCGTGGCTGCGTCGTGCAGCGCGGTGTCGTGTGTGTGAATTTCGCCTAATAGTTTTCTACGGATCGCAGACGTCAATTGAAATTTAATTTCTTTTCTATTACGGATTCTTAGCTACGTTACGCTTAATATTAGCAGCTCATTCTATCCGGTCGGCCAATGGAGATTTTAAAACTCTATAAATTGATGAGAATACAACTAATCTCAGTTGTTTTTCGTGTAAGCAATACACTGGATTCACTCAAAACTACAGGATCCTTTCAAGAACTACAAGCACTGCGACAACCGTTCTGTTGTGATATGCCCTGGTCCGGAAAGCAGGACTAAATCTGTTGATCCAACCTGCTCCTTGCAATAAATCGACTGAGATTCCCGGCTTTGGTCTAGGCTATCCTTGGCCATACGGCAGGCAATGTCGGCACATTCTCTTCAACGGCGAGCGAGAGAGCTTAACAGTAGTACTTAGGACCACTGACCCAAAGCAAAGCTGCATCTGAAGGTGCTTAAGAGGTATGCCACAGCCGACTGTTGCGCTTTCTGAAGAAGAGCAGGAAAAATTCCGACAGTGCTTGTCGATTTATAAGGCTCGAATGTTTCAATTGCCACTTGACTTTGTCATATGTGTTGTCCGTATCAGTAGTCCCCTGTACTACTCATTTGCCTTAATCCCTAGTGGGGCATTGCACGTCAATTATTCCATGTGGCCTAAGCTACGTTTCGTTGGCATAAACAAATTGCCTGCATGCACCTCCTGCTTCCATTTAGCCGCTTACCTGCGATAAGTTGGGAGATATTCTGGCTTATTATCGTATTACCCCCCGCACCACAGGGGAAGACAGTATAAACATCCATGGCCACGAACACCGTGGACGGGACTTGAACCCGTAACGACCGTATTTAGATATGAGACTGACGCTTCTTCGTACTGAGCTACCCGTCGCCCCATCAGCATTTGCTACGTAGCCAATTTAAACCTTCTGACCATTCTTTATATCTGTTGGCGGTACGTGGAAGTAGGCGGACGTGATGACAAGCTGTTGTGTGCTACCTCCCATGGTGGCTGATTGTAATCGCCACTAGATTGCTGATGGTAAATTCCGAAAAACCGATGTAATAATTGCTATTCGTCAGGATGATAGACAACCTGGGTTGTCATTTATAAGACCTGACATATATAAGAGTAGCATTACTTGCTGAGGGTCCCTCGATGATATCGTTATGCTGCCGGGTTTCTTATATGAGAGCTACTTTAAATTTTTTTTTCGAAGCCCATCATCGAGAATACTTCCATGGAGTACAATAGTTTGATGTTTTCAGTTTCCATGGTCGATTTTAGCATAGGCGATAGCAGTAAGTTTAGCGCTGCTGATGTTGAGGCGCCACAGAAGACAAAAGAAGGGGCAAAGATGCTCCCTATTTTCCCAGGTGGTTTTGATGTTGGCGGTGATGCATCAGCGAGTGCAGAGATGGAAGCAATATTTTTTGCCCGCACAGCCAGTAGAAAGAGCACCATGGATGCTCATAGCCGCGTTAGATGTGAATTTTTGATTTAAGCTGTACCTGCAGTACCTCCAGGCCGGTGTTTATCGCTGTTACTGTTTCTGCTGCGCGGAGGTGCCTTTATGTCAGCTTTTTGATTTTTTGGTATACACAGGTATCCTCCCAAAGCGATAGAAAAGCTAGAAATTGCTCCTTGCGATCAACAGCATCGACTGCGGATCAATGGAGAGGATAGTAGGAAATAAAAAGTCCATCTAATTCCTGAATTTCTCTTTTTATCCTTCACTCATGATCTTCAAGACTGGGGATTTGTTGAACAAGCAGATTGTTCGCAGCAGCCGCGGTTGAATTGGAGGCCCTGGACAAATGTATGTGCCTGATTGTTGATCGCGGAATAGAGTCGCCGGAAGCCGCCGGAGAGAGGCACCAACAAATGAATTGTGAGCGTGGGCGTGATGAAACAATCGGCAGTCGTTGAGTTGCATCACTCAAACATGATCAACCAAGGTCGGCAGAGGATCCTTCTGAATTAAGGGCTATTACAGTGCGCATTGCGTCGATTGTGTATATCGCATCGATGTGTATCCTGCACCAAGGCCAGCTGTTCTTTCGAGAAGATAATAGCTGCAGGATAGGTGTTGGATAGGATAGCCACCCTAACCTACTCTGCTACCTGCGAATAGGAACCTCCGGTCCGACGAGGCGACTGCTGCGGGGGTGAAGCTATTCGTACTCGAAATGAACGCGGATACAAAGATTTCATTGTGCAAAGAGCTTATGAAGGCGACTTAAATGCATAAATTCGGGTTATCTGCACTTAATGCCGTTTCGCCCAATACTACTCATCATTGATATTCCCCATGACCTTCACCTCGTAAAACCGATCTTGAAAATAAACCCAACTTCGGAACACACTACTATTTCAACTAACCCCTATCGTATATCATAATTTGCACAGATGTTTTCATTCCTCGCCACCTTCGATCCTGATCAAATTACTTAATTTTTAAATTCCAGGTCCATATAAAAACAAAGTAATTTGGCTTCTTTGTGAACATAATGCAATCTATGGAAAAAAATCAAATTTCCTAACCGTCTGTTGGTTCTGTGCCATATTCATTGTTTTTCTGTTTTCAAAGGAAAACTAAAAAGGAAATGGCGAATGCAGAAAAAAAAAAAACAAATTTAGATCATAATTTATATTTTATTCAGTTCGAATCTGTATAGGATAGATGACTAGTTAACATGAATAGATGCCTAACTATCGTCGTGTGTTAAACACGAAGAAAGACACAAATCATCAAAATAAAAAGGACGATTGAAAAAAAAAAATACTTTTAAATTAATAATGCAAACCTAAGAAATATGAAAATAATAAAATCAAAACAAACAATCGTGTTATTGGAAGCATTGTTTAAAAAAAACATACAAAGAAACGAGCAAACGTGAGAATTTTCATCGTTCTGGCCTCACACGATTTGCTTTCCCCGGACTACATGTTTTCAGGAAAATCTCCATTTTAAAATAAAACCTAAAGACGAATCTGAAAAGTAAAGGGACATAAAACAATGAATCTCATCGTTAATATGTTTTAAGGAATAAAAATATTGAACGACTTACTGAACAAGAAAATTGATCTTATGGAAATTTAAAAAGTAAAAATAAATTGATAATATACACTTAAATAATATATATACACATATATTTAGTATAAATGTTTTAAATAAAAATAATTATTTTATTTTTTAAATTAAACATTAATAAAAAAAAAGAAAAAAAAATTTAAAGAAATCTCAAAATTATTTCGGGAAAAAGGTATTTCGAAAAACCTAATATGTTTGGTATAGGTATGTTGAAAAACCTGGAACTTAAAAAAAAATTAAACAAGTTGTTGTTAGTTGTTTAGGCTTTAAGGATAATACAGGAAACTGTAGATTTCAGGTGAATTTCTTCCTTAAATGATGCCCACGATGTGGGGTTACATTCTTCAGCCTGTTGATTAGACTTCGATTTACCTACGAATTTTCCTGAATTCAATTCCATCTAACTATTGGTCAAGTTTGAACATTTTAGATAATTTCCAGACCCTTCACATGCTCACTTATGATATTCCATTGCTTGCAAGCTTTATTCTTTTGAAAATGTGAAATATTATTTGCAAAATGTGTCTTTCAAACTAGTGTTCCTCTCTCTATCTATCTATCAATCTATCTTTGGACCCCATCCCCCTTCATAATTTCCCCACCACGGTACTCCACTGGATCATATTTCCTGAAATCTTACGAATTTATTGATCCTATTCAAATCTCCAAGCACAGCCAGTTGTTCGAGAAATGTCTTGAAGAATTATTGAAAACCGAA
The DNA here is from genome assembly GCA_964017055.1 of Chloromyia formosa. NCBI lineage: Eukaryota > Metazoa > Arthropoda > Insecta > Diptera > Stratiomyidae > Chloromyia > Chloromyia formosa. The sequence continues at coordinate 11,425,390 of OZ024818.1, read as the reverse complement.
TGCAACTCACCGAAATCTCAATAGTCAGTGTCAAACGCACATAGTTATTTTAATATTTAAAATAAAACAAAAAAGAACAAAATGAAAAACCAAAAAAAAAATGAATACATTACTAGGCATAGTAAATAAAAATAATACAATTGTAGCATATTAAGACTTAAACTCTAAGCAGATGAGAACAACAAAGAGGGAGAATTAACAAACAAAAAAATCGTAAATACAAGTAGGATCCAATTAAATAATTAATACGAACAATTAAAAAAAAAAAAAACGAAAAATGGTGAACAAACAAAGACCCAAAACATAACGTAGACGAATAATTTGTTGAACATTAAGAAAGAATAAAGATATTTAACAAATAAACTAAAATTCGAAAAAAAAAATTAAAAGAATCAGTCGCGACATATAAAAAAGAAGTTCACTAGAGAACAACATTAATAACATTTTTCCTGGAGACGAAAAGTTATATCGGAAAAAGTCCACTTTGTTATTTTTTTTCCAACAACCAACAATATTTTTAGATACTCTTAAGTTTTCTTTTTCTTTCCTAATAACACATTTCAATTGAACACCATCATACAAATAGGATATAATTGGACACAGGATAAACACAAATCTAAGAATAAAATAAATAAACCATGTATATAGGGCCTAGAAGTTGGGGACGATTTCAAAATTGTCCAAAATAAATTCACAAAATAAAAGCAAAAAAATACTTTTGAAAAGTCACAACTTAGAACTCAAATTTCATTAAATTTAATAGTGTAAAGAAGAAGTAGTTATCAAACAAAATGAATAAAAAAACATTGAATGAAACGCATAACATCAACATTTCCCAGGAAAAGAATGCAAATATAATATTCGTATCGAAATTTCCAATAGCTAAGGATACCAATTCACAATCCTGGATTATAAGTGTACATTGAGCAACATTTTACGAATCGTAAGACCCTGTTGAGCCAGGTTTATGAATTAAACGAAATGGTGAACATAAAACATAACGCCAAAGTGTATTGTAACACAGGACGAAACAAGAACAAAAAAGAAAAACAAACAATTGTATCTTTACATTGACATGAAAAACACTTAGAAGAGAAAAGTATTGTACGAAAATCGACAAAAAAAATTAGAAAACAATATTCGCGCAAAATTCACAATGCAAAATAAGTCAAAAGTGATGATTACTTGTAAGTGAACGGTAATTACAAAAAAAAAAACAAATTGGAAATTAATTCACCATCATAACCATTGTGATGCAAAAAAAATAGGAAAAATTTATAAAACAACACTAAATGGAAATTAACAAGAAAAGCGATATAGGCGACGAACCCAACATATACACACACAAAACAAAATTCTTGAAGAATCCAAGAAGGGCAAGTTAAACTGAAACACACGATAATAAACAAAAATAGAGAGAATGAGAATAATAAAAACAAAACAAAATGAAAAAACCCAAAAAGACAAAAAAAAAACAAAAAAAAAACGTGTTATAAATTGAAAATAACTTAAGGATTACTTAACGAAATTGAAATAAAAGGCGATAAGTTATAAAGTTTAAAAAAAAATATAAAAAAATATATATATGCGGATTTGTATTTTATTTAAATCAAATATAAAAATCCCTTCCCCATAATGTTTCCAAAACGTCGTAGGTAAACCACATTATGAGGCTGATTTTCACTGATTTTTAGGGTTTTGTAGTAAAACAAAACCCTTATGAAATCGGTCATGCGTCCGTCTGTCTGTCTGTCCATGGAATATCTCACGAGCCGCTGAGGCTACATGTATGAAATTTAGTGAAAATATGTAGAAGTACTATAATTCTCTGGAGGAAGTGATGCATCGTAATAGGTCAACTTTGAGGGGGGGGGGGTCCCCATAGAGGGGAAATGAAGGACGAAATTTTTTTTTCATTTGGTATAGGCAAGTGGGGTATCGTAAGAAAGGTACCGTCGAGTACATTCCATTTCTGGAATTTTCTTCAAATTTAAAGAAAGGGGAAAAGAGGGAGAGGGGAAAACATGTGATCCGAGTTTGTCCCCCCCCCCTTGCATTTCCAAACCGTTATACTTAGAGATATGAAAATTTACAGAAAAGCGGCATTTTACTAACATAGAAAACTATAAATAATAGAATTCCAAAATCTCATCAAAAAAGGTTAATAATAGTACATTTCTATTTTTTTAGTTAGCACACCCCTGCACCCCTTAAGCACACCCGAGGTCAAAAATATTGACGGCCAATGATAACCAACACCATAGACAATAATGCCTCTACGTTTCATTACAACCATGTAATATTTAACAATAGTACATTCACTTAAAGTTAGGCATTTTTACACTATTCATACAAAAAATACACCTACCGGCTTCAAAGGTGCGAGTACTACTTGCATGTTGTTTTCCGTAGTGAGAATCGCAGTTATTGTTACATATTATGGTTAATCACACTTATGAAAGGGTAAAGATTGGTAGGGGGCGATGTGTGGTAATTGGCCAACTGTAACGGGCGGGGGTGGGGAGGGTGAAGGGCAAAATTAAGGTCAAATTTTGTTTATCGACTGGTATAGGCAAGTGGGGTGTTGTGAGAAAGGTAATGTTGAGTTTACTTTACTTATATTTGAAAAAAAGGGGAACAATGAGGGAGGATAAATTATTAGATCGTAATTCCCCCCCCCCCCCCCCCTTGCATTTCCAGACCGTTACACTTAGAAAAATGAAAACTTCCAGGCAGGTGGGTTTCGAACAGTATATAAAACGGGAAATAATGGAATTTGTATATCTCCTCAAAATAGGTTAATAATAGTTTGTTTCCATAGTTACAGTTAGCGCATCCCTGCATCCCTTAAACACGTCCGAGATCAAAAGTACCGATGACCAAGGATAACCAACACCATAGGCAATAATATGTCCTAAGTTTCATTACAATCACGTAATATGATTGGGCATATAAGATACTATATTATGGGTCAGATATTTTATTTTTTTTTATCCGTCTAAGTGGTACCAAGAAGAGCAAGGAGCCAATACTTATATACCAAAATAAGTACATGCTACAAAACCCTCGGATTGCGGGCGTAGCCCTCTATATTCCGGTTTCATTTTTTAGGATTTATTTTGGGTGAGAAGAATTAATTAGAATTCTATCCAATTTTAACATCATTTTACTCATATTTCGAATAACTTTTGTGAATTTTTTTTGAATAATTTAACCCAAAAATAACCAAGTTGATTTCCGCTGCAGGCCGTAACTAGCGTTCTCCAATTGCAGGACTTGTAGCGATTCCAATTTCCAAACGAAATCAAAAAGGTTTAAGTTTTACATTGTTAACTTATTTTCTAAGAATATGAACCTAAGTGCAGATGAAAATAATGGAAATTAAAAATTTGGCAGGTGTTGGAGAAAAATTACAATTTTCACCATTTTTTTAGTAATTATGCAGAAAAAAAACACCCTTAAAAATGATATCATCCAAAATGTTGGTTCATATTCTTCTCAATTTTAAAAGGAATCATACTTTCATTTTTCATAATGATCAATTCATTACTTTTTGAGTAAGAAGCCCCGCAAATGTGAAAAAAGTCATTAGGAAAAAAACGCATTTGAAAAACAGAATATAACCGAAATAATCCCTTTTGTTGATGCTTCCAGTACCTTCTATGCCGTGATTGGAAAACAAAGATGCAAAAGTGGGGTTCCGCTACAAGGCTACGTAAATACATAAAGCGACTACCTGAAGTAGTGCTCCGTCCTACCCCCTAGAGTGCGCTCGAGCCTGTAGACTATACCCGATGAGCGGTGGGTTCTATGCTCTTAAAATCTAAACCAATGCGAATTTCGCTTTCAAATTTTGGCAGCGTATTCTTAGATTGGTAAGCTAACAATTTATGCAATAAAAAAAATGGATTTTTGAAACCTCCTAATGTGGTTTCTCCCCTTAAGCGTTATCTTTACAGATACAATAAAATATATCTCGAATCTGAAAGTCAACTTGACACAGGCATCTTCCTAAATACTGTGCTATCTGCACCGTGATTAAGAAGATGCCCTAAATACATAGTTTTGCCGATTTAAAAACATCCTTCCATATGCCTTTTCAATGTGAAAAGGCTTGAGCAACGAGTTTAAATTATGATTACTACACTTGCGTGCAGAAAAATCGACCCACCACAAACGTTTTGGTTTAAAACACGATAATTCAAAAAATAAGATCAGTAAAAAAAAAACTTTTAATACTTCGTAAAGGTACGGTTCATAAACTTAATTTGCACATACCGTACACTTTCATAAAAATAAAATCCTTGTTGACAAGATCGACTCAAATCATCAGAAAGCCTCATTTCTCACTTTTAAAAACATTAACTCTGTGACCTTGCCGTGTCTTCAAAATTAATCAAATCTTTGTTTTCGCGTAAAACTCGGGCGATATCAGACCGAGATGACCGCTTTATGGTGTTAACGGGTTTACGAAATCGACATCTCACTGGTGTTCAGGTGAGGCAGCGACTTCGTAATGTCCGTAATTTCACAGTAAGTGAGTGGACCGTACGACGGAGACTTGCTGAAAGAGGCTTGCATCCACACAAGCCTGCCAATGGTCCAAAATTAACTCTCGCCAAGCGCAGCTTCCGTCCGCTCGTGCTCACGTTGATTGGTCTCTCGAACAATGGAACCTTGTACTGTTCTCGGATGAGTGTAAAATTAATCTTCGTGGAAATGATGAACTCAGAAAAGTATACTGAAGAAAGGGAGAGCGATTTACCCTGGCTTGTATTGAGGAACGAGTGGCATTTGGTAGAGGTTCATTAACTGTTTGGGATGGTATTTCTTTGGAAGGAAAAACTGATATTGAGTTCATCTACGGACCTCGCCTAGGCACTCTGGAGGTGCTACAACAGCATGTCATGCCATACGCTGGTTTTGTAGGCGAAGGTTTCATACTTCTGTAGGACAACGCCCGACCGCTCCTGCAGCAGTAGTTGGAATTCCAATTATGGGGTGGGCAGCAAGAAGCCCTGACCTTAATCCCATTGAACATCTATGGGATGAGCTTAAGAAAAGGGTCAGGGGCAGGACTCAATCCCCAGAAACCCTCCAGGAACTAAAGGTGGCGATCCAAGAGGAGTGGAAAGCTGTACCTCAATTCCTCGCAACTTTAATAATGTCGATAAAAAAAACAGAATGAAAGCTGCAATAAGAGCAAGTGGTGGCAATACTAAGTATTGAATTAAGTTTTATTTTAACAATTTTCCGTGTTTGCTTTCAAGTCTTTCAAAACGAACAAATAAAAAATAATTCCAAACAGTTTGTTTGGCAACAAGTTGTAAATAAACTCAAATTTTATTTATTTGGTTTATAGGACTTTGACACTTGCAGCATAACAAAAGGAAAAAATTGTGAAAAAATTTATCGGCGTTAAACAATTTTCTCTATTTTAATAGCCATTTCTATTATTCGAAGATAATCTCAGCTTTGTGTACGGAATTCAATGAAACACAAAAACCACATTCGAAAAGCGTATCCTCTGGTTCTGTACATCTACGATGCAGTCCACATGAATTTTCAGGGATACAAAAAGGTGTAGGAGTAATTTTTTCGTTCAACAGTGGTGTAGAAAATGCTTAAGGGTCAAGTTCTAAAAAAACCATAGAATATAGGCAGAATACCTTGAATCGGTACAGCAAATTCCCAAAGTTTTACAATGGCTGCGCTCCTCAAACTCCTGCGCTTATACTAAGCGCTTGCATTTTCAGTCAGCATAAAATTTTCTGGTTTTTCTGGCTCAGCGCAATATTTGACATTTGCAACAATTGTCAAACGGTTCTAACCTCGGTTGTGTTGTGTATAGTTGATGGTCGTGTTTTAAACGTAATTGTCAAACCTTATTGTGGGAAAGAAAGTTGTTACCATATGTTGTGTGTCACCTGGGACTCATCAAAGTAAGAAATGTCGAGTTTTCTGTCAAATGCCAACTGAGACAGATGGTATGCCGTTTCTAAAACACGAAAATAATCACAATGTGCTGGTCAGCAACTGTGAAGCGCTGACTTAGCGTTTTTTTAGGAACGCAGCCAATGGCTTCATTTTTTTTTGTATGCAATTCATATTTGTTGATTTCAGTTGCGATCCAGCAATGTTCAACCTACTTTGCGTAATTTTTCAGTCATTGTATTTTTGAAAATGGAAAATCACTATTTTGGTCCGACCGTCCCATGTATGTATTAATATAATGGACGGACATTCGAGTATATTCCGATCCATGCTGTACGTTTTTCTGGGCACTTTCCTTGATCCGTTCATAACCGAATTTGTAAATGCTGACCACGGTGGCTGCAATTGCGGTTATCGACTGGGCTAACGGTATATTCTGATGTGTTCTAATCAGAGTTTCTCGACGAAGCCGGTTTTTTAATGCTGCTCCCCACCTCTCTTCTTCTCTTCACTTACATATGTCCGACGCACTACTCCTAAAATGTCCATATACCGATATACCTGTAAAGATTTCCAATTCTCTATCAATGTTTCGAATACTATCAACTTTAAAAAACCGAATCTTTCCTATCAGACATTCTATTATCTTCTCAGTAATATACAAGTAGTATTACATAAAAATAAAATAATACTATACCTCATTGTCCCTTTTCCGTCCGCATCTCGGTCAATTCTGACGGAAAACCACTAACCACCCCACTGGTCCCTTCGACGACTACCATTCAACTGGTAATCCTTCAAACGACTGTTAAGTCTTATGAATATGATAACAGTTCGAATTGCTCTGAAGTCCAAAGAGGAAAACAGTCAACCCATTCCATTCACCTTTCAACCACCTAAAAGCTTCGGCAGCCACCCACTGTACCAAACCACCCCCATCGGATAGGAGTGAAATAGACGTTTTTCTGTTCTTCTAGCAGCTTTTCCTGTCAGAGTTGTGAAAACCTCGGAAGGGAGCGGTCACGTTAACGTTGCAGTCAGTTTTTCGCTTAACGGAATGAATTTTCCACGGATTTTCGTTGCAATTTAGTGTCGAATCGGTTTAGTTCCAATTCCTTGTGTGCTATTCGTCATGATTGCTACTTGTACTATGTTTTCGCGCTCTAATACACGCTCGATTTTCGTAACGGTTTGCTTTCTGTTGACGACCTGTTATTTGTCTGTTGCGGTGGAAACAACAGTCTCTTATCAGCAGATACAAAAACATCGAAATCTGTCCGAAGAAAGCTTTTCCGAAAATGGTTGGTATCTAGGATTTTATGGGTTTGTGTTTGTAATAGGGTTGTGTCACCGCTTAGCTGAGCTTTTAACGGTTTTTCGAAATTCCGTTTGAAAATATATATCCGTATTACTTGCATTTTCAGTTAACCGATCACGACGAAGCGTTTTCCTGCTCAAATACAATGCAAGCGATAAAATCATATTTCAAAGCAAAGAAAAGCCAGCTACAAATAAGTCGCAACCGATGCAACGTCCTCGCTTCTATTTGCCTCGTAAAACATTCCTTCCTATGGATCCTCGAGCCTACGTTTGCCACGAGAGGACATCAATGGAGTGTGGTAACAAGACGGCATTATATCGCGATCGTGTCATTCATGAATTTCATAAGTCAGCGAAAATGATCGTTAACGAACCGAACTTATACAACGTGGAGTACAAGAGACGATTACAAACACGTTGGGATTTCCGCGACGCTATAAATCCTCATGGAGAGAGCATTGCAGCATCGTGCCGTATAATGAAAGCAAAAGTCAGAATTTTAAGGAAGCGCGATCCGCCTTTTAATAAAATGGCATTGGGGAAAGCGTTCCCGAAGCGGAAATTGTTTAAGGCGATTCGGGAGATCAGAAGTTGTGCCATCGTGTCGAGTGCTGGTTCGATGAGAAATTCAGGGTTGGGAAGTTTTATAGGTGAGTAGATGGCAATGTGGTTTTTATAAAAGGAATTAGGAGTTTTTGTTTACTGTAGGGACAGCTAGACAACGACGTCTCATTATCTATATGCCTAACTATTGGTTACACAAATTTAAATTAAATTCAAATATTTTGACCGTTCCTACCTTAAAATTATTATGGTTAGCACAAGGGTCCGTGCATAAGCAAATCATAATCAAGTTGAAAGAGGGGTCTTAGGTCGTGATATGGCCATTGTAGCTGTGAGCTCTGAACCGATGTTCCCAGAGTAAAAACTTGTTTTTCGCGAACAAGTCGCTGATAGTCATGGTTGCCAATTCACGGACCTAGTCTTTTTAACCTACTCCGTACACCGGACTAGGTCGACCTACTCCGCAATCGAAAAATGATCAGGTCGAAAAATGATCAGTAAGTTCAGGTCGGAGTCGGATCAGTTGAAAAGTGAATAGGTAGTAGTTCTGTCTGTCGGTATCAGAGCATGATCAGATCAAATCGTTTAAGTCTGGGGGAATAAAAAAGTAGATGAGAGAACTGAACTATTGATTAGATTAGATGATGTGACATATACACGACGCCGCTACGCCATATTGTGGTGTAGAATGAAGTAGAGTAAATTTTCAATTGGATTTTATTGATGTTGGGTAGAGTGAAGCTTTTCGTCTTTTATTGTGTCGTGGGTGGTCGTAGCCGATGAAAGATTAGGGTTTTTTTTTGGGTCGGTTATTGCGAATCTGAATGGCAAAAAGTCAAATGGGGGATCCAGAATGGCAACACTTGTTTTTATAAACACGGCCAATCTTCTTCTTCTTCCTTGCCATTTCATACCACTCTGCGGCTTCGCGTTGCTCTGCCCGTGGTGTTGGCACATCGCCCGTTCTGGCGGTATAATCTCAGCTTCCTTCTGCAGGCAGCTCGGTCTTGGATCGTTTCATCGCCGAGATTTATGCGTTGTTGTTGCTTCTTCATTTGATCGATCCACGTGTGTTTCCGTCTGCCTCGGGGTTTGGGTACAGCAAATGGAACGTTCATTGATATTGCCTTCATAACTGGGTTCTCAGGTGGACGCCTTAGAACATGGCAATACCAATCCATACGACGATCTTCGAGCTTTTCAGTGATCGGTTGCTCGACAAACAAGCTGCCTCGGATGTAGGTACTTTTGATGCGATCCTTTTTGGTCACACCGGCTGACATCCGTAGCATTTTCATTTCGGTCGCAGTCATTTTACTCTCGTATGTCTTATACATAGTCCAGCATTCAGAAGCATACATGAGTGCGGGACGTACGACCGTTTTGTACAACACGGCCAATCTTGCTGGAAAAAAACTGATAGGTGATCGATTGGGTCGCTGATTGCGAATCTGAAGCCAGAATTGCTAAAAACAAAAAAAAATAAGGAGTTTCTGAGCGGCAACTCTTTTTTTCTGAAAAACACGGCCAATCTTGCTGGAAAAAGTTGGAAAAAGGTTTTGTGATGTTTTTTGTGAAGTCCAAATTGCAAAAAAAAAAAACAATTGGGATTGGGATTCAGAATGGCAACACTTGTTTTTATAAATACGGCCAATCTTGTTGGGAAAAACTGGTAGGAGGCCGATTAGGTCGCTGATTGCGAATCTGAAGTCAGAATTGCAGAAAATCAAAAAATAAAAGAGTTTTTGAGTGGCAACCCTTTTTTCTTCAAAAACACGGCCAATCTTGCTGGAAAAAGCTGGGAAGGCTCCTCACTTACATCTATCAATGGAAAAAATTTCACTTTGCTTACGACTTCCGTTCGACAGTTATTGTGGTGACAACATTTTGCGAATATCATCATCATCATATTCAGCTTATTCAACCATATTGCAAGTTAACTCCTCATTGCTTTCCATGTCTGCCTATTTTCAGCTATTCTCATCCAAGCTGTGCTGGCTTCTTTATGTCATATTCCCATCGGGCATTTGGGCGTATTCTCGGTCGATTGATTCCCCTTGGGTACTACTGCGTTATTCTTCTGGTACATCTGTTGTCCGTCATTCTTGCCAAGTGTCCGGCCCATCGCCATTTCAAGAATTTCACTCTATGTATTGCATCTATTACTTGGGCCCTTTCTCGTATCCACGACAGTCTCTTGTGATCCCTTCGTGTGATGCTCAACATGCATCTTTCCATGGCTCTTTGGGCGACCTGGAGTTTTCTTGTTATCCCTGTTGTTAGTGCCCACGTTTCACAACCGTATGTCAAGACTGGTAGAATACATTGCTGGAAGGTTTTCTTTTTCAAGTTCATTTTCATTTTAAACTTGAATATAATCGAGTTTTACTCGAAAACACTCCACACTATTTTTATTCGTCGATTGATTTCGGATAGTAGTGAACCTGATTTGGGTATTAGTTGACCAATATATATGTATTGTATATATTCTTCGACTATTTCCAGTGCGGTGTTGTTCACTTTTGTATCACCTAGAGTGCTTATATAATCGTTGAACATGATCTTGGTCGTGCTTAGGTTCATCTTTAAGCCTACTTTTCCGCTAGCCGCGTTGAGTTCATAACGGTATAACGACTATATCATCGGCAAATCTTAAGTTGTTGAGGCGCTCACCATCGATGTTTAATCCTTTATTTTACCAATGTAAGTTTTGGAAGATGCTCTTTAACGTGGCATTGAAGAGCCTTAGGTTAGGTTAGGTAAACGGGCTGCCATGCTACCACACAGCACATTTGGACCACCTCCGGGTCCGTTGTGATACCGCCAAAGTCACCTAATTAAACCTAGGCAACAAACCAGCCTGTGCTAGCAATATAGCGATTGACCTGCATTACACTCGTATCTTCTAGGTCCTCCAGTTCCCGGAAAAACCAGGAACCCAGAAACTTCCTCCGCCTCGCGGCCAGGGCCGAACAGTGACAAAGAAGATGGAGAACGCTCTCCTCCTCATCGACGTCATCACAGCTCCTGCAAAAGTCATTGTGAGGAATAGGAAGCCTCCAAGCAAGCTCTCCTATAGGACAGTGCCCCGTTATAACCCCCACGACTCTGCCAATGTGTTTCCTGTTCAGTGAAAGCAGTGTGGCGGAGCGACTAGGGTCAAGTTTCGGCCAAATCGACTTCGTTGTTTGGCACGTATCGCCGTTTAACCATCTCATGTTCGCCCTGTTAACCGCGGTGGTCTTGATGACAAGTTTGAAGAGCCTTAGTGATGTAGAATCTCCCTGTCTTACCACTTTTTGTGTGGGAAACTCTTGTGTGTCTTCTAGTACTTTGATTTTTACTCTGGCATTTCGGTAGATGTTAGAGAGTAACTCAACGTATGGTTCGCCTATGCCTTGTGTTATTAATCCATTTATTATTGCATCAGGGAATATTGAGTCAAAGGTTTTTTCAAAATCTATGAAGGCCAGTGCAAGGGGTTGCTCATATTCCTTAGATGTATCTACTAATGACTTCCCGTAATGTGTGGATATGGTGTTTAGTACTGAATCCACTTCTGAAACCAACCTGCTCCCGTGGCTGTTCGGCATCCAGGGCTGTTTGTGTTCGGTTTTGTGAATGATCCTAAAGAAATCGAATGATGAATCGACTTATAATCCTGAGTACAAATAAATTTGGTTAATTTGTTTATTTCTTTGTTTTGTAATATAGCTAGAAATAATTAGAAAACAAATTGAAAATTATGCCTTAATCATCATCAAGCAAACAAAATAAATGACGATCTGCAAAAATTGTCTCCAAAACTCTATTTATTTTCACCGACAATTGATGTGGTTGGACGTTCGGATAACAATTCTAACAGACACCTTGTCTAAGAAACCACAAGAACATTCACCTGAGTGAGTCAACAAGACTGTCGCCTCGGTTTAGGCCGAACTCTTTAGGATTCATTACAACATCTGGCATGGCACACCAACAGTCGTGCTATCAAATTTCCAATGAGACACTTCCGAAAACAATGTGCACTAAAACCGCAATGATGACTAGTAACAAGCCATATTTTCATCCCTGTAACATAGATGCGTTCCATTCATCCCGATCTAGATCATGAGCGAATCGAACGCCAAGGATCTTAAATGTCGAAAATGAAACATTGCAATTGGGAAGTTTTACTAATACCATAGTGTACATTTAGCAATGTCACCAATTCCCCCTGATCCGATGAAATCCCATATCAGACCTGGATCTACCTAGTCAATCAGTTGTACGGAAACTGATCCAGATCTAAACGAAACGAAAGCACCTAATAACATGCCGACATTTCCTAGTCAATGCCTGTAAAAAATAAATCAATTATCAGTTTCTTTCACCTGTATCACCGCAATCCCACCATTGTTAACCATCCATTTAGATAACAATGGTTTAATTGTAATAATGTAGATGGAAAATTAAAAATGGAACCATTATTTTATATTCCGAATTTTAAAAACCGCCTCACGTATTGAAATTTCGGGATTTTTCATCTCATAGTGGCGAATTACTGAGTGTCGGCTTTCTAGAAATGTATGATCAAACTTTGATTATCTTTCCGTTGGTCTGGAAATAGAGCAAAGGGGTATGAGTCGTCGTCTGAATTGTCGCCAAATTTCCCGCCGGCTGCGTATTTAATACACATATTGGACTTTGATTCTTCAAATTTTGTGAATGAATCAGATGAATCACTATGTTGTCATGAATTTCGGCTGGAGGTGGGCCCTGAGTATTACTAATTCTGAATTGAGATGTCTATTTTTTTATGCATGTAGTGCATCTAGATTTGCGATATTTTGCAGAATTTGATACACTTGCAAATTAGTAATACTCGTACGATTTGGGACTCCCAATAGATTGTCCACGTGGTGGAAGATTGCTGACTAAAATTATTTCTTTTTAAAGAATTTTAATTGGCTCATTAGTAAATAAGGATTTTATTGAGAAAGACAACAAGTATAGGATTATTGTTTATATTGACTAGTTTTTATTATTTTCAGGAATAATATTTTTGAAATAGTAAACTTTCTGTCTTTATTTAACTTTCATTCGTTAGCTCTACATATTCATGCGAACAAGCATGGACCTTGTCAATAATAACTGGAAAAATCGTTTCATTGACGAAAACCTGGAATTTAACTTGAAATTAATAACAGCGACTTAAAAGCTTCATTTATCCTAACTTTCCGAAGAAATGCAAGGTCACTGTTCAAATTGATTTTTTATTTTTTATGTAAAAAATATTTATAGTTATGTATATAAAATTAGGTTATTATTATTATGAGATCTGGTTTTATATAATGCTGGTAGCCAGTTTAAAGTACCTTCTAAAAAATGGTTCTTGAAAATAAATTTGGCTCTCTAAAGAAATTATAATCGTTGTACTGCTGAACTTGGCTCATTTGGCTAATGAGTTTGGTGAACACTGATCTAGTGCATTCGCCCCGACAAACTATGTCACTTGATACCCGTCTAGATATAACTTTAATGTCAAGAAAATCCTTGTATCCAGACGCACACTTGCAGCGGGACCAAAATATCATCGTGTATTATTTTTAATAACCCAAGAAAGCTGCGTGTCAAGTTTTGTTGAAATCGGACCACGATAAAAGTCTGGAAGAATGATTTTTGAAAAAACTTGGGCGAGTAACTCTGGTTTGAACGCAGCATAATATACCGTTAGTCCAGTCGATGACCGCATTTGCTGCCATCGTTCCGAGACCAGAATCACTCAATGAACCCACATATCGAATTTGGTTAGATCGAACCATGGAAATTGCACGGACTAACGCACAAACGCACAGCATGGATCATTCCATATCATTAATACATACATATGTATAATGATCACATGAATACATGCGACGACGGGCCAAGAATTACACGGAAACTTTTTCCTTATTGAGAAATAGATTAGATCATGTATAATGTCGTTGCGATTATGATCGTTTAATTCAGCATTAAAAAAAGTAACTGACTCAACAGTTCAATTTTGACCAAGGCCTCGAGATGAGTTAGCATCGTCACGGTTTGTTTTGTGCAAAAATGTGTGATCGTCCCTTTATGGGGACGAGACAGAGAAATTTCCGAAGTGGCTAAATTCCCATAAATCCGTATTGATATCGTTAATTTGGAAGAATGACAAGTTTTTACCACCTAAAGCGGAAATGAACTCTGAGGCCGCACACATGGAATTTCCGTTTTAGAAACTACAAACACCCGTGTGTGGGTTTTAGGTTCTTACGGCTCATCTGAAGCGGAAATGTACTGTGTACCCATACTCAAGGAATTTCCGCTTTAGGGACCACAAATCGAGTGCAGCATTAGAATGGATTCATACAGAATGAATTTGTTCCCCAGTTTGGGGGCGAACGCCTTTGTTGCCATTTTAAACGAAAAATGCTTCCAAAAAATGTTTTCGTCTCGTCTATTTAAGATAAAAAATTAAAATAGAAACTTTGGGAATTATACAGGGTGTACTGTTCCTGATGGTCAACACTCTAATGATAGGTTGTAGTGTTCATTTGGGGGCGACCGGTAGTGTGTTGAGGCATCAGTCTCATGTTTGATTACCGGCGTTTCGGTTTCGAATCCCGTCCACGACGACGTTCGTGGCCATGCATGTGCAAGAAGTGCATGCTGGCAACTGCATTCTCCGAAACCAGTTTATGCCAACGAAACGTCAACTGGGCCACATGGAACAGTTGACTTGCTATGCCCCACAAGGGTTTAGGGCAATTGAGTAGTTTTCATTTGAGGAAAATTTACCGTCTAACATGGGCAGTCTGTCTTTAACCGTCACAGATTTATAGCATTTCTTGTAAATTGTGTCAAAAAATTAAAATTTTCCACTCCCCAACCATTTAATCCAAGATTTGACCTCACTTTCTGAAACTACATAAAGTTTCATATAAGCAAACTTTCTTCCAGTTGCAAAGATGACTGTTACTTCAAAGATACAATCTAAGTCCTTGAAATCTATATGCTCAGAACATAATGAGGCAACTTTTAACAATTTTGAAAATTTGTCAGTTCAAAGTACCGTTACAATATTATCTTTTAAATTTTCGATGAAAAATCGATTTTGAATTTTTTTTCAAGTTTGAACAGTTGTATCTTTGAAGTAGCGGCGATCTTTGCAACTGGAAAAAAAGTTATTTTAATTTATATGAAACTTTATGTAGTTTCAGAAAGTGGGATCAAATCTCGGATTAAATGATCGGAGGAGCGGAAAATTTTGATTTTGCTCGATATGTCAAGTTTCTTGACACAATTTACAAAAGAAAAAGCTAAAACTCTGTAACGGGTAAGGAGAGACTGCCCATGTCTTGTGTTAAATTTCCTGAAATGAACACTACTATCTACCATTAAAGTAGTTACCATCAGGAACGGTACAGCCTGTCTAGTTCCAGTGAACTTTAATTTGACGGCTATTTTGGAAGATTCGTTCAAATTAAAGCACGTCGACTCAACCTGATCGTTTCCAGACGTAATAAAAATACTTTACTTACCAACAGTTGTCAGCTGTTCAAGGAAATCGAGGAAAAGCGGTGGAAAAAGCCTCTAGATAGTGATAGTAGTAGTCAAAATACAGTTTCTACTCGAATTATTATCCATGTTGATTTTCATATTATTTTGTCAAATGCTGCTCTGGAGATACTATGGCCAAAATCATCAACAAAAAGTCCACTTGTTCCGCAATCTCTGAAAAAAAAAATAATAATTTCAAAACGGTTAACCCTAGCGAAAATGTTGAACGGAATGGAAAATATGTATGTATCATGAAAATTTCCTGGAAATTGTTCTGTGCCATAAATGGTTTTTGAAATAAACAGAGCTAATTACATATACCCTAGTTTTAGTATTACATTTTATCAAACTTAAATTACTTTGAAAAAGGACGGAGGTAAGTCTAAAGATATTGAGCAATGTTTCCATTGGTGGTTCCGAGAAAGGAATTGCAATACAACAAAAATCAGCCTCATCCGATTTACACATTTATTTCCGCCTAGTCTCCAGCCCTCGCAGGCATTTTAAATTTCCCGACAGCGACCGTCTACTGAATTCCAAATTACCTATGCTTATTATGCATTATCGTAATACATTCTAATCTAATTCCGTGTATGTGTTTATTCTGAATGCATATTAAGTTTTTTCATATTCTATTGTAGTTCCCCGTTTTCTTCTATTCAGATCTTCATGACATTGTGATGCGCTTCAACAATGCACCTGTCGAAGGATTTGAGGAAGATGTTGGCACGAAAACAACAATCCGCGTCGTCAATTCGCAGGTATGAGTGTGTAAATAACAATAGCATCAAAGAGTTTTTTTTTTAATAAAATTATAGAATATCTGAAAAAAGAAAAATAAAAACAGCCCAGAGAAAATGACGATACCGAACCTATAATATTGCTAACGTGAAACAAAGAACAGTGTAGACAGACTGTTGAACTATCGATGTATCTTTAAATTTGTATAATTCTCATAGCCGACAATTTTCATTGCCTCCAGTATTGTCGTAAAGTTGTGTGCGCCAATGTCAGGCATGAATGCAATGTGCACTGGGAGAATTTATTACATAAAAAAAAAAAAATAAAAGTATTCTTAACATTATCAATCTTATTTTACACTTTTCAATTTTCAATTTTAATTTCTCTTATTTTTGTAGTAATAAAATAATATAAAACATTTC
The DNA here is from genome assembly GCA_964017055.1 of Chloromyia formosa. Lineage (NCBI taxonomy): Eukaryota > Metazoa > Arthropoda > Insecta > Diptera > Stratiomyidae > Chloromyia > Chloromyia formosa. The sequence goes on along the minus strand of OZ024818.1, from coordinate 11,408,846 downwards.
TGTTATATTGTCGGTCGTTTAATTTTCATTTCGATTTCGTGCATCTCAACGCTGCAAACAATAAAGTGCCGATACCTTGAGAAAGCTAATTAATATTCTTGTCAGGAAACTTGATAATCCAACGAATTACAGCTTCAGATAAGTTTGAACTTGCATCTCTGAACACAATACCTACGTGCGAATAACATGCGACTATGGCCTATCCACATCATAGTGGCAATCGTAAAAATTCCGAGTTAAACAGAAAAGGGTTTTAAAATATGTAGCTTTACTTCTTGTTCCAAGAATGCTGGAAAAATCAAAACAATATAAAATGCAAAGATGGTTGCCTTAAGAAAAAGTGTTATTTCAACCGTCAGAACATTTCTGAAGCGGTCATTCAGTTGATGGCCTACGTTCACAAAAAATCTTAGACGTTGGAAATTGCTTTCAACTTTTAATTTCAAGTGCAAATACCATGATAATCATGAACTGGGGAAACAAATCAGAATATTTTTCTGTTTTTTTTTCCTCAACATTAAATGTTGGCGAATACTCGCAACATCTACGCAACGTTTAAGCTCGTGAACGCAAGCAATATTGACTGAATATTTACTCATTTGCTGCCTACATAGCCGAGTTTCTTTGCTCCAGAGCAGAATATAGCAGATCAGGGGAGCAAAAAAAAACAATACATACAGAAAAATTCAAAGCAGCAAAAGTGGAATTCACTTCAAAAATGGAGTATTTCCTTGGTTCGGGGTGTGTCTTGGTTTAGCTTCAAACCTCAATTCAAACTTCAAGAGCAAAGTTAAATTCTTATATATTCTTAGTGCAAATAGAATTTAACAAATTTTATTTGGGCAACAGACTCATTTTGTTTGTTTGCTAATTCATTTAATTACACAAATTGGACATGTTATTCGCAGAAAATAAATTCGATGAGCTTCTAAAACTATATAAGTGAACTGCATTGCGCGCAGGAAACTCCAAATATTGAAACCAGATTTAAAGTCAGAATTCGCATTAGGAACTAATTTCGCGCACGAGCTGTTTATCCGCACAATCCAGAACAATATTGTTACTATAACACGTACACTTGATCCAGAACATTTACCAAATGAAACCGGAATATAGAGGGCTACGCCCGCAATTCGAGGGTTTTGTAGCACGCGCTTATTTTGGTATCTAAATATTGGTTCCCTGCTCTTCTTGGTACCACTCAGCTGAATAAAAACACCATAATTAAAAGTTTTACCCATGATATAGTATCTTACATGCCAATTCACAAAAAGACTGCATCTGTCACCTCTCAAAGTAATAGTTTTAATACGAGAAGCTGTAGATAGATATGTATGTATACGAGATAAACTGTCCTACACTTCGAGATGCTTAACCATAAGACGACATTGCAAATTGCAAACTTGTGTAACGGCTTCGAAATTCAGGGCGGCTGGGACAAATTACGGTCTAATATTTTTTCCTCCTCCACTGTTCCCCTTTCTACAAATCTCAAGAAAATGTCAAAAATGGAATGTACTCAACATTACCTTTCTCACGACACCCCACTTGGCTATACCAGTGGATAAAAAAAAATTGACCTTCATTTCCCCTCTATGGGGACCCCCCCTTAAAGTTGACCTATTACAACGCATCGGTTTCTCCAGAGAATTATAGTATTTCTACATATTTCCACCAAATTTAATGCATGTAGCTTCAGCGGTTCGTGAGATATTTCATGGACAGACAGACAGACGGACAGACGGACGCATGACCGATTTCATAAGGGTTTTGTTTTTATACAAAACCCTAAAAACGCGGCTATTATTTTGATAAACAGGAAATTGCATAATTTGAATATGACTATGATCGTTACTTCATTAATTAACAGGTAGTCAGTAAACCTCAATTCAATTTCGTTGGATCACCGATTTTTCAAAATATCACAATTGCTGCTTGGGATCCAGGCAAATACAACATTTCACTGAAAGACTGGCTCGCTAATGCGGACTTCAATATTTTTGCAAATTATGAAAAATATCGCAAACGCTATCCGAAATCGAATGCATATCTAATTGATCCCCAATCGATTTGGAAACTTTGGGATCAATTACAAGGTTTCACTAGAACGCCAATTCGATTCAATCCACCCAGCTCAGGATTTATTGGTATGCAATTTTGGTGGAAATTGTTCGATTTATTGTACAGTACTCGTCCGTTTTTCTTGCAGGCCTTGCATTACTACTGCCACATTGTCCATATGTCGACTTCATCGAATACGTACCATCGACACGACTGAATGGAAGATGTCATTATTACAGCGACGAGGTGAGTAATTAGATTAGAGCTGGAAAAGGTACTTTACCAGGTTAGTCACGACGATGTTCTGATCGATTTATTGAAATTTAACACAGTCCAATACATTAATATGAACCATGTTTCTAATCAGAATTTCGTGAATAAATCACACTCATTTACATAAATGTCGCGCTCGGTGGCCGTGATCGTTCGGTCACCGCTCTACGATACTAATCTAGAGCTCGGCGCGATCAAAACCTGCCTGCGAGTACTAATAGAACTCTCACAGTGCTCCGAGCTTGTCAGTATAAAGACGGGGCGGATAGAAGGCGCATGCTAGCAACAGCACTTCCGAAAATTAGATATGCTATTGACATGTCAACAAGGCATAGAAATGCCAGAGATGCTGACGCGCCCATGCCCCTGGAGGGGTTAAGGCAATTAGAAAGATTTACATAAATAGATCATTTATGTGTGTATGATTTTCAATATAAAATTTTAGACAGAATTTCCCTCTTCAGAGCTTTTAAGTTATGTACATGGCAATATACACATATTTAAAACCATAAATCTGAACTTTTCAATGATGTAAACATGAGCTTCGTTGAATATGAAACATATTTAGCATTCCAAGAACGTAAGGTGTTTTATAGGCAAAAATATGTTGTAGTTTAAAATTCATTTGTTGACACGGTTTTACCGTTGATGAATTTTCATGAACCACATAAAGTAAATATACATCGCTTTTCCATTTTTTTTTCGATTTTTTTGTTTTTCTTTGGCGGGGCGGGACGCTCCCGCGTCCCTAGGTATATTAAAACCAGGCCGAAGCTTCGCTTCGGCCCGGAGTCCGAAGCGTATATACCCTAGACTTGTACAGACCTAGTGGTGACACCAAAAGTAATAATTGGCAACGACCATGCATTAAAAGTGAGTTTCCTATATAGCCAGTTTATAGGGGAGGTTGGCACTCATTCAGGGAGATCTTGACCATTCTCAAAATGAATTAACTAACCCATTCTACAAATATTTGTTGAATTTTTCAAGTCGCTAGCTTCATTCAATCGAAAGTTATTGCTTATTTGAAGTCTCACTTGTAGGGGAGGTAAGGGTTCCTTGGGTCGGATCTTGCCCATCATTGGCACCAACCAATTATAGCAGCCCTACAAAGATACAAACAAAATTTTAAGTCTCTAACTTCACTCTATCGACAGATATCGTTTATTTGAAGTTTCGTTTGTAGGGGAAGTAGGGGTTTCGTTGGTCGGATTTTACGCATTTTCAATATTAGCCGACTGGATCCTACTACAAACATTTGGGCAAAATTTCAAGTCGCTAGCTTTATTTTGTCGTAAGCTATCGCTTGTTTTAAGTGTCATCTCTAGGGGAGGTAGGGGTTCCTTAGGTCGGATCTAACCCGTCTTTAATGCCAACTAACTCAATCTCACTTCAAACATTTGACAAAAATTTCAAGCTGCTGGCTTCATAGTATCAAAAGTAACCGCTTATTCGAAGTTTCATTTGAAGGGGAGGTAGGGGTTCCTTGGGTCGGATCTTGCCCATTTTCAGTCCTAACTAATAAGACCTTACTACCAACATTCTACCAAATTTTCAACTTGCTAGTGTCATTCTATCGAAAGTTATCGTAATTAAAATAATATTTAATTTTTTGAATTTTGTAGGGGAGGTAGGCGTTCCTTTGATCTGATTATGCCCAACTTCCCAAAACCTAAGCAGCTTCTCACCCCAGGGTTACATGCCAAAAATCAGATGTCTACGTCAATTGGTTCAAGAGTTATGGACAAAAAACCTGAAAACTAGGGTAGTACGGGGCTCTTTGTAAGAAAATTACCGTTAGTTTTCAACTGATCGATTTTATTTTTCCAGGGGAGTATAAGATTACCATCACGAGCAATCTACCAAAGCTAGAGCTTTTCATGTTTATTTAATCGGGAGTTATAAATACATTTAATTATTTTACATATGTAGGGGAGGTAGGCGTTCTCTTGGCCTGATCATGCCCATTTTCAATACCAACCAACTAGATCATACTTCCAACATCTAGTCAAAATTTCATGGCTCTAGCTTCATTCTATCGAAAGTTATCGTGCGAACGGACAGACAGACGGACAGACGGACAGACGGACAGACAGACAGACAGACAGACAGACATGGCTTAATCGAATCAGGAGGTGACCCTGATCATTTATATATATACATTGCTATACCTCCGGAGCCTCCTTTAAGGTGTTACATATTTCCGTCGTGACAAAAACAATATACCCTATACTAAAAGTCTAGGGTATAAATACTAAAAGTCTAGGGTATAAAAATTTTAAAATAAATAATTCGGGCATCAATCTTAACGAAGAAAAGGGTGCACCACTATGTTTTCAATGATAGTAGATTTTATACACTGAAATCTACTTACTGCTAAGTACTTTATAGAGAGTTTTTGATGGCTTTCATAACGTGCGTTTAGATTTAGAGAAACCAGTCGCGAATCTCTTCCGCGAGGAAACTCACCCGAAATTCACCCGTGACCAGTCTGACAGTTTCGGGTGAGGAACACGTTCACACTACGCGCAATTTTGCCTCGCGCATCAGTTTCGCGAGTGGTTTCGCTAAATCTAACCGCACGTTTAGGTTGTTGCCTCCATTCGTTCCGAAAATCTCGATTCTGTGATATCCATCTATCGCCCTAATGCGCTGACAATCCAATGCAACTTTCGAGTTTTAGTTACGAATTTTGTAGTCCGGATGGCGCAACGGTTAGCACGTTCGCCTTCAACGCACTGGGCCCCGGTTCGATTCCGGGGATTTACGTGTCGGACTATGAGCCCACTCAGCTGTTAAATGAGTACCCATTATGGGGTAAATAACTCGGTTGAGCGTGTTGCTGATCACATACCTCTGCACAAAAACCGTCACGATCTAGAAAATGAGATGATGCTAACTCATCTCGAGGCCGTGGTTCAAATTGGACTGTTGCGCCAGTTATTTTTATTTTTTTACGAATTTTGAAAACCACCACGAAACACATTACATCTAGGGACGGGAGCGTCCTCTGTATAGCTCGGGCCCCGGATTGTCGTAGGGGCTCAAATTTAGATTTCTTACCTCGTGATTATCTCATCGAGATCACGACATTGTACAATCGTCTCTTGGAGAAGCGTTTTTATCGCAGCTTCGGAGCGAAAAATATTGACCTATAAAGTCAATAATCGCGCGCCTGGTGACGCGCTCAGTCAGTAGGGGACTAACAACTGGCTCGGGTAACCTGAACACGTTGGAAGCCAAGTTTTTTTTCTTATTTTACAATTTGGATGGTAAAACAGGGTCGATCTGACTGAAGATATTGCCATCTAAGTATATTTTTTTTTAAATGCATAGGCTCAAACATGACTTATAAAGGACTTTTCCAGAAATTTTATAGCTGGCAATCCATATTTTCGCGTCTTAACTATTTGTAAGATTTTCATTTTTGCTTGTTTCCAATACTCGTATACTAGAGCCGACTCAAACGTGAAGTGAAATTATAGATGTATGTACGGGATCTGCTCGAATAAAGACGAACTTTATGAAATGCCATGAATAGGCGCTATAAAAATGGCCAAAGAGAACCAAACTTGATCGCAAGTACAAGCTCCAAAGCACTTAAAACCAAATTAAATTTTCTCATTACGTTCATTTTTGTATCCACGGTAATATTTCAATGTCAAATTTGCATGATTTGGGAAAATTGAATTTGCAGTTTAGTTTTGTTTACGGAGAAGTTTTTTTTGTAACTTCCAATTAAAATTGTTTCTTTTTTTTCTCCTAATTAAACGAGAAATGTCACTATAATTACAGACCACACATTTCCGCTAGATAAAATGTGCCAAAAAATTTGTTAATTTTTTTTTTCGTAATTTTTTTGTGAAGAGTGAACTAGTATTCGGAGAAATGATAAATTTGTGTAACTACGAGGCGAAACGGAGCTTTTTGTGCTGGAAGCCAATAACAAAGCGCTAATATTCTCTGGAAAAACGATTGGATGCAATATTGTTCCAAATAAACTAAAATTAGTTGATTATAATAAGCAGTTCCGCATTGTCCAATTGCAGTGTGCGTGAAATTTTAATATTTTATGACATTATAAGTACCTGAATAGGCAAATGAACTGAATGCAGCGAAAAACAATACAGTACACAATTTTAAACAAATGAGTTTGGAGTTTGCGGACAACCAGATAAAAAAATATACATGTACTATTCTCAACAATAACATGTCAATTTCCCATGGAAAGAAAAAGATAAAGCGGATTTTGTTGTCAATTACACTGTTTCTCCAACTCATTGGATTGGAATATTCGACAGTGATTATTGTTGATTTAATAAAGTTCTCTCTCTTGAAACCACATGCGCATTCCTAAGCAGCGCGTGGATGATCGAGGCAAGAAAAATTTTCTGATATCTGAATATCTTCCGGCTCCACAGTCCAGACAGATCTTTATGAATCAGATGCACTGTTTGGAATCTTTGTTTTTTGCGAGCAGTCTGGATTACCAGATGTCGCGACGATCCTATCGATTCCAACCCAACCTCCCCCTATTAGCGTGATACACACTGACGAAGCGCAAAGAATATATGAGTCATATAAACTTAGTTCTGCGTCTATCTTTTCTCTATAGTCTGTGTAAAAATCTGAATCTTTTTTATGCAGTATTATCGGTGAAAGTATTGGAGAATCATTTTGAATTTTGAGCGTAGGTGGAAATGGCGAAACAGACTCATTGGTGATTTTTTGGAATGGTACTTATGACTACTGACACTTTGAATGTAATGAAAAATCTGATGAATCCAACTATGTACTATATAATCAAATAACAAAAATATGCGTCCGAGCCCAGCAACTTAGTGCTTGCACCCGTTGCGGGTAAAATCCGGTCAATAGGACCGAGATTGTGCCAACTCGGTAAAAAATAAAGAGTATTTTTAAAAATTTACTATCTCTGGAACTTGGAACTGAAAGAGTTGTTCAGCTTGGATTATTACGAGTAATATCTAATACTAATTTAACTTCCCGGAAAACAATAGCCGTGTTCGAGACAAGCCGACAGCGATCAAGATAATGATTTGAACGACCTGGATCTACGACGAGCGAATTCAAACCACCACCATACATCGTATAATTCGCCGTGTGAAGAATTTCGAATTTCGGGCTCAGTATAGAAAGGTATAGGGGTAAATTGCCGAGAAAAAGTTGACGTTTGTTCAACGTTGATCCAGATTCTTTCAACTCTGATCTAAACGCGATCCCATACGAGACCTGGATCAAAGGCCGGACAGTAGTTTTGTATGAAAATTGATCTTAGTCCGAATGAATCCAACAGGGCTATTGTTTCAACATGTTTATAACAGAACTGAGTCACCCTAGTCGTCAATTGAAAAATCATTTATGCGTAGTTAACAATTCCATTTTTAATAATCAGTGTTGGCATGCAATCAAAATATAATCATGAATTTGTTAAACGCTATTACACATTTTTTTTCCAGATCAATTCGGCTTGCACATTTGGGGCATGGCATCCGCTGGCTGCCGAGAAACTGATGACGTTAAAGATGAATATTGCCGATGACTATGCCACATATCAGAATGGAATTATTCGAATAAGACGACCGGACTGTTCATAAATTTCAATAATAATTAATTATTAATTAACATTAATGCTCATGATTTCAGTGGTGATTAATAGTTGATGATGAATGAAAATGTAAGAAATTGTTGTTGTGCGTAATTGAATCCGAATTTAGTGAATTCAAAATATCAAATTTCTTATTTTTTATTTTCTGGCTCTTAAAGAATTCTATGTGTTACAATTCAATATTATTCACTGGGTTGAAGGTCGGCTGACACGAACCAAGTACACTTGGATTAAACGTACTTGGAAATCACTTGGACGCTACTTGAATCGTGTCAATCGTTCATGCAAGTCCACATTGACAGCGAGGGGTATCCAAGCTGAATAGGATGGTGAGCAACTTTACTTGGATCCAAGTAGCACTTGGACGTGAATAAATGACGTTTGTTTGTTCATTGGAGCCAAGTATCAGTTGCATTATGCACATATCTATGGAAAACGCTATAGTCAATCAAGCTCGTACCTTTTTGGGGTGTGTCTGGATGTCAATGTACTTCGAAATTGGTTTTGCCTAGACGACCGAGATCCCGTTGGGAGAGCTCAGTATATGTGGACGCCGAGCAGCTACAAGGACTCCAAGATTAGAGGACGCGGTCACGTGACCGAGATAATTGGAGGACAACGTTCAAGGCGGCCAAGGCCTGACGTCGGGCAGTAGCGCCACGATGATGATGATGATGACTTGCAAATTGTATCTACAACAAGATACCTGTACCTTTTGCTAACGTATTGGCATTATTACTTTTTTCTTAAGCTCACTTACGGGAGATGCAGAGAGTATGAAATCAAATTATCGAAATATACTAGCACTAACCTTTTCCGTAAGGATATTTAACGTCGCTATACTTATCATATGCCTCCATCCTGGAAATTTCCATATGTGCTTTAAGCGGCGAATAACGAATAAATCTCTTCTCTATGGTTACCACAAAAAGAGAGACGTTTTTTGCTATCAATTCTGCCTATACTATTAAACCGGAATTGGACTTTGAGTAGTGCATTGGATGCAAAATTTGACGCTGCTCAATTTACATCCGATAAAGTTTTTCGGTCCGCGGCACCGTTTAGAAATTATGAGGAGAATATTAAATGAAACCGGAAAATAGAGGGCTACGCCCGCAATCCGAGGGTTTTGTAGTGTCCCATGCCAATAGGAGATGAACTGTCCTACTCTTGGAGATGCTTAACCATTCGTGTTAAGACGATATTGCAAATTGCAAGCTTGCGTAAAAAATATTGAAAATAAATTGTTTGAATAGTTATAGAAAGTAGAGTCAGGGACCGCCATACCTCCCCCCCTCCCCCCTTTGCCTCCTCCCTCCTCTCCCACCAATCTTGAATCTCATATTTTCTCCTCTCCCTCTTTTCTCCTTTCTCCAAATTTGAAGGAAATTCCAAAAATGGAATGTGTTCCACGGTACCTTTCTTATGATACCCCACTTGCCTATACTAAACGAAAAAAAAAAACTTGGACCTTCATTTCCCCTCTATGGGGACCGCCCCCTTAAAGTTGACCTATTATGACGCATCGATTTCTCCAGCGAATTATAGTAATTCTACACATTCCTAAAAAATGTCATGTATGTAGCGTTCGTGAGATATTCTATGGACAGACGGACAGACAGACATTTGACCGATTTCATAAGGGTTTTTTTTACTACAAAACCCTGAAAAGGGGTCAAATTTTCCGGTTTTTCACCTGCACAGCCGCTCCAATGCGGGGTCCAAGGTGGCTCCATCTCTTAAATTGAAAGTATAGGCCCCACCAACATTCGTACTAAACGGCATCTCTCCATCATATTTTGCAAGGCCGCGTCCATTTATGTCACTTACCGTCTCAACTAATATAAAAATATTCATAGATATGGGTAAAAACATCAAATAATGCAAAAATTCTTAGCGGGCATGTTTGATCGACCATTTTGGATGGAAGCGGACATAATTTTTTTAGAGTTTACGATTCGTTCTACATATATCTAAGAACTAATTCTGAAAATCTCAGCTCATTATGAATTTGTGGGCTATCAACACAAAAATCAGCTAAATGTTACTGGAATATGAGGATGAATCTGAGTTTCGTCTACGAAAATTTTGGCCGGAAACCCAATTTTACTACCAAAATAACGGAAATTTCGTCAGTCCCGCAGTTTTTGGATAGTTACACCATACACCTGTATGTTTTGGGCTGCTGCTGAAAGAATATTTTTTTTTAACACACAACTGTATTAAATTTTCATTTCTCGTTTTGACGAACTTTTTTTAAATTTTATTTTTATTTATTTATTTATTTATTTTTCACAATAACTCTCAAAATATGCATCATATCGAAATAGTAACTGAAAGTGACTCAAAGGCGGTACGTGCAATGGAGAGTGTCGGGCACTAGCGAGATCAGTCTTATGACTTTACATTTCTATGATACTCGTATAAGGAGGCGATGAGTATGACTAATTCAAAGATTAATACTTTTCTTATGACATTCATCGGCAAAAAACGCTTTCCTCTATCAGAACATGTAATTGTAATTTAACATGAAGTCGATAATCAATAATTTCATAGCAGTGATCAGCACCTCAGCTCAACAACAATTGAAAACGTTTGAGTTATGAATAAGACACGGTCTATCGACCTTGCAAGAAACGTCTGTTGACTTCATAATTGAACCGTATGATTGAATTTGCATAAGTTGCGAGCTTCATATCTCATTTTATTGTACAATAGTTGAACCCAAGCCAAAAGCCATAAAAATAGTCAGTCCGATAAGTCAACCACATTCGCATCTCGACAATAGAAAAAGTATTACTTTTTGGATTCATTATTATCAGTCCACTTCCGTATTGTGGTATCGCAATTTGGGATTTTTCGAACTATAGTTAAGTTCACAAATCAAGAACCCTGTATTTGTTAGATTAATATATTATTATTACAAATAAAAAAATATTACAAACTGTACCTATGTGTATAAATTATGTGCAAGTTTTTTTATTTCATTATTAACAGACCACTATGCAGAATTTGGTTTCTAATAGTGTTGAGTATTTTCAAATTCCCATTATAGATAATTTAAATGCGGATTCGATAAAGTCCAGCGATGGTATGCAAATTTTGCAATATATATTTTGCAGCACCCCTTCCTAAGCAAGAACTTGTCAAAATATTTTGATTAGGGTGTCCTACGTTTCAGAATGTAGAAAGACTTATTTGAAAATGTTTTTGTTTGACTGTTGACCCCAAACAAGAATTTCGAAAATATACCGAAAATCAGCACTTAGATATTCCGATCACGTGTCACGCCTGTGTGTATGGTTCATAGACAGACTATGGTATAAAGGTATAATATACGTTAATTTCTTATGAATACGTTCGTATTTCTCTCGTTTTTAATTGATTGCACCAATGTTTTTGAACATAAGCCAGCCACCACCCCTGTGATACACCAGGTAAGCTACTAAGCTTCAATATCGTCAACGGACTTAATTTCCTAGAAGTACTAGAACCAGTGCTTCTTCGCCACAGCATGGATGGCAACTAGATCATAGGAATATTCGGAAATGTGACGTCATACTGCCCTTTTTATTTCTTATGGTACAATCCAACTAGCTAAGGCTCAAAAGCAAAAAAAGTATAAACAAAGGAAACCCTTCATGAGGCCACAGCAGACACTTAACACAATAAATGTGAGTAATACTTTATCATGCCATTTAATTTCCGAGAAACTTAACATTTGCTTAGCCTTGAATTGTATATCACTCCTTTATTTGCTTTTGATTTGTTTAACTATGGATGCAACTTTTAGTCTAAGTTATTCTCAAAACCTTCGATAGTAACGAGTACATAAAATTATTGTTTGCTTTCCATAAATTGTCAAAGCCAAGTCATGAACGATAAGATTGGTTCAATATCTAGATAAAGGGACTGTTGTAATTTTGTTGCTGATTTTATTTGTTTCATTTCATTTATTCTTTTTTTTTACAATAATTTTGCTTTTGGGCTTAACCATAAACTAGTGGCGAAAAATTCTGAAGTATATTTCATTTAAAAACTTGATTGTTTTGTCATTGGATAGACAGCGACATTTATTTGAAATGAAATTAATTTTTTTCTATAGGATTTTGAATCAAAAACTTTCACCGTCCCATGTAGGGGCGGGGAATATTGTAAAATCTAACCTTATTCTTAATCGACTGCTTCCTGCATGCAACATGAAGGTCAGAACATTTGGACAGAAATGCAAAAATAGATTATTTGGTGGTTGAAGCGATGACAGTGTTGGAAAGGTTGAAATTATTAAAAAAAAAACTTTTCCTACTTTTTTTTTGTAACATTCTAAATTTGATAGCAGACACCTTCCGACAGGTAAAAAATTTACCAAAATGGTCTTAAAAGCAACTGAAAATTAAAAGACTTTTGTTTGGTTCAATTACCAAAGTACCGGATTCTCAACCTATATCAGGAAAAATTAACAGAAGAAAATAGTCAAAAAATGGTCAAAGAAGTCTGAAAATACTTGGCGCTCAACATTTACTATATACTATATTTGCCCTAACCTCCAGTGGGACATAGGAGTAGTTGACTCCTGACAGGCTTAGTTGACGTTTCATTGGGAAGTTGCTACCATACACGTCTTGCCTATTTAGCCGCGACAAATTCTTGTAAACCAATGAAACCGAAATGGGCAATCGAATAGACTCAGGGTATCGTTAGTCACAAGACACAAAAATCGAAATATTTTTGGATCGTACTTCCAGGCTACCATAATCTACCTTAAGATTGCCGTAAGCTACCTTAAGGTTTTCTCATGGCTTCTTCATCCTACTTAGGGCCAGTTGCTCAATATCCGATTAAAATTTATCTTAACAATAAACTGCCATTTAGCACTATTAAATTTTTGTCAATGTCTGGTCAGCGTTGTTAATCGGATAACCGCTAACCGTCCCCTATCCTCCGATTAATCTTTTACGTGTAAAACAAAACCCAGCCCCTGATTTCCGGTTGAAAGTTTATCGAAAACAAAAACCCATCACCATTTTGACAGCTAGAATTCTTGCCAATTCAAATGAAACAATGAAAGTGGCCATAAAGAACACAGTTCCTGGAAATTCATCGAAAGAACAGAATTTTGAACAAACTCCGCCGCAAATGAAAAAACCGTACTGATCTGATAGCCAGAAAGCTTAAATTCAAATTTGCACCACCTGAAAATTTTCTAACGGTACTTTTGGGGTGTTTTGTCTTGTTTAAGGTTTTTGCAAGACAAGACAAAACACCCCACAAGTACCGTTAGAAAATTTTTCTGGTACATATTTGAATTTAAACTTTCTGGCTACGCCTCTATCAATTTCGACTCTGAGAGTGCCTGGCATACACTCTAAAACCACTTTTCACAACGTACCGACTGGCGTATTTCGGGCCGGAATTAGTGTAGAGCTTTTAAGGTTTTAAGTTCATTAGTGCAATTGTTAAACCTTGCCACTTACCCAGTAGTGCAAGTCTATAATGCCCCATTGCCTTGCATTTGTATAAACACTAACAACAAAATTTCCATTTCATAATATTAGCAATCAATTTGGTTAATTGAACTACCATTGTTTACTAAGAACATTGCCGTCCGCGTTAAGCGGTCTCGCCCTTATCAATTAAAATGGTTTACACAGAAATCCACCATTCTAACCATTTCATCATTAGCTTATCTAATTGATTATCATTATTTGATTTATTATTATCCTTAAAAACTCGTGCACACGGCAAACTATTTTAGTTCGCCGAAAAACTAGTTAGTTTTGCTGCGAACTAAAAAGTTTGCCGTGTGCACGAGCTCTATAACACACGTATGTGTTCAATAATAAATATGTATTTACATTTATTTATTATTTACGGAAATATGCATGCATGTGCGCATAGGAGTATGTACTCGTATGATATGATGCGCAACGGAAAAATCACATTAGAATCCACGAGTTGCATACTTTATTCTGTTTTCGACTCAGTCTTTCACTCAATATGGAAAATAATTCCAAAAGCGATTTTGTATCATAAACGTGGGGACTTCTTGCTACGAACATGAAGATCGATAGACAGATACACTTTACGCGCAATTATTTGTAATTAGTGCAATATATTGTACGTACTAAATTAGCAAGTATACAGTCATATGTAACTCGACAGCCTAAGTAGCGTTGCGTCTTGGCTAGAATACTCGTAATAATCCTAGACCCGCACAGTTTGATTGACGCGTGAAGTGCACAACATTGAAGAAAAATGTTTTCTTATCTGGCAAACTTTCAATTACAAACAAATACATTTTAATGAGTAGAAAAAAAAATAATTGTTAATTCAGGCAATGTTTCGGAGCGTTTTTATATCCGGCCAGAGGCAAAGGCGTCATATGGGGATTTTGCATTTCATTTTATTGTTTTATTTTCTTGAATATCAAAGTGTTGTACTGCAGATTCGAATAGAATTGATGCAACATACAACTTTGAAATTTCAATAAACGCACCTCAGTTGTTTGAAGAGGCAATACAAAAGATGCTTGTTGATCCACTGATAAGACGATGAAAAATCGCCACCCCACTAGCCAAGTGTCAGATTTATTATAGTGTCAAAAAGTGCAAAATGCTATCGGGGAAAATGCAGCTATCCATGCAAGTAATTCAAACGGAAGACAATCCGTGAATAGTAATTAGTCTAATGCATATTCCTCGCCAAGCTTTCCGAAAAGGAGCTTCTTCCGGGAAAAAAAATAGAATGATACGTTGATATAGGTGTGTCAACAAGGTTAACAATAGGAAGTAACAGCCTTCACGCGATTGATATAAATAAATATTGTTCACGCGACTCATTTACAGTATATTATGATTAATAATTTCTCGGGGTTCAAATGTGGTCCTAGTCTAGAGATGGGCACTATCCAGTAACATTCAAAAAAGGATTGAATACTTTTTTTTTTACTATAGAGAGTAACTATCGCATAAAATTTTCAGATGAATATTTAATCCAATTTCATGAAAAACGAATTACTCGTACATCAGGGTTGACTATAGCAATGATTGGGTGTCATCAGGAAGTAAATGCCGGAGGGCTTACAACAAGTTAACAGATTCCAGACTAGCGCTCGCACTATGCTACATAACAAAGTGAAGGTTGATTGACAAAGAAAGAGAGAGAGAGAGAGAGAATGACGTTCCAACAGCATGGCTAGGAACCAAACGTGATAACGCGTAATTACGGTTTGGATAAGGGATTAAGGAAAAAGCAATTTTTTAAGTTCCCAGGACTTTCATACCGACCTTTCGGTATCGAAAACCGTCACGATGATGCTAACTCATCTCGAGGCCGTGGTTTAAATTGGACTGTTGCACCAGTTATTTATTTTATTTATTTTTCGGTATCGAATGGTGCAATTTTGTCGCCATTTTGTACGCAGGACCTACGACGAAGCTCCCCAAATTATGACACAACTTCGCGCCTCTCCCCCTTCTGTGGGACTATTAAAAAACCACAATTCCTCAGACAGATTCCGGATATAGTAGTTAAGTCCGGCCGGATCATTGAAGTTAACATATTTTTCATCCGAAAAAAAACGACCATTTCCGAAATCAGCGAAAGAAAAGTCCTCAGAGAAAAGAAAATTGCGACTTGCATTGGGGGGTTTCCTCCTATGTCCTGCGTACAAAATGGCGACAAAATCGTACCATACTATACGAAAAATACTTTTTCCATAATTCCAGAATATTTTTAGTCTACTTACAATAGATGGATATAGCAGCAGGGTTATGCTCCCATTCATACAGCACGACTAATAAAAATGTGAACCCAAGCTCAAAATATGAATTTTATGATACGACCCCCGTGCCCCTACACTTAAGTATTACGAAAAACCTTTGGGGATGACTTAATCGAAAAAAAATTATACAGGAAGCATGCAGTTCGAGGACAAACGAGCCCGAGTCTGAAACGTATATATCCTAGACTCGTACAGACCAAGTGATGATACCAAAAGTACCAATTGGCAACGACCATATGCGTTAAAAGTGAGTTTCCTATATCGCCAGTTTATAGGGGAGGTTGGCCATTCAGAGGGATCTTTATCAAAATCAACCAACTAACCCACACTACAAATATTTGTCGAATTTTTCAAGTCGCTAGGTTCATTCTATCGAAAGTTATCGCTTATTTGAAGATTAATTTGTAGGGGGAGTAGGGGTTTCGTTTGTCGGATTTTACGTTTTTTCAATATTGGCCAGCTGAATCCTACTACAAACATTTGACCAAATTCCAAGTCACTAGCTTAATTTTATCGAAAGTTATCTCTTATTTTAAGTTTCATTTGTAGGGGAGGTAGGGGTTCCTTGATCGGATCTAGCCCATCTTTAATACCAACTAACTAAATCTCACTTCAAAGATGACCAAAATTTCACGTCGCTGGATTCATTCTATTAAAAGTTATCGCTTATTTAAAGTTTCATTTATAGGGAAGGTAGGGGTTCCTTGGGTCGAATCTTGCCCATTTTCAATACCAACAAACTAGATCTTACCGCCAACATTCTTCAAAATTTTCAAGTGTCATTCTATCGAAAGTTATCCTAATTAAAGGAATATTTAATTTTTTGAAATTTATAGGGGAGGTAGGCGTTCCTTTGATCTGATTACGCCTAACATACCAAAACTCAAGCAGCTTCTCACCTCAGGGTTACATGCCAAAAATCAGGTGTCTGTGTCAATCGGTTCAAGAGTTATAGGAAAAAACATGAAAAGTAGGGTAGTACGGGGCTCTTTGTAAGAAAATTACCGTTAGTTTTCAACTGATCGATTTTATTTTTCCAGGAGAGTATGAGATTACCCTCACGAGCAATCTACTAAAAGTAGAACTATTTACATGTGTTTATTTAATCGGGAGTTATAGATACATTTATTTATTTTATATATGTAAGAGAGGTGGGCGTTCTCTGGGACTGATCATGCCTATTTTCAATACCCACCAATAAGATCATACTGCCAACATTTGACCAACATTTAAAGGGTCTAGCTTTGTTCTACCGAAAGTTATCGTGCGAACGGACAGACAGAGAGACAGACAGACAGACATGACTAAATCGAATCAGGAGGTGACTCTGATTTATATACAATTATATATATTGCTGTACCTACGGAGCCTCCTTTGGGGTTTCTCCATAGAGGGGAAAAGAAGGTAAAAAATTTTTTTTTCGTTTAGTAGAGGCAATTGGGATACCGTAAGAAAAATACCGTCGAGTGCATTCGATTTTTGGTATTTTCTTCAAATGTGAAGGAAGAAGAAAAGAAGGAGAAGAGAAAATATGTGATCCGAGTCGCCCCTCCCCTTGCATTTCGACATAGAGGCGAAATTAAGGTCATTTTTTTATCGACTGATATAGGCAAGTGAGGTGTCGTGAGAAACGTTATATTGAGTACATTCAATTTTTCAATTGGGGGTCAAAGACCTTTTCCATAGTCCTCCGCGTGGGCGCCCCCTGGTAACGGCAGTGTATCAAATCGCTGACGGCCAATGTCTTAGCGATAAGACAGTTTGGAAAAGGCAGATAGCTGTAGCCTGAATGGCTGACGAACACCTAAGCGTCTCAGGTCTAGTAGGATGGATTGACTTGCGTAGTTGGACCTGCTACATAGTTGTGTGAACTCCAGCACGTTTATTAAACCATCTGAAGCAGCTATCTCCGAGGCCATCCCCTGAATGGGGTTAAGCGACGTGCTGACAACTCGTCCTTGTAAAAACCACTCCATGTCAAGAAACCTGGAACAAAAGCCTCGGATTGGACGGATCAACAACGACGACCACGCAAACGAATAAAGGATTATTCTTTCGGATCCTGGAATGTACGCTCCCTGAACAAACCGGGGGCCGAGAAGGCCCTCCTTCAACAGGTCGAAAAGTACAAACTGAGCATCACTGCAGTCCAGGAAACAAATTGGCTTGGCAGCGAGATTAATGACAACAAATCGCACACAATTTTTACAAGTGGCAAACCATCGGGCCGCAAGGAGTTTGGAGTAGCATTTATAGTGAACAATCACCTCAAACCACATATTACTGACTTCAAACCCATAAATGAACGGCTGTGTGCGATTCGCATCAAGACTCGATTCTTCAATCTCTGGCTCATCAATGTGCATGCCCCCACTGAAGTTAAAGAAGGCGCAGTAAAAGACGAGTTCTACGCCCGCCTTGAAACTCTCTTCCAACAAACGACGTCAAATTGCTGCTGGGAGACTTTAACGCGAAAGTCGGGAATGAAAGCTGGCATCGGGGGACCACTGGAGGCCACAGCCTCCATGAAGAATGTAACGATAATGACCAGCGACTTATAGACTTCGCCTGCAGCAGGAATCTAGTCGTAAGCTCTACGTGTTTCCCGCATCGACGCATTCACAAGCAGACCTGGAAGTCTCTAGACGCACATACCGTCAACCAAATTGACCACGTCCTCATTTGCAGGAGATGGGCGTCTAGTGTCATGGATGTCCGCTCCTATCGAGGAGCAAACTGCGACTCAGATCATCACTTGTTGAAGACGACCTACAGATGTAGAATTTCCTCAGTGCACCAGTCAAGAATCAGCCCTCCCAAAATCTTTGCGGTTGATAAGCTCTTGAGTGATGCTATAGCGGTGGCGTATACTACCACCCTTGAGGAAAAACTATCACCTATGCTACACAACATCAGCAACACAGGCGTCCATGGGTTCTGGGAAGAACTCAAGGGTACCATCAAGGATGTCGCAGAGAAGGTCGTGGGATATAAAGCCCGGCGAGCGCGAAATGACTGGTTCGACGAAGAATGCAAAAATTCACTTGACGCGAAAAACGAGGCCTACAGACAATGGATTCAACGAGGAACCAGAGCCAGAAGAGAAAAATATGACGAGCTACGGCGAATATCGAATAGAATAATTAGACGTAAGAAACGTAAATACTTTGACGAGCAGTTGCTGAACATAAACGAAAACTTAGCTAATAGGAACACCAGACAAGCGTACAAACTAGTAAATACAATTAAGAACGGCTACCAACCCAGGACTAGCCTTTGTAAGGACAAGGATGGAAACATCATCAGCGACACCGATGGTATTAACAAACGATGGGCCTCTTATTTTGAAGAGCTTCTAAACCGACCATCTAACATCCCCACACAGGAAGCTCTCGACGATATTGTTGATCTAGGCCCACCCATTCAACCCCCGACAGTAGAGGAAGTTGATCTCGCGTTGCGGTCACTAAAACGAAATAAAGCGCCGGGCGCTGACGAGATTCCAGCTGAACTGCAAAGATTCGGTGGAACGAGTCTAGTTGATGCCATACATCAATTACTCCTGCGAGTATGGGAGAACGAGGAGATCCCAGACGATTGGCGCAGAAGCATCATCTGTCCAATTCATAAAAAGGGAGATAAACTGCGGTGTGAGAATTACAGGGGCATCTCACTAGTTTGTACGTCCTATAAAATTTTGACGAAAATTCTGGAAAATAGAATAAAACCGTACGCAGAACGAGTCATTGGCGAATATCAAAGCGGTTTCAGACCTGGTCGCTCCACAACCGATCAGCTCTTCTCAGTCAAACTGATACTCCAGAGGTGCTGAGAATACAACGTAAACGTATACCAAATCTTTGTCGACTTCAAGCAGGCATACGACAGTATCGATCGTGGAGTACTGTACAACATCATGCTGCAATTTGGTATACCAGCAAAATTAGTGCGACTGACAAAGATGACGATGACCAACTCCGTCTCACAAGTCAGGATCCAGAATAGACTTACTGATCTATTTGAAACACGCACTGGTTTGAAACAGGGCGATGGACTGGCTCCGACGCTCTTCAACCTAGCACTGGAATACGTTATTCGGGCCATGAATTTGGACAACAGCAAGACGCTGCTCATCAAGTCGACACAATTAGCAGCGTACGCCGACGACATCAACATCATGTCCCGAAGATTGGCTGACGCAGAAGAACTTCTGCATACGCTTGATACCGCTGCAAAGGAAGTTGGATTACGTATTAACGAGGGTAAAACTAAAATAATGATGCAATCGGTGACAAGGACACCTGCACAACCAAGCATCAATGTGGGGGACCTCAAAATCGAGTTCGTGAACAACTTCATTTACCTGGGTTGCAACCTGTCAAGGGACGCCAACGAAACTGACGAAATCAAGCGACGGATACAGTTAGCTAATAAGACTTTTTTCTCGGTTCTCCCCATAATGAAATCGAAACATGTGCACAGAAACACGAAGCTCCGCGTGTACAAAACCATTATACGACCAGTGCTATGCTATGGCTGCGAAGCATGGACCCTAGCTCAAGCCTCCGAAAACATGCTAGACACTTTCGAACGTAAGGTTCTACGGCGAATTTTCGGGGCTGTTTGCGATCGAGATGGATGGCGCATCCGGTACAACCATGAGTTGTATGAAATGTACGATGAGCTGCAAGTCTCGAAAATCGTCAAACTACAACGACTTCAATGGGCAGGGCATGTACAAAGAATGGACGATGATCGCATGCCTAAGAGAGTAATGAATACAGAACGAGTCGACGGAGCGAGACTGCGAGGACGACCGAGATCTTGTTGGGAGAGCTCAGTAGGTGTGGACGCCGCGCAGCTGCTGGGCTCCCAAAATTGGAAAACGCGGTCACGTGACTGAGATAATTGAAGGACAATGATCCAGGCGGCCAAGGCCCGACGTCGGGCTGTCGCGCCACGATGATGATGATGATGAATTTTCCCCACCCCCTTGCATTTCGAGACCGTTACACTTAGAATTATGAAAACTTACAAGAATGTGGTTCCGGAATAGTATATAAAATGGAAAATAAATAATAGGTTAATAATAGTGTATTTCTATAGTTGCAGTTAGCACACCCTATATCCCTTAACATGTTCCATGGTCAAAAGCACTGATGGCAAACGACAAGCAACACCATAGGCAATAATATGTTTTAAGTTTTGTCACAATCACGTAATATGAATTGTTACATGCCAGTTCCATATCATGGGCAAGACATTTTAATTATGGTTTTTTTTATCCATCTGAGTGGTACCAAGAAAAGCAAGGAGCCGATATTTGCATACCAAAATAAGCGCTTGCTAAAAAAAACCCTCGGATTGCGGGCGTAACCCTCTACATATATTCCGGTTTAATTTTTATATAAATATGTATGCTTAAAATTATATTTCTTATTTTTACTCCTGCCAAATTCCCTTATTCCGTATATGTTTCACGCCAAATATGTACTTCACCCCTCCTTATTCTTGCAGTTCGACCACCCACTCGGGCTGGAGACGACCTGCCGGCCCTGAAAGTAGTTATTTAAACATAAGGTAATTTTCAATAATATTTTAAGCAACTTCCCCATTTGCCTCCAAGAACTTATTCACCCCACAAAAAAGTACCTTTGACACGCATATGAGTTCCCACCAGCTAGCACTGTCAATGAAACGTTACCACTCCTTCATTGCGGCGATATGGGCCACCCACCGCCACAGCACACCTTTCTTTTCTTCTAATCAACATGTTGACTGTTTCAACTTACTTTGTTTTGTTGATGGGGTCGAGGTGTCCTGTGTCCTCTTCCCTTGTGGCTTGGCATGTCGCTTGGTCCGGAGACATACCGCCGCGTCGTTGCATCGTAAGTACACCCGTCTTTCTTACGACAATCAATGCGATACAATGCTTTGCAGCAACTCCAGTGACCACAACTTTTTTCCTGCTTATTGGACGCAAGCCGGTTGAGTGTTGTCACATGTGTCACCTATAAAAGGCAAATCGAACGAATTCATACCTTCAGTCGCGACGAGATCGTAGTATAAACAAATCGTAGGCGTCCGAGTCTCTCGTACATAGTTTCCGCATAACCTAAGCAATAGATAAGTGAGACAAATATTCCGAGAGTGTAATATACGAGTAGTATTCGCGTGACGTGTTTTAATTGAGAAAAAAGTTGTAATATTGTGCAGTTTTCCCGATTTTCATCGCAACTGAGTACGCTTTTTCGCAGCTTAACATTTGCTTACCATTTACCGCCAACCCATTCATCCCACTGTGTTGAGACATACAAGAAAAGCTCACGCTTCCAGCGAATAGTAGCTGAAACAAAAACATAGAAAAGCTAACAGCCAGCGTACAGAGTTGATGGTGGTGAAGTGACAATATAGCAGAGCGCCATTGTATATGCCAGTCGTATTCGAACACTTTGGATACACAGAGGCGATCGTTGGTGGCGAACAGCTTGACAGTATTTAGCCGTTCAGGATTAAGTACTTAAAGATAGTCCGGGAGTTTGTGGCGACTCATACGTTTGAGGAAGTCGAATCGGATCAAATCCCCATCCCAGTCCTCCACATCTATACGCTGCCATACTACAAGGATTAAGTTCAAGTGGATTCTGATTCAATTTTACGACAACGTCGGTGCATAAGATATCTGCATCAGATACTCGGTTCCAATCAGTCGACAACACCATCGACTTGAGCCAGATATAATAATTTGCAGTCGACATCGTCAACACAGCTATTTTTAGTGTTTACTCGACCGACCACCGCGATAAGATAAAAGACACCTACCACTTACAATTGTCTCGAAGGCAACTTTTCCAATTAACGAAATCGGCGAACAGCAACGTCACTCTACCTACAGTTTGTCGTATCGGAATCGTCGTTTTTGAACGAGGAATTCAGCGGAGAAGCAACAACAATCCCGAAAGTTTGCCGAAAGGCAAAAGTGTCGCACGGAAAGAAGTTAACGACTATTCCAAGACAGTCGACAGGTGATTAGTAAGCTTTCGATAGTCAACCGTCCAGGTGTGTTCTTCGAGTTTTCGCGCGTCTCCTCTCCGAACAGAGAAGATATACCAAATACTGTGAATATCGTGTAAACGGCTGTTATTCCAACGGTGACATTCGACTAAGTATCTCGTACGATTCCTCGTGGTGCGTGTAAAGTGATGAATAGTCGCCCAGCTTCTTATTCTTTCTGAAGTTCGGTATTTTTGAAAAAAAAAAAAAAAAAAAAAACGGAAATTTAAGAAAAGGATAGAGAAAATTCAAGATCGTCATTATTTCGAATGTGTAAAATTGCTAATGACTCTTTGTTATTAACGATATTGCCGCGGTGTTTACGTTAATTTGTTGTTATACCAATTGTTGGTTAAAAAGCGCGAATTCTGTGTAAAAAAAAGATTCAAAAATCTGTGCTAATCATTGTGCCTTAGTTCAACTAATTGTTGCCGTCATCCAGTTGACTGGACCATATTTGTCGAAAATTATCTCAATAGTAGTCAGCACGACATAATTTTCTTTCTATGACCTGAATAACGTGGCGAATAACATTATTTTGGACAATCTTAAATGAGGTAAGTCGACTTCCGGGGCCATATTCTCATGACTCATAGATAACAACTTAGTAAGACTTTACCAGACACTTTTGTATCTCGTTAGACGTCTATTCAGTATGCGGTTTTTTATTCAATATTTATTAGGTTAGTTCATTCGAAAACTCGCTAATCAGCGTTATCGTTGCCATTTTTCGAGATTTCAGTTAGCACAAGTCGTTTTTTTTTAAGTATGTATCTACACAATTTTCTAAATTGAATTGTGATTACCAGAAACGCTAAGAGTTGACACGTTCCGATAAATGCGTGCCATGCCTAACAATTTATCAACAATAGCGTGGTTTGGAATAAAAATTCAATTATCGAGAATCGTTTCTGAGTTTTAATCACAAAAAGATCATGTCGAAGATGTATAGATATCTAATATATTTATCGACTACGAGTTGATATTGCGGACACATTATCTGGTATTCAGTTTCACCTAAAACGTCACAAACAAAGACCTCGCCGATTCCATCCGTTTTTTACTCATTTACAAAGTTTCAGGGTCTTTTACATGAACGAGCGTACATGTAGTCTGTTCTAGACGAGCTACAATAGAATCAGAACGAAAAAGATACACTGACTTTTTATCAATAGAATTTAATTTCTAGTTTTTTTTTGTGAATTGAAAACACAATAACGCATTAAAAGTTTTCCATACTCTGAATTAAAATTGATTTGCCAGTAATATAGTAATAGTTAGACATGTGTGTGTGTGTTTTAGGAATAATGGATGTTAATTATGGAATAGATGCGTTCTTTGACCGTATTCTTATCACCAAAAATTTTTAAACACCCAAATATAAATTTGACGCGAATAAAGATATGAGACTGGTGGGTTTTAGACACGGTTTTTTCCTCTATTGCGATTTATTTTGTGACGTAGTCGGTTTGTTTATTTTTCCGTAGCATATTTTCCCCATTTTGGTCAAACTTTACGCACTGCTCATTATGTACATATGTATGTACAGATATTTGCGGAAGACTGAAATTATAATTACATTCTGGAGAGATTTTAATAAAATGTTGAGCTTTTCAAATAATTGTCGAGATTCTCTAGCTAGATGATTTATGGACAATGTTTTATGGGGATTTTTTAAACGGACTATGTAAATAAACAAACCCGAGTGGAATGTACGACGACCTCCTTGCTAGCTTTAAGGTCAAAATCTTTGGAATGTTGAAGTTATTTTACAATAATACTTTTTAGAGGAAAGGAATTTTTTCTTTGTATGTGTAGTATTCGTAAGTCCATTCAGTTGTAGTTTTTTTTTTTGCTCGTTATTTTTGTTGAGAAATGTGCCAACATCTACTTCCTCTATTATTTTCAGTGCCAATTGAATAAAGACTAATGATGGAATAAGATTTAGGTTGGTAAGAATAGCATCTATATCTATTTATCATCTATCTTCTTCTCCTATCTTCCATATATTAAAATGGAGTGTTTGTTTGTTCCTTTCTTGCCGCCAAACAGCTGGATCGATTTCCATGACAATTTCATAAACATATCCGTTATGATCCAGAATAGGTTCTAGAGTTCTGAATTTTTCGATTCGGGCACATTTACCTATACCTACCGACCTCCGCATGAGGGTGAGTGAGCGTCAAACAAATATTCTCCCAAGTGCCCGAGATTGGTGTCAAGACATTGCTTTTCGGTGTCGCTAAGATCAATAATGACACTCTCAAAGCTTCTCAACTCTTCCCCATCACCACACTCCCGCGGCTAAGCGGCCGTGAAAAAAATGTGCAAAATGGCCAAAAATTTGTGTCGAATGAATAGTCTGCGGGTCGCTAAGAGGACACCCTTGAAAACCCTCATTACCTCTCACCCCTGCGGCTGAGTGATCGGAAAAAAAAGGTGCAACATGACCGAGATTAGGAATCTGGGGTCAGACTGCGGAAACGGATAGATCGATCCCCTCTATTCCTCTTTCCAACAAATTTTTATATTTTTCCGTAGTCTCTCTCTCTCTCTCTCAATTGCCCTAACCCCTTGTGGGGCATAGCGCGTCAACTGTTCCATGTGGCCCAGTTGACGTTTCTTGGCATAAACTATTTTCGGAGAATGCAGTTGCCAGCATGCACCTCCTGCACATCCATGGCCACGAACGAAGTCGTGGACGGGATTCGAACCCGAAACGCCGGTAGTCAAACATGAGACTGACGCCTCAACACACTGCGCTACCGGTCGCCCCGTAGTGGATCCCAGCAAATGTTGTTTGTTTTCTTTTTATTTTAATATTTATTTGCAACTGTGCCGTATATGGTACATATTTATTTTTGGGATACTTTAACGGGCGTCCCGTTATTTCGTTTACTGCTCATATTGACTGAATATAAAATGTTATTTGTCGGAAGTGATTCAGTTAAGTGGTAACTGAAAAAAATGGAAATAATGGTACGATCTCAGGGAAGAAGTAGCGCACGAATCGCGCAACCAAAAGACAATAATAAGAATGGCTGCTGCGAGAAACGCCGCGAGATCAAATCAACGGAGACATTTGGCGATGGCTGCATTCAAATCTGATAAGAATTTAGATTAGGACCACTTCTCCTGGGGTGAGTGACCGTTCTAATACGAGCATAGTAATTGCTCACTTCAAATGTTGGCTAGTATATATGTATGTCGTAGGCTTTTAGCGAAATTCGTCATTTCGTGAAATCGCCAGACAAATACTGTAGAACTTTAAACACATCGTTTGCCGGCGGTATTCCATGCACCATGCAGTGCTAGCAAATAGGGTAACACTGCCATTGCACAATAGGCCGGCATTTTGACAAACTATTTGTTCATAGAATTGTTACTACAGTCATACAAAAAAGTATTCGTACACACGTCGTATCGTGCTTTACTGTCAGTTTACAGTTAAAATAGCTACATTTTTTTAACAAAAAATGTTTCTAACTCTTTTAGCAACACTACTTTCTTATACTAACTTAAAAAAAAGTACTCTTTTCTGATCGTGGCAACAGAAAAGTGAGAAACAGTTATGCAATTCCCGAGAATTGAATCAAAAAAGTATTCGTACAGCAGCAATGCAGAAAGAATAATGCCGTTATTCCGTTGCCGATGGCGATCATTGGTATTGGGATCAGTCTTGTGATAATTATCAAGTATTTATCAATTGTTGTTAAGCAAATTTGTAGTGGATTTCCATTAAATTCTTTATTATGGAACGAAAAGGTAAAGAAACGACAGAAGGAGAAAGGAGAATTATCCTTTCCTTGCACAATCAATGCAAATCATTGCGTGAAATCAGCGTTATTGTTGGGAGACCACGCTCAACTGTTCAAAGCATCATTGATAGATATTGTGTCACGGAAAGTCTTACGAATCAACCAAGATCAGGACGACCAAGATTATTAACGGCCAAAGATGAACGCAGTATATGTAGAAAAGTGCGACAAAATCCGAAAATTACAGCTTCAGCGATTGCGGCAGAGGTAGCGGAAAAAGATAAAATAGACGTTTCTGTAGAAACAATCAGAAATCTGCTCCGCGCCGTGCCGGCTACAATTCTCGAATCGCTAGAAGAAAATATTACATAAGCGAAAAAAATAGTAAGGGTCGATTAGAATTCGCCAAAACGATGCGAAATCATGGAATAGACTTCTGGGAAAATGTTAAATTTACTCTAATCAGCAAATATAATAATATAATAATAATTCTCCTTTCTCCTTCTGTCGTTTCTTTAACTTTTCGTCCCATAATATAGAATTTAATGGAAATCCACTACAAATTTGCTTAACAACAATTGATAAATACTTGATAATTATCACAAGACTGATCCCAATACGAATGATCGCCATCGGCAACGGAATAACGGCAACGGAATAACGGCATTATTCTTTCTGCATTGTTGCTGTACGAATACTTTTTTGATTCAATTCTCGGGAATTGCATAACTGTTTCTCACTTTTCTGTTGACACGATCAGAAAAAAATACTTTCTTTAAGTTAATATAAGAAAGTAGTGTTGCTAAAAGAGTTAGAGACATTTTTTGTTAAAAAAATGTAGCTCTTTTAACTGTTGCAGGACAGTAAAGCACGATACGACGTGTGTACGAATACTTTTTTGTATGACTGTATATGATTCAAACTAGAAAAAAAGGAATGTTATGATGATGTTCGTAAGGTAGGTTTGTACCGCCAAAAGCGAAAATTCGCGCTTTAGGTAGTACGAACCTACCTTGTAAACATCACACCTGGCGGAAACAAATATTACTCTAAATGGCGACCGTGCTTAAATTAGGCATTTAGTAAACTGGCAGTTTGCCGCATTTTATACACAATTTGCCGGAATTTCCTGAAATGACGACTGGTGCACAAGTTAATCAAATCAGTAAACTGTTTGCCGGGAAGTTCGTGGTATGACGGGTTTCAGTCAAGCTTAATTGTTGATTGATCTCAAATAAAGCAGATCATCTTTGAACAGCACGAAAATGAAGCCTTCCTACATACTCGTATAGGAAAATTATGTTTGCGAAATTTCGATCTGAAATTATTGCCTTGACTTTGACTTTCTTCTCTGAACCGACATCAAGATCATCCATCATAATGTTTTGGCATCTCTCATGTGCGCATTGATCAGCTCACTACTACACAGCTTAGTTAGTACGTTAGCACTTCAAGTCGTTCGGCAACAAAAGCTGGATGCAAAGCTGACTCAGAGATGGCTCAGACTTTAATGTTTTCTTTGAAAGATGACTAAGAAAATGCAAACACAAAAACGATTTGGGATAGCCGCGAGTCGTTCGACTGCTTTGTGCTGATCAGACAACGAAGTTATAGTAAATATCTGTGTGTCGTCTTCTACATGGTATTTCCCAGAAATTAAGATGATTAAGCGAACAATTTCACTTTTCATTGAATTTTGGATTAATAATGTAATCGGAAATCCAATAAATTTTATTTGAAATATGTGGGCGGTATGCCAAAAACACAGATTCACTGGTTAGCACGCGAGACATTTCATTCAAAAATTTCGGAAGTAGAGTGCGTCACTTAGGTATGTTTCGTATCTTTTCTTGAAACTATCGTACTCATTCATGGCTATGCTTTGCGATCAAATTGTAAAATTCCCACAGCAAAAAGAATCCAATGTGGACTTTGTTCGCGTACTCGTGATTCTTCAGAAAAAGATATGCAGATTTAGATTAAATTTCCATTAAAAATTATCTATGGGAGGCACGTCGATCTAATTTTTCTTTTATATATGGCATGGCATGGTGAGAGCATCTGCGGTGTAAATTGGATTTCTTGAAAATATTATTTTTGTTTCATGTTATTTTAAATGTTTATTTATGTTTATTTTCTTGAAATTTCGGATCTTTTAGATCGGTAAACAAAATTTTGTCACATTTGTTTGAATGGAATTTATGATGTCACCTTATGAGGTCTTTGTACTGATTTAATCTGCCAAATGGGGCAGTTCAATTGTGTTAAGTGCATTCACCCTAGTGAATGACCATAATTAATACACTCTATTTTTCATACTTTCGCAGTGTCCTTCAATTTAGTGCATTATATTACTCTGTGCAGTATGTGTACGTACATTGAGGCTGGGCTTTGTACGAGTAGAGCAAGTTCAAAGCAAAGAATATTCTTCAGAGAAAGACTACAAATACGAGTGTTGGGTATATGAAAAATGGTTGAGACCTTTGTTAGTTGCCTTAACCCCTTCAGGGGCATGGGCGCATCAACATCTCTAGCATAGCAGTGTCTTGTTGACGTTTGGGAAGCATATAAATTGCGGATGGTGCAATTGCTAGCATATACCTACGACCTATGAATGATGCCAATTTTAAATGTTGTTGCAGGCATAATAAACGGTCAACCTTATTGTGAAATAAAAGGGCATTAGCACCTACTGCTTCCTACTACATATTTTGAACACATTTTGAACCTTAAAGGTTGAGAAACCTCTCATACCATTCCACAGTCAAAACAATTTGACGCATTTGACATATTTTTTTTTAATATATATTCAATTGGTTGCTATGATTCAATACGAATTAATGGCTAAGTTCATAAAACAAAGCGAAGTCGAAACATGCTGTGCCAGCAGTATCGAGCGGCTTGTTCTGTTATGAACATAAAAGTCGCACCTAGTCATCCATTAATTGTCAAATATCATGGCTCAAAATTGACTACCGACAAAAAATCGTATGATTACGACAGCGCGAGTATAATTTCTAAACTGTGAGAATATGCTGGTCCCAGCCAGCGGAGAAATTTTTGTGATTGAAAACATGACATTTTGAACAACATGTTGTGTCCATCAGAAACTCAGTGAAGAGAATTCATAAACCGAATTGGCAACAGTATGCCAACCGTGAATTATGAACTTAGCCGATGTTATCATTGTCAAACTTTTGGTCAATAAATTATTGCTATTACAGTGTTCATCAAAAATTTGACAAAAAAAGTAGTCGACGATTCGAGTGTACTCGTGTAATGGCCGCTTAACAAACACTGCCATTCGGCCCCGGCGTTTCGGGTTCGAGTCCCGTCTACGGCGACGTTCGCGGTCATGGATGTGCAGGAGCTACATGCTGGCAACTGCATTCTCCCAAACCAGTTTATGCCGACGAAACATCAACTGGGCCACATGGAGCAGCTGACGCGCTATGTCCCACAAGGAGTTAGGGAAATTGAGAGAGAGAACCCCAGCGAAAATCTTTCAGAGACAAAATGAAAGACCTTGAATTGTTAGATAAATAACCCATTTGTTTTTGAGAGTACAATCAGGTTAATATAAAAATTTAATTATAAATCAATCCACCACTGTTTATATTTCGAACTTGGCCGGAATCTCTTCTAACTGAAAAATTGCTAAACAGCTATAATCAATAAATTCCTGCCACTACATTACGGACGTCAACACATGGGGATATCTTTTATCAAACTTTAGTTTAGATTAACATTTCAAAACCATTAAAGACTAAGCAGGTCAATTTTTTCCGAGTTTCATGGGCGCAACGACTCTACAACGCGAATATCAAAAGTTGACCGAACGTATCTCCACTATCAAAGCATAAGAAAAAATACTTAAAAAATAAGATGTTACGTGCGTCTAGTGCTTGGAATATTAAATGTACACTTAAATGGCTTCCGAAATTGAAATAATTAAATTTATCTTGATTTTATTCCGTAATTTATGGCTTTTTTGCCTATTTTTTGCGTATAGAATATATTTAAAGGATAGACAAGAAGGCGATGCGATAAAAAAAAAGCTTTTACAATAGTACGTGTTTATATGCAAGCAGTGTCGTTAAGATCTAGCAAAATATACACAAACTTATAAGCCCACAAATGGAAAGATGGGCATGGAAAGGAAGACATTAATTTGTTTCGTACTTTTCACAGGAAGAAACATTAAAGAACGAAAGAAAGAATCAAAGATACTTAATTTGATGCGTGGAAACAAATGATCCCTTGTATTTATTTGTTGTGCTAAATTATTTTGTGGAGGAAGTGGTCGCATACTGTCTTTGACCCTTTTTGCAATATGGCTACACCAAGTGAACTCGTTTTCAAACCCCTTAAAAAAAAACACTTTCAAGAGACTACTAAATGTGCTGGCATATCAAATATACACTGTGCAGTGCACTTGTTCCATTAAAAGATCATAAATTATTGCTCATTTGACCTTTTTGCCCACACTTATAAGTGATATTTTCATTTGGAGGCATTTCGGAGGCATATACAGCCTAAAGTGTTGTATTTATTACCAGCATACAGAATGGTCAGCGCACTAATGCAGGGTATATTCACATTCTTATCAAACACAAAAAAGAGCTCACCCTAGTTCAGTCCCCAAGGAAGGCAGGCAACAATGTAATAATGTACAACAGAAGTGCCATTAGTATGCATGCATCATTTATATTGCAGTCTGAATTAGAAGGGCTTTGGCTATTCCGAAAGAATAGTGCATCTAAAAACAGTTCATGACATATTCTCTCGACATGCATTTATATTGAAGCTAACGAATGGCGACATTGTATCGCGTATTTTAGCCCTCCTTTTTGCGACATGCAGCAAAAGGTGTGTTAATTTTTCATAGAGTTCACTTCCATGCGACCCGAAGATTTTTTTTTTTGTTCACCGCTTCAGTTGATCCTAATCTTTCTTGCGTCCAACACCTGTGACATTGAAATCGCTATACGAGTGGTATAATATGACTACACCAGCTTTTTCTTTTTTGTTATTATTCTTATCCGCAAAGCCGTCTTGGGGATGCCGAAGAGGGAAAATCGCTGGACTGCTTGAATGTCAGCCAAAATTCAGAATAGTACTTCGACTAGGGGGTCATACGGTAGAAGGGAAGAATGTTAGCGCCATCCAATAAAATTTATTGATTTTCCTTTTAGGATATTATGTATAATGTATGTTTTCCACTAAGCGGAGGATATGTATTATATTTTGGCATCAGCTTTTCCATTATATCTACAAAATACATACATAGGACATAGAAGCTAATACTGTTATAGAACGTTGTGACACAATTTCGGTCCTTTTTCAGGGTGCCTAATAGTCTGTATTATGGTCTTTGATAATATAATGGAATTGAGTGTGCAGCAGAATTAGGCAGAGGATAACAACAGAATGGTATGGGGGAAAACTCCAATAAACGTACAGAAAATGTATAGATTTGTGTTTAAGAAATGCCTACTGATTATTTTGATGGCTGTGTAATGATTTTGGCATTTTGACCCTAATGCTTTATGTCATTTGTTGTTCTTGAGGACATTTTTGTTTACCGTGGAGGTCAATCGTAAATTGAATTGACCCCGAATAATAGATACCTGATCTATTATTCGGGGTCAACGAATGCCGACAAATGGGTATTTACTGATAATATAAAAAAAAATTATACAGGAAAGTAGAGGGCTTCGCCCGCAATCCGAAGATGTTGCAGTGTCCCATGTCAATAGGAAATGAACTGCGCTACTCTGGGAGATGCTTAGCCATTCATGTTAAGACGACATTGCAAGCTTGCATAAAAAGCAACCTCCTCTCCCACCAATTTTGACCCTTTTAGAAATGGTTAACTAGATACGTAACTCCAATTCGCTTTACGAAAAAATTATGTAGTACTCGCACCTATACTTGAGACCGGCAGGTACATTTTTTGTATGGGTGATGTCAAAATGCCCAACTTTAAAAACATCCAATTAATGTAAAAGTTATTAAATATTACGTTATTGTTACGAAAGGTGAAAAGATGATTGCCTATAGTGGTGATTATCGGGGCGACCGGTAGCGCAGTGTGTTGAGGCATCAGTCTCATGTTTGACTAACGGCGTTTCGGGTTCAAATCCCGTCCACGACGACGTTCGTGGCCATGGATGTGCAGGAGGTGCATGCTGGCAACTGCATTCTCCGAAACCAGTTTATGCCAACGAAACGTCAACTGGGCCACAAGGAACAGTTGACGCGCTATGCCCCACAAGGGGTTAGGGCAATTAAGTAGTATTTCTGATCTCGGACGTGTTTAAGAGACGCAGGCGTATGCTAAATGTAACTAAAAAAAATATACTATTATTAAACTATTTTGAGAAGATATCCAAATTCCGTTATTTTCCATTTCCATGCTAGTCGGAAGCCACCTTCCTGCAAGTTTTCATATTTCTAAGTGTAATGGTCTCGAAATGCAAGGAGGTGGGACAAATTATGATCTCATATTTTCCACTCTCACTCTTTTCTCCTCTCTTCGAATTTTAAGAAATTCGAAGAATGGAATGTACTCGACGGTACTTTTCTAAAGATATGCTACTTGACGGTTCTAGGATCCCCTAATAGCATTATCCATAATCCCATTTTATCCAAAGAAACAGGCCACCGTTTGCTTCAACTTTCATGCGGAAATTTCTTCGACCGCAGAAGCAAAGCAGCAGCATCGTCTTCGTCTTGAGTAAGTGTGCGTTCTTACACCAAATTGTCTGAGCAAAAAGCTTAAGCTTTGTACGAAAATTTCCTAGTTGCGAGGTAGGTTTAAGGAAGCACACTTACCCAAGACACAGACGATGCTGCTGCTGCCTCTGCTATACTTCTGCCGGCAATGAACTTCCAGCATTACTGATTTTAGTTAATCTTAGAACCCCTACACCACCGATGACTGTTTGTTATCAGGCTCATGTGCATAAATCCAACATTCGTCATCTGTGTTGATGTTATACTCAGAATTTGAGATACTACGATAGTATTTTTGCACCAATCGACCTACGGCTTTTTGTTAGCAATTGTCAAATTATACAGGATGTAACGCAAACAGAGCTGGTGTTATCAGTTTGCGACACATAAGTAATAGCCTATGTATGGAATTGAATAATTTTGGTTTTAGAATTCAGAACAAAGTTTCCATTCTTCGCTGGCCATATTTCTAATAAAAGATGTACAAGTTTCAATGAGTGAGTAGATACTTTTATCTTTCCCTAGCACTATCTCTCCATGTATTGCAAACAAAAACGAAAGTAATGTTTACACGATCTAATTCTTTGCAAATTGTACTTGATATCAAATTACATATCGCATCATTTGTCCATGCGTAGTCGAGTTTAGTGCTTTATATCTTGCTGAATAAATCTCAGTATTATTCATAGTATAAATGTTTGTAAATTTTGCAAACTTTGTTCTCTGTTTCTGCTAATCGTTGAATATGTCATCTAATTTGATTTTAACGCCTGACATGGTCAGTAACAAAGCTTCATATCTACATATCGTGTACCTGTACACCATATTAGTACATCTCAAGGGCCTTGAAACATTTTCAACGATCAAATTCATTGTTTATTGTATTGCTTTGTTCCCCAATGCTGGCGACGACGACAAGCCAACCGATAGAGATTGATAACAATAAAATCCCCTGCCTTTGATGGTCAACAGTTAACAACAAATTGCAGGTCCTACATAACATCGAAATGAGTAATCGAAGGTATGTATGTAGATAGATTTTGACTATTTTATCTACGCCCGAACAATACTATAACAACATTTTTATGGGTGTATCCGGCATATCTATGATACTACGACTACGATGTGTGCAAGTTCACCTGTGCTTAGTATCTTGTTAGATTGTGTATCTTTTTTTTTCTAGGTGGGTACGCAACACCTATGAGTTCACGAGTACATACATACTCGTATATGCCATCGAAAGCTTTCAACGTTATCAGTTGACTTTACTTTTGCTTATTGCAAAATCCTTATCATATCTTATCGCAGGGAAGATTATCGCGACGCGACGTTTCGAATATACAAAAATGTTGGCTGATAGTAATTTTCGTTGTGATGATAAGATATTCCATTTGTCTTATTATGATTTAATTTTATTTTTGTGGGGATTGAAATTAATTGAAATATAAAACAATTTCGTATGAGCACTTGCAAGTTTCTCTTCATTTTAGTAAGGATACATACAGAGTAGAGTAGAGCAGGATAAGCAGCAAAAAAAAACGGTTTAAAGCAGACCAGAGTAGCGAAAACGGGGCATGTCTTTGCTAGGAGTGTATTTTGGTTTAGTTTAGCATTCAAACGTCAACTCAAATTACAAAAGGAAACTTAATACAGATAATTACAGATACAAACAGACAAATTTCCTATAGGTAGCATAATCATTTTTAGTATTCCATTTAATTACACATAACGAACATTTTATTGACAGGGAATGAATTTTAAGTGCTTCCTAAACTGTAAACTGCCTGAAAACTTCGACACCTGCGCCGCCTGCATTTCAAAGCGTGAAAATACTAACGGAGCAGCATTCTTGCACTAAACTTCTATCCAGAGTAGCTCACATCAAATTGTTAGTGTAATTAAATGTGGTGTTAACCTGCTCTGCTCTGCATGGCTTTTAAGAAAACTAGCGTATGAATACCCAACGATCTAGAATCTCTTTCGAACAGAACTTTGTTAGACCCCTTGTTAATTTTATTACGTTATTTGCTCAATGATTCATAAGTTTCATGTGTGAAGCATCAATTAAATAATAACTTGTAAATAATTTTATTCTTCTCTTTTTTTTCAGATAAATTCGAATGATATCTCTCCGAAACAATTAGTCTAATGTACAGCTGTGTATATATCTACGAGTAGTATTTTTAAATTAATTAAATATTCGTTATCACGAATATTAAGTTTATTTTTTTTACAATATATACATTAAATAAACCATTTGAAATACTGTACGTTAGTAAGATAGTCATAGAACGTAAACCGAATGAGAAATGTTTCGAGAAGACAACAATTACGTACAATTAGTTAGACGATACAATATGGCATCATCGACACGAAGAGTCACATCAATTACAACGACACTATGTAGCCTAGTGATAGTTTTCGCATCGATATGTTCAGTGATAGCTGCTCCTGTTCAAACAACATCACAAGCTGAGGTGAGTACGAAAACGTTTCTCTTAATTGAATATAATATGGAATAGGCATGTTCTTTTGCGAATCTACAACAACAACCTTAATATATACGGGTAACGTTCCACCCTGATAACTTATCTGGGGCAGATCCTAACCACAATGAAACATATAACCTTACAGTTATTTTGGCTACATCTAGCGGTTGCCCCTTGAAGTTCGTTCGTTCTACTCTGTTTTCACTTCATTCCACCGCAATGGGATTCTACATTTTTCTGATTGGAAAAATGGTTTGCGTTGAAACATCGGGAAACTATTCGGAATCAATTAGTTTCTCTTATCGCAGTCGTATTTGGCAAGCTTAACGCTTTTCGTGGTATATATTAGAAAGAAGTTAATTTTTTCAAACATAGAGATTAGACAACCGTCTATAATCCAAACCTTATCTGCGATAAAATCCATTTCACATCAAATGCATGCTCCTAAACTATACAGGTCTGCTACATCCTTTTTTGCGCAATGAGTTTGCCTAAACCACACTTGATCTGGACAATTGCATAAGAACGCACCTAATATGTAATGTGAATCCGCGTGATCATAAACTGAAAAATGTTTAATTCAGCAATTCAGATTCATATAAACCATGGATCGGGGAAATATACCGGATAAAATTGTGGTTAATTTATCCGATCCATGTGTTGTTAATGGCCTTGACCCCTCCAGGGGCATGGGCGCGTCATCTTTTGTATTTCCATGCCTTGTTGACGTTTCGGTAGCATATTTCCTTTTCGGACGTGCAGTTGCTAGCATGCACCTCATGTCCGCGCCGCGTTTTTACTGACAAGTTTGGAGCGCAGTGGGAGTTCTATTAGTACTCACAGGCAGTATTTTTTGTTCACGCTGAGGATCGAACCGTTTTCTAAATGTAGCATCGTAGCGGCGGCCGAACGAACACGATCACCGAGCGCATCAAACATGTTTAATTTTTTTGTAAACGCAGGTAATGTAAAAAAATGTTGATATCACGGGGAACTATTAGGATCTTCGAGAACCACACCCTTTGATTAATTTGCCACGTGGCGGTTGGTATTTTATATCAACCAAATAATACAATACATCAATTAGTCATCATTTTAGAAAACAAATAAAAATATGTTTAGTTTTTAATGTATTTGAAGCCATCAACCATTTTTTTTTTTTCTCAACTCATATTTTTTATCACCGATAAATAACCCCTTATCATTATTTATTATCTACGATTTAATTGAAAATTATCTACAACGTTTCACATATCTTAATCCATAGATTGACTGAAGCTCAGTGCGTAGAGGCGTCAGTCTCATGTCTGACTACCGTCGTTACGGGTTCAAGTCCCGTCCACGGCGTTCGTGGTCATGGGGGTTTGTGTTGTCTTCCTCTTGTGGTGCGGGGCTTAATAATAAGCCACTACATCTCCCTGCTTGTCGCAGGTAGGCGGCTTAATGGAAGCAGGAGGTGCATGCTGCAACGTGCATCGTCCGAAACTGGTTTATGCCAACGAAACGTCAGCTAAGTCACATGCAATAGTTACTCCGCTATGCTCCACTAGGGGTTAGGGTAAATGAGTAGTAAAATTATCCAAAAATACAGTACATACTATCAATTGAAAAATCATAAAACTATAAATACAGGACCCGTAAAAGAAAATCTAAATCGGTCAGTCAAGAGCGCTTTTATATAAATACGTAATGTGAAATCTCTAGAATCCAACTGAGGCGAATTCCTGGCGAAAAACAGCATACCTATTATGCAGGGTACCCTTGCTCAACCGGCAAAATTTCCTGCCTTTTTTCCATGCATTATTTTGTATGCTAATGAATAATGCTACAAGTAGTTGCAAAAGCAAAAGGTGAAAATAACTTTTCTTATTTTGTAGTCCTGAAATTTTAAATGTTGAACATATCGTGCGGAGCGTGCAGTGGAGGCTTATCGAGGTTGGAGCTTTTTTCGGATGTCTAACCTCTGATAAATATCATGTTCTGGTATTTAGCGAATAATGAAATAAGTCAGTGTCAGGATGTGAAATGGAAAAAGTTCATGAAGAGAATTAGATACTGGATTCGAAATAAATATACCTAGACAGGAAACATGCCGACAAATTTAGTAAAGGGTAGTTTAAATATCGTGATGCCTGCATGCAACATTAGGAATCAATTTCGAAGTTGAAATTCAGTGTTACACCAGAGAAAACTACCGATTTGCAGCACGATGGCGGTGGGTTTAATCAAATGCCACAATTTTAGATTCTTTTATTAGGTTTGCCGTTGTTTGTAACGAGGCCAAGTTGGCGATTCGTTAGCATATGACAGGTGTCGGAGGATGCACTTTGCTGGAATACACATCCTGTTCAGTTAGTGGCCTTCTGCGACAAGCCGGGAAAGGTTGTGGCGACACCACAGGGGAAAATTTTATTTGTTCCTAACTAAAAGGTTACGTTTTATTACGTACTAATTTGGGAACGAACAACTCTACTTTTGTTCGCAGAAAGGAGAGTAATATGTCCGAAAAAAAAACTATAAACATTCCTAGTTGACCGGGCGGGGACTCATAGTGGTTTGCGTCTTTCACTAATAGTTGGTTTTAAATAGAGATGATTTCTCACTCCCTTTGCACGGGATCCGCGGCTCAAAAGGCTGGAACCCTTAGTATGCATTTAAAAGACAATCTCTGCACAGATGGACATCTAATTAATTTTGGCTGATTTTATGTTTGCAATTTTAGGCGTGCTACAATCTCGCTTTATACATTTATGTATATAAGATGGAGAAATGTAAAACACTTACTAAATAGAGTCTCAACTTATTGGCCATTCGTATCTCGTCCTGCATTTAAAAATAAAACGACCGTTGTTTACTTTTCTTAGAATATATCCGTTAGAAACAGTCACGGACGCTTAATTTCCCTTAATTTTCTATACTTGGAAATGAAAGGGACAATAATCAATTAATCGACATGAAGGTTAAAGTTCAAGTACACGTCTTATCGTATCGTCAATCATTCTTTTCGTTTAATGATTGCCCTACATCAACAGCGAACAGTATCGCTTGTATAGATATAGATAATCGTTATATAAACCATCCAGTTTTCCTAATGGATATCATGAAGAATGCCTGATAAAGAAAATCAATCGATCATTTCCAGGCAAGTTTTTTTTTTATGATATCATCGACACCTAAATAATTTCCTTCAAGCAAGCAGGTTAGCACGAAAGCATGTGAGCAACACGTAATACTCGTGGCTCTTTGAACATGTTTTTTACGCTCGGTCTAATGGTTTTCAAGGAAATCACTTTGTACATAAGCTATGTCATTAATGATGATGTTTAACAATTAAACGTCATCTTAATTAATGCGATTATTTAGTTAAAAAGTTTATCTGTCCGTCTGTCTATGATTGATAGTAACAAATAGCTGTGCCGATGATATTTTAAGCAAAGTTTCAGAGAATAATATTAGGCGCGTTCTTTTGTATTTTGGTGTTGCTTGATTCCGGTTAACAACACGAAATTACAACAATAAATTAGGCTGCAATAACCTAGAGATCTTAACGGGACAATAAACCTGCACCGTTTATGTGTGTCAACAAATTTCGCTTGGCGAATTTACTATAGTGAGTTAGACGTTTCGTAATTTATTTTAATTTTCGATATTATCAAGTTTATTGGTAAAAATATCGTAGATATTTTCGCGGATATTTTATTTTCTATTT
Source organism: Chloromyia formosa (assembly GCA_964017055.1). Taxonomy (NCBI): domain Eukaryota; kingdom Metazoa; phylum Arthropoda; class Insecta; order Diptera; family Stratiomyidae; genus Chloromyia; species Chloromyia formosa. The sequence continues at coordinate 11,369,353 of OZ024818.1, read as the reverse complement.
TTTTTAATGTCGTGGGCACAATAAATGGTACAAAAAGGGCGATGATGTTCATCGGCACTTTAGGGCCGTCTCATGCAAACATATTTTAGTTTTCATCCATTTGCTTTCAAATTGTCTATGATTTGCTGTGAAATATGTTGTTCTTATCGCTTGATTCAGGAGATATCCATATCTACCAGGCAAATGCAAGAATGTCCTTTTTTCCTGACCAAAAGACTCAAAATACCATCAACAGTAGTCTACTGCACTCGCCTTATGACTCCCAGTCATATGATACCCATCTTGCCTTTATATCACTTGATTGCCAAGAATGTCCTTTTTCATCATCAAAAGACTCAAAATGACTTCAACAGTAGTCTAGTGCATTCGACTCAACACCCCCAGTCATATGATACATATCTTGCCTATTTATTTATTTATTTATTTATTGAAGGAAATTACCGAACAGGAAGGAAACATTCATCAAGAAAGATTCGTCTGCTCTGAAGGGACATCAACTTGAGGAAAGTAAGACGTTCAGCATAAGGAGTATAGGGAATGTTGAATTTAAAAAACAAGGAACGGGTAAATTTACGTTGGACGGACTCTAAAGCTTCGCAGGAGACAGTTGTAGAAGGTGACCATGCCACGGATGCGTACTCCATAATACTCCGAACAAGTGAAATGTACAAGTTTACTGCAGTACTTATGTAACGGAAATCTTGGGAACAGCGCAAAACAAAACCCACTAGTTTAGCGGCCCTGCTAATGATGACAGCATAATGATCATTAAATTTAAGTTTGGAATCAAAGACTACACCAAGGTCCTTGGTAGAGGGGACATACTCAAGCGGACAACCATTAATTTTATATGGAAAAAAGACATGAGATAATTTTAGGGAATAAACCATAGCAGAGCATTTAGATACGTTGAGAGCAAGGTCATTAGAGCAACACCAGGAATGTAATACATTAATATCCGATTGCAAGGCAGAACAGTCAGATGGACCTGATATGGAGGAGACAAGCTTGCAATCGTCAGCATATAGCAAGTAGAGGCAGTCAAATAGAACAGGAAGATCGTTTATAAAAAAGGCAAACAGCAAGGGACCAAGAATAGAGCCTTGTGGAACACCTGAGCATGGACAGAAAGACGAGGAGACAGAATTTTGAAATATAACATTGGAGGTACGGTCAAGAATATAAGAAGAAAGCCTATATATCACTTCATTGCCAAAAATGTCCTTTTTCCTCGTTAAAGGGCTCAAAATGACATTAACTGTAGTCTACTGCATTTGCTTCAACAGCCCCAGTCATATGATACCCATTTTGCCTATATTTCACTTCATTGCTAAGAACGTTCTTTTTCCTTACTAAATGAGTCAATATGCCATAAATGTTAAATAAGCCAGATGGAATAGTTGATGCGCTATGCCCCACTAGAGGTTGGGGCAAATTAGTAAGGAAGCTACATGTCAAATTGGGAAAAAGCCTGGAAGAGTCATTTTTGAAAAGATTTATGCGAGCAAATCTGATTTGAACACATCCGAATATACCGTTAGTCCAGTAGATAACCACATCTTCTGCCACCATTTCGAGATCAGGGTCAGTCAGGAAACCGAATCGGACCACGGGAAGTGCTCGATCTAACGCACAAACCCACAAATGAACGAACGCACATGCCCGTCCATCATATGACGGTGAAGGCTAGTAAGTCTTTAGCAGGAGTTTCCTGATATCCGTAGATTTCCATAGGGTTTTCCTAGCCCGCTTGATCGCCAGACATTCGCACGGAAGTGTTCTCTAGTCTCAACTTCCTATACATATAAAGACGATATCCCGTCTTATTGGTCAAATTAATTAATATGCTAACAAAACGTCAATTAGACCTAATAGGAATAATTGACGCTCTAAGAGGTTACGGCAATATAGAATGCGATAGTGGTAATAGAGAAATAATTTTATTGTCGTGTCGTAGTTTTGAGGGTAAATTTTGGTTGTCTGAAGTAGGCACATTTAACTCTACTTCAACACGCCTGCATATTTATTTTAAAATTGGACACCCGAAAAAATCATCAAATTTTTCCATAGTGCAATATGTACATCAATCATTCAAAACATTTCACCGGCAAATTTCAAAATAAAATTTTAGATCCAACAGGCTTGTTCAGCGCTCTGATGAACTCGAATGCAAGTTGTCAGACTTTATGCTGCTTGAATCTGCTGCCTAAGATCAAAACCAGTTACTAAATCTTAAGATGAAAAAGAAATGGAAAAAATAAATTCCCATTATAAACTTATGATTCAAAATACTTGAGTTTGTGTCTTCTTACATTACGCTACTCCCTTCATCCGCGTATTTGCTTCATTGTGATTTTTGCATAATTAAGTCAGTGAGAGCCAGTAATACTGGTTCTTGTGATATCTGATCTGTCTGTTTTTAATTATTTTCCCATATGTATTTCCCTAGAAATGCAAGCTTCGTCAGCCGGCTGATTAATAAGACTGTCTTTCATTGAGACTGTGAATGTATCTATGAATCATTGACGTTGCCAGATAATAATAATAATACTTGACATGGTCTGCCGATTATGCTTCATTATCTTGTTTTCAAATTCTCTGATTCGATAAATTTTATTTATTTTATTCATATAGTGTCGCGTAAATTCGTTAAATATTGGCAAAAATACATGTCTTACTATATATTTGACAACATTAAAGAATTTACCCGAATATTCGAGGCAGCTTCTAATCAAAATTCGGAAAATATACTCGTTTCCAACCAAATTGTTGTTAGGCAGCCGATCATGGTTATCTGTGAATATGCTATGTTTTTGCTAGGGGTGTATTAACATTGTTTAGAAATGAGTCAGGTGATTTCTTAGTTTACAGAAAAAGGTGTGTGGGCTTAATGTTTGAATTCATGAATGATTTCTACAAATCGCACGTAGTATGATTTATGAAGAGGACATTTCGTCCATAATTTCACATTTTCCATATCATGACGTATGTACGTATTCTTAGATTATTTATCAACTTTCTGGATTATTCACCTAGGAGAATATGTATCACTGTCGAATTCGTGATACGTATAATCTACTTTAAATAATTCAGTGTACTGACCCTGTTAGTGAATTTTTGAAAAATGAAACGACGCAGCATGGTTTTCGATAATAAAAATGATATTAATTTTCACATAAATACTAAGCGACTTTCCATCCCTTGAATTATAGACATCTCAATAATATAATAAATTCCGATTTACTGGCAAATTCTTCACTCAATAAACAAATAAATATCTCATAAACATTGCTCAGTATAATGGAAACATCTAAAATTCCTCACTACTACTGCAATTACAACATTCTTATCAAACAAACTATAAAAATGCCATTCGTTTTTTGACATTCATTTATTTACTTAAAATATGGTTTAATTCAATAATCAATAAGTAGGGAAGGAAATGTTTAACAAAGTTTACCTTGTCATTAAAAATCAAGGAATAAAAGTGTACAATGTGAAATGCTTACAATATTTGTTCTGATAAGAAACCATTTGCAAATTTTATTTTAAATAAAGTTCAATGTAATTTACAATCAATTTACAATATGCTGGCGGCATGAATTGCTTTGAGCGTTTATCGCGTCGCTTGATTGTTTTTTTTTTCGTGAACTGTGCGCTGCATAATTTATAACTGAATGGCTATTTGAATGGGGCAGCTACTTTACCTACATATTTGAAAATATTCATAACTGTCGAGTCGACTAAGATTTCATACTCTCAACAAACGTTTCGGACCTATTACCTGTCAAGACATCTAAGCTAATATACCTTTTTCAAGCGACACTCATTCAAGCAAACAGTCATCCTATAGCTTGCTAGTGCAGAAAAATTCAAATTCGCTTAATCAAACTTGACCATTTCGTCAAGTTATAGCCTCTCTACCCTGTAAAAATTTACCACCATCGCCCCAGCAATTAGTCTTGCAAATCACACTTGTATTAAATTTATGGGCCAACAGTTATTGTTGCACTTTGCATGCAACTATTCGACTACTCCCTATTGTTTCAGAGGATCTTACCCATAAACTAAATTCCCAGACGACATTATCGAATTGATTGAATCTATGCGAGTGTAATTGGACACCTCCAAGACAACATTAAACTTTTGATTTTGTTCTGGTTGATCGGAAGCATCTCATTGCAACGTCATTATCGACTTTGTAAGTATCATCGTACGATTGTCACATCATATAGTAGCATCGAAAGTCAAATTCAAGTTTATGGCCTTTATACAATTACGGACTTGAAACAGACAGTAAATAGCAATTTGTTGTAATGTTAACAACAAGTACATATTACGAGTGTTCACTTGGCTGAATACAAATCTCTTTCGAGTGAGTATCCGAGATATTGGTATATAGTATCTGGAATATGACTTCATGCATAATTTGCATTATTCTATCGCAAAGTCAGCCGATTGTAATGTATTTTAATTTTACACTAATTTTTGGAAGCTTGATGATCATACAAGATAGATTATTTATGCGATTAAACTATCTGTCCGAAAAATGTACTTGTCTAGATAGTCATAAAGTAACCCGCCGAACTGTGCTTTGTCAAAAATCATGTATTTACTTCGGCTTCCCTTTGGAGAAATTAATTAAATAGACAATTAAGGAAGGGCACCCAACGTGGGACGAGTTATTTTAAGGTCGATCCCTAGTCCGAGACAGAATTATAAAATTTGACTTCGCGAGCATTACGGTTGACATTGTATGACGCTCTGGGACTATTTGTTCCAAAGAACGGTTCACTTCTGCTGGTTTCGACCGTTAATCTTTGTGATTACCACCCCATAAGCGGTTCCCCCTTTGGTTTATGTCTGCATTCGTGTACAGCAGTTGGAAATAGTTTTGTTAGCATCTCCTGTCCGCCTGCTTTAGGAGTGTGCAGGCGGTTTTTTATAAGCTCGCCGTTTTCGCGACTTTTAGTCTAACATTTGTAACGACTGACATATACATAACTGTCTGTTTTTGAAAATGTGTATTTTTCACAAATGTATTTGATTTCGATTTATTTTAAATCAATTACATTTTGAAAATTTGTTACAAGTTCCAAAGAAGACATTTATGAGTTAGAACTACTACTTTGCCTCAACCCCTAGCGGGGCATAGCGCGTCAACTACTCCTGCGTGCCATCGTACTCTGTTCTGGGCAATGGGGCGCAACTCCCCCAAAAGACTTACCCAGTGCCTGACACTCCTTTGCCACAGATCGACGCCATGTGATTCGAGGACTCCATCTTGGTCGGCCTTAGTTGGAAATGGGGTTCCATTTCATGGCATGCAAAGCAATGCAGTTATCACTCTTCCGATAATTTGGGGGGCGGCCATGGTTGTTGATGGTTTGTTGTGACAAACAGGAAATCGGTGGATGGACAAGGGACAGTGAGGGGCCAATACCCAGCCCAAATCTCCGAGTCTGAGCTGCAGCAACCAACTCGTACCGCTGCTTTGTTTGCTGAGGAGCTTCAATTTCGACAGCTGCCAACTTTGAAAGCAGTCACTACCGGACCCTTACGGTCAAAAGAGATCCATCCCCATGGACACCTTCGAGTGTCTCCATCATCCACTACTCAGTTTTATTGATATATAGTACATTTCCTGACAAAAAATCACTTTTTAGCAAAATTATCTTATTAACAAATGGCATCGAATTTTTGGGGGAAACCTTCAATTTTTCGAAATTATGTCCAATAAGCAAGATTAACGCGCCAGGGAAATGAACCCTTGGACTCTAGATTCAAGCATCGTAGAGTGCCCATCGAATCCTAATGGCTATCGAGCGTGTCAAGAAGAAGAAAAACATTGTTAAACAAAAGGGATTAAGTATACTTCAATTCGCTTCTTATTTGCTCACTCTTTAAATACATTATTGGTGATTCATCATCACAATCGCTCATCGTGACAGTCATTTAGTGGTTCGGTATCTGGGAACTAAGTACCACCTGGTACCACATTTGAATGACCATTCTGCCGTTTTGAATCATCAACACACGACTATTTCCGGATCTCTACACACTCGTGTCTATGACCACAAGATGGTAGATGATGGCCAATTCAAACTGTCCAGAACGTCGTCGTGACAGGTCTGGCGTCGTAGACACGCAAATGAAATCTATGCATGTTACTACATATTATTAATAATTTTCATTAGCAATCAGCAATAAATATATCAAATCCTATTAATTTGCCTTACCAGTTCTTAAGACGCTTTGCTATGATCAAGTAACGAAAGTCTTGCCAGAAGACTGTGTTTTGTGATCATAGTGCGGCTTGTATTTGACGTAGTAGTGCGTATTAGTATTCTAAATGAGCAAGAATGCGTGGCTAGTAGGCGGAAGTATAATTTTCAACAGTTGAAGAACGTTGGTTCAGTTTATTCCATCAAATCGTGTGTGTGCTTATAATGTAAATTGCATAGTAAATTGTTATAATTAATTTCAATTGATATTGTACGACGGGTGTGGGTGAATCGCGCTATGGGAGAGAGTGTTGACGGATATTCTTCAGATTGGTGAAAATTTGAAGTAGTTGTAGCACTGTCACGAATTCATGGAGCATTATTGTCATTCAGCTTAAAGACTCTTCTTATTGATGCACTCGATAGCCATGAGGTCTCGGCTGTCACTCTGCAATACTGAATCTAGGGAAACAGAGGTTCAACGATCGGCGCCTTAATAAAAACTACCTGTGGGTACTACTAAAACTCCTACAGCGTTAATACGTTACGTTAAAGACGTACTATAAAATAAAACAAAACGCGTACATTTATGCATGCACATCATGGAATAAAACTGAATTGACCGACAAGAGATAAAAGAAAATATAAAAAAAAACCAACGCCCAAAATCGTCGACTCATAGACAGGTTTAGTTGTATTAATATATTTACAATTACTCGTGTATTTCACTGGTCACTTTTGATTGCCAAACGTCTGCCAAGTTCAGTTATTCAATTTGAATTCGCGAAAAAAATTGTAGCCACAGTAACAAGAATGTGGATGAGTAATTCTAAAGAATAAGGTACGGTATCAAGTAGGTCAACAATTTGCATCCTGGTCGAAACTTAGAGCCATAAGATTTACATTTTCGAGAAATGATAACTTAAAAACCTAAACATTAAGAAGCGCTTAATGCTGCGTAGTAATTTGTTTTAGGAACGCTTGAGCTGAGCTAAGTGCTTTGACTTTTAGTCGGCATAACATTATTGCGCTTTTCTAGCTCAGCGCGTGTTTGTGGATTGTGGAATCGGTCGCGACTTTGGATCCACCGTGGAAACCATTAATAACCTTTAGTGTGCTTAAATTGTTTGATGTTCTCCTGTCTCGCTGTATGTCTGCCAGTGTCGCAAATGTCAAACCGAACCTTGCATTAGACTAATGAGATTTGATGAGCGCGAGCTCTTCAGCAAAAACCAAGTTGATTCAGCAATACTTGGATATATTATGTATATACAAAAAAAAAAACATTCTGTAATTAAAAACCAAAGTCAAACATGAAAAATCTTTTCATCCAGGAAATTCACCCTGAAACTGCAAAAGCGTAAAATTACTCCCAGTTGATCCATAGTTTGCAATTCTCTCTTAGCTTTCAAGCACAGCTGCCCGTACCAGTTAATTTTCCTTTTGTGTCCGCGGTGCTTGTATATTTTATGCCTACCTTTACGCGAGTCCTTCGCCCCATCATCTTCTCATACCGTGTCATTGTTAACTTCGGTTGTTCGCGCTTCGTTAGCACTGAAATCGATACATGAACGGTATCATTGTAAGGATATTTCGAATATGCTGACCGCAAAGTAACCCAACGTGCATCGACATTGGCCAGGGGGTCGTTAAAATTGTTTATTCACCGAAATATCCTTTCTTATCAAGTAAGCACAGTTTAACCTTTTCGTTTGTTAATTGGTCTCTATGATAACATTTTGATGAGTGCAATGTCCTTTAACAGTTTCAGAGTGGATCCATAAAATTAGTTGTATGGGGATGTGGTTTGAAATAGGGGCTGAAATGGAAGGGTGGCATGTATATTTATGACTATTGCATGCATGGATAGTTTGTGTGAAAAGTGGTCAGTAGGACAACAATTATAATATTTTGAGACGAGTTAATTTTAGGTTCTGATTCTTTGTCGGCTATAATTGAATTCCAAACTACATACAATCGTATTTTCAACTGTAACTCCACAAGACACTATTAAATTGTCCATAAGGAGGTTATCAATTCCTTACTGACTAATAAATCGATTAATGAAAGACCTAAATCAACACGTTTAATATCATTCCATTCACCTTTCAAATTACTCAAACTATGGAATGAAATTTTATTTTTGCCAGAGTTGTACTAATTTCTTTTACTACTTCTGTCAATAAAATTTACATGATTATTACTATTACTTCCGCTCTTCGACCCATCCTTACCGACTTTCAAAAGTTTTCGCGAATGTCGAATTTCAACCCTGGCGAAAATTAAGACTCCGCGCCCCCATTTATTTAACTCGAAGGGTTTCGTATTGTAGGTCAATAGCCTGCGGTCGGAGTTTCGTGTTTGTAATAAATTCACCTTGTTTGATTTTTTTTCTTGGTTTTATGTTTTATTCTGTTCAGTTGTTGCTGATTTAAATTCCAGACTAGGACGATAGAATGAAAATACGTTGTTTATCGATTTAGAAGAACGAGGTGAAATGATATATAAAATAAGGAAATACAGGCACGATTGAGGATACATGAAATAAAGTGTAATCTAGGTAGTTCAGTGTTTCATTCATGGCATCGAAAAATAACTATATATAAGGACATGGAGTCCTCGAAGGGTGATAGGAGGCAAAAAAGTAGGTCTGCTGAAAAATGAACAAATATCGATTAGAGGTTTTCTTTTCTTATTTGTTTCAATGCGTTTAAACAGGAAAAGTTTTTAAACTTGAGACCTCTTATTGAAATTATAAACGGAAAAATATTTCGTTTATTGTTTTTTTTTATAAAGTTTCGATCGATGAAAAATTATTCCTTACTTTAATTGAAAGTTTGCTAAAATGATTATCAAATCAAAGGGCTCAAATGAAAGCCACATTTTGACGATAGTCGGGAGGAACGCCTAAAACTTTTGATTTCCTGGGACCTGGTAGTTTTTGCGTATCTATTTTGATAACTTTTTTCATCTTACACTCTTTTCCTGGTATTTAAAAAAAAATTAGGATTCCGCAAAAGAAACGTCATGAGAAGAGACGCTCACATTATGCATTAGAAAAACCAAACAGGCATTGTACTGTATTTAGATTAGATTGGAAAAACGGTTGTGGGGCAAATAGTCCCATCAGAACACAGGCCAAACGGCCTATTATGCTATAATCCCAAGTCTAGTAACAGGGCTAGCCCTGTCGATCAAGCTTAATCGTGCTGACTAATTTGCCAAAGAGGGCGGACGAAATCGAGGCGATGTCTTCTGCTTCAGGGGAGGCCACGTCAAAGCACACTCCACAACGTCGGGCTAACGCCTCACACTCAAGTTCATCATCCTCTTTACCGAAACGGCAGCTCGCATCCGGTACTATACTGATCGTTTTAAGATGCCTCTAAGACACGAATGTCCGGTTAGGAGGCCGCATATAGTTCTAACCCAGTCGGCAGAAGGTGGAAAAGGGCTGCAGTCCACATAAGGACATGGCCGAAGTCATCCTGGCTAATTCGTCGGCCTGCTCATTCCCTGTGATGTCGACATGACCACGAACCCAGAATAACGTCACCTTGTTTGAGGCTCCCACCAACTGCAGCACCCTATGGATGTTACTTACCAATTGGTTAGCGCCATAATGACAGCTTCACTACCAGTTGAAATCGCTATGTTCATGTCCAGGTACACGGCCTTCAGACACTATTTCACACACGCCTCAATGGCGTAAACTTTTGGCTGGTAAACAGTGGCGAATTCCCCCATAGGTGTGGATATTCTGTGGTTAGGTCCCGTTATACCAGCACGGGTATCTGTCTTAGATCTATCTGTGAACCACTTGATAGTATTCTGTGGAAGAGTGGATTGTTCCTCCAACCAGACCTCCCTGCTCCAAGTGAAGCTGATGAGTAGCTGGTTGCAGCTAAAAACAAGTCGTAGTTTTTTTGGGTTCTCCGCGATTCCGCGGAAAGCTCACCTCGTGTTTTTGGGGAATTTCTTATAATGGGAATAGTGTAGAACACCTCTTATGAAAAAAATGCAAATTTTCAAAAACTCTTATTATTAAAATATATTCTTTTAAGAAATAAAACCAATCAAATTTTTAGTAAGTTTTTCGGCTAGTGTTCTTCAGCGACCCTTTTTTCCCCAGGTTTCTATATAAACCAAAAAATTTAAAACCCCTTGTTTGATTAAATTTAAGTCCAAAGTAACCAAATTCATAAAACTAATTCAGCAAAAACATTTCTCGTAAAGGTGTGGCTAGAGATGGGTTAATTTTATTCAACTCCTCGAATGATGCAGGCATCATAAAATTATCTAATCAACAGAATCTTTGCAATTTGACTAGACAAACGAAACTCGCCGCCATCGTTAACAGATAAACAATATTGCGTAAAGAAGTTGATTGACCCTAAGAATTATATAATTTCCACTAAAAAAAAGAAAAACACTTTGCTGTTATCTGAAATAAAAATGCATTGCTGTTGTGACATTCCTGAAGCACATCGCACTTAATTTTTCGTTATTAAAATGGTTTGTTTGCGTATTATATTTTTAAACATTATCAAATGCATCATCAGAATCAGCAGAACATACATACAATAAATATAATTTACATTGCAGCATTCTTTCAGTCTTGGTCAATAAGAGCAGATTAGTAAATATTTGATAACTTTTCATTAATGTTGATAAGTCGTCTTGAGGTCGTATTCGTTGTTCGTATTATTCAGGACATGTTCACTTTTCATCATCATCATCGTGGCGCGACAGCCCGACGTCGGGCCTTGGCCGCCTAGGATGTTCACTTTTACTTCTTTTTAAATACAACATTTGTTAAGCATCAATCCGAATTATTGATCAATTTTTCGTTAATGTAATGTTGTCAAGAATGTTAATATTTAATTTTCAGAGATATCCGTGAGTACATGCAATTGCTAAGTTCCCAACAACTTGCATCAAAAATTTATCGAAATAAAAATACCCATTTAATCGTTGCATTTATTGGTGGCAAGTTTGAGAGTTTACATAGGTCATTTGAAAAGTATCTCGAAACGCATATTTTGAGGTAGAAAGAAAAATATTTCTCAGCATAGTCACCTTGCCAGCCGATACACTTAATTCATCATTTCTCCCATCCCTTCAAGCCGTCAGAAAAAAATATTTCTTTGGGTAGCCTTACACTAGTCTACAGTGTTCTTTACTTTTGCCCCCGGAATTTTGGTTTTTTTTGTTCAAATTTGAATACAGAAAAAAGTCACTAGGAGCTAGATCTGGTGAACAGAGTGGGTATAGAAGGAATTCGGATTTCAGTTCGTAAAAATTTGGACATTGCCAACGTGCCCGTATACACCCAATCGTTGTCCTGGTGGAGCAGCACCTTTTTTCCCGGCCAAATGGGGTTGTTTCCTTTTCATTCAGCATTGAATTGATCCTGTAATGTAGCGTAGGAGATTCCGTTGATAGTTTTACCATTCTCAAGGTAATCAATCGAAATTACACCTGGACTGTCCCAAAAAACTGCAGCCATAACTTTTCTTTCTGAAAAAACAACATTTGCCTTCTTTGATACTGGTTCGCCCACCCCAATATGCGGCATTCATTGCAGATAGTCTCAGGGTGATCGACCCAGGTTTCATCGACGGTAATCAATCGTCGTGTATACTAATAATATCTTTGTGATGTGTGCCATCGATAATACAATCTTTCATTTATCCGCTCTGCTCCAAAAAACGTAAGATATTTCTTTTGTTAATAGTATATCATTCCCTTTCTAACAAAGCTGTCAAAGACAGTACGACTCTAATAAGAAGACTTTAGTACTTATTATGAAAGTAGAAATGTGCTCTTGTATGCACACAAATAGTTTCTTTATGAAACTTATACAGTACTCATAAGAAGAGTTAAAGTTTTGACATACAATAAAAATAACTCTCATAAGTGCATCATTTAACGCTCGTAAAGCTCTCAGACGGTTTTTGTAGTACTTTAGCAGAATAAAACTATTAGAACATTGTTCTTCACCTTAACTCCTAAAAGACTCTTGTAGCCTATACCTAAGAGCAAAATTGTTAGTAGTGCTGTCAATTTTAAAAGAGGGTGCCATGACCAAAGTACTGATTGGAATGATTTGAATTATTTACGAGTTTCGATTGACCGGAAATTTTTCACACGCCTATGGTATGTCCTACAGGAATATACGATGGGGTCTCACCCATTGAATTTGGTCAAAAATCGTGTCGGGTACTCATAATCAGAAGCAAACAGAAAAATAAAAAGAAATCATCTGACCTCCGAATATTAATAAAACGACTAAATTTAATCAAAACCCAAATATTAATTTGTAGTAATCACTTCCACATAAACAAATGCTGAATCATGAATTCACTTTCTTAAACCACCTGCCCCACATAAAAAGCCGATGTCTCATACTCAACAGCAGCACCTAGCGACCAACAGCACCCACAAATTTCACTATGAATGATACTTATAACCGGTGTTTTCTACACTAATCATTGACGCGCATTCAGTTCCAAGAAAAACACACCTAATTCAGATGAATTTTAGTACTTGAGTCAAGTTGAGTCAGAAAATATCTGGATTTGTGTAAGCAACTGGTAGTCTGGATACATATTGTAGTTAGAAACCCCATGATTCATCGGTAAAATTTTGCACGTCTCATAGTCCATTGAGTTCAGTGATTTCAGGATTTATCTATAAAAGTCGTAGGTTCTGTGCGGCTTTCCAAAAGGTACATCCAGTTAAGATCGGATCTTTGAATGATTGTGGTAATCAAGTGAAATCAATTTTCAGTACAAATCTGAATTAATATTTTTACACATGATAGATGCACATGTTTTGTGGATATTGCTGCTATTAATTTTATTCAGGAAGCACATCGGGTTAAGTTAAGGTCAGTTTTGCTAGACTCCATTTTGCGTCGATCGCAGGCGATTTTGCTGTATGGCTTTAACGCTAATCACGAACAATGTGCGACGATCGGATGTCTGGCAAAACGCACCTTTAAACGATTAAATCCAATGAATTATATTATCCAATCAATCGAATGAATTTGTCCACTTAGTCTCCTCGAACTTTGACATAAGATGAACATTGAATGCAAGTTCCTTGTTAATTGTTTAGATTTATGAATTATTTTCCAAGAAATGTTCAAACACTACCCACATCAATCGTAGTGATAATTACAGGTTATAATTTGTAATGTAAATACATAATACTTATTCATATCTTAGTGAGTAATACAACGTCCATAACTTGCTAACTTGGGCTTTATCTGCAGATAGACGATAATTATTGCCAGAAAAAAAAACTTTACCTTTCAGACTAGATACATACATAGGTATAAGATATAGTCAAGTTCCATTCCAAATGATGTTCGATTCGCTATCTTATCACTATTTGTACAAATTTGCAGACATAAGCACAAGTGTGTCAGCACTGAAATATGTAGTAAACAGATAAAGAGGAAGTTTTACACTTTACGCAAACGGATTACAGATACAATTATGTATTGTATTTGGAATTGAAAGCAAATATGCAAGTGGTGTTTCACATGAAAACAATTTAAACAACATATAGAATTTGAATGAGTAAGTCACTTAGTAGAAAACCACTTAAAGGATTACTAATAAAACTGCAAAATTATTTTATTTTTCATAATGCTTCCATTAGTAGGAAAATTGCAAAAAAAAAATTCGCATCTTCGTAATTCTCAGCTTTCCCCACGTTTTATTATTTAGCCTTTTTCGTCCACTGCACAGGATGTCACTGTCCATATAGGAAATAGTAATTCATTCAGAAGTGTAAGAGGAAAAATGTTTATTTTGCATTGACCTCATCTTCAATTTAAAATGATTATTATACTTCTTCAGCCCACAGTTTTCTATATAAAACCTATTAAATCGTAAACTCAAGAATTCGTCCTTGATTTCTATACTTTATCCTCTAGAATCATTTCAAGGATATTGGTACAGAGAAAAATTTTTGACAATATATTAAGACTTTGGTTTAGAGCAGAATATAACAGACCAGAGAAGCAAAAAAAAACTATACAGAACATATCAGAGTAGCGAAAGAGGAGTATTCCTTGGTTCGTGGTGCTTTGGTTTAGTTATCCTTCAAACCTTAACTCAAATTTCAAGAGACAACTCAAATTCGCTTTAAGAACTGATTTCATACATCATAGCCATATCCATACATTGTTCTGGATTGTGCTGGATGAACAGCTTCCAGAACAGTCCAGAACAATGTGTAACGCGTACATTTGGTCCAGAACAATGTCCAAAAAAAAACGCAGCTAATTAAAGTACATTCTGCTATTATGTATCATGCTAAGGAAATTCAACAACAACGATCAATTGTATTTTGATCAGGAAAACAAATGAATGAAAAGGAAGAAGAAGGAACCACAACTGATTCACAAAAAAAGCCTACACTGACATACATAGTGTCTAAAAATGGAAAACATAATCTACTTGTATTTCTTGTTTGCCGAACACCCCGCCTCCCCCAATAAATTCTTTCCCTACTTTTTATGCAATCGATTTTCAAGGATGTCTCCTCGGAAGACAAAGGCAAGACAAAAAAAAATGGAAAAAGCTAAACATGTTCAACCACTTTGCGTAGTATTATTTATAGTTTGTGGCATGACAAAGGGTAGAAGAGTTAGATTCATTTGCCCTTTACAAACCATTACGGCCGAATAAGAAATACGAAAATCGCAATTGAGAGAGGAAAGTCTAATACCAAGCAGAAAAATTCGTTATGCCACTACGATGGAATTTAATTCATTCAAGGGAAATGTTATTGTGAGTAGTTGTAGGAATGATTGAGTGTGTATGAATGTCCTTCGAAGTTTTCTTTCTTTTTTGGAGCAATTGCATAAATTCCTGTTTTATTAAAGACAGGACTTCTTTTGCGACTTATGAATTAGTCGAATTCCAACACATTTTTTTTTCGGTAGAACATATTCACTTGGCGGAATAATTTCACTAACTTAGTAGTCTTATTGTCTACGTGGAGAGCAAGTCGTTGTTCATTCTGGGCCCAGTCACAACTGCCTCAATACGGAAGAAAGGAAGGAACTACTTCTGGATATTTACTTGTTATATGTTAATTGCCTTGACCCCTCCAGTGGCATGGGTGCGTCAACATCTCTTGCATTTTCATGCCTTGCTGACGTTTCTATAGCATATCTGCTTTTCCGACATACAGCTCGGTCCACAGTGGGAGTTCTATCAGTGCCCACAGGCAGACTTTTTTTTGTTGGCGCCGAAGATCGAACCTCCATTTTCTTGATCGTAGAGCAGTGGCGAAACGAACATGGCCACCCAGCGCGACGAAGATTTACAGTTTTATTTCGATATTGATAAAATTTTGAAAATGTCACATTCAAATCAAGGAGAGGGTCACTCTGTTGACATCATATTTCGAGAAACCACTCCTTTCCTTTTTCCCAACTCCTTAAAATAAATCTTCAGTTTTATACTGAATATGACGAAATTTTTCACACTCGAAAATATTTTCTAAGACTCTCTAGTGAGTGGTTTGAATTCACTCCAATAGGTGACGCTCCCACTTACCTGTATGGGGGCGAGTATGGATACGGACAATAAAGTTCATAATTAGTATGGCACTCACGGTTCCGTTTAAGTCCAAGTTCGGTCTCTATCCGCATGGTCCTGCAATAGTACAATTACAACATCCCCAAAAACGCTCGAGCTAGAAATAATTAACCTGAAGTTCACCACAAACGATCGAGCACAACCACGACCGGATCGTTCGTGACTATTTGGTCATGGATCGATTGGTCACGAACCAGATTTAGAGCCCATACACGACAGAGCCGCAACACAATGTTCTGTCAAAAATGTTATCAGCTTTCCTTCTTATTATTTACATGCATATGAATATATTTAAAACCTATACGTAACATAAACTCAAGAACGCACTGAATTGCGACCACGGCACATAAATTCTAAATTATCAGGCCGACAAAAAAGTTTGACACATCTCTGTGCGTTTCGGCCTGATGGCTGAAACCCAATTTGGTTCGATGGACGTTCGCTGGTCTCCACACACGACATGCTCGTATTTTGGTCGCGGGCAATGGTCACCAACGGGTCGGTCGTGGTTGTGCTCGATCATGTGTGGCGAGTTTAAGGCCAATTTTTTTTTATTTTGTATTTGTATTTTGTATCTCATTTTGCTTCAAAAAATATTGATTGCAAAGGCCCGAAAAGGACAAAGAAAGGGGGTAAAATTTTGTTTCATCAACTGTAGACATGATTGTTGTCATATCAATGGGGATAATGAGTACTTTTCGTTTCTGGTATATTTTCCCAATTTTAAGTAGATATAACGGAGGGGCGAAATAGGCAAAAAAAATGTTAAAAAAGAATTGCAAATAATCGTTAAATATTAAACGAGAGCGAGAGTCTGAATTTTACTATCCGCACCCCATATCATAGGGGCGACCGGTAACGCAGTGTGTTGAGGCATCAGTCTCATGTTTGACTACCGGCGTTTCGGGTTCGAATCCCGTCCACGACGACGTTCGTGGATGTGCATGAGGTGCATGCTGGCAACTGCATTTTGAGAAACCAGTTTATGCCATCGAAACGTTAACTGGGCCACATGGAACAGTTGACGCGCTATGCCCCACAGGGGGTTAGGGCAATTGAGAGAGAAACAAAAAAAAGTCGCAAAATTATTTGACTCCGTTGTCAACCCTAATCCTCTAAATCCTGCATTCTTTCATGAAAAGAAAACTCTTCAAATCAATTGTAGGGGAGCATTGTTCTGTACCTATGTGGCTAAAAACAAATATCCTTAAGCACTGGGACTAGCATATGATAAGTACTACATATACGAGTACAATACACAAGTAGTAATTGCTCATGGTCATCCATGCCATTGGCAATAAGACGGCTATGAAAATGTCACGCAATGTTCATTTAGCGAACAATTGCCCACACTCGCCGCCCTGAAAGTCGCCAAAGGATACCATACTTCTCGTCTATGCATAATTCTAGAAAAGTATAGCGAGAGCGTGGCATGAAATACAGGGTGAAAGTATGGTTAAGGACAAAAAGAGGATGTAATTGTGTCGAATCCATAAATACTTCTACTCCTAGTCTGGTTGATAGTTTCCTAGTTGTACTAGACCTAGCCTACTAGAATAGCTACCTGGTTTTAATTATAACCATATTGCATGCATGGTAGCGAAGCAACTACTAAGAACTCGTGCATATTTTTGTTCAACTTAAATTATTGATTTTACAATGTTTGCTAAAGTTGATGATGACGTAGAATTTGTATAGTCATCGGAAGTTGGAATATTGTTTATGAAGTGACTTCCACGAGGCTCCATCGTTGACTGGGGGATAAAGGCGAATTTGTCTAATTTAATAGTAGACTAGCATGTGAGATGATTGATAACTACTTCAGTTATGTGATGTAGCTTTGTCGTTTATTGGTACACATGTTAGCTTCCAATAATTGAATTCGCCGGACGAGCGTGACGTGGTGGGTGGTGATCTTCATCCAGAGTGACAAGTATTACCCATTTTTTTTTGCAACTTTATCTATCAGAATATTCTAGAATCTTTATAATCTACGATATCAATTTTCAAAACTAGAAAAATCAGTTTTGTCGGTCATTGAACTACCTCTTCACTTTTATATTACATTTCTTACAATAACATCCTTTTGCAAATTTAAAATCATGCTAATTTTTCTACAAAGTACAATTTGGAATTCCATTGACATACCTGCATATTCGAACGATCAATAACACCAACCACAATTTCCTGTCCCCAAATTTTTTTTCTGCATTTTTGTTGTCTTGGATACATTTGTCGCATTTCGCATATTATCGTCGATTCTACTTGCGAATATTAATTCTATTACATGCAATATACGAGTGTAGATATGTTTGTAGTACTACTGAAGTACAGTACACTCTTAGTACTTATCCATTAAATTGATTTTCAACATCTTTTGTTTGAATTCGTATTGTTGTTGTTGTTGTTCTGGGCATATTTTGATGACTAGCGTTTATTCACCCCTTGTCTTCATCCTATATTTGTTTTTGGCACTATCAAAAATTGAAGAACAATACCTATCCGAATAAAAAGGAGAAAAAAAATTTACGATTTTGAATCAATGAGTAGTACAGTAATAACAATATGTTTCACAAAAATACAATAATAGTGAACACAAAAATCGTAAGAAACGATATGTTTTTTAAGACGACATATGCACGTACTAGTATTTTATTTGATTTTATATGTTGGACAAACTACTAACTTTTATCATTCTATGATTCATGATTAAACCATTTAAACTGTGCATACCTTTATTTTTTATTCTTCATTCACAATTTGTATTCAATACGATTGCTTATTGTTGAGTTACTAATGTAATTGCTTTCAAAATATCTTTCTTTTTTTCTGATATTATTAATAACAGATAATTGCGCAGGATTAGATCTAATAAATGCTAATTACATGTTTTGATTTTGGCGCGTGCGTTGCAAATATCTTTTCAGAACAAATTTATGCCACGTGGATGTAGTGATTTAGATGAATGGTGAATTTAGATGACACTGTTTATCAAGATAAATAGCGATGCAGAATTAATTACACGAGTACACTTATATTAAATGTATACAAGACGTGTGGAGTATTCTCTTTTGTTTAACCTTTTAGTAATTAGCAGTTTCAGTCACAAAACCTGAGCTTTCGTTTGTACCTACCATAATGTACCTGTGAAATAATTCAATTTTATCCTATTTGCATTTCTTTGTTTTTTTTTTTATTCGATCTCCGTTATGATCGCTTTTATGGCGAACAATTCAGGTTTTTTTTCTCTAATTGGTTATCTAAGTATATTTTTTTTTAATCCCCTTTCCACTTTTAAGTGAAATTTGAAATTTTTACTAACTTTTTTTTTATTATTTCTTTACAGGTAAGACGATTGAAACCACTCCTGATGGGTAATGTAATGCAATAACATGGATTTATAGTCATAGTCATAATATCAGGTGTCCTAACTTGAAGGACTGCTAACGACATCGGATTTTTTTTCTCTAGCTTAAGGAAGCTACATACAATGTCGGCATGTCTATTTCGACAATGACAATCGTGTTTACTTGCACAAACCGGACTACGCTCCAATAAAATTATTATAGTAATGACCGTTTCTCTTGAACAATAAAAACGATTTTATTGATCGTAAACACTACAATAGGGCGCCGCGATTGATCATTTGAGATTCGCCGACAGACAGAAAATAAAGGGATTTTTTGAAATATGGATCGTGAAACCTAAACGTCCGTCCATCCAGGGTGGCATGAATTTTTATTGGAACAGCACAATCCAGTTGAGTGTAGAAAAACTGTATAAGCAATGAACTTTTGCTAGAACGAATGCATATGAAGAACTGCTACAAAAAGGCTGCAATTGAGATGCTTGATGAATTTTAATTGTAATAGCTAGAGGCCCGTACTGACTAAAACAACAAAATCAACTGCGCTTCTGTGAACAAATACTCGTTCAAGAAGCAAATTGGTAATTTATGGTTGTATGTAAGCAGTTGAACTGTTTTGTTTCATGGTGTCCAGTTAATCTTGACGAGTTGCTCTGGAATCAATATTTGGTTATAGGCCCCTCACATTAGAAATATTTTCTTTAATACATATGTTTAACAATAGTTACAGTAGTTCAGAACTTTGCCAGTGGTTTAGAAATTTGCTTGATCGTGAACCCCTTAAAACAACGCACATACAGAATGGATGATTGCGATTGGGCTCATATGGAACTTTATTCGTAAAAATGTGATATAGACCCCTCAGACTAGGAAAAATTTGCACTAATCTTTGTACAAAATTCACTGTGGTTTGGAAATTTGCTTGACCGTGACTCCGTCAAAACTAAGCGCAGACCGAATGACCGGATGAGTGCGATTACTCTCATGCGGAACATTATTCGCAAAAATGTAAAATAGTCGACAACAATTTGAAGTGTCCGCAAAAATTCTCAAAGCCATTTGAAAATTTTTGAGGTTGTAAAGTTAGTGGTTTTGATATTTGCTTCTGTAAATTTTTTATAAGAGTAATGCTCTTATATTTTTCCACAACAATTTGGCTAGTGTGAAGGGCCTATAAGAGTAAGGCTCTAATATTTTTGTACAAAATTATTGTTAATGTAAGGGGCCTATTACAATGAAGTGATTGACAGTCTCGACAGCCGTGAGGTCTCAGTTTCTACTTACGAGGGTTGCCTTTTATATTTCGGGATTAGAGAACAAACACAAATATTAATCATTGAAAATCGCTTTATTGTTTTTCAAAATATTCCCCATGAAGATCTATACACTTTTGCATGCGTTTGAACCAATTGTCAAAGCACTTTTGCCACTCTGATTGAGGTGTCTCCAAAACATGCATTCTGAACGCAGCAACCGCTTCTTCGGGTGTTGAAAAACGTTGACCTCTCAGTTTGTTTTTTACGTACGGGAATAAAAAGAAGTCATTCGGTGCCAAGTCAGGACTATACGGTGGATGACCCATCAAATCTATGTTTTGAGTGCTCAAAAATGCAGTTGTTTGAGCTGATGTGTGAGAGCTCGCATTGTCGTGGTGAAGAGTGATCCGTCTTCGGCGGTTAGGTTTCCTGATTTCCTGGAAGACAACTGGCAAAAAAATGGTTGTGTACCACTCAGAATTGACTGTTCTGCGTTATTCTAGTGGTACGGTTGCGACATGTCCAGTTTTTCCGAAAAAACAGGCGACCATTTGCTTGGAAGTGCTTCGTGCGCGAACAACTTTTGTTGGGTTTGGCTCATCTTGAAACACCCATACAGTCGACTGCTGTTTACTTTCGGGCTCATACGCGTAAATCCACGATTCATCACCTGTCACGATGTCATAGACGTATTTCGAAGCACCGCGATCGTATTTTTTGAGCATTTCTTTCGACCAATCGACACGAGCCTTTTTTTGAGCGATTGACGAATTGTGTGGGATCCAACGCGAACAAATTTGTTTGACAGTCAAATGTTCATGCAATATTGAATGTATGCTGGTCCCACTAATGCCTAAGGTTGTCTCAATCTCACGATAGGTCACATGAAGATCTTGCAATATCAGTTCGCGCACAGCATGAATGGTTTCCGGAACAACAACTGATTTTGGACGACCTTCACGAAATTCGTCTTGGAGTGAACTACGACCTCGATTGAATTCACCATACCATCGATAAACACTGGTCCTTGATGGAGCTTCATCGACAAAAATTGAATTCAGTTCATCCATGCACTGTTGCTGAGTTAATCCACGTCGAAAGTTGTAAAAAATAATCGCACGAAAAAGTTCACGATTGAATTCCATTATTTGGCCGAGATTAATCTTTTAAGTTACTGTAAAAAACACAAATAGCGCTCGTATGTCAAAACGTTCTGAGTACGTATAACCTCAAAAATGTCAAACTTTACGATAGAGTTGTCAGTTGCCAGATTGCAACACTAGGGTTGTCCAATCCCGAAATATAAAAGGCAACCTCCGTACGATGCTTGAATCTTGAGTTTAGGGTGTTCATTTCCCTGGCGCGGCAATGGAAAAACGACCTGTGGGTACTATTATCACCGTTAGTAAAAGACAGTCACACGGATATGAGGTGTATGCTAGCAACTGTATCATCCGACATTTATATGCTAACGAAACGTCGACAAAATTGAGATGTTGACGCGCCCATGTCCCACTGGAGGCGTTATGTCAATTAGTAGGAGTAATGAAGTCATTTAAAAGTGATTTTTAGACCAATCTGCCACGAGACTACCCACCAGATCTGCTGCAAGACCAGCTACACGAGATATCCTGGGAGGCTTGCCGTCAGACCAACTATGTATTCGTTTTCCTGACGACAAGCCTCACAACATATCTCCTGGCTGGTCTCCCAGCAGGTCTCGTGGTTGATTAGTCGTGTGTCTGAAAAGCACTCAGCATATCCTACATTTTGTACGCGTGCCAATAGTCAATTTAAAATTTGTTCAACACTTTACCCTGTGGACCTTTTAGGATTTTTTTTTTGAAATTTCGTGATTAAACCGCCCTCCGAAAAATGTTACCTTGAACTTTTCTCAATGTTATTCTGGACGAATGCTTTCGACTCCCATTTTTCATTCAGCACACATAATCTGCTCAGAAGCTATTCTAACGGACTTATTAATTTCGAAAAATAATACCTCTACTACACTTGAGGTTGCCGAACTCATTCTTTCGACAACACCAAGAGTTCAAACCCCCTCTTAATCGTCCGTCAAAATCTAATAAATCGCACCATCACATCCTGCATCAACAACAAACACGACATTAATATTTTATTTATTTTTTTATATTTAATGGATGATTTTTTTCATATATGTACTCGTAATTCGCACTTGGTCTGAGTATCTCTAACGTCAATGTGTACGACCTCGAGATATCGTTTAAGCATGATAATCAGCCTATTATTTGAGACGCTCCGAATCAATAATTCTAGGTAACTCGTGAGTGGTGTTGAATGTGCTTCGATATTCTTTTTTTTCAATCGCTTCTTGATTTTTAATGTGGAAGAGGCCATCAGTTAGAGACATCATAGCAATCACCATCATCAGTGCCATCCTATCATGACCATTTTATCACGCCTCGCCACCAACGTGTTAATGTAAAATTAAGGAAGAAGTTTCTGTCTTTTCTTACGCATACATAGAGGCATTCAAATGTCAGCTAGTATATCTTTTTTAAGCACTGATAGTTCACTAAAAAATAAATAACGCGTACCGGTCTTTACGCCGCCATACGTACTCATATTTATAGCAGATGATGCGAATGGTGAATAGATTATCCACAGTAATTGAAGAGTAAGATACTACTTAAAATTAATTTATTTAATTAGTTTGTGTATTGATTTGATTGAATTTCCAGTGGTTTTGTGAATTTGTGGCTTTTTAAGGGTATATGTGGTATAGAAAAAATGGGAAGTCGTTTGATTTGTTATGTTTTTTTTGTGATTCGGTTTAAAATTACTGTCGATGTTTGCTTACTGTATCTAATTGATATTTTAGTTGCTTGAAAGTGCATTAGCTTTTTCGTGAAACGAAGTTGCAACAATTTATTTATAACAAATAATTATTTCAGTTAAGTGTAATCTGTAGATTGCTGAACTGGAAACTTTGAGTTTTTATTTCCAGGTGCAATGCACTTAAAAGGTCAATTTTTGAAATTATAGTGAACAGTTTTTTTTATTCTTCGCCAATTCTGTAAGTTATGACTATAAAGCGGCGCAGGTCTGTGTTAATGCACATGAGAAGTATGAAGTGAGTATATCTGAGCTCAGACAACTAACAAACTCTCAAGAGTGAAAGTCTTACCGCTTACGAAAAGCCCTCATAAGACTTTAGTAAAACTCCCCGACACTCCTATAACGTAACTCTTGGGACAAAACTTAAATTTACTCTCGCAGTACCATTCTGATGAGAGTTTAACTCCACTAGAATTAGGGAAACTTTCACTCTTCTAATAGGATCATCGCTGCAATCTTATTGAGCCTTTTTCAAAAGACTTAATCTCTTGAAAAGTTACACTCGCGTAGATAGCCCCTTATAAGAGCTTGAATGTAAAATTGCTTGTCATAATACTCTTATGCAACTCAAAATACTAGATCACTCATTCGGAGGGTATTATGAGCTCGAGGATTGTTATTGACTCGCATAAGTAGCCCGCTGTAAGAACTTAAGGAGCTTGAGTGTAAAATTACTTGCTGTAATACTCTTATGAGACCCAAAATAATAGATCACTCATGCTGAGAGTATTATTGTTGAGTAAACGTCAGTGTAGCTGACATTTCGTCAAAGGTGGAAAGTACGATACGATACGGTACGATAAAGCAGTATCATTCAAAATGGGAAAACATGGATTGGAAAAAAGTTAAAAGATCCACTATTTTCCGCAGAGAAGTTCTAAATATAAAACATGGTGCAATCAGGATAGTTTTGGACCAAACAACTGCGGTAGTAACTATCAAACGCGCTGCGCATCCTTCGATTGTCCTGCCTTAAGCCCATAGTCATGATGACATACATCTCAAATTATGCAAATTCCACAACACCTACTGCATGTAAACTCCGCGAAAAGCCGACGAACACGATGTAGAGTCTGCATAAATTATTCTGGATATGTAGGACGATGATCTCCGAAGATCTATTTCCCCATGAGCAACATCAAATTTTTCATCAGTTTCGTCAGCGATGCAAGGAGAAACAATTGGTTGTCGTTGAATGAAATTGTCTTATTGCGTTACGTTATGACAACGATAAAAAGGTACAAGGTTCAAGTCGCATTACGTATGAGATTGTTGAAAATAAACACCTCGTCATAAAACCCCTTTTAAAACCCACTTGCATCGATGCATGTGTGATTCAAAAAGGGTTTTACGACGAGGTGTTTCTCAACAATAGTTTGCTTCAATAGTTTTAAAATGCCAAATTGTATGAAAATTTTGTATCTGTGGTCTTATGATGACAAACGATTGTTATGATTGATCATTTACTATGTCATGTGCCGGTTTTGATAACAAGAGCTCAAGTCTCACTATGCAATCCGAACTCTGAGAAAAAGAGTTCATTCCTTACAAAGAGATTTGCATTATCTTTAAAAGACTGGCACTTTCATAATGTGATCATTAGTTTCATAATATTCTCATAAGAAGTATTGATCTATTGCTGTCAAATTTAAGCTCTTATACGGATTTTTTTGATTTCATAAAAAGAGGAATATTTTCATAGCGAGATTTTCATTTTTATAAGAAAGAACGACCAATGGCGGCCATATTTTTCTCCAATTGGAATTTTTTGAGTTGAAATATGATTTTTGACTTATGATTAATAAGCGTGATTTCGCATGGAAAATAATGATTGGTGATTTCTAACGTCATAAATATGTCGTTGCGCAAATTTTATGCCAACTATTGAGGCGGAACACAACTTACATATTTTTCAAACAGTAAATTCTTTCTAGAAAATTCTATAAATACCGATTATTTTCATGGCGCTTTGCATTTTATCCAAGCAAAATGTCTATTATTATCAATAAAATTTCAATCGCATGAACTTTTTCGCTCATGTGTGTGAAGAAAATGCAATGTTCTTTAAATAATATTATCATATGAACTTTGTAACATACATGTACCATCGAAAATATCCTATAATGTATTTGTTCTCGCTCTTCGAAACACAAATTAATTTTTTTTGTATGTCGTTCTCTTTCTAACAACAATGATCAAGAAAACTGACAGGAGTTTATACCTCTACCAACAAAAATATTATACTTCTTATTAGAGTAAAAATGTACTCGTATAAATAGACTATTTGTTTCCTTATGAAACTTGTGTAACTCCCAAGAGCAGAGTAACAGTGTTGTTATAAGGCAGCAATAGATATCATAAAGTGCGCCATTTCATTCTTCTAAGAGTCTCGTAAGTTGCTTACAGTACTCTACAAGGATGAAATTATGGGAGTGTGATTCTCAAAGACAATCTGCCTTCACTCTCATAAGTCTCTCTTAGTGTGTTAAGAGATCACCTAGGTGTGTCCTTATCTTGCTATAACCGAGTTGAGTTTGTAACACTGTCTCTGGCATATAATTCTATACCATCTTAGCCTGAAATATACCCATCGACCCGGATACTGTATAACACCACCTACCACCTCCGGAAATAACTTCTTATTTGCAAAAAACAGGCGCGACTGAAATTTGTACAATTAAAAATTAATTCGGAGATTGCTGAAAACATTCATAATGATATCCTGGGGCACTATTCCATAACGCTAAAACTCTATCGCCACAATTGTCTCAACGCTTCTTAAATAAATCAAGGTAAGCGGTGTGTTTCAAGCCAAAAAATGTTTCGTGAATTTTAGCCATAAAATTTTAGCGTTGGCGATAGCTGGTGCTGTACTCCAACTATCGTTAACGTTAAACTCTATCGCTAAAGTTCGCTGGACGGTTTTTTGGCTAGAAACACATCGCTAACTTTATAACATAAACTGAACCAGATAAATTAAATAAATTAGCAATGTATTTCAAGTCAAAAAGTGTTTCAAGAATTTTAGTGATAGAGTTTTGGCGTTAGCTAAATAGGGCCACATGGAACAGTTGACGCACTATGCCCCACAAGGGGTTAGGGCAATTGAGAGAGATACCTCTATAACCTTTTTGAAGGCACACTTTGTACAATTTGCTCACGGTATTGTGATAAAAATCAAAAACTTTAATTTGAAATTCATATTGAAATTTATACTGGAATTGGTCGGAAAAAAAGGTGAAAGCCCACCATTTCATTGACTCTTTCCCTTCAGTACTATAGTATAGTATATAAATACATACAAGCGTGGTTACAATATATCTACATCATTGGTATTCCTCTTCGAGTTGTGGACGGTTTATCACCATTCACGGAACCGAGTTTGAAGATTGAAATTGAATGAAGGTGCAAGTTTTAGGGAGTCTTCAACCTCTTCGATTCAGTTCTGTTTTCATTGTATCATGACCAAATGAATAAAAATAAATTGAATCGGTCATCTGAAGAAAATGTTAACTTCACAGGCCTGTGCAGGCTTTATATCTTGAAAATTTAGATATAATAACTCCCTGAGTTATGAGCTTGTAAGACAATCGAAATGATTCGTCGGAGCACGTTACGAATATTCACTTTTGAATTATTTGCTTGAAGATAATATGTGTTGCATTATGAATTATAATGAATTTTAATGGATAAGTGTGTGTTTTTTTATCTGTCTAAGATTTGTCTTCATTTGAAACTAACGTTTTAATATTTTGATTCCAACTGTCCCACATTGTGCGCGAATTGGTTTTATTGTCAAGTGTTTAGCTTACGTGGCCGCAGCTATAGTTTTTTTTGGGATATGCGGGTTAACGGTGGTACTTTTGTAAGAAGTACTGACGAAATAGAAACATGGTACTTACGAAATTTCAACTTCTAAATTTTTTCGAAAAATGCCTCATGCGAAAGTACTACTTTGAACCCGCATATCCTGGAAAAGGGATACTTAGGATACTGACAAAAACGTATGCTGCCAGCCATTTGACATTTGGCTTCAGCAGAATCTGCTGATTAACGAGCTCTAGTTATTGAAGTGGCAGGAGTTTATTTTGTTCTTACGACAACTAAAATGATAAACCAAGCTTTGGCAAATATGACAACGAAGCGTCGCTAGCTCCCGGGGTATTATAATTCGGTGGAGAAAGGAACGTGTCGTAATAGGCCAATAGAGGAGGGAGGGTCTCATAGAGGGGAAATGAAGGTCAACATTTTTTTTCCTTATTTGAATTAGGACGGTGGGATATCATTTGATACATATAACGCCCACGAACCAGGTATCAATGCAGCTTAAGTATGCGTGGTCTGACAAGTGGTCTAATAGGTGGTCTAATACAGGCAGTTGGTCTAACGTGAAAATATGACCCCTTATAGGTGCGAGTACTATTTGTTTGTTGTTTTTCGAAGAGTGGGTAATTTTTATCGGTCCAAAGTAAGTTTTTGTGAGAAAAAATTTTTTTTTAAAGAAATTTCACATTAATCTATCAAATTATTGTAGCTGCCAATCGAGATTCCCAAATTTGGTTTAACTCGGCCAGTTGAATCGGAACAAACTTTTACTGCTAATTTTAAAATGGCAAATTCAGTATGGATCAAAATTGGCGCAAACAGAATTCACTGCACGAATTGTTAGCTAGCCGAAGCCCAACTTGTTTTACTCATGTTTACTGATAATACGTATATACTAGCAATTTTATAGTACTTTATTTTCATTAGTCTAGCGGTTGTCTAGAATAAATTAGGTAATACTAGCAGTAATGACGTTCTTATCAAAGAAACCCTAAAGAGCATCTCGATGTCAGAGATTAATTGAAAATAGTAACAAATAATGTTGTTGGAGCGTTCACACATTTTCATGATATTCGTTAAAAGTGCACATGTTTTGGAGTAATTAAATACATTTGAAATTTATTCATATGATTACATAACTCAAAATGGATTATTAACTATGCCGACCCATATGATTTTGTTATTATTTTTTATAAACGATTTGTTATTGAGAATGATTTGCTATTTTTTTCATCGTTATGAACACTTCGCTTGGGCAAATATTAAATGCGATTATTGAAGTATTTTCATTGAAAGCCAATCTGTAGCATTAGTCATAATTTCGCGCTATTTATGAATTAAAAAAAAATTATTGAGCTTAACTGTAATTAAATAATTGTTTAGATTCTTGGGCTTCATTTAAAAATTAGATTTTTGTTTGCAATTATGTATTTACACCCATGCATAATTCTTAAAATACAATTAGATGCAAAAATGCGGTTGGTAATGAATTTCATCCGAATAATTCTCCCCATTTTCCTATAATTTTACCGGCTCGAATGGCATTGACTGTGCTAGAACGTATATAAGTTCGAATACATGTTTTTTTTTTCAACCAATTGTTTTTTATGATATTTAAAAAGTCCGTATTTCATTCTAATGGTTCATGTATTACACCTGTCGATGTGTTTAATGCACGCACATGCGGCAAGTTTTATATGCACACTTTTGTAAAAGTACAATACATCTGATGAACATATCACACATCGCAAAAATACAACACACAACATCTGAAACATAGCATGCAATGCACATAATAATAGTACACTTAGAACATATTAATTAGCCTTGCCAATGAAATGAAAATTTTCCATGACAAAAACCATGCATGTTGCCTCCAGACCCACATAAGTATGTAGTCGAGTGGACTAGTGCATGAACGAGGATCGAATTATAACAAATGCAAAAAAAAATTATTCAATCTGGCCTATTTGAACCACCTCGTACAAACGAAATCACAAACTATAGGCGCGTGCTTTTGTACTCCGGTCTAGGTTAATCCAGGTTAGCAGAACGCAATAACAACAATGAGTTAGCCTCAACGTGCGATAGACCTGCGTCTGATAAATATGTCTACAGATGTCATTTGTAACGCTGGATTTATTATGGAGAATTCGAAATTTTAATAGATTACTTTGATTTACCTCCGAAAACATGAGCTGTACGATGAGCTGGATGTTTCAGGAGACGTTAAACTAGAAAGACTTCAATGGGCAGGGCATGTACAATGAATATTAAAAGGATGCATCTGTGGAAAAAGGCTGCGAAAAATACCGAAAGTTCGTTGGGAAAACTCAGCAACTGCTGACGCTGAACAACTGGTGGGCCTCCAACATTGGAGGACGCGGTGATTTCACGAGATAATTGGAGGACAATGAGCCAGATGGCCAAGGCCCGATGTCGGGCTTTTGACTTTTAATATCAAGTTTATTTGTTAACATATTGCTAATTTTTATCTGGATACGTTCCATTCAATTATTTAATCTCGCGATCACAATCAAAAATAATAAAATAAAAGTAGACGCCAGGAGTTCATTGCACTTTGGCACTTAACCGAGTAGTTGAACTCGGAATGTTTTTTTTTTGTGCACGTTGTTTAACCTTCACCTAACCTTTTCTTGCATAAAGAATTATAAAACATACGAGTGATGACCTCCAATTTACAACTGCAGTTGATACTTATCATAAACATGTTAATGTCAAATTGTTTCTTGCTAAAGGGAATGCCTTTATGCCAGCTAGATCGTTGCACTGCTTTTTGATGAATGTCCGCTTGTTGCATCACCCACAAAAGACTGGCAGACACGACCGACGGTCTACTATCATTTGGCGCCAGTGTAGATTGATTTATGTTGAATTTCGAGAACTAAATTCAGGACGGTCTCATAAATAAAGAGAAATATTAGAGAAAATTTGCAGGAAAGCCAGGAACACGCACACAGAAAAGCGACGCCCAATGTGGGACACAAAAGTAAAACGTAGAGTAATGATGGAATTAACGAAAACTCTCATCGATATAAATATATCAATTTTTTATTATGAAAATTAAATGGTTTTATATTAAGGGCGGTGCCGAGGTGATCGGCAGGCCCTGCTCTACCATATGCGTAGACTGTGGATTTGAAAAAAAGTTGTAGTTGTTTGTAGGGGACCGAAATTTCCTACCTAACTGAACAACACGTTCCTTAAAAAAAAAAATAAAAAAAACCTTAAGGTAAAATTTAAAAACGTTCCAGTTCTTGTTTCTTGTTTTATAACGGTACCACGCACCTATTCAGTTGTCCATTTCGATTTCATTGATTAGACAAAATCATACCGACCCCACATTGGGCGCTGAATATTCAGGATTTTTAGACCATTTTCACTGACGAAGGATTGGAAAAAGCCTCAAGGTACATTTACGTATCTTTAAGGTGAGGTCTACAACGGTTTCGGTTTTTGTGTCCCGTGCCTAATGGAACCGCGCGCCTATTCGATTGTACATTTTATGTTCTTTGACTAGATAACATTACATCGACCCCACGTTGGGCGCCGAAATTTTTTAAACTTTTCGACCATTTTGTGACTAAAATACTGTTTTTTATTAATATAAAACATTCGATAGTTTCTTAAATTTAAATTTGCGAGACAACGTCGCGTCGTGCACTTTAACTTTATGTTCCAAAAGTTAGCATCATGAAAATTTTTGCAGCAATTACTCGTTAAGAGTGAGTATAGTTTCGAGAACGCGTTATGTTGTAGGCAGCTTTTACACGTTAGGATACTAAACTACATGTTTCAATGTAATGTAATAGTAATGTAGAGAATCCTTCATGGAAGCCGTAGAAAGTACTTTTTGCAGTAAATGTGATTTTTAATAAATCTGCTTCTGCGCTCTATGATGGCATATTCCCAGAATATTCCATATTAATACGGTATAATGTACCTACAAGTATAATCAACATCCAACCTTGAGAATCTCATAGCCGTGGCCTAATGTTGTTTACGTGCTTAAAAATAAACTCCTGTAGTGCACAAAAAGCTCACTTCATGTTTTGCAAAACTACATTTTAAAAAGTCCTCAGTCAATTTTAAACTAAAACAGAGCAGACAGAGACACAAACAGACAGAGCATCTTATGTTGCTTCAAGAAAAATATGGGTCTTCTCAAAATGACTTTCGTTTTCAATATGACACTTGCTGCACTCATCTTGCATGAAATTTTCCTTAGTCGCCGTCATCCATGACAAGAAACTGTTCTTATGTCCGTACATTACTACACGTATTTCTACCACACTGTTCCACAACTTATATTTCATAAAATATTCTGTATATAACTAGAACATCACGAAAGAGTTTTAAAGATGCTGCTGGCTTTTGTTTACTTAAAACAAGATACCTACTCGTATACTGGAAAATGTCAGGGAAGAGTATCTGAGATCTGAGAACTTGACCGTGAGTCAAGTGTAAGTTTAAGTTAATGAATTGTTCTTCTTAACTTAACTCGGTTCTTTCTTCTTCGTCGGCAACTTTTTTCTTCATTGCTTGTTGTTATTAATTTATCATTGAGACAGAAACGTGATGTGCAGAAAATTTGTTGCAGCAGCTTCCACTTTAAATAAATATTGAAAATGCGAGGTGTGAATGGTTGTTGCAACTTGCACCACTATAATATTCGTATGAATGAAAAGTCAACATTGACATCCAGTAGTGGCAAAGCAAAGTTATTAATTATTTGTTTCTTTAAGGATGCGAAGGATACGCGACTAGACTATAGACTATGAGACTTATACTACCTTGAACTGTGCGTAGGAGGCATACAATGAATAGTGCAATTGCGTTAAAGCAATCAGGGGGAAAAAGGAATAAATTTTGTTATTTATCATTGTTTTGCTGATGGTTTTTGTAGAAGTTGAGAACTGCTTATGAGTTTATATATTTACAGTATTTCATGGAATGTACATATTTTTCTCAGACAGATTTAGTAAAAACCCAGCAAACTGAAACGCAATTTGACTTCAACGTTATTGTTAATTCACTTAATTTTTTTTTCATTTTCAATTTAGGTCTTCGATAACATTGCAATCATAATGTACTCGTATTATTTGTAAGTCTCCTTCGTTGATTAGACCGTATGCATCGCACTGACATTATTTAACCCTTATTATTTAATCCTTAGACAAACATGATGTCAAAATGAAACCGGAATATAGAGGGCTACGCCCGCAATCCGAGGGTTTTGTAGCAAGCGCTTATTTTGGTATATAAATATCGGCTCGTTGCTCTTCTTGATACCACTCAGGTGGACAAAAAAAAACATAATAAAACTGTCTTACCCACTTACATTTTACATGCCAATTCATATTACGTGATTGTAACGAAACTTAGAACATATTATTGCCTAAGGTGTTGGTTATCGTTGGCCATCAGTACTTTTGACCTCGAACGTGTTTAAGGCATACAGAGGTGTGCTAACTGTAACTACAGAAATAAACTATTACTTACCTATTCTGAGAAGATATACAGATTCCATTATTTTCCATTTTATATGCTATTCGGAGCCCACCTTCCTGTACGTTTTCATAATTCTAACAGTCTCGAGATGCCAGGGGGGGGGGGGGGCAAATTACGAACTAAAATTTTTTCCTCCCCCACTATTCCCCTTTCTACAAATTTCAAGAAAATGCGAAAAAATGGAATGTACTCAACATTACCTTTCTCACGACACCTCACTTGCCTATACCAGTCGAAAAAAAAAAATGTTGAGCTTAATTTCGCCTCTATGTGGACCCCTTCCCCCTTCCACTCGGTAAAGTTTGCCAATTACGACGTAGCGCCCCCAACTAATCTTCACCCTTTCAAAAATGATTAATTATTTTAAATAACTGCAATTCGCACTACGAAAAACAACATGAAAGTAGTACTCACACCTACATATGAGGCCGGTAGGTGTAATTTTTGTGTGGATAGTGTCAAAATGCCTAATTTTAAATGAGTGTTCTATTATTAAATATTATGTGATTGTAATGAAACTTAAAGATATTATTGCCGATGATGTTGGTTATCATTGGCCATCAATATTTTTGACCTCGGCTGTGCTTAAGGCGTGTAGGGGTATGCTAACTGCAACTATAGAAATGTACTATTATTAACCTTTTTTGTTGAGATATCAAAATTCTACGATTTTCGGTTTTCTACACTAGTAAAATGCCGCCTTTCTGCAAATTTTCATATTTCTAAGTATAACGGTATCGAAATGCGAGGGGGGGGGGACAAACTCGGATCACATATTTTCCCCTCTATCTCTTTTCCCCTTTTTTCAAATTTGATGAAAATACCGGAAATGAAATGTACTCGGTGTTACCTTTCTCATGATACCCCACTTGCCTATACCAGATGAAAAAAAAATTTTGACCTTCATTTCCCCTCTAAGGGGACATCCCCTTAAAGTAAGCCTATTACAACGAATCGCTTTCTCCGGCGAATTATAATAATTCTACATACTCCCACAAAATTTCATGTATGTAGCTTCAGCCGTTCGTGAGATATTTCATGGACAGACGGACAGACATTTGACCGATTTCATAAGGGTTTTGTTTTTAATACAAAACCCTAATTACAGTAAAAAATGTACTGGAGACGCTACTCTTCTCAGTAGAGTCGAAGTATGAATTGCAGATCGAATTTAATTGAATATTGTAGCCATTAATTAATTCATTCCGAGTATTCGCAACAGTCACCGTCAACGTTAGTCACCGTGCATTACTACGATTTCATGACAATTATCAAGTTTATATCTCTTTTTCTAATAATAATAACCTTCATCAAGCTAATACATGTCATGCTCGTAACCTTTCCTCGTGTTTATCTCTGATTTTTTGTACTCAGCGAGTATGTTGTTCTTTTCACACCAGTGATTCTGACAAAAAAAAGTTTCTTGTCGCTCAATAATATCTAGATACTCGGTATGTTTTGTACGAACGATTCCATTCAAACCGGCTAATGCATACGGTTCTGATATGTGTAATCAAATTACTAGTCTTACGATTAGTATTTTTTTGTTAATTTTCATACAAAAAAGAATTATATAACGTGTGTGCCATCCGGGTAATATAACCCCACTAATAGAACGTTATTGCAATTCATTTCTAATTGTTGGGGTCTGTATTTTCTCTATGATTTTCGTTATCCTCTTTGAAATCAGCTGACTGACCATTCAAATAGGAAAAATTCGATGTCGCTGAGTTGGATGAGCAAAGTCAAGGATATTTTGGAATGTGGCACATGGTGGTGACATGGTTGGTTGGCGATTTAAATTTGATGCAGTACTGAGGTTAAATTCGATGTAAATGAGATTTTAATCTTAGCATTTAATTTCCACCCATCCAACTAATCCATAATCATAACTCACTAAGGGAACCTCAATGAGGTCAGTGGATTAAACCTAAGAACCTTTTTAAAATAAAAGTGTGTGGGTATGGAATTGTTTAGCTAGCGAAGCATCAAACTTAACCCCTAGTGGTATACAAGCACGTCAACTACTCATAAGCGGCTTAGTTGACGTTTTGTTAACATAGCATTTACATAACTGATTGTGGAAGACGCGTGTTGCTGGCATACACCTCCTGCTATTTAGCCGCACGGCGGGATCCGAATCCACGAAAAAACTGTATGAGGACACATTAAACTGACATCTCAACGCCTTCCCCGTCAAACACATACAGTAGCATTTATATATTACAATATATCGCAACTTTCCTGGATATATCCGATTTCCATAGCTTGGGCAAGAATTTCGACGGTACAAAAATTATGAGCTAGTCTAGCGGTGTTGGATATACTGAGATGTCAACACAAGAAATTTCTTGTGTCCTGAATCCATTAGATCCAACACACAAGACAGTGAAAACATTGTATCCATATTTTGGTGTGCCGATTTAATATTCTCATCTTAAAATCCAAAGAATAGAACTCTCCTCTTATGACTGAAAATCGGTAGTCGTCAGACTAGTCGGCGAGTCCTGTACCACCAGTGCCGGCCTTAGCCATTTTACGCCTTGTTTAATTAATAGAAAATTGCTCGTAATATTCTAGCGAAGGCCTTGAAAATACATGATAGGCTTAACTCAGGAAACTCCGAAATGTCTACTTCGTAAAGTTGTTAATCGCCTTGACCCCTCCAGGGGCATGGGTGCGTCGACATCTCTTGCATTTCTATGCCTTGTTGACGTTTCGACAGTATATCAACGCAATTTGAGATCTGTATGATTCTATCTCGTCCATGAAACTGGAATGGGATCAAATATCGTTGGTCACAACACGCTTAAACCTAAATCTTAACACATTTTAAGGCTTTTTTTTGGACCCATATCAATGGAAATTTTTAGTAGAAAACAAGTCGCTAGCTTTATTTTGTCGTAAGCTATCGCTTGTTTTAAGTGTCATCTCTAGGGGAGGTAGGGTTTCCTTAGGTCGGATCTAACCCGTCTTTAATGCCAACTAACTCAATCTCACTTCAAACATTTGACAAAAATTTCAAGCTGCTGGCTTCATTGTATCAAAAGTAATCGCTTATTCGAAGTTTCATTTGAAGGGGAGGTAGGAGTTCCTTGGGTCGGATCTTGCCCATTTTCAGTGCTAACTAATAAGACCTTACTACCAACATTCTACCAAATTTTCAACCTGCTAGTGTCATTCTATCGAAAGTTATCGTAATTAAAATTATATTTAATTTTTTGAATTTTGTAGGGGAGGTAGGCGTTCCTTTGATCTGATTATGCCCAACTTCCCAAAACCTAAGCAGCTTCTCACCCCAGGGTTACATGCCAAAAATCAGACGTCTACGTCAATTGGTTCAAGAGTTATGGACAAAAAACCTGAAAAGTAGGGTAGTACGGGGCTCTTTGTAAGAAAATTACCGTTAGTTTTCAACTGATCGATTTTATTTTTCCAGGGGAGTATAAGATTACCAACACGAGCAATCTACCAAAGCTAGAGGTTTTCATGTTTATTTAATCGGGAGTTATAAATACATTTAATTATTTTACATATGTAGGGGAGGTAGGCGTTCTCTTGGCCTGATCATGCCCATTTTCAATACCAATCAACTAGATCATACTTGCAACATCTAGTCAAAATTTCAAGGCTCTAGCTTCATTGTATCGAAAGTTATCGTGCGAACGGACAGACAGACGGACAGACAGACGGACAGACGGACAGACAGACAGACATGGCTTAATCGAATCAGGAGGTGACCCTGATCATTTATATATAAACATTGCTATACCTCCGGAGCCTCCTTTAAGGTGTTACATATTTCCGTCGTGACAAAAACAATATACCCTATACTAAAAGTCTAGGGTATAATATACTAAAAGTCTAGGGTATAAATATGAAAATATTCGGCGCCCAATGTTGGGTCAGTGTGATTTTATCTGGTCAATGAAACCGAAACTGGCATTCAAGTTGGAATCTTAAGGCTGTTCTAAGGCATCCTTGAGCTTTTCTAGGGCTTTCCTAAGCTACCTTATGGCTTTTTAATGCCCTACGTCATTGAAAACTGAAGAAATTAGCAAAAAAGTGTGATCTTATCTCGTCGACGAAAACGTAATGGGCAATCGAATACCGTTGATGTCAAAAGACGCAAATGACAGATATTGTCCGAAGATATTCGGCGCCCAATGTGAGGTCGGTGGCATTTTCCCAAGTCAATAAAACCAAAATGACAATCGAACTGGCTGGAAGTAGTTCTTAAACTAATCATGAACTTTATTAAAGAGCATATGCCCCAGATCAAATGGAGTAAGTATAGGGTCTGATTGGATTAGTTCGTGATAATGACTTAAGCAATAGAGTCGTTGGTGATTTCAGCTCTCCCAGGTCTGAATCGACAGATTGTGAAAGTATTGGGAGTCTTTACTCGAGGAAGGAATATCGACGGAATCAGCTCTCGACAAGTTGTCGGCGACGGTGCTCTAGCGAACTCGAACACTAAAGAAAAATACGGAATTTTATAACTGCTGCATTCGAACACGAACTGGCTTTGACCTCCTCTGTATTCATTTCTAGGCTAAGTATATATTTTCCCCTTTTCATTGACACTTGGTAATTCCTCTCACGCATAAACACTTATTATTGCATTCCTATCGAAAAGCTGAAAAATACATATATGTATGGCCCAATCCACTTCATCAAACTGATCACAGATACACTGCATTCCTGCTTTGTATCTAAACGACTTACCGACTAATAGAAAAAGTGCCGTCACCAACCAACGGCATGATCCTCATAATTCCACCTGACCACCGGTTAATTCCATTAGTCACACAGTAGCGCTCTGTATAGCAGTTTCTAACAAAACGAAAACCACCACAAAAAAATAAAATATAAGAAAAAGGATGTTGCATCCAAAAAAAGATTCGAAGAGCCTTTACATTCATAGAAGGAACCTGTCAAATTCTCAAGCGGGGCTACTGAGACTGCCTTTCATTTTCTCTTAGTAATGTTATTCTGCACTATGTCTACTATAGATACTTTCGCATCAGAACGGGTATCCGAACTGTCCGTTCTGATCTAGAATCAGAATACGCGTGTACCTCGTATTGGCATAAGAGCACTGGTCAACATTCTGCTGCGTTACGTTCTGATGGTGATCGATGACGTAGCCTGTTTGTCGCAGTATGCGCTCAGAATAATTGATATTGAAATAATTAGAATATTCCACTTTGGAGGACAGTCTACATCGTAAAATATTTCAAATATACGAGTATTGTTCAGCAAATTTCTCCGTATTGATATTTTTTTTCTACGCACCAGATTTTATGTTTGAAGTACAAGAGTCTTTTTGATGTCGGCTGTCGGCATCTCTTTTTTTTAATAAATATGATTAATAAATAATACGTAACAATCTTAAAACGATAATCGTCTAGCGGCCTCGATTCTACCTTAATGGACTATCTGACGAGAATTCTAAATTATCCGGTATAATGAACTACTGCTACATACTTATTCATAATGATCATCTGGGAAGAAGACTTTGCACCTGAATTAATAAACTGTTGTAACGTACATAAGCGTTCAGTTGATTGTGGATGCGAGTTGCGAATAGAGTAGTTTGCCCTTCGCTAAAGATTTTAGTTGCTTCCGGAATATTAGTCGCACCGCACCCAACCCGTCAATATGGTGTTTTCTTTCTCTTTCAATCTAACCGCTCTAGCTACCTTAGGACTATGCCTGGCCGGGTCTAGGGTAGATCCACTTTATAACCTACCCTTATTATCTACGAATACTCACCATTTTTTTTTTGTGCTTTCAGATATATCTATCACAGTTTGGATACCTGCCTGCCTCAGCCCGAAATCCATCAAACGGTGGATTGCTCGATCAACACACATGGGAGAAAGCTATTATGGATTTCCAAGAGTTTGCTGGTCTTAATGTTACCGGCGAATTGGATCCAGAAACTCGCGATCTTATGTCAAAGCCGCGATGTGGCGTGAAAGATAAGGTCGGTTTCGGTGATTCCCGATCGAAACGATTCGCCCTGCAAGGAAGCAGATGGAAGGTGAAAAATTTGACTTATAGAATCTCAAAGTATCCGAAACGGTTAAAACGAGCTGACGTGGATGCTGAATTGGGACGAGCATTTGCTGTGTGGAGTGAATATACGGATCTGACATTTACGCCGAAATCATCCAATCCAGTTCATATTGAAATTAGGTAAGTTCATAAAAATATATGCGGGTACACCACAACGGACCCCTTCGTGGGTGACGAAACAAGCTCAAGAACTTTTGTGTTTTGGCTTTATCCTGAAATTTGTTGGGTGGGAGTCATTGCTAAATGGCTTTGTTGACTGATTAGCAACCCTTTTTTCTTAAAAAAAAAAAAACTAAACAAATAAAAAATTAGAAACATGCGCTCATGCGTGAAAAATGGGAGCTGGGTTTAATTAACTCTTTAGGAAGTTCTTTTTCAAACTGGATTCCTTAATCCGTAATAATAACCTGGCAATATCGAAAGGATACCAAGTAATTTCTATTTACCTAATCTATCGGCGATGGTGAATGCACGTGAGTTGGAAATGGGAAATGCTTCAGGACAACCAGTGAATCGGTCGATAATTATCAAGCTTCACCCGAAATTTTCTTATAAAAGAAGTGGGCCAACAATATCCAAAATGCTGCTAAACTTCACCCAGCTCAGAACATAAGATCTTATCGCAGATTGAGTTTGTCGAATAATCCGCGCCTGCCCCAAGACAGACATTGATCACCCCAGAAATTAGCATCCGATGACCGATGTGCAAATAAACTCTAAACTTGTAAAACTAGAATGTCAAAGTTCATGAATTTTGTCAAACAACATATGACCCATCCAAATGATATCCAGTGTACATGATAGTGAATCTGAGCCCAAGAGCCGTGAGGCCTCGGTCGCTACTCTGCAATGCTTGCCTCTAGAGATCAGGGGTTAATTTCTCTGGCGTGTTAATAAAGAACAAGAAAAAAAACTGCCTGTGGGTAAATGCTTTTCGATCTCCCACAGAGTGTTCTAAGCTTGTCACTAAAAGACAGTTAAACGGATAGGATATGTATGCTAGTAACTATAGCATCCGAAATATGCGACCAAAACGTCAAGTAGCATTACTATGCTAGAGATGTTGACGCGTTCATGCCCCTGCAGGTGTCAAAACAATTTACTTTAAACTAATCTGAGCTGGATCGCTTAGCTGATCCTGCCCAAAAAAATTCAACCTTCATATATTTATTAATATTGAACCCTTTTTCCCTCCCCTCCAGATTTGAAGAAAATGAACACGGAGACGGAGATCCATTTGACGGCGTCGGTGGCACTTTGGCGCATGCCTATTTCCCAGTCTACGGTGGTGATGCACATTTTGACGATGCCGAACTTTGGACAATTGGTAGTCCGCGTGGTACAAATTTGTTCCAAGTTGCCGCCCACGAATTCGGCCACTCGCTAGGCTTGAGTCATTCTGATGTACGATCGGCACTAATGGCACCATTTTATCGAGGATATGATCCGGTTTTTAAATTAGACTCCGACGATGTATTTGCCATACAGGCGCTGTATGGTAAGAAGACTACGCGCGGTTCAAGCTATCCAACACCGGCGACGACAAAAAAGCCCGCATTCGTCCCCCGCGGGGACGATAATGAATTATGTAAAGATCCACGTATTGACGCGATCTTCAATACGGCCGAAGGTCTGACATATGCCTTCAAGGGTGACAAATACTACAGGCTGACCGAGAACGCAATTGCCGAAGGCTATCCAAAACTGATTTCGGAAGGATGGCCGGGTTTGGAAGGTAGGCTTTTCCGTTTTGGCTATTTCTTTCTAAAAATTTGTGGCTGACCCATTTTCTGTATATTCTTTAAACAGGCGACATCGATGCAGCATTCACATACAAAAATGGCAAAACATATTTCTTCAAGGGCACAAAATATTGGCGATACTATGGACGACAAATGGACGGTGAATATCCCAAAGAAATTAGTGACGGATTTGTTGGAATTCCCGATCATATTGATGCCGCTATGGTATGGAGTGGCAATGGAAAAATTTACTTTTACAAGGGCACAAAATTCTGGAGATTCGATCCATTGAAACGACCACCAGTGAAACAAACATACCCTAAACCAATTACAAATTGGGAGGGTCTGCCAAATAATTTAGATGCTGCTTTACAATATACCAATGGTTATACATATTTCTTTAAGGGTGATAAATACTATCGGTTTAACGATAGAACATTTTCGGTAAGTTTCAATGGCCTGTGACTCAATCGAATGAGATTATTAATCATCTGGTGTTTTTTTAGGTTGACGAAGTAAATCCACCATTCCCCCGACCAACAGCCTACTGGTGGTTCGGATGTCGAAATGTACCATCAACATTTGGTCCACTAGGTAACGTAGTTGCTGAAGAACATCACCTACCAAATCATAGCCATTCTGATATTGATGATATTGTATTCGATGCAGGTGAGTGAGACCGGCCAAACATTTTTTTTTTAATTTGTCTATAGATACATACGAATTGAGAATCTCATTAGCTTTAAAATTATTGATTCGGATAAAAGAAAACAGAAAACGAAAAACATTTTTATGGGAATAATAAGAAAAGTTTATATTAAAGAATAATTTTCTTATTAAATTTGCAGACATCTTATAAAACTACTACTACAAGTACTTCAAAATATAGTTACAAAAAAAAACCTAGCTCAGGACTGTAGTGAACTGCAGATCGATTTATAGAACTGATCTATTCTGAGGCCTCCCCTATTGTTGGGAATGCCAATAAGAAATCTTTTTTTTTAATTATTCAGTACATATTGAGCTAGTAGATCGTCTGATCTTCCAGCGCTCGAATAATTGCCCGTGATAAAAGTATCTTGTTTATAATTACTTCAATGCAAAAACAAACAATAATTTAAACATAAATTGAAACACATTCGTAGTGATTATTGCAACACTAATTTTGATTTTATGTAGTGTCATTATAATTAAACTTACTGTACTATATGGAGGACACATTTTATCTGTGTATCTTCCTATAGACTATAAATGTATGTTCATGTGCCGTAGTATAGAATTTTCACCTGACCGATAATTCTACACTGTCTTAATGTTTATGTCCTTGCGATAAATAGAGAACAGCTTTTATCAGTTTTGTCTGTGACACGAAGAAAATTTTGTGTAATTGCAATCTAATTTAATTCGTTTAATTTTTTATGTGTAGCTTTAAGAATATGTTATGCCATCGATTATCTTTAGTTTGCACTATTTATGAATAAAGCAAAAAGACACATTTTTTGTATCTTTTGTTTATATTATATGTATGCTGGCACTTTTCTTTTCTTTCTCCGTTTCCTGTCATCTCATTTTATTTAAAGGCTTCTCATCTTTGTTCATTGCTTCTTTTTGGTGCAGCTTTTAGTGAAGTAGGCGGTCCGTTGTTTGGTGATGGCTTTGAAATTTTGGGTTTATTATAGGGAAGTACTAGACATTATTGTTAAAAAAAATGTCGGTACCTATTGTTCGTTCAAATCGTCAAAGTACTTGCATTAAGAATAACTTCACGTGCCTACCATACTTTTAAACTCAAACATTATCCGTACTCATAAAAGACATATTTTGAAAACAATTCTTAATATGGTTCGAAGACATAAGAGGTAGCACGATAAAATCTGAAGAACGATGGCTCAAGATGAATTTTTAGTTCAAGGAGTGATTAAAAAAATATTTAAAAAGGAAAATCGAATTCGGAAAATATAAATACAAACTGGAAAACCAATTAAACAAACCATCAACTGAAGCTGTCATGTCGGTGCAAACGGGACGTTCGTTGAATTTGTCAATTTGGATTAAATTATCGATCGAACGTAATTTGTATTTTTGTTTTGTTTGCGGGAATATTAGATAAAAGGAGCCTATCTGTGATAGCATAATCGTCAATGCAAACAAGGGGTTAGTGGGTTAGTTACATTGGTGACCTTTTCTTTCCAGTCATATAATCTGTAACATTTCGTACCTACTATACGGCGGGTGAGATTTCCATATTCTTGCCGGCCTATTGGCTACCTAATGATGTTTGTCATGTCACGGTATTAACTCTAGGCGCGTTCCTTTGTGAATCTTAACCCGTCCAGGTTAAAGAAATAACACGCTCTATGACAACAACATTTACCAATATGGGTTGACGTTGTATCCTGACTTTGATGGAACTTAAATCTCGGCTACATCTAGCGGTTGCACTTAGAAGTTCATTCGTTCCACTCTGT
Source organism: Chloromyia formosa (assembly GCA_964017055.1). Lineage (NCBI taxonomy): Eukaryota > Metazoa > Arthropoda > Insecta > Diptera > Stratiomyidae > Chloromyia > Chloromyia formosa. The sequence continues at coordinate 11,326,355 of OZ024818.1, read as the reverse complement.
TTTCGCCTCATTTCACCTCAATCGGATTCCAAATTTTTCTGATTGGAAAAATGGTTTCCGTTGAAATATTTAGAAACTATTCGGAGTCAATTAGTTTCTTTTATCACAGCTGCATTTGACAAGCTTAACGCTTGGCCTTGATATATTAGAATGAAGTTTATTTTTTTCCAACATTGAGATTAGACAATCATCTATAATCCAAACCTTATCTGAGGCAAAATCTGTATCAAAAAAATGAAAATCTATATAGGTCACCTACGTCATTTGTTGCGCAATAAGTTCGCCTAAACTACACTTGACCGGGATAATTGCAAAAGAACGCACCTTGTTGAATCAGAAAATGACAGCAAGAAACACATCATCCACATGCTGAAATTCTGCGGAATTTTTTCTTCGATTGGCCAACAGTTTTTATTATCTGATTCACTAACCATTAGTTGTAAATGATTTTACGATTTTGCTTCTGGTAATTGTTTATAGGCAAGACAAACTGTATGAACATCAACAATGGCTCTAGTAGACTGTATGTATTATCGGTCTAGAAAATATCGCATCAAAACAAAAATGAACAATCGCTCAAACATTTTTTATGAGTTTTGAACGGTTATTTTATATCTCAAATTTAAGGCGATTATTTCAAATGAACAATCGCCCCACACTTGATTTTTATAAAGACGCAAAATTGCCCCACATTTGCTACTTCATAGAAATCATTTCTATATTCGTACTGTCATTGAGATTTCCCATGGCGAGTTAGCCCCGCTTATTCACGCCTTCCAAAGCACTATAGTGTTCTCCAGGCGGAAGTCACGGAAATTGCTGCCGCTCTGAAGTGGCTCTTACGACATGTCTATCGAAGCTGCGGAAACGAAGAAGAGAAGGAGAGCATTTCGCATCTTCTATACGACTATCCCGCACTGTCAAGAAGAAGAGAGGCACACCTTGGGGAATTCTTCTTTGCGCATCTGAAGAGCGGAACTCGCGGATATAGAAGTTAGCCGGCTTCATTTTTAATTGCCTTGGCCCCTCCAGGAGCATGGGCGCGTCAACAGTACTACAATATAATTCTCATGTCGTTCCGCGCTTGTCAGTAAAAGACGGTTCGGAACCATCCGTAAAGTATGCTATTGAAACGTCAACAAGGCATAGAAATGCAGGATATGTTGACGCGGGGGGGGGGGGGGGGATCGAGGCAACTAACACTCATTCCTGCTTTAGGCAGTACTAACCATTAATATCCAGTCTATGGAAATTTCCGCTTTTGGCAGTACGAACAAATATCCCAGAGTAGATTTCGGCTTTAGGTAGTATGAGCTCACGGGAATTCCAGTTTTAAGTTTCTCGTTAGTCTGTATCAAAATTTGGGGAAATTTTTCGACTGTTTAGAAAAAAATATGGGGCGACAGTTTATACATTTTTCGGGCAATTGTTTGTATTTGGAACAAAAATTTTATATGAACTGTCATGAAAAATTAGGGCGGTTGTTCATTTTCGTAAACCGGCACCAGTAAGTAAAAAGTGTCGTCTGTTTTTCATTATTATTTTTTTATATTAACTTTTATTTAGCCGACTAATTTAACTATTCTGACATTTATTTAACGATTGCATGTTTCTGCTAGTAGAATTTGTGCATATTTTAGTATTTGATTTTATAACACCATCTAACAATTAAATTCATTAACACCGTTGTACGTCCTCGTAATTTTACTTGTTGCTATTAGTGGCAGCAAAGTTCTTACAAACAAGATCAAATGAGAATTATACTGTACATAGGTACATTTTAAGAGATGACAATAAAAACATTTAACTAATTTCTTATTTTATCAAATGTTTCTATACAGTCTCAATAATTTACTATAAATCGCATTAAAAACAATTAAATCCAGCATTGAAGACACATTTTAAAATAAACGGAAGGGAGCTTTTATTGACAATATTGGTCGGTTTCACTAACAAACATAATATCTTTTTCAGATGAAATTAATGAAATGTTTAAAAATGGAATTTCGAATATTCTTTCGAATACAAGAGCATTTCGAATATACGTAGCATCAATATTAGAAATTTTCATTTCACCTAGATTATAAAAATATTTATTACGCCATTTTCACGTATTCAGTATTATACTGTATCAATTCATTATTCTTTTGGAAAACCTTTTTTTACCAACACATTACCTTTTTCTTCGAGAGCACGACATTACCCTCTTTATATTTTCCACACAATATTTACACCAGTTTGCATGACTTTAGTTTGTAAATATTTAAAAAAGCATGTTTTGGAAGGGTTTTGTATGTGCTAAATATATTTTGTGTTAACCAATACATTAATTGCGTACATATACATACATATATAATTAGAGTTATTTATAATAACGGTTGCCTATTACTATTACTTTTAAATAATAGTAATAATTGTTCCAAAGTTTGATTAACATTGTTTAGCAAACAAAAATGTTAAGATAAGTTCAGACCCCGTCGTTACTTTTGTATTCGTATATTAATTATTGGCAAAACAACGAGTGCTTGCAATTAGCTTCTTCTTTACTCATATACATAATGATTAGATATGTAGGTTCTTAATATGCGCATTAATGTGTACTGCAGTGTAGCCGACGTACAAAAAAACGTTCCGGGTTAACTACACAGATTAGTGTCACCATACACTGTCGAACTCGAACTCGAATCTGGTACAAATGTCCTCTGACACACACACTTCACAGATGTGAAGAAAAACGGTCCGGTTCGAGTTCGACAGTGTATGGTAACATTAAAGTGTCGAAAGTTCAGTGGGCCCCTACCGTAATTTTATCTTTTATCCTTTTTTATTGTATTCGCGAGATTAGTAATAAAGAGCATATCCGGAAAAATATCTAAGATATGGTCACGAATAAACGTAAGGTTAAAAGTCAAAGTCAATTATGAGAATTCTACATCTTCAGAACAAATTCGCTACCTTAGCGATTCAAGTGACATTCTTTGACATTACGGAGCGCGTATTTAAAAAAAAGGCCAGAAGACATCGAGACGGTTTTCAGTGCTTAAATGACCAAAAACCCGTATCCATCTGGTCCCCTCAAAACCAGTAAGGCTATTATGTATCTCAAAATTGTTAACTTGCTACTTTCAATTTTCAATTTATAAAGTCACTCAAAGTCAAAATTTGAGGGTCCTGAAATTCATTTTTTTTTTCTCGTTTTAAGGTTTAGTCTAACAAATCACAAACCTTTACAGTTCACTCTGAAACTATAACAACAATAAAATTGGTAAAAATCAATATTCGATATCTATGTAATGAAATATTGAAATTAAATTAATAAGTGTAAAGCATGGTTTAAATCGTAGAATAGGCCCATATTAATGGCAAAAAAGAAGCATTTGAATCGATTTTCTCGGCATAGATTTTTTTTCTAATCCTTGACTTCTTTTAATTTTGTTAAAACAGTTATTTATTTTCATTTTTCTAATTTATCCGAGAATATCATTCATCTGTTTTCGTTTAATTACACATGGCATGAATTTCCCGTTTTCATAACTTTAAATGTATGCACGGACAGATTGCACGTTGAATAACTTGAACTAAATCAGAGAAGACGTTTGTGTATGTATTGTAAAAAAAATGTTGTAATTGGTAATCGGAAAAAATAAAACCAAAAATGTTTGTTAACATAATAGGATATATCACTTCCCAGTTTGTATGTGTGCAAAAGCAATGGCATTTCCTACAATAGTCTGATATGTAGCCTGCACGTATTTACCGCAACTCTGCAGTATTTTTTCCAATTTATGTATAAAAAAATCAATCTATTTCTTTTAATCAGAAAGAATTATTAGTAATGAACTAAATTAATAAATGTCGCATGTTGAATGTGTATGTTTTTTTGCAGGCAACGCAACCCGAACGTAATAATTTTCTGTCTTCATAATTTATTTTTACTCGTATTCTTATAATGTGCGAATGTTTCATGAGTTTCGATTGTTATTCTTAATTTTGTGTAATTGTTCAATTAATTTGTGTCCTTTCAATTTTTATATTGAAAAGTTAACATTTAACTGAAATGTAATTGTTACTATTATATAGGAATGAAATTATTTAATTTATGCAAAGACATGTTGAAATTTTGTTTTCCTTTTGATAATTAATTTTCGGGGTTTTGTTTCTCATAAGTTTTTGCATTCAATTTTGAAGAAGAAAATTCGCACAAATTTCTCGAAAACTATATTTTGAAAACCACATATTTTCCAAGCATTACGAAAATGCAATTTCTTCAAAATTGATGCAATTTGAGAATGAGACTTTTTTTCTGTGTTTCTTTGTTTTAATTTCTTTGTGTTTGCCGAAATTCCTACCATCAATTAATTCTTGCATATCTTCTAAACAAAAAAAAACAAGGTAAATATTTCAAATATGGATCCCTCTTCCTCCAAAATTAAAATCCAATTTTTTTCCCCTGAATTTGAAAAAAAAAACTTCAGTTTTCTCCCCTACATGTTTTTCGTATTGTATAAATATTTAATATTTGATTTTGCATTATATGTTCTTTTTATGTTTACCGACAAATCAAAACAAAAAATCAAACAAAATGCGCGTACACACACAATTGCACACAAAATAGGACCAACCGTTCCCCGAACTCCGAAATATCCATGGTGTGAAATGTTTCCAACATATCCTGGTTGCTGATTTGACTGCGATACGAACGTTATTGTATTTTATTTTTTATTTTTGGTATTCTTTTACGTCTCAGTTTTATTATTTTTAGAACATGAAATATTACATGTTAAATAGAAATTACGAAAATGCGATAGTACGAGTACACTTACATACACATTTGTTGCCAAAATTTATGTTAACTGTATTATAATAAAAAAAATGTTTCGTGAAAAATAAGGACTACGTGAGAGTGAGAAAATGAAAATACGGAAATACGTGCGTGTGTAAGGACACAAATGCCATTAACATGCGAATCTTCGAATATAAGATTCGAACTATTTTACCAATTTATGAATTTAGGTATTCATGTTTTCTTGTTATTATTATAATATAATTTAAATTAAGTTAATAAGTGATGCTATTTTCAATCCTTTTTTTTACTTTATTGTTACTCTTTTTTATAATTTTAAATATTTATTATTTATTTTTATCATCTCACGTTCTCACCTGTTGGAGAATCGATTTTTTTTTCTTTCTTTTTTTATAAATATAATTTTGATTTCCTTTAATCCGAGAGCTTAGTTTTTTTTTTAATAGAAGTTTTTTCCTCGCAATATACTAATTCTCTCAGCTTGCCTCTTTTATTACTTTTTTATTGAGTTTCTTTTTGTTTGATTTTAATGTTTTGGTTTTTACTTGTTTAAAGAACAACAAAAAATAAGTACATAATCTGAAAATATGACGAAGAAGTGCTTGAAGTGATGATAAAATTTTGCATGAATTTCATGATATTGTGGATAAGTTAAACTAAACAAATGCGAATTAAAGCGAGCGAAAAAAAACCGTTCAGTATAAAAATATGATATTACTTGAATAATTAGTATAATTTGTGACTAAATCGAATTTGAAAATAATTTTGGAATATAACACAATTGGTCTATTATATAATTTATGTAAAATATAATGTTCCTCAACAATTTTATTGTGCATACTCAGATCAAAAGATATGTGAACTGGTATTTCCAGTTCAGGTACATAAATTTCCGAAACAAATAAATTAAGGTTCGAATTAAATGAATAAATTATTGGATCAAATAGATAAATTTCCGGATCAAACAAATATTTTCCATATCAAATAAATAAATAAAAAAAATCGAATCACATGAATAATATCCAGTCTAACTAACTTAACTCGAACTTTTGGAGAGGCTCGTAGCTCAGTGCGTTGAAGCGTTAATTTAATGTCATATGCTATCAATAAGCCGCGAGTTTGAATTCCGTAGTGACCATGAGCATTTAAATTTATTCCTATTTCACAGAAATTCAGTTAAGAATCTACCTATTGCAAATGGAAATTTTTCCATTTATTTTGGAAATTTATTTATTTCATTCGTCAATTTATATATTATATTTAATCCGAAAATTTATATATTTCAACCGGAAGTTTATTCCAACCGGAATTTTATTTATTTGTTCCGGAAATTTATTAATTTGGTCCGAAAATTTAAACATTTGATCTGGAAATTCATTTATTTATCTCGGAAATTTATATACTATATAACAATGCAATGCTATAATCTTAAAATTATATTTGGAAAAGGGAACGCAATTAAAACGTATGTACAATATAGTATATTGTGATACTAACAGAATATATCCACAATAGAAATTTATTGCATTATTGGACTCTCATCTCCCAATTCATTGTATAATACTTTGCATTACTATACATTCCCGTATACAGGGTGTCCCAGAAATCAACCTCAAGTCGGAAACGAGTGATAGGGCAAGTGGTGCCAGTTATCAGAAAATAATTAAAAGAAAATCTTATTCATGTACTTTTAAAATTATAGGCACCCAGAAATGATCGAAAAAATTGACACCCCGTGATGATCTTTCACGTACTGTAACTGCAAATCTTTTCTTTTCCTCGATTTTTTTTTGTGATATAAACCTGAATAACTGTTCTGTAAATGATAGCATTCAATTTAAAAATAACTGTCTCAGTTTTAAATAAAATACATAATACTTTTTTGCACAATCATTACTTCGCCGAACTTCAATTGACTGTACTAAAAAAAAATGTACCACGCTATTTTGGCAAGCATTTTTAAAAGATTGCGTATTTAGCCTGGATTCCAAAATGGTATGACACTTCGTCCTTTCAGTACCGTGATTGGCTAGTATATGCGCATAGTCAGATAGATTCTAAGATTGGCGTTAAGAGACCGAATATTATGACCTATAGCCCTATCGTCAGCCTCCGGACAGGCGACTCCGGGGCGCCGGACCAAGGCATCGCAATCGTATAAAATATGATTCAACGTGTCGTCATCCTTTCCGGTGGTCTATCAGGGATGATTGTTTAGTCAGAGGACCACAAATGGTTCTCACCTTATCCCGGTTTAACTTTAGCAGATCAGTCGATTTACTATGTTAGCAGCCTGAGATGAGAAGTTTGGCCTGCCTCAACCCTGGGTTATTATCCCAGTAGGCAGTAGCTTCACTGTGTTCCTAATTCCAAAAGGACTCTGGTTCGCAAAAGGAGGTAGCCGAAACAATTCTCTCCTGTTCGTTGCCACTGGAGCCAACATAGCCAGGAACGCAGAATAGCGTTACTATACTCGTATTAAGAGAGCTTACTTTATGTAGTAATTTTTGGCAACTACATACGATCTAAGATGTTATTACCTTCTTCAAACTTCAAAGTACAATTTAGATAAGTGCTGGACACTTTCAAAATTTGACATAAAATAATAGCGCTGCTATGCTGTCTAACAATTTGACGAAAAGTCTACACATACTCTCAATTTAGGATCTACAGATGTGAGGAAAGAAAATAAACTTGATATCTGATCACATCGACAGAAAACTGAAATCTATTGCAGCACTCCAAATAAACACAATTCTCATACGTAAATTGAATCAGCTAGTCAGTAAAAATACACTTAAGGGGTCATACTCCTACTAATTGTTAAAATTTTTCTTTTTATATTTTTAAATGATGCTTGGGAAACATTATTATAAGCTTTTGGTAGAATCCCGAAAAAAAACACTAATGTATTTCATTACATTTATACATACCAAATGAAAAATCAGATAAAAAAAACTCATAGAAATTATAATCATCTTAGACAGTTTTCGAGATAATCTCATCTATCTATGCTAAATTAAAGTTTATTATGTTAACAGCAAATTTACTCCTTATCATTTTCCCCGTAGAATGAACATTTTTTTTTTTTCAAAATATACACGAAACGTGGATTTTACTTTATAGAAAATAGAAATAAGCACAAATAATATCCTTTTCTAGATTCTATTATCTCGCAAAGATACGGATAAAATTATAACATTCTTCATGCATGTTTTATGATCTTTCATTTCGCCTTCGCAATTTTTTGGTGTTAAATACTTGGAAAAATGTTTTTCGAATCCAATTGAAAAAATAAATAACACAAAATGAGCGATGATGATGATGATTCAAGCCCATCCCATGCAAGTACGTTTTAATTCTGATCCATTTGCTTTCAAGTTGTCTATGATTTGTTTGAAGATGCAATTCAAAAGACACCCATATGTATCAGACGAATGCGAAAATATCCTTTTTCCTGACCAAAGGACTCACTCAAAACACCATCAGCAGTATTCTATTGCATTTGCCTTATGAACCCCGATCATATGATAGCCATCTTGCCTAGATATCAGTTCATTGGATCCTGCAATATCCTTTTTTCCACATCAAAGAACTCAAAATGCGTTCTCCTCAACATCTCCAGTCACATGACACTCATCTTGTCTAGATATCACTTCATTGCCAGGAATGAAAGGACTCAAAATGCCTTCAACAGTAATCTAATGCATTCACGCCAACATTCCCAGTCATATATTGTAATACTCATCTTGCCTAGATATCACTCCATTGCCAAAAATGTCCTTTTCCCCTCACCAAAGGACTCAAATTGTCATCAGTCCTTATCAAAGGACTCAAAATGCATTCAACAATAGCCTAGTGTATTCCCTCATGACTCTCAGTCATGTGATACCCATCTTGCCTAGATATCACTTCATTTTCAAGAATGTACTTTTGACCTCATTAGAGGACTCAAAATGCTAGCAGTCCTTACCAAAGGTCTCAAAATGCCTTCAACACTAATCCAATACTTTGGTCTCATCACCCAGAATCAGGAGATATACGTATCTACTAGATTTAGTTTCTGTTTCATTTCATGATCAAAGGAGTCCTTTTGTTCTGACGCACATAATATCACCGTGTGGTACTTTTAATAACCCAAGGAAGCTACGTGAAAACTTTAATTGTAATCGGACCACGGGAAATGTCTAGAGGAGCGATTTTTGAAAAGATTTAGACTAGTTACTCTGATTTGAATACAACAGTAGGTACATATGTATTTCAGTCGATGATCAAAATTACGGTCCCCGATTTATGCTCAACGTCACATACTAAATTTGGTTCAGACCAGAACACGGGAAGTGCCCAGTCAAACGAATTAACGAACAAACACCATGCATCGGACTATAATGCCCATCCAGTCCATTATAATTTTATATGGACGAGCCATAAAGATCAAAACTTTAACAATTAGTTCGAGTTTAAACTTTTCTTTGACTGGGGGTATAGAAACTTTTACATCATTTTCAACTGGGAAGCCGGGCATTTCGTGATGTATTAATTGTTTTCAACAATCCGATATTCCTACTTATTCTTTTAAGGCGAAGTAAGCCTGACTCCCTGTACCCCCAGTTTCGATGAGTCTGAATGAGAACAATAGAGATTATCGATAACCATTCACACGCTTGGCATTTACAAAAAAAAGACTCGTTTTTTACGATGGGATGGAGCTATTTTGCAAATTGAGCACAAAACCCATCGCACTGTATACAAAGTAATTAGGTTTGATTTAATGCTACGATTGTCACATATTGTCTACTCTTTTATTCTGCCTCGTTACGGCATAGATCATAGCTCCCGGAGGATAACTATGCAAAATATGAAGTTACACTTTATATGTATTCATACTCGTATACGAGTACTTTAACGCATGTCATCCCAAGTAGATGGAGAGCCAACCTTCGACTTTAATTTATCGAGTTTGCGACTTTATTTTGTAGCCAGAGTGACGATCGAAACTCCTGGTTCGCAAAGCGCAGCATTATATGCAGCTATAAGGGTTAAATTAAGACACATTCCTATCCTAGTAAAAAAAATATCCGATATTAAAAAAAACCATGAGAAAATATTGTTTTGAAAATTATGCAAAATTTTATATACACGACACTTCCAAACGAACGATAAAAGTATAACATTTATTTTTAGTTTAAACATCTCAAATGAAACAGACTACACAACAAATCAAAAAAAAAAAATAAACTACTGAAAACGTACCGTTTGTTTTTTTTAAGCATATTAACTATAAGTTTAGTATCATCGCTAGTATACATACGAAATTGGATAATAATTAATTCCAACTAACCATATTTCTTCAATCTGTCTTCTTAATTTTTCTACAGCCGATACCGACGAAAGACCTGCACATGATGAACAAAATGGTGGCAATTCCGGTGGTAGAATGTTTACCAGCATAGCAAATGTGTTCCTGCCAACAGCAATACTGATTGCCGTCACAAAAGTTTTAATTTCTTAGTCAAAATTAATTAATAAAATAACTATTACTCTATGTTATAAATGTATAAAAATATGAGAATTTTTAAAATTAAATTTATTTAAAATTTTGTATAATATGTACTGTGAATATAAGGCCAGCGAAAAATGAAACACACACACAAACCCGAATGTGAATGCGAAAATTACTTAATTATATAGAGACGAGTTTTTTGAAAAAAGAAAAACGGTAAATATATATATTTTTTTTTATTTGAAATTGATAGAGACAGTGCAGTGTCTGCAGATGTACAAGGTCCCACTATGCCACTGACACTAGGGAGAAATATAGATACATATATAAATATGTAAATTATAATAATTTTTAAATTAAATTTTCTGCATTTTCATTGTATGATAACTAAATCAGTCTCGGTAAAGTTCCAATGACCAACATTGTAATAAGACATGACACTTGAGCTCCCCAAAAGAATATCTTAAATCATCATCAACAAAATGCTCAATAAACAGAATCAAATTTATGGAATTTATTAAGTGCCTTTAGATAAAACAAAAAGCATCAGAGAAAAAACATAATTTAAAACCATGCCCTGAAAGGGACTTGAGTTATTTGTTCATTCCATGTAAAGGCAACATGTCGGTAAAAACCGTGTTGTTATTTATCGTTAGAGCAATTATTGATGACGTCCTACTTTAAACTTTTTTAAATTATTTTTCCATTTTTTCCATTTAAAATGCTTCTTATTTCTTTTTTGTTTCTTACCAGAAATCCGTATTCTAATTAAAATGGGAATGATTTCGATGAAGAGAGTATTCAAACATTAAGTTTAGGAACATTTTCGGGAATTTGATTTTTATTTTGTTTCTTCCAATTAAAATTATATTTTGCGATTACGACAGTCAATTTATTCGTGTTTTTTTTTTATGCGAAGAAAAAGTTTGTATCTTTTAAACTTTATATATATATTTTTATAATTTTCTATCATTTTTTTATGTACTTTGTCGTATTATTAAGCTTTAATATTTTTTAAACACACAAAACAAACAAAAAATAGAAACGACAAACCCAAGAGAAAAGAGTCAAAAATGCGAATATAATTCTACTTTTTAAGGATAGTAAAAAAACACAAACACTTATTAAAACTAAATGAACAAATATTTGTGAATACAACGACACGCAACAATAAGATAAATGATATCAGAAATAATTCAATATTTAACAAAAATCCATAATGATATTGACGAAAATTGTGTATGTGCTCTTTGAAAATATGTTTTTATTTTTTTTCCCGTTTTTTATAAGATCCAAATATATTTAAAAAAAATCGATAGTTATTTGTATATTACAAACAAAGATCGAAATAAAAATGTAAAATCTATTTTTAAAATCAAGTGTTTTCTTTTTCGTACCGATTTTGCCATCTATCCAACATTCGATTTTACTCACTATGGAACTAGTCTGTTCCTATGTTCCGGTTTCATTTGGTTTATATTATGATGTCAGCTATTTTCTGTCGCGTTTATTTATCATTAACATTTATATGATTGTTTATTAGTGATGGGCACTACCGAATTGGTATTGGAAAGTTATTCGTTACTTTTTAGTATCGATATCGAATTTAGCATTTTTTTCGAGAATATTGGCGAAGCTCACATGATCAAAGGTTTCTCGAATGTTAGAGTCACGGTTTCTTGGAAAAACTTTCAAAATGACGAATCTAGTGTTAAAGCAGTTCTATCCGACATAAAGAACTTATGTGCTTCCGGTTCATCAACACCCAATGAAATTAATTGTACAGATTTGAATCAACATCTTGGTGAACTTTATGATGAAATCCTACACAAACTTTGCATGATGCAATGTATCACGATGCAGAAGATCTGTCGGTCAATCAAAAGACAGTTATATGCACTATGGGCCACAACTCCAAAATTTTCCTTAAACCTACTGAAACATTGAACGTTACTGATGCAAGAATAAGGAACCAATTGAACACATTTAACGATAAAGTGGCACATACCATAAAACGTGAATAAAATTAACGTTTAAGTACTGGCTGCATTATTCGGGGATAATGATGAAATTTATCACGATGTTGGTCAATCAAAAGACACTTATTCGCACTATGGGTCACAATTCAACTAGTGGTACATTGCAGCAGGCTATATTTTTTATTAAAGATGAACGTATAAAACCATAAAGAGCTGCTGCGCTTAGCACAACGCTGATAGACTGCAGAAGGGTTCGGTCTGGTACCACAAGGAACTCTCATTACTCGACAGTCTTAATCATTAAACTAGACAGAACTTCCAATAAAACGATGGAGTTTCCCGCCATCAATATAAACCTAGTCATCCAGTTCAGTGAAGCAGTGGGATCTAAGAAATGTATTTCATCCTATTGCCAGAGTAGGACACGTGTAGAAAGAAAAAAAATGTCCCTCCTTGTCTACGTCATCGAGGCTTCTGCTGTAGTCATTATAGGGGCGGCAAAGCCTCATAGTGTGCTCCTCAACTATACAGTGCCCAGTGATGACTCCCAGCTCTGATATGTTGCTCTTTAAGCGATAATAGTTTAGCGATGCGACTGAATTCCAATCGGCGCCACAACAGTTTTGCTAAAAATATATTTTACTATTTACCCATATAGAGTTGCTCCTGTCAGTCGCTTTCAACTTTAGAGCTACTTTGGAAGCAGTGTCATCTATGTATAGGTAAGCACTGAGCGATATTGCGTGACAGTTTTTGACGTAGTCAGCCCCGTTTCAAAGGATTTAATTACAGCCTGTCTGTCAGTGAAAAATACAATGTCTCTAGCTTATATAACGTGATACCTCTGTCAGGTCAGAGCTTGAGTAAACGCCGTATCCTTAGCCGGAAAAACATTGCAGTATTCAAGAAGACTGAAAGTGAAGTTTAATTTATCAACCCCTAATCCCTCAAGGATTTTCCACTGACTGTGTGATTTTATTAGAAATGACAAGACCCTTGTCAAGCGCATTCATATTTGGTGGAGGTGTAGTCAGGACTTACTGGAATATTTGGCTTGCTCAGAGTGTCAGCGTGTTCAGAGCTTTAAGTAAACTACTGACTAGTGTCATGGAGTCGAATGATCGTATTTGACAAATGCCAAAAAATGCAGCTTAAACAGCATGTTGAAAGCAGCAGAAGTAGTTGTCCTAAGAGCAGCACACAAAGCATAGCAGATCAATCTTTGCACATCTCCAAGTAAGTTGCGGTTAGGGTATGTTATGTATGTACTAAAAAACTACTACAAAACATGAGTAAAAATCTTTTCCCTAACACTTTTCATCATTCCGCCCTTACAGTTGAACTTCCATCTGCTGATCTTTATTTTACTCAATCGTACAATAACGAAATTGTGTATGATTTTTTAAATGCTGACTATGAAGGCATCAAGAATTATCTAGATTCTATAGATTGGTCAACCTCTCTTTCTGCGTCAGATCTAGATGACACCATATCTTCCTTCTATAACATAATCTTCCACGCCATTAAAAATTATGTGCCCAAAATAAAGAAACGTAACACGCTTACTGAACCCTGGCTTGACAAAAATCTAGAACATTTAAGAAACCAAAGAAATAAACTCTACAAGGCCGTCAAAAACAACCCCAACATTAGCAATGACCTAAAGAAAAGTACGATGATCTAGCCAAAGAATTCTCTATAAAATCCCGCGAAGCATATGAGCTATATGTCAATCTGATGGGGGGAAAAATTATCAACGAGCCAAAAAAATTCTTTGACTTTGTTAATATGAAACGTAAGACTACAGGTTTTCCTGCTTCCATGTCCAGAGGGACCGCTATCTCCTCTTGTCCACAGGAAATTTGTAACTTATTTGCTGATCATTTCCAGGATAGCTTCTGCACACCTAAAACCCCGAGCTCATCCACTCCTCCCGATATCACCCTGACGTCCCTTATTGACGGAATGGTTCTCACACAGGATGAAATCGTTAGAGCTATTCAAGAACTAAGCGTCAAAAAGGGCCCGGTCCGGACTTAATCGCTCCTTATTTTGTGAAGCAGTGTGTGGACCAATTGTTACCTCCTCTTCACATGATTTTCAATAAATCGCTCCAATGGGGTGTCTTTCCGTCTTTTTGGAAATACTCCCATCTCACGCCTATCCACAAGAGCGGTGATAAGCGATCAGTCGACAACTATCGAGGCATTGCTATTCTGTCAGTAATCCCCAAACTATTTGAGAAATTGGTTTGTGATAAACTCACTCCTATCATTGACCCACTTCTCAATGAACAACAACATGGGTTTCGAAAAGGCAGATCGACTACCACCAACCTTATAATTCTAGTTTCTGGCGTCCTTTGTGAAATGGAAAAGGGAGATCAAGTTGATGCGGTCTATACAGACTTTAGCAAGGCTTTTGACAGGGTCGATCATCAAATTTTAATAGAGAAATTATGCAACTTTGGTGTAACTGGATCACTTCTCAATTGGCTCCGGTCCTACCTTCTTGATCGAACTCAGTTTGTCAAATATCAAGGTCGGATATCCAAAAGTGTATCCACGACTTCTGGGGTGCCGCAGGGTAGCCATTTCGGTCCTTTTCTCTTCAATGTCTTCATTTCCGACCTATCACAGTTATTATCGGATATCCCTCATCTTTTCTACGCTGATGACTTAAAACTGTACTGCACCATTCAAACACACTCTGATGCAGCATTTCTTCAATCCAAGCTTCTATCCCTTGAGCAGTGGTGCAATCAAAATAATCTATATCTTAACGTTAATAAATGCCAGGTGATAAGCTTTTCCCGTAAGAATAGAATTATAACTAATTCCTACCACCTTAACAATGTCGAGCTGAATAGAGTTGACCATATCAAAGACCTCGGCGTTGTCTTGGACAACAAAATGCGTTTTAACCTGCATTATGTCAGGGTGCTATCCACGGCTAACAAACAACTCGGCTTCATAAAGAGACGCGCTAGGGAGTTTAAAAATATTTGGGTCACTAAATCCTTGTATACCACACTTGTGCGGCCTCTGCTTGAATATGCTTCCGTAGTCTGGAACCCATCCGAGCTACATTGCGACAGATTCGAGTCTATTCAAAAACAATTTACTCTTTTCGCTTTGAGAGACCTTTATGACCCGCTAGATTTTCATAACCTTCCATCTTACATATACAGGCTGGGTCTTTTAAATTTAATGACTCTTTCGTCCAGAAGAACATTACTTTGTGCCTGTTTTACTTTTGACGTTATCAGCGGTGCAGTTAATGTTGATTTTCTGTCCAATAAAATCACTTTAAACGATCAACTAAGACGAACTAGACATACAACTCTGCTTAAGGAATACCAACACCTTACCGTCTATGGTTATAATGAACCCATAAATAGATGCTGTCGAACTTTCAATTCTTTTAGTATCCACTATTCTTCAGGCATTTCTAAATCTGTCTTTAAGCTTAACTTAACAAAGGCCCTCTTAACGTCCTAGTCTAACAAACAAACCTAACCAAATTTGCCGAATGTAATTAATGAATTATCGATTAATTTAATGAAATGTATAAATGGAATGTAATGTAATGTATTGAAGCCTTGTTTGGTAAATAAATAAATAAAACAGCTATGTTGAAATTCCGCCCTATAAGCAAAAACTTGGCTCATGCCATGCAACTCAATAGGCTCGACTGGAAGTATTGTACTATGTATATCATATACGTTTGAAGAGAACAAAATCTAAGAGGAACACATAGCTTAAAGAAATCCATCCTTGTCTGGTATCTTTTGTATTCGCTGTAATTTTTATAAATCATTTTCGAGTCTTTGCTCGAATAATTGGAGCACCAAGCTCTACATACCACATATTTTGGAGGGGGTACTGACCCCGTTCTGGATCCGCCACTGCACATGAGCAATCTAATTTTTAAGTATAATAAGAAGACGAATATGAAAATATTAGGCGTCCAATATGGGCTGCCAAATTCAATTTCACCATTTCATGTCGGTTGCCTTGATTCTATGATAACACCGACAACTAAAACATACTGCGCTAAAACTAAAGTGAAGGGAATTTAATACTAATGTAGGTTTACGATTAGATTTGTTCCAATCTCGTAGTGTGAATAGGTTAAGCAGCCCTGTAATAGTTGCTAAGGACATGGTTTTTAAACTGCTTTATGGCTACATAATAGATTGGTGATCAATTTTATGAATAATAATAATCATAGAACATGCATGTAAGCATTTGTGACTAATGCTTACAATACGAAAAAATAAATGGAAGGCTGGTGACGAAAGGAACATATAAAAATTACTCATTTGACTAAGCACGTACTTGTACATACGTATAACGTACGAGTATATCGACGTTCTAGTCTTTTTATCCAGAAGCCTTATTATCTTATCGTTTCTTTTTCTATATTATCGGAAACTAGCTCAATGATAAATCAGTAAAATTCAGTTAATACCATAATTTGGCAACAACAGTGGCAAATGATTTACAATGAGTATAAGTGCATGGATAGGGTTATTGGCCATACCTATAGCGGTGATACTCTTCTTCATTATAGTGAGTATAGAACAAAAAACGTCAAACGTTTGAAATTAAAGATTTTCGATTGCGATTGAGCCCAATTTCAAACAATATTGATATTTCTATTCTATTGAATAGTATTATTGTTACATGAAACTTTGGCGATGGCGTCTACAAGAGGCTTATCGAAATCACCGGAATCGACGATCAAGACAAAATTGTAAGCATTTGGTTTTATAAAGATTTCATTGTTTTTATAATGTATATATTTAAAGACTTAATCCCGATTTTAATACTGTTTTAAGCATCTGCAATCTATTCAATACCAATTGGTGTAATCGATGATGCGAATTCGATAGGTTCGCAAAAAACATATGGAAATATGCGACGTGGTTCTGGACGACCTCCATCGTACGAGGACGCAATACGTACCGAACAAAGATGATAAAAGTAATAAATACATTTCGATAAAGATGATCAATGTTATCAACGAGAGACAACAGTATCTAAACAGTTTATACAAAATAAAAGAAAAAGTGCGACAATCGGGGCACGCTTAATAGTATTAAATGTACAGTGATATTTTTAAAAGTACAGTATTATAGTTATTAGTTATTTGTTTCACAGACATAAACACAAAAGTTTGGATAAAAATTTGAACAATCAAAAATCACAATTTCAGCAAAGCTCTGAACAATTTTATATTTCGCTGATATACACATTTTATCCGTACCGATCATAAAATCTGTGGCAAAAAAAAAAATGAATAAACCCTAAAAATGATTTTTTTAAACGTTGCAGGTTGGCAGTTTCTTCTTGCCTCAGTGATCTTTTATTAAATGTTTTCAATTTCAGATGTTTATAGGAGATAGATATACCAAAAACAGCCAAAATCGGCAGAATTTAATAAGTAATAACTCGAAACGCGTTATCCGATCTTTTTGAAATTCATTGACAGAATATTAGGTAGTCCATATTTAAACAAAATTTGATAAAAACCGATTCGAATCTGAAACTGACATTTTCGATTTCTCCTCCATATGCTTTCCCGTACCGTTAACTGTCAGCTTGTGGATCTGAAAATATACCCCTCCGGATATAAAAACTATTCAAATCAAAAAAATGACAGCTGATTGCACATACATATTTCACCGTAGGGGAAAGCATATGCAGGAGAAATCGAAAAAGCCAGTTCCATATCCAAATTTGAATCGGTTTTCAGGATCGCGACCAATGTAAAATATGTTTGAGGAAGATTCTCGGCCTGAAAACTATAGAAAAAAATAATTATGTATATGCGCGTACACAAACGTCATTTAATCTTTCATATTAGCGCAAGTACATTATACTACACGCGTATCTCGTAGGTAACATAGTAGTTACCTTCAATATTTTATTCTCATCTTATTCTTATCAGTTACCTTAACATTGCGATAAAAAACCATCATTCTCATTCTATCTCTCCGCTCACCTTATCTTATCACTTCAGTAGCATCAAAAACGTAGAATACCTGCACAAAACATATACAATGTAAACATACGATACATTTCAAGGATTAAAAGTAAGATTTTCAGAAAATTCTTCGTGCAAAATTTTACGTTTCTCTTTTTACACGTTTTTCTTTTTTATTTCACCTTTTCTGGACGAAGAATGGGCTAGAGAATTGATTTATTCACGCACATGTGAACGAAATTCTGATATTCAAAATGGATCTCAGTTTTTGGGAGGCTGCTTTGATATTAACACTTTCATTTATAACGGTCTGTGTGCTTGTAAGTATCTTCTCAATGGATTATAATCTTCAATTGACTTGTTGCGATTTGGAGAGTAATTGGTGT
Source organism: Chloromyia formosa (assembly GCA_964017055.1). Taxonomy (NCBI): domain Eukaryota; kingdom Metazoa; phylum Arthropoda; class Insecta; order Diptera; family Stratiomyidae; genus Chloromyia; species Chloromyia formosa. The sequence goes on along the minus strand of OZ024818.1, from coordinate 11,307,692 downwards.
GATTTCTGTTTCTGTGCGTAGTACTATTGGTGCACGTCAACATGCTGTCAGCAGACCGGACCGGATCTCGATATGGACGATTCAGTGAATTCGACGGATAGAGGTATGTGTGTGTGAATTTGTGTTAGATAAGCCTATATAGAAATTCTTATAAACATATTTCTGATAATTGGTTCTATAAATTTAATTTCTACGGTGATTTAGTTGTTTGTGTAGGTCCCTTTTAATCATTGAAAATTCGGTGATTGTCCGTCCCCTGAACTTGCCCCGCGCCCCACCCACTGTGTTCTTCCCATCTCTAATAAATTGAAACCGGCCGAACTTCCGTCGATTCGAGAACTTCAGCCTCCCACGTAAGAAAGTGTCATTTATTTTAGTTATGTTAACATCCAGGAAGTGCCTGCTGGCAACTGCATTTTCCGAAACTAGTTTATGCCAACGAAACGTCAACTGGGCCACATGGAACAGTTGACGCGCTATGCCCCACAAGGGGTTAGGGCAATTGAGTAACATTCAAAACTCGCTCGCCACTGTTGCTTTCTCCTAGAATCTCGTGTGTCGTGCATTTCAAGTGAAAGCCATCTTAAGATTTATTGTGCTAAACGCGACTAAAGGCCATTTGACACGATCCAAGTACACTTGGATCATGTACACGTATGTACTTCTAAATCACTTGGACGCTACCTGGATCATTTCAACAGTCCATCCAAGTCCACATTGACAGAGAGAAGACATCCAAGTTGAGTTGGATGGTGGTAAACTTTACCTGGATCCAAGTGGCACTTACATAGATGTAAACGAATGACGTTTGTTTGTTTATTGGAGCTAAGTACCAGTTGCATTTGCAGACATGTATTAAAAACGCGATATTCAACAAAACTCGCAACTTTTGCCGTCTTCTGGATATCAGTCGTCTTCGAAATTTGTTCAAAGTCTACTCGGTGGTCAGCCCATTTGGTCCACGTACCAATTGTGTAAACTTACTTGGACCAAGTGGACTTCGCCAATCGTATTCATTCAACATTTTTTGGCGCTATGAAATCAATATTTCCGCCCGAAAACGGCATCGCCCAATCTGTTTCTATCACAAAAAAGGCAGCTCTAGGTATATCGGTCCTTTGGGAAATACCGAAAAATGTAACAAAAATATTTTATCTTAGTCCAGCGAGGTGGAAAATTTTACTAGAAACAGCGAACCTTTCGCTCCATGGAATATCCGCCACGAGATGGAGCCGCAGAGTTGAAACTGCTCGACCGTTGTCTGAAAACCATCGCGGTAACGTCGAGTCTCTACCAAAGGCCCTCGACTTAGATTTACCATCCGAGATCCAAACGGACATTATCTTCTTCGACAAAGATTTCAAAACAAAGTTCAATTTTTTCAGTGCTACTATTTGACATCTAAATGAATTAAAGTTAGCGATGTGTTTCACGGCAAAAATCGTTTAGAGAATTTTAGCGATAGAGTTTAAGCTTAAGTGGCAGCTGGAATAGGGTCGGTGCACATCCGCGTCAAAAAGCGATCGGGACGCCGCGTCATTTTCAGTCGGATAGGAATAAATACATTGGTATTGGCAGTATTGGGACGCCGATAGCTATCGGACACCCATCGGCTTATCTCGACAGCTATCTGGGCTGCCGCTGGTTACAGCCTCTATCTGCGTCATTTTCAATCTAAATCATTTCATTAGTACATAGCTGAGAATACGCCAGTGAACATGTGCCGCCTTGTCCGCAGGTTAGTTTTTTTAAGGCCGACTGCATACACTCGAACTGAAACACAACTATGGCCACGGTGGGCAATTTTCTTCAGATTTGTGTAACGTTTCTGGAGGCATCCGCTTGAGGATCCCGTTTCCTCAAAGCTATCCTCCTCAGCTATCAAGGAGATAGGATTGAAAGTGGCGCGGCCGGCGTCCCGATTGCTTTTGACGCACATATGCAACGGCTCCTAATATCTCAAAATCTCAAAACCAAATCACCTAACATATGCGAATTTAGCGTGAAGCGTTTGAGCCATTGCCTATAGGAGTAATTTAAAGCTGCAAATTATATTAGATATATAAGTTGTAACTCTAAGATTTAACATCATCTTTTCTTCTTTTAGCACCAGCCATTTTTACGATTACCACCGTTCTAATGGGTGAAAATGGCTGTAATGGAGAACACTACAATGCCAGTTGTACGAATAGTGAATTAGTTCCTGACGATCATCCGCCATCATATGAAGATGCAGTTAGACGACCAGCGTTATAATAATCGATTTTCTTCTATTTTTAAAAAAATCTTTATTGATCAATATTCAGTTAAACAATGAATTGAAAATGTGATAAAAGTTGAAGGCATTTGATATGAATTGAATATAATTAATAAACTGCTAAACTTTTTTCAAATTTTAAGCATTGAAACAATTTTTGAATGGTTCTCGGAATTAATAAAATCAATTTGTATTACGTACCCCTTTTTGGAGAAAAATCGGTAATTACATATGCATCTTGTAAATTTTGCTGCTGTTTATCTCGTTTGTAATTGTTCCGACTGTCACTGTAGTGCATGGGATGCTTGTTGCCCAGGCTTTTGTGATGCGTTTGGATAATTTATACGAGGTTTCAATGTATGCAATGCACAGATTTGTTGTCAAGAGACCGGGAGAGATAAACACGTTTTGCTTGCTTAGTTACTGAATCCAAGTGGACGATTTATTTTGACATTTGCAGATACATGCATATTCGAAATTAATTTATTTTATTTAAGAACTCCTTTTGCCAACAGATGGTTATGTTCGTTTTTAATTTACCTGATTTTAACTGAAATGGAATATCTAATTCTTGAACAATGCATTTTACCTACTTCACCTCCGATTTTCCTGCAAATTTAAAATGTTGTTCTCCTGATGATGCTGATCAAGAATATACATAGACATATGTTGCAGGGATTTAGTGCACAACGTCAAACAACGATATTGCCCGACAAAGAATGCTTTTTTTTTGCATCGTTCACCGGCATCGATCACAACATCCCGGAAAATTTCCAATAAAATGCTGAAATTCGATACTACTCCAAACGACTAATGCAAGCACATTCATCACACTTGCAGAACTACAGAAACACCCTGTGTGTGCCCTAAATTCTTACCACCTACAGCGGAAATAGACTCAGACGCCGGACTTAACGAATTCATTTCCGTTTTATGTGGTAAGAAGCTTGAACCCAAACACGGTGTGTTTGTAGTTCCTAAAGCGGAAATTCCTTAAATGCGGTTTCAGAGCCCATTGAAAAGTCAAATAGTGCAATGCGGGTGTAGGTCTATTAGCCGGTATTTCCTAAAGTGGTTTCGGAGAAAAGCGCAACAAAATTTCACTCCTGTTTGCCGGGAAACTTCATAAAAAGACGGAATGCTCTAAATTCCTGCAACATATATGTTCCTGGTCAGCATGCCGAACTCTATAACATCCTACAATACAATTTCAGGAAAAATGAAAGTTACTCGTAAGTAGCTAAAATGGACCAAAAAATCTTAAAATTATATTTGGGAATGAAAATAAACGAAACAACTAAATATTAAACATTTGACAAAATGGCTGATGAAATGCACTTAAAATATTACTGACACAGACTGAAGATCCGTTAAATAAGAAGGCTTAACCCGTTTTCGAAATAAACACCACCTTAATGGAATTTCCCATCACAAGAAGCATAAGTTACCCGTTTTCAAAAAAAGAAAGTCAAAAGAAAAAAATATGCAACACTTTTCCGACAGAAATAGATGACTGCCGTGTGTGGCCTTGGATACAGAGCTAATTGTTTATTTGACTCGTGCGTTTTTTTTTCCTTTTATAAGTGTATGTCCTATTTCGTCTTATCCACAAAAAGCGCACCAGATATTAGAATGAGATGGGTTTGGATTCGAACTTTCCCCATTCTTTTGTTACTGAGCTGGTGAAGAGTGCATCCATTTTCAAGTCAACCTAGAAGAAAAAGGCACCAACCTCTTTAGGATCGTTACCTATTGCTCCCGAGTCGGTAGTTGCGATCTTACCACAATTGTGTTGTGGTAAATCTACCACTATACCAAAACCACTACTCCAAAATTTACAAATCTACCACATCTACCACTTTAATTTGAAAATTCACCACAATTTAAATTTTTTTTTTTTATAAAGTCATAAATTATTTTTTTTTTAATATTTATAAATATATACTTTAACTTAAGATTGTGTACACCAAAAATATATTGTTCCAATAAGTTTAAATCAATTTCCATAATATTGTAGTTATCGTTTCTGATGCTTGTATTTTGGATCTAATAATAAATTACGTTGCTTCTCCTACTACAAAAGTGTTTATTATAGTATATACAGGTACGTATTTCGGGAGGTATTTACTCTCTTCTTCAGTACTTTAACTACTAGCTAAAGTCCTGAGAAGGAAGTAAATAGCTCCCGAAATACGTATATACTGTAATAAACACTTTTGGAGTTAACTTCATTCTTTCCCAACCATAATGGACTAGAATTCACAATACAAAGCTATAGATCTGTAAGCTTTAATGTGTAAGCTATTTTGGCTTTAGAAATCGTAATTGTTCTGAAACTTTTGTGAAAAGTAACAGCTACCTTCAAGTATGTCTTAAATAATGGATGGATGACATTTTTCAAAAGATAACTCTTGAATAGTTTAAAAATGCCATAAATGATTAATAGTAGTAGCGTACACGTATTCAAACCTGAGTAAGTAAGTGAAAATATAAATTAAAAAAATATATCCGTAACGATTCATCTTGCTATATCTATTTCTGATAATGCAATTGTCGGAAAAAGTTGTGGAGTGAAGAGAGAAGCCGTGGTAAAAACCTACAACGACATTGAATAATGAAACACGAAGATACAAAAAAAAATTTACTTTTGATTCATAAATATTTTTCTGGATTTAATTAAATTACCTATAAACACACATAATCTTAAATTAAATTAAATTAAATAAAAATAAATTAAATTAAGTTAATTTGTTCGCAACATCATTCGCCTTCGAACAACAATTGCCCGACTACACTTCACTTCAAAATGCGCTCGCACGTCGCATGTTTCAGGTCGTTGCCCACTTTCAACATATTCGGGCATAAAACTACACATATTTTCTCCTTGAAAATATTCACTCACACCGGCTGAGGCTGTTGTACGGCTTCTGCATATGATGGCGGCAAATCCAAAGATGGTTCGCGTGTCGAAGGTCGTCGTGGTCTCGACGAATTTTCTAAAACTACAGTAGTTATTGAATACACCGATGGAGCTAACCGCAAAAACATGTCAGCAATTAGCCAAAGAAATGTCCTGGATTCCAGTATTACTTACATTGGTTCGAATTATTGTTCTGTCTACTCTCCAGAACACGTCTACTCCTTGTTTTCGTTCTTTGAAATACGTACTTGCACCAGTAATACTGAAAATGCATATTTTATCAAGGGCTACATTGGTGACCCGAATTTGACCTGGCTATAGGTACTTACCAGCACTAGAATTAACGATGTCACAAAGACCGCAATCATTACAATTTGCCAATAGTTCATTTTGATATTCTCTGGGACAACTTCTTATAATCATCTTGGCCTCGACGTCGTCGTCATAACTGTACGTTTGAACAACATTTGGAGAAAAAAAATGAAATTTCGATAAAACCTTTCCGGAAAGCAATCGACGAACTTTATTGATAAAATTCGATAAGATAAAGCTTGAACTGTGATTTTACACGGACTTATTCGAAAATCAGATTTAAAGAACGTCTATAACTTATACTGTAGATATGGATAAGATACGATACGACGGGTATATACCCGAAAGATATATGAGTCGTACTTCTGTAATTTGTTTGATAAGTGTGAATTGTTCGTTCCGGGGGAAGTACTAATATAATTATTTTGGTATTGGTAACAATGCATTGCATTGCTGGGTAATCTGATTGGAAGTAAGGCTGTTTTTAGACACCAGACCCACTAACCGCGTTAAACCACGCATTAAACCAGCTAGTAGACCACGCATTAGACCGCCTATTAGACCACGCATTAGACCACCCATTACACCACGCATCAGACCACCTTTAAGACCACGCATCGGACCAGCCATTTGACCACGCATTAGACCGCCTATTAGACCACGCATTAGACCACCCATTAGACCACACATTAGACCACACATTAGACCACCCATTAGACCACGCATTGAGCCACCCATTAGACCACGCATCAGACCGCCTAGGTAAAGGAGATACAATTATGAAAACGAATAGCTGCTCTGCTACGTGGTCTAATGGACGATCTAATGCGTGGTTTAATGGGCGATCTAATGCGTGGTCTAATGGGCGGTCTAGTGCGCGATCTAATGGTTGGCCTAATGGCGGGTCTGATGAGTGGTTTAATGGGGGGTCTAATCCGTGGTGTATTGCGTGGTCTAATGATGGTCTGATGCGTGGTCTAATAGATGGCCTAATGGGCGGTTTAACGCATGGTCTAATAGCTGGTCTGATGCTTGGTCTAATGGGTGGTCTAATAAGTGGTCTAGCGGCAGATCGGTCTAATATCTAAAAACACCTTAAAATATCGACTCTTCCATTAAAGTGGCTGCCGACCATATTGAGAAGGATCAACTGAATGTAATGGTTGACCGAAAGACCAGCAGAAAAGCGATCCATCGGTTTACGGATCGTCACAAAAATTGGGCAGTTCAGAATTACATACGAGTATCCGTATATGGAAAGATCAGCCTACGATAGGCACACAGTGCAATTCATCGAGCGATTACAATATTGGCCGATGGATCGGCCGTCGAATCGCTCTGTGCATGTGAGCCTACCACCTCCAGCATACAAAGCGAACTTCGAACGAATTATCAGCGAATCACTTTTGCGAGCAAAAGCTTCGCTAGTGAATTCACTAACGACTCGCCGGTAGTAACTGTGTCGTTCGAAATTTACATTCATATTCCTTACATACAATTTCACAAAATTTTAAGGTACACGATTTTTTTTTTCATGTTATTATATCGACGTCTCACTAAAAAATGAAAATATTCAAGAAATACCGGAAAAAAATAGTTTATCCTACACTTTCAGACCCCCATCAACGGGAACTTTGGTGCATTCAAATTCCACCTCAATTGAGCTAAATTTCACAACTACAAGATTTTTTTTTCCTATTATTCATTCGCAACAGTGGCGTAGATCTAGATAGGGTCACGGATTTGAGAATACAACTAAAATTCAGATACTGCTCTGCTACTACTACTACTGCTCGTGAACAATTGTATGGGCACTAGTTTTTACCTCGAACGAAACCGAATGTAGCCGGGAGTGTTTTATTACATGTTGATTTTTGGCCCGTCCTATATACTCATACAATGGACGGGCATAGGTTTATAAAAGATATTTGTAAAAGAACTTTTAGACTGCGCGCACGTTGGCACACAATCAATTGTCAACAAAAGTAGTAATAATATAAAATAATCCGAAATTGTTTATTCCCCTCCAACATACAAGCTAATCGTTAAAACTTACGGAAAATCTAAAATTAAAGACCAATGATAACGGCATTATTATCTATGTTTAATTTAAGATTGGTTAACTACGTCACTTCACTGGATATTTTCGGAATTCCGTCTGTTGATTCGCTGGCATTATTTTGGGAAACCTGTAATCGTTCTTTCATCACTTCATCGTACGAAGGCGGTAGATCCGACACACTATTCAAATTAACGTCAGCGTTTGGTTCTTGATGCTCCCCTCCGATATCCACTGTGAAAACACTAGGTCCTGTGAAGTAATTAAAATTAATTGATATATGTAAGTGTAAAAGTCACCAATAAAAAAAATATACCTTCAGAACGTATCACTCGGCGATTATCACATCTTCTTCGACTTGGCCTCCGGGCTGAATTATACACGGATGATTTGCACCAGTAATACTATGACAAACGTTTAATATTAGTTCCACTTATATAATTCAATCGTATACTCACCATAATATAGCCGGCGGATATTATGAGTACCCCTATTATGGCAATTTGCCATAGAGACATAATTATTCGGTAGAAGTTCCTCGGAATCGGATGAAATTTACACTATGTTATATGCGTTACATCCTGCCTTGTGGCAGCGTTTCAAATTGTGAAAATGCGGAACTATATTGGCAATCATTGTCTTGAAGAATTTGAGAGGACCACAGAGAAAATATTTCTATTATTATTAAAATGTCGATAAGATATCATTATAAGTGGTAGCTCAAAAGAAAATCACGACGTTTTTGAGCGTCTAAGGTAGATAATTCGTTGATTTTTGATGGGAAGAGCCATGAAGATAGCGGCTCAAGATTGTTTGAATTAATGCTGATAACAGGGCTACAGTTGCTTCCTTAAACAATGGCTTTGAACTTGTCTTAAGTGCGAGTGGTTGAGATTTCAACTAAATTGTTAAGTTTAAAATTATATAGTGTATGTTTATAAATAAAATTACTGGAGAACATTAGACGGCTCGAAAGGAAGGATCTACAAACGTTTGCGGATCTACGAATACCTAAACGAACTACCTCCAAACGGCCAATATTAGTAGCAGTTTTGTAGCTGACTCACTTCATGATTACACCATTCATAAGGTGCGTTTAGCTAGGCATCACTCTGCGTCGATCGCTGGCGACGATGAAAAAGATGCACACAAATAGTGCTCCATGCTCTGTGTGTTGATCGCTAATCGCGGACAATGTGCAACGATCGTGTGTCTAGAAAAACGCACCTATTGATTTGTACTACATAGTTTAAAGAGCATAAATTTGACGATTACACGATTCGTGTATCTGTACTCGTTTATCGTTTTCATGCAGTTTGATGATTCCTAGATAAAACCGTTAAACATTAATTCGTGATTAGGTTGTACACAGTCAGAAGAACACGCGGGAACGAAAAATTTTCATGATAACACAAATGTTGTAAACAAGCGTAATTCAAATTATAATAATGCCGCGCTTTCTACTGTATCGAATCACCCATATTCCAGTCGTTCTTTGTTTTCTTTTTTTCGAATCCATTCCTCCTCTCCTCGATGAGAAGCGGTCAAACAAAGGGTTCCACTATCATTACAAAAACTGTCGGGAGCAACATGAAGTGAAGTGTAGTCCGGATGGCGCAACGGTTAGCACGTTCGCCTTCAACGCACTGGGCCCCGGTTCGATTCCGGGGATTTACGTGTCGGACTATGAGCCCACTCAGCTGTTAAATGAGTACCCACTATGGGATAAATAACTCGGTAGAGCGTGTTGCTGATCACATACCTCTCCACAAAAAACCGTCACGATCTAGAAAATGAGATGATGTTAACTCATCTCGAGGCCGTGGTTCAAATTGGACTGTTGCGCCAGTTATTTATTTTTTAACATGAAGTGAAAGAATCCAAGCTGTCCTCCTACTTGCGAAACATTATGCTTATCCATACGAGCACATTGGTAGTCCTATCATTGAAAACACGACGATAAACTTGACACCATCAGAAAAGAACATTCTCCAGTTTTCAAGGGTGCGTTTATGTTGGAGCTTCGACAAACGATAAGAGCAGCGCTTAAAATTACCGTTTGGGGCAAGAAGGGGGTTGCTCCAAAATAAAATTATGTATATGAAAATGGCTGCAAAATATACGCAGACATACATCAAAAAATCCAAAAAAGAATCTGTTTGAAAGCTGAAAAATGAGATTTGTATTCGTTGTTTTTTTTTTTTCAAATACCCAAAAGTAATCAAAAGCGACTCCCTTCTTGCTGCAAAGCCCTCAAACTGCTTGTCGATAATTTCAACTCTACCTCTTTTTATACGACAAGTATCGCTATGAGCGCGTTTCGTTTTTAAAACGAATCAAATCAATCAATCAATTTTCCGGCCCATGTCCACACATTCTCTTGAGGATAAATTGTTTTTGGATTATCTTATCGGTTTAATTTTTTAATAAAGTATAAGGTGTGTAAACTAGTGAACTACAAAATCACTCTTTTGACAATTTGCACAGAAATGCAGTGTTCTGGATTTCTTGGCGAAAAAAAAAATTATTCGCAAAATGAATTTTTCAACTTTGACGCGCTGTAAAATTTATCTAAACAAAATATTTTGGATGCAAAAGTTTTCGATAATTTTCTAGTGAAAAACACGATATTCTATTTTCAACTATGCGATTAACGTGGTTATTTTTTCTATCTCGAAAAAAACTAAAAAGAGACAAAAAGCCGCATAAGTTTCACCATCCACTGTCGATCTCGAACTCGAACACGAACCTGGTACAAGTGGACCGGTTTTCTTCAAATATATGTGAAGTGTGTGTCATAGAACACTTGTACCAGGTTCGAGTTCGAGATCGACAGTGGGTGGTGACACTAAGTACCGTTAGAAAATGTTTCAAATGGTGCAAATTTTAATTTAAGCTTTCTTGCCAATCCTCTATCAATTTCGAAAAAAAATCAAACAGTGCCCGGCATTCATTTTGAAACTGCCATCTGCCTAACATGAAACCAAATCCAGAAACTTAATTGAAAATACATCATTCAAATTATGCTTACAAGTCAAGGAGCTTCTTAAAATACCAGATTCAGATTATTTTTACTTCAAAATATCATTTGAAATGTTCAAAAAAATCCCTTAAAAAATTTAGTTTCAAATCAACTGACCAGTTCTAATCTTGAACCATTTAACATTTGACATACGTAGATTTCTATAGAGGCTGTCTAATATAGACCAGACAAGCTCTTCACCACGCGACTCCTCAGGATATTCTAAGCAAACAAGCCTTTGGCTAGCTTGCCGAAGGTATGATATTCTTCACGCGAAGAAAAAAATTTTCCCACAAAGACAAATTTTTGGACCGGTCCGGTCGTTCCTATGGCAGCTGTATGACATAGTGATCTGATTCCATTAGTTCCGACATATTTACAGCGAGCAAAAGAAAGAAGGCTTCGTGCAAAATTTCAGCTCGATAGCTTTAAAACAGAGGGACTATTTTGCATAGAAACAGACAGACAGACGAATAGACGTACAAGGCTTAATCGACTCGTCTCATCATACTGACCAAGAATATATATAGTTTATATGGTCGGAGATGGTTCCTTCTATGCGTTGCAAACTTCACGACAAAGTTAATATCCTTCACATCCGTGAAGGGTATAAAAATGGGCGAAAATGGCTGAAAATATTCGTCGCCCAATGTGGGGTCAATGTGATTTCATCTAGTGAATGAATCCAAAATGAGCGCGGTGCCGTTAGTCATACAACAAATCCCCTATTCCACCATAAGGTGATCTTAAGATATTTTGTTCTCCTACATACATCCGAACTATTTATATTTTCAATGAACAAGGGGTTGGTAGTTTCATTTACTCCATGTAAATGAAATTATCCATGTAGTTCCTGCAACGCTGAGAAAACAACACAAATAGCAGCCAGAAATTTAATGTTTTAACAAAAGTTATCATTTCACTATATTAACCACTTGAAACTGCACCAGAATTCAAAATTTCAATTTTCAAATCGGATCGCAAAGTAAGTTACAATCTAGGGACGCGGGAGCGTCCCGCCCCGCCAAAGAAAAACAAAAAAATCGAAAAAAAAAATGGAAAAGCGACCAAGACTATGTTTACGCGACACAACAAGTACGGGTTTTCGGACCTCTGTAGCTCCGGCCCCGGATGCTTGTTCGAGCTCAAATTTGGTATGGTCATTGTCCCTGGTCATCTTACGAAGTGCTGCAAATTAGATTCCGATACAAGGAAAAACACCCGAGATATAATAATTTGAAAATGGCTATTTTTCAAATTTTTCTTGTTCTCGTTGTCCTCGTTGTTCTTTGACCGGTCTACAGCCTCGTAGGGAGCGTATCGAGGTCTGCTTTCTTCTCTCACGAATTGACTGTGTCCCAAGGGTGTGCATAGGCTATCATTTGCTCTGATCCGTGCAGTAGATCAAAAGATACATCCAAAAATGTGAAATTTTATAGTAGAGTTTCTCGCTTAAGTCTTTTTGATAATTTGAATGCGAAACAGCAAATCACTCGCAGAGATCGCATGCCGACGTGGAGAGACACAAACACTTGATTATGTGAGTAGAAACGACGACGGATGCAAAAGTCCGTGCGCTCGTCGGGTGAGGAGAACCATACGAGTTCATGGTTGCGGGCGTGGTTTGTGGCAAGTGCATGAATGAAAAGTGTGTCATGAAAAAATTGAAACTGAATGTTTATGGATGCATCTTAAGCTATGTTTTGCTAGACAGCAGCTTGAATGGGCGATTTGCGACTGCGACTCGAGAGCAATTCATTCATTATTCAATGTCGGGGTTTTGTATGAAAATAGTACTAGTATGTTGGGCAGGTTGTCTATGCAATCAAGGATTTTTATATGTACGTGAGGAGAATGGATGGAAAGTGACGAATGTACTGTAGATGTAGAGTCCTTCGGTGGCAGCAAGGACATTCGAAAAAGGATATTTTTAGCAGTGAAGCGAAATGTGGGGGTCTCATATGAACCGGGATGAAGAGGCGAGTGTCCAGGAGTAGTGTAGATGTCATTTCGAGTCATTCGGTGGTGAAAAGGACATTCACGAAAGTCAAGCGGGCAATATGGGTGTCATGCGAACCGGGGTAAAGAGGCGAATGTCCAGGACTACTGTAGATGGCATTCCGGATCCTTCGGTGGCGACAAGGATATTCGAAAAAGGATACTTTTGGCAGTGAAGCGAAATACGGTCAATATGGGTGTCATATGAATCGGGGTGGATACCCGAATATCCAGGAGTAGTGCAGATGGCATTTCGAGTCCTTCGGAGCGAAAAGGACATTCTTGGAAGTCAAGTGAAAAATGGGCAATATGGGTGTCATATGAATTGTGGTGAAGAGGCGAATGCCTAGGAGTACTATGGATGGCATTTCGAGTCCTTCGGTGCCGATAAGGATATTCGAAAAAATAATACTTTTGGCGGTGAAGCGATATGAATTATGATGTAAGATGATTTTTTTCAATGTGTGGAAGATGGGAAGCGATGTCTAGGCAAGATGGGTATCACATGACTGGAGGTGATGAGGCGAATGCAGTAGACTGTTAAAGGTATTTTGAGTCCTTTGGGCAGGAAAAAATATGTTCTTGGCAAGGAAGCGATATCTAGGCAAGATGAGTATTATATTATCGGGGGTGATAAGGCGAATGCAGTAAACTACTGTTAAAGGCACTTTGAGTCCTTTGAACTAGAAAAATGATATTCTTGGCAAGAAAACTATTTACCCCAAATGGGTAACCTGAGTGGACTCATAGTCCGGCACGTAAATCCCCTTTTTTATCGAAGACTACCGCATTCAGTAGGAATCAAACCGGAGCCCAATGTATAGAAGGCGAACGTGTTTACCGTTGCGCCATCTGTATTACCACTACTACTTTGCAAAAAGATGTGATATCTCACAAAAACAACTCTGTTGTAAAAAAAATCCCCGCCAAGAAAAACTCCTCAGCCGTAAAAAGGATTGATATGAACACAATACCGCCAAAGTACTCGTAGCTTCGCGCCTCGCTCTAGGGTATGCATATTGAACGCTGATTGCATTAGTTAGTTTCTTTCAACGCGGTTTGGCGGGGAGCTTCCATTAAACAAAATATGTTGAACAATCTGAATAAGAACGCAGTAGAAAATAGTCTATTATTCACTTCTGGCCTGAAGTGCATTTTAAGTCTTTTGTAAGGCGGGGGCTTTATAACGAGATCCAGGCGAGAAGCCAATAATACTTGGCATAAGAGCTTACAGCATGATCCGCACGCAACTACTTATTCATAATTTTGTCAGAGCGACATCGTTGCCATTATCACTGTCATTTTATCAATAAATCCGTTCGGCGGTGAGTCTTTAGGCTACGAAGCTCCCCGCCAATCAGCTTTGAAAGAAATTAACTAATGCAATCAGCGTTCAATATGCATACCGAGGCGAGGCGCGAAGCTACGAGTACTTTGGCGGTATTGTGTTCATATCAATCCTTTTTACGGCTGAGGAGTTTTTCTTGGCGGGGATTTTTTTACAACAGAGTTGTTTTTGTGAGATCGTATTTACCTTTCATGGGCGCTCATTTCGGGCATTTTTTCAATTTTTATTTTTTCACAAAACTTTGACTTGTTCTAACTATCAAACTTCAGCACATTCAGTGCAATGCTTTTGGCTCCACAAGAAAGGCACATTCGGCCATTGCCTTCGAACTTTTTTATTGTAGTTGCTATGCGAGTATCTGTATTTCCGTAAGGCAACACTAGGAAAACTCGGATTAATGCTGGAATCTTAAAATATAAATAAAGAAAATTTAATAATAAACAAAATTACATTTTTGTAAACAGTATTTATTAAATGAATAGAAAAGATTTTTTTTCATTATTGTTTTTAACCAAAGTTGTTACACTATGTACCGACACAAAATAAACAACAGAAACAACGTCGGAAATAGTTAATACTGAAGGAATGCATCAGATACTATTGTAAATTCATTTAATTTTCTTTCTTTTCTTTTTTACTTATTCGTAATAAGACAGTGTAGTTATGTTGTCAGTACAGTAACATCATCATTTATTTAGCAACAAGTATTTTTTTTATTATTTTTTTATTTTTCATAGTAGAAACAACAACACTTAACATCACTATATTTTTATTATTTCTGCACTGTTTTCTTTTCGTAACTGAATGTGTGTATATACTTTTAATAGATTCTATTCTAAACAGTATAAGTATAGGAATGTATAGCTTCCTTTAATCCATAATACTTTCGTTTAAATATATATTATCAGTTTACATTTTATGTGTATATTATGTTAATATATTTTGAGTTTTTTTTTTTATTTTAGTGGTGTAAATATATCTTTTAATGCATCATTTGAATTTTAGTTAGCCGAAATACTTTTTGTTTTATTATTTTAGAAGCATATTTTATTGACACTTGATGATTTTTCTCTGTTTGTTTTGTACGTATTTTCCTAAATGAATACGTATTTACTTAGAACTTTACATGCCTCAAATACTTTGTTAGATAAATATAGTAATAAAATAGCGCAGTATTATTGAGATTTAATTGTTTCATTGGAAAATATCTTAGTTTTCTTGTTCAAGTCTTTTTAATGTGTTTGAAGTAGTTTCCTTCAGCTTTCCATGGTTAATTTTTTTTTGTAAATACAAGTTTTATTTTTAATATTCCAGAAATAATTACCTATTGGAAATGTTAAAAGATTTTTAAAATCACTTATATTATTTTCAAGTTGAGTAGATAAAATTCGGAAACCATGTTAAAATTTGAGAATAATTTGATTGTTAATTGGTGGGAGAGGAAAATCAGGTTTTTACTTGATTGTTTAGAAATTACTACTTTATTGGCTTAAAGGTGAATAATTAAACTCTAATGCCTTTTCATGTGGAATGTTACTATTTCTTAAAGGACTGCATACTCGTATTATTAGAAATTATTGGTTTTTATTATAATAATATTGCAAATGTTTGATCAAAAGATATGTTTAACATGAAAAACAAAAATTATCATCTAAGACAACTAATATCAACAGGTTGCAAATTTTGTCATTGTCTCAACACTATAAGTGGAAGAAATGTGGAAAATATTTGAAATCGATTTTTTATTTTGTTTATTTATTAGCAAGGAAGGAGTTACTAAATTAATAATTCCAACACTCAGAAAAACAGCCATTGTATTTAAAGAGTTTCGTATCATTGTAGTATGTAGTATGCATTTTTTTTATCGAATTTCGTATTTCTTATTGTTATAACACTCATACATTCATATTTACAATAAAACAACATATACACTTCGAATTGTCAATATAGGTAGTTTTCTTATATTTATTCGTAATTCTTCTTCTTTGTCAGCTTAATTTTCCATAAAAGGTTGTGGCATACTGCTGCTGCTTGATGCGTTCGACGACGTTCCTAGTCTGCCCACACCCATAGGAGCTCGTTCCGGCCAACGCCGTCAATACGTCATCCGTACTTGCTGCCACAAACGCCGGGCGTAGATCAGATCCCTCGGCGGCGCCTTGTTCAGGACCATTTTTGATACAGTGCACGTAAAGATCTCATACCACAGAGTATCTCGCGCACTTTCGCCTTCAACGATTATTATTAATGTTATATTTTCTTATAGTATTCTTTTGTTTCTTCTGTCAATTTAACGTATATATTCAACATACACTTATTTGTATACAGGGTGTCCCACGTTGGGTGGACAATACTGATACGGTGAATAGTACAGTTTGTTTGGGGAAAATGGTACCATGGTTTTCACAAACAAACTGTACGATCCATCCTATCAGTATTGGCCACAAAACGAAGGACTCCCTGTATATAGGTATGTAGCAGTAATACATACAACTTTAAAAAGTCAAATGGTCGCCACACACGACAAACATTTTGGTAGCGAGCCACCATCGAACCGAGACGTGACGTGGTTCACTGGTGGCTTGCGGTTGTCGTGACTGTCGTGTTTTGCCCACCCCAATACTCCCGACAGCTGAGCTGGTCTGCCAGCGCACGTCACAGGTGGTCCTCGGCGAGTGGTTTCTTGACACTTGGTGTCCGACAGGCCTTCATGGCCATACCAACACTCGTCCTCCGGTTTCCATTAATACAAATGTGCGGAAAAAAATTCTCTTCATTTCCACCGTTCTGATTGATGCTTCGGATGGAAGTTCGGTCATGGTTGTGCGCGTTCATGTGTGGGGCGACCATAAGAGAAAAATAGATTTGTCTGAAATATTTTTTTTTCTTTGTTGTACCTATTTATTTAACTCATTTGTGGTTTATATATGTTGTTGAGTCTATTCTACAAAAAAAAAAAAGAAAAGAGTTCTTTTCCTTTAATTCCCCGATTTTATAAAACGTATTTTCTTTTCATTTTCACACTCGATTCGAAATATTCATGCTGTTAGAACTATTGAGCTTATAACTATTTAAAATACATATTCATATTTTTAAGCTTGAAACGTTTTAATTTGTTGTTGTATTGTCAAAGAAGTATTCTTGTATATATGTCAAAGATTTCTTTTGTGTTTCGTAATAATTTACATATTTTCAGATTATTCGCAAGTACTTATATTGAAACACAACAAAATGAAAAAATAATAGAAATTAATATCCACTTCATTCTTTACTATTCTCTCTTACTAGGAGGAAAAACTTCCTACCCAGCTTGGTTAACTGGACAGGCCAATGGCGGGAGTTAGTACCAAAATCCAGTGCCTGCTAATCTTAAGGGAAAGAGGGATGGCGTTCATAACCTCTAGAACTCCCGTATTATGCAAGGAGCCATGATGTTATGGTTCGGGCGTTTGACGTGTCCTTTATGTAAGCCCCTGGAATATTTCGACATATTGGGCAATATTAAACGCCGGTTCCAAAAAAAGAGCAGAGTGTGATAAATTCCAGGAACAACAAATATGGAAGCTCTGTATTTCAGAAGAAGCGTCGGTGAACAAGCTGAAGGGAGTGCGTGAGCAACCACTGCCCGCGGAGCGTTATTTTATTAGCCTAAACTAACTAATCAGATCAGGTAAGTCCAGCAAAGCTCCAACCCACACCCTTCAGACACCAATAGAATGGCTATTCATCTCCGATTCGGTATTTCAGAGGCTGCTCTTCCCCGAAATCCAAAGCGAGTACTGTGGGACCGAACGTTAATTTTAAAAGTAGAGATTCTCAAAAATTGATTTGAGGCTCGAAAGTGCACTTTGGTTGTACCTTGGTCGTTTTTTTCCCACGACGTGGACGGGACTCGAACCCGTAAATAACCGGCAGGATGAGATATCAGACGTTGAAGCGTCACAACGCACTGAGCTACCGGCCTGCTCCGAATGCACACAAGTGCGCTTTGAATGCACACAAGTGCGCTTTGAATGCACACAAGTGTGCTTTGAATGCACACAAGTGCGCTTTGAATGCACACAAGTGCACTCTGGTATGTTTTAGAAATATGTTAAGTCCACAATAGACCAAAACAGGACTTGATTGGTTGCACAAGCGAAAGCTAGTCTGTCTACCGGAGCCTACTGCGCCTACTGTATAGGAAAACCTGAAGATGATCGCCAGCACCTCAATTGTTCCTACAGATTTTCGTCATTTATTCCTACAGATTCTCGCCAGTGCTTCAGATTGTCGTCAATTAGTCCTACGGATTTTCCGTCAGTTTTCCCTACAAGATTATCGTCACTGTATCCTAAAAAATTCTCACTCGTTTTTCCCGTAGGAATATCGTCTGTAAAACTGATAGTGAATGGGTATGCTTATCATCTGTTTTAACTGTAGGAATATCGTCAGTTAAACTGATTGTGAATAGGCTCTGTTATAAGTAAAACCATACAGAACTCAAATTGGACAATTTTATACCAACTAGAGTTTTCTACAATGAACCTTTCATTCGACAACCTAAATTTGACATGCGTACTTTTATTGGATGGCGTGTTATTGATTTGATTTGAGGTATTTGATTCGCAAATCTACTGCCGCTAAATAGAAAGCATACTGGCCTCGTTGGGAAATCGATAAGAGCTGCGATGAAATACTACTTCGTAAACAAATATTAAATATCAATTTGGGGGCGACCGGTAACTCAGTGCGTAGAGGCGTCAGTCTCATGTCTGACTATGGTCGTTAAGAGTTCAAGTCCGTCCGTTTTTGTTAACTTCCCCCTGTAGTGCGGGGCGTAATAATAAGCCACGGCATCTTCCGACTTGTCGCAGATAATAATAAGAAATGGGAGCAGGAGGTGCATGCAGCCAACGTGCATCGTCCTAAACTGGCTTTATGTCAACGAAACGTCAGCTAAGCCACATGGAATAGTTGAGACGCTATGCCCCACTAGGTGTTAGGGCAAATTAGTATTTCAAACATCTTCAGCAGATTAGATGGTAGGCTGATAGGTCTAAAATGGTGAGGGTGTGCGTGTGGAATTTTACCCAAAATGTTTTCGACCCAGGGAGATGTAATATCAGAGGTTGTAATGAACCACCTGTAGTGCTGCTCTCACCGGCAGATCGAAGCAGCACCTGATGAGTAGTGATCTGTTGGTGGTACGAAACCAGAGGCCGAGGGTCCCATTACGCCCGGACCCAGAGTCGACCGCGTGGGCGTCTGATCCATCCGCCAACCATTCCATCTTTATCGACTAGTGTTTTTTCATTCCCCAATCCAGTGATTTGTGTCATATGTCGAAAACCGTGATTTCATAAGCAAATCTCTTCCAATTAATATTAAAAAAGAATCCGTACGCATAAATCAAACACTAAAAATCATGCGAACAATCAAAAGAAATCACCCGTGCGCTAAAAAAACAACAACCAAACGAAAACAAAAGCAAAAGCAAAATAAACAAATTCAAAATGATATTAATAAATGAATTTTATATTTTTGTTTCATTTTTTCCTATTGACTAATTGATTAAAATTTTCAGAAAGCGTAGTTTACAATCATTGCTGCACATAATTTTTCTCTATTTTGAAATTATAACGAATTATTTTAGTAACTCTGGAATATTTACGTAATTTTTTGCCTACGCACTAACAATACACAATAAATACTAAAGAAAATAACGTTACAAATTATTTTTTAACAATTTTATGTTCCTCTTTTCTATTTTCATTTTGTGTTTCAAATATTATTCCTGTTTTGTTTTGCGTAACATGATTTGTTTGCTTCTTTTTTGTTAAATGTTGTTGCTAATTATTCATATCGTCTTAATTTAAATTTAAGTACAACTTTTATTTTCGTTTAAAAATTAAGTTTGTATAACAATAATAAGAACAAGGAATGACGAAAAGGTAGTATGTATTTCTAAAATCATTATTAAGTTATTGTTTTTCGTTAAATATATTGCTTAAGGAGTATGGAGTTAAATTGAGAAGAATGAAAACTTTGAAAAAGTTTTTGTTTTCAATACAATATATCAATATTCAATAAATTATTGAATTCTAAAACAATATTTATTTATCGGTATTTGTTTCTTCCCAAAAATGGGCAAAAATGCGAATACGATACTACGACACTAAAAATTAAATCACTATTATTATTTTTTCTTTTAACTCGAATTTCTATCAGTTATCCTACGATCGATGAATGTCGATCTATAAATACAAATTCGATAGCGTTTAGTCAGCTTTCAATTCCTTAAATGCTTTCAGTTTTTCAAGTAGTAATATATAAGGTAGTTGCTTAAGTTAAGGTCTCGTGTATATCAATACCCACTTTATTACATTCTAATATCCATTTTCATGAGCAAGGTATACAGAAAAAATGGAACTTCATTTTGTCCGAAGGAAGCAATGAGGCTCTAGAAGTCTATATAACATTCACAATCGGTAAAGAACGGAAATATGAAATGCACTTAGTCTTTTTTAAAGTTAATCAAATATATTTTACGAAGAAATAATGCAATACGCGCTACTAACTTAGATTTCCACTTCAACCGGCATATATCAGAAATATATCTCCTCTTCGTCAGGATTTGGTGTGGGCGCCTTCTCACTGGCACCGGTCGACTGTTGACTTGCCGAGCTCGATCGACTACTACTGCTCGATGAAATAATCTTTCTAGACATGGTGGGTGTGCCTACAGCTGGGACCTGCGAATTATTTTGACTGGCTGACGTGACGCCGTAATGTTTCATTGCCGATGATTGCGATGTGGTTGGTAGAGTTGCAGTTGCACCCTGTACGGGTGTGGAATGTTGCGATTGGAGCTGTGGATGGAATGGCAAACCAACATCGGAGCTGCGAACACGATATCGTTCCGGTAGTTTCGGATAGGTATTCGTACTGTGAATAAAATAATTGTGTTAATGCCGAATAGATTTCCGATGAAATCAACGAGCGTTACCGTGTGGCTGGATTGCCCGATTGTTGTGGAACAGGTTGTTGGATTATTGCAGGGCTACTTCCGGTCCGCGAATGGTTTATGTTTAAATTTTGGTTCTAAATGGAATTAAGGGTTGAATTGTCATTATTTACAAAATATTAGATGAGTGCATAGCGACACACTAAAAATTGTTTTTGCGAATATAAAGATGTTTTTTTCATGCTTTTACGATTTAATGCAAATAGTCGTTAAATCAACATCTGAACAATGGGTTGTGGTGCAAGTTTGGATCGAATAGCCAGTTTTCAGTCGCATCGGGTGAAATACCCAGAGTCAAGTCGAATTCCATGCCACTGAGATCACTATGTCACTATCTCCACAAAGTTGCGTTGTCAAATCACTCATTAAGGTCGATGGAAGATTATTTCCGCCTTCATCAATGTTAGAGGGTGGCTAATTCGAAAACGATTTTTTCCATTTCAACAATCATCGGGTATTCGAGACGGAATTTTTCATAACAGGCGAATACTCGATGATTTTTAAAATTGAGAAATTCGTTTTCATGTTACAAGTTCCCTTTCGAAAACAATTCGAATCGAATTACATGATACATGCCCCTGTATAATCAGCTCAAATTGCATAGGTAAATTGCATTACCTGCAAACATGGTAACGAGGAACCACAAAGTAAAAGCATATTTATACCCTACACCTTATAGGGTATAGGCAATGTATCATTTATATATTGTATGATCAGGGTCACCTACTGATTCTATTTAGCCATGTCTGTATGTCCGTCCGTTCGCACGATAACTTTCGATAGTATGAATAATAATAATTGTATTCCGGAGGATATCCGAAGCAGACTAATGTTGTGGTTCCCTTTTCGATAGTATGAAGCTAGGGGCTTGAAATTTTGGTCAAATGGTCGTAGTATAATCTAGTTGGTTGGTATTGATCCGGCTATAGGAACGTCTACCTCCCCTGCATATGTAAAATAATTATATGTATCTATAACGCCCGATTGAATAAACGTGAAAAGCTCTAACTTTCGTAGACAACTCCAGAGAGTCATTTTATATTCTCTTGGAAAAATGAGATCGATCAGTTGAAATATAACGGTACTATCCTCACAACAACGGACTGCTTTTGGAACTGGAAGGGATGGGATGCAAAGTTATTGCTTATGCGGACGACATTGCTATTGCCATCTCGGGTAAATTTCCCTGTGTGCTTAGTGGTATAATGCAGGACGCCCTCTCCATCTTGGCGAACTGGGCTAGCAAGGTTGGTGTCAAAGTAAATCCGCTTAAAACGGAACTTGTCCTCTTTACTAGGAGAAACAGCCTACCTTCATTCGAGCTACCATTGATGGAGGGCGCAAGGCTTGTGCTCACTGATAAAGCCAAATTCCTTGGTCTCATCCTGGATAGGAAACTTTCCTGGAAGCTGAACATTCAGGAGCGTGTTAAAAAGGCAACTGTTGCACTATACTCGTGCAAGAGGGCTATAGGGAAGAAGTGGGGCTTACAACCGAAGGTTGTATACTGGCTCTACTTATCGGTTTTGCGTCCTATTCTACTGCATGGGGTTGTCGTCTGGTGGACGGCACTTAGGATTTTAGCTTACAGAACCCTACTGGAGAAGGTCCAAAGATTGGCATGTATTGCCATCACGGGGGCTCTGAGGACTACACCGACCGCTGCCTTGGGCGTAATGTTGAATTTGCTTCCCTTGGACATTTTTGCAGAGCAGATGGCGGCGAGCACGGCTGTTCGCCTTCGCGAAACCGGTTATTGGGCCGCGTCAACCATTGGTCACTCGTCTGTATTGAGGAACTTTGATATTCCCGAAGTGACGGACTATACCTCCCCGAAATACTTGTTCGAAAGGGGTTTTACTAGCTTGATCCCCTCCAGGACTGACTGGTCAGCTGACGCTATTCAGGAATCAGATGCTATTAGCATTTTTACTGATGGCTCTAAGACTGACGATGGAGTGGGGGCTGGCGTATACTCGGAATGGATGGGTTTTAATTTATCGTTCCGTCTCCCGGACTTTTGTAGCGTTTTTCAGGCGGAAATTACAGCAATATCTGAAGCTCTAGCCTGTTTGGCGCAAAACGTCACATCTGCTGGGAACGTTGTGATCTACACGGATAGCCAACCGGCGATCAAATCGCTTAGCTCTACTTTGGTCAAGTCGAAGACAGTACTGAATTGACGCAATTCCCTCTTAGAGATGGGTAGACTTTTCAACATTTCCGTGTGCTGGGTGCCTGGCCATAGTGGCTATCCTGGCAACTGTAGGGCCGACGAACTAGCTCGGGCGGGCTCGACTGATGAGACCAGCGGGTTGTTGCGTAGTACTAGCATGCCTCTAGCTGCTTGTAAACTGGCTATTAAAGATGCGGCATATGATAGGGCTAGCACCAGATGGAGCAATGGTAATACCTGTCATGTGGCTAGACAGATGTGGCCCAAACTGGATCCCAAGCGATCCTCTGGGCTGCTAATGTTAAACAGAAATCAGCTGAGAACTGTCATAGGAGTTTTAACCAGACACTGCCTAATTGGGGAGCATGCTAGAAGACTTCGTCTTCCCCACAATGACTTCTGCAGGAGCTGTGGGGACGAAGAGGAGGAGGAAACTATGTCTCACCTTCTATGTACCTGTCCCGCCCTTGCAAATTTTAGGAAGGACCTTCTTGGCTCCTACTTTTTCACCGATCTGGATGACCTGAAAGAGGTTAGTGTGGGTCGGCTTCATCGATTCATTGTGTGCTCTGGCTGGTTTGACGAGTGAGTTGGTCTCAGGTTGCTGAGTCTTAGGGGTATCACAACGGATCCAGTGGTGGTCTATGTGTGCTTTTTGCGTTATCTTTAAGCAGCCCTTTCAACCTAACCTAACCTAACCATCCTCACAACAAGCCCATTGCATTGCTCTAGTTTTCACGTTTTTTATCTATAACTCTTGAACCAATTGACGCAGGGAGCTGACTTGACTATTGACTATGTACATTTCAGATGAGAAGCTGCTTCAGTTTCAGTAAGATAGACATAATCAGACACCTACCTCCCGTATAAATGTCCAAAAATTCAATAACCCTTTAACTACGATAACAGAATGAAGATACCAAGTTGAAAAATTTGGTCGGATGTTGGTTGTTGTTGTAGCAACACCTGCTGGCATTGAAGCGATTTGGCAGCCCTTGACCGTTGCTAATGAACAAGTCGCTCCGGTGCGTAGAACCGGCTACCGTGGAAGCGTCGGATGTTTGTAGTAAGGTCTAGTTGGTATTGAAAAATGGCAATAAATAAATAAATAACTGGCTCACCAGTCCAATTTTGGACCAAGGAATCGATGATAGCAGTTCGTCACGGTGTGTTTTGTGTAGAGGTATGTGATCAGCAATACGCTTAACCGAGTTATTTACCCCAAATGGGTACTCGTTTAACAGCTGAGTGGGCTCATAGTCCGACACGTAAATCCCCCTTTTTATCGAAGACACCGCACTCAGTAGGAATCGAAGTGGGGCCCACTGCATAGAAGACAAACGTGCTAATCGTTGCCCCATCCGGACTACAATTTTGTAGGCAGCAGAGAAATTTTTGTGATGGAGAAAATTACATTTTTCACAACATGTTGTGTCCATCAAAAACTCAGTAGAGAGAATTCTTAAAACAAACTGGCAACAGCATGCCAACGGTTGTGTGTTATGAACTTAGCATTGTTAAACTTTTGATTAAAAAATTATTGCTATTACAATGGTTCAGAACACACAACGGTTGGCCTGCTGTTGCCAATTTGGTTTATGAGTTCTCTCCGCTGAGTTTCTGATGGACACAACATGCTGTACCAAATGTCATTTTTTCCATCATAAAAATTTCTCCGTTGGCTGGGACCAGCATTTACTGACAGTTTAGAAATAACACTCACGCTGTCGTATTCATTCGAATTTCTGTCTGTAGTTAATTTTGAGCTATGAAATTTGACAACTGATGGATGACTAGATGCGACCGTTGTTCATAATACAACAAGCCGCTGCAATGCTGCTCGACACTGCTGGCACAGCATGTTGCGACTCCACTTTGTTTTATGAACTTAGCCATTGTTAGACAAAAATTTGACACAAAACGTAGTCAAATATTTGACTGTATAATGGCCGCTTAAGTTTAGATTTCCCAGTTCTAAATTCTGTGCAGGACTATCAGCCGCCAAGATAGTTGGCAATTCACTTGGTTATTTGCGACGGAAGCGATGTACAATATCACAATTTCAGACGGAAGAAACGAGTGGCTGACATTGTCAAAAGCCTTTGACAGGTCTAATGCCACTAGAATAGTTCGTCGACATGGACGTGCTTGATTGAGGCCATTATATATACTTGATGTTATGGCATCCAGAGTCGTCGTGGTACTGTGCATCCATCGGAAGCCATTTTGATAATGGGCTAGTTAAATATGAGTCGTAATTATTGGGTGGAGTAACGCTTCAAGAGTCTTGGTTACAAGAGATAAAAGTGTAAAGGAGACAATAGCAGCTATTGACCGTGGTAAACGGGTCGCTCTGATGCGTAGCACCCGCAGACGTAGGAACGGGCTTCCGAAAGTCATAAGAACCATTATTTGGATTGACTTTTCAGTTTTCTGAAGTCCCACTTCTGCAGGAGACACTCGTCGTAAATAGGTAACTAGCAAATTTGGAACGGAAATTTAAACTCTGTTTTGTAGAATTGCGACAGACATCTCTCGGCCACAATCCGTGAAATGCATAATGTATGGGTTAGTTCAATTTAAATTTAAACGACATTCACAAAACATATCATGCACACATCATGCTCAAACCAAAACATACCTTCTTATCGGCCAATTTTAAGGGAAACATTTGTGTTATTCCGCCACTTGGATTAATTGGTGAATTAATTGAACTACTAGAATTTGGTGCCTTGTCGGATCTTGTGCTGTAATAAGAAATATGAATATTTTTTTTTGCTCGTTCCAACGAATAAAAAACAATAGAAAAGACAAACACATTACAAAACTATAGTCTATAGTATTCCGAAAACAATGCAAACAAAATTGTGATCGATAGAACGTGTGGAATAAGTTAAAAAAAAATCAAAATAGAAGAGAACAAAATCCAGTTACAAAAAAAGAATATTAGAAGAATATTAGAATATTAAAAAGATCGAGCAAAGACTTACCTTGATAGGGATGATAGTTTCATCGGTATTTGTTGCTTAATACTCGCTTGGTTCACTTTGGGAGCATTGGTTGCACTCAATAAGTTTGCCGGAGGTGTTTTATTAACTGGAATTGGGCATTTTTTATTTTGATTCGTTTTGGTATAAAATGAAATTAAATTAACTTATGTGAGTGTACCAAGTAAAAACGGGACTGATTTTTTAAATTCAAGAGATGTTGCAGACCTAGGAGCTGTTTATTTATAGGCAGCCTGCCTGGTCGGTAATGGTAGATTGGAGGGTGGTAAAGACTCCAATTCCCTCAGAAGCACTCAATTTGAAATAAACAATGAGCGAGAAAGAAGCCCGTGTTTCCATGGAGCAACGGATTGCAGTTTCCATCCAACCGAAATTTTGTGGAGTTTACGGACAAAGTTCAGGAGAGAACCGGTGTCCACTTGCCTGGCACAAAGAATTTCCGGTCGGCGGTGAGAAGAAAACCGAGAACTAGAGCGCCGATAAAGGCAAAGACTCAATTATCAACCGAACAGGTCATAGTTATAGCAACTGTTTTTTTAATTGACTATACCTTTCGCATTGATTTTAGGTCTATAAAATTAACGCCGTACAAGAATGTATCAGCTTTTCTATGGATTATTATTTGATTCGGATTTCTCGAGAATTCATGAAAACATCCACTTACTTGACGCAGAAGAACGCCACTTTTCGTTGCGCTTGTCCGAAAGTGTTCCATGGTGATGGTATTCATCTGAACTGTGCTGATGATTTTCGGTATCCGTACTTGGCGTCATATTCGATATCGACAGGGGAGTCTAAAAGTGAGACAAATCAACATCTCCCCACTGGCTGTTCATTCCAAATCACAAAACTTACATTAGGCGAAACCAAAAGACCCTGACTGTACAACAATTCCATTTTCCGATAGAGCTGCTCTCGTTGTTGCCGTATGTCCTCCTGATCCGCTTTGATTTGCTTCTCTAGCGCCAATTGAGCATTGCGTTGTTCTTCCAGCTCCTTTTCTTGTTGCTCCTTCTGTTTGAGCCACGTTTGTTTCTCATCCTGCAATTTATCTTGCAAATTTCGCAATTCCTCCAACTGATCGTTGTGCTTGTGGTGAGTTTTTGTATTATCACGATAGGTTTCCAATTCAGCACGTAAGTGATTAATGGTTGTCATCTGTTGCGATATTATGCACAACAATGTGTGGAGATGATGCGAAACTTGCAACGCGGCATAATTGTGATCCTTAAGGGATACATTTTCCGATTGCATTTTCAAATTGTTTTGATAAACTGATAGCGTATTGGAATTAGTATCACATTCAGATGCTATCGAATCTCGTTTGTCGGTTCCTTGATAATAATGATTGTCACGTGTTGGCAGGGGCGCCATGGGAAGTGTAGACAGAACGGCATCTCGCCAAGGTATGTTACTCTGAAATACGAATTCGAATAATTCCAGTAATTAAGGGAAAAAAATCGTTTTTTTTTTAACAATTTACTCACTTTATTGCGACGTTCGTCGAAGCCACCAAAAGTTTCGGCGCGTTTTGGTAGAATTGGTGAGGTGTATCCTTCACTCTGTCTCTCGCCAACTGAACTAAATGAACGCGAAACTGGAAGACCAGTAGCTGCCGTATATAAAGATGAAGCCAAATGGCCAATTTCCTGTTTGAGGGATATTCTCAGTTTAAGCGTGGGTATTTAATTATTTTCTGACAAAATGGATAATATTCAAGTCATCGAAAACGGGGAATGCGAATGTTGAAAAAACATGAAAGCTTTGAGATCAGTTAGTATCGTCCCACATACTTTCTAAGGAATAAATCCTTTTGAGCCCAAATTGTTGCGTCGAGCGCACTCATTTCAACTGTTGCGCGGACTAATAGTCTGATAAACATAAATTTCCAAATTGAAAAGAAATCAAATTTGTTCTTACCTGTACAGTATTTAATACTCTTTTCCATATTTCTACAGTATCACAGTAATTGTCAGTAATTAAGTCTTTATAAGTTCCGAAGTTTGCTAAAAATTCCTCTGCACTCACACTGCTTGCTTCAGGCGCGCCTTTCATTTCATTCAGAAGGCTCAACTGTATTAGAATTTTCTCTTCAAGCATTATCGCTTGTTCAATGTCTTTCTGTCGCATTTTATCTGAAAAGTTGTTGAAATATCCAGGTGTAATTGGTATTTATAAAAAACATAGAAAACAAGAAATGTTCATTTGTTGTAAAATTATTTTGGGGTTACCTACGATATCCACAAGGACAAACTGCCTAAATAATGTATTCGCGGTAAGTGCGTATTGTCTAAAGCGGCGATGTAATCGAAAGTGAGGACATAGTGAACTTCCGCCTTAGACAGCAGGCCTACACTTTTCAGTTAATGTGACCATAGCAATAGGTGTACGGTTGATTCACACAGAATAAAACGAAAATAGTGTCTGCAACTATCTTCAAGTGAATCTCTGCTCCGCTTTTCACACTGACATTTCGTCAAACAAAAAATTATGAATTTGATAATAACGTGGAGTTTGTATTTGTGGCTTTCGTAGATAGCTCAATTTTTTATATTATAATTTATCCTAATTAAGAAATATTTAGGCCTAGATTTAAAACAATTCTACCATGCTTGAACGAAATTTAACGATTTTTCCTAATGCGTTGTAATAAAGCGGAAACTTTATAATTTATTATACAGAGATTATGTACAAACTTTTATGTATCTAATGAAATACATGGTTTCAACTTTCAGATGATGATGAATGATGATAGATCCCCAATCTATATTGAAAGGTCGAAACGTACGACTAACTTTTACAAAAAAAAAACCCTAAAGGAGTTAAGGTACATGACGAATTAGAATAATTCGACTTATATTGGCAATAAGCAGGGTATGCACGAAAAATTGACGATAACCGCATGCCTAAACGAGTATTGAAACGACGCATCAGCGGAGCAAGGCTGCAAGGAAGACCGAGAGCTCGTTGGGAAGACTCAGTAGGAGCTGACGCCGAACAATTACTGAGCTTTAGAAATTGGAGAACGCGTTCACTAAAGGACATTGATCCAGACGGCCAAAGCCCGACGTCGGGCTATAGCGCCACGAAAATGATGATGTATTGGCAGAAAAATTGAAACATTTTTTTCTTCTCGCTTATTGAATGTTCGCCGCGATTTTAACACAGGGAAATGTTGAAGAATTCCCCTATTTCCAACAGGGAGATGCGACAGTCTGTAATAGTCTTCAAGATTGAAGAGCAGGCTTAAGAGATCTGATCGTCGATTAGCTCTCAGTGAAAATGGTGATGTCTCTAGCAGTTATAACATTACGCTCCAGCCAGGAGAGAGCCTACGAAATAGCCACGATCTTCGCCTGAAAAAAACCATTGAAGAAAATCAGGGAGACGTGTAGACTGTCTCCGCAGAAAAATCCAGGTTGTTCAAAATGGATGAGTGACACGTGGGCGACACGGTTAACTGATCAGCTTGCCGAAGACCGATGCCCGTGCTCTGTTTCGATAAACCGTATAATTAAGACATAAGTATAGATCGCAGTACTGAAACACAGATTTAGAATGCAACCTACTCCACCCCAGCATCCTATCCAGGTAGACCTCCAAAAACTTTGCTTTGCCAGAGGGTACAAGCCTAGTCCCATCCAACAAGGGAGATTCGAATGTTGGTAATCTATGTTTCCTTGTGAGGAGAACCAAGTTCGGTTTTGGCCGGCTCGGCACCAACCCCAGCCAGGCTTCGTTAGGATTGAGAGGGCATCCTGGATATCTCTGAGGGACAGCTGGAGATAGTAACCTACGACAGCCGGTTCTCGTTCCTGTGGCAGCCGGTTTTTCGCACCGGAGCGACCGTTTCTTCAACAGCCAAGAACTATCTAACTCCTTCAATACAAGAAGGACAATGTAAACGTCTTTTAGTAATTGGTCTATAAGTCTGCATAGTGAATCATCAACATTCAGACCGGAGAAAAAATCAAGGATAGCCGCAGAATTGATATACAAGAAGGCAACCACGGTGAATTCTTTGCAGTCAAGAGACCTCTCAATGCAACTAACCAGAGAGTCTGACGTATCCACCGAGCTTCCCTTACAGTAGACATGCTGTGAGGTGGGTGCGTTGGAATAGTGGCACGCAGGTATGTATCAATCAATCGCTCCAAAAACTTTAGCAGAATCGAAGACAGCCTTATTGGTATGAGGTCATTCGGACGCGTATGTGAGCTTTATAAATACAACTTCGATTCCTGTCCATAATCGAGGAATGTAGATCAGTTCCAGGAAGCCTTTTGGGTGGTCTCTAATCATGCATATGCATTGTCCAATGCATGCTGCAAGTCCGCCGGAGTGATGCCTTCACGTCCAGCTGACATGAAAGTTGCGAAACTAAAAGATAACCCACCAATTTCTTTCCTCTGAGAGAATCGATGCGAGGTCACATGGAGCTGCGTGCTCTTCGCGTTTAAAAGAGCTGATTGTCTAAGGTGCACCTCAGGGTGAGGTTATGTTGGATCTTCGACAAACGATAAGAGCAGCACTGATTGTGAAGCAATGGAAATGGAACCGTGCTTCTACATAGAGCTGTCTATGTGGGAGCTGCAATAAATGTTTAGAGCGTCGCTAAAAGCAGTTCTTATCCTAGGTCGACAAAATAGAAAGAGAAAATGCGTTGTTCCAACATAAACAGCACTATAAGCGTTGGTCTTATCGTTTATCGAAGATCCAACATAACCAGCACCCTTAGACCACCAGAGAAATGCGTGTCAAGCGGCAGCCTAATAGTATCCTTACTCGAGGTCGTCCATGACCATCTTGATTTAGTAGAAAGCTAGGCATGGATGGATCAGTGGACAGAATTTTTCGAAGTCAAGAGGCTTCATCCTTAATGTGCTCGCAAAAATTACACTATAACTTTCGTTTCGATCTTCTAAGTTCCCTCTTAAAGAGGCGCAGATGATTTTTATAGGCGTTCCAATCAGACTCTATTCCTGTGAACTTAGCCTTCTTGAAAGACCCTCTGCATACAACCCTGAGCTCAGAAATTTGGGAATTCCACACGCTGAATGAGCATGATCTGGACACTGCAAAATTAAAAGCCTAAGTTAGGGCATTCCAGGAGGAGGATGGGGAGGGGGTGACTGCCCCCCCTCCCCCCCCCCCCTCCTCCTGGTTTGTTCCTATTGAGTAGGTACTCAAACAAAGATTTGCCGTGTTCGGTCGTATCAGAGTTCCGAAGAGATAGCCCAGTATACTCGACCGCCAAGCTGAACACCACCACAGAATCCTTGCCACTACGGGTTGGCAGTAGGAAGTCATCAAGAATACAGGACCGGGTCTTACCTTGGCGCTTAACATTAAAAGCATCATAATTTGTAGATCTAAGATTCTTTACTAGATACCTTACGACCAATCCTGAATGAACGCGGTCCCACTGCGCGTCAGTCGGGGAACGAGTCTGATCATTATTGCGACGATATTGCTCCTTACAAGAGAAGCCTCTAATGCTAATGTATATTATCCTCCAGAGCAGCTGAATCTGAAGCAAGTGACACACACATGAGGGTGGCGCTTACACCACTCTAACTTCAATCCGTCCAATTTTCTCCTCCCAGTCCCAGCTGTCATCGCCAACCTCTATCCGATCTACATGTGATTCATTAGGCCTGATACATTCTTATCTAATCCCATACCAACCAGAGAAACAACAACAACATCTATCAAAAGTGCCAACAATATGATCGCAGTAAATATTACGATGTCGATTCACAAGCAAATCACCTCCACCGAGCAGGGGTGGACGAGGTGCACACGATAATACAAACAATACGACACCTCCTAATATTAGTAGTGCTTAATTCTGGAACACATATGCTTGTCTTATCAACGAATATAATAGATAAGATAACCATGACTCTGACTCCCCGAAATAGAGGAAAATTATTCGAAAAGTGACTCAGTAACGTATGAGAATTTCTTCAACTCTGTTCATCGAGCCCTTAATTCAGTGCATTTATTCCATTCACGTTTAATTGCTTCACGATAAATACGAGTACTATGCGAAAAGTTCAAAAATTCCTCCAATGCCAACATAAAATGAAAATACATCCGTAAATTGAAAATGGCTGGAAATAAGGTTTTAGTTGCAATATGTGCCGTGTGTGTTTTGTTTAATAGTAGTTTGTGCGATGATAAGAACAAAACAGTTTGTCCGAAATATTGCAGTTGTGATCTCTATGAAAATCTTAATCGCGCCGATTGCAGGTAAAACGTCAAGTGATCCTGTTTGAATTCATATGTGTGTGTGTGTGTGTATCTAATCCAATTTCAATATTGCAGCGATAAGCGGCTTATAAGCCCATACATTGATATTCCCAATACCGTGGAACTTTTGGATTTAAGCTACAATGACATCAGTTCGCTGGAAGATAGATGTTTTAAGGTGGGTGTGTAAATTCGAAGGGAGAGTCTTGTCGTAGTGGCGTGAAATACTAAATCTAAACATACATTTTGTCTGTTTGCAGGGCCTAAAATATATTCTCAATCTAACCATATCGAACAATGGAATTCATACGATATACCTCGATGCATTCTCAGATTTGCTGGAGCTGCAATACATTGATTTGTCGAATAATCGATTGGAATATTTCGATCCTCGCATTTTCGAGAATAACCGCAAGTTGATTGGTATCAATCTGAACGGAAATAAATTCATGACGTTGAAGGATGAACCCTTCATTATAAGTTCCACCGTACAATATCTAAGTCTACATCAGTCGCAAATAATGCAAACAACTGAGTCACACTTCGCGAAAATGCCACTCCTTAATAAGCTAGATTTGTCGGATAATTTCATGACAACGCTCAACATTGCAAGTTTCATTCGACTGGGACAATTGAAATATTTGAATGTACTAAACAATCGATGGACAACATGTCACACAGATTTGAAATCCACCGTTGAATATCTTCGGGCGAGACAGGTGCAAGTTCGTATAAATGTTTGCAACACAAGGTACGGGGAGAAAAAATTTGAAAAAATGATGATGGCCCCGCCGCCATCTGATGAGAATATTGAAACTCTTACCGAACCCACAGTGGCGGCAGCTGATAAGGACATAAGTTCGGTGTGGAAGAATAAAACTGAAATGGAAATTATAGTCAATTTGAAATGTGTAAAGGAGAATCTTGATGAGATTTGTAGTCTCTATGAATCATGCACTGCGCGATATAAGAAACTGATTACCGAACAAACAATTAATCATCATCGAACTAGACTGATGGATCAAAATGATCGAATCTATGTGGCGTTGTATTCGGGTCTATTTTTGGGATCCTTTATAACAATGTCGGTGTTGTATGTGATCTATTTAATATGCTGTTCTAGATATTGGAGGAAACGACGACTTGCCCGTCAGAGGATAAGTATGTCAATGAATGCTTATCGTTTTAGAGAAACGTTGCTTTCGAATTTTGTATTCTTACTAGCATGTGTTATTGTGTCGTCTGTGATGTATACATATTTGTTTTTCATATATTTCAATTATAATATATTAACATGATTGTTACAAAGCAATAATTCGCCTAAAGCTTCGTTGTCCCTTGTATTGCCGCTTGACACTCCGTACAGATTGTTCCTGTAGAAGCATACAGAAATCAAATCAATCAAAGTCCCGTATATATTTTCAGGATATTATTCCGAACCGCCGAATGCCCGTGGACAACGGATAGTAATTCCACGTCCTTTGCGCACGGCCCGACCAACATCTCGTTCGCCTCCAGCACTGCAACCAACGCGCCAGCAGATTAGCCGAACACAACAACGCGAGTTTTCGCTATCCCGCCTTTTTGAAAGACCAGAAAGACATCAATATGCGCACAATCATCACCACATCGTTCCGCGAAATAGATCACGAAGCGCACAAAATTCGCATAATTTGGATACTGAACGACTGATAAGATCCTCACCAGAAGAGGACACAACATCGCCAATAGCCCTGGCAGCACAGCAGACTACGGCAATTAATGTGCATCCATCAAGGGATCCTGGTGAATCCACCGTGGAGCGTACTCAATCCAATGCAACAGATGAGATGAACAATACAAATCTCGAGATAAGTGAAGAGCCCATATTCATGGAGAGGGCGGAAACTCCACCTCCACCGTATAATGAAATAATTAAATATTAGACACTTCAGACATTTTAGTTAGACATATTAGAAATTTTTGTTATCAAAACTAATGAAATGCCCATGACGATTATCTCGTATCTCTCAGCTGGCTTTGTATTCTATATAAGATCTGAACAGTGTAATGATAAATCGTGGGTATAGTGGATAAAGGATTCCTAATGTAGGTTAACACGAATCGTCCCTGTTATTTGTAATATCATACATATAATGTTATTATAGTGATGCGTTATGTTTATTTGATAAGTTTTAACAATATAAAATTAGTTTAAAATGTGAATCACGTGGCCTTCTTTCTCATTTATAATTTGTTTCGGTTCAAACTGATATTTTTTACTTTAAATTGTTGAAAAAAATGTTAAAGACGGGATAAGGAGTTGCCACCTCCTCGGCTTCCGCCCGGATTCTCCGTTTTTCCAGAGCAATCTCCGAACTCTGATTACGGAAAATAAATCTCCGGTTCTAGCAAAGAAATCAGTTTTCTTTTGCACGATTTTGTTTTCGGAATTTACCGAGCTCATTCGGGCGTTGTTAATCGTGCCACCTATCCAAAACTGCCTTGCATCTTGCCACACGGTCGTAATGGAGGATCATGGACTAAGGATTAGTTTACCAAAGACTGAGTATCTTTGTCGTCCTTTCTCAGATCCAGAGACCGATACCAGATATCTATATTAAAGAAGAGCAGCTGAAGTCTTGTACGAAGTTCAACTACCTAGGTTCGATGGTCAACACAGAAACTACCTGTGATGACAACATTAAACATCGCATCAGTGTTGGTTGGGTGAAGTGGTGAGAAAACTCTGGGAGTTTTCAGCAACAAGAAGATACCACGAAAGCTTAAGGGCGTTTCTGCGGCAGCCGGTTCTTCGTACCGGAACGACCCGTTTTTCAACGGCCAAGAACTGCCAAACCCCCTCGATGCAAGAAGAACTGCAGTATTCGAAGCATCGCTACCACAACAACAACAACAAAGCTTAAGGGCAAGTTGTATACAAAACGGTCGTACGTCCTGCACTCATGTATGCGTCTGAATGCTGGACTATGTAGAAGACATACGAGAGTAAAATGACTACGACCGAGATGAAGATGTTACGGATGACAGCAGGTGTTACCAAAAAAGATTGCATTACAAGTAGCTACATCCGAGGCAGCTTGTTTGTTGAGCAACCGATCATTGAAAAGCTCGAAGATCGTCGTATGGATTAGTACTGCCAGGTACTAAGGCGTCCGCCTGAGAACACTATCAACAAGGCACTGTCAATGAATGTTTCACTTGCTGGACCAAAAACTCGGAGCAGACAGAAAAACACGTGGATCGATCAAATGAAGAAGCAACAACAACGCACTGATACGATCCAAGACCGAGCTACCTGCAGAAGGAAGTTGAGATTATACCGCTAGAATCGACGAAGTGTCAACACAACAGGCAGAGCAACGCGAGGTCACCTATCTAAAACTGTCTCCATCTTGCCGCTAGATGTACTTATTGAGATAATGTTTATATTTTCTGGTAAAGCCAAGTTCCTTGACCTCATCCTGGATAAGAGACTATGCTGGAATTTGAACATGCGGGAACCTTTAGAAAAGGCAAGTAGGTACTATACTTTGTACATGGAAAATTCTAATGATATATCTAAGCCCAAATCTAATCCGGTTTTGCCCCATTCGTTAGGCGGAAACCCTAGACGGGATTGCGAAACACCAGACATCCCGTATAATAAGAGCTGATACAACTTTGTCGTTGGTCGTTGATCTAATAAATCAATACTCATTTGCCCTAATCCCTAGTGGGGCATAGCGCGTCAACTATTCCTTGTGACTTAACTGACGTTTTGTTGGCATTAACCAGTTTGGGACGATGAACGTTGCCAACATGCACCTCCTGCTCCCATTTAAGGTGCGTTTTGCAAGGCAACACTCTGCGTCGATCAAAAAGATACATGCAAATAGTGCTCCGTGCTCAATGGCTTGATCGCTAATCGCGAGCAATATGCGACGATCGTGTGCCTGGCAAAACGCATCTTTAGCCGCCTACCTGTGACCAATCGGGAGATGTTGTGGCTTATTATTACGCCCCGCACAGCAGGGGAAAGACAAAACAAACAACCATGGTCACGAACGCCGTGGACGGGACTTGAACCCGCAGCGACCGCAGTTAGACATGAAACTGAGCTACCGGTCGCCCTGGTACTCAAAAGGTAAAATATCGAACAGGAACATTCTAATTTCACGTGTAAATAATATGTTGGAACGATACTATAAAATCACATTCCACTGAACTAGTAGCAACTTTCTGCCAAAATAAATACGCTCTATTCATGCAAATGCACAAGAAAAACTGAAATTTCTAACTGTATCTACTTGAACATATGAGCCTGAACTGTATGATTAAAATATATCATACAATATTTAAAAAGGCAATATAAAAACTATGAAATTCTCAACTAATAGACTCATTACCATATTTTCATTGGCTTACCTTCTAATTCACTATTTCCCATTGCTTAAGCAAATAATAAGGTTTATCAATTATACATTATATATTGGTTTGTACAATAAGGACTATCAACTAATATGTACACAGCAGAAAATCAAAAGGAAGGGGGGATTTAAAATGTAAATGTAATTAAATTATAGCGGTAATATTGCAAAAAGCAATGGATTCAATTTATACATGAGAATTAGTATGAAATTATAAAATCCACTCTTGAATATCGCTAAATTTGTAATTGCTTACACTTATAGCAATGTACTAAATAATAAAGAAGGTCATAGTTGTAGTATACTTACAGATGAGCTCTCTCATTGTGGCCTGCTTCGCGTCAACCAATCTTTGTCTTTCTTCGGCTGTTAGGTCATCAGTTTCAAGTTCATCATCGACAGGACATTCTACCACTGCAGCTCTGAGAATATGAACAGATGGGTACAATTATTTAAGAAATGAAAGTGAGGATGAAGGAAAAAAGACGTTACCAGATCAATTAATGTTACAATCTTAATTGAAGACATTAAGGGGAAATTAGAGTACTCACAGAGCCCTGACTAAAAGGAAAAATCTTCACCAGCAGTAGGGTGTGTATCAAGGCGAGCTCATTCAAAATCAGGCTAATTCACGCCCATGCACCGAAACGTTCTCGGTCACCACTCTACAATGCTTCATCTAGAGAACATGGATTCGATCCCCGGCGCGTCAATTAGAAAAAAAACTGTCTGTGAGTACTATTAGAAGTCCCACAGTGCTCCAAGCTCGTCAGTAAAAGACGGCTCGGATAGGAGGTGTACTATATGCTAGCAACTGCACCATCGAAGTCATTATGCTAATGAAACGTCAACAAGGCATAGTAATGCAAGAGATTGTAACGAACCACCTGCAATGGACCATATCCTGGTAGTGCTGCTTCCACCGGCAGATCTATGGCAGCACCTGATGAGTAAGGATCTGTCGGTGGTGCGAAACCAGAGGCCGAGGGTCCCATTATGCCTGGATCCTGCTGCGAACGCGAGGGAATCTACACCGTCCGCCAACCATTTCATCCTTATCACCTCATTTTTTTTTATCATTCCTCATTTTTATATCCCCTGTTTGTGTTGTCTTTCCCAGGCCTATGCATTTTTATTAATACGTAAAGGACAGGGGCAACGAGCGGCGAAAACCCCGCCCACGTCTCCCGAACTGAGCTACAGCAACCACATGCTGCTGCTTAGCTCGTTGAGAGCCTTTTTCTTCGTCAGATAGCACGGCCCGACCTTCACGATCACTATGCTACCTTAGTGTCACCACCCACTGTCGATCTCGAACTCGAACATGTATGTACCAGGTATACAAGTATGAAACCGGAATTCACTTATACATGGCTCTAGCTGTCAAAGTAGTAACTATCAAACCGAATCATGGACGCCATTTTGTTTTTTGGATATCTGATAAAGATATAAAATAGCCAGCAATACCGGTTTCATACACAGTGTAGTTTTGACGAGCGTTGAACATGTCAACTTTTGTGCCTGGGAACGACGATATGCGGACAGCATTGATTTTCTGTTACCATTTAAAAAAAACGGCTGCAGAATCGCATCGAATGCTTGTTGAAGCTTACGGGGATCATGCACTTGGGAAATCACAGAGCTTTGAGTGGTTCAAAAAATTTAAAAGTGGTGATTTCGACATCTGTGTTTGGTGGGATCAGAAGGGCGTGATCTATTACGAGCTGCTGAAACCTGGCGAAACCGTTAATACAGAACGCTACCAACAACAAATGATCGATCTGCAGCAAGCTTTGCTTGAGAAACGGCCAGAATATGGAAAGAGGCAACACAAAGTGATTTTGCTGCATGATAATGCATCATCACACACGGCAAGACCGGTGAAGGAAACGATTAAGGCTTGTCAGTGGGAAATACTTCCGCATGCGGCTTACTCACCAGACTTGGCTCCTTCTGATTTTCACTTGTTTGCATCGATGGGACACGCACTTAGTGAGCAGCGCTTCACGTCGTACGAAAATGTAGGAATATGGCTCGATGACTGGTTTGCCTCAAAAGAACAACTGTTTTTTTGGCGAGGCATACATAACTTGCCAGAGAGATGGGCAAAATGTATAGCTAGCGATGGGCAATACTTCGAATGAAATATGTTGTAACACTTTTGTAGAATAAACGTCAATTTTTCATAAAAAAAAATTCCGGTTTCATACTTGTATACCTGGTATATATGTATGATGCAAATTTAGGCAAACAGTATTGGGGCAAAGCAATGAGCGCCGCTGCATATATTGTATTATAAAAAGTTTTGAACAACAAATCACCGATGGAAATGAGAACTGGTCAAAAACCAAACGTAATTCATTTGAGAATTTTCGGATGTCGTGTAATGTCGTGTAAACTTATTTTCCCGTTGAAAAGAGGCGAAAATTGGTAGCGAAATCAAAGGAATACATTTTCGTGGGATACAGCGATGAGAATGGACAATGAATTTGATCGAAGAGATGAAAAATATGCCACATCGTGAAGCAGTTTGCTACATTCTGTAGCGTTGCGAGAATTGGATTGAAGCGCCGACTTTCAAAAGCCATATCTCATCATGGGTACAATTGCTAATAAATAATAATAATAAGAAAAGATATCTTACCTTATTGAGTCTATCCACACTTTCTTCTCCTTTGGATTTTGTATTTTCAATTCATACATTTCCGGATATGCGGGATTCGACGAGATTATAAAAATGGTACGCGATTCAGTTCCAGCCTTATCTCGTATTAAAAGTTTTTGTAATGAAACTACACCAGCCTGAAATGATTTTTGTAAACAATTTGAAAATTATACAGTAATTGTGCAGTGTGCAGCAGAAAGAACTGTGATCATTTGAAAGACTAGAAAAATTAAGTATACATACAAGTTAAACAATAAGTTGTTGGACAATCCATGTCTTTTATTCAAGTCAAATTTTCTGCGCGTAACTTGTTATAGTAAAAAAAATACGACACGCTGTTGTAAATCGTAAAAGCGTCTTACTTTTACGA
The DNA here is from genome assembly GCA_964017055.1 of Chloromyia formosa. Lineage (NCBI taxonomy): Eukaryota > Metazoa > Arthropoda > Insecta > Diptera > Stratiomyidae > Chloromyia > Chloromyia formosa. The sequence continues at coordinate 11,267,887 of OZ024818.1, read as the reverse complement.
TTTACAACAGCGAGCATGAGTCCCCCTACAGTTCTTTTCGAAACAATTTTACGTTTCCAAGTAAAGGAAGGTACTAAACCTCCGTTTTTCGTGCGAAATCTCATACAAAAACTGTCACAAATCCGGTTCGCACGAAAATTTTCGCTCTTCACGGTACTTCGTTCTTCGCACGGAAATCTCATACACAGACAAAAGTTTCCACACTGTTGTGGGGAACTTCCACCCGAAAACAATTACTTTGCATTTTATTTCGTGTGGAAACCGATCATTGCAGTGGTGATCGCTCTCTTTTGAGTGAGAAGGGGAAATTCAAGTGTAGTGTAGTGTAGAGCACCACGAATATGAGCTGTGTGCTTCGGCCCGGAGTCCGAAGCGTATATACCCTAGACTTGTACAGACCTAGTGGTGATACCAAAAGTCCCAATTGGCAACGACCATATGCTTTAAAAGTGGGTCTCTTATATGGCCAGTTCAAAGGGGAGGTTGGCACTCATTCAGTGGGATCTTGACCATTCTCAAAATCAATTAACTAACCCATTTTACAAATATTTATCCAATTTTTCAAGTCGCTAGCTTCATTCTATCGAAAATTAACGCTTATTTGAAGTTTCACTTGTAGGGGAGGTGGGGGTTCCTTGATTCGGATCTTGCCCAGCATTTCCATCAACCAATTAGATCCCCTACAAACATTTAAACAAAATTTCAAGTCTCTAGCTTCATTCTATCGAAAGTTATCGCTTATTTGAAGTTTCTTTTGTAGGGGAAGTAGGTGTTTCGATGGTCGGATTTTACGTATTTTCAATATTAGTCGACTGGATCATACTACAAACATTTGACCAAAATTTCAAGTCGCTAGCTTTATTTTGTCGTAAGTTATCGCTTATTTTAAGTTTCATTTGTAGGGGAGGTGGGGGTTCCTTGAGTCGGATCTTGCCCATTTTCAATACCAACAAAGTAGGTCTTATTAGCAACATTCTTTCAAATTTTCAACTTGCTAGTATCATTTTTTCGAAAGTTATCGTAATTAAGGGAATATTTAATTTTTGGAAATTTGTAGGGGAGGTAGGCGTTCCTTTGATCTGATTATGCCCAACTTACATAATCTTAAGCAGCTTCTCACTTCAAGGTTACACGCCAAAAATCAGGTGTCTACGTCAATTGGTTCAGGAGTTATAGACAAAAAACCTGAAAAGTAGGGTAGTACGCGGTTCTTTGTAAGAAAATTAGCGTTAGTTTTCAACTTATCAGTTTTATTTTCCCAGGAGAGTATGAGATTACCCTCATGAGTAATCTACCAAAGCTAGAGCTTTTCATGTTTCTTTAATCGGGAGTTATAGATACATTTATGTATTTTACATATGTAGGGGAGGTAGGCGTTCTCTTGGCCTGATCATGCCCATTTTCAATACCATCCAACTAGATCACACTTCCAACATTTGACCAAAATTTCAAGGCTCTAGCTTCATTTTATCGAAAGTTATCGTGCGAACGGACAGACAGACAGACAAACAGACAGACACAGACAGACAGACAGACAGACAGACGGACAGACAGACAGCCAGACATGGCTAAATCGAATCAGGAGGTGACCCTGATCATTTATATATATACATTGCTATACCTCCGGAGCCTCCTTTAAGGTGTTACATATTTCCGTCGTGACAAAAACAATATACCCTATACTATAAGTCTAGGGTATAAAAAGATATCTGGGGAAAAGATATCTTAACTACATTGAAAACGTGTACGGGCACATTTCAGCACGTTCGCATCTTAGTCATGCAAGAAGGATTCGTATTTGGCGCAAGGATTACGTGTTAACGCACGCTTATATTGATACAAAACGGCCCAGATTGTAGTTTTCCTTTAATTTTTTGTTTTATTTTTTACCTAAAAAATTTTTTTTGAGGACAAATGAAGTATTATCAATAAAAACTGTAAAAAAGGACAAATATGCAAAAATATGCAGTAACCCTTCAAATATACAGGATAAAATTTCGTATTCCCCAATTAGATTAGATTAGATGAAGGGCCACAAGCACTGCGACCCGGAAGTCTATTGTGCTATACCTTGGAGTCTATGCACATTAGTGATCTGACTAATTCTCGAGACCAATCATCCCAACAAATCTGCTCAGCTGTTCGAGTGTTAGAATCGTTTCCGCTTCAGGGAATGCATCACCGAAGCATTTCAAGCGGCGGAGATGAAGTGCATCACAGTCACAGAGAATGTGCCGGGAAGTCTCATCTTCGCTCTCACAGAAGCGACAGCTTGGGTCAGAGACAATTCCCATTCTATGTAGATGACCCCTCAAGGTAAAATGACCCGTGAGGATCCCGCAAATAATTCTCACCCGGTTTCTGCGTAGTCTTAGGATTCCCCAATGCAAGGATTCGTGAAGATATTGCATTATTTTGGCTGCAAAAGTTAGCAAAAAAATATGCATTTGCATACAAATCCGGTCCTAAGTCATCACGTTTTAAATAAAGTGGAAAAAATAGAGGAAAGACATAAAAAAAAAACTTTCATCAACGGTGCGTTGCAAATAACCCAGTCGGACATTTGTCTCCGATTCAAGTGGAATCGCAAAGTCTTCGATTCCTTAACGGTTCCATTCATCGGTTTGTCTCCGAAGCTGGAAAAATTCAAATGTTTTCAATTATGTATCGAGTTAGCCTAAAATTTGAATTCATTTGAAAGTATCTGGCATTTGGCGGCGTATGTTGTCATATATGAAATATTGAATAAAGGAATATGTATGTTTTGTAAGCCATGAATACAATCCGCCGTTAAATTAAAAGTGCCGTGAAATCAATCACAACCCTTTTAGTTTCTGGACGAATTGCATATCAGGCTTGATTCAACCCATTTATACAGCCATCCATCCGAATTCGATCTGTGTCGATTCCTCGTTGGCTACAGTCATCGGTCCGGAATCGATTCCAGTCATCGATCCGGATTCGATTCCACGTTAACTACAGTTATCGATCCCAATTCGACCCCAGTATCGATTCTACGTCGACTCCAGTCATCGATTCTCCATCGACTACCGTCATCGATTCCGGATCGATTCCTGTCCTCATTTTCGGTATCGCAAAAGCGGCCATGCCCATAGAAATATCTCCGACGTGTCTCCGATAAAGTCATCGATTCCTTAGTAGACAGTCATCGATCCAGAACCGGTCCAGTATCGATTCTTGTCCGACTGGGAATGGTCGTCATCAAAATAATGCGATTTCCAAATATGTAGTGGAAATAAAACTAGAGAGAACTTTAAAAAAGTCGTCTTTGCATTTAATAATTGGTCTTGTTAGTATTGACTGTTTAATTTGTACACTTATTTTTTAGCCTTTCCAAATACGGCAGTATTTTCTACTGTGTCATTACCAGAATGGACGTAGAAAATATTCAAGGATCGCTTGATTTATTCATTTTTTTAATTATCATTCAAAACACAAAATACATACCTTATTCTCTGGCGTGAAAAACGTATATTTATTATGTGAACTTTCCTGAAGAAAAAATAAACAATCGGTTAACACTATCACTAACACATTTTGCATTTTTGATGCTCGTGCTCGCATTAAAGTTGCATAGCCCTCGAACCTGAAATATGTAATACAATTGAATAAATTACGACAAATAAATATCAATCAAGAGACAACTATTATATACTGACTTTAATTTTCTGTTTGCCCACAGATCGGATTTCCTAAATTGTTTATTTTTGTAGATAGCATACGATTTAACATCGATGCATTTGAAAATTTCCAATTGTCGATCCTCAATCTCTTTTTCGGCAACGCGAGCATCAACCCCAATCAAAATTCCCTTGACCAGGGCCAACGCCTTTTGTAGTTGTTCTTGTTCGAATTTATCTTCGCGGGAACTTTTCAACAAGGATTCAATTAGAAGTGGATATTTGGTAAGACGCTAAAAATAGAGAAAATGAGAATAGGTAAGCTGAGGATATTGTATGTATGGTTTTATCGTCGATGCGAGAACCATTTCAGGTAGTGTCTAGTGCTTCATAAATTAGTAACGGGAAAGTCCGTGACATTATTATGTGGGGCGTAAGACCACATCACAGGGTTAAGTATAACAAACAATAATTATTTGAATTGTCTTCAATTGAAGCGATACCATCTATTAAAAGCACTCCTTCTTACCTGTGTAACAAATAAAATACACTCGGGTATTCCCTTCTTCTTCAACAACGGATTCTGCTGGCAATGCTTGTACCATTCAGCAAACGTCTGATCATCAGTCATATACATTTTGAATGTATCCAGAGCCGATCGGTGATTTGAGCAAAATTCCCCTGAAATTACCAATGATAAGATGCCCACTGTTTATTATTTGTTCAATTCTGGAAATTTTCATTTTTTATCACTTAACCATAAAAAAGCGGGCGATCAAGCGAATTGCAAGAGATATTATTTTGTCTGAACTTCTCTAATGTTTGCATAATTCTAGTAATATGCAAATACTACGCGCACTTAAAGGCTTAAATTTTGGACCGACTCGTCGCAAAAATAAATTACATACAAAAAAACTACATATACGTTTTTAGTCACTTCCAAAAATATTAGCTACGCTTGAAGAATATGCAAAGAGTAGTATCGTACAACTTAGAATCCATCGATGTAAATAAATATTAAAAAACTAAGGCCTACTACCACATGGCGAGTGATAACAGCGATGGTGTGCTATATAATGCACATAAAAGTTAAGTTCCGTGTCATCGCACGATTACGCAACCTGCCGAAAGGTATAAAATGCATTGTCAATCGCCGTTTTTACACATTGTTGATTGTGACATTCAAAAATGAAAAGGTACATAATATTAATTGTATTGTGGCTAATTGCGCTCGTCATAAGTGGTGAGTAGCGCGTATTACATCAAAAGAGATATTTAAGTGGTCTACATGTTTTTACGGTTTTCTTATAATGTATTTCTGTTTATTCAGGACTGCAGGTTAAGGCGCTACCAACTAACAATGGCCGAAAACCAATCATCAGTGGAAGTATGTTTGGATGAGAATACGGCCGACATATGGCAGAGTCCTTTTTTCGGTGAAAATATAAACATCTATTTCTGGACGGGATATGTTTTGCAGAAAATAGCCATTCGAATAAATTTATTAGTGCATATTTAGTCGTAGAGTTTTTAGTAATAAAACAAAATTTAATTTGTGCAGTGTACAAAAATGAAACGTTTAATCAGTTCATACTTTCGATAAATAAATGAAATTATGGTTTCTTTTCCAGAGGCTTTGTTTTATTTGAGGGATGTTATTGTGAAGTGTGATTTTTTCAAAAGAGTTAAAATACATTGCTCTATTGGATAAAACTGGTTCGGGCAGGATGAACATTGCAGATAGGAAATTGTTTGTTTAGTGACTATCCATTTTACACTTCATTTATAAAATCCTGCTAAGGAGGAGGTGTTTACACAGTCGCTGTTTAGCTTCCCAATAAAAGCTAGAAATTCCACGATTCATTTGTTCGAATGTACGTATCTATTGGGCATGTGATTTTATTTATGCATTGCCGGAAGCGCCGCATTACGGGGTTTAGTTCAAACACACACAACAAATATCGTACAAGTGTGTGGCACGAAAACGTTGCTGGTTCGGGAAATATATACTTCCAATACTAAATTTTTCAATCATTAACCGCCAAGCTATGAAATAATGTATACACTCTGGGTCACTTGAATAGGGTCAAAACCTACGACACTTGTTTCACTCAAAGTCTCCAGTGCTCAAGTTCAAAGAGCAAAACTTAATTACCGCTATGAAAGCTTACGTCATTGCTTGCATATTTCGGGCAAAATGAGAGAGCTTAAGTTAACAACAGTTGTGTTTCATTCATTTTAAGTTGATGCAACGATAAATTGCACGTTCAAAATTGGGACACTTGAATAGCGATACTATTGAAACTCTTTTAAACCATTAAAATAGTATGCAAGTTTTTTTCTTATGTGTAAACATCTTATGACGCGGTAAGGTGTAAAGGCCAAATTATAATTGGGTATTATCACGGGGTCAGGGGCACACGTAAATGATTTCAATAGTACTTTTGTACATTTGTTTTCAATTTCATTCAACGGCAATCAATTCTTTCCCCCCTTTTTTAAAAAAAAGCTCACCATGTTTCTAGATGAGGGACGTTGTGCAGTATGTCATTTCCTCACGAGACGAACAGTTCAGAGCTTTATGCTTGCATTTACTACCCACAAGATGATGTCGCTCATGGGGAAGTAGATCTTCGGATATCGTCGCCGACCGTCTCCAATATAAGCTATGCAAACATCGTGTGTATCGGCTCTTCGCGGAGTCAATCCTATTCAATCCTGGCAATGATATCACCCAAATGTGTGAACAGATAAACGAATATCTCGACGAACTTAACAACTTCTTGGTCGGAAAGAACTTAAGTTTATCAGCTTCGAAATTCCCTGCTACCTTGTTCACCACATGGACTAAAGAAGTGAACCAACAGCTGAATATCGCAGTAAATGGTCAAACTATTCCAACCACTAACCATCCAAAAATTCTCGGTGTCATCCTTGACAGCATGGCCACCTCATCGGCCCTTGCGTCAACCATTAGTGACAAGATGAGATGCGGGAACAAAGTCCTCAAAACTTTAGTTGGTAATTATCAAGAAAAAGACAAGTAGACCCTATTAGCGACACATAAATCTATCGGGGAATCTGTGGCCAACTATGCGGCTCCTATCTGGTCTGAAAACATGAGCGACACCCAATAGACAAATATCTACTCCTGTCAAAATGCTGCTCTTCGGACTGTGACTGGCTGCCATCTGATGCCGTCATTTGATCACCTACACCAGGAAACCAGAACGCCGCCCTTAAGAAGTCACACCACTCTTCTTACTAAGCATCTGGCTGTTATCGGATTGGCCATCCAAACCACAATCTGATGGACAAGACCCCACCACCTCGTCACGTAAGACGCAATATGAGGGACCGCGAGAGGGAAGTCCAGAGATTCAAAAGAGTCCCCTTCGATAACGAAACTGACGAAATCAAGCGACGGATACAGGAAACATAACTTTCTTCTCGGTACTCCCAATAATGAAATCGAAGCATGTGCACAGAAATACTCCGCATATGCAAAACCATCATACGACCTGTGCTATGCTATGGTTGCGAAACCTGAACCCTTACTCAAGCCTCCGAAAATATGATAAACACTTTTGTGTCCTTGTCCTTCGGCGAATTTTCGGAACAGTTTGCGACCGAAATAAATGGCGCATCCGGTACAACCAAGAACTATACGAACCGCACGATGAGCTGGAACTTTCGAGAATCATCAAACTACAACAACTACAATGGGCAGGACATACACAACGAATGGACGATGACCACATGCCTAGGAAAAAATTCAATGGATGACGCGTCGACGCAACAAGGCTGCGAAGAAGACTCGAGAGCTCTTTGGAAAGACTCAGTAGATGGGGACGCCGAACTGGGCGTCCAAAATTGGAGGACGCGGTCACGTGACGGAGATAATTCGAGGACAATGATCCAGGCGGCCAGGGCCCGACGTCGGGTTGTTGCGCCGTTGTGTCGATTCACAACTTGATAATATTCCGTGCTTCACTTTATGTAGACTGCGAAACGTGGAAGGAATAGCCTCCGTCAGAAGCCAAATATACCATCTGGAGTGTTGCCGGTGCACGTATTTTCTGTTCCCGGCCATATTACGTAGAGTACGCAAATCCCAGAAGCCAATCTTTGCCATTAAACGATAGCTAAGATCCATAACCGAATATAAATTATAGTGTTACTTGATGAATGTTTAAAATAAAACAAATACGCTGGAAAAAAACCGCTCCAAGCAGGCTTCGTACCAACCACCCGTCGATTGATAAGACCTGCTCTCTATAAGGAGCGATTTTTTGTTCACGTTTGATGTAAAATTGAATGTGGTTGCTATATTCCATAACATATTTAAGCCCCACACTCTCCACTTCAAAGAAAACTTGGGACATTCTTTTTCTTCTGGGAAAAAACCCTTTCTAATTAATTAAAGTTTAATTCAAAATAAACAAATTAATTTCATGACCATTTAGGGCGGTCATGAAATTAATTTGCTCATAATACTAAACATGTAAAATGAATAATAAACACATACCATAAGCACTTTTGAGTCGTTGCCCTGAAAGACCAGAGAAGAAATCCAGAAGAATATCGGCAATACTATCAACAATAGGACTTTCTCTTTGTTTTAAACGCAACTTTTTTAGGAAACTGTGGAAAAGAAAAATTTATGTGTGTGAATGAATATTCTGTTAGTAGACTTTCAAATTATGCACAATACCTTGTATGGAGATCGGTTAGTTCTGGTAATCTCGGAAACAACTTGTCTAACTTGAGACGATTGAAATGCCTTTGTAAGCTCTCTACAAAAACTTTTTGCATGACTAGAAGTGTTTGGCAGTGATGCTTTTCCGTCATTATGAACTCGTAAATGTGCTCTTGCCGTTTAACCTGAAATTGATTAGAAAAATTTAAGCATTCTATTAGTGATTTAAAAATAAATAATATATAAAAATATAATACGTGAAATTTTTGAAATATTTTCTCAGTACTACTAGTAACACATTCAAATTATTTATATTTTTCCGATCGCAGAATATTCAAGAAGAAATGAGAACTGACCGTCTTATACATATATCGACTAATGAGTGGCTGGTGTCGGCGAACGAAGTCAGAGTTTTGAAAAAGGTAGACTCTATCATATTTTGTGAAACGGAGTGCCAAGTGGATAGATACAACATTTGAGGTTAAAAATAATAAGGTCTTCAAAAGCCAGTATAACATATTATGTTTCAAAAAACCTGCAAGGAGAAAAATTTGTCCAAGAGAGTTTTGTTTGCGCTGAAATTCCTCTACGTTTTGTGTTTTGCCATAGTCACCATTTTTCCAATGGAATGCTACACAATTGAACAATGCGTTGGAATTGTTAAAACTTTAAAAAAAAATACGTATTTCACGTAAAAGCCGTGGGGGACGTGGTCGACGAAAATTAGATACTGGCTAAATTCATAACACACAGCGGAATCGCAACATGCTGTGGCAACAATATCGTAGCAGCTTTGCAGCAACTTGTGTTTTGAACTGAAACTCGCCTTTTTACAGCGATACGTTGGAATTGTTACAAGAAGGGTTTGCAGAAGGCGGTATATGGGGGGAAAGACACCTAGCAGGCCGAAAAAGTGCTGTAAGGGCTCTGTTTGCGAATACACCAAAAATTCGCTGCTGAGATGAATAGAGAAGACATACAGTGACCGTCGAAGGCTCCTTGACCGACATAAGATTAAATAAATAATACATATGTGTTTACTATCTGTAATAAATAATTCAAATGCATTACCTGCTTGTCTTTCAAAGACTTCACAATCTCCTTTGTGACACTAGGACTCCACGAATCCGGCTCCTCCATAGCAATTCCCCAAATCGGATCAGCTCCCAAATCCTGAGGTCCAATTGGTGGATCGTTGAGAAATTCGCCCCGAATCAATGGTGCATCATCTGAGCAACTACAAATCAAAACAGGAGAGAAACACTATTAGTAAAAAAAAAAAATCGAAAAAGCCAATTGATCCTTTACGAAATTAATTGTTTTTTTTTCGGTATTACTTCGTTATCCTTTCAATTGTTTGTCATTATTTTTGTCTTTACTTGGACTCAATGAAATGTATCTACATAAGCATAACAATCTAAATGCAAAAATTATGCCAAAAGCTCGACAAAAGGTAAATTGTATATTTGTCTCTTTAACACAAAATGTTGAAAATTCCAAAAGTAAAATGAATTGATAGATATATAAATGCAATTACTTTTGTTTATTGTACTCACTTTATATGATCATTTTGGGAGTGCCCATCATAATAGTCCCGGCCATCGTCATGATGCGATGAAGTATGGCTAAATGCAAGCGTAAAGTAAATGAAAAATTGGAAAATAAAAACATAGAGTTTAATAAACGAAAAACAATTTAAATAAAAGAATAAAAATGATAACTTAACAATAAAAAAAAGAAAGTTAACTAAATTAAATATATTTAATATTTAAAGGTGAAATAGGCAAACGATATAGTCGAAGAGGTTTATGTTTAGATTGAAATTGTGTGGGAATATCATACTGCTGGATTTTATAGGTTGTATCTGTTATATTTGGGAGCAAAACCACGAGTAGCTGATATTTTCAATTAATGGTTTCTCTTAATTTCTTGCAACAGTTGCGGCCACTGATGTTGTAACTATCAGAGAGAACCTTCCGTCCTCTATCAGCATGCTTAAAAGTTTATTGCAAGTTATGGTTGTACTCATACTCGTATGTACAAGCTCTTATCTCTCTCAAGTGAACATGCTATTCTTTAAAAATACACTAACCCAAAACGCGAAAAATAACATTTTCAGGTTATTTTAATGACACGTGATATTTGTCTTATTTTAACATCATCAAGTGGTAACATTAGGAATGACTTTCACCTAATCACAGTAAAATATTTCCACACTCAATCAATGATGCAAGTTCGTAATAGTAAAATTTTAAGATTTTCAAAAAAGTTCTTAGAGTATAGTAGTTATATAAAAAATTTCGGTAACAGTAGACCGTAAGGCATAGATTGGCATGTAAAATTTCTTTTATCAAAATTGCAGCCAAAATAATAATAAGTTGTAACAAAAGTAAAACTCAATTAAAACTAACTTTAATATAAAATACTTAAAAATATATATGTATGTATATGAATTTTTTTTAATAATTGCTTAAATAAATCTGTTTGCTTCCATGGTGTGACTGTATTTATGTTTGATTTGTAGTATATGGTATGTTTTGAAGATTTTATAGTCGTTACAACATTTATTAAAGAATCATTTTATGAAGGGCATTCAGAGTGAAAGGGGACTCTATAAGATACACTAAAGAGACGCATGCAGTAACACTTAATAAAGTTAATTGGCTGGTTACTGTGAATTGCTTCAGAAGTGACACAATAAAAACAATTATTTGTCTAGTTCTAGACTAAAATGTGCTTAGTAGCAAACCTTTCATTAGAGTTTAAAAGTGTGGAATGGATACAACGAAATAAAATCGTTTTTGTTTTGAAGGTGCTGATTTGTTGCATACTGGAACAGTTTAGATAACAAAGTTTAAAACGTACGAGTAGAGTGCATTTTAGAGATTAAATCGGATACTTAATTAAAGCACGGGCAAGGTCTGGCGCCGGTAAGCTCGAAAGCCTTCCATTCGATTCATTCTACCCAAAGTTATATTTAAGTTCATCGTCTTGGTTTTGTTTCTTCGGAGTGAACTATAGACTGGAATTGCAGTTCATGAAATACAAGAGGAGACGACATACTTTCTAAATAAAAAGATATTATTTTTATCCGGATCTTTGGATACCCGAGAATTCCATGGGAACTTTTGGGATATATAATGACGGGAAGAGCGACTCGAAATGTATCGTAAAGAAAAAAGATCTTACAGCTCCCAATTTGGTCACTTCATCGCTGGAAATATTCAAAATTATTAAGCTGATCATTTTTAGCATATAAAGTCGTGAAGGAACAAGGTGAACTCTCCCACCGACAGCACGGAATTCGAAGGAGCACTGCATTGCGCACTGCAGTAAGGACAGCGGCTTTTCGCGAAGAGTCTGCGTTGATGTGTCTCTGGATAAAAGAAACCCATTTATTCTGCCAAATATAGCAACATTCATGCATCACTAAGCTTTATCGATTAAAAGTCTGTAGCCGTTTCGTTTCACCCAAATAAAGGTCCATTCAATAGTTATCGATTCTGATGCTTGTAGTTTTTGATCAAATAATAAAATACGTAGCCTCTCCTACTACAAATATATTTATTTAAAGTATATACCTATTTCGGGAGCTACTTACTCCCTGCTTCAATACTTTAGCTACTAAATCATTCGCACGGGTACAAGTGTTTAAGTACAAAGTTAAAAGATATGCATTTCCACACAAAACGACTGACTGGTCTATGATCCAGGTCTCGTATGGGATCACATCTGAACAGAGTTGGCAGTGTATTGATTGAAAGTCAACTTGTTTCTCGATAATTCACCTCTAAATACGATAAATGTATCCTATTTGCCTTAACCTCTAGTGGGGCATAGCGCAGTCAACCAGCGGCTTACAGTCTTTGCCACAGATCAACGCCATGTGATTTTAGGACCCCCTCTTGGTCGGCCTTGGTTGGAAATAGGGTTCCATTTCAGGGCATGTAAAGCAATTCAGTATCATCCTTACGCAATGTGTGACCTATCCACTACCATTGTGCCTGCGTATCAATTCGTCGATTGGCATCTGACCTGTACGCCGACTTAGCTCTTCATTTGATATTCTTTTGGGTCAGAAAATTCTAAGAATTCGACGGAGACATTCTGGTAACTCCTTCGGACACGTTCCATATTCCATACAAAAGCATGCCATATGTGCATTTAGCCTGGTTGATAAGACGAACGATGTCCTGCTCCGCACCATTTTCGGCAACAATGCTACCCAGGCTGCCCATTAATACTACCACTACACTTAATACTAGACTAGTCCGGATAGGGCTGCATGCAACATCGCCGATGACTATGAGGAATAGAATCGGTGAGAGGATGCGAATATCAAAGTCCCGACACCTTACCTTTATGCAGAACGCGACATTTCGCGCCGTCAAAGGTCACCTTAATAATATCCACAAGCTTCTCAGGGATGCTTCTCCTGCCCAAGGCGCCCATACAGAATGCCAATTCACACTATCGAAAGCCTTCTCGAAATCGATGAAAAGCAAGTAAAGTGGAGAATCGTACTCGGCGCATATCGCTCGATGATGATAAGCAAGGTGTTAATGTGATCGACACAGGAGATTTCGGATCGAAAACCTGCTCTTCATCGATTATGCTTTCTAAGTGAGTCTTTAGTCTACTCAGTACCATTTTAGCTATTATCTTGGCAACGGAGGAAGCACACAAAAGCCTCTGCAATTATTAAAGTTTGTAAAGCTACCCTTCTTCGGAAGTTTCATGATCAATCCTTTCATCCACTAAGTGAGAAAGGTCTCTCTATTTCACGCGTTATCAACAAGTGGATGCAGCAACTCGGCAGTTACGCTAACTCCTAAGATGTTTAATTTATAATTCAGAAATTCATTCTCTAATTGAAGAAATTGTGCGTTCTTGGGGCCTTCTGATCCATTGTCCACGAGAGTACGCACATTCTAATAGAATCGAATCTTTGTTATTGTACGAAAGCCAAAGTCCGTATCTGAGGTATAGTTGACGTGTCGTTAGCATGTAAAAGATTTCGGATAATGCAAGTTGCTGGCATACACATCCTGTCCTTTGTTTGTCGGTTTCTACGACAGGACGGCAAAAGGAAAGGCCGTGGTGTTATTCTTACGCCCCACACCACAGGGGAAATGTTTACCTCAACCAAATCATCGCACCGCCACTACTGGCGGCTTGACTTAGCAATGGTGAAAGACCATTGCCGTTCCAGGGAACCAGTACTATGGCAGAGGATTTTTGTAACGGGCTAAAAGGAGACTGTCTAAAAATAAAAAATAAAAATTATTGTGTTTTCTTACTTAAACCGGGTCCTTATCAAGCAAAACTCGTAAATTATACCAAAAAATTAATAAGACTAATTAACAAACACATAAACGATGATTAGTTTAAACTCCGTCGTGACTTATGTTCGTGTTTTGCGGACGAACGGCTCTATCGATTTCCACGAAAATTTCATTAACATCTTCGTTACGATCCAGAATAGATATTAGTATCTAGACTTATGAAGGCACTTTTTCAACGTGAAAAAACGCAGTGAACCAATTTGATGCAGAATTTAGACATTTCTTACATTGAAAATGCAGGATGGTCAACTTCATCATCATCATCAATATCATGACTCGACAGTCCCACGTCGGACCTTGGTTGTCTAGATCGTTTTCCTCTAATTATCTCGGTCAAGTGATTGCGTCCTACAGTTTCGGAAGCCCAGTAGTTATTCGGCATAAGCATCCACTGAGTCTTCGATCTCGGTCGAGGGAGACCAGCCTTGCTCTGCTCTGCTCCACACTTCCAATATTCTGTTAAGCATGCGGTTGTCGTCCATTTCAATGGTCGAATCAATTTAGGTGCCATCTTTCATTTGGGTTATGGTGCCATTTGTTTTATCTGATTTTTTTTTAATAAATTCGGAGGCAATGGTTCTCCTTGTTTTAGGGCGAAAAGACCACGCGAAAAATTATCCCAAAATTGGGGCAATTTTTCATTTTTACCACAGACTGTCGAACTCGAACACGAATCTGGTACAAATGTCCTCTGACACACACACACACACTCCACATAAATGTGAAGAAAACCGGTCCACTTGTACCAGGTTCATGTTCGAGTTCGACAGTCTGTGGTGACAAAAACTACCAATAAGGATGAAGGCCATAGCCGTATGCCTACTATTGGGACACACAGCGGAAAAAAAAGTTCAAAGATAGTGTTCGTGAAAACCCAGTAACTTTAACCAATCATGGGCACAAGCTTAATTCCTCGGATATTAGTCAACGTGTCCTGCTAATCACGTAAATATTTTAATGGAGACATGATTTCCTTTCCATATTTAAAGTGTTGCACAGTGTACTTTTTAAATATAAATTAAGGTAAAAAAATAAACATAAGTTAGCACGAAACGCATGCATTTACGAAACAAACTAAAAAAGAAAACTATGGACACTTGAAATTCGTAATTGCATTCGACGAAATCTATTGAGGAATAGAAGCATTACAACAAATTGGGATCCCGCTATTTACGTATTATTATTAGAATTATTTTACCTGTCAGACTATTTATTATATTGTATTTAGCAGTATTCTGGTGTTTTACGAAAATTTACTACAAAAGAGTTGCACTCTAGGGAGCAAAGACAAAATTAGCAAAATCAGAGAAAAGCAATAAAACTTTTCAATGCTACAATGCATTTTATTTTAAATCACAAGAACCATGAAAAGTCGCAGCGCAGCGTCCATTGAAAAGTTTTGGCGCTTAAACAAAAATCATATTTTGCCAACTTCTTACGAAAATAGGGTTGTTGAAAACAAGTTGAAATGCAAATAATGCGAAAGTGGCCAACATAGATAGTTACCAGTAACGACCAAAGAATCTCTCGAACATCGAGAATGTTTAGGTTGAAATAAAGTTACCAAAATATTCGAAGAACTAGATTTCGTTTAATTACGAAACATATTCGAGTGAAACAAATTTCGGAAATTAAAAATACATGATTTTTTTTATCTTCCGTCTTTTGAGAAATAATATAATAGTTAAGCAAGCATAGCTGAAGGCGTAGAACACTTCTAACATAAATAGTAGAAGACAAAATGTTGTATAACAGGTGTGGATAGTTTGAATAGTCCAAAATCAAATGAAGAAACAAGAAGATCATTCGAAATGGCCGTTTTATTGTAGTCATCCAAATCGAAACAAGAAAATTCAATATACTTGGTAAATAGTACGAATATAGTGTAACGAATACAATAGCTAAGAAGCAGCATTTTCTTGGTAAAGAGAAAAAATGAACGTTTTCTTGTACAATATGTTTCTGATTGTAAAATGTTTTGAATTGATTTGAACTGAAATTTGGTTGTTGTTGATGTTGTTGGATTTTTTTTTTCAAATGTTACCTAGCGTGATGCGATGTCACGCCTAATTTGTTAGCGACCAATCTCCAAGGAGAGTAGCATCCGGTCATTTTCTTGCCGCTTTTAGAATTTTAATAAAAGAAGAATTTAAAAGAAAATAACAAAAGTTTTAATTCAAATTTGTACTGTTTGCTTTTCTAATTACATTTTAATACAAAAACAAATATGTCGTATTTGACTTATCAAACGGAAATTTTGGGTTTATGCCATCAAAAAAATGTTCATGATGCAATGTTTTGTTGTTATTGTTGTTTTTCGCCCAGATATGATTTGAGATATGGTGCTCAACTATTTTCATTTTGAATGTGAAGCCTGATATTGTGTATGCATAAATGGAAGTATGACTATTCGATCTACATATCTTTTCGAAAGTTAGTAAAGCGAAAATGTGTTGGGATTACTCGTATATATCTGCTTCATACAAACTTCATATGAATTTGGAATATGCGAATCGAAATGAAAGATTAAGCCTAGAAAAAAAATATTAGTTACGTTACACTATCCCGATTTAACAAAATTCATTACGAAATTAAAACGAGTTCATTTCGTTTCGCACCGAAGACGAATCTTAAATGTATCGTCTCTGGACTGAATTTTTTAATTGTAACACAGCCAAAGTGGTCAGATGACTGCAACTGCCTTGTCGGGAATTCAAGTTGAAATATTAATGAATTTATGGCTATGTGCGGTGCTGACTAAATCTTCTTTCTTTCTCTAAGCAATCACAAACTCTAGTCTAATGCGATCCGTATTCGAACAACCAAATATATAATCATAACTGAATTCATCCACTGAGTGTTTTCATTCAAATGACCGGCATTCAATGGATTCATGAGCAACCAACAAAAAATAAATGAAACTGAAAAAAGTATCGGGCAATTCATGTTTAGCATATCATCAAATAGGGTTCTTGTGGAAAATTTCATATTTGATCAACATCATTGCCATATGGCTTTTTATTCGCCTATTTAAGGATTAATGGGTGCTCGAAATGCATTCATTTCGTTATCCACATTGCTATGTTGACGCGCTATATACACAAGATAGGTGTTAGGGAGGTGCAGCATAAGCAAAAATATAAAGCAAATAATAATCAGACTATGTATATAAGGAGCAAACAACTTTAAGGATTCTCATAAAATGAGTTTAATATCTATGTATATGAAAAGCGATCATCTAAATATTTAGGTATATGCGCAATCACATATCGATTATAAGATTATTTATTATTATTTGTTTATATTGATATTCTTGTCACTGTATTCGATTACTTCAATTGAGGAGCGTACGATTTGTTCGTATTCGTATTGGTTCGTTGTATGAATAAACTGATGGAAATATGTCCAACAAAAACATTATACACAAGTATGTCTCTGGAGTCATAGCAATTGATTAATCCAAATGATCTGAACCAAATCTGATTGAAACCAAACAAAACGAATAAAAACGAACAAATAATTGTTTAAAAAGCATATTATTTAGGTGATAAATACGAATCGATCATAAAATTCGAAAATATATTCCGAAGATATTTTTTTAGAGAATACATTACTATACATTGATGTTACCTGCATATTTTCAGCGATTATGTATAATTTATATGATGCATTCTAATGCATGTTATGAATATACGGATATTTAAAGCATGTTATGGAGATTCATAAATTGTATTTATATCTCGTATGGCATTTCGTTCACTGATATTCTTCAATGTTTTCTTAAACACTTTTTACAACCTAGTTAAACTGTTTGCAATACTCACTAAATTATTCGTTTGATGACTAGAAGAAACAAAATAAATATGTAATATTTACCTATTTGCAGATCCTTTCTTTCCTGAGCCTGATTTGGATGATTGTTGTTTAGATGGTTTCCCTTTACATTCGAGAGCATGCTCTTTACACGTTGACAGGTTGATGACGGCACCGCAAGCTAAATAAGTAAGTTAATTGCGATTAGAGAAACGATTTACGGGTATTCCTTAGAACAGACAATATGACTCGAATGTATGACTCTCAATATTCCTGTGTTTGGAAGTTACGATTCTACCGATCTGAGCTTGCAATTTTATTAGTGTTATTAACTCCGGATATTGGCGGATCAGTAAAACAGCAGATACCAAAATGTAAGCGGTCAAGAGGGAGCTAGACTCGAAATATGAATATTACGCCCTGCAGTGTGTCGATCTTAAGAAATCAAAATTTAAGGCTGAGTGCAAGTTGAGAGCACAGTGCGACACAGGCTCTGCACTTGGGGGAGAATGAAAGTTGAAGTCGCTGATCCGGCACCGCTCGTGGCCTGTTGTTATGTTGTGCCGGAATTGTGCGGAACGACTCCAGTGTACAGTTAATATGTATATGTATTCTTAATTTAATTTCATCATCTAACCAATACCATCAGGATAGCTAGGGGGAGAACCTCTAGCTTGTTAACCGGCTTCGGTACGTAGAACTAGCTGCCGCAGGAACGAACTACACTGGAGTAGTTTCGATCAGCGGTGAACAAAGTGAAAATAACAGTCAAGATTGCCAATAAGCGCTAACCGGATTCGGCATCAGAAGAAGACGGTTTTTTCCACGATAAGATAAGACACCGGAACATCTTCACTAGGCTGTCATCGTATTTTACACTACGATACTGCCGAGGGACCCAGGGAATATAACGTAGCCTCAGGGATACCGCAATGATCTGTACTTGGATCCTCTACTGTGGAACGACGAAAGTCGCCTAATGATCCAGAATACGTCTAAATGTATGCAGGCGAGGTATACCATTAAGTTATGGTCGGGAATGTCTAGCGTTTGCCGAGCAGAAAACAGAAAAAAAAACCAGAGGAACTCTGAAAATCAAAGTCGGAACATCAGCATCATCAATTCCCAGCCAGCCAAGTACTTACTCATTTGTCCTAACCCCTTAGCGCATTATTCCAACGTGGCTTAGCTGACGTTTCGTTGGTATATACCAGTTTCGGACGATGCACGTTGCCAGCATGCACCTCCTGCTCCCATTTAGTGCTTGCTCACACGGGTCGTCCCGTAATCGGCTCGTCTGCGATTCGAGCTCCATTTTCCGATTACGTGTCGACTAATGGACGACCCGTGTGAGCATCTCCATGCATTTGCTTGGGAATTGGAGTTCAAATCGGAGACGAACCAAAAACGAGTCGATTACGAGACGACCCGTGTGAGCAAACAGTAAGCCGCCTACATACGACAAGTTGGGAGATGTTGTGGCTTATTATTACGCTTCGCACCACAAGGGGAAGACAACACAATAGTAAGATGAAAATCCTAGATCATTGTAGCCGACGATGCCTGTGTGGCTGGCAATACCCCGCTGGGTATACTACGACTGTGTTCACCTCGGTTAATTGCCATTCGTCGTCACATTTTTGTTAGCAAATTTCGTTGTGGAGTACTTCACTGAGCCGGAGTGTCAAAAAGTTTACCTATTGTTGGCCCTGGAATGAGTAGAAGGCTACTGTTCTCTTATTGCGTCTAACCTGCTGGATGCTTCATCGGTTCAACACTGTGAGTTTCAACATGCTTGCAACACCCGAAGGATATATCGGAGTAGGGTTTGTTGTGCATTCTGAACAACAGGGGACAAACGGCGCTGCTAAAAAAGACCAATAAATCGTCTTTATAATTCATAGATAGAAAACTATGATAACAGGCGAACATTCAGGAACGTGTGACAAAGGCAACCGTTGCACTATACTCGCGCAAGAAGCCTATAGGCAAGAAATGAGGCTTACACATAAAAGTGGTTTACTGGCTCTACGTATCGGTTCTGAGTCCCATAATGATGCATGGGATCATCGTCTGGTGACGGCACTCAGCATCGTGTCGTACAGAACTCTGTTGGAGAAGTGGCATGTGTTGTCATCACAAGGGCTCTAAGGACGACACCGGCTTTTTTAGGCGTATTATTAACTTTGTTTCCGTTGGACATTTTCGCAGAATACTGGAAACTGGTCAGTGGACCGAGTAAATCGTAGGTCACTCGGCAGTACTGGGGAACATTGATATTCCCGAAGTGACAGACTACATTCCTCCGATGTACCTGTTCGATAAGTGCTTTACAAGCCTGATCCAATCGAGGAATGAGTGGCCAGAGAACACTATAATGGGATCGGATGCCATTAGCTTTTTCACTGACGGCTCCAAGACTGAGGTAGGGACTGACTCTGCGGTATATTCGAAAAAGTGGAATATTGCTTTGTCGTTCCACCTTCCGGAAAACAGAAGCGTTTTTCAGGCAGAGGTAATAGTAGCTTGCGCATAATCTTTTATCTACTGGGGATATTGTAATCTACATGGATAGTCAACCGGCAATTAAATCGCTTACTTCTGTCCTGGTTACATCAAAGATGGACTGCCGCAACTCTCTCATGGTGTGGGAAGTTTTTTCAACATATCCCTGTGTTGGATACCGCGCCACAGTGGTACAGTCGGGAACTCTAAAATTGATGAACTGGCTCGTGCGGGTACGACTAACGAAATCAGGGAGTGTTGGCGTAGAAGATGGATGCCTCTAACAGCATATAAATTAGTTACTCAGAATTGTGGCGTATAATAGTACCAGCGCCAGATGGAGTAGTGGATCTACATGCCATGCAACCAGGCAAATGCGACCTGAGCTGGATCCCAACCGATTCCGGATGCTGAGCAGAAGGCATTTGAGAAATGTGGGGATTATCACTGGACACTGCTTCATCAGGGAGCATGCTAGAAGACTTCAACTCCCGCACAATGATTAGTACGAGCTGCTGGAACGAGGAGGAGGAGGAAAGCTGCCATCACTTTCTTTGCCCTACTTTGGCGGAACGTAGAAGGGACATCCTTGGGTCCTACTTTCTTGTCAATCTGGACGACCTTAAAAAAGTTAGTGTCGGCCGACTTCAACGTTTCATTACCAGCTCTGGCTGGTTTAACGAATGAGATAGGCTCAGGTATGCTGAACCTAAGAGGAATCACAACTGACTCAGTGGCTGTCTATTTGCTCCTTGGTCTTCTAGGCAGCCCGTCTAACCTATCTTAACCTATCATTTCATACACATAAGAGTTTACAAAAATGCTGCCACCCAATCTTATTCGATTCACGTTGCAGTGTTAAGAAAAAAATTACTGGGCTCTTAGGATTTTAGGAGAAACCACTCAAAGTTGTCTAAAAAACCTAAAATATACTTTGAACAATCATAAAAGTCTGAATTATTGTTTTTGGAAGTTTTTGTTTGGTCAATTAGTTAAAGGTATCAAATCCAGATTAAAAAAACGCTTACCATCGCAATTTGTCGATTGTCCTTTTGTCTTACTCTTATCCTTCTTTTTACGGAAAAATAACGATCCACGTTTTCTTCGTTTTTCCGGATGATCCGTATAGACTTCACTACAAAAAAAAAGTTAAAATAAAATCAACATTAACATATCAATCAAGTGATTCCCAAGCACTTGTGAATTCCCTTTTTTATATGGAACCACACATGTTTCTACTACAAAGAAAGCCGCGAATAATATTTTCCTTTTTTTCTCTAGGACTAGGATATTTGTTTGAATAACATGTATAGCCTTAAAACGGAAATAATGGGGGGAAAAAGCAATGCAAATTCATACTTACATCTTATCTCTAGCACTGAGTAATGATCGATCATCCTGATCTTCACTATCAGACAGATGCCTTGATCTATACAAAGAAAATGCAAAGAAAGAAAAAGACACACATACGAAATATTCAATGAGCCAATTGAAATAAATAAAAAAAAAATTACATGGTTCTTTTAAATTTTGTGGATTTTCTAGCGGTATCAAGCACAGGTGTCAAGCATAAAACATTGCTCAATAAATATTCAGAATACAAATCTTTTTTCATAACCGTAGCAATTTTGAATGCATTTGAAATGAATTGCAAGTTAGATGGGAGCAGTATAATTATTTTACATTGGTCGAAAAGGGTTCCAGTTTAAGTAAAATTAAGTTCAAACAGTTTGCGATAATGCATATTATACATAAAGCATAATTTTTTATTATAATATAAGCAGATAAGATTCGTTATTTGGCATTTAACTTTCTCACAGTCTAATATAGCAGTGACACATTACACCATCTGCAGCACGAATGATGGAAATAAATTGAAAATTATCTCCTACTATGCGCAGAGGAAGTGTTTTTAATAGGTAGTTACTAAAGTTTTTAAAATATAAACGCTAAATTCCCAATCTTTATCACTATATTTAATATTCCGCAGCATATCAATGACCTGATCCTTCCGATAACGGTGATTAGCACGAATTTTAGTCGTTACTTGGGTAATGTGTCACGGCTACTAATCCATTTATAACTAAATAAGCGTACTTTTTGTGATTTCTTTTTTATATACTAGAAGCAGAGGTGGAAAATTAGTATACAGCGGAAACATTTCGTTTTAAAATTATGTATTAACTCAAGCATGCTTTCAAATTGATTTGAGTAAGGCAACACAAAATACGATTCAAAATACTTACGCTGTAATGTTATTGTCTTCTTTCTGTCCGGGCTTGCGAATTGGTGCAATAGATGGCGTCGAAATACTTTTTTGCAAGGGTATTCGATTCAATACCAAAGGTACCAAATTACGTTTGGCTGTGATTCGTTCAAAATCTCGCTAAAATCCGATAATACAATATTTAATACTCAACATGAATGCGACGCTTTTAACTTACGGCCAGTTCAGCTTCATTTAACGAATGCGTGGATATACCGCCGGTGCTATTGCGACTAGAACGACTATGCAAACGTTCGGCCACACGTATCGATTCCTGCTCTTCGCTGTCGAGACTTGATAAGCTAACGCTGAAAAAAAAATCAAAATATATTTATTTTCTGAAAATACTGAGCAGATTATATTATATACCTTTTATGTGAACTTTTGGTACAATCAGTCAAGTCTTCGGCACCTGTCCATGATTTTCGTCGGTCCGAATTTTGAAGGCTTTGAGGTGGCGACCATAAACTATTGTTGGCATTAACAGCTGCAGTTAAGTCGGTAAGCGATGGACATGATGAGAAAATTCGTGAGGAATTTAACTGAAATTGAAAAAAATGGTAATTTTCAACTATGTATTTAAACAATGAGAACAAATTTACTACTCATTTACGCAGCTTATTTTTTGAAGCAATGTTAATAGTTTGCGGAGGGAATGTCCATGCCTTATACCTCCATGCTGGTGCTCACACACCTAAAACATGGCATGCGGCAGCCCCTGGCTAGCCATAGGTATCATTTCAAAAATAATAAAAAAATTACAATTGCTCAGATGCTTCTTGGTCGGTAGGTCAGTGCGTTGAAGCGTCAGTTCGATGCTTAGGAACAATGCTATAGGAGAATTATCTCTATTGCATTTAGAGAAAATTCCTTGAGTGCGGCCTTCAAAGTGCATTTCCACTTTAGGTGGTCCATTTCTACTTTAGGTGGTAAGAGTCTAGAACCCACACACGGGGATTCGAAGTTCCTAAAGCAAAAATCAATTGAGGTGGAAATTCTTTTTAAATGCAACAGAGAGAATTCTTTCATTAGTCGTGAAACAGGAATGTTCCTCGGTGTGGAGCATAAAAATAAGTCACAGTCAATGTACATCATCCGAGATCTAATATATGCTCACGAAACGTCAACTAGGAACAGGAGTAGTCGACGCGCTGTTGACACATGGAGTTGGACGAGATCCTACGGCATCCTAGGGCCAGTGCTTGGTTGCTTCCATTCATATCGGACACGAACGAGGTTTGTAATGAGGACCTCAAAACACATGACTGGAGGATTGTGAAGCTGGAGAAACCGGTGAATGATTGTAGATGCACAGTATTTGTAATCAACTAAGCATCACTGGCGCCTACTGCCAGGTCGAACGGAATTATTAGACTCGGCTTCTTCAACATCAAGCTACAATAGCGATGTCAAGAGGACAAATAAACCTGCATATCTCTCTAATTGCCTCGACCCCTCCAGGGGCATGGGTGCGTCAACATCTCTAGCATTTCTATGCCTTGTTGATGTTTCAATAGCATATCTACTTTTCGGAAGTGCAGTTGCTAGCATGGCCCTCCTATCCGCGCCGTCTTTATACTGACAAGCTCGGAGCACTGTGAGAGTTTTATTAGTACTCACAGGCAGTTTTTGATCGCACCGAGATTTGAGAATGAGTAATATATATAATATACTCACCGAACTATTAATAAGACCACATGCAGCATAACTTTGTTTTTGTACAGTTGAATTTTTCATATGTACAACACTCTCCCGAATATTCTGCAGCTGGTTGATCGTGTCCTCTGTGGCAAAATAAACTCATTTAATAAAATAATTCAAACCTGATCAATTCATATGTCAATTATATACCCAATATACTGTTGTACTTGGTCCCCGGACTGTGTGGAGTGACACTTATAATGGGGACCATATTGCCACCTATTGTATTGGACGCCGTGTTGATAGCGTTCAATTGATTCTGTTGATGATGAAAATTATTATGCTCGGGTCGTAGCGAGCAATTGACGATAAGTCCTTTCGGGTGCCGTTGCTTTAGACTACAATGATTTGCCGTTCCGACGGCATGTTTTGTGTTTGCATTGAGAAAATCGGTCACCAAATCAACATCGCTGTCGTCATCTGAAAATGAAAAAAAAAGCAGAAAAAATTTAATATACGATTGATTAGTCAATATACGGATGCTTGTTTCGTATTATATTGTGGCAATTCAAAAAGATGTTAACAACAAAGATTTATACGCAAGAGTAAGAACAATGGATTGCCAATAGCTGTGTGACGGCACAAAGTGCGTTAGAGAGACCCTGCAGCTTCATTGTGTTTCGCAAGGTCAACTGATAGTATTCAAGTTAATGTGTTCCTTATAAGGAGGAAATATATTCTACTAACACACAATGGAAACAAGCTCTGGAAAGATAAATGTTTGGTGTGGAAATTTGTACTAAATAAAATTGTGTGACGGAAAATAAAAAATTCAAGCGTAAAATTTCGCAAATTTATCGTTTTTATTAAGAGACGTTTAAGTGAAATGTAAGAAGCTATTGTATATTACATGAAATACGGAGTAGTCATGGTATCATCCGCTAAGTTTACGGATCGGATCGGACCTGATTCGGTACGGCACACGACCTAGGTCCGAATTGACTTCATATTTTTTGTCGGCGATCGAAAAAAAATTCCCCACTTTCAGTAAGATCGGTCGTGTTTACGAAAGTAAAGTGTTGCCGTTCTGGATCCGCCATTTTTTTCTTAACTTTGTCTTCAGATTTGTAATTAGTGACCCAAAAAACCGCTAATAGGTTTTTTTCAACAAGATTGGCTGTTTTTGAAAAAAGGGTTGCCGTTCAGGATCGCCATTTTGTTTGTGATTTTTTGCAGTTCTGACTTCAGATTCGCAATCCGCGACACAAACGACCCCTTACTAGTTTTTTCCAGCAATATTGAACGTAAAATTCCTATAAAAAAATCGACCAATAATTTCTTGACCAATTAAATCAAATACATAATCTATACAGACCTTCGAACGTGCTCAGCACATATCAATTTGACGTGAAATTGGGAAAAATGTTCACGAATCATAGGGGACGAGAGTTGGGTATCAGGTACGACGTTGAGAGACAAAAGTCCAGTCATCACCGTGGGTTGGCAAAGGATTTCTACGCTAAAAAAACCGCAGAGGACCGACCCTCTGTCAAAGTGATATTTTTCGATGTCAACGGATTTGTGCATTTTGAATTTTTATCCCAGGCTGCTCAGCCTTGTTAATTCGCGAGTTTTGTGCCAAACGTCGGATGGCTGCCCTTCCTCGACTTCCGTACTCCTCAAACCTTGCTATCTGCGATATTTTCCTATTTTTAAAGTTAAAATCTATGCTGAAAGGGCGCCGTTAAAGCCATTAAAGCAAATTCGTCATGTACCTTGAATACATCCTGCTTGAATGGCAATACCCGGCCGCGTTCTTTTCGCTGAATCAAAAGCTCCTTCCCATACAAAACGGCTGACCGTCGATGATCCAGACCTCGTATGGGATCACATCTGGATCAGAGTTGAAAGTGAATTGGTTTAACGTCAACCTGTTTCCCGGCAATTCGCTCTGTACATTTTTTATACAAAGTCCGCAATTCGCCTCCACGCGGCGAACCATCTGTATGGTGGCTGTTTGAATTCGCCCGTCACTTGATCCAAACCTTTCTTTTCAGAGATCAACTCTGTCCGTTTGTCTCGAACGGAGACTGAACGAGATATTAACCATCTGTAAACAGTCACTTACACGGAAGATACTGACAGTTGCAGTGCTGCCAATCGCCCGTCGCCCCACCGATCCATCGACGTGTGGTTGTAAAAGTTTCTTTATTTTTTCATCAGACCTCGTATGTTGTGCACAAGTCATTTGGCAAGTTTAATAGAAGACCAGTAAATGCCCAATACATTGCGTAGAAATTCGAGATCCTTTACTTAGTATGTATGTTTTTCAAAAACCTCTTAGCGAAATCTCTTCTAAATTCAAATTAGAATAAATTTCTCGTTTTGGAACTCTTTTTCCATATTTGAAAAAAAACATGGTGCTTTTTTATCCATTAAAAAATTACTCCGGAATTTAAATTAATCAATTCCATCTGATTACAACATGATTCCCATAGATCTATATTCAAATTCATTATTTAATTTTATGTTAATTAATGATATCTGTACATGTTACCGGACATTCATCTTTGTATGCATTGAATTAAAGTTTGCTATGAAATCAACATTTGGCGTTAATTTATTCGCGAATCACTCGGTTGATGGTTTTGCGTACACATTCGAAACACTTTACAAATAGGGCGGGCATATCATTGAACTTTGTGAATATGGAAAAAATGTTATGAATGCATTTGAGATAACTACATAATGTACGTAATATATATTGCATATCATCACATAGATCAGCCCGTATCCCTGCGCTGAATGGTTCATTTCAATGGAGGTAGGCGAACGAATTCATGTGCTTTGGATTGGAAGAAGTTCACTGATGTGTAAAGTATATGCAAAATTTGAAAATATTGTACAATATATTCACACAAGTTAATGGCTGGGTATTGAATGGTTGACCTACAATGAGACAGTGATGGGTTTTAATGTGGTTAAGTTTTTTTTGTGCGTGTCAACTACAATAGAAATATGCAAGATTTGTGGAATTTGGTTCTTTGGTAGATATTTTGTAGCTAACAGTATTACATTACAAGAATCTTGTTCAGAAAATAAAAATAAATCTTTACTGTTATTAAGCCTAAGTTACCCGCCATAACATACTTAGACCATTGCATAACCCCGGCACGCATTACTTCGGCCGTCTAGTTAGGAGGTAAACATACTAAAATTCCCCGGAACTACGAAGTGTACAAAAGGGAAGGAGGACAAAGAAGGTGCCATTTTTCGCATATATGTATCCGAAAACTTGCTTAAAGAGCACTGAATTCCCTATAAGAATGACCTACATTATATTGTTGTATATTTTATAATTTAAGAGGTCTATTCATCTCAAGATCGCACATTATCAAAAAAAAAAGCGAAGCGTATCTACCCTAGACTTGTACAGACCTAGGCGAGGTAGGCGTTCCCTTGGCCTGATCATGCCCATTTTCAATACCAACCAACTAGATCATACTGCCAACATTTGACCAATTTCAAGGCTCCAGCTGCATTCTATCGAAAGTTATCGTGCGAACGGACAGACAGACAGGAGGTGACCCTGATCATTTATATATACACATTGCTATACCTCCGGAGCCTCCTTTAAGGTGTTACATACATATTTTCGTCGTGACAAAAGCAATATACCCTATACTATAAGTCTAGGGTATAATAAACGACTTGTTGTGTGTGTAATGCGTGTGCATTACACTACCCTGCACTCGATAGATACACAAAAGAACGCGCCTAATATTGAATAGAATACACATTCTATGACAAATTTTATTATCTACAACTACTTTGTTGTGAACTTCTTTCTCCAATGAATGACAAATAAGATAAAAGGAACAAAGCTTGAAAAAACGTGAGGAAAAATGTTTTTTTTTTTAATGTGCGTCTTTGAGAAGCATGAATTTGAATTTCTAAAAATATACTATAAAAAAAAACAAATGATTTGAGACATTTTTATAGGGAATTTAGTGATCTCAATTTTTTTGCGACTCCAAATGTTTTCGAGATATATGCAAAAAAAAACGAAAAGTGGCACCCGGGCCTTTTAGTATGTTTACCTCCTAACTAGTCCAAACAAAACCCCATTGTCGGTTTTTGTGCAACCAACATTTCTATTTAGACCCCCGTTATGAGCATTCATTTACTGAACTATAGTAGCAAAACTACCAATTCCGGCTAAATCCATAGAAGTGGGCCAAAAGAGTTGACCTCATCCTAGAATATTTCTGAATGCCGAGCAGAAGTAAAGTAGCGGAAAGATATTTTACCTCTGTACCCACATTTCTGCACCTTTAACTGAAGTCATGATATGGAAAACGAAGTGTTTCTGGCTCACCGATAACAAAGCCGATTGCAATCTCCACACAGATACTCGTATGTACTCGTACAGCATTTCCAGGTCAAGTAGGTAAAATTGCGAGACAAATACACTCAGCGTGCCGCTGAAAGTTCCATTTATTCTCAAAATAAAAAATTGAAATCTGTTTTTTTTTTTATACCATTCACGAATGTGTGTGCAACGCACAGAAGGATGCATCTCCGACCATATAAACTATATAAAATATATATTCTTGGTCAGTATGACGAGACCGCTCGATGGCCGTATTCGTTCGGTCACCCCTCTACGATACTAATCTAGAGCTCGAAGTTCAAATCTTGGCGCGATCAGACTGCCTGTGAGTACTTATAGAACTCCCACAGTGCTCCGAGTTTTTCAGTATAAAGCCGGTACGGATAGGAGGTGCATGCTGCACTTTCGAAAAGTAGATATGCTATCGAAACGTCAATAAGGCATAGAAATGCTGGAGGGGTCAAGGCAATTAACATGACGAGATGACTCGATTAAGCTTTGACCATCTGTCAGTCTGTCTGTCCGTCTGTTTCTAAACAAACTTGTCTCTCAGTTTTAAAGTTATCGAGCTGAAATTTTGTACACCTTCTGCCTTCTTTCTATTGCACGCTGTAGACCTAGTCTAGCCATAAGTATTGTTACAAGGTTTGGCAACCCTGCAGAAAGGAACCGTTATATTGCATTTCTTAAAAATTGAGCTAATCGCTATAGTACGCATGTGCTTGATGCATTTGTCATCATTTGAGTTTAATTTTTAGTGTAGTGAACATGGATTGGGGTGACAAAGAAAATAGAATTGCTGTGATTGCACTTCATAAAGTAGGAATGCAACCAAGTGATATTTTTAAGACTCTGCATACCCTTGGTATAAGCCGAATGTTTGTATATCGGGCTATTGAAAGATTTAATGATACGTCTGGAGTAAGTGACCGTGAAAGAAGTGGCCGTCCGCGAACTACTCGATTACTTTGCCGGTACGCAAACCAGGAACACCGTAAAATTTTGTTTACGGACGAAAAAATTTTTACTGTTGAAGAAACATTTAATAAACATTACGATAGGGTTTATGCTCGCAGTGCCAGAGAAGCTTCTCAAGTTGCCCAAAAGGTTCAAAGAGGTCATCATCCAGCCTCAGTAATGGTTTGGTGGGGTGTTAGCTACAACGGGGTGACAAAGTTGCATTTTTGTGAGAAGGGCGTCAAAACGTCTGCCAAAATTTATCAAGAAAGTGTCCTTGAAAGTGTAGTGAAACCTCTCAACACGTCATTATTCAAAAATCAGCCTTGGAGTTTCCAGCAAGATTCTGCACCAGGTCATAAGGCGAAGTCAACCCAAAAATGGCTTGAAGAAAATGTTCCAGATTTTATTAAAGCTGAAGATTGGCCTTCTTCTAGCCCAGACCTGAATCCGCTGGATTACGAATTATGGTCTGTCTTAGAGCAAATGACGTGCTCTAAAAGACATTCTAATATCGAATCCTTAAAGAAGTCTCTTACACATGCAGTCGCCAACTTTCCGATTGAAGTCGTGCGTGCTTCCATAGATAAGAGGCCAGCTCGATTAAAGGCTTGTGTAAAGGCAAAAGGCAATCACTTCGAATAACTTGTTGCAATTTCCGTTGTTGACAATGCATTTAATAAATAAACAATGATTTCTTAACATATAACACCTCTTTTATTGAACAGTGCTTCAAAAAGTTTGTAACAGTATTTATGGCTAGACTAGGTATATGTCGGAACCAATGGAAACGGATTACTGCGTTATTTATATAGCTGCCATAGGAACCACCGGTCTAAAAGTGTTTTAGGAAAAAAAAATATTTTTGGTTTTAAAGATATCGTAACCAAATTTCATATTTTTCAATGGTACCTACTCCCAAACTACATTCATGAAATAGGTTGAAACTGGACTACTATATCATATAGCTGAAATAGCAACGACCGGTCCAAAAGTGAGTTTTCGTTAGAAAAACTTTTCTATTTCTAAAGATATCTTTACAAAATTTCACATTGATTGATCATATTTATCGCCAAACCACATTCCTAAATTTGGGTGAAATCGGCAAACTATTTCATATACCTCTCATAGGAACAGTGGAATCGGAACAAGCTTTACCTCTAATTTCAAAGTGATAAATGCAGAATGGATCAAATTAATAGCAACACAGACTATAGAAGTTGAAGGGTATCATACCTTCGGCAACCTAGCCAAAGACTGGCATGTTCTTTTAAACCTAAGTGACAACTCGGATCTCAAACAAATTATGTAATTGTATTCCGGGGGATATTCGAAGCCGACCACGAATGTTTGGGAACCTTTTCGCCCCCTCCCGGTCGTCAGTGATTTCCAGATGTCAACTCATAATTATCGACCTCTCTCTTCATCACTGAGTCCCGTGTTATTGCTAGCATTTCTTTAAGGCTGAGTTCACTTATGGCTTTCATATTTATCGTGTGCTTGCCTGTGAACCTCGTGCTAGCCAGTGCTGGACATTCGCACACAATGTGTGCTGCCGTCTCAGCCTCCTCCAAACATAGCCTGCAAACGTAATCTTCCTCGATTTTCATCTTGGCCAGACGATCCTTAAAATTACCATACCCTTAACCAAAGCAGTAATCCAGCTTAGCGTACTCCGTTTATAACTGAGTACCTTTTTCGTTTCCCTGTCTAAAGGGCTGGTCATTGCATTCCGAGCTTGTTTGCAAGTAACTAACTCCTGCCATCTTCGCTGATGCATGGAGTCCATCCACTCCCGACCTTCCCCAGAGCAACTCTGGGTTCTGGTTCAATGAAAGTCACCGCAGATCCCTGTTTTGCTAGGGCATCCCCAGCATCATTTCCTCTTGTGCCTATATGTCCTTTTACCCACATCAGTGTAACCTCATTTTACATACATAAAAAAAGTATGTATTATATTCTAAACATTTCTCTGCTGATTGCTTATTTATAACGAACGATTTTTGCCATTGTCATCGTGTATTTACGCGTTTAGCAGTTAGTGTCGATGACGTTTGGGAAGAAATTGCTTTGAAAGACATTATGAGCCAATTGCTGGCAGCCATCATCGCCACAAATCACTGCCTGCCCAGATTCACGATACCAACTGACAGCGATGGGCCATTGTCTGTAGCAGGCATCACAAATTTATCTGAACACAACCTTGAATTGTCAAAACAACAAGCCTATAGAACGATACGTACTTAAATTAATATACTCGTACGCTACGTCACCATGAAATCTATACATCTCTTCCATCACTCAAAACCCTGGACACAGTTGGTGCTTATGCTTCGGCCCGGAGTCCGAAGCGTATATACCCTAGACTTGTACAGACCTAGTGGTGATACCGAAAGTACCAATTGGCAACGACCATTTGCATTAAAAGTGAGTTTCCTATACGGCCAGTTTATAGGGGAGGTTGGCACCCATTCAGGAGGACCTTGACCATTCTCAAACTCAATGAACTAACACATTCTACAAATATTGTATTTGTCTAATTTTTCAAGTCGCTAGCTTTATTCTATAGAAAGTTATTGCTTATTTGAAGTTTCACTTGTAGGGGAGGTAGGGGTTCCTTGGGTCGGATCTTGCCCATCATTATCACACATCACTAATTAGATCACCCTACAAACATTTAAAAAAAATTAAAGTCTCTAGCTTCACCCTATCGAAAGTTATCGCTTATTTGAAGTTCATTTATAGGGGAAGTAGGGGTTTCGTTAGTCGGATTTTACGTATTTTCAATATCAGCCAACTGGATCCCGCTGCAAACATTTGGCCAAAATTTCAAGTCGCTAGCTTTATTTAGTCGTTAGTTATCGCTTATTTTAAGTTTCATTTCTAGGGGAGGTAGGGGTTCCTTGGGTCGGATCTTACACATTTTCAATAACAACTAACTAGATCTTACTACTAACATTCTGCCAAATTTTCAACTCGCTAGTGTCATTCTATCGAAAGTTATCGTAATTAAAATAATATTTAATTTTTGGAATTTTGTAGGGGAGGTAGGCGTTCCTTTGATCTGATTATGCCCAACTTACTAAAACTCACGCAGCTTCTTTCCTCAGGGTTACATGCCAAAAATCAGGTGTCTACGTCAATTGGTTCAAGAGTTATAGACAAAAAACCAGAAAAGTACGGTAGTACGGGGCTCTTTGTAAGAAAATTACCGTTAGTTTTCAACTGATCGATTTTATTTTCCCAGGAGAGTATAAGATTACCCTCACTAGTAATATACCAAAGCTAGAGCTTTTCATGATTTTTTAATCGGGAGTTATAGATACATTTAATTATTTTACATATGTAGGGGAGGTAGGCGTTCTCTTGGCCAGATTATGCCCAATTTCAATACCATCCAACTAGATCATACTACCAACATTTGACCAAAATTTCATGGCCCTAGCTTCATTCTATCGAAAGTTATCGTGCGAACGGACAGACAGACGGACAGACAGACAGACAGACAGACAGACAGACAGACAGACAGACAGACAGACAGACATGGCTAAATCGAATCAGGAGGTGACCCTGATCATTTATATATATACATTGCTATACCTCCGGAGCCTCCTTTAAGGTGTTACATATTTCCGTCGTGACAAAAACAATATACCCTATACTAAAAGTCTAGGGTATAATAAGTATGTAGACAATACTGGCTTTATGGCTCTGTGCAATTTTCTACTACATCAACTTATCAATGTACTATACTCGTATACTCCGTATAGTGTGCCTGGGACTAAATTGATTTATTCAATTATGGACGCGAACAAAACGGAGGCCTCTTCTCGACTCAACCCGCTAGTCTCTCATTTCCGATATTCTGTTTCAGCATCACACATACAGTTTGGAAAAAAGGAAAATATTAAATTAAAATGGACAATGCCGGTAGTGGTTTCGCGGGTTAATCAGTTTATCCATCGAAATTACATTAGAGCGCAATAGCACGCAAGCTACCATTTTAATAAAAGGTATTTGAATAGTCCAGCGTTCAACAATGTCGAGCTTATGAGCCCTCTTATCGATTTTAATGGTCGTAATTTTCAATTAGCGAGTGCTTTTATCTCTCGCATATTTTTTCAATGTGTCATTTGTCAAATGCTACGCTTTGTAGCCTTATCGAACGGGATGGTTGCATGACATGGTTATAAACTTTTTTAAATGATTAAAAAGAAACTAAAATGTATGGAGCGTTATCATTTGTTTGGTATTGACAAGGTATTGACGATAGAAGGAAACAATCAATAGGCGCGTTCCTTTGTACTCCAGTTTAGGTTAATTCGTATTCACAAAAAATACCCAATTACAACAATAATGCTGGACATTCATGGACGGTACAAAGCCGATTTTTCCTGGTCGAACCTAAAATTTCCCTGTCAAACTCACACATCGACCAGGGAAATTTAGGCTTCGACCAGGGAAAATTTGGCTTTGGACTGTCCGTGAATGTCTACTTTAAGTTAACCTGGAGAAATCTACGGGCCAATAAACGCACACCGGTTAGATATGTTGACAGATGTCGCTTGCGTCGCTAAATGGTGAATTTATTATGGAAAATTAGAAATTTTGTAATTTTGAGAAATAAAGCAACGCTTAAGGGCCAAATAGACGACGTAACATGTATCAGAAAGGTCGCATGGAAATAGTTTTTTTTTTGAAAACCAGTGGGCGGATCGTAACAGGTAGCACCTTACTCCGAATTAACCTAGACCGAAGTTCGAAGTACAAAATAACGCGCCTATAGTTATATGTTCTATTCTATACTACGTCTGTATTATGAAGTAGAATTAGAATTACTTAAAACTAAACCGCTGTATTGATCACCGCTGTACAGATAACCCCGGTATTGTCATTGCCCGCGTTCACGTTCCGCAACGTTGTAATTGCGGTAAAGATTTTCCCTCCACCCAACCATAAACTCTTAACCCGAACGACTTGTTTTGCAGTTGTCATGTATTAAACACCTGATAGCCGATTCGCTATTGAATTTCAAACAAAACTTCAATTAAATTCGCGACGGTTTCAGGAAAAATGAACAACACTGCAAAATCGCCACGTCAACTAACAACTGTCAAATACGCGAATACCCCTTACCCCCCGGTTGACCGGAAATTAACCAGGAAAAATTTCTTGTCAATTTCCCCGATATGTGGTAGATCAAATGCAAACTGAAACGGACCGTCCACGAGCAAAATCAGTCGAACTGTTTGCATTTGCGTTTAAAACGTTGCGCGACCTGAACCCACCCATTGTAATGTAATAGAGGCTAAGCTTGGCAGGGACCGGACACTCGGGAATTGTCAGAGCGCAGCACAACACCTTTTAAATAAAAGTCTTTGTAGTTTAAATAAAATACACACGTGTTTCTATTTTCAATACGGCATCACAACAGTCTGTACCGTCTCTCAGCATTTGTGGCTGAGTTGCCTTCTAATCTTCTTCCATCGAATGAATTTCCAGAACTCTGTTCATTGTGACCAGTTTAATTGTCTTAGTTGAATGTGAAAACGTTCTAGCTGTCATCTCTGTTATCTCACCAGCCCGTATCAGCTGTTTGGAATTATCGTCCGATAAGTTTTTAACTGGAGGATGATGGGTTACCTATAGCGTTTACATATAGGATCAACTTTAACCAGACATTCTGAAAACGGACCTATGTACATGCAAATGTGTTACTTTTGTAATGGTTATGGCACTCAGTCGAGAGCTCAACGCTGCTCAGCTTGCATTTTCTCATCCATGGTAGTACTAATTAAAACATGGAAATTCCACTCGAACTCCTTTACAATGGACATTCAAATCTATATCTAGACTACTATCGTTTTCACATTTCCACAATTTTCCAGTTTGCATTCTCATGTCTTCATGCCCACGGAACGGATTTATCCAACTCTTCGTGGCACTACATATATCTTCTGTGTGAAACGTGCCATTGTTCAGTGCTTATGTCAAATATTGACCCAGAAAGAATCGTTCCCGCGTCTTCTATTCGCAACCTCTCAACTAGAAAGATTCAATGCCTCGCCTATTGACACGGCCACCATATACGAATATATGCGGCACGTATATAGAGACATACTAAACAGACTAGAAGATTGAAGCTCTTCTTCGACTCCTCCGATGCTATTATTTCAGTTTCCTCTTCCGTACACAAAAAGAAATCAACTTCTGGTCGGGAATCCATCCATCTATTGTTGTCGAGGTGTTTTTGTCTTCGCGAAACGTAACGGATACACCGAAGAGTCTCAAATCTTACTGTCATTTGTAACGTTTCGACGAAGAATGTAGTGTAGCACATCCGATATAATGGTGGAATGATATGTGTGAAAATGATGGGAGGAATGAGGAAAATCTATTGCTCATTGTCATTCGGTTCTGTTTATCGCAAAATGAGAATCTTTTATCAAGTGACACTGACACGTACTCTGTACTCTGTTTGTACGAGGGAACATGCATCGACAATTAGTTGAGGTGTTATGAAATACAGCTCCCTGGGAGTTATCAGGTTGTGACGATTTAGGTAGCCTTGTAAATGCGACCTTTCTTAGATAAAGGCAAACAACGATTTCATT
Source organism: Chloromyia formosa (assembly GCA_964017055.1). Taxonomy (NCBI): domain Eukaryota; kingdom Metazoa; phylum Arthropoda; class Insecta; order Diptera; family Stratiomyidae; genus Chloromyia; species Chloromyia formosa. The sequence goes on along the minus strand of OZ024818.1, from coordinate 11,232,013 downwards.
AATCAAAGTCATTTAACTAGCAAACAATGGATCTGGCCTGTGCCGGGATCGGACTTGGCATTACTTCCTCCTGGAAAGTATTCGATTAATGTGTTTATTAAAGACTAGCTGCTCATCTAGCGTTCGCTGCGCTCACAATCTGGCACTAATCTCTGGTCTGGTCTCGGTCATTTTGACAATTTATAAGCCACCGTAGAGGAGGAAGAAGTGCGTTTGTCTTAACCTGGGTAACTCTACAGGTTAGTTGACCTGCACTGGATAGATTAGATATACATATATACGACAACATATGTATGTCGCTTGCTTCCCACAAGAGATGGGAACGACTCAAATGCTAGTGAATTCATGTTGGTCGTGTAAGAACGGAAAGGTATCTTTTTGTTGTTGGTGCTTCTCAATGCGATTTTTCAATGTTAGGTGTTTCACTCAATGTTTACGTGTAAACGAAGCCTTGCATGTGGTTCGATAGATGCTGCTATTCCTGTCTGGTTTCAAAGGGTGTTTTTCGCTGCATAACCGTCGCTTGAGCGTTGAATCTTCGCTTGATTCGACTACCTGGATGTTAAAATGTCGTAGGAACGACTTAACTTGATAAAAGATATAAAATATTGGTATGCAACATATCCTCTTAGCATCTTCGTCGAAAATCTGACCGAATAACTTCAAGAGTCCATTTCTAGATTTACGATAGATGTTCGTTTATTTTATTCGTTCGATGTCCTGTATTTTAGGTATACCCATTTTTGACTGCAGTATCCAGTATGCACTCCTTTTCCTTCTGCAATCCTTGTGGTGTTAGTGGGTTCATTATAAGTCTATGCACCATGCTGTTATAATTGAAACATAACTATGAGCTACTATAATTCTTACGCATATTAAATGCACCACTGCGCGTAAATTTAGTCTCATCTGTCCATAAGATTCTTCTTTGGAAATCACGATCTGCCCGAATTTCTGCAATGAAGCCAGCCAATGAAAGTGGTTGTTCTCTCACAATCTGTTGGTAGCAATTCCTGTACTTGCGTAAGTTGATACGGATAGCGGTTGTCAGAATGAAGGGATCGATGGATCATCATTCGGAAAACATCCAGCCGAAGCGCGGCCCTTCATGTGCTTAAGCTAGGATTCTGATCGAATAGATTAGAACTCCTGTACAACGAACGCATTCTAAAGCGCTTTGCTTTGTTGTTTGACCTCTAAGAATACCATCCGTTCTTTCAAAAATCCTCCTATTTGGATGTTGTTTCTGCGGAAACCGACTGTATACTCGAGCTGACTCTACTCCGTTTCTTCCAGCAATTCCATAAACAAACACCACATCGGCGAACTGGTTTTGCACATTTCTATATTTGCGTACGGGACTTAATTTTAATAATTGTAATAAGAATCAATCCAAAAATATTTTAAATTATTTACTTATTTGTATTATTAATAATTTTTTTTCATCTCGCTATCGGCATCGCCTGCCAATGGCGCTCGAGACAGTCGCCCCTCCCTTCGCACGGCACCCAATTAGACCAGTCGGATTGTCGAGAATCGGGGCTTCGGAATGCATGCCTAGTACTTGCTGAGATTTTTTCTTTTACAAAAGACGAATTTCAATATATCAAAGTTCTAGCGCCCTTAATGGAAAACCCTATACACACATAGTATGTTTACTTCCTTCCTAAAAAGTCTAAATGAAACCCCTAAAGTAAAGTTTTGTTATACCGAAATTTTTTTCCAGAATCGCTTATTGACTAGGAGTATACTCGGATGGTCCCTGATCAATTTTGCAGTTAGTAACTTCCGTGGAGGTGCATGCTAGCAATTGCACTTCCGAAAAGTAGATACATATCCTATCGAAACGTCAATAAAGCATAGAAATGCTAAAGATGTTGGCGCGCCCATGCCCCTGGAGGCGTCAAGGCAATTAACAACTTCCGCAGTACCTTTAGCTCGTACCCGTTTCGGGTAACTTCAACGCGAGCCACACAAAATATCGAGCGAATGGAAATGCCAATAACGAGCTTCCCTTTACGTATTCACCTTCCTTGGTGATTCACCTCATTAGTTTTGCAAGTACATACTTAAAGTGGAAGATCCAAACACGTGTTCGACATTCTCCTTGTTACCCGCACCGATATAACATTAAATCAATTCACCTAATTCGCATGATTGCTCGCCAAAATAAGAATTCGAATCAGTTAGATCGTCCAGCTCTAATTAACCATGATGGTATTATGATGATTTAATCGCCTTTCTTTCATTCAAGCATTCATTTTTTATTTTTGTCTTTCTTTCCGCATCCATTTTCGATTAGTTCGCTATACAAAATTAGAAACGCGAAACCTCTTACATTGCCAACTTCCTAAATTTCTTCTTTTAATGACTGGCCCAGTCATGACTACTTTGTCAGTTATTTGACCTGTAACTATTCTTCCATACTTTGCAATAAGAGTGCGCTTAATGTACGTATAGTACTACGTCGACAGAAAAAAAATTGTTTACTACAGCAGCTAATGGGCAAGGTCGTTTTTGGTAATGTAATGCCTGGCTTAAAACGGCATACTCACAATATTATAGCAGATACAGTTGTCTTTGGCGGTCCGTTAGCGCTTCATATATTGTAATTGCACCGGTGTTTACATACGTTTAAACAACGAAGACACGAAGAGTCAAGGCTACTTGTCATGGAGGTGATAATTTTTGCTAGACGACTTCGGCGTCTCCAGTTCAAATTAATGTTAACGAGCTACACTACAAAAAAAAATATGGATCTTGAAAAAAAGTAGTGGTCTCTCTTTTCCAGCTAGAAAGATATACTTAAATAATAAGCGCTGCAAAAGCACGGAAAAGAATTGCTCTCTTATGGAGTATTAATTTTATTTGTGATATGTTCCATTCATACTCAATTGCCCTAAAGGTTTGACGTTTCGTTGGCATAAACTAGTTTCGGAGATTGCAATTGCCAGCATGCACCTCCTACAAACATGATACATGTAGACTCTTGGTTATCCGAGCTAATCGGGAGGACCCCAACTTGACAAATCGAAATTTCGGATATTACGGAATACAAATTTCTGTTTTTTTTTTATACCTACACGCTTATAGCTAGTAAATTAAAAGAGGTATCCATACCATTTATTCATGTTTATTCACAAGCGAAATACTCATTTCACAATTTATTGTTTGAGCTTTTTAATATAATACATAATACTACTTTGCCTTAACCTATAGTGGGGCATAGCACATCCACTACTCCTGCGCGCCAAAGTACTCGGTTATGAGCAATGAGACGCATCTCCCCAACGACTTATCCAGAAACTCACGCTCTTTCGCCACGATAATAAAATAATAATTATCTATAAATTGAGACTAAAACCGAACTTTTTAGCTACTTTTATTTAGCAGTCCGGATATCGCAACGGTTAGCACGTTCACCTTCTATGCACTGGGTGCCGGTTCGATTCCTACTGAATGCGCTAGTCTTCGACAAGAAAAGGGGATTTACGTGTCGGACTATGAGCCCACTCAGCTGTTAAACGAGTACCCGTCTAGCGTTAATAACGTGGTTGAGCGTGTTGCTGATCACACACCTCTACAAAAAACACACCGTCACGATCTAGTAAACGAGATGATGCTAACACATCTCGAGTCTTTGGTCCAAAATTTGACTGTTGCGCCAGTTATTCATTTTAATTTTAATATTTGCAATTTTTAAATAAATTCACTTACAGACAAAATAATAATGTTCCTGTTTAGTAGATTGTCAAACCAAAAACGTCGAATGGCATAACTACATTCCCAGTCATGGACTGATCACAGATAATTTTCGAGCCGTGACCTGATGTGTTAATGGGAGATTTTAGTCTGTACTTTATTTTCGACGATAATCATACGATAACATCGTTAGTTTAACCGTAGCTCTTTGGCCTCCATAGGCTAGGAAACAATTAGGAAACCAGGGAATATGAGTATTAAGAAATTCGGCACGTTAACGGACGCGTTAATCACCCGACGCATTGTGAAACTAGGCCATAGTCACATACTAAGTATACACAATGAAACCAAGTCAAACAAAATTATTAGCCGCTTTCGTTTTACTAGATTTCGGTCTCCGGACCGAAAAGAACGCCATGGCTCTGCGACGAGCGAACTTAAACAGCCATCATACAGATGTCTTCGCCGACGTGGGGGCGAATTGCGGACTCAGTATGCATTTAGATGAAGGCGAAAAAAAGTTGTCGTTCGACCAATTCGCTTTCAACTTTGATCCGATGAGATCCCATACGACACGAGACCTCGATTTAAACCGGTCGTTTTGTATGAAAATGGTCTAAGATACGGTGAATCGAAAGCGGCAATTATCTGCAAGCGATTTATATTTGGCTTTTAAGTACTTTGGGAGCATCTTATACGAAATGCAGTGTTCAATTTCTCAATTCAATATCCAGCACATAACGCACTTGCTTTCATTCGCATAATGCAAAGCGAGCCAATTTACTAGAATGACTTAAACAACGAGCTCGAATTTATCCAAACTTTCGATCACTCTATCACAAACCGTAAACTTTGCATTTTTACAACATATGCTTATTCTGTTGTGTTATGTGTTATATTTGATGTTGATCTCGTTAAATTATTGAAACTAAGTTTTTTTTTATGAAAGGTGTCAGGTTGAATCTTTTCACGCCAAAATGGCTTTTGCTCCTATTTGCCTCGGTTTTTAGTTTACATAGAGCAGTCATCTCTCAGCTCTCACCTACAATCACATACTCCTCTCCATTGCCCTTGTGCGACTTCATCTGACTTTCTGTCCAGAATGCCTTCAAACCGTACATTCACATTGTTTCTTACATGCAATTCTTCGGTGCAACGTTACATAATGTCGAATGAATGAAATAGTTTAGTGGAAATAATCGTAACGGTATGATGCATTCGGTGTCATTGTAATACTAGTAATAATGTTGTTATTCACATAACTGTGTGTGATATGGTCATAATATTACAAAATATGAGTATGTAGATCTGCTATTTCTACATACTTAGTACTGCGAAGCTGACGTTCGGAAAGCATCTCAAGTATGTATGTGAGAAGACGACAAATGCTATTGTGGCCTTGACAAGGATGAAGCCTAATAAAGCTTTCACAACCCTTTTTCAGACCAAACATGATAATTGCTTACCCGTTGCTAAAAATAGATCGCTCCTAGTGTCAGGAGAAGTTTTGAAGCGGTTCCGACGGCTTTGTAAAGGTAGGAAGCAGCAATCTACCTCTGGAGTAGTTTTCTTGACCGTCCAGAGCCTTTCTTCCGCTCGGCGGTGACCATTTCCCGAAACTTCTTCAAGTACTATGGCACAGGACGCTGATATCTAGTTCTATTTTATCGGGCCAAAACCAAAATATTGCATTTGATTTCCTCACGATTTTTTATCCCATTTTCTCACACAAATTGCACTTTCCTGCTTATTACGCTATTTTCTTTGAAACATTTTTTCCTATTTCTATACGGGACACACATAATTTGTTATTACCTGAGCCAATAAAACATTGGAATTCTAACTACATACTTCCAAGAATTTCAGCGAAAAGGGGAATAAAATGGGTTGAGCAACTGTTTTTTCCCAGCATCATCATCGTGGCGCAACAGCTCGACGTCGGGACCTGGCCGCCTGGATCATCGTCCTCCAAATATCTCGGTCAAGTGACCGCGTCCTCCAATTTTGGACACCCAGCAGTTGTTCGGCGTCCTGAAGTACTGAGTCTTTCCAACGAGCTCTCGGTCTTCCTCGCAGTCTTGCTCCGTCGACGTATCGTGCATTGAGTATTTTCTTAGGCGTGCGTTCATCGTCCATCCGTTGTATTTTATATGTCCGGCCCACTGTAGACGTTGTAGTTTGATGATTCTCGAAACTTCCAGCTCATCGTACAGTTAGTACAGCTCATAGTTTTACCCGATATGCCACCCATTTCGGTTGCAAACTGCTCCGAAAGTTCGACCAATGACCTTACGTGAAGCCAGCCAGAATAAGGCCGATGACAGGAAGCAACAATTACTTTAATGCAGAACAAGAAAATCAAAATGTAATCGACAAAATCTCATATCAGATGTGGATCTGACTGGATTAAAGACTGTACAGCTGTTTTGTATGGACACTGATCCAGATAAAAGCGAATCGAACGTATCTTTTAACACAATCAAGATCCCCCTCCCTCACTAAATAGCACTCTGGAAGAATCAAATTCGCAATTCGCCGACTGACAGATTTCAACCGCAGGCACTACAAACTCGAAAATGCAATAAATTACATAATCAATTTTTAAGAAAGTACTTAACAATTTCTCATTTGGCTAACTTCCGGAAAGATACTTACCTAAGTTAATATTTTAACTATGAAACTTAACTTCTTCCAATCCAATCTTCATTGGCATCGTCAACTTGCCGGCCTTTCGACGAAGCACTTAAAAAGTCGTTTGAGAAGCAACGCAACCGCAAAACTTCATTTCAAGAAAGTTCAATTAACCTTGTTGCCATTGTGTGGAGGTGTGGCTTTTCATTTGCGTTCGAATTTAAACTTAAGAGGACAATGGGCGCGTTCTATTGCTCTCCCGTGCGGCACAGGTTAAGTCATCTTGCAAAAGAAAAAACGTTCCGGACCAATTTAAGTTTTATTTTCTATCACTTTTGATCGTAGAAATTAAGAACATATCCGGAGAAATATATGCGATATGTTTGCCGATAAACTTGATATCAAAAGTCAACTTAAATTACGAAATTACTACTTCTAATGAATTCGCAATTTTAGCGATGCAATCGACATCTGGTGATATACATTACAAATCTAGCCATCTAGCTTACTGCCCCGTCGATTTGTGGAGGTTAATGTATTGTTGTAGTTGCGTACTGCAAACCTGCATTCGACTATACGGGAGTACAAAGAACGCGTCTATTAACAAATTTTATCATTCGGTGCAGTCGGTGATGCTGATAGAGTGATAGCCCATATCACATTTCCCAGCCTGGTTGTCCTCAGACGTTTGTTCGGGGCGAATGTTTGTACCATTGTTTAGCCTCTTTTTTTCCGGGCGCATTTTCATGCCGGGGTGCTGGCTGTGTTTTCACACGTAATATTTCAGCTCGTCATACCCCCTTTGCGGCCGAAGTTACCTGACTTTTAACGTGTCGCCGTGTTGCTGGTAATACTCGTCTTTAGCTTCAACAACACGCGAAAACGTGCTCAAAGGCGAATTAAGTTTTGCTCCAGATTTCAATGGGCAACGTTTCTTTTCTGACGTACTTTTTCTTCTCTTTGTTCTTTATTTCGCGTTAGAAAAGACCCGGACCATGTATTCCGTGGGAGCTCTTTAGAAACGTGTGAGAAAAATTATCGTACCAACGACGACGGTGATAAATTGTAAAATGTCTGAGCTGCTGGAATGAATTAACACTTTTAGCAACTTTCCATGTATTCCCCAGGAAAATGTGTAGTCAACGGATACAAGTACAAGTACTTGAAGATACCAGCTTGTTTTAATCCATAATTACTATAATTACTCAATTTACATGATCCAAAAGACTGAGTGAAGTGTGTAAACGACATCTGTTGGCCGAAAAGGCTGACGACGCAACACTAGGATGATATTCTGTAGCATAAGATTTATTTTTTAAATTATCTATTATTATAGTAGTCCGGATGGCGCAACGGTTAGCACGTCGCTTTCTATGCCGTGGGCCCTGGTTCGATCCCTACTGAATCCGCAATGGAGGGAATTTACTATGAACCCACTCAGTAGTTAAATGAGTACCCATCTGGGGTAAATAACTCTATTGTCAGCTATTTAATTTCAGGCAATGCTGACGTGTCCAAGAGATCAATATACGGAACCCTTTATTAAATGTGGCAGACTACTTAGAGCCATTTGAATTATCATTTGAAAATCGCTACATTTCTATTTTGGTAACCGGCTTACAGGCAAAATTCAGCACATACCTCAATGGCTCCTTTACCCGGAAGATGACAGGAAACATATGGCAAGATTAGATGCTTGATGGAATGTACCCAGAATGCCTGCCTCTACGTTGAACAAATTCATGTACTATAGTCTTGTATGAGATTGGATTGGATCCGTCAGTTTCTTTGCTCCAGTTTTTTTTTAACCATCGTAGGTCGATAGACCGATATCGGACCCTGGCCTGATAGCTGTTCTCCAATTATCTTAGTCAAGTGACCGCATCCTCCAATTTCGGAAGCCCAGCAGTTGTTCGTTTTCGACATCTACGGAGTCTTCCCAAAAAGCTCCTCCTCTTCCACTCAGCCTTTCTCCGCTATTGCGTTCTTTTAAAATTCACTTAGGCATGCAGCCATCGTCCATTATTTGTTTATGACCTGTCCATTGAAGTCGTCGTTGCTTGACGATTTACGAAACTTCCAGCTCATCGTACAGTTCGTACAGCTCATGGTTGTTCCGGATGCCCCCCCCCCCCATTCCGTTAACAAACTGTTCCGTAAATTGTACGATTCTCCCGACCCACTTAACACACAAACTAAAGATAACCAAAATCATTCTATAAATGTTTACATGTTTATGTAAAATTTCGTTTAAGCTAAATTAAATAAATAAAGTGTAAAAAAAAAACATAATCACCTGACGATGTTTGTACGAGGGGTTCTGTTGAAATGTCCATAGTGTGGCTGATGTTGGCAGTGTCTGCAAAGTGGTTGTGTTATCTGTGCTCGAAAAATGCGTGCCTTGAATTCAACACATTCATGTGTGTCATGAACGGGATAAGAATTCCACCTGTTCTGTGTAATTTGTGTATCTCTAATGTTTACTTTTATCTGTTACACAGACGTTAACTCCTATTTAAGCAACATTATAGTCGTGATTGGATTGTATGTATTCGCTGACGACGCTATTCGTAGCTAGATTGGTTTAGTATATTACATGACATGTGGTAGTGTTGCAACGGATGTGAACGCACCTAAACAATTAAACGAAACAAAAGCAAATGGAAAACAAAACAATGAGTTAACACAAAATAACACGTTAAATGAAAGGATATTCTAAAATGAAAACAATAAGAAGCAACAATAACAAATAAATTAGTAACAAAATACATTTAGTGTTTTTTTAGCTATAGCTAAACAATTTCAAGTTGCTGTATGACAGTATATAACCATACATACAGTCATTTCCACAAGAGCGTATACTTTGTAACTTTTTAATGCACCATTTTTCAAAGAGTGGTGGGGGACTTTTAGTTACCTGCATTTTTCCTCTTTTTCGCATTGTATAAATTTGGTCATTCTAAGTTCAAGTAGGAGAGTGATAAGACGTCAAGTGAAATGAGTGCGATTTACAAAAAACGATTCGAAGCTGTGTTTTTAGTAAGTCATCCGAAAGGACCAAAAATGACACCTGCATCGGCCGGAAAGTACCTGAAAGTTTCGACACAGTTTGTGGATAAAGCGTTTTAAAGATACTGGAAATGTAGACGATCTACCTGGTAGGGGTAAAACCCGAAGCACTTCAAAAACCCAGGATAAGGCCATCATTGATATTTTTATGAAAAATCCGTCCGTTACTACCTTAGTGCAAGCAAAGGAAATGTTATCGAAGAAGAATATTTACGTGTCCTTGAATACGATTCGGCGAAGATTACAAGAGGAAAACATCAAAACCAGGTATGCCTTGATGAAACCATTACTTACCGAAAACCAGAAGCGAAGACGTGTAGAGTGGGCTAAGGAAAACATCGATCGTGATTGGGACAACGTGATCTTTACGGATGAATCAAGTTTTGCTGTAAATACGTTCAGGAGACGAGTGTGGGCACAAAAAGGAGAAGCTGTCGTGAACCGAACCGTTAAACACCCTGTGAAGGTCCATGTTTATGGATGCTTTTCTGCACGCGGTTTCGGAAAATTAATAACGTTTACCGGAATTCTTACTGCTGAAAGGATGATCATTTTGTACAAGAAAGGATTACTGAAGTCTGCTAGGATGCTATATGGCAACGACAACACCGATTGGTTTCTACGATCCGAAACATAGAAGCCGGTTGTGTACACGCTGGAAAGAAGAAAATAACATTCAAGTACTTGATTGGCCGTCGCAATCGCCGGATGCCAATCCTATTGAAAATGTTTGGGGATTAATGAAGCAGAAGCTTCAAGGAGCTTCAAAATCAATCCAAATCAATTTGGAATAACTTATCGACAGACTACGCGGAAAAATTGGCCGAAAGTTGTCACCGAAGATGCCAGTCAATAATCAATAGTGACGGCGATTGGACCATGTATTAAATATAATTGCGAAAATGTATTTTGTATTTACTTTCAATAAAAAATAAAATTTCTTACTTGTAACATTTTGTTTTTATTTTGTGAGGTATACGGTCTTGTGGAAATGACTGTACAATCATATAAGCAGTCGCTTCGTCGGCCGTACAGAACGAACATAGTAACACAATCGCGAGGATTGACGCCATGCACCTCAATATGCGTCAACGCTATTAAAAATTGCCTTAAGGCTTCTCTGGTCGCTGGCTATTGACAAGTTACTCGGTAGGCCCTGCGATCATGATTATCAGGCAATCGAATCCGCCGATGACATAACCATCATAATCAGGGGAAAGTTTGAAGCAATTATCACTGAGGTGACGGGTGCAGCATTCGAAATTGTCCTACGCGGGTGCACTGAAGTTGGCCTGAGCGTTAACCCTCAAAAAACCTCCTAGTTCCATTTATTCGGAAAAGAAACTTTAAGTTAAGCTCGGTCACCCTAGGCAAGTCGATACTCGAGTTCTCCAACGAAAGTGAAGTGTTTAGGCATCACGCTTGACTGGAGGCTCAATTGGAGCAAACATGCCGATGTTATTAGTAAAGCCACTCGGATCATGTGGGCTTGCAGGCAAAACCTAAAAACGCACCCCGAAATGACTGAGTTCTTGCATTTAATGCTGATACGATCAGTAGTGAGTTATGCTGCGTTAAGGTCGCCACACATGACAACCATTTTGGTCGCGAGCATGCATCGAACCACGTCAAACCCAATAGAAAAAAATCTCCTCATTTCCACCGTTCTATGAAATTTGATGGTTCGGTGGATCTGTCAAGGGCAGAGCCTGCCCGCGCCAGTTGATCGGCCCGCTCATTTCCTGGAACCCAGAGGAAGGTGACTCTGTGAAGGGTAGCTAGAGCGTTCAGCTCTTGACGACATTGTTTTACTATTTTTGACGACATTATGGCGGCCTGGCTATACATGAAAATTGCGATATCCTTTGTGACAACCGTGGTGTGCCTCAACATCCGGCAGGCCTCCCTAATTACAAACATTGCCGCCTGACATACATTGGTAAAATCATGGAGGCGGAACGAATTTGAGACTGCGACGTTTTCAGAGAAGAATCCTGCACCGACTCCACAAGCCGTTTTCGAGCCATCGGTGAAAATCCTCAAGTCATATCTCGACATCACATCCGCTCTAGTTGGATAGCCAGAAGCGAAGTGTTTCACGAAGCCTGTTTCGTCGACGAAATAGTCCGTTGATAGCATATCGTGCACCACACCCTCTAGGGTGGACAGGATGCTACTATGCCCATATAGTTTCACCTTCCAGTTCGCAGACTCGCCAAGTCTGACAGCGCTACATGCGGCGTTGAATCTTATTTGTAGGACGAGGGGGAGTAAGTGTAAGATAAAATTAAGTGCATCACCTGGACAAGACCTCAGAACACCTGTGACCCCGATGGATACAGTCCTTTGCGCCTTGCTCAGCAGATCAATTTTATGTTTCTTTTATTTTTTATTTTTCCCTTTAAAACGTAACATTCAAAAATTTACAAATCTAAGTCCTTAAAATGTATATGCCATTCGAAAGTTACTTTTGTCAACTTTGTAGTTTTGTCAGGATAAAGTACCGTTGTAAAATAATCGTTTGGATTTCCGATGAAAAATGGATTTTGAAATTTCTTTAAAGTTTGAACAATTGTATCTTTGAAGTGACGGTTATCTTTGCACTAGTTTCGGAAAATCAGGTCAAATCTCGGACTAAATAATCGGGGGAGTGGCAAATATGGATTTTGCTCGACAAGTCCAGCTTTTTGATACAATTTACAAAAAAATGCTATAGCACTGTAGCGGTTAAAGAGAGAGTGCCCATGTCATATGTTACTATTCGTCAAATGAACACTCCTATTTACCATTAAAGTATTTACAATCAGGAACGGTACACCCTATATAATTATAAACTGCTTACCGCTGTTAAAATTGAGCTAGCGAAGCGGGCGTTATAGGGCTGCATACTGAGGGTAGCAGCCCCTTAAGCGCGGAGCCCACACAAGATACTATTGTGAATACTTGGAATATTAATAATTGAAGACTTGGCAAAAAGGATCTGAGTACCTAGTGGATCCATCGTGGGAAATTGTTAAAGTATGTATGTACATATGTATAAAAGACACGAGCACGTTATTCCGCTTCATTGTTTTTGCACATAATAAATTTATAGAATCCGCGAATTGCGAGCTAAAACTGGTTTGGTTAAATTGATTGGAAGCTTGGCGATGTGATGATGTAGAGTAGACGGACGGTCACTCGTTGGGGTTAAACCGTCCGCTATATTATGAGCTTCATAGGATACTACATCTCCAAGATTTTAGCCGGAAATATTTTTTACATTACTGGTCCGGATCGTATTAATCTCCACTAACTAGAAAAATTTGATTTTGTCCCCACCTTGAGGACGTACTAGATACCGTTTTCGAATTACGCATCCGGATCAAATCTTCGAGTTGAGTGTCAAAAGTGCAGTAGACACCTGGCGTCATTTTATTTTTTATCATTTTTGATTATGTTTGGGAGATTAGATTTGTTCTTAAATTGTTCTGATATCCGCAAAAATATCTACGATATGTTCAGCAATATACGAGTACTTGCATCAAGATAGAGTAAAGCCATAAATTCCTGCAGCAACATACACTCCTAATGCATGTCAAAATAGTAACACCATTTTCATGTACAAACTTGCATACTCAAATATGTATTACGACTCCATCAGGTGGTAACTAGTCAAATATAAATACATATTACCATCATCCAACGAATGACTCACATTTCAGCTAAACTGTAAGTTAAGTTGGGTCTTTCAAGTAGCACATGTTATGATGTCATACGTTGAACATCCGAATCCAAGCAACACAACAACGTAAAATACGAAGTAGCCACTTCAGGAGAGTCAAGAAAAGACCAAAAGCCATCATATAGGTGACGCAGTTGATCTTACCTGCTTCCGATGGCTATGCCGTTCTATGAACTTCCATTATATTCGTACTAGTCCCAGATAAGCTTATCTTTGCAGGCTATGTCACGGACTACCAGGCATAAGTGAAACCCCCCGATGATGGCTTCATGCTATGAGAGAAAAAGAGGGTTGGTCTTCAGATTCAGGTGTTCTTTAAATGCTTTTCACGCGTGAGGAAGACACAATGTTCGTCGATATCAAGTTTGTTTGTCGGTTCCGATGAGTTTTGTGACATGAAATTATGTAAATATGTAATAACAAATACTAGACGACGCAGGGTACTTTGTCCATCAGTAAGTACACTCTTCGCGCTATTGTTTTCATTTATTTGTAATATTATTGGTATGTGCTAGGAATTCGACTTTTTTCAATATTATTAGTACTTTTCGACAACCCTTACGTCCATTGACGTCCATTAACTTGTAACAATATCAAAATTATTTTTATGATATGTGTGCATCAAGTTTGTCGGAATCACTGCAAAGTTAAATTTCTAAATACAAGGAGACGCGTAAACCCGTCGGGCGCATCAAATCTATGATACCCGTCCCGTGTAAATAGCAACGGGTTTACGACAACCCGTGTGCATTCCGCGTCTGTAAAACCCGCTTCGATGCCCGTTTCTGACGTTTCAGCACAGCGCACTTAAACCATAAGCATAGGATTCTATTAACCCCCATAACCCTAACTACTTATTGAACCAGCCTGGTGATAAAACGGAAGAGGCAGTCGACATTCGCCAGATCCTCCAGTTCCGAGAAAAAAAGTGACCAAGAGTTGATCTCCTCATACTATACTTTCCAAGGCCGGACAAGAACAAAGGAGATGGAAACAACTCTCCTCCTCATCAACGTTTCCACAGAAATCATTGAAAGGAAGGCGAAGACTCCTAGCATGCTCCGCAATAAGGCAGTGGCCAGTAATCAGATACTACTTCTCCGCGCCGGCATTGAAAATAATCCAGGTCCATGGATCTGTTGCGTGTGCAACAGAGAACTGCTTCCCATTGCGACGTCAGTGAGATGCAACTGCTGCGAGAAGTGGTGTCACCCAAAGAACTGCTCCGAATTAAACCATCAAGGCATCAACGCTCATGGAGATTACGCCATTATCAGGAAAGACCGGTTGACCAACGCTGGATGGCTTACATTCATAATTCCTCATGCCGTGCAATACCGGAAAATAGATGTCACCAATAACGATATCACCATGGAAGTGCAAGCCATCAACATAAAATCATAAAATGTTGATATTGAAATTTATAACATATATGACTTCAATGCTCACCATGAACTCTGGCACTCACATCTTAACAACGACGCCAGAGGTATCTCAATAGCAAAGCAACTTAACACTTCAGATTTCTGTACATTGAATGACGACACGCCCACTCGTATTGCCGATACCCGTTCCAGCTCTCCAGACATCACGATTGCCAGTGCTAGACTCATAAACGAAGCTGTGAGCCGGTTCTTACACTATCTTCGGACCATTTACCTATAGTGATAAGGCTTGACAAACCGACAAAATGTCATATCTGCCGAACATCGTACTATTGTCAACCACAATAAGGCTGACAGGAGTGGCTTCACCGAATATACCAATGTTAAATTCCTCGCCCTGCCCTGCGGCTGTGAAATTCATACGTGCAGTACAACTCACATCCACAATGGCCTCAATCAACCTGTTCATGTAACAGAACAATTCTGGTGGCACCTGACCTGTCAAAAACCTTCAACACAGTCAGCCACTCAGCACTTCTGCCTGTCTTAAATTGTGCATAGCTTCCAACGCAAATAACCAAATGGATTGCCAATTTATCTTGTGGGCAGGCAGTCCTACACAGAATTTAGGAGCAAGAAATCGAAGCTCAGGAAGATCAAACAAGGTGTGCCAAAAGGAGGAGTTCTATCTCCCTTCTTGTTCAACCTTATTCTATCCGGACTCCCGACATTACAAGAAGAAATCGAAATTATCTCCTATGCCGATGACTGCTCCATTCTGGCAAGAGGGAATAACATCACGGACCGTAGCATGTAACACACTCACACACCGAACTTCCGACCATTGCTATCACAACAGTCTCGAGTATACAAATCTCCGCATCCCAGTCGTCGAATATTTGAGATTTGAGTATCGCAGTTAAAACAGAAACTAGCGGTTGTTCGCGGGAAACTATTTCCAGAGCTAGTTGTAACTAAGCCCCGAACTAGTTCCAAAACTAGTTGTTTAGCGATGATAATTAGACATGTAATTCGAAAATGTCAAATATTATACACTGGACGAGTATTTCGTTCTCCCGTGGTACGGGGTGTAAAAATAACCCACCGCCTTTCCCGGCCTATCCCAGAAGGCGACTAAATGGACAGCATGTGTATGCCAGCCTCATGCGCCCATAACCTTTTACATGCTAACGAAACGTGAATGAGACCTTTTAGGAGCAGTTGACGCACTAAAATAGTAAAGTGGGTTGTATTTCGTGCCATGCACGTTGAACTCTCTCCACAACTGAGCCTTCAATGCACACAATTTGCTATCAAGATACGAGCTGATGATGCGAATGGCCAACAAATAAAATTTAAGATCCCATTCAGATGGACATCGTCCGAACATCCTAAATCATTAAGACATCTTGGAGACTTGCCCAGGCACATGTCTCTCCTAGACTCAACGACTCCAGTCACATCAATAAAAAAGTCAATCCCGACGCAATCATAAATCGTTCCCACCTCAAATTGTGCCACAGCCTGCCTGTCCAGGGCAGTGTTTTTAACAGTGGAGCCAGCCGTTCGATAAGCACTCGTAATCCCTAAAA
The DNA here is from genome assembly GCA_964017055.1 of Chloromyia formosa. Taxonomy (NCBI): domain Eukaryota; kingdom Metazoa; phylum Arthropoda; class Insecta; order Diptera; family Stratiomyidae; genus Chloromyia; species Chloromyia formosa. The sequence continues at coordinate 11,215,910 of OZ024818.1, read as the reverse complement.
TCAACCGTCGTGTCCTTTGTTATGTCCCAGTAAGTTGTGCCACACCGTGAAAAACAAAAACCAGAACCAGATTTCAAAATCGTTCTGCCTGCCTGTCGTCACCTAATGCGTGTACGGCTGCAGGAATACCTCACAAGGTGGAATCCCCAGCAATTGGGGCGGAAAGCGAGTGGCAGAGGACGGGCAAGAGGAATTAAGACGAGAAAGCGGGAGGCGCAAGAGTCACCACACGACCCAAGGCAAAGGCAAGGACAAGAATCGAGAGAACTTGAGAGAAGCCGAAGGACAAGGGCCAGGGCAAGGCCAGGAAAGGATAAGGCGAAACAACCCCCCGGCGGGCGTACACATCTCGGCCTTCGTTTTAATTTCGGCCCAAGATATTCCAACTACGACGTTCATAAGGACGATGACGAAGTCACCGTGGCATGCGAGTGAGTGAATGGTCCACGGACACGCTTCCCGTGGATGTTCCGAGTCCTCGTCACGCTGACAAAAGCCGACGAGGTGGGGGCTCCATTGCTATGAATTGTGGAGCTGTGGAATGGAAGCGAATCGATCGATTGGCTGTGACGACGTCGGCTGGCCATGGGCACACAAGCGACAATAACAATGCTGCCAATTGGCGACGCAACAATTGCCTGGCACCAGGCCCTGGCGGCAAAAGCCGCACCGGGACAACAGCCAAGGGCTAGGCAAAGGGCAGTATTAAGGGCTCATCCAAACAATCTCTCACCTGATAGGTCAACAGTCCGTTCTACCGTCGATCTGTCCCGCGTGTAAATCTCGTCCTGAGGCTAGCCGCTAGAGCATCCTCCGAATAACAACAGCAGCCACCGGGGGGTTCTTGAAGAACCTCTTCGAGATGAATCCCCGAAAATAACTTTGCAGGCTGGGCCACTGATTACACAACGTGCGCGACGAAATACACTCGCGGCCGAAACACAGTCGAGACAGGCTATCGGGCGGGCACCCGCAAGGGAAACACTTGCCAGAATCAACACAACATGACGAAAATAATTTTCTGCATAAATTCACTGCACGGTCACACACTTTGCTTTTTTTTCCACCCTTCGCACTAGGGCCCGTTTTCACAAGCAGCAGCAAAGCGATGGGGCGAGGACACAATCGGTCGAGGCACACAGCGCGGGTGATGACCTGTTGGGCGATGCCTTGCCTGGAAGTCGTAGGGCGCTCCCCTAATCAGATTTTCTGTCGATCATTGAGCGACAGCTGAGAAAGGCGATATGCACTGCGGTCGCGGCCGACATTTGCACGCAATCAGAAAAGGGCCGCCTGCTACGGGCTGTGGTTGTCGCGAACTGGAGCTGGGCTACTTTTTGATGGAGCTCGTTGCTGCGCTGTGCTTCTTCACGGCCACGGACTGCCGTGTTCGTGCAGCCACGGCGCAATCGCCGTCCACAAAAGTTTCCAGGTTTCGGTCACAACACGGCCCCCCGAGGGCTGCTTCTCTGCTGGCGAATAATCAGAGGCGAGAAATTAGACAAAACGTAGGTCGCACGGTTGCAGCGAAAACACGGAAAATGTCATAAATTCATTTGATTGCGGACGCGGATCTACACACTCGGCACTGACATGACAGCCGTCATGCAGTATACAGTCCACCACCGAAGGCGATGACAACGACGGAGCCACCTTTCGCGTTCTTCACGTCAAATTCTGCGCCAATCCACTGAAAACCGATAGCGGATAATAGTTAGAGGCGAGTATCGGCGTTTGCAACACAATTGGACTATTTTTTGGGCGATTTTCACAGATAAACGGCGGAATTCACGACAGACCGACGTAGACACCTCTTGTGCTCGGCGCCCATCTTAATTTCACCTGTGACGTCAAGGTCTGGATGTGGTTGTATGCGAATTTCAATAGACAATCTGTTGAGCTCGGGTGGTTTGAGCATGAGACCGGCCGATTCGTAACACAGATGACGCCAGTGGAGCTATAGAGCGTTTAATGATGTACTGAAAGTGTAGGTGGCGCAGGTTTTGGTTAAAAGTGTAAATTTCAGATAAATTTGAAAAAAAAAAAATTCTTCTGAATAATTGCTGCAAAAAGGAGGAAAAATTAAGCTTCGGAACGTTATGGATTTGTCCTTAATGGGAGAATTCCCTCTATTGCATTTAGAGAGAATCCTTAATTGCCGCATTTCCGCTTCAGGTAATCCATTTCCGCTTTAAGGCCGGCCGCATCTTGGACGTAGGCAGGGCAGCGCAGCGCAGCGCGCACATGGCATTGTTGTTGTAAGATTTTGACAATTGTTACAACAAGAATGACATGTGCGCGCTGCGCTGCCCTACCTACGTCCAAGATGCTAAAGTCGTGGTGCACACATTACGTCCGAAACAGATTGAACGCAGAAAGCAACAGCAGCACCAGCAGCGACAATAAAAACAACATGCAGATCTGCTTTTGCCGCCGTCGCTGCCGCTGCGTTCAATCTAGGTCGCTTAAGGGAAATGCATGCTTCTAACTACACATTTCGGCTGCCACTGTTGCTGCATTCTGCGTTCATTCTGGCTCCGGCGTAATAGTGCCACTTCCGCTGCGAGGCGGTTACGCAGTTAGACCTTATAAGGCATATGGTATATTGTTTTTGTTCTGACTATGTATATGTCTGCCTGTGGGTCTCTGCGTCCCCACGATCAGTTGTTTGTGTCCCTACCTACCTCGCACCTAGGAAATTTTCGCACAAATCTTAAGCTTTTTGTTCGGAAAACTTGGCAGGTGCGAGTTAGGTGTAAAGTAGGTAGACATACATGGTCGCGAGCATACATCGAACTCGAAAAAAAAACTGGTCATTTCCACCGTTCTATGATATTCGATGGTTCGATGGAAGTCGGTTGTGGTTCTACGCGATCATGTGTGGCGACCTTAAGAAAGCACACTTACCCAAGACACAAGCGATGCTGCTGGCCGCTGCTTCGCTTCTGCCGGCAATGTGTAAGGCCTATCAGGTGAACCTAAAAAAGCTACACTTTTAAACGCAATTCCCAAACCATATCTACGCAAAGTTTATCTCTATTCGTGTTTATATTTTGACGAGACTGTGTTATTCGATAACAAACCATCTGTTTTCTAGATCTCTCGTCAATAGACTCGAGTGCCGTGTGGCGCCTTGAATAGTAGATTAAGTTTATTGACTTCCTCAGACATTTATATGATGTCCCAAGGTGAAGGTGGTGACTGCATTAATAATAAATACAAGAATGGTCAGGTACAGATGTTAAGTAGATTAAATGCATGTAACTTTTAAACTGTTTGATAGATTTTGCTGAAATTAGATGGAAACGCAGCACTTACTAATGCCCACCAATTAGGTTTAACTAGCTTCTTTCGTTTGTTAGATATCTAGCTTACAAAATTTGTATAGCTGTAACTTTTGAATGAGTTGATTAATTTTGCTGGTATTAAGTAGGAGCCTACTCCTCACTAATGGCCACCAATTAGACAAGTTTCACTCAGTTAGCTTCTTCCATTATAGAAATATTTTGCCAATAAAATTCAGCTGTTATATGGCTGTAACTTTTGATGGATTTGGCTGAAATTGAATATGAGCCTCATCCTTGCTAGTGCCCACCAATTTGATAAGTTTCACCCTTGGGCTAGGCGCACGACGATCGCGTTCGCGTGCCGTGTTCGCGTGTTTCCTGTCAAACGGGTTGAATCTTTGCTAGAATGACACTCCGTCAGTTCGACAAAGATTTCGCCCAGTGCATGTGACCTTTAAAAGTCAGTATAATTTCAGTACTTCACTCAGCTTATCAAAACGTATCGCATCCAACCGTTATTATCTTTCGTAAAATCAAACACACAAATTAAATTCAAACAGTTTTGTTTCAACCTTCAATCGTCTAGTCTAGACTTTATGACTGACAAAAACTAGATTAGCTAATCCGTGTCCAATATTATAGCTACTTCCATACTCGGCAATATTATGAAAAAATCCACTTTTAAAATTTTTAGGACGCTGAATGGGTTGCGACCTTTAAGCCGTCCCCGGGTGGCAAATTCGCCTCCCATCTCGTCAACGGAAAGTCATTCTAGATGGATGGGAACTATCATGCCAACAAGATATGTTTTATGAGTAGGAGTGATAAGAAATTTTTTTATTCTTTCATTTTTTATTCCGCTCAAAAAATGCAAAGTTCAGAGTGTTTCATAGATGTCCGAAGTCTGAGCGCCTCCGTTACGCACGTAAGTTGTGCGTGATTCCGATGCAGGTCCAAAGTCAGTTCCGCTTTTTTTTAACTACAGAATTTAGTTGGACTTTTTATCAGCCGAGCTGATGCTGCACAATGTTGTAATATGGTCACAGCATAAACGCAAGCCGATTGAATATGTATGTGTTTTGAAATGAATATTTGAAAGTTATTTGAGCCCAATCAATAAGATCCAACCTCGGAATGAAAGATGCAAATCTGAATTTTTGCATACTCCTTCGCTTTGGCCTGAACACTGCCCTGCAAAAAATGTAAAGGTTGTCACACATGATCGCGCAGAACCACGACCGAACTTCCACCGAACCGCCAAGTATTATAGAACCGCGGAAATGAGGATTTTTTTCTACTGAATTTGACGTGGTTCGATGCATGTGTGTGCGTCGTTCCTTAAGGCCGCCACCCATGAACGAGCACAAACACGACCAAACTTCAATCGAATCATCAAATATCATAGAACGGTGGAAGTAGGGGGAATTTTTTTTCCACCCGTTCTATGAAATTGATGGTTCGATGTAAGTTTGGTCGTGGTTGTGCTCGTTCATGTGTGGCGACCTTAAGGCTTATAAGGTATAAGGGATAAATAAGGCATATTTTCCCCCTTATCTTTTTTAAAACCTTATTCTAACGCTGATTTATGTTTTTATGTATTTTAATTAACTTTTAAGCTTGTATTCTTATACAAGCATTAGTATACGAGCGTAGGGTGAAAAGAAAGAAAAGAAATAATATTTGTGCTGATTTTATCCCTGTATTGGACTTAATAAGGGAATAAATTGGAATACTACATATGTAGTACAAGCAATTCCACATGTTTCTGAATATTCATTGAGTATAAGCATGGGATACATTGGTAATCAAACCGAACAAAATTGGTTTGTCAAAAAAAAAATCCTTCCGGCGTCCATGTGGGTAGTGTCCGCATAGTCGAAGGGTCTCTTCAACTCCTTTAATTTCCGCAGCCCTGGACGGTTATCCCAGTAGTGCTGTCGTAGCCTTCCAGACCATGTCTCCATTATCGTCCCGGTTGAAGCCAGACCTAAACAACAATATGGTTCCGGTCCAATAAAATTAAACGTTAAGCCTTGCCTCGCAAGTTCATCCGCTGATTCATTTCCCTCAATACCACAGTGACCTGGCACCCAGTATAACAAGACTTGGTTGTCGGTCTCCAGACATTGGAGAAGTTCACGACATGCTTTCACTATCCTTGAAGAGAGCTTGTGCGAAGATAGAGCCTTTATGGCTGTCTGGCTATCCGTGCAGATAGCAATATGAGCGCCTCTAAGATTCTTCTCCACAATTGTCCTGGCGCCTATATAGCATGGATCTCGGCTCGAAAAAGGCTGGGCCAGGCAGGCCCCCACGTTCAGGATCAAGTAAAAGTCTTTTGCCCTAAGGGTATCAACATTATTAATACCATAATATTACAGTACAATTAATTTTCACTTGATACAGTTCCCGGAAAAAAACGATATATACATTTTTAATAAAAATAATATATAAAAATATAGGTACCCAAAACTCTTTCTCATATATCAATTAAATTAAAGTATTATCATCATTTCGACCAGACGACCGCGACCTTTTGGCAATTCTGACATAATAGAATGCGCGGCCGTATAAGAATAATGCAAGCTTCACGTCCCGTAGACCAGTAATCATTTTTAATAAAAATTTACGACGCAAATAATACGTAATAAGGCAGTAGTTATCTGCACTTTCACGTGGTGTATCCCTGCCATATGTGAATTGAGTCATAGTGGTGAAATTAACGCCGGGCTTTAGATTGAATTTCTCTGGAAGTTTCCGCTGATGTACTTACTCTATAGTTTACATGATCCAACCATATATGATTTATTGGATGCATTTATGCATTTGTATCTACCACGGCTCGAGAATGCATAGTTACTGCGAATACCAAATGACAAATGTAATATGAAACATTAACCGCAATTTATGATGCTTGCAAAAGAACATGTACTATAATTAATATACTCGTATAAGTGTAGACATAATTAGTGCGATAGACTATCCAGCTGATACCTCTGATACTGTAATGTACTTGAATATGATACTCAAAGTAATGGTTAGTGTACTCGTATACATATGCCATTGGGTGGTATCTCGGGGTGTTGATCTCTCTTCCCTGGTAATGTAGGGTAAAAACTAAAAGGACCATTCATTTTAAGTAAGTTTCAGTATGATACTTGTACTCTTATCATTTCATTTCAGATTTGTTTTGCCAGACCATGATTTTCAAACAAATACATCTCTATGCGAGATGAAAGTGAGACTTGAGAGAAACCGGCCTTCGCTGTCTCATTATACAATATTTTATACAATTAGTAAGGGACAGCAATAACAAGAAGAGGCAGGTTGTCATTCTGCTCTCAGGATTCCTTTGTAGATGTTTCGGGAAAATTAGGGTTCACATAATGCGTCTCTGTTTCCCTTACGGATACCGAATGCTGTCCAACACTGTCACACACATTTAGGACACCCCATTCATTGGCAGTCATCGGGATTGGAATCCAACTTCATGGCATGTTCAGCAATGCAGTCATCAGTCATCACGCTTCCGCTTGTTGCATCTTGCAGCTTCTTCTACTGAGGCCAGTAGAGAGTTCGCATACTCACGTCGGATTGGCAAGTGCGGGAGTCCGAGTTAGTGCTAAGGATGATAATTTCGCTGTCAATGTACGCATTTTGTATAATATCCCAGTTCAAATCACTACCTGGGTGACTATCTCAGCTGCTTTTTGCGCAAGATGGTCGTTTCGTTACAGTGTTGTACGACAGATGGATTTTTGAGTCGGGAGATGTCTAATTTGCAACGCCTGGATCTTTCGTCACTAGGACGACTCACAGGTGCTATTTGCAATCAAATATTAGCGATCATAAGATAATGATCTCTTCTCATTCCAATATCAGCACTCCTCTCATTTCGCACGTCTAGAAGGCAACTTTTGAATCTTTTACTAATGGCAAATGGTTCGATCTGATTTTTGTATTCGGTGCCGATCAACAGAGAGCCAACTGGTTTTGTAACAGTCCTTATGCTCAAACATGGCACCAAAAAGTCATTTCATCATAAGTTGCAGAACTATGTATAATAACTCTTTCACCGTTGTCGTTTCGATCACCAAACCTTGTCTCCTCATCACATGCCTGATGAGAGTATTGTTATCAGCACTCACTTTTGCATTCAAATCTCTCAAATCTTCTACTCTGGACGGCCGGTTGTTCGGGTTGTAGGTTGTTCGTAGAAGGAAGGAGTCCTTCGCCACCAAAGTGTCGGGTTAAGTCGGAGCGTGGTATTGTATAGTTAATTATGATGTTTCTCATTTCGGTCCGGAATCTGGCGGTTATGATTCTGTCAAAGATAGGATCTTAGGATAAGAGACTCTGGCTCTGGTTAAAAGGAGCCCTACCCCTGACTGACGACCATTACCGGCAGGCTTACTGGAGTTAAACGTTACAGTCCTACGCGTTGAAGAGACAAATTCTCCGCTACTTCACCATCTTATCTCACTAATTTCTTAGATGTTTAATTTATACCGCTGATATTCGCTCTCTATTTGAAGGAATCGTGCGATCTGGGGACCCTCTGATCCATTGTCCAGGAGAGTACGAACATTCCAGAAACCAATCTTTGTCCTTTTTAGTCGCCTTCTACGACATGCCGGGAAAGGCCATGGCATTATTCGTACGCCCCACACCACTAATCTGTTTGGTTGGACAAAAAATTATAAAAAGCACCGTCTGATCACTGATATCACCTTGGGGAAACATTTGAGTAAAGAGAAAAAAACAGACAATTTCGTTTGATGAAAAAAAATATTAAAACATTTCATTTCAAGTGTTTGCTTCAGGAGTAAATATCTGTCTTAGCAAATATCAACCGTTTGTTATCAACTTTTTTTTTGCATTTAACCATATATATGTACTATATTGTAAAGAAGTTTCTGAATATCTGGAAGATTCTGTTTCGAAGCGAATAAAAGCACAATGCCACCGTCAATTCGGTGTTCGTTGTTCGAGCTGTTCTCAACTTGGGTGAATCTGACCGTATGACAGTGGCTGACTAAGGCTTCTGGTACACGAGACAGGCGTCTCATGCGCGTCGCGCGTGATATATGCATGATACCCGTCCTGTGTAAACAGGAAACGGGTACGTGACAGCTCATAACATTCAAGACGACGACGGGTACCGAAACATAAATGCGCTTGCCTGACTACGCGTAAACAGTAATCGCGTTTATGCTACACGGGTGAAAATTACGCGATCGCGGATACGTGTCCTGCAGAGTAGGCGCATAGACGACGTTATTTAGGGTTGTCTGTGGTCGGTATTTGCGGCCGAAAAAATATCGGTGCATGGACCAAATATTGCGGAGCGTGATACCTGTTTCGCTGGACCCCATTCCCAATGAAGACCCATCAAAGGAGCTTCCTAGATCAGATCAGCTGATCTGTGGCTGACAAGCTTGCGTTGTTGGGTAATTCAAGAAGGCAGAAATATTTTATTATCTACAATAGAACACAATACGATGGCGTGTAGGAGTTGTTAATGCGCTATGCCCCCCTATGCCCCACTAGGGATGATCCAAATTAGTAAGCGTTTACGTGAAAACAATGCATAATACTGCGTTTGAAAAATCGTCAGCGGCAAACCCTCGCCATTATAATTGCCATAATTAATATAATCGGTGCAAATAATAAAGCAGCATTTACGGGATATTGCGAAATATACTACTTTTTCTTTAAAATGGCTTCTGACTACCAAATTTTGACCCAAATGACTCTTTTTTTTTTTCAAATAAGGCAAACATCGTTTTTTTGTCCTCCGGCAAAATGACTGTTATGACTATTTAAAGGAGAAATTAAAACTTCAAGAGATTCGTCTAATCAAGAGGTCACAAAATGATATTCACATGATAATCATTTAATTTTATGAAATTTTTATTTAAATTTGAAATCAAAAACGAATACTTTGTCAAATCACTTTTTTTTTTTGACAGTGATTAGACAAAGTATCCGTTTTTGATTTCAAATTTAATATGGACTATCACAAAGTGCAAATATCGTCAATCGAGTTTATTAAATTTTTTTTTTTTTTAACAAGTTCAAGTAAATGCAAAATATGAAAAAAATGAATGATAAGGAAGTGACTGACAAATGTTTAATACATACTTGAATTTCTATCGTGTGTATAGTTAATGTGATATTTACATAGCGCAAAGCATTTATTATTATTTTATATAATAATTATAGGAGATAAAAGAAATCAGAACTTCAATTGGTATTAAATGGCAATAAATGTGTTAAGTAATCTCCCTTTTCCATCAAAATTTATTCAATGTAAACTACTGTGGAGAATAAAAAATTGATAACTCTCGGTAGAGGGTAAAATCAAGGATAATTTACGGTTTCGGAAAAATCTTATTAGAAAAAAATATTTACCAGTTTTTAATTTTTAACAATAATTGACTGAAATACAAAATTACCATATTCTAAAATTCAATATTACATGGAAAGAAGAGAAAGACTTAATTCAATTGAAAAAAACGCGGACTAGACTTAGCCGGCTTTCGCTCGACGAATTATCTACATATATGGTGGCTGTTTGAATTCGCTCGTCACAGATCTAGGCCGTCCGATTCATTCTGGATCTTTGTCCGACTGTATCGAACGGGACCTTGTATTCGATTTCGGTCGGACCGACTAAAACCGATCCGTAAATTTTTTTAGGCTGTGCTCGGACGGGTCGTCTCGTCTGCGATTCGAAATCCATTTCCCAAGCAAATCGATTCGCTTACGTGTCGACCAAGGAACGACCCGTGTATTTGCTTGAAAAGTGGAGTTCTGCCGATGCCTTGACAGAGTCAGGATACGACTCCATTACCTTGAAAGCCTTCGTCTTTCCCATTATACGGAAAGAGGGCGTGATGTCGCAACCTGTGAAGGCATGAAAGTCTATGAAGGCTGCAGACTCGTTCCCGAAAAATACAAAATTACAACATGAAAAATATGCCTGTGTGCGGCAGTAGTCGGTTTGGACAACACGGGCCGCGTGGATGTAGAGGCGACTATCAGCCTCTTCATTGTTTCATGGCGCTACTCCGCCCACGTTGATCCTTGCAGGAAATGCAGCAGCAGAGTAGTTGTATGAAGGCATTGGGATGTAAATTGTTCGTGCCAAGTTTCATTCCGGGATCATATAATGCAACTTGGGAGCCATTTGTGTCCCTTAACCTCCGGACTATGATACCCCGCAAGTAAAAACCAATTATTCTTTCAAACATTTTAAGTAGTATAGACGATAGGCTTATACTCGCAGGTCTAAGGTCCTTCGGACTTTCGTGTCACTTTTTTATTGTGCCCAGTTTATAATCAAACATACTAAAAAAGACCAACATGCAAGATAACTGTATTCGCACTTGCATGTGTGTCCTAAAAAGATATTTTGTAAAATTGAGATAAAATATTGTTTTGAGTTCTTTTATTTACACTAATCAAATACAATATAATTTTCTTTTTCTTTTGTTTTTCTTTTTCCTGTGCAAGTCATGTATAACATTTGAATTATGACATGCAATATAAATGTTTAAGATGACCTAGTCCCAGAGGATGTTTCTGGAAATTATAGGATTACATTTATATATTATCGACGGGAATTCTTATGATTGTACAGAAGCCGATTAGTTAGGTTAGTAAACATTAATCAGTGAGCTGACGACGTCAGGCGATCACCAGGTGAATTTACTTTATCAGTTGTTTTTAAATGATTTGTTTTGAAAGAATTTCACCATGATTGTGGATTTAATTGGTAATAATAGATTTTTACGTTAAAATAATAAATCACAAAAAAAGAAAAAAATGCTTCACTAAATGAAAAATGCTGTATGAAGGATGTTTCTAACAATTTGATTTGAGTTGCTCTCGATAGAACGTTAGTGCAGGATCTCTACTCTGTTAAATAGTTCCACATTTGAAATGCAGGCGTCGAAATTTTAGAACAGTTTACAGTTTGGGAAGCACATCAAACTCATTTCCTGTCAGTAAAATGTTCGTTTTGTGTAATTATTTGGAATAGTAAACATACAAAATAATTTTGCAGCCTGAAGGAAATTTGTCCGATTGTATATGCATTAAGGATTTAAGTTTTCTCTTGAAATTTGAGTTGACATTTGAATTCTAACTAAACCAAGGCACACTCCCAGCAAAGACATGTCCCGTTTTCGTGTTCGCTACACTAATTTTCTCTCGATCGTCTTTATTTACCGCTTAACCTGCTCTACTCTACTCTGTACGAAAAAACCACCGAGAATAGGTGCGTTTATTGATTTACTTCGGCACGCCCCTACATGGAAAATTTCACAGACTGTCGCTCTGTCCTATCACCTCATGTGCACAGAAACGCCGATAGGTATCAGAGAGATAGGATTGGAAAAGACGCGGCGACCCGATCACTTTTGCAACTCATGTGCACCGCGGCTAAGGATCGATACCCTGTCGGCCGCCGATTTTATTTTAGATTCTACCAAAGAAGGCGGCAAGGCGACTTTGCTACTGATTTGCAGCGTCACGTCGGTAGCTTCCTTCGGACGAGCTGATCAGCCCTGCATATATCAGCAAAGCTACATTGGACCGTAAAGAGAGTGATTTCTATCACGTGATATAACGCGAAGTCCCAGCCAAGTCACCGTCGTCGTTTCAATCGCGAAGACTTTCCCTGAAGAATACTGCAGTATCCTGGTAGTCAAAAATATAGATTGGAGATTGAGCTCCCCAGAGCGCACTTCAGCACCCACACATTCAGTAGTCTTAGAGCCGTCTGAATATATTTTCAGCGAGTTCGGTAAATGCAGGCCCCCATTTCCCACAGACTTCATGGTGGAATCAAGTTCAAGATCGTTGATTGACCGATATCCAAGGTTGTCCACAGGTAGGTCTTTCGAATGCGAATGGCTAAGCTTACTGCTATTTGCTTCCCAAGAATATCCAACGGCAACAGTTTAAGCATCATATCATTTTACCCAGAACCTTCCTACAGCAACAGAGCGCTATGGTGGCTTTATTCGTGAGCTTCCTAATGTTCGACATCCAGTTTAGCTGCCTGTTTAGTATGAGGCCAAGGAAGTTAGCAAGTCCGTAAAGGTAAATCCCACTCCACGTTGCTATGGAAGTGGTACGTTATAGACGAATTTGTTATCCAAACACAAATGTATTTTAGGATTTGAAACCGGACTTATGAATTCGTTCGTTATGGCCGGTTTTCGTTACAGCAGAGGTGTCACTGTACATACATAGAATAGCCACCAACGGCTAGCAAAAAAAAACGCCCATGGAAAACCGCACTTAGGTATCGTACATTTGTCTCGAATATCCTTCCAAATTTGGATAACCCCATCATATAATATGGCATTTACGCGCACTGGATCAAAAATGGTCCAGAACAAGGCGCCGCCGAGCGATCGGATCTACGCCCGGCGTTTGTTGCAGCAAACACGGATGACGCATTGGTGGCGTTCGCCGAACGAGTTCCTATGGGTGTGGGGACACTAGGAACGCCGTCCGAGCTGGCGACATCGGCTGCAAAACAAACAAAAAAAACAAATTTGGATAAATCGCATTCAAAGTCGTATCCCATTATTCTGCACGCAAATAAAAATGTAAAATTAAGCAACACACACACATAAAACCCAGCTGTTAATCTCCTACTTAATTGAAATGCATTTCATGCTCAATGTTCACACATACCCTCCTTGGTGCAGAAGTGCAGCACGTGTACAAGTATGTATGTACATACTCGTACCAAAGATTAGACATCACAGATACTGCACTTAATACAAATTAACGCACGCAAATAAACCTCGCGGTACCAATAATTCAAAGGAAAATCGCCTTTAGAGATATAGAGACGGCAATACTTCAGTAATGACAACTGCCTATTACGTTTCATTTTATGAGTAACATACTTGTTAGTTGGTATTACTCCTTTGTGTACGCTCTATAGGAACCAACACACATGTAACTACTCGGCACTTCGTTAATTTGTATGAAGTGCGTGCGGTATCTTTCTAATGTCTAATCTTTGCCCGTACATCGACATCGGCTTCGAATAGTCCGCCATCATCGTCTTTACGGGTATTCTTCACTCTCTGATGCATTTTGGAAGCAATTATGACCACGAGTGACGTGCGTGATATTCGAGAGTAAACAACAAAAAAATCATTCAGACCCATCTAAGAAGAAGTGTACATAACTGTTTTTAAAAAGAAATCTCATGTTCATCAATCAGCAAGTGATAGTGAAATTGGAAATCGTTGCTTGAACCACTGAATTTGGAGGTTGTAGTACAGGTGAAAGAAGCGCATCCTGATTTGGGGTAGGTGTTGATTGAAGAAGCATTAGCATTTATGCATCAATGTAAGGTGCATAATGAATTAAGAGGGGTGGGAATTTGATATCGATGTTGAAATTTAGTCGCAATGGGGTGAGTATTTATATTATAAGAACATTATGTACGAGTATTACGAGGATATCTATTGTATATAGCGGAATATTTTATGAATAAATTCTAGTGTCGACTTCTCTGGACCGTTAGGTGCAAAAGTGGTGTAAGTGAAAAAAAAATTGCCATGGGTAGTCTTTTGGGGCGACCGGTGGCGCAGTGTGTTGAGGCGTCAGTCTCATGTTTGACTACCGGCGTTTCGGGTTCGAATCCCGTCCACGACGACGTTCGTGGCCACAAGGGGTTACGGCAATTGAGAGAGAATGAAAGTTTGTGTCCCGCAGACAAACAACTTGCCTCTTTTTGAAAGTACAAAAAGTTACCTACAATTTAATGTAAGTCAGCTTTTTCAGGTTTTTCTGAAAAATAATTAAACATTGGAATCTTTTTGCAAAAAAATGAAAAAAAGTCTTCGTCTTAGCGTTCAGTTTGCCTAACCCCATCATATAATATGGCATTTACGCGCACTGGATCAAAAATGGTCCAGAACAAGGCGCCGCCGAGCGATCGGATCTACGCCCGGCGTTTGTTGCAGCAAGCACGGATGACGCATTGGTGGCGTTCGCCGAACGAGTTCCTATGGGTGTGGGGACACTAGGAACGCCGTCCGAGCTGGCGACATCGGCTGCAAAACAAAAAAAAACTTGAATAAGTCCTCTGAACTACATAGTCTTGTTGAAGGGTCACCAGAATCTGGCATATCGTACACTTACCACTACCATGTTGCCGTCCGGCTTGTCCAATATTCGGTGTTGTTGTTGGCAAGGAAGTTATCAACTTGTGTGCGGTCGAGAACTGAAGGACTGGCAAACGAGATGCTGTGTATAATTAGGGAGAAATTCGGTTATTGCCTTTGTAAAATATAAAATCAAATCTTCACCTTATCAGGTGCGCCAAAGTCTACGAGAAGCGAGTCTCTCGTGTAGTGACTTTAGTGCATCGATGCTCTGCACTTTGCTATTTGCAATATTCATCGATTGCAAGAAAGTCATCAACCGGGCGACCTCAGCTGTATTCGGCTGCCCATGTTGGCCCTGATGTTCGTCCTTTCGTCTATAGTTCCGAATGCCTAAGCTCGCGAAAACTATATTTCGAGCGGCATTAATGTCTCTGTGCCACACGAGATTGCGACAGTTAGTGTTCCGGCATACAAAGTAGCGATGATGGCTGATTCGATTGCCGCGTCGTGTGTGGATAGTGTTTGCTTTCGGCTCTTCCATGGGATATGTCAGGCACTTACTACAGTGGCGTGGCGTCCATGGAAGCAAGGGAAGCATTGCTTCCCTTATATTTGGCGATTGGTGGAAAATTTTCTAAATAATTTTTTTCTGAATCGCGCAAAAAAGTCGCGAAAAAAACTCTTCGGCACAGTCTATGTAAATAAAAGTTCCAAAGAAACTAATCGCGAATATCTTACACAGCCGAATTGGTAACACCGCGAAAACCACCACACCACACCAAGAAGAAGACACATGGAAGCATATCAAAATTTGCATCTATGAGCGTTTATTTTTTTCCCCAGTAAACCTACTGTGTCGCGATAAAAAAAAATTCACGTACACGGTAGGTTGGAAGCACTCAGGAATTTGCTTCCAAGTTCCCCTCACATGTAGTAGAGGAAATTCTTGCCTGCAGCGGAGCTGCTGGCGCATGGACGCTGGGGAACTTTTCTTCCCATTTCCTCTTTGTTCGTATTTTCTTGTGGACTGAAAATATTTGCTGTGTTGCAATGCGTATGTGATGTGCTATATGAGTTTCACAAGGGTTACCAGAGTAGGATAGGAATTGAATTGTGGAAAAAGTTTCGATTTGAAATATAATGGCTTCATGGTTAAAAATTATTATTGGTAAATTCGAGAAGAAGTGATTTCGCATAGAATTATTAGTGTATACGAGTATTAGTAAGAGACGAACTCAATTATAGGGATATTTATGCATATTTCAATAACTTATATCTAATCGAAAACCATTTAACGGAAAATTCCAAGAAAAAATAAGTGGGAGATGGTAATACTGCCTCAAGTCATTGACGTCACAAGGAATTGAATGAGCCGTTAAATTTAAAACTCATTTGCTCTAGTGTAGTGCTTTAGTGTAGTGCGATTTGTGTGCTTTTTGTTGGTGAAAAGGTGAAGGGGTTTTTTAATCGGTCTAGGTGCTTATAATTGCTTATAGTGTTTTGATTTGTTTTTAAAGTAGCATGGATCAATATTGTGTTGTTGATGATCTTTTTCGATTGTCTTTTGGATCTCGATCTTTCGCAGAAAAAAAAGACATTATCGAAAAGGGTCGACCGAAACCGATTTTGGAAATTGTTTCTTAAACAAAAAGATGTACTAGGCATTTTACTGCTAAGATTTATGAAGATACGGAATGGATTACCGGTTGTAAGACCAAGCAAAAATTATTTTGTTGGCCATGCTTGTTATTTTCAAATGATTCAAATGTTTGGCGAACTACCGGGTTTTGTGACTTAAATAATTTACATAAAGCTGTGGACAGGCATGGTACGAAAAGCGTTGATCATTTAAAGTCAGTACTTCTTCTTTCCAAGTTCGGTTCCGGTCCTAGAATTGAAGAATTATTAAGTAGCCAACATAGATCTTCAATAATATTGCACAATGAGAAAGTTTCGAAAAATCGAGATATACTAAAAATGCTAATTGACGTTGTGTGCCATTTAGGATGTCAAGAACAGGCATTTCGTGGTCACAATGAAAATGTGAATTCTTGCAATAGGGGAAATTACGTTGAACTTTTAAATCTTTTAGCTAATATAATCCGGACTTGCGAGCTCACTTGGAGCAAGCGACTGTTTTTTCCGGAATATCAAATTATATTCAAAACGATCTCATTAGTAGCATTTCTAAAATTTTATTAAAACAGATTTATAATGAAATTCAGCAAACTAAATTTATAGCAATAATATTAGATGAAACAACCGATGTTTCATGTCGTTCTCAACTCTCAACAACCTTTCGTTACATTACTCCTTCCGGTGAGGTTAAAGAAACTTTCATAACTTTTACAGATATTTCTGATGATCAGACTGCGTCGCGTTTATTTGACCATGTTTTAGATGTTGTTCAAAAATTCAATTGCGGTAACAAACTTATTTGTCAAAGCTATGACGGGGCTTCGGCAATGTCTGGTAAAATAACTGGATTACAAACACGTGTAAAGGATGTGTATAAAAACGCAATATATATTCATTGCTTCGCTCATCGGTTAAATTTAGTTTTATCTAAATCATGCGATAAAATACGCGAATCTCGAATTTTTTTTCAATCTATTACTTGTTTTTCAACATTTTTTAATCATTCAACAAAGAGAACAGTTGCACTAGATTTATTCCTCAAAAAAAGGCTTCCAAAATTAGCTCCAACACGTTGGACTTTTAATGGTCGATTAGTTTTAACCATTTTTGATAATTTAGATCAATTAAAAGAACTCTTTGAATATATCATTGAAAATGAGAGTGGAAAGTGGGATGGCGAGACCGTTAATAGCGCAAGGGGACTTCTTGTTTTACTTACAGATTTTCAGTTTGTTTTCCTGCTCAATGTTTTTTCTAAAAATTTTCCACAAACCGACGTACTTTTCGATATATTTCAAAGTAAACAAACTGATATAATGTACTGCATTCAAAAAATTACAGATTTTGAAAATCAACTTCAATCGTTAAGAAATAGTTTCACGGAAATTTGGACCCAAACCACATCTATTTGCGAAACTCCACAACGCCGGAAAAAAGCCAGGTGCCTTGTTGACAGTAATGAAAATGTTGAACTATTCTTTACACGTATTTATGTCGAAATTATAGATAATATTGCCGCAGAAATAAATTCAAGATTTTCATCCTTAGCAAGTTTCACATTTTTGAACCTATTAGATTCTTCTAAATTTAACCAATATTTGAAAACATTTCCGGACAATCTTTTACTAAATTTAACTAAAACTTATGCTGATATATTTGACCATATTTCATTAAAGACTGAACTCATTGTGCTTTATTCTGATTCTGATTTGCAGGGAAAATCTTTTCAAGGTATTTTTAACTATTTCATTAATAACAAATTAAAAGATAGCTTCACACAATTTTATAAATTAATATGTTTAGTTTTAACATTACCAGTAACCAGTGCGTCCGCAGAGCGCAGTTTTTCTTGCTTAAAAAGGATTAAAACGTATCTTAGAAATTGTACAGGCGAACAACGGCTTAGCGACTTGGCAATAATGTCAATTGAAAAGGTTTTCCTTAAATCATGTTTGTGTGAGCAAAGTTTTTATACAGATATTATAGATGAATTCGCAAAAAAAGAAAGACGAATAGAATTAAATTACAAATAATAGTATGTACGGATCTTATTATTTATTTTGACTTGTAATATATTTATTGCCCAATTATTATTATTTTATTTTACTCACTAACTGTGATTTTTTAAATAGTAAATAGTTGAATTATTTTTAATTTTTATTGTATTGTTATTGTTTTTATTATTCAAATTTTGATTCGCTGAACATGATTACTTTCTTTATGAGTGTATGGATATTTATTTTGCAATTTTTTTGCTATTGTTGTTATTGTTATAGTAGTTCTAATAATTCGAATATGCTTTATTTATATACTTATAGTTACAGCTTTGCTTTTTTGATAAGTCTACCAACATATAATTTTTACAATTATTTATTTAAAAGTAAATTATTATATATTGGTAGCATGGGAATTAAAATGCTGATAAAATACAGTATACCTACTCTCACGTCCCCGTTCGTGATTCCTGGGTGCTTTTATATTAGAAATGTTAAAAGTAGCTAACGAGAGGGGTTCAATTAATACGCAGTAAATTTGTGGAAAGCATAATAATAGTAAATTTTTAATACCAATTGCTTCCCCTAGTTGAATTATCACGCCACGCCACTGACTTACTACATGTTTTTGTCGTGGCGTGGGGTGGCGCTTGAATGCCGCTTCCAGTTGTTGCAACGCAGGTATTTTGTTATGTCCGTACGAGACTCCTTGCTCTAAGCAGCCGTCGCCCAAACATATCAAAATCCTCCCTTTTGGACCTCGGCGCAGCATTTGTGCAACTAGAACATCGACCGCGCGCCTGCTCCGGATGTATTGATCCCATTTCAGCCGAGCCATACAACGTCGTCCGTACTGTTTCTGGCATTTGAATAAAAGTCTCTGTTGCTCCTTGCCAAACTTGCGATAATCGAAGCCACACTTTGGCGATGCGGGCTCTTGCCGCTTTCGCTTTTCGAAGAGTTGATGTTCAAACTTGCCAATATATTTTACTTCTTTCCTTTCCTCCGCCGAGTACGTTCCCCGCACATTCCCTGCTTAAATGTTGCTCCGGGAATCAGCCACTTTTCCTGCCGGCCATCATTTTCAGTCACACCTCTTCGAAAAGAGCATGCGCCGATGTAATTTCTTACGCCTGGATCTATCCCGATTATAAGGTCGTAATTTGCCGCATTCAAAGGTGCGGGCTGCGGGTCGTGCGCGGAAGCGGCGGTTCTCCTTTTTTTCGGGGGAACTTCTTCAGAGTTGTTCGTGTGGCGGTTCATCAATAAAGCTACTTCGACGCCGTTCGTGCTCATCGATAGCCCGAAGCTTGTATCCCCCTTAGGGCGAATCTCGCCTGTGGTGGGATCTAGCGTGCCACATTGTTTGTGCATCGCTAGATTAAAGTGCTCCCACCAGTATTTGGGGGTACTCTGCCGAAATTCAGTACTAGGTGGCGGATTGAACCCTGTTGAGGCCAGTAACTCTCGTAGGCCATCAGCAGTATATCTGATGTGTTTCCGACCCCAACGGAACACGGGAACTACTGAATATGTTGGCATACCTATGCCTTCCAACATTACTCCAATGTCGTACATTAGTGGTACTGGAAAAGAAATGTATAAATATATTTGTTTTCCATATTTATAAACAAAAAAATACCAAAACGCCACCAATGTGTTTCGTAGTTTCGCAATTGCTGCAGTTCGTAGCCCTGCTCTTCGAGTAGGTGCCACAATTGTAGAATTTCTTTGTGCATCGCTGACAATTTGGGAGTGAGCAGTTCTTGCTCCAGTCGGATTCGCCAAAGTCGTTTTGAAATAGTATTCTCCACGAAACAATGTCCGAAACTAGCCAGGCGACTGGAAAAATGCGTTATAATATATGTTCATAAAATATTCACCCCTATCCCATATTTCAAAAGTGGGACCCTATTATCCACGTGTAGATTCTTTCGTCTGTGCAAGTGTGCACAATGAATTTATAGGAAGGTAAGGTAACCTCTTCTCTTGCTCTCCCATGATAATGTTATTCAACAATAAAGGAACATAGATATGTATGTAACAAATAGGGAATTGGGAGAATTCCTTCAGGAACGTCTTTGAGAATCGGCCTATCATTACATATAAAAAAATTCGAAACCGGCATCAATCATCTGTCTGATATAAAAGGACAACAACTCACAGCTGATTCATTTATTTATAAAAAATATACATACTGGGAGAGCGTTTACTTGTATAAATTGTCGGTGTGTCTACACGTGGTAAATATAAAAACAAGTATCAACTGCTCGGTTTCTCCTCACCCTATAGAGGACTGCTCTATTGGAGTTTTCTCTCCAACACAATAGTAGAATTACTGAAATAACTTTGTGTTGGTTATCAGAGAATATAATAATTTTTTATACACTCTACAAACTCGCTTTGCGCATAGTCGCTTCGGAATAAGATTGTGCATTGAGTGCGAGTCTACTATATCAGCTGGGGACAGTGTCTTGACTTCTTCAGTGCGGTTTCATATTCGGAATGGACGGTGTCTACTTAAAATTACTAACATACTCAAGTTATTTTTGGTAGATGTAGATGGTCGCTTGTGTGTAAGAAGTGCTTCCAAGAAAAACTGTGTGAATCATTATTAAATTATTACACAAAGTGTGTTCTATTTTACCCCATTTCACTAGTTAGCAGCCCAACATATATATTTTGTATAAATGGGAAATATTCACCGAAGTGTAGATCCTCTTTACGAATACTTTGTGAAAAATTCCAGTGAAAAGTGAACAATTTTCTGGAAAAGATAAATTGCATAAAAAAATAGAGTTTTGAGTTGAATTGAACGTCGAGGGATTCAAACTCCGATTTCGGCAATTATTACGAAAAGGCAACAGCGTGGTTTCCGTCATTTTGTGTCAACAGTTGCATAACCCTATAGTCGAAGGGCGACGAAGTCGAACGTGCATTCAAAATGTCGTCCATAGCTGAGGAATCGGAATCGAAGCGTCCTGACATCCGGAGATTGGAGAAAAGAAATTTCTTCTTGCGTTCGAGTTCAATACAGAAAATTAAATGTTCGGCAGCGTATCCATTCCGGATTGCCGGTAAGTGAGAATGGACATGTGATAGAAGGATAAGGGCGCTATTGTCATAGGAGGTTCAGTAACAGTATACGCATTCGGGAGTTGGCGAATTACTTAATTTGGGCTTGTTTTAGTATGTATGTGACGTTTCGAATTATGTAAATAATTTGCACCGGTCCGAACAAGACCGTAGGCAGTTCAGGTTCTGATCAAATCGTAGGGAATACTTGTTTGAGAAACAGGATTTTTTCCTCCAGCCCTCTTCTTTCCTCTCATCTTGCTTTTCTGAATACTATCCGGCAATTTGTCCGTCAGATTCAATGAGAGGATGAAAAACTCAAATTATTAGCTCAGCATTCTCAATTTATTTAAATGGGGAAAAATATTAATTGGTACATGTTCCAACAGTACCTCCCAACTTGAACAAATTAACGTAGGGAGTTAATTCTGGCATACAGACTTCAGATGAGAAATTTACTAATTTTTAGTAAAATGGGCATGATCCGACCTAACGAACGCCTAGCTCCCCTACAAATTTCAAAAAATGAGATATAATTATAACTGGGAAAGTGAAAATTACGTCAAATGTTAGTACATAGTAGGATGTAGTTAGTTTGTGTTGAAAATGGGTAAGACCTAACCAAAGGAATCCCTACTTCCCCTGCCAATGATACTTTAAATGTGCGATAGCTTTCAGAAGAATAAAAGCAGCTATGTACTTGAAACTTTGACGAAATGTATGGTCTTGTCGAATGTACAGTGAAACTTGGCTATAATGAACACCGGCTATAACGGCCACTCGGTTATAACGAACGAATTCAAAAGTCCCGTTTCAAATCCTAAAATTTGCATATATTTTCGGTTATAATGTACCCGGCTATAACGTACCAATTTCATGGCTTTAAGACTTCCTCGAACTTAGTGGAATTTGTAACAGTTTTACGGTCCAAAGAATTGCTAATGCATTTTTCAGTTGTTTTTAATCTATATCGCCATGTCGCCATGGGCGGAAGACAACCACATTTCTGATTTTGTGTCTCTTGATCTTAACGATTATGACATAATAAAAGAAGATCTCGAAACGGCTGAATGCCCAAAGTGAGATTGACATTATGCAGTCCATAATTTCTCCATTGAATTCGAAAAGTGGCGACGAAGATGCGCATGGGGATGACAATGTTCTTCCCTCAACAAACGAAGCCCTGTCTGCCTTTAAGACGATAGAAATGTACACGCAGTTTCACTGTCTAGAAAAGGAATATTTGTTGATTGCACATTACAGTGGACCACACCACTTGATAGATTTAATAAGTGATGAAATATTAAAGAAAAGATGCACAAAAGCACAATCTTTTTTCGTATGAATTTGTTGTTAAAGTTCCCACATAAAAACTTTAATTCATGCTATCTTATATAATAGTTTCTTCTCATGAGAATAAAGTAAATACTGAAAAGTACTTGATAATATTTTGTTTTAAAATTTTTGAAACTCTGTAGATCGGTTATAGCAAACCTCGGGAACAACCATTTTCGGGATTCCTTCAGAAGTTCGTAATATGCGTATTTCACTGTAGTAGGATGTAGCTAGTCAGCATTGAAAATGGTTACGATGGTTGTTGTTAATTGCCTTGACCCCTCCAGGGGCATGGGCGCGTCAACATCTCTAACATTTCTATGCTTTGTTGACGTTTCGATAGCGTATCTACTTTTCGGAAGTGCAGTTGCTAGCATCCACCTCCTATCCGCGCCGTCTTTATACTGACAAGCTCGGAGCACTTTGAGAGTTCTATTAGTATTCACAGCCAGTTTTTTGATCGCGTCGAGATTTCAACTCCCAGCTTCAGCAGGAATCGAACCCAGTGCGTTGAAGGCGAACGTGCTAACCGTTTCGCTATCCGGACTACTACTACTATTATTGTCCTTTACTCAAATATAAAGTGGGCCATTTAAACTTCGAAATGTCTTTTGGAAATAATTAAAAGAAAAACATAAATTATTTGCTGTGAAGTAATTTTTCGCTTATTTGAACCTTGAAAATTTGTTCTAATCATGATACCGCATAAATAGTCGTCGTTCTCATTCGACCGACTCGGACGACGTTAGCCTCGATGACTGGCATTACCAATATTGCCGGTGGTGATAAATATTTGGTGTAAATGTCGGATGGCGTGGTTTGAAGGTGCTTTCCTCACTCGATATTTTGCACGATACGCACGTTGCGTTTTCACAATTGAGAACATGTTTTGAATGTAAAGCTGCACGATAACAGCGCGTTGTGGTGGTTTCTACTGTTCATCATCATCATCATCGTGGCGCGACAGCCCGACGTCGGGCCTTGGCCGCCTGGATCATTGTCCTCCAATTATCTCGGTCACGTGACCGCGTCCTCCAATTTTGGGAGCCCAGCAGCTGCGCGGCGTCCACACCTACTGAGCTCTCCCAACGAGATCTCGGTCGTCCTCGCAGTCTCGCTCCGTCGACTCGTTCTGCATTCATTACTCTCTTAGGCATGCGATCATCGTCCATTCTTTGTACATGCCCTGCCCATTGAAGTCGTTGTAGTTTGACGATTTTCGAGACTTGCAGCTCATCGTACATTTCATACAACTCATGGTTGTACCGGATGCGCCATCCATCTCGATCGCAAACAGCCCCGAAAATTCGCCGTAGAACCTTACGTTCGAAAGTGTCTAGCATGTTTTCGGAGGCTTGAGTTAGGGTCCATGCTTCGCAGCCATAGCATAGCACTGGTCGTATAATGGTTTTGTACACGCGGAGCTTCGTGTTTCTGTGCACATGTTTCGATTTCATTATGGGGAGAACCGAGAAAAAAGTCTTATTAGCTAACTGTATCCGTCGCTTGATTTCGTCAGTTTCGTTGGCGTCCCTTGACAAGTTGCAACCCAGGTAAATGAAGTTGTTCACGAACTCGATGTTGAGGTCCCCCACATTGATGCTTGGCTGTGCAGGTGTCCTTGTCACCGATTGCATCATTATTTTAGTTTTACCCTCGTTAATACGTAATCCAACTTCCTTTGCAGCGGTATCGAGCGTATGCAGAAGTTCTTCTGCGTCAGCCAATCTTCGGGACATGATGTTGATGTCGTCGGCGTACGCTGCTAATTGTGTCGACTTGATGAGCAGCGTCTTGCTGTTGTCCATATTCATGGCCCGAATAACGTATTCCAGTGCTAGGTTGAAGAGCGTCGGTGCCAGTCCATCGCCCTGTTTCAAACCAGTGCGTGTTTCAAATAGATCAGTAAGTCTATTCTGGATCCTGACTTGTGAGACGGAGTTGGTCATCGTCATCTTTGTCAGTCGCACTAATTTTGCTGGTATACCAAATTGCAGCATGATGTTGTACAGTACTCCACGATCGATACTGTCGTATGCCTGCTTGAAGTCGACAAAGATTTGGTATACGTTTACGTTGTATTCCCAGCACCTCTGGAGTATCAGTTTGACTGAGAAGAGCTGATCGGTTGTGGAGCGACCAGGTCTGAAACCGCTTTGATATTCGCCAATGACTCGTTCTGCGTACGGTTTTATTCTATTTTCCAGAATTTTCGTCAAAATTTTATAGGACGTACAAACTAGTGAGATGCCCCTGTAATTCTCACACCGCAATTTATCTCCCTTTTTATGGATTGGACAGATGATGCTTCTGCGCCAATCGTCTGGGATCTCCTCGTTCTCCCATACTCGCAGGAGTAATTGATGTATGGCATCAACTAGACTCGTTCCACCGAATCTTAGCAGTTCAGCTGGGATCTCGTCAGCGCCCGGCGCTTTATTTCGTTTTAGTGACCGCAACGCGAGATCAACTTCCTCTACTGTCGGGGGTTGAATGGGTGGGCCTAGATCAACAATATCGTCGAGAGCTTCCTGTGTGGGGATGTTAGATGGTCGGTTCAGAAGCTCTTCAAAATAAGAGGCCCATCGTTTGTTAATACCATCGGTGTCGCTGATGATGTTTCCATCCTTGTCCTTACAAAGGCTAGTCCTGGGTTGGTAGCCGTTCTTAATTGTATTTACTAGTTTGTACGCTTGTCTGGTGTTCCTATTAGCTAAGTTTTCGTTTATGTTCAGCAACTGCTCGTCAAAGTATTTACGTTTCTTACGTCTAATTATTCTATTCGATATTCGCCGTAGCTCGTCATATTTTTCTCTTCTGGCTCTGGTTCCTCGTTGAATCCATTGTCTGTAGGCCTCGTTTTTCGCGTCAAGTGAATTTTTGCATTCTTCGTCGAACCAGTCATTTCGCGCTCGCCGGGCTTTATATCCCACGACCTTCTCTGCGACATCCTTGATGGTACCCTTGAGTTCTTCCCAGAACCCATGGACGCCTGTGTTGCTGATGTTGTGTAGCATAGGTGATAGTTTTTCCTCAAGGGCGGTAGTATACGCCACCGCTGTAGCATCACTCAAGAGTTTATCAACCGCAAAGATTTTGGGAGGGCTGATTCTTGACTGGTGCACTGAGGAAATTCTACATCTGTAGGTCGTCTTCACCAAGTGATGATCTGAGTCGCAGTTTGCTCCTCGATAGGAGCGGACATCCATGACACTAGACGCCCATCTCCTGCAAATGAGGACGTGGTCAATTTGGTTGACGGTATGTGCGTCTGGAGACTTCCAGGTCTGCTTGTGAATGCGTCGATGCGGGAAACACGTAGAGCTTACGACTAGATTCCTGCTGCAGGCGAAGTCGACAAGTCGCTGGCCGTTATCGTTACATTCTTCATGGAGGCTGTGGCCTCCAGAGGTCCCCCGATGCCAACTTTCATTCCCGACTTTCGCGTTAAAGTCTCCCAGCAGCAATTTGACGTCGTTTGCTGGAAGTGAGTCGAAGAGAGTTTCAAGGCGGGCGTAGAACTCGTCTTTTACTGCGTTTCTACTGTTCCATGGGACAAATTCGCTTGGACTGACGCTTCGAACGCTGGAAACCTTCTACCATAGAGTGTGTCTTGGGTTAGTTATCCTTCAAACCTCAACTCAAATTTCAAGAGAAAACTTACAGCTTCAGTAAAAATCTCACAAATTTTATTTGGACAGCGGAATAATTTTGTTCTCTTGTTATTGCAGGCAACCACACAAAATCAGTATTCAATTCACAGGAAATAAAGTGCATGATTGTCCTAAACTGTATAAGTAGCGAATTCCGAATATTATACACGCAAAGTCAATTATACGAGTAGACCACCTTTTTTCCACCAGCTGTTCTTCGGCAATTATCGGGTATAATGTTGTAAAAGTAATGTGTAATGTATAAAGAAACGCGGCCATTGTACAATATTTACTTCGCTCTCCAAATGGGATGTTTCATGTTTGACATTTGCAATTCATGGCGTTCGATTCACTCATGAACTAGATCCGAGTGAATCGAACGCACCTCTTGTAGTCCAAGGCATTCTTGTTCAGTTATGACTAATATCGATACTGAAACTCAGATAAAAGATCTCTTGTTTTCAAATTTTCACAGTTTTTTTTATCTTCTCCTCCGGTTTTCCTATGCAATTTTAGTCCAGTCATCGGGTGTTTGCCTAAAACAAATTGTGGTGTAGTTTTGATTTTTATTTTATTTATGTTTTCTTTTGGGGCTCTGATTACGAATCTGAGCTCCATAAATTGTTAAATTTGAGTTAGCCAGAAAAAATCACAAAAGGACCCTATTTTTGGAAATATTTGGAAATTTAAGCGATAAACTTTCTGACAAAATGAAAGATCTTGAATAGTTCAATAAAAAAAATTAACACAATTTTTTCCGTATCTTTAATAGTTTTCGAGATATTCGCACTTGAAAAAAGCCTTAAATGGTTGCTCCATTCGTTTTGCTGATGTATTAAACTATTGAAGATACGGGAAAGTGGCGTTAACTTTCTTTATTGAACTGCTCAAGATCTTTCGTTTTGTCAAAAAAACCTAGTCAGGAGAAATTTATTCGTCTACTTATGCTTGTGGCATAAATGTTAAATTGTAGATTTGTACTGCTAAATACGAATGTCGAAAGCCGGATGCATGTCCACATTCGACATTCAAAATAACCTGCAGTGGAATAGATTAATTCGCTTCTAATCAATATGTATAAGTACATTGTACCGAATTACATCAATTGCTTTAATATTCTTGATCTTGACCCCGTGATTATAATGTTTTCACATTTTAATACGCAACTTTTTCGTGCTAATGTTCGATTTAAAGGCCATATAAATATAAGTTGACTGGCTTTGGGTTATTTTGTATGGACAATATTCGGACGTGACTTGACTGTCATTCAATAGATGCAGTTCTGTGTTAGCGTCGACATTACTTCAACTGTCATGTGTACTTTTTTGTTATACGAGTATATTTATAAAATGAAATAAACTGCATAAAAAGTAAGATGCGTAGTAAAAATTGACGATTTTGATCGGTATGATCGGTTGGAGTACCATCCAGTGACGAGTTATAATTTTGAACAGTTCTTGTCTGTGATATCATATAACATATTGTCAAATATTTTAAACTTCTAGAATCTAAGGAAATGACTTTGGTGCATTTCTTGGCTGGCTACACTATCCAATAAAGTTTGGTGTAACAACTTATTTTATATAATCGAAAAGGTGCATGATTCCACCCCGGTGGCTTAAGTAGTTTAAAGTTTAGGCTGAGTTTATGCAAACTGTGGCAGCCGCGCCGGGGTTTACAAATTTACATTGAATTTAAATGCAATCTCGCCGCCCAACAAACCGCGGTGGCCCTTGCGGTTTTTTAAGCGGTTTGTTCCATTTAAATTCAGTGTCAATTTGTGAACCGCGCCGGCTCCCTCAACTCCTAAACACGACCTTCAGCTGGTTAAATACAATCCTGAGTACAATACAGAATCCAGCCTGCCTTGACTCATTGTAAATATAATATATATAAAATTCACGGCGGCAATGAGTCGAGACAGGCGGGACTCAAAAGAATCTATTCTATTGCTTCGTGACATATTGGGAATAGCTGATTCCACGGTCCAGGCTTTTGACACTTTTTGTACTGGATCTGGTCCGTATCGTTGCTTTAGTGATTATCCTATTCTATTATGTTCTGTTACAGACAACCCCAGTTTTGGTTTTATTCTACTTCATAATTTCTAATGCACAGTTGACCTGTAGCGACATACCTGATGAGGCCATTTTCTTCGGAAATTCCTTTACCTTGCTTACCCTCCATTCATTGCGCGGGCAACACACAGATGTTCCGTGAAACCTAAAACAAATTCAAATGAAAAAAACATTTGGGCGCATCTTTCAATCTCTTCTCTCTCATCCATCAAAAATATCAAATTCCAGAGATTCTCAAAAAACGACCCTCTCCAGTCTCGCACCGAGTTTACCTGGATCGCCACGCAGCAATGAACTGGTCAGAATGGAAGATGAAGTCACGCGGTTATCTTATAAAATTCAATTTGAAAAAACAACTTTTGTCAGTCTTGGGTTTGACAGAAACATTTGATCGGAAGATACGTGTTTCTTAGTTTTTCTATAAATTCAAAATTGGGAAATTGGCGTCAAAATTGTCGCAGACAAAATGGTGATATTCACTAAAATTTGTGTGTTGCTGGTGGCGGGAGTTTCAAATGGTATGTATGAAATTACAATATATGGGTGAAATTTGATATTTTTGTCTAGGGTTTTTGTGATTTTTAGTGTCAGATGTGTTTGTTAAGAGAAAATTAAAAAATTCTGATAGTGAGTGATTGCCC
Organism: Chloromyia formosa; assembly: GCA_964017055.1. Taxonomy (NCBI): domain Eukaryota; kingdom Metazoa; phylum Arthropoda; class Insecta; order Diptera; family Stratiomyidae; genus Chloromyia; species Chloromyia formosa. The sequence goes on along the minus strand of OZ024818.1, from coordinate 11,187,062 downwards.
ATCAAATCGAATTTATAGTTGTGTCCTTTGAGAGCGATAGTTGCTGAAATCATCACCAGTGTTCGGTCGATTAATAGTTTAGTTTCAATGCACTTAAAAAATGTGTTCACTGGCCACGTTTAGACCGTGGAACTAAAAGGCGATTTAACTAAATCATTTTAGTGTTAGTACTTGTTGGTGGAGTGTTTATACCGACCATACGGAGAGGTACTTCTTCTTCTTCTTTCTCCGTTGACAGCACAGATAAATTTTATAGATATAAATTTTACGGCAGAAAAAGACTTTTTCCTGCCCCTGATCACGCACTGCTTTCCTGAAACTGCAAACAAAGCAAACGCCGAGCAAAAAAAAACGACAACAAAGAAAACGTCAACCACCGAGTCAACATTACCGATGACAGCGACATAGTCCCAATTTTTTTAGTCCAGCTCCGCATCGCAAGTAGAGATAAGCCAAGTCCAAAACTAACTAAACCGATACGTTTATATCGTCGAGAGTTAGATCGATTTAGTTAGATCTCGAAGATAGTCCCGCGGTCTAAACGTAGTGACTGGTAATGTATACTGCGAACGTACTTACACACAAAATGCACATAACTCTGATCTTGATTCTATGCGTTTTGATCGAATTATGTCATGTTCTGAATTTCACAACGATATAATCACAAAGGCATGAAGCATGTCTCTTATTTGTTTAAATAATAAATAGTTTAACATATAAAAGCGACCATTTTCGATATCAGTTTGACCACATGCTCACTTCGAACCAACATGGCCAAACCCAAATGAATCCTCATCCCTATCAAAGCATATCAGTACATAGTTCACAATAATTACGTAGATAAAACTCTACAATTAAAATGGCGACGTTTATATCAACTACAAAGCATATTAACTAAGTCGTGTCAGTGTACCTGTTCGTGGTGTTTTTAATAGCCCCCATATACTATGCGATCCGTCGTCAGATCAATCTGAACGATACTGTGATCGTCAAATCGATCGCACAGTGTATGTGACTATCGTTGACGATTTCACTGATCTGATGAACAAATTGCAGAGTTTCCGGAAAAGGATGAAGTATTTGTATAACATAAGATGGAATTATTGCCAACAACAACATTAGCGAAGACAGCAATACCATCTAGTCCCAATTTCTCAGTTCAGTACTGCATCGCAAGTGGAGCGAAAAGCTAGTACCAACACTAACTAAACCGATGCCTTTACATCCATCGTCGTGAGTTAAACCAATTTAGTTTAACCTCGAAGATAGTCCCGCGATATAAACATACTCGTAGTGAATGAGCTGGTTGAATATGAGTCACAGCTGCGATTATCAATATTTACAGCTCAGTAGCAGAGCAATATCCACAGATAAACTTGTACAAATGAACTTCAATGGACATCAAGACCAACTGAATCATTGACGTGAATGATTCATTTTGTGGTTTAGTTAAGTATGTTTTTTTGGGTTTTCCAAAAAGGGCGCTCGAACTTTGACAGTGTATTGTGGCCATGTTGTTGAAATTACAGCTACAGCTACTACATGTTGGACAACTCCTCCCTCATAGGTAACGTTGAGCATTCGCTGATTTGGCTCTGGAGCAGCTGGAAGTGGAACCCGATTTCGGACGGAAAATAATCTTCAACGATGGGGCTCATTTTTAGAAGAATTGGGGTGATACCAACCCACATGAAACCCATCCGTTGCAAATGCATCCAGAAAAAGTGACTCTTTAGTATGGATTTTGCTCCGACGTGGTCATTGATCTTCTGCACGAAAAATTCGATGCCAGGCGCCGTTACTGGAAAACTCTACGTAACCGCTTTTCAGAAGTTCGCGAAAGCAATTAAAACACAGTATATATTTCTGGCGCTGCAGTATCCTTTTAATTTCCTGTTTTTGTGTCGCAATTGAGTCGAATCGCAAACGACCATCGTTTATAAATATCCTTCGAAAAATATTAGGGTTTGTTGTTTACCAAGAGCGTAGAAACGCTGTAATGGTGATGACTCTGGAATCGCTCTACCTATCGGCTGATCGTAAAGAGAACAGGCACTTAACATTTTGCTAGATTTGATATATTTTTGACGAGTACTCAGAAATTCGCTAAGTCATGGCAGACGTATTTTTCTTCAAACATACTGAATAGATACGCAGTTAAAAGATAATTATCCAATGTCATTAAATGAAGGAAAACAGACTCATCGACGCTGAATATATAGGTATAACAGGTAAATTCTAAAATGGCCAACTGGTTTTACAGCTCATCGGTTGACGTAAATTAAATTTGGAAATAAAACCCTAATTTCAGGCACGTGGTGCGACCCCGAGAATAAATGCTGGCATTCAGGAAAAATCTTCAACATTGAAAGTGGCTTTCAACACAATTCAATTTCATGTGCAGATTCAACGTAAAACTGGGGAAATACATAAATCAGAAATATTTTGTGGAAAGTATTTTTTTTTATGAAAGATCAGTATCAGTCTATGGAAAGAAATACATAAAATTTCTCTAGAAAATACAATTTAAATTATCAAATGTATTGGAGGGCACATCTGTGAATTTTCCAATAAAACATTTTTTGTTCGACAACATGAAATATCGATACTCAGTCAAGTAGCGTATTATCTCTTGATCACGCCTAGTAACTCGCGTGCTTACTATTCGCTTTATTATAATTCAGGGTACATTTTCGAACATACATCTTAATTATTTTATTAGCTGTATTTTTGGAATCATTATTTACTCAGTAGAAAAACAGAATTTTCATTATCAGGTCAATCAACCTTGCCACATTGTATTTTTATACCCTAGACTTTTAGTATAGGGTATATTGTTTTTGTCACGCCGGAAATATGTAACACCTTAAAGGAGGCTCCGGAGGTATAGCAATGTATATATATATAAATGATCAGGATCACCTCCTGATTCGATTAAGCCATGTCTGTCTGTCTGTCTGTCCGTTCGCACGATAACTTTCGATAGAATAAAGCTAGAGACTTGAAATTTTGGTAAAATGTTGGAAGTATAATCTAGTTGGTTGGTATTGAAAATGGGTAAGCGATAACTTTTGACAGAATCAAGCCAGCGACTTGAAATTTTGGTCAAATGTTTGAAGTGAGATTGGGTTAGTTGGTATTCAAAATGGGTGAGATCCGACCTAAGAAACCCCTACCTCCCCTTGAAATGAAACTTAAAATAAGCAATAACTTAAGACAAAATAATGCTAGCGATTTAAAATTTTGGTCAAATGTTTGTAATAGGATCCAGTTGGCTAATATTAAAAATACGTAAAATCCGACCAACGAAACCCCTACTTCCCCTACAAATTAAACTTCAAATAAGCGATAACTTTCGATGAAGTGAAGCTAGAAACTTGAAATTTTGTTTAAATATTTGTAGCATGATCTTATTTGTTGGTGGCAATGATGGGCGAGATCCGACCCAAGGAACCCCTACCTCCCCTACAAGTGAAACTTCAAATAAGCAATAACTTTCGATAGAATGAAGCTAGCGACTTGAAAAATTCGACAAATATTTGTAGAATGGGTTAGTTAATTGATCAAGATCCTCCTGAATGATTGCGGCAACCTCCCCTATAAACTGGCCATATGGAAAACTCAATTTTAATGCATATGGTTGTTACCAATTGGTACTTTTGGTTTCACCACTAGGTCTGTACAAGTCTAGGGTATATACGCTTCGGACTCCTGTTTATCTAATCTATTGTACCTGTATTAAAAAATGAAATGAACTGCAATTTTAAAATATATGATTGTTGCCATAGAGAATGATGTACAATATTTCATGGGAGTAAAATCACTATACAATTTAACTAATGAAAAATTATTGTTGCTACCATAAATTCGGCAAAGCTTTCTTATCTAGTCGAAAATGCGTTGATTTTGTACTTCGTAATGTCAACAATAAGTTAGGTTAGGTAAGAGGGTTGTCGGTAGCGACGCTGGCATCAGGCCTCCGATTTGGGCCCATTTTCCACCCTCTGCTGGCTTATTAGAGCTGCCTGCCATGATATGCGGTAAGGCAGTGTCCTGTAAGTGGACATACCGTCGCTAGCCGTGTGGTCACGGTCACCATTCTACGGTCTCTTTACATCTAGAGAGACGGAGGTTCAATCCTCGGCGTGTTGTTAATGGGTGCGCGTTCAGCCAAACACGAAACCTGTTGCTTTCAACTTCCATTCAATTTCAAGTGCAGATTGCATGTAAACTTGACAGATGAGAAAAGTACCACACATTTTTTCGAGTACATTTCTCCTTGAATTTTAGAAACGCAGCCAATAAAAACTGCATCTGGGTACCACTAGAACTCCCACAGGGCCACAGGCTCCGAACTTGTCACGATAAAGACGGCGGGGATAGGAGGTGCATGCTAGCAACTTCACCATTCGCAAAAAATACATATATGCTATCGAAACGTCAAAAAAGCATAGTATTGCAAGAGATGTTGACGCGTCCGTGCCCCACAATAACATTGCGACGGTGACCAATTGGACCAACAAACTCTGATGAGCGAACCGTGCGCTAGTCCGTCGGGGAACAAAGTGATGTTAGCAATGTGCAAGTATCATGCAAGACTGTTTGTGGATTGGAATATCTGGAAACGTCACTAATATTCCCCTCGTATTACAGCTATATGTATCAGATATTATGGTCTTATTTCTCAATAATTTTGATTATCATATTCTGGATCATTCGGGAGAGAGAATTCCATCGTAGTTGGATAGTTATGGAAGTTCCCTCCATGATTTGATATCTGCTACATAAGTACATACCAGTAATCTTGACCATTATTATATGTATCTTCTACGTAAATTAAGCGAACAAACCCAGATGTCTGTATACTACACATATGTACAGGATTTTTTTAAAAACATGTACCATACATATCACAATCAGTTTGTCAACAATTTACAAATTGTCGTCGAGCGAATTGACTCAAATTGCAGATGAATGTTTAGTGTGGAGCATGAATTTGCTTTCACGTGGTTCGTTTAGTAATAGGTTTTTTTTTAGATAAAAAGTGGAAAAGAAAGAAGATTTATTTATGTACTATATGTTATTTTTGAAAATGAATCTAGATTGGAAAGTGTGTGAAGATCTTCCTGGAGGGATATAGGACACCTATTAAATAGACAATAATTTCATCGAGTCTCTAGTAATTTTTTTAGATTTGGCTGTCTTCTGATTTTAAAAATATGTAGAAAATAGAAGGCAACACTTATGCATTTGTTCATCAATCCGAATGTTTCGTTTGGTGCCCAACTGTAACCCAAACCCAATTTTATGCCGTGATAGCATCTAATAGGCCCCTCAGGCTAATAAAAAATTTGTTTAGAACTTTGCCAGTAGTTTGGAAATTTACTTGACCGTAAACCCCTCAAAACAACCCACAGATAGAATGGAAGAGTGCGATTGACCTCCTACGGAATTTCCTTCGCAAAAATTTGAAATTGTCGGCAAAAATTTGAAGTGTCCGCAAAAATTTCCAAAGCTATTTGAAAATCTTTGCGGCTGAAAAGGTAGTGGTTTAGATATTTGCTACCGCAAATTTTTGTATACGAGAAAACCTATTATACTTTTGCACAAAAATTTGCCTGGTGTTGTTGTTAATTGCCTTGACCCCTCCAGGGCCATGGCCGCGTCAACATGTTTAGCATTTCTATGCCTTGTTGACGTTTCGATAGAATATCTCCTTTTTGGAAGTGCAGTTGCTAGCATGCACCTCCTATCCGCGCCGTCTTTATACTGACAAACTCGGAGCACTGTGAGAGTTCTATTAGTACCAGGTAGGCAGTTTTTAATCGCGCCGAGATTTGAACTCTGAGCTCTAGATTAGTATCGTAGAGCGGTGGCCGAACGAGCACGGCCACACGCGCTATGTTTGGAAAGCTCACCAAGCTACTGTGACGGAAATACTCTAAAAAGCTTTTAGAAAGTTATTCATTGCATTGCAACGATGCATGCATAAATGTATCGCATATGTGATGTGTAATTTGTATATGTCGGCTCATGTGTACGGAATTGGCCGCACATGTTGAATAAAATGAATTGCTTGCGTATGTGAGCACAAAAAATGTGCATCGACACAACGTCTAGAGCGTCTTAATACCGTATAGGATATAATAGGCGTGTTTTTTTTTGTACTGCGGTGCAGGTTAATTGGGGGCTATCCGGGTTAACTTACACACATTACACAAACAACTAGGGTATGTTGTTTGCGTAATGTGTGTAAGTTAACCCGGATAGCCCCTAATTAACCTGGACCGCAGCACAAAAAACACGCCTAATACCCGTATATAGCTAAGCTCTCCGAGGTAATTTGCGGTTAAAAAATAAGCTTTTACGATAGCATAGTAGTGGATTAAATTTGGAACTGATCCATCGTTGTTACCAATCACGCAAAAATCTATATGGCTGTGTGGATGACATATGGCCTGTGTGTGTTTTTTAGGAATCTGCATGTTTCTTCGAAACGAGGTACCCAACGTGGGCGAGTTTTTATTATTTACTTATAGTGACCCAAGTACCCTGTTAGAATTCTGACAATTATTCATTAGTTTTTGTTTAATTACTCGGAAGGAATTAGGCCGTACTTGGGTCGCGAGCTATATGTAACTGCATAGTAATTACGCAGCTCCTAGCAAAAATCATATTTTTAAAAATGTATATCAACTATATTTTACATTTTCGAAAAATTAATATTGTAAAGTGTTTTGTGCCCTTTTTATGTATTATTACATTTACTCCTTATTCGTCTCCGCTCACAGGCATTCATCGTTCCAACACTATACTTACCGATCTGCAACAACGAATAATAAATGGAAATTGTTTTTCAGCATCCATCATCATCATCCTATTAATGTACAATCTATTCAATATTTAAATTTTATGCATTTCAATGGACGGCGGCAATTTATAATAAACAGCACCATCCACTTGAAAATGGCCCAACCAAGGCTATCTTTTACAAAACGATCTCCACTATCGATCGTCCTAATAAGGAGTCTATACAATTTTTATATAAGGAGAATTCCTCCTCATCATTATCGAAACCTCTTCGATGCACCTTCAACGTTTCGATCTGTTCTACTGCGTCAAAGTAGGTTTTCAGAGCATCTTTGCACATCTGAGTCGCATTCCCAGACAATTGCAGTTTTTTTAGCGCTCTGAATTATGTATGAAAGATGCTGGGTCCGGCAGATACATTGTCTATACTACACACTACACTCTTCAAGTGGACGTCCCATTGTTGCTTCTCGACATTGCAATCTTCTCGCAGATTTTCCTAGACATGTAGTTATGCACCAATTAGCCCCGAAAGATTTAATTAAAAAATATCGTCAAGAATGCCGGTAAAATCTTAACATGAACATGGTCCATGGCGAAGATGATGGGCAGTCGTAAGTGCAAGAGGAGTCTATAATTCATTTTTTATACCCTAAACCTTATAAAGGTATAGCGTGTATTATTTTGGTCACAACGATAATGGCTGCGTTCGTTTCATCGGATTTCGGTCTATTTTCGTTATACAGAACGACGGATCCGTGTTGATCAAGGTCTCGTATGGGATCTCATTGGATCAAAGGTGAAAGTGAATTAGTTGAACGTTAACTTTTTTCCCCTCTATTCCTTTCTGCACTGAGCCCGCAATTCGCCCTTTTGCAATTGGTTTTCTAAACTCCCAACTCCTTTATTAAGCCCATGATAGGTTAGCCAGCCTGTCTTAAATTTTTTTTGCTGTGTCGGAGAATTTAACCTATGAACTCAATATTGCGAGCTAGAACGCTCAGCCACGCAGATGATCATCATCATCGTGGCGCGACAGCCCGACGTCGGGCCTTGGCCGCCTGGATCATTGTCCTCCAATTATCTCGGTCACGTGACCGCGTCCTCCAATTTTGGGAGCCCAGCAGCTGCGCGCAGATGATATTTTGACTAAAAAAATAAGTATTGCCAGGTTTACATTTTAATCTTACTTTGATTAGAAATTAATGCGTGAAATTTGTTTTAAATATGGTCAGAGTTAAACTTAAGTTGCAGTAAACGGGGGAATTAAATAGAATACATTTTAACCCGTATTTAATTACAACACAAAGTAAACTTCTCAAATGATTAAGTTCTAGCTTTTTATGTAATATAATAAATATTGTTTTAATCAAACCTTCGGATTAGAAAAATTTCAAAATTTCTAACTGTGTGAACTTCCAATCCGATTAATATAGACAGCTTTAATTTGGACCATATTACGCTTCTACAAAACTGAGATCAATCGGTCGGAGACAAAGAGCAATTCCTATACAAAATGCAACCAATCCCTTCCTTCTCTTGAAGAAATTCACGTGAAGAGCTGGCATGCAGACTTCAAATCAAACTTAGAGTCAGTTAGGTTTTGATCTAACCCGGGTTGAAGTTCATCATTATAGGTCTAGGGTATTATTCGCTTTGGGTGTTTTTTTCTTGTTTTCGTGGACGCACGGCAACTGAAACGTCCGATTTCAATTGAGGGGATATTAAAGTCGTTGCAAAATCACGCAAGGTTATCGCTTTCCTGGCTTGAGTTTTTGCAAGATGCTGACTTTTTACTTTTTGGCATTTCTTATCATCGAGCGAAAATCCCACAACGTCTTAATAATCTTAAAAAAAAAGTTGCTTTTTTTCATTTTGTATTAAATGATAATGTGGGCTTAGTAACAAAACTTAAAATCGGACTATTATCAACACGGGAAAAATACGTGTATAGTGTACTGTGCTTCAACATTAATGTCAGAGAGGTCAAATGTTGAGTTCAAATAAATGTTTGTTTATAAAATGGTGGTAGGAATATCTATATTCTTCGATTTTTTTATTTCGAGTATATTAGGCGAGTTTTTTAAGAGCCATGCACAGCAGAGCAGGATAACAGCACACAATTATACTAACAATTTTATCTGAGCTGCTCTAAATAAAAGGTTAGTGCAAAAATGCTGCTCCGTTAGTATTTCCACGTTTTAAAATGAAGGCGTCCAAGTTTTTGGGCAGTTTTGACTTTGGGGAACACTCAACATTCATTTCCTGTCAATAAAATGTTCGTTTTGTGTAACTATATGAGATGGTAAACATACAAAATGATTCTTCTGCCTAAAGGGAATTTGTCCGATTGTATCCGTACTAAGGATTTAAGTTTCTTCTTGAAATTTGAGTTTACGTTTGAATGCTAACTAAACCAAGACACACTCCCAGCAAAGACATGCACCGTTTTTGTCTTCGCTACTCTAATCTGCTCTATAGCGTTTTTTTGCTGCTTATCCTGCTCCACTCTGCTCTGTCCATTGACTATTTTGACTATTTTTGACTATCAGCTAAAAAAGCCCACTTCGCTCGCTGTTTAATTTAGGGTTGGCTTCGCTCACATTATTGACACTAATTTCGGTCGTTTTGAGCCAGAGAAGAGAGAGAAATAAGGAAATGAAGTTACTCGAGAGAAACGAAGCAATTTTTCGGCAGCATTGTTTTGGCTTGGATCTTCTACTATATGAGAAATGAGGTGGAATTAAGGAATGTGAGTGTTCCGGGTTAGAGGGCGCGTATCTCTCTGTTTACTTTTCAGCAGACGGAATGAGGTGGAATTGCTTTAGGGAATTTAGTGTATATAGATTGTGATTTCTTGCGCTCTCATACACATATCGTGTTCGGATTGAAGTGCTCCGTTACTACTCGATCCAATGTGGTTCGGCATAGGCGTACCAGTCGCTTGTAAATGTCATGCTTTTATCCAGGAATGTTTTGCAAACACTTATCCATTAGCTGTGATCTTCGTAGCCCATTAAATAAATTTGCAGGAACAGGAACAACTCTTTTTGCTAGGGGGGCTCAAAAATCATTTTCCATAGTCCTCCTCGCGCTTGGAAAGGTAGTGGTCGTTGACCATTGCTTACCAAGTCAAGCCACCAGTAATGGTGATGCGATGATTTAGTTGAGGTAACATTCCCTTTGCCGGCCTGTCGTAGAAACCGGCAACCAAAGGGCAGGATGTCTATGCCAGCAACTTGCACTATCCGAAATCTTCCATATGCTAGCAAAACGTCAACTATGTGAGTAGATGACCCGCTATGACCCACAGTTTAGGCAAAGTAAATAAATAAATAACTGGCGCAACAGTCCAATTTGAACCACGGCCTCGAGATGAGTTAGCATCATCTCATTTTCTAGATCGTGACGGTTTTTGTGCAGAGGTATGTGATCATCAACACGCTCAACCGAGTTATTTACCCCATAATGGGTACTCATTTAACAGCTGAGTGGGCTCATAGTCCGACACGTAAATCCCCGGAATCGAACCGGGGCCCAGTGCGTTGAAGGCGAACGTGCTAACCGTTGCGCCATCCGGACTAGGCAAATTAGCAAATCTACAAAGTTTTTCTATCCTATTTACCTTGCCTTATTAATATAAACGTGTCGCAAAAAGACTCTGTGTATTTATGCATTTTGTTTCTACATACTTTGGATTTATGTGAATGAAATTAATAATTTTTGCTATTTTTTCTCTGTTTCAGGCTCAAAACTATCCCGGGAAGCCATCAAGCAATTGTTGGAGGCTTTGATCATCCGTGCCAGATCACTTTCTCATAAAGCACTGTTCATAATTTATATAGCCGCGCTAAAAGTACTTGGCGCCATATCACCACTTTCTCCAAGCCTGTCAACTGGTGACGATGTCTGTGATAAACTAAAGGTATGTGTATGGCAATTAAAACTGTAATTTTAATTTTTAACATAAAGACGGGGTAAATCGATGAATTTAGAGTCGACGTATGAAGCGACGTGTCGCCGATTCGAACCTGGCTTCATGCATGTTCAATATTTTCTAATTCGCCTGCTTTCTGGCAACTTTGTGAACATCGATTTGATAATCACATTTTAAATATTCTACTAACTCTTACTTCACCCATTCCTCTTTTTAGGAGACAGAAAAACAATTTACCTTTATCGAACGGCTGTTGATTCGTATCATTAAATTGCATATTCATAAAGCTGAACACCAAAGAGTGCTTGAAGAGCAAGAGAAGGAGCAAAAAACGGACGCTGCGCAGTCTACTCAAACCGCACCAACGGCAATTTCTGTGCCCAAAACAACCCTAGCCTCATCCATTTCCAGCTTGCGACTTTTACAAACGAAAAAGATCGTCGTTGCTAGAAAACCGAATCTCATGTTTTGTGCCATAGTTTATGCTAGCGCTATTTTCATTTATGTTCAATTTTTGGCCTTAACGTTGGCCCTCAATGTAGCACCAACACCACCTGGACTGATATTCATGGTCCTGAGCCTTTCACTTATCGGCTATCTGGCATTTAAGGTAAGGATTCTGAACAAATTGCCAGTTAGTTGTCAATTTACTTATAAGCGGATTATTTATATATTGCAGGTTTTCGTCATGGATAAGCGAATTTTCCGGCGACCAAGTCACCCTAGAAAGGAGGGCGCTAGTAAAGTGCGTGACAATCTAGACTCAAAGAAAACGACAAGTGACAGTCGTTCAGTACGGATACGAAGAACATTTGATTTTGGCAGTAGAACCTTGAGTAAAATCAAAATGCTCTAGATATACTGAAGAAGGGTGTGTTGAGTGAGCAATAAAAGCAAAATAAAGTACAAGACTAGTAGGAGATTTAGTGTAGTTTATCATTTAAATCAGCCTTAATATAGATTTCCTGGTCCCGTTGAAAATTAATATCGCTAATGTTTATACAATATTTTCCAAATCTGTTTTATTTCAATCAGAACTGTCCAAAAAACAGGTAATTCTTGAAAACAGTACACCGACGAAGATTGTTACACATTCTAACCCACTTTAAACAACATCAAACAGATTATTTTCCAAAGATAATTCATTTTGGGCTTTTTCTTATCTTGCTAGCTTTAGATAATAATTGAAACATAGGCTAGGGACAATTATATTAGGTAGTATATGCATCAATTTGAGATGATATTGTGCAAAATAAAAAGAGAAAAATGTTATACGTTAAGTCATAATAATACTGTATGATCGATATCCTTGTTTTTAGAGGAAAATCCTATTTGTCATGTTGTGAGTGATTTGTGAATTTTTTTGTACTACTTTTTTTATATATGCATTAAGATATACATGAGAGAGATGAACAATTATTTAATAGAAAATAAATTAATATTTAAATTTGTAATTGAAATCTAATGTGTTTTTGTTAAGACGTTCCAAAATTGTATATTTGGTGCTGCATTTAAGTTGAATATGTGATCAATTTTGTTGAGTTTACTATTTTTTGTAAACTCCAACAACATCGAGCATGTATTCAGCTTCTGTCCACTTAGGCCCGGGTGTACAATTCATTGTTGAAACAAAGAACGTCGTTTAAACTTCAAGCCCAACTTATCGTGTTTAGACTGCTGTACAATACATTCTAACGAACGTTTAGCTAAACAGCCGTTTAACCAGTCTTTTGCGATTAGCCTATGCTAAACAGCGGCTTACCAAAGATTGAGAACCACGACAAAACAAAGGACAATTTAATTGCCTATACGTAAACGTTACAGCATCGAAAACAATTAAATTGTAATTTGGTTTATCGTAGTTCTCAATCTTTGCTAAACCGCTGTTTAACATAGGCTAATCACGAACTACTGGTTAAGCGGCTGTTTAGCTAAACGTTGGTTCGTTCGCTATGCAAAAAATGTGTGTCACCTGACCATCATCGAAGTAGTCAACAGAAACAAACAGGATCATATTGCATTCCCTGTTGCACACCATGCGATATAAGTCCACTCAATGCCCCACATTACGTTCGTGTTTTTTTTAATAGTGAGTGATTATAGATCAGGTGACAAGCACTATTTCAGTTCATATCTGTTTTGTGTACATACTACAATACATATAATGAAACTATAAAGAATTTCTCTTCAAGTCATATCCATTTACCTTTCGCGAAATCGAGTGACTGATTCATTATAAAGTCGTTTTCCTTTAGTTCTTGGAGTTGTGAGGTTTTGCAGTAAAAAGACTTGGTTGGATATCCTCCGTCACCATTCCTAACACCAGGAATATCTCCACGCTCCATTTGTCCGCTTAGTTTAAATTGGGAAAATATTGTGGAATCATGGGTAGACCCAGGCCACCTTGGGACATTTCTGTGCCGTAGAGAAGCGTCAAAAACATTTTGAAAAGTCAAACGGAAGTTTCTATTGCGGAAAGGATCGGTGAAAGTATCTTTACATGGGGTGCAGTCAATAGTTTCTACAGATCTCGAGATCGTTCCTGCTGCAGCCGGTTGTACGCACCGAAGCGACCCGTGCATCAGCAACGACCAAGAGCTGCCAAACCCCTTCAAGGCCAGACGCTTTGCTACAACAACAACAACAGATCTCGAGATGCCGTACTTCGTAAAGAAATCCGCCATCTCTTAATCAGCGAAACGACGCGACGTCATGTCATAGCTAAGCGAGGTGGTGAGAGACCAAAGAAGTAATACGACATCCTGTCGATCTATCCAATAAAAAAATCCAAAAAAAATCAGATAACACCTCCTCTTGCATAGTACCTCAAAGTGAGCAGTAGCTTCACATCTTCTGCTCCCGCATTGCTCCTGTCTGTTCAGGATAGAATTCTTTCTTCTATTTCTTCCGAGAGGTACGACACAGTTTCCTTTGATATTTAAAACCTTTGCAAGAGCTCGTCATCTCTCCAACCCTGCCAGTGGATTGATCGTTCACGAAAGATTTCCGGTCAACATTGACTAATCAGTTGACTGTGACCTACGACCGTTTGACTTTACAGAGCGTTTAAGGCTCATCAGTAGCTTTAAGTTGTGGGTTAGCGACTGCAAATGTAATCGGAGTCTGTTGATTAACCGGCGTTTTAACAAACGTTTAAATGGCGATTGTACACCGGGCCCCTGTTAGTCGCCTTCTATTATGCCTGAAAAAATTGTGGCTTATTCTTACGCCTCACAGCATAGCGCGAGTTGTGTTGAAGTTTGTTCAGTCGATATTAAGAAGATAACCTACTGAATCAGACGATCAGATGGCGAATATTGCTTCTTCTTGGGCCTAAATTATTCTCCGCTCCTCTCTAGTAATGTTGTATTTACTTCGAAAATGGGCAAAAGCATCCAGGTATAGGATAGGAATAGTCATCAGCACTCACAACTCATATATTTTTGTGCACAACCCCTACTTGCCTCTATCAGCTCGACTGTCAATTACAAGAGGTAACATATGAGAATACATGAGACGATTATAGTCGATGAGGAAGGACTCTACTTTCGAATGTCTGTCATCTTCTCCGATGACTGGATGAGAATCCATGTTTCGCATCCATTGGCATAATACGGATCTGATTATTGTTTTGGAAATTTGGAGCTTTGGCTTTCTGTGCATGTAGCTACTTTTTAGGTAGGGAGCTGCCAGCCGCCTTTGTGAAACCGTGTACTGGTTCTCGACGGGTACTGACCACTCGGTGGTTTTAAATCAGCTGGAAATCCCTGCTGGCACGGATTACACTTCCCCACGATTCATTTTTGGGAAGAACTTTGTTAGCATGATCCCCACCTGCAATCAGTGGATTAACGGCGACTTCCCGTCGACGGGCTCTATAGGCTTCTGTACGGCTTGAAAACTGACGGCGGGGTATGAGCGGGCTTTAACTCCGACAGACTTAACACAAGCCTATCTTTCCGTCTCCCGGATCATTGTAGTTTCATTCAGGAGGTTACTGCGATTTTGGAGGCTCTAACCTGGCGGTACGATATCGCTCCTAAGTATATCACACAATCTATACTGATAGCCAAGACGCATTACTATCCCTGGTATCCTGTTGATATCTAAGATAGTAACTGAGTGCTGTTTGTTTCTTATTGAGGCGGGTAGGCTTTATAATATTGGCCTGTGATGGATTTCGCGCCATAGTGGTTTTAGTGAGAACAATCACGCATGGGACTAGGGGCGTGGCTCTGTATCAACATGAAAATATTTTCATGCCTTTTAATTCATGTAAACCGTAATTACCTGCCTATCTACCTAGGATGCGAAGCATTGGGATTTGACCCTTGATTTCGAATGTTCCGTCGCAAATGTTGGTGATATTCGCCACTGCATGGATGAAATCGTTCATTCTTTCTACAACTGGCATGCACCCTGAAACTACCATCCGAAGGAAGGCACTTTCCTGTTTGAAATCATTGGTGTACGTTTATTTATGCCCCATTAAAGTTCAGTCGCAGTCCTTTCCCAACCCCTAAATTGTTGTTGTGGTGAATCGTATTCTTCCCCATGCGAAGCTGAGGAAAACGTCAAATTGAGGAAAATTCTATTATTGCCGGCAACGTTTAAATACATATATAGCTTAAATGCGAAAGTTTAAGAGACTTCTTATCGGAAAAGTTGGATTCTCTTAGGAAAAGCCTCGTGGTGCAATGCATATTGCGCTAAATCGTTAAGGACGCACTGTGGACGTTTTTGCCGGAGAATACGCATTTCAACATTTTCATTAAAAGCTTTTACTTCACAGTTCACAGATACAACACCCACGAAGAGAATAAAGTTGGTAGCGGTAAGAGAAAATGTGAAATGACAAATGTGTATATATAATATATTTGAGTATATTCGAAATATTTTCACAGCAAAATGGGAGAGCGGCATTTACGGTAAGTGTATGCAAAATGAGACAATGGTAGTTAAATACTCGTACATTTACATATTAACAATGCGGTAATATGAACAATTAGTTTTTGTATCCTGAATCGAACTTTTCAGATTCTGGCTGTTTCGTGGATTTTTGAAAATTGGTTAAAAGTAAAAACACATTGAAACCCGGGGTGACAAAAATCACTTTTCACTCGTATTTTTTGTCACTTATCGCTCGCGACACCCTAAGGCACTACTCACACAGGGATAGTCAAATCCCCGAGCGACTGGGCTAACCGGCTACTAAGAGATCTGGCATGTGTAATCAGACGGTGGCACTCATACGGAGATATTCCAGTCGCGGATACTCGGCAACTGCGCGACCGGAGGCTAGGAGATTCAACATGCTAGTCTCCGATCCGTGTAGTCGCCCAGCCACCTGGTTGTGCATGTCGGCTGACTGAAGTGGTCATTGTGCACCGCTATTGCTTGTGGATCCGCGGGGTCGGCTTACTTGCGGGGATATTGTGTGTACATATCGAGATGTTGTGGACGGCAAGAAAAATATGATTTTCGGATTGCTTATCGATGTGCGGGGTCCAGTTGTTTGGGGTCGTACATGTCGCTGTCGTATATTAGTCCAGGCTATGAACGAAAAATATGAAAAATAAATAAAGGACTACCAACTCAGCGCTCACCTCACAATAAAGGAGTTCGCTTCGCAGTTAAATTCGCGCCCGTTTACTTTCGACTCCAAAACTATGAGTGATCAGGAGTTTAATATAAAATTAATGGCGGAATTAGAAAAATTCTCCGATTTATATAATTTCAAGTTAAGAGGTTATTCGAGGAAAGATGTGACGGAGAAGGCTTGAAATGAAGTAGCAAAGGTAGTTCAGCTTTTAGGTGAGTAAAAAAAGGAACATTCCTACTTGACCGGGCGAAGCATAGTGATACATATGTAGGAGAGGTAGGCGCTCCCTTAGCTGGATCCCGTCTATTTTATATACCAAACAACAAGATCTACCGTACAGGTGCAAAACCAGGTTTCCATGAAGTTGCTGGCGATGTTCTTTCGGCTCGGCGACTATTGTATTGAATATTGCATGCGTCTTTCTGAATCGAATGAGACGAAGCTCAACTCGTTACGATCATTGGTTCATAAGATATTGATTTTGACATGGATATGTCTTATGGTTGGGGGTCATCATAAAAATTTGTCCATGATGCCAGATGTCAGGATGTCCACTCCGGTTAGCAGAAGTGGAAACAAGCCTAAAGTTTCCAAGTGCCATGAATGTGGTGGCTGAGTGGTGTAAAGATGGCGCGTTCCTTGCGTACCTATCGAGTGTGGTATAGAGTAATAAACATGCATTACACAAACTACAGGGGGACTTGTCGCCACCCTACCCTCCATCGTCAGATCGTTCTGACGATGGATCGCACCGTCTATGGCGGGTCTTAGACCTCTGTTGATCGGTAGACAACACAAAATAAGGTCGACCACATTGCCATTAGTAAAAGATTCAAAAGTTGACTTGTAGACGTGCGAAATAAGAGGGGCGCCGATATCGGGATGAATTTTCGATTGCCTACAGTAGTCCTGCGCCGTCCAAGTGACGAAAGATTCAAGCGCCGCAAATCCAACACCGCCCGATTCTAAAATCCAGCTGTTTTATAACAATATAAAGACCATCTTGCGCAAAAAGCAGCAAATGGACAATGGGATACCATAATGCGTACATTGACAGCGCAGATACCATCCTTTGAACAAACCGGGATTGCCGGAATAAGCTTTAGATGTCCGACGCATCATGGCTGCGGATTGTTGAAAGAAAGCAGCAGCGTCAGACGACAATCGAAGCGGCATCGAGCTCCTTTACCGTCAGAAAGCTCGAGAAGTCCAAGTAGTGCGCGACGCGATAACATAGAATATGCGAACTCTCCCCATTTGCGTCCTCCTGCTCACCTCAAGCTTGAGTATGAGTTTGAACGTATCCATGGGCATCCCAATAGTGTAGTGATCCTGAAGAATCATAGCAGAGCAGTTCATCCGCCTTACAGTTACCCTCAAAATTCGTATGTGATCACTATGTCTCCTCCGCTTAAAGGTCCTCGTCATTCAATGTCGTTTCCACAATTTATAACATTACTGGAATCGTTATTAATCAAAAAAATATATAAAAATATTTTTAGTGTAAGGGTCACATAAGACACGATTTGCGTGTACTGATCAGTGAAGTTGACCAGGTGCAGTGTGTAGTAACATCATTCCGCTTTAAGCTGGACATTCGCGGAAGTCCAAAAGCCGAATTTTCCCTGCTCGCAGCCATAAGTTCCTCGGTCGCATTATGGATTTGACAGGGAAATTTTGGCTTCGACCAGGGAAAATATGAATTTGGACCGCCCGTGATTATCCAGACCTACGACAATGAGCATGACAGCAGAATGTATTTCTGTTTGTTTTTTTGTACTTAGCTTGAACTTTTATTTACTGAAAAACAAATCAGTTATTTTTGTTTGTATGTCATCTAAATTTGATGCCGATTATAATAAACGCATTCCGCTAGCTTTTATTTGTGTAAAATTTATGAATAGGCCTTTCTTCATATGAAAAATTCCATCAATCAAAAACATATTTTTAAGTTATAGGAGCTCAAGAAACGAACGGGAGGAATCGTGGCGAAGAATTATTATGTCCGAGAAGACAAAAGGTGTTTTTTTCTTGTTCTTGTTTCTTGCTAGAATAAAAAAAGAACAATTAAAAAGGGGAAAAAGAGGAAAATTTCTAAAAAAATGCCCCCGGAAAACCATAAAAAATCTCTCTCATATAATTTACACAATGGTGTAAATATGAAGGAGTGGAGAATGTTGTTTGTTGTCTTGTCTAACGCTAGAATTCATCAGTTGGTGAAACCTTTGACATATTTACACACACTTGCCTCCCGTTTTTCTCACAAATTTTTATTCCTAAACACTCGCATGACTCCCGTAAAAAATACGACAACTTTTCGCAAAATAAATCCGGAAAATGCTAAAAAGTCGGTGTTGAGAATATCGGCAAAAGAAAGAATATCTAGAACGTGAACGTAAAGGCAAATTTTCAGCGCATAGATACGTTTTACTGGCCGAGTCGATTGAAGGAAATTCCCCGATGTCGTCGTCGTCGTCGTGTCGGTCGAATCAAAGTGTCGGAAAAGTCGTTTCTCAGAACCGGAAAATTTCAGTTGATGAAAAGTGCCCGGCGAAAATGCACGCACAACGTGTTATCGCGAAATATCTTTTTTCGGGAAAGCTTGTGTGGTGGTGATTCGCACAGAAATCTGACGAGACGATACGTTCAGTGTAGCGCACTCGGGGATTTTTTTTTGCTGAGTGCACTGGATACAATAGATGTAGTACATACCGGTCCCGGGGAAGTGAGAATACCACAGGAGCAGCACTAATTTTCGCTACGAATAGAAAACGAACACAGCAAGGATTCAGGCTACACAGACAAACTGTTAAATTCCTGGATAATTTCAATCAAAATCAAGAATTTGAAAAATATATTTACATTTTAAGGTGGAAAATTTAGAAACGGTCGGTGACTAATTCCTGGGTTTTCTATAGTGAACCTGAAAAGTTCTCTAGTTGAACACATAAAAATGACTTTCCTCTGACATGTACCGATTCCGCGATAATTGGAATTATTCGAAAAATCGACTTGTAATAGTGAGTCCTGTCAAAAAAAATAAGTAAATTGTGTCGCACATTGGAATCATTCGGCGAAAACGTTTCATACGTTTAAGTTCGAATTGGCTCACGTCTTCTGTAACCAAAACCGGTCAAAAGTTATTTTCCAGTTCTCTCTAATTTAAAATCGTTTCGGGCACTTTTCAATAGTTTCGGATTTTTCTTGAGTAGTTTTCCGGGAAAGAGTTGAAGTGCGATTTTCAGTTCGTTGTTTTCGCGTTTAATAGGGTCGATAGTGTAACCGATTATTCGATGGAAATTCGCTTCAAAATCTTGGGATGAATGTTCGGTTTTTTATTGTAATTTTTCTGGGGACGTTTGGAATATAATAAAAAAATCCTTTCAAACTATACATCCGCCTTCAGACTATGGATGAAAAGTGAAAATTCATCATTGAAAATGTGAACGTGAAATGAAAAACATAGAATAAACGCACATGTGAAAGAAAGAAACAAATTAATGAAATTAATCTAATTAAGAGTGTAGTGGGAAAAACACGAAGAAGACAGCAAAAAACAAGCTAAAAGGTCTTTCCATGGTAAATGTGTATATATAATTTATATAAGAAGATAAAATAATAACAAGCGCAAGAAAATGTTGGCGCGGTAAGGAAGAGTGGTGCCCCGGACAGAAGGATTAGTGTATAAGAAAGAACAGTGCTACAATATAAAAATTATGTATAAACCACATGCATAGATGTGAGATATTATGGTTTAAGTGGAAAATGTTAATTGAATAAATGCTTCTAGCGATAATATGCCAATGAAAGAAATACATAATTTTAAATTATCATGTACCACACATATTATGTGTTAATAGTGTAGAGTGGTTTGAATAGTGTCTCGCTAAAATTGGCAGCAGTTAGAAGGACTGTAGCGTCATTTATTTGTTTTGTGGAATAAAAAAAAAAGATAAATATAAAGGAAGTAGTGCTTAGTTGCTGATATGGAAAGTTAAATACAAAGTCAGTTGATCAATTGGTGTTGCAGCGATGCATCTTTATCAGTTTCGTAAGATTTTCAGTGTCGGATTATGTGAATGCAAACTATAATCGATTGACGTACATAGGTGAGTAATGGGAATTATCATATTAAGTTCAAAAGGCTCTCAGTTCTCGCTTTAGGACAAGATTGATTGATTATACTATATCTATTATTTACTATGCGACTCGTCGTCAAATCGATCTGACGATATTGTGATCGTCAGCTCGATCGTGTATGTGCCTATCGCTGGCGATTTTTTTGGCAGTTCCATATAATTTTGATCACCAAATATTTTATGGCGATCCATCATCTGATATCGATCTGACGATGGATTGCACAGTTTATTGCGGGTCTAAGATAGCAATTACCATAAATACTTTATGATTTACACAATGGTGTATGATTTGTGTGGACGACCTAACATCTTCAGATATCAAATTTGGCTTTTGCAAATTTTTAATGGTCGAGTTAAACAGTGGACTTCTATGCAAGATGTCGTTATGGTCGTTCAACGTTATTAGGACTACCAGCAAGTTCTGTCCATTCGTGAAATAAAAGGAAACATGCAATTCATTTTGCATACATTTTAATATATTAATTATTGTATTTCCGTTGTTACTTATAACTTTTTGCCAGGGCGCTGTTAATTTGTAAATGTCATTTTTAGAACTCAAGCAGTTAGATGACAACCAATATATTTTGAATTTTTTTTCCGTTGATACAATTGTGCAAGGAGAAATATAAGTGATAATCACAGAGTGTCAGGTCTATGGAGTATATTCTTTGCGGCAGAATTTTCCAGTAAAACTGTACGATTTTCTGAGGAGTCAGTCGCCTTAGCAGCATGTGGTCTGGCTTTATTATGATCCAATAGGATGTACGGGGATGTAGGGGACGACCGGTAGCGCAGTGTGTTGAGGCATCAGTCTCATGTTTGACTACCGGCGTTTCGGGTTCGAATCCCGTCCACGACGACGTTCGTGGCCATGAATGTGCAGGAGGTGCATGCTGGCAACTGCATTCTCCGAAATCAGTTTATGCCGTGAAACGTCAACTGGGCCACATGGAACAGTAGACGCACTATGCCCCACAAGGTGTTAGGGCAATTGAGAGAGATAGGATGTACGAGCAGTGCTGCTAAATTAGCGGTTTTCCCGCAAAATGCTGCAGGATTTGAACATGTAATGCTGTAAGAAGTCACATTAGTTCTGGCTTTCGAAGTAAATTAAAAATTTACAATTAAACTTTTACCATAATGCGGAATTGTCTGCAAAGTGATCTAAATATTTTTACGCTTTACTTTTTCCGCCTATTGACTCTTATGAGAATTATGATCACCAGAATATGCTAAACTGCGATAAAAGTTCTCATTCTCCGCGCAGGCTTGCACTCGTATGTACTTTGACTCTCTTTATCATTTTCTCCCAGACCACACCCAGTAAACAATTTTGTACTATTTGAAAAAATAAATCGCCCAGATGTTGGTGATATCTTCCATACGATATACCTATGTAGTGCCTTGCTTAGGGGAGATCCTATAGGCGAAAGAATTGCGATACGATATATCGCCATTTTATCCTTCTATATACTTGAAAGGTCCCGATATGAATTTTCTCTTTGCATCATTTCCGTATTTCCGAAGTATTTTCGGTAAATAAGATAAAAAAAAATTAAATGAAACAAGGATATTAATGTCATTTATTTTCACACAAATAGTAAAAACGAAGTTTTTTTTTTGTTGCTTTTGGTAAGTATTGCTTACCGTAGGTGGTAGACTAGCTGATTCAGTTGACGTTCAGAAATCTTCATTTTCCAGAAAACTTAAGCTAGTTTCAACCACCTGGGTTCGTTCTGAAATCTTAATATTTTCTTTTCCGAACGAATTTTTCTAAAAGAAGAAATTTGTAATATGTGCATACTGATACATGTGTGTAATTGTTATGTACACTACATACTTTTTATATCGGAAGGATAACTGTTCCTAGAGTTTGTTTTTCGTACTAATGTACATGCTTATATAGGTAATTTGTTTATCGTTTTTAGGGTTTTGTAGTAAAACAAAACCCTTATGAAATCGGTCATGCGTCCGTCTGTCTGTCTGTCTGTCTGTCTGTCTGTCCATGGAATATCTCACGAGCCGCTGAGGCTACATGTATGAAATTTAGTGAAAATATGTAGAAGTACTATAATTCTCTGGAGGAAGTGATGCATCGTAATAGGTCAACTTTGAGGGAGGGTCCCCATAGAGGGGAAATGAAGGACGAAATTTTTTTTTCATTTGGTATAGGCAAGTGGGGTATCGTAAGAAAGGTACCGTCGAGTACATTCCATTTCTGGAATTTTCTTCAAATTTAAAGAAAGGGGAAAAGAGGGAGAGGGGAAAACATGTGCTCCGAGTTTGTCCCCCCCCTTGCATTTCCAAACCGTTATACTTAGAGATATGAAAATTTACAGAAAAGCGGCATTTTACTAATAATATAGAAAACTATAAATAATAGAATTCCAAAATCTCATCAAAAAAGGTTAATAATAGTACATTTCTATTTTTTCAGTTAGCACACCCCCGCACCCCTTAAGTACACCCGAGGTCAAAAATATTGATAGCCAATGATAACCAACACCATAGGCAATAATGCCTTTCCGTTTCATTACAACCATGTAATATTTAACAATAGTACATTCACTTAAATTTAGGCATTTTTACACTATTCATACAAAAAATACACCTACCGACTTCAAAGGTGCGAGTACTACTTGCATGTTGTTTTCCGTAGTGCGAATCGCAGTTATTGTTACATATTATGGTTAATCACATTTATGAAAGGGTAAAGATTGGTAGGGGGCGATGTGTGGTAATTGGCCAACTGTAACGGGCGGGGGTGGGGAGGGTGAAGGGCAAAATTAAGGTCAAATTTTGTTTATCGACTGGTATAGGCAAGTGGGGTGTTGTGAGAAAGGTAATGTTGAGTTTACTTTACTTATATTTGAAAAAAAGGGGAACAATGAGGGAGGATAAATTATTAGATCGTAATTTGCCCCCCCCCCCCCCCCCCCCTTGCATTTCCAGACCGTTACACTTAGAAAAATGAAAACTTCCAGGCAGGTGGGTTTCGAACAGTATATAAAACGGGAAATAATCGAATTTGTATATCTCCTCAAAATAGGTTAATAATAGTTTGTTTCCATAGTTACAGTTAGCGCATCCCTGCATCCCTTAAACACGTCCGAGATCAAAAGTACCGATGACCAAGGATAACCAACACCATAGGCAATAATATGTCCTAAGTTTCATTACAATCACGTAATATGATTGGGCATATAAGATACTATATTATGGGTCAGACATTTTATTTTTTTTTATCCATCTAAGTGGTACCAAGAAGAGCAAGGAGCCGATACTTACATACCAAAATAAATACATGCTACAAAACCCTCGGATTGCGGGCGTAGCCCTCTATATTCCGGTTTCATTTAAATTGCCTGCTATTAATTGAATATAAAATATGAGTTGATACTAGGGGAACTCACGCTCCCTCTCGTAAATGTCGTATTCGTCGTAAACTGCTGTCATCTCCACAGCCTGTGGCGGATCCAGCATGATTGCTTCTGAGAGGAAATCCATTTTGACTTCGCCTAGCGCGAAGATTCAACCTAGATCTGGGTTAGACTTAATAATGGTCATAAAACTACAAGTTTGCGACGGCAATGTTATCATATACTCTATTGCCCTTACCGCTTGTTGGGCAATCCAAATAAACGCATTGTTGTAATTGCGTGTTTATTAACATGAATTAACCTAGACCGGAGTACAAAAGAACACGCCTTATGTACTATTTCGTATGAACACTTTCGCTATGTCTTATTTCGTGGTGCTATCAGCCGCTCTAGATATTTTCACTAAGAAATCTCCAACCCACAAGACTAAAAATGCAAGCTATGGTTAACCGTTTTCAAAATACATACATATTTGAATATTTTAGCTACAACTCAAATTCTATCGGAAATTTCTGGTGGCATACCTCAGCCTAAGTGGCTTAGTTGACGTTTCGTCAGCATAAAACAGGTCTCAGATGATGCATTCTGTTGTAATACACATCCAGCCTTCTATGGCAAGCACGTTCGCCTTCTATGCACTGGGCACTGGTTCGAATCCTACTGACATGTAAATCCCCTTTTTTTTATCGAAGACTACTGCACTTCGATTTAAAAGATTTACATGTCGGACTATGAGTCCACTCAGCGGCTAAATAAGTACCTATCTGGGGTAAATAACTCGGTTGAGCGTGTTGCTGATCACACATCTCTGCACAAAACACATCGTCACGATCTGAGAGATGAGATGAGGCTAACTCATCTCGAGGCCTTGGTCCAAATTTGGACAGTTGCGCCAGTTATTTATTTATGGCAAGCTGGGAAGGGTGGTGGTTTACTCTTGTGCCCCACAGCACAGAAGGAAATACGAAAAAGAAGAAGAGAGAATAATCGTCATTGACAACATTTTCTTGTTTGAATCTAAAATCTTAAACAAGAAAATGTCGTCGATAGCGAATAAGAATTTTTTTACCATGTACGATTTCCTTTTCTTCTTTTTTTTCCCCATCGGTTTCCGCCGCCCTTAAATGGAAAAGATTGTATTGCAGAGCAAAGCTCAGAAAGCCGAAAATGAATAAAAAAAATCTGATCAGACCAATAGTTGGATGCATATGTTTCATCTTGAAACAGAAAGAAAAAGTCGAATATCGTTTCTGTAATTACACAAATGTTTGTCTCTGAAATATTCACATGATATTTTGACAGTTCTGTTTTTTTTTAGCAAACCAAATTGAAAATATTGAAAGTGACCTTAAAGAAAATTATTATTGTGACGAGAACGAGCAAATTCAATTCATTGTGTTGTTGTTTTCATCTTGAAAATATCGCGAGACGTGAAGCCGGGATGTTGTATTGGAAATATAAAATACTCATCAAGAAATATCCCTTTCTCACATTGCCTTAATTCTAAGCGTATTTTCAATTCTTAATGCAGACAGTTAAACAATCAGAAAACCAGCTGTTACAGATTTTCACAAATTTACAATAACGAGCTCTCTCATTTAGTCGCGTATGAAGGAAAACATCAAGGGGGGGGGGGGGGGGGGGGGATTGGATATTTATCGTGTTATTCACTAGTCAGATTTTATCTTTATTATCAGCTTTGTGAAATGCGCTACTGGAGAAAACTACAAAAACTACTCTGGATTATCATGTGATAAAATCTGTCTATAATATCTATTCTACATGTAGAAGAAAAATTATTTAAATTCTCGGCTAATGTTAGTAGCAGACTTTTGTGCATTGCTGCTTTATGAGTCGTATTTCGCTATAAACGATTACGTTGTAAGCCGCTTTTATTGAAATGAGTTCTGGTTTTATAATGGTTACCGTAAGCAGGTCAGTTTGTTGTTAAAAATAAGAAAATAACTACGGTGCAGCCTCGCTAATTCGACACCCGATAGTCTGACACCCGCTGTCTAGGTGATTAAACCCTTTTGCAGCCCCATGTAGAACTTCGATTATCCGACGAAAACCTCAAAATCGGTCACTCCTCTGCAAAGGGGCTTTTGAAATCGCGTTAAGGCATATGCATTGAGAGAGAGATATAAGGAGGCGACATCAGCATATAACTGGTGCGTTTTGGCGAGCCTCTGGTTAAATTTCACAACCCCCCCTCCCCCCCCCCCCCCCCCCCCCCGTTAAAATATGTACGGTGAACTGTCAATTTTGCATATGAAAATGTTCTCCTACGGATCAGAATACTTTTCAGATCCGGAGGGAAACATTTTTCGATCCAAAAATGACAGTTGTCTGTTCAAATTTTACCAGAGAGGAAAGCATATGGAGGAGAAATCGAGAAAAGTCAAATCCTGATCCGCTCGCAAGAACGCAGCCAATGAACACTAAATTCACTGACATAATTCCACCACATACGAACTGGTAAAAAGTAGACAGAGAGACACATGCCCTCTACCCCGTAACACCCGCCTGGTCCATGTAGTCGAACCATGAAATGTCAAACTCACATTCCCCCTACTTCCTCCCTTGTGCAAAATTGCTTCATTTCTCTCGTTCAATTTCATTTCCTTTTAATCTCTCTCTTCTGAGAGTATATGGAAGTACACGAAGAATCGAAAGCTGCTAAACAATGCACCCAATCGGGGTTATGTAAAAAAAATAAGTTCTTACCAAATTATTTGTTCTTTCTTCCTTCTAGGGGCGACCGGTAGCTCAGTGCGTATAGGTCAGTCTCATATCTTACCACTGTCGTTACGGGTTCAACTCCCGTCCACGACGTTCGCAGCCATGGATGTTTGTGTTATGTTCACCCTGGGTTGCGGGGCGTAATAATTAGCCACAACATCTCCCAACTTGTCGCAGGTAGGCGGCTAAATGTGAGTAGAAGGTGCATGCTGGCAAGGTTCATCGTCCGAAACAAGTTTATGCCAACGAAACGTTAGCTAAGCGCAATGCGACACTAGGGGTTAGGACAACTGATTACAACTAGTAATTATAATATTGTATATAGTATATCAGTATTTGTGAACACAAAATATGTTTTTTAAACTCCGATTAATTCGAGTTTTACCAAGGAGCTCAGATTAGCCAGGTTATAATGTACACACAATTTCCAGATTTCTAAATGGAAGAAGCTAATATAGTTAACCACTATTTACATTTATAAGAGCTATTACGGATTCCTTGCTGCCTTAAAAAACCGATGCCATCATCATTCACTCCATTAATTACCATTAATCAACGAACGACCGAAACCTGATTCCCTTCTTCGCGACTTAATGCACCACAAAATGCAAAGAAAATGGTCGTCTTGAATAGAATTTTCCGAATGATTTGATACTGAGCTTCCGAGGTAACTAACGATTTTCATTAGTTTTTCGCTTTCCGTACGTGGCAGCATAAAGTTGTCGAAACGAGGTTTGAGTCTCCAAGAAATCACAGAAAGAATAAAATATCTTGTGGTAGTATAGTAGCTAAGTTAGTTGGCGCCAGCTTTCTTTCTGGAAGAACATTTTTAGTGTCGCACATTCTCTACTCTCCTGCCTTATTGTTTTTCCTTGGTGTTCAACTACGAGTACATACATAGATTCGGGTATGGAACGTTTAGGAATATATGAGTGCAAATTTTTATTCCGGTTCTCAGATTGTCGTTGAGTATCGCATGAAAGTTCGGAAGGACGTACATATCCGTAGAACACCATCAAAGAATATTCATTCATTCACTAACTTGTGTGCTTCCAGTTAGCATACTCGTACTTCAAGTTAATTTGGTGCAAAAGATACACTCTTCAATAGTGTGTTTGATGAAGATTTTGTTAATGTACAAACATATAAAAGTCCTCGGTTAAATGTGCATGTATTGTCCTATCCTATAAGAGCTATGTATTTATGACAAGACGTTCGTTAGTGATGTCAGCTCGTAAAAATACTTAGCAGAATGGCAAACAGATAAATGGGGAGAGATAATCAATTTTATGAATCTATTTGTCCTTCTGGCACCATGTATTCAAGCTGACTAGAGGTGATAGATAGCTTGTTTTGAAAAGCTGCAATTATGGCGTTAACATTTCTAGAAATTGATCTAGTGACAGGGGAAAATGATTTTTGTTATATTGTGGACTTTGATATTTATAGTCTAGAAGTGCAGAACATTAAGCGGTTGATTGTTTTCACTTCAATTGGGTTGGGTTTATGGGGATGGAGTGATGTGCTAAATATTATGGATTTAAGAATTTATTGTAGTCCGGATGGCGCAACGGTTAGCACGTTCGCCTTTTACGCACTGGGCCCCGGTTCGATTCCTACTGAATGCGGTAGTTTTCGATAAAAAAAGGGATTTACGTGTCGGACTAAGAGCGAACTCAGCTCAGCCGCGAATTCTTGAAGAGATTTAAAGTAGAGCTGGAATTGATTTGAAACGGACAGTATCGTTTAAAAAGCAATTAAAGTTTCAATTTAAATATCTATCGAAACTCAATTTTTTGCACATTGCCCAGTAACTGAACACCTCATCAACTAATCAAAATACAAACTTCCTTATTCAGTTCCTCCAACCGTTTGGCTTCTTTTTATTTTGCAAATCATTTCCATAACTCATTGTAACGAGCAAATTCTTCGTTGTAAACGTCGACATTTTACAGCCATGCACTTTGCATACTCGCGTACATACTTCGCAATTAGCACAAATTGAAAACGTTCTTTTCCGCAGACTTGGGTACACTTAGTACGTATACATACTTCAAGGCCTGTTCAAAATTGATGACGCCTGTTCCTGAAAACAGCTTCGCCTTCAGTTTATTTTTGAAACATTTTGGGCAGAACGTACATCTGAAAATAATGGAAATACATCAGCACTGCGGTGACATTTTTAGATACTTTTCAATTTCGTCTTTTTTTACTACAACTGTCAAGTGTGTGCAAGTATGTATGTAAGTATGTAATTTTTTTTTGGCTATATTCTGCACTTAAAAATGTACTACGTGGAATAGTATGAAAAGTGGGAAATTGAAAGGTTGGAGTGGCGATGATATGCACCGCGACCACCCAACTGAAAGATTTCGAATTGAATAGTACTTTTATCGATATTCCGGTTGTCGAATGCACGTGAATCTGTACATGGGAATGAAGAAATATATTGTGACCTGCTGGCATCGATCCAAGCCGACAAACAGTGTGAGAGAGAGCTACCTCTTTCAAAATTTGCCCGATAGGTATTTACCTATATATTGCAGCGGAAAAACTTGTGAAGATGTAAATCCGACGATGAAATCCAAAGCCAACAGCACATATAAAATGTCCAGGGAGCAATCTATAAATTAGAGAACTATTGACAGCAGATCAACACTTTCGATGACGTCACACTCATATCCCTCTGCGAAAGGGGTGTGATTCAAGTCACGTTTAGGAATACCCAATAATGCAGTCTACCGTACTGTTCGATGATGTGCTTGATACTATCCTATTTCACCGAAATCTAGGCAGCAAGAAATTGTGCAAGGGTTTCCTATGCCCCACTAGGAGTGAGCATAAATAGTAAAAATCAATATGGGTGTTCTTTTCTGTTAACTTTTCAGTATGGACGTGGGGCCTCACATAACCCGCGATATTGCACATTTCCTCTCACTCATTCCCGGGGGAAGAAGGGGGTAGGATTGGGGGGAGGGGTCATTTTATTTCACAGCCACTCTTTTGGGAGTATCATCATACATCTTAGTGACCCGAAAACTGTTAATTCGACACTAATTTTGTTCATTTTGGCAACTTTTTTCATGGTCACTTAGCCGCGGAGAGGGGCACTCACTTCCATGTGGGTGTCGGGACCCCGAAAACCTACGTTTTGACACTAATCTCGGTCATTTTAGAGAATATTTTGTTGATGCCACCAAAACCGATCCCATATGGGGGTACTCAACCCCATGTGGGGGTCGGGATTGGTGGAAGTGGCCAAATCGAAAAATTCAAAACGCTAGAACTTATTCTGGATCATAACGAATATGTTCCGAAATTTGTATGGAAATCGATCGAGGCGTTTGGCCGCAAAAAACGAACAAATAATGTAATGTATAGATAGAAGATATTCTTGATCAGAATGGCTCCAAGAATGACATACATATGTCAAGGTCATGACAAACCGAGCGGTCAAGGTTAAAGTAGATAATATCCAAATCAACAATACTCGTACAAACGTAAGTATGTCAACCATAAAAACTAACGGTTGCATTGTATACTCATCAAATTGTTGGAAAATTGTGAAAATAATTTATTAAATTTTCAGTGCGCAGTTAAAACGGATTCATCCTTTTGGAATTGAATGTTGGAACGAGGGCTTTGTTCTAAACTGCATAATTCAGTTACGATGCACGAGAAAATCTCACTAGTTGGGAAAATCACGAACGCCGTGAAAATCTTTTATTTACGTTTTAATTCAATTTGCTTTGGGGCATCGCATCGTTTTGTTGATTCTACAGGCTAGTCCAGAGAGTCGTGTAGTTGGGGGATGCAGGAAGGATATCTCGTGGAGCAAGCAGGGGCTTTTCGTATCCAATGTTGAAAGTGGAGTTGAGTTTGATAAAAATTATGAATAAATGAGATTATGTTTAGTGTAAAACCGATAAAAGATAAGTTAATCGGACGTAATCCTTGACATAGACTGTCCATTTCCACACTAACGAAAGCAGAATAGTGGAAAATTGATTATTTTAAATGATTGTGTTGTGTGTATTTCGTCATTACGTTGGACATGTGTATCGATCGGAGATTACAATATGAAATTAACTGCAAATTTCGTATACTCGTATGTAACACATGGCGGGGTGTAATAACGTCAAGTGCTATAATGTCAATTGACGTTATACCCTCTAGCCTAGTCATAAAATAGTTTCCCTAAAGCATTATGGTATAGTTTTTGTTCGTTTAAGTTTTTTGGGGTGCTGAATACGAATCTTGGATTTACCACCAATTTTTTTTTGTGGAATTTGAGTTATAGCCTAAAAAGAAAAACGAAAACACGGATTTTTTTCGGTTTTTTTTTAATATTTTGTACACGGTTGACCGTTTCTGAGACAAAATGAAACATCTGGAACAGTTGAAGACAAAAGGTTAGGTTAGTGCTATATTTTCTGTATCTTCAATAGTTTTCGAGATATTCTCACTTGAAAAAGACTATTTTTCTTGCTTCTATTCCTTATTTTTTATTCCTATAAAGAGAAAAATACATGGTTTTCTGATGTATTTTTCCAAATATAGGAGAAACTACTTAGCCCATGAGAAAAATGACAGGAGATGAATTTGTTGAAAGCTTAATCACCCTTCATTTGAGATAAGTGAGATGCGCATGGGAAAAAGTTGTGCTAATCTTTTTTCATGAACTGTGCATGATCTTTGATTAAGTCACAAGGTTTTTTTTTGCTATGGATGGATGGTTGTCAAAATATTAAAATAAAAACAAAAGAAAGAAGTGTTTTTGTTGTTGTCTTTTTGCGATAACTCAAATTCCACAAACAATTTAGGTAGCAAGTCTTAGATTCGTAATCAGCACAAAAAAAATCGATACTAAACAATTTGCTTTAGGTTAGCTCCCATAAGAACGTGAGGACTCGGTTACAGGAAGGATGGAAACAATTCAAGAAGTTTTGAAACTTGGCACGATTATTGGTTGATACCATTATTATATTATAATAAAAGTCTCCGCCGGTGGGGAGTGAGCTCGCGCGGAGGGAGGGGTTTTAAGGGGAGTTTTTCTGTTTTTGATGTGTAAACATCGCAGTACGGTGTAAAACCGTGGAATTAAAGATACAAAATAATGATATATTACCATCTTATAGGAAATTTAGTGCTCCTTAATTTTGCCATACTAGGGTGAACCAGTTCCGAGATATATGCGAAAAAACTGAAAAATGGCACCTTCTTTGTCCCTCCCTTTTCCACGCGTCGTAGATCCGGGGACTTCTAGTATGTTTACCTTCTAACTTACGAATAAAACCCCATAGTTCATTTTTGTGATACCAACATTACTATCTAGAAAGTCTTATTGAATAGGGTATGTAGGTTTTATTTTTGTGTCTGAAAATTCTCTTATGAGAATTTTCCTATTTCCCTTCAACTACGTGTTCTTTGATAAAATATTAGCTGAGACAATACTCACGATCTACAGTTGAAAACATTTTTCGAGTTTTATAGAAAAAAAAAGAAAACCCTCGGTCAAATGTCTCTCCGTCCATCCTTCTGTGCGGAAAATATTATGAAATCGGTCAAATGTATCTCTGTTGTGCAGAGAATATTTCGTGAACGGCGAAGCTAAATGAATGCAATTTGGTATGAATACCTATGATAGATTGCTACGATTTGTGGTTCAAAGCTTTCGTTGTAAAAGTCTCCATAGAGACAAAAGGAATACATTTTTTCCTTTTCATATCAAAGCGTGCAATTAGCACATCCCATTTTTTTAATTTTTTCAAATTTTAAGTAATCAAAGCGAAGTGAGGGGTCGCAAAAGAGATTTTTTTGCCGCAGACTCCACGGCTTTAAAGCGTATCGCGCGATAAGATGTTTACACATCCGTACCGTTGAAAACGCTTTCCTTGTGTTTAAATTTATTGGTTGACCAATATCCATTCCTGCGACCATTATGAGAAAAGTAAATTTACTCGGTAAATAGACAATTGAGGAGTGCTGTAAAATAATTATTATGTACATCAGAAGTAAGGCCTTTTGCAAAACAAAAGAGTGCTAAACACTTCTTTCCGGAAATAATAAGAGCTGAACACATTGTCCGGCCCAAATAAAGGCTTTTGGCATGACACTGACGTTGTATGTTTCTCAAAGAAACTCTAACAATACAATCACGTGCTGCCCATTACCACGATATCGTGAAACTTACAGACCACTATAGGGAACTTTCAGTAAGTATCCATACTTCTATTTAAGCGCAGAAGAAACGAACCGGCTGCTACGCAAAATGTCCTTCCACAATTAGTATGAACTTGACAGTAGCTACCACACTGTATGTTTAGACTAACCTGACCTTATAGTCGCCACAAATATTATTCCCCCGAAAAGAAGCAAAAAAAATAAGAATTTAAATTAATTCGCTGAAGCTTGACGGGTTTACTCAGCATTTTTCGGTATCTGTATGTTTTCTGTACAGTGGGAATCCCTGTATGATGGGTCACCAGGACCGGGTCGTTAGCGTGTAAGGACGGCGTTGCCTCATTTGGGTGATTTCTAGAAGACGATGAGGACGACGACGACGAGGACAACGTTAACGACGACAACGACGAGGAAACTGGACGTTTTATGGGTCGGGACATGCCATTGCTTGGAGCCGAACAAAATGCTGCAGAGAAGTAAAACTCCGAAGTAGAACAGTAAGGAGTTTTGATATGAACTGGATTCCATGTCTGTGGTTTGGTTGGATGTCTATGATTTCCATGTGTGCTGGAAAAATACTGCATAGCAGTTCTAATTTGGCACAGGGCTCCCCGCTGTCACGAAAACACTGGGCATGAAGAATTGCCTGACGTTCACCATACATACAAACGTATAAATAGTTGCTGTGTTTGGAATGATAGTTATGTCGGTCGAATAAGAGCTTATAATTATTTAGGAAGCATTATTAGAATATTAATTGAAATACGGTTTTAATTTTTTTTATAGAATACGTAATATGTATGCACCCCACGACAAAGGCTTATGTCGGTTTCGACTGGCACGGAAAGTGCTTTCAAGTGAAATTGGTCGAAATCTGTCCCAATTCCAATCGAATATTCTATAAAACTTTAAATTTGCATATGTGTGTTGCAGCTCGATCTGATAGGACATATCAGATGTTAGCTGTCATTTCGTTTCACAACAAATAAATTTATTTGTGTATTTCTATTGTTGCCATAGCACGAGCTATTATGTTTTGCCATATCTAATAAATTGTTGTGAGTAAAAGTCAGAGCATTTAAAAAATTTATTTGAGTAAATCTTTTCCAGAGTATTGTTTTTTGGACAGCATCTACGCAGCGGCACCTCGCTGCTCAAACCGCATTTGAAACTGCGCTTTCTAATCGCTGTCTAATTAGTTCAAATTATTAAGACGCTACTGTATATGAAAACAAGCAGCATCTCAGCATTGGCTGGTAGTAAACGATTGGGTTTTTCTTCGTAGACAAGACCTGCTTCCAAAGACGGTCTCTCACTGTCGCTGTTACAAGGAGATGAAGGATAAATCCACTCTGATTTAAAAATGAGATTGGAATAAATCTTTTCCAGAGCAATTTTTTGGGAAAATTGCTCGAAAAAAGGACATTCTCGGCGCCAATCGAAGATGGTACTCGCATAACATTTTAAATGCTTTTTATCCTAAATAAAAAAAAAAAAACAAAATTACGCGCTAACGGTAGAAAAACTTTAATTTTCTTTCGCCCAATCCATTATTGTTTCTTCAACGGAAACTATTTTTTCGGTGCACACTGCCTGTGGGAACTAACAGAACTCCCGCTGCGCTCGGGGTTTGTTGGTGCACACTGCTTGTGGGTACTAACAGAACTCCCGCTGCGCAAAGCCCATTGTACAGAAAATTACAAATTGGAAAACAACCACCAACATTTTATTGCTTCCCGCTCTAATCACTTTTTTCTGTGATGACACTTCGTTTCAATGAAATATTTGATGGAAAGGTGAGCACCATGCTGCTTCGAAACTGTAAGATTTCAACGCGGTTTGAAAGTGGTTGACACGTTAAAACTAACGTCAAAGTAGGTTCTCAATGCATTTTGCCAAAGTGTAATTTGAGCGTGTTAACCGGCCTTAAACCGAAAGTTTTTCCAAATATAAAGGCAACAGTTTCAGAATAAAATTCAAATTTATGTCAAAAAATTCCAGTTCAAATTACTGGCGGTTCAAATTATAGAAGGGTTTAAGCATTAAGTAATTTGGTAAAAATCTTTATAAAATTATAATACATTTGTGATTTTTTTGTAATTAGGCATCCGGTAATCGGTATCCGGTGGCTACTATCCTACCGCAAACCAGATACTATAAAAAGAGCCGAATAGGCCGATATTCGGAGTTGTTCGTTTTCAAGTAAAACTATTTGTTTAAAGTTTTACGGTAAAACGTGTTAAAAGTGGTATATAATGTAAAAAATAGGTTAAATGCAAAATGTAAAAGACGTAAGAATTCCCTGCTTCAGAACTGTCAAGCGTTCGTAATTAAAATGTTCGCGTCAGTGATTCATGTTGAGTTTTCGTTGACAAAATCAGTAGCTGAAAGCTGACAAAACAACTCAATTGGAACAATGAA
The DNA here is from genome assembly GCA_964017055.1 of Chloromyia formosa. Lineage (NCBI taxonomy): Eukaryota > Metazoa > Arthropoda > Insecta > Diptera > Stratiomyidae > Chloromyia > Chloromyia formosa. Next base: position 11,151,848 of record OZ024818.1, on the reverse strand, counting down.
CTTTACTCTTACTTTTGCTCGAAAAGTCTACAAAATACGGCGAGTGCACGGTTAGCTGCACACAGCTGAAGTTTTAATTGGTTATTATTTTATTAGAAGCTTATAAACTTTTATTACGAAGCGTTGTATAAATACGGAGGCGAGGACATAGTGTAAAGGTAAAGATGCGAACATTGATGAATATATCGTTGATAATTCAGAACAATTGATTTTGGTAATTTTATCGTGCTTTATATTACTAGAAGTTTCCGTTCTCATTTTGACAACTAGTGGCGACGATGGAATTAATACATTGTTTAGTTGTATTTTCTTGTTGAGAAGGCGTCACCCTTATGCAACGTTTGGCTACATATCGTCTGAGTAACTTCTCCTCAGGTGAAGAGTAACCAAAATACAATATTATACACCGAAAACATCTTGATTTACTTTTTAATGAAATCAAGACTTCATGGGGAATTCAGCAAGATTTTTCCTTAAAACCATAGTTGTTCTGTAACGAGTGTTTTGCATGAGCTGTGCTCAGAATTGAAGACGGAGATCGAGGCATGGCCGATCAGACCAGCCGTGACACCTAAGTGTTAAAATTTCCTCAGTAATGACATGACGTGAGGCGTGCTCAATATTAGCTCGGTTATTGGTAGTGCGGGGTTGTAGAAGGTCAAACTTCCACGTTATTGCCACAAAATAAAAGAGAATTTCACGCGTCGGCCCGAATGCGAAAGGTAAACGGGAAGTCCCTCACTAGAATTTACAAAAAAAAAACATGGTATGACACTCTTCACGCGAAGCGTAATACCTCATGAGACTCATATCGCACCTTCTTTGTGACTTATGGTGCATTTACCACTTTGAAATTTGTGGTAAAACTTGTTCCGATTTCACTGTTCCTATGAGAGGTATATGAAATTGTGGGCCAATCTCAACGAAATTTAGGAACTTGGTTTGGCAGTCAATATGATTCAATAATATCAAATTTGGTAAAGCTGCCTTCAGAAATAAAAAAAAGTTTTTCTAACAAAAACTTGCTTTAGGAACGGTCGTTCCTATGACAGCTGTATGATAGAATATATGTATATAATTTCAACCGAATTCAGGAATATGATTTGATTAAAGATTCTATTGATTAGTGTGAAATCTGAAAAAGATATCATTAGATTTAAAAAAAAAAAAAATTCCCACAAAGACGAATTTTTTGACCGGTCGTCCCTATGGCAACTATAGTATAATAACGTATTGATCCAATTCCACTGGTTCCGACATATATACAGCGTGCAATAGAAAGAAGGCTTTGTACAATATTGCAGCTCGATAGCTTTAAAACCGAGGGAAGGGACTAGTTTGCATATAACCAGACGGACAGATGGACAAAGCTTAATCGACTCGTCTCATCATACTGACCAAGAATATATATGTATAGTCGGAGATGCTTCCTTCTGTGCGTTGCAAACTTCATGACAAAGTTAATAAACCCTATCACATCCGAAGGGTATAATAAGGACCGACGAAATTTCGCTTTAGTATTTACGAGCCTAAATAGTACTGAACCTAAGCACTTGTCGCGTAGTATGTTAAAAATGAAAAATAATCTCAAGATCACAGTTTATCAAAAACTGTGGATTTCTTACAGAAACAGCCCAGACCCCTCTCCTTCTCTATTTGAGTTATTTACTTTACATTTCTTTCGGAAGTGTATAAACAAAAAAGTTCTCTATTGTTCCCAGCCCAATATTTCTAGATCGATTCTATTATTAGCATCCACTAATTTCATATCATCCGTGGACAGCTTTGGTGGGCCGAATCTATGGAGCACATAAGACGGGGGGATCATCTAAATACGCGACCCTGTGACGGCAGCGATTTCTTAATGACAAGACGATGATCTTGACGCCAAGAAATCACACTAACATACTGCAACCAAAATAATCCCAACCTTCCAACAAAAGCAGCAGGAGTTCACGTCTTCTCGTTTTGCAGTAGCAAGTTTTGTTTGCAAGATGAATTTGTTCTCGTAATCTTGTGATTCGGGCAGTAAGATGCCCGCGGTTATTTTTAGCAACTGTCGAAAGGAACACTCTCATGGGAATCGCAGCTAGAGTTGTCGACCCAATTTTCCAGGTAGATAGTTTTCACGTCGTTTATTTAGCTAACAGGGTAGACATTGGACAAGACTGTCAAGGTTGCTGAAATCCCTTGATCAGGAACACTGACATTCATGTGCTCGGCGTTCACTGAAAACTGACATACCTCAACCAAAGCAGACTCGGGTCGGGATGTTGCTGACAGTGATAGCACAACAAGATACCAGCCAGGAAAGCGTTTGAATACGTTAACAACAAAAATGGGCGGTCGTATAGCATGTGCAGCGAATTTGAGCGCCATACAATATACGACTCAGCTGATTGCGTAGTCTACCCAGCATCCTCGTGTCGGAGCTCGGTGGGTGGACGATTCGCACATTTTAAGACAGATGAATACATTTTTACTAATTTTAAAAATAAACTGGAAACAATTCCGTCGACGAAATACAAAGGAAACTATGGGAGACTCGCGCATTGCCACCGGGCCGAGTGTGTTGAAAGAAGAAAATCTTCCAAGTCGGCCATAAATTAATTTGTCTTGTTTTTGTACGGTGCCGGGGGATGATCTGATTAATGGAAATAAGTGGATTAAATGTATTCTCATTGATTGAGTGATAACGACAATATTAGAAATTTACTGTAATATTGATAGGTGTTTTGTGGATATCTTTTTTTACGGATGATTGGATTTAGTGAATGTGAAAATTGGGGCTTGATTATCAGATAAATTGTGAAAATTACGCGATATTAGGGATAAGAGGTCGTTGCGGAAAATTGAAATATAGGGAAGCATATAACGGTTAATTAAGATATACAGTATAGCAGTATACAGCAAATGTATAACAATATAATATTTTTGAAAACAATTTCTGGTAAAAATAATGATGCTAATGCTAGAAATATTGCTGGCTTTTACAGAAGAAGAGCTACTTCTTCCAAGAACAAAAGGATGTACCAGAAATGCCTGTTGTGTAACACATGCCTGTTTTTAACTATTCGACTCCAGCGACTCAATTGAATGCTTTGATTTTACCCAAAAAAAAATTAGCATTTTCTAAACAAAATTGAAGGTTTTCTAAATGAAATCCACATTCATCTAAATGAATAGTTCTCAAACTTTTTTCGGCCGCAGACCCCTTCACCAAAAACTTTAAACACCGTCGACCCAGTAATTTACTCTACTTTTGGATATCAAATTTTACATTTTAATTAGATGTGGTTAATGACTGCGGTCAGAATTTTAAACGTTTTAATGCTGTTATAAGAACAGTCTTCTTGAAGAACGCTTACGTTTCCGATCCAGATACAAGAGATTATGATCAGGTCACCCCTGGAGGAGTCAAGGCTATTAACAAGGTGGAATGGCTGGTCTAATGCACGGTCTATTGTGTAGTCTTATAGCTGATCTGTTAGATGGTCTAATATGTCCTTTAATGCGTGGTCTAACGATTGGTTGGTCTAAGGTATAAAAATCCCCTAAAGACCCCCGGAACATATTCCCTTTCAGTCTACATTAAACGACCCCCGCTGTATAGTAGTCGACATTGAAGACCAAACAGATCTTTCTACTAAAAATGACGGACATGTTTATGTTTTTTTTTTTTTTCAAAAAGAGCTCTTTATATTCGTTTCCCAATCAATTCCACTCTTTGATATTTTTAAAGAACATCCATCAAAACTTTGCATATGTTTCAAGCCTCCATACCAGAATACTAGTGAATTTATTATTTCAGCTAAAATTTATTCGTAATTATCAATGAATGATACGAACTTAAAATAATAAACAAACTTTCTCCTGTGCATGTGACGGCCAATAAATCGCACGAAATATGGAGAAAAAAAATGGGCTTTGTCAATACTTCACACGTTGCCGATCTAAAAATATGAATTTCATATTTTGGAATTTATCGGGATCAATACTTGTTTTCCTAGTACATACATATTTTGATTTCTACAAATAGATTGGTGCTTGACGTGGCAATGTCTCACTGATTCAGGGAATTCGTTATTTTCAGCAAAAGTCCTTGGCGATAAACTACCTACCCGTAACAGCTAAGGCTGCTAATCATTAATCTTGGAGTGATTCCACAATTAAACCGCAATTCACTTTTCCGAATAATACGCTGTTTATTTTGTAGTAAATTGTGCTTGAATGAAATTCGTGGTTTTTTTAGTTATTTTGTATAGTGGCTGCATGATTTGAAAATTGAAACTATTTGTACAGTTTGTTTATAATATTGAATTCAGACAAGGAAAATGGCAGCCGTAAATAATTCGAGATGCATGGTAAGGAAGAAAATAAAAAGAATGGGGTAGAAGTATTTGTAGAATGTACATTTTATTAAGAAGGCATAAGGAGATCCGGTAATCAGACTTGTGGCCCAGGGTCTCCGAATTTCTTAAGGCTTGAAAGCAACAGAGGACTGATCACGTGGACCTAACTGACGAACATCGAATGCGAATGCCAAGGAAAAGCATTTTAATGCTTTACCCCGGCGAAAGGCCATTTAGCATGGCATGGGTTGTAAAGCAAATCCAACTTGAGTGACGAGCTTTCATTTAAAACTATGTATTTGTAAACCGCGGCGGGAGCCGCTTTCTTCTTTTATACACAGCATTGCACAACTGTTCAAACCGCTTGTGAAACCGCGCCTTCTAAACCTTGTCGAAGCCACAGGCTTCCCCAACTTGTCACAGAAGGTACGTGCTAGCGGCATAGAGGTATCGTCCGAAACCACTTTATTCTAACGAAATGTCAAGTAAACCTCTTAAGTATACTTGACGCACTTGCTTCACTGCTTCAGGGGTTAGAACAAATAGTAGGCCATACTTTATGCTTAAAAATAATCTCAATCAAAATTAGGAAATATTACATCCGTCTTTCTTTAGATTCAGAAATGATCACATCATAGTTTTTATAATTTTTAAATATCAAGATAGACATTATTCCGGCTTCGAATGTTGCTACTACTACTACTGTTCGCCCTATCTCATGATGGAGCATAGAGCATCAACTATTCCCATGTGCCTTAGTTGACATATCATTAGCATAAACTGGTTAGGGACGATGCATGTTCCTAGCATGTACCTTTTGCCCATTGAGCCACACACCTGCGACAAATCGGTAAAGTTTGTGGCTTATTGTTACGCCTCACACCACAGGGGGAAAACAACACAAAAGACCATGGCCACGACATGGACGGGACTCGAACCCGTAACTGAGTGGTACCATGAGACATCAGATTGACGGCTCAACGTACTGATCTGATCTCTCATTATTAGTCCAGTCCGATGGTCCTAGTTATACGAGTAGTTTTTAATTGCGTTTATGCGTGCTTTCTTCCTATTGGATCCGCTAGAGCTAGAGGAAATTCTATTCGTGTTAAAGCATAGTACAAAAATAGGTTTCTCGCGCGAAATCCCGTACAAAAACTGTCAAAAGTTTCATTTGTACGAAAAAAAATTCGCTACCTTGGTGCTAATATATTTCAAACGAAACCCCAAATTACAAAAGTCTTGACAACGTTGTGAGCAATTTCGCTGCTCAAAGAATTCCTCTGGATTTTATTTCGCGTAGAAACCTGTGATTGCAGCTCTCATTTTGAGCGTGAAGGGGACGTGTCGTGATCGTACGATCGCTCTCATTTTGACTGTAAAGAGGCAATAAAGTCTAGTTCGCATTTGGCTAAGTAGTTTAGTCAAGTGGCGAGTAATTTAGTAAAGTAAATGTTCGAACAACAACATTTTAGTCAAGTAGTTTAGTCAGTGACTAAACTACTTGACTACCCCCTGGCTTCACTGTCAACTAAACAAGTGCGAACATGATGATTTTAGTCCAGTTCATTAGTTCATAGCTGCCGCGCCGTTAACACTAGCTACTGTACTGTACAGTTTAGTAAACTGCCCAGTCGGACAAGAATCGATACTGGACCGGTCCTGGATCGATGACTGTCTACTAAGGAATCGATGACTTTATCGGAGACACGTCGGAGATATTTGTATGGGCATGGCCGCTTTTGCGATACCGAAAATGAGGACAGGAATCGATCCGGAATCGATGACGGTAGTCGATGGAGAATCGATGACTGGAGTCGACGTAGAATCGATACTGGGGTCGAATTGGGATCGATGGCTGTAGTCAACGTGGAATCGAATCCGGATCGATGACTGGAATCGATTCCGGACCGATGACTGTAGCCAACGAGGAATCGACACAGATCGAATTCGGATCGATGGCTGTATAAATGGGTTGAATCTAGCCTGATATACAATTCGTCCAGAAACTAAAAGTGTCGGGATTGATTTCACGGCACTTTTAATTTAACGGCGGATTGTATTCATGGCTTACAAAACATACATATTCCTTTATTCCATATTTCATATATGACAACATACGCCGCCAAATGCCAGATACTTTCAAATGAATTCAAATTTCAGGCTAACTCGATACATAATTGAAAACATTTGAATTTTTCCAGCTTCGGAGACAAACCGATGAATGGAACCGGTAAGGAATCGAAGACTTTGCGATTCCACTGGAATCGGAGACAAATGTCCGACTGGGTGAAGTGCGAACGATTTTTGGTGAGTTGCTACTTGCTCAGATACTTGCTAATTGCCACTTGACTAAATTACTTAACAAATGCGAACAAGGCTTAAGTGTCGTGTGGAGCGCAACGGGTATCAGATAAGTGCAATTTTTTTCGCACGAAAACCTAAGTACTTACTAGACTTGAAGATGGACTGCATTGTCACCTCATCCTATAGGCAAAGCAATAGTCTAATAATTGCTGAAACCACATTACCGCATCATTCACATTTAACGAAGTCGAAAGGCAATTTAGCTATTCTTCAACAACACTTGTGACTCTGTTGGGAATCTCACAGCGGCCGTATACCAAGATCTGTGCAGTCAACAAAACAACTTTGTTATGCAATTTAACCAGGTATATGACAATCCTACAATGTCGAGAGAGAGTCTGCAATACGACGCATTCATTGTTCAGGAAGAAGAGAATAAGTACTTCCTAGGTAATTAAGTGTCTTGGTATGGTGTTCAGTGCGAGTCCATGTCCTTAGGCATTATAATTTTCATCAAGCTAATGATATGCAAGTGTGCAAGGCGTAGCCCTATTAATATGAAAATTGAGCTTTTTACTGGGTCATAAAGGATTTATGGATTAATTAGAGCTGGTTGACAGTAATGGGGTGTGCAAGTGTAGCATTCTTTTGATAGTAATCTGATTCGAGATTAGTCCAAGGACTCGTAAGTGGCATATTCGGACAAAGTGATGTCAGATTGAAAAGGGCCGCATTTTTTCCAAATTTTATTGGGGTAGTTGTTACGGTTTTTGTTGAAAATGTCTGTCCGTTGGTTAAATTTTCGGAGGAAAGAATACAAGAAAGAGGCTACTGGCCCTAATGGTGGACACTGCACAATAGGTGCCATAGCAAGGCCTTCCACCTTTCACCTGCACAGAGGCTAGTTTGTCTTTTTTATGATTTTCCTTGATAACAGCAGTGCTCGTGGCCATTTTCCCGTGAAACATATGCCTAGCTCGGACAATCGCCGGACATTCGTATTAAATGTATTACCTATGGTCTGAACGTCCTCGAAACACAGACCTCGCTAGACAAACCCATCTTGTTAAGGTGAAGTGTTACCAACTGATGGCTCGATATGTAGACCACAAATAGCCTTAAGTCAGCTCTATTCATGTGGGAAGATCTCTATAGGTCTCTCTAGAGGTTCTCAAGCGTTCAACTTCTTCGATTGCCGCAACCCTGAAACGGTTTTCCAATAGTGCTGACGTATCTTTTCAGACTATTCCAGGACAATTATTCTATTCTGTTGAATCTTGATCCTTCTAAGGCATTCTAGGGAGTGAAGAGCCAGTTCTTATATGCGTTCCAGATCTATCACTTATCACCAATGTTTTTGAAATTAATAAAGCTATAAATACTGAAGTTGACACTCCATGAGCTTAAAAACGTTCACTGAATGGTAGCTTGATTTCTTCCCAAAGGTGTTTTCAGTTTTTGTTTTACATATTATAAGTTAGACATACAGAAGTTTAATAAATTTTATATGGGAACCGAGCAGGGGCAAAATACTCGTATGTCTACTCGTACAATCTTTTAGTCCGCATTTATATGATTAAAATGAGTACATAATTCCACATAAAAAAAATCAATTATTTTCTTCCAATACTTTTCTTTTGGAAGTATTTCCGAGATAAATACATATGTCTATGGACAATAAAGTTCGAGCGTATTATTTTCATTCAAAACATTCCTCATTAAAAAATCATTGGTCAAGGACCTTTCGGGACATTCGGGAAAAAAATTAGCTTGTTGCTGAAATATTTTCGTTTCATTCCTATTTTTCATGTCTACTACATAGTATGTACGAGTATACGAGTACATACACTCTAGAAATTTGGCTTAGAAAATATATATAAAGCAGATATATGCCATGTCTCTTTTCACAACGGGACAGAGTAAGTACCCACATTACACTAACAACACTGTCTCCGATAGTTCTGGATGAGCAGCTGGTACAGAAAACCTGTTCGGTAAGCTGCTTTTTTAGATCGAACTATTAGCAATCCGTCTTTACCTAAAGGACCATATAGTGAGCAATAAAATCATTTAGGGAAGATAATGAAGTTTATCCATGCGGTTTAAGCCGATATCACAGTTTATTTCCTGTGAATAAAATGTTGATTTTGTATGTATATTTACATGTGGACTAACAATAATTTTGATCCTACTGCCCCAATAAAATTTTTAAGATTGTATTTTCTCTGAGCATATAGTAGTATTCATTTTTTTTATCGAAAGTTTGACAATAACATTAATTTTTATTGTATCATTGCAACCATGTCAAATTACTTATATTTCCAACTAGTCAAATTGGGTATTAAAAAACTATTTTAGTTTTATTTTCCTGAGAGTATGGAACATGTAATGAAGAGGGGCCATTATCACACACAATCCATACGTGTTTCGAACACATTTTTTTTCATTGCCTACCTTCTTTTATCCCTCGTTTGTCAAATTGACTGACTGATAATTGCAATTTTTTGACTTTTTTAACATTTTTTTTATTGCCTACTTTCTCCTATCGGCTGGCATTCAAAATCTCAACAGGTGATTTGACAGCCGAGAGAACATTTTTCTGTTGTGTGTGATATGTCACAGTGTGTAAACGGGTACCAAAAATTTTGGCCGTTCTTTATACATATAATATTTATATTCTCAGGTATTTTCTTTGTACTACTTTAATATCTATAGCCAACTGCAGGAACAATGAACAACAATAGTCCAATTGTTTGACTGTATAATGTCCGCTTTAGAAAATACTAAGTTTGTTCTTGACATTAGAGTAATGGTTTGAATGCAAACTAAATCAAAGACACACACGAAATCAAGGAAATATATTTTCGCGTAAATTCGTCCTACGCTGTTCTGTTCGGTATGTTTTTTTATGCTATTATATTTTGGTGAAACAAAGAAACGCGGCTATGAAATGAGAAAAAAACATAAATGTCGAAAAAACACACCAGCACATTTTTGTTTCGTCAGCTACTTGGACCATTACCAAGAAAATTGCTTGGAGAAAAATTATATTCTCGTTGGCCAAATCGATTATTGTGTGAGCATTGTTATGTTTTTTTCTTCTAATTTTTGTGTTGTATCGTATTTAAAGTTATAAAGTGTATTTCTGCATATAAGAAGACAGGGTAGGTTCCAGTGGATTTGGAGTTGCATTTGGATGTTCAAATTAAGTGAAATAAAAACAGCGGTCAATGAATCCATAAATTAGACAAACCCATTGAAATATTTGACATTTATTATCTTGACAGAATTCAAGAGGGAACAGATGATTCAGCCAGGAATTTAGGCATTTAAATATTTCCTTTGTTTTTTTTTCTGATTCTCTTAGCCGTTTGATATTGGCGTAAAATTGCCGCACGACGTACGTTAGAGACAGTCATGTGAATAGGGTGAAAATATAAAAGATGTTCAAGGTTGACGGCGCATAAAAGGAGAATAAAATATGTAAATCTAGGTCGGATGTTTTCGGGGATTGCCTACTATTTCGAATTTTTACATTATAGCGTCGTATTTTGACATTATAGATGCACAGCAGTTTTCGCAGTCACCAGCAACCTGGCAGTTCCAGATACTCAGATTTTATACCTGAAATGCCATTTTGTATACCTTAATGTTTTTTTATGCTGAGCCCAAATTTAAAGTTTATTTTGACGAGGTTGGGCAACCTTTCTTTTTTCCAAAATAGAGAAATTTTAAAACATGTGCCCATTTTTTAATAACCTTGTCTAAAATGTTCTTAGAATATATTATTTTTTATAACTTATATTGTATTAGAATTTTTTTCAACAGTCCAGATCAAAAGCAGAACAACAATTGCACGCATTACAATAACAACCTGCTCTGTATAGAACAATTTTGTTAGTGCAACGCATGCAATTTTTGTTCTGCTCTGATCTGAACTGTTGAAAAAAACACGCCTGTTTAATAAACACGAATCTGACGGTTGACAACAAAAAATTGATATAGAGCACTTTTTAAGAAAAATATAGAAATGCTCTGTCATGTAATATTATTTCTCATCAACTTTAAATTTCCTTTAAAACTAAAAGTAACTTGATCTGTGGGGCGCATACTTACGAAGATATTGGGTAAAAACCGAAAAAAGTTCAACAGGACAATATACTTGCAAAAGGCAACGTATTGGGTCAAAAAACAAAAAATGCATGATACCCTTCACAGTTACTTCATGACAAGGTAGCCATCGGCTAGCTTGTTATTTATAAGTATGGTTTGGCGGTAAATACACTGCCGACCATTAGGATAGATCCATTCGAAATCCGGTTATATCTCAGTAAGTAGCAATGGATTTATTCGGGGAACGCCATGATATTATTAGGTATTAGCCTACTTGTTCCTTTTATTACATGTAATTTCAAATCGAAAGTCCCGTTAGAGTTATAATACGATCATTAAAAAGTAGTGAAAAAATGAGGATAGTTCTAATGGAGATAAAACAGAAAAAAAAATAATTTTAATTTCAAAAATATTTACATATTATACATATATTAAGAACGTACCATGGAGGTAAGGCGAAGAAAAAACTAAATAACTGGTGCAACAGTCTAATTAGGCCCAAGGCCTCGAGGTGAGTTAGCACTATCTTCTTTGCTAGATTGTGACGGTGTACATAGCAGTGTGTGATCAGTAGCACGCTCAACTGAGTTTTTTTTAACCCAAATGGGTACTGAGTGGGATCACAAATCAATACGCAAATCTTTCCGCATTTCTTTATTTTGCATACACAAAATCGTTTACGCGCGCTTCTTAAACAAGACAGAAATGCAATTTATTGATTTTTAAATATATGGACCCCAAACGCCAGACGCAACGAAAAACTATTTACAAAAGCGCACGAATATGATAATACAACATATGCATTATATCCCACTGTAGGAAAATTTTGATTGTATCTAACCTATCCTACGTCAGTGAAAATTTACAGTAGAAATGCCAAATGCGGGCTTGTGTCAATGAAAATTAAATGTGCAATTGAGTGTACGCGCGACCCGCGGTACTCTTAGTCACAAGACGTAAAAACGGAAATTTTTTTAAGACTTTATCGAGCCTTTTTTTCAATCATAAGTCAGTGATAATTTACAGTAGAAAATATTAGGCGCCTAATGTGGGGCTAGTTTGATTTTATTTAATACTAGTTTATTGACTAGACAAAATCACACTGACCCCACATTGCGCGCCGAATTTACTCTATTAATTGTTATCAAATTAATGTACTTATTCACCGCTGAGTCGACTGAAAGCCGGCTCGAAAAGCATCTGTTGAAGGTGTTTGAGGCACGAATTGAAACTGTGACCTCTCGCTTCGTAAATCGACGCTCTGCCTGCCGCCGCAGCCGTCAAGTAAAATGCTGACGAGAATCAGTGCGGAAAACTCTCTTGGAAATCTTTAGGAAAAACCAACGATAATCTGAATCTCAATTGCAAACAAGACTTTGTAAGAGAGACTAACGATATTCCTTCAGTAAGAACTAAGGATAATCATATTTGGCCGAGATTATCGACAGTTTTTCCTAGAGATTCTCGTAGATTTGTCCAATGGGAATATCTCCTGCTATTCCTGCAAGTCAATGGGCTCCTTTATATTTCGACCCTAGATATATGGTTGCTATGGCTCGTTAAGCGCAATCCGATCCGAATGATATACTCTATAACTGCGAGTATACTAGCTGAGGATGCACTTAAGCAAGAACAAAATAATTTCCATACCATCTTAATTTGATTTATTGTTTCGGTTAGAAAACTTACAGTAACTTTCATTCGCTGGTCACTACAATATATCACTCTCTGACAAGTGATTTCTTCAGCGACTTCGATCTAAGAAAAGCTTTTTAAGAGAAATTGTAATTTATTATTGGAACTATCATTTATAGATTTATTCATAATAATGCAAATATTTTTATTGAACGAATTGTTGGCTACTATACTTATGTATGTAACCGGAAGGCTCAGTATCAATCATGACAAAATGTCTAAACACATTTAATCGGTTTTAATTGATTTAAGCTTTGCGTATATTTAAGCCGTCGGATTTTTGTCAATAATTTACAATTCTAAGCGAATACAAATTTTATGTACTGAATGGAGTCTGGCAAGTGCATGTATGCACATAGTGACAGAAAGTCGATATTATTTGCATAAACGTTTGATGGGGCTTTTCTTTGGCATTTCATGGAGGACCAGGCGGTGACCATGATTTCATTCTATAATTGAATAAAGTGTATTGGAGCTGACGATATTGTGGTATAACTTTGTGTACCTATTTATGGAGGGAATATTAAGTGAACACACTTCTTCGCAATACTATATTCTTGCACGTGAGTTTCCGTAGCTAACGAACTAACTGGCAACATTTAATGCGGCATCAAATAAAATATTTGATATAGTGACAAGTCGGCGCAGCGGCTTGAAATTCAACAACTCAGTTGCCGACACATACATCTTGGCGATCCCAAAATAAGGATGACAGCATGAGGGAAAATATCCGTAGGGAATGTGTATATTATGCAATTGATAAACAGTCGCATTGTGTCTGGCAATTTTAAATCTGGAAGCTCTAACTGCTCCATATTTTTATATGGAAGAGTCAGGGAACAGGTACGTCCGTTCTATCTACAGTGAGATCTCACCGTATGGGAACTACGTAATATAATCGATAAAATTATATTGTCCGGATTCATGGTTCGATCAAAATTAGTCATTTATTAATTTTCAATTCATCCTGGCATCCATAAGGGATTTCCATTGACATCAAAACGACTGTCACACAATTAACAAAGCAACATGCATATCCATCTTCCCTGAAAATCTAATTGACTGCAATACGTGGCTTCCCTGAAATTTCTGAACTAATCAATTGGAGTTTCGGCTCAATATCGCAAAGTCATAGTGAACCGTGTCGTTTTGCTTGTCGTATCTTCGTATCCTGTTAATAACTGTTGGCAATGAAGGTAGTGGATACAGTACAGTTCGGTCTTTTCTATGGGAATATTGTGGCGCAAACGGTACGTAGGTTCAATGTTTACTCTTCATTTATGCGTAAGACTCCGCAGTATTGGTGGACTTACCCATTTGTTTGCTTATTTATTTGCTTGTTTGTGCCCCCAAAGGCTCAAGTTCTATAATAGTTCGATTCAAACAACTACCGTTGCCGCCTATGCAAATCTATCGAATTGTATATTAAAATCTTGCTTACGTATACTGTTGCTTATCCTGGCATTTTCTAATGCGGATACATTCTGCCCTCAAGTTAGGAAAATTGATTGGAAGTGTAATACGTTTTGGGAGTCAGATTTCTAAACATGCCGTTTATGTTGGCCCTTACTTGGTAAGGTCACGTTGAGGGTGAACTGAATGGAAGAGCCAATATTCAGATTTAATGAGCCACATATAGTGAATCTATGTTGCACGTGTGTATAATCCTGTAAGCATTGTGTACAGCCAATGAATTGACTAAAGGGACGTAAATTGCGCAGCAAATGATATTTTATGCTAATGCAATATTCGAATACGTTATGTCAGCGTAATTGGGGGAGTAATTTTGCGCCCGGGGCAAAACACTCCCCTCAAACCCACTTTTCTAAATTCCCTAAAATCTATTCAGACGACTTGGGCGATGAATATTTGTTTGCGATATTGAAGACGTTATATTTTCATTACGAAGGTCGAAGGAAAGCGGAAAAAAATTTAGATACATATGTTATTGACGTTAATAATTAATCAGAGAGTACATATTATTTATTATGTATTTCAGATAATTAATTAATTGATTCTAGAATGCTTAATACGTCTTTTATAGCTAGCTGCTACTATTTTAGTGGAGATTCACATACCTAGTTTTTAATGTACAAGGAATATTCATTTGGTAACAAACCTTGTGTAATTCAAAGGGCTAGCTTATAACTATCTTTACTTATCCTACCTTAGCACTTAGGTATCTAATAATACGGTTGAATTTAGCAGATTAAATAGATTGCGCAATCAGCGAGGGAGAAAGTTTGAATGAGCTCTTCATCCAACGAAAAGAACGCGTCTAATGGCACAACCCCTATGGTCAGCGACAGTTTTTGTGACATAAGGATGACACTGTAGACTACCAGTAAATTGGCTTTAATGGTGGCTGCGACTGACAGGGCGAACGCCAGATGGAATATTGGCGCCAATGTGTAATGAATGGTTGGGTGGACATCCGCAGATGCCCGTGGGGATGGACCCTAAGGTGAACGATCGTGAAGGTCGGGCTGTGCCATCTGGAGAAAAGAAAGAACCATCAACGAGCTAAGCATCTAATTAAAAATTCATAAGCCTGGGGAAGACAACATACGATGGAAGGCAAAAATGCGGAATAATAAAAAAAAAGGATGGCGGTAAAGATGGAATGGTTAGCAGACCGCGCAGATGCCCTCGTGCTCGCAGCGGGGTCCAGGTGTAATGGGGCCCTCGGCCTCTGGTTTCGTACCACCGAAAGATCACTACTCATCAGGTGCTGCCTTCGATCTGCTGGTGGAAGCAGCACTACCAGACCAGAATATGGTTCATAACAAATGTGGTTTGCTAATGCGACTCATCCAGTTCATCCGGTTCATGCGGCAATCTAAATTGAGTCTAAGTGTGCTCTATGTCACAGTAGCCTATTTAACCTAAACTAACCTTCCTACCATTAGCTATATTCCCGGTTTATGGACCAGTGACCTAAAAACCAATTGTATTGCAATATGTATTTGAATTTAAAATCAAATAATATGCCATTATAATTACAACTAGCAAGATTTCTTCCAACTCATTGCGTGACAAATTCCCGAGCATGTGAGTGGATATTGGAATGCTCCACACTATATGCATACACGAAGGACATATCATACCAAAGGGGTTTCATGTCTGAAGCTATTCAACAGTGACTAGTGGCCAACATACCTACTGGCTGCAAAATCCGTAGGACACAAGCATTTCCGTAAGTTGGTCAAAGCGAACGGACGCGGCTCGGGTTATAGGTTCACCCGGGGATGTAACCTTTCATTTTTCACTTCTGCGGCTACAAGCTGATGGGGTTGCGTGCTTGCCAACGACTATCCAATTTCCCCAAATGGATACAATGAAAATCGAAAGTGGAAATATAAATTTTCGCGAATCATCCGTCCTAGACTTATTAGAGTGACTGATTTTATTTTTGCTTTTCGATTTTTTTTATATTTTTTCTTATGAACACACCCTAACAAACTTGATGTTTACTTTTCTATTTTCAGACGGAGAGTGCAAAATGCAATGAATGAATGCATTCGTGCAACATCAACAACATCGTCGACACTGTCGCCATCATCGTATTCGTCGTCTACTGCATAACACCCCCTGCACACATGACTGCAGTGAGAAACGTTATATGCAGCGCCAATAAATTTCCCGAAGGGAAACATGCAGTCCTTTTTGCAAAAAGGGTGAAAATTACTCTTCGGCTCCGGCAAAATATAACAAAAACATCAAACGAAGGTTTTCACAAGTGCTTTAGTGTTACACATGCAAATTTCTACGGAAAAATCCACGTAAAGTTGTTATTAATGAAGAAAAGTGTATAAAAAAGTGTCTTCAATATATCTACATATATTTTTTTTTCGTTGCAATCCACGTGTGTAAATAGTCGATGTAGTGGTATATTTATTATTATTATTCATATATTTATCTGTATGTTTCTGTTGTTGTCCGTTTAATATCATCATTTTAATATGCATAATCGGAAATGGCAATAATTTAAAATTCTTTATAAAAAAAATGCATATCCGTTTTAAAATCAAATAATTATCCAGAGTAGTGTCTTATTGATACATAATTATGTATATATTCATAAATGTGCCGCCAAAATCAAATAACGTGTGATAATTCGCTCAATCAATTTAGTCGCAATGCAATCTACTACGCCTATGGAAATGATGCGCTTTAATTGTGGATAAGAATCGTTCGCACGGAATTGAAATTAATCTTAATAATAGTCATAATAATTAGAATAAAATACCAAATTATATAATAATTACAATAAACAAAATTCCTTAAATTAGCCGTTATAAATAATAATAAATAATCAATCTATATAATCAGAGGCTTCAGGAAACAAAAATAAATACAAAGCTTTACTAGTCGTATAATTCACACACATATTCAATATGATCGTATTTATAACTTGAATGTAGCATTTAGTGTATATCAATCTGCCCTTTTTTTTCAAAAAAAAAAGGAAGTATCTTCCTACCTATAATTTTCTTTTTTCAAATCTATTCTTGCTCTCCCTGTTGCTATATCCTTACACAACAACAAACAAAATTCTTTTCCCCCCTTAAAAAAAAATCATTCGAAATCGAAGTTGAAGCGTGCTTCTGTCACGACGACGTGTGTGTTGTGAAGAAAATTTTGTCAAGATGCCGGTCCGACGTGGTCATGTCGCGCCCAAGACGACACTTATCGAAACCATCATTAAAAAATTCGACACACAGAGTAAGTATTTAATTTGGAATTTTGTGATTTTAATATTAAAGTTTAATATTCTTTTGATATATGTACATAAAACAATGTGACAATATATTGTCTTAGGCCCTACGTACAAGTGTCGACACGTAGTGGAACCACTGTAACTCGGTCACCAAGTGACTGAAACTCGAAATCGATGCAATATACTTTACTCCCCTCGCCGCGTTGCACCGTTCGAGACACAAATGTGTTTGCATCGAAAGTAAGTCCACATGCCATATGTGAGAACGTATGCCATACATTTATGATTGTGTATCTTGCCCCCTATAAATGATGTTCATCAACTGAACAAAAATTCCGTACATAGATACTACGCAAGGCTTTGGTCACTCGTCATTATCGACACGCTCGATTTTTCTCGTTCCAAGCAGATTGCATGCATAGATTTCGACACATGGTCGTTTTTCGCGTCGAATGTCGAGTAAGCTCGTGTGCGAAAGGTTTAATACTAATGCTTTAGAGATGATACTTCTAGTAAATATAAGGGTTCCGTTCATGACACCAATGGTTGGTTTGGTTTACTGTTGGAAATTTGCTTTATGAATTCTCTCCACTGAGTTTCTGATGGGTGAAGGTCGGGCCGTGCCATCTGGCGAAGAAAAAGGCCCCTTAACGAGCTAAGCAGTGGCCTGTGCTTGCTGTAGCTCAGTTCGGGAGATGTGGGCGGGGTTTTCGCCGCTCGTTGCCCTGTCCTTTACGTATTAACAAAAATTCATAGGCCTGGGGAAGATAACACAAACAGGGGAGGTCAAAATGGGGAATAAAAAAAATAGTCGATAAGGATGGAATGGTTGGCGGACGGATCAGACGCCCACGCAGTCGCACCTGGGTCCGGGTGTAATGGGACCTTCGGCCTCTGGTTTCGTACCACCAACAGATCACTTCTCATCAGGGGCTGCTTCGATCTGCCGGTGGGAGCAGCACTACCAGACCATAATATGGTTCATTACAGGTGGTTCATTACAATAGTTCACCAAATAAATGTGTGAATTTTCAAAACCACAGTCCTTTTCTAAGCCTTTCAGTGGCTCGATTCCTGGACTATATTCATCTTTATGCCTAGATTAGTCTCAAAGGTATCGCGAATTGACTCTCATCGATTTTCCGCTGTCAATTGAATTATAAATAGTGCACAGAAAGATGATTCATTTCCACTTACTTCAATCACATCTTATTAATAGTTATCGCCTCTTATGGCTTTTGACTCACTTTACGTACGTGAATTGCTATCGATACAATAATTGAAAAATTTGCAGAGACACTTTTGCTTAAATGTTCATCGACTATCATCTACACCTGAAGCTTAAGATGAAGCTTTATTTTCACCGCTTACGTTTTGTACGAAGAACCAATCCAAATCAATACTTGCTTCATTGAAACTTGCGTTTATGTCCTTTCCATATTCAATTTGAATTTTTAAACTAAATAGGCACGAAGTTGCATTTATCCATCGATGATTAAAAAAAAAAACCAAAGCCTTCAGTATTTATTCTTGGACCATGTCATAGGCTAAAACATCAGAAAACGAAGTATGCTATTGCCGAGGATGGCCTCCTCTAAAACTGCGTCCGTTTGTACTTCTCTATTTCTGTCTACACAAAGGACTTCACTGTTGTTATAATGTCCTCATTTGAGACGATCAGCACAATTGGATGCATTTTTTGATACGAGTTTGGAGGATTGAATATCAAGAGCACATAGAACGAGCTTTTCTATGTATACTATATGTCTACGAGTAGCACAAGTAGTTAGCATTACCGAGAATGTCGAGACGATTATTGTGTGCTGCTGACAAAAAGGATACGGAGCAGCCCCAGTTTCGTGCATTTAATTCTCTTGCAATGAATGCTTGAGTAGACAATTCCATGTCTGTCTCGCGCGATGCCAGGACAATATGACAAATAGAAATGTTTGTGAGTGGCATTTGTCTAGGGCATTGATTACGGAAACGTGTCAGGATGTTGGCTTTATGAAAAAATGTAGTAAGAGAAACTCATTTGTTAAGTGAGTGACATTGTACAATAGTTGCAATTACTGGATTATTGGGCTCCGGGATTTGAGTCGCTTTGTGGTAAATATAGATTAGAAATTACAAATTGTTAGACTTTGGGTGGATATCTTTGAGATAATGAATTATAACAATAATAATTTAAATCTGTTTATATTTTTTTCTTTAATTTTGACCTACGGTTCTAAAATTGTTCGCAGATAGCAATGAAACCCTCTCTCAATGTTAAGAAGAACAGTCAGGGCTCGCCTACTTAGAAGGTCATCTATTTATGATTGTGTGAACATCTTTTGTTCCACAAGTTTAGTTCGTCATCCCAGAAAACCCAAAAGCATAAAAATAGCCCTATGAAATATGCTTTCATTTTGTACATTCACCACATCACGGACTCACTATTCAATTTCATGTTTCTCATGCTCAGCAGCAGCGTTTTCATTATGACGGGTGGTTATGACTCGAGTGTCGGCCCCCAGCGCCATTCAGTACTTAGTTCGCTTGTCCAAGTGTATGCTGTTGTAGTATGTTCTCCTATATCCGAAATTATTTTCGTCATCTTTGTCGCACCATTGATGTAACAAAAGAAGGACCCATCTCTTTTGAATTCCCTTAAGAGGCAGCAGCAACTCAGCATCTTCCTACAATAAGAGAGCATTTCATTCCTGACAGTTGATGATTCCATTGAAATGTATTAAGTTTTCTTGGTTTGTTGTTTAGCCTTCATTCTGAGTCCAAGATTTTCCTTGTACCGGATGGATGTAGATTCTATACTTGTACATACAATTGCATGTACAGAGTCGTTGATCCACTTAAAATCTTTAGAATGTCTGCTTTTAATTTGGCGTGACTAGAAGAAAACGGGAAAATTAACTACTCGCTAGTCAGAGAAAATCAATAATTATAGCCGGAACAGATGGTGCTAACGAGCTTCTCGAAAACATTTTAGTAGAATCATTCGAACATAAGATGGTTGTATTAAGTATATTTTTGTGTTTGTTAGTTCAGAAAGCTAATACGATGATTACAATGCTTTCTGGTGGTAAAGTTTAAGAGTAAGTGAATCCTGAAATTGAAATGAAATTGGTCCTAATTATTTATACAAGGAGCATTGGACAAAATTCATCATCATCGTGGCGCGACGGCCCGACGTCGGGCCTTGGCCGCCTGGATCATTGTCCTCCAATTATCTCGGTCACGTGACCGCGTCCTCCAGTTTTGGAGGCCCAGCAGCTGCGCGGCGTCCACACCTACTGAGCTCTCCCAACGAGATCTCGGTCGTCCTCGCAGTCTCGCTCCGTCGACTCGTTCTGCATTCATTACTCTCTTAGGCATGCGATCGTCGTCCATTCTTTGTACATGCCCTGCCCATTGAAGTCGTTGTAGTTTGACGATTTTCGAGACTTGCAGCTCATCGTACATTTCATACAACTGATGGTTGTACCGAATGCGCCATCCATCTCGATCGGAAACAGCCCCGAAAATTCGCCGTAGAACCTTACGTTCAAAAGTGTCTAGCATGTTTTCGGAGGCTTGAGTTAGGGTCCATGCTTCGCAGCCATAGCATAGCACTGGTCGTATAATGGTTTTGTACACGCGGAGCTTCGTGTTTCTGTGCACATGCTTCGATTTCATTATGGGGAAAACCGAGAAAAAAGTCTTATTAGCTAACTGTATCCGTCGCTTGATTTCGTCAGTTTCGTTGGCGTCCCTTGACAGGTTGCAACCCAGGTAGATGAAGTTGTTCACGAACACGATGTTGAGGTCCCCCACGTTGATGCTTGGTTGTATACGCCACCGCTGTAACATCACTCAAAAGCTTATCAACCGCAAAGATTTTGGGAGGGCTGATTCTTGATTGGTGCACTGAGGAAATTCTACATCTGTAGGTCGTCTTCACCAAGTGATGATCTGATTTGCAGTTTGCTCTTCGATAGGAGCGGACATCCATG
Organism: Chloromyia formosa; assembly: GCA_964017055.1. Lineage (NCBI taxonomy): Eukaryota > Metazoa > Arthropoda > Insecta > Diptera > Stratiomyidae > Chloromyia > Chloromyia formosa. The sequence continues at coordinate 11,130,669 of OZ024818.1, read as the reverse complement.
ACACTAGACGCCCATCTCCTGCAAATGAGGTCAATTTGGTTGACGGTATGTGCGTCTGGAGACTTCCAGGTCTGCTTGTGAATGCGTCGATGCGGGAAGCACGTAGAGCTTACGACTAGATTCCTGCTGCAGGCAAAGTCGATAAGTCGCTGGCCGTTATCGTTACATTCTTCATGGAGGCTGTGGCCTCCAGTGGTCCCCCGGTGCCAACTTTCATTTCCGACTTTCGCGTTAAAGTCTCCCAGCAGCAATTTGACGTCGTTTGTTGGAAGTGAGTCGAAGAGAGTTTCAAGGCGGGCGTAGAACTCGTCTTTTACTGCGTCTTCTTTAACTTCAGTGGGGGCGTGCACATTGATGAGCCAGAGATTGAAGAATCGAGTCTTGATGCGAATCGCACACAGCCGTTCATTTATGGGTTTGAAGTCAGTAATATGCGGTTTGAGGCGATTGTTCACTATAAATGCTACTCCAAACTCCTTGCGGCCCGATGGTTTGCTACTTGTAAAAATTGTGTGCGATTTCTTGTCATTAATCTCGCTGCCAAGCCAATTTGTTTCCTGGACTGCTGTAATGCTCAGTTTGTACTTTTCGACCTGTTGAAGGAGGGCCTTCTCGGCCCCCGGTTTGTTCAGGGAGCGTACATTCCAGGATCCGAAAGAATAATCCTTTATTCGTTTGCGTGGTCGTCGTTGTTGATCCGTCCAATCCGAGGCTTTTGTTCCAGGTTTCTTGACATGGAGTGGTTTTTACAAGGACGAGTTGTCAGCACGTCGCTTAACCCCATTCAGGGGATGGCCTCGGAGATAGCTGCTTCAGATGGTTTAATAAACGTGCTGGAGCCCACACAACTATGTAGCAGGTCCAACTACGCGAGTCATTCCATCCTACTAAACCTGAGATGCTTAGGTGTTCGTCAGCCATTCAGGCTACAGCTATCTGCCTTCTCCAAACTGTCTTATCGCTAAGACATTGGCCGTCAGCGAATTGATACACTGCCGTTACCAGGGGGCGCCCACGCGGAGGACTATGGAAAAGGACAAAATTACCTCACCTCAATATCTGACGAACAGACAACATCTTTTTTTGACCATACTTCTTCATTGAAGAATATATCATTAATTTCAGCGTGGTAATAGCCGCTTTCGATTCAACCAAAACTCGGATAATTTTCATACAAAACGTAAACCCCGTTTTAATCCAGGTCTCATATGGGATCTCATCGGAGCAAAGTTGAAAGTAAATTGGTTGAACATAAACTTCTTTCGCCTGTGTCTAAATGTATACTGAATCCGCAATTCTTCCCCACGATGGCGCAGTTTCTGTATGGTAACTGTTTCAGTTCGCTCGTCGCTGAGCCGTGGTGTTCTTTTCGGTCTGTGAAGCCGGGCTAATGAATCGAAAGCGGTTAATAACACAATAATAATATTGTCCGGTAGAGTAAATGGACATACACAGTGCTGTATGCAAGGTAATCCACCAACACCTCGCATACAAGCTCGAATTGATCGGTTAAACCGTACCGATCTACCAGTACACTCCATAAACCGTTCTTGGCAGCACTTGCTTCACGATGTACTGGTACTGGGATCGCTAGGTAAACACTAATCACCTGGTCGCCCACAACAAACCCGATGTACTCCTAGTAGACAAGACGAGTCGCTCTGCATATTTAATCGATGTTGCTATCCCCCCTAATAGCAACTTCGAGAAAATGCATTCGGAGAAAAAGTAGTGCCTGTAATATTGTCGGCTACAGGTATTATACTCAAAAAACTTTAGCCTTCCCTAAAAAAGTCAGACTTACCGCACAATCTCATTGGTATTCTGCAAAAATATGTCATTTTGCATACATGTGCAATTGTGCGGAAGATGCTCGGCGATCTCCACTAGTTCTTGATCTGTGCGGGATGCCGGCTTAACACCTTCCCAAGGCATGCATATCCAGCAACTTGATGAATCTATTCGTTGCGGGTATAACACCGGCCATTGTGGCCGAGATTACGCCAAATAGTTGAAAATGAAATAAGGTGCCGGCTACTCACCCTAAAGGTAGACACTGTGACCAAAGCAGGTCTATCGTTCCATAGCCTATTTAGCAAAAGACCTTCAACCACTCGCACGAAAGCTAGTATGTCTTTTGCAGGAGTTTTCCTGATAACAGCAGACAGAGTACGCGATTAACTGTTCGAGGAACGCATACCTCACCCGCGCAATCGCTGGGTATACACATAAAATGTGACATATTGACTTAATATCTTACTAGCAAAGATGGCACTCCGTCTCCTTAGACAAATTCATCTTGTTCAGATGACATCTCACCCAGTGATGGCCTGATAGGTAGCCTACAAGTAGTCTAAGGTCGACTCTACTCATGTGGGTGGTATCTTTGTAGTTAAATGGTCTCATTAACTCCTTCAATTGCCGCAATCCTGGAAGGTTGTTCCAGTAGTACTGGCATATTCTTTTAGACCAATCCACTATGATTGTCCTAGCCGAAGTCAAGGCCAGACCACAATAGGGTTCCAGCCCGAGAAAATATTTTTTTTACCGCCGCTTCGTTTTCCTCAATGTCTTGGTGATCTGGCACCCAATTCAATGTCGGTTGCAGACATTTGAGAAATTCACGACACTCTTTTACCAGTTTTGCCTATGGGAAGAGAGAGTGTTAATGGCTGCCTGGCTGTGTGTACCAATAGCAACGTATGCGCCGCGGAATTCATTTTCCAGAATTACCCTGGCGCAGACCTCAATAGCATGGATCTCGGGTTGAAAAATGCTGGGCTATGTACGCATAGTAATTGAGATCCTATGGTGTTAAGTCCAAAGACACCCGCGCCAACTCCCTGTCCAGTTTTATGCCCGTCGATGAATCATATTAAACACCGAGAGTCTGGGCAGAGATGGCCTTTCTCCCATTCCGAGCGGTCTGAGATGATGGCTATGAATTTGTTGCCGAAGCACTCTGTCGTCATATTATCTGATTTTATGCAGATCTGTATGCCAGGAATTTGTTTCAGAATGTTTATATGACGAATGCCACTACCGCATACACCAGAGGTTAGATGTATCCTAAGAGTATTGAGCTGCTGTTTCTTTGATGAAAATATGCAACGGGTTCAATCCAACCATCGCCTCTAGAGCAGGCGTTGGTTATGTGCGCATGGCCCCGGTTATACCGAGACATGCAAGGCGTTGTAATTTGTTACACTTTAATATCGTCGAGCTCTGTTCTACCTTGGACTACCAAACCAATGCAGCGTATGCGACCATAGGCCGCACCAACGTGCATTCAACCATCTTAAGTGTCAGACCGCGAGTCCCTCCAAAAAATTTTTTTGCCGACATTTTACAGCACGGATAAAAATTCCGTGTGGATACTAATAGAGCTCCCACTGCACTTTAAGTTTGTCAGTGTAAAGATGGCGCGGATAGGAGGTGCATGCTAGCAACTGCACGTCCGAAAAAGTAGATATGCTATCGAAACACCAACAACTCATAGAAACGCAAGAGATGTTGACGCGACCATGCCCCTGGAGGGGTGAAGGTAATTATCAACAACACATTATACATGTGGCTTTATTAATAACATTATGAATGTGAATATTCCGGTTCAGTCGCCAATCCAGTGGGATGCCGAAGCATTTAACCTTACTTGAGGACGCTCTGCCTAATGAAATTGCCCCAGAAGATAGGTTTCTTTTATGTGTAAGAGGCACTATAACGGTTTTTTGTGGGTTTAGCATGTTACACGTAATTCCATAAATCCTTAAAATATACACAAATTTCCTGATTTAATATTGGTAATTATGTAAAAACCACTTTCCTTTATAGTTCCTAATCACTTGAGTTTATATAAGAGCTCTATATAGGTATATTTATCGCTGACTGCTATTTTCCGGATTGCTTCCTTAACGAAATTAATGAAACCGCCACCATAAGCACTTTTCCCAAAAATTCTCAAAAACAAAAGCATAATCATTGTCCATATCCTTGATTAGTTTTTAATTAAAGTCACGTATTGCTGGCGTCCTATCACTTACGTGATCAGTGTTAATGCTACATACAACAATTATGGAGAGTGGAGTAGTTAGCCTTTGGCAGAAAATAGAAAGGTCGAGAAATAATCAAGTCATCTGGGTCATAAAATCTCTGCTATAGGCGGTCGTATGTGAACGTTGTATGGTACACGGATGCCATAGCCTAGTCCTTACTGACCTATTGGTACATAAAGTTCCTTGCATGAACAAAAGTCACATTCCATGTGTAAAATTCCTTTTGAGTTTGTTATTGTTTTTAAAAGTCTGGCAACATATCCCAGCTCGTAAATCGATTTTGAAAAGCAGTTCCTTTTAACGGGGGTTTCGAAAGTGTTGGTGAGATTCGTTGCAGTGGTTGTCTACATGAAAGGATAGTTGATAGTTGACGGTAAGAAGTTGAAGGATTAACACGATTTTGGGCAAAGTGAAAAATTGATGACGGATTGACTTTATAGCTTACTTGTTATGGTCCATGAATCTCGCGAAGGCTATTATATAGGAACTATTGAGAACTATTTTTATACATTAGACCAACCAGCCGCGTTAGACCACGTATGGTGGTCTAATGCGGCTGGTTTATTAGATCACCTATTAGACCAACCACTAGACCCCGCATTAGAACAGCCAATAGACCACCCATTAAGCTCCAGCCGGAAGTCCACGAGCCCGAAAACAATTCGCATCATGTTTGAAAATAATTTTTTCGATAGTACACCCGTGATTACGCTCTCTTCCACCTCCTTTGCGAAACCTCCATCATGTGATTTTGCGTCTATTAAATTTAGAAAAAGGATTTTAGGGGCTATAGGCAGCTTTAAGTCTCCCAGGTCTGTTCGATTTCACGGCATCATTCTGGCAGATCTACATATGTACATACAGACACACACAATATATCGTATTACCTTGGATCAAGACCAAACGCTTGTTTGGATCTGGTTTACATTCCGATCAAAAACTGCCTGCGAGTACTAATAAAACTCTTACAGTGCTTCGAGCTTGTCAGTATAAAGATGGCGCGGATAGGAGGCGCGTGCTAGCAACTGCAGTTCCGAAAGTGGATGTGCTATCGAAACGTCAACAAGGCATAGATACGCTAGAGATGTTGACGCGCCCATGCCCCTGGAGGGGTCAAAGCAATTGACAACTCGGTTAAGTGACAAAGTGCAATGGATCCCCTGCGTCAATTTATGGTGGACCCACGCTTGTGTCCAAAATCTAAATTGTCCCGCATTCAATCCAAAATCCGGGAGAGGTAACTGGCAGTTTAATCAAACATTGGGAAAACGGCCCTATGTTAAGCTATTCGACTCTTCTATAGGGTTGGAACATGAATTCGCTATGCAATGATCTGAGTTTCGGATAATACTTCGATTATAGGTAATAGTCTAATTTAATGTTGACACAAAACATTTAATTGGTGTTGTGTTTTTCACTGGGGTTACTAGTTTATTATTTTGATTTTAATCACCAAAAACATCTTTTTCATAAATTTCGTTTATTTATCACTCAACGTTTCGCCTTTTTTGGCATCATCAGGAGTTTTATATCATTTTTTTTCTTCTAATATTTGATTTAACTATACAAAGTATATATATAATCTAATTTGTCACTTTTTTCTTATATATACCTATATATACGCACTTCCCAAAAGACTGTCTAACAAAATATTTAATGAAAAACATCAAAAGTAAACTTAATTCTATTATAATACAATTCATCGTCGATAATTTGGACGTCGGAAATCCCTACCGGCAATAGTCCCGATTCGGTCCTGGCAAAAAGTATAGTAGCAAAATAATGCAACCTGTATATGCAATACTGAACAATCAGAAGAGATTTCTTACATCGAAGACATCTACCAGCTGTTTTATAGTGAATTTAAAAAATCCGGACAATTCGATAATCCGGGTCCGGGGTCCGGTCCAAATTAATCCGGATTATCGACGCCCTACTGCATGTCATAATTGATCTTTAAGCTTGTCAAATCCAACTGCGATACGAGAAATTTATCGATTTCTAATAGTTTCCTGTTATTTCAACCAAATTCATTTTTTTCCAATCTGCAGATTCACATTCGTCATTCGAGTGCTTGAGGGAGTCACTTAACTCATTATTTTCATATTTATAAAGATTCACCGATACAATCAATAATGAAAAAAATTGCAACTTTTGAGTACATACTGAATATCTTACAATTTTTAGAGTAAGTACACTTGAATGGTGCCGCAATACATTTCCAAAGGTGGTACGTAGTCACTGATTTCGGTAGCCAACAGCGGAAGTGCGCCTCTTCGTGTCCAATTTTTTTTGGCACTATATTTTTTAATCTCATACGCCATTACTTTTTTCTCGTTCCCTCAGGATATTTTTATTTTATTTTTCAAAATCTAAGAAACATTATCATCTCCATCGTATAAAATATCCTTCAAGAATGATGTCAACTAACAGTCCCGTACTGTACTCTAGTTATGATACGAGAACGTATAAATGCCCGTAGCCATATCATTGGGGCGAGGCGCGGCTGCATTGATTCCTGGCTCAGATCCAATGCGGACAGACTGCATGTGGACGGTAAATCAACAGGACATTTTGTCGGCTCCAGTGTTTCCTGCCGCCACTGCCTTTTTGCTCGTACTGCAGTGGGAAAAAAATAAGCTAAAATATCCTCCGTACATGAAGAACGTATATATTGTAAGTACGTATGGTAGCGAGCTGTACATAGAAAATATATATTTGTACGATCCTTTTTTCCACCATTGCAATTGTCCAAGTCCGGGGTATTTTATGAAAGTGCACTTTGTGCGACATTACAGCTCATTTGAAAGGGAAAACTTGCGAGTTGAAATGAACAGTGCCAGCGTTTGCCCACTAACATACATAATTCTTCAGAGGTATTAGTAAGGACACAGTTCGTACCAGGGATAAGAGTAAGTACAAAAGCAACACAAAAGAGGGCCGAGCGTGATGAAAAGTAAAGTCATGCAACACAATGTAATTAAGCTCCGGCAGAATGATTAATTAGTTAAAGAAGTGAAATTTAGTTGTTCGTTGTTGCATGAAGTGGAATATAGTAGTTGGAATGTTGCAAACGCAGAAAACAAGCGCAATGGAATCCTAGTTAGGAACTTACTTACTCGTAATGTTTTTTGTTGTCAGTAGTATATGTATCGATTCATTTGTGGGGAATCTCGTTTATATGTTTATGGCTTTTTATAAATCTCTGTCACGGGAATCCTAAAGAGGTGCCTATTGTTTAAATCATGGCAAGAATGTATTCCTAGTTAAGAGATTTTGCAACAACTCGCCTAGATACTCTTTCTACATAGGCTCGTACTCGTATCTTATTTAGTGATTGAACAACGAATATTATTAAGTAACCATGAAAGGCATGCTCCACAACCAATCTCAACCTCAAACAGGGATACAATGCTTCACATGTAACCACGACCACACCGGTAAAAAATAAATACGTAGAGAAGCAATTTCCGTGGAATTGAAAATACATTTACGGGTCCCGATGATAAGAAATCTCATGTCGGTGGTTCAATGTCCGAATCAAATTTATCTTAAGAATAAATGATCGATTAAGTTCTTAGTTATTTTGACTTTGTTAGTTCGCTGCTAATTAATATTAGCATATACAGGTTTAATTGTTAATTGAAATCAGCGATTTAGTCCAGCAACTCCTCGGTGTGCTCGTTTGCAGAATAATCTACTGGGGATTTCTCCAGAAGTAGTTTTGAGTGTTTAGAAAAGGATTCCTACTCGCCAAATCGCTCATCAGTCAGCAACTTTTTGTGGCGGAGTAGTAGCGGGGCAAGCAAAATTATACGAAGATATTTGCAGACATACACATGCCTGGTTGCTTTTTTTAGGGTTTTGTAGTAAAACAAAACCCTTATGAAATCGGTCATGCGTCCGTCTGTCTGTCTGTCTGTCTGTCTGTCTGTCTGTCTGTCTGTCCATGAAATATCTCACGAACCGCTGAAGCTACACGCATGAAATTTAGTGAAAATATGTAGGAGTACTATAATTCTCTGGAGAAAGTGATATGTCGTCATAGGTCAACTTTAAGGGGGGGTCCCCATAGAGGGGAAATGAAGGTCGAAATTTTTTTTTTCGTCTGGTATAGGCAAGTGGGGTATCGTAAGAAAGGTATCGTCGAGTACATTCTATTTCTGGAATTTTTTTCAAATTTGAAGAAACGGGAAAAGAGGGAGAGGGGAAAATATGTGGTCCGAGTTTGTCCCCCCCCCCTTGCATTTCGAAACCGTTACACTTAGAAATATGAAAATTTACAGAAAAGTGGCATTTCACTAACATAGAAAACTAAAAATATTAGAATTTTGAAATCTCATCAAAAAAGGTTAATAATAGTACATTTCTATTGTTTCAGTTAGCACACCCCTGCACCCCTTAGACACACCCGGGGTCAAAAATATTGATGGCGAATGATAATCAACACCATAGGCAATAATGTCTCTAAGTTTCATTACAATCATGTTATATTTAATAATAGTACATTCACTTAAAGTTAGGCATTTTTACACTATTCATACAAAAAATACACCTACCGGCTTCGAAGGTGCGAGTACTACTTGCATGTTGTTTTTCGTAGTGCGACTTGCAGTTATTGTTACATATTATGGTTAATTACATTCATGAAAGGGTAAAGATTGGTAGGGGGCGATGTGTTGTAGTTGGCCAACTATAACGGGCAGGGGAGGGGGGTGGGGCGAAATTAAGGTCAAATTTTGTTTATCGACTGGTATAGGCAAGTCGGGTGTTGTGAGAGAGGTAATGTTGAGTACATTTTATTTTTGGCATTTACTTTAAATTTGAAGAAAGCGGAAAAAAATGAGGGAGGAGAAAATATTAGATCGTAATTTGTCCCCCCTTGCATTTCGAGACCGTTACACTTTGAAAAATGAAAACTTTCAGGAAGGTGAGTTCCGAATAGCATATAAAACGGGATATAATGGAATTTGTATATCTCCTCAAAATAGGTCAATAATAGCTTATTTCCATAGTTACAGTTAGCGCACCCCTGCATCTCTTAAACACGACCGATATCAAAAGTACTGATGTCCAAGGATAACCAACACCATAGACAATTGTTCTAAGTTTCATTACAATCACGTAATATGAATGGGCATTTAAGATACTACAGGATGGGTCAGACATTTTTATTATCATTTTTTTATCCATTTAAGTGGTACCAAGAAGAGCAAGGAACCGATACTTACATACCAAAATAAGTGCTTACTACAAAACCCTCGGATTGCGGGCGTAGCCCTCTATATTCCGGTTTCATTTCCATTTGTTGTCGAAGCTCTGATCGAGGACTTTGATATTTTATTAATTATCTTCAGAAGAAGGCAGCTTGTGGTAACTCAATGGGTAGAGAGTTGATTTCATATTCGTGCTCTCCCGGTTTCAAGTTCTCTTACCCGCAAATATTTTTTTTTACGGTTTTGTGAGTTTGCTGATGAGCTCCATTAAGCATTTCATTAGGTACGGCTTGATGAATTGGTTAATGATATTCATAAAGTATTTCATCAGCTATGACCTGATGAATTCTTCGATGACTTTCATCAAATATTTCATCCGCTACTCTTGATTAATTCATTGATGAAGCTCATGTAGCTGGTGATGAGTGATCATGTTTTGTTTCATCATATGCTTGGAAAGTACATAAGTAAAATTAATCCTGTGGCTAGAATAATGGTCATAATGACATTCATCCAGTCCTTGATAATGAGCGCATTGATGTGTTCATCATGACATTGTTAACAAGGAATTCGCTCTTGCTTGGCTCTTGATTCGGATTTTTTTCCGCTCGAAATTCCATCTTTTCTTCAAATCGTCTATGATACAATCACTTGCTCTTTGCGATGAGTAAAGGCAGTTTGCTTCAAATATACTTACCTCTAAATATTTAAATGTAATTATTTTGAAAGTGTACCCTTGTCGGCTATATACATAACATTTCAGATTTTTTCATCATAAAAATGCTACGAGCTGAACATTCATGGTCATTGCGTGTTTTTAATGGATGCGAATAACGTGAAATTTGTGTTAAAGCTTGAAATATTAAACTAATTGTTTGATGCTTTAAATGATGAAGAAAATTATCTCAATGAGGTCCAAAATACGATAAATATTCGACCATTAACGCAATGCTTGAAGCATATGACAGAATCGATTTTTTATACAATTTACAAAGAGGTCTGTCCAGAGGAAATTCGGGCCCGGGGCTCAACAACTATGGGCCCATGTACGGAATGTCCCTTACTTCCCGACGATTTCAAATACTTATAACTGTTTCAATTAGAAATATGTAATTTCCCTTGGTTAAGTGATCACGGTCAGCTTTGCAAAAACGAGCACTCGAAGCAAATTTTCTTTAATTCGATTGACAACTGAGACTGAAACTGGAAACTTCCCCTACATTCAAATAAGCGACAACTGTCGATACAATGATGGTAGCCACTTTAAAAATTCGACGAATTGTAGTGTGGATTTGTTAGTTGATTTTGAGAATGGGCAAACTCCTACTGAATGAACGCCAACTTCCCCTATAAACCTTAGTTCAAATATACATATTCAAAATCTGATTTGATGAACGATGAAACTTCTAATTGGCTCCACACACACACACACACTGTTTAAACTAACCATATAGGAGACTCACTTTTAATGCATATGGTTGTTGCCAATTGGGGCTTTTGGCATCAGCATCTGTACAAGTCTAGGATATATACGCTTCGGACATGTTTAAAATTCCCGGGCCCCTTTAAAATCAAGGGCCCGGTGAGTTTCGCCCCTTCCGCCTCCTCAATGACGCTGTTTATAAAAAAAATTCTGTCTCCCTTTTTTAATTTTTTTTTGTTAATGATGTGCCAGAGATATAGAACCTACATCCAATTAAGTATTCATATCAATTGCCCAATCAAAAAATTGTAATTGATGGAATTCCTATCGTAATTCGTAATCTGATAGCCACCATTTTTTCTTTTTTCAAAATTTAATTTGTTATTGTCCCAATACTCGGTAATGTTGAAACCTTTTTCGAAATATGCCAGCAAATTGATTGGCTTCTCGGTGAGCTCAATTTCAAGAAGATTCATAAATTCCAGCTACAAATCTGTGCTGGACACGTTCAAACCAAACTCCATGCCCATTTTCTTTTACATAATTCCAAGATGAAAATTCATCACAATCCCCGAAAAGCCACTACGACAGGAATATGGGTCACGTCACCCATCCATTATTTCAACTAACCTTGAGAGAACCTATTGCATGAATACTGAACATGGGTGATTTCACATTTCTTGGATATTATGTTAACATGGAGCCCCAATGATTAGAACAGTGCTGAACAATGACGAAAATATTTTTGTTTGTAAGGACCAATGCATTCGACCCAATCCTGACCAGACTCAGCAAAAAATTTCATATAGGATCTATTTTGGTGTTGCTGTTTTTTTTCCGCTAGAACTGAGGATCCTAACATGCAAATATCAGGTGAACCGGATTCAATGCTGATGATGTTTTTGGGTTTGGGTTTCTACGGGACGGGTAGACAAGACACGAAAAAGGACATTTGTGATTGACACGTGTTTGTGGCCAATGAATACTGTTGGATAAAATTTCATTTTCCGGAACATGTGCGCTTGATTGCTGGACATGATGACATGGTCGGAAATCGAGACAGTGTTGAAGTAGATTAAAATTGGATATTCGTGGAAGTGACTTTGTCAGCGTTTAAGATGGTGGTCGAAAGTTTCAAATGGATATGTACATTATGACAGTTTGAAGAGAATTTCTGGTATCTTTAAAAGTTGTTGCAAAATGAACGAAATTATTTAAAATTAAATTTAAAATTATGAAACCCTTGTATGTAAATAATCAAGGTGAGTATATTCTGTTAAATGATTCTGTAACGGACGGTTTGGTGGGCATCCGAAGATGCCCGTGGGGACGGAGCCTAAGGTAGCATAATTGACCGTGAAGGTCGGGCCGTGCCATCTGGCGAAGAAAAAGGCTCCTCAACGAGCTAAGCAGCGGCCTATGCTTGCTGTAGCTCAGTTCGGGAGATGTGGGCGGGGTTTTCGCCGCTCGTTGCCCCTGTCCTTTACGTATTAACAAAAATTCATAGGCCTGGGGAAGACAACACAAACAGGGGAGGTAAAAATGGGGAATAAAAAAAAAATAGTCGATAAGGATGGAATGGTTGACGGACGGATCAGACGCCACACGGTCGCACCTGGGTCCGGGTGTAATGGGACCCTCGGCCGCTGGTTTCGTACCACCAACAGATCACTACTCATCAGGTGCTGCCTCGATCTGCTGGTGGGAGCAGCACTACCAGACCATAATATAGTTCATTACAATTCTTCTTTTAAAAAGTTCAACTAGTTAAATCCCGTGATTGAGTATTCGATCTCAAAAGCCGTCTGTCAATTGTATTACTAGTGAGAATGTTGATACATCTGACACATGATATATTCATAATTCGAATATTTTTATTACAAGCAGATACAAATGCAGCAGGCTTTCATTACAAGCTTTTGGTATTTTAACGTTCGGAAACAATTCGATTCTTAAATACATGTGTATATGAACATACCTGAAATCATTTTAAAATTAGTGTTAAATAAAATGAATTCGAATTCAATGAAATCGATACCAAATGCTTCAGAATCATCATATTAATTATTTTAACACCGCCAATTTTATTCGTTTCTAGGTGGATATTTTGATTCGATGCTGCATTTTTCATAAATATTGAAATTGGGTACGAGCGTTATAAACTCACATGTATAAACATTTTTACGACTCTGCATATTTAATTAATTATTTTCAGCCTTATTTAAAAAACGTTTCACAATGCATATTAATGTCAATGTCTCTCTCAACCCCTTGGCAGGCATTGAGCTGACAATGCTCTTTGTCGAGAAACAAATATTGTTGATAGGTCTGAAGGATTATGAAAAACAGGCTGAAGAGTCTCACTTGAGTTTTACAAAGGGATATCGAAATTTGCATGCATCTGTGTCCTACGTGCGCTTCACACTAGCATATTGCTCTTCAATATATTGTGTCTACGCGGCACTTATTTGTATCGATGATTGGAACAAAGTTGAGAGGACCTTTTAAGATAGCATACTCGGTATAAGGACATCATGATTTTAGTATCTATGTGTCAGATATCAGTGAACTGCAGTTGTTTGCAATAGTCTTAGGTGACCTATTGATGGAATATTTTTTTTTATCCTTTATGTTTGTAAGGAAGTTGGATTGGAAATGGGCTTGTTGTAGAAGTTGACGTAAAATTCTTATTCTGGAAGGTATTTATTTGCTGCTAAAAAATCATGAGAGACCATGGATGCATTGCCTTAGGTTCCAGCATTCCAAGCTATGTCACGAGCACTCAGAATTCGTTAAGGGTGAATCAGGGTCAAATCAAAATTTAATATTCTCATTCCCTATTTAACTATATTCCATTTCTGACATTTTTCCCTACTTTGAGGTAATAGTTAGGAATGAATAAATGAATTTTTTGAACTCTTTACTTGCGATTTTTCACTCTCTACTTTACCCTTTTTTTACTCTTCACTATTTCGCCCTAACCTATTCAGTGGAGGATAGGTCGTCAACATCTGTAGGAATGCCTTGTTGACATTTTGTTTGCACACAAATTTCTGATGATATATTCAGTTGCTATTATACGGCTCCAATTCGTATAGCCGTTTTTTACTGAGATGCTTGAAACGCTGTGGGAGTTCTTATAGTACCCCCAGGTTGTTTTCCAATTTATTAACGCGTTGTGGAAATTAACCCCTGAACTCTAGATTCAAGCATAGTTGAGTGGCAACTGAGAACTTATGGCTACCGAGTGCGTCATTTCCTAAAAAAAATCTCCGGGTATCATAAAAAAAAAAATTGGCCAACTCTAGACATGGCCGTGGAGAGGAAATCCAGTCCTCGGGGTAAAGTGATTCTGGGCCCGAATTCCAAAGGGTTGAAATGAAACACTGAAATCGGACCAAGTTTTTCTACTAATTTCAAAGTGGCAAATGCACTACAAGTCACAACCGAAGTCTAGCTTGTTTTTATTTAACTTTCATAGTGCAGACTATTACAATTTAAAAATATTGATGCGCTCGGTGGTCGTTGCCGTAAGGTCACCGCTCTATAATCTGGAGAGTGGAGGCTCGCTCGGCGCGAACATATCCTGCCTGTGGGTACTAATAGAACTCCCACTGCACTTCTTCTAGCTTGACAGTATAAAGACGGTGCGGATAGGAGGTGCATGCTAGCAACTGCACGTCCGAAAAGTAGATTTGCTATCAAAGCGTCAACAAGGCATAGAAATCCAAGAGATGTTGACGCGCCCATGTCCCTGGAGGGGTCAAGTTAATTAACAATAACTTGTTTTTTATTTATTAGAAACCGATAATAAGTCAGACCCAATTGAATTCTAACTGGGTCACAACTATTTATTGTGCCTAATTGTACCTAATTAAGCGGTTTCTTTTACATTTGCCGGTAGGTGCTAATTCTCGAGACTGAATATACTCTCAAAAACACTAAATAATAAGAGAAAAAGTTCGCTTAATTAGTCTCATGTTGTGTTTGATTGCGTCCGCAACATGCTAGCAACAGCAGGGATAACATTAATGGGAGCTGAAAGGAAAAGCTGAGAATGCAACAAGTAGTCAATCGTAAGCCAATTTTAGTTGTAGCATTTCTTCAAGATGCCCCTAAGCACCAAAAACACCTTTTCAAGAAGCGAGCTGTTTACTCGAAAATGAATTCGGTAGAAGGCCAAATTATTCGACTTAATTACGCTTTCAGCATATACCAGATATTTCGGAACTCGTATTATGCCGTTCTAATGTAGCCGGTTGTAAGTTGAACAGATGATGAATGAAAATGTAATTGATGAATGAAATTAGGACTAACTCCTGTCCACATTTGAATATTGAGTATAATAGATTACGTAATTAGATGAAGGCGATAAAGGCATCTCATTGCGTAGAGGCTTCCGAGTGAGTATAGGTTATATTGTTTACAAATTGGTTTGTTTTGCTTCCTTGTTTCATTGAACTTGCTTTAGAACTATTGGTGGTACTTGTTGAGGACAGGGATTCTGGTCAATGTCTCAATTCAAAAATTTCATGCATTTTTCACATATTTCCTGACAAAGGAACATTGAAAGTGTATCAAACGATTCCTCAGTTTCCGATAAGTTGACGTTTTTGAGGACATTAAATTTACTTAAATATATTGAAAGGCTTCGTCATTTTTCACTACCCAGCTGTTGTATTATCTTTTTCAAAATGTCAGTACAGTGATAACAATGCGAATGCTCGGCGGCTGTTCGTTCCAGGTTCTTGTAGATTCCATCGTGATTCCAGAGCTCGTTGGGAAGACTCTGTAGATGATGACGCCGAACAATTACTGGTCGTCGCAAATTAGAGGACGCGGTCACTTGACTGAGATATTTGGAGGACGATGATCCAGACGGTTAAGGCCCGACAGCGGGCTGTAGGGCCACGATGATGATAATGAAATGTAGGTATGAAGTGGAGAACCGGTGGTTCAGTGTGTTGAGTCAGCCCGATGTTTCTTCCTATTGGCTCGTGGGCTCGAATCCCCCCGTGGCCATGATTCTTTGGGTTTTGTTTCCCCTGCGGTATGAGGCATTAGAACAAGCCACAGCCTTTTCCGATTTGTCTTGTAGCAAAATGCGGCTGAACAGAGGTGATGAGTATACCAGCAACATGAACCTGAACAGAACCTGTTATATGCTAATGAAACGTGAATTAGGCTTTTCGGAAATTGTTTACGTGCTATGCCGTACGAGTGGTTAAAGCAAATATTATAGGCTTTTAATCGAAATTAGCAGAATCGTCCTCGTATTCTTATTGACAAATCATATGGAATTATTTAAATAAGTTACAATTTTTAGAAATGTTTAATTTATAAATATTTTTTTTTGATTTGACTTGATGGTGTTTAATTCGAGTGAAGTGTTGTCATCGAAGAATAGAAAAATATGAAGACCTCCTGGATATTGATTACAGTTAACATACATTTTAAGTTTAATTGTGTCTAACTGAAATTTCCGTAATGCTTAGTATGCATGATGTACGATCTACCGCGAGCTAAAAATATCCCGTGGTCAAAATAAACAAAAAAAAAGTCAAACATAGTCCAATGTATGTATAGTATTCAAGGCAATGTTATTTTTTATATTTTGCTCGTGACGACGTTTTCAATGTCCAAAATGTCTAACAATTTAGCTTTTTTAACATCCCAATGCTTAATTGCTTGTCAGCACTAACAAATTGGCACTTTTTAGTTTTAAAGGGCTCGAAATAGACTGCTTAACAGATGCCAGTTCGATATCTATTTCGGATCTAGCTATGCAATAAATAGCCGACCTACTTCGCACTTGTAGAATCGCCTATGTGTCTTGGGCTAATGCACAACAATTGTTCGAATGCACATTCTAGACTGCGTCAAGGACTTGAGTTTATCTGCAAATTGGCTTGAGAATTAATTTCGTTTTTAACTAATCGTTCTAATAATATACTAAGAATCAAATCAAGGTAACAGTATATAGCATGCCCGAAATTACTAAGACAAGGACGTTACTTTATGGGTTCAATAGCAAAAATGTAATTTACTTTACTTACTAAGTTCAACATTTTATTGTAACTTCTCGTTGAAAACTTGATCGATCATTGCTCTCAACGAATTTCCAATCTAATTTCGTCCTACGTTATATAGGAGTTATTTTACGCACACAGGATCAAAAATGGTCCCACTGGATCAAAAATGGTCCAGAACAAGGCGCCGCCGAGCGATCGGTTCTACGCCCGGCGTTTGTTGCAGCAAACACGAATGACGCATTGGTGGCGTTCGCCGAACGAGTTCCTATGGGTGTGGGGACACTAGGAACGCCGTCCGAGCTGGCGACATCGGCTGCAAAAAAAAAAAAAAAAACTTGAATATGTCCTCTGAACCACATAGTCTTGTTGAAGGGTCACCAGAATCTGGCATATCTTGCACTTATCATTATCATGTTGCCATCCGGCTTGTGCAATATTCGGTGTTGTTATCAGAAGATAAATATGTCATTATCAGAGTTACAAATCCGCCTAAGTTTTAAACCATTTTCTTTTCTTCTTTTTTTTCAACTTTTAGTTCGATCCACTATTCTTTCTCATTTTCCATTTCAATTCGCTGCGCTGTGCCAAATTATGAACTACCATAATAATTTCAAGTAAATAATCTGCTAAAATTACAAAATTGTTATTTTAAGATCACGTCTGACATTGACTGTATGCGGCAAAAAGTGGCGAGAGTACGAAAAGCCGACTTGCTCATTCCATTAAAACGTACAAGCAACGAAACAATTCGTAAAGTATGCAATCTGTCGTCCATAAAATCGCCTGCCTACTACAATTGCCTCCTTCATGGATCGGCAATAATCGCAACACGTTTCAAGGATCAAGTAAAGTTGCCTTGGCATGTAATAGGCGCCAGTGTTGAGCGCTGTATACATGTTTACTTGACTGCAAGACTGCAATTAAAATTTCTAATTAAAATTTCCTATTGGAGCATTGGACTAATGATCTTTTCTTTTCTAAAAATAAACAGTATGCCAAATTTGTTATACACAGACATATCTATATGTAATGTAGTCAAACTTGACTACATACGCAAAATGCTGAGAGATTTTCCACGAGGGAAAAATGTTGCAACCACTGACTTGGTCTGACGATTGGCTCTCTAGTTTGCACTAGGCGATTCATATCCTCACGTGTTTATTTTGGCAAGTATTAATAGGCTATCCAATAAAGACACTTTACGAAAGATTGCAAGGTTTTCTTCCTCCTACGAAAATACTCTCTCGAACCAACGCGACGTGGCTATCCGATGTTGGCCGAATTGCTCAACGATATGATCTGCACGGATAAGCTCTCTCCTCCGGGCAATTACAGATAATTCACTTCATCAAATTTTAACGAATTCGTGCCAGATGAGGAGCAGAGAATTTATTTGATCAATCACGAAACACCAGCAGCACATTGAAATTTTCCTTTGATTTTTCCGGGCGTTTTATTAGCTTTTTCCGCTGTAATTGTAGCCACATTCGCTGCGAATTGATAATAATTTCATGATCAGATTAGTCGTATCGTAAATTTTCGACAACCTATCATATGGCTGTTTTGAAATATGTTGGAGAGATTAGTGATTTTTACGAACTGACCGAGCGATTTATTAGTCGATTTTAAGTGATGAACATGAGATTTTGTTAGATATGAATTTTATGTGAGTTATTTGATGTATTTGATATTTAATGTATTTGTATCCATTTTCCAAATTTAATAAATAACATGAAAGAAAGACATCACAGTTGAGTAGGCTAATAACTAACCCTTAAGCAGTATGGCCGACAATTTTGACACTCAATGTTTGATGGAGTCCGTGTGAATCCTAAATAAGAAAACCTTTATTTATAAGGTTATTTAACAACTTTTTTTTTTTGCATACTAATGTAAATACATGTATTTTTGACTTTTAACAGATTAAACAAAAATAATGCAAATCCACTTTTAAAGAAAAACTGCAGGAAGCTGACAATAAGTCGAAACCTCGAAAGATAGTATTTTGGGATCTTATCAAAATCCTCTTGATGTTTTTGTAGTAAATCAAATATTCACTGTCTTTTCTGACATGTGAAAAAAAATTAATAACAATTAAAACTTTACTCAATTGCCCTAACCTCTTGTGGGGCATAGCGCGTCAACTGTTCCATGTGGCCCAGTTGACGTTTCGTTGGCATAAACTGGTTTCAGAGAATGCAGTTGCCAGCATGCACCTCCTGAACATCCATGGCCATGAACGTCGTCGTGGACGGGATTCGAACGCGAAACGCCAGTAGTCAAACATGAGACTGATGCTTCAACACATTGCGCTACCGGTCGCCCCAAAATTAAAACTTTGAAGAGTTTAGTTGTCAATATGCAAAACCAATGAATTTTGGGCCCATACCTTCAGACTATCTGAATCTACTTTAAGGTAACCATAAGTTTCCTTAAGGTTACCACATGGCTTTGTTTTCATCCTACGTAAGTGAGAGTTTTGCTTGAAAATATTCGGCGCTCAACGTGGGGTCTGTGTGATTTTATCTAGTCCGTGAAACACTAATGGACAATGGAATTAGTGCATGGTGGCGTTATTCACGGGACACAAAAACCATTATTTTCAGCACCTTGTGGATATCACCACAAATCTCATGATGATTTTGTTGATGACACTCTTCGAGTATTTTACAACTATATACTAACAAACTAATGAGTACTTCGGAAGATATATTGAATAATGTCGTTAGCAGTGGCGGATTCAGTATTTCTGCAAAGAAGGTGGGGTTTAATTTGAAATTTCTTTCTCCATTGAGGGGAGGTCTGTTATTTTTTTTTCTTTGTTCAAAGGTTGTCAGACGTTCTTTTTCTAATTTAAAGTAATAACAATGGAGTGAGGGAACAAAATATGTGAACATTTATGGGCTATGGCTGAAGCTGCACAGTGAGATTTTTCAGATTTCGGGAAACGCTGCCTGTTAGTGAGTGACGGCCCGCGAATTAATGCCTGCAGAAACTGAAAATAAACTATGCGATATTTTTAGAGGCTAGCCATATTATATACCATTCAGGATGCTCTGGAGCTGTTGTGCACAGTTCATAATGCAATTTATGACTTTGATTCTCGAAGAAAACTCTTCTTCAATTGTTTAGCCACTACAGGAATTCTAATTGATCTAGACACAATAACTAAATAAATTCGCATAGTAGAATACGTAAGGTAGATCTCTGCTCGTCGCAGCTGGTACTGATAAAAAGCTTGCAGTCTATCCCGCAAAATGGGATATATTGTTTAAAAGATATAGCTTTGTGAAGTTAAAGATTTGGTAAAGGTTCTAATACACGTGACGCGTAAACCTGTCGACGCGTTAAATCTACGAAACCCGTCCCGTGTAAACAGCAAACGAGTTTACGACAACGCGTAACTTGTTAGCTGACGATGCCGTTGATGAGTCGATGAATCCAACAACAAACACACGAAACAAGATAATTTCAGTACTCCCACATACACTATCGAATCGTAAACGCACTTTGTGTAAACACAACGACGTGTGCAGTATTTTCGTATCATTAAAATTGGTTTTGATACAGGTTCTGACGATTCGGCCGTGTAAACCCGACTTACGTGTAAACACTAGTCGCGTTTACGCGACTGGGGTAAAAATCATGCAATCGCCGCGTGCCGTGTATTAGAACCTTCAAGCTCTCTCAAGCTATCGTATCTCATTTTTCTAAAATTTTCACATGCATAACACACCAAATTTCATCCAAAAATTAAAGCTCTGTTTTATTGTTGGTAAATTGTATTAAAACTACTTTATTTTAATTGCCTAATTCGATGGATAATAAGTATTTGCGTGGTCTAATGGCTGGTCAAATGCGTAGTCTAATGGGTGGTCTAATTCGTGGTCTAATACTCGTATCTGGTCTAACGGGTCGTCGGTCTAACATCCAAAAACCACTTAAGCAAACAAACTGATGTATGTATTTTCAACAGTTTCCACTAAAATAATTCAATATCACCCTTATGAAGCATTCGTTTATGCTGATTAGTAATTCATTATAAAAATAGTCAGTATTATTTTCGCATTGTAAGCAATTAGGTAATAGGTTTAAAATTCAACTTCAGTTGTCATTTTGTTATAATACTAATATACTAGTTATTACTTGTAAAGAACATAAGCGGCCATGGTGAGAGATGATATGCTTAAAGAAGCCTAATAACTACGTACATGTGCAATGTATCTAGTAGTAGTAGTTCACGGTAATGGGCATTATACGACACTAGTGCGAGTTTTCACTGTGTGAAACGCATAAGCACATTTTTATATTTTTTTGAGAATAAAAGTGGAGTGTACTATTGCTAAGCAGTCAATAATACTACTCAATTGCCCTAACCCCTTGTGGGTCATAGCACGTCAACTGTTCCATGTGGCCCAGTTGACGTTTCGTTGGCATAATCTAGTTTCGGAGAATGCAGTTGCCAGCATACACCTCCTGCACATCCATGGCCACGAACGTCGTCGTGGACGTGATTCGAACCCGAAACGCCGGTAGTCAAACATGAGACTGATGCCTCAACACACTGCGCTACCGGTCGCCCAAGGATTCTGACGAAAGTTGGAATACACACTGGGCTTGGTCGAGCTACCTCCCCGATAGACTCAAGGTACGAGGGTTGCCTTTTATATTTCGGGATTAGAGAACAAAAACAAATATTAATCATTGAAAATCGCTTTATTGTTTTTCAAAATATTCCCCATGAAGATCTATACACATTTGCATGCGTTTGAAGCAATTGTCAAAGCACTTTTGCCACTCTGATTGAGGTGTGTTTTTTGAGCGATTGACAAATTGTGTGGGATCCAACGCGAAAATTTTTTTTTGACAGTCAAATGTTCATGCAATATTGAATGTATGCTGGTCCCACTAATGCCTAAGGTTGTCTCAATCTCACGATAGGTCACATGACGATCTTGCAATATCAGTTCGCGCACAGCATCAATGGTTTCCGGAAAAACAACTGATTTTGGACGACCTTCACGAAATTCGTCTTGGAGTGAACTACGACCTCGATTAAATTCACCATACCATCGATAAACACTGGTCCCTGATGGAGCTTCATCGCCAAAAATTGAATTCAGTTCATCCATGCACTGTTGCTGAGTTAGTCCACGTCGAAAGTTGTAAAAAATAATCGCACGAAAATGTTCACGATTGAATTCCATTATTTGGCCGAGATTAATCTTTTAAGTTACTGTAAAAAACACAAATAGCGCTCGTATGTCAAAACGTTCTGAGTACGTATAACCTCAAAAATGTCAAACTTTACGATAGAGCTGTCAGTTGCCAGATTGCAACACTAGGGTTGTCCAATCCCGAAATATAAAAGGCAACCCTCGTAGCTCCTGAAGAGTAAAGTCTATCGGCTAAAGTCTATTGGCTTAGGCTGAACATTT
Organism: Chloromyia formosa; assembly: GCA_964017055.1. Classification (NCBI taxonomy): domain Eukaryota; kingdom Metazoa; phylum Arthropoda; class Insecta; order Diptera; family Stratiomyidae; genus Chloromyia; species Chloromyia formosa. Next base: position 11,108,508 of record OZ024818.1, on the reverse strand, counting down.
TTGGGTGGAGATCATTGATAAGTGGTCTTGTTGACTGCTTAGCAATGGTACACTCCACTTTTATTCTCAAAAAAATATTCTTACATTATCTGCAAAACAATTTTAAAATATTTTCATTCGTGATTTCCAGAAATTTCCTCCGCTAATGATTACACAGACTTCGATTGGGTTTTATCTGTCAATGAATAAATCTATCTAATTTGTTTACTATTAGTACATTATTAAACAAGGTATCACGCAACGATCGCTCACGGGCACTGTCACATGGCTCTCATTTTTTCAAATTCTTAACCCTTAACCTCTGCTGTAGGCATTTAAATTTTTTTTATTGCTTAATCGCCGTACTAAAAACAGAAATGTGATGGACAATTTTTTCTCTGGAACATAATAGAAGTTTTGAATTTATTGTACAACAGCAATAACAATTAAACCAATTATCTGATTTTTACAGGATAAATTTTAAATATTAGAGCGGGGTATTGTCTGTGATTGATATTTTATTTCAATATTCTAGCTAGCGTAGTTTTCAAGATATTGTGTTTTAGTAATGTAAGATAAACAATTAAAAGAAATATAAATGCCTGTAGCAGCTAAAGAGCTTAGAATTCGAAAAAAATGCCTTAATTGTTTTTGCTGGGAATTGCATAGGGAATCACGAATGTGCCCGCGTGCGGTAATTGCGTGTCAGCCTGTACTTTATGATTTTGAAGGAAAACGTAAAAAAAATCACGAAATAAGTGATCATGATCACAAATCACGTAGGAGAAGGGCACCATTAAACTGGCGTAGCGCAATTGGAAAATGACAAATCAAATGCAGCCTTTAACTTAGAAAAACTTTGAATTAATAAAACGAATTTGCTGGTGTCCACAGGGACTCAATTTTTTACCCCTATGGGTCCACAGTTGTCTTAGCCTCTTCTCTTAAAAGGTGACAAGAAAGATCTCGTACATTATTTCTCTGTTTATTTTACGAAAAAAAAAAATATATTTTCACAACCTAGAAGGAAAGGTATAAAATAATATAAAGCCTCAGATTATGTATTACGCGATGTGTCAAATTATAATAACATTTAGTAATATATCATTAAATGCCGATCAAAATAATTTTTGAAGTAAAAAAAATAAATAAATCATCTCCACTCCCATTTGCTAACTAGCTTGGCGCCTTCATAAATTATCTTATGAATTAGAGCAATAAAAGCAGCCATCTATACCTACATCTTTTCCCCATAAACATTTATCTTGCACACTTATTTTTCTAAAATGTTTCAAGTCTACCTCGTTCGCTGTTGAAGCTTTTCATCATCTCTACGTTATTCGTATCCTCGTACATCTCTAATGCACCCTCTACCGTATAATTTATTAAGACAACTTGAGTAGTACTTTTCTGGTTGTCAAATGATTTTGCTCGCAAAACGGCTACGCGAACAGGAACAAGTATTGGTATGAGTGCCATTTTATACGTCACACTTTCGTCCTTTTGTCAAGTAATAATAATAATGTTCACGAGCTATCAAGGTGAATTGTCCTTTGCAAGGTAAATGGTGAGTGTCTAGTGAACGAGGAGAAACGAAATAAAAATGTCAGCATCACAGCGATATTATGTAGGGACGTTTGGTATATCAATTAACGATGAATAGTTGTGTTGAATGTCAGCTGAATAATTACTTCAAGCTGGTAGAGCAAAAATAGCAGACATTTTTTAAAGAAGTGTACGGAATTCGGCCCTATTTAGTGCTAATTTCATACAGTCGAAAAAAATTTATTACACTTTACCACAGACGAAATATTAATTATAATGTTTATCTGTGACTTTACTTTTCAAAGTTACGGTAGTGTCTCTCAGCTTAAGCTGGTAGACTTTCAAAAGTACATTTTTTTGTCACTAAATGCTTGTTCGGACTATGCGAGTCTTTAGTCAAGTCAAGCCAGTAATTTCGTTACTAAAATACTGGCTACTCTCAAAAAAAGCGTTTGCACAGTCGTGTCAAGTAGGCAAGTAAATTGTGTTTTAAAAGATGAGCATGCCGCATAGAGCGCAGCCCGAGGCAGGCACTCACGAACATTTGAAAATAGAAGATTTATTGTAAACAAACACGGGTTCAATATCTCCCTCTCATTCCCATGTTCCGACCGCCCGACAAATATCCGAAGCAAGGTCGTTTCGCGGTTTTAGCTCCACGATTGCATGACCATTAGAAAAACTATCAGACAACAGACACATGGCTATTGGCCGCAGGCAATTTTCTCGCAATTATTGTCCGCTTTTTCCTTTAGTTCAGCCAACCGTCCCTCGTAAAATTTATTCAACTTGTCCGGGATGGGGGGCAAAGACCTTTTCCATAGTCCTCCGCGTGCGCGCCCCCTGGTAACGGCAGTGTATCAATTCGCTGACGGCCAATGTCTTAGCGATAAGACAGTTTAGAGAAGGCAGATAGCTGTAGCCTGAATGGCTGACGAACACCTAAGCGTCTCAGGTTTAGTAGGATGGAATGACTCGCGTAGTTGGACCTGCTACATAGTTGTGTGGGCTCCAGCACGTTTATTAAACCATCTGAAGCAGCTATCTCCGAGGCCATCCCCTGAATGGGGTTAAGCGACGTGCTGACAACTCGTCCTTGTAAAAATCCACTCCATGTCAAGAAACCTGGAACAAAAGCCTCGGATTGGACGGATCAACAACGACGACCACGCAAATGAATAAAGGGTTATTCTTTCGGATCCTGGAATGTACGCTCTCTGAACAAACCGGGGGCCGAGAAGGCCCTCCTTCAACAGGTCGAAAAGTACAAACTGAGCATCACTGCAGTCCAGGAAACAAATTGGCTTGGCAGCGAGATTAATGACAAGAAATCGCACACAATTTTTACAAGTGGCAAACCATCGGGCCGCAAGGAGTTTGGAGTAGCATTTATAGTGAACAATCGCCTCAAACCGCATATTACTGACTTCAAACCCATAAATGAACGGCTGTGTGCGATTCGCATCAAGACTCGATTCTTCAATCTCTGGCTCATCAATGTGCACGCCCCCACTGAAGTTAAAGAAGACGCAGTAAAAGACGAGTTCTACGCCCGCCTTGAAACTCTCTTCGACTCACTTCCAACAAACGACGTCAAATTGCTGCTGGGAGACTTTAACGCGAAAGTCGGAAATGAAAGTTGGCACCGGGGGACCACTGGAGGCCACAGCCTCCATGAAGAATATAACGATAACGGCCAGCGACTTATCGACTTTGCCTGCAGCAGGAATCTAGTCGTAAGCTCTACGTGCTTCCCGCATCGACGCATTCACAAGCAGACCTGGAAGTCTCCAGACGCACATACCGTCAACCAAATTGACCACGTCCTCATTTGCAGGAGATGGGCGTCTAGTGTCATGGATGTCCGCTCCTATCGAGGAGCAAACTGCGACTCAGATCATCACTTGGTGAAGACGACCTACAGGTGTAGAATTTCCTCAGTACACCAATCAAGAATCAGCCCTCCCAAAATCTTTGCGGTTGATAAGCTTTTGAGTGATGCTACAGCGGTGGCGTATACTACCGCCCTTGAGGAAAAACTATCACCTATGCTACACAACATCAGCAACACAGGCGTCCATGGGTTCTGGGAAGAACTCAAGGGTACCATCAAGGATGTCGCAGAGAAAGTCGTGGGATATAAAGCCCGGCGAGCGCGAAATGACTGGTTCGACGAAGAATGCAAAGACTCACTTGACGCGAAAAACGAGGCCTACAGACAATGGATTCAACGAGGAACCAGAGCCAGAAGAGAAAAATATGACGAGCTATGGCGAATATCGAATAGAATAATTAGACGTAAGAAACGTAAATACTTTGACGAGCAGTTGCTGAACATAAACGAAAACTTAGCTAATAGGAACACCAGACAAGCGTACAAACTAGTAAATACAATTAAGAACGGCTACCAACCCAGGACTAGCCTTTGTAAGGACAAGGATGGAAACATCATCAGCGACACCGATGGTATTGGCAAGCGATGGGCCTCATATTTTGAAGAGCTTCTAAACCGACCATCTAACATCCCCACACAGGAAGCTCCCGACGATATTGTTGATCTAGGCCCACGCATTCAGCCCCCGACAGTAGAGGAAGTTGATCTCGCGTTGCGGTCACTAAAACGAAATAAAGCGCCGGGCGCTGACGAGATTCCAGCTGAACTGCTAAAATTCGGTGGAACGAGTCTAGTTAATGCCATACATCAATTACTCCTGCGAGTATGGGAGATCGAGGAGTTCCCAGACGATTGGCGCAGAAGCATCATCTGTCCAATTCATAAAAAGGGAGGTAAACTGCGGTGTGAGAACTACAGGGGCATCTCACTAGTTTGTACGTCCTATAAAATTTTGACGAAAATTCTGGAAAATAGAATAAAACCGTACGCAGAACGAGTCATTGTTGAATATCAAAGCGGTTTCAGACCTAGGCGCTCCACAACCGATCAGCTCTTCTCAGTCAAACTGATACTCCAGAGGTGCTGGGAATACAACGTAAACGTATACCAAATCTTTGTCGACTTCAAGCAGGCATACGACAGTATCGATCGTGGAGTACTGTACAACATCATGCTGCAATTTGGTATACCGGCCAAATTAGTGCGACTGACAAAGATGACGATGACCAACTCCGTCTCACAAGTCAGGATCCAGAATAGACTTACTGATCTATTTGAAACACGCACAGGTTTGAAACAGGGCGATGGACTGGCACCGATGCTCTTCAACCTAGCACTGGAATACGTTATTCGGGCCATGAATATGGACAACAGCAAGACGCTACTCATCAAGTCGACACAATTAGCAGCGTACGCCGATGACATCAACATCATGTCCCGAAGATTGGCTGACGCAGAAGAACTTATGCATACGCTCGATACCGCTGCAAAGGAAGTTGGATTACGTATTAACGAGGGTAAAACTAAAATAATGATGCAATCGGTGACAAGGACACCTGCACAACCAAGCATCAACGTGGGGGACCTCAACATCGAGTTCGTGAACAACTTCATTTACCTGGGTTGCAACCTGTCAAGGGACGCCAACGAAGCTGACGAAATCAAGCGACGGATACAGTTAGCTAATAAGACTTTTTTCTCGGTTCTCCCCATAATGAAATCGATGCATGTGCACAGAAACACGAAGCTCCGCGTGTACAAAACCATTATACGACCAGTGCTATGCTATGGCTGCGAAGCATGGACCCTAACTCAAGCCTCCGAAAACATGCTAGACACTTTCGAACGTAAGGTTCTACGGCGAATTTTCGGGGCTGTTTGCGATCGAGATGGATGGCGCATCCGGTACAACCATGAGTTGTATGAAATGTACGATGAGCTGCAAGTCTCGAAAATCGTCAAACTACAACGACTTCAATGGGCAGGGCATGTACAAAGAATGGACGACGATCGCATGCCTAAGAGAGTAATGAATGCAGAACGAGTCGACGGAGCGAGACTGCGAGGACGACCGAGATCTCGTTGGGAGAGCTCAGTAGGTGTGGACGCCGCGCAGCTGCTGGGCCTCCAAAACTGGAGGACGCGGTCACGTGACCGAGATAATTGGAGGACAATGATCCAGGCGGCCAAGGCCCGACGTCGGGCTGTCGCGCCACGATGATGATGATGATGTCCGGGATGGATCGCGCCCAATTGTCAGAAAGTTCAACCGGAATTGCACCGGAGACAACTAAAGGTCGGTCTTCATTGGCATTGGACTCCAGTTCTGGCAACCTCGGGTTCACATCAGGGTTAATATCAGTCATTTTATGGAAATCATCGTCCTAACTTGTCGTTTCTTCGCTCCAGCGAGCGATTGCTCCTTATACTGTGAATTATGGATCTTTTGTATCAAATATATGATTATAAGATTGAAGGGGTTAAAATATTCGGATTTGAAGATAAATCAAATTTTAATTATTTTGTGGTATCAAACAAACAATTCTTAAAGAATCATATGACCATTCCAGTTAGGCCTATAGATATTGAGACGTCACAACAGTGGCTTGGCGAAGTGTGAACCAAAATATGCGTGGCTATTTTGCGTATCGGATTCGGTGCTGAAAATGTCGTTAGTCTGTATTTCGCCTAAAACTGATCTGTCGTTTTGCATGAAAATGGTTTGACATCCGGTGAATTGAAAGCGGCTAATGATCTCTTTTCATGCCAACATCGGCTCCTCTCTTATTTCGCATGTCCAGACGGCAACTTTTGAATCTTTTGCTAATGGCAAGGTGATTGATTTTGTGTTCTGTGCCGATCAACAGAGGACCAACTAATTTTGTGGCAGTCCTTATGCTCGAACATGGTACCACCGAGAGACGGTGGAAGTTGCAGAACTCTGCAAATCCCACTTTCGCATTCAGATCTCCCATAACCATTACAATGTCCCATTTGGGCGTACTGCTTTGGGCAGCATTAAGTGTTTTGATTTGAAACAATATTTTTCCTGAAACGAAATTGAAAACTTGTCACAAGCTCTAGGAACCAATGTCAATTACTTACTATACATTATTACATGAATTCTTAATTAAAAAATAAGAATAACTCATTAATGTTTTTTATTTCTTTTCAGATCGCAGTTTTCTGGTGGCGAATGCACAATCAGAAACCTTCCACATAATATGGTGTTCGGATGGTTTTTGTAAAATGACTGGTTTTACACGTGCTGATGTTATGCAACGTTCTAGTTGCACTGAATTTCTTCATGGACCAATGACATCACAAACGGCTGTGAATCAAATTAGGGAGGCATTAAACAAAGGACTTGAAAAACATTTTGAAATACTCTACTATCGTAAAGACGGTAAGTTTTGATATAGATAATGTTATCCTTACTGAGCTATTGGTAGATATAATATTTAGAATGAACGTGCATGTAATCGATTAGTAAGGCCCAAGAGTCCGAAGGGCTGACCATAATCTTCACGTGAACACCTTTGTATCCTTTGTAAAATTCCGGTCAGAAAAGGCACAAAGTAATCAAAATTATATTATGACACCAAGATCCCTTTGAACAAAACAGGGTATAAGAACTTGATAAATAAGGTGAGAATTACAACATTCCAGTGGAAACCTCTTTTTTATTGCGATCTGGGAATATGGGGTATGAAGTGTTTTATTTGCCCTAACTCCCAAGTGACGTTTTGTTAGCAAAAACTGGTATTCGGACGATGCATGTTGCTAGCATGCACGTCATGACATGTAGAGCACATCATTTTCTAAACCCTATTACGGGGTGTTGTTGATGTGGTCGTGAGTGGTCAGTTAATCTCGCTGGAACTACATTCCTGAGTCAGCTGTCAGACAGCGAGAAAAATAAAAATTTGAATATGCTTCGAGGAGGATTCGAATTCGCGATCTCTCGCTTGATAGACCGAGGTTTTTTTATTGTAGTACAACCTACAATTGTTCCGAAATCAATCCGCCCTCTTCTTCAATGCTGCCAGTTATTTAATGAAAAATAAGAAAATGAATGGGCATTAATATCAATCATTATCGTATCGACTATCCACTTAATTATCATTTCAATGCTAATCCACGTGCTTTGGAAGTAACAAAATAGATTGAGCAGGTTCATTACGTATCTACAAAATATACATTTGCAGCAGTCAAACGGAAAATATATAATTTAATGGCAACATTCGCGCAACGCGTAAACTTGTTACATTTACATAGAACTGTGTACTTAAAACACAAAATGTGAAAAGTATCATGGTAATGTTCGTCCTGATGATTGCTGATGTGAATCTAGACTCGAATAGGATAACGTTTTATCTAGCATTAGAAATGTATCTGTGTATGTTAATATGTATGTTCGTATCTAGTACGTCCATCATCATCGTTAGTATATGAGTGCTTTGTCGACATCATCAACGCTTTCATTAAAACTTTGGTAGTACGTATAATATCAGTCACGATAGGTTTCACTTAATTTAGTGCGAGCATATGCGGAATTTAAGCATGGACGCCTCCAGGAAGGCTTGGTAGGGATCCATCAATCATGCAGTACTATAGTATGATTTCGGAGAATTTTGTAAAGTTGTAAGTTAATCTGACAATTAATTAATGACTAAAATATTGCAAGCACGATTTCATTTGCAGATGTATTGCACTATACATTTCCATATGAAAGTATTCTGGTCATATTGTTCATTAATTAATTAAATAATTAGGGAATGTTGATTTAATGAATTTCCTAAATTATAGCATTTCCAGTTAAAGTACCTATATTCCCAAGGCAAATAAATAAATTTCCGAGTCAAATGAAAAGTAGATTTTCAAATGAAATAAATTCGTTTGTGAATCAAATAAATGAAATTTTGAATTAGGCCAGTAAAATTAAGCCAATTTTGGGGCTTTTTAATAATAATTAGGGAAAGATTAGGAAATAATTTTAATCCCTTCTATAGAAACTGAACACATGGAAACTGAGTTTGCACGGTCGTAGAAAGTGAGCTTAACTTTTAGAGGGCGAAATTTGAGCCATTTTTTAAATCTTATCATTATAACTCCTAAACGGTGCCTCGAATCGAAAAAGCTTGCAAGAGTAAATTAAAGACCGTTAAATTCTGCGTTCAATGCACTCCTCAAAGTTCAAATTCGGTTCGGTGGCATAGTCAAAATTAATAGTCAAAAAATTACAAACTTCTAGGCTTCGGAGAAAAATCACACTTTATCTTTATCAATTAACGTTCTTTAATTTACTCCTGCAAGCTTTTGCGATCCGAGGCACCGTTTAGGAGTTATAATGATAAGATTAAAAAGGGCTTAAATTTCTCGGATTTTCGCAGTCTAAAAGTTAAGCTCACCTTCTACGACCGTGCAAACTCAGTTTCTATGTATTCAGTATCTATAGAAGGGATTAAAATTATTTCCAGATCTTTCCCTAATTATTATTAATAAAATTTAATTTTACTGGCCTAAATTGAGTAAATAAGTTTACAAATTAAATAAAGAAATTGTCGAACCAAATGTTCAAGTGGCTGCCTCGGCTGGCTTCGCAGTAGGGCATTCTGTCATTAACGCAGCCTCCGAGATGAAAATGCGCCTCGTCAGAAAAGATGATTTTTCGCCCAAAATCGTTGTCGAATTCAAGCTGCTCTAAGGCCCAAACTGCGAAACGACAACGAAGTGGATGGTCGGGCGCCTTCAATTGCTGAGTCAATTGGGCCTTGTAAGCGAATAATCCGAGATCTTTGAGCAGAATTCTCCTGCGTGCGTGAAATGTTGAACTGTTGAGATCGATGGCGAGTTGATGTTCGCGGAGTGAGTCTCACACTCTCGGCTACAGCAGCCACATTCTTGTCTGCGCGCACCGTACGACGACGGGGACCATGAATGTTATCCACTAGCATGCCAGTCTCACGAACTTTTTGCACAAACTTGCGTACAGCAGGCGCGGTGGGTGCTTCATTTCGGCCGAAACTTCTTTTCAAAAAACGCACTGTTTGGGCTACACAGCACTCACTTTGGAAATAAGTTTTGAAATGGGCTGATGATGTTGCCGACGGAAGCACTCGCGGTCCTTATGCACATTTGCACAAAAACGGCTGCGACTGCTTCTGCCGGCAATGTAATTGGTCCATAATGGGCTCACTTGGTGGTTGTCCACGCTAAGCAAATGAGCGCCATTTTCGACTTGAACGAAGACGTCATCCGATAATTTCGAATAACGGAATTATCGGATGATGTCGTCGGTCTGGCCAATGAAAAGCGTCCATTTGTCAGGCTGACAACAAAGTCAAGCACGAGAGCGGAACAACGGAACCGGTCAGGGGGTCATTCTGGATCTGACCACGAAGGCGGTTCGTCATAACTTTTCCCATATTGCAAGTGTCGTGTGGTCTGCTTGTAGCACTTTGCGGAAGTTTCGGTATATGTAATTTGCGCTTGATTCACAGTTCGGGAAATTGATTGCGACGCGCGGAATCCACAATTATTGAGTTAGTTTTGCCCCTATTAAAAGTTAATGTATTGTTTTGAGGTAAAAGTCACTGTAGTGCCTCTCCCGCTTGCGCAAGTTCCATCTTCGGTGTTCGCTCCCTTCGGAAAGTGAGGTTTTCCTTGCGTATTTTGCGGAAATCTCCACGTGAAGTGTTTTCCTTTATCATTTGGTGCTGAGGTGTTGCTGTTTTCGTCTTGGAATTTCCCAATTGGATTAGTGGGTCACATAGAAGGCGCGAGTTGACAGGCAGCTGTTGCTCGTAAGACATACGACGTCACAATCTGGTATATGGGAAAAGGCATTCCGCTGACTATTCGTATTCCGAGGTGTATGGCTATTTCGCTGGAATGACTGCGCTCATCCATATGGAGTTTCACCTAGACAGGGCGGAACAACCACGGGGCGCCGAAACATTAGGCCCATCGTCGAGGGAGCAGCAGAGGGTGCTCCGCCACGAGCGTGGGGCACCGTGGTAACTTGAGTATTGCAAATTTAGTGTTTGAAATGGTGAGGAAATAAGCCGGAGGGGAACGGTAACATGGTCGGGTACAGTGAGTGAAGTGGTGTGCAACAGCGGCGCAAAGATGGGCGGCATCCCCGTTTCCGTCCTTGCCATCGATGACATGGGTCATCCGTGCCAAGGAGGGAAACGAAGGATGATTTGCGTTCCCACTTCCGTGCTTGGTAGTGATGACATGGGTCATCGGTGCCAGGGATGGAAGTGTCAACGTGCCCATCTTTCCACTCCCAGTTCATACATATCTATAAAAACCGGACACAACACAAGAAGGGCGGCATCCCCGTTTCCGTCCTTGACATCGATGACATGGGGCATCAATGCCCAGGAGGGAAACGGATGATGATTTGCGTTCCCACTTCCATCTTTGACACTGATGACATGGGTTATTAGTGCCAAGGATGGAAGCGAAGACGTGCCCATCTTTCCAAACTCCAAGTTTCGACATTTCTCCAACACCAGTACAACTCTCCCACACCCCGATGTCGTAGTGTACTAAAGAAATGGCTGGCAACGCCATCCTCCAATTGCCATTATACGTCACGCCAACTGATCGCTGTCTTGTTGTTTTCAACTTCCATTCAATTTCAAGGCGGATTACATGTAAACTTGACAGATGAGAAAAGTACCGCAAATTGTTGCAGATACATTTCTCCTCTTTCAAATAAACATGCGTTTTTGAAATGGAATGAAAGATGAAGACAACAAAACAGCTGTTCGGTTGCCACTCCGCAGATTGTGTGATGCCAGTTCGATCTGCTAATCCAATACGCGCTAAAAGTTTAATCCGGCACAATTTGGAGAAGGCAAGTACATTTTCGAGTCAAATCCAATCCAGAATGCCGAATATTAAAGTGTTTTCGGGTACATCGCATCCGGACTTGGTGCAACGTATTGTCGACCGATTGGGAATCGATTTGGGCAAGGTGGTTACGAAAAATTCAGCAACTTGGAGACATGTGTCGAAATTGGGGAATCGGTAAGAGGCGAAGATGTCTACATTGTACAATCAGGATCAGGTGAAATCAATGACAATCTTATGGAAATACTGATTATGATCAATGCATGCAAGATAGCATCAGCCTCACGAGTAACAGCTGTTATTCCTTGTTTCCCTTACGCCCGTCAAGACAAAAAAAGACAAGGTAGTCCTTAGCAGCCGTCCGGAAATAAATAGAAAAGAGAGTCGCGCTCCAATTTTGGCTAAATTGGTGGCGAACATGTTATCCATGGCTGGGAGGGCAAGGACGCGCCGGAGCCCACAACATCTAGGGCTCATATAGAGCCGATTAACACCCTAAGGCTCAACGGGCCTGTAGAAGTGAAGAATCTGTCCTGATAGGACGGTATTCCCGTCTTTATTGTATTTTCGGCCTTGTGCCTGTGTGTAGTTTGGCTGTTGCAGCCCTGTGTCCCTGCACGGGACTTCGCGTCTTTTGTTTCTTTTTTTTTTTTGGGAGTTTGACGTTCGTCGTCGCTATTAGGTTTTCTCTTTTTTTTTGTACATTTTTTTTCGATCTTGGTAGTTTATTTTGCGTTTTCTTTTGTGAGTAACGGGCAGACGTGCGATACCTTTTTTTTGTTAATGATGGACGAGGCCGGTGACTGCCGTGCATATCCCACCCCACTACTCCCGACAGCTGAGCTGGTCTGCCAGCGCACGTCACAGGTAGTCCTCCGGAGAGTGGTTCGTTGACACTTGGTGTCCTATAGGCCTTCACGGCCATACCAACCCTCGTCCTCCGATCCCCATTATTACAGTTTTCAATATTTCCCAACGTTGTTCAAGTGTAAAGCGACTTATTTCGTTCTGCGGATACATGATACTGACTTTCTGTCAAGATTTCGAGCTTTCACTGTCAAAAAAAAACCTATGAATTAAAAAGAAACCACTAGATGGCCCACCCATGTGTGTGTGCCTTCGTAGCGGAACACCCCGTATATACACTTGTATAAATATTTTCCTTTACAAATTTGTTTCTTCCTTCCTCATTTATTGTTTCTCAAAGCCTAGGAAATGAACAAAAGTAAACATTTCGGACCTATTCTTCTATATTCGAAGAAATAATAAAAATTTTCTTTCAAACTGTTTGATTGACATAGTAAACTTTTCATTTCAGGAACAAAATTTTTATGTTCAGAAGTGATAGCACCAATCCGTTCAGAGGCTGACGATATATCCTTGTACATATTAAATTTCGAAGATTTAACAAATCCGCCAGAGGAACAACCGCCAATTGAGGAAAGAATTAGTAAATGTATGTCTTTTTTTATTTATCCTGATTTCTCAAATATATCCTCGAATAGAAAAAAAACATCTTTAATATTTTCAATTATATTTTTTTACAGTTGATAGAGCCCGCGCTAGCTTTAGACAGTCATTTAAGTTTGGTAGCTTAAGAGAACGAGGCCTTAGATTAGCTGGATATCTAACACCTCCATCGGATGTAACGCAAGAAGAGGAGGAAGCACACGAAAAGTAAGTGTCAAGTTTTTAAAAATATCAGCAAAAATAAAAACATTCGATTTTTAAATATCTAATGTTTTTATTATCCTGAGTAACTGGATTTCCAGAAACATGTCTCAGGAAAAAAAAACACTCTTAAAGCAAATTGTTTTCAAATTTTCAATTTATTGTCTGCGCTATTCAATAATTTTTACATTATTTTAGTCAAACGACACTTCCAAAAATTGAATCCGGTAAAGTATGGTCACCAATGACAACACCAACACTACGAAGTAAAGAGACTGAAAAAATACGCGATTCCTTACGTTTAGAGGATTTAAAAGTAGTTGTTCCAGACGTGAGTTCCTACTGAAATATGTTCAATCATAATGTAAATTCTATTTAGTAACTATCCCCTAGAAACCCGTTCCAGAAGAAAAGAAACCTGAATTTGTACATACGAAAAGTTTAGATTTCGATAATCAAACGAAAGGTAATCAACCTGTTTCATAAATATGTTTTTAAATTTCAAATTTTTCAGTTACACTGCTAAGAAAGCCGTCATTATATATCAAAAGAAACACGCCCCCATACGCATTCAAGTTTCAATTCATTTTATCAGATTCATCAACCAATTTTCATTCCATACAATTTCATAGGCAACGAACGAACTTCCAAAGCTCGTGAAATCGAAAAAAAACATGCATATACTCGTACATACGCGCGCTCACACATACACACCGCACCTACATATTCGCCGATTCAGTGGGAAAATTGAACTTTTTATTTTTCCCCATAAAATGTGTCCCAACTAAGAAATCCCATTGTTTTCATCATTTAAATCGGCGAATCCTGTACATGAACCATGTCCCCAGTTTTTCCATCAACGATTCATTGTCGAGAGAGCTTTCATTGTTTAATAATTAACATTTATTTTCCTTTCTTTACTAATTTCTGAATATTATTTTTTTTCGGAAAATGAGGATGTTGTTCTAACTCAATTTTTTTTATTTAATTATTTGATGTTAATATTAACGTCTTTTCTTAAATGGCTATAAAAATTATAATTCTGTTGTACGTGTGGAGTTGTTTTATGACTATATGTTGTGTCACCCTAAACACGAACTTACTTTTTGTGCCTTTTTGAAATTTGTGAGTGTTTTCTTTTGTTTCGATTGTGTTTGGCATTTGTTTTCTGTTCGGCATTGTGTGTTCAATGTTACTCACTTGATGGATAGCTTGGATTTACAAAATCAATGCAAACAATAATATATTTTTGGCTGCACTATTCGAGTTTTCTATATAAGCAAACGATTAGCTAGATTTAGTAATACATAGTGATGAAAATGAATAAAAGGAAAAACAAATTTTTAACGGATATGCAGATTAAAAGATACCGAATCGGGTTATAAAATGATACCTATTGGTTTGAGAGTTTCTAGATGTCTGGATTAAAGGCATTGTTCGATGGTAAGTGAAAATTAATACCATATTTTTAATAGATTGGAAATACCATATAAATAATTAAGTAAAATATTTGTGTTTAATTTTATCTATTTTTTGTTATTCTCTTTAGTATCGTCTCCCGGTTGAAACCGATGTTTATGTGCGTATTTAAAAAGAAAGTTGAACATTCATTCAACATTTATCTATAGAGGAGAAATTTAATGTTCGCTTGATCGAGAGCTTCAGATCCTCATTTACTCCAAACTTATGGCATGCTCTCGCAAATTACTCTTTCACACTATGAGAGCAGAAGGAGATTTGATTCGACAGATGATTGTTATGCCAACAGCTGTTCTAAAATTGATTTGAAGCTTGCGAGTATGCCAATACAGTCATTAAATTCTGAATTTTAGTTTTTGGCTCGCGGAAGATGTTGTAACATATTTGAAATTTTAACGAATTTTCGTCCAACGAGTATATTTCGCAATAGTGCGATTATCATTTGAATGAACGAAACAAATACAAACTCAAAGTTTCATTATCATTTCAAAAAGCGAAATGATTGCGGATAAGGAGTCAGTGAGGGAGTTGGCTGCATTGCGCAACGGCTAGCACATTAGCCTTCTGATCACTGTACCCCTTTTTATATTTCTACTGAAGGTAGTAGTCTTTTCGATAAAAGGCGATCTAATCTTTGGACTATGTGCCCACTCAGCTGATAATATAATACCCTTCAAAACTTATAAATATCACCACTCGCTTTAGTGTACCGTAAAATGGAAATGATACAAATTGGAATGATTGTCATGAAAACTTTACGCCGTAATGTGATGTGAACCTTCACCCTAGGGTTAGGCCAACATGAGCTCAAAAAGTACAATACATCCGCTGCTGCATGATTTTTATTGTCGTTCTCGAATTATCTGAAAGTGCGTACCGCGTATTTTTCGAACGCACACTAAGCAGGTGAGCAAGTTGGGATTAAATGACACTCCAGTGAGCATACCCTTTTTTCTGCTTACTAGGGTTAGCATGTTGTGACAACGACTTTCATAGTTCGCAGATGATATCCGTGTCGCGTCATTGGCAGAGGAAGAATGAGTTTTTGTGTACACATACTCAAAAATATTTTAAAGGAAAGTTCGGATGGTTCATGCCGCTCAGAAGGCGCAAAATGCATGACTGAGGGATTGCGTAACCGCTCCACAAACATGTGGGATTTTCGGCACCTTCTGAACGTACCTAATGTACCGACGGATGTTAGACGTCAGGTAACAACGAATGTATTTGGTTTCCATTTAGATTAGACAATCACCGTTATTTGAGAAAAAACGCTTTTAGTTCAGACCGTCAAGAGGAACAGACGTGCGCGATATTTTTCCCGAAATATTAAATATATAAATATAGAATATGTGCACATACAGCCTGGCTTTAGCCACATGTGTTTAAGTCGTGTCTCACCGAAAATATCATATGTGCGTATGTGTTTGTGTTGGGTGCGGCTGCGAAGAACTCCCTTGATGTTTGCATAACAAGGCCTCGGTGAGTCTGCTTCTTTTAGACAATCAACAACCTGTTCGTTTTCTGAGCTTAATGCAAATGTACTAAATTCAGAATAATCACTGTAATAATTGCGACTATAAGTAGCCGTCGACTCAGTCATAAGTAGGAAGTAGGGATAACACTACGGTTAACTGTGATCTTATCATTGCTGCTTGGTTCAACCATTCAGCAACTAAATCCACCCTACCTCCCGTAACGTTGTACGTTTCGCTACTCCCACATGGAAACATGCAAGGATCCACATTTGATTTCTGCAACATTCGTGGAATAAGGGCGAATCATACTGCGGTGCATGCTGATCTGATGTTGCACAATCCAGCAGATATGGCTTTAAGCGAAACCAAAGTTTCTAGTCATTCCGACATAAGCCAATATCACGTCCCAGGCTGAACTAAAATTGCACCAATTTTTGGCTCGGTGGCAGTTGGTTGTAGATAATCAACCGCAATGGTCACATAAGGATTGGTCGTGGTTGTGTTCGATCATATTTGACGAGCTTTCGAAATCAATGAGTATTTCATTGCAACACTATATTGAATATGTTGACGGAATAGTGGAAGACCCAGGAAATGATCTCATGAAAATTCCTTAAATTGGGATAAATTACGTTGTCGTTAGATTTTGCTGGTTAGATGTTGGCATTTAGTAGGGATAAAGTAGATTGCATAATATACGACCGTCAAATATCGAATAGTGCAGTCAATTCATTTTGTTCACTTCTAGCCAATTTTGAAATCTTACCATTCTCCGTTTTACAGGTTAAAGACTGCTTCCAAAAAATCTAATTATCATTTAGGAACATCTCTTTTATTAAACATCCCAAAATTCCTCATGCGTCTCATTTTACATCATTGCGTAACTTTTCTCACCCAAAATTAACTTACATCATACATAAAAAAAAATAATATCGTTTTTCATCATCAATATAAATTATGTGTTAAAATTGTTAAAAACCAACATAAATAAGAAAACACAAAACAAACAAATTCAATTCAAAATTAAAAAAAAATTAAAACTAATTCAATAAAATAATCTAAAACAAAGAAAAAAATTAAAAATATTATTAACAAAACACTTTAGATGAACAACAAAATCTTATACGTGTTACTGAAAATTCGGTGCCATTGCCGAATAATACACGCGGCTTATTACAAATGCGAGCACATACGGTCGATGATTTTATGAAAGGTAAACGTTCTATAATTTTTCTCTAAATTCAGTTTTCTTCTGCCATCATTTCGCATATTTTGCTGGAAGATTCATACGTATTTTACATTTTGTTACGAATTAGTTTTGTTTCAAGAGTTCATGGAATTTCATCTAATCGAATTTGACAGTTTTCTCAGTTTTCTTCACTAATTTTGTACTAAGCAATGAACAAATTAAAAATGAAAAAATATGCAAAAAAAAGAATCTTTTTGAAATTTAGTTGTTACGTAATTGAAGTTAAATTGGTAGACGACATGTTCCCATTTTTGTCTATCCAACGTTTATCTGGAATGCACTTCCTAAAGGCAACTCTAGTGGCGGGAGCAGATCAATCGATCAAATCCTTACTTGCAATGGTTTTGTTTTCGTGCACACTGCTTGGTTCAAAAGTTCCCTCAATTTGATTTGCTTGGTTTATATCGGACCTAAAATTTCTTCTAATCGTGTATACTAAAGCGGTTTTTAAACACAATATCAATCAGCCGCAAGTCCTGCTGTGAGATACTATAATCCACGAAACCTGCTATCAGATCATCTATTCGTTTTCCCGGGCGGCAGGCTTCACAACTTGTCTCGTGACTGGTCTTACTGCGGGTGTGATTAGTCTTGTGTCTAAAACCACTTTAGAACGTTTTTTTTATATCTAATGTAGTTGCTTTTAGATTGATTAAGCTTATTTCATTGTTAGCAAAACATATGTTTTTTTTTTATATGTATGTAAATTCCTGAAGTTTCTGGAGACAAATTTTCCTGCGTGCTTGTTGTATAGTACAAACATATTATGTAGAAATGCTTGCACGCAAGTTGCATGTTTACTGTAAGAATGCTGTTGTAGTTATTATACTGTTTTATTCTATGTACAATATATTGAAAACATATTTCTGTAATTGAGTAAAATAAATATGTATTTGTATATATTCTACTCTGCCTTAACCCCTAGTGGGGAATAGCGCGCCAACCACTCCTGCGCGCCATCGTACTCTGTTCTGAGTAAATGTACACGGATAGTTACATGGGGGAACGATAACTTAGCTATAATTTGCGACTTGACATGTAGTTTCATACAAACCTATGGTTATTGGCACAATAAGGTTCTTAATATTTGTCAACCGTCCTTATTTAAAATGGGGCATTATATTAAGTACATTAGTCTCATGTTTACATGGTTATAAACCCTATTCATTGGCTTACATCTTAATGGTGCCTACCTTCCAACAATCAATAAAGTATCAATCAAGCGCAATTAAACAGAAATTGTCCAGGTGATACAACTTGAAGTGGTAGTTAATTTCAATTGTTGCATTAGCCGCACTTATTTTACTGGACCGAAAAGAACCCTACATAGGGGCGAAACAAGTTGGCGTTCAACCAACTCACTTTTAACTCTGATCCAATAAGATCACAGATGGGACCTGGACTAAAACCGGTCTGTCGTTCTGTACAAAAATGTTCTGAGATCCGCGCGAATTTAAAGCGGCTATTAATACAATTAGTACTGGGTCATTGGATTGCTTGCATAATATGCAATTTGGCCAATCAACTGTAGTACTATATATGCTAAAATATCTAAAAACAATTTAATTATTATGGGGAAACCAGCTACTTTGTCTAAACCCCTAGTGGGGCATAGCGCGTCAACTATTCCTTCGCGCCATCGTACTCTGTTCTGGACAATCGGACAAAACACCCCCCCACGTCTTATCCAAAAACTCACACATATATGTATCACAATTTTCGGCAACAATGCTACCCAGGTCGACGAAATTCTCCACCTTCCCTACAGGCTGCCCCTTTAATAATGATAGCAATAGGCGTAGGATTTGTTTTTCACAACGGCGGACTTAGAACCTTGGCCTTGTTGATGTTAATCTTTAGCCGAACCTTGCTCGCCTCCCTCTCGAGATCTAATGCAATTTCGGATAAATCCATGATTCTGTGGAGAGTAGGCATATTCAAGATGTTGTAGATAAGTTGTACAGGTCAACTGAATTCTGCTGTCTAGTCCGGATAGGGCTGCATGTAACACATCGCCAATCACTATGCAGAATAGCATCGGTGAGAGGATGCACCCCTGCCGAACTCCACTTCGAATCTCAAAGTCCCGTGACACATTACACCATGGCTCAATTTAAATGGGTTTTTACCCCCCGGGCATTGATGTCTCGTCAAGGTGATTCTTTCTTTCTCCATGAGGATTGTCTAATTGAATACGCTCCCCCTTGTATTTTTCAATAGTTGGCACCTCTGATAGCGTTAGTTGGCAAAAATCACATTTTGGCGCATACACACTGATTTTGATAAATACGAAAAATGATAGAAAACACAAATCCGAGCACAAATAGTTGATAATTTCAAGGGGTTCGAGTCACGTCCCCATCTTGTGTTGCATCACCCCCTTGTGGCGTGCAACGTTACAATAAGCCACAACCTTTCCCCGACTTGTCGCAGGTATGCGGCTCACTAGGCAGAAAGTACATTTTTATGAGAAGAAGTTTTTCAAATGTTTTCCAAAATATGTCATATCATTTAATCCATCAGTCATAACTGCGCTTAGTACTTCTCGACCCCACATTGGGCGCTCAATAATATTCTAGTAAAAATAATTGTGTAAATCGCTTAATTTATAAATCTCATGCAGTCAGTAGAATTCTCCTTTTTTTTAAATTAAAAATCAACATGAACTACAATTTTTTTTGCGAGTTCGCGTCTTCCATTAATCATCATTTACTTTACGTTGAAAAGCTTTCGTGTCCCAAGTGAATTTGGTTTTCAGATATTTAGGTGAAAAAATCAAAACGAAATGAGCCAAAATATGCATTATAGCTCTCAAGCTTGGAGACGAAAATTAAAGAAAAATTACCATACTTCTCTGTCTCGTCTCGACGGACGCTTTATACTATGTACTGAGTGTCATTCGTCGTGTTTTTTTTGCTTCTTACCATAAAAACGCAAATTTATTGAACCCGTCAAAGATACACAAACACTTTTTGCTTTTGTGTTTAGAGAATAACGTTTCCTTTTGTCTTATCGTAGGATATACTGCCGAGCACATTGACGAAAGACGCGATAATAATCGTAAGTGAAAATTCTGATTATGTTTTTTCCGGAAAGTGTAGCAACAAAAGAGCTTTAATACGAGTAATTCATAGATTTATAATATTGATGTATCTTGTGCGCGAAGTGCTAAGGCGTATAATAGAAATGCGTAATTATTTTGATGTTGTGTGTCAGTTTTTTCGTTAAAGTTGTGTCTATTCATAAAATTTAGCTGAATTTAAGCTAACATTGCTTTGAATGTTGTATCTGTGACATTTCGTGTAAATTATATATTAGCAAAATTGCTATCTCCTACTGTTATAGAAAATCGACTGGTTCCGTGTGATATGATGATGACTTTAGACAATGTGCTAGATTGAGCGTGTTTTTACAGAGCAGATCAACACCATACAGTTACACCAAAGAGGATTGATAATTCTACAAGAGTTATCACTCCATAGAACATTCCCCTCTACCAAGAGATTTGTATGTATTGACAAATTGTATAGACTTCACAAGAAAGCTTCCTCCATACAACTTGTATGTATTGATTCTCTTGTGTATCTATACGGTGTAGTTTATACTATGTTTATACAATTTGTCAATACATACAAATCTCCTGGCAGAGGCGAAACTTCTATGGAGTGATAACTCTTGTGGAATCTATACTATTTGGTTACACTAACAATTTGATCTGACCAGCTCTGGATAGAAGGTTAGTGCAGGAATTCTACTTCGTTGTGTAGTTCTGCGTTTTGAATTACAGGTAGCGCAGGAGTCAAAGTTTTCGAGTGTTGCTGCCAACTTCATTATACAATAAATGAAGTGTCAGATTGCATATAACCGTACAACCAACTTTGTTGGCGTTTTTTTTTCAAAACCAAACGCTATCGGTGCGCTTCTATAAAATCCTAAAAGATTTGTGTGTTTCGAGAAAAATCGTCAGTATAACCATGAGAGAGACTAATTGTGGCAGGAACAATTGCCAATAAGAACTTATCCTCGATAATATTTCTCTGTCCAGTTTTTTTTTGGCGCTTGTCCTGCTCTGATCTGCTCTGCACAAAAAGAACCCGCCTAGCAGTGGCGTAACTATAGGGTGGCAGGGCTGGCAAAATGCCACGGGCCTCGACCCGATGGGGGCCCCGGTCCGAGAGGCCGCGAGCTCAGAAGTTACCCAACATTTTTAACAAAACTTAATAAAAATTATAAATTTTACATAAGTACTTAAAATTAATTAAAGATAGACACACTAAAGACCATATACAAATTCAAATAAATTATTAAGATTTAAACGGATTCATAAGAAAAGGATTTCGGGCAATTTTAGAACGCATCCATTGGTTGTTTCATTTGGTGGCGCGAGCTAGTGATGCTCGGAAAATTTCCGCATTTTGTTAACCAAGGAAGTACTTTTTTTCGTGGTGCTGGCGGGCTAGCAACGCACGATGTTAGCGGAATCCCGGGTTTCTATTTGTTATGTACGGAGCATTGATATACGAGAGAAGGATAGAGTGAAGTACCATCGGCTGTCTCGGCTTTTACGCCATTGGCGAAAATGACGAACTTTGCGAAGATGAGCGTCTCCAAGATCCGGAAAGTTTGTTCAAAATGAACATATTTTATCGAGTATTGGACATCATTATTAATCAACTGAAATTGCGTTTCCTTTCAATGAATGAAGTTGTTTCCAATTTCTGTGTTTTGCAACCTGGAACTTTGCAAAATTTAAATGACACTGAACTATTAAAAAAAGCTCTAGAATTTGTTGATATATATAAAAAAGACATATTTGAATCTTTTGCCAGGGAAATTCTCAGTTTTCGGTCCACCTTTAGAGACGAAATAGAAAAGTTTACGTGTATTAGAGAACTTGCTGATTCATTAATAATAAAGAATTATTTTATATCGTGCAGCTTTCCTGAAGTATGTACTGCACTAATGTTGTTTGTTACAATTCCTGTGACTAAAGCTAGTGCTGAAAGATCATTTTCGAAACTAAAATTAATAAAAACCTATTTAAGAAACTCTATGGGACAAGACAGGCTACGTAACTTGGCTATTCTGTCTATTGAAAATTCTATGGCCCGATCTTTAAACTTTGATGATGTTACTGATACTTTTGCGGAACAGAAAGCTCGGAGAAAAGAATTTTATTAATAAATACCTTGTTAATATTGAATTGTTATTTCATTAAAATGATGTAAATTATGTAATACCTATGTTTTGAAAGTAAAATTTATTAGAAATTTAACTAAAATGCACACAATATTATTGTAGTAATACTGTTGGGTAAATACTTAAGTGATTTATTAAAATTAAATTACAACGTGACGATTTTTACTGGGAGGGCCCCATCCATTGAATTTGCCACGGGCCCCAGATGGTATAGTTACGCCACTGCCGCCTAGTGTAGTATAAACTACGAGTATAAACAGATTCGTTGTCAAATAGCTTGAATGTAGAGTACAAACATCTGAGCGCAGTGAAATTGGTTTACACAATGTCAGAGGTTTAGGTTGGAACACTTTTTGCGAAAAATATCATCGATTATAGTGACGATTTATAAAATGGTCATTATATCTTGTAGGGCATTCAAATTATTATTGATGATCTCCAAAAATGCATTCAATGTGGTTCATTTTAGAGTGTGCGTAATAAATAGAATTTTCGGTTTTGTTCGATATTAATTTTATTTGTTAGTCCAGTCATGAGGTTGTTTGCGTAAAACACATTGTGGTGTAGTATTGATTTTTTTTGATATGCATATAAACTCACCACCGATTTCCTTGAAATTTTAGTATGTTATAGAGTCCAGCTGATCAAGAATATATATAATGTTGGGTGCAGAAAGCATATCTTCACGTAGTTTTCGAGCTTGAAAAAATTTAAACGATGCAATGTGTCGTAGATAAGTTGCACCCGGAGCGAGCGTTCATGTTTTGTGCTCTACTGAGGGTTGCGTTACCTTAAGCGCGGAGCTCACACAAGAGATTGTTGATTCACAATAGTCCCCGCTCGTTTTACACTTAAGGGATCATAGCCCTTAGTGTCGCACAAACATGAACAAGTCTTTCGCTGGCTCCAGGTGTAACAGGAATAATTATAGTGTGTACTTTTATGACGTTCGAAATGAGGTAGCTCCGTTGTAAACTTCGCTTTACGTATGTCTAGTTTATACGTAATAAGTGCGTCTTTCGTTCCCCTGGTACTCTCGGCAAATTATAGTTTAAGGATTCATGCAAGGCACTCTCGGAGTTTTTTTTTAGAAATCGGGAGAGACTAATAGCATAAATGCACCAGAGACCTAAATCTAGACAGATTTGCTAATCCCGAAACATATGCACAACATCCCCCTGCTTCTTCACCTCCTTCTTTCCTTTTTTCCTTCTTCTTCTTCTGTCATCAAGATTTAATTGACAGTTGTGCTATCGTCCCCAGGTTCAGGAAGACTATGGAGTGGTGGTCTCCGTGTACATGCACGTACGTGTGCTTTCCCGAATTTCATAACAAAGAACTATCATATGATCACTTCTTCTTCCTTTTTCTACGTTTCACTAGAAATATATCGCATACACTGCGGCGGCGAAATGTGGTGAAATACAAATTCAGGCGAAAGTAAGAGATTTAAGAAAGATTTGTTTTAAATCTTGTTCCAAATCTAGATTTGGAAATCTTAATCTAGGAGATTTGGAGGTAGATTTGGTCAAATCTCGAGATTTATCCAAATCTCCCGCAATTAGCCAAAAAGCTTAAATTTTCAAAAATCTCCGTTGGTGTAGGGGGTCTGGACCTGTAGTCGCGAGGAAATCAATTATCTTCCATTAGTTTTCGTTGTTTAATGGTGCAAGGTATAATATACCATTTTGTGGTCTAATGTGTGGTGCTTGTATAGGTATATCATTTTCTATGAAATTTAGTGTGCTTTAATTCGCTGTAATTCGAGTGGACCGTGACGGAGCTGACTGTATTATCTCCGCTCCATAAGATGCTGTATGGTTCAGATCGCAGTTAGTGTGTCGTTGCGACGACTTGTCGGTAGTGCATTGCCAGCCTCAAGTACTTTAGTACTCTGTTCACGTAAAAGAAAAACGCTCGTAACATTTCAAAAAAAGTCCTTCAAATTAATTTTAAGCACACACAGGATTGACTGATCATGATACCCTGTTCAAATGTACTGTGCGCCCATATGCTAGAGCCGGGTATGCGCTAGTGAGTAACATGCCTAATCTGAAGGTCTCACATTGGGCGCCATTTAAAATATATAATTAACATTTGTAACATAAACTGACCTCTAATACGCCCTGACCTATAAGTACGTTCATGTTTTATTTAATTTAAATTTAATTTATTTAATTACTCCGATTACATTTCAGATTTATGTCCATTCAATAAATATCAATTAATATATCATTGTATCTGACACCTGCAATAATAGAAAAGCTTTTCATATGGAAATAGCACATGTTGTGCGTATTTAAACATTTCAAACAAAGTATCACGCTAGCTGTCTCAGCGAGACATACACGAGACAGCCAATTAAATTTCATGCAATAATCGCTGGATATTGTTTACAAACTTATATTTAATGCTAATTTTAGAAAAATTTTCATCGAATCAAAGGAAACATTAAAGAACCGTTATTTCAACATTGTGATGGATGACCCCTGCAAGTTCTTCCATTGAATTTGTTTTTATATTTTACCAATCAATCCGGCTATATCTGTACAGTACAACAATGTAATGCAATTATGCTTTCAAATATTTATGTATATGTGATGTGAAATTAAATATGAAAATGACGGGATTTTACAAATTGTTCATACTAGGTTTCGTCGGGGTTACATCATGTTCTGTAACATCCAAGGAACACGGAAATTTTTCTAGACAATACTTGTGTATGACATGTGTATTTCTTGCAGCCGGTATAGAGCTGATTTTATTGCTCTTGTATGTTTTTTATGTGTAAGCTTGCATTTAACGCACTTAGCTCTAATTACCTGTTGGAATATAATCCTATTATAACGAATACTGTTACATCAAACTGACTATAGTCGAAGACGAATGACATGAAAACGACCAGTTGTTTGCATGCTTTCATTGTTTTAATAATATCGCCATCGAATGTACTCGTAGATGTAAGTTTGAAGTGTCCACTGTCGGTTGGAGGGATAAAAGGCAACTTTTCAACCAGCTATTAGGCTTTGGAGCTAAATCGCTAATAAGTAATTATTTTGGATTAATTTGAACTTTTTTTTTAACTCGTAGATATTTGCATGCCATTTCATACCTATGTTATGCTATAAAACGCTTCACTTAACTCTGTATCGAATCTAGACGTATTTTGAAATATTCCAATCAAATGGTAAATGCTATTTTCGATTTTGTTACTATAATTTTTTTTCCTGTCAATATTTTAATTTGTGTCACCTTTTCGTTTAAAGTCATTTACATTAATAATTAAGAATCATATAACTTTTCACCGTATACCTCAATATCTAATTATTGTAAACATACATTTTCAGGTTCCACTGGTCAAACGTCCAGACAATTTTTTCCATACGTATCCTCCGAAAGTGATTTACAACGTTACAAAGCTATTTCATTCCGTCAAAATTCATGTGCTAACGAACAACATCAACGAACAGCTAGTTCATCACTGTCAAATGTGCCTTCAGATTTAAAATCAGATAAAGTTAGGGTAAGAGAAATTCTATGTTTATTTATTTTATATATTTATGTGCATAACTATTCACTGATTTTGATGTGCATGTTTTGCAATGCATATTTTGAGTATATATTTTGTCTATAGAAACTCCCTTTTTATATAAGTTTTTTTCTAAGTGTTAGATTTTGAAAATAATTTTAAAGAGTTGTTTACAACATATGTATTTTGTGTCTCAGAGATCTCTGTTTGATGTTCTAGAAAATTTGTTTAATATTATTTTAGAGAATACCCTTATTGTATGTAATTGATCGTAATACGTCAACATTAGCTTACTCCTCAACATAGTACTTCAGGCGGTACGACGCGACTTGGAAAGTGACTTCAGAGTGCATGCCAAGCCCTGTCTTAAATTATTTTAGAAATCGATAAAGACTTATGGCCTGGTTACACAATACGAGTTGCTGACCTGACAGTGGACAACTACTGCACCTGTGTACTCGCATGATAGTAAAATGAAAAAATGTTGTTGTAACTCGGATGCATACTAACCGACTCGCGCATAACAGTAATTCGCATGATGCGGTTACACGGTGCGAGTAGCTGCACTGCAGTACTCGTAACTGACTAAGCCAGCTCGGATGCTAGCTCGCACTGCGTAACCAGCCCATAAGCCAGAAGACTTAAATTCAAATCTGCACCATCTGGAAAATTTTCTAACGGTACTTATGGCGTGTTTTGTCTGGTTTTTGTTTTTTTTTTCGTTATAAAATTGTCTTCAACTTGTTAAACAAACTGTTTAGTTTTAACAAATATATAAAATCTTACAACAGCAATTACTAACAATCTGAAAAAATCTACTTTTAAAACAGTTTTTCGGAAATAAGTCGATAATTGTGCATTTCTGGGTAAAATATTCAAAAAGTTATTTCGTGGTTCACTCGAATTCGAATTCATTCAGAATTCGATGAACCAGGACTGATTTATCTCCAAAAGAATGCGGACAAGTCAGGGATCTTAATTTTATATTTTTATTTTATATTAAAAATTAAATTTGACGTACGTACTTTCATTCGATGGGGCGGTATTGGAATGTTTGCAAAAATAATATTTGTAAAGGAGGGAGGTATATCTTAGCTCCGATCATACTACTCAATTGCCCTAACCCTTTGTGGGGCATAGCGCGTAAACTGTTCCATGTGGCCCAGTTGACGTTTCGTTGGCATAAATTGGTTTCGGAGAATGCAGTTGCCATGGCATTGTTGGTGGAAATCCCGGTGAAATTATAATTTAGAGGTTTCGTGAATCTCGGATTGCTATTTGCACAGATAAATGGATAGCCATTAGTTAACCCTCATCTTACAAGCTCTCGAGGACGTTGAAAGACTACCTACCGTGTATGGCGGCCAAGTCACGGTGTATTGGATAACGGTTCACCGAGGCATTGAATTCGGTTTCTTCATCTTTAAACTTTTAGGAGTTAAAACTATTTTTATTTTTGCATTAGGTCGCCCTCAGCTTGCACACTGGTCTACTAAAAAATGCCAATATTGCAATGATAAAGATCTAGTTAGCTCCTGGCATTTTTTTAGATATAGAGCTAATTGGATGCTACCAGTGTGACATCAATCAGGATACCATTAGCTGAGATGCTACTTTATGATGGATCTGTTCAACGAAACCGAATATTATCTCTGCTAGGAAGCCGTCGATCCCATTAAACGCCTTCTCCGCGGATGATCTGCAGTTGCTTTGGAAAATATACAGGGAGACTCCTCTTACGAGCTATTTCACTAGCTCTTGATGGGTCCACAGATATTACTGATACTGCCCAATTTCTGCCGATTCTTCGACCACTCGAAGAAAAGCCGAGTCTGATGTGGAGGAAAAATTAGCATCCATCAAATACTTTGATACGGCATTGAAAATTTTTCTCTAGAACTCCTAGTTTTCAAAGTAATCAAGAAAAACTGAATAAAGGACTTTGACCCCCTCTTTCCTACACTTCGGGACCCCCTATCATCCCGAACAATTGTGTAAAATTTCAATACTACACGATTTATTTTTTCTATTGTTTTTTTCATTCCTAGCCTGGACTAGTAGATACCGGTAAAATCTTCATTTTTGGCCCGACGGGTACACATTTTCTTGAGGATGAATCGGTCCTGAATAATCGTATCGAGTTAATTTTTTTTTTAATTGTTGGGAATCGAGTGAACTACGAAACCATTCTTTTGTTACTTTACCCGGAAATGTACCATTATCGACTTGTTTTCGGAAAATTGATTTTTTTCAACTTTGGCGCGTTTATAATTTTACAAACTTGTTATAATTAAACTGTCTGTTTGCGGATTACTATTGATGACAATTTTGTAACTAATAATTGAATATTTTACTTTTGATTACGACTGACGTGGGCTTAGATAAGTACCGTTAGAAAATGTTTCAGGTAATTTAAGCCTGTTGGCTAAGCCTCTATCGATTTGTAAAATAATAAGAGATGCAGCCTGGCATGCACTCTTAGTTTACCAATCGCTTGGGGCAAAGGCCAGTTTTGTGGTTGTGACTGAACAGTCATTTCGGGCCTACAAAAAGTTTTAAGCTACCTGTGTAAGTAAGCCGATAATGAAAAACTGGGCTTTAGTAACCACAGTTGCATGTCTTAAATTCGTTGCCTTAGAATGGACGGTTGACTTCTCTGCACAATAGTTTAGTCAAATTAAAGTTTCTGTTAAAATTAAATTTTAAAGTTCTTCTATTTCTTTTAAATTGTGTTTGGGGAATACTATACTAAGACTCCCAAAAACTGCGACGGGAACTTTCGGAGAAATCTCAGAAAAAAATGGAAAAAAGATATTTCGAAAACGGCTAAATTTTGTCGAAACTTGCTAAGGTAAAGAGAAATATCATGAAAAATGCGCAAAAGATATTCTCATAGTTTTATCCGTATATTTAATAGCTTTCGAAATAATCTAGTCTTAAAGGCTATTATTAATGTTTAATTTTTTTGCGTTCTAAGAAGTGAAAAAATCCACTTCTTTTAGTGCATTTTCCTCGTTATTGAAAAAATACTGATCTTATTGGAATGAGATTAAAGATGAAACCTAATTTTGTTTTCAACAAATTCACTCCTTATCATTTTCCCCGTGGAATGAGTATATCTTCCGATATTTGGCAAAATACATAGAAAAGCATTGTTTTTTTTTACATTTTAAGAACAAAAAGGAAAAAGTAAAGCATGAATGTTAGCCCTTATTAGATGAGATTATCATAAAAATTGTTTAAGATACGTAAAAATTGGTGATTGCATTTCTTACGCATTTTTTATGAACTTGTGTATCAGAATATTTTCGATTAGGGTTATCCGTTTACGAAATTACAAAGAAAAAAATGATGTTTCTTGTATTCCGATATTATGCCGAAAGTGTAATGTTCCTCGAACACCATTTAAAAAAATAAAAAACAAAATTAAACCTTTAACATGTAGCTCGACTACGTTCGCTTTTTGAACGTATTTTTTACTGAATTATAGCACAATCTAAGCGAAACGAAGGCGAACAAGTATTTTTGAACGAAAAAGCGGGGATCGATTTCTGATGATACGTCATTTTTATGTAATGTCATGCTGCTCCTATTCTTTTTCGCACTGTTTAAACTTCGCTCATTTGGTCTGTACTTTTTTTGTGTTTTGTAAATAGATGATAATAGATATTTTTTCTTTATAAACATAACGTTTTCCACGGATGCATATACATTTTTACATATTCAATTGGAGAGTGACGTTCTGGCGCTTCGGTCTAATCTGGTTATCAATGTCTATCGGTTGTGCCGTCAATTGGCTTGATTTATTGACAGCTGCTTAATTCAGCCGCTTTCACTATTATTGGTCGGGTTCTTAGAAGAACTGATCCCAATCCTGATTCCGTGACCCTATTTATCACTCACAGATAGTAATTACCTTAATCCCTCCAGTGGGCCATGGACCCGTCAACATTTTGCCTTCTTGACGTTTCGTTGGCATAGAATTTCGGATGGTGCAGTTGCTTGAATACATCTCCTATACGTATAACTGTCTTCTATTGACAAGCTTTGGAGTTCTAATATTACTCACAGGTAGTTTTTTATTTTATTAACGCGGGAAAATGAACGACTGAACTCTAGGTTTTTTATTAAAGTAGCGTCCATATCCAGGAAAGTTGATGTGAAGTATTGTATTTCGCTTTCCGTTTCGAAGCGGAACATGTGGTACGAAGTTTAGTAATATACTTCATTCCCAAGATCGTTTTCACAGGTTGATGTTAATTGGGAGGTGAATGGCCAGTATCACGCTTGTCCTACCTATACTTCACTAATTTTTATCAAATGAATGTAGTCATTTGCAGCTGAGTCGTCTACAGGACGACGGGAAGAGCAACTGTTGGAATACTCTCGTAACAGGAATTGGACCTACGACCTCTCGCTTCGTAAATCGACGCTCTACCGATCGAGCTACTGCGGCCTCAGTCCTCTAAGTAGATACTTCAATGCCCAGGGGATCCGCAAGTGTAGGGGAGAGGGGACCATCTTTTTTTTTAGATTTCCTTGAATAATTCGAAAACTATGAGTTTTACAAAAAAAAAAGTTCCGGCATTTCATATATACCACAAAATTGTATATTATAACCTAGTTAGGCCATAAACATAACGGGGCAGTATAAAGTATTACTGTTTTGTGCTCTAGGGTATGATAGGTATATAATTTTGCTGGAAGATGGGCTTTGGTCCTCGCAGGGTTCCGAGCACAGAGGCCGAATGGCCATTGTGCTATAATTCCCATTTTTTGTGGTTGAACTAATAGGTTTTGAAATATTCAAGAAAAACTGAAAAAAAGGACCTTTGCCCCATTTTCCCCTACACTTCCGAACGCATATACCCAGAGGACTATTCCAAACAATTGTTCCAAATTTCCAAATTATACGGTTTTTTTTTAATCACGCGACTGCATAGGTCGGACTAATTTATCCGCTGCGAAATTTAGTTCCAGCGAATCATCGTCTCTAAGCGTGGCATTACACTTTGCGTTTTTCTGCAGGAAGAGCAATCCCGCAAAAAAAAACGCATTGTCGTTCAAGAAGAGAACCCTTTAATTACACATTGCGTCTTTCCGCGGGAAGAGCTTGCGAAAGAAATAAATATATCCCAGTGAAGATATTGATGGTTTTATTTTTGTGGCAATATTGTAGGTAAAAGTCGGGAGGCCGATACAATTTCAGCCAATCCTCAATGGATGCACTGTATGAATTTCGTCACTGGGTGCATGAGTTTCTAGTTTGTCGTTGAACCAAAAAACGGAAGGTGAAATGCGTTCCATATACCACCGTGTGTTCATCTTCTCATTGCGTTTTTTTGCGGGAGAAGTCTTCCCGCTGTCGTTGGACTTGCTGCTGCAAAACGATTCCTGCAAACTGCAGCATTGTCGTTACGCATACGTGTAAAGCGTTCCATTTAAATGTACACGTTTGCGGGATTGCTCTTCCTGCAGAAAAACGCAAAGTGTAATGTCACGCTAAGGTCTTTGATCTACGGTTGACGTAGTCCTCTTGCGGTTTTTTCATCTAGCGGGTGGTATACTGCATGTATTTACTGAAACGTTTTTTGTTGACATGTAATCAAACAGGTGATTTTCGGATACAAAAAGATTCTTTGTTAATCACGAACAAGACGTTTAATTTAGTTTTACTGATCATAAAGTACCCACATTACATTTGAAGCATGCGAAGTTACTTCCTCCTAACTAAATCATGGATGAAAGTCATCAGTACTATTGCTCTTGCCGAAGAACTAATGTCACTTATGTACTCTTCAAGTATATGATTAAACCATACATGACCGCCTACGACCTGTTACATGGGTGGCACTGACTAATTCATCCGGCCGTAGCTGATGAAATACTTGATGAGAATCATTGACGGACCCGTCAGGCCGTATCTACTGAAATACTTGAACAATTCATCAGGCGGTTGCTAAGAAATACTTGGTGAGAGTCGTTGACAAATTGATCAGGCCGTAGCTGATAAAAATACTTGACGAATGTCACTGATGAATTCATCAGGTCGTAGCTGATGAAGTTCATGATGAAAGTCATTGACGATCTCATCAGGCCACTGCTGATGAATCACTTGTTTAAAGTCATTAACCGATTGTATATATATATATAATTTCACCTGTATTGTACATAAAAAGAAAACATTCTGTTCTCTAATTATTGTAACTGTAACATGTAAATAATTTCAAACTTGATTGCACTTTTTTTTGTAGATTTACAGATTTTGCTTTTTTAACTACATACTCTCAACACATGCTGGTTTTGTTTTTAGCATGGATGGCACTTAGGTATAGAGATTCTTTTGAACTGCTCCAATTTTAATTGGACAACTTGATTGGCTTACACAATTTTATCTGCTTTCTTTTTCAACATATGCAACAACTACTCATACTACTATAGGATAACGGATCGGCTAAATTTTTTCAAGGATCAAGGCACACACCAAATATGGGTGAAAAAGTAGCACAAGTGAGTACATTGTATATTGTTTGGTGTATATTGTGTTTGCAGAGAAGTTTTCATTGTGTAAATAGTTTGAACAGTGACGTTATCTCAAGTTACCATAATATAAAGTTGATAATTAATTTGAAATGTTGGATGGCAACTCAATTCAGCGCTGCTATATTAGAATAAGGGAAAATAACTTTCATATATTGCGAAAAGATTGCTTACGGCTGTCAAATAATGAATGGCAAGCTTAAGAGATACAGAATGAGATAGTAATGCTGCTTTGAGACTGTCCCATCCTGTATGGATATGTATAGCGAAAAAGTTAGGATTTAGGCCTAGAAAGCTTCTGATGACCATCATTTTTTTCATCAACATACTACAATATTTCATTCTTTTAAGACTTACTAAGAAGTAATGAAGTTTTCTTTCACATGGATAAAATGAAACCGAAAAGAAAAATTCGCAATTCCAGGGTTTTGTAGGCTACGATGCCAATAGGAGATGAACTGTCCTACTTCTAGAGATGCTTAGCCATTTATGTTAAGATTAAATTGCAAGCTTGGATAA
Source organism: Chloromyia formosa (assembly GCA_964017055.1). Classification (NCBI taxonomy): domain Eukaryota; kingdom Metazoa; phylum Arthropoda; class Insecta; order Diptera; family Stratiomyidae; genus Chloromyia; species Chloromyia formosa. Next base: position 11,075,560 of record OZ024818.1, on the reverse strand, counting down.
AAATAAAAAGAAATTTTATAAATAATTACAGAGAGTAGAGTCCGCGACGTTCGAATCAACATTGTACAAATGACTTGACTACGGTCATTTATTCGCGGATTTAATAACGTCGCCCGGCGCTTTACATATTTCCAATTTTCAACGTTTTGTGCGCGTGAACAACGGAATTTCGGTTTGCAAAGAAATTTCGGATTGCTTTTCTTGTGGAGTGACTCTTAGATGAGTATCCTGAATAAAATTAAAATTTCATTCGAATCGAGAATAAGACTATATTTCTAATTTTCAAAATTGATTACCTGTCATGGCGTTTGCAACAGAATTTGGTTCTGTTTTCTTGCACTGATATTTCATGTTTTTTTTTCACTGTACCTTAGACGGGCCGTCTAAGGATACTTCTGTTGAAAGTGGCCCACTTTCCTAAAAATGATGCCGACCCCTGCTCTAGATCATAGAGTGGTGACTGAACAAACACGGCCACCGAGCACGTCAAATACAAAACAATGCTTATGCGAAATGTTTGTTGTCGAAATGTCGATTCTTGAATATATCGGTTACTTGACGTTTGAATCAGAATTTAATGGTGTCCAATTTGGGGTCTCACTGACTTTGAGATGATTGTGTAGTTAAAGCGGTCTAATTAATTTATAAACAGCGTATCTATATGTATATTGAAAGACTGATCTAGTTTCCACTAAGTTAGAAAGCGGATACTGTATATTGGCATGGAATTTCAAAACTTGAATGTATAGAGTAATAATATCACTCTAGACATTTAGGATCTTAAATTACGTACGTTCAATAATTATTATTTTCGTCTCTATATGTATAATATATAAAAGGAACCGTTTTAATCATTATACTTTACTTTTTCATCATATGCTCCTTATAAACTGGAATTAAATTTATTACTCGTTAATTGTAACTTTTTATTTGGGTACGAAAACTCCAATGGCGGAAAAAAACGTGTGAACGGGACGAAAGAAAAGAAGGTCACTATCAAAATTAATACTGCCGTTGGTAATTAGATATTATATTCTACCTGGGAATTTTTGCTCTGACGTGACGCTCGAATACAAAGAAATTATGGTAACGATATGCTTTATTCTTTATTCCGTATATAGAGCAAAAAATTATTCTACACATTGGGGTTTCTCTTGAAAGTTATCGTATTCGTAAGTACTCGTACAAGTAATTTCTAGTTCTTATTTAATAACATGGTTAGTGGGAGAGCAATTAATCCCCAAGAGAGCATAACTTTTATGTAGTGCGCTATATAAGAATAAGAAACATTTACTTTGTTTGTATTCATGTTCATATCACAGCCGTAGAAATGTAATGAACATGCACAGTCTAACAAAAAAATGTATTTGTGATGGGGATTTCTACAAATTAATAAAGGAAACGGATTTACCAATGCACTGCGAGTAAAATTTTTGCATTCATAAAGCAGAACACGTTTAGAACATGTTCTATAGCGGTTTCCTGAAACATACAAATTACAGATTCAAAAAAACAAAAAATTCTGACAAACAGCTGAGAGACTTGTGAAACATGCAAAAAAAAACCTCGAATATTCCAATTGCCCACTTGACTTTTTCATTTGGAAGATATTCTTTGCAGCGACCCAATTAGTCTGATTGTAGGGCATAAAATGGTTTTAAAAATTTCTTCTACCTTAATTTTTGATAATACATACCCGGGGAAGTGCGTATCAATGAGAAGCTTTCGTGTGCTACCGCGGAATCTTCTGTGATGCTGCCAGCCGTTCTTTTGAGTGCGGTTACTGAATTAGAGCCTTTCTTGGCTAGAACACGATGGAGTTTGGCAGCTGTGTTGGTGTTTTGCACGACCTCGCAGCTGCGTCCAGCTTTTGTGGTTCGCAGCCCTAATATTTTTGTTGTAATCAGAGGGGAACGATATTGATCCCACTCATCGTTGCGCTTAGATCTGTTGAACATTCGTGTTGTCAGTTTTCTTAAGCGAGAGAGTTCGGTGTTCTACCACAGAACTCACCTGTTATCCTCAATAGTCCTAAGAGACAATTTCCTTGGTATCAACCACTCAGCCACAATTTTGACATTTACGAAGCATTTGGCCCCTCGCTCCTCGGGCCCCTGGGCCAAATATTAATACGTGTTGTGCGCGTTTCAATTCGCAGACGCGAATATGTCAGCTATAACTCGATATTCAAATTTTTACCCCCACTCTGTGCCTATTTCATACCTGTTTAATATACATATATCTGTGTGCTAGTCAGAGTGAGAATACCTACGAGCATGTAGGGTTTGAATTTTATCGAATTTTATTTCTACATTTTTTGAATTGTCATAAGTTCGCACGTGGAGGTTATATTTGTAACAAAACTTTGGAAGAAACTAAAGCTCTGTCTACATGATTATTCCATCTTAATTCTGAATAAAAAAAAAAACACACCCCATTCCCCAGAAAAAAAAGGAAAAAAAAAGAAAAATATGGCACCCGCATTTTATTAATGTGTAAATTCGGAGAAAGCCATTTAAGAAGTCCTCAACCTCAACCGTACAGCACATGTACATAACTAAGTCTCCTTTTACTCTAATGGAGCTCACTTTCCATTACGAAGGGTAAAAATCGTAGCTTCGGTCACGCAACCACCCAAAAGGACGCTGGAAAACTCCTCCGCCATTCTGCTTCATTTGCACGAATTTTCCTTCTATTTTTTTTGCATTGGACCTGTTCTCGGTGCCATCAACTTATTTTTTTTTTTTCAAGTTTTCACATCGCAAACTTGTCACCCAAAAAAAAAGTCAGAAAATCGGAATTGGGGAGGAAAACATTGGCGAAGGTAAGCACTCGACGGAATTGTTTGGTAGAACGTTTGGGCTGGATTAGGTATTTTAGGTCAATAAGGTAACAATTTCGGAAATTTAAATTGAGTACTTGATCGAATTGAAGCCAATTGGGACATATCAAATGTGGTTGAAAATCGAATAGGAATTTGAGGGAATTCTTAAACATTTTAGGGATGCCATTTATACAGCAATTATAGATGACAACATTGACTTCTATTAGGCGAATAATGGAAAATTGTACAGTTAGATTGACATTCAAAACTTATTAAAATCCTATCGAAACGCATGCATGAACATACTGACATGAGTAGAATCTCCATTAATGGCAATCATGTCCTAGATTTAACACACCTCTGGATGATAGTAATCGCATGAAGGTCAGTCATAATGAAGATTAATTGGCCGACATGCTATAAATTTGTTACAGTCGAACTTCTCTATAATGAATTGCCAAGGGCCGGAAAATTTCTTCGTTATAGGGAAAATTCTTTAGAGACAATAAAAAAATAATATGCAATTCTTTTGTATGTGTTTCATTAGATCATGTGAAATTCATTACAACATATTTTAAGAAAAAAAAATTATATTTTTCTTCTGTATTTTAGTAAAATAATCTGACATTTTAGATTTCGTCACAGTTTTCCATTTTTCTCTCTCAGTATTGTTTTTCAATATACTTGTTAAGACATGACACCATGTTATGGTCGCCACACACGACCGGGCGCAACCACGACCTAACATCCAACGAACCATCAAATTTTATAGAACGTATGCAAGAGAAATTCTCCTCATTTCCTCCGTTCTATGAAAATTTCATTGTTCGTTGGATGTTCGGTTTGGTTGTGTTCGATCGTGTGTGCCGACAGTTAGAAGGAACGTTGGTTGTCATCTTAACGGAATTTTATAGTTTTTGGGCCTATATACTACTCATTTGCCCTAACCCTAGCGTTTCGTTGGCATAAACTAGCTTCGGACGATGCACATTGCCAGCATGCACCTCCTGCTCCTATTAAGCCGAGTACCTGCGACAAGTCGGGAGATGTTGTGTGTAATATGGCAATGTTTATAGTCGTTTGGAGAGTTCCCCTAAATATGCTTGGTTAGCGATCGATTCTCTTGTTATTGCGGTATTCCTCCTAATTTATTTGGATTTTAATTGGCATTTACGCAATACGGTGTTCCCCAAATATAGTTAGATAAAACTTCGTTACAAAGAAGTTAAAAATGCTTGAAAATACATGTTTGGCATGGGAAAAACATTGTAATAGGAAAATTTCGCTAAGAGCAAATTCGTTATATGGGGAATTTCATGGAAGTTCGTTGTAGAGAAGTTCCACTGTAATTGCAAAATATAATATGTATGTGGTGAATATCGGCGATTTTGCAAGGCATGTGGTGTCGTGTCCTATTTTAATGTGCTTCGCCTTAAATATAATAAAGGGATATTTTCTCAAGATAATGGTTAGAGTACGCTATTGATATTATACTACTTATACATATAATGTTAGGTACTGCTATGTTTCCCTTTTAGTTAAAAAAAATGCCTAAGCTCTTTTGTGGGATGCGTCGCCTGGAGAAGAAAGTGTAAACTATTAGATTGAGAAGACAACCTTCGGCGTTTATATGGAATTACTTGTAACCGGCACTGAACTAATTTTGGGATTACAGAAGACAAATTAGTAAAATCAGCAATTTCTTCCCATATTTCACTGAATTAAAGTCTCTCCATTTGACCTCCACTTAACCTGGTAATTTCATAAAATGTATGAAGACATGTACAAAAACGATCACTGTACCTTGTGCATAATCTAGTTTATCTAGTATGTATATTCGTTCTCCTTGCCACCCTGCAAGTAGGAATGATGTTTTATAATATTATACGAGTACATATTCATGCAAATCCGCATGTTTCTTAATGTATTTATTCAAATACGACTTATCACGGACATGAGCGCATAATATATGCAATTGTGTTCCACTTTTACAAGACCTAGACTTCCAATTCCTGACAGAATTTATGCCCTGACTCGCTTAACTTATTCACTTTCTGTTACACGTTTCTGGGTATTCTGTTGCGTTTCGACGTATCTGAATACATAGTCAAGTATCTGCATAAGCGACGAGGTGAGCATCTTGAATTTGGTTACATGTATATGGAAAAGCTTATTCTACGGGGTTATTATACGTTTTTCTTGCCACTTGAGGAATTGTGCTTGGTGTATCCTGCATAATTCAATTAGCCATTCCCGGGGTAGTTAGTCTGTGTAGTAGCTGTATCTGTGCCGGGCGGAGGAATGCAAAAGGAAAGTCATTGTCATAACATTTCATGGTTATTAACATTTTTTTTATGTGATAAATTCAAATCGCATAAATGCGAAGAAACTTGAAACAATTGGCAATGTGGATGTCGGCGGTCTCAACATACATTGACAGAATCACAACAAATCGGTTACTGATAAAGCTTAGAAATGGAAATAACACTTGAAAGGGCTTTTTACACGTTAGATCAATCTGCCGCATTAGAACATGCATTATTAAACCACTCATCAGACTAGCCATTAGACCAAATGTTAGACAACCTATCAGACTAGCCATCAAACAACGTATTGCAGCTTGTTGGTAATACTTACGCGAACTTTCCATATGTTACTCCCATACAAGAGCACAGACAGTACAATGGAGCGAAACAAAACAACCAAGTCGATCGTGAATTATTCCCCTAGATCCGACTCGGCTGACCTTTTGCTCCTCCGCAAGGATATTGTTTTGCTCAAGGTGCATGTAAGTCCTTTGGACGACTGACTGCTAGCTCAGTGCGTAGAGGCATCATTCACTTGTCTGACTACCGGCGTTTCGGGTTCGAGTCCCGTGGATGTTTAAGTTGTCTTCCTCCTGTAGTGCGGGTCGTAATAATAAGCCACAGCATCTCCCGACTTGTCGTAGATAGGTGGCTAAATAGGGGAGCGGGAGGTGCATGCTGGCAACTGCATTCTCCGAAATTAGTTTATGCCAACGAAACGTCAACTTGGCCACATGGAACAGTTGACGCACTATACCTTACAAGGGGCTAGGACAAGTGAGTAGTACAGTACAGTATTGGCCTTATTGCAGCAGGGTTCTCTACTGTTTCCAGTGGATAACAAGTAAATTACACCTGCTGCGAAGAAAGATGGCAATCCCTCCGGTCTATTTACGAACAGATAAAACTGGAAGCTAACCACATATACTCGGGAATCGCTTATACGAGAAACTCTGCAGTTTATTAGGACGAGGCCCTTTTCAACTTTTTGACCGCTTAATAGCTTCGCTTTCATCGGGTTCAGTGACCTCAGCGAAAATCATACCGGGCCAGCTGTCATGGCGGGTGTTTTCAGCAGCGATCTACTCAGAATGTTGTTTATGTTGAGCGGAAGTTTGCCAAAGTCTACCCCAATACTGTTCCGTGTTAGTCACCGAAAAGTTCATAGTGGGGCTAGGCTGTTCTTAGTTGATAGACTTGAAGAAATACCGCTGACCTTTGGTGAAAGCAGCGTTCTGAACACATCAGCCTCAGCATGTATCGTCGGAGACGATTTCTGCTAACTTCGAGCTTCTGTTCAAGCGAGTGTAGTCCTTTCACCACAGAAGTATCGGAAGGAGTAGAATAGATTATAGGAGGAGGATCTTTTCCACTTTTTTGTCTAATCGTCTACAGGTATTGCCGGCGATGGATTGGCTTTTTATTATTATTTATGTGTCCCAGACTGTCGAACTAAAAGCATTATTAGATTTATTGTAGACAAAAGTGCTTGATTTCTGTCTAAATCTCTTATAAGAAAAGAGTCGGTAGAAACTCACATGATTAATTTTATATCAACTAAAATAGATTAAATGATCTGGTTTCGCAGGGAAGAGTTCCACTTTAGACTTTTTTTATTTTAAGATTTGAAAAGACCGGATTGTTTATTCAGATCATTATTAAAATACTTTCGTTCAATTCTTTAAGCGCCATGGCATCAGCTCAAATCATCAACCAAAAGCAGCATCTGATTTCTAGTTTTCTTGGCAACGTCCTTCTCTCAACTTTCACTGAATCCTCTTCTGTTTCCACCCTTAGTTTTCCTGCAATTCAGTGCGTCATAGTCTTCCCAATAAATTCGTCTTGGTTTGTTGGATTGATTTATGGCTGCATTTTCTTCTAAATAGTGAAAATGAAAAATGTCACTGCATCCCATTTCCTTTCATGATTCGAACAAAAAGCAATCTCCCCCTTGAAAAATTTGCCAAAAATTCACAGATACAAAAATTTGGCAATGTATCCGTTTTTATTTGTAAATTACACCACGTGGTCCTCGTTTTATTTTTTCTCGACGTACAGAAAACATTCCGTCTATCTATTGTACGTCAGTTCGTCCAGTTGTTTTTCGCCATTTTTTCCATTCGTTGCAATCTTCATTTCAGCCGATGGGAAAAAACGTAAGGACAGGATTTTCCCTGGCCGCAATGATTGCAGACTCGAGTTCCTGATAATTTGAAGTGAGTGAAACACGAAAGCAAGTGAACTATTATTATTCAGTCCAGTAAGCTTGAGTCAGTCGTTTGTTCGTACGACATATTGTTCGTTTTCGTTGGAATCATCACTGGGTCAGTAGGGAGCGAGAAAAAGCTCAGTCAACCGCCCCCACTTCAGCTGTGCAAATTCCGAAAGGAGTGTACAGAACACGTCGTATATACGAGTAGTAACCCGACATGACGTGTACGGGTAGAAATCTTCAAGGGGTGGAGCCAGGGTGTCAGGCGAACTTGATGAATCGGAATGGGATAAAGCGACGATAGTGGGTGACGACCTAGCAAAAGAGCTTTCGCACATTGTATAAAGAAGAGGTATGTCGAGGCGAATAGCAGCGGGTCGTTTCACCTGTCCGGTTTATTCGGCTGACATCGTCTTTAGTATTCGGTTTCGTGTTCCTGTCGGTCAGTTGTATTCTCTGTAACAGCAGCATATTGTAGCGCCAGGCCTAGTATCGGGTGCCGCCGCTTAAACGAAGGGTGGAGAGTTGGTAAAAGTGATTATCCTTTGTAAGGCCAACGGAAAAATAATATATACTAAAGTCAGAATAAGACCAAATGCGAGTAAATCGAATCGCGCTGTAGAGTCCATAAACATACGAACGAATCCTAATTAGTGTTTAGGTGTTTGTGGCAGTTGGACGGTTCAGTCAGTTCGATCCGTTTTTCGGATGACGTCGATCGGGGGTTTGCCAAAGTCTGTTAATATGTCTTTTTGTGTGGCTTTTACGCGAACGGAGTGTACCTTCTACTAGTGGTCTATTCGTGAATTCTTAACGAGTGCAAATTGCTTCTCTCCAGTGTACTCTGTTTACGTGATTGCAATACTTCAAAACGGAAATTTCGTGTATGAGTCCCTTTCTATTGTTTACAGCCGAAGGGAATACGCTAACAATGAAAATAAAATGTGTTCTTGCCTAAATGTCTCAATCTCTAAATGTAGGTGGCTTGCATATACGATTCATCAGTAGCTGTTTCAGTGTTTCGTGTCATATATATTTGTCTTCATGTCGTGATGCACCTCCAGAAGAATGCTCTTCAAGGATACTGGTGTATGGATGGACACTGTGATCAGGACGTTCATTGTGAAGCCCTTTCAATCTTCTTCACAACCACTGAAGTGGGGGATTTTTATTAAGAATGAGATTTCGTCATTAAAAAGGGACTCTCCTTGAACGCATTGTTGTTAAACAGTTTCCTAAGTGGTCCTTGTTTTTATTAAGACGTGAAGAGTGTGAATGGTGTAAACAGTCAAAATCAATAGTTGAGGAGAATAGTCGGCGTGACGCTGTAAGGAATTCGGTGGTCGTGAGGAACGTGCAGTGTACATCAACTGATTATGAAATATCAAAAATCAAAAATTTCAATAGGACCTACGTATACAAAACTGCAAATAGTGAATGTTTTAGGCAGTCCCTCCCGTTAAGACTCCCTCTAAAGCCATCCTAAATTAAGCAATAGTACTAAAGCCTTTGACATACCTTGCCGCTCTGAGTCTACCCAATCGTTCAAATAATCCAAAATCACATGTTTTTCCATTGCGTGTCGAATATTATGTCTATCGTGAAAAATGTCCGATTCTGATATAAACACAAATTCTTGCATTGAATTATCGGAAATTCGAAAACTCGACAATCTTTTAACACAGTGCGAAACGAGCAGTTGCGAAAATATATGTATGGAATGTTGCGAAAGTCTGAGCGCGTCCTATGCCGATATCGAAAATTTGATCCTTAACAAAGTGTCTCTGCATGGTGCGTCCACTTCGGTGCGCTGCAATCAAAATTCAAATGCTGCATCGTCGGGCAGCAATTTCCTCGCAAAGTTATCAACAAAACTGAACCGAAGCCTGGACAAACAGTCAGATGTCATGGAAACGCATCTGGCAAATCCGAGAGTGGGCGGAGATGAGAGTGGCGCTGGCAGTAGTAATGTCAGCAAGTTCGATAGTAAATGCAGCAGTTTGAATGGTAGCGGGAATGAAATTTCCAAGAAGAAATGTCTTGAATCGAAACGCTACTTTAGTCTGGACAAAGAACGTTCGGACAAGGATAAGAAAACCATCGATCATTTAGCCACGCACAAGGACGACAACAAACTGTTAGGCGGCTCGGAGAATATTTTAACGAATACTCGAAAACACTGTTCGTTTGATCGTTCGGTTATCGCACCAAGTCCGACAGGTGACGAAATTCTCGCGTCGTCCGGTTGTGAAACGGTACGCACAAAATTACGTAAATGTTCGGTCAAGTCGACGTCGATTTGCATCTGTGATAATTGTGATAAGACGACGGGCAATTTGATATGTGTACGATCGCCGGGATCGACGAATACGAACGCGGTCAGTGGATCGTGCTCGTCGAAAAAGCCGCGAGATATTAAGTCGACGAAATCGAGTCAGAATAGTTTGAAGGATAATTTGAAGAGCGGCAAGAGCAGTTTGTACGACATTTCCGACAAGGATTCAACGCACGAAAGTTTACGTTCAAAATTCTCACCACAAGCTCTAGCCCGGAAGATTTCCGGTCGGACAACGCACGATCATGATCATGACTTAGCCGACAAGGAAGCATTGCTAGGACATCGTATCGATGGATTTCATCACGAGAAGAAGCTACCGGAGCCGGTTGAAACTGTAGGTTTATAAAAGCGTTGTTGCTTTAAGAATTTGATTTTATACTTCTACTAAAATTTAGATGGGGATATTATAGGGTCGGTTGGTAATTTTAGCTACTATATGTATATCTTTTGGGCAAATGACACATTTATGCATAAAAACAATTAGCAAATATTTTCTAGTCTGCCACCATAATGGATATCGTGTGTAAATTCAGCTTGGATATGTGAAATAAACTGATAATCTGAAGATGTTCAGTGTGGAATCTCGAAGGACGCTGAGCGCTGAAATATCTCATGTGTTTTGTGAATTATATTCAAGTACCTAAATGTATAGCTTCTGGCGATCAAATTAGATCGTATAATTTACAGTTTCTTTTTGGCAATATCGATTGAAGGATTCCACCACAAAGAACTTTAAACACCACATTCATTTCTTCACGGTTACAACAGCGAAGGAGGCTAGGAATGTCTACCCTTTTACACTCACAATATATTTTTCGATAATATTCCCCACGGTACCTTATTCGAAAGACTTGCGTATTTGCATTCCGTATAATATACCAGTTTGAAGACAGACACATAATCAGTATCGTACGTAGGTACATACTCTCATTTATCTGTAAGATGAATCCACCGTCGAAACGACTTGACATTATTCATCATATCCTTGCAATAAATAGGAATAATTCTCCCACTAAGGACACTCACAGAAAAGGGCCTTTATTCGGCTTCATGAAATATGAAAACGTGATCAACAGGAGAGCAGTCGTATCGTATTCATAATAAGAGGAATAAAAGATACCAGTCCTCAAAAACTACGTCATATTGATTTACATAATAAATTCACCACAATCTGCTTATCTTTGGAGTAATAAAAGAGATTTCACGTGTGTATCCAGGGAGATATAAGTATAAGGTATATGAACCAAAATTCTACGAGAGTCTCATAACAGTTAAAAATATTTCCTTTTTCGAGCAGAAAACAAACGAACGAACTGAATCCATATACGAACGAATAGACATTATTACCCGGGGGAAAATCATTAAATTGTATCTTTGGGCTAGGGAAACTATGCGGTAATATTAAAATGATAGTCCTATAAAAATACCTCAGAGTAATACGTTCTTTAATGGAATCTAATGGCGGAATATCAAGTAAATTGCTGCGTTCTTATTTAGGATAATCACAGGGATAAAAAGTTACATGTAGAACACGTGCTGAATATGTGTTGTTGGATGAATTAAGAAATTTATGTCCTTTGTTTGGTTCAGGTTTTCCCTGCAAGCTTTTGGAGTTGCTAAGTTCTTTTTGAAATATGATAAATATTGTCTCTTTGTTCACAAAGCTGATTGTTATTATACAGGGTGTACGAAATCTCCGGATAAACGCACTGCCACGTGATTTTCCATGAAAATTCCAGTAAAAAATATTAAGAAACATTTTTTCGAACTCTTAACCCTTTAGCTGCCACAGACATTTACATTTTTCTTGAAAATCCATCGCCCCACACAACTAAAAATTGAATATCTCGGAAACTACACAAACTAGAACACTCGAATAAAATTATTAACGCAACCAATATGTTGCTTTAAAACATAAAATTTGTTTGGTAAAAGTCAGACAAATGCTTTAGTTATTAAACATTTTTAAAGTTATTGTAAAATTTTTGTTTTGCTTCAAGATATATATTTTTTTTTTTGCGACCTCTCGATTGCTAATTCAACGCTCTATCCATCGAGCTGCCGTCAAGTCAGGTAATGCTTTGGCTTATTCTTATGCCACACACCACAGGCGAAAGACAACGCGAACCCACGAACCGGTAGAAAGAATCATTGAAATGACTTCTTAATGAGCTATCCTTTAATCCGTAAAACTTTGAGTTTAAACACCTCAGTGTAAATGTCACTCAGAAATTTATAATTTCAATAGCTACGTTTTCTTTTGTACAATGCAGAGTAGCGCAGGATAAGCGGCAAAAAAATTTCACAATATAATTACACAAAACGAACATTTTATTATCAGGAAATGAATTTAACGTGCTTGCGAAACTGAATACAGCCCGAGAACTTCGACACCTGCGTCGCCTGGATTTCAAAACGCAGACTATTTAACGGAGAAGCATTCTCGCACTAACCATTTATCCAGAGCAGCTCAGATCAAATTGTTAGTGTAATTGTGTGGTCCTAACCTGCTCTGATCTGCATGGCTGTTAAAAAAAAAACGCGCCTCCTATTTTGTTTTCCCGGGGTCAGTTCCTTCCTACTAAGCATATCACTCACCCGCATGAAAAGTGATAAAGCCCAGTGTGATGTTTAAAGGTGTGTAAGACTGAACAGGTGCCCTATTCATCGTATATCGGCAATGAGATCCTGTGCTGCGATTAAACTCTATAAATTCCTTGGAAAGAAATGGCAGTCATGGTATCTCATCTGTGTCGGTACCATAAAATATGGCTTTAGCAAAGCATAGCGAACATATCTGCCGCATATTTCCTACAAGGGGCTCTGCTTTGCCTGTAGATTAAAATGCAAAATATCTGATGAAATATTTCGTTTGGTTCTTTGTAATAAAACATTTCGCCTCGCATGCATCCCGGAAGGAACGAAATTATTTTCAATGCACGCAATTCATCCTCTTTTTTTTTGTTCAGTTCAATTTCTCCTTAATTTTCATTCAGTCAAATAGAAAAGGATTATTATGGTTGATGCTGCTGTTCACACCCAGTTCTATGTTGCTCATATGTAGGATAAGTGTTCACACAAACTCACATGCATAGAATGGTTTTAAAGTTCTTTTGTCACTGAATTTTCCTTGAGGCGTACAAGAAACTTATTTGCGGCATCTGTTCGGAACACAGAAAGGATGGGACAGGAAACCAGTTCCGAAGGAGCTTGAAAGGAGAGATTGTAGTCATAGCGGCACCCTGGATTGACGTTGAGATAGGTCAAGCGCAGATTGAGTGAAAGAATTCTTCCAAGGTTTTTCCGTTGATGCCAGAGTTCTGTAGGATAGATGGAAGAGTCCTTTGAATTTTGATTGCTTGACTGCTGAGTTCCCACAAAAAAAAATACATTTATCTAACTGCTCCTCTGATGAATGAACGTTTAAGCATATTTGCGTTTACCCGGTTCAGATTTTATGGTCCATTCCACTTCTATAGATATATAGAAGATAGAAAAAGGAAATTTTATTCTGTCAAGAGAGGCTTTTCTAGTCTCATTCTTCAATATCTCAACTACCTTTCGTGGCTCCCTAGGGCTACCTCCTTTCATGGTTACGCGGCTCTACTTATGATATCGATTAATTCTGTTCGTTATATATTAATTAAGGATTCCGCTAATTTATTCAAGACAGCGATGAATGCATTATGATCTTTGAGTACGTACATACATAGCAGGCGAATTGGTAAAGTAATGGCAAGTTTCTGAAGGCTGAAAGTTGTATCCAAACCAGAATGCTGTGTTTTGATGAAGAAATGTTCTGTGTTAATGATATCTATTGAAAGAATGACGGTACGATGGTAGATATGAATCCACTTTCACGGTACCAGTCATATATCGTGGCAATGAATAAGGAACATGAATTCTTATTTTTGGTAGAAAATGCCCTTGGGTTAGAGTTCATAATTTTTCAGCAACATAACATAAATATAATTGGGAGTAGGGATGAGCATCGATGGTCGATATTTTTAAAACATCGATGTTTTCTGTCGATGTTTTCAACATCGATATCTTACCTTCGACATTTTATCTTCAACGTTTTACCATCAATGTTTTACCTTCGATGTCTTCTCTCTCTCTCTCTCAGCAGCTTAATATACAGAATCCTTTCAAATATAGATATGGTTACGCCACTCGGTTCCGATACTTGCTTCACAATGCAATTGCACGAATATATATATTTTATAATAATATTTCCGTTTTCATTATTTTTATGATCCCAGTTACGAATACATACAAAGTTTAATAAATAATTGGTTGTACAAACAGTCTTTCTCGATTATTGACAAACATGGTGAGCATCAATGGATTCGATTATTCGATGTTTTTCCAACATCGATGGCTTAGTTCGATGTTTTTCTTTTCGATGGTTAACATCGATGGATTTGGTTCGATGTTTTGCCACCATCGATGATTTCGTTTGATGTTAGCTTCGATGGCGAACGTCGATGTTTTCCTTTCGATGCTCATCCTTAGGGGCAGTCAATTGAGGTCGATAGCCTCTTTGGACTCAAGCAGATTGTTTCGCAAAAATTAGGAGAATTCTCTCTATTCAACTAGACACTAGAGGAAATTTTTTCCAAACTGAAGAAATTTCCGCCCGAGTGGGTTCTAGGTGTTTACCACCTAAAGCGGAAATGGACTACCTAAAGCGGAAATGCCGGAAATTAGAGATTCTCGCTAAATGCAATAGAGAGAATTCTCCTAATATTCACGAAACAGGAATGTTCCAAATTTATTCCGGATGTTATTACCTTAATGCTAGAAATTTCGCAACTATTGGACAACTCTAATTTCGTCCATTTGCAAGATTATTGAGGATGGGAAAGCTAGCATGCATATAAACATTCCAAGCCACTAACGATGCCATCGGGGTTCGTATAAATATAGTGATACATAGATACTTGAATGTGGCTACAGGTATTCGAAAACGATTCATTCAGCTTCCGTAGTATAGGCAGAAACATTTACGGTCACCGGAAAATTTACAACAAGCAATAGAAAAAGTCTAGGAAAGTAAACAAAATTAACAATCATCGTATCATATGTGTATTTCGGTGGTTTGTAAACAAGATAGTCATGTTGCATAACTGGGAGTGTCTTTACGTATCTTGAACGTTCACAGGTGTTTACGAGTTTCATTCCTTGCGAAAATCAATAGTGAAAGATTGACTCTATTGTTGGTGGCAAACTTCAAAAGAAATTACACTTATACATACATACACACAGACAAATCATAGTTTGTGCATTATATACATCCAAGCAATATTTTCGCAAACAATTTTCGAAAAAATTCTTATTGATCCAAATCGAACTTCCGCTGATGACGTCAGTGAGGTGAAAATTTATTTCCTCTTGTATATAAGTTTTACGGATGAGAAATGAGAGTCTATTTCATAACAGAAGAGGATGTTGCATTCCCAGAGGTCGATGAGAAAGACATGCCTTGTAAGAATCGCGTAAGTACTAGAAAATTGTTGACGGTTGAATGGTTTTGTTCAATGAATATTGAATTTTCATGATATGTACATACAATATATAATGTATGAGATCGATCGACGTATTCGTATGATGATTTTATATTACTCCTAATTGTGAATGAGTTGGACTCACACGTCGGGAGTGCTTGTAGAGTACACTTCCATGAATGTATTGTAGCTTAAATAAATCGTATCAGGCCGAGTTTAGAAGCTGCGGGAGCACCTGTGGCTTACAAATTTAGACTGAATTTAAATGGAACAAACCGCTCAACAAATCGCGGTTTGTTGAGCGGTGAGATTGCATTTAAATTCAATGTAAATTTGTAAACCGCGGCGCCTGCCGCCGTTTGGATAAATTCGGCCGTAGATTAAATTTTCTAGACATAGTACGTTAAAAAGGAGTTAAGGAGGAATATCTACATATGATATGAGAATTTCTATGAAAATTGGCAACGTAAGCGACTGTCTCAAAATGCAATTTGATTTAGAGAAATTACAAAACTGGTGCCGCGATAATAATCTAAATTCAAATGTTAGTAAATGTAAAGCTTTGAGTGCACTTAGATACAAAATTCACTTTTTATGAGTACTCTATAGCAAATAGTGTTCTGAAGGAGTCTTTGAAATATCTGACCTTGGTGTAATTTTTGATCAGAAGCTTTAATTTCGATCATATATTGATTAGTAGTAGTCCGGATGGCGCAACGGTTAGCACGTTCGCCTTCAATGCACTGGGCACCGGTTCGATTCCGGGGATTTACGTGTCGGACTATGAGCCCACTCAGCTGTTAAATGACCCATTATGGGGTAAATAACTCGGTTGAGCGTGTTGTTGATCACATACCTCTGCACAAAAACCGTCACGATCTAGAAAATGAGGTGATGCTAACTCATCTCGAGGCCGTGGTTCAAATTGGACTGTTGCGCCAGTTATTTATTTTATTTTATATATTGATTACATTCTATGAAAAGCAACCAGCATGAGGCTTTGTTAAACGTAACGTGCTTCTAAGAATCTCTTAGCCCGCTGCGGCCTTGCGTAAAAGAAATCCAACTGGTCCTATTGTGATACTATTCGTATTTATTATTATATTAATGAACAGCCTGTGGAGAAATTGGACCAGTTCGTCTAACTAGGTAGCATTGCTGCCGAAAATGGTTGCACGGAGCAGGACATCGCTGGTCGTATCAACCAGGCTAAATGCGCATTCGGCATGCTGTCCAAAATCTGGCAAAGGAGTTATCTCACCATTAAGACCAAGCTGGAATTTTTTCGCTCCCTGATGCTGTTTGTGCTGTTGTATGAGACCAGCACATGGAAAGTTTCCGTAAGTATTACCAGCAGGCTGCAAGTTTTCGTCAACTCATGTCATCGTCAAATTTAAAGAATTTTTTTTGACTTGAAACAATATTAAATGAAGAGCTGAGTTGGTGTATGGGTCAGATGCCAATCGACGAACTGATACGCAGTCGAAAATGGCAGTGGATATATTACACAATGCGGAAGGGTGGTAACTGCATTGCTGGACATGTCATGAAATGAGACCCCATTTAAAATAAAAGCCGACCGAGGGGAAAAAGTCATACTACTTTGTCTTAACGTACTTCCTTCTTCAACCGAATTAGGTGAACACTGCAGATGTAACTAAGGACTATATTCTCCGAAATGAGTTCACGCCAAAGAATCGTCAACTGGGCCACATGGAACATTTGACGCGCTATGCCCCACAAGGGGTGAAAGAAATGTGGTAAAGTCATTGAACAGTCCAGAACAGATTTCAAATGGCGGAAAAGTATTTGAATCTTATTCGTTTCAGTATTGCATTAATGTAATTAGAATATTAGCTTACGAAATATATTCTAAATATAAACCTGAGATCTCGTTTCTCGACACATAATATTGTTAATTTTTATACCCTAGACTTTTAGTATAGGGTATATTGTTTTTGTCACGACGGAAATATGTAACACCTTAAAGGAGGCTCCGGAGGTATAGCAATGTACAATATATATATAAATGATCAGGATCACCTCCTGATTCGATTAAGCCATGTCTGTCTGTCTGTCCGTTCGCACGATAACTTTCGATAGAATAAAGCTAGAGACTTGAAATTTTGGTCAAATGTTGGAAGTATAATTTAGTTGGTTGGTATTGAAAATGGGCATGATCAGGCCAAGAGAACGCCTACCTCCCCTATATATGTAAAATAATTAAATGTATCTATAACTCCCGATTTAATAAACTTAAAAAGCTCTAGCTTTAATAGAGGAGGATAATCTTCTACTTCCCTGGGAAAATAAAACCGATCGGTGAAAAACGAACGGTAATTTTCTTACAAAGAGCCCCGTACTGCCCTACTTTTCGGGTTTTATGTCTATAACTCTTGAACCAATTGACGTAGACACCTGATTTTTGGCATGTGACCCTGGGATAGGAAGATGCTAAAGTTCTAGTAAGTTGGGCATAATCGGATAAAAGGAACGCCTACCTCCCCTATAAATATCAAAAAATTAAATATTCTTTTAATTACGATAACTTTCGATAGAATAACACTAGCGAATTGAAAATTTGACAAAATGTTGCTAGTAGGATCTACTTGATTGGTATTGAAAATGGGTAAGATCCGACCCAAGCAACTCCTACCTCCCCTACAAATGCAACTTCAAATAAGCGATAACTTTTGACAGAATCAAGCCACCGACTTGAAATTTTGGTCAAATGTTTGAAGTGAGATTGGGTTAGTTGGTATTCAAGATGGGTGAGATCCGACCTAGGAAACCTCTACCTCCCCTAGAAATGAAACTTAAAATAAGCGATAACTTTCGATAGAATGAAGCTAGTGACTTGAAAAATTCGACAAATATTTGTAGAATGGGTTAGTTAATTGATTTTGATAATGGTCAAGATCCTCCTGAATGATTGCTGCAACCTCCCCTATAAACTGGCCATATGGGAAACTCAATTTTAATGCATATGGTTGTTACCAATTGGTACTTTTGGTATCACCACTAGGTCTGTACAAGTCTAGGGTATATACGCTTCGGACTCCGGGCCGAAGTGAAGCTTCAGCCTGGTTTATTGCTTTTATTGTTCATTTTTTTATGGAGAGAAAAGGGGAAGGGATAATACAATAAAAGGATGATGGATACTTCAATTTAAAAAGAATGTTTTAATGTCCACATCTACTGTATGGTGTGAATGAACAGAATCGACTACTGTGGTTTTGTCCTCGGACATTTCGCCCATCAACAACCATCTGTCTGCGAAAGCTGTTCCCTAATTTCATTAAAGATATACGAGAAATACGTACGTTAATATTAATATGTTTATGTTTGTCTCTTCATAATGATGACGGAGAGGAAATCGTATCTGTGAGCCCCAGAGGTTTGTCTCATAATTTTACTTGCATGCATAATGTAAAAGAACTGAAAATGTCATACGTACTAACTCCTTTGTATAAACACTGGAGAAAGTTTTAGTCATGTGGATAGTAGATATACTTACAAAGCTTGGAGGCAGGACATTAATGTAATGAAAATCAGTATGACGAGTACCTTGGTTTGCCAGTCAGTACTTCGTGAGACTATAATTTGGTACACGGTCAAATTTGCTGTTTGTTTGAATCACTCAAAAGTTAATACAGTATCCCATGTGACATCGAATATTTTTTTATTCATTGGCTGAAAAATGCATCTCTTTTACCATGACAAAGAGATACAAAGCTCGGCAAAGCTTACAAATTCGTTTATGATGTACCTCATTGTTCAATGATGTTCCAAAACAAACTAAGCCGCGGATGGGGGGGCGACCGGTAGCGCAGTGTGTTGAAGCATCAGTCTCATGTTTGACTCAACGATCTATATGGATGAGATCTAACGCACATATACACTATGTGTGTGGGGAACCAAACTTTAACAGCTGTTTTGGTTGTTTAGACTGGATGACAATTGTTTGGTTGACAGTTCCTAGTTTTAAAAGAAGTGAATTGGCGCAGTGGAATTTTCAAGTGCGGTTTAATAAGAGAAAGTTAAGTTTGTTTGGTGAAATTTTTTCGTAATCTTGCGAGATTCGAATCTTAAATTCTAT
This sequence comes from Chloromyia formosa, assembly GCA_964017055.1. Taxonomy (NCBI): domain Eukaryota; kingdom Metazoa; phylum Arthropoda; class Insecta; order Diptera; family Stratiomyidae; genus Chloromyia; species Chloromyia formosa. The sequence continues at coordinate 11,056,274 of OZ024818.1, read as the reverse complement.
TTGTGGGCTTGTAAATGTAAAATATAGTGCGAAACACCCAAATTTTACAAAAATAGCGCGCGTCGTAAAAGTCCGCCGAAACAAGTAGAATTTCCGGAAAATAAGAATCTCATTACACACGTAAAAGTGTTGAACGCGTCCTTTAAGATGTGCGGAACCGTGATGTGGCGTTGGAATAAATAAAATACAATTGTGTTCTTAATAAAACAATTGTTTTCTTTCGCGGGCCATTTCTCGCCAGTCGCAAGGTAAACAGATGTCCGTCTGTCATTTTCACCATTGGGCTCATTCATATTGCTGAGCCGCTACTTCACCTCCGTAGCGAAAAGTGCGAGAATCCCGGAAATAAAAAGATTTCGCACTAGTTTCGTGGTTTTCGCGTTGTATTTCAGGATAAATTTCACAAAATCGTAGAGAAAGAAATATTTGTCTTGATAAGACCTTCTGTATGTTCGGATCATGTGCCATGTGGATTCCGATAGCACACACAATAACAAAGCGAGGTAGTCATTCCAGAACGAATGCTCCGGAGCGGCGGTAGTTGCCGATTTGTTGCTCATGTTTAGTGAATGAGCCCATTGAAAATGAGATAGTGTTGGTGCGCACAACCACATGAAGAAAATGGTTCCCAAAATTCTCGCTTATATTACATCCTGTATTCTTTCATCGTAGGTTTGACTACCGGCGTTTCGGGTTCGAATCCCGTCCACGACTTCGTTCGTGGCCATGGATGTGCAGGAGATGCATGCTGGCAACGGCATTCTCCGAAACCAGTTTATGCCAAGAAACGTCAACTGGGCCACATGGAACAGTTGACGCGCTATGCCCCACAAGGGGTTAGGGCAATTGAGAGAGAGAGAGACATTGCCAAACTAATTATGTCTCTTGTGTTTTTCGGGATATTACACCTAAGCCCTTTTGGTTATGATATTAAGTTATCTTCGAAAATATCATAAAGGCATGTGTCCTAAAATACATTTATTAAGTTCATTTGAAAACTCTTTTTTTTTTTATACCCTAGACTTTTAGTATAGTTATACCCTAGACTTTTAGTATAGGGTATATTGTTTTTGTCACGACGGAAATATGTAACACCTTAAAGGAGGCTCCGGAGGTATAGCAATGTATATATATAAATGATCAGGGTCACCTCCTGATTCGATTTAGCCATGTCTGTCTGTCTGTCTGTCTGTCTGTCCGTCTGTCTGTCCGTTCGCACGATAACTTTCGATAGAATTAAGCTAGGGCCATGCAATTTTGGTCAAATGTTGGTAGTATGATCTAGTTGGATGGTATTGAAATTGGGCATAATCTGGCCAAGAGAACGCCTACCTCCCCTACTTATGTAAAATATTTAAATGTATCTATAACTCCCGATTAAAAAATCATGAAAAGCTCTAGCTTTGGTATATTACTAGTGAGGGTATTCTTATACTCTCCTGGGAAAATAACATCGATCAGTTGAAAACTAACGGTAATTTTCTTACAAAGAGCCCCGTACTACCCTACTTTTCTGGTTTTTTGTCTATAACTCTTGAACCAATTGACGTAGACACCTGATTTTTGGCATGTAACCCTGAGGAAAGAAGCTGCTTGAGTTTTAGTAAGTTGGGCATAATCAGATCAAAGGAACGCCTACCTCCCCTACAAAATTCCAAAAATTAAATATTATTTTAATTACGATAACTTTCGATAGAATGACACTAGCGAGTTGAAAATTTGGCAGAATGTTGGTAGTAAGATCTAGTTAGTTGTTACTGAAAATGTGTAAGATCCGACCCAAGGAACCCCTACCTCCCCTAGAAATGAAACTTAAAATAAGCGATAACTAACGACAAAATAAAGCTAGCGACTTGAAATTTTGGCCAAATGTTTGCAGCGGGATCCAGTTGGCTGATATTGAAAATACGTAAAATTCGACTAACGAAACCCCTACTTCCCCTATAAATGAACTTCAAATAAGCGATAACTTTCGATAGGGTGAAGCTAGAGATTTGAATTTTTTTTATATGTTTGTAGGGTGATCTAATTAGTGATGTGTGATAATGATGGGCAAGATCCGACCCAAGGAACCCCTACCTCCCCTACAAGTGAAACTTCAAATAAGCAATAACTTTCTATAGAATAAAGCTAGCGACTTGAAAAATTCGACAAATATTTGTAGAATGTGTTAGTTCATTGAGTTTGAGAATGGTCAAGGTCCTCCTGAATGGGTGCCAACCTCCCCTATAAACTGGCCGTATAGGAAACTCACTTTTAATGCAAATTGTCGCTGCCAATTGGTACTTTCGGTATCACCACTAGGTCTGTACAAGTCTAGGGTATATACGCTTCGGACTCCGGGCCGAAGCAAAGCTTCGGCCTTTTTTTTTGCTCTGATCTGTTCTGCTTTGCTCTGGAGCAAAGAAACACGACTAATAGCTTCTCTGTCTTTTTTTTTTTTGCAAAAAATGGCTATAAGCTTCACAATTCATTATTTCATTTATTAAATAATTCAAAACACTTCAACTTTTAAAGTTCCTCTCGTCATTCTCAAAATTTTGCGAATTATTTAACCGAAACAAAATAAGACGAGATTTCGTCCCATTAATTGCACGCACCTATCGATTTTCCACGCGTGGAATGCTTCGCAATTTTCACCAATCCACTCCGTGGAAAATCGTTACACTTTCTAATGGGAAATGTCCAAAATGGGGGTTCAGGCGTGTGTAACATTGTGGCAAATATTAGTCCTTGCCTATCCAGTCAACATCTGGTTTTTAGGGACGACGAACGATGATGGAGTAACGGAACTTGCTCGGTATACAGCAACATTATCGGTGAATTTTACGAAGTAGAGTAGGTTTGGCATGTATTTGAAGAGGACTTGAGAAAAAAAAAAACAGACTTAAATAAGTAATTAAATGGTATTAGAATAAAATTCATCATCATCACCATCGCGACACGGTAAGCTGTTTTTAGATATACATATAATATAGTGTAAATAGCACACCCCATTTTTGCGCAAGGGATGCCGTTGTAGAGCTTCTTAGGCGGAAACAAATCCAAGTTGTCCTTAACATATTTCCAAAAACCCACACAACCGATTCCGAGAGAATATTTCGCGGGTTAACGATGGCAATTGAGGCAAGTCTAAAAACGTAATACGCAGAAATGAAAGGGAAGATAAGCCAATGTCAAGGCCCTAAAATATCATAAAAAAAGTTAGCTTGTGTCCTTATGTCAAATATGTCTGCTAAAGACTTCAAAGAATCGGATTGTTCGTAACTTAAGACTAGTAGTAGAGGCAAATCAAGGAGGCATGATTTTTTGCGTTGGCAACACCGACGTTAAAATTTCGGACACATTTTCACCTCGACATTATAAACAGATTCTATGTAACTCCTGGTGAGCTTTCACTAACCATGCTTTGTTTCCTTTCGCCGGCAATGGTCTGAAGAACCATTAAGGATCATCGTCTACGGAATTTTCATAATAATGAAAAGAAAAAAGCTGATTGACATTATTCGGCCTTCTGAATAATGTGTTTTTTTTTGCATGTACAAGTATGGATATTCATAATTATCATGCAAAGTACATAAGGTTAATATCTAAAAAGAATATGAGAAAGACATATGGAACAAAACCAAAACCAAAAAGAAAAAGAAAAACTCAAACTTGCATAACACCCCTATTCATGTCAATAGTAACTGGAATGATTTTTTATTATTCACGAAGAATATACAAGGTTTTTTTTGTGGGAGCTATTATCCTTGCTATAATGTTGATATTCGAATGGGAAGAATATTCCGTACAGTCCAATTTTGCATTTGTAATATCATAGCTATGGATTCGTTTTCGATAAATGACACAATTGACAGCAAATTTTGTGATACTGAACCAAGTGGTGTGTGTTTTTCGACCCTTCACTTACGCAGGTTAGAGTAACAACATGCTATACAACATTAACATAAACCTATATAGTTAATTAAAAAAAATTAGAGTTTTCATGTTTATTTTTTCAAGCATAGAATACAATAAACGCGTTCTTTTGCGTCTCAACCAAGTGTAGGGTAGGGTAACCTACCGGCCTTACACTTGCAATAAATCGCTTGTTGTTTGTGTATTTGTTACCCTACACTACACCTGATAGATACGCAGAAGTACGCGCCTAATGTGAAATTATATAATAAAATCAAATGCATATTGCGGAACTGATTGTCAGGCTTCTTTGAATGTCACAGTAGGTAAAGGCCCTTCTTCGTCATCATCGTCTTCGTCGTAGTCGACATTTTCGTTTGAATTGGCAAATTCCAGACTCAAAAAAAAAAAATGATTCGAAACGCCGAGACAAAAGACAAATTCCAGTATACTCCAGAACACTTCTGCGGAATTTGAATATGCACGGCTAGGTTACTCTTTAAGGATTGGGAGCGTATTGAATGGCGGCTTCACATGGGAGAGTCTACCGGGCCAGGGACAGGCCAAGCTGTTCATTCTAGGCTATAATCATGTAGCAGTTTTTCCCATGTGCTTCAGCTCAACCGTAATAAAGTTAAAATCATATGTGATGTCCTCACCGGATAGTCGTGTCTGAGAGGCCGTCTCAAAACAATGGGCATAGTGGATGACAATAGCTGGCGATTCTGTGAGAGTGAAGATAAATCGTCAATTCACATTTTCTGTGATGTGGCGGTAGCCTGTCGTCGACTTCTTTCTTATACATAACTTTGAAATTTTGTATGATCCCCTGATTATGTACCGGTTGTAACCTTGATATGAGGCGGGTTTTTTTTCAACAGCCATGCATAGCAGAGCAGGTTAAGACCACACAATTACACTAACAATTTAATCTGAGCTGCTCTGGATAAAACATCAGTGCTAAAATACTGCTACCTTAGCGTGTTTAAATAAACACGGAAAATGTTACAACCCGCCCAATAAGTCAATAATGGTTCAGTCCTGCGCAAAATATCTTAAGAGTGATTTCCAGTTGCAGATCTTATGAGCATATTTGCTCTGCAACTGCTTTCGGAAATTTTATCTTTACAGCATCGCTACATATGCCGCTATGAACGCGTTTCGTTTGTAGATACGGGTAAAATGTTCATTTTCAACCTGTACACTTTCTAGATAACCGTATCGAGTAAATATTTTTTGTGGGTTGTAAGGAATCGAGTGAGCTACCACACTTTTAATAATTTTCATAGAAATGCACCGTTATTGACTTATTTGCAAAAAACTGACTCGAAGATAATTTTTTTCAATTTTGGCGCGTTGTAACATTTTACGTGTTTAAACTAAACAGTTTGTATGCAAAAGTTGAGGATAATTTTATAACAATTAATTGGATTTTTTATTTTAAGTTATGCGATTAACGTGGGCGGAGATAAAAGCAAAAAACTAAAACAAGACCAACACCCCATTAGTACCGTTAGAAAATTTTCAGGTGGTGCAATTTTAAATTTAAGCTATCTGGCTAAACCTCTATTGATTTTTAAACAACAAGTTAACTAGTTCGAATTATGAAAAATTCCAATTATAGAAGTTCGAATTAACGAGAGGCGACTATACCACTACCAGCTTTCAGTATAATAATTTCAGTTGAAATTTGATACGAATTTGAATTGAATTGAATATTTTGACGAATGTGTACACATCATGTCAATTTGTAATGAATGCAAAAATAAAAATCCACATCCCGTGAAAGATGATGATTGAAAAATAATACGAACACTCATTCTATCGCTATGAGGCAGAACCCACTGTACGTTCTACGACTTCTTCCAAGGACTGCATAATACGTCGAATATGTGGATGTACGAGTATGGAAATTTTCTAATTTCAAGGATCTTTTGTTTTCAAGTGGTGAATCTAATCCTTGCGTGGTAATGTTGGCGGTATTATGGTATTATGATTGCTGGAATTATTTTTTGGTACTCCTTGCATTTGGGTTCATACTCATATCGCATCTATCGCCTTGTACTTGAAAGCATTTATGAGATAAAGCTTTAAGAAAATCGCAAAAGCCAAAAAATAATCTGGCAAGATGAAAAGCAATTTGAATGTAATTTGAGATTAATTTCAAATTGATTTGGGGAAGACCAATAATATTCGTTAGTAAAATTTTGGAAAAACGCAGAGAAATACTAAAAGTGAGTAATTGTCGAATTGAACATTTGTTTTCCAGTCTAATGATTATTGTGATTTAATTTTTTTTTTTTAGATTTTTCCAATTTGTATCTAACGTGAGATACATCATATGTATTTTACGAGTACATTTTGCATTATATTATTCTGATGCAACCAACATAAATATGTATATATATACTCGTACATGCAAGGCTGGTAATTTCATCATCATCATCATCGTGGCGCGACAGCCCGACGTCGGGCCTTGGCCGCCTGGATCATTGTCCTCGAATTATCTCGATCACGTGACCGCGTCCTCCAATTTTGGGAGCCCAGCAGCTGCGCGGCGTCCACACCTACTGAGCTCTCCCAACGAGATCTCGGTCGTCCTCGCAGTCTCGCTCCGTCGACTCGTTCTGCATTCATTAGTCTCTTAGGCATGCGATCATCGTCCATTCTTTGAACATGCCCTGCCCATTGAAGTCGTTGTAGTTTGACGATTTTCGAGACTTGCAGCTCATCGTACATTTCATACAACTCATGGTTGTACCGGATGCGTCATCCATCTCGATCGCAAACAGCCCCGAAAATTCGCCGTAGAACCTTACGTTCGAAAGTGTCTAGCATGTTTTCGGAGGCTTGAGTTAGGGTCCATGCTTCGCAGCCATAGCATAGCACTGGTCGTATAATGGTTTTGTACACGCGGAGCTTCGTGTTTCTGTGCACATGTTTCGATTTCATTATGGGAAGAACCGAGAAAAAAGTCTTATTAGCTAACTGTATCCGTCGCTTGATTTCGTCAGTTTCGTTGGCGTCCCTTGACAGGTTGCAACCCTGCGTATGCAGAAGTTCTTCTGCGTCAGCCAATCTTCGGGACATTATGTTGATGTCGTCGGCGTACGCTGCTAATTGTGTCGACTTGATGAGTAGCGTCTTGCTGTTGTCCATATTCATGGCCCGAATAACGTATTCCAGTGCTAGGTTGAAGAGCGTCGGTGCCAGTCCATCGCCCTGTTTCAAACCAGTGCGTGTTTCAAATAGATCAGTAAGTCTATTCTGGATCCTGACTTGTGAGACGGAGTTGGTCATCGTCATCTTTGTCAGTCGCACTAATTTTGCTGGTATACCAAATTGCAGCATGATGTTGTACAGTACTCCACGATCGATACTGTCGTATGCCTGCTTGAAGTCGACAAAGATTTGGTATCCGTTTACGTTGTATTCCCAGCATCTCTGGAGTATCAGTTTGACTGAGAAGAGCTGATCGGTTGTGGAGCGACCAGGTCTGAAACCGCTTTGATATTCGCCAATGACTCGTTCTGCGTACGGTTTTATTCTATTTTCCAGAATTTTCGTCAACATTTTATAGGACGTACAAACTAGTGAGATGCCCCTGTAATTCTCACACCGCAGTTTATCTCCCTTTTTATGAATTGGACAGATGATGCTTCTGCGCCAATCGTCTGGGATCTCCTCGTTCTCCCATACTCGCAGGAGTAATTGATGTATGGCATCAACTAGACTCGTTCCACCGAATCTTAGCAGTTCAGCTGGGATCTCGTCAGCGCCCGGCGCTTTATTTCGTTTTAGTGACCGCAACGCGAGGTCAACTTCCTCTACTGTCGGGGGTTGAATGGGTGGGCCTAGATCAACAATATCGTCGAGAACTTCCTGTGTGAGGATGTTAGATGGTCGGCTTAGAAGCTCTTCAAAATAAGATGCCCATCGTTTGTTAATACCATCGGTGTCGCTGATGATGTTTCCATCCTTGTCCTTACAAAGGCTAGTCCTGGGTTGGTAGCCGTTCTTAATTGTATTTACTAGTTTGTACGCTTGTCTGGTGTTCCTATTAGTTAAGTTTTCGTTTATGTTCAGCAACTGCTCGTCAAAGTATTTACGTTTCTTACGTCTAATTATTCTATTCGATATTCGCCGTAGCTCGTCATATTTTTCTCTTCTGGCTCTGGTTCCTCGTTGAATCCATTGTCTGTAGGCCTCGTTTTTCGCGTCAAGTGAATTTTTGCATTCTTCGTCGAACCAGTCATTTCGCGCTCGCCGGGCCTTATATCCCACGACCTTCTCTGCGACATCCTTGATGGTACCCTTGAGTTCTTCCCAGAACCCATGGACGCCTGTGTTGCTGATATTGAGTAGCATAGGTGATAGTTCTTCCTCAAGGGCGGTAGTATACGCCACCGCTGTAGCATCACTCAAGAGCTTATCAACCGCAAAGATTTTGGGAGGGTTGATTCTTGACTGGTGCACTGAGGAAATTCTACATCTGTAGGTCGTCTTCACCAAGTGATGATCTGAGTCGCAGTTTGCTCCTCGATAGGAGCGGACATCCATGACACTAGACGCCCATCTCCTGCAAATGAGGACGTGGTCAATTTGGTTGACGGTAAGTGCGTCTGGAGACTTCCAGGTCTGCTTGTGAATGCGTCGATGCGGGAAACACGTAGAGCTTACGACTAGATTCCTGCTGCAGGCGAAGTCGATAAGTCGGTGGCCGTTATCGTTACATTCTTCATGGAGGCTGTGGCCTCCAGTGGTCCCCCGATGCCAACTTTCATTCCCGACTTTCGCGTTAAAGTCTCCCAGCAGCAATTTGACGTCGTTTGTTGGAAGTGAGTCGAAGAGAGTTTCAAGGCGGGCATAGAACTCGTCTTTTACTGCGTCTTCTTTAACTTCAGTGGGGGCATGCACATTGATGAGCCAGAGATTGAAGAATCGAGTCTTGATGCGAATCGCACACAGCCGTTCATTTATGGGTTTGAAGTCAGTAATATGCGGTTTGAGGTGATTGTTCACTATAAATGCTACTCCAAACTCCTTGCGGCCCGATGTTTTGCCACTTGTAAAAATTGTGTGCGATTTCTTGTCATTAATCTCGCTGCCGAGCCAATTTGTTTCCTGGACTGCAGTTATGCTCAGTTTGTACTTTTCGACCTGTTGAAGGAGGGCCTTCTCGGCCCCCGGTTTGTTCAGGGAGCGTACATTCCAGGATCCGAAAGAATAATCCTTTATTCGTTTGCGTGGTCGTCGTTGTTGATCCGTCCAATCCGAGGCTTTTGTTCCAGGTTTCTTGACATGGAGTGGTTTTTACAAGGACGAGTTGTCAGCACGTCGCTTAACCCCATTCAGGGGATGGCCTCGGAGATAGCTGCTTCAGATGGTTTAATAAACGTGCTGGAGCCCACACAACTATGTAGCAGGTCCAACTACGCAAGTCATTCCATCCTACTAGACCTGAGACGCTTAGGTGTTCGTCAGCCATTCAGGCTACAGCTATCTGCCTTTTCCAAACTGTCTTATCGCTAAGACATTGGCCGTCAGCGAATTGATATACTGCCGTTACCAGGGGGCGCCCACGCGGAGGACTATGGAAAAGGTCTTTGCCCCCCAAGGCTGGTAATTTGGAAGGGAATATTTATGGAGTACTTTATGTTCTCGATTGATGTGCAGTAGCACAGTACATTACTAGTTTCTGATTCTGCCTTAAACGCTTGATATTAAATGATTACATCGCCAATTAGATATTATTGCTAATTCAAAATATTCAAACCTATATGGAGATAAACAATTTTCATAATGGCTATTTTAAATTTCAACAAGATATTTGTTGGCATTGAGGTCTCCTCAATAGTCAACATGGGGGAGAAAACTTCGTCTGTTGATGGATATTTTTTTCCCTGAGCCAAACTTTCGGCTTTAGAACCGAAAAGTAGTGACTAGATCTAAGTCTAGATCTTTTGAATACGGGAGTTGGTCAATCAATTTTATTCCAAATACGTAAATTTTAACCAAATGACCAAATGATAATGGGATTGCAGTTTTGGTCCCAAGCAAACCATCGTGGTAACAGTCTTTGGTCTTCTTAAACGGCTTTCATCAAAGAAGCTATGATCCCAATGAGATTCGCACTCGTCTTGAATCTCTTTGAATTGAGCGGGGGAATTCTAGAGAAAGGTTTAATGAGCTTTACTTTTATCACTACATCACCACATTTTCTTATGTAAAAGAAAAATCATTAAAGCAAAACACGAATTCTACTTTCTTCAGTAAGGCTTGAAGAAAAAGACTTGAAATTGTTGTCAAAACAATTCCACGTGGCACACCGTTTAATCCAGCCTTTTTTGGCTGTTTAATATGTAGAGGTCATTGGGAAGGAAAAGCGGAAAAAGGCTCAGCATATTTTTGATCGGAGTTAGGCATATATATCAACGTATAGTATGTACTCGTGCATCGAATAGAAAAAGGGTTAATATTTTTTGTATCCATTCTGGGATACTTCTTCTCAATACTTTATGACGTAAACTGTTTTTTTACTCTATGATCGCTATAATCAGAAATTCAGTCTTAGGTTAGGTTCGGTAGAAGGGTTGTTGTGACTGCTCACCTAGACTCGAACATTGGTCCAATGTGATACTCTAAATGCTTCGATTACATGTGAACGCTGAGCCAAGCACCGAATATTCAAAAATTGCATTGAAAAGCACCAGCAATAAGATGATACATTTGCTGCTCTTACATGGCCAACATAAATTCATCAGCATTCGTGAGCATTTGAGTCGTTCCCACAAGAGATGCGAACGACTCAAATGGTAGAAATGCATCATCTCATTTATTACATAGATCGTGACGTGATTAACAGCTGGGTGGGCTCGTAGTCCGGCACGTAAATCCCTTTTCTTTATCAAAAACTACTACATTCAGTATCAATCGAACCGGGGCCCAGTGCATAGAAGACGAACGTGCTGACCGTTGCGCCATCCGAACTACTACGACTACTTTATCTTAAGCAGTGGCAAAATTTTGTTTACTGATATACCTTCTGCCATTTTCTACGGACGGCTCTAGTAATGTTCTTAAGAACTCAAATTACAACAGCAAAACATTTAGCTTTAGTCGATAACCATTCACGAATGAATAAAACTCATTTGAATCAATTTAACATAACTACGTACAAACCAAATTACCAAATTACTTTCATTGAAATTAAATACCCTTAATCCGCTTTACGAATTCATTTCGAATTGGATATATTTACCGCGAAAGAAAAAACGGATTAATCGAAAAGTATACATATGCAATGTCATGACCACAAACCCAGCATATTTTCTCCATAATCCGTAAAAATCGCATAAAGCTGCCTCAGGGATTAGTAAGGTAATGTGCTCGAATTAAAATGTGCATAAAATACTTTTACGGTTGACTTCACTTTTCAATTAAATTTGCCGCTCCTTTTTATGGCCGCATGATAATTTAGTAGTTTTGACGAAGAGGAGCATTCATATTTCACATAAATTCACTTTTCGTGTTTTTTTATGGCATCAAATACAACTGCAATACAGAAAAACCTTAAATCGATTTACAGCTATCAGGTGAAATCATTCGTAACATTTGTGACCAATCGATAAACACTTGTCCTGTCATAAAGCAATTCGTCTCTCTGTCGTGAATATTATGCAATAATGGGCTATTAAATGTACACTTTGATTACTACTTAGTTCCGTCGAAGCGAAGTCCAAGCTGATAGGACGACGTGCACTTAACAAGGATATGAAAGGAGATAGAAAGTGACTTTTATGACGGCCTACGAATTAAATGGAAACTTGTGAGATTTTATTGGGTAATATTGTCACCAGTAACGTCATCTGGGTTAGCCAATTTTAGGTTTCGTTTTGTGGTAACTTGACCTGGAAATTAACTATTAATTAAAGTGCAGGACTTTGTTATCAATACCTGTCTCATAACATTTCGAAGTTAAACCATCACTCTAAAACCCACCTAACGACCCACCTTCCACCTGAAAACAAGACAACCATAAAACGATCCAAAACAAATTTACACTACCCGTCATCCGCAACACTTGAAATCCAATAAATTTAATACAAATTGGTAATTTCATTGTCTTTATTGGTTCCCATCAAAGTTAAATTTCCGTACGAAGAGCTTCCAAACATGACCAATTACCCATTGATATTCCAGATATTACGCGCCCACCTTCAACTCGTCCCGAATTCGTTCATATTAAAATCGATTTAGTACTGGACGTGGTGCGGTTTTATTGATTAACGACCGTGAAATTCATCGACTTTGGCAATGTTGTTAGTTGCTACATAGTCATCATTGTTATACAAGTCAGCTGAACAGTCATCTATTCCATTCCAACGGGTGACTGGCCAATGAATCTATCGGGGATGTGCACATCCATTTCCTGGTTTTCTTGTACACGCTATGTCTACGAGTACTTCGCACTAGCCACCATGAATTTATTATTGATGGTACTACAATTCGCACAGCCCGACCTTGTTATATCGTGCCCGGCTCGTTTTCAGTCAATGTAAAATGAACAATTTATGAACAATTTATGAACAATTTTTCGTCGGGAGCGAAAAATGGAGTAAATCTAGGGCCATTTATCTGAAAGGACAATATAAAAAGGTGTTTGATGGAATTCATGAATTCTGAGGCCGTTGTCGTTGATTGAAATGGAACGAAATTTTTGTTGATTTGGTTCCGACTATTCGTTCACATCCAAACTTTCAAATTATTTCCATTTAACTGTAATTCCTTTCTATTATTACGTTCACGAATGACTATAATTTAAAAGTGTTGTGTGTTCCTTAAAAAAAAAACTACCTCTTCTTCTTAAGGTTGCCACACATGATCGCGCAGAACCACGACCGAACTTCCATCGAACCATCAAATATCATAATAGAGCGGTGGAAATGTGAAGATTCTTTTCTATTGAGTGGTTCGATGTATGCTCGCGACTAAAGTGGTTGCCGTGTGGTGCGACCTTTATGCGTTTTGTTTTGCAGCTTAATTTTCAATTAACATTTTACTGGTCCTGGTAGTGGTGCTGCTGTATGGGAACTTTGATTCATTTTCCAGATAATTTTGACAATTCAATTATTTCGTTTGCATTAAAAAAAACGTTTGGCTTCCCTATGGCGCGGCGCCACGACATTTTAATGCAATATTGTTCAATTAAATTTGGTTCACCAGGCTGTCCAGAACTGCTATCTCATAGCCGAAAAATATTTAATTACTACCTATATATCGAAATGTCAATAATAAATTAGCTGTTAACTCCAAGTTTTATTCATGTACCTGCAGTGATGTATTCATTAACTGTTTTGCTCTGCCACCGGGAATTCGTAATAAAAATTTAAAACTGGTTCACAAGGGTTTTTTTTGCCATAGATATTATTTTTGCTATCTGACTTTATGGTATCGATAGAATGATTTAGTCCACGCATTGTGTATGTCTGTGAACGGATCATCTAATTAGAAATATATCTGAAGTTTCGAGGGGTGCATAGCATAGGCTCCTTATTCTCATACCACCCACATGGCATCAGACTGCGTTTTTTCAAATTTAATCAATTTGGGGTTGTACACTTAATAGAGAATTGTCGTACGATACTTTGGCCGACATCTTGACATTTTTAAATCCAGCATGCATGGAATATGTACTAGGAGACAGGATGATTCAATAGAAGACCAGGACGATACCGGTCCAGAGCGACGTCAATAGGTGGACACCGATTTACGCGGATACAAGGCCTCAAAAATCGTGAAAACACGCCTTTTGCTATAGCAAAACCGACCACAGATGCACCCCGGGTACCGTTAATTCGTCTCATCAAGATTATCGTAAACAGTTAAGATAAGATGACCTAATATGCAGATTTCCAAAAAAAAAACTCATAATTAAAATATCACAAAGCATCAAATCGCCCGACAATTGTTGGCTTCAGTACCCCTCCAGGCGAATGGGCGCGTCAACATCATAGCATTTCTATGCCTTGTTGACGTTTCGATAGCATATCTACTTTGCAGAAGTGCAGTTGCTAGCATGCACCCCCTATCCGCGCCGTCTTTGTACTGACATGCTCGGAGCACTGAGAGAGTTCTATCGGTACCCACCGCCAGTTTGAGATTTGAACTCCGAGCTCTAGATTAGTGAGTGTGACCGAACGACCACGGCCACTGAGCGCTTTATAATGGATTCGATCCCCGATGCGTCAAAAAAATTGCGTGTGGGTATTATGAGAACTCCCACGGCTTGTCAGTAAAAGACGGTTCGGATTGGAGGCGCATGCTAGCAACAGCAACATCCGAAACCTACATGCTATTGAAACGTCAACAAGGTATGAGATGTTGACGCGCCCATGGTCCTGGCGGGGTCAAGGCGTTCTTTTTGCCTTCATTCCTCCACACCCTTCTACCACCCTACTTTTTGCCCTACTTTAGGCTGCGTTTGTGCCCGAGCGAAGGTCGTCGCGCGACGCGACTGGTAGTCGCTTGAAGTCGCTGCTTGCGATTTTTGGCTACCATCAGTTCGTCGTGGCTAATGTGTACTAAAGTGGTATCACTTTAGCGTATATATTTGGCCAATAGAGTCACATATTTGAATTTATACGAGACCTGCGTTTCGAATATATTTTTCATATTTTATATGACACGATTTTCCAAATATATATGCTAATGTAATAGCACCTTTATAGCTTCATCTGACGGAACAAAGCTGGTGTTACGACAACAAATATATAAACAAATTTTTTTCAAGTCGCTAGTCGGTCTCAGTCGCTTATAGCAATTAGCAGTCGCTTCGAGCGATGCGATTCGCTCGGGCATAAACACAGCCTAATTCTTGAACAAAATCACATAGAGAGAAGATTTTTGACTTGATCTGCGACTTAAAGTTAGACGTTGATTTAGTTATTGCATGTGAAGCTCGCTCGATTCTAGGCAATGCTTACTTATAAACGTGCCTTCCTCGTAGCCTAACTGGGAGGGCTAATATTAAGAATCTTTCTTTCTCCTCTTACGTAAAACCATATGATAGCATTGCTGTTGCAAATCTTTACTTTTAGTATCATCACTAGTTCTATTCTAACCCAGGTGCCATGCTTCGGTATCGTTTTTAAGTCACCCATGTATGCTTAATGGAATCGGCTCAGTGATTCTGTTGTCCTTGCACACAGCATTGGACAACATCAAAGTGTCGGGCGATGGTTAATAATGCAATCGACAAGAAGATCAGTCGTCGTCCTCATCGGCACGTGACAGAATTTTGCATCTATTCGAATTATTCTGTATGTGAGTATTTGGTGCGGACGAAAGACTCCGTAAACATGTGACTGTCATGATGGTTGCTAAATGCAAACTATTATGCACTTAAATGGATTTGCTTAAGGATTAATATCGCCTATTATTTCTTACCTCGAAGCAGACAGTGGAAAGCTGACTGTGAATGGGAACCGAGACACTTGTTGCCGGGGTCTGCAGCTGCAATACTAGAACTGGAAGTGAAATTGTAGAGTAGAAGCATAAAAGTTTATGGGGCAACAGTTTGCAAGAATGATTTTTAAGTGTGTAGTAGTGAAAATGGATAAAATGGCATGGAGGGGAGTAAGAAGTGTTGAGTGGGAACCATTAAGCATGGACTTATGGGATAATGGAGGCGTCTACCATATAATGAGCCAATTTTGTGCAGTTTATAGCTTCTATTTGTAAAACAAATTTGACGTAATGGTTTAATTTAGATCTCTTGTAGATGAGATGATAAAATTGGCGGCACATTCCACAGTGATAATTAGAGATGGTATGCTCTTTTCATACCTGCGATTTTTTCACCGCTCTTTTAAAAAAGCAGTAGCATATTGTGATTGAAAACTGAAAAGAGCTGCGATTGGAAGAGCAGAAATAATGAGTACTGCATACTACGTATTATTTACGGTCTATCGCCAATACAATTCTCGCCACTTCGTTTTAGCTCGCTAGGATCGCAACGCAAGGTTTTTGTTTTTATTCGTATCTCTTTTCTACGAAAACAAATTGAAAAAAAAAATTCGGACGAAATACCACGAGCAAAAAAACCACGGGCAAAAAACACGGGAAAAAAACCACACATTAAACCAATGTGAAAACACTATTGGTTTAATGTGTGCTATACGCCACGAACAACAACAACAAAAACAATGCTATACAGAAATGAATTTAATGCGAGCATTCTTGCATCATCTACGTTTCTTGATAGTGTCGGCGCCAGAGCCCGACAATCATTTCGCGTGCACTACCAACTCTAAACTCGCCGATCTGCTAACACACAGCTCGCAATGTGCTCCTGCTCAGTTTCGTTCATCGATCAGCAATCTTCCGACGATCAGTTTCAAAATTTCTTATCCGATCAGTTATCACTGCGATTGAAAAAGAGCAGGTTTTTGCCATCTCTAGTGATAATTAGTAAGGTACGAATACCGGACGACTCAATTGATAGTGATATGTTACAAAATATGAACTGAAATGTTAGATGCTCTGATTACTAGCATTTTAATCAGTCGTTTTATTCTTCACTTATAGAACCACACTTGTTACGGTTACGACGCTATCCGTTTATTTTCTGTAGCTTTTCAGACAGGAGACTATTGGATAAAACCACAGAGATATTTAGAAGGAGATGACACCAGCATATATCGCAGACTAAATTGTGGGACGTAGTTCCACCACATACGAACTAGTAAAAAGTAAACAGAGAGACACACGCCCTATACTGCGCAACTCCCGCGCAACTCATATTGGTCCATATAGTCGCACATGAGATGCCAAACTCACATTCCCCCTCTCATACTGCTCCTTTCTGAACAATAACATTTCACTTTGTGTCTCTACCCCGAAATACCCGCCCGGTCCATTTAGCCGACAGATGAAATGTCAAACTCACATCCCCCTTCCTACTTCCACCCTTGTGCCGAATTGCTTCATTTCTCTCGCTATTTTTCATTTTCTTCTAACTCTCTCGTTGGGGTCGTAGCAGTTTCGCTGCTGCAAACTACGGGCTCAATTTCACCCCACTCAAATACTTTAATGGTACACATTACCGGCCATTTGAGGAATAGTGACATCAAAATGGGCAGAGTTAAAGCATTTTTGTAAATTGTGTCCAAAAACTTGACGGTGATTTGAACTGACAAATCTATAAATTTTGCAAAAGTTGCCCAATGTGTTATTTTTCAAATCTAAGTTTGAAAGCCAATACATTGCGGCAACTTTAAGAAACTTGCCGATTTGTCAGATCAAAGTACCGTTATAAAATTACCATTTTAATTTGCGTGAAAATTCGATTTATAAATTTCTTTACAGGTGTATTTTTGAAGTAATGGTTGATTTTCCAACCTCAACAAACTCGTCTTCTATGAAATTTTATGTAGTTTCAGTAAGTGAGATCAAATCTCGGATTCTGAGAGTGGCAAGTTGTTTGTCACAATTTACGAAAAATTATAGTAGTGGGTCAAGGCAATTAACAACAACCTGTAAGTTAAATATTTAAAGAAATAATATATCTAGGATAAAGTATTACGCTCGAGATTATTATACCCTGCGTTTCATCCTCGTTTCCACCCCGTGTCACTCACTACAACCAAAAAGAATCCAAGCCCTACATTGTACCAGCATTTAAGTGGTCATATGGGTCCAGCCAAGTACCAAAAACACCACATTACTTGGCATGAAAATATCAAATCACAAAATAAAAGCACACAAATAATGCTTTCGCCAAATTTAGTGAATTATTTCACATCCTCAACCAAATGTTCTCCTTCACTTAATCATGCCAATTATTCTCAGATTAAAATTGAAACATGGGAACAACATCTACAAAGGACCAAGCAGCATGCCAAACAACCCTCATTGTAGTAATTACTGTCAAACATTACATTCTAACCTTGAGATAATCTAATTTTCAAAGAGAGATTATAATGTTGTTGTTTTCATTCGGTTCACTTCGTAGAGGCTATCAGCTTATCCACATTTTTGGCAGTTGCTAGCGAACACAATGCCAACGCTAATTTTGACTTGATTCCAATGAACATTTTCACGAATGGAGCCAATTCTTGCAGACGAAATGGCATACAATAAGGAGAAAAAATAGGTGGCAATGGTTGGGATAACAGACAAGGGACGCACATTAAGTAGATTACACAGGACATAAAAATCCATTAAATTTTCGACAAGGCAATCTGTTGGCGAACTGCGCTATGGCTGTGGTGGTAATATCCTTTAAATCCTCGGACAAATATATTTTGATTTGTGCGTATTGAACGCGTGGGTTTTTGAAAGTTTCCGGACCGAAGCAAATTAAAGAAGCTTGTCACTAAGAAAGAGTCAACTCCACCCCAAATAGCAATTATTTTAAAAGTCCTTTTTTCTTCGAAAAGCAGCGTCTTCGAAAAAGCTGAAGATGTAATACAGTACATGGTATGGTGTCTTTTTTCCCATATCACACAAAATTTCTTATATAAACTGGATATATAAAATAGTATAGTACATACAAGTCGAATCTGGAAAAACTGAATTTTCCAAATAAAAAAAAAATATATATACATTGCTATACCTCCGGGGCCTCCTTTAAGGTGTTACATATTTCCGTCGTGACAAAAACAATATACCCTATACTAAAAGTCTAGGGTATAACAACGGAAAAACGTTAAAAATACGCTAATTTAATTTATAGAAGAGTTACTATCAAGTAAGCGGTTTTACTATTAAGTTTGCTCTACGGCACTTGTATATTTACATACTATACATACAAGTAGATATATGTATAATGAATATTGGAGAATTATAGTGCAAGCTCTACATCACACTTTCGAAAAAAAAAGTTTCGGTAGAATGAAAGCTTCTCAAAGTATGAAGGTTTGCATATTTGCTACGAGTTACATACCAAATGAAAGGTCCTTTTTGTTCCATTTACGAGTATAAGAACTACGAAACTTTGCACCGATGTTTACGGATACCAAAACGCCTATGTCGCATTGAAGTAAATTCGAACAAAGGGCAGCTTTTCAGCACCCTTTTCAACCTAATCCTGATTTCATTGATATCCTTTCCTTTTCAGTGCACTAACCTCGGGTTAGTACAATAATATGAAAATCCCTTTTATGGACTGTTTTCTACTGAATCATTTGTTCGATTGAGCTCCATTCACCATGAATATGTTATGTGTGTTGTATGTTATACATACATATATTATATGTGAAAATGATGGAAAGGAAACCTGCCTTTGACTCAGGGCTTTTTAATTTGGGAATATTGAAAAGAAAAGTGCTATCGGTGTGATGAAATTGAATATCCAATCCAGCCCGCAAAAAGACTGGATAACATATTCGTACATGAACATGTTAATCGATAAGTGGTGTACGAGAAAAGGTATAAACAAATTTACTTAGGAATTTTTTTTCCTCGTCCATCTAAGATTAAGCTTTCTGAAAGTATGTATGTTTATCAGTCAGTAGTTTGAAGGTATTACTATGTCAGGTTGTGAGTATATGACTTGAAGTTGGTTCTAATTTTCTTAATCGAATCGGGTCTTTAGTATTTTGAGACTAAAACCCGATTCGATATTGAATAGAATATATAAAAAAAGCCAACGCTAGATGGAATGAGATTGACCTTCCACGATGAAACAGATTTCTAGCGTATTATACTAGATTAGAAGTTGATTTATACTAGGTGCTTTCTTTTGTCTTCCTGTATAGGCTAATTCGGGTTAACTACACGCAATTACAACAATGCGAGCATCATGATTAACGTGAAGAACTTTACGGATTAATACACGTACACGGGATAGATATGTCAACCGATGTCGCTTCCATCGCTAAATGGCGAAATATTTTAGATATTAAGTTTAGACTTTTTTTTCGGATACGGAGTAAACCCAAAACACCTTTTACTTTTCAGTTTTCCTGCGGGACTACCTCTCGATACTACTTCGCAGAGCTGGCTCAGGCTTATCCTCTCTTCCTCCTTCTGGAGCTTCTTATGAATCTGATATACGGTGCGACTCAATGCATTCCAATTTTGTCCAGATTTTAGTACATGTTTTACCAACTTCTCACCTATGCCCAATCCTGCCCCCAGTTTTTATTATTACATATTATTATTACAAGTTTAGGCCTTGTTACCCATCCGGTGAGCAATGCGACCATGGAGAGGTCTATTGTGTGATAGCCCATATTATTGCAAAAGACTCTCCACCATTTTTACGAATAGCATAATGTCTTTTGTGAGAGCTTTCCTGATAACTACAGGGCTCACCGTGGCCTGTCCCAGAAACTTAAACCTAGCTCGCGCGATTGCCGGGCATTCGCACAAGATGTGCTTAGTGGTTTCATCTTCCTTCATACACAGGCGACATTTAGTTTCGCTTGATAAGCCCATTTTACGGATATTAGGGTCTAGTCTGCCTAGTAAGTTCGTCCGCGATCTCGTTACCTTTGACGCCATGATGCCCTGGCACCCAACACAAGATTACTCGGGTATTTAAACTCAGAATTTGTAGAAGTTCAGCTTCGAAGAGTGCTTATGTGAAGAGAGTGCCTTAATGGCTGCCTTAGGTTTTAACAATGCTAGTTTCAAGTATCGAGTTACAAAAATGAACCAATCTACTGAGGAGCGAAACATCGTCGATCCTACTCTAAATATACATATAAAAAAAATCCAAATTTCTCTGTACAAAAAATGTAAAGCGGCTGAGTAGGCAGAAGGTGTATACTAGCATAATGCATTCCCCGAAGCCAGTTATGTACTAACGAAAAGTCAACTATGCCTGGTAGGTGTAGTTGACGTGCTAGTCCTCTCTACGGGCTAGGAAAGGTAAACTCATGCCTGGTAGAGACTTCGCTCCTACGGCAGCCGTTTCTAGGCACCGGAGCGACCCGTTCATCAAGCACGAAGTTCCAAACCCCTTCAACGCCGAAAGACGTTACTACTACAACATTAACAATAAACTCGTCTTCTGGATATATTATTAGATTCGAGGGAGCGTGTTCGTTTGTTCGTTCAGTCCTGCAATATAAATGAAAATATCTGCCTAGAACATCCTTCCATAAAATCATTTGCATATCCATACACATATCTTTATGTGCTGTATCTGAATCGAAGAACGTTCAATGAGCAGCAATTGGACGTTTTTATGAGTTTATGTATGCATTTGTCCATTAGATTCCTAAATATTTGTATAACACTCGTTAAACAACTGTTATATGAACATTGGACACTTTAAGATTCAATTTCAGGAATTTATTGTCAGTTTAAGCAAAATTTGCATATTGAGATATGAAACGAACTTTATTAGGGCCACAAGTGCACATATCAGGTGGCACATACTCGTATTAACCTTGCAAGTTCTCCCCTTTCAATTTGTTCCGATTCAGTTCATTTAGTACTCAGGAAAATTGAATCTTTACCGCAAATTAGGTTGTATTTGCATCTATAATGTTAGAGAGAGAGTGGACGCTCATTTGTGTTATATGCCTGTACTCGTAAATTCACCACTACTCACTACTGTTGGCAAACATTTCAATTCCATGTATTAGTTGCGTTTTTTTTTAGAACAGGTTAGGTAGGGTAACTCATGGCGCAAAAAAAAACGATCGAGGGAAGCTATCCAGACTAAATTTTTAAATGTCATGTTGTTATACCCCGATTGGCTTTAAAATTGACAGTTGCTTTCAGAATTCATTTGTTTCTGTTCATGTGGCAAGCAATTGTAAATACGGCCGCCTAAACCGCCTTAATTACGAATGAACTGTACGAAATGATTAATGCATCATCGTCGGAGCTTGACACCAATTGCCAAATTAACGACAAGCATACCTATAGGCGCGTTTTTTGGTATTGTTGTACAATCTGTCAATTGCAGGTTAGCCACTCCACTGACCCGGACAAGTTAAGTTTAAGTTGTTATTGTAATGCACTCTAACCTGCACCGGATAGATGTTTAAAAAAAAATACACCTATTGTATGGCTAACTGGGATGGAAATGCCAATTACAAACTTTGATAGAATGTGGTTGCCTTTGTATAACATTTGTAACAACGGGGTATGCATGTTGGGGGCGTTCGACATGCATTTGAATGTCATTGAGTTGTTGTGTTGTGCCAAAGCTAAAGTTGTTAATTAAGTGTTTTGAATTATTGCGAGCTATGGATATGTAGAAAGGCTGTAAATTATTCGAAATGGGCAGGTAATGTGTTTCCCGCAGTTTTCGTGATAATCGGGTAACCGTGATAACTTGACATTTGAGTGTAAGCAATATAAAACCACTGTCCATTGGGTTGCCATATTAGCGACCAACGACAACGCGTGATGCTGTGGCGCTGTGTGTGTTGAGGCGGCATCAGTAACGGGCGATGTGTGACTTTGGCGGTACCAGGCAGGCGCATTTGCTGATCGCTGGCGCGCATTATGAGTGCACGGTGAAGCGGCCTCAGTCTGATATGTCATTGAGCGGGCTGCGGTTGCAACAGTGTCAGGATGCTAACGTGCCATTGGGCGGTTTGTTTGTTATTCTTTTGATTCTGTTTTTGTCCCGCAATACCCGGGTCACCCTATAGAATGCGTGAACTGATAGCGAAGATGGTTGGCAAACGTGAGCGTATAACGCCAGCGATCATACGATATACATTTCACATAAACCTGAAGAAAACTGGTGGACTTGTACATGGTACAAGTTGTACTCGAGTTCGAGTTTGACAGTGTATGGTGACACTTACACCATATTCTGACCGCATATTATATGCCATTCGCGTATTTCCTGTTAGTAGCCAAATTTTGATTCCGACAAACTTGATACACATACATATGTACATATCACAAAAAGAATTTTGATATTGTTACAAGTTAAGCATTAATGGCCGTGAGAATTGTCGAATAGCACTGACAATATTGAAAAGAGTTGTCGGATTCATAGTACCAATAATACTGAAAATAAACGATAGCAATAGCGCCAAGAGTGTGCTGAAAAGCAAAGTACCCGGCGAAGCCATATCGTCCAGTATTTTATTACTGAAGTAGGTTTATTGCATTTTGAGCTTTTATACGTCCGTGAGTGAAAAATGCTAGAAAAGTGGAAGAAAAGGATTTTTCTTTGCAAATGGAAATAATGCACAAATCTATTCTGCTCCATAAGTAAGGACACTTTTCTCTGAAATATACTTTTTGCTGTTCGTAGGTATTATGAACGTTTGCGATTCCATTATTCTTCCTTTGTTGACACTTTTATTTACACGGCACGATATTCTGTCGTTATTAAACATTTTCTTTTTGTCGGAATTTATTTTGCTCCAGACACTGCGTTAAACTGGGATTGTTTTTAATGGCATCAAACTAATACTCGTAAAGGTAAATTAGAAATAAATTGTAGCATTCAAGAACCAAGCTGGGCATACAAATATAATTTGTGGACCTACATAAATACATATGTATAATATGTAATTAAAAAATGTTACAATTTTCACTGGGAAACCACTCCTCTGTCAGAACCGACGCGTACTCGTATTTAAATTAAATCAAAACCCAAAATCTAATATCATCATCACATAATATTAAAATGTTCACAAATCGAAACTAAAGAATATTAAACCTCCAGCAGTTGACAGGGCCGCCATGTCCTCAATTCTCTTCTGTAGACGCCAATTGCTCCTAGGAAAAGGAAAAATCTGTGACCAATGGAAATCTCAAGCAGAAAAACGACTGTAACATGGAAACATATGAGAAAAACATTTGGCTCCCGATAGAATTGCAAAAAGAGAAAGCTGACCCTTTTTTGGAAAATGCATACATAGTATGGGAGGGAGGGTGTTCATTGTTGTTAAGCTAAGAACATGATATTTTTTCGTGGACTAGATGGAAACGATTTAGGGCATTATCTGGGTCATAATTTTAAAGGGGTGACTAGCATTCCGTTGATGTTTTGCCAAGTATCTATCCATCATTTGGCCGTTACTCTGTTTTTATGGTCGCATTACGAATTATGTACATGTTCGTTGATAAGGCATAGTCATTCTAGAAATGGACCGTGCTTAGACTTTTTTAAAGGGTTGGATTATCTGGTTCGACTTTATTGGTCTCTACATTATACCAGTCAGTAGTCTAAATTGTAATTGTCAGTAAAAGCTGACAGTGCTATCTCGTCTAATCTGTCAGTGAAGTCAGTTTTGACACAAATTGTCTGATTTTAACGTTTTAAATACTGTCTTTCCGTATTCGAAACGTCAGATTTAGGAATATATAAACAAATGTGAAATTTTGAGCCATCTCGGGATCGTGCGACCTCGGAAACCAATCATATTTCTTTCCGGTCGATATACCCTCTTAATGTCGACATGATTCGGTTTCAGATACCGCCTACCTCTAATTCATGGGTGTTCATGAACTAGGTGGGTTCATGAACACCCATGAATTAGATGGAGTGGAAATCCTAAATAGAGAACTAAAGGGAGACGTGCTTAGTTTAGTTTAAGAATGAAACAGATATTAGAAATTTTAAACAAAAATTACATTTTACAAATTTATTTGTAATAATCTAAATAAATACGAATGCGGAAGAGGTAAACCTGGAAACTGGTTATCGACATACGACATATGAAATAACATATTTTTGGACAGTTTCTACTCCAACTCAAATTAGGCTACATTATTTCCGTATATATTTACCTCTGCCTTTTTTGGGTAACAGTTTCCAATCCAGTTGGCGTCTCATCACCATTTATGGAAAATGTTAAATTTTCAAAATTTGATATCAACTATGTATTGAACGGTTAAATTTGCATGAATATTTGTAGGAGTATGTTCAATTACCACAATACGCTGAAGCCTGCTAAGCATTATGATATGTTTTCTTCCAGGGCAGTCCCGTTAATTTTGTTACGTCCAGGAAGGAACTGATGAAAGCTAAGTGTAGGTCGTGGAGAGTTTTCTGTGAAAGTGTAGACGATACTCACCAGTATCACCAGTAAACCGTCTATAGCCAAGTTCTAAATACTCAATTGCCCTAACCCCTTGTGGGGCATAGCGCGTCAACTGTTCCATGTGGCCCAGTTGACGTTTCGTTGGCATAAATTGATTTCAGAGAATGCAGTTGCCAGCATGCACCTCCTGCACATCCATGGCTACGAACGTCGTCGTAGACGGGATTCGAACCCGAAACGCCGGTAGTCAAACATGAGACTGATGCCTCAACACACTGCGCTACCGGTCGCCCCAAGTTCTAAATGAAACCAGCCGTACGTTATTGTTATTCCCACAGATCTTCAACATGCGGCGGATATTGTCACTTCATGGGTTACTACCATTTTAAGTCCTATCTGGAACTGGTATACATCCCTTGGTTGTGGTCGGCAGTGGAAGTGATCGTCGTTCCCAAAGTTGGTAAACTCTCATGCGCAGCCAAAGGGACTAAAACCTACAAGTCTCGCCTCAAATATAGTAAAAATTCTAGAAAGAATGACTGCCACCTACGTGACAGCTTTCCGTCACGACTCTTATCCAGTTCTCAGCATGTCTACTGGAAAGGCGGATCAGTAGGCGCTGCATACGGTAGCGAAAATTTGAAAATTGGGTAGCATTCCTGGATATCGTGGGTGCTTACGATAACGTCAAACCGGAGGCTTTTTTTAAGACCAATCGTTAAGGTGGGAGTAGAAAAGTCGATCGATGCACTTATTAGTCAGTTGCTTACCTCTAGGGTTATAAGCATCAAACCTGGTGATTCTATAGCGCATGTAATCAGGAGTAATGTAATCAGGAGTACTCCGCAAAGCGACGTCCTCTCCCCATTTCTAAGGACCATTGTGGTCAATACACTTTTCTTGGATCTGGAAGCATTGGGTCTTAATGTGATTGCCTATGCGGATCATGTGGCCATCGCTATCTCTGGTAAGCTTCCGCACTTAACGAAGTAATGTCAATGTGAAACGTCTTTACTTCACAACTAGACAAGACGCTGTGGAGTCGAGATGAATCCCAATTAAACATAACTGGTGCTTTTGAGCGGGAATAATAACATATGTATATATGTACCTCTATACATATGTGTCTTATGTTGGATGGGGGGAGTGGGGAGTTGAGGGGCGGGCGAGGTTGCTTTTGGTAGAGCAGACGAAATTCTTGGTGTTAATCCTGGATAGAAAACTTAATTGGAAACTTAATATTCAGGAAAGAGTGAACAAATAAACTATAGCACATCTGTAAGACGGCCATTGGGAAAAGATGGTGTCTACAGCTCAAAGTCGTACACTGGCTATTTATGATAATGCTACGTACGACCAATATTAATGTATAGTGTAGTGGTCTGTGTCAACCGGAAGCTGTTAGGGACCGAGGGCAGCTAGCATTACTGGTGTTCTGGAGGCTAGGCTATGGACTGCTTCAAATACTGGTCACTCAAAAATCCTAGGTATTCCGAGAATTAGTAACTAGACTCCATCGAAATACCATATGCCATTCCTCACATCTTCCAGATCCCTATAGTGTTCTCCAGGCGGATAGGACATTATTATCTTCACGGACAGTATCGCGGGGATAAGGTCTCTAGAATCCTTCCTGAGTACATCGAAGACTGTGGATGAAGGCCGATTCACCCTCTTGGAGATGGGGGATTTCTCCCTGATCATCATCATCACTCTATGCTAGATTCAAGATCACAGGGCGTTGACGGGAACTGTAAAGTAGATGAGCTGGCTCGTAGGAGACCGACTGGTGTGATCCTTCAGGATCAATACAATATTGGAATGCCCATGGAAACGTGCAAGCTTATACTCAATCTCGAAGTAGGCAGGAGGGCTAATGCTAAATGGGAAGGTGGTGACACTTGTGATACAGGTCAGGGGCATGATGGTGCGTCTAAAATGATTTTTTATCTTGTTGTATGCTGTATGATTGTGCGATAGATTTTGTTAACAAATGGAACAATTTATTGCAATTTTTTTTGTTTGTTTTTGTTTTTAATAGTTCTTTACGAAAATATACGAATTTATTTCCTACATAAGTCGAGGAAGCAGTAGATAGTGAGGGAGTGGGGAGGAGGCGGCTTAGAGGATTTTCGCAGGGGGCTCTGGCGGCTTGTGTTACGCCACTGCTCCTGGAATAACACAACCCAACTCCGGGTACAAGTTTGCTGGGGATTCTCACGGCAGCCCATGTAACCTAACCCAACTTATGTCAAGTATTGGCATGTGGGCTATCAAATCAAAGCAGTTACATTTCATATTCTCCTATTCTATTGTTGAAAAAGGAGACAAAATATGCTATTTGTTTGTGTTTCCCACCTCTCGGTTCGAGATACGAAAAGACATTCAATGAGTACCAAAGAACCTTTGCTCTGCGGGATTGATTTTTTAAGTTGTGGCTTTATTTCAAAATATATATTTACAAAACATTTTATTTTCTACTTAACTTTCAAAGCATTTTCCCGAGCAAGTTTTCTCACTCATGGTTTCTTTAATACTGACTGGAATTTAATGGAATTCTTTTCGTTCTTATCCTCTCCTTATTCAACTTATTATTAACTTAAAAAAAATAATCCCATATCTACATAAGAAACCTTCAAATACGAGTATATAACATTACCTATACATCACTTGTTACAGATGCCTTGCTATAACAACCACATTACTTTCAACGAAGCATTTTTGCCAACGTGTAAAAGTGAAATTCCTGTTGCCGTCCTCACAGCAAGATTTCAGGCGCTAAAACAGGAAAAGCTTCAATCCGAATTACGAATCCTTTTCGGAATCCAGCATTGGAACGCCTCTCCGCTCCGTTCATAGGGGAACTTAAAGCTTTCTCCCATCCACATTCCCGACCAACAGCATGATGTGATGGTTGAAATAGAAACACACACAGGACGAATTATGTTCCGTAAACCGAAACTTTTGTGTAGGAATTAGTCTCATGCATTTGAGCTCAAATATATGCCTGGAGTTCGCTCCTCTGTTCCGTTTTCATACAAAAGCCGTTTCCATTTTTCCACTATTCCTCCACTTCATGTTTACGAGTTACGGGCACCGAGAACAGTGATACTAGCGCATCAAGTTCGTTGAATTTTCGAAAGTCGAACGAGGGAAATTGTCCCGTATTCCACGAACTAGTCGGTCGGGAAAGACGCGTAGAAAGCATGTAGAAGATGCTAAGAAAGCGTAAAGAGGCGTGAAGCTATTGCTTCTACATTTTTTATAAAAAGAATTTTCTACATATCATTCATATCGTTATCAGAATTTTCGCGGCGCGAGACGGTTAGCAGTATATGCGAGACGTGTAAAATAATTCCATAAAGTCTGAAAAGATATCCTAAGTGTTGTAGTGAAATCGTGAAGCAATAAAAACGGCGCGTCTCCGACAAATTTCAGTTTTCTTCTATGACAGGTGGAGAAAAAGGATGTAGCTTATTCTTGTCTGGTACTCGTTTTATCCGTTTTTGTGAAGATTAGCTCTGCTCTGGTTGGTTGAGTGAAAATCAATAACATCATCTTGAATCGTAACATTAATAATCGTGTGAGTTCATTGAAGTTTAATGTTTCAACTTCATAGTTTTCCATTATTGAAAAAACTGTGAGTGTAAAACGATTGCTCTATGGAGAATGGAAATGTCGCCCTAGAAAGGATTTGAAGGGTTAGGTGGAGAAACAAGTGTGAATGAAAAAGGAGCAATCGCACTGGGTCCTTATTTTGCGACATTGTCAAACGATTGTCGTTTTCTTAAAAATCCATCAAAAACGCATCATATCCTCCGGCTTTGAGAGCCTATATTCGTCATGTCCTTAAGCAGAAAACAGCAACGTTTTTGATAATGAGCAAAAGTGCAGATGCCGACTCGTCAAGTGTGCCGCTTATAGTGACAACTAACGAACCGATTTTCGGTATCGGAAGTGGCGATAGTGATTGTGATGCTGGATTCTTACTGATCGGAGGAAGTAGCAACAGTGCAGTGACCGCGGATCGAGTTGGAGATGCAGCTGAACGAACAAGCGCCGCAATCTCGTCGGCGGTTACATTCGGTCGTCGATATAGTAGCGGGCAGCAACGACACGGTACAACGTCGTTGAGTCCAGGTAGTGAGCATGGTCTGGAGCTGGGCTACAAAGCCAAGTCCTGTCGTAGTTTTATACGCCAGCCGAAATTGAGCACGGAACATCGGAATAAATCAGTGCCGCATAGTTTACAGGTTTCATTGACATTAATGAAGATACATGTATTTTGTTTCCTTTATTTTTTTTTCGGTGTTACACATCATCAACGAGAGAGTCTTCATATAGATGTAGTTCGGATTTTGTATTTTTCTCCCGACTTTTTCGTTATCCATTATCCGTTTTACTACGTTGCGGTAAATCGCATGCGTAATATTTACAACCCCCCGAATGTATTTCAAATTCTATTGATATTTGACAGCTGACCTGTAAATTTGTTATAGCTAATTAACCGAACTGGTTTTGCAAATTAGGATACTCCAATTTCGTATATTTCGTGATCTAAGTCAAAGGTTTGTTTTTATGTTCAGCTGAAGAGAAATAAATAAGTTCTTAGTAAATGATTTTTTCAACACTTGAAGGAGAGTAAACCTTTTACCTCGCTCATTCCAGTACTTGAGG
The DNA here is from genome assembly GCA_964017055.1 of Chloromyia formosa. Classification (NCBI taxonomy): domain Eukaryota; kingdom Metazoa; phylum Arthropoda; class Insecta; order Diptera; family Stratiomyidae; genus Chloromyia; species Chloromyia formosa. The sequence goes on along the minus strand of OZ024818.1, from coordinate 11,026,722 downwards.
TTCAGTAATATTCGACTTGAAGGTTTGAAATGTCGAAGCATTCCCATACCGGAATTTCAACAGCTGTTTCCAAGTGCTAACTCTAGAAAATGCTTGACTAAGGCATGGATTCAACTATTTAAGTGTGTGCATTCTTAAGTAAGCAGAACTAAAACTGATATTAGGACTGCAAATGTCTCTTGAATCACTCCTAATGGGACTCGAGCTGAAGGGATGCTATTTGTCTTGCAATGATTCTACCTTGAGGGGTCGTGGACATACGTCAATACGTCGCTTTCCACCACGACTGCAGGTGCGGTGATAAAAAGCTAGTTTAGCGATCTAATTAAAAGAAAAGGGTTGGTGCACCCACTTGTTGATAAACCGTGGAATACCGAGACCTTTCCCATTGAATGGAAATAAGGATTAATCATCAAACTTCCGAAGTTGGGTGGGTAGCTTTACGACTGTAATAGTTGGAGAGGCGTTTGTGTGCCTCCTGCCGTTGCCAAGAAAATAGCTAAAATCGTCCTGCAGAGACTAAAGGCTCACTTAGAAAGCACAATCTACGAAGAGCATGCTGGCTTTTGATCCAGTCCTATGTCGATCACATTAACACCTTGCGAATTATCATTGAGCAATGCCTGAGTACGAGTCTCCGCTTCACTTGCTTTTCATCGATTTCGAGAAAGCTTTCGATAGTGCGAACCGCGACTCTACGAGGGTAAGGTGAAAAGTTCTCGGCTTGACATAGAAATACCGTTACAATCAGCAAAAATTTATGTTTCCTGCCTGGGTGCACGTGTCATTAGTTGGTATGACAAGCTTCAACTTGTTGTCTCAAGAAGTTTTTTTACACGAATTTTCGCAGTATTCGTTAAAATGGAGAAACTTGAATATCGTCCGGTCATAAAATTCTTCGTTTTGGATGGATTAACCCCAAAGGAAATTCATCCGAAGTCAACAAAAGTTTACAGGGTCTCTGCTCCTTCGACTAAAAAATGAGCAGCTGAATTTAAACGTGGTCGCAAGTTCCTCGAAAGCAACCCACGTGAAGGACGGCCAAACATCGCAACCACACCGGAAACCATCGAAAAAGTGCATGATATCATGTTGGGCGATAGGCGAATGAAATTGAGTGCTGAGGCTGTGGGGATATCGGAAGAAAGGGTGCGAAACATCTTGCGCAAAAAATTACAGATGCGAAAGCTCTGCTCAAGATGCCAATCAAAAGCAAATGCGCAAACGATTTTCGCAGCAATCTTTCCACCTATTCAGTCGGGGTCCGGCCGATTTTGTGCGGCGATTTATCATCATGGATGAGACTTGGGTCCACTATTACACGCTAGAAATGAAACAGCTGTTGGAGCAGTGGGTGAAAGCCGGTGGTTCAGCGCCAAAGAATGCCAAGTCGATCGCATCTGCCAGAAAGGTCATGGCCTGCGTATTTTGGGATGCGAAAGTGGTCCTGTTAATTGATTAGCTTGAAAAAGGAGGAACAATAATAGGCGAATATTACTCCAAACTTCTTGACCAGCTGGATGCCAAAATTCGCGAGAAAAGGCCTGGCTTGAAGAAGAAAAAAATCATCTTTCACCAAAACAACGCATCTGTACACAAGTGTGCGTTGACGATGGGAAAACTGCGGGATTTGGGGAACGATTTGGTCGACCAACCCTCCTACTCTCCTGATTTGGCACCCTTAGACTTCCATCTGTTCCCAAACTTGAAGAAATTTGTTTCTGGGAAGCGCTTCGCATCCAATGAAGAAGTTGAGAGGGACGTAGATGAATTGCATAGCCTTCCCGGCTCTCGCTTCCGGGAAGGAATACTGATGTTGCAGAAACGCTGGACCGAGTGTGTTGAAGTCGAAGGAGATTATGTAGAAAATAAAATCATTTTTTTATTTTAATTGAAAATCGCAGTCTTTAATGCCCGGTTCACATTATTCCAGTCCAGTAATCCAGTCCAGCGATCCAGTCCAGTGCTGGACTGGATCATATCGTCTACATGATTCCAGTCCAGTAGTCCGGCGAGTGTGTTGTTGATTCGGTAACTATGGTGACAATGATTTCTGGGCGAGATGGAATCAAAAAGTAGACCGACAATCCAGTCACTGGACTGGATTGCTGGATTGGATTGCTGTCCAGTGCCGGTTCACATTATTCCAGTAGCAATCCAGCGCTGGAATGGATTACTGGACTGGATTGGTTACTGGAATAATGTGAACCGGGCATAATTGTCAGGCCGAGAACTTTTCACCTTGCCCTCGTAGTATGACGACTTTCGAAACTTTCAGCTCATCGTTCATACAACTCATGGTTGCACCGGATGCGCCATCCATCTCGGTCATAGACTCCTCCAAAAATTCGCCGCAGAACCTTGCATTCGAATGTGTCTAGCATGTTTCCGGAGGCTTGAGTCGTGGTATGATGGTTTTGTGCACGCTCCTAATTTCTCTCTCTTATTTTTATGAGATTGGTCAAGCTCAAGTCATTTTTAGCGAATGCTCTTAGATATTTGTTTTTAAATATTCAACGTCTCAAAGTCCGACAACGACAACTTGTTACCAAGTGGTTGGTTGGTTGTCAAACAAATATAAATTTTCCGTACTGCCATTTGAAGTATGGTCACACTGGATTGGATTTTTTTGTCTATTTAATTTTTTTTTATAAACTCATTTGCATTTTGGCCTATTTCTTCTGTATCATTTAACGTATATTAAATACGGAGATTTTTGATAGGCAGAATCTAAAGAGCAGGATATCATTTTTTAGATGTTACAACCATCTAGGAATTATTGTATTGATTGTATTGTGCCATGGATGATTCTGACATGAAACTCAAGGGTTTTACTATTGCGCATCATTCAATCAAATACCTCCTTGTCCAAAATATCTATCGTAAAATGTAACATGCCTCCTCCACATAATATACTATATGAGTATTATTAAGACAAGCACTCCTTTATAAGATCTAATGTTCTGAGTAGTTTTGAATTGAGAGTGAAATTGTGTGTGCCAAAACGAGCATTTTGATGTTGTTCAGCCCACTTGAGCAAAGTAGTCTACAAAAGGATACAATTAAATCTTAGTTCATTTAAGTAATGTCCACTCATCTAACTCTCTGGAGAGTCTGTCATTTATGCTGAATCCTAATTGAAGAGTCATTATATTTTATCTGACATTTTCTCTAATACATATCCTTGCCGAATTTCAACTAATTAATTCACATTAATTCACAACCACTCTAAATAAGAGAGTTTATGTCTAAATTACGGGTAATTGGTTACATTCATGATGGAGAATTTCGTTGGCTTTAGTACGAATAATCAGCTGTTTATTATTAGGGCACTTGATTATTTGACTACCTTTATTGGTAAGTGTGCACACTTGAATGGACAAATTCTACTGATTCGGACTGAATATGTTGCTCATTCAACTGGATATTCTTGAAGTATACTTGTATATTAGTTCCTTTTTTGATCCTCACTAAAAGGAATCTTATTAATTTTCCTCTCCGATTAATTTTAATTTGATTCTGATTTTTGAGAGCAGGAAAAAAATGATAGCCGTCCTTTACAAAGCCAATCGCAAATAATTGAAATTAACAAATAAATGAACGTCTACTTGCAATGTATTCAGCTGTTTCCTTTCAAGAATCCGCTGTCATGATGCGTAGGACATCGAAGGGTTATGAGGGAACCCGGGCTAGTGGCAAGGATGGTATCTACGCTGTCAATGTAGGCTTTTTGATGGCATCCCAGTTTTCGTTCAAATCACTACCTATGTGACTACTTATCTCAGCTGCTTTCTGCTCAAGATATTTGTTATATTGTAGTAAGACAGCTGGATCTTTGAGTCGGTGGTGGTGTCGAATTTGTGGCGCCTGGATCTTGAATCTTCTGCTAATGGCAAAGTGGTCGATCTGATTTTGTGTTATGTGCTGTTCGGCCAAGGCCCGACGTCGGGCTGTCGCGCCACGATGATGATGATGATGATGCTGTTCAACAGAGGACCAATTAATTTTGTGGCAGTCTCTATGGTCAAACATGGTACCACCGATGAAGAGACGGTGGAAGTTTGAGAACTCTACAACTCTTTCACCGTTGTCGTTTCAGTCACCAAGACCGAGTCTTGTTATGGGATCTCCCAAAACCATCACAATGTCACCATTGGGTGTTCTGCGTTGGATGGCGTTAAGTCGTTCGCAGAAGAAGTCTTTCGCTACAACATTGGTGGGTTCAGTTGGAGCGTAGCATTGTATAATTATGATGTTTCACATTTTGTTCCGGAACCGGTGAAGATTCTGTCGGAGACTAGATCCCTGAGTAAGAGGCGGCTTCGTGGGGCTCTGGTTTAAAGAAGCTTTACCCCTGAATCACGACTACTACCGGTAGCTCTACCGGAGTACAACATTACTGTACTACGCGTTGAAACGATAAACTCTCCGCAGTTCCGCCATCTTATCTCACAACTCCTGAAACTCTTAAATTTAGTTTATACATGCTGAAACTTGTTCTCTAATTGAATAAATCGTACGTTCTGGGAGCCTTCTGATCCATTTTCGGCGAGAGTATGCACATTCCAGAAACCAGTCTTTGCCATTGACTTCCAAAAATTATAACCGGTGAGTCAGTCCTTATTCGAGACATAGTTGATGTTTCGTTAGCAACCAAGAAATTTAGGATGATGTAAGTTGCTGGCATACACATCCTGTCCTTTTTAGTGGCCTTCTACGACATGCTGGGGCCTTATTCTTACGCCCCACACCACAGCTGAAAGCAAGATTAGCTACAGCGACAGACATCAATCGAAGTAACATGGAGCTCCTTTACCGTCAGAAAGATCATGAAGTCAGGCGTAGTGTCCCACGCGATACAAGAGAGTAAGCAAACTCTATACTCGGCAGAAGAAGCCGCAAGAAGAAACAACTTAAATGCCGTATACGATGTCATCAGCGGGTTTAAAGGTGGTCGTAACTCCTATCAACATTCGATGAAGGACAGTGATGGAAAGCTATTTATGTCAGATGAAGAGCAGAATAGATGAAGCGGTGAAAAGAGCATTTCGCTACGGATTTGAACCGTGCGACTTCTGGTTTCTTCTCATGTAGACAACTTAGCTGGCCATCCAAATACGCATATACGGTCGTCCGCCCCGACTAAAGAGGAAATAGTTGTTGCAATTACTGCACTGAAATGAAGTAAGACCGCCGGACTTGACGACATTCCTGCCGAACTTTATCAAGCAGCACCAAGCATAATTGCCGAGTTGCTGCCCCCATTTGTTGATAAAGCGAGACTGAGTGAAGGAGGAGTTGATAGTCAAAATGGGTAAGATATTTTATTTATGGTGTTTTTATCCATCTGAGTGGTACCAAAAAGAGCTCAGCAGGTAAACGATCATAGCAAATTCCACAAATGAAGAAAACAGTCAACCCTGAAAGCATAGACATTTCGAAGCGAGACTTCTTGCGGATAAATATTCATCAATTACAAACGTGTTCTGGCATACTTGAATAGCTCTTCAACACTGAAAATTTTTAAATCGAAGAGTTTCATCCAGAGGTCCCCATTGTTTAATTGCATCAAACTAGATTTTAGATCCGTCACATTTAAAAATTAATTTATTGTCTAATTGAATGTATAACGAACTTTTCCCCATGGTCTTCGTATGAGTAGACGACAGCACGTGGAAGTACCGAAAATCGATAACCACCTTTGGATGGAAGATAGACGGAGTTGATGGGAGGACATACGATACGAGTAGTTGTCTGTACAGTAGTCTATTATAGATGGAGCACAGAAAAAAAAACGTAATACAACACTCATGTACATATAGGGTAAAAGTCACTCTTGGAACTAGGTGAAAGTTTCCTTCCTTAATGATGATTTTCATATCCCTTGAGGTAGAAATATTATTGGTGGGACCAGGAACTTTGATTGTATGAGAGCAAATACATACATATCAGAAGTTTCTGGTTTCTGATGATTTTAGGACATAATTTTGTCAAATATGTACGTGTGTATTTACAATTATGTACATATGTATATCCCAGCAAACAATTTCGTACTGTTTGGAAGATAAATCGCCCAGATGATACGGTGACGATATCTTCCATGCGATGAATTTCTCGCTTTCTTATTACTTAGGCGATATCCTACACGCGAAAGAATTGCGATACGATTTCAATTCGAAAATATTTCGCAAGATGCTTTTTCGCCAATTTATCCTCCTATTTAAAAGGTCACGATATCTATTTCCCGATTTTATCTTTTAGGCGATGAATTCACAACAAATACAAAACGACGATTATGTCATTCTCATTGTTTGTAATTTAGATAGTGCAACGAGTAGCACTATTGACTTGTAAACATGGGAACCTGGCTCAAATCCTGGAAATATCAGTCGTTAAAAGGCTAAAATATAAATTATGAGCGCCAAAGTGTAATGTAAGATAAAAAGAAAGATTAAGATTAATCTAATAAAAGAAGAAACACAATGTTGTGTTGTAGTCGACACTCATCGCCAAAATTTCTTCTGAAAGTATCGCCCACGTTAAACATTCTTTCCCGAAAGAGGCGACTCCCGCGATAAAAAGTGATATTGCAGATTTAAATTTATCTTCCAAGAGGAAATGCATTCGTATCGTGGAAGAAAGAAATTGTTTGTTGAAATAGAACATACTACCATACTCGTATATCGCAAATTGATCTTAAGGAGGAAGTATTATGCTGCGTTTTGAGCCGTACGGCTAGAGAGATCATATGGAATTTAAAGGATTGCGAGAGTAGCCGTGAAGCGTGGTTTGTCTAAAATAAATAATTGCCGCAACAGTCCAAATTTGGACCAAGGCCTCGAGATGAGTTAGCATCATCTCATTAACTAGATCGTGACAGCGTGTTTTGTGCCGAGGTGTGTAATCAGCCACACGCTCAACCGAATTATTTACCCCAAATGGGTACTCATCTAACACCTGAGTGAGCTCATTTTATTCATCATTATTTTATTATTTGGTCTATATTATGAATGAAATCAAGGAGCTTGTATTTATATGCATTAATTTAGTAGATTATACTGCTAAGCTTCTGTAAATCGATGTGTTGATTGTTGATTTGAAAGAACTTTTGTTTCTCCAAGGACACCCGAACACACCACACCGAACATGAAAACAAAAGTTATTTGACAACAACAAACAAAAACAATACTGAATTATTTCGGTTTTTTTTTATCCTTCTAAATTACGATGTAAATACAAAATTCTAAATTCTACAGAAAACTATTCATCTGGATCTTTTTTTTTCTAAATCTGGATCGGCTGGAGGATCGTCATTCGTAATTAAATTTAAATAAAATGCTTGAAAAGGTTTGTCAATTAATAACCGAAGATTTTTTCAGCACATATGTATGGGGTTGGGACCATCACTTTTTTGACAATTCATTGGGAACTGTTTATTTTCATCTCATTTCCCGATTCTTTTTGATAATGGTGCCACTGTTCAGGCTTCCATACAAATTTTTGGCCAGCGTTGCCTTTTCTATAACTGTATGATCTGAATCACACTCCATGTATGTATGTATGTCCACTAAAGCGGCCATTCCACTGTCAAAATAATTTGACGCGTTTGACATAACAATATTTTGATATAAAATTGGGCACTATGTTTCAGTTGTCAAACTTTTGATCAAAAAAATTATACAAAGTATCTACACTGCATGCAGATACATCGAAACATGGATATGTCTTATGCCTACCGAAAGCGTGGGATGTGTTTTGTCGAATGATTTCATCCAGTATAACTATACTGGGATCTTTATAAAACTTACGTCGATATCTTCAACACAACAGGTCACACGCAGTCGGTAGCCAAAGACATATCCATGTTTCGATGTATCTGCATGCAGTGTAGATACTTTGTATCATTTCCCACCAAAAGCCAATAACCTGTCTTCCAAGAATCGATTCCCGATAAACCCGCCCCAAATCAAACTTAACACCCCCTTTAAGAGACAGAGAGACATACCCCACTGAAAGCTAACGTCCCCATATGAACCGGATACACCCGTTCTAATGAGATTGAACACCCAACCACATGAGAGAGATAGACACGCCCTATTGAAAGTCAACATTTATGCTGCTAATACATCGTACCGTATGTGGAGCTTTTGTTCTATGTTTATAGCACGGAGTATAAATCCGCCATTTTGTTCTGGTGGTGGCCCACATTGTGAACCAGTCAGACCTCAAATCGCCGCCATTGCAAATGCACAACCACAGTCGCTGGATCACCCGATTTGCCTCGAATAAACTTCATCCGCTCTCGCTCATCTTCGGGGGCGGGAACTATGTACACTCTCTCAAATTGCGTCTGCGCATGTCCAAGTGTTAGTCGAACTGACTACTTGCTACTTTTTCTGGGATCCTAGTGATTCAGATACGAATACACACCAGATCCCCGCAAGCGCGCCGCCCGCGCGGATTCACAAGCAACAGCCATGCACAATGACCACTTCACTCAAACGACATGCACAACCAGAATAGAAAAATTTCCAATTGGTTTGTTTCTTCTTCTGACCCCCGAGTAGAAAAGCAGACATTTCGTGTGACGGACAGATTTTTAGGATGACCCCCAGCTATAAGACATATCCATGTCAAAAATTATTGATATTAAAAAAAACTAGGGTTTTCCCTATACTACAAGCGTTTGTTTTATTATTTGGCATGCAATTGTTTCGGAAGCAACGTTCTTCCTTCTTCAGTGCTAAAGTCTAACCTAAGATTGTGTTAGCACTGAAGAAGGAAGTACGTTGCACGCCATTAAATAAAGTATCTTGAAGTATTAAGTAGTACATTTTTCAGAATCATCAAAGGTTTTGATTCAGAAAAGTTTCCTCTTGACAAGCATCCTTTATTTATTTGCACGGCTTTTTTGTTTTCGGGGGTTGAGTTAACCAGTCCTGTACTGTAATTCCCTCACTCAAATGTCCTAGGTCTCTTTTTCGTTTCCTGTAACATTATGATATACCAGAGGACCCTTTACCGGCTAGTCGATGATAAAATCTCCAATTCTGACAAATATTCTAAGGAAAAAGTCAGTGATCAATCTTAGTATAATGCTGAAAAAATATTTTCGATTTCGCACGATACGGATAATAAGGACCAAAGTCATAATGAAATATGAGGTTATCGATAGGCAGAATGTGATTTGCGCTGAAAATTTTTCTTGAAGAATTTATTAATGCTTCATGGCGTTGAAGGTTAGATGTCCGACACTATCATAACGAAAAAATCCCCATACCAACGGGCTACCTCCTTGCCCCACTTTACTTTTGAGGTACTCATTGCTACAGCGCTCACTTTCACCGCAGGTTGGACACATCTGACTCGACAAGGTTCACTTTTCGTTTATACGAAAAAATAACCTTGCTTAAATCCTACATGGGCCAGTTTGGTGCTGTTTAGCCCATCACAAAAGTGTTTTTAGGTTCTAGAGACGATTTTGGCTGGGATTTGAGTTTTAACCTCAAGTTTCGATTCCATCTGCCCGATCTGGATATCCTTAGCAGTTTTGAACCAGTACAGAACTGGCTCAAAATTGCCCATCTGTCTCAGAAGGTCATCTTCCTTCGAATTGGCCTTTCATAGTGGGACTACACACCTTCAGTTTATCGCTCAGTTTATCGCGTGTGACATCATGTCTGAACGATAATCTGTGTGAACTGCACAGTTTTGGCAGATTTTTACGCAGATCTGAGATCTGTGCATTCGGACTCTGTTTTGCAACGATAATCTGCGCAGATTACACAGTTTATCGTTCAGTTTTATCAGTTTTCTACTAAATTTCACAATGACCATGAAACCACTAGTTTGTACAGAGATTTCGCTCTCGTACTGATATGTGAATGTTTCGTTTTGGGTGTGAGGATGATTGAGAACGGCCAATTGTGTAGAAATGTATCTTTTCTTTGGCAATGTATCTTTTTTTTGCAATGTATCTTTTTTTCGGGTTTGCGATTTGTGTGGCTGTGAAATGCGGAATTTTTGTAGGCGAATGTATGAAAGAGGGGAATGTACTAGAGAACAGGGTGGTCATTCTGGGTTGGGCAACCCCAAATTTTTCTTTTCTTTTTTTGACTTCAGATTCGGAATCAGCGACCCAAAATTACCTTATAGTTCGAACTAGCCCGATCGGACGAGTATTTCCCCACGAAAACAGGGTGTCCATTTTGGGGTGGGCAGCCCCAAACATTTTTTTCTTTTTTACTTCAGGTTCGGAATCAGCGACTGAAAATTACCTTGTAGTTCGAACCATGGCGATCGGCCATTGTCTGTAGCAGACTTGATACGTGCTTTTACGCGAGTGGCACTCGCGGTCATGTTCGTATAGGTGTAGTTTCACTATAATGTGAACGTTGTGCGAGTATGTTTCAAGTGAAGATAATTTTGATTCCGAATCCGAAGTCAAAAAAAGAAGAAAAAAATTTGGGGTTGCCTACCCCAAAATGGACACCCTGTTTTCATCGGGAAATACTTGTCCGATCGAGCTGGTTCGAACTATAAGGTAATTTTGGGTCGCTGATTCCGAATCTGAAGTAAAAACAGAAAAAAAATTTTTTGGGTTGCCCACCTCAGAATGATCACCCTGTTTTCATGGAGAAATACTCGTCCGATCGGGCTGGCCCGAACTACAAAGTAATTTTGGGTCGCTGACTCCGAATCTGATGTGGAAAAATAAAAATAAAATTTTGGGTTGCCCACCCCAGAATGACCACCCTGTTTTCATGGGGAAATAGGGCGTTGCGAGCCCCCGCATGTAGCCCTAGGTTGCCCGTTTCACTCTTTGTACATGTACCTGCAGCCGTTTCGTGCTAGCATATCTGCATCCAGCACTTTTTTTTCTGGCTATGCACCCTGACCACCCTGTTTTCATGGGGAAATACTCGTCCGATCGGGCTGGTTCGAACTACAAGGTGATTTTGGGTCGCTGATTCCGAATCTGAAGTCAAAAAAGAAATTTTTTTTTTTGGGTTGCCCACTTCAGAATGACCACCCTGTTTTCATCGGGAAATACTTGTCCGATCGGGCTGGTTCGAACTGTAAGGTAATTTTGGGTCGCTGATTCCGAATCTGAAGTCAAAAAAGAAAAAAAAATTGGGGTTGCCCATCTCAGAATGGCCACCCTGTTCTCTAGTACATTCCCCTCTTTCATACATTCATCCACATCCACCAAAACCCAGCGCATCGTTCATCAGTAAGTCCAGCACCGAAAGATACCATAAAAGATACGATAGATCGCAGTAAAACACCAACAACACAGGAAATATAGAATAGTCGGGAACACTAAAAAGATACTTGCTCAGCCACGTACGATGTGAACACTTCGACAAAACTGATAGAACTGTACAAAATATCGGAAGTAATTTAGCGAAAATCGAATGTAGCCTACACACCTTCAGTTCAGATAACTGCGCAGATTTTTCCACAGATATTAGCACAGATATCTGCGCAGTTAAACTGAAGGTCTGTAGTCCCCTATACCCGAACGGAGCCAAATTCTCGTCCTGTCAACCCAAACTTATTAACATTAAAAAAAATCAACGATGGAAGACTAGTTGAATCTCGCTGTTGCGCTACTTTATGTCTTATTCTCTCTCTGGATCCTGTTAACGCCTTGTGAGGCATAGGACATTAACCACGTCGACTTTCCACCTCGTGCTGTTCGCCACCATCGCCTTCAACTGACCCCACGATTTGTATTGAAAGCATAAAAAAAATATTTATTTCAACTGAGCTGAGTATTAGCAATAATCTCTATTCTTTGGTATTGCTTTCAAAAATATTTATAAATATTGTTGACTTTTCGGTAGCATATTTTTCGGATGGCGCAGTAGCTGTGCTAGCATGCACCTCCTATCCCAATGTCTTTTACTGACAAGCAGGGAACGATATGAGAGTTCTTGTAATACCCACAGGTCGTTTTTTTATTGAGAATCGTAGAGTGGCGAACGAGATCGAGAACTCACAGCTGCAGACAGAGCGCGTCATACGAGTACAATATACAACACAAAAATCGCTTACCTGTATAAATTAACATCAGTATTAAGAAAACAATAAAAAATAAGTACAACAGAAAACGATTTTTGTGCTCCACTTATTTTGGTTGTGATAATATGAGTGATATTTTCTTTTGTCTGAAAACACAGAGAAGAAATAATAGTATAAGATACGCTTGAACCATGTGTGACATATTTCCGATGAATTTAAATGACATTTCCGAGAAAATAGGATAGGACATCTTTATACGAGTGCATCTTTGAATATTGTACGAAGGACCCATTTAAAAAAAACCTGAGAAATCATCTTCTAGGCTTAATAACCGCCAGAACATTTCACTCATCCAAATCCTTTACTGAATACCCCCACACTAGTGTTGGTATTAGTTGAAAAAGAGAAAAGCATGGGGTGGAAATTATGCAAGCGCATGCGAAAAATCTTTCAATAGGGACAGAGTATGTCAGGGAACAAAAAAATGTCTGGCTAAAACAAAATACTTCACCTGGGTCTACATGTCTTCATTAAAATCTTGTGACAATATGAACAATTAATTTTTTAATTTAATTTTATTTTAATGTGGAAAGTATCCACACTCGACATATTTTGACATAAATTGGGAAAAAAGGAATAACAAATACTCTCAAATGAAAGAGCAATGTGTACACATTGTTCGAGTATACTCCTCCTTCTGCCCAGGGTCTAGTGTGAGCGAAGTACTCGTAATCTCTTTTGATATCAATTCAAAAATTCCCTCAGATTGCTAGTAAAGTAGATAATTTAAAATGTGTGCAGCAACACTGCTACCTCTACAAGTACTAGAACGAATATCAAAGACTGTAGTGCCTTTAAAGAAGTGGGACTACATCTAGTATTTGTTAGAACTACGTACTAGTTAAAACAAATTATTCATTATCATTGTGGCACTGAAGCCCGACGTCGGCTCTTGACAGACTGGATCAGTGACCTCCATGTATCTCGGTCAAGTGACCACGTCCCCCAATTTCGGAAGCTGAGCAGTTGTTCGTTGTCATCATCTACTGAGTCTTCCCATCGATCTCTCGGTTTTTCTCGCAACCTTGCCTCACACGTCCTTTCAATATTCGTTCATGCATGCGGTTATTGTGCCTTAGTTTTACATTCCCGGTTCATTGAAGTCGTTGTTGTTTGACGATTTTCGAAACTTTCAGCTCATTGTACAGTTCGTACTGCTCATATGCTCGGCTCGGCGATATTGGCTACGTCACAAACGCAGCGTTATCTGGACGGGCGATCCAGTACTGTGGTTGAGTTTGTATTCTGATGAGGAGAACGCCGGTAACGCGCGTTACTTTTGTAATTTTGTACAACCCGAAAAGTTAACGTCGCGTTCCGAAAGGTAACGCTGAGTGATAACGCCACGTGTGTGGCAGGGATGATGCAGTGCAGTGCAATACAACCGTACTGCCGTAACGCGACGATACAGGAACGCCGGACGTCGCGTTATAACGCGTTCTGTGTGTCTGAACCTTAAGGCAAAACAACATCGGCCTGGTCGTTCCTGGTAAGGTGTTTTACGCTAATCCGAGGAGGTACGACGCGGAGGCGAGATGGACGTGCCTCACATTAGTGTTCGGAATCGGCGAACATTTTTTTGGTCACTTTCTAGCGAATTTATCCTCCCACAAACAGCCTCTGCTGTGAATTGGTCCATAAGCGGAATTCTCCCGTCCGATTGCCTAAGGAGTCCTGGTATTAGGTTTTTCTGCAACTTCTACAGGGTGCTACCCTTTATTTGAATGGGACAAAGCACAATAGGCTTATTTTTACTTGCGCTTCTTAGGTTCAGATAAGTTCATACTTTGACTTTGCTATTGAAATGCTCAGGCAGTTGAAACGATTGAAGTTATATTCCAAAATGTTAATCCCCATAACAATTTACGATCGTTCTGTATCTGTAATGGCATTTTCAATCATCACTGTACTTTCTAATCTAACAAATAGTGCTTAGCAGTCAGCACTTCGACTGCTTTTGGGGGAGATGTACTATAAGTATATGCGATCATCCCTCGCATGAAATTGCAAAAGCACGCTTGCAGCATTCCACTACATACCGTTGTCCCATAATCACTCATTTTCGTCAAAAGCACACACGTCTACAAATGCACGTTCAACGCTTGGGGGGCGCACTATGAACGACGCTCCGTATCCGTAATAATAGAAGGTACACAACAGTGGGTCAACGAAAGCTCTCTTGGCTATCACGAGAGAACGTGAACACACACCATTTCAGTAGGGTGAGATGTGATATAGCCAGCACCAGCATCATTGGTGCTAATAGCACTAGGTTAGGTGGCAGCATCAAATGAATCTCAATGAGGCTGTCTACACGAGGCACAATTGTTCCAGGCACAAAACCGGTTATGTGCCTGTCTACACGAAGCACATCGAAACGAGAACAACTTGTATACATGTAGGGCTTTTTCAATGTATTGATTTGATTCTATATTGTGGATAGGATGCGAAAAGTGCGTGTATTGGTTGGGAACAATTGTTGTGCTTGAAATTTTCGAGCACAAGTTTTGTTCCCTTCCTATACCTTTCCCTTCATGCATCTCGCCTACAAAAACCGGTTTTGTGCCGGAACAATTGTGCCTGGTGTAGACACCCTCATTGAGACGTACCATTGACTAGTGAAGACCTGATTTCAAATGTCCCCTAAGTTTACGTATAAAACCCAACGTAAGTTACTGCCTGAGTTTCTGTCCTGGGCAGCTTCCACAGGAGGTGGTTTCGGTTGAAATTTTAGACAGAGATTCGACGGGCCTTCTGTGCGGTTTGAACTTTTTTTTGGGCAAATAAATTTGGATTTCGAATCGTGTTTCAGTTTATTTGTCTCTTTTCGAATCACAATTTTGTTGGTGTGGGTGCTTATGTGTCAAACAAATCGAATTCTGTGTAAATTTAAGGAAGCCTGAGATTGTTGGCTTGGCATGTAATTTGTGAAGTGCTATCGACAGTATTTTTGTGTAAGGTCATTATCCTGTTATTGTAACCGTAAACTGTAAATGTGAATAGAAATTCTTCAAAGTGTGAATACTTACATATATCCAAGGATTCCCGAGGTACGCGATAAGAGACTAAATGTAGCACGCTACTGAAGATGGTAATGTCACGTTTGAAATCCAGAAAGGTCAAAATTTAAGCATTGAAGTATAATAATTAAAAGCATGAATTAGCCCTGTGATATTAATATACCGTTCGACAAGTTAGTAGTTGCTAGGATATTGTTTTTTTACCTTTGATTTTGTTTCTCAGGTCAGTGCTGAACTGACGCTTGAAGTGTTTCGTGCCATCTTTTAGTTTCCGGGGCCCGGGGTGAGAAAATCGCTTTTCACTTTGATTTTTTTTATCACTTTTCGCTCGCGTTACTCTATTGAAAACAAAAAAAAAACAAAAACAGAAAAAAAATTAATTTTTTTCCCGTCGTTTTTTGTTTCCATTTTTTTTTCTTGTTTTTTTTCATGATTTATTCTGACTGTTTGGCATATTGAAAGGCATATAAAATTGCTATAGTCGCCTGTGTGGACTCCGTTCGCTCCGCGCTTAAGGGATCACAACCCTCAATATCGCACAGACATAAACGCTCGCTTCTCTCGCTCTGAGCCCACCAGTATTTTAACCAGCTTTCGGAGTTATACTTAGCTAAGATCTCCCTCGGGATGAGCTTGTAACTTACGGTTAAAGTTACTATTTCGCCGTTATTTTTGAAAATGAAGAGTGTATCTCCTAAACCGTAGCGAATTCGCTGAATTTTTTTTGAGGTTCTGTCAATTCAGGTCAGTTAATACGAGTATGATATTAAAAACGGGGGGCCCGGAAACTAAAAATACCCCAGTTTGGATTCAACATGATTGTCTAATCCCCTGGTTTGAGAAAAAAAAAGTTACAAATAAACTTCATTGTCAAATGCTACTGTGATCATAGAAACTAATTGGTTCTGAATAGTTCCATTTTTCCAATGATAATAAAAATAAAATGGCAGTGGAACAAGGTCAAAACAGAGTGGAGCGAACGAATTTCTAAGAGCAACCGCTAGATGTAGCCTAAATAAGAGTAATGAGTGCAAAGCTTTATGTTCCATCGAGGTCAGGATCTGCCCTGGATAAATTATTACGGCGGGCATTAACCCATATAGCCTAATATTGTTGTAGAGCGTGTTATTTCTCCAACCTGTATAGACTAAGATTCGCATAAAACGTGACTATGGCACGTCCACTGCTCAGTCGACTCTCTATTGCACTAAGTAACCTGGGTTTTTTCATTTAAAGGCTGCTAATTCCAGAAATTAGGATATAATTACGTTATCACGATCTGATTACAATGATATAGAGACATTGTTTGAAAACCATGGCTGCGTCCCTAGAACAACAGCACTGAGAATCATAGTGCTGCGTGGTAATTTGTCCTAGAAACTATTGTGCTAATAGCCCTCATAAACGATGCAATCCGTCGTCGGATCGATCTGACGATATTGTGATCGTCAGATCGATCGCACAGTGTATGTGACTATCGTTGACGATTTTTTTGACAGTTCCATATAATTTCGATCGTCAGATATTTTGTGGCGATCCATCGCCAGATCGATCTGACGATGGATCGCACCGTCTATGTCAGGTCTAAGCTAAGCACTTTCACTTTTCGTCTGCACAAAATTTTCTCGCTTTCCGGCTCGCTGCACTATTTGACATTTGCGACAATTGTCAAGTTGCAAAATGACAAATGCCTGTTCCGTCAAACTTCGCCTCTAACCTCGGTTGTGTATGGTCGATGGTCGTGTTTTTAACGTAATTGCCAAATTTTATTGGAAAATTGTTACGATATTTTGTGTGTGGCCTGAGACTCACCCAAGCAGGAAATTTCGAATTTTCTGTCAAATGCCAAACTGAACGTGACATTTGACCACTGAGACAGGCAGCATGCCGTTTCTATATCATGAAAATAAAATTGTGAATCGCTGGCGTTTTTGGAAACGCAGTCAATGATCCGAACATGGCATTTGATTATCAGATGCGATCAAATATTTATCGTGGTGTTCTATCTTCCGTAAATTTACAGACATGCGTTTTTAGTAATTCTGCGATAGACAAACATAGAATGATCGTAGCAGTTTAAGTTAAGGTGAAATTCACACATGCTACTTGTATTTTTCCAGCAACGATTCCCGCACATCGAGGTGGAAGATATGTATAAGAACAGGGGTCATAATTTGTTTATTTTTTTTTTCATTCTCTACCCTTTCTCTAGACGGTCTATTGCATGCACATGTAACCACCACGTTGTCGCTGCGACGATTCTGTATCTGTAGACCTGACTATTATGGTCATATGAATCTATGTGCTTATTTGTCTGATAACAAAAAATAATAATGAAAAATTTACTTAAATTTAAATTCAAGCAGTTTAGTCGTTCGCGTTGCTAACGAAACGTCAACTAGGCCATATGGGGATAGTTGACCCGCTATGCCCCACTAGCGGCTAGGGTATAGTATATAGTATATCTTAAGATCATTGGAATTGTCACAAAAGATCCATTAATTAACAGTTTCTCTCTTTTACGGTCTGAAATACTCAGGATTAAATGGTGTGACGCATGCACAAATCGTGTGTGTTGTTAAGCCATTCCCAGCATTTGATAACAAAGTTCGACCTGGTGGGTGGTCACTGTTTTCTGACGACGACTTGTTGCTAATGTGCATCGCACTCTTAGAAACTTTTAATAATGCTTTGGCTTAGAATTGCAAGACCCTTCATGTGGTGAATAGTTTATCCGGGAATTTGTGGACATCCTGTTTACTTGATGTTGCTATCCTGGAGCGTGGCCCAGTTGCCATAGTTACAAGCAAATATTAACTAGTATTAAACGAAAGCGACTCCTTCAATAATTTCTTCAAAAAGATAAAACATTACTCGTAAAACAGAAATAAGGTTTTTCAAAACGAGCTTCATTTATTGATTTAACTCAAATCAAATAAGACATAATATGAAGACTACAGTGAGTTTCCATTTTAATTGAAATATAAATTAATTTCCGTGTTTTTTTTTTCAAAACATTGATAAGATGAAGATGATTCTCCAAGGACGTGCATTTTACCGTCTGGTAAAATTTAAAAGTCAGAATTTTCTCTACAGTCTACTTCTTATCCCGGCACTTGAACTGTAATCAAGATTATGAAATGCATGTGCGGTGGTGGCAGTCTGTCACAGAGTGCTCCTTATAAAAGACTACACTGAATTCTTTCTGGAAAAGAGTGTCCCTTATGCAATCACATGACGTTTCTTACAAATCTCCAGTAGTTTTAGTATGTTCCGAATGGGAGACAGAGATATAAACGCCGAACAAGCTTGCCAATATCTGCAAATAACAAGGCTACTTTGAGCATACACCAAGGAGTAACAAGATTGCAATTGCCTCTATTGAAATGAACACTGACTTTGAAAATATAATATATTATTTTCCATCTATTCGTAAGTAAATTGGCTGCAATATTATTTTGTTGAATATTATATTAGAAGAAGGATGTTGGAAGATATGAGTTTTAACTCAATCTATCATACGAATTCGAATATGGGTCTCAATTGTCCCAATATCTTGTTCATGATATCATCATCATCGTGGCGCGACAGCCCGACGTCGGGCCTTGGCCGCCTGGATCATTGTCCTCCAATTATCTCGGTTACGTGACCGCGTCCTCCAATTTTGGGAGCCCAGCAGCTGCGCGGCGTCCACACCTACTGAGCTCTCCCAACGAGATCTCGGTCGTCCTCGCAGTCTCGCTCCGTCGACTCGTTTTGCATTCATTACTCTCTTAGGCATGCGATCATCGTCCATTCTTTGTACATGCCCTGCCCATTGAAGTCGTTGTAGTTTGACGATTTTCGAGACTTGCAGCTCATCGTACATTTCATACAACTCATGGTTGTACCGGATGCGCCATCCATCTCGATCGCAAACAGCCCCGAAAATTCGCCGTAGAACCTTACGTTCGAAAGTGTCTAGCATGTTTTCGGAGGCTTGAGTTAGGGTCCATGCTTCGCAGCCATAGCATAGCACTGGTCGTATAATGGTTTTGTACACGCGGAGCTTCGTGTTTCTGTGCACATGTTTCGATTTCATTATGGGGAGAACCGAGAAAAAAGTCTTATTAGCTAACTGTATCCGTCGCTTCATTTCGTCAGTTTCGTTGGCGTCCCTTGACAGGTTGCAACCCAGGTAGATGAAGTTGTTCACGAACTCGATGTTGAGGTCCCCCACGTTGATGCTCGGTTGTGCAGGTGTTCTTGTCACCGATTGCATCATTATTTTAGTTTTACCCTCGTTAATACGTAATCCAACTTCCTTTGCAGCGGTATCGAGCGTATGCAGAAGTTCTTCTGCGTCAGCCAATCTTCGGTACATGATGTTGATGTCGTCGGCGTACGCTGCTAATTGTGTCGACTTGATGAGTAGCGTCTTGCTGTTGTCCATATTCATGGCCCGAATAACGTATTCCAGTGCTAGGTTGAAGAGCGTCGGTGCCAGTCCATCGCCCTGTTTCAAACCAGTGCGTGTTTCAAATAGATCAGTAAGTCTATTCTGGATCCTGACTTGTGAGACGGAGTTGGTCATCGTCATTTTTGTCAGTCGCACTAATTTTGCTGGTATACCAAATTGCAGCATGATGTTGTACAGTACTCCACGATCGATACTGTCGTATGCCTGCTTGAAGTCGACAAAGATTTGGTATACGTTTACGTTGTATTCCCAGCACCTCTGGAGTATCAGTTTGACTGAGAAGAGCTGATCGGTTGTGGAGCGACCAGGTCTGAAACCGCTTTGATATTCGCCAATGACTCGTTCTGCGTACGGTTTTATTCTATTTTCCAGAATTTTCTTCAAAATTTTATAGGACGTACAAACTAGTGAGATGCCCCTGTAATTCTCACACCGCAATTTATCTCCCTTTTTATGAATTGGACAGATGATGCTTCTGCGCCAATCGTTTGGGATCTCCTCGTTCTCCCATACTCGCAGGAGTAATAATTGATGTATGGCATCAACTAGACTCGTTCCACCGAATCTTAGCAGTTCAGCTGGGATCTCGTCAGCGCCCGACGCTTTATTTCGTTTTAGTGACCGCAACGCGAGATCAACTTCCTCTACTGTCGGGGGTTGAATGGGTGGGCCTAGATCAACAATATCATCGAGAGCTTCCTGTGTGGGGATGTTAGATGGTCGGTCTAGAAGCTCTTCAAAATAAGAGGCCCATCGTTTGTTAATACCATCGGTGTCGCTGATGATGTTTCCATCCTTGTCCTTACAAAGGCTAGTCCTGGGTTGGTAGCCGTTCTTAATTGTATTTACTAGTTTGTACGCTTGTCTGGTGTTCCTATTAGCTAAGTTTTCGTTTATGTTCAGCAACTGCTCGTCAAAGTATTTACGTTTCTTACGTCTAATTATTCTATTCGATATTCGCCGTAGCTCGTCATATTTTTCTCTTCTGGCTCTGGTTCCTCGTTGAATCCATTGTCTGTAGGCCTCGTTTTTCGCGTCAAGTGAATTTTTGCATTCTTCGTCGAACCAGTCATTTCGCGCTCGCCGGGCTTTATATCCCACGACCTTCTCTGCGACATCCTTGATGGTACCCTTGAGTTCTTCCCAGAACCCATGGACGCCTGTGTTGCTGATGTTGTGTAGCATAGGTGATAGTTTTTCCTCAAGGGCGGTAGTATACGCCACCGCTGTAGCATCACTCAAGAGCTTATCAACCGCAAAGATTTTGGGAGGGCTGATTCTTGACTGGTGCACTGAGGAGATTCTACATCTGTAGGTCGTCTTCACCAAGTGATGATCTGAGTCGCAGTTTGCTCCTCGATAGGAGCGGACATCCATGACACTAGACGCCCATCTCCTGCAAATGAGGACGTGGTCAATTTGGTTGACGGTATGTGCGTCTGGAGACTTCCAGGTCTGCTTGTGAATGCGTCGATGCGGGAAACACGTAGAGCTTACGACTAGATTCCTGCTGCAGGCGAAGTCGATAAGTCGCTGGCCGTTATCGTTACATTCTTCATGGAGGCTGTGGCCTCCAGAGGTCCCCCGATGCCAACTTTTCCCGACTTTCGCGTTAAAGTCTCCCAGCAGCAATTTGACGTCGTTTGTTGGAAGTGAGTCGAAGAGAGTTTCAAGGCGGGCGTAGAACTCGTCTTTTACTGCGTCTTCTTTAACTTCAGTGGGGGCATGCACATTGATGAGCCAGAGATTGAAGAATCGAGTCTTGATGCGAATCGCACACAGCCGTTCATTTATGGGTTTGAAGTCAGTAATATGCGGTTTGAGGTGATTGTCCACTATAAATGCTACTCCAAACTCCTTGCGGCCCGATGGTTTGCCACTTGTAAAAATTGTGTGCGATTTCTTGTCATTAATCTCGCTGCCAAGCCAATTTGTTTCCTGGACTGCAGTAATGCTCAGTTTGTACTTTTCGACCTGTTGAAGGAGGGCCTTCTCGGCCCCCGGTTTGTTCAGGGAGCGTACATTCCAGGATCCGAAAGAATAATCCTTTATTCGTTTACGTGGTCGTCGTTGTTGATCCGTCCAATCCGAGGCTTTTGTTCCAGGTTTCTTGACATGATATAATAAATGCTATTTTATTCACAGATCTTAATTAAGGATTTAATTTAATCCTCTCTTACGTATCTATCTCACTATCAACATTTAATTAATTTTGAAAAGTGGTAAATATGAGTACATACCTTGATATAATCTCATTCGTCCATGGGTAATTTGGACTGTAACTGCATGTTTGTGACTCATATGTATTTACATCGTAAACATAAACACATCAAATTGATTAAATTATCGCTAGCAAACGCTCCTTTCTATCTCTTACTTCTGTCGACGACTGTCCTTCGGGTTTTCTCACATTTGCATTTTCAGCAAAGATAAGATTTACCTTGATGTTTACATGAATGATTTCTTATAATTCCTTTTCACTTAGCGCTTATCAGTGTTCCAAACATTTCCGATAAACATGCCGTCTCCCTTTAGCCATCCATCAAACTCGTAAGAGATGCTTTTGGTCTCCATTTTCTTTTTAATGTTAAAATTCAACATTTTCCTTTTTTATATTGTAGTAAAGGGGTTTTTATTGTTACTCGTACTTTCTAGTAAGTGGCAACTGGTTAGTAATGGAAACCGCAGATTGAGTCGAACTCCGCACACACCAAGTTTGCATTGTAGATGAATCGAAGGATTCAGGATGAGCCTATGATATTATAATAATTGCATTTAAAAACAGTTTTACGATGAGCCTTGAAAACATTGTGCTTGTATGCAATGGTTGTAGAATGACGTTACTGCCAGTAGCTCAGGCGTCAGTATGATGTCTTAGCATATCGGTTATTTACGAATTCTAATCCCGCAGTGGCAATGGATATTTGTGTTGACATTCCTCTGTGGTGTGGGGCGTAATTATAAGCTACAACTAATTTCCCGACTTGTCGCAGATATACGGCCAAATGAGCAAGAGGTGAATGCTAGCAAACCAACTTATGCTAACTAAACGTCAACTAGGTCACAGGGAAATACAATAGTTGACGCTATTTGCACAACTGGTTAGCCAAGTTTTATTTGAGTTGCCACCGTACAAAATCGTTCCGGGTCAAATACTCGGGTTAAATGTCAGTACAAAAACGCGCCTATAGTACAGTGGAAAATATGTCACTGGTCCGATTTCAAATCCTCGTATGTCTGTTTAGAGTGATTTTTCAGAAGAGCGAAACAAACCTTTTCCGAAATGCATTGTCTCTTATGGTACTATGCTACCATGCTAACATTTGAATTTTGCTGTTCTGTGCCCTATTTCTGGGAATACCGCAATGAAATTTCGGTACACGACGAAGAATGTTTTTTATCCGACTGTGTTGAAATGTCGATTTTTATAAAAATGAAACCAGGTTTTGAAATCGGATCAGCGTATGCTTTTCTGATCCATATTTTATCGTAGAGCAATAAATTCAAAATAGGCGCGTTCATTTGCGTATCTACCAAGTGTAGGGTAGGGTAACGAACACGCATTAACAAACAACAAGTCGCGTGAAGCTTGTGCAATGCGTGTTTGTTGCACTACATTGCACTGGATTGATACGCAAAAGCGCGCGTTTTCTTGGGAATTGTGTGTTTTAGTTTAAACACGTACAAGTTGTCTTCAGTCAGTAAACAAAGAAGATGAAAAAGAGTTGTAAAAGGTTTTTCTAGATTGTGATTTTTTTGAAGTACCTATGTATTCGAGCGGAGGGAATAATAAAGATTTTAATATATAAGACGCGTAAACCCGTCGGGCGCGTCAAATCTACGATACCCGTCCCGTGTAAACAGCAAACGAGTTAACGACAACGCGTAACTTGTTAGCTGCCGCCGGGTACCGGCGAGTACTCATTCGCCGTTGATGAGTCGTTGAATCCAACAACAAACACATAAAAAGCTGATTTGGAATGGATTTGAATTGGAAATGCGCCTTGTGTATAAACACATCGACCTGTGTATTATTTCCGCGTCAGTAAAATTCCCTTCGATAACCGCTTCTGACGTTTCGTCCGAGTAAACCCGACTTACGTGTAGACACTAGTCGCATTTACGCGACTCGGGTAAAAACGACGCGATCGCGTATACGCGTCCTGTGTATCAGAAGCTTAATATGTCTAGTATGAGTTGTTAGTTCAATATTCAGTCTATACTATACCATTCCTTACCTTCGAGTACGTACTCGTAGGTACCTCTTAAGTGTATGTTGCACGTAAATCAGATATTTTTTGATAGTAAAACACAAGTCAATAATTGCTTTGTCCCCGGAAAGTAAAGTCGTACGACGGTTGATAGGTTGTAATTTACCACAGAAAGGAATTTTATCGATGATAATCGGCTCGTGTTTAGTATTGTTATTATGGTAATAATGAATATTATACGAGATTGTATTGCATATTTACTCTGGCAACAGTTACGAGAGCTTTTCTCCTACTTGATATTACTCGTAGTTAGCCCAACCATTTGAACGTGGGAACCGATATTTGCCATGGACTAGAACTTATACAATGATGTTTTACGGGTTGCTACGGGCATAAAAATAGGATTTGTTTGCTCACGATGCTCTATCGAGAGCAATACTACTCCAGTAATCACGTGTCAATTAGGGCCGGATTCTGGGAAAAAAATATGCAAGTTTTTTTCTTCTCAATTTCGGTTAATGTATTTTGGGATGCTGAATCCGAATTTCAACTTTGCCATCTCGAAAAAGTGATGAGTTCTGAGAAAACTGTCCGGAAAAACTATTTTTTTTTAAGTTCGTCATTTATAAAGTCGAATCTTTTCCCATTTTTATTTAATTACTGCGTCGCCATCTTCAGAATTCCTAACTATCAAACTGGCATGGCGGGTGTTTTCAACTACGATTCACTCTGTCTTGGTACTGAGTAGCACGTGGACGTGTCGTTCATTTCGAAAGACTCAACAAAGTGAGTGGAATGAGTCAGAACATCAAATCTTCTGTGTCAGCATGGCAAAAAGAGTTAGTACTCTATGCTGTGAATTTTTAGTGACAGTTGGCCAAAGTCTACCACATAAGTAATCGAGAATATCATGTTGGGGTTGAATTTTTTTCTTAGTTAATTGGCTCGATGAAATTTCATTCGCTTTTGGCAAAACATCATGCTCAACACGTTTAAAGAGACTCAGTCATCATAGACGATTAAATATGACTTTTGCTTCAGCATGCCCAGCGGCCCTACTGAAAAGATCTGTAGGATGTGGAGTACTGGAGAAAAAAATACTTTCAACTTAAGTTTTTAATCACCTACTGGTATTTTCGGGTATTGCGAATCTACGAAACACAGACCCTCTGACTATGTGATCTGATCGCCGCCACTGTACCACAAGGTGTTCGCAAAGGATCTGTTGTTGGTATTTGGAATTCCAAGCTCTCTTAAATGGGCTATGAACTTTAACAGAAATATCAGCTCGATGGTGGAGCGGATAGTACTCCATCTGGGGTTGATGAAGCGTTCGGGTGCTAACCCCGCCGCAGTTCAGTCTAAAGGATCCTGACTTTGCCCTAAGAATCCCAAGCTATATTCTCCCCATATTTATATTGGGTAAAGTGTGCGCGGGATGTCACAGAAATATCTTGGAATCAACTGCATTGAAGCCTTATAGCTGTTATGGCCACATTTAGCTAGCGCATTGGGTCAATGTCCGCCCAAGGCGGAACCAGTCTGCAAATTGTCCTCAGCCCGGCTATCTGAAAACTCGAAAACTTGTATTGCGGCTCATGGTGCGTTTGGGATTTATGGCGACTGCCACTTGCGAGTTTTATTGGAAGGAACCCCAAAACATCTATACGAATTAGTTCTCTAGCTATAGGGGCTCATATAACAAGTATAAGTGTATGTTGCTTATCCGCAAAATAATAAGTTATCCATACGTTGATTATTATTAAAACTGGTTTCAATGCATATCTATATTTTACTTTTCGAAAGAAACACCCATCTAGAAAAAATCTTGCGTAGTTTCTGGTACCGCGTTCCTCTTCAGGGCGCATTCAGAGCGTGAACTTAATCTGAAGATCGTTCCACTTCTCTCTCAGCTTTACGGTTTCACTCTAACGACCAAGCAAGTAACCAAGCCGAACTTATAGCTGAGGGTGCTTATCCACGAAAATAGTGAATGTAAAATGCAAGCTGGTTTCAGCTATCTACTAGTTACGCCGAGCCTGTAGCTGAGATTGCTAATGCACGAAGATGGAGAATATAATATGACCGACTCTTCGGAGTCACCTTCCAGTTTGCAACGGCCATCTTTCTGGCTTTATGCTTCGGAGTCAGCTTCCAGCTCGGCCCGGGTTTCCTGTAGAAAGTTTGTGACGGCTATCTTTATCGTTTTATGCTTCGGAATCAGCTCTTATCTCGGCTCGGCATTATTTTTAATCTGACATAAATGCGTATTTTTGTATGTAAATGTAGGAGCGGAACTTTCTTGGACTTATCCTCTCCAGACTCAGTTTCAGACTTTTACTCTGAATGCAGTCTTAGCGAACATGGTTGACCGGTTTGATCACAAGAAATGCCTATTGTCTAGCCGTTATTAGTCCTCAGAATAGTAACCTCGTTCTTGCTCATGGTTGGAAATTAGAGGGCAAGCTATGTGAGTAATGACCGTCTTAGCTTGTCTCAATCCCGGAGGATGTTCCAAAATACAAAGGTGATACATTTATGGAATAATTAAATCTAACAGTTAGTGCGGTCCTCCACAGAAAACGCGTTTAAGCGGCAATGCCCTCCCGCGAAACAACATCAACAAGCGGCTCGCGAAATAAGCGACTACGAGCGACAGGGATGGTCCATTGCAAGCGTCTCCCCCTTAATATTGCTTAATTATCTCCTCCATTGCACAAAAAGTTAATCGGCAAAATGTTAATTCGAATACATTCCTCGAAGAAACACTCGGCACCGAGCGGCAATGAGCAGCGAATCCAAAATTCTTTGGATCTGGCGCAAAGATTAAACATGAAATGTAATGTCTAATCCTTGTTTGTCGCTCATGTCGCGTAGCTCACGTAGTCGCTTCAGTCAAACACGCTTGTAGTGGACGCATGTTCTTGAAAATCGTCTACTTTGGATCTGGCGCGCATTGACGCTCGTTGACGCTTGTGTCGCGGGAGCGCGTTGCCGCTCAAATACGCTTCAAGTGGACGGCCGCACTTACGTTATCTGCACAATTGAGTAATCCACATCGTTCTAATTTGCATTCACTCTGCCTTAAGATCAGTTTAATTCGGTCGATTGACAGTTCTGATTAGTTAAGTTTACAATACATACATAAATCTAATTACAATCATTTCATTTAATATTACCGCATTATACTCGTACATTAACAAATGCGCTTCTGCTTCACATTCAGTAAAAAGATACTCTAATTAAGTTCGTAACAAACAGAAAATCATATTCTAATTTGTGATTCAAATTACACGCGAATCATGACTATCAAGCGAAGTGCCAAACTGTTCGCGCTTTTCAGGACTCTTGAATGCAAAACCGAACTACGTCGAACGCTCTCTCCGTCATTACATCTATATGAATTCTGATTTCACCCTCACAATTAACATAATTCATAGTGAGCTTTTTAGTTAAATTTTCATTTAATGGGTGCTACTTATTTGCATAGCATATGATTTGTTAAACGATATTATTTGTTTGTATTTGCTCTAATGGAGATGGAGTTAATTTTACTGAACATTGCATCCTTTTATTTGTTTCTGTTGTGTGAAACTTGACAAAAAAAAAAAAATAGTAGAGGAGAAGAAATATCTTGTATCTATGTCATATTGTGTAACTTTTTCGTTGAAGGCTACGGAAAAATGGTCGAGTGTGCGGTTAAGTACTGATTCAAAAACAAAAGTTAAAATCGAAAATCATATTTCTGTTAATTCGAACCTGAACTTGAATGGTTTTGGAAATGATCCAAATTCAAAAACAAAAACCGCTGCAAATCTGGGAAAAGAGGTAATTGTATTATTTGTGTCCTTGAAACAATATTATTGTAAATAGTGATAATGAACGTTAACAAAGTAAAAATATTAGCAAATGTCTTGAATTGCCTGACAGATTTTATTATTGGAATAACGTTAAAATAACAATTGCGCAGAAAATAAAAGTTATAAAGTTTGCCGAATTTACCAAATTCACAAAATTCGTTTCGTTTCAATGTTAAGGACTCATTTCTAATCGAAAATTCGCGCTGGCTTTGTTGTGCGCAACGCTGAAATATTTGTTTGCATTTAATAATTAAATAATGAAAAAAAAAATAATTTGAAAATCAAACCTGCACGTTTCGTTTGCTCGATTCATAGCTTGGAAATTAGAATACACACAGTGAGTCACAGTGAAAATGAACCACCTTACGTCAGAAAAAAGAGTAGCTAATGATTGAAAACCATTCAGATTAAAATTGTTGTTATATAAATTTATTGTCTCAAGTTTCTTATTTCAGTATGTTTTACGATTATTTTTTCTGCTTGGTACACAAAAAATTATATAAACTTAAATAGTTCTCACAGTGAGAATGAACCTTTTAAATACAAGTAAAAAGCATTTATAGGATACCTCACTTCATGCTTTTTACTTTTATTTAAGTGGTTCATTTTCACTCTGAGGTGTATTTCGAACTTTTAAAGTTTATATAAGTTTTTGTGTAATAATCAGAAATAATCGTGAAATATACTGATATAAGAGACTTATAAGTTGAGACAATTAATTTATACAAAAACAATTTTAATCTGAATGGTTTTCCAGTAATTTTTTAACAAATTCCTTGTCTGACATAAGGTGGTTCATTTTCACTGTGACTCACTGTAAGTATTAACTGTTACTTCAGGAGAGTTTTACAAGAAAATTTAATTAGCTGTTAAAATAATTAATTTCAGTATGGCCACGGATTGTTTTGATTCAGATTGTAATTAACATATTAATAAATAACGTTTATCTCGGTTCTACTTGCTATGATCAGCACTGCTGTGTGCTGTTTTTGTGAATATAATTCACCTTGGTGCTGCCATTGTCTTTCTTTCTAACGCCCCTTTCAGATTATACGGTTTCAATCGGACTAGCTCAAACCCAATCGACGAAGTATGGACACTTTCACATTATATATGTTTCAGGGAAACCGGAAAACAATGCACTGTTTTTTTTGCATTGTTCACCGACATCGTTTTCCAGAAAATTCCAATAAAACGCTAAAGTTCGCTTCTACACTAAATGACTAATTCAAGCACATCCATCACACTTGTAGAACTACAAACCCACCGTATGATGGCTTTAGGATCTTGCCACCTAAACCGGGAATGGACTCTGAAGGCGACTGAAGATATCCATTTCCGCTTTAGGTGGTAAGCACTTTAAACCTATACACGGTGGCTTTGCAATTCCTAAAGCGAGATAGTTCTATTTACCAGTATTTCCTAAAGTGATTCCGGAGAAAAATCCAAGAAAACATCACTCCTGTTTGCCGGGAAATACCGGCAAATAGGGTCTAAATCCTTGCAACATATATGATTTATAGAACAGGTCAGCCAATCTAAACAGTGCCTCTATAAAGAGTGGAAAACTAAATTCAGGCGAATGGGATTAATACCCTCGTGTTTCGAAAACTCCCCTGAACAACATATCGTAAGTGCCAATAATTAGGTTGTTCGTAGTTAATTAGAAATAATTCTCAAATTGCCATTCTAATGCCTGTAGCACAATAGACCTTCGGGTCGCAGTGCTTGGTGACCCTTCGGGCCAACCGCCCTCCACATAATCTAATCTAATGCCTAAATCATTTCTTTGTTTAAACAACTGTTTATAACAATACATGACCTCAATAACAACTCTTATTGGATTAGTCTATTCATCCTGATTTTAGATACATTTCTAATGGCTGTAACGGACGGTTTCGTGGGCATCCGAAGAAGCGGCCTATGCTTGCTGTAGCTCAGTTCGGCAGATGTGGGCGGGGTTTTCGCCGCTCGTTGCCCTTGTCCTTTACGTATTAACAAAAATTCATAGGCCTGGGGAAGACAACACAAACAGGGGAGGTAAAAATGGAGAATGAAAAAAAAAATAGTCGATAAGGATGGAATGGTTGGCGGACGGATCCGACGCCTACGCGGTCGCACCTGGGTCCGGGTGTAATGGGACCCTCGGCTTCTGGTTTCGTACCACCAACAGATCACTACTCATCAGGTGCTGCTTCGATCTGCCGGTGGGAGCAGCACTACCAGACCATAATATGGTTAATTACAGGTGGTTCATTACATGGCTTGGGAGACAAATTTTAAATCTCAACGTGAGAATATTTTGAAATTTGTCTTTTGCAGAAATCGAACACAACATATCAACACCGTTAGGATTTTCTAAATAGGTTCGTGAAGAACCGACGGAAAATCATTCCTATCTTCCAGTCAAGGCTTAACCTTGCTTGCCAACCCAGAAATATCGGCTTTTCACTAGAAAGATAGAAAATCCATCTTCTTCATCAGCATTCTTTTAAGAAAGAGTGATGATAATCACATGATGATATTTTCCCAATCCAGACACCAATTATCATCCAAATTGAAGAGAACAGGCGCTAAATCATAGAAAGCTGTAGAATACTAAGTTTCTCAGTCCCTGACCATGCATGATAAAATACAACTTCATTGCCGCTATAACTTTTTCTAGTTGTGCATGTTGAAGTTGTGATACTCCTACTGAACTCCAAATAAACCTAACCTAAACCGCATTTAGGCTACGATTATTTTAGAAAATATATTAGATAAGAGCTAACAGCATCCTATCGAGGGAGAACAATCGTCCAGTTTCGTCTTTCAGTCTACGGCCGCAAGGTCCAATAAAGTGGAGAGTTGACTACCTATCTTCGTGCGACAGGTAGTTCAGTGCGTAGAAGCGTGAGTCTTATGTCTGACTACCAGCGCTTCGGTTTCGATTCCCGTCCACGGCAACGTTCGTGGTCATGGGTTTTTATGTTGTCTTCCCCCTGCGATGTGGGGGGTAATAATAAGCCATAGCCAACGAACATGGATTCACCATGTTCGTTGCCATAGCATCTCTCGACTTGTCGCAGCTAAATTGGGGGGCAGGAGGTGCAGTTGACGCGCTATGCTTATTGGGATTGCAATATGAAGAAAATCGAGGAGAAAGTTGTTCCTGTTTGGATCACAGAAAGGTTTATGCGTAAGTAAGTAACTTTACTTCACGCACCTCTAAATCATGTTCAACACTTGTTGCATTGTCACTGTTATTTCAAAATAACCATTAAAGTTATAGTCTCAATTTTTTTTTTCATAGCATTGAAAAATCATTTTAAACGTTTTCCTCTGTTAAAAGTTAGATGAAACCGACCATTTTTAGAGCCAATTAATATTAACGAATGCCTGGAGCCATGATACCTATCCAAGCCATAATGAACAACATCCTTTGAGACTATAGTGACTTAATCACACAAGAACCTAAATCGAAATCAGAGTGTGTGAAGATGAAGAAGAAGGGATAGGGATATTAAATGATTAAACATTTGTTCTCTTCAATTCGTTCATATGATGACGATAAGTTAAACCAACTTGGATTTACTGGATTTACTCCATGCGGATGGTGAGTTGATAGTGCATGAAAGCTTAACAATTTTCCAACAGTTGTGGGGTGTTTTGTCTTGTTTTAGTTTTTGGCTTCTATCTAAGCCACGTGAGTTGCGTCGTGAAATTGTCTTCAACTTTTGTGTACAATTTTTTCTACTTTAGCGAGCTGTAACATTTTTCGGGTTTTTATTTTTTTAACTGAATACTTTATAAGCAAAAGTTAAAGATAATTTTATAGCTCCCTCGTTCGCTTTCCTTCCCCTCCATCCCGAACCGCTGACCCACCGTGCTAAGTAACTATTATATCTGGGCATCAGGTTTATCCCGAATTAAAGCTTATTTAGGAAAAAATAAATAAATTCGATCCGTATCATTTTCCTCGTGGAACTTGTTACAGGCGAAACCGAAACCTGTTATTTGATAAAATACATCACAAAAACGATGATTTCTTCACTTCCTGAAAACAAACAAGCAACTGAGAGAAAGTGTTTTTCAAATGTGATTAACTCGAAAACAATTTAAAATAAGATACGAAAAGTGGTCATAATATTTTTCATGTATTTTTAAGCTTGTCTGAAACTTTTTTTTTCACTTGGATTAATAGTTACAGAGATAAAAGCAAACAAAAAAAGCCTCTTCTTTAACCTTCTCTCCTGCGCGGGTTCACCCCTACTCGCGGAGACTTTTAGTATAAAATACCCCTAGTACCAACCAACAATCATGTCAAGTTTCAAGACTTCTTGAATTTTTTTACTCGATTTTCACGCATCATTAGGAGTAATTCCTTTTATTCCGTGGTCGTATGGTACGTAATTACGAGCAAGTTCCATACCATATTTTGATTCATCTAAAAGAAAATACTCTGGAATTGTAATAAATGATAATGTTTTATTGCTTATTTTACATCAAATAGAGTGATAACGACTGTAGGCTTTTATGCAAAATGAAATTTAGCGAAAATGCTCTTACGAAATAAATTCAAAATATCTTATACATATTCTAGTATTTTGGTCGCAATTTCCATGAAAATGTGTTTACCATGGCATTTAACAAACATAAAATATTGACATTCAGATTCTCCCGGGAAATTGTAGGTTAGGCTTAACTGAAGTATCAACACGCTATCAGGAGTGCGTTCCATAACGTAACTATAGTTGACTATAGTCAACTATCACTGACTATTGCCGTTCCATAACTCCGATAGTCGACTATTGTAGTTGACTATCGTCGTTCCATAACACACAATAGTCAGCTCGGTAGTCAACTATTTTAGCTCGTGCTTATGAGGGGAAGCTATCGATAGCTACGATAGCTATCACACACACACGTATACACGAAGGCAAACTGACAGTAAACAGTCAATGTTGTGCAAAATTACTTTATTTTTGCTTTAATTTTAAATTGTTTTATGCAGTTTAGAGCATGTTAAATTTAATTTGAGGAAAATTGGTGCGAAAGAGTGTTTGTGTGTTACAAATTATTGCATGGAGAGTGAAATACCGACGCAAATATGTGTGTAGTGAAAAAGATGGCGGGTGTTTGTGCTACTTGACGACTATTGTCGTTCCATAACACCCATAGCTATAGCTGACTATGACAGTAGTCAGAGTTGACTACAGCTCTGACTATAGTTACGTTATGGAACGCACTCCCAGTAGCGTTTATAAGGCGCGGTTTCACATGTGGTTTGAGCAGCGACGCACCTCTGCATATAAAGGCATACAGCAGCAGCTGCGGTTTACATATTTGCACTGTATTCAAATGCAATCCTACCGCTGTACAAACTGCAGCCTTATCCCCTAGTGGAGCATAGCGCGTCAACTATTCCATGTGCCTTAGCAGACGTTTCGTTGGCACAAACCAGTTTCGGTCGATGCACGTTGCTGCTCCCATTTAGCCGGCCTACCTATGACAAATTTAATGGATATTTGCATATTAGTAATTGGGTTCATTTTGCGTCACAGAAACTCTCTCCTATCCAAATGAATGTTTTTTATTCTTTAATGGATAGTAAAGTCAATAAAGATAGTAAATAAACAAACCGCGGGGGCGGCCGCCACGCCAAGTAAGACGGCGAGCTGTCATTTACAACCATGAATATTTGTGAACTGCGGTTGCCACTTTTTGCCTTTATACACATGCGCCGCTGCTCAAACCGCTTGTGAAACCGCGCTTTCTAAACGCTGCCTTAATCGTATTCTAACGAAATTTTGTCTTTCAGAAATTCGTCTGAAAATGTGGTATTTAACATTAATTCCGAATGCTTTTGAATTGATAATAATGAAAGCAATTTATTATCAGATTTTGAAATTTCCTTTTCGGGCATTGTATTTATACGCGAAATGCGAATTATCAAATTGTTTTCATATTCACTGCTAACATGGGGGTGTCAGAACATTAAATTTTATTATAGGATTTATATGTATTGAATAATTCAATGACTGAAAAGTTGTATGGGATGTTCTCAGTAAATTTGTGAAAATGTCTATTATTTAAAAAGAAAGTGCTTTCTCCCTAGTATATAAAAAAACGCTATGCTACAATAACTTGCTATGCTTAAATGACAGAATTAGTTTCCAGAACAAAAAAATATTTATATACGTCATACGATATCTTTTTTCTTTGTCCCAGGCTATGTATTGTAATTGCTATTCAAATCGGATTGACTTTTGAAATACCGCCCATTCAGATGAAACTTCCCAATTGTTGTTCATTTAAAGCATATTAAAAAATGAATTATATATTAAAAAAATTTATTTAATGTCTCAATTAATTAATTATTATTTACAAATTAAAATAAATTTACTCAACAGTCTAGTGAATTCACTGACTTGACTGTCAAGGAAATTTGGGATCCTTCTTTAAACTGAACTGTACTTAACTACTGTACGGTTTGAAATTATTTTCTTTTTGTATATAAATGGCGTGGCCGCGGTATTTTGTTTGGTAGAGCGTTGATTTACCATGCGAGTGATCCAAGGTTCGATTCCTGTCAGGAGCATATTCAAACAGTTGCTTTTCTAGCCGACTAGTCGACTCAGCTGTGAATGAGTCCAGTGATTTATTAAAAGTTTATGGAGTAATGTCAGGACGTGCATAGTGACCATGTCACCTTGCACAACTCGTGAAACCGGTCTCGGAAATAAACTAGTTTACTACACTCTGTTCCCTATATTCCGATTAGGAACGGAAAGGGGAATACTTTTTTACATAAATGCCAGAAGTAAAAACCTTATTTAATAAACTCTCCCAGCACAATTTTTATTTTTGTGTGTAATGATTAAAAAATTTCAAAAATATTTTTCGGTTATTGGGAAAAAACACATTAACATTATCCTTTTTCTGGTTTTTTTTTTTTGCATAGATTTTTGGTTTTCTAACAAACACAAATTGAATTAAATTAATGATTGTACTCGAAAAAGTCAAGTCAACTATGCAACATGTCTACTGATGACTCTCACAACAGCTATGATGTGTTGCCTTTCCAGCGACAAGAGTTCAGTTGTGCTACTATATTCCAATATGGGGGTAATCGTAATAGCCGATTTCTGTTGAATTTGGCAACAAAAGTGCGACTACGTGATTTTCTTCAGGCTAACGAAATGCTTGTTAAGCGCATATTTGGTTAAGGTGTATAAGTCGTTGCCGAAATATTTGGGTTCCTTCGAAAAGCAGCGTGTCCACAAACTGAAGTAAACAACTGGTCAGGGTTGTAGAGTCGAATGGCCGTATTTGCGGCTATCAATCTACCAAAAATGCCAAGAAAAGGTTAAACAGTGCAAAGCAGCAGACGAAGTAGTCCTAAGAGCAAAAATCAACGCAAGCTAATCTAACCTTTTCCAGTAAGTTACGGTTGTTACCACCAAATTCCAGAGAAAAGATCTTGCGGGGTATCCCTCCATACGTCTTGTTCGGACGATGTTTCCAAGTGTGACAACACCAGCACTATGAGCTTCATTCTAGAGGAACGCGAAGCGAAAAAAACGCACTTTTGTTGGATTATTTTTGTAATCGTTGTCGTTTTTAAAAATCATTTTCGAGTATTCGAAGACCAAGCTTTTAATACACCAAATATTTTGGAGAGAACGCGGGCCCCATGGCCTCCCTCCGGATCCGCCACTGCATAAATAATAAATGCGATCTGAACATTATTTTGTGAAAAATCAAGAACTGGAAAAGTTCGAAACACGCTCTACACAATGTTGACTTTGCTTAATGTACTCGTATATGAAATTTTTAACGTGATCATACTTTATTCACATCCTTGGATCAATAAATTTAATATAATTATTGTTGTAAAAACAAACCTAAATTAGTATATTCAACCCTTCAAAGAAATGCTTCCTCTACTTTTAACAAGATATTCTCCAAAATGCAATGACGTCTTTTTAACTTTTTGCACCTACTATGCGCATACTCATATCTTCACATATCATTCTTCATAGTGGAGCCGATTTTCTTCCAGCATTGATTGAATATCCGAAAACACTCAGGAAATTTTCAATGATTCTCAACATCAATAGCTAAGTGTTTTCCCCAGGGAATAATATTACTTACGAACGTATTTCAATTTCAGATTTGTAATACTGAAGTCAATAAATTACAAGCAGATGTTGAAAAAGTACCTGCTTATAAAACACTGAAGACATTTTTTACTTATCTACGACCTATCAAAATATTATCTCACGATTAAAAGAAACGAAGACGCCATAAGTTGGGAGTGCAACTGAAGAACTTTCAAAATACATGTACGAGTAGTTGAGCCAAATTGATTGATTCCTTACTAAGCCAAGAAAATCAGAAATAAACATGGTGATGTAAGAAAAAATTGAACCATAAAGTAGAAGACTTCGCCCGCAATCCGAGGGTTTTACAGTGTCCGATGTCAATAGGAAATGAACTTTACTACTCCTGGAGATGCATAGCCAATTAATCAATCAATCGCAAGTTGCTAGCTTACATTTCAAAATGATACTATGTCTGTTTCTCAAAAACTGGGCTGCGTTCGGGTTTTCAAACGTTGTAATTATGATTGTGGAATACATATGTTCAGACTCATATAAACCATGAATAGGGGAAATTAATCGGAAAAATGGGTGATTCATTCACCCTACCTATATTTAGGGTCGTCGTTTTCTAACAAAACATGATTCCTCTCTACGTTGCCTCAACCATTGCGTCAGCGTTGCATTAACGTTGCGTCAGTGTTGCACTAACCTTACTTCAACATTGCGTCTACTTTGCGTCAATTTTGTGTCAACGTTGCGCGAAACATTGGCGCAACGTCAACACCAGAGAGTTAAAAAGGCAAAACTCCAATGTGTTGGCCCCTTCACTCCGATTGAAACGACACCTTTGTTTCCTTGGTTCCACTTCATGTCGAAGAATGAGCTTATGTCAACACTTTACTTTTACTTATTGTTCTTAATAGGAAGCAGCCATATTAACCAGCCAACATGCTTTTAATAAAAAAACATATACCGGAAAATCGGACCTATTTGATTCGATTTAACAACGACAACAAATATGTAAAATTTCCATTGATTCTGAATAGGCAATAAAAAATACTTGATGTATTTTGTTATTTGGTATTGCTCAGAACAAAAGAAAGGAAGTTTAACTTCCCAAACAATAATCAATTGAATAGGTCCCTCTTCTCTTGAAAAATAGGTTTGCATAAATCCATTTTCCAAAATCGAGTACAGCCCAAATCCAGTTTGATGCAAATTGAAATGTTTTAACCCCTTGAAAAACATGCCTTTAATCAATCAATGGCACACTCAAATAATAATATCTTTCCCAAATTTAATTTCAGGTATTATCTTTGGGTGCTGATGTCCTGCCTGAATACAAAATGCAAAGTCCTAGCGTTCATAAATGGACAATACTTCATTATTCACCATTTAAAGCGGTGTGGGATTGGATAATATTAATTTTAGTTATGTATACAGCAATTTTTACACCATATGTAGCGGCTTTTTTACTCGGCGAACCTGACTATAATCAGCGACGTAACAATAAGTATTTAAATAACGATCCAATTGTGATAATTGATTTAATTGGTGAGTACAATATTTTATTAATTTATTTTCATACCATAAACGTTGTTAATAAACGAGAGCTTTTCAAAAAAGAAAAAGAAAAAACAATAAAAAAAGAAACCATGAGAAACCATGAGAAACCAACTAACCAACTAAAGAAACAATATAACGCAAATGAAGATATATTCAATTTTATTTGATACAAAAGAAAAAAAATAAAACATTCAATTTATATGTAACGGTATATTACAAGTAATCGCTTATTTGTATTTGTTAATTTAATAAAATGTATGTTTTAATATTTTATATTTAATTGAAAGAGTAAAATGTTGAACGTATACGTTATTTATACCTACGCCCATTGATATATAGACCAGTAGATGCCATTTGTATTAATAAACCTGCGTATTATGTAGTTATTTCGTCTTAGGCTTAAATGGTATTTTTTCTTAATTTGTTCAGTAAATATAATTAGTCACTAGAAACAAAAGATTCATAAGAAAAAGGATAAACATACCACATGCCAAGTCGATTCGATAGAGATGTAGTGCCAATACATATTTTATTGTTTATAATTTTCATAGAAGCATAAATCTACTATCTGCCAGGATGATTTCATTTCATATTATATACTAATATTTAGTGAAGATAATTATTCATTGAAGATGCTGAATAGATTTTCCTTTTGAATATTATTTAGCATTCTTAATACGTCTTTACGAATATGATTTTCTTTGTTTGAATTCGTTTTCTTTGCACTTGATTTCTAACAATTTTTTATCACAATTTTGAATTTAACGTTCTTACTGAGGTGGGGGCAAGGGGAGAGGATATTTAGGTTTCCGAATTATTTTGCGAAGGCATACCATTATTTGTATTCAATATGCCAGCCTATACCATTGGAGAAATTTTCTCGAGATGAAATGATTTCCGTAGTCAAACGCCTTCTTCTTTGGTCAGAAGTAGTAAACATTTTTTTTTAAGTTAACCACTATGATCTATGATTATCCAGAGAGATTTTTTACCTTATATGTACCTGTAATCGAATGTTTATAATCTTTGCCAGTTCCTTCACAATATCCAGCTTATAAAAATCTTCTTCGAACTATTTTACCAAGGTCAGGCGAATGTCCTGTGACGATTTGGCCTATATCTATGCATATTCAGTTAGAACGCAAGCCTTTCGTTGGGGGGACTGCATTAAATATAGATTAAACTACAATATCTTCAACGTGTCATAGATAATTTTCATTGGTAGCTTCGGTTTACTAATTTATTCTTTAATCTATGCCATAGATAAATCGTTTCCCACGTCGAACGGGTTAGCTGTGTTTCTGATTGTAACAAGAACAGAACAGAATAGCAAGAGGACAGAACAGTGAAGGTTGGATTTGGGGAAAACAGGAGTGTTTCCATGATCGAATGTGTCTTGCATTAGTTAGTTTTCACAACTCAAACGCCAAGAGTAAATTTAAATTCTAATACATCCTCAGTGGAAATACAGTGTAACAAATTTTATTTGGAAAGCAGAATTATTTAGTTTTTGTGATCCCATGTAATTACACAAAATCAGGAAAAAAAGTTGCTTACGGAACAGTTTCCCACACCTGCTGTCCATCGAGAATTATCGGGACAATGTTGTTAGTTTAATGTTTAATTATTCTATTCTGTATGCAAAGAAATATGGCTATTGTTGCAATAGTAAAAATCCTTCAAAGAAGGAACATCTTGTCATCCTTATTTTAAATAAAAATCCTGGAAACTCATGAACTTAATTTTTGGAAGGAAACGATGCCCTTGACTATTTGGTATAACAATGAGTCACTTCTTCTACCTTTTTTATTGGCTGCTTGTTTTCGACACAATTTGAATTTTATGACCATTTCGAAGGATCCTCTGTTCAGTATTATTATTTTTTATCAAATAAAGTTGAGGCAGATCTCCTAAGTTCTACATATAATCTGATTCATTTGCTCCCACTTTTCTCTTTTGAAGTGTCTTAAGGTGTGAACTCCAAAGCCGCGACTGAGCGACCTGGGTTCGCGATTGTGAAATAAAAAACGCTCCTAACGGAGCAGTATTCCTGTATATTTTAAAGTTTAGAG
This sequence comes from Chloromyia formosa, assembly GCA_964017055.1. Classification (NCBI taxonomy): domain Eukaryota; kingdom Metazoa; phylum Arthropoda; class Insecta; order Diptera; family Stratiomyidae; genus Chloromyia; species Chloromyia formosa. Next base: position 10,987,360 of record OZ024818.1, on the reverse strand, counting down.
GATCGTCGAATGCAGGCTGTAGTTGCACGACTGTACTTTCACGTAAAGTACACACGAATAGTGGTCGGTTATATAGTAGTCTTTTTTTCACAGTCGCAAACGCAAGTCGTTCAGTCGCGGCCTTGGGATTCACACCTTTATGCTTGCCAAAAGTTAATATTATTCATAATATACATATATTATCGAATTATAGCAGTACTTTTGGATTTTCAAACGACTGCATCCTGTTGGAAAACTTTCTAGTGAATCTATAGATTTTTATGTTTTATTTATTTGTTATTCAATTTAATAATGTCTTTATTTTTAATTTCGACTAGTTTTCAGGCATCATTCATGACAGCCCAATAAAATAACAAATACGTCTAACTCCAATACAAAAAAAAGCTTCAATTCTTCAATAACTGACTGGCTATAAAAACGAGTGAAGTTTTCCTTACCGCACTCTCGCGTGCGGTTTGGAGAGCTTCTCTATACGTTCTGCCTAAATGTTATTATATATCTAATGCTATCTGTTACAACAAACAAATGAATTATGCAAATTATGACTAACTAAAAAGATTAAACACAAACAACGCAATTCAAGACTATAATGAAGTATGAAAAAGTCTTGAATTCACACAAAAAAAAAAACCATGCAGAAAAAAAATAAAAGAAATGGTTAACACTGACATCACAATATTTTTTTTTTTTATTTACTTTTCCATTTCAGTGGATGTAACATTTGTGATAGATATATTAATAAATTTTCGCACAACATTCGTTAATGGCCAGGACGAGGTCGTATCACATCCTGGACGGATAGCAGTCCACTATTTAAGTGGATGGTTTCTAATCGATTTGGTAGCCGCGATACCTTTTGACTTATTATTAGTCGGTAGCGATACCGATGAGGTAAGTAACGATGGGTGTTTGACAAACCCTCTACAGAAAAGAAAAACAAGTAACAAAAAAACTACGAAGAAAATAATGAAAGTAGAAATACAAAACAGACAGGAAAGATGATGAAAGCTTAAACAAATCTACTAACTGTGAAGAGTAATACTATATGATGAGAAAAATACTTACTGAGAAAGCCTAGAGAAAAAAAGTAACTAGTTAAAAATTGCCCACTTTTTTTGAAAACTCCGTTCATTAATGCAACGTTATTTTTGATAAACGAAAAATTTCCAAATTTTCCTTCACTTTGTTCTATCGAGAACAGAAGATTAAAAAAAAGGTTTTTTATGTAAAAAAAAAAATTTCCAATTTTATGAAAATAAAAACCATAAAATCTAAAGCAATAGTGCATGATTGTTGTGAGTTTGAACCTATTGAATAAAATATTTTGACAAATCGTTGTTTCGTTTTTGCTTTGGTATTTGATCTATTATTATCAAATCTATGTTATTTTTTTCAGACGTTTGTTTTCCATTAATATCTAATAACAATTGATATTATAATATTTTCAATAGTGTTCGTAATAATAGCTAGTGTGGTTGACATTTTTAGTCCCCTGAATCCTAAAACATTCTTTCTTTTGCAATAAAATCTAGATCCGGTAACTTATGTAACTCACTCTCCCTAGCTGATTTTTTCAGAGAATTTTTCAATGAAGAATAGAAATGGTGTCCCCTTATTAAATCTACGTTCAATATGAAGAAGAACTGTGTTTTACAATGTATTATAATGGATTTTGTATAGTTTTTTGTTGTCTTTGTAATTTTGTTGAGTTATATTTCATTGAATTTAACAAAACTGCGACCACATTTTCATTACTATCTTGTGGAAAATATGCCATGGAGCTTCCATAATAATTTTATGATGTATATATTATAAATAAATGTCAATACACAAAACATTTGTAATTGTAGTATATATTATAGTTATTTTGAAAATTTAATTTTTCCGTTCTGTACTCATTGCAATAAATTGTATTGTTTGAATTTCGTAATTAGGGAGTTCAACAACTTAGCAGACACTGACTTTACCCAACGATTTCTCATGTAATTCTAAGTAAAAAAATATTAAGGAAGAATTTTTCAATTTCTAAATCCTTTAGCTGCTGCAAAAATTGAATTCCTAAAAAAAAGTCGCCGACCTCACTTTACTAACTAGTCTAGTACTCGCGTGTCAAATAAGACCGGGCTTCAGGAAAAAATACAGAAGTTTTTTTTATCAAATTTGGTTCATGTATTTTGGGTGCTGTATTCGAATTTCAACTTTCTTCTTCTTCCTTGCTCTTTCATACCACTCTGCAGCTTCGCGTTGCTCTGCCTGTGGTGTTGTCACTACGCCCATTCTGGCGGTATAATCTCAGCTTCCTTCTGCAGGCAGCTCGGTCTTGGATCGTATCATCGCCAAGGTTAACGCGTTGTTGTTGCTTTTTCATCTGATCGATCCACGTGTGTTTCCGTCTGCCTCGGCATTTGGGTCCAGCAAATGGAACATTCATTGATAGTGCTTTCATGACAGGGTTCTCTGGCGGACGCCTTAGAACGTGGCAATACCAATCCATACTATGATCTTCGAGCTTTTCAGTGATCGGTTGCTCAACAAACAAGCTGCCTCGGATGTGGGTACTTTTGATATGATTCTTTTTGGTCACACCGGCTGACATCCGTAGCATTTTCATCTCAGTGGCAGTCATTCTATTTTACTTTCATATGTCTTATACATAGTTCAGCATTCAGAAGCATACATGAGTGCGGGACATACGACCGTTTTGTACAACTTGCCCTTAAGCTTTCGTGGCATCTTCTTGTCGCAGAAACCTCCAGAGTTTTCTCGACACTTCATCCAACCGACACTGATGCGATGTTTGATGTCATTATTGCAGGTAGCTTCCTTGTTGACCATCGAGCCCAGGTATTTGAACTTTGTACAGGACTTCAGCTGCTCTCGTTTAATGTAGATATCTGGTATCGGTCTCTCTGGATCTGAGAAAGGACAGCAAACATACCCAGTTTTTGGTATGCTAATCCTCAATCCCTAATCCTCCAGTATCTTATACCACTTATTCAGTGCAGCCTGCAAAGCAACGATGTCTTTGCTACCCAGGACAACGTCATCGGCGAAGAGAAGGGATATTTCCAGGCCGTCAGAAATGAGTGTTAGTAAATAGAGCAAATGTTGAAAAGCAAAGAACTCAATACACTCCCTTGGTGAACTCCGACTTTAACCGGAAATCCTTCAGACTCACCAGCTGTGCATCAAACTTTAGTATTCGAATTTCAACTTTGCCACCTCGAAAAACTGATGCGTTCCAAAAAGGTGCCCGAAAAATGCTCCTTCTTTTAACATACGCATTGAGGCAGGAGGAATTTGGAAGCTTCTAGATTTAATGAGCGTTATAAAATTTGCATTTACTTTTTTAATGAATGAATGAATTAAATTTGAATGGTTATTATTTTGGGCCCTAGGAAAAATTTCACAACCAGGAAAGTGTCATTCTATTTGAACTTGGATATATTCGTAGGTTCAGAAAATATCAAATATTGGTTTCAAAGATCAAGACAATGACAATAGTCGTCTTTTGTCGAAAAATTCAAGTTTAAACAAAAGCAATAGAAATTTTGATAACTTTGTAGTGGCTGAAGATAACATTTTTAGTATAAATGCTTAAAAAAGAAATTATTCTACACTTACAGTATAGGCATTTCCAAGCGGACCACTCTGTATTACTAAATAATAACAATGCTAATTGTTTAATTTGACTATTTCGAGTTTCCAATTTCGTTGTTTATTGGTAGGTCATAATCTTTACCTCTTGCTCTTAATTTCATAAACGAGCGCTTTGTGTCTCCCACTTTTCTCCCCCACCATTACCTATACTTACACATTATTACTACTACTACTCAATTGCCTTAACCCCTTGCGACGCATTGCGCATCAACTGTTCCATGGGGTCCAGTTGACGTTTCGTTGGCATAAACTAGTTTCGGGAGCGCAGTTGCCATTGCATGAATAATAAGGTACCGAAATTAAATAGATTAAATACTTATAACTGTCAAGCGGTGAATGCCCTAGACTACTGTTAATGGCATTTTGAGTGCTTTGGTCAGGAAAGGACGTCAATTTAGGACGTCTTAGAAAGACGCGAATTTAAACAGAAACCAAACCTACCAAATATTGGTAATTTCTGGATCGGAGTGAAAATACCAATCCTCTCGACGTAAAGGACAAATAGGATATAAAGCATTTAACGGACGTTAAGCAGCAAAGACATAATGTCCGCGAAGGCAACTCAAAGTCATGTCAAAGGTTCACTTACTAATGTGCCTCTGACATGACTTTGAGTGGTCTTCGAGGATATTATGTCTTTTGGTCCTCCGCATCCTTCGCAACTAAAGAATTTGTTTTTTTTTTACCAAACTACTAAAAACACATCATAGACAACTTAAAAGCAAATGGATCAAAGTGAAAATATATTTGCAAGTGCCGATAAACACCAACGCTCTTTGCCGTGTCGTTTGTATCGCGATTGGAGACTAACACATGAGTTTTTAATAGACTATTTGAAAGCATATGTACAAATCATTCAAAGAAACTAGGAGATTTCGTGCCCAGCGTAAACGTAGAGTTATACTGCATTACACATGGCTCCAAATTTCGGAAAATGGGATTTCGACGAAATATCCTTCCAAACAACTCGATTTTGCACACATTTTAAAAGCCAAACGACATTTAGAAAGTTAACAAGGACACACAAAATCCTTTTGATATCGCAATTGAAGTCCTGATTGGATTTATTCAATCACTATTCACTATTTCATTATTTTCTCTGCCTCTTATTCGTCTTGTGTCTTCCTTATTGTGAATTTCCATAATGCAATCTAATTTGCTCGGTTGTTTAAAAAAACGCATACATTATTTCCTGGTATCTATATATTTAATTGGGTGAGACAAGCATTTCTCCAAAATCAATTTTTGTACGAGTATATAATAATAACAAAGAAACATATTTTGTTATCATCGAAAAATACTAAGAAGGACGTTAAGCAAAAAAGGTGGATCTTAAAATAATTGGTTGTCATGCAAAATAAATTCTGATTTAACTTGAAATTAGACTGACTTTTTTACAATAGAAATTCTGAGAATCAATTTCGAATGGGCGGAAAGAAGTAACGGTGTGGTACCTATTATTTGGAAGGAATTCGGTTGGCAAAGTTAAATTCTTTGTTTATGATACTTTGCGTTGCTGTAGGTATTAATAGACTTGAAAATGAAAATGCGGAGAGGGGAAAAGTTTCCTGAAATTATAATAATAAATTATAATATGTTGATTAGCTGCGAACCAAATCCCACCTTAATTTTTCACATCTCTTTTGTAAGGCTTCGAAAATGTTGCTTCCTATTAAAATATACAATACGAATCCTTAAGAACCACGAAAGTGTGGCTTTGAAAGTATGAGGTAGTTAATAAATTTCATTTATGGTACTTGAAGGGCAGAAATCAAGAAAGTTTGAAATGTTTTTTTCAAACTCTTCCAAAAAACTAATAACTAAGAATATTTTCTGATTCTTTATTTTTTAATGTGTTATTATATTTTATTCTGCTTCATCGGCCGCTGAGATGCGCGTATTGCCACCATGAGCTTCAATTCGATTAGGCATGCTTATAATGAGACCTCCTGAGAAATGTTCTCTCATTCGTGCTTCAGGGCATGTTCCAGCTGTCGTACGGTCTGACGAGGGCTGGAGTGGGTCCTGATGCATTGCCCCAGCTGGTCCTAAAAATGTTCTGTGTGATTTAAATCTGCACTGCACGCTGGCCAGTAAATATGGGCGATATTATTGACAGTGAGGAATTCACTCACTATGTTTGCAGTATGAGCGTGGGCATTATCTCGTTTCAAAATGAAATCCTGTCCATCAGCACGTCTATTTCTAGCAACATGAATATTTAATTCTTTGTTGAAGTATCGCTGAGCTGTCAAATTGCCATTGCGATTACAACTAAATCGCTCTTGTTATTTAAGGAAATAGCGCCAAACATAATAATGGATTCAACCCAAAAAGGTGATATTGGTTGAAGAGCACGCTTCCTCTTCTCCAGACCCTAGCTCGACAATTTCCGAGAAATAAGTTGCCGTTCAACCAATTCACTTTCAACTCTGATCCGATGTGATACCATACGAGACCGGGATCAACGACCAGCCAGTCATTTTGTATTGGAATAAATCTTTGTTCGGGTAAATCGTACTCTCTCTCAATGCCCTAACCCCTGCCCTGATTTGATTATTGGAAGAACAGAGAAAAATGTCTTATTTTCTAGCTATTTGCTTCGTTTGATTTTGTCGTATTATTTTATGGGATAATCGCCGTAGCTCGTTGTACATAATTTTTCTCTCTTGGTTCTAGTGGATCGTCCAAGGTATTGTATGTAGGCTTCGTTCTTAACGTCTAGAGATTTCTGGCAATCTTCGTCGAACCATCCATTCCGTACACGCCGGGCATTGTGTCCAATAACTTTCTCAGCAACCTCTTTGATTGTATTCCTCAGTTGTTTCCAACGCTAGTTTACCTTACTTTTCCATGCCGATTAGCAAAGGAGTTAACTCCTCCTCTAAGGCGCTCATGTATCCCTGCGCCGCGCCGTGGTATCGCTCATTATATTATCAACCGCGAAGATTTTCGACGGGTTGACTCTCAAGTGGTACGCTGTGGAGATTCTGCACAGGTAGGTGGTTTTAACCAAGTGATAGTCGGAGTCACAGTTTGCTCCTCGAATAAATAGGACATCGATTAAATTGGACGCCCATCTCTTACATATGAGGACATTGTCGATCTGACGGTGCGAGTATCTGGTGATCTCCATGTTTGAACTATGTCGTGCTTACGACCAGGCTTCTACAATACAATACTACAAGCACAAGGTGTCGAGTTTTGCCCGTCTACCTTATTACCCAGGTGAGGTAGGTCTGTGAGGTATTTTGTGAATCATATTTAGTGAATGTGACGAATTTTATTAATATAGTAAAACACGTATAACTAGTTCTAAAAACTACAAAATATTTACCAGTATTTTTGGAGATTTCTCGATACAAAGTTAGTTCGACATAATGCCAATTAACGGTATTTCATTTTGAAAGTGAAATAACTTCAATTGACTTTATTGCAAGTCGCTTTGTACGAGTACTAAGAAAGGGAACAAGTTTCTCCCGACATACTGGTGTATACACCAATAAAGATTTTTGTAGTTTTTAGAGCCAGCTATTCGTGTTTTACTAATTAAATCAAACTACAAACGGCCGGACGAATATATTATGACATTGGCTAAGTTCATATCACACAACAGTTGGCATACTGTTGCCAATTTGATTTATGAACTCTCTCCACTGAGTTTTTGATGGACGCAACATGCTGTGAAAAATGTCATTTTCTCCATCACAAAAATTTCTCCGCTGGCTAGGACCAGCATATGATGACAATCCTGAAATGACACTCGCGCTGTCATATTCATACGATTTTTCGACAGTAGTCAGTTTTGAATTGGAAATTTGACAATTGATGGATGGCTAGATGCGAGTGCAGTTCAGAACACAAAAACGTGTTGCAATGCTGCTTCGATACTGTTGCCACAGCATGTTGCGATTCCGCTGTGTGTTAAGAACTTAGCCATTAAACGAATTTATTGTTCACGTCGAAATATATAAATTCAGCCAACTAGTGTGGACGAATTCTTTATCCTACTGTACTTTTCCTTGTAGCAGAGAAAATTTCTTCTTTTATGTCGTGTCGAACGGTATTCAACACTAGGGGATGTTCAGTTAAAATGACGTGATCCAGTAAAGAAGTAATGTAAATATTTAAAAAAAAATATTTTGTTTGTTTTATAAATACATTTTGAAATCATTTAAAAAGGTGTAGTCGCAAAAAAAGAGTATACAAAAATTGGAAAACTTAAACGTGTAAATAAAAATTGTAGAGAAATCAAGATAACTCAACAAATTACGATAAATAACAAATAAGAAAATATAAATATTAATCTTAGACCTAAGTAATACTTTATACAAAAAAAAATAGTCCACTATTGTAAATATTTTAGCATATTTTTTGTAATAATCAAGCAAATTAATTGAAAATCAAAAAACGTATTTTACAGCTTGGCTTGGACAAAGATGAGGTATTTCCTAAAGAAATGAATAACATAAGTCTTTCCTATACATATATACATATGTATGTATGCGTAGCTGATGAACAAGCCATATCACACAGGCTTCTGATTATGACAATAACTCCAAACTGTCATGATACTCACAGCCCAGTCCCACCTAACACAAACACGAACACAAACCTAACACATCACTGCATTTTTTCTGTGATGTCTGACACTTTGGAAAACTTAGAATGTTTAATGCTACAATTATTATCTTGTGAATGTACACCTTTTTTGAAAGTAAACACTACAAATTTCATGAACAAGAGTACGCTACATGATGCTAAAAGTGTACATATTTTCCCCAGGAGTTGCCTGAATTTCACTGCTGTGCTTTTATTTCAAGTGTTGCAAAATATACACACACACACACATGTTAAAAAGAACCACATAATATGTTTAATGTTTATTTAATTGAATCATGAATCATTAAAATAGTTTTAATAGTTATTCGTTTTTAACCTAGTTTAGTGTTCATTTGGATAAATAATTTGACATGGTAGGCTACTTAATGTCTGTGTATTGAAAACTCAATCGCAGTTACGGATCTTTTTGAAATTTGAATTTTATCGGACATACCCTTTGAAAATCATCAGCATTGGTTATTATTTTGTTTATTTTATTAATTTGTTCAAGAAGTTAATGTGTTGATTTGAACTATAATTAATATTATAAGTATATTTTTGCAGACGTTCCGGGATTTTGTTGGCTTTCGAATGGTAAATCGCCTTTTATTTGAAAATTCTTCAATATTATTTAATTAAAAAACAAGCGCGTTGTGAAGATAGAACTGTTATATTAAACTGCGGGAGATTGTCTGTTCTGGGAACCATATTTTCTTTTCTACTAAAGTGTAAAGTTAAAAAAATTGTCAAGTCAAAAACATTAAAAAAGGGATACCGTTCGAAAGCCAATATATTGAGGTAATTTTTGTAGAAATTGTAGGACTCTAGCTTTTTCCCGTTATATTATATATCTGTATTTAATTTTCGATTAAAAATCATACTTCTTTGAAAGTAGATGTATATTGGTTAATTTCTTTGACCCCTCCAGGGGCATAAGCGCATCTACATCGCTTGCATAAGTATGCCTTGTTGACGTTTCGATAGCATATTTTGCGGATAGTGCAGTTACCAGCATGCACCTCCTATCCGAGCCGTATTTTACTGACGAGCTTGGAACATTGTGGGAGTTCTAATAATACCCACAGGCAGTTTTTATTTAACGCGTCAGGGACCGAACCCATGCTCTCTAGATGCAGCATCGTAGACTGGCGAACGAGACTTCATGACTACCGAGCGCGTCAAATGCATTTTGAAACTTATGGTATATTTCGTAAGTGGGAAAGTGTCATTTTATATAAATTCAAAAATCCAACCAAATTTTAGTTTCAATAATCCAGACACGCAAATTTCGGTGACTGTTCTGCAGGTGTTTATTCGCAAAAGTTAATTACAGTCCGCTATTAAAACTTAGACATTTCAGAGCCGAATATCCTATCTGAGTATTAAAAATAGAACCTGCTTCCATTTCACTTTATAAGTACCATCGCTTATACCAAGGAATAGTTGTTTGCCAAGGGTTATCAACTACTTTAGCTAGAATCATAATAGCACAACGGAAATCAAAAGCAATGAGGAATTTCCAGAGAGGAACGAATTTTTAAAGTTAAGAAAGAAAATCCTGAGAATCTTTATACTCACGATTCTAAATTAATTGAACAATCTTAAACAATATGCTGGAAAGGTCCATTGCAGATAGTGTAACATAGAGAGAATGAAAGATTGATAACAACAACTAAAACTACAAATTGCCATACAATTCTTGGATGATAGCTCGGGTTCAATTTGATAATATACAAATAAATGAAATATATACTAGTCGTAGTTGTAATATTATCATTCCATGCACAGATCTTCGCGTAACAATATTTGCATTGCATTTCCCCAAAAGGAAAATTAACAATTCCCAATTCAGGGTGATTGTTCAATTATAAAACTTTCGTCCCAAAACCAGATAAACAATTACTCCAAATGATGCCCAAGACTTGAGACAATGATTTATAATGAAAAATCGACCCAAACTCATACAAAATGTTTGGGGTGATTGTTAATTTCCGTTTTAGGCAATAGTTTATGCGGCAATATTTCATAAAGATAAATTATCTCCCCAGGAATTATTGCCCAAAACAATAATAAACCATCGTCCCAATTTTGGTGTGACAGTTAATATGGCATAGAAACAGGCGAATCTCAGACAGGATTTCCGCTTTAGGCAGCTGTTCATAATGAACAATCTCCCAAACTGATACAACATTTTTGAGACAATAATTCATAGAGCAAATGGTTTTCATATGGGTTGACTCTTGGACTTATTGATGATAATATTGATTATCAGTCAAAATTGCGGGTGCGACTGCTAATTATCAAAAAGGATCTAACAACATAATATTAAAGCTTCTTGGGTTGCTGCGCTTTAAAGTCATCTCGTTTGTGTTTAAATTTTCAAACCGTTTTTTTTTCTATAAATCATGAAATAGTTGCAAGGACTATTTTGGGGTTCTTCCATGGTTTGGACGCTGCAAATGCTGCCAATTTGGCAAGCTGCTAATTTGGGAATGAGTAAGCTAAGAACTAATCTTCATATAAGCATTTTTTCTAATGCAAAATCTATCAAGTCTAGTCTTCAGCGTTCTTGAAAAAAATATGATTTTGATAATGCCTGCAAATAATTAAACGATCGTGAACGACGGAGTCACGCCGGTAGCATACTATAGTGGATAAAACAGGAAATTTGAAATTCTAATTTTATTTATTCCTGTAAAGCAATTCCTGCGTTTTTTTTGTACAGAGCAGAGTAGAGCAAGATAAGCGGCTAAAAAAGCTATAGAGTAGATTAGAGTAGCGAAGATAACAACAGGGCATGTCTTTGTCTTAGAATTCAAATGTCGACTCAAATTTCAAGAGGAAACTCAAATCTTTAGTACAGAAACAACCGGACAAATTTCCTTTACGCAGAAAAATTATTTTGTATATTTACTATTCCACATAATTACACAAAACGAACATTTGACTGACAGGAAATTAATTTTATGTGCTTCCTAAAGAGTAAACTGCCCGAAAACTTTGACACTTGCATCGCCTGCATTTCAAAACGCAGAGTACTTAACGGAGCAGCATTCTTGCACTAATCTTCTATCCAGAGCAGCTCAGATCAAATTATTAGTGTAATTGTGTGGTCTTAATCTGCTCTGCATGGCTGTTAAAAAGAAACGCGCCTAATTGTCTGGCGGAGAGTATTTCCATTGGAACTTATTCCTTTTTACCGCCGTGAATGGCGCTTGTCACTTTAAAAGTGATCTTCACACCAACGCGAAAAATACGCCCCGGCGAATCTACGGCAGAAATTCCCGCAACGGCAGAGGCTGGGCAAGGCGCGGCGTCTTGCGAGGACACATTAAACTATAATCTTTTTTTTTAATGCAAGCTTGCAATTTACAATTTCGTCTTAACATAAATGGCTAAGCATTTCCAGTAGGCATTTCCAGGACTAGGAGACAGTTCATTTTCTTCTGACATCACACATTAAAAAACTCTCGTAGTGCCAGCGAAGCCCTCTACGTTTCGGCTTCATTTGATTGTACATTGTGCTTAGAAGAACAGGAATTATGACTCTATTCAAAAGAAATACTAGTATATAGGGTGTCTTTAGCCTACCCGACTAACTTCATATGATTTACGTATTGTTGATGTACGTGAAACATCTGTTTTTTTTTTTCAACCCATTTACTTTCCCTGGACAAGATATTTTGAACGTTAACTTCTTGAACAGATTTGTTTTTTAATTTTTATACAACATTCATTCAATTTATAGAATTAATTTTCAGCCGAGCACTTAGATTAGGACCCAACCAACACTTACCAGTGAAACTGACAAAACTTTGTCGAACGAACATGTACTCCTGCATAGTTCGTAACAATGTTCCAGTATTCTCCACCAAACAAAACAGTGAATAAAACACACAACCTACACCAATGATTATTACACAACAAATGAGTTCTTTTTTCTGATAGTTATAATAGCTTTCTTCACAAAAAGCCCAAATTTTAGTAATAGACCGCGCCTCACAATTATTATAAATATGCATTTAGCTTCCGCTTATAAGTTTTTATTTATTAAAATTTAGATTCGGGCATTTTGTGTCTACGTGTATATCATATGCAAAAGAGACCGAGTTCACGCTACGCTTATTTTTTTGTGAAAAAAGCATTGATTTTTAGAATTTTTCACATTTCATTTCTGTCAGTTTACTGCTTTTTCTTTCACAAAATTTTCATTTGTTTTTTTTTTATATATTTTATATATAATTTAGTTTATTTTTCGAACGGTCATTTAAATTGTTGTAACGTTTAGTAGATAAACTAATCCACTGAGTTCACAAACGCACTTTTTTATTTTACCAGCATCTCGATGTTAGCGCGAATCGCTTCAGGGATACAAAATAACAGTAGTGGTAAAGACAAAATTAAAAAGTGCGTTTGTGAATTTAAAATAAATTACCACCAAGTAGGCTAGGCAAGTCGTCAATCGAGTCAGATAAGCCACTGAGGTTTCAAATTAATTCAAAAGTGTCGTCTAAATCATCGAATGGATACTCAATATCCAATACCGAAATTCGTATAAACCATTAGTCGAACCGCATATTTGCTGCCAACCCACGCATCAGCCACATGGCATTGTTGCTTTAACAAGAAGTTGCAAAATCACATTTTACGACAACAATGACATGTGCCTTATGCGTAGGTTGGAAGCAATATGCGGTAAGTCTAATCGATGAACTGGTTAAATAGTTTAGGAGAACTTTAAATATATACCGGACAATGTTTTAGATTTGCTTATAGATTGGGATTCTAGTTTTAACATTTGAAAATTTAGCAGTGTTTACCGTCAAAAACTTCAACTGAATATCTTATATATTTTTTTAAATCGACGTATTATTCGAAGAACCTTGATAACCTTGTAAATTTCCATAACTCCTTTCCAATAACGTTAAAATAGGTACATTTTATATTTATTATCGTTCAAATTAAATTAATAACTTTTCTAGTGAAATTAATGATTTTAAATTATTTGTTTAACTTTGTCAAAATCAATGATTGAAGTTTTACAAATTTCAACTTGAATTTGCCAAATTATGTCCTTGTCAATGTTTAATTGCGAAAAAGTGTCAAATTTCAAAAGCGTGAAAAACTATCAAATTTTGAATTTTTTCTGTACAAAGTTATATGTGTGCACATGCACAGTGTTCCTCTTGCGCATCCATGTCAGTTAAAAATTTAAATAGACAAATTAAATCTCAATCAAAGATGTGGAATCTAGTCTGGAGAAGTAAACTTTCTGTACTTTCTATTGATACGATCTTCTGTGATACGCTTTCTGAGACCTGCTACACACATCGGTAGAAGATGTGCGCGGAAGTACTCGAAGAATACCACATCCACTGCAAACCTGGAACAGTGCTCTCATTTGTGCTTCCTCCTAGAGGTTATTCGTATTTTTTTGTTTGTTATGCGCAACCAACTTACCGAAATAATTCGAATGACATTCTTATGTGAATCAAATGTTCCGCCCTTCTAGGGACATTTAGACAGAGCATCCTGTCATCTTTTCTGGCGAAGACATCATCGAGAACATAGCACGAATTTCTTAACAAATGTTGGCTTCGTTTCATAACGATTTAGATATTTCCGTTATCCACAGTCTGACCAACATTAATATGATTATTTAGTTTATTCCTTATCTTTTTACAATGTGTCTATTATTATTTGCCTAGCTACCTTCTATTAAAATGTGCAAATCAAATTCTTAAAAAGCTATTACCTTTATTGTATTAATACTCGTATGGATATAACTCATAATTTAATAAAAGTAATTAACGAACCGCAAACAAAAATATCTCGCATATTTTTATGTAATCTTAGAAACATATCAGAATGTTTGGCCAGCAGATTCTTTTGAATGATCACTAATAAAGAAAAATATATTTATATATATTTCTATATATTTACGGATAACATAATAATTTTGCAGCTAGGAGTACCTCATCATAATCAACGTGTCCAAGTCATTCTGTTTGTAGAACGGTTCCAGATTATTATATACTCGTACATATATTTATCTCTCTATACTCGTATATTAATAAATTGAGTATTATCGTATCTATTCGTATCATAAACGTAATGATGATGTCGTAATTGAAATTTTACTTTTATATACATTTATTTTGCAATGTTTTTGGCTTGTATATGGTTTGTGATCGTGTCATTCATCTTGGTTTTCATATTTACTGTCTTTTCTTTGGACTGATTTGTTTTTATTATCTTTTATGTGAATGTAGCCGATGTCGGTATTTTACTTTTGAACATGTTTACAAACTAGTTAGTTGCTTGCAAAAGTGTTTTGAAATATGTTTGTTATATTCAGTAAATTATTATAAAACAGAGAACAAACAGCTCTTTACTATGTGCTATAATAGATTTCAGATTTTAAATTAACACCATGTGCTATGTCTTCGCAATCTTCTTCTATCTGTCTCTTATCTTTACAAAAATAATGAATAAAAACTCAAAGAAAAGATTCCAAAATTCTATTGATATCAACACATTTTTTTTAATGTAGATTCAAATGCTATGTATACAAAATCACACCGGAACAGTTTAAATATATTAAAACTATTATAATGATTAAATAATATTGCTAACACTAAAATAAATACGTATCACTTGAAATCAACATATAGACTGATTCCTAATTTCAACTATTTAAGATTTGTGTTCTTGTATTGACTAATTTCTACATGATTCATGAATTCAATCGTTTCACTTTGCTTTTTCAATTTATTCATTTATTCAAAATATTATCAAAGAAAAACTGCAAACAATTTTACTTTTTCTTAGGTCCTAAATACATGAAAATCCGAGAAATGTTAGCCCTCTTTTAATATGTTCCTTATAACTTCTAAACGGTGCATCAGATCGAAAAGTTTTGTTGAATGAAGTTAAAGAGCGCTAAATTCTGCGTCTTATCACCTCAAAGTGCTCAAAGTGGGAAGTCTGTTCAGTACTATAGTCAAAGTGGATATTAGAAAAACGACATATTTTGCGGCTTAGAAGGAAGTTCCCACTTTATGACTTTTTGGACTTACAGATCATTGAAATGGATGCTCCAAATGGAAAAATTCATGAATACAAGTTGCGGATAATATGATTTCAAGTATATTTTATTTTTTAATGCAGTCCACTTTTAGTGTATTTGGTCTACAACTTAATAATGAGACTTTTTTTAGAGATAGCAACACCGATAAACCAATGGTAGTCCATCTTTGACATACATACCATTTGAAGTTTGTATTCATAAGCTGTCAATGTCAGTATAAACATTTTGTGTTGATTGTTGACAACGTATTTTACCGGACCATGGAAAGTTTCGAAAATTCACGAAAAAAACAACATTTGCGGGAAGTTTTACTTGGACATTATTTTGCTAAGAAGACTGCAGCTCAGAGTCATAAATTGCTCGTGGAAGTTTACGGTGACGATGCTTTTTCGCGTGCACAGTGTTTTCGGTGGTTTCATCGGTTCAAAAATGATAATTTCGACATTACCGACGAAGAGCGACCTGGCCAGCCAAAAAAGTTTGAAGACGAAGAATTGACGAAATTACTCGAAGAAGATTCGTGCCAAACTCAAAAAGAGTTGGCAATTTCGTTGGAAGTGACTCAGCAAGCCATATCAAAGCGGTTAAAATCACTGGGAATGATCCAAAAGCAAGGCCACTGGGTTCCGTACGAGTTGAAGCCAAGAGATGTTGAGAGGCGCTTTTGCATGTGCGAACAACTGCTTCAAAGGTAAAGACGGAAGGGTTTTTTGCATCATATTGTGACCGGCGATGAAAAGTGGATTCATTATGATAACCCAAAGCGAAAGAAATCATGGGGACCGCCCGGGCACCAATCAACATCGACCGCGAAGCCAAATATTCATGGTTCCAAGCTTATGCTCTGCATTTGGTGGGACCAGATCGGTGTTCTTTATTATGAGCTGCTAAAACCGAATGAAACCATTGACGGGCAGCGCTATCGACTGCAATTGATGCGTTTGAGTCGAGCATTGCGTGAAAAACGGCAACAATTTGCTGAAAGGCACGACAAAATAATTCTTCAGCATGACAATGCTCGCCCTCATGTTGCGCAAGTCGTGAAAACGTACCTGGAAACAACCAAATGGGAAGTGCTACCCCACCCGCCGTATAGCCCTGACATTGCTCCATCCGATTACTATTTGTTCGCTTCGATGACTCATGCGTTGGCTGATCAGCACTTCACTTCATATGAGGATACTAAGAACTGGCTCGATTCATGGATAGCCTCGAAACCCCAAGATTTTTTTCGCGACGGAATTCGTAGACTTCCCGAAAGATGGGAGAAAGTTATCGCTGCTGATGGCCAATATTTTGAATAATTTAGTTATATGAATAAATCTATGAATAAATGCCCAAAATTCCAAAAAAAGTCTCATTATTAAGTTGTAGACCAAATAGTTTTCACCAAAAGAGCAAAAATGTCTTTGTACCGATTAATAGCCTTAATTGCTCTTTTCTCGGCAAATATGCATAACAGCTAAAAGATTCGTTTTAGTCCTAAATTATAGATAACTTGCTCTAGTTTGAGAAAGCTCGACTAAGCTTATTGTTAGACGAATGTAGGAGATATTTCAAAAATAAAAACGCGACAAGTGAAGCAATTATTTTTTTTTTGAAGATAGTGTTTTCCACTGCGACTCAGATCATCACTTGGTGAAGACGACCTACAGATGTAGAATCTCCTCAGTGCACCAGTCAAGAATCAGCCCTCCCAAAATCTTTGCGGTTGATAAGCTCTTGAGTGATGCTACAGCGGTGGCGTATACTACCGCCCTTGAGGAAAAACTATCACCTATGCTACACAACATCAGCAACACAGGCGTCCATGGGTTCTGGGTAGAACTCAAGGGTACCATCAAGGATGTCGCAGAGAAGGTCGTGGGATATAAAGCCCGGCGAGCGCGAAATGACTGGTTCGACGAAGAATGCAAAAATTCTTTTGACGCGAAAAACGAGGCCTACAGACAATGGATTCAACGAGGAACCAGAGCCAGAAGAGAAAAATATGACGAGCTACGGCGAATATCGAATAGAATAATTAGACGTAAGAAACGTAAATACTTTGACGAGCAGTTGCTGAACATAAACGAAAACTTAGCTAATAGGAACACCAGACAAGCGTACAAACTAGTAAATACAATTAAGAACGGCTACCAACCCAGGACTAGCCTTTGTAAGGACAAGGATGGAAACATCATCAGCGACACCGATGGTATTAACAAACGATGGGCCTCTTATTTTGAAGAGCTTCTAAACCGACCATCTAACATCCCCACACAGGAAGCTCTCGATGATATTGTTGATCTAGGCCCACCCATTCAACCCCCGACAGTAGAGGAAGTTGATCTCGCGTTGCGGTCACTAAAACGAAATAAAGCGCCGGGCGCTGACGAGATCCCAGCTGAACTGCTAAGATTCGGTGGAACGAGTCTAGTTGATGCCATACATCAATTACTCCTGCGAGTATGGGAGAACGAGGAGATCCCAGACGATTGGCGCAGAAGCATCATCTGTCCAATTCATAAAAAGGGAGATAAATTGCGGTGTGAGAATTACAGGGGCATCTCACTAGTTTGTACGTCCTATAAAATTTTGACGAAAATTCTGGAAAATAGAATAAAACCGTAGGCAGAACGAGTCATTGGCGAATATCAAAGCGGTTTCAGACCTGGTCGCTCCACAACCGATCAGCTCTTCTCAGTTAAACTGATACTCCAGAGGTGCTGGGAATACAACGTAAACGTATACCAAATCTTTGTCGACTTCAAGCAGGCATACGACAGTATCGATCGTGGAGTACTGTACAACATCATGCTGCAATTTGGTATACCAGCAAAATTAGTGCGACTGACAAAGATGACGATGACCAACTCCGTCTCACAAGTCAGGATCCAGAATAGACTTACTGATCTATTTGAAACACGCACTGGTTTGAAACAGGGCGATGGACTGGCACCGACGCTCTTCAACCTAGCACTGGAATACGTTATTCGGGCCATGAATATGGACAACAGCAAGACGCTACTCATCAAGTCGACACAATTAGCAGCGTACGCCGACGACATCAACATCATGTCCCGAAGATTGGCTGACGCAGAAGAACTTCTGCATACGCTCGATACCGCTGCAAAGGAAGTTGGATTACGTATTAACGAGGGTAAAACTAAAATAATGATGCAATCGGTGACAAGAACACCTGCACAACCGAGCATCAACGTGGGGGACCTCAACATCGAGTTCGTGAACAACTTCATTTACCTGGGTTGCAGCCTGTCAAGGGACGCCAACGAAACTGACGAAATCAAGCGACGGATACAGTTAGCTAATAAGACTTTTTTCTCGGTTCTCCCCATAATGAAATCGAAACATGTGCACAGAAACACGAAGCTCCACGTGTACAAAACCATTATACGACCAGTGCTATGCTATGGCTGCGAAGCATGGACCCTAACTCAAGCCTCCGAAAACAGGCTAGACACTTTCGAACGTAAGGTTCTACGGCGAATTTTCGGGGCTGTTTGCGATCGAGATGGATGGCGCATCCGGTACAACCATGAGTTGTATGAAATGTACGATGAGCTGCAAGTCTCGAAAATCGTCAAACTACAACGACTTCAATGGGCAGGGCATGTACAAAGAATGGACGATGATCGCATGCCTAAGAGAGTAATGAATGCAGAACGAGTCGACGGAGCGAGACTGCGAGGACGACCGAGATCTCGTTGGGAGAGCTCAGTAGGTGTGGACGCCGCGCAGCTGCTGGGCTCCCAAAATTGGAGGACGCGATCACGTGACCGAGATAATTGGAGGACAATGACCCAGGCGGCCAAGGCCCGACGTCGGGCTGTCGCGCCACGATGATGATGATGATGATTTCCACGGTGGTGGGGGAATTATTGTAGATAACTTGAATTTTACAACAATGTACCAACTCGTACAAGATGTTGAAAATTCGTAGCGAACCTAATTAATGCGGCCAGTTTTGTAACAATTTGACCCTCCACAGGCAATTTTATGCTTTGCAAAATCGCCGACCTTACTTTAATTGAAACGCAATAACTCAAAAACTACACCAATTGGAACATTGTAGTAAGGACTGGATCGCAGCTAATATCTCACCCTAAAAACCGAAAATAGCCCATACAAATTAAATAAATTGTTTACTGTCGAGCATTTGTCAAATTGACAGATTCGCATCTTTGGTTGCAAACCATAGACTCAAATCGTTTCACATAAAACACGTGAACGCGACACGCGAACGTGTGCCTACTTGCGCGCAGCCTAACTCAAAAAGTAATGAACCGATTATTATCAAAATTGAAAGCACGATTCTTTATAAAATGACGAAGAATATGAACCAACATTTGGGATGATATCAAATTTTTAAGAGCGTTTCTTTTTCTTTGCATAATTAGTGAAAAAAATGGTGAAAATTTAATTAACTTTTTCCAACACCTGCCAAATTTTTAATTTTCATTATTTTCACGTGCATTGAGGTTCATATTCTTAGAAAATAAGTTAATTATGTAAAATTAAAACCTTTTGATTTCGGATAAAAATTGGGATCGTTACACGTCCCACAATTGGAGATCTCTAGTTACGGCCTTCAGCGGACATCAGTGCATAACTTTGTTATTTTTGGCTTAAATTATTCAATAAAATTCACAAAAGTTGTTCCAAATATGAGTGAAATGAAGTAGAAATTTGATTGAATTCTAATTAATTCTTCTTACCCAGAAAAATCCTAAAAAAATCAGTAAAACTGAGCCTCCTAATGTGGTTTCCCCCTTAGGGCGAACATAGCTACAAAGACATTTTTGCATTTTTGCTCACGGCCGCATTAAAAATAGGCTGAATTGAAAACTATTGGCCCCGTTAAACTTGAAACAAATTATCTTCAACTTTTATTGGCGGGTTTTTCCATTCAGCATCCATTTCAAAGATCTGTGAGCTTGAAAATTCGTAAAGTGTGATTATTCTTTTAAACTTCAAAAAATTTAGATTTTGACTATACTACTAAACCAAATTCCGACTTTGTTTCCATTAAGTTGGGATCTTTAGAGGGATTAAAATCCAAATTTTCCCGTATTATAATCTTATTTTACCTGTTACCTATTATTCCCTATTATAATCTTATTTTTACTGGCCTACAAAACAAGTGAGATCAATGACGAATAATGCTGTGGTTATTACATTTAGAGAGTGGCTACAAGGTGCATTTATACACCACCGCTCGCGTCTCCGTCAAATATCTGACGAACTATTCGCATTAGTGCTAAATTTGTCTATTCGAAAATGTTAAACTTTTAGACTCCTCGATCTACATAGGAAAGCCCAAATATGACAAAACCAAATAGGGGAATCTGCATTTTAAGTTCGATGAAACTTAAATATAGTGGAATTTCGCTACTCTTCGTGGGTGGGGGCTATTTAAAATACCTCGCTCTCGTATCGCCTGATATCTGGATATTTACTGAGCTTCCACTTTGCCTTAATAGTGGGGCTTAGCGCGTCAACCACTCCTGCGCGCATCGTACTGGGCAATAAGGCGAAATTCCCTAAACGATTTACCCAGCGCCTTACACTCTTCTGCCGCAGATCGACATCATGTGATTTTAGGAACTCTTCTTGATCGGCACAGTCACCATACAAACAATTCACCGCGTGGGGCCGATTGCGGGCTCAGTATAGGAAGGTATCGGGGCGAATTTCTGAGAAAGAAATTAACGTTCACTCAATTCAATTTCAACTCTAATCCAGATGTGATCTATTACAAAACCTGGATCATAGATCGGTCAGGTGTTTTGTATGGGAATGTGATTTTCTTCGGGTGAAAAGAACACTGCTAATATAAATCATATTAATTATTAATTTAAACTCAAAGGCACATTTTTTTTAAATATCAGTTACGAGGTTACACAATTTTACCAGTGACATGCAGGTGAAAATGCTCTTTACCGGTGGATGTTTCTTACAGAGGTGGTCATCACATCACTCGGGGATGTTTCGCCGGCCTAGTATAATTTATGCTATGCACTGTTCATAAAATATCTTTTGAACGGTTAAAGCTATACATGATAATTGTTACTATCAATCACCTATTCAGCGCTTTAATTCCCCACCCATATTAATGTTGCCGAGGGCCAAATGTCTGAATTCTCATTGGAAAGTTAATAAGGACATGTAGCCTTAACAATTCTAACAAAGAGTTTTCAAAATTTAAGTAAATAAAATAAAAAAAGCCACTGTTTCGTAATTACCGTGTTGTGCATAATTTAAAACCGCTTGTAGACGTATCCAGGCAAGTATGAGAGCACGATTGTGTGACTTCTGACTACCTCACTCTAGTTCAAGTTGCATACACCTAATAACTCCATTGCACAAGTACTCATATATTAAATTAACCTCAGATGTTCATACGAATTATCCTTACATAGAAAGCAAAGGTTTGTTATGTTCTCGTGTATGTGAAAGTAAAAAAAAAAGAAGGTCAAGGATACGAAAAAAACACGCAACCGCTAAAAAGCGCCGGTGAAAGTACCACTATTCTCGTAAGTTGTCCTTATGATGAAAGGGTCTACACTTTAAATGGTTTCGAAGCAATACAAAAGTATTGTCATGGTAACAACTACATTTTATATGTGTCGCCACGGCTTTACTATGCACGCTGAGGCCTATTCAAAGCCGAACAAAAGTCACTTCCATTAGCATTTTGAATGTATAGTATTGGGTTCCTGGTGATGTACTTGAAGAGGTTCTAGTTTCTAAATGTAACTTATGCCACGATTCTCCATAAATTTCTTTAATAAATGCATATTCGTCATCCCTCGTTCGTTTCATATTTCTTCCTTGCATCCTTTCAATCCTATATAATATAATTTAGCAACAATATATGCTTGGTAATTTTTCCGTTTCCCTCCATTCACATTATTTTTTATTAGTTTTTTTCTGCCTTCTTGATAGTTCCAAGACAAAAAAAAAATTAAAATGTAGGCACACACATATTTCACCCACATTTCACGTATGTTCGTTCACGTATCCCTTCAACAGTGACCGTTTGTTAAGCAAATGTGTCATAGTTAACGGATAAAATTTAATTTTGCAGACAACTACACTCATTGGACTCCTGAAAACCGCCCGTTTACTCCGCCTGGTTCGTGTTGCACGAAAAATCGATCGTTACTCAGAATATGGGGCAGCTGTGCTTGTCCTTCTTATGGCAACGTTCGCCCTCATTGCACACTGGCTCGCATGCATATGGTAAGTATTGTAGGAAGAATTAAATTTCTATTTGAAATTATATTTTTTAACCCAAAGCGAAAATTTTTAAAAAGATAAGCCTAGACAATGGCAGGATATTAGTGTAAGGATTAGGCTACCCGTGTGCTATCTTGTAAGGAATTCGGAAATAACTTTCCATTTATAGTCGAAATTAATATTATGGTAATCTGTGGCTAACGTGCCGAATATTGAGGAGCAGCGAGGCCAGTCGAAAATTAGCATTCGGAAATATCCCACGCTCGGCACATATATTTACATATTTTTTACTGCTTCGTTTTACAGTATTTGTAAAAATAAATTAAATTATAAAAATATATTACATATATTTTTTCACATCAATTTCAATACGCTATATCGTTTGAAATTTGTCAAAACGCTCGTCTCTAATCGCTTCTTTCTGTGGTTCAAAAAGATGAAAGGTGAAAGTTCTGGTCTGGACTACGAGTATAGGGAAGATCTTCTCCACCTAATTTGTCTAATTCTTGTGGACCTGGTATTTTTTTCGTCACATTTATATTCAACATTTGCCGGTATTTGATCACTGAATCCTTCCTTCACCGATCGTTTAGTTTTCAGTTCTTGTTCAATGTTAAAAGCCGATAACTTTTTTTCCTGAACTGTTAATTTTCGGAAAAAAAAATTGTGAACTGACTCACTACCTTCTCTGACTATTGCTTTTTTTTACGGTTTCTTTAATACTGAGCAGACCTTATGGAAATGGAATAATTTTTAAACTCTTGGTCTTCTACTCTACCTGAATCCTACCTACGTCAAGCTCTTCCAGATCTTCAACTCCTCAATATTAAAAAAAGCAGTCTCCTTTTTATTTGATGTACTCGTAGTATAGTAGATAGTACATCAAATATAAAGGGGGCTTTTTTAGGTAGGATTACAGGTAGCCAGATGGATCACCAGTAGGCTAGAAATTATTTTATTTCCACTTTCATGTGACCTGATCATGAAATGAAACAGAAACCGTATACGTAAAGGTTTCTCCTGAATCGGGGCGATTACGCCATAATGTACTGGAATACTGGTAAAATCACGTTGAGTCCTTTACCAGAACAAAAGATCGTTTTTGTGTATGAAATGAAACCTGACCCATGAGTGATCAGATCAATGCACTGGAGTAGGATTAAAGGCATTTTGAGTCGTTTGGTCAAGACGAAAGGGGCTTCTTGTGCATTACGTTGAACTTCGCCAACTGAGAGTTTCCTGATTCGGCATGACAAGACCAATGCCCTGGAGTATTCTTGACTTCATATTAAGTCCTTTCGTCAGGACGAGAGGACCCTTTTGGACATGAAATGGTTCCCCGGAATACTGTTGAAGATATTTTGAGCCGTTTGGACAGGACAAAGGATCTTCTCTGGCAAGAAGTAAAATGCATACGAGTACCTTTTGAATTGATAATCATCGAGAATATATCGAGTAAAAGGATTTTTAAGGGAACTTGTTAATTCAACATTTTTAATCAATATCACAGCTAAGTCCACTAAAGGCCGATGAGAAAAGTAACTATTTGAATATTTTCGTGACAGGAATCGAACCTGTGACCACTAGCTTGGTAAATTGACCTTCAATCCACCGAGCTACCATGCTATACTATTATATATGTATATTAAATCCGAATAATTGCCAAACTCATCTTGAAACTTGGTTATTAAAAAAAATCTATGAACAACTTTTTCTACGTCTATTTCTCGGAAATTTTTTCATTTTTTAGGGGCGATCGGTAGATTAGTGCGTAGAGGCGTCAGTCTCATGTCTGACTACCGTCGTTACGGGTGCAAGTCCCGTCCACGGCGTTCGTGGCCATATTTGTGCTGCCTTCCCCCTGTGGTGCGGGGCGTATTAATAAGCCACAACATCTCCTGACTTGTTGTTGCAGGTAGGCGGCGCATGCTGGCAACGCGCATCGTCCGAAACTGATTTATGCCAACGAAACGTCAGCTAATCCACATGGAACAGTTGACGCTTTATGCCCCACAAGGGGATGAGTATGGGTATAGTCAAAGATAACTTTTTATGCGACTTCTCGGCCATTTGATACCCTACTCGAGTATTATAATCATCGAAATTCAAATTAGCCTGCGTATTTTTATACCCTCGACCTTATAAGGTATAGGGTATATTGTTTTTGTCACAATGAAAACATATAATACCTTAAAAAGGCTCCGTATGTATGGCAATATATATGAGGAAATCGTTACTCGGGACGGAAGTAAAGCCTTTGGGCTGTACTTGCATTCTTTAAGTTAACTCTTTGTCCTTGTTAAGTCTTCTTTACCAATAAATCATTATATCTAAGTGCGCCCACAGACTGTCGAACTCCAACTCGAACACGAACATGGTACAAGTGAACCGCTTTTCTTCACATTTATGTGATGTGTGGATGTGTGTCTTAAGCTATTCAGAGGACATTTGTACCAGGTTCGTGTTAGAGTTGGAGTTCATGTTCGACAGTCAGCGGCCGGGCTAACATAGTAACTCAATTATACGTATAAATCACAGAATTTCCACTAATACTTCATGTATATTTTCTTTCCGTAGGTATGCAATAGGTAACGCTGAGCGACCAATTTTACGGAATAAAATCGGTTGGTTGGACATTCTAGCAAATGACACGCAAGAATTCTACTTGCCTAACAACACGGGAGGTCCGTCAATCAAGGTACGAATAAAAAGACCACTTGACGCCGAACAGTAGTCAAAGTGTCCTTTCCAAAAGCATGATATACTCATGTATAGGCATATTTCGTGATTAGCATTTTAATGTTAAATTGTTGATAAATCCCCAATACTGGCAAACATAATGAGTCCTTGGCGACGGTTATTATTTCAAACTCCTCAACGTTTCCATGTTTCTTTCCGTTGTGTGTAAAATTGTATTTGATTTAATTTTGTCGTGATTTTTCTCTCTTTTTCAGTCACGTTACATCACTGCTTTATATTTCACATTTACGTCGTTAACATCGGTAGGGTTTGGTAACGTTGCACCTAATACCGATGCTGAGAAGATTTTCACTATTTGCGTAATGCTTGTGGGATGTAAGTATCCGGACAATGTTTTTTATTTCAGTTTTCGTTGTATTGTATAATGTTTTGAATGGATTATCACCAGTAAGCTCTTGTTAGGATGATGACTTAACCCTAGATCCTTGTGCATTGCATAAAAGTTGAAATTATATCAAAGTTAAACAAGCAGAAAAAAAACTATAAAACGAAATTAACTTATAGTTAACAAATATGTTGGAAATGAGTACAATAATTGTTCCGTACAATGTGTTATTTAAAAAAAGCATACTCTTGTGAATTTTCTCTAATCAATTCCAAATAATTATATAGCTACATATAGGTGCATTATTTTGTACTCTCGTGTGTTTGAATTAAAGTTTGTAGCACGCAATAACAACATTATGTTAATCTTGATTAAAATTCCTTTTTCTTGCTTTTAACAAGCTCGTTATCTATTTTTCGAAAATTTCCTCGAGGCATATTTTCTACTTTTTGTTTTCAGCAATTATATTTTGATATCCTCCATCCGTCACGTATCTAATAAAGTATAGAAAGCTACCTAACTAAGAAGTCTCCTTCCACTTCCAATTCGAGTATCATTTAAACTCATTGAGAATATCTGAAAATTTCGTTGATAAGCAACGACAAATATCCTAAGTTCCAATTATATCCACTTAATTTCTTCCTCTCCGGCATAATAATGAAAGTAAATAAATTAGTTGAACGAAACCTTTGATATTATGGTGGGATGGATGGATTTTCCGGAGCTTTCCTTTCAGACATGGATGGAGTTTCTTAGTGGAAGAAGATTATATATAACATAATTTATGCAGATAGCCTTTTGATGCACGATACTACTTAATTGGACTATTATTCATAATTATTATATACTATACAGTTCAAAGAAAAAAGGTCATGTTGGGCCTTCGGGCATCATAATATAATTTGAATTTTGTTTCCCGTTACAGCTCTTATGTACGCCAGTATATTCGGAAATGTATCGGCAATAATTCAACGACTATACTCAGGAACTGCAAGATATCACACACAAATGCTTCGCGTTAGGGAATTCATTCGATTTCACCAGGTACGCTATTGAATGGAACGATTTACACATTAAGTGTGTCCTTTCACCTGAAGCTGGATCAATGGTGAATTAAACGCAACGGATTTTACCTGAATCATTCGATATTAAACAGTTTTCGACCTTGAAGAGATGGAAAATATATAGATTTATAACTGACAGCTAATAGGCTTTTAATATTAAAAATAAGGGAAGGATCTGGAAATAATTTTAATCCCTTTGATAGAAACTGAATACATGGAGACTGAGTTTGCACGGCCGCAGAAGGAGAGCTTAACTTTTGGTGGGCGAAAATCCGAGAAATTTTAGCCCTTTATCTAGTATTATCTTTATAACTTCTTAAATATATAAATAAATATACAATAGATAGATATATAGATAAAAATTTGTAAGAATAAATCTTAGGGCGTTGAATTCTGCGTTCAATGCACTGCTCGAAGCTGAAATTCGGTTCAGGAGTATATTGTAGTATAAGTATAGTATAAGCAGACATTTTTGAATTTTTGCTCATAACTAATTTAAAAATGGGCCGAATTGAAAAATATTGGCTAAGTTAGACTTGAAATCAAATTACGATATGTTCAGCTTTTTTTAAGTATTTCCATTTAGAGCATTCGTTTCAAAGATCTGTGAGCTTGGAAAGTGATAAAATGTGATTTTTCTCCGAAGCCTCGAAAATTATGGTTTTTTGATTATCGATTTTGACTATACTACTGAACTGAACTTCAACTTTGAGCAGTGCGCTGGACGCAGAATTCAGCGCCCTTTGATGTACTCCTACAATTTTTGTCGGTCCGAGGCACCGTTTGGAAGTTATAAGGATAATATTAAAAAGAAGGGCACTTATTTCTCGGATTTTCGTCCATCAAAACTTAAGCTCCTCACCTTGTGTATCTATGGAAGAGATTAAAATTATTTACAGATTTTTCCCTAACAAGTATTAAAAAGCCCCCAAATTGACTTAATTTTACTGGCCTGTAATGGATACTATGCGTGTAGAGAATTAGCTCCATTTTGGTACTCTTTTTCGTTTGAAAAGTCGCTGCACAATATTGGTATTTTCGAGTGAAAATACGATTTTGATTTTTCAGACATTCTTGAAATTTGCAAAAAAAAAAAATGATAGAAATGAAACTACATACATACATTTTGCAGCAATCCCCTGACATGTCAAATTTCATCACGATGAAGAAAAATAGCCTGAGTTGGGGATTACTAATTTGCCCTTACTCCTTGTACGGCATAGCGCGTTAACTATTACAAGTGACTTAGCTGACGTTTCGTTGGCATAAACAAGTTTCGGACGACGCACGCTGACAGCATTATTCTTTCCATTTTGTCCTCGTTAATGCGTAGTCCGTCGCAGCCGTGACAAGGCTATGCAGTTATTCTTCAGCGGTAGATAGATTTCGGGACTGGTAATGTCCTCTCCGGCGACTTAAAGAGTAGCGTGCCACTGGTGCTCGCATTCATCACCCGAATGGCGTATTCAAACGCTAGGTGAAAGAGTGAAGGGGCCAGTCCATCGCTCTGCTTCAGAAGCTTACTTATTTAAAATAGCCGGTTTAAAACTCCGACCTGTGAGACGGATTTATTCATGGCCAACTTTGTTAGTCGTGCCAATTTCTCTGGTATACGCTGATATTTATTGTATAGTACACTACTATCGATTCTATCGTATGCTTGCTTAAAATTGATAAAAAAATTGTATATGCTGACGTTGACAGTAAAGAGTTGGTCTGTAGTTGATCGGGCAGATTTAAAGGGGCCTTGATATCCGCCAATAATTCGTTACGCCTAGGGTCTTATTATATTTACACGAGTTTTCGTCAGTATTTTGTAACACGTACAGACTGGTTGTTGGGTTTAGAAGCTCTTTAAAATAGGACGCCTATCGTTTGTTAATACTATCATTTGTTATCAGTTGTTTGTCTGGAAATTTATCCAGATCTAATGAATCGAACGCACCTATTATCTTTCATTCTGGACGAGTAGTTATTCGTTTTTTCGTAAAGGTGCGTACCACGCTGCGTCGATCACAGGCGACGATGAAAAAGATACACTCAAATAGTGCTCTGTGGGTTGATGGCTAATCGCGGGGAATGTGCAATCGTGTGCCTAACAAAACACTTTTTAAGCAGGCCGATTATCTAATCTGTATATGTTGAAATTGCAGCGCCATTGTCAAAGTTTATCCTTTTTTTCAATTTCAGATTCCAAATCCACTCCGACAACGTTTAGAAGAGTATTTTCAACATGCTTGGACGTATACAAATGGTATAGATATGAACTCTGTTTTAAAAGGGTTTCCCGAATGCCTTCAAGCTGACATTTGTTTACACTTGAATCGAAATTTACTAACTAGTTGTTCAGCATTCGAAGGAGCAAGTCCTGGTTGTTTAAGGCAAATATCATAATTTATATGTACACTATTGTTGTGCTTATCAGATTGTCAATATAAATAAATAATCGAATTAAATATCAACTAATTAAGTTAATATTATCATTGCAGAGCACTCTCATTAAAATTCAAAACAACACATGCACCTCCTGGTGATACTCTAGTTCATAAAGGTGATGTCCTAACATCGCTGTATTTTATTGCACGCGGTTCAATAGAAATCCTTAAAGATGATGTTGTGATGGTAATTTTAGGCAAGTTCAACATTACTCGTATTTTCATGTATTTTGTTTGGAAAGTATTTTGTCATTTTAAACCTGCTGTATCGTAAGAGACTAGTTTTAAGTTAAATAAAATTCGAAAGATAAAAAGGATAAAACAGAATATCCAAACCCTTTAATTGCAAACTAAAATTCTGAAGAAAGGATACTCATTTTTACTTCAATATTTCGGATGTTGTACTGAAATATGAAGTCAATAGCGTTTGACCTTTGGAAACCTTATTCCGACCCAAATAATTTAATTATATATTTTTTTTTGCTCACATTAATGTGTCCTACAAAAAGTGACTCTTGTTTTCAGGCTTCTCCATGAAAAAAAACAAACAAAAGCCCTTATGAAATCGTTCAAATGTCAATAAAGGTCAAAATTTATTTTTCATTGAGTACTGGCATTCGGGATGGGGTAGCAAAATTCACGATGAGCACATTTTTTTCTTAATTAAAATAACAATAGAGGAGTCAATGGCGTTATAGGTAGATTTTTTGTCCCCACATCCTTTTCTTGAGACTGCTAAAGCCACGGATATGAATACTTCCAGAAATCATCTTTCAGAAGTTTCCAGGCTTCTGTTTCTATAAATGAATAATTTTCATCTCAAAAAAGAATGCTGGTTCATATTTAATCAATGGTCAAAGGCCTGGGGTGTTGACTCTGAAAGGACCCCGAAGAGGGTGCCAAGAAAGACACGTTTGAGAGTAAATCTGATCAACTTAGAGCTGAATTTAACATACAATAGTACTCGTATTCCATATAGTTGTAAATATAGCGATTTATTCAATGTGATTTCAATAGTTTAAATTTACGTGTGCCAACGATTCATTTCGAACCATGAGCTTCATTGAGAGAGAGAAGGAGAATGGCTTATCGACGATAATTAAAGCACCAAAAAAACCGCCCGGAGAGCAGTGGCGCTTAAAAAATCATTTTCACAATCGCCCTTGTCCAGTTGTAATGCCACCCTCTATCCCCACCCCCAAAAAATGCGAGGAGGGATGGGGTTTTCTTTTCTGCTCCTTAAGTAAGACTTTGTCGACTATAACTACAATAATTGCCTTAATGTATGGACGCGTTAGCATCTCTACCAAGGCCTTGTTGATGTTTCATTAGCATATAAATTTCGGATGGTGGTCCTAGCATACACCTACTAATACCTCTAAAATTGTTCCCCATTCAAAATCTTTTTTAGATTTGTAAGAATTTGCAATATCGATTGACCAAGATAGTAAGGCGCCAACCATTTTATTCTGACGATTTTTTTTCTTTCTTCTTTTAAATAAATATTTATTGCAAATTATCAATTGTATACCTTCTCTGGATCATGATTTTTAAAAATTTGTTCTTTTTTTATTCATTTTTCAGGAAAAGACGATATATTCGGTGAAAATCCTTGTATATATTCCACAATCGGCAAATCGAATAGCAATGTTAGAGCGCTTACATATTGTGATCTCCATAAAATTCACCGAGATGATCTGCTCGACGTCCTAGATCTCTATCCAGAGTTCTATGACAGCTTTGTAAA
The DNA here is from genome assembly GCA_964017055.1 of Chloromyia formosa. Classification (NCBI taxonomy): domain Eukaryota; kingdom Metazoa; phylum Arthropoda; class Insecta; order Diptera; family Stratiomyidae; genus Chloromyia; species Chloromyia formosa. The sequence continues at coordinate 10,956,435 of OZ024818.1, read as the reverse complement.
TAATTTAGTGATAACGTACAATATGCGAGATGTGAGTAAATATATACCTTTCTACCTTACCATTTTCTATATGATAATTATATTTCATATTCGTATTTATTTTATTTATTTTATTTAAGTACAAATTTGTATAGAACATAGCATTTTTAGATTTCATCTAGCTAAGAAATGTTTTTGGTGTAGACAGATTTAGTGGAATTAGTCCTTTAGACAAGTTATTGGAAGTAAATTCTACTTACAGTAGAAAGAAAAGCATAATAGGCGCGTTTTCATATAACAGCCATGCAGAGCAGAGCAGGTTAACACTACATAATTACTCTAACAGTTTGATCTGAGATACTCTGGATAGAACGGTTAGTGCAAGAATTCTACTCTGCTAAATAGTCTGCGTTTTGAAATGCAGGCGTTGCAGATGTCGAAGTTTTCGGGCAGTTAACAGTTTCAGAACCATATAAAATTCATTTCTTGCCAATAAAATGTTCGCTTTGTATAATTATATGAAATAGAAAACATACAAAATGATTCTGCTGCATAAAACAAATTAGTCCGATTGTATCTGTACTAAGGATTTAAGTTTCCTCTTGAAATTTGAGTTGACGTTTGAATGCTAAACTAAACCAAGGCACACTCTCAGCAAAGACATGCTCCGTTTTCGTCTTCGCTACTCTAATCTGCTCTATAGCGCTTTTTTTGTCGGTTATCCTGCTCTACTCTGCTCTGTACAAAAAACACGTGGGGAGTATAATTTGCATGATACTGCAAAAGAAACCGATCATTAAAATAAATCTTCTGCAAAATTGTGCAAACGTAAAAAAAAAAATCAGTGCCAATTTAAAATCATAGATCACTTAACAAAAGAAAATTTGTTATTATCATACATCATTGGCCCGATACTTCCTAAATAAAAAAAAAAGTTGTACGATTGTAATTGTATGCGCATTCGTATTGTACGAGGAGCCCTGTAAGGAGCAGTGTAGACCCAGACTTTAAAGGCAATTGCCAATTATTGATGAAAAGAAAACCTTTTCGGATGGCACAACGATTGGCACTTTCGCCTTCTATGCACTAGTCCCCTGTTCGATTCCAACTCAATGCAGTAGTTTTCAATAGAAAAAGGGGATTTACGTGTCAGACCATGAGCCCACTCAGCTGTTAAATGAGTACCCATTTATGAGGTAAAAACTCGGTTGGGCGTGTTGTTGATCACACACCTCTGCACAAGATACACCATCACGACCTAAAAAATGAGATGATGCTAACTCATCTCGAGGCCATGGTCCAGATTGGACTGTTGCACCAGTTATTTATTTTTTATAGCCATTTTCGAGTTACGATTGATTTCAGAACCGTATAATATCCGCACGTTCCCAACCCCTCCCCTCCCTGTTAAACTTCATCGACGTGTTTTTCGGCTATCCCTCTGCGTTTCCCTTATCTTTTACCATACACCCTTATACAAAAATCAAAGGAGATACCGTGGTTCGCCAATTTTGCTTACCGTACTTAACCCACGCCGTTTTCTGATATGTGTTCGTTTGTGTAATACAAGTAAATCTTGGAATTTGAACAAAATTATCAAATTGCTCCAACTTTCGATCAGCTTTATAATGCTGTACTAGTCGTTTATTGAATAATATACTATTTTTTATTTGTAATTTTGTCCCGAATATTCTAGCTATGATTAACCACTTTTGATATTAAAATGAAAAGCGGAGAGACAATATCTTAATAATTCCCCCATCGCTTCGTCTCAGCTCCTAGGTCCTGGAATTTGAAATACTCGTATATTTACCTCGTAAATGGCTCAAACAACATCTCATACTCAGTTATTAGTGTACATACCGAGATTTCTGCCTACACCCCTAAAAGAAACTTTTGCTCTTCAGGGCAATTGATTATACTTCAACTATCTTTTATGGCTTACAGTTTGCCAGTTATAAACAGACTGCATCTGTATATTCCATTTTCGAGGTAAATTCGTAAATTTTCAAGCCGAATTAATAATTTTCCAAGTCAAATTCATGTTTTTTAAGTCAAATTTATACTTTGCTCCAGTCAAATTTATGGCATTTTCTTGTCAACTTCATTTTTTTCATGTCAAATTCATAATTTCATATTGCTTTTAAATGGAACTCAAATCCTCCATATGAAATTCATAATTTTTTCAAGACACAAATTTAAGAGGCAAATTAATATTTTTTGAGTCAAATTTATAGCAAAAAATAGTTTTTGTGTAATTTGAAGCTGTCATAATTTTATTTAAGTAAATAAGACATTTTTTCGAAACTGTGAATTGATTAAAAAAAAAAAATTGACATGAAAAATCGAAAATTCGATTTATTTATTATTATGTTATGAATTTGAGCTTTAAAAAAACGTATTGAATTCGACTTGAAAAAATATGAATATTTTTGGCAATCACATGAAAAATTGTGAACCTGACTTAAAAAAAAGTATAAATTAGACGGAGCGAAATATGAAATATGACTTGGACAAATTGGGAATTTTTCTTTAAATATTATGAATTTGTCTCGAAAATGTATGAATTCGCTTCGAAAATCGTATGCGTCATATGACTTACATATATCTCATTAGTGAAATATTCGAATTAACTAAAGTATCTTATTTTCGGGCGGGTACCTGAAATCAAAAATGCCGTAAAATAGACTAAAATACACTTAGATTAGTTAATTTTAATTTATTTAGTTAAATTAAAATAATATTATTAAAATTAAATATTTGCAATAGTTACCATTTTGATTGTTGGCATTTCTATCTTTTTCATTTTATGTAATGTATTGTTGTACTACTCTGGAACCTGAATCGACAATATCACTATACGAACAACAATAATCATCCCCCGAAAAAAAATACATTACGATCTATTCCGGCCTTTACAAAATAAACAAAACAATAATGAATTAAATAAAATCACAAATAAACAATTTTATTAAAAAACTAAACCACATACATTATAACAATGTTAATTATTGTTATATTAACCAAATAAACGTCTATCGAAACAAAATCAAACTTTTAATTTGTACATCGTAATAAACAACACAATAATGACAAAAATACAATATTTAAACAAAACAGGAAGAACAGGCTGGTGTAGAAATAAGACAGAGGTTCACGCGAGCCTCATCAAACGAAAGAGAAAGAAGTAATAGTGATACTAGATCAGTTAAGCTGTAAGTATCGATAATAATTAAACTATAAATATCTTGTCAAGTATACATATATACACGTTTAATTATAAGAAATGTTGTTGTTTAAATTTTGTTTACATACAACAACAAAAAACTTAATTTTGTTATCGTATTCATATTTCTACATTTTATATTCCTGGTTTCAATTTATTCCTACCATCTAATTGCGATATTTTTTTCCATTTATGGTAATCATAGTACCACTTATTAAATTTAACGTTTTTTTTTTTCTAGTTTAAGTTAATTTTTTAATGCCCTGCTCAAGACAAAAGAGGAAAAATTCGAATTTTTATTTTTAGCACCGTTCACGACAGCCCCACCCGCATTGTTTAATTGGTTCTCATTTTAATTTTGTAGAAACAGTAGGGAATCAAGCCCTTCTTTAATTCTAAATACAATTTTTAGAAGTGGTATGCATACAGCAAGACCGCGAAGTATATGTGATAATCCCAACGATAGGCTATCACCCGATAATGAGTGTGATGTGGAAAAGGATGTTGGATTGGGCGATCAGGAACGTATCAATCGGACAGGTAATTTTATCAAATTGCATAAATACAAAATTAGACAAAAAATACAGTATTTATCAAAATGCATAATGTTCAGTTTGTGGTATTTTCACTAAGATATTAAAATACTAATTGATAGTACAATACGTTCATTTAAGTTGAAAAAATACACAAAATTTTTTTATACAAATTAAACATCAGCTTAATGCAAATTTCTCCCCCTTAGGTGGCTAATATCATTCATAAAAGATCTTTTAAAATTGCGTGGGTCAAAGATATTTGTAAAATAACTTTTATAGTGTAATAGCCGCCTAATTGATATCGCGATGGTTTCTCTCAACAACACTGGTTTTTATTTTTCGTATACAGTTGAACAGGAATTGCATTTTGAGTTAAGTTTATTTTGTACTAAAAAAAAATATATCTTCCTTTGATTGGAGTAAGAACAAAACGATTGCATCTATTGAAATAAAAAATGGAGTTACTTTCTTCACGCATTTTTCGCAGATTTTTTTCTTATCAGAATGTGAATTTAACTCAAATTTCTCTAAACCCTAAAGTTATTTCAAGAAACACTCTTACGTGCTGTTCGAGAAACTGAACTTAAAGTGACTGATTTAACATTTTTAATATAATTCTATTTCACCGACTAATCCCGATAAAATATAAACTACACATTATACATTTGTCAATAAAAGCAGTATTTTATCACTTATCGGATTCATGTATTTGCTATTAAAAAAAAATACATAATACCATTTTTCATAATCAACGGAAAAAAATTTATTTGCTACTACAAAAAAAAAGTATTTAAAATAAAACATATTAATTTACTTTTTATCTATTCGGGGCTTTACAACAGCTTTCACAACACTTACAAAACGCTGCAAACCAGATCATACTACACTCAGACTACATTTCCTCAAAAATGGTGCCTATCTTATTATGTATTGTTGTTGTCTTTGCTTTCGTTTGTCGTTGTTAAAATAAAAATATATGTAGACTGTAAGCTGTTTATTATATTGGATTAGATTTTGTAAGAGTGTGTTTAAATAAGACAACAAATAATATGCTTATATAGGTGTAATGTATTTAGATAATTTGATTTCTTTGAGTTTTTACATAGATAATACTATAAGGACTATAGATAGTACTTAAAAAATCCTTTTCAAGGTTTTTTTTTTTTCTTTTTTTTTTGGTTTATTTTAAATCATGTAGTGAAGACTGTATCTCTTAAAGTCTATTAAACATGGACATCCATCAAGTCCAAAAGACTCCTATCAAAAATACTCACATCTTGGTTGCTCCTTTTATTAAGAAATCCCGTTGTAATAAAGTGTGTGTTCCGCGTTGGATGGATAGTACAGTTTGTTCGTAAAAAAAAAATTGTGTGGACAGAATTTATATTTCTTTAACCGTTACGGGGTTATCACTCGTTTTGTGATTGTCATCAAAAAGCTCGACTTGCTAAACAAAATTAGCTACTTTTGAAATTATCTAATCCGAGATTTGACATCTCTTTCCAAAACTGCAAGAAATTTCATATTAAAACGCTTTAGCTTTCACCCGGAACCTCCGTCTCTCTAGATATAACATCGTAGAGCGGTGACCTAACTCGGCTACCGAGCAAGTCAACCTTGACTTTACAACAGGAAACAAAAAGAAAAGCAATTATTCGTTATTTTGATTCGGAACAGAACTTAGCCTGGGAAACTTGCACTGTTATATGGTTCAACTGTTTGGCAATACAAAATTCTAGCTACGTCACTGAATGTGTTGGCTATTCAGGAAACTTTAGAAGAAATTGCAGATATTCTCAGTTTTCAGTACCATTATCAAATATACATTTAATTTTTCTTTGAAAAATTAAATTTGAAACTCTTTTGAAATTGAAACGATTATATCTTAGAGCTTATCGTAAATTTCCTAACGAGCAAAGTCCAAATTTATGTAAAATTTCATGATATTTAATTTCTGAAAATATGTTCATATGTTATGCGTGATGCTCCATAAAAGGACGAATTTAACAACAAATAAATGTGATTTTTTGTTGTCGAAAAGTCGAGCTTTTTGACAACAACAAAAACTGCGATGATTCCTTAACGTTCACAGATAAAGCGATTATCTTGGTAGTAGTTTTCTGCAATCAAAGTTATCGTTCAACTTTGGAAGTATAAACGTTTCAAAGCAACTTTCAGTTGAATATCAAAAAAAGAAAAGGATAACACTATAAAAAAAAACACTTTATTTTTTCTTTCATTTATAAATGTGCCTTTTTAATTTATCTTTTATCTTGTCTCTTGCCTTCGTCTTCACCCCCAATAGTCCTGTTTGGAATAAACCTATGTCCCACCTATCCGGCCCACGAGTTCATGGAGATAGTACTCCACAAACACCTGAATAATACTTTCTATCTCGGAATAGTGACACTGCGAAGGGTGCTACTTCCCAAACACGTAAATGTAAAGTAACGGAGACGGCCCTTTAAACTCTGCAACCAGTTCCTACGAAAAATTGAATAGTCCCTCTTACTACCTAATTATTTATTCATGCTATTGATCACCATAACTTCACAAAACGCCTTTATATTGTGGGATTTTCTAAAATTAAATAAATTCCTATAATAGTTGTTGAATAGTAAACCAACCGCATATCAATTGGAAGGATATTTCCTTATGGATTTGTTTCTTCTCGTATCTATTAGGCCACCTGGTAGTGGTTTTCGTCCTTAGGGCTGCAAAAAATAGGATTTTTTTTAAATAGAATAGACTAAACAACAATTATACTCACTTTACCCTCAAGTATCCATAAAGTATTCTAAACTACAGCAGTAGAAATGAAAATGTTGTGTTTGTGTGCTGTGTGGTGAATGTGAACATGATTTCTAAAAATAAAATAAATATAAAAAAAAACCAAACCCACCATGCTTTCAGGATCGCTGACCGATGCCCATAGTCATTTGCACAAACACCGAACAAGCATTGTAGGAAGTTCTGGTGGTGGAATTGGTTTTGCGGGCGGTGGAACTGGTGGTGGCGATCGCGGCGGCGGTGGTGGTGTTGGTCCAAGTGGAGAAGCGAGTATTGGCATTAGTGGTCTTGAGACTGGACAACTTTTACCCGATGACTATCAAGATACCAAAGAAACAGATGCTGTCACCCTCAGTGCCACAACAACCAATAGTTGTTTTTGCGGTCAAAAAGACATTGGTAGTACCCGAAAACAGCATATAGGAGATTTAGGTCACGATACATGCGCCCACACGAGCAATTGTTTGAAGACTTCGGAACTTAGGTAAGTCCTATCATATCCAGTCAGATATTTCTATATAGATAAATAATATGAATTTGGGTGGGATTTCAGCTCAATTAAGGAAAAAATAGGTGAATTAGCGCAACGTATAGATACATTAGAGACCAATTTACATAAAGACATTCGTACCATATTGGATATATTGCATCAACAACAACAGATGCAGCTACAATTGCATCAACAACAAATGCAACATCAGCTGTTGCATCAGCAACAATTGCAACAACAACAGCAACAGTATGCCGCTAGTAAGCAAATTGTTACGCCCTATCAACCGTCCGAAAGTGATTTCTCATTTGACTTATGCGGAATCGCTGACAAATCACTAACTCACCTACAACAACAACCACAACGAATGAATGTACAGAGATCTGTTTCACAGCCTGAATGTGCTGCTGGTAACGACAAAAGTTTGTTCAGGTGAGTCGAGAAAATTTAACGTCGTTCAACCTTTCCGAGTCTTGTAGCCCTACTCTTTGTAGTTTTAATTGCTACTATTCCTTTTTGAAAAAAAAAATAGTATTACTTGTAAAAAATAAATTATATAAAACTTTTCTATCATAATTTAACAATTCCTTATGGCATTTTTCATTTTAGGTGCTCAAAATTCTCCTCATTCAATCAAACAATGGAAGATACAGATAACTGGACAGTATTCGCGCCAATTGCCAAGCTGGAATCTTTAGATGAAATAGATCAAGTATGATCCTTGTGAATGTCTCACGGATATAGTTTTACAGCCAATCACTAAAAATCTTCTGTTCGCCTCTTTTAATTTAACGTTAAAAAGCGGCTGAAACGAAATCTAATCAAGCTAAACTTAGACGGAAAATTAAAATAGCTTTTTATTCAAATTTACTTTTAAGTTCCTCTCAAAAAGAAAAGTCAACCTGAATAGTTAAATTTAAGACGCATCTTTAAGTTTTCAGAACAGTTTCGTCGTAAAGACAAAACCATATGTTAATTCAATCAGCGACAACAAATGCCAATATTAAAAAAAAAAAATATCTACCCGTATTTATGATTTTGCCCAGACCGAATGATTTTGTTAGCTCTTATTGCTTTGCTTTTCTGATACTATCTGAATAACACAAAGCAACAAACTATAAATAGATTTCAACATTTGCACGTGCTCGCTCTCTCACTAGTGAAAAATCTTCGCTAAACTTTTCCACAAAACTTATTTTCGTCATTCTCTCTTCTTTTTTACTTTCAGGATAGTAGACATTCCAATACTCAAGATACACAATAATTTAAGGATTATATTATGTTAACAAAAATTTAGTAATAAAAAACAACAAAATGATAATAAAACTCAATGCAATGCAAAATCAAAGTAATTACATGATGAACGAGAAGCCAGATTAATTGTCAACAGCAAATTTAAAACTGTTTAAAATTAATTTAAACTATGAGCAACAAAACATAAAAAAATACAGCAACTACACAATAAATAAAAAAGGATATCAATAATATAATTCTAGGGAAGAAGTTGTAAACTTTATGCTAGATAGAGCAAATGAGGAAGAAGTATGTAAGCGAATCGATTAAATGAAAAAAAATAAAAACAACACAGAATCTAAAACGCTTAATATTTAAGTTAAGTTAAATAAATGGAATTTATTTCAAAAATAAATTATATAGCTAGTCAAAGCGGCAATACTTATGACATTAAATGTCATGTTATTATATGAATGAAGAAAAACAAAATAAAATGACGAAAAATAGACGAAATTAAGTTTTATTTCGTTTGAACTGTGTTAAAGAATTAAACAAACAAAGGTTATCTCTATAATTATGTTTAGGAATGAACAAAAAGAACTCCATGTTCACGAACAAAATATGTTGAATTAGGTATTAAATTAATTTTTATTTAGTTGTTCGGAAAAATGCAACCTGTTAGCTAAATTTTATCTAGTTTTAGGTACTTTTTTTCTGTTTCAGAAATAGTTTATTGTTATGTATTGTATTATTAAATTAATTAATTTTGGAACATTCCTATTTCGCAAAAATTTGAAAAATTCTCTCTATTTGATTAAAGCGAATTTTCATGAAACCCCAGGTTTTTCCGCTTTAGGATCTAAAAATTCCCCTGCGTAGGCTCTAGGTTCCTACCATCTAAAGCGGAAATGGACTACCTAAACCAGAAATGCTGCAATTAAGGAATTTTAAAAATTTTCTCTGAATGAAATAGTGGGAATTCACCTGATATTCGCGAAACAGGAATGCTCCTTAATTTTAAAAGCATATTTTTTGTATTATATTGTTAAAATAAAATAATGAAATCCTTTTTTAATTATTCTGTTTTATTTTAGACATTTTTTGCGATTTTCCTAACTTTGAAGGCCGTTAATGTTATTCCTAAGTTATACCAGTGTCAAACGTACAATTACTAATCTTCACTCTGATTTTCTGTATCTTAAAACTACCTTAAAAACCCTCTCCTGAATTGATAAAGCATGTCTACTTTTCTTATTCTATTAATTTAGTCGACTTATTTTTTTTCTTAGCAAATGATAGGTCGGGTCATTGCCTCCATTTTTTCAACTTGGAGGAAGGCACACTGTCCACGGTGTATATACTATACAATTTCGGAACATTCCTGTTTAGCGAATAATAGGAGAATTCTTTCTATGGCATTTACACAGAATCCTCACCATACTCAAGTAATTCCCGCTTTAGAAACCACAAATCCCCCGAATGAGTTCTAGGTTCTTACCACCTTACCACCGAAAATGGACCACCTAAAACGGAAATGCACTTTAAACCGCACTCAAGGAATTTTTAAGAGTCTCTAAATGAAATAGAGAGAGTTCTCCTATTATTCGTAAAACAGGGATGTTCCGTTGAACGGAGGGAGAAGCGCTTCGACTAGACATCAGCTCGTCTGTAGACGACCATATAATTGTATACCCTACTCAGTATGTTATGTTGCACGTAATAGTACAATACATTGATCGGTGATCGGTTTTTACCGATATTTTCATTACTATGGACTTTCTCTCTACTGTCTCTATCTCTCTCTCTCTCTCTGTTCATGGAATATGGAAGTGAAACCACCAAGCAATGAATTTGTGCAAAGTACTTGATTTCTTGTCTTAGATGAAAGAAATATCTTTGGATTTGAGTACATAGTTTTAATATATGAAAAAACTTCGAACCGCCGCGCTGCGCCGTGTAACACTTGTATTTTTCTCTTTCGCCGAATTCACGCCCCAGTACTGATATCTTCTTTTTCATTATATCTGAATTTCGCAGTGCTCCGGTTCAATTAAAATCAGATCATAGGAAATCGATCTCAGATAATGAGAGTCTTTGATTCGTAACGATTTGTTTGATACATTAAATTCAATTAGGTGCCTAAACATCTCCTTGAAATATTTAAAAGACAAAGTCATATTCTTTTCACTTTTCGGGAAATACTTCAAGGGGATAGTATTGAATCAGTGAATTACTCCACCTCATAGATTAATAATTAAGCTTGAAGGTGCCTATAATGTTGCTTAAGATAGACACTTTCCCGGATAAACATTCATTACGGATATTTGGTAAATTTTTCGTTTATATTTAACCATATTATCAATTTACATACATTAATCTGTCATTTAATTCAGGATTTTAACAAGATAACATTATTTTTATAAAGAGTTCCCTTTCATATTCAATCTAACTCTTAAAAAATTGCCTTTAACTCTGTCACGTCCATCTACTGAAAGCAGGACTATTTTAAGAAATTGCCTGTGTCATGCTTTCTGTTACGACTGTTGCGAATATTAATCGAATTCCATGGGTTTCTGACATCATTTCAATTTGAATGTAAATCACTTCTGAACATTTATTGTTTTTATTCTTATCAATTCAACACTATACATATATCGAATTAACATTTGAAGCAAAGACATAATCATATCAAATCGTTTAATATCATCACACATCAAATGCGGATACTTTTATCATCATAGTGTCCACATGCATATTATATACAATTTTAACACACATATACTGACGCATAAACCTACGAGTATATCTATAAATAAAAACATACGTATGTTTTCGATTTTCATCTTATTATGCATGTATTAATTTAGGCAATAATAATTACAATTTTGTACATAATGTACGTAGATTTTATATGAGATGAGTAAATCTCGTTTAGTTTTAGCAGACCGTAGGCTCATCCTAGCAATTATCTGTAAATTTATTTATCTATCACAGTAGTAGTATTTTAAATTTTTGTACATACATAGAAAAGTAAAGTAAAAAATTAGTTGTTCTGTAAATGCATGTGGAAGACTAAATTCCCTGTATTATTTTTTTTTACTTTTATAAATCGAATGTCATTAAAACGTCTTAGGAATTTATTGACTTAAAGTCTAACTTGGAATATGAATATATGTAAGTCCGAGCTTTGTTATTTTTTGTTAGATTTACTCAGCCTTCTTTTCCTTGGCGGGATACGAGTATTAGCTGTTTTTGCTACCGCTTCAACTTGTCTCTATCGTTGAATTAAAAACGAGCTGGAATGTTGAAATGACGAGATATTATAGCTTACCTTTTAATAACCACGTAAGTTCATATTTTTGAAGTCTTGTACTTTATGGGAAAGTCTTTTCGATGTTCGATGATTAGTTTCGATGTTCACCGTTTTCTACCATCGATGCTTAACCTTCGATATTTTGTTTTCTATTCGATGTTTCACCTTCAATGCTTTATTTAACATCATTTTTAACATTTTCGATATTCGTATCTCAATCAATGTTGTACCTTCGATGTACACTTGCCTACTTTGGCAGAAATGGTCAACATCTACTGACATTTTATTCTCGAAAAGTAGAAATTTATTGGAGGGAAAGTTTGCCTTAAAATATTCTTGAATTCCGTTCCAGAAGAATTCTGGTCAGTTTAATATGTACCGTGGCGAACAATGAAATCCGGACATTAAAAATATATCATTTTGCGGTTTCATTTTGTGCAAATGGTTGAATGAAACTAAATTTTAATTAACTAAATATTACGCACATCAGGTATCCAAAATAATTTATAATTTATTAGATCGAAACCAAATATTTTACGTTTTTCATATTTTCATACAAACTTTATTCAAAATTCACTTAAAGTTAATTTTACTATTAGCTTAAAATCATCTTGGAGTATTAAGTAGCAAAACAACTTTGGAGATTTTAAAAATTGTCCTAATACGCTTTAAATTCATTGGAACTAACTGTTCCGACTTCTTTGTCCGCTACTGTAGGTACATAATAATGCAAATATTTTTTATCAGCTTAATATTAATATACAATAGAATCCTTTCAAATATAGATACGGTTCCGATACTCTCTTCCAACACTTGCTTCACTATACAAACACAAACTACCTGTGAATATGTACTATACTATTTGCCGTAACTGCTAGTGGGGCATAGCGAGCCAACAATTCCGATGTAGCTTAGTTAACATTTCGATAGCATAGACTAGTTTCGGACGATGTATGACGTTATCATCTACTTCCTGCCCATTGAGCCGCTTACTTGCGACAAGTCGGGAAAGTTTGTGGGTTATTGTTACGCCACACACACCACAGGGGAAGACAACACAAACAGCCATGGCTACAACATGGACGAGACTCGAACCCGTAACTGACCAGTAGCACGAGACATCAGAGTGATGTCTCAACGCATGGAACTATCAGCCGCCCCAAATGGGATATGGATATTGATTTTTAAAGTTTTTAATATTTTTATATTTAATAAATATTTAATTATTTTATTTATATAAGCACGTCGTTATCGTTATCGATTGTTAATGGTTTTGGTTCGATGTTTTCTACTATCGATGTTTTACCATCGATGTTTTTATGTAAGATTCCTACCGTCGATGGTTCATCTCAGTGTTGACGTTTAACCAACGTTGGTTTGGTTCGATGTTTTCTTCTTTCTATGGCGAACATCGACGTCTTTCCTTCGATACTACTTTGCCTTTACCCCCTAGTTGGGTATAGCGCATCAACTACTCCTCATTCAATGCTCAATGCCGATTTACTCAGCCCTGAAGTTCTACAGAACTAAAAATGTGTCTGATTCATTTTTGGTTAAATTACGAACATTAATATAATTAAGAAATAAAATTTCACTAAACTCAAAGCATGTTACTTGTTACACCTAAAAACAGGATGAACCGAACGGATTCAATATTTATCCTTCTCAAAACTCAAGAAAACCTCACATAATATTGACCCCTCCAGGGGCATGGGCGCATCAACATCTCTAGCATTTCTATGCCTTGTTGACGCTTCAATAGCATATCTACTTTTCGGAAGTACAGTTGCTAGCATGCACCTCCTATCCGCGCCGTCTTTATACTGACATGCTCGGACCATTGTGAGAGTTCTACTAGTACTCAGAGGCAGTTTTTGACGGCTCCGAGATTTGATCTCCGAGCTCTAGATTAGTATTGTAGAGCGGTGACCGAACGATCACCGCCACCGAGCGCGACATATAACAAATCAGTCGCGATTTTTTTTGGTAAATGTTCTGGATCAAGTACACATGTTACACAATTTCGAATAGTTCATCCTGGTCAAGTTTGCTGTTGACTTATACAGTTTGAGAAGCTCATGGAGTTTATTTCCTGTCAATAAACAGTCGATTTTGTATAATTAAATGAAATAGCAAACAGACAAAATGATTCTGCTGCCCAAATAAGATTTGTTAGATAGTATTTACACTGAGGATATATTAGAATTTAAGTTTTTGCTTGAAATTTATGTTGAGGTTTGAAGTCCAGCTAAGCCAAGACACACCCGAACCAATGAAATTCTTCATTTTTTACGTGAACTTACCTTTCGCTACTCTGATATGTTCTGTATCGGTGTTTTCCCTTGATCTGTTATGTTCTGCTCTGGAGCAAAGAAACGCAGCTATTAAATAAATGACTCTTAACAATTTTCCTCATTCCTTTAAACATTAAAGCGAACAAAATACAAATTCTCATTACAATGCATCCCTTTTGTCCCAACAGTCATAATTCTATTTCGAATAATTCTCAACAATTATAGATATCCCATTTAAATCCATTTACAAAAATAATTAAACACCACATTTTTCAAAAATTATAAACATAACACTCTAATTATACTCTTGAAATTTTACATTACAAACAAATCTTCTCAAAGGCTATAGTTAAATATAACAAAAGAAAAGTGAAAAAAAAAGAAAATTAAAAATTTACTGAAAACAACCCAATGCTTGCGTGAATTTTTCCTCATAAAATAACAAAGAAAATAATAATTTTAGATTACAATAAGAAAATACTAGCATCTAATGTAAAATATTTTCAATTATTGTAAGCATCTTTTTTCATTAAAAAGTTTACACACTTCTCAACACGTACTCGTATGTTCATACGTGTATAATACAACACTAACAATATTGCAAGACAAACTAGATAACATAAAAAAATAGATAAAATGTACATAAACAACGTAATTTATTAGAACAACACTGAAACATACAAAATACAGTTAGTCATAATTTTTACAGTAAATGGGGAAATGTTCTTCCTCTAAAACCGGAAAGAGCTACAACACAATACACCTTTGGGAGCTATATCGAGTAAATCACTGTTGAAATGAAGAGTATTCAATCAAATTAAACATAAATGGTAATTCATTTTGCATTTTAAGAACCTAAATTACAACAGTTACCACCTATTTCAGTTTCAAAACATTCCCTTATCACTTTTTTGCTAATCAGGATAATTAAACAAACGGAAATATTCAATTGAATTGAGTAAAATATTTCTAATAATGTGCTTGCAAATAAATTGAATAACATTTAAAGTATTTGATAAATATATATAGCAAACAGAAATAATAAAAAAAAAATCATTATTACATTAATAAATGAACAGAATGCATATTGCGAAAGTTCAATGTGAAGCGCGAAACCTACCAGGAAAGCGTAGGTGTATATAACATGAACATGAAAATATTAAAATAACAAACAGACAAAACCAAAAAGGATAGAATCATGTATTACAAATTTATTATGAAGCAAAAAAAGGAAAGTATCGTATTTATTGTTATTAAATAAAATAACAAATAAAAAAGCCAGAAAAGATGAATTTTTAATAAAAAGGAAAATATTGAAAAATACTTTGTGGTTTTATTTTTTTTCAGCATTAGTACAGGAAAGTGCTAGTTTTCTGGAACAGACAAATGTTTGCAGATGATATCGACCTCATTAGCTTATTATCGTCGTTATCTGGTATTCGTGGGCATTAAGAAATGAAGCAGGAGCATTTTCCAGAATCAATGGCTGAGTGCTAACTGCCGATGCTTACGCTTTCCGAAATAATAAAATTTTATGATAAATTTTATTTAATAGGCACGTACTTTTGCAAATTTTAACCTTTACAGGTTCGACCAATGACACGCTCTACAACAAAAATAGGCGCGTTCTTTTGCGAGTTTTAACCTATACAGGTTACAGAAATAACATACTCTAGAACATTGGTTCTCAAAGTATGGATCGCCTTCCCCTGGGGAGTCGTGAAGCTATTTCCAGGGGGTCGAGAAGACATTTGCAAAAATTCAAAATTAAACGAAAAATTCAGAAAAAATCGTTTTAAAGAAAACAATGGAAAAAAAATATTTCGACGATTTAAATCGCATGATGGGATATACAAGTATGTTTCTCTTTGTCAGAAAATAATTTATCGAATTAATGGTTTAGTACAATAATTTTCTAAGGCGAAGCTATTTCGATGTTTGACAGACTTCGATGAAGATAGTATCATAGTCAAAATACGCTCAAATATCAATCTAAGCTCAAATATCAATCAAATGATTGATTGTTTTTTTTTAACTGATGTTCGGGGAACACTATACCAAAAGTCCGCGAGAATTTGAAATGACATTTGGGAAGAATCTCTCAAAATCAAAAACATTTTGTTTTTTTTTTTTGGTTTTTAGAAAACATTTTGAAAACGACTGACCCTAGTAAAAGTAACTTTTTTTTCGACAAAATTTAAGATCATTAAAAACTTAAAAAAAAATGTTCCCAACACTTTTGTTGTGTCTTCAATAGTTCTCGAGATAATTTCACAAGAAAAAGAATGTTGTTTCGTGTTTCATAATTTTTTTTACAAGGCAAATTTTCGGTTTAAAAAAAATAGCTTTGAGAGAGAGTTTTATTTTCTAACTTTTGAACGTACAGACCCGATAAACAAATTTAATGTT
Source organism: Chloromyia formosa (assembly GCA_964017055.1). Lineage (NCBI taxonomy): Eukaryota > Metazoa > Arthropoda > Insecta > Diptera > Stratiomyidae > Chloromyia > Chloromyia formosa. Next base: position 10,940,165 of record OZ024818.1, on the reverse strand, counting down.
CTTGAAAAAAGTCAAGGAGATTTACATACTTATTTTAGGGGACATTGGCAATATTTCCACTAATTTTCCACCAACTCAATTAGCTTTGCAATTTTCTAGGTAAATATTGTCCCTACAGACATTCAGTCTATTCAAAATTCGAGCTATTGTAATTAAATTACAAGCAAACACATTTCTACTCTATTTGTCAATATACATCACCAAACCCAAGATTTCCTATTCCAATTTGTGAGGTGCTTTGTCTGAAAAACCGTACGTACGTAGTCGATCATTACATACATTAATATTAAGAAATATTTTTTAAAACTCAAAAAAAGTCTTTTAGGTACTCTAGAGGCATGCTATTGTAGTACTACGCAATCAGTCGATCGCAGCCGAACTAGTTCCTCGGCCTTGCAGTTACCAACATAGCCACTATGGCCTGGCACCCAGCACAGGGAAATATTAAAGAGTCTGGCCATCTCTAAGAGGGAGTTGCCACAATCCACTACTGCCTTCAGCTTAACCAACAGAGAGCTAAGCGATTTGATCGGCAGTTGACGATTACGCCAAACAGGCTAGAACTTCAGATATTGCTGTAATTTTCGCCAGAAAAACGCTAGTAAAGTCCGGAAGACAGAACGATAAGCTTATATCCATCCTCCAAGTGTACGTCAGCCCCCACTCTTTTGTCAGTCTTAGGGCCATCAGTAATAATGCTAATAGCATCTGATTCCTGAATACCATTTACTGACCAATCACTCCTAGAGGGTATCAGGCTTGTAAAGCCCCTTGCGAAGAAGTATCTCGGAGAGGTATAGTTCGTCACTTCGGGAATATGAAGGACGATCAAGCCAGCTGAGTGACCTATGGTTGACACGGCCCAATGACCGGTTCCGCGAAGGCGAACAGCCGTAATCACCGCCATCTGCTCTGCAAAAATGTTCCAGGGAAGCAGATCCAACAAAAGTAGCGGTCGGTGTAGCCCTTAGAGCCCCTGTAATGACAATGCATGCCAATTTTTGGACCTTCAACAGTAGGGTTCTGTAAGCTAAAAATCATAAATGCCGGCCATCGGACGACAACCCCATGCAACAGAACGGGACGCAAACCCGATAAATAGAGCCAGTATACCACCTAAGTTTGTAAGCCCCACTTCTTGTCCATAGCCTTCTTGAACGAATATAGTGCAACAGTTGCCTTTTTAACGACTTCCCGAATTTTCAGCTTCCAGAAAATTTCCTATCCAGGATGAGACCAAGTAACTTGGCTTTATTAGTGAGCACAAGCCTTGTGCCCTCCTTCAATGGTGGTAAAGAGAACAAGTTCCATTTTATGCGAATTTACTTTGACACCAACCTTGTTAGCCCAGTTCGTTAGGATGGAGAAGGCGTTCTTCATTATACCACTTAGGATACAGAGAAACTACCCGAGATAGAAATAGCATGTCATCCGCATAAGCAGTCACTTTGCATCCCAGCCCTGTCAGATCTAAAAGCAGTCCGTTGACCGCTAAATTTCAAAGAAGAGGTGAGAGAACACTACGCTGTGGAGTACCCCTGTTCACGTGTCTGCGTGCAGATGGTGTGCCCAAACTAGTGGAAATAATGTGAGATGTAAACATCATGTATATTAACCCACAGAGCGAGTTATCCCCTCGAAGGCTTGAGAGGGCATCCATGATGGCTTCAGGTGTCACATTGTTAAAGGCACCCTCAATATCCAGGAAGGGCACCCGCGTGTACTTCTTGCAGGCAAGAGACTTTTCGATAAGACGCCCCAGAGAGTGCAAGGCAATATCCACAGATCTAGCCTTTTAGTTAGCGTGCTGGGAGGCAGATAGAAGATCCGCTGGAATAGAGTTTCGCAGGTGTATGGATATTTCCAAAAACCATCAGTTCTTCAAAAAAAAGTCCTAAAGGCGAATGAAAGCACTTCCTACAAAATGCTTTCATTTGGTTTATATTCTAATTCATTCTTTGCAGCTTGGCACAAGTTCTTACTGTTCATATTTACGCAGTTTCAGTTTTTCAATTTCTGTATATGTAATACCAACAAGGAGGAAATCCTCTGAGGCATACACACCCTTGCTACCAAACAATTCGATTCCCTAACTCTCGTTTATCACGATATGAATGGTATCCACAATGCTATTTTCTTTTGTTCTTTCATTCAAACACTGCGTACGTTACATTCAGCCTATATTCCGGGGCATGATTTTTTTTTCCAAGAGCTTATCCAGCCAAAAGCTACCCGAATAGAATATGCCTGTTGTACGTTAAAGCTAAACAAACTTCTTAACGGTGACGTCAATTTGTTGTTTAAGGATATCCCAACGTCTACGAACCAACAAAATTCACTACATATTCTGCAATCATCAAAGCCCAGTCAACGTTAGCCATTTATCTGCCCACTTTCTTCATATTTTATTTGATATTCCGTCACCCTCCACAAACTACCCCCCTGTCTCGTAGTCTAACAATAATCGCGAATAGCTGGCAAACTACCCCATTAGTTGCAATACCAGTTGCGACTTCAATTTCAGTTGGAAATTGTGAACGGGAAAGGAATGACGACCGACTTGATAGTGTCGACAACGGACCGATTTAAAGTTTTCAATATCCGTGAATAGAGGTGGTGCATTATTTTTAAATCTGAACTTTTCTTTTAAGTTATCGTAATTGGATTTTAAAGTATGTACAGTGGTCGTATTTTCATTTATTCTTATTTACATTTCGTTGGTAATCTAATATTTCATTTTTTTTATGTTTTACACAAGGAGCCACGTGACTTGGCGAATTAGTTCTACAGCGATTATTAAACACAAAACTAAAAAAGTCCCAATGCAAAAGCTGAAAATTGTGATTAGAAATTAATATTAATAGTATAAATAATATTAGTATTATAAATAATAGTAAATAAAGTGTTTATGTAACGTAACGTGGTTATGGTGAAATTTTAAATAACTCAAAATTATAAAACAATGACCACTACTGAGCTACATGGATACAGTTCACTTTGGAAATTCTTCCTTTTCGTGTAATTTTATGAATGTGAATAAAATAAGTAAACAAGTGATAATTATTGGGTGTTGAATAAAATGGAAGAAATTGTCAAATTTCTCTTAAATAGAAATATGTGTAAATCAAAAATAATATTTAAATTAGTTTAATACAATTAAGTGTTATCTGATATTACAAAAGAAATGAAATCAATTGTAGTTTTAAGGTAAGTGTTAAGAATTGTCGAGATTATATAACATTCCTTAAAAAAATGGGAAGTACTCGACTGTCATACTGACACACACATTTAAAAAATATTTATTTTAATATTTTAAGTTTTTCCGGAGCCCGGGGTAAAAAAAAATCTTTTCACACGGATTTTTGGATCACTTGTCGCTCGCGTGACCCTAAACCCCCAAATTTACAAAACAAAAGAAAATCGATTTTAATTTTGTTTTTTTGTTTTTGTTCCTTTTTTTAATGATTTATACTGAATGTTTGGTCGTGTTGCACGCAGAGCGAGCAAAGCGAGCATTCATGATTCTGTGATACTGAGGGTTTTGATCCCTTAAGCGCGGAGTGATTGTAGTGAGCCGAGCCCACCCAAGGGGACTCGCGGATATTGCGATTTTTCATGCCCTCCAAAAAAATGTCTTTTTTGCAAATTCTTGACATTTAGAGTGACGCGAGTGAAAAATGACAAAAATCCGAGCGAAAAGTGACTTCAAGTTGCTAATTTAATTCTACCGAAAATTATCGTAAATACGGACGGACTAGGTGATTTTTTTCCCCTAGTTCAGGATAAAATAAATTAATAAATAACTGGTGCAACAGTCCAATTTGAACCATGGCCTCGAGATGAGTTAGCATCATCTCATTTTCTAGATCGTGACGGTATGTTTTGTGCAGAGGTGTGTGATCAGCAACACGCTCAACCGAGTTATTTACCCCATAAATGGGTACTCATATAACAGCTGAGTGGGCTCATAGTCTGACACGTAAATCCCCTTTTTCACCGAAAACTACCACATTCAGTAGTAATCGAACCGGGGCCCAGTGCGTAGCAAGCGAACGTGCTAGCGGTTGCGCTATCCGAACTACCTCCTAGTTCGAGATAGAGCTATAAAAATACGCTTGTCCAAGCGCTAACAGTCGTCCCGAGGTGACAATGAAGATTTTGGTACCCCAGGCATTTACCAACCTGCATAGTAGAGTTTAACCATGAACCAGCCGGAGCTGGTCTTCAAGGTCATCCAAATCCCCGAAAAAGAAATAGAGGTATGAGATTCTTGCCTCCTTACGGCTAAGATATGGCAGGCTGAAAGAAGATGGAAAGTATTTTCGTCCTCATTCTCGTCATCGTAACTCCTACAAAAATCCCTGTAAGCAAGTTGGAGTCTTCGGGCGTGTTCGCCTATCAGCCAATCTCCTGTGACAACTCTCACCAACACGCTGATGTGCTTTCATACCGTTGACCGAAGTTTAGAAGAGAAGCCAGAATCGATACTAGGCCACATCAGTTTTGTTATTCGGCATGTGCAGCTAGTACTCCATCCGGTCTTAGGCCTGCTAAATTAGTATGTTAACCTCCTAACTAGTTCAAACAAAGTCCAATAGTTAATTTTATGGTACTGACATTTTTATCTAGACCCCCAAATGAGCAAATGGGCTAAAAGGGTTAGATTTTTTTGCTTAGAATTTTATAAGGAATCGACCTATAATCAAATATCGGTAAATTATGTTAATTGTTGGACTTTACAACAGATGATTAGGTAAGAAATGAGCGGCAAAACAAACGACTGGACAATATCCGTAGTAAGACAGTACACATTTCCCACCTAGTTACTTGTTTAAACACACAATTAACACAATTAGTGATACGAAACAGCCGAGTTGATCAGTTTCATTTCTGCTGAAGAAACCACTCGTCTTTTCGAAAAAAAGCAGAGGCAACCCATAGATAGAAAACACTCAAACGATATGCAATATGCTGGGAACCTAAAGGTTGTAAATTAAAACCCGTTGTCACAATGTCTCGTTAAACTGCCCGATAACTAACCGGGACATGATCAACTGATTTTCTTGGCAAAAGTGAACAGTTCTAGTTGCCAAAATATCAGCATCCAGTATCAGGTGTTGGGTTTTTGTTCTGGGATAACTTTTAACCGGATGTAAGGTATTGGGGTTTTGATTTGGATAATCGATTTATCTTTGCGATAAAATTTAAAGGGCAGATACGGGCTCCCTTAGCGTTTTCGATCGGATAAACGCTAACCACACATTGATAAAATGAAATTGTGCTAACCAGCACTTTATCCCTACGACAAATTTTAGTCGGGCATTGAGAAAACTGTGTTCTGGAAATGATGTGTTCTGAAGAAATTGACCGAAGCTTAAATGCGCATTGCATAGCAAAAAAAAGCATTCAGTCAAATCAAATTAATCAATTATGTATGCATTTCGATTATTATATCATTAAATTGAGTAACCTCCGTCTTAGTGTAAATACGAGTAAGATATAAGTTATAACTTTAATTGAATCAATATGGACATTTTCTGTTGGTAAAAGTTCAAACCGGGAACTTACAGTAATTTCTTCGAACTACAGGGAGGCGAGTACAAATTCAAGTTCAATATTGTTATGACATTGCGGATGTGAGAATTATTTGTTTTTTTTCTTCTGTGTTGATTTATTGTTTATACAACTAAAATTATATTATTATGTCTTCGGCACTCACTTCCGAATGATTGGTGCGGAAAAAAACTCGCATAACTAATCGCATATTATCTACACTACTACATTCACCCTTTGGTTTGTCTTTTCTTGTAGACATACATGACCACTAAACATACACAGTCGTGGCCACAGTTATTCACACAAAGCAAATCCTAAAGAAAAATTGGAATAAAATGAAAATAACTCCTTCAATTTATACTATAACAAAATTAAATTTTATTCAGGTGTTCTTTAGGAAGTTCATAATTACTTAAAATTAAAATAAAATACCACATAACAAAGAAAACAATGAAATATGGAATGGCCATAACTATTTCCATACCCATCAATATGGCGAAAATTATTTGCACACAACATTAACAATTTTCTAGAAAAGTAACGGTACCTGTTCGTCTTTGTTTTCCTGAATCATGAAACTGAGGCAGATTTCGGGCGTCAGTTGGCACTACATTTCAGTGTGATAAACAAATTAGTAACAGTGAAAATGCCTCGAAACGCTGATCTCTCACTCGAAAAGCGGGAAGCAATCATTTGTGAGTTTAATAAAGACATTTCTGCTAACGAAATAGCCAACGAAATTTAACTGTCACAGGCAGAGTGTTAACTACCATTTCAACCAAATTCGGGAATGTGATTTGACTAAAAATATCATTGATTAGTGTGAAATTTGAAAAAGATATCTTAAGAAATAAAAAAGTTTTTCCCACAAAGACGAATTTTCGGACCGGTCGTTCCTATGGCAGCTATATGACGTAGTGGTCCGATTCTGTTGGTTCCAACATATTTACAGCGTGCAATAAAAAGAAGGCGTTGTACAAAATTTCAGTTCGATAGATTTGAAATTAAGGGACTAGTTTGCAGTGACGTGCAGTGGAAATTTTTCATAGTCAAGCAGTTGGGCGCCCTAAAGCCAATTTAGCATAAACAAAAATGGACTGTATAATAGAATATGGACAGTCACAAAAACATTTATTCCAAGCGGCTTTAAGCCTTAAAGAAGAAATCGGGAAAGATATAAATAAAATATTGGCACATATATTCGGAATACAAAAAATAAATAAATAAATAAAATATTACTAATAAAAAAAATGATAAATGAATATTATGTTAATTAAGACTAAGAAAAATTCAGGGGTATTTGAAATAAATAAATATTCTTTCGCCATTGCCATTTATTTGTATTCCAAATCTATGCGCCGTTCTTTAAGTAAAAACTCTTTAATCACATTATCAAAAAAATCGTTTTCTCTTCGCATTTGTATAAGAAGATCCTTTTCAACCGCAATTAAAGCAAGATCCGAAAGTCGTTCTTGGGATTGGCGATTTCTCAAAAATGTGTGAACGCGCTTTAGTGTTGAAAATGACATTTCCGCAGTTGCCACTGTGACTGGAATTGACGTTAATAATTTTGCTAAAATATGAACTTGCTTAAAACCGTTTGCGACATAAGGCCGTTTTTGAAAATAATCGAGAATTTTACTAGGATTCGCATTTTTAAACTCATCTGAAGAATAAATAACTTTTAGCTCATTTTTCAACTTTATTCTGTCGAAAAATTGACCGTGATATTCAATAAGTGAGTCAAAATTTTTATCGGGAAAATTTGACTTGAATTTAGAAAAATAATTCGGTTCAAGCAACTCTAAAAATGAAAGATCTTTAAACGAATGGAATCGATCTCGAATTTGCCCGAGAATAACATCTATAATCTCCCGAAATATCCGCCGTAAATTTTGTAAAGGATCTATCGCATTTCTACATTTCTTACGTGGTGGCTGATATTCTGCTGTAGCTGTCGAATAGAAATTATCAAACTTTTTAGAAAAGTCATTTTCAAGCCAATTTTCAAATTCAATAATTTTTTGGCTTGCATATGAAATGTTTACCACTTTGCTCTGAATAATATTAAATAATATATCAGTTTTCGAAAAAATTTCAGAAAAAATTAACAGATATAATTGAAAATCTGACTCTGCGAATTTTTGTAAGTATATATCGGAAAAAGTCAAGGAATCGCCATCCCAGTGTTGAGAACCATTCGAAATTGTCTCAAAAACTGTACAAATTTCATGCTTATGTTCAAATATAACGTTAATAATACGCGAATGATAATGCCAACGCGTTTTGGAAACCGATGGTAAACGACGATTTACTATTTTATATTTGCAAAAAGGTCCGACCTGTACGATTAGCGCTTACATCCAAAAATCCGATAAATCTTTCTTCAATCTCATTTGATATTGTATATCTAAAAATCATCGTTAATTGTTCCCGACCGCTAACATCTGGCGTTTCGTCGACCATTACAGCTACAAATGGAGCCTCCTTTATTTCCAAATTGATTTTATTTCGAACGACATTAGCTATAGCGGAAACAAGATCGTTTTGGATTCTATTAGACAAACCCGAAAACGCTGCATTTGCTTTTATAGAATCTATGTGGGACTCAATTATCGGATCGTACAAACTCAAGAAATTTACGGTTTCGATAAAATTACCACGATTATTTGAAGAAGAGTCTTCATTATTTCCGCGAAAAGGAAGCTCCTGTTTTGCCAAAAAAATTACAGTATCGATTAAACGTTTCAAAATATTACGATTACGCTCAACTTTTTCATTATGCAAACTAACAGATATTGCCACTTGGTTACTAAGCATAAACTCTATACGCTGAGAACCAAAATTATCTAATTTAATTAACGACTGAAGATGTTTTTCGGAACTTGAATGCTTTGCTGCTGAGCCCGTAAAATTATTCAAATCACTAAATCCAGCTTTATTCCAAACAGATTTTTCATTCGTGAACAAAAGACACGGCCAGCAAAATAACTTATTTAATTTACAGCTTCCCGTTAACCAAATGTACTTTTCATACGTTTCGATATGGAATTTTCGCGTAATATTTTTTAATTTAAACTCTAAACTAAGATCTGGCTTCGGTCTATCCGATTCTATAATTTCTCTTTTCTTGGCAAAGGAAAGAGTTGAAAATCCCGCTTTTAGTACGAAATCCGTCGCGCAGCAATACTCCGACATAATGCGAAAAGAAAACTTACCACTTTTATCACAAATCAAATCAATTAAATCACTACAAACGGTCAAAAAAACTTCAAATCACAATTTAATCAAAATCACCCGATTGCACTGATTTCCTCTTTTAAATTGCAACGGAAAATCCATTACATAACAAAAACAAAAGCTCTACTGGAAAAATCAAATTCCCATAAACATTCCCTGCATTGGCAACATTTCATTAACAAGCATCATTGGGCTTTATCCCACACACAAAAGCAGTCGCGCCAGTGCTTGACTTGTCTCATATAAATTTGCGAACAAAACAAAAAAAAATCGTTGCCCAATGTACTACCGAAATCCAAGATTCCCATTTTCTGGAATCAACATGTCTCTAGTATTTGGATGCACACATGGTACATGCATCTAAAGATCTAGGCACATTTTCCTATTCTAAGTTTGGTGTCTATGGTGTGCAAAATGTGGGAGGTTTGAATATTATCTAAAGTAATTGAACGAATGTTTTTTAACCAAAAGAAGGCGAAGATCAGAATTTGAATGTGTAAAGGAATATTTGAATGATAATATGTATTCTTCAGCTTAAAGAAAAACATTGACTGAAATGATGATATGTGTATTGGTGTAAGCAAAGTTTATTATTGAATTGCTTATTTCGGTAAGTCAAGCAGTTTGGAATTGCTTACTACGAGTGCACGTCACTGCTAGTTTGCATAGAAACAGACAGACAGAAGAACAGACGGACAAAGCTTAATCGACTCGAGAATAGAATAGTTTATATGGTCGAAGATGCTTCCTTCTGTTCGTTGCAAACTTCATGACAAAGTTAATATAACCTATCACATCCGTGAAGGGTATAAATAACGTTGGCGGTATTAATAATGCACGAGGAAGGGGTCGAAAGAGGGCAACAAGGAAAGGGATACTGATATACGTCGGTCTATGCAACGAAATAGTCGTGAAAAAAAACAGAAACATTTAAATAATATTAACAAGAACATTAATACAAAAATTAGCAGGACGACAATTCGGAGAAGACTGTAATGTTGAACATTCACGGACGGTCCAAATCCAAATTTTCCCTGGTCGAAGCCAAATTTTCCCTGTCAAATCCATAGTGTATTCGGAGAAATTTTGTCTTTGACCAGGGAAAATTTGGTTTTTGGACGTCCGTGAATGTGTAAGAAGAAGGAATAAAAACGTACGCCGCCCGGAAACAGCCGTATATCTCTTCAAAAAAAAAAAAAAACAGAAAGTTTGGTTGCAATTTGCGTTGGAGCACGAAAATACCTTAGCCGATCGAACTTTGGAGACAAATTTTGGAGAAAAAAGTACTGTAAATATTTTTACTTTTCCGATCGACAGCCAAAGAAAAAGTAAGTCGTGAGTATCCCCTCGCGACATTCACATTGAGGTAAAATCATAGTATGGGGGTGTATTACTTACAGCGGAAATGATCCAATTGTTCAGTGTCCAAAAAATATACGTGAATACTTCAACATTTGGAACGAAGTTGTACTTGTTGCGGGCAATTATTTGGTTGAACTTGAATTTATACAATACTACAACAGGAAAATGCACCAATGCATCCTGCAAAACGGATTCAACAGTTTTTATCGGATATTCAGCAAAAATTTTTGAAATGGCCTTAGCAAAGCCCTGATTTGAATATCATTGAGAATGTGTGGCATTTGATTAAATCAACAATTCCTCAAAAGATTGGCAAATCGCCAACCGAAGCAAAGGGAGGGAACACCGAGTATTAGGTAATGGCTCCAAGGAAGCTTTTATATTTAGATAAACAATGAGTTTTCACCTTTTCGCAGATTTTGTATCATCACGTGTAAATGGTCATAGTTTGTTATGACTGTGCGAATAATTTTTTTTATTTTTTTTTTTAGCTCTGTCATATTTTATTTTAATTTTACTTTTGTTAATTAATTATGAATGTCCCAAGGAACATGTAATGTGCAAGATGGTCACCAGGTGATGTTTATAGGGACGGAGCCTAAAGTTTGTCAAAGTGACCGTGGAGATCCGGCAATGTTAGAAGCGAATGCTCTACACCAAGCTGAGCGGCCGCACATACTTGTTCCAGCTCAATTTCGGGAGATGTGTGCGGGATTTTTGCCCGCTTGTTAGGCCAGCCAATAAACAGATACCATATATCATGTGCCTGGGGATATACAAAACAACATAGTATGAATCTGTGTCCCACTGACCTAGAAAACTAATCAAATATAAAAAAATGGCACTGGCAGTCAACCGGCTCATGCAACACGTTCCGGCCCAGATGGGTTGGACCTTTGGCCTCTCTACTCATGACATAAAAACTCAACAAATGAGGCCCCGTGGCCGGCAAAAATGTCGGGATCTCCGAACCCGGACAGAACATGAGGTGTTCACCTCATATCAGCACAAACTTAAAAGGGGGTGTGGGGGATCTTCCGAGAAGGAAAAGCCTCTTTGTTTTAATGAAATTGAAAGAAGAAACTCGGAATTATTCACAATGTTTTTAGAAAATTTTCGACGAAAAAATGAAACCTATTAACTTGATATTTCTATTTTCAATTGTTTCTTGGAATCACTTGCTCAACTGATGGATATGGGTAAAGAAAAAAAATAAACAAAAGCTCTCTACCTGTTAAACGAATTACTGTGTCCAACAGTTAAATGCACTGTTGAAGAAACAGTAGCTTCCTGCACTCTGAATTAATTTGAATTTGAAAATTCAAACATTGTTGTTAAATTTAGAAACAGCTGTCCAAGAGCGCGAGTAAAGCCAATATATTTTTTTTTTCATCGGCAAAACAAAAGTTAAATTAAAATACATACATACATACTAAAAGCGCTCGGTCAAATATATTTTTGTAAGTTCAACATCAAGGGAATTCAGTTTCAGATTTATGTCTCCTCACTGCTGGGGCGACGAACACGCGACCATAAGTTTTATGTTCCAAGAATAAAAGAATGTCAGGTGAAAAAGAGGGTTTATTGCCAAAAAGGAGTAAATATTCGTGAGAGTGTTTTCCTGTTATTCGTTGGCAAACAGAATGGTTTTTGATTTATTATACATAGAAAATTAACAAGAATCTACTTTATTTCTGAAAATAATAATTGATAATATAAAAAAAAATTATTCAAGTGCAGCCATCCAGGTTAACCTTTTAAATGTCATGTTCTGCCAATCAGAGTAGTCTGATTGACAAAGAATTATGAATATGGCCGCTTTAATATTAGATAGTAGTGACGAGAAAATATAAAATGTCGAAATTACGAATGAACTACCGTCGAAACTTCGCACCAATTGTAAAATTCACGACAAGCATACTTATAGTCGCATTTCGCTGGTACAATTGTACATATAAGCTATCGAGTTCAGATTAGCTGCCTCACTGGATCGTACAGGTTCAAGTTGTTGTTGTAATGCATGGAGATACTCTAATCTGCACAAGATAAATGTTCAAAAAAAACACACCTATTATCTTTAAAATTAAATCGTAATTTAATGGGAAGTATTGAAATTGGACATATCGCTTTTGAAGTGATGCAAATGATACAAAATCAAGCCAAGTTTCATTAAAATCAAGACCGCGGTAATTAATTCAGTGACTAAGTTAACCAAAAAAAAAACTGGTTGAATTTGGAACTAAAAACAAAATATACCAAATTGTCGAATTTGGAACTTCGGTTGTACTTGGTGCATTTGGAGTTGGCATCATTTCATTTCACAATACAATTCCAGCTATTCGAAATTGCGTTTGGTACGAGTTTCTACGAACAACATCAGTAGATATTGAAATTGTAGTGAAAAAGTAGAGAGAAAATAAAAAAAAACTCAAGAGCCCGGTGTTTTTTAATTACTTTTTTATTTTTAAGATAATACTCGTACTGGTTTTTGATACGATATAAGATAGCGATGCAGAAGTAACTTACCGATATTAAGATATCTTCTGTAATAAATTGGATGCTATAATTTTTCCTCCTTATTATCTCTGTTACATTTTCAGTTATTCCTTTTTTAAAGATTTTAAGACATTAACCATTCAAAAATAATTCCTCCATGTATACAGCGGTCCGTACCGAATGACCTACGCCAGATTTACTTGTAGGTAACATTCACATTTAAGTTGGAGCTAATAGAATAATAGAATAATCAGCTGATAGTCAATTATAAAAATAAAATTCAAAAGATACTTGATTTGGCTGCATCTGATAGTCTTATGTCTCTGACTTTAGCACTAAAAATAAAACTAACATCTTTTATTTATCAGCCTGTACACATGATCAATCCAATACAGATTATAACGACTTACTCGTATAATCAGCTTCAATTAAAATCTAATGAAAAAAGTGAAAGCACACACGTATGACCTATTTTCTTCACAACATTTTAGAGAAGTGTCCAAGGGCTAGAATGACCATAATACTTGCTGCAATTGCCTTTTGCTTGCTACTAACATGTCTCGATAAGAGAAAATTTACATATTGCTTCGGAAAAAAGTACTTCCTAGCTGCTACCATAACTTCTTATATGCTTTCTAAGGAAATTTCGTGACAAATTGTATGGTTCATGTTTGCACACATGGCATCGGGATTATATCATAATAATGCGGCAGAATTTTTAATAACTTGTAAATCCTGCAGAATTTATTATTTAGTTTGCACAACTAACGGACTTAAAATAATTACAGGGAATTGATTGCGATTAGAAATACACATAAAACATCTTGTTTTAATTGCAAACACGATTAGGATTGGATGGGCTAACACATATTTCACAATGGTCACGTGACGAATTCTACTACAAACATTCAAGGGCAAGATTCTTCATTATAGTGGTTAAGAAGTAATGGGCAATAATATAACTTATCGCTAATGAAAATCGAGGAAATGACTAGTGGAAGGAAGTTTTCTGAAATGGAGTAATTTTGGTATGAGTGTTTCGTAGTAAAAGTTTCTACTGCGAGCGACGCAACATAATAATACTGACATTAGAAACATAACCTTACAGATTACCGTAATATTAATAGTAATCAGTGAAAGGAACCATATTTTCATCGGGATGTCATTGAAGTCTCTTTCTCAACTCTTAAGAATGACCAATGCTCTGCACATCAGTGACGTATCTAGGATTTTGTTTCGGAGGGGGTCCACACATTCGTTACCAGAAATGTTAATATCCCATATATTCGGTTCGTGTCTTTCCGCCCTATTCAGTGTATAGTTTAACCTAACGTTACGCAGTCTTTTTGCCGCTTGTTTGAGATAGAATAAAGATTCACTTGTCCAAGTAGTACGGTCGACATTGTACGTACTCGTATATCGACTGGAGTTACCGGGCCAAAAAACCATTATTGAACTACAGGTAAAAAAAAATCGGGTAGAGTTGACTAACTAGTTGCCATTGGACGTGCAGATCTGCAGCTCTCCTCTTCCTTCCTGAGCTCTTTATGGATGCGGCATAGGATACGATACACGGCTTTCCAATTTCGATATGATCGAAACAAACACAACATTTTTCAGGATCATTACACCTCCCAGTTCTTTCTCAAGTTCACCATGTTTCTCCATAAATCTCTGAAGAGCACATGCTCCGAGTCTTCATCTACTCCTGGATATTTCGGACAATTCAGCGGGTCGTCAAACTTGAACCTGTTAAGGTATTATCTTCAGCTCCCATTTTCAGTAACAAACTTTGCCAGGTCGTGCTTCAGTTTCGTCCACAACTCGCGGAAATAGCGTGTATGTCTTTCAATCTTTTGACGATTCCTCCCACCGCTCCTGCCACTTTCTTAGAGAGTCGTTTCTTTCCCCTTTCTTTTATTGCGATTATTTCGTCGACGATGCGAGGTAGGTAGATCCTTTCTTTAGTGCAAAGCTTCCAGAATGAGTGGACTGCTCACAAAGGATGTTTATACTGGGTTCCTGGTGGCATCGGGATACTCTGTAATTGAACTGGCTGACGAACTAGCCCAGCCAGGACATCCTCGAACACCCCCTTCTCTGGCTCGGAGACCTTTCACGGGACATACCACATATATGTTGATCGATGAATTGTTACAAAAGGAAATTGCGTGGCACATATTGGGCCACTGGATAACGCTTCAATGATTGAAAATGCACTACGGACACCGGCCATTGGGATCTCTAAGGCAGATCTTCCTAACTGTTACAGCTAAACCAGAATAAGATCCGAGTTATCAATGGTGTTCTAATTGGACATTCTTATCTGAGAGGCCATCTTTAGACATAAGACATGGGCATGGTAGAGGAGAGTAGCTGTCTCTTCTGCGAAGGTGACGATGAACCGTCACTGGATATTCTCTGTTAATGTGTGGTAGGGTACGTCTTGGTGTTGGTTTCCCCCAACCAGAAGATATCACATCGACGCTACCTAAGTGTCACCATTCACTGTCAAACTCGAGCTCGAACCTGGTATAAATGTTCTCTGAATAGCTCAAGACACACACACACACTTCACATAAACGTGAAGAAAATCGGTTTACTTGTACCATGTTCCAGATCGAGTTCGATAGTGTATGGTGACACTGACTAACTTCATCGGTCTACCTTAGGTCCGCAGGCTTACTCCGTTTGTAAGAACTAAGGCTATAGCACCATATCCCATTTAGCCTCTTTGCTTGCTGACTTCACTTTCCCCCAAAAAATAAATAAATAAAAATAAATAACTGCTTTTTTCCTTTGCTGAAAAAAACTGCAACAGTTGATCCTAACCTTTGGAAAGATTGGAAAATTTTTGACTGAATGTGTGACGCCATAGACTAACTGACTCATTGAAAGTAGTACTTTTTAAGATTCTTGTGGGTACATCGTTAAATATTGTTGGATTTTTATTTAGAACCACACAATTTCGGGAGGGGTCCGGACCCCTTGGACCCCTCCCCTGGCTACGTCACTGCTGCACATCTTGGTCAGCAACCGATAACAACGTCGAAAAAGTGGAGAAAATGATTATGGACCATCACCCAATTATATTCCACGCTCGTCAGTAAAAGACGGCTCGGATGGGTGGTCTGCATCCGAAATCTATATACTATTGAAACATCAACAATGCATTCTAATGCAAAAGATGTTAACGCGTCCATACTCCTGGAGTGATCAAAGCAATTAACAAGAACCAATTGTCAGGCCAATCTTGTTTTTCTAGTGTTTTGGGGATGAAACGCGTGGCTACAAAGTTTGTTCTGAAATGTTTGTATGCGCTTTCTCACACTTCACCTACCTACGACAAGTCGGGATATGCTGTGGCTTATTATTACGCCCCGCACCACAGTGAGAAGACAACACAAACATTCATCGCCACGAACGTCGTCGTGGACCGGACTCGAACCCGAAACACCGGTAGTCAGATATAAGACCGATGCTTCTACGCAGTAAGCTACCGGTCGCCCAAGATGAAAACCAACAATACCAAGAAACGCGCTACCTTTGCGATTGTAGAAAGTAAGCCTTCAATAGGGCAGCGAATCTGAACATAAATTAAGAGCAAGTGAATCAATAATCCCCCGGAAACATGCTAGACACATTTGAACGTAAGGTTCTGCGCCGAATTTTCGGGGCCGTTTGCGATCGAGATGGATGGCGCATCCGGTGCAACCATGATTTGTATGAATTGTACGATGAGCTGGAAGTTTCGAAAATCGTCAAACTGCAACGACTTCAATGAGCAGGGCATGTACAACGAATAGACGATGATCGCACGCCAAAGAGAATAATGAACGCACGACGAGTCGACGGAGCGAGACTGCGAGGACGACCGAGATCTCGTTGGGAGAGCTCAGCTTATGTGGACGCCGCACAGCTACTGGGCTTTGAAGATTGGAGGACGCACTCACGTGACCGAGATAATTGGAGGACAACGATTCAGGCGGCCAAGGCCCGACGTCGGGCTGTCGCGCCACAACGACAACGATGAATCACTAATAAAAACAAAAGTCGTGATATTCGCTTTTGTTCCACTGGATTTCGGTCTGAGACTGAAAAGAACACCACGGCTCTGCGACGAGCGAACTTAAACAGATACCATACAGATACTTCGCCATCGTGGCGCGAATTGTGGACTCAGTATACATTTAGATGAAGGCGAAATAAGTTGACATTCAACCAATTGACTTTCAACTTTGATCCGATGGGATCCCATACATGACCTGAGTTAAAACCGGTCTGTCGTTTTGTATGAAAATGATCTGACCCGGTGAATCGAAAGCGGCTAATATGTCGTATACCTTCGGACTTCGGATTGAGGTATCAAAAAAAGGTTCAAAGAATTTCTATGTCAAAATGAGGTCACGAACAAAAAACATTTTTAAAGCGCTGGTCCAAAAATATGTTCTTCAAGAAGAAGGCTCTTGCCACCGTAAGGTGTAGTAAAGGTCATATGACGAGGCGCCGAAAAGGATTGCATTAGCAAAAATAAAAAATGAAATACAAGAAATTTGAAAACTGGTTTGGTGGTAGTCGTTAATGGTAATCAATTCTGCTACTCTTAGGGCAGTACAAGCATATCAAATACAATTTAAAATAATCTCTACAAAAGTATACCTTAATTTCAACTTTAATCAACTTAGCTAATCAACAGTCTAATTTACAGCCAGGATTGCTCCTATCCATCCTAAATCTTCTCACTTTATTACGACAATACTAATTACTTCTACTCGTATTATACACAGAGTCTCATCATGTAATTAATACAACAAATTTCCATATATTTTTCAGCCTACTGTTTTTCCTGCTTAATATCAGATCTACATCAACAATGTCACAGCAACGCAACTCATCTTTAGACTACGAAACCGATGAAGGATATGAGAAGAATCAACGACCCGGTAAGTATAAGTAGCGCCTTTGCATTTTTCCACTCAATTTACTACAATCTCAAACCAGACTATCATACACAACAGTTCCCTGCTTTAATCCTATTTGTCCTTTCGCACGCGTTTTATTCGTAGCAGTAACGCTAAAAGGTGGGTTCCAAGGAAAAAAGAACGGAAAACGGGAAATATAAAATGAAAGACACGTTTTCTGATTGGAAAGGTCAGCACTTTATACTATGACGTGAATGGGATAGTGTAAACGGAAATTGGTTTTATTGAAGAAATTAACTGGATAGATAACCATTTCATATACATCTTGGACAGCATGTTGACAGAACCCATTTATATATTACGAATATGAGTTGACAATTAGATCGGTTAGGGAGTGATTTAGGTGAGAATAAATAGGCTATTTATCAAAATGCAGTGGGTATTGTGAAAATAAATAAAAGCTCACCCCCATATTCAGGGAAACTACTCGTATAATGAATTGACTAGTCACCACAAGTTTCGTAAGATGATAGTTCTTACGATATTTTTAGCTTTATTTAAATAATGTCCGAACCAGATTGAATGCAAATGCAGCAGCAGCGGCAGTGGCAACGAAATGAAAAGTTAGAAAGTATGCATTTCCCTTAAGGGACCTCGATTGAACGCAGCGGAATCGGCGAATGCAGATCTGCCTATTGATGCTGCCGCTCCTGCTGCTTTCTGCGTTCAATCTGGTTTGGGCATAAGTTGGAAGCCCGCGACACGATTTTTAACATTAAGGGCCATAGATAAGTAATAATAAGAAATGATGTTCGCTTCGCCGAGCTGTGTGTGGCCCACATTGGGCGCCATTTAACATAGATTGATGGTACTAGCTAACGTTAAATATAATATAAAATATATAATATGAATTCACAAATTATCAATATCATTAGGGGTGTGGTTCTGTTCGTTTTAAGTGACTTCATGGCAATTGCTTCAGCAAAAACGTATTCCAAACTCTGCGTTCCTTTGTGTTTCTCCACTGAACTGAAGACTTCGAATGACTGTCGAAACACAATTTCGCTTGACGTAAGTGTACATAACTAAACCTGATGTGTCTCAAAATTTAAAGCAAAAGATAAACATTTTACCAAAACAAAACGCCACATCATATGAGGTAAGCCCTGGCCTCATTTAGATTAGAATTAACCGGTGATTAACGTGGAAACAATGCTCTTCTTGTGTTAAATTTCATTTGACAAATTGAGTTGGGAATACTCAGCTAAATACGTCCGCCAAAAAGAAAGTGGCTGTCGTTTGTTTTCTACCATAAATGAATGTCACTAACGATTTCCAGCTGTATGTGGCCCGACATACACGTATGACCGAAGGATAATCATGCAAGTTTGTCATGTCTGTAACAAACGCCAGTAGACCCCCGACAAAAGACAGTATGCGTTCTAAAGTCTAAACGACTACAGACTACTAATGTACTATCTGTAATGCACGTTCACAGAATCTCACTATAATGGGCCGCACCCTAGCAATTCTTCAGTGGCCAAGCCTCATCCTTTAGGAACAATGAAATTTTCTATTTTCGGTACGAAATGAATCATGTGAAAAACGTTAGGAAAATGGATGCGTAGGGATAGTGAAAAGTGTCTATTTATTTGAAACTACCGACTAGCAAGTGGATAATGATTGATTATGATGATGAGTTCACTATCAAATATCAAAAATATAAATGCTTAATTGAAAGTTCGTGATAGGAACCTATCGATTAAGAAGGCGCAACAAGGTACAGAGTTCATATTTTACCATTTGAATACTCGTATATTTGTAGCCGTGAGGTCTCGGTCGCCACTCTATGAAGCTTTTAGCTACAGATGAGGGGTTAATTTCCACGGCGTGTTAATAAAATAAAAGACTACCTGTGGGTGCTATTAGAAGTCCTACAGTATTCTAAACTTGTCAATAAAAGATGGCTACACCGATAGGAGGTGTATGCTAGAAACAGCGCCATCCGAAATTTATATGCTAACGAAACGTACACAAGGCATTGTGCAAGAGATGTTGACGCACCCATATCCCACTGGACGGGTTGAGGCAATTAGTATATTTGTAAATTTTTCTTGCATTACATTGTTACGCTGTTTATATCACCACCTGTTACAGACACTTACAGGACGTTAGACGCAAGGATTTTGGATATCGAAAATTACCGGAGCAGTCATTATTTAAATCCTGTTGCTCAAAAATCGAAATGCTTCATGTTGATCTGTAGATTTTCCTGTAGCGTACGTTCAAAGTTCCCTCTTGGAAAGTGGCCTACTGAATTGCACTACTACATTTAAATAAAAATAAATAACTGGCGCAACAGTCCAATTTGAACCACGGCCTCGAGATGAGTTAGCATCATCTCATTTTCTAGATCGTGACGGTTTTTTTTTGTGCAGAGGTATGTGATCAGCAACACGCTCAACCGAGTTATTTACCCCATAATGGGTACTCATTTAACAGCTGAGTGGGCTCATAGTCCGACACGTAAATCCCCGGAATCGAACCGGGGCCCAGTGCGTTGAATGCGAACGTGCTAACCATTGCGCCATCCGGACTACTACTACATTTGGTCCCCTATATTTCGATGAAAAAAGGCTATTTTACTTAACTTTTCTTCAATAGGCTGCACTACTACGATTCGCTTGCTATATTATAATAACGGTAAGCCATCTTAGCGTATCCTCATCAAAGGCTTTTGAAGCTAATTGTTAAGGATTAGAAGAGAGAAGAGAAGGAAAATCCACTGTAGACCGACTCGTAAACCAATTTCAAGCAGTATACGAATCTACGTTTTTCAGTGTGCAACTATTATTATGATATACATATAGTATACGCGCTATGTTCGTACACCTAAAAGGGGAAATTCACTCATTACATACAATTATGTAGTTTTAAGTATTAGGAAAAACGAACATAACGTAGTTATGCATCGTAAAAATAGTTTAACAATGATATAACGATTCGTACTGCCTATAGCGGAAATCGACTTTAAGGTGTGCCTAGAGTAGGTTATATACCTTTCATTCAAAACCAGCACAAGAGAGTACCATTAGTAACCTACTTATACAACCAAAATAAATTAATCCTATATTTTCGTACGAAAGGAGTTAGACTCATAATGAAACCGTTCTGTGTACATTTACAATATATTCCAACATGTTACACAGCGTCAACAAGTATAATTTTTAAATAGAATTCACCCCATATTATTCGAAGACAACTTTACTTCATGCATGCGTATTATATGTTTATGTACTAATGATACTCATGTATTTTACTATTGATACATGATAGCTCTATATTCGTTTTTGTAGCAAGCATTTGTTTTGTGTATTACTCAAGCAAACGGAAACAACTTTGCTAGACTTTTATTTCCAAACAACAGTTATCGATTAAACAATATCATAAAAATGTCGCATGCATACCATTTTCCTTTGATTTTTTTTTTGTGTTTTCGTAATAAAAAAAATATTCGTAAATTGCGAAGGATTTTCGCTCGTCTCCTGGCATACCCTATCCTACTGATTACCAATCATTCATATCCATAGTAATTCAAAACAAGTTACTCCGCGCCGTTTGCGACGTACTAAGCCTATAGGAACATTCCGGCAAACTGACAATGACTTAGGCACTAATTCAAAAAAGGATACACCCTTTCTTAGAAGTCTATACAAAATTCACAGTGTCCTTGCTTTTCAGATTTCCGAATTCGTAAGGCCCGTCAAGGAAGCGCGTCGGGCGTGGGGCGTGTGTATGTTTTTGTGTTGGAGAGCAGTTTTACCGACTTTAATGTAAGACAATTAGTATAATGGAATCCTGAAATCTGGCTAAGAAATCTAACTTTGACACGCACTCATGACCAAAAAGTGGAAAAAGTAAACTAAAGCGAATATGAAAGGAAATCCGGTTAGCTACCAGCCAAGACCCACCCTAAGATATATATGTATATATTCGGGCGATAATTTCGAAAGTCAAGGCAGATGCAGTTTATTGTCCAACGAAATCGGGTTAGGCAGGTCGCGATTTAATAGGGGCTAATCGATATTAATCACACGGTTTCGTTCAGACAATGATTTGCCTGTATCTCGGAAATCTTGCCCTATTAAAACTAATCATACTAATCATACTACCACTAAATCCTTTTCTCCTGTATTTTCAGATAGTCTTACGAATGTTTCAATAGGACTCTACATAAATAGAATATCTGGAGTAGATGAAAACAAAGAAGTACGTCTGCAAAATCTCTTTTGCGGGAATGTTATCCTGCATTTAAAATAATTTTGATTTGATCCTTTTTATTGCTAGGAAATTTCATTCGACGTATTTCTCCAAGTGATATGGGAAGATCATCGCATAAGACCACGAATTGATGAAAATCGTTCAACAGCAAAATACGTCGAATTAAAAATCGACGAGCGACATAAAATTTGGGTACCTGATTTATATATTAGACAACTTCGTGAAATGAAGGTTCTTAGTTTATTTGAAGAGATCTCTAGTCTACGTTTGTATAAAAATAGTACGGTTGCTCTTAGTATAGGGTGAGTATTCCTTGGGTCATTCTAATTTTTAAAATGCAAACTGAAAAACAATGATCGATATACGAATAATTTCGAAATTTGAAGACCAAAATCTCTCTTGTGAATATCTGAAGAATTGGGAAAGTATGAATTGAATGTTAATTTCAGTGCTACAATAATAATAAAATGTGATATGGATTTTGTACTATATCCACTGGATGTTCAAAGATGCCCAGTAGATTTTAGTAGCTGTAAGTATCTTTTTCAACAGAAACCCCTCGCCTATTTAGAATATAATATATGCTAACTTATTTTGACATTTTCCAGATAAGTATTCGAATAGGGACATTATGTTTCGATGGAAATCAAGGAATCCCATCACATATCCTAGTGATTTTGGTAACGGATTTTTCCGACTTCCTAAATACGTTGTGTCTTTTACAACAAAAGAAGAGCCTCACATCGTCAATTATAGAGATGGTAAATATTTAGTATTTTACATTTTTTGCCTATTCTAGAATATTGGTTGATTAAGAAAGAAAAACTGAAAGTACGCTTGTAGGATCTATGTCATTTACATATCAAATCAAACAATGTTTGAAATTTTTTATTCCAGCGGATCACGCCTCAGCTCGTCTAGAGATTACATTGTCGCGTGAAGTTAAAAGCTATCTACTTGAAAACTATCTACCGTCCACGTTATTTGTGTCAATGTCATGGGGTAGTTTTGTGGTTGTGCCCGAAGTAGTACCAGGACGGATGGTTCTTCTTGTGACCACGCTACTATCGTTGATTACGATGTTCGATACAGTTCGTAATAATTCTCCAGATGCACTTGAGTTAAAGTGCCTTGAGGTAAGATATACTCATATCATACACGTATGCATACATTGCTATATATTTACATGTTGTTATCAAAAGAGTAAATTGAGTTCAGGGGTGCGGTGTGCGGATGAATATCAATAGCTTTTTTGAAACCTGATTTCTGTTCTTTACCTATGTCATTATATGCAGGGTATTCCCTTTTAAGCTGTGCTCGATACTTTTTATTTGCTGCGGTTTCCAATTTCAAATTTTAATATTTATTCAGATTGCTGAATAGTGTATTGGCGTTACCTCGGAAAGTTACTACTATTTTCCCAGATCTGTTAAGATAAACGGCTTCAACCACGAATTAGAACAAATCAAAACTTTTGAATTCCTTGTTGGAGCCATTATCAAACACCTACTCGCTTTGCGCTTGTGGATAATTTTGCATCCTCGTGGTAATGATATAATCGTAGAATACAATTTTGAATGGTTTTTTGCACAAACCGCGCACAGTGGTTCAAAATCACAATCTAGCTTTACAAAATTCGAAAGTCGAGGTGATAAATTTGAGTAATTCATGTCATGATATACATTCTCCATCGTCTGATGAAATTAAAAATAGCCTCCACATTATTTTGCGTATTTGTCGTACCTATTAAAACAAACCGAAATATATGGGTGACCGTTAAATCCTGAGAATATGAAGACTATTTTATATCGCTATTTAAACTTAAACGTTAAATAGCGATATAAAAGATGAAATTAGATCGGGAATAGAGAAAATAATCATGAAAAATAAGCCGCCGATAGTGAACCGCCGCGACACAAACCTTATCCGAGAGTTAAAAGTGAAACCAGTGTACTTCCTAAAGGCAGATAAGGGGAACAATATATCTATAGTTATCCTGGACAAAGAAGTGTACGACGATGATGTGGCCAAAAAACTCGCGAACGGAAACTTCTTTAAATTAAGGAAAGATCCACTACCTGAGTCAATCAGGAGAGTGAATCAGGCCTTGAATGAAGCCAGCGTTGTGCTCGACCACATCACTCGACTCCGAATGCCCGTCATTGCCGCGTATCAGGTGTCAGCCCAAAATCCGTAAGGAAGGTGATGAGATGCGTGAAATAATCGCCGACTCAAATTCGCCTACATACAACATCGCGAACAACATTTTTTGTTCACCTTGAAACCGCACTTTTCTTTAGAGGCAAAGTTCAAATTCTGATTCAGCACCCCAAAAAAACCTAACCTTCGATTTTAACCCTTTAGCTGCTGCAAGCATTTCCAATATTTACGGAATAAATTTGTAGCATAAGAACAACTGTAATATTTGAACGTGGAAATAATGTAGAAATGATGACAATGCCGTGGGATCAACTTGTCATTCTCACTTCCGGTGACATTCTTCTATTTTTCAGTCATCCGCAAGTGAAAACGATTGATCCAAACGGCCAACGGTTGGCTAAAAATGCAATGAAATTAATTATTACATGGCAAGTTGAATTTGAACTCATACTCACCACAACTGTCAGGTCAGCTGCTTTGATCATCAGCTGTTGGCATGGCCCCGCCATCTAATTGTCAGTACCTAACACTAATCGTCGAAAATGCGTTCAATTCGGCACCTTCTTTTGGCGTTAATTGGTAATATGGAAACTGAGCACAGGGACGAAGTGGAAACGGACCGGAGGCATGGAATTTAGTCCAGTGCGAGCCCCCGAAGTATGCGGTTGGGAAATTAGTGCAGAGGAAAACAAAAGAATCGAAGGCAGCCGAAAAACAAAGAGCGACTCAAAGTCTACGGGTAAGTAGGAGGGGAAACCCTGCCCAAAGGTGCCACGTAACGAAAAGGGAAAAAAATAATCAAAAGAGTGCTAACCCTAAAATCGGGCCCACTCGTTTTAGGGCTCCGCTGGACGACGTTTTAAAGAGGTGGCTCTAACCTCCAACGAGGCCACGATCCTATTGTGCGGCGGAACAAAGAGCCCCTGGCGCGTCGTTTGCGGAGAAAGTCTCCGGTTGCGTTTAAAGAGGTGGCCCTAACCTCCAACGAGGCCACGACCCTATTGTGTGGCGGAACAACGAGCCCCTGGCCGCGTCGTTTGCGGAGAAATTCTCCGATCGCGTTTTCAAGAGGTGGCTCTAACCTCCAACGAGGCCACGATCCTATTGTGCGGCGGAACAAAGAGCCCCTGGCGCGTCGTTTGCGGAGAAAGTCTCCGGTTGCGTTTAAAGAGGTGGCCCTAACCTCCAACGAGGCCACGACCCTATTGTGTGGCGGAACAACGAGCCCCTGGCCGCGTCGTTTGCGGAGAAATTCTCCGATCGCGTTTTCAAGAGGTGGCTCTAACCTCCAACGAGGCCACGATCCTATTGTGCGGCGGAACAACGAGCCCCTGGCCGCGTCGTTTGCGGAGAAATTCTCCGATCGCGTTTTCAAGAGGTGGCTCTAACCTCCAACGAGGCCACGACCCTATTGTGTGGCGGAACAACGAGCCCCTGGCCGCGTCGTTTGCGGAGAAATTCTCCGATCGCGTTTTCAAGAGGTGGCTCTAACCTCCAACGAGGCCACGATCCTATTGTGCGGCGGAACAAAGAGCCCCTGGCGCGTCGTTTGCGGAGAAAGTCTCCGGTTGCGTTTAAAGAGGTGGCCCTAACCTCCAACGAGGCCACGACCCTATTGTGTGGCGGAACAACGAGCCCCTGGCCGCGTCGTTTGCGGAGAAATTCTCCGATCGCGTTTTCAAGAGGTGGCTCTAACCTCCAACGAGGCCACGATCCTATTGTGCGGCGGAACAAAGAGCCCCTGGCGCGTCGTTTGCGGAGAAAGTCTCCGGTTGCGTTTAAAGAGGTGGCTCTAACCTCCAACGAGGCCACGATCCTATTGCGTGGCGGAACAACGAGCCCCTGGCCGCGTCGTTTGCGGAGAAAGTCTCCGGTCTCGTTTTTAAGACTAAATTTAAGTAATTTGCTCAGTATGTGCGTAGTGGTAAGAGTACCTGAAAGCCAGGAACCCTGTTTATTTTAACTTACTATTGCCTTGCAGATCGTGGAATCCCGTAGCGGCCGCCACAGGATATTCCTTCAAGAAAAAAACAGAAAAAAAAGGAAAGGTAATTCTCATTACATATCTCTTAGAGTCTATGTTGTTGGGGTTTGTATGGTACCAGACCTGTAAGGGTGTCCCATCTTTCAGTGGCGCTACTAGTCCGTGGCAATTTTTTTGTAATATTTTGTTTGAATATCAAATTTATTGTAATACTTTTGAATTAGCTTCTATATGCAAAGCACGTATTCGTTAAGTCGTTTCCCTGAAAAGAAAAATATAACAAGTATGAAGTACTAAAAGAACCATGGGCCTTTCCTTCTTGCTACCTTCTCTTTAACATCGGCGTTGGCTGACACCCTTGGTGTCTAGGAATTTGCATTCGGGTCAGATCCGCGTAAAGTATGTTTTCGTTGCAGGCACGTGATTTTTTTGGTTTTTGAAATCCGAATACATGAGAACATGGAGAAAGGACCTCCCCCACATCTCCCGAACTCGAGTTGCCCACCAGCACGTGCCGCTGCTCCAAGTTCTCATCAACAGAACACCATGCTGTGGTGACAGATGCCCGGAATCGGACGTCTGGTCACGGAACAACGGCTACAATTGTTAAATCGGAATTTATTACAAAATGGCGCCCAACGTGGGGCCCGACTTTGTCCTGTCTTAGCTGCAGGATAATGTTTGGTGCTCGGCGCAGTGAGATCTACTGGTAAAAATACCAGACTTCAAATTTTTTTTGAGGTTTGACACTATGATGGTCTCATTGCACACACACTACCGCATATTTTCCTTGTTTCTACCCTATTTGATCTGGAGTGCCTTCTGCACATTATTTTCAGGTAGTGTGAATTATTAGCAACTCTTTGTGTTAAATTACCGGACGTCACAGGTTATTTCTTTCTTTGTCCGTCCCATGGATTTTCTTTCCATGCATGGAGTCCTTCTCCGACTTAAGCGAATTATTGGATTTAGCAGTAGCTGCAATTACCAGTCCTTTAGTTGCTGAAGAGTCCGCCCATGCCTTTATGTGAGAAGGATGTGACCTTTTTCTAAAGGAGTTTACTCCACCTCAATATGCCAGTTTTTATATTTGGAACAAGTTTATGTTCAGAGATGATTGTGGAATTGCAAAAACTAGTCAGATAGCGTGACAGTTCTTAGCCCATGATACTTGAAAGAATAAGTTCCAGTTCATTATCTTGGTATGAACTATTCTTAAATCTTTTATTAACATTTTTTTTGTCTTTCATGGTAGCATTCATTAGTTAATGAATGTACCGAAAGTACTTTTTATTTTTTTTGTCCCCGAATGCAAAACTATTAAATGAAACCGCTGATTAGCGTCAGTGGTTCGAGGTCAAAAAGAGAAGGAGGTTTTCATGTAAGGAAAGGCCCCATTAGAAATTTTCTTTTCGTTTCAAACTATATAAATTTATTGAATAACTAGGTAGTATTAAGCTCGTTATTATATACTTATAAAAATGTCGATGAACCAAGGTAACATGGTGATCCAACGTAGCAATGAAGATTTGGCTGATGTAGCGGGTGACGATCTGACGCGTTGCTCGTTATGTAGCGTCGACTTTGAGAAAACAGACTCAGCAGTACTAACTCAGTGCGCTCACGCTTTTCATAGCCAATGTTTAGATAATTGGCTCGCGGATAAGCCGACATGTCCGCTCTGTCAGCATACTATCAATCCGAGTAACTTGTATCATCTGAACCTTAACAAAGATGTGGATGATGCAGCAGGAGCTAGTGCTCGTACCATTCGGGGTGCAGTTCCGAAATCGAAACCAGTTACCCGGTCACAGACTAGAGAACAGGTTCTGACCTCGGTGGCCGCTCAGCCCCCTCAGCCAAGCGGTGATAAGACATCAGTCCCGCTTACCTCTACTACAGCAGAACAAATTAGTCCCGTTCTCGAGGATTTGAGATCGCAAATCAATGCCATGGTGGCGGAAGCATTAAGTCAACAATTGTCTCCCCTGTCAATAAGTAACCGGTCGAGGCTGTCACAGCTTCCGTCTTTACCAACGGATAGCCGATCAGAATCCGTCAACCGAATGACCACTAACGTGCAAGCAGCAGCACCGCAAATTCCGTGGTCTGTGGAACAGCCTCTACAGCCCCCGAGGAATCATTCTCGTTTGAATTCACAACCCTTACCTGCCAGAATACCAACTCGGGCTCCCGAGCCCATGCATCAGACTTTTTTAGTCAACCCTAGTGCTCCAGCTCGCCCGTATTCCAACTTACCTAACCAACGAGATTCCTTGCCTTATTCCGAAGCGAGTAATCACGATTTTCGACGTGCAGGTGCAAACACCTATCCGGACGATAGGATTAGTAAAGTTATTGCCGGCTGGAATATCCGCTTTAGTGGGGAAGATTATAATCTGCCAGTAGAAAAGTTCTTGTATCAGGTACGAACTATGGCATCGATCACGTTCAATGGAGATTTGGAATTGGTCACGAGGCATGTACATATTTTGTTGACAGGAAAAGCCGCTAATTGGTACTGGAGGTTTCTTCGAGGAGTAGGTCAGATGAGGTGGGAGGTTTTCTGCAAAGCCTTGCGAGTTCAATTCCAAGAGCGACTATCAGATTACGACCTACTGGAATTAATTCGTAATAGACAGCAAGGGCCAACCGAATCGTTTAACGCTTTCCATGAAAGTGTTATGGAGATAATGGATCGCCTGACTCGCAATCTTCCCGAGTGGGAATTAGTTGAAATCTTAAAGCGAAATTTACGCTTTGAGACTCGGCGAGATTTGCTGCACCATTCAATAGAAACCATCGATCAGCTTCGGGCTTTTGTATATCGTAACGAAAATTTAGAGGGCGAAGTTCGCACCCGAGCTGCTACTTCGAAATCGTTTGTAAATAAAAGATTTGTGTCTGAATTATCGGAAGAGGTAATGCCCGAAGGTATACTCATTCCAGAAGTAGAAGAGATCGCGGAAGTCAATTCAGCCGTCACATGCTGGAATTGCCGTAAAAAAGGACACCGTTTCGCTGAGTGTTTTGCGCCTAAAACTGTGTTCTGTTACGGTTGTGGCACACCCGAGGTGTATAAACCTACGTGTTCCAAGTGTACTACTGTTCAAAAAAACGGGAAGTCCCAACACCTGACCTCCCAGCACAAGAATTAAATTCATTCTCGAACCCTGTTGAGGCTTCCTCCGAGGCATCCCTGACTGTTACCACAACAGTACCCCCTGCTACCACCGTGACGTCTTCGCCCGTTACTATCTTGACTAGACCGCCAGACAACGCTTCGGCAATTGTTTCGGTTTCGCCAGAAAATGCATACCCGTTCCTTCATCACAGCCTTAAACCTTGGCATATTCGTTGGCGAGAATATCGAACATCTCGTGATCGAATTTTTGGAGCGAGACCTCATAATCCCCCACGTTCAAAACGCTCAACCATGCGTCTTCGTCTATTCTGGAAGACGGTAAAACAAAACCGACGGAATTACTGTTCTGCCATTTGCGCGGGTCGGCAGGAGTCGGATCTTCGACCATATGCAGAAGTAATGATTCTTGGTGAAAAGGTCTCTGGACTAATAGATACCGGAGCTACTCTTAGTTGCTTAGCAGGTGCCTTCGCTAAGAAATTCTTAGAAGAAAATAAATGTCCCTGGGAACGTTTTAACCTCAGCCTCACCACGGCGGATGGAACTCCCCATTTGGCAGTAGGAAGAGTGTCAACCAAAATTACTTTTCGAGGCCAAACCCTCCCCATGACATTTTTGATAATGCCGTCGCTCAAACAAAATCTTTATCTGGGAGTGGATTTTGTACGCCAATTTCGTCTCGCGCCGGACCTATTTGGTACCCCGCTACATTCTGTGTCACCTCACATTGAACAAATCGAGACCAACATTAATAAACATGCACTTAACGCTATGCAACAGGCGAGACTCGACGCAACTATTGCAATCTTTCCGTCTTTTTCCTTGGAGGGCTTAGGACGTACGACACTCTGTAAACACGTCATCGATGTCGGCGATAGCGCCCCGATTAAGCAGAGACACTTCGCGGTCTCTCCCGCCATCGAGAAGCTCCTCTATAAGGAAATCGACCGGATGCTTGCACTAGGTGTGATTGAGGAGTCGCAAAGTGCATGGTCTTCTCCCGTAACGTTAATTGTGAAGCCTGGAAAGGTCCGACTCTGCTTGGACGCTCGAAAGGTGAATGCCGTCACTGTAAAGGATGCTTATCCTTTACCTCTCATAGATGGTATCTTAAGTCGGCTGCCCAAAGCCAAATATATTACTAGCCTCGATTTAAAGGATGCCTTTTGGCAGATACCACTCGATGAGAGGTCTAAGGATAAGACTGCCTTTACAGTGCCCGGAAGGCCGTTGTATCAGTTCGTGACGATGCCGTTCGGACTGTGCAACGCGCCTCAGTCCATGCAGAGGTTGATGGATCGAGTGATACCCTGTCACCTACGCCATCAAGTTTTCGTCTATCTGGACGACCTATTGATAGTCACTGAAACCTTTGACGAACACATTACTGTCCTTCAGGAAGTCGCTCTTAGCTTAAAAAAGGCCGGACTCACTCTCAATATAGAGAAGTCAAAATTCCTAATGAAGGAAGTTCGGTATTTAGGCCACATCGTAGGGAATGGAACGATTAGCACGGACCCTGATAAGACACAGGGCATTGCAGAATTTCCTCAGCCAAAGTCAGTGAAGCAGTTGCGACGATTTTTGGGTTTATGCGGCTGGTATCGCCGATTTGTGAAAGATTATGCATCAGTGTCGGCACCCCTGACAGACATGCTGCGCGGAGGACGTGGTTTCTCTTGGACGGAGAAGGGTCTTGAGGCATTTAATGCACTAAAGACGAGCCTAACAACCGCTCCTGTACTTCACAGTCCCAATTTTCAAAAACCTTTTGGAATACATTGTGACGCCTGCCAATCTGGTATAGGCGCCGTCCTGGTCCAACTAGCGGACGATGGAAGTGAAGTACCCATCGCATTTATGTCCAAGAAGCTCAACTCCGCCCAGAGAAACTATACTGTCTCCGAGCAGGAATGTCTGGCAGCGGTGACCGCACTGAAAAAGTTTCGAGCTTATGTCGAAGGACACGAGTTCGAAATAGTTACCGACCACGCATCGCTTAAGTGGCTCATGTCGCTGCCTGATCTGCACGGACGATTGGCTAGGTGGGCGCTAAAGTTACAAGGTTTTACATTTTCTATTAAACACCGGAAAGGCTCCCAACATGTCGTTCCTGACACTTTATCGCGTGTATACGCAGCCGATTGTTTAGAGTCGATAGAAATCGCGGAAGCAGATTTGGAAGTGGACCTGAATTCACCTCATTTTAAATCCGAATCCTACACTAATTTGATAACAAACATTATCGAAAATCAATCGCGACTACCAGACTTAAGAGTGGTTGACGACTTCGTGTATAGGCGCTCGGAGTATGCGACCGGGGATGAAACGCAGGAGGAGAATTCCTGGAAATTGTGGATCCCCTCAGAGTTAACGTCATCATTGATAGCACGCGCGCATGACAATCCACTATGCGCTCATGGCGGCTTTGGAAAGACATTAAAACGCCTAAAAACGTTCTACTATTGGCCTAAAATGTCCATCGAAGTCAAGAATTACGTGAATGCGTGCAGCATATGCAAGGAGACTAAGGCTCCGAATAGAGTTCTTAGACCTCCAATGGGGAATCTTGTAATCCCCGATCGCATATTCCAGCGCCTTTATATTGATTTCCTTGGCCCATACCCTCGCTCCCGTGGCGGAAACATTGGAGCTATCGTCATCTTGGATCAGTTGTCCAAATTCGTTTTTATTGAGCCCGTGCGAAAACTTAACGCTAATTTATTGGTGGCTTTCTTAGAGAAGAATGTGTTCCATATCTTCGGCGTCCCTGAAAGCATACTGTCAGATAACGGCGTTCAGTTTAAGTCGACACTTTTCAAGGACCTCTTGTCACAATATGGGATTAAACACCAATTTACAGCCCTATACTCGCCTCAGGCAAATGCCTCGGAGCGAGTGAACCGTTCTATAGTAGCGGCCATACGCTCGTATGTCGAACCGAACCAATTGGATTGGGATGCAAAGCTTTCCGCAATTGGAAGTGCCCTTCGGTCTGGTTACCATTCTTCCACTGGGGTTTCTCCCTATTTCTCAGTTTTTGGACAAAACATGATTCAGCACGGTACCACTTATACTCTGCTCCGCAATCTAAAGATGCTGGACGAACCTACGGCTCATGTAACACCCGACATTAAACTGGCTCTAATACGCTCTAACATACAACAGAAAATTCAAGAGTCCTACAACACTAACCAACGGACCTATAATTTGCGATCCCAGCCAGTAGAATATAAACCAGGGGACATTGTGTTTCGACGAAATTTTGCGCAAAGCGACTTCACGAAACACTACAATGTAAAATTAGATCGAAAGTTTCTTCCAGCCCAGGTTACGAAAAAGATAGGAACTGCCTGCTACTTGCTATCTGATTTGAAGGGAAAATCATTGGGTAAATTCCATGCAAAAGATCTAAGACGTTAATCTTCAGGCTCTTGTACCTCATCTACCTTCGTTACAATAACCTGCCCTGTAATATTTGAACGTGGAAATAATGTAGAAATGATGACAATGCCGTGGGATCAACTTGTCATTCTCACTTCCGGTGACATTCTTCTATTTTTCAGTCATCCGCAAGTGAAAACGATTGATCCAAACGGCCAACGGTTGGCTAAAAATGCAATGAAATTAATTATTACATGGCAAGTTGAATTTGAACTCATACTCACCACAACTGTCAGGTCAGCTGCTTTGATCATCAGCTGTTGGCATGGCCCCGCCATCTAATTGTCAGTACCTAACACTAATCGTCGAAAATGCGTTCAATTCGGCACCTTCTTTTGGCGTTAATTGGTAATATGGAAACTGAGCACAGGGACGAAGTGGAAACGGACCGGAGGCATGGAATTTAGTCCAGTGCGAGCCCCCGAAGTATGCGGTTGGGAAATTAGTGCAGAGGAAAACAAAAGAATCGAAGGCAGCCGAAAAACAAAGAGCGACTCAAAGTCTACGGGTAAGTAGGAGGGGAAACCCTGCCCAAAGGTGCCACGTAACGAAAAGGGAAAAAAATAATCAAAAGAGTGCTAACCCTAAAATCGGGCCCACTCGTTTTAGGGCTCCGCTGGACGACGTTTTAAAGAGGTGGCTCTAACCTCCAACGAGGCCACGATCCTATTGTGCGGCGGAACAAAGAGCCCCTGGCGCGTCGTTTGCGGAGAAAGTCTCCGGTTGCGTTTAAAGAGGTGGCCCTAACCTCCAACGAGGCCACGACCCTATTGTGTGGCGGAACAACGAGCCCCTGGCCGCGTCGTTTGCGGAGAAATTCTCCGATCGCGTTTTCAAGAGGTGGCTCTAACCTCCAACGAGGCCACGATCCTATTGTGCGGCGGAACAAAGAGCCCCTGGCGCGTCGTTTGCGGAGAAAGTCTCCGGTTGCGTTTAAAGAGGTGGCCCTAACCTCCAACGAGGCCACGACCCTATTGTGTGGCGGAACAACGAGCCCCTGGCCGCGTCGTTTGCGGAGAAATTCTCCGATCGCGTTTTCAAGAGGTGGCTCTAACCTCCAACGAGGCCACGATCCTATTGTGCGGCGGAACAACGAGCCCCTGGCCGCGTCGTTTGCGGAGAAATTCTCCGATCGCGTTTTCAAGAGGTGGCTCTAACCTCCAACGAGGCCACGACCCTATTGTGTGGCGGAACAACGAGCCCCTGGCCGCGTCGTTTGCGGAGAAATTCTCCGATCGCGTTTTCAAGAGGTGGCTCTAACCTCCAACGAGGCCACGATCCTATTGTGCGGCGGAACAAAGAGCCCCTGGCGCGTCGTTTGCGGAGAAAGTCTCCGGTTGCGTTTAAAGAGGTGGCCCTAACCTCCAACGAGGCCACGACCCTATTGTGTGGCGGAACAACGAGCCCCTGGCCGCGTCGTTTGCAGAGAAATTCTCCGATCGCGTTTTCAAGAGGTGGCTCTAACCTCCAACGAGGCCACGATCCTATTGTGCGGCGGAACAAAGAGCCCCTGGCCGCGTCGTTTGCGGAGAAATTCTCCGATCGCGTTTTCAAGAGGTGGCTCTAACCTCCAACGAGGCCACGATCCTATTGTGCGGCGGAACAAAGAGCCCCTGGCGCGTCGTTTGCGGAGAAAGTCTCCGGTTGCGTTTAAAGAGGTGGCTCTAACCTCCAACGAGGCCACGATCCTATTGCGTGGCGGAACAACGAGCCCCTGGCCGCGTCGTTTGCGGAGAAAGTCTCCGGTCTCGTTTTTAAGACTAAATTTAAGTAATTTGCTCAGTATGTGCGTAGTGGTAAGAGTACCTGAAAGCCAGGAACCCTGTTTATTTTAACTTACTATTGCCTTGCAGATCGTGGAATCCCGTAGCGGCCGCCACAGGATATTCCTTCAAGAAAAAAACAGAAAAAAAAGGAAAGGTAATTCTCATTACATATCTCTTAGAGTCTATGTTGTTGGGGTTTGTATGGTACCAGACCTGTAAGGGTGTCCCATCTTTCAGTGGCGCTACTAGTCCGTGGCAATTTTTTTGTAATATTTTGTTTGAATATCAAATTTATTGTAATACTTTTGAATTAGCTTCTATATGCAAAGCACGTATTCGTTAAGTCGTTTCCCTGAAAAGAAAAATATAACAAGTATGAAGTACTAAAAGAACCATGGGCCTTTCCTTCTTGCTACCTTCTCTTTAACATCGGCGTTGGCTGACACCCTTGGTGTCTAGGAATTTGCATTCGGGTCAGATCCGCGTAAAGTATGTTTTCGTTGCAGGCACGTGATTTTTTTGGTTTTTGAAATCCGAATACATGAGAACATGGAG
Organism: Chloromyia formosa; assembly: GCA_964017055.1. Classification (NCBI taxonomy): domain Eukaryota; kingdom Metazoa; phylum Arthropoda; class Insecta; order Diptera; family Stratiomyidae; genus Chloromyia; species Chloromyia formosa. Next base: position 10,905,254 of record OZ024818.1, on the reverse strand, counting down.
AAAGGACCTCCCCCACATCTCCCGAACTCGAGTTGCCCACCAGCACGTGCCGCTGCTCCAAGTTCTCATCAACAGAACACCATGCTGTGGTGACAGATGCCCGGAATCGGACGTCTGGTCACGGAACAACGGCTACAATTGTTAAATCGGAATTTATTACACAACGTATTCGCTGCGACTAACATGACGTTTATTTGAGTAGTTTTCAAGTCATGGCGTTTCTAATAATGCGAGATAAGCCATTTTAAAAGAGACTTTATCTTTATGCAGTATTTTCAGGGCACCCTATGTAAATGTTCAGATCGAAAAAAGTGACTAAACAACACAATATTTAGAAAGTAAAACATCCAATTTTCGATTTACAAAGCTATACCTATTAAAATATTTCTCTTAATTTTATGGAATACATTTTCGACACTACAACAAAGTATTGGCTCAGATTGAGTATTTTTTAGTCCTCTAAAATGCGCACTTTTGCAGTTTCATTTAATTTGAGTTGGTGCTCGACTTTCCAACATACAAAAACCTTTTTTTCTACATTCGAACGGCTGTAACTGCGAGAAAAATTAAATTATAAAATTTTTGAAACAGGACACGTATATTACGTATGCCAAAATTCGATGGAGTAGGCCGGGGGCTCAGTGCGATGGGGCGCTGAGGAAACAAAGTCTTATTACCTTTTACTTGGAATTGCATGTGGATTGTTTGGCGGCGAGTTTATACAATACTTACGGGTCAATCTGTATACCCTATATTCCTTAGATCTAAGGTATAATATTTTTGGTCAATTTTCGTGATCTACGACCTCAAAATTTGGTCATTTGCAAAGAAATACTAGTACTACTAATCTTTTTTTTTTTTTTTGGTCAGCTATTTTGCGATTCTGGGCCACTGTGTCAACGCGACGTTGAAAGCTTCTTACGTTAAAGGCTGGATGTTGAATCGTTGAATGAGAAAATCCAGCTCTCTAATTCCAAATGATTTTGTCGTCGTTTTTCGACATTTGCATCTGGCCACCCTAGATTTGAACTTTTCTTTTATTGTACTTATACATTAATCGAACTATGCCAATATATTTCATTTTAGTTATTTATTAAATACTCCAATAGATCAGACTCAACTGTTATCACTTCAATTTTTTTCTTCTTATATCACCACTACTAAACATTTTTTTCATTCAACATTCTTCAACCATCATGCAATAACAACCAACAATTGTACAACTTGTTTTTCCTCGCGTTGTCTTTTTTCTTCTGTGTCGTTCTAGGTGTGGCTAATATCCTGTACGATATTTGTATTTCTAGCGCTAATGGAATACTTCATTGTACTTTTTGGTATTCGCTACGACAAACACTGGCGCAGTGCAAAACGCAGGATATCCACGTTATCATCACCGCCGACAATCAATCTTGCAGCGAGCGGAATGAGTTCGGAAACACCAACGGTAAGAAGGACTATAGATGTAAGAGCCCTTTCTTTTTTTCTTTCTTTTTTGTTACACTATGAACTTGACTTTCCTTGTAGTCCGTATCGGTATATACAGTAATCAACTTTTCAAGTGACCCAACCGCTATGAATTCATTTTTTACTGACAATTGCTTTGTCCATATGAGGTGATCCACGCAGTCCTCAAAACTAAATTCTATTGGGCACGTATGGGATAAGGTGACGAGACAGTTTAGAGCCCACGAAGTTGACTTCAGCAGTGTTACTTTCATGAACTAGTGAAGGTGATTATGAAATAATGTTTCCTTATTTTATTCAGTCAACTTATCTTCATTCACAAGATTTCTACATATGTCAGCAATAAATGAGTTAAGCCAAATATTAGGACAAAAAAATTTAGCCATATTTATTGCTTAGATCCTCAATTGTTCATTGGGCCTAAAAATGGGATGAACTCTCTTCCGAATTGTATCAATAACGTTGCTAAAGACGTTATCAGGCATGTTATCCAATTCTTCGATAATGTCCTCCTGTAGCTCTTGAAAGTTACTGAAGACAACTTCCTGAGCTCTAATCTACTTCTATCTCTCATCACACACTTGCTTTATGAGATTTAAGTCCGAGGACTGCGTAGTTCACCCCATACGAACATACTAAAATAATATAATATATTTAATAATACAGTAAAAAGTGGAGTCATGACACTTCAAGTTTATTAGTACAGTAATGCACATATTCTATAAATAATTACCGGCGTGGAATCTTAAATGAAATTTTCTTATATCAGATTGATGTCGGGTTAGAGGAGCCAAGTACATTGCGTCTTTTCTGTGAATATGATAACATAAGTAAGGTAAAATTTGGAGAACAGAGTTCCAGCGATGGTTCTAGAAGTTCAGTCGCTAGTTCCTAGCAATTTTCCTGTAAACTTGACTAGAAATCCTCTCCTAGTACACCTCTTATTTCAATAAATATTGCTAGAAATCGGAAGTATGTATACATATAATAACAAAGTAATTCTCGAGTGGGAAAGTGTAAAAAAGTACATGCCATTTAGCCTATGACCTTCTGCCCTACCCGTAGAGACATTCACTGAAGACCTTGATAATATAATTGATATTAGATATTTCCTGACAGGTGACGGTTGTACAAACACAACGAAGAAATGGCGTTGAACATGGTGCACGTGTCTTCAATTTCAACAGAGTCAATCCAGAGAGTTCACTGAAAGCTATACAGAACGATCCCAAACAGGATTCGAATCGCCTTCAAGTGCCTTCACTGCAATCACCAGACGATTCTGGAGATGAACGAACGCCGACGTCATCGATGCATCGGAAAAGGTTTGAACATAATATACTTTACATTCTATAAGTGTCACCACACACTGTCGAACTCGAACACGAACCTGGTACAAATGTCCTCTGAATAGCTCAAGACACATACACACACACTTCACATAACCGTGAAGAAAACCACTTGTACCATGTTTGAGATCGAGTTCGACAGCGTATGGTGACACTAAGACTCCAGCGAGCCATTTGTTCCGAATTCATTCAGAATTTGGAATAAGAAGGATCAAAATTCTCTTATCGTTTCCTTTACAGATTTCGCAACGTTGCGGAATATGCCTTACTTTATGCCGGATCACAACGTGGTAAACTCGATCAAATATCACTGATCGTTTTCCCATTAACATTTCTTATATTTGCTGTTGTTTATTGGGTTTTATATTTAAGTGAATCACGTAAGAATATATGATATAATGCATCCAAATGTTTATATGAACTAATTGTTTTTATCAATTTACTGTAAGTAGTTTCCAAAATGACTTTGAAAAATTCTCATTAACGAACCAAAATGTGTCTTCTGCTATTTTTTTTTTTATTAAAACATTAAAATAAAGTAACAATATTAAGTAATAAAGTAAAGTATTGTATTATAAAAAAATTTAGTTTAAGGTCGAATCAAAATGTATTTAAATTCGAATTCGAAGTGTCCTTTCTTATTTGACTGACTCAAAGATGAACGAATTAGAGATATTGGTATGTCTATCCTTCGGAAGCAAAACGTTCATGGATTTGTAAGGTTTTGAGAAAGATAAACAATTCTTCATTTTGATGAAATATGTGAAATTATTTAAAAAAGAACTTACGAAAATTTCTATTTTTAGAATCCGTAAGAAAAAGAGCCAGGTCAATTTTTTAAAGTAAATATTAGCCGTGTTTCATTGTAACCAGAACAAAGTAGCAGCAAAAAAAATATGATATGACATTGGTGGTTTTAGAAATGAAAAAAAATTAGTATTATACATAACGTACGTTCAGCGAAGAAAACCTTCGCTAAACACTTCACCAACGACTCGCCGGTAGTAGCTACCCTGCATGCCAACCGAATCTCCAGTAAATATCCAGCGAGTCACTTTGACGAAGAAAACCTTCGCTAAAACCTTCACTAAAGGCTCGCAGGTAATAACTCTATAGTTCGAAATTTACTTTTGCGGCGACACTTTTTTTCCGGGTCACTGGTGAGTCGAGAAACCTTCGCTTCAGCGAATATATAGACTGGTTATACCTATATATCCGCTCAGGGTGACTCGCTGGTGATTCGAAAAAGAACATTCGCATCGAATGAAAATTTCGAACGACAAAGGTATTACCGGCGAGTCGTTAGTGAATTCGGTAGCGATGGTTTTGCTCGCCAAAGTGACTTGCTGGTAATTCACTGGCGGTTCGTTTGCTATACTGGGATGTTATAAGCCGTGTTTTTTTGCTCACTGGGACAACTGTATGCCTTACACTAACAACATTGTCCGCGATAATTCTCAATAAACAGCTGGTGTAACAAATTTGGGAACGTTTCTAGTTCACCGGGGAACGCATATTGTTTCGCGTCTTTGACTTATAGTAGGCTTTAAATTTTGCACTCGCCTTGCGTGGGCTCCGTGACTTTAACGGTCCCAGCATACCATGCGAACCGCAAATGAGTCACTTTGGCAAGCAAACCCTTCGCAAGTGAATTCACTAACGACTCGCCGGTAATAACTCTGTCGTTCCAAATTTACATTCGCGAGCAGTCTTATTTTTCAGATCACTGACGAGTCATTGGTGAAAGTTTTAGAGAAGGTTCTCCTCGCATATCTTCGCTCTTAGCGAGGGTTTAGCAAAGAAAATTTATTTAAAAAGAACACAAAACAATATTATAATAAAAACCTTCGCTTACATTGGTTTTAGTGGCTCTTTAGCGAGTCGCATACCCTAGTGGCTCTTTAGCGAGTCGCATACCCTCGCTAAAATAAAGACCCAATGTTGATTCGCTTTTTTCACTTTAAGGGATTATAAAGGTTCGCTATCATTCACTTCTTGGTGCCTTGACCCCTCCAGGAGCATGGCGCGTCAACATCTCTTGCATTTCTATGCCTTGTTGACATTTCGACAGAATATCTATTTTTCGGACGTGCAGTTACTAGCATGCACCTCCTGCCCGCGCGGTTTTTATACTGACAAGCTCGGAGCTCAGTGGGGGTTCAATTAGTACCCATAGACAGTTTTTGTTCGCGCCGAGGATCGAACCTCCATTCCCTCGATCGCAGAACGGTGATCAAACGAACGCGGCCACCGAGCGCGTCAGTTAGGTCGGTCGTACAGTTACATATTCCCTATGAATAAAATGTTGATTTTGTGCCTGAAATTTGAGTTAAGATTTGAAGGCTAACTAACCCAAGACACACCCTGAACCAAAGTATTACTCCAGTTTTCCCTCAATTTTCCTTTCGGTATTCTGTTCTGTATCCTTTTTCACTGCTTATTTTTTGTTCTGGTACAAAGAAACGTGGCAATAATATGGAATTAGCAAAGATACCAACGCCACCTTGATCCGACGAAATACCATATCTCCCTGAATCGAAGACCAGTCAGTCGTTTTGTGGAGAAACGAAGGCGCCTTATATTTATCTATCGTTTTCGTTACTATGTGGTCCACCGTGTGAACATTCATGTGTGAACACGAAAATTTATATCGAGACTGTTCAAAACGGGATATTGTTTCGCAGCACTGTTGCGTAGTCTCGCAATAATAGTGATCGACAATCTCGGTGTGTACAAGGGCTAGGCCCATTATTCAGGGACGTTCTGGTTATAAAGAAACACAGCTGTTGACATGAACGATTTCATATCAAACGGAACCCTAAGGGTATTTGTTTTATTGTATTATATATCCTCTAAAAATTTGTAAAAAGTAGCAATGTATGCCATGAAAATATAAATAATAAAATCCCCAAACAACATCATTTCAGTCTCGATTGATACTTTGTAAATACCAACACTCAATAAAACCATTCTATGCTTAATCATCAATCGCCACTACATGCCTTGCCTTCGAAATAAACCGAAAGTGACTAAACTAAATCAAAGTGCAATTCAATATTATTTTTTACACTTGAATTTTATTCAATAAATTTAAAATATATATCTATATATAAAGTTGCGATTATCTGTAAGTTTTATCTTTTCATCTGTAAATATACTGAATTGAAATAAAAATATATGCATTTATTTTTAATAATAGAAAAAAAAGGAAATATTTCGTTTATTTTTCACACACACATATCGTCTAGGTATGGGTTTCTAATTTTCATGAATTTTTCAGAAGAAATTTAATACAAATGTATCATTTCAGTTGTCCATATATCCTAGATATGTCTGTAGTCTGGCGCAGCCTAGTATGTATACGATTCAATGAATTTTACACATTTCTAAATATCTACCTACAATGTTGTTGTTGTTGTTGTTGTTGTACATAAATCTTTTGGCTTGAAGGAAATTGTCTGAGTTAGTATGTTTATAACATAAAAAAAAATATTGCGATTGAAAGGGCGAAAGAAAAGAAAAAAAATTCACACTAAAGTGTAAATCGAGAAGTACAAATGGCCGCTATAATCAGTTGCTATCATCATAAGCATTTACATGCATCGTTAGGAATGCAGATTAAAAGAAGCTGCAAATGTTGCATGGATGGATTCACAATCTGTTGAAGTGTTGAAGATGTCAATGCACTCGTTCAAATGCCGTAGATATCGTGGCCTATTTTCCAGCCCAATAGCAAATTTTACCATTCTCAAATGCTAAATTTATACGTGGTTGTGGCAGAAGCTTTCCAATTTTTATCACTTCGACGTTTTCATCATCAAAATACTGCAAGAATATATTCAAATATATCTCAATGAATGTGCAAAGACATTGATTTTGTATGCGATACAATATTACGTCATCGAAAACTATGTAACTAAAACTTACCAAACACTGTTTGACGAACCTCAAAAATTTGTTATTCATCTCAGCATTAATGGATGGCAGCTTTTCCAAACTGCAATACAATCAAAAGAAATCATTTTTATTGTCCCTTCACAGATATGTACCACACACTTACTTCTCTTCCGAACATAAATTCCTAACAATATATTCACATATCCTCGTATTACAATCTACATCAAAAAGCGGAATGCCAAAATTGACATCAAGCAATGTCCACTCCTCGCCGTAGTATTCATGCTTTGGCGATTCGCACACTGTATCTTCATCTTCATTGGCCGAACCAATTTCCAAGGGAATTTCCACAGAAGCTTGAGAAACCAGTTCCTTCGTTTCCCTTTCATCGTCTTTCTCTGTCGTGCCTTGATCCAGTTGGGCCAATTCGGATGCCAGAAGTTCGTTGCAATCGTCACTTCGAAATATATTGGACGGGGACGAGCTCTGCGGTGTCACTGCAAAATAATCTTCATCCGGAGTTTTTAGATGATCGGCCTTCGTTTTGACCACATTGAAATTGGAAACCTCTGAAGCATTCATGTCTATGGCTGTTGATGGATTTGTTGTTGACGGCGACTCAATTACATATGGTTTAGCTGTATTGTTATTATCCATCAGCACCATTCCAGGTGCACTTTTCTTTCGTTTTGATTGAGGTCGTTGCAGGCAAACGTCCGGCTCGTAATTATCACACCCAATGTCGGGCACACCGCTCTTAACAAAGGTTATATAACCACACGTTTCAGTCAAATTCAAATGCTCTCGAAGTTTTTCCACGGCCTTATGATTTGCCCATTTACTTTTCGTTGAATCGTTCGTATCGAACGGGAATGCTGCGTAACAAACTTCGCCAGATTGACGAATGCCGTAGCCTTGTACGAGAACACATCCATTTTTCAATTGGTCGTTGAGCGATCGGAAATTCTCCGAACAAATGACATACGAGTCCGTATGCATTAGTGTCACAAGCAATTTACCGTAGCCTAGAAATAGACGAGGCAATGTTCGCAAAACAGTACCTTTGGCAAGCAATAAAGCAGGTAACCCGTATCCTGATATGTGATAGTAGAACATTTTCGACCAAATATGCGAGTTGTCCGCGCTTCTATAAAATTGACCGAAAAATGGAATGCTGAAGGTGTGTGTCAGGAGACTGGTTATCGGTGATGCTGATATGATAAATCTGTGTGGTAGAAGAGACGTTTGCGTAGACATGTATGACACACAATAAAGAGAGCTTTCTTTTTCAAAAATACTTACTTGTACTTTTTCTCTAGGAGCCGATCTCTGGTTTTGCAGTCCAAACTTTCCAAACATTCCAATCGCAATAAATCTAAACCCGCTGGCAAAATATTTCTTAAAGCAATAATGGTCGAGCGCAATATAATCTGAAATTCAAACACCGTTTAATCTAGTCGCCGAAAAATTTAAAGTCAAACAAATTTACCGCATGGGCAAAATACCGGCTAACTTCTCCTTCGCCTTCGGCATCCAGCAACGACACTTTCTCCAATTCCGCAAGGAATGCATCTATACTCTCATCACACAATTTTCCAACTTCGAACATTGTCACTGCATGATTTTTCAAACCCGGCGACAAATTGCCCATCATAAGAAAAGCTGTCAATGTCGAATCGAATAAAAATCCCACTCTCTTTCCGCTCTTTACGGTGATTTCGATCAATTTCACTGGTTTCACTTCCGTTAGATCCTCGATTTCAGAGCTTTGTTCATTTTCAGTACTTTTCGCTTTGCCCTCATTCTCCGACGGTAAGTGCGTAAACGAGAAATCGCTTGTATTGCCATCGGATGAGATACGTTCCACGGAATTGGAACTTTTCAATTGTTTTGGACTAGGCGATGACTGATCGATTAGACCAGTCCCGGCCTCATTGACCAGCAATGAATGATAGTTGAGAGGTGTGATTTGCGCTTGATCGCCAGCAACAATTTCGCGAAAGTCCCAGGACGCGTGCAGAGATATATTGTCATTTTCCGTGTCTTTTCTTTGGGCGAAACCCAAGCGGCAGAACAACGAGACGGCTTGTTTGACGGCATTCAAATCAATTTGTAGCATTTGTGCCAATTCGGACATGGTCATGTGCTCGTCGGTACTGACAAACACTTTGTACAGAAGATTCTCAAAATAGTCACCGCTAACGCGATTCATCACAAAATTTCGTAAAGGTGGAATGCATATTTTATCCTCGCCACTTATCGCTACGTCTAAATAAATCAGGCCTTTTCTGTTGGGGAGTCGAAAATCAGAGAATTGTTGCGAAAGATTTTTGTAGTTGACATATTACCTGTAAAGACTATGAATGACATTGTAGTCGCATTTTCCGGCTGTTTGCGACCCAAAGTCGATCAGATCATCGATAAGACTCCGCTCGCTCTCATTCACAAACTATATTGAGAGGTTTTTATTGATAAACTGTAAAACGGTATCAGATTTTCAGCTAACCTGTATATCACTTTCCAGAACGTAGCCGACTTCAACTTTCCACCATGACTCAATGCTGATTTTCACTGGGAATTTCGGTAACAATTGCTGTGGATTTGGTCGCCGGAATAGTTTCGAAGAATTTGTTTTCAAATCACTGATCAAGGCCAGGTACTCATTCCTTCCAATGCCAAGAACTCGTAAGCCTTGAAATAGACGAGTAGAAGGCTATTAAATTACAAATCGGAGAAGTGAAGTTGCAACTATACTTACAATCGGCCGCCGTAAAATTAGGCAATGTGTCGTAGCTTTTATCATTTTTCAAGAGCGTACTTATTACGTCTATGTAGTAATTGAACGGAGTAACGCGCAAGCCTTTCGTCACAATATCGGCCAAATGGTAAGGAAACAGGCATAAATATTCGATACTTTTCTCTACAAGCAACTCGTAGTAACGCTGCTCATTCTTAAGCACTCTGCGAACTGCGGAGAGAGAAGAATCACAACTACACTGTGGCAAGGAAAATGGGTATTATAGTGAAATGGTTACCTAAATTGCCCCGAAACCGTAACTGATTTCGTAAACTATATTCGTATACATGACGATCGTAATTCAATGGAGTGTTTCTTAGTACCTGAAATCGAAAAAAATACCCATGTTAATCTACACCAGAACCAAAACTGACACTGTACTGCATCAATGTGACAGAATATTTGAAGCCACAAAATAGCTACGCGAAGGTATCACAAGACCTAGTCATCATCACCACTGTAGCGCTACAGCCCGACATTGGTCCTTGGCCGTTACTAGACCTAGTGACGATACTGAAAACGATGGAAATCTGAAATGTACATTTGACCAATTGACAATTTTTTTTAACGAAGTTTTCCTGGATATATCTTGCTACCTGGAAAAAAATCAAGTGGGCTGTAGAGTCTTTTAGGCCATTCAAGCGACCTCGACAGAAATGAATTCGTCTAAAAACAAGGCAGATTCACATGGTTAACTTACACAGCTTTGTATGGATAATAGGGGAAGCTCTATTTGACAAATAAATTGCTCTCCATGCTTTCCTTAACAAATAGACGGGTTCCTACAAACAAGACTGGGCCTGGCACCGATGCAATAAGTGACAAAAACTATTGTGCATCCGTGACCGTAAGTGAGAAAGAGAGAGAGAGTCGTGGCTTCGTAATACATGTGGAACATAGAGGGGACGTTCCTGTGGCAGCCGGTTTTGCGTACCGAAGCGACCCGTTGGTACACTACCAACGGCCAAGAGCTGCCATACCCCCTTCAACGCCAGAAGGAAATCATATGTGTGTTTATTTATGCCAGCATCGATATTTTCTGTGGGAGAGGAAGCCGATGCTGACATATAACTCACACACACACATATTTTGGCTTGAAGGCGTTGTTACTACAGCAGCAACCATAGAGGGGAAATAGTTGGTAAAATATATTTGATTCGTTTTCTTAAATCATGATCTCTTATGCTGGACATTCACGGAAGGTCCAAATTCAAATCCAAATTTTCCCTGATTGAAGTCAAAATTTCCCTGCCAAATCCATAGTGCGACCAGGAAAACTTTGGCTTCGATGAGGGAATATTTGGCTTTTGGACGTCCGTGACAAACGATGATGCACGTTGATCGCCTCTAAAAAATGGATAGATTCTTCTTCATTGTGGATACTCTACGTAATGGCATCCAGGGCCGTCATTGTACTGTGCATTTTCCAAAAGCCGGTGATGGTGATCAGCTAGCTGGATATGGGTCGCGAGAATGAAGTGGATTAGTACTTCTAACGTTTTGGCAACAGGTGATAGTAGCGTAATAGGGCGGTATGATTCGCCTAGTGTTTTAGTGTGATAGATAGGTTGAGGGTAGTTGTTAGGTACTCTAAGGCTGGCATGTCGAGGTGTTAGAGCATGACCATCGAGATAACATCTGGTTTTACGGTTTCTGAGTTTTTGGACTTCCTGATCGCTGCAGCTATTTCGTCGCAGGCGGATTGAAGCATATGATCGGCGGAGCCAATTTTTCTACGGATTTTGCGTTTAAATTTGTCAGGTAGTGCTCAATAAATTGTAGATCGAAATGACTAGCGCATTGGATAGAGTTGCTCACTAAATTGAATGTAAGTAGCTTCGATTTGTAAGGGCTCGGATAGTAGACCATAAATTATTGACGATTATTGTGAGGTTGCAGCTGTCAGGTGAATGCTCCATTTTAATCTCCTATGCTCAGTTACCTCCTTGTGTATTTCGTAAGTTAGTTCCTTAATTCTGGGATCATATGCTTCAAATGGGATCTTTTTCATCTGCCAATTTAGCTGCTGAGGTGGGAAAGGTAGGCCCAATTCTCGGTATACGACCTGCAGGAATGAATTTCGCAGCCGTTTTCTTTAGGACTTGTCTCAGGTTGTGTTCGCTCATGCGTACATCGGTTCGTGTCGGCAGAGCAAGAAATTTTGTGTTGGTATAACATCTGAAGTTGTTCCAGTCGGCCTTGTTGAAAAGACAAACGTGCAATGTTCTACAAGTTGTACATTAGTTGGTTTGTCCAGCCTAATGAAGATTGGAGGATGGCCAGAGGATAGCGTGAGGACTGCCTACCAGGGGGTTTCGTTTATGAGGTCTGCACTAGCAATCGTGATGTCGGGTGAACTAGAGCATGTTCCAGCAATGCGAGTAGGAGTATCATCATTTAGTGGGTAGACACATCTGGCGTCATTGATTCAGGAGTATTTCTTATACTTTGTACTAGCAAAGGCAATTTAGGAACAGAGAAGATAATAGTAGCTTCCTCCCTCTACCTCGTCCTTGCAGTTCTTGCAGCAATCATTAACACGCAGCCACTTTCCTAGCTACTCTCTGAATAGGCAGTAACCCTAGTAGTCCTACAACAATACTAAGGTGATCAAATGATAAATGATATTACCTTTAGCAGATATTGCGTTGCGTCTCAGTCGAATCATAGCTTCAGAAATTGCCGCGGCCAAAAAAAACACAGCAGACATTTAGGTGCTATAGCGACAAGCTTATTCTCATTTCCGCAGATTGTAGCCTACTCCTTCACCAGTCTTAGAGCCCTCAGTAAAAATGTTTCTACCGTCTGATTCGGGAGACGTGTTTTCTCTTTTAAGCGAGTATTTAGATTAATCTAATCCATAACTTAGGAATATCTATGGGCTGTTAAGTACAGTTGAGGGACCTGTGGTTGTCACGGTCCACCGACCCATTTTACAAAAGCGGATAGTCGCATTGCAGCTGAAATAATGGATAAGATGAACAATTTGATATCAATGGCAGCGTTCGATGAAGCTTACTAAAGTAGCTTAAGAGCCTGGCTTCATTTAACGAAAGCTATCGTGCAAACGGACAAATATACGGATAGACAAACATGGCTAAATCAGTTCAGGAGATGATCTAGACCATTTCCATATATACATATACATTCGTTTAAAACTATGAGTAGAATCTGTTAATAAATAAGAAATTTACAGATTTTGTGCCCTTTCATACGATACAGCTGCAGCATGTGGCTTTAATAAGCAGCCTGACATGCAACGATTGCGACTATGTCAACAAATTCAAACGACTCGTGGTTCGATGCTGCAACAAACATTGACTTGCATTCATAATAGAGTCGACCTAACCATCGCTGCAAAGCAACTGTTAATTGCGTACCAGTCTCAAAATATTATCAGTTGCTGGCAAGTGGCCTTCATCGCCATGATAAGACATTTTAGTTTGCAGTCTCACGTATTTCCCAGGGGGGTGATCCTTTTCCATAAGTCCGCCTAGGAACATTCCAAATTTAGGTGGCATTTTCACCTTGCAGATGGAAGCAGCTTTCCCGTAAATCATTAGCCGCAACACTCACCTGTTTCAAGTGGATCGGCAGATTCTGCCAAGTTGTATTGCTGCGGATGCATTCCTCGATTTCTGCGACAATTTTTCCACTCATCTTGTGTTTGAAATGTTCACGATTGAAAACCTATTAAATTACACAGGCAGCGGGGCTTACTAAATGCATTTCACGGAAACATTTTAGCGTTTTCTTGCGGTCACCCACATGTCACTTGTCGTCACCAACGCGAAATTTTTAACTTTTTTCTCTATCGAGACTAGTGACACTTTTTGACATTTTGCTTAATGTTTTCATTTGCATGATGACGTTTAATCACAAGGCAATAGCCAGTTGTCCTTCTTGCACAATGGCTGCGTTCAGAAGGAACTGAGCAACTTCCACTCAAGTGAACATGATGAAAACGAGCGGATTCAGTAGTGACCAAGCAACTCCTGCTCGGGTGAACATGATCAAATTAAATGTCATTTCACCGAGCAAGAAAAATTTCTGATCATCGCTCAGTGCTCAGGTTCTTCTTCTTTTTTTTCCTCCTCACGCTCATGTTACGACATTCGACTTTTGACAGTTGTAAAGTTGTGTTTGTTGTGTTTTCGCAAGCTTTTGATTTTATCTTGTTTTCTTTCCTCGTTTTTCGTAATGCACAGCGTCCGAAAATACGTCCGCGAATGTGGACGGGGTGGTTCATCGGTAGATTGTAGTCCGCAAAGTGGTAAGTTAGTTTTTTATGTTCTTAAAGATGAAGGGTAAACAAAACCGGCTCCTTTTTAAAAGTTTTGCGGTGGACCATACATGGCGTCTAAAATTGTCATCGTCAGCTGTCAGCTGGTGAAGTAGCGTTCAGCAGGTGCAGACTCCCTAACCGAGTTCCTCCGGAACTGATCGCGAGCTATTACGGAGTAGCTCGCGAGCGGTTTCTGATCTTTGCCATCTTCTGAATATTACGTTTACACTATCCGCAGATTACTTCATCTGCGCCGGCTGATTTAATCTGCAACTGTCAAATACATACAATTTTAAACTCACCACACCCAGATTAAGCAGCAGATGAAGTAATATTACGTTTACACTATCCCCAGATTACTTCATCTGCGCCAGCTGAGATAATCTGCGACTGTCAAATACATACAATTTTGAACTCACCACACCCAGATTACGCAGCAGATGAAGTAATCTGGGGATAGTGTAAACGTAATATAATCTGGGGATAGTGTAAACGTAATAGAACCCACCCAATGTTATCAGTGCGTAACCCATAGAAGTGTTGTTGTAGATTTTGTAGTAGAGTTGAGTGCTGGTCGGTAGCAGTAGTATCGTACAAGAAACTGACAACGTAGTGCTCTAATTTAACGCACAACATCCCCGTTACTAAGCGGTCTACAGAAAAAGTTGCCATAATCTTTTTTAAAGTACATTAAATTTACTAATTTCATGATGCATGATTGCAGCTGAAATAATGGATAAGATGAACAATTTGAGATAACTCCGTGTATAGGTGTTGTGAAGAGAAATTCATCCAGTCCGCTCAATCTCGTCCTCATTCGGTGTTAGTCAGTGGCTGTGATCAGACGTACAAGCGGTGCCGATCTTCTCTGGTGTTGAAATTCTCTTGTAGAAAAAACTTATAAAAGTTAACTTTAACTAAAAGTGTTCATCCGTAACCGTTAAACGAAACAAAAATCATTACAATGGCAGATGCAGCAATCGAAAACAAGTGAGTAAACGTACTTTGAGCGAAAATCGAGTTTGAAAATTTCCTGGCCCCGGCATTTTTCTCGTTTTTCTCGTTTATGGCGTCAGTTGTGCGTTTTTCGCCAATTCAAAGTAGTTTAGTGGCGGCGTCGTTATTCGTCGGCCCCTTTCTCCCCTGACCCCTCGTCGAGTTAATTCCCGTTAGGTTTTCTTCATAAATCGCAAAGGAACGCGCGCGGTGCTGTGTCGGCGATCCCGAGCATATCGAGACGCTAGCCAGAATGGGACGCCGTCATCAGGTGGTGAACGAACGCGAGTAGGAAGACAACATGCCCGAGTGTGACGTGAAGCGCTTTGAAGTTGTTCGAAATTGTTCTGCCCGTCTTTTAGGAGGTTGCGCGGTGCGGCGCGGGCGAAAGTGTGCGTACCTTGCGTTGATCGTTTTCTTTTCTGCGTCCCTCAGCGGTGGTGTGGAGCGGGAGACGCTCCGAGTTTTTGCGCGCGCGGGAAAGCGACGGAAACGACGTTGGCCAGTAGGAAAGCGTTTTAACGGCCACTGCTCCTGTTGTGCGCACATGTCTTTTGATCCTTCATATCGAGTCGCATAACATGCGGGCAAGCACATTTAAAGGTTTTGTTCGTACTGTAATAAGATGCGAGAATTTTAGATAAATCTTTCTAGTCTACAGTCTTCTTCTGCTGACGCTAAAAGAGAATTGGCATAAACTCTTTTATCGCGTCGCGATTGGAAGAGGAAGAGAGCCCCCCATATAGTACATCATTATATATATTTTTTTCAGCATAATGGAGACTGCACAAAAAAGCAAATGTGCTGCCTGTGGTGGAAGCGACCACTCGCGAAGAAGCTCAAAAAGTGCTTGCAGCATATCAAAAAGCAGAGAGAGCGATTCATCGCATTAAAAGTGACCGGTGCCTGGACCTTGAAGACTGGCTTACTCCAATTTTGCCCTAACGAAAAATTGCAGAAAAAAATAAACGCGGACGTTACGGCGTGTAGTAATCTGGCGGTAGAAGCGTCCCGATATATCCACTTTCATTACATGAAACACCTTGACAATGAAACGTGGCCGTCGGAAGAAATAAAAACGGAAAACATACTGCAATTTTTCTACGATCTGCAAGGCAAAGTGAAGGGCGGAAGTCCAGTAGATCCGGAATATTTTACATTACGTGCACAACAGCGGGTACACGATGGAAGCAATCGGAGTTATCTCATCCAAGGTCTTGTCTCCCAATACGAAACAGCATGGAAAAACTGCATTATAACGCATTTTTTCAGTCGCCTGGCTAGTTTCGGACATTATTTCGTGGATAATACTATTTCAAAACGACTTTGGCGAATCCGACTATGGCAAGAACTGCTCACTCCCAAATTGTCAGCGATGCACAAAGAAATTCTACAATTGTGGCACCTACTCGAAGAGCAGGGCTACGAACTGCAGCAATTGCGAAACTACGAAACACATTGGTGGCGTTTTGGTATTTTTTTGTTTATAAATATGGAAAACAAATATATTTATACATTTCTTTTCCAGTACCACTAATGTACGACATTGGAGTAATGTTGGAAGGCATAGGTATGCCAACATATTCAGTAGTTCCCGTGTTCCGTTGGGGTCGGAAACACATCAGATATACTGCTGATGGCCTACGAGAGTTACTGGCCTCAACAGGGTTCAATCCGCCACCTGGTACTGAATTTCGGCAGAGTACCCCCAAATACTGGTGGGAGCACTTTAATCTAGCGATGCACAAACAATGTGGCACGCTAGATCCCACCACAGGCGAGATTCGCCCTAAGGGGGATACAAGCTTCGGGCTATCCATGACCACTAACGGCGTCGAAGTAGCTTTGTTGATGAACCGCCACACGCCACACGTTCCCCCGAAAAGAAGGAGAACCGCCGCTTCCGCGCACGACCCGCGGCCCGCACCTTTAGACGGTACAAATTGCGACCTCATAATCGGCATCGACCCAGGCGTAAGAAATTACATCGGCGCATGCTCTTTTCGAAGAGGTGTGACTGAAAATGATGGCCGGCAGGAAAAGTGGCTGATTCCCGGAGCAACATTCAAGCAGGGAATGTGCGGGGAACGTACTCGGCGGAGGAAAGGAAAGAAGTATATTGGCAAGTTTGAACATCAACTCTTCGAAAAGCGAAAGCGGCAAGAGCCTGCATCGCCAAAGTGTGGCTTCGATTATCGCAAGTTTGGCAAGGAGCAACAGAGACTTATATTGAAATGCCAGAAACAGTACGGACGACGTTGTATGGCTCGGCTGAAATGGGATCAATACATCCGGAGCAGGCGCGCGGTCGATGTTCTAGTTGCACAAATGCTGCACCGAGGTCCAAAGGGGAGGATTTTGATATGCTTGGGCGACACCTGCTTAGAGCAAGGATTCTCGTACGGACATAACAAAATACCTGCGTTGCAACAACTGGAAGCGGCATTCAAGCGCCACCCCTTCAAACCCAAAGTCGTCAAAGCAGACGAATACATGACGACAAAAACATGTAGTAAGTGCCTGACATATCCCATGGAAAAGCCGAAAGCAAACACTATCCACACACGACGCGGCAATCGAATCAGCCTTCATCGCTATTTTATATGCCGGAACACTAACTGTCGCAATCTCGTGTGGAACAGGGACATTAATGCCGCTCGAAATATAGTTTTCGCGAGCTTAGGCATTCGGAACTATAGACGAAAGGACGAGCATCAGGACAAATATGGGCAGCCGAATACAGCGGAGGTCGCCCGGTTGATGACTTTCTTGCAATCGATGAATATTGCAAATAGCAAAGTGCAGAGCATCGATGCACTAAAGTCACTACACGAGAGACTCGCTTCTCGTAGACTTTGGCGCACCGGATAAGGTGAAGATCCTGCCATCCTGACATCCTGCCACCACAGGGCTACGACGACTTCCCAGCCTGTTCCTTCTGTCCGTCAATCTTCCTGGACAAAGTCGGACACGAACAACACATGAAGGACGAACATCCCGACAAGCCGCTCTACCAGCAACAATGCATGTATTGTGACGGTCTGTTCAAGGACGAGGGCGAAATCTACAATCACATGCAGTCGCAGCATAAAGCACAGGCCCAAAATGACGGACTCATTGATTACACGGATGAAGAGGATAACGTCTACTTTGCGGGCAAACAGGCCCAACCAAGTTCGGGCAACAAAATCAAGATCCTGTCGAGCATAACAATATCGCCAAAGTCGTCGGGTGTAAAAGCGGCCGCAGGCAAACTTGGTGCCGAGGCGTTGAGTTCAGTTGCAACGGTAATTGCGGCAAGTTTGGGTCTAATCGATTCCGCGGACAACCAGGAGATACAATATCTGGAAGAGGGCGATTTCATTAGTGGCGCGAGCACGACGTCAGTCAGTGAACCGAAATTCGTCAATGCCGACGGTCAAATTATGGAATTGACTGCCGAACAGCGCGACGAAATCATTTCTCAGCTTCAAAGTCAGCCCGAAGGTGGTGTTGTGATGGTGCTGAATCAAGAATCGTTTAACAGTACCGCTGCACGATGAGATGACTAGAAAATTGGTTGAATTAAATGATATTGTTAAGTGAGTATCTGAAATGGGATTAACTCTCATGAAACTGAATTTGAAAAAAAACGCAGGTTTGTAATCGACCAATTGGACAACGATACTACGCTTTTTATTGTCGGGGACCATGGAATGACGGGTACTGGCGATCATGGAGGCGAGTCCGAAGACGTGCTTAATGCTTTACTTACAAAGTCGGAGAAAAAGGAGCCCGAGAAAACACAATGGAGACGCATAGGAATGTAAAGGAGGAATCGTATAAGGAGTATAAGGAGCAACATGGTAGTGGTAAGTGTAGTTCAGTTCAGTGTAGTTCAGAGGACTTATTCAAGTTTTTTTTGTTTTGCAGCCGATGTCGCCAGCTCGGACGGCGTTTCTAGTGTGCCCACACTGATAGGACCTCGTTCGGCGAACGCCACCAATGCGTCATCCGTGTTTGCTGCAACAAACGCCCAGCGTAGATCCGATCGCTCGGCGGCGCCTTGTTCTGGACGATATTTCATCCAGTGCGCGTAATGCCCTATTTATGATAGGGTGTTACTAATTTCATTGAATTCATATAAAAACCAGCCTTGTACTATCTCTGCTTTCTAAGAAATAGAAAAGTTTGGGTTTTCTTTTGCCAAAATATGAAAAACAAAATCGCATTGTTATGCATCTTGTCAAATATCGGTAAAAGTACTCATCCCAGGAAGAAAGTCATAGGAATTGGGTTTGTATTTACTTTAATTACCTTTCATTATTCATCACATTATTATTCATATGACGAGATGAGTCGATTAAGCTTTGTGCGTCTGTCTGTCCGTCTGTTTCTATACAAACTAGTCTCTCAGTTTTGAAGTTATCCTGCTGGAATTTTGTACAAAGCCTTCTTTCTATTGCAAGCTATATATATATATGGCCGAACCAATGGAATCGGACCACTGCTTCATATAGCTGCCATAGGAACGACCGGTCTAAAAGTCTTTCTTTGTGAAAAAAAAGAACTTTTTTGTTTCTAATGATATCTTTCTCAAATGTCATTATTCAACAGTATCACATTCTCGAGTTTGGTTGAAATTGAACTACTCTATCATATAGCTGTCATAGGAACGACCGTTCCAAAAGTAAGTTTTTGTTAGAAAATTTTTGTCTCGGCAGATATTTTAACCAAATTTCATATTATTCATATTTATATTTACCGCCAAACCACATTCCTAAATTGGGTTGGAATCGGCTGTTTATTTCATATACCTCTCATAGGAATAGTGGAATTGGAACAAGTTTTACTACTAATTTCAAAGTGGCAAATGCACCATAAATCGAAATGAAAGTATCATACATTCGGCAAGCTAGTCGAAGGCTAGCTTGTTTTTTATTGGGTTTTTGTCTGTAGGATGCAAGTATTATATACTTTTGGTAATATTGGTCATCAACCAAAATAAGCAATATTTTAGCCAATAAAAAAGTTTTCCAGCAAATTTTTGTTGGCAAACCCCGTTTTCAGCATCTAAAAATATACGTAAAAAGCAACACAAAAAAACAAAAGTACTGCAAAACTTCCACCACAAAACCCCGGGCTCCTGCAGCAAGAAATATGTACTCAAAATTTGCTGTCTGGCATTGGTCATTGTGCTTGTGCAGTATCCGAAACTGCGGCAAAGTATGCAGTGTGTGAGAATGACTTTCTCTAGGTTATTTAAAAAGGCAAGCAATTATTCATAGTATGCATTATGCATCTAATAAATAATGTTAAAGCGAATTTTCAGGAAGTTTTTTAATAGCGTCAATATTGGCCAAATGGAATCTACAAGTTGGCGTGATTTGCATTTAATAAAAATGATTTGATTAAAGCCGGTGGAAAGTGAATGAAAGATGATTAGTCAAACGAATTAGTCCGTGATTATGGCCAATGGTTGTTACAGGTTCTCCTATTGTTTTAGGGCATTTTCAGATAGATATTTGCTTTCATTTTCATTTTTTATACCCTAGACCTTATAAGGTATAGGGAATATTGTTTTTGTCACAATGAAAATATGTAACACCTTAAAAGAGGTATTGCAATATATATGGAAATGAGGTGACCCTGCCTCCTGTATCGATTTAGCCATGTCTGTTTTTTCTATCAGTCCGTCTGTCTGACTATCCGTTCGCACGATTACTTTCGATAGGAAAGAGCTAGGGGCTTGAAATTTTGGTCAAATGTTTGTATAGTAGATTTTAGTTGGTTAAAGTTGAAAATGGGCATGATCCGACCAATAGAACGCCAACCTCCCCTACGTATGTTAAATAATTAAAAGTATATATAGACCCCGATCGAATAAATATGAAAAGCTCTAACTTTGGTAGATGACTATAGTGTAGAGGTTTACATTATACTCTCATGTAAAAATGAGATCGATCCGTTGGAAACCGAGGGTACTTTTCGTACAAAGAGTCCTGTGCTACCACTTTACAACTTTTCTTGTTTTTTTGTCTGTAACTCTTTAACAAATTGAAATAGAGAGCTACTTTTTGTCATGTAGACTTCAGATGAGAGGTTGATATAGTTTGAATAAAGTGGGCCTAATCCGAACAATGTCAGAAAATGAAATATATTTTACCTATAACCCTTAGAACATACAGTTCATGGAATACGCTTGTCCTGTATGTCTCCATAGATACCAGTGGCTCCAATATCTGGGTACTAAGTCGACGGGTGGTCGACAGTCGGCTGACTCAGTAGACCATTTAGTAATTATGAAACGCCCATCTCCCCTACAAACGTTCTTTCAAAAATACGATAACTTTTCATAGAATAGAAGTAGTGGCTTGAAAATTTAGCCAAATGTTTGTAGTGTGGGTTAGTTAGTTAATTTTGACATCCGACCAAAGAACGCCCACCTCCCCTATATGGTCGGAGCAAATTTGCAGTTTAGGTATAACCACTACGTTTGTATACGTCTAGGGTACATACGTTTCGGACTCGGGACCGAAGCGAAGCTTCTGTCTCATCTTTTAACTTTTTGTTTCGTTTGCATTACACCGCTTCGGACTTCATAATATACATAAATTATTGAATTAATAAGGTTGTCTTTAAACAGAATTAATTTGGTCCTCATATTCCGCTTACGAAAAGTTAAATTGTTTTAATTTTGCAAAATAGAATATTAAATATGTTATGATTTAGTAATCTATTTTGCAAATTAGAACACTTTAAAATTTACTCGTGTCCTATCTAACTTGGCATCTTCTGTTGTTTAATTAGAACTCGGGCTCAATCTCAATCTTTCCGCAATTAACGACAACGCTATATCTGAATTTAATTACCAATTAGTTTGATTCTGTAAGCATATATGTGCTCAACCGACCGTCCAATGCTAATGAAGTCAGTCACAACGTCCAACAATGAGATTGTGCCTGAATACTGAATGGGATCAGAAAATGGCACACCAGGCTTCAGAATTTCTAGAATCAATGCAAAAGAGTCAGGAGAACCGCAGCCAGCCATTGTATTCAATTTTCAGTTAAACCCAGTCAACAAATTATAAAATTAAATCTTTGCACAGATACAAAGATACTCTTGTCTTGTATCTAGTCACTTTTGTAGTCCGGTCTGTCTGACTCTAGTAGAATGCTAATTTCCTTCATATGTATATTCGTATGTATGTCTATCTATGAACCACAAATAACACGGATTCTCACTCAAGTCTATACGTATACATATCTGACGCCAGGTTCAAATCGTTATGCAAATATCCGCCATTATAATGATAAAGGCCACTCCTAGTTATAATCCTGTGTTGAAAATAACTTAATTACAGTATTTCATTCGACGAAATAGTTCTTTCGATGATGACATTGAGGGTTCGTTCACTTTCATTCATTTTACAACGGAAATAAAATTAAACTACAATACGAGTATGATAGAAGTACATAAGTTTATTTGTATCTACGAGTATTTGCTACTCTCAGCATAAATGGTACATACAACCAAATTTTAAAGTACAACCAGTCACATTTTTGATAAATCCAAAATTGTGAATTCATGGTGAAATTATTGTATTTAGAATTATCCACACTTTCATTTGTTTTATAATTTCCATCAATCGACTGTTTCTTTACTTTATGAACCAATTTTTGGGTTTCTTTTTTCAATTTCCATTTGAGTACTGATATTTTATTAGTCTGTTAGTCTGAAATTCCAATTGTTAATGTCTCGTTTTGAGGCTTTAACTTCTCATTAATTAGCGTGATCATTCCCAATAGGAAATACGTTCTATAATTATTCATTTTGTTAGACGAGAAAGATAAATGGACCAGTGCCGGCGGCGGCAAAGAAAGTGATAGATCTATACAATTCTGTGTTGTTTACTGCCCTTGCCAGCTGTCACTATTCCAATTATTGTGGTTCGTCCTATGGAACTCATTGCCTTTGAACTTTATCTGTCACTGTTTTCTTTCCTGCCCTGCTTGCTGCTCCTCTTGTGTTTTTCTCGCTTCATTCTTTACTATCAAAACGAACACTGGAGCGGACACTCGAAGTACACGCAAAATTCGGATATCAGTCAGCCTAACAATCTAGGGCTTATTCACATTACATACTTCCGAAATTCACGTCAAAGGAAACAAAATTTGTTCAATTAACCTGCAAAAAAACAACAGTATTACCTTTATATTATTAACGTATGTGGATCTGTGATGAGTAGAGCATAGATTTACCAAGGGAGTGGTCGCAGGTTCGATTCCGGCCACGAACATACATATTCAAAAAGATGCTTTTCTCGTTGGGCTTCATTCGACTCAGCAGTGAGTGAGAATCAGTACGTAGATTGGATAAAAATTAATGGAGTAGAGACGGGATGCTGGGCCGGTCAAAGGCGATGGCAAAACAGGCGGTCGCCTAGAACGCTGACTCTGAACTGGCACCGAAGAAGGCGCCAAGAGGAAAGTAGTGTTTGAAAGTTAATTTTATGAATTTAGAGTTGAATGTAATATAACTCCATTTAATTATAAATATTTCGCTATTAATACGATCGAAATTGATTCTCATAGTTAAGTTTTATGCAATTTCAATTTCGAAAATCGTCAAACTACAACGACTTCAATGGGCAGGGCATGTACAACGAATGGACGATGATCGCATGCCAAAGAAAGTAATGAACGCACGACGAGTCGACGGAGTGAGACTGCGAGGACGACCGAGATCTCGTTGGGAGAGCTCGGTATATGCGGACGCCGCGCAACTACTGGACTTCCAAGATTGGAGGACGCGGCCACGTGACCGAGATAATTGGAGGACAACGATCCAGGTGGCCAAGGCGCGAAGTCGGGCTGTCGCGCCACGGTAATGATGATGATGAAAACCGCCCGGATAACCTCTTTTCTCCAAGTGGCGTCGATATTATTAAGAAACGAAAAAGCTTGGTCAAAAGTGGCGCTTGAAACAACAATGGTCGATTTGAAAAGTTACCCAAAATCACATACTGCTCACGAGCGGTTCCGCCACTGCTCGGTTATGCAGTCTGTGCCTGATAAACGCTACTCTCGTCGTCACACAGTTTCTATGAAAGTCTAGAAACGATTAGAAGAATAGCGTGAGTGGTGAGCGAAAATATTTCTTTCTTACTCAATGATTCCAAATATATGAAAAATACTTGCAAGCATTATAAACAGTTTTTATAAAAATGTGAGAAGGTGTGAGGAGGCGCCAAAATTTCCTTGCCTGTAACTTAAGTTAGACTTTGACTGGCCCTGGCAGGACCTGCGTGAAAGTGAACATGTCACCTTCCTTCATTTGATTTTGAATACTTTACCTCAAAAATACTCGTAGTATTCTATTTTTCTTTAATAAATTATATTATTGTATGTATCGAACAATATATGATTATGTGTGCATAGTACTATATATGATATGATTAAGGTCATCATCTGACTTAATTTGGCAATTAATATTTTAGATTAGAAATATTTCAAGATCTGAACTCGTAGATGGAAACTGGACCTCCTGCTCTTCACGTTGGTTATCGACATTACTATAATATTGACTATATTTATATATCACCAAACCATCAATTTAAAATTAAAATCGCAAATCAAACAACCAAAAATAATTTTTAACAATTCAAACAAAGCATCCACGAAATCTATTGTATTATTCCGATACGAATTCAGCAAAAGTAAAATTGTGTAGGACCACATGAATTGTGTGTGTAAAGTACATATTTCTAACTCCATCAACAGGTCAACGTATATTTTATGTAATATCTTGTCACAAATAGAGAAAACTATAAATTATTCATTGGCAAGTTATTAATACCTGTTGCTTTCATATGAGAATTATGAAAAATAGAAAAAAAAAACGTAAAAATTTACAAAACACTTCCAAATAGTTAGACAATATCATGAATCAACGCCACATATGTGTTGAATTTGTAGAATACAGAGGAATTTATCATTTTACATTGATTAGATTCGCACACACTATACATCCAGCAACCAAGGAATTTCTTAACACAACCAACTTTGGATGGTGAGATTTCTTAGTTGCTTTTCTATGTACGATTCAGTATTGAAGCTGCAAAGTGGTCAAAAGTCACGTACCGACACATGTATCGTTCAGATTTAGAGAGAATTAACTCATCAGGAGAATACCAGATAAATAATGATTTAAACCACACTATACTCCGATTTGGATTTGGAGTCATAATGTCCATGACTCAACTTACACATCTAATGCGCCTTGGGCATGAACAATTCGCAATATTTGCTCAATAGGTTGTGCACTATGTGTTGACGCTATGTCAACGCTATGTTGGTAATGAAGAGAAAAAAATCTTTGCAGAGAGTTCTTTTAAGGGATAAAACGAATATATACTCGTAGATGCTAGAGACCAGTGGTCAGCAGAATATTACCCGCGAGCCGCCCTGATATCGTTCTTGACAAATGCCATTGCAAAACGTCTCTGTTTCGTCGAGTCCGATTGACGAAATTGAAACAGTCATATCTTGTGACTAGAAAGACGGGAACATTCCTAGTTCACTGGGCGACGCATAGTGGTTCGCATTTTTAACTAATAGTGGGTTTTAAATTGAGTTGATTTCGCACTCTCCTTGCGTGGGCTCCGATCGCTACGCGAGCTCCGCTGCTTAAGGCGACTGGCTCTAAATTGAGATGATTTCACACTCCCCTTGCGTGAGCTCCGCGGCATAAGGGGTTGCAACCTTCATTATACCGCCCTAGAACGCTCGCTTCGCTTGCTCTATGCGCTTGAGCCGTAAACAATTAGTATTAGCTATTGATTTCGTCATTGGATTAGAGCGTAAAAGATAGGGACAATGAAATTCGCAGCTGCAGCATTAATTGAAATGAGGCTGCAGATGAGCATGGGTAGGGTTCTGGCTCAGCCTCGAACTGTTACGCACCAGAAACCTTTTGTTGGCTTAGCTCGGCCTCAGCCAACACGCTGGTTTGGTCTACTAACAAAAGACAGCAATGGTGGACTGATCTTTCAGGACTGTAAAAATTAGTTCCTTCAATCTTAGAGACAATTGTAATTGTAATTGTTAATTGTTGTTGGACTCATCGACTAATGGATTTCAAATGACTGGCGTCCCATGTTTAATCCATCTGCCGTTGATGAGTCGGTGAGCCCATCAATGAACAGATTACATAACCTTCTTTCGCGAGTACCTTCCGTCAGACCTTCAATTAGCATGCATTGACCACATCGGTAAGCAATTACACTTGGAGTTTGCAATCCGACCCGCTGATCCAAAGATTTAAAAAAACTGACTCTTTCTAGAAAAAGTTTGCTGACCTCTGCCTCTGCAGAGAAAGATGGATGTCTCGTACATTCATCTTCCATTCAAGAGAAAGAGTGTCTACATGAGTCTGGCTTATAAAAACCCCAAATTCATCTCAGCATTGCAAATAGAATATAATATTATATTGTATTTTAGTATAAGCAAAAAAAAGTATCAGCGTTATGTAGCTTCTGTAGTAAACATTTGAAAGCTCCATTCATAAGATATATTGGCATTGGCAGTATTCCTGATTGATGTTGTATAACTTTTAACTACACACTGAAATTGAATCTACAAACCTTGCTGGCAGGCTTCAGCCGTACGGAGGGTCTAACAAAAGTTTGCGTAGTGGGTCATTTTCCTTTAGCATTTCACAATATAAAAAAAATTGAAGTAGATGGTTTCCGATTTTCAGAATTCTTCTTAAAAATGGAAACAAGAAATTGGAGAAGGAAGATCGGTAGAGTAGTGAATGCTTCCAAGAGGTACAAGCGATTCCAAATATAACTTTTTTTTGAGTACTTATCTGGCCATCTCCTGGTCAGATATCACCTGAACAAGATGGCTCTGTCCAGCGAGACTGAATGTCGTCTCTGTCTGGGAGGACATGGGAACGACCAAACACATCTTGTGCGAATGTCCCACCGTCGCGCATTATAGGATGTCACTCCTCGGGCAGGCTGCTATCAGCACCGCAGACTTCAGGTTAATTTCTGCTAAAGACAAATTGCGTCCTTTAATAGAAAACTGGACGGTCATTTGACTTAATAGGCTACGGCACAATACGCCTGTTATGGTTGCTGTGCATTACTGCTGAGTGAGTAGCTCGACTATCTTATCTTAAAATTAAGGGGATATTTGAACTTAAGAAACTGTAAAAATGGTTTCTTATTACTGTTTTGAAAAATTGACTAACCATTTGAAAAGTGTATATATATAAAGTGCATTTGTAAGTGTAATTCAAAATCTGATTAATCTTAATCTCCATCACTTTAATTAAATCACTGATAAACATATAGACATGTTATCACAACTATTAGTATGTTTTTGAAAACAACAATCTATCAACACCATGGGCAGGCAGCTCGCCGATCTAACGATAGATCCAACAATGAAACGACCTGTTACTATAACAGGTCGTTTCATCGTTGGACTCTTATTCGTTCAAGAACTTGAGAGAGGTGGCGCGGCGTGTTCATTCCTCAACCATAGTGGTCTCTTCATTCCACGGCATCTCTGCTTTTAGTCTTCTCTGATCATTTGTTTACTCATCGTCGTACCTCTGTCTTGCACGCTGCACGGTATCTTACCTGTTTCTTGTACAGGTGGTGAACTGTTGTGACCGTTCTTTTTGCATTTGTTGGAAGGCTGCGACGTTGTAAAAAAGGTGCACCTTTTGACTAGAATTCATCACTTCTATCATCTAGGAATAGTGCCGTGTTGAGTTTTAGTGTTTTGTGGTAACAATCCGTGAAAATTAATAAACCCACTGAATTTTCCTTTCAACATTGGTCGCGGTTAAAGCAACTAGCGCAAATACAGCCACATTCCAAGATTATCGAAAAACACCGTTCAGTTCATTAGCCAGCCATTGCCGCAATAGTACCGCTCTCGAAACGAATCTGATCGCTTGGAAAACATCTTAACGTTCAATCTTAAAGCGGGCGAGTGGTACGCTCCCTCGCCAGGTGCTCACCGCCACCGTTAGAGCCAAACCAGCCAGGTGAATGCAGTGAAATTTGCGTGATGATTATGATGCCGATCGTCTCAATGAAAAGTTCGAGCAATTGTTGCGCATACCCGGTCACATCTTTATCTTACATACAGTGAAATTTTTTTTCACCAATCCTCTTTTATTTGCATGTTCACTCACATTGTTGAATGAAGTTTCTTAATTATTCGTGCTTCGGTGATCTTAATTCGATGAGAAAATAAAATAGTTCAGTGCTCTACGAATGTTTAACATTTCAAACAAATATACAAAAATAAGATAATTCGCTTAGAATGCAGTGTCAACATAATTAGCTAAAATTTAATTCCCCTGTTCATGTGATTATGTTGTTTTGATCGTTCGTTTCATCAACGAGTGTAGTGATCGCTTTTGCTCACCTTTATTTCTCGTACGAGCACCTGTTGTTAGTGTTGTTGTTGTTTTTGGATTAACCAATTGGCAGGCGCAGTTGCGATACAGTTGTTCGAGAAAAAAATCAACAACGTCGAGCAGCGGCAATAACTCCAGCACAAAAGATAGGAGGCAGAAGGCAAGAAAACGGACGAACAGGTGAGTGTATAAGAGTTCACGTATACCTGTCTGAGGTAGAAATTTTCATACCAGCTGGAAAAGGAGATGCCAATTGGATTGGTGATAAATTGCAAGAAATGTAGGCGACCGACAGCAAAGTGCGTAGAGGCGTCAGTCTCATGTCTGATTACTCGTACGATCATTACGGGTTCAAGTCCGTCTACGGCGCGTTCGTGGCTATGGATGCTTGTATTGTCTTCCCTCTGTGCGACGTGACGTAATAATAAGCCCCATCATCTCCCGACTTGTCCCAGGTAGGCAGCTAAATGAGAGCAGGAGGTGCATGCTGCATCGTGGATCGTCCGAAACTGGTTTATGCTAACGAAATGTCAGCTAAAGGAGCGTTTTGCTAGGCTCTACATCGATCGCTGGCGACGATGAAATAGGTACACACAAATAGTGCTCCATGTTCTTTGGGTTGATCGCTAATCGCAGACAATGTGCGATGATCGTACGCCTAGCAAAACACATCTTAAGCCACATGGAATAGTTGACACGCTATGCTCCACTAGGGGTTAGGGCAAATGAGTAGTTGTATAATAATTTCAACCAATAACAAATAACTGTACAAAAATTAATTAATTGTTATTCACATTGATTGAGTTATAATCCCACCGGACACGATTTCACCAAAATATCTTCTTCCCAAATAATAAGAAATGAGATGTTTTCAGCTAGTAGTCTGTAGTCTTCGTTACCATTAGCCAAATGCAAATCTAATCGAATCTTACTATGGACATACGCATAAAAATAAATATGCTCATCTTTTCTTCATCCGTGTTGTATATTTCATGTGTAAACTCCTTTTAATTCACTAATAAACTTGCAGTGTTCTCATTTCCATATTTTTCTATCGGCTTTGTTAAAGCGCTGTGAATGCCAAACTGTTCTTTGAAGAATGTGAGAAAGCAAATCTTAATCGCATTTATTCTATTTTTTAAGACATTAAAATGAAATCAAGGCTTCTTGTTGTGTTTCTGTGTTTGAATAATTTCTAAAATATTGCAGTCTGTCAGGCTCTTTTTAGATTTGCATTATGATTTAGTAATTTAGTGTAAAGCCTTTATAACGATATCATAACTTGCATTTCCCTCACCTACAAGAATAATATTTAGTTAGTTCTACAACTAGTACGTCAGGGGAAGATATTGGACAAACATAAGTATACGATTGGGAATTTGAATTTGATGGAATTATAATAATTAGATACACTCTCGGCTACTTGAATAGTGACAGCCGCTAGGACTCTTGTTTTACTAAAAATTTCCAGTGTTTTAGTTCAGAGAGCAGAACTTTATTTGCGTTATGAAAAGTTGCCTTATTACTCACACGTTTTCGACAAAATGAGACAACGTTGAGAATGTAACTTTTATTATTAACAATGAAGGAAGTACCTTCTTTATTCGAGACTGCGTCAACAATTTTATTCGACGTGGATACGTTAAGGATTTTACGTAATTTAGCGAAAAATCACCTAAGCGACTTGGACGATCTCAATTGGCTGTTTTTCATCCTCGAATTGAATGCTTCCTTCGTCATTTTTTCGAAGAGGGTCATTTCCAAACATTTTGCATAATATTTTTGTCTGGGAAGTACGAGGATCATTTAATAAAACCCACATTTTGAGCTTAGATTCACTTTTTTATCAGTCGGGCTGTATAAATGGGAGCATAATCCTGCTGCTATATCCATCTATGTTGTATGATATTTTAATTGCTTGACTCCTCCAAGGGCATGAGCGCGTCAAAATCTCTGGCATTTCTATGCCTTGTTGACATTTCGATAGCATGCGCCTTATTAAGGTTCTTATACACGAGATGCGTAAACCCGTCGGGCGCGTCAAATTTACGATACCCGTCCCTTGTAAACAGCAAACGGCTTCGCGAAACGCATAATTTATTAGCTGACGATGAGTCCGGACGGATACTCATTCGCCGTTGATGAGTCCAACAACTAACACATGAAAAAATATGATCTCAGTACTCGCAAATATGCCGTCGAATCGTAAACGCATTTCGTGTAAACAAATCGACCTGTTAATTATTTCCGCGTTAGTAAAATTAATACTCGTTTCTGACGTTTCGGTCGCGTAAGCTCGGCTTACGTATAAACTCAAGTCGCGTTTACGCGACTCGGGTAAAAATCACGCGATCAAAGGCTTTAAACTGACAAGCTCGGAGCGTAGTGGGAGTTCTATTACTATCCACAGGCATCTAAGTGGACCGAAAATAGAAATTGTGGAAAAATCGTACGATACGGAGGTATTTTCCGTATCGTACGGTACGATTTTATTGTAGTAGGACCTATCACGTAGCCCCCAAAGCATGACACAATTTTCACTTCTGGGAGGACTCGTCAAAAAAGCAGTTCTGTTAGTAGGTTTCGGATATAGTAATTAAATCCATTCAGACGACCATTTCCGAAATCAGCGGTCACTTAGTTGGACTTCCACGATGTTCGGTCTTTGCATGTGGAATTGCATTATCACTTTCCTCTTGTGCACTGGGCTCCTAGTTCGACTCGTACTCCAGGCATAGTCTTCGGACTATGAACCCACTCGGTTGATCATATTGCTAATCACACATCTCGATGTACTTAGCGGCGTGTGATTATGATCATGAAAATGAGATGATGCTAACTCATCTCGAGGTCTTGGTCCTTTCATGGGACTGTTGCGCCAGTTTTTTATTTTTATTTTATGATCAGTTTTCAAATATGCACTTTGATTCGTCCATATTATCTACTTTACAAGTACCACATTCTTTTTATATATGATACAATAATATCATCATATTTTCTAAATGAATTTGTAAGACAGTTAGGTAAAAAAAAAACAAAATCTTTTTGAACATGTTGTTACACAGTTGGGACCCTCTCGAAGGCAGCTTCCTCCAGGGGAGATTGAAATAAATTTCACCTTAAATCCATCAAAAACTATAACCAATTTAATATCTACCGTCGATTCCGTCGATATTTCAGATATCAAATTTTTTACTCATGTGTGGAAATTTGCGATGTTTAATGGAATCGCGATGAAAAAGATAAAAATCCACTTATTGTCGAAAAAAGTGTATATGAAAGTTAGTCAATTTGATAAATTTTCCATTTCGGAGGAAATATTACTACTTGTGGAAAAAAGTGAGACAATGCGTCAAAACCAACAAGAAAAACGATATTTCTTATACAAAATTGGAATTTTATTAGATAAAATCGCCGTAGCAACGGGTTTTGCAACAGAGGAGGCTTTGATTGCATACTGTATACGAGTACAACCAGATAAGAAAGATATTCCTTTTTTGGATAAAGCCATATAAAAGATTGGAGAAAATTCTGTTGATAAACTAACTGCGGCAAATACCAATTGGAATTTGAAAGTGTCGCTATTGCTATTCGTTGACTGATGACAATGATTTTTTTTAAATATTTGGTCAAGTACTGGTTTAACTTAGTCAACTCTATTTAACTTACCGCTGAACAATATAATACAATTTCTTGCTTTGTATAAAAAGTTTGTTACGATGAAAAGCTCTTGATATCCAACCGAATTATCTATTCAGTCAGAATTTGGGACAGCGCATAATATACATTATGTACATATGTATTTGTTGATAAAAATAGAGGAACAGTAAACGGTATTCCTATGAATTGACCATGAAAACCGGTATATTCATATATGAAATCATATATCTGTTTGTGCAACATATTTACATAAATATGCATTCTTAATATGATACGAACGATAGCATCTATACTTACGTGTTTATACTCGTGTATCGTTTTTGATTTTTATCGTTTCATGAATGAAATCAAATAACATCTGGACAATTCTCTCCAATTTCAAATGAGGTTAATGTATTACTTTTAAATAAAATACGAGTACAGGTTAGGGGCTGCCATGATACAACACAGCACACTTATACCACCTATGGGTATCACTATTGTAATACCACCAATAACATTTCACCTCACTAAAATAAACATAGGTCCCGAACCAGCCTGTGCTGGCAATGTAGCGATTGAGCTGTATCACGCTCATATTCTTGAGGTCCTCCAAGTCACAGTAGAACCAGGAACCCAAGAATTTCTTCCTCCTGATGGCCAGTGCTGGAGAGTGGCATAGAAGGTGCAAAACACTCTCTTCTTCATCCGCATTCTCACAACTCCTATTTATACGAGTATAAAATATATCTGACTTTTTGGAATGATAGCCAAAGTAAAAAGTCGTCAATAAGGTATGCATTTCCAGTTCGAAGTTTATAAGCTCTATGTTATCCCATTGCTACCTGTATAAATGAATCTCCCAAAAAGAAGCCAGTCTGTTGAAAATCCCCCGCCAAGAAAAACTTCGCAGCAGCAGCGGAAGTTGGCGCATAAACGCACTGTCATATGATTTCTCATGCAATTTACAGCGAAAAATATTAAGGAACATTTTTTCAAATTCTTAACCCTTTAGCTGATAAGGCATTTATATTTACACCCTTCACGGATGTGATAGGGTATATTGACTTTGTCATGAAGTTTGCAACGCAGATAAGGAAGCATCTCCGAACATATAAACTACCTATTTTATATATATATTCTTGGTCAGTATGGTGAGACGAGTCGATTAATCTTTACCCGTCTGGTTCTATGCAAACTAGTTCCTCAGTTTTAAAACTATTGAGCTGAAATTTTTTACAAAGCCTTCTTTGTTTTGTACGCTGTATATATGTCGAAACCAATGGAATCGGACCACTACGTCATATAGGGACGACCGGACCAAAAATTCAACTTTATAAGAATATTGTTTTTTAATTCTGAAGATATCTGTTTCAGATTTCACACTAATCAATAATACTCGTATCTTTATTCAAATCGCAGTCCCGAATTTGGTTGAAATCGGAATACTCTATCATATAGCTCTCATAGGAACGACCGTTCCAAAAGCAAGTTTTTGTTAGAAAAACTTTTCTATTTCTGAAGATATTTCATATCAATCAATCATATTGACTG
Source organism: Chloromyia formosa (assembly GCA_964017055.1). Lineage (NCBI taxonomy): Eukaryota > Metazoa > Arthropoda > Insecta > Diptera > Stratiomyidae > Chloromyia > Chloromyia formosa. Next base: position 10,871,845 of record OZ024818.1, on the reverse strand, counting down.
CCACGTTCTTAAATTTGGTTGAAATCGGCCCACTATTTCATATACCTCTCATTGGAACAGTGAAATCGGAACAAGTGGTACTACTAATTTCAAAGTGGCAAATGCATCATTCACGCGAAGCCTTCGGCTAGCTTGTTTTAATGCAAATTGCCTACCACACATTACTAAAAACACCATATCTGGTAAATTACGCTAGCTAGCAATAAAACGTCAAGAAATAAAAACAAAAGTTTGCATTTTATAAAGGTACAACCAAATTTTTGAAATAAGAGTAAGCTATTAGTTGAAATTAAGTGTTTATTAGAGAGTTCTTTCTAGCTTGCGTAGTTCTCCAGTTATTGTTTTTTTAGTGATTTAACTCAAAATTTATTAATTAATTTATTAATTGAATGTCTTATTCATGGAAGATTCGCTAAAAGAAACAAACAAACTTTGTAGCAAAGAAAAAACAGAACTTTTTTAGGAAATACGAGTAGGTCAAATGTCCGTCCATCTGTCCGTCTGAGAGAATATCTCGTGAACGGCTGAAGCTACGTACATGAAACTTGGTAAGATAATGAAGTACTGCCAAAATTCGTCGTGCAAAGCCTTTCAATGTAATTGGCAAACTGAAAGGGAGGCCTCCATTTTTTCTTTGTTCGTGTGAAGGTATGTCGGATATCACATCAAAGGGCATAATTTGCACATTCCATTTCTGAGTGTTTTTCTTTTCTTTTTGATGTAACTATGGCAGAATGAGGAGCGTAATAGGAAGATTTTTTTTTAACTGGTTTCTCGAAGAAATGGTCTCCATAAAGAAGAAAAGCTGATAGTTTTTAGAAAAATATTGGCATGTATGATGAGAATACTAATTCAAAGGTTACTATGAAGATATTTTAACTCTAGTGTTTTTGTCCTTCTCACAGGGTACAAAAAGGAGTGCAGAGGCAATATGTATATCCCTAGTTTAGCGCTCACTACAAAACCCTCGATTTGCGGGTGCATCATGGAACATGGATCGTCCAATGCATGTTCCATTTCTTTAAAAATTTCGTTTTACCTTTTGGATTGCTAAAAAAGTATTTTTTTTTACTTATACCAGCGTCATAGGCTAAATAAATATTTTTTTTTTACTACTACTACATAGTCTCATGTGGTTATTGCAGGTGTTTACATCGCCGTATTAATATCTATTTTAATTAATGTATTTTAGTATTAATATCAAGATGCCGGTTCTTCACATGACAAATGTCAGCTACTTATTTGTTTAGAGTAAAAAAAATTAAATGTCATGTAAATACTTTGTCATATAAAGAACTGGCATCTTGATTTTAATACTAATTTATATTTAAAATGAAAATTAGTACGGCGATGTAAACCCCTACATTATAATAACGCAAATGCGAGTTCTAAGCTAAATAACCTATTAAATTATAATACATAGGTTAACACTGTCAAATTTTTTAGATCCCAGCTTTAGTATTTTATTTCTATAAACAAGTGCTATTTTTTTTTACTTTTAATACCTGATTCTGTAGTTCAGCCTCCTACATCAATTAATAAATATTCATTGATCGTCTCCGAAACATTTTAAACTGACAATGCATACGCTTATAATATTATATAAAAATCTTATTTTTAAGTTAAATTTGAATATACATAATGCATACAATTATAAAGACGTCAACCAAATGCAGCCATGCTTTCTCCAATGCAATCGGTTACGCAATTCGTCAAATTTTAGCTGAACCTTGACCCGTAACTAAAATCCATTCAGAAAAACATTTTTTGTTGTTATATTCAAATGTGATTTTCAAATACTGCTCCAGATTTAGATGCTTCCGAGGTTAACAGAGATTTATCAGTATAATTAGCTTCCTTTTTATGTTAATATGAATAAAGTGACATTATAGTTCACATTATAAACGCCAGAAAGCGTGATTAAGGAAAAAATCATGTGGTTTGAAATGTTGGCACAATTATTGGGGACAGTTTTCGGAATAGCTTCAAAGTCCCCGTTGACAGGTGGTGCGGAAGTATAGGAGAGAGGGGGTCAAATGTCCTTTTTCTCCTGAATATTTCGAAAACTGTGAGTTTTACAAGAAAACAGCACCAAGGTAGAATCAAAGTGCTTGAACTTTCCCACGAAATAATAATAAATCACACATTCTACCATAAAATAATCTATCATACCCTAGACCATGAAACAGGGTACATTTTCACAAGGAAAACTACTCTCTAACTTGCGATAGAATGCAGCCAGCGACATGAAAATGTGGTTAAATATTCTTAGTAAGATTAAGATGGTGGGTACAGTAAATGGATGCGAACCCATCAAAAATATGATTACCTCCCCTACACATATAGATTAGATAGATTGTAAGATGATTATATTTTCCGCCAAACCAAATTCCTAAATTTGGGTGAAATCGGCCCATTATTTCATATACCTCTCATAGGTATAGTGGATTCGGAACAATCTTTACTGCTAATTTCAAAGTGGTAAATGCAGAATGCAACAAATTCTGTTCGGAATTTATTTTTCGCGGGCGTCAGTTTTTTCTATTGGCAACTTTAAATCCCAGTTTATGAAAACAGCTACCAATGATCGATTCACGCTTTCTGCGGACACGATCAAACTATTCTAAAAAGAGAAAGCGTAGACTTCCCCAAACTACAAGTTTATTTTTTTGGTGTACATATGTACATTAATTTCGAGAGCAGCTGGTACTCTCTTCATTAGAATAATGGCTAATAGCAAATATTAAAAATTATTGAATATATCTGATCATTTCAATTATTCTAGCTGCAGTTATTCCAGTACAATTAATTTACATTTTATTGTAGAAAGCAGCTAGTTGTCCTTGACGGCCTAGTTTCCTCAACTTATTTGCTGTCTTATAAGTTTCGATTGAGAGTTTCCTTCGTCAATATTTGGATTTAATTTTTATTCGTAACTTTGCGGATTATTTCAAAACTTTCTCATTTACTCAAGTTTTTAGTTTGTTGATGCTCTAATTTGTCCTGCTGTGCGGTGTATCCTTCCTCGATTATGTTTTGTGCAACTGATTAACGTTTGATTGAATGTAATCTCCATTTTCTGGTCGCAGCAAGATACGTTTCCTCGTGCTCGAGTTCGGAGATCAAATCTCGGCTCGATCAAAACCTGCCTGTGAGTACTAATAGAAATAGATAGGAGGTGCACGCTAGCAACTGCTCTTGCGAAAAGTAGATATGCTATTGAAATGTCAACAAGGCATAGAAATGCTAGAGATGTTGACGCGCCCATGCCCCTGGAGGGGTCAATGCAATTAGAGAGAGAGAGATGCTGGTATAAGCATCCTATCCATTTAGTCGCAGCTTTGGATTAGCTGTGCGAACTCTTCCCAATGATTCCCTCCCCCCTTAAATTTGTGCGCTATTGAGGGCATATGACCCCCTCATTCGGGGGATAATTTACAAGGTTCCCCTAAAAAACGATGTTGCTTTGGAGTGAAAAGCATCATGACAAAAGACTGAAAAATGCATAAATTTGAAAATTTAGTTCAGATAATTCATTTCTATATTATGTTTTCGATGATGCTTGAGTCAGGTATTTTAAATATACAACCAAGACACCGTTATATTCACAGAGCCCTCTACTATATTATAAATCCTTCATCCACAGGAATGGGATGACATAATCTTTTTTGATTTAAGTAACAAAGACATCTACGTGGAAATTACAACTTACAGGAACAGCGGCCATGTCTTATCTTTACACTGTGATTATCACAATTGCAAAATATGTATTGTCTCATCGTAATTTTGCAAAGAGTCTCCAAATAATGCATAAAATATTAAAATTAAATTATAAAATGTTGCTTCATTGCCCGAAATGACAAATTCCTCTCTCTTTCTCTCAATTTAAAGGCTGTCGGCTATAGGAAAAATTTGCAAATTAGGTTGAAAGGTTACCATAGACTACTCCAGTGAAATAATTATATACGCATTTCCATTTTTCAAAGGGTCAAAGCCCTGTAATTATTATTACCACCGAAAATTCAAAGTTATTTCCCGACATTTTCATTGCTGCTTCGCATTAGTTCGATGAATTTTAACATTAGTTCCGGATGTTGCAAATTGCAATTCATTTTTTCAAATCAACATCGCATGTGTAACTTTAATATATTCACCAGTTGTGTTTTTTTTTCTTGCAAATTTTTCTAACTCATTGATATATTGCTTGTAGTTCCGAAGGTTCCAGCATCGTTCTCAAAAGTACAGTTGTAACTCCAAGTATTATTTTAGATTCATGTCCAACTTTGTAGAAAATAAGATACATCAGCCAATCCAATTTCTTTGCAATTACTCCTGTACATATGTACTTGTATGTATCTTTCGTTACATGTTTGCATTTCTTCTATTTACACATGCAGGCGTAACACTTTTCTCAAACTAATTGGAATCTTGCTACTATCCTGCCTTATTAAAAGCTCATCCGTTAAATCATCCAAGTAATGTTCTAAGATTTTTTCGGAATGTTTTCTAGTCTAGCATTTGTTGTGATTTTGGGTTACTGATCGGTCAGAATGGGTATCTATGAAATATCCCAGAAATTTTGCAAGTTGTGTAAAAGTTAACAAATCAGTTTAACAATTGATACAACAAATAGAGGTCAGGTTAAAATTCGAAATGCAGTACGTTGTTAAGAGGTTTCATGAATTCAAATAATGATTGCTGGAAGTCAATCGTTAAAACATGCAGATTACTTTTTTAAACTAGCATATTGTGTAACGATGGCGCTGCAATTTTTCTTAATTGTTTCTAGCCAAACCGTTGAAACTCGGAAGTAAGGTGCCTTGGAAAAATAATAATATTGCAATCATTTTTTTCTAAAACACACACACAATTATTTTTTTTCTTGCTTATTCATTAACTCACTTTTTTGATCTTAACTTAATATCTGTATTTTATATTTCTGTGAATTGCTACGAATTACTGGTATTAAGAAGCAGTGATTTACTCTTTTTTTCTTATTATTCATCTGCAGAGAGATTTCGCCATATAAAATTGGATCAAATTTCTATTATATTTGCGGATATATTGTAAATCGATACACGAGTATGTATGTATTTATGTTCATACAAATAAATAACATTTTGTTGGTGTATCTATGTGGCGATATGCGAGTATGAGATTGGGTGAAAATTTAATAAAACCTTGAAAAGTATGTCTAGGAAGAGAAAAATCAGTGTTTAAAAGAAGGTTGTTTTCACTGAGTAATATGCCTTTCCTTAGAGTCTAGGAATAAATACAAACAAAACTTATCTACCGGTTGCGAATAATCAATTTGTGAGTATTTAATAACATAAAATTTTTTATTGAAACTTTAAATTATTAACAGTGATTGCGTTTTTGATGGATTGAATAGTCCATTCAAGTGGGTTGTTGATTGATGGCGTATATTGATATTTTGCTGATATTTTTTTGTAGTTTTCATGTAGCAAATTTATTTTATTTTGCTAAATGTCAAGTATAGAGGTTTTCGTCACCATCGTCTTCTTTTGGTATGTTTTCAGCAGCTGCTCATTGTATCTATTACTATAAGTTGTGAAGGCGTACTTTTACTTGACCACTCAACCGTGGAGGTCTAGATGATATGAGCAACAATTAACTCTGGGAGAGGGTAGAAGTGGAGGTATTTGGTCCCTGGTTTTGCTATATACCTATCCATACTCTCTTACTCACCATCCAGTGAGTTAATAAGTTGCTTCACACCATCTTGACCTCCACAGTAGAGTTTCCAAGTAAAATTACACGTTCAAGGCTTATACTCGTACTAATAGAATTTTTACCCATTATTGGTCGTCTTGGACACAGTTAGCCGCAAAGATGCAAGACCTTCATAGTGCTTCTATCTGTACGAAACCACTTAGCTCGGAGAAATTTAATAGAGAGAACTCGAGAATAAAATAAGTTGTTCCGTGAGTGGCGCGAACTTTAAATCGACTGTGTTTCGGGAGGCAACAAAAAATGCATAAAGCATTGTCAAGCCAAGCTGCAGACACATACTAAGTCGGAATGCAGAATGAAATCAAGTTGATCAAACTTCCAATTTGCTATCTTTAATTTCATATAAGTGTAAATCCCGTAGGCAAAGATGGAAACCAAAAAGACTCAATTGTGCTTTGAAAAAAAAGGGTTCCGTAGTCAAAATTGTTGTTATCAAAGATCGGATTTACGTTTAGCACCTCAAAAACATAAAGATCAACAAAGAAACAAATGCCCTGCAGAACTTTCCATCTCAAAACCTCAGGCTCTTGGGCCACTACAGATTTCTCTAAACACACATTGCATAATGAGGTATAACCTGGTATGTGTAATTTAATCATTACCCGCTCATATATTGCATGCAATATACCACCATTAGACGAAAGTGTACTTTTTATTGGCATTTAGAGGAGAAAACATGAAGCTGCATTGCAAACACGGAAATGGAACTAAACGAATAAAATTTGTAGTTGCGGCCTCGCTTCATTCTCTTCAGTCTAAACATGATGAAAAACAAATCCAGAAATCAGATTTAATACCTTCATTGGTATAAGTACACACACAAGACAAAGATATGAGTATTGTTTCATTGTGAAGATTACTATTAAGAAGAAAATCGGTTAGTATCATTGTTTTCTTATATGACTATTTTTACACAATAGTAAAAACAGTTTAAAAAGGTTAATGAGGCAAACATATCTTTAGCGGGAAAGATTAATTGAATAATTGCCGAAGATGATGATTTGTGTACATAAACGTAATACACATTTTAAAATAATGCATCTGGCCTCATGATTTTTCGTGGAGCAACAGCATCCATCAATTAAGTAGAAACCTTATTGTCTTAAATGTTATGAGATTGGGAGCATTTAATTTTCGATTAAAAGCATAATTCGTTATTTGATATAATCTTTACTTTTCTGCTTAAAGTGAAAACACGTCTTTTCTTTTCAAAGAAAAATACGAAAGACTTAAGCCAGTAAACCGACAATGGTGAATACTATAAATCGGTGTCTATACCCTTCACGAATATGATAGGGTATATTAACTTTGTCATGAAGTTTGGAACGCACAAAAGCAAGGAATTATATCTTAATCTATATTCTTGGTCAGTATGACGAGATGAGTCGATTAAGCCTTTTCCGTCGGTCCGTCTGTTTCTATGCAAACTAGTGTCTCAAGTTTAAAGCTCGATATCTTTTTTGTACAAATCCTTCTTTCTATTGCACGCTGTAAATATGTCGGAACGAATGGAATCTGACCACTGCGTCAAATAGCTGGCATAGGAACGACCGATCCAAAAGTCTGTGGTTGTGAGAAAAACTTTTTTGTTTCTAAAGATATCTTAACCAAATTTCATATTTGTTTAATGGTATCTATATTGCCAAACTACATTGCTGAAATTGGACTACCATATCATACAGCTGTTATAGGAACGACCGGTCTAATAGAAAGTTTTTGTCAGGAAAATCTTTTTTATTTCTAAAGATATCTTTTCCAAATTTCATATTAATCGACCATAGCTACCACCAAACCAAATTCCTAAATTTTTCATAGGATCAGTGGAATCGGAACAAGTTTTATTGCATATTGTTTTACTGCTGATAGGTTGATCTATTCTGCATTTACCATTTATTTCAAAAAAGACTATCGATGGTGTGATTATACTTTGTTAAGGTTGTTTTTAAAAAATATATAAAAAAAAATATATTTTCATATATTCAAATTTCATGTCGATGGTTACATGCCACATTTCAATTTTCGCGTGGCTACTCTTGGCGATTTTTGTGACTCAGAGTACATCCAGCCAGACTAAAGCAAGATTACTCAATTTTGAGCCCGATTTCTAAAATATTTGATAAATTAAGAAATATAGCGTTAATGAACTACTAATCCACTTAGCTCTGTGGATCTATTTGGAATTAGATAGAGTTAACGTACATGATTGCTTTATTCAAATTCTAATGCATTTTTAACTATATGCCTGTCTTATTTTAAGTGCCAATTTTAGCGATTTCTTACTTCTTAGTATCTTTCACGATGTGAATTTCAAGATTTTTGTTCGTTGTCTTAACATCTTTGTTCTGTCGTCTGTACATTTATCTACACCAACTGAAACCATTAATTATACTAATTTACAAAATTACCTGCTGATTCATAGTCGTAATGTAAATCAGTTTGAAAACACTCAAAGTGTATAAATTTTCACATGAAAACGTAGAGAAGCACCCCACTACGGTTCGGGGGAAACCTTACTAAGGAAAAGATTTACCCAAACAGAGGCAAGATACCTTTTTGTTCACATTTTTATTTCTTATCGTCCTCCCCGGTCTTGATTCGCTTCGTTCTTCTTCTGTTATGGTCTACTTGTTTTTGTTGTTGTTGTCAGCGAAGGTGGTATAGTTTTTGTTGGTGCACCTGGTGAATTCGTATACTTCGTTCCATTTTAGAGTCCCATTTTTTTAACGAATAATTGAAGCGGTCAATTTTTTTGTTGCATGTTTTTATTATTTTTTCACGGTTCTTCCGGCAGAACAATATATGTGCAAAGACGATGAAGACACCGACCGACAAACTGATACTAACAAAATCAGAAGGCTATGAAAAAACAAAAGAATTCAACTGGGAAGCTAATAGACGCCAACATGCCGCCAGATTGAAATGGCAGGTATTCAAATTTTTCGCGTGAATTTCCCATCGTGCATTGTATTGTGCGGACGAATGGTTCCGGCTCATCAAGATATTTCAGTTGGGGAGACCGCCTTGAAGATGGAGTTGTACAACAGGTGGAGTTCAGTGGTGTAGGAAGAAATAATTATCAAAATGATACCTACTGATGTTTTCTATGATTGATTAAGATTAGAATTGGGTTGTATGTACTGCTGTCTCTGCGATGATAATGATCAAAATTTAAATATTAAATTATCAGCTCCATAAGCTTTAGTCCAGGCCTGGATCAATCAGTCACTCAGTAATCAAACCGAACTTTGCGACAATTTCAATGAAGTCCAACAATCTGCTGACTGTGTGATCTCTTTCCCCTGTTATTAAACACAAGTGTCACCATACACTGTCGAACTCGAACGCGAGCACGAACCTGGTACAAATGTCCTCTGAATAGCTCAAGTCACACACACACACACTTCACATAAACTTTAAGAAAACCGGTCCACTTGTACCATGTTCGAGATCAAGTTCGAGATCGACAGTGTATGATGACCCTAAGCCGCGTTCTTTTGTACTCCAGTGTTAGTTTGTTTTTCTCTGTCGGTATTTATCGTCCTGCTATGTGTATATTCACCACATTCACGTGGAGACTCCTATTTATATATGGAAGCGAAGTACTTGTGTTCGTCATCTAATCATTGAAGAAGCTAATTTGCCATAAAGTAAAGAATCTGTTTTTTTTTCGTAATATCGTAATTCCAAAGAAAACTTATGTGGTATAGTCAGGTAAGAATAAAATCCTATGAGTTCTGAGACGCGAAAACAGGTATCTATACATACTTTGTATTGGCTAAGGCCACATGCCTCATGTATAGAAAATATTTAAATAATTTCCGTAATTCATTAGTGTCTTCAATAATAAATTTTTTTTTCAGTAAAGATTTCAGGATCTCATGACATCCGGTCATGAATTAGTTTGAGAACATTTTCAGAATGGTTTCGGCTGGCCGAAATCAGTGTAAATGCTTTTGTTTGGATGTATGTACTCGTATATAAATGATGATGCAAAGTGACGTGTCAAGTTTAATCTTTTCTACTTGTTCTGAAATTACTACTATAGGGCTTTGCAATAGGGGTTCTCGAACTTTGATAGTGTATAGCGGCCTTGAAATGAATGAAGGGTAAATGATAATTGCAAAATTACAGTGCCGAGCTGACTTGGCTCTGGAACAGTTGGAAGTGAACCACGATTTCGGACGGAATGTAATCTTCAGCAACAGGGCCCATTTTTGAATACCAGTTAAAATTGTTGCATTTGGAGGGGAACATCAGTTGCAAATGCATCCAGAAATATAACGATTTAGTGTGGATTTCGGACCGCACTTCTTCCAACATGAAGCTGATGCCGACATAAATGTCACCGGTTAGAGATACAGGAAGATGGTAATCATTTTTTGTGGCCTATATTGGAAGATTTAGTGATGGGCACAATGACTCTTTTTACTGTGCCGGCACATAAGCACTGACTCTTTTCACTGAGTCGTTGAAAAAAAAAACGTTCAAAAGAATCGTTCCAAGATTCGAGAGAGTATTCAAAATTGACGAGGCACCGTACCTGTACAATGGGCAGCAATTTACAACAAATTAGTGAATACTTGCATTGAAATTTTATGATAACTTTAACTATCAATTCAAATTCGTGTTTGTTTTTCCAATTTGTTCTTCAAAAACCTATTTGTAGTTTCCTCCAGCAAGATTGAACGTAAATTTCCTACAAGCATATCTATCAAAAATTCCTTCACGTATCCAATCAAATATTGTACATATCGACACAGACCTGCAGACGTACAAAAAATCAATTAATGATTTCTTTACCTTTTAAATGAATACATATTTAATCTAACCAGACCAGTATTGCAGACCTACCCCTGATCATCCGTTCTTTCAAAATATGCGTATCTATTTACCTAGGCCTACTGCCACTTGCACACTTGATTTCTTTACCTATTAAACCAATTTCATATCGAAACTTCCCAGACGTTAATGCGCGAAAAAGCTTGCGTACTGTGTGAAAACTAGGTTGTTATTCAGGGACATTTATATATTTTTTTGGCGCGCCGCTAGGCAGTGCATGCAACAATAGATCTTCTTCTCACGACAAAATCCAAACAACATCTTAGCAATTTTGCTGTCAAGTTTCATATCAATTATGTAATATTTAACGATAGTATGTACATGCATTTTATTCATTGTGAGCATTTATTGGCTTATTTCGCTCCTCACACTGCGCGTCAACATCTCTTGCATTACTATGCTTTATTGACGTTTCAGTGGCATATTTTTTTACGGATGGCGAAGTTGCTAGCATGCACCTCCATCCAACATGACCTCCAATATATTATCTACAAACCAATTTGTATTCAGAAACGGAATGATCACCGAAAATGCCATCATAGAAGTTTGTGACTTCCTTCACTTGGGAATTGGGATTGATAACAATAAAATAAATAAATAACTGGCGCAACAGTCCAATTTGAACTACGGCCTCGAGATGAGTTAGCATCATCTCATTTTCTAGATCGTGACGGTTTTTGTGCAGAGGTATGTGATCAGCAACACGCTCAACCGAGTTATTTACCCCATAATGGGTACTCATTTAACAGCTGAGTGGGCTCATAGTCCGACACGTAAATCCCCGGAATCGAACCGGGGCCCAGTGCGTTGAAGACGAACGTGCTAACCGTTGCGCCATCCGGACTATATATTGATAACAATCCATTGGCAATATTCATGGACCTGGCCAAAGCTTTCATGCAGAAACCTCGAAGTTACACCTCTTGAGTCTTTTATTTTAAAGTAATTCAATCAACATTTTCGAATATTTAGGTATGAAGATTGGTCAATTATTCAAAATTCTTTTATTTCCTAATTATATAATCATTTTAATGGCTGTAAAATTAATAAATTTCTCTTTCTTCTCTGCGATTTCCCATATGCATTTCAGCTGTATTAGTAAACTACCAAATTATTCCATCAACGCATTCTTACTAACGGCTTATTGAAATCGAATTGAATTTGTCCAAAAGCTTGCTTAAGCAATTTCGCAATTAATATCGTCAGCTCAGTCAAGAATGCTATATTCTGTTTTTATTTTCAAGGAAATTCGTCCATACAACCAACAATGTACAATACATACGGTATGTATTGCCAACGCGTGTTTGATACGAAAAGAAAAAAAAAACACCCAATAAAAAAAGACCAACACGCTTGTGGCATCCATTGATTTTTAACGAAGCACATTACCCCCAGGTGTGACCATTCTCCTAATTAACGGTCTGCAAATAAATGAATTCTATAGATAACTGAAATGGTCGGTATTAATTATATTAGCTTTATAAATACATGCATCCCGCCAGCATTACCTGATATTTGCATTTCCATACATTCACATACTCGTACATTTAAATAGTTCAACAATTATAATTGAAGAAAGGATGATTTTTTTCCGATAGTCATCTTTGCGTCAAATTGGACAAACCGTTATCTGTTAATGTAGCTCGATTTAAAATTTCTTTACCATTCGTTGCGTTAAGTGTTGAAATAATAAAATATTTAACAAATTGTGATAAAATTGCGATGATTGTTATAGACAAAAAAACTAGAATAAAATAGAAGAAACATGTTTAATGAAATTAACATTCATTGGCTTATGCAGACAATTTTATTAGAGAATTTCGCGTGGTTAGTTCAATGCTTGTGAGGTTTCATCTGAATGGGTTTCGAATGATAAATGATGTAGGTAAGAATTTTAAAAGAATTTTAATTGGGAACAATTCCAAAGAATTAAAAGACAATTTTTTGCATAATGGATATGTGCTTATTGATATAAAGGTCATTGATATATGATATAAAAGTCATTTCCCAAAGATTCTTGTTAGTTGTTATAGTAGCAGTGTTTTATTGGCGCAGGTAATGACCAATTAAGTGTATACTGTCTAGAAATAGTTAAAAAAAAAATTAAAGAAGTTCAGTCAGTTGGTGATAATAGCGTTATGAACTAAAAAGGGAAATTTGGGGAAAAAAATTTCATCTGTGACCAGGACCAACATATCAGCGTTGAGTCTTCGCAGTAAGCCAAGAAACACCTACAAATCGGACCACGAGAAATGCTTGGAGGAGCGAAGACTTAAACGAGTAACACTGGCTTGAACATAGCAGAATATACCGTTAGTCCAGTCGATAGCCGAATTTGCTGCCATCGTACCGAGGTCAGGGTCACCGAAGCCAACTACATACCGAATTTGGTTAAGATGGGACCACTGGAAGTGCAAAAGTTTTAGTAGCCCACAAACATTTTCGGTACTCATTTTCGTACTAACTTTTTTCTACAAATATTATCCTCACAAATGCAAATTTTTATGCAAGAATTTGATCTTCATATTTTTGTACAAAAATCCGTCTTAATTTTTTCTAGTCTGAGATGCTTTATAAACTATGAACACATAAAGCCCGCTTTCCCATCCAATTCATCAAAGAACTCTTATCCGTTCGCTTGTGCAGGTCTGGATGCTTGTGCAGCGAGACAACACACATGCTATGGTGGTAGACCTGTGCAAGTATACAGCATGGTATACCTGTGACTTAGGCGTATTTTCAAAATAAAGTAAAGACGCAACTCGTTGACTAAAAATACGCGAACGCGACATGCGCGTGAGATACAATATCGCGCAGCCTTAGGCCCAGGGCATATTGCACCCAACCGTTCCCAACCCACGCACAAGCCACAAACTCCGCATACTAGATCAAATACCGACGAAGCCGAGTACTGCAGCTTATAGAATATATTTTCGGATGGCATTTTTGAAAATAAATTCCAGGAAGTGGAACGTACACATATAATTTTATTATCAAGCAAAATATAGTATACGTATTACGAGGAAGCAATATTATTTGAAATTCAAGAATAAACAGATATTATGTTTGCGGAATTCAATACAGTTAAAACGCCTGTAGTAGTCAGTGTTCGATGTGTTGATGCATCGTCATTGTTTCTCCTTTTCAGTCGATGGAATCTTAAAAAATCAAAACTTAAGCTTTGAAACTTCTCTCCGCGTGAGTCCAGCCAAAGAAACACAGTCCACCTTCCATCAAACACTTGTATTCACACCTTCTTCATTCAATGAACCGCAGTTTTTCCATATAGAAAACAATAAGATTCCAATCCAAAGTTTAGAAAAAAGCCTGTATTTCTTCTCAAATTATTTTTTTTCTAGTATTCACACAATCTAACATGATTAGCGCACTGTTTTCAGATACATGTGTGATTTTCGTTTTCTTGTTGTTCTTTCCGCTTCTGTCGTCTTCTCTTTCAAAGAACATCCAAGAACGTTTCGAAATTAGCTGGAGTTGGTCAGAAGACTCTGCTTTCAACTAAGAGAGGTGAAATATCCAAGAGGTACAAATAGTAAAAGTTCAGCGAACTCATTCGACCAATATATGCAAGTTGAGCTGATCTAAACATACGAAATTTATTTTCTCCGTGTTGAATGTTGATCTTACAGTAATTGATTGAAGAAAATTGAGTGTTGTCAGCTATTGTCGTAAGAAGGGAAACGAATTTAAATCTAAGCGCTTAATTTGGGAGTAGATTACGTAGATATGAAAGAAAATTCCGTTCGTTTACTTTTCCTGAAACCTTCATGAATACAACAGAATCATGAATGCTCGTTTCGGACGCCAGTTGGGTTTCCTTCAACCAACTAAAAGAAGGACACAACTAGTATTCAAAATGAGCATATCTTTTTTTAAGAATACTACTCAATTGCCCTAACCCCTTGTGAGGCATAGCGCGCCAACTGTTCTACGTGGTCCAGTTGACGTTTCGTTGGCATAAACTGGTATCGGAGAATGCATTTGCCAGCATGCACCTCCTGCACATCCATGGCCACGAACGTCGTCGTGGACGGGATTCGAACCCAAAACGCCGGTAGTCAAACATGAGACTGATGCCTCAACACACTGCGCTACCGGTCGCCCAAGAATATATTATATTATTATAAGAATAGGCGCGTTATTTATATACCACCTCCAAACCACAAAGGAAATTAGAGACCAGCAAAGCCAATTTAATCATATTCATTCGTAATTAAGAAATACTAATACAGAACTGTTCTTGTGATGGCAAATGTTCAATTCGTAGCTTATACCAGGGATATGTGTGAAAATTGTTTCAGCTATTGGTCCAGTATATATCTACAATAGAAAACCCAGGAATTTCAAAAGTATTCGATTTTATGTAACAAAATAAATTGGAGTTCTTGACGCGGTAAAACGTCCAACTATAAGTAAGTTTGTTGATCCCGTAGGCTGAACCGTATGTCTAGTGCACACCAAATATCCCTATTTAGATAGATTCGGAAATCCCGAAAACCATACACACTATGAGATTTTTGGAATAGAGAGAAAATCTCCTTCTTTCACATATCACCGGGTTGTGAGCTGATTGCGGGATAGCTTGAGAGAAATTTGCTCCCTCAACGTAATTCAGTGAAACGATTCAGCAAGATTTGAAAAGAAATCTTTTTCCAATTTCGTCTCAAATCTAAGTTAGGAAATCTTTCAAATGTATGGAAAATCTAAAACTATTTGTGGTCGATTTGGGAAATTTCGAAATTTTGTCAATCCTGTATGGTGTGCATATGATAATAGAGCGGAGTCCACAATTCAAAATTTGGTAGAACTTATTGCAGCATTAACAAACTGGTTCAAAATCATATATATACGAAGCCTCGAGGTAAAGAGAGAACTAAGAGAAACAGGCCTACTTATGATCTCCCAGTCCCTTTCTATTTAGTATAATTTGCAAAGACAGAGAGATCATAAGTAGGCCGATTACAAGTCTGCTTCCGGGCAAACTACGTAAATGGTTTTGAACAGATCCCATAACATTTCCTTTAAATCTCATGTGGCAACCCTATTTGGTAATTTCAAATCACGTTACTTTTATTCCGATATCGTACCTAGACTAAACCAAATAATCAAGCCGACGCTGGAGGCCCATTGCTGAATATAGATAGCTCACTTAAATTCAACTAGCCCTACGTCAATTCTGTTTAAAGCATACTTTGCCTTGTCTTCAAAACGATTAGACGCTTTGCTGATTTGACCGTCGCCAACAAGTGTACATCTACAATTTAATTGACAAACATCATTAAGCAAAAATTTCATAAATTGTATGTTGTCTCCTATGCGAAACGTAGAGCGAACAAGTTTTCCAAAAGAGCGAAACGACGTTGATTATGAGTTGATACTGGAGACTTGTTACTAATAATCGTAGTAACCACCATCTTTATAGTCAGCATCATCTTTCATATTTTGTTGTAGGCAGGCCGCTTCTTTTTGAATTGTACGAGAATACATATATATAGTTGGCACAGCAGTTCTGTCCAAGTTCAAGATGACCTGAGTTGAGAAAGTTGTATCGTAGCGATATATTCTTTTCCACACATAGCCAATGATCGAGTTGTTTCAGGCCGGGTGGAATGACTGTGAATATATAGTTTGTGCAAAACATGAACGAAGCTAATTTGTAGCATCGATGCGGTCATAACCTACTAATTGGCTGACGATTTATAATAATGAAGGTTGGATAACAGTTAACAGTTGAAGAACAACCTCATGTAGTGGTAATATGGTGGCTGATTTCAAGTTAGTTCGGGTATGATTATTCTTCAATTAGGACTATTAGTCAGGCGTGTATTGAGTTGTGGATGTTTCCTAATTAAAAATAACTAAAAAAAAGTCGCGAAAGGTAGAAAACGAAATGACGAAAATCATAGATAATGGTTAAGTGAATATGATTTTTAAAAGTCATGAAAGCGTAGCGTTCTATGAACTGTAAATTTGTAAAATTGTTGTATGCTCGGAAGATTTCGGTGATTTGTTGCCAGTGGCGCAACCAGCTTTTTGTTTGGAGAGGGGCTGTAGGAATACATAACGGGTTGAAATCGCAACACACGAACTTTCTCTTGTGTTAACTGTAACAAACGATAAAATCCAAAGGATTAATTTGAAATTCTTAACAAACTCCATCAGAACTCCAAATATTCTGTAATTGATTCTTGTGAGAAAGCAATGTGATCATTGGCATGTATAGTTTTCTAGATTCTGTGCGACAAAAAATTGTAGAAGAATTTCTTCAAAGCTGCAGCAACTAAAATTAGCACTGCTTAAAAAATATTTGATCAAATTATCGTACTGATGAAAAATCTAGTATATTCAGTTTTTTAAGCTACTCTACAGTGTGGTCATACCTAATACCAAAACAATTTCTCCAACTTTGTTCATTAAACCCACTTTTGCATGGTCAATGGCTTTCTTACGATAGTCTAATTTTCATGAATTAGCCTGTAAAATGTATGAGAATTGCGATTGAGTTTCATTGGTTTTGTGTTCAAATAGATATGGTTTTTGTGCTTGTCTCGTTCACTTGACCGTCAACGTCGTGTTGTATGGGGAGGACGAAGTTTGCTCTATAGCAGATGACTGAGTGAAAGAATTTTTTTTTGTTTTGTTAATACGCCTCATCGGCGCAATAAACTAAACATTGTTAATGGAATGACTTTTCCTTTACGGACATCTTTTAACAACGGTTATAAAACTAAGAGATATTGGTTATAAAGCGAAGAGCTACAATCTCATGGTTTTTGATTGGATTTGAAGAGGTTCCATATTTTGACGGCCACGGGACTCTGTAATGGCCATAGGCATCTCTTCCGTTTTGATTTTCAAAATATCGATCGTCAAACTTTAAATTATTAAAAATCCAAAAACACGAGTTTCACCCATTCCACCAGATTTGTTTTCAATAAAGGAACTGGGGAAAATATATCTGGCACCCAGACGTTTTCCAATACCTCAAATTTCATAATACTTTCATATTTTTTGTTGAGCTTAACACGAGTCCGAGATTTTCCAACAATAAATTTGACCGAAAAGAAAACTTTTTTCGACTACTCGACCAATTTTAGAAGTCCTGTTACTAAAATTCGGATGTATTTAAAATAGTTGCTTTAGCTATTAAATTGTAGCTGTTATATCCTCTATGTCTCTTGCGTCGAGGGAATCGATATCATTACCCCGACCCAGAAATAACCGATATTTGCTTGGCTTGGTTTCTGTTTCAACTCATCCCCCAAAAGGTGCTGCGATCCTTACCAAAGGACTGAAAATGCCTTCAATAGTAGTCTAGTGCATTCGTCTGAACACTTCCAGTCATATGATACTCATCTTGCCTAGATATCACTTTATTACCAAGAACGTCCTGTCCTGGAGCTGGAGCTGCGTGATAAACGCTTATAGCGCCGCTGAGAGCAGTTCATATCATATGTCGGAAAAAAAGAGAGCAAATGCAATGTTCCAACATACACAGCTCTATGTATCACTATCAGCACTGTTTTTATCGTTTGTCGAAGCTCCAACATTAACACACCCTAAATAACTAATGGAAGTATGGGATTGATCAAATTAAAGGTAGTAAAATTTACCATTAACCCATTTTTGATGACTTTCCTCTTGAGATGAATATTTTTCCCAATATATATATATATATATATATATATATATATATATATATATATATATATATATATATATATATATATATAATTTTAGATTTCAGCATATTTAATGTACCTTCAAGAAGATAAAGGCGATTTTTTTTCTCCAGGATACATACTTAAGGAGATGCTGTGTGATGTTCACATTCGTTTTCCACGAAGTCCATTTTTTTGCCAATTTTGCGCTGCCATGTTCTAAGTTACTAATAAACTAACGGTCATCCCACTTATATCGGATTATAGATAATGAAATTATCACCAAATGTGGTCCCTTTAACTTTCATCGCGAGATGACCTCTTTCCCCGGAATTGGCAAAAAACTCACTAAAACGAATATTCTTCAGACATTGGAAAAAAAAAATTCCCATTTTTGAAGACCTTTTTTCGGAAACTCCTGGATATTTAAAGTTGAACATTTTGGCATGAAACTTTAGCTATTTAATATGCTTTAAAGAAGGTTAGAGCTACTGACAAGTTGATAGTAGATCACTAGTTTATTAAATTATATAGGAATAATGATCACTTTCCAGGTTTGTTAATAAAATATTTATAATAACGCATTTTCAAGACTAAAACAATTGCGAAAATATAATCGTCTCAGCGTTGTCGGGAAGATAATTACATTAGATCTAGGTGGATTAACGGTAATGATGTGGGATTTCCCTGGGCGAAGAAGCGATCGATTCTCGCGAATTTGTCGACGGACATCAAGAAACTCGGCGTTGTAAGTGTAGCTGCCGCTTCTCCGGGAGGTGTTAATTTTTAAGTTAATCAAGGAACTAGTTCAACAGTATCAACGGACTTTTCGAGTTAGCCGGTCGGCCGTGAGTTTTCCTTTTAAAACTAGTGAGTAAGCCTGAATTCGCATTAAATTTATAACGTTATCAAAGCAACGCATTTTTACTGATATTAAACAAATAGTTTGAGTACCCCTATCGAATTGAGATTAAAGATAGTTGCGAGTTCGCGCTTATATCGACTCTTTTAAGCCAGTGTCAGGCGGTTGAAAAATTCAAAGCGCATGGCAGACAGCCGCCGGGGGAAAATGAGTGTGTAGCAAACCTCTCGTCTGAAGTACGTATTGGATGAAGGTGACACTATAAGATATTCAGGCGAGGGAGATCGACTCCCTGCACTGTAGGTCAAAAAGAACATTTCAACATTTCCATTTCAGATTTTTTTTTATTCGATCAAAGTCAGACTATGGCACTACTTGTATTTTCAAGTGGAAATATGTATTTTCAAATAAAATAACACACTTCTATTTAATTTACATAGTAGATGTGTCCAGTGCAAATGTATTTTTGCGGTTTGAGACAAGCCAATATATGTAGTTTAAAATTTAAATAGAGAAATACGTGAAGCTTCTTTGTTTTATAAATGATATCTAATTTTCCTCTTCGTGATTTCGAAATCATTATGCGATCCAACCGTAGCCTGAAAGTTTCTCATTATTTTCCATTTTACCCATTAGATATGCATAAACTCTCGCTGTACTTCTTTCCCAACGTATAATAACCGAGTAAAACTCCACTAAACCACATAAAATGCAATAATGCACGCTCACTTAACATAATTCAAACTTCATTTCCTTAATTTTTGAACTTGAAAGAGAATTACTTTTTCCAGTTCCATTAATACAAAAGCTATACTTTGTTCGTCTGTCACGGGTTAAACAAACGTCTAAGTTATATGTCTCTGGAAAAAATAATAATAAAAAAGCGCTTTATTAATTGAACAATGACTGCATCAGATACTTGTTTTTTGTTAAGATGAAATCTTTTCGCACACATCTTTATTCTCACATTGTGTGTGCATTTCTCTAACTTTCAAAACAGATGATCTTTTAATTGGAATTATCAGTTAGCTGTATGGTTGTATGTATTCCCAATCAACTATCATGTATGAGTCACCTGTCAGAAGAGGGGGGGCCAAAGTATAACTTTAGATATTATACGAGTATGTACATGCCTACATATGACCATTTCGTGGTTAGTTACAGAGAGAGTACAGGTGCTGTGCAGACAAACATCACCAGTAACCTTGACTCTTTACTATTGATTTTGACTAATCTTTAGTGCAATAAATTACATGTAACATTTTCAATCTGTTCATATCAATATACACTGAACTGATGAAAAATTTATACAATATCGATTTTGCAAGATTGCATCTTGTAAACCACAAATGCTTGTATTTGATCAAGGCTAGTTGGATGCATAACATGATTATTTCCAAACGTAGATCTTGGAATGTTTCGGGGTCACTGTAAATCACTTGAGCTTATATAAATAGGTTAACGATATTAGAACAAATTTCTATAAACTTATGTAAATTATTTTCAAATTCAGAATAATGATATTCAACAATACGAGTATATGTATTTATATTTTATAGTTACATTTCCATTAGTCGACACATATACAAAATGTGGATAATCCACCTTTGCGAATAATCTTCATCTCATTCAGAATTCTACTCGGTCTGGTCATCGTTCCGGAGTATTCACACAAATTAAAATAAATAAACTTAAAAGTGTTCCATAAGAAGTTCCAGATGAGATTAATGTCAAATACTTCTGTCGCCGTCTGTATAAATTGGACGTCTACTTGGAATTTCCATAAAGCGACTCAACAATGTTTGTAAAATAACGAGTGTGTGCCATTATATGTTATTTTGTGGTTAAGGTCTGTTATAAATCAACCGAAGATATTAAGTCTCCAAAAATGACATCATGAATTTTGGTATTGTTATACGTTGTTGTTATTGACTTGTATTTTATCCTTTAAATCAAAGTTATCCGTCTATTCATCGAGAACGGAGAAATATTAGCTCAGTAAAAAGGAATAGATATTTTCATTCTACAATTTTTATATGATTACTTCTTATTCAGATGATACATTAAAAGAAGTTGAAGAAAAAAATGGGCGTTTGATCATCAGAGATTATATGTGTGTCAAATGAAATCTCTAAATTAGTACTTAGTTTGTATTTTAGCGCCAAACATATATCTAAATAGCGGGAAAACAGAGTACGGGTATATTTAGGTTTTGAAAAAAAGGTTAATTTTAGATTACAAAATCCGCAATAACTAAAAAACTACGTAACATAAAACATTGCAATAGACTCCAAATCACAGATAATATTTTACACTAATGTCTTCCGAAAAATAAGATAGATAAATCGTTTACACAATACACCAGTATAAAGTGAACATTTTTATTTTATTTAATTTTTTTTCTTAACCTTTAATTTCATTTCATTTCATCGAATTTTCACATACATACACACATACACTGTCTTAACATTATTTTATTTTAATATCTTTATTTCGAGCGGTTAGAGCACTTTCAATGCATAAGAAACTGAAAACGTACCAGATACGCCTACCAACAACAAAAACATTAAACCCTCCCAGATTACCGACACAAGGAATAAATAAAATAAATAGAAATTGTTTGACAGATAGATTTGGATTTATGTATTTAAATTAAATATAGAAGTGCTTTATCTTTTTAAGCAATTAATTTTGCAAAACAAATAATACATGTTCGTCATAGGACTCAATAAAAATTGCCACACAAATAATCTTTTCCGAATTTAAAATATCAAACCAAATTGGTCGAATTAATCTTCTTAAGCATACTGTTAACAACTTCTGTTTAACACGATCTACCATTTTCGTCACACCCGTTTTTTATTCCATTTGTTCTTATCGCCATCAAGTAATTTACCCAATCAACAACCATAACATGCAGTCAATTGTATTGAAACTCAATGAGCCTTAGGCGTTTCTTAGCATCACAATATTGATGGTTGCCTTAAGTGAGTTAATACGTAATGCACAGCCATCACCGCAGTAACTAGTTTTCAATAAACAACAACAACTATGAGACGTTTGGTTCGAATGTAATATACAAGTATATTGACATAATTAACACGAACCAGATGAAAAGAATATCATCAGTTTCAGTACTAGTCAAACAGGTCCAAACATATCGTTACCGTTCCACAATCGCTCTCGTATCAAAACGTAAAAGAATGAAAGAAATCTGGTTATGATTATTGTTGACAGGCGTAGGTAGAAAATATTCAAAACAAAAAGAGGCAAAAAAGTGCCGGGTTCATGACATAATAAACTGCGCTTTCGCGAAAGTTAGAAAGATGTAGTACTCGTCATAGTGGTCGTCAATAGGCCGGCATTATAATGAGGCAAAACTGCCGACAATTTAATGGCGTTTATCTTGGTATTAATTTTGAAAATTTAATGTCCACCGCTCTTAAAATAGAAAGCATTTACAAATCAAATGGATAACTTATTTTCTTTAACTGAGCCGTGTGACAGAATTTAGTCCCAAAAGTTGACTTGAAGTTTTAATATGGACCGCATTTACACAGCACGACTTAATTCGGATTAAGTGATTTTTTAAATGGATTTTGATAGAAGTCCATGGCTTATATCATACTATTTTCCCTAGTCCTTAATGGGGCATAAATCATCAATTATTCCCGAGAGGCTTAATTGAGGTTTCGTTAGCATAAACTGGTTCCGGAGAATGCATACAGCACCAAATCGGGGGTTGTGGGTTACTTTGCCCCAAACCATCGAGGGAAGGCAAGCATTCATTGCCTGGGCGACCGTGAAGCCAGCAAGGCGTTAGACTCCCGGTTCAACGCACTGAGCTATCGAGTTCTTGGGCTTATAAAAATAAATAATAAAAGAAAATAAATGTGCTCATTGCACCTTTTGATATGACATGGCACATACCCGATAAAAAACACAAACTCTGACCCTTTTTTTCTCCAATATGCGAGGCTCCCTCCCCCTTAAGTTCGGACTATTCGAAAGAAAAGAAATTCTTCGTATTCCTACCAAATAAAGCCGCCCACGAGATTTTTTTCTGCTCAGACGGACAGACATTTGACCGATTTCGTGAGAATGACGTTTTTTTCTACAAAACCCTAATAATGATCATATCAAATGCAACTTCAACTACAAAAATAATTACGCCTAAAAATGCAGTAAACAAAACAAAACAAGTGGTAGTTAAAATTTAAGGACGGATATACAAGTATATGTATCTTCCCAAAACTGTCAACCACTCAAAAAGTGTTTGAGCATTTTTTGTATATACGTATAATCCTAACTCAAAGTTTATTTTTATAATTTTAATTTTATTTTGATTAAAAATGCAGATTACTTTATATTTATCACTATTCCTGACGCGTTTCGCTCTTTCGAGCATCTTCAGCTCTTTCGAACGAAACGCGACAGGAATAATAAAAATAGTGGCACAGAAGTCTGCAAAATAAAATGGATTATCAGTTGAGTTTATTACTTTAATTTTCTTATTTATTTAATCTTTTTAGAATTATCTGGATTTTGTTGGATGAACAGCTGGTGCACAAAATTAGTTCCTAAGGGAAATTCCGAATATTTCAACCAGCTTGTTGTTGGAGTTTGAGAGGCTCATAGATATTATTTCCTGTGAATGAAATGTCGATTTAGCAACCAAACAAAATGAGTCTGCTGCCCAAATAAAATTTGTTAAATCATATTTGCACTAAGGATATTAGAATTTAATTGTTCTCTTAAAATTTGAATTGAGGTTTGGGGGCTAACTAAACAAAGACACACCCAAACTCGAACCAAGGAAATACTCCATTCTCACCGAGAATCTATCTTTCTGATATGTTCTATTTAATTTTTTGTTGTGCTAATTTGTTCTGCAAGGAAACGCGGCTAATATGCATTTTTCGGACACAAAAAATTGAGACCATGAAAAAATATGGAAACATTCTAGATTAGCATAGACATATGACAATTAGCCAGTGCGTCATATTCATAATTGGAAATGTATATATTTATATTGTTACCATTTAAAAACTGATAGATGTGGCGTCCATGGTCACGGATTCTTTTTTGTATTTTTCGGCACACTAAAAAATCTGAAATATATTTTCCGATTCAAATTACAAATCGGCTTTCATTTAATCATCAACAAGCATTACATTGAGTTTTTATATGTCACCGCAGTACTTTTCCATCCATAGAAATGGGAAAAATCCGGATACAATTCTCACTACCAAATTAATACATACTCGTACTTCTAAGTTAAATAAGAGGTTTCTGCCTCAAGTCTTTTGTTTTTCATGTTCGTTCGATACAGAGGTGTTTCAATTTTTTCCATTGGCTTAAATTAATATTATTTTAATATTAATATTTTTGCAGTTAAGCGAGATGGGGTATTACTGTTTCTCGTCGACTGTCAATTGAATCAGCTATGGCTGAGTACGTTGATTTTATAAAAATCGATGGAAGCAAAAGCGGGAATGCTCAGCATATCACTTAATTGCTCAGTAAAATTTTGATTTGGAAATAAAGTGCTCTGCTGCCGTAACTGGAATTAGGAAAGGCAGGGAGACGGCGCTCTGCTAATGAAAAATGTAAAAAAAAAACATGATTGTGACTCTAAGTACCATTGTGTTAACACAGAGTGGATATATAGTACTATTTCGATCGACAATTTAATTGTTTTTGACTATTTAGTTACTACATTACATTTTTTCGTCATGCATCACATCAATAAAACACGATCTTTGCAATGGAAAATGAACTCATTTTAAAAATTCGGCAGTGCTATTCATCAAATGCTCCGAGTTCAATATTGCTAGTAGGACAAAGTGAAAAATGAGTAGTGAAAAACTAAAGTCTAAATTATACGAGTGAAAAGTTCAAAAACATATTGAAATCCAGATGTTCACAGTTTGCTTGACGAAAATTTACAATTCTAATATTATTATATGGAGACTATCTGTGGTCATTGTTTTTAAAAATAATTGAATAAATTTTGTATGTAGATAGATATTTCGGTACGCTTTCTGGTCTGGCAAATGAAGTCATGTGAACATTTTGTTTGAATCAGATTTGTACGTGAGCTGAAAACTCAAGTTCAATGCCAATTTTTTGATAGATGATTTGAATATACCCATATATTATGTATTTTATGGGTAACAGATTGTCATTTTGTCAACATATGTATTGCACGACAAATTTAATGTGAGGTGCATGTATTGATCTAATATTAGACAAAAGAGGATTTCTGCGAATAAACAAAGATTACAAACGCAGTGTTATGCTAGGATTACACGATTGACGACTTGCGTCAATATTTACGCTTTTTTGATGTTCAATCGATATCAATCGTGTAAAGGCACAATTTTTTCACGTCAATCTACGCCAATTTGGTTGAGGACTAGATTGTCCCCAATTTCCGTCAACCAAAATTTACGCGTTTACATCAATCGTGTAAACGGACCTTTTTGAAACACAAGTGTCAATCGACAGATCAATTGCGTCAACCAGTGGTTGACGTCTCGAGTATCAACCACAGACGTCAATATTGGATCAATTTCGGTGGAAAATTTACAGTTTTCATAGTTTTACGTATTTCTTCGTTTCAAACAACATGTAAAATACGTTTTGATTATACTCTTTTTTTTATTTAATTTTTGTGAATTTAATTTATTTATAGTTTAATAACAAACTATATTTTGTTTCTAGTGAGTTTGAACATGATAACTGGAGATTTTTTCAACGATAATATCGAATTTTCTAGTGCGACTATCATCAAATTTGTTCGCTACGGCTTCCCACTGTTGAGTTGTTGATGGTACCTACATTGACACATTGAATAATTGTTGATAATGCACTGAAAATTAACAACTATTAACAAAGAGACAAACCTATATAAAATTTCCTTTCAAAGCAGAATATATCGCGTCGCAGACTTCTGGTACTATCATTGATATTGTACAAGGTGCGATTCGAAATAGTGCTGAGAGCGATTTGAAGCTGTCGCCAGTAGCTAAAAATCTTAAAATTACGGCCAAACGCTCAGATGCGGAAATTGACTTTCGCATATTTGTATCCTGCTTTTGAATTAGCGGTGTCACCATATGCAACAATTCATTAAAAGCAGTTTCATCTATACGCAGAAAATTTGTATACAAATGTTTCTGATTCTCTATATCTATAATTCCTGCAACACATTATTTTGTGCTCCATACATTGGCCGCTTTTCCAACCATTCAAATACCCAGGCTCGTCGTACAGCGCGAGAATTTTCTGCTGCCTTTTTTTCATCCAAATACTGCTGATAGAATGCTGCAAACACGTACAAGGCTACAAGGCTGCTGCCTTTTTTTTATATTTTTCAACATCGTACAGAAAAACTATAAACTATAACCGATTGTCACTACACAACTAAAAATAATTATTAATTAATATTAAATTAATAATTTTATTCACAAGTTGAAAATATTTTTTTTAATAATATTTATGTACGAGTATATGCTCACGTCCGTCGTCGTCGCAATTTTGTCTGATTGGGGAGAGTGAATAATGGGGAATTCAATTGGCGCTGATGAATATAAGCGTCAACCAATGATCAATTCGATTGACATAAAAAGAGTCAATCGTGTAAATGGTTCGATTGTACGGTTGGCGGTTTATCCTTTTTTTTAAATTCTGTCAATCGACATTTTGGTTGACGCTGTTAAAATTGACGTGTTTAAGTCAATCGTATAACGCGGGGGAACAATCTATTTACGCTTCTGTCGAAAATACGCCAATCGAGCGTAAAACTATTGACGCTAGATTTACGCTTTTCCGTCAATCGTGTAATCCTAGCATAATAATGAAATTCTTTATTTTATCATAGTCAAGTGAAAAACTTGTTTAAAGTCAATGTAATTATGTTTTAAATTTTAACTATTGGAAATGCTCATATTTTTGTAAATTTTAATTAAAAAAAAAAGCTAGTCCTTGGCTAGCACGCGAAGCGAAGCTTGAAAGGTATCATACCTCCGTTTTGACTTATGGTGCATTTGCCACTTTTAAATTAGTAGTAAGACTTGTTTCGATTTCACTGTTCCTATGAGAGGTGCATGAAATAGTGGGCTGATTTCAAACAACAATCTTGGTACATACTATTTTATGACAGACCCTGTCAAATAAATCGTTTCTTGTGTGGGATTTTCAATGCTGCAACTCTATAAACAATAAAGTCAAGTCATAATAATGAGTTCTTACCGCAATCTACCACATTACCGAATCAACATCCAAAAACAATGTAGACAGTGACACTGACAAATGAATCTCGGTTGCCTGCCTCCGGAAATTGCGATCATTTGATTAAGGATTATGTTGGATGACGCTATTGAATCCAACATGTGTACAAAGGTTTAAATGTCTTTTTTCTGTAAGAGGAGAATAGTTTCATACGCCTGGATACATCATAATCATACGTACAAGTACATGTATCATTCGACTAGATCCTCCTAGTATAGTCAGATTTGCATAAAACCTGAAAGAATTTCGATGCGTTTGACTATATGATGGGTAGTTCTTTATGTTTCCGTACGTCATGGCTTGATATATTGTAGAATTCAATGTTAAACAAGTTGATGGAATGCAAAACAAATTTACCAAGAATAAGATTGGTGAAGAAATCAAAACATGATCGTAACTCGTCTAAATGAATGAATTTTATACACCGAAAATGTGTTTGGCGGCTTGTTTAGAATTCATCGAGTTTGTTGAATATTTCGTAAGGCGGTTGGAGTTAAATTATTTAAACTGAATTATAATTGAATAGCATAATGGACCGAAACTATAAATCAGAATGATGACTGTGAATTAATTCAATTGTCGACGGTGGTGTTAACAAACGGGAATATAGCATTTGTCAGTCTTTCCAAAATTGTCACCAACGAAATTGTAATTTGCTGAATATTGAATTTTTCGACTCAATGTAGACATCTAGGGTAGTATAGTATCTTATGGGCATAGAAACCTAGCTCTTTAGGAGAGCGTTCAGGAGATGCAAGCTAGCAACTGCACCATCCAAAATTTATATGCTCCCGAAACTTCAACAAGACATTGCTATGTTGGAGATGTTGACGCGCCTATAGGGGGGGTTGAGGCAAATAACAAAAACGCATTCACATGAAAGAAAATTGGTAAATTAAAGGTCAAATTACATGCAGACGGATGGAAGTGACGAAATATTTAATATTCCATGGATCAACTTTTGATCAATTATTCTCATTCGCAATCAGTTAAGGATAGACATCCCATTGCAACCATTTATGGAAAGCAATAGGCTAGTGCCACTTTCTCGCACTAGTCGACAATTTCAAATTTCATTTCTCTCCGCGAAGAGTAGTACTACTTTGCCTTAACCCCTAGCGGGCCATAGCGCGTCAACTACTCCTGCGCGCCATCGTACTCTGTTCTGGGCAATGGGGCGCAACTCCCCAAAAGATTTACCCAGTACCTGACACTCCTTTGCCACAGATCGACGCCATGTGATTCGAGGACCCCCTCTTGGTCGGCCTTGGTTGGAAATGGGGTTCCATTTCATGGCATGCAAAGCAATGCAGTTATCACTCTTCCGCAATGTGTGACCTATCCACTGCCATTTTCGCCTGCGTATCAATTCGTCGATTGGCATCTGACCCGTACGCCGACTCAGCTCTTCATTTGATATTGTTTCGGGCCAGAAAATTCTTAGAATTCGACGAAGACATGAGTTGACGAAAACTTGCAGCTTTCTGGTAACTCCTACGGAAACTTTCCATGTACTGCTCCCATACAAAAGCACTGATAGTACCAGGGAGCGAAACAGGCCCAGCTTGGTCTTGATGCTGAGATAACTGCCCTTCCAGATTTTGGACAGCATGCCGTATGCGCGTTTAGCCTGGTTGATACGACGAGCGATGTCCTGCTCCGTACCCTCATTTTCGGCAACAATGCTACCCAGGTAGACGAAGTTGTCCACCTTCTCCACAGGCTGCCCATTAATATTGATGGCAATAGGTGTCGGATTTCTTTTTCGCAACGGCGGGCTAAGAACCTTAGTCTTGTTGGTATTAATCTTTAGCCCAACCTTGCTTGCCTCCCTCTCGAGATCTAACGCCATTGCGGACAGATCCATGATTTTGTGGGAGAGTAGGCATATGTCGTCAGCGTAGTCAAGATGTTGTAGATAAGATGTCAAAGTCCATTGAATTCCTCTGTCGAGTCCGGATAGGGCTGCATGCAACACATCGCCGATCACAATGAGGAATAGGATCGGTGAGAGGATGCACCCCTGCCGAACTCCACTGCGAATCTCAAAGTCCCCCGACACCTTACCTTTATGCAGAACGCGACATTTAGCGCCGTCATAGGTTGCCTTAATAATAGCCACAAGCTTCTCAGGGATGCCTCTCCTGCGCAAGGCCGCCCATATAGAATCCCGGTTCACACTTTCGAAAGCCTTTTCGAAATCGATGAAAAGCAAGTGAAGCGGAGAATCGTATTCAGCGCATTGCTCGATGATGATTCGCAAGGTGTTAATGTGATCGACACAGGAGAATCCGGATCGAAAGCCAGCCTGCTCTTCATCAATTGTGCTTTCTAAGTGGGCCTTTAGTCTTTCCAGGACGATTTTAGCTATTATCTTGGCAACGGCAGGAAGCACACAAATGCCTCTCCAATTATTACAGTCTGTGAGGCTACCCTTCTTTGGAAGTTTGATGATCAAACCTTCCTTCCACTCAGTGGGAAAGGTCTCTGTATTCCACGCTTTATCAACAAGTGGGTGCAGCAAATCGGCAGTTACGCTTGGCGCTGCTTGATAAAGTTTGGCAGGGATACCGTCGAGTCCGGCGGCCTTTCCTCGTTTTAGTGCAATAATTGCAGTGACTATTTCCTCTTTAGTCGGGGCAGTGGACCGTATACGCACATTTTGATGGTTAGCTAAATTATCTATATGAGGGGGAACTTCACTAGAGGTTACACGGTTCAAGACCGCGGCGAATTGTTCTTTCCACCGCCTCATTTGATCTTCTTCCAAGATAAGTAGCTTTCCATCACTATCTTTCACCGGATGTTGGCAGGAGTTACGACCACCTGTAAACTCCTTGATGACACCGTATACGGCGTTTAAGTTGTTACTTCTAGCGGCTTCTTCTGCTGACGCTAAAAGAGAATTGGCATAAACTCTTTTATCGCGTCGCACACTACGCTGAACTTCTCGAGCTTTCTGACGGTAAAGGAGTTCGATGCTGCTTCGATTGTCGTCTGATGCTGCAGCCAAACGAACTTTCAGCTCCTTTCTTTCAACAATCCGCTGCCATGAAGCGTCGGACATCCAGGGCTTATTCCGGCAATCCGGGTTTGGGCCAAGGATGGTATTTGCGCTATCAATGTACGCATTTTTTATGGCATCCCAGTTTTCGTTTATGTCACTATCTGGGTGACTAGTTATCTCAGCCGCTTTTTGCGCAAGATGGTCATTATATTGTTGTAAGACAGCTGGATTTTTTAGTCGAGCGGTGTTGAATTTGCGGGGCCTGGATCTTTCGTCGCTGGGGCGGCGCACGGCTGCAATACGCAATCGAACATTAGCGATCATAAGATAATGGTCTCTTCCCATCCCAATATCGGCACCCTTCTTGTTTCGCAAGTCCAGGAGGCAACTCTTGAATCTTTTACTAATGGCAAAATGGTCGATCTGATTTTGTGTTCTGCGCCGATCAACAGAGGACCAACTGATTTTGTGGTGGTCCTTATGCTCAAACATAGTACCACCGATGAAGAGGCTGTGAAAGTTGCAGAACTCTACAAATCTTTCACCGTTGTCATTACGATCACCAAGACCGTGTCTCCCCATCACATGTCTGAGCCCCTAGTTATCAGCGCCAACTTTCGCATTCAAATCACCCATAACCATTATAATGTCACCTTTAGGTGTTCTGCTCTGAACGGCGTTTAGTTCTTCGTAGAAGGAGTCTTTTGCCAAGACATTGTCGGGTTCAGTAGGGGCATAACATTGTATTATTGAGATGTTCCTCATTTTGGTCCGGAACCTGGCGGTCAAGACCCTGTCAGAGACCGGTTCCCAGGATAAGAGACAGTTTCGCGCGGCTCTGGTTAAAAGGAGCCCCACACCTGACTCACGGCGACTACCGGTAGTTTTACCGGAGTACAACATTACAGTGCTGCCCGTTGGAGAGATGAATTCTCCGCTGTTCCACCATCTTATCTCACTAACTCCTAAGGTATTTAATTTGTACCTCAGAAATTCACTCTCTAATTGAAGAAATCGTGCGTTCTGGGGACCTTCTGATCCATTGTCCAGGAGAGTACGCACATTCCAGAATCCAATCTTTGTCATTGTACGATAGCTAAAAGTCGTAACCGTTGAGTCAGTCCTTATCCGAGGCATAGTTGACGTTTCGTTAGCATATAAAGATTTCGGATAGTGCAAGTTGCTGGCATACACATCCTGTCCTTTTATTGTCGGTTTTAACGACAGGCCCTCAAAGGGAAAGGCCGTGGCCCCACACCACAGGGGTACCTCAACCAAATCATCGCACCGCCATCACTGGCGGCTTGACGTTGGTTGGCAATGGTCAGTGGCCACTGCCGTTCCAGGGGGCGCCCACGCGGAGGACTATGGAAGAGGAGTTTTTGCCCCCAACAGACGGCTTGTCGCGACACGGACGGACATTCTCATTTTCTTTTGGGTATTTTCACGGGGTCATGCATGATTTCAATTGAACTCATTTATTTTCAATTCATTCAACAGCAATCAATTCCCAGTAAACAATTTCGTATTATTTCGAAGATAAATTGCCTGGATGATACGAAGGCGATTCTTCCGTGCGATAAATTTACAGATTATTTATCGCTTTTTCAATAATTAGGGGATATCCCTCAAGCGAAAGAATAGCGATAGGATTTCGACGTATGCGGAAAGAAAAACTAATTCAACGTCTCCGGAAAAATACCGGCTCCCACTCCAGCATCTGTTTATCATCATCATTGATCCATCAGTATATATATGGAGTCTGGGTGAGAGATTGTCCCAGTTTCCCACTGGGCACGTTAGTGCTCCGAAATCTGAGAGCTCCGCCAGACTTCATTGTCTAACATTAAAAGATTTGTATAAATTAAGATTATGCGGAACACTAACAGTTTCGAATCATATAGGTCATATAACGCCCACAGAAGAATCTCGAACATCAACAGGAGAGAAGAGAAACTACAACAAATATATAAATCCGGATCCTTTTATAAACACTTATTCTCTACGTAAAAAAAAATATATTTTTTTTGCAAACTCGCCAAATTAACAAAAGCAGACACTATTGTTTTGACCCCAAAATGTTATTTGAATACTATTAGTTGATCTTGACTTTAAAAGATAAAAATATCAAATTAATTTTAATCTTGCCTTTCTGCATTCCGATAATATTAATTTCAATTTAACTTTTTTTTTGTGAAAATTTTCTGAAACAAAAATACTAAATAAATTACCATAAATTATTGAAAATGGATGAAGTTAAATACTGCAGTGGGTGTCCGTCTGTATACATCGGGATCTCCATAATAATTACTATTGTACATGTTGCATTTTTTAGCAAAAAAAAAGAATACCTTCATAATTTAGCGGCTCCGATTCATCAGTGGAAATTCATTGTAACAACTTCATTCAAAAGTATCTTTTATTCGCTTCGATGGTAGCCTTCATCGGACTTCTATTTTTTTTTCGCATGCTCCTTGTTCCCCAAGTCGAATCGAACATGTGTGAGAAATGTTGGGAGACGACAACATGATTAACGAAAATGTCTAAAAGTTGACATATTTGCATGTTGATAGTTGATTGACGTTGAAAACATGAATTCACTTGATAATACAAAAGAAATTTGCATTTACGATTCAGTATGCAATTTTAATTATGTATATTCTCGATCTCGCGGTTTATTCAACAAAAAGCAATTGATGACACTTTTTTTGTCGTTTTTTTTTTACATTATGGCTGAAGATTGTCTTGTATAGCTGCCATTGTCCCCGATAAAATTATGTATGTATGGAAATCTTAAATTGTATAATAATTTTATAATTTTTAGCATCGCAAAGTGTATGCACAATAAATGTCAAGAGATATAGTTGTAAAAAAAACAATGACGTATTCTTTTGATATAGCGTGGGTGCAAATGTATAATTTTTAGATACTTTTTCATCTTCACTTTGCATTTGCGGATGTAGTCCGGATGGCGCAACGGTTAGCACGTTCGCCTTCAACGCACTGGGCCCCGGTTCGATTCCGGGGATTTACGTGTCGGACTATGAGCCCACTCAGCTGTTAAATGAGTACCCATTATGGGGTAAATAACTCGGTTGAGCGTGTTGCTGATCACATACCTCTGCACAAAAAACCGTCACGATCTAGAAAATGAGATGATGCTAACTCATCTCGAGGCCATGGTTCAAATTGGACTGTTGCGCCAGTTATTTATTTATTTGATTATTTTCATTTCTTCGTAGACCAATATTTTATTACTTCAATTTAAAATTTACAAGTGCATTAATGAAAATTTAGTTTATCTAATTTACATATTTTGTTTTATTCTAAGCTACTCCCCTCTTATTCACAACAGCTGTTGAGACTATTGCGCTTGTTCAAACCAAAATAACGGTTTCTCAAATGCGTTTTAAGTCAAGTTAACGATTTCCGAAAATAATTTAACACATTTTCAAATGAAACTATAACGACTTTTCTAAACAAATTATTGTAATATTTTAGAAAATACTTTTTCGAATAAATAAATAACATAGAAATAAAAACCAGGTATGGCTATTTCATAACAAACTAGCCAGAGTCTAAAAGGTTAACGTAATAAAAAATATGTTAATAATATTTTTGTTTAGAATTTCACAATACGCCAATGTGTGTAGTGAAGAATGTGTGCGGCAATTTTGATTTATTCTATATTGGCCAAAAAAAAATTAGCAGTAAAGCGTTTTCCGATTCCACCGTTTCTATAGGAAGTATATGAAATATTGTACCGATTTCAATAAAATTAGAGAATGCCGTTTAGTGGGAAATATGATTAATCAATATACATACAATTTGATAAAGATATGTTTATGGTGCTATTATACAATATTATTATATACAGAGCGTCAAGTAATGACCGCACATGAGCACTGGCACGAAATTCCTTATGAAATTTTCAGAAAAAAATATAATGTAGATACCATTATATCCGTATTTCTGAAATCTTAACCCTTTAGCTGCTACAGGTATTTACAGTTTTTTTGCAATTGCTTGACTCGCGTTACTAAAAACACGGTCTCTCGAAAACCACACTAGCTAGAACACTCCAACACAATTAATACTCTTCTCTAACGTTTAAATTTTATTCCATAAAAATCAGATAAACGGTTTATGTGTTATAGCGGTTTAAAGTCAACATTTTTGTAAAAAAAAAAATATATTTTTTACGTCGATCTTACATTACTAAAAACGCAATAAAACGAAAACTACGCAAGCCAGAATTGTCAAATAAACACCCAATCTCAGCTATTATTTTGGGCTTAAATTCAAAATTGATCCCACAAATCAGAGGAACAGCTTGTGAGTTGTACCTCTGTAAATTGCAAATGTTTACTTTTTTTTAATCTGTTTCCACCTTTTCCTAGAATTTTCGAATACTTATATAAGTTGAAGTTTTGTTTCAAAGATTGAATATCTCTTTTCATATAATGAAATCGTACTTATGAATGAATGCTATGAATAAAAATCGCTTAAATCGAAAAATTCACACTTTTATGCCTTGTTGACGTTTCAATAGCATATCTACTTTTCGGAAGTGCAGCATGCACCTCCTATCCGCGCCGCCTTTATACTGACAAGCTCGGAGCACTATGAGAGTTCTGCTAGTACTCACAGGCAATTTTTGATCGCGCCGATATTTGATCTCCGAGCTCTAGATTAGTATGGTAGAGCGGTGACCGAACGATCACGGCCACCGAGCGCGACTACAACAACCTTGGCGCATATTAATAACTAATTATTTTGAATAAGAAATAAAAGATGGTTTTTTTTATTTGATTCTATAATAAATATTCAAGGTGTTCACCTTTCATCCTTAAACAATATCTGGCTATTTTTGAAAAACTTTGTATAGCTCTTCCAACATTCCTCTTATTATAACAGCAGATATATCGCTAATTTTTGAGGAAGCTTCATCTATTGTAAACTGTTTGGAGTCTCCCTATAAGCGAGTTCTTTCAAATGATCCCGCAAAAAATTATCCATAGGATTTAAATCAGCAGATCACGATAGCCATCATACAGGTCTTTTACGCCGTATCCAACAATCATGAGATTCATTGTTCAAGAGAGTAGTAAACGCCGTTGAGCTATGCGGATGTGCCCCATCATGCTGAGACCACATAGTTCTTCGTACAATACATCCAGTGGTAGATCGTCCAAAAAATTCGGTAGCATATCCTCCAGGAATGACTTATTGTCGCCCATTAATCAATTCACTCGTGGCATTTGTTAACGAAGACCTGCCATCCCCTTCCCATTTTTGATGCGACTTTGTGTCAGATGTCCTGTCTCTCGTCCTGGGATCTCTAACTTTCGGAACAAGTTTGGATCGGGATGTCGAGCCGAAAATCTTCGCTTGTATCCAGCAGCTGATCTGGCCCTATTATTGTCCCATGCCCAAAGAACTAACACCATTTCAAAATATTCACTGACGGAATATATTTCATTATCATAATTTAACTCGGAATGAGCTAATAATGAATTTTCTTAAAAATAATTGTTGTATAAGGGTGTAGTAATCCCTTCATCGCATTTATACATAACTTTAGAAAGTATTCATTCATAAAAAAAATTTAACTTTTGAGCAGGTCATTAAAAGGCAATTCAATTCATTCACAAAACAAAACAATCTTACAAAGGTAATTAAAAACAATTATAGCATGTGCAATGGTTACGGGCATGAATGAAAGTTATAAAAAAAATATAACTCTTCTACCTGTCGAACGGGAAAAGTTTTTATGCAGTAGTTTGTACAACTATAGTTAAATTCCAATGCAGAAAAGAAAACCTGTCTTCCTACTTTTAAAGGGCTGTAACAATCAGAAATTTAGAAATTAGGATAAAATGATGTTTACGGGATTTGATAATAAGAGAATAAGGAATTTATTTCAGAGTTAGGACAAGTACATTTTGTATGCAAAAAATCAAAAGAAAAATTTGCAAAAATAAAAATTTTGACTTTAAAGAGCTATAACAATTGAACCGTTTGTCTAACTTCGATGGAATAAGCTTAAAATATTAGAGATTATTAGCCGTGTTAAACATTTTATTTGATTGTTCTAGCGTGGTTTTCGAGATATCGGGTTTAACTAACGTGACTTAAGCAATTTAAAAGTAAACCTTTGTACTGGCCATTCCTATGGTGGTTCCGCCATGTATAAAGCGGGCAATAGAAAGGACGATTTGTCCAAAGTTTAACACTGAGAAATTAGTTTACATAGAAACATACGGACAGACGTACATAACTAAATAAACTCATCTCATCATGCTGACCCAGAATACATACAAGTATAATACACATGGTCGAAGATCGTTCCTTCTTGGGTTCAAAGTTCACGACAAAGTTTATAAATTATTTTATTAATAATAAATTTATAAAATAAATTATTGCATTTTCAAGACTTTTTAACGCTTTTTCAAATCAAATAATTCAAATCAAAATAATATTTTTTTTTTTTTTCAAAAACCATTTAGCGATTCTTCAAATGAAGTTAACGATTCGTCGAACAAACTGTTTTGACAAATCGTTAATTTGATTTGAAATCTGGTTAAATAGGTTTGAAAGTTTTTTTTATTTGAACAATTGTTAAATTGATTTGGGATAACAATAATTTTTCTCGAAGATGCTGTATATGTGTGGAAATGTATTATTGAAATAAACGTTCAATTTAACTTAATAATCGCCTTACACATACTAATACACTAACTAATTATTGCACTAAATAAGACAAATAATGCCTAAATCAATATAAATCGTTTCTCATGGCAGCCGTTGGGGCCTTACCTTACATCATCATCAATGGGACCAAACCCGCAGTCTGCACAATGTACTTAAATTTGAGTCCCGCGAGGGAACAAAGTAAAAGTCTTCAGTGTCAACGATCTTGATAGTATTGAGAAAATAATACGGTCAACAAAATTTGTAATCGGGGACAAACATTTAAGCATCGTAGTGTATTTGCTGTGTGACGTAACTCAGCCAGCAGCCTACAATGTTAGATGTGGATACTGCACAAGTAATTTCGTTTCTATTATTATGCGAATCCCATTAGCAGTAACGTTAGTCTTATTAAGTATCACAATTAGTATTAATATCAGAAAGACGATTATAAGCTGTAGGCTTGCAGAAAACGTTAAATAGATTTGAAAATTTATTGGTTTGATTTGAAAGAGTGCTAAATGATTTCGGAAAATCATAAATTCGATTTGAACAATTGTTCAAATCAAACAAAAAAAAGTTTATTCAATTTGTAACTTGAAAATGCTATATACATTTCAAAGAAAATATTTTTGTGTGTACATAGTTATATTTCAGTTACTGAGACCTAGGTTTTGGTTAAATTCATTGACCAACAACATCGGAAAGCAAATAAGCACTGATAAGTACGCTCAGGACAAAAAAGACAATTAAGATCTCACGTCCCCCCAACTAGAATAAATAATTATTAATTTGTCACAGTGAATGAAACGGTACAATGCAACAAAGATGCAAATTCCATGATAACCACACACGATTCGGGCTCAACCTCTACTTTCCCACACTATAAAACTATACTACACATTTTAATATCATACTACAACTTATATTTTACTCTCATTTCAGATACGGATCGGAGCTAATCTTTGAGCTGTTATCGTTGCTATTAAAATTCAAACCTACCGCCACCTAGCACCGTATCAGCTCAAATGTTGATTGAATGGTAGGCCATAAACAATGGCTGCATATATTATTGCAAGAAGTCGAAGCCTATCAACCTGAGATAGTACCAAAGTCTTTTCCGCACACCGGAATCTTCTCAGGAGAAGATTGTGTAGACAAGCTCGAAGCAACCGTGAATTGCCGAGCAGAAGAAGGGACTTATAAACTGACCGTGCTACCGATCGAAAACGTACTACTTATCATTGTTGCAATCTACTAAAAGAACACATCGTCTTCATCATGAGGGAGGAAGAACTGGAGATAGCAATTAAGGTAATTTCAACAAGTTGCACGCTGATTCACAGCCTGCAACAATGTGTGTATGATGCTTAGGTTGCATTCGCATCGCATCTAGTAGTAAGTGGTAGCACTAAAAAAAGAAGATTTCTTAATGATGGTATCCTAGGTATGAATTTGGTTCAATAAAGTCCACAAATTTTCAGCTTCGCGTCACGATTATTCCATTTACGAGTATATTAAAATGATTTGGAAGATGCTCAAAAGATCTAGTGGTACGTTGCGAAATAGTCTATAATTGCTCAGCACTCTGCCGAAGTAAAAATAAAAAGTTGAATACGGTGAATTTAATTGTTTTTACCAGTCACTACAACTATTTCCTCGAGTGAAAAATGTTGGCGTGTTGACTTGGATAGTTTTTTTTTTAAATTACCACTTTTTGCCGCGGATATACTCTTAAACATTTCTCTGCTATGATTTAGATATTTTTTATTTATTTACTGCTGCTTCTAGTGGAATATTACAGTGATAAATATGAAGTATAGCGCATAGTCTCTGCTTGTGTTTGAGCTGAATGTGAAGTCAATAAGAGTCAATTTCCTTTGACAACTGGCAGACCAGAAATCCCATAATTTCAACTATTTAAACCTACTTGAGCCTCCACGATTTACATTTGCTGGTAAAATTCTGTGGTTATGTTTCTAAAACCGTCCTCTATCCCCATGGTCATACCATATCCTGATTTAGTTCTTCGAAACTTTGTCTATTTTGGTAGAGTTTTATAAGAATTCCCAGGAGGACCACCTAATTTATATAATACTAGCCAAAGTACCCAGCTTCGGCGAGTACATCGTCCAGTTAGCGGTAGCCTGAGACCCCGGCTTTGCGTTTTTATCGTTCTTCAGCTGTCTGTCATTTTGGACATAATGTATTAATGTTGAATATCTCCTTCCAGCATTTTGGACCTTAGCTTTTCCAAGCCTACTCAAGGAGTAGTAGTCCGGATGGCGCAACGGTTAGCACATTCGCCTTCTACGCACTGGGGCCGGGTTCGATTCTTACTGAATGCATTATCCACAAAATATTAAGCATTCCTTGGAAGCGCTTGATGTCCGCAATTTTAACGTTTTTCCAAATGTTCAATCTTGCAAAATATCTACCAGTAGCGAGGCTAAGGCAAACTTCAGTCAAATGAATTTTTAAAATTAAATAAATTTGAAATATATATAGTTACAGGAAATATTATGTATATAGAAATATTATTGTCTTACGATATCTGTACGAGTAGAAGTATTATAAAATACAATATTAATGTAATGGTTAAATTTACTCTAAAAATGTACAATAATTATGATTTCATAATAATAGTATTTTATAGTATAAAACTTATGAATTTGTTGCATGTTTGGTTGTGGGTTAAGGACCCCCCCCCCCCCCACACACACACACACACACACACACACATACACACAATATGAATAAAATCTTTTACAAATCCTGCTTAGTGTGACGGAAGATTGGTTATCAAGTGATCCCTGAAATAAGATTCTACCATAATAGAAAAAAACAACTAATTGTATGAAAAAGTCTTATAATGCTGAAGTTAACATTTCTCGTATTATCTCAATAGCACATCTTTGTTTTCCCTTTGGCATTAACGTCTATTCTTTATAATTGCATAGCAATGAACAAACATTTCACTTTCATGTACCTCTTTAGAATGTAAAATAATATCAAAGAAGCAAGAATGCTTCTGTTATCTTTGCTATTCTCTTCTTTAAATTTATATATTTTTCATTTCAATCTTTTCACAACAGGTGGTGATAGTTGGGAATGGCGGAGTGGGAAAAAGTTCCATGATCCAGCGATATTGTAAAGGCATCTACACAAAAGACTACAAGAAAACAATTGGAGTGGACTTTTTAGAACGACAGATTGAGTAAGTACACCCACTGGATATACCTTCCATGTACCTCTTCATAAATTGTGTAGAGCATTGTTTAACATATATCCTGCTTTATGGGAACAAAACTGCATTCATAGTATTGAATTACGCTATTTAGTAACAAAGTGATGATTATCTAAGACGAGTACAGGTCTTCCCATTTGTATGAAATAAATAATTATCGCTGTAACTACAGAAAACTACTACTACTACTACAACAAAAACTTATATAAATTCGGAGATTTCGTTAAAATTCAACTTATTTGAAGGATCGCTATGCGAGTATTTAATGTTTAACGACACTGACGAAAGTCTTAAAATGAAAGATATCATCAAAATCATAAACAGGCTTATCCATAGCCCTAGAAACAATCGCCCTATAACGAAAATTCAAAATCGCCCAAACATTTTGTATATTAGGTTTTACATTTCGCTAAATTTTTGGAAAAAATTTATAGAAACTTTAGCTATTATTCTTAATGACGGGAGACGGAAAATTGCCCCAAAATTTAATATTTTCACTTCGATTCAATGATTGTGAACCAATTGTTATGAAGTTTGCACTGTTTGGGATTTCCTCGAGATCGTACTATGTACATAAAGCGGAAACCTACTCTGGAATATATGTTCGTACTGCCTAAAGTGGGAATCTTTTCTGGGAACCCAGAATGGAATTCTGTGTGTTAGTATTACCTAAAGTCGTAGTCCACTCTGGGAGTCTGGTGCTATGCTATGATGATGTATACACTGTTGTTCATACTACCTAAAGCGGCTGTCGCTCTAGAAAATTTTAAAGAGGATTTCGGGATGCACTCCGTAGGAAAACACTACAATTCAATTCGTGGGAAAGAGTGGACGCCGTAAAACGCTCAGCGTATCACATTGTCGACGGCGCAAAAAAAACCTGTCGCTAGGAAAACGTTGCTTTAAGTAGTGTGTTACCACTATTTCTTTAGTTCAACTGCGACTGCCGATTCGATTTTAGGGCCATTTTTGGTTCAGTTCCTGAAGCTATCTTTTTTATGAATAACCCCAAAAATTAGGGCAATTATTCGTCTCGTTTTGGGGTATATATTCCACATAAAAATTTCCTGCTGAAATTGGGGCAACGTTTTAATTTTTATTCTAGGATTATTTTTCATAGAGCTACAAATAAAGATATCTACGAGTACATAAACTCTCCTGCCATACAAAACATAAAAACAAATAAAACATCCCAAAGTCCACTTTAAGCGCACTCTCCACACGGCTTTGTTTAGATTGAGTTCTTGTGAGGTCTTCCCATTACCCTTAATTGGTAAAATCATTAAACTCACTAAAACATTTTTCCATTCTTGTAGAATTGACGGTGAAGATGTACGAATAATGTTATGGGATACAGCCGGACAAGAGGAGTTTGACGCAATTACCAAAGCATATTATAGAGGAGCACAAGCATGTGTTCTAACATTTAGCACAACGGATCGAATGTCTTTCGAAGCCATCAAAGACTGGAAAATGAAGGTAACCAATTTTCTAGGAATTTATTGTGATGTAAACAAAACCTGTAACCTGTAGAACCTAACTTCTCTTCACCTCATTACCAAG
Organism: Chloromyia formosa; assembly: GCA_964017055.1. NCBI lineage: Eukaryota > Metazoa > Arthropoda > Insecta > Diptera > Stratiomyidae > Chloromyia > Chloromyia formosa. The sequence continues at coordinate 10,829,906 of OZ024818.1, read as the reverse complement.
GAAATTTTCATACAAAATATGCGTAATAATTAAAACTTTTATATTTAATGGCATTTCTTTATTCCTGATATGTATGCAGGTCGAAAATGAATGCGGAGAAGTCCCGACCGTGATAGTTCAAAACAAAATCGATTTAATGGACCAAGCTGTTGTGTCGCCGTAAGTAAATCGATTATATTAGCACAAAATGCAATTTTACTTACAATTTTAATTGGCCATTCAAGATATCATTTCCATTTCTTCTTCATACCGAAATGGATATGACTGAATTATACAAGTGCATTAAAATAACATGGCGTAAATGAAACTGCTTTCATTCCAATTATGTTTTTAACATTTCATGGCAATGATATGTGAATTTAATTGCAAATTTAGTTTTAATAAGTATTTTATATTTGTATTTGTTCCGTTTCCTGTTTTGCAGTGAAGAAGCAGAAATGCTGTCGAGAAACTTAGGATGTCGTTTAATTAGGACTTCAGTAAAAGAAGATGTAAATGTAGCTTCGGTATTTCGTTATTTGGCCACAAAATGCCATCAAATTATGACGCAGTCGTATAATACTATAGTGCCAACTGGTCAACCAGCGATAAGTAAGTATATTTTCACTATGTATTATCAAAGATTATGATTGTAAATAACAAGCTGACCCAAAAAATGTTGATAGAGTCGCGGCTTTGGTCTTTTCATTTTATCTTTTGGTATATCTGTTGAATGATTTTTATGTTAAAATTCCACGATTTTCTATATCCGCATTTTTATAGTTTTTAACTAAGTTGCGGATTTTTTTTGTAGAATACTCTTAATTCAAATCTTAATCCTAATTAAAACACTAACATTTTTCGCTGATTGTTCAACTTCTATAATGTACGATATGTATCTTAATATTAGTTTGTATGTCCCGCAAAAAAAATGATATTAGCTTCAATTGTGAGCGGTGGCCCCCAAGAACCCACAAGCACTGCAACCATAGGGTCTATTGTGATATAGCCCTGAAGATCTAGAGTAGGCAATCGAGTTTGATCGAAGACACAAATCTGCTCAGCTACTTAAGTTTAAAAGAGGCAATCGCTTCCGCTCCAGGGGAAAGTTTCACCGAGAGGTCTCGCCATCGCTCTCGCAAAAACGACAATTGAGATTAAAAACCAATCCCTATTCTGTGCAAGTGATTGGCGATAATATGTATTGCAGTTGCACATAAATTTATTTTATTTCTATCATAGAAAAAGATAATTTTGCGAAAATGTTCTCTCATTTTTGTCGCGTTTCTTTCGGTATGAAGATATCTAATTATTTTCCTCATAAAGATATCCTCTAGACATCTTTAAAATGATACCTTTATTTTATCTTGTAAGAGATAATTAACGATATTACTATATTACGATATTGTCAACAAGATTATTCCCAAAAATGTTTACTGGGATAGGTGTTCCATCAAAACATGCTGTTTACAAATGTCAACGACTCGCAGCGTGATCCAAAGAGTCGTCCTTCTTGAAATTTCATGACGGTGAATCTGAATTGTCATTTGTCATTGACAATTGATAATCCGAATAGACCATCAAAAAAGTCATTCATGACAGACTATCTCGAATTTCAGCATTTTTCTAGAGATAGTTATAAAATTATAGATATGGAGAGGTATATAATATTTATATTATATATTGGTCATAATAGTTTTTAATATTTAAAATATATTTTATTTTATTTAACTGAGATTTTTAGTTTAAAATTTTAAAAATAAATCTCTTTCACAGGTGCTTTCAGTCCAACATTTACAAAGTCAAATGGAACAATAATTCTACGACCTGCGAAGAAATCATCCAAAAAGAAAGCCGTACTGAAAAAATGTCGAATTGTATAGAACTGAATGAATGTCTCCGTTATAGGGATATTATATAAAAAAAAAATTAAAAATTTAATTTTATATGTATATTGAAACATATATATATATAAACAATTTGAAGTCATTTATTACTTGTATTTACATGTATATGTATGTTTAAGAAAATTTTGATAGTAATTATAATTTTATGAAATACAATAGTTATTGTAAAAAAAATAAATAATTTACTTAGTCGTATAAAAAGCGTTTTATATAGTAACACATAAAAAAATTAATGAAAAATTAAACAAAAACTTATTGGAATTATGTTGTTTTAAATTAAAACGGCTAGGCTATGTCGTCCCTTAGTTGGAGAAGAATCGGTACGATTTTTGAAAAAAAATAAATTTTTTTGTTTTTTGTTTATTGTTATTATTAACATAACGTGATGAAAGAATTCCTTGCGCTTAATGCATATAATGCTTTGAGTATGGGCCCGATCTTATCATCAGTATAGAGTTAAATCAGCGATTTCTAACGATGAGTCGCTCACCAACCACTGAGTGATCGACCCACCGACCGGCATGTTTTCCCGGCAGTATTTTTACGTTGTTTGTTGGAAGTGAGTCGAATAGTGTCTCCAGGCGGGCATAAAATTCGTCTTTCACGGCATCTTCCTTAACTTCAGTCGGGGCGTTCACGTCGTCACGTCGATGAGCCAGAGGTTGAGAAAACGAGTCTTAATGTGAATCGCACACAACCTTTCATAAATAGGTTTGAAGTCAATAACGTGCGGCTTAAGCTGCTTGCTCACTATGAATGCAACCCCAAAATCCTTGTGACCCAATGGTTTGCCGCTTTTGAAAATTGTGAGCGAATTCTTGTCGTTTATCTCACTGCCAATCCAATTTCTTTCCTGAACTCCAGTGATGCTCAGTTTGTAATTCTCGACCTGTTGGAGAAGGACTTTCACGGCCTCCGGCTTGATCAGTACATTCCAGGATCGGAAAGAATAATCCGTTAAACGTTTGCGTGGTCGTCGTTGTTGATCTGTCCAATCCAAGGCTTTTGTTCCAGGTTTCTTGACATGGAGTAGTTTTTACAAGGATGGGTTGTCGGCCCATCGCTAAACCCTATCCAGAGGTGGCCTCGGTGATAGCTGCTCCAGGTGATTCATAGCGTACAAGAGCTCACAGAACTATGTTGCCGGTCTGATTACGTTATTCATGACACCCTACTGACATGAGACGCTTAGGTGTGACTCAGCCATTTAGGCGACATTTATCCTTCCCTCCTACTTTCACAACCATGGGACAGGCTTCAGCCGAGCCTTATATATTATAGGTCACCCAAATCGTTTTTAATTTTGTAACTTTGAAAGAAAAAAAATCCAGCCTTTACGAGTATGCTTCAGCATGAATGGACCTTTAAATTTGAATATGACAATTTCCTGATCGACAGTTACAGTGTAAAAATTTCACGACAATAGGTCCAATGGCACAGCCAGCAAATCGAAAAATATCTCTTCCTCTCAGCTACAACTACGAACTCCAGTCTAGTAAAAACAAAACTCTTATAAAATCGGGCAAATGCCCGCCCATTTTTCTGTCTGTCCATAGAATATCTCACGAATGACTAAAACTACACCCTTGAAATTTGGTGAGAATGTGTATGCACCAGTGACGTGCAGTGGAAATTTTTCATAGTCAAGCAGTTGGGCGCCCTAAAGCCAATTTAGCATAAACAAAAATGGACTGTATAATAGAATATGGACAGTCACAAAAACATTTATACCAAGCGGCTTTAAGCCTTAAAGAAGAAATCAGGAAAGATATAAATAAAATATTGGCACATATATTCGGAATACAAAAAAAAAAAATAAATAAAATATTACTAATAAAAAAAATGATAAATAAATATTATGTTAATTAAGACTAAGAAAAATTCAGGTGTATTTGAAATAAATAAATATTCTTTCGCCATTGCCATTTATTTGTATTCCAAATCTATGCGCCGTTCTTTAAGTAAAAACTCTTTAATCACATTATCAAAAAAATCGTTTTCTCTTCGCATTTGTATAAGAAGATCCTTTTCAACCGCAATTAAAGCAAGATCCGAAAGTCGTTCTTGGGATTGGCGATTTCTCAAAAATGTGTGAACGCGCTTTAGTGTTGAAAATGACCTTTCCGCAGTTGCCACTGTGACTGGAATTGACGTTACTAATTTTGCTAAAATATGAACTTGCTTAAAACCGTTTGCGACATAAGGCCGTTTTTGAAAATAATCGAGAATTTTACTAGGATTCGCGTTTTTAAACTCATCTGAAGAATAAATAACTTTTAGCTCATTTTTCAACTTTATTCTGTCGAAAAATTGACCGTGATATTCAATAAGTGAGTCAAAATTTTTATCGGGAAAATTTGACTTGAATTTAGAAAAATAATTCGGTTCAAGCAACTCTAAAAATGAAAGATCTTTAAACGAATGGAATCGATCTCGAATTTGCCCGAGAATAACATCTATAATCTCCCGAAATATCCGCCGTAAATTTTGTAAAGGATCTATCGCATTTCTACATTTCCTACGTGGTGGCTGATATTCTGCTGTAACTGTCGAATAGAAATTATCAAACTTTTTAGAAAAGTCATTTTCAAGCCAATTTTCAAATTCAATAATTTTTTGGCTTGCATATGAAATGTTTACCACTCTGAATAATATTAAATAATATATCAGTTTTCGAAAAAATTTCAGAAAAAATTAACAGATATAATTGAAAATCTGACTCTGCGAATTTTTGTAAGTATATATCGGAAAAAGTCAAGGAATCGCCATCCCAGTGTTGAGAACCATTCGAAATTGTCTCAAAAACTGTACAAATTTCATGCTTATGTTCAAATATAACGTTAATAATACGCGAATGATAATGCCAACGCGTTTTGGAAACCGATGGTAAACGACGATTTACTATTTTATATTTGCAAAAAGGTCCGACCTTTTAGTGGATGTATTAAAAAATGATGCGATTTTATTGATGTGCGCGAAAAATAATTTAATTTCCGGAATAAACTCAACTGCTTTAGACAATACTAGATTTAGTGAATGAGCGTAACATGGAACGAAAATTGCCGATTTATGTTTTTCCCGAATTAAAGTCTGAACTCCACGAATTTGAGAACTCATTACTGCTGCGCCATCGTAACATTGTGCAATTAATTTCTTATCGATATTAAAATTTTGCAATTGTTTTAAAATGTGAGAGCTTATTGCTGTAGCTGTACGATTAGCGCTTACATCCAAAAATCCGATAAATCTTTCTTCAATCTCATTTGATATTGTATATCTAAAAATCATCGTTAATTGTTCCCGACCGCTAACATCTGGCGTTTCGTCGACCATTACAGCTACAAATGGAGCCTCCTTTATTTCCAAATTGATTTTATTTCGAGCCACATTAGCTATAGCGGAAACAAGATCGTTTTGGATTCTATTAGACAAACCCGAAAACGCTGCATTTGCTTTTATAGAATCTATGTGGGACTCAATTATCGGATCGTACAAACTCAAGAAATTTACGGTTTCGATAAAATTACCACGATTATTTGAAGAAGAGTCTTCATTATTTCCGCGAAAAGGAAGCTCCTGTTTTGCCAAAAAAATTACAGTATCGATTAAACGTTTCAAAATATTACGATTACGCTCAACTTTTTCATTATGCAAACTAACAGATATTGCCACCTAGTTACTAAGCATAAACTCTATACGCTGAGAACCAAAATTATCTAATTTAATTAACGACTGAAGATGTTTTTCGGAACTTGAATGCTTTGCTGCTGAGCCCGTAAAATTATTCAAATCACTAAATCCAGCTTTATTCCAAACAGATTTTTCATTCGTGAACAAAAGACACGGCCAGCAAAATAACTTATTTAATTTACAGCTTCCCGTTAACCAAATGTACTTTTCATTCGTTTCGATATGGAATTTTCGCGTAATATTTTTTAATTTAAACTCTAAACTAAGATCTGGCTTCGGTCTATCCGATTCTATAATTTCTCTTTTCTTGGCAAAGGAAAGAGTTGAAAATCCCGCTTTTAGTACGAAATCCGTCGCGCAGCAATACTCCGACATAATGCGAAAAGAAACCTTACCACTTTTATCACAAATCAAATCAATTAAATCACTACAAACGGTCAAAAAAACTTCAAATCACAATTTAATCAAAATCACCCGATTGCACTGATTTCCTCTTTTAAATTGCAACGGAAAATCCATTACATAACAAAAACAAAAGCTCTACTGGAAAAATCAAATTCCCATAAACATTCCCTGCATTGGCAACATTTCATTAACAAGCATCATTGGGCTTTATCCCACACACAAAAGCAGTCGCGCCAGTGCTTGACTTGTCTCATATAAATTTGCGAACAAAACAAACAAAAATCGTTGCCCAATGTACTACCGAAATCCAAGATTCCCATTTTCTGGAATCAACATGTCTCTAGTATTTGGATGCACACATGGTACATGCATCTAAAGATCTAGGCACATTTTCCTATTCTAAGTTTGGTGTCTATGGTGTGCAAAATGTGGGAGGTTTGAATATTATCTAAAGTAATTGAACGAATGTTTTTTAACCAAAAGAAGGCGCGGATCAGAATTTGAATGTGTAAAGGAATATTTGAATGATAATATTTTATGTATTCTTCAGCTTAAAGAAAAACATTGACTGAAATGATGATATGTGTATTGGTGTAAGCAAAGTTTATTATTGAATTGCTTATTTCGGTAAGTCAAGCAGTTTGGATTTGCTTACTACGAGTGCACGTCACTGGTATGCACAGTTCAACTTCTATTACAGTCGTATCAAGATTATGTAGTAGTCCTTCAGCGGCAGATTTCGAGACATAATATTAATGTCCTGCCTACGGCATTATATGCGTCGACTTAAAAAGTAGCGTACCTCTCGCATTCATCAGCCGGATGGCGTATTCAAATGCATGGCAGCTAAATTGTTCGAGACTTATTCTGTAGACCTTGTCTTCTTTCGAAATATGACACAAGAAATAAAACAATGATTGTATATTTCAGTCCAATTTTTATTCATCGTTGTCATCATAAACGATTTTTATGAAATTATTTTAGTTTTCATAATATTATACATAATTGGCTTTGCATAATTGAACAAAATTTACATTTTAAAATCGAACTAATACACCGTATGCATTTTCCAAAAGCACATTTAAAATCGCATAGCATTTAAAACATTTGTAACCTCTTCGATATTTGTTTACTTCACAGGTTTTTTTATTTGTATATTATATTTCATAGAAACAAAAATATCGTCGATAATTCATTCAACTTTTCAATTATTAATTCAATTTGTAGCATATTTCGATTGTTTTTATTATTTACTTTTAACTAATTATCCGTATGAATTCCATAGATATTTTCAAGCTGGCAAAACAATAGATAGAAGAATTTTAGCAAGTAACAATTGCTTAAAAGTTAGAAGATAATACTTATGTTTTTTTTTTAGCATAATACCTATTATTATTTACATTTGTAAAGCATTTTTTCCTGTTGTTAAATTTTTTTCTATGGTGGAATAAATATTCCTTTTTTATTACATATTTTCCTTTTCAATGACGGTTTACATTTTCAATGTAAAATTGAAACTAAAGCCGAAGCTTTATAAACTACAAGACTTCATTTTTATTTTATTTTGTTCGTTGATATTTGTACGTTTCAAATCACAGCATTTTTAGATATTCATTATTTTCATTCCATTTCTGATTTTTTTTTTTTGTATTAAAATATTCTGAAAATGATATTTTGATTCGAGATATATACGAGTACTTCCGATAACGATACTTTGATTCGAGATCTTCTTTTTAACTATACGCAATTTGTATGTGTTTATTTAGTTTTAGCGAATAAAGCAATTATACGCGTTGAGAATATTTTTTCTTAATTATGTAGATTTTAGGGCATTTAACGGAAAACTTGTTTGGATTGATTCGCAAAGATTATTGCTTAAATTGTTGTGATATTAGGTGCGTTCGATTCATTCGCATCTAGCATCCAAATATGAAACATTTCAATATGGAAAGTAATATGAAGACCAAAGGATATATATGTATATACCGGTCAGTCATTTTGTATGGAAATTGATCCAAATCTAAGCGAATCGAACGCACCTATTACCCTAAGTCAAACCTTATTAATTTATGAAAACTGTACATAGTTTTTTTTTACGTCAATTATATTTGATAAGGAACTTATTTGCATGGAAAGTTTTTTTTTCATCTTATTTATTTTAGATATTTCTGTAACTAGCTAAACAATTTTCAACAGCCAAGAAGCGCATTTAAGCAGTTAGTATTAATTTTATATAAGATATGTGAAAACGAAGGCATTATAATAGAAGTTTGCAGTCAATCGATATATGCACCTACATAGGTACAAGTAAAAAAGCATACAACAAAACAGAAAAGTTAATAACTAAGATAAATTTAAGAAAAAAAGTCTATGGAAGCAGATCGATGATCTACCATAATGAAAAGTTCTGATCGGCGAACAAGCAGTGACCATTGATAAGAAGCATTTAGTGTGAGCAAAACAAATCCACGTGACCAACCACCTACAACCACGACCGACCCACCATTGATAGAACCAAAAATTGGAGCAGTTTCAGTTCAGTGGTCGCACACAATAATCGCGAACGGTTCGGTCGTGGTTGTGTTTGATTGTGTGTGGCGAACTTTAGATACACCTAGCCATGGCCTGAAAATAGACTCACTTCACTGCCAATTCCAACTCAAAATTAAGCGTTCTTCCAGAGAGTTTAGTTTGGAAGTAAAAAGAAAAATATTTGTTTAGTGGATACCAAGAATGCTGTTGGTTCTGTAGCGACGCGTACTAACGTTGAAGAATGCCAGGAATGCTGTCATTTTATTCGGTCGTTTTCAATACATCCCGATTGAAATTTGTGTATTAAAAATGCTATCGTAAGTAGAGTTTCGAAAACAGAATCATTGAAATTCATTCACGTAGACTTAAATAGATACATAATAAATCCCCTGCTATACAAAAAATAATAATATATAAAAAAACGTCCACTAATATCATGCAACGTGTTCTTAAATTTATTCAGTCAAAATTCATTCGTAAAAAAAAGGTTACTGAAAAGGGAATCACAAATTTATCATGTTAAATAATCACATCGAGGAAAAAATATATGTATCTACAATAAAATATAAACATAATTATATTAACAATCTAAATAATGCAAAAAAAAAATAACTGCATAAAAACATATTTTAAATCTTTCGAAAACAATGTTATGTACATAATATGGTTCTTTATACTTAGTTTTTACTTTCTTTGTCTTTCAACTAACGTAATTAGAGAGCATTATATTGACCAATGCATTTTAATAGCACAATAAGCAGAAAATAGCATTTTCATCAAGCACCTGCTTTAAGCACACCGTAGCAATAAAAACAACGATGCCAACACTACTTCCCCAGTCGATTCAATTAGAAGTCAGCGTGGAGTCCTAAATGCTGGCAATCTATAGTACATACACACACGCATACTGAAAATTTCGCAACTTAACTTCAAATCCCCTCGGGATTATGGCGTTGAAGGACACTGTTTATTTTCATTTTCAGCGGCGAAAAATCAATTTTCTTGAAACGAGGAAGCGATGCGAACTTCTTGATATTACTTAAATCATTTGATTTCTTAGCACACTTATCCAGATACTTGTTGGGCGAAAGACGGGCTAACGTGGCATATTTCTGATACATTCGAGGACTACGTTCATTATTTTTCGTGTTCATCTCTTGTTCGTGGGGAGTCTTTAGATAACCGTCTCCACTAGGTGATGGTGTATGACTTGGGCTATTTGTAAAGCCGTTAGGTTTTGCATCATCGCCGCTTTTAACTACCGAATAAAGAGTCGGAGATGTTTTCATTGCTCGCAATTTCACGGAGCGTGATTGTAGATGCCCGACACCAGTATCACCAACATTTAATCCTTTGCGATGATCCAAAATCTTTTGCGGTGACGATATATAAAAATTCTCACAATGACTAACTTTGATACTATTCAAGTGACGAGTACAACTTTTGTCGCTCACTGAATTCGATTTGCGACGATGCGTTTTGATGAGATCACAATTATTAGGATAGTAGGACGGAACTTTGTCGTCGATACACGTTGATTTTCTGTGGGACTTTTTGAGATCATCATTTTCATTAATTACAGTTTGTTGTCTTGATATGCTTGAGTTTGTGGGGTTTGGCGATGCCGCTGGTAAGAGATTCTGATAGATATGAGTATCTTGTGATGTAACATTCTCGGGCGATGGAGTATTCTGATTTAGATACATTTTCTCATAGATCTGATCGTCACAGTTGACTTTTGTATCGATTTCGTTCTCCTTATTACTGTCCGACGACTTTTTACGATCTTTCTTAATCGGTGCCATAACACAATAGCCCGATAAGTCGTCAACAATTACATTGACCGGTGGTTTTGTGCTATTCAAATTCGCTCCGACTAAATTCACGGTCGACATATTACACGAAATATTAAAATTCGGCTGAATCTGATCCGAAACATTCAAATCAAACATAAAACTGTCCGGTGTTGGATTGCAAGCAGCATGAAAAGGAATACATTCGTTGGACATTGCTTGATCATCTGCCATGAAAACATTCGAATCGAACGATTCCAAGCTAACATCATCCAGACTTTCAAAATTACTGAACAGACATGGATTGGTCAAGTCGGGAGTGGAAAAACTATTTCGTTTGGAATCGAATTTGGAGAATTTCTTTTGTTGGAGCTTTTGTCGGACGATCACATTTAAGCCGGCATACACTGCAGGTGCTACCGATGGTGACGATCGAGTATCGAGTGCCCCCTCGGCGATTTCTTCGAAATCGGCCATTTGGGAAACTTTACCTTCGCTAACACTAGCCGAACGTTTCGAGCGACCAAATACACTTTCGAGAACAGCCAAATATTTCTTCTTTTTGGAAAGCTCGGCTTCCGGACTAGTATTTGAGCGACGTATCGGCAGACAATCAATTTCATTGGTGTTGATTCTTTTACGCACGATTTGAGGCAACGGTGGTTTTGTGGTTGAGGATACCGTATCACTGAAAAAAAAAACAATTTTTTTAAATGGAACCGTGAAATCGTCACTTTCACGTTCTTAATAGCATGTACTAAAATGAAATTTCTTACATTTTCGGACTATTCGTCTTGGGCGGCTTCATTTCCTCATATATACCGGAAGCGATGGAACCTCTAGACGTTCGACGTTGGCACCAGTCACCGTTCGGGATCTCCTCGTAGATTCCCGACACGCCTGAGACTCTTCGAGACCAATTGCCACTGTGAAAAGAGCAGATTCGGTAATATAAGGCAAATTATTATACTAGCTTCACTCACCTCTCCCTCACATCCGGTATTTTGGGCAGCGGCCCTAAAATGTCTTGTAGATCTCGTATGCCCTTTGTCTCTTCCATAGTTGTCGACGTAATTGCAACGTCTACGTCCTTCTGGCCACTATGATCAATGCTGTTTCGTTTAGCCTGTAACAACTCTAGAAAATTTGGAAGCAAATTATTAATACGATGGTCAATCGATCACTGATCCTAAACCCAAATCACTTGATTTCAATACGTACCCTGACGATGCAGTTCCAAATTTTTTATTGACTTTTTCATCCATTTCATATGACGTACGAGAGTCGATTCCGAATCAAAAGCCAGAAAAATACAACACCGTTTGCGGTTTTGTTTCCAAAACAGTCCGTAAGAATGGGTTTTAGTACGTGACACGGCTAAACGGGACGACAAGCCCGGAATATTAATGCGTACACACAAATTTGCATTCTCGTCTTCGACGTTGCGAATAAAGGTGATTCGAACGTAGCACGGGAAGCATTTGATTGCTTCGATTTTCACAAGACATTTGATCCAATTCTGTAAATATTCAAGAGGAGACTCAACTAGAATTTGTTTTTCAATAAATCTACTTATAAATGGAATGACATGTGTTGTCGTTGTTGTGGTGTATTCTTGCAATTGTTAAAGGTAGACAATAACAATAAATCCCGTACCACAATTCCATTTCTGATCTAGTTCATTTTGTGTCTATACTGATTCTAACCACCTTCATCAAGGCTTCCTATCACGGTGGTCATGGTAATCGAACCATATTGATGAATACGTCAGCATCATCTACATGTCCCGGATTTTCTAACGGTCATTTATTAGAAGTTGTCTCTCTAATTGCCTTGACCCCTCCAAAGGCATGGGCGCGTCAACATCTCTGGCATTTCTATGCCTTGTTGACGTTTCAATAGCATATCTACTTTTCGGTGGTGCAGTTGCTAGCATGCACCTCCTATCCGCACGGTCTTTATACTGACAAGCTCGGAGCACTGTGAGAGTTCTATTAGTACTCACAGGCAGTTTATGATCGCGCCGAGATTTGATCTCCGAGCTCTAGATTTCTATCGTAGAGCGGTGACCGAACGATCACGGCCACTGAGCGAAGTTTTGCGGTATGGTAAACTTGGATTTAATCGGAAAATGCAATCACTTATTATAGACAGAGATTAATCTTCAAAATAGGGTACACAAAAATATTGAGTGTACCAAAAAGATACTATTTGGCCTTAACCGTTGTGGGACACAGCGCGTCAACTGCTCCTAACAGATCTAGTTTACATTCCGTTAGCAGAACGTTTCGAGTGATGCATATTGCTGTCATACATATACTGTTCATTAGGTCTACAAAAAGCCGGGAAAGGCTGTGACTAATTCTTACGCCCCACATCACAGGGTTCCACCAAGGTACTAACTATTAATTTGCTTTGACTACTGATGGGAGCGCGTTAACTACGCCTAAGTGCCATCGTTTTCGGTTTTAAACAATAGGACGCATATGCTCACATGACTTAGCGCGACCGTCCACTGGAATCGCATCTGAGCGACAAAGAGCTTCCGCGGCACAAGTGTCAACAAGCGGCAATGCGCACCAGATTCAAAGTTGAGAATTTTCATGAACATGTGTCCACTACAAGCGTATTTGAGCCAAGCGGCTACGAGCGTCTACGTGCGCCATGCGACTCAAGCGCCAGATCCAAAAAAAATTGATTTGCCGCTCGTAGCCGCGCGTTGCTTTGAGGAATGTATGGGAAAGAAGTTTTATGCCGATTGATTTTATGTGTAATAAATGACATATATTTAAGCAAACTAAGGCGCGAAGACGCCGGCAATAGACGATCCCTGTCGCTCGTGGCCGCTTTTTTCACGAAAGATTCTTGGCACTTGTATCGCGGGAGTACGTAGCCGCTCCAATATGCTTGTAGTGGACGGCCGGGCTTACCCAACAACGCAGACTGGTCTGACGAAAGGTCTGTGACACAATTTTTCCGGATCGATTTTCGATTGTCTATCCACCCGACTGAAAAGTCCAATTTCTACCTACACGTTCCGGAAATCCGGAAGGACAGGACTGACGAGTTTTTTCCGGAGAGGATCCTGGATCGTGCGTGGTGAAGCCGTTATTCAGGCAATCCGGAAGGCCAGGAATGATAAGTTTTTTCCGGAGAGGGAATCTGGATCGTCTATGGCCGGCTTAATACGAAGCGCGTTTAGTCGAAGAAAAACTACGTTTAAAAATTAAATTCGAGGGCAAAATGCCCGAAAGAGCGTTATTTTCAAGGAATCTAAGGATTTTTTTTAGCTATTTCGTTCCTGGACGCACTGTACCCGAGGTCAAGTGTGAAATATGCCGATGCTACTGGCGATTGTTTTTGCCGGCAATGAAATTCACGCATTGCTCCGCAAAGCAGATTATCCAAGGCACAGCCGATGCCATTGCTGTTGCCTCTGCTGCAATGTAATTTCTGCACAGAAGAGAGAATTCGAAGGAAACGAAAAAGAGCGAGATAAAAGAAGTAATTCGGCACAAATGAGGAAGTAGGAAGGGTGATGGAAATTTGACATCTCATTTGCTTCTATATGGACCGGGCGGGTGTTCCGCGATAGAGAGACAAACTGGAATGTTATTGTTCAGAAGGGAGAAGTATGAGAGGGGATGACATCTCATGTGCTTCCTGTGTTTCAATGTATATGGACTGCGCGGGTGTTGCGCAGTGGAGGACGTGTGTTTCTCTGTTTATTTCTTACTAGTTCGTATGTGGTGGAATTACGTCCAGAATTTAGTGTACAGTAAATGATAGTTTCATCTCCTTCTATATATCTCTGTGAATTTCTGCAATAGGCCCCAACTGCACTTGTTTCAACAAACAAAACTTTTTGAAGCTTTATACAAAAAGTACACATTGCCTGCGTTTTCCCTCCACTCAACCATAAACTCTTTACCCGAATGACTTGTTTTGTAGTTGTCATGTATTAAACAGCTGACAGCCGATTCGCTATTGAGTTTCAAACAAAACTTCAATTAAATTCGCGACGGTTTCAGGAAAAATGAAAAGCACTGCAAAATCGCCACAAATTTGTGTTGCTTCGGTGTAAATAAGCATATAAGACGCCATGTACAAATCAAGAACCCGAAAACGAAAATCCACACCATCTCACAGTCACATGCAATACGTCAACTAAGAACTGTCAAATACGCCAATACCCCTTACCCCCCATTGAACGGAAATCAACCAGGAAAAATTTCTGGTTAATTTCCCCGATGTGTGGTAGATTAAACGCAAACTGGAACGGACCGTCCACGAGCAAAATCAGTCGAACTGTTTGCATTTGCGTTTAAAACTTTGCGCGACCTGAACCCACCCATTGCCTGCGTTCACATTTTAGAGCGCTTCGGTTATTCAGCAATTGAAATGCATGTAAACGGAAAAATCAACTGACCCAGCATGAAAGGGTTAAATGTGAAATGTGTGTGCCTTGACTACATAGGCCACCTGTAGATGTAGGTTCATGCTATCACTAAAATTTGGTTGGGGTAACTACTAAAGTCATCCATATGTCAAGAAAAAATCAGCTGAAAAACGAGCGCGGACGCTATCGATTTTTTTTTATTTACACTAACCACCCGAACAAATTTTTCTTTTTCTACAACATAAAATCCATTGAGTTCCTTCAACAAACTGGGATTGACATCACGTATCAAACACAAGACTGTTTCAAATCAACAACAAAGCCAGCTTAAACGGTAACTTACCCGCAATTGCAACACTTCCGTTTTCTTCTCTCCCAAATCACACTTTACTTCCATAAACATCGAAATTTCGTTGTTTTCCATACTGCACGCAATCCTTGCAACAATTTACGACCAACAATTGACAGCATTTAGTTCAAAAACATATTTTTCTTCACGCGAGCCTCAAACAGATTCAACCGAGCTACTGAGTGCCAAAATGGTACTGGCTTTTGAAAAGATTCAACACTTGTCCCGCTTTTAATCGCATACTCTTCAATTAAAAAATCATTACAGGACGCCAGACACGTTTGTAACTATTTACACGTTTAATTGCCGTTAACTTAGTGAGGAATTATGAGAAAATCAGATAAACGGTAAACCTACCACACCCGAAACTGAAAAATCAACACAAAACTGTTTTGCATCATAGCAACTGTACTTGACATGCTCTCAAGTGTCGATAGTGCAGTTCAATTTCAATTTGCTGAATATGTTGGCTGCATTTGACAGTTCTTAATTTTGAAATATGTAGTATAATTGCAGACATTTCCAGAATTGTTTACAATTTGAGACTACATAATAGGATTAGTTTTTGTGGAATATTGCGATTGATGGGGAAAATTTTCTGTATAGAGACTGAAGAATTGAAAAGAATCCTATTTGCGTGTAGACTTCAAAGAGCAGTACTGCCACACTTCCGCAACGAGAATAGCTGGCTGATAACAGCTGTCAAGTGAGTCTAACTGACAAGTCAGGTGTGCAACAGGAGGCATTGGTCGGATTTTCGAGTAAAAAAAATGGCATCTATCGGCGAATTACTTTTCTCACCCACCTTGATTCCATGGTCCCTGATTCCAGTAGTGTTCATTGGATTGTGGGCTTTGATTTTCATCGATTTCAAGGTAGCGACAATATTTAATTTTCTGTGATTTCGCTTGTTTACAAAGCTTCTATTTCAGAATTTTCCCGGTAGCAAGTATGCTTACTCTGTTTATTCAGCCACGGATCCCGTAAATTGTTATCAAAACTATAAGAAACAAGAAGATAATAAATTGCAATAAATAGAAATGGGGTGACGTGTATGATTATTTGATAAAAAAAATCGTTAGGAGTGCAGTTTAGTCTACTCTACGTGGTGTTAGTCACGCACTAACAACAAAGCTCGGTGCTTCACACAAAACGAAACGGGTCTCTGACCTAGTATTATAATCGGTTCAGTGCTAATACACTAAATTCACTTAATACCAGTGTTTTACACTGTCTGGGAGACAAGTGTTAAGCAGCATTGTCACGACTGTGCATGTATACCATAAGCCTGCACAGGTGACCGCACAAGTAAGTATACCTCTCCGTTACACCGGAATGTATGTGACCGGCCCCAGGTGCCTACCAATTTCTTTCCAAAATATATGTAAGGGGTGGGTCCAGGTATCTACCAAAAAATCCAATCTTAGTTCCATTTGTCGTACCTATTGAATCTTGTTTTGAATTGTATGTATGTTTACCTCCTCATCCCCATTTTCGTTCCAGGGAGATGATGATAACAGTTTTTGATTTCACTGACATGAAGAAAGCGCCTTAAGCCCCATTTTTCGAACTGCGTCTTGCGGAATAGACTATTTTCAGCCTTGTTTTTCAGGCTGCAGGATACCACTGCGGGATAGACTGTCTTGAAAGCAGTCTCTTCCGCAACACGCAGTGGTATCTAGCAGTTTCGAAAATAGGAAAACGAGGTTTTTGAGGCAGTCTGTTCCGCAGCACGTAGCGGAGCTCGGCAGCTTGGAAAACGAAGCTTTAGCCAAACTGATCCCTTCATCCCTGAGAACAAAAAAAAAATGAAAAATAAATGCGTCTTTTCGCTTCTCCCCGCTGGAATTATTTCTGCATCATGAAGTGATCACATTGGATGGATTTAGAAGTTACCAAGAAACTTCTGCATAGGTGAACATGATTAGATAATCACTGAGCAAGAAATATTTGTGCTTATTGGTCTTCTACTTTCTCCTTAACTTCCATATAAAGTTGTATCACAAGAGTGGCGCTTAGCAGGCATAGACAGCATAACCGAGCGGTTGCCGAACCGCTTGCGAGCAGTGTGTGATTTTGGATAGCTTTATTTCATAGAACGTGCGGAAAAATTCTCCTAATTGCGAACGTTCAATTTATTCATTCGATGGAAGTTCGGTCGTGGTTATGCGCGATCGTGTGTGGCGACCATTAAACTCACCACAGATATTCGAACCGAACCGTTCTTGACCACGATCGAACCTCGTCAATTTATAGAACGGTGGAATTGAGATTTTTTTTCGGTGCGTTCTATGATATTGACATGGTTCGATGGTGGTGACGAGCGCTTCGGTTCGATCGTCTGTAGCGAGCTTCAGAATGGGGTTTAATTCAGACCATGGGTTATATTTATTGAATTAAGATTGCCTCCTACGATGATGATTCATATCGATAGGAGCAAATACAGCTCCAGACTACCTTACTTTTTGTCATGACGATGTTAAATTTACACCGTTAGTTAGTTCCACCGCTTCTCAGAGGGTGGGGCGGGCCGTTGCGCAACGGCGTGTCATGGGGGTGGCAAAACTACCTTCGCTGTTCATTGAATTTTGAAAAAAAAATTAAATTTTCTCGTTTTAGTTTTTCCGAATAGGTTTATTATGTCCTCATAATCAGGGGCCGTATCATGTAATTCGAATCGGAAGATAATTCGACCATCGAATTCGATTCTTTTGCAATTCCGTATCATATAACTCGGTCGAATCGAACGAATTGCATTGCCTGATACGAAGAGAAAATTTCCTTGCCAAATATGAGAATTTTCAATAATTTATTAGATGTTTGACAGCTCATCATAATTTTTAACAACAGAGTAGAGCAGGATTAGCGGCAAGAAAATGCTATAGAAGGAAGACGAAAACGGGGCATGTCTTTACTGGGAGTGTGTCTTGGTTTAGTTTGAATTCAAATGTCAACTCAAATTTCAAGAGAAAACTTAAATGCTTAGTACATATACGGATACAATCGGACAAATTTCCTTTAGGCAGCAAAATTATTTACTATGTTTACTATTCCATATAATTACACAAAACGAAAATTTTTTAACAGAAAATGAATTTAATGTGCTTCCCAAACTGTAAACTGCCCGAAAACTTCGACACCTGCTAACTCATCTAGAAGCCACGGTCCAGATTGGACTGTTGCACCAGTTATTAATTTTTATTTTATTTTATTTTTGTTATACAAGACAAGGCAGTGGGCGATAAAATTATTTCATGTACATAATGTATTTTTAGACAAATACAATATATTTCATGTGAATAAAATGTTGATTTTGAAAATGTTTCTACTGCCCCAATAAAATTTGTTAGATTTGATTTTCAATGAGGATATACACGACAAGCATTTTGGTCGCGAGTATGCATCGAACCACGTCAGACTTAATATAAAAATGTAAACATAAACATAAAATGTGAA
Source organism: Chloromyia formosa (assembly GCA_964017055.1). Taxonomy (NCBI): domain Eukaryota; kingdom Metazoa; phylum Arthropoda; class Insecta; order Diptera; family Stratiomyidae; genus Chloromyia; species Chloromyia formosa. The sequence goes on along the minus strand of OZ024818.1, from coordinate 10,811,396 downwards.
CAGGTATGTATGTAATTTAATTGTGGCCGTTAGTTTCGATTATACTACTTATTCCACATTTGAGGATATCACCAGATGCGCAAATGCGATTCGAATAAAATTCATTTAGAAGGCACATTACATCAAATACAAAATCAAACATACAACAAGGTCAAGAAAGTATATTTATGTATGATATGATAAACAAATGATTTTCAATTTATTAAGCAGGTACATCATGTGGATTTGACCATGCTGTCTTCCATTCACCATTTTCCTCTTCCGAGTTTTTCATCGAAATACCACTGGTATTTTCAAACACTTCCAAGTTCGACCGACAACTACATCTATCTTCATGCATTGTTATAAAACAATCATACTTTACATGATTAGCATTCACACAAATACAAATACTACTCCTAGAAGCGGTCCTATCTACTGTATATTACCTGTATTAATTAAGACATTTCATTTGAACAATTTTAACAAAACAACAATTAAAGCAGAAAATAAAAAAAAGGCCATAATGCATCTATAGCAAGCAGCAGTCCGGGTCAACTTTCTCGTCAATATGAACCGAAGTTTTTCGATTGTTGAACTCAAAGATAAGCTGTTAATTCGCAACATATCTGCACACATCACTAAAAAAAATATGCCGCAGTTTTACCGGTTTAGTATTTCAGAGCATGCACTCATTTCTAGTTAATGCATTACATAAGACCTGCAGATTGGATAATCTTTCTTTGCATCTCAGCATGGAATATTTATCGTTTCGATTTTGTTTTTCTTAATTTTGCAGCTCACTCAAGACTTTAATGAATGGTTCGGAGTGGTGTTAATGGATATTGGCTGCGAATTCCAATAATGTCCAAACAAACAAAAGAAGACCAAATAAACAAAAGTTAATAATACATAATTGTCTTTTTAATTTGTGGTACATTTAAAATAGTTGGTCATCAATGCTATATATAGCCGCTTTTGAGTACATCACACTGAGAACTTCGAGCTAATGCTTTTTTTTTAATGCTGCAACTACGAGTAAACGAGAATCCTGAGGCCAGCAAAGGCGAAACACTGTATTCTTGCCGTAATTTACTCATAAAATCTGTAAGCTGCTGAGCACATGAATAATAGAAAAATGCAATACTGTGTAAAGAAAAATTTTTGAGTTACGGAAAAGTTTAATTCTGACAAACCAAAAGGTGTCCAGGGCTCCTCCGCGCTTCGTCCGGACACCGAAGAGACTTCCAATACCGTGGCTAAACCATAAAAGACGAAAACAAAGCTAGGACTGCCTTGTTAAACCGAATCTAGAAGAAAAACTATTTTATAAGAAGGATTTGGGTGCTACAGAGGAAAGCACAGCTACTACTTACGTTAAGTAAAAATGGGTAAGTCCTAAGATTTAGAGCAAGTAGCCTTAGTGTGCATGTGGGGATGCATTACGGTGGAACGACAAAAAGGAAGCCGATGAGGTGCTTTTTCAAATGTGGAACTATTTTATTTGATTTGATTCTGTTTGAATACACATATTACAAAAAATTAAATTGATTAGGTTCTAAAATACAAAATATAAAATAAAGATAGAAATAGTTAGGATTTAGGATAATGAAATGTGTAATTCTGACTGATTTTGGTCATCTCACAATGAGCATAGCTCGTGGTGTGAGATTGTTCAATTAGAATATTTTATATATTTATCAAAGTGGTTTATTCACGTTAATAAATTTGAGAGTAATTTTTTTTTCATGTTAGTTATAATTCAAACTCTAAAAGCTTGTTAAATTGGTTATATACTGGAATCTAACAAATACTTTTTAATTGATTTCGAAAAACAGTAAAAATTAGTACGCCTAGAAATGATTTCTGGTAAACTGTTAAACAAACGTGGTCCATAATAAAAAGCATGGTGTTGTGCAACGCATGTATTATATCTTGGTTGTTTGAGTACTCTTCTAATTTGCCTACGTGTTAAGTATCTGGTTTCCTCTTCGAGTGGAAATTCATTAGGGTGTTTATACACAAATTTTAGAATCTTTAATTTATGCATATTTGCTATAGTCAAAACTTCAAACTCTCTATATAAATGCTGTGTTGGATATAAAATTGGTTTCCTCAGACAAATTTTAATAATCTTTTTATGTAGTAATTCTAATGGTTTTAAATAGCTTTGTGAAAGACCACCCCAGGTTAAAATTCCGTAGTCTATTATGGATTGAAAGCAATAAAGATCATTCTTATTCTGGCAATAGATAGAATCGACCTCAATTCGACAAATTTATAGATTGTTTTTCGCAATCGACTGCATATATATGAAATGTGTTCACTCCAACGTAGATGTTTATCAATTATTATACCAAGATATTTAACGCTATTCTTTATTTCTATATATGTACAATTACAATTTCTACCCGTGCAGGTATTTCCATGCAATATTATTTGAAGATGCACAGGAGGTGATCAATTGGTAGTAAGACAAAAAGGAACCAAAATTGTTTTCTGAGTATTTATAGAAACTAAATTAGCTTTAAGCCAGGTGTTGATATCTTGCATGCCCTTTCTTGCATATTCGAATGTTTTCTCCCAGTTTTCTCCATTAAAAATGGCTACGGTGTCATCTGCGAACGCAAACACAGAACAATTTTGCAAATTTAATTTCAAAAGGTCATTTATATATAAGGAACAGGATTGGCCCTAAAACAGTTCCTTGTGGAACTCCAATTGTTATGTCGAGTGCTGAGCTTGTATGCTGATTTAGGCGCACTGATTGTTTTCTCCCATTTAAATAAGATCTGAAAAGATCTAAAGCCAGGCCCCTTATTCCAATATTATACATTTTCATAAGCAGCATTTTGTGATCCACAGTATCAAAGGTTTTCTGAAAATCCAAGAATATTCCTAGACATGCTTGACCATTATCCAAGTTGGATACAACTTTTTTGGTAACCGCATAAATTGCATCTTCGGTGCTCCTAGAGTATCTGAAACCATATTGGGAATCAGATATGATATTTCTTTCTTCTAGAAATTTTACTAATCTAGTTTGAATGGTCTTTTCAAATATTTTGGAAATGCTGGGCAGAAGTGAAATTGGCCGATAATTATTAAGATTTTCCTTATCATTACCTTTATGGAGTGGTATCACTACGGCTTGTTTAGGTTCTGTCGGAAAATATCCGTGGCTCAAGCAATTATTTACTAAAAATGCTAAAGGTTTGGAAATATGTGAAGCATTTTCCTTCAAATATTTGGAATGTAGACCATCAGAACCAGGGCTTACGCAAGGTTTTAGCTCGTTTATCACTTGAATTATTTCACTTTCAGAAACCGGGCTAAAAAACAGTGAACTGCATTGTGTACTTGGGTTGGAAAATGCTGGTTGCGAATTTGAAGAATAGCTTGTTCGGACACGGTTAGATATTTCATGACCAATATTAACAAAATGCGCGTTAAATATATCAGCCCTGCTCTTGGCCAAAAATGCACTCCACGTTGGGCGCCAAATGTGTAAACGATGGGTCGGTGGGGACGGAGCCTAGAGTTGTCATAATTATCGTGAAGGCCCGTCAGTGCCATCTAACGAAGAGATAAACCCCTCAACGAGCTAAGCAGCCACTTGGTGCTTGCTGTAGCTCAGTTCGAGAGACGTGGGCGGGTGATCGCCTCTCGTTGCCTCTGTCCGTACATACTCGTATTAAAAAGAAATCACAGGCCTGGGATAGATAACACAAAAAAGGGAGGGCAAAAATGGGGAATAATGAAAAATGGGCCGATAATGGCGCTGCTTTCGATCTGCCGGTGGAAGCAACACGACCGGAATATGGTTAATTATAATTTTTATCATTCCGACGAAAGGGAATACGGATACGGAAAGAACGGAACATACCATTCTCTAGGGCGAATACAGGTAAAATATCTGCTAATATTCTAACTTTCGGTAAATAATTTGCAAGGAATAAACAAAAAAGTGGCATAACAGTATAATATATGAAAAAAATCCAATTACAATGTTTGAAAATTTTGTCTACGTGAATTCGGTCATATTGAAAGTTTGCAGTAAATTGTCCATTAAGCTCCATTAGAGAAACATTAGAGTTTGTGGCTACGCATGTGCAGTCTCAATCGCACAAAACACGAATGAGTAATCGGCATTCATTAAATTGCAAATTCATCTATATTGGTTAACAAAATTGTACATTAACTTTTCATCTAACATATTGCATGAAACGGGCACAATACCATGTAATACTAAAAAAGAAACACTAAATAGTGCACAATTATTCCCAATTGCTACTAAATACATAATCCATAATTAAAAGGCTCAAATCAACAGTAGCAGCAGTAGCAACTTGTAAAATTGTGGCTTTCCGAATTTTTCCAACATCTTTCAAGTAACCGGATGGATACTTAATGACCGTTGAAACCGAACGTACGTATAAAATCGGAAGTTGCTATTAACCATATTTAGGAGAATGGCTATAACATCTTCGTCACTGTACATAAATTTGTGCAAAGTGTGGTATTCAACTATGATTTTTGACTGAATCCAAGATTTGTGGACCAACTTTATACGTGTTGGTGGTTTTTTTGCACGCATACCAATATCGAGCAACTCTATGCTAATTTAATTTACATAATGACAGCATGCTACATCTGCGTGCATTCGCCAGGCTATGATTAAATAATTTTTAATAAATTGGATTAATTAAACAAAAAATGTATGGTGATATCTGGTCGGGACAACTTTGAATTGCATTCAAATCTTTTGTACTTTTATACATTTAGGCATGTAACAGTAAAATGACAATGAAAGTAATAGTCGGTAGGTAAGCAAATGAAGCAAAAAAGATTAGGTTGAGATTATTACATATTGTACATCATAAATGCTGGCAAGTTTTTTAAATTGTACTTTTGTTATATTTACTGTTCATCATGTAAGATTATGATACAAATAATTCGGTTATCATTGATTGAATCTTAATAAGCGGTGAACGATCAGAGCATTTATGTAATATGTTGGAATAATAAGATGTGAAATAAAGAGAACCAATAGGGAGGCTTAAAGATTGGTACGTTCCCTTTCCGTGGTGTAAAGATGCCAAATTTAGTTCCATGGGACTAATGTATAGCTGCACAGAATGAACGTGACGGAACGGAACGTATCGTAGAGTATGTGGCAACTGCCAACTTCTACGGATAACATAACCTTCAATCAACATCCACGATTATACCTTCACTTATGTATAGTTTGTGCAACCCCTTAAACCGCGGAGCCCACGCAAGGGGAGTGTGAAATCATCTCAGTTCTATGAAATGATTTGCTGCATAAGTAAACTGAAAATTGCGAGTTTGTCCGCAGCGAGTTCTTAATATTTCAACTTGAAAAGTCGTTTACAGAAAAAAATTTTTTTGCACCAGCTATCCATCGAGAATTATTGGAGATAATGTTTTTAGTGTCTTATGTGCTTATTCTGTTCTGTTGTGCAAAGAATTGCGGCTCTTGTAAAATACCGAATTCTTTCATACTTCTAGATACATATCATCAACGGTACTCTAGTCAAGGTCTACGCACATAACCCTGTGTCTAATGCACTCTATGCGGAATAGTCGGCATCGGCATACAATTAGCGAACTTTCATGCAGACATCTTCCTCGTGGACACTCGCTAATGCATTAAAAATTAGAGATTCCGATCACGGAATGATCACTTCCCTACTGCCATGAAATCTGCATGAAAATCACGTCCGCCTAGTGCACATCCATATCCAGCATGCATAATTGATTTTAGACTGATCTTCACCTACCGTTACACATTAGACAATTACTTGAACACTTCCACAGATATTACTATCGACTTCGACTGTACCGATTAACCAGGAGCCAGTTTACTGGTATGTATCTTCAAGTTCGATGGTGGTCAAGCAATTAGGAGTATATGAATGCATCTCTGATACTTTCTCAAATATTTTCGTATTATTAACTTTGTAGTACAAGCATGCAAAATTCAAAATGAGAATTTTATTTACTTTTCCAGTCGTAATAAATCGGGGGAGGTAATTTATATATACTTTCAAACAATTAAAAAAATAATGCTAATATTTGTTCATTTATAAAACTAATAATTAAGAGTGCATAAAAAAATACATCCATTATCAACTACTTAAATTCCAACATTATGATTCCCAAATCGTTGTATCTACCAAGTCTTGCTTGGCTCTTGCAATGCACTTGAGTAGGAGCGAGTCGGCACCGTAGTCAAATAAACCGAGGCATATACCCGTATGTATCTTTTCTTTCCATTCAATCAACCACCATTTCGAATTCGTCGGTAACCAGATAGATCGTCTTGGTAATACTGAAATCCCTCCGATACATGAACCAACCTCCCATAGTAGTATCTGTTCACTATAAAATACAAAATTACTACGGAGAGCTGTTCATTTTGGATACCGATTTGTCTTGGTCCGGAGAGTGTCGGCTTTTGTTAGATATTTTCTTTAGTTTTATGGTGAAACATATCGCCTGAAGATAAAATAATTGTAATGAACATTTTGTGAAAATAAATAAAAACTGTGCAATCAGAGTGTTGTGATTTCAGTGAAAGAGGAGAACAAACTTTAGTGGATTATTGCAGCGAAGATTTTTTTCTACTAATTGGAATAAATCAGCAACAGCTAAAACATGCGGTAATTATAATTTATAGCCTATAATATTATATATCGTTAATAGATAATTGAATAATGCGTGTCAATTGATTCATTAGCACCGATATTACAAGTTATTATGTACAGACACCAATCGTTGTCTTTAGTATCTATTCCCAGTAATGAGTCACGAATTACAACAAATGAGCCATTGAACTTATTTTTCTTTTTTCCTTATTGTTCGCTTAGGAAATATCTGAAACTTTGTATCTTGGGGTCTAGGTATCCATTGTTTTTAGTTGTCTGTTGCAAATTCCTTTAGGTTGGACTCTATGAGATCTGTTGTAATAGCAAGTCACGTTGGCTGTTTATTTTACTGCAGGCTATACTAACTTGTATGAAGTATGTTCAGTCTTTATTAGTTAGATGTACAATATAGCCGCTTTTGATTCACCGGATCTCAGATCATTTTCATACAAAACGACAGACCGGTTTTAATCTAGGTCTCGTGTGGGATCTCATCGGATCAAAGTTGAAAGTGAATTGGTTGAACTTCAACTTGTTTCGCCCCTATGTAAATATATACTGAGTCCGCAATTCGCCCCCACGCGTCGAACTATCTGTATGGTGGCTGTTTAAGCTCGCTCGTTGCAGATCTGTGGCGTTCTTTTCGGTCTGGGAACGAAATCCAGTGAAACGAACGCGGCTACTGTGAATCTAGTACCATAAATATTGATTTAATAATTTATTGAAAATAATTATTATTGGACAAGATAACAAGCGTTGCTTAAGAATTATTTATCATTTGATCACGTGGATTATACCTTAGATTCAATGTATAATTCTCAGGAGGAACAAATTTTATTCACGGTTAAAAAAAAGCGAGAGTATAAACGACTGCGCTCACAATACGCTGGTTTTGTAGTGTATTTTTGAGAGAGGTGATAATTCTTAGTTTCACCTTTCTCTGGTCATCAAGCTTGGATAAAGTCACACGAAATGAAATATCTTCGTAATTACCCTTGATTTGGTATCAAACATGCCACTTCTCTTAAAAAAATATCTGCTTTTTATGAGGACCACTTCTAAGAGTAGGAATTTCGAAACGAGAACCTGTGCTATAGTTAGTTATAGGGACAAGTATATAATAGGTTAGGTTAAGGGGCTGCCATGATTTACTACTTAGGTCCCGAACCAGCTTATAGGATTACTGGCAATGTATCGATTGAGCTGTATCACGCTCATATCCTTGAGGTCCTTCAATCAAACCAGAAGCCCAGGAATTTTTTCCTCCTAATGGCCAATGCTGAACATACGTAGAAGGTATAAAACGCTCTCCTTCTCATCCGCATTCTAACAACTCCTGCAGTAGTCATTATCAGGAAGAAAGAGCCTCCAGGCCAGCACACCATTAGGGCAGTTCCCTCTGATAGTCCCCACCACCCTGCCAATGTGCCTCCTGTTCAGTGAGAGCAAAGAGGCCGAGCGACTAGAATTGAATTTCTGTCAAAGTCGTTTAGCAAGTGCCTCCGTTGACATATCCAGTATTAGCTATATCCACCGCAGCGGACTCAATTGGCAATTTACATGATGTAATTGGCGTTTTAATATCTATGCGGTCCCCATCGAGAACACCAATTGTCCCCTCATGATCATGCCCGTCCGCCCTGCAGTTGTCCGCAAAAAGTCACTGTAACAGCAGACGGTTATGTTGGAGAAGTAACCCATCTTTGTGAGTGCCGAGCGAAACTTCTGAATAGCTTTCAATATAGTGAGAACAGAGTCGAGTGAGCGAATCGCAGCCTGACTGTCCGTATAGATAGTATTGTCTCTTGGGGGGGGGGGGTGCCCCTGCAGTATATGTGCTGACATTAATAGCAAACTGATGAGTTTGCAAAGCGAGTCATCGACATGCAGATTGAAGAGCGCCTTGATTATTGAACGCTCCATCAATGTCCAAGAACGCGACCATGGTGTATTCCTTGTATTCAAGGGATTTCTCAATGCAACTAACCAAAGAGTAAAGAGCAGTATCCCTGATCTTCTTTTCTATTAGGCATGTTGATAATAAATATTTCCCATATTTCTCGAAAATACCGTCATCTTTGGGTTAGTGATTACCAAGTAAGTACTTGAAAAATTCCATCAATAGAAAAATGCCCGTAGTGTGAGTGAGCTAAGTATGCGCATTTTTTATGGGAAATGTACAATACAACCTTAAATTAACATAATTACAATAAATATTGCACTCTTTATAAAAATCTTCGTTAACGTTTCTTGTCTATGATATTGTTAATCATTTGACATTAACACTTTCCCCTACTCGATGAAACAAAAAATTGACATTTATTTACCCTCTATGAAGCCCTCCCCCCTTAAATTTGGGCCACTTAAATGAAAAGCTATTCCCTGCGAATTATAGAAAATCTTGATGTTCCTACCAAAGCATGACTGTAAAGCTTCAGCCTTTCTCAACATATTCTCTGTACTTTTAACGGACTCAAAAGGGTTTTGAATTATATTTTTCTATTGAACCCCAATAGGGACAAATATAATAGAAAGCCCAATAAGCGTTCTGTGTGGTACGCATTTCAATTACTATTAAATTTTATAAAAAAAAAGAATAATCGGGTTACTGCCTTGAATCTTTCGTTTTGAACGTTTTGAAAGTTTTGTTGAACTCAAATAAGATTATATTGCCATATTAGACGGTGGAACTTTGTTTTTGTATAGGAGACCTACATATTTTGACATAATATCGAATACGCTTGAGTAAGCGGAACAATATGAATTTACAAAATATTATTCAAAATTTATTATCAACTCGAAATTTTAATTTTTTTACATTCATCGTAACTTTATCCTTTTATGAAATCATGTCAATTTTCAAAGACATAATAAATTAATTGATTGAGACAACATCAATTTCGATGAATATTTTATACAAAATAAAATGTATAAAACAAAAGAAAACTGGCTACCCACGGTCAAATGTTTCTATTGTAACCGATTCAACAATATTTCAAATTTCACACGATTCATTCAAACAAACAACGATAAAATATTTGTAATGCTTTCACAATGCCCGTACTGCCATTACATCGTGTATCATAATATCACCAAATCCGATTAACATGTCAACACTCAACCCTCGCTGCTAAATTATCATAACGCTAATTAAAAATTTCAATTTTATCCCAACGACATGTTTTTTTTATGGTTGTCTTCAAATAAAAAACGCAATCAGTCGTCGTGGTCAAAAGACATGTGTAAACCAAACCGTAGTTAAATTATAAGGATTGAAAGATCATTCCAACAAAGCGACCTCCTTTTTTTCAGTTGATTATACACTTAAGTGACGAAAGCTCATCTTTTCCGGCGATGAAAAACTACAGAGCGTTTATCAAAAAGCGATGAAAGAAAAAAATTGCACCCTGAACCTGATATACCATGTTGGTGGTCACAGAATGTTGTAATCTATAATTTGTTTTTCTTTTTGCTCTCTGTGTTTGCTCAGATTTTCCTCAGCTTCTTGTGAATTTCGTTATTTGGAACAAACAAGAAAACGTGAGGTCAACCGCGTACACAAACTGCTTTAAACAAAAAGTTTGTACTATTTCGTAGATTTTTTGTCAGCTGAGAAATTCACTCCATTTTTTTTTCTGTTGCCTAGCACAGAGGCAATAATTATAACAATTAGAATTTTTATGTGCAATCGCAGGATTACAATTAAGACATTGTTGCAGAAATCATTATCTTCATGCTGAGTACAATCAACTGAATTGATTATAAGAAATGTAATAATATTGCGGATTTTTGCTTGTGGCTAAATTAATATCTTAAATTTTTTTTATCCATATAATGATCATTTGAAATGGCAGTAGATTTTTAAAACTATGTAGTTTCAAAGTCAAAACAGACAGTTGATGATTGCCATCAACTGTTTGTTTTTACTGGCTCTGGTTGCAAACGTCAAATAAAATTGATAAATAAGACAATGTATACAATTAAGCGAACTTAGGCTATCTGCGAGTATGTACTTTAATATTTAGAATATTTACTGTTTGTCTTGAACCCCACAGAGCACAGTTTCAAAAAAGTGAACAAAATCGAAAAAATCGGATCTGTTTTTGTGTTGAGATAGAGTAGTTCCAGAAAAAAGAGTGTGGAAAATGTGGACCTTAAATCAGATGTTGTTAGTATGTCATATACATTCTGGGTCAACATACACACATTAAAGTAATTAAAGGTTCACTTAAAAAAATCCACAATTCTCCTGCTGGAAAGAATAAGGAAGTCAAGACAGCCGTTTTTGATATAATGCCGGCACCACATTTTTTGTGACTCACCGAGTCACGAGCCAAGTGGCTAGCACCTTGTGCATAAATGTTCTATAGGATTTAAACCTTTACTATACGCTGGCCAGTGAAGAAGGTCAATATTATTGGCAGTAAGGAATTCACTCACTATGTTTAGAGTATACATTCGGGCTCCATTTTGCATCAAAATAAAACCCTGTCCACCAGCACGGGCTCTTGCAGTAACATTAAGGCTTAATATTTCGAAGATATCGCTGACCTGTCAAATTGCCTTTTGCGAACTAAATCGCTTTTATCATTTAAGAAAATAGCGCCCCACTACATACTAGCTCAACCATCATCTCCACACAGGTAAAATATTGATTCCATTGAAGAAAACTATCCACCAATGCTTCGTACTCCAATTGCGGTGGTTCCTGACAAACCGAAATCGGCGATTTTAGGCTTTCTTGTTAATCGCCGTACTTTTGCCAGATATGTATCTCGAAAGTAGGCCACTTTCTCTTAAACGATTACGCACGGTTTGTTTGGAAATAACGGTTCCTGTGGCGTTTCTGAAATCACTTAGTATGGAAGTTGCCGTGTTTCGACTATTTATAAGGGCCTTTGAGCATATAAATCAGTCCTCGCTGCAAGATCCTGGTCGGTCCTGTTCTCGTCTTCTTGTGAATTGTCCTACCCCCTGGAACCCTTCCCAAACTTTCTAAAGAACAGAATCTCTCACTCCAAGCCGCACTCGTTTGAGGAAAACTGGCCTGCTTTGCAGATATCCGGTAAAAGTACCGCGATTAACAAGGAAGCACAAAATCGCCGGAGATCGGTTTGCCGGGAACCATCGCAATTAGAGTATGAGGCATTGGGGGTGAGTTTTCGTCCCTGATGAGTCAAGATTTTGGCTATGTGGTAATGATAATCGAGCTAGAGTCTGGAGAAGAGGGGACGAACGTTTCCTACCCTGTCAACCAACATCAGCTTATGGCGGTGGATCCATTATGCTGAAAGGCGCTATTTCCTTAATTGACTAAACCGATTTAGTTGTGATCGGTAATGGCAATTTGATAGGTTAGCGATACATAAGCGAAGTGCTAAGTCTTCGTGCTTCTTGTTACTGGAAGAACACGCGCTCATGGACTGGATTTCATACTGATGGAAGATGGAGCCTGCCCTTATGCTGTAAACATAGTGCGTGAGTTCCTCACTGCTAATAATATTGACCTTCTTCACTGGTCAATGTGCAGATTTAAATCCCATAGAACATTTATGGGACCAGCTGCTATAACGCATCAGGACCCGTTCCAACTCTTCACAGACCTAACGAGAGCTGGAGTAAGCCCTGAAGAATAAATCGTCGAAAATTGAACAGGAGGATTTTTGACGCCACATCTGCCAAAGCGAATTCAGACTGATATTCGAGCACAAGATGGCAATACGCGTTACTAAGCTGCCGACGAAGCACAATAGAACATTAAAAAATAGAAACTAAAAATCATAAAACATTGCTGGATGCTCGTTTTTGAAAGTGTTTGTGAAATTTGTATGAAATATACCGTTGTGTTAAAAATCAATTTCTAAAAATGTTTTATACTTACCCTCCCTACACTTATAGAACTGCCGTTTTGGCTTCCTTATTCTTTTCAGCAGTAAGAATTGTAGACTTTTAAAGTGGCCTGTAAATTGCTTTGCTGTGTGCAACTACTTTTCCACTTTCTCAACTAGCAATTTATAGTATAACTAATACTTCTTTTCAGCCACAATCCATGGGAAAACGTGTCCATATGTTCCATTCACTAACATACATGCTACATACATCCCTACGCACATATCTTCGTATTGTAAACCACATGCCACGCCTTTTACCTACATATATTTTACAAATCACGATCAATATTATAATATTGTACATGTCGCTATAATGCAATGCCGTTTTAACAGGAAATCGAACGGTTACTCTATCAGGATAAACCCAGTCGGCATGATCCCAAGCTTTATCCATATCAAGGGATGACATAACATCGTTTTGAATGATAACATGCTATACCTTAAAGAGGTCTTGAAGGCGTTTTAATTGGTCGCAATATTGAAATTTTGAATCAGCAGCCATTGAGACAGGCTCAGCTCTCGGAACTGGTAACATAAAAATTGTGGAAACTTGTTGGATTCATTCGATTGCTATATACCTGTATGCTTGAAAGGTCCAGCCTGATGATAGTAACAGGTTCAACGGGTTTTCACTCTTTCCACAACATTGTCTTCAAGGAAAGTGTAATAGCTCGGACGGAATGGGGTAATTTCTTGTAATAACGAGATACATAATCGCATAATGTTGAGTGTATTCAACGGACCATTCCATACAATACTTTCGACATGAATGAATGAAAGTAATTGCATATTTCATGATAGCGATTCAAAGAAAGTGAAATTAATCGAGCCAATTGTTCGAAATATTATTCTGTTCGGTGTTATACGCGCATATTACGCTCGGTTGATCAGTTATCCTTTCTCTACTTTTGCCATTCGAAACAATGTCTCGTTTGTGGCAAGCCCATTTTAGAACACACCTTTTAATTATACGCAGGTCCTATAAAGCTATTCCGAAAATGCAGACTGTTTCTCCAATATGCAATTGATATTATATATTCTGAGACCAGCTTAACATGCGTATTTTCTTCTCCACTATTATCAAGACTTGAACTACTCCTATGTGCATACTTGCAGACTTTATAAGCATTATAGTCACTAAGGCCTACGCTGCGACTCAATCGTTCAGTTTTGATTGCACGTTGCTGAAAATTGCATGTGAGCAGGCTTTAGAGTGCATACTTTCAAGTACTTACATCGCTAGATGCCTCTTACGACTTTCTGAGATAGTCGTAGAGACCTTTACTGTAGGTATATGCACATTGGAAATCTTGACGTACACATGTATTATTGCGAAAGTCATGTCTGCTCTATATGTCATCATATTCAAGTATGTCGTATTTCGAAGAAAGATACTCTCATAACTAGAAGATCTGTCAATATGCAATCCAAATTGTTAGGTAACATGCATCAGGTTAATGTAGGTCAGTGGAATTTCCATGTACTTGGACAGAAAACAAGAAATATTTTAGATTAATTTATTAAAATTGTGACTCTTAATTACGGTTGATATGAAGACAAGCCGATTCAAAAATAAATGAAGGTTAAGCTAGCCCACTTTGCCTAATACTAGACCAATTTTTATTTAATTCAGTGTATTTACTACACATCATCCCATCATCTTAATCAAAACTGGTCTCTTTAATTATAGTTCTCATTAACAAGGCTTTGTACGCCTTTTCTAGCTTATTGGCTGGTGCAATGAACTATTGACTATATTCAATTCACGCGTTGTGGATAATAGCAGCCTATGACTAGACTGATCTAATTCTAATGCAAAGGTATAAAACTGGGTCCTACATATAATATTTTTTAAGTTCCTTTGACCTTTGCATGTTCAACTAGATATCTGCGTTTTCGATGGGCTCAATAAAATTCTGCAAGTCTAGCGGTATATGACAACACGCCTTCACACAATTAACAAAAATAAAACAATACATTGAATTTACCCCACTAACCTACAATGGTCACTTTATCGCGAAATATTTATACCAGACCACTAAACCTGCCACAAAACTATAAGCATCAAAGATTACATCATCGCTCGATATAAAAATGTATTACATGAACTCGATTACATCTGTTACCACCTTAACGTATTAATCTACTCTAGACATATTACATCAAAAATTCGATTTAAATACACTGAATCAATAGATCACCTCGATAGAGGTGTATGTCCATACATTAATCAAGTTCACGTCAAAATCATATAATACGAGTATGCATAAACCTCACGTTCCATACACGTCTATCTTTTTTCTTCTTTCTTTTTTCAATCGTTTAACATTTGGACATTATTTTTAGATTTAAATTGATGCACTGCACCGTTGTGAGGTGTGTTTTAAAAATCCATATAACGTCTGAAAACGATCAAGAAAGACCTCTTAACCTTTTGATTACCATTACACACACACGATTATCACATACCTTTTTTGTCAGTTGCATAATTACGGGTATCATTCCAGTTGGATTAGACGGAGTGGACATGAAAAAGATGATCGTAGTCGTAGATTGAGAGAGGAAAAAAGATTCAAATTGATTGTTTATTTTTTGGTGACATTAAATGAACTCATGTTTTGTTTGCTTATGTTTCTTGTTAATTGCCTTGACCCCTCCTGGGGCATGGACGCGTCAACATCTCTAGCATTTATATGCCTTGTTGAGGTTTCGATAGCATATCTACTTTTCGGAAGTGCAGTTGCTAGCACGCACCTCCTACTCGCGCCGCCTTTATTCTGACAAGCTCGGAGCACTATGAGAGTTCTATTATTACCCACAGGCAAATTTTCATCGCGCCGAGATTTGAACTCTGAGCTCTAGATTAGTATCCTAGAACGCTGACCAAACGACCACCTGCACCGCAGTACAAAGGAACGCGCCTATTCTATTATTCGCGTTCTTTTGCACGGCGCTTTCGCACACCCGAATTAAACTTGACTGGAGTACAAAAAAATGCGCCTATTCTGAATGTCGCACACACATCGCAACACTTACGACAATGTATTGTATGTGAATGTGACGTTGAGACATCTCCGATGTCTGAGGACAAAAATCGACCGTTTAGCGAGTGGACTGTGCCGAAGTCACAGCGTACTGTGTGCACCGTTTCATATGTGAAAACTTCAGGGTGCACTTTCTTTGCCGATTACGACGACTAGTCGCTAATGTGTATCTCGCCTAAAGTAATTTTCTTTTGAGAAATGAAGTGTGGTAGAGGACTTCATTTTCTTAATCGTGTTATGCGATGTTGATGGTGGGGAGGTGAGTGGCCAGTATGATGCCCTATGCCCTATGACATAAATGGACGCCACCTTGCAAAATATGATAGAGAAATGCCGTTTGGTATTATTGTTGGTGGTCCCCATACATTCATTTTAAGAGATGGAGCCATCTTGGACCCCACGGCAGAGCGGCTGTGCGGGCGAAAAACCGAAAAATTTGAGCCCCTTTTTTTAATATTCTCCTCATAATTTGCAAACGGTACCTCAGATCGAAAACTTAATAGGATGTAAATTAAAGAGCGTCAAATTCTACATCCAATGCATTGTTCAAAGTTGGAATTCGGTTTAGTAGTATAGTCAAAACCAATAGTCGAAAAACGTCTCATTTGAGGCTTTGGAGGAAAATCGCATTATTTTGCTTTCAAGCTCATATACGGTATCTCTGAAACCGATGCTACAAATAGAAAAACTTACTAGACAAAAGTTGAAGACATTTCTATTTTAAGTTTAAGTTTTAAGTTTAGCCCAGTATTTCTCAAATCAGCCCGTTTTTAGTGTAGTTGTGAGCGAAAATGCAGAAATCATTTTTGAGCGATTTGAGCTACATCTCGATAAATATAACAGCTAAAAGTTTTGGTTTAACCTCAATTCGTAGATATTTTAGCCTTATTTATAAAAGTTTTGCTAAGTTTTTTTGTCAGATTAATTTCATCATCATCGTGGCGCGACAGCCCGACGTCGGGCCTTGGCCGCCTGGATCATTGTCCTCCAATTATCTCGGTCACGTGACCGCGTCCTCCAATTTTGGGAGCCCAGCAGCTGCGCGGCGTCCACACCTACTGAGCTCTCCCAACGAGATCTCGGTCGTCCTCGCAGTCTCGCTCCGTCGACTCGTTCTGCATTCATTACTCTCTTAGGCATGCGATCATCGTCCATTCTTTGTACATGCCCTGCCCATTGAAGTCGTTGTAGTTTGACGATTTTCGAGACTTGCAGCTCATCGTACATTTCATACAACTCATGGTTGTACCGGATGCGCCATCCATCTCGATCGCAAACAGCCCCGAAAATTCGCCGTAGAACCTTACGTTCGAAAGTGTCTAGCATGTTTTCGGAGGCTTGAGTTAGGGTCCATGCTTCGCAGCCATAGCATAGCACTGGTCGTATAATGGTTTTGTTCACGCGGAGCTTCGTGTTTCTGTGCACATGTTTCGATTTCATTATGGGGAGAACCGAGAAAAAAGTCTTATTAGCTAACTGTATCCGTCGCTTGATTTCGTCAGTTTCGTTGGCGTCCCTTGACAGGTTGCAACCCAGGTAGATGAAGTTGTTCACGAACTCGATGTTGAGGTCCCCCACGTTGATGCTCGGTTGTGCAGGTGTCCTTGTCACCGATTGCATCATTATTTTAGTTTTACCCTCGTTAATACGTAATCCAACTTCCTTTGCAGCGGTATCGAGCGTATGCAGAAGTTCTTCTGCGTCAGCCAATCTTCGGGACATGATGTTGATGTCGTCGGCGTACGCTGCTAATTGTGTCGACTTGATGAGTAGCGTCTTGCTGTTGTCCATATTCATGGCCCGAATAACGTATTCCAGTGCTAGGTTGAAGAGCGTCGGTGCCAGTCCATCGCCCTGTTTCAAACCAGTGCGTGTTTCAAATAGATCAGTAAGTCTATTCTGGATCCTGACTTGTGAGACGGAGTTGGTCATCGTCATCTTTGTCAGTCGCACTAATTTTGCTGGTATACCAAATTGCAGCATGATGTTGTACAGTACTCCACGATCGATACTGTCGTATGCCTGCTTGAAGTCGACAAAGATTTGGTATACGTTTACGTTGTATTCCCAGCACCTCTGGAGTATCAGTTTGACTGAGAAGAGCTGATCGGTTGTGGA
The DNA here is from genome assembly GCA_964017055.1 of Chloromyia formosa. Taxonomy (NCBI): domain Eukaryota; kingdom Metazoa; phylum Arthropoda; class Insecta; order Diptera; family Stratiomyidae; genus Chloromyia; species Chloromyia formosa. Next base: position 10,793,693 of record OZ024818.1, on the reverse strand, counting down.
GCGACCAGGTCTGAAACCGCTTTGATATTCGCCAATGACTCGTTCTGCGTACGGTTTTATTCTATTTTCCAGAATTTTCGTCAAAATTTTATAGGACGTACAAACTAGTGAGATGCCCCTGTAATTCTCACACCGCAATTTATCTCCCTTTTTATGGATTGGACAGATGATGCTTCTGCGCCAATCGTCTGGGATCTCCTCGTTCTCCCATACTCGCAGGAGTAATTGATGTATGGCATCAACTAGACTCGTTCCACCGAATCTTAGCAGTTCAGCTGGGATCTCGTCAACGCCCGGCGCTTTATTTCGTTTTAGTGACCGCAACGCGAGACCAACTTCCTCTACTGTCGGGGGTTGAATGGGTGGGCCTAGATCAACAATATCATCGAGAGCTTCCTGTGTGGGGATGTTAGATGGTCGGTTTAGAAGCTCTTCAAAATAAGAGGCCCATCGTTTGTTAATACCATCGGTGTCGCTGATGATGTTTCCATCCTTGTCCTTACAAAGGCTAGTCCTGGGTTGGTAGCCGTTCTTGATTGTATTTACTAGTTTGTACGCTTGTCTGGTGTTCCTATTAGCTAAGTTTTCGTTTATGTTCAGCAACTGCTCGTCAAAGTATTTACGTTTCTTACGTCTAATTATTCTATTCGATATTCGCCGTAGCTCGTCATATTTTTCTCTTCTGGCTCTGGTTCCTCGTTGAATCCATTGTCTGTAGGCCTCGTTTTTCGCGTCAAGTGAAGTTTTGCATTCTTCGTCGAACCAGTCATTTCGCGCTCGCCGGGCTTTATATCCCACGACCTTCTCTGCGACATCCTTGATGGTACCCTTGAGTTCTTCCCAGAACCCATGGACGCCTGTGTTGCTGATGTTGTGTAGCATAGGTGATAGTTTTTCCTCAAGGGTGGTAGTATACGCCACCGCTGTAGCATCACTCAAGAGCTTATCAACCGCAAAGATTTTGGGAGGGCTGATTCTTGACTGGTGCACTGAGGAGATTCTACATCTGTAGGTCGTCTTCACCAAGTGATGATCTGAGTCGCAGTTTGCTCCTCGATAGGAGCGGACATCCATGACACTAGACGCCCATCTCCTGCAAATGAGGACGTGGTCAATTTGGTTGACGGTATGTGCGTCTGGAGACTTCCAGGTCTGCTTGTGAATGCGTCGATGCGGGAAACACGTAGAGCTTACGACTAGATTCCTGCTGCAGGCGAAGTCGATAAGTCGCTGGCCGTTATCGTTACATTCTTCATGGAGGCTGTGGCCTCCAGTGGTCCCCCGATGACAACTTTCATTCCCGACTTTCGCGTTAAAGTCTCCCAGCAGCAATTTGACGTCGTTTGTTGGAAGTGAGTCGAAGAGAGTTTCAAGGCGGGCGTAGAACTCGTCTTTTACTGCGTCTTCTTTAACTTCAGTGGGGGCATGCACATTGATGAGCCAGAGATTGAAGAATCGAGTCTTGATGCGAATCGCACACAGCCGTTCATTTATGGGTTTGAAGTCAGTAATATGCGGTTTGAGGTGATTGTCCACTATAAATGCTACTCCAAACTCCTTGCGGCCCGATGGTTTGCCACTTGTAAAAATTGTGTGCGATTTCTTGTCATTAATCTCGCTGCCAAGCCAATTTGTTTCCTGGACTGCAGTAATGCTCAGTTTGTACTTTTTGACCTGTTGAAGGAGGGCCTTCTCGGCCCCCGGTTTGTTCAGGGAGCGTACATTCCAGGATCCGAAAGAATAATCCTTTATTCGTTTGCGTGGTCGTCGTTGTTGATCCGTCCAATCCGAGGCTTTTGTTCCAGGTTTCTTGACATGGAGTGGTTTTTACAAGGACGAGTTGTCAGCACGTCGCTTAACCCCATTCGGGCGATGGCCTCGGAGATAGCTGCTTCAGATGGTTTAATAAACGTGCTGGAGCCCACACAACTATGTAGCAGGTCCAACTACGCAAGTCATTCCATCCTACTAGACCTGAGACGCTTAGGTGTTTGTCAGCCATTCAGGCTACAGCTATCTGCCTTTTCCAAACTGTCTTATCGCTAAGACATTGGCCGTCAGCGAATTGATACACTGCCGTTACCAGGGGGCGCCCACGCGGAGGACTATGGAAAAGGTCTTTGCCCCCCCAGATTAATTTAATTAATTAAATAATTTGTTAATTAAATGATTTAATTTCTTCCATAATTTCAAAGTTCAAGTAACTTATATGACACTTTAGGTTGGTTCCTAATGTATTTAGTTATTTTGAGTCGAATGAAATCAACCGCGATTCCATACGACCACTAGTTCAAAAAATATTCACAGTGTCTCAATTATAAACCTATATTTTGTCATATTCTGTTACACATCCGTTTATGGCAAATCGCAAAATTAAGTACCAATTCCCCGCTGTCTGAGTCTGAATATCTTCACCTCTACCGGGCATGTACTTCAAAGTACGAGTACAATCTATCTCATGGAAAGTTGGAATGCAAAACTTTTTATTTAATATAAATAAGTTTACTTTTGAAATAAGTTATTTCTAGAACCTTTGCTGGCTTCGATAAATCAAACAAGAGAAAGCAAATTTCAAAACAATAATTGGATTAACTTTGTTCGATCGAAAACGATGACCTGCCGACCCATTTTTTTATTCTTTTTTTAATAATCCAAATCTTTTTCCACCAAAAACCCGTCACGCTTTTTTCACATCATAGTCAAATACCAAAACAAATTGTATAATAGCACATTGTTTCATGCGTTTTTGCTTCACACATTTTTTATTACAGTGAAATTAATAGCTTACCGATCACCTGCAGTTTTCAATTTCAATTGCATCCATGTTCATGTGAAACACTACGAGTATGCACACGAAGAAATACGAGTAAACCTTTCATGAAGTTCAACTAATCAATTCATGGTCCAATGACCACGTTAACGGGAAAAAATCACTGATTTATCAGTGCCGACAAAATGGCATGTAATATTGTTCCAGTTGTAACGATGTAAGAGTGATTTATTCTCAATTGAGACGAAATCAAGTTCAATGCTTCCGACGCGACGCATGAAAAGCGAAGGTGGAGTAAAAAAACTCAAAAATTGCACATTGGTTGGTTGGTTAGGTTGCATGTGCCGTTAACCACCATAAAAACTTGGTAAAGTTACGTTTACGAAAGTTAAGTTTACGATCCGAAATAAAATCATGAATCTAATTGTATAAGTTATGAGCTTCACGTTGACTCCTCTTTGAGTACCGCAAAGAAGTAACCAATTTTTTACCATAACATTTGATGTGCATCTATCCCATTTGATCACTGTCTACGAGATGAGGAAATGCTTATCTTGTTCGATGCACTTCCGTGCATACGATTGGGTGTTAATTGTACCGGAACACTTTCACTTCGGTTGAGGACTTATAACAATTCAATGGTATGATAGAAGTACCATAAGTTATCATATTATGATTTGCATTTGCGAGCATCATATCAATTACTATATTTTCATGCCAGTGATTAATTAGAAAGAATCAAGTCATATTCCAAAAATTCAAATGAATATCTAAAAACATATGGATGTTCATCACCCCGCATTTGCTGTATGTGTTTTGCTTTGATAAATGTTGTTCTAGACTACTTCTTTTGCTGCGCATCCTTGAGTAAACGTGCCTTTGACATAACTTTAGGTAGACTTCGTGGAATTATCTTTTCGGGTCCTCCCCCCCATCCTTTCATATGATACCCCACTGGCCTAGATATCAGTTAATTATCCAGAAAGGTCCTGTTGTCCTGCACCAAAATTTGGCTGGGTGGTCCCTAGAATTACCCAAGGAGCTTGTATCAAATTTGGTTGAAATCGGACCACGGGAAACGAAATTTAGAAAAGACGTAGGCGAGAAACTCTGATTTGAACACAACAGAATATACCGTTAGTCCAGTCGATAACCGAAATAGTTGCCACCGGACGGTGATCAGGGTCACCTAAGAAAGCCGCATACCAGGTTCCGATGAGATCGGACATGAAAACTGCCCGGACAAACGCACAGCATGCATCGGACTATATGCCTGTACATTATACTTTTAAATGGGACGGGCCAAAAATTATCAATGTTTTTTTTTATATTTTTACAGGCTTTACATTGGCCTGATAGCATCGATATTCTTGCTCGTCGTCGTAAACGCTCAACAGGGCAGGCCTGCACCATTCTCCAGACGAAGCTTTGAAACAGAAACAGAGGATGATAATGATGAATATGAAACCGATGCTCAGACACCTTTCGAATATAGGACTAAATTATACAACTTCGATCAAACAGAGGATACTGATGATCGTAGTTATAGACGCGACTCGCAATTGCCCGCCGTAAAGAAAGGAAGTGGCAGTAGCATTCAAGCTGACGGTAAAAAGCGTCCAGGTGAAGAAGAGCCCGAAGAAGAGGAGGAAAAACCCGACAGACTGACCATTCTTTTGGAACAATCGCGGTTCGGTTGTGACGGAAAAACCACAGGGTAAGTAATCAAGAGAATTTTAACGTATGTAAATGTAATGTAAACAATAAATATAATGAAAAAAAATATGATATTTAATTTCAGATACTACGCTGACGAATCATTAAACTGTGAAGTTTTCCACTATTGCCAAGAGAATCAACGTCATTCCTGGATTTGTCCCGAAGGATTCAGTTTCCATCAAGTGCATTTGATTTGTATGCCTCCGACTGGCGAAAATATTTGCGATCAATCATCGAAATACCATGTTGTCAATGAATATTTGTACAAGCCAATCAATGTTGCTGAACACGAAAGCAAACCCAATGTCAGTTTGAAATATTCAGAACGTTACTATCCAGAGAACGTTTACCATGATGAACGTCGTGACTATGAAGAAGATCAACCACAAACCAATTACCATAGACAACCGGTAAATTAATTCATTTTTTATGTTCATGTCAATGCTAATGAAATTTTACTGCAGTAGAAAATTAAAGAGAGATCATCACAAACTAAAGTCTAATCGATATTTCAGATCCAAGTAGGATTTAACAGTGCCCCAAGGAAAGCAGCACCCACCCCGACACCAACGCCACCAGTCAGTGCAGCCCCATATCGGTTCTCTACACCACAGCCTCAGCAACAAGTTTACCGATCGCCCGATGAAATTAACATTTCCTTGCAGCAACGAAGACCTCAAATCTATTTGGCATCAGCCTCACCTAAATACACTGAGACTGATTTCAGTTATGAGCAATAGACATAGAGCATGCATAAGTTAGGGTTATTTTCCAACCAGAAAAAAACGCATCGAAGTCACAATTTTGGAACAACATATTTTTTTTTTTTGAAAATCTTCAGAAAAATGTTCCTAGATTTAAGCTTTTCTATCCTCGATTCGAAATCTGGTCTATGTACTTATTTATTGTACTTTTTTATGGAAATTGAGCATGGACACTTTTTCCATGAATGCAAAACCATTTCTTGTTAATTGATTAATTTTAGTCATTGCGATAGCTTAAGATACACACTTTAATAAAAACAAAAAAGATGAAAACCGTGTGCGTGTTTTTTTTTTTAATTTTTGATTCACCAATCTGTGCCTTTCTCGAATCAATATCAAGCTTACCAGCCTATAGCAGATAGTCCTCGTTTAATGTTCCTTTTGATGTCACATCGGAAACATTTTAAACCCGTCCAACTCATTTAAGACCAGTAAAAGGCCAATAAGAACCAATTTGCGGGTCTTGTAGGGAATAATTGAGAAAGCTCTGAAAATAGCAAATCACATTATCTTCGGCTTTTATTTTATGTATTTTTATTCGAAGCATCCTTGTAATGGACGGTTTGGTGGGTCCGAAGATGCCCGAGTTTACGGAGCCTAAGGTAGCATAATGACCGTGAAAAGGTCGGGTCGTGCCATCTGGCGAAGAAACGAGCTAAGCAGCGGCCTATGCTTGCTGTTGCTCAGTTCGGAAGACGTGGGCGGGGTTTTCGCCGCTCGTTATCTCTGTCCTTTACATATTAATAAAAATTCACAGGCCTGGGGAAGACAACACGAACAGGGAAGGAAAAATTGGGAATCATACAAAAAAAATGAGGCAAAAAGGATGGAATGGTGGGCGGACGGTTCAGATGCCCTCGTGCTCGCATTGGAGTCCAGGTGTAAGGAGATCCTCGGCCTCTGGTTTCGTACCACCGACAGTGCTGCCATCGATCTGCCCGTGGAAGCAGCACAACCAGACCAGAATATGGTCCCAGCTTCAACTACGAGGCCTGCAAAATAGTTGATGCTAAGGACAGAGTATGCTGCAAAAATAAAAAAAAAACAAATGGGCTCCTAATCTAGCCGGCAACCATTTCTCCTCTTCAAATAGTAAAGAGAAAAGGAAAAAAATACGGCATCTCCCATCACCCGAATGATCTACAGGAAACAGAGAATCCTGAGGTCACCAGAGGCGCAACTTTGCCTTCTTTGCCGTAATTCACTCGTAAACTCTGTAAGCTGCTGAGCACATGAATAACACAAAAAATGCAATACTAGGCAATCAACAATTTTAAACTGACGTGAAAGAACATTCCTGGCAAACAGAAAGGTACACAGGGTCCTCCGCGCTTCGTCCAGACACCGGAGAAGCTCCAAATGCCGGCAGTTCAAAGCATTTATGGAGGCCGGTACGTGGCTAAACCACAAAAGACAAACACAACAGCAGGACTGCCTTGTTGAACTGGCTCTAAAAGGATAATCGCCGATATCAATATCGGGCGACGGATCGGCCGATCGATCGATGTGTGTATGGCACGTTTATGGTACGTTTAATACAATAGAAAATCAGTTATTTTTTGACGGAACTCTGCCGCCTGTTCTATTCTATTCTACGTCCGTGCCATCTCTCAGCATTATTTTGCGGCTAAGTTGGTTTTAAATCCTCTTCCTTCGAATGAATTTCCAAAACTCTATTCTTTATGTCCAGTTTAATTGTCTCATTCGAATGTGCAAACTAAACAGTTCTAGCTGTGAACAACTCAGCAGCCCGTATAAGCTGTTTGGAATAATCGTCCGACAAATTCTTAACTGGACGATGAGTGCCGTTTAGAGTTTTTATCCACTGGACAAACTTTAACTAGACATTGTGAAAACGGCCCTTAATATGTTAATAACAGACGTCATCTGTTAATCGAATCTTATTGTGAACTAACATCAACCCAACATGATAATCAGCTGATGCATTTATGTCAATTTAATACGTCAAGTGCGGTTAAAAAGTTTTGTTGGCGCGTTCCACTTTGTAGTTTTTGTTGATCCTCAAAGTAATTTCCATATAATGTCGAAAAATTCGCAGGAATACATTGCATTATTCGAGTATGAAGAGTGATATTCCACTGATTTCCATAGGTTAATGTGAATTCCTTTGTAGGTATCTCATGGACCAGTCTATTGAGCATCAAACATTTGAAACGATGTCGGCAACTGTCCAGAAAAAGTTCAATAAGAATGATCATCTAAGCGGTAAATTAATAGTATTTGTAACCGAAGAACGGTCGCTCCTCTCCAGTGCGAAACAGCCTTGTTTTCACACTGGCTACCAAATCACTTCGTCTGGCACGACTTCAATATCTGTGGCGCCAAATTTTACCGGCGGCTCATTCACGCTAAATGTAAAATAGAGTGGCCTGAAAATATAAAACATCAAATGATCATGTATCGTACTAGGTTCGTAACTGACTAAATCGGAAATTTATTCCATATACAATTCTAGCACTGGATTCTCCCATATAAAAGTTCCAACTTTAAAGGTAAATATCTCCAAAACGGTTATGAGGTCGCGGAAAAGGACTTCAGATTCGTTCATTTCAGACCAAATTTGATTGAAACCCAGCATTAAAAATTGGCGCCTCAGATATTGAAGTCGCCCCCTTCATCTAAAGCAGTCATATACAACTTTGACGTTCTTAATCAAGTCATCTGCCAGATCAAGTGATTTTGTGTGATATTAGGGTCAAACCCCTATGCGGCGACTGAATCAACTAGATCCGTGCGATTGTAGTCGATTCGGTCGCCGCATAGGAATTGCACCTTTAATAGTTACATTTTTCTGTAACCAATATTTGCGTATTTTTGTTACTACCAAATCGTTCCAGTTGGCACACTTCTCATAATCCTAATACGTCATGGCGACTTACCCGGCATCATCCAAAAAGTTAGCGCTTACTACATACTTTACGACCTATTCCGAAGTGATGGACAGACAGAAAGCCCTTTCCTGCCTTTCTTTTTCACAATCCTAGAGCAGACTACTATGCAGTCACGACTAAATATTATAGAAAGAAATTTTCTATTACAACTGCTCAACAATGGCACAAAAGAGGTGACTTTCAAACTCATTCGCCTTCATACACTCCCGATTCACTTCAGCGATTGATTTTAATTACAGCTCGCCAAAGTCACTCCAGCACATATTCTTAAAGCCGAACAACCACTCGTGCAACCCGATTTGTTCAGTCTCAAAGCACGCGTAATCGAAAAACAACAAGAATTGCCGACAACTGTTAAGTCGGGAATACTGAACGCGTTTCCCGCCCCGCCAGGTCCAAGTTCCGAAAATCCGATTAAAGAATTAATGGAAGGTTTGGAAAAATCCCGAATTACACCCCTGAAAAATACATTTTCGCCACAATTTATGTCAGTGGCGCCGCCTCTTCTACCCTACGAAGATGAGTTGGCTTGGTTCGATTTAACCAATCGAGCGTATCACATGCCCGAATACGATTCCTCAAACAGTATTGGGGTGGAAGCGAAGAAATTGATCGTACAGGCATTCAAACAGGCATTGAATTTGAGTCAACAATATGTTCTGCTGGAAGAGTTGAATAAGGATCCGAATTTGGTGTATCAGATTGGGTTGACGCCTGCAAAGGTAAAGGCTTGCGCATTTCTTCAGACGAATGGTGCAACAATTTAGTTTGCTTTTTGCTTACAGCTTCCAGACTTGGTGGAAAATAACCCCACCGTCTCCGTTGAAATTCTACAAAAATTAATTAACTCAATGCACATAACGGAATATTTCAATATTCTCGTGAATATGGACATCACCTTGCACTCGATAGAGGTCGTCAATAGGTGAGTCAAATTTAAACGTGAAGCGCGAAGAAAATGGAATTTTTATCGATTGCAGACTGACTACATCCATCGACCTGCCAACGGAATTCATTCATTTATATATCAGCAATTGTATATCAAAATGTGAAGCCATGAAGGACGAACGTAAACAATTGAGATTTGTTCGGTTAGTATGCGTATTTCTGCAAAGTTTGATACGTAATAAAATGATAAACGTCAAGGTAAGTCCAATGGCTTTTTGAAACTTAAGTAAAAACTAATTCTCGATTTCTTCTCAGGAACTTTTCATCGAAATAGAAGCATTTTGTGTTGCGTTTAGTCGAGTGAAAGAAGCCGCTGCCTTATTCCGGCTAGTCAAACAGGTGGAAATCGGCGAAGGAGCGATTGGAACTCCAAAACCGAAGGAATAAAATAAAAGTTATATAGTTAAGTTTATTTATATTTTCTTATCTTATCTTATACATATCTAAGTATTAAAAAACACTGAATTTATTCAAGTGAAGTGAAAAAATAAGACAAACTGAAAGTGTATTTAGTTCTTCAGACCGCCTCACATGGGTATGAGGTTTAAAATACTCCACAGTGCCACAATGTTCCATGCAGCTGTTGTTTTTCTCTCCTCTGATAACTGCGCAGTTACCGGTTGGCTAACCTCACTTAGGCTGCGCGCATGTTGGCTCACGTTCGCGTGTCGCGTTCACGTCTTTGCTGTCAAACGGTTTGGGTCTATGGTTTGCAACCAAAGATGCGAATTTGTCAAATTGGCAAATGCTCGGCTGTTGTCGTATCACCAAACTGAGTTCATTATTGTGCTTTAAAACGGATAATTAGGCAAGAATTGAGTGGCGAAACAAACGACTGGAGAGTAGTAGGATGTGCATAAGCGCATATTTCATACTAAATTATTGGCGTTAACGCACAATAATGAATCCAATTTGGTGACACGACAACAGCCGAGCAGGGTTGACACGTTCAAAGTAACCTCAAAGTAGGTTGTCAACGTACTTTGTCAAAGTGTACTTTGAACGTGTCAACCGGCCTTTATAGAAGTTGTATTTGTAAGGGCCGGTTGACACGTTCAAAGTACACTTTGGCAAAGTACGCTGACAACCTACTTTGAGGTTACTTTGAACGTGTCAACCCCCTTTCAAAGTACTTTGAAGTCTCTGCGTCCCATCAAAGCAAAGTAGGATGGTGCTCAACTTTCCATCAAAGAATTGATTGTAAATCGACAAGTTCACAGAAAAAAGTTGTTGGGGTGGGAAATAGTGAGTTGTTGGTGGTTTTTATTCAATTTATGGTGGTCTGAACAATGTGTTTTGGTACAAGTTCCCTAGAAATGCTAAATCCATCGTTTTTTGCAAGTGGCAAAGTGGTAATTCACAATGGTGAATATTCTGGCCAAGTCATACTTTGACAAAGTGTACTTTGAGCATGTCAACCGGCCTTTATAGTTTATTTGTATGTACCAGTTAAAGGCCGGTTGACATGCTCAAAGTACACTTTGTCAAAGTGTACTTTGAGCATGTCAACCGGCCTTAAGTCATCCGCCGAGAACATTCAGTTACAGACGTTGGCCCATGGACGATCCGGAAAAACTGATCAGGCCTGGCCTTCAGGCGGCCGGATATAATAAAACTCAATTGACTAGACGTACTCATAGATGTGTGTACGTACGTAATTTCAGATACAAGATATTCCTATTTGAATATTCAACAATGAATGAATCTGGATTTTCTTATTGTTGATGGAAGACAGACGCTCATCCATTTTTAATTTATGGATTAATATAAAATAAAAACTAATAAAACACCGCGAATTGAGTTTGCAGACAATGATTTAATATGGATGCATTTCGGGCACGACCGTGTTGCTGAAGATGAGCGGAAGGCTGCACAAAATGAGTCCATATTAAATCATTGTTCGCAAACTCAATTCGTTTTACGGGATGATGGCAATTGGGAGGTGAATGGTAAGTATCACGCTCGTCCCGCCTTCGCAGTCAAACCGACTGAAGGGCGAAGAGGGGAGCAGCAGTTCGAATAACTCGTGGCAGGAATTGAACATGTAATCTATCGCTTGATAAGTCGACACTCTACCCACCGGGCTCATGTAATAGTTGGGGCGCTGTGACCCACAAGGGTTATTAGTAATCGGTGAAACCGACGCTGAAGGCACTGACATTGTAAAAAATAAGGTCAATAAGTATAGCGCAACGGTTAGCACGTTTGCTTTCTGTGCACTGGACCCCGGTTCAAATTCTACTGAAGGCAGTCGTCTTTTCGATAAAAAGGATTTACGTGTCGGACTATGAGCCCACTTGCTGTTAAATAATTCGTCTAAGCGTTTTACTGATAATATACCTCTTAAGTACACCGTCACGATCATGAAAATGAGATGATGGGCCTGGTCCTCGAGCTAGCTCATCATCAACATGCGTCAGTCATTTTTTTTTTATTTATCATTGCACATCTGGTCATGGCCCCGGTGAAAGAAAACAATTAAAGTATCTTTAAATCTAGCATTTATTCTACCAGTAATTTTATCTTACACATAATCTATAAAAGCAAGAATGCAAATAAAATTGAAAATTAGTCGACTTCAAAAGAAGTATTATTCCGTGAGGGTAGTTCATGGAATGTACGGTCAATGCGCTTTACGTTAAAGTTTCACCTTGCGTTACACACGCTTCCAGAAAATCAATACGCCTCTCGAGCGTGGTTAGTTTCTCATTTAGCACGGCAAGGCGCGATCGGCAGGACATATCTACGAGCACAAAAAGAGCATTCATTTGTTTTGATCGACAAGGAAGCGGTCACACCTATCCACTTACCGAACGAGTTCAAGAAGTCAGTGATACGCTTTATGCTGGCCGTGATAACTTCGATGTACTCGCGATTTGCCCAGTCTTGGTGAATTTGTTTTTGGATCGCCTCTCGGTGCACGCCAGACATCTTTCAAGATCTTCTTCCTTTTCCTTATACAACGGAGTGATCTTTCAAGATCTAAAATTCCCGAAGAAATTACAAAAACTTCTCGAGTGTCGATAAACTTGATGACAAATCCGAATGACAGAAATAATGCACTTGGATCCGTGTAGGGGAGCTTGGGTCACTTCCATTCTTCTTCATTGGCCATTCCATAATATCGAAATCGAGACTCGCATCATATGTTCTCGGTAAAATTTAACTGTCAAAATCTTGTCAAACCGGTGACGGTGGAACACCGTTGATGTGAGGGAAGGTTTTGTTTATTAAAATCAGTGAGTGAGGAAATGACGCTTTACAAAATTCTTAATAGGACTGCCTTTTGCGCGGGCTTGAATAGATCGCCAGTGGAATTATTCGCGAAATGTAGTACTGTCGCTTATTTGCAGTATGGTGAGTAGTTGTGGTTATGAAACGAGGTTATATGGAATGGGGCTCGAGTGGAAGAAATATAAACATACTTTTTCACTGACTGATTTCAGATAAAGATCCAGGTCCAAGTTTCAACAATCCAAATATCCAGAAAATGTTAAAGTCCTTGACCCGAGTTCAGCTAGAAAGGGTGTACAGGAAACGTGCTGTACCGGATAATACCATCGACTACAAGTAGGCTTCCAATTGGTTTACCGGGACTTTGCACTCTTTATGAATTAATTCACTGCAAATCAGAATGATGGGAGCGAACAGGCCAATTAATTTAAAATCTATATTTCAGGTTCATGACAAATGAAGAGTTAGAAGATGAGTTACAAAAGGCGGCGGACCGCGCTCAACGTCTCATTCAAATGCCCCCCATTGTGATGGTAAATTTGCTTCAAATTTTCAGGATCTGCGAATCTAATAAATCATTTGTTCCAATTTTCAGATCAAAGAGGACGTTCAGAAAGTCTTATCCAAAGACCCGGCCCTCTCAAAGTTTTCGGACACGAAATACGTTATAACCGACATCACGTACGGTATTAATGCCTCCGATCGCAAAGTACTTGTCCGTCACACCGACGGTACCCTGGAATACGCTCCACTCTCCGTTCGCAAGCGAATGAATCAAACATACTTCCCACTGCCGGGACGTAAAATCCGCCCGCCACGAATGTTCGAAGCCGAACACTTGAATCGCTGTCTCACCAACTTCCAATACGAATTCATTTTGGATCAGGCTTGCGTACAGTTTGAACCCTACGAAAGGGAATATCACGACATCACGAGCAAAGTGTACACGCATGTCAGCGAGAATAAGCGATTTGAATACTTGCGCTCGACACGACACTTTGGCCCGATGGCATTCTACTTTGCCTGGCACCAAATCATCGATGATCTGCTCTACGACATCATTAAGCGGGATTATATGAGAAATGGTGCAGAGTTGGTTGCACTGTGCTACAAATTGAATAATATTTCATACGACGAGAGTATCCATGCGAAATTGGAGGCCATTCCGGATACGTCGACGACAATTCAAAGCGTGCTGAAGCCGAAAACGTCAGACGATATGCACGAGGAAATTAAAAATGCAATTGGAAAGTCGGCTGAAGATTTCGAGGTGGATGAGATTTGTTCCGAGTTTGTGGAGAAGTTTATTAAGACGAAGGCGTTGAAGAAAGTGCAATTGGAATTGGCTTTGCAGGCGTGGCGAGAGACGAACGATGAGAAGAAGAAACTTTATCATGGTCTGAAAAAGGCTCACGGTATTAGTTAAGATGTGGGTGTACTACGTGTTGAAAACTTTGTTAAATATAAAAATAGAGTTTAGAGGGATTGTATGATTTTTCTTGTGTCCTGGTGACTTCATTGTTGTCTAAGCTGCGGAATGTTATCGATTTAAATGGATCTATTTGAGAGTGCATCTCTATCGGCACCAAAAGGTGATGTCTATAGCAAATCAATTCCCCAAATCAGCTGCATCTACTTTTGGACAGCCTGTGGAACTTGGAATGAAATTTGTGAGTGCTTCTCACTTATTTCATTGGACAACAGAGTTCGCACCTTTAAGATCAAAATTCCTTAACAGTTTCTTTGGAACATTACGAACGATTTTGAAGAGAGCTCTCTTGCATTTAGACAGAATTTCTAAAATTCCTTGAGCTCGGCTTCGAAATGCATTTCCGCTTTAACTATTCAAACCGGTTTTCAAGCCAAACAAAGTGCAAAATTAATAGGGGAACTCATGCTCCCGTCGTAAACGTCGTATTTGTCGTAAAGTTGTAAACCTCTGTCATTTCACTAAGGAGATGGCCAGGGTTTACGACGAATACGATATTTACGACAGGGAGCGTGAATCCCCTTGGAACTTTTCGACGTTTACGACATTTACGACACTGAGCGTGAATTCTCCTGTTTTCTCGTGAAAATGAAGTGTGGTGAAAATTCTCTCTAATTGATTCCATAAAATCGTAAATCCGTAATGATCTGCTTTTTCTTTATTTTTTTTAATTTTATTATATTTAGTGAATGAACAAAATTCAAATTTAGCGCCACACACATTGCCTGCATTCATGTGAAAAATTTTCGCTACAGAACGCTACATCCCCTCCACTACACATTTGAGGAGACGCTATCTGTCAACATTTCTTTCGTGATTGAACCGCTACATATAAAATGTCTGACAAACAGGTGACAACGCAAATATTTGACAATTGCCAATTTTCCATCGCAAAACATTTCTTTGGCACATCACAAAACAAGGAAATATCAAATCGAAGACGAGAAGACAGTGAATTTACATAGACGGGGATTCCATTTGCGCTTTTGATGTACACAAACGTCACAACACACATACCAGCTGCGAATTGTCAAATGTAGCGCTACATGCCCAGAGAGCGTAAAAAATTTCTGCTACCAAGGGGAAGTAACCGCTCCGGAGCGGAGGGAAGGAGCGGTTGCAATCACGACCGGGAGGGGTTGTAGCGCTACGGAGCGCTCCGTAGCGCTCCGTAGCGATCCGGATAAAACGAGCGTGGTGAATGCACTCATTATCAGTAATCTCGAAATATGGTCGACTATCGAACCGTTATCAACTCTCTCCCCGTCAGACTCAGCAAATTCTCTCTCATCTACTTTCGTTTTGACACTTCTCCAACAACATTGGACTCTTCATTGTGAATTGACCCTTGCCAGAATTCCTTCCCGTGGAAACATGGCTCTGGTGCGGGGATTTGTCTCGTTTTTAAACCCGAAAAATCTCAAGATTTTAGAGTGTAGAAAACTACAAACTCTACGAAATCGTAACTTAAGTTATTGTCTAAGTTGTCACAGTAAAGTTTGTGGTGCGGGTCAATATGTCCTTGCAGGGAAAGTGGAGAATTCAAGTAAGTTATTTTCAACGCCGGACTGTTGAATGGTTACATCATAGACATTGGCGATTTATTGACAATTGTTCGATTCCATGTAGGATTATTGACCCAAAACATGTGGTCTATTATGAAATAGTGGACGGCATTATAAAATAGCTCGGGTCGCTCAAAATAAAAACGCCAATGACATTGGACCTAACCTGCAAATTTCTAGAAAATGCTCTTCCCCATATCTTGTCTCCTTCCCTTTCAGTTGTTCACTATCAGCAGAAGTTTCGTACGATACACACGTCGTCGAGACTGCAAAAGGACTACTACGAGATCTTAGGAGTACCGCGGAATGCATCGGCCAAGGATATCAAAAAGGCATACTATCAGTTGGCCAAGAAGTATCACCCGGACACGAATAAGAACGACCCGGATTCCGGCAAGAAATTCCAAGAGGTTTCTGAAGCCTACGAAGTGCTGAGTGACGATACAAAACGTCGCGAGTACGACACATACGGCCAGACGTCGGAACAGATGGGCCGACAGGGAGGCGGCGGTGCCGGACCTCGCGGACCCCAAGGATTCTCACAAAACTGGCAGTTCCGTTCGACCATTGATCCGGAGGAGTTGTTCCGCAAGATATTCGGCGATGCCAATTTTCGTGGGGGATCGTTCGACGATTTTGCCGAGTCGTCATTTGGATTTGGTGGCTCGCAAGAAGTGATCATGGATCTGAGCTTTTCCCAGGCAGCTCGTGGTGTCAACAAGGACATCAACGTAAACATTGTGGATACATGCCCCAAGTGTAATGGTTCCAGGTGTGAGCCAGGAACGAAACCGGGTCGATGTCAGTATTGTAATGGCACGGGAATGGAAACGATATCCACTGGTCCGTTTGTGATGCGAAGTACGTGTCGTTATTGTCAGGGCTCGAGGGTGTATATAAAGTTCCCGTGTGCGGAGTGCGAAGGCAAAGGACAAACGGTAAGGAAGAAATTAAATTGCTGTTGTGCTGTTCTTACATGTGTCTGGTTTCAGGTTCAAAGGAAGAAGGTGACTGTGCCTGTTCCCGCTGGCGTGGAAGACGGCCAAACTGTGCGCATGAATGTTGGCAAAAAGGAATTATTTATTACGTTTAAGTGAGTATCATTAAAGCAGTATGATAAAGCAGGCCATACATGTTGGGGCGTCAGTCTCATATCTGACTACGGTCGTTACGGGTTCAAGTCCCGTCCACGACATGGTTATGAATGTTTTTGTTGTGATCGGGGCGTAATAATAAGCCACAAAATATCCCTTGTCGCAGGTAGGCGGCTAAATGAGAGCAACGTGCATCGTCCGAAACTGGTTTATGCCAACGAAACGTCGGCTAAGCCAAATGGAATATTTAACGCGCTATGCCCCACATGGGGTTAGGGAGAATTAGTATATACGTTGCAACGGTTGAGCAACAATCGTTCAATTATTCTGTAGTTGTCGGACAAATGCAAACGCCAAAAGATCCGTTCGATAGCTATGAGCCCAAACGACCTTGAAGAGAAAAGGATCTGTACTGATTGAACGGTTTTCCCTGTTGGGACTGAAGCGGATCCGTGATCTTTTATAGGTCTTTATTGTATTTTTCGCGTTTGGGAGTTTAGCGTTAACCGCTACTATCGGACTAAGGGAGCTGGGTAAAGTTGAGTATGCCAAATTTACAAATCGCTGTTTCTCGTTTGATTTTTTTTCCCTAGGGGCTAACGGGGAAGGAGGAAAGGAGAAAGGAAATTCGGTATGCGTTACGGACGGGCTCCAGAAATCAATCGTAACTCGATAAATCTTCATCGTAAACAACGCCTCCACTTGGGGCTCTGGGATTTACCCCCCTCAATGAACTTTCTTCCAAAAAATGGTGAAATATGGTCCCAGTTTTGGAGTGATTGTTCATCATGAGTTATTCGCTCGATTTAAAAGAAAAATCACCCGAAAAAAAAGATGAACTTTGAGCGAAAAAAAAATGAACAGTTTACCCAAATTTGGGGGATGGATGGATTATTCACATAAAAGGACCCCGAAATCGATTATAAACAAGGTCCCCAGAATTGTACTTCATTAAATATATTGATATTTAACATTGAAGTAGGACTTCGATAGTTCCAATAATTTAATAACGTCAAGTGGAATAATGTCTACTAGCGTTGCACTCAGAGCGAGCGAATTTTTTTTTTGCTTTCTGCTTGGGTAGACGCGCGATGACTTCTCGTTTATTGTTAAAGGACAGCAATGATTGCAATGCTAAACTCTCGCCGGCGCGAATCCCGATTGCTGATTCGGCCTGACAACGCACGTCGAGAGTATTATTCGAAGCTTGTTTTTCGGCACTTTTTGTCTCCTGAGACCATCACGGGTAATATCCATCCTACATACTTGCGCACCCATTAAGCAGCCACTCTGTTCGTGGTGGAACCTTTTATCGATACGTGCGAAAGAGTGATTTGAACCCTACTTTAGCCCGTGTCCACACGAGCATACAAAGTACGTCCGTTGCTGCGTTCTTTTTAACTTCCGTTGTAGAACTTATATTGACGATTTATTGAACAGTTATAGTGATGCAGTTTCTGTGTGCCGTGAGCTTGGGCCTATTCGGTTCTGAGGTTTCCTCTTTCCGCCCGAATCTTTATTGTGGCTTAGGTTGGACGGGGAGCGACCGGTAGGTCAGTGCATAGAGACATCAATCTCATGTCTGACTACCGCCATTTCGGGTTCGAGTCTTGTCCACGACGATGCTCGTGGCCATGGATGTTTGTGTTGTCGTCCCCCTGTGCGGGGCGTAATAGGAAGCCACATCAGCTCCTAACTTTTCGCAGGTAGGCGGCTAAAGGAGGTGCATGTTGGCAATTGCATTCTCCGACACGTCAGCTGGGCCACATGGAAAAGTTGACGCGCTGTGCCCTATGAACAAGGGTGTAACGAACGGTTTGGTGGGCATCCAAAGATGCCCGTGGGGACGGAGCCTTAGGTAGCATAATGACCGTGAAGATCGGGCTGTGCCATCTGCCGAAGAAAAAGGCCCCTCAACGAGTTAAGCAGCGGCCTATGCTTGTTGTAGCTCAGTTCGGGAGACGTGGGCGGGGTTTTCGCCGCTCGTTGCCCCTGTCCTTTACGTATTAATAAAAAATTCATAGGCCTGGGGAAGAGAACACAAACAGGGGAGGTAAAAATAGGGAATGATAAAAGGAAATGAGGTGATAAGGATGGAGTGGTTGGCGGACGGCGCAGATTCCCTCGCGTTCGCATCAGGGTCCAGGCGTAATGGGACCCTCGGCCTCTGATTTCGTACCACCGACAGATCCTTACTCATCAGGTGCCGCCATAGATCTGCCGGTGCAAGCAGCACAACCAAGATATGGTCCATTGCAGGTGGTTCACTACAGGGCAGCTTCTAGTTCGAGGCCTGCCAAGAAGTAGAAGCTGAGGACAGAGTGCTGCTAACTAAAAAAAAAACAAAAGCGAACTAAGCACCGGAGTCAGCCGGCAACCATTGTAGAGGGGAAAAAATTGGCAAAGACAAACAAAAAATACTACATTTCCCCATCATTCATATGATCAACAGGTGAATCCTGAGGCCAGCAGAGGCGCAACACTGCATTCCTTGCCGTAATTCACTCAGAAACTCTGTAAACTGCTGAGTACATGAATAATACAGAAATGCAATACTAGGCAATCAAAATTTTTTAAACTAACGTGAAAGGACAATCCTGGCAGATAGAAAGGTATCCAGGGCTCCTCCCCGCTTTGTCCGGACACCGAAGAAGCTCCAAATGCCGGCAATTCAAAGCACTTATGGAGGCCTTAGGTACGTAGCTAAATCACGTATAGGAAGGATGGGGGTGCTACAGAGAAAAGCACAGCTACTTGAAGGGAAATACGTTAAGTAAAAATGGGTATGTCCTAAGACTTAGAGCAAGTAGCCTTAATGTGCTTGTGGGGATGCATGACGGTGGAAGGACTAAAAAGAACCCGATGGGGTCCTTTTAACCCTGTTCTGTACCAGAAATGAGCCCCACCTTGGGCGCCAAATATGTAACGGACGGTTTATTGGGCATCCAAAAATGCCCGTGGGGACGGAGCCTTAGGTAGCATAATGACCGTAAAGGTCGGGCTGTGCCATCTGGCGAAGAGAAAGGCCACTCAACGAGTTAAGCAGTGGCCTATGCTTGCTGTAACTCAGTTCGGGAGACGTGGGCGGGGTTTTCGCCGCTCGTTGCCCCTGTCCTTTACGTATGAATAAAAAATTCATAGGCCTGGAGAAGAGAACACAAACAGGGGAGTGGTTGGCGAACGGCGCAGATTCCCTCGCGTTCGCATCAGGGTTCAGGCGTAATGGGACCCTCGGCCTCTGGTTTCGTACCACCGACAAATCCTTACTCATCATAGATCTGCCGGTTGAAGCAGCACAACCAAGATATGATCTATTGCAGGTGGTTCATTACAAGGGGTTAGGGCAATTGAGTAGGCTGGGCTACGGCCAGTGTGTCTTAGAGAGTATGATCCGTGAGTTTTGCTACGACTTGATAATTTTTGATTTTATTGCGCCCGGAGTGCTAGTGCAATACAACAAAACTGGGGCGACCGGTAGCGCAGTGTGTTGAGGCATCAGTCTCATGTTTGACTACCGGCGTTTCGGGTTCGAATCCCGTCCACGACAACGATCGTGGCCATGGATGTGCAGGAGGTGCATGCTGGCAACTGCATTCTCCGAAACCAGTTTATGCCGACGAAACGTCAACTGGGCCACATAGAGCAGTTGACGCGCTATGCCCCACAAGGGGTTAGGGCAATTGAGTATAAAGATAAAATGTTAATAAATATCAACTTGTGCATGTTCGTTTCAGAGTCGAAAAGAGCAGATACTTTAGACGTGATGGTGCTGATGTACATACAGATGCAAATATTTCCATAGCACAAGCAATATTAGGCGGCGTGATACGAGTTCAAGGTGTTTACGATGATCAAATGATACAAGTTAGTATATTTGGCAATTTCATAAGTAGGTTTGCAGTAATTTCCTATTTTCATTTCACCAAGATTCCTGCTGGTACTTCGTCACATACCAAAATATGTTTAAGTGGAAAAGGCTTAAAACGAGTTAATTCGTATGGACAAGGAGACCATTATGTTCATATCAATATAATTGTGCCGAAAAAGTTGACGAAAAAACAGAAAGCATTGATACAGGTAATATAAACATTGAGCTTAGCGAAGGCGCAACAAAGTAATTTCACCTTCATTTCCTTTCAGGCGTACGCTGAACTCGAAGAGGACACACCCGGTCAAATTCATGGAATTGCCTATAAATCCGATGGTAAGTCCAAGGAAAAAGAAAACATTTCGAGTAGTTATACACAGGGTACAGCCGAACGCGATGACGGCAACAACAACAACAAATCTTATAGAGAGCATGATACGTCGTCAGCACAAGCCAAAAATGAAACGTTAGGATTCAGAATGTATTTTGCTCTAGGTATTATACTAGTCGGAATAGGTTGCATTTACTACTCGGCTTCTACGTCTGAAGATTTCTTAAATGACGAACGTGATCGAGTATTACGCGAACGTGAACGCATGCGTCGTGAAATGGGAAATAGTGATAGTCCTTTTAAGAGCGCGTAGATAGAAATAATTGTTTATACTCAATTGCCCTAACCCATTGTGGGGCATATTGCGTCAACTGTTCCATGTGGCCCAGTTGATGTTTCGTTGGCATAAGCTAGTTTCGGAGAATGCCAGCATGCACCAGTTGGCAGAGAACATATACGAGTAGTTTTGACAATTCTTTAAAAAGCCAGTCATGGAAATGTTTTTGTTACAAGTTGCGTTTGATGAAAATATAAGTTCGTATTTTCGTAGTTTTAGTTCATCTTGACAAACTTCAGTTCATGTTAATTAATAGTACGCCCAATCTTATAATTGTTTTTTTTTATTATTCAGGGGAAATGAAATGAAGCTTTTAAAAATGAAAATTAGGATCCCATAATTAGAAAAGCTAAATACACGCAAGATTTATGTGCATATATAAATAGATTAAATTTATATAAACCAAAAACCGCAATTTCGTGAAATTGAGCGATGAGTTTATGCAAGTATTTATGTTAACTGATTTGCATTACAAATAAATTACAATAAAAAGGGGTAGATATGAATTATACTGTTGTTTTATTATTTCCCAGCAAAAAAGGGAACGATTTTCCTTAACTGAAAAAAAAAACAATTATAAGAGGCATGTCGAGAAACATTAACATTCAGATTTCCTTGGTCCACAGAATTTCATGTGTAGGGTAGATATACATACTATTGTATGAATTTGTAATTGTTGTATTGACAACAAAAATTGAAACGAACCCGTTAAATTTCACTGTCTGTCCAGTCACATCGAGCTGCCTACGTCGTCAAGTGTCATTATCGAACAAGCATAGCATACAATGGCCAGCGCAATACGAGAGGTTTCAAGTTTTCGGTATCCACATGAAAGTAAATTGCGACGGTGTGAATATTTTATCCATATTAAGAATCATGTGTTATAATACAACCTTGGAAATGTCGCTCATCCGCAAGAATAGTGGCCTAACTCAAAAATGCTGATTTTGTGAAAATCGGAAGTCCTTGAGGGAGGGGTTTAAAGGGGATTTTTTTTTATTTTACCTCCGTAACTATCCCAGTAAAAAAAAACCCTCTGGGAAAAAATTAAAAATCACAGAAAATACATAAAATATTTCCTAACCATTTTCTCCCTATCTTAACTAGTTTTTTTGTTCCCAGGAAATGGAAAAATCATTGTTTTTTATGTATTTCATCATACTAGTCCTACGAGGAAAATCAAAACGGGTCGATTTTTGTTATTATTAAATAAGCTTTAATTTGAGATAAGCCAGGTGCCTGTAGGTATGATAGTTACTTAGGAAAAGGAAAAAAATATATTTTTGAAAAAATTGGTGTTTTACCAATTTCTACCTAACTGAACTCTGAAGGAATTCCGGTCCTCCACGTTTTTATAATAAAACTACTACCATATACAATATATAAAAAATAAATAAATAACTGGCGCAACAGTCCAATTTGAACCACGGCCTCGAGATGAGTTAGCATCATCTCATTTTCTATATCGTGACGGTTTTTTGTGCAGAGGTATGTGATCAGCAATACGCTCAACCGAGTTATTTACCCCATAATGGGTACTCATTTAACAGCTGAGTGGGCTCATAGTCCGACACGTAAATCCCCGGAATCGAACCGGGGCCCAGTGCGTTGAAGGCGAACGTGCTAACCGTTGCGCCATCCGGACTACAATATACAATATATAGGTATATACAATATATAGGTATATACAAATCAGTTCTACCCATGTGATGCGAGGTTTTACTGGCGTAATCAACTTGAGTTATAATAGCAAACATTACGACTCTTTCCCCAAAATCAACATTTTTTATCACTTTTCTTACTGTCATCTCAGATTTCTATAATGTTTTATATCCATTAATAGTGCAGAACACAAAATCAAATCCACCACTTTGGCGATTAGTAAAGTAGTAGATTCAAGAGTTGCCTCCGACGCCGATATTGGGATTGGAAGAAACGATTATCTTATTGTCGCTATTGCATACTGCAGCTGTGCGCCGTCCTAGCGACGAAAAATTCGGGCACCGCAAATTCAACACCACTCGACTAAAAAATCCAGCTGTCTTACAAAAATATAACGACCATTTTGCGCAAAAAGCTGCTGAGACAACTAGTCACCCAGATAGTGACATAAATAAAACTCCAGCATCGGTCCACCGTCCCGACTAAAGAGGAATTAATCGCTGCAATGATTGCACTAAAATGAGGAAATGCCGCCGGATTCGACGGTATCCCTGCCGAACTTTATCAAGCAGAGCCAAGTGTAACTGCCAATTTGCTGCACCCACTTGTCAATCAAGCGTGGAACACAGAGACCTTTCTCACTGAGTGGAAGGAAGGTTTGATCATCAAACTTCCGAAGAAGGGTAGCCTTACAGACAAATAATTGGAGAGGTATTTGTGTGGTTCCTGCCGCTGTCAAAATAATAGCTAAAATCGTCCTGGAAAGACTAAAGGCTCACTTATAAAGCACAATTGATGAAGAGTAGGCTGGCTTTCGATCCGGATTCTCCTATGTCGACCACATTAACATCTTGCGAATCATCATCGAGTAATGCGTTGAGTACGATTCTCCGCTTCACTTCATCATCATCGTGGCGCGACAGCCCGACGTCGGGCCTTGGCCGCCTGGAAAAATAAATAACTGGCGCAACAGTCCAATTTGAACCACGGCCTCGAGATGAGTTAGCATCATCTCATTTTCTAGATCGTGACGGTTTCTTTTGTGCAAAGGTATGTGATCAGCAACACGCTCAATCGAGTTATTTACCCCATAATGGGTACTCATTTAACAGCTGAGTGGGCTCATAGTCCGACACGTAAATCCCCGGAATCGAACCGGGGCCCAGTGCGTTGAAGGCGAACGTGCTAACCGTTGCGCCATCCGGACAACCTCCGTTTCACTTGCGTTTCATAAATTTCGAAAAGGTTTTCGATAGTGTGACTCGGGACTCTATATGGGCCGCCTCGCGCAGGAGAAGCATCTCTGAGAAGCTTTTGGCTAATATTAAGGCAACCTATGACGGTGCGAAATGTCGCGTTCTACATCCAGGTAAGATGTCGAGGGACTTTGGGATTCACAGTGGAGTTCGGCAGAGGTGCATCCTCTCACCGATCCTATTCCTCATAGTGATCGGCGATGTGTTGCATGCAGCCCTATCCGGACTAGACAGAGGAAATCAAGGACTTCCAACATTTACAACATATTGACTAAGCTGACGACATATGCCTACTCTCCCACAAAATCGTGGATCTGCCCGCAATGGCGTTAGATCTTGACGGGGAGGCAAGCAAGGTTGGGTTAAAGATTAGTACCAACCTGTGGAGAAAATGAAACAACTTTATCTACCTGTGTAGCATTTCTGTCATAATCGTGCATGCTGTCCAAAATCTGGAGAGAGCAGAGCAGTTATCTCAGCATCAAGACCAAGCTGGGCCTGTTTCTCTCCCTAGTATTGTCAGTGGTTTTGTATGGGAGTAGTACAGTAGAAAGTTCCCGTAAGAGTTACCAGAAAGTTGCAAGTTTTCGTCAACTCAAGTCTTCATCGAATTCTACAAAATTTCTGGCCCGAAACAATATCGAACGGAGAACTAAGTCCGCGTACGGGTCAGATATCAATCGACGAATTGATACGGAGGCCAGAATGACAGTGGATAGGTCACACATTGCTTAAAGATGATAACTGCATTGCTTTCCATGCCATGAAATGGAACCCCATTTCCAACCAAGGCCGACCAAGAGGGGTCCTAAAATCACATGGCGTCGTCGATCTGTGGCAAAAGAGTCTAAGGCGCTGGATAAGCCGTTTGGGGAGTTGCGCCCCATTGCCTAGAACAGAATACGATGCCGCACAGGAGTGGTCGACGCGCTATATCCCCCTAGTTGTTAAGGTAAAGTAGTAATTGCTTTACTCGCCGACCTTGAATCAGCTGTGAACGAGTACATTATAAATAACTGGAGAAACAGTCCAATTAATTAACCAAGGCAAGGCTTCAAGATGAGTTCGCATCATCTCATTTTCATGATCACGGCGGTGTACTTAGAGGTGTGTGATCAGCACCACGCTCAACCGAGTTATTTACCCAGAATTTGTGCAGGAATATACATAATTAATAATCTTTTGATGAATTTAAGTTTTCAAACATACGAGTATTCTTCACACTCAATAGTTCATATTATATTTTCTATAACCAGATAATTATTCTCATTATTACAGGTACCAAAGAATCCGTAGACGGTCTAACCGAAGCAATTCGACAAATATTGAATTCAACAACACAACAAAAGATCACTTCCGACGAAAAATCTAGTTCCACCCCTCCAAGCTCCACAACGGATGCAAAAGAAGATTCCGAGAAAAAAGATGACGTCGACGACGATATACAGAAAAGACGAAAAATATAATAAAAACATTAAAGAGAATAACGTATCTTGATAACTAACAACTTTAGGGTATGAATTGTTTAAATAATTATGCGCATATTGTCAACGAACGCTGCACTCAAATTTTACAATAACAAACAACAATTTAAATCGTATTGCAAATTATTATCTATCACACGTGTGAATGATGTTATTTTCGTTCAAACACAAGGACAATTTGTTGCTAGTTGAGTTGGAAGGCTAATTATTATTTGCGAGAGAATTCGGGTTCGGGGCAGTATGTGGAGTGTTCGCAGCTACGAGTGTAATAGTGCTTTGTGATAAATCTGATTGTTTGAACCAAGAGTGTTTCTTGAATGTAAAAGAGAACCGAATAAAGTTTTGTTAAAAACTTGCCGTAGGAAATTGTGTTTTTATTTTAGTCTTCAGTTATTAATTATCGCTAGGATGGACCTTTTATAAAAATAGGAAAAAATAAAATATATTTTGATACTCGAAACTTTGCCTTTGAATATAAATACGATCATATTTACAAGAATAATTGATATTTATAAAAGGGTTAAGGCAGTAAGTAATTCACATTTCCAACAGTGTTTTGTACCTGATGAATCGGCTGGCGGATAGCTCTGTGTGTGGGGTCTCAATTGATGTTGGATTTTTTTCGCCGATCCGGTTTTAGTCGTATAGTGTAAATATGCCCCTATTTCGGATTTTAACCGATCCAACAGAAATCGTATCATGTGAAAGGAGCGTTATACGTAATGTATTGTACAAGAAATAGTCACGTCGTGTCGTATGTACATATAGAGAAAATATTCTCTCTAACCGACAAAAAGACGACCGAGCACAGTCCAATGCATCATAATTAAGACAATTTGAATATTTATTAGATTTATTTCTACGACGTGCTATAACACTAAAAAATAAGCATATTTCATGGTTTTATAGTGAATGAATCGCATCCCGCACGCATATCGTCATCCAGTCGAGCCAAGGTCGCCGACTAATTTTCGTGCTTTTGTTTCTCGAGACTATTTCGCTCACAATGTTTACACTTGAAATAGCAGATATGCGCTTCCACATATTTCAGATAAATCACAACGAAAACGAGTGTATGAATCAGTCTTTGATACAGTCACTGATTTTATTCACGACTTGAATAATTGAATAATCGTGAAGGTTCCATGTGATAGCAAGATGCTGGGATACAGGCGTCTACGTCTATATGCATGCTGCATCGTTACAGGTACCTTTCGTACTACGTTCAAGATCAATGAAGCCGTGACAGTGAACGTATACGAATAATTTAACTGCGCAAACCGGGTAAGTTTAGATTTGAATTCAAGATCAAGGTAAACATGCATGTCCAAATCTATTTTTTCTTTTCTTTCTTTTCATTTACTAGAGTGAATAAAGAAGACTTGACTTGACCATATTAATTGTTGATATTTCATAGTGTCATACTCTTAGTATTGGTTTGAACGCAAAATTTGTATGAGCTGATTGATACTTAAATATATTATAGTAGGTGCGTTTATTTAACAACAGAGCAGAGAACAACAATAAATAAAAACTCACTCTAGATTAAATATGAAGGGTTTTTTTTGCTCTAGTATGGATTGCCTTAATAAGCCCTTAGCCACATGCATTCCGGCAATTCTCTCCGTAAAACTGAGTAGGCTCATATTCCGACAGTCAATAGAAGGCAATTGTGCTAACCGCTGCGCCATCCGGACTACATTTTCTACATAATATACTGTTGGATGTACGGACTACGTCTCTCTTATGACACATATTGTACTAAGCTCTATCATAGTCTCGAACCATCGATGACTATCGAAATTTTCAAGTCGCTAGCTTCATTCTATAGAAAGTTATCACTCATTTGCAGTTTTATTTGTAGGCGAGGTAGAGGTTCCTTTGGTCGGATCTTGCACATTGTCAATACCAGCCAACTAGATCGTCATACAAACATTTGACCCAAATTTCAAGTCGCTAGCTCATTCTATCGAAAGTTATCGTGCGAACGGACAGACAGACAGACATGGCTACATCGTATCAGGAGATGACCCTGATCATTTATATGCAAACATTGCTATACCTCCGGAGCCTCCTTACGGTGTTACATATTTTCGTCATGACAAAAATAATGTACCCAATACCTTATAAGGTCTAGGGTATAAATATAGATAATTATCTTATTAATTATATTTGTATTTACATGTCCGATTACCAGAATTTTTAGAGAGTCTTTTATGGGTCCTTCGTGGATGAACAAAAAAATGGAAGTTAGCAAGCGAATGAATCACGCTTGAATAATGATGGAATCGGTATTGTTTATTCTGATTATTTACATACAACAATTAAGATTGCTTTCTGTGGCTTGTTGTCTCAAAATCTGGAACTAAAAAGATATTCTCACGGCAGCAGCTAATTTATAAATCAATTTTAATGAACACGTGAGTGAGCATAAATCAACTTTCGTGCATATACGAGTATGTATATGCTTTAACTCGTCTACACTAATTTGTTGAAAGATCACGATTCGCTCGAATGGTAGAATAGCAAGATCACACATAACTACTTACTTGAATTTCATATCTTCCAGCCAACATTGTACCGACGGATAAATTATAGTCTTACTCAGTTGCTTAGCGTATGCTAATGTTGTAACGTATGTAATCACATTGGTGATTCTACAGACATGAATAACCATTGAAAGCTTTATTAATTAAACAATTTAGCAATTTAATGTGTTTCTACCATATAATATAAGCTGCATTCCGTCTACATGCAAAAGTATATTTCGTCACGTTCAATGAATCGCACGGAATTCAGCGGGAGTTTTTGACAACAGAAAAAATCAAAGATTTTAGTAAAAATTTTCCATTTGTTGACGATTTATTGTTTTTATTTTTGAGATTGTACTTTTGAAGATGAAAAAATAGGGAAGTGTATTCGTAATTTGGCTAAATGAAATACAAAAGAATAGTTTTACAAAAGTACCGACTATAAAGATTGTATAATTAATTAATGTTCTTCTTTAATACGATTAGCAATTGCTACTTAATATAAAAAATGGGTATGTTTCAAGGCTGAATATATTTTCCTGGATTTAAGTAGATTTTGTGGCAAAGCACTTTTACTAGAAAAGAAAATAAAGATTCTCATTTGAATAATTCCCAAACCAGATTGAACGCAGGAAGCAGCGGCGGCAGCCACAACAACAGGCTGATCTGCTATCGCCGCTGTCGCTGCCGCTGCGTTCACTCTAGGTTGCTTAAGGGAAATCCATGCTTTCAAAGTTGACATTTAGCTGCCGCTGTTGCTGCATTCTGCGTTCAATCTGGTTCGGGTATAAAAATAAAAAACGACTGTCTTGATTTTTTTAGTAAATTTTTAAGTCTACTCGACTTGATGCCATATATAAAATAGCATAATGATATCAACAAGTGATATGGTGTCAATTTTCTACTTTTTACCTTTAGAAATATGAGACTCGATTCGGTTACAAGTTATGTTATGAGCTTACTGTTAATGTAGAGAGTGGTGTAACCGGTTTTAAAAATATTGTCAATTTCACTCTACAGAGGGGAAATTATGAAAAGTCATCGGCAGTGTATGTAGTAGCGCTGAAGCGGTGAAGTCCATAAGGTTTTGTGGAAATATTTTTACCAAATCGTTGCTTTTTTTGTGTACATTTGTGATTCTGCCACCACCCTGTATGTAGAAGCATTGGATCAGCATTATCATCGTGGCGCGACAGCTCGACTTCAAGCCTTGGCCGCCTGGGTCGTTGTCCTCCAATTATTTCGGTCACGTGACCGCGTCCTCCAATTTTGGAAGCCCAGTAGCTGCTCGACTCCCAACGAGCTCTCGGTCGTCTTGCCAGTCTCGCTCCGTCGACTCGTTCTGCGTTCATCACTCTCTTTAGAATGCGATCATCGTCCACTCGTTGTACATGCCTTGCCCATTGAAGTCGTTGTAGTTTGACGATTTTCGAAACTTCCAGCTCATCGTACAGGTTATATAACTCATGGTTGTACCAGATGCGCCATCCATCTCGATCGCAAACTGCCCCGAAAATTCGCCGCAGAACCTTACGTTCAAATGTGTCTAGCATGTTTCCGGAGGCTTGAGTTAGGGTCCATGCTTCGCTGCCATAGCATAGCAGGTCGTACAATGGTTTTGTACACGCAGAGCTTCGTGTTTCTGTGTACATGCTTCGATTTCATTATGGGGAGAACCGAGAAAAAAGTCTTATTAGGTAACTGTATCCGTCGCTTGATTTCGTCAGTTTCGTTGGCGTCCCTTGACAAGTTGCAACCCAGGTATATGAAGTCGTTCACGAACTCGGTGTTGAAGTCCCCCATTCGATGCTCGATTTTGCAGGTGTCCTTGTCGTCGATTGCATCATTATTCTAGTTTTACCCTCGTTGGTACGTAGTCCAGCTTATTTTGCAGCGGTATCGAGCGTATGCTTGGTTCGGTTTAACGGTATCATTTTGGATTTGCGAACGACCTTATTTTCCTCCCCGGTCTCCCAAAAGTACCTGCAAAAAATTTTCTTTCTTGAAATGTTGGTTCGGTTAATCGGGATTTTACTGTGTGTGGTATCATTTGAGAGTCATGAACCCCCTTTTTCCCTCCCCGTCCTCCCGAAAGTACTTATCAAAAATTTCGTCATCCAAAATGACGCCGCACTCTTGGGTTCGGTTAAACGGGGTAATACTGTATGTGGCCGCGAACTCAAAACTACTTTCTTAACCTTGTCAGCGGTGTCTCTAACATAACCCATAAGTTTGAGCGTAATAGGTGAAACAGTTCCGGAGTCTATTAGCCTCAAAAATCGTGCAACCATTTATACATAATACATAGATAGATTACACTTGTTGAACTACATATTTATTTAATTGAAAATAATACATGTATAAATATTATAAGATAGTCTTATAACAGTCCGAAGACCTTTCTTCTTTATCAACAAACATGTTAAAAGGATTTCGGACAACAAATAAGATAAGGAAACCAATGTGAAGACCTTTGGCATGATAATTCAGTTGATGTGCATGCCAAGGGTCGTAGGTCATTAGAATAAAATATTCATACAATAAGATAAGAACGTTAAGATTTAGAAATATTGTATAGCTTTAAGAATATATATATTGAATAAACGCGCTGAAAAGGGCAGTGTCAGTTAGTCAACCATCGAACGAACGTTGTTTTCGCCTCTTCCCCCGTAAAGGAACAACACTCGTTTTCGAGTACAGTAATGTTGGTTTAACTATTATTTATATTCTAGAATCAAGTTTATCTTCTCCAAAACAGACAATACACAAATAAGGGTTTGCAATTTTACTATAAAAGATAGGGAATGGAATCTAAACCCAAGTTTCTGTCTTAAATCTTTTGTTTTCTACGGCGGTTATTTGCTATTTCACATGATTTAAAGTGCGTTTTTGAAAAAATACTAGGTTGCAACCCTAGTGGAGTATAGTACGTCAAGAAGAAATAAGTATAGAAATGAGAAGAAATTAGCGAAAAACTTCAATAAAGCAAGAATTAATGCGATTATAACATGAATACTTAGATTTTTTTGTTTTAAGTGAAAACCAAATACATTGCTTGATCTTCAAAAGTTAGGTCTATACCCAAAATAAGCACAATGCCTTTGAAAAAAAACCTAAAAACTATAAAAGTTGACGCGCCCTTGTATTCAATTATAACCAGAGCCTTGTCCAACCCCAACCTTCACCACGTACCAATATTATCGCGTCAACATCTTGTCTCTTAGCATCAGTGCTAATTGCAAATTCAAGTACAAAGGCGCATTCATCGCTAATTGGAAAACTATCAGTACCAGCAGTTCAGAATACGCATCCTCTCGCCATCGAATTCACTTAAAAATTCGATCACGTACAGGTCATTGTAGCTAAACCGACAAGTACCCATTTTTTCGTTAAAATTCGTTGTCAACAGACAAATATCAGCAAGTTGTGCTGCCGTAATGGATTTTTATCTTTTCATTTTTTTTCTCCGTTTGTTGACTTATTCTCGTTGTATTGTTCACAAAAGCATTAAACTAACAATTAGCCCCATTGTAATAAATAAAAGGTATCCGAAATAAGTAAAATACATACATTACATGTGATGTGAGCGATGATGGAGACTAGCATTTCGCCCCAGACTCGTATGAATATTCGTTTCTTCTTATTGAATGTGGATGCTTTTGCAGCATTGTCGCCGAGAACAACACAAACATTGAAATCAAACACATGAGGCAAAAACATATGATTCAAGGTGAGATGTTGACTACATGCATGGTATTTATGCGGTCAGCAGTTTGGCGGTGTAGCTTGTAATTTTTTTCGGAAATTCCATTGACAACAATTAGGAAAGTATTACTAATGAAAATGATGGTTGCAAACAAGATGGGAATCGACAAGACACCTATAATTTGCCTATACCATCATGCAGTATGACAATTGTTCTGGTCATTCTTAATTTTTTCCTGTAATTATTTTGTCAAGAACGTACACCATTTAATTCTCAATTAAACAATTTCAATTTTGAATAGTTCAAGTTACAATTATAGCAATCATGTAAAATGCTCTTGTTCTATTCCCACGAACTGAAATCGTCAAACAAATTGGAAAATGGATAGTGCCTTGAACCCAACTATCAGTTGAATTTATTTAATTAAGCAATAAGTAGTTAATTTCCCGACATTTTGTAATATATAAAGTGATTGTAGATTAAAGAATTTTGACCAATATTTTTGGTATTGTGAATTTTTCTCCAGAGGTTTTTATTATTTGTTTCTATTAGCTATTTTCAAGATGTTTAATTTTCCAGGGTATGCTTTTTCGTTATGTAGTCCGGATGGCGCTACGGCACGTTCGCCTTCTACATACTGGGCCCCGGTTCGATTCCTACTGAATGCGGTAGTTTTCGATAACAAAGGGGATTTACATACGTGTCAGACTATGAGCCCACATAGCTGTTAAATGAGTACCCATTTATGGGGTAAATAACTCGGTTAAGCGTGTTGCCGATCACACACCTCTGCACAAGACATACCGTCACGATTTAGAAAATGAGATGATGCCAACTCATCTCGAGGCCATGGTTCAAAATGGACTGCTGCACCAGTTATTTATTTTTAAATGTGTGATACTAGTGCATATTAGGCATTGAAAAGATTAAATTAGCTAAATGGGCTAAATAAAGCGCAGAGCGGATTGCCCTATCACGTTCTTTTTTTTCTGGTTCACCTCACTTATACTCATTTATGTTCGCTACTCGTAAATCTGAATATGTATCGTAAAACCTAAATTAAAATTGTTATTCAGATACAATTATTGACTAAAGCTATAAAAATTTATTCAGCTACCATTTAATTAACACCTCTGGAGACAACGGATAGCGCTTCAAAGTTCCATGCATATGGGCACATTCTTAATAAGCGAGTTATAAAACAAAATGTATTTCTCGCTGCAACAACGAAATCGAGTCCCAAAGTATGGGAAAAAATTAACGTCGACATTATACATATGAGAACTATTGGACTCCCAAGATGCAGTATAAATTTTTATTATGTAATTATATTAGGAAAAGCAAATTTCCAAGGGGTTTAAGTGGTTTCAAATAAATTACCTTCTGTAATAATTTGTATAAAATTGGTATTTTATTTAATTTTTTATTGCAGCTTTTAGGGTAAGCGTCGGTGACCTAAGCGGCATTAATAAATTATTTCGTGGGTACATCAACACAAAAAGCGCACATCAGCTCAACGTAAAGACATGGGGGTATATTCCATTTTACCAGGCGACGCGTCGTGGCTCGCACCTTGCCTAATATTGGATCGTTCTAGGGTGGTATGCTGAGGTTTGCAGCCCCTTAAGCCGCGGAGTGTAGCGAGCGGAGCACACGCAAGGGGATTGTGAAATAATCTTAATTCGAAACATCCTATCGGTCAAAGGCACGAACCACTCTGCGTCACCCGGTCAACTAAGAATGTTCCGACATGGGTTTTGAAGTCTACATATTCACATTATTATTGAGACTAAGACTACTTACTTAAAAAAAAAGTCCTTTTCAATACTTTCCCATTGCCAATTGTCACGCATATTTTCACGACTATGTACAATCATCATAGCTATCAAATTACTTGCGGTCACTATAAGCAAAGGTAATTGTAGTTATTTTCTGGTCAGTTGCAAACAAATTTCCGTAAGACTTAAACGAGTAAAGACGACCATCGTTGTGGTGACAAATATGAGGTGAGTTTGAGGTCGTTGAAAATCGAAGGCAAAACTTGACTTAAAATATAGAGTTCTTCTGAAGTACTCGTACAATGGGTGCATGACTAGGCAGTAATATGAGTATATACTATTTCTAGTATATTTTTAATAGCTAGAATTCTTGGAATTCTAATTATGACATAATTGAGAGCGATTCTATTTCGTCGCCACACTTAGTATGTACCTAATTACTTTTCGATGAAAAGATAAGGCATGATATGATATCATGATCTCTTCCAATTTTGTAAAACAAGGTATAATCGTAGTTTTCGAAGTATTTCTAACGTAAGCAGTGCGCTCTCGAATCCCGTGGAAATGAGAAAAATTATTCCACAAAAGCTGAACATGGCACTTCTAAGGAGATTCCATAACCAGTTTTTTCATACAGAGGTTTTGGTGATCGACGAAGCTCAGAACCTCGCCTCATTACAATATCATCATCACCTACTTCTACTACAATAATTTGCCGTAGTCCCAAGTGGGGCATAGCTCAACTACTCCTGCGCAGCATCGTATTCAGTTCTGGGCCAGCAACGCATCACTCGTCGGCGCCATGATTTTCTAGGACGCCCTCATGGGGTCCCACTTCGAAGCATGTACAGCAATGCAGTTATCACCCTTCTGCAACCTTTGTGACCAATTTTTTTTTTATCACAGGAATTTTCGCCTGCATATCAGGTTGGCGATTCGTATCTAACCTGTACGCTGACTTAGCTCTTGATTCGATATTGTTTCGAGCCAGAAAATTCTTAAAATTCGACGAAGACAAGAGTTCAGGAAAACTTGTAACTTGCTGGTAAAACTTTCCATGTACTGCTCCCAGGATATACAAAATAGTGAGACGCTTCTACAGTTTCACGCCGAAGTTTATCCTTCATCTTGTATATGGGGCAGATGATGCTCCTACGCTGATCCTCTGGAATGATTTCGTCCTGCCGAATTCGCAGAAGAAATTAATGAATTGCTTTTAATAGGCTCGCTCCACCAGAGTTAAAAAATTTAGCTTAAAACTAAGCCAATTCGGCTGCAGCTATCTTATTGGCTCAACCAAATGCTTTGCCTTGACAAAACTTGATTTAGGTGTAAAACCGTAGCCGTTCCAGGGGCCCCCACGGGAAGGACTATAGAAAAGGCCTTTTGCCTCAAGGGAATTTCCCAAAAAGAGTGCATTAAGAATCCGGGATTACTTTACTATCTAGCCAGTATAGCTTTATTGCACCACAACACTACAACCTCAAGAGAAAGAAAAGATAGACTAAAGGAGTTGATTTTTTGTTGCCTCACGCGAATACCAAAAGATGACCTTATGAGCTGACCTTTATTACATCAGGGCGTTTTCTCCATGCCAGTGTATTACCCTTATTGTTCGTTACATCATGCGTTTTTGTTTTTTCTTTGTAAAGCCTAGTATACAGTTCGTCGTCAAATGACCCTAATTGGCGTCAACTTAACCATATTCCATTAAACCTCCCCTGCAATTTACAAAAAAAAAATACGAATTGCTTTCATTACGCATCATGTTGTTTTTCGGCTGTTTACAAACTTAAAATGTAGCAACAAACGTGGGACACAGCCAAACGCAAGTACATTTTTGTAAGTGTGCAATTCTCACCGTGAGCTTTTATTTGTTTGTTTGTTTTTCTTTTTTTTTCTTGCCGCAGCTACCTGTTGTCGACTGTCCGTAAGTATCTTCGCATCATCTTAAGGTAGACTAGCCGGCTGAACTTATAAATTGGTAGTCAGCACTTGTTCCGAGTTATTTCGTTTTTGCGCTTAACCGGTATACTACGAGTTACGAAGGCTTCAGTTAAAGCTTATGTGTTAAATTTATATCTGGCCAATACACATAAATTTTGCGTTATTTATGTTAACGTGATCTGCGTAATTCGTCTTAGTTTAGTTTTAACGTGAAGAAGGATAAAGTGTCGAAAATACGGTGGTTGTGCGGTTTTCACAAAAAGTGAAATTTGAGACGATGACTTCTTTAAGAAGTTCTAAGGAATTTGTTTTGTTATAATAAGCTTGTGGACGAATTTGGATATTCTTTAATTTATAGTGTCATTTTTGAGGTGTTGAAAAAAAACTGGCTGAGCTTTTTTTTTCTTGTGCAAGCCCATCCTGGACTATTAATTGTTAAAACAGGAGTGACAAGTTCTTGGATTATTATCATAAACAAGGTAATATTGTAAGTCGGTGGTACAATTTGACAGAATGTACACACTCTTATTCTCGACTAAATTTAAATTTTGAATAATTTTATTCAAATTATATACCTATATGCCGAATTCACGATGAAAACATAATCTATTATGATGATCAATTTCTTCATCATTCGTAAACATAGAATGCAAAAGAAAATTCATTTCAAAACGTCATAGATAAGAAAGGACTACAATATACAATAGATTTTATTAAAATAATTTTGTAGCTGTAAATAAGTTTTTGTGACATCTGTAATACTGAAATCTAATCTTAAAATTGTATTTTAATTCTGTTTCTACACTGTCATATTTATATAATCATATCTATTATTTAATATGAAATTACAATATATGCCATATGGCACATGTATGATGTTATATTCCATTACACCCTTCACGGATGTGATAGGGTATATTAACTTTGTCATGAAGTTTGCAACGCACAGAAGGAAGCATCTCCGACCATATAAACTATATATATATAGTATTCTTGGTCAGTATGATGAGACGAGTCGATTAAGCTTTGTCCGTCTGTCCGTCTGGTTCTATGCAAACTAGTCCCTCAGTTTTAAAGCTATCAACTTGAATTTTCGTACAAAGCTTTCTTTTTATTGCACGCTGTATATATGTCGGAGCAAACGGAATTGGACCACTATGTCATATAGCTGCCATAGGAACGACCGGTCCAAAAATTCGTCTTTTTGAGAGAAACTTTTTTATTTCTAAAGATATTTTTTTCAAATTTAACGCCAATCAATAGTATTTTAAGTCAAATCACATTTCCGAATTTGGTTGAAATTGGACTACTTTATCATATAACTGTCATAGGAACGAACGTTCCAAAAGCAAGTTTTGTTAAAAAACTTTATTATTTCTGAAGATATATTTACCAAATTTCATATTATTCAATCATATTGACTGTCAAACCACATTTCTAAATTTGGTTGAAATCGGCCCACTATTTCATATGCCTCTCAAAGGAACAGTGAAATCGGAACAAGTTTTACTACTAATTTCAAAGTGGCAAATGCATCATAAGTTACAACGAAATTATGATCATGATCATACCTTCGGCAGCTTTTTTTATATGTAAAATAGATATATTTATATGTAAAATAGATATAATTATATAAATATGATTGTGTGATGTCGGCCTAAAAGACAATAATGTTCACACACTATCAGAAAGAAACTAATAATTTCAAGATTTAATTATATCCTAGACTTTATAAAGTACTAGCTGTCGCCCGCACACATTCACTTTTATAGATATAGATAAGTTATACTGTTTTTGTCATAACGACAATATGTAACACCTTAAAGGAGGCTCCGTAGGTATACTACTCATTTGCGCTAACCCCTAGTGGGGTCTAGTGTCAGTCAACCATTCCATGTGGTTTAGCTGACGTTTCGTTGGCATAAACCTGTTACGGACGATGCACGTTGCCAGTATGCATCTCCTACTCCCTGCTACTCCTCCCCTGCCTGCGGCAAGTCGGGAGAAGTTGTGGCTTATTATAACGCCTCGCATCACAGGGGAAGACAACACAAGCATCCATGGCTACGAATGCCGTGGACGGGACTTGAACCCATAACGACTGTAGTCAGACATGAGACTGACGCCTCTACGCACTGAGCTACCGGTCGCCCCGTAGGTATGGCAATATATGTATAAAAATGATCAGGGCCACCGCCTGATTCGATTTAGCTATTAGTCTGTCCGTCCGTCCGACTGTCTGTCCGTTCGCACGATAACTGTCGATAGAATGAAACTAGCGGCTTGAAATTTTGGTAAAATGTTTAGGATCTAGTTGGTTGGTATTGAAAATAGGCATGATCGGACCAAAGAAACGCCTGCCTCCCCTACAAATGTTACCTCAAATGTACGACAACTTTTCCTAGAATGAAGGTAGTGACTTGAAAATTTAGTCAAATTTTTGTAGTGTGGGTTAGTTAGTTGATCCTACCAAATGAACGTCTAACTCCCCTATATGGTCATTACAAATTTGCAGTTTTGGTATTAGCACTAGGTCTGTATAGGTCTAAGGTATATACGCTTCGGGTCTTGTTTTAATATATTGTAATTTGGATACTTTTAACATATAAATAGTTATTTAATGAGCACAATTACCATTTGTAATGTGACTAAGTTCAATATACAATATATATAATAATAATATATATACAATATTATTATTAAATAAAAGTGGGGTATACCATTGCTAAACAGTCAACAAGATAAGTAATATTAGTTCCACTACTTTTCATATTCACTTGTAGAATATACACTCCGCGACAAATGTTAAGGTTCAGTATTATTTTGGCTCTTAAATACTACCACTTCTAAATACATATTTTATTGGTACATAATTTGTAGCTGAACTGTTTCTATAAACGAGAATTTTGGCAAATGTTCCAGCCAACCGGTCCATATAGTTAACGGAATTTTTCGAAATGAAAACAACTTGGGCAAATGCGACAATTGTATGAGTTCACTTACTTTAAAGTGTAGTGTTGCTGTTGTGACACTAGCAGTGTTTTATTTTTGAAGATTTAGTTTTCTTGGTGATCCAAAGTCCAATCGTGAAAATTTCTGCCGAAAACCGCAGCGGTTACGCAGCAAACATTAAAAACAGCACCTGGAATTCGTAAGAAAGTTCATGGACCCGACTTCGGAATAGAGGCAGATAGTGGCCACGTTTATGCCGTGGAACTAAAAGGCGATTTAACTAAATCGTTTTAGTGCTAGTACTTGTTCGTGGTGTGTTCATACCGACCATACGGAGAAGTACTAAATATGAAAGATGTCAATTGTTGGTTTGTGACTTTGGTTTGCGAAATGTCAAGAGGCAATAGCCTCTCAATAAAAATGCGTTTATACCGCTACAATCAAAGGATGAAACTAATACAGAGTTTCAGGAAAGGATGAGGTACTCATATGATATATAAAATACAATTTTCACCAACAACGCCATTAGCGAAGACAGCAACATCATCTAGTCCCAATTTTATAGTCCAGTTCTGCATCGCAAGTGGAGCTAAAATTAGTACCAGAACTAGCTAATGCGACATGTTTATACCGTCGTGTGTTAGCATGAATTAGTTAATACTCGAAGATAGTTCCGCGGCATAAACAAGGCCAGTGTTTGCAAATGAGATTTTCATTGGACTGTCGAGACGGGTTCTCCTATTATTACGACGATATTAAGAAGGAACCTAAGTACCTGTCATGCCATAATACCCAAATAGGTTCCTTTATGGTATGGAGAGCCATATCATACCTTGGAACTATTGATCTAGTTGTTTGGCAGACAAACGGGTGCAACTTCTAAACAGTTGCTAATAGAGAAAATCCCTAAAATAAATAAGGTGCTACAAGGAGAGATGTGTCAACACAACTTCGCCCCAATTCATAAAGCGCGGGACGTGAAATCGTTTATTCTGGAGAAAAATATTATTGGCCCCGTTTATACCGTGGAACTAAAAGGAGTATTAACTAGATTATATTAGATTTAGTTCTAATTCGTGGAGTCTTTATACCGATCGGTACTAAATATGGCAAATGTCAGATGTTGGGTTATCACTTGGATTTAAAGAGAATTTTAGAAATGTAAAGAGCCAGTAGCTTCTTGTGAAAAGCGCTTTTATACCACCGACTCCTACAAAACATAAACACCGACCAAAACAACCGTCAACAACGGAAACGTAAACATTCATCATCATCATCATCATCATCGTGGCGCGACAACCCGACGTCGGGCCTTGGCCGCCTGGATCATTGTCCTCCAATTATCTCGGTCACGTGACCGCGTCCTCCAATTTTGGGAGCCCAGCAGCTGCGCGGCGTCCACACCTACTGAGCTCTCCCAACGAGATCTCGGTCGTCCTCGCAGTCTCGCTCCGTCGACTCGTTCTGCATTCATTACTCTCTTAGGCATGCGATCGTCGTCCATTCTTTGTACATGCCCTGCCCATTGAAGTCGTTGTAGTTTGACGATTTTCGAGACTTGCAGCTCATCGTACATTTCGTACAACTCATGGTTGTACCGGATGCGCCATCCATCTCGATCGCAAACAGCCCCGAAAATTCGCCGTAGAACCTTACGGTCAAAAGTGTCTAGCATGTTTTCGGAGGCTTGAGTTAGGGTCCATGCTTCGCAGCCATAGCATAGCACTGGTCGTATAATGGTTTTGTACACGCGGAGCTTCGTGTTTCTGTGCACATGCTTCGATTTC
The DNA here is from genome assembly GCA_964017055.1 of Chloromyia formosa. Classification (NCBI taxonomy): domain Eukaryota; kingdom Metazoa; phylum Arthropoda; class Insecta; order Diptera; family Stratiomyidae; genus Chloromyia; species Chloromyia formosa. The sequence continues at coordinate 10,753,559 of OZ024818.1, read as the reverse complement.
ATTATGGGGAGAACCGAGAAAAAAGTCTTATTAGCTAACTGTATCCGTCGCTTGATTTCGTCAGTTTCGTTGGCGTCGCTTGACAAGTTGCAACCCAGGTAAATGAAGTTGTTCACGAACTCGATGTTGAGGTGCCCCACATTGATGCTTGGTTGTGAAAGTGTCCTTGTCGATCGCATCATTATTTTAGTTTTACCCTCGTTAATACGTAATCCAACTTCCTTTGCAGCGGTATCGAGCGTATGCAGAAGTTCTTCTGCGTCAGCCAATCTTCGGGACATGATGTTGATGTCGTCGGCGTACGCTGCTAATTGTGTCGACTTGATGAGTAGCGTCTTGCTGTTGTCCATATTCATGGCCCGAATAACGTATTCCAGTGCTAGGTTGAAGAGCGTCGGTGCCAGTCCATCGCCCTGTTTCAAACCAGTGCGTGTTTCAAATAGATCAGTAAGTCTATTCTGGATCCTGACTTGTGAGATGGAGTTGGTCATCGTCATCTTTGTCAGTCGCACTAATTTTGCCGGTATACCAAATTGCAGCATGATATTGTACAGTACTCCACGATCGATACTGTCGTATGCCTGCTTGAAGTCGACAAAGATAAACGTAAACATTATCCAATTCTTTTTAGTTCAGCACCGCAATCCGAGTAGAGCTAAGAACTAGTCCAATCAACTAATCCGAAATGTTTACATCGTGGTGAGTTTGCTGGAATTATTTAGTTAATAGAAACATAGTTCCACTGCCACTGTTTTAGTTTGGGTGTCCAACTCTCCTGATGTAAACCTCATAAAAAATGTTTGGGGTTGGTTTGTTCGCAAAATGTATGGTTGTGGTAGCCAATCTAATTCGAGAGAATAATTAATTAACGCAATCAAGGTGACTTGGGCAAAAATACCGCATGAAATAATCTATTTTTTGTATGGAGAATATTTGAAATTATAAATAAAAAAGGCGGAAACACACAGTATTAAATTTTAATCATTGTTGTTTTAATTAATTATTTCTTCGCTTTGATACATGCCTGGAATATTTTTCAACGAAAATACGAGTACAAGACAAAATTGTAAAACGGTGAACCTATATAAGCAATTGTCGCACAAATTTTTTGTTGAAATGATAGCAATTGATTTGGTTCAAATAGTCACAATGCCTCTCTGAACCAAATCAATTGCTATCATTTCAACAACAAATTTTTCAGTGATTCAAACCATTTGTGTAGATTCGGATGTGAAAATTTTTATTGAGAATGTAGATATGTAGTCTCTATTTGACCATTTTTTCGGACGAAATATTGGTGAACCTAAACATTTATCACGAATTGTATATGTATTAGCATATTAAGATTATTTTATTACTATTTTAATTTTTATATAAAAACCATAAGCTGACGTAATTTCTTTTCGTTTAAGTTTAAACACTGTGGAGTAAGAAAAGCAGTTGCTAAAGCTTAGAACGTGTTAATTTGTAATTTACGTGTGGTCGGTCATTCTCGTCTTCTGGCTATTATTATTTCCCCCCTTGGAATACACCAAAACAAATTTGGAAGTCACAAATATGACTTCCAAATTTGTTTTGGAAAAGAACCCATAAGAAGCAACAAAAGTGTGAATTATGACACAACTTTTTTTTTTCTAGTAAGCAAACTAATATGCCGTCATACGTCAGTGAAACTTTCATGCTCGGCTGGCAGAACAAAGTGGCACCACGAGAATATTCTTTTTAGGAAGTAAATTTATCGATTCTAAGAAGAAGGCGACGCATCATTGTTCGCGCCTTGGCGAATAGTGACTTTACCGCTGTATCATATAGAGCGAGCGAAACGAGTGTTCTAGGGCGGTATATTGAGGACTGTGACCCCATAAGCCGCGGAGCTCGCGGAGCGATCGTAGCCCACTCAAGGAGGGTGCGAAATCATCTCAATTCAAACCCCACTATTAGTCACAGACGCGACCTGGGGGCGTATAAGCGATAGCTAGAATAGGGTCCTCGGTTGCGAGATTTTTCCAATTCTTCATTGAAAAATAAGCGCAGGTTTTATAACGGTAATTATACCTAGAAGTTTGCAATTCCTACAAAAAACATGATATGACACACTTCGCGTGAAGGGTATCATACCTTCGTTGTATTTTGTGATACATTCGCCTTTTTGAAATTGGTAGTAAAACTTGTTCCGATTTCATTGTTCCTATACGAGGTATATGAAATAGTGGGCCGATTTCAACCAAATTTAGGAATGTGGCTTAGCAGTCAATACAATTGAACAATATGCAATTTCGTAAAGATATCTTCAGAAATAAAAAAAGTTTTTCTGACAAAAACTTGCTTTTGGGATGGTCGTTCCTATGACAGCTATATGATAGAGTAGTCCGATTTCAACCAAATTCGGAAATATGATTTCACTGATACTATAAATACTATTGATTATTTTGAAAACAATATCTTCAGAAATAAAAAAAGTTTTTTTTTCACAAAGACAAATTTTTGGACCGGTCGTCCCTATGGCAGCTATATGACGTAGTGGTCCGATTTCAACCAAATTCGGGAAAGTGATTTAGCTAAAAATACTATTGATGAGTGTGATGTCTGAAAACGATATCTTTAGAAATAAAAAAGTATATCGAGAGTTTTCGTAGGGAATTTAGTTAGTTGTAGTTATTTTTTTTTTTACTTTTTCTCCAAATGTTATATCATTGGAGAGAAGTTATAACCAAAAATTATATTCTTGCAGTTTCGGGCATTTTTCTCGGAACGCATCACTTTCTCGAGAGGGAAAAGGAAATTCGGCTTCAGCACCTTAAAATATATAAACCAAAATTGTGAAAAAAAAATTGCATAATTTTTTTACTGATTCCGTTCCTAATTATCTCGCAGTTAAAGGACTATATCATTTTCATCATGTCCCGATCCCCTTAGAGCGAAAAAAATTGCACGCGACCCAATACCGGAAAAATGGTGGAAATTTGTTATGGGCTTACTTTTTATCTTAGTTAGTCTTAGTTTTAGCTGTGGAAGACGATTAAAAAATAATTCAAAACAAAATGTTCTTTTTTATGATTTTTCCTAGATCTCGTTCACTTCCAATTTCTTGGGACTTTAAGTGTAATGTTGCTACGAACACTTTTTAAAAATTCAAGAAAACTTTGGTAATTAGTTCGAGTAGAAACTTTGACTAGACTATATCTGAGCTTACGGGAAGTGTTCTGAAATCTTAATACCGTTCGCAACAGCTCGGCGGCGCGGCGTCGGTACACAAAATTGAGTCTTATTCTTCTCCTCAAACATTTGGATGTTTTTCTTTTTATTTGGTGTTTCGGGGAATATTAAGTAACAATCCTAAGTTCACTTTAAGCAGTATATAAAAAAAAGAGTCTTTTGAATTTTGCAAAATATTTTTTTCAAAACCGAAAATTTTTCTTGTAAAAAAGCATGAAAAAATATTCTTTTTCTTTAGAGATTATCTAAAAACAAAGTGTTGCGAAGATTTGATTCATGAAATCTTTATTGATCTTGAATTTTATCGAAAACAAGGTTTTTTTTTACTAAAGTGTTTTTAGCAGTTTTCAAAATGTTTTTCAAAAACCAACAAAAAAATATGTTGTTTTTGAGAAACTATGCCTAAATGACATTCAAATTCTTGTGAACTTTTGGTATAGTGTTTCCCGAACATCAGTTTAAAAATAGAAAAACAATCATTTGATTGATATTTTGACTATGGTACTATCTTCATCTAAGTCTCTCATTAATATAAAATCTCGAAGCTGCTTCCCGTTAGAAAGTTACTAAATCATTAATTCGATAAATTATTCTCTGATAAACAAAAACATACATCCCATCACACAATTTAAACCGTCGAAATATTTTTTTTTCTATTGTTTTCTATATAACAAATTTATGAAGTTTTCGTTTAATTTTGAATTTTTTAAAACGCTCGTAATATTGCCAACGGTCGTCATTAATCTCGTCGTGTTAAGTTACGGCATTTTGTATTTGCTTCCCTTTTCTCAACTGAAATCAAAACTACATTAACTGCTCTCTTCGAGTTACCCATAGATCGCCACATCTCCGTAACTACGAAAATTTCAGTATGTACCATCATTCAATCCATTTACGGAAGCTCACAATTTTCTTTCTTGTGGCTACGAAAGATTTTCCCTATGATTACCTTTCAAATATTTGTCGGTTTGAATTTTGGGAAAATTAGCAGTTACATCAATGTCTTTTTGTATGCAATGATTATTATTAACAAAAACACAATTCTGCAAAACGCAACCGAACATGAAGATATACGAGTCAGTATATGCATAACAGTAGCCAACAAGAAGGGCCACTGAATATGCGCAACAGAATAAACTTTTTTTTGGTAATGGAAAATTCCCATACTATGGCCGTAATAACGAATTTGATATAAATGAGAATGATCAACAAAAATGCGACATAATGAGCATAGTGGTAGAAGCTAAGCGATATGATGTAATTGGCGGACGGATGGGTTGGTTGCCATACTCCTGAATAGTAATTGATTATTGAAAATAGGGGAAAAGTGTTCAAGCGCTAGTTTTAGGTGGCCCAACAAAAAAAAGTATGTACATAACATATATTTCATGATTACTATGAAGCAATGATGCTTCAACATAAAGTATACTAATTTGTAAAATGTTTATTGCAAAAGGTGAATAATAATATGTGTTTTCATTTCACGCGATCTCAGATCAATTCCCATACAAAATGATTGAAAAGTCTTTGATCCAGGCCTCGTACGTGATCTCATCGGATCAAAGTTGAAAGTGAATTGATTGAACGGCAACATGCTTCTCGGCAATTTGCCCCTATCTATCTACTCGTACATATTAAGCAACAATTCCACCTTATTTTCACCGACTACCTGTATGTGACACGCTCAGTAGTCGCGAGGTATCGGTCGCCACTCTGCGATACTTGCATCTAGAGATCAGGAGTTCACTTCCCCGGCGCGATAATAAAATAAAAAAAGTACCTAAAGGTACTACATATTACAGCACCCACAGCGTTCCAAGCTTGTCACGTCAGTAAAAGATGACTATACGGATAGGAGGTGTATCCTAGCAACTGCACCATCCGAAATTTATATGCTAACGAGACGTCAACAAGGCGTTGCTCTGAGAGTATGGAACATGTATTGAAGAGAGGCTATAATCACACACAATCCATACGTGTTTCGTACACATTTTTGTATAACCTACTTTCTTCTTTCCCTCGTTTGCCAAATTAACTGACTAAAAGTTGCAATTTGTGTCGGCTTTTTGCAATATTATTTCATTGCCTACTTTCTCATATCCACTGGTGCTCCCTCGGTTGCGGTATGATTGAAAATCACAACAAATTATTTGACAGCCGGAGAGACATTTTTGTGCTGTGTGTAATACCTTTCAGTGTGTAAACGGGTACCAAACATCTTGGCTTATTTCCGTTCTTTATATAATTTTCATATTCTCAGGCATTGCTATAGAGATGGCCACGCGCCACTGGACGCAATCAGTAGTACCTACAATATTAGTAGCAGTACGTGAGATGTTTGAATTCGCTCGTCGCAGATCAGTGGCGTTAAATTCACTCTCGATCCGAAATCGAATGAAACAAACACGGCCAATGTTCACTACTCTATAAGTCACTCCATAATTGGATGCGCAAATTCCACTTTACCTAAGCATTATACAACAACCTGAAATAGAGGAAAATAAAATTACAATACATAGCAAATTTCGGTCGTAATTTTTAGATCACAACGTGAGATCACGTTCACTACCACCAGCCCCTTACGATCGTTAATGTCTCATTTGCATTCACTTAACATATCAGCGCAAATTGGCAGTCGATAATTAGCACAATGCTCATGATCAAATGCAATGACATCAAATATTTTCTCAAATTCAAATTAATAAACAGATTGACCATGTACATTTTTATATATACCCACTAAAATTGTTTCAGCTCAGAGCCATGGCGACGAGTAGAAGTCACGCCCGAAACACAATCTCAGCACTTATTCTAGCACATCTAGCCATTACAGTATTGGGTCAGGCCAATCTACCTTTTCCACGGCCCGATAGTGTATCGGCCAGTGATCGTCAATTTCGAGTGGTTTACGAATGGAATGTAATAGACTATGCTTATCCATCGGAGATTCATCGAGCTCGAGCTCTCCAGGTTGGCGATTATATACCTACAAACGTTCTGATATCAGATGTTAAGGCGTTTGCCAATCGACTGTATGTAACAATGCCGAGAATGCTTCCTGGAGTGCCTGCCACTCTAGGATGGATTGTCGCACCGGATAACAACGGCCCAACCAATCCTCGGGTGGAACCCTTTCCCAATTGGGAGATGAACCGACGAACAAATTGCTCAGCATTGCAATTTGTTCAGGGCATTGCCATCGATGCTGATGGAATTATGTGGGTGGTAGATTCAGGACGATTGGAAACATTGAGACCAGGTGAGTTTTTTATCTATAGGTATATACATAAAATACAAGTAAATATGTACATAAATGCATTGCATTTCGATATTTTTTAAAATTATTGTTGGTTTATCTGTTTGTACACATATCACTTGAAAACTACTAATCCAATTGAAATGCAGAATTCTTTTTAATACTCGCCTTAACTTAACCCAGGCTTTGTTTTATCAAAATCGGTTCAACCGTCAGTCAATATGTACAAATTAGTCGTCAAAAGCGAAAAAATCACTAGAATTTTAATAGCGGAATTTCTATTCGTCAGGCCGTTTTCACAATATCTGGTTTAAGTTTATACTATAGATAAACCCTAAATGCTACCCATCCTCCAGTTAAAAATTTATCGGACGATAATTCGAAACAGGTGAGATGGGCTGCTGAGATTTTGACAGCTGCACATTCAAATGAGATAATTAAACTGGTCTTAAAGTACAGAATTCTGGATATTCATTCGATAGAAGATGATTTAAAACCAACTCAGCCGCAAATTAATGCTGAGAGACTGTACAGACGTAGAATAGAACAGGCGGGAGAATTCCGCCAAGAAAATCAGCTGATTTTTCTAGTGCATTAGCTGATTTTCTTCGAGGAATTTTGCCGCCAAAATGAATAAAAACCACCAACATCCAACGATGTTTTTCTACGAACTTATCGGTTCACCATTCACGTTTTTACACGAAGCGTACGTTACATGTTATTTGACGGCAGCTTTTTTCGAATTAAAACAGTGACAGTGTCAATTTACATTGTATGAAGATGTTCGCACGGAGCTAATGCAAGAAAATCGTGTTATCCTGAATTATGGTTTCCCGTGTGCATACCAGACCTGCCACTGCCATTAGGCAAAACTCGAATACATTCGAGCTCGCAAGTCTGTTGTGTGATATTTTTAAAAGCTCGAAATCATTTTAGGCACACGACTTCAAAAAACAAATCGCCGTGTGAAATGATCGTCCGAGAAAATATCGTATCGAATAGCATCTGGTGAAAGTAGCCTAAGGTCGGTTTTACATGGCACGTTTGGTATATGATACTCGTATAAGTTTCTAACAAAAAACACCAATGGCAGAAAGTTTTCTATATACGAATTATTCAATTTTAATTCAATCGTCGCACATGCAAAGCTCCCTCGTCACTGGTGCTTTTTAGCGAAAACTCGTGTATCATATGTTCCGTGTGAAACTGGCTTGTTTTTTGCGATTCAAAATGCTCGCTACTAGTTGAATGGTTCACAGACAATATGCGAATTGAACAGAAGAGTTAGTTATTCCATTATACCATAAAATCGGCGCGACGTAAAACAGCATTTTTTTTTTACTTTTTTTTTCTAAATACATATGTAAAATAAACATACATCCGTGGTCCATAAAATGTAAAATTAACGATTATATTTGCTGGCCACGTTAAGAATAACGATCGAAGCCATTACATCATTACTAATTTTACTAATGTACCTAGAATACAACTCACAAATATCTGACAATTTATTGCATCTCTAACGTAATAAATTACTCTGATCGTATTTTGCTTTATTACTTACCGGAATTGTTTTTACTTTTTATTTTATATTTAGAACGACCGGCATTCACCTGTCCACCAAAGCTTTTGTTGCTCGACTTGAAGCGGAATGGCACCATTCTCCATCGACATGAGTTCCCCGAGGAAGCAGTGGCTCGCGGCACGAATTATTTGAATAAAATTGTTGTGGATGATGCATTCGGAGGATTTGCCTATATTACAGATAATAGTGGATCGGACCCGGGAATCGTTGTATTTTCACGCAAACTGAATCGATCCTGGAAAGTACGAGAAAATAATTCAATGAGAGCCGCGCTGAATGCTATCCAGTTCACAGTGAATGGAACGAATTTACAATTTTCAATTCATATTGATGGAATCGCCCTGGGACCGTACTACAATCCGAATACCGGCGATACATTGACGTTGAATTCACCGAAATTCAGTAATGAGAATTTTGAGAGAAATGTCTACTACTGTCCGTTGTCGAGCTATCATTTGTATTCGATCCCAGCTTCGCTATTGCGAGACCCAGAGTTCCCAAGAAGATCGACACCCCGGCAAATATTCGAAGCGGTAACGGACTATGGTTTGAAGCTTTCGCAGACAGACGGCATGATTATGGACAATCAGGGTATCTTGTACTACGGTTTGCTGAAGGAACACGCAATCGCTCAGTGGGACTCATTCCAACCCTTCACTGTTAGCAATCAACGTATTGTTGCTAAAGATGATGACTTCATCCAATGGGTCGACGGAATGTCGTTTGACGAAGTGGGCAATCTCTTTGTTGTGGTGAATCGGTTGCATAATTTCGTCGCGGGACGCCTTAATCCTAATGAAATTAACTTCAGAATACTAAGATCAAAAACGGGAAGTCTAGGTTATACGTACACTAATAGTTTCGGGGCAGGAAACATAGGAACAGATCCTAATAGCTATCCGCATGATGGAGCTGCATTCTTTGACAATGGATTATCATCAACGACACCCATCTATAATTTGTTGGAAGGCCACTTGCCGTACTATAATTCAGCGATAAAAAGTTCATTTGTTGTTTTCAATTTAGTTTTTATGTTTGTAGTTACGATAGCATGGTATTAAATTACATTTTCGAATAGAAAAGCAGAAAATCAGAATAAGGAAGGCCCAATTTCTGTTTTTCTTGTACTGTCTTGATGATAATCACCACTCATCCATCTGTGGGAGCGGAAGCATTGGATCTTTGCTAATTGCCAAGATTGTATACTTTCGGCAACTCAGCAATTGTAAATATGCATAATTAAATTACGGCTGTAAACAGAAGTACATACGTATTGGTCGCGATTGTTATTCAAGTTTGCAGTAATCATTATATCCGTAATATATTTAACAAAATGTTATATTAATCATTAAGATGTTACACATACTACGCATTCCAAAATGTTATTCAGCTTTAAAACGTACATAGTCCTCGTTATATTTATGTTTCAGATCAGTCATCATGTTACCATGTAACTTTTTATTCATTGTGAGAGTGCTAAGCAAATATTCAGCCCAAGAGGAAAATATCCAAGTTAAGATAAAGGAAACACTTCTTATATTAGTAGTGTGTAGGAGTATATTATATTTTTTATAAATTTGTTGTATAGAATAAATTAATATTGAACAAATAATGAAGCGTAAATCAATTATAACTTCTTTCCTTTGAATGTGTACTAATCTTTGCTACAAAAGTATCACATCTCGAGTCTTCCGATTTTTTATGTTAACGACTTTTTCAGCTTCTCTCATAACGATTCCCAAATTCCATATCAACTTTGGTATCGGAAAATTGAACATTTTCTACATATTAAATCAAACCGTTTCCTAAGTTTCTATTGTGGAAAACACAAACACGATTATGATTGGTGAGACAAACAAATTCTGATTTAAGCGCACCTTTCGAGACTTATAGTAATGTAAAAGCCATACGCGCGCATAAAGTACGTCCGTTGTTGTGCGTTTTCTTGTTTATCTTCATGGAACATATTCGCCCCTTCTGTTCTTGTTATCTCCCTCTCTCTCTGGATCCTGTCAACCCCTTGTGGGGCATATGGCATTAACCACGCCTACTTTCCACCTCGTCCTGTTCGCCGCCATCGCCTTCAACTGTCTCCACGATTTGCCCAATGACTTACCCTCAATCTTGTTATACCCTTCACGAATGTGATAGGGTATATTAACTTTGTCATGTAATTTGAAACGCACAGAAGGAAGCATCTTCGATCATATAAACTATTATATTCTTGGTCAGTATGACAACATGACTCAACTCAAAGGGAAAGGCCGTGGTATTATTTTTACACCCCACACCATAGGGGGAAGGTTTACCTCAACCAAATCATCGCACCGCCATCACTGGCGGCTTGACGTTGGTTAGCAATGGTCAGTGACCACTGCCGTTCCAGGGGGCGCCCACGCGGTGGACTATGGAAGAGGAGTTTTTGACGCGCTATGCCCCGCTAGGGGTTAAGGCAAAGTAGTAGTACTAACGATATTGCCTCCAAACAAAATGTCATTCCAAAATGACCAGCGAGATGAGAAATCCAAATCGCATCAATTCATTACCCAACTATTAGCTAGCTAGCTTTTAAAGCATACTATGCTTTAAAAATAACTTAGCGTTTGGCTAGCTTGTCGAAGGTCTTTACGTGATTCTTTCATTTTAATCTATTCTGTATTTGCCACTGTGAACAGTACAACTTATTCCTATTCAACTGTTCTTATGAAAGGCATATGAAATAGTGGGCCGATTTCAGCCAAATATAGAAATGTGGTTTGGCGGTAAATTTAATCGATTAATGTCCGAGATAATGACAGTGTTCTTTTCAACTGGACAACGGTGCATTCCCATACAAAACAACTGACCGGTGTATGATCAGGTTTTGGATCACATCTGGATCAGAGTTGAAAGTTAATTGTTTGAACGTCAACTTCTTTTTCTGGGATTCGCCCATATACAATACTTTTCTATAGTGAACCCGCAATTGGCTTAAGTCTGCTCTTCACTGATCCAGGCCGTTCGATTCATACTGGTTCTTTGTACGATTGCCTCGAACATGGCTATAGTGAGTAAAAGTTGGTCAAGCCCAATTTTTGACGGTTGTTTGTTAATTTTCGATTTCGCGGTCAGAGTTGAGTTGGAACAAATTGATATGTTTATAAATGAAATAATAAGCTATTGATTAATATGACTCTCATCAATTGCGAAAGAATTTCGCAATAAAACTGAATCAAGACTCCAGGATTACGATACTAAATTAAAAGTTCGATTAATTAGAGCACTAATACAAAAAGAATTCAATGACTTTGCTAATCGTCTAGAAATTGAAAGGCTACTTGAAACTAATTTTGACGAAAACATGTTGTAAACAATCAGTATAGATGCACTATTATTAGTTTGCCTTAATCCGTTGTAGGACATATGCGTCGTTAGCATAAACTAGTTTCGTACGATGCATGTTGCGAGCATGCATCTTGTGGCACATATAGCGCGTCAGTAAGTCATGCAAGTTCCTCGCATACACATCCTGTCCATTTAGTCGCCTTCCACGACAAGTCTGAGAAAGAATTACGAGAGAAATGTGAATAATTTGAAAGTGTTGTCAGCAACAAAGTTAAAATAGTTTATAATATTTAACTATGTATGCACTGTTTTCTAAGGAACAAACTGGCCATTATTGCCAGTTTAACTCGGTCCTAGGAAAATGAGTGAATCAACGAGAGTCATCTGCTCTCAATTTACTTGATTGGTAACTGAGCTAATATCAATGAAAATAAGCGACGAGCCTCTAAATGTTGTCAATTATATGTATTGATTTAGCATTCGCTATTACGAGCATAAACAGATCATGTACACAAAATATTTGAGGCAGGTTCAATAATTGTGCAAAGTGGATCATATGATAAGTGGGTCATTCTATTGAAGACTTTCTTCTCTCTATACAGGCTGTTCGCACTATACGAGTATACGGCCCGCACCTTTAGATGCTACAAATTACGACCTCATAATCGGCATCGACCCAGGCGTAAGAAATTACATCGGCGCATGCTCTTTTCGAAGAGGTGTGACTGAAAATGATGGCCGGCAGGAAATGTGGCTGATTCCCGGAGCAACATTCAAGCAGGGAATGTGCGGGGAACGTACTCGGCGGAGGAAAGGAAAGAAGTATATTGGCAAGCTTGAACATCAACTCTTCGAAAAGCGAAAGCGGCAAGAGCCTGCATCGCCAAAGTGTGGCTTCGATTATCGCAAGTTTGGCAAGGAGCAACAGAGACTTTTATTGAAATGCCAGAAACAGTACGGACGACGTTGTATGGCTCGGCTGAAATGGGATCAATTCATCCGGAGCAGGCGCGCGGTCGATGTTCTAGTTGCACAAATGCTGCACCGAGGTCCAAAGGGGAGGATTTTGATATGTTTGGGCGACACCTGCTTAGAGTAAGGATTCTCGTACGGACATAACAAAATACCTGCGTTGCAACAACTGGAAGCGGCATTCAAGCGCCACCCCTTCAAACCCAAAGTCGTCAAAGCAGACGAATACATGACGACAAAAACATGTAGTAAGTGCCTGACATATCCCATGGAAGAGCCGAAAGCAAACACTATCCACACACGACGCGGCAATCGAATCAGCCTTCATCGCTATTCTATATGCCGGAACACTAACTGTCGCAATCTCGTGTGGCACAGAGACATTAATGCCGCTCGAAATATAGTTTTCGCGAGCTTAGGCATTCGGAACTATAGACGAAAGGACGAACATCAGGGCCAACATGGGCAGCCGAATACAGCGGAGGTCGCCCGGTTGATGACTTTCTTGCAATCGATGAATATTGCAAATAGCAAAGTGCAGAGCATCGATGCACTAAAGTCACTACACGAGCGACTCGCTTCTCGTAGACTTTGGCGCACCTGATAAGGTGAAGATTTGATTTTATATTTTACAAAGGCAATAACCGAATTTCTCCCTAATTATACACAGCATCTCGTTTGCCAGTCCTTCAGTTCTCGACCGCACACAAGTTGATAACTTCCTTGCCAACAACAACACCGAATATTGGACAAGCCGGACGGCAACATGGTAGTGGTAAGTGTACGATATGCCAGATTCTGGTGACCCTTCAACAAGACTATGTAGTTCAGAGGACTTATTCAAGTTTTTTTTTTGTTTTGCAGCCGATGTCGCCAGCTCGGACGGCGTTTCTAGTGTGCCCACACTGATAGGAACTCGTTCGGCGAACGCCACCAATGCGTCATCCGTGTTTGCTGCAACAAACGCCCAGCGTAGATCCGATCGCTCGGCGGCGCCTTGTTCTGGACGATATTTCATCCAGTGCGCGTAATGCCCTATTTATGATGGGGTGTTAGTCGATTAATATGAGATCTAGTAAATATATCTCTAGAAGGAGAGAACAGAGTTTTGGACGGGTCGTCCCTATGCCAGCTATATTACGTAGTGGTCTGACTCAGTTGATTCCGACATATGTATCATATATACAGCGCGCAATAGAAAGAAGGCATGTACAAAATCCCAGGTCGATAGCTTAAAAGCTGAGAAAGCAGTGTGCATAGAACCAGGCAGACAGACCGACAGACAGACGAACGAAGCTTTAAAGTCGCCACACATGATTGCTCACAACCACGACCGAACTTCCATCGAACCATCAATTTCATAGAACGGTGGAAATTATGAGAACTTTTTTTCCCGCACGTTCTATGAAATTGATGGTTCGATGGAAGTTCGGTCGTGGTTCTGCGCGATCACGTGTGCCGACCTCAATCGATTCATCTCGTCATACTGACCAAGAATATATAAACTTTATATGGGCGGAGATGCTTCCTTCTGTGCGGTGCAGACTTCATGATAAAGTTACCCTACTTCGTGAAGGATGCGAAAATATATGTATTTGTATATATTTCGTACACGTTTCCATAATATTGCAAATCTCTAGTTGAACCATGGAGAAAGCCGACTTCAATAAAAAACACATCATGATATACATTTTAGTTATAACATTGATCAATTCAAATAGGAAAACAAAATCACTAAATGTACATACGCGGATTATTCTAAATTAGCCTGGTGGCCACTTTAGCTGACGTCCTCCCAAAACATGCAAATGCAAATGGTATACACTCTGACAACCCTCCGGCCCATTATTAACGACCATTCGGAATCCTTTGGGCGCCCTTTCCTTTCCAAGACGCCCGGCTACAATTATCAAATGGCTTAGGAGCTCACTGTCATTGACTTCAGCCATCTCTAACATGGGGATTCGCGATTTTGGAATTATTAGGAAGTGAACTGGAGCCTGTGGAGAGACGTCGTTGAAGGCCAGGCATTTCTCGTCCTCATAGATGATATCGGCAGGCAATTCCTTGGAAATGATTTTGTCAAAGATTGTGGGATCACCGCGCGACCGAGGTTTTCCTTCAGCGGCAGCCCGTTGGGCCTTCGATTCTTCGTTATACTTTACGGTAGTTAACGAAATTGCACGTGACAGCGTTCGGGTGAGATTCCTTACTGTATTGCGTATTATCAGCGACATTTCCTAGTATAGTATATCGTCTGGGCCGAAATCTTCAGCTGAAGCAAACAAATTTCAAATTTACTGTCAGGCTGTCAGCCGACTGATAACAGCAACAGCTGTGCGGTTTGTATATAAGATAAAAATCAAAATATAACCCCCTCATGGAGCGATTTATTTTAACGGGCGATAACTCTACGAAGGTGATACCAATAACCGCTTTCATTAAGTATTACGATACCTTATACATTTTACTTTAAACAGACACATGATAGATTTTTCACCTACTATAATTTTTGCGAAATTTCCAGCTTTTCTCACAAAATGATGTCCTATTTCGTCAACAGCGGTACGCCACTGACCACTCTTCTTGGCATAAACCGAAATTCCACCAGTTGTCAATTCTGTCATAATTGTTTTCTGTTTTGACATCTCAATCGCGACACAAATGTGATAGAAAGTGAATTTGGCCTTTTGATTTTGCAATGGAATCGGTGCTCGAAGCCTATCGTGCTTGTGTCGATAGTTTGCAAAAGTTGGCGAACGAAGACGAAAGCGAGGATGTGATTGACAATGCACTGGATCAGGCGACAAATTGCTTGAAGGTGATTCGCAATTCGTGCGCACAAGGTCCCGAAGTGCAGCAAGGTAAGGGAAGAAAAACACGCGTAAATGATTGAATTGTGATGTGACCAATTTGTGTAGGGGATGTAGTCATTTAAAGACATGTTTGATGTGTTACGTGGGTGATTTTGTCCACAGTCATAATAAGCTGGAGTTTGTGGCTAGCTCCATTTCCGCTCTTCAGCTTCCATAAAATGTGCTCATATTGTGTCCTCGGGAGCTCTCTGATTATATACAATACGGTCTAGACATCGCACCTTCCAGTTTCTGAATCTGAGCATTTTTCAACAGTTTTGGTCCACAGAGTGAGGTGGACGTAAGAATAAGCCACAGCCTTTCCCGGTTTTACAAAATGGACAGGATGTATACGCCAGCAACTTGTATCATCAGAAATCTTTTATATGGAAACGAAACGTAAACTATGTTTACGTTTACCCACAAGAGGTAAAGGTCCACAAAGTCCGCTTAACAATACCTCGGTGTGGTTCTACGTACTCAACCCACGTGTTTTTTCGCCATTGTTCACTATTTCAAGTTGTTCGGGTGATTCCCCACAGGACTTTCGTTTCAGAGACGTTTTTCATGTCCCCGGTGCCTAAGTGAGGGATGTATGTCCCGAATGCGTGTCATAAACACAAGCCCTCTTAGGCTATGTAGATCTTTGACGCTTCGCCGTACAATGTATAATACAATTGCTTATTCGAAAACCAAATCTAATGGCTCTTCCCTTTGCTTCTACAGGCATCGCTCAACTACCGGATATAACCCGCTTATTCAACCACATACTGTTCGAAGATGATATCAAACGTTGTTCATACCTGCCCTCTTTTCCGCAATTGCAACGAATGTGTTGGCAAACAATGGCCAATCTTTGCGTACAAAACACTACAACACAATCGATAATCTGGTCACAATTTGGACACAAACTAATCGAAGCGATACGACATCATTCTAGCTATAAAAATATTCAAATTATGATAATCTTCAACATTTTCCAATCGGGCAACATACAATCATACGATAAAACAATTTTCCAAATACTTATAACCAATGTAGCCGAGAATCCTAGTGAAATTTGTGAATTTCTCGAAATCTTTCTCGAGTATTTCCTAACGTCGTATCATCGCGTTGTCTTTCTCTACGGTACGCTGACCGATCAAGATCGCATTATGGTTTTACACTACATAACAGAGTATGTGCGCAGTAGTACACCAGCAAGACAGGTTAACTCGAGCCTTTTGACCTACATTTCAAAGGAATTCAAAAAGAAATCGGACTGGATACTGCGGACGAATAGTGGCTCGGAAATCGATCGGCTTCGTCCTCAAGAAGTAGTTGCGCTCCTGGATGTTATTGCACTGGCTTCGGGAATGGAGGTGTACACCGACATCTATCGCAATGATCATTCTCTCTTTTTGAATGTCGGTGGATTGTTGCAACAATTAGCAGCCATTGGTGAAAGCTCGCAAAATATTTTCACACCTATGAAAAAGTTAGAGCACGTCGCACCCAATTCAGACATTAGCACGGATTTTGAAAAGGATATTTCGTTCAAATTGAAAACAACTTTGGTCCGCACCATAGCGAATCTGTCGTATAAGAATCCGAAAAATCAAGAATATGCCAGAGATACGGGAATCATGATGACCATATTGAATTGTACGACGGCTGATGGTCGAAATCCCTGTAAGTGAAATATAATTGGACTTTCTTGGCTTGATTCTAATTCGCTTTGAATTTTGAATTTCAGTAATGAAGGAATGGAGTATTCTTGCTATCAGGAATTTATGCGAAAGATGTCCAGAAAATCAAGAAATGATTGCCAATTTAACAAAAGTTGGCGATGCTGAAAACGAAGTGCTGAAAGAACTAAACCTTGAACTTGGCTCGCTAAGAATACAATAGGAAGAACATATAGTCTGTATATGTAATGTATATTTTTGTTTATATATTTTATATTTGGAAGTTTTCCATAAATGATTAAAAAAACTTAAATTTATGTGCTCCTGCCAGGATTAATGAATTATACTTAATAATTATAGAAACCCGTGAAATTCATTGTGTACCTTTATTTTTCTTCTTATTGTGTTATGATGGTGGTTGGGAAAGTAAACTCACTTTAGGAGTTTTTTTAGGAAACTGGATTTCTTTTTGAAAATAAAGGTACCAGACGTAAACTTTTCGGGTTTAAAGGAAAGTGGTATAATTTTTTTTTAAGATTGTGGTTACGGGAGATTTTTCTTCTTCGTATGTAGACAATTGGGGAAAAAACACTAGATAACTTCATCCGACTTTAGTTTGAGGAACGTGTAAAGAAATCTCATCCAGATTGGCGAGAAAAAGGCTTTTTACGCCTGGGTTACGTGCATTGAAATAGTGCATAAGCCAGACCTTGCGTTAAGAGTCCGGCAAAAACGTTTGTAATGGGCTCAGGAGCATGTCACTTGGACAGCGCCGTCTAGATATACAAGCCTGCGCTCAGCTGGTTTTGACGGCTAAATTACGCAATTATTTCCTGTGATGACGCCATCGTATCCACAATCCAGTGGTCGGCGACTGATGGCGGCGAGTCCCCCGTATTTGTGCGTTCCGTGTTTAGCTTTCGTTTTCCGCGTTTAGTGTTTATTTGTTATTAAAATGTCATCTAGTGATCCGAGAAAACAAACACGTGCGCGATGAAAGTGTGTCGTGCGATCAAAAGATGTATTTTGTCAAGTGTGAACTGTTCCACGATGCTCTGCGACTGATCCCCGGGGCTGCGGATTCGACCAAATTGCTGCAAGTGTCCAGAAAGTGTGTTTTTAGAGTACTAAAATGCCGTTTGGCGCCATTCCAATTGTAAACATATGCCGTGCATGGGACATCGTCGTGTGCAGTCACTGCCTTGGCGAAGGAAATAATGACGTACACGATCAGCTGAGCGCAGGCCTGTCTCGAGTGCGACCTCAGCAAGTTTTTAACGCCTGTATTTGACTTTCGGCATTAGTTCCAGTATGGACCATTTGGAATGCAGTATTAAAGGGGAAAATTTCCAGTTACGGCGAAGTAGGGATTACAACATAACGACATATCTTGGCTTGTGTCGTCATTCAAGTGTCCGGGAGTTCGAAGTTGCTCGGTTTTTGTGAGCTGCAGCTTAAAGTGCGGAAATGGATTACATGCAAAAACAAGTGCAAATTCGCGACACATACTTAAAGTCATGCTTAGAAATTGAGGTAAGTGTATTTGGGCTATAACATATGTACAGATTTCAAAAATATTATAGGTGCGTTTTGTTGTGAATCTATCCAGTTAGGATAACGGTACATTCCACGTTCAGTTTGTAACGCGTACTCGTCACCCTAACCTCCTGCACTGGATAAAAAAAAACACCTTAGGTAGAATTTGTAAAATGGCACCAGATTTTGATTGAAAGTGGAATTTCCAGGAAAGGTACCTAGTAGGAAATTTGAAACTTGAACTCAGCCCTCATGGTGTCAATTTCAGTATCATGTATCATGCATCTCCAACATTTGGTTCAGTTTGAAGAATAAGTTTGCATAGAAACCGCAGTCGGGCACTTCAATAGTCTAAAATTTCAACAAACTAAATCGCTTTTCTATGTTTTATTTTATCTTAGTTGGAGAAATCGCGTGATTTGAAAACTGAAATTAAAAATGTAAAAGACGAAGTTGAAGAAACGAAAAAAAGGAACATTAATTTACTCGAAAACAGAAATAAGAAAAGATTAGAAGGTAATCTAATTAATTTGTATTTCCATAATACATAATTATGTATGCATATCATCATAACAAAAAAAAATGTTTTAAGAATGTTATTGGGGAGAAACGAAATTTAGTCATGTGTCCACTGCAGTGGACGAAACAATAAAACAAATGGAAGAACATCTCACATTTGTGAAAGCACAAAAAGCTGATTATCACCAACAATTAGAAACAATTACAAATGGTTACAAAAAAGGTGCTGCCGTTATAGAGGAGGGCGGAAAAATTCTGGTATTTTTCTTTTTTCTAGACTCGCATTGCTTGCGTATAAATTGTAAAATATTTTTTATTTATATATATCAGAACGTTGAAAGTATCCAAAGTAACATTCATGAAATCGAGTCGAACATCCAATTAAAAAAAGGCGAAATAACTGAACGGCAATCGAATTTGGAACGTGCACGGGCTGAGTGGGCTGCACCGATCAAGGAAATGAATGATTTATATGATTTGCTTTGTCAACTAGAGGGCGAACAAAAGTATGTTAAAGATGCCTAGTAAACACTTTTTATACAACTTACCATAAAAACCCTTTAATTTAGTAAGCAGCTCACCGATGACTCTCAACCGACTGTGAACTCGCGTGAAGATGACAGCGTTTCCTCGACTTCGAAGAAAACTGATGCCGGCACAGATGAACTGTCGGCCATTATCGAAATGTTACGTAGTCAGAAAAAAGAAATTGAAATGTCTGGGATGTATCCCTGATTTTCATTTAAATGAGTAGCTATACACACGAACGTTCTATTCCTTGAAATGTTTAAATATTGTACTGAGATCATGAAGAATAATAAACAACAATTTGACTTTTATTTAACTCGAGCTTTTATTATTTCTGACCTATCCAAGAATTGTTCTCATTCCTTTAATGTGTTCTTTATCCTTAGAATTCCCGTCGGATTTTCTCTAAGGGCCCAAGAAATGTTTAGTCATTTGGGTGGGCTCAGAAGTTATCCAAAATCATACACTGCTCGCGAGCGGTTCCGCAACCGCTCGGTTATTCACTCTGTGCCTGCTGAACGCTACAATCGTTGTCACACAACTTTATATATAAGCGAAGGAGGAAGAAGAGCGTGAGCGGTGAGCAGAAATATTTCTTGCTCGGTGATCATTTGATCATGATCACTTGAGCATAAGTTGCTCGGTAACTTCTGAGCCCATCCACCTATTATGTTACATCACCCATTTCTCTTAGTGTGGCGCGCCTGTTTTAAGCGGGAGTTACGTTAGCCACAATTTTGCAGTGGTTGAAATAGTCAAATTTCGATTTTTCGTTCTATTTTGCCCGTTGGTAAATTATATGACGCGCTCGTTAGCCGTGATGTCTCGGCCGCCATTCTACGATGCTGCATCTAGAGAGCACAAGTTCAATTCCCGGCACGTTAATAAAAACTATATGTGGATTTTATTAGAACTCACACAGTGTTCCCAGAGATGCAGTGAAAGACAGTTCGGATCTCAGATGCATGCCAGCAACTGCACTATCCAAAATTCATACGTATGTATATGATATCGTGCCAACAATGCAAAGCTATGCAAGAGATATTAACGCGAGTAAGGTTAAGCAACCTACGTTACGCCTGTGCGCAAGGGATTCAATGCGAGAGATAATATAATGATCTGCAATAATTTTAAAAGCATACTGTTGAACTTTATCCAACATGGACAGTACTATTTTAATTTATCTTGTGCAAAAAAAACGAAAACCTAATAGTTATATGACGAACAGCGAGGTCAGACAGCCAGTAGCACTCATTCATTTTGCAAACTGCTTGGTTGTAACCTAATTGACTATCCTTTACAAAATTTGAAGACGAATGGACGAATGGAATGATTTTCACAAACGCTAAATAGGAGTCAGCCTCGATCTTTACTATTGCAATAATGCACTCGGTTCTTAAGACCGCTACATACGATCGCGCACAGCCACGACCGAACTTCCATAGAACATGCTGAACAAAAAATTCTCGTTTTCACCGTTCTATGAAATTGATGGTTCGATGGAGGTTATCGTGTGTGGCGGGATTAAAACTGATTCGCGAGACTGATCTCGATCCCGTGAGTAGCGGAGATGTAAAATGTTTTTGGGATCGCGGCCATCCTGACTACGAAAAACACGCCAGTTTCAACGGAATTAAATTTGAGAAACAAACATTTCTGTTTCGTGAATATCAGAATTCCCTCAATTGCATTTAGAGGATTTTTAATATTCCTTAATTGCGGTATTTCCGGTTTAGGTGGTAAGAACCTAGACCTCCGCGGGGTGATTTGTAGTTCCTAAAACGGCAATTTCTTGAGTTTTGTAGAAATTCTCTCTAATCGAACAGAGAGAATTCTCCTAATATTTGCGAAACAGGAATGTTCCAGATTTGAAGAATGAGCACATATCTGTAGCACAAAACATACTCTTGGTCATAGGACGGCAACAATCACCCTAGTTAAAAAACCACAACCCCAAAACATAAACGCATTATTTTTTTTTAATTTTCTTTTATTAAAAATTTTCCTTGGTTAATCCAAGATTCAAATGCTTAACACTTTACAAAAATAAAACAGCATTTCTTTTTGATACAAAATTTCCCAATTTTGTGTCGTAAACGAAAATCAAACGTCCAGTAAAATACAATGATAATATTGGATTTGCATGAACTCAAGAAAACAGAGAAAGTAGTGGAAAAAAATAACGCAACGTGTAAAAATTTTCGTAAATCCGCATTTTTTTTTTGCTAAATAGACTGTAATAAACCATTCCATCCATTTACGTGCTGGACGCGATTCGAATAACTTGTTTTCGCCGCAAAGCAAAAGCAAGTTATTCGACTTTTTTTCGCCGCAGGTCGAATTGATCCGGACAAAGTCCGAGACCACACCCTGCGTTTGGCTTGGAACGCCGTGACTTTTGGCTGTCAATCATGGCCTATTGTCTGTAGCAGGCAAAACTATTGAGTAGGCTCATAGCACGTAAACCCCCTTTTATCGAAAAGACCGCAGTAGGAATGGAAGCAGGAGCAATCCGGACTACTAACAAACCTGTCAGATTGTTTCGTCCAGAAAAGTAATAGTTCTAATACTATATGCTCGACGTAGAGTTGAAAAAAAAACTGACACCTCTTACTGGACTCTTACTATTTAGTAAAGGCCGCCATAGACGATCCGGAATTCCTTTCCGGGAAAACTGACGAGGCCTGGCCTTGAGGAATCTGGGGTCGTGTATGTCGAAATTTGGCCGGTTCAGGAGGCCAGATGCACAATTCAAAGTCGATCCGAAAAACTGACCAAATTGATTTTTCAGAGTTTATTTCAATGTATGTAAATGGGTGAGCGTCTGCCTTCCATCAACATTAAGAAAATCCAGATTCATTTATTGTTGAATCTTGTATCTGAAATTACGCAGGTCCACACATCTGAGTACGTTTGTCAACTGAGTTTTATTTTATTGTGCATCCGGCCTCCTTGAGGACAAATTTCAATGTACACGATCCGGAATTTCTCAAGACCAGGCCTGATCAGTTTTTCCGGAGAGGAATTCCGGATCGTCTATCTATCGTGAAGAAACCTGTAGCTGTCCTCGAGATCGTTCTAAATTCTAATTACTCTAAACGTTTGAACATACATGTATTTTGGAAGCGACTCTCTCCTACAGTGCAAAGCCACGTTAAGGCCATTATAAGGCTAAAATATAAACGACCCTATCAAATGATCACTTCAGCCAGTGAATAAAATTGAATAATTAGAGTACAGTTCACGAACGGATTTTTAACGTCGATAAATTGGAATTTTTGGGCTTGGGGTTTATCTGAAATACGTGCCTTAAAAAAGGGGCGACCGTTAGGTAGGTGATCTTTAAGCCGAAAGATACTTTGCAATCGTTCGTATAGTTACAGTACGAACTTTTGCCGCTATCCAGAAAATTATATGATATAAGCTTGTTTTTGTTTATGGTAAAAGCATACGAGGGCTGTCTTTTGCATACAGGAACATCGAGGTTGCCACGAATCAAATGTCACTACCAAACATTAACCTGCATTCTTAGTTAACCTAAATCCAAAGTGTTAGTGCGATACGTATAGTGTTACAGCTACAGCGAATTATCGAAGTCGTCGAGTTATCCGAATAATGGAATTGAACCGAGAACATTTTCGCACAATAATTTTTTACAACTAGCAATTAGCAAAAAAAAAAATGCCTCGCCGAGTTGGTATCGTTTTCGGCAATGAAGCACCACATCAGTCAACTATTTCTCGTTGGTATGCAAAATTCAACCGTAGACGGGTGAGTCTTAGCGACGATCCAAGGGCAGGTGCACCAAAAACGGCAGTCACCCAAGAAAACGTCGATGCTGTGCGCAAGCTCATCACGGAAGATCGATTTGTGACATCGCGAGATTGAGGCATCATTGGAGAATATTGTATGTAAAAAAAAAAGTTTCCCGTTGGATACCGC
This sequence comes from Chloromyia formosa, assembly GCA_964017055.1. Lineage (NCBI taxonomy): Eukaryota > Metazoa > Arthropoda > Insecta > Diptera > Stratiomyidae > Chloromyia > Chloromyia formosa. Next base: position 10,730,159 of record OZ024818.1, on the reverse strand, counting down.
ATCCACTGACCGAAGAACGGAAAGCAGCTCGGGTCAATTGGTGTCAAAAAACTCTAGACCGCTTCAACACAGGAAACAACGTGTACAGCACCGTCAGTGGTGATGAATCGTGGATTTGCTCTTATGAACCCGAAAATAAACGCCAGTCGTCCGTTTGGGTGTTCCAAAGCGAAGAAAAGCCGACAAAAGTCATCCGTTCTCAAAATGTCTCCAAAAAGATGATGGTCGCGACATTTGTCTCAAAAGAACAGTTACTGCCGATTGGTATACAACCATTTGTTTGCCAGAAGTCATCGCTGAGCTTTGAAAAACCAACCCCGAACGATGAATCATTCTCCACAGACAATGCAAGTTCGCACACAGCTCGCAAGACAATTGAGTTTTTAAAGCAACAAAACGTCGAATTGTTAGACCATCCTCCGTACAGTCCCGACCTAAGCCCCAACGATTTCTTTACATTTCAGAAAATTAAGAACAAACTGTGTGCAACTGGAACTTTGACTTCCAGTCGTCAGAAGTAGTTGACACAATCATCAAAACGCACTTTTGACTGTACCAACAACGAGTGGAATAACTGCTTCCAGAGTTGGCGCGAACGCGTGCATTAATCTTCGTGGGAAATACTTCGAAAAACAAAAACTATATATTGTATTCAGCCATATATACAAAACATAAAAGACAACCCTCGTACATGTTTTTACGTGTGAACATTTTTTCTGAAATTGCACATGTAACGAAACATTCAAATGATCCGCGTCTCCAGTTCGAGTCTACCTATTTTGCTTTAAGAATACAGAAGATCGAGTTTAGTCAGTCGTACACAATCTACTCTTATCAAACTCTTTCTTTTTGTAAATTGGTAGACATGATTTTCGGATGAGAATTGTGTCCTTCAGTAAAACTCCCCTCGAGTTGAGGCGCATGAGGTGCAAGAAAACAATTCCAGCCCGTGTTCGAAAGGAGCTTAAAAATGTCTTAGGAAAATATATATTATAGAATGACTTGATTAATATTGTGTTGTATTGGTAGCATATTTTTAACGCAAAATGCTCGTGTTTTAAATATGCTACCTTATGCCGGCACCACATTATGCGGGATTCGCCGAATCACGAGCAAAAGTTCGCCAATTGGCGAGCATCTTATGCCTAACCACACTACTTGCAACTCGGCGAATCCCATGAAAATGATCGTACAAGATGCTCGCCAATTGGCGAACTTTTGCTCGTGATTCGGCGAATCCCGCATAATGTCGTGCCGGCATTACATGTAAATATAAAATATAATAGGAGGTGCATTAGATTTCCCACGGGAAATATGCCTCGATTTATTATTCGTACCGGAATTAGCTCCGAATAAGATGATCGTGTACCGAAATTTTCTCGGGAAAAGATATTCGCACTAGTTACGGGCATGTACGGAGTAGGGAAATACAAACTTATGTTTTTCCGCTTTAAGAATCTATTAACTAGAGATGTAATCGTTGTGCTTTTCATAAACCACTTCTAAAATGTCGAGATTAAACGAAGATAAATTAGGAACAATTTACTACGCTCAGGAAACTCAATAGGAGCTTTACGGCTTACAACCCCTTGTTAACATTACGTTGCATTGTAACATAGATGCGTGTGATGCATGTCATACTATGTTAGAGGGTGTCGTATGTCTTTTGAATTCGGATTTTGATCTTAATGCCTATTGTTTTTTTTTCTTTATTTTTCTTTAAACTGAATAATTTTTATTTACATAAGATTAAAAATATAAAGAAATCTTTGTGATTAAATGGTTTTCAAAAACACGATCTTTCGTAACATTGAACGTAAAAAAGAAAGAGCTGTGTGTGTATTAGACTGTAGGCAATTTATAGAAGTATACGAGTATAGTAGAAAAGTGCATGGGATTTAACGAAAATTTTGCGTCATTTAATTTTTCCCTTTATTTAATATAAACAGATTTCTTAATATTTATTCTTAGATATTCAAAGGAATCTCCATCTAAAACGACAATAAAAACAAAAAACCTTTATATCCAAATAATTTTTTTTTGTTTTTTAGTTTCTCAAAACGTTCTGTTTGTACCAAATTGATTTTTTTCGCGACTTTTTCCTAAGAATTCCGTTTTTTTTGTCTTCCACAATTGTCTGTATATCTGTACATCATACGTGTGTGTCTGTGCAATTATGAATACTTGAATGCATCGTTTTTTTATAATTAACATACATATATATTTAAGCAGACTTATATAACTTATATTTTTATAAACAAATACAGTAAAAAAGAATCATTCATATATAATGCTTATCTGCTGTTGAGAGCGTTTAAATTGATGGGGAAATGTTATATTTTAAAATAAATCAAGAAAAAACGTACATATATTCCGAATAAAACGGGGCAATTCGATTGGATGGCGCTAGAGGTTGTTTTTTCTTCTTCTATTTGATGATTTATAAAAGATATATTCTTGATTAATTATAAAATTGCAAATATCATGCCTTTTCATTCCTATACGTAATAGAAATCGACCAATACATTTCTGCTATATATATAAATATCTTGTATCTATAAAATTTTCGTTGACACAGAACCAAAAGTTGGGAGACTGACTGATAGGTAACATAACGAATGAAAAAAATATCAAATGAAATTAAGTGTATCTGGGGTTTTTTCTTTTATTACTCTTTGTTTTTTTTTTATTCTTCTGATCTTCCGCTGTTGTTTTATGATTTGCATTATAGTTATATCATTTTTTTTTGTTTTGATCTTTATTTTTTTTCTTTTTGGATTTTCACTTAAACTCGATCAAATTGATATATGTTTAGCCTTCGTGCTTTCTTTTCTTTCCGCGCGCTTGTGAATCATCTAAGATAAGAAAAAACATATACATTTCAATTTATTATATAGTGAATGATTATGGTGGATGACAAGTTTAAAATAATTTACTTCGACTTACCTGGCACTTCGGCTTCTGTTTGATTTGCATCCTTCGGAGCTGCTTCGTCACCTTCTTCAGCTTCCGAATCCGTATCGGGGTCATCATCTTCCTCTTCTGCCTCATTCTCATCGCAATAATCAGAATTGTCCTCTTCTAAATCATCATTGTACACCTGGACATAGAGATTTCAAAAAGAAGTCACGTTATTTTCCATTATCAGTTATAGAACATTTTAAACGTACCTCCGCTAGCGATAGATCTCCATTGTCTTCTTCGTCGCTATCGTCATCCTCATCATCGTCATCTTCATCGACTTCATCGTCCTCGTCACCCTCCTCCGAGACTGAAAAAATGGAAAAATAAATTTCAATTATTTCTCTACCCATAAGCAATTGTTATGCTTACAAACAACATAATTGACCAAACTCATAATGAGCATAAGTCCAAACACCATAAGAGGAATACTGACAGGCCGCTGCTGTTCTACTTGTTCTGAATCAGAATTTTCTATAAGCGTATCAATCGGTTCCTTTTTATCGAAAAGGACGGTCGAATTTACTAGAGCCTGACTACTACTACCACTAGCATCATTGGTTATTGCACTATTTATCACAGCATTCGTAGGACTAGACTTATTTCCATCCGAGTCAGCGTTTGCATTGGCTTCTTGCAATTTGAGCTTTTCCAGCAGCTCATCCAAGTCATCGGGTTCATTAGATTCAGGTACATTTCTAGCACTACCTCTTCTCTTTTCATTCAATTTTTTTTCGAAATCTTCTAATTCTGCTAAATTGATTTCCAGTCCATTTATGCAGAAAGAATCAACCGCGGCTAAAAACAATGCGGACTATGTAGACTTGAAAACAGTTAATATACATTTATGGATCCTTAACTAGATGGAGAGTGTAGTGAGGCTTTTGTAAATAAATATGAAAATATGCATTGGAAGTTCGTTTTTACTACTTTGCCTCAACTTCTAGTCAGCGCGTCAAGTATTCCTGCGCGCCATCGTACTCTCTTCTGGGCTATCGGACGCAACTTTCCCCCATGTCTTACCCAGAGACTCACTCTTTTGCCACAGAACGGACACCCCCTTGGTCGGCATTGTACGTAAAGCAATGCAGTTAGTCTTGAAGTGTACTTGGACATTGGTATTGAGACCAATGTCCAAGTACACTTCAAGAAAGAAGGGGATAGAAGAATCTTGAAATAATATTGACGATTGACCAACGAATTATAAATCACATGTTGATTAAACAAATTTACTTTATGGGCCAAAATTAACTGAATCGATCATTTGATATCACCTTATTGGTTTAATAAACCCCAAACCTTTTTGTCCCTCAAACTTTTAAGTTTCCTTTCATTTTTATGATTCTTAAATCTAAACAAAAATCGGTTATAATTATAGATCTCTGTACGTACCGCCATCATCATCTTCGGAATCGTGATCACCATCGGACGGCGCTTCAACTTCGTCGGCATCGAAACTAGCAGAAGTAATTGAGAAGATTATTTTATTATTTATTTATTAATAAAATAAAAAGCAAATTCAACTTACCCGTCCAAATATTTCAAAGATGGAATCATTGCGAAAATTTTCTCTCGGTAATTTTCAACGGAAGTCGCTTCATTATTGAACAAATCCAACACTTCGAGATTCTGGAAATTTTCTAGAGGTTTCAATGTCTCCAGATCTTTGATTTTATTTCCTGATAAATTCAGATTTGTTAGTTTTGGACTTGTCGTAAGATAATTTAATCCATTGGATATTCTGTAAAGAAAAAAAAATGATTAGCAATAAATTTTTCGTCATTTTACTCGTGGAAGAAAAATATGTAGTTAGCTACATACCTGTTGTCCGACAATTCCAATTTCTTAAGATTAGGTAATTTCGGAAATCCTTTTAATGTTGTTAAACCAACATTGATTAGGCTGAGACTTTCCAACGCTGTGAACTCGTCGGTTAAGCCAACAATGTTTGTGCTTCGACAATTGTCCAAGTTCAATTCTTGAATCTGTAATTATAGATGAACAAAAATATTATTCATTTTATTAAATTAAAGATTCATTAAAAGTGTGTTCCTGTCTGAAACTTATTGGGAGTATCAACTGCCGCAATACAGTACGTCGAGTATGGGCGTACTCGTATTTTCAAAATTACAATATGAAAAGCTTTGGTGACGGTGAAACAGCTATCAGAATCCCTTTAGCTACTAATCATTATTAACATGTTTCGATGACGCCGACCAGGAAAATCAATTTTTTAAACGTACAAACAAACACAAACAAACTTAATTCGGGCAACAGCCATCGATTCCACCCAACTTATATGGATTCTCGCATGACGCCGCCCTTACCGATCGTATGCGATCAACCCGAGAGGATCGATCATGGAGAGTTTTACTATTTCTATTGTTAAATGTGACTACTGCTATCTCCAAAAACAGTTTGTGGTTATTTTTAGACAAATAAACCTACAGAAGGTGAGTGTTAGTTTTTTTTTATTTTAAATTAGTTTTTTTTTATTTTAAAATGCTTAGGCATCGGAATTAGGGTTTGTTCGTCAGTTTATTTTTACACCCTTCCCGAATTTAAAATGTCCACAATAGAGAGAGAGAGAAAGCAATGCGACAATGCGATTGTGGCAGAATGAAAAACTGACAAATACGCAAGCCAAATACATTAGGTGTGGTTTCTTGTACAGAGCAGAGTAAACCAGGATAAGCGGTAAAAAACGCTATAGAGCAGATTAGAGTAGCGAGAACGAAAACAGGGCATGTCTTTGCTGTATGTCTTAGTTTATTTTAGTAGACATTTGACTAATTTTAAGAGAAAACTTAAATTCTTAGTACAGATACAATCGGACAAATTTCCTTTAGGCAGCAAAATCATTTTGTATGTTAACTATTCCATATAATCATACAAAACCAATATTTTATTGGCAGGATGTGAACTTGATGTGCTTCCCAAACCGTAAACTTAGCGAAAATTTCAACACCTACGCCGCTTGAAACATGACAAAAGCCACGTTTACATCGTGGAACTAAAAGGCGATTTAACTAAATCGTTTTAGTGTTAGCACTTGTTCGTGGTGTATTTATACCGACCATACGGAGAGGTACTAATTATGAAAGATGTCAGTTGTTGGTTTGTGGCTTTGGTTTGGAAAATGTCAAGAGGCAGTAACCTGCTAATAAAAGAGCATTAAAAAAAAAAACTATTTTTTATCTTTAGCTTTCTAGTGGGTTTTATTGGCGCAAACTAGGCGTTACATGCGTTGGTTAGGCCAAAACACACTTTGTTTTTGGAAGATAAACAAAAACAATGGACCAAAACGGCAGAGAACTGTTTTTTTTTCGGGAACATCCCTGTTTCGGAAAAATTAGGAGAATTCGCTCTATTTGATTAGAGAGAACTTTCACAAAACCCCAGAAATTTCCGCTTTAGGACCTACAAGTCCCCCCGAGTGGGTTTTAAGTTCTTACCACCTAAAGCGGAAATGGACTACCTATAGGGGAAATGCCGCAATGAAAGAGTTTTAAGAGTTCTCTCTAAATGCAATAGAGAGAGTTCTCCTAATATTGACGAAACAGGAATGTTCCCAAAGACTTTTTGGGGCAAATTAGCAGCTTAATTAAGTTTTTGTAACATTTCCACTTTAGGTGGTAAGAGCCTAGAACCCATGCGGGGAGATTTGCAGGTCCTAAAGCGGAAATTTCTCGAGTTTTGTGAAAGTTCCCTCTAATCGAATAGAGAGAATTGTCATAATTTTTGCGAAACAGGAATGTTCCAAGTCGAATAGGGTTTTTGATAAATTGATAAGAAATGAACGAATGTGCATCAAAACTATTTTAGTTACGCACCCATATTACTTAAATAAGCCAATAAAGTTCAAATTAGCGCCGTAAAAAAACTGGAACACTATATCGCAAACTGTTCATCTGAGTGTAAGTTGCGCAAAGGACATGTTTGCGCCCTCTGAACGTATAGGCCAGTAAAATTAATTTTTATTAATAATAATTAGGGAAAGATCTGACAATAATTTTAACCCCTTCTATAGATACTGAATACATGGAAACTGAGTTTGCACGGTTGTAGAAGGTGAGATTAACTTTTGGAGGGCGAAAATCCGAGAAATTTGAGACCATTTTTTAGTATTATCCTTAAAACTCCTTAACGGTGCCTCGGATCGAAAAAAAAACTCGCATGAGTAAATCAAAGGCCGTTGAATTCTGCGTTCAATGCACTGCTCAACGTTGAAAGTCGGTTCAGTAGCGTAGTCAAAATTGAGTCCAATATTTTTCAATTCGGGCCATTTAAGAGTAGTTATGAGCAAAAATTCAAAAATGCCTTTTCATCGATTTATGCCTTAAAGCTCTATCTCGGTAAGTATAACAGCTAGAGGTTTTTAGTCTCAAATTGTAGATAAATTACTTTTGTTTAATAAAGTTTTACAAGGTTTTTTCTAGGACCAATTTAGGAGACACAAAAAAGAAATAGGACAAGCCAAACAATTAGGCACATTTTCAACATGGTGGCGGGGTTCGCGGTGGTGGGGGGAAAATAGAAAACTCGAATTTTTAAACAATGTACCAACTCAAACAATATATCAAAAATCGAAACTACCTTAATTAAAGCAACCAGTGTTATAACATTTTGACCGACCCAAAGTAATTTAACCTCTGCAAAATGAACTTTTTTTTAATAAAAATGCAATAACACACAGGCTCTAGTTGCCAGTGCTCCAAAATGTATATTTATTGTAAATAAAAATAATAATGAATCTCCCGAAGCAAGTATCATCCATCCACTCACAACAAATCCGAGTCGGGATAGGTGCGACTTGAGAGCTCATTTTTGCCGCAAAACATTCTCTTCCCAAAATATCCCACTTTCCAAAGAGCGGAACAAAACAAATGCGCGCTTTCGAATTGAAATCTTGGCGCCAAATCGCAAAGAAGCATTTATGCATTCCGCGACGTCATTCTATTTCCTTCGATACCACGCCGGCGCATTGTGTCCCTACGTCTTGGATCAATTAACAAAATGCATCACTACGACTTGACCATTTTTCGATAGTGCGAAGACAACAAGTTCATTGCACACGAAACCGTTCCACGGTGAAATGCAAGTGAAAGGAGAAAACAAAAAAGTGCGCAATAATTCCGTAGCATTCTCAAGAGAAATGTTCGTTAAGTTTGACGTCACGCGGAATGGAACAGCTCTCCGCCGTCGAATCTAATTTTTGACAGAAACATTTCGCCGGACGAGAGTTTCGATAATTTTGCGCCAACGGCCGAGCGGGACAATGGAAAATAGGGAGAACAACAAACAAATGAGGCGAAGACAAAAATACGAGACGAGGCCCGAAGTTGCCGCGTTCCTAACGAACCCAAAATAGTCGTGGCTTGTAATCGGAGCGACCATTACGTCTTATCAACTGGTAAATTGTCTCGTCGATTTCACGAGAAATCCGCCCTTGCAAAATGCCATCGGCGGACGGAAAGCAGACGATTCTTTACCGGTCGACCGACGCTGCGCCAGTCAACTCAGCTGGCCCGTAAAAAGTGCGCTCTTGGTTGTTTTTTTCAAACGTCCACAATCGGTTCGCCGTGAAAATTGCTACAAAATGTCTACCATCGTCTTCGCTTCCAGTCGCCGTGTCGGTCGATTCGATATATCGACGGCGCATGTGGTGGTTGTGTTGTGTTGAAAGCGAAGAATATACTGACAAGTCGCTCGGAATGGATTGATAAGCGGACCGGAACGACGGCCAATGGAATCCAAAATGGATGTCAAAGTGGGAGAAAAATCCACTGTTGCAGTGGTCATTTTGTGGCGTGAAAAATGGCTCCTTAAAGCGCGATCAAACGCCAATATACATGCAATGCGGGGCTAGAGCCATTCGCTGTGTCTAGAAAATGAATTTGTCGATGTTTTTCAGGTAATTATCAGCAAAAGTGGCTAAGACGCCGGCAAAATCAGTTTGTCGGGCGGCAGCAACTGTGAACTTGATGGCCGGGCGAAATTGTTCTTGTTCTACGCCGCGCACAACTAACGACTTTTTATTTACTTTTTCCCCCGCAGTAACGAAACGAGATGCAGTAGTCATAGTGCAAATTAGGTAGATTTTAGTAGAAGGTTCGCTAGTACCCTCGATAGTAGATTTTCCCGCTCGATTGCGGGAGACTGTACTGAGAAAAACTCGAAAATAAAAAATGGCGCGTTGAAAATTCGCACAAGGAAGTGCTCGAAGGACGGCCGTCCTGTACTCGTTTGCTACTTGGCAGCATCCATTTCCTACAAAATCGGCAACGTAATCACCTGTTGTGGTGACAACGACTTGATTTGGGGGTTGAATGTCACTCGAATCAACGAAATTTACGTAATTTCCAGATCAATAACAGACGCGGAACGACGATGCACCCTGCCAGGCGGCGCGCTCATGGCGCAATTTCTGTGCAAATTCGCGCTTATGTCGCCGAGTAAAGACGCAGGTAAATAACTTTCAATCCTCAGAATGGGATAAATTAGTGCGTGTCTGAGCACTAATTGTCTACGGCAAAATTAATTTAAATTAAATTCGATCGCGTCTTTAGAAAACACGTTGCAAGCCACACTTTTCCCACCGTCTGCTGATTTGTTGGTTCGGACGCGAAAGACATTCTCCGGCGTTTTCCTTTGGTTAAAAGGGTTCATAGCCCTATTTGGGCTCCAAGATTCTCTATCAAGAAAAAGTGATTTGTAACAAAAGGTCTAATAACTCACCTGATTTGGGTTACGTCCGCGCTTCTCCAATTGTATCCTTTTCTCCATTTTTCACCGTATTTCACCTTGATGTCTAATCCGCTTGGCAAACACTTCCCTCGACTCGATTTCGTTCGAAATCAACTAAAAATCGCAGTCTAAATCGAAAAACACCGTCACAGAATAACTTTTTGCACTAGGGCCGCTGTTTCTCCTGGCGCAATCAACGACACGCGATTTCTTACTTTGTGTCTCGTGTGCAGGGAATTTCTGACGAATCGGCAATCGGTATCAAAAACCGGTGGCATGCACAAATTTTAAATGAATACGCCCGGCCGGCTAACACTTTTTTCTTGAAACTTGGTCGCGAATAATTTTTCGAATGCACGCAAATTTCTGTTTCGGCGGCGGATTGCTGAACACACTGACGACAACGACGAACGAAACGACGGCGGCTGTGTTCCAATTGACTGGATTCCTTCTTCGCCTTGCTGCGATCTCGATAATCGAATGGCGACGGCGAGCGAACACAGGCGACAATGGCGGCGGCGAAAAGTGAAATTGAAAACACACTGCCACTGAAGTACCTGCTGATTTCCCGTAATTCGATGCGGAAATGTATTTTTTCGAGCAGCACAAGTGCTGGAAAAAAACAGAATGCGTAAAAACCGACGTGAAGTGAGCGAACGAACAAAGCGAGTGAACCGCGGCGCTCTCGACAGAAACAAGCAACAACCAGAAGTGTTTCGAGAACGGCGAATGATGCACGGCGACAATGAGTCGCCCGGTTAGTAGAACGGTTTGGAAAAATGGAACGAGTCCACGTGCCGTGGCGCGACTTTCGTCAAAACTGGAAATTGGTCGATGCGCTGCAATTCGCCGTGGATGCGTTCTTTCTGCGTACAAAATATGCGCTAGGCATTTCAACTCCTTCCGATCCGACCCGGAACAGGGACTGACAGAACGAGAGAGAGCGCAATTTTCTTTTGCGTGCGATTATTGCAATTCAAGTTTATTGAGTGTTGCCAGAGGTAATCAATTTACTTTTTACTAATTTTTTTCATATTATTCTTTTGTAATTTATTGCAGGAAGCGAAAAAACAGTTAAAATCAGATTTTGGCAGTTGTTACAACAATAATGCCATGTGCACGCTGCCCTGCCTACGCCCAAGATGCGGCCGGCCTTATAGGGGGATTCTTGCTCACATCGCGAACGTCGTAAAGTTGTAAACTGCTGTCATTACTATGGGGATGACAGAAGTTTACGACACTGAGCGTGAATCCCCCTAATAATTTATTTTAAAAAGAGTGAATAAGTGCAATCTAAAGATGATAACAAAAGCGCATAACATACGATCGAACCGAACCGTTCGTAACCAGAACCGAACCACGTCGACAGTGAAAATGAACTTTTTTTCCTCACGTTTTATGGAATTGACATGGTTCGGTGGTGGTCATGAAAGGTTCGGCTCGATCGGCCGAGAACTAAAAATCCGGAATTATTAGAATAATCTGAACTCAAATACTTTTGTTAGAAAACACAAGAAGCTCTGAATGGAATTAGTGAGTAGCCTATTTAATTGATTAACATGATATACAGCTGCAGAGAGATACTACATGTTACTACAATATATGCACAATGACCAACATTTTCTAACCAATACTACGTTTACTCGGGACTCGAAATCCCGTTATTTCGACCAGATGACTCCGGAATCCCTCTTCTTTCTTCTGGGATCCACATAATCTAGATAAACATTCTCATGAGAATGCTTTATGGATTGCGTCATCCAAGAGAACAGTTCTTATGACTATTTACATGCACGGCTATTCTCATTCTCATGAGAATATCATGCGAACAAGTTTCATGAGAATATTCTCATTCATTCTCATACGTGTTTACACATTCTCATATTGACGTTCTCATGTGAGAATGTCGCCGCGTTATGATTTTGATGTTTAGTTAATGGGATATGGTCATACGAATCGTTTTCATGGATTGAGGATTTCAATAGGATGTTAAGTGTCCTTTTGCAGTTTTTGTTGCTAGTGTAGGTAGAGTGAACACTGTTGTCGCGTGATTTGGTGCCTTGCGGTCACTAACGGTAATTTCACCGGACATCTGGAAAGTAGGCAACCTTACCTTAATCGTTTACGAGTAGTTTGAGTCCAAATAACGGCTCCAGCTGTGCGAGGACATTTTTGTTAGTAAGGGACGTGTTATCACGTTTTTGGAAGGCTTATAGTCGAATAAATGTCTCCCCATCTGCTGATATTCCTCCTGATCGACGTTGTCCTGGTGTTTCCATGAATCGTCCTGTCTCCTGGTACACATCCTATAAATATCCGGTTGAAAATGTAGTCCAGAAATCGGCAGCTGACTCGAGTATTGCATGGCACTCCTCTGTTAAGTTCACAACCCTACACTAGTCACATTTGGAAGAAAGGTCCTTAAATAGCAAACGTCTGAAAGGTCAGCACACAACACCCTTCAAAAAATTTTTTTTATCCACACTAACAACACTAACACTGGGTTTTAATAAATCAAATTTGCGAATGTATGTATTTATTGAATTTTTGGACTTAGGCGGCACTATACAAGTTCTTCTACCAATATCTTTTATAAAAGGTATTTTCAAAGAACTTTTACAGTGTAATAGCCGCCTTGAGGTCGACATACACGGGAAGCATTTTGGTCTCGAGCATGCATCGAACCACGTCAAATTCTATAGAAAAAAAATTCCCCATTTCCACCGTTCTATGATATTTGATGGTTCGATGGAAGTTCGGTCATGGTTGTGGTCGTTCATGTGTGGCGACCATAAGAAAAGATTTGCGACATGAACATTGCTTGTTTGAAGTACTTTTCTTACAAGCTTGCGCACCTTCGCCTTTAGGCGGCTGATATCATTCATAAAAGTTCTTTTAAAATATCGTGCGTCAAAGATATTTGTAAAAGAACTTTCGTAGTGTAATAGCCGCTTTAAATGCCGGTACTCAGATCGCGTGGGATGAAAAAATTAACAGCAGAAGGCTAGCTTGTTTTTATTCTGTACCTGTACAGGAATACCGGAGCTTGAGTGCTGTCGATATCATTGTCACGTTGTGATATACCTGCAGAGTCATCCAGGCCGGAGAAGAATAAAAATTCGATTTCGTTTAGGTCAAATCGGAGAGGTAATTTGTAGCGGACGTGATCAGTTTTTATTGACCAAGATTAAAAATATTCAATTTTTGATTCTCCCCCGGTCACCCATGCAAATGTGGATGCATGTGCAGCTATGTCATAACGTGACAACACACATGCTCCAGCATAACTGTTCAGGTATAGGTATGTATACTTCCCCGATACACCGGAACTTTGGATTGGGTTGATTTACAGTTCTCTTTAACCACCTAAACCACCACATCACCACACCATTCGTTACCGTTTGCGTACCAATAACCCAACATCACCTGAAAGCTTAGTCACCTCCAGTCTTCACGAATAATTGTCCTTGAAAGATGGACTAGACATCCGAACATAGCAATATGTTAGCCTGTTCCAAATGCTGTATTTGCATGGTTTCTTAAACTGTAGTTCGCGAACCTTATTGGGTTTTTTTGAGGGCATTTTATATTTGGTGATACAGATCGTATTTGGCGTAGATCCCATCGCTCGGCGGCGGTGCCTTGTTCTGGACCATTTTTGATCCAGTGCGCGTAAACACCCGTGATAATGATAAGCCTGGAATGTCTTGTTGGTACGTTCCTCAATCAGTCTAATAGGAGTGAAGCGATGTCGTTCTTGGTACTTGACTTCTAATTAGCAAATATGATGACACCCTGAATATGCTCACCCTGTTAAAAAGTTATTATTGTTAAAAAGTCATACTGCCCCCACCAAACCCCAATATGTGGTTAACATAAGAACTAAGAAATCATAAAAAATCGAAAAATAACTAGATTTCAAATGCCATATTCTAGATAACCGTAATGTTGTGGATACAGTGAGCAAAAACGCTTCTATGACGGTAAATAAGGTCAGAGCGACATTTAGACTCTACATTTACAGGATAACTTATCTCCTTTGTGAAAAAATCTCTGCGTCTTGAAAGATAAACTGCCAGACTCAATGAAAAAAACCATCATGCATTGTTGAAAGAGATGAACAGATAAAAAAAAAAAATGTAGTCGCGAAAAAGTTTTGGTGGTCCATTGGGGTCGAATTGGGAAAAGTTTAAAAAGCCCTTGTGTCATTGTTAATCGTCATCATCCCCGTCATCCCGTGTCGTCAACGGGAGATCTAGAAATATGACTAAAGTTATTATCAAACATACCATTCATTTTATTTAAAGAAATCTAATTCAAGTTTTGCTTACTGCTCATGAAACAGATTTGAGTTTTTCCGAGTAGATTACAGTACATGTACATACAATTAATTGCAAGGAAAGTTCATTGCCAAGGTCCTTTAGCCTATCTATCTGATTTATGATCATAGCTGGGCATACTGTAAAATTTGAGCCTTATTGTGTGTGTAAAATTGATAGCCTTGAGAAAGGATTACATTATCCTGTGAAATTTAAAACTTGTTTTTGGTTTTTATCGGCGTTAATTATAACAGGCGAAGGTCTAATACTTTCCGTAGAGTGGAGGCGAAATTTCGTGTTAATGAGTATGAGTGCGGATGTGATAAGGTTGAAACAAGTCGGGTGTCTGTTTTTTTTTAGGTGGATCTAATAAGAGTTTGTTAAGGTTGATTGTAGTTTTCGTTTTATTTTAGTTTTTAGTCATTAAAGTCTTGAAAAGTTTCTGCGTCAATCGTCTCTTATTATATAGGGTGTTCCTTTAGATTGCAAATATCTTAATGGTAGACACTACTGTGCATTTCTGGAAAAATTTTATTTTAATAATATTCGAGAATTGCTTGAAATTTATATGCCGCTAGAAAGACAACATATTAAAGCAACTTTCTTGGAAATTGCAGACTTCTAGGTTCAAGTACCGTTATAAAATCGCCATTTAATTTTTCTTTTTAAAAAAATCGAATTTAAAATTTTTTCAAGATTGAAGCCGTTGTACCTTGCGCTTGCGGTGAATCCCGAGATCAGGAAAGCTTTATTTCGCATGAAATTTTATATATGTATTGTAGTTTCAAAATCTGACAATTAAAAAAATGTCCAAAAAATGTTTAATCTCTGTAACGGTTAAAGGCAAAGTGCCCCTTTTGGTGTCAATTTTCGGTACTGTCTACTATTAAAGTATTTACCATCTGAAGCGAAACATTCTGTAGAGAAATTTTTTCGGCTACAAAATGACATATTTTTAGTCGATTGGATAAATTGTGGTGGAATTATGAATGATTTATTCATTATGACGTAATTTAGCGACTTGTTTTTAAATAAATTTCATTATTTACTGATAACGTAATAAGTGACGCCTTTTTATATATTGTTCCGGAGCATTTTTCCGACAAGCTGATATAACTTTCATTGTAAGAAAAATTATTTCCACCTCACCATATAGAGTAAATCTAGAATGATTAGTCTTTCGTTCAGAGCAGAACACCTAAAGGTGACATTATAATGGTTATGGGTGATTTGAATGCGAAAGTTGGCGCTGATAACTATGGGCTCAGACATGTGATGGGGAGACACGGTCTTGGTGATCGTAATGACAACGGTGAAAGATTTGTGGAGTTCTGCAACCTTCACAGTCTCTTCATCGGTGGTACTATGTTTGAGCATAAGGACCACCACAAAATCAGTTGGTCCTCTGTTGATCGGCGCAGAACACAAAATCAAATCGACCATTTTGCCATTAGTAAAAGATTCAAGAGTTGCCTCCTGGACGTGCGAAACAAGAAGGGTGCCGATATTGGGATGGGAAGAGACCATTATCTTATGATCGCTAATGTTCGATTGCGTATTGCAGCCGTGCGCCGCCCCAGCGACGAAAGATCCAGGCCCCGCAAATTCAACACCGCTCGATTAAAAAATCCAGCTGTCTTACAACAATATAATGACCATCTTGCGCAAAAAGCGGCTGAGATAACTAGTCACCCAGATAGTGACATAAACGAAAACTGGGATGCCATAAAAAATGCGTACATTGATAGCGCAAATACCATCCTTGGCCCAAACCCGGATTGCCGGAATAAGCCCTGGATGTCCGACGCTTCATGGCAGCGGATTGTTGAAAGAAAGGAGCTGAAAGTTCGTTTGGCTGCAGCATCAGACGACAATCGAAGCAGCATCGAACTCCTTTACCGTCAGAAAGCTCGAGAAGTTCAGCGTAGTGTGCGACGCGATAAAAGAGTTTATGCCAATTCTCTTTTAGCGTCAGCAGAAGAAGCCGCTAGAAGTAACAACTTAAACGCCGTATACGGTGTCATCAAGGAGTTTACAGGTGGTCGTAACTCCTGCCAACATCCGGTGAAAGATAGTGATGGAAAGCTACTTATTTTGGAAGAAGATCAAATGAGGCGGTGGAAAGAACACTTCGCCGCGGTCTTGAACCGTCTAACCTCTGGTGAAGTTCCCCCTCATATAGATAATTTAGCTAACCATCAAAATGTGCGTATACGGTCCACTGCCCCGACTAAAGAGGAAATAGTCACTGCAATTACTGCACTAAAACGAGGAAAGGCCGCCGGACTTGACGGCATCCCTGCCGAACTTTATCAAGCAGCGCCAAGCGTAACTGCCGATTTGCTGCATCCACTTGTTGATAAAGCGTGGAATACAGAGACCTTTCCCACTGAGTGGAAGGAAGGTTTGATCATCAAACTTCCAAAGAAGGGTAGCCTCACAGACTGTAATAATTGGAGAGGCATTTGTGTGCTTCCTGCCGTTGCCAAGATAATAGCTAAAATCGTCCTGGAAAGACTAAAGGCCCACTTAGAAAGCACAATTGATGAAGAGCAGGCTGGCTTTCGATCCGGATTCTCCTGTGTCGATCACATTAACACCTTGCGAATCATCATCGAGCAATGCGCTGAATACGATTCTCCGCTCCACTTGCTTTTCATCGATTTCGAAAAGGCTTTCGATAGTGTGAACCGGGATTCTATATGGGCGGCCTTGCGCAGGAGAGGCATCCCTGAGAAGCTTGTGGCTATTATTAAGGCAACCTATGACGGCGCGAAATGTCGCGTTCTGCATAAAGGTAAGGTGTCGGGGGACTTTGAGATTCGCAGTGGAGTTCGGCAGGGGTGCATCCTCTCACCGATCCTATTCCTCATTGTGATCGGGGTTGTGTTACATGCAGCCCTATCCGGACTCGACAGAGGAATTCAATGGACTTTGACATCTTATCTACAACATCTTGACTACGCTGACGACATATGCCTACTCTCCCACAAAATCATGGATCTATCCGCAATGGCGTTAGATCTCGAGAGGGAGGCAAGCAAGGTTGGGCTAAAGATTAATACCAACAAGACCAAGGTTCTTAGCCCGCCGTTGCGAAAAAGAAATCCGACACCTATTGCCATCAATATTAATGGGCAGCCTGTGGAGAAGGTAGACAACTTCGTCTACCTGGGTAGCATTGTTGCCGAAAATGGTGGTACGGAGCAGGACATCGCTCGTCGTATCATCCAGGCTAAACGCGCATACGGCATGCTGTCCAAAATCTGGCAGAGCAGTTATCTCAGCATCAAGACCAAGCTGGGCCTGTTTCGCTCCCTGGTACTATCAGTGCTTTTGTATGGGAGCAGTACATGGAAAGTTTCCGTAGGAGTTACCAGAAAGCTGCAAGTTTTCGTCAACTCATGTCTTCGTCGAATTTTAAGAATTTTCTGGCCCGAAACAATATCAAATGAAGAGCTAAGTCGGCGTACGGGTCAGATGCCAATCGACGAATTGATACGCAGGCGAAAATGGCAGTGGATAGGTCACACATTGCGGAAGAGTGATAACTGCATTGCTATGCATGCCATGAAATGGAACCCCATTTCTAACCAAGGCCGACCAAGAGGGGGTCCTCGAATCACATGGCGTCGATCTGTGGCAAAGGAGTGTCAGGTACTGGGTAAGTCTTTTGGGGAGTTGCGCCCCATTGCCCAGAACAGAGTACGATGGCGCGCAGGAGTAGTTGACGCGCTATGCCCCGCTAGGGGTTAAGGCAAAGTAGTAGTAGTAAATGAGAAAATTAACACAAATGTTTCTCGCTACTGGACAACTTACAAAAGCCGATTTTTTTCTGTAGGCAACACTCGGCCTTGCAGATAACTTAGAAGCTCTATATTTCATATAAAATATCATGGTTCATGATGTCAAAGGTCAAATAAAATTGCTGCAACGTATGTAATTATAGTACTTTCGCCAAATTTCTTATTACTGATTATGTGAGGTATCGCTTGGTCCTTTTGGGTAGAGTCCAGGATGTTGGGATGGTGATTTTTTGAAAACTACTTTTTCGACCTTACTGCATCGTTTCCATTATTTATTATTACTCTCTAATTGCCTTGACCCCTCCAGGGTCATGGGTGCGTCAACATCTCTAGCATTTCTATGCCGTGTTGACGTTTCAATAGCATATCTACTCGTCGGAAGTGAAGTTGCTACATGCACCTCCTATCCGCGCCGTTATTATACTGACAAGCCCGGAGCACTGTGAGTGTTCTATTAGTACTCACAGGCAGTTTTTGGTCGCGGCGAGATTTGATCTCCGAGCTCTAGATTAGTATCGTAGAGCGGTGACCGAACGAGCGCGATAATTATTATCTATTATTACCTATACAATATAAAGTATGGCTAAAAATAAAATAAAACAACTGATTATCGTCTTTTTTCTTTTAAAATTTCTCTTTATTAACGTTTTATTATGAATATTCATTTTTATACTTTTACTAATATATATATAATATAATTAAATATTTCTCCATCTGGTTGTGTTTTCATTTGATTTTATATTTAATACTGTTTCAGTTGTGTTCTGTTTCTGTTCAGTTTTTTCTTTATTTATTTTTTGTATGTTATATTTTTTTTTAGCTAGTAACAATTAACATTTAGAATAATCTCTCTTTTACAATTTTGCGCCATGCATTTATTTCTGTTTTATTTAATTTTTTCCTGTCTTTTTTAATCAGTATCTGTATAGTTATTTCATTCAATTCATCAAATCGTTTTTTTCTTAGTTTTTATTTTTACTCTAAATAACAATCCCATATCATATATGTATAATTTACTCTTCTTGTATTAAATTTATGTACAGCATTTTTATTTTATTATCAATGTAATGATTGTTCTATTTTAATATATATACGAGTATAACAAAAAGCGATTCTTCAATATATATTTTTTTTTAAGTACTATATATCATTTTTTTTCTTAAAATTTTTTTTTCTGTTGCTTTTTTGTTATATTTCTTTATATTATTAATTAATGTTAGTTGTAAGTTGTTTTAACCCTGTCTTCGATCTAAAAATTCTAGTATTTTATATTTATGTGAAATTTTAAATGATTTCAATTTAGTTATCTTTTTTATTTTACTTTTAGTTTTTTTTAATGATGTTTATTTCTTTTTTGCCGAATTATATTTTTATTTCTTAATATTTATATTATACTCGTAGCTTTGAATTTGCTCCGCATCGCTAATCATTCATTATCTAAATTGCAGGCCAAAAGTTGCTTATTTTATTTTGTTTTGTTTATTTGATTTGAATCTGTTGTAGTGGATTTGAATATTTTTTCTTCTGAGCCTTTTTGATTTTCAATTTCGAATTACATATTTCTTTAATCTGGAATAGGTAAAATTTGAAGGTATGCAATCCTTAGTGTACGGATGATAAAAGTAGAAAAGTAGATATGCTTGTGCACTTCTATTTATACTGTGTACGTTGGAGAACTTTAGAGAGAATGCATTGCAGTTATTGGGAGTTGTTAAGTAAGTTTTGACATGATTTTTAGTTAATCGAAAGTAGAAAATGGCGCTCACTGGGTATAATCATTTATATTATGCGTTAAAAAAAGCAGCAGGGTCGTGCGCATGGGGAGGCTTTTGGAAGTTAAAATCCCCTCGTCCATGAGCTTCGGACACTATTGTTTGGAATATATTTTCAGCGACTCGTTTTGAACGACTCAACAAATTGAGCTGGATTTTTCGGACATTCAGGCTACTGTAGCTGTTAAGTTGTTCAGAATGAGCATAGCACATTCGTTCTGCGTAAGTCTCTCCAAGCATTTACATATAGGATTGAGCTCATCATGCGTACCTAGCCAAATGAAATAGCTTCGACCCGGATCAAGCTTAGGTCTTAGTACCAGGCCTGACTATAGCTTATGATCATCTTATTCCGTACGATGATTTTTAAAATATACTCAGTCGCACACTCATTCACTTATTAGCTTGAAACATTGTTGGCATGGTGAAAATTAGTGCGGATGGAGAGGTCATGAATGTTTGTATGAAAGTTAGTAAGTAGTAGATACCTCAGACTAGCAAAATTGGGCTCAAATTTCTGTACAAAAATTTCAAGATTTCGTGTTTGAGCACTCTATATATAAACATTGCAGGATTGCACGAGAATAGAGGTGGTCATGATTAATATTTTCGCACAAAAATGGACGAACATAAAGCTTTAAAGATAGATTTCAGACGTGGAAGAACAAGTAGTAGACCGAAGAAGCGCTGAGCGGAGTTCGTTCACGAAGACAGCGGTAAACTAGTCGGAGTCGGAAAGTGGTGGACGCGATGCCGCGACCGGAAGATTCTTGACGACGGCCTTCGGTAGTCTAATACATAATACCACATAGGATACGAAGACTGATTAATAAGTAACCAATTACATATCATACATACTATATATGCAAATATGTGGAAGAGTTATTGATTTGTATTACTTGAATCTAGCAGGACAAAGTAGTGCTAAATACACCTTGAAAAAATATTAAAGCAAAAAAAGATTATTTATGTTAAGAAGGTACCGCTAGTTACATACCGAAATAAACATAATCGATATTGTAGTATGGTATCTCGTGTGATCAATTTTTAAACTTATTCCAATGCCGTGCAATGTGCGTGCGTAGTTTAATACTACAATACAATGCACGTCATAGATCACGCAGCAACATACATATTCTATGTGTTCGTGTAATCCAAAATTATTGCCCACGAACGTAATTATTCGACTGTCAAAAAATACATTTTTTTTCGGAGAACATACCCTTACACAGAATACGCATACATGCTTGTAAACAATAGATGCTAACATTTATATTTATTTTTGTTTTTGCTTGGAGTTGGAACGTTTATTTACAATTCACTCCAATTTTTCCGAAAAATGTTTAATTGCATAAAGTATTCATCGACACATCGAGTCCAATTACAATTGATTGGAGGTTTTTTGGTAATTGTTTTTAACAAAGAACATTATTCACGACAGTCTTCAGTAATGCAGTCAGGATATATTGATATATTTAACTTGGAGGGATTATAGGACTAGAATTGTTGCCTTCGTTAATTGAAATACAAATTGACATACATATTTTTTTTTATCTCGAATATCAGAGTAGGACATAGCATTGAATTATCCAATAATAGTATAAATATTTGGAAAAGTTTGGGTGTAATAACTTGACTTCTTTGCAATGCATCTACAAAAAAGGCAATGGAAAATTTTTAAGTATGAATATGTAGTTTTCGTTTGAATTTTTTTTATCCTTTTTCTCAGATATTTTACAAATTTATATTGTCTCGATTGTGAAAAAGTTGAAACTACGCCCTTAGACTTCATTTTATTTCCAGAAAAAATACATTTTTTTTAATGATAGTAAAAAATTTGCTGTATCTTTTTTGTTGTTCGTTTAGTTGATTTTGATTTATTAATTTTCTTTTTGTCTATAGATTTAGAATATGATCATATTTTGAAAAAATTGCACTATTCGATTCGATTTGAAGAAAAAGAATATTTTTGGCAATTATTCTGAAGGTTTTGTTTGTTCCTATTTTCTTAATAAAGATACTGATCGTTTTTGAGCTTTGTAGTTTGTCTTATGAACATTTAGCTAACCTAATGATGCACATTTCTTGAGGTTTTTGAAGTAGGAGTTATGAACGTTTCCTGGAGCGTTTTAAGGTTTAGTGGTACTATCATATTATAATACTTATGGTTAGTAAAGATGTTAAGTTAACTTATGTTCTGTAAATCGAAAGAAACGGATTGAGGCACACTTCTACAATTTCAATTTGATTTTGCTGTTAAATTCGAGTTTGTTTCCATGAATCGCCTTGTACATGCTCCTCGTAGTGATGATTGCGGTGGTCGTTCATCGACATAGTCGAAAGCTCAGTAATGATCGCTGAGCATAATTTATGTATATATCATACGGAGCAGTGTTTCTCTG
The DNA here is from genome assembly GCA_964017055.1 of Chloromyia formosa. Taxonomy (NCBI): domain Eukaryota; kingdom Metazoa; phylum Arthropoda; class Insecta; order Diptera; family Stratiomyidae; genus Chloromyia; species Chloromyia formosa. The sequence continues at coordinate 10,708,152 of OZ024818.1, read as the reverse complement.
AGATTCGCAACCTAATAAAGATTAGCGATCATCGTAATGATCCCAATGATCACTTCGAAGAATGCGTAACTTTAATAAGCGTTAAGCTACTCGGAGCGATAATAGTTCAGCGATTACCACTAAGCTGTCAATTGGAATCTCTCTCCTCGCCTAGCGATTCTAGCTACAATCGCCACGAGAAATAGATCTCTATATAAAATACACTCACAAAGTGCTCAACGATGTTCGCTGAGCAAACATCACCATGATTGCGAACACCTACCTTGAGGACATGTTTTGCTCGGAGCGGCTGAACGAAACAGCGATCCACACTGAGTCCTATTTGTGTGTTTTGTGTGAAGGTGTTTCCCTCCTGCGGCTAAAAAATGCAATCTGAACAATAAGCTTTAAACTTCCTGCCGTTGCCAAGATAATAGCTAAAATCGTCCTGGAAAGACTAAAGGCCCACTTAGAAAGCACAATTGATGAAGAGCAGGCTGGCTTTCGATCCGGATTCTCCTGTGTCGATCACATTAACACCTTGCGAATCATCATCGAGCAATGCGCTGAATACGATTCTCCGCTCCACTTGCTTTTCATCGATTTCGAAAAGGCTTTCGATAGTGTGAACCGGGATTCTATATGGGCGGCCTTGCGCAGGAGAGGCATCCCTGAGAAGCTTGTGGCTATTATTAAGGCAACCTATGACGGCGCGAAATGTCGCGTTCTGCATAAAGGTAAGGTGTCGGGGGACTTTGAGATTCGCAGTGGAGTTCGGCAGGGGTGCATCCTCTCACCGATCCTATTCCTCATTGTGATCGGGGTTGTGTTACATGCAGCCCTATCCGGACTCGACAGAGGAATTCAATGGACTTTGACATCTTATCTACAACATCTTGACTACGCTGACGACATATGCCTACTCTCCCACAAAATCATGGATCTATCCGCAATGGCGTTAGATCTCGAGAGGGAGGCAAGCAAGGTTGGGCTAAAGATTAATACCAACAAGACCAAGGTTCTTAGCCCGCCGTTGCGAAAAAGAAATCCGACACCTATTGCCATCAATATTAATGGGCAGCCTGTGGAGAAGGTAGACAACTTCGTCTACCTGGGTAGCATTGTTGCCGAAAATGGTGGTACGGAGCAGGACATCGCTCGTCGTATCATCCAGGCTAAACGCGCATACGGCATGCTGTCCAAAATCTGGCAGAGCAGTTATCTCAGCATCAAGACCAAGCTGGGCCTGTTTCGCTCCCTGGTACTATCAGTGCTTTTGTATGGGAGCAGTACATGGAAAGTTTCCGTAGGAGTTACCAGAAAGCTGCAAGTTTTCGTCAACTCATGTCTTCGTCGAATTTTAAGAATTTTCTGGCCCGAAACAATATCAAATGAAGAGCTAAGTCGGCGTACGGGTCAGATGCCAATCGACGAATTGATACGCAGGCGAAAATGGCAGTGGATAGGTCACACATTGCGGAAGAGTGATAACTGCATTGCTATGCATGCCATGAAATGGAACCCCATTTCTAACCAAGGCCGACCAAGAGGGGGTCCTCGAATCACATGGCGTCGATCTGTGGCAAAGGAGTGTCAGGTACTGGGTAAGTCTTTTGGGGAGTTGCGCCCCATTGCCCAGAACAGAGTACGATGGCGCGCAGGAGTAGTTGACGCGCTATGCCCCGCTAGGGGTTAAGGCAAAGTAGTAGTAGTAAATGAGAAAATTAACACAAATGTTTCTCGCTACTGGACAACTTACAAAAGCCGATTTTTTTCTGTAGGCAACACTCGGCCTTGCAGATAACTTAGAAGCTCTATATTTCATATAAAATATCATGGTTCATGATGTCAAAGGTCAAATAAAATTGCTGCAACGTATGTAATTATAGTACTTTCGCCAAATTTCTTATTACTGATTATGTGAGGTATCGCTTGGTCCTTTTGGGTAGAGTCCAGGATGTTGGGATGGTGATTTTTTGAAAACTACTTTTTCGACCTTACTGCATCGTTTCCATTATTTATTATTACTCTCTAATTGCCTTGACCCCTCCAGGGTCATGGGTGCGTCAACATCTCTAGCATTTCTATGCCGTGTTGACGTTTCAATAGCATATCTACTCGTCGGAAGTGAAGTTGCTACATGCACCTCCTATCCGCGCCGTTATTATACTGACAAGCCCGGAGCACTGTGAGTGTTCTATTAGTACTCACAGGCAGTTTTTGGTCGCGGCGAGATTTGATCTCCGAGCTCTAGATTAGTATCGTAGAGCGGTGACCGAACGAGCGCGATAATTATTATCTATTATTACCTATACAATATAAAGTATGGCTAAAAATAAAATAAAACAACTGATTATCGTCTTTTTTCTTTTAAAATTTCTCTTTATTAACGTTTTATTATGAATATTCATTTTTATACTTTTACTAATATATATATAATATAATTAAATATTTCTCCATCTGGTTGTGTTTTCATTTGATTTTATATTTAATACTGTTTCAGTTGTGTTCTGTTTCTGTTCAGTTTTTTCTTTATTTATTTTTTGTATGTTATATTTTTTTTTAGCTAGTAACAATTAACATTTAGAATAATCTCTCTTTTACAATTTTGCGCCATGCATTTATTTCTGTTTTATTTAATTTTTTCCTGTCTTTTTTAATCAGTATCTGTATAGTTATTTCATTCAATTCATCAAATCGTTTTTTTCTTAGTTTTTATTTTTACTCTAAATAACAATCCCATATCATATATGTATAATTTACTCTTCTTGTATTAAATTTATGTACAGCATTTTTATTTTATTATCAATGTAATGATTGTTCTATTTTAATATATATACGAGTATAACAAAAAGCGATTCTTCAATATATATTTTTTTTTAAGTACTATATATCATTTTTTTTCTTAAAATTTTTTTTTCTGTTGCTTTTTTGTTATATTTCTTTATATTATTAATTAATGTTAGTTGTAAGTTGTTTTAACCCTGTCTTCGATCTAAAAATTCTAGTATTTTATATTTATGTGAAATTTTAAATGATTTCAATTTAGTTATCTTTTTTATTTTACTTTTAGTTTTTTTTAATGATGTTTATTTCTTTTTTGCCGAATTATATTTTTATTTCTTAATATTTATATTATACTCGTAGCTTTGAATTTGCTCCGCATCGCTAATCATTCATTATCTAAATTGCAGGCCAAAAGTTGCTTATTTTATTTTGTTTTGTTTATTTGATTTGAATCTGTTGTAGTGGATTTGAATATTTTTTCTTCTGAGCCTTTTTGATTTTCAATTTCGAATTACATATTTCTTTAATCTGGAATAGGTAAAATTTGAAGGTATGCAATCCTTAGTGTACGGATGATAAAAGTAGAAAAGTAGATATGCTTGTGCACTTCTATTTATACTGTGTACGTTGGAGAACTTTAGAGAGAATGCATTGCAGTTATTGGGAGTTGTTAAGTAAGTTTTGACATGATTTTTAGTTAATCGAAAGTAGAAAATGGCGCTCACTGGGTATAATCATTTATATTATGCGTTAAAAAAAGCAGCAGGGTCGTGCGCATGGGGAGGCTTTTGGAAGTTAAAATCCCCTCGTCCATGAGCTTCGGACACTATTGTTTGGAATATATTTTCAGCGACTCGTTTTGAACGACTCAACAAATTGAGCTGGATTTTTCGGACATTCAGGCTACTGTAGCTGTTAAGTTGTTCAGAATGAGCATAGCACATTCGTTCTGCGTAAGTCTCTCCAAGCATTTACATATAGGATTGAGCTCATCATGCGTACCTAGCCAAATGAAATAGCTTCGACCCGGATCAAGCTTAGGTCTTAGTACCAGGCCTGACTATAGCTTATGATCATCTTATTCCGTACGATGATTTTTAAAATATACTCAGTCGCACACTCATTCACTTATTAGCTTGAAACATTGTTGGCATGGTGAAAATTAGTGCGGATGGAGAGGTCATGAATGTTTGTATGAAAGTTAGTAAGTAGTAGATACCTCAGACTAGCAAAATTGGGCTCAAATTTCTGTACAAAAATTTCAAGATTTCGTGTTTGAGCACTCTATATATAAACATTGCAGGATTGCACGAGAATAGAGGTGGTCATGATTAATATTTTCGCACAAAAATGGACGAACATAAAGCTTTAAAGATAGATTTCAGACGTGGAAGAACAAGTAGTAGACCGAAGAAGCGCTGAGCGGAGTTCGTTCACGAAGACAGCGGTAAACTAGTCGGAGTCGGAAAGTGGTGGACGCGATGCCGCGACCGGAAGATTCTTGACGACGGCCTTCGGTAGTCTAATACATAATACCACATAGGATACGAAGACTGATTAATAAGTAACCAATTACATATCATACATACTATATATGCAAATATGTGGAAGAGTTATTGATTTGTATTACTTGAATCTAGCAGGACAAAGTAGTGCTAAATACACCTTGAAAAAATATTAAAGCAAAAAAAGATTATTTATGTTAAGAAGGTACCGCTAGTTACATACCGAAATAAACATAATCGATATTGTAGTATGGTATCTCGTGTGATCAATTTTTAAACTTATTCCAATGCCGTGCAATGTGCGTGCGTAGTTTAATACTACAATACAATGCACGTCATAGATCACGCAGCAACATACATATTCTATGTGTTCGTGTAATCCAAAATTATTGCCCACGAACGTAATTATTCGACTGTCAAAAAATACATTTTTTTTCGGAGAACATACCCTTACACAGAATACGCATACATGCTTGTAAACAATAGATGCTAACATTTATATTTATTTTTGTTTTTGCTTGGAGTTGGAACGTTTATTTACAATTCACTCCAATTTTTCCGAAAAATGTTTAATTGCATAAAGTATTCATCGACACATCGAGTCCAATTACAATTGATTGGAGGTTTTTTGGTAATTGTTTTTAACAAAGAACATTATTCACGACAGTCTTCAGTAATGCAGTCAGGATATATTGATATATTTAACTTGGAGGGATTATAGGACTAGAATTGTTGCCTTCGTTAATTGAAATACAAATTGACATACATATTTTTTTTTATCTCGAATATCAGAGTAGGACATAGCATTGAATTATCCAATAATAGTATAAATATTTGGAAAAGTTTGGGTGTAATAACTTGACTTCTTTGCAATGCATCTACAAAAAAGGCAATGGAAAATTTTTAAGTATGAATATGTAGTTTTCGTTTGAATTTTTTTTATCCTTTTTCTCAGATATTTTACAAATTTATATTGTCTCGATTGTGAAAAAGTTGAAACTACGCCCTTAGACTTCATTTTATTTCCAGAAAAAATACATTTTTTTTAATGATAGTAAAAAATTTGCTGTATCTTTTTTGTTGTTCGTTTAGTTGATTTTGATTTATTAATTTTCTTTTTGTCTATAGATTTAGAATATGATCATATTTTGAAAAAATTGCACTATTCGATTCGATTTGAAGAAAAAGAATATTTTTGGCAATTATTCTGAAGGTTTTGTTTGTTCCTATTTTCTTAATAAAGATACTGATCGTTTTTGAGCTTTGTAGTTTGTCTTATGAACATTTAGCTAACCTAATGATGCACATTTCTTGAGGTTTTTGAAGTAGGAGTTATGAACGTTTCCTGGAGCGTTTTAAGGTTTAGTGGTACTATCATATTATAATACTTATGGTTAGTAAAGATGTTAAGTTAACTTATGTTCTGTAAATCGAAAGAAACGGATTGAGGCACACTTCTACAATTTCAATTTGATTTTGCTGTTAAATTCGAGTTTGTTTCCATGAATCGCCTTGTACATGCTCCTCGTAGTGATGATTGCGGTGGTCGTTCATCGACATAGTCGAAAGCTCAGTAATGATCGCTGAGCATAATTTATGTATATATCATACGGAGCAGTGTTTCTCTGAGATTCGCAACCTAATAAAGATTAGCGATCATCGTAATGATCCCAATGATCACTTCGAAGAATGCGTAACTTTAATAAGCGTTAAGCTACTCGGAGCGATAATAGTTCAGCGATTACCACTAAGCTGTCAATTGGAATCTCTCTCCTCGCCTAGCGATTCTAGCTACAATCGCCACGAGAAATAGATCTCTATATAAAATACACTCACAAAGTGCTCAACGATGTTCGCTGAGCAAACATCACCATGATTGCGAACACCTACCTTGAGGACATGTTTTGCTCGGAGCGGCTGAACGAAACAGCGATCCACACTGAGTCCTATTTGTGTGTTTTGTGTGAAGGTGTTTCCCTCCTGCGGCTAAAAAATGCAATCTGAACAATAAGCTTTAAACTTAGATCAGCTTACGCACTGAATGCTTGTCGGCCATCAATCCGCTCACAAGATTTACTGGTATCTTTTGTACCAGTGATTTATTGTTATCTTCAGAACCTGTTTAGTTTAGGCTCGAGACAATTAATATCTATGATCTATAAAATTAATTTAGGGTGTCGTCGCTATATAAATTTATTATTGATTTGAGTATAACTTTATCCTTCCAGAGCGATTTTTTAGGTCTGCTATATGTATCGAGGTTAGCGTTTCCAAAAATCAGAAGGTAAAAGCACTTTTTTATTTTATTACTTTCTTTAGTACAATTGACTTCAGTTAATAGGTCACGTATAGGCTTATTCTCCGCATATACTCGTACAAATACTTCTTGTCGGGGTCGGGTACACGTCTTCTCAATTTATAGCCAATGAATTTAGCCATCCTCTGGCAATTAATAAATTAGAAATATTTCAAGATCTGAACTCGTAGATGGAAACTGGACCTCCTGCTCTTCACGTTGGTTATCGACATTGCTATAATATTGAATATATTTATATATCACCAAGACATCAATTTAAAATTAAAATCGCAAATCAAACAACCAAAAATAATTTTTAACAATTCAAACAAAGCATCCACGAAATCTATTGTATTATTCCGATACGAATTCAGCAAAAGTAAAATTGTGTAGGACCACATGAATTTTAGACATAGTCCTGACATATGTATATTATATTGGGGAGGCAGGTAGCTCAGTACATTGGGGCGCCATGAAACATCCGTATGTCAGCTTCTCAGACATTATGTCATTCATCTATCGTATTCCAAATTCGAATAAACATGAAACGGACCCCCTCCGAATTATATTTAGAGAGCAATAAACTATTCACAATACCGTCAACTGACATCATTCACAATCATCGCACAGCCCGCCAACATTCACCAATCCATGAATGAATGATGCGCAAGTCTGCGTGACTATAACTTCCTGCAATTGGCAGCACCGTGCAAATTCGTTCCAGTTCGATCCAATTCGTTCAGTCAACCAGACGTATTACGAGTGCGTAAGTCTTTTCGAGAAGAAAGTGAATTTTATCGGTGGTGTCATCGGACCGGCAAGTGAAATTTCCCTAATCGATGTTCGAGTTCAAATGGGCTCATTGCTGCACGAAAAATTCGATTGGATGTGCGACTCATCGATGGGCGGTCGCACGCTGAATTTACGTACGTACGCCATCGTACTTTGTCGTATGTATAGAATCAGATCGTGCATCGACCCAATAGACTCTCCGTTGTGTATAGTCCAGAGTTAAACCGTTCGGCCAAGCTCCGCCATTGATCCGCTTGACCTGAGTGATTGTCTTACGATCTTCTCCGGCCATGGAATAGCGTTCAATACGTGGATAATTCTCATCCCAATCGGTCCAAAAGAGCAGCCCGTCGCGCGGGTCCAATGCAATAGCTCGTGGACTTTCCATATCGCCGGCAGCCAGTGTTCGCCTGAAGCTTCCGTTGATCAGGGCGACTTCAATCTGATCGAGATTACTATCGATCCAATACAGGTTCATGCCGATCCAATCGATAGCAAGCCCTTCGGCCGTTGACAGACCCGACTCCACCACGGCTTCGATATTAGTCAGTGATTCGCCCACCAAGAACCCGCGATAGATCTTATCATCAATTACATCGGTCCAGAATATCTGTACCGAATCGTTAAGATACAGGAAGTCCAGCGCAATTGTATTCTTCAAATCGGCATAAAAGTTCTTTACAACCGACGTTTTGAGATCTACCCCTCGAATTTCCTGCCGATTACTGAAGATCACATACGGCGAATCCGGATTGTTACTTTTGCATGAAAATTGATCATATTGCAGGGTATATCCCGGCAAACATTTGCAGTTGTAGGTTTTTCCTTTAGGCTCGCACAGCTGCGAGCATGTGTCCCAATGTTCGCATGAATGTTCCACGCTACAGCTACCGTTACCGCGCAAGAACATATGCAACGGGCACGAACAAACATATCCTTCGGGTGCATTGTGGCAAAAGTGCGAGCAAGCCGTTATATGATCGCATATCTTTTCCGAGCATCGCAATCCTTCGTCCGATTCATCGGGACAATCGGCGTGACCATCACACAGCTGATGAACTTGAATACACTTGTTCGTAATGGAGCACAATCGATCCGGATAGATACATTCAACCGTCTCATTCATTGGAGGCGCCCTATGGACTACAGTACAGTTCTTCTCATCGGATTGATCCAAACAGTCGACAATTCCGTTGCAAACCAAACGTTGTGGGATACAGTCGATTAAGGTCGTGCACTGGAATTCATCTGTTTCGCACAATGATTGAAAGACTGGCTTTTCGGCGTGATTATCACTTTTCGGTGTCGTCGTACAGTTGGCTTCATCGCTGAAGTCCAAACAGTCGTTGATTCCATCACAAATATGCTCCTGCGTATAGCATCCTTTGGGTGCACAGTACTTTGAATCTGGCCCGCAATAACTCAAGTCAACAACAACGGCATCGACACTGGTCGAGAAGATGAGTCATGCGAGAGATATTTGTTTGTGCTATCTTTTATTTGGTATTTCTAAAGGTTAGTGGCTTGGGTCTATTGAGGTGTAGTTTTTTTTTGCTGCACAGCCTTCAGTGACGTGTCAAAGCAGACAGGACACGCAAATGCGAATTTTGATGGAGTTTAGATTAAAAAACAACAATTGCAGCATCAAAACAACATTAATCTAAAGGTCGCCACACATTAGTGTCACGTCCATTTGATTTTGGAATATTAATGAAATAACTTTAAGCTTTATTGGTGTGGGACCGATTAATTTCATCATAGAATAATGAGGCTACCCTTCTTTGGAAGTTTGATGATCAAACCAAGATAAGATCTTCTTCTTGATCTTCTTCCAAGATAAGTAGCTTTCCATCACTATCTTTCACCGGATGTTGGCAGGAGTTACGACCGCCTGTAAACTCCTTGATGACACCGTATACGGCGTTTAAGTTGTTACTTCTAGCGGCTTCTTCTGCTGACGCTAAAAAAGAATTGGCATAAACTCTTTTATCGCGTCGCGATTGGAAGAGGAGTTTTTGCCCCCCATATAGTACATCATTGTATATATTTTTCCAGCATAATGGAGACTGCACAATGTGCTGCCTGTGGTGGAAGCGACCACTCGCGAAGAAGCTCGAAAAAGTGCTTGCAGCATATAAAAAAGCAGAGAGAGCGATTCATCGCATTAAAAGTGACCGGTGCCTGGACCTTGAAGACTGGCTTACTCAAATTTTGCCCTAACGAAAAATTGCAGAAAAAAATAAACGCGGACGTTACGGCGTGTAGTAATCTGGCGGTAGAAGCGTCCCGATATATCCACTTTCATTACATGAAACACCTTGACAATGAAACGTGGCCGTCGGAAGAAATAAAAACGGAAAACATACTGCAATTTTTCTACGATCTGCAAGGCAAAGTGAAGGGCGGAAGTCCAGTAGATCCGGAATATTTTACATTACGTGCACAACAGCGGGTACACGATGGAAGCAAACGGAGTTATCTCATCCAAGGTCTTGTCTCCCAATACGAAACAGCATGGAAAAACTGCATTATAACGCATTTTTCCAGTCGCCTGGCTAGTTTCGGACATTATTTCGTGGATAATACTATTTCAAAACGACTTTGGCAAATCCGACTATGGCATGAACTGCTCACTCCCAAATTGTCAGCGATGCACAAAGAAATTCTACAATTGTGGCACCTACTCGAAGAGCAGGGCTATGAACTGCAGCAATTGCGAAACTACGAAACACATTGGTGGCGTTTCGGTATTTTTTTGTTTATAAATATGGAAAACAAATATATTTATACATTTCTTTTCCAGTACCACTAATGTACGACATTGGAGTAATGTTGGAAGGCATAGGTTTGCCAACGTATTCAGTAGTTCCCGTGTTCCGTTGGGGTCGGAAACACATCAGATATACTGCTGATGGCCTACGAGAGTTACTGGCCTCAACAGGGTTCAATCCGCCACGTGGTACTGAATTTCGGCAGAGTACCCCCAAATACTGGTGGGAGCACTTTAATCTAGCGATGCACAAACAATGTGGCACGCTAGATCCCACCACAGGCGAGATTCGCCCTAAGGGGGATACAAGCTTCGGGCTATCCATGACCACTAACGGCGTCGAAGTAGCTTTGTTGATGAACCGCCACACGCCACACGTTCCCCCGAAAAGAAGGAGAACCGCCGCTTCCGCGCACGACCCGCGGCCCGCACCTTTAGACGCTACAAATTACGACCTCATAATCGGCATCGACCCAGGCGTAAGAAATTACATCGGCGCATGCTCTTTTCGAAGAGGTGTGACTGAAAATGATGGCCGGCAGGAAAAGTGACTGATTCCAGGAGCAACATTCAAGCAGGGAATGTGCGGGGAACGTACTCGGCGGAGGAAAGGAAAGAAGTATATTGGCAAGTTTGAACATCAACTCTTCGAAAAGCGAAAGCGGCAAGAGCCCGCATCGCCAAAGTGTGGCTTCGATTATCGCAAGTTCGGCAAGGAGCAACAGAGATTTTTATTCAAATGCCAGAAACAGTACGGACGACGTTGTATGGCTCGGCTGAAATGGGATCAATACATCCGGAGCAGGCGCGCGGTCGATGTTCTAGTTGCACAAATGCTGCACGGAGGTCCAAAGGGGAGGATTTTGATATGTTTGGGCGACACCTGCTTAGAGCAAGGATTCTCGTACGGACATAACAAAATACCTGCGTTGCAACAACTGGAAGCGGCATTCAAGCGCCACCCCTTCAAACCCAAAGTCGTCAAAGCAGACGAATACATGACGACAAAAACATGTAGTAAGTGCCTGACATATCCCATGGAAAAGCCGAAAGCAAACACTATCCACACACGACGCGGCAATCGAATCAGCCTTCATCGCTATTTTATATGCCGGAACACTAACTGTCGCAATCTCGTGTGGAACAGGGACATTAATGCCGCTCGAAATATAGTTTTCGCGAGCTTAGGCATTCGGAACTATAGACGAAAGGACGAGCATCAGGACAAATATGGGCAGCCGAATACAGCGGAGGTCGCCCGGTTGATGACTTTCTTGCAATCGATGAATATTGCAAATAGCAAAGTGCAGAGCATCGATGCACTAAAGTCACTACACGAGAGACTCGCTTCTAGTAGACTTTGGCGCACCTGAAAAGGTGAAGATTTGATTTTATATTTTACAAAGGCAATAACCGAATTTCTCCCTAATTATACACAGCATCTCGTTTGCCAGTCCTTCAGTTCTCGACCGCACACAAGTTGATAACTTCCTTGCCAACAACAACACCGAATATTGGACAAGCCGGACGGCAACATGGTAGTGGTAAGTGTACGATATGCCAGATTCTGGTGACCCTTCAACTGACTGTCTAGTTCAGAGGACTTATTCAACTTTTTTTTTGTTTTGCAGCCGATGTCGCCAGCTCGGACGACATTCCTAGTGTGCCCACACCCATAGGAACTCGTTCGGCGAACGCCACCAATGCGTCATCCGTGTTTGCTGCAACAAACGCCGAGCGTAGATCCGATCGCTCCGCGGCGCCTTGTTCTGCACGATATTTCATCCAGTTTGCCCACATTTATCGATATCGGCTCGAATTTCGCCACGCCCGAAATCAATGAGGACAACATCATAGATCAGGTAAAATAATGATGCCTTTATGGACTGAAACCGTGTAAACTTGCGAATATTTCCAGATTATACGAAATAAATTATCCGCTGTGTTTTTGGGCGACAGCACTTGGACTGAGCTGTACCCGAAACGTTTCAAGCGACAATACTCGTATCCAAGTTTTGATATTCCCCAACGAATTGGGAAAAGACGATTGGGACGTGGTGATTGCACACTTTCTGGGAATCGACCATTGCTGCACGATGAGATGACTAGAAAATTGGTTGAATTAAATGATATTGTTAAGTGAGTATCTGAAATGAGATTAACTCTCATGAAACTGAATTTGAAAAAAAAACGCAGGTTTGTAATCGACCAATTGGACAACGATACTACGCTTCTTATTGTCGGGGACCATGGAATGACGGGTACTGGCGATCATGGAGGCGAGTCCGAAGACGAGCTTAATGCTTTACTATTTGCATATTCTAAATCCAATAAATTTATCACGAGTGATTATGGAGAAGAACAAATATATGGAATATAAGGAGCAACATGGTAGTGGTAAGTGTAGTTCAGTTCAGTGTAGTTCAGAGGACTTACAAGTTTTTTTTGTTTTGCAGCCGATGTCGCCAGCTCGGACGGCGTTTCTAGTGTGCCCACACCCATAGGAACTCGTTCGGCGAACGCCACCAATGCGTCATCCGTGTTGCTGCAACAAACGCCCAGCGTAGATCCGATCGCTCGGCGGCGCCTTGTTCTGGACGATATTTCATCCAGTGCGCGTAATGCATTAATTAGCGAAAGCAACGAGTCCGGGGTATGCCACGAACATAAGATATTTCAACTATGGCTTCATACTATTCGAAAAATATCTTAAAAATTTGATAAAAACTATTTTTTTTTAACCATAAAATTATTTTGCGAATATAAGAACAAATCTAAACGAATCTATCTAAGGAAGCTATCTTGTGAGATGGCGGCGGTGACTTAAATATGTAATCTAACTTTAGTATGTATTTCCAATTGTGGTTTCTCTTTTCTAAGTCTAATCTAATGTTAAGTGCATCATTAGATTTCCGTTTTTGTAATAAACTCGTACAATTTCGTATTGAGCATTTTACTTTCTTGAATTTTTTTTTCATCTAAGTAAACTTTTATTTTTTCACTCATTCTTGCTATTTACCAGGTTACAGTTTTCTGGTTTGATTATTTCTTTCAAATTTCACAACAACAGCCTTGGGTTTATAAAGCTTTATGTGCACAATTCATTTAATTATTCAATAATTTTGTATGTCACTTTCTTCTAATTGTTTCAAAACTTCTCACTATTTTTTTTTACAAAGAAACCGTAGATTTTTAAAAATGTTCATTTTTCGTTTAAGTTTGGTTTAAAAATAGCTTCGTCATGGATTTTGTTTCAAAATGTTTTTTTTTATTATTACTAATTGTGTTTTATTTTCAGTTGTCTATACATTTACGCTTAAATTAGTACGTAACAAAGTGTTTGTATACTACTTCAGTTGCATTTGCTAAAAACAAGCTCCTTTTTATTTGCTCGCAAATTTTTTAACGATTAACTTATTTTTAATATCTTTTTCATTCCCATTTACATCTTGTCTCATAACAATTGCGTATTATCATCTTTCATAAATTAAATTTTATAATTTTGATTCAAACATAATTTCAACATACGGCAATTCAGATCAAGTATTATGTAGGTATCCATTTATGATATTTCTTTTTTGTGTTTCACGACGACTTTCTAATTGGCTTACATCTCAAACCTCATCCTCAAACGTTCTTGAGGGTTCTTACTGTTAACGGATTGCAGCTAATAGTGGTCCTACAAAATAATTCTGTATTTTCAACAAGTTATTCGAAGAATGACCAAAAATATGCTGGCTGATATCCGTCCAAGATGGCACTGCTGTCTCCAGTTTATCAATCCGAACAATAAACTAGAAGCTGCAGTGTGTGGGCCAAGATGAATGGAGACAACGACTTAAAGAAGGCGTATGCAACAGCGGATCGGATGGCTAATAATTTGTGCTTCTACAGAAAAACCTTCTACTGATCCCAGATGATCGGAATCAAATCCGTGGCTCTTGTCATTTTTATCGCGAAGTCATGACCGTGACACTTCGTATATCGGTATGACGGCCTAAGTGAAAAACATAAATAAACTACAGATGCAAACTTTGATAACTGGGTTAACTGGGCGTTATTCAATTAACTTTTTAAGGGTACACTTATATCCACACTTTGGCCCACAAGTTCAAAAAATGCTATAAAGCGCGTAGAGCATTGAGCTTTCCAGAACTCAAAGCCCATGAACACTGCAACAAACCAACCGGCATATGTAAAAGCTTTCTTCAGTCGCTTTTAAATAAGCTGAAATATCAGCAAATAACCAAATTATACTTATGATGTTGTTGTTAATTGCCTTGACCCCTCCAGGGGCATAGGTGCATAGAATCTCTTACATTAATATGCCTTCTTGACATTTCGATAGCATATAATTTTCGAATGGTGCAGTCTTTATACTGGCCGTGGGAGTTCTAGTAGTATCCACAGGCAGCTTTTATTAACGCACCGAGGATTGATCCTCCGCCTCTCTAGATGTATTAATTACTATCTGCAGAAGAAAATTAACTATTGGAAAAGATGGACAACGAACGAAATCATGACCGTGACACTTTTTCTTCGCCAGATGGCACGGCCCGACCTTCACGGTCTTATGCTACTTAGGCTCCGTCCCGACGGAATGCCCACCAAATCGTCCGTTACAGAGTTTATGCATAAAAAACAGAGTACCTAGAGACGCCACTGTAAAGCTTAAATACTCATCATATATGCTGAGTGGTGTGCGGCGGTGGGGTGAGTGCAGTTGCTTGTGTTTAGATTGTGAAGGGGGTGGGGTCAGAGTTAGACTGTCGCATATCTATATTATTAAGTTGTCAGTGAAAATTTAGCACAATCATCATCAATCACAATCAATCATTTTGAGCTTGAGGTACGCTTAATACCACTTTAGTGGCCTTACAGTAGAAATTATCCGATTAGATGAACTGTTTATCATTGAATCACAAATTAAATTCGTTTCTCACCCATCACATTGTCATGCAGATACCGCAGTGTAGAAGTCACGTCTTGAAGTTAATTAACGATTGCCACTTCAAATTTCTAAAGGACAAGAGTTTTGCACATACAACGTTCTTGAGAAAATAATGGATTTTGAAGCAAAAGTCGCTGTATTCAAACACGTTATTAAAATATAGAATGTAGTGGTTCAATTCTGGACATAATACTCCTTATAGTCGTACATACATATTTATGGAGACTAGTGTTCCCGGTTAATAATTGCCTTTGTTATAATGTCAATTGTAACATATTTGAATTCGATCCTTACACCTTCCAACAAATTCCAACAAAAAAAAAAGATATTTTTTTTTGGTAAATGGCTCTGGGTTATAAGATCTATGTATGTATGAGTAAGCGGTGTGTCAGAATGTCATCATCCAACAACCGTTTTGCAAAGATGTCGTGCAGGCATATACTATACAAGAAGCGCAATACTCGTATGACGATTTCTGCGCTAGTAAAATATATTTCGACGGTACAAAAACAATGTATAGGATTTAGTATGGCAAACTCGACGTGTAAATGATATTAACTTGATTACGTGAATTGGTATACGGGAATGAAACCAATCTATTGTATGTTATATCACGAGGTTAACTTCCCTTCCTTTGAACCATCTACTTTTGATGTTTCCCTCTTGCTTCAACTTATTGGTTGCTCCTTCCTTCGTGATGGTCGTTCAGAAGCTGACGGTGAAGTTGAAGTGTCCCGGACTAGCGTATTGACAATTATTAATATGTAAAACCGCTGGAACTTTGATCGTTAAATTATTATCATTCGATTCGGAGAAATGTTAATTGGCGGTTGATGTTTAAATTATTGATGGAATCGATGAAAGCCGCGACGACGACGATGAAAATGTTAGTGCGCACTGTAATGATTTTGTAGAAGTAGCAAGAATAACAAAAATCCAGCCGAAATTTGGGGACGATAGTTGAAACTTCGTTATTGAACCTCATCGATAGCCGTCAAGGATGCAGCTTCCGTTAGGTTCTTACTAAGACGCACTCGATTCATAGACTCTTGCATTAGTCTTTCGTTTTCCTGGCGCACTGAAGTGAGACATGTGGGTGGAAAGAAAACAAAATGTATAAATTGCATTAGTCTGAAAAATTTAAAATATAGTAACTAAAAATTCATAAACAATAGTTAACACACGAAAAAACACACATTTCATACATTCTCCATTCATAACTATTAATTTTGCATGTTGTTTCTCTAATATTTATAATTGCACTTCTAAAAAGAAAGTTTATCGTAATGGCTTCTCGCTTATTCTACTGGAAAATAACAGTTTTGTATTATGCAAAATGGTCTCTTTACAGAATTCACTTGTCTATTATAGTAATATTCGTTGAATTTCGACAAGGACACTGTTTCACTGAAAAATCCTTTCTGTTACGGAAGAAATTTGGCATAATTAAATTGATGTTATCATTCCTTATTATGTAACTTTTTCACAAGCCAAAAGATGCTGAGCATAGTGGCTTTGTATGTACATATGTACTCCTGCCGTATAGATATGTCGGTTATATATGTCGTCTACTCATATGAAAACTATGCTCAGTCGCGGAGATCCTTCCACTTATCGCAACAAAAAAGTATACTCAAGCATGCCTTCCTTGACAGGAAGAATGCTT
Source organism: Chloromyia formosa (assembly GCA_964017055.1). Classification (NCBI taxonomy): domain Eukaryota; kingdom Metazoa; phylum Arthropoda; class Insecta; order Diptera; family Stratiomyidae; genus Chloromyia; species Chloromyia formosa. The sequence continues at coordinate 10,691,406 of OZ024818.1, read as the reverse complement.
TTTAAGTTTCTTTTAATTCAACAAGAAAGAGAATGACTTCAAGTGCACGTTAATACATACACAGTATATGTACCGTACATATACAAATGATGCTCGTATATAGAAACATAATTTTATTGTATGAATGGGGTAGGTTCTTGGATGCAATTCTCTGACAACTGGGTTGATCATACTCGTCGGATTCGCTAGAACGCTTTTAGGAAGTAAGCTGCTTTGCCACAATGAAATTGACTGTACAAAATATACTCGTCCTGATTTCGTATCTTTTATGTTTTCTCAAATATGTGTTGTTCAGGTTGGGAGTTCATGACGGACAAATATGGGCTAACTTAGAAAAAAGTTGTAAAGTTTTTAAATCCTATGGAGACAAATAGTTATTTAGAAATACTAAAGGTGGATTGGAAAGTTGTTAGTTTTGTTAGGTTAAATAAATTGTCCTCGAAGCTGCTTGACTATAATAATGCTTCTGGAAAGATACTCGTGTATTCTCGAAAGAGAATTCGCACTTAAAAAAAGCAAAATACAGAATAGGATGTTGGCAAACGAAAGGGTGATTCATATAAGACCATTAACTTTTCGTACTCTTATATCGTCGCGGATGAAAAAAAAAACACTCTAGGTGAACCTTCACATAGCATCTCATCGACCGATGGATGTTGATATGGGCTTTATCATCATCGTGGCTCGACAGCCCGACATCGGGCCTTAGCCGCCTGGATCGTTGTTCTCCAATTATCTCGGTCACGTCACCGCGTCCTCCAATCTCTCTTATATGATATTTAGTTGTATAGTATCTGCTCTAACTTTTCTTATTCATTTAAAGCAAGTTGATAGTAAACTCGCATCTGGGAAATTTAAATAAGATAAAATAATTTCCTGTGGTAGGTGAAAACACCTTCTTAAATTTGATATGTCATTTTCTTTGGTTGATTAATTTTCATTCAATGAATGAAAAATCTTCAGGTAATAATTATTTACTTTAACCTTCAATGCTCCGATTGTTTTGATCTTGACATATGTCATTCTTGGGGTCATGCTGATCAAGACTCTATATATAAATGTTGAGCGCGCTTTTGCCTCCTTCATATTCATATCATTTCGCAGTTGTAGCGCTGTATTTTAGTGCAAGTTTCATGTACAATACAACGAAAATTGTTTTGTTAGCAAGTCAGCAGCTGTAGCAGCTAGTTTACAGAAATATTTATCTTTTGGAGCTTGAAGTGGCACCCACATTCAAAAATCAAAGCGTACGTTAGGTAGCTACTCCAGAACGTGTACTATGGAGGGCAGGAGCTGCTAGATACATATCTGCTCACTATTTATGAATGAGCTTTTTGTTGTTTTCCTTTACTAAGTCTTCAATCCGGATATTTCATAATGTCACAACAGGTACAATGCTACGAATAAATGCACTTAAAAAGAAATCGCTTCGTTTCACTATACAAATTTCATACATTTTCCGGTAAACTTACAAAATATTTGCGCTCTGTTTAGTTCTGCTTTGGTTGTACCTAAACGATTCTATACAGATCCTTAGGGATTCTGTTAAAAAACTTCTGGAGGGAGAAGCAATTGCATTTTCTGCCTCGAGAAGGAGGAAGCATTAGAAAATAATACGAATAATCTGGAATCTGAAAGCTAAACCAAGGACTCTAAATGAAAGAAGCAATGGAAACATGGAACGGAAATGAAAACAAAAATTCTGAATTCTAAATGATTTGCATATGAAAGAATAATATGATACTCAAGATCGTGCGGAATTGAATTGGAAATGCAGTGGGAATTATGCAGCTGGTTTTTTATATTACTTAATCTTTTTAAAGTAACGAAGAAAACTTAGAACAAAAAATAATCACAATGAATAATAAAAGGATACGATTTTACAATTCCAATCGCTTTAATTATTAAAAGCAAACGATTAATTGGGGGGCAAAAACTCCTCTTCCATAGTCCTCCGCGTGGGCGCCCCCTGGAACGGCAGTGGTCACTGACCATTGCCAACCAACGTCAAGCCGCCAGTGATGGCGGTGCGATGATTTGGTTGAGGTACCCCTGTGGTGTGGGGTGTGAAAAAAATACCACGGCCTTTCCCTTTGAGGGCCTGTCGTTGAAACCGACAATCAAAGGACAGGATGTGTATGCCAGCAACTTGCACTATCCGAAATCTTTATATGCTAACGAAACGTCAACTATGCCTCGGATAAGGACTGACTCAACGGTTACGACTTTTAGCTATCGTACAATGACAAAGATTGGATTCTGGAATGTGCGTACTCTCCTGGACAATGGATCAGAAGGTCCCCAGAACGCACGATTTCTTCAATTAGAGAGTGAATTTCTGAGGTACAAATTAAATATCTTAGGAGTTAGTGAGATAAGATGGTGGAACAGCGGAGAATTCATCTCTCCAACGGGCAGCACTGTAATGTTGTACTCCGGTAAAGCTACCGGTAGTCGTCGTGAGTCAGGTGTGGGGCTCCTTTTAACCAGAGCCGCGCGAAACTGTCTCTTATCCTGGGAACCGGTCTCTGACAGGGTCTTGACCGCCAGGCTCCGGACCAAAATGAGGAACATCTCAATAATACAATGTTATGCCCCTACTGAACCCGACAATGTCTTGGCAAAAGACTCCTTCTACGAAGAACTAAACGCCGTTCAGAGCAGAACACCTAAAGGTGACATTATAATGGTTATGGGTGATTTGAATGCGAAAGTTGGCGCTGATAACTATGGGTTCAGACATGTGATGGGGAGACACGGTCTTGGTGATCGTAATGACAACGGTGAAAGATTTGTAGAGTTCTGCAACTTTCACAGTCTCTTCATCGGTGGTACTATAGGTATGTTTGAGCATAAGGACCACCACAAAATCAGTTGGTCCTCTGTTGATCGACCATTTTGCCATTACTAAAAGATTCAAGAGTTGCCTCCTGGACGTGCGAAACAAGAAGGGTGCCGATATTGGGGTGGGAAGAGACCATTATCTTATGATCGCTAATGTTCGATTGCGTATTGTAGCCGTGCGCCGCCCCAGCGACGAAAGATCCAGGCCCCGCAAATTCAACACCGCTCGACTAAAAAATCCAGCTGTCTTACAACAATATAATGACCATCTTGCGCAAAAAGCGGCTGAGATAACTAGTCACCCAGATAGTGACATAAACGAAAACTGGGATGCCATAAAAAATGCGTACATTGATAGCGCAAATACCATCCTTGGCCCAAACCCGGATTGCCGGAATAAGCCCTGGATGTCCGACGCTTCATGGCAGCGGATTGTTGAAAGAAAGGAGCTGAAAGTTCGTTTGGCTGCAGCATCAGACGACAATCGAAGCAGCATCGAACTCCTTTACCGTCAGAAAGCTCGAGAAGTTCAGCGTAGTGTGCGACGCGATAAAAGAGTTTATGCCAATTCTCTTTTAGCGTCAGCAGAAGAAGCCGCTAGAAGTAACAACTTAAACGCCGTATACGGTGTCATCAAGGAGTTTACAGGTGGTCGTAACTCCTGCCAACATCCGGTGAAAGATAGTGATGGAAAGCTACTTATATTGGAAGAAGATCAAATGAGGCGGTGGAAAGAACACTTCGCCGCGGTCTTGAACCGTGTAACCTCTGGTGAAGTTCCCCCTCATATAGATAATTTAGCTAACCATCAAAATGTGCGTATACGGTCCACTGCCCCGACTAAAGAGGAAATAGTCACTGCAATTATTGCACTAAAACGAGGAAAGGCCGCCGGACTTGACGGCATCCCTGCCGAACTTTATCAAGCAGCGCCAAGCGTAACTGCCGATTTGCTGCACCCACTTGTTGATAAAGCGTGGAATACAGAGACCATTCCCACTGAGTGGAAGGAAGGTTTGATCATCAAACTTCCAAAGAAGGGTAGCCTCACAGACTGTAATAATTGGAGAGGCATTTGTGTGCTTCCTGCCGTTGCCAAGATAATAGCTAAAATCGTCCTGGAAAGGCTAAAGGGCCACTTAGAAAGCACAATCATCGAGCAATGCGCTGAATACGATTCTCCGCTTCACTTGCTTTTCATCGATTTCGAAAAGGCTTTCGATAGTGTGAACCGGGATTCTATATGGGCGGCCTTGCGCAGGAGAGGCATCCCTGAGAAGCTTGTGGCTATTATTAAGGCAACCTATGACGGCGCGAAATGTCGCGTTCTGCATAAAGGTAAGGTGTCGGGGGACTTTGAGATTCGCAGTGGAGTTCGGCAGGGGTGCATCCTCTCACCGATCCTATTCCTCATTGTAATCGGCGATGTGTTGCATGCAGCCCTATCCGGACTCGACAGAGGAATTCAATGGACTTTGACATCTTATCTACAACATCTTGACTACGCTGACGACATATGCCTACTCTCCCACAAAATCATGGATCTGTCCGCAATGGCGTTAGATCTCGAGAGGGAGGCAAGCAAGGTTGGGCTAAAGATTAATACCAACAAGACCAAGGTGCTTAGCCCGCCGTTGCGAAAAAGAAATCCGACACCTATTGCCATCAATATTAATGGGCAGCCTGTGGAGAAGGTAGACAACTTCGTCTACCTGGGTAGCATTGTTGCCGAAAATGGTGGTACGGAGCAGGACATCGCTCGTCGTATCAACCAGGCTAAACGCGCATACGGCATGCTGTCCAAAGTCTGGCAGAGCAGTTATCTCAGCATCAAGACCAAGCTGGGCCTGTTTCGCTCCCTGGTATCAGTGCTTTTGTATGGGAGCAGTACATGGAAAGTTTCCGTAGGAGTTACCAGTTTTCGTCAACTCATGTCTTCGTCGAATTTTAAGAATTTTCTGGCCCGAAACAATATCAAATGAAGAGCTAAGTCGGCGTACGGGTCAGATGCCAATCGACGAATTGATACGCAGGCGAAAATGGCAGTGGATAGGTCACACATTGCGGAAGAATGATAACTGCATTGCTATGCATGCCTTGAAATGGAACCCCATTTCCAACCAAGGCCGACCAAGAGGGGGTCCTCGAATCACATGGCGTCGATCTGTGGCAAAGGAGTGTCAGGTACTGGGTAAGTCTTTTGGGGAGTTGCGCCCCATTGCCCAGAACAGAGTTCGATGGCGCGCAGGAGTAGTTGACGCGCTATGCCCCGCTAGGGGTTAAGGCAAAGTAGTTATATTTGTTCTTGCAGTTGAATCAATTAAATAAAAGAATTAGGGTTTCCCTTATGCAGGACTGGTTTTTTAAAGCATACAATTATTACAGGTACCTCGATGGATAGAAAATCGAGTTATCAAGCAAGAGGTTGCAAATGTTATGGATTGAAATTTACAATATAATTTAATATTACGAATTTGACAACACTTTTTCTCTAGAATCGCCATATGAATAAAATCAATCAATAAATCAATCAATAAAGTTCCGTTCTGTTCAACTTGTCAGCCTCAACGAGAGTGGTCTTGCTTTTATTTTTGGATCTGAAAAATATTCCACTTACTCCCATTCAATCATAACAGGTTATGGGCCCAGAATTCTGTAAACGTTCAACATTGTAAAGAGCCTTTAATGCCGAAGCATATTTTTCGCGGTAGCTTTCGGAAAGGTTTTTGTTTTTGTAAAAGTTCGTGTGCTTGTCGATGGCGCCGAACACTTTGCAAATACCAAAATTAAAAGGGCGAGCAAATTTCGATAGTTGGGAGCAGGCATCGAAGGTATATCTCGTTACTAACGGGTTATCGAAAGACGTCGAAAGGAAGGAAAAGAATGCGGAAAAGGACTTGAAGGGGTATTGGGAAATTTTCCTGCAGCTATCCACTTACTCCCATTCAGTCCTGACAGCAGATACGACTCCTGCCACGAACAGTTGCAAATCATTACAATTTTTTAAAAATCAATTAAGAAACGGCGTGACGTGCGAGATACTGATCATCATCTCCCAGTTACCATCATTACATGTCTCGGAAATGGAGTGCTCTACTACACTACGTAGTACGTACCCCATGTTCAGCTTCGGAACGGAAAGGGAAATTTTTTATTATTTGGGAGATAACTTGCTTCACAAGGAAAAGCCTAATTAACTAAAACAAAATCATATTGGTTTACATGATAATGGCTTCTTCCGCAGCTTGGAAACTATTATAAAGCGGAAGCATATCGTATATTATATTAGAATAAAGTTTGAAATTAAACAATCACCTATAATCCAAATTTTAGATTCCAACCATTTCATATAAAATTAATGATTCTACCCTATACGGGTCCATAACATCGTTTTTTTTTGCGCAATGACTTCGCTTGAATTACACTAGACCTGGTAAGGTCACATGCGCGCCGACACAGCACATAATTCACAGTTGTCTCAGGAAATTTCAATTTCTCAATTTGTTAGAGGTCTAACCTTAGTCGGGTACTTATTTGACTATCTTCAAGTCATTTGCCACATTGTTGAGTACTTAAAATCATTTGTTCATAATTTATTGCATAGCAAACACAAGCGACTACATAATAAAGTATGCACATGAAAATCATAACTGTCCGTGACATGAAAGGATGCCCGTTATATTCACATAAACGTTCTAAAGGTTTCCTGCGAAGCAAACTAGAAAGGTAGAGGACAAGAAAATATAATTATCCTGTATTAAGATGTAACGCGTGCTTGCTACATGTGGTCAAAGCCACACAATACAGTACCACGTCGGCAAAATGTAAGGACATAGGACGGCACGTTTTTGGCAAACGAACATGCATTGAAAGCACAATGACAACATTTTCTTGAGAGTTATACTCCTATCACTTAAATATACGCAGAACTGAAACAGTGACTACAATGACCCGTAGAAGCTGAAGAGCACGGAAACTAATATGGAACTTTTGATGGTCCAGTCATTGGTTGAGAACCTCTTATTGACAATCTCAAGTAATCCTTGCAAACTCACGACAAAAAGCCTATTTTTATTTCTGTTTTATGAATGAACCAACAACCATATGGAATACAGAATTTTTTGTCTGCCATTCTGGATTCAGATACTTGTATGAATAAAATATTTGATATGTCGGAAAATGGTTGGTTTGGTAGCTCCTCGTAGCTAACATATATTAGCATTGTCTTTGAAATGCATGTTAAATATAATACTATATGTTGTGCTATTTCATTATTCAGACACATGCATAAATGTACGAGTATCTTTGCATGCATTTCGTATAATAATAACAGTATGTTTATTATTTACTTTGGGTACATTTGAAAAGATAAATATGAAGCAGAGGCAATGCGTGTTCTTACAAGGATATGCATTTGATTGGAATGAATGTTAGGAAATAGATAGATTTCTCAGCGATGGGTTTGTACTATGCTAATTGCCATGACCCCTCCAGGGGCATGAGCGTCAACATCTCTTGCATTACGTTATTATGCCTTGTTGACGTTTCATTAGCATGTAAATTTCGGATGGTGCAGTTGCTAGCATGCACCTCCTATCGTAGAGTAGTGACAGAGACTTTACGGCTACCGAGCGTGTCCATAAGAACCGTATTTTCACTGTCATTGTAAAAGAAATTTAAATAAATGTGATCAAACAAAATATTTTAGAAGTGCAGTAATATTCTCTAATGGAGATGAACCTCAGAATGATAAGATCTATTAAAAAAGAGGAAATGAGTAATTTTTTAGATAATTATACAGATAAACTTTACCTCCGATTTTCCTGAAATTTTAGTATATTGTTCTCCTGATGATGCTGATCAAGAATATATGTATACATGTTAGGCGCGGAAACCATTTCTTCACATAGTTTCGTTTTAATATTGAATATGTATGAAAACACTTGTACTAGACTACTCCGTTCAATGAAAATTACATAATCGCGTAAAAATGATACAAAGTATCTACACTGCATGCAGATACATCGAAACATGGATATGTCTTTGCTACCGACTGCGTGGAACCTGTTGTGTTGAAGATATCGACGTAAGTTTTATAAAGATCCCAGTATAGTTATACTGGATGAATTCATTCGACAAAACACGTCCCACGCTTTCGGTAGGCATAATATGTACCGATGTATCTGCAGTGTAGATACTTTGTATCATTTTCAAGACATACCGTCCCGCATAGTGTACAGGAGAATACAAATTAACCCAACCGTTGCCCCGTGTGTGGATCAAGCGATCATACACTCTACATATTTATATGCGCCTGTGCTTCGTTAGTACGTCAATCCGCGATCGATCGCGTCAAGCCGCGGTCTAGCTAAACACACTTACTATTAGATACTTAGATAGTACTCGTCTAAGTCTAAAGACGGTAAGCGCGACAACACAATTTTATTGCATTAACATTTACGTTATCCGCGCTGCACAAACTGCATCATCTGCACTATTCTCCTCACTAAATCAGAATTGTGCACTGTTGGTTGATATATCATCGATCGTGATAGTACGCGGTATGCGCGATACAAGTACGGTCGTAAGTTCCTTACATCCACGGGAAAAACACGTTGGTGACCTTGGTGACACTGATTTCAGTCGGCTGGATGGGATTGGCCATCACAAGAAAGGGGTGGATCCGCCGCGGAAGTGTAGTTCAAGGTCCGTGGAGCAAGCATCTCTTTCGCACTGTCGCCGATTACGAAGCAACGCCCATCCATTGAACTTCTTCGACTCAACCGTCTCTCCATTGCCTGCATACGAGTGTGTGTGTATGTGTGTGTGTGTGTGAAGTTGAAGCTATTTCCCGACCTACACCAACGATTTTCTTACTGAGTCAGGTTAGTGACTAATTGATGAAAACAAAAAGATTGCTGTGAAGGAGGAGCCAGAGTGCTGTGCACGAGTGAGGGAGACAGGTTGTCTGGATGTGGCTGGTGTTGTGAGCAGATTTGAATCACGAGGGGATGGCAGTTGAATGATGTTGACTTGTTTTATGGGTGCCTGGTTGTTTAGTCAGTTCATGATGCGAAGTTTTTCGATTTTCGTGAGTTCCCTTTGATGACTGACTCGGATTGACTGAGGATCGGCCACTACTTTCATAGAACTCGGAAAAATTTTCAATGGGCTTGTTTCCTCTTCTGACCCCCGAGTAGAAAAACAGACATTTCGTGTGACGGACAGATTTTTAGGATGACCCCCAGCTATAAGACATATCCATGTCAAAATTTCCAATTTGCATCGTAAATATATTTCACCCAGAGCGAGCAAAGTGAGCATTCATGTTTGTGCGTAACTGAGGGTTGTGATCTCTTAAGCGCGGGGCGAACGTAGCGAATGAAGCCCACACAAGAGACTATTGTAAAACAACAATCTCTTGTGTGGGCTCCGTTTGCTCCGCGCTTAAGGGGTCTCACTCCTTAGTATCGCACAAACATGAACGCTCGCTTCGCTCGCTCTGGGTGCAACATATTTATAAGACATCTTTTCAATTTTTCCAAGCTCGAAAACTATGTGAAGATATGCTTTCCGCACCCATGCTGAATTCTACAATATACTAAAATTTCAAGGTCATCGGAGGTGAGCACCCTCAACTCCACATAGATGTCGATAGATTTAGATTAAAAAACTGGATGAAGATTTGGTCTCCGCGTCCAACATTTATTACCCGTTTACCCACACTGTGATAGATGCAAAACTACTATACAGCACCTGACAACACCCAGCCAATGCCCGCGTTTTGGCAGGCACTGTAATTCGGTTGATCACTGTTGCCTTAATAATTGTGTTCCGGGGGATATCTGAAGCAGACCACTAATGTTTTGGGTCCCTTTTCGCCTTCTCTCGATCGTCAGTGATTTCCAAATGTCGACTGATAATTGTCGACCTCTCTCTTCATCACTGAGTCCCGCGTAATTGCTTGCATTTCTTTTAGGCCGAGTTCACTCATGGCTTTCACACTTCTAGTGTGCTTGCCTGTGATCGTCAACCTCGTGCTAGCCAGTGCTGGACATTCGCACACAATAGCTGCATTTTTTTCGTATAGAGCAGAGTAGAAGTGGTTAAGCGGCAAAAAAAAACAACCGAGAGAAAACTAGGGTAGCAAACACGAAAACGGGGTATGTCTTTGCTGGGAGTGTGTCTTGGTTTAGCTAGAATTTAAATCTCAACCCAAATTTCAAGAGAAAACTTAAATCCATAGTACATGTACAATCAGACAAATTTCCTTTAGGAAGCAAAATTATTTTGTATGTTTCCTTTTCGAAATAATTACACAAAACGAACGTTTGAACGAACGAACGAACGTTGAACTTTATGTGCTTCCCAAACTGTAAACTGTTCGAAAACTTCAACATCTACGCCGCCTGCATTTCAACACGCAGACTACTTAACGGAGCAGCATTCTTTCACTGACGTTTTATCAAGAGCAGCTCAGATCAAATTGTTAGTGTAATTCTGTGGTCTTAACCTGCTCTGCTCTTTATGGATGTTACAAAAAAGGAGTCTAATGTGTACTGCTGTCTCAGCCTCCTCCAGATATAGCCTGCAAACGTCATCTTCCTCGATTTTCATTTTGGCCAGATGAGCCTTAAAATTACCATACCCTGTAACCAAGGCAGTTATCTAGCTTAGGGTACTCCGTTTATAACTGAGTACCTTTTTGCTTCCCTGCCTAAGGGGCTGGTCATTGCATTCCGAGCTTGTTTGCAAGTGACTAACTCCTGCCATCTTCGTTGATGCATGGAGTTCATCCACTTCCCGATCTTCGATCAAATCATACCGTACCCCAGAGTAACTCTGGATTCTGGTCCAATGAAATTCGCCGCAGATCCCTGTTTTGCTAGGGCATCCGCCGCCTCATTTCCTGTTAAACCTATGTGTCTTTTTACCCACATCAGTGTAATCTCATTTACTGAGGCACACGTGTTGAGCTTTCGGACACACTAGTACCAAATTGGAGTTGCTTGATTTGATTCGGATCCTGATTCGTGTAACACTTTTTTTCTATTACATACGGCCTATCCCGTTATATTGTCAAACAAAATAAGTCAACCACTTAAAATATATCAAAATATACACATTCTAAGCCGCTACATGTGAGCTGTCAAAATCGCTACGCAACCCTATTCCCACAAATTGACCAGAAAATATTCAGATCCGAAAATTGGCAGTTGTGGGCGCATGTTTAACTGGATCAGAAATGGGAGAGAAGTCAGAAAAATTAAAATCATAATTCCAGATAAGGTCGGCAAATGGGGCAACGCTCGTTTTTTAATTTTGTTGACACTATTATTGTTCTTGACTGTGAAGAGTTATTTATTGGCTGTCATCGTCCCATATTATCCCATACATGTATAACATTTAATTAATAATCGAGAGAAAATCAGCTGATGAGGGAAAGTAGCGGATGCAAAACAGTTGTGATCAAAACGCATCTGGATTGTGGGTGATGATGACCCTTCTGGATTATATCTTACTTTCTTGGATGCGAACATTTTTAAATACTAAAGCAATTTTTTGTTTGCGAGAAAGGCTGCACCTCAAACTCCACCTGAATGCGTTTGAAATCGCAAACATAATCTTGACATTTCAGAACTAAAAATTTTACAATGTGTTTTCAGAACAGGTTGCTCTTCATGGCGGTTAAAAAAATGCACCTAATATGAATTAGCTGGCCAAATTATTTTACACATTTTTTGTAAGTAAAATTGATAGTTTTCGTTGATAATGAAATTGCGATGGGAGCTTAGTCTTGAACTGCGCGGGATCCAATATGCTAGATAGTCTCATCATACTAAGGATGTTCCCTAGAATGATATAGCAGGTTGCTGTCACCTTACTGCTAGAAACATTAGCGTTATCTTATTTACTAGAAACAATTTAAAAGCGAAAAAAAAGAAACAACGGAACTAGTGCGAGTGCTAAAAAGGCAACTTAAAAAAACACACACATAGACACAAATCGAATCCTACCATTATAGTGTATCGGCGAGCCTCTCGAGAACGTATAAACTTTCTTGGTCTGATTACGGCCTGGCACTACGCTCGAATGTGTTAATGTGATGACAACGACAAACACGCTGGCACACACTAGGCACAAGAATACCGTCATTATAATACAAACAATCCGTTTTCGTTTTCGATCCGCCTCATCGTCCTCGTCTGTGTCATCACTTAACGATTTCTTTTTCAGCTTCTTCACCGATCCTGTCACTGAACTTTTTCGCCGACTCTGTCGAAATGGTCGTAAGACTTGTTCAAAATCCAGTTCGTTAACCTCGTAACTATGCGAGGACTTTCGATCGAAGGAGGCACGATGCTCATCCATGAGACGCGTCGTCGACGGACGTGGAGATCGTTTAATATCTTCAGAGACTAGGATGCGGCTATCGCGTCGATGTGGCGATAGTTCAAACTCAGGATATGTATCGATCATAAAGCTTTTGGATTTCTTAGTAGCACTTAAGCTTTCCCTGTATGGCCGTACCCGAACACTGGCACTATGTGATTTCTTGGCACCCTGTAACGAACGATGTATCTGAAGTTCTTCAAATGAATTCGGCGATAGATACAAACTATGTGTGTGCTTGCCGCCACGCTTGAATGCTGAGTGAGGCTGTTGTGGTCCTTCTAAACTATGCGAGCTATGTTTGTGGTGATGTTTTCGATTGCTGCTACTGCTATTCGCACTACCGTTAGCCACCTCAAATATCGTGTCCTCTTCAATTTTCGTGTGACTATTGCTACGTGATCGGACCACATCCGCTTCCAGGTTAGTCATTGGAGGCGCCAAAGGTTGCAAACTTGCCGCTACCTCTTGCAAACTATCGTCATTCAGTGACGGATACTTGATCCCTTCGATTGTTATTTCAGTTTTCGATATAGCCCGTTTCGGTTCGTTAAAGGACCGGTGCATACGGCAGCTACGTCGATTCGGATCCGGCGACCGATCGACCGTGCTTCGCAGTTCACCCTCTTTGACCACTACCTGAGGAAAAAGATAGGCTCCACGGACGCTGCTGGTTCGTCGCGACGACAAAAGAAACTCCTCGGGATTCGGTTCGTTCGCGTGAAACGAGTGGGTTTTCCTAATCTGAAAATTCGATGGACTATGAACATTGATCGTATCGGATCGTCTAAAATTACTTTTCCTAATGTGATGGGGACAGTCGTCATAAGTGACGGTGGAGGTTGTGCTAATGGTGTTGGTGGCGGAAAGTGGACTAGTTCTACCACTACTAAGAAAATAAATATCGGGAGGCTTTGCAAGCAATTGTGTTGGTGGTGGTGGCAGAGGTGGTTCTTCAAGGATTAGTGAATCATCTACAATCATTGTTGGTGCAGGGGTATAATTATCAATGGCTATAGATATTGAACGATCAATAGCTTTTAATTTAGGTGGTCTCCTTCTAGTTATACTAGCAGGATTATCTACTAGAATTTTGCTTTCCTTATCCATTTTTGCTGTTCTATGGCTTGTAAATGCTTTCCCGTCCGTCGTTTGTGATATCTTTCTTTAAATTATAGTCACTTATTTGGAAGACACTATAAGTTTATGTTTGCGGTTTGATTCCTGTTTTTTCGCGATAAAAGAATATTGGATTGTATTCTTCGTAAAATGTCGATAAAAATGCAATGTTAACATAAACGGTTGAGCGCTTGTTTTGCTGCCTTTTATTTATTGTCATCAAATGTTAGCTCATAGTTGTGCTTCCGTCTTCACACACAGTTTTGTTTTCTATTTTTTTCCTGGCCGTGAAGTTTCAAAGCTGAAATATTCTGAAAAGGGTAAATTGTTCTGTTGATTAAACCGAAAATAAAATTTGGATGTGACGAAACCATTTTTTCTCGAGATTATTATATAGAGGTTTAAATAGCCCAGTCGATGAAAGTAAATGTAAGTGCAGTAGGAATCTATCAAACAACGATTTGCCTCATATATAGGAAAGTTTTCCTTAAACTTCAGTTCAATATAAAAAGAAAAACATCAACTAGCAAAATTTTGTTTGATTTTTTAACCTTTGTCCCAATTTGATTGAAAGCCTTCACATCACAAATTTTGGCAAATTTCCATTGTCCTTTTTTTCGTAAATTGCTTAAACAATTCTAAAATATCCAGACAAGAATTAAGTCTGTCGGATTGATCTCGTATCGACACACGATCTAAATTTTCTTGTTTCCAGTATATATTGTACATAAACGATATCTAAACAATTCTGGCACTGGGCCAAATTTATTTTAATGTTTAATGGCAAAAATTAATTTTTGACAATCTCGGAAAAACAAAGCTTCCAGAAAATATTGGCATGTACGAGTATTATGTACAACATTCATAAAGAACATGTGTAGATGGGTGGTTTTTAAAAATCGATTCTGAAAATAAACTTTTCGCGCGAAAATTGTTTTGCCAACCATCTTTCAAAATTCTGGAGAAATTTTGCAAGTACACGCAAACTGAAATTATAGTTTGGTCAGCTTTAAAAATTGCTTATTTTTAGATGAGACATAATGTAAGTTGAGTTTCGTGTTCATCGAGAACGGAGATATTTTTAAAAACAATCGGAAGCAATTTTATGTGTTCTTCCCGGATTTTATGGAAGGAAATTAAAGTAGGTAACTTTGTAGCAAATTAATTGTTTGTTAAAAAAATGTTCTATCCGCCACAGTCTACAGTTAGTTTATGGAAGCGTCAATGACCCCACATTGGACGCCAGTGCATGACATGCAAACGGGAGAATTTGTCTTAACATATCGAGAGAACGTTTAGTACTTACAAGCGGGTGGAAAACAAGACGGAAATTTTTCCAGGAAAGTAAAATTAGTGCTCTCATAATTTCATAGTAAAATGGATATTATACCCTTTACGTGAAGGGTATTATACCTTCACGATAACACATTATACATATAAGAGTATACATATATCATCAACATCATCGTGGCGCGACAGCCCGACGTCGGGCCTTGGCCGCCTGGATCATTGTCCTCCAATTATCTCGGTCATCTCATGTGACCGCGTATACTTTTCGTTATAAATATATATATAACGAAAAGTATACATATAAACGCACACAATCTAAACAAAAAATAATTATATAAGTACATATTTTGATTGCCGCCGATATCTGTGTGCAAGTAAACACTCAATTCGCTCTATGTATGTGTTTAAATCCATCAATTAATGGTAGCCACTTTGAAATTAGTAATAAAACTTGTTCCGATTTCACTGTTCCTAAGAGAGGTATATGAAATAGTGGGTCGATTTCAACCAAATTTAGAAATGAGGTTTGATGGTAAATATTGTTGATTAATATGAAATCTGTATGAACAGATATCTTTAGAAATACAATTTTGTCTTTGAATGACGTTTGCTTATTTATTGGAGTCATTTATCAGTTGCATGTGCAAACATATATTTAAAACGCGATACTCAACCAAGTTCGCAACTTTTTGCCATCTGTCTGGATGTCAGTTCCGACGGAATAATCTCTAAGAAAATCAGGCTATTGTACAAACATCTGAACAAAATTATTTAGTATTGGAAGATAAATTGTTTTCCCCCGAAAAAAATTCAAATCTGAAATCTACATTAAAAACTTTCTTCAAATTTGCTCGTATGATTTTTATTTAAATGATATCTCCACTAAAAGATGGGTAACATTGCGTGAGTATAAATAGACATAAATCTGAGGAAAAAGATAATTAGTTTAAAAATCAACATTAACACAACACCTTAGGCTGTAAAAAGAAACTTTTTGGAAATAAAATAATAAAAAGAATAATAGGCTAGGCATAAACGAGTCGTGAATACAGTTTTTCACAGCTTTTTCCTCTGATACTTATACACACTTTGTTTTTATACGGGGCCACGCCACGTGTTCAATGCATGAAGTAATGAATTTATAATTTAAACAAGCCTAATTAAATTTTGCAAAAATAATGAAGAGAATTTATCCGCTTTTGCAAAATATTGCGTATTTTTTATTCGACCTAAATGAAATTTAATTAATGTACCATAATATGGATATAGACACTGGCTGTAGGCGAATTATATTTTCATTTGTAATTTTTTGTATTTGACATGTAGAAAGACTAATATCACAAACTAGTGCAATATTATAAAATTGGGTACTAGAATGCACGAGGGTGCAATTAGGAACCTACCTATTTGGTCAGACGACGACGACGCCACAAACCAAGTAAACCAATACTTGTGCAATGGTGGTATGTTTACCTACACAGTAAAAACTTATCTGGGTAAAATTCACTATTTTTTATTCAATCAGTGAAAAGCTCGGCCATTAACCATTTCCGCGGCGGGATGAACCCACGATTGGTAGGAGAAATTAATCGGACTGACGGAAACGCCTCAACGCACTAAGCTACTCACTGATATGAAGATTTGTGTTCCGGAATAATAATAATAACACCGGTTGTAACCATATTGTATTTTATGCCATTTGCGAATTAAATACACAAGATAAAAGGATTATATATTAAAGACCAATCGTGCGGTGAATTCGAGGAGTATTAATTCACCTAGTGAATATAAAAAGTGTATGCCAAAATGATACTATTTCGCACTTCTTTGGTCTGGTTACCGCTGAAGCACACAACGAGAGGAAAAGAAGCGTTCTAGAACTAAATACTGAGGGTAGTAAGCCTTTTGTACTACTACACAGTACACAGTGAAAAATATTTGGCAACTTTTAACACCAGTTGATGAATAATGCACTTTTTTATCCATTCGGCGAATACTCCTGGAATACACCGCACAATAGGTGTTCAACAAATGATACCTTTACCTGGTGTAAAAGACAATATGATTACAAAAAATACAAAACCAAAAGCAAAAATTAGTTATTCCTTCAAGTAGTCAGTCCGATGTTTTCTTCCAAACAATTATGGGTTCAAGTCCCGCCGCACCGTGACAATGGTTGGTGTCCGAGCTTTTTGCCGACGGAATAAAAATATCCAGTGATTAACCGTATGAATAATTAGTTTTAACCGTTTTGATGGATAATTTTCGATCCATTCATGCATCCGCTGTTTTCCGACAAAGCCGTCTGTCAGAAAACTGCGGAAGCAAAGTTGTACACCTAATACATTCGTCTATTGAAATAAACGGCCTGTCCGGAATTCCGGATGGTGTATGTTCGCCTTTAGAGAACTCGATGATGAAGAAGATAATCCCGAAAACTGAACTAATCTCAATTGTAATCAACTCCCAGTTATCGTTCCCTGAGCTATAAATCTTGACCATGACCTACATAAATGTACCTATATGACCACCCGGTTGTATCTTCGTTGGGTTTATCTTCCTCTTTAAATAAATAACTGGCGCAACAGTCCAATTTGAACCACGGCCTCAAGATGAGTATAGCATCATTTCATTTTCTAGATCGTGACGGTTTTGTGCAGAGGTATGTGATCAGCAACACGCTCAACCGAGTTATTTACCCCATAATGGGTACTCATTTAACAGCTGAGTGGGCTCATAGTCCGACACGTAAATCCCCGGAATCGAACCGGGGCCCAGTGCGTTGAAGACGAACGTGCTAACCGTTGCGCCATCCGGACTACTATCTTTACTCTTTAATTTTACGCTAAATTAAAAGAGATTATTCCTAATGTCATAATTTCGTCGAACAGCTAATAATAGAGATATTTTTATTTTACTTATATGTATGTATTTAAAAAGTTGCTCGTGATTAAAGAGATTTAAGGATATAACACTCAATTTAAAACCAACCACCAACCATTTGTCCTGGAAAGCATTTCGTAATTAACTTTCCAAATTATTCTGTTTAGTGAGCTAGCTGAAAAAAGAGCCGATTACAGTAGGCCCAGAGAGATGTAATCAATCATCATTAGAAAGTGAGAAGCAGTCTCTTCTTGAAGTAGCAGCAAAGATTAGACATTACAAAGATACCGCATTTCATACAAATTAACGCAGTGTCTAGTAGTTGCATATGTTTTGGTTCCCATAGTGTGTACACAAAGGGGTAACACCAACTGCCAAGCAAGTTAAGCCGCGATTTCGCATACACCAGAAACAGGACCAGAATTCAGTACATTTGCAGCATAATTCTGTCCTTGTCCCTATAGCGACAAACAAAAAAACAAACAACAGAATCGTCGGAGGAAAATGGTTGTTTTAATGTCAAACGAAATCTTATCCGCGTCAGTATAAACGCTTAGAGATTTCGGAGCAGCTAAGGCCCGCCGCATCTTTGTCGTAGGCAGGACAGCTCGGGCAGTGCGCACATGGCATTGTTGTGGTAAAATCAGATGTTGACAATTGTTACAAGAACAATGCCATGTGCGCGCTGCGCGAGCTGCCCTGCCGACGTTCAAGATGCGGCCGGCCGAAGGGATTTCGAGTCCAGCGTAAACGCAGTATTAGAAAGTATTTCACTAGAAATAATAGCTACATATATAAAAGCAAAAAAACTGGCGAGGTCAAAAACGTAGATTCATAATAAGTATGATGCGAAGTAAAATGTCTATCTATACTGGGGTAATCTCTCTCAAGGTGATTTCTCTCTAATTGCCTTGACCCCTCCAGAGGCATGGGCGCGTCAACATCTCTAGCGTTTCTATGCCTTGTTGATGTTTCAATAGCATATCTACTTTTCGGAAGTGCAATTGCTAGCATGCACCTCCTATCCGCGCCGTCTTTATACTGACAAGGTCGGAGCACTGTGAGAGTTCTATTAGTACGTACTCACCAGGCAGTTTTTGATCGCGCCGAGATTTGATCTTCGAGCTCTAGATTAGTATCGTAGAGCGGTCACGCAACGATCACGGCGATTCACCTTTGAATAATTATTGGCACCGCGAAGTTTATTTGTGTGCGTTAATTTGTGTGGAGTGCAGTATCTTTCTAATGTTTAATCTTTGGTAGCAGGACCAAGATTAACTCAGTGTATAAAAACGAAGTAATTTTCAGTCGGATCGATTGACTGTCAAGCTGCTAATTGCAAATTTTCCATGAAACAAAATATTACAAGGAGATCTCTTACCACAATGCTGTAGGATTCTGTGAGATGTGGGGATTTCTGTCAATTTGAGTATACACGGTAGCTTATAATTTGCATCGTGTACATATTTACGCTCTCCCATGAACTGCTTCAACTCAACGGTGTTCATGTTCATGGTTTATGCATGAACATGTAACGCCTGCTGAATAATTTAATCGACACATGAGTACGAGTACGAGTAGAAGATTAACAGATAAGTTTGAAAATTCAAAATTTCATCTGTTAATCGCTTTTAACCTATGTTAACTATGCATAGATAACGCCGGTTGAGGCGATGAATGGAAATGCTGAAAATATGAAGGTGTATGGACGTCACATTAAAATATGTAATAGACACAATTGTTTTACTTAGTTTTCGTTAACAAACAATTTTCATAAGCTACATAAACTTCCGATATGCTTAAAAGTATTAACGAAAAATATTTAGATTTGCACTATAAAAGTATAAATCCTTCTTCTTGGGTTATGTTCTCAGCTGAATTTTGTTCTGATCCCGTTAGTCGGTTGTCCTCCATTCCCGATGTCCCTTTTTCTATTACAAATTTTCATTATTATTCAGGTTGCCATCATATGTCTCAAATATGGACGCCATAAAATTAATTTATGACCCACTCCGAATTATATTTAGAGAGCAATAAACTATTCACAATACCGTCAACTGACATCATTCACAATCATCGCACAGCCCGCCAACATTCACCAATCCATGAATGAATGATGCGCAAGTCTGCGTGACTATAACTTCCTGCAATTGGCAGCACCGTGCAAATTCGTTCCAGTTCGATCCAATTCGTTAAGTCAACCAGACGTATTACGAGTGCGTAAGTCTTTTCGAGAAGAAAGTGAATTTTATCGGTGGTGTCATCGGACCGGCAAGTGAAATTTCCCTAATCGATGTTCGAGTGCAAATGGGCTCATTGCTGCACGATAAATTCGATTGGATGTGCGACTCATCGATGGGCGGTCGCACGCTGAATTTACGTACGTACGCCATCGTACTTTGTCGTATGTATAGAATCAGATCGTGCATCGACCCAATAGACGTATACGGCGTTTAAGTTGTTACTTCTAGCGGCTTCTTCTGCTGACGCTAAAAAAGAATTGGCATAAACTCTTTTATCGCGTCGCGATTGGAAGAGGAGTTTTTGCCCCCCATATAGTACATCATTGTATATATTTTTCCAGCATAATGGAGACTGCACAATGTGCTGCCTGTGGTGGAAGCGACCACTCGCGAAGAAGCTCGAAAAAGTGCTTGCAGCATATAAAAAAGCAGAGAGAGCGATTCATCGCATTAAAAGTGACCGGTGCCTGGACCTTGAAGACTGGCTTACTCAAATTTTGCCCTAACGAAAAATTGCAGAAAAAAATAAACGCGGACGTTACGGCGTGTAGTAATCTGGCGGTAGAAGCGTCCCGATATATCCACTTTCATTACATGAAACACCTTGACAATGAAACGTGGCCGTCGGAAGAAATAAAAACGGAAAACATACTGCAATTTTTCTACGATCTGCAAGGCAAAGTGAAGGGCGGAAGTCCAGTAGATCCGGAATATTTTACATTACGTGCACAACAGCGGGTACACGATGGAAGCAATCGGAGTTATCTCATCCAAGGTCTTGTCTCCCAATACGAAACAGCATGGAAAAACTGCATTATAACGCATTTTTCCAGTCGCCTGGCTAGTTTCGGACATTATTTCGTGGATAATACTATTTCAAAACGACTTTGGCGAATCCGACTATGGCAAGAACTGCTCACTCCCAAATTGTCAGCGATGCACGAAGAAATTCTACAATTGTGGCACCTACTCGAAGAGCAGGGCTACGAACTGCAGCAATTGCGAAACTACGAAACACATTGGTGGCGTTTCGGTATTTTTTTGTTTATAAATATGGAAAACAAATATATTTATACATTTCTTTTCCAGTACCACTAATGTACGACATTGGAGTAATGTTGGAAGGCATAGGTTTGCCAACGTATTCAGTAGTTCCCGTGTTCCGTTGGGGTCGGAAACACATCAGATATACTGCTGATGGCCTACGAGAGTTACTGGCCTCAACAGGGTTCAATCCGCCACCTGGTACTGAATTTCGGCAGAGTACCCCCAAATACTGGTGGGAGCACTTTAATCTAGCGATGCACAAACAATGTGGCACGCTAGATCCCACCACAGGCGAGATTCGCCCTAAGGGGGATACAAGCTTCGGGCTATCCATGACCACTAACGGCGTCGAAGTAGCTTTGTTGATGAACCGCCACACGCCACACGTCCCCCCGAAAAGAAGGAGAACCGCCGCTTCCGCGCACGACCCGCGGCCCGCACCTTTAGACGCTACAAATTACGACCTCATAATCGGCATCGACCCAGGCGTAAGAAATTACATCGGCGCATGCTCTTTTCGAAAAGGTGTGACTGAAAAGTGGCTGATTCCCGGAGCAACATTCAAGCAGGGAATGTGCGGGGAACGTACTCGGCGGAGGAAAGGAAAGAAGTATATTGGCAAGTTTGAACATCAACTCTTCGAAAAGCGAAAGCGGCAAGAGCCTGCATCGCCAAAGTGTGGCTTCGATTATCGCAAGTTTGGCAAGGAGCAACAGAGACTTTTATTGAAATGCCAGAAACAGTACGGACGACGTTGTATGGCTCGGCTGAAATGGGATCAATACATCCGGAGCAGGCGCGCGGTCGATGTTCTAGTTGCACAAATGCTGCACGGAGGTCCAAAGGGGAGGATTTTGATATGCTTGGGCGACACCTGCTTAGAGCAAGGATTCTCGTACGGACATAACAAAATACCTGCGTTGCAACAACTGGAAGCGGCATTCAAGCGCCACCCCTTCAAACCCAAAGTCGTCAAAGCAGACGAATACATGACGACAAAAACATGTAGTAAGTGCCTGACATATCCCATGGAAAAGCCGAAAGCAAACACTATCCACACACGACGCGGCAATCGAATCAGCCTTCATCGCTATTCTATATGCCGGAACACTAACTGTCGCAATCTCGTGTGGAACAGGGACATTAATGCCGCTCGAAATATAGTTTTCGCGAGCTTAGGCATTCGGAACTATAGACGAAAGGACGAGCATCAGGACAAATATGGGCAGCCGAATACAGCGGAGGTCGCCCGGTTGATGACTTTCTTGCAATCGATGAATATTGCAAATAGCAAAGTGCAGAGCATCGATGCACTAAAGTCACTACACGAGAGACTCGCTTCTAGTAGACTTTGGCGCACCTGAAAAGGTGAAGATTTGATTTTTATACCCTAGTATATTTTACAAAGGCAATAACCGAATTTTTCCCTAATTATACACAGCATCTCGTTTGCCAGTCCTTGCCTTGTTCTGCACGATATTTCATCCAGTTTGCCCACATTTATCGATATCGGCTCGAATTTCGCCACGCCCGAAATCAATGAGGACAACATCATAGATCAGGTAAAATAATGATGCCTTTATGGACTGAAACCGTGTAAACTTGCGAATATTTCCAGATTATACGAAATAAATTATCAGCTGTGTTTTTGGGCGACAGCACTTGGACTGAGCTGTACCCGAAACGTTTCAAGCGACAATACTCGTATCCAAGTTTTGATATTCCCCAACGAATTGGGAAAAGACGATTGGGACGTGGTGATTGCACACTTTCTGGGAATCGACCATTGCTGCACGATGAGATGACTAGAAAATTGGTTGAATTAAATGATATTGTTAAGTGAGTATCTGAAATGGGATTAACTCTCATGAAACTGAATTTGAAAAAAAAACGCAGGTTTGTAATCGACCAATTGGACAACGATACTACGCTTCTTATTGTCGGGGACCATGGAATGACGGGTACTGGCGATCATGGAGGCGAGTCCGAAGACGAGCTTAATGCTTTACTATTTGCATATTCTAAATCCAATAAATTTATCACGAGTGATTATGGATCTGATAACGCTACGATGCAACAAGTGAGTATTTTTATTCAAACCCGAAAAATCGATTGAATGTTAACTTTTCCAACCATGTCTTTCAGATCGATCTCGTGCCCACTTTATCGGCTATTCTCGGCATTCCAATACCATATTCCAATCTCGGTCTTATCAATTTCAACATTTTACCGGACGTTTCCGTTCCGTTCATGAACAAATATCAAACACTTCTGCACGCCTGGCAAAATGCCAAACAAATCTACAAATATTTCAACAACTACGCTTTGGACAACAAACGAACCTTCAATTTGGAGTCAATGGACTCGCTGGAAAGTCAATTCCTCATCCTGACGCATCGCGTCAATACCATCTACAATGAGGTTGCATCCGATATCCGAAATGTTAATCCATTGCAAATTGATGCTATGGCTCTGGTAATCTATGGGCTTTTACTGCTTCAAATTGCCGTGCTGTTCGTTTATCCGCTAATGACGTACGTGCTGCCACGGAAGAATCCCACAATATCGGTGAATCCGTACGGCAATGTTATTCCGGAAATATTCAAAAAAATGAAGAGCATCTATGAGGGCGATCAGAAGGATCAACGCGGCGACATTCCAGTGGTGTATGGGTTGGCAACTATTTATTCGTCAGTTTTGATATCGTTTGGTGTGTTTCTGGCTGTTACATTAGTTTTATTGTTGGAAGCGCGTTCATCGTTGGGATTCTTTATTTGCGTTTTCGTGGGAGCTGCGTTGTTGCTGTTAAATTCGATTCTGAGGTATCGAACGGCGACGAATCTAGGTAATCTACATTTGACTGTTTCGGAAGAATTTTGTAAATATTGTCTTTCTTTCTATAGAGTCCTGTTGTCAACCAACATTTGCCGCCGTTGTTAGTTGGTATCTTCTATCGCAATTCTGTTTCTACGCGACATCTCACCAACCGACCATGTCTCAAATCAATTGGCGAGCGGCGTTTGTCGGACGATCGGCGAATTTCGATCATTCGAATTTCATTTCGGGCATTCTCGCTTTCAATTACAACAGCATAGGCCTCTTTCATGATTCTCCGCCTGACGATGACTTCGATGCAACTCCTCAGTACGGAAAGAAGTTGCATAGCATATTCTACGATGATTTCTCTGAAACTATAATTCCATCTCAAATGGACGCTAAACCAAAATCTCTTTCCAGTTATATTTTTGAGGAACCACCGCCAGATAGTTTTCAGGGAGATGTTCCTCCGTTGATTGAAAAAACTTCAACATCCCCATTAAAAGAACAGTCTCAACCAAATATTTTTGAGGAGCCAGCACTGTTGCCCGGCGCAAAGCGGCCACAGTATAAACCAGTGGAAAAGGACGGAAGTCCTGATAGACAAGTTCTGAATGAACCTTCTCGAAATGAGAATGATCAGATCGTTGATTCAATCGCGCAGACCATTCAAACCGAGTCCGATCCGAACAAGTTGCAAAGTTTGAACAAGACTCGAGCAAAAATTCAAGTAAAACGTCGCCCATCGACTCGCAAAGCTCGCCAAGAGAACTATCGTCGTTCAGTGATAGAGAACGATACCACGCATCAGTTACAAGAAGGTGTCCAGACTGTTGAAGCCCCAACCCCCAGTAACAATTTAACTAATGTTTTGAAGGAAACTCTGACTAGTTCAGTCAACGAGAAAAATCGAAGCCATCAACTATCCGCTTCTATGTTATTCAATATACAACCTCCACCAATTCCATCTGTTCCAAATGAACCGCAATTCAAACCATCGGTAGTATTCTTTGAAGATGAACCTCCCGACAATTCCCTTAAACCACCCCCTCCACGTAAAGCGCCCGAAAAGCCACCGACAACAACGAGTCTCTTCTTTGAAAATGATAGCGATGATGATGACTTCATAGCTGCAACAGTGAGAAAGTTGTCATCAACTACTCGTTCTAAGGAGAAGTCAGAACCAGTGAAGCCTATTAGTGAACGTAAATCGGACGTTCATAAAAACCTCAGCAGTTCTCTTTTTGACGACGATGAGAGTGACGACTCCGATTTGTTTGCAAAAAGTTTACCAAAAGCAGAAAAACCAAAGATCGACGAGAAGCCTGCAACCATCAAACAATTGGACAATGCCTCAGTGGCTAAAACGGGAGCCAAGTCGGAAGTGGCAATTACATCGAAAACATTGTTCGGAAGTGATGATGATGACGATGACTTATTTGGCCGTGGCGTTTCAGCAACGAAATCGAACATGGCAAATGCAGAAAAGAGTAGCAATGCGCAGCAGATATTGAATTCAGGTCGTTTATTCGATGATGACGACGATGACGATTTATTCGGCGGTGCAAAACAAAAGAGTATGTAGTTCAGAAAAATATATATTAATTAAATTATGTATAAATGTATTTATTTTTATTGTAATATCGCAGATATTCCACAACCCAGTACGAAGAGGTCGGACTCCAAAACGAAAACTACAACTACAAAATCGTCACAGCTTTCGAAACCGGAAAGCAAACATTTCAACGATCCCCTAGCAGACCTCTTCAAAAATTAGCAAAAAGTCTACAAGTCGAAGTTACTTTGATTAATGCACTTTATTTTTGTTTCGGTTATGAGCACTTTTTTCCATTATTTAAAAATTCCTGTTGAAATTGCAAACTAATTTATATACTATAACAAAGTGATATTATTAGAATAAAAACGAAAGAAATTTAACTTTTAGAAAAATATCCAAATTATTTATACAAAATATATTTTTCTTTATAATGCCATAAATAATTAATAATTTACAAAACGAGAACAAATATATGGAATATAAGGAGCAACATGGTAGTGGTAAGTGTAGTTCAGTTCAGTGTAGTTCAGAGGACTTACAAGTTTTTTTTGTTTTGCAGCCGATGTCGCCAGCTCGGACGGCGTTCCTAGTGTGCCCACACCCATAGGAACTCGTTCGGCGAACGCCACCAATGCGTCATCCGTGTTGCTGCAACAAACGCCCAGCGTAGATCCGATCGCTCGGCGGCGCCTTGTTCTGGACGATATTTCATCCAGTGCGCGTAATGCATTAATTATTTCCTTCGTTTGTATCGTATTAAGTGAAAGGCATTCTCATTCAATCATTATGTAGTAGCATTAACGTTTGCATATAAAATAAATCGGCTTTTGTATCATTTGCGTTATTGATAACCGTGAAGTCTGATTGAATTCCTGAATCCACAATTTGTATATCAATAGATTTTAGAGAAAATTAACATTTTTAAATCGTATTAAGTCGACAAAACAACTTTCCAACACACTTATGTATGGCTCCATAACAATTTACGGCTGTTTAGCTTATATGGGAAAATCGTGTCCTACCAACTTCTTCTGTATATTGTGCTGATCCATCAATTAGTGTTAAGCACCAATTAAGCGTATACAGATAGTCCAGCATCACAAGGAATTCGACTTAGGTGGATTAATGGCGCTGTAATTGTTAATTGTGTGGATGTGGATGATATTTCCAGGACGCATTAAATTGCTTCACAATTTCGCATTTTTTGGCTTGTGTATGTCCTTTTTTGCTGGCAATGACAGATACTCGTATATTGTTTGGCCATCATGTCGTGAGCATTTTATGGTTAATGGGATATATAGGTATATAGGTATATGACGTTTATACATGTGAATCTGATTCTGTCATTTCAAACAACAACCAGATTCGGGTAGATTCCCATTGGATATCACTACTTCTCTACTTGTTGTTTTGACGTTTTTGGAATTATGCAACATACTTTTCGTTATCTATCCTATTTTAGGGTGCCCAAAGCTCCAAATGCAATAATTTTGTTTGTTACCTTGCTGATGACAATGGGCCCCATCGCTGTCAAAAGTATCACGGTTTACAAGCATAATCAAAGCGACCAGCTATCGGAAATTGTTTTCCAAATGCAATCACAGAGTTTGTACTATAATATAGTACATATTAAAAAAAATTCCATATTAAAAAAAAAAACCTTATGCAATTGGTCAAACGTCCGTTTGTCTGTTTGTCCATGAAATATCTAACGAACAGCTAAAGCTACATGCATGAAATTTGGTGGAAACATGTAGAAGTATTATAATTCTCTGGAGAAAGCGATGCGTCGTAATAGACCAACTTTAAGGGGGAGTCCCCAATGAGGGGAAATGAAGGTCAACAGTTTTTTTCGTTTGGTATAGGCAAGTGGAGTATCGTAAGAAAGGTACCGTGGAGTACATTCCATTTTCAGCATTTTCTTCAAATTTGAAGAAAGGAGAAAAGAAGGAGAGGGGAAAATATGTAATCCGAATTTTAAGAAAAGGGAACAGTGGGGGAGAAGAAAATATTAGTTCGTAATTTATGGCCAACGATAGCCAACACCATAGGTAATAATATGTTCCAAGTTTCGTTACAATGAAGTTATATGAATTGGCATCATGGGTGAGACATTTTAATTATGGTTTTTTTTATCGATCTGAGTGGTACCAAGAAGAGCGAGGAGCCGATATTTACATACCAAAATAAGGAGCTTCCTACAAAACCCTCGGATTTCGGGCGTAGCCCTCTATATTCCGATTTCATTTTTCAATGTTTAAAATAATATTTCTTAATGTACAACCCTATCCGTACATATTATGAGTTCAAGGGTGAACAAATTGCAAATATGTATTTAACCGCTTCGTGTACCTTAAATATCTACGATAACGCATAATTTTGATCCATTCTGCATTTGTCACTTTGAGATTAGTAGTAAAACTCCGGTTCTATCGTTCTTATGAACTAGTAAGTCGATTTGGAACATTCCTGTTTCGAGTTTTCTCTCTATCGCATTTGGAGAGAATTTTCACCACATTCTAGGAATTTCCACTTTAGGAACTACAAAGCTGCCGTGTGTGGGGAAATGCACTTTGAAGTCGAACTCAAGGAATTCAAGGAAAATTCTCTCTCCACAGAAGTAATTCTCCTATCATTCGCGAAACAGGATTGTTCAGTCGATTTCAACTAAATTGCGTACAGATATGTTTGATTGATTTGAAAATCGGTAAATATACAATACGTTAAGAAATAAAAAGCTTTGCAGCGCTTGCTACCCTCAGACCGATGGGCTAATTGTAGTATTAAGCGGCAGCGGTACGTCATTATTCAGTTCACCGACATATATATTGTACATTTGATTCTGGGTCATTTTGGACACTTTTTTTCACACCAACTTGCCCCTGGGGGGGGGGGGGGGGGGGGACTGAGACTGCGATACGGAATGCTACTATCAATCTCATCGATCCTACGCCTACTCGTCTACCATGTGAAAGTAGATGGTGGTGATCATATGGAGCCATTTGGCGAAAAGGTCAAATCTAATGTATTCTGCACTAAATGCCTTATAACAAAAAGTAGATAGGTCCCATTTATTTCAAAGTATTATGGCAGCTATGTGCATTCCTTCCAATATAGCATACCCAGCTGCTACCATCCAATTCATGGTTTCATATCAAAAGGATTCTTCGCACATGTCCTGGTTATCTACTTACATGTGATTTTTTTTTTTAATTTTACTTTGGAATGCTGGCTGTGCAAATATCGTTGCATTATCCGTACAATTCATAGACGCTCGTGTACGGGAATAAGTTTCCTGGAAAATCTGTTGCACGCTCGTGTGAAAAAAATTTTGAGAATATGGTTGGGAGAATGAGGATAGAGATACTCGTAGATGTGCTTTCATCCAGTGGAGTGGAATAATATGGATCAGGTGAATACTTATATGATTAGGTACATATACAATGACACGGATACCGATAGACTATACTATATACAATTTTCCCTAACCCCTAGTGGGGCATAGCGCGTCAACTATTCCCATGTGGCGTAATTGACGTGGCGTTAGCATAAACTGTTTTCAGATGATACATGTTGCTAGCATGTACATACCTCCTGTCCATTTAACCGCATACCTGCGACAAGTCGGGAAAGTTTACGCCCCACACAACAAGGCGAAGACAACACAAACATCAATGGCCACGACGTGGACGGGACTTGAACCCGCATCTAACCGGTAGCATGAGACATCAGACTGACATCAACGCACTGAGCTGCCGACCGCGCCATACCGATGGACTAGTAGTTATAAAAGTTCTGATTAATGTTTATTGTATTACAGATTTGATTAAGGATTTCCGTACAAGGACAGCGGAAAAGCTGGTAGAGCTTTCAAGAAGAATAATCTGAACGGAATGGTATAACCTCTATTGGAAACCGTCTCCGAAAGTAATATTATATACTTGTAGAATACACAGGACGAAAAAAAAAACCTACATAACAGACAGACTTCCGTTGATATAAATATATGTATACTTATTCGATACTACTGTACCGATTTATATGTCGTTTACAGCAAACCTCATCGATGTATCCTTTTGTAATGAAACACAACGGAGGAAAATTCGGTTCGATTTATTCGTTAAGAATTTAAGATAATGTGCTCATTAGAGTTATATATTCGTATCTAATAAATTAATGGAATAGCATTAGTTTCACCTCTACCAAATAAAATATAAATCTCATTGACGTATACATATTCTTTGAACATACATAAATATATTATTATATTAAAGCCGTTAAAGTACGTTCGCACTAAACCCAACGAGTTTATTTGGAACGTCAAATATGTACATATAGAATACGGATTTTTAGGAAACAACGAGCATATCACTTTATGTGTGTGTGTCTATTGCACTCTATGTTTAACATATCGCGTGTTTTCTGTCAACGGATCGAGCCTTTGGTTTATTCAGCAAGGACATTGCTGAATAAACCAAAGAGAACAAAAATCTAGGCCTCGTCTTTAATAATATATTTACGGCTTACAAAAATTAAGTCCGAAAGTTATCGGCGCCCAATATGGGGTCAGTGTGATTTTATGCAGTCATTGACAAAGTGAACAATCGAATTGAGTGTTATACCGACAATCACATGACACAAAAATCGAAACCCTTTTGGTCCTCAGGTTACCTTAAGCTTCCTTAGGGTCTCCAATGGGAAAATGAACGAAAAGAGTCCAGTCACATATACCGAAATGGGCAAACATCTAGGCGCGAATAAGCCTACCTTAAGGCTGTCTTATGCCCGGTTCACATTATTCCAGTAACCAATCCAGTCCAGTAATCCAGTCCAGCGCTGGATTACTACTGGAATAATGTAAGCCGGCACTGGACAGCAATCCAATCCAGTAATCCAGTCCAGTGACTGGATTGTCTGGTCTACTTTTTGATTCCAGCTCGCCCAGAAATCATTGTCACTATAGTTACCGAATCAACAACACACTCGCCGGACTACTGGACTGGAATCATGTAGACGATATGATCCAGTCCAGCACTGGACTGGATTACTGGACTGGAATAATGTGAACCGGGCATAAAGCTACATTAGGTTCTCAAACGAAATAAATAAAGAAAAATAAACGAGAAAGGTTCTTGAAATTTTCTGAAATAAATGAAAAGGTCGAGGTTTCAGTCGCCACCAATAACAAATTAAAGGCTCGTGAAAAATCCGACAGGGTAAAATAGCGAAGAAGCACTGTTAGGTTCATACCTATACAATTGGCGACCAAATAGAGATCTCTGAAAAACACCAACTCCTTCAATCATTCCAGAATCAAAAATTAAATTCTTGCTAGGTGTGTTGCACACATATGTAGGTGCCCTGGTACATCATTAAATTTAACTATCGCCTCGTCGAAAGCGAACAGCGAACCACGTGTCGCAGTTCGTCGAGTTACCACGTTTGTGGATTGGGACTGCCATAATGGCTTTGGAATGCAGACTTACATATAGTTGGAGAGGGGGTAGATACGCCCTTTTATGATTTCTAAACAAAAAAGGCAAAGCGAGTTATCGATTTATAGAAGCCATATTCAATCTGCGATGAGGCGCTACATTTCACTTGAAATTTGAAAGCACTTGACTTTTTACACTTAATACAGAGAGAGAGAGGGGCTAGTTGATTTACGTCCTATTCTTTCAAATTATAGCAATTGCCTCTGGGCTGATTCGACTTATCTAGGACGAAATTCGATTGATTTTCGGTAAAATTAACTTTGACATGACTATAAAAGATGGTGTGTTGTGTAATGAGATAACTCCTAACGCATCATCAAAAAACAATACACTTCGACAAATGATCCTCTTCGTTAGCCCATGTGTATGTATGTATGTCTCTTTAAGTCAACCCAACACGTAAGAAAATCCTTCTCAGTGTCTACAGAAGAACAAACAATTTTATTCTCTTAAAGCAACGAAACCATTTTAAGGAGAACTTTATACATACATAAGTACATACATCATTTCGATAAAATGAAGCGTTCACAGACTGAAAAAGAGGCGAAGTAAAGCGAAAATCCGAAAGCATATACTCATCGTGTTTTTTTAGTTGATCCATTGTATTCAACATTTTTTGTATATAACAAGGATACTGTTCTCGATATAAATGAAGCCGTTATGGATATGTACGGTGTCCTCTAATTGTCTGATTTATTTATATTTAAAGCATATGTATGCGGGATATGTTCAAAAAATTGAATGATTGAGGGAGTAAAAATGATGAAAAAAGTCAAGAGTAAATTAATCTCACTTTATTGTGATTTATCGAGTTCTATTCACACTAACTTGTCTGAGAATGTATAGTCCCTTCACAATAGTTTAAAGGTCACTACAGACGTTCAAACACGTGTGCATGTGAATTTTCTTCAGGTTTCACACGTTAAAGTGTGCTTGAACTGGAAGATCGATCAAACACACCTGTCAAGAATGTTTCAATGTCTGTAGCCCCCTTAAAACTTTTTGCATCCCTATTTCTCAGCCGACAATCCCTTTTACCTCAATAATTGTTGTGTATCATTCTTATACGAGTAGAAAGCATATTTCTTGTCTATTGATGCGCTACATCGGAAAAACATTTATAAGACATGTTCTACGTAGTAGCGAACTCCACACCTCCAAGGACTATGATGCCAAAACGTTGAAAAAATTCGGAAACTGATTTCATCTGAGATTGACATGACATTATTAAATTATTTGTATCGGCGAAAAGTGATACATACAAAAGTGTTACTGTGTAAAGTTCTTTTATGTCTTAAATGTCTTTTATAAGAAGCAGATGTAAGGATGTAATCGAGTATATCCACTGATGAATGTCAGCGAAGGATGAATTACATTTGGGTAGTACTCTTAGAAGAGATTTGTTAATGTATGTATAGCTATGTCCTCGTATGTATGAGCCTATGTTCGTATATTCCATTACACGTATTTTAGTAGAATACGTTGAGAAGAGTGAAGGGAGTTCTTAAGCTCTTAAGTAGTCAAATCTGAAGAAATTCAGAGAAAAGAAGATTATGAGTTGTTGAATGGATATATATTTTCCTTCACGTGCACATTTAAGCATCTGAGGAATTTGGATCAGGTAATGACTTTAATGTTTAGGTTTAGCTTTCGAGAATGAGAATTTTTTTGTTTAAATTATGTACTACATATTATTGGTAATTCAAATAAGATAAAAAAAAGACCTTCTATATAACAATTTCAACAACAAAAAAAGTTTATTAGAGCCCTAATTAGGAAAAGAAATTTAGTGCCGTTGTACATTTATGGCAGCAGCAAGAAACATATGGAAGGAATCGAATATTTTTTTCCCAAAGAAAACTGCATTTTTT
Organism: Chloromyia formosa; assembly: GCA_964017055.1. Taxonomy (NCBI): domain Eukaryota; kingdom Metazoa; phylum Arthropoda; class Insecta; order Diptera; family Stratiomyidae; genus Chloromyia; species Chloromyia formosa. Next base: position 10,658,846 of record OZ024818.1, on the reverse strand, counting down.
TGGCAACGGGGAATTTGAACCCATGTATGTTAGGGACAAGGCCTCAATGCACTAAGCAAGGGGTTTTCAATCTTTCTGCCGTCTCGACCTCCTTAAAAAAATCGCACGAAAAAAAAACTTTGTTCTAGTAGAAACTTTAATTTGATTGAACAATCTGAACTTATGGGAGGAGTTCTGAAATTCGTAATACCGTTCGCAAAAACTCGGCGGCGGCGCGTCTACTACCCAGTCCAAATAATCTTATTCTTATCTTTAAACTCTTCAATGTTTCTATTTATTTAGTGTTCAGGGAATGGGATGTTAATTTTAAGCAGTATCTAAAAAAACGCCTTTTTGTGGTTTTTTAAATTAGATTTAGATTAGATTTAATAGGAAGGTAAATGACAATAGTATCCTTCTTCTTCCTTGCCATTTCATACCACTCTGCGGCTTCGCGTTGCTCTGCCCGTGGTGTTGGTATCCTATCAATAGTAATAGTTTTTATGTACGTCTATTTTTTTTTCTTTCAAATATTTCGACATAGATATGATGACTATTTGATTGTCGTTTAGACTTATTGTCGTCATTCAAACTGACTCAGTTGCAATGTCAGAAAAAAATAACATCATACTAATAGACTGCTGATACTACCCCTTACAAATTTGTACATTTTTTCTCTGCCTAGTTGTTCCCAACAGGATAATAGCTTCTTCATTTCAAATTATCGATTTGTAATTTAATTGAGCAATTTCAATTTAAATTCCACTGGACCATAATATTTTCAAATTTCCGAACATAAGTTTATTGGTGGCAATCAGGACCGAACCGTTATATTCTTTTTATCTATCCTCATTCTACAAAACTGGAAATCGAATTATGAGGCTTGAGGGAAATTCAGTGGCCCTGGTAATTTGTGATCGTCGGTAGGCAGAGCGGACAATACATGGAGGAGAAGATATAATCATTTAAGGAAATTTGCATTTATTAGTTCCAAAAGAGTTTTACATCATGCTGTCATAAACCTGAGCGTGATTTATGTGATATTAAATAAAATTTATGGCTGCTTTGTGAACTGATAAATGAGCCGTATTTATTTATAGGAAGCAATACTGGCCCCACAAAAGAAACCATACAGGTTAATGTAGGAAAATATTATGCGTTGAATACGCACATAGAGAGAAAGTTTTTTGCGAGTTTGTCAATAAATTATTTAAAATTTATTTACTTATGGTTTTGGTACATATGTATTTTAAAATAATATTCTATTTTAAATTTCTATAATTACGGCTTATCTAAGATTAAATAAAAGATTTTCTAATTAAACTTTGGAATTTTAAGATTAAAATTAAATTATGCAGTTTGAATATCCATCTACCAATAAAATTAGTAAAGTTTGTTCGGATTTCACTGTTCCTATGGGAGATGTATGAAATAGTGAGCCATATATCACAAAAATTTGCTTTCGGACCGACTGATCTGCATAGAAGCAGACGAAGGAGCGGACGGACTAAATCAACGCGTCTCATCATAATCAAGAATACACTTCAAATGGCCGGAAATGCCTCCTTCTATGTATTGCAAACTTCATGATAAAATTAGTACACCGTTTCTGCGACGGGTATAATAATGTCATGGTAGTCGTTATATAGAAATTATTATTAGCCGTGTTTCTGGGCATAAAGAATAGAACAATTAACACGCATTACAAGTAACAATAACGTAAGCGTGCGTTCACACGTGAACATCTCGCCGAATTTGAACATTACCGCGGTAATGTTCTTGAACATTAGGGCTAATATACCAACAACTACCAAGTAAATTTCGTTGCCGACACACACGGAAGGCATGAAGAATGATGGGTTGCTACAAAGATACATATTTGCCCATGAAACAGAAAACAGAAAATTACCCTTCGTCTGTTTGTTGTCATTTGGTAATAATATGCGTAGGTATTGTTGATTCGTAGTGTTATTGTTTTAGTTATGAGACCTTTTTTTTGAAAGCATTGTCTTTATTGAAGAGATCAGTAGATATCGGGTATGCATTTTTCTACCGCAAGTTCATATTACTGGGTTATGGTTTTTGACTTGTTATTGTTTTGCATTGGGAAATCAATTTGATGATGAAATTTATGGATGAAAGCAATGATCACACGAAAGCGAAGTTTAGATTGTTTGGAACTCTATCTAAATGCTGTAAATCAATTAATTTTTACGTATGTCACGTACATTGTATGGATTTTTTTTATTTTAGTTTAAGTGAATAAAGTACAAGTAATATGCAAATATGTACCAACATGGAATTGTGGTTTTGTGAAGGAATACATTATATGCAGCCTAGAATTATAGGTACGTACATACATCCACATTTTTGTGTAGTGGGGAAAATTTCTTGTTTATGGCCCGTCGCATATAAAATTAGATTAGACGGGAATAAAGTGCGATGCATGTTGTTTGTTCAGTGTAAAGACAAATGAAATAGACTACTGCTGAAGGCTTTTTGAGTCTCTGTATCTACCTGTTTCTCAGTACTTTATCTGCTGCTCAATAGGGGCTGTATCTTTTGGTCAATAGATAATGAGTCTGTTGCTCAGCATATACTGTGTCTGTTAGCCAACATATATTGCAACTGTCGCTCAGTAGATACTGTATCTGTTGGTCAGTTGGTACTGTATCTGTTCTTTGTAGATACTGTATCTGTTAATCAGTAAATAGAAAATGAGACACCAGTTTTGATCCAGGTCTTGTATGGGATCACATCTGGATCCGAATTGAAAGTGGCAGATAGCTGTAGCCTGAATGGTTGACCAACACCTAAGCGTCTCAGGTCTAGTAGGATGGAATGGCTTGCGTAGTTGGACCGGCAACATAGTTGTGTTAACTCCAGAACTTTTACTAAACCATCTGAAGCAGTTATTTCCGAGGCCATCCCCTGAATGGGGTTAAGCGATGTGCTGACAACTCGTCCTTGTAAAAACCACACCACGTCAAGAAACCTGGAACAAAACCCTCGGATTGGACGGATCAACAACAACGACGACCACGCAAACGACTAAAGGATTATTCTTTCGGATCCTGAAATGTATGCTCCCTGAACAAACCGGGGGCCGAGAAGGCCAATGACAAGAAATCGTACACAATTTTTACAAGTGGCAAACCATCGGGCCGCAAGGAGTTTGGAGTAGCATTTATAGTGAACGACCGCCTCAAACCGCATATTACTGACTTCAAACCCATAAATGAACGGCTGTGTGCGATTCACATCAAGACTCGATTCTTCAATCTCTGGCTCATCAATGTGCATGCCCCCACTGAAGTTAAAGAGGACGCAGTAAAAGATGAAATCTACGCCCGCCTTGAGACCCTCTTCGACTCACTTTCAACAAACGACGCCAAATTGCTGCTGGGAGACTTTAACGCGAATGTCGGAAATGAAAGTTGGCACCGGGGGACCACAGGAGGCCACAGTCTCCATGAAGAATGTAACGACAACGGCCAGCGTCTTATCGACTTCGCCTGCAGCAGGAATTTAGTCGTAAACTCTACGTGTTTCTCGCATCGACGCATTCACAAGCAGACCTGGAAATTTCTAGACGCACATACCGACAATCAAATTGATCAAGTCCTCATTTGCAGGAGATGGGCGTCTAGTATGATGGATGTCCGCTCTTATTGAGAAGCAAACTACGAGGGTTGCCTTTTATATTTCGGGATTAGAGAACAAAAACAAATATTAATCATTGAAAATCGCTTATTGTTTTTCAAAATATTCCCCATGAAGATCTATACACTTTTGCATGCATTTGAACCAATTGTCAAAGCACTTTTGCCACTCTGATTGAGGTGTCTCCAAAACATGCATTCTGAACGCAGCAACCGCTTCTTCAGGTGTTGAAAAACGTTGACCTCTCAGTTTGTTTTTTACGTACGGGAATAAAAAGAAGTCATTCGGTGCCAAGTCAGGACTATACGGCGGATGACCCATCAAATCTATGTTTTGAGCGCTCAAAAATGCAGTTGTTTGAGCTGATGTGTGAGAGCTCGCATTGTCGTGGTGAAGAGTGATCCGTCTTCGGCGGTTGGTTTTCCTGATTTCTTGGAAGACAACTGGCAAACAAATGGTTGTGTACCACTCAGAATTGACTGTTCTGCGTTGTTCTAGTGGTACGGTTGCAACATGTCCAGTTTTTCCGAAAAAACAGGCGACCATTTGCTTGGAAGTGCTTCGTGCGCGAACAACTTTTGCTGGGTTTGGCTCATCTTGAAACACCCATACAGTCGACTGCTATTTACTTTCGGGCTCATACGCGTAAATCCACGATTCATCACCTGTCACGATGTCATAGACGTGTTTCGAAGCACCGCGATCGTATTTTTTGAGCATTTCTTTCGACCAATCGACACGAGCCTTTTTTTTGAGCGATTGACAAATTGTGTGGGATCCAACGCGAACAAATTTTTTTGACAGTCAGATGTTCATGCAATATTGAATGTATGCTGGTCCCACTAATGCCTAAGGTTGTCTCAATCTCACGATAGGTCACATGACGATGTTGCAATATCAGTTCGCGCACAGCATCAATAGTTTCCGGAAAAACAACTGATTTTATACGACCTTCACGAAATTCGTCTTGGAGTGAACTACGACCTCGATTGAATTCACCATACCATCGATAAACACTGGTCCTTGATGGAGCTTCATCGCCAAAAATTGAATTCAGTTCATCCATGCACTGTTGCTGAGTTAATCCACGTCGAAAGTTGTAAAAAATAATCGTACGAAAATGTTCACGATTGAATTCCATTATTTGGCCGAGATTAATCTTTTAAGTTACTGTAAAAAACACAAATAGCGCTCGTATGTCAAAACGTTCTGAGTATGTATAACCTCAAAAATGTCAAACTTTACGATAGAGCTGTCAGTTGCCAAATTGCAATACTAGGGTTGTCCAATCCCGAAATATAAAAGGTAACCTACGTACCACTCAGATCATCACTTGGTGATCACAAGTTCGAACAGTTCGCTCGTCGCAGATCCGTGTCGTTTTTTTTCGTCTGACACCGAAATCAAAATGACTCCAAAATGAATTTACACCAATTGTACGTTTCGGGTACATGCCATTCATTGCCTAGATTCAGGATTCTCAACGTTGCAATTACGTTTCAAGTATTAAGCAAATGCATGTCAAACGATAGAAAAGGAAATCAACCAGAACAATTTTCTGATTCATTTCACTAGTTTGTATTTTACATGCCATCTCCACCTGAAATTGGACTGAGTTCAAAGCAACTTGGAACGTTTAGGGTTTTCACGGAACGCACCCATTGAAAATATTGATCATACGGCAGAGATTAATAAGATCTTTTTTGTACTAAAATTTTACGTTTTAGAATCAATTGCCTACCTAAATGTATACATCGATAAGCAAATTATACGAAAATATGGGTTAAATAATATACCTACATCTTTATACTAATATATCTATCTAATATACCTACAAAGCTCAAACAGTTACATTTTAATCAATCAGACTTATATCTGATTGCATTTCGATCTAACACCTCACAAGAAAATATCCATTTGTCCTTATTTCATTATTTCTGACCTGGTGTCATAAAATCGAAAACAAACCAAAAAAACTCAAACAAACAACAACTCAATTCAAATTACCCATCGTCTACCTGCTGGCAATTTGTGTGAAACGCAAGACGATTGAAATAGATTCGTAGCATATACATTTTCTCTCAATGGTTGACCCTCGCTTGAAAACATACCTCTATATGAAAAGGTACATTTCCATTAAATTCGGCGAACATTTTCGCCCGTTCCCATTCCTCATGGGAACAGCTCTGAACATATTCGCCGAATGCACCTTCTCTCTTCTTAATACTTTTTCCATAAGACGCGCAGCAATATTCGGCGAAAAAGTTCTCGGGAAATGGATAGATGCGAACATTGCCTGTTCCGTTCGGCGAATATAATGCTATTGTTATTGTATTCACATTCAAATTCGGCGAGATGTTCACGTGTAAACGCACGCTAACAGTAACGTTATTCGGGATCTTTCTCTCACTCAGGAATGCGGCCAATTTCTTCCGAAGCAAAATGTCAGCATTCGATTATAACAACATCTTTATCCACGTCTCCCTGTTAAATACATATTATGACAGTAGCACTTTTCAATAAAAATTATTAATCAATTTTCTTCTTCATTAATTGAAATTTGAGGAAATCCTGCTTTAATGAAACAATTGTCAAAAATTATTGTTTCTGGTTTTGCTATTATTTGGCAAAACCAGAAACAAGGTACAGTCATAGGTTTAATATTATCAATAGATTAACCATTTACAGCCCTAATATTGTTATTTTTTTATTACTTTTAAATCCTTAAATAGAAGTTTTATTCGTTAAATAAAAAGACATTTCACGGTGCTTGAAAATAATTCGTTATTGTATAGAATATCGGAAGTTTTGAACAATGTAAAATTATTCTTCTTCGTAACAGTCCAATTAACGGACCAAAGCCTCGAGATGATTTAGTATCATCTAATTTTCATGATTATATCGTTGTACTTTGAGATGTGTGATGAGCAACATGGTCAAACGAGTTATTTACTCCGAATAGTCATTTAACAGATGAGTGGGCTCTTAGTCCGACACGTGAATCCTCTTTTATCGAAAAGCCTACTGCCCTCAGTAGGATTCGAACCATGGTCCCAGTGCACAGAAGGCGAACGTGCTAAGCATTGTCCCATCAGAACATCTCTTTAGTGCACTTTTATTCTTAAAACTAGAAATAACTTTACATATTCAGGTCCAAAGAGTCCACAAACTCGCAAATTTATTTTAATTGAAATCCCATCTAAATCTATTCCGGCTGCAATTGTTATTCCAACAGCAATGTCCTGATAGCTTATTATAGAAAAACTGATAATCTTTCTAGTAATATTTCGCTCAGGGTGTTACAAGATTACGAAAATCCTATGAACCTTTTGTAATCGCGCAATATTAAGAAAGAACAGCTTAACCAGCTAAATACGATTTAATACTCCATCAGAGTATTTGGAACTAATATTCTCAGCAACACAATGAACATATTATTCTTTTTCGGCACTAAGCAGCTAGGGGAAATCAACTCCCGGCAGGGCCGTCGAAAGGTGTGTTGACTTCAATACACGAGAACCGCCAAAGGATTTGATCCGTATTTTCATGTCTAAACAAATTAAAAAAAAATCCGGAATTACTTTTGTAAAATAAGTAATTATTCTGATGTTAATTTTTATGTATTTTTATGTTAAATAAAAATAAAGTAAAACACTTCATGCCATGCCAATATTTTGAACCGGTATAAGTCATATGATATATGTATACTCAATTGCCCTAACCCCTTGTGGGGCATAGCGCGTCAACTGTTCCATGTGTCGAAACGCCGGTAGTCAAATATGAGACTGATGCCTCAACACACTGCGCTAGCGGTCACCCCCTAAAATAAAACCAGGCCGAAGCGTATATACCCTAGACTTGTACAGACCTAGTGGTGATACCAAAAGTACTAATTGGTAACGACCATATGCATGAAAAGTGAGTTTTCTATATGGCCAGTTTATAGGGGAGGTTGGCAATCATTCAGGAGGATCTTGACCATTATTAAAATCAATTAACTAACCCATTCTACAAATGTTTGTCGAATTTTTCAAGTCGCTAGCTTCATTCTATCGAAAGTTATTGCTCATTTGAAGTTTCACTTATAGGGGAGGTAGGGGTTATAGACAAAAAACCCGAAAAGTAGGGTAGTACGGGGCTCTTTGCAAGAAAATTACCGTTAGTTTTCAACTGATCGACTTGAGAGTAAAAAACTATCCTCGCGAGCAATCTGTCAAAGTTAGAGCTTTTCATGCTTGTTTAATCGGGAGTTATTAATACATTTAACTATTGTACATATGTAGGGGAGGTAGGCGTTCTCTTGGCCTGATCATGCCCATTTTCAATACCAACCAACTAGATCATACTTCCAATATCTGACCAAAATTGCAAGGCTCTAGCTTCATTCTATCGAAAGTTATCGTGCGAACGGACAGACAGACAGACAGACGGACAGACGGACAGACGGACAGACAGACAGACAGACAGACAGACAGACAGACAGACAGACAGACAGACAGACAGACATGGCTAAATCGAATCAGGAGGTGACACTGAGCATTTATATATATACATTGCTATACCTCCGGAGCCTCCTTTAAGGTGTTACATATTTCCGTCGTGACAAAAACAATATACCCTATACTAAAAGTCTAGGGTATAAAAAATATAGTAAAGATACTATTTCGAAACCACACATCACTTTTAAAAATTTGCTTGTTACATGTTTGGGTCGTTTAAATCCAGATTTCAATATTCGACATCTTCTGCAAAACATCTTTATACCCTAGTTTTGTCAACCGATTCGTTTGTTCTAGAATCTGGAAGTTGTTGGAGATTAATTTGAATGGAACAATGATGTTACCCGTATCTGGGTAGTAATTTCTTTTCACCAGATTTCTTAAAACAAACTTTGAGTCTGGGCACTGGGATAACAACCCTTTTAAATACCGTTACTGGGCTTCCATCCTAATTGAAATTGAGACATTATCGTAACTAGATAGTTTGGAAGAATGGAAAGTTTCTTCCAAACAGTCACATCCTTTTATAAAGATCATATCCGTTTCTTGTCTAAGTTTTAAACCTTAAATTTTAAAATACTCGAGGACTTTAACATATTTTGCGCTCGGAGTCCGTTGGCAAAATGGTGCTCCCCACTAATCAATGGGGTCAATGCAAAAACTGTTCCACATCATGCATCGCCCCATTTGGTCTTGTGTAGTTTAGGCAGCCGGATATAATTATGTGATTCCCCTTAGGATAATTTTTCTGCTCATTCTGAAACTGACCTCGTCCGGTGTGACTGTCGACCTTAAGGAAAGTGGACCTAATCATTAGAACTCAATAAAAAATAAGGATTCCTTATGTAAAAATATTTGATGCATAAATTTGTAATTTCGCCAAATTCCAGTTTACGTTCCTGTGGTGCAGAAACCTTTTGGGGATGAAGTGGGGGTAGTATGTATTTCCTCAAAATTCAACACACGAATTTTACCTGTTCCGCCGGCCCTGGACTCTACGGTATGCACGTGGAAGTGTGAAAATTGGATCCCAATGTTGTAGCGGTTTATCCTTATTTTTGCCAAGGGAGGAAACTTTTCTGAAGTTCGTATGATGTTGGTTGTGTGATATGTTCATATTCAGGAGGATTTTCTGGCATTATCTCATGCATGAACTTCACCAGATGGAAATGAGAATGAGGAAGCATGAATGTAAGACGTTACATATTTGGATCTACGGGAATTATATCTATACATATTAAGGGGTTTTTAGAAGATCATATAAGTTCCATATCAGTTTCAGTTACACTTGTCAATCCGTTTTGGTATCCGTTCTGTGTGAGTTTTGAAATTCGTTTTGTTATTCGTTATCCATCATTTTCGGTATACGCTTTCTTGAGATCATATTAAGGGGTTCCTTTAGATAGATACTTTTTATTCTTTTTTCTTTGTAAGAAATTAAGATAAGAACTATCTATCCTTGGTGTAATGGTATCGAAAATCGAAGGCAACTCATATTTGACACCGGGTCGCTTACATTACGTCGTAACCAACGATTTAAACATTTTCATCATGGATTTTTCCAATACATATGTACATATGTGTTTCATACCTATATTCGAAATGAATTCTAATACGAGTGTAATATCAACACAGACATTTCAAAGTGCCAATCGGTTTTAAAATGTCTTTGTTGATATTATATTTCCCTCTGGGACATATAAATAAATATGCAGAACATATTCCCAATCCGTTAAAATTTCGAGATAGGCAATCGAAAGAAATAGAGATGGGGGAACAAACGAAGAAAATGAATAAATTTTGATTATGGGAAATAGGAGTAATCTCATCATATCACCGTAAACGATGATTGTCTGTTTCATAGAATATTTATATATTAAATCATCGGTGTCGGTTAATCTCATGATGAAGAATCCTTTCTTAACTAACAGAAAAAGAACAACCCCGTCTCCAATTTAGGGAAGGCTTACGCATTGCTGCAAGGATAAAAAAACGAATTGGATACCAATCCCTTTAATGGAATTTGGAAAAGAAGGGGTTTGAATTATCTTTACAGAGTGCGTTTGGAATAATAATAATGCAATTTCGTAAGTGACAGTAGGTCGATAAGGGTAATTTCATATCATCTTCTTGGATTGGATGTAGATTTGAAAAGGTAAGAAACTTTTGACGTCAAGATAATACTTTTCTAAATCAACAACAATGGCGGATCCCTTCGGAGACATACTGTAATAATATAGTTCCAATATTCGATAAAATAATTTCAGCATGCAGCCTAATTTCTTTTTCGTTGAGGCTGGATATTTTATCATCAATGCTTTGCGAAAAAAATTGTCGGAAAAATTACTTTGTCTAATAACCCATACCCAACGCAGTATTAAAACGGTCTCACCACTCTCACGAAGTCTACGATGCTACAATATTAGTTAAGTGTAATATAACTACTCCTCTTTTCTAGTCGGAAGAAAATTTCAGGCAAAAGCCTCCTTCTTTCATGGTCCGTATTTTTTCGAGTGTAAAATTAGAATAATTAAATGCTAGAAGTTTCAGCAGAATTTTCATCAGTCTACATCTCTAATCCGAGAGTCATGATGAACTCTTAAAAATACATATTCTGACTACCATTGTGTTTGCTATTCAAAATTAGAATTGGCTTGGAGTTGGAAGGATGTGGGAATAATGGAAGTTGATCTTTTGTATTACTCGAGTAGGTCAAGTACTTATACATATAGGAAGACCTCGTCATAGGGAAAAGCACTCTTGTTATTCGTGCTATAAATTTAACATGCTATTGATAAACTTCAAAAGAAATGCAAAGGAACGAAGTAGGAAGTAAAATCGATTTGCTTGATAAGTGAATCCTTATATTTTCTTGTAATCGACCTCTTTGTTCGTTCAGTTAAGAGGAAAGCAGATGCCATACTATCTGTTTTGATCAAATTCAAGATGTAAGGAACTATCAGGTCATCAGGAAATGAGGTCTTAGAACCATAGGCACTTACTAATTGTATTTATTAGAAATTATGGAATCAAACCCATCCAATTTAAGAGAACGCTGCAATTTCGAATGAAATTAATAAAATCTATATATTAATAGGCCAATAAATTTTATATGGGAATTTCGGGACCGAAATTCCTTCCAAACTACTGAACCGATTTTACTACTGCGGATATTCTTCTCGCCCTTATCCAAGAGTGTTGGAAAACCGAAACTCTCCGTAAAGAATTGAAGACTGGCGTCATTATTAAGATCCCGAAGAAACGTAATCTGAAGGATTGTAATAATTGGCGTGGAATTTGCCTCCTCCCCGCCGTCTCCAAACTGATGGCAAAAATAATCTTAAACCGGATCAAGCATACAGTTGACCGCACGCTGAACGATGAACAGACTGGTTTTCGCGAGGGCTTTTCATCTAGCGACCACATCAACACCCTCCGAATTATTATTGAACAATCCGCAGAGTGGAGATCCCCACTACATCTCATGTTCCTCGATTACGAGAAGGTGTTTAACAGCGTTGACCGGGAATACATCTGGAGGGCTTTACGTAGGAGATGAAATCATATCCATCATCAAGGAGTCCTATAGCGGAGCCCAATGTCACGTCTTACACAAGGGTAAGCTTTCAGATCTCTTTGAAGTACAATTGGGAAGTATTTTTGAAATGTCAATTTTACTCACAGCGAATTCAAGTATCGTGAGATACATTAAGACTACAGTCAGACACTGTGGCAAAACGTCATAGATGTGGCAGTTTTCTATGGCACGATATTTATACCCTAGACTTTTAGTACAGGGTATATTGTTTTTGTCACGACGGAAATATGTAACACCTTAAAGGAGGCTCCGGAGGTATAGCAATGTATATATATAAATGCTCAGTGTCACCTCCTGATTCGATTTAGCCATGTCTGTCTGTCTGTCTGTCTGTCCGTCTGTCCGTCTGTCTGTCTGTCTGTCCGTTCGCACGATAACTTTCGATAGAATGAAGCTAGAGCCTTGCAATTTTGGTCAGATATTGGAAGTATGATCTAGTTGGTTGGTATTGAAAATGGGCATGATCAGGCCAAGAGAACGCCTACCTCCCCTACATATGTACAATAGTTAAATGTATTAATAACTCCCGATTAAACAAGCATGAAAAGCTCTAACTTTGACAGATTGCTCGCGAGGATAGTTTTTTACTCTCCTGAAAAAATCAAGTCGATCAGTTGAAAACTAACGGTAATTTTCTTGCAAAGAGCCCCGTACTACCCTACTTTTCGGGTTTTTTGTCTATAACTCTTGAACCAATTGACGTAGACACCTGATTTTTGGCATGTAACACTGGGGTGGGAAGCTGCTTGAGTTCCAGTAAGTTAACCGTAATCAGATCAAAGGAACGCCTACCTCCCCTACAAAATTTCAAAAAATTAAATATTCTTTTAATTACGATAACTTTCGATAGAATTGTCAGAATGTTGGCAGTAAGATATATCTGGTTGGTATTGAAAATGGGCAAGATCCGACCCAAGCAACCCCTACCTCCCCTACAAATGCAACTTCAAATAAGCGATAACTTTTGACAGAATCAAGCCAGCGACTTGAAGTTTTGGTCAAATGTTTGAAATGAGATTGGGTTAGTTGATATTCAAGATGGGTTAGATCCTACCTAAGGAACCCCTACCTCTCCTAGAAATGAAACTTAAAATAAGCGATAACTTATGATAAAATAATGCTAGCGGCTTAAAATTTTGGTCAAATGTTTGTAATAAAATCCAGTTGGCTAATATTGAAAATACGTAAAATCCGACCTGCGAAACCCCTACTTCCCCTACAAATGAAACTTCAAATAAGCGATAACTTCCGATAGAGTGAAGCTAGAGACATGAAATTTTGTTTAAATGTTTGTAGCATGATCTTATTTGTTGGTGGCAATAATGAGCAAGAGCCGACCCAAGGAACCCCTACCTCCCCTATAAGTGAAACTTCAAATGAGCAATAACTTTCGATAGAATGAAGCTAGCGACTTGAAAAATTCGACAAACATTTGTAGAATGGGTTAGTTAATTGATTTTAATAATGGTCAAGATCCTCCTGAATGATTGCCAACCTCCCCTATAAACTGGCCATATAGAAAACTCACTTTTCATGCATATAGTCGTTACCAATTAGTACTTTTGGTATCACCACTAGGTCTGTACAAGTCTAGGGTATATACGCTTCGGACTCCTGGTTTTTGTTTCATATGAAACTATAGTATATATATCAACTTGCTATAGCAATATCGACTAGTTTTTTACTTTGTAGAAAATAAGGACAAAATACTACAAATATGCTAGATACAGTGTCTACTACATCTCTCTCTCAATTGTCCTAACCCCTTGTGGGGCATAGCGCGTCAACTATTCCATGTGGGCCAGTTGACGTTTCGACGGCATAAGCTGGTTTCAGGGAATGCAGTTGCCAACATGCACCTCCTGCACATCCATGGCTACCAACGTCGTCGTGGACGGGATTCGAACCCGAAACGCCGGTAGCCAAACATGAGACTGATGCCTCAACACACTGGGCTACCGGTTGCCCCAATCTACTACATATTATAGCTGAATGTTTTTTTTATTCAATAATAATTATAATACAAAAATTATATTTATCATATATAAAATTATAATAATAATACATATCTAATTTATAATTAAATACATATCAACATTTCAATTATTGTATTCGAAGCATCCTAATAGAACATAATGTGGCATTAGAACTGCTCCCTTAATTCTGCTCTAGTAGATGTTTGAGTGTACCATCACAATGGATCCATTATTTCTCCATAATACCAACGGATACAAGGTATTTTTTTAGGCTGTTATAGTTACTGTTGGATCCCCTTCAAATTCACTCATCGCTCTTCTCACTTGATTTAATCATTGTGTTCAACGCTTCACCACGTTCTTTTTATCCTCGTATCCATACTACATAGCAAGAGTATCAGAAAAATATGATTTTCAATTCCAACCTATGGGGAAAGATCAAATACAAAAAAAAGGATCCAAAGGTGAACTGATGAAATTTGGTGGCTGTTACCACGCAACCCCCATTTATAAATAAAGCGTTGGGTATTATTTTTACTGGTACCGCGGTAAGAATGTGTCTGTCAAGCCATAGCCAGGCATACAATGCGACGGTATGTTCGAAGTGACTATCGTTTGAGCCTATATGAGTACAACTGTGAGTTGAGTACCTACGAGTAGTACGATTACTGTTTATTTTTGCATGAAGCCCAATTTACGATTTCTATTCCTTGCACACTGCACTGTAACACATAAACGCATCCTTGTCATTTTCCTTTTTTCTGTTAGGTGTATCACTCTGATATCAAATGTGTCCTATTTCCCGGTATCCTGCGGAAACCCTGCATACAACACTGACAACAAAGACCTATCTCAATGCTACCAAGGCTATGTTTTTGTGATCGCCTACCAGCATGGTGACATGTCGCAAACCATAATTCGGAAATATGGAAATAGGCTTTCAATCCTTTCTCCTGGAATTATTTTTTATTGATTTTCCTTTTTTGTTTGTTTTATATTTGTGTCGACAGGGTGTCCAGAAATAGGTGTATAAATGCACCCGCGTGATACTCCATGGAATTTTTGGCAAAAAATATTAAGGAATTCTAAATCCCACGCATTTAATTTTTTTGAGAAAAGTGCCTCCTGCTAATTACTAAAACACAATATCTAGAAAACTACGTTATACATATAGTATACTCTATATACATACTAGTATGTACAATATGTATATAGTACTCCTTCGCTGCCAGTTGGTATTGCTAATTTCGGATAATATATAGAGCCGCCCTTCTCACCACTTCTGGTATTAGATGTATAGACCTTCTCCGAAACAAAATCAGAGCTACGTCACTGTACGGCACCGCTCTTTCCGCCCGCAAATAGCATCGCCCAATCGATCTCAAACAGCAGGTCTATATCGGTCCTTTATTTGCCTCTTTGAAATTAGCAGTAAAGTTTGTTCCGACTCCACTGTTCCTATGAGAGGTATATGAAATAGTGGGCCGATTTCAACTAAATTTTTGAACTGTGGTTTGGCGGTAAAAATTATTAATTTATATGAAATCTGGTAAGGGAATCTTTAGAAACAATTAAGTTATTCTCGCAAAAACTTGTAGTCGTCCAATTTCGATGGTCCTGACATATGTATATTATATTGGGGAGGCAGGTAGCTCAGTACATTGGGGCGCCATGAAACATCCGTATGTCAGCTTCTCAGACATTATGTCATTCATCTATCGTATTCCAAATTCGAATAAACATGAAACGGACCCCCTCCGAATTATATTTAGAGAGCAATAAACTATTCACAATACCGTCAACTGACATCATTCACAATCATCGCACAGCCCGCCAACATTCCCCAATCCATGAATGAATGATAGCTGAATTATAGTCTGCGCGAACAACGCGGCTTCTGCTGTCAAATAAAGTTGAACCAATGTATTTCATATGGCGATAAGTATACTGTGCGCGAACAACACGTCGCTCACGTCGCGAAAGTTGAGACGAGTTCAACTTTGTCGCAATCAACGAGCCGCGAAATATCAATTCACAATAGGCATGTGGTTTAAAACTGTGGGTGATCATTTGTTTTGTTGTAAGTTACTGTTATGTGCTTGGAAGTGCATGTTTCTATTCTTAATTCAAAAAAGTGTTTCAAGTTTGTTAGGAAGCCAGTTTTTCACAGCTCGAATGTGTCAAAAGAACGCGAACAAGAGATTTGACTATAACTGGCTGAACAGCTGATTTTCGTTGACTGCGACTTGGCGACGTAATTCGCGCACAATATAATTCCGAGGTCATGTGTCAAGTCTGCGTGACTATAACTTCCTGCAATTGGCAGCACCGTGCAAATTCGTTCCAGTTCGATCCAATTCGTTCAGTCAACCAGACGTATTACGAGTGCGTAAGTCTTTTCGAGAAGAAAGTGAATTTTATCGGTGGTGTCATCGGACCGGCAAGTGAAATTTCCCTAATCGATGTTCGAGTGCAAATGGGCTCATTGCTGCACGATAAATTCGATTGGATGTGCGACTCATCGATGGGCGGTGGCACGCTGAATTTACGTACGTACGCCATCGTACTTTGTCGTATGTATAGAATCAGATCGTGCATCGACCCAATAGACTCTCCGTTGTGTATAGTCCAGAGTTAAACCGTTCGGCCAAGCTCCGCCATTGATCCGCTTGACCTGAGTGATTGTCTTACGATCTTCTCCGGCCATGGAATAGCGTTCAATACGTGGATAATTCTCATCCCAATCGGTCCAAAAGAGCAGCCCGTCGCGCGGGTCCAATGCAATAGCTCGTGGACTTTCCATATCGCCGGCAGCCAGTGTTCGCCTGAAGCTTCCGTTGATCAGGGCGACTTCAATCTGATCGAGATTACTATCGATCCAATACAGGTTCATGCCGATCCAATCGATAGCAAGCCCTTCGGCCGTTGACAGACCCGACTCCACCACGGCTTCGATATTAGTCAGTGATTCGCCCACCAAGAACCCGCGATAGATCTTATCATCAATTACATCGGTCCAGAATATCTGTACCGAATCGTTAAGATACAGGAAGTCCAGCGCAATTGTATTCTTCAAATCGGCATAAAAGTTCTTTACAACCGACGTTTTGAGATCTACCCCTCGAATTTCCTGCCGATTACTGAAGATCACCTACGGCGAATCCGGATTGTTACTTTTGCATGAAAATTGATCATATTGCAGGGTATATCCCGGCAAACATTTGCAGTTGTAGGTTTTTCCTTTAGGCTCGCACAGCTGCGAGCATGTGTCCCAATGTTCGCATGAATGTTCCATGCTACAGCTACCGTTACCGCGCAAGAACATATGCAACGGGCACGAACAAACATATCCTTCGGGTGCATTGTGGCAAAAGTGCGAGCAAGCCGTTATATGATCGCATATCTTTTCCGAGCATCGCAATCCTTCGTCCGATTCATCGGGACAATCGGCGTGACCATCACACAGCTGATGAACTTGAATACACTTGTTCGTAATGGAGCACACTCGATCCGGATAGATACATTCAACCGTCTCATTCATTGGAGGCGCCCTATGGACTACAGTACAGTTCTTCTCATCGGACTGATCCAAACAATCGACAATTCCGTTGCAAACCAAACGTTGTGGGATACAGTCGATTAAGGTCGTGCACTGGAATTCATCTGTTCCGCACAATGATTGAAAGACTGGCTTTTCGGCGTGATTATCACTTTTCGGTGTCGTCGTACAGTTGGCTTCATCGCTGAAGTCCAAACAGTCGTTGATTCCATCACAAATATGCTCCTGCGTATAGCATCCTTTGGGTGCACAGTACTTTGAATCTGGCCCGCAATAAGTCAAGTCAACAACAACGGCATCGACACTGGTCGAGAAGATGAGTCATGCGAGAGATATTTGTTTGTGCTATCTTTTATTTGGTATTTCTAAAGGTTAGTGGCTTGGGTCTATTGAGGTGTAGTTTTTTTTTGCTGCACAGCCTTCAGTGACGTGTCAAAGCAGACAGGACACGCAAATGCGAATTTTGATGGAGTTTAGATTAAAAAACAACAATTGCAGCATTAAAACAACATTAATCTAAAGGTCGCCACACATTAGTGTCTCGTCCATTCGATTTTGGAATATTAATGAAATAACTTTAAGCTTTATGGGTGTGGGACCGATTAATTTCATCATAGAATAATGAGGCTACCCTTCTTTGGAAGTTTGATGATCAAACCAAGATAAGATCTTCTTCTTGATCTTCTTCCAAGATAAGTAGCTTTCCATCACTATCTTTCACCGGATGTTGGCAGGAGTTACGACCACCTGTAAACTCCTTGATGACACCGTATACGGCGTTTAAGTTGTTACTTCTAGCGGCTTCTTCTGCTGACGCTAAAAGAGAATTGGCATAAACTCTTTTATCGCGTCGCGATTGGAAGAGGAGTTTTTGCCCCCCATATAGTACATCATTATATATATTTTTTCAGCATAATGGAGACTGCACAAAAAAGCAAATGTGCTGCCTGTGGTGGAAGCGACCACTCGCGAAGAAGCTCAAAAAAGTGCTTGCAGCATATCAAAAAGCAGAGAGAGCGATTCATCGCATTAAAAGTGACCGGTGCCTGGACCTTGAAGACTGGCTTACTCAAATTTTGCCCTAACGAAAAATTGCAGAAAAAAATAAACACGGACGTTACGGCGTGTAGTAATCTGGCGGTAGAAGCGTCCCAATATATCCACTTTCATTACATGAAACACCTTGACAATGAAACGTGGCCGTCGGAAGAAATAAAAACGGAAAACATACTGCAATTTTTCTACGATCTGCAAGGCAAAGTGAAGGGCGGAAGTCCAGTAGATCCGGAATATTTTACATTACGTGCACAACAGCGGGTACACGATGGAAGCAATCGGAGTTATCTCATCCAAGGTCTTGTCTCCCAATACGAAACAGCATGGAAAAACTGCATTATAACGCATTTTTCCAGTCGCCTGGCTAGTTTCGGACATTATTTCGTGGATAATACTATTTCAAAACGACTTTGGCGAATCCGACTATGGCAAGAACTGCTCACTCCCAAATTGTCAGCGATGCACAAAGAAATTCTACAATTGTGGCACCTACTCGAAGAGCAGGGCTACGAACTGCAGCAATTGCGAAACTACGAAACACATTGGTGGCGTTTTGGTATTTTTTTGTTTATAAATATGGAAAACAAATATATTTATACATTTCTTTTCCAGTACCACTAATGTACGACATTGGAGTAATGTTGGAAGGCATAGGTATGCCAACATATTCAGTAGTTCCCGTGTTCCGTTGGGGTCGGAAACACATCAGATATACTGTTGATGGCCTATGAGAGTTACTGGCCTCAACAGGGTTCAATCCGCCACCTGGTACTGAATTTCGGCAGAGTACCCCCAAATACTGGTGGGAGCACTTTAATCTAGCGATGCACAAACAATGTGGCACGCTAGATCCCACCACAGGCGAGATTCGCCCTAAGGGGGATACAAGCTTCGGGCTATCCATGACCACTAACGGCGTCGAAGTAGCTTTGTTGATGAACCGCCACACGCCACACGTTCCCCCGAAAAGAAGGAGAACCGCCGCTTCCGCGCACGACCCGCGGCCCGCACCTTTAGACGCTACAAATTACGACCTCATAATCGGCATCGACCCAGGCGTAAGAAATTACATCGGCGCATGCTCTTTTCGAAAAGGTGTGACTGAAAAGTGGCTGATTCCCGGAGCAACATTCAAGCAGGGAATGTGCGGGGAACGTACTCGGCGGAGGAAAGAAAAGTAGTATATTGGCAAGTTTGAACATCAACTCTTCGAAAAGCGAAAGCGGCAAGAGCCCGCATCGCCAAAGTGTGGCTTCGATTATCGCAAGTTTGGCAAGGAGCAACAGAGATTTTTATTCAAATGCCAGAAACAGTACGGACGACGTTGTATGGCTCGGCTGAAATGGGATCAATACATCCGGAGCAGGCGCGCGGTCGATGTTCTAGTTGCACAAATGCTGCACCGAGGTCCAAAGGGGAGGATTTTGATATGTTTGGGCGACACCTGCTTAGAGAAAGGATTCTCGTACGGACATAACAAAATACCTGCGTTGCAACAACTGGAAGCGGCATTCAAGCGCCACCCCTTCAAACCCAAAGTCGTCAAAGCAGACGAATACATGACGACAAAAACATGTAGTAAGTGCCTGACATATCCCATGGAAAAGCCGAAAGCAAACACTATCCATACACGACGCGGCAATCGAATCAGCCTTCATCGCTATTTTATATGCCGGAACACTAACTGTCGCAATCTCGTGTGGAACAGAGACATTAATGCCGCTCGAAATATATTTTAGTTTTCGCGAGCTTAGGCATTCGGAACTATAGACGAAAGGACGAGCATCAGGACAAATATGGGCAGCCGAATACAGCGGAGGTCGCCCGGTTGATGACTTTCTTGCAATCGATGAATATTGCAAATAGCAAAGTGCAGAGCATCGATGCACTAAAGTCACTACACGAGCGACTCGCTTCTCGTAGACTTTGGCGCACCTGATAAGGTGAACCGCACACAAGTTAATAACTTCCTTGCCAACAACAACACCGAATATTGGACAAGCCGGACGGCAACATGGTAGTGGTAAGTGTACGATATGCCAGATTCTGGTGACCCTTCAACTGACTGTCTAGTTCAGAGGACTTATTCAATTTTTTTTTGTTTTGCAGCCTCACCAGCCTCGTTCGGCGAACGCCACCAATGCGTCATCCGTGTTTGCTGCAACAAACGCCGAGCATAGATCCGATCGCTCGGCGGCGCCTTGTTCTGGACGATATTTCATCCAGTGCGCGTAATGCCCTATTTATTATGGGGTGTTAGAGAGCAAATATACAGACTCACTAATGTACAGTGAGACAGTAGATTCCAGTGAATTTAATATGAATATGTATCACTACAGAACATTGTTAGGTGTGAACTGCTACAACTCATAATGCATATTTGCATTTGCCAACATTGCATCACTATTGCGTTGACATTTTTGTCAAGTAGAGGAACATATCCTGCAGAGAGACAGCGTATTGTAAATAGATGCCACAATATGTGAAGAACAGCGATGAATAACGCACACAATACAAATACATTTTGATGCACATTGCACGAAAATTCGCAATTGTTTGTAATGTGAATTTCATTTGGATTATTATAGCCAGTGTTGCGAGTATTATGGACATAAACTACGATTGACATATCTCTCTCAATTGTCCTAACTCCTTGTGGGGCATAAGCGCGTCAA
Source organism: Chloromyia formosa (assembly GCA_964017055.1). Lineage (NCBI taxonomy): Eukaryota > Metazoa > Arthropoda > Insecta > Diptera > Stratiomyidae > Chloromyia > Chloromyia formosa. The sequence goes on along the minus strand of OZ024818.1, from coordinate 10,637,841 downwards.
CTGTTGCATGAGGCCCAGTTGACGTTTCGTCGGCATAAACTGATTTTCGGAGAATGCAGTTGCCACCATGCACCTCCTGCACATCCATGGCCACGAACGTCGTCGTGGACGGGATTCGAACCCGAAACGCCGGTAGTCAAACATGAGACTGATTCCTCAACACAATGCGCTACCGGTCGCGGTATAATGAAATGAGGAATTTGACAAGTTTGCATTAAAACTGCACTGTTAAAAAAATACGGTGTAAAATTACAAATTACAGCCGAGTATGACAATTTTATTATCCTAACAATGACTTTTATATCCGCCTAAATTCTAATTTTGTGATTATTGTGTGTAAGTAATTGTATCATACAAACCCTTTACGGTAAAATTACCACTCATTTAATCCAATCAAAAACGAATAAACACCCAACGGAGAACTTTTTGTATTAATACATGTCGAACCATGCTCCGATTTATTCAATTCTCACCAGAATGTCCAAGAATGTACTCATGTCAATACCACAGGGTTAAAAATACGTCGGTGGTGTCGGCAATCGAACCCGTGACCAACTGCTTACAACTCCGACTCGTGAACCACCAACCCACGAAGTATCTGCCAAAATCTTTTCGCGTTGAGTAACATATGTACCATACAAATGTATGAGATTGTGTCGCAGCAACGCGAGCGCCGCGCCGCCTCAGGTACGTAGTAGTGGTGCCAATTAATTTGCTCGATTCACTACCCATCGGGATGTCGTCGCTATTAAAGTTACACTTTAAAGGTAAGATTTCAACCGATCCCAAAAATGTATTGACATTATTCTCTGGAGTACTGATTACACCTTAAACGGCTGGCCTCCAAGGCACACCGATTCGGTATTTTATCTACACCCGATTCTTTACCGTGCGTTTACAATACGAGTACTTGAAATTTCACCAAGTTTTAGCTTAGAAGAAAAAGTGAACCCAGTATACCCAATCTCTGGGAAAACATCTGTTTACAACTATGTTACTCGTATAACTACAACCCTGATCCTAAAAGTCCAGAGTTTGTGCACTTTCCACACTTTCGCCCAAATCAAATTTGATTAATGTTTCAAGTCCAAACCGGCGACCAATCGACACTGACCCGGAGTCATAAATTATATCGGTGCTAGTAAAACCAAGTTTTATGTGTAGGGTGGGAAGGATTCGGTGACGTGAATTTCCAGAATATAAATGTTTTTTTTTTTCTTGCTCAAAGTTCACGACTAGCCTATAGAAATCGCGTAACGATACGACTTTTCCAAACTTCATAAAAAGTATCCTGAATGAATGTGTATTCATAAAATGTAGATAGGTAAAAGGTTCGCACATAAGGCATTAATCCTTCTCGAATGGCCCTAATCCAAAAACCATATCTTCCCATAAATGACATTGCCACCGTTCTCATCGTTGACAAGATTTATGAGACCAAAAATTGAATGTAAGAGAATTTCACAAAGTACATATTAGCACACATACGCGTGAGCCATAAGGACACGAGAGAAGATATCATAGGCCGTGTGTACTCGTATACCCCCAAAACATTATTATACCCTTCACGAATCCGATAGGGTGTATTAATTTTGTCATGAAGTTTGCAACGCAGAGAAGGAAGCATCTCTAACCACATAAACTATACGTATACTTAAACTATATCTATTGATCAGTGTGACGAGATGAGTCGATTAAGCTTTGTCCGCCTGTCTGTCTGGTTCTATGCAAACTTCTCAGTTTTAGAACTATCGAGCTGAAATTTTGTCCAAAACCTTCTTTCTATTGCACGCTGTATATATGTACATATGTTGGAACCAATGGAATCGGACCACTACGTCATATGTTTCTAAAGATATCTTTACCAAGTCGCATCTATTGCCAAACCACATTTGGTTAAAATTGAATTACTGTACAATTTAGCTGTCATGGGAACGAATGGTCCAAAAGTAAGTTTTGTTAGGAAAACTTTTTATTTCTAAATTTATCTCTACTGATATGCAAAGTAATCTAACATATCTGTCACCAAACCATATACCCCAATTTGGCTGAAATCGACCCACTATTCAAATACCTCCCATAGGAACAGTGGAATCGGAACAAGCTTTACTGCTAACTTCAAAGCAGCAAATGCAGAATGGATCAAAATTATCGCACACGGCCTTTTTAATATGAGAAGTTCTAGCAAATATTGAAGGTATGATGCGGGAAGCGTGAAAAGTATAATACTTTCGGCCTTCGGCTAGCTTGTTTTTATCTAAATGTCGCCGTCTAATGACTCAGGATTTACGACATTTTCCCGTAGCATTTCTTCATCATTTTCAGATAAAAGCTGTAACCTGCCTATGGTCAAATTTCCACAATAACTTGACTGGTTAGTGCTATTTGTGATAATGCCTGCTAAAAGCACCTTCTGGGCAATAACACAAATACGAATAATTTTATTAAAAAGTTTTCATGTTTGGTAACATTTGTCGAGATTTATAGTTTTGACTAAGTGACAAGAAAATCAGGCTCGTTTTCTTTTGGGTTTCACTTTAATTCAATAATTTGGTATAGCTGGAAAAAGTTTTCTTTCTTGGTAATAAAATGGCGACAATGTGATACATTTTAAAGCTAAATGTATGTGCTCAGAAGCAGAAACCAATTTCCTTTCTATTTATTATTAAAAAGTTCACTAGTTGCTTTGTGGTCTCTGTATCTAATAGGTTAATGGTTAATCACTGAATCGAAAGAGGGGACATTATTTTTCGAATAAAGTTTCCAGAAAATCAGAACTTTTTAAAATGGATTTAGAGCCCGCGCACATGGCAAACTTTTTAGTTGGTGAAAAGCTAAATAGTCTAGCCCGAATATGGAATAGGACGAGTTTCAACCAAACAATCTAGTCTGCTGTGTGCGCGGTCTCATAAACCGCAGTGTGATTTCAGATTTTTCAGTGAAATTGCCATTTTTGTGATACTTGGTTTCATTCAGCACACCAACTTAGCATGCATCTGTATCTTAGCTCGGCAACGCACGGACATTTTTTGCCTTTCGAAACACAGTCGCTTGAGATTCAAGCCCTTCAGCGGGACAAATACTTTTTAACAACAACAATTTGAGAATTCGCTCTATTTTTATTTTCTCCAAGCTTAGTGGTTTCGTAGGGATAGAAGCACTCATCAGGTCTTGCATCTTTGCAGCTATCCGTGTGCAAGACGACGAAAGTGTGAGAATTCTGTTAGTACAAGCCGTGAAGGCGTGATTTTTACTTGAAAACTCGACCGTTGAGGTCTAGATGGTGCGAAGCAGAGTTAATAAAACTGACTATGGGGGGCTGCCGAGCTAAACTACAGACGAATGCTAAGTTGGAGTGCAGAATGAAACCGGGTGTCACAAAAATGTTAATTTCACATGGAAAATATAATTCGCACTTGCACATTGCAAGAACATTGAATACATAACCAAATTTCGTTTTTCATTCTCAAAATGTAACGAAAATCGCAATTTTAAAGTAAATAGTGTTTTCTTTTTGCACTATATTGGCACTGTTAAAATTACGTGATGATTACATGTGAACTTTATTTGTTTCTCATTATACCTTTCGATCATGAAGTTTTTAACGCACAGAAGGAGGGTTCTCCCACCACATGGAGTATAGGGATACATATTCTTGGTCAGCATGATAAGATGACTTGATTTGGCAAATACCTTCCGTCCGTCTGTCTGTCTGTCCGTCTGTCTGTCTGTCCGTCTATCTGTCTGTCCGTATGTTTCTATTCAATTTACTTCCTCAGTTTGGAAACTTTGCCCAATTCGTTGTTTCTGCTGCACGCAACACATCTAAAAAAAATTTTTAAGGATGCTTACTGCCAAAGCGACCCACTCTTTCAAATACCATACACCTCCTATTGGAACAAGTTTTATTGTTAACTTCAAACTAGCAAATCGCTAGTAAAAGTGTTGTGACGTTTTCTGGGTTTCTTCTTTATTTGGGAAATGGCATTACAGAATGGTTTGCTGGATATATAACCTTCAATGATTCTATTGTATATTTCATCAACTATAATATAAACTCTAAGATCACTTATATTTTTTATTATTTCTATTATCTTGTATTATATATCTTAATTTTGTCAATTAGTCAGTCATTATGAATTTTCAAATAGTTAAGCAATGATTGAAGATATAGAAAAGCTCTATTATCGTATATTCGAAGATCGATCGAGATTCAATTGAGCACAGCTCTGATAAATAAACAACTTCGCGTCTCACGCAAACCCGCCAAGAAGGTGAATGAAGTGCGAACGGGACGGTGGACAGTGGTCAGTCAGTCCGACTGGTTGATAGAGAACCCTTTTGGAGCGGAAAAAGAAAAGAGAGACCAGGAGATTTGGATGGTAGAAGATTAAAAGATAAACGGGATAAGGCTGACGTTTGTTAGGAAGAATTTCAACCATCGTCTCAAGTCTAACTGATGAGGCTACGGACTATAGGACCAGCGACCGTGAAACCGTACGACTGGCTTTGGCGGATTTTTTTCGCAACGTTATATTGTAGTTTGCTCCGATTTTGACGAGAAAAATATTCGACGATTCGTGAGGTACGTTTGTTTGGAACAATGTCGTCGCTGGGACCCCCAACGTTTAGAGTTCAATATCATTAATTAGTAAAATCATGTCAATCTCATTGTGAATTACGAATTTACCACCAGACGTAGTATATCCTCAACTTGTGCATGTGAATTGGGACTTGAGTTAGAATTATAACGTAAATTATGGTAATTCGATAGTGTGTTCGAAAATTTTAAATAGTCTTGTAAAGGGGACTCAGAAACGTCACTTTAACCTTTCACGTTTCAGATAAAGTGGCAGATCCAGCTTCGAAGCGCTTGGCGCCCCCGCCCGTCTCCGTGGGAGTTAAGGTGTGAGTTCCAAGGCCGCAACTGAGCGATTTGCGTTTGCGACTGTGAAAAAAAAACGTTCATAACAGAGCACTATTCTTGTAGACCAAGAGGCGACTGTCGTAAAAGTGTGGTGTCCGAACTGTCGGGATTTGGTATTATAAAAACAAGCACATAATAATGTTGAATAAGAAATCGTTGGTCGGCCGAAGCAAAACTTGACCATTAATACACAATTAACCTAATTATCTAGGAAATTAAGGGGCCAAAATGCGGTGTCCGAACTGTCGGATCAAACCTTTTCTATTCGAAAGACAAAGTTGCTCTCATGTCAAAAACGCCGGTCGGCCGAGCCGCATCCTGTCGGAAGTGCTCGGCCGACCACTTTGAAAGTACCGATTTTTGTGGTCTAGCACCGGTGTCCGAACTGTCGGATCGAACCTTTTCTATTCGAAAGACAAACTTGCTCTCATGTCAAAAATGCCGGTCGGCCGAGCCGCATCCTGTCGGAAGTGCTCGGCCGACCACTTTGAAAGTACTAATTTTTGTGGTCTAGCACCGGTGTCCGAACTGTCGGATCGAACCTTTTCTATTCGAAAGACAAACTTGCTCTCATGTCAAAAACGCCGGTCGGCCGAGCCGCATCCTGTCGGAAGTGCTCGGCCGACCACTTTGAAAGTACCGATTTTTGTGGTCTAACACCGGTGTCCGAACTGTCGGATCGAACCTTTTCTATTCGAAAGACAAACTTGTTCTCATGTCAAAAACCCCGGTCGGCCGAGCCGCATCCTGTCGGAAGTGCTCGGCCGACCACTTTGAAAGTACCGATTTTTGTGGTCTAGCACCGGTGTCCGAACTGTCGGATCGAACCTTTTCTATTCGAAAGACAAACTTGCTCTCATGTCAAAAACCCCGGTCGGCCGAGCCGCATCCTGTCGGAAGTGCTCGGCCGACCACTTTGAAAGTACCGATTTTTGAGGTCTAGCACCGGTGTCCGAACTGTCGGATCGAACCTTTTCTATTCGAAAGACAAACTTGTTCTCATGTCAAAAACCCCGGTCGGCCGAGCCGCATCCTGTCGGAAGTGCTCGGCCGACCACTTTGAAAGTACCGATTTTTGAGGTCTAGCACCGGTGTCCGAACTGTCGGATCGAACCTTTTCTATTCGAAAGATAAACTCGTTCTCATGTCAAAAACCCCGGTCGGCCGAGCCCCACCCTGGCACAAGTGCTCTGCCGACCAATTTGAAAGTACCAATTTTTGTGGTCTAGCACCGGTGTCCCCACTGTCGGATCGAACCTTTTCTATTCGAAAGATAAACTCGTTCTCATGTCAAATACCCCGGTCGGCCGAGCCCCACCCTGGCACAAGTGCTCTGCCGACCAATTGGAAAGTACCGACTTTTGAGGGCTAGCACCGATGTCCGGCTTATTTACGGAGATATTTTGCACTAAGTCAGTTTCGTACGATAATTCCCCCAGAAACGTTTTCTTACTTTTTTTTAACTTATGGGACTATAGGATTTGTACTTGCATATGTATATGGCCACGTTTATATCGTGGAATTAAAAGGCGATTTAACTAAATCGTGTGTTTATACCAACCATACGGAGAGGTGCTAAATATGAAAAATGTCGGTTATTGGTTTGTGGCTTTGGTTTGGTCAAATCAAATGTCAAGATGCAGTGTCCTCCTAATAAGCACGTTTATACCGCTACCATCAAAGGATGAAACTAATGCAGAGTTTCAGGAAAGTATGAGATATTTATATGTATAACATATAAAATAGAATTATCACCAACAACAACATTAACGAAGACAGCAACACCATCCAGTAACGATTTTTCAGTCTAGTTCTGCATCATAAGTGGAGCTAAAAGCTAATACCAGAACTAACTAACTCGATTTCTTTACTTCGTCGTGATTTAGATCGATTTAGTTAGATCTCGAAGATAGTCTCGCGATATAAACGCAGTGACTATTATTCCAACATAATTTAATAAACCAGTGATCTACAATCAACTTATCAGTAGTGTATAAAGTCAAAGATAATAAAATTTACTATCAACTCATTTCTGATTACTTTCTTCAAGGAATGAATATTTTTTCCACATTAGCAAAAACCATCACTAAAACGAACATTTTACATATCAGTTCATGATATTGGCCAAAAAAGGGTTCCTTTGCCGAAATTTTCGTTGGCAAAGCTCATTATCTTAACAGTGAAACTAGTTACCTTAAGTGTCACCATACACTGTCGAATTCAAACACGAACCTAGTACAAGTGGACCGGTTTTCTTCACACCTATGTGAAGTGGATGTGTGTGTCAGAAGACATTTGTACCAGGTTCGTGTTCGAGTTCGACATGTGTATGGTGAGACTAAAATAACCGCCTAAAGTTAGCACAAAAAGTGAATAGTTATAAGTTTCCCAAACCGCGCGGTTTGTCAAAAAAAATTCGGTAAAAATTCAGCACCTCAAAATAAATGTAAGTGCACAAAAAACAAAAGAACTGCAAAGCTTTCACGTTGGCCGCTTATATGAACCAGCAATCTTGGCCTATTTTCATTTTCCTATATCGCAGCTAACCATAGCCCATCGACAATACATTAAAAGGTGTGTTTTGCTAGGCACACGATCGTCGCATATTGTATGCGAATAGCAATCAACCCATAGAGCACAGAGCAATATTTGTGTGTATATTTTACATCGTCCGGTGCCTAGCAAAACTCACATTTATTATATTTGCACAGTTTTCGGGTTGTTGATTTCATGCCAGCCTCGAACACGAAACCGAAACGGAAAAACAACAATGTCAACTGCGAAAAGTCGGATGACCCCAACTCAAAGCAATGCTATAGGAACAGAAAGCACGGGAATAATGCACTTATCAGTATTTCCCGCGCTTTCTTTACTTTTGCTCTTTGAATCACATATTTTGAGTTGAGGACTATGCGACTTTTCGACATTGCTGTGAAAACCAGTCCTGAGTATGGTGTTTTGTAGAAATAAAATCAATCAGGGAACACAAACAATAGGCGCGTTCTTTTGCGTATCTATCCAGTCCAGTCCAGGGTAGGGTAACCAACTCGTATTACATAAGCAACAAGTCGCTTGTTGCTTGTGTAATGCATGTTTGATACTCTACACTAGACTAGACCTGAAAAATACGCAAAAGAACGCGCCTAATGTATCTATCTTTTTGCATTTCGGCCAAATGAGCATGTTGAGGATGATATTGGCCAAAAAGGGATCTGACGACGGATTGCATCGTATATGGGGGCTATTACATTTTCCTCGTGGGGTTAGTATTCTACTCGTTATTTGATTAAATACATCACAAAAGCGATGATTTTACCACCTCGTGGGAACAAACGAGCAATTCACAAAAGATGTTTTCAAATGAGATTGTCTTGAACACTCAAGGGAACAAATGGTTGGATCATTATACCCTTCAAGGATGTGATAGGGTATATTAACTTTGTCATGAAGTTTGAAACGCACAGAAGGAAGCATCTCCGACCATATAAACTACTTTATATTCTTGGTCAGTATGATGCGACGAGTCGATTAAGCTTTGTCCGTCTGTCCGTCTGTCTGTCCGGCTGTCCGTCTAGTTCTATGCAAACTAGTCCCTCAGTTTTAAAGCTATCGAACTGAAATTTTGCACAAAGCCTTCTTTCTATTGCACGCTGTAAATATGTCGGAACCAATGGAATCGGACCACTACGTCATATAGCTGCCATAGGAACAACCGATCCAAAAATTCAAATTTTTTTATTTCTGAAGATATTTTTTTCAAATTTCACACTAATCAATAGTATTTTTAGTCAAATCACATTCCCGAATTTGGTTGAAATCGGAATACTCTATCATATGCTCGTAGCTGTAATAGGAACGACAGTTCAAAAAGCAAGTTTTCATTAGAAAAACTTCTTTATTTCTGAAGATATCTTTACCGAATTTCATATTATTATATCATATCGACTGCCAAACCACGTTCCTAAATTTGGTTGAAATCGCCCCACTATTTCATATACCTCTCATAGGAATAGTGAAATCGGAACAAGTCTTATTACTAATTTCAAAGTGGCAAATGCACCTTCGCGTGAAGGGTATCTAGCTTGTTTTTCATGTATTTTTCTGTGATCTTTACCTTTGTTCTAGAAAGTTTTTTGCGAGGGTTAACAGTTATGGAGATAAAAGTAAAACGCTAAAAAGTAATCTTTTTAGGGCGAAAGGGGCGGGGGCGTTCACCTGGGAGGGGGGAGGAACTTTTCTGTTTCTTACTATTACTGCACATCTACATATGAACGTTTCTCCAAAGTTTCAAAAGTTTATAAATTACATATTTCCCCCATTTGATGTTTTCGTGCCTATTTTTCCTCGGGTAGATCCAGAAAATGCAATTGTGAAAAATTAAAGGCATTGGCCGCAAGTATCATCCTCAACATGCTCATTTGGCCGAAATGCAAAAAGATAGATACATTAGGCGCGTTCTTTTGCGTATTTTTCAGGTCTAGTCTAGTGTAGAGTATCAAACATGCATTACACAAGCAACAAGCGACTTGTTGCTTATGTAATACGAGTTGGTTACCCTACCCTGGACTGGACTGGATAGATACGCAAAAGAACGCGCCTATTGTTTGTGTTCCCTGATTGATTTTATTTCTACAAAACACCATACTCAGGACTGGTTTTCACAGCAATGTCGAAAAGTCGCATAGTCCTCAACTCAAAATATGTGATTCAAAGAGCAAAAGTAAAGAAAGCGCGGGAAATACTGATAAGTGCATTATTCCCGTGCTTTCTGTTCCTATAGCATTGCTTTGAGTTGGGGTCATCCGACTTTTCGCAGTTGACATTGTTGTTTTTCCGTTTCGGTTTCGTGTTCGAGGCTGGCATGAAATCAACAACCCGAAAACTGTGCAAATATAATAAATGTGAGTTTTGCTAGGCACCGGACGATGTAAAATATACACACAAATATTGCTCTGTGCTCTATGGGTTGATTGCTATTCGCATACAATATGCGACGATCGTGTGCCTAGCAAAACACACCTTTTAATGTATTGTCGATGGGCTATGGTTAGCTGCGATATAGGAAAATGAAAATAGGCCAAGATTGCTGGTTCATATAAGCGGCCAACGTGAAAGCTTTGCAGTTCTTTTGTTTTTTGTGCACTTACATTTATTTTGAGGTGCTGAATTTTTACCGAATTTTTTTTGACAAACCGCGCGGTTTGGGAAACTTATAACTATTCACTTTTTGTGCTAACTTTAGGCGGTTATTTTAGTCTCACCATACACATGTCGAACTCGAACACGAACCTGGTACAAATGTCTTCTGACACACACATCCACTTCACATAGGTGTGAAGAAAACCGGTCCACTTGTACTAGGTTCGTGTTTGAATTCGACAGTGTATGGTGACACTTAAGGTAACTAGTTTCACTGTTAAGATAATGAGCTTTGCCAACGAAAATTTCGGCAAAGGAACCCTTTTTTGGCCAATATCATGAACTGATATGTAAAATATTCGTTTTAGTGATGGTTTTTGCTAATGTGGAAAAAATATTCATTCCTTGAAGAAAGTAATCAGAAATGAGTTGATAGTAAATTTTATTATCTTTGACTTTATACACTACTGATAAGTTGATTGTAGATCACTGGTTTATTAAATTATGTTGGAATAATAGTCACTGCGTTTATATCGCGAGACTATCTTCGAGATCTAACTAAATCGATCTAAATCACGACGAAGTAAAGAAATCGAGTTAGTTAGTTCTGGTATTAGCTTTTAGCTCCACTTATGATGCAGAACTAGACTGAAAAATCGTTACTGGATGGTGTTGCTGTCTTCGTTAATGTTGTTGTTGGTGATAATTCTATTTTATATGTTATACATATAAATATCTCATACTTTCCTGAAACTCTGCATTAGTTTCATCCTTTGATGGTAGCGGTATAAACGTGCTTATTAGGAGGACACTGCATCTTGACATTTGATTTGACCAAACCAAAGCCACAAACCAATAACCGACATTTTTCATATTTAGCACCTCTCCGTATGGTTGGTATAAACACACGATTTAGTTAAATCGCCTTTTAATTCCACGATATAAACGTGGCCATATACATATGCAAGTACAAATCCTATAGTCCCATAAGTTAAAAAAAAGTAAGAAAACGTTTCTGGGGGAATTATCGTACGAAACTGACTTAGTGCAAAATATCTCCGTAAATAAGCCGGACATCGGTGCTAGCCCTCAAAAGTCGGTACTTTCCAATTGGTCGGCAGAGCACTTGTGCCAGGGTGGGGCTCGGCCGACCGGGGTATTTGACATGAGAACGAGTTTATCTTTCGAATAGAAAAGGTTCGATCCGACAGTGGGGACACCGGTGCTAGACCACAAAAATTGGTACTTTCCAATTGGTCGGCAGAGCACTTGTGCCAGGGTGGGGCTCGGCCGACCGGGGTTTTTGACATGAGAACGAGTTTATCTTTCGAATAGAAAAGGTTCGATCCGACAGTTCGGACACCGGTGCTAGACCTCAAAAATCGGTACTTTCAAAGTGGTCGGCCGAGCACTTCCGACAGGATGCGGCTCGGCCGACCGGGGTTTTTGACATGAGAACAAGTTTGTCTTTCGAATAGAAAAGGTTCGATCCGACAGTTCGGACACCGGTGCTAGACCTCAAAAATCGGTACTTTCAAAGTGGTCGGCCGAGCACTTCCGACAGGACGCGGCTCGGCCGACCGGGGTTTTTGACATGAGAACAAGTTTGTCTTTCGAATAGAAAAGGTTCGATCCGACAGTTCGGACACCGGTGCTAGACCACAAAAATCGGTACTTTCAAAGTGGTCGGCCGAGCACTTCCGACAGGATGCGGCTCGGCCGACCGGGGTTTTTGACATGAGAACAAGTTTGTCTTTCGAATAGAAAAGGTTCGATCCGACAGTTCGGACACCGGTGTTAGACCACAAAAATCGGTACTTTCAAAGTGGTCGGCCGAGCACTTCCGACAGGATGCGGCTCGGCCGACCGGGGTTTTTGACATGAGAGCAAGTTTGTCTTTCGAATAGAAAAGGTTCGATCCGACAGTTCGGACACCGGTGCTAGACCACAAAAATCGGTACTTTCAAAGTGGTCGGCCGAGCACTTCCGACAGGATGCGGCTCGGCCGACCGGGGTTTTTGACATGAGAACAAGTTTGTCTTTCGAATAGAAATGGTTCGATCCGACAGTTCGGACACCGGTGCTAGACCACAAAAATCGGTACTTTCAAAGTGGTCGGCCGAGGACTTCCAACAGGATGCGGCTCGGCCGACCGGGGTTTTTGACATGAGAGCAAGTTTGTCTTTCGAATAGAAATGGTTCGATCCGACAGTTCGGACACCGGTGCTAGACCACAAAAATTGGTACTTTCAAAGTGGTCGGCCGAGCACTTCCGACAGGATGCGGCTCGGCCGACCGGCGTTTTTGACATGAGAGCAACTTTGTCTTTCGAATAGAAAAGGTTTGATCCGACAGTTCGGACACCGCATTTTGGCCCCTTAATTTCCTAGATAATTAGGTTAATTGTGTATTAATGGTCAAGTTTTGCTTCGGCCGACCAACGATTTCTTATTCAACATTATTATGTGCTTCTTTTAATAATACCAAATCCCGACAGTTCGGACACCACACTTTTACGACAGTCGCCTCTTGGTCTATTGTGTATTTTAAAATTTAGGGGATTGTTGAATGCAGGCCGTAGTTGCGAATAGTGCTCCGTTATGATAGTTTTTTCACAGTCGCAAACGCAAGTCGCTGCCTTGGAACACACACCTGTAGGACGGACAGCCGGTGTCGGGGGCGGCTACTATTTGTCACCCTTTCGGACTTTTATGTTTTGATATGAATAATAATCGAACAGAAAATGTTTCTTCCATTTTATTCGACTAAATTTCGGAACTTTCCCCGTCAGAAAAAAAACACCAACATAAAGAAAGGAAGAAAGGCGCCAGAGACCTTCAATCTCTCTATTTAAAGCGAAAATGATGATATTTAAAGCGAAAATGATTGTATACTTTTGAATATCACAAGAAATAAAGAAAGCGCAAAAAAAGCAGTTTAATATATTATTTGCACTAAGCATTATTCACCATTTCTCAAATGTTTGAAAAAAAGAGAGAATGGCACAAGGATATCAACTTCTTTGAAATAGAATATCGAGCGCTATACGAGTATGTATGTTAATTTAAAATTCTTAGAATTTGTTCAGTGCTACCAAAGAGTAAAAGTACATTTACGCCTTTGTTGAAAATGGTACCATTATTTGTCATCCAGATACTTTCGGATGCTATTTGCTATTGTCAACACAACAGGCCAAGTAAATATAAAATCCTTGAAATCGTTGGTATAATGCATTGAAGAAGAATTGTGGATTTTGATTCTCCGGTGTGAAACGAGACAAAGAAAGAACGGAAATTGAATCCTCATGAAAGGTTTTGTCAGTTTGTGCTTTAGTATTCAAGATTGTACCTTATTGTTTGATGTTTACACCACAAATAGATTTATGGTTAAACTGAGAGTGTGGAAGGTTGTCGTTATTATAATTGGCATTACGAAGCTTAACGATCAATATTTATTTTATTTATTTATTTTACAATTATTATTATTTTTTATTTATTTCAGATGAAAGTTATTAGTTAGGTATACATGTACCCCCGTCATTCCCCGGTCATTTTGTTTGTTTGGTATTCATGTAATTACATAAAATAAAAATTTCAATTAAGGGAAATAAACTGTATAATCGACATAAATCGTAAAAGTGAACTGCATTGCTCGTAGCGAATTTCGAATATTTCAAATATTCGGAATTCGGCTAATGTCTCTTTGTACAAATTTTTCCGAATATTTTAACCTACGGAATTCGCCTTAAGAATTGATTACGTTCACCAGCAGTTTATCCAACATAATCCACAACAATGCTGTTAGTGTGACAAGCACAGTTGATCCAGAACATTTACCAAAAAACGTGGCTATTATGCTGGTGGATCCCAAAGTGGCATTCTCATCAGCAAACGGTGATCTGGGCTTACAGGAACATTGCCTTTGCCTGTTTCTTTCTTTTAATACATACTTGACAATAATAGACAAATAGATAGCTTTAATATAGAATTTTCCTAAATTGTACTTCCTAATTTCTTTATTAACAGTGAACAACCACCCTACTATGTGGTCGACGACGACTCAACAACAGCCAACTGATGTGCGATAAATAAAGCGGGAATCAAATGAAAATGTTGAGAAAAACCAAAGACGTAAAGGGAAGAATAGTGAAAAAGGTTTGGTGATTATACGAATCACTCAAATCCAATATTCGAGACTTTGCATGCCATCGAGATGGTGGAGGATGACGATAAAGAAGTGGTGCGGGCGATACCTGTAATGTCAGTTATCACCACGTCATCGGATAGTTACAAATATTTAGCTTCTTCCGACATGAATGGCAGACTGGATAATTTATTATAGAAATAACAAGTGTATTTCCTAAAATTGATTTTAAGTTTTTATTGTATCATCTAGACACGTAAGCATAATAAAATCTCAGTAGTAATTTGGGATTTGTTCAATTGTTGTGAGTCATGTGCATGCACCGCATAACCATATAGCTGAACAACTGACATCATTCACAATCATCGCACAGTCCGCCAACATTCACCAATCCATGAATGAATGATGTGTCAAGTCTGCGTGACTATAACTTCCTGCAATTGGCAGCACCGTGCAAATTCGTTCCAGTTCGATCCAATTCGTTCAGTCAACCAGACGTATTACGAGTGCGTAAGTCTTTTCGAGAAGAAAGTGAATTTTATCGGTGGTGTGTGGACCGGCAAGTGAAATTTCCCTGCAAATTGCTGCACGATTAGGGAAATTGCATTAAAAAAATTTCGATTGTTCGATTGGATGTGCGACTCTTCGATGGGCGGTGGCACGCTGAATTTAATCGGCATCTAACGGTTGTACATTTATAAGGCCTTGTTTGTACATAAGAAACGTACAACACTAAGGTCTCTTGTTCCGTTTCACATCATTGCATGGAACACGTCGCTACCTAGAGCGAGACGCCGTGCCGGGTGCGAGCGGCGTTCACGGCGAAGCACTTTGTATGCGTGTATAGGTGTTGTGAAGAGAAATTCATCCAGTCCGCTCAATCTCGTCCTCATTCGGTGTTAGTCAGTGGCAGTGATCAGACGTACAAGCGGTGCCGATCTTCTCTGGTGTTGAAATTCTCTTGTAGAAAAAACTTGTAAAAGTTAACTTTAACTAAAAGTGTTCATCCGTAACCGTTAAACGAAACAAACATCATTACAATGGCAGATGCAGCAATCGAAAACAAGTGAGTAAACGTACTTTGAGCGAAAATCGTGTTTGAAAATTTCCTGGCCCCGGCATTTTTCTCGTTTTGGCGGCAATATGGCGTCAGTTGCCCCCCATATAGTACATCATTATATATATTTTTTCAGCATAATGAAGACTGCACAAAAAAGCAAATGTACTGCCTGTGGTGGAAGCGACCACTCGCGAAGAAGCTCAAAAAAGTGCTTGCAGCATATCAAAAAGCAGAGAGAGCGATTCATCGCATTAAAAGTGACCGGTGCCTGGACCTTGAAGACTGGCTTACTCAAATTTTGCCCTAACGAAAAATTGCAGAAAAAAATAAACGCGGACGTTACGGCGTGTAGTAATCTGGCGGTACAAGCGTCCCGATATATCCACTTTCATTACATGAAACACCTTGACAATGAAACGTGGCCGTCGGAAGAAATAAAAACGGAAAACATACTGCAATTTTTCTACGATCTGCAAGGCAAAGTGAAGGGCGGAAGTCCAGTAGATCCGGAATATTTTACATTACGTGCACAACAGCGGGTACACGATGGAAGCAATCGGAGTTATCTCATCCAAGGTCTTGTCTCCCAATACGAAACAGCATGGAAAAACTGCATTATAACGCATTTTGCCAGTCGCCTGACTAGTTTCGGACATTATTTCGTGGATAATACTATTTCAAAACGACTTTGGCGAATCCGACTATGGCAAGAACTGCTCACTCCCAAATTGTCAGCGATGCACAAAGAAATTCTACAATTGTGGCACCTACTCGAAGAGCAGGGCTACGAACTGCAGCAATTGCGAAACTACGAAACACATTGGTGGCGTTTTGGTATTTTTTTGTTTATAAATATGGAAAACAAATATATTTATACATTTCTTTTCCAGTACCACTAATGTACGACATTGGAGTAATGTTGGAAGGCATAGGTATGCCAACATATTCAGTAGTTCCCGTGTTCCGTTGGGGTCGGAAACACATCAGATATACTGTTGATGGCCTATGAGAGTTACTGGCCTCAACAGGGTTCAATCCGCCACCTGGTACTGAATTTCGGCAGAGTACCCCCAAATACTGGTGGGAGCACTTTAATCTAGCGATGCACAAACAATGTGGCACGCTAGATCCCACCACAGGCGAGATTCGCCCTAAGGGGGATACAAGCTTCGGGCTATCCATGACCACTAACGGCGTCGAAGTAGCTTTGTTGATGAACCGCCACACGCCACACGTTCCCCCGAAAAGAAGGAGAACCGCCGCTTCCGCGCACGACCCGCGGCCCGCACCTTTAGACGCTACAAATTACGACCTCATAATCGGCATCGACCCAGGCGTAAGAAATTACATCGGCGCATGCTCCTTTCGAAGAGGTGTGACTGAAAATGATGGCCGGCAGGAAAAGTGGCTGATTCCCGAAGCAACATTCAAGCAGGGAATGTGCGGGGAACGTACTCGGCGGAGGAAAGGAAAGAAGTATATTGGCAAGTTTGAACATCAACTCTTCGAAAAGCGAAAGCGGCAAGAGCCCGCATCGCCAAAGTGTGGCTTCGATTATCGCAAGTTTGGCAAGGAGCAACAGAGATTTTTATTCAAATGCCAGAAACAGTACGGACGACGTTGTATGGCTCGGCTGAAATGGGATCAATACATCCGGAGCAGGCGCGCGGTCGATGTTCTAGTTGCACAAATGCTGCACGGAGGTCCAAAGGGGAGGATTTTGATATGCTTGGGCGACACCTGCTTAGAGCAAGGATTCTCGTACGGACATAACAAAATACCTGCGTTGCAACAACTGGAAGCGGCATTCAAGCGCCACCCCTTCAAACCCAAAGTCGTCAAAGCAGACGAATACATGACGACAAAAACATGTAGTAAGTGCCTGACATATCCCATGGAAAAGCCGAAAGCAAACACTATCCGCACACGACGCGGCAATCGAATCAGCCTTCATCGCTATTTTATATGCCGGAACACTAACTGTCGCAATCTCGTGTGGAACAGGGACATTAATGCCGCTCGAAATATAGTTTTCGCGAGCTTAGGCATTCGGAACTATAGACGAAAGGACGAGCATCAGGACAAATATGGGCAGCCGAATACAGCGGAGGTCGCCCGGTTGATGACTTTCTTGCAATCGATGAATATTGCAAATAGCAAAGTGCAGAGCATCGATGCACTAAAGTCACTACACGAGAGACTCGCTTCTCGTAGACTTTGGCGCACCTGAAAAGGTGAAGATTTGATTTTTATACCCTAGTATATTTTACAAAGGCAATAACCGAATTTCTCCCTAATTATACACAGCATCTCGTTTGCCAGTCCTTGCCTTGTTCTGCACGATATTTCATCCAGTTTGCCCACATTTATCGATATCGGCTCGAATTTCGCCACGCCCGAAATCAATGAGGACAACATCATAGATCAGGTAAAATAATGATGCCTTTATGGACTGAAACCGTGTAAACTTGCGAATATTTCCAGATTATACGAAATAAATTATCCGCTGTGTTTTTGGGCGACAGCACTTGGACTGAGCTGTACCCGAAACGTTTCAAGCGACAATACTCGTATCCAAGTTTTGATATTCCCCAACGAATTGGGAAAAGACGATTGGGACGTGGTGATTGCACACTTTCTGGGAATCGACCATTGCTGCACGATGAGATGACTAGAAAATTGGTTGAATTAAATGATATTGTTAAGTGAGTATCTGAAATGGGATTAACTCTCATGAAACTGAATTTGAAAAAAAAACGCAGGTTTGAAATCGACCAATTGGACAACGATACTACGCTTCTTATTGTCGGGGACCATGGAATGACGGGTACTGGCGATCATGGAGGCGAGTCCGAAGACGAGCTTAATGCTTTACTATTTGCATATTCTAAATCCAATAAATTTATCACGAGTGATTATGGATCTGATAACGCTACGATGCAACAAGTGAGTATTTTTATTCAAACCCGAAAAATCGATTGAATGTTAACTTTTCCAACCATGTCTTTCAGATCGATCTCGTGCCCACTTTATCGGCTATTCTCGGCATTCCAATACCATATTCCAATCTCGGTCTTATCAATTTCAACATTTTACCGGACGTTTCCGTTCCGTTCATGAACAAATATCAAACACTTCTGCACGCCTGGCAAAATGCCAAACAAATCTACAAATATTTCAACAACTACGCTTTGGACAACAAACGAACCTTCAATTTGGAGTCAATGGACTCGCTGGAAAGTCAATTCCTCATCCTGACGCATCGCGTCAATACCATCTACAATGAGGTTGCATCCGATATCCGAAATGTTAATCCATTGCAAATTGATGCTATGGCTCTGGTAATCTATGGGCTTTTACTGCTTCAAATTGCCGTGCTGTTCGTTTATCCGCTAATGACGTACGTGCTGCCACGGAAGAATCCCACAATATCGGTGAATCCGTACGGCAATGTTATTCCGGAAATATTCAAAAAAATGAAGAGCATCTATGAGGGCGATCAGAAGGATCAACGCGGCGACATTCCAGTGGTGTATGGGTTGGCAACTATTTATTCGTCAGTTTTGATATCGTTTGGTGTGTTTCTGGCTGTTACATTAGTTTTATTGTTGGAAGTGCGTTCATCGTTGGGATTCTTTATTTGCGTTTTCGTGGGAGCTGCGTTGTTGCTGTTAAATTCGATTCTGAGGTATCGAACGGCGACGAATCTAGGTAATCTACATTTGACTGTTTCGGAAGAATTTTGTAAATATTGTCTTTCTTTCTATAGAGTCCTGTTGTCAACCAACATTTGCCGCCGTTGTTAGTTGGTATCTTCTATCGCAATTCTGTTTCTACGCGACATCTCACCAACCGACCATGTCTCAAATCAATTGGCGAGCGGCGTTTGTCGGACGATCGGCGAATTTCGATCATTCGAATTTCATTTCGGGCATTCTCGCTTTCAATTACAACAGCATAGGCCTCTTTCATGATTCTCCGCCTGACGATGACTTCGATGCAACTCCTCAGTACGGAAAGAAGTTGCATAGCATATTCTACGATGATTTCTCTGAAACTATAATTCCATCTCAAATGGACGCTAAACCAAAATCTCTTTCCAGTTATATTTTTGAGGAACCACCGCCAGATAGTGATGTTGATGTGATGTTCCTCCGTTGATTGAAAAAACTTCAACATCCCCATTAAAAGAACAGTCTCAACCAAATATTTTTGAGGAGCCAGCACTGTTGCCCGGCGCAAAGCGGCCACAGTATAAACCAGTGGAAAAGGACGGAAGTCCTGATAGACAAGTTCTGAATGAACCTTCTCGAAATGAGAATGATCAGATCGTTGATTCAATCGCGCAGACCATTCAAACCGAGTCCGATCCGAACAAGTTGCAAAGTTTGAACAAGACTCGAGCAAAAATTCAAGTAAAACGTCGCCCATCGACTCGCAAAGCTCGCCAAGAGAACTATCGTCGTTCAGTGATAGAGAACGATACCACGCATCAGTTACAAGAAGGTGTCCAGACTGTTGAAGCCCCAACCCCCAGTAACAATTTAACTAATGTTTTGAAGGAAACTCTGACTAGTTCAGTCAACGAGAAAAATCGAAGCCATCAACTATCCGCTTCTATGTTATTCAATATACAACCTCCACCAATTCCATCTGTTCCAAATGAACCGCAATTCAAACCATCGGTAGTATTCTTTGAAGATGAACCTCCCGACAATTCCCTTAAACCACCCCCTCCACGTAAAGCGCCCGAAAAGCCACCGACAACAACGAGTCTCTTCTTTGAAAATGATAGCGATGATGATGACTTCATAGCTGCAACAGTGAGAAAGTTGTCATCAACTACTCGTTCTAAGGAGAAGTCAGAACCAGTGAAGCCTATTAGTGAACGTAAATCGGACGTTCATAAAAACCTCAGCAGTTCTCTTTTTGACGACGATGAGAGTGACGACTCCGATTTGTTTGCAAAAAGTTTACCAAAAGCAGAAAAACCAAAGATCGACGAGAAGCCTGCAACCATCAAACAATTGGACAATGCCTCAGTGGCTAAAACGGGAGCCAAGTCGGAAGTGGCAATTACATCGAAAACATTGTTCGGAAGTGATGATGATGACGATGACTTATTTGGCCGTGGCGTTTCAGCAACGAAATCGAACATGGCAAATGCAGAAAAGAGTAGCAATGCGCAGCAGATATTGAATTCAGGTCGTTTATTCGATGATGACGACGATGACGATTTATTCGGCGGTGCAAAACAAAAGAGTATGTAGTTCAGAAAAATATATATTAATTAAATTATGTATAAATGTATTTATTTTTATTGTAATATCGCAGATATTCCACAACCCAGTACGAAGAGGTCGGACTCCAAAACGAAAACTACAACTATTTTACAAAATCGTCACAGCTTTCGAAACCGGAAAGCAAACATTTCAACGATCCCCTAGCAGACCTCTTCAAAAATTAGCAAAAAGTCTACAAGTCGAAGTTACTTTGATTAATGCACTTTATTTTTGTTTCGGTTATGAGCACTTTTTTCCATTATTTAAAAATTCCTGTTGAAATTGCAAACTAATTTATATACTATAACAAAGTGATATTATTAGAATAAAAACGAAAGAAATTTAATTTTTAGAAAAATATCCAAATTACAAAATATATTTTTCTTTATAATGCCATAAATAATTAATAATTTACAAAACGAGAACAATTCATATTGTTATGATATATGGAGTATAAGGAGCAACATGGTAGTGGTAAGTGTAGTTCAGTTCAGTGTAGTTCAGAGGACTTACAAGTTTTTTTTGTTTTGCAGCCGATGTCGCCAGCTCGGACGACATTCCTAGTGTGCCCACACCCATAGGAACTCGTTCGGCGAACGCCACCAATGCGTCATCCGTGTTGCTGCAACAAACGCCCAGCGTAGATCCGATCGCTCGGCGGCGCCTTGTTCTGGACGATATTTCATCCAGTGCGCGTAATGCCCTATTTATGATGGGGTGTTAGGAAACACATATCGAAATAATAGCCCTGTCCGATATAAGCGGGTAGTTGAGGAGCCAGTGATGGATTCTGTTACGGTATAAATTCGAAAACTAGAACTTTACCATCGATTCTGCAAGGGTGGATTTGGCGGTTATAGAGGGTTAAAATGTGCAATTACTGAGTAGTTAAAATAACCTAGCCGAAGACATTAAAACCAGATGTCAAGTTGAAATTCTACTATTATGACCTGTCGAAATAAAGCATTTTAATTTTTAAATATTTTGTAAATTTTCCATTTGAGGATATTCACATTTTTCAATGTTATTTACTTTCCGAGATTCAGCATTTACTAGTAACAAACCGCTTCAACTTCCTTTACTTCTTTTAATCCTTTTTATTCTTGACCTTTACACTTTATAGTCTTCACTTATCGGCTTTATTGAAGCACCTTTATTCGGTTTTGATGAAATTTCACTTTTATCTTTAATGACTTTATTAACAATACCCATCTTCACTGAAATAAAATCAAGTGCAACGAGAGTTCTAGGAAATTTTATAAATAGAAAGCCACTGAGACGTATGATGTATGTACTGTACATTTTGGTTATATTGGGTTTGCACTTGAGCGAGATCACTTGATCTGCAATCAAGGTCTGGTGAGTTTAAGTGTTCTCACTTGCCCGGCTTGATCTTGATTGGACGTATCTTTTTTTTGCCATGATCATAAAAACGTGGGTACTTTTTCTTCCTCTCTGTTAATAAATAATATATTTTCGATAGGATGATGGGGATCGAACCCGTGATGCATTTAAATTAGAATCTACAACTCGACTTGTTACTGATGCATAACTGGTTTGAATGACGCTTGTTAAATTGTAGCGGTAATCCGAGTCCAAGAACGACCGCCATCGCATTGAATAAACGATGCGATAAATCCGGCTGATATCCTATATCCGAATTTGTAATTTATTTTCACCACTATGTGTGGTGAGTTTAAAAATCTCGATTTCGGTACTCCTGCAGGTCCAGCTACGACAGATCATGTGATCGACTATTCGATCTGGCCCAGATCAAGCGATCTGGTTCTAGTGTGAACTCACTAAAATTTAAGTGTTACGAAAACCAAGAAGTTGCTTAAATCAAGTGTTGCAATAACCGGAGTCGTACTTATATAAATTCCGAACAAATAATGTAACATGTTTCCAAAATTATTAAAAAAAGAAATCTTTAGAATTTATATGAATTCATGCTTCTTGGAATTTTCAGAACCGTTTAAACAACCACAAGAAGGATCCTTCACGAAACAATTTTCAATGGCTTGAACTTTCCATAGTCGTGAATCCACCTCAACACTCTATTTGAATAAAAAAAAAAATGGGATGGAGTGTTCAAATAACTTTCATTGTTCTATCTTCCGCACGAGATGATAAATTCGTCGTAATTGAAAAGTCGCCCTTTCAGCTTCTATGTTGCCGCTCTTCGACATTTGAAAATTTAAATACACTATAAATGTTCACACTGTTAAACATTTTGACTTTTACTGTGAATATCCTTGATATCAGCTAGAGCTACCATTGTTCTTGATCATAAAACCGTGACTCGTGTATTTAATACCACCAGTGGTGCTCCTATATTGAGGATGCCTTGTGGTATCTCTTGCGAATTTTTCGACAGATTACAATCAGAGCAAAAGTAATTTGCCGTAAAGTAAACACCCACAGTAATTAAGAAGAACAAATATTTGCTTTGTGTGTAATACGTACGTATGTATGTATGAAGGTGTGACTAGGCGAATACGTGTGAAATGTGTACTACACTAAACACAAATGTGTGCATTGTTCCGAATGTTCACAGCGGCCCTTGCGTTAATTGATTTACACTCGCCTTCAAGCTTAATGGTAAGTAAGGATTCGTTTTTATATGCTGCCTGTATTTGACGATAAAGTGGCTTGGAGCGAATATATGTATAATGATATGTGCTTTAAATAAATGATGTACATATGTATGTACTACTTTTTGATTTTTCAACAAGTTAATTTTTAAATGTTAAAGCTGTCGAAAGTAGATCTAAAACGATGCTAACAAACTGCAACCAATATTCGAATTACATGTACTCTACATATTCATGATTGGGAAATCTGATAGCTACTGAAGTGGCAGTTGATGAGTGGGCTTGTTCGGTGGACGAAACAATCAGATTCCACCATTGTTTTCGCCACAAAATCCTGAAGTAGGGATGGAGAATGAAGAGTCGAGGTGCACAATATGTACAGGGCTGCATGAATCTTTATGCCTAAACAACATGTGAGGAGACGACTTGAAAACACACTTCTCTTAAGCTGGCAGAGCAAAAGTAGCAGACATAATTGAAAGAAGTGTACTAAATTCAAGCCTATTTAGTGCTAATTTCGTATAGTCGAAAAAAATGTATTACACTTTACTTTTAAAATTTACGGTAGTGTCCGCCAGATTAAGACTTACGCTAGCAGACACAACTGTAAACACAATTTTTTCTTGTCATTAATTGCTCCTTATATTTATTAATATTATTATTTTATGTATATTTATATGTATGTATATCGTGAAAGTTTCAGCTCACTATGAGTTAGTGTGCGACTCAAAAATCAGTAAAATTTTACTGGGCTAAGACGTGTACCGGACTGCGATGGCATAGGAAAATGAAACGCGCTGTTTGCGTCGCGTACCGTTTGGTGGAAAGATTTTATTGGCTTGTATTTATCCATTGGAATCTCGGACGGATCTAGGATCTACATATTGAATCCCGCTTAAGATCATTAATTTCTTTCAGAAGTAAAAAAATATAAAAAACCGCAAAAGTACCGTTAGAAAATTTTTCAGGTAGCGCAAATTTGAATTAAAACTTTCTAGCTAGGGCCACTTTCGATTTATAGAAGCAACACAGGCAGTGCCTTGTATGAACTCCGAAGCCAATTTTCACCAAATATTGCAAATATGCGCACGCCCTCACTGAAGAGAAGACGCAGTAAAAGATGAGTTCTACGTCCGCCTTGAGACTCTTTTCGACTCACTTCCAATAAACGAAAGTCGGAAATGAAAGTTGGCACCGGGGGACCACTCCCTGCTCTTTGTGAATTCGCTAAATATGAGCATTTATGAAGGATAAACTGGCAGCTTTGAATGCACATAACTGCGGTAAATATTACACGATTTAATATGAATATTAGTAGATTTCTTGTCTATAATATTGTAATGTTGTTAATGGATTGCCATTAATTCTTTCCGCATAGGCTCACCTAACGGTTTGCAGGGGGTACCCACTGAAATCATAGAAATATATTATTATTAACTTTTTTTTGAGGATATCAACATACTGTATACGAGTATTTAAGGTGGCTATGCTCATGATGTGCCTTCTTTCTGCTAATTTTAATATATGTGGCTTTAGCGGTCTCGAAAAAGAGATGGAAAACAATCTACATATCTTCAAATTGATAAGAAAAATCCAAACGTGAAATGTGCTAACGGTGCCCTTTGATATGACACATATGCCTACACCCGATGAAAAGGAAAAAATCCCTCTCCCCTTAAATTTGGTATGTATATAACGAAAAGGTTTCAGCCACGAATTATATCAATTTTTTCATATTCCTACCAAATTTAATCCAAGTAGCTTCAGACATTTAACGGATTTCATAAAAAACAAAAAAGGGTGCTACTGCGTTGTTTTTTTGCTAAAACATAAATTCCACTGAAAATTGTTGGTGGCAAACCACAGATTCGCAATCAGCAGCAAAAACAAAACAGGAATGAAAAAAAAAATAAATAAAAATTACATCAACATTTCTTTTAGCAAGCTACCTAATGACTGTTAAGTACCACCCTTTTCGCCAACGATGTCGACGCTGTTTTCTCAAAATAAAAAAATGTAACAAAAGACACGAAGCTTCTCTTACTACAAATATTCATAAATAAATACATGTAGTAGGAGAAGCTACGTGACTTTTACGAATATAATTTAGACAATACAATATACAAGCATCTGAAATAATTACAATCAATGAAAGCTTTGTCAAACAAGATTTTCGTTTCGATATGTAAATTCATCGATAGTCTGTTTCGGACGATGCACGTTGCCAGCATGCACCTCCTGTTGACAAGCCGGGAGATGTTGCGGCTTATTACTACGTCCCGCACCACAGGGGGAAGACAACACAAACAGCCATGGCCACGAACGCCGTGGACGGGACTTGAACCTGTAACGACCGTAGTCAGACATGAAACTGACGCCTTTACACACTGAGCTACCGGTCGCCTCGATTTCACACTGCCAAACGTAAGATTGTACCATATACAAAAAGGGATTGTACTGACTAAACCGAAAATGGAATTGAGGGTGGACCCAGAGTGGATTTGTGCTTTCCGGAGTCCATTCCAGGAGCTATTGTATTCGCTGAGAGTGAGCTACGCCGCTATGATACGCATAGCGAGAGATCGGTATTGGTGTAATCAGGGTAGTAATCCCTTAAGCGGGGAGCGACCGGAGCCCATCCTAAAAGCCCTTTGTTTCTTCCCCTTCTCTTGTTAAATTATAGCTTATAGTCTAACGAAGATATGAGATATTTTGTACGATGATAAACGAGGCCAAAATTACATCTTTCGACATATAAGATGTTCGGGAAGAGTACAGTACATATTTGATTGAAACACGTATCAAAGGCTTAAGTTTACACACCTGACTTCTTCACTAATTAATAAAAAAAATTAAATAACGAGCCAGTAAAAATCAAAAATACCATAAACCCGATCTTAGAGTCGCCCCAAACAAGAAACCAAAGTCAATGTAAAATTTTATTTTCCAATTTATTCAAATCATAATACCCCTATAGTCCTTCGCAGTTTGCATAAGAAGCCTTTGTATCATTATTATGCAAATTGAATACGTATTAAATTATTTTCATTATTTTTTTCGTCTTCAGTTTTCTAAATAAGATCGGTCCGAAACATTCTTTGGTGTTGGTCTTCTTTTCTTATTTTAACGTGCAAAAATGTTTACTTACGCCATAAAATGATGACGAACTTAAGCCTTTTACAAAACTTTTTTCACTTTTCCATTCAAGTGCAAATAATGTTAATGAATGGAAAAATGTTTTAGGATGTGTACGTTGTCATGCTTTTTTTCCTGCAATAGTCTAGTGGTACCGAGGTTGAAAGTCTTTTGTGTGTCAATCACTGACTATTGAAGTTTTTTTTTCTTAGTAAGTCTTCAAGGGTTGAAGCTGAAGTTGCTGACGGAACTTGAAAAAAAGTGTATGTTGATGAATATCGTGTTAAGAAAATGTCTTCTAATTTTTTACAAAAAATAGTGAGTAAACTTTTGAAGAAATCGGATATAAAGAACAGTTCATGTAAAACAGCGATATACGAGTACATATGTACTCAACTCGATTAAGTTTATTATTTACTGTACTTAATACCAAATGAATTTGTACCTCTGATAAAAATTTCTTTGGGGGGGTTTGCGATTGGTGCATTTTTTTCCTACTCTGTGCGACTAGTGGAGGTTAGGCGAAGCTATTGCGCAAAAAAATTGATGTATTGTAGATGGGTCGCCGGTAGCGCAGTGTGTTGAGGCATCAGTCTCATGTTTGACTACCGGCGTTTCGGGTTCGAATCCCGTCCACGACGACGTTCGTGGCCATGGATGTGCAGGAGGTGCAAGCTCGCAACTGCATTCTCCGATACCAGTTTATGCCGAGAATCGTCAACTGGGCCACATGAAACAGTTGACGCGCTATGCCCCACAAGGGGTTACAGCAATTGAGAGAGAGAGAGAGAGAGAGAGAGAGATGGGTCGCCTACATCGATTTTTAAGGAAGGAGCATGTAGTTGATATGAAATCAATTAGGTCATTTGGATTTTAAGTTTACAAAGATTAAAAATATCAAAAGTAAATTTAATTCATATAGGTATCTCACAAGTATTAAGCTTGTATATCCAAATGGAGTTTTTTTTGGTTTCTATGGAATATTTTTTTTTTTCACATCTCTATAAATGCTCGTAGAGTTTTCGTTAAAACTGCACATAAAAGTAGTGCGATGTACATAAGTGGAAAGGTGATGTGAGGTGGAGAGGAGGACAGAAAAACAGCTGGCTTCGGGTTAAAAGTTTATCCAAAGCAAAAATCCAGCATCCGATATCGGCTGCTGGGGTTTTGACAGCTAGAGCTGTTTACTTTTGCACATCTAAATGAGAACAATTAAACTGACCATAAAGAACACTGTTATTGAAAATTCATTCGACAGAAAGAATTTAAAACAAACTCGGCCGCAAATAAATGCTGAAAGACCGCACAGACATAGAATAGAATTATAGTATACAGACACGGTACAATTCTGACAAGAAAATTAGCTGATTTTGTCGCATACCCTCTGACTTGGTAATTTAACCAACGTATTAGAAAATAGGAATATTGAATGGGCAGTCTATAGCTTGGATAAACTGATGTGCCTGTTAGTTAACGAGCAGTTTAACCGGACATTGACAAAACGAGCCATAATATTAATAGTAAAATGAAATAATCTTACGCCCGCTAATGAGGATAATTTTACACTCGAATGCTCAAATATCTATGCAGTTGTCACATGTTGACACTTCATTCCTACGTTACGCTTTGTTATCGTATCCTTACTTCTACTGTTTCCATTAAACATTTGGTAATTTAAGTGTTTTTCAACATCTTAGCGTTTACGATTTCAAATGAGAATTCCTTCGGTGGCGGTTTGATACGACATTTGGATGGTTAATTCCAGTGACGGTCGGAATATGAATTTAAAAAAAAAGTATACCCTTATATCCTGGCGTTGCGTTTTCGCAATGTTATAGTTTGCGCTGGTGAGCATCTAATGCAATATTTTCATGAACCAAAATTCTTTAATTTTATTCATAATGAAGAAAGAAAATATTTGTTTTTAATGATTTTGTAAACGAACTTAAAAAATTAAATCTTTGCATTTTCGGAATAGCAAAAACAGTGCGATTAGATATTTCCTTAAACAATTTTTTTTCTTCAGTAACCAAGTTGATACTGAAAATGTACTCACTCGCCAACTTCTAATACACCATGGCTCTATGTCCCGAACCGAGAGAACCATACTTCAGAAACAAAATAGGTAGGTGCTCGTAAGTACTGGGCCATTACTATCCATTTCTCATGAAATCCCTGCAAATTGTTTCCATGGAAAATAACAATTAAGTATCATTCAGAAAGCATGGATATACACTCAGAAGTCCAATTGTTTATTGGATTTTCATGGTAAGGATAAGGTATTGCAGCCAATTTTCGAAAATCAAATACCACTTTGAACAGAAGTAGTTCCACGCAGATGGCAGTCTCAAGCTTAATTAAAATACATTTTCAAGAAAGACTAAACTCAAGTGGCTTTGAGATTATACCAAAAATAGGAGGAAAGTGGTCAATGCTTAAGAGGTGAAATAATGCAGAAAATGTATGTGGAAATTAATAAGTTCACTAAATATAAATCAGTATCAATTTATTTTAGACTATTTTTTAAGCAGCAGTTGAATAAATTCGTTTTCAATGTTATAAATTGATTTACATGTAAATTCGGGTTTAAAATAGTTCAGCTATTTTAAAATACGCTCAAATTTGTCTCGTAGTCTAAATAATTATGCTAAATTGTTCTTATTCATGAGAGCATGCGGAAAAAGTGATGAAAAACTGTTTATCGTATGTTCGCCCGTATTTTGCAGAGAAGGCGAAGGATTGTTACTCGATGGCTAACTAGCTTCCTACATTAATTTCGTCTTCTTTCTCACCAGGGTTTTTTAAAAAAAAAAAAGAGGGTTTTGATACTGTATTTGTGCGCAATGACTCTTAACAGAATGTGGTAATGGTCGGCAAATTGATGGTTAAAGGAACGCCAACCTTCCCTACAAATAATATATATATAAAATATATAGTGTTCCGCTTCGAAAGGACCATAGATCAAGGGCGGATTGTTTGTGAAAAAAAAATTCCAGACAAATTGCCCTACTCTATTTTCAACCGTTACGTTGTTATGACACTATGTGTAAATATGGCACTACCTTCGTTTTCCCCGATATTTAGTTATAGGTCGCTAGAATATAAAGCGGAGTACTAAGTTCAAGCTTTCATTTGACATACGTTTCATAACTGTTAGTTTGATGCCCATTTCGACCATACCCCTTTACGTGCGATTATTCCAAGGCATGATTTTGCGCAATTGCAAAATTTATTTTCAAACTTTATTTTCTATTGGTCTATAAATATTTAATACTTAGCCTAAAATCTCAAACGACTAACGAACCCAAAGCACCTCTTTCTGTAAAATGCTTTAAATTCGCGTATATTTTCTATGTTGTTTCTTTTATATTTCATAGCCCAAATACCGCAATTCACAATTCGAAACTGAAGACCAAAAGAATATTTGCATTCATAGGAGAATGCCTACTTACGACCGAAAAAAATCGTAGCTCTTTAAATTTTAATCTATAACATGGCATACACGCGCCACACATTCATTCAACATACACTTAGGATTCATAGCTCATATGGTACTCGAAGGACCAATTATCTGCAGAAAAGCTACGACAGTATAAACTTCCTTCGGATTACAATTAAATAACTTCTCAGATAACTGTGATATTCAACTGAAAATTATCTGCCTAATTAATAGTTTAATATGTTGGCAAATTTTCATGAATTGGGAAGGTATAGATTAAGACTAGTGAATAGACCTTTGTCAATGACGCCATCAATCTAGCATTCCCTTGTCATAGTTATTCCCATATGTGACGACGAAAGATCGATAGCTCATGGGTAGAGTACTGTATATTATTATACCATATAATAGATATCCTGTCATCCATCTGGGAAATCGGCGAAATTATGAAATATTCGGCTTTCAGTAACAACGTACATATGTATCTATAGTCGGAGTGGTGGAGTGGTGTATGTAGAGTAAAAAACGTTCCTTCAACACTGGGATTAGTGGAATTTGAAATTATGTTCAAGGAATTCACCGAAATTATAATAGTTGGCCTGATTGCTTGTACTACGGGCAGATTGGTTAACTTCTAGGGAATTCTTGTTGCGAAGGAATTCCTAACTGAAAGTCGTAGAAATTTTGTGGACGCTTTCTTAGTTTTCTTAATAAATATTTTCAACATACGTGAATAGGTTTACAACTACATATATATGATATTATTAACGACAATGAAAGAAGCATACAATAGACGAAACCAATTGCAATAAATCACCTCAAATACAGCAACGGAAGGAACTAGCAAATATAAATTAACTGCACAAATTTTACGACATTTGGCGTCATTTCTGATCATGCAACACGGCTCATGCCTTCTAAGGACCGCAAGCCTTCAGTATAAACCACTGATTGCCAGCGATTTCTTGGTTCTCCGCTCAACAACAAAATACCGCAATGAATAAAGAAAATGTTATCCCATATAAACTTTTTAACAGCATGAAGAAGTTTTCCTCAACTGCTTTTTCGTGCTATTTTGGTGCCGTGCTTGTCCTGCTACGTTTTTCTTGTCTCCTTATTTCAATGTCGGTCTTCCGCAATCAACGATGACCCGTTTTCGAAATTATACGATTTGAATTTACAAGATTCGAATGCCATACGATACCGCAACTCAATTGTTGTCCGCGAAACTGCAACAATCCAACAACAACGACATTTTCGTTCAAATGGCCATTGCCGTAAAAAAGTTTTGTTTAAAGTTTTACGATTCGTCAGGATATGGTAGCAGACCACAGAGACGATGCAAATCCTTGGATTCTATAAGGGATGACACGTGACGCACTAAATTTCAGATTCGTCTTGAAAGTTATTTGAATATTTACATGGATACGCATAAAGCGAAACAATTTACAATTCAGATCACTAGTGAGGAAATGATATGTAAAATGTAACCTCTAAAACTCGTATGACCTTAACTTGCTTTTAGATGCCTTAGTGTTAGGTATATGATGAATTCTTGAAGAGTGTATAGAATAAAAAGTGTAAATTTTTTCTCAACTCTAGTTTAAGTCATGTCGGATGTAAGGTGTGTACTTTAATTTTACTGAAATGGTATTCAATTCACGCCGTCACTTTGCAGAAAGAAAACCAACTTCTGTAGATACACATGCAGCAATTGTTTAAAGGAAAGGAAAGTGCGTTTTATTGCCTTCTCGATTATCGTTTAGCGTTAATTGGGGAATGATGTTTATAATAATCTCTCCGAATAAAACGCACTTTCCTTTCCTTTAAATAATTTCTGCATGTGTATCTACAAAAGTTGGTTTTCTTTCTCCAAAGTGACGGCGTGGATATCGGCTGTGAATTGCCAAAATCATTGCCGCAACATGCTCGGAAAATTGAGTGGAAATATTTTCTGCTTGGTGAAATCCGAACTTGGTCACCTAGACAAGGGAAATAAACTCCATCGTTACGGAACGGTTGCCTTTTCTGAACCCATCCAATGATCTATACCAGGGCTTGCTAAACTTTTGCCACGCATGACCCCTTTTTATCATGGAGACCGGGACCCCAGATATTAATTACGACAGTTATGATATCATTAAACGCGCTCCCAATGTCCAAGAAAGCGTATTGTAATATATTTTAAGCCATGCTCACTTGTGCGTACTACCTCATGGAGAGCCGTTTCCGTTGATTTTCTTTTGAGATACGCATGCTGACATTTTTAAATTGGCTATTTCATCTGAAACTGTCGTATATGGCTATTAAAGATTCTGCTACGTAGCAGTTCCTACTCCTACGGAGCGTATATCTGAAGTGACAGGTAAGTAGTGTGTGAAAAGTGAAAGTGTCAGTGTGATAAGTGTGATTTCGACTCTAGTCCGCTACTTGTTTCAATCTCGGGTTGCAAATCAGTCGCATCCTGTGGGGACTTTGGGTTACAAACTGGTTACAGCTGCATTCGAAGCAGGTTGCATCGCAAACTTGTTTGAGACTCGAGTTGTAAACAAGTTGTGTCATGTGAGGAAGACCTAAGTGAGGTAATTTACATAGGTTGATAATGTGCTAACGGAGTTAATTTAGCTTTCAGAGTAAAAGCATAAAAATACGGTCCGGTATATATTTGATATAAAAAAAAATTCGATGTCAAACGCGTCAAATAGTTTAGTTGCGTTTAAATTTAGCGAAACCACTCGAAACTGATGCGCGAAGAAAAATTGCGCTTAGTACGAACGTCTTCCTCACCCGAAACTGTCAAACTGGCCACGGGTATGTTTCGGGTGAGTTTCCTTGCGCAACAGTTTCGCGAGTGGTTTTGCTAAATCTAAACGCACCTTTAGAATGTGAAATTGCCGCTTTTGCCAAACAAAGATCCCGAAGACACTATATAAACACCAATACAATAATCATCAACTTTAAGAGCTTTGCTCTAATGTATTGTGGCTTAAAGTAGGATAGAAGTAAGCCAGGAGAAGTCAGTTGACATCGTACTGGTGAAGGTTAGTTAGACCTTTGATGTGATTGGCATCATCTCTATTTAAACAACAACAACAAAAAATATATACATAGAAGATATTATGAGCTTAT
Source organism: Chloromyia formosa (assembly GCA_964017055.1). Classification (NCBI taxonomy): domain Eukaryota; kingdom Metazoa; phylum Arthropoda; class Insecta; order Diptera; family Stratiomyidae; genus Chloromyia; species Chloromyia formosa. The sequence goes on along the minus strand of OZ024818.1, from coordinate 10,604,993 downwards.
GTTAACTCATCTCGAAACTCGAAGGCCATATTAGCTCAGATTTCAAAGTCCATTATATATTCGAGTTTAATTAAAATTACAACTTCCTTAAATCAACGCCAAACATTTCGCTATATGTAATTGTGATGTACTCGTAATATAGTCTAAATGTATTTTACTTCAATCATTCGGTGTAATTTATCATTAAATATGCTCTAGACAAAGTCAATTAAAACTTTAACATTTCACATCCGTTTCACGCCATATTAAATAGACATTTTCCAGATAAAACTCTAATGAACCTGAACATAAAACGGGAAAGGCTCTTCTAAAACGAGCCGAGTTTGTTAACGCTCAATGTCAGCATAATATGTAATCAACAATGGAAAAAGGGAAACATACCATAAAAAGACGGTTTCCACTCGATGCTGTCATGAAAAATGTCAATCATGAAAAAGAGGATTTTTGTGTATTAAAAGAAATATATTTTGCGTGTCTACTAGTATAGAAAAAAATTAAATTATAATATTATTGAAAAGGACATTCTAATATACATATACAGGGTGTCCGGAAATTGGCGTATAAACGCACTGCCACGTGATTCCAACTAAATCTTTGTTGATTTTAACCAAGCATATGACAGTGTCAATCGTGATGTACGGTAAAACATAAAGCTGTAAATTGGTATACCTGTAAAATTAGCACGATTAACCAAGATGACGGTGACCAGCTCCGTCTCACAGGTCAGGATTCAAAACAGGCTTACTGATCTCTTTGAAGCACGCACTGGACTGAAGCAAGGCGATGGACTGACTCCGAAGCTCTTCAATCTGGCACTTGAACATGCCATTTGGGTGATAAATGCCGACAACAGCGGCATACTGCTCTTCAAGTCGACGAAGTCCGCTACACTGACGACATCAACATAATGTCCCGAAACCTGCCCGCCGCAGAATCTTGACACGGCTGCAAGAGAAGTTGGACTATCCATTAACCAAGACAAATAAAAATAATGATGTAATCGAGAAGAAAGCACACCAGCACAACCGAATATCAATGTCGGGGATCTCATCATTGAATTTATAGACGACTTCACATATCAGGGTAGCAACTTGTCAAAGGACGCCAGCGAAACTGATGAAATCAAGCGAAGAATACAGCTAGTAAGTAAGACCTTTTTCTCGGTTTCTGAAATCAAAATAAGTGCACAGAAATAAGGAGCTCCATCCATCCAACCATCATACGACCTGTGCTATGCTATGGATGCGAAACCTGGACTCTAACTCAAGCCTCCGAAAACATGCTAAACACATTTTAACGGAAGGTCCTACGAAGAATTTTCGGAGTAGTTTCCGACCGAAATGGATGCCGCATCCGGTACAACCATAAGCTGTACGAGCTGTGCGATGAGCTGGAAGTTTCCAGAACCATCAAACTACAACATCTATAATGAGCAGGACATATACAACGAATGACGATGACAGCATGCCTAACAAAATATCCAATGGACCACGAATCGACGGACCAAGGCTGTGAGGAAGTAAGCTCCGTAAAAGAAATTCCACCACCATATTTTTTAGAATTTTTGTATACTTAATGTACTTGTCCTGTTTCAAAACTCGATTCTTCATTTTATTGTACATTACGTAGGTATGCCAACATTAAAAAAGTAATGGTGGATTTTTTTTCGGGACAAAACAAAAATTTAGACTTTAGACAAATTTATAACAATTAAACCGCTTATCTGATTTCCACCAAATAAATTTGGTAATTTATGCCAATGGATTAGCTACGATTGGGTTTTTATTTGAGCGTTCTAGCTAGCATAGATTTCTGGATGTTGTGTTTTTAGTAATGTGAGGTAGACAATTTACAAAAAAAAATGTTAACGCCTGTAGCAACTCAAGGGTTATGAATTCGAAAAAAATGTTCCTTAATATTTTTTGCTAGAAATTTCACGGGGGATCACATGGTAATGCGTTTATCTGTCAATTTCCGGACACCCTGTATCTCCGCATTTTAAAGTTACGCGTGAGTGGAGACACGAATTTTGGAGACAAACAAAAAATAACCAAAAGAATGAAATCAAAATTCAAGCAATAGTCGGAAAAAAGACCAAATGGGAATTCGATTTATTTTCAAGATGAAATTGAAAAGTTAACGTACGAGTGGATCTACAACTTTCTTTTTTCGGATTTTTTCTGATGAATCTTAGATGTTTACCTATGTCACTGTTGGGATCGTGATGAAATTGAAGTTGGGACGATTGAGTAATCGGCAAAGGACAAGGTCAGAGATTGTGCTGAAATAAATAGTCAGTGCAGATTAATATACCATCAAGTTTAAATGCTCCTAGCTGATTTTTTTTCTCAAGTAGCATATACATAACAAATACATATTTGGGTGCGTTCATTTTGTTTTGGTCTGAATCATTTTCCATACAAAACAACTGACCGGACTTAGATCCAATCAGACTCAAAAGTGATAAGGAATTTCGTCGAATCAAGAAGTATCGATGGTTTTGCTAAATGTATCCTATGGTATTAACATCCTTTTCCCATTACAACTTCTGCATGTTTGATATATAAAGTCGATGGCGTTCGATTCACTCGTGAACCAGACCAACTATTTTTGGAAGAATACTTTATAAAACTTACATTTCATCCACCTTAAGATCTTCATGATAATCTATTTATATGTATACTCGTATAATAAATTTGTAAATTATGTAATGTACAGGCATTAGGCCCGCTATTTTGTACTCTAGTAATTCGGGTTAACAACATTCAATTATAACAATGCCTTAACCTGAATTAGCCTAGAGAGCTCTACGGTTTATGAAACCTACACTGGATGGATATTTCAAGAGATATCGCTTGCATCGCTAGATGGGGAATTTATTATGTAACATTAATAATTTTCGTAGTTTGCGTTGATTTTTAATATCAAGTTTATTACCAGACATATAATAGATATTTTTCCGGACATGTTCCATACTTTTATTCCCGTGAACATAATCAAAAATGATGAAAAACTACGACGCTAGAGGTCCATTGCACTTTGACACTTAATCGAGTAATTGACCCGTAACGTTTTATTCTACTGCGCTTAGCTTTCACCCGAATTAACCTGCACCCTATTACAAACGACCGCACCTATTGTTAATAATAATTTGGAAAAAATAAGTGGAAATATTTCGGGTAAGTTAAGGGATGCATTCAGATCATTTTTTAAAAAGTTATCTGTTTATCTGCTGTCTGCTTTTCACCTGAGCATGCATCACGTAAAAACCACGACCTCCATTCAGATAGAGTTTAGGTCAAAACATCAACGAACGACGGCTCTCTGCATCAGCAAAGGTAGTTTCTGCTGCTGCTGTAGGTGCAGGACAACAGGACTTTCTTGGCCATGAAGTCAAATAGAAAGCAAACCTAACAAATGTGGGTGTTTTCGCAAATGAAGTCATGGGACAATTAGACTGGAGTACATTTTGAGGCATTTGGTGTTGTTACAGGTGCAGTCCAGGAAAATAGGACCTGCTTGGGCATAAAGTAAAACGGAAACCTCATCTTTAAATATGGTCTTTTTTCAAAATCGAGGTTTCCTCGGGCTATAAGGGACATATAGAATATATAAAGGACATATCGGCCAAAAGGAAATAAAAAACATAAAAGGCGTGTTGGACATAAAGAGCATAAGTCAAGACCATCTCTCATATTTGCTTAAGGATGCATACCCGCAGATATTGTTCTTTGGGACTAAATTTCCGATTTAAATCCTATGTAGGTAGCACATCTTATTTACATGCAACGGGAATAAAGTACCGCTGTTGTGTTTTTGTGTTTGTGATATAAATTGTGTTTGTAATACAAATTGTGTTTGTAATGCAAATACATATGTACATACCTATATACATATAAACGAGTAGCAATTAACGTTTACAATTAGTCTCTTTAATTAATGTATGCCAGCCAGAGACCATATCATCATCTAATAGTCTAGATTCTTTTTAGAGCTACGAAAGTAGAAAAAAAAATGCCAGGAAGTTGACGTATACATTTATGCGTGTACATCTAAATATACATTAAGGTACATTGAAACTTGTCACACTGTCTACGTAATTGTTCCGATACTTAGAACGCTTGACTGAAAAGTCCTCTGTCGTGTATGAAAAATCGTTGACAAAATGATGCTTTCCATACAGTATGTATAACAAATTGGTTTGAACTCTGAACTGAGTGAGTAGTCAGTTTTAGAAATATTTTCGGTATACCTATTTCTATTTCTCCAGGCGATGCATCGTGGCTTGCGGAACGAGCGGAGCCCCACAATGGGAGCGCAAAATCATCTCATTTTAAAACCCACTATTAGTTAAAGACGCGAACCACTATGTGGTCAACTAGGAATGTTCCATATTTGCAAATAAAAATATTTTGAGTCCTAAATCATTACTCTCAAATAAACAAACATATGTTCAACCTTTAATTCGAGTAGATAGACAAATAATACTAAAATTTATCGCTGAAGATCGTCAAATCAGTTACGGGAGTAGCCTTCTAGATCCGGAAAAAATTTCCTTTGGAAAGAAAAGAATGTCAAAATCGGCGCAAACAGTGATTTCTCTCCACGAAAATACCCAGCCAACGTGAGGCAAAAATTAGGATGGGAAGCATTGTAAAATCCTTTCTGAAGTCCAGACTTGTCTTCCTGTGATTTTTACCCTTGGTGGCCAGCGCTTCGAAGACGACCAAGCGTTTCTGCTCCAGTAGCTACGGCAACATCCGAAGACTTTTTATGATGAAGGAACTAAAAAGCTTCGTTGGGAAAATATGCAGCAAGGACGGGAGATCATGGAGACCAGTGAGGGTATTTTTGTAAATTTTGAAAATAAAAGGGTAATTGGAAAAAAATAATCCCGTTTATATTTGATCCACCTTCGTATTTGATACACTATGCGGGCATCGTATTTCGGATCCCACTGTGATGCCTCAACAAGTATTGATTGTACTTATTTTTCTATAGCTTTCTTCCCTTTAATAATTTTAATTCAATATGCAATTATGAATTCCTTTACAAGATATATGACACTCTTTCTGTCAAAGGTCAAAATTTTCTTCACATACATATGATAATCTTTTCTTCTAAAATACAATAACGAAATATATGTACATATATTAAACATTCCGCTCACAAGACTCAAGACTTCGTAACAACTGGCTAAACTTACCCATTCAATCAATCTATTGAAATACAGAATCCTAAGCAACATGGATGACCTTCGGTCAAACCTCGAAACATTCTCAATATTGTAGAAGATGGATTTCAAAAAGACTTAAGTTGACCCGAAAAGTTGAAAATTTCAATTTTTTTCATATACAAACTGTCCGTGTGTTATACATACATCACCTACTACTATTTATTGTTCGTAGACGAATAGTTTGCCTTCGTTAAAAAAGCATAGGTACAGTAACATTTGTAAATGCAAAACACGCTTCCAACAAGATGAACTTGTTAAGAAAAGTTCAAAATACTCGGAGAAAGGACTCGGCGAGCGTGCTGATCTAGAAATCTTGCAGTAGAAAAGCATAGCAACTCTTTGGTTGAGTGTGTGGTGTAGTCGATGAATTGTTGGTATTATAAACATACATATGTACACATTTAGGCCGTCATATTGAAAAAAAAATACCATAGAGCCTAGGAAAAAAAGATTTATTATTACACTTACATTACATAGAGGAATCACATGTTACACAGTATTGTGATACAGGTTCATGTTCATTGAAAAGACCTTGGAAATTCGATTCCGAACATATCATTCCTGTCGCACAACGAATTTAAAAAAAGGATAAAGAGTGTAAAAAACCAACACGTATTTTTATTGTGCGGCATGTGTTCCGGTTTAACGCGTCTAGGCAATATATGGTGGAATTTAGAATGGGTTAGTTAAAAGAACAAGTAATGTTCTGGCCATAAATTTCACTTTAGTTTGGATTTCTTAAATCACGAGACATTTTCCTTGCAAATAGGTATATTTACGTTAATAAGGTGTATCGCCGACATGTAAGAACGTAATTCTCATCATTCATCTTGGCGGTTTATCGTCAGTTTTTACATTTACTTCTTGAATATAAAGGATAAGGGGAGTTTTTATACATCTATCCAATTTTGTCGTGTACAATCCTATGCCGGAACTCAATTTAACGTATATTTGACAAATGGATGAAAAAGGGCAGTTGTTCGTAACGATAAAATATAAATTCCATAGTGGCGGTTAAGTGCTTCCGGAAATGGTGAGAAGTTTGATTCAGGCAAATAAGGGTATTGAACCCACAACCCGTGTTCAGAAACCCATCATTTGCCCAGAAAAGTACAAGTACAGCTTCTAAGTGCTAATTTATATTTACGGCTGAAATCGGTTGGTTTGCCGCACAGCATACCGGACAACGCCTGCGGTAAATCGCACACTCTATACTCATTCACAGCAGAGTCAATTGAAGGTCGGCGAGAAAAGCAATTTTTTAAATATGTACTTGTAGGAATTGAACCTGCGACCTCTCGCTTGGATAATCGACGTTCTACTCCTCGACCTACTGTGGCCATGTACATACTTACTATTTACTTGTACTTACTATTTTATTTAAAAATTATACCTTTAAATTGATGCATGCAGTGCCATTTGTATCTCCTAGTCCAGTCAAGGTGACCGTCGCATCTTTTAAAAATATTTCACACATTCAAATGAGTGTGTGAGTTTAACAGGATGCAACCTGTATATGCTATGATTAAATCCTTGAAAGAGGTTTCGGTTTCTTCTTTATGACTCTTTTTTTTTAATGGAAACTATTTCAACTATTCAGGCCATCTGCATACGATACACGTGTTACGATACAAGCATAGTTAAATCCCATCTTCCAGAATTCTCAGGACCAACGTGTTTCCAACCGAAACCCCACATCTCCCTGAAACATCATTTCTTCGACGTCGATTATTATTCCATGCTCGAAGACTGTAGGAATGCATTTACAGAAGAATTGTGGTTGCAGCGCAGAGAAATTTCAGGATGATGTTTGAGTATGAAGGTGGATGAAGACAAAAGAGAGGCTCGGTGGATATCAACGTTGAGAGGAGCAGGGCCATGGGAGTTTCAATCCAAATCATTTCAGGGTGAAGAGCCATAATTTGTATGCAGGGGATTCCTTTTTACATCTGAAAGTACCTTGAATTTTGGTCTGTAATCAGCATATGGAGTGGTATGGTGATATCTGAGTATAGAAGAAATCAGTGCATGGTGTAGAGAAATTATTTCCAAAGCATAATTTATTAAATTGGTTAAATTGTATACGTTTTAAGTAGTAGCAATGTACTAAAAAAGATTGTCGCGCTCGGCGGACGTGATAGTTCGGTCACCGCTCTACGATACGAATCTAGAGCTCGGAGATCAAATCTCGGCTCGATCAAAAACTGCCTGTGAGTGCTAATAGAACTCTCACAGTGCTTCGAGCTTGTCAGTATAAAGACGGCGCGGATAGGAGGTGCATGCTAGCAACTGCACTTCCGAAAAGTAGATATGCTATTGAAACGCCAACAAGGCATAGAAATGCTAGAGATGTTGACGCGCCCATGCCCACGGAGGGGTCAATGCAATAGAGATTAAAGAATGTTCTAAAATAAGATAAATTAAAATGTATCACAGCACACTTAGACCCCCATTGGGTCCGCTATGGTACCACCAAGATTACCTTTATTAAAATCTATCCAGATCGTAAAAGACCCGAGAACCCACAAATTTCTTTCTCCTGCCAGCTAAGACCGGGCAATGACAGAGAAGGTGTAGAATGCTCTCCTCCTCTCCACATCACCACAATTCCTGCAGAAGTCGTGATGGGAAAGATGGAGCCCCCAGGCGAGCTCACCTATTGGACAGTGCTCTGTGATAACCCCTACTACCCTGCCAATGTGCTTCCCTAGCGAGTTTTAGGTTGTCCAGTAAAGTCCCACACTCAGCGCACACCACTGGCCCGTTTCGCTAAGGTGTAAAGTCATGTTTGCTGTCAGTTGTTAGCCAAAAATATCTGACGGGAGCAAGCCGAGTACCATATCTAATCCGGCTGATGGAGTGGTTCTGAAAGCCCCCATCGCGGTCAACGCAGCTAGTCTTTGTAGCTTTTCTAGCAGATTATAGTAGGCCTACTCTGAGTACTGTCCACCACACACTAATTTCATACAATAGTATGGGGCGTACGACAGCTGTAAATATCCAATATATGGTTTTCGGCTGGCCCCAGTTTTTGCCTATGGCTTTCTTACACTCTTTCTCAGGCTCCGTCCCCACGGGAAACTTCGGATGCCCATCAAACCTTCCGTTACATTTTCTAGCATCAATGTTTTTTCACACTATGAAACAAAAGGGACCCAAAATGGAAGCACATTATTATAGCAACAGGTAAACCAAAAATGGAGTGTATGTAAAATATGTATACTTAACTTTCCTGGCCACGCCTAATCGCTGAACAATTTCGATAATTTTCTCTCACATTTTATGGTGAGACTATATATACACACACACACACCGACACCCGTATAAGGTTGAAAATTACAAAAAAAAAAAACATTGCAAATTTTCACAAATAGCTACCACATTTTATTGCCAGAGGCAGGAAAAATTCTCTCTGTAGGATTTCATGTCTCATTTCAGCTTTTCCACGTCTCTCTTAATGTTGATGTTGTTCCATTTCTCCGGCATTTTCCTTTTCGTTATGTAGAATATCCTTTGGTGCCGTTGCTATCATTCGTTTTTCATTTTGAAAACAAGGTAACAGAAATATTTACTTTGATACTTTATCCCTTTAAAGAATATTTTTCATAGTGTGGTTGGTATAGTAGAGACGAGTATAAAAAAAAGTGAGAAAAAAATTGGATGGTCTGAAAATGACTCCGCTCGAAGCTCGAAGGAGCATTATTAGATTGACGAAGAACAAAATTTTATAGAGGATACTTCGAATATCTGTCGGTTGGGAAATGAGCAAATGAAGTGCAAACTGTAACTGAATATTGGGACGGTTTTATTTTTGTTTTGGTCGTTAACCACCGACCGAGATCAAACCAAATGTTCAATAATGGGTGCGTTCCTGTGAACGAATCAGGTTTTGACATTTCTCGAATTCTCCTCCGGTAAAATTTGTACGGACAACTAAAGCCTATGGGGGAGAATTCGAATTCGCAGGAACGCAGCCAATCTCAGCAATCTTCAGAAATAAGGCTGGCACTAGCCTGTTCGTGCGAAAATGTTGCACTTATCTCTCCCACGAAAAAGTGCCAGTGTAGACCTGCACACAACACATTACCGCGGCGCTCTATACGATACGTAAAATTGCCTTCCACTCAAAAGACCGATTTTCAAGCGAAACAAAGTGCAAACGTAGAGAAGTCAATAAAATAAAATAAAAATCATTATGAAGCCGAAAATTCACCTTTTTTAATAAAAAATTGCATTCTGAATAAGGTACTTTCTTTTCAACGCAGCCTTGGCGAGTATTAATAATGAATTACTTTGAATGAGAAATGAAAGACTATCTAAATAAGTGTTCGAAAATTAACGATGCATCTGCTAATATTGCTCGAGGAATGTTGGCAAGAGCTGTACGTAGTTTTCCAAAGAGAGTACATAAAAAAATAAATTGTCTTTCATTTGTCACTCGATAGAAACAAATTAACAGGATATTGAAAGAGTAGACATATACCTTATCCTTCGATGTTGGCGGAGACCGGTAACGAAACTCCTGAGATTGACGCGCTAGGTGACCGTGTTCGTTTGGTCACCGCTCTAGGATCCAGAGAATGGAGGTTCGATTCTCGGCGCGAACAAAAACTGCCTGTGGCTACTAATAGAAATCCCACTGCGCTCCGAGCTTGTTAGTATAAAGACAACGCGGGTAGGAGTAGATATGCTATCGAAATGTCAACAAGGCATAAAAATGCAAAAGATGTTGACGCAACCATGCCCCTGGAGGGGTCAAGGCAATTAACAAAAATCCATCTCGCAAACCGTAGCCTCTGCGTGGCTTTCCACTTACTGGAAACCAGCTGGACATTGAACTCTGCTTAAAACTGTTAATTTCTTACAACGCTCTTTAACGGGAAGCTACGTTAGCTAAAACTATTATACGAAGTATTTATGCCCCGTCGCGCTGATCACATAATAAAAGATACGCGCTAAGCAGCAATGAAATGAGTACCCATTTATGGGGTAAATAACTCGGTTGGTCGTGTTGCTGATCACACACCTCTGCACAAGACCGTCACGATCTAGATCGAGGCCATGGTTCAAATTGGACTGTTGCGCCAGTTATTTATTTTTTAGCAATGAAAGAACTTAATAACTTTAAGCAAGGTTCCATATACACATCCTAGAACGAGCCGCAAACCGCCGAACACACTTCCCAGTGGGATTATATAAATATCAATATTTTTTTTTTTTTTGCGGCTAAGGAGTTTTTGTTGGCTGAAATTTTTTTACAACTGGTTTGGTTTTGGAAGGCAATATATTTGCTGAATCATTTAATGATTTTATACCATCCATTACCGACTTTCTATTGCAACAAATTTATCAAATTTCAAGTTAAATGAACCTTTTCTGTCACATTGAGAGTCTACTGAAAATTATCCATCTAAGTCCACTTACCAGATAAATTTAATCCCCGGATCAAATACCGGACTACCTTCCCAAGGATTTAAGCTCATATCACCTTTACAAAATCCACTCAAATTGTGACTCCCTGCTGTGCCCAAATGTGCCTCTCACAATTTTCTATAGGAATTTTTGGCATGTCCTAAACACTTTACATCAATTTAAGATTAGATCAGACAAATGACCACTACAAATCACATCAACTTTGTGAATGGGTGCAGTTCAGTGAGGCGGAGAAAGGAAAGCGGGATATTTACACTCTACAAAAAGTTCGAAATGGAAAATACACAATTCAGCGGCAACACAACAAAATAAAACTTTTTCTAACTACTTAACATTTTTCCTAGAGAATTTTAGAGACAGATATTTTTCATGAGAAAATACTTTTCAAAAACTTTGAAATGAGTCTAACTGGGAAATATTTCTTCTTTTCTTTTTATAGCTCCAGGATTTCGTATCTCCTTTGACAGCAGTTCGAAGTTGATTCTTTTGCTGCTATGTATGTTTTCTGGTATACACTGCAGCGAAGCTCAAGTGAGAAGTGAACACTTTATTATTTATTGCTATCTATGTATTTCATTTGAATTAGATGAACGGAAAAGGACGAATTCGACTTTCTTTTAACAAACTTTGTGAATGATGGGTTGAAAGCGAGTAGCCATTTTGAAGAATTTTTGAGTTATGAAACATAAACTATCCTACCGGTCGTGTTAGTCAGTGGAGCAAACGAGTTACCTAATTACCTATTTAAAGTATTCCGAATAATTCAGAACTGTTGTTCTCAGTAACAAACAATAAGTGTCGATGCACGTTCGCACGGTTTCCTACGATTTGCAAATAGGGAGTAGGCCAGCGAAGCTATTTTCTTGCACGTTGTTCGGTCCGAAGATTTCAACACCGGTTTCAGGATTTTATGAGTGCCGGTTTTGCTGGCGGTCAACTGGACCATAATAAAACAGGCTCATGGTTAAAAATAAAGAAACAAGCTAAAAACCAACTCATTAAACAATCGACACTTGAGTACTCCGTCGGTTTTTGACGAGTCGGTTTTTGGTGACATAAAAAACGCCGACATTTGAGAAGATCTTATTCCGCACACAATAAACAGCCTAAAGTATGCTCTAAAATTATTAAAATACCCGTATATGTATGTACCTAGAACCCGGGATAAGTTGGGGTCCTTAGGGAATGCTTGTGAAATTCCGATGCGAAAAGGTCACACAGCGCCGCCGTCGCATCAGACTATTTGTGTGCCGCACAATTTTCTACTGTCTACTTCAGATCAGGCAGCAATAATCTTGCCCAGCGCTAAAACCCTGTATCTGCATGGGTTCTAAGTGGATTCAAATAATCGGTTTTTATTTACTTTTCCCAAGCTATCGGCAACACCTCCTAAACTAATGCAGAACAGTTCTTTCTCCCCGTATCCTTTTATCTGGTCGAATTGAAAATCGGCGCCACCCAAAATAATAAAATTTAGCAGGCAAAAAATCTCAATTCCGACAATCCCTATGGCGCAATGCAGTCTACCACCAGGAAAAATGGAGTAGATGTAGCCCTAATCAACCAGATAAACTTCAAATTCGTCTGTCTGCTAGGAGTAATCTCTCAGTTTGTTCCACCAACGCCAACACCGTGGACATCCAAAATGGTATTATACAATACTATGTACAAGTATAAGAGATACGATTCTGTGTTCTTTCTACTCTAACGATATCCATTTCAAAATGATAAAAGCAATGAAATGAGCGCAAGATGAAGTTTTAAAGTGGTTTAAGTTGTCTTATCCCTGTAGGAATCCTTAAGTTCATATCACTACGGCTAAATTTATGTTCCGATGTTGCCTATTCTATGAAGTGGTTTTGGAATGCCACGTCGAGCTGTTGACTGTGGTTAGTACTGAGTGCTGATATTGCTCCTGCAAGGATATGTATTAAAATTGAATTTATGAATGTATCTTAGAAATTTTCTAGTCAGATTATGGTCTAGTCATCTCGTAGCTGTTTTTGTATGGGCAGTGAAAAATTATTTCACCCTAACCAAATGTATTCCTGTTAGATTTTAGATTGAAATGTGTAGCACAAGGACGCAATGATCTCCTAAGAAACAAATGATAAAGAGAGCAGAAGACTGAAAAATTGTGTAATTTAGAATTACCATTGACGTTAATATAATGGAAAACACACGAACAACAACGAACGTATTAGTACCTTTAGAGAAATTTTTTTTAAATGCTGATAAAAAATGCTTTTTGTAAACGGTATCGTGACATAGAGTTTGGACATCTTGTAGTGATTTAAAATATGAAACGCGGATACACAAACGTAATATTAAATTAATATAGAATATATTAGAATTTTTGATGTTTAAGGATGTGATTTATTTGTCAGTAAATTTGTCTTCCGATTATTGGAAAGTTGGAATGGCGACATTAACGGTGGATGCGATTCACAAAGTTTTCGTAGATCCTGCTAATTGTTAATTGCTTTGACCCCTCCAGGGCATGGGCGCGTCAACCTCTCTAGCATTTTTAAGCCTTGTTGACGTTTCATAGCATATCTACTTTTCGAAAGTGCAGTTGCTAGCATGCACCTCCTATCCGTGCCGTCTTTATACTGACAAGCTCGGAGCACTGTGAGAGTTCTACTAATACTCACAGGAAGTTTGATCGCGCCGAAATTTGAACTCCGAACTCTATAGATTAGTATCGTAGAGCGGTGACCGAACGACCACGACCACCGAGCGCGATTCTGCTAATAAATGAAAAGAAAAAAATTACCAGGAAAAAAAGGACTTTTTCTTTCTAATCAAAGTTCTAAGAGTGAATTATGTGATTTTGAGAAACTTAAAAAAGATATGTTTATATCCTATGTTAATTCACTTATCCAGAAAAAGTCACTTCGCTTTTTTGATTCTAGTAACTATTAGATATGGCCTTGGAAATTAAAATAAGAAAAGTGTGAATAAATGATTTTTTTAAATTAAAGGGCTGTAAATGACCCGAAATTTAAAATTAGAATTATACAATGTTATCACAAATTGTTTACAACCAAACGGAAAGTTTTTGGTTTTAATAAAATTAGTATAATATATTGGTGAAAACTCGAGAAAAATAAGATAAAACAGCAATATGTTGATAGTGGGCTACATTTCTTTCTTATTTTTTCGAACTATATTTAGTAAACAAAGGAGTTTATTTTTTAATCAAAATTAAATTAAGTATTTCATAATATTTTAATGCCCTGCTGAATTAAAAAAAAACTTGGAGCTGCTTCAATTTTTGTTTTCAAAGATTCTTGTCATTTATGTTTTTTTTTCAATAGATTTCGTGCTTGAAAAGTTTGAACCAAATCCGACACAGAGCTGACACTAAAAGGGCTACGCCTATACGTTATTATCAATTATTTTCGTAGATCGCCTGATACCCACCAAGATACATATCACAGTGTCATTGTTGTCTTTCAAATAGTAATATACATAGAATACAATTTAATATACAAGACACAGTCAAGTATACGTATATTTGTACATGTAAGGAGTCCGGATCGTCTGTTCTATAGGCAAATTATATACATATATACTCGTATTTCCATGAAATTTCCATATTGCCACTCAGTTATGGAAACTAAATTTAAGTAAGGTCATTTGATTCAGATAGACATATTCGGAAACTTATTCACATCCTTTCAAATCGTTTTCTTTACTAATATGTTGGTCAGGATGCCTTTGTCGATTGATATCCAGGTAAATATGCCCAACAATTTCCACATTCCCTCAAATCATAAAGGTATACTCGTAGTCGTACAAAATAACCTAATATCGGTCGAAAAACAAGTATAAAATCAAAGAAAAGCTGCCTGAAATGAAATCAAGCCGAAATAGATCGTTTATGGAAATTTTCTTCATATTTGACGAATTTGATTTGAATGAGTGTACACAAAGTACAAAAGAAAATTGTAACATGATGAGTAAATATTGTTGGTGCCTTTCCAGACATTAAAATTCTCGAGAAGCTTCAGAATATCCCAAATAAGGATCCAGGGACTTCTTAAATTTGAGCATCTCCCGCTTTGTGCTTCTAGGCATTTGTTTCTCTTCCTTTCGAAACCTACTTTTTTGTTTTGTATAAATAGGCTGCATATTGGTGGGGGTTAAACGTAAGTCTGCTGCAGGAACCACCCAATCTAATATTATTTTCTTGTAGAATATTTATAAACATAATGTTTCAGTAATCAAAGATGAATTGGATCTTTGTAAATAACATTTATTTGTATCAACAACAAACTACCTAGAAACCAAACGACCTATTGCCATTCAGGAAATCATATACGAGTATGTATCTACACATCTTATGAGGTTGCGAATATTTCCGAGCATATGGAGTACCGCTTAATATAATCGTACTCTTTAAATATTGAATTATTTCCGCACACATTACCTTTTATACTCGTTCGAAAGAAGATGCATACTAGGTATATTTGAAGAGTTAAGGAAAGAAATAAGGCAATGTAAGAATCCATCAAAACTGCTTCAGATGAGTATGTCGTATACAAAAAGCTTCGTTTTGCAAGAATTCCAGTATATCTGCAAGACTTCATGCAGAGGATAATTTTGTGATAGCACTTTGCAAGGATAAAGAATGATTTTTCCGTTGCATCCTGTCGGGAGATGGAAATACCAGGAATCATTATAACTATTGTTTGAAAACAAGAAAGACATTGGAAACGTTTCCTTTAAAAAAAAAGAGAGAACGTAAGTTTTGAAGAAAGTGTTACAATGTCACTATTTGTGCTTCAAATTCCAAGACGATAGATATATTCTAAACGACCCTATAAAATTTCCTGAATTCACAAGCCTTATTTCTATATTTAAAAACTTAATATTCCCACGCTATATGTAGCGTATTACCAATCGATTAATGCATTTAAGCGGAAAAATTATAAAACGATAGAGATTTTGTCAGATGATAAATATACAGTGCTGGAAAAAAAAGTTGCTCAAACTATTTTATTCCCTTTATCGCAAAAACTCTTCGAAGTAGTTTATTGGCTCAGGTTATAACAAATTATGAGGATACACACAATTTGTTATAACCTGAGCCAATAAACTACTTCGAAGAGTTTTTGCGATAAGGGAATAGAAATAGTGAAAAGTTTTGAAAGAATTTCACTCATTTGGCTTAATCAGCAGAAAAGTGCAGTTTGAGTGAAAAAATAGGAAAAAGTTAGTGCGAAAAATAAAAGCAATATTTTGGATTTGGCGCGAGACAATCGAACTATTTGCGAAAAAAGTTAAAGACTGAATGTTCCTCAGTGTAATGTGCAATGATACTCGAAGGAATTTCGGGAAATGGACCCCACCGAGCGAAAGGAAGGCTTTGAACGATCAGGAAAAAACTAACCCCTTTGTAGATCGCTTCTTACCATTGCAAAGCCATCCGAACGGGTTGAAAACTTCATCTGACTTTAGAAACGAGCTAATTCTAGCAACGTGCTGCAAATTTCATCGATTTTGTTGAGAAAAAAGCTTGTAGCAGCTTGCTTACGTGCATTGGAACCAGTCCATAAGCTAGACTTTCCGTTAAAACATCGGGCTAAAATGTTTGAAATGGGCCCAGAAGCATGTGATATAAACTCAGAAGATTTGGAACATTGCCATCTTTTTTTTTAAGTGTCCATATTCAACTGGCGACTGATGAATCTGCGTGCGAAGGAAACCTCGGGAAACGATCAGCGGTGAATACCTTCGGAGATTCCCTCCGATATCTGAAGGGTTCAAGGTGGGGGGATTTTTGTCGGTCACGAAGCTGGTGGAGTATGCTTTCCCAGCTCAAACGTAGCAGCAGCAGTTTATTTGCAAATACTGAAAAATGAATTGGAGCCTTGCACGTTAGGCATTCACCGCCATTGGCTTTCCTCAAATTTTCCGCCGGACACGAAATCTTCCGCCGCAAACATGCTGCTTAAATTTCAACTATCCCAGAATTATTCAGTGTTCTCCATCTTCCAAATATATGTCACCTGCTCCTGAGACCATTTCAAACATTTGATCCTAATATTTTAACGGAAAGTCTAATTTACCGACTGGCTTCCACGTATGTAAGTCGGCTTTCGCCAGCCTTTTTCTCATCAAACTTGTTGAGATTTGCATAACCGTTGCTAAAACTAGATCGTTTCTAAGGCTAGATGAAGTTTTGAATCAGTTCGGATGGCTTTGTGACGGTACGAATGGGGTCAACTGGGGTCGTTCTTTCCCTGATCGTCCAAAGCCTTTCTTCCGCTCGATGGCGCCCATTTGCCCTAACATCTTCGAGTACCATTTCACAGTACACTGCGCAACATCCATTCTTTCGCTTATTTTACAAAAATTTCGATTTTCTCGCGCCAAAATCAAAATATTGCTCTTGTTTTCCGCACTAACTTTTTCCTATTTTTTCATCCAAACTGCACTTTTCTGCTTATTACGCTATTATCACCAAATAAGTGAACTTCTTTCAAAACTTTTCACTATTTCGAGACATTATACTGAGACAATAAAACACCATCACTCTAATTACTTCGAAGAATTTTTACAAAAAAGGGAACAAAATATTTTGAGCAACTTTTTTTTCCAGCACTGTATGTACTATATATATATAGTTAATGCGTCACAAGTTCTCGCCTTGAAATTTATCTATTTCCATTAAAAGTGAACAAAAAGGATTCTTCACATATTCTAACTTTAGTTATTGTTTGTGAACTCATGTGTCGTTGCCAATTAATGTTTTCGTACTCGAAATTTCAGGCGTTTAATATACGTAGTTTTGATTAATGATCATTTTCATGTGTGAACAATTCTATATTTAAGTTCGGAACGTTTCGGTGTTAAGAGAAGGATGTTTGATGTAAAGGGCAACACTTCAAATATTGTGTGGATTGTGCCGGGTTGAGGATACAAGAATAGGCCGGGCCATAAGTCTGTGGCTGTGTTGTTGATGCTTCGAAATAATTTCAACAAATTTACGTTTCATCGAGTTTAGGGGTTAATTGATTTAAGGATAAAGTATTAGAAGTTTCCGCAAATTGCTATGAGCTCCACCCTATTATAGTTATGGAGCTAGCGACAGGTTTAAGTGCCAAGGCTAGAACTTTTACGGTCGATTCTTTGTTTTTGATATATTTGCGAAAAACCCAAAAGGTGTTTTTTTTTATTCGAGTTTTCTTGTGATTATCTCGAAAGCTATTTCAGATACGAAAAACAAAATTGAGTATTTTTAACAAGCGATCTACAAAGGGGTTAGATTTTTCCTGATCGTTCAAAGCCTTCCTTTCGCTCGGTGGGGTCCATTTCCCGAAATTCCTTCGAGTATCATTGCACATTACACTGAGGAACATTCAGTCTTTAACTTTTTTCGCAAATTGTTCGATTGTCTCGCGCCAAATCAAAAATATTGCTTTTATTTTTCGCAATAACTTTTCCCTATTTTTTCACTCAAACTGCACTTTTCTGCTGATTAAGCCAAATGAGTGAAATTCTTTCAAAACTCAGTACGTAGAGGCGGGCCATAATAATAAACCACAACATTGTCGCTGGTAGGCGGCTAAATGGGAACACGGGGTGCAAATAATGCCATTTTGACGATTTCTTGCAAATTTTAATCCTTTACCGCCAAACCCACTCTCGGAGGCTTGCCAGATTTTTTTCTTTTTTTTTTTCTCTTATTCCTGCGTCACAAAGACCCAATCGTGAAAGTTTTAGCCTTGTTACTTATCATCTTTTCAAAACGTCGTTAGCTCCCCAACTATTAGTTTAAGGTTATGCCCGCTACAGACAATGAATGGGTCATGACTAGCAATTAGAAGCTATTGCCATCGTGTATCTATGCGTGTAGCACTTAGTGACGATGGCGTTTGGCAGATGAAAGCCATTATGAGCCAATTGCTGACAGCCATTATCGAAACAAACTGCTATCTGCCCAGATTCACGATAGCGACTGACAGCGATGGACCATTGCCTGTAGCAGGCATTAGCGTGACGTCGGCTGTTTTGGATGCAATTTCTGCATAATCACAAATACTACGATTCGTTCCTTTAAGATCCAAACACGTAATTCTGCAATGCTTCAAGCGAAGCATCTTTATCAGTTTGCAAATTAAGAGCTAATGCACACTACAGAAGATTTAAATAAATCTCGAGATTTAAGCAAATCTATTTTAGATTTGAAACAAGATTTAAAACAAATCTCGTCTTAAATCTCGTATTTTCCCCTGAATTTCTTTTTCGCCACATTTTGCCAAACTATATGCAATATTTTCTAGTGATTTAGCCAAGAAAAAGAAGAAGAAGAAAGGATCATATGATAGTTATTATTATAGGATACAATGTTCATTATTACAATAATATTAATAAATTTAAATGATGTATTTCTTAAATGTTTACCTAAATTACCACTTTTGGGTGATTTAATAATGTGGAAAACTACATTGTTGTGTTAAATTAACTGTCTTTGTGCAAAAAAACTGAGTGATGGCTGTCTAGTTATTTCACATGCAGTATGGTACTTACGCTTACGCTTACGCTACTCTACTATGTTCTCTATCGTTCTTTTTTTCGAACCAGTTGTTCTGCTTTGATCTGGACTGTTCAATAAAACGAAGCAAATATCGAATGACACAATTTCATAAGTACTATCTGTATTAATCCTATTCAGGTCCTCAAACCTCAAGTAGTTTGTACGAGTTTATTACGTTAAAATTATGTTTATTTTAATTTACATTTAGCCCAGAATCTGTTTCGATTTACGTATGATATAATTAAATCTATTCGCAAATACTACATTATATTCGCAAATACTACAAATATAATTTTCTAACATTTATTAGCCCGTCAGAAGCATCTGTCTTTCTTCGGTAAAATAGCTACGATTCATTTTTCGATAATGTGATCTGTATTTGAACTGTGTATTCTTCACGCAAATCTTGCTTCTCTTTTTTATTATTTCGTTGTTCTCTGTTTTGTGTGCTTTATTCAACTGTTTTTTTTTTCTTTTTAATTTTACTAGAGTCTTAAAATGACTGCCAAACTCTCTTACTTGTTCCTTGCAGTGCGTAAGAATAGGAATGAATTAAATGAAAATTCTATTAAGGGCAAACAATACACACAACCACACTTTGTACGTCAGAGACAGATACAATCCAAGCGTTCTGCAGATAGCTGGATATCATCCTAGCGAAGAAAGGATGAAGTTGATTCTGGGACAGACATTTGAATGCTATTAGGTTTTGAATTTGTTCCGCAAACAAATTACATATATTTGTAAATTTATTTATAAATAGCACAGAAGCCTTCAGTCACCCTAAACGGTTATGAAAATTCGATTTTTCTCAAGTTTTCATGTCATTCAAGATACAAAGCCTAAACCGCCCTCTTGTGTTGTGATTCTTGAAAATGTAGTACATCATATTCCAAACACCAGACCACCCCGATCTAAAAAAAAAGCTCCAGTACGGTTACTATGGTCGCCTTTTAGCCATTCAATTAATTTAAAGAGCCATGGGAAAATGAGTACGGAAAAGCTATTCAAACAAGCGGGGTGCAAATCTGAAGGAGTGATAGACGAAAACCAAGTGGGAATTGAAATACGCTGGGTAAGTAGCGACGTCGGAAAATGAGCCAGGCAAGCTTGGTGTGTCATTTGCATAGTCATTTAATGATTAAGTCGAGTAGAAAAATTTACCCGACCACAAGGACATTCTGCACATTGTCATTATCACATTCTCAAAAATTAGTTTTACAAGAGATATTGTATTTTGTATTCAGTACAGCAGGAAAGTGTGAAGACAATTAGATCAGGAATCTGATAACGACGTTCATTGATGAACTTTCGATAGAATAATTGATTTAACTTGCGCAATCTATACAGTTCCGGTAATTGATAACATAATGGGTTAATCGTAAAGCGATTATTCGTAAGGTCTGTTTGTCGTCTTTCGCCATACTTTTTTTTCACAATCACACTAGAACAATTGGGGGCCGAAAGCTAAGTGTGTTGAGGCTTCAGATTGATGTCTCTCGGGCTTCGCGGGTACGAATCCCGTTGTGGACATGGATGTTTGTGTTGTCTTCCCCCTATAGTGTTGGCCGTAACAATATGCCACAACCGCAAAATGCAGATAAATGCGCATGAAGTGTATGCTAGCAACGTACTACTCATTAACCCAAACCCCTAGTGGAGCATCGCACGTCAACTATTCCACGAGGCTTAGCTGACGTTTCGTTGGCGTAAACAAGTTCCGGACGATGCACGTTGCTAGCATGCACCACCTGCTTCCATTTAGCCTCCTACTGCGACAAGTCGAGAGATTTTGTGGGTTCTTACACAGTTAAAAATCTCGGTATTTTTTTTAAACCTGGTCTTGGACTACCACCATTTTTAATAATTTTAATTCTATAATCTAAACCCTTTCAAAGTTTACTTCTATTTTAAACCAAATTTGTAATAAATTCTAATACAATTCAAAGTTTACTTCTATTTTAAACCAATTTGTAATAAATTCTAATACAATTCAAACCTTTTTGTGTTCTTTTTGCTCTCGCATTAGTTTCTAATCTAAATTTAATTAAAAGGTAAACCCCACAAAGTATATTTTTTGAGTCTCAAGTCTCACTATAACTACTCGCAGTCAGCTCAAAATATTATGCTGCGTGGCCGAGTGGTCTAGGTCGCAACTCTACAACACGGAGTTCACAGGTTCGATGCTGCGCCATGGCGAAAAAAGTTAAAGATTAGCTGGCTAACCTGCGATGGGTTTAATAAAGGATTTGGAAGTTTAGAAAATTGAAAAAAAAAATAATGGAGAAAAAACTTAGAGGAGTTAAAAAAACGCAGTAAAATTAATATTTTTTCATAGATTATAATATCTGTAGATTAAATTTTAAACCAACAATTTGATTAAAAAAATAATGCCAGAAAAGTTTAATATTTAAACCAGTGAAGTTTACGGAAGCAATTGTAATACTTTCATTTTATTAAAATCTAATACAATTTTGGTGTCGTCATATATGTAACCCCAATTAGCATTGATAATAGACCAGGATTTTTAACTGTGTACTAAGGCCCGCAACACCGGCGGAAGACAACACAAATATCCATGGCCACGAACGCCGTGGACGGGACTTAACCCGCAACGACCGTAGTCAGACATGAGACCTCTACGCCTGAGCTACTAGTGCTAGCAACATGCATCGTCCAAAACCTGTTATATGCTAACGAAACGTCAACTAAACCGCTTAAGCCTGGATTCCACTGAGCCAGTTTACTAGCTACACGCCGGCGAATTTGCTAGCTGCTAGTAAACTCGTCCATTGTAATCATGTTCAAGGGTGGATTCCAGTTTACTAGCAGGTAGTAAATTCGTTGGCAGCTACAATCCAACGAAATTCGCACAATGGAATCGAGGCTTCAGGACTAGTTCATGGGCTTATGCCTCACTAGGGGTTAAGGCGAATATTATACTAGACAATTTATGGTGGCATGGTTATAAGAGATTTTTTTTAAGTTTTGATATATGCATATAAAACGAAAATATGCGTAATAAAAATGCTAATTGCTTTTTTAAAGTTGTAATAAGCGCTTCCACTAAGGATTATAGCAAAACAGCTTTAAATATCTTTTCTCAATTATACATTTTACTTAATCTACTAACGTAATAATGTCATTCATCCCTAATCTTAAACCACGAAACATGTTCACCACGAAAACAAATCTGAACAGGTCTAATGTATGTTTAGGACTTCAGATGTGTAACATTTAATTAGGTTTCGAATAAAAAGATCAGTAAAGGGATTGTACACTCAGACTTCGGCACCATAAACTTCACTTCCTTAAACGTCCTTACAACTGCTCCTTACCGGTATGTAAGAGTACACAGTCTCAGCCATGAAAAAAAAAGAAAAACTTTCTTCTATGAGGGTTAAGTCGGGAGAAGGAAATAACACAACTAAAAAAAAAGCATCCTATCCAGGCGTATCCACTTCTACTAAGGTACACGTTTATGTGCACTTATGGTTTCTTATAGAGACTGCTAAAAAAAGTAAAAAAAATAAAGTTGCTCTTTCGGTCCCCGTCTCGTCCTTTATGACGTAAAGACTGTGACGACTGCCTTTTCATCTCTACGAGAACGGGGGTAGGTTAAAAGATAAGCCGACTTTCTCGACTATTTGCTCGGTGTTGATACTTGCAATGATGGCGATATAAAGAAGATGCCTTGGGAAAAGTTTGATATTTGGCTTTTCGTTTTTCATTTACAAGTTGAACGGAGAAAAGCATGAAATGCCTCTTTACAACATGTCGACTTATATTTCATTGTGCGAATAGAATACGAGTTGGGTAATAAATATAATTTAGGTGATGAAAATTTAGCATACTCGTATGTACAAATATGTACAAAAATTTGTTCTTTCAATTGATGTTTATTTTGCAGAGGGTCGTTTATAGGAATTCGAATGGCGTTTAAGCTATAGCACCAGTTGTTTTGGAATGTGTTTTATTTCAATTTTGTCATTCATTTGTAGTACGATTATTACAACCTATAGAGGAACTCATGAAATTTTTATAAAACGTTTAACGAAAAACGTATTGAACGCTATAAAAACCTAAAGCACCAATAAATATTCTGACTTCACAGTCCGACGTAGGTTCTTGTCTGAATTTTTTTCAACCAATTGTTTCGGTCCGCAACCGCGTTCTCCAATTTGTGGAGCCAGAGCTGTTCGGCGTCAGCATCCACTGAGTCTCTCTATCGATCTTTTAGTCTTTCTCTCAGCCGTGCAGCGCTAATGCGTCCTTTCAATAATTGCTTAGGCATGCGGTTGTCGTCCATTAGTAATACAAGCCTTTATTGAAGTCGTTGCAGCTTGACGATTCTTGAAACTTCTTGCTCATCGTACAGCTCATGGTTGTACTGGATGCGCCAGCGATTTCAGTCGCAACCTGCTCCGAATATTCTCAGAAGGACCTTCCATTTTAACATTTGTAACATTTTCCGGAGGCTAGGGTTAGGGTCCAGGTTCCGTAGCCATAGCATAGCACAGGTCGGATTACTATTTTATATATGTGGAGCTTCATATTTCTGTGCACATGCTTCGATTTCATTATTGGAAGAGCCGATAAAAAAGTTTTACTTGCTAGCTGTACCAGTCGTTTGCCTTCGTTTGGATGGCTCGTAGGTCATCAGCGTCAGGCAGGTTTCGAGACCTATGTTAATGTCGCCTGCCTGGTTATTATTTGTGTCGCCTTGAAAAAGGGACGTTTCTTTTCCAGAATTATCGTCAGTACAAAATACTAACTTCTGGAAAGTATAATAAAGCCGTACGCAAAAGGAATTGTTGTCGAATATCAAGGCGGCTTTAGACCTGGCCGATCAATAACCGATCAGTTTTCTAAGGTCAAACAAATCCTTAGAAAGAGCAATGAATACAAAGTCGACGAGCACCAAATCGTTGCCGGCTTTAAACAAGCATAGGATAGTATCGACTCTGATGTACTGTATAATATCATGCTACAGGTTGGTATACCAAGCAAAATAGTCAGACTAATAAAGATGACCAACTTCATTTCACAGATCAGGATCCAAAACAAGCTGACTTTCTGAAAAACGTGCTAGATTGAACACCACCGGCACGCTATTCTTCAGGTCAACGCCATTGATAGCGTATGCAGACGACGTAACCATCATGTCCCGAAACCTGCCCGCCGCAGAAGAACTTCTGCATCTGCAAAAGAAGTTGGACTACGAATTAACGTGGACAAAACGAAAATAATGATGTAATCGAGAAGAAAGTATGCCAGCACAACCGAACATAAATTTGTAGACGACTTCACATATCAGGATAGCAACCCGTCAACGAAAGCCAGCGAAACTGACGAAGTCAAGCGACGGATACAGCTAGCAAATGAAGGTTTTTTCTCGGTTTCTGAAATCGAAGCATGTGCACAGAAGCTCATATACAAAACCATCATACGACCGGTGCTATGCTATGGATGCGAAACCTGGACCCTAACTCAAGCCTCGGAAAACATGCTAGACACATTTGAAAGAAAGGTTCTTCGGTGAATTTTCGGAGCCGTTTGCGACCGAAATGGATGGCGCATCCGGTACAAGCATGAGCTTTACGAACTGTATTATGAGCTGGAAGTTTCGAGAATGGTTAACCTACGACATCTACAATAGCCAGGGTATATACAACGAATAGACGATAACCGCATGCCTAAACGTCAACTTTGCCACATGCAACAGGTGGCGCGCAATGCCTCACAAGAGGCAATTGAGTAGTATGTCTTTTGAAGGAGTTTTCCTGATATCTGCAGAGCTTGTGTCGATCCGACCGAGGAGCGTAAACCACCGTGCCCGCGCAACGACATAGCATTCTCATGAATGCCAATGATGGCCCGAAAAGTAGCCTACAAGTAGCCTCAGGCCAGCTAACTCAAGTGGGTACTGTCCCAATTTTATTTTTTTATTTATTTATTTAGTTCAATTTCACATCATATTATATTTTACAGTAGTATTTCAAATTTGTACAATATGTGAAGCTCCTCGAAGGGTGTCAAGAGAATCAACTCCTTCGATTGCCACAGCTCTGGAAGGTCATCCTAGTAGTGCTATCGTGCTGCCTTTCAAACCATACCTTTATGATTGTCCTGGCTGAAGGCATGCCTAAACCACGATATAGTTCCGCTCCGATAAAATTAGACGCTGAAACTTTCCCGGCAAGTTCAACAGTCCATTCATTCCTTTCAATGCTAAAATAGCCCCGGCACTCAATACAAAGGAATTTGCTCTTTTAGAGTATAAAATTGGAAATTTTAAATAATATGATTAAACTAACAAAATTACGAAATTTTCCAAATATCTCCTCGACATTTATTGTATGAAACACAGTCTTTGTATAATTTTATGGTAAAATTTTTGCAAGGTGAATTTTTAATTAACACAAATTCATTTCGTTTCATATGCATATGTTTTCCAAAGCCCTATGGATTTGTTTTATTCGAGAATATTCGATGGGTTCATAGCTCAATGGTTGATCGATGACATCTAATTAATGGGAACAGGTTGAGTGTGATTTATCTCCATAGGAAGTGGTTGATGTAATATTTATTTCATACATAGATTCTGAACGTTTTGCATTTCAATCGAACACAATATTCACGTTTCCTCCATCAATTAATTACATCTCCCCAATTTTCTTTTTTTTTTTGCACTCTAACCAATTACCATAATAGCTTCCGACAAATTTGTGAATAACTCATCTCAATGAAAATTGCCTCTTGTCAATTTACCACTTATTACATTGCTAATAAATTCGCCATTGAACGCTGATATATTGTCAAATAAATGGCGTGAATATGGCAAACATAAATTTTAATAACATTTCATCATTCACCTGTGACACGCTATTAGTTTATACGCTCGAAAACAAATAGCCGTAATGTGACGAACCCACAATTTTCAAAAGGACTCACGTTACGCAGTTGCTGTTGATCCTCTAGAATATTTATTTATTGATTCCCATAGTCACGTACATACAAGTACGTACATTTATGACTACATTTGAAAGTAGGTCCATGTAGATCGTAATACAATAACCGACGCAAAACACGAAGGGTATAGCATACATATGAATTGTTCCTTGAACCAGAATGTTGGATATTAGGAATGTGAAAATGTATCTACGTAAATATTCAATAAAGAGTAGGTACTTTACTAGATATTTGCAATTCAAGTGCTAAACTAATATGAGAAATTCCTAAAGTCGACTAGTTCAAAATTAATTAGGAATGTTTGCTCTAACGTTCCAAAACAACTCTGTAAATTGGATGTAATTTTGTGAAAAACTAACTGCCAATTATTTGTGATCGGGCAACTGAGACTATGAAAAATACAACTAAGACTATGAAAAAAATACAGTTAAGTTAGGTTAGAAGAGGGGCCTTGATACCTTTAGATTCAGCAACCCGAGACCAGACAATGAAACGATGAAGCCAACTAAGATTTACCTCTTTTAGGTCGTCCAAATCGATTAAATATTTTAGTAAGACTCAAGTATGTCTTTCCTACATCTCGCCAGGGCAGTACAGGTTCACAGATGATGAGAAGTACTTTCCTCTTCCTCCTCATCCCCACAACTCCTACAGCGATCATTGTGTACTCAACAGCCTTAACCGTTTTTGGCGCATAGCGTGTCAACTGTTCCATGTGGCCTTCTTGACGCTCCGTTTGTTTCGGAGCAGTTTGCAGCATGTACCTATTGCTCCCCCATTTAGAGGCCTACATGCGACAAGTAGATTTGGATAAATCTCCAGATTTAAGGAAATCTACCACCAAATCTCCACGATTTTCCATACATTTATTAATCTAGATTTTGACCGATATTTAAAAAAAAAAGCTGAAATCTTGTTGAAATGTTCTTTTTTCGCCTGAATATATGCTTTCCACATTCCACCACACCTCTACCCGGTATGCTCTAGTGAAAAAATGTACATGTACGGCACAACTGCCAACTTATTCTTGGTGGCGGAAAAAGAAAGGCTTTCGGGATTTGCAAATCTATCAAGATTTAGGTTGTCTGGTGCGTGCATACACTATTGGCAAGATTGAATACTTTCATTGAAAGAAGATTTAGGGCGTTAAGAGCTGCAGTTGTTGATTGCAGTAAACCCAAACCTAATCAAGCACTCGAGGCGAGCGGTCGTGCAATTAGTAGTTTTGATTAATCTGCTATATATATTTGAAAGTATCAGTAACTTAACAACAACGCGTTAATCTTGGCGATGATACGATCCAAGACCGTGCTGCCTGCAGAAGGAAGCTGAGATTATACCGCCAGAATGGGCGAAGTGCCAACACCACAGGCAGAGCAACGCGAAGCCGCAGAGTGGTATGAAAGGGCAAGGAAGAAGAAGTAACTTAGTTTCATATACTATAACATCGTAATCTTGTAAATTTTGTTCATGTGGTCCGTTTGGAAGAATTCGTAAAGTTGTGATTTGAACATTTTGTTTCTAAATTCTTTATCCTTCAAATTTTATCGGTTGCCAAGACTGTGTTGTAAGATCTTCTAACTTTTCGGTAAACGAATTGAGGCTGCTTTAGAGACTTATTCAAATTATGAAGAAAAGCTCTATAGGCGTATGCGATTGTGAAAAACTTCTGAAGCAATGACAATCCACTGGTGGTTTTCGAGTCTAAATGTCGGGTCGCAACCATAGGCCGTATTTAACTAGCAATACGAACAAAATCCATTCATAAGCCTGCATTAATATGAATATTTATAACTATAAAATATCTTTGACAATAAATAAATAACTCAATTAATGAATAAATGTAGTAGGAATGTGGCTTAAAAATTATACTAAGAGATGATATGGTCATACCACGATTTGTCTATTAATGTTTGTACTGTACACTGCTGATTCGCAGGCGAGTCAACCGAAGGCTACGGATAAGCTGTTTAGCTGATGAACAGCGGTCGCAGCCATAACACAGGCGCAAGCGATGTGAAAAATATTCACCACCTTATACATCTATATATGCATTAAACCCGCTTCAAGTAGTATTTTTTTATTTTAATTAAACTTTATATTTTTTCCCATTTGTTTCAGTAAAATCTCGGCTTGAGGCGCTTATATTGCCCCTTCACTACTCTTTTGAAGCCTACGAAACATAGAAAAAGAAATATAAATGATCTAGGAAAAGGTTTAAATCATTTGTGAACAAGTTTAAAAGATTTCCAGAATAAATTTGAATAATTTATATTGTAAAAGATTTAACAGATCTGGGAAAATGCTTAAATCAGTTGAGAAATGCTATAAACACTCTTCATTCCATTTCTCAATTTCTTATGGAAATTGTTAGTGCGTCAATGAAATTAAGCTAATAGGTACAAAATTCAAATCTAATGTTAGTTAATCTTGTCAACAGTAACAAAAGCGAAAATTAGTAAGAAAATGATGATGAATGAATATGGTGACAATTATTGACAATGGCCATGATATTCAAGATATTCATTCATTTGTCCCTAATGATAAATCATTATCCTGGGATTCATTCCAAACAAAAAACCCGAAATCCATTCATCCAACTTTGGAATATACTCCAGGCGAACAGCAGATTTAGGGCCTTTCCACACTTGTCGGTACGGCAGCGGCGCGGGAAAGTACGCTCTGTATACCGAAACGATTTCGCACTGTTTTGATTTACGCACCAGGCGGTATATTTTCTGCCATGTTTCAAATTTTTTGCGCAACGTTTTCTCTGTCAATACCGAGTGGCCACTGGATTTTCATCCCGCGACGCTTTAAAACGAAACGATCCCTACCCGTATCTGCGAATACCGACACAATCAGGAAACACGCATTGAAATAAAGGCGCTCGGTAAGCTTTCTGCACCGCGTATACCGAGCGTAACAATCCCGCACCGCACCGTACCGACAAATGAGGAAACGGCCTTAGAGTGCATGCCAGACACTGTCTGAGTTTTTCTTATAGAAATCGACAGACGCTTATCCAGAAAGTTTAATTCCAAATTTGCCACAAACTGAATTTTTTTTTGTTTTTTTGTTAGTTTTTTACTTCTTTCGCAGCCCATGATAGTCGCATAATTTAAAACGAAATTAAATTTATGAATATTTATTCTGTATCGCTGGTCAAAGATTTCATATTCCCAGAATTTTATACAACATGGATCGCTATGAGCACGTTTTGTACTCGTATATACGGGCAAATGTTCATTTTCATCCCGATCTGCACACATTACATTGTCTTCAGGTTGTCTTCTTTTTATACCCTTCCCAGATGTGATAGGGTATATTAACAGTGTCATGAAGTTTGCCACGCACAGAAAGAAGCGTCTCCGACCATACAAACTATATACAGTCTTGGTCAGTATGAGACGATCGATTAAGCTTTGTCCGTCTGTCTGTCTGTTTCTATGCAAACTAGTCCCTCAGTTTTAAAGCAATCGAGCTGAAATTTTCTACAAAGCCTTCTTTGTATTGCACGCTGTATGTCGGAACCAATGGAATCGGACCACTACGTCATATAGCTGCCATAGGAACGACCGGTCCAAAAATTCGTCTTTGTGAGAAAAACTTTTTTATTTCTAAAGATATCTTTTTCAAATTTCACACATGAAGCGTGAAGGGTATCACACTTTCGGCAAGCTAGCCGGAGTAGAGTAGCATAAGCGTCAAATAAAACCCTATAGGGCAGATCAGAGTAGCGACGACAAAAACGGGCATGTCTTTGCTGGGAGTGTGTCTTGGTTTAGTTAGCATTCAAATGCCAACTCCAATTTCAAGCGGAAACTCAAATCCTTAGTACAGATACAATCGAACAAAAAAAAATTGTGTACAAAAGTTTTAGGTAATTTTAAAATTCTTTTTTAATTGAGCCAGATAGAAAAAAAAATACAAAAAAAAATTTAGGTGGTACAAACCTCTATTGTTTTCTATAAGAAAAAACTCAGTGCTTGGCACACACTCTAAACTCTGAAGCTACTTTTCACGACGCTTTGCCTGGGGTAATAGATATTATGGACTATGTACTGAAAGAATAGAGAAGATGCACAGTCGCTTCGATAGATTTTCTGTTAAGGTAACTTTTCCATTTAATTTCAATCAATCATGGTGATTCGAAATGTGGAGCTGGAATACTTTTGAAAGCAAACATCATCGAATATTTACGATTATCAATGGAAAAAAGTTCTAATTAACATCGCCATCTTTCTTCAATTTGAAATTTTCCGAAAATTTTCCAAAGCAAAATATGTAGTAATATCTTAAACAAACGAAAATCTATTTATGTTATTGAAGAGTCGTTTGAAAAAAAAGGATAATTTCAAGAATGTTCGGTGTTAATTGGAGTTAGTGGAATCACCTCCATATTCGAAATGAAAGATATCATATTAGATTTGTGGGACAGGGTTACTTTGGAGCGATCTCACATTGAACAAGAAAAGGAATAAAGGAACATTCCTGTTTCGTAAATATTAAGAGAATTTTATCTTTTGTATTTAAAAAGTATTTTCAAAATTCCTTGACTGCGGCTTCAAAGTGCCTTTCCGCATTAAAGCTGATACTAACGTTTTCACGCGAAAATTTTGCACTTATATTATTTCTCCCACAAAAAAAAAGTGACAGTAGAGACTCCCACACAGCACATATCCGCGGCACTCTACACGACACTTAAATATGTACCACCTTCTCACTCAAAATAGAGCCATCATCACTGTATGACCGATTTCCACACAAAATAAAATGCATAGTAATTGTTTTCCAGGCCCTTCTACGCCAAGAAACCAATGACCGCTCCCACATGACTTAAATATTTTGTATATACAACACCGTCATAAAGTGTATATTTGGCCAATTTTATTGCAAAATGTTTAGATATGCAAAAGAACGCCTTTGATCTGCGTTTTTGTATTAATAGCCATATGATACACAAAAAAAGTCCGTGGTACAACGAACTGTGAATACCGAAAATATAACACCGAAAATTTGTATAACACACGTCTTTCCAGTCTCGTCTAAGTCGGTATAGTTTTCGAAACAAATAAAATACCTTTTAATACAGGTGCGTTTCTTGCTTCTCTATTCACTGTAGCATAGATAAAATAAACAAAATTTCCCATAATTCTGCCTCCGTAGCAGAAGTACTAACAAATTTTCACTGGATAGATTTTAAACTCAACTTTTCAGATATAGATTTTAAACCGTCGCGCCATGCCGCATCATTGGCGGGAAATGTTTACTTCTAACCAAAAACCCTCTAATATAACATTTAAAGGCAATCAGATATTATTTAGTAGTCGTGCCTAGTCGGCAAATTTAACAATAGCCGAAACGTGGCGAAGAAGGCTTTAATCAAATTACTCGTAGAAAACATTCTTTTATAATTAAACAATAGTATGTATTATTTGACGCGCTCTGTGGTCGTGTTCCTTCTGTCGCCGCTCTACGATCACGAGAACGGAAGTTCGATCCTCGGTGCGAACAAAAACGCCTTTGGTTACCTATAGAACTCCCACTGCGTTCCGAGCTTGTCAGTATAAAATAAATAAATAACTGGCGCAACAGTCCATTTGAACCATGGCTTCGAGATGAGTTAGCATCATCTCATTTTCTAGATCCTGGTATGTCTAGTGCAGAGGTGGGTGATCAGCAACACGCTCAACCGAGTTATTTACCCCATAAATGGGTACTCATTTAACAGCTGAGTGGGCTCATAGTCCGACACGTAAATCCCCTTTTTTTATCGAAAACTACCGCATTCAGTAGGAATCGAACCGGGGCCCAGTGCGTAGAAAGCAAACGTGCTAACCGTTGCGCCATCCGGACTACTTGTCAGTATAAAGACGGCGCGAATATTAGGCACATGCTAGCAATTGCACGTCCGAAAAGTAAATATGTTATCGAAACGTCGGCAAGGCATAGAATAGATGTTGACGCACCCATGCGCCTGGAACCGTAAGTCAATTAAAAACAACATATTATTTTTGGTTATTTACCTCCAAACGTCAACACTAATTTCACAAGAAAAAAATTAATTCTAATATCCTCTGTGCAAATACAATTTAGTAAATTTTCTTTTTTCATTTTTTTCGCTACTCCACTTAACTACACGAAGTCAAATCCTTCACAGGAAAAAAACTGTCTGGTGCTTTTACATATTACACGAGTAAACTGCATTGCCTGCAGCGAATTCCGAATATTTCAACCTAAAATGTTGCCTTCAGAACAATTTTATTGCATCAGCTGCTCAGCGAGAATTTTTGGGAATACTATTGTTAGTATAACGCGTTTCAGTTCTCCTATTCTAAATAAAAAAAACACCCTACTATTTATATATATGTTTTTCCGAAGAGCTATAAAAATGTTAAATTAGCTAAAAGATAACAGTTACAGTTAAAGGAAAGTGTTATTTGAATGTGAAGGAATTATGCCAACAGCATTGTTGTCCAAGAGTGGATATTTAATTCCAGAATTAAACAGAAAGTTGAAAATTATGTTAAAAAAAAAATATATTTCGATAATTTAAGCAAATCGCCAACTATTTAGTTATTTTCTAAGTCTGAAGTTGATTTTATGACAGATTTGAATGAAAAATATTTTTCAAATAGTACCGCGCTCAACACTCAATACTCAAAATATATTCCCAAAGTTACCATACACTGTCGAACTCGAACACGAACCTAGTACAAGTGGACCGGTTTTCTTCACACCTATGTGAAGTGTATGTGTGTGTCAGAGGACATTTGTACCAGGTCCGAGTTCGAGTTCGACAGTGTATGGTGACACTATCAATCAAAATACTATACAGATATTGACGCCAGACCCCTAAATTTGACTTAAGTACAATTGACCAAACATTTGGTCGCAGTGCAATTATGAGTACCAATAACTAAATTTAATATAAACGATGTAGCAAAGGACAAACCATGCAATAAGAATTTCATATGCTCATTTTCGAAATTGCATTATCGCGGTACAAAAATTCATCGGAGATTCTTTGAAAAATGTACTTCACCTCTCCTTTTTATCATTTTCATTTTTCGTAACAAGTGTTCAGCCAGTACTCAGAAGAGTCGTAAAAATAACATCTCAAAGTGTAACACTTTTAATACTGTATCGATTTCCAAACAAAATTCATTTTTACCGGCTACTACTGGTACAATATTGGCTGCGTTCATAAAACGCCACCGCTGAGTCAGCGCTAAGAAGTGAATATTCTTGCATGGTAATTTGTCCTAGAAACGCTTGCGCTGAGCTAAGCACTGACACTAAGCGCTTGCACTTCCGGTCAGCATACAATTTTCTCGCTTTTCTGGCTCAACGCAATATTTGACATTTGCGACAATTGTCAAACTTCAATTCTAACCTCGGTTGTGTTGTGTATGGTCGATGGTCGTGTTTTTAACGTGATTGCTAAACCTTATTGTGGGAAAGAAAGTTGTTACCATATCTTGTGTGTCGCCTGGGACTGATGAAAGCAAGAAATTTCGAATTTTCTGTCAAATACCAAACTGAATATAGCATTTGACAAATGAGGTAGACATCATGTAATCGCTAATTCAGCGATGGATTTTTTTGAACGCAGCAACTTTTTGTTTCTTCTTTTTGCCGCTCTTGTCAATGCTATTTCCTGAGCGTATTGAGGAAGTTCGCGTATTTATTATATAAGAAGCAATAAATTTGTATCTGAATGTTAAAGGAATACGATTACATATTGAGAATACACACATTGTGTGCATACAGATATGTGTGAGAATATGAAATATAATTTTTCCAAAGAAGAAAATGGTTTCGTCAAATAAGTATAAAAGTATATGAATCAATAATAATATACAATATTAAGTACCGCGAAAAGTGAAGTGAACATCATCATCATAATTGGCAATATATTAAGTTTATATTTAAAATTTTTTTTTTTACCATAAAATGTAATTTATACATAGACTAGACAGCAAAATGTTTAAAATAATGGATTGGGGCCCAGTTTCCCAATGTGCGGTTAAAGTTCAATGTAATGATATATGTATGTTGCTAGTTAAAAGAATTTGGTTTTCTCAGTACATATTTGGTTAGCGTTTTCGTAACCTATCCGCCGGCTAAGAGGCTATCAAATCACACTAGTGAATGCTGAAAGGCAAACAAATTCAAGTGCACACAACAACGCAACGAATTTTGATAATGCGTTGCCTTACGTTGAGCATGAGCTGCCTCGCCATTCAACAGCTTGTCAATTTTACAGGGGTTTGAGGGTTAAATCAAAATGTTTAACTGCTATTAAATCGTTTCTTTAAACTGACATGTGGTTAGTAAATTGGAAGTTTAGCCGGATACTGGAAAACCAGGCGTTTCTAGGTTTGGTTAAACTAAGTGAAGAGAAGCTTCCTTTACAAAGTGTCTAGGATTTTAAAACTGCTAATGCAGACACTAATCGAAAAAAAACTCTGTCTCTGTTGTTTGAAACTTTTCATTTTAAAAGTCTGTGTAATTATTACCCTTGACCTGAGTACATCCACAATCAGGCAAAGCAGTAGTCTTTCACAAACATGTAATTACATCAAGACACAAAATCCTTTAATCATTCTCTCCGTCATTAGATACAAATCTCCTTCAATTAACAAAACTTTCTCTCTTTCAGTGGTTGCCACTAATTCAATTTAATTTTCATTTTTCACTCTCTCACAAGAAGAGAAAAAGTTGATTTGATTTTTTTTTTCTTTTTGTGACAAAATATACCCGTCACGCTTTCAAATTATGAAACTTTGTTGAAACTGCACACTGTATGGTATTTTGCATACGAGAGTGCCACTTTTGTATTACACAACAATAGGGACGTTCTTTTGGGTATCGATCAAGTGTAGGGTAGGCTAACGAATACGCATTACGCAAACAACAAGTCGCTTGTAGTTTGTGTAATGCGTCTTTGCTACCCTATACTACACTCGATAGTCACGGAAAAGAAAGCGCCTTATGATGTTGAGTAGCTTAAGCTACCTACCTGACTGAATTTAATTAACCTCACTTGGTTTCATACTCGTATAATTTCTACTTTAGGGCAATTACGAAGGATTTGATACCTAGACGAACTCTCTTTAACACCCAAGAAAATTTGAAAACTGGATGGAAAAAATCATGTTGGTATAGTGCAGACCCATTGATTTTGAGGTGCCGCCGGACAAGAGTTTCTTTTTAGTTTTTGGCTTATATTTTGAAAACGGGGCAATGCAAATAAAAGTCAAGACAAAAAGAAATAGAAATAATACAAAATAATATAATATCTTCGTACCAATTTGAAACAGTTCTCGAGATATAGAAGTTACTTATACATTGTGTTACTTATATATTTGTGTATATGTAAATAGTACATTAATAACTATGTACACATGGTACCATAGAAGTCAATTATTGGTCATACGGGTTAAAAGGGAAAGAGTGCTGAATAGTGGGTAATAAGGACAAACACGTCTCATGTGTTCCCAATATGTGGTATCAACTGTACATCATTGGCGTAGAAAATAGGTGGGGGCATTAAGGGGATCAATCCCCCCAACAATAGTTCTAATATTATTGCTTACATGTTCCCTTTTCCTCTGTACAGATTTGTCACAATCGAATACTGTTGTTGTTATGAAAAAGATAAACTTTGCGAGAAAACTAGAAATGTACCCGTCTTTGTGTCGGTGAAAGCGGAACTAAAAAAACAAATACGAATCCTAAATATACACTGATTTTTAGCTTAAGCCCAAAAGCTTAAGGTCCTTAGTCATCCGTCATCAGATATCCACCATCAGTTTTATCCGTCATAAGTCCAACACTCAGGAGACACTACATATCACCACATTTTCTCTGTTGCGTGGTTTCTTTTTATCAGCCATTTATCCATGATGACATTAACCAGATGCAGTGGCGGTTCTAGAAATCGAGTCGGGAGGGAGTCCGACTTTGTTTATTACTTGTAGAGTTAAGGGTGCGTTCAGATTTAATAAACTTTCGGTCATCAACTAGGCATACGTCTTTTGACACACCGTTAGGGAGATAAAAGCAAGATACCAAAAAACTCTCCTTTAACCCCCTCCCCCGGGATATTTTACACTCCACAGGCAGGTACTTTTAGTATAATATACTCCTAATACCAACCAACAAATCGCGCCAAGTTTCAAAATTCCTTGAATTTTTTCCCTCGATCACCAAATATTGGCACTCGTCACCTGGGGTATATGAAAAAATGAAACTGTCACGTCATGCGCAGAGAAAACGAAAAAGTTGCACACTTCTTCACGTAACCTTTCATTGTTGAATAGTACCCAGATCATATATGAAATATAAAAGTAAAAGTACATGCTCTCAGTGATTCACAAATTTCTGAATTTGTGTTTTCCGCTTCATGCGGAGTAATTTCCTTTGAGTGTACGAAATTGGGTGTCAGCTTAAAAGAGGTGTCAGTGAGAGAGAGTACACTGTACGTTGAAAAATGTCCTCAGCTTACTCAATTTTCTTTTAAAAGGATTGTTGTCTATGCGTTGAAAGTTGATTTACACTCAAGAGGTGAGGGGCTTAGATCCTGCCACGAGCACATGTAAAAAAAATAGTACTATCGCCACTGCGGTACATACGTGTAGGTTTACACAAAATTTAAATATACATACAAGTACAAACATAATTATCGAAAACTAATACCGTTATTAGAGGAAAAATACACCATGTACGAAATATACATCCAGTGGCAGAATATAGTGTTTAACCAATGTTCTGAATGTAGCGAGTGGTTATCACTGTTGTACCTGAAAATATACTCTGAAGTTGCAAGTGAAGGAAGATTGGCTTGATATGTACCGATGATCATCCAAGTCACGTTCGGTAGGTGGGGTTTGACACATGGCAGCATGATTTACTGCAATTATCTAATGGAGTACAGTTTGTTTTCTGTGTTTTCCATGAAGACTAAGAGAGAATTTCAGTCTTCATGAAAAATACATTTTGTCTAGTGATGTCGGAGCTGAGTGTTTAGTGGAATTAGAAAGCTTATACTCATCAAAAACTACTGCAGAGATTTCAGTGTATTTACTTACAAACTATAATACATACTCATATTAGTCGCGAATATAGAAGAGAACGTAGAACCAACATTCCACTTGGCGCTATGTGTAGAGGAAGTCACAGCAATGCGTCTTCTTGCCGCACATTGCACAACACATTTTCATCGCGCACATGTTTGTTTTCTCAGATCACTAGATGCAATCCAACTAACGCCTAGTACGCACTGAGACTCTTGAATAGACTATTTTGCATCTCGCCAGAATCTCGCTTGCCTCGACGCATCGCAAGATGCAGAAAACACATACAAAATTCAATAAGTCGATGCAGGCGAGACGCAAAAGAATATATTCAAAGATTCTCAGTGCATACTAGGCGTAATAAATAAACACTGAACGCAGAAAACGAAAATTAAACACGAAACGCACAAAAACCGGACTCAACGTCATCAGTCGCCGACCACTGGATTCTTTTTCATAGACTCTATAACGAAACAGACGAAGGCAGTAATGATGATATCATTCATCACTCAAAATCAGCTGATAACCGGCCTGTATAATCTAGATGGCAGAGACATAACTTGTTTCAAGATCTTCTGCTTCACTGCTACACAAAGGAAAGGCATCGTATAGTGCTGATTTTAAAAATTTTCGTATATGTACATCCTTCGTCAAAAAGAGTCATTACATGGAGATAACTTACGTCTAGTACGCACTGCGATTCTTTTAACAGATTCTTTTGAGTCTCGCCTGCCACGAGTCATTGCCGCCGTGAATTTTGTATATATTTTCTGCATCTTGTAATGAGTCGAGGCAGGCGAGATTCTGGCGAGACGCAAAAGAATCTATTCAAGAGTTCCAGTGCGTACTAGGCGTTACACTACACTGTTCTCGCAAAATAAACACTTTTCGTTCATTTGGAACACCTAACATAACAAGCCCAAACTTGAATAATAGCCCTGCGCTCATACAAGGATACGTATGCAAGTGAGCAGGTTTCTGGTGGAGTTTCGAAATTTACCGTATCAATTCAAATCCCTAAATACGGGTAAATATAAATAAACAAATTAAATAACATTCACCTCAAAAAAAAAATTGCATGCGAAAAATTTTGCACGAGATTTTTTCCCGCCAGGGAACTGTAAACTAGGCTATAAGTGAAAAAAAAAATAGAAAGGGGGCCTTTGCCTCCGGCGGCACCTGAATCGAAGGAACTTTGTTACTCTTAGTTCAGGGGACCGTCCTCTACACTTTTCTGAATTTTGGAACTTTATAAACAAAAAGGTTCATCTATTTCGACGTTCTTGTTTTATTTTTCCTGAACTAATATGGTTGTTGATTGAACTATGACAGCAAAAGGAAATATTCATGGAAATTTAATTACACATACTTTTGAGAAAGAAGAATAATTTGAAGAAATCATACAATATAGATTATTTTCAATGTGCCAAATTAGTGGCTTGTGTCCGCAGGGATATCCTTTCGGTCTGTTTCTTATTCCGCTTTGGTAAAAATATTTTGCTTCCAAACTTTTATGAACCAACCACCCCACACAATTCCGGCAATATACTCGTATATGCTTGAAATTTTCAAAACTGACGATTGTCAAAGTAATAAGTGCAGCTGTCTCAACGTGTGAGTGAAGCTTCGAGTGGACAACATAAAATAATATTTGAATGTGTAGTTAATTTCAATCTTAAATGCATTTCTCAGTACACTAATGATTTATTTCAAAACATGTTTGATCTATACATAAACTTACTC
Organism: Chloromyia formosa; assembly: GCA_964017055.1. Taxonomy (NCBI): domain Eukaryota; kingdom Metazoa; phylum Arthropoda; class Insecta; order Diptera; family Stratiomyidae; genus Chloromyia; species Chloromyia formosa. The sequence continues at coordinate 10,565,977 of OZ024818.1, read as the reverse complement.
TCAACAAGTGATTTCAACCAAAGATTACTGGGCGGGACTACACACAAAACATAATGTTCTACAATCAATAGATCCGCTTTTTCCCAAAAACTCCATTAGAATCAATTATAATAATTATCCTTAAAAATTCATGAATCTTTCAAAAAGCATTTTTTTTTTAGAAATCCTTAATAAAATATTTTCACTTCACTTTTCGCTTGTATACGAGTATGTAGGTACACCAAAGACTTAAAACTTATCTTACTTTCGTCTTTTGCAGGAAAAGTATCCGAAACGCAATTGTCGGTGATAGGTGAGTAAATGTTGATGGTCGGTTTTTTTCCTTCTAGATGTGTTTGTACAAAAACTAATGCTATTTAATGCATATTAGAAATTGACTAAAATATGCGTGGTTTCCTTCGTTAATTTTTTAATTTTTAACTATTTTTATCTTATTTTAATTCAATTATAATGATAAAAACACATCGACACTTCCAACTTTTTCCTTTTTTAATTTTCTTATTAAATATTTAAGTTAACACTAATAACAAATTTATAGATATATATTTTCTTCTTTTTGTTATATATAAAACACTCTAAAACATTTTTTTTTTAATTATAAATTTTTATCAATTTAGTATATGTTATTAGACGTTTAAGTTTCACACCTTTTATTTTAATATTATATTTTAGTTAAATTATTTGCATTAGTCGTTTTTGTTAGAATTTTTAATCGCTCTACGTATAATACAAACAACACTATTCTTATTAAAATACTCAAAAACATTTGTTTATGTTCACTACAAACAACATTTTAACATATTTTGGTGGGTGGTTAGATATAACAAACAGTATGAAAAAGTTTCACAATTTTAATTTATACATGACCTTTTCTTAAGTAAAGAGAAACCGTTTGAATTCCGTTGAAATATGCAACGTCGGCTTTCTTATATTTTCTTTAAGGATTAAAAAAAATATTTGTGATTTTCAGTCGATAACTTTAAACGATTTTTTTTTTTGTGACAATTAACTTAAACGGGGTTAATAGTGCCCATAAATTTATTTAAAAAAATATCGTTTTAGCCGAACTAATGATTTTTGACGCGGCGACACACAGTTGTATATCCGTTGGACTGTTTCGTGCAGCAACCTTTGCAGGTGTAGGGAGCGTGAAATTGAAAGATAGCGTCCAACAAATAGACAATATGGCCGTTACACTGGAGACAATGCATGCGCGCATTAATGCCCAATTTTTTCTTAACTAAAATCGTGATATTATATACGAATACACGCACACTTTGGGAGTGGTGACACATTAAAGTTGCATCTGAGTGCATATCGCGACACAATCTTCGGTTACTTTGACCATAGGAGCCGCGAATGACGCTTTCCGAACAATAGTGCTGAGTATGACAGGTTTAAAAAGTGGCAAACTCTTGTAACGGTCTGAATACGAAAGGCGAATCCAAGGACAAATTCTAACCGAAACTGGGTAAGTGAAAGGAACATAGGTGCGGTAGGACGAATAAAATAACAACAATTATAATCAGGGCACTAGTGATATACGCAGTGTCAATGATAACGACAACCACAATTCAAAGGGTATAGAAATTACGTAACCGGAAGAGGACAAGGGAAAAAAGAGAAGAAAAGGATTGCCAAGGAAAAACTCGACTTTGCTTTTGGGGCTCAATCCACGCAATTTTGCCGCGTACACCACATAACGGAAGCGTGGAAGAAGTTCAACTGAACACTAGTCCTCGGAACAAGCAACATGTTGGCCTAGGTACATTGTATGTACGTTCAAAACCACGCCGTGTCGCTCCCATTTCACATCGTCATGAATGGTGGGCAACAGAACCGAACAGAACAGATGCCAGATACACAGACACACGGAAGTTCTACTTGGTCCAACATCTGGCTCAGCGCTTCACCCCCAACCAATGACCTCCAAAAAGCTTGTGGCGCCACAATGTGGAACATACTGAGGACGACATGCGCTGGAATACATACTTCCATGCCGAAAAGCTTGTTGATTGTTTGGGTTTTTCACAGGACATCCTATATTGTACATTATCGCAGTATATTGCTTGCGTCGAAAATTTTGCTGGCAGATTACCTTGTGAATTATATGTCTGGAAACCGGAAGATATATTTTCCAAGTTCCATAAATGACAAGCCCATTATAGTCAATGTTATGAGAATGTTGTCAATGAAAAATTTTGGGGACGACTATTACATAATAAATTTCATCTAATTAGATATGTTATCTAAAGATATGTACGAGTATATGAGAAGAAGAAGATTTACACGTGAAACTTGTGGGGTAGGCAATGTAAAATGGACAAAATTATTAATAGTAACAACAAAAATTTGCATCTGGACAAAATTATTCTCTTCTATTTCTATAATTTGAATTGAATTTCGCCTTATGTAGTGCACATGCATAAATGAGCTACCCTGTCTATCATTCACGTTTCCAAGAAAAGAAAAACTCTCAGCCGCAAAATAGGTTGATGTGGATATAATCCCGCCAAAAGAGTATGCTAGGTCTTGGATGTTCATATTGAACCCTGCTCAAAATCGTTAATTTAATTGAACTCTGTTTAGCGGCTTACGAATTTGCTCAGCTGCTCGAGTTATAGTGAGCCAATCGTATCCGCTTCAGAATATGCGTCACCGAAGCAATTCAAGCGAAGGAGATGAAGTGCGTTACAGTGACAGAGGATGTGCTGGGATGTCTCCTCCTTATCCTTACAGAAGCGATAGCTTGGATCGGAGACAATCCCCGTACTATCTATACTCCTCCATGTAAAACGACCCGCAAGTATCCCACAGATAATTCTCACCCGGTTTTTGGGTTATCTTAGCAGCTCAATAGTTTGACCTGTCTGAAACTAGGTGTATTGTCTCAATTCGCAATGGATTCTGAGTGCTCCCATTCCCTGATATTCCGTTTAACACTACACAAAGGCGTTCCACAAAATGGCCCTGGGCCAACGAGGGTAGTTACAGAAGCCCTGCTGATCAAACTGTCGACTGTCTGTTTACCTAGAATACGGGCGTGACGTGTTCGAGGACGCAGTATATCGTAACCTTGTTTGCAGAGCCTAGACATGACTTCCCTACAACTAATCACCATTTTCGACGAAACCGAGAAATTACCTTGCCTTGACTTTCTGCTTTTCAACATTTCCCCGTTCTTCCAAGGACATACTTTTCGCCAATTGGTCTGTTAATTAAGAAAAAGTATAGCACCTCATGTCTGTCAAAAAATAACGAGGGTTTTTCAAAACCAACTCACTGAGTCAGCATAAGTCTTTGAACGTTTAATATCTAATCTAGTTTATTTTTTATTCGAAAGTCTTACTGAAATTCCTTTTGTTAGCCTCTCAAGAAATTTTCTATGAAAAATGACACCAAATTGACGTTACGCAGGCGAACTTTATGACCTATCAGTCTAACAAGAAGAAAGAAAGATGGCACATGTTCATCTCGGAGGCTTGCTCATTCAAACCCATTTTCATACTCGCAGATAAGACAACTCAATTTCCGAATATGTCAAAAGATTCAAATGGTTTCCACATTTTTCATATTTGCACGCCTTCATTTTTTCTCGTCCCTTTTGCACAAACTCACCACAACAACCACCTCACCGAAGTAGTGATGACTACATAAAATCGAGTAGACGTCTCAAATTCTCATGGAATTCGCCGTTGATTTCACAGGACATTATGCAAATGATTATTATGCTAATATTCCAACGTATTTTTACTGGTAAACCTTATACTGCCGACACTCTCCGAAATCAAATTTTGAATGAATATGCATTAATCATGAACTATCCTTTTCATCGTGTACAGGAGAACCAATGGCAAAATATTTTTGAATTTAAATCAACATCGATTTCTTTAGGATGAAGGCTTGAACTTTTAATCAAGGCTGTACGCTTTTGAAATACAATAAAAGTAATAATATACTTTCTCATACGTTATTTAGACAAATAAATGCTACGATGTGAGCTTTAATAAGTATTATCTACGGACGTGGGAGCGTCCCGCCTACCGAGCGATCGATGCCCGGAGGAGTTTGCATTATTAAATTTTATAGACACATTCTTGTAGGTCCCCTTATTCAACAAAGCAGCTTGGAAATTGATATTTTTCCAATTGTTTTCATTTTTGTTGTTCAGTGTACAGCTTCATAGAGTGCGTTCAGAAGGTGGCAAAAGAGCAGAAACCGCTCGCGAGCGGCTCCGCAACTGCTCGCGAGCTGCTCGGTTTGGAGTCTGCACCTGCTGAACGCTACTTCACCAGCTGACAAATCGACCAGCTGAAAGCTGACGATGACAATTTTAGACGTCAAGTGCCGAAAAGTGGAAAATACATGAATCCCACGCAGTCCATTACAAAAATCACGAACAACGAGAAAACAAATTCAAAAGCACCCGAAAACCAAATAACTAGAAGCCGAAAACGGCGAAAACACAACAACCAATTTGATAACTGTCAAAACTCGGAAACTCGCAACATGAGCGTGAGGTTGAAAAAGAAGAAGAAGAACCTGAGCACTGAGCACTGATAAGTGAGCAGAAATATTTCTTGCTCGGTGAAATTTGATCATGCTCACCCGAGCAGAAGTTGCTCAGTCACTTCTGAACCCGCTCGTTCTGAACATGTTCGCTGAGCGGAAGTTGCTCAGTTCCTTCTGAACGCACACATAGAGAGCATCAAGCTAGTTGTTTTTTTTTCTGCGCAATTATTAGTTTTGATCATTTGGTAAAAGAGGACAGAAGAGAAAAAGTCTTTCGAAAATACATATCAACTATCAATGGCAATAAGTGCGATTTTCGAAACACATGTTTATTAACTTGAGCTTCAGTATTTTTCCGAATATCGACTGAAGCCAACTATTGTCATTATGTTCTGCGAAACGAAATGTAACGGAAATAGTTCTCGTGCTAATTCATATTAGCTTAAATATAACAAAAAAAAAAGAATTTAATCTAGTAAGCATGTTGAAAGGTATGTTGGGTCAATAGTAACCCTGATATACTCATCTATACACATGGAGAAGTGAAGCAAAAAGGACGTTAAACTGATCGGTCTGTATTGCTTAGGATTTTTTGGCTACTCTTGCCTATTTTGAGGATGAAGACGACTCTAGACTCCCTCTATGCCAAAGGTACATAGCCTATAGTCGGAGACATACCTATAGTATGGCAACAGCCCACGATGTAATAGCGTCCATGGGTTTTTGCAGCCATGCTATCAATCTGGCTGCAAAAGTTTCGTCAGCTGTTCCGCTTAACCGCCCTTAATTGCTTCTTAAATACTTTTAGCGAATTGCTGTATTCCACCCATACCTCATCCCGCCCCGTACGTTTGGCGTTACTGAACAGCTTCCGTACCTTACTGCGAGCTAGTGTTGCACAAAACCGTGGAACCGGATCCGCGGAACCGGTTCCTAACATGTGAATAAACCATAGGTAAAGTTTCGGCTTATTTACCGTTATTATTCAACATAATTAACTATCTGCTGATAAGCATTATTCCGCTGGTGCGCCGGCTGGAGTTGATTTTATGTTAGTGAAGCGTTCATATGACACGAAAAATTAAAAATTATGTTATAACAAAAGTGGAGAAAAATAATGTCGCCAGCTCTCATACTAAAATGTTCCCAAAATCCATCCGCTAATTGAGCATATAATGTTTCATTATTATCCTGGGTTTTTCAGCGTTTATTTCGCATGACAATATCCGTATAATGATATCCCATCATTACATTTTCATGCGAAAAACACTTACACTTCCAATTTTTATACTCTACAAAAATGTTCTAAACTTAAAAACATACATACCTTCACACTCATCAAGCTCCATTCGTACTTCATTCATTAGGAAAATTATTATATTTACCTGGAACAAAATAGAGAAACAATTTATAATTATGCAATAAAAGCTAACGATTAATAGTGATAAATCAGGAAATACTATTTTGCCTTAACGCTTAGCCGGGCGTAGCGCGTTAACAACTCCTGCGCGCCATGTAATCTTTTCTGGATAATCGGACGCAACTTCTCCCACATCCTACTCAAACTCTTTTGCCACAGAACGGCGCTATGAAATGACACACCCCCTTGGTGGGCCTTGATTGGAAATACTACTCAATTGCCCTAACCCCTTGTGGGGGATAGCGCTTCAAGTGCTCCATGTGGCCCAGTTCACGTTTCGTTGGCATAAACTAATTTCGGAGAATGCAGTTGCCAGCATGCACCTCCTGATTGGAAATGCGATTCCATTTAGTAGCATGTAAAGCAATGCAGTAAACATCTTTTCGCAATGTGTGACCAATCCACTGCCATTTTCGCTTGCGTATCAATTCGTCGATTGGCATCTGACCCATACGGTGACTTAGATCTTCATTTGATATTGTTTCGGGCCAGAAAATTCTTAAGCTTCGTATATGCGCTCATATGTGTACGTGATATTTGCACGCACAGAATATCGTCCAGACTAAATTGTACGCACAAAGTTGTGTGCGCATGAAGATCCACTAGCGATGGATCGTGTTGGTGCAGATAAAATTGTGCGCGCACGCAAGCTCCTACCGTACATATGTATACGAAGCTTTAGAATTCGACGAACATGACTTTACGCAAACTTGTAGTTTTCTGTTAACTCTTACGGAAACTTTCCATGTACCGCTCCCACAGTACCAGTTAGCAATAATCTCTATTCTTTGGTACCACGGAGCGAAACAGGCCCAGCTTGGTCTTGTGGCTGAGATAGCTGCTTTGCCAGATTTTCGGCAGCATACAGTGTGCGCATTTAGCCTGGTTGATACGACGAGCGATGCCCTGCTCCGTACCATCATTTTCGGCAACAATGCGACTCAGGAAGACGAATTTGTCTACCTTCTCCACAGGCTGTTATGAATTCATATCCCCTACAAACCAAGTCCCTGACATAGGCAGCCTTTTTTATTAGATTCGTTTTCGCTCTGTGAGCATAGGCTTCAATATTCAAATCGCGACTTAAGATTTCTCATTCAATTTGACTAAGATTGCTCATTATACCGTGCATAGGCGCCGACTATGGGGGGGCAAGGCACTTTCTGCCCCCTCAATTCAAATATTGAGGGGGCGTTGCCACCCCAATATTTCAGGCACAGATATCGTTTTGCAAGAAAAGCGATCCTCACTCGACATCTTCGTTCAAATAATCAAACACCTATTTAGCTATGACAAATAGGGAAGGATGAAAGGACATATATAGGAAGATTGTACCACCGAATTCTGTGCTTTAAGGTGCGTTTTGCAAGGCATCACTTTGTGTCGGTTGCAGGCGAACGATCAAAAAGATACAAACAAATAGTGTTCCGTGCTATATGGATTGATCGCTAACCGCGAATAATGTACGACGATCGTGTGCCTAATAGTAATGCACCTTAAACAATGCTCCCGGGCCCCGGATCATGAGAACCCGTGTGGTATTAGTTGAAAAACGGGTCGTTCCGGTACGAAGAACCGGCTGCCGCAGGAACGTATTAAAACTCGTCGTTCAATTTGCTTATGATTCCTCAAGATACTGTCAAATGGATCTGTTGTGCTAACTATAATGATATTAAAGGCTGGATTATAGTGTGCGTAACGAACACGACTTCTGCTGTCAAATAAAGTTGAACCAATGTATTTCAGATGGCGATAAGTATACTCTGCGCGAACATTACGTGGCTCACGACGACGAGTTCAACTTTGTCGGAATCAACGCGCCACGAAGTGTCAATTCACATATGCTTGTGTTTTAAAACTGTGGGCGACTATTTATTTTGTTCTAAGTTACTTTTATGCCCTTGGAAGTACATGTTTCTACTTTTAATTTTAAAAAAATGTTGCAACTTTGTTAGAAGGTCAGTTTTTCACAGTTCAAATGTGTCAAACGAACGCGGACAGAAGATTTAACTAGAACAGGCTGAACAGCTGATTTTCGTTGGCTGCGTCTTAAGGACATTTTTCATGCACAATATATGTAACTAAGCGGGAAGACATGAACGGTAAAAATATCTGAGTTTGAATTTAATTAAAATTTAATTCATTATTTTGTGTTATCAAACAAAAAAGCATTATGGTTCCATTTACTAATGTTTGAAAAATTGGCTTCATTCTTAAAAACAAACAACAAACGCCATTTCCATACAACGCTGATGATTTGCACGGTCGGGACCGAACAACTCGAGACTTGACGAAGAAATTGGTTCTAAATTGGTTCACCTCAATCGTGAGACCATTTTGATTGACTGTATGAGGCTATACATTCGTATCGATATCAAATATTTACCCGTTTTAAGACCTCGACTTACTTAGCTAGCGCTATTGGGCCGTTCTGTCCGTGAACCCATCATCAGTAAATTTTTTTTAGTGTAAGAGATACGTTAATTGTTATTTAAAGGATAGGTCACTTTAATGTGAGGATACCATCGCAAAAAAATCACCCAACAAGGCAATCCGGCCGTCAGTATGAAAAGTTGTTGTGCCCCCCCAATATTTTCTAACAGTCGGCGCCTCTGATACCGTGAGTTATGGATCTTTTGTGCCACATATATGATTAAAAGATTGAAGTGGTTAAAATATTCGGATTTGAAGAAAAATCAGATTTTCATAATTATGTATTTTGTGGTATCAAACAAACAATTATATGGCTATTCCAGTAAGGCCTTGTTGAGTCTTCGCGACATCGTCATGGCCAAGTGTGAATCAAAATATGCTTAGCTATTTTGCACCTCGGAGTCGGTGCTGAAAATGTCGTTAGTCTGTATTTAGTCTATTATTCAATTCCGACGGAACAGAGCCTGGCACGGATTTGAAAAAACTTGCAAATCCATCACATATCGATTGAACATCATTAAAAGATTTTATATTTTTTCCGGAATATTTTAATAAAAAATAACGTACCTACCGTATTCTTTCTAAATTCGATTACTGTCCGGATGTACGACTACAATGTTATTCCCGGACCAAAAATACGAACAATAAGCGTCTCATGACTAGCCCCCGGCTCGGCCATTCTATTTCCGATTGAACCATAACGTCAATGCATGGGCATTCCAGCACACTTCAGAACTCTATCAGCAAGCAGTGTTTTAATGCATACTTTATTAAACCCTAAGGCCGATTGCCAAGTGCATTGGCTATTGTCCCTAAGCGAATAATCGACCATGTAGTAAACTTAATATCATATTGAACTCAAATGTATCCTCTTTGAATGGACCCAGTATTCCCATCATCGCTATTATCAGCATTAACGTAGGGATGTGAACAAATGTACGGACCTGACAATAAAAGGATATACATATACTGCAATTTGAGCGTTGTCCTCGTACTCGTCAGTATGCTTGTATATTTAGCGATTGACGCTCTTTCACTCCAGTAATTCTACAGAATGGAATATTTATATACATACATACATATTTATATCCACCGCTGGATCATTTTAGATTTTACCACTTCCACAAATTATCTACTAATGACAACGGACACCACTTGAACTAGACCTTGTCATCCCTCATGTGTATTTGACCTGAAAATTGCAGGATGTATGTATGTATGTACGAGAAAATAATGAAAATTCTGTTGGACGTCAACCCATCTGATGAACACTAATCTAGAAAATGATTGAAATATGTGCATGTATGTACATGTACGAGTATACATATGCATATATGTATGGATTTATCTGCAAAATTAATAGCAAATATTTCATATGTTCAAGTAGTATGTATGTTTATAAGAGAAAAGAAAACAAAACCTCATTTCAGTATCCGATGAATTCGAAGCCATTAAGCTTCTGATACACGAGACGCGTCAACGCGTCGCACGTGAGAAATCGACGTCCCGCGTAAACAGCAAACGTAACATTTTAGAGGACGACGGGTACCGAAGCATAAATACTCTTACCCGACTTGCATGTAAACAGTACGGTTACGCTACACTAGCGAAAACTACGTGATATAGCTCAGTAGGCTGCATGGCGCAACGGTTAGCACGTTCACCCCTGGTTCGTTTCCTATTGAAGGGAGTAGCCTTTTTGATAAAAGTTGATTTACAAGTCGGACTATGAGCCCACTCAACTGTTAAATGAATATACATTTGGGGTAAATAACTCGGTTAGTGTCGCTGATCAGATCACACACACCATTGTGTACACTGTCACGATCTAGTAAATGATGTGATTCTAACTTATCTCGAGGCCTTGGTCCTAATTGGACTGTTGCGCCAGTTCGTTACGTGCTCGTGCATAATATGTAACATATTGAATAACCTTCTCAATTAGAACTCAGACAGCCACTGAACCGATTTGAGTATAGTGGGAGCTATCTTTTATAACATAGAGTTCGATATGAAGCAACATTCACTTCTTATTTAATCCAAATCGATTGAATCAGTCAAAAGATATGCGGATCTAAAATTTTTACAACATCAACATGTTAAATCTTCTGGTTATCTAATCCAAATGGGATGCTGAACTATTGTACGAATCATCATGAAATTGCACAGTTTGTCGCTATCGAGTATGGAAAAGTCGTTGGCTATATTTCAGCTGCCCACCCCATCCTCCGAGGTTGGTAGTACCTATATAGTGTAAGTTTTTTTTATAAGCTAAGCCTCTATCAATTTCCACTTGGCATGCACTCTGAAACCACTTTTCACGACGTACCGACTGCCGAGTGGAAATTGATAAAGGCTTAGCCTGAAAGCTTAAATTCAAGTTTGTACCACCAGAAAAAATTTCTAACGACACTTGTGGGGTGTTTTGTCTTGTCTTGCAAAAACCTACAACAAGACAAAACACCCCAAAAGTACCGTTAGAAAAATTTTCAGGTGGTGCAAATTTGACTTCTTTCTAAAAAAAAATATAAATAAATAAATAGCATTATTGCATTTTTCAATAAGAGTAATTGTAATTCAAAAGTAATAATCACTTTTTGAGAAAAAATAATTGTAATTCAAAAGCAATAATTAGTTTTAAACAAAAAGTAATTAAATTTAAGAGCAGTAACTACTTTTCAGAAAAAAATAATTGTAATATAAAAGTAATAATTACTATCTAATTACTTTTCATAAATAACGCAAAATTGTTTTGCTTTTGCTAATAAGTGTTTATTAAATCAAAATTTTGGAGTTACTAAATCCATAAAAAATTGCGTTTTTTTTGTGTAATTAATTAGTATTTATTAAATTCGATTTACAATAGTAATTAAATCTCATTTTTTGACTCTTCAACCACTTAAGACTACGCCACAAAAAATTCAGCCATACAACACATTTCTACTTCTTCTTCCTTGCCCTTTCATACCACTCTGCGGCTTCGCGTTGCTCTGCCTGTGGTGTTGGCACTTTGCCCATTCTGGCGGTATAATCTCAGCTTCCTTCTGCAGGCAGCTCGGTCTTGGATCGTATCATCGCCAAGCTTAACGCGAAAGAACACATTTCTACTCCGAGCTTGATTTCAAATTGAACGGATCTTAATAAAACACCTTCCAAAACCACTCAATTTGAACAATACCGATTCACTTCTCAAAGTTGATTTTTGCACTAATCTTTGAATAGCATGTTTACTAGTTATCACTGTTAGAGTCCAGTTTACATAAACACCATCTGTCATCTTAAAAATTCCAGCAATCTTATAACGATTGCCCTCTTTAGAACACATCAATTCCAGTAGAAAACACAAGCCCCTTAATGAGATTATCCCTAGGATACGTGACATGATCTCATTAAATTCAATTTATCTGCAGGAAAATGAATGAATAACATTGAGACGGAATAGAGAAACACAATGGTTAATGCTATCCACTAGCACTCCGTATGGCAACTGACCCAGCGGGAGGAGATAGAAGCATGTCCTCAAGGAAGTGGACAATTAGGGGCTTATCAAGAATGAATTTAATTGAAAAGGTAAAGTTTGTTTGACGTTGTGTTTCACTTGGTGAAATTGCATCCGGATGAATCGATGCAAGGCTTTGTTAACTACAAGTAAATTACGAATAGAGTAGTAGACTTAGACGTCCGTTGTTTTAATGAGAAACGGAAAATACATGTTATTTCATGAATGTTGCTTTGAAGATGTTTGTATAAAATCTCTTTAAATAAACATTTTGGATTTATTATAGATAGAACAACAATGGCAATCGTCTTAGGGCTTTTCGATTCAATAACGTCAATCAGTTTCATGTGCTTACATTCAATACAGCACGTGTAGTGTAGTCCTATATTTTGGCAACATCAACTAAATATAACAAAAAAAAAGTTATCTTAAATAAAGGTTTTTTTTTTGAAACCAAACTGGAATAATTAATGAATTAAGAAGATTTCAGAAAACGTAATTTATCTGTTACAAAGTGCTTCGTCTCTGCCCCAACCATATTAACTTTAATCGATTTAAAATACATTACAGCTTCATGTTTGAATGAACAGTGAAAGGATTAAAAGACAAAGCAAACAACTGAAACTGTTATCTTGAAAACAATGCAACCAACGTTTACTTCATCATGACCTTGCTGGGTGGTACTTCAGATACTCGTTCCGGGTTCCAGTTAACTATTAATCCACTGGCCAAATATAAACGGAGAAACTTTGAAATCACCATCAACTCTAACTAATCACTTAACAAACAACTCTTAACTGCCTTATTAACAGCTAAAGCATTAGCGATAGCCTCATTACTAGTCCTTTGATGCCATTATTGTATTATATCTCGCTGGGGAGCTTGCAAAAACTCGTGGCATATTTGAAAAGGATTTTACTGTCTTAGCACACCTTGCGTTTGTATGCACAATTCAATTTCATCCTGTTTTCTCATCCTCATGCGGTCAGGAGTGGGTGGAACATGGGTAGAAAAATCCACGAGATGACAACGACCGAAGACGGAACTCCCGGAACCAACTAAACAATGAGATTTTTCAAGAAGATTAAATTTTAATTAGGACAAAGTACATGGAATCCGTAGCAAGGAGCTGTCGGCTCAGTTGGAAATGACAGCAAAATATTCCTTAGTCTGTGCACAGGCAGTCTTCATAAATATATGAATGTCTTTTAAATGACGCTCTGAGAATTGGGTTTTGGAATAAGCGATGTGTCGTTATGGGATGGAAACACGTGGGAAATTACAACGTTAACTTAAACCAATTCTTACAAGGCTTTAATTTTCAAGGATGATTTAGGTTCATGAGTATTTTAAATTGAATGCGAATAAAATCGGAAACTTCTTCTTCTTCTTGATTTGGTAGCATTTTGTACAATGGATATAATATGACCCAAAAACAGCTTAAACTCTCCATTTTGTCCTATCGATAACGTTGCTATTAGGGACATCACACATGTTCCCCCCCCCCCCCCCCTTTTCCTTAATTGTCTCCTGTAGCTCTTGTAAATGACTTAGTCCAGTTTCCAAATTCGAATCTGTATTTTCACAGAATCCGACAGGTCCGATTTCAGTCTGCTGATTTAGCCGCTACAGTGTCCTATAAGGGGTTAGGGTAATTAAGTAGTAGTAATAGTAGAAGGAGGGCAAGCGCTCACCCCAGCTCCACCCTGGCTACGCCCATGAATTCAGCTTAACTACGTATTCAACTTTGTAAAACTTATATCCCACGACAAATATCGACCAAAACACATTCTGAACATTCCCGCATACAGTAAATTATAAATTATAACGAACTCGGATATAACAAACTCCTCGTCGAAGCGAACTAAAAACATGTTGTTTTGTTATGTGATGGCTATTGGTATGGGCTTGTCAACATCTCTTGCAAAGCTGTACTGTGTACTGTACTGTGTTGATTTTTTGATAGCATATAAAATTCGGATGTTGCAGTGGCTAGCATGCACTTCCTATCCGAGCCGTCGTTTACTGTCAAGCTTGGAACGATGTGACCGCTGACTCTCTATATGCAGCATCGTGAAGTGGCGACAAAGACCTCACGGCTACCGAGCGCGTCAATCAAAAACATAACCCCCAGAAAAAGGCATTGATTTTCTCGTAGTGCTTTCATTCTTACGAAATAACTTGGTTGGTACGAACTATTTTTTGATCGCAATTGCGAAAAAATCGGTTACAACGAATTCGAGAGCCACAATATATGTAAATATGTACGCAACAACTTTAATATCAAGCGACCTTAAATGAAAAACCTGCATGATGAGGAATCCTGAATCTTGAAAAAAAAACAGTTACCGGAGAAGCATGGGCTGATGTACATAATGCGTACACGAGTATATATATACATACATATATATAACACTATTTCCGCAAATTTGTACATATATATGATCGAAAAATGAAGCTTGCTTACATTGTCATTAGCTTTTTCCGGTCTTTCGAAAGTTTCTGACAGCCCGAAGTAATCGTAATTCTGCTTTAGATAGAGAAAAATGAAAGGTTCTTAGGATTTCGTGTCGAGTCATCTTAGCTTGAAGCTAATTGTCGAAAAACAGCAGAAGTTAATGACTTTTTTTAAACAGATATTCTCTTTGAATTGCTGATGAGAATTATTATTATGATTGCTTTGCTCCGAAAAGTTATGAATATTTTAATAACAACGAGTTTTTTGTTCGTTTGGATACTAACTCGATTTTTAGGTAGCAATCTAATTTTCATACGATTATTTGGATTTTGCGTTTTAAGGCTTTTGCCGATTATAAACAAACGTTTTGGAACAGTACTCCTGAACAATGTCCCTGGTGTTTTTCAACTGTTGTTGCAGAACTACTTTGAAACAGTGTTTAATATTGTTTCTAATCTGGAAAAGACTTAAGACATACAGACGAAATAACGAAAGGAAGAATAGTAATAAGTAATGGAAAATGTTTGATCTTCTAAAGACCGGATTTTCGTGCAGTAAAATGTTCAAAACGTGCAATAAACACTTGTGCAAAATTAAATTCAAATTATAGAAAAACTAACATGAAATTGGCCCGACGTCCTTGAACGTATCGATATAATACTTTCTTGTCTAACAGTTACCGATTCAGACAATAATAAGAGGATTATCTTGTCTTACAACCTCAACCATTCACTTCCGACCACTTTTATTCCTATTTATTACAGTTGACTGATTATTTATTCCGAAAACCAAATATTAAGAAAGGTGAAATAGGGAGGAGGAATTAGTAAAGCTACTGAAGTTTACATTTTTAAGTTTGTACTGAGATATGGAAACATAGGTAACATTCTAATTTGTTAGTTTACATTAACATTTTGTTATTATTAAGTTTGGAAAATACACTCGTTAGTGGACACAACTTGAAATACCATGATTTTTTGGTCTAGTTTTAACCAAATACATATCCTATTATGGTAGGTTAAGTTACGGGGCTGCCGTGCAGGAGCAAACACTCTCAAAACGACACACTTAGACCAGATCAATATATTCGTTGGGATACCCAGAGTTTACTGTAAAAGAACCCGAGCCTTCTAGCATAATCACCATGCTACCGCCATGATGCTTTTTCAAAGACAGAAGACAAGGCCAATGTCTAGCATCGATTTTGAGCCATAATAATCTTATGGTGAGGCACGTACTACAGTTATCCCACCCTAGATTAGCCTTCCTAACTGCCTCAGTTTTAATAGCAAGTTTGAGTGAAGCAAAATGCATACTAAAGTGACGATTTTCGTGATGAAGCGCATTTTCATCACATATCCTATTAAGACCGGTGTTATATTTTTACAAAATATTACAATATTTTGTCAAAATATAACAACCGTATTCTATTAATAACATTTTTAAATTTATTGTAAATCAGTTAACTTTTTTTGTTGTTTATTATTCTGAGGCTTTGTTTTGTTTAGTTTTTTTCTGAAGTGCTTGAAAAAGATCTGACTCGAAGTGATTTACACATAAACATATGGGGTACGCACTGATTACAATATGATTGGTTGTCTGTTTGGAATGAATGGCCACGGTCCTCAAAGCGCAACTGAATTTGGATCTGAAACATACTTTTCCGATTTCTACTGTCAACTTTTGAATCTGAAAATATTCCCCTCCGGATCTGAAAACTATAATATTTTGATCCATAAATTGACAGTTGACGGCACATGTTTTACCGGAGGCGAAAACAAATATTTTGCAAATTGTCTATTTTCCAATTTATTCTGTCGATGTCCCCAATTCGGACAATGTCAAACCTTTGAATGAACAACACCGAATATTGGACAAGCTGGTTGGCAACATGATAATGGTAAGTGTAAGATATGCCAGATTCTGGTTACCCTTCAACAAGACAAATTCGGAGGACTTATTCATATTTTTTGCTGCCGATGCCGCCAGCTCGGACGACGTTCCTAGTGCGCCCACACCCATAGGAACTCGCTCCGGCGAACGCCGTCAATGCGTTATCCCAGTTTGCTACAACAAACGCTGAGCGTACATCCGATCACTCGGCGGCGCCTTGTTCTGGGCTATTTTTAATCCAGTGCGCGTAAACGTAAACGTGTTTAAATATCTGTAACTCTCAAACGCTTCATTCATTCATCCAAACATCTTATAAAATTTATGCAGTTGGACCGATTTCTGTGACTGTGAAATTTGTACTGATTCAATGCATTTTAACGCAAATATTCGTTTCAAATAACATCTGTCAAGGACAAGCTCATCTCTC
The DNA here is from genome assembly GCA_964017055.1 of Chloromyia formosa. NCBI lineage: Eukaryota > Metazoa > Arthropoda > Insecta > Diptera > Stratiomyidae > Chloromyia > Chloromyia formosa. Next base: position 10,549,335 of record OZ024818.1, on the reverse strand, counting down.
TTTCGAGGGCGCCTTTTGTTGTTCGCCCGACTCTGTCCACAACTCACAAGGACCCGCAACGACCATATTGTATGATACAAGTGCAACAAGAACTATGTCAACGAAACACAAAACTAAATTAAATTTTGGTTTTCGGCAAATCCCTTTTCTCATTGCAACACACAGGATACAAATTTTCCGATTTCCAAATAATTCATCTCTTTGTCCGGCACATTGTTCGTAGACTTACAACCCGACCACGTACAATTATGCTACTTTTCAGTGTCTGGTTGTTCTGGTCGCTGCTTTGGTTCACCCACTTCCCGGGTAGGGCGATGCAATAAAATACTCTGCTTCCGAATTTGTCTACTTCGCAAAAGGCTGTAGGATGGCCACGATATTCTTCTGTTAGACTGGGTACACTGGAGGAAAATAAATTTATTTCTTGCGAAAATTGCACAACATAGCAAATAGTAATCCTGGAAAAGTTCTTACAAATTGGCAGTCTGATGTTAAGCATTTCATAAATTAAATGAACCGAGTGGTTTCAAATAAAGCGATTCCTTATTCCCAAAAGTGGCAACAAGTTATTCCCAACATGAGATTTCATTTCTTCGGTGTACTGTATATAATTCTTGTTGAATACTAGGGTGTGTACCCTAATAAAATGCCAACAGGCAACAGGCCAACGTTAAGGAACGAGGATTATGTTGATGGGACGGTAGTGTGATCTAATGATATGAATATGAACTGGATCTGGTGACGACAAAGAAGCATCGTTTCTTTTTCGAGATGATTTTATAGTCGTTCGATGGAGGAGGTCGGGTTGAGAGGGAACTTTAATCCAAGAAATACCACAACAGAGAATTTATAACGTCCTCAAAAGGGTTGAAGTCTTCCGCCTCGAGGCTTCAGAAATTCTTGGCATACTAGAAAAGATAACAAAAGCAAGATACTTTCGCTTCTCCATCGACCGTATGGGCCGCGAAACGTGCAGAGTTGCCAGACGGCTACAGGTATTCGTCCCACGCAGGCTGGCCAAATATCCCACAATTACGTCGAAAATCCTCCACCACGGAGATCGTCGTTATTTGGCGTCGAAAAAGTTAAAGCATTATAAAACAACCTTAAAACCGTAACAGAGATGAATTTAATGTGTCCTTTAAGTCTATTTTTGCAAGGTAGAGACTATTTCGAATCTATTTCTCTCGTTGGATTGCATGTGTGCATGTGTTGAATACGCGCAGAGTTTACGTGTATCCCCATCGGTTGAGACATAATTGATGAATGAGCAGCATAGAATTATGCAGAAAAACTTCGCTGTTTATAATATATTCCTATTTTCATACAATCTAATTTTTATTTTATTTTTTTTAATTGGTGTTCTGAGAACATTATTTCAAAAATAAGTCGACTAACTGAGCTTTCAGCATAATATCGAAAAAATAACAAAAACACCTTTTGCCGCGATATGGGTGCCGCGTTTGCTCACAGATGAACAAAAACGAAATCGTCTGACAACTTCAAAGCACTGTTTGGACATGTTTAAAGGCACTTGGAACGAGTTTCTTCGGTGTTGTCACTGTTGACGAAACAGATTCATTGTCTCTGGTGCGTGACGAAGGAGAAGTCGAAAGACTTTTTTGTACGACTATCTACCTACATGAGCTAACGACTTGTCCCCAGACAAGCTTATCAAATCGCTAAGGTAGGTTAAAATCAAGCCAACTGAAATAAATCAAGACAACACACCGACTTACAGAAACTATATCCTAAAGGGGAAAACAAGTTTAAAACAATATTATATACAACATAAAAATTATCTAACTCTTTAGGAATATCTCAATTATTTTTACAAATATCCAAAATCCACAGAAAAAAAAAAGAAATTCAAAACTAATTTTTCTTACACCACCTTCATAGTCTACTCCTTTCTATCAAACTCACATTTCAATCTCTTCCATCCCAATCATCAATCATTCACCAAAAGTATCAATTTTCTTCTATTCGTCAATAAAGATGTTATTTTATTTAAAAATGGAATAAGTGAAGCCTATGAAAACGATCCAGCACAGAGCACAATAACCACATCATGACTTAATACAAAACACATTTCGCCAATGTCAAGGAGATTTTTTCACTTGTTCGTATTTCGTCTATTCCCATTTTTTATCAACTTCCCATTAATCTTTTATGGGTGCTAAACCTGACATTTTATTTAAAATTTTTCTTCGCGGCGGCGTATTATATTGTGTATATAGAGAATAATGTGTAAATGCATATCAATGTGAGTTGATATAACACAGAAATAAGTGAAATTATCTTGAACAGTCACATAGTCACAACAGGGAACTGCCTTTATGTTCGCGAAAAGGATGTAATAGGAAAATTGTCGGAGGGAAAAACGGACTGACAGACTGACATTGTGAGAAATCGTGTTCGTTTCTTGCCAGTGAACAAGAATTTTTCATTTATTTTCATTAAATAAATAAATAACTGGCGCAACAGTCCAATTTGAACCACGGCCTCGAGATGAGTTAGCATCATCTCATTTTCTAGATCGTGACGGTTTTTGTGAAGAGGTATGTGATCAGCAACACGCTCAACCGAGTTATTTACCCCATAATGGGTACTCATTTAACAGCTAAGTGGGCTCATAGTCCGACACGTAAATCCCCGGAATCGAACCGGGGCCCAGTGCGTTGAAGGCGAACGTGCTAACCGTTGCGCCATCCGGACTACTTATTTTCATTGCTGCTTAATCAAATATAGGGTATGAATTGTTTGAAGAACAGCCTTCGTATTGTATTATAATAAATAACAATTTTACGAGAAGGGGGAACTATAAGAGTTACATGCTACTCGCTTATGTCTAGTACTATCCTTTTCTTTTCGTACGAAATTTCATACAAATACTGTCAAAAGTTTCATCCTGTTGACAGTATTTGTATGAAATTTCGCACGAAAAGAAAAAGTTACGAGTAGTACAGGCATTACCGCGAAGAAAAGAGAAACTCACCGACTCATCTCCTTAAAGAGCCAATTAAATTATAACCTAGATTACTTTACACGTCATTAGGCGGTAAATTGCTTGTTCTTTTTCGATATCTTCAGATTCGACATGAAATCACTTCATGAAAAAGATGATTCTATGATAATATACTTGAATTTTACTTCTAAGAAAGAGTTACAACCTCAAATAGCTTTATAGTATATGCTTAAAAAAATGTCCTAATACCGTTGTCGTTCAATATGCAAAGCCTGAAAATAGATTTCTACAAACAAAATTTTTACTTTGCCTTAACCGCTAGTAGGGCATAGCGCGTTATAAATAGTTGACGTTTCGTTAGTATATAAAAGATTTCGGATAGTGGAAGTTGCTGGCACACGCATCCTGCCCGTTTTTTGTCGGTTTCTATGACAGGCCGGCAAAGGGAAAGGCCGTGGTATTATTCTTACGCTCCACATCACAGGAGAAAGTAATTTAGTTGAGTGGCGAGGAGTTTAGTAAAGCAAATGTCTCAACAATGACATTTTAGTCGAGTAGTTTAGTCAGTGGCTAAACTACTCGACTAAATATTATACTTAAACCATTCTACTATTTTTAAATGATCTGAATTCAAACCGGCGTGAGTCAGGTTGGTTTGATTCTGGCGAGTAGTTCCCCCCACCACGCATCACTATCCACTAAGCAAATACGGACCTGATGATTTCAGTCCAGTTCATTAGTTCATCAACATCAAACATGTCGTTTCGTTGGAATGAAGAAACAACTCTTGTTAATCTTGCAAAACACTAGCTGTTGTCCTATACAGTTTAGTAAACTGCGGTGCGAACGATTTTTGGTGAGCTGCTAGTAGCTCAGCTACTTGTTACTCGTCACTCGACTAAATTACTAAACAAATGCGAACAAGGCACTACTAGTGCACTTTAATTGAAGTCAAATTTTCGCTAAACTCATGTATGTACATACTTATGCTGCAATGCGAACGACCTGCCCCAACACGAACCTCATTGGTACTCCAGCCATTCACGACCGCATTCTAAAGTAAATTGATACACTGGCGGAAAACGAACTGAGCAACAGTAAAAGCTGCAGCTTTCTGAACTTTCTATAGCTTTTCCGTTTTATCCAAATATTTCCAGTGAAGCTCATCAAACAGCGTCTCCCAGACGTTTTCCTGGAACACAATATTTTGCAGCGAATAAATGTCTGCAAACTGTTGATTCGACATTTCCAATGCGCATACTAGTAGTGAGTTTTTTCTTTGCAGGTAAAAGCTTTTGTTTTATGAAGAGTCTCTCCCGTTTTCTGAAAGTTTCGAGTGCATCTTAATTACCTTCTCCGTGTCTTTCGATTGGTAGGGGGTTAAAACTTTCAGGACTTAAATACCTTAGAAAATCCAGTGCACACCTCAGTGCCTATTGGTCAATGAATTCGGGTGGGTGTACGGATTCAACACAATTGCATAATTTATGCAAGCTAAAAAACCAATCCAGGCGGTCAAGGCCCGACGTCGGGCTGTCGCGGCACCATGATGATGATGAAAAAACGAATCTGCAAATTTTGTTTGAATTATTGATGAGCGATATTCGTCCTGTAGGGTATAATTAAATATAGGAAGGGAAAATCACATTTTAATATGGTGGGGAATTAAAAAAAAATTCAATAAATAGGGTTTAGTGTAATGGGCACAACAAACTTCACTTAATGGATTTTCGGGCATAGAACAATTATGAAAATTAGGTTAAATTTGGTCCCGCAATATTGATAATACGTACTTCCTACTTAAATATAAACTCAGAAAGGGATTAATGCAAAGGGTACTTCGAAAAAATAGAACCGCAAAATGGCCGCAATGAGGTTGATTTTCGACTCATGTGAAAAGATCGCCTTCCTCCAATCCTCCTTAGTCCAAGTCTAGTGCTGTTTAGTCCAGTAGAAACGACTGACCCAAAAGTCAGTGTTTGTGATCAAAACTTTTTTGTTTCTAAAGATATATTTACTAAATTTCATATTTTTCAATCGTATCTATCGCCAACTCAAATTCCTAAATTTGGTTCAAATACACCCACTATTTGATATGTGTATGTAGGAACAGTGGAATCGGAACAAGATTTACTGCTAATTTGAAAGTTGCTCTGGCTACCATAAATTGATGGATTTTAACCCATGTAATAAGCGAACCGTTGACCGATTATTCGGGTGTTTACATATTTTCAGGTTTTGTACTTTTATATGCATACTTTTCGTTTTATATATATGTATGTATTTGTTCTTTCATTTCTTATATTATTATTATAATGAGAAGCTAGAGTTGGCGAAATTACTGAAGGTATGTATGACACCTTCGGCATAAAAAAAAACATTATTTTTGGTAACTTATTTTCTCCGGAGATATTTAATTTAAATGCAAATTAGGCCAATGTAGATGAAAGTACGTTCCGTTAGTCTTGTATATCAAGACTCTTGCTACAATGGCCTGGAGTTATTAAATACCCATTTATTTTTATACTCAGAAACAGGCAGCGACAACAACAGCTTCAAAGCGAATACAGATGCAGAGTGAAAATTCTTTCACAATAACATTTTCGTCATTTCAGTATAATTACACAAAAATTCTAAAACTTTTCACTTGTATCCCTAATATTACGACGGAGAGAGAAAACGTAACTTTTGCGCGTAGGTTATACAAATAAAAGAAGGCCTCTTTACAGCTTAATCGCTATCTTACTTTAGAGAAATCTTCGAGACTCTCAGTTACAGCTCTTTCAGCAAATCTAAAGACGTAAGCACGAAACAAAAAACATCTAATCAATAATCGTTAATAAATTATCCTCGACTTCCCAAGTATAAACTACACGTAGATTTAAGGACTCTTTTAAAGTTGGCAACAAATTGTTTTGATTTTTTTTTTTTGCTAAATTCGATACTTGTGTAGAAGGTTTCTTTTATATGGATAGCCTCAATACAAACTGTGTTTTGTGTTCATGTCAACACTTCTGTTACTATTGAATGAAAAATGCTTCTGGCTCTTTGCCAATATGTATGAACTTTTTTTTATGGTGAATTAAACACCGAAAACACACAAAAAATAGACACTATCAACTTTCATACAAACGAGTTACTGTAGCTACCATACTTTGGTCCTACAAGTGCTACGGAACGGTTGGTTGAAGTTTAGTATATTTAGCTGAAAAGGGACTTTATCAGAACATAGTATAGTATGATAGTATTCGAATCGGCAGTTTAAATTCAATCATCTCGCAAATTCGCAAACGGTTAGCTTTGAATAGATACCTCTTATAGTATCACATGTTTATTGATAAAAGAAAGCTAAGAGATAAATTTATTATCCTTCATAGCTTCGAATGCTAATTTGACATAAGTACACATATCATAATTCCGAACAATATATCATGGATGTGAATGTGATAGACTGGACAAAAAAAGTTCTATAGATTTCTTTGTATGATAACACAAAATAATAATTAAAATTTTAGTTAAATTCAAATTCAATTACATATTTTAAACGTTCCCGTCTTAAGCTTCGCAGACCCCTGAACATTTTTTAGAACATTCACGCAAATGCAATTACAACAAAAACGGCATGCTGACCAAATTCGACCTAGTGGGCGAGTGAACTGTGCCGGAGTCGCTCCATATTTCCGGTCGGAATTTGCTGTGTCGTCGCGACGATTTGATTTAAGATTCCTCGTTCAATTCGATTATGATTAGCTGATGAATGATGCTGTCAATAATGGATATTTTTTGTCAATTATATTTAGATGTGAACGGTTAAAATATTTGAATTTGAATTCAGTACAAATTTATTTTGTGTTATTACACAAAGAAAGCACAAAGATTCATATTACCATTATAGTTCGGCCAATACAGGGTGGCGCAAAACTACCGTTATGGTTTGAATGTTTAATAACTTTTTTATTTAATGGTTAATTATTATAATTTTTTTTTGTTATACAGTATATTAATGGGGAATAATTTTGGCTTAAGTATGAAAAATTATATCCCGCAAGTGGTGGCCATTTTCGGCTTCGCACATTCGTGCTCTTTCCAGTACATTTTCCATAACTTTTTGTAAAATTTCGGGTGTTATGGCTCGAATTTCATTGCGAATGTTTTGTTTTAGCTCTGGTATGGTCGCTGGCTTATTTACGTATACCCTTTCTTTCAAATAACCCCAAAGAAAACAGTCTGGCGCTGTTAAATCCGGTGAACGTGGGGGCCAATTGAAATCGCTTCTGCGCGAAATAATGCGTTCGCCAAAGAGGTCCCGTAACAGAGCCATTGTATCCCTTGCAGTGTGGGCTGTGGCTCCATCTTGTTGGAACCACAACTGTGGATGGTTTTCTACAGCTGGCCTCAAAAAATTGTCCAGCATCGTTCGATATTCAGCACCATTAACCGTAACTGCGGCGCCATGTGCATTTTCAAAGAAATATGGACCAATGATCCTTTCAGACGATACGCCGCACCAAACAGTACACTTAAGTGGGTGTAATTGTTGCTGACGAACTGTTCTTGGATTTTCCGTAGCCCATATCCTGCAATTTTGCTTGTTTACGAAACCATTCAATTGGAAATGGGCTTCATCGCTCATTATCAAATTGTGAATGAAATAGCGATTTTCTTCTGCTTTTTGTCGGAACGAAATGGCATAATCAAGCCGTTGTTGGTAGTCTATCGGCTTCAATTCTTGCACAAGCTGAACCTTATACGGGAACATGTGCAATGTAGCCAAAATCCTCTGAAGGGACTTCCGCGATAGCCCCAGTTGTGCCGAACGTCTTCTTGTCGATGTTTCTCCACTGTCCTGCACACTATCCACAACACGTTGGATATTTTCTTCCGTGTGGGCCGTACCAGGTCTTCCGGTACATGGAATGTGTCCTACTGTACCATATTGTTGAAAATTTGCAACCAGGCGGTTTATTGCTGGTGCTGAAGGTCCAGTACGCACATTAAAAAAACGACGATAAGCACGCTGCGTCAAAACAATTGACCGTTGATTTCCAAAATAAAATTCAACAATTTTTGATCGCTGCTGTGCTGTGTACTGTTCCATTTCAAATTTCCGAAGTTTTCTTCACAAAATTCTGAAATAAAAATAAAAAATTAAAATTAAATTAAAAAGTTATTAAGCATTTGAACCATAACGGTAGTTTTGCGCCACCCTGTAGATACTGCCACTTCGCCAGTGGGCAATGAGCGGAAAAAAACTAAAAAAAATCCATAAACATTTTTTTTTCTTCTGCTTAGCTCGTTGGGAGGCCCTTTTCCTTCGCCAAAAGGCACTGCCCGACCCTCACGGTCATTATGCAACTCTAGGCCGCGTCGCCAAGGGCATCTTCGGATGCCCACCAACCCGTCCATTACAACATACCATTTTTTTTTGTAGTATGTACATATCTCAATTACACATTGTCTGACAAATACATTTACGTAGTTCATTGAAGCGACTTATTAACTCACAAGAGAGGGTGGAAAGAGGGTGATAATTTGGCTCCCTGGCGATTTTATTATTTTTATTAAAACTTGCTGCAAAATTCACGAAGCGATGTCATGCTAAGCTACAGACACATATGTACATACCAGAATTTTTTTCTTCAAATTGTAAGGAAACGCGAGATTAAAGGCTCTGATACACGGGACGCATATACTATATATGATTTTTACCCAAGTCGCGTTAACGCGACTAGTGTTTGGGTTTACACATAAGTCGGGTTTACGCGGACGAAACGTCAGAAACGGATATCGAAGCTAATTTTACTGACGCGAAAATAATGCACACGTTGTTGTGTTTACACGAGATGCATTTACGATTCGACAGCATATTTGCGAGTACTGAAATCATTTGTTTTCATGTGTTTGTTGGATTCATGAACTCAACAACGGCTTGTACTTGAGTACTTGTAGGGACCCGTCGCACTTTGTCGGGAAATGTATGAAAAAGTGGACAAAAATCAATATCTCGAGAACGGGTGAACCGATTTGTATTGATTTGATTGAACCTTCCTCCGATTGCCAGGCGGCCAAGGCCCGACGTCGGGCTGTCGCGCCACGATGATGATGATGATTTTTCCGATTGCAGCAAAGATGCCGAAGATCCCCGAATTGCTCAATCCAAGCAAGTGGTTGGATCTTAATGTAGCGTCTTCTCTCTCACTCTTAACAATTAGTTACCTGACCTACTGAAGACGCCCCTCCAAATCAATTCAGTTATCTGGGCATAGAATTGAATATAACCAATAAGTCAGCTTATTCGCTTATTTTTTCTATCTTCTTGTCGAATAAATGCGAATATCCCCAACCAAAACGATTCATTCCATCTCTAAACGACTTTGCTCCAAATTCCCGCCGTCTCACTGTCGTTTCCATTTCCGGAAAAACAGAAGCTTATGGTATTGGAATTGCCTGTCGATATCTAACTTTTATTGAACCTAATCAAATAAATAACATCGGTGGCAGTTGGTGGTCTTAAATAAACATGAAAATCACCTAATCCGCCTGTAATTTTAATCCTGTACATATACATATAGAAGGAACGAATTCAGGTGAATGTATTCGTTTTGGCCGCATCTATTATTGCTTATTATTTGGTAGAGTGGGCAATTACTGGTATGTAGTTGGTAAATGTATAAGGTTGAAATCGGCTAGGGAATTGGTTACTTTCCGTTTTCCAACTTTTCCTATACTTTTCCATTAACGTTGATTCGACTAATGGGAAGTTCAACTCCGATAGAACGGTCTTAGTTTTGGTATTTGTATGTTAAGTCATGACGAGGTTAATTTGTTAAGATAAATGAGGTAAGTTAGTATGCAAGGCAAAAACGAATTACAATACATTGCGTTTGTTCTCAAAGAATTGTACTAATCCTAAAGAGAAAATATTAAGATCATACTTACCCATATCATCTATGATGGGCGCCATCCGCAACGTGATACCCACTAACATGAGGCACATAACAAGTAGTAAACATGCTGTAGCAATAATTGTCCATCGAGCTCTTTGAGAGAGATCATCGGGATTTATCACCTTTGAACAAAATATAGAAAATAAACATAGCCATTAATATTCAGTGAAATTCAGATTCATTAGGCACTTTTAATATTTGGTTTCAACGACTAAGTTTATACCGCTAGACTGAGCTCTAGTATTAACTAATACAGAATAATTAGCTACTCGTATTAATACCACGGTAACAACCCGGTCAATGAATTTTTAAAGTCTAACTCTGGTCCTGGCTCTCACAAGTAAACGGAAGTAAACGCAATCGTTTGATTGCTATACTGACTCCTATGGGGATGGCAAATACTAGCATCTACTCACTGTTGTTGTTGTTGTTTGACTAAAACAATTGTGCAATTAAAATTTGCATGTGAGCGCAATGCCTATAATTATAACTGTATAACTAGCGCCCAATGTGGATATTCTCTTCCTTAATAAAAAGTGTCTCAAATAATACTTCGACCGCAGAAGAAATTGTTGTTTGAAATGGTTGCTTACAATCATCTCTAGTCAGAAATGATAGCTTTAGTGTCGACCACTTAAAAGGCTCAACAACTATTGGCCCATATACTGAATTTCCCATATTTGCCGACGATTCCAAATACTTTTAACTGTTTTTTTTTTAAGATTTTGTAATACCTTATTTTTGATGTACAATTGAATTAAATAATAACAGTCTCAATTTGCAGAAAAGGAGCACTGGAAGAAAATTTCATTTCACTAGCTCTATTACTCGGAAACAATGCCTTTGACCTGTAGAATTGTTTGGGGCTTATTTTTGAACATTTTTCCTATCAAATAATCCCAAATAAATAAGTCAGTTTTCAACAAATCATATCAATATTCTGTAGAAGATACCCTGCTAAACATAGCTAAGCTAAGTAGCTGAAGACCTTTTTAACATTTTTCACCGAAATACTCGGTTCTGGTAGCTCGATGAGTAGAGAGTTGATCTCTAATTCGAGCGGTAGCGGATTCAACGTTTTTTTCATAGTATGAGTAATTTGAATAATATAATATGACTATGTACCAATCCACTCAACTGGTGTTACTATCTTTGTAATCGGACCAAGTCGAGCGCGCACTGAGTAGCGACCAGACCTGCACCGGGACAAATCGAAAGTTTAACACGGAAAGAAGAAAATTGTTATGTAAAACAAGTTGTAATATCAAAATGTTCATGCTCAATTAGAAGAATTATTTTTTTTCCATCCTTGAACAATGTTTGATTCGTATCTTTTTTTTTGCGAACCTGACCGACTTTTTTCTTTCAATGTTTCAAATTTCCGGGCCCCTTTAAAATCATGGACCCGGCGTGTTTCGCCCCTTCCGCAGAGATTTTGTTGGTATTTTGTATTTATACCCTAGACCTTATTTTCTTATTGTTACAATGAAAAATGTAACACCTTAAAGAATTCCCGTATGAATGTCGCCGCCTGATTCCACAGTCACCGAGTATCCCAGTCGTTCTGAGATGTGAGTATCCCCGAGTGAGCAGTGCCTAAGAGATCGGATTTTAATTAAAATTCAGCTAAAGGGAGAAAGCAGAAATCCAAGCATTTTAGTTAAGAATTTCACAAAGAATCTCCTAAAGACTACATCCAGAATGATTTTTGGACAAACTGCATATTAGTTGATGAAAGATGCATTGCTAAGGACTCAAATAGAAGTTCCAGATGATTCTGTGATATTTAATAGAGATCATCAAATCAAACATCGTCAGAATAATGATTACAAATAATATGAAAATAAGCAGTAATTAACAATGTTTAACAATTAGTTCCCATGTATCACATCCTTTGCAAGCGTTCATTCATTACTCCTTACACGCATGACAACTCATGATTAAAAGCTAATCCACATGTGGTCTTCCCTCATTCTAACTGTCGAGATTTCTTCATAGGAATATCCTATGTCTACGAGTACACCAGCTCCCGTTTGTACCTTATGCAACAGTAGGCTTTATACGTACCTTAACACTTTGCGTATCCAAATCGTGTACTAAAATTTTTGGCTTTTTATGTCGATGTCGTTTTTTATGTCGATGATGCCTGTAAATATACATAAAAACGTCAAAACACAAATAAACTCACCACACCAACATTCTGTGTATAAGCATAAAATGAAAGTGAAAAGTTGGACACGTCGGAAGAAAAAAAAAGTTTTGAGTGAGTTTCCACTGTCGCATCGTTTTCCTACTCTAACATTGTTCTTTCCCATGACAGACGAAGGAAAACAAACTTCAACTCAATCAATCAGTCAGCACTTCAGCAAAAAAGTCCTTATCACCTGAATAACTGCCTATGGTTTATTGATTTCATAAAATATGAATGGTTTCCCAACGCCGCGAGAAGTTTAGAAACATGGAAAAAATCCAGGATAAATAAGGAAAGATACAGATACACGGTACAGATGGAATATAAGATTTTATAGTTGCCCAGTGAACAATGTCGACGATATTCCAATTGAAAATTATTCAAACGATCAATAATTTGTGGAAATTTTTGATAAATGAATCTTTAATTATTGAAAGTTATTGTCATCTCGATGTTCACCAGCTGGCAATCTGTATACTATTAGGTTAATGGTTTTGCCTCGTTTTTCGTGTCAAGAGGTGGTATCTTTAAGTTGCCTCTTTCAATCTCGATTGGCTATACAAATGTAAGTTTTCTAAGGACTGCGATACGGCGCCAGTCAAAGCGAAGACAACCAAGTCCGCGGGTAAGGTTATGTGTACTGTATTCTGGGACCGGCGGGGAGTGCTGTACGTTGACTTCCTCCGCACACAACGTTCCATCAATGCTTCATACTACTCTAACTTTCTGAAAACACACGTGCAACCCGCTTATCGCTCGAAACGGAGGACCATTCCAGCGCGAAGTGCTATTCTTCTCCAGGTTTCTCCATTCTTCTCACGCTCGATACAATATCAGAATTGGGGTGGGAGGTATTAGAACAATCCGATCAATTGATCAGACTGCGACTACTGTTTGGCTATAAATAGGGCACATTATACATCAAAGGTACGAGTTACATTGCATTGAAAATATTCACCATAACAGTGCACCCATAGAGGTGTTGTACAATTCGATTTTCGAAGTTGTCAGAATTGGAGGAGGACCTACCATATATTTATTTATTAATTATAACTGTGCATATCAGGTTTAATTTATTGTTACGGAATGAATCTACCTTGCAAGAATAATGCCACTGTAAAAAAGGACAGGATGTGTATGCCAGCAACTTACATCATCCGAAATCCGTTTTATGCTAACGAAACGTCAACTGTGCTTCAGAGAAGGACTGACTCACCTTTTACGACTTGTCTCTATTTTTCAATGACAAAGATTGGTTTCTGGAGCGTGCGTACTCTCCTGGATCCTGGATCAGAAGATCCCCAGAGAGCGAATTTCAGAGGTAGAAATTAAACACCTTAGGAGTTAGCGAGAAAGAATGGTGGAGTTGCGAAGAATATATCACTCCAACGCGTAGCACTGTAAGGTCGTACTCCAGTAAAGTTACCGGTTGTAGACGCGAGTCAAGTGTAACCACAGCCCGCATGTAACTACCTCCAGTCTCCGACCGACTCTTGACCGCCAGGTTCCCAACCAGAATGAGAAATATCACAACTATGTAATGCTACGTCCCAACTGAACCCGACAGAACACTTAAAGGTGTTTTAGTTATGGGGGATTTGATTGCCGAAATCGATACTGATAACAATGAACTCGGGCAAGTGATAGGGAGTCACCAACCAATGGCAAAGTAGAAGGAAATGTATTTCACGAAATGATCTAAGAAGTTAGTTCACTTACCTATGACTACTTCGATGACTTGGAACTATTGCTTTAAGGTCACCATTTTGATCTGGTTCGACCTCAAGTGTCATATCGTATACGAAATCATCATTGTAATGAAATTGTCTAGAAAAATAGTTCTGAATTTAATATACAGACAATAATGTGTCAAAAGCACAACAACGGAAAGAATCTGTAGAGATTGTAACCGGATTGAGATTATTATTAAAATTAAGTTCTAAAATACTATACATATATTATAGTTGTTTCGGTTTCAATTAATTTCTTATGAATGAAGCCTTCTTTCCATTGCAACCATTTTAGAACTGGGATCATACTAACATCGGTTGATTAGGCGGCATACTAAGTATGCAATGTTGAAGTCCTCCAGACGAAGGATATACCAAAACGGGATCAGAACAACGATGATGTCGTTCTGAAAAAAAAAACACAATGAACAACTTAGTGTGGAACTTATCACTTACATAATTTGGATTTGACTACTTACTATACTTTCTTTTTCGCTTGCGATATTCATCGTCACTACCGCTCTGACCAGTCTCCCAGTCAGGTGTCTTAAAACGTTGCTTATCCTTCTCCTTAGATGATGACTTCCCGGTCGTACAACATCCTGTTTGAGCAACACTCGATCCAGTCGATGTCGAGGTCATTCGTTGCAGTTTCACTGTATCCGAGGGAACTGACACGGTCGGAACTATAATAGCATCCATAGGTGCTGAAATGTCATCTAAGGCCGAAACATAAACGTGTTGTGCAGTATCGGTTGATGGTGCTGTAGCTAGGATTGTCGCTGAAGATTTACTAGTTTGGTCACTATTAATGGCGGTTGTAACGGTCGTTGTGATCACAGGAAAGTAGTTTGACGTCGTCGTAGACGTTGTTAATGTTGTCAATTGATTGAAACTGGATACTAGGCCGCGCATTAAATTTAAATTATTCGATTGATAACTACCAACACTAATGCTATCTAAATTATTAATTGTTTTTCTATGTGATTTGTCGGTAACTACAAGGATGCTGGTACTTTTACTTTTGCGATTGTCACTGCAACTCGTTCGTCTACCGTTGGTCCTACGTCCTTCTCTACTATCGATTTGTGAGCCCTGCTCATTTACAAAAGTACTTATAGTTAAATTGGCACTGTCTTCGGATGTGTTCTGTCGCGAGAAACACGTATTTAAGTTGCGTTGCAAAGAAGGCTGACGAATCGCTTCCACATTTCTACCATTTTTGTACGGTTCTTCTGAATAAGACACTTGACTTTTTAGTATGCCGTGGATTGCGGGCGGGTGTGAAACGGAATGCCTTGATAAGGATGTGGATTTCTGTCGCGGTAATATTGGACTACATTGGGCACTTATTGATTTCGCTTCTAACAGCCGAAGGCGTAATAAATCTTTTTCAGATACACGAGTTGCCGTGAAAGCAGCACTGTGCGTAGCTTGAGAACTGCCACGGTATAAGCTTTCAGTGCTATCTTTGGGCGAGTCGAAAATATCATCAACTACAATGGAAAAGTCCTTATCCGTCGCTCGAACATCTTCAGTTGGAGAGATGTCACTATGTCTTCTCTGACCACTTTCCTTGTCCTTCACATCATCCTTGTCGCTATCGTCATAAGAATGTCCATCTCGATGAGTAAGTACTTCCACAACAAGATCACATGGTCCAACTCGCTCCGAAATACTTCCATTGTTGCTATCATTACTTTCTTCTGCTTTACTGTCTATAGGAAACGGAATACTGATGCTCATCGACGACTCATCGCCTTCACTATCCACGTCATAGTTCCTTACGTGGTGATGCAAATGTGCTCGGGTAGTACCAGCAGCTGAATCGACAACATTGGACACTTTTCCACTATCTCCCTTCTCCACATCAATACTTTCATTCTGTTGTGTCTTTTTACTGCTACCACTACTACTACTCCGAAACAGGCGATTGCCGAAAATCAACCGCCCCAAGGACTTGCGTTTTCCCTTTTTCGCACGTTTTCTTTCCTCGCCTTCTCGTTTAATGGCCAGAATCTTATTCTCGACGAGTGTCGTAAAAACGACATCATATTTGATTGCTTTCAAAAGATGATCGTCCAGGGTGTCGTTGGTGCACACCGCTTTGTCTACCTTCATCGCAGCAACGCATTTGAGCCCATTCGTTAGAAGAGGTATATTCGACGAATATTATAACATTGACATCCTGTTGCAAATGGCGACTATTATAACGAATATTCACGTCGCAAGACGATTTTCGTCAGTTCAATTTCTTTGTATTTTTACAACCATATGATATTCATTGTTCCTTTTTAACCGCACAATCGTTTGTCCTTCTTCATCAGCCTTTTGAAAGGCCTTTAAAACATTAATGTTATCACTCACGTGAGTATATCAGAGGGAGCCAGTCCAGGCAAAAAATGTTGAAAGCAAAGACCAATTTCAAACATTTGCGGAAGTGATAACAGCTTCAATTTATTGCTCACGAATTTGATGAATAATCCTGAAAAATAAAAGCAAGCAAAAAATTAATATGAATAATTCTAAATCGCTATATCTTTCAACTGAATGATAAAGTTAAGCCACTTCAATTTTGCCGGGAAATTAATCCTTTTGACATTTCTCCAAATAAACAAACCATTGAAATTTTCAATATACTTCATTTCTTTAAAGAAGTCAGACTTGCTTTGACACCACAATGAATTCAAAATAAAAATTCTACAACATTCAGATTTAAAAAATCATTTGATTTAGTTCGATGGTTTCCTTAATACCTAATCCTTACAATTAAATTATTGTGTTGTACTGTAACTTTGAAAATAATAAATTAAGTCCTTACAAGCACAGAAGCATGCTTGACAAGTATCCCTTTTGTTCAAGTATACTTCCGTATATATGAAAAGTGGCTTGCAGATTGCTCGAATTTTGATTATGCATACCTGAAAAGACAGGAGCTCTATGCCAAATCAGTCATTAGACCACGTATTAGATCACCTATTAGGTGAGAGACACAAGTCGGTCAACAAAATATCTCCGTGGAGACAGCACTTTCAACAGTGGAAGAAGGAGTGATCATAATTATTTTACAATTTTACAATTTTATTTATTACTATTTAAAAACAACAGGAACTATAAATTAGCTTTTGGCTAGATATGAAAAATTCAAGATGCTAATTAATAGGTGTATTCACCGGCCATAGGAGGAGTTCTAAGGTGTAAACCACCCCTTAAACAAGTAGAAAATGATAATGTAGTTTCTGTAGAAACCTGAACTATGTTTATTGAATCGATCGACTTATAAATTATTAATAATTCTTTCAATTTCCTGCCTCATAAAATTTATAAGATAAAAAGACACAAAGCCTCTCATCAATTGAGCTGTATTTAGTAGTCCTAAATGCCCCAATAAAATAAATTCTAGACAAGATATTTCGAAGCCACGTGCCACTGCCAGTATATTATTCTCTTTAAAGTATCACTTATGTCATTATTTATTCATAAATGGATGTTCCATCGACCGGAAGTATAAACAAAATATCGTTGAATTACAACCACAATCTTCATTTAACATACACTGACATTTAAAAACAAAATGTATAGCATTGTTGTTTTTTCAGTGGTTTGTGCTGATGCCGTGGCAATAGGACGAGGTAGGTGCTGAAACGATATGTTACTTGAGTATAATTTGGTTAATGGGGAAACACTGGCGAAGACATCAAGTGAAACATGCTGTGGTAGATCTCAAATACGACGTGCATCGTCTCATTTATTTATCCATTTTTATTCAATGTTTGGGAACAATACATAAAAAGGGACACTCACCGGGTACAGCTATGATTAAAAACAAAATGTTTACATTATAATTTTTGAGGGAGCGGGTGTGTAATTCAAGTTGTTCTTAAATCCAATTTGCCAACAATCGACGCTGAAAACGGCTACTATTATTGTAGTCGTAGTATGCAGGGCCGGCGAAAGGTGTGTGTTCTGTGTTGCATACTTTACAAAATAAATTCCAGCCTGTGTAGAATGCAGCACACCAAATTCATCCTTCCCGGTTTATATAGGTACTTTACCAACGTTTTGTTTGTCTACACGAGTAACGTTCTGCTTTTACACAATAAAGAGGACACACATAGTAATTGCAATTCTTATTAATGAGTACTTCCTCCTTTATTCAAAACGTTGTCAAGAATTTTTGTTGACTTGGATACGTACATATAAGGAACAGTTGACGCGTTATGCCCGACACGAGGTTAGGGCAAGTCAGTAATTGGGATGCGTATACTATCGATCGACTCAATTAGTAGTCCACAGAAAAATCATAAAACCTCATCGGTAACCATTTGACAGAAGTATCGAACAACTGTCGATCTCAACTCAAAGTCTAAAAGAGGCCTCATGTCAGCAACATTACTGACAAATTTATGTTCAATATGTTGCAGAACTGGGTTTTTAACGCTTTGTAGATAAAAAGAACAGAGAAACTAGTGAACAATGCCGCTGAAGGTCTTCAGCACTATAACGGCTGAGAGGTCCACAGCTTTCAGTATTACTTGAATTTTTTTCTTTGACTAAAAATTTAGGTGGCGGCCGCCCGCAACTAACAACGCTTTACTGTTTTGTTTTATATTTTTCACATTTTTAAATCAAGTGGTGAGTAGTCTGGATGGCACCAATAACGGTTAGCACCTTCGCCTTCTGTTCACTGGGCCTCTGTTTCAATTCCTACTGAAGTAGTCTTTTCGATAAAAGGGGATTTGCATGTCAGACTATGAGCCCACTCAGCCGATGAAAAGAGTACCTATTTGGGCTAGATAGCTCGGTTGAGCATGTTACTAGTCAGACACCATCACGATCGAGTAAATAAGATGATTATCTCAAAGCCTTAGTCCTAATTGGACTGTTGCGCCAGTCTTTTTTTTTTTAAAGTGGTATTCAAAAGATACCTCCTTTTTGTAAACAGATATCTACGCATATTCATTCAAATAAGGTCTGAAAAGGCTCTGATAAGTTGGAAATTTTTAATCTACTAAAATTTGTCAAGAGATACAATATCATTCATGCAAATGGATCATTAATTGTCCTAGGAACCAGCATGTTATTCCCCAACAAGATTTGAATCCCTTCGACGACGGAAACTGAGGAAATTCATTTCGGAAGCGTCTTTCCTATCCTCTCTAGCCCACATCAATACCAAAATGTCCTAAAAGGTAATATCTCCAGGTTCTCCGGTTTTTATTGCTTTGTTGTTTCCAGAACATTTTCCATATGCTCGTACTCGTACAAATACAGAATTTGTATGAAAATTTAGGTGTTTTTTTTAACATCTATCCGGTGCAGGATAGGGTATCTCCATGCATTGAGTAGCACTTACTCGCACGCCATGTACAGGGTGGCGCAAAAGAAACGAAGGAGTTTGAATAGTCTATAATTCCGTTATTTTTGAATCAATCGAATTTCTTTTTTTTTCTTAGTATACTTCACAAATGGGAAATTTTGTTAATTTAAACGTGAAAAAAAATCGCGTAAGTGGTACCTATTCTCAGCTTTGCAAATTGCGACGTTTTCATGCTTTTTTTCTAGATTTCAGGAGATCTCGCTCGAATCTCTTCTCGAATATTATTATTTAGTTGGGGAATGGTCTGTGCCTTATGCATATGCCATACACATACTCCAGACCATACTCCAACTAAAAAATAATATTCGAGAAGAAATTTTAGCGATACCTCCTGAAATCTTGAAAAAATTCATGGGAAATGTTTTAGAAAGAGCGCGACAGTGTAAAGTTGAGAATAGGTACCACTTACGCGATTTTTTTTCACGTTTAAATTAACAAAATTTCCCATTTATGAAGTATACTAAGAAAAAAAAGAAATTCGATTGATTCAAAAATAACGGAATTATAGACTATTCAAACTCCTTCGTTTCTTTTGCGCCACCCTGTAGACAGCCATTGCATCGGCAATTCAGGGGGATTTCATATCGTATGTTGATTGTACAAAGAAACGCGCCTGTTGCTTGCTTATTTTTAATTTGACAATTGGTGCCGACGACGATGGTTATTTCGTCGTCACTACTATCCATTAAAAAATCAAATATTTAGGCAACCGTATCCATAATTGCTTGTCACAGGAACATAAACGAACGAATTCTTAAAGCAACATTTTGAAAGCCAATCAATTTAACCTAGATAGCTGGCCTCGATCGTTTTTTTGCTCCACACGTTAACTTACCCTATCCGTTGTACAAAAATGGTGTACAATGGTGTATGTATCTACTGTACAGTACCTATATATACTCGTAGGACTAAGTTTTGTAGAAGATGGAAGAAAGATGTAAAGGAAACAATGAAAGAAGTCAAATAAAGCACCAAGCTAACATTTTACCACCAGCAAGGAACGTAAGTTCTAACGAAACACTTGTTGCACAAAGTTCTATGCATGAATATAGTATGTATATACCTATATATGTTGTATATGTAAATTTACAGGTATACGTTTGTGAGTAAATAAGCGTATATCGACAGCCCTCAATAGTATCGAGATTCTTACTCAAAGGGAATCTCGAAGTCTTTTCTATTACAGTAGGCGCGTTTTTTTTAACAGCCATGCAGAGCAGAGTAGGTTAACACCACACAATTACACTAACAATTTGAACTGGTCTGCTCTGGATAAAACCTTTTTGAATGAATGCTACTCCGTTAGTATTGAAATGCAAGCGGCGCAGGTGTCGGAGTTTTCGGACTGTTTACAAAATTAATTTCCTGTCAATAAAATCTTCGTTTTGTGTAATTGTATGGAATAGTAAACATACAAAATGATTCTGCTGCCTAAAGGAGATTTGTCCGATTGTATCTGTACTAAGGACTCAAGTTTCCTCTTGAGATTTGAGTTGACGTTTGAATGTGAACTAAACCAAGACACACTCCCAGCAAAGACATGCCCCACTTTCGTGTTCGCTCGAATTTTTAGTGCTTCCCAAACTGTAAACTGCTCGAAAACTCCGACGCCTACGCAGCCTGCATTTCAAAACATGGAAATACTAACGGAGCAGAATTCTTACACTAACCGTATAACCAGAGCAGTTCAGACCAAATTGTAATGCGTGGTGTTAACCTGCTCTGCTCAGCATGGCTGTTAAAAAAACGCACCTATTATACTCGTATGTAGATGTAATACTTCATCTGCACATACAATGGGTACGTTATATTACGAGTATGCATGGCCGGCAAATCTGAAGAACCGTGGAACAGGTGAACTGAACACAAAGGAAGTCAATACTACAGGACTGTAAACGTATGTACTGTAGTACACTTGTTGCTCACAATCGACATAGAGTACGGGAGGAGTACCTTTTTCAGTTTCAAAAGATAGACATTTAGACGTAAAAGTATGAATTTATAAAGTGGGGTTTCAACAGATCTAATGGAAAAAAAATTTCCATAAATTTGATAATGATTCTCTATCTAAAAATGACGGTGAGCGGTCAATAATCTGATACTAGTCTAAGTAAATACGACTCATCCCGATAAAAAACTGCACATTCTCACCATTTCCGAAAATTTGAATATCTTATTTCAAAAGTGGCAACTCAAACAATATAGCACACGTATTCACCACCTGTTACACTGAGCTCAAGATATAAAGTCGTTTCGATAAGAGTTGAACAAGTTCAGCTAACCGCAATAAAGACGCCCAACAGGTAGTTATTTGGCTGTGTGCCCAACAAGCACGGTGCGGTAATAAATGCGAGACTTTTTCTCGATACTCTGGGCGGGCTAGAACAAATATAAATCCTTCTTGGGAACGTGTCGAGTTACTTGTGGTGTCCCTCCCTCTGCACCTTGTGTCAAGTACACAGATTGTTGAAAAATATAATATAACGGAAATGATAGCTTGCCATTGTCCTTTATTTGTTCGTTCATATTTTTGAGTTAATATTACAAAAAATGCGAACGACAATTGACAATTTTATTTTCTATTTGAAGGCTTCGAGCGCCCAACTTTGACACACTTCCTATTTGTTGGGTATATACGATTTCAAGTTTGAATGACACATACTTTGTATAGCTAAGAATGTGGCTTTCAATGTTGCAGGCGCTCGTGTAAGTACTCGTACATTTATTTGAATTTCAGGAAAGAATAAACATTTGTTTCATACATACGTAAGTATTGAAGAGTTAGTAAGACAGATGTACAATAATGTTTTAGTCAAGAAGGCCACAATGTAACCCGATGGAAGGATACTTAGCAAAATTGAGTTGTAAGCTTTTTTTGGCTCCATGATAAACCAAACCTAATTGTCTCCCTTATGATTAAATGCGGATTTTTCCTAAGACGAAAGTGGTCCGCTTGGAAAAGTACACAACATTCACTTTCATTTGAGCTAGAGCTATTTCATAGTGCACGAAAATCACATAAATATCAGATGACTATGTTTTTATGAAAAACAAAAAATAAGCGATTTCTTTTGTAATCTCGAGTAGCGAAATAAAACGTTCTGAGTCAACTACTCGAGTTATGTGAGTGTAAAGTGGACTGAAACCCTGTCGTAATTTAATTTTTTATAACTTTTGATTGAGTTTGCTATATGAATAACTCAAAAAAAAAGATGTTTCTCGGCACTTTAGTCCTGTCCCATGCAAATACATTTTCATTTCAATCCATTTGCTTTTAATTTGTCTGATTTGAGAATTTTTGTTAGCAAAGATATTAATCTTTTGGTCTGCATCCTAGAGTAAATATGCCTGACTTTCAGTTGCCTTTGAGGCCATTATGTCCTTTCGGTGCTTTATATCAGTTAACTCCTTTATATCCTCTATGCTCCCTACACGTCCAGAGGATCATCACCCATTACAGGAATTACTGATAATTGCTAGGTTTTGGTTTCTGTTTCAATTCATGTCCACGAAGGTACTGTTTTCCTGACCAAAGGACTCAAAATATCTACTCCAACGCATTGACCTCGTCAACCCGATTCAAAAGATACCCGTATTGCTGAGATTTTGTCAGGCTTAAGAAAGTCCTTTTGTCCTGATCTAGAGCCTCAAAATACCTCTAACAGTATTCTATATATCACTTGGCATTGCCAAGAATCTCCTTTTTTATAATCAAAGACATCAAAATGCCATCGATAGTAGTCTTCTCCTGACAAAAGGACTCAAAATGTCATCAACAGTAACACGAAATTCGGTTAAGATCGGACCACGGGAAGTGCTCGGACAAACGGACAGAAGTACAAAATACGCGTCTGTCTAGTGTTATAAGAATCAAATTTTCGATACAAAGAAAAATAACTATGGTGTAAACATAAACACTACAATCATCATTAGCGTATACTGTATAGGCTGTATAGGCTTCTCTGATTAAATATTTCACGCTCATCAATCGCTGAACTAAATGACGAAAATATAAATGTGCTTGCTTTCCGACAAATAAACAAAGTGGAAAAATAATCCTAAAATAATAAACATAAAAACAAACATAGGAACGACCTAATCATGAAAATGTTATTTTTGGAAATAATAACATCATTACTGCTTCAACTTTCTGACACATCAATTATTTTATTTGATTTCGAAGTTTAATAGTACTACTACAGACATGTACTCGTAGATGAGTAAGCATAAAGAAGTACAAATCTGAAAGTTGCGTGAATATAGATATATGTATGTAAATACTGAAAATATTAAAATTATCTACGGTAACGGTAGTGACGACAGTCGAAATTCCTGATAGTAAACCATAGTTGACATAAACATAAGTAGACTGTAATATACAGGGTTCCGCAAGAAGGGGCAATTAGAACAAAAAATCAAAAAAAAAAAAACCATTTCTGGGAAAAGTTATATTTTTTCCTCAACATAGTTGCCTTCGAGGGAGATACACATGTAGCGATAGCGATTTTCAAACATGTCGATGCCCTTTGCTCAGTACGAAACGTCCAACCGTTCGAAATATGCCTCGGTATCCGCGATGACTTCCTCATCCCATCTGAATCTCTTTCCCTGGAGCCACCGCTTCAGGTTTGGGAACAGGTAATAGTCACTGGGGGCCAAGTCTGGAGAATACGGTGGGTGAGTACCAATTCGAATCGTAATTGCTCTAGTTTGACCATCACTTTTAAGGACGTGTGTGGTGCGTTATCGTGATAGTACAGAACTATGTATTTTCTTCGCCAGCGTTTTAGCCGCTTTGGCAGAAGTTCTTCTGCATCGGCCAATCTTCGGGACATGATGTTGATGTCGTCGACGTACGCTGCTAATTGTGTTGAATTGATGAATAGCGTCTTGCTGTTGTCCATATTCATGGCCCGAATAGCGTATTCCAGCGCTAAATTGAAGACCGTCGGTGCCAGCCCATCGCCCTGTTTCAGACCAGTGCGTGTTCCAAATAGATAAGTAAATCTATTATGGATCCTGACTTGTGAAACGGAGTTGGTCATCGTTATCTTTGTCAGTCGCACTAATTTGGCCGGTATACTACAATAAATTACAGCATGATGCTGTACAGCACTCCACGATCGAAACTGTCGTATGCCTGCTTGAAATCGATAAAGATTTGGTATGCGGCTACGTTGTATTCCCAGCACTTCTGGAGTATCAGTTGGACCATAAAGAGCTGGTCGGTTGTGGAGCGACAAGGTCTGAAACCGCTTTGATATTCGCCAATGATTCGTTCTGCGTATGGTTTTATTCTATTTTCCAGAATTTTCGTCAAAATTTTACAGGACGTACAAACTAGTGATATGCCCCTGTAATTCTCACACCGCAGTTTATCTCCCTTTTTGTGAATTGGACAGATGATGCTTCTGCACCAGTCGTCTGGGATCACCTCGTCCTCCCATACTCGCAGGAGTAATTGATGTATGAGATTAACTAGACCCGTTCCATCGAATCTTAGCAGTTAAGCTGGAATCTCGTTAGCACCCGGCGCTTTATTTAGTTTTAGTGACCGCAACGCGAGATCAACTTCCTCTACTGAACTTGAAATATGTTAGTACAGGGAGAGCGAAAATTTGTCGTGCGAACGCAACTTTTCACAGTCTTTCTGGACGAAAAACTGATCTTAGTACCTAGCTTTATAAAAAAAATACCACTAACATTCCTACCAGGAATGTACATTTATTCGAACTATTTTCATTCGTAAAACAAGATCGACAATTGTTTATATTTTCAACAAATAAATAAACCACAAATTTTGCTACATTATGTCATTTTTGTTGATTCTGATCAATCAGATGGATCCACAGAATGTTGACGCACTAAATTAATTAATTTATAGCTAAATCGATAAACATTAGAATGTAATTGGAAATTGAATAGATTCTAATTAAACATCACAAGCGGGACTACAGTCTACATAAATTACAACACATTTTCGAAATTAAATTTAAATAATTGTTTAAAAATATGATTGTTTTAAATTAGTGAAATTAATAGGAATCAATCGGTGTCTATAAATATTCGTATTTTTGTCGGAGAGTCAACAAATACTGCGTCGTATACCATTAAGTTATATAGGGTTTTACATTAAGAGTACTTGAACTTTGAATTTAAATCATCGGTTATACGGGGCCGTCCCATATGCCAGTACACAATGATTTATGTACATAGATTGAAAAATCCTAGGGCAAATGTACCTTTGTATTTGCTTTGAGTCTCTTATGTCATTTTCCTTTTGTACGTCGTTCATGGCCTTTTATGACCCTTATATCCAGAGCATTGGTTCCATCACCCCGATTCCGGAAATACGCGTATTTGCTATGATTCGTTTCCGTTCCTCTTCATATACTATATGTCCTTTATGCCAAAGAAGGTCGTATTTTCCTGATATACTACTATTACTTTGCCTTAACCCCTAGCGGGGCATAGCGCGTCAACTACTCCTGCGCGCCATCGTACTCTGTTCTGGGCAATGGGGCGCAACTCCCCAAAAGACTTACCCAGTACCTGACACTCCTTTGCCACAGATCGACGCCATGTGATTCGAGGACCCCCTCTTGGTCGGCCTTGATTGGAAATGGGGTTCCATTTCATGGCATGCAAAGCAATGCAGTTATCACTCGTCCGCAATGTGTGACCTATCCACTGCCATTTTCGCCTGCGTATCAATTCGTCGATTGGCATCTGACCCGTACGCCGACTTAGCTCTTCATTTGATATTGTTTCGGGCCAGAAAATTCTTAAAATTCGACGAAGACATGAGTTGACGAAAACTTGCAGCTTTCTGGTAACTCCTACGGAAACTTTCCATGTACTGCCCCCATACAAAAGTACTGATAGTACCAGGGAGCGAAACAGGCCCAGCTTGGTTTTGATGCTGAGATAACTGCCCTGCCAGATTTTGGACAGCATGCCGTATGCACGTTTAGCCTGGTTGATACGACGAGCGATGTCCTGCTCCGTACCACCATTTTCGGCAACAATGCTACCCAGGTAGACGAAGTTGTCCACCTTCTCCACAGGCTGCCCATTAATATTGATGGCAATAGGTGTCGGATTTCTTTTTCGCAACGGCGGGCTAAGAACCTTGGTCTTGTTGGTATTAATCTTTAGCCCAACCTTGCTTGCCTCCCTCTCGAGATCTAACGCCATTGCGGACAGATCCATGATTTTGTGGGAGAGTAGGCATATGTCGTCAGCATAGTCAAGATGTTGTAGATAAGATGTCAAAGTCCATTGAATTCCTCTGTCGAGTCCGGATAGGGCTGCATGCAACACATCGCCGATCACAATGAGGAATAGGATCGGTGAGAGGATGCACCCCTGCCGAACTCCACTGCGAATCTCAAAGTCCCCCGACACCTTACCTTTATGCAGAACGCGACATTTCGCGCCGTCATAGGTTGCCTTAATAATAGCCACAAGCTTCTCAGGGATGCCTCTCCTGCGCAAGGCCGCCCATATAGAATCCCGGTTCACACTATCGAAAGCCTTTTCGAAATCGATGAAAAGCAAGTGAAGCGGAGAATCGTATTCAGCGCATTGCTCGATGATGATTCGCAAGGTGTTTATGTGATCGACACAGGAGAATCCGGATCGAAAGCCAGCCTGCTCTTCATCAATTGTGCTTTCTAAGTGGGCCTTTAGTCTTTCCAGGACGATTTTAGCTATTATCTTGGCAACGGCAGGAAGCACACAAATGCCTCTCCAATTATTACAGTCTGTGAGGCTACCCTTCTTTGGAAGTTTGATGATCAAACCTTCCTTCCACTCAGTGGGAAAGGTCTCTGTATTCCACGCTTTATCAACAAGTGGGTGCAGCAAATCGGCAGTTACGCTTGGGGCTGCTTGATAAAGTTCGGCAGGGATGCCGTCAAGTCCGGCGGCCTTTCCTCGTTTTAGTGCAATAATTGCAGTGACTATTTCCTCTTTAGTCGGGGCAGTGGACCGTATACGCACATTTTGATGGTTAGCTAAATTATCTATATGAGGGGGAACTTCACCAGAGGTTACACGGTTCAAGACCGCGGCGAAGTGTTCTTTCCACCGCCTCATTTGATCTTCTTCCAAGATAAGTAGCTTTCCATCACTATCTTTCACCGGATGTTGGCAGGAGTTACGACCACCTGTAAACTCCTTGATGACACCGTATACGGCGTTTAAGTTGTTACTTCTAGCGGCTTCTCCTGCTGACGCTAAAAGAGAATTCGCATAAACTCTTTTATCGCGTCGCACACTACGCTGAACTTCTCGAGCTTTCTGATGGTAAAGGAGTTCGATGCTGCTTCGATTGTCGTCTGAGGCTGCAGTCAAACGAACTTTCAGCTCCTTTCTTTCAACAATCCGCTGCCATGAAGCGTCGGACATCGAGGGCTTATTCCGGCAATCCGGGTTTGGGCCAAGGATGGTATTTGCGCTATCAATGTACGCATTTTTTATGGCATCCCAGTTTTCGTTTATGTCACTATCTGGGTGACTAGTTATCTCAGCCGCTTTTTGCGCAAGATGGTCATTATATTGTTGTAAGACAGCTGGATTTTTTAGTCGAGCGGTGTTGAATTTGCGGGGCCTGGATCTTTCGTCGCTGGGGCGACGCACGGCTGCAATACGCATCGGCACCCTTCTTGTTTCGCACGTCCAGGAGGCAACTCTTGAATCTTTTACTAATGGCAAAATGGTCGATTTGATTTTGTGTTCTGCGCCGATCAACAGAGGACCAACTGATTTTGTGGTGGTCCTTATGCTCAAACATAGTACCACCGATGAAGAGACTGTGAAAGTTGCAGAACTCCACAAATCTTTCACCGTTGTCATTACGATCACCTAGACCGTGTCTCCCCATCACATGTCTGAGCCCATAGTTATCAGCGCCAACTTTCGCATTCAAATCACCCATAACCATTATAATGTCACCTTTAGGTGTTCTGCTCTGAACGGCGTTTAGTTCTTCGTAGAAGGAGTCTTTTGCCAAGACATTGTCGGGTTCAGTAGGGGCATAACATTGTATTATTGAGATGTTCCTCATTTTGGTCCGGAACCTGGCGGTCAAGACCCTGTCAGAGACCGGTTCCCAGGATAAGAGACAGTTTCGCGCGGCTCTGGTTAAAAGGAGCCCCACACCTGACTCACGGCGACTACCGGTAGCTTTACCGGAGTACAACATTACAGTGCTGCCCGTTGGAGAGATGAATTCTCCGCTGTTCCACCATCTTATCTCACTAACTCCTAAGATATTTAATTTGTACCTCAGAAATTCACTCTCTAATTGAAGAAATCGTGCGTTCTGGGGACCTTCTGATCCATTGTCCAGGAGAGTACGCACATTCCAGAATCCAATCTTTGTCATTGTACGATAGCTAAAAGTCGTAACCGTTGAGTCAGTCCTTATCCGAGGCATAGTTGACGTTTCGTTAGCATATAAAGATTTCGGATAGTGCAAGTTGCTGGCATACACATCCTGTCCTTTGATTGTCGGTTTTAACGACAGGCCCTCAAAGGGAAAGGCCGTGGTATTTTTTTTTCACACCCCACACCACAGGGGTACCTCAACCAAATCATCGCACCGCCATCACTGGCGGCTTGACGTTGGTTGGCAATGGTCAGTGACCACTGCCGTTCCCGGGGGCGCCCACGCGGAGGACTATGGAAGAGGAGTTTTGGCCCCCCCCCCCCCATTTTCCTGATATGCACCAGGGGGACACCAAAACGGCACTGATCCAAAAATTCATCACCGCACTGTGCTTATGGTCACCCAAGGAAGGTAAGTAGCAAACTTGGTTGAAATTGGGTCGCGCAAAAAGGCCCGGACGAACGAACAAACAAATTTACTAAAAAAACATAACTCAACTACGCACTATATGCCATAAAAGTTCATAGCTAACACTGTACCGTTAATATGATAAATAGCCTGTAAAAATCAGATACAAGATTTACTAGCTCTGGAAAAAATGGTGTATACAATCAAAATTTTCCTACATATTTTATATTTTTTTACATTTTCGACTGAATGGTATGGTATGCATACCATCCAGGTGAAATAGAAGCAAAATAGATATTTTATTATGAACAATATGTTTTAGATTATTTAATTTCAATTCATAAGCATTTACAGCCTTTAATTGCAAAAAAAGTCACACTTGTGCACTGCATTTTTTATTATTATTATTTAGAGCCATATCTAGTAAAATATGTGTCGGTTATTTTATGGGGTATTTTTCTTATTTAGGGTAGGCTATTAACTGTGATCCAGCCTTAATCGTAATGTCCTATCTGGCGTGGTTTTCTACTTATTGCATTTTTGGTAAAATAAGCTCGTCGATTTAGATTATCAAAATGCAAGGAGATGTATCTCGGTACTTACCGAGCTAACAGCTAGATTGGGTTTTAGCCTCTTTTAGATAATTCGTTATGTTTAAAAAAAAAGATCGGTTATGTTTTTTTGTCAGACCAATACTTTAGGAAAAACAGGCACAAATCCCAACATTTAGCGTATTTTTCAAAATACCTGGAGAAAATTTGAAATTTTCAACAATGTATGTACCAACCGATGCCATACAACATTTCAACAATTCGAAACTACCCTAATTAATGTACCCATTTGACTGGATTAAAATTTTACCATGAAAATGTTACTTCGAATTTGTTACACGTTTTGTACGAGCACCTCATAAACAACCATTTCGCGGTCAACGAAATCACCATACCCACAAACAAAAACTGACTCAACAAAACTGCACAAGCCACAAATACATATGTATGTATATGTCCAAGAAAAACAAATAAGTATGTCATGTACATATTTCCTTACATTGCTTCATTACTATTTGTTTAACTTTCTGTAGACTTCTTTCACCCACATACTATAGTACATTCAAGAGAATCAATTCTGGCAATGAAAAAATACATCATACATTTTTAATATACCGGGTGTCCCAAAAAATTTACACAATACAATACACGATTTTTGTTCTTTTTTTCAGAGTGTAATTAACTGTAAATGATGAGTGGATCAGGATTGACATTTTTTGATCGAGAATTTATTCTGCTATTGGAAGTTTGAAAATGTAGCAGAAGT
Source organism: Chloromyia formosa (assembly GCA_964017055.1). Taxonomy (NCBI): domain Eukaryota; kingdom Metazoa; phylum Arthropoda; class Insecta; order Diptera; family Stratiomyidae; genus Chloromyia; species Chloromyia formosa. The sequence continues at coordinate 10,519,000 of OZ024818.1, read as the reverse complement.
GCAAAACTATATCGCAGTTTCAGGCAGATCGACCTTCAAAATTAATTAATCGGGTAAAAGATAAGTTTGAAATGAATGGAATTGCTCAGGATGTTCATATGCAACGTTGGGGAAGACAAAGAGCATTTACGAACGAGCTTGATAAGCCAAGAAATAGTACTCGAAAGTTGCTGCGAAATATCGAGAAAATCTGTAAGATAATCAATCGTATGGTTGGCATCAGCAAATCGAGTGTCCACCGCATTTTACTGCAAGAATTTGTTATGCCACGCATTTAGGGAGATGTGGTGAATATGACGAACTCCCTTTCCAACAGCACGGAGCACCTCCACACTATCATCCTGATGTAAGAGCATTTTTTGATGAGAATCTTCCAAATAGATGGTTTGACGGAGAGGTTCCATTGAATACCCTGCGCCTGCCCATTTTCCAGTCCTGATACCACTGGACTTTTCCTGGAGCTATCTTAAAGATAAAGTCTACGACAGAAAACTGACAACAGTGAAACAATTAAAAGCCAAAATTGAGCAAGAATGCACCACAATACAAAAGAAATGTTGGTTCGAATTTCTGAACCAGTATCCCCCACCGTTATCAACAGTGTATTAACCAGAATGATTAATCATTTTGAACGTTTGTGGTAGGATAAAAAGTTATGGAGATAAAAATAAATAAATATAAATAATAAATAATAAATAAATAAATACATTGAATAACATAGGAATTTTATGTAAGTAAAAACTTAAGTTATAAAGATTCAAACAGTGTTTACATTTCTTTTTGGACACCCAGTACATTCAGTACATTATGAAAAAAAAAACGTTACAACTTCTCCGACGTTTCCTTAGACGATTTTGTAAATCATAGGGAAAATTTACGACCAGATTAACTCGACCACAAAGTTACATTAAAGAGTATACAAACAAAAAAATTGTCGGAACATATGAAAGTAAATTTCCATGATTAAAGAGGAGCAATTTTTTCAGATAGTGTATCAGAATCGATCATTTTGTATAGTCTATAGGTGCAATATTTATGAATAAAATTCGAAATTCGAACATCTGGTACCGATTGCTTGTCGTATTATTTTGATGAGGTAGCCAGCAATATATCGCGTACACATATTGATCATCCTCAGTATGATATGATTAACCTGATGAAGAGAATAATGACTAATGTCGAAAATTATTTCTGAATTGTAGACCTTCAACATCGTTACTATGAAAATGCGAGGACAATAAACCTGGTACTACCTGTCATATTTTTCATAAATTCACCATTGTATTTCCACACCATATATAATGTAAATGCAGACTTTTAGCCCAATAAAAAGAGTGTTTCTATCCGAATTAATTCTCAAAGTTTTGGATTTTTTATGTGTAAACAGCATTAGTGTGCGTGAATTCTCAATTTGTATTCAGTGGTTCATATTATAAATATGTATGTATATATTATTATATATCCGTATATATATTATGTACACTACATAGTGTGTACAGGGAACAACTCTCGACAGAAGCCGTGTAGCTGAGTCGATAGCTCATCCAAACACAAGGTCTGGGGGTTCAAGTTCCCATCACGCCGAACTTTTCCTTTTTTTGTTTTTTTTCTTTTTTAAAGACGTTTTTGTAAAAAATAAAAATTAATAATGATAATTCGATTTCATGTGAGTCTTGCGAATGATCATTCGAACACCGTCCGAATGATAATTCGCGAATTACAATTGGTATAGTAAACGTAATTCCTTCTTTGTGTATGCAGTGCCACCTATCCGACAAATTGTCACTGAGTAGGAAAAATATTCACTCGTTGCTATGCAATAAAAATATGTTGGCATAGCAGAATAGACTTATTGCCACAGTGCTTGTGGCTCTTTTATTGGCCACGACCCATCTATCATCTAATCTATTCTGTATTATTGCCACTTTGAAATTAGCAGTAAAGCTTCAATTCCACTGTTCCCATGGGAGGTATGCCAAATATTGAAATAAATAAATATTATGTATGTCCGATTCCCGTGGTTCCAACGTAGAAAAGAGAAAGTAGAAAGAAGGACTATTTCCACCAAACAAATTTTCAGCTCGCTGGCTCGAAACAGACGGACAGACGGACCTGGCTAAATCAACTCCTCTCATTCGTACTTTATATTTCTATGCGTTGCAAACTTCATGACAAAACCAATATACCATTTCTGCAAAGGGTAATAAGCTCAATTACAATTGATTATATATTTAGAGTAGGATTATGACGGTTGCTGTTTATACGTATACTTGTACAATTCAAGTGACCGTATTGAAATATTTCGATTCTATAGCAATGATCCCTTCTCAAACTAGTGTGTATATTATTTATAAATACTTTATTTTTTGCCCATGTAGAAGACCAGGTATAGCTGTGGTTTATAAATTATTAGGTCGTATACACATGCTCATCAATGCTTTTTTTTACTTTTGAGTTTATTGTGAAACAAGAAACATTTTGTTGATGGCTTGTTTAATTCATTAAATTCTGTATCCACATATTATGCATGTATTATTTTATTTATATACATACTTGCATAAACGAGGATATTGTGTCACGCAATGAATACGATTGAGAAATATAAATGGAAAGCAAATTAATCATTGAATTAAAAATTCCGAATGGAAATTGTACCTATTCGCATTCGGGTTGAACATCCAAAACTTTACATTATTTAATAATTTAATAAATAATATATTAATATTTAACCTAAGAATAAAAAAAACGTTTCCTTGTGAAAATATAGCATTTAAAATTGTCCTGTTGTTCGAATTTAAACAAAAAATGCCATTGCAAATAGGCACGTCATGACTCCCAGATGCCATCAAACAATTTTTACATTATCCACATGTTTTGAAATGATCTACCATTTTAAAGATTGTCCTTAACATTGCCATACGCTTTCCCATGATTTTTTTAAAACATTTCATTCTAGTTTAGAGAACATTTCAACTGAAAAATAGAAAAGATACATACTCGTACATTTTCCCTTTCTTGTATAGTTGGCTTTCTTTCATGTTAAATACAACGCAGCCTTATCCAAACAATATTTCAAATTGAAAAACTTTCACCGCCAAGAGTAGGGAACAAGGCCACATCTCCGATATCATTCCTACATACTTGCACTACAAACATATAGAAAAGTACATAAATGAAAAACACACTCGAAAAGCTAATATACATTAACAATATTCACTTTGTGTGCAATTTCCACACAACACGGAAAATGGCATAAACGGGAGGCATCCGCAAAGTGTACATATAGTGTAGGCAGTCCGGAGGAATTTTAGCGCATGATCCTGAAAATACCCTTCGGTATTGTTGTACGATAATGGCAAACGTTATTCTGCTTTCGTTAACAAAAAATGTGTGAATTCAAACGCAAAATAGTGGTGCAGAAAGACATCAAGAGCCGGAAAGAACGGAGGATTCATCCGTGTTTTCAGAGCCCACTTCTGAAACGAGCCATGAACCTGCAACTGGATGCAGACTATCATCGGTCTCTTGATACCTACCCGGCGTGTGTTCGTCCTCGATCCTACAACACAAGTAAGTCCTTGTCCCAGTCATGTGCGATAGTGCTTTCTAGTCAAGCAAAAAAAATCGACTTAGGTGGCCAGTCAAACAGTAAAGTGATAGCATAAAACTTAGGTTTTTTAACCGTACAATTTTAGAAATAAACATTGCTTAGTTGAGAGGAAGCGGAAAAGTCCTTTTGATATATTCTGACAGGCATCTCCAAATGCATGCGGACAAAACACTAAACTTTGCAAGTTTAGGGTTAAATAATCCGGCTTAGTTTAACTCTGCACTTTGTATCTCACTGAGCGCACCCAAGCAATCCCATCCGTAATATATAGTAACTTCTTACCTCCTTCAACTCCGCCAAATCTTCTCAGTCCAACATATGAGCTTACCAATTGAAAATCTCTCACAACTCAGTCTACATGGCGATTTGCATTATTCAAAGAGCTCCGGAAGCAAAGTGGTTGGGTGTCCTTGCCAAACGGATGTTTCGCCCACCACCCAAACAAACAATTGTGCTCCTCTCACACGTATTTCATAACATATATCTTTGCGTGGTTCATTCGACGCCCAACTTCCCTGCTTGAATAAAACCGAT